>JAHLJS010000006.1:60035145-65438559 GCA_038502445.1 Eremochloa ophiuroides
AGCCAGCCCGACCTTCCTCTCCTCACCTCACCGCGCGCGGCCCACGTTGCGGCTCGGCAGCGGCTGCGCGCAACCGGCACACACACGCTCGCGCTCGCTGCCAACCCGACCCCGCCTGTCAGCCGCTCTCGCCCCCCCACTGTTCTTCTTCCTCACGAAGGCGACGCGCCTGCCGGGGGTGTCACGCGAATGGCGTGACCCCCTGGTCCCACAGCCGACAGCATGGCAGAGCCCTGACCCCGCTTTGTCCCCCTCCTGTCCCCTCCTTCCTTGGCCGCCAAGCGAGCCCGCGTGCACCCTGAAGCCCTAGCGTCGAGCGGCCGAAGCCCTCTGATCTACCGAGATCAATCGCGGCCGTCCGCCATGGGAACCTACCAAGCTCGCCTATAAATTGGAGCACCCCGAAGCCCTACCCTCATTTCCCCTCGCCGCCACCGCAGCACAGACCGGCACACCGCACCAAACCGAGAGAGAGAGCGTAGGAGAAGGGCGGAGCAGAGGAGGAGAAGCTGCCGGAGCGCCGCCGCCGCGGAGCACGCCGGAGCCGGACACGGAGGAGAAGCCGAGCTTGCGGACGAGGAGCGGCACGGCACTGCGATCGCTCTGCACGGCTCCGACTCGCCACTGCACCGCCATCCTAGCTTCACCGACACCACGGTGAGCCACCGCACGCCATGTCCGAACCTTGCCCTGCTTTTGCCATGGCGTTCCACCCTCGGGACGCGCAGGCACGAGCCTTTACCGGCTCGGGAAGATCACCTGCACCATGCACTCATTCGGACCGGCCGAAACCCCCGGGACTACAAGCTTGCTAGACCGAGAACGCAGCACGACGCGTTCTCGGCGGAGCGCGCTCACCACCGACGCGTTCCGACGCCGAATCACCCGTTCCGAGTAATCCGACTAGCACCCGTATAGGTTAGAGCGTCATGGAGCACCGCCATGACCCCTTGAGCTAGCTACGCGGATCTAAGCGCTAGAGGAAGCCTGAATCGCCCTGGCCGCGTGCGCCGCGACCTTACCGGAGCGCCGCCGCGAGCCGTCGCCAAAAGAAGGTCATGCCATGGCTAAAGTTCGCCACTAGAGTGTTGTATGCTTCTCTGGCCTCACCAATTTGACAAGACCGCATTCGATTGAACCAATACTTGGTCGTAGCCGCGTTGCCGCTTTCCGCCATCGTCGGCGACACGCCGCCGCCACAACCGAGCACCTTGGAAAGCTCGGTAGCCAAAATTGGTAGTTGGTATACCATCGCCATAGACCCTGGACGCGTAAACATCTCCTAGAAGACCCCCTTAGCCCCGCCAGAACCTCACAGTCGCGACGACATCGCCGCCGACACGTTCCGCCTCGCCTAAAAATCCGTTCCGAGAACCCCCGGTCGCCTCGCGCTGCGGAGAAATGCCGCCGAGGTTCGCCAAGTCTGCCTCGGCACCGCCGCTAGATAGCCGAGCCCTGTCTTGCCGAAATATGGTCATCGCCGCCCTGTCATCGTCCGCCGCACCGGAGAGACACCGCCGCCTTCAACAGACGCCCTGGAACCCTGCTAGCACCCAAATCTCCGATTCGCCCGAGACTCCCCAGGAGAGCTCGGGAGAGCAGCACCCTCGGCACACCAAATCTCCGATTCGCCCGAGCCTCCCCAGGAAAGCTCGGGAGAGCAGCACCCTCGGCACACCAAATCTCCGATTCACCCGAGCCTCCCCAGGAGAGCTCGGGAGAGCAGCACCCTCGGCGCACCAAATCTCCGATTCGCCCGAGCCTCCCCAGGAGAGCTCGGGAGAGCGGCACCCTCGGGCGCCCAAAATTTCCGATTCGCCCGAGCCTCACTGGGAGAGCTCGGGAGAGCGGCACCCTCGGGCGCCCAAATTTCCGATTCGCCCGAGCCTCACTGGGAGAGCTCGGGAGAGCAGCCCCTTCGGCGCCCACATTTCCAATTCGCCCGAGCCTCCGCGGGAGACCTCGGGAGAGCGGCACCCTCGGGCGCCCAAATGTCCGATTCGCCCGAACCTCCGCGGGAGACCTCGGGAGAACGGCACCCTCGGCGCCCCGAATCTCCGATTCGCCCGAGCCCCGCCGAGCTAAACCGAACTACGCCGAGCACCGCCAAGCTACCCCCGACCACCGCCGAACTATGCCGAGCTCCGCCGAGATACCCCCAACCACAGCTGAGCTACCACCGACCACCGCCGAGCCACGCCGAGCTACGCCAACTCCGGCAACTCTCTGGGAACCAGCATCGAACACCTGGTGGGCGACCATCGAGTCTGTGTTCTGTTGAGGCACCACTTGCCGCACTACTGGACCCGCGCGCCACGTGGACCAATCCCAAGCTGCCCCTGATTAACCGACCAGTTTTCCCATTTTCAGAAAATAGGATAATCTTCGGAAATTCATAACTTATTCATACGATGTCCAAAAATTGCGCACCATATATCAAAATTCTCAGAAAAATGAGATCTACAATCTAAGACTGTGTTTGTGTGCATTTGGCTCTTTATTTTATTGGATTTTTCTGAAATACTCTATAGGAGTCGCTGACGCGACTCTTTCGTGTTCGATTTCAGAGCCGGAGGAGGATCTGACTAAGGAAGACGACCACGAGTACTTTCAGGAGCTAGAAGACGACTACGAAGGTGCCACGTCCCACCAAATCCTTAGATCCTAAATACGTATTGCAAATGACATTGTTGCTATTGCTTTATGATTATGTATGGATTGGTTGCATGGTAGTATATTTGAATTCCCTGCCTTGATAAGACTTTACCCTGCTATCCGCTGTTAGGTTAGCTGCTGCTTAATTTACTGTTACTCTTCCACTACTTTCTACTTGCTATATGCTATGTGGTGGAATTGGGACGGTGTATAACTGATTATAACCACTGGGAGAGAGTGCTGCGTGCGTCTTGGGTGCGTGGTAAGGGTTGATGTCGACCAAGTGGGATGTGAGACAAGCCCGTGGGGCAAGTTGTGCCGGGGGTGCAACCTGGGCATCCCCAAAGTGAGATACCTGTGGCGGGTAAAGTTGTTGAGGAGGTTCCGGGTGGGATAGCCTTGGTGGTTTGAAGCCCGTGGACGGAGGTGCTGTGATAGCACGGGGAGAGTATCCCCTAAGTGGAGATGCCTGCTTGGTCACAACCTAGGATCTGACCAGTGACCGAAAACATCTGGATTCCCTTGCTACTCGCTCGCTTCTGATGGGCGGGAGACGGCTGGACTACTTGGTAGGGCGGTGCCACTACTGCTAGGTTGAGAGGTGATAAGGGTGGACGGTGACGGATGGCGGATTCCCGTACCGTTCTAGATGCGCAGTACCACTGATGGGGCCCGGTACTGCGTCTCCCAGTCTCAGCATGACGGTGTTGGATCCGGAATATCCCAGGGCTGAGTGGTAGGGTGGCATCGACCTAGGCAAGCAAGCACCCGGAATTCTGCCTAGATGATTGTACAGCATCGATGATGGCTAATCTTGTGAGTAGTAAAACCTCTGCAGAGTGTATGGTTGATCGATCGATACATAAGTCAACTCGTTGGCTATGGACCTTTCCTAATGTTTCTGCAACCACTATTAGATGAGAGCATATTCTTTTCTCCCCCTGGATAACATTGTTCCGGCAGTGTACCCGTTGTGGTAGTGTGCCGCTGAGATAGGCCCGAGAGGGAGTTGGGCCTGTCGAATGAGAGTGAGGTGTGGGTATGTGAGGTGTGGTGATGGGAAAGGGATAATGGTGTTAACTGGTGATAAAACTTGACTAATTAAACATTGATTATAGCTGCATAGGAAAACCTCAGCCTATAGGTCTGCTTGTATAGCCTTGCATCCACTTTCCACAAAGCAAATGCTGCATAGGTGGGCTCCGTGGCCAGTACAAATCGTACTGATAAATTTGCTGTCAGGTGACGAGAATGAGTACGACTTCGAGGGGGATGATGACGAGGAATAGGGTCACGTGCTACACTCAAGTTGGCCGTGAAGGATGAATCGCTTCCGCATCTTCTAAAGCTTCTCTGAATGTTGATTCCGCCAGTGTGGCGATGTAATAAATGTTTATGTAAGACTTAATTATCGTTGTATGGATCCTGGTGTCAACTGAGATATGGTTAATTTCATGGATTGTCCCAAGCAATCTGTTGAATTACAATTCGAGCCTGTGGATTTCCCTTCGTGGAAATCAAGGTCGTTTCAGTTGGTATCAGAGCCATACTTGACTATAGGACGAGACCCATAGGAAATGGACGTTAGAATAGGAAGCCAGACTCTCTTTCGGTTATATTACCGACCTTGCATTCACTTTTTATGCAATGGCTTATCTAATACAAGGACCTGCTAATCCGTTTCTTGAAAAATTTGCAGATGACCAGCCTTGGACCACCACTTCGTCCACTGCACGACGGCACTATTGAGATCCCGATCAAATGGCTATTGACCTTATGCACCAGTAGCTTATGGGACCCTGCGTAGCCTTTAGACTAGTGATACCATGAGTTGTCCTGTCATTGGCTATCTGCGCATAGCACGATCTTCTTAGCAGCTAGGAACATCCTTTATATAATAATAACCATGTGATGAGTGACATTTGGATCTTATGCTTCTTATGGATCTCTATGCTTCTTTGGTTGAGTGTAGGATAGCCTGAAAAATATTTTAATTCATTTAAATCGTTGAAAATATCTAACTCCTACTTAAACCACTACAAGATTATTACCGCACTGAGCACGTACCTAATAATTTCAGATGTCGATAAGACGTTCTGCGCGTTTGGAGAACCGCCAGCCCTCCCCTGCGCCTGCGCCAGGACGCGGGCGTGGTCGCAACCGTGGACGCCCAGCTGGCAGGCGAGCTGGAGTTAACTTGGAAGAAGAGCTGCGCCGGGCAGAGGATGCACCGCCAGTGAACGATCCGCCACCACAGGGCGAGAATGTGCCTCCGCCACCGCCGCCACCAACGTTGGCGGAAGTGATGGCTCAGCAGACCCAGCTGCTGCATGCCATAGCTACTGGGATGAACAGGCACCACGGGCCACCCCAGAATGACTTCCAAAGGAAACTGGAGGGTTTCCTGAAGCTGAGGCCACCTACCTTCGACGGGACCGACAGCGATCCCCTCGCTGTCGACGATTGGCTTAAAGAGATGGAGAAGAAGCTGGACCTGACCACTTGCTCCGACGAGGAGTGTGTTGGGATTGCTAGCCACCAGCTGACCGGTGCTGCACGGGCATGGTGGGACAACTACACCAGCGCTCACGAGGATCCAGCCCGCATTGACTGGGATGAGTTCACCGAGGCTTTCCGTGACCACCACATTCCTGAGGGAGTCATGGAGGCCAAGGAGAACGAGTTTCGTAACATCTCCCAGGGAGCTGATCGGATCCACGAGTACACCACCCGCTTCAACTGCTTGCTCCGCTATGCTCCTGCGTCTTGCGTGAGTTCCGAGAAGGAAAAGATGTACTACTACAGGAAGGGACTTCAGACCAAGATCAGGTTGTGTAATACCCCGGGTATTACGGATAATTAAATATGCCATGTCATCATGTTTAAGTTAATTAATTTGCATATGATTGTGCTTAGGACCCTAGAGTGGTTTGGGCTAATGTGATTTTGAATTAGGAATTAGAAATTCGAATTTAGGATCCAAATAACCCTAATCTTACCCTAAAACCCTAATTCAAAATCTAGAAGGAATCTTGAGATGGCACCTAAATGAAAGTTGTAGATCTTTTAAAATGTGACAACTTTTATTTTGGAGATTTTGAAGTTCTATTATAAAAATTTGAATTTAGCTCAAATCAATGAATTGAAAAATGAATTTGAAACACCATTTCAAAAATTATATGGAATCTGACCAAACTTCCTAAATAAAAGTTGTAAAGCTCACTGAGTAGAACAACTTCTATTTTGGCTATTTTTCAAGTTGTTATGTAAAATCAAAAGTAATTTTAAAAATACGATTTGAAATTCAAAAACCTAGTTTACCCCTTTTGCTGTAGTTTCAAAACTACTTCGAATTTGAACTTGGTTCCAAAAGCAAAGATGTTCAGAATTTCAAAATCTACAACTTTTGTTTTTGAACTTTTTCAAGTTTGTATTTGAAATCGGTCGCAATTTGGTCAAAACCGACAGCCCTATAACCCTACTGCTACAGTACTCTGCCCCTCCCCTACTCTGCTCGCACAGCGCCGGCAGCGCCCGTGCCGGCCGCGCGCGCGCGGCGGCCGTGCCGGGCGGGATCTTGCGCCCCGGTGGCCGTTGACAGGCGATACGCGTGCGCCGCGTCGTGCCGCGCCTGCTCCCCTCGCCTTTGCCCTCTAAAAGGCGACGGTCGCCCCTCCCCGTCATTTTCTCCTTTCCCGGCCACCTCCAAGCTCTCTCGGTCGCCGGCCAAATTCGCCGAGCCTCCGCCATCTCCGCCCTCTCCATCTCACAGTGTGCTAGCTGGCGTCCGTGCGCATCGTTTGCGTCCACTGGTGAGAGCCGTGGAGCTTCGTAGCCGCCGGAACGCTGTTGTCTTCCTCGCGGGCGGGCAGAGCGCCGCCGCGAGCTCCGCCGTCGTCACGAGCTAGATTGGGTGAGCTCCGGGCCTCGGTTTGGCGCGCAGCATGTTTCCCGTGACCCCTTGATCCTCATCCTGGTGTCGGTGTGTCCTCTTGTTCCCTAGGTTCGCCGGAACGCGAGGTCGCCTTCGTGCCGAGCCGCCGGGATCCGCCGCCGTCGTCAAGCCGATCCCTCCGAGCCGTCTCCGTCCTCACCGGCCTGCTAGTCAGCTTCGTGGTGAGCTCCTAGACCTCCCCAACCCCTTGGATTCCTTGCTATTGGTTCACCGTGGCTGGAACGGCTTCGCCGTGCCGCCGCTCCCGCCATGGCCGTGGAGGGCTCGTCGGTGATGTTCGAGGCTAGGCTAGAGTCGTTAGGTGGTTAGAGTGATCCTAGGGGTATGGTTGGGCCGCTCGGGTTCGTCGTTGGGGTCGCCGGCGGCGAGCGCCGTCGCGGCCGTGCGCGTGCGCGTGCGCGTGCGCGCGCACCGGGGGCCGGCCGGAGGAAGGGGACGACCCTGACCGGCCGGACCCGCCTGTCAGCGTCAGCGGGCGCGGGCGTGGGCCGCGCGCGCGGGTGGACGCGCGGGAGCGCTCGCGGGCCGCGGCTGGGCCGGCC
Organism: Eremochloa ophiuroides; assembly: GCA_038502445.1. NCBI lineage: Eukaryota > Viridiplantae > Streptophyta > Magnoliopsida > Poales > Poaceae > Eremochloa > Eremochloa ophiuroides. Next base: position 60,042,298 of record JAHLJS010000006.1, read on the forward strand.
TGGCCAGCTGGGCCGCCTCGGTCGTTTGGGCCGCCTTCTTTATTTCCAGCGAATTTTTCAAATGCTTTTCTTATTTATATTTGTATGAATAGTGCTGATACTTGTTATTTTCATATGAATAAATCTGTTGGTTCAAAAATTTTGAAAATATTTGTGTATGCTCTCTGTAACATGTAGTATTTGTTAAAAATATGAAATGTGGTTCCCCAGTACATTTTTCCTGGTAAATAAATCAGTAGATTAATTGATATTAGCAAGTTTGTGCATTTTTAATTAATTCTCTGTAAATCCAAAAATCATGAAATTAATTGTGGCTCTGTTTCTGGATAAAATCTATCTGTTGGTAAAATTTGGGCACATTTGAACTAGTTTGGTCAGATAGTAAATATATGTTAATTAGGGAAAAAATAAATAAAATGGATAGGAGAAATGGATTTAGGTTTGTTGTGTGGCTTTTGGGTTGAATGAAGACCAAGGGTCTTTCACTATGTGATCCTTGGCAAACTTGATAACCTAGTACCTTGTAGTAGTCATCAAGCTGTGCAGCGGCTTTCTATGACTGTAAAATAGGTTTTAAAGTAAAACGCCGATTTACTTTTTGAGATCTCGTTTACGGCTTCTCCGTGAAGGAAAGTTGTACTCAAGATATTGATATTTGATTATCGCATTTCTATTTATGTATTGCATCATGTTAAGCATGCATCATTGCACACGTGTAGTGACCGGGAACGACGAAGTGAAGGTCGAGGCCACTGCGGGAGAGGTCAATCCGGAGGCGATCCAGGGTTTCGACATCTGCGGGACTGATCCCGATCCCACCCTCTTCTCGATCCAAGGCAAGCCCCGGTGCATTAACCCTCTATTGTGAAATTCCTTATAATTCGAGTTAACTTATTGCATTAGGTTGATAGGAGTTGATTGAAACCTATCCAGATGCATTGTCCCAAATAATTATCCTGAAAACTGATTTAAATAAATAAATGATTTGAAAAGTGCTTAGACATGCTTAATGAAAATTAGAATTTCATAAAAGAAAAACTATTTTCTGTGCTATGGATGTACATATACTCTATGACTAAGTGAAGAGCTTGTCATCCGTTGGTTGATGTGTATTCGGGTTAGAGTCCCGGTGCATGATCGCCTTCGGAATAGTTTGGAACTGGTCGGTATCACCAGGAAATGTGTTTCGCCGGGTGTTGTGCTCTTGGGACGGCGTTTCCCATGACTTGGTACCCGGCAGGCACGAACCAAAATAAAAGTAGGGACCGCTCGTTGTCGGAGTGCTGGATCGAGATGAACAGCCTAGCCACATACCAATGTGGAAAGCCTAGAGTTCGGTAGCGCTATTGCTGGAACCGACAACCACGCACTGGGAGTGGAGAGATGGCGAGAGTAGCTTGTACCCACGTGGCCGGCGTGCCTGGAGACGAGTGGTGTACTGTGCTCTCGGGTGGCGCAGGACCGGTTCCGGGATAGCAAAGCCGTAACGACGGGTTGGTATATGTATGCCGGCGTGCTGCATATGCAGTGTGGTTAGAATCCCCAGCTGGGTTTATTTCTGGATTCGAATCGACGTGCTCCTCGGTTAATGGAGACTCAATCCACTTTCCTACCCCGAGAAGTGGTTCTCAACTAGGTCAACTGATCGAATGAAGGAAATGGATGAATGATGATGGTTGAGGTTGATTATTAGAACTATGGATACAATTATAATATCAATAAAATAAAATATTGCTTAGTAATGCTTTTCCGCAAATTCTTATCCTCTGCTAGCCCTACCTATGACCTGCATTCCTGAGTCTCATTTTACACCCTTAGTCGGGTAAGTCTTGCGGAGTACCCCAAGTACTCAGGGTTTGTAACCCATGCTGCAGGTGAACCGCCATCGGAGATCTGCCTTGCTCCGTGCTGCATGACCATCATCCAGGAGGGCAGTGAGGAAGAGTAAAGTGGGACCCGTGGGCAGGGTCCAAGTTATCATATTCATAATGTTGTATAATTATTCAACTGCTACCGCCACTATCTATGGTTTGTAATAATAGTACTTAAATTCTATTTGGAACAACTGGTTTGTAAACTTAAGTTATGTAATATTCCGCTTCTGTACTCTGATGTAATTTATTATGAAATGTTGTAATCCTGTGATGATTCTGCAATGGTGATCCTGCGGAGTTTAGGGCGCTGATGTAGCCCGACAGATCTGCCTAGATCATTTGGGACACGGGCCCGGCTGTCAGAAGTCATTAGTGACAATGACAGGCGCCTGTGGGCCAGGTGATTTAGCCGGTTCTGTTACAGTTGGTACCAGAGCATTACCTTGCTAATCATTACGGATTACTTTTCGAAAACTTCAAAAGGTTTTGGATCATAAAACTTAATATGTTATTTTGGGTCCAAATTGCTTCTATTCTTGACTTATTCCGTAGTATTAATTTAACCTATATTTAATATTATGTGGCTATAGTAGCATGAGGAATAATGCTATTATTATTAGCCCTATGTTAAAAGTTTATTTATTTATGTATGTGTTTACTTGCATAATTTAAAATTCGTAAGTACGTGCATGCATCATGTTAATCACACATTAAATAACTTCCTCCTTAAAAGTGGGTTTTTGGGATAAGTTACCAAACCTATTCTTGCTAACCCGTATTACTTATAAATCCACTTACCTTCTCCAGATGGCCCGTTGCAAGCTCACCGCCAGGAAGATGACAGGACCGCGTGGTGTTCCGCACCACCAGTTGGCGCCACGTACCGGGGAGGGCGAGGCTTCTGGGAGTCGCTCACCCCGTCGCAACAGTGAGGAGTTGGAGGCCGAGGTCGGGAGACTTCAGGAGTTGGTTAGGCAGTGGGAGGAAGAGTATCAGGTAGCTCGTCGCAACCACTACCGCGACGTGAGGACCAACCGTGACCTGCGTCGGGAGGTCGACCGCCTGACACAGCAGCGGGATGAGGCTTGGGAGCGCGAGGATGCGATCGTCGACAGGATGCTGGAGGCGGAGCAGCGTACCGCGCAGCTTGAGGCGGACAACATCGCCTTGCAGGAGGAGGTGCACCAGCTCAACGATCAGCTCTACCCTATCCCGGCACCTGACGAGGAGGATCCGGAGTTTGGAGTTGTCCTTGGTGAGGATGAGGACATGGAGGACGTTGACGAGGAGGTTGAGCCTCTCGAGGTCGAGGAGGCAGACTCTGAGGAGGACTCCGAGGAGAGTGACGAGGACTCCGAGGAGAGTGACGAGGACTCCGAGGAGAGTGACGAGGACATCGAGGAGGACCTCGAGGACAGTGACGCTTCTGGCGCGTCGGAGATCGACGAGGACTAGGCCAGTGTGGTCTAGAGTTGTCAGCTAGTTCCTCTCTTTTGTCTATCTTAGGTGCTTGTCTAGAAAACCTTAGTTATGGGTTGTGGCTTTGCCTGGGTGCAAGCCTTATTGTATGAACTTGGTATTGTATTATTTCTGTGTGTGCTATTATGTTCCACCTATGTAATATAAGTCCTAAGTGGTTTGCTTGCCAACAGATGGGAGACAACTCTGCTCATGGGACCGGTGCTCCCCAAGCACCACCACTTCCGAACACTCTGGCAGAGGCTATCACCGCGCTTACCAACGTCGCAACCATGCTAGCTCAGAGTCAGCAAGACCGTGGTGGACGTCGTGGTCGCCGCGACAATGAAGAGACCACCTATGTTGACTTCACTGACACTCGCCCACCTGTGTTCACCAAGGCAGACGAACCTCTGGAAGCAGATGATTGGCTCCGCACTATGGAGCAGAAATTCAGTTTGATCCGCTGTACTGAGATACAGAAGCCCCTGTTTGCAGCTCAGCAGCTCCGTGGTCCTGCGACCACTTGGTATGCCAACCTGTTAGCTGCACAGGATGATGGACATCAACTCACCTGGCAAGAGTTTCGCGAGGCGTTCCGTGCTCATTACATCCCTGCGGGTGTGATGAGGCTGAAACTGGACCAGTTCCTAGCACTGAAGCAGAATGAATCCACTGTCACTCAGTACTTGGGGCAGTTCAATCACCTGGCACAGTATGCCCCCGAACACACCAACACCGATGAGAAGAAGAAGGCCTGTTTCATCAGAGGTCTCAACTACAAGATTCAGCGCAGCTTGTCCAATAACCTGAAGTGTACTTTCCATGAGGCTGTTGATTGTGCCTTAGCTTTTGAAGAAAGCAACCGTCAACTTCAGGAGGAGAAGAAGAAAAACAAGAGGCCTGCATTCTCTGGCAGTCAGAAACGCCAGAAGTTCATCTATCACCCCACTCACCAAAATCGTCCATCCTACCCCCAACAGCAAGTGGTTGTGCGCACCGCCGCCACCTCCCACACTTCAAACCAGCAAAATGCCACTCAGCCGAATGCCCCTGGCGTTCGTGTCACTACTCCTCAAACCACCTACAATCATCCTTGCTACAACTGTGGCAAGATGGGACACTGGTCACGCAATTGTCCTTTTCCCAAGAGGTACAACCAGAATGCACCTGGTGGTCAGCAGCAACAACAGCAGCAGCAGCAGGGTCAGCACCGTGGTCGTCCGCAGCATGCTCAGAGGGGCAAAGTTGTCAAGAAAGCAGGTCAGGTCTATTACACTCAGATTGAGGATATTCCTGCTGGAGAGCCCGTCATGATGGGTAGGTTCCCTGTTGCCGGTCACCCTGCACTTACGCTTTTTGATTCTGGTGCATCACATTCATTCATCAACCGAACATTTGTGGTAAAGCATGAAATACCTATTGGGGAAATAAAGGAAGATTTCCTTATACATTCGCCCGGGGGGCGTATGTCTACTAAAGAGGTAGTTCAGGGAGTGCCAATAGAGTTGGGAGGGCATAAGTTCCCTACTACTATGATAGTGCTAAAAGATCAGGATATAGATGTGATATTAGGTATGAATTGGATGTCTCAGCACAAGGTCTTGATTGATGTGTTGAATAGAACCGTAAGGGTGAACATACCTAATAGTCAAACTCAGCTTCTCATCCAACTTCCCCTACCAATAAGAAAGGTGGAGAAATCCGTGCAAAGGCTGTGTGCTACCTCAGTGGAAGAAGTGATGAAGATTCCTGTGGTCTGTGAATTCCCAGACGTGTTTCCTGACGAATTGCCTGGTTTGCCACCTGATCGGGATGTTGAATTTGCCATTGAGCTTAAGCCTGGAACAGCTCCTATCTCTCGTAGAGCTTATAGGATGCCTCCCAAGGAATTGGCGGAGCTTAAAGTGCAGCTACAAGATTTGCTTGATAAGGGTTTCATCAGACCTAGCTCATCTCCTTGGGGTTGCCCTGCCATCTTTGTCAAGAAGAAGGACAAATCCCTTCGACTCTGTATCGACTATCGTCCGCTCAACGAGGTTACTGTCAAAAACAAATATCCGTTGCCTCGTATTGACCTACTCTTTGACCAACTGGCTGGAGCTAAGGTGTTTTCCAAAATTGACCTTAGGTCTGGCTACCACCAAATCAAAATCCGTCCCGAAGACATTCCAAAGACAGCTTTCACCACTAGATATGGCCTATATGAGTACCTAGTCATGTCTTTCGGCTTAACCAACGCACCTGCCTACTTCATGTATCTCATGAATTCCGTTTTCATGCCCGAGCTCGACAAATTCGTTGTCGTGTTCATCGATGATATCCTTGTCTATTCCAAAACACCTGAAGAACATGCCAACCACCTTCGCATTGTCCTAACTCGCTTGAGAGAGCATCAACTTTACTGCAAAGTTCAGCAAGTGTGAGTTCTGGTTGAAATAAGGTTCCTTTTCTCGGACATATTCTCTCAGCTGAGGGAGTATCTGTTGATCCAAGTAAGGTAGAGGAAATCCTAAATTGGAAGCCACCAACCACTGTTCACCAAGTCCGCAGTTTCATGGGCATGGCGGGATATTACCGCCGTTTCATCCCTGACTTCTCAAGAATAGCCAAACCAATCACCAACTTACTGAAGAATCAAGTCAAGTTTGTGTGGTCGTCAGAGTGTGAGACAGCATTCCAAACCTTGAAGAAGTGTTTGACCACTGCACCAGTCCTAGCTCAGCCGGATATCGAGAAGCCATTCGATGTGTATTGTGATGCGTCGGGTACTGGCCTTGGTTGTGTTTTGATGCAAGAGGGCAGAGTTATTGCATATGCTTCACGACAACTCCGACCTCATGAAGAAAACTATCCCACTCATGATCTTGAATTGGCAGCTGTGGTTCATGCATTGAAGATCTGGCGTCATTACTTGCTAGGCAGCACATGCAATGTGTACACTGACCACAAAAGCTTGAAGTACATCTTTACCCAAGAAGAGCTGAACATGAGGCAGCGAAGATGGCTAGAATTGATTAAAGACTATGATATTGAAGTACATTATCACCCTGGCAAGGCAAACGTAGTTGCTGATGCGCTCAGTCGGAAGGCTCATTGTAATTGTTTGACTGTGAGGCCTTACAATCTGTCGTTGTGCTGTGAGTTAGAAAAGTTGGGCATAGAAATAGTTCCACAGGGCAGTCTGGCTAACATCAGTATTGAAACTTCCATCCGTGATGAGATCGTGACCGCTCAGAAAGGAAGCAAGGGCATTAAGCATATCAAAGAAAAAGTCCAAGCAGGAAAAGCAGATTGTTTCAGGATTGATGATGAAGGCATCGTGTGGTTCAAGAATCGTTTGGTAGTTCCAAAAGTTCCGGAGCTACGTCGCAAAATTCTTGATGAAGCGCATCTTACAAGGTACTCTATCCACCCAGGAAGCAACAAGATGTACCAGGATTTGAAACAGAAATTCTGGTGGACCAAGATGAAGATAGAAATTGCACAGTATGTGTCAAGATGTGATACCTGTCAGAAGGTTAAAGCTGTACACATGAAGCCTGGTGGAGAGCTACAACCGTTACCGGTTCCTGCATGGAAATGGGAAGACATTAGTATGGATTTCGTCGTGGGATTGCCCAGGACATCTAGGGGATTTAACTCGATCTGGGTCATTGTGGATCGTCTCACGAAGCAAGCCCATTTCATGCCAGTTAAAGATACCTACACTGCGGTTACTTATGCCAAGATGTATATAGAACACATGATGAGACTTCATGGGGTGCCGAAGACAATTGTCTCTGATCGAGGTACTCAGTTCGTATCCAAGTTTTGGAGATCCTTCCATCAATCGTTGGGTACTAAACTTCTGCACAGTACGGCCTATCATCCGCAGACTGACGGACAAACAGAAAGAATTAATCAAGTGCTTGAGGATATGTTGAGAGCCTGTGCACTGAATTACCCCGACAAGTGGGACGAGTGCTTGGCATTGGCCGAATTCTCGTACAACAACAGTTACCAAGAAAGCATCAAGATGGCTCCGTTCGAGGCAGTGTACGGCCGCAGATGTCGTACTCCGTTAAATTGGTCCGAACCCGGTGAAAGATGGTTTTATGGAGTTGACCTAGTCAATGAAGCCGAAGAGAAAGTTCGAGTAATACAAGAGAATCTAAAAGTGGCTCAGTCTCGGCAGAAAAGCTATGCCGATCAGCGGCGTAGACCCCTAGCATTCAAGGTTGGAGACTATGTATACTTGAAGGTTTCACCTATGAAAGGAGTCAATCGCTTTGGAGTCAGAGGTAAGTTAGCCCCGCGCTACATTGGACCATTCTTAATCACCGAGCGTGTGGGAAAAGTTGCCTATCGGTTGCAGTTACCAGATAACCTGTCAGAGGTACACAATGTGTTTCACGTATCCCAGCTAAAGAAGTGTTTGCGAGTTCCCGACCAAGTGACTGATGTAGAAGGTGTGGTACTGGAGCCCGAACTGACATATTCAGAATACCCAGTACGGGTCTTGGATATCAAGGACCGTGTTACCAGGAGAAGAACCACCAGGTGGTACAAGATCCAATGGGACCAACATTCCGAAGATGAAGCTACCTGGGAATCCGAGGACTATCTCGCAGAAAACTTTCCGGAATTCTTTGCCACCTTATGAATGTAATGGTCTGACTAGTATCTTCTGTATCAAAAACCCTTCTACTTATTTTGTGAGCTCGTGTAAAATATTTTGTCCCATGTATTTTCTTTTCCATTACTTTGTTTCAGTTTCTAGAATAGCTAATCTCGGGACGAGATTTCTTTTAGGGGGGAAGGCTGTAATACCCCGGGTATTACGGATAATTAAATATGCCATGTCATCATGTTTAAGTTAATTAATTTGCATATGATTGTGCTTAGGACCCTAGAGTGGTTTGGGCTAATGTGATTTTGAATTAGGAATTAGAAATTCGAATTTAGGATCCGAATAAACCCTAATCTTACCCTAAAACCCTAATTCAAAATCTAGAAGGAATCTTGAGATGGCACCTAAATGAAAGTTGTAGATCTTTTAAAATGTGACAACTTTTATCTTTGGAGATTTTGAAGTTCTATTATAAAAATTTGAATTTAGCTCAAATCAATGAATTGAAAAATGAATTTGAAACACCATTTCAAAAATTATATGGAATCTGACCAAACTTCCTAAATAAAAGTTGTAAAGCTCACTGAGTAGAACAACTTCTATTTTGGCTATTTTTCAAGTTGTTATGTAAAATCAAAAGTAATTTTAAAAATACGATTTGAAATTCAAAAACCTAGTTTACCCCTTTTGCTGTAGTTTCAAAACTACTTCGAATTTGAACTTGGTTCCAAAAGCAAAGATGTTCAGAATTTCAAAATCTACAACTTTTGTTTTTGAACTTTTTCAAGTTTGTATTTGAAATCGGTCGCAATTTGGTCAAAACCGACAGCCCTATAACCCTACTGCTACAGTACTCTGCCCCTCCCCTACTCTGCTCGCACAGCGCCGGCAGCGCCCGTGCCGGCCGCGCGCGCGCGGCGGCCGTGCCGGGCGGGATCTTGCGCCCCGGTGGCCGTTGACAGGCGATACGCGTGCGCCGCGTCGTGCCGCGCCTGCTCCCCTCGCCTTTGCCCTCTAAAAGGCGACGGTCGCCCCTCCCCGTCATTTTCTCCTTTCCCGGCCACCTCCAAGCTCTCTCGGTCGCCGGCCAAATTCGCCGAGCCTCCGCCATCTCCGCCCTCTCCATCTCACAGTGTGCTAGCTGGCGTCCGTGCGCATCGTTTGCGTCCACTGGTGAGAGCCGTGGAGCTTCGTAGCCGCCGGAACGCTGTTGTCTTCCTCGCGGGCGGGCAGAGCGCCGCCGCGAGCTCCGCCGTCGTCACGAGCTAGATTGGGTGAGCTCCGGGCCTCGGTTTGGCGCGCAGCATGTTTCCCGTGACCCCTTGATCCTCATCCTGGTGTCGGTGTGTCCTCTTGTTCCCTAGGTTCGCCGGAACGCGAGGTCGCCTTCGTGCCGAGCCGCCGGGATCCGCCGCCGTCGTCAAGCCGATCCCTCCGAGCCGTCTCCGTCCTCACCGGCCTGCTAGTCAGCTTCGTGGTGAGCTCCTAGACCTCCCCAACCCCTTGGATTCCTTGCTATTGGTTCACCGTGGCTGGGACGGCTTCGCCGTGCCGCCGCTCCCGCCATGGCCGTGGAGGGCTCGTCGGTGATGTTCGAGGCTAGGCTAGAGTCGTTAGGTGGTTAGAGTGATCCTAGGGGTATGGTTGGGCCGCTCGGGTTCGTCGTTGGGGTCGCCGGCGGCGAGCGCCGTCGCGGCCGTGCGCGTGCGCGTGCGCGCGCACCGGGGGCCGGCCGGAGGAAGGGGACGACCCTGACCGGCCGGACCCGCCTGTCAGCGTCAGCGGGCGCGGGCGTGGGCCGCGCGCGCGGGTGGACGCGCGGGAGCGCTCGCGGGCCGCGGCTGGGCCGGCCTGGCCAGCTGGGCCGCCTCGGTCGTTTGGGCCGCCTTCTTTATTTCCAGCGAATTTTTCAAATGCTTTTCTTATTTATATTTGTATGAATAGTGCTGATACTTGTTATTTTCATATGAATAAATCTGTTGGTTCAAAAATTTTGAAAATATTTGTGTATGCTCTCTGTAACATGTAGTATTTGTTAAAAATATGAAATGTGGTTCCCCAGTACATTTTTCCTGGTAAATAAATCAGTAGATTAATTGATATTAGCAAGTTTGTGCATTTTTAATTAATTCTCTGTAAATCCAAAAATCATGAAATTAATTGTGGCTCTGTTTCTGGATAAAATCTATCTGTTGGTAAAATTTGGGCACATTTGAACTAGTTTGGTCAGATAGTAAATATATGTTAATTAGGAAAAAAATAAATAAAATGGATAGGAGAAATGGATTTAGGTTTGTTGTGTGGCTTTTGGGTTGAATGAAGACCAAGGGTCTTTCACTATGTGATCCTTGGCAAACTTGATAACCTAGTACCTTGTAGTAGTCATCAAGCTGTGCAGCGGCTTTCTATGACTGTAAAATAGGTTTTAAAGTAAAACGCCGATTTACTTTTTGAGATCTCGTTTACGGCTTCTCCGTGAAGGAAAGTTGTACTCAAGATATTGATATTTGATTATCGCATTTCTATTTATGTATTGCATCATGTTAAGCATGCATCATTGCACACGTGTAGTGACCGGGAACGACGAAGTGAAGGTCGAGGCCACTGCGGGAGAGGTCAATCCGGAGGCGATCCAGGGTTTCGACATCTGCGGGACTGATCCCGATCCCACCCTCTTCTCGATCCAAGGCAAGCCCCGGTGCATTAACCCTCTATTGTGAAATTCCTTATAATTCGAGTTAACTTATTGCATTAGGTTGATAGGAGTTGATTGAAACCTATCCAGATGCATTGTCCCAAATAATTATCCTGAAAACTGATTTAAATAAATAAATGATTTGAAAAGTGCTTAGACATGCTTAATGAAAATTAGAATTTCATAAAAGAAAAACTATTTTCTGTGCTATGGATGTACATATACTCTATGACTAAGTGAAGAGCTTGTCATCCGTTGGTTGATGTGTATTCGGGTTAGAGTCCCGGTGCATGATCGCCTTCGGAATAGTTTGGAACTGGTCGGTATCACCAGAAATGTGTTTCGCCGGGTGTTGTGCTCTTGGGACGGCGTTTCCCATGACTTGGTACCCGGCAGGCACGAACCAAAATAAAAGTAGGGACCGCTCGTTGTCGGAGTGCTGGATCGAGATGAACAGCCTAGCCACATACCAATGTGGAAAGCCTAGAGTTCGGTAGCGCTATTGCTGGAACCGACAACCACGCACTGGGAGTGGAGAGATGGCGAGAGTAGCTTGTACCCACGTGGCCGGCGTGCCTGGAGACGAGTGGTGTACTGTGCTCTCGGGTGGCGCAGGACCGGTTCCGGGATAGCAAAGCCGTAACGACGGGTTGGTATATGTATGCCGGCGTGCTGCATATGCAGTGTGGTTAGAATCCCCAGCTGGGTTTATTTCTGGATTCGAATCGACGTGCTCCTCGGTTAATGGAGACTCAATCCACTTTCCTACCCCGAGAAGTGGTTCTCAACTAGGTCAACTGATCGAATGAAGGAAATGGATGAATGATGATGGTTGAGGTTGATTATTAGAACTATGGATACAATTATAATATCAATAAAATAAAATATTGCTTAGTAATGCTTTTCCGCAAATTCTTATCCTCTGCTAGCCCTACCTATGACCTGCATTCCTGAGTCTCATTTTACACCCTTAGTCGGGTAAGTCTTGCGGAGTACCCCAAGTACTCAGGGTTTGTAACCCATGCTGCAGGTGAACCGCCATCGGAGATCTGCCTTGCTCCGTGCTAGCATGACCATCATCCAGGAGGGCAGTGAGGAAGAGTAAAGTGGGACCCGTGGGCAGGGTCCAAGTTATCATATTCATAATGTTGTATAATTATTCAACTGCTACCGCCACTATCTATGGTTTGTAATAATAGTACTTAAATTCTATTTGGAACAACTGGTTTGTAAACTTAAGTTATGTAATATTCCGCTTCTGTACTCTGATGTAATTTATTATGAAATGTTGTAATCCTGTGATGATTCTGCAATGGTGATCCTGCGGAGTTTAGGGCGCTGATGTAGCCCGACAGATCTGCCTAGATCATTTGGGACACGGGCCCGGCTGTCAGAAGTCATTAGTGACAATGACAGGCGCCTGTGGGCCAGGTGATTTAGCCGGTTCTGTTACACTGCCGCACAATAAAAATTAAAACAAACTGCGCAAGTGATATATGGATAGAACGAGTATACTCCCTACAGGTAGTTTTCAGAATTTTACTAAAGTTCACAGCTCGAAAACTGGATACCACAGAAATCCTCCAAATCACCAAATGGAAGCAAACCCTAGAACAAATCAACAACACAAGAGTAATATGGAGACAACAGCACACGGTGATTTATCCCATGGTTCAGCTCGCCACTTAGGCTTGCCTACGTCCACGTTGTTGAGGCTTGCCACAAAAGGCTAGGGTTACCACAAAGGTTGCCCTATTCCTCGTTCTCAAATCAAAAGAGTGAACTCTTGAAGAGAGGGGTGATTTTTTAGCTGCACACGAGATTACAAACCTCCCTAGACTGCCACAATGAGGTTGGCAAGCTCTAGGGGCCTAGCTGGCTAGGAGCAAAGCTCCAAGGAGTAGACCTCAAGAACGCCGGCCAAACGTGAACCAAGTACTCTTAAACTTTGTGAATCAGTAGATCTGCTCTCAACTCGCATGTTGCTGCCCTTTTTCTCAAGTTTCTATGGTGAAAAGTGGAGATCCAACTTTGAGCTCAAGGTCAACAATAGAGGAGAGAGGGGAGCTGCTTTTTCTGTCTGTAACGGGCAGAAAATCGGGAGCTGAAAGAAGGGACCGTTGAGAGGAGGAAAAGTAGTATTTATACGCTGTCGTCCAACGGTCAGTTAAAGTGCGTCACTGCCGCCCTTTAAGTGCGGCACTGCCGCACTGGTAGATTCCAGCAGAAAGGTGCAAATGAGGTATTGCTGAAATTGTCTAGGTGTGAGGATGTTGTTTCTGGGTTATGAGCACTTGATTCAACAAATTGACTGGCATCCCTTAGGAACTCCGTAATAGTACAGCATCCTAAACTCAAATTCAAAAATAAAACGAAACTAAACCTCCGTTTGAGTTGGTCACCGCAGCTGTAAGTTAGCATTGAGTTCTTTGAAAGACATATCATCATCTCACATTGATTCCCTGCTCATCATCTTGATAGAAATCATTAGTTCTCTAATTCGGTGGTCATCAATACCAAAACCCACATTAGGGAGTGATTGCAGTTTCAATCTCTCCCTTTTCGGTAATTGATGACAACCCAATTAGAGCTTACAAGATATAATCATAAATACTGTAAAAAGCAAGTTTTGGATGTAAAGAACTTCTCAAGAGGTGTGGAAACGAAAATTGAATTTCCAAATTGGCATAAAAGGCCAACCATCCACATAAGAGTGAAAATAGGAGAATTTCTTTACATTCAAAGGTTCTGTGGGGTGCTGCACATTGTGTCAAACAATTAAATGTGATGCATATGACAGTTCAAGACACAAAAGATTTGGCTGAGGAAACACAGGGCGGCACTGCCGCACCCTGAGAGCGGCGCTGCCACACTGGCTTTTTCAGTCAGATCACAACCAGATTTAAACAGCACCTGAACACTCACAAGATCTACACAGATATAAAATATGAAGTTTCAGATCACATAGACACAATATATATATCCGAAAATGATAGAGATAGAGTCGAGTATATAGCTAAATTATTATAAACCATAATGAAAATAGTTTTAACTCTTAATCTCACACACTAACTAAGCTGAAACTAAGTTCCAACAGCAGCAAGGCGACGAAGAAGAATTTGACCCCTCTAATTTCTCCCCCTTTGGCATCAAATACCAAAAAGAGAGAACAGAAGAGAGCTCAATCCTGAAGCTGAGACCAATCGATGCCTTCATCATTACCACCATGAGGATCATCATCATTATCTGAGTCGAAAACAACTGCCTTGCCTCCACGGTGAGTAGTGCCTGTGAAGCGAGTGGTGCCTGAAGTGCCTGCACCTTGAGCGGTGTGACCTGCCTGTCTCTGAGTGCGCATCCACTGCTGATGGGAAGCAAGCGTATCATCTTCACCAGGCATACCATACTGAGGCGGGTACTGCTGCTGCTGCTGCTGTGTATACTGAGGATACGGGTACCCATACTATGGCTACTGATATCCATACTACGGCTGCTGGTATGGCTGATACTGCTGCTGGAAAGGATCATACTGCTGATGTCCTCCATCATCATCAGAGTCATCATCATCATCATCATCATCAGAATCTATAGGACGCTCAAAGGGAGGAGGAGGCTGAATAGGAGGTAAATCTAGAAGTCCCACCTTCGCCCTAGCCTCCTTAGCCTCAAGTCTGACTCGATAAGCTGTAACTGCTGAATATGTGCAAGTAGTAAAAGATGAAAGTCAGAATCTTCTTGATGAAGCCTTTCTTCTTGCCCCTTCTTCTACCAGATGATGTCCCTGAAACATCTGTATGTGCCTGGTGACTGCCACTTCCCTTCTCTACACCATGTGGCCTTGGCCTGTCAATCTTGTATACTGGATGAGCTGTATTATGTGGAAAGCGAATATCAGAAACCCCCTCAATGACAAACATGAGATAGGGGACATAAGGCAAACCCCTTCTCCCATCATCCAAAGCAGTAGAGAGCTCATGACACAAAAAGCGAGGAACATTGAACCTCTCACCTAAGTGAAAGCGAACAAGCACATTCCTAGCAAAACCATTAATATCAGAAGCTGCTCCATCCTTTGGATTTATGGTGTTTCTGATCAAATTGTTCATCACATAATACACAGAGATTAGGCCCTTAGCCTTGCCATCAGCCATCCTGGGATCCCTGTAGAGAGCCCTCATCTGCTCAACCACAAGGCGAGACTTATCATAAATCTCAAAAAACTGCCTGTGCACATCACCAAAACCAAGAATGCGACTGAAGGTTATAAAATCAACTCTATATTGACGACCTTCGGTTATCCAGTGAATCTCATCAGTAACAGCATTGTGATAGTAAGTGGCATGAAACTGTGCAAGAACCTCTGTGTTCCATCCATACCTGAAGCTCATCAAATCAGTCAAGTCAAACTTATCACAAAGCCTGATAGCAGCATTGAATTCCGGCTCATTTCTATCTCTCATATCCTGAAAGTCCACATACTGCATGTGCACAATCTTGGATTTTCTGGCTCCAAGAATAGCTGTCCTATAGAAGTTGGAGTGAAAGACAGTCCAAAATCTATAGTCAATCCCCATAAGACCAAGAGATGTATATGGGTTGACAGCTCTAGCCTGCTGAGTCTCTGACCAGGACTTGGAATAGTCAACCACAGGGTGAGGCATAGTATCATCAGGAGCATGCATCATGGGATTCTCATCTGAATTTCTCATATAGCTGTCATCATACTCATTCAGATGATTAGGAGTGTTAGGACAACCTCTATATGAAATAGTGAATCCCTCCAGCTGGCATCTCTCCTCATCCTGAATGTACTGCTCATGAGCAGCACGATCATCAGCGGCACCGCTGCTGGTACTCTTGCGTCCCCTCTTGGACGGTTTCTTTGATAGCTGCTTCTTCAAAATCTGAGGGCCGTCACTTCCACCTCCTTGCTCCATCTATGCAATAAAATGAGACTTTGATAAGAAACTGTGTAACCTGGAGATATAGAACTTGCTGCACCAAAACTTTAACCACTAAACCAACATATACATTGTCCAGAAAACAGAGCACCTGGTGAGCAACCCAGGCAGGGCAGCACTGCTGCACCCTGAGTACGGCACTGCCGCACCCAGCTCTTCCATCCGAACTCTGCACATTTTGAGTCAGTCGCTAACCTTTCGATCCAACAACTTTTATACCTCATCACAATCTCATAAATCAAAGTACAACAACAGATCGGGTCATAAAATCCATCTATGAATGAGACAGGGAGCAATATTTTGGATCTGTGAGGTGAACTTTTGAAAACAAAATCCTGGAGGAAAACTAAATCGATCCACGGGAACTTGACACGGTGCACTTGCTTCTGGAGGGTGCGGCACTGCCGCCCCTGCAGGGCGGCACTGCCGCCCTAGCTAGGGTTCCCCAAATCGAATCGGGTTTCTTCCACGATTTCACCACAAAAACTCCCCCTAAATCCATGATACTACCCCTGTAAACTCGAATCCACAACTGGAAATCACGCATTGCATAGATCGAGATGGTTTAGGGTTTCACCTTGATTCAAACCTAAGATTGAGGAGAAAATATGAGCAATGTCCACGCCTCCACACCTTGACCAGCATGAGGAGCAGGAGATGCTGGCCCTAAGTGCACCAATGCCGGGGAAACTCCGGCAAGACGGCGGCGAGGAACACCGGCTCCCTCAACTTCACGAGAGAGAGGAGAAGTTGGGGACGGCACGGTCTGGGAACGAAACAGAGGGAGAGAGACGGTAGGGCGGCCAGGAATAGATGAGAGAGTCAGGCCCCACGTCTCAGAGAAATTTGGGCCGAAACCGCTCAGGTTTCAGAGTGCGGCACTGCCGCACCCTATGGGCGGCACTGCCGCCCTGCCCAAACAGGGAGATTCAAAACCTATTTTCTCGACCCTGTTTCTATCACAGAGATATATATTTTCAAGATATTATGACTAGAAACAATCAACAATAAAAAATATGGTCATATACCTTGAAAACTTCGTTGAATTAGTTTTGAAAGACAATATGAAACTTTTCAAAAACTTTTTCTAAGTCACTAGGTTGTCAAACAGGTGTGTGCTACAAGTCAAGCCAGGTTCCTTGAATCAAGAATATTTAGTTCATTTTTCAAAGCACAAAATCTTGACTCATCGAGTGGCTTAGTGAAGATATCGGCTAGTTGTTTTTCGGTGCTCACATGGCGAATTTCGATATCTCCTTTGGTTTCGTGGTCTCTCAAAAAGTGATGATGGATGTCTATGTGTTTTGTTCTTGAGTGACTTATCGGGTTGTTTGCAAGCTTTATGGCACTTTCATTGTCACACAAAAGTGGGATTTTGGTGAAATGACATCCGAAATCTTTTAAGGTTTGCCTCATCCAAAGTAGTTGAGCACAACAAGCACCGGCTGCAACATACTCAGCTTTGGCGGTGGAAAGAGCTACACAATTTTGCTTTTTAGAGCTCCAAGACGCTAGGGACCGTCCAAGGAATTGACACGTCCCCGAAGTGCTTTTTCTATCTACTTTGCAACCGGCGTAATCGGAATCCGAATACCCAAGTAGATTAAACTTAGAGCTCTTAGGATACCACAAGCCAAGATTTGGAGTATGAACTAAATATCTCAAGATTCTTTTAATAGCGGTTAAGTGGCGTTCTTTAGGATTGGCTTAAATTGTAGCACACATACACACACTAAGCATTATGTCCGGCCTAAATGTACACAAGTAAAGCAGAGAGCCGATCATTGAATGATATACCTTTGTATCAACGGTTTTCCCTTCTTCATTGAGGTCAAGATGTCCATTTATTGTCATGGGAGTTTTGATAGGCTTTGCATTCACCATGTCAAACTTCTTGAACATATCATGGGTGTACGTCAAACTTCTTGAACATATCATGGGTGTACTTCGTTTGACAAATAAATGTTCCTTCCTTCAATTGCTTGATTTGAAAACCAAAGAAGAACTTCAATTCACCCATCATGGACATCTCAAATCTCTTAGTCATGATCCTATTAAACTCCTTACAAAAAGATTGGTTAGTACTACCAAATATTATGTCATCGACATATATTTAGCATACAAAGATATCTTTAGCAAACTTGTGAGTAAAGAGTGTAGGATCGGCTTTGCCCATTTCAAAGCCTTGCTTGAGCAAGAAATCCTTAAGGCATTCATACCATGCTCTTGCTGCTTGCTTAAGCCCATAGAGCGCCTTTTGGAGTTGGTAGACATGGTTGGGAAACTTAGGATCTTCAAAACCCGGTGGTTGCTCAACATAGACAAGCTCTTGGATTGGACCATTGAGAAATGCACTTTTCACATCCATTTGATACAACTTGAAGTCATAATGGGCAGCATAGGCAAGAAGCATCCGAATTGCTTCGAGCCTAGCTACCGGTGCATATGTTTCCTCAAAGTCCAATCCCTCTACTTGAGTGAAGCCTTGGGCAACCAATTTTGCCTTGTTCCTTGTCACCACGCCATTCTCATCTTGCTTGTTGCGGAAGACCCATTTGGTGCCAATCACATTTGTATTGGGTCTCTTCACCAAGGTCCACACTTGGTTTCTTATGAAGTTGTTGAGCTCTTCTTGCATCGCCAATACCCAATCCGGGTCTCCAAGTGCATCTTCAACCTTAAGAGGCTCCAAAGAGGAAACAAACGTGTAATGTTCACAAAAATTTGCTAAATGAGAACGAGTCATTACTCCCTTTCGAAGGCTCCCAAGGATATTGTCAACGGGGTGATCCCGTTGAATCGTTTGACGTAGCCTTGGATGCTCAACACCTTCTTGCTGTTCTTCTGGCTCATCACAATCTTCTAAATCAAATATTGGAGCAAGATCTAGACCATGGTCCAGACCTGACTCAGTTCTGGCTGCTGAGGAGGGAGCGGCACTGCCGTCCTTGCGGGCGACACTGCCGCCCTGTTTTTCTGTAGCAGGGGTGCCCTGCTCTTCTCTGGTGAGTGTGTCAGCGGAGTCTTGTACAGCAGTATCTTGAGGCTCCCCCTGTTTGGCTGCAGGTATTTCTTGTGGTCTTATATCGCCAATGGTCAATTGCTTGATAGCCTCACAAGGTGGATCCTCCTTATCTACAATACTAGAGTCAACTTGCTCTACTTGAGAGCCATTAGATTCATCAAATGTCACATTTACCGCTACTTCAACTCGACCGGAGTTTTTGTTGAAGACACGATAGGCATGCTCATTTGATCCATAACCAAGTAGAAAACCTTCATCAACTTTAGGTGCAAATTTAGAGGTTTTGGGTTTCTTGTTAAGTATGAAACACTTCCACCCAAACACTCTAAAGTATGACACCTTGAGTTTGTTATCGGTGAGGAGCTCATAAGAGGTCTTCTTCAACTTCTTGTGTAGGTAGAGACGGTTGATGGCATGATAAGCGGTGTTGACGGCATCACTCCAAAAGATGTCCGACGTCTTGTATTCATCAAGCATTGTCCTTGCCATATCAATAAATGTTCTATTCTTCCTCTCTACTACACCATTTTGTTGAGGGGTGTACGGAGTTGAAAACTCATGCTTGATGCCCTCTTCATCAAGAAATTCCTACACTAGGGTGTTCTTGAACTCGGTCCCATTATCGCTTCTCACTTTCTTGATAGGTAGATTGAATTCCTTTTGTGCCCTCCTAACAAAGGTTTTCACCTTCTCTTGTACCTAGCACTTATCATAGACAAAGAACACCCAAGTGAAACGAGAATAGTCATCAACAATAACTAAGCCAAATTTGTTACCACCAATGCTAAGATAGGCAACCGGCCCAAAGAGATCCATATGAATCAACTCCAATGGTTGATTGGTGGTCACGATGCTCTTTGGTGGATGTGGTACGCCTACTTGCTTTCCGGCTTGGCAAGCGCTACAAATCCTGTCTTTCTCAAAGTGAACATTGGTTAGTCCAAGAATGTGGTTGTCTTTTAGAAATTTGGCCGAGTTTCTCATCCCAACATATGCTAGGCGGCAATGCCACAGCCAGCCCATGCTAGATTTTGCCACTAAACAAGTCTCAAGGTTGGCTTTCCCTTTGTTGAAATCAACTAGGTAAAACTTTCCCTTTAGTTGACCCGTAAAAGCAATAGAGGAATCCTCCCTTCTAGTGACTTCCACTCCCTTATCCGTAAAGAGACAATTGTAGCCCATTTCACATAATTGTGACACGGACAACAAGTTGTAACTTAACGAATCAACATGTAAAACATTAGTAATTGAATGTTCATGAGTGATTGCAACTTTACCAAGACCTAGCACACCTCCCTTGGAATTGTCTCCAAAGACAATGTTTTCATTTGAGTCTTCCTTGGGGGTGTAGGATCGGAACATACTCTTCTCTCCGGTCATGTGATTTGTACATCCACTATCAAGTACCCAACTTGATCCACCGGAGGAGTATGCCTACAAAACAAGTTTAGTTCCTTGATTTAGGTCCCCAAATATTCTTGGGTCCTTGCATGTTAGTTACAAGAAACTTAGGAACCCAAATAGAAGTGTTCTGATAAACATTCTTTTCTTTGCCTATGTACTTGGCAACCACTTCACCCTTGCTGTTGTTCTTCAACACAAAGCAAGAACTCAAGCTTTGTCTAGGTGCAACGGTCTTCGGTTAATAGAAATATTTGTTTGGTTGTCCCTAGATTGATTTCTTGCCATTGTGTGGAACCTGCTTTGGCTAGGAGACCTTCTTTCTGTGCTGATCATTTCCAGATGCAGTGGAAGTGACCTTCTCTTTCTTTGGGGGAGTGGCACTGCCGCCCTTAACTGCGGCACTGCCGCCCTGGATAGGGTGTAGTGCTGCTCAGGGGGCTGGTCGTGCTGCTGTCTGTGCAGGTCCCTCTGTACTTCCACTGCTGCTAGAAGTGAAATGCACACATTCATAACCATTTATTACCTTTCTCCCATTTGTTTTGCCTCCATGTCGGTGCCCAAGTCCGGTCTTGATGTGTGGATGTCTTCCATCCTTAAATTATGGCTTTTTTGATTGATTCACTTGGCCACCAGCATGCTTGTTCTCAGATTTGCTCTCTTTAGCAACTATTTCATTGAGCCTAGCTATTTTCACCTTCATAGCCTCCATGTTTGTAAGGTTAGTAGCATAGATATCCAAATCAAGATCATGACATTTTTCACACCCTTTACAAGTGGAGCCAATAGAGGTGTCATTTGTTTTAGAAAGATTTGAGGTGCTCTCCCAAAGATGGTTATATTGCAACTCAAGTTCTTTGTGCTTTTTACATAAGACACAATAGTTTTCATCAAGTCCAATATGAGCCTTTTTAGTGAGTGCATGGTCCTCTTGCTCCTTGGCCAAAGCCTTGCGCAAGGATTCCACCTCACTCCTTTCCAAAACAAGTGCTTCATTGCTAGCAATATAGAGATTTTCTTGTTTGATAAGAAGTTCCTCTCTAGATTCTAGCTCGGCTTGAATACTTTCTAAATTTTCCATTAGTTTAGAGATGAAGAATTTAGTTTTAGGGTCCAAGTTCTTGGTTATGTTATCTAGCTCCTCATCACTTGAAACTTTATCACTAGAGTTTTCACTAAGTTCGCTACTAGAGATATCACTAGGAGAAAGTGAAGGTTTGGATTTAGCTTTTACCTTCTCACCTTTGCCATGAGACAAATGTGAGGGGAGTAGTAGTCATCATCATCGGTCAAGTTATTGAAGAGCTTGGGTGGTGAAGATGTCTTTTGGATGGCCACGGTTGCAATCTTTTCATCTTCATCACTTGAGCTATCATATGTTGAGTCCCATTCATGACTAATGTGAGCTTCTCCCATTGTCTTCTTGCTGCCCCTCTTGTACCTTTGCTTGTTTTCTCTCTTGTCCTTGTTGTTCTTGCCATCTTCTTCAACATGAGGACATTGGACAATGAAGTGCTCGGTGCTACCACACTTATAGCAAGTTCTCTTCTTCTTGTTGGGAAATCTCTTCTTCACAAGCTTGTAACCTTGCTTCTTCAAACCTTTGCCATACTTGTTCATGAAGAGAGCCACATCTTCTATTTCCTTGAACTTGGTGTTGTCATATTCACTTTCACTTGAGGATGATGTAGACTCAACCTTTGCTTGACTTTGCTTGATTTCCTTGCCTTTGCTTGTAGTTGCTTGCTTGCTGCTCTTGTGCTTGTAACCTTGACTTAGCTTGCTTGCTTTGAGTGCTATGTCTTTCACTTTCAAGCCCTCCAACTTAGCTTGCAACTCTCCAAGCTTCCTTCTTTCATTTGCTTCTTCTCTTTGCATGTCAAATGTCAAAAGTCTATCAAGCACATCATTGGGGGTAAATTGCTCAAACTTCTTCTTGTCTCTAATTAGAGTGACTACGGTCTCATTTCTAGATGAGTAAGCCTCCAACATGACTTTCACCACCTTATGATCATCTAGGTCATCACACCCATAGCCTCTAATCTTGCCAACAAGTGTCATCAATCTATTAAACATAGCTTGTGGCCCTTCATCATCCAAGATATCAAACCTATTGAGCTTGGCCATCAATATTTCGATCTTGGCCTTTCTAACTTTGTCAACACCTTCATGAGTAAGATGCAAAGTGTCCCAAATCTGTTTTGCCACATCAACTCCCATCACCCGATTGTACTCATTTCCATCCAATGCACTAAGTAGCACACTAATGGCTTGCCCATTCAAATGGACAGCCAATAGCTCCTCATGTGTGGGCTGTTCGGGGTCGACGGGAGGCTCAAATCCATTGCACACAATCTCCCAAATGCCGGGATGAAGATCTATAAGATAAGCCCTCATCAAGTGCTTCCACTTGGCAAAGTTAGTCCCATCGAAATGAAGTAACTTACCCGCGGGCACATTGATGATAGACTTGCGATCACGATTGGTCATAAGAGCATAGTTAAAGAATACGGTCCCATATTTCTTCTTGGTGGTGGTGCTGCCCTTGTCCTTCTTGGAGACGTGGTAGGAGACATCATCATCGCCATCATCGGAGCTACTAGAGAGCTCACTAGATGACGTGTGCACCGCCTTGGCCTTCTCTTCCTTCTTCTTCCTAGCTTCCCTTCTCTTCTTCCTTTCTTCTCTCTTGAGTCTTCTTTCTTCCTTTTTTTTCTTCTTTTCAGCTAGCCTTTGCTTCTCTCTTTCTTGTTCATGAGCTTCTCTTCTTTGCCTCTTTTCGGCCTTTCTTCCTCTTCTCTCTTCCTCATCTTGTTGCCTTTTGTCGGGGATGGAGGCAACAAGAGGAAGATCCTCCCTTGCTGTGGAGGCTGAGAGCTCACTGCTTTCGCTGTCGGTATCGTGGAGATCCACGTCCTTCGGATCAACTCGAGCGGATCGAGTTGAGCTCGCTCCGGGCTCCATACTTCACACGGTGAAGCGTATACGAAGCAACCGACTCTGATACCACTTGTAGGATCACTGGAAGCCTAGAGGGGGGTGAATAAGCCTGCAAAAACTCAACTTGAACAGATATCAAAACCCAGGGCGGCACTGCCGCACAATGAATACTGAACCAAACTGCGCAAGTGATATATGGATAGAAAGAGTATACTCACTACAGTTAGTTTCCAGAATTTCACTAAAGTTCACAGCTCGAAGACTGGATACCACAGAAATCCTCCAAATCACCAAATCGAAGCAAACCTTAGAACAAATCAACAACACAAGAGTAATATGGAGACAACAGCACATGGTGATTTATCCCGTGGTTCAGCTCGCCACTTAGGCTTGCCTACGTCCACGTTGTTGAGGCTTGCCACAAAAGGCTAGGGTTACCACAAAGGTTGCCATATTCCTTGTTCTCAAATCAAGAGAGTGAATCTTGAAGAGAGGGGTGATTTTTTAGCTGCACACGAGATTACAAACCTCCTTAAGCTGCCACAATGAGGTTGGCAAGCTCTAGGGCGACGCCTAGCCGGTTAGGAGCAAACCTCCAAAGAGTAGACCTCAAGAACACCGGCCAAACGTGAACCAAGTGCTCTTAAACTTTGGGAATCAGTAGATCTGCTCTCAACTCGCAAGTTGCTGCCCTTTTTCTCAAGTTTCTATGGTAGAAAGTGGAGATCTAACTTTGAGCTCAAGGTCAACAATAGAGGAGAGAGGGGAGCTGCTTTTTCTATCTGTAACGGGCAGAAAATCGGGAGCTCAAAGAAGGGACCGTTGAGAGGAGGAAAAGTAGTATTTATACGCTGTCGTCCAACGGTCAGTTAAAGTGCGGCACTGCCGCCCTTTAAGTGCAGCACTGCCGCACTGGCAGATTCCAGCAGAAAGGTGCAAATGAGGTATTACTGAAATTGTCTAGGTGTGAGGATGTTGTTTCTGAGTTACGAGCACTTGCTTCAACAGATTGACTGGCATCCCTTAGGAAGTCCTTAATAGTACGCATCCTAAACTCAAATTCAAAAATAAAACGAAATTAAACCTCCGTTTGAGTTGGTCACCGTAGCCGCAAGTTAGCATTGAGTTCTTTGAAAGACATGTCATCATCTCACATTGATTCCCTGCTCATCATCTTGATAAAAATCATTAGTTCTCTAATTCGGTGGTCATCAATACCAAAACCCACATTAGGGAGTGATTGCACTTTCACTCTCATTGTATATGATCGTACTCTTCCCTCGTGAGACGAAGTATGACACCATATAAGATTTTTTTTCTTCACTTTCTTTCCTTCACATCAGCGAGAAGAAATCTTATATAGCACCGTAGAAGACGAAATATGACATCATTGATGTATAGTAATGTACTTACCCTCATAACATATTTTGTTTAAAAAAAAGAAAAGAAAAAAAGACATGCTCACCCTTAACCCACTTCTACTGCAAAATAATAAAAAAATGACGTAACCGTGCATGTGCTTGCTTTATCCTTCAAGTTTTAAGTAAAGTTTGCCATGAATATATTCTATGGATAACAAAAATTTGGCCGTTGTTCGGCTGGTTAGATTGTACAGCTGGCTAATTGATTGTTCTGAGAGAAAAATACTGCTGAATGGTTGGCTGATGCTGGCTGGTAAGTTCAAGCGAATAGAGAACCACCGACCATTCTTTTGAAGGAAGCTTAAAAACTGAAGGGACTTTGATAAAAGGCTGCATCAATGGCCTAACATTTTAGCAAAAAATTCAGTGCAATCAACTTATGATCAATTCAGTGTAATAAAAAAACTGAGGTGCGCATGTAACAAAATGTGCTGAGGCCACGCCGGCGTTTGCCGCTCTCTTGTTTTTTAGATTACCATACCACATGCGACTGATCAATTCCAACCATTGTATGCAGCTAGTACTTTTAATTTGTCACTGTACGTGGGATCCAGCCAACTCACGTGGGAGAAGAATGCACGCTTGTTCGACGTCAAGCAGGTTCAAGACATTGCGCACTTGATCAAGCAAGGCTGATTTGTTTTCAGTGGTAGACAAAACTCAGAAAATGGCAGAAAATATCGAGAGCGAAAAATGACGCTCGAGCCAAAGCCCCCCGACCCGCCCCTTCCCTCTGTCATCCCTCACGCCTCCCCACCTTCAAATCCACCCAGATCCGCAGCAGTTCTAGCCTCCTAGCAGCGGCTAAGCACAGATCCGCATCCTCCTCCGCTCGATCTACCTTTCAATGGGTCGAACTCCCCTCCTCTCCCAGCATGCCATGAGATCGAAGACCACGAACCCAACGATGCTCCGCTCGAGGACCTGTCGTTCCTGGCGCCGTCGGACTCCGCTAGCCCCTCCTCGCTCTCGCCAGATGCGGCCCCGTTCCACCCAGGTGAAAGCCCATGTGTTTGGTTTTGGGTAATTGATGAAACCTAGTTTGCTAACAATTGCTCTAAGTGTTTCATGAGAATTGATTAGCAAAAGGCAAGATGGAGCAAAGGACCTGGTCGGTGGAGGCCACAAGTGAAGGGCAATGATGGCATCCATACAAATGGTATAAGTCCATCATCAAAAGGAGTCCAGAAGCTTCATCAAAAGATGGTGAAAAAGCTAGGAGCTCAAGGCAAAGGTATAATCCATAGGAGCTCTTTTGTTTTTGGTGATCAAGACTCCATAGAGGGAGTGATCACATTTAGGATAGATAGCCGTACTATCAAGAGGGGCGAAATCGTTGATGAAATACGGTTATCAAGTGCCACTAGGTGTTCATGATCATTGCATATGCATATAGATGCTAGTGACACTAACTTGACCCGTGGAAAACTCTTTGAAAAGGCTAACACACGTGCACCTAAGTGAGAGATACTTTGGAGTGTTAGTACCTTAAGAAACTGGGTGAAGTTTGAGGGTTAGAGAGGGTTTAGTCCTCTCTTCCTCCTGCCGAGCTTGCGAGGCAGGATTCGGCGATTTTCGGAAACGTTTCAATAAGAAAAACTAGCGTCGGACTCTAACTCGACTGAGCGTCGGACCATTGTCTTCGGTCCGACGGCTAACCCCTTCAGCAAGCGTCGGGCGCTTGATTTCGGAGCGTCGGACCATTGTCCTCAGGGTCCGACGGTGCAGAGCCGCAGCAGGTCGACACGTGGAGAGCAGAGGAGCGTCGGACTCTCGGCGTTAGTCCGACGGTGAGCGTCGGACCGGTTTTCAGGGCTCGGGGGGCTCTCTGGAAACGTCGGACCGTGGTTTCGTTTGGTCCGACGCGGCGTGTATTTTCAGTCCGACGGTGCAATGGCAGTGGGCGTCGGACCGTAAGGTTTGGTCCGACGGCCTACAGTCCGACGGTTCGGTTAGCGCGGAAAGTTAGCCGTTGTGAACCAACGTTCGACTTCAAACGGCTAGTGACACGTGGCGTTTATCCGGGGCGTCGGACCGTGCAGATTAATCCGACGGTCTGGCCGTCGGACAGTCTGGCGGTACGCAGTAAAGTCTAAACGGCTATTTCTTTGTTTGTGGCTTATAAATAGTCACTTGGCTGGTTTGGGGAGGATCTCTTGGCACTCCTGAACATTATAGCATACTTGTGAGCCTTTCCACTCCACTCTCACTCATCCTACTTGATTGTGTTCATCATTTGGTGAGTTTGGAGAGCATCAAGTGCATTGCATTGATAGAGATCATCTAGAGGCACTTGGTAGTGGTGATTCGCAGCGGTTTCTCTCATTACTCTTGGAGTTTGCCGACTCCTAGACGGCTTGGAGCTGCGAGGATCGTTGAGGGGAGTTGGTGATTGTCTCCGCCTCCGATCAAGGTATTGTGAGGGGTTCTTGAGCCTATCCCCGCGGGAGATCGCGAAAGGCATCTTTAGTGGATTGCTCGTAGCTTGGTGGATCCCCATCTTGTGTTGGTTGTGCGGCACCCTTGAGAAGGGTTTGGCGTGTGATGCCAATTAGCGCGTGAACCTCCAAGTGGGTGTATCGCTACAACGAGGACTAGCTTGCCGGCAAGCAAGTGAACCTCGGTAAAAAATCTTGTGTCATCTCTCTACCGAGGATTTCCCTCGTATTTGATTGATTGGTTATATTGGACCTCATATCTTCTCTACACCGGAGGTATTGAAATCACCTTCTCTCTTTACTTTTGTGTACTTACTCTCGTGTGTAGCTTGTTAGTTAGTTGCTCACTTAGGAGTAGTGTTTAGTAGTGACTTAGCCTTTGAGTGTGAACTAGTGATCATAGTGTAGTATACTTGTCTAGGTGGCTTGCATAGCATAGTTTAGAGCTAGTGCTTTGCAAAGCTTGCTATTGTTACTAATCGGCTTGTTAAGTGTTGTTTATAGATTTTTATAGGCTATTCACCCCCCTCTAGCCATTTAGGACCTTTCACCAGGTTGCTTGTCCGGAGGGCGCTCGAAGCAACGCCGGTGGGCAGACGATGACGGCGGAGACTCCGTTTCTGACGACGTGCAACCCACATCCTACCTCGACGCCGCTCGTCGCCCGGCGATCCTGGTTTCTACACCCCCGCCGCGCGTCCAGCGTGGTCCAGCAGTGGTTGCGGGCCAAGAACGGGTGGTCGTTGGGCGGCAGGGACGTAAGCGATGGCGTAGGGGTCGCAGCCGGCCACGCCCCCAGCTAGTGTATGGCCTGCTAGCTCGGCCGGTGGAGGGCCGCATCCCTGCTCAACAGCGCCTTGGCCGCCGTGGCCGGGTCTCCGTCCCCAATGCTGATGGGTGGTGGGAGATCCTCGGCCGGACTGCGACGTCTCCGTTGCCTATTCGGGGAAAGGCCGATCCGAAGCGATGCCATCCAGTCCCGCACGGGTTGGTGGGCCGCTGCTTCAACTGCCTTGCCAGTGGCCATGTCGCTGCTCAGTGTCGCTCCCTGACACGCTGCCTACATTGTTGGGGTGCCGGGCATCGGGCTAACGCGTGCACAAGTGGCCGTGCGCCGCCCCGCAGGCCTGTGCCAGGCAAAGGGGCTTTTGTTCGGCGCGTCGCTGCTGCGGCGAGGACTCCATGTTCGACGCCTGTTGGCCAGGACGTTCCTCTGCCACAGCTGCCACGTCCGGCAGCGTCGTCCTCGCCGCCGCAGCCGCCACCGGCCTCTCCACCTCTGGGTGGCCGCCTCAGTGTGGAGACCCTCGTCGCCGGGAGGAGCGTCGTCACGGCTGGTGAGGCCCCCGCCCTTGTTCTAGTTGCGCTTGTTGATGCTGCCGCTCTGGAGGGGCTCCTGGAGCACCTCTCTTCGAAGTTCGATGTGACCACGTGGCTGGCTGGAGGTGGTTGCCACTCTTGCAACGCTTCGCAGGAGGGGGGTTTGCAGGCCCAGGCGGACCTCCAGCCCGCAGCGGACCTTGCCCCACATAGGGAGTTCGATCCCATGGCGGTTGAGGTGGTGGCAAGCCAGACGATGTCAGAGGTGACTCCAACCGTGGACTTGTCCCTCACAGGTCATGTGGTGGGTGTCTCTGTTGAGACCTCGCCGGTGGCGTTTGAGGCGGGTCTCGGTCTTGACGAGGTGGCTCCTAGTCCCCTCGAGCCGCCCACGGTCCAGGACGACCGCCCCTGCAATGACTTTGTGAATGCTTTCAGGAAACCGTTGGAGCAGCCGATCATCCTGTCGCCGCCGCGTCTGAGGAAGACTCGTGCAGCTGGGAGGCGAGAACGCACGGACGAGGAGCTTGTGCCTAGGCAAAGCGCTCGCCTCGCGACTAAAAGTAGGTTCAGGGAACTCAACCCGGAGGCGCAGGCTCGAAAGGGGATGCTGAAACGCATGGGTCTCCTGGTGGACACGGAGGAACCAGACAAGGCATCCTTCGAAGAGTTCCAAGAGACTTTCAAGCTGCCGCTAGCCCCAGATACTAGAGAGGCGATGCTGGCGCTCGACGACGTTCAGTGTCGCCTGATCCTACCTGTGGGTGGTCGCAAAGTTTAGTTAAATCTGTAATAGGTTAAGCGCTTTAATTCAGTAGCTGGGGAGGCGCTTCTGGGCAGTGGCTTCTCGCCACTGCTTTGCGTTGCTGTTGGGTTTTTGTAAAACTTTGACTATTCCTTTCCTCTTAATGACAAACGAGTCCGAGACTCGATCGAGAAAAAAAAAGTGGTAGACAAAGCGAGACGTCTGTGGTGATTTCGTCAATCTCGAGATCTATCGACGCGGTCTCAGAAGTGCTCACAGAAATAGGGTTTGCATACGTATGTTCATAGGAATGAATGTGCGTGCGTTGTGAGCGTCTGTGTTTGTAGTGTGTAATTCAAAAAATAAAAAGCAAGGTTAATTTGTGAGTTGGATCGGAGCCAGAGCATATAGAGTGGTTGTTTGAATCTTGTTTGATCAAACAACCACTCTAAGTGGATTGGATATATCTATGGGTTGGATCGCACACTTATTTTATCCGGGTCAATGCGTGGTTAGTGTCTTGTTTGTATAATAAGTCATTGCTCCAACCTCTACTCATTGTTTCTTCTTTGTTTTCCATTTTGTTTCCTCGTTCTTCGTATGCTTCTCACGCACATGGAAATACTAGGTTTTAAATATCACCGCAAACCTGTGGTATGTAGCATAAAAAAGAAGAAGATAGAGACAGACAGTATTATCCTTTTGCCTTGGTCCTGTTGTCTTCACCACTCGTCCGTCTTTCATGAATTGACCGAAGTGATCCCGACTCTTCGGAGTTAACTGTACTACACAACAAAAAAAGCGCATTAAAGCCATGATATTTGTGAACCGGTGCCTATATACCATGTGGGAAATCAACAAGAGCGCGTACTACTCCCTCCGTTGCAATTCTCACTTTTTGAGAAGTCAAACTATTTAAATTTTAACTAAATTTATATAAAAAGTACAAATATTTATAAAACAAAATAAATATCATTAGATTAGTTATTGAATATATTTTTATTACAAATTTATTTGGAGACATAAATCTTCGTAATATTTGCTATAAATTTAGTCAAACTGATACGTATCGTATAATTGTATTCTTTTGTAGATAGAGATAGTACATATTACAAGCTAACGTCGTTTTCTATCGAAATATCCACCGCAGCTCAGCCAGCGCGGTTAAGATATTATACAGTGCACATCGCCACACCTGAAAGCTGTGGAATTCGGCTTGTTTTTGGCCAAGCTGATCACCTCGAACGGTCACGAACGCATATACTCTAGCCTCTTGCTAGTGGAGACCAAAAAGAATCTTCTTATCTGCAGTCACTTCCCTTTCCGGAACCGTTAGCCCGTAAAGATGGGGGAGGACCGGAGGAGGCTAGAAGCCAGAAGGATAACAAGTGTACGATCGGCAGGGGGCATGGGGCAGCTGGTCGATAGAGCTAGTTCGATGCTATATTATTAGCCAACATATGCTATGGAAACCAGTTTCCTGTGCAAACTATAAAAACTCTAATAAAAACCACATAAATATAATTCGATGGCTACAGGTGGAGGATTAAGTACTAAAATAACTCATCTTTAGGATAGGATGAAGGGGAGGGGGTTTAAGTGCTAAAATAACCACCCCCACATATAGCCATCGGATTAGATTTGTATGGCTTTGATTAGAGTTTCCATAATTTACGTAGAAAGCTGATTTCCATATCATACGTTCCCATATTATTATACCAGTGAAACGATTAAAATCGGAGTTTTTAAACTCCTCACAAAAAGTACAACCCCGCAACCCCAGGCGTATATTACTAAATAAAATACACCTAAAAGTCTAACACCTGCAATACAATTGATTAGAGTAAGGAAAATAAAAATCAAATACCGAACGTGTCCGATATACACGGGTAGTTCACACCAATCGAAAAACTTGCTCGCTAGAATTATATCTAGACACAGTGATCCTACAAAACAACTCACACAACGGAAAGAATCACAAATATTGAATAAAATACAAAGTGAGATACGATATTTGTTTTACCTAAATTTGGACTCTCTCAAGCCTCGGAAAAGGACTTTGTCCTTCCCCTTCTTTCTTGTAGCTCCGCGCCAAGCGCATGCTCTTTCGGATCGAGGCGCCTCTAATAAAATCTTGGTACAGAGGAAGGAGTGCGTACTTTCACAGAAAAAGAAAGCGGGCTGGCATTTGCGAACCAATATAATCTAGATCTACTTTTTGTTGGGGTGGGTGCGGGGAACACTAAGCTCATCCTACATGATACTAACAAAGGTCACTCTAGCCATGGCCTTTTCTAACCGCTTTTCCTACTTCCACTGTTTGATCTATTCTCTTTCGACAGTAAGATCGACTGTTACAAAGTTTTCGAGGCACACCACAAGCTCTTAGGGGCTCTCTAGCAACGCCACCTTTTAGAACTTAAGAGTTCAAGAGTAATCAATAACAAACACAAGATCAATGATTTGCATAAGTGCGATCAATGATTTGCATAAGTGCTTGAGTGGATGGATTGCTTTCTTTTGTATTTTCTCTCTACACACTGAACTTGGGGTCACGCACCCCCATGCACCAGCTTGCCGGAATTCTGGAAGACCCGGAGCGGCGTTCGGGCATGCATGGGGACACACTGTTTGCGTTCAGTGTCAGGTGAAGGCAATGCAGATGCAGCTGCCCATGTTGCCAAGGTCAAAAATCCACCCAAACTGTATTTAAAGTACAAGCAGCCTCCAGCCACTCATCAGGGGTTTGGAGATTAAAGTAAAATTCAATTGCTGCACATAAACCAGATTTATGTAGGACGAGTAGACATTGCAAACAGTACAAATATTCACACCGGGTTTCAGAGCATGCGCGTAGTAGTATGTACAAAGAAAGACCGGGTCAGTCGTCGTCAGCGTCAACAGGTGTTGCCTGCATGCAGATAACCACAAGCTACGGGGGACTTCTGTACACCATGGATTGATCTTGTTACTAATGCGCACGCAACGCCTGCTGCAGCATCGTGCTACAACTGGTCTCTCCTGCCGGCTTCCAGCTCGTCCAGCTCGTGGCTCGTGCGCGCTCCGGCGGTTTCGGTAGACCGCTGCGTTGTTCGGCTCTCCTGCTCCTCCTCCTCCAGCTCCCTGACGAACCTCAAGTGCGCGTGCGGCCAGAACCCTGCCATCGTGCAGACAGTCAGGTCAGCGCATGCGTTTGGTTTATTTTAGCCTGCAGACAGTCGATAATGCATGGGACGTTCAACTAGAGAAGCACTGTCACTGGGTGACTCCACAGGAGTTCTGCATCTCAGCCCGTTTGCGTTTTGACTCGTATATATATAGTGGTCGTTTATGTTTTCAGAATTCCATTTTCCCATCTACAGCTTGATTGCAGACGGCTTGCCTCCATGGGCCATCAAAGAGATAAGCAGCATCTGCAGCAGATTTCTCTGGGCAGGAAAGGAAGGGTCCATCCGTGGCAGAGCATGGTCGCCTGATCAGTTGTCTGTCGCCCAACAGAGCTGGGTGGACTGGGGATCCCCGACCTGCGCCTCTTGGGGATGGCCCTGCAAACAAGATGGCTATGGTTGCGGCACACGGATGAACAGCATGCTTGGGCGAACCTTCCACTTTCTGTCTCCAGAGAAGTAAAGGCCTTCTTCGACGCCTCCACTGCAGTCTTGATCGGTAATGGAAGATCAACGGCGTTCTGGACTGGGCGATGGGTGCATGGAGCGACAATCGGTGAACTGGCGCCAACACTGATCCGCTTTGTGAGCAGAAGACACCAGAAGTCCACCACCGTCACAGCAGGACTAACCAATAGAGCATGGGTGCGCCAAATCACTGGTGGGATCACAGCGCCAGCGATACACGAGTACCTGCGAGTCTGGGACGCCGTGGCAGATTTTCAGCTAACAGAGAGCGAAGACAAACTCGTTTGGAAGTGGACGGAGAGCGGCACGTATTCCTCCAAGTCGGCCTACCGAGCTCTGCACCTAGCGTCTCACCCAATTCCGGGATGCACTCGGATTTGGAAGACATGGGCACCACATCGGGTAAAGATCTTCCTTCGGCTGGCACTAAGACGAAGACATTGGACGGCGGATCGGAGAAGGCGGCA
This sequence comes from Eremochloa ophiuroides, assembly GCA_038502445.1. Taxonomy (NCBI): domain Eukaryota; kingdom Viridiplantae; phylum Streptophyta; class Magnoliopsida; order Poales; family Poaceae; genus Eremochloa; species Eremochloa ophiuroides. Next base: position 60,075,290 of record JAHLJS010000006.1, read on the forward strand.
CGGACTTGAGGCAGACGAGTACTGCCTTCTCTGCGGGCAGGAAGCAGAAACAATTGATCACATCATATCCGAGTGCTCCTTCTCGCGCCAAATCTGGTGGAGCATCCTCAACGCCCTCAGAGTCGACACCGCAAGCAACGGGAGTGATACTCTCCTCTCATGATGGGACAGCTGGAGAAGACGTTGGCAAGGACCAAAAAGGAAGGGGGCCGATAGCCTCTTCGCGTTGGTGGTCTGGGAGATTTGGAAAGAAAGGAATGCTAGGCGCTTTAGGGGCGTTGAGTCTTCGGTTTCTCAAGTTCTAGACATCATCAAGCAGGTTGCCGATCAGTGGGTTGAGGCGGGGGCGTGCAACCTAAGTCGTTTAGCGCGTGAGTAATCGGCATTTGTAAGAAGCGGAGAGGCCCGCGCTACTCTGCTTTCTTTAGCCTCCTTGCTGCAGCGCTTCGTCGCTCCTGTATTCTTATTTCTTCTTAATACAAAGATGCCCAAACCTTCTGCGTATTCGAGAAAAAAAAAAGAATTCCATTTTCATCAGATGCCCTGGTTTAGTCAATTTCATCGTCTGCAGAGGTCATCCTTGATAGTGAAGCGACTGCATTTCATTCAGGCAGGGGGGGAAAATGAGGTATAGTACCTTTCTCATCTGACGGAGCTGGAAAGAACTGTAGGTAGCAGACTGAAGCAACCACCAATCCTAAACGAACATGGCAAAACTCGTCAGCGCCAAGAAGACAGCAGCTAGTCTAAGAGCCATTGTTAGTAAGGCTTGTCGAGGCCCCCCTAAACGCAACGAAGCAGCAGCACTACACCTACCGAGAAGGCCGCCAGTGCAGACGTCTTGCCAGTGGTGCCAGTAGTCGTCCACCCGCGAGATGGCGACCAACGCCGCGACGAGCAGAGGCAGCAGGACGACGCAGAGCTTGGCGACGTGCCCCCTCCGATCGAACACCGTGATCTTCCCGGCCAGGTACCATGACAGGAAACCCAGCCCGGCAAATGACCCTGCGACGACATGATGAATGAAAACGCTGGTTAATTAGCCACTGCACAACAGCACAAGCTGGGACTACTCCTTTGTGTGAGAAGATATGTAATAATGCATATATAATTCAGCTTATATTGCCTTTCTAAAAATAATTCAGCTTATATATCGCGCTTCTATAAAAGTTGCACATGACATTATTATGTGGCTACTGCAACTTGAAAGGACGACTCACATGAGGTGTGCCCACTGGGGAAGCTCTTGTGCCCTTCCTTGATCACGCTAGGATCGCCGTGGCATATGACCCCCGTCGTGATGTTGTTGTACACCTGGTAGATCATTATCGATGGGGCACCAGAGGAACTGGTAGTGCTCAGGTTGGGTGGGGGAAAACAAGTCCATTTGCATCTAGTAGGGTGAATTCGAAAGCAATGTATATAAATCGAGTTGGGGCTTGTTGTTACCGCTTTTCCATCAGGGAAGCAGCGCCAGAAGAAGTCGGGGCGCGGCCGGCCGACGGCGTCCTTGATCGCGTCGGTCAGCACGCCCGTTATCAGCACAGCGAACAGGATACCTGCGGTTAATTTGCCGGGCGGTGACCATGCATGTGCAAGTGTAATGTAATGTACACACCTGGCTAATTAATGAGCACTACTCCGGAACACAATTCACTTGAGCTTATCAGCCAAAATCAGTGCTCTATGAATAGTGTTTTACTCTCGCAACAAATCAACATCAGTCAAAATCAGCACTTATTTTCAAATCCAGCAAGCAGAAATACCTAGAATCGCATGGTGCAGATCGTACACGTTCCTCCTCCTGATGTAGATGATGACAAAGATGATCATGGGCCCAATGACAGCGACGATCTGCGATAAATTAAACAACAGCACGTTTATATATATAGTATGGTACTATAACATATCCTTGACCCTGACAAAATTGGCGAGGGTCGTCGGAGATAAAGAGGACATCTTTGCCGCACCGGCACGGCCCAGACGGGGACGGTGTTGCTCTTCATGGGGTATCTGAGGTCCGTCATCATGCCGGCGCCGACGAACCGGTGGAACGGCTCGATGGCGTTGAGCAGGACGTCGACGGCGACCAGGAGGAGCAGCGCGACCCAGTCCCACGCGTGCGACCTCGCCACCCTGGGCATCGTCGGCAACGAGCACGCCGGGGCAGTGGCGGCGGCGGCGCCATGGGCGGAGGCCTGCATCTCCTGGAGGACAGCTCCTGCTGCAGCTGCAGGGTGATGATGATCTTCGCTCGGGACCTCTCGATACGAGCAATGCGCCGACGTCGAGACGCCTAATGATAATAATACGGAGGGGGAGACGATCGAACAATGCCCGCACCGGCGTCGTCGTCAGCTTGCTCTTCTTCACCTTGCTGCTGCTGGATCCGTTTCTTGGGCTACGAATCATGATGCTTTTATAAGCTAAGGAACCCAGCAGTTAATGATGGTCCGATCCAATCCAATGCGATGCGATCAAGGCAATGACGGTGTTAATGCGGTGTTGGCTGTTGGGGACAGATTTCGGTGGTTGATTTGGGGAATTGCTTGGGAGTTTCCTTCCTGCAGCTGCATATACGGTCTGTGGGACTGTGGCCTGCCTATAGATAGTTTTGTTTTTGACGTGAAACGAGAGACCGGCATGGGATGTGAGTTACCGCGAGGGACACGCACGCGTAGGCGTGGAAATTGGAAATACGGTAAGTTTGGTGACTGGCGCGGGTGCAGCACCCCCTGTTACGTTACGCCAGTGTATGTGAGTAGTAATTGCTGCATTATTAATTTGTACACGAGGTGGGAGGTTTTGTCAAAAAAAAAAGAAGAGGTATACGCAGTTTGGGAGGTGAGATAGATGCTGCTGCTGGTGGCACCGCGTCCAGGGCGTGTCTGCACCGCGGCAGGTTCACTGTTCGCATCCCCACACGGCCCGGCCCACACGTTGGGCTCACATGGCTCATGGTGTCAGCTCAGGTTTCCGCGCAATTGCAAGGCCGTTGACATGAGTAAGTCTTCGACGTCCCTTTAATCAAAATCCAATTGAGTAAGGCCCTGTCTAGATCTTTTCGAATTCTAAACGTGTATAGAGCATTAAATATAGATAAATATTTTACATATTTGCACAGTTTGTGCAAAACCCACGAGATAAATCTTTTGAATCTACTTAGACTATGATTTTAACACTTATTGTAAAAAAATTTCCCGCTACTATAGTAAAATTCTAATTTTTTTTGCTTCTAAACGGGGCCTAAGTCTCTGATGTCCCTTTAATGAAAATCCAAAAGTGTAAGACCCGTCCGGAGCCAACGTCAATTTAATTAATCATCGGGCAAAATTTTGTTGAGTCCATATAGTGGCGGAGCTAGGGTCCTTTAGAAGCTCGTGCGATCTTTATTGTAAACAGTTTTTACATAACAAATTTAGGTTTCCTTTTTTCAATGCAAACAAACTTTCCTTTTAAATTTTGCAAATGAGCTCGGTCGGGCCACCTAGGACTTCCGGACGGTGGCTCACACAAGCAAATTAGTCAGGGGTAAGTAAAAGTAAGTATAATAATAGGCTTATAGCTAGGAAAATGCTGATGTAGAGGAAAAAAAGCAGTGAGACAAAAGTTGGACTCATATGCAAGCATCAAGATTAATATCGGTGCTTGAAACGTGTCGATACAGGTGTAGAGGCAGGAGGATGCCGAACAACGTCTGGCCTTCAACTAGTCGGGCACTTGCGCTCATAGATGTTAGCGTAGAATGAAACAGATAAATTCCTTTTCATATATGGTTTTGTTTTGATAAGATTTCTTCTTTAGAATTTGTTGGTTGTCCCGCCGTCAAAACGGAGGAAGCCAAAGTAACCCATAACTTAAGTTTACATTACATAATAAGTATTTATATTTTTAGATAAATTTATTATATAAATATATTCTGACTAATCTAATGGTACTTACTTTAGCCTCGTTGCAGCTGCTGCTGCCCAGTAGATAAAGAGTTTATTTAGGATTGTAGGGTTTTCCCACCTTCGGAAAGGAGGAACCCTTCCGGAAATTCTCAGTGGCCCAGTGGGCCAAAAAGGGGGTTTGGAAATAGTTTTCAACCAGTAATTGACGCGCCTCGGTATGACCTCATAAGCTGCATCATTGCCCCAAGCGCAAAGATACGTTTCTCCTGTCCCCTGATCCCTCTTCTTATGTGTGAATCCCTCTGTCGCGCTTCTTTGCTCGCCGATGTGGTACAAAATCACACAAACCATCATCAGTAATAAGTCATCGACCACCCAACAATTTATTTGGGCCGAGTGGAAGCCCAGCCATCACTATGGGCTGGTGGGTCACATGTCCGGCCCACGAGAGGCGGAGAGCTCAGCGGCCAGGTCGTCTTCTTCCCTTCCCGTCTCCCCTTCCCTTCCTGTGCGTGTCCCCTCCCTCTCATCTGGCTGCCGCTCTCCCGTCTCCACACTCCTGGCCTCCTGGGAGCTCCAAACCTCGCGTAAACCCCAACTCCCACGCGCATAGCCCAATTTGCCTTGCTGGATGAAGACGAGGTCGCAGACGGCGCCGAAGCCTCTCAAGACGGTGGCGATGGCTCCCAGACAGAGCAGCGCCAAGCGGAAGCCGAGGCCCAAGCCGGCGGGGAAGGGCGACCCCCGTGCACCCAAGAAGCCACCCACCGCCTTCTTCTACTTCATGTACGCTCTGTGTTGCCCCCTCCCCTGTTAATTTGCCTGCTACGGATTTCGTGTCTGCTGGGTGCTACTGCTCTGGCCGCGGCTAAGCGGTTGATTGGTTAGGGGTTCCAGTATGCAGCTCTTACCTATCAGAAAATTATAGTGTATGCGTGTTTAGGTGCAAGTGTACTACGTATTGGTTCGCTAGCCGCTGGGTGGGCTTACCATTGTAGCTCAGCTTGTGCAATCAGGCCTTTGCCTAGTCTTTCTTTTCTTTTCCTTTAACAAATTTCCATTTCTTGCTTTTGATCTGGCAATTGGGATGCTGGGAGGTTAGGTTACTTGAAGTTGAAGGCATCCTTTGGTGATGCAATTTGAATTTTCCTCGTTCGTGGCCAGATTTGCTCGTTTGTGCTACATTCCCAAGAGTCAAGTAGGTTTATGTTTTTTTGTGCACTGTGATTTTGTCTTTCAGTTTCATTTAGGATTGAGATTATCGGTTAATTTCATTGCTGAACTTTTCATATGATGCTGGTGTGGAGAACATTTGACTTAACAAAGTAATCATTTTACTGTACTCAGTCCAGGTCGACTTTACATGGGTTTGTAAAAAAAAAAATAATAATAATAAAAAAAACATGTGTGTTGTTACTTATGGAATTCTTATTTAACATAAATGCTTAATGTTGCAACCATATCAACACACCATCATTGAACATATTGATTGCTCCTTGAGGTATCTCCCATATTTTTAGGTGTAACACGAATGTGAAAGCTCATTCAGTTGTCTGCCTTTGTGTTATAAACCAATCTATAATGAAGCTTTATGTTGTGCTGAAGGGAGGATTTTCGGAAGGTTTATAAGCAAGAAAAACCAAATGTAAAATCAATGCAGGAAGTAAGTTTTTTCTATACTTGAATGTTGGACCTTCAAATCTTTAGTCTTGTAGTAATATACCTTTCCCTGCAGATAGGGAAGGCATGCGGTGAAAAATGGAATACAATGGCATTTGAGGTCAGCATTTCCTCGCATCCTGATAGTTGTGCTGCATTAGTTATTTACCCCCTTATGTTGCCAGCTGATGTAAATTGGTTGATTCCATAATGGTGGTGCGAATTTGAAATCAGTCGACTGGATATGTAGTTTTGTCCCCCAATCAACCATTTTATGGGAAACACAATATATATGGAGCACCACTTTTCTAACCTGCATGCTTAGAAGTCAAAATGAAGCTTGTGAGTACTGTAGCTTTGGTTCATTTGGATTATGGTACATTGCACGTTTGCTATTATTTTGTATTGTTCAGTAATTGTATAGTTGCTACTTACTGTCTCAGTATTTGAGCTCCCCAGTTGTGAGCTGCTTTAGGGGTATCCACTGACAGTGACAGTTTCACCAGTTTGGTCAGAGGAGATCAACACTCATAATTAACTTGGTGTGTACGCTGCTCTGGTGGGCACTGGGCAGCTAGATTGCTTAGCATGTATGTTTGAATGGTTTCAACCGTTTTGGAACAACCCGGGATGTTCACCCCTAGTTCTGTATAGCACATCCTCAGTAGGCGCATCCTACTAGTTTACTGTGCATCTAGCAAATGACTGGAACAACGAAACTAGTAGGATTCCTGAATATAAAGATATACTAAGGATTCTTTAAAGCTACAAATAGTGATTGCTTCTATATGGTTATGAAATTTGATCTCTAGAAAACAATAGTTTTAACTTAATTCATTTCACAGGAAAAGGTCAAGTATTATGATATAGCTACTGAGAAACGTGCAGAATTTGAGAAGGCGATGATTGAATATAACAAGAAAAAGGTGTATATTATACTTCCCCCCTCTTGGATACAGTCTCTCCAGCCTCTGTTTTCTCATGGGTGAAAGCATAATCCTCTTCCATATCCTCTTTTTTTCCTTGTCATGCAGGAAAGTGGAGAAATGTCTGAGGAATCAGATTACGATTTGAGCTGATTAGTTGGTTCACCGTAACTGGATGAATCAATCAACTGTATATTATGGAACTGTGATTTGTAATGGAATTTATAGATACTAGTTCGAACCTTCAGCTCATGCAGATATGTATCTTCTGTAGTTGACCGATCGTATTTGGATGACACCCGAGTCTTACTGCTGGTTTCTCATGTGGATCATAACTGCTCGTTGACAGCTTATTATGAAGTTGTATATGATTGGGTATCACTCCGACGCAATATTTTGTCACGGTTAAATTAAATGACATATTTACTGTAAAATATACTAGCAGATCCGAAATATTATTGTACTTACCGAATGCACGTAGGAGGGAATCTGAGATGCTGTGCAAATAAATTCGTAGCTAGATTAACAAATTGCCACAACAAAGACTCCGTGGCCCAATGGATAAGGCGCTGGTCTACGGAACCAGAGATTCTGGGTTCGATCCCCAGCGGAGTCGTCTTTCGTTTTGCATTCCCATTTCTTCAATTTTGATTCTCCGTTTGCATTCCCATTATCTACTATTTTAACGTGGCTCTGTTCTTTGTTCATCCTCCATTTGCATTCCCAAAAAACATCAGCACATGCTTTTCACTGCTTCCGTGCGCGCGTGAAAGTTATAAATTTGCCACAGCCATTGTGCTTGGAATCCGAAATGTTCACATCGAGTTGGGAATGGTCATCATCCGTGCGCTCAGCGGCGCGGCAACGACCGATCCATCAACAGCATCATACTAAGCCGCAGTGGTGGAGTTGCATTTTCATTTCTCAGCTGCATCAGCTGCTAGTGCTACACATCTAGAGCCTCAGCCTAGAGCTTTGTCACTTGTGGGGACGCCGGCTGCGGCTGCGCGGCATAGAGCGACCTGAGCTGGCGGTCGATGAGCTTGCTGTGGTTGAGCGCCACCTGCAGCTCCACATCGTCGGCCCACCACTGCTGCAGCCCGTGCGCATCGAGGAACTTGGTCGGCCCCTTGGACACCGTCATCATCCTCGCCAGCCCCGGCTTGCCCATGCCAGCGTCCCCTCCAGCAGCCTTGCTGCTCCCGCTCCCTCCTTCTCCTCTGGCCGTCACGGTCGCCGTCCCGGCCGCCGCGTCGGTGTAGTAGCAGCAGATGTAGTCGTTGGTGTTGATGTACAGGTGCGGCAGCCACTTGGGCGTCCCCGCCCCCGCGCGCTGCAGCGTCGTCACCGCCTTGGCCTCGCCGCCACCGCCCGCGTCCGCCGCCGATCCCACGTAGGGCAGCCAGGCGCGCACGCGGCCCCACACCTCGCCGGCCGTCTCCGCGAAGCCCCTGAGGCTGGTGGCCAGCGACACGGACGGCGGGTTGAACACGTGGCACTCCACGAGCACGCCTTCCTTGGCCAGCGCCTTGCCCACCTGCAGCGCGAACCCGGCGCCCAGCGAGTGCCCGCCCACGCACACGCTGCCCGCGCCGTGCCTGCGCGCCGCGGACCGCAGCGCCGCCAGCGCGCCGGCGAACCGCACCGACCCCTTGAGGCTGTCCCACGCCAGGAACCGGAGGTCGTCCACGGCGTCGCACCGGAACGTGGCCCCGCTCGGAAGCGTGCCCCGGAGCGCCACGACGGCGGCCGGCGCGCCCGCGGGGCGGAACGGCGCGTACCCGGCCAGCAGGGCCCCGCGGTCCCACTCCAGCACGGCGCCGTAGATGGAGCCGTCGCGCTCGTCGATCAGCGTCTCGGCGAGCCTGTACATGAAGTGGCGCCACCACCGCGGCGCGAGGCCCGTGCGCTCGTCGCGCTTGTCCTGCCGGTCCAGCTCCAGCAGGTACACCCCCTGGATGAAGCACGCGATCGCCATCCGCCGGTAGTTGGGATCCTTCCTGAGAGAACCCAAAGACGAAGAGTGACACGGAGCTTCTTTCGCAGAAACGAAGGTGAGAGTGACGAGTGAGAGCAACTGACCAGCTCGAACGGAGGAGATCCCAGCAGCTGGGGGACGACAGGTGTCGCGGGCCGTACACATGGAACTCGAACGGATTTGGCGTCGCCGTCACCTCGCCGGCTTTCTGGCCTGGGAGTGCATTGGCCATCGTTCTCCGGTGAGGTCGCGGTCCGCGGTTTTTCTTCTCGGCTTGGCTTTAATAGTGAGGAGGAATAGTTTGGAGGCAGCATGATATGCAGTACAGCATGAATTGCTTTGAGCAAGTTGGAGAAGAATCACAGAAAGGGGGGCGAATGAACTTTTTATCCAATCAGAATCTGCTTCTTTCTCCACTTGTTTGTGAGGTTTTTTTTTTTTTTTTTTTTTTTTTTTTTTTTTTTTTTTTTTTTTTTTTTTTTTTTTTTGTCCCAACTTTCAGACGACTAGAACCAAGACAACTATGCGACCCTAGAACATCCGTCTAAAGTGGAGGCACACCGACGTTATGGGAATATCATCTAAAAATAGCCTTGAATAAAGCTGAAGAACAATGGATTGATAGCGAATGTAAAATCATTATGATATTGCCTAGATTTGTGTACAACAATATTCTGCAACACCAACTGTACTTGCAAACGATATTTCCTGAATTTCACTGTACTGGATCAAAAGAGAATTACAATAACCGTTCCATGATTACATGAAAACAGAGACTATTACAGCTGCTAGACTGCTACTTGGGAAGAACATGCAAGCACATACAATAGCTAGCTGGGTAGGTCATCACTGGCTGAAGAGGCCTGTTTTTCCGCAATCAACTTCTCCAACCGTTTCTTCAGGTAAGCTTGCCTGAGTTTCTCCCTACGAGCAGCATCCTGCTCTTGTCGTCGAGATCTTACTGTTGAGGCCTTCTGCCTTGCCTCAGTTACTTCCTCATGAACTTCCCTGCAGATGTACCATCGTGCGAGTCAATCAAAAGGTCACAACACATCATTGTGACATTGTACAAACTTCCACATAATGTTGCCAAGAGAAATCAAGGTGTTGAAGCCGAGAAGTTCGATAGTATACTACAAGAGAAGAAAAATGTGTTCAAGTCAAGAGGTCAGTGATAAATTGATTATCACTAGGAGCAATGAAGCATGTCACAAATATTGGCTGATGAAACTAGGAGCAATGATCATCTCACCTTTTTCTTTTTTTTTCTTTTTTTTGCTTCAGATTTCAAATCGGGTATCTAATAAATCCAAGCAGTGAAAGTATGCCAATCCCCAGCAGCTGCACCATGAGTACATGGATAGAGAGGGAAATATGAAGTCTAGATCTATTTCTTGATTAACCACAATCCCATCTTTATATGGATGGGGTGACTCGACTTTTAAGAAAAAAAAATCCCTAAATCAAGGAATCAACTCAATCTAATATTATCATTAAATAACAAATTTAATCCTAAGAACACCGTGAAGAGTACCTCAACGGCATGAAAAATGTGCTAGCCTAGGCATCCGTCTCATGGGCCCTAATGGGCTTCACATAACATAATGGTACACAATAACCCAACACCTAAAATCTCAATAGCTCATGATGAAAGCTCAATTCATATTCATCATGCTGTCTGGAGTGTATGCCTATGCACTAAATGCTCAGGTGCTAGGAATATAGTACCATTTTTTATTTCATTCTTCACCTGTCCTAAAGAAAGCTAAATTACCTTGATTTCTACCTAGATAAAATTATAAAGGGCAAAATAAAAGTGCTTCATGCAATATAACTTTATAAGAGTGTCAGCGCAGACGGTGCCCATAGAAAACAGTACCTCACAAAGCGCTTGTGCTCATCTCTGTCAATTGTAGTGCCTGTTCGGCCAAGCCCCAACGGTTTCGCATTAGGCATAGAATCTTCATGATCATTTACTGGCTCTGCATCATCAGTGGCTCCGTGGCTACTCTCTGGAATCTGAGGCTCATAGACACGATCGAAACTTTTCTGGAAGAAATCCACACAGTATTTCTCTTTGTCTTCTTCATCAGGTAGCTCGCCTCTGGATAATTTTTCATACAACTCTGCTTTCTTTTCTAGAGCAGCATAGCTTGCAGAACCATCTTTCACGGCTTTAAGCTCCAGCTTATCCCTGTGCCCAAAGCACAATGACAGAGGCATTTAGTTCTGGTCAATACTCAAAACTCATCAGCAAGAAAAAAAAGGACTTATGGCTACATGAGGCTGAAAACAGAAGATAGTTGCATTGAAACTTTGACAACTGGAAATGCAGTATAAAGAGTCAAAAAACAAAAAACAACAGGATTCATGTTGAATGGAAATACTTAAACTGCAAAGTAACAGAAAGAAAATTGTAGCCAGGGTAGAAGTTAACTGCACGGAGAAAGAGAACAACATCGAATTACTCTTTTTTTTAAAAAAAGGATATTTCATTCCATCTCTTGTTAGTTCATTTAAATTCTAAACTGCCAGAGAAAACCGGACTGTGGTTTGGGATAAACCCAAAGTCATGCGACATAGCTAAGCATTTGCAATAGGCAATAGCTCCATTGTTTTGTTTTGAGTTAGTAATTACTAAGAAAATGCTTCAAAAGTGTCCACTTCCCATTCAATAACCAATGTGAATCACATTCCTTGAAATAATGTTGCAGAGTGATCAGGGTCAATTAGTGCTCGACCATACACAAGTTTACAAGGTAACAAGCATATAACACTGATATGAAGAAATAATTATGTTCTTAGTTTTCTATATGCTACATAAAAAGTCTTTGGTAAGAAAAACTGCAAAATGCAACCACATATATAGTTTTTATCGTGAAAGGGCTATTTGTTCCCCATCTTTTACCGAGGTTCTCATACTAACCATCTAGGGCATCTATAGTTCCTAGAAAGGGGTCGCCACAGGTTAATTAATTCCACCCAAAACTACAATCAAACAGTCATACAACATCTGCACCAACCGCCTGCAAATCTATACAAAGAGCTGACGAAACATACTTGTGGGCCCGGGCTTCAACGCCGTAGTTCTTGGCCCCGAGGGGGTCGGTGGGCGCGGAGCGTATCTTTGCGCGGCGGAACTCCCCGCCGGAAGCAGCGGCCGCGACGGCGCCCGGGGCGGTGGGGTTTCGGGCCTCCTCCTGGGTGCGGTAGAGCTGGGCCTTGAGGTCGAGGATTGAGGCGGCGCCGACCCCCTCGATGGCCTTGTGCTTCTTCGGCATCACCGCCGACTCCGTCAGCCACCCCAGCGACTCCATCCGCCGCTCCCTCGAGCCTCCCTGCTGATCCGCGGGCTGTGGCTGGGGCTGGGGCTGCGTCGCGCCCGAGGAGGACGGCGCGGTCGCTGCCGGCGACGACATCGCGGCGGTGCCGTGCCTGGGTTCGTCGGCCGGCAGGGGAGAGGAACGAACCGGTGGGGAAAGGAGCAGAAAGGTCGGTGTGGGCTGGGCTGGTGGATTCTGCCGTCCGAGCGACCAAAATATTAGTTGGGCCGCACTCTCTTCGGCCGATTGTAGGCCCACGAGGCATCGAATCGAGAAGGGCGGTGGTCGTTCGTTCCAGAGAGGAAATATTTTGTGGCCCCGCCGTCCGCTAGATCCAACGGGCAGCTCGAACATGTGGTGAGCGGCGGCCGGTGCCAACTCTCCGCTCGCCGGCCACGGCATTCCTGTGGCGGAGACAGGCGGCGCCACCGGTGACGCTAAAAATTGGGAATTCGATTCGGTATTTGCCCCACGAGGAGCTAAATACTCTTCCAGCGTTCTTCGGGTCGTTGCTCTGTACTAGTCTCTCTCTACCTTCGTGGCAAGTGGCAACCTGCGCGAGCTAGCGGCCAGAGCGCGTCGATCCATCCATCGATTCGATTCCATGGCGTGCAGCTTCTCCCCTTCCTCCGCCACGAAGATCCAGGCCGTGGACGCCGCCGCCGCGGCGGCGGGGGTGAAGAGCGGCAGGGTGCCCCTCAACCTCAACCTCAAGGCCTCCGTCGTCGCCCCCGCCCAGAGCCAGAGGTCACTCGGCGGTTGCTGCAGGGCGACCGCGCGACAGGAAGGCGCGACACAGGAACCCAGTGTTGCAGGTACTTCTTGCACCCAACTTGTCGTTCGATTGTAGTAATCCGTGCTTACTGCTTAGTACTGCTTAGCATGATCTGCATAGAGAGATAGGATATTGATTTGCACTTGATAAAAGTGTTTCCATGCTCAACGTGTATAGTTTTTTATAAGTTCTATAAGGTTCCGAAATGAGTACACCACTGCCTTAGTATGATTTCTGTTTCCTTTGGAGAGAGCAAGTGAAAGCCTGAAAGCCTGCAACTACAGTTTTGTTTGTATCACATGATGAACACGGCGGGGATATTGAAAATAATATATGTTTTCCTTCAATTTTATGGAATCGTATATTCTGTCTATTATATTATATTAATACAACATAATCAAAAGAAATCCTAACGTTCCTGAGAGAGCGTAGAAGAAGAGAGAACTGAAAAGGAAGAATAACGGTCTATAATTTATGCATCTTTCCCCTTTTTTCCCCCTTTTTATAACTGTTTCACCTTTTTCCCTTTTCCCTTTTCGTGACTTTTTTCCAGTTTCCTTTTCTTTTATTTATGTTTTTTTCTCTTTTTTTTCCGTTACGGAGTATCTCGCGTCCATTTTTTTTCCCGTGGCAATTCTGTGATTATTTTTTTGTTTCTCAGTATCCACCCATATTTCAGTAATACACTTCTCCTACGTCTCATATGTCTGAATTGTAAGATGATTTTACGCGGCACTCTAGTACAAAATAAGAATGTTTATCACTTGTCATTTGTCTTTATATCATGACATATTAAATTTTTATCCATGTCTGACTATAGAAAATAATTGTAAATTGTGCTAACGCAAATAAGCTTTTTATCAAATTTGTAATTTTGTGTAACAATCTGGAATCCAAGAATTGCAAAATATATGACTACCTAAATTTCAAAGAACTAAAGTTATAATCTTAATACAAAACATATGCAATAGTGGTTGTCCAAAAAAAAAAAACTAAATTTCAGACACCTAAATAGACAAAATGTTCTCCTTTAGGAACTATGACCCTTCTGTTTTTTTCCGTGGCTATTCTGTGACTATTTTGCATGTTTTTTTTTTGTTTCTTGAGTATCATCCGATTTTTCTTATAAACATAGAAAATAAATGATAAACGTAATGTTATTGTCTTTGAATCCATCCTTCTTTCTTACAATTTATAATAAACAAATATTCTCACCACTAAGTTATTGATATAATTTTAATTAAGAATATTTTTATTAGAACCTGGATCAGTTGATAGTCATCAAGAGAAAAACATTTAAAGTCAAATAAATAAACACTTTTTCAAAAAAAAATGTAAAAAGTCTAACGGCTTCAATAAAAATGTCTAGATAACCCTGCTATTTGTGCGGGCCACCTTGCTAGTTTTTATTATTGTTTCAAGCATACGAGATTTTGTTATTGACCATGTACTGAAAAAAATAATGTGAATCGAAGAGAGATTGCGCTACTCATCGAATATGAATTCATTTCCTTGGCCATTCAAAGCTATATTTGAGACGAAACAAAAACACATCAGCAACACATCACCGAAGTGATGCGGTTATTGCTGCTACTAATGTCAGATGTTTCAAGTATGACAATTGCCGCTTTGATTTACTGAATGAAGTGGCTAATGTTACCATGTTGTGTTCTGAAGTTTCTTCGGCCCGTGCACAGCTGGACCTCCTGGAACAACTGACGTCCCCTACACCCGATGGCATTCCTGGTAAGCTTATATTGCACACAAGGTTATAATATATTTGTTGTCAATTGTCATACTGATCCAAATCAACTCTTACGACAACTGATCATCAGGCCTAGAGAATGGCATGCCTAAAGAACTGCGTCAGCGTGCTACTATCCGTGAGCAACTGTCAGCACTAGCCAATGGCAAGGTGATCGACGAGTTCACCCTCCCACTGGTGGGCAAGAAGCTGAAGGATGGCCTGAAGAGCCTCAACAAACTCACCGTGTCACAGAGGAGGAACATCAAGAGGCAGGCCCTGCTCACCCAGGTCAGTGGGCGGAATGACTCGGTGTTCTTCGCTACCGTTGGGGCGTTTGTGCTCGTCCCGCCTTTCGCCATTCTAGCTATTGCTGTCATAACTGGCTATGTCGAGCTCTTTCCTTGATCACGAAGATGCATGTTCTTTAACTAGTTATTATCTCCAGACTGGCATATATATATAGGAACATGTTTTTGCTCTGCAATAGGACTTTATATATAATACATAGCAATACTTTTGTATGTGGGATCAGTAGGTTTTATATGCAAGGTTGTAAGCACTTGATGTTGCATAGATTCAGCACAAGAAACACCGATGGATCCATGTGAACACAATAGCGACGAAATGCAGAATACTGAATACCAATACAGATAAGGAGTTAAGGATAGAGCTATATAGAGGTGCAACTGTATCCATAAAAAGATGCCATGTGTTACAAATTTTTACGGTGATCCCTTCCTGTCGTTAGCACAGTGAAATGTCACATATCCTACATTTCTGATGTGTGCCATATACTTACAACATGGACACTAAGCACAGTTCTGATCATTTCGTCCTGAAAACATGGTAGTATCATGATGCACATGTATGCTAGCAACAAACTGCCAGCTGTAAACTAAATCAAAAGGCAACCTGCAAGTTTCAACACCAGAGGCTCCGATCCTCTGCATTCTCAATTCAACTGTAAAAAGCTGTACAATATAGGAGTATATTCTGAAACTAGAATTCACACTCTCACATGTTCTAAAGAACGCCACACCTCTCAAAGCAAACAAGTCACCAAACCATTAGCAGTATTCACCATCTTCTTCAGCAAATCTCTTCCTGCATTCCCTTTCTAACTGGATATTAATTCACTCCTGCACCACAGCCAGCACCTTCCGAAGAGTGGCCGGATAGGTTCTGCGGTTATCTGTTGGCGTTAGCTGCTCAACAGTGGCGTGGCCTTGCTTCATCATGTAGCTCCATCTATCTATCATGAGGTAGAAGAAAGCCAGGAAGGTGACCTCAACGGTGAAGAGGCCAGTCCAGAGCCTCACGCTCTTGGTGGTCTTCTCATGGTAGGTGCGGAGACCAATGTAGACGTTCACGATCCCCGTGGCGCAGATTGCGATCCCGAGGAGCCAGTGGAAGAAATACCATAGGCTCCTCACCTTAACGCCTCTGCAGAAATAATCTGAGTAAGGTAATGGTGTAGCCGTGAAGGTAGAAGCTTTGTAGGAAATAAGAAAAGGTAGCTCTGTTACAGATGGAAAGTAAATTTCTTCTACCTTTCTGGCCTGAAGAAACCGATAATTGGCTGAAGCCACATGACTCCATATAGCGCCAGTCCCACTCTTTGGTGACTGTTACTGAAGGAATTTTCGAAGTTCATGAGCGACAGAACTGCGCCGCCGGTAGCAAAGAGGACAGCCACAGTCTGCAAACTCAGTTGGGTACCTGATGTTTATCCTCTGATGTTCTATAAAAAAACAGTGAAACAGAAACATTTCTAAGTAGAAGGAAACCTGCGAAATGGCATGGCAGTAGAAGAGGGCTCTGATGCATGTTTCATTGTGACATTTGCTTGACATTCTGACTAGTATAATTCCTAGAGGCATCAAGAAACCAAACGAAGACCAGTGGAACAACGCGTGGAGCTTGAGCTGAAATGATACTTTCGGTGACATCTGGAAGAAAAGCAACCTGTGAGGAAGACCTAAAGACGAACGCTGGAAAATAACTCTGAATATTACCTCGAAAGGTTGACCGGTTTTGTTGCGGCTCTCACTGAGATTCTCCGTGGAATTCGATGCGCCATTGGATGGTCCAAGAAGTGAAAGAAGCACAAAGCCTGCGCAAAGAAGAAGGAGAAGCCTTCTTCGCCCAGACTCTAGCATTTGTGCTAACCAATTTGACCACCCCTCAGAAGGCACGGGTACAAGAAACCCCTGTTGGCAGGAGAAGAGGAGAAGCAAGCTGAACCTGTATCTCTGCCTTGCACTCTCCGTTCATGCCACCTCAAACTTCAGGGCCATCCTTTCTTCCAAGCTTCTGAAATGCCCCTTTAATTTACCTTGCAAACGCTCCCTCTCCCAGTATGGCGGTATCAGGGGAACAAAACAAGGCAATCTGAAAATGAACAAAAGCAACAGCAAGCTGAATGGAGCACAGCACAGGCTTGTGGCGGGTTGCCCCTGTGGCTTGTGGAAGGTTTTGGTATGGTATGATGATCATTGAAGGAGCTGCTGAGCTCCCCTTTTGCTCGGTGCCCAGCAATATAGTATTGGTGCGCTTCGGTAGCTAGCTCTGCGTGGGGGGACCGACCGACGGTGCGAAATGGGAGGAGGGACGATGCCTTTTGAGCGCATTTCACCGAGCTTTTTACAGCCCCGGCCGGGGACGGCGAGGGTGTGATGATGGTGTGGTAGAGCGACGAGGAAGAGATCCCGGCTTTTTCCTGTGCGGTGGTCGGGACGCGGCAAAGAACGATTGCTCCGACTCCGATCCGTTGTGTGCTCGCAGCTCAAGTGCCGGCCAGCTGTTCCCGGCGCTCGCGGTGCCCCGTCGGTGCCAGTGGAATCCGGCGGCCGGTTCTGTTCTGGCCTTAGACCCCAGCCTGCTGGTCCCCGTTCGAAGCCGGTGGTTTCCACTGACGGCGCGTATGAGAATGAGATACTGTGGACTTGCCAGAATGTGCCATTTGTTCCCTCTCACCAACTGCATGTCCCATCTTTTGGTGTTCGTTCATGCATGCATGGGCTTATCCAAGATACCTCCTGGTAGCTACAACTCACCCTGGAGTTGCTGTCACTTTGATTCATGTGATTCTCCCTGACTCACTGAGCAAAGAAGATTTAGTTAGGCAATGGTGAAAGGAACAGATTGACAGGGATCGGCAGATGTGTTGCATGGCGTAAGAGACCGCAAAGAGTAGTCGTTGCTAATGGGGAGTTCTGTTAACAAGTCCTTGTCATCTCAATTCTCGACCTGGAAAATTTCCTTTTTCTCAATCTATCATTGCTTGGGCGCTATTGAGGTTTCTTCAAGCAGAACTGCAGAAACACTATGATGATCATGATTCACGAAACAGTACAGAGTTTTTTTTTTTTTGAAAAACGAAACAGTACAGAGTAAATGTGCCTTTATATATAGGTTTCTTGATGCAGCAATGACTTATCATTTCCAAGATGTGGTAACTGTATTACCAAGACGATGTGACAGGTCTTATCATTTCTGAATTTATTTACATAAACTTTGGGAGGTTTGGAACATATTATGCATTTAAATCAATGGGTTACAAAATGTAAATGTATTCTACGAGTGAAATTTTGTGATGCTTTTTGGCAACCACCTTGTGCAACGGCCGTCCCCGGCATGGGAGTGTGACACATTCTTGTCTGTTTAAAAATGTGCCACACTGGCATGCCACCCTTTTTGTCTGAATATTTAAGCCGGAGATAGCCAATAATGATGAGCTTTTCAAGGAGATAATTAAAGCGCTAATAACGAAAGCAATTAGCCAACATAATGACTAGCCATTTTATATCTTTTGCATGGACACAATAATTTTCCCAACCTTTGCCCATAGGCATAATCCGACAGGTGATATCGTATCGATAAACAACGAGACAATGTGTTCGTCCAAATCCTGTCACACGGTGTCCCAACAATTATACACTCACGTGGAGACCGGAAAACCTGTGACACTTGTGCAGCAGTCTCACTCATTAGATCCTGCTGTCCTGGACCAGTGCTCGTTTTGTCCATGGAAATCCAGTGATGACACCAGACCAGAGCAAAAGGTTAGAGTTATGCATTGCATGGAACTATGACAGCCTTTGGTCTCCATATACCACCATCATGTATTCATGTTGCTGTGTGGATGTTTGTTCTGATCAGCTCCAACACTGATCAGCACCACAGAGTTCTACCAGTTGGTCCTACTTTTGAAGAATAAAATATGCTGAACATGCAATCTTGCAGTATGGTGTACACAAACAGAGGCAGTTGATACCAGCATGTGGTTGCAGAACCAGAAACTGATACAGTTGAGCCCAACATGTCGTTGCAAGCACTGATGCCTCCTCCACAGACGATTGATCACCTACTTACTTTCTTCGAATATAAGCCAGTAAGTAGCTAGGCTAGGCAGCGAGCTAAGCAGCTCATGGATTTGAAAATGCAGTTCATTTGAAGCATAATGATGGCTGCGATCTCCTTTCCAACAACCGCAATTCACCAATGATCTGATGAGCTCCACCGGAATCCCATCGGCTCGTGCTGGGGTCCTTGGCTCAAAATAAGCTGGCCAGTAAGTGATTCAATGCCCAAACCGGGTGCAGGATCGCATCAATGGCCCCTGATTAGCATTTGGGTTAGTTTTATGTGCCTGGAAAGATTAAGTGGAACCCATGGTCCATGGAAAGATACACAGATTGGAAGGCACCATCCCATCCCAGCGAAGTATTGTGGCTGCCAGGTGCCTGAGTCTGTAACAATTTGCCGGCAAGAAATTAGTGTTGTTTCTCCCAAAAAAAAATGTATGATCTGTAAGCAATTTGTAGCAATACGATCACAGCTGTATATGCTAGTAATCATGCACGCCAAAAACCCACAAGCCATCCCTTCGTCTAACAATCAAATCGATCTGCCTCAGTTGACAGTAGCATAAACTTAAGCAATAAAGTCAGCATGTTTTTCTTTCATTGTCACAATTTCTCTAATTACTTGTGAGCATGTAATTAGATGCGCTGATGTCATATCCTTGTATGGCGCACCTAATTATTTCCCATCGGAAATGTGCCTTTATCCCGGGCCCCAAACTTTTTCACTACGTTTCTTTATTTTTGTCCAATAGGATAAACATGCAATGCATTGTTTAGTACTCCCTCCATTCCAAATTGTAAGTCATTTCAAGAATCTTGGAGAGTCAAATCATCTCAAATTTGACTAAAATTATAGGGAAAAATACAAAAATTTATGAAACCAAATAAGTATACTATAAAAATATATTTGGTAAAGAATCTAATAATACTTAGTTGATATTGTAAATATTATTATCTTACCATATAAGTTTGGTCAAAGTTAAGATGTCTTGACTCTCCAAGATTCTTGTAATGACTTATAATTTGGGATGGAGGGAGTATATCTTTTGCACGAAGTGACACGAGATCAGTTTAGTGTTTACAAAGAGGAGTGATTCATTTTGCTTTATCCCTACACAAAGAAAAAAAAAGGCAGGGAAAAAGGAACGTTACAAAGGATTAGATAATTAAGAGAACAAGATGTTTCCTTTTATATATCTACTTGTCCACTGCTTTGCAGAACAAACCTACCAACCATGTTTTCTAGAAACTGTATTATCTTCTGAAGAAATGGTAATTTGTCACTGTAAATTAGGCGGTCCTATTACAATCAATATGCTCCTGATATCAAATCATCAAATAAAAGATCACTTAGGGCCTGTTTGAATTCACTCCTCTAAATTTTAGAGCTTTAAAAGATTGAGTACTTTAGATCATTTTTAAGCTCTAAAGTGAAGTGGACTAAAGTTTAGATCTAATTTTGGACCACTTGTTTGGAGTTTTAGCTCTAAAGTTTAGAGTATGAAATCCAAATAGGAGCCTCCTCGAGGTCGCTTTGTGATAGTTTTTTCATAAACTAATGTAACTTCAAACTGTATCATCTATGTTCCATCCTTATTGACGACTATGATGACTTTTAGGCTTGCTATGCATGTATCAATCTCAATCTATATGTGCTAGAGTGATTTCGTTTGGAATTTGAACTAAATTCCAAACTAAACCACTCCGACACATATAGATTGAGTTGAATACACCGGTATCCAAATAAGGGCTTCTTTTTTTTTCTTAATAAAACACAATACATGTTCAAGGGCGTTCGTGAAAACTTGCATTGAACCTGAGCTGTAAACTGCAAATTCTGCCTGCTGCATGCCTGCATACACGGAATCAGAAACTTCAGGTCTTGCGTTATTAGCTCAGACTCTTGATTGCGAGTCCCATGCATCGATTCAGTTGCCGATGAGTATAGCCCTTTTGTCATTGTGTCAGTTGACCTTTTGCTCTGCATATCACAAGACGTTGAGGCGATTTGATATGCCAACCACCGTTGCTGAATTTCCTCTATGTGAAGGAAAAGCAAAAGGCACTCAAAAGCTTAACCATGCGTGTTGTACTGGATGATTCGTGGACGGTGGACTCACGCACCAATACCATGACCTAAACACTACTGGCCTACGCAGCAATGCAGCAGGACCTAACAAAGGTATTGAAAAAACACAGCCTACCTCCTTGTAAAAAAAACAACCTACCAAAGGAGTGTACCATCTTCTCTGTAGATATTGGAAACGATGCAATTTCCTCAATAAAAATCTCAAGCTCTAAACTATTGTAATAGTCCCAGCAGGGGCGAATCTAGCCAAATTAGGCGCCGGGTCAGCGCATATGATGTTTTATTAGGAATTATGTCGGAATAAGAGCCTAATGTATAGAGGATTAGCTAAAAATTGTCAGGAATGACGGACCCCATGATATATTGTAGATTCGCTTATGATCCCATAAATAAAAAATTATCACACACACGGTTACATACAATTGATTCCATTTTCACCATCATATCATGCAGAAACTGCCACTCCGCTCTATCATATGCCTTACTCGTATCTCAATTGATTGCCGCATAACCCACATCTCCTTCTCTTTTAGTTAAGAATAATGGGTAATCTCATAAGCAATAATAATGTTACCTGAAATTAGGCATCCGGTGACGAAGGCACTTCGATTTGGAGTAATTATATCAGGGATCCCTTAATCGTCATGATAAGACTTCCGATATCACTTTGTAAACCACATTGCACAGGATGATAGGATGGAGTTCAGTTACCAGTTTCTCAACCTTGGGAATCAAGGCAATGGTGGTTTGATTCCATCCATTCGGCATTGGCCCTCCATTCAACCCATGCAGCACCTCCCAGGTTAACTTTCCTCCAATTACATCCCAGAAGTTCTTATAGAAGACGGATGGCAGGCCATCTGGGCCCGGAGCTTTGAGATCACCAATGGAATCTAAAGCTTGCTTGACCTCCTCTTCGGTGAATTCGGCCACCAGCTTAGAATTCATGGCAGCCGAAACACGGGTTGGGACATTGTTGGAATTGTTCCTTAAGAGTCACCCTCCCCCGAGCTAAGGAGCTGAACAAAGTGCATGGTTAGTAATAAACTCCATTTTCTCCTTATCATCCTCCACCCAACTTCCGTCCTCCCTTCTCAACCTCCCAATCCTATTCCTTCTCCTTCCCTCCGAACACGCTCTATGGAAATAGGTGGTGTTCTTATTTCCAAACTCCAGCCAGTTAACATGAGCCCAGTGTCAGTTTAGTCCTCCAACCGGTCTACTTTAAAGCTCCAGACTGCCTCCCTTGCAACGGAGTAGTGACTAACTGGCGTTTTTTTCCACTTTTTCAACTCCCTCTTTGCTCCCTTTAATCTTTTCTCTAGATCACCTAAGCTATTTGAACTCCATTCCTTCAAACTGCTAGCGACAGTTTTAAGCTTTGAACACAAATTCTCATCACTCCCCTCCAACCCCCACACCTCTTGTACAACCTTCCTACGGTCCTCTTTCAACCAGCTCGCCTCAAATTTAAAGCCATTATCACCACCAAAAGCTCCACAACCCAGGTGTTTCTCAGTGAGAATAATCACCGGCCCGTGAACTGACCTGTACATGTCTCCATTCTTCACAAGGACCAATGGGTATTTTTCCTTCCAATCACCATTCGCTACAGCCCTATCCAACCTTTCTCTCACATGTGTAGTCCCCTTCATCATTTGCTTAAACACATCTCCGCTAAAACCCAGATCATCCAGCTCACAACTCTCTAACGCCATTTTAAAACTGTCCAAGCAGGACTGCGCTCGGGGGATTCCAGTTGAGTAGTCTTTCGCTAACGCAGTAACGCGCTGCTCTCTCTCCTTCACGTCCAATAAAATATCCAATAAATCGATTTTGAACTGCTGGGGACACCGAAAATAAAGATCTTGGACTCCGGCCTTATCATCGACGAGTCCACCTTCACAATGTGTAACAACCCTAGGAATTCAAACACTGAAAATACCAACTTTCAAAAAAATTTCCTAAAAAGCTAACCAATGTTTGTTGCATGCATAGAACAAATAATCACTTTCTTTATATTCCAATGTTAAGCAAATGTGTATAAGTGGATATGAACCATAGAGCATTGCTCACACACTCATGCTGCATATTTAACCATTAATATTGTTTCTGCTTGATTTAGTAAAATCATGATTCAAATAATACAAATATATTTATATATGTATAAGTGTGTAAAGGAAATAAAAAAAGAATTAAGAAAACAAAAGCAGAAAAGGAAAAAGGAAAGCAGCCCAGCCAGCCGGCCTGTCGGCCCAGCCAGCCCAAGCCGACCTCACACCACCACCAAGCCAGATCGCCACACTGGGCCGGCCCATGACCGCGTCGCGGCCTAGCCCCGCGCGTATGCGCATTGCTGACCGAACGCGCGCGCGCCATCGCTGCCGCGGACAGCCCGGCCCCGCTCGTCAGCCCCCTTTCCTTTCTCCCTGTTCTTCTTCCCTGCGAGAGCGATGGCCGGCAGGGTCACGCAAAATCGCATGACCCTGGCCTGCCTGCCCCCTCGGCTTGTCCCCCGCTTGTCCCCCGTCGCCTAGACAACAAAGGAGTCCCGCGACCGCGACGAACCCTAGCCGAACCGCCCATCGTAGCCCTTGGATGACCCCCGGCGAATCCAGACCGCCCGCATGGAGCGAGCTACGCTCGGCTATAAATTGGGGCGCCTCCCGGTGCCCTAGCTTCATTCCATTCGCCGCCGCCGCTGGTGGCACTACACCACACCACAACGCGAGGCCGAGAGCGAGGGAGAAGAGGAAAGAGGGAGGGAAGAAGGAGCCGCCGGAGCGCAGCTGCTGCGGAGCACGCCGGAGCCGGAGTCGAAGACGGAGCCGGTGCCACCGTCGTGGATCGGCACGGCACTGCGAACTCTCGGCACGGCAACGACCCTCCACTGCAACGCCATCCTACCTTCACCGACACCACGGTGAGCCACCCGAGCCCCTTGCCAAACCTCGCCGTGCTTTTCGGCCATGGCGCTTGGATTCTCGAGTGCGTAGGCCACGGGTCGTTTCCGACCCCGGAACACACCACACACACGCACATGAGACGCAGCCCGGCCAAAAGGACCGACCGAGCCGGAACAGAACGGCGGGCACCGCCGCCGTGAACCGAGCTCCCGGAGCACCGCCGTCTAACCGGCGTTCCCATGCATAGCCGCCAAGATCCGCCAAACGACCTGGATTAGGAGGACCACCGCTACACCCTGAGACCTGACCACACTTCAAGAGTGTCCCAAGCCCTCCCGATCACCCGGTTGGCATGCGCCGCCGACCACCGGAACGCCGCTGTGTCGCGCGTACGTCCCAGACAAATCCGGCCACAGCCGAGTAGGGTAGCAGGCCGTGGAGCAACGCCACGACCGCCTCCATGCGACTGCATAGTAGGATGAACCTGAAGCAAGCCCCGTTCGCCTTGGCCGCGTGCGCCGCGACCTCGCCGGAGCGCCGCTGTGAGCCGTAGCCAAAAGGAGGCCCTGCCGTGACTCCGGGTTGCCACTAGTGGGCCGAAGACCCTTGCTGACCATGCCAAATAGAGGGAGCTGCGCTTGATTGTGCCAAATCGCTGGGGCTGACGCCTCGCCGTCGTCCGCCACTATTAGCAGAGGTCCGCCGCAGCGCCATTCGCACAAACCACCCCGCCGGAGCCCTTATGCCGAAATTGGAGCCACGTAGCTGCTCCCGAGTGAAGGTTGGAGCGATTCCGCTCAAACCGAGCATACTCACGGGACGCAGACAGCACTGTCGCCGGAGCCATATCACCGCCGGCCGCCATGGCACTACAACCAAGCAGCCGAGAGCACGAAACATCCTTTTGTGGACGCCACAACACCACGCACAAGCCCTGCTGGACTGTAGGAACCACTCTCGCCCGGAACAGAGGGCACCGAACCACCGCCGTACACCGCCGTCGCCGGCGAAGCCTTTGGGATCCCGCATCGAACACCTAGCGAGCGCTGACGTGGGCACAGGCATCAGCAGGGTGCACGCCCACGCTGCAGGACCACTACCACGGACCCGGTCCACCGTAGACCACAGAAGGGAAATAAGCGGTGCGCTCGGTTCACCATGAGCCGGCCCTGCGGTCTATTGACCAACACACACACCATCCACCGTGCACCGAACCCACCGTGGACTAAGCCCGAAGCGCTCCAGTGCTGCCACGTGGCGTGCCCTGGCGCCGACACCGACCCCACCAGTCAGAGCACTGTTGACTCAGTCAACGCTGACGTCAGCAGCAGAGCCACCGACAGCTGAGCCGTTGACTTAGTCAACATGAACAGTAACTCGACCAATCACAGGTTGCCACGTGTCATCCTCTGATTAATTGGTCTTTTTCCATTTTTAGAAAATAGGATAAACTTCGGAAATTCATAACTTATCACACGATGTCCAAAAATTGCGCACCACATATCAAAATTCTTAGAAAAATGAGCTCTACAACCTGAAACTATGTTTGAGTGTATTTGGATCTTTATTTTCATTGGATTTTTTTGAATAATCTATAGGAGTCGCTAACGCGACTATTTCGTTTCCGTTTCAGAGCCGGAGGAGAATCTGATGAGGAAGACGATCACGAGTACCTTCAGGAGTTAGGCGACGACTACGAAAGTGCCACGTCCCACCAAATCCTTAGCACCTATTACGCATTGCTAATGCCGTACTTGCCATTACTTTATGATCATATGATATTGACTGTTTAGGTTGCATGTTAAAATAATTGATTACCTTGCCTTGTTTAAACTATCACCCTGCTATCCGCTGATAGGATAGATGCTCGCTGTTATATATTTAATTGCTCTTCCACTACTTATTGATTATGCCACACATATGTGGGGAAATTGGGAACGGTTTGACATATGTGAACCGGACTTAATCAAACGGGGGAGCGTGCTGCGTGAGTCTTGGGTGCGTGGTGAGGGTCGAGTCGACCAAGTTGGCTAATTACGACAAGCTGGAAAAGCAAGTCTTGCCGGGGTGCAACCTGGGCATTCCCACGAGTGATACCTGTGGCGGGTAATGGTGTACAAGGTGATTTCGGGATGGATGGCCCGTGTGGTTTGAAGCCCCGTGAATAGAGGTGTTGTGATGGCACGGGAAGAGTATCCCCTTGAGATGGAGATAGCCTGCTTGGTCTATTTTAGTCAACACTTCCGGTGACCAGGTTCTTTGGGAATCCTTTACTCCTCACTCGTCTTCGATGGGCAGGGAACGGCTGGACTACTTGGTAGGGCGGTGCCACTACTGCTAGGTTGAGAGGTGATAAGGGTGGGCGGTGACGGTTGATGGGTTCCCGTTCCGTTCTAGATGCGCAGTACCACTGAGTGGGCCCGGTACTGTGTCTCCCAGTCTCAGCGTAATGGTGTTGGATCCAGAATATCTCAGGACTGAGTGGTAGGGTGGCATTGGCCTAGGCAAGCAAGCACTCGGAATTCTGCCTAGGTGTTTGCGCAACACCTATGATGGCTAATCTTGTGAGTGGTAGAACCTCTGCAGAGTGTATGGTTGATCGATCGATACATATGCCGACTCGTCGGCTATGGACCTTTCCTGAGTCCTGTTGCACTTCTTAGGGAGCGGTATATTCTTTTCTCCCCCTGGATGATGTTTTCCGGCAGTGTGCCCGACGTGGCAGTGTGCCGCTGAGACAGGCCCGAGAGGGAGTTGGGCCTGCCGAATGAGTGCTAGGTGTGTGTGAGATGTGGTGTATGGGATGGGAATGGAATGAATTAGGAAAGTGGGTGGAGTTCAATGAGATAAAACTTGACTATAAAATATTGATTATACTTGCATAGAAAATCCCAACCTATAGGTCTGCTTGAATAGCCTTACATCCACTTTCCACAAAGCAATTGCTATCATAGGTGGGCTCCGTGGCCAGTACAAATCGTACTGGTAAATTTGCTGTCAGGTGAAGAGAAAGAGTACGACTTCGATGGAGATGATTGGGAAGAGTAGGGTCGCGTGCTACACTCAAGTTGGTCGTGAAGGATGAATCGCTTCCGCATTATTAGTTTCTCTGAGTTGTTGATTCCGCCAGTGTGGCGATGTAATAATTTACGTAAGACTTTGTTATATACTCGTTGTATGGATCCTGGTATCAACTGAGATTGGGTAATTTTATGGATTGTTCGATACAATCTATTTAATTACAATGCGTGCCTGTGGATTTCCTTTCGTGGAAATCGAGGTCGTTTCACAACGACCATGAGTTCGTCAATCATAATGGGCTGGACTAGGCCCACCTGCCAGCACTACTGGGCCGTGAAGCGAACCTCGGCCACGTCCGGTTCCTAGTTGCTAAGACCAACCGCACTCATCATCCTCTAAATCCCTCCTCTGAAAGGAATATTCTGTCCTGGTCATCGAGATTCTCTCCTCTATACCATATTCTCCCGCATCCATCCATTCTCTATATCTCTATTCTATATTTATTTTCACTTTTTTATTCTCTCACCCTTCCCACTCTTTCTCTCCCTCCCTTCCCGTTCTCTCCCTTCCCGTTCTCACCCTCCCTCGTGAGCTCCAGCGCGGGCTCCGGCGCAGCCCCGGCTGGCGGCGCGGGCTCCGGTGCGGCCCCAGCTTCAGCGCGGCCCCGGCAGGCGGCGCGGGCTCCGGCGCGGCCTCGGCGGGCGGCGCGGGCTCCGGCGCGGACCCAGCGCGCGGCCTCGGCTCCAGTGCGGCCTCGGCGCCCGTGCGGCCTAGGCGAGCGCGCGCGGCCAGCTCCGGCGCGGCGAGCGGCGGCCAGCTCCCTCTCTCTCGTTTCCATCTCCGACCGCGGCGATCTGCGAGGAGCGCCGCCGCCTCCGGCTGCGGCCAGCCCCGGCGCGGGCGAGCGTCGCTGGGGGCGCCGCCTCCGGCCCCGGCGGGGGCGAGCCACCTTCAGCACCGGCGCGGGCGCGCCGCCTCCGACCCCAGCGCCCTCTCTCTCCGGTCTCCGACGGCCAGCGCCCTCTCTCTCCCCTCTCTTTCCGGTGCCACGCGGCGGGAGGAGCGAGGACGCGCGGGCCCCGCGCGATCGTTGCCGGACGCCCTGGATGCCGCGATTCTTCGTAGATGGACCGGATGACGGGGCCGGATGCAGGACCCCGCTGCAGCACCTCCGTCCGGGAAACTCCTCTGGGAAGTGCGCTCCGGACGGTTTCGCCGGACCGGTGCAGTTGCTCTAATAATGCACGTTCCTTAAAAAAAAAAGTTCCTATAATACACGTCAGCGCCAAACCGTAACCCACAGTCCACCTCTTTCACCCAGCCCGGCGATCCGGCCGCGCTCCCGCCTCGCCTCGCCGTCGGCGACCGACCTCAGCCCGCCCGGCGATGTCCTCCTCCGTCTCCATTGCGGCGGAGTGGGACCTTCTCTCCGACCGCTTCTACCGCCGGCTCACGCTCTACTCCCCGCTCCCGTGGTCCACCCCAGCCGTGGCCGGCGCGACCTCGTCCTCCTCCGGCGTCGGCGGTCCTGTGATCGGTCGCCTCGACTTGTCCACCCACATCGTCGCCGCCGCGCCCTTTGGAGGCCCGATCGCCGCCGTCCGCGACGACTCTAAGATCGTGCAGCTCCACTCCGAGCCCTCCCGCCGCCGCCTCCTCCTCTTCTCCTCCTCCGCCCACCCAATTGCCTCCGCGCCCTGGCCACCCCTTCTCCCGCGCCTCCACTCGCTCGCCTTCTCCAGCTCCCTCAGACTCCTCGCGCTCCTATCCGACGGCTCGCTCCTCCGCTTCCGCCTACCCGATCTGCAACCCAGCCCTAGCTCCAGTCCCGTTCCCCTGCTCCCGCCGGCCTCTGGCGGCGTCGCCGACGCTCTATTCTGGGGCGGCGGTGTAGCAATCCTCACGGAAGACAACCGTGTCGTGGTGGCCACTGACATCGAGGCCGACGATCCTCACCCCCGTCACCTCGCGGACCCAGGCATCGGGGACGAGGAGCATGTTCTGTGTATGGCCGTGGTGGAGCCACAGTTTGTCATGTCGGGAAGCCCAGAAGTTCTGCTTGCGGTTGGCGACCGGGTCATCGTGGTTGATGAGGATGGCGTACAGGTGCTTGGGGAGGAGCTGGAGATTGGACCCGTGCAGAAGATGGCAGTGTCGCCCAATGGCAAGCTTCTTGCAGCATTTGCACATGATGGGCGCCTTCTCGTGATCCCCACTGACTTCTCTAGGATCATATTCGAGTATGAGTGCGATGTAAGTTAGCTCTACTGCACTGCACTATCGTTGTCTGAGCTTACTCAATGCTTTTGTTGAACCTCCAACCATGAACTCAACCCTTAGATCTAACTTTGAACATAGATAATTATCAAGCCATTTAGATTAGTTTGCATTGTGGCTGACTGAATCAGTAGGGAGGTTCTGACTGATGATTTTGCATAAAAATGGCACTGGATGTTTTTTTTTTTTGGCTAATTTATGTTGTGCAATCTTGTGTCTGAGAAGCAACAGTTTTAGTTTTAGTTTTAGTTATGTCTCTTATTGATTGGTCACTTTGGATTTTAGTAAGCAGATAGCTGTCTATGATGAACTATGTGTTTATTTGGCTGTGGATATTGCTACCACTTGAATTTTCAGTTCTCAAATCCCAAACTCCCCTCTAGAATAGAGCATGTAGGTGCTAGGTGTCACCTTATACCTAGCAGGCTAGCACCTAACAGCTCCCTAATAACAAAAGAGAAATACAACTTTACTTGGAACTATTCTCTTTAGTTTTTTGGTTTTGTTCTTTTGCCCTAGCCTACATTTGAAACTTCATCTGTTCATTTTAAGCAATAGAGAAAAAGTTGCTAAATTGTACTCTAGGTTAGATATGCTTCTGCTCATTATGCTGTTTTTTAGCAGTGTCTTGTACATCTGTTCGTTTGTTAACTGCCTTCTCTTTTCTTTTGACTATCTTGTAGTCTGCATTGCCACCAGAGCAAATAGCCTGGTGTGGACTAGACAGTGTACTCGTCTACTGGCCTGAGGTCCTGTTGATGGTTGGTCCAAATGGAGATCCCGTCCAATATAATTATGATGAACCCATAAAACTGATTCCTGAGTGCGATGGTGTAAGAATTCTCTCTAACTCGAGTATGGAATTTCTACAACGAGTCCCGGACTCTACTACATTAATTTTTGGCATTGGAAGCATGTCCCCAGCGGCATTACTGTATGATGCTCGTGATCACTATGACAGGCAAAGTGCAAAGGTACTTTCTATAATACAAGGAACTTATTTAGTTCCTTTTCCCATTTGAATAAGTTATGAATGGAGGTAAAGATCATTTTATCGTTGTACTTTGTCTTATAGTACTAGCATACATCTCCACTCTTGTTGCTAGCTTAGTGATTAGGATCTTCTGCATGCTATATTTTATCCGCTAAATGCATGTTGTATGAGCTAGGTTGTGATACAATTCTAAGTTCTAGATACGCTGAAAAGAAGTTAAATGCCTCAGTTGTTAATTTCTGTTATTATCAAGAGAATGTTCTCCTTTGACCTTTTTAATTTTCACACACAGGATCACTAAAACAAACATAATAAAACTGGTTTGGTCTCCATACAAAGTGCTAAAGAAATTGGGAAATGACTCCTTCCCTGATGCTTTTATCTAATGATTGTTCACTTCTCTTTTCACTCATAATTGAAATTGGCTTTCTATGGTAGACCACAGCAATATCAAAGTTTTATCGCATTGGTAGCAATGCAGGTGTGTTAACCGTTTACAACATTAATGATCCTACATATCTATTTTCAGTTTGATAGCATATTATCTATAATATAACTTATTAGCTTGACCTGTTTGCTTATGCTTCACCTTATGGCCTTCCACACATGCTACATGCAAATTATATAAAATTTTGTTAATATCTCAAGTTGACGAGTACCATAGAAATACTTTTAGTCATTTGGGACATTAATCTCATCTTGTGAATGAGACATTTACAATATGTCACACTTGCAGGCTTATGACAATTATCAGCTGATATCATCTTCATTGCCTGAGGCAATTGAGGCTTGCATTGACGCTGCTGGCCATGAGTTTGATGTTTCACGCCAGCGCACATTGTTGAGAGCTGCTACATATGGCCTAGCTTTCTGCAGGTTCTCTTTTCTGCCTTTAGGAGGCTATATTTGAGCACTTGATTAGTACTATTACTTTGCTTATTTGTGAGTCATCGTGTTTGATTGTTTTCTTTTCCACCTTACTAATTTTATAAGTTGTTGGAGAATACTTTGTATCCTTGACTGGTACTGTGACATTCTAAATTTTAACTTAAGTGGTTTAGATAAAGTATAGGACTACTATTTCTTTCAAGTGTTTATTTCATGGTAACATGTAGAGTAATATTCATGCAGCAGACAATGTTGCTCTAAGTATCTGTACCAAGTACTCCTTCCGTCCCAAAAAACCATGTCACTCTGGCAATTCTAAGAAAGATTGCTGTTCTAGGTAATTTAGCTAGGTGCCCCTAATTATTATATTGATTCGGCATTGTTTGCCACACGAGCCAAGATTCTCGTGGTGAGCTTGTTAGAGCGTTGAGCTCCAGGAGTCATTGAAACTCCCATCGCACTCATGTTTGAAGCATGGCACCTTGTAGCAAAGCCCAGGAGGGATCCCCCCTACCCCACCCCGTGACCCAGTTCTTTTTTTTATTTTTGCCACGCTAACTAATGGGGAAGGATGCTGCCTTGCCTAGTTAACTATACACATTCATGATCTACTTAATAGGAAAGGAAGCAACTCGTATGATTACCCACACATGCATGAAGGATGGAATTAATGCAATGGCCCCACTAGCTGTCCATATGCTACAATAGTACAATGACATGTTTTGTGGGACAAATTTTAAATCCAGAGTGACATGTTTTTGTGAGACAAATTTGAAATCCAGAGTGATATGTTTTCTGGGATCGAGGGAGTATTTACAAGTAGATGGGATCACCAGGTTAGGCCAAAGTCTCACAGGGTAACAATGCAAGTGAAAGTTTTATATGAGCTTGTTCTTCAATACTTGTTATTATAATTTTGTTCTGCAAAGACCAAGGTTTGGTCCACAAACTTCTTGAAGAAGCTGCATCTTTAAGCCTAATGATTAGTCGACTGTCCAACTATACTAAACAGTTAATAATCCTCTCAATTCGAGTAAACGTGTGAAGAAGTTTTATGAGTCCAGGCTACTAATCGTCGAACTCATGTGAACTGCCACTAATACCATCAAAATTGCGCAATTAGTTCCTAACAAGATCGCCAGATGAGATTCCTGATTTCAAACACTGGGAATTTGAGCAAGGCCCTGGATAGGTGCAGACAAAGGGGCGATGCTTGATAGATTTCTTTTAGTTTCTGTTTATTAGGAGGCACTGGTTGTTTTCCTGCTACAATATAAGCTTCTCCATTTACCAAGTTTTTTCTTATTGCCTATGTGGTACCTTGCTTTTTTTTCCAAGATTAATGAAGCCTCTAATTTGAAAAATTAGCTCAAACAGATCATAAATAACAATAACATTGCTCTCTTCTGACCCTAACTTTGTTGATCAGTCCTACACATTACTGCTAGTATGGTACCTCATGTTGCACTATTTAACTGTTATAGCTCAACTCAATTCTTTTAGTCCACCAAAGTTTAGAGCTATACTAACCAGTATCTTTGACAATTACTTCACTTGTAATTGTTCTTTTTGAGTAGTGCTATTCCTCTGTATAGAATAATTTATTGCTGATATTTGAACTTGGCATTGATACCCAGTTGGCTTTGGCAGTCGATTTCCACATGAACGCTTTCAAGAAATGTGCAAAATGTTGCGAGTTCTAAATGCTGTTCGTGATCCTGAAATTGGGATGCCACTGACCATTCAGCAGTACAAGGTTTGTGTTACCCTCTGGACTCTTTGATGAACCTCATATTATCTACGTGCTGTATCTTAATATAGCTGTTCTCTTTAGCTGCTTACCGCGACAGTGCTCATTGGACGTCTCATTAATGCTAATCAGCACCTTTTGGCGCTTCGCATCTCTGAGTACCTTAACCTGAACCCGGTAACATCTTTATTGTTCTTTTTCATTTTTTTATTGGAAAAATCCTTTGTTGTGAGCAAACACTGTGCCTTTGCCCTTTGGCGTATACAAACTTAGAAGCACAAGTTGGCATTTGGCATATACAAACTTAGAAGCACAAGTTGGCACTGTTAGGTTACATATTTTTGTTTTAAGTTAGTATCATATGCAGTTATGCACAAGAAGGTTACATTCAGGTAAATCAGATCACTTAAGCCAACTTGACATTGTAAAGTAGGGTGGAATGTCCACTGGTTTACCATAAATTGACTTGGTAAAGCAATATTATTTCCATTTACAACTAAACCTTTTATAGGAGGTCGTGATAATGCATTGGGCATGTGAGAAGATAACAGCATCAACAACTCTTCCAGATACGGTCCTTCTTGAGGGTCTGCTTGATAAGGTTTGTGTTTACCAAAGTTACACTCAGTCTTACACTTGATATTAGTACCTGGTAAATGCTCATCTGCTTCAATTATGTCTTGTTTTACATCATTATATGTTCTTTCTGTTGCAGCTCAGGCTATGTAAAGGGATATCATATGCTGCAGTGGCAGCTCATGCAGATAACAGTGGCCGGCGAAGGTTGGCTGCAATGCTCGTTGATCATGAGTTACAGTCCTCTAAGCAGGCAAGTTTACTCTTGTGCTTGTTA
This sequence comes from Eremochloa ophiuroides, assembly GCA_038502445.1. Taxonomy (NCBI): domain Eukaryota; kingdom Viridiplantae; phylum Streptophyta; class Magnoliopsida; order Poales; family Poaceae; genus Eremochloa; species Eremochloa ophiuroides. The sequence continues at coordinate 60,108,736 of JAHLJS010000006.1, forward strand.
TTCAGGCAGATATGATGGGCATAAATATGATATTCTCCAGTGAAGTTAAATGAAAAAAGGGTATGTCAAATGGAATGGAGGTAGTAGTAATTAAACTAGTAGTTCTGATAAATGCGAACCTTTTGTAAAAGATATTATACTCAATTAGGTTGATAGTTGACTTGCCTTATATCTAAGTGTGATTCTCTGAATCTGGGATAAATCTTTCTAGATGCCAGTAGGTCATGACTGTCTAGGATATGAGGGGTTCTTTAGTAATTACATGAAATCTAGCATGCTTGAATAAGAAAAGGGAAGATGTTATAGCGTGTTTGGTTAGATGAACGCTCTCATTCGGCATGTATCCATGTGGCATGAGGTGGTCTGATGATTTTGCTGGTATGACCTCGTTCCACAGATTGACTTGCTATTATTGCTAAGCATATGTCGGACGAGGTGAACCGGTAACCCAAACCAACCGGTGCCACAGGCTTTTGGATGTAGGTTTGGATGGTCCGACGGACCATTCCGTACTGCAAACCAAACGCTTTGTTAATTCATATCTAGCACCATGCATTTAAAATCATCTAAGTTTTTTTCACCTTCACAGATTCCCTTGTTGCTAAGCATCGATGAACAAGACAAAGCATTATCAAAGGCAATTGAAAGTGGTGATACTGATCTTGTGTACCTTGTGCTATTCCATATCTGGCAGAAGGTAGCTGTAGAGAAGGTAAATCTCCTCTGTCCTATTGAAGAGATTGGTATTTCCAGTTAAGTAACATTTGTTAGTAATTTTTCAAGGATCCAAAATCAAGCATGATTAATTGCTAATTTACCACTTTTAATCTTTCGACTTATGATTTGACTAAAATTTTGGAAGGAAAACTTGAAAGTGCTCCCTCTTAAGTTTTGTATCATTGTTAATGCTCTGTAACAACTATCTTATTTTACAGAAAGCTCCTTTGGATTTTTTCGGTGTTATAAATGCAAGGCCTGTGGCTAGAGATTTGTTTATGGCATATGCAAGGTGATATATATTTTTGGTGAACTGTTGCTACGTCAACTCTATCAATTTGTTTGCACATAGTTGAAAGCCTCTAGTTTGCTTGCAGACATTCTAAGCATGAAGAATTGAAGGACTTCTTTTTATCGACTGGGAGACTTCAAGTAGGTTGCATACGCAACGATTTGTTGGTTCTTGTATATCTGATTATTTATTTCATGAATGCTGTCCTAGAAATTATTTGCAGTTCAGTACTTGCTGTCATGCTGTTCTGATTTTTTTATACATACACTGTAGCAGTTAATTCCATCATCATGTAGAATTGTTTAACAAGATCTGCTGGTAGTACCAGATGGTTTTTTAATATTCCACAAGTGCAGGAAGTGCTAGATTAAAAATATTTTTACATCACAAATCACTTGCCTAAACTATTGAGAACACTTCCAGGATGCCGCCTTTCTTTTGTTGAAGGAATCAAGGGAATTGGAGAAGAACCCCATGGCAAGCAAGGGGTCTCCTCTCCATGCTCCACAAGTGAGGCTCATTGAGCAGGCCCATAGACTTTTTGCTGAGACCAAGGAACATATTTTTGAATCCAAGGCTTCTGAAGAGCATGCCAAATTGCTAAGGTATTTGATGATTTATTATGATTATGATGCCAAATTTGTCATGTGAGTATACTATTGCTTCTTTGTTGACATTCAAAAGATGAAAATTTATAATAATTTGGTTCTGAGTCATGTGATGCAACTAAACCATATGATGGAATTGCATGTTTCAAACTTCAACGTTTATTTGATATAGTGCTTATATCAATTCAATGCGTGGAACATATATATTTGCTTCCCTGTGTGGGTTTTGTTATCTCTTGTCAGCTCACAAGCCTTAGTCATATGCAGCTTCATGCGTAAATATTTGTCTTTGAGTGACCTACAACTGGGCTAATGCTGATTGTTCTATTGGGACTATTATTTCCTCAGTCCCAAATTATAAGACGTTTTGGCATTTCTAGATTCATAGCTTTTATTATGTAGTAAAAGCTGAGTCTAGAAATGCCAAAATGTCTTATAATTTGGAACGGAGGGAGTATTTTCTTGGTGAACTGGCAGTTTAGGTTTACTAGACTTTCAGTTAGCCAAACAGGTAAGGTACTAGATTCATATAGGTTGGCACTTCATTCTGAAAATCAGCAGAGATGTGGCTGTCATTTACTGAATTCCTTGCTGAAGATCTACGGTGAAACTGCAGATTCCTGCTAAATAATTATGTCTTAGAGCACCCACAGCATGTGAAAAAACGATGCTTGGATTAGGTGGTGCTTGGATGAAAAATGCTATAACCTGGTGCCTCTGCATTGACCAATACCAAGTAAATTAAATAAGAACGATTCGTTGCTGTCATGCCTGTCTGTAAACGGGGAGAAAAACTTGCATGTGTCAGGCAGCAGTTGTGGTATTTCCTTTTTTTTTTTTTAATTAACCTGGCACGTCTCAGTGAAGTGATGTTTCAAACCTCGCTGCCCTATGGCTGCTCTTAGTCACTCTGTTTCTTCATTCCAGATCACAGCATGACCTTGAAGTTTCCACAAAACAGCAAATATTTATGGGTTCTAGCGTTAGTGATACAATCAAAACCTGTATTGCAATGGGAAACGAGCGAGCTGCACTCAGAGTGAAGTCGGAGTTCAAGGTATTCAAATGATCTTGGAACATGTGGGGTTGTTCAATTAATATTATATTCAGTCTTTCTGATGGTCCTGTTTCTGCACAGGTTCCTGATAAGAGGTGGTACTGGCTTAAAACGTGTGCTTTAGCCACAGTTGGAAACTGGGATGCTTTGGAAAAATTTTCAAGAGAGAAAAGGCCACCAGGAGGTGAGGTTGTAGATATGAATCGTTACATGAAAATTGAGTTTATATTGAATGGATATTTAAATGCATGCATCTTTCTATGGAGCGAGCTGTGTTAATTATTACTGTACACTGAAGATTTTCTTATCCTTGAAAAGTAGCATTTGTGTGCCAACTAGAAATTTTCTTTTGTTTTCTGCTTGAAGTTGATTAGTTGAAACCTGATCTGAGCCCTTTAGCAATGATGTAAACACAAACTTCTCAGTTCTCAGCACTGGGTTATCTTCATTGGCTAAATTCAACTTACAATATGTTCTAACCATTGATGCCTTGTTAGTATGATAAATCAATAATAATATTGTGAATTATTAAGTCTCTACTTCAACGTACAGGCTATAAACCATTTGTGGAAGCATGCATTGATGCTGGTCAAAAAAATGAGGCCGTCAAATATATTCCAAAGTTAACAGATCCTCGTGAAAGATCTGAGGTATGTTTTAATTCGCTTGTTATCTACAAGAATCGTTATTTTCAAACCAAGGTATAACTTCGAATCTCAGATAATGGAGTTGAGAACCAGTAACAACGCTATGATTATTTGTGTAGGCATATGCTCGGATGGGCATGGCACATGAAGCTGAAGAGGCAGCCTCACAAGCTAAAGATAGTGATGAGCTATTTGGCCGACTAAAGATTACACTTGCACAGAGCAGTGCTGCTGCCTCCATTTTCGATACATTGCGGGATCGGCTATCCTTTCAAGGAACATATTGATCCACGTGATTGTGTGTAGGCCCAGGATATGCACCTTAACGTGTTGAATGGCCTTTTTTTTTTTTTTTTTTTTGGCTCTGTTGTGTGTACGAAGAATTAACCTCCGTGTGAATACATGTCCATAGAAATTGCCTGAGAGCAGGTGTGGTTCATAAGTTTCCCTCAGGGCTTGTTTGGATGCACGAATATTCACCTCAATCCAAGTTTAGTTTAAATTTCACTCAAATCCACTTCAATACACATGAATTAAGGTGGTAGATACACTACATCCAGAAAAAGCCTTAGCTGACGAAGAAAGTGGCACGGGTATTTTTGTGCTTCGAGCCCGGTTTGGGAGGCCCGTGTGCTAACTTTTGAGTTTAGAAATTACATGTTCAATTACTAATCTGTATTTTTGTTAGAAATTTGTAACTTCGATGGGACTTCACCATTCGTTCATTCAGTAACGGAAAAACGATGACTGAGGTAAGGGAATAAACGACACTCCACACACATCGATGCACAAATTGTTCACCAAGCACGTTTCAAAACGAGTTGAATCATCAAAACCGCTGAGGTCTTAGCAAGTCAAAACTTAAAACAGAAAAATTAAGACTCTTAACATAAAATACACTGACCACAGCTAAATCACATGAACAGGTTCGGCCTCGAAGCCTTGAACGTGGTCTTCAGCTTCCTGGTCGGTGGCCTGACCTTGCGGTACACGAGTGGGAACTTGATCTCACTGTTGTGGAACTGCTTGGTGTTGTCCCTCTTGCACAGCTTGAAGTGCACTGTCGCGGTCTTGATGATCTGAATGCAGGGGGACCTCACACGGTGGCGAGAAGCCATCTCATTGTACATCTGCTCCACGGCGCCATTCAGGGTTGTGTCGCGGTACTCCTTGTACATGTTGTGGTAGCCGGTTCTGCTCTGGTAGCGCAGCCAGATGCCATAGTTCTTGATTGTCGTTGGGTTACGCTCGAAGATCTGACACAGCATACAGGACTTTAGCGAATGAACAAAACAAAGGATTCTTTCAAATAACTCAGGTCCAGGGACAAGGGACCAGCATCATTCATCTGAGACAATACCACTACCCAACTGGATCCAGATTCAGCTTAACATACAGCTAACACTACCATGACACTATCACAGTGCAGGAGAGTCACAAAAGGCAGATATATAAGCAACCTAGGAAGACAGCAAAACTGGGAGTAGTAAATGAAAACAAACTCATTTTCAATATCCCAACAAAATTAAAAATTGATTCTTGCAAATAGACAAACTGTTCTTTGTATAAAGGCAATGGTCAGAAATACAACTAGCAAACAATACACAACTAGCTGATGGTGGACAAAACACAACCAGACCAAACATTTGTTGAAAGAAGCATAACATTTGTTTGCCAATTCCAACGAGTATATAACAAAACACTGTCTTCAACACAGAGGATCCATAGTACCCGCAGCCTCCCGGACTTCATATTCATCATTTTATAAAGAAAACAAGCAACGGATTGAGCAACTAGCGCGAAAGCCGTTGCGCTAACGCGCATCCTCTTGCTGGGTAAGGGATCTCTTTTCAGAAACGGAAAAAATCTGCTCCGCTGATTTGACTCGGCACAACCTAACGATACATCCAATACCAATGATCTGTGCCTACGATACGATACTCCTAAAAAAAATTACTATATAAAGAGCTAGTGTCTGTCGTCTTGAATGGGTTGTTTGAGGGAGGCCATACATCTTCCTTCTTTGGTTGGATCCAGGTCAGAAAGTTATAGGAAGGTTGTGTGCGCATCATCTCTTTGACTTTCTCTCGAAGCTTCTAGCCTGCGAAAGCCTAGTGAATCCAGAGCCATCTTCCTTCCTATTAGCTTTCTCTCAGGGATGTGTATAAGTCGCTCATATACTTTCATAAAAAATGGATATTGATACGAATAAGGTTGGCAGCCGGCACACGTGGCAATCGCAAGGCACTAAACAAGCAGCTCAAGGAAGGCAAGGTTCACATGCGCTAAACAAAGGTGTGCCCTATCGGAGAAGCAGACGTACCTCGTTGATGGCAAGGACCTGGCCGTTGCTCTTCTTAACCTTCTTCAACTTCCTCAGGAAGTACCTACGCACACATAACAGCCGTACATTAATCAACGATCCGCATCGAAAATAAGCAAAATCCTTCAATGAGGAAACCTGACGGAAGCGCAGATGTATATGGCAGCTCACCAGAACTTGCTCTTTGCGCGGACCTCGTTGGTGGCCCAGAGCTTCATGCGGTAGATCTTAGGGTGCTCGTCGCTGGGGGTCGGCAGCGCGCGCCCCACCACCTGGTACTGATGGAACTGCACAGGTGCGAGAGCAGGGGGTCGGTAAATCAAATCCATGGATCAGATTCTATTTACCTCAGTCGGAGGGAGAGAGCGAGAGAAGACTCACCCTGAAGGCCACCATTTCCGCGAGCTCGTCGAAACCCTAGCCTAACCTAGCCTAAGGGGACGAAGATGGCGAGAGGAGGCGGCGGCGGGAGGAAGCGGCGGCCGTGGGCGTGAGAGGAGCATTTATAGGTGCTGATTATGGAAGTAAACCCTAATGGGCCCAAGTTCTCGCCGTCCTGGCCCATGTGTTGGGCAAATTAAGATTGGGCTTCCCTTCTTTCGACGAGGACGTCCCCGTCAATTAGGTGGTTTTATATTGTGAATTTGTGATTGATAAACATAATTATTATGCTAACATATGTTTTACAATAGTATGTGTACAGGGAGAATGGCCATATTGTCAATTGAAATATGACCGCAATTCGTGAAGACAAATTATAGTATACGGAGTAGAAGAGAAAATGTAGGATGTGTGCATCAGTGCATGAAGATGTTCATTGTAATGTGGATGCTCACGAGGCTAACTCTGAGTCTAAGTTGACAATGGTAAGTGGCCCTATTGAGTCAGTTTCTAGTCAAAGATCTCAAAAAAGTTAGATTGGTCGAGATCAGACTTGAAACAGTAAAATAAAGACAGTACCAGAGTATGCACCGGACGTTAGTGTTGACCCTTGGTCCTTGGCAGAAGGCAGATAGTTCGGTGGTACTATTTCACATCCAGGAATGACTTTGATCTGCACCCTCTATCTCAAAAAAAAACTGTTATTTTAAACTTTTCAGAAATTATGTTTGACCGTCCGTCTTATTCAAAAATTTTATATAAAATATAAAATCAATTAATAATTATTAAAGTATCTCTAATGATAAACCAAACTATAATAAAATAAATGATATTGATAAAAAATTTAAATAAGATGAATGGTCAAACGTGATGTCTAGAAAGTTTAAAACAACAGTCTTTATGGGACGGAGGGATTAGTAACCATGTCACCATGTGAGTGTCATATTATCCAGTGGGAACTTCAAAGTGGTGCAACTTAATTAACTAGTATGTGACTCGTTGTATGCCATATAAAGTGCCTTTCCACAGTGCACGTTATATATCATCACCTTTGTTTCTACTCCCTCCGTCCCAAAAAGAATATAATTATAGAATTCGTATCGGTCAAACTTGCTAAACTTTGACCAAATTTATAGACATTAACATTAATATTTATATCTCAAACATGATTTATTATGAAAATATATTTCATCATTAATCTATTGATATTTATTTTGTATTATAAATATTTCTAGTTTTCTATATAACTTTGGTCAAAATAAAAATCAGTTGACTCCTCGATAAATGAATTGCATTCTTTTTAGGGCGGAGGGAGTATTTTCCAAGCACATTGAAAGTATCGAAATGAGCTCACCTTATATTCAATGGTGGTATCGCTAGGTGTCATGTATCGCTAGGTGTCGTGTACTCATCACCTAACTCTGATGAATTGCTAAGGGCATTCCTAATGCAGACTTTATCATGATTTTTATAGTCATTTATTATCTTCCTATTTATTGTATTTTGCTGATGTGGCGCTGTATTTATTGAAGAAAGAGAGAAAAACTGAAGAAACCAAGTCTAAGGCCCTGTTTACTCGGTGAAAAAAAGGTGAAAAGCACGCTGTAGCACTTTCGTTTGTATTTGACAACTTTTGTTCAATCATGAACCAAGTAGATTTAAAAAATTTATCTGACAACTTTTGTTCAATCATGAACCAAGTAGATTCAAAAAATTTATCTCGAGTTAGCCAGTTAAAAAGTACAAACATGCAACAGATGCTACTTCATTTAATGTTCTATGCAGACGTAAAGTACAATCGATGTGATAGGAAAAGAGAAAAAATTTTGGAAATTAAACATGGCCTAAGATAGACTCGACGTCTATGAGTGAATCAAGGCAGAAGAAACCATCCGCGTCCGCGTTGAGAAAGATCACAATGGTTTTCATGAGAGTCCTTTCCCCGTATGCCATTAAAAAAGATGCCTCTTTCTGTGTACCACTGGAAAGTTAAATTTTACCTCTATGTCATGACACTTTTCGGTTTTGCCCTGTATGCCATACCGTTCGTTTTTTGCCGTTTGGCTGATGTGGCATGTGGGTCCCTCGAGTGAAAATATTCAAAATACCCTTCTCCGGTACCCTTGTTTTTCTCTGTCCAGTGGGACCAGCAAGTCAGCCCCTTCTCCATCCTCAGTGGCACAGCATGCCACCGAGCAGCAGCATGCATGCCTGTATCGCGACGCCTCCAGCCCAGACTTGCACGCTCGCGGTTGGAATAAAAGCAAGTGCATGCATGCATGTATTTGGTATAAACAATAGGGGCAAACGTATTTTTACCGAAATTGTGATTTTGTCCTTGTTTTTTTTGACTTTGTGAATTTACTTCTATGATTTCAAAACGAAGCATCGGTTTACCTCTATTCCGTCATCCTCCTCTAACGGTGTTAAATTTTATAAAAAAAGACATAAATACCCATATGATTGTGCCCCTATTTCTTATACCTATTTATGATTTTACCCCTAGTTTAGAATTAGACGCATATTTGCCACAACTTGCAATTGTTTTAATTCAGATTTAATATTAAAAAATATTTACAATACAATATGAGATATTTTGTTGTATTCAACGATGCAAAAGTTAGCATGTTGCTATATAATAAAAATATTGTAAAATATTGAATCTAAACCTCCTAAAGAAAATCCTGAAGCCACACCAAACTGTTCCTGTTGGCTGTTCCGCTCCACATGAGCGTTTAGAAATCGGCAGGGCAGCCCAATACAGATTCTTGAATCTATCATCAGCTAACATAAGCAGAGCACGGAGGTTAAAACTGAAACCCAGGTCATTGGAAGCCGCAAACTCTAATCTGACCTACATTGAGCGGGTGCGTCATCCACGGAGCAGAATTGCAGCCACGCAGCTATCCCCTCCCGTGCCTAGAAGAAGAAGAAGTGGTGGCCGCCCCGGAGTCGCGCCGAGAAAAAGAGGAACAGCGTGGCAGGAGCCGCCGCGAACCACGGACGGGTGCTGCGGACAGGCGCCGCCGGAAGCCGCGGCCAGGCACCGCCGCCACCCGTTCACCTCCCGATGTCGCGCGGCCGCCCGCCCCCACGCCCGCATACGCTTGATGCTGCACCCGTTCCGCCCGCCCTGATGCGGCAAGACCGCTCGGAGCCGCCCCATGCGCCAGGTCCGAGCCGCCGCACGCTCGCGCTGCGTGCACCGCCCCGCCAGCGACCGCGTCGCCCGCTCCCTCCGATGCGTGTGCGTTTTGGCGTCGGGCAACAGGCACGAAGGGATAGGGGGCAGTGTGGGAATTTGGTCTTTTCTTTTTAGCTTTGGATTTTGTTTAATTCATCTTTTCAATGAGCATCTGACGGACATCCAAACCAGGGTAGACGGACGGTTCATTTGAAAATAACAACGGTAAACACAATGTTAAGAAAATAAGGGTAAAATCACAATTGAGGTATTAAATAAGGGCAAGAACATAATTTTCCCTAAACAATATATGCTTTGCACTAGTTTTCTTTTTTTTTTCAATTACTGAATTTATCTTAAACATTCCAGCGCATGTCTTCAATAAATGATGCTGTTAGTAGTTAGGAAATAAAAAGGGGACACATCCGACATTATTTTTTTAAAAAAAATATGAACACAGGGTAAATATGAACACAGTGGGAACCATCATCTTTCTCTTCCCCTATGTTTCTCACTGACGCAAGGAGCATAGCGCACGACGTTGGACTCGCGGCGGATTCGCGCTTCACTGTGCGACCTCGCGGCGGCCTCGGCGGCGGACTCGCTGCGGCCTCGACGCCCAGCCTGGCGGCTTGCTCGCGACGGCGGCGGCGGCGCCCTGCTCGGCCCTGGCGTGCCTGCTCGCGGCGGCGGTGAAGCCCCGCTCGCGCACGGCGGCCTGCTCGCGATGGCGCTCGCGGCCAGCGCTCGCACCCATGGCCAGTGGATCTCGGCGCGACAGCGGAGGATGTCGACGGTGCTCGCGGAGGTTGGACGACGCGGCGAGGGGAATTATGCAAGAGTATGCTATTTTGATCATATCATCACTCGTCTCGTCTGAAGAAGTGCTATTCGTCTGTGTTCTGCTGCATCATCAGCACACTGCACACCACTTGTAGAAAAAGGAGAGAAAACAATTGGGCTGGACGTCTGGATCCGTTGTCTTGCAGCTAGCAAAGGTGCTGTATCCTGTATGCAAGAGGCCAAGAGTATGCTATATGCGTATGGGCGAGGGCAGGACCGGCGCGGTGCACGCAGCTCCACCGCCCGCTGGAGGAGCTAAGGTCGGCCACCGACAACTTCCACGAGTGCAACCTGATCGGCGTGGGCGGCTTCGGCAACGTGTACCGTGATGGCACCCGCGTGGCGGTGAAGCGCGCGGCGCGCGCGTCCAGGCAGGGCCTGCCGGAGTTCGTGGTGCTGTCCCGCATCCGGCACCGGCACTTTGGTGTCGCTTATCGGCTACTGGTGACCTGGTGTACGAGTACATGCAGAAGGGCACGCTGCGGAGCCACCTGTGTACGGGGCGAACTCCGACGGCGAGGCGGCGGCCACTGCGCTTGGCCACCGTGGCGCTGCTCACGTTCACCAACCCGTTCGCTCAGCCGGAGGGTTACTACGTCGACGGCGTGCATAGCATACACATATACATATATACATACTGCATGCAAGTGCCTAGATACTTTATCTATTTCGTTTCTCTCACATGCACACACACATCCTTCATACACGTGTCTGGCCACATATACACACAGCCACTAATTTTAGGGCCAAAACACCAGCCTTACGAGTGGCACATAGGAAAACAAAAATTCACATGACCTAAGGGTACCACAAATATTTGCCGCTCCCGTTAGCTGTCGTTAGAGAGTGAGATAGACGGAATGGCACACAGGACAAAACCGAAAAATATCATGACATATAGATAAAATTTAATTTTTCAGTGGCACACAGAGAGGCATCTTTTTTTTTTTTAATAGCACGACTCTTTGCATGAAGCCTCTCAGATCCCGTGCGCCTTCCTCCCCCCATCGTCGCCGGTTTCCCTTCCCCTGCGCGCTCCTGACCCTGCAGACAACGCGCGGCCACCGGCGCTGTAGGAGCTTGTGTGGCCGCCATCGCCGCCGTAGATGGAGCTCGCGCGGCCTCATCGCCGACGAAGCCCACGCGGCCACCCTCGCCACCACGGACTCTCACGCTCGCACGGCCGCTAGGCAAGGGCACGGAGGTGGTGGTGGGGTTCGACGAAGCAGAGGGGTGCAGGGAGCCAGAGAAGATGGCTTGCGAGAAGAGGAAGGCCTACCGCCTACGGTGCCTACCTCTGTTGTCTTCGTCAGTGCTCATATCTCTTCTGCCCCTGTTGCCAAGCATCGAGTGCTACTGCGCCCATTCTTTTCTGTTGTTCTCATTATTTGCAGAAGTACAATAACTGATTCTTTTTAATTTCTGTGATCGGTTCTAATTTCGGTCTTCAGTAACTAAAACTATTTAATTTCTGTGAAACTGATCAAGTGCACAGCCACTAATTTTTTGCATGCAGGCAAGATACTGATGTGCATTATATTTTTACTGCATCTGTAGTCCATAGATGGAGATGGTAGCATAAATCCTACTGAGCAAGAAATTATATATGATTTAGGTGACCATCTAGTAGCTGAAATGCAGTCCCTTGTTGATGTTTTACAAGGTGGAAATACAGTCTATTTTGCAAATTTGAACTGGTGCATACCTGCCATATTTCTCTTTGCAAATCCGAATTGGTGCACAGAATATATTTCTTGTTTATTGGACTTTCTCATCTTTATCTTTTCAGGCTGCTCAAGTGTGGAAAGAATTTCAGTTTGTGCCAGTCGCATATGGAGTTGCTGTGGACATACGAGTTTGTGTGCAGGAGGACAAATGCATGGCTGATAGTTCATCTTTATCTTCTTGATATTGTCTTCGGTTAATTTACGTGTCTTTCCTTGTATGCAAGTGTGATGCTGAAGTGCATTCCATGATGTGGTGGAAAAATGCACTCCGGTCCCTCAACTTGATTTAAGGTGTCATCTAGATCACTGAACTTTTAAAGTGATATTTATGGATCTCTAAAGTTGACAAAATATGTCATTTAGGTCCCAAACTTTTAAAGTGATCACCGCAGGTCTCTAAACTTGACACATGGTGTCATCCGGGTCCCAAACACTGTAGATAATTCTAGCACCGAATTAAAAAAATCTAATTTCGGGTATTGTATACAATCTGTAAAATATTCTAAAAATTGTATTTTTTTCATACGATCTCCAATGAAGATGAGTTTTACATAAAAATTATAGCTTGCGACGAGATCTACAACTTTCTAGTTTTGAGTTTTTTAATTTGAGGTGGTTAAGACGCTCAAAAAAAAATTAAACAAAATTTTTCAGCAGCATATTAATCGCGTACAAGCGCGTGTCGTTTTAGAAAACTCATATCTTTGTTATATACTATCAAATTAAGATACTTTATATACAAAAGTTATAACGTTCGATGAGATCTACAACTTTCTAGTTTTAACTTTTTTAATTTGAGGTCATTAAGATTCTAAAAAAATTTAAAATACAAAATCACTGTGCAAGAATCGAAATTAGTGTTTTAATTTTTTTAGAATCTTAACGACCTTAAATTAAAAAAGTTAAAACTAAAACGTTATAGATCTCGTCGAACGCTACAACTTTTGTATAGAAAATATCTCAATTTAATAGTATATAAGAAATGATTTTTCTAAGGCGACATGCGATTGTACGTGATTAATATACTGCTGAAAAACTTGTTTAATTTTTTTACTGTATTAATCACCTCAAATTAAAAAACTAAAAACTAGAAAGTTACAGATCTCGTCGCAAGTCATAATTTTTATATAAAACTCATCTTCATTGGAGATCATTTGAAAAAAATATAATTTTTGTAATATTTTACATATTATAGCAGCAGTACTCGAAATTAGATTTTTTTTTAATTCGGTGCTGTAATTATCTACAGTGTTTGGGACCTGGATGACACCTTCTGTTAAGTTTAGGGACCTGTGGTGATCACTTTAAAAGTAGGACCTAAATAACACTTTTTGTCAACTTTAGGGACACAGATATCACTTTGAAAGTTCAGGAACCTAGATGACACCTCGAGACAAGTTGAAGGAACGGGGGTGCATTTTTCTCTTTTTCAAATATTGTGTATCAACAAAGGCTACATGATGTTTGGCACAGCTGATCCTTGTTTGTTTGTGTTGCATATAAGTGTTCATTATTCTTTCTCCATACAAATTACTCGTCTAAGTTTGCATTGGGAAAGATAGTTTCTAGTGCTGAAGTCTCGAGGATATAGAAACTCCGGTGGTTCCTAACATTGTAAGTCTCTATGATAAAAACTATGTGCGAAATTCAAGAGAGTCACGTCAGCAAAAAGTTGGTTGATAGAAACTACCTCACGTAACGAGGGTTTCTTATTGTAATAAATAGTTTACTTATTTTATTCTCTCTCCCTTGTCTCTTCATTACTCTCTCTCCCCTGCGTATGTTCTGAGGCCGACGAGGCTGCGCTCGCCGATGTCCACCGCTCCAGCCAGGGACTCGATCTCGCAGCCCCATGGGATGCCCGCGGCGGCCTCCCGCTGGACCGGTTCAGATGCGGACGCCGCAGAGGTACGTACGGGAGCGCGACCGCGAGTGCGGTGCGGGAGGCGAGGAACATGGCGAGAACGGCTCACTGCGCGGATGCGGCGGGCGAGCGCGAGCTGCGCGGCGGTGTGCGGATGCGGCGGACAAGCGCGGCTCCACGACGGACTGGCGTGACTCCGGCCACCACGGCGGGCGAGCGCGGCTTCACGGCGTCGCGCGGATGCGGCGGGCGAGCACGGCTCCACGACGGCCTCCACCCAGAACCGCGTGAGCGCGGCCCGGAGCTTGCGAGCGCGGCGGCGCGCGGCCGGCGAGCGCGGAGGCAGCGAGTGGGTGGCGGCAGCCGGCGAGTTCCAGTGTGGCGCTAGCGAGCGCTGTGCGGGGACGGCAACCGGCGAGTCTCAGCGTGGCGCGGAGCTTGCGAGGTTGGCGGCGGCCGGCGAGCGCGGAGGCAGCGAGCGCGGCGGCTGCCGGCGAGCGTGCGCGGCGGCCGGCGAACGCAAGAGCGCACAAGCTCGGTCGCGCGGGCGCGGGTGCGGCGGCCGGCGAGCGTGCGAGCGCGGGTGAGATCCAGCGTGGTGGTCGGCGAGCGCGCAGGCGCGGGCGAGCTCCAGCGCGGCGGCCAGCGGCGCGTGCGTGCCCAGCGGAGGTCCAGGCGAGCGCTAGAAACGACCGGTTTCCTCCCAACGGCAAAACCTTCGTTTCTCCGTGCCTCGTTTTTACTGTAGACGTGGGCTCTGTTCGTTTTAACTAAACAGCACATATTTTTCAGCTCTAGAATAGTATTTTCCCTCACAACAAATCAGTTTCAGCCAAAATTAGCTCAGTTTTTCAGCTGAAGCGAACAGAGCCGTGGTTTCTTTCGGTAGAAACGGTTTCCTCTCTTTCTCCTCTCTTTCCTCATTAATTAAGCTGCCACATTAGCATTTTATTTACATGACAAGTTAATGAAGATAGAAACTGTTTATTAATTATCATTAGGAGTACCCTAAGTGGCGTAGACTAGCCATTGTGGTGATCAAGGCACGCGCAGAGGGATAAAGGTTGATGGACAGCATGTGGAGACGGCGGTGTAGATCAAACCGACGGTGGAACACGAGGCGTTTCGACAACGAGCGTTGGTGCATGATTTTAGGCGGCACGTGGGTAACTAAACAATAAGGGCGTCCTCAAAGAGGAGAATCAAAACGCTAGTGAGAAGGGTTAAAAAATTAGCAGCAGCAGGAGTGTGTCAGGACGTTAGAGAGAAAAATCACCGGGAAACGTGCGAGCTGGGCTATTTCCCGTCGCTAGTGCTGTGGAGTTTGTGTCTCTTTCTTCTCCTGATTGGTCTGGTGTTTCTCCTAGATAGCTGACGTGCACACCGTTAGGGACGCCCTAAGGAGCCAAATCATGTACCTTAAGATGTAATCAATGAATTTGCAAGTAATGGCTCTGTTCGCTTCAGCTAAAAAGCTGAGCTAATTTTGGCTGAAACTGATTTGTTGTAAGGAGAAATACTGTTCCAGAACTAAAAAATTTGTGCTGTTTAGCTGAAGCGAACAGAGCCAATGATTTGCCATGAATTACGATACATTCCTACTTGTACCATGAACACTAATTAGCGAGAACAATGAACAATTGTCCAATCCGTTTAGGTAGAGTTGGGTAAAGTCTTCTGTTCTTTTAGGGCCCGTCTAGTTGTACTCATTTTGCAAAATAAGTTAGTGTAGCAACGTGATAACTTTTACAATAAATGTCTAATTATGGTCAAGTAGACTTAAAAGATTCGTCTCGCAACATTTGGGAAGTTGTCAAATTAGTTTCAGTTTTCATCTACATTTAATACTCCATGCATATATCTAAATATTGATATGACGGAATTTTTTGTATTTGGTGGTGAATCTAAACAGGACCTTTGCCTTCGGTGAAGTCTTCTTTTTGTGGACTTCACCTTTTCCATCTATTCTTCGTGCTCAGTAGAGAGCATACATGATAACATGTTTGAGGTGTGTGTGAAATGTAAAACTAAACAAGTATTGGTTTATTGCATTTGATCTGATGACTGAACATATACATAGTGAAGTGATGTAGTGAAAGGAGAAGGCAGTCATTTCTAGTTTTTGTGCCAAAAGACATGTCCCTTTGTCTTTGGTTGTCAAGTACTAAATCCGTTTCAATTTATAAGTTGTTTGATTTTTTTTTTCTCCAAGTTTAACCGCTCGTCTTATTCAAAAATTTGTGTAAAATGCCACTTCTTTTTGTTATGACGTATTAATAAAATTTCTTCAAGAATAATTTAAATTTAACTATTTTTGAAAGTCAAATGACTTATAAATTGGGACGAAGGGAGTAATAGTTAAGGCTTATTTGGTACAGCTTTACCCGTGATTAGCTTCTTGATCCTCTCGTGGAGTGATTCTAGTTAATTTTGCTTAATTTTGTTGGGTGAGTAGGATGGAAGTAGGCAGGGTTTTGTAGTTGCTACCTCCCAGCGTAAATAGAGAAGTGACCCTTCTCACCACAATCTGGACAGGATTTTGCTGTTTGGCAAGATTTTGCTGAGTGGTTCTTATGAAGAACCTGTTCCGAGGAAGCCTTGCCAAACGGCTCTTTACTAATGTCTTCTAATTTCAACGAAACCACTCATGAAATAAGGGCCACTCCTTCACAACAGTGCAGAAGGTCGGGCCAGCGCACAGCACCTCCGGCCAAGCCGGTTTGGAGAGCCACGCAGAGCAGGGCTCACTACCGGCGCTGCCAATTGCACCTCATGCACGAGTTCGTGTCTCGTCAGCCCCCACAAGATGTAGGTGCTGTTTGGTTCCATCGTGGGAATGGTAACGTCAATGAAATCAGGTAGCACTGCAATCTATTACAGTTTAAGGGAAAACAGAGTTTGTTTGGTTGGCCCATGTAACGTTACCGGCCACAAAGGAAAGCGAGTGAGCAATGCGGGCAAGGAGCTACCGCCGCCGCCGCCGGCGGCGGTCAAGATCGCTGCAGCTCGGGTGTCCCTGCTGCTGGCGGTGGACGAGCGCCTGCGGTCCTAGTTCTGGCTGCCGCCGAGGTCTCTGTAGCTCAGGTTGTCCCCACCGCCGCCAGCGAACGAGCGCCTGTAGTCCGAGGTCATGGTCCTGGCTCCGACCACCGCCTTCTTCCTTGACGCGCGCGAAGGGGAAGCAGCACAGATAGCGTCGAGGTCACGCGGAGCTGGCGAGGGAATCGCGACGAGGTCGAGCAGAGGGGAAGGGAACGAATAGCGTCGGTTCGCGAGCGGTATCGGCGTTGTATAGATCCGTATCAGATGGCGCTGTGAATGGATACAGGCTGCCCTAACCAAACACTAAGCAACGGTATCTGCTCACGCCGTGAACTGATAACGGGCCAAAATGACTGAACCAAACAGCACCGTAATTGCAGATAAGTGGCATGCGTTCCCAAGTCTAAATTACGAAAACGTCTCAACGATACTCATGGAAATATTGTCGATCAAACAAGTTCGTTCGTAGCCAGGGACATACGCGATCAGAACATAGTGGCATTCCACGCAACTTTACATTAATAACGAGGGTGCATTCATACTACTCCATTTTACAAATGTATATGTCAAACAACAAATAGGAGCGTACATCAATCTTGTCCCACCCTATCCTCTATACGCACAGCACGGCATGTACAACACAGATAACAAAGCAGCCGAGTAATGAACATTCAGATTAAACAGACTGCTGGTAATTGAAGGCATAATGCTCACCACACCTCCGCTCCTTTTGTGGCGCCAATCAGCACAGCAATTGCAGCAAGGAAAGCCTGTTCATGGCACCAAAAAGTTTTGGGGCAAAGTTAGCACAACCTCTGTGCATTAGTCTGCAAGAGAAGGCACAAATCTACAAAACCATGACTACTAAACATCACATAATATGGTAAAGTAGTGTCAAACACTTTCATCATGTAGTGCCAAGCTAAATTTGTGCAGCACATTTCATGAATTGATGTAAGTTGAACTGACATATGCTTCCATCCAAGTAAGAGATAACAAAAGCTATGTTGGAATCCTAACCCTTAAAAAGTTTTTTTTCTTTCCTTTTTGAAAACATAAAGAGGGTGCACTTCTTCAACTACATAATGTGCATTAAGTCTTTTTATTTGAATATCCATCTCCAATAGCTGTATAGGGGCTAGTGAAATGCCAATGCTATAGTTTAGTGACAGGAGTTGATGCTGTATTTGTGGTTCGTGTGTGTAAAGGGGTTCGTGCGTGTAAAACTGTTAAATAAACCTGATATTGGCCCTAAATTCTCACAGATTAATGAATATTTTGCATCTAAACTTCATTAATATACAAGGGAACTCATAAATATAGCTGGAGGAAATATAAGCGCAATGCATACATTGCTAGGAAGAACTTACAGCAATAGTGCAAGCAACATATCCTGGTTTCTCCCTGTGATCATGTACTCGGACACAAATCAGCACAAAAGCTCCAATATACCATGGAATGGCAGCAAAGAAGAACCCAATTATAAACCTGTAGCAAACAGTGGAAACATCAGTTTCTCAATATGAGTTCATATATGAAATTGCAAGATGTTTGATGTTTAGAAAAACATACAGAAACCATCCCATGCCAAGGCCACAACATGGAAGAGGACGCATTCTTACAGGCCTTCCTTCAACAACAGGAATATAACCTACAAAACACCAAAATGCAAAGATTTAATTAGCAAAGTTAAGTCAAAGTTCCAGTGTAGTTCCTGACTTCGTATCTAGACCGTCTCAAAAAAAAAAAAAAAACCCGTATCTTGACTTGTATCTTCATTTTGAACATAAATCCAAATTCCATACTGAATTATCCATTTTTATAGATTTATTTGTAGAGTTTAATTATCCATGTAATCCTTTACTGAACCCAGTACAATTCAAATTTACCCAGCATCTATATGATTTTTATAGATTTATGAACTACCCAGCATCTATATGATTTTCCAACAAATCAAATTTACTAAATTCCAGAACAATTCCAAGGTTCAAAGAGAGAGAAAATAGCAATCCAATTTCCCTTGAGCTCCATGAACTACATATCTCAAATGACCTCTAATTTGGAATGAGCAGCACCAACGCCATTGGCGATGGCAAAAAAGATGCAGAAGGAACTGCAGGTTATAATATACACAAATGAAGGCAGCTGGGCAGGACAACACCTAAATTCAAGCAATTTTGGGCTCGCACTTTAATGCCATGTGACCTAATGAACAGAGGGGTTAGGCCATACATAGAAAAGATCCACACGAGGAATCAATCACAACACTCCTAGGACAAAACCTCCCGTTGATCAATCCTCCTATGAAAGGAATCAACCGGGACGCAGCATAGAATTCGCATCGTAAGACGCGACTAGGACCTTCCGTACCTTGAGCGACCTGGTAGCCTTGAGCGTAGTACGGCGCGGCGGCCGAGTAGGGTTGCTGCGGGGGCGGGTAGACCGCATACGTCGCCGGCGGCGGCTGCGGGTAGTGCTGCATCCCGGGTGGCGGCGCCGGCTGCGGGAACCCGACCGCCGGCTGCGGAAACTCCCCAGGGGCCCCGGATGGGGCCCCGAAGGTGCCGTACTGGTGCTGGTGCTGCGGCGGCGCCGACGGCGGGTACCCGTAAGAGGGCGAGGAGGAGGAGTCCGCCGAGCGGGCCTTCCCGTCGGCGTCCGGCATCTGGCCTCCCATGGTGGGCTCGGTTGGCTCCCGCGGTGGCAAAGGTTAGCTAGCTAGGTTGGGGAATTGCCCAGCTGGGAGTTGGGACGCAGGGGAGGAGAGGAGGGAAGAGGACGAGGGCGCGGTCAGGTTTGCGCGTTGTTGTTTTTTTTATGAAGACGATTAACGTGTGCCTCCCCAGCTAGGATGGCGTGTAAGCCAGTTTGTACTAGAGTCGGATCTCATTTTTAGTTTTGACAGCTGAAACGTGCTCCGAGCAGGTAATAAGCACAATTTTTATTCTTTCAGTTCAAAGAACCATGCTGATAAAAAAGCACAATTTTTGCGCAACATGCAAGATTCTCTTTGCTAATAGTAGCTATTTTTTTATATACAAAGGAAACTTGGAGGTTTGACAACCCCGCTCAGGTCAATTAATCAATTTAAATCAGACAAATTGCAATTTGCCAAACACGTCTCGCAGAGCATCTCCAAGAGATGTGCTATCTTTGTTTTCTACGCTATATTTAAATTTTTTTGTCAAAAGTTGATCTCCAACAGACATGCTATTTTGTTTACTAAAATAGCAAGTTGGATATCCCACCATTCTCGTTAGCCATATTTGCCTAACGAGTCATACTTGCTATATATATTTTCTATTTAGTTAGACTATTATAAAACTCTACATTTTAAATGATCTTTCTATTTTACATAATAGCTAAATCTCATAATTCAGTATCTAATTTTACCAAACCTCTTGGAGTTGCTCAGCATCTAAGTTAACAGACTGAGACAATTGCTATCGTCGTAGCATATAGTAGCCGCCAACAAAAAATAATAAACTCCCCGACACGCTATTTTCAGCCAGGGTCTAGCTTTCGCATAGCTGCTGCTGGGCAGAGAACCAGAGAGCTTTCACACGCACGGTAAAGGTAATTCTCTCTGATGTGTTTTCTGCTTTGATGGTTGTCATCCAGCAGAACAGACGGCTTCATTTTGTTTTCACCTTTTTTTTAAAAAAAAAAGAATATCCAAATAACATGATTGCGGTTCGCAAAGTGTTTTCAGAAGGGCTACTTTATTATATATTATTAGCATATCACACCTTGTGCAGCACAAGACGAGAGGCAATAAAACTACATTTACTATTAGCATTGTTCCTTTTGATCTCAGTAAACAATAGTGCATTGCTACATACAACCAGAGGCTACACCGGCCATTGGTTAGATTATTTTCTCGCAATATCACAGGCTGCATCAAACAGATTATTTAATGAACAACTCAGCTGCAAGCCTCTGTTGGCGATCCAGAGTTCATAAACAACCAAAAGTGCAGCTGCAGGCCTCCACTGGAACAGCTCAGATCTTCGGTGGTGGATCCTGGATACCGCAGACCAAATTGGCAGGTACAGCTACATCCATCATCTTTGGATATGACAGGTTCAAGTCTGCCCAAGATGAGACCAAATGATCAGACTTCTTCCTTTCAGCCCAAAACAAGAGGATTAATTTGACAAGCAAAGTGAGCATGTCGGCAGAAATGTGGGAATCTGGTATGAACCAAATGTGCATATCAACTTGAGAGAACTTACTATTCATGATCGTCTTGAAAGTTTCCTGGACAAAAAATTATATACAATTAGGAAAAAAAAAACGTTGGTAGGTGAAGTTTAAGAATTTCTTTTATTTTGAGATATTTTAGGATTCCAGACTAAATAGAAACCACCAAATTACCTTATCTTTCGTGAGTCGAGCATTATAGGCAACCTCCTCTTCAACAGTACTTACCTGCAAGAACATAGATCAAGTGACTGCTAGTCTGGCTGGTGAACTTCAAGATACTAAGTGACTCACCGTGAAACCTTTATAGTCATGAGCAGGATAAAGCAGTGTATCCTTTGGCAACGTGAAAATCTGATCAGGACACAAAGTTTCAGTTAGTTAAGTTCATATCTTGTCATACAATGATACAGGTTTTCTTCTTAATATAATGATACACAGCTGTCCTGCATGTTTGAGAAAAAAAATGATCCAGGGCAAAATTTTGCATGCTTGCCTGTGAATGCACTGACTGATACAGCTGATCAGAGCTTCCTCCCTGCAATAATACAGAATAAGTGCAAACCATTAATAGAAAATCACGCATCTACGGTTAACCAAAGTTTCTCCAACATAAATTCAGAACTTTGCCTCGCAACTTCAGACACTTGTATGTAATGGTGCTTAGGCTTTATATGATCAAAAAGACCACAATTACTATTTTCCTGTTTGCTAGCTTGTGAAGCAACTTTCTAACCATATTACCTGGAAGTCTGTCCTTCCACATGCCCGGATAATTAAGGCATCACCAGTAAAAGCCATCCTTGGTGAAGGTTGCCCATCAGCGTCACCTGTAACATAAGTCACACAGCCAGAGGTATGGCCTGGAGTAGCTCGCACCTGAAATGGAGTATTTATTTCCATATAAAATTCCATATCCACCAATGCAACAAGGAATTCCTTAAAGTCGATCTATTTTAACACACATTTTCAGCTAAGTATTGTATCTAGTGTGTGAATATATGCATGGATTTTGTTCACATTTTAGCAGCTATTGATGTGACAAGAATTGCAATACATTTATAAGCGCAAACTTTCAGTTCAGAGTTCCGTTGCGAGCCATAATATATGTACAGACAACGATAGATGGATTAGACGAACAACAATAAAAGTACATGCAACATATTACAGAACACCTTACTAAATCATTTACATTAACATCACTTAATTTTCTATGAACTAACTTAAAACCATATTTACAAAAGTCAACTGTCAAACATTAGACTCTTCAAATGTGAATTGTGTATAAACAACAGATCAGCTTACAAGTATTACAAAGCGGTAGAAAAATTACATGAGAAAAAAATGGATGAAAACACATAGAATATTTTAATATAAACATTTTAGTATAAACAGTCCGGTAAGGCTAAGCCAATTTAAGAATTCAAAGTCCAGAGTCCGGATTCTTGTATTTAACGGAAACATAAGAAAAATCTTCAACAGAAGTTACCAGCTGCATCTTCTACATTTCAAGACACACATGACAAACAATTTTCAAAATTCTTGATTCAAAATCAGGACCACTCACCCATTAAGTTCAAGAAAATCAAAGAGCTTAAGAGAACTAGTTACAGTATTCTCCATGTATTTGAGATTTTAAATCTTGGAATTTATGTATACGAAATGAATAAAGCAGAACAGAGTAAAGTGGCTTGTACGAATGTAGTTGTACCTCAAGGAAAAGGTTACCAAACTGTATTTTGTCCCCATGATCAACAAAATGATCAGCTTTTGCTCCACTAGCTTTTGAAATAACAGACTTAACTCCAGGTAGCTTAGTCTGCAAATTCATAACATTAGCTAACCATATTACCAAGGACAACAAACCATGTAACAGTGAAAAGCAAAATCCATCAAAACATTCCTAGAAGCACAAAACTGCTTACTTTTAGTAGTCCTGTTCCAGTGACATGATCAGCGTGTACATGAGTATTCATAGCATACACAAGCTTTAAGCCCAATTCCTTGATAAGATTAAGATCTCTATCAACTGTTCTGTCGACAGGGTCAATCAGCTAATCTCACAGAATAAAAAGAAAAAGATGAGATGGAATCATGGTATTGACCAAATGTATATATTTATACATCAACCAAGTACGGATAACATTATTGTAGCTCAAAACTTGGTCAATAATTGTTTCTGCTTTAGTTAATAGTTAATTACTTATGTGTCATATCCTATGGCGAGTCTTGAAATTTTGGTTCACAATGTTTGTTAGACACATGCACCTCAGAATTTCAATGTAATATTCAAAAGGAATTTCGGACAATATAAAGCATGGATTCAAGTTCTAATATGGCCTGAATACTGGTCAGATGCAAATGTGAATCATCAAAACTAAGTACTGAAATCAGCTATGGATGTAGGATAAGCAGTATGAACACCAACTACTACTGAATTGAAGCAATCCAATTGAACAAACTGAACTCACTTCCATATAACTTATAGAAATGAAGATTCTGAATTGACGAGTTACAATCGCTCTCACTGATTGTGACATGTTCATGAGAGTGGTAAAATAATCCCTAGAGATCAAATTCGACCACGAATTACAAACAGGGAGGAGTAGTAGTAGCAGTTGCGTAGATGAAAGTCAAATCGGTTAATCCTGTTACAGATTTGTTCGCTACTAATAATTGCACCCACCGCATCTACATTCTGATTCTACAATGGTTTGAACTCGACGCAAATAGTCACAGTCCAGGTTACTGTGTGCAGGCACATGAAAACCCAATACGGGCCATGCGATCAAGCTACATAGCAAGCAAATCCATTCCCACCAAAATCAACTACCCAAGCCAATGCCAGTCCAGTTCCAGGAGTCAAAATAGCCTGAAGCTCTGAGCCAATCCCAATCCCAATCCCAGGTTCCCAACCTAGCTACGAAGCGCTGGACGGACTCACCACGGCGGGCTTGTCGGGGTCGGCGACGTCCGCGAGGAGGTAGGTGTACGTGGAGCTCTCCTTCTCGAACAGCTGCCTGAATAGCAGCCTCCTGTCGGCGCCGGCGCCGGCGCCGGAACCGGCGCTGTACGCCATCGCGAGGGCCGGTAGTAACGGCGCGCGCCGAGGGACCAGCCGGGGACTGCAGGAGGCCGTGGGCGTCAACCTGGATGCGGCGGCCAAGCGCGGGATCAGGCGGAGCGGACGAACCATTGCCCCCGCCCCCTCGCCTGCTATATACTATACTGGGAGGACGAAGCAAGCAGCAAGTTGCGGGGGAACGACCTGGTTGTTATCGCACGGATAGGGATTTGGACGGTGTCGTGGACCTCGCGGGTAGCGTGGGACGGGGCGCCGATGGACGATTAAAATGATTTTGAGTAAAGAATTCGGGCGTGGAGCAAACGGGCGACGAGGCCAATGGGGATGTGGCGAGTTCAGCGAGGGCGAAGGAGCCTGCCGCCGGGAGAGGAGGAGGAGGGCAGGAGCGCGGCCGCGAGGAGAAAACCCGCGGCGGAAGTAGAGCGTTGCCTGGAGATTTTACGAGAGGAGTCGACGACGGGTACGTGCTGTCCGTCGCAAACCGACGAGGTTCCTGAGCATCTTATCGAAGAGGTGCTCAACATATTGTCGCTCAGTTGCTGTCAAAAAAAAAAAAATCTTGTTCGGTAGTTTTAAATTTTCATTCAAACTGTCTTGATCGGGCCTCTAGAATTCAATTTTTCTACTGAGGGCGCGTTTGGATCAAAGAATTCGTACGGGAACTTTGTAGGAACAGGAATCGCAGGAAAGAAATGGGGATTTGCCATTTGGAATGCAGGAACGTAACCTTCCATTCCTTAGGAAAAGTCTTCGTCTATACACAAAACATAGGAACTAGAAAATCCGGTCCAACCCAAGGGAATGGAGGGAATACATGTGCGTTTGCTCTGTCGTCTCACTACTTTGTTCATTGAAATATGTGAAGATTCAAATTTATTTCCTGCAATCCAAACGGTCCAAACTTTTAGTTCCTATGGTTTGCAATCCTGTAGTTTTCCACTATTCCACTTCTCTATACTCCTACGTTTTTCCTACCATTCCTTTATTTTGTATTCCTTCGTTCCAAACAGGACTTGAATATTTTAGATAAGAATCTCCAAGCGATTGACATTCATTTGAAACTGGAGATGTGGATACAGGTAATTCGGCCAAAAACACAGACACGAGGAGTCATCATCGTTTGAATGAAATTGATTGAAGAAGCAGGTAGCACAGCTTATCTTGTTGTAGCTGTCCATCGCGTCAGATTTGCATCCGACAAATCACGAACCATGGCATGAAAAGCTAGTGATGACATCATGCATTACTGCGGAAAGGATACCGCATACTAACCGTCCGGACAGTAGTTCTAGAACTCCCAATAATTTAAGACCACATAAACGGCAGCTTCTGACATCTCTGCGTATTAGTATTATACAGTTGCCGGGTGGGTGCCACATGTCGATCACTTGCCTATGCAATTAAACATTTTTTAAAACGTATCTTGATCTGGTTCAACCTTTTTCAGTCAGCTTATTTATAGGGCACCAAATATGAATGCCAATGGATTAGCATCCCTGTCCGATCAAGCGAGCCCAGTAATCACGCACTTGTTCAGGTGGATACCAGCAGTGCCGAAAAGAAAAAGGTCCTTGGATCAGCAAACAATTACCAGTTCTGTACCTGCGTACATTGCACTTGGACAGCTGAAAAGCATTTCTTTCTTAAGTCAGCTGATTTGTTGGCACCTTTAGGTTGGCATTTGGCACGAGGCATTCCATCTCTTTCCATCAGAAAAATTTGCAGTCGGCAGCGTACAAGGCCGTCAACAGATGTATAGTCCCCAGGCGCCTTCCTATTTTGTTTCACCGATCACCAACCCAATCAGGGATACGAGAAATCGATAGGCATTTTCACTTAATAATTATTTATTAATGATGATGAATTGAAGCTTTGTTTACACAACTGGAGGCCGGGCCCAGGAGGGGTCAAGGTGCCGTTGCTTAAGCCTTGGGCGGTTGGGCCTATAACACATGGGCCCAAGGTGATGCGGCTTAGAGCCCAGAGGGTGTGCTGTTTGTTAGTCCTTGGGCCAAATAGACTGTGTGGCCCAACATCATAATCGAAGGCAAAAACATATACCCTGCTTGCTGCTTCTCCGAAATTGCTCTGCACGACATGATAATATTTTGAAAAACAGTAGCTATACCTTCACACCATGTGAACATACAGAAACTCTTACATTATCCTAATATTATGAACGTCTTCAAGAGACTCAATAAGCATATCTTTAATTTAACAAAGTCACTACATGCATCCCAATGTTGATGGACACTCTAGAAGAATACTCCTACAAATAGCAACAAACGTGAACGCCCATGCCAAGTCACACTCGAATCTAGATGGGAAACTATCACCAAAACCATGATAAAAGAATGCAGCTATGGTTAGTTCGCTAATACATGATACATCTCTCTCTACATCGTCAAAGAAATTGCCCTAGATTGACATGCATGATGCATCACACATGAGTGTCATATCTTCAGATGTAACATTTATGGTTGGCAATGAATAAAGCATACTCCCTGCATGTTATAAATAGAAGCCGTTTAGGACAACGACATGGTCTCCAAAGCATGATTTTGACTTCATATTTCTATAAAAATACTTATTGAAAAGTGATATATGTATACTTTTATAAAAGTATATTTGAAGACAAATATATTTATATAGTTTTCATATTCAAACTCAATAATTTAAAAGTTATTCATGATTTATATTCCCAATATTTGACCAAGACCTTTTCCAAAACGACTTCTATTTACAACATGGAGGGAGTATATGGTGGAGGTTGCATTGGGTGCGTCTGCCGAGGGCCCACCCAAGGAGCCCAGACTCAAAATGCACCTCTAACCCTATAGCCTAGCTCCCAAGCATAGCCCAGAAAGAAAGTAAGGAAGGCGAAGCGAAGAATTAGAGTCATATGTCCATCTTCAAGACTCCCCGTGATCACATCTCCATGTGTGACGGGGTTTTCAGTCTCCTATGTTGGAATCGTGTGATCAAGCGAGTGTCACGTTCTCGATCACTGAGGACATGAACCTCACTAAGGGCGATCGGTGGCGCTATGACGTTCATGTGACATGATCAGCTCTGGCTTCACCTTAAAATTTCTGGCTCAAAACTCATGTTCATCTCTTTCACACAATCCAAAATCATGTCCAGACAATGATGACAAGTAAAAGTCCCCAACTCTAATCTCTAATTTCTTTTCTTTATGTTCTTCTCTAATCTTGTTAGTAGGTAAAAGAAGTTGTAGTACATTGTAGATAGTCATAATTGTTAATTAGTTAGGGTTGTTTCTTCTTTGCATCAATAAATACTTGAAGAAGTATCTTTGCATAAGAAGCAATAGATGTTTTTAGCAATGCTAAACTGCTGGTTCTAACTAGTTCCAGTCTTGCTATAGTACTCATTCTACTTGGTTTCCATCGTTCTACAATAGCGTTGCTGCAGTATTGTTGGTTCCAACCATGCTACGAGTCTACGACAATGATAATATAGTAGTGTCACGGCAGCATTCAATTAATTTCGACCGAAAATAGCCGAGCTACAATAACGATGCTACAATATCAATTTAGCTAGTTTCCGCCCTTGCTACTATGCTAGATTCAACTAGTTGACTTTTGCTTTGTCCTTCTTTTTGTGTTGTTTTTGGTGTTGCATCTTTGCCCACGATAGTAGTTTCTACTTGTCTTTTCTTCCAAGTAAACACATAAGAACATGATTGGTAACCCTTTTATGCTTTGTAAGTTTGATGTGGTGAAAGATTTTTGTTTGGTTTAGTAATTGAGTGATATCGCTGGAAACCGAGGATCTAGTCTGGTGAAAGAAGATTACAAGATTGTTACCGGTACTCACCCGATAAGGTACATAATGTACACCTTCGTTAAAAAATTATTGTTCGAGCTATTTTTTTAGGAAAGTGACAAAAGCTTTGCTAATTTTTTATTAGACGAGTAATTTGGGGCAAATAGAAAACCTGAAAAAATAAAAACAAAAAACAAAAAGAGGACCACCAGTGGAGAGCACTGAAGGTACTGTATTGCAACTACCCAGGAACCTAAGGCTACTGTATTGTTCTAGCTATGAATCCGAAGAAATATTGGTTCAGATTCATTTGCCTGTATCCGGCAACGTAGGCAGATGGACAAGTAGGTACACATCACCTCCGAGAGTGCAGTAAAAATTCGGCCGAGACTACTGAGCACGTACACCTGCATAGAGACTTACACCTGCAGACTGAACCATACTCAGTCTACTAATACCGCGGATGCTGATGAATGCGTGGTATTCTATCCCGGCCGCGGCCGGCCAGTTTCTCCGATTCACGGGAGCGCAGAATCGCCCGGAAGCCGCCAACCTCGCCACCGCCGCACCCACATGCGCTCGCCTTCCGCTGTTTGTCCGCACGCCTACAAACAAGGCCCTCCTTTCCCTCGCTTGTCCAGGCTCTCGCGCTGCTTCCGCCCGCTGTCCGTCAGCCAGCTCTCGCGCTACCGGCTGCAGGATAAGGCAAGCTCGTGTCGCTCGCGCGCCTTGGTGCTTGGTGCTTCCAGTTCCAGCCAGCGCTAGCTACATCGGAAATGGATACCTCTAGAGGCATCTGCTTCCTCGTCCACCGCCGCGTGCTGCTGCTGCTCGCCGTGTCGTCGTCCCTCGTCGGCACGTCGCTCGGCAGGGAGGCGCAGCCGCTGCCCGTGGCGGTGGCGGTGGCGGCGGCGGGCACGGTGCTCGGCAGCAGCAGGCGGGCGCCGGAGCGGCACGGGCTGGCGCTGGACTTCTACGCCAAGACGTGCCCCGCGGTCGACCAGATCGTCGCCAACGTCACCGCCTCCCGGTACAGGGACTTCCCCGCCGCCGGACCCGCCGTGCTCCGCCTCTTCCACCACGACTGCTTCGTCGAAGTACGTAACCGAGATCGATGCCTGTTATTGTAAATTAATTAAATTAGTGCATTATGTTCGTTGGCGTCCTGCCGATTTTGATGTGAATGCACGCACGCAGGGCTGTGACGCGTCCATTTTGATCGCGCCGACGCCGCCGGCCGACGCGGGCGTGCGCCCGCCACCCAGGGTGGAGCGCGACGTGGAGGAGAACTGGAACCTGCCGCAGGAGGCGTTCGACACGGTGGAGCTCGCAAAGGCCGCCGTGGAGAGCAAGTGCCCCGGCATCGTCTCCTGCGCCGACGTCCTCGCCCTCGCCGCCCGAGACTACGTCCAGCTGGTACGAAACGAACCTAAAACTAGCTCGTTCGTCTTCCCAGTCTTTTCTTCGTTCTATTCTCTCCGCCTTGATTCACGCGAAAAACGGTGTGGAGTTTAGCGATCAGAGAAGACGGAGCGGGGTCGAAACTGTTTGACCACAGCATTATGCAACCGAAAGCACAAGCAGAGCAGAGCCTTGGGTTTCCCGGCGAGAGAAAGCGATGTGACTCGACTCTAGTGCAGCATCGCGTTTGCAACTGAAACCCGACTGACAGTTAAAGTTGGTAGGACTACTACACTGGCAAGTCATCACTCATCAGGACCAAAGCGAGGCGAGGCTGGGGACGGGGAAGAAAAGGTTTACCTGCTTTTAATTTGGGATTGCTTTGCAGTACTGCATGTGAAAAAAAGGCGCAAATCCATGGGCCATGGCCGGCATGTGAACATCTCGTTAGAAACAGGGCGGTGTTTATGTTGTTAGCTTACCTTATTAAGGCCCCGTTTGGAACGAAGGATTTTCCTCTTATTCCTACAGGAATTGAACTGATTCTTGTGAAATTTCTGCGTTTCAAACAGACCTTAAAGCCCCGTTTAAAATGGAGGATTTTTCTCTCATTCCTACGGAATTAAACTGATGTGAAATTCCTGCGTTGAAAACAGAGCGATGATGAGGATTAAGTGATCCTAAAGAGAGACAAACAATTGATTGCTATATATCTATCGTCGTCGTAGCAGTGGAAGTACAAGTACTCCATGGTCGGCGATCTGCTCAGCGAACTGCTGCTGCTAATTATGGTGTAGGGCTTCACAGCCTGCAAGTGTGGCCGCCCGGCCGTGCATACACGAGTAGTGGACTAGTAGTAGGTTTTAATTTGATTTGTTTAAACGTTTGCTCCTGAGATTAGCACCTTCGCCCACCAGTGGCTTTTTAATTCACGTCATGTTAGGCAATTTAACCGACCCGATCGAGTGATGGTCTGATGGATCAGACTCGACTGATCGACTCTGAACTGTCTCTGTTTTATACATTCTGTACAATTTCCTAATGTAGCTAGTAGGGAGACAACGTGACAGCCTCAACGGCTAATTAATACCACTTGAGCTACTAAGCTAAGCTTTGGGATTCGGCACTCCTTGCTTGGATCTTATGGCCGCAAGGCACCAAAGTTTGCCTCAACTAACCCATGTCAGGGCTCAAGACCAGCTGATTTGGTGCTGCAATGAGAGTAATTTAGGGCCACACATACAGTACGGGATTGTTGACAGGTGGTCGTAAGTGTCGTCCGTCCGTCCATCATAGCCTCTGAGCGAGTCAAGCGTCGTGTTCTTCCCTCCCCCGCAATAAGTCAAGCGTCCAACCTGGCTCTAGCTTTGTTGCGTAGTACCACCACGGTCGCCCATCTTTTGAGTAGTCTCGTGCATCTTTCTGGACCAGCTGCAAAGTCTACGGCTCATGATTTTGTTCTATTTTCAGTACAACTTTATTCGTTCTTTTTTTTATTATTTTCAGCCTATATCTTTTTTTGAGGGAAATTATTTTCAGCCTATATATAAAGCATTTGGTTGAGAAACTAACTACTCTCTAAAGAAAGGCCCAAGGAGGATTGGGCCCAGACCAGCCCAGCAAAAAAAGTGACCATTTTTGTTTGCGCAGGCAGGTGGGCCGTATTACGCGGTGAAGAAGGGGCGGAAGGACAGCAAGGTGTCGCTGGCGGGGAAGGTCCGGGGCAGCCTGCCGCGGGCCAACTCGACGGTGGAGGAGCTGCTGCGGGTGTTCGCGGGGAAGGGCCTGGGCCTGGCGGACCTGGTGGCGCTGTCGGGCGCGCACACGGTCGGGTTCGCGCACTGCGCCCACGTGCTGGGCCGGATCTACGACTACCGGGGCACGCGGCGGGCGGACCCGCTGATGGACGCCCGCCTGGTGAAGGCGCTGCGGATGTCGTGCCCGTCGTCGGGCGGCAGCGCCCGCGTCGTGGTGCCCTTCGACGTCAGCACGCCCTTCCAGTTCGACCACGCCTACTACGCCAACCTGCAGGCCAGGCTGGGCCTGCTGGGCTCCGACCAGGCGCTGCTGCTGGACCCGCGGACCGGGCCCCTCGTGCAGGACCTCGCCGCCAACAAGACCCGCTTCTTCCAGGCCTTCGTCGCCAGCATGGACCGGATGGGGTCCATCCGCATCAAGAAGGGCAGGAAGGGGGAGGTCAGGAAAGTCTGTAGCCAGCACCTGTTCTCAGCCTGATGATCTGCATCCGCAGTAGTTTAGAGAAGAGTAGCTTGACCATCAGTTTCTCGGCCGTATGTGTTGGGTGGGTTTGTTTGGGCGTGCGCGTGCCTGTGGATTTGTACGAGCATGCCCCGCTATGCTAGTGTGTCTGTATGTGTGTCATTCCATTTGTTTGATTGAAACTGCAGGATGCAGAGCAGAGTAGGCATGCAATGATCTCTTGCCAGGCTTCAGCGAGGCCCTGTTTAGATGCACTCCAAAATTTCAAGATTCTCGTCACATCAAATATGTCGGTACATGCATAGAGTATTAAATGTAGATGATATTTTTGAATGTTTGTATATTTGTATGTAAATCATGAGACGAATCTTTTAAGTCTATTTAGACTATGATTCACTTATTATAAAATATTCTCTGTTCAAAATTTTAAAATATTTTGCATTTAAACGGGGCCCAAAACAATCGATGCTAGGTTCCGACGATCCTTGTTGTCAATATCTAGCTGGGTCTAGCGATGGTACAAGATGTAACGCGTGATAAGAGTACCTCGCCAAATCCCTATACCCTTCGAACAATCTGATGCCCAGCCAGAGACCGTTCATTTCTATCCAATCCCATTTGTCACAAAGTTTTCACTTGCTTCCTACCATGTCACTGGTCTAATGCATATCCAATGTATTTTCATACATTTGGCACTTAGATAACCGTGGACTACAGAGCTTCCCTCTTAATAATACATTATTTGTCCTAAATCTAATCACTCGCTCTATTATGTCTTGACCGGCAAAATAAAATCCCTAGTTATACCTTTGCCTTCACACTTTTGGATCTTGTTTTATCTCTCTTTCGTCCTTTCCAATTGAGAGCTTGCTCCAATTGAATTCATCACCCTTCATCCATCTACAAGCCTTGCTCTCTATCTTGGTGTGGACCTAACCTAGCTTATTAGTCATACACTTAGCAAAAGGTTAACCCACTAGTTATCTTAGTTATCAAAACCAAACGTAGGGCGTTCAATATGTTCAATGCTTTAGCCAACAACCCAATGGACAAAGCGCTACGTGTAGCGGCTAGGATTGTTCAATGGACTTGTCCAGTGGTGGGTGACCGGGGTGTCCAGTTTCCACTAGAGACATTCAGAGAGCATCACCTGGATGGCTTGGTGGTGTTTAGAACCATGGTGATCTCTCGGTAGCGATTCGGAGAGACTCAACTCATGGTCTAAGCGGTTGTGAACGATTCATCGTGCCAAAGTGGTGAAGAATATTTTCCCGTAGAAGGAGCTACACCATTGCATGGTTGTTCCAACGAGAACTAGTGGACATTGGTGACTCTCCGGTACCTCAAGAAAACATCACCATGTTCCTAACTCTCTCTTTACATTAAGGATTTTGTCGGGTACCAAAGTTTGGGGTACCCAACATCAACGCAAAAACGGTCATTCCCAACGCAGCCCGGCCCAAATAAGGCCATTGGAAGTCCACGAAGGCCGCGCCCGAAGCCAAGGAAGGCCACGTCTACGGAGGCCCACGACGCCATTGCACCAATGATAGCCAATTCTCCGATTCGCCCGAGCCTCCCCGGGAGAGCTCGGGAGAGCGGCACCCTCGACGCCCAAATCTTCGATTCGCCCGAGCCTCCCCGGGAGAGCTCGGGAGAGCGGCACCCCCGGCGCCCCAATCTCCGATTCGCCCGAGCCTCCCCGGGAGAGCTCGGGAGAGCGGCACCCTCGGCGCCCAAATCTCCGATTCGCCCGAGCCTCCCCGGGAGAGCGGCACCCTCAGCGCCCATACTCCGATTCGCCCGAGCTTCCCCATCCCCCTCGAGCGCAATCTCACAAAGGCATCCAAGGCATCGGTGATGTCGGCAGAGCAATCTTGGACCACAAGGGACCTCCCCGACCACTTTACAGGCACTGTCCCGTCAGGCGAGATTCTCGACGCAACTGTGCTTCGCACGCCCTTGACGGTCATACCATTTGTCAGGATTTCTCTGGCAGCGGATTTGATAGGCCCACTACGGCCGTCCTCTCCACGGTATGGTCTACGGTGCGCCGTCCCGTTTTCTGCCGAGGTCTATCAACTCCGACTGCGACAGTCCGAGCGCCTGACAACGGGCTATGCAAGAACGGGAAAGGCGCCTACTGCACTGACCACTCGAAAGGACGAGCGCGCCTTCCATCCGGGCCCACCTCACCCTCGAGAAGTACTGATCAAAGGCCGGAAATATGACCAGGGGAGATATCACCCTGCTCCATCCCATCACGCTTTCAGGAGTCCCGAGCCTCGGGAGACAACGCCCCGAGACGACTCACCCTCTTGTCACATCGTGCTGAAGGACAGCCGTCTGGTGCGACCCTACGGCACGCCGTAATCCGACGACTGTTCCCGCCTTGGAACTCACCAAGATCGTGCGAACCACTACGGCCACACCCCGGAGACGCGGAGAAAAGACCGTAGCTGACGACGTGACGTAATCCGACGACTGTTCCCGCCTTGGAACTCACCAAGATCGTGCGAACCACTACGACCATACCCCGGAGATGCGGAGAAAAGACCATAGCTGACCATAGTCAAACGGGGAACAACAACTCGTCGCTGTAACATAGGTAGCATTGTAAGCGCTGCCCTTGCCTCTCCTTTGCGGCTATAAAAGGGAGAGCAGAGGCCAGCTTTGGGAGAGGACCCGAAAGTTCTAAGTTTTCACCCACACATACACACCCATAGCAAACGACTTGCACACACTTAGACACTCACAAAAGACCTGGGAGCACTTCCCTCTCTCGCCTAGCTTGTAACCCCCTACTACAAGCACCCCGGTGCAAGGTAACACGACTCTCCTCTCCACTGGACGTAGGGCTTGCTTGGCCTGAACCAGTATAATCTCTGTGTTTCCCTTTGCACACCATCCGTAGCCTCAACCGCAAAACGCATATTTACTTGCCGGTGTTAGCCCCGACTAAAACTAGCACCGACAGTTGGCGCGCCAGGTAGGGGCCTTTTGCGCGTTGACATAGGTTTCGGATGGCAGCCAGCTCCACCACGCTTCCCGCTGGCGCGGTACTCCGGTTCGGGACTCTCGAGTTCGTGGCCACTGGCCAAGGGCTCGAGATGAACCTGCGCCCGATCGGGCACCGCGTCGTGGTCGTCCCAACTCCGGCCCCGCAGGCGGCCGAAGAAAGGACCCCCGCAACGCTTCCACCCGCCTTAGAGGACGGGGGAAACATTGCACGCCGCTCTCGGCGGATCAGGAGGAGGAGGCGCAGCAGCGCCAACCAGCATCTCACCGCGGGAGATACGGCCCACCAGGCACCCCCAACGGGGAAAGCCAATACTGCATCGGCCGCGGTCCCGGGATCTCCGGCACCAGCGGTCACGTATCCGCTTACTGCCCGAAGGACGGGCGAGAGCGGAAACGCGACGCCAGCCGATCTTTCTCTCCGCCCTCACCGGCGGAGGGGAACGGCGCCGTCATCCCTCTTTGGGCTCCAGACCACCATGGACGCCCACGTTCGTGCAGTTCATGCATTATTGCACGAGCTGTCGGACATCCAGTCCAGTGCCTCGAGCGCCAGGACAGCCTCGTGGGAGACCACGTGGCATCCTCACCGCCATCCCCTGGGGAAAGTGCCAGGACACATGCCGGTGGGGAAACAGATACCACCATCAACCTCACCCCTCGAGAACACTCGGAGAGGAGGGATCGTTATGGCCAGAC
The DNA here is from genome assembly GCA_038502445.1 of Eremochloa ophiuroides. Taxonomy (NCBI): domain Eukaryota; kingdom Viridiplantae; phylum Streptophyta; class Magnoliopsida; order Poales; family Poaceae; genus Eremochloa; species Eremochloa ophiuroides. The sequence continues at coordinate 60,143,836 of JAHLJS010000006.1, forward strand.
CTCGTCGTCTCGTCGCAGCTACAGCGAGGATGATGACGAGTTCTGGGCAAATGTGGATTTCGCCGCCCACACCGACGACTCGGGGGAGAACGCACAGAGCGTCATCTCCAACTCAGACCGGTCCTACATCGACCCCTCTCGGGAGTGCTACAACTTGATGCACCCTGATGAGGGGCGGGTGGAGGATGACCACTCGGAGGGCAACGACGACATACCCCCTCCGTCGCAACCCCAGCACGAACAAGTCACGCCCCCTCCAGCGGCCCTGCAGCCCGCACGGTCAGCTCCGCCGCTGGATCAGGGGGCAGGAACTTCTCGCCCCGCACCTCAAACCCCAGAGCTAGAGCAGCTCCGAGAGCTTGAGGCACGGATGGACGAGGACCGCTTGCGCCTCACCCAGCTGCGAGCTACGCTGGAGCGTGGTGAGCGGCAAAGCGATGGAAGAGCAGCTCGGCATCGAGCCCGAGATGTCCAGGCCCGAATCGTTGCTGACGACGGGGCCGAGACACCGGGGGCTGCCCCCCGGGCAAGCCAAAAGCTCACGGAAGCAGCGATGCTGCTCCGGAGCATACCTGAGCCCTCCACCGAGGAGGCACGACAGCTCAGAAATCAGTTCAAGGACCTCCTGGAGGATGCAGCCGTCCTCTAGGCGGAAAGCTCAGCATCGCGACACCGTGGCGCTGAAAGTCACCAGCGTGACGGCATAGCACATCACGAGCACGAAGCCTTGGTTCGACCCGAGGCTCCAAGGGCCCCGCCAGTCCACCAACGGCTTGGCAAGGACGTCGACGTCCGAGCCATTCTACAAGCCCGCGGTCGGCGAAAGACTGACGGAGCCGCGCGCGGCTACATCGTCCATCGGGACGGGCACTACGAGTCGGATGAGGATCGTGAACCCTCACCCGAGCCCTCAGGACCTCGCGTCTTCAGCGAGGCCATCCAAAGGGCCAAGTTCCCGTTCCGGTTCCGACAACCGGGCAACATAGCCAAGTACTCGGGGAAAACTAACCCCGAACTCTGGTTAGCGGACTACCGTCTTACGTGCCAGCATGGCGGCGCACAGGATGACCTCATCATCATCCGCAACCTCCCCTTGTTCCTCGCCGACTCTATAAGAGCTTGGCTGGAACACCTTCCCCCGCGGAAGATCTTTGACTGGAGCGATCTAGTCAAGATCTTCGTAGGGAACTTTCAGGGCACGTACGTGCGCCCTGGTAACTCCTGGGACCTCCGCAGCTGCAAGCAGAAACCGGGCGAGTCCCTCTGGGACTACATCCGGCGCTTCTCCAAGCAGTACAACGAGCTGCCTCAGGTCGCCGACTCCGACGTCGTCGGAGCGTTTACCGCAGGAACTTCCTGCAAAGAGCTTGTTCATGAGCTCGGACGCCAGACACCCACCAGTGTCTCCGAGCACATGAAGATCGCTACCAGCTTCGCCTCGGGGGATGAGGCGGTAGGAGCCCTCTTCTCCGACCCCAAGGGCAAACGGAAGGAGGAGGCCCCCGAGGGCACCTCTTCCCAAGGCCCGAACAACAAGAAGAAGAAGGGGAAGGGAAAGGCCCCTCTCCGCGACGACTCCCTCGTGGCGGCCACCGAACCCAAGAGGGAACGACCCCCTCGAGGCTGCTTCGACGACATAGTCAGCAAGCCGTGCCCTTATCACCAGGGTCCAGTGCATCGCACACTCGGACAGTGTGTGATGCTCAAGAAGCACTACAGCCGGCAGCCGTTCAAGGACGACGCCGGCAAGAAGCCCGCCAGGGATCAGGAGGACAAGGGCGGGAAGGACGATGAGTTCCCGCCCATCGACAAATGCCTCATGATCTTCTGTGGGCCCGGGACCGCCCCAACGCCGCGACAGCGAAGGCGCGAGCGCAGGGAGGTCTACTCCGTCGGACCAGCGACACCACGCTTCCTCGATTGGTCCTACGACGCTATCACCTTCAGCCGGGACGACCATCCGGACTACGTCCCATCACCGGGACGCGACCCGCTTGTTGTCGACCCCGTTGTCGCTAACACGAGGCTCTCCAAATTCCTCATGGACGGAGGCAGCGGCCTCAACATTCTCTACGCTGAGACCCTCGACTTGATGGGGATCAGTCGCTCGCTCCTCCGGGCCACGACATCCCTGTTCCACGGGATAGTGCCCGGAAAGAGCGTGCAACCCGTCGGGCAGATCGATCAGCCCATTTACTTCGGGACTCCTGACAACTTCAGGATGGAGCCCCTGACATTTGAAGTGGTAGGCTTCCACGGCACCTACCACGCCATCCTCGGGAGGCCATGCTACGCCAAGTTCATGGCAGTCCCAAACTACGCCTACCTCAAGCTCAAGATGCCAAGGCCAAAGGGGGTGATTACCATCAGCGCCTCCTACCAGCACGCGTACCAGTGCGACGTCGAGTGCTGCGAGTACGCCGGCGCGCTGGTGGAGTCAGAGGCCCTCATGACCGACCTTGATAGGTTGGAAAAGGAGGTCCCCGACCCCAAGAAGGCCACGGGCACCTTTAAGTCCGCTGAGGGGGTGAAGGAGGTGCTCCTCGACCTGAGCTCCCCCAACGGCAGGGCGCTGAAAATCAGCGCCACCCTTGACCCGAAATAGGAGGCAGTGCTCGTCGACTTCCTCCGCAAGCACGCCGACATATTTGCGTGGAGTCCCTCGGATATGCCAGGCATCCCGAGGGAGGTCGCCGAGCACTCCTTGGATATCCGGGCCGGGTCCAAGCCGGTGAAGCAGCGCCTGCGCCGATTTGACAAGGAGAAGCACCGGGCCATCGGGGAGGAGGTGCAGAAGCTTTTGGTGGCTGGATTCATCAAGGAGGTCTTCCATCCAGAATGGTTAGCAAATCCAGTTTTGGTTAAAAAGAAATAATAAAAATGGAGAATGTGTGTCGATTACACTAGTTTAAATAAAGCTTGTCCTAAGTATCCATTTCCGTTACCTCGCATTGACCAAATAGTAGATTCTACTGCTGGCTGTGAACGACTTTGCTTTCTTGATGCTTATTTTGGTTACCATCAGATCCGCATGAAAGAGTCCGACGAATTAGCGAACTCTTTCATTACTCCTTTCGGCACATATTGTTACGTAACCATGCCATTTGGCCTCAAAAACGCGGGCACAACTTACCAGCGTTGCATGCTCAAAGTTTTTGAAGACCTCATCGGGCGAACCGTTGAGGCTTACGTAGACGATATAGTGATAAAATCTAGGAAGACGAGTGATTTAGTAGCTGACCTAGAAAATGTATTCGACTGCCTTAAAAAGAAAAACATAAAGCTAAACCCCGAGAAGTGCGTTTTCGGGGTCCCACTGGGCATGCTCCTCGGGTTCATCGTTTCCGAGCGTGGCATCGAAGCCAACCCGGAAAAGATATCGGCCATCACGCAAAGGGGTCTGATCTGGAACGTCAAGGGCGTGCAGAAGCTCATGGGGTGTCACGCGGCCTTGAGTCGATTCATCTCAAGGCTCGGCGAAAAGGGTCTTCCCTTGTATCGGTTGCTAAAGAAAAACGAGCACTTTACCTGGACCGACGAGGCCCAGGAAGCCCTCGAAAGGCTTAAGACTCTACTTTCAAAAGCACCGGTTCTTGTACCTCCTACGAAGGAGGAGAGTTTCTTGCTGTATGTCGCTGCTACCAACCAGGTTGTGAGTGCAGTGATCGTCGTAGAGCGGCAAGAAGAAGGACACGCCTTATCGGTACAGCGGCCGGTCTACTTCATTAGTGAAGTCTTGTCTGAGACCAAGACACGCTACCCTCAGATCCAGAAGCTAGTGTACGCGATCGTTCTTGCTCGACGCAAGTTGCGGCACTACTTCGAATCCCATCCCGTGACCGTGGTGTCATCCTTCCCCCCTCGGGGAGGTGATCTAAAATCGGGAAACAACTGGGAGGATCGCCAAGTGGGCCATCGAGCTCATGGGTGACGGCATCACCTATGCGCCACACAAAGCCATCAAGTACCAGGTGCTTGCGGACTTCGTGGCAGAGTGGACCGAGACACAGCTACCGCCACTCCTGACCCAAGAAGAATATTGGGTCATGTACTTCGACGGGTCGATGATGAAGACTGGTGCTGGCGCAGGCATCGTATTCATCTCACCCCTTGGGGTCTGGCTCAAGTACCTACTGCGGCTATACTTCACGGCTTCCAACAACGTGGCCGAATACGAGGCTCTGGTCAACGGTCTCCACATCGCCATCGAGCTCGGGATCTGACGCCTCGAGGTCCGAGGCGACTCCCAGCTCGTCGTGGATCAGGTCATGAAGGAGTCGACATGCCAGAACCCCAGAATGGCCGCCTAGTGCAAGCTGGTGCGGTTGCTCGAGGAAAAATTCGACGGCCTCGAGCTCGACCACATCGCGCGTCGGTACAACGAGGAGGTCGATGAGTTGGCAAAAATCGCATCCGAAAGGGCCACGGTCCCGACGGGCGTATTCGCCAATGACCTCCACAGGCCCTCGGTCAATGCCGATCCTCCGGGGGCTGAGGGGAAGAAGAAGACCCCCGAGCCCCGGGAGAACCCGGACCGTCTCCAAGCCACGCAAGCCCCTCGGGGGCTGCCGACCCTTCCGGCGAAGGGGAGTCACCCGAGACCATGACTGAGGACGGCGACGAAGCCGAGGCAATGGAGATTGAAGCCGAGATGGATGATGATGAACCAGACTGGCGTGAGCCGCTGGTCAGCTGGCTCGTCCGATGCATTTTGCCCCCGGACATGACCAGAGCACGACGACTTGCTCGCAAAGCCAAGTCTTTCGCTATGATCGATGGTAGCCTCTACCGACGGAGTCCCTCTGGCGTGCTTCAGCGCTGTATTCCTTTCAGTCAGGGCAAACGCCTGCTCGAAGAGATACACGCCGGAGCCTGCGGTCACCACGCAGCGCTGAGAACCCTGGTCGGTAACGCCTTTCGACAAGGCTTCTACTGGCCAACCGTCGTGGCCGATGCTACTGAGGTGGTACGCTCCTACGAAGGGTGCCAGTACTATGCTCGGCAGACTCACTTGCCGGCTCAAGCCCTCCAGACGATCCCGCTCACTTGGCCGTTCGCTGTTTGGGGACTAGACCTTGTCGGGCCCCTCGAGAAGGCGCCCGGGGGCTTCACCCACTTGCTTGTCGCCATCGACAAGTTCTCGAAGTGGATCGAGGCTCGGCCGATCGCCCAAATTAGCTCGGCTCAAGCGGTGTTATTCTTCACCGACATCGTCCACCGGTTTGGTGTCCCGAACTCCATTATCACTGACAATGGCACGCAGTTCACCGGAAAGAAATTTCTGACTTTCTGCGACAAGTACCACATACGAGTGGACTGGGCAGCCGTCGCCCACCCGAGAACGAACGGCCAGGTAGAACGCGCCAACGGCATGATTCTCCAAGGCCTTAAGCCAAGGATATTCAACCGATTGAATAAATTCGGCAAGAGGTGGTTGACGGAGCTCCTGGCAGTGATATGGAGTCTAAGGACTACGTCAAGTCGAGCCACGGGCTTCACGCCCTTCTTCATGGTGTACAGTGCAGAGGCCGTCCTCCCTACGGATCTGGAGTACGACGCCCCGAGGGTCCGAGCCTACGATGAACAGGGCAATCAAACATCTCGCGAAGACGCGCTGGACCATACCGACGAAGCTCGGGACATGGCCCCGCTGCACTCGGCCAAGTGCCAGCAATCCCTACGCAAGTACCATGCTCGGCGCGTCCGAGGTCGAGCCTTCAGCGTAGGCCATCTGGTGCTACGGCTCAGGCAGGAAAACAATGGGTGCCACAAGCTCACTCCGCCGTGGGAAGGACCGTTCATCGTCGCTGAGGTGCTACGCCCCGGCACATACAAGCTCACGAACGAGAAGGGCGAGGTCTACAGCAACGCTTGAAACATCGAACAGCTATGTCGCTTCTATCCTTAAGATTCCGAGCATTGTACTATTTTGAAAATCTTGAAATCAATGAAAAGACCCGACTTCTACTCTTTCTACATGATTTTTAGATTTTCACTACGAGCCTACTCTCGGGAGTGAAATGACCCTTTATTTCACCGCACAGTAAAAGCGAGGCTCGGCCTAACCTACGGAAAGGCCGACCCTCCCTCGGGGCTAGGATGGGGGGAACCCCCGGAGTTTCCCAAGATTCAACAATTTTGGAGACGCAAAAATTTCAAAACTTGTCGAATTTGTTTCTCCCTAAAACGCGCTTCCTTCCGGAAATCAAGCATGAATTTATAAAATTCGAAGAATGAGGGAAGCCCCAGAAGACAGAGCCGACCGAGTCGGAGACCGCTTACGCTCCAGGGCCACAGCATCTCCCCTCGCCACTCCGTGTTCGAAGGCTAACCCACACTCGGAAGAAAACCTATAAGATCTACGCTCGGTCAAGGAAGGACGCTAGGGAGGAAACACCTAATCTTTTTTCTAAGGATTCTTTCTGCCAAAGCTTCTAGGCCATCGGCCGCGTCCATGCCGCTAAAGCTACGACACCCGAAAAGCCTCTCCCGAGGCTTGATGGCCCGGGCACAGGGTCGGCAAGAAAAAATGCCTAATAAAAAAAGCACGAAACAAAGCGAAACAAACATTGAGAAAATATTTACATAAACTTTGAGGCCACGAAGGGCCATATTATTTGTTTCCTTTCATGCCACTCATGAAAGGTTACTTTCTACATGGGCACTGTGGCCCGCACCTTCTTCATGGCAGGTTCAGAGGAGGGAGCTCGACCTCGGCTTGGAAGAGGCCCGTCAGCGCTTCTTCTGGCTCCATCATCGAATCCTCCAGCGCCAGGAGCACGGCGTCGTCGGCTTCAAGGAAGCCCTCGCTGACAGGGCCGGCGTCAAAATTCCCGTAGTGGGACTTCACGACCGCCAGTGTCTTTTGGACACCCGTCAGAAGGGCCTCCTTGACGCGGCCGCTCATGCTGCCGTGGAGTGCCTCCAGTCGGCTCCGGAGTGACATCCCAGAAGGTTCTCCACCGTTGCCGACGGATTCACACAGCGCCCGCGCGACCTTCTGCAGGTCCATGTGTTCGGCCACCTCGCCGTCGTAAGACCCTTGCAGAACTGTGGGAACAAAGCACGGAGATGAATAAAAATACAGCGAGCAACCGAGACGAGCAGAATGTAAAAAATACAACGCCGCGCTTACGGTTAGCCTCTTCCCGAGCCTTCCGTGCCTCCTTCCCAGCCAAGTCCGCCGCGGCGAGCGCCAGGCGCAACGCATCCCGAGTCTCATCCAGGTCGAGAGCCAAGGCCTCGGCGGCCGAAATCTTCTCGGCGGTGAGCTCTCGGGCGGCGTCGCGCTCCCACGTCATCGCGGCAAGAGCGCTCTCCAACTCCTGCACTCGCGTCGCCGAGGCTGCGGCTCAGCCCTGCGCCTCCGTGACCTCCCCCTTCTGAATAGTGTTATCGACACTAACTTCGGCAAGCTTGGAGGTCGTGGTGGCGAGCTCGCCCTGGGCGCGGGCAAGGGCTTTCCCTTTGAGGTCGAGCTGCTTCCAGAGTCTGAGCCCACCACGAAGGAAGCGAGACTTGTCCCGGGAGGTGTGCATGAGGTCCTGGAAAAAAGGAAGAAGCGAAAACGGTAAGAACAATACTCACATGCAGAAAAATTTTACAAGACACAGCGATTTACCTGGAGCTGAGCCGGGATGTCCTTCTCGAGGACGTCGGCGATGGCGCGGAGCCCCGCCGCCGAGCTAAACCCGAGCTCCGGAACGGCATCCCACTTGGGGGCCTCGAGGTCATCCCGAAGGGAGAAGACGGGCGGCGCCTGAGGGTCCGCGCGGTCCGCCTACTAGATCCGGGAGGCGGTCAGCTCCCGAGGCTGAGGTCCCCTCAAGGCCAGCGCCCAGGGGCCTTCATCACGGGCATGGGGAGCTCCGGCGCTGACATCCGCAGTCGATGACCCTGTGGCGGCAAGCTCCGTGGGGACGGCCTCGGCCGGTGCTCCCAAGGCATCTCCGGAACCGACGGTCGAGGCTTCGGAAGCCCGCGCTGGCTCCACCTCCAGGTCAATCACGGGCACGACGACGGCGGCCGCCGCCGAGATAGCTTCCCTCGAGGGAGGAGCCTCGGACGCCACGGGCGGACCCGCGGGGGCAGGAACTTCCTCGCCCGCCGACCGGGCACTCCCCCCGGCCGTGTCATGGCCCCGCACCTTCAGGACCTTCAGGTGCGACACCTGGAGGTCCACCCCCGAGCATTTCCTGAAGCAGAGAAGGAAGAAAGGAACGCTCAGAAAAGGATCCCCACTAAGAAGGAATTACAGGTAAAGATACTTACCTCGTCTTTGGAATGACCCTCCTCTTCGTCGCAGTGCCCACGCTCGGCGAATCGACGGATGGAGCGGGCTGCGCCGGCTGCGGGGGAATGGGCACCAACCCGGCGTCCGGGCCAACGCCGCCCAGTGACGAGGGCTCCGCCTGGGCGTCGGGGGCCGTCCCGACTTCATCGCCCCTCGGCGGAGAAGCGTGAGCCTGGGAGGGCCCCAGCTCAGGCGCCGACGTCTTAGCGCCGGTAGGCTCCGGCTCCGGCGGTGTCTTCCCAACACTCCCCCCGCCTTCGGCCGCCGCGCCGACCAACGACGTGTCGGCGGGGAGGGTCCACCGAAACAGGGGACTCTCGGTCCCCCCGTTGGAACCACGGGGCATCTCGGGAGCTGGGCCTGAGCCCGTCCCCGGCCCCTCCGGCCGAGCCACGCCGCTGATGGCGGGCGGAGCCCCGCCTCTTGATGTTGCCCCGCCAGGAGCCGCGTCCTTGGACGCGACCTCTGGCAGGTTTGCCCGAGGGTTCGGATCACGAACCCCGGCACTTCCGCCGGCGGACGCTGACAGCGGAGCCTTTCCAGGCTTGTCAGCACCCACCGCGGGTTGTGTGGCCGCAAGCGGCCGATAAGGCTCCATTAGATCAAAAATAGAAAAGTCATCTTCTTCTTCATCGTCGTCGTCGGCGTCATCATCGGTGGGGGTATCCACCTCAGGCTCCCCGGCCTCCCTCAGGCGACGGCGGCGCTGGGAGGGCTCCTCCACCTTCCGCACCCTCTTCTGCTTTCGGGCGGTCACCATGTCCTTTCTCGCCTTCTCCTCCGTGGCCCGGAGGCGGTTCTGGGTTCGCCGCTCTTTGTCCTCCGGGACGGGCGGTAGGGAAGCCTTCCCGGTCCTCGAGAGGCCCCACGAAGAACGAAGAAAGGTCAGAAGAAAGACGGGGAAGCCAGCGGCCCGATCGAATGAACAACACTTACCAACGCCGGGAAGCCCGCGTAGGGACGCATTGGCACCCGGTTCACCTCCTCCCAGGTGGGATAACCCCCCACCATGTAGCCGACCCGGCGCATGACCTCCGCCTCGCCAAGGTCACGGGGCAGCATCGCGGTGCCTTCCCGCCGCGACCCAGTCACCATCTGATGAAGCGCCAGGCGGCGCTCCATCGGAGGTAACATCGTCCGCATGTGGAAGTTCCCCGCCACGCCGGCCCCGGTAAGGCCCCTCCTGTTCAACTCCTTGAGTGCGCTGAGGTACACGTCCAGGTGCTTCGACTCCTTCGACGGGCACCCCCACTCCCATTGGGGAAGGGGGGCTATGAGTGCCCTTCCCGTGAACTTGGGGAAGAGAGCCCCGTCGTTGCGGAGGTAGAACCAGCCGTTGTGCCACCCCTTGTTGGAGGAGGGGGCCTTACAGGGGATGTACAACGAAGAGTGGATCATGAGGCCGCATCCCCCCCCGCGCTGGATCTCCCGCGGCTTTCTCGCGCCGACCCACTTGGTGTACCAGTCGACGCGGGAAATGCGGCGCCACAGGTTCCAGTGCGGGGGCACCCCGAAGTATCCTTCACACAGGGCGGCGAAAATCGACACCTGCGTGATGGAATTCAGGGTGAGGTTGTGGAGCTCCAGCCCGTTCTCGAAGAGGATGGACCGGCAGAAGCAGCTCGGCGGCGAGCCGAGCCCGCGCTCGTGGTAAGCGACAAAGCTCACCATGTATCCCTCGCCGGGGTTCGGCTCCTCGTGGTCGCGCGGCGGCACGACCCACTCCTGGTCCTGCGTGTCGGTACGAGGACGCAGCAGTCCCAGGGAGACGAGGCGCTCCAGCTGCGCTTCCGTCACAGTGCTCCTCGGCCACGGCTCCAGCCTGAGGACGCCGGCGGCGGCCGCGGCAGGATCGGTGGTGACGGAGTCGGTCGCGGCGGCGGCCGCGGCAGCATCGGTGGCGACGGCGTTGGTCGCGGCGGCTTCGGTGGCAGCGACATCGGCGGCGGCGTCGACAGCAGCGGAGGAGGAATCCATGGCAAGAGAAGGAGGAAAGGGCTGCGGGAAGAACGACGGCCGCGGCAACGATCTCTCTCGAAGCAGGCAACGAAGGCGAAAGAGCAGGCGACGAAGATAAGAAAGCGAACGGTCTAGCGAGCGAATGGCTAGGGTAGAAAGAAAAAACCATAAGTTTTTCTTATAAACTCCGCCGGCGGATTATGGGTGGATGCGGAGAATATGCCGCATAAACTGCACGGGGCCCACCACGATCCCCACGCCGCCGCCATCGCCGCGCACGCAAACCGCCTCGACTGAGCCGAACCGTCGCGTCCGTCAGGCGTCGCGCCTCAAAAGGTGAGCCGAATCATTACAATCGCGCACCTCGATTCCGCCTACATTTTCTCCTTCCCAACGAAGGAACCCCGGGCTCGGGTCCCGTTACGTTCCCAGGGGATCGAAGACTGGCCCTCCGTGGTTCGAACAGTCGCCCCAGGGAAACCGAGTTAGGGACAGCTAGTGGATGGGTCACGAAAACGGCCAGTATCCCGACGCCCGAAACGTCACAAGGGACATCCCACGCTGTGTCTAAGTCCCAGTAGCGAGTCGGTTACGTGGAATCCCTCCGTGGGAGGCATCATGCCCTCGGGACCCGTCGAAGGGATCCGACATCCACTAACTGACCCTCGGGAAATAATTGGAGTGTGCTCAGGCCACTAGCCGACCCTTAATGAACGGGGCACAGACCTTCACTTGGACCAACCCGTTTGTAGCTCACCGGAAGTGCCGACTCGTGCCCCAGCGGGGAAGTCGAGCAGGACCAAACCTTCCCCTTCCCGAAAAAAGAGCGTGAAGGCTGAATTAAAAAAGACAGGGAAGGACATGACCGATCTCCGATACGAAACAGAGGCTCGGGAACTTGCCCTGCACCTTGGAAAGACCACCGAATGACCTTCCAACACGATGGGAGGCTCGGAGGCTCCGCTTCCAAGGAAACAACCCACCTAAATAAATCAAAAAACACCCGAGGACTAACAAGCACGATTCTAAGCCTTTGAAAGGATATACCATCCCTCCAAAGCCTCGGGGGCTACACCCGGTGGGTGCGCTCGCGCGCACCCACCAGAAAAAACAACCCACACTTTATTTTTTTTGACAGGAAGAACCAGCGTGAACCTGTGGAGGAGTGCCTTCACTCCACCACAGGCTCGGGGGCTACTGTCGGGTACCAAAGTTTGGGATACCCAACTTCAACGCAAAAACGGTCATTCCCAACGCCGCCCAGCCCAAATAAGGCCATTGGAAGTCCACGAAGGCCGCGCCCGAAGCCAAGGAAGGCCGCGTCTACGGAGGCCCACGACGCCATTGCACCAATGATAGCCAATTCTCCGATTTACCCGAGCCTCCGCGGGAGAGATCGGGAGAGCGGCACTCTCGGCGCCCAAATCTCCGATTCGCCCGAGCCTCCCCGGGAGATTTCGGGAGAGCGGTACCCTCGGCGCCCAAATCTCCGATTCACCCAAGCCTCCCCGGGAGAGCTCGGGAGAGCGACACCCCCGGCGCCCCAATCTCCGATTCGCCTGAGCCTCCCCGGGAGAGCTCGGGATAGCGGCACCCTCGGCGCCCAAATCTCCGATTCGCCCGAGCCTCCCCGGGAGAGCTAGGGAGAGCGGCACCCTCAACGCCCATTCTCCGATTCGCCCGAGCTTCCCCATCACCCTCGAGCGCAATCTCTCAAAGGCATCCAAGGCATCGGTGATGTCGGCAGAGCAATATTGGACCGCAAGGGACCTCCCCGACCACTTTACAGGCACTGTCCCGTCAGGCGAGATTCTCGACGTAACTGTGCTTCGCACGCCCTTGACGGTCATACCATCTGTCAGGATTTCCCTAGCAGCGGATTTGATAGGCCCACTACGGCCGTCCTCTCCAGGGTATGGTCTACGGTGCGCCGCCCCGTTTTTCACCGGGGTCTATCAACTCCGACTGCGACAGTCCGAGCGCCTGACGACGAGCTACGCAAGAACGGAAAAGGCGCCTACTGCACTGACCACTCGAAAGGACGAGCGCGCCTTCCATCCGGGTCCACCTCACCCTCGAGAAGTACTGATCAAAGGCCGGAAATATGACCAGGGGAGATATCACACCGCTCCATCCCATCATGCTTTCAGGAGTCCCGAGCCTCAGGAGACAATGCCCCGAGACGACTCACCCTTTTGTCACATCGTGTGGAAGGACAGCCGTCAGGTGCGACCCTACGGCACGCCGTAATCCGACGACTGTTCCCGCCTTGGAACTCACCAAGATCGTGCGAACCACTACGGCCACACCCCGGAGACGCGGAGAAAAGACCGTAGCTGACAACGTGACGTAATCCGATGACTGTTCCCGCCTTGAAACTCACCAAGATCGTGCGAACCACTACGGCCATACCCCGGAGATGCGGAGAAAAGACCGTAGCTGACCATAGTCAAACGGTGAACAGCAACTCGTCGCTGTAACATAGGTAGCATTGTAAGCGCTGCCCTTGCCTCTCCTTTGCGGCTATAAAAGGGAGAGCAGAGGCCAGCTTTGGGAGAGGACCCGAAAGTTCTAAGTTCTCACCCACACATACACACCCACAGCAAACGAGTTGCACAAACTTAGACACTCACAAAAGACCTGGGAGTACTTCTCTCTCTCGCCTAGCTTGTAACCCCCTACTACAAGCACCCCGGTGCAAGGCAACACGACTCTCCTCTCCACTGGACGTAGGGCTTGCTTTGCCTGAACCAGTATAATCTCTGTGTTTTCCTTTGCACACCATCTGTAGCCTCAACCGCAAAACCCATATTTACTAGCCGGTGTTAGCCCCGACTAAAACTAGCACCGACAGATTCATATTTGTGTTTTTACTTATGTTTTCACATTCCTTATCATGCTTGTGTAGGGTTAGAACTAGGTTGCAAAATTTTGTGTGATAGTCGACAAACACTATTAGGCTCATGGGGTACAATGGCTTAGCGATAGGTTTTAATTTTGCAAGAACTTTAGATTAGCATAATTGGACCCATGGACTTTAGATTAGCATAGTTCAACCCATTGGCATCTTGATCGCCTCTTAATAGTACGACTACCTATCTTAAATCTAACCACACGCTCTATTGCGCTTCGAATGACGAAAATAAAATCCTAACATATATCTTTACCTTCGTGCTTGTTTTCACCTCCTTATCTTCTCCCGGTCCGAGCTTGCTTCAATTGGACCGATCACCAATATAACTCCTTGCCCTGCTCAACATCTTGGTGTGGACATGTTCTAGCTTAATCATCACTTAGCAAAATGGTAGTCCACTATTTGTCAATCAATTACCAAAACTATGGGGCTTCATACATGCCCTTAGCCTTCTACCCTAGTGCTCCAAGTTAGTGTCATTTTCTCTTCTCAATGCACCTTCTCTTTTTTCAATGTACTTCTTCGGTCAAAGAAACACAGCACTTCCCGAGGATTTAAAGAATTTTAAGGTTGACTAACTTTATAGAAAGTGTCATAAATATTTGGATCTTCGACTAGGTTTATTATGAAAATATATATCATGATTAATTTAGTGATATTTATTATATACCATAAACATCCATTTTATATGGATTTGGTCAAAAGTAAGAATATTTACTCTAAAAGAGCTGAAGGTTATATTTTTTAGGACCGAGGGAGTATTTTTTGTCTACCTCTTTCTTCTGCGTTCTTTACACACTAAATCTTTTTTTATTTCTCATTGTAGCAGGTATAATAAATGGCTACAAGTGGGTAGTATTATGAGGTGGAGGAGAGAGAGGAGATAATAGAAACGACCTATAAGTTTACAGTCAGCTTATGCACGTAATGATAAAACATTGTAAGAGAAATAAACAGACTATAAATAATAGAACTATTGTGCGAGTAGACGGATAGTTTGGCGTAAGTTTATACGCAACTCATGGTAGACTTAGGCCCTATTTACTTTCCAAAATTTTTCTCTTTTCTCATCACATCAATTGTACTTTAGCCTGCATGGAGCATTAAATGAAGTAGCAGCGGTTGTATGTTTGTACTTTTTGCCTGGCTAGCTCTAGATAAATCTTTTGAGTCTACTTGGGGCATGATTAGACAAAAGTTGTTAAATACAAACGAAACTGCTACATTGCACTTTTCACCCCCTTTTCACCCAAGGCTGCGTTTAGTTACCCGTTGCAGTTGCAATTCTATACTGTATCACTTTCGTTTGTATTTGACAACTTTTGTCCAATCATGCCCCAAGTAGGCTTGAAAGATTCGTCTCGTGATGTACATGCAAAAGGTATAAACATGCAAATATTTCATCTACATTTAATAATCCATGCATGTGCTGCAACATTGATGTGACTAGTTGTAATTGTAATTTATAGTGTAACTAAATAGGACCTAACCTTAAAAGGTAGCCAAAATGTTACTCCACTGGGATAGAGGCGCATAGGGACTACTGTAAAATTTAATCTATTTCGCGTCGAATGTTTGTTTTTATAAATATTAAATGTTGACTATTTATTAAACTAACTATATAGTTAGGGGCTACCATACGTATTTAATTAACCCATCACTAACAAATTTCTAATATAGTACGTATCACATTGTCAAATCAAATCATATACTATGTAATCTACCAAAATCTATCTCATAAAATAGTCTCCACATATAAAATTGATTGTAAATTAATCTATATTTAATATTTCAAAAATAATATTAAACATCATAGGAATACTCCGTACTCGTTTAGGAAGCAAAAACTAGTTATGCAGCAGTGCAAGTGAGCCAAAGGCAGTCAACACGGTCGTCCACTGTCCTGACTCCAAATGATACTCCTTTCCTATCATAAAACTATCGTTTTAAACTTTTCAGAAACTGTATTTGACTGTTCGTCTTATTAAAAAAATTTATCCAAAATACAAAATCAATAAATAATTATTAAAGTATCTCTTCTAATATAAAAAATCTAAAAAAATAAATGATATTTATATAAAATTTTTAAATAAGATGAATGATCTGAAAAGTCTAAAATCACCCTCCTTCTAGGACCGAGGGAGTAGACGCGTTTGTCCACCAAGAAGACAAGAAAGCAAGAATGGAGATCGAGGAAAGCTTGACTCGACATAGCACCAATGGTCACGGACACATCAATCAGCAGAGACAGGAAGAGGACGGCCCGAATGAAAAAAGCTGCCCCAGGTAGGGCGCAAAATCAATGGAGGAGCACACACGCCACGCGCACACTCCCCTAGCGCCTGCTTCTCGTCTACCAGTACTACAGTAGTAGCGATGTGAAGTCCCGTCATCAGATCCTACGTTTTGCCTCTCCCGTCTCAGCTGACGAGCCCACGACCACTCGACCACCCCCGACGGAGCTGACGAGCCCACGACCACTCGACCACCAGAGAGGTGCAGGTGGTAGGTAAACATTCAAATTGTTTGATCGTACTGTATATCCGAACTTCTATAGCCCTTTGCTTATCGAAATGTTAAATTTTCCGAAATTTAAAAAATTACATTAACCTATGATGTACAATAAATATTTATAATATGATAATAGATGTTAGTTTCTGTATTTTGTTTACTTGTCCGATTAAGCTACTTTCAGCTTAGTCTACTTTACAGACGTAAAATATTGTATCTCTCAAAATAAATCATCCGTAGCCAAAATAAGTTCCACGGACAACAAGCAGCTATTATTTTGTCTATGCGAATCCAGGTTCTTATCACGGACAACAAGCAGCTATTATTTTGTCTATGCGAATCCAGGTTCTTATATCCGAACATAAGGTAGATATCCGAATCCGATGTCATCTGTATAAATGAAAAGTACTCCCTTCATCACGAGTGAAGCTACACCCTTTTAAAAAAAACAATTGATAAAGGGAAGATAACAGAGAGAGCTAACAAAAGCTAATATTTTCAGCTTTATCAGAATGATTAAAAAAATGGTAGGAGATGATAAAAGCAACTCCATGAAGTTGTTCTATAAGTTGTTCCAAATAGGTCTTGTTGGATACTTGGATGCACTTTATTATTGTTGATATCTACAGTATTTTAATATACTTATCATATTTCATCCTCTCATTACATAACTTGTTCCTTTAATAATATTGTTTGGATACGTATGGAGAATAGAGTTAAATGGATATCTGAATGAGAATCCTCATATGAACTATAGATATTGGAATTTTATTCGTATCAAACAGAAATACTATATATTTCCTCAATCCAACAAAAAAAAATGTCATTCTTGTTTACCGGTGAGTAAGCATTTTTTTTTTTACTTTGACAACGATCATGTGGTCTAATGGTAAGACTGTACAGTGGGTCGCTACCAACCAGGGTTCAAATCTTAGTTGTCGCACCTTTTCTGGAATATTTATTTCAGAACTTAACCGCGTTGTGCTTTCAGTAGTAGGCGATGGTCCCATCGATAGCAAGACGCGTGTGATGACTTCGTCAATCTCGAGATTTACCGGCGTAGTCTTTCGGAGGTGCTTACAGGGATAGGGTTTGCGTGCGTGTGTTCATACGGAGTATGTGTGAGTATGCGTGCGTTGTGAGCGTCTGTGTGTAATTCGCAAAATACTTTGACATAAAAAATTATTATTATTTATAGTACATAATTAGTATCATTATATAAACAGCTTTGAATAGTAAATTTATCTAAGATACAAATGTTAACAACATTTCTAACAACCTAATCAGATTTGAGAAAGATTAACGGACTATTTTCAAACGAACCGAGTAACCGAGTAGGGCGCCTGGTCATGATCCGCTGCACTTATCTGGTGGCTGCAGCTGCACCACTGCACAAATCCAAACTGAAAGACTCTGTAGATTAGCACTACTGTAGCCACACCAATTGCATGTGCCGAACAAGTGCAGACTTGCAGCCGATCAGGCGTGGCGTGGTAATCACGAGCACGACTGCACGAGCGCACGCATGCATCCCATGCCATGCCATGATCTGACCCCTGCCGTGTTGACGACAACAGCAGACCAGACATCGTACCAGAGTCCAGATTGACTGACGAGATACCGGGCGGCGGGTTGGTCAAAGGAGGTAGGCAAAAGGCCAAAGGCAAAGAGGGGGCGTCCGGTTGGTCTGCCGACGCCGGACGTGAAGGACAGTCCTGACATTCGTAGGCGCAACAATGGAGATAGGAGTAGGAGTAGCTGTTCTGCGGCATGTGTGTGGAGCTTCGCGCGCGCTGTGTGTCTGCCTTTCCGCCCTGCTGCCACGGGGTGGGGGGCCTGCCCTGGTTGCTCCCTGCGGCACGGGAGAGGCCTGTCCACACGAAACTCATGTATCGTGTCCCCCGCCCATGCGCGCGCGCGCGCTCAACCATAGTGCCAACAGCAACAGCACAGGCACGCTACAGTGCAGGGCACAGTGAGGAAGAGAAGAGAGACTGCGAGTGAGATCGACCGGCCGAGGAAAAAAGCGGGATGCATGCTCGTGCGCCTCTGCGCCGTGCGCGAACGAGTGAACGACACGCCGGTACGGTGCCTTACCTTGGCCCCGTGTTGAATCTCATAACTCACGGCCGAGAAAACCAGGCTACTCTATTTTTCACACTAGTAACTACCGAGTTTAGCATATTCTCCCCAAAAAGGAAAAAAACATTTCTCGCAAAAGAGCTTGCCGAGAAGACTCTACACTTTTGCTATTTATCTGTCCATAAATTTCTTTGTACTCTTACTAAATCCGTCAGATTTCTATACGTTTAATTGTTCTTTACAATTTATACTATATTTATCTACTGGGTCACATGTATAAAAATATGACGGATTTGACCATATAAAATCTATCGACAGACACTAAACTATAAGGATATCTCGCAGATTGCATGTGAGTTAAACCTTCTTGCCTTCATTTTACCAAAATTGGATAAAAAAATGAAAGAATATGACAAAAACTAAGGGTGTGTTTAGATAGTTGGAAGTTTGACGTTTGAAACACTATAGCAGCGGAAAATCTTTTGCAATATGTGTCCAATCATGGTTTAAATAGGTTCAAAAGATTTATCTCATGATGTATATACAAACTGTGCAAATATGTAAAAAATTTGTTTGCATTTAATGCTTCATGCATATTTCGTAAAATTGATGTGACTAATTGGATTTTGGAAGTTGAAAAGATTTAAACAGAGCCTAATAGAACCGGATCACATTATATGATGTTAGGATGGCTAAACAAATAGCAATCTATGAATACCTTCTATATTTCTTATAAATTGAAAGTAGTAGTTGTTCTTGGTAGAGATGACATGAAAAATTTGCATTAAGAGGTTGAAAATTAGTGGGATGACATGGCAATTAGTGGACGATGGTGTGGATATAGTTAGTAGGAGATAATATGGGTGACTTGCATGTTGAGATAGCAATTGTAGTGATGATTAGCTATATGAGAGATATAGATTAGTGCCAAAATATAACTTCTTACTTATTACAAACTCAAAATTGGCTTGACCAATTTTCATTGGAATGGATCTTTTCTAAAGCCATAATCCGTTCATATCGACAAGGAAACTTGTGTTCTATATACACATTTCATTCATCTTGACAAAGTCTATGCAATGACGAAGTCCGATTTACAATTTCGTAAAGTTAGAATTGTCCATTTTCTCAAAACACATGGTATTTGTCAATTTTGGGTGTGGAACATATAACCCCCCCCCCCCCCCCTCTAAAGTTTGTATGCTTCAAACACACTCTTCGGAACTTCATCATCTACTATGATGTTTATAGCCAAGGCTTGGGTCATGTTATAATGTAGAGTGAGAAGTCTTGGGTTGCTAGAGTCCCTCCGTATAGGATTTAGATATCGTTTAGGATAATGACACGAATTTCAAAGCATGACTTTGACTTCACATTTCTGTAAAATATATATTTAAAAGTGATATATGTATACTTTTATGAAATTATATATTTAAAGACAAATCTATTTATGTAGTTTTCATATTTTCCAAGCTCAACAATTTAAAAGTTATTCATGATTCATATTGTCATTGTTTCATCAAAAGCTTGTCCAAAACGAGTGATTGACGAACAAAAACAACGAAATAATTTTGTTTGTCATATTCCATCTGAACGAAGAACTTGCAAATTATGCCAAGGCTTAATAATAGCATTTTCTTAAAAGGATAGTAGTGAAAACTATACTTGCAGATAATTAACAAGGTACACGAACATAGAACTATATACGGTTAATACATACTACTACTGTCTTGCACGATACAGAGAGATTGCAAAAGACGATATTGTCCATAGTGCACTGCAGTGCAAGCATACATGAAATACGACTATACGAGACCAATTAAGCGAAGACTAAGGATAAATTGACACACACCCATGCCAGCCAGCTGATACTGGTACCCCCGAAATAACCACTTGCCATCTGCCTGCGCTTTTGCGCGGCACACACACCATACAGGGACCATGCATCATACCAACACGTAGTAGAAAGCACCATGCTGGAGCGGCTCCACTGTGCAGCCTGACGCGTCGACGGGGACGGGCTCGAGGTCGAGGCCGCGCTCGCCGATGGCGCGGAGCAGCACGGCCGCCTCGCCGAACTGCGCCCTCACATCGAGCCTCGCAGCCGCGACGCTGTGCGCCACGCTCTTGCCCGTCACACTGTCCGTGATGCACAGCGCCGCCACGACGTCCTCCTGCGCCGCCGCCGTCGGCGCCGTGGCCGTGGCAACGGCAGGTGATGATGCACCGCCGGTGCTGACACCGATGACGGCCCCGGCCCCGGGCACTGCCAGACCTGTGTTCACATAGAGAGACGGTTAACATACGGTGAGAGGGGAGTACTAGTATTTAGTGCGTCAAAGTTATTGCGAGTGTAGCCCGTGAATTAAAGAAATCAAAGGGCTTTGAGGAAACCCAGGTAAAACGACAGTCCAGTCAATGCATGCGTGCATGAATAGAGCCTTGAATTTGCCATGCACACACATACACATGCGCATGCTCCGCACGCTCGCTCTAGGTAAAGACGCCTCTGCAGTGTGAAAGGAACTTTAAGTGCTTTGCTTCACACAAGTGCTTTGCTTCATTGCTTGGACGTCGAGCGACAGAAATTTGACAACCGTCATCTCAATCTTTCCAACAATGTGCGTATTGTACGCATGCAAAATTTACCTTCTTCTACCCCTTTTCTATGAAGAAAATTCAAAATTTAGATGCATTCTCCTTCTCCATAAAAATGTCTAAAGTCTAATATAATAATAGAAAAAAATATTAATGTATATCACGCTTGCTGTAAAAAAATATATTTAATGATGAATCTAATGGTAACTATTTAGTACAATAAATATTATAAACTTGATATACTTTAACGTGGTACTGTTTTGCAATTGTATATTCTTTTGGGATGGACGGAGTACTCCTACCTCCGACTCTACATGTTTCATGTAAGCACTAAGCACACATGTGTTCGGTAAAAAAAAAAAGAAGAGAAAGTACGCATGCAAAAGATGGATTCGTTACGTGCAGCATTGGATGCATCTACATACGATGATATATGACTGATGTTTTGTCACCACGAAATAGTTCATATTAGTACCTTTGAAGCATTCCATCATGAACGGCTTTTGTTTCCTGATGGGGAGAACAACTCATCAAATTTTGGTCTTTTTCTAAAGCTACTGCTTGCAAACTGACAAATTTCCACAACTTTTATCATGCACACTGCAAAAGTCTGCAGGAAGGCTGTGACAAGATCGATCATATGTACTTCCCCGTTCCCAAAATAGATGTCGCTATGGATACCTATGGATACGTACTCGTCGATTTTTTTAACTTTGACTGAGTTTATAGAAAATACATGCAACATTTATATGTCTAAATAAATATATTATGAAAGTATATTAAAAAATCTATCTAATGATACTAATTACATATTATAAATATTAATATTTTTATATATATTTGGTCAAATGTAAAAAATCTTTGATTTTTTGGAAAATGAGAATGATATTTATTTTGGGAGGAGGGAGTATCCTATAAACATTTGGCATGGCCTAATCTTGCCGATGATGGCCACATGCGTCCCTTTAGACATACAAATACTGACAGTATCCTTGCATTGGGATCGTAGGATGTGATTTGCATTGGAGCTTTTTCTTATCAAAAGGAAGAAGTGTTTGAATTTTTAACTGAGATTT
Organism: Eremochloa ophiuroides; assembly: GCA_038502445.1. Lineage (NCBI taxonomy): Eukaryota > Viridiplantae > Streptophyta > Magnoliopsida > Poales > Poaceae > Eremochloa > Eremochloa ophiuroides. The sequence continues at coordinate 60,165,269 of JAHLJS010000006.1, forward strand.
GTGCAATTCCATGCCGACATTACAGCTTGGACGTCTTTTAACTGATGCATACTCAGATCCTACTTCATCCGCCCCATAAAAACTGTCGTTTTAGATTTTTTAGAAATAGCGTTGGACCATCCGTCTTATATAAAAATTTTATATAAAATACAAAATCAGTAAATAATTAAAGTATCTCTAATGATATATCAAATCATAAAAAGACAAATAATATTTATACAAAATTTTTAAATAAGATGAATAGTTATGTCTGAAAGTTATTTTAGGGAGTACGTCAAAGCCTAGCACACTATACGAGAGAAATGACCTCCTAATCATGTGATGCGACACACTGACAGTTCTAATCCATACAAGCATATGATGATGATGCAACACGTACTGGATTTAAATAATTGGTGCTCCAAGAGTAATCTCACATACCTTGCAGCAGATCATAGTTGGCGACCACAGCATTAGTACTTGCAGGCAAACCTGCGAGCCCAGCGGTAGTGGCAGCTACGCTCGCCATGGTAACAGCGGCGCTCGCCGGCGATGCTGCAAGAGGCGCCGCCGCGGAAGCCGTCCCCATGGCCGTGCTAGCTCCGAAGGCGTACTGCAGCAACCCCATTTTCGTGGCGTCCTCGTGGGCCACCTCCCTCGCCACGGTGTTGGTCGCCGCGGTGGTATTGTTCTTGCCGAGCTGATGATGATCAACGCCGCCGCCCCCGGGCCAGAACTTCCCGAGCCCCGCCGCCGGGCCCCAGGGGCATGTCCTGTGACCAGTGACGGTTGTCGGTTCTGCCACCTCGTTGCACAGGCCCAAGAACGCTCCCGCTGGCAACGCCGCCGCCGGCGGCTGCTGCTGCTGCTGCTTTTGCACGGGCACGTGCATGTACTGCCCGCCGAGAATGGTGGCGGCGAGATCGGCAGCCGACAAGCAGTGGCCCTGCGGCCACGGCTGGAAGATGGGTTCGTCGGAGGCCACGAGGTCCTCCTGCACCTTGTGCGCTGGCGGCGGCGCCACGGGGTGGCCTTGGTAGTACATCTGGGGACACGCCGCGGCGAGCGGCCCTAGCAAGTCCATGGCCGCCGCCGCCGCGGACATCGCCTGCGGCGCCGCCGGCTTCTTCGCAGCCGGCTTGCTGGACCCGGAGGAGCGGTCGGAGGAGGACGAGGACGAGGAAGTGGGCGCCTGCTGCGCGGGCGAGGCGAGCAGCTGGTGGAATTGGTTCTGGATCAACGGCTGTGGCGGCGACGGCGGTGTGGTGACGGGCGGCGAGCCGCGGCCCGGCGGCGCGCGCGCGAGGCCCAGCCCCAGGCGTCCGGTGCCCGCGGCGGCGGCGGTGCGCAGCTTGTTCTTGGAGCGGGACTTGCGGTTCTGGAACCAGTAGAAGACGTTGGCGTCGCCGACCTGGCCGTACTCCTGCAGGCGCATGCGGATGCGGGGGATCTCGTCGCGCGGCGGGTTGATCATGCCGGAGTTGAAGATGGCCTCCAGAATCCGGATCTGCTCCGGCCTCGGGTTCCACCGCGGCTTCGGATCCGTCGACCGCTGCTCGCCGCCTACACATGCATACACAAAATTAAATCGATCGAGAAACAAAACAATCAATCAACCGGCCTCTCGATTGTTCATCGCCGGCCCGCCGCCTCGCAACAAAAATAAACCCTACTTACACGCTACTACTCTCTAGTGCCTAGCTAGCTGCGACAGTATCATGCATGCTCGATCGATGTGGGTACGTGGGACGGTGGTGGCGTAGTACTACGTACCTGAGTAACCTGAGAGGGAGGAGTGTTTGATGAGGCAGCGGTCGGCGGTGGTGGTGCCGGCGGAGCCGCCAGCGGAGAGGACGGACGCCGGCGGGCTGCTGATGTCAGGCTGCGTCTGCCACGGCTCGGCGGCGGCGTGCTTGGACCTGTACATGCTCGGCCAGTGGCTCTTGTTGAAGGAGGAGGCCATGCTACTAGCTGAGCCGATCCTTTCTCTCCGGCCTCTTGTTTGTTGCCCCCCTTTCTTTCGCAGCACCAGTCACCAGATCGATCTTCCCCTTGTGAGCTCACGATCGACGAGAACGGCAGCTAGCTAGGGATTCTCTATATACTGCTAGCTACCACCACTACTTCATCGTCTACACAACTGCCACTGAAGCCTCTGTGGATCGAAGGAATTAACACTGATTGAGGATATCAGTGAGAGCTCACACTGCTGGCTGCCTCTTATAATGGGCGCACCTACCCTACGCTACCCTACGCTCGGTCTCGCGGAGCGTTGCCAAAATGGTCTCCCAGTTCTACTGGCTGAGGAGCGAGGCCGGCCAGCTCTACGGTCTCGCTCTGCTTGGAGATGCGTGCTCGCGGAGACCGGGTGGCGTGGCGTTGCATCGGGAGGGAACTGATGGACGGCTCGTCGTCCGTCCCCGCTGTGCCGGACGGACGGGTGCAAGTGCAACGCCCGAGCTGGCTGCTACAGTAGTGTGGTACGTGCATGCCTGCTGCCACTGCTCACTGCCCACTGCCAAGCAAGGTAGACACGGAAAACCGAAGCGACCCCGCTGCCATTTCTGAGGGTGCCTTTCCGAACGCATGAGGGAGCGTGATGGCGACCCGGGGCGTCGCCTCGCCTTTCCGATCCCATTTGCCGGAAGGAATGAGAACTGCAGCCGCGTCACATGGCCATGGGGCGGCAATTTGACCGTGCATGCATGGTCGGGGCCGGGAGCTGCTTGTTGCCAGGAACACAGGGTGTTTTTTTTTTTCCTTGAGCTGGAGGGGAACCGGGCAAAACTGCCTAACCGGCTAACCGCAGCGTGAGTTGCGCGCCGAGTAGAATTGAAAGGTGCTCTACAATTTGTGTGGGTTTTGGATTGGAACCCTGCATTTCCAGCCTTCCCCAGTGTTCATCTTTGTTGCTATTTCTAAACGTCGTCACCACGAATAGAGATAGAATCTATCCTTAGCAACGGAACTAGAAATACTTGTTGATATTTCTTAGCGTAATAAGCACATTAAGACCACAAGCACACTAAAATACCTTTCTAGCTTTCACCTAGAGTATTCCTAGGTATCGATTTTCACAGGGAATAAGAAGTGAACTAGAAAGGAACAAGGTTATCCAAGGAAAGAAAAAATAAAATGTTTTCGTGGGTAGGGCGGGGTTTTCTTAGGTTTTCCTAGCTAAAATCACTAGATAAAGATTCAGGATTATTGTACTCACTTACTTCGAAGCAACAATTCCTTTCCAATCATCGAAAGAGACTTGAAAAGGGGTGATCGGGAGAAGGCTGTGAAAAGCTCTATGAGAACACCAACCCGAACGTGGTGGAATACAAAGGCCTGGTTGGAGATGTCACCTCCAGGGCTAGGATTGGGTGCAAACGTAAGTAAACTCTAGCCTAGACACCACGTCTATACTAGGGATTACTACTCTGGCCCAGATCTTAAGACTAGAGCACTCGGTCGATCGATGATCCCGTAAGTGAAACAACAATGAGCACTACACTTAATTAAATAGTGGTCTTAGAAATTCCAAACAATAACCTCGATCTTACTCAAAGACAAGTCAACTCCGAACAGGTACAAAACTGTAACACCCCTGGTGTTACGATGACTAAAACCGGCCATGTCATCATGATTGCATGTAATTCATCCCGCATAAAATCATTGTTACTGAGCATCATTAAGACAATTTTTATTTCTACATGTGAATGTGCTTAGGTACCTTTGAGTGACTTTATGATTTAAATAATTGTTTGTGTGTATGCCTCTAAACCCAAATAGAAAATAAAAAGAAAAACAATTAAAAACCCTAACGGGACCCGAAACCCTAAATAAAAACTAAATGGAACCATGGGTTGGGCCTTATACAAAAATTGTAGATCTTTAAAGGTTGAGCAACTTCTATTTTGGACGATTTTGATGTTACTAAAAATAATTTCAGATAAACTTTAATCTATGCTTTAAAATTTAGTTTTGAAATTCAGATTCAAAAACTAGCCAGAATCTGGTGAAGGTTCTTTAATAAAGGTTGTAGGTCCTTGAAAATAGACAAACTTTCATTTTTGGAGATGTTAAAGTTTACCAGTAAAAAAATTAAATTAAAACCTAATTAGTGTTTGTTTATTCAAATTTAAAATGCCCTTTCAAAAACTACCAAGAATCGGGTAGTAAGGCTTTTCAAGTTGAACAACTTTTATATTTGAAGATTTTCAAGTTATGGAGAAAAATTTTGAGAATTTGAGTGGATTTGAAATGAAATTCAAAACAAACAATTACCTCTTTCTGAATTCTTCAAAATATTCAAAATTTGGAAATGACCCAAAAACCAAAGTTGTTCAGCAAGAAATCTTCTACAACTCTTATTAAGGGCATTTTTTGAGTTGCTACACAAAATCAAAAGTAATTGGGCTAAAACAGTAGAAATAAACAGGGTCTGGCTACAGTGAAAGTCGCCGTCTGCTCTGTTCACGGGCATGGCGCCGGTAGGGGTCCGCGTGGCGCGTGCGTTGCTGGCCGTCCGGGGCCATGCCGGTACTCACGTCGCGCATGTCGTGTTGTTGGGGCCGTCCACGACCATCCCGACCGGTCTCCCCTCCATTTAAACTCCCCACGTCGTCATTCTCTTCACCCCTACTATTCCGGCCGAGCTCGGTTGGAGCACAAAATTCATCACCCCTAGCTGGCCATTGTATAATTCCACTTGTCCTCAATCTCGTCTTGCTGTTGCGCTTCGTTTCCACCCGGTCGCGTGAGATGTAGTGGCCGGAGGGTGCCGGAACGCCGTTGTCGTCCTCGCGGGTGCACAGAGCACCGCCGCGAGCTCCGTCGTCACGGTCAGGCTTCTCGGGTGAGCCATAGGTCTTGAGATGATTGGTCCTTGCGTCCCTTAACCCCTCGTTTACTCATGAGCTTGATGGTTCTTCCTGTGGTGGCCTAGGTTCGCCAGAACGGACGGGTTGTCGCCGGTGAACGCCGCCGGAGTTACTGTCATCGTCGAACTCGCTTCCTCACGCCGCCTCTGCTCCAACCACCTCGCCTAGTCAAGTCGCGGTGAGCCCCTGAGTCTTGCGCTAGCTTGTTCCCGGTCTCTACGGCCTTGTACTCGTCGGCGTGCGGCATGCCAGTGCGGCCGAGCCGCCGTGGCCATGGCTGGGCATCCCTCAAATCCTAGATGGAATCATTACCTAGCTCGTTGGGTTCGCCGTTGTGTTCTGGGCACACCAGTCCTCTCGGCGAGGCCAATCGACTCGCCGGCGGCCGGCCAGGGGCGGTCAAACGCCGGCGACTCGTCGGTCAGCGAGAGAGGGAGAGGGTGAGGGGTATCGGGTGAGAAGAAATAGAAGTACAGGGGGTTAAGTGCAAAGGAGCAGACTCATATGAATAGTGCCTCAGGGACCGCGGGTTGTGTCTCATTTAATTGAAGGGCCCCTGTGCAGAATGGCCAGGGCGCGCGTGCGGGCTGGCCGCCTGGGCCGGATTGTGCCTTAGTGGGCCGACTCGGGCTGATTTGGCTTTCTCTTTTATTTAGGGAATTCTAAAGGGTTTTCTAATTTTATTTTGGTGGAATAGTATTATACCTTGTCATTTTTGTAGGGATCAATTAACTGCATGAAAATTTATGAGAATAATTATGTAAACTCTCTGAAGTGTGTAGAATTTTATAAAAATATTAAATGGAGGATTTGAACACTTTCTGCAGAAGCTAAAAATCAGCATTTAAAATCATAAAAGAAACTTTGAGTAATTTTAACTAATTTTATGTAACTCTAAAAATAGTGAAATTTATTTTGGCACTGTTTTAGGGTAAGAACTATCTGTTAGAAAAGTTTAGGGTTAAATGGGAGTAGTTTGCTTATTTATTAAATAACTGCTTAACAAATTGAATAATAAGATAAGTAGAAACCCTAATCCCTGTAGATTTGTGTGTTTTTGGGTTGGTTGAAGACCTTGGGTCATTCACTGTATCGATCCTTGGCATGTTAACTGGTATATTGCGATAGATATTGAACAAGTTGTGCAGCGGCTTTCTATGACTGTTAAAAAGGTCAATAAAAACAAAATGCGAAAACACCCTTTTACCTTATGAGAAATGTTTTGCAATTTTACCGTGAAGGAAATTTGTACTCAAGGTTGTTAATTAAAAGTTTTTTCTACATTTTCCATTCATGTCATTCCGCACCATGTAAGCATGCATCATTATTTTACGTGTAGAGATCGGGTTCTCAGAAGAATTTCTTGATTGCTTCCCGACGGAAGAATTATTCGTCGAGAGAAGTCAAGTGGGTTTCTCTGGTTTTCTAGCAAAAACGACAGACCTGCAACACAGGCAAGCCCCGGTGCATTCAGCCCCCCTCCTTGTGATTTGAAAAACGCTTATAACTTGAGTTAATCTATTGCATTAAGTTGTTAGGAGTTGATTGATAACCCAATTGCTGCATTACCAACCTTGACCACCGAAATATCTGGAACCCATTTTAAATAAAATGTTTTAAAATGCTTAGCCCTGCTTGAATAATTTAGTTTTGCATAAAATGTTAATTTTGAGCTATTGTGATATAGATATGCCATTGATTAATTCATGAAAAAGGGAATTGATATATTCTCGTTCAGTGGCTGTGCACCTGATCAGTTGTTGACGGTGGATATACCCTAAAATTCCACATTCAAACACCGTCAACAGGCCTCGGATTCAAGGGAAGATAAACATATCATGAGCATATTTTATCAATAACTAGTTCCACATGTACTCTTAGCCTGTGATTGCAGGAAACACTAAATCAGTGCAAAAATGAGCAGCTAGGGGCTAACTACATGGTTCGGCCGAACCATGATATGTTGCCCCAGACCACCACCTTTTAACATATTGCATACAACATCAAATGGAGGAGACCAGAGCCAAGAGGGGCCCACCCATGGGTCGGCCGAACTGCCCATGGGGCCCACCTGGCTCTGGTGACATGGCAGGATCCGTGTGACACTCCAACCAAGTTATTTCATCCATCAGATCAACCTGTGCTTTCATTCAATGGTGGAGATCAAAGGCACACGGATTGAGGCATGAAACGAAGCAACCAAGACAGAACCAACATATGGGCAGAGTCTATGATAGATGGGGACCACGCTGGTGGGCCCAGCCCACCAGGGGTGGGTTGGCCGAACCATAGAAAGTGGGCCCAAGCCACCTGCACACTCCCTGACTGGTAGGGACAGCTTCGAGAAGATCCTGGCTGGGCCCACCAGTCATAGGGGGGTCGGCCGAACCCCCCTGGTGCCCAGCCAGGTTGGTTGGCCTCCACCGACTCAAAGCATGTTTCCCATGTGTTTAAATTGCCACAACTGTCCATCTTATGGCGGTTACAAAGCGGTGGATCCAAGGGTGGAGAGTTAAGGAGCACACGGATCGCTGACGTGGCATCCCTCCACTCTCCACTATAAATAGAGGCTGCCCACTCCTCTTTAAGACACACCATACACCATACAACTCAAGGAGCAAGTTAGAGTTCTACTCTTTAGTAGTAGTATTAGTCTAGTGTGGGAGTTAGAGTCGAGTCGAGCTGCGCTCGGAGTCTCCGGAGTCGTCTACTGGAGAGTCTGGTATAGCTCTTGTACCTTTCCTTCTGTAAGACTTTCTCTTTATCAATATATATAATCTTTACTTTACTTCACTAAGTTCTTACTTAGTCTTTACTATTCTTTATAGTATCGTTGTGTCTTGTTCTATTCTATACTTGTCTTATACTTGATAGTGATCTTGTCCCAACTCAACGTGTGTTAGTTCATCGCCTGTCATAGGGTGTTCTAGTTGTTGGTACGCAGCTAGAATAGTGAGACTTAGTGTAAGCGTGGTGCTTAGACTAGATCTTGCCTTTGATTACCGCTTGTCGCATGGATTGTTTGTGGGTGCTAGCAGGTGGTGACAGCCCTGTCTAGTCTTAATATCCCTCCACGTGTTTTAGGCAAGTTCTTAAAAGGTAGGCTCCCATAAGAGTGTAGGCGCTTCGGGTAGAGGTTTTGTCCTCTATTGTCTCGCACTACCCCCTGCACACCGGTAGTACGGTACTATCTTGGTATAAGTCATCTATTTGATAGGATAAGTCATAAGAGTAAAGTAAGTGTCATAGGAGTCTTATACTCACTCGTTGTCCTCCCACCTAACTATACTCTACCAGTTATCTTTTAGTTATCCTAATACTTGTTGTGTGTTGGTGTAATTACCCCTTTCCTCTATTTATCGATTTACCCCCCTACCACTAGTTGGTACTAAGTTGGTATAGACTTAAGGATCTCTCTCTTTTTATTTATTATTCCTAGCAACCGCTTTCCCTTGGGATAAAAATAAATAACGATACCTTAGAATACTCCCGGGCGAAGTGCTACAGCGGTATATTCTGTGCGCTTACGGAATTATCTAATAGACATAAGAAATACCCTCAGGGCACTTCTGGCGCCGTTATCAGAGATAGCCTAACACTGTCTCTGGTGGTTGCACTAAGAAGTGTCAACATCAGTACATTGTCACAGACGAGAAGAGATTTGCTTGCTCGGTGGTTGTGAATTTGGGTTAGAGTCCCAATGCTTGACCACCAACGGAAAAAGGGATTTGAAAACCGTGCGATTAGTTGTACTTGGGTTAGAGTCCCAATGCAATGTCTCCGACGGAAAAATGAATTAGGGACCGTTCGTTGTAGGCCTGGTGTGATCGAGACTTTGCAACTAGCCACATACTACGGAAAGCCTCTGACTCCGGTGGCTCTACTACTTGAACCGACAACCACGCACTGGGAGTGGAGAGATGGCGAGAGTAGCGTGTACCCTCGTGGCCGGCGTGCCTGGAGAGGAGAGGAGTACTGTGCTCTCAGGTGGCGCAAGACCGGTTCAGGGGTAGAAAAGCCATGGTAGGCGGGGTTGGTATATGCAAGCTTAAGTGCTACATATGTAATGTGGATAGGGATCCCCAGCTGGGTACTAATCGATTCGAATCGTCGTTGCTCCTCGGATATGGAGACTTGATCCTTTGACCTATAATTGAAAAGTGGTTCGGAACTAGGTGTTTTGAGAATAATTAAGAAATGAGAAAGTATGATGATACGTGAGAATGAATTTGGAATTATGGATTATGATTAACCTAAAATTGAGATAAAATATGGAGATAGGATAGTAAAGCTTTTCTGCAAAACTCTTTGATTCTTGTTCAAGCTTTACCTTGACTCCCCTCAGCCTGTATTCCTGAGTCTCACTCCTTTTTCTTTAGTCTGGTAAGTCTTGCGGAGTACCCCAGTACTCAGGGTTTGTTAACCCCTGTTGCAGGTGAGCCGAGAGTACAGTCATGCTTGGGGCCGTGCCGGTTGACGGATCGCGCATGGGTGAAGATAGGCATATGATATAACCCTTGGGTAGGGTGTTTAGTTGTAGGTGCTACTCCACTACGAAGTGCTGGTTCGGGATAATGTAATTTATACTTGTAAACCTATGTTTATGTAATACTTCCGCACTCTTCACTCTGATGTAGATTATTTGTGTAAACGGATGTAATACTTGCAAGGTCTTTACAATGAGATCTTCGGGAAAATTAGGGTTTTCGAAGAAACCCGGCAGGCCACATAGGTCAAGGGGAACTCATGCAGACTGATCATGGGTCCTTAGGGACGATGACGGTGCACGTGGGCCCTATGATTAAGGCAGTTTTGTCACAAACTGAGGAGGATCTGACAGACCCAGCTCCTCCTTAGCTCTCTTCCTTTCACTCTCTCCCTATTTTTTAAACATTACAACTAGGTCTCATGTGTAACGTCCCGCCTCTCCGAGCCTGGGCCCGCTTAAATCTGGCAGCTATAGATTGCCCTCACAGACCAACACCAGTCTTTTCTACACACTTTATCCTCACTCATGCGCACCCGGGAAGGACTTCCCGGTTAGTCACCCATCGCTTCAGGCCAAGCTCGCTTAACCTCAGAGTTCTTTGAAGATGGGCTTCCGAAAAAGAAGTTGCAACTTGTTGGTATGAGTATCCTATTAATCCTATTAAGCCATAGGCCGGGATGTTACATCCTCACCCCTTAGGAGATCGACGTCCTCGTCGGTCAACCCCAGGCTAGGAACTTCCCCTTATGGCCACATCCATGTGTCCAATGCCAGCGCATGTGCCATGCTGTGTGACCACTCCGGCTCCACACCAGCCATGCGCACCATGCCTGCACAACTGCGACACACGCGACTGTGAAACGGGCCCGCTTACATCTGCCAACGTCCCGCCTCTCTGAGACCGGTCCCGCTTACATCTGGCAGCTTAACTAGGATATGGACTGCCCTCACAGAGCAACACCAGTCTTTTCTGCGCACTTTATCCTCACTCATGAGCACCTGGGAAGGACACCCATCGCTCCAGACCAAGCTTGCTTAACCTCGGAGTTCTTTGGAGATGGACTTCCAGAATAGAAGATGCAACTTGTTGGTATGAGTATCCTATTAATCCTATTAAGCCCTAGGCCGGAATGTTACGTCATGCACCTACAGGGGCACTAATACTAAGAATGCTCTAGTGTTGAGTGTGTGTTGTAGAGAGAGGTGTGCCTCTCTATTTATACAAGAGCAAAGGCGGTTTGGGAACTAAAATTGGCGCGAGACACCGCCAGAACCGATTGAGCATTGCGGCATGCCACCATTGGAGAAGGACGCGAGCAAGAGGCGATGCGGAGGGGGCGGCCGGCATGCCACCATTGGAGAAGGACGCGAGCAAGAGGCGATGCGGAGGGGGCGGCCGCCCCCGGGGGCAGTGTGACATCCGGTCGAGTTTAGAATTCAACTCATTTTGGCCCATGTGGAAGTAATGAGATATTGTGGGTGGTTTAGTCCCACCTTGGTTGTTAAAGGTGGGTTAGACAAACATATAGGGCTTCAAGAGTTCATCCCACCATCCCCGAGTTAACTCTTTTACGCGAAGCGAGGACGAAAGCGTAGTGGGATGGTGGTAGATGTGGTTTGCTCAGCGTGCAGAGTGGATCTGAGTCGTTTGGACTCTGGGACGTTACAGGCGACCGGGCAATGGACTCCATGGTTCACAACCACCTTCAGTTGGTAGGCACTGGGCCAAATGTGGATCATGGCCCCTTGGTGTTTCACTCAGATTGGGCTGATTTGGTGGGCCTCTCATTGTTCTTTTGCGCAAAACAGCTTGTAGAAAAGCGCCTTTTGGTGAAATCATCCACGTATTTGTATTTGTGACCTACAAAACAATATGTTTTCCAAATACATGTGAAACTAGGTTAATGGTAAATGCATATGTGACTTGAGTTTGCCAATTCCTCGCTTTTGTGTGCTATTTGACGGTCGGATGTTGTCGATAATGATTGCCAACAAGCTCCCCACAGTTAGATCTTTTCTCGTCCCGAGCAAAGGTTAGGATAAAGTGAAGATGAATATAGCTTTTCAAGATATGAGTAGCATAATGATTATTCTGAAACAAATTTTATGCCTACGAAATATGTGGAGTGTCTACCATATCTCCTTGTGTGGTTGGGAAAATGGAACAATTCTGAAACAAAGTCATCTCTTTGGGCCCAAAATGATTTTTCAAATAAAAAAGTAGCCAATTATGAAGTTGTCGTTCCTTCCAATACTACTACTTTTGGTTTAGGTTGTTTTGAAATTTTGAAACAAAATTTTGAAAACTTAAAATAGAATTTCCAGGCCTTGAATGATTTGAATTTAAAATGTAGTCAACTACGTAGTCGTAGATCTCTTCAAGTGCTATGACTTCGATAAAAAGGTTGCCTTCATCAGAATGTATTTAGAAGCATTATGAATTTTATTGTACTGTAAGTATTTTCAGAGATGGACTAAATTGTCAACTGGTTCTATAAATTTGTTTGTAGAAACGGATAGAATGTATCGTTGCCTCTAGAAGCATCTATTTCTATAGATGGTTATAAAGTACGGATTCTTTAGAAATGATATTTTTAGAGGTGCTTGGCCTTTAAAGTCAGCTCTAAAAATAGGAGTAAATAGGGGTTTTTAGGAGATGGTTTGGCTTTCCAGCCATCTTTAAAAATGATTTCTAGAGATGAGTTAGCTCAGAAACCATATTTGGAGGTGGTTCTTCGTAGAGGCGTCTCTAGACTAAAAGAGAGGGATCTTTGAAAATAGTTTTTGTACAGTAGTAGTGTTATTCGGTATCATAAAGTTGGTCAAATACTCAAATGTAAAATAGTTTAACTTGATAATTTGTTTGAATTGTATTGTTTCGCATAGTGGGAGACATTACCATCACTACTAGAGCCCACTTGTTTTCCTAGGGTTGGGACCGCAGGAAAAGGCTTAGAAAACATTGGAAAAGACTTAAAAAAAACACGAGGGAAACAATCTCCTTAGGGTTTTTTTTTTAAGGAAAGTCCCCTAGGGACGATTTCGTCAACCTACAAAGAAAAAAAAAAGGTTTTCCCTATAGTTTTTAGTGCTACCTTAGGGAAAGATAATTTCCTTAGGTTAAAAAAACTAGGAAAACCGATTGATTCCAATAGCATACAAGGAATGGATCTTCATGGATTTTTGTGGTACCTGTCAAGTGGTCATTGTATCCGTTCGAAAAAGAGGTGAATCAGTTCAAAAGCGCTTTGGATACCATTTATCTCTCACGTTTCTCAGTTCGAAAGGCCACTGACGATGTGCCAAATGTTACCAGAATAGCTTTGCCATTTCCCAGCTTTCCTTGGCGATTACTGGTAACACAATTTGCTCGCCTCTCGTCTTATCCGGTCAAAAAAGCCAGGCGGTAGAGTTAATGACAGTGGAAGTAGACTGGTTGTTTGCTGCATGCACGGCCTGTTTCCTTCTTTCTCTTCGCTGCTCGCTGTTTCCTTCTTTCTATTCGCTGTTCGCTCCGTCCTGGCGTCCTCCAAGCTCGGCTTGTGACGTGGCATTGAATTTGAATGGAACGTTTGCTGGAGAAGTTGTTGCATGCAGTAAATGGCGGGAGGGGATGCGTGCGCGGGTACTGTACGTGTGCGCTGCATGCATACACATGCACGAGCCCGACGAAAGAGAACGGGGACCCGGGCGGCCGGCAGGCACCGGCAGTGCTGAACTGCTGATAGGAGAATTCCTGGTCCAAAGGCAGTAATGGCATTGCCATCTGCCGTGACGAGGGAAGGATGATTTATTGATGGGGTGGATTGACTCGAGGGGGCCGGTCCGGCATGCACACATCATGCATGGGGACTGCATCTTGAGTGGAAGGTTTCACATTGATATTATTGTGACAACAATCTTTAGACATCGTTGAACATCTCTTTTAGTTCAAAATAGCTGGGTTTGGATGGAGGGCTAATGAACTAATGTTAAGTTGGGGTGATCATGACTAAAAATCAGTCCACCATTTAGCCCTCCTATTTGGATCTCTATCAAGAGCTAAAAATTAGATGCTACTCCCTCCATCTCAAATTGTAAGTCATTCCAAAAATCTTGAAGAGTCAAACCATTTAAACTTTGACAAAGATTATATGATAAGATAATAATGTTTACAATATGAACTAAATATCATTAGATTCTTCACCAAATATATTTTCATAATACACTTATTTAATGTCACAAATTTTTATATTACTCTCAATAATTTTGGTCAAACTTGAGATGGTTTGACTCTCCAAAATTTTTGGAATGACTTATAATTTGGGATGGAGGGAGTACATCTTTATTGTCACGTGTAGTTATTTAAACACTATATTCAAATTTGTCCTGTCTATTTTGGTCTTCCTTGGAAGAAATGGATTTTATAAAAAAAAAATCAGTTCATTTTCATCGTAGAAACCTACCAAAGAAAAAACTCACGTCACCACCAGACTCTACATCAACATGATAGAACCCCAGTCCCTTTACTAGCACTTCCATAGCACCGAGCAATAGATTTTCTAGACATAGTACTGAGCAATAGATTTCCTCTCTCCTAGCCCTCGGCGGCTGAGGCTACATCTTCATTCGATTTGGGGATAAATCATAGTTGTCCCCAAAACTCCTAAACGTCATCTTCCTCCTCTGTGTTTTTCATCCCTGGATTCACGCAACCCCCATGGTAGAGCAGCTGACAACCACTACTATAAAAAATCTTTTGCGAGGCATTTTCAATTTATTTTCCGAGGCGGTCAGGAAGAAAAACCGCCTTAGTTAATGCTGGCATTAACCGAGGTGGTTATTTTTTTATTAACCAAAAAACCCGCCTCGTAAAATCTATTAATCGAGACGGTCAGCTTTAAAGTACCCGCCACAGTTAATATCGATTAACCGAGGCGGTTGTTATAAGAAAACCGCCTCGGTAAATCATTAACCGAGGCGGACATTATAACCGAACCGCCTCGGTAAATCAGGCTCAGCCCAAAAGCCCATATCGACCCACTACTTATCCCCATATATAACTGGCACTTAGGGTTAGGGTTTCACTTCAGCCGCTCTCTCTCACTCCCTCTCGATCCATCGGCTCTCTCTCTCTCCCCTTCCCTCCCCACCCACTAGATCTCTCTCTCTCTCAAGCGGCTGCATCTTCGCTCACCGGCGGCTTGCTCGGGCCCGCGGGGCGGCAGCGCGTGCGGCGCGGCGGCGCGGTTCGCCCGGGCCAGCGGGGTGGTAGTGCGAGCCCGCGCGGCGGCGGCACGGCGACCCAGGGGCGGCTCCGGCCCGACGGTAGCGTGGATCCAGCCCGCGACGGCGGCGGCGGCGCTGCAGGCCGTCAACGGCGGCTGCGAGTGGCTCGGGCCCACGATGGCGGCTGCGAGCGGCTCGGTCCCGCGACGGCGGCGGCGCTGCCCTCGACGGCGGCGATGCTGCGGGCCCACGACGGCAGCAGCGCGCGGCAGGCCTACGGGCTCCACGGCGGCGGCGCACAGCACCGGCCAGGTCCAGATCTAGCCTTAAACGGGCCTGGATCTGGGCCTTTTCAATTTTTTTCGTGATTTATGGTGGCGGGAATTCAACCGCCACGGTAAATCGCGCGATTTACCGTGACCTTATGTTCATGCCGTTTTGAAAAACCGCCACGGTCAATCTGTCCTGCCCGCCACCGTAAAGTTTTTTAGTAGTAGTGAACCCTCTAAGATTTTTTTACTCGGAATTTGACCTTCTACCTCTTGGTGGGGTTGCTCTCCCTCTCACCATATTAGATGGCGCAAGTCATCGCCGCCTCGTTGATAAGTGATCCAACAGACCTGCCCCGTGCCCAATCTTCGGAAAAGCCCTATCTCTCCTTCCCGTCCACTTGAGAGGGGGAGGCCGGCCCCTCGACCAACAGTTTTGGCGAGCGGCTCAGGACCTCCCGACATCATGGGGAGTCGTGGGGACACTCGCTTTCTCCGGCATGTCTACGGCGAGAGGAGGGTGTGTGTGTGGGGGGGATTTTTTTATTTTTAACACTTTTTAAAAACTATTTTTAAAACTAACACGCATGAACTTTTTTTAAAAAAACTAGCACGTTTGGACGCGCCGTCCCAGGATGGCACGGCAGGGGCGCCACGTGGATCCGCGCTGGCAGCTCCCGTCGCGCCACATGCAATGGCGCGGGGGCCGCCGCGCCACGCGGCATGGCGTGGCCCGTGCCGCGCCACCCTGAATGGCGTAGCCAGGGCAATAACCCCCTGGCTGCGCCCGGCGCCGCCGCTGTGAGCTCAAGGGCGATTTTGGCGCCCCCTGGTCCTCTCCGCCGCGTTGTAAGTGCATCCAATCATCGATCCCTGCTTCCTCCCTTATTTCCCCCAAGAAATTTCCGGATTACACTGTCTTTAGTCCCTCTGTCATGAGCTCCTTTACTTTTTTCTAGGGTTAGGGTTAGGGTTCATAGTTGTTAGTTTGGGTTAGATTTTGCAACAATTACTAATACCATTTTTATGGCACAGTAGGATGCCTAAGCGTGGTAGGCCTCGTAAAGCAAAGCCCATTTGCAAGGATCCGTTGTGGCCCGCAAATGCGTTTGACGTCTTGCCACTGCCTAGTGGTGTTCCTGTGCCTATGTGCTTTTGTGGCGACGCATGCAAGGTGGTTAGGTCGGACGAGGACACGTATAGGCAGCGTTACTGGATGTGCGCCAAGGATGTGTACGAGCCTACTATACAATAGCGGCGCATTAATATGCTGATGAGAATGTGGTATTGTATTCTGCTGAAATTAATTTATAAATTAAATCTATTGCCGTAAAATTATATTTTTTTTAGACTCTACCACCGCTCTGTGATTTTGAGCAATGGATCGACACGGATATCTCCTAGGAGGACAAGGAGCGGATGCAGCGTCTTTTGAGGTTGGACGCAGAGCGGGAGGAGAGGATGGAGAGGAGACGCAAAGAGTTGGCCGCGGAGAAGGAGCGGGAAGAAGAGGCTCGGTTGAGGCGTCTCGCAGCTTTCAGAGCGGAGAAGGAGAAGAAGCTTGAGCGTGCACGTTATGCAAAAGCAGCCATGGAGGAGAACCCCGATGCTTTCGTCAAGGGAAAGTGGCCTCGTTGCACTCAGTAGCTTGTTGAATTTGAATTGAACTTTGTGTTTTCGTATTGAGGGCCCTATATTTGGTTGTCATGTATTGAACTTCTGTATTGTAACCTAATCGTACTATTGTGTTGACTTAGTCAGTGTTTTTTGTTCATGTTTCATGTTGCGGACATTTATTTTTTTGTGAAACATATTACTAAATGATGCGAACAAGCACAACACATGAAAAGGCACGTGTGGACCCTAACATGCCTTGGGAACTAAAACATACAACGAATACACGAAATGGCATGTGAGAATCTGCACTAAACAAGGATAAAGACTCTCTACACTAGACCTAACATGCCTTAGATAATTGAAACATGCACCACACACATAGACGGATAAATGGACACCCTACTAGCAGTGCTGCCACATATTGAGCCGAGTCTCTCCTTCCCCATAGTAACTGCCCATTGGCGGTGGTGGTGGCGGTGGCGATGCCGGCGGATTACCACTGTTCTTGTGATGAGGGCAGCGGCAGTACGGGTCTGTGCATATTGGCTCCTACGATGTGGCCCCACTGTTGCCTCCTTCCTTATCTTCCTCCTTGTTGTGGCTCGAGCTGTAGTTTGGACCGAGCGAGCCGATGCGGTCCTGCCATTACCAGATGTACTCTAAATGTGGGGTAATAGGTAGAGGGTCCCCCACTTGGTGAACCCGCAACTGTCTTCTGCCCACGAGGTCTGCGACGAGTAGATTTGTTAACATGCTTTTATGTTCGAGATACATAACAGAAATAAATGACAAGAAAATATTACATATGCATAGGGACACTTGAAGAATCGTCGGCCCCCGTGTATCGAGCCCTCGGTGTACATCTGCACAAGGCAGTCCTCACCATGCCTGCATTTCGGCCACACTTCTTTATCCTTCTTCACGTAGTCCCTCAGAAGTCTTTCTGGACCATAATCACTCTTACTCTCTTCTGGATACTTGTCAATTGGTTCGTCAAACTCATCGGGACCAAGACTATCCCCATCATCCCATATTATTGGCGGGCCCTTGCTCTCCACCGTGCCCTTGAGCTTCCTAACCCCAAACCCCCATTTTTTTGGTCCAGACATCTTGTATTGCTGGTGATGTTCGCCGAGGGGGCAGTCCCATGTATATATATATAGGGAGGCGAGGGGTGACGTTGCCATGGAATACAATTCAATTAATGCAGAGTTAATTCAGCACAATTCTTTGTAGTACTCTGAAAATGCTAGATTCTCGGACTGCCAAAGTAAAGGCTACTCGTTATCAATTCTATGGCCCTGAAAAGCCCACTCACTGTCCAGTCTGAGTCACCGAACACCCTACTCGCGACATGAAAAGGCTACGCACTGAAAAAGCTAGACACTGCGCTGTATGAGTGACTGAAGAGACTATAAATTGAATTGACAAGTCGCTGAAAAGGCTATGCACTAAAAAGGCTATTCGCAAGTCCTCTAAATCACTGAGTAAGCGAGGCCGGGCTCTGGCCAGCCTCAGGGCAGCCGTGGCCCGCCATGGCCGGCCCTGGTCGGCCTCAGGCCAGTGGCCCGTCGTGACCGGCCGTGGCCCACCGTGACCGGCCGTGACCAGCCGTGCAGCTGACAAAGCCGTGCCACCACATATAGCGTGGCAGTCCACACAATTATGTGGCCGCGCCACTAAGGATGGCGCAGCGGTCGTGTGCCGCGCCTCCAGGGTTGGCGCGGCTGTCCCTGGGCAGTCAGTGGCCGCGCCATCCCTGGTGGTGCGTCCAGGTGTGGCCTCGGTATTTTTTTGCTTTCTGTTTTCTGCTTCGCTGCTTTCTGTTTTATGCAGTTTTTGGTTTTCTTTCTGTTTTCTGTTTTCGGTTTTGTGCCTTCTAAGATTTCTTCGAAAGGAAAATTAAGAACAGCAAGGAAAATAGAAACACAAGTGGGTCAACCATCGCAACATCCATCATCCGTTGCACAAGCATGATGTTCATGTTATTTCACCTACTCTGTACAAAACATCCACCCTAACTTTAAACACTCATCGTAAGCTGTTAACTCTAAGCTCCTGGAGTGTAAGGGTCTCGAGAATGACGCTGCCGTTTCGGATTAGACGGAACGATGTTTGGGGTGTACCCAACATCGCTACGGTCACGCTGTCTGGGGCCACGCCTCACCTGCTGTGTCTGGGTAGGGCCCTATCATAATAATTAAGAGCATGAGCAAATAATTTTGAGATGCAACGCAATAGAAGCATGAAAGTGACTATTTGCAAGTTACCTGCGACGAAAGTGGTGCATCGTACAGCTGAGACCTGCCTATCTCATTGTACTCCTGGTCCTCATCGTAGTTGTCCTCCTCATCGACCTCGGAGTCTTGTGAAGACTCGTCGGGCTCAATCATGGGGCCCTTGCCATGCGGCCGAGTCGGAGGCTGTGAACTCCCCGGTTCCATGGAAACCGGCGGAGGTGCACGTCTTGCAGGAGTATCAAAACGAGCTGGACTTAAGGGCGGTGTTTCGTACGCTGGCTGGAACCGCGGATCCACACATGCAAGCTTCTGGGATAGCTTCCTGCATGTCTTGCTCACTCTCTATAGGGACAGTAAACAAATACTTCCCCTGGAAAAAACACGGACAAAAGGTCTATGAACGAAGGCGGTTCGTCAAACATTTCCAAATCTTCTTCCATGTCCTCAAACATACAATCTTCTCTACTGATACTTCCCCCGAAAAAAACACAGACAAAACAATCCATCCTGATTGCACTCCTGCCAATCATCGCACCAAAGTTAAACTCCGTTCACCTACCAAAACCCACTAAATCTAACCTATGTAACTAACTAAATCAAAACCTATCTAACTAACTAAATCGAAACCTACCAACCTAACTAACTAAAACCCTATCTACCAATCTAACTACTACCATATCAACGAACTAACTAAAACCTAACTAAATCTAGCTATCTAACTAAACCCTAACTACACAACTATCTAAAACCCTAAGTATTAACTAACTAAAAACCTAACAAAACCCTAACAACTACACAATGGCAAAATTAGAACAATGTAAAGGGCAATGTACCTGGCCAACACTTCAACGGGGATGGGGAAGGTCCCCCCGGGCCGCTGGACGGCGAGGGGCGGCTAGGACAGACAAGCCGCCCTCTACCCGCCTAGGGAGGCCGGCCACGCCCTTGCGGGCCAAATGGAGAAGAAGAAAGGGGAGGAGGGGGCGGATCAGGCGGGGGGAAGGCCTCCCGGTGGCGGCCCGGCGGCGGTGGCGGGGCACAGGGCTGAGCAGCAGTGGCGGCGGCGTCTAAGGGCGCGGCGGCGGTTCAAACAAGGAGAGGAAGTGAGGAGGGAGAGGGAGAGGGGGCCGCACGGTGGCCGCGCCATGCGGGGTGGCGCGGCAGCCCCCGTGCCATTGCATGTGGCGCAGTGGGAGCTGCCAGCGCGGTGCCACGTGGCGTCCATGCCAAGCGCGTCGGTACTGTTTGGACGCGCCACCCGGGATGGCGCGTCCAAAAGTGCTAGTTTTTTTTAAAAAAGTTGCCATGCGTTAGTTTTAAATATAGTTTTTAAAAAGTGTTAAAAATAAAATAAAAATCGTTTGCGGGAGGTGGGGGGGACTCGGCTCCCTTTCCTTTTTTTTCTCCCTCGTTGACGCTCTTTTTTTTTATTTATTTTTGTGAATTCTCTGTTCCAGGGCTACTGTTGGACGGGTGCGGCCTAACCGAGGGGGTGTTTAGATTCCAAATTTTTTAGGATTTTGCCACTGTAGCAGCGAGGAATCTTTTGCAATAAGTGTCCAATTATAGCCCAAGTAGACTCAAAAAATTCGTCTCGTGATTTACAGGCAAACTATGCAAACATGTAAAAGTTTCGTCTACATTTAATGTTCTATGTATGTGCCGTAAAATTGATGTGACGAAAGTTTTAAGATTTTAGAGAGGAACTAAACACCCCGCAAGGTGGAAGATGTAACCTGACCTGTGAACTGTGGCGCCCTCCTGCTTGGTATGTGCTCGGCTGAAGTGTGTCTCCCCTCGTGGTGGTCGACCCTGACACCTGCCTATGGAAACACGAACAGGAACAACGAGGCCCCGCACGAATGACAGAGAGGAGGAACGGCGCTGCAGAAAGTGCGGAAGGCAATCCGGCCAGAGCCGCGCAGACCGCAGTGAATGCCATTGCCAAGGGGACGCCGAGGCCTGTTCGGGACCTGACCTGACCTCCGTGCTCGGGACCGTGAACAAACGGGACTCAAGGGTGCGCACAGCCCTCCCATATCCACTCTCCTACTTCGGCCCTATATTTACTAAAATTTTTTCTCTTTTCCCATCATATCGATTATATTTTACGTTTGCATTGAGCGTCAAATGAAGTAGCAGCGGTTGCATTTTTATATTTTTTATCTGCTTAGTTCGAGATAAATCTTTTAAGTCTATTTAGACCATAATTAAATAAAAATTGTCAAATACAAACAAAATTAGTATAGTACACTTCTCACCCCTTTTCCTCCAACTAAACAGCACCTTCTTTCTCATCGTCCTCATGCAGTTCACGTCACGGTCGGCATCTAGCTAGAGCTCGATCCAATCTCCGTTTGTTTTTCTCCCTTCTTTTTTGCTGTCCCTGTACGATCCATGATGCATGCATATGCATGGGCCATGACTATAATATATTGCTTGCCTAGCTAATGTAGAGAGATTTGCTTGGGCTAATTTTTAAATGGCTGATCTTGTGCAATCCAAGATCCAGGCTCGTGCGTGTGTTTGTTTGTGTCCGCTCCGGCCGCTGATGGATCCGTGGCACGGAAAACCTCGTTTGGCGGTAGCGCGCCATGCTTCTGATGAGTTCTGAACCGAGGTCGTCGTCTGGTTTCTTCGGCCTTGTATTCAATTGGCGGGCTGACGGGCGAGTTAGGGACATCGATTAAACAAATTGCCAAGGGAGCCTCGGTTGTTGACTTGCAAGCCTCTCCGGCTCTCACCATCCCGTTCCCGTGCCGTGCATGCAGCAGACGAGTGATCAGATGAGACAGCGGCATGCCAGCATCTGCAGACTGCATGCATGGGTCGTCGTCCGTCTCCTTTTCTCCGATCAACAGGTTTTCTTGCAGATCTTCCACGAGACCATGACCCCTTAAAAACGTACGCCCAGTGAGCAATCTATGGGCCGGCTCGGCCCAAACTCGGCGGCAGCCCAACGTTCGTGGATGAAGGCAGCGCAGGCGCAGCGATCGTCAGGAAATATACTCATGTCTATTTTTAAAGGAAAAGTTTATTTGACCCACTGAATTTTTGTGGTCATTCGATTTATCTCTTATCTATAAAATAAATTTTAATATTAACTTTTAAAATCATTTGTTTTTTTACCCTGTTTAGATGATGGTTTTGCTAACATGGCATCACGTTAAAGATGTTAAACCCGACTAAGTTGAAAGTTTTAAAAGGTAAATAGGACTAGAAATATTTTAAAAAACTTTTCAAAAATTATATAGATATATTTACATGAAAAAGTAATGCAATTAAAATTCCTAAAATTTTATTTAACCTAGAAAAATCATAGATAGTTTGTTTTACCTGGAAAAATTATAAAATCATGCTCTATCTTATGACACTTATCTTGAAATTGTTTGAATCTTGACGGACTTATTGTGGTGTTTATCTGCTAGTAGTAGCTGTCATTATCAATTATAATTAGTTGACATTCATAATTTGGATTACATGGAAGCGTTGTCAGGAGCGTAGTGGGTTTTGATCCTCTACCCTAGCTAAATTTTGATGCACCTTAAATACTCGTAAGCTTGTGGCTTAGAGAATCTAGATGGCCATAGATAAAATGGGCTTTTGATTGTCCTATTGGTTATGTAGAAAAGACTCGTAAGCTTGTGGCTTAGAGAATCTAGATGGCCATAGAACATGATATATTAATGGTGGATAAAATTTCATCAAAACCCAAACCGAATTATTTTGACCAAAATGGTTAGTTAACTCAAATTTTTGTGATCTATTAGGTAAAGGCTTTTAGCGATATACCTTTAACTGAAATGTATTTGATTTTGACATGGCATTAACCGACTTAATTGAAATTCTTTCCATCAATTATATTAAACACTAAAATTGTGCCGACCTACATATTAAAGTGCATTTCTATGCAACTTTATTTGTTAGAAGCATTCTTTGTTGTTTTCCTTTTGTTTTAGTACATGATCCATTTAATTTCTTGTTAAGCGCTTACCAATATAAATGTTGTTGTATTACCTCTTGTATAATTATAACATGTATTGCTATTAATCGAACCGATTCAACTGAAACCAAATTTGGTTGATTTTTTTTTTACGACAAATTCGCTTAGCACTTAGCTAAAACCGTATCATTAATAACTGATTTCATCGAATTAACTGAATGTGAGGGCCTACTTCCAGCCCGAGTACGCGAAGAGCTCGACACGCCAACGATGCTCTTTCTTCTTGGAATTTGTGATAACTGCTAGCAGTGTAACATGACCATGATTGCGCCGAAGCTTTGGCAAATGGGTGAACGGTCCACCTTCGTCTAGGAAAATACAATTCCAGCACAGTATCATGATTTAATATCAATATCAAATAAATGTCATTGTGCTAATAATTACGAAATGTATTTCTATAACAAACTAATTTTATATAGAGTTATATAAATGTAAATCCACTGATCCGTAGTTGGATTCTTTTGACCCGGTATTTCTATCGGTGACCCACCCGTCGGTATAGCTACGGGCTACGGCATGAAAACCAACCAGGCAACCGTGTGCGCACACATGTGTACCCATCAGCCGAGTCAGCGAGTCGGAACCAGGACCGAGACAACGCCTCGTCGTCTGTCTCACTGTCTCTCTGTCCACCTCACCTCAGCAGTCGCCATGCGTGCCAACCCAATCTCCAAGGCCACGGCCACAGCTCCCGGGCTGGCTGGCTGGCTCCACCGCTCCAGGCTCCAACCTCCTCCCGCCGCCCGATCGTAATATACTAGTACAAACAAACAAACAGAGCAGCGCGCCACAAGAAGAACAACAACCCGTAGCAAACCGCGGCGGCGACCTCGTCCCCCCTGCCCTCCTCCCCTTTTCGCGTAGCAGTCCAGCAGAGCACCGCAGCCCACCAGAAAGACAGAAAGACGAAACGCGCCGCGCCGCACCGCACCGCGTTGCCATCGCCCAACGCCGCGTCCGCGTGGAAGTGGAAGGGTTTATAATTGAGAGGAAGGCCGGCGCCGCGCTGCTATTTAGTAGACAGACAGGAAGGAAGCGGGGGCGATCGAATCGCGCCAACCAATCGATCAATCGTCTGGCCGGCCGGCTGATCGGTCGATCGATCAAGGAGAGCGAGCGCGTTCCCACGTCTCCGCTCCGTTCCGTTGCGGTTGCGGGGAGGGAGGAAAGAGAGATGGCGGCGGGGTACCGCGCGGAGGAGGAGTACGACTACCTGTTCAAGGTGGTGCTGATCGGGGACAGCGGCGTGGGCAAGTCCAACCTGCTGTCCCGGTTCGCCAGGGACGAGTTCAGCCTCGAGACCAGGTCCACCATCGGCGTCGAGTTCGCCACCAAGACCGTCCAGGTCGACGACAAGCTCGTCAAGGCGCAGATCTGGGACACCGCTGGCCAGGAGAGGTACGCCCCCTTCCTTGCTGTTTCGTCGCTATGTAGATTGCAGATGCAGTTCTTCTAGGATCTGCGCACCGTTTTCAGGGCTTCCTCCCTGGTTATTAGTAAATCATGTGGATTATTAGTAGATGGTTGCTAGTAATATGGAAAAACTCAAGCGTAGCTGACGGGATCAACATGCACGCACCTGTGCTTCTGATTCGCATTTCAGAAATGAAACCAAACCAAAACCACTGGCCTGTTGATGATTGCTTGATGTTTTATGGCTGAAAACGTGATTGATTTCCAAACCTTTTTCGTGCCGCAATGAATCCACCGATTAGCATAAGTACCGCGATCACTGAAAAGCGTGCGCGCTTTTTCAGTTTGTCAGCTTGCGTATCACATTTTCAACTCCAGCCTTTTACTTTACGTGCATTTTGCATTTCCTTTCGGCGATCGCAGCTGATCGCGTGTGCCCTGTTTGTTCCACCACCCTCCCCTCCTCCAGGTACCGCGCCATCACGAGCGCATACTACCGCGGCGCGGTGGGCGCGCTGGTGGTGTACGACGTGACCCGCCGCATCACCTTCGACAACGCCGAGCGCTGGCTGCGGGAGCTGCGGGACCACACGGACGCCAACATCGTGGTCATGTTGGTGGGCAACAAGGCCGACCTGCGCCACCTGCGCGCCGTCTCGCCCGAGGACGCCGCGGCCTTCGCCGAGCGCCACGGCACCTTCTCCATGGAGACGTCGGCGCTGGACGCCACCAACGTGGACCGCGCCTTCGCCGAGGTGCTCCGCCAGATCTACCGCGTCGTCAGCCGGAATGCGCTCGACATCGGGGAAGACCCCGCCGCGCCGCCCAGGGGAAAGACCATCGACGTCACCGCCACCAAGGACGAGGTCTCCCCTGTGAACGCGGGCGGCTGCTGCTCGGCATAGCTTTTCGTTTCTCTTTTACTACTAGTCTTTCTTCCTTTTTCCCCTCCCACTACTGCCTTACCATTTCGGCTTGCCCTGGTCAAACATACCCATACGCATTGCTGATTATTAAGGAAGACAAAACGTGATGACAATCTTTCTTGACATTGTCAAGTCAAGCGGTTGGGGTGGTTGGCGCTCGACATTGACAACGTGGTTTGGAGAGGGCACCATGTTTTTGCAGGCTTGCAATCGCTGTCCTCTACTGTATTTCTGGGGCTATTTGATTGATGCGCTAGTATAGTACTAGTAGTAGTATACATTTACAAGTGGCAGGTTATGACCTCTGTACTGTCAAATGGCCATATGTATGGATACGAACTCCACTCATTTGGATGAAATATCGCCATGTTTTGACAGCTTCGAGCAACAATTATAAATAACCAACGTTCAACTGCACGAAAAACGCAGAAAACATTCATCACTGGACGTACTGCTGATACTAGTGATAAAGAGCCAACTTCTAAAAAAAAATGTACAGGAGGATCCATGTTCTATTAGTTTCATCAAAGTTAATAGATACAAGGCTGCCTAGAGATGCCATTAGCCCATTACGGAAGCTGTCTCTCTGGTTCGCCTTATCATACACATTAGGGGCGAACTGAGCGATTTAAAACATTCTACATTTGAAGAAAAATAATAAATGTTATGGCTGTACAGTTTCAGGAAGCTGAGTACTCCCAATCACCACAAAGTGAACAACAAATACAGGTAGCACCATTGTCTACCACTTCTTATATACAAAATTGAGCTGAACGTTTGTCGAAGCAAATGTAACTAACAGGCTTATTCATTCCTGCTCATTGTCCTTGTCTTCTGTTGGTAGACAATGCTGTTGTCTTGCAGATGGGGCACAAGTTCTTTACCATCAGCCACTGCTTCACGCACTCCGCGTGGTACCTGTGACCACAGTCAAGGGTGCCAACGCAGTCTCTAACCTGGTACGCCTCCTGCGAGATGCACCGAGCAAAACTCCCTTAGAACTATGAACTGGCGAGGGACAAAGTGCTTCTGATTTAATTCATCCCTGATGGCGCACTTCATGGATCTTTTCCATTACTTCAGGTAATGCTTTATTATTTATTACTACTGTAGAAGCAGCTTGAAGCATGTGCAGGCCATTTCTCTTGAATATGGGTTGTACATATTTAATTGATTACGTAATAGCATTGAATAAGCAATAGATCGCTAATTATTTCTCAACAAGCGTAAGCAAAATAATACTGCTTTGAAATTATTTGAAACACTCCCAACTTGTGGGATATGTTTTTTCAGTGCCCCTACGGTGGTGTTGCGTTAGACATTTCACATTTTCATCTGCGGCGTCAACAGATGCATACTAAACATTATTCAAGCTACCAATGTAACTAAGATCCATGAATGTGAAGTTCAGATCATGCGGAGCAGAAGCGATGGAATCAGCAAGGCTATACGAGCGCAGCAGCTGCAATGTTTATGTCAAACCTGGGGCAGGTAGCTGGATGATGATTCATTGTTTGGAACAGCTGAAATTTAGTTGTCAATAAATAAAGTATGCAGTGAAGGAGTAAGACCTGGCATATTATGCAAGCATCATTCTCTAGAGAAGTTTTAGATGGCTGATCAGACATGCTCGATATTCCTGGAACATATAGGCTAGTCCTCAATTTATCTACAATGTGACTTTTTGTCAGACCAGTATTGACATCTCCAATCTGCTCTTCTAATGCTAAAAGCTCCTGTAGTGAAAAAAAAACCAAAGAAGCATATCAGACAATAGCTAACAAGTGATGTGAATTTACAGATCAATGGCATCCAAATACCTCATACGTCATGCTGTCTATATCTAGACGCATATCTCTATGCTCATCTACAGTGTTTGACACTTCATACAATCTCGAAAAATCCATTATTGTGGCATGCTGCTGGGACAAAAAAAAAAAAAGCCATATGAGCTATATGTGCTGTAAACATACATCCTTAATAACAAAAATAAAAGCAACGCATTTCAAGTGCTGCAAAAACATCTGCCAAGAGTAAATCTGTTCACTCTAGCACTGTAGCCAATACGTAGTTTCAGCTATTTATTATTCCCTTAGTTCCAAATTATTACAGTTTCCATTGGTTTAGTAATATGTCAAACTTCTCTAACTAACTTTGACCAAGTCTTACAAAAAAAACATATTAACATATCGACAAATTTCATGAAGAATTTAACCAATCTAATTCAATGCTGTATATGCTGGTTCACTTTTTTATAAACTTGGTCAAATTATAGAAGTTTTACTTAGGACAAAGCTAGAGTGAAATACAATTGAGATCAGAGAGAGTATATAGTATTAATGACAGAAAAAAAGTTATATGCTGTCATAAATCAAAAAGTGTATGCCATATAGTATGCATGGTTACTATGCAACAGAATAAAACCTTAAAAGATGTGTTTGCTTGCACTTGCAGCAGCAGTTGCTGTTGCGGCTACAGTAGCTGGCACTTAAAAAAATTGCAGCCGCAGCTGAGCTGCTGCAATAGCATGCTGGTCCAAACATTCCCAAAATGTTTTTGTTCCCAACTACAAAGGCAGGCAGCCAGAAAGCCAACTGCCAGAATAGAGTGAAGTGCAATGTTACCTCAGGTGGTAGAATCCTTATGTTGCGGTGGTTAACTGGATTTGCCAGGAACGGATGCTGTGGAGGCCCAAAAGTACGTTCAGAACCGGAGAAGAGAACTGGAATTCGTGGACCTAAGTGGAGACGGTTTCCAGGGTAATTAACACCACCATGCAAGACACCGTTACCGTGGCATTGTTGGTAAGGAACTTGCATTTGAGTAGGATCAAGCAGATTATGAGCTTGCATGCCATGCATCGCATGCTGGTGGAAATAAGGTACTGGTCCCCGAGAAACAGTTGAAGGGCCATTCTGATATTCATGAAAGCCTCCATTTGCAATTTCTGTGGCTCCTGAATGGGTAAATCTGCCTGTTAAAAGCAAAACATTTGAAATCATATTGCCCTAGTAAAGAACTCAGAAGACCACTTACTCCAGTTTTATTTTTTTTGGTAATTTTAACAAATAAAGCTAACCAACTATGAGTTGACTAAGAGCATCTCCAAGAGTTCCCCAATTTTTGTTCCACAAATCATAGTATTTGCCAACTCCCAAATAAGTATGGAGAGGGAAAAAAACATGTCATCTCCAAGAGTACCTCATAATTGACTTCCAAAATATGAAAATTATGGACCATGCACTTAGGGGGTGTTTGGGACTGCTCCACAAACTCCACCATGGAGCAGCTCCATAAGCTCCATGATTTTTCTGAGGCACCCTTTTAGGTGCTCTCACAACTCCCAACTTTTTTTTTCTTGAGCAACGTGCGTAGAGCGGACCTCTTTGGCAAAAAATATGGAGCGGGGCTGAAAAATGTGGAGCGGAGCAGTTCCAAACACCCCTTAATACCACGGGATTTTTTTTTTTCAGTCGCAGGTCTCTTCCATTTACGGGTGCCGCTGACATTCAGGCTAGCAGGTACTATACATCACGCGTGCGCAGGCAACAGCTAGCAGTAGCAGCGCAGGCAGAGACAAGCAGCAGCAGCAGCTAGCAGGCATTGGCAGCCTGGCAACAGGAGACAAGCAGCAGCAGCAGGCGCACGGTTGCAGGTAGCAGGCGCGGATGCACGCTCCCACGAACGCAGCACGCATATTTGCGCGCAACACGGGATGATTTGTCAACTGTTAAAAATGGGGAAGAAATGGGGGGTACCGTTGGAGATAAATCTTTCATGTTTTTCCAAAAAATCATAGATGGTAAAGAGATATGGGGCACTCTTGGAGATGCTCTAATCAGGTACATTTCGTAATGATTTTATATTGTATCAAGATTATTGTTCAATTAGATAGCAGAAAGTATGTTTTAAAGATGTCTCGCACTAAAAAAATGGCATTTGTCCATGAACTCCTTACCTTGAATATTAGTAGTTGCGTTGGCATATTCCCACTGGGGAACTACATCAGCAATACCATTTGCAGCATGGGACATCCATGAATGGCCAATGTGAGTGGGTGGAAATGTATAGTTCCCACGCTGTGCTGATTCTGGATGAACAGCCATTGAATTGAATCCATTACTTCCAGTTACAGAAGATCCTTCTAAGGACGGCCAACTGCTGTGTCCATGATATTCTGATGGGTTGAACGGTACAACATTAGAAGAAACTGTTGATTCAAAAGAAGGGTCCCAAGGCCTAAGCATAGGATTCTGAGGTGCATGAGAAGATGAGCTTGAGCTTGCAAATCCATTAACAAAATGATAGCTTCCAGCAACTGTAGCATTTTTCCTTTTAATATGTTCTCTAGCACTTTCACCAATACTGTCATTCCTGCTACTCTCATCCATAGTTCCTGGGGCTTGGTTTAGAGGCAATGTTTGATTCCCCGATCCAAAGCTCTGAGCAGGAGAAACATGTCTGTTCATTGATGTTGATGACATGGACGGATTGTACATATTTGATGCAAAGACAAAACCAGAATCAACACCTAAATTTGGGGGTGGGTTATGAACAGGCTGATGGTGATGATTTATGCTCACATCATAGTAACTTCGCACACCAGAGAGACCAACATTTGTTGCATTTCCTACAACTGTGACAGTAGCATGTTGTGCACCTTGCTCAGATATCTCACTACCATTGCCTCCTCGAGCTTGCCCTCTCTCTGATGTAAGATCAATGACTTGGGGAGTGCAAACCATATTTCTAAATGCCATAACGCCAATTATTATTTCCCTTAGCTTCAAGAAATAGCTAAGGCAAGCTAAGTCAAAAAACTATGCCTTATCATCACCTCTACCTGATACCACATAAAAATTAGGCAACGTTAAATAAAATTAATAGGCTCAAATGTGACACGCAAAGTGACAACGTTGGGGAGTTTAGAAATTTGCTTGGTAAAGGACATGAAAATTCTAATACTCATATCCATATGCATTCCCTAATTTCATTAAGAAAACAAGCAACGAAATTACAAAGTTCTACTTGTTTAAAAATTCAAAACACTTTGCCAGACAGAATATTGACAGGTAAAGACAAGTAGACGATCATCTCTACGCGACACGCCATGGATCAGCGTCCCTCAAATACTACAGTTACCACATAAAAACATGCAACTTCCCTAAGCCCGGCAAAACATTAATTTGGTTCTCAATTCTTTTACATATCATAAGCAAGCAAGACAAAATTATCTCTCTTCTAAAGCAACTCAATCACAAGGGACAATGCTAGCTAAATCTTACTCATGTAACCTGCACAACATATGCATACACATTCAACCGATGATAGTTAGAGTTGGAGATTGCCTCAGAACTTAACCCGCAATGCATCACTTATATAGAATTGTGTAATCCAATCGGTCTCGAACCAAAATGATTTCTTGCCCAAAAAAATATCACTCATAGACATATCCACCATTTTTACATATCAATCAGAAAAGAGTGGTATCCCAAAGATTGAAGAGACTAGCGGTCACTTGCTGCTCATTCCAAGCACATGATTCAAAGATCGCAGGTAGTGTGCTACAGTGAGTTGATCGGTGGAAAAGGTCTGACGTCAATGAAGAGAACCAATAACTACTGCTATTACATACCCAACCATGAGGAAGGTGTGTCATCCAAGGACTACTGGTAGAAGGGAGGATGTGCATAGGCTATGATAAGTACATAAGTAAATGCAACCAACAAGGAGAATAGCTATATTAGAAACATCTGGTCATCAGCTAGCTACTGGTGTGATCCAGTTAGAACCAAAAGTCGACAATTGACCAGACTAGTTTTGGGCTGTCTTAGGCTCAGAGCAAGTTAGATTAAAAAAAATATGGCAACTAATCCTGCTAAAACTAATTCTAGCATCACAAAACAAGGATCCAAAATGGAACCATGGTGACAGGGCATCCAAGTTTTCTCAGTCATCAATGCTTTGCGGACTTACAGGAATTTAATTTAATATTTTACTTTCATACACTAATTTAATTTAATGGATTGCTATAGGAGTTTTACAGCTTTCACAGGGTATTTGGATGCTTTTCTCTTATGTCACATACATCATTTTCCTTTATCAAGAGGTAACTATTGTTTAATCATGTTTTGTCAAGCTTCTCAGTTAGTAAAGATGGATCCTTGTCTTACATTCCATGATTCAAGATTTCGAGCTAAAATGAGAAGGTGCCAAGGATTGTTCCACATTGGGGTATTTATATGTGTGTAAAGAGGAGTGATACTCATTCTAATAGTTGAAAAATGCTATTGGAAGTTATCATTGCACCAAATTCATTGTTTTAGTGCCAGCAGCATGGCATGGACGCTCATAGTTTCCAAGTAGCTAAGATCTCACAAGCTGTAAGGCTGTCCTGCCTGTAAATACAACTATATATGACGTCCTTAAGTCGCTGCAGTATGTGCTAAAGTTCCCAACATGCACTTTTGGTTTTGTAACTAGACCAGAATGTAGTTTGTACAACAATTTTTTTAAAAGGTGAACCAGTAAAGTGATGCTATTTTGTCATTCTATTAAATTTTCCCTCAATCCAGACACAACTCGCTATGATGTCATGGTGGATGGTACATATCAATTCTCCCTCCATGAACCCCATTCCCCCTGTACAGCATTACAAATTCCCACAACAACACGCGGGGTATCATCTAGTTATGAAACAGTGAAATCAGGTATTCAGGTGAGGTCCTATAAATCTTAGAAAGACATCTTGGTACCATTTTGTGCAATTATGATTTCAAAATTTGAAATTTGTGCTCTGTTGCCGCTAGTTGCTCCAAGTCAGTTTCAGAGAAACCAGCTTTATACCTGCTACTATGTCTACAAACTAAGATCACAATTAGTTGAAGCAGATTTTGATGGTGATTTTTCTGTGGATGGAAAAATAATTATATGTATATGACAGTGGAATGGTCATCAAGAAGAGATAATTCTTATCGTTCCAATGCCCAAATCCTAAACTTGCAGTCAATAGCAGCCCAGCTAATCGTGCATGCAATAACGATAAAACACAAGAAATACAACAGTGCTCATATAATCAAACATGGCAAGGCACTATACGCATGCAATCATGCAAACACAATTACTTCCTAAAATGCACTGACATTTTGCAACATATTTATAATAACCCAAAATCTAAACTTCATCAAGGTATGTTAATTTGATTTGGTTTATCAAACCCTGAGATGACCAAGTTAGAAACATCGATATGCGGATAGGCTAGAGGTAACACCAATTGAAGAAAAACTTCCGCAATACTGGTTGAGATAGTTTGTAATACCCAATGGAGGCCGTCTGAGGATACCGAGGGAACTGTCCAGCGTATAATCACATGGTAATCATCATTCCACGCCAAAACGATGAACCCAGTTTTAGAACCCCTAGTGATATTACTACCGTTCTTTCCTTTTTTTTTTGTATGTTTACGTAAATATTTGTTGTTGTTTTTGCTTTTGTTGGTAGCTCATGTATGGTATAATGAGCATACCAGCATCGACGAGGGCATGAACAACAGTGTAGTAGTTGTAATATTAATAGACAGATCATCCTATGGAAGAGTAACGCAAATATTGCAATTTCTATGCCAAAGAGGGCCAGTGATTTATTGAAAATAAATAGTTTAATACTTTAAGCTTATTTATCCCTTAATCATTCCACTATGCAAAATAAATAACAATTAAACATATGATTATCAACCAGAGTGTCACAGAATCAATGATCGAACAGTACAGATGAAATTGCTCATACAAACATCAAACAAACAGATGCACTACCAAAGCATTTATAAGACAAATGCCCATCCAAGTATACATTTGCACCCAAAAAAATGTACTTGAAGATCTCCATGACCAACTAAACTGCATTCAAACTGGCCATCAGGAACTCAATCCACAAGAAATACTGTACACATTGGCATCAGTGCAAGAACACAAAAAGTAACTCAGGATATCACTATATCAGCATCATCCTAGAAGAATTAAGAATCATCTCCCCAATCCACTAGCTGTAGCTTTTAGTCATGAAACAAAAGGTGCAAACTTCACTTGCCAAAAGGCATCTGATTTCCAAACTACC
Source organism: Eremochloa ophiuroides (assembly GCA_038502445.1). Lineage (NCBI taxonomy): Eukaryota > Viridiplantae > Streptophyta > Magnoliopsida > Poales > Poaceae > Eremochloa > Eremochloa ophiuroides. Next base: position 60,198,396 of record JAHLJS010000006.1, read on the forward strand.
AACCAAACAGCTATGAGGTACCCACCGCACAACTTCACAACTGCAACATCCCAAACCACACCAAAATTTGCTAGAAAGTAGTACCCATTTTGTTTATCATTGGTATCTTAACCAAATAAAGTTGATCTCCAACAAACTCACAATAAGTTCAGCATACCTCACATGAACTAGCACGAGGCCCGCATCTCTAGTTGAGTAAATTTCACAAAACAACCACATTCTTATCCGTGTCACAAAACTACAATTTTTAGTTCCCATTTCTACCACTACTTTGGGCCCATTTCTACCACCACTTTAGGAACCCTTCTCAACAAACCCACCAACTTTTTGCTCCTGCACTATCATGAACACCAGCCACTCGTCATATTGCATTTTTACCACTACGTTGGTTTATTCAGTTGCATTATGTGATGCTGACGAGCAGGCCAGGCAATCAGAATATTGTAGGAGGAAAATGTGGTAGAATTGTGAGGAGGGAGGCAAAGTAGTAGTGGTTCTACAAAACTGACATCAGAAGTTGTGTAAGATTTTAGGACATAAATGTATTAGATTGGTGGAATTTACTCTTTCCCATTCTTGCAATAAGCACACTTCTGTTTTAAATGGTACATAAATACACAATAAAATGGTATATTGCCTACACACTAACCGCGCGCTCAAGCATAGCAGATGCATCCCCTGCCCCTCGAGATGACTAACAGAAGAAGCAAAATAATGCTAGCTAGATTAGCAAAGTTCTCCACAACATCAGAACGTGCATGCACATAAAGCAGAACAAGTTAGGCGAATCCAACACCTCTTTAAAGTTTGGCTACTAACCAGAGATGGAAACGACCGCCCACAATCCCGAGCTGAATTAATCATATGCCCATACTGCGGTATCATTATACAGTTATACTCTTACAGTCCCAGCTCCCCCATCCAATTACCGACGAAATTCGCACGCAGTGCCGTACAGGGCACTCAAATCGCACGCCCCCGCGAATCCAATTCCTTACCCCGCACTCCGCCCACCCGCGCATGCATGGCCGGCGCCCAAGTAGACACATACCTTCGCGCCCACACAAAGGCAATCGAGCTAGCCCGAGCGAATCGCTGGGGGAAAATACCGAGAGGAAATGTGGGGAATTCGCAGATCGTCACCTCGGGTAACACGCGATCCGATCGGCGAGGTAGGGGAGGGAGCGAGCCGACCGTCCGTCGGCCGGCAGAAATCTGCGATTGGTGGCGCCTCACCTCGGGAATCGCGCGCGGGGGAGGGTAGAGGGAGATGAGCGATCGCCCGCCGCGGTGGAGCGAGCGGAGGGCGATCGGCGGGTGGAGGGGGGAAGGGGATCGGGGGGAGGAACTTGGCACCGGGAGGGAGGGGAGCGTATTTATAAGGTTGAGAAGCTTTTTTTAGCGAGGAGCAGAAGAGAAGAGTGGTGGTAGAGGAAGAAAGAGGAGAGAGAGAGGACGAGGAGCAAGAGGCTCTCTGGTTCATATCATTTTTAGGCAAAGGGGATATAGCATTTGCGAGCCCTTTTTTATCCGTCCGCTGTCTGCTGTCTGTCTCTTTTTTTTTTTCTTTTGAAGAACGAGAAGAGAGAAGGAGAGAAGGCAGACGAGAGCGACGGAGCGTGTGACGCCAATTGCCCAATTTCTTTGTTTCTGCGTGTGATCTTATGTGCCGAGGGACTCTATAGCACCTTTTCATGTGCCCTGTTGGCTGTCGCATTTTTTTTCCGCTATTGCTCACTGCCATCATTTTTTCCCCCTAACTAATGTTGTTGTCGCTGCTCTGAATCCTAGGATGCAAAGGGTTTATTTTATAGCGAGAAACATTTTAGCCAGCTAGAATCATTGTTAAACACCGTAAGAAGAGAAACATTTATGTTTGTAGAGATCCTCACCAAAAGAGGCTATTGTTTCCGGCTCTAATCATTTGATTATGAAGGGTTTTTATGGCTTTCTCATGGGATTCGAAAAAGCAACTATAACCTCTCTAGTGTGGTTCTTAAGGTGTCCTGTGTAGGGCTAGACGTGTGATGCCTATTAGTGCGTGAGTCACCTAGTGAGTGTGCTTAATTGACTTATGGAGCTTAGTCTCTAGTTGTAGTGTATTTAATTCATATTGGTTGCTCTAGCTTACTCCTAAAGACATTATTGCCAGAGCGATTGAATGAGATAATCTAAAGACTAATATACACTAGAATTGTGTAGGTGGACTTGCTTGAGTGATAGTAGCGAAAGTGCATCTAACCCTTTAATGGGTTTTGGATGATTTGATAACAACAATCATTAAAGATTTAACTTGTGTAAATGATTTGTCTCACATAGATTTGAAATGACATAAAAAGCCAAAATGATGGGTTGTTGTATATACAATCAAGCTTTACCATAAGACAACAATGAAAATGCAAGGAGGTTTATTTACTATGGGACAACAATGATTCATATGAAAGAAAACGTTTATCAAAATATATTGACAAGCTTCGGTATATCAATTGTATATGAGGGAGTGGTCAAAGTGTTGTTGACTTCTAACAGAAAACGCTCCTCTTGAGCCTGTCTCCTCGATGTAAATTTGCATAAAACACCCCGCATATGCAAAGAGACGGGGTTGGCATCGTCTCGTGAGGCGACTGAGAAGTCACGTGGCCCAAGGCCGAGACGCCGCCTCTAGCAGCGCTGTACGGGTTATGGCGTCCCCAACCCAAGCACGGATCCGATGCACGTGCACGTGGTTCTGTTGCGTGGCTGAGGGAAATCTCGCGCCAAATCGTTCTCCACCGCCTATGGCCCAGTGTCGTCCCCTTTGCCCCGCCCGGAGTCCATCACATACAATTCTTCAAAGCCCGCAATGGTGTCCACTCCCGTCGTAGGCCGCCACAGTGCGACTCCTAGCCTGTTCAATGCGACGGAGGAGGAGCAGGGCGGCGCCTAGGCCTGCTAATGGGTTAAAACCCACCCCATACCCAATCTGGCTCATAACAAATTAACTCTCTTGTTCAATCCATCCCCCTCCACATCTTTTTAGTTTCAACCCGACTCATAAACTAATTACGCCTTAGAATCTCACGTTCACACCTTAAAATTTTTATCAAAATTAGTTGAAATTTATTACAGAAGATTTAATATAGCAAGAAAAACTTCATGTCGACTGGCACTGTCTGATATGTATGTACCAAATCAAAGCCGGATCCTAAATAAAATCTTGCGTTCACCCCAACGCATGCTGCCTTGCTTGGCGGGTCTCCTCCATAGCTTCTTGCATTCACGCCAGGCAGCATGCCATAGATCAGTTCCGTCTCCGCTCGGAAGACCCCAAGATGCATGATGGCACAGTGTCGTCCGTCGTGCCTTGCGTCGTGGAGAATAAGAACCGCTGCTTCATAAGCAAACGAAACATTCAGGTTGCAAGATTCGTTGGATACGAGGCTATTCTATTCGCTGGAACTGGAAATAAACATTGATTTTAGTTTATTCTGATTTGTTTTGAGAGTAAAATACTGTTAAAAATCACTAATTTTATCTGATAAGCTCAAATGAACTACCTTGATAGAACAGAATTTACAGAGAGGGAATTTACAGAGAGGTTAAACCTTTGGGATAGTGAGTGGCTCTGCACTTGGTGGTGTTGCCCTGTTTTCTTTAACAGCTTGAAAGAACAGTGGTTCACTTTTGTTCTCTTTTCTTCATTTAAATTTCTGTATTTTCATGTTCCACGTGTGATAATTTCTCATGAGAAAACAAATAGCATGTTTACGCAAACATTAAACTGTTTGTAAACGACCCTCTATATAGCTCGTCTTTTTATTATCTCTACCTTAGAAGTTTCTTAGAGAGGACCCTTGTCCATGGACTGCGTATATCACGAAGTTAAAGAATCACGGCGTAACACGAGGGATAACATCCTACGCAAAGCCTCGATTCCTGAATCTTGAATTCCTGACCACCATACAAGCAGAAAATCAATCACAGGAGAAACGAAAACAAAGGCAAGGCAGACCGCCAGTGCACCCCAGCAAGGAATGAACAGTGCTCCAGTACAGTCAGGCGACCATCGGTACACAGTGGCGTGCCAAACATTCGGCACATTGTAATACAAAAGGAGTGCGCAAATGTAACAATCTCGCAAAACATTACGGAACACAAAAATGACAGTTTCACAAGTTTCATGCAGCAAAATAAATTAGAATCCTCCCTAGAGATCACCGAACTTCAAACACAATTCCTGATAAAACAGTAAGTTCCCAGAACAGAACCAGCAAACTATTGGACGACCTTAATAATGTCTGCCTTGCCAACCAGTGACCCTCACCCTTACTTTTCCTCCCTTTCGCGGTTCCACTGCTCAATCTTAGCCCTGCGCTCCTCACTGCTCTCCCTGACAGGCCTCCTTGCCCGCCTAGGAGGGGGGGCTTCCACCATGCCTGCCCTCCCTCCATCGTCATACCTTTCATGCCTGCTGCCTCCACCCCTGCGCCCACCACCACCACTGTGGTAATCACCACGGCCACCACCACCACTGGCGCCACGGTAATCATCTCAGTCCCGGCGCTCTCTCCTGTGATGTGGACTAGGGCTGCGACTCCTTCCCCTGTATGGCCTCTTGTAATGCTCATACAGTTTTTTCTTCAGATCCCTACCGATCTGCTTCACATGCATGAAATTGCAATATCCACCACAATTGCAGCTGTTCTCCTCATATTGCCGGCAGGTTGCTTCACGGAAATCAGTCACAGGGGAGAAGTCAACAACAATTGGTCGGCCAGAGTAAAAACGACCCTGAAGGGCTGTATGAGCAGCAGCTGCCTGTTCTTCCTCCCTGAACTGGACATAGACATTACCAATCATGTGATCAGCAAGGTTATCGCAGACATTGAGATTCTCGATCTCACCAAACTTGCTTAATTCCTCATATATATCCTCGTAAAAATCTTCAAAATGCTCCTGCATCTTGTGGGGATCAATTGGATGGCCTTGAGCATCAACCCCAGGGGTGATCATGTCCGGGCGCTGATACATGTTAACGAGGACCAGAGTGGCTGATATGGTTGGCCTGTTATGGAGACGAGAGCAACGATCTCCATGACGACAAGCCCCAATCTTGAAGTAAAATGAGCAGTTGACCCTATCTTTCTCTGTACCAAATATTGAAGCCAAGTGTTCCACAATGATTCGAAATCAGTCCAACTAACTAGAAGCCTGCAAAGACAATGTTTGGTCATTAATACCCCGCTAAATTGAGAGGAGTGCTTCCTGATACAGGAAAGCCCCCATCCTTTAATTGGTGAGCCACAAGAGAGTTAAGAGTATTGATGGACAATGTATTGTATACGTTTTACAAGATATCAGCATCCAAAATATTACCAAATTTGATGCACTGTATTCGTTTTACAACTATGTACATGCATTGTATACGTTTTACAATATTAACAACACATTAGCATACAACATATTTACCCATTTGAACATTGAAGTTAACTGCTCAAAAGGTGGCAGCTACTACTGCAGTCCCAAGACATGGCAGACCTCAAGTTCTTGCACAACAACACTAGCCAAACCTCTTCTTATGACCTAAGCTGCACATTAACTCAAATGTTAATATTAGAAATTCAGAATAACAAGAGTACATAAGTAAATGACATTAGGAGAATATAATATTTTTCCAGAGCAAAGCATTAGCGGATATATATAGTCTATTAGCCTAAACTCATGCCTTCAAATAGTTAACACCAAAGGTACAAGCCCTGCAACTGCAAAAAGACGGTATACTGATGGTCCCCCACTAAGTGTTCATTGTCCCTGTCCCTGCAACTGCAACGAAACTAATAAGACAAAAAGAAAAGAAAAGAAAAAGAAAATAGAAAGAGCAACTTTTCGCCTTGCAAAAGAGCAGCTCCTTCTCACGTAGTAGCCCTTGTTATATCCATCCAGCAAGGAATTTTATTTCAGCCATTTTAAAACCTTAATCTGCACACTGTTTAAGATCATTAAAATACAATCAAGTAAAAAACGAAGGAATGAAATAAAGCATATTACTGCTTATAGAATAATAATGTAAAAACAAAATAGCACCAGGTGAGTTGCACCTAAACCCCTAATCGCTAGTTACTATTCCTAATTAGGCAGGTAAAGAAGTGCTGGAATCATATCTATGAGGCAGTCAGCCACAAGCAAGAGCTGCTGATCGCAAGATGATGCTAGCATAGTTATGAAACAAGCTAAGTGATCAAAGATAAGTTTTGTCCATAAAACATTGGTTTTACGAAACAGCAATGGCTGATGGTGAATGGTATCCACATCAAAATTAGTTTCTGTGATGCTGATTAATATGGTTGATTGGTTATCCATTATCCTACAGCAGCATGGTGCGGAAGACTTGTACAGGGAAATCGGATAGGAGAAAACAAGCTATTGCTTCAAACATGAACAAATAGGCTGACAGACTGCGTAACAGGCAAGACACATTACACCTTAGAATTTATTTACAGCAAAAGGTAGATCCTCATATGAGCTTCAGCTTCTCACTCAACAAAGAAAATATTTCTCAAACATTTTTTCCCCGGTCAAGCCAGCAATACACTTGCCCTTTGTGCAGTGCAAATGGCATTGGTTTGAACACAAACACAGCAGGACATACACCAGATAATTTTTGAAACAAAATCGAAGTTATTAGGCATAATATTCGCAAAAAAGAAGTTAATAGGCATAATACATGTATACTCTTGTGATTAGATCAGATTCAAATAGCACCAGGTGAGTTGCACCTAAACCCCTAATAGCAGGAAGGGAAGAGAAGGGGTGGGCGTACTCATCACCGGCGAAGGGCCCGAAGAAGACCTGGTGAAGCGACCCACGAAGATCGTGAGCACCAAGCGTAGGGCAGCGGCGGCGGTCGCCCAGTCGTCGCGACGAGAGAGAGAGAGAGAGCCTCTTCGTACGGGAAACAGGAGAAGGAAAAGTCAGGCTCAGGGGCTGCTTGAAATTCATATACTAGGCCTCGAGGCGGACCTGGGTGCTGTTCTGGTCCGAATCGTCCGATCCGTCATCATGTCTAGGACCAGGCGCAGTCCTCCCTACTCTCTCCATGACTAAACCTGGGAATGGGCCAGCATCTCCCCAATCCAATACGTGCATGCGCTTTTTAATTAACCCACCCCAATCCGCTAGCTCCAACGTTGAGACCAAACCACACTACACCGTGACTCCCATCGGCCCATACCAAACCAAACCAACATGGGGACCCGTGGACTAAACCCGTTAAAACTCATTTGAGAACTCACGAGAACCCACGAAGCTATTGCCTACTGCTCTTTATATGAAAAATATATAAAAAGGAACATATGGGCTAGCTCGTTATATGGAAAACAGATAATATAGAAAAATAAAAATAGTTTAAAACATTACATACTCCTGGGAACAAGATATTTATTCTGTGAATTTGTTACAATATAATCCGCACAGCTAACAAGTTCTTCGTCAAGAGGATATGAACAGCTAACGGCGTGCAGGTGTAAACTACTGGAAACAGACATATGCTTAGTTGTTATTCCTGGAGTGCTTTCACTCTCTCCTGTGGAAAGGATGATCTTCTCAAGCTGTTTCTCTGGACTGCAACATTAAATCGACTAATCATTAAAATGGTGAAAAAAATAATAAACATTACACTGTAAAGAATAGTCACTGGGCAGTTGAAGCAGCATCCTTATCATGTAAAAAGTTACAAAAGATTGCAAACTGGCTATTAGAAGTGATCTCTGCTGCAATCTATTAAGTTGCCCAATCCAAGAAGTAAATGGATATTATCATGTACTCTGAAGAATTCTGCACTTCTATATCTTAACAAAAAAAAAGTAAAGAAATAATACTGCCAGTACTACTTAGGCACTTATCAAAACAAGAATGCATGTGTACAAGAATTTACTTATCTAGTTAACTAGTCAAAAAGTCCCTGCTACTGCTACTGCTACTGCTACTGCTACTGCCCCATCTCCAAAAATGTAGGATAATCATAGCAACAGCTAAATAAACAGAGAACATATAGCTAATTGGTTCAGCATGGAGTTTACAAACACACCTGATTAAGCAGATCTTGATACTGGTCGCCCTCTTCAAGTTGCAGATCTTGATCTTCAACTATGAATAAGCAGTCAAGTTTTCAGCAGCTACCAAAAGAAGATTCAGCAATGAAAAAATAGCATATTTATTTTAAAGAAAAGGCTTTGTATCATCACTAGCGAGGTTGTTGGGCTTGAATAGCCAATCTTTCCCACAAACAAGCACCTCAAGCATTTTCAGCGCTAGTGAGCTTCTACGCTCCCCTAGAATTCTTCCTCCTAAACTAAAAGCAGATTCCGATAAAACTATGCTAAGGGAAATAGCAAGGAAGTCTCGAACCATAGTTGACAACACAGGAAACTTTTTTGATCTACTCTTCCACCAATCTAGGATATCAAAATCCTCATTATCGGGCCCTGGCTCAAGTGGTTCTTCGAAATATGTATCGATTTCAGCTTTTGGTGCCTGTGCAACTCTTTGGCGTGATGCGTATTGAGCAAAATCCACTTTGATCTTTCTTTTTCCAAGAACCGGTGACCCCACATTACTTGTTCTTGCACATTGTTGCTCATTGCTGCTGCTTGTTCTTGCCAATCGCTGCTCATACAATATGAAGTACTTTCTCATCCACTCTACAGCATACCTCATATACTTGTCAATCTTACTTGTATCGTTGAACACCCTCTCAAAGAAGAAATGCAAGAAGTCAACCTTCCTTCTTGGATCCAAAACTGTGGCAATGACCAAGACAAGGATAAATGCAATTTCTTTCTTCTTTCTCTTGCGGTTAGCCGAATTTTGAAGTTCATCTTCATCAGGATTCCAATATTTCTCAAACTTGGAGTGCATGAAAATAGCCAACTCCTTGAGCAGATCGGTACTTTGCCAAGCTGGGTCCTTCAAGGCATGAAGGATGCAAGGCACCAAAGGCAGAAACCTATGTGCTGTAGGCTTTCTATGAGTTGAGACTGCAAGTGTTAGTTCTTCAAATGCTTTCAGAAACTCACACACTGCTCTTGCCTTTTCCCATTCTTCCTCCGTAGGGGCATCTTCATAATATTTAGGAGCATAAGAATTAATCACAGCTTTGTATTTCAATGCTTCTCTCAACATTCTAAAGGTTGAATTCCATCTGATTGGGATGTCAAGATAGATGCCAGCCTTTTTGGACAAACCCATCCCATTTGCAAGTGAGTTGAACACTTGAAGCCTTGAGACAGATGAGTCAATATGCTTCAGCAGCTCACGAATCTTTTTAATTGCAGTATGGATCACTTACATGCCATCCTGAACCAAGAGGTTAAGAATATGAGCCGAACATCTAACATATAGATGCTCGCCTTCAAACATTAACTCTTGTTTATAATTTTTGATCAACTCGTCACATGCTGAATTGTTATTGCTGGCATTATCTAATGTCAAAGTAAACAATTTATCCCTTATCCCCCATTCTGTCAAACACTTCACTAATTCTTCTTCAATTGCATAGCCTGAGTGAGGATACTCTAGTACTTTAAACCAAATGATCTTCTTCTTGATCTTGAAATGTACATCAACATAGTGGGCTGTTACAACCATATATCCTAGGTTCTGCGATGCCGTCCATATATCTGATGTCAGGCAAACACGAGAGTCCAAAATCTGAAGTTTTGTATGAAGTTCTTTCTTCAAGCACTCAAATTTTTTGAGATAGTCACTGCGGATTGTCTGTCGACCTTTGACTTTGAAAGCTGGTGCATCGAATCTACCCAAGGCTACAGGTAAGGGTCTTCAAACTGTAGAAAGGGGATCTCCGCATGAATGATGTACTTGACCATCGCTTCACGACAGAGTTTGGCATCAAAAACAAAATTTGTGTCTGCTGGTTGTTTGCTAATGCTTGCTTGAAATCTTTTCCTGATTGCACTATCAATTGCTGGACAAGCATTGGCAACATGGCCTCTTATACTACTAGTGCCGGACTTCGTAACCAGTTTCAGTTGGCAATACTTGCAAATAGCTTTTAGTTCACCATCCACATCAACCAACTCTTTCTCAAAATGCTCCCAAACACTAGACCGCAAACGACGTGGAGTCATAGATGTATGACCCTCTTCACTCTCATTAGTTTCAGATCCCTCTGATGTATTGGATGCCATATTACTATAAACAGATGTCAGAGATTACGGCTACTCTGTAAATTCAGATTACTGCTGCTGCTGATAAGTATCATAAAGCTTACTGCTAGCATTACTACTAGAAGTGTCAAGATAAAATGATAGAAATTATGAATAAAATCCTATTATGTAGTAATATAGCAGTAATAAAATCCTATTACTTTGTAAATCCTATTATGTATCATAAAGCTTTGAAGAACAAACTAATAAAATGAGTTAAGAACAAACTAATGCCCAGATCAGGATATATAATGGAACAACCATGCATGTGCAGTTCTAAAATTTCAACTAAGAATTTCTGAGCAGCTATAAAGTGGTTAGCTATAGTTAGTAGAAATAAATTTCAACATGCATGTGTTTTTGGAATTTTGAGAACCAAAGAATACAGTATAAATGCCAGCGATGTGTCACTCATACCATACACCTAGTCATATCAACCGTATTCTACAAACCCACGCATCATCGAGTTGCCAACCATAGCACAGTAGCGGTTGGCAAAAAAAAGTATCAGTGCAAGCAAGAGAGAAACGGATGAAGCCTACCTCAGTGCAAGCAGTAGTTCCTCTCTGTACTCAAGAACAACCAAAGGCGCTTACTACCTAGGTGAAGAGCAGTGTCACATCTGCAGGTGTGCTCCCAGAGTTGTGCACCTGAAATGCAGGCGTCAGCATTCGATCTCAGTCACTGAATCTACAGCAAAAGCATTCGATCTCAGTCACTGAATTCTAGTATAGTAGTATTACATCCAATCATCATGCAAAGGTAGTTTTACAAACTAAAATTCTCTGTTATATAAGCACTTCACTCTGTTATATAAGCAGAATAGAGCAAAAGGAAAGCAATATTCTCATATCATGACTATATATGAGCAGCTTGATCTCTGCAATCAGTAATCAAACATCGAATTCACCTAAATATACAGCCCTCCACGAAACAGAACAGGACAAGCAGCTTGCCATATGATTCCCCTTGGACCAAACAAAAGATAAAGACAAAAGATTCTAGCGCTCCTCGTTACCTGGATGGGGAACAACTTGGTGACGCCCTTACGGGCGAGCCTTTCACGATCTTGGACAAGATCCCAAGCTTGGCAATCTCGAGGCCCTCCGCCGCCGCCGTGACCCCACCGGCCGGCGCCCTCTTGTCGTCCTCATAGAACGACCCTTCCTCCCTGCGGGCTGCGGCCCCCGTCTCCCGGAACCCCAGACACGCCGGCGAGGAGTGGAACCGGTGATGGAGCAGGAGCAGCAACTAGGAAATCCTAGCCGCCACAATGGCGTCGTCCAGGAGACGCGACTGGAGAGGCTTCACGAGGTGGAGCACAGCTTGCTGACGGAGAGCAGATATGCGAAGGAGTAGAGACTAGGAAACCCTAGCCGCCACCCGCCATGGTGTTGTTCAGGAGAGAGAGGGGGGCCGAATCGAGAGAGAGAGGCTCAGTGGCGTAGGGAGAGACGAATGCCATGGTCTTCACACCATTAGCCCATCCATGGTCTTCACACCGTTCTCACTCGAAAAACTGAAACGGATTTCAAACCCAACCAGCCCACTGCAGCTACAACCCCAAACCGAACCAGCCCAATGCACTGTTTAGCCTGTTCCCACCCAAACCATGTAGGCCCATACAAGAATCCAAACCTAAAATCCGGTTTGGGACCAGCACATTCCCAGGTTTATCCATGACAGATTGCCCGTGAGAATCTGGAGTGGACTACCGTGGGCTTCACTGTAGCAGTCAGTAATACAAGAATTTCAGCCCAAAGTAAAACAGAGCTTCAAACACAACAATCGAACACTTGCCTTCCTATTGGGCTATAGGCCCACGCATGCTGCATTGAGTTACCAGTATTGGAACATTTGGCCCAGGCTCACTACCGCTTTCGGTTCGATCTCCAATAGCACGCACCGAGAGAGAGAGAGAGAGAGCCAACTGGTTGGGTTGAGCGGAATCTATCCACCGAGGTTTAAGTCTCAGACTAAACATGAGTGTTCATCAGAACTTGACATCACTATGCTTTCAGTTGTCTATCGACAACGACTTGTCTATGGTCTCAACGGAATATCATCATCAATCTACCGACTCATATGTCTACGGTGGTAGATAAATCGATGGAGGTGCGTTTAAGACGAGCTAACTGTTGACGGTCATTAAGTACCAAAAATAATCGTCAACTGTAGCATGATTTGACACAAAATGAATCATAATGCATAGTTATAGGTTTTGATTCTAACGAGTTCCACGAGTTTTGGTGTTCTCACTTATTGTAGGAATACGCAATTTTTCATCAATAAAGTATCTCAAATAACCAATTGGACCACACCATTGTGACGGGCTCGTCGAGACGATCAAAACGGACCTATCATTTGCTATATTCGGAGTTCGAAATCAAAATCTACGGCAACATATGTAACATTGAACTGCAGCAGGCCCAAGAGGACAACACGACGAAATTGGAGCCGAGACCCCGACTTTGGGCGCCGGCCGGCGCCAGGGTGGGGCCGGCCGGCCCCACCATTAGGGTTTTGGCCCTCGGCTTCTGGAATCTTCCTCCCATGCTTTCTTGGCACCCAAGTGAAGCATCCCTACGTCGATCTAAAGTCAGTTTGATCCGACGGTGCACATAACATGAGACGTGGATCGATGACGTGGCGGTTTCTTGCCCTCTACTCCACCTCGGCCTATATAAGGACACCCTAGGCCTCCTCCAGAAGGCATTCTACACCCCGATGCTTCATATTCTCTACATAAATTAGGGTTAGGGTCCCTCTAGTTGATCTAGTTCTAGTTCATCTAGTTATAGCAGTTAGGAGAGACTAGTTCATCTAGATCTAGTCTTGTTTAGAGATTAGAGAGATAGAGTAGGAGAGTAGAGATTCTGGAGGAGTTTCGGGCTGTCGGTGCTTCATCGTGGCTGCATTCTTCTGGATTGAGCTTCCTCGCCCGGAGCTGCGTTCCGAGGTACTTTTGTATTCAACTTCTAATTCAAGTAAGCATTTGTTCTTATTCGTTCTTAAGTTTGCAACTCATATTGAGTGCTTTGATTTTGGTCATTACTTGATTGAAGTAGTATTTCATAGTGTAGGCGTGGTGCCTAGGTTAGGTTTACTTGTGAATGTCCCCTGATTGGCCGGATAGTAGTAGATCGCGTAGATGACAGCTGCGTTGAGTCCTCTGTAGTCCACTTCCCGTTGATAGGATCGATAGGTGTATAAGTGTTTGGTAGGAGGGAACTCTGATTTCCACTCTTATTCATTTCACTGCCCAGTTAGAACAATATTATTCAAAGCTTACCGGTTGTTGGAACTAGATAATCATTAGCTATTTCCTCTTTCTTGATATTATCTAGCCTAGTTGTAGGGTTAAGTTCATCGGTTTAGTCATTATCACCTACTGTTCCTTGTGAATACGATATTTAAAATCTACGGGTGAAATGTGACAGCGATATTATATCTGTGCGCTTGTGGATAATCTGAATACAATTTTATTTAAGTAGAGTGCAGTTAATTTATACCAACAAGTATTTCTGGCGCCGTTGCCGGGGAACGGTTTGCTGATTTTGACTTAGTTTAGCTTAATCTTGTATTATACTTTTATCTTTTCTATTTTATCTCTACCTTTTCATCATTTTATGTTCATCCTTATGGATGCTTTAAATTCCACGCCTATCTGTCTTTATGGCATGCGCAAAAGCTTTGAGTCACCAAAATCTATAGAACCTATCATAACACCTGACTATGAGCTGCGCCCATGTCTAATTAATATGATTCGGGATAAACTCTTCTTGGGAGAAGGTAACGAAAACCCATACTTACAGTTATGAGAATTCGAGCAGACCTGTGCATGCTTGCACATTACTGGCATGTCTGATAAAACTTTAAGGTGGAAGCTTTTTCCGTTCTCTTTGACCGGAAGAGGTAAACATTGGTATAAACGAGCCGTAGGAAGGATGCAAGGGGATTGTGAAACTTTGTGCTCTGAATTTTGTTTATATTTCTTTCCCATCCATAGAGTAGTTAACCTTCGAAAAGAGATTCTAACTTTTAGGCAACTAGAACAAGAATGTCTTAGTACATCATGGGATCGTTTTAATGAACTTGTTACATCTGGTCCAGACCTTGGTTTTCCAGACCCTGTGTTTATTAAACATTTTTATTTGGGTCTTACCAAGAATTCTAGGGAATCCCTTGATTTATCCTCTGGAGGAGCCTTTCCTTATTTGCCTATAAGTAAAGCAAGAGCAATGATTAACAAGATTGCTCTAGCTAAGTCCGAGCTCCCCGAGGAAGAGAAGGAATCATACCCCGAACAAGCAGAGGAAGCTTTGGTAGCTAAAACATAACCACTCCAATCCCAAGATTTAGCTGTCAATTCTAAACCATCGAAACCCCACTTTGATGATTTAGACTTTCAATTAGATAAGATGTTTATCAATCAATGTACATCAGATCTTCTCATAAGAGCATCTTGGAAAAAATGTTGTCAACTTCCTTTCCCCCGTAAAATACATTGGGAAGAATGCAAGGATGGCATGTCTAGTGATGCCATAGAAGGAGAGCCAAGTCACATAGGAATCAATTCTATCTTCTCCCCTTCTATGCTCACATTAAATGTCTCATCTGAACCCATCTCTAAACCCATCCTTGACCCTGATGATCCTTCTTATGCTCTCTCTCCTAAGTCTCATAATGACCCTATGATCCCATTAAGACATCCCAAGAATAAGAGTCATGAAGATTTTTGGAATGACCAAGAAGAGCTACGACAATGGCAGGAATGCATAGAACATACTAGAAACGCATACGCTATTGTCAAAAAATGGATGGAAGAGGACAAAGCCTTAGTACTAGCATCTAAACTTGGTCTAGATTCAAATGGGAGCTTAAATCAATTTCTATAGTAAACATGACTCATCCAAGTGTAGAGAAAGCCTTAGACGAGACCAAACTTAGAGACACCAATCTATGGGAAATCTTAGAAAATAAAACATCCAATGAATGCCGTAGACATGAAATAATAGAAACAAACTTGTTGCCTATAGACATTCATGAAGAAACACCCTTGGAGTTTGAAAAGGGAGATCATATCGATGAGCATGGAAATTATTTCATTAACACCTCATCGAATCCATGCTCATATGAGAAATCTCCTGGATCAATTAGTCTCTCTAACATTATCGCGCGCGAGATCTTCAACCCCCTCATTCTACCTGTTCATAAATTTTTTGAAAGGGTGGTTGTAGATGCGTATGTTTATCATAAATATTGTAGATCTCGTCGTAATCTTGAGATAGGTGCACAAAGGCTGGTGTTCTAGAGGAAACCACCCCATGCACTAAAAGTACAATAATTAGCAGGTTTCCCAAGAATGACTTTGTGTCCTAAAATAACCACTCTTGAAAAATAAATTGAGCTTGCACCTTTAATTTTACTATAATGCCCTTGTGAATTGAGCATAAAATTATAATTATGAAAATATTCCTTTGGGTATTTTTGTCAATAACCATTTCAGGTTTGAAGTAAACGAGTAACAACGCAAGGTATGTCTAACCAATCATCATGCAATATTGAATTATATCCATCCAAGCTTAACTTTGCTTTACAAAATTCCAGCTTGGGGGAATGGGCTCAATTAGAAAATATTATGTAGCTAATATTAGTTGTCTCTACCTTTCTAATTGTTGACACCTGTTATCACCCAAATTTTATTATCAATTATCCCTGCATTAAACATAAATATCCAGTAGAATAGGGTTATTACTGACAGATTCCATGAGTTTTGGTGAATTGTCTATTTTCCAGAGGACTTTCCAGAAAAGCTTAAAATAAGGATTAACGAGCATAATTACCACGAAACTTAACCGCCAAGGAAACATCTTCACGAGAACGCTAGAAGCATCTGGAACACAACCGAAGCACCGGAGCCCGAAACCCCACAGGGCGGGGCCGGCCGGCGCCTCCCTAGGGCTTCCCCCGCGCCGCCTTCTGGAGTCTTCTACCACCGCCTATTAGAAGTCATCTAGGCCCTTATTTCAAGTCGGTTTGATCCTACGGCATACGTGCATCCCACCGGCCTATAAATAGAGAGGCATACCCCCCTGGAGGAGAGCCAGATCAAGAGATGAAAACCCTGAAGCATTAGATAGATATTCACTAGATCTAGGCTAGCAATCAAGAGAGAGATTAGAGAGATAGAGTATATGAGTAGAGATTCGGAGGAGTCCCGGCCTGTTGGAGCTTCTTCGTAGCTATGTTCGTCTGGATTCAGCTACCTCGCCTGGAGTTGCGTTCTGAGGTACTTTTGTATTCAACATCCTGATTCAAGTAAGCATTTGTTCTTATTCGTTCTTAAGTTTACAACTCTATTTGAGTGCTTTGATCTTGGTAGCTCCTTGGCTGAAGTAGTAGTTTGTAGTGTAGACGTGGTGTCTGGGCTATAATTACTTGTGAAGGTCCCCTGATTGGCCGGATAGTGGTAGATCGCGTAGGTGACAGCTGCGTTGAGTCCTCTGTAGTCCACTTCCGGCCCGTTGATAGGATCGATAAGTGTATAAGTGTCTGGTAGGAGGGAACTCTGATTTCGTCTCTTATTCATGTCACTGCCCGATTAGAACGATATTATTCAAAGTTTACCGATTGCCGGATCTAGATAATCATTTGTTATCTCCTCATTCTTGATATTCTCTGGATTGATTGTATTATCGGGTTAAAAGGCAATAGACTTAGTCAGTATCACCTACTGTTCCTTTAGGTTCGATATTAAAACTGGGATTGTCTGGTGAAGTGCTACATCGGTTGTTTTATCTGTGCGCTTGCGGATACCTTGATATTATTAATCTTATTTAGAGTGCAGTTAATTTATACCAATAAGCATTTCTAGCGCCGTTGCCGGGGAACGGTTTGCTGATTTTAGCTTAGTCTATCTTAATCTTGTATTATACTTTTATCTTTAATCTTTTACCATTTAAAGTATGGAACCCACGTCCCAACTTTTATATCAATATGGAGCACCATCGGGATCGTATCTCCAGCCAAAATAATCATCTTTACCTATCGCATCATCTGGCTATGAGTTACGCCCGAGATTAATTAAGTTAGTTCAGGATCACATTTTTTCTGGTAGTTCTAGCGAAAACCCTTATTCTCATTTAGCCGATTTTGAGCAGACATGTTCATGTTTGTACTTTAAGGGCATGGCAGATGAAACTTTAAGACGGAAACTCTTTCCGTTTTCATTAACGGGAAAAGCAAAGAAATGGTATAATCGCCATGTTGGGAGTAGTCAAGGAGATTGCAAAGTATTACGTGCTAATTTTTGTCTTAAATTTTTCTCTATCGAAAAGGTCGCTAAACTTCGTTTTGAAATTATTGAATTTAAACAATTAGATAACAAATCATTAAGCAAGGCTTGGGAACACTTTGATGGATTTATAAATTCTGGACCTAATCTTGCGTTGCCAGAACCAATGCTTTTGCAACATTTCTTTTTAGACCTTGATGATAAAAATAAAGAATACCTTCATTTGGCCGCAGGAGGAGCATTTATGCATATTACTGCTTCACATGCTAAAATTATTCTTACTAATATCTTAATTGATCTTCCTGAAGAAAAAGAAAAATTGTTAGATGATGAATTTTTGTCGTTTGATTCTAAACTTTTGTCTGATTCATCTCAACCTTTACCTGAACTATCTAATGAGAAGGAGATAATTCCTAGTTCTGATTTTATGCTTGAATTTCAGGATGAAATTTTTGATAATTATGGAAACACCTCACGCTATCATAAAATTATAAAACCACAAGAGTCTATGAATTTTAAAATTTTTAATGTTTCATATCCTGCTGATTTAAAATTCCTTAGAGAGATAACTAGAGAATTAATTTTTGTTATGAGTAATGAGTGGTTGATAGAATCTGAGCTTTCAAATAATATAATTCGTTTAAATTCTCCTGCCATTACTATTAAATGTCAAATTGATGCATATCTTTTTGATGCCTTTTATAATCCAATAGTAAGTGTCAATATTTTGTCTCTTACATTTGCTGAAAAATTCTTGAAAGATATGCCATTAATTCCTACAAATAAATTATTAAAAAATCGTTCAGGACATATTATTCCTAGTTCAGGTGTTTTAGGTTCTCTTCCTATTGTGATTAACGAATTCCGAATTTTCCTAAATTTCTATATCTTTGATGTTTGGGATTCTGATGTAATGATTGGGTTACCGATAGGAAACCTTTTGCGAGAAGGTTGTGCGGGCAATTTAGAAATTAAACTTGGGAAGGGATTTAATCTCTCAGTGCCTATAACTCATGCATTAAAAGCTAAGGAAGAGTCACCTCCTGAGTTAGATCCGATAGAAGAAATTAAGGCTGTGTCATTTGAGGAATTTATTGAACCTAATTTAGAGGATGATACTCAGTTCTTCATTAATGAAGAGGAAGAGGATCTGATTGATCCTGAACCTCTGGATGAATTACTAGAGCCACCTAAGCCTTCTATTGAGCTTAAACAACTACCCTCTGGTCTTAAGTATGTTTTTCTGAATAATAATCAAAATTCTCCCGTGATTATTAGTGATAAACTTTCTGATGAATAATCTTTTAGATTAATAACTGTCTTAAAAAAACATCGTGTTGCTTTTGGTTATTCACTCCTAAACCTTAAAGGGATTAGTCCTGTTTTATGCACCCATCGTATTCCAACCAACCCAGAGATTACACCTTCTAGAGAGCCCCAACGTAGGTTTCAAAATACGATGAGGGAAGTTGTTAAGAAAGAGGTCTTGAAACTTTTGCATGCTGGAATTATTTATCCTGTTCCGCATAGTGAGTGGGTAAGCCCTGTTCAAGTTGTACCTAAAAAGGGTGGTATGACCGTAGTTAAAAATGATAAAAATGAATTGATACCCCAGAAAACTGTTACAGGATGGCGAATATGTATAGATTATAGAAAACTCAATAAACCAATCAAGAAAGATCATTTTCCGTTCCCCTTCATTGATGAGATGTTAGAGCGTTTGGCAAATAATTCTTTCTTTTGATTTCATGATGGTTATTCTAGATATCACCAAATACCTATCCACCCTGATGATCAAAGCAAAACCACTTTTACATGTTATTATGGAACTTATGCTTATCGTAGAATGTCTTTTGGATTATGTAATGCACCTGCTTATTTTCAAAGATGTATGATGTCTATATTTTCTGAAATGATAGAAGAAATCATGAATGTTTTTATGGATGATTTTTCAGTTTATGGAAAAACTTCTGTTGATTGTCTAGAAAATTTAGATAAAGTTTTGCAGAGATGTGAAGAAAAGCACTTAGTCCTTCATTGGGAAAAATGTCATTTTATGGTTAGAGAAGGAATAGTGCTAGGACATTTAGTGTCTGAAAGAGGTATAGAGGTAGATAAGTCAAAAATTGAAGTAATTGAACAACTATCTCCACCTGTTAATATAAAAGGAATCCGAAGTTTTCTTGGTCACTGTGTTTTTATCGCAGATTTATAAAAGATTTTTCACATATTGCTAGACCACTGACTAACTTGCTAGCTAAGGATATTTCTTTTGAATTTGATGATGCATGTTTAAAATCTTTTAATATTCTTAAAGAAGCACTTATATCAGCACCAATCATTCAACCCCCTGATTGGTGATGCTAGTGATTATGCTGTAGGGGCAGTATTACGACAAACAAAAGATAAGAAGCATCATGCAATTGCTTATGCTAGTAAAACTATGACAGGAGCACAATTAAATTATGCAACAACTGAAAAAACCCATGGCTGTTGTTTTTGCTATTGATAAAATTAGATCTTACTTAGTAGGAGCAAAAGTAGTTGTTTATTCTGATCATGTTGCTTTAAAATATTTGCTCACTGAGAAAGATGCTAAACCTCATTTGATAAGATGGATTTTGTTACTCCAAGAATTTGACTTAGAAATTAAAGATAGAAGAGGAATAGAAAATCCAGTTGCTGATCAATTGTCTAGAATACACTTTGAGAAATCTCAGGAAATTGCCTATTAATGACTCATTGAGAGATGATATGTTGTTTAAAGTGACCAAGTCAGACCCTTGGTACGCGAATATTGTCAACTTTATGGTTGCAGGTTATGTACCACCAGGGGAAAATAAAAAGAAGTTTATTTATGAAAGTCATCTCCACATATGGGATCCGCCATACCTCTTCAGAATTTGTTCTGATGAATTACTTAGAAGATGTGTACCAGTAGAAGAAGGCATGCAGATGATTCAGAAATGCCATGCATCACCATATGGAGGTCATTATGGAGCATTCCGCACTCATGCTAAAATCTGGCAGAGTAGGTTCTTTTGGCCAACTATGTATGAAGACACCAAAGATTTTGTCCGGAGATGTGGATCATGTCAGAGGCACGGGAATATCAATCCAAGAGATGCTATGCCACTCACCAACAATCTCCAGATTGAGCTCTTTGATGTTTGGAGAATTGATTACATGTGACTATTTGTGAAATCAATAAATTGTGAATACATTCTGGTGGCGGTTGACTATGTATCCAAGTGGGTAGAAGCAATGCCATGCATGAATGCTGATTCCAAACATTCAAAGAAGATGTTCGAAGAGATTATATTTCCAAGGTTTGGGACACCAAGAATGGTCATTAGTGACGTAGGAACACACTTCGCTGATAAAAAGTTTCACCGATACTTGCAAGCTCATGGCATCCGTCACAATGTAGCTACTCCATACCATCCTCAGACAAGTGGCCAGGCAGAATCATCAAACAAACAGATCAAGAATATTCTACAGAAAACAGTAAATGAAATGGGTACTGTATGGAAGGACCGATTACCCGAAGCACTTTGGGCATATCGGACCACATACAAGACACCTTTGGGTATGTCACCTTATCAGCTAGTATATGGTAAGACCTGTCATTTACCAGTGAAATTAGAGCATAAAGCTCACTGGGCTATTAAGAGATGGAACATGAACTTTGAAGCAGCTGGAGAAAAGAGAAAAATGCAATTATCAGAATTAGAAGAATGGAGAGAAAAGGCTTATCACAATTCAAAGATCTATAAAGAAAGAACAAAAAGATGGCATGACAAGAGAATCAAGAAGAAGGAGTTTGCACCAGGAGATAAGGTATTACTTTTTAATTTCAGGTTTAAATTATTCGGGCTTGAAAAACTACGAAGCAAATAGGAATGACCATTTACGGTTGTGAATGCATCACCACATGGAGCGGTAACTCTACAATCACACGAAGGTACGTTATTCAAGGTAAATGGTCACCGACTTAAATTATTTTTAGAACCATTTAATTTAGAAGTTGTTGACGGGTTGGACTTTATCCAATTACCTACTTTTTAGTCCCGTCATTAATCGTTACGAAAAACTATCGCACATCGCAACTAACAGGAAGTAGGAAGAGTCTAGAGGCTTCACGAGCTCGGCCAACCAGGGAAGTCACCGGGTGGGGCCGGCCGGCGCCCTAGTGGGGCCGGACGGCGCCCCTCTGTCCCCTCTCGTCCCGACTCAAGTTCTCATTTCTTTCTCTATCTTTCCTAAATACAATCCCATGAATTACTAATGCATACGGATAATCTTTCATACGAATCCTATAGAACCTAGATTTGATCTTATCCTATCTCCTGAAAACCATATAAATACGTACCTATACCACCCTTGAATGCCATCCCATCATCATTGCCTTCTTCTCTTCCAAAGAAACTCTCTAGTTTAGATCTAGTAGCAATGGCAAGTAAAGCATTCGTCGGCGCTTACTCCGGCAAGCTCCAAGGCGACGACTTGAAGGCCATCGTCCTCGCGCAGCCGAAGCCCCTTGCCATCGTGCCCCCGAAGCACCTCACCGTCGTGCCACCGAAGCATCTTGCTATGGTGCCCCGGTAGTTCGAGAGACTACTGCTAGAAGATGGTACCAGGGGGAAGCAGATCGCTATTCCCTGAGACACCCCACTTCTTCCACCTATAGATAATGAGGGACTCCTGTCGGTCAAGACTGACAAGAACGGAACGCTGGTATGTGCGAAGTACACCACTGCTCGCCCTGCCATCCAAGGAGTTCGTGCATGTCCAGGCCAAGTCCGCTACACCGAGTTCATACCACCTCCGCCCAAGAGACAGCGGGCTACATCTACATCAGCACTAGAGAAAGTCTCTAGACAGCCCTAGCTCTCTCTACGCATCCTTAATGAGAAGATGGAAGCTCTCTCTAACACCGTTAGGGGTATAGAGAGGAATAAAGACTTAAGGAGCAAGATTATGAGCGACATGACTAAACAGATAGAAGTCAATGTCAAGTTAATTCGCAGTCTTCAGCGCGAAAAAGATCAGCTGAAAGAAGAGATTGGTGAGCTGAAGGAAGAAATTAGAAGCTCGCAAAGAAAGGGCAGCCTTAAGTTGCCCTCATTATCTATGTAATAAGGCACAAGTGTGTTAAGTTTGATTATATTATCGAGTGTGCTAGGTTTCATTTATAATATTAAGTGTGTTAGGTAAGCCCATGGAGCTTGGGCGGTCGTTAGCTCAGTCAGTTATCAGAGTTATCTAGTATTATTAATGAATAAAATGCCTTATTCTTTTTATCAATATTAATGTTTTAGTTTACTCTACTCTCTATATTTTTGGTATGCATGTTGTCTCCATATGTTGTGCAGAAAAGTATGTAGGAAAATAAGTGTGGGGGAGGCACATCGCGACTATGGAAATCAATTCGCTCGGGAAAATCACGTAATTCGGAAGATAATCGAACCAGGACCTCGCACACCGAAATAGACCTCGTGGGGCCACAGAGGCGCGCCGCCCGGCGCCCTACTTGGGCCGGTTGGCCCCCCTCTGCACCCTCTCCATCCCCTTCTCGGTCATGGTCAGGTTTGATCCCCATATAATTTAATTGCATATGTTTCGATTTCCGTTTCAATCCAAATTAAAAGTTCACATGCTAAATTACTTTTAAAAGAGAAGAAGAGATTGTTTAATTCATAGTTTAAGAATAAATTATATAACACTTTTCTAGGAATCATGTTACTATTAGAAACTATTTATCAGGACCCCATGATTGGTTAAGTCGTTGTGAAACATGATATAGTTGAATCATGAGAACTCAATCCCTGATGTTTTGTCTTTGGAGATTTTATTTCAAAAATTTAAATGATTAGTTATACCTCTCCTTTGTAGTAAAAATATTGTCCTACCAGAGCCATATATAGGATAGAAGCCTGCTACATATAATACTTGTCTTTGTATTGAGTTTGGTCAACCTTTCTAACCATTTGAAGAAATTTGTCATATTTTCGAATCAAGTGCCAATTCCACATAAGCATTACTCTAATCCGGAGTAATAGCGATTCATTCTATTAAAAATGTTTCTCTCCTACACTAGGAGAAAGCACCAAAAATAATTATATAGCATAGTTACCAAATAATTGCTCCATGTTTTGTTAAAGTCTCTCAATTACTAAATTCAAAGAGGTATGAGCTATGCAAAAGAATAATGGAGTATAAAAAAATGGACAAGTGTCCGAAAAAATTAAAATAATGAGTACTTAGATGCTCGCCTCCCTTGAAAAAAAAAGAGAGAGAGAAGATAGCTCATACTCTCTGAATAAGCTCAAATTATATAAAAGAGAGATTTGTTTTCTAAAGGAGCAAGATAGAATTAGGTTCCACCATATTCCACCAAATAAACCTTGATTCGAATATATGCCTCATTTCTCTGTGGATTCGTTGTTTGACTTTACAACAAATACAATGCAAGTATATTTTCACATTTTACCTACCTGAGATCCACATAAGCCTTTTAGAAGTAGGATAAAGAAGGTAATTTCATTAATGCCTTGGTAAGGATACAAAAATACCAGATATATCAGTGATTTGAGAGTACCACAAAAGGAGAAGGTAAAGCTAAGTTTATTTACAAAATTGCATACCCTCCAATTGACTTAACTAAAGGAAGAGAGTGATCTGTTTTCAAGCTATTCTGTTCTTCAACTACTCAAAGATTCATGGTAGACACTTTGAATTCCATAGTACATGTGACTAGACTAGTTTTATATAATGTACTCTCAACTTATGTTTTAAATGCTTCATTCTCTCTAAGAATCTTACATCTTAAAACCAACCTTTTTCTCGGGACGAGCAAAAGCCTAAGTGTGGGGGTAATTGTTGACACCTGTTATCACCCAAATTTTATTATGAATTATCCCTGCATTAAACATGAATATCCAGTAGAATAGGGTTATTACTGATAGATTTCACGAGTTTTGGTGAATTGTCTATTTTCCTAGGGGACTTTCCAGAAAAGCTTAAAAGAAGGATTTAGGAGCGTAATTACCACGAAACTTAACCGCCAAGGAAACATCTTCACGAGAACGCTAGAAGCATCTGGAACACACCCGAAGCACCGGAGCCCAAAACCCCACAGGGTGGGGTCGGCCGGCGCCCCCTTAGGGTTTCCCCCGCGCCGCCTTCTGGAGTCTTCTACCACCGCCTATTAGAAGTCATCTGGGCCATTGTTTCAAGTCGGTTTGATCCTACAGCATACGTGCATCCCACCGGCCTATAAATAGCGAGGCATACCCCCCTGGAGGAGAGCCAGATCAAGAGATAAAGACCCTGAAGCATTAGATAGATATCCACTAAATCTAGGCTAGCAATCAAGAGAGAGATTAGAGAGATAGAGTAGATGAGTAGAGATTCGGAGGAGTCCTGGCCTGTCGGAGCTTTTTCGTAGCTGTGTTCGTCTGGATTCAGCTCCCTCGCCCGGAGTTACGTTCTGAGGTACTTTTGTATTCAACATCCTGATTCAAGTAAGCATTTGTTCTTATTCGTTCTTAAGTTTACAACTCTATTTGAGTGCTTTGATCTTGGTAGCTCCTTGGCTGAAGTAGTAGTTTGTAGTGTAGACGTGGTGTCTAGGCTATAATTACTTGTGAATGTCCCCTGATTGGCCGGATAGTGGTAGATCGCGTAGGTGACAGCTGCGTTGAGTCCTCTGTAGTCCACTTTCCGTTGATAGGATCGATAGGTGTATAAGTGTCTAGTATGAGGGAACTCTGATTTCGCCTCTTATTCATGTCACTGCCCGATTAGAACGATATTATTCAAAGTTTACCGGTTGTCGGATCTAGATAATCATTTGTTATCTCCTCATTCTTGATATTCTCTGGATTGATTGTATTATCGGGTTAAGAGCCAATAGACTTAGTCAGTATCACCTACTGTTCCTTTAGGTTCGATATTAAAACCGGGATTGTCTGGTGAAGTGCTACATCGGTTGTTTTATCTGTGCGCCTGTGGATACCTTAATATTATTAATCCTATTTAGAGTGCAGTTAATTTATACCAACAGCGGGCGATGTCGTGGCCCCTCCAACATTACTACGCGGAGTAGTGGGGGCGTGATGCCTCCACCGCTCGTGGCGTTGAGCTGGTGGTGAGCGTAGAGGTGGTGTCCCACACAGGGGGGTACCGGGTCGGTCGCGTCTCCCGTAGCGAGGCCTCGGTTGGCGCGGTTGCGCCTTCCCTGCCTAGCTCGGCGGGAGCGGCGCGTG
Source organism: Eremochloa ophiuroides (assembly GCA_038502445.1). Lineage (NCBI taxonomy): Eukaryota > Viridiplantae > Streptophyta > Magnoliopsida > Poales > Poaceae > Eremochloa > Eremochloa ophiuroides. Next base: position 60,224,165 of record JAHLJS010000006.1, read on the forward strand.
GCATTCCCTCCATCCCCCGAAACGGGTGGAGGTGTCGCCGGGGTCTCTTCCCCAACCACCTGCTGGGCCAGGGTCAGGACGATGATGGCCCGGGGCTCGGTCGGGTGGAGGTTCATCACGAGACCGTGACCAGTGGCCACGAGCTCGAGGCTCCCGAACCGGAGGACCGCGCCAGCGGGAAGTGCAGGGACGTTGGCTGCCATCCGCAACCTGGATCAACACGCAAAAGGTCTACCTGGCGCGCCAACTGTCGGTGCTAGGATTAGCGAGTGCTAACACCGGCTAGTAAACTTGTGTTTTGCGGTTGAGATCACGGATGGTGTGCAAGAGGAAACACAGGGGTTATACTAGTTCAGGCAAAGAATGCCCTACGTCCAGTGTGAGTCGAGTCGTGTTGCCTTGCACCGAGGTGCTTGTTGTAGGGGTTACAAGCCTAGTCGAGAGGGAGAGGAGCTCACAAGTCTCTTGTGAATGTGAGTGTCTGTGTGTTCTTATGATTGTTGGTTGTAGTGAGTGACTAGAAGTCCTTGTCGTGAATACTGTGATCGGCCTCTGTCCTCCCTTTTATAGTTACAAGGGAGAGGTTAGAATTACATGTGATACCCTGTGGTTACAGTGCTCGGCATGGCGGAGACAGTGGTGACCGGTGGCTATCGTCAGTCACGCCCTCGTCTTGGCGCCTCGAAGGTATGGCATTAGTCATTTGGTTGATCTTCCACTGTTCCATTGGTGTGTTCCAAGGTGACGCACTGTGCGGTGCGTGGCTTGCTGCGCAGGGCTACGTCATGCCATCGCATCCGATCCTGCACAGTGCAACGAGTAGATAGGTTGACCTTTGAGTATGAGCTCCCGGGGCTCGGGAGTCCTTGATGCCGTCGGGGGTGTGATGGGATGGAGCGGTGGGAGTGTCTGTAACAACCTGGGTTTCCGGGAACCAAAATTCTGAACTTTTTAAAATTTTTCTTGTAAACGTGTGAAGCATGTAGCCCTTGGGTCGAACTACGACTAACCCGCCAAGCAACCGATGCATTCATATAGAATTGTTTATAGGAGTGTGCCGGACTTTCTTAGTTGGTCTAGGGTTTTGCGTCGGATAGCACAAATCCATAGTAATCCCACCTGATCATCCTTTGAAATTTCCCACTAAGTACCAAGCTCTGAACCCTAAATCTGTTAAGGGAAAAATACCTTCTTCTTTCTCCCCATGGCCGATATCCCGTCATGACCGCTCTCTAATTATGAGTGTTCCTCCTTTTATCAAAGTCATCCCAATGCATTTCAAAGCCGCTTACAAATTACTCTAAATCATACATGGGAAAACCCCTTTTCAAATTCTCCCAATACTATTTTAATACCATCTCAAATTTCTCCCTTTACCAATTAGGAAACAAAATAGAAATAGCAATAAGAATAAAAGGCTCCTTTTGCCTTGGCCCAACAGAACCCCTTCCCCACTGGCCGCATGGGCCTTGGCCCAGCCGAGCTCCCCCTTCGCAGGCCTGTTTTGCACAAATGGCCGACAAGGCCCAGCACTTCCTTTTCTTCCACCGGCCCAGCTGGCCCGCTCACCTTTTCCCTCTCCTTTGCACATGCCGTTGCCCAACCAAGCCACAAGGCCCAAGCCGCCATTGCCCCCTCCCCTACCCTAGAACGCATCGCGCCCTGCCCCCCTGGCCACCGCCGCCGCCAGCTCGCGTGCGCGCGCGTCCTCGGTCCCTACCCCGCCACGCGATGGACGACGCGTGTCCCGCGCCTTGCACGGACGCCGATGATGCCCGGAGCTTCTAGGAGCTCTAGCCGTGCCCCCATATAAATCGGAGCAGCGCCCTGTTCCCTCTTCTCCCATCACTGCCGCCGCCATGCCGCTTCCAGCAAGACGCGCGAGCACGCCAGCCCGCCACCGGTGCCTCTCCGACCATAGCTTCGTCGTGACGCCGCGTCCTGGCCGCCACAGCCTCGCCGCGGCGCGCCGCTGGATGGCTCGGCTGCTCACGGGTACGCCATGGCCACACCCGGCCGCTGCTTGAAGGATTTCCGCCGCGGCCAACCGACGACGACCGCCTCTACAGCACGCAGCCACGACTACGCTGGACTCGACGTCGCCGGTGACCTGCGCCGCTGCCGGCCGCGGCCAGCCGCACGCGACCACGCCTCCACACCGGCTTCGACCGCGTGCACACGGTCTCGGCCGACCACGCGCTCTGCTTCGCCACCGGTGCCTCCCGTAACGCCGACTACGGCCGCCACGTCGAGCTGCGCCAACCGCCGTTCCCGAGCCACGACGCCATCGATCCTGACCCCGTTCAAGCTGTCGCGCGGCCGCGACGGTGACCATGCTAGAACGCAGCACCACCACCTCGTCGGCCTCGGCCTCGATGCACCTCTGCTCGGTCACGACCACGCCACCAAGAGAAGATAGCAGCAGCAGCGCCCGTCGTGACCGTGAACTCCATCTTTGCTTCCGAGCCGCACATCGACACCGGCCACCTCTGCATCCCCTTCATCAAGCTCTGCTGCCGCGGCGATGTCCTTCCACAACACTTTGCCGAAGCCCGACGCTACCACCCCGAGCTGTCCCTGCTGCTCGTTACCAATAGCACGAGCTCGCGTCGAGCCAGCACGCCGCGCTACACCCTGACCGGGAAGCACCGACCTTGCCGTACCCTCTATGCAGCCACCAAGACCACGCCGTGTTCCCGAGCACCTTCAACAAAACCAACGGCAACCGCCGGTGAGCCGCCATGACCAAGATCCTCTCTTTTTGTTCCAACAGTAAGCATACCATTGCCTGTTCCTGATGATCGGCCTTCGCGCCATCGTTTTCCACTGCTACAGGGAGTCAGGGACCATGCCGCGCCTTGACCAGAGCCCCTCCACTTCCTAGCCCGCACCAACGAATCACAAGGACCGAAGGCCGCCGAAGTCTCGATGTCATACCCCTGCTGCCTCGCCCTCAACGGAGCCCTCACCGTTCGCGTTCTGCAGGCAACGAGCCCGACCCGCGCCAAGCGACCTTCCATCCGCAAGTCCTCGGTGAGCCACGACTTTCTCCCTATGGTGGGCACCGCCACCGTGACCGGACCCGCCACATGAGCCATGGCGTCCCACCTCGGGGACGCATAGGCCGAGCCCCTCCCGGCTCAGGACACTCGCACACACGACACGAGACCTTGTTAGCCAAATCAAACCACCGGCGTTCCAAGAACGTCGGCGTGGCCGAGGACTACCCAAACCACCACCATGATCCCGTTCCGGATTTACCTTGTGCCTTTGGACTCCGAGACTGCCACCACTCTACTCATGTCGCCGAAGGACACGACGGACGCCGATCGAGAAGGGAGAAGATCTCTGGAAGTCCTGACTGGTCGCACCGACACCCCGTCCAAGCTTCACCTTAGCTATCGCGCACACCATTGGAACCCGGCCATGCTCTGCCACCTCCCAGCCACTTGAAGCCACCTCCAGCCAATCTCCGGCCAGCCACAGCCCCGTCTGGCCAGCTGCGACCAGCCCGCAGAAGGCCACGACTAGCCGCGACCAGCCGAAGCAAGCCATAGCAGGCCAAAAGGTACCAGCAGCTGGCCCAGTGGAGCCGGGACGTGTAGAAGCAAGCCTCATCACTTTTCCTTTGACACTGGCCCTGTCCGACCTTGTGCCATAGCCTGTTGCCACATCTTGAGGCCCCATAGATAATGTTGGACGGTTGAAAAGCCAAAGTGATATACGACGCTGGACTATTGGACCCCTGCTCTTACTCCCTGTACATCTATCCATCATACTGTATCATATCCTTACAATATGTCTATATCTGTTGTACCCTATCCTTATATTCTATCTGTTGTACCCTGTCCTCACGATCTGTCTTTATCTAAATCTGTAACGCAGGATCCATATATCATAATGCTATGGAATTGTGCGACTTCGCAGTCTTATAATGAGTCTTTTGAGTCATGTCATTGGTTCTTATTGCTGGTTGTTGTGTTGTTTGTCTGTGTGCTGTGCCTTCGAGCCGATGGTGGGATCGTACCTCGTTCGGACGTTGCGATCGCGGGATCCGTTCCGCCATGACCGTAACACCGAGTGTAACCTGACCTCACGCTGTCTCTCGCTGACTTTTCGTGCACCGACCCTCGCATGCTCGTACCCTGCGCGACCGTCGCATTCCTCTAATTCTTGCGGTGACAACCGCACCGCTATGGATCCAAGTAATGACTCAGTGCCAGTGCACCCAGGTCGTGGTACCCTACGAGTGGTTTGCACACTTGCATTCTTCTGTGTGTCGCTCTCTTCTGACGCCCCGTCTATCACCGTGGCATGTGCGTTGGAAGTAATAGACCACCGCTTTATGTTGTTTCTCGCTCTTCGTTTCCGTTTAGTCCGTTCTATTCGATCCTGTCTTGCTCATGGCGCTTGGGTCAAAGACCGGACTGACTCCTTTTGTTAGCGAAGCCATGGTCTATATTAAGATCTCGGACCTATGCGGGTCGACTCGGTCGACCGGTTAAAACCATCTTCACTGAAGATGTGACTGAGAATATAATATGGATGTGCCTAGCTAATTTCTCTCTCTCTTTTGATTCTTGGTGTTTAAACGCTTGTATGATTGTAACCATTTGAATCCCAGCCTTGGCACCCTACAAGTGGATTAAACACTCGCTCTTTCTCGTGCAACATTTCTTGTCAATAAATCCCTCGTTCCTCTCTTTGCTTGGCTCGTCCTCTGACCCCCGTCTCCTCCATAGCGTTCGGGTCGGAAGATCGTGTGCCGTGGTGTTTGCTATGGACAGGTTTTGGCCTAAACCATTTATGATAAAGCCATACTGGCTTGTCTATGACTTATGTGCTTAGCAAACCACCATCCTTATTTCTTTAGCCCGATGAAATCGGGCATACGCCGAGAGGGCCAAGTCATGTATCTCTTATTATTTCTCCTGTGTCAATGGATCTTTCTGTGTCCCGTCGTCTTTCGGTGTATTGGGTGCTTTCTGTCTTGTGTCGCTTCGCGGAGTAGCCGTTCCGGATTAGCGACGATTAGATCAATAACCGTGGAAGGAGGAGAACATGGACGACAACAGAAGCTGTGAGGTGAAGTCACTCTGGAGGAGATGACCCAGCAGAACGACTACACTAACTGAGGAGTGCTCATACCACTACTTCCTCGACAACGCAGGTGTCATGGCAGCACCTTCTTTTAGAGAATCCTATTAGACATTGCATATCTAGAATTGCTAGCGCTTCATCTTTACTCCTTTGCTAGTATATGATGCATGCAACTACCTAAGCCATTATTACACTGTTTGCAAACCACTCTACTATGCAACTCAGCTTCGCGCTCACGCTCTCTTATATATTTCTATCTACCTGCTTGCTTGCATATTACATCACCATATTTATTAACTCCACTCGCATTGTATCTGTGATGTGATGCCGGTGGTGAACCTCTGGGAATGGTTTAGTTTGGGATGCCAGACTGGTGGACTATGAGCATGCTGCGTGTGTCTTGGGTGTGTGGTGAGGGTCGAGTCGACCAAGTGGGATACACGACGAGCTGTGTAAGCAAGTCTTGCCGGGAGTTGCATCTGGGCATTCCCACGAGAGATATGTGGCGGATAATGACTTATGAGGTGGTTCCGGGATGTGCATTGAAGTCCCGTGAATGGAGGTGCCGTGGTGGCACGGGGAGAGTATCCCCTAAGAGAAGATGCCTGCTTGGTCAAACCTAGGAAGGACTAGCACCAGGGTCATGGGGATCCTTTACTGCTCACTCGTCTTCGATGGGCGGGGAACGGCTGGACTACTTGGTAGGGCGATGCCACTACTGCTAGGTTATAAGGTGATAGGGTGGGCGGTGGCGGATACAGGAAGTTCCCGCACCGTTCTAGATGCGCAGTACCACTGATTGGGCCCGGTACTGCGTCTCCCAGTCTCAGCGTTTCGGTTCGTGCCCGAAGTTACCCAGGGCTGAGTGGTAGGGTGGCATCGACCTAGGCAAGCAAGCACCCGGAATTCTGCCTAGATGATTGTACAGCATCGATGATGGCTAATCTTGTGAGTGGTAAAACCTCTGCAGAGTGTATGGTTGATCGATCGATACATATGCCGATTCGTCGGCTATGGACCTTTCCTGTGAAGCTCTGACTAGTGTAGAGAGCGATATTCTTTTCTCTCCCTGGTTGATGATTGTTCGGCAGTGTGCCCGATGCGGCAGTGTGCCGTTGAGGCAGGACCCGAGAGGGAGTTGGGCCTGTCGACTGAGCGTGAGGTGTGTGTGTGTGAGGTGGTGTATGGGTGGGATGATGGATTTGGGATAGACTTATGGGAATTAATGATATGGGTTAAAACTTGATAAACTATTATGATATTATTACTTGATACTACCTTGCATGCGCTTAGGATGCAAACCACAGCCAAATATTAGGATCGCCAGATCCTTTGTTTTCTCTTTTCCACTAAAGCTCATCGGGCTGACCATGGCCTGCACATATCTGGCGGTGTGCAGAATACCTGACTAACAGAGATATTGAGATAAGAAGCATTAGAAGGTCTCGTGCCTACGCTCAAATTTGGTTCAGGAGATGAAGACTATGCTGCGCCAAGATTGACTCTGATGATACCCTTGAAGGAGGAGCCACGCTCGACAACATATCCCGCCAAACTCTGATGACGACTAGAAACGCTTCTGCTAGATTAACCCTGTAATAGGTGTATCCTCAAATGGGGTAAAACTTGTAAAGCTTGTAATCATACGCTGCATGACTGTGATTTCAACTGATATATGATAATGTGATGGAGTCAAACTTTGATTTGATCGCATTATAACTCATTCTATGGATTTCCCTTCGTGGAAAAATCGAGGTTGTTTCAGTGTCCTCCCTCGGGTGCTTCCTTTTCCACGTGCGGTACTTTCCAGGGGGTAGGCGAGCCTGATTGTAAGGCTTGCCCATTCCCCCGGGTTGGCCTGACGGCTGTCGTTCCCCTTTCCTGGTGCCACACGTGCGGCCAGGGTATGGCAGTCGCCGTCGTAGTTGGAGAATCTCCTCGTCAGCCCAGGGGGCCGTACGGTTGACCATCCCTGTAGCGACGTGGGAGAAGTAGAACCGTCAGATCGATCACCAGAGAAGATGTGGCAGTTGGTACGGCGAACGTGCGCGTTCAGGGTGCAGTTGTGTCAAGGGGCCCACCCGTGCTTGTAAAGTGGTCAGGGAGGTCCCTTGGTCGTCAAGTTTGCCCTGCTGGCGTCAGCAGGGCTCGGGCTCGGACGAATCGGAAACCAGATGCCCGAACCTTGCTTTCCCGAGCCCTGACGCGGAGGCTCGGGCGAATCGGAGAATCTCTCCTGAGGGGTCCACGCGCCCGGGGGAGGCGAGGTGCTTCCGCGCGGCTCTGTCTTAAGCCGCGCGGGAGGTTCCCGCGTGGGCCGTTCCCGTGTGGGCCGTGGCTAGCGCCTTCTTGGACCGGGCTTTATTCGGGAGGCGTGATTTTGCGTTGAAGTTGGGTATCCTATAGTTTGGTACCCGATAATTACATATGGGTAGATTGGCTTAGTTTGCTATCACCAACTATAATGATTTATAATATTGATTATTTATTTATGCAACTATGGATGAAGGATGCTTTTAAGAAACATGGACACAAGAGGGCTAGAACATTGGGCCTTTTTGGTCGCTCTAGTCTGCCCTCCATATGCATCTGAATTTTAAAGCGGTTACCCAGGATTTACCGTACAACCATGAGGACTACATGGCTCTGGTTTTGGCTAAGTAACTAGATCTTCTCTAACTTGTTAGTAGTTACCGAAAGGCGCTAGAGGGGGGTCTAGGTTCAAGAATGTGTTCCGAGCCTGTCAAGATGTGTGTTGGGCTACGGTCACATGGTGTGCCAATCTTGAAGGGGGCCTCCATTCGCCTAGCTGAAACCTTACGTCTACTAACCTGTTAGAGTGACTAGTGAAAGGCTTCGTAGTGGTTCCCTGCCTGCTCACCTTGAAAGTGATAAGAGGTTGGTCGCCTCGAGGCATATGGGAATTCATGACTCATGGTAAAAGTATACACACTCTGCAGAGTTTGATCAAACTGATATATTAGCCGTGCTCACGGACACGACCGGCCTGGATCCTTTTCGAGACAGATGGTTCTATGGATGGTTTGGGATGATGAATTAATCTTGATAATAATAATTATACTCTCGCCTGAGGTGCTAAGCATAACTTAGTTACATAGTCTCCTAATAAATAAAATGTGACCAACTAAAAATGCTTACCGCAGTTCAACCGTGTCAACCTTTTGAGCCTTGCATCCCCTCATGTTATATTTGCTGAGCATGGTGAGCTGACGCTTGTGGTCGTCACCAATAAGAATCCCGGATGGGTACCAGAAGGTGGTTCAAGTAAGGCGCTTCCGTAAGCTGTTCCAAGAATACTAGGCGAGTGCTCCTCCACTCAATCGTCCTTATGGAGTTTGGTGATCCAAAGATAGGAGATGAAGAATAGTTTTCGTTGTGCTATGATATATTTGTAAGTTTTAATGTAAATATGTTTCGCTATATAATTAAGCATTGCTTATGATATTTATCATATTTATCACTATATGTGTTGTGTGGACATTCTGGACACACATATAGTTAACTCTTGGTATTCTTCGAAAAACCGGGTGTTACAGCCCCTGCTGCTGAACTTGAGTTTCAGGCGGCTGTGAGCCATGAGAGTAGACGGGATTGGGATGGATCCGAAGACAAAAGATCCGCTGACATGGCAAGTTTAAATGTGGAGAGTTTCATTTTACATAATCTGTTGGAGTAGTCTATCTTTTTCATAGGAGAGATTTATTTTAGAGAATAGCTAAATCACTTTAGCTTAATCTCTTGGAGATGCTTTTAGGTTATGATTGGACAAAAGTTGTCAAATACTTCCTCCATCTCAAATTGTAAGTCATTCCAAGAATCTTGGAGAATCAAAATTTTTCAACTTTGACCAAGTTTATATAATAAGATAATAATATTTATAATATCAACTAAATATTATTATATTCTTCATCAAATATATTTTTATGATATACTTATTTGGTGTCATAATTTTTTATATTTTTCTTATAATTTTAATCAAAATTAAGATAATTTAACTTTTGAAGATTTTGGGAACGACTTGCCATTTCAATTGGAGGGAGTACAAACGACACCCCTTTTCATCCCACTAAACAGAGTGTTGGTTGATTCGATCCTGCCCAGAGCTGGTTAGAATGCGTGACTCTGACTCTTCTTCCCCTCCTCCACTCCAATTTTCCTCTCCGCCCGTCCTCCGCCAGACCCAAATCTCTTCCACGCCGGCGCGGCTCTTCCTCCAAATCCGGCCGAATCCTCGGTCGTGGTTCCAATGGAAGCCCACAGGGAGAGCCCGGAGCCCGCCCCCGAGACGGCATCATCCGCATCCGCCGCGTCGGTGCTCGGCGACGACGACCTCCTCCGCGAGATCCTCCTCCGCCTCGGCCTCCCCACCGCCCTCGTCCGCGCCGCCGCCGTCTCCAGGCGCTGGCTCCGGTGCGCTTCCGACCCCGCCTTCCTCCGCCGCTTCCGTGCGCGGCACCCGCCCCGCCTCCTCGGCTTCTACGTCAACACCGGCGGCGAGGCGCGGCGCCTGCGCTTCGTGCCGCTGGCGCGGGACCCGGAGCTCGCCGCCGTCGTCCGCCGTGGGAGCTTCGATCTGGGCGAGGAAGCCGGATCCGTGCGGGACTGCCGCGACGGCCGCCTCCTCGTCTTCGTTGGCCGCAAGTACGTCGTGCGCAGCCCGCTGCACCCTGAACGGGGCAATGACAGCTTTCCGGAGCCCCCGTTCCCGCCCGAAGCTTACACCCTCCTCTATTACTTGAATGATTTCTTGTTCTATGAGAACACTGACGGCGGCGTGTCTTGCACCTCGGTGACGGTGATGTGCTCTCCGCGGCAAGCATGGGTGCACCTGTCCGACTTGCAAGCCGGAGTCTGGGGTGAAGGACGCTACTCGGGCATGGTAGATCTACCAGAACCTGGAACATTGAGGGGATGCGAGCACCATGAGTTGTTTTCCAATGGCAAACTCTACATGTTGTGTCTGCCGCATCACATTGTTGGGTTCGATTTGCCCGCCATGGGCTCTTTCTGCATTGAGCTCCCAGACGCAGTGCAGTACGAGTATCTTGAAAACATTGGGCTGTCCTGTGTCGAGGGTTCAGGATTTTTCCTCATCCACTTGAAGGGATTTCAGATTTCTGTTTGGCTCTACAGAACGGATGGCAGCAGCATTGGCACTTGGAAGCTAACTGATACGATTTGTGTGCAGCAGGCATTTCGTCATCTTGCAGAGCTCAAATGGGATTTGCTGCCTGATGTTATTCGTGTGGCTGCAGTCGGTGACAATGCCGACTTTGTGCTCTTGCGGATAGATCATAAACTCTACTACATGCATATTTCAAGCAGAACAGTGGAGATGGTATATGAGGCGAGCCCAGCCCATGGTTACTTGTATGGGGTCTATCCATTTATGATGCCTTGGCCTCCCACCTTTCCAGCACTGCCACCTTTCCAGCACTGAATGGTGGACATGATCACGATCAGTGATCCTGCAAGGTTTGTCTTCAGTGAACGGGATGGGATTCTTTTCCAGCTAAGGCCTATTTGTGTATGATGTCCTTCTGTTGTCCTGATGTAATTTAGATTGATGAAGAATTTTATATGTTAGATTACCTGTCTTCGTCTAATTAAGATGGAATTGACTGTTAGTGCCCCTTTGTGCTAATAAGTTTTAATCAGGCTATTTTTTCCTGTTCCACAGCCAGCTTTACATATTTTGCCACAACTTTTGGTATTAATAATTTCTATTTGGGTCTTATAGCCTGTGCACTGATAATTTATTTGAATTTTGAATTCAATATATTCACATCTGTGTACTTGAATACGGTAATATGGTTTGGTTGAATGAAACGATTGTCAGTGTCATAGGTCCACAAGGTTCATGATCAGTAGTTGAAATTTATAAAGCCAAATACGTATAAAGAAAATATTCAAATTCACAATACAGTTTTCCATTTCATTGCAGTAATCAAAAGAATACGCTTGTGCTCCTTTTTGCCCCAAAATTCTAAGCTAAGATGCCTACTTAAGGTTCATTCAAATGATAGATGCTGTTTTTGTTCAAATTGCTGAAACATTACCCAAGCATCATTTTCACTGCTTTAGCTTGATTATGATGTTTTGTTTCTCTTTAACAAGTTTGAGATGAATGTCTTGAATACAATTTCGAACAATGAGTTTGCTTTTTTTTAAAAAAAAAAAATCTGTTCAGAGAAGATCAATTGAACAGACATTAGGTATTTGGGATAAATAATTGTTTTTCTCCTGAATTAATAAATTTATGTTTGAGATAAATTCACCGGGGTCCCCAAAGTTGTCACTATGTGTCAAATAGGTCCCCAAAGTTGAAAACTGCACATTTAGCTCCACAAAGTTGTCACTCTGTGTCAAATAGGTCCCCAAAGTTGTCACTCTGTGTCAAATAGGTCCCAAAGTGGAAAACTGCACATTGAGCTCCCCAAAATTGTTACTCTGTGTTAAATAGATCCCCAAAGTTGTCCCTCTGTATCAAAGATGTCCTTTTTTAATAGATATTTTTAAATGTTTTTATTCTATTAAAAATGATTAAAAATAAAAATAATCCCTAAAGTTGGCGCGGCATAAGAGTTAGGTCTACGAAACCTTTTTGGCTCTGGTTATTTTTAAAATATCTATTAAAAAAGGATTGAAAATAAAAAATGATCTCTAAAGTTGGCGTAACAAAAAAGTTAGATCTGTAAAATCTTTTTGACTCCGGTTATTTTCAAAATATCTATTAAAAAAGATTAAATATAGTATATTCTGTCTAGTCTAAATATAGGAACGATATTTTAAAAATAACCGGAGCAAAAAAAGATTTTATAGATCTAACGTCTTTTGTTATGCCAAGTTTAGAGATCATTTTTTTATTTTCAATCCTTTTTTATTATATATTTTAAAAATGACTGGAGACAAAAAGGTTTTGTAGACCTAACATTTCTGGTCGCGCCAACTTTAGGGATTATTTTTATTTTTTAATCATTTTTAATAGAATAAAAATAATTAAAAAATCTATTAAAAAAGGACCTATTTGACACAGAGTGACAACTTTGGGGTGCTAAATGTGCAGTTTTTAACTTTGGGGACTTATTTGACACAGAGTGATAACTTTGGGGACCTATTTGACACAGAGTGACAACTTTGGGAGCTAAATGTGCAGTTTTCAACTTTGGGGACCTATTTGACACAGAGCGATAACTTTGGGGACCTCCGGTGAATTTATCTCTTTATGTTTTAATGGTTAGGTACTTTGAAGTTCAAACACTGAAATGGTCATGACAGGTTCAAGTCTGATGTCATCCTGTTTATTAGGAAATACTGATATATTGAACTCCAGCATTTAATCACCAGTTTCCATTTTGGTCCATTTTGGTCTTCTAGGTGACACAACTGTGAACTTATAACACTCGTGTGTGGAGCTGATTTTCCACTAGTAATCTTCAAATCCAAGTGACGCTGTGCCACGGACACTACTGGTTCGGTGACAATTGACAACACGTCTGTTAGAACAAATGACACGTTATGTTCACATACAAAGAGAACAAATGACACGGACATCGGAGTGCGGATCTAATTGTTAGCATACTAAAGGACGTCATTGGGTCCTATTTGGTGGCAAATTGGTGCGGCATAGTCATGGAATAGTCGTCTTTGCGTAGAATTAAAATTTGTGATCTGACCACAAGCTCTCCAAAATTGTCAAGCCTGCTGACATGAAGTGTGATCTCCTCAGATACTGTTTTTCTGTATGGCCTCCGCTATAGGTTTTTCAGTGTTGGTTGAAACTCCCCACTCCCCCCCGGGGTCCATTACACTGCCATGTCCTTTAGTTTCTGAGATTTCACCTTATTGCAAAGTATAGTTGTCCCTGGATTTCAATTCTATGTGATCTGTGGTCCGTGAAGAAGTGCATTCGTCTTGAGATTCTAGTGAAACAATCTGACAAATGTATTACTTGCGCTGATTCAGTTCGCGTTCGTACATCATATATAATATCATAGGGATAGGGATATATATGGATATCAAATTCGCCCGCTCCATCTCGCCATGCTCGGTCACGTCACACAATTGGAGTTGTGATTTGTTAAACAAAGTAAGTCGTACGAGAGTAGTCATTATATCATCAGGAGATTACGTCCCCGTGCCATACAATTATAGTAAGAGGTTATTCTCAACTGGTACTGGCTGATGGTATCCACTTGTCATTTCTCTGCACGGATGCATCCGAAACTAGCTACTCTAGTACTCTTGTCGGTTCGTTTTGCCTGACAGTGCAGGCATCAAGCATAATTCCTCTTTGCATCTAAAGCTTTCTACTAAAAAGAGCTTACTTTTCGAAGTTCAAACCAAAATGTCTGAAGCAAATTAATCAGGCAACATGTTATATTGTTACGATCGATCGATTCACCTACCACATACCAGGATGTTATGATTCAGGAAAAGACTACTCCAGGTGTTCAGTCAATTCAACATCAGGTGCAGTCTGTCATCACACACACACACACGCACACACACGTCTGAGCTTCTAGAGAGTCTAGAAGAGCGGCAATCGTGCATATGGTTTACGTCATTAGCTTCTAGCAGGGTGTGTTTAGTTCACAGCAAATTTTCTCTTTCCCCATCACATCACTTTCCGTCTGTATGGAGCACTAAATAGAGTAACAGCTGTTGCATGTTTGTATTTTTTGCCTGGCTAGTTCGAGATGAATCTTTTGAGTCTACTTGAGTTATGATTGATAAAAGTTGTCAAGTACAAACAAAAGTGCTACAGTGCACTTTTTTTCTAACTTTTTTCAATCTAAACGCAGCCGTAGTTTAGATGTTACATTGACATTTCTCTGTGGATGTGGAAACCAGCTATTCGCTTGCTGCCTATGTCCCGGGCCGTTCCTGTGTCATTTGTTTCCTCGTGCTTCTCACGTTGAAGCTGCCTTTATGACTTGAATGACCCAACGTGAGCTCATCATGATATCTCCAGTGACGAATTGATCAAGAGCATGACAGCATGGTAATCTAGCTAGCTGGGGCCTGTTTGGCAGGCTTCATATCCTGAAAAATAGCTCCGCTCCAATTTTTCCAGCCAAGCGCTTCAGCTCCGTGAGCTCTAAATTTGTCTAATATGTGGATCTTGCTCATAGACCCACCAAATCCATGGAGCTCCTCAAGGGATGCTCTGAAAACTCTAATTTCGTGGATTTGATAAAAATTACCCATCTCTACCATTCATTACACAAAGATACCGTTTCGATTTGTTTTTCTTTCGCTCATTCGCATTCTCTTCTTCCTTCCATCTACCATCGTGGCCGAGTTTGCCATCCACCATCCGCCGCCCACTGTCGTGGCCCAGGTCACCGTCCGCCGTCCGCCGTCCGCGCGACTTGATGCCTGAGCCGTCCGCCGTCCGCCGTGGGCGCGGTGCGCCACTCGCCGACCGCCGTTCGGGCCACTCGTCGTCCGTTGTCCGTGAGTGAGATGCCTAGGTCACCGCGACTGCACTAGACGACGAGGGATGTGCGCAAGATGGGCCCGGCACCACCCGACCCTATCGTGCATGAGGAAGACGCCGAAAGAAGGAGATGCATTTTCTTGTTTTTACCCTTCATTATGTTTGAATAATTACGTATATTAGTTCATCTGGGAGTTAAAGCTGTACCAAAAAGTTTTGTGGGAGTTAGCTCTACCATAGAGCTGCTCCATGGTGGAGCATCTGCTTTGGAGCTGTGTTTTAAGAGCCAGAGCCTTACTAAACATGCAAAATTAAATTGTCGGTCTTCTTGACAGTACAGGCACAGTAGTTGCAGTAGGGGAACTTCCGTACTTTGCTACGTGCAATGTTTCTTCATTCCACCATTTAAGTATCGTGTTAAGTACTGTAATTAGGCACCAAAAAGCGTTGTCAAATCCGACCATTATTATACAGCTATACTACAAAAATGGCAGGGCCCAATGGGTGGGCGCCACACACGTTCCTGTCCTAGTAAGACGCACGGATGCATATACATGCGCATCGTGTGTTACCTTGCGTTAACCATGTGCGTTTAGTACTAAGCTTTTGTATGTTAGGGGACAAGAGGGGCTTAAAACACAAGCCCCTTGGCGCTGCCCATGTGGGCGTTCCAGCTACGTGGCACACACTAGTACACAAAAGCTCTACGCAGGCGTCACGCTTTTATTTCTACAGACGGTTTTGATTATCGGACGTCACTGAAAATCTGATGGACCCAAATCTAAAACCGCCTGTAGAAATCGATTTCTACAGGCGGTTTTCTTAACAAAACCGCCTGTAGAGCATCATTTCTATAGACGGTTTTCTTAACAAAACCGCCTGTAGAAAACCAATTTATACAGGCGGTTATCTTAAGAAAACCGCCTGTAGAAATCGGGGCATTTCTACATGCGGTTCCTTAAGAAAACCGCATGTAGAAATCAGGCGGTTTCTTAAGTGAACCGCCTGTACAAATCAGTGCCAATTTTAAAAATTTGATTTTTTCAAATGACTTCAAATGAAAAAATTGTCTACATAAAAGTTGTAGATCTCAAAAAGTTATGAAACTTTGTAGTTGAAATTTTTTTATTTGAAATCATCTTATTGACGTAAAATACGGTCAAAGTTTGAAATTTGAATTTTGACTTTTTGAAAAAAGCCTTGGATGAAAAAACTGTCTACATGAAAGTTGTAGATCTCGAAAAGTTATGCAATTTTGTAGTTGACAATTTTTTTATTTGACTTCGTTTAGGACCCCAAACAATCAGTTTTCTATCGGTTACGTAACAATATGTGGCGAAGCTAATACTATTCAGACACAAGTGAAATATGGGTGGAGTGGTTAGAGAGGGTACGCGCGAAGCAAAGGTTGCAGGTTCGAATCCCGCCGGCCGCGTAGCAGGAGAATTTTGTGCGAAAAATGTCGTGACTTGTGACTTATTTAAAAAAAATTCTCTGTTTTTTAGCCCGATTTCTATTTTTTCGAAAAATATTTGTACTGACAGTTTTCTAAACCACCGCCTGTGATTTTGTACTGGCCTTTTCCACTGACGGTTCGAAAAAAACGTCTATAAAAATATCTTTGCAACCGTCTCTATAAAGTTTTTCTGTACCAGTGACAACGCGGATCACATTCGACCGGACACCATCCACATCAGCACATGATCTATCTGCCATGGGCCCATGACCCTACTACATACGTACAGGAGTTTTATCACTTTATGCATGGGTTCAGTGAACGAACGCCGTGTGGCTGGCGTGGCGTCTAGTGCGTCCCTTGAGACGCAGAACGGACGGGGAAGACAATTAGGACTGAAGCCAATCAGAAGCCTCAGAACTCAGAAGATGCGCGGATCAGCGTGCAGATCCATGCATGGGACGCGAGCAAAGGCGCCGATGCACGCACGCTGCATGTCGGAACGGAGCATGCAGCGACACGATGTCGATGTGGCAGACAGGAGGCATCGGCGGCCGAGCCCCGGCCGGCGCCGGCGGTGCGCGCACGTCGGCGCGTGGTATTTTGGTATACGGCTGCTAGACACTTCTCGCTGCTCTCGGCGTCGTTTGTTGGGAGCAGTAGCCGCAGCGTGTCCGCTTGCTCGCCGACAGCGCCTCGTCAGCGGCGCGCGCGCGCTAGCTCCTGTGTTCTGCTGCGTGATCTGCCCATGTCGTCGATCCCGGGCGTCAGCAACGTGCGGTCGACCATGATTGGGTGCCTTTGACTTGCACGTTACTAGTACTGTACCTGGGAGGCTGGGACACGTATCGTCATCTCCTAATCCTCCGGTATTGTCTTGCAGCATGTATATGCTGAGCATGCTCTATCTATACCGTTTAAATGTGCTTTGAAATTCGTGCTGTACACTATACCTAATGTTTCATACTACTGCTTTGTGTTGCACGGATCTCAAAACGATGTATGAACGGCCTAGATAAACCATGCTGAACATGTATGCACTGAAAAACTGCTTTCCTAATCCTCCTCTGCCATATACTGTGGATATACTGTACGGTACAGCATGAAGCTTCCTGTCCATGCGTGTATCCGGTATCTTAATATATAGAAGGGTCGATAAAAGAACATCGCCGTGCCATGCAAGGGCTATTTATTAGCTTAAGCAGAAGCTTACGGTTGCAGATGAGTCATGAGTCTGCTTGACGCACTGAACGAAGGCAGATGTAGAGACATAGTTAAGGAGATGATATCGATGCTACTCTGGGTCGGAGCTTAGCCTAAAAAGCCTGTAGTACCCGGGAGGATGCAAGAGACTGGTACCTACCGTTCATGTGATCCATCGCCATCGGTGTCCCGGCCGAAGGGGTCAATGTAATCATGAAAAGGGGGATTGCCCTTCATGATTACAGAAACAACAACAACAAAAGATCATCATGAACGTAGTGATGGGTTTTGCCTTGAAACATTGGCTTGTTGCGACGGTGCAGGTTTTTCATCGAATCTCAGCCAGCCCACCGTAATAATCAGAAAAACAGAGGGCGCCAATCACGTAGTACGTGGAGATGAGTCGGATAGCTAGTGGGCGTGTGGTCTCGCTGGGCCGTGTCATCTAATCTGTGGTGGCCCTGCCTGGCCATACGACGTACCAAATGTGTCCATGCGTGCAAGTACAACAAGTAGCCATTGCAGCCTCTCCTCTCCGCTTCTCTGCAGCCAGGGGCGCAGAGGACCATGACAAAATTGGAGTGGAATCTTTCCACTCTAGGCTCTGTTCGCTTGAACTTACCAGTCAGCATCAGCCAGTCATTCAGTAGTGTTTTTTTTTCTCACAATAATTAGTCATATAATCCAGCCAATCAAACATAGCCATAGTACGTTGGGGCGGAGGCTGATGAACCTGCAGTACGCAGTATGCATGCGGCGGCCGGTGTTTGTTTGGCTGCTGCTGCTACTACTACTCTCGCTGCCAAGTAGAAGTACATAAACGCAGTTGATGCGCCGCACATGGCGTATTTGGTGCGGTGGGCCGCGGGCACGGACGCGTTTGGTGGCCGGACGCGGCTCCGTGCGCTTGTGGGCACGTCCTACAGCCGGTGCCAGTCGAATGGTCGATCCCGCTGCTTTGTCGCTCGCTTCTATCCGCCCTCGCCACCCATGCTTTGCCTCTGCTCCAGCGTTTTCGAGTGGCAGTAGAGAAATGTCGATCCGACCCGCTCCGGCGGTCGCCCGGAGGCCGTACGCATCGGAAGTGTGCCGTCGCGCGACAAGACCAGACCAGGTTGTTTTGCCTGCCGCCTGCACACTGCCATGGAAAATTCCTGTGCCTGCCAGTCCACCACTGTAACCTGCAGAGTAGCCTCGGGGACCAGGTGCATGGATCTTGCCTGCCTCGTCAGTGGTCACGCCACTGTGAAAGGCTAGGCAGAGAGAGTCTGACAGGTATGCCCTTTTCGCCTTTTCCACGTCCGATGAAGAAGGCGCGTACCGTACCGTGCTTCCTCGGACTCGGAGCGGAACGGAAGATCTTTTTGCACTGGCAGTTGATCCGATCGCCGCGGGGATTTTGGGTATGCAATTAGGTGTGTCCAACTTCCTTCCAGTTGCAGAGCCGGAACCATACAACACACCGTACACGCGCCGCGCAAAATCCACGAGCCGCCGAGAGAGGCTCGATTTCTCCGCTGCCGCCGTGTGCTTCGCTATGCTCCCTGCGACCGAAACTTTTGCGCTTGTTTCCAGTTCTCGCTCATCACTGCTTACGCATTTGGTAGTACTAGTATACTCTACTATTTGGCATCACCACTTCATCTTTCTTTCTTTTTTCTTGGAGTAGAACGGAAATACGTAGTACCACTTGTACCACGTTTGTCGCACGCAAGATTCCAACAGAGCTGGGAAGAACCGTGAAGTAGTAGTAGTAGTAAAATAATAAAGGCAACCAAGCATAGCATCGTCCCCGATTTGTCAACCTTTATATATAACTGTTTCTATTCTAATACTAGTAGTAATGAAAAATCATGCAGCTAAACGATAAGCATAATTTGAAACACCAACACTATCCTCTTTTTTTTCTTTCAAGAAATTCCGAAAACAACACATCGGTAGTACACTAGGAACCTGAAATAGTTGGGTCACTGCACGGCATCAGCTTGGTGTATAGTTAGTCCAGGCTTTGAACTTTGCATGCTGTTTATGTCACCCTCGTTGATTTTACTCGGAATCGGAAGGTATAAAAAGGAGCCAAGATGCAGCCATGACGTGTCAGCTGATCGCATCACAAGCCAGTGACGTCCACCCATACCATACCACCTCAGCAACCGGCCACGAATCGAGACGAGGCAGTCGAGTAGTAGAGGACAAATGCCGTATACGGGCGGCAATGAACCGTATGGAGTAGTAGAATAGTAGCCGTATTAGTATATCAGGTGATGTACGCAGATGGTCCAGGCCACACAGGAAATGCGAAACTGGGACAGCTCATTCCTCATTACTAATCTGAAACGGAAACGACTGTACAGATGCGGCAGACGTCCCTCTGTCTCTCGCTCGTCTTCCGTATTCACACGCATCACACACACGCTAGCAATTATTACTTGGATTAAATTATGTGATTAGAATTCTCCTTTTTTTTTTTTGCTGCTTCCCCTAAGTAAAAAGAAAGAAAGAAAAAAAGAAACACAAGAAATCAAAGTCCTATTCCAACTCATCCACCAGCCGCGTGCGATGTGATGTAATATACTCGATCCAACGGCCAGGACGACGCCATCGTTTCTGGAAGGGAGGTAAAAAGGAAAATTAGAGCCAGAGGGCACCGGCCTTCTTGAGGATGGGCACGAGCTCGCCCGAGATATGGACGGCCATGAGCCGGTCGAGCCCGCCCAGGAGCTTTCCCCCGACGAACACGGCGGGCAGCGCGGCGGCGGCGGCGGCGTCCTCCGCGCCGGCCGTTGCTGGGACGACCCCGGCGAGCGCGGACTCGTCGGCGACCTCGTGCACGGCCGGGTTCACCCCGAGCCCCTGCAGCAGTCGCTTCACCACGTGGCTCAGGCAGCACCCGCGCCGCCCCACCACCAGCACCGGGCTCTCCGCCACGGCCCTCCCGACCTCCGCCCTGCCGCCGTCGTCGTCACCGGCCGCGGCCCCGGCCCCGGCCGCGGCGTCGGGCCGGGCGCGCTCTGCCTCCTCCTCCGCTGCCGCAACAGGCTCCGCCGGCTCCGGCTCCGGCTCCGGCTTCGCGGCGGCGACGACGGCCGCCGCCGACTCAGCCGCCGGCATCAGCCACGGCCGGGCGCTGCTGTAGGGGATGGCCTGGTACATTACGACTTGCCGACGTGCGCGCGTCCGTGTTTGACGTTCCGGCCGCCGAGTCGCCTCCCCCTAACTTTTTTTTTTTTTTGGGTTCTCTCTCTCGCTCGGTCGTCCCTCTCCGTCTTTTCCGCGCGGGCGTGGAGCGTGCTTCGTGTGGGTCGCGATGGGTTTGGGTGCGAGTGAATGGCGCGGGACGCGGGGGATATATACAGGGGACGTGAGGTGGGCGGGTGACGTCACTGCCCGGCCCCACCGCGACGCGGCACGCGAGTCTCGGGGCCCGGGGACGGGGTGGGGCCGTGGGGGTGGCGTTGGCATTGGCGTGGAGGGGCGTCAGCCGCGGCTCGGCCGTGCCACGCCGGGGACGCCGGCTCCGTGACGACAGCTGCTACGGGAGGCGGACGCGGACCCGCGCGCGTTGCGGTTGGACTCATGATGGGGGAGGGGCCAGGCGGCCGCGCCGGTCCTGATCCTGAGCGAGCGGAAGAAGCATGGGGGGACGCGAACAGCGGGCACGATCTTTCTCTCTTTTTTTTTCCTTAAACAAAAATTATACTTAATCCGTCCCAAATTATAGGTCGTTTGACTTTTTTAATCCTAAGTTTGACCACTCGTCTTATTCAAAAAATTTACATAAAAAGAGTTAAATTTAATATATTCTTGAAGAACTTTTGTTAATAAAGTAGATCATAACAAAAAATATTATGTTTTGCACAAATTTTTGAATAAGACGAGTGGTCAAACTTACCGTCAAAAAAGTCAAACGACTTTTAAATTGAAACGGAGGGAATATTAAATAATAACTGAGCTGAATGACAAAAAAATTAAAAATAAATTCTCGTCTAAATTGTATACATGTTGTGAATAGCTCCACATCTTAAATCGAGACCTGTGCGATGCTTAGGAAGACTCAGTGGCGGATTTACATGGGGGCTGGTGGGGCTTCAGCCCCCCTAATGACTTGATTTACCTCTAGACCACTGTAGCAAAGACATCAAATCACCACTAAATTTTCATACAAATCAACATCTCCATTGTTTTAGCCTCCCCCTTGATTCCCATCCTGTATCCGTCACTGGGAAGACTGATGTGAAACTTGTTCTGCCTAATCCTTTATTGTGGCCAAATCTAACCACAACAAAACAGAGAAAAGACCGGAGGATGTTATTCCATAGCAATGACACCATATATGTCAAACCATGTACAATGTCCGGTTACCAACTGGTCGAATCCGAGAACCAGCCCATCATAAACCGGTTTTAGAGGCCACCACGGGCTGGATTGGTTACGACCCAAACCGTAGGACCCGTCGTCTTCCTTGGGCAAAACGGATGAACAGCTGCCGCCAGCAAGGTGCAACGGCGTTCGTGCGCGCGTGCGATGACACTCGCAAACTTCATCCTGATGGTGGTGGAGGTGCGCGAGACAGTGATGCTGTTGCATAAAGATGTCAAGCATCGGGCCCCCATCTTCCACCGCGGCATGCCCACGTACGTCGCCGCCAAGTATCAAGAAAGAAGGTGCTTGAGGAGAGAATGTCGGCTGCGGCCGCAACAGTTGTCGTCATCCCCATCGTCCTCGATCCCCCAACAGCAGCATACCCACGTCATCCTCACTGGCTTCGCCGTCGCTACGGGAACGTTCCCGGCGCCACGGCTGCAACGACGATGGCAACGCCGAGCTCGAGGAGGCGTCTAGGACCACCATGGTGGCGACCAAGCACTGCGGGGTTGAGCTATGTTGTAGACATCTTATGGGGTGGAGCTAGTCTGGCACTGCTACTAAGCTGTTGCCAACCTGTCGTCGCTGCCGTAGGAATATTGCTTGAATTGATGGATTGCAACAAATTGAACCCGTGGAAACCATGAAACTCACGGCCTCCAATCCGCCCTTTCTGCTTGGGCTGGTTTTTGTCCAAAGACCAGTTAACCGGACCATGTACAGGGTTATCTATCTTGATGCCGCCGTCCGAAAATAAAAGTCTTTATATCGTCATACCGGTGAGGACGTTGACGTTGTAGTTGTCACCTTAATCTGAAACAGAAGTGCCATAGAGAAAACGAATCCACCCTGCCCCCTTGCCGTCACAGGAGAGAAGTAGGAGCCAAATCCCCAATACCAAGAACTTGGTATGGAGAAAGCCTAAACCTAAAGACTCGATCTACTGAAAAACTTATTAAAAACAATAAATCACCACTCCATTCGGCCTCAGGTGATACACCAGTGGGGATGAAGGGAGACTAGGGGGTCGCCCCAGTGGGGATGAAGGGAGACTAGGGGGCCGGCAACGGCGGCGCTAGAGTTGCGAGTTGTGAGGGCATCGTGAAAAGCCTCTTCTCATCTGGCCCTGACACAGACGCCGGTCCTCATTCGGTTTTCAAAATATTAGTCAATTTTTGTTTTCTTTTAATCTTCTCTATTAACGTTTTTTTATTAACCTTCTCTAAATTAGTCTATAGAACAATATATCGATATCTACAACAACAATCTTAAAAGTACATGTACTATATACTGTAGATGCCATTGTATATTTATAAATTCAGTTATAGTTAGAAAAATTTAACTTAAGCCAATTCTAAAGTGACAATACTGTAGATGATTTGCCTCTCAAAGATTTTTGAAATGACTTACAATTTAAGATGGAAGGAGTATAATTTAAAACAGAGGATGCAACTTCATGTCTCCTAAGAAGTCCATGAAGAGAAATGCTAGCACTTTTCTCGTAAAGAAAAGAAGCGCAAGCAATTGTGTGACGCTGTTATAATATCTAATATGTAAGTTTGTGATACCCCCCTCCTGCAAAGAGTGACTTTAGCTGAGTTATAACCTGGAATATCTCAACTGTAACTAAGTTCAATTTTTTAGATAAGGAACTGTAACTAAGTTCATACAAAAACTGTTAAATTTTGATATAAAAAGTATAACAACTTCATTATTAATTAAACTTTCAAACATACTTGTTTAGTATCACATAGATATATTGATAGTTTTTTATAAACTTGTCAAACCTAATATAGTTTGGCTTAAATAAAACAAAACTAAACTAAAGGGACAGATCGACGTATATAGTATTATAATATGACAATATAGATTACCAAATGTAGACAGCGTTTGACTAATCGCGCGCGCTACACAGAACGATATATTACCGGAATGGCTATCTATGCAGCGAGCGTTGTTGAGCTATCTGGAACATTTTGCAAAACCTAATCATAAAATTTTCATTCTCTATCATATAGCCGCCTAAAAAAAAAACCAAACTGCTAGGATCAACGTCGGAACCGTATACTATGACCCTCCTCCAGTCTCGAAGGGAAGCGGTCAACAGACTAGTCCGGGCCCGCTGGCTGTAGCCTGTACTCCAGGATGTAGCTTGGCTGGTCGTCGGGTGCCCAACGTTTGGCGTCTGTGATGGCGTCGGCAGCGGCGGCGTCCGTAATCCGAGACGTCACGGGGGTTGGGCGTACTACGGTTTTTTACCAGCAACATGTCGGGCGCGCGCGCGCGTCCCGATCGATCGGCCGGTCGGTCAGACTGTGCGTGTGCTGCCGGTTGCCGCCGGTGGAGAATACGATCGCTCTCGCGTGGCGGGGACAGCGCATGTGGATCACGTATGACGTCGCTTTGGTTGGCCCCGTACGTCGCTGCTTTGGTTGCGACCTTAATTGGGGGAGAGCGAGGAGAGGACACCACGCATGACGCACCTGGAGAAGCTTCTGATATGGAGTACTATCTCCAGTAGGACTTGTACTGCTCTTGTTTCTGCACTCCACTTACGTCTCTATGCGTGCTGCGCCGCTCCTGCTATAAATTAAAAATTATAATCGGCGGCGGCTGCTGCTGATCTTTTTGAAAGAAAATATGCGTGGTTGCATATTAGCTGAAAAATATGATTAATTTTGACTAAACCCTTATTTTAGCTTATGCTGATTCACAGAAAACTGTTTAAAAAACGCTACGCAGTTTGTTACCGTACGGGCTTGCTACCAACATCTATATTTTCTAAAAAAATATTAATGGATAAATCAAGTAAGCGTCTAAGCGGAATTTTGAGCTTTAACAAAAAAAAAAAAGCACAGTGTGGAAACACAGAGAGAAATCAACATGCCATTGTTCACGGATGTAATTTATTTAATTGTAAATTTGCATCTTAGCAACTATTCACACGATGGTTTCTAGTTTCTAGTTTCTCCTTGCATGAGTTTTTGCTCAAGGTTAAATTTTACATCAAGGTAGATGGATGGTTTCAAGCTCTATCCATATTCTTATAAAATGAAAATTGAAATGATATCTGAAAAACAACAACAATAGTCCAACCACCCAGATTGAATAATTCTACTCCCTCTTCCAAATTATAAGATGTTTTATCTGTTTTAGATAAGTAGTAAAAGAAATATTTTTTAAAAAAGTTTAAACGTTTTATAATTTAGAATGATGAGGGTACTACTATTTAACCTAATTAACCCTACTATATTATTGGACTCTTATGATCCTTATATTCTAAACTGGCCGGCCCTTAATAATCGTTGCAAAAATGCATACTCAAGGAATTTGATTAGTCTCTGGTCACTCTGTAATAACTATGCAAATCATTTACGTGAAAGTTTCCACAGGAGGTGAGGAGATGGACGGCACAATTGCCGCCGGACAAAAACCATAGCTATATGCCTAGGTCACTGGAGCCACATGACGCATAGAGATGCAAGCATGTACGCCACACATCAGCTCCTACGCTGCATGTTTTGTCTTCGTTTCCTCCGCCAATTGGACGACACGGACAGCCTAGTCTGACCCGTATGAAGAGAGGCAAAGGAAAGAATGGTCCCAACTAAACACTAGCTCCATCTAGTTTTGCTAATATTTGACGATTTGGATAAGAATCAAGTAAAACTTCTAAAACTTTGATTACAAACAAGTTTAAAAGTAACTTAAAATCATGTGCACAATTTTTTGTAGAAAAGTACTTTAAACATAAAACTTTTAGAACTTTCGCCTATATTCTAATATAAATAGTGGTCAAAGGTATGTTTTTGTAGACTACTCCCTCCATTCTAAATTACAAGTCATTTCGCCAAGATTCTTGGGGAGTCAAAAACATTTCAAGTTTGACCAACCTTATAGAAAAAAATACAAATATTTATGACACTAAATAAATATATTATGAAAACATATTAATTAAATAATTTAATGTTATTCAGTTGATATTATAATTGTTATTATATTATTAGATAAACTTGGTCAAAGTTACGATTGTTTGACTCTTCGAGAATCTTAGAATGACTTATAATTTGAGATGGAGAGGATATATGTTATTATTTTCCAAAATGTAAAGTATCTGCAAACTCGAAGTAGTAGGATTTGACGTGTATAAATTATAATATATATGGTTTCACCACGCATAATTGACCACCACTCAATCCAACCCAAATATAAGGAATCCAAGGATTTTAGAGGATAGTTTGTGAAAGGAAAAATCCCATGTACTCCTGAAAGCATAGTGCACATGTTTTGATTGGCGCAACTAATCCAAATAAGACCGAGTATTTTATGATTAGTGACCTAATATTGAATGGATGTATTTCTTATATTTAGGGGTGGAAAAAAGTACGCGTATTTTGGTCTAAACATTGTAATAAGTAAAGTTTCACATTTAAAAAGTTGCGTTGATTCGAACATGTGTGCAACTCGTGCTTAGTACCGATAATCATTTTATTTTTATTTAACGAGTCCATGTATCGTTTGCGTTGCTCAGTTTTTAGTTATCTTCGTCTCTCATGTGAGAGTCGAGCTTCAATGCGCAGCCAGAGTGGGCTTTTTATTTAAGTTGCGTACATTTGTACTTTTGGAATGTACAGGCTAGGGCTTTCTGTTCCTTTATCTTAAAAATAAGCAGCCGGAGTGGGCTTTTACTCTGTCATTTCAATGAGAGAACTCAGATTGGTCTGTTTGGCACATCTAAAGTTATTTGCGATATTTAGTAAAACAATTTTGTTGTTATTTGGGATTAAACACCTGTGTATAGTACTTTATTTTATCTTACCAACTCCAAGTTTGATGGCTTCATATTTCCATTTTGGATGTACGAAGGGGAAAGGCATATTGCATTCTACTGCCATTTGTTGTTTTCTCAGTTCTATGTATATTTTCTATTTATTCCATCAAACCTAAGCAGTGATGCCACTAGTTGTCCACGTTCTCCGAATGACGTTAAAGTAGACTCATCTAGCTAGGTCAATAACGCTTTTCCAAAAATTTATTTTTAACTCAATTGCACGCAAACTTATATAAAAATGTGTGTAAACTTACCTATATAAAATATACACATACTACTTCTTTCCAAAATAATTGTATGTACTTTTTTATTCAAAATTTACTAAATATATATACTCCCTCCAGGTTGGTAAAAAATATCGTTTTGGACAATAACACAGTCTCCAAAGCATAACTTTAACTTCATATTTCTATAAAAAAAATTATTGAAAAGTGATATATGCATATTTTTATAAACTATATTTCAAGACAAATCTATTTATATGGTTTTCACAATTCTAAACTCAACAATTCAAAAGTTATTCATGATTTATATTCAAAATGTTTGACCCAAATCTTGTCAAAACAACATTTTTACCAACATGAAGAGAATAACAAATAGTATTAATATTTTGACGTGTAATAATTGTGAGTAGATTAATTGTGGCATATATTTTGATAATACACTTATTTGGGGATAAAGTTTTAGTTTTTTAAGAAATGAATCCTCAAGAAGCGAGGCAGTAGTTATAAAAGGCAGGGGAAGTACATCATATCCCAACAGGAGCCTTAGAAGACTTAGCTTTGGTTTGTTTTTTGTGCAAAATCTAGCTAGTCATCTAAAGCTACAATATACAATGTGTATGTTTGTGCCATATAATTAAGGTCACCTTCACACCTCCATCAAACTGTGCCACAACATCTTTTAAATCATTGTGTACAAACTGCAAAATGAGCGCTAATTGTGTCAGATGGTGGTTACCGATCAACTATAATGCGGGGCCATGCAATGGATTTAAGTTATATGGTAGGATCCGTTGCGCGTGTTAATTTATATGAATCAAGTGTCATCCACTTGACCGATCCGGTTTAAGCAAATCAACCTCAGTGATCCCTAGCAAATACTTTATATCAACCCCCCCCCCCCCCCCCCACCCCTTGATTTTTTCTAACAT
The DNA here is from genome assembly GCA_038502445.1 of Eremochloa ophiuroides. Classification (NCBI taxonomy): domain Eukaryota; kingdom Viridiplantae; phylum Streptophyta; class Magnoliopsida; order Poales; family Poaceae; genus Eremochloa; species Eremochloa ophiuroides. The sequence goes on from JAHLJS010000006.1 coordinate 60,251,736, forward strand.
TGACAACGGGGAAGGAGGGCAAGAGGTGCTTTGATGGGAGGTTGAAGATGAGTTCTAAATTGAGATATCTTCCTGAGCTATGAGCATTGGTCTAACCTTCTTTGGCCTAGCCCCCCCTAAATTTTATTTGTAGATCCGCCACTGAGCGGGGTGTGGTTCGACTCTTTTTGTGAGTGCCAGGTGCAAGTGCAAGAGAGTAAACAGGATGCTCATGATAGATATGGCATGCTTATACATGGGTATGATTAGGTATAAAGATACAGTACTAGCATCTATATACAACATAGGTCTCTTAAATGTTTTTTTTAGACATCTGCATTGCATTTGAAACATTTCTACGTGAATCCAGATCAGTGCCAAATATACCCTTTCCTCCACGATACCTCAGGCCACCTCTCTTCATAAAGTTTTTTTTTAAAAAAAAAACTCAAACGTTGTGAACATTTACTTATATAGTTTAATGTGCGGGCTATATTACGTATAAATAATATAATGCAAGGTGAACAATTGCGAGCTACTGGTCGGCCGGCCAGACCTCAAAACTCCGGCGATCAACTGACCGCCCCTGGAGCTGGCGAACCATCGCCGGCTCTCGCCGCACAGCCCGGCGGCCTCGCCCTCGCGGTGCTCGTTTCGAACGCGTGCGAGCTGCGCGGAGCTCGCGGTCGCACGCGCACCGCGCGCAAGTGGGTACGGCGGCCTGGCCCGTCAGCCTCTCAAGGCCCCGGTGCAGATCCGCTGACGAGTCATGGATATCGTCCATATCTGGATATGGTTCGCTGCGCAACCCCGTCCCATTTTATCCACTTTTTTTGAAACCTGTCTGGCTGTCTCGCTAGGCCGCACAGAGCTTTCGATTGTTCCTCTCCACGGGGCACGTGTTAGCGACACACTGGTTTCGAATAGATAGCGCCCTTGTCACTTCATCAACCCCAAAAAAAGGAGGGTTTATTACGTCCATTAAGTAGGTGGCACATGAACAGATTACACTTTACAGGCGACAAACCTCATCGTACCGCAACGCTAACTATAGCATACTACGACTTTATCAGTTGGAAATGCACACTACATGTGGTTGGAGAGAGAGAGAGTGACAGACGGGTCTAACTGCCAGATCAGAGCAAAATCTGTGGCGCTACATCCTGGCGTGTGGTAGCGATCGAGTGACCAGGCGCAATTTCCAGCATTTTAGGCAAAATTAAGGTGCGTAGCACGTCAGCATGTACGTCATCTGATGCGTCTCCAAGCGAAAAAACGATGTGTATTAGCTAAGGCCAGACGTCATAAGATTTCAGAGTTAGGTGCGGTGGCGTCGTCAACCCCATCCCAAGGAGCAGAAATGGCCAATTGTCGCCCATCTGGGATCCGGCCGGGGACAAAACGGGGCCACTCTCTCTCGGTCGGCCTCATAAAAATCTCATCTCGTCTTCGTGCGCAGATACGCTCCGCACCACGGAATAGGGCGGCAGCAAGCGAGCGTCGTGCCGTCGTCGACGACGCACTTGTTGGCTGGCGAAAACCACGTCGTGTGGTGTGTTTGGCATCCAACAACGCACAGACAGAATGTACTATGTGAGCCAGCATCCCTGATGACTTACTTTACGACGACTGACTGCCATCGAAGTGGAAGTGCTGTCTAAACTGTCTCGATGTCACACCGTCCATAGCGATGACTTGCGTGATAGATCATAGATGGTAAAAGGCATGCATAATCGCAAACCTTATCCTTGCTCTGGTAACTATGCCCAGAAAAAAAAAAATTTGGTTGTTGACATTGTTGTCCCTATCCATTGCAAACCGATAGAATACTGCACACGTACGTACTGCCACGTTCGACCAGCTTCGTGGGGGACAGAAATGATTATACAGAAGTCGGCAGCTGATCGATTGGGTTTGAAGCTGATGATGAAACCGATAGAATACTGCACACGTACGTACTGCCACGTTCGACCAGCTTCGTGGGGGACAGAAATGATTATACAGAAGTCGGCAGCTGATCGATTGGGTTTGAAGCTGATGATGATGACCATGGGCACTAAGGTCTCGTTTGGCAAGGCTCCACTTCACTAGTGAAGCTATTATTTTTGGCTTCAACTCCATAAACAGCTCCATAAATGAAAGTAAAGTCGTTTTACTAAATCGTTTGGGGGCAAAACGGCTCCACATGCAAAGTTCTTTAAAACATGCTCTAACAAAACCAGGTAAAGCCAGGTGAAGCCACTATTTTTTGTTCATATGTGCTCTGTGAGAGCATATTTTAAGGGTCTTCTTAGCTGAAGCCATTTGGTTTTACCCCGTTTGGTAGCAAACGGCTCTAAACGGCTCCTGAAGCCGGTCGAGAAGTCGTGCCAAACAGGGCCTAATTCTGGCAGTGGAATGCTATGGCCTATGGGGCCTCCAGAGTGCAGAGAGCGCCCTACGTGGGCCGTGGGAACAATAAATCGAATCAGCGGTTAGCAAAGGCCCGGCCTTGTAGTCTTCATTCATGGGCCAACTCCTCCAGCCTTTTATTGCCCATTCCTCTCGCGCACCGCGCACGCATGTGAACAAGGCCTCTCGCGCAAATGTCAGCCCGGCTGAGCCCGACCCGCAAAACCAAAGGGGCAAAGCCTCCTGAAAAAAAATTGCTGCTACAATATAAACGTGGCTGTCACGACTGTGGTTACACAATAGAATACAGTAAGGTTAGATCGGTTCTTATTTTTTTGCAACAATATAATGTCATGCTCGGCGTTAGAAAGTGCGGTAAAAGGTCGATGTCAGGCGTGTAGTAGTTCTAGACGGCTCTGTTCGCTGGAGCTGAAAAACTGAGCTGATTTTAGTTGAAGCTGATTTGTTATGAGAGAAAATATCGCTCTGTTCGCTTGAACTTACCAGCCAGCATCAGCTAGCCATTCATAGTGTTTTTCTCTCAGAACAATTAGTCAGCCAGCCGTACAATCCAGTCAGCCGAACAGAGTGACTACTTCAGAGCTGAAAAATATGCGCTGTCACCAAAAAGCGTGGTGGAAGGTAGCTCGGCGTTGGAAGGTGCCGTAAAAGGTCGATGTTCAGGCGTGGATTTTTCCAAGCACTTGTCATCAGTGAGGTTCGTTCAGGTGTCGTTCCGTCAATCCTGGGTCCTGGCGGAGACGGCGAGCGTGACGTGAGATGGAGTACGAAACAAAACGCTATCGAGCTTTGCTGAAGGCTGGCCGTTTTTCTTTCCTGCAATGCTGCTGCTTGGTAGGGTGTCGTCGCGTTCCTTGGGCAATATTATGGTTATGAAGTAAAAAGTTTGCTGCCACGCGACGACTTGTGCGTATTATATATTCAAAATCAAAAGAATCAAAAGCTAGCGCCGGTGGTCCGGTGCCAAAGTGGCTCCTAGCTAGCTAGTCCTACCAACTATGCGTGCTGGATAATCAATCATCCGAGCTGAGCAAAACGGACTGTGCCGACAGTGCTAGCTGGCCGCTGATGATTGAGAGTAGTGATGCGTCGCAACTTGATGGGGCAAGTATATACTAGCCGCCTGAGTGAGTCCATGACAGCGCAGAAATGCCTGGTGCAGGTTATTATATGCCGGCGCGATGGGGCAAGCAGGGCGCCCAACAAGAGTAACAAAGGCGACGGTTCTTGAGAGTGCCGCAGTGCCCTGAGAAGACAATGCGACCTGAATGATGAGACATGTCAAGAGAAGGCCATTGACGATCAACATATCGTTGGTTGATATCTATTTGGATGTACCATTTCATCGATTGTTTCAGAATTTTGGATGAGAGAGTTTCCGGTTTGCACGTCGGATGAAGTTTCTGGTTTGCAGAAAGCTAGAAACCTTCAACTAATTAAATAAAGACGCTGCAGCCTGGATCGGCTGTTCCATGCAGAAAAGTACACTTGAGTGGAAGAATCGACTGGTTACCAAACGAACCTGGCACCACGTGCTCGCCCAAACCTTTTGCGCTCCGTTCCACTTCCACCTACCACTACTTCATGACTGGCCTACCCCATTTTGTTGATAAATCCAAAACCGGAAACTAACGTGTAATGGCATCAATCAGAAAACACATTTGGACCAACTAAACACTACTCCTACGTTAATTGTCTGGTTCGGTGGCTGAATCATTGTCTCACCTAATATCAAAAGTAAAGCGCCGACAAATCTCGTGCGGCTGGGCACACCACACGCATATTTCACTGCAGCTAAGAAAATGGTCTTCTCGAGATGTGACCTCGTACAAGAATTCGTATCCACGATAAGAAGATCAGAAATTCTAAATGACTCAAGAGTAGTGATGCAGTATCAACAGCCGCAGACGCATAAATGGAATCACATAGCCCAATCATACAAACCACCAGTGATGATGATATACAAATAAGAAGAAGCTAGCGAGATCAAATCGATCAAAGGAGATTAAATAAATAGAGAGAAAGAAGGGGAAGGGAACACCAGCACTGACAATCTCATTCTCACAACAGGTAGCCAAGAAGGGCGGCGAGGCCGGCGACGGTCCAGCCGACGGCCCTGGCGCCGGCGGCGGCGCCGGTGGGCGCGGCGTCGTCGGAGCCGGCCGCCGGCCCGGAGGCGGCGTCGGAGGAGCCACCCTTCTTGTGGGACGGGGACGCCTTGGGCGCGGCGGCGGGCGCCTTGGCCCCGAACAGCTCCTCGGGCAGGAGCACCTTGTCGACGGAGTAGACGGCGAGCGGCTTGGCGGTGAAGAGCGCGTTGTTGACGGTGACGTCGACGACGCCGGTGGAGACGTTGAGCTGGTTGGTGGTGGAGGCGGTGATGTTGAGCGTGTAGGGCCCGTCGCGGCCGGAGGCCTGGGTGCGGACGGGGTTGCTGGCGGTCTGGAAGCCCTCCATGGAGTAGAACTGGGGCAGGATGTGGCCCTGCACCAGCGCCACCTGCTGCTGCTGCGTCAGCGAGTTGAGCGTGCCCGGCTTGAGGCTGTTGAAGGCGTTGTCGGTGGGCGCGAACACCGTGTACCCGCCGCCGCCGTTGCTGGAGAAGGAGCTGTTCAGCTGGCTGTTCAGCTGCGTGTCCTGCTGCGTCTCCTTCATCAGCCGCATGAACGTCGTGTACTGCCCGCCTTTCTCCAGCACCGCCGTCACGTTCGGCGGGCCGCTCGGCGCCGGCGTCGCCGCCGGAGCCTGCGCCACCGCCGCCGGAACCACCGCAAGCGCCATGAAGAACGCTGCAGCCACGGCAATGCGCCTCGCCATTGTGGTGGATTTTGTGCCTCGCCTAGCTGGCTGGCTGGCTGGCTGGTGAGAGACTGAGAGTAGAGAGCAGCAGTAGCGTAGTGTGTGTGTGTGTGAGGGGTAGAGAGCGTGGTGGGGTTGGTTGATATAGGTGGCCGGGCTGGGCTGGAACTGGAAGCGGGCCGGGCGGGGCAGACCGTCACGGCTGGAGCTGAGCTGGAGGTGGGGGCGGGGCGTACTGAGTGAGCGGTGGTTGCCCGGTGGTTACGACCGGCGAGGGCGCGTGGAATCTGATGGGAACATGCGTGGGGCGACGGACGGACGGACGGACGGAGCAGATAGCTATTGCTCGTAGACCCTAGTAAAGGACAGGAGCTCCGGGCGTCCGGCAAGGCGCCGGGGCGCGGCGAGGTGGTGGAATGGATAGGGCTCGCAGAAGAAGAAGACGACGACGTCTGTCTGCACGCGGTCCAGGTGGTGCAGGATGATTAATGGTGGATTGGCGGTGGTCTGGCGGCAAGTTCTTCGCGGTGGATGTGACGCCGGCGCGTGAACGGCGGCGGTCAGGGACGAAAGGTTTCGCAGTCGCTTGGATAATGGCCGTTGCCGTTGGGAGAAGTACCCATTTGTTGTGCAGTGTTTTTGAGGCTGTGTTGTACTTGTACATTCGCATGTGCCTCAGTGGGTTGCAATACAATTCTGCGCGCGCACAGCCACCAAGATCAAGCTATGTGTTGACTTTTGCATGTCAGCGATTTGCCGCTTTGTAACGGTCACAACTCAGAAGACTTAGGAAAATGTTTTTTTATTTAAAGAAACAGAGAAGGTACTGTACTACTGTGCCTGTACCCAAGATTCGAAATAAAAAAGAAATTTGATCGGCAAAGGTTGGAGTCGCGACTCCAGGCCTAGCACCGCCGCCACGGTCAGCCCAGTTCTTTCACTCCCTTCTCCTTCCTCATCTCGCAGAAGCTAAAGAGACCAGAGATCCACTATTTTTAATAAATTTTTCTTAGTTGAATTTTAACTCTTTCTCCTACTTCTCTTTGGCAACGGTGAAGAGAAAGTATGGAATCGTCATTTAAACTACAAAGCATCTAACAGGATAGGATTTGAATTGTGCTTTTCGTAACATGGTTACTTTCTTATAATCTAGAGTGCTCGTAACATATTGATGTACTCAACTATCATGTAATACAATTCTTCTCTCGTAAAAATAGATTTCAAAAGTATCAGTGCGAGAGATCGAGGACAATGTGATGTTACGATAGCATTATATTGTCAAATCATAAACTAATTAGACTTAAAATATTCATCTTGAAAAGTACTAATCTGTACAATTAGTTATTTTTTCGCCTATATTAATACTCCATACATATGTCCAAACCTTCGATCTAATAGGTGTAAAGTTTTAGAGTTAGAACTAAATAAGGCCTTACGGGTCAAATTTTCTCCGTTTTAATTTTAACCTTTCCTGTGCAAAACCTACGACACGACCACAAAAATGCATATCAAAGCATATTCTGTGCAAAATTTGATAAAATTAATTTGATGTGTATATGTGGTGCTATATATTTTTTCCTATAAACTTGTTATAACGAATCATGGTAGCACTACACACACTGAAAGCCTTAGTTTAGTTTTGATAATTGATAAAACCTAGCTACTAACCTAAGTGTTAAGTGTGTGTAGCTTAAAAGAGGTTAGTGATGAGGAGGAAGATGACATGAGCTAAAGAGAAGATCAGGTCTTGGAAAGGTGAAAGCAAAGAATCAAAGAGTTAGAGACAAAGGTAAAAGGTTAGGGCTCTTTGTTTCGGTGATCATGCACTTAATGAGTGCGATCACATTTAGAATAGATGGCCGAACTATTAAGAGGAGAATTATTTCGTGAACCCGGTCGGCAAGTGCTCTAGCTTGCATATTAGTTGCATACACTTGAACCTAACATAGAGAGATTAACTTCGCCTTGCAAAATATGTTCAAAACCTGCTAACATACGTGCCAAATAACGTGGAACACTTAGATGTTAGCACTTGAGAGCAAGACCGGAGAGAAACACTCGAGAGTAGGTTTTAGCTGTGCACCGAACGCTGCTCCGGACGCGTCCGGTGTGAATACCGGACATGTCCGATGTGAATACCGGACACGTCCGGTGTGATCTGTGAGCTCTCAGGTTGCTCGGTGAATTTTTCACCGGACGCGTGTTTGAGGGCACCAGACGCGACGCAATCACTGTTCATGCATCCGGTGCACACAGTGCTAACTTAGATAATCTGACTACGTAGCACCGGACACTGGGGTGCGTCCGGTGTGGAAAAACGTTTTCTGAAACCTCTCTGGTCGCACACCAGACACTGGTGTCTGGACGTCCGGTGCGATACCGGACGCGTCCGGTGTGGAGGCGCGCGACAGTTAATCTTCAACGGCTAGTACATGTGTCTGCTGGGGAACAACGGACAACCACCGGACGAATACCGCAAACCGTCGCGTCCGGTGTGAACTTCTGCGCGTCCGGTGTACCCGTTTTCAGCACATAACGGTTGGATTTTCGAAGATGCATATAAATAGGAGTGTGGCTGGCTTGGGGCTTTCTCTCTTGTGTATTTTGATCTTCCTAAGCCTCTCGTGAGCCTAGCACACTCCCTCCAACTCTCTCCCTTTCATTCAACTGAAGATTTTGATTGAGAGAGTGATTCAATTGTAGTGATCATCATGTTGCATCCTAGTGCACTTGGTGGCTTGGTGGCGGAATGATTCTTGTTACTCTTGGTGATTGCCGTCACCTAACCGGTTTGGAGGTGAAGAAGGTGTGGAGAAGCTTGGTGATTGTGCTTGCTCACACCGGTGGATTGTGAGGGGTTCGTGCCTACCCCGAGCGGAGAGCTCAAAGGTAACTTAGTGGATTGCTCGTGTCATTGAGTTATTTCCTCCGTAGTAGGTTCTTGTGGCGCCTTGTGTAGGCTCGGTGTGTGATACCGATTAGCCACCGGACCACCAGTTGAAGTCGACACAACGGGGATGTAGCGTGCCGGCAAGCACGTGAACCCTCGGGGATAAATCTTGATGTTCATATTGATTTTCTCACCTTCGAGTGAGTGATTGTGTTTATCCCGGTGATTGGCTTCATCTCAAGGCAAAGGTATAAACTCCAAAGATCTCCTCTTTACTTTGTGCAAAGTAGTTAGCTCTCTATCTTGTTTAGTCTTGTGTAGTGTTTTGCTCTTGCTTGATAGCTTGTGTGGCTTAGTCTTTAGAATCACTAGACTTGTGTAGGTGGCTTGCTTAGATTAGTTGTTGCTCTAGCATTGCGATTATAGCCCCTTGTGATACTAATCACTTGTTCTAGTACTTTGTAGAATTTTATTTTAGGCTATTCACCCCCCTCTATCCATCTGTTGGTGGTCCTTATGGATAAATTTTATACCATCAACTTAGACTAAAAAGAGGATTAACAATCATATTCTAGCACATATGCCTTTACTACTAACAAGTTCCACTTGTACCCCTAGCATTCATGTTTTACAGGTTTTATAGCATAACAAGTGGAAATACGCATCAACATTAAGAAAGCGCAAAGTCAAATGACGAATCCAACAAATGCGCAAATAAAGAATACTAAAGAAGCCCACCTTCAAAGCATAACTGGATTCATTCGCAACCATGGGCGAGGCCCAGGCCCAGGGAGCAACCGACCACCCGAAGGCGGTGGCTAGATGGTGCTCCCCAGGGACCGACCGCCCCCGGGGGCGGCCGTCCCCCAGGTGGAGCCTCCCGGGCCCAGCTTCAGAGGCGGTACTGATGGCGGTTTGGCCATGGCGGTTTCACCTCCTTCCAAGTTTAGATGCGCCAAACCGTCATAGTTTCACTATAAATAGATGGTGCTCCATCTCTTTCAAGACACACATCATTTGGAGTCATCTACCTCACACCTCTCACTTATATCTTTAGAGTAGTTGTAGTAGTTTGTGAGCAAGGCAAGAGCTATCAAGGAGAGCTTGTCTCCTTGGAAGAAAAGGATCATCTTGATATGAATACAATTCTGTCTTCTTCCATGAGCAAGTTCTTATCATACTTATATGATTATGCGTATGAACTAGAGTCTAATTATGATCTTGTTATGAGCATAATATATGAGCTAGAACATAGTTTATGTATCATGTTCTTGACTTGTTCATCATTGTTCATCAAATTAGTATGAATAGAGGAAGAACTAGGAATGAGGTGATGGTTCGTCGTGCTGTCATGGCTGCTCTTAACCTAGCCTGTCAATCCGAAGGGTTGGGGTCCGCGGGGGTTAGGAGTTGTTTCCAAGTATGCAAGCATGGAGCTTGGGTATGCGGAGATCGACGAATATGTCGGTATCCCACGGGCAGAGGGGTAGGTGGACAGGTGGTGACAGCCCTGTCCATCCCTAACATTCCCCCAAGTTCGGATATTGAGTAGGAGTTCGTAAAGTCTCTATCGGCTGGCAGACCAGCTGCGGGGATCTCCCTATCACCCCAGACTTAGTCCTGATACTAGAATTACTAATTAGATGATCTGCTAACAGTTCTTTGCATAATTGTATATGACCAATGCCTGCTCAGTTAGATATATTCTTTTATTCTTTATTTTCCTTTTATCCTTGAGGTTGATCTATATGTGTGTCCATTATCTTGAAATCATGTCTTATTCCTGTTTACTCTATGCCTACCATTGCACTCAATAAGTGATCATGTTTACACCACGCTTGATGCATATTGCCCTCCTACGGGAAATTATAAATACGACACCCTACTCACGGGTTGAAATGCTACAATGATAGTTCTGTGCGCTTGCAGAGTTATCTTATTTCTTACTGAGCTATCGATTGGCGTACCTAACTACCATTACTTAAGGATTGTAATTCTTGTGCACACCACGGCGCCGTGTCACAGTTTTGCATATCGTAAGTAATGACGGTTAGGAAGTCCAATCCGGCACTTCTAACTGCTATTACCAGACTGCACTACCTAGGCCGGCGCCTTTAAGGGCCAAGGGTTACCTTTTTAAATTAATGGTGGTTGGGGATGCCAACAAGCATTTCTAGCGCCGTTGCCTGGGATGAACTTTTAGTCTATCTTTTGTAGCGATATTAAGAAATGCCAACACCATCTCGGACCTTTCACACACGTACACACTTATTGCAGACATCTCACTATCTGCAACAATTAACAATAACAATGAGATAATATCCCCATTATTTAGTTACAAAATAAATTTTAAAAATAGAAACATCTACGTCAAGTTGAGGACTTAGAGCATCTCTCTAAGAGTTTTCCATGTCAGTTTGGCATCTATATAATTTTGACAAAATAAGAAAAAATAGCCTTCAACAGTTTGGCAAAACAATTTGACATCAATACCAACTTGGCATATCTTCTCTCCGCGCGCGCAAATATGCACGTGCTTATACGGCTTGGCATCCGGGGCTCTTCGTTCGTTAGCGGGCCTCTTTGTTTTGTTAACGGGCCTTTTTATTTTAGTAAGTCAAAAATACCAAACTCTTGGAGATGGACTGTTTTTTTAATCGGCATATCGTTTTGAGAGTTTGCAAATCACAAAATATGCTAAGTAGAATTTGGCAAACTCTTAGAGATGCTCTTAGAACCCACGTGGATAAGTTTCACTGTAAAGCCTAGTTTGGATACCACCTAAATTATAGAAACTAGCTTTTAAAAGCTAGATTATAAAAGTTGGATTGGAAGATTAAAAGCTGAGGTAGGGTGTTGTATAACGTAAAACTACCAAAATATCCTCACCCTTCATTTTTTTTTCATGCTACTGTAATCTAGAATGCTGGTATAGAATTCTAAGATTCTGAGATTTTTTTGTCTGCTTAAAGTCCTTAGGAACAAACGGGACCTAAGCATCCCAATTCTCTTATATATTAACCTACAAGCTAAAATAAATTGTACTCCATTCGTTTCAGTGTATAGGTCATTTTGACTTTCCTATATATCGTATATTTAGTTGCATGCATGGCAAAATTTATGTATTTAGGAAAAACCAAAAACCATCCAATTTAGGACGGTGTTAATTTGTGACAGAGAAATTTCTAGGGTTAACCTTGTCCACCTTGCACCTTAACTTTGATCATGTTTGGATCCCTTAGTTTTTGTCATCTTTTAAAAATCTAGTTTATAGAAATTGGGTGGGATCTAAAGAAAAATAGTTTATTGGGTCATTTTTGTCAGATTCTTAAAAATCAAGAAGCTATGGGTACCTAAATTTTGTCAGGCTTTGTGATCCATAGAGCATGAATTCAAATTAATAAAAACTGAAGGATCCAAACACCTCACTAATTTTTACTTAAAATCTAGATTTTAAAAATTAGAGACAAAAAGAAGCTGTGGGTACCTAGATTTTGTCAGGCTTTGCGATCCATAGAGCATGAATTCAAATTATTAAAAATTGAAGGATCAAACGCCTCACTAATTTTTACTTAAAATCTAGATTTCAAAAACTAGAGACAAAAATTGGTTTTTAAGCATCTAAAACTCACCCCAACAGCACCTTTGTCAATCTTGCGCCATCCATGTCATCCCTCCAAGTCGTAACTCCAACAGGTTGGCATTATATGTGATCCCGAATCTTCTCCGGATGGACGAAAAAGGATTTGCTGTCCACGAACACTAATGGTTAGTTCACCGGACATGTCTGCTTGTCCGTTACAGCGCATTGTACGAGCGGAATTGTTGGTCGTTCGGACATAAGCTGACGCGGATAGGATATTATACAGCGAGGACATGTTCGCAGGCACGCAGCCGCGTATCAACGTGCTTTCCATGAGACCATGAGCTATGATTCTGATTCAGCTTCAGCTTCAGTTTTAGCTTATTAATGCTTATTTTCAGTTCTGAAATAGTGTTTTCTCTGACAACAAATCAGAATCAGTCAAAATCAGCGTTTCTTTTCACCTTCGGCGAACAGAAAATCATCCCTATCGCCCGGTTATACGAGAGAAACAAATAACAGATGAACACAGGAAGGACCCAAGACCATATGTACTACGGTGCCCTCTATCTGAGAATCACCAACATGAGGCGTGGTGCGTGGTGCGTGAAGTGTGAAGACTCCCGATTCAGAGATGTGCATAAGAATTGAGAAGTGGGACTCGACAACTGTGACTCTTGAACCGTAGTCTGGCCGGCCTTGAAGACTCAGACAGACGACGAAGAAACAGCAAGGTTGCCCTCGATGCAAGAATCTCAATGTCTAAATATGATGGCGTCGTCGATCAAAGATCTTCCATTATATATATATATATATATATATATATATATATATATATATATATATATATATATATATATATATATATATATATATATATATATATATATATATATATATATATATATATTGATCGACGATAGCGCAGTTGCAACGTAACGATCAGCCAGCCAAGATACACATCATTTTGACTAGTGTTTACGATCGAGCTGGTACAGAGAGAGGGAGAGCTGTTTGCCACTAAGCCCATCGGCCGTCAGGACACGTCAAGTAGACAGGACGCTCCTGATGCCAGACGAAAGCCGGTAGTTGATTCAGATAACGATGTCTGCTCTCCCCGGCCCTCGTCGCCTTTGCATAATTGACGAGATCTCTTAACTGATAGCGCATGCGCATTGCAAAACAAAGCTGGCGGCAGCAACGCATGCACATGGACAAATAACCTGTAAGTTCGTTAGGGCCTTCTAGGGGCCGAGGCAGCCCGGAGTGTCAGAGACACTCCTCTCGTCTCTGTTCTGAGTTCTTCGGGTCCAGTTGGACACACACCGTGAGCCCCGAGCCTTTAACCACGAGGTCCAGGGTTCCGACATGCATATGCGCATGTTCGTCTGGGCTTTTGCAGGTAGCCAGGTACCACCTATGCTTGATGCTTCCACCAACCCAGAAAGCTCACAGGAAGGTTAACTACTACTCCCGAGTCCTGAACTCCTGATGCATGTGGCGGCTCAAACTTTGATGCCCTACGATGAAGCCGTTGCCCGTCACTCATAATGCAGACTCTAATATAAAATCTAAGTTTATTTATCATCATTCTATTTATAGCTTTTTGCTTCGAAGAGATAGGGAGAAAAAAACCTAAGACTTAGATCTTATTTAGACATCAGGTCTTCGATAGATTTTATGGATAGAGTCTGTATCGTGAGTGCTCTCGTGAGACCGTGAAGCCTGTTGTACTGTATATGAGGAGTTGGTGAGTGCTGTTTGGGCGTTTGGCATTCCAAATTCAGAAGAGGAAAGATAAGCGAATTTAGATTAGAGCCATTCAACATTGTTAGCATACACAGATGTGCCGTGCGCGGCTGCCTGCAGGTCAGGCTACATTAGCATTGTCCCGGAAGGCACAAAGATTCAACAATGTTTTCTTTTTGGAGATGATTCAACACTGTTTTTTCTGTTACAAGTAACAACTGCACGGGAAAAGAAGTGTCTCGATCGTAGCTAGCGCAGACAGGTATACTTGGACAGTTTTTTTTTAATAATACGTTTCTGTATTTCTAGATAAGGAAAACATATACATACGTGTGCAAATACAGAAGCGTACATGAAGGATACAGAGACAGCTGCACAAGCCAAACATCACAGAGAACCCTAGAAGAAAAGAAAATTACACTCAAGTCCCTAGATCCTCTGCAAACCGAGATCGATCAAGATCCTCGTCGCCGGCCACCGCCGTCGAGGGAGCTGGAAGAACCCGATCGCACGTTGGCTTTGAAGGAGTTGAAGTAGACACCCGTCGCAAGAGACGGGACGAAGCCGTCGGCAGTTGCCCATCGACCGGGGCAACGCCCCAAGTTCTTCCGCTCCAGGACCACAACTCGCCGTCGACGGCCGCCGCCGTCTGGGGAAACCCGAGCTTGGTCCACCCCCTGCCTCCCGCACAACCCAAAGCTGCCTCTCCACCCTCAAAACACAAGCCAGCGAACTCACCAAAGGACGAGCTGCCGGCACCAGACTCCTGATCAGGGGATCCGCCAAGAGAACCCCTCCTCCACGAGCTCGCCGACGGCGCCGGAGCGGAGCACCACCGAGACGGGGAAGAGCTCGAGAGGACCTTATTCCATAGCGTCGCCGCCGTCGCCGTCTCGGCGATGCCGCCGAACACCTAACCCTAGATATACCAGGACCTAATCTACACCACACAGCAGAGAAACATCGATCCCCCTCACATCTAACGCCGAAGTGGCCATTGAATACGGAGAGGATCGGTGCTCTCGCCGGTGGGAGCACACGAACCCGCGGTCGCCTCCTTTTCGCCTCTCTCCTCTGTAGCACCGAGAGAGTTCGGGAGCAGCTGGCTTTCTTATGACCAATTGGAATTTGGACATATACTTGGACAGTTGGACAAACTTCCTCAGAGTTGGGCAGCATGAGGTGAGAACTGGTCAGATCATAACATGGGCCAAAACTAGTCCGCCAACATGTATTGGGCCTCCAACAAAGAACGAAGGGCCCGCAGTAGCCCCAAAACAATCCCAACGTTTTGGGCCTCCAACAAAGAATGAATGGGCCTCCAGAGTGCAGAAGAAAAGCAAGAGCACGTTCGCCAAGCTCAGACACCTGAACAAGAGCTGGAGCCATTTGCTGAACAAAGAGCTATGTCAAACTCATCGCTAACACTACCATAAAAATGATTTAGTGAGATACTCCCTTTTGGCCGCCTTCATTAACGTTGGCAACGTCACCATCCTAAAGCCCCGTGCTCGGCTAATGGTTAGAGGCGAGCACCATTAGGAAACGTCCTTAAAGCAAGGTGGGCGTGCTAGGTTACCCGCCTCATCATTTAATAACTTAACAGAGCTGGCACCCTAAAGCGCCCATCATTTGAGTACCATAAAGCGCCCGTCATTTGAGTAGTGCTAAAATACAAGACCCATTCATCATCTCTCCTATAATTAGATTTGCAAACAAACCTATGTCCACCCAAAAAAGTGTACCCCACTGAGGGCTGCAACATTTGTGCACTCAGGAAAGTGTACACAAAGTCTTCCCTCCATCAAAATCGACGGCCACAAGAGCTGGTAATCAAGATCCAAGGGCTGTAAGTCGAAGTTTGTCAAAAACTCACCACACCCCCGCGATCCCGCGCGCCCCCCACCCCCACGATCCCGCCCCCCACCACCACACCCGCACCTCCTCAGGACTCCGCGCCGGCGCCCGCCTCCACCGTCCCGCTCCTCTCAACGCGCAGGATCCGCCAGCGAGGCCTAGCGCGCTCCTGGTCCTCGACGCGCTCAGGAGGTCCGTGCTCGACTCCCAAGCGGCGCTCAAGCAGCCCGCGCTCGCGCTCCTACTCGCCGGTGCACTGCTTGCCGCCATGTCGGTGGGCGCGTCGGCAGGTCCGCCTTCTCCTCGCGCTCCTCCTCGCCTCCGTCCTACGGCTACAGCGCGCCGGCGCCCAGGGTTAGGGTTTTGGGCATGGGGATGCCATCGCGGCCTTGGAGGACGCAGCCTTTCCCTACTCGCGGGTGGCAGTACGCAGGAGTCAGCCACTGCGGGAGGCGCCGCGGCTGGTATCGCGATGCCATCTCCATCTTCCCCACGTCTAGCATTTCTGTCTTCCCCGTGGTCGGCAACCGAGCAGACGAGCGCGGCCCTCACGGCAGCGGCGCACGCTCCTCCCTAAGGTCGGTGTGGCCATACCGTCCTCGAGTTCGCCCACCGTGATGATTACTCCCGCAGAGAGCTCTGCATCATCTCCGAAGGGGTTCTACACTCTGCTCCCTTTGCTCCCCTTTTTTCTTTTCCTCATTCTTTGAGTCAGGGATTTTCTGGTATTCTCATCTCCCTTCCTGCTAAACAGGACCAAGTGTTGGCAATGCTTCGGGTGCTTGGATTACTATCTACTTTAGATTCATAGGCAAGGGAATGAAGAACAAAGTATATTTTCATTTACGCAGCTTTTGAATTTAAAGTTTTATATGAGACCTTCTGCAAAGTGGCCAGTTAGCCATTTTGATTATCTCTGTGTCTATTTAGCTTATCAATTAACTGACGCCTAGCTAGCTCCTGCCACACATCTGCTTGTCTTTTTTTTTGTCAGGAAGTTCAGGAATGAAAAAAAAAACTTGACCTGCGGGGGGTAAGACAGCCCCCGGGCATTGCATTAAGAAGAACACCTTCTCACACAGGTCAAGAAAACCCCCGAACCCCTACCCCACCCATACACAACGGCACCGTAGCCCATGTGAGACGACCACGACCGGGGCCGGGCCTTAGACCTGTGCTTTGGCCGTGGGACAGACGAGGGGATTTTTTTAACCCCAGCCTAAAATTCGCTCCCACGGGGAGTCGAACTGTCGGGTACCAAAGTTTGGGGTACCTAACTTCGATGCAAAAACGCTCATTCCAAACGTGGCCTGGCCCAAGTAAGGCCAGTGGAAGCCCATGAAGGCTGCGCCCGAAGCCCACGAAGGCCGCACCCGAAGCCCACGAAGGCCGCGTCTACGGAGGCCCACGACGTCATTACACCAATGACAGCCCACCCTCGGGAGAGCGGCACCCTCGGCGCCAATTCTCTGATTCGCCCTAGCCTCCCCGAGAGAGCTCGAGAGGGCAGCACCCTCGGCGGCAATTCTCCGATTCGCCCGAGCCTCTTCGGGAGAGCTCGGGAGAGCGGTGCCCTCGGCGCCCATTCTCTGATTCGCCCGAGCTTCCCCATCCCCCTCGAGCGCAATCTCACAAAGGCATCCAAGGCACAGGTGATGTCAGCGGAGCAATCTTGGACCACAAGAGATCTCTCTGACCACTTTACGAGCACTGTCCCGTCAGGCGAGACTCTCGATGCGACTGTGCTTCGCACGCCCCTGACGGCCATACCACCTGTCAGGATTTCCCTGGCAGCGGATTTGATAGGCCCCCTATGGCCATCCTCTCCACGGTATGGTCTACGGTGCGCCACCCCGTTTTCCGCCGGGGTCTACCAACTACGACTGCGACAGTCCGAGCGCCTGACGACGGGCTACGCAAGAACGGGAAAAGCGCCTACTGCACTGTCCACTCGAAAGGACGAGCACGCCTTCCATCCGGGCCCACCTAACCCTCGGGAAGTACTGTCCAAAGGCCGGAAATACGCCCGAGGGGAGATATTACCCTGCTCCATCCCATCACGGCTCCAGGAGTCCCGAGCCTCGGGAGATAACGCTCCGAGACGACTCGCCCTCTTGTCACATCGTACGAAAGGACAGCCATCAGGTGTGACCCTACGGCATGCCATAATCCGACGACTGTTGCTGCCTCGAAACTCACCAAGATCGTGCGAACCACTACGGCCATACCCCGGAGACGCGGAGAAAAGACCGTAGCTGACGACAGTCAAACGAGGAACAACAACTTCTCACTGTAACATACGTAGCATTGTAAGCACTGCCCTTGCCTCTCCCTTGCGACTATAAAAGGGAGAGCAGAGGCAAGCTTTAGAAACCCCGAAAGTCCTAAGCTCTCACTCACACATACACACCAATAGCAAACGACTTGCATACACTTAGACACTCACAAGAGACCTGGGAGCACTTTCCTCTCTCGCCTAGCTTGTAACCCCCTACTACAAGCACCCCGGTGCAACGCAACACGACTCTCCTCTCCACTGGACGTAGGGTTTGCTTGGCCTGAACCAGTATAATCCCTGTGTTCCCCTTTGCACACCATCCGTAACCTCAACCGCAAAACACATATTTACTAGCCGGTGTTAGCCCCGCTAAAACTAGCACCGACAGTTGGCGCGCCAGGTAGGGGCCTTTTGCGTGTTGATCCAGGTCACGGATGGCTGACGTTTCCATGACGCTTCCCGCTGGCGCGGTGCTCCGGTTCGGGAGCCTCGAGTTCGTGGCCACCGGCCACGGGCTTGAGATGAACCCGCGCCCAACCGAGCTCCGTACCATCGTCGTCCTGACCCCGGCCCATCAGGCGGCCGGGGAAAGGGCCACGACGACGCTTCCTCCCGTCCCAGAGGACGAGGGGAATGCCGCACGCCGCGCTTCTCGGCGGACTAGGAGGAGGAGGCGCAACCGCGCCAACCAGCCCCTGGTCGCGAAAGGCGCGGCCAATCAGGTGTCCCCGGCGGGGGACGCCAACACAGCGCCGGTCGCCACCACGACGCCTCCGGCGCCGACTCCTACACGACCGCCAACCGCCCGGAGGACGGGCGAAGGCGAAGTCGCGACGTCGACTGGTCTTTCTCTCCGTCCTCATGGCGGAAGGGACACGGCGCCGTCATCTCTCTTTGGGCTCCAGAACGCCATGGATGCCCACGTCCGCGCGGTCCGTGCATTGCAGCACGATCTGGTGGAGACAACTGTCCACCACCTCGAGCGTATAGACGACCTCGTAGGCGGCCATGTGGCCTCCCCACCATCCTCTCTCGGGAGCAATTCTAGGGTATATGACGGGGAGGAGACCGACTCCACTGACAGTCTCACTCCCCGAGAATTCTCGGAGGAGTGGGATCATCGCGGTTGGACCTCGCCATCACGGCGGGGCCTCAGCGACGACGACGATGAGTTCTGGGTGAACGTGTACTTCACCGTCCACCCCGGAGACTCGTGGGAGGACGCTCCGAGCGTCGCCACCGACTCCGACCAGTCCTACATCGACCCCGCTCGGGAGTGCTACCACTTGGTGCACCCCGAGGAAGGACGGGTGGAGGACGTCCATTCGGGGGACGACAACGACGAACCTTCCCCGCTCCAGCCGCAGCCTCAACAACGCACTCCTCCGCCGGCCACTCCGCGGCCTTCACGGTCAGCCCCACCGCAACACACGGGGGCTGGGCCATCTCGCTCCGCGCACCGGTCCCCGGAGCTAGAGCAGCTCCAGGAACTGAAGCACGGATGGAGGAGGACCGCCTACGCCTCACTCAGCTGCGAACCGCGCTCGAGCGCGACGAGCGGCAAGGCACCGGAGGAGCAGCTCGTCGCCGGGCCCGAGACGTCCAGGCTCGCATCCCCGCCGACGAGGGAGCCGGGACACCAGGAGCCCTGCCTCGGGCGAGCCGCATGCTCACAGAGGCGGCCATGCTGCTCCGGAGCATGCCTGAGCCCTCCACCGAGGAGGCACGGCAGCTCCGGAATCAGCTCAAAGACCTCCTGGAGGATGCAGCCGTCCTTCAGGCGGAAAGCTCGGCGTCACGCCACCGCAACGCTGAAAGCCACCCACGTGGCGCCACGGCGCGCCACGATCGTGAGGCCTCGGTGCATCCCGAGGTCCCAAGGGCCCCATCAGTCCACCAACGGCTGGGCAAGGACATCGACGTCCGAGCCATCCTTCAAGCCCGTGGTCGGCGAAAGACCGATGGAGCCGCACGAGGCTATCATGTCCATCGGGGCGGGCGCTACGACTCGGACGAGGACCGTGAGCCCTCGCCCGAGCCCTCGGGTCCTCGCGTCTTCAGAGGCCATCCGAAGGGCCAGGTTCCCGCCCCGATTCCGACAACCGGCCAACATAGTCAAGTACTCGGGGGAAACTAACCCCGAACTCTGGCTAGCGGATTATCGTCTTGCGTGCCAACTTGGCGGCGCGCAGGATGATCTCATCATCATCCGCAACCTACCCTTGTTCCTCGCCGACTCTGCAAGAGCTTGGCTGGAACATCTTCTTCCACGTCTGATCTTCGACTGGAGTGATCTGGTCAAGGTCTTCGTTGGGAACTTCCAGGGCACGTACGTGCGCCCTGGCAATTCCTGAGACCTCAGGAGCTGCAAGCAGAAGCCGGGCGAGTCCCTCAGGGACTACATCCGGCGGTTCTCAAAGCAGTATAACGAGCTGCCTCAGGTCGCCGACTCCGACGTCGTTGGAGCGTTTGCTGTAGGAACTTCCTGCAAAGAGCTTGTTCATGAGCTCGGGCGCCAGACACCCACCAGTGTCTCCGAGCTCATGAAGATAGCAACCATCTTCGCCTCGGGGGACGAGGTGGTAGGAGCCCTCTTCTCCGACCCGAAGGGCAAACGGAAGGAGGAGGCCCCCGAGGGCACCTCTTCCCAGGGCCCAAACAACAAGAAGAAGAAGGGGAAGGAAAAGGCCCCACTCCGCGATGACTCCCTCGTGGCGGCCACCGAGCCCAAGAGGGAACGACCCCCTCGAGGCCGTTTTGACGACATGCTCAACAAGCCGTGCCCTTATCACCAGGGCCCAGTGCATCACACACTCGGGCAGTGTGTGATGCTCAAGAAGCACTACCGCCGGCAGGCGTTCAAGGACGACGCCGGCAAGAAGCCCGCCAGGGATCAGGAGGACAAGGGCGGGAAGGACGATGAGTTCCCGCCCATCGACAAATGCCTCATGATCTTCAGCGGGCCCGAGACCGCCCCTATGCCGCGGCAGCGAAAGCGCGAGCGCAGGGAGGTCTACTCCGTCGGACCAGCGACACCACGCTTCCTTGACTGGTCCCACGACGCTATCACCTTCAGCCGGGACGACCACCCGGACTACGTCCCATCACCGGGACGCTACCCACACGTTGTCGACCCTGTCGTCGGCAACACGAGGCTCTCCAAAGTCCTCATGGACGGAGGCAGCGGCCTCAACATTCTTTATGCTGAGACCCTCGACTTGATGGGGATCAGTCGCTCGCTCCTCCAGGCCACGACATCCCCATTCCACGGGATGGTGCCCGGAAAGAGCGTGCAACCCCTCGGGCAGATCGATCTGCCCGTTTTCTTCGGGACTCCTGACAACTTCAGGATGGAGGTCCTGACATTTGAAGTGGTAGGCTTCCACGGCACCTACCACGCCATCCTCGGAAGGCCATGCTACTCCAAGTTCATGGCGGTCCCGAACTACACCTACCTCAAGCTCAAGATGCCAGGGCCAAAGGGGGTGATTACCATCGGTGCCTCCTACCAGCATGCGTACCAGTGCAACGTCGAGTGCTGCGAGTACGTCGGCGCGCTGATGGAGTCAGAGGCCCTCATGGCCGACCTCGAAAGGTTGGAAAAGGGGGTCCCTGACCCCAAGAAGGCCACGGGAACCTTTGAGCCCGCTGAGGGGGTGAAGGAGATGCTCCTCGACCCGAGCTCCCCCAACGGCAGGGTGCTGAAGATCAGCACCACCTCGACCCGAAATAGGAGGCTGTGCTCGTCGACTTCCTCCGCAAGCACGCCGACGTGTTTGCATGGAGTCCCTCGGATATGTCAGGCATCCCGAGGGAGGTCGCCGAGCACTCCTTGGACATCCGGGCTGGGTCCAAGCCGGTGAAGCAGCGCCTGTGCCGATTCGACAAGGAGAAGCGCCGGGCCATCGGGGAGGAGGTGCAGAAGCTTTTGGCGGCCGGATTCATCATGGAGGTCTTCCATCCAGAATGGTTGTGAGTGCGGCGATCGTCGTAGAGCGGCAAGAAGGACACGCCTTACCGGTGCAGCGGCCGGTCTACTTCATTAGTGAAGTCTTGTTCGAGACCAAGACGCGCTACCCTCAGATCCAGAAGCTAGTGTACGCGATCGTCCTTGCTCGACGCAAGTTGCGGCACTACTTCGAATCCCATCCCGTGACTGTGGTGTCATCCTTCCCCCTCGTGGAAGTGATCCAAAATCGAGAAACGACTGGGAGAATCGCTAAGTGGGCCATTGAGCTCATGGGCGATGGCATCACCTACGCGCCACGCAAAGCCATTAAGTCCCAGGTGCTTGCGTACTTCGTGGCAGAGTGGACCGAGACACAACTACCTCCACTCCCGACCCAAGAAGAATATTGGGTCATGTACTTCGACGGGTCGATGATGAAGACTGGTGCTGGCGCAGGCATCGTCTTCATCTCACCCTTCGGGGTCCGGCTCAAGTACCTACTGCGGCTACACTTCACGGCTTCCAACAACGTGGCCGAATACGAGGCTCTGGTCAACAGTCTCCACATCGCCATCGAGCTCGGGATCCGGCGCCTCGAAGTCCGAGGCGACTCCCAGCTCATCGTGGATTAGGTCATGAAGGAGTCGACGTGCCAGAATCCTAGGATGGCCGCCTACTGCAAGCTGGTGCGGTTGCTTGAGGAGAAATTCGACGGCCTCGAGCTCAACCACGTCGCGCGTCGGTACAACGAAGAAGCCGATGAGTTGGCGAAAATCGCGTCCGAAAGGGCCACGGTCCCGACGGGCGTATTCGCCAATGACCTCCACAAGCCCTCGATCAGTACCGAACCCTCGGAAGCTGAGGGGAACAAGACCCCCAAGCCCCCGGGAGAACCCGGACCGTCTCCAAGCCACGAAAGTCCCTTGGGTGCTGCCGACCCTTCCAACAAAGGGGAGTCACCCGAGACCCTGGCTGAGGACGGCGACGAAGCCGAGGCAATGGAGATCGAAGCCGAGATGGACGATGACGAACCGGACTGGCGCGAGCCGCTGGTCAGCTGGCTCGTCCGAGGAGTTTTGCCCTCGGACAAGACTAGAGCGCGACGACTGGCACGCAAAGCCAAGTCTTTCGTGATGATCGACGGCAGCCTCTACCGATGGAGTCCCTCGGGTGTGCTTCAGCGCTGTATTCCTTTCAGTCAGGGCAAACGCCTTCTTGAAGAGATACACGCCGGAGCCTACGGTCACCACGCAGCGCCGAGAACCCTAGTCGGTAACGCCTTTCGACAAGGCTTCTACTGGCCAACAGCCGTGACCGATGCTACTGAGGTGGTACGCTCCTGCGAGGGGTGCCAGTACTACGCTCGGCAGACTCACCTGCCGGCTCAAGCCCTCCAGACGATCCCACTCACTTGGCCGTTCGCCGTATGGGGACTGGACCTTGTCGGGCCCCTCTAGAAGGCGCCCGGGGGCTTCACCCACTTGCTTGTCGCCATCTACAAGTTCTCGAAGTGGATCGAGGCTCGGCTGATCGCCCAAATCAACTCGGCACAAGCGGTGCTATTCTTCACCGACATCGTCCACCGGTTCGGTGTCCCGAACTTCATCATCACCGACGACGGCACGCAGTTCACCGGAAAGAAATTTCTGGCCTTCTGCGACGAGTACCACATACGAGTGGACTGGGCAGCCGTCGCCCACCCGAGAACGAACGGCCAGGTAGAACGTGCCAACGGCTTGATTCTCCAAGGCCTTAAGCCGAGGATATTCAACCGATTGAATAAATTCTGCAAGAGGTGGCTAATGGAGCTCCCTGTAGTGATATGGAGTCTAAGGACTATGCCAAGCCGAGCCACGGGCTTCACGCCCTTCTTCATGGTGTACAGTGCAGAGGTCGTCCTCCCCACGGATCTGGAGTACGGCGCTCCGAGGGTCCGAGCCTACGATGAACAGGGCAATCAAACGTCCCGCGAAGATGCGCTGGACCAAGTCGACGAAGCCCGGGACATGGCCCTGTTGCACTCGGCCAAGTACTAGCAATCCCTACGCAAATTCCATGCTCGGCGCGTCCGAAGCCGAGCCTTCAGCGTAGGCGATTTGGTGCTACGGCTCAGGCAGGACAACAAAGGGCGCCACAAGCTCACTCCGCCGTGGGAAGGATCGTTCATCGTCACCGAGGTGCTACACCCCGGCATATACAAGCTCGCGAACGAGAAGGACGAGGTCTACAGCAACGCTTGGAACATCGAACAGCTACGTCGCTTCTATCCTTAAGATTCCGAGCATTGTACTATTTTGAAAATCTTGAAATCAATAAAAAGACCCGACTTCTACTCTTTTTACATGATTTTTAGACTTTCAATCCGACCCTACATTCGGGAGTGAAATGACCCTTTATTTCACCGCGCATTAAAAGCGAGGCTCGGCCTAACCTACGGAAAGGCCGACCCTCCCTCGGGGGCTAAGACGGGGGGAACCCCCGGACTTTCCCGGGATTCAACAATTTTGGAAACGTAAAAATTTTAAAACTCGTCGAATTCGTTTCTTTCTAAAACACGCTTCCCTCCGAAAATCAAGCATGGACTTACAGAATTCGGAAGAGTGAGGGAAGTCCCAGAGAACAGAGCCAGCCGAGTCAAGGAGACCGCTTACGCTCCAGGGCCACAGCATCTCCCCTCGCCACTCCGCGTTCGAAGGCTAACCCGCACTCGGAAGAAAACCTATAAGATCTACGCTCGGCCAAGGGAGGAGGCTCGGGAAGAAACGCCTAAGCTTTTTTTCTAAGGATTCTTTCTGCCAAAGATCCTAGAACATCGGCTGCGTCTATGCCGCTAAAGCTACGACACCCGAAAAGCGTCCCCCGAGGCTCGATGGCCCGGGCACAGGATCGGCAAGAAAAAACGCCTAAGGAAAAAAGCACGAAACAAAGCGAAACAAACATTCAGCAAATATTTACATAAATATTAAGGCCACCAAGGGCCATATTGTTTGTTTCCTCTCAAACCACTCATGAAAGATTACTTTTTACAAGGGCACTATGGCCCGCTTCTTCTTCACGGCAGGTTCAGGGGAGGGAGCTCGACCTCGGCTTGGAAGAGGCCCGCCAGCGCTTCTCCTGGCTCCGTCATTGAATCCTCCAGTGCCAGGAGCTCGGCGTCGTCGGCTTCAAGGAAGCCCTCGCTGATAGGGTCGGCGTCAAAATTCCTGTAGTGGGACTTCACGACCGCCAGTGTCTTTTGGACACCCGTCAGAAGGGCCACCTTGATCCAGCCGCTCATGCTGCCGTGGAGTGCCTCCAGTCAGCTCCGGAGCGACATCCCCGAGGGTTCTCCACCAGTGCCGACGGAGTCACACAGTGCCCGCGCGACCTTCTGCAGGTCCAGGTGTTCGGCCAACTCGCCGTCGTAAGCCGCCTGCAGAACTGTGGGAGCAAAGCACAGAGATGAGTAAAAATACAGCGAGCAACCGAGACGAGCAGAATGGAAAAAATACAACGCTGCGCTTACGGTTAGCCTCTTCCCGAGCCTTCTGTGCCTCCTTCCTGGCCAAGTCCGCCGCGCCGAGCGCCAGGTGCAACGCCTCCCGAGTCTCATCCAGGTCGAGAGCCAAGACCTCGGCGGCCAAAATCTTCTCGGCGGTGAGCTCTCGGGCTGCGTCGTGCTCCCTCGTCATCGCGGTCAGGGCGCTCTCCAACTTCTGCACCCGCGTCGCCGAGGCAGCAGCTCGGCCCTGCACCTCCGTGACCTCCCCCTTTAGGATAGTGTTGTCGACACTTATTTCGGCAAGCTTGGAGGTCGCGGCGGCGAGCTCGCCCTGGGCGCGGGCAAGGGCTTTCCCCTTGAGATCGAGCTGCTTCCAGAGCCCGAGCCCGCCACGAAGGAAGCGGGACTTGTCCCGGGAGGTGTGCATGAGGTCCTAGAAAAAAGGAAGAAGCGAAAACGGTAGGAACGATGCTCATATGCAGGAAAAGTTTACAAGACACAGGGATAAGGGATTTACCTGAAGCTGGGCCGGGAGGTCCTTCTCGAGGACGTCGGCGATCGCGCGGAGCCCCGCCGCCGAGCTAAACCCGAGCTCCTAAACGGCGTCCCACTTGGGGGACTCAAGGTCGTCCCGGAGCGAGAAGACAAGTGGCGCCTGAGGGTCCGCGTGGTCCGCCCACTCGATCCGGGAGGCGTTAGCTCCCGAGGCTGAGGCTCCCTCAAGGCCAGCGCTCAGGGGCCTTCCTCACGGGCGGGGGGCGCTCCTGCGCTGATGTCCATGCCCGATGACCCCGTGGCAGCAGGCTCCGTGGGGGCGGCATCGGCTGGCGCTCCCGAGGCGTCTCCGGAACCGACGGTCGAGGCCTCAGAAGCCTACGCTGGCTCCGCCTCCAGGTCGATCACGGGCACGACGACGGCGGCCGCCGCCGAGATAGCCTCCCCAAGGGAGGAGCCTTGGACGCCACGGGCGGACCCGTGGGGGGACAGACTTCCTCGCCCGCTGACCAGGCACTCCCCCCGGCCGTGTCATGGCCCCGCACCTTCAGGACCTTCAGATGCGACACCTGGAGGTCTGCCCCCGAGCGTTTCCTGAAGCTGAGAAGGAAGAAAGGAGCGCTCATGAAAGGATCCCCACCAGAAGGAATTACAGATAAAGATACTTACCTCGTTTTCGGAACCACCCTCTTCTTCTTCGCAGCGCCCACGCTCGGCGAGACGACGGATGATGTGGGCTGCGCCGGCGGCGGAGGAGTGGGTGCCAACCCGGCGTCCGGGCCAGCGCCGCCCAGTGACGAGGGCTCCGCCTGGGCGCCGGGGGTCATCCCGACGTCACCGCCCCTCGGCGAGGAAGCTTGAGCCTGGGAGGGCCCCAGCTTAAGCGCCGGCGTCTTGGCGCCGGTGGGCTCCGGCTCCGGCGACGTCTTCCCAGCACTCCCCCCGCCTTCGGTCGCCGCGCCGACCAACGACGCGTCGGCGGGGAGGGTCCGCCGAAACAGGGGACTCTCGGTCCCCCCGCTGGAACCTCGAGGCATCTCGGGCGCCGGGCCTGAGCCCGTCCCTGGCCCCTCCGGCCGAACCACGCTGCTGATGGCGGGCGGAGTAACAATAACACAACAAATTATCCAGTACGACAGTACTTTTAGTATAACTGATTGATTATAGGTTCAATGTCTAGCAGCCTAACAAATTAGGGTTAGCAATCCTTTTATATGAGCTTACTTGGACAGCCATCATAAGTTAATTGGACCAATTTCATATACATGTACACACATTGCGGGTTCCCCAATGGGTAACGGGGACGGGTATACAGGAACGTCCCCGTACCCGCCATCCCCGTTGGGGATGGATTCTTGCCCATTTACATCCCCGCGGGTATAGATATCATCCCATCCCCATTCCCTAATAAATTAAATACCCGTCGGGTATCGGGTACCCGTTGCATCCTTACTCGAAGGCGAAGGTAGGAGTAGACTGCATCATCCACTGTTACGCGGGCCCAGAAACTGTTGGACCCACTTGCCGGTTACAGAATCTTGTCAATCAATGTCAATTGCTCCCCTCCTCCGTGCTACTACCAGCAGCCTGCCATCCTCCGCGCTCCAACCCAAACCCTCTCCGGCAGCACCCTTTCAAACGTGAGTCGAGCCCGAAGGCTCAGCCAGACCCTAAACCCACGTCGGCTCGTCGTCGTCGTCTCGGCGCGAGCCGCGGTGATGCCTCCGTCGAAGCCCAAGCGGCGGCGCGGCGGCGCCTCCTCCCGCGGCCGGAAGAAGGAGAAGCGCCTCGACGCGATCCGCGACGTCGCGCCGCCGCCACCTCCCACGGCGCCCCTGGGCGGCGGAGACTCCGACGACTCCGACGAGGATTCCATCCGCCGCAGCAAGCGGGTGCGCCGGGCGCCGGTCGTCCTCGACACATCGCCGCTCCCTTCCCCACGCCGCAAGAGGCCTCGCCGCGGCTGCCGGGTGGGCTCGAGCGGGAGCTCGCGGAGGGGGAGCCGGGACAGGGCGCGGCACGAGGTGGATGCCCGAGGGATGGAGGAAGAGGAGGACGATGAGGGGAGCGTGGTGTGGCGTTCGCGGCTGAGGGATAGGGTTAAGGGGAAGGCCAAACTGGGGGTGCGGGCAAGGACCCTGTGGCTCGAAGATGAAGAGTATGAGGAGGAGGGAGATGGGCAAGGGGAGGAAGAGGAGGGGGAGGAGGGAGATGGGAAAGGGGAGGAGGAGGAGGAGGAGGAGGAGGAGGAGGAGGAGGAGGAGGAGGAGAGGCAAGGGGATGAGGAGGAGGAGGAGGAAGAGGGCAGGATGGTGGTGGTAGACGTTCGCGCGACGGCTGGGGACGATGAGGTGAGCAAGGGAAGTGGATGTTTGCAGTTGCAAGGGATGGAACTAACAGATAGAGAGATCAATTTAACAATAGATTTGAACTTAGACGCTCATGATGCCGTGGAGGGTGTCAATGCAGTGGAAAATGAAGAGGGAGGAGAAGGAGAGAATGTTGGGGAGGAAGCGGTGGCAGCACAGCAAGAACAAGATGAGGAGGGTCCAGTAGTAGGCACTAGAAATGATCTAGAAGAAGGAACGGGAGAGGAAATGGTGGTGGAGGAAGGTTTGCAGCAGGAGGAAACAGTAGGGTTGGAATTGCCTGTATCGAGAGGAAACAGTAGTGATGAACTACATTGTGGTGAGAGCAATGAGGTGGTTAGGGCCAGCAATTCAGGCAGAATTGAGCAGCTTGGCATGAACAGTGAACAGACCGCAGAAGAGAGCAACCTTCCAGCTGAGAAGCAAAAGGAACTGCACCTATCTAGTCCTGTTGAGCAAGAGGAAGAGGTCCAACAGGATGGACAGTCGGTTGATTTCCCAGACGTGGTATTGGCTGAGGATGGTCCAAAAGAGAGGATGCAGAATTCCTTGGTTTTAGCTGAAAACCAGGGAATTAAGGTAGTTAAAGAAGGGAGAAGGTGTGCGCTCTGTGGTGGAGGGACCGATGGGAGACCACCTAAGATTGCATTGCATGATTCCGTTGACAGTGAAAATGAAGCCTATGAGGGGGTTTTACCTTCAGAGGAGCCCAACTATGATATGTGGGATGGATTTGGTGATGATCCTGGATGGTTGGGAAGGCTGCTGGGTCCAATTCATGACCGCTTCGGCATTGCACGTGTCTGGGTTCATCAGAACTGTGCTGTTTGGAGCCCTGAGGTCTGTACCTGCAGTATATACTCAAAACTCTTATGTTTCATTTGGATATTTCTGCAAGTTGCTTCGATACATGTCGTTGTTGTAGTTGGTACTGTTGTACACAGGCAGCAATGCTTTTATCATATCTCTCAGTTGTCATTATTTGAATTCTCAAATGTAAGCTGCACTATTTTTTTATGGTCTTATGTATCAACATTGCTTGCTCTGTATTTCTGCTCCTGATCTGGAACATAATGTGTTGCAACTTGCAAATGGAATAATTTTAATCCTTCACTGTACTGCATGCTAGTGATACCGATGCAGGGTACTGTTGTTTGAGAATCCATTCTTCTCTCCAAATTTCAGGTTTACTTTGCTGGTTTGGGCTGTCTAAGAAATATAAGAGCTGCACTTTGCCGTGGAAGGCTTCTGAAGTGCAGTCGATGCGGCAGACCCGGAGCAACTATTGGATGTCGTGTTGATCGTTGCCCGAAAACCTACCATTTGGTAATTGAATGGTTCTTAAAACATACTCCTCTTAAAAATACAAGGCGTATTTGTTTTGGAGAAGTCAAAGATTATGAATTTCAAACGACAATTAATACCATTATTAATATGCTTAGTGTACAATCATACAATTTGATTCATATTTCAAAAATGCTTTCAGACTATATTGGGTTTGTAGCTATAAATGACACAATTTGTAAGAAAATCATATGGTGTGTTCAATGGACAATCACTTGTGTTAATTGGTTGTAAGGTCTGTAGCAGGTGAGGCTGTACTGTGGGCTGTGGTGTTCAGCTGGAGCTCCAAGCTGCTAGTCATGGGTTAATCCAGTAGTGTCTCTTTGTTGTTTGTTTGATCTGTTTGTGGTGTGCCTCTTGTAAGGAATATGTCTGAACTACTTTGTAATTTTCTTCTACAACGAAATGGTACGCAGCTCTCCTGTGTATTTGAGAGAAGAAAAATGAAACAGTGGGCAAGGTCGGTCATTGAAGGCCGAATCAAAATAAAACGTGCCTTTGTATTGTTGAATGGAGTACTTTAACTGTTTAGATTTCCCTAATATTTACCATTTTTCCATGTGTAGCCTTGTAGTCGAACAGAAGCCTGCATATTTGATCATCAGAAGTTTCTTATAGCCTGCAATGATCATCGCCATCTTTTCCAACCCCAAGGAGATAAGTATGTTGAACTGCTCAGGAAAATGAAGATAAAAAAGATGAAGGCAGATATCAGAAAGGTGTCACACGATGCATGGAGAAAAGACAGAGAGGCTGAGGAGAAATGGTTAGAGAACTGTGGGGAAGATGAGGAGTTCTTGAAACGTGAAGGCAAGAGGCTAAGCAGAGATCTTTTGCGAATTGCACCTGTTTATATAGGAGGCTCCTCTGAAAATGAAAAGTCGTATCATGGTTGGGAATCTGTTGCTGGGCTAAGTGACGTTATTCAGAGCATGAAGGAGGTGGTGATGCTACCTCTTCTCTACCCTGAGTTCTTTAGTTCTTTAGGCCTTACTCCTCCGAGAGGTGTTCTGTTGCATGGCCACCCTGGTACCGGTAAAACACTTGTTGTAAGGGCACTCATAGGGGCATGTTCTCAAGGTAACAGAAGAATTGCTTATTTTGCTCGAAAAGGTGCTGATTGTTTGGGTAAGTATGTTGGTGATGCTGAGAGACAGTTAAGACTTCTTTTCCAGGTAGCTGAACGATGTCAGCCTTCTATCATATTTTTTGATGAGATAGATGGTTTAGCACCTTGTAGATCCAGACAACAAGACCAAACACATAATTCAGTTGTGGCAACTTTGCTCTCATTACTTGATGGGTTGAAATCACGAGGCTCTGTCATAGTGATTGGGGCTACAAATCGTCCTGATGCTATTGATCCTGCCCTTAGGAGGCCAGGAAGGTTTGATCGTGAAATATACTTTCCACTACCAACCTTTGAGGATAGATCTGCCATTCTGTCACTGCATACAAAAAATTGGCCAAGTCCTATTTCAGGTGCATTCCTGTCATTTGTTGCTAGCCAAACTGTTGGATATGCTGGTGCTGATCTGCAGGCAATTTGCACACAAGCAGCAATAAATGCTTTGAAAAGGACCTGCCCATTACATCAAATTTTACAATCTGCTGAGAAAGGAATTCCTCATGGTCGATTTCCTCTACCAAATGTTCTTGTTGAGGAAAGAGATTGGCTAGCTGCTCTTGCAGCTGCTCCCCCACCTTGTTCACAAAGGGAAGCAGGGGTTGCTGCAAATGATCTGGTTTCCTCACCTCTAGATTCCTGTTTTCTACCAAGCCTTCTTAAACCATTGGTACAGCTTCTTATTTCTATGTATTTTGATGAGCGTGTATGGTTACCTTCGTCCCTTCTTAAGGCATGTGTCTCTATAAAGGAATTGGTGTTCTCATCCATGGAAAAGAATACTGTACCCCGCACTTTATGGCCAACTTATCTTAATTCTTTGATCCAACAAAAGGATATTGCAGATAGAATGGGAACAATCTTGTCAAGCTGTGGTCTTGTAGCTGCACAACTAGGAAATCATGGTTCAATGTTGCCAAGTGATGTTAAAACACAGGAGAATTTTTATGGCAGCAGATTAAATCCCACTGGTTTGCATATGAAAGGAGGGCTAACCCATAAGTTATCAGGCTTTCGAGTTTTAGTTGCTGGAGTACCGAGATCAGGCCAGCAACACCTTATTCGTTGTGTTCTTCATGGTTTTATGGGTCAGATTGTAATACACAAGCTTGACCTTGCAACTATGGTGCAGGAAGGAAACGGTGATGTCCTTAGCGGGCTGACACAAATTCTTTGTAAGTTATTGTGTTTCCCTTAGTTTCATTTACTTTGGAAATATTCACTAACAAAACAACAATGGACTCGTAATTTATATTCTTCATGTAAAGCTGGTGATAATATTTTCCACCTTAACATTTTTGTTTATTTACTGTATGCCGTCTATGCATGTGAATACATATCTGATGAGTTGATCTATGAATGTGAAAGTGAATGTCTATGAAAAGAATCTTCTTACAGGAACCAAGTATAATTCAATTCAAGCTTTAGTTTAGATGAAGTTGGAGATACATTTTGTTGTTGTTGTAAAAGCTGATTACCTAAGGAACTACAATTAGATTAAGTTGGAGATGCATGTATACTATTTATTTATTTATTTATTATTCTGGTTACTTGAGCTTCTGCTTTTTTCTTTGGGAGTCTCTTGCAGACTGGAAATTATTTGCATTCATTACCTTTTCCTATGCATTTGGGTTTAGTTACTGTGTATCTCTTTTATCAATTTTAACGAAACTTCACCTATGCCTATGCTTTGAAGACTGATTCAGTGATTCCCCACGCAAGTCATGATGTTTATTGGTTTAGTTGAATTATGACATTGCTATATCTAGGATCATGTGGCTCCCGCACCCTAGCCCTAAAGTGGTTCTGGTATGCTGCCACATATGTGTTCTCACCACTGACATTCTTATTTTAGTTGAAGAAATGTATATGTTAACCGCACTGCATGAGAAACAGCAACATTGTATGGCTGTTGATATAGTGGTGATACATTACTTAAATTCATAAAACACAGTAACATATTGAACCGAGGTCTTTTATTTTCTCAAACAAGGAAAGTGATTTTTTTTCTTGTTCCTTTCCTAAGCATGCAAGATATCTATAACACACACATGCTCTGAAAATTGTCGCAACACATAAATAATTTATGGAATGAATGAAAGACCAACCTACATCTGGCTTGATATAAATTTACAGACTTAGTTTATCTTAACCTGTGTCCTATTTCAGCCTCACTGTCAGTTTACAAGCAAGTGCAATAGATATAATTGTGACACGCTGATTTTAGTTTATGCCAACACATTGAACTGCGCATCCTTTTATGCTAAAATTCTTAATTTCTTAGGAGTGTTTTTTGATATCGTCTTTTGTCCCCCCTCTGTTGACCAGTGAAATGTCTAAACCTTGGAAGGTGCATCATCTACATGCCTAGAATTGATCTGTGGGCAGTTGATAAGTCCCATAATCAAATAGAAGATGATACGTTCAATATGGGGACAGGCAATTTAGCATCCTCCACCGCTGATCACAAAATATGTTCAGAAGTTTGGAATGCATTGATTGAACAAATGGATTCATTGTTAGCCTCTGTATCAATAAGTGTTCTGGTAAGCCTGATATACACTCCACACCCCATGCTTCTTCACTGTTTTTTTTGTGTAATTTAGTGTCCTTTTTTCCTGTAAAATGTTGGGATTGTGATTAGCATCGACTGAATATTACCACTGCATTTTTTTTTTGCAATATAAACCTACTACCTCCATCCCGATAAAGATCCGTTTCTAGTTCCTTTCTTGGTCAAAGTATCTGAAATTTGACAAGTTTATAGAAAAGAGTATCAATATTTTGTATAAACTTGGTCAAACTCAAAATGGTTTTACTAGGTGCTATGCTAGGATTGCATTCTTTTCAGGATGGAGGCAGTAGTTTGTAATTTGTTCACTTTGTTTGAGGTATATGATAATTATCTTGGCAGCTATTTTCCATCTAAGGTGCTGTTTGGTTAAGCATTTTCAGCACGTAGTCAGTTCACAGTGTGAACAAAGCAGTTCTAGCTGCTTGATTATACTACTCGGTGATCGATTACAACGTAACTGGCTACAGTCCCATAGCATGCCAATCCCGCTCCCGTTTGGACGCTGACACATCCCGCTGATCGTTGCACCACCTCCACACACAGCTTTTACTTTCTAAAACCAACCAAACAAAATGCGCTTTTAGTTGCACAGTAATAGTTAGCACCGTCAACAGGTTACATTCCTGTTGCAGCTCCCACGTTTGAACCGAACAACACCTGAAAGGAATGATCTATGCCAAGGTTTCATCTTCTTGTTTTGGGCAAATTTTGGTACCTATTGTGTACCGATGACCGTGTGGTCATGAATCGTTTTTCGTGGATACTTA
Organism: Eremochloa ophiuroides; assembly: GCA_038502445.1. Classification (NCBI taxonomy): domain Eukaryota; kingdom Viridiplantae; phylum Streptophyta; class Magnoliopsida; order Poales; family Poaceae; genus Eremochloa; species Eremochloa ophiuroides. The sequence goes on from JAHLJS010000006.1 coordinate 60,285,389, forward strand.
GGGCTTCTGATTCATTGGAAAGTGATTTTATGAGAGACGGTTAGTGATTCTCTTGGATAAACTCTATGGTGGAAGTGATTCTATGCAGGAAGCGAATCAAGAGAAGCTAATTTTCTTTGGCTCCCACCCCCTTATTTCATTTCAGAATCATCCTAGAATCAGTTCTATGTAAAATTGTAACTATCGAGCTCTGCCAAACAGGCCCATATAGTGCATATTTTCCTTTCGAACAAATTCTGTTTCTCTGCTCTATGACAGCATTGATGCCTTATATTTCCAAAAAAAATTGATAACACCGGATGACAAGCTAACATTTTTTTTTTATAGTCCACCAGTGACATGAGGTTTCAAGATCTTCCTGGTGGTGTAAGAAGTTTCTTCAGCACACATGCTGTGGATCAGTGCCTTGTTTCTTCGGAACACTCAACACCAAGATTTTCCGTGAATATTGACAACCGCTCTAATTGGGATGAGATGGTTGATTCATGTGCTTTGCAGTTATCACATGACTTGATTCAACATCATGTTCAATTTTTGCATGATGAATCTCATAAGAATGATAATAATGAACAAAAAGAAGTGTTTGCTTCCATGAATATTAGTGCAGAAGGTGAACTTAAGTCCAGTGAGAATGAGCAACCCTTGTGTGGAGTTGCTTCTAAGGAGACTCCAACTCAGCAGGCTGGAGGCCGAGCTCAGCAAGAGCATCCACCGTCCAATGTGGAAGATAAAGTAGAAAATGCTCAGAGTTTTTTTGAAGGCACAGTTCAGAGAAATTCTTCTAGACCTGTAAAAGGCAATGAGTCATTTGCTATTGTTGCTTTTGGAATTCAGATACTGCAGCATCCTCAGTTCTCAAAACTTTGTTGGGTTACATCAAAGCTACGGGAAGGCCCCTGCACTGATATAAATGGTCCATGGAAAGGATGGCCATTTAATTCCTGTTTATTGCATAGCAGCACCTTGCCTGGTAAATCACTAAATGGAGGGGACAATAATGTTGTAAAGGGAAAGGAAAAGACCGTCTGTGTGAGAGGGTTGGTTGCTGTTGGCTTATTAGCCTATAGAGGTGTCTATGGGTCTGTTATTGAAGTTTGTGCTGAGGTGAGAAAAGTGTTGGAACTGTTAGTTGGGCAGGTTCAAACTAAAATTTTGGAAAAGAGAAATCGATTTCGGTATTTTCAAATCCTATCTCAAGTAGCTTATCTGGATGACATTGTGAACAGTTGGGCATACACCTTCCAAAGGTAGGCCAGTGCTGTATTTTTTTTTATTTTAATTTCTGTTGAATCTGTCACTCCTTTCTTACTGCTTACAATCAGCCAAAAAAAAAAAAACTATTGGTTCCTTAATAGTGCTGATGTAGATGATTGGAACAATTATGCTAACACTTTTATTTGTTTATTCCAATCTACAGAACACATGCTGATACCCTCACAGGAACATCCCGCATTAAGGGTTCAAGCGCCAAAGAGTGTCAAAGGACCAAATATGCTGGAGAAACCAATGTACAAGTTGCTCCTGCTGGCATCCCTGCTGAGGTTCAAGACATTCCAGCCCAACACAATCAGAACCATGAAGTTGTTCCTGGTCCTACTGAGATGCAAGGCAATCCAGTTGAGCATACTGCAGACCAACTTGGAAGCCATACAATGAACTGTGACCTTGATGATAATCATGTGAAATCTGTTTCCAGCAAGAATGCAGTGGAACATAATCATGTCCATTCAGCTTTACCTGAGGTGCATAGGGGCAATACAAATGCATATACAATAACAAATGATGAACCCATTGGAACAAACAACGATGGGAAATTGTCCAGGTTAACCTATGATGAAGATAAATTCAGACCAGACATTCAACGATCTGAAAAGCACACAGAATCTGTGGAAGGTTTGAATGGTCTTCAAAGGGAAGGAGATTCCGTTGGACCCTCTGCAAGTATTGACAATACAGGATTACCAAGGAACGATGTTTCTTCTGAACCTCATATTGATGATAATGAGTTGAAGAGGAATGATCTTGTGAATGATGTTGAATTAAATTGGATTGATGGTAAACTGCAAGACAACATGAAAAATCTTTCAGTTCCAAAATTTTCATGTCTCTACAAATGTTGTTCTGCATGCTTCCAATCTGTTTATAAGATGGTTCATGGTATTCTTTCAAATACTCTGAGGCCTAATCTACATTGCTTAACAGCTGATGATATGCATGACATTCTGTCATCGTGGTGCTTGAATCTATTAGGATCTGTTAGAAAATTGTACAGCTCACATGATGAGGCCAGCAGCGCAGAAAATTTTGTTAGAATGTACAATAAAGAAACCCACTTAGAGCATTGTGCTTGTCAGAGTGATATCCGTCTTTCAAGAGAGTGTGTATGCCACTTGGAAAGCAATGGGGATGCTGAAACTGCAAATACTGATTGTCATCCTCTATCAGGACAAAGTTTAACTTTTTTCTTTAAAGATGGTGTATGGATGCCGTCGGATTTCACTGCAGAAACGGAACTTCATTGCAGCTTCAAGAGATTCTGTGTTTGCTCAATATTAGGAACAGTTTCTATGCTCAGCTAGATCCTCAGTTCATGATATTGTCTGATGCAGTTGCAAAAGTACATATAGTACTATCCTAATGCTCTAAGCGCCAACCCTAAGTGCGCATAACATTAGAGCATCAGGATGTCTTTGATTGATTGGAATTTCTCACCCTTGATGCAACTTTTGAGCTAGCTCTTATTGCACATAAATTGCCCTCTACCTGCTATGATCAGTAGTGGAATGCTGGCTGTTGTAGTTGCTTTGTCGCCTGGATATTTGAAGAGAAGCTAAGATATTAGTCTTCATCTTTTCCAATGAAGTTACTCATGTAGCGTGGACTGTTATTACTAGGGATGAAAACGGATCGGATACGAACGGATATCACTGATATTACATTTGTTTTCATATTTTTGGTCGGATTCGGATTCGAATACGGATAGTGTCAGTCATGTCGGATAGAATATGATTAGATATCGACATCATAAATATACGATTTGAGTATTCGGATACGGATACGGTATCGGATATTAAATATCCAGACTCAGATACGGATAGATCTGAACATCTCTAAACAGAATTGGTCGAACAGACGGTCGGATAAATATCCCTACCATTTTCATCCATAGTTATTACTGCTGGAAATTTCACGGTTAGCTGATACTGACGTCACTTCAGTTCTCATTGTAATATGTATTATGGCTCAATTAAGCATCAAGTTGAGACGTGATGAATCTTATACTCACATTTTGTGCTTTACCTTCATTCTGGTCAGTGGTATGGTTTGTAATGGGTAACTAACATTCAGCATGATAAATCTTTATAGGTTATGAACACGCTGTTTAGATGAGGCTGAAATAATGTTTTTGTAGTTGCTTCTAACTTCTAGGAGTGTGAACTGTGAACAAGTTTTTAGTAGAGACGATTGGCAATGGAAATATATTTTTAATTGCTGTTGGTTGTTGATATTGTATTGGTGACTTGGCATGATCTTTACAGTTTTACCTCTAAGATTTATCTTTTTTGGAAAAGTATACAAATAAGGCAGTGGACTTTATTAGATGTAAGCTGTAAATTTTATTTAGATGTTTAAAGGTTTAGTATATTATTGAATAATTCATATATTATTTGTTCCACTAGATATATAGTTCTCTCTACATTTGCAATGTAAAACAGAGCAGTGTTTGCTATGTTGGAGGCCACTTTCGCGCGCGCGCGCGTGTGTGTGTGTGTGGGGTGGGGGGGGGGGGGGGGGGGGGGTGGGTAAATTGTTTCAGAAAGTGCCGCGGTAGGCACGGGGTCAATCTCTGCCTACCTTCTAGGTGTTACTTAGGCTGTTGTACCATTTCCATGCAGCTAGATTAATGCGATGTCAAATAGAGAAAGAAATAACATGTTCAAACAAAGAAATTGGCAGTATCAGCCATACTTCACCCCCTCCCTATCTTCATTTATCTAACTTTTGCGCATAACAAGTCATGCAGACTCTTTTTTGTTAATATACATGATGCGCAGTTCTCCAGCGTGTCCGAGAAAAAAAAATGAACCAATCTAGTGCTGCCTAGGAAGTGAAGAAGTGAGGGTTATGAAAGGTCAATGAAGCAACCGATATTCAAGTAGGGTATCAAAAGGTGAAACGATAGCTTGTAATTTTTAATGCCCATTGTCAAGAAGTACTCCCTTGATTCCAAATTAGAAGACGTTTTGACATTTCTAGGTACATAGCAAATGTGTAATTTGTTGGCTGTTAACTCCACTCCCAATTTTTTTTAGTAAATCTCAAGGTTATACTTGCCTCTTACAGCCTTTCCAAATCTTGAGTCTTCAGGATGCCTTGTACTGCTCATTTGGGATTGGTACACCACCAAGTCACCAGCCAGCAAGTGTGGATACTGTGGATTGCTTAGTAAAACTACTCATACGACAGCGTAGTAGTTTCAAGTTATTTGACATCTTTTTTGTATATTTTTTTTCACATCATAGGTCTCATGAACAGTGATTAGTTCATACTGAACAGTATTAGAAGGGGAGAACTCAGGTGATGGCATAAAAAAAAAATGTAATATGCAACACGGAGTACTAGGAAGGCATCTAAGGTGATGAAAACCATTTTCTAGGTCTTGGGATATTTATGTGGATTGTTCAAGCCACAGAAGGTTGGAGCAATGGTATTGTGTTTGGTTTCAAGTGTTTTCATGTGTGAGTGCCCCAAGTGCAAGTATGTTTTTTCCCCCGCCATTTCAGTATCTTTTTAATATAAAGAAATGTTTTACAGTTGAGTTTATTTAGGTATTCTGTTGCAAAAGTTTCAAAGTAATTATTATAGAAGGAATTACCATTCAAAAGATATTATATTTTTGTCCTCAAATGGAGTTTCTTTTGGCTTCCATTCTTGTAACAGAACAGTAACATGCAAAATATGGCACAAAGGGCATTGTCCAATGAAAAGTTAAAATTCTTCACCTCCGTATACAAGCCCCTCAGAGCACTGTACACAGTTTTAAAAAGAGAAAGCAGAAAATACCTCTTAACTTTTTTCCATTCATACATTATGTACAAAAACACATTGTTTTTTCCTCTTCTAAGGATGATGTGCATATTTAGCCAAGACTTTTCAGTTTGTATTTTTGCTTATGTTTCCTTTTGACTACAGGTCATAAAAAATATGCAGGGTGATCATCTTCATCATTGTACACCATAAGATCTTTTACAATTTGATCCATTGTTGGCCTCTTGCTTCTTTCTTCAAGACAGGAAACAGCTATTTTCACCATCACTGTTGCTTGCTCGTGATTGAAATGCCCTTTGAGTCTAGTATCTACTATATCCAGGTCACCCCCACTAGCAAGCATATGTTTGACTTCCTGAACAAACTGCATGAAGTCCATCTCTTCTTCGTCTATTTTAATCCCACTTGAAACCCTATTCCCAGTCACAATCTCCAGAAGCACAACTCCATAGCTGTAAACATCAACCTTTGCATTGATTGGCAAATTCAATGCCCATTCTGGTGCCATGTAGCCCATTGTGCCTCTCATATGAGTGAAATTGAAGCTAGGACTGTCTCTTTTTGAAAGCTTGGACAGTCCAAAGTCTGCTATCTTTGCTTCAAAATCTCTGGTCAGCAGTATGTTTTCTGGTTTTACATCACAATGGACAACCCATTCCAGACATTCATGATGGAGGTAAGCAAGGCCTCTTGCGGTTCCCAGGGCAATCTTGAATCTTTGGTTCCATGATAGCAATGTTTCAGTGTGCCTGTCACCAAAAAGGTACTTGTCCAGTGACTCATTCTCCACATACTCGTACACTAATAACTTGTAGTTGCCCTCTGAGCAAAATCCCCACATCCTGACTAAATTTATATGATTGATCCTCCCAATCAAAGTTACTTCTGCCCAGAATTCCTCTTCACCTTGTCTAACATCTGCAAGCTTCTTTATTGCCACTATTCTCTTGTCTCCAAGTATTCCTCTGTAAACCGTACCACTGGCACCTTTTCCTAGCTCTTCTTTAAATTTACCCGTTGCTTCCACCAACTCACGGTATGCAAATCTTCTGAATTGGCTTGTTATCATTTTGTAACCTTCCTCCATTGACTTTGGTATGTTGTGCATTTTGAAAAGAAAATACCACCCTGTTATGATGAAAAGCAGCTCAACTGCCCCTAATATAGCAGCAAATGCATAGAAGTATGCCCAGTTTATGTTGTCAGAATTTTTCATGTATCCATTTTCGGGTACTAACATAACCTTGGTATTCTTTGGGCTGCAAGTAAGACTGGAATGATTGGAGGCTGAATATGTTGGAGTGATTTTCTTTGGAAGTTTGATATAGCTGTCTCCGGGAAAATATGGATAAACCTGGCCATTGTAGAGTTGATTTTTGGTGTAACATAGGCCCTGTCCGGCTTTGTATGTGAAAGATAAGCACAAGCAACTGTCCAAGCATATCTGCATGCATTCTTCAAATGAGATAGACTGGTTTGAAGTCAGATCAAAGCCATAAAAGTCACCATGGGGAATCTTGACGAATGTAAAATTCTCTATTGGTTGCCCACAGTTGGTGTTGAATGTTGGACTGCATCCTTTGTTCCAGTTCTTTGGATCAGTCATGTTATATCCTGGAGGACAAGTGCATTTGAGACTCTGCGAGTACTCACAAATTCCACCTTTTCCACATAGACCATGCACATAGCACATCTGCAGTAAAGCCTCGCCTGTGACAGTCCAGTTGCCATTTGCTGCATTCAAGCTGTACATTCTAAGGTTGCCATCGTAATCGATGGTGATCCTTCTCTTGATCCCAAGTCCTGAATCTGAGGCTATCATTCTGAACCCATCGCTTGACCAGAAAATACCCTCATTGTCCAGAGCTGCTATCTTGCTGCTGTTGAATCTAGTCCGGCCATTTTGCAGCGCATTGTAATCCGGGCTTGGCCAGTATATGCTTGTGATTTCTGGCCCGTTGTACAGGAGCCGCAGGACATTGTCATTGTCAAAATAGAGGCGATGATAGCCAGATTGAGAGACCAACCTCATCTCCCTCTTCAGGCGCTGTGAAGGAAGCAATGTGTCAGTGGGTGAATCGAAGCTCTGCCACACTACTCGATCAGTGGAGGCCCTGACCACAAGGTTACCACTGTTGAGGAGAGCTACTGAGGCGTGCTTTCCCCACTTCGTCTTGCTCTCCCACACTGTAGAGCCGTTGACATCCGTAAGGAGCAGGTTTCCTTCACGGTTGAAGGAAATCTTTGAGCCATGGCCATTTACCGGAGAGCCATGGTTCGCTGTCCAAACAACAGTCCTGTCGGCGGAGTGGGTGAACCAGATGGAGAAGTAGTAGGCGTTGGTGCCTTCTCCAGATGAGTAGAAGCCGCAGGAGAAGGTTGTGTCCGGAGAGACAAGGAAGATCTCCCCATGATCTACTTGCAGGGATGAACCTGTGCCTATGACCTGCCATGGGGATGCACGGGAGCACAGAGGAACGGAGAGGAATGAAAGGAAGATTGGATAGAGGAGCCGGTGCTTACCGGCCGCCATATTTTTCTGGTGATTGGGGGTGATGATGGGAAGAAATAGATCTGGCTTCGCTGTGTATGCCGTGGGGCTCCTTAATTTCCTGTCTGTTTTGCCACTGTTATACGCTGAGCTACCCATTGGTTATGACCGGAAGGACGGCACCGAAGGTTTGTCTGTCTGGCCCGCACTGCTGTGAGCACTTAGCATCTACACTATAAAGATGTTCGTGATCTTGACTATTTAATTGTTGGGGTCATGACCCGCACGGCCGCATTGCTGTAAGCCACTTAGTGAGGGACCAGCAAGGTTGCTGCTCACTACAACTAAGCCCTCAGAATTCACTTTTTTTTCTTGACAAGGAAAGGGATATTTTGCCTAATCATATGTGCATGGGTTGCTTTCCTTTCTGGTCCACAGAGGTCTCACCACCATCACGAGTCACGGGACGTGCCCTTCTTCAAGAAGAGGAAGGATTTACTGGGAAATGACTGACATCTAACACTGCACTGCAGATTGAATGGAGTTGTTAGATTTTGTTTTTAGGAAGTCAGCAGGAATGTTGTTCCGTTTGTTTGGTAAAGTAAATCTTGATTGATCTGTTTCTTCATTGATTCCTGTGATCTTCACGTGGTCACCATATAAGAATATTTATATTGTAGTTCTGCACTTCTGCCTGTATCGTTGCCCCACCAAGGCTTTATGTCCCCATGTGATGAGTTGTTCGACATGTTCATGGTCGGTAGTGTTTCATACTTTCATCATTAATTACCCTGGTTTCCTTTGCCTCTATTTTTTACTCCTCACACTTAACCTGCACGTTCTTGTTTCGTAAGTCCAGTGGACTTTTTTTTTTTTAAAGGAATCAGCGGACATATTTTCTTGAATATTCAAGGGGATGGCATCAAAGACTAATCGCGTCTGCTTGTTCCAGCAAGAGGGGTCAGGAAGGCAGTCTGTATGACTGTATGTTCTGTTGGTTGTTCCGTCGTTGTCTCGGCTCAGTGTTCAATTGTCTGCGCTCTCCCGTATGTATATCGACCGAGAACTACCCAATCTGCCACGTTTACTAGATTAGATCCCCCCAACTCACTGGGTGCCGATTGGATTCGCATTATGTGGACACCGTGCCATGGTTGGGTGTTCTTAAATTCTGTCGCTGCATTTAAGTTCCAGATCTTCCATCTGGAAATATGCCAGAAACTACAGTAATTTCTAATTCAAGGAAGAGTGGAAGAGAGAGAAGCAACAGCCAACAGGGCCTAGATCAAGCCTTTGTGAATTAATTTTGAGGATTTGGTTGAATGTACCATAGCAAAAAACTAATAAGAGATAAGCAACAGGGCCTAATAGGATTTGGTTAAATCTGATGATGATGATGAGATCCAAGGTGATAGCAGGAAGAGAATCTCGTGAGACACAGGCTCAAGTTGTTATAAGGAAGATAGGAATCTTATCTTTCAATAGGATCCGCTGCCAAAGCAGTTGGCGCTGCCCCCGGTGATGATTGATCTCTCTGGGGGTGCAAGGACCGAGTGGCGCCTAGGGTTAAGATGTGAACTTAGACCTGTGATAGCATGTAGGAGGAATATAATTGGGTGCAATTGAATTGTATTGCTGAGCCTCGTGGGTGGTTTATATTGGAGTAGTACACTTATGGGACAAGACACCTCTCTTAGAGATAAGGCAAGCTGAGATTACACAATCCTTAGGCTTCTCCAGTTCTTTTTTTTTTAATAAAAAAAAAAGATTACACAATCCTAATCTATCATATTTGGAGATATCCCAACATACTCTAACACAAATATCACAATCTCCCACACTTTACAATCAGTCAGTTCAGTTCATCTCAAATCATTGTTCATGTAGTAACATGATCAATGGTACACTTGCGTGAAACTTGTTATGTCCGCCGCTCAAAACTTTGCATCTGTGGCAAGTCAGTATGAGTAAGCAGGATGGTAGTCATCTTCATCATCACATGACATGAGCACCTTGACAATTTCATCCATCGTTGGCCTCTTGTGTCTTTCTTCGAGGCATGAAAAGGCTATTGTCACCATTGCAATTGCTTGCTCTGCATGAAAGTGGTCGTGCAATCTATCATCAACAATATCACTGACATTCCCGGTAGACAGAATATGTTTAGCCTCCTGGACAAACTCCAGAAAATCTATTTGTCTTTCATCTAACATTATGCCACTTGAAGCCCTGATTCCAGTCACAATCTCCAGAAGCACGACCCCATAGCTGTATACATCAACCTTTGCATTGATTGGCAAATTCAGTGCCCATTCTGGTGCCATGTAGCCCATTGTGCCTCTCATATGGGTGAAATTGAAACTAGTGCTACCTTGCTTCGCGAGCTTAGCCAATCCAAAGTCTGCTATCTTGGCTTCGAAATCTCGAGTTAGAAGTATGTTTTCTGGTTTCACATCACAGTGAACGACCCACTCAAGGCATTCGTGATGTAGGTAAGCAAGGCCTCTTGCTGTGCCCAGTGCAATCTTGTATCTTTGGCTCCAACTAAGGAGGCTTTCAGCACTTCTCTCACCAAAGAGGTACTTATCTAGTGACTCATTCTCCACATACTCATATACTAATAACCTCTTTGTTCCTTCTGAGCAAAATCCCCACATTCTGACTAAGTTTATGTGATTGATTCTTCCAATAAGGGTCACTTCTGCCCAGAATTCTTCCTCTCCCTGGCGAACATCTGTAAGCTTCTTTACTGCCACTATTTTCTTATCTTCAAGCACTCCCCTGTAGACGATTCCAGCGCCTCCTCTCCCAATCTCTTCTTTGAACTTTCCAGTTGCTTCCCTCAATTCTCGGTATGTAAACCGCCTGAACTGGTTTGTAACCAGCTTGTACCCATCCTCCATTGATTTGGGTATGTTATGCTTCTTGAAGAAAAGGTACCAGCCTGTCACAATAACAAGCAACTCTAGAGCTCCCAGTATTGCAGCAAAGACATAGAAGTATGTCCAATTTATGTTGTCCTTCTTTGTTCCGTACATACTTGCTGATCCTAGCATAACCTCAGAATCAGTGGGTCCACAGGTAAGGGTTTTATGTTTGGAGATTGAGTACGTCGAACTGTTAAAACTCTTTGGTACTTTCATATAGTTGTCTCCAGGGAAATATGGGAACACCTGACCATTGTAGAGTAAACCTTTAATGTAACACCAACCATCCCCACCTTTGTAGGTAAATGATAAGCAGGTGCTGCTGTTCAAGCAGATGTTCCAGCATGCTTCAAATGGGATGGACTCATTGGAGGATAGATCAAAGCCATAGTAATCAGCATGAGGTTGCTTAATAAATGTAAATTCCTCATGTGGTTGGTTTCCGTCAGTCAAGAACATTGGTTTGCATCCTTTGTTCCAATTTGTTGGATCGACCATCTCATAATCTGGAGGACATTTACATCTGAGGCCACCCGAGTAGTCACAGAGCCCATTCTTTCCACATAGTCCATGCACATAGCACATCTGTATTACAGCCTGCCCTGTGATGTCCCATTTCCCAGTCGATACATTCAAGCTGTACATTCTGAAATTGCCATCATAGTCAATTGTGATCCTTCTCTTGATTCCTGGACCTGAATCTGAAGCCTCTATCTTAAACCCATCACTTGATATGAAATTACCCATGTCATCTAGAACTGCTATCCTGGTGCTGTTAAACCTATTGCGGCCATTTTTCAGAGCGTTGTAATCCGGACTTGGCCAGTAGATGCTTGTGATCTCTGGGCCGTCATACAACATCCGCAGGACATTATCGTTGTCGAAGTATAGCTGATGGTAACCAGAGACTAACCTTGTGTCCTTTGTCAGGTTCTGCCCGGGAAGCAAGGTGTCAGTTGGCGAATGGAAGCTCTGCCACACGATCTTGTTGCTAGAGTCACTGATCACAAGGTTGCCGCTGTCAAGGAGGGTGACTGTCGTGTGCTTGCCTGACGATGTCTTGCTCTCCCACACCGTGGAACCATTGGTATCTGTGAGGATCAGGTTGCCGTCGTGGTTTAGCGATACCCTGGAGCCGTACTTGTTCACCGGAGAGTATCCTCTCTCTGCGGAGTAGGGATTCGCCGTCCAGACGACGGTTCGCTCGGTGGCACTGGTGGTGTACCAGATGGAAAAGGTGAGAGCATTTGTGCCAACCTCAAGGAAGCCGCAGGAGAAGGTAGCGTCAGGCGAGAGGAAGAAAACCTTGTCATGGTCCTCTCCTCTTATGTGTGAGCCGGTGGTCATGGTTTGCCATGGCGAGGCACCAGAGCAAATCGGGAAGGTCAGCAGTGGAAGAACGATGAGATGGAGCAGCGCAGCCATTTTTCTCCTCGGAGAGCTCGGCAACGGAGGCATAACAGGGAGAGGTTCGGAGGTTGGTTGCTTTAGTTTAGCTGCGTGCATTTCAACTAGATGATGACACGCATTGGTTGCTTTAGACCTTTAAGTATATACATCTTTGATGCTGACTCGAAGTAGTTGAATACTTCGGATCCAGGTGTACACAGTACACTGTATTCCTGTGCAGTTTCGCTATGTCATGATGTGAACCGATGGGACCGTTTGCATGTGTGGTCGTGGATGGCAGAATAATTGTCCAATAGACCGGTGTTTTGTGTTTTTTGGGAGGATATCCTTCAATCTGTGGTTTGTGTGAAATCGAATGCCCTAACATTTGCATGAACCAAATAAGTTTTTTATTAGACGATTAAAAATGATGTTTATCTGAGTGAAAGCTAAGAGCTAGCTGCGTACTGTACTGTATGTATATTTTATTACCAAATTTGTACGACACAGTAATAACAAATCTACAGGTCAGATGTCGCCCATATCACGTGTTTAATATTTGATCGATTTATCGCAAGGGCAACTAGAGTGCTGCAATCACCTGGAACCACGAATTTATTTTTCTTCTTTGATGACGTTCTATGTTCGTTTATCCTGATTTTGGTTTCTTTTTAGCTAAAAAACAATATTTTTCTCTAATAATAAATCAGCACCAGATAAAATCACCGTTTTTTCTGAGACTTGCGAAGAAGAGTATTAGTCGAAGCCATTTTCCTGGGTTTAGCACCGGGCATCTTAGAAGAAGGCGAAGAACCGACTTCCCTGCCAACAGCCTTGTGCGCAAGCAAAAAAGTGAAAGTCAAATGTCAATGGGGGCCCGTGACCCGCGACCCGATGGGTATTTACTCTATTAGGGTACCAATATGGAGTGAAACCAGTACCCATGGGTACACAAACAGAGCAAACCCTTCACCCATTGGGTACGCGGGTATGGGGACGTTCTAGCAGTCCCCATACCCGTTTACCCATGGGTGAAAAATACCCGGCCCAAAACTAAAGAAGCCCACCAGCCACCAGTCCATCGGCTGCCCATACACTGAAACCCTAAGTAAACCCTAAGTATTTAACGCTCCCCGGTCCCCGCCCCCAATCCAAATCCCACTTCCCACGCCAGCCACCACCAGCAGCCAGCCGCCACACTCATCTCCCACCTCAAAAAATCTGCCGCACTCAGTCCCCCACGCTGCCACGCACACCTCGCCATCGCCAGCACTAAAATACGCCGCATCTGCTGGATGCCATGCCGACGACTGAGCACGTGCACGGCAGCTCCAACGACGGACGGTGACAATCTTGCTTTTGGACCCTTCCTTTTTTTATATGCTTTCACTTTGCGGCTTCGCATCGCCCCTTACTAACCAGCAGCTTGTCCCATACTCCCATTTCAAAGGGACATCGAGGTCGAGGAGGACGCTGGCCACCAACTGAACCCGCCAGATCCCGAGCTCATCGACGCCGTCCACACTCTAAAGCTGCAAGATCCACAACCGGAGGGCCCTGCCACTGCGTCTCCTCCAGTTTCGACTCAGGACCAAGCCAAAGACTGCGTCGTTCCTCCTCCTCCATCGAAGGCGAAGAACGGCACCGCCGGCGCTGCTGCATCGAAGCCCAAGAACTGAGCCGTCGGCGCTCCCGCATCCAAGCCGAAGAACGCCGCCATCAAGGAGAGGAAGAGGACTGGAGCAGAAGGAGCTACTGCAGCCGTGGAGAAGACAAAGAGAAAGGACGGCCTGCCCCCTCTCTCTCCATCGTCATCCCTGGGAGGTGCTGCTGCTGCTCCTTTCGGCCGCCGCCCAGCCACAGCATCTGGTGGTGCTGCAACTGGTGCTCGCCCTCCTGGTCCAGGCCGCAAGCTAGTGCAGCCACTGATGTAAGTAAAGTATCGACCTCCTGGCATTTATCTTTATTCAGTTTCGTCAGCTTGTTTGATTCAGTATTAGGCATAACATTCAGTTTCGTCAGCTTGTTTGATTCAATTGTACTGATTCAGTTACGTCTCCTCCTGGCAATCGTGAGCCTGTTTTGTAAATTGGTGTACAGATCGATAGTTAGACTGTTGTACAGATCAAAGAAAATTAGTACTAGAAGTCCCTCATTTTCTTATGTATTGTTACTAAGTTTGTTATAGCTCAACTTATTAAATGGATGTGCCTCTGCTGTACAGATCGAAGAAAATGAGTACTAGCAGTACCTTTGCTAACCAAGCCCAATGCTCTGAAGGTGAATGCTCAGCTCCATCAGAACAGATCTTAGAGCCTAATCCTATTATTGAAATAGGAGATGATGAAGAGCCTGAGGAAGAAGAGGAAGATGACCCGGCTACTGGTACAAAGAGAAAGCTTACTTCAGTGGTTTGGAATGAGTTCAAGAGAGTTAAGTACATGGGCACAACAAAGGCAAAATGCATGTACTGTTTCAAGAAGCTGTCAGCTGAAACAGCCCATGGAACTAGGCACTTACATGATCATTTGAAGTCATGTACACTTAGAAAGCTCAAGACAAAAGGGAACAAGACTTTGTCACAGTCCTGTTTGAGGTTTGGCTCGACAGATTCGGGTACCATTCAAGTGGAAAACTACACATTTGACCAAGATGTAGCTAGAAAGGAGCTTGCTGCAATGATAATTCTGCACGAGTATCCTTTGAGCATGGTTGACCATGCTGGTTTCCGGAGGTTTGTAAGTGCTTTACAGCCACTATTCAAGATAGGGACTAGGAACACAATAAGGTTTGTTCCTTACTGATTTGATTTGTCTTGTTGTCATGTCTTACTCCATTGTAATATTTGTATTCAGCTTTTAATATTTGTTCAAAATTTTTAGGAAGGATATTGTGTTGCAATATGAGGCAGAGAGGAAAAAAGCAATTGAATATATGGCTAGTATTGATTCAAGGGTAGCTATAACTACCGATTTGTGGACATCTGACAACCAGAAAAGGGGCTATATGGCAATCACAGCCCATTTCATCGATGAATCTTGGATTTTGAGAAACATTATCATGATGTACATGTTCTACAATCTGAATTTTTGCACATGTCCTACAATCTGAATTTTTGCTCATGTCCTACAATCTGATTGCATATGTTGTTACATGCGTAGGTTTATCTATGTACCAGCTCCTCACACAGCTGAAGTGATTGGTGAAGAACTTTATGAATCCTTGGTTGATTGCAACCTTGATGAGAAGATCAGCACATTTACACTAGACAACTGCACCACTAATGATGTGGTCATCCCTTATCTGGTGAGGAAGATTGGAAAAAGTAAGCTGATAAATGATGGGAAACTGATACACATGCGTTGATGTGCTCATATTCTCAATTTGATTGTTAAGGATAGTCTAGAACATATTAAAACTGCTATTGAAAATATTCGTGAAAGTGTGGCTTACTGGACAGCAACACCAAAAAGGATAGAGAAGTTTGAAGAAATAGCTAAGTTTGTTAAAATTCCTATGGTTCATAAGATAAACCTTGACTGCAAGACTAGATGGAACTCAACTTTTAAGATGCTTAGTGTTGCAGTCCCCTATAAAGCTGTTTTCACTAAAGCAAGTCGTGTTGATAAGCAATATGCATGTTTGCCTAGTGAGGATGAATGGAACTTTGCTGCTGATGTTGTAGAACGTCTTCGAGTGTTCAATGACATAACCGTGCTATTTTCTGGAACTGAATATGTTACTGCCAATATATACTTCATTAAAATTTGTGAGATTAGGAAGAAAATTAGACAATGGTCTACTTGTAGCAATCCAAAGATTGAAGAGATGTCAGGTAGTATGATAGCCAAATTTGATAAGTATTGGTCAGACATCCAAGGGCTAATGGGTATTGCAACCCTTCTGGACCCTCGTCTCAAAAAATTGAGCTTGCAGATGTGTTTTGAGTGGCTAACTGGTACAACTGGTGACATTTGTGAGGATAAGGTTACTGAAATTGTAGATTTGTTATCTGAATTAATGATTGAATACCATGTGGAAGAAGAATGTGAAAATAGTGAATCAGCAGCAGATCCAACTGCCGACATGGAGTTCTTATCTTCATTTAGTGCAAGAGTCGCTAGTACAAGGCCATCTGCCGTGCGATTCAGATCAGAACTAGATCGCTACTTAGAAGATGAAGATGAACTGGTCTCTCTGGAAACTAAGGGTTTCATTGTGCTGGATTGGTGGAAGGTGGCTGGAGTACGTTATCCAACCCTGAGAAAGATAGCAAAGGATATTTATGCAATTCCTATCACTACAGTGGCATCTGAATCTGCGTTTAGCACCTAGTGGCAGAGTACTTAGTGAGCATCGTAGTAGGCTAGCAACAAAGATGATAGAGGCTCTTATGTGCTCACAGGATTGGTTGCGGAACAAGTACAAAAGTATGTCTATTCTCTTGTGTCTGGTTCTCTTACTGTAATTTTATCCTAATTGTTGGTTTTCTTTTTTAGTTGACAACAAGGAACAAGCCACCTTCTGGTCTTGCCTCCAGGACATTCAAGAGGGCCTCCAGGTTAGTGCACATTTTAATGCAATTGTGCTCTTATTCTGTTATTTTAAATACATACTGACATTGTAAATTGCTCTTGTACTGCCTGCCATACAGGAACTTGAACTCTGAGCAAAGCAAGCTACCTCCACCTAAGTGAAGCAGATTATCACTTTTGGGCTTTTGCCTATATATGTTGACTGCTAGGAACTTGGAGATTTATTTATGTACCCCTTTTGGCTATGTAATGACCGAATGACTTCTGTCATGTATTGTCGGTCTTCTAGAACTTGCAAATTGTAATGTCTTAAGTGCTAGCGACTACTGCTAGGTGCTAGCAAAGTACTACTCTCTACTACGTAATTTGTATGGATCATGAACTATTATGGTGCTGTGACTAGTGGTTGCAGCAGAAATTATTATGTTGCTATTTGCCAGGTATATGGTGTAACAACCCTAAAAATCCACACAATCTAAAAATCCCAACCAATTAAAATTTTTCATTTATTTATTATGAAAACCCATTTTTCTTGTGCAATCATATAGGTTTCATTATGAATTTGGTAAATAAATGAGTGTAGTTTGCATTTTAATTCCATTCACATAGAATAATAGCCTATGCATCACATTTGGGATTTATTGCAATTTATGTTTGTATTTACTCAATATGTTAAATGGGCAATATATGTATATATACACTAAAATGAAAATAGAAAAAGGAGAGAGAGTTAGGCCAGCCAATCGGCCCAACCGACCTGCTTGGCCTCACCCGCGCGCGCGCTCTACCCCGCCTCCCCGCACTGGACCGGCCCAACACCGCGCGCACGCGCGATGCCGACCGCACGCGCGCAACCGTTTCACCCGCTTCCCCGCAGCCGCTGACCACCCGGCCCCGCTTGTCAGCCGCTCTCGCCCCCCCCCACTGTTCTTCTTCCTCGCAGAGGCGACGGGGACGAGTGCACGCAATTCGCGTGACCCCGGTCCCACAGCCGACAGCGCCACGCATGGCAGAGCCCTGACCCCGCTGTCCCCCTCCTGTCCTCTCCTTTCTTGGCCGCCAAGCGAGCCCGCGCGCACCACCAGAGCCCTAGCATCGAGCGCCCGTAGCCCTCTGATCTACCGAGATCAATCGCGGCCGTCCGCCATGGGAACCTGCCAAGCTCGCCTATAAATTGGAGCACCCGAGGAGCCCTAGCCCATTCCCACTAGCAGCCGCCACGCTGCGGCTCCACAAGCCACCGCACCCCACCGCATAGCCGAGAGAGAGGGAGAAGGGCGGAGCAGAGGAGGAGGAGCTGCCGGAGCGTTGCCGCCGCGGAGCACGCCGAGCCGGACACGGAGGAGAAGCCCGAGCTGCGGACGAGGAGCGGCACGGCACTGCGATCGCTCTGCACGGCTCCGACTTGCCACTGCACCGCCATCCTAGCTTCACCGACACCACGGTGAGCCATCGCACGCCATGTCCGAACCTTGCCCTGCTTTTGCCATGGCGTTCCACCCTCGGGACGCGCAGGCACGAGCCTTTACCGGCTCGGGAAGATCACCTGCACCATGCACTCATTCGACCGGCCGAAACCCCCGGACTACAAGCTTGCTAGACCGAGAACGCAGCACGACGCGTTCTCGGCGGAGCGCGCTCACCACCGACGCGTTCCGACGCCGAATCACCCGTTCCGAGCAATCCGACTAGCACCCGTATAGGTTAGAGCGTCGTGGAGCACCGCCACGACCCCTTGAGCTAGCTACGCGGATCTAAGCGCTAGAGGAAGCCTGAATCGCCCTGGCCGCGTGCGCCGCGACCTTACCGGAGCGCCGCCGCGAGCCGTCGCCAAAAGAAGGTCATGCCATGGCTAAAGTTCGCCACCAGAGTGTTGTATGCTTCTCTGGCCTCACCAATTTGACAAGACCGCATTCGATTGAACCAATACTTGGTCGTAGCCGCGATGCCGCCTTCCGCCGTCGTCGGCGACACGCCGCCGCCACAACCGAGCACCTTGGGAATCTCGGTAGCCAAAATTGGTAGTTGGTATACCATCGCCATAGACCCTGGACGCGTATACATCTCCTAGAAGACCTCCTTAGCCCCGCCGGAACCTCACAGCCGCGGCGACATCGCCGCCGACACGTTCCGCCTCGCCTAAAATCCGTTCCGAGTACCCCCGGTCGCCTCGCGCTGCGGAGAAAGGCCGACGAGGTTCGCCAAGTCTGCCTCGGCACCGCCGCTAGATAGCCGAGCCCCGAATCACGACTGTCGTCTTGGCTACGTGCGCCTCCACCTCGTCGGAGAACCGCCGTATGCCGAGGGAGAGAAGGAGGCCATACCACGACTCTAACCCGCCACCATCTGGTCGGACGACTGCCTGAGTACGCCAATTGGGGAAAGCCGAGCCCTGTCTTACCGAAATATGGTCATCGCCGCCCTGTCATCGTCCGCCGCACCGGAGAGACACCGCCACCTTGAACAGACGCCCTGGAACTCTGCTAGCACCAAATCTCCGATTCGCCCGAGCCTCCCCAGGAGAGCTCGGGAGAGCAGCACCCTCGGCGCACCAAATCTCCGATTCGCCCGAGCCTTCCCAGGAGAGCTCGGGAGAGCAGCCCCTTCGGCGCCCAAATCTCCGATTCGCCCGAGCCTCCCCAGGAGAGCTCGGGAGAGCGGTCCCCTTCGGCGCCCAAATTTCCGATTCGCTCGAGCCTCCCCGGTAGACCTCGGGAGAGCGGCACCCTCGGCGCCCAAATTTCCGATTCGCCCGAGCCTCCCCGGTAGACCTCGGGAGAGCGGCCCCCTCGGCGCCCAAATGTCCGATTCGCCCGAGCCTCCCCGGAAGAGCTCGGGAGAGCCGCACCCTCGGCGCCCAAATGTCCGATTCGCCCGAGCCTCCCCGGTAGACCTCGGGAGAGCGGCACCCTCGACGCCCCGAATTTCCGATTCGCCCGAGCCCCGCCGAGGTACGCCGAACTCCGCCGAGCTACACCGAGCTCCGCCGAGCTATGCCGAGCTCCGCCGAGCTACGCCGAGCTACGCCGAGCTCCGCTGAGCTACGCTGAGCTATGCCGAGCTCCGTCGAGCTACCCCCGACCACCGCCGAGCTACCCGCGACCACCGCCGAGCTCCGCCGAGCTACCCCCGACCACCGCCGAGCTACCCCCGACCACCGCCGAGCTACGCCGACGCCCCCCGACCTCTGAGAACCACCCCCGACCACCGTCGAGCTCGCCCGACCACCGCCGAGCTACGACCGACGCAACCCCGACCAACGTCGAGCTCGCCCGACCAACCACCGAGCTGCGCCGACGCCGGCGACTCTCTGGGAACCAGCATCGAACACCTGGTGGGCGACCATCGGGTCTGTGTTCGGATGAGGCGCCACATGCCGCACTACTGGACCCGCGCGCCACGTGGACCAATCCCGAGCTGCCCCTGATTAACCGACCAATTTTCCCATTTTTAGAAAATAGGATAATCTTCGGAAATTCATAACTTATTCATATGAAGTCCAAAAATTGCGCACCATATATCAAAATTCTCAGAAAAATGAGATCTACATTCTAAGACTGTGTTTGTGTGCATTTGGCTCTTTATTTTATTGGATTTTTCTGAAATACTCTATAGGAGTCGCTGACGCGACTATTTCGTGTTCGATTTCAGAGCCGGCGGAGGATCTGACTAAGGAAGACGACCACGAGTACTTTCAGGAGCTAGGAGACGACTACGAAGGTGCCACGTCCCACCAAATCCTTAGATCCTATTTACGCATTGCAAATGACATTGTTGCTATTGCTTTATGATTATGTATGGATTGGTTGCATGGTAGTATATTTGAATTCCCTGCCTTGATAAGACTTTACCCTGCTGTCCGCTGCTAGGTTAGCTGCTGCTTAATTTACTGTTACTCTTCCACTACTTACTACTTGCTATATGCTATGTGGTGGAATTGGGACGGTGTATAACTGATTATAACCACTGGGAGAGAGTGCTGCGTGCGTCTTGGGTGCGTGGTAAGGGTTGATGTCGACCAAGTGGGATGTGAGACGAGCCCATGGGGCAAGTCGTGCCGGGGGTGCAACCTGGGCATCCCCAAGCGAGATACCTGTGGCGGGTAAAGTTGTTGAGGAGGTTCCGGGTGGGATAGCCTTGGTGGTTTGAAGCCCGTGGACGGAGGTGCTGTGATGGCACGGGGAGAGTATCCCCTAAGTGAAGATGCCTGCTTGGTCAAACCTAGGACGGACTAGTTTCAGGTTCATGGGAATCCTTTTCTACTCACTCGCTTCTGATGGGCGGGAGACGGCTGGACTACTTGGTAGGACGGTGCCACTACTGCTAGGTTGAAAGGTGATAAGGGTGGGCGGAGACGGTCGATGGGTTCCCGTTCCGTTCTAGATGCACAGTACCACTGGATGGGCCCGGTACTGTGTCTCCCAGTCTCAGCATAATGGTGTAGGATCCGGAATATCCCAGGGCTGAGTGGTAGGGTGGCATCGACCTAGGCAAGCAAGCACCCGGAATTCTGCCTAGGTGTTTGCGCAACACCTATGATGGCTAATCTTGTGGGTAGTGAAACCTCTGCAGAGTGTACGGTTGATCTATCGATACATATGCCAACCTGTTGGCTATGGACCTTTCCTGTGAAGCTTCTACTAGTGTAGTGAGTGTTCTCTTCTCCCCCTGGATGACATTTTTCCGGCAGTGTACCCGTTGTGGTAGTGTGCCGCTGAGATAGGCCCGAGAGGGAGTTGGGCCTGTCGAATGAGAGTGAGGTGTGGGTATGTGAGGTGTGGTGATGGAAAAAGGGATGATGGTGTTAACTGGTGATAAAACTTGACTAATTAAACATTGATTACAGCTGCATAGGAAAACCTCAGCCTATAAGTCTGCTTGTATAGCCTTGCATCCACTTTCCACAAAGCAAATGCTGCATAGGTGGGCTCCGTGGCCAGTACAAATCGTACTGATAAATTTGCTATCAGGTGACGAGAATGAGTACGACTTCGAGGGAGATGATGACGAGGAATAGGGTCACGTGCTACACTCAAGTTGGCCGTGAAGGATGAATCGCTTCCGCATCTTCTAAAGCTTCTCTGAATGTTGATTCCGCCAGTGTGGCGATGTAATAAATGTTTATGTAAGACTTAATTACCGTTGTATGGATCCTGGTGTCAACTGAGATATGGGTAATTTCATGGATTGTCCCAAGCAATCTGTTGAATTACAATTCGAGCCTGTGGATTTCCCTTCGCGGAAATCGAGGTCGTTTCATATGGTGAGGTGGCTATGTGACTGATGCTTGTGAATTGCTACTACGTGACTGGTGCTTGTGAATTGCTGATGTTTGGCGGGTATGGGTGACCCGCCGGGTCTAATTTACCCACCCGGGTATGGGTCTGGGGAAATTCCCCCACCCGTGAGCGTATATGGGGATACCCGTGGTATCATAATGTTATCACGGGGATGGGTCTGGGGAGTCCATACCCGATGGGGATTTACCCATTGCCATGAAATTCACCGCACTTCTAGTCCCTTTCTGGAAAATTTTATAAAGTGCTATGTAGCATGCATTTAGAATATCTGGTTATGTTATAAAGCTGTATGTTTATTTATTGTTCCCTCCATTCTAAACTATGTCATCTTAAAAAATCTTGAGCTTTTTACCTATGTGCCATTATAAAAGTTTAAAATGACCTACGTACCATTAGATTGAAAAAAAGTTCCTCTGTACCTTTACATAAAATTTTCTTTACCTACATACCACTTCTCAATTTTCAAAAAACCATAACTTCTCCATACAACATCGGATGAAGATGATTTTTATATGAAAATTATAGAGCTCGACGAGATCTACAACTTTCTAGTTTCGAGTTTTTTTAGTTGAGGACATTAAGATACTCAAAATTAATTTTAGTGCTGAAAGCTTAAATTAATTTTTTTGAGCATATTAACGTCCTCAAATGAAAAAACTCAAAACTAGAAAGTTGTAGATCTCGTCGAGCTCTACAATTTTCATAAACAAATCGTTTTCATCTGATGTTGTATGGAGAAGTTATGATTTTTTTTAAAAATTGAGTCATTGGCGGAAGTGGTACGTAGGTAAAGAAAATTTTATGCAAGGGTACAGAGGAACTTTTTTTTAATTTAGTGGTACGTAAGTCATTTTGAACTTTTATAATAGCACATAAGTAAAAAGCTCAAAAATCTTAAAGAATCTTTTTTTTTTAATTTGAAAATCTTAAAGAATCTAAACGTCTTAAGTTTGACTAAAATTATAAATCAAATATAGAGATTTATGACATCAAATAGGTATATTATAAAAATATAACTAATAAAAATCTAATGATACTTACTTAGTATTATAAATGTTATTTATCTTACTTTATAAATCTGGTACCATAAATGATTCTTATAATTGATTTATGTATTTGGGACGGAGGGAGATAATTAACAAAAGCTAAGGACAACTTGAACCTTCTTGTTTCTCCACCAGGACATTTTAGAATCCACGGCAATCTGGAAGCCGTGTCAAAGTGTAATTCGGGTGCCTTAATGTGGAAGAAATGATAACTGAAAGATGTCTTTACGACCTAACCGCAGTGCTACTAATTCGAAGGAACTTCTGGACTTACTGTTCCCCATTATTTCCCTTTAGTAAGCCTTTACTAAATAAAGCACCCAGTCATCTTCCTCTCCACTTCACCATGTCATTATCTCTTTGCCCAACGGACATCCTTTCTCTTTATATTAGATAAGAATCCTATGGGCATCTTAGCAAGAACAGTCCGTGATTTTGACGGCCTGGTCACTGGTCTCTGGTCTGATCCAGGCGCAAACGCGCAACGAACGATTTTTTTTTTTAAACGAACGAACGAATATTGGAATAGTCCTCGCTCCTCGTCTGCTAAGGTCACACCGATGCTACTCTGCCTGTGAATAAAAAAGTCCATACTGAATTAGTGCGTACTCCGATGTATCTTGGCAAAAGAAGAAAAAACATTGCATATATTTCTCAATTAGTTACAATATACAATCACCTAAAACACATTCACATATGTCAGCGCTAATAAGCATGTTCGCTTGATCTAAAAACAAACGTTGTTTTTGGCTCGTGCTGATTTATTGTGACATTCCTTGACTGTAAGTGCTTCGTTTAGTTTAGATTCAGTTTATTTTCAGCTACAGAATAATATTTTTCTCTCACAGTAATTTAACGGTAGAATTCAGCCCAGTCCGTGTAAATATCCATGAATCGCATCTTACCTATTTCACGGTCACATCACTGTCACCGAGCCCGTCGTTTTCTTGAGAGTGCTCAGTGCGGGATTAAGATAATTACAGTTGCTGTGCCCGCGAGCGGTTATTTTATCACTGTACCGGAACATTTCTGTTGTGATGAACAACTGACCATGACCTTTTAGCATTTCTGATTCACATTTAGCTAGTTTTGGTTTTCGGCATCTGCCATGACGTTGGATCGATTGTTGTTGGTTGGACTGGTAATTTTTTAATTTTATTCGTCTCCGCGGCAATCACAATCAGCGGCCGGCCTTGATTTGGACCAATTTTGAGGAAGGCGACGACCCGGTTCCGGACCTCCACGAGATGCATCCATGGCTTGCAGGTGGTAATATATTTCTCGATTATAATTGTGCATTTAGTGATAACATTGACCGCATCATCCCTGCCTGTGCCTGGTCTGTGGTTATGATCCATTGGATGTGATATATCTGGATTCTTTGCCTCTCGTTTAACAGTAGTGACAGTGAGTGACTCTAGAAAGTAGAAAGGGCGTCGGCGTGCATGACTAAGCGACGCCAAGAGACCAAGCACGGTCAATCTGTATTGTATATGCTTCCCAACCACAGTCTCCCTCAACTATTAACCTAGTCGACTTTAATATTTTGAGGGAGGAAAACATAGGAGTAACGAAGAAGGCAAAATAGAATTTTTAGAGCTTTTTTTTTTTTGTGAGTACGCCAGCGTCGCCGTACTGAGCCTCCTAATTAATTTGCAGCCTAAAAGTTCAGCCTTTTCTCAGGCCTGGCCTGGAAATGTAGTCGCCTCAGCCTGGAATTTAGTTTAGTGAAAGGCCCAGACTTGTTTGGGCTTTTCTTTTCCAGGCCGTTCCAACTAGGCCACAAAATTGGGCCTATCAGCGGCTTCGGTCCTCCCTAGGCCTTTTGCCCGTTTATTGGTCGCGCGAATCGGTACGGCCTTATCCGGCGCTCGTCGGTTACTACCAAACAACAGACCATCTTTAACACTGCATATCTTATTCAATCAAACTATTTAAATCACCTTCCTAAGTGATTGTTCAGGTGGTTTCATCTCTTTTATTTAAAATTAAAAATCTGGTAAATACGGAGTACATAACAAGATTTTTAATAAACCATAAAAATGTCTCTAAGCCTCTAAAAATTCTGAGACAAATCCTAGATTAGCATAAAAATAAAACCCCAATAAGAATTCACAAGAGGGGAGATTATTCTTTATTCCCTATTTTTCTATGATTAAATATAATTTGGGAAGCTTTTAGAGATACTTCAGTAGTTATAAATATATTATTAGGTTTTTCATGCCTTGATCTATCTTTGTGATTTTTCTTGGTATAGAAGCTTAAAGACAAATTTGTAGTTTAATAATATTATATAATATTTTTTGGAGTTTTTATAAACTATAAAACATGATACCACCTTGAAAACAAATTCTAGCCTGGGTTAGAAAGTAATTGAACAGATTTAAGAGTTGAGTAGGTAAGATGCCTGGTTTTATAATTCAATATGAAAAAATAGATTATAGTGACTGTTTTATCAAGATAAAATGGACGTTCTTCCAATTGTGCTATACGCCTATACTCCTATACACGTGGGCCAAAGGACAAGAGCGTCTTCCTTGTTTTTTCCTTCTCGTGGGCCATGTCTTGTTATGCTTGGGCCGCCTTATTCTTTTGTTGGCCCAGAAATACGGTTTTCCTTTTTCATTTTCTTTTCTTTTCATTTTCTATTTTAACTTTTATCAACCAAAAATATACTTTTTGAATGTATAATATTTTATTTAATGCTATAAATATACCTGCATATTGCAGTTGGAGAGCAACCCTTAGCATGCTCAAAACCAATAAATATGGCCTATAACTCAATATTAGACAATGCAATTTATTGTAGAATTAAACTTATAGCTTAAACTTAGTTTCACCCATAGGCCATAACTCTTCCTTCAAGTTCATTCCTATGCACGCCAGCGAGGCAGCGACTTGAATTAAATGAAAAACAATTTTATGAAGCCGGCCGTATTTTACTCTCATAAAGAATCGTTGATAACCATATCAAGAATATGAAATTCATTTCTACTTTTTCTAGAAACATTCACTCTGTTCGAAAGCACCTTATGTTTCTCATTGAGACTAACACTTTATGCTGTGCTCATCGTTATGATCGAGTGTACTATCAGAAATCTTGGGATTTAGTACCACATTGCAGGCGCACTAACACGTTCATGGCATGCTCGCTTGAAACACAACACAGGTCTGGACATTGGTTGAGGCCTTGCGGGTTGACCGGCGTGTGAGAGAGCCGGCGGGCCTCTTGTCCACACACACCGTTGAAACCGCAAAAAGAACCCGTCTGCAATAGTCCGTATACTTCCTCCGTCCCCCCCCCCTTTTTTTTGAGCATCTACTACATACATGGAACAGGAGCTCTGCACGGTTCTCGCACCCAAACTTTCCATGCTTGCTAAAACGATGATGACACTCATTTATTCAGTGCATGTACCCTCTCCTAATTGCTCAGCCACCTCTTCTCTCTCCTTTTTTTCCCTCCATTTTCTGCCCGGCCGATGCCTACCCTGCTCCCAACCGCCCGTGGCCGCCCATAGCCAGCAGTACGGTGCCAGGACAATGAAAAGACAAGAAAAATGGGATGATACGGCACCACTTTTCAGCCCGTTCACTTTCTTTTCGATCACATATTTTTCCCTCACAACAAATGAGCATAGGTTAATATGTTTTAAAATAAAATATTAAAAATTATTAGAGGAAGCCATAAGATTGGCTTCAGGCTTATTTTGGCGTGTTGATAAACTCATGGTTTTGGCAACTCTTTTTTTATTAACAATTCTTTTATCAAGATTTTTTTTCGATCTGGAACATAGCCGTATTAATAATAAGTAGGCTGCCAAGCTGGACGAAAGAACTAAGCAAAGCCAAGATAGTACTCCATTTAGGCTCTGTTGGCTAAACCTTAAAACCAATTTTTTTTCAGTTCTTCTACAGTATTTTTCTCTCACAAGAAATCAACATCAGCGCTTATTTTCAGCGGTTTTCAGATTCAGCGAACAGAGCCTTAGATTGCAGTTGATCCATGAAGGCACCTAAAAGGAAACACCATTGACACTCTGCTTGTGGAAGACATCACCTATAGACCCCAGAACATTTCTCCAGACAACTGACAAATCATTAAGGTTCCCTGAAAATGGACACTTAAACAGAAGCTAACAGACAGACCATTAAGGTTCCTATAAAATGGACAAATAAATAAAAACCTTGATTCAGTTTAGATGTTGGATAGTTAGAATTTTGGGTATTGTAGTATATGTGCTAACTTTTGTAATAAGTGTCCAATCATAGCCCAAGTAGACTTAAAAGATTCGTCTCGCAATTTACATTTAAAGTATGTAATTTTTTTCTACATCTAATGTTTTATGCATATGGCCACACATTCGATGTGACGAAAATAGAATTTTGAATTAAAACTAAACAGGGTCTCAATATATTAATCGTCTGGTACCTCTTTACCAGATATGATTCAGTATAGAATATTCATATGGCGTCATACAAATCGGTAGGAACTTAAACATAGCGCCGAAAACAACTCCAGCTCGCGTTTGCACGCAAAAAATTGAAAATAGATGTACTATATTAATATCTGGGGATGTTGGCAACGTCATACATGATATGCACAAGTTGCTTGGTCAGAACTCAGAAGTCCAAGGCCCCATTTAGTTGGAGAAGTTTGGGGGGAAAAAAATATGGTTTCTACGAGTGTAGCACTTTCGTTTGTATTTAATAATTTTTGTCTAACCATGAACTAATTAGATTCAAAAGAAAATTCGTCTTGACATGGATGAACAAACTGTGTAATTAGTTATTTTTTAATCTATATTTAATACTTCATACATACGTCTAAATATTCGATGTGATGGCAAATCTAGAAAAAGTTTGGAAAAATTCGAGAACGGGCCCAAGACATAAACATCACTGTCATCGTAAGGAACAGGGCACTGCAACTGATAGGCGGCTAACAGCTCTGCCTCCTGCCGGCTGCCACATCTCAAATGTCAACACGCCCCCTCACAAAAAGGATGGGCATAGCCTCCCCATTGAATAAACAATAGGCTAATAGACCCAATCATTCTCGATTTCTCACTCATGAACAGAACGCCCAAGAAAACAAATATACCATCACAAATATAATGATGTCGCCATGACTGACACGTGAGATAATAAGTGTGAAGAAATACCTACTGTTCCTGGCTCAGGCGTACAAGTTGCAGCATGCGCTAAAGTTTTGACTTCCCAAAGGCGGCATCACAGAAGGTGGGAACTGAAACCTGACAAGATAAGTTCACGATCCATCATAAATGCTCGAGAGTCGAAGACCCCGGAACATGGCCAGGTTCCTCTCTCTAACCGTTCTTCCCTTGCTCACCCTTCTTCGATCCTCGTATGCTTCACCCAAGCAGATGCTACACACTGGTTCATCCTTATCGGTAGAAGATTACAAACAAAGTTTCCTTACCTCACCCAATACTGATTTCTCCTGTGGCTTCTATGAAGTTGGAGGGAATGCTTTCTCCTTCTCTATCTGGTTCACCAACACCACGGAAAAGACAATCGTGTGGTCTGCAAACCCCAAGTCCCCGGTGAACGGCCGTGGCTCCATGGTTTCACTGAGCCGTGGTGGCAACTTGGTCCTCACTGATGTCAATGGCACCGTGACATGGGACAGCAAGACAGGTTCTGGGAGGGGCACAACAGTTGCCCTTCTTGATACCGGCAACCTTATCATCAGAGACTCGAATGGAGCAGTTCTATGGGAAAGCTTTTCTTCACCAACTGACACCTTGCTGCCTTTTCAGCCCCTCACCAAAGCAATACGGTTAGTCTCTGGATACTATAGCCTGTATTTTGACAACGACAATGTGTTGCGTCTCATGTATGATGGACCAGATATATCAAGCATCTATTGGCCAAGTGCAGATTACAGTGTATTCCAAAATGGGCGGACAAATTACAACAGCACAAGGGTTGCGGTCCTTGACGCTGAAGGTTATTTCCTCTCAAGTGATGGGCTGAACATAAAGTCATCTGATTGGGGTACTGTGATCAAGAGAAGGCTTACAGTTGATTATGATGGAAACCTCAGAATGTATAGCTTGAATGCATCTAGTGGGAGCTGGATAATCTCGTGGGAAGCCATAGCAAAAATATGCGACGTGCATGGGTTATGTGGACAAAATGGGGTATGCCAGTCATTGCCAAGATTTCATTGCTCATGTCCACCAGGACATGAGATGATTGATCCACATATTTGGAACAAAGGTTGTCGGCCACAATTCAGGAAAAGCTGCAACAACACAGAAGAGTTTGAGTTCATCAAGCTCCCTCGGACGGACTTCTATGGCTTCGATCTGACCTTCAACCAGTCCATCTCACTTGAAGAATGCAGGCAAATTTGTTTGGATGCCTGCTCCTGCTCTGCTTTCACATACAAGAAGGGGCCTGGATTGTGCTATACTAAAGCTGTACTCTTCAATGGCTATAGCTACCCAAGCTTTCCTGGTGACAACTATATAAAACTACCCAAGAATTTGGGCTTATCAACATCCTTAGTCTCCAGAAAGTCTCTCACATGCAACCGGGATATATCTGAGATTGTAGAAGGATCTGCAAGTATGTATGGAATAAACAGTGTCAATAAAAATTGGACAACTTATTATGTGTTTGCAGCAATACTGGGAGCTCTAGTACTGCTCTTTACTGGTACAAGTTGGTGGTTTCTTTCCAGCAAGCAAAACGTTCCCAAGTCAATGGAGGCAGGTTACAGGATGGTAACAAGCCAATTCAGGATGTTCACACAGCGAGAGTTAAGGGAAGCAACTGGGAAGTTCAAGGAGGAGATTGGAAAAGGGGGCTCTGGAATTGTTTACAGAGGAGTGCTCGAAGATAAGCGAGTAGTGGCAGTGAAGAAGCTAACGAACTTCTCACACAGTGAGGAGGAATTGTGGGCAGAAATGAGCATAATTGGAAGGATTAACCACATGAATTTAGTAAGGATGTGGGGGTTTTGTTCTGAAGGTCAACATAAACTACTAGTGTATGAGTATGTGGAGAATGAATCACTTGACAGGTACCTATTTGGCAATGTAAGTAGTGAAAGACTAATTGCATGGAGCCAGAGATTCAAAATAGCATTGGGAACAGCAAGAGGTTTGGCCTACCTCCATCATGAGTGCCTTGAGTGGGTGATCCATTGCGATGTAAAGCCAGAGAACATACTCCTGACCCGAGATTTTGAAGCTAAGATAGCAGATTTTGGACTAGCCAAACTCTCAAAGAGAGGCAGCACAAGTTTCAGCCTCACACACATGAGAGGAACAATGGGGTACATGGCACCAGAGTGGGCGTTAAACTTGCCAATCAATGCAAAAGTTGATGTCTACAGTTATGGTGTTGTCCTTCTTGAGATTTTGACAGGTACTAGGATATCAAGTGGGATAACTGTCAATGGGATGGAAATCGAGCTTAGACAGTTTGTGCAGGTCCTGAAGCAATTTCTTGAGAGTGGAGATGTGAAGGATATAGTTGATCATAGACTGCAAGGTCACTTCAATCCTGAGCAAGCAATGGTAATGTTACATGTTGCTATAGCTTGTCTTGAAGAGAGGAACAGCAGGCCTACAATGAACGATATTGTAAAAGAGTTCTTGGCATGTGCTGACCAAGATGATCACCCTGCCTACTCATGGTGAGTTGCAATAAGCAATCATGTTTTCGTTTGCAAGATGAAGAATTGAACTCGCAAGTAATATTTAAATCAAGGAGCATTTGGCAGAGAAAATGAACCAGTCCCTTTGTTGTATGAATCCTTCTATGGACAAATCCAGATTCTTAAATTGCAATGGATCAGTGGAATACTGAAGCACTTTTTTTTTACTTCACACTTCTTGTGAATATTCTCGTGGGTTGGTCAGTAGGTCTTTATGCATGGAGATCCACATTTTAGTTTGATTATATACCTCCTGGGTGACAAACTTTTTAAGTACAAGGGTTCGACA
Source organism: Eremochloa ophiuroides (assembly GCA_038502445.1). Taxonomy (NCBI): domain Eukaryota; kingdom Viridiplantae; phylum Streptophyta; class Magnoliopsida; order Poales; family Poaceae; genus Eremochloa; species Eremochloa ophiuroides. The sequence goes on from JAHLJS010000006.1 coordinate 60,316,108, forward strand.
CAACTGCTGCAATTTTTTCTGGAAGAATAAGAACAATTTTGTTTCTACTGCCCTTAGTACTTAGATATTCGCATGTGTAATATAAGCTCAAAACTATGCCCACGAATTCAATGCAAACATCTGGTAGGAACTCAAGCTATCGTCAGAAAAGCAGAGAAAGCAAACCGAAAAATTACATTTCAAAATAAACGAGCGCTAAAATGATAAGGTGTTAAAGATCATCACCAGACTGACCTAGGCCATGCGTTGTCCCCCACTAATACACTCTGCGGACTGCGCGGTTGGAAACATCGAGGGAGAGGCTAGCCGTCCTGACTCCATGGTGTTCGGCAGAATTCCCCAAAGGCATTAGTCAGTAGCAGAGTGGGAAGATAGGCCTCACCTGCGCTGCGCCTAAGTCACGCCGGACTAGCGCCGGGAGGAGAGTCCGTTGGTGGCCGGAAGCCGGAGCAAGGCAGCGGCTACCCGCGGCGTAGTAGCGGAGGGCCGAACTCCAACCGAAGGCGGCCGAAGAGCACGCCCATCAGTCTGCAGCGTGCCAGAACTGCTTTCGGCGCACGGGCCGTACGGTGTTGGTGGGGCCGGGGCGGTAGTTGGGCTCTGCTTGCTTAGCCCGCGTAACAGCTCCTCCGTCTCCGACTTATTTATAGTTAGAACAAATTTTTTTTTTTCTCAAAACAGGTTAGAAAATTTGGTAAAGTAGATTCTCATAGTTATTAGTACTAAAAACGATAAAACTAGAAGATACCGGTGCATTGCTGCGGAAATCATGGTGTCTTGACACATGCAACTAAATACTATACGTTAGTAGATAATGTAGCTTGCATATAGCTTCGTAATTATATATTCCAGTGGATGATGTTGACATGGGCAGTTTGTAAATTATAAGATATAGTAGAAGCATATCTTACGCGCTGTTTGAGGATGATTTAGAATAAAATTAGGCTGTATATCATGGATAAACTATTAGGAATGCCATGGCATATTGTCCTGGACAGTTAAATTCATGTAGTGAGAATATTTACATATTCACCATTATTATGAGGTGGGTGCTAAATAAAATACCATGTCAGTAATCTAGTGGATGCTACTGTTCACTGTAATTACTGTATGATTTTACCCGTCAACTAAATATAAACTAAGGGTACAAAGGCAAACACCATCGTAGAATAGGGCTTTAACTGACAGAATTTCACAGTTTTGGTGAATCAGTGTTTTGCAGGGGGGTTAATCAAGAAAGAACCAAGGGAGATGAAAGGGTCGAGATGGCGGACTAGAGGGGGTGAATAGTCCGACAAAAATTAATTGCAGCAGAAAATAAAACCTAATCGGTTCTACCGACAATTTACCCCTCTAACTAAGACTCTAAGCACCTTGCAAAAGATCCTAGCAAAAAGCAAAGGTGCAAGCCTAGCTCGAGCTTCCCTAATCCGTTCTAGCGTAAGGTCACACAAACCTAAGCACTAGTACTTTAAGCACCAGTGAGCTCCTACTAACTAGCAAGCAAAAGCGCACTAAGTATCTAAGCTCACTACGTGCTCAATGACAAGGATACACAATCCTAATCAAGGAGCGCAACTTGTTTAGTTACACAAACTAAACAAGAAACTACTTCTAAGCTACACAAGCTAAGAAGGTGAGTAGCAAGCTACACAAGCTAACCGGTCTCACAAGAGCAACTACAACTACACAAGTAAAGTAATGCACAAAGTAAAGGACTTGTGTAGAAGGGAGTAAACCACCGCGAAGGATGGGAAGATGTTAACGCGGTGATTTATTTCCCGGAGGTTCACTTGTCGCCACAAGCTACGTCCTCCGTTGAGACAAGCTCCAAGGTTGCCGCCGGTCCTCTTGCTAGTGGTGACCCGCAAGTCACACTCTCCCACGTGGAGTGCTTACCACAAGCTCTAACACTTGACTCGGCCGGACCACTTGTCGCTCTTCACTTCTCGCTCTACTAGCGATGCTCTTCTGAAAGACCCTAGTTTGGTTTTGGGAATTGATGAAACCAAGTTACTAATCTAAGTGCTAAGTGTGTGTAGCCAAGAGTAGATTAGTGATATGGAGAAAGATGACATGAGCTCAAGTAAAGATCAAGATGAAATGATCAAGGAGAAAGAAAATGACTTAAAGAAGGAAAGCTAGAGGCTAAGGTATATTCAAATAGGGCTTTTCTTCTAGTGATCAAGACTCCAAGTGGGAGTGATCACATTTAGGATAGATAGCCGACTATCAAAGGGAGAACTAAGCTATTGGATTACTTTCAAGTGCTCTAGGTTGTATCTCATATGCATTGATCTAACCAACCTAGAGAATCCCTTTGAAAACCCTTGAAAAATGTTTGCAAAATGCTAACACACTGTGCACAAGTGTAGAAGACCTTGAGTGTTAGCACATAGAAGCAAGGGGTGAGAAATAGACTTGAAAAGGGCTGTTTCCAGAGCGTCGGACTGATAGGTGGTGTAGCGTCGGACCATTGATTCGGTCCGACGCCTGTTCTGTCAGTGAGCGTCGGACGCTCGTTTACCGAGCGTCGGACCATTGTGGCCTTCAGTCCGACGGTGCCGAGCAGCGAGGTGTGACACGTGGCACGCTGAGGAGCGTCGGATGCTTGAGAAAAGTCCGACGATGTTTTAGCGTTTTCAAACCTCTCTGGAAGTGTCGGACGCTGAGTTTCTTTAGTCCGACAGTGCTCGCGCGATCATCCGACGATACGCGGGCAGTGAGCTGAGAGAGGGCGTCGGACTCTGTGGTTTAGTCCGACGCCCCGAGTCCGACGGTAGTCAAACGCGCGAAATCAGTTACCGTTGAGATCGAACGAACGGCGTTTAAACCTGTTGACACGTGGCGTTGCTGTCGGTCCGACGGTATAAAAACGGGGTTAATGGCTGTTTCAGAGAGTGTAACGGTTAGGAGTTGGCTTGGGAGTATTTATACTCCCTCCCTGGTCACTTGGTGACCAGCTAGCACACTTGGATCATTGTCATACACTTTGTTGCATTCTAGCCTCCCACTCTCTCACTAGTTCATCATCTTGATCATCCTTATGAGATTGAGTGAACCTCAAGTGCATCATTGCTTGTGTTTTGCATTTTAGAACACTTGAGAGCAAGCCTCGGATTAGTTCTTATTCTCTTAGAACATTGCCGTGTCCCTAGATGGCTTGGAGGAGAAGAAGGTGTGAAGGAGCTTGGTGATTGTGCTTGCTCACACCCGGCGATTGTGAGGGGTTCTTGTGCCTTCCCCGAACGGAGTGCTCAAAGGTAACTCTAGTGAATTGCTCGTGTCTTTGAGTTACTTCCTCCGTGGTAGGTTCTTGTGGATACTAGTGTAGGCTCGGTGTGTGATACCGATTAGCCACCGAACCATCGGTTGAAGTCGACACAACGAGGACGTAGCGTGCCGGCAAGCACGTGAACCTCGGGGATAAATCTTGGTGTCTCTATTGATTTCCTCACCTTCGAGTGAGTGACTTATTGATTGTCCCGGTGATTGGCTTCTTCACAAGGCAAAGGTTTATTCGACGATCATCTCTTTCTTATTCTTGTGCAAAGTAGCTTGTTCTTTTGTCTTGAGTAGTTGTGTAGTTGTTTAGATTTTGCTAGCTCTTTTGTGTGGATTAGAACTAAGGTTTAACTAGAATTGTGTAGGTGGCTTGCCTAGATTAGTGGTTGCCTTAGCATTGCATTTATAGCCTCTTGTGGTTCTAATTACTTGTTTAGTGGTTTGTAGAATTTTTATTTAGGCTATTCACCCCCTTCTAGCCATACTAGGACCTTTCAAGTGGTATCGGAGCCGTGGTCACCATTTAGTCAAGGCTTAACATCCTTCGGTGCATTGAAATGGCTCATATAATGTTCAATCATGTTGGGGGCAAACCACCTCACTTTGATGGCACAAGCTCATTTGACTATTGGAAGAGAAAGATGAGGATGTATCTTGGCTCAATTCATGAGAAGGTGTGGGAAGTCACCGAGAAGGAATACATTGTGCTTGATCCCGCAGGCCCCACACCTAGAGATCAAGAGAACAACCAATGTAACACAATGGCTCTCAGCACCATTTACAATGGCATTGACTCAAAGGTGTTTGAGCAAATCAAGGATTTAGATAGAGCAAGTGAAGTATGGACAAGATTAGAGCAAACCTATGAGGGCACTTCAATGGTAAAGAGTGCCAAGTTATACATGTTCAAGGACAAGCTCTCAAACTTCAAGATGGATGATGGAGAGAGCATTCCGGAGATGTTCTATAGGCTCCAAGTCATCATCAATGATTTGAAGGCCTTGGGTGAGAAAACAAGTGATGAGGACTTTTCTCACAAATTTCTCATGTGCTTGCCCAAGAGGTTCAAGACCTTAAGGACTATCATCTTCCGGGGTGGCTTGAAGGGTGTCACTCCGAATGAGATTCTTGGTGATGTAATGACCGAGGATCAATACAATGAGAAGAGTGATAGTGAAGAAGTGAAGAAGGAGGATGACAAGAGCAAGAAGACCGTGGCATTTAAGTCCACTACCTCTTCATCCAAGAACAAGGGCAAGGGCAAGAAAGTACAATCTAGTGATGACGATGCATCTAGCCTTGATAGTGATGATGAGGCACTAGCTCTCTTTGTGCGCAAGTTTAGAAGATTCATGAAGAAGAAGGGCTATGGTGCTAGAAAGAGAAGAGATAACTTCAAAGGCAAGAATGTAGTAAGGAAGTGCTACAATTGCAAGAGCACGGACCATCTTGTGGCGGATTGTCCCAATGCTAGTGATGACGAAGATGATTACAAGAAGAAAGGCAAGAAGGACAAGAAGGACAAGGTGGAAAAGAAGGAGAAGAAGAAGTTCAACTTCTCCTAGAAGAAAGGTAGATCCTATGTGGTGACATGGGATAGTGATGCTTCCTCCGATGATGATGACTCTAGTGATGATGATGAGAGGAAGACATCCAAGAAGAAGGCTATGGCTTCTATTGCTATCAACAAGAAGTCTTCATCATTTGATTCATCATGCTTCATGGCTAAATCCACTAAGGTAAAATACGATGACTCAATTGATGATGAAAAAGATAATAATGATAGTGATAGTGATGATGATGAGCCTAGTGTAGCACAACTCATGGACATGGTAGAGCAAGCCGAATATCTTATTAGCTCTAAGTCTAAAAAGTGCAAAGAATTATCCAAGAAATTAAAAACTCTTGAATAATCCTTTGATGAGCTAAGTGCTTCTCATGAGTGTCTAAAGGAAGACCATGAGGATATCAAACTAGCCCACACCAAGCTTGAGGAAGCTCACTCCTCACTCTTAGAGCTAAGCAAGATAGAGGATGTTGCTATAACATGTGATGTGGGTGTAACTTGTGATCTAATGAATGAATTAACTAATGAAACACTTATTGCAACCACACCTAATAACACTAGTTTTTCGTGTTGATCCAACACTAAAAGTTGAAAATGAGAAATTGAAGAAGGAAGTGGACAAACTAACCCGCGCATTAGGCAATGCCTATGGTGGGGATGCCCGCTTGCTACAATGCTTGGGTAGCCAAAGATATAGTAACTCTAAGGAGGGACTTGGCTATACTCCCAAGAAAGGCAAGGCGGCCTTTGTAACTCCAAAGCCTAGCTTTGTGAGGAGCAATGGTCGATTTTTCTACAAGTGCAACCAAGTTGGGTATATTGAGGCAAATTGCATCACTAACAACAAGAACAAGCAAATAAAATTTGCAAGTGCTAAATCTATTAGACTTGATTCTTGTTACATGCTTACCAAGGGTGAGAAAGGTGTCAAAGTCAAATATATTGGTACACCTAAAGAGAGCCCAAGGTTGAAGGCTATTTGGGTACCAAAGGCTTTGATTGCTAACCTCCAAGGACCCAAACAATTATGGGTACCTAAAAGACATTGACTTATTTTGTAGGTAAATTATAAAGCCGGAGGGAGGCATTGGGTTCTTGATAGTGGGTGTTCTCAGCACATGACCGGTGATTCAAGAATGTTCAACCAAATCAATTTTAGTGGCAATGAGTATGATAGTATCACATTTGGAGATAATAGTAAATGCAAGGTCAAGGGTCTTGGAAAGATTGCAATATCAAATGATCTAAGCATCTCCAATGTGCTATTAGTTGAGAGTTTGAACTTTAATCTATTGTCCGTGGCTCAACTTTGTGATCTTGGTTTCAAATGCATCTTTGGTGTTGATGATGTGGAAATCATTAGTGTGGATGGATCAAACTTGATATTCAAGGGATTTAGATATGAGAATCTCTATCTAGTGGACTTTGGTGCTAGAGATTTACAATTGTCAACATGCTTACTCTACAAGTCAAGCATGTGTTGGTTATGGCATAGAAGGCTTGGTCATATTGGAATGAAACAATTGAACAAACTTGTGAAGCATGATTTGGTTAGAGGCCTTAAAGATGTTGAGTTTGAGAAGGACAAGTTATGTAGTGCATGTCAAGCCGGAAAACAAGTAGGCAACACTCATCCTAAGAAGAGCATGATGAGCACATGCAAACCATTTGAATTATTGCACATGGACTTGTTTGGACCAACTACATATACAAGCATTGGCGGCAACAAGTATGGTTTGGTGATAGTGGATGACTTCTCAAGATACACATGGGTCTTCTTTATCAATGACAAAAGTGATGTTTATGGTATCTGTTGGCGCAAAAAGTGGTTCCCTAAGCCCAACACACCAGCGAAGCCGGAAACGACCCTTGAGGCAGTAAAGCTCTCGCAGATCCAGCTAGCTTCGAACCCGGTCTGAGAGTGTCAGTAACACCCAAGCGTGCCAGTCAATTTGACCTGCAATTGACAAGGAAAAAGATAGTAATCAGTAATCACAGGGCGGAACTAACCGGTGTGTCCAGGTAGTTCCAACTGTATGGCTCGAAGAGCCGATGTAATGGGAGATCGACTAGAAAGCCGATTCAGTTATGATATGAACCGATTATAGCGAAACATGCATTATAACTCAAGTTAACCGATTCAGACATGAATTCAATGACATATACTTGCATTAGACAGGAATATGCTATAAAGATGTAGTCACAGCAAGCTGACATGATCATAAGATGTCTCAATGTAAAACAAGAAGAAATCGGCTATTTCAGCCGATTTAGTGTATACGAGTAACATACAAGCCTATAAAGCAAACAATGTTTCAACTCTCCGGCTAGTAGATCTAAATCACAATCTTGCAACAGTGGAGATCGAGCGGATCGAGGCAGTCATGATGAAGTTGCAACTTAGATCCGTTAACCTTTCAATCTAGACAAAGTTTATTTTATTACTTGAGTGCGACCCGTATCTAATCTAGATCCAAAATACAACCGGCTGGTGCAAATCATTCTATCTTGTCAATATAAAACAAATGGCAAACATAATTCGTTGAACATATAGATCTATTAGATATAAGCCGACGCATATGGATCAAGATGGGCAAATTGATGATTGCTTTAAATAATAAACAATAAACATAAGCAACATCGGTAACTTAATGAATCCAGCTAAACTGCCAAATTTAACTAGAGCCGATAACTAATCCATGCATGCAAACCATCTAAATCTATAGCCTGTCTACCGGATGACATTAACTAATAGATTAATCAAGCAAACAAACACGAATCGATAACTAATCCGCGCGTGAAAACCGTCCTAATCTGTATCTCGTCCACCGGATGACGGTTAACACAGATTGATCGGGTAAACAAGCGTGAATCATCCTTGACTCACTGTGCTTCCCACGTCCACCGGATGACGCCAAAGAAACAGAGCTTAGCAAGGACCCTGGTCTGCCATGCTTCCACGTCCACCGGATGACGCTAAAAAGACATAGTTTAACAGGGGGTTGACGATACTTACAAGCAAGCCTGTGTCCACCGGATGACACCCAGCCTGGATGTAGTAACTCGCCGGACTCGACTGACTCTAGGGTTTGTTGGCCGGAGCCGAAAGTTGTATTGTATTGATGTTGTTGTTTATTTTACAATGGCTGAGGGCTTATATTTATACCCCGAGCGTAGCTAGAGTCCTAATCGAATTACAACTCATTAATAGATAAGGAAACCAACAAACTATCCTATTGTTAACACCGAATTTTGGGCTGGGAGCCGATAGCCGATGCCAGAAGCCGATAGCCGATACCAAAGGAAGGAGAATAGCCGATTGAACGGTGAATCGGTTATCGGGCGAAGGTGACAGAAGGCGTGCAGCGTCGGTATTGGTGACGTCATCTAGAGTCTGCACCGCCGAGATGCGATCACGATCGGAGTCCGTTATGAAAGGGAAGATGTGACTCCAAGTTACCTTAGATATAGGATAGTTTGTTGATTTCCTTATCTAATAATGAGTTGTAATTCGACTAGGACTCTAGCTACGCTCAGGGTATAAATATAAGCCCTCAGCCATTGTAAAAAATACAACAACATCAATACAACACAACTTTCGGCTCCGGCCAAACAAGCCCTAGAGTCAGTCGAGTCCGGCGAGTTACTTCATCCAGGCTGGGTGTCATCCGGTGGACGCAGGCTTGCTTGTAAGTGTCGTCAACCCCCTGTTAAACTATGTCTTTTTAGCGTCATCCGGTGGACGTGGAAGCATGGCGGACCAGGGTCCTTGCTAAGCTCTGTTTCTTTGGCGTCATCCGGTGGACGCGGGAAGCATAGTGAGTCAAGGATGATTCACGCTGGTTTACCCGATCAATCTGTGTTAACCGTCATCCGGTGGACGAGATGCAGATTAGGATGGTTTTCACGCGCGGATTAGTTATCGATTCGTGTTTGTTTGCTTGATTAATCTATTAGTTAACGTCATCCGGTGGACAGGCTATAGATTAAGACAGTTTGCATGCATGGATTAGTTATCGGCTCTAGTTAAATTTGGCAGTTTAACTAGATTCATTAAGTTACTGATGTTGCTTATGTTTATTGTTTATTATTTAAAGCAATCATCAATTTGCCCGTCTTGATCCATATGCGTCGGCTTATGTCTAATAGATCTATATGTTCAACTAATTATGTTTGCCATTCATTTTATATTGATAAGATAGAATGTTTTGCACCAGCCGGTTGTATTTTGGATCTAGATTAGATACGGGTCGCACTCAAGTAATAAAATAAACATTGTCGAGATTCAAGGGTTAACAGATCTAACTTGCAACTTCATCATGACTGCCTCGATCCGCTCGATCTCCACTGTTGCAAGATTGTGATTTAGATTTATTAGCCGGAGAGTTGAAACATTGTTTACTTTATAGGCTTGTATGTTGCCCGTATACACTGAATCGACTGAAATAGCTGATTTCATTTTATTTTACATTGAGACATCTTATGATCATGTTAGCTTGCTGTGACTACATCTTTTGTAGTATGCTTCTGTCTAATGCAAGTATATGTCATTGAATTCATGTCTGAATCGGTTAACTTGAGTTATAATGCATGTTTTGCTATAATCGGTTCATAACATGACAGAATCGGCTTTCTAGTCGATCTCCCATTACATCGGCTCTTCGAGCCATACAGTTGGAACTACCTGGACATGCCAGTTAGTTCCGCCCTGTGATTACTGATTACTATCTTTTTCCTTGTCAATTGCAGGTCAAATTGACTGGCACGCTTGGGTTTTACTGACACTCTCAGACCGGGTCCGAAGCTAGCTGGATCTGCAAGAGCTTTACTGCCTCAAGGATCATTTCCGGCTTCGCTGGTGTGTTGGGCTTAGGGAACCACTTTTTGCGCCAACACACTTTTTGGCACGCCCGGTGGGACCTTTCATTGAAGACCATGGCAAAAGGAAAGGCTGCGGCGGACGGCCTCTCCAGGGATGACGGTGTCTTCAGGGTCAGGGTCGAAGATCTCAGTGAGGAGGACGCGGCAGTGCTGAATAAGATTGTTGAAGAATTCGCTGATGCCTGCCTGCTTTCATTCAGCAAGCAGCGTGATGGCTCGGTAGTAAAGAAGAATGCATTCCCTAGATGGATCATGGACGGCCATTCTGATAAATCTGAAGAGGAGTGCAAGGCCGACCTCAAGCAGATGCTGGAAGAAGCGACCTAGGAGGCCGCCTATTCAGCAGTCGGCCATCACCATAAATCCTTCCTGCAGACATTCTATAACATCATGAAGACTGTTCTCAAACGGCAGGATTGGGAGTCTCTAGGTCCGGTTTACTTCAACATACCCGCAGAGGATGCAGATCCAAAAGCAGTGGCAGGGACCTCCAATTCCTCACCGCAACAGCCGAGCTAGCCGAAAACGCCAGGGCAGGGTGCCACTGCGGCCGGTTCGGCTCAAAAAATAGCAGCTTCTCCCAGATTATACAAAGATCATACTCCGGAGGAGCTCGCCGCTTTCATGCAGGCCACTGGACAGTCGGTGAACTCGATGAACTCATCAGCAGTGAACTTGACAGCTGGAAATACGCCGGCGGCAGACGTGGCCAACCCAACTCCTGGATACCATGAAGGGATCACATATCAAGACATTCAGGCAGCGCCGCATTCGGGGTACGCCCAGACACCCAACAATCAGCTACTGGAGCAGATGAGTGCCATGCTCCGTGATACATTCAGTTTGCAGCCGAAGACCGGGACTGGAATCAAATACAGGCGCCCTTACCCCGAGTGGTACGACCGAGTGACATTGCCACCCAGGTATCGCTTACCCGACTTCTCCAAGTTCAGTGGGCAGGACGACATCACCACCATGGAGCACATCAGCCGTTACCTGACCCAGCTCGACGAAGCTTCGTATGAGGTAGCTCACAGGGTCCGGCTTTTTCCGCTATCACTGACAGGGCCGGCGTTTAGCTGGTTTGCATCTATGGAGCCTGGCTCGATTCAAGGCTGGGAAGATCTGGAGACTAAATTCCATAATTACTTCTTCTCCGGCACTGGGGAGAAAGACATCACAGATCTCACCAACATGCGCCAAAAGCCGAATGAGCTTGGATAGGCTTTCATCAAGCGGTTCAGGGAGACCAGGAACATGTGTTACTCTTTGAACCTGAACGACAAGCAGCTCACCAAGATAGTGGTCAGTGGGTTGCTCCCACACGTCCAAGAGAAGCTTGTGGGCACCAATTTCAACAGCATCAGCGAGGTGATGCAGAGAGTGGCCACATTAGAACAGCAGGCCCAGAGTTTTAAGAAGGAATCAAAATACAAGCAGGCCTACGTCTGTGATTCCGACTCAGAGGATGGAGAGAATGAAGAAGTGGCTGCTGTTGAGCTTAAATGGGGAACAAAGCCCATGGCCGTACCGAAGGATTGGAGCGCGGAAGATCAATACGACTTTGACACGCGCAAGCTGGACAAACTCTTCGACCTATTAGTCAGTGCAGGCCACATCACCTTCCCAGCTGATTACGTTAAGCCATCTCCTGAAGATCTGCAGGGAAAACCGTTCTGCCAGTACCATGGCCTCACCTCACACCCTACAAACAATTGCCGCAATTTCAAAGCAGCAATCCAGAATGCTATTAGGCGCGGTTTATTGAAATTTGTGGTTCCTCCCAAGGGGAAGATGAAGATCGACAAATTCCCATTCCCCAAAGGGCAGAACATGGTCCAGATCGCGAATCCTCTGACTAAAGTAAAGGTATTAACCTCCGAACGGGCCAGGAAGAACTCCTCAGTTGATACCGATGCACAAATCATAGCTGAGGAGCTGGGCTGATCAAAGGAAGGAGGGAACAGAATCAGAGGCAGCCGGAGCAGGGAGAATCCAGTGGCACCAAGAGCAGGAGGCCCACACACCAGCATCTTCTGAACAAGTGGCGGCGACAGAAAGAGAAAGATCATCAGAGGCGGTTGCAGCGCGAAGAAGAGGAGTACCGCAGGTGGCTCCGCGAAGAAGAAGAGGCGCGCTATCATGAAGAAATGACCCGCCACCGGGGAGGTGAGGAGGATCATTGGCATTGCCCATTCTTCCGACATTGTTGGAATGAAGGCCTGAGACTGCCAACGCTGCGCAACTGCCCAGAATGCAGCGATCAGTACCGAGAGTACAGACAGTCCCAGGTCAACCGCCGGTCTGTGCATCAGAGGCTGGGGAGCCCCCACAGCCCGCGGGATCGGCGTGAAAAAAGGGACTCGCACGATCGGCTTGATGAAGCGGTAGTTGAACGCCGACAGCCGGTTTGGCAAGAGAATCAGTGGTGCCCAGGGGATCTAACTAGGAGCCAAAGGCGCCGGGTGCAATGGCTCAGAAACAGAGAGCTCCAAGCTGAAGGACGTGCCAAACAGATATGGCGCAAGAAGCCTCCACAAAATAATGGAAAGGCTGTAGCCGATGCACAGATGGTGTTCGTGCTACCTTCAGAGTTCAGAGCCAAGAAGTATGATACCGAGTCCGACTCAGACGATTCGGGATCAGAAGACGGAGTGGCCAAGTTAGTGCACGCACAGCAAGCTACTTTTGATAAGCCAGCCAAGAATCGACATTTGAAGGCCCTCTATCTCAAAGGTTATGTCGACGGCATGCCCATGACGTAGATGTTGGTGGACGGTGGTGCCACTGTCAATCTCATGCCCTACACTACATTCCGCAAGCTAGGCAAGGGTCCCGATGATCTAATAGAAACTGATCTGATGCTCAAGGATTTCGGGGGCAATTCTTCCAACACTCGGGGGGCAATCAACGTCGAGCTAACAGTGGGGAAGAAAACACTGCTTACCACCTTTTTTGTGATCGACAGTAAAGGTGCCTACAGCTTGCTACTCGGACGCGACTGGATTCATGCCAACTGCTGCGTGCCATCGACCATGCATCAGTGTCTCATTCAGTGGCATGGCGATGAGGTCGAAGTGATCCCGGCCGATGACTCGGTCAGCGTGGCGACGGCAGATGCCACATACTGGGAAGCTAGGGATCATGACTGTTTCTCTGGCAAGACTTGGGAAGGAGGCTCCATCAAGGTCAGTGATGAGAGTCAACAGCCGATCAGGGCAATCGGCTCTGAGTCTTTTTATTAAATGGAGAATCCGATTGACGGCACAGAGGGTAAGTTGGGGCAAGGATTCACGTCGGCCGACAAGCTCGAAGAAGTGGATGTTGGACCCGGCGACAGACCAAGGCCGACGTTTATTGCCGCCAATTTAGACCCAGAATTCAGGCAGGAGCTGGTTCAACTATTGAAAGAGTACAAAGATTGTTTCGCCTGGGAATATTATGAAATGCCTGGATTGGACAAATCTATTGTTGAGCACAGGCTACCTATCAAGCCAGGGTTTCGGCCGCACAAGCAGCCTCCACGTCGTTTTAGAGAGGATGCTCTACCTGACATTAAGGCCGAAATCACGAGGCTGTTAGAAGCCAAGTTCATTCGAGCTTGCCAATATACCGAGTGGATATCGAACATCGTCCCAGTGTATAAGAAAAATGGTAAACTGCGAGTCTGTATTGATTTCAGTGATTTAAATAGAGCTACACCGATGGATGGCTACCCTATGCCGATAGCCGATATGTTGGTAGATTCGGCTGCTGGACATCAAGTTATTAGCTTCATGGATGGCAATGCTGGTTATAATCAAATTTTTATGGCTGATGAAGACATCCCGAAGACCGCCTTCAGGTGCCCTGGTGTGCTTGGTTTGTTTGAATGGGTGGTCATGACGTTTGGATTAAAGAACGCCGGTGCAACCTATCAGAGAGCTATGAATTATATATTTTACAAGTTGATCGGCAAGGTCGTTGAAATTTATATAGATGATGTGGTGGTAAAATCCAAAAGCAATAAAGATCACCTGGCCGATTTGAGAACCACTTTAGAGTGCACAAGGCGACATGGTCTGAAGATGAATCCTAACAAGTGTGCGTTTGGCGTGTCAGCTGGCGAATTTCTGGGATTCATGGTCCACTGCAAAGGGATAGAGATCGGCAGCAAGAGTAGGAAGGCGATCGATGAACTCGTACCTCCAACCAACAAGAAGGAATTGCAGTCTTTACTTGGTAAGGTTAACTTTATCAGAAGGTTCATTGCCAACTTATCAGAGAAGGTGCTGCCGTTCTCGCCATTGTTGAAGCTCAAAAATGATCAAGAGTTCAAATGGGGTGACGTGCAACAGAAGGCTTTTGATGAGATCAGAGAATACATGAAGACTCCTCCTGTCTTAGTACCGCCACGGGTAGGGAAGCCTTTTAAGTTGTACGTGACGGCCGAAAGCCATACCATTGGGTCAGCCCTTTTTCAAGAGTTTGAAGGGAAGGAGAGAGCAGTCTTCTACCTGAGCAGGCGGCTCCTTGACCCTGAGACAAGATACACACCTACCGAGAAGTTGTGCTTGTGCCTATTCTACTCATGCACCAAGTTGAGGCACTACTTGCTTGCCTCAGAGTGTGTGGTGGTGTCCAAGGAGGATGTCATCAAGCACATGCTTTCGATGCCTATTTTAAATGGTCGGATAGGCAAATGGATCCTGGCGCTTTCAGAGTTTGACTTGAGGTTCGAATCGGCTAAGGCGGTCAAAGGGCAGGCGATAGCCGATTTCATTACACAGCATCACGGGGGATCGGTTAATGTAGCGGATATAGCGCCATGGACTATGTTTTTTGACGGTTCCTCGTGCAAGCAAGGTGGTGGCGCCGGAGTAGTGCTCATCTCACCGCGAGGTCTGCGTTTTGAGTATGCTTTCCAGATAGGGCCGATTGTCACAAACAATCAGGCTGAATATGAAGCCGCATGGAAAGGTTTTCAGCTTCTGCATGAAGCAAAAGCCGATGCAGTTGAAGTGTTTGGCGATTCACAACTACTCATCAACCAATTGCTCGGTTTGTATGAGTGTAAAGACGAGATACTCAGAGGCTACTATGATCAGTGCCAGGCTCTCATCAAGAAGTTCATGACGGTATCTCTCTGTCACATCCCCAGGGCCCAGAACCAGGAAGCTAATCGGCTATCGCAGAACGCGTCGGGTTATCGGCCGATGCAGGAGATTTGTAACAGCGAGCAATCGGCTGATGACTGGAGGGGCGAGATAGCAGGTTACCTAGCAAATCCTTCACAAAAGGTCAGCAGAAAGCTAAGATATAAAGCCACCAAGTACGTGTTGTTGGATGGTCAGTTGTATTACAAGACTGTTGAAGGAGTGCTGCTCAAATGCCTGGGGGCAGAAGAATCAGTAAGGCTGATGAGCGAAGTACATGATGGAGTCTGCGGTGCACATCAATCAGCTCACAAGATGAAGTGGATCATCAGGAGGACTGGTTACTATTGGCCTACGATGCTGGAAGATTGTTTCAAATATTATAAAGGGTGTCAAGAATGCCAAAAGTTTGGAAATATACAAAAGTCTCCAGCTTCTGTTATGAATTCTATAATTAAACAATGGCCGTTTAGGGGATGGGGTATTGATCTAATCGGCCAAATCTACCCACCATCGAGCAAGGGTCACAAATGGATCCTAGTGGCGACTGATTACTTCACCAAGTCGGTAGAAGCCGTTCCTTTGAGGAGCGCCACTTCGGCTGACGTGATCGAATTTGTGAAGGAGCATATTATTTACAGGTTCGGCATACCTCAGACGATCACAACCGATCAGGGGACAATGTTCACTTCAGAGGAGTTTATGACCTTTGCTGATGACATGGGCATCAAGATTTATAATTAATCGCCATACTACGCCCAAGCCAACGGACAAGCAGAAGCCTCCAATAAAATTTTGATCAAGGTCATCAAGAAAAAGATTGAGCAGAACCCCAGAAAATGGTATTTGCATTTGAGCGAGGCACTGTGGGCATATCGCATGGCACAGCATGGATCGATCATGGTTTCACCTTATGAGCTAGTCTATGGACACGCTGCTGTCTTGCCATGGGAGATTTAGTCTGAGACACGGCGTGTCACGTTGCAAAACAAGCTTACGGCCGGTGAATACAAAGACATTATGATGGACAGTTTAGAAGATTTGCACTGTCATCGGCTTAGGGCTTTGGAATATATTGAAAAGACTAAGATACGGGTGGCCAAGTATTATAACACAAAGGTAAGGAGCAAGAGCTTCACCGAATCAGAGCTAGTGTGGAAGGTCGTTCTACCTATTGGTACCAAAGATAGCCGATTCGGTAAATGGTCGCCAAACTGGGAAGGCCCGTATCGCGTGGTGGAATGCGCTCCGGGTAATGCTTATATCCTTGAAGACTTGGAAGGGCAGAGACTCGCCAGAGCCATCAACGGGAAATATCTGAAGAAATACTACCCTAGCATCCCAGTTGGGGGATAATAGCCGATTCATGTGAATCTGGCTCTAACAGCCGATGCCGTGCAGGCGGGTCGCCTTCAGGACAAAAATGGCCGACATCGTAGTAACGAGTCGCCCTTAGCAAAAAAAAATACAGTTTTGCAAATTGGATTGTTTCGGGCATGGCAAGTTCAGAAGTATCATATACATCAGAAGGCCTAATACAATCTAGTTTGAGTTATTAACGCCGTCCCGGATCACGTCCTCGGCATCGATGGACACGGAGAGACCATCGGCATGAGGGGCGAAAGCAGCCATCAGCGTGCCGAACTCCTCCATGTCTTGACCTGCCCGGATTCCCGGTTCAACGTTCTCTAGCACGATGCCGGAGTTGATCTGGGCGGCGGTTAGAGCTCCCGCGGCACCGTGACGGACGCCGCTCATCGCCACCTGGCGAACGCGGTGGTGCACGTCCGCAAGCTGCTCCACCTGCGTTTGCCCCCGTGCGCGGAGGACGTCAGTGACGTTTGCTACAGCCACGCATAGTTCGTGCAGCTGCGTCGTCAGGGCTGCATAAACAAGGAAAGTCAGTGATTGGAAACGCGCCGTGCACATAGTTGGACAAAGCAGGAGATTACCTGCCACGGTGGCCTGCGATTCCGCGAGGTTGGCCCGCGCCTCCGTCAAATCAATATTGGCGACAACAAGCGCGACGGCTTGGTCCTTGTTCTCCTTATCCAGCCGGCCGGCTTCTTTGGTGGCCTCGGAGTAGAGGTTGCGATACAGCACCATCTCATGGTGGAAGTGGCGGCCGTCGGCGGCGGTGTAGGAGTCGCGGGAACCCGAAGATGATTCCGAGTTCGATTCCGCTCCGGAGGTGGTGCTGCGAGCCGGAGCGTGAGGGAGGTTCGGTTATGGTGCTGTGCGACGCACCGAGGAACTAGCGCCGATTGGTGCACCGGAAGGAAGATGGAGCGGAAGACGTTGGCTGAAAGGGATCGTCAGATCAGGCGCCCAGACTTAGCTAGATTCAAAGATCGACGAAAAGGGAGAATAAGATACCTGCTATGGGCTCCCCGTCCGCTGGCTTGCATCATACGCCTGATTGGAGCCCTTACAGGAGCAGAGGGCCCGGCGGCATCACCAGCGGCGGGGGCTTCCGGGGTTGCTGTCCCGATTGCAGGAACGGCGTCACCATCCGCCGGGGCTGCCCGAGGAAGATCAACGCCGGGGGCAGGGTTGTTCAGGCCAGCTAAAGAGCTAGCAATGCCGCTGACGAAAGATGGTTGGTGACTGCAGAAACAGATCAAATCAGATGGAAACAGCGAGGAGATGGTAGGCTGACGGTTGAATTTACCCCAAAGTCTGCTCGATTCGGGCGACGCTGGCCCAGATGCGGCGGATACTCCGTTCCATTTCATCGTCGTCGACGGGCTCAGATGCCGGGCGCTTCCCATGGTTTCCATCGCCGGCCATGGTCGTAAACAAGGATTGAGAGCGGAAGCGAATTGGATACAAGGAGGCGGCCGGGAGAGTTGGTCGGCGAGACGGATATGATGGCGTGTGATGTTGCCTCAAGCCTGCCAACTATTTATAAGACAACACGGGCACCGAGGCGGTTTCTTTGGGAAGTGAGACGGCCTGGCGGATTTTAGGTTGCAGTTAATCCATGTTTCTTGAATCCGGAACAGTTGCCGAATCAGGGAGACGAAGCGCCGCCATCAATGGTCGCACGCCGATCGGTTTTTTTGGGTCAGGCTGTTTTAGCCGATCCTATTGTGAGTACCCACAAGCCGATTCGTGATGGATCTGGCAGAGGGGTTAGTTTCAAAGGAAAGCCGAACAAAGCCGATACTAAGAAGTACGCCCGAAAGCCGATTCGTATGCAGAACGGATCAGGCTGGGTAATCGATTCTAAGATACAATGCAAGCCTGAGAGCCGATTCGTATGCAGCAAAAAGTCGTCAACATCTTTATCGGCTTAGAATGAAGGGACGTACAGATGTGAAGAAATAATGGCGAATAAGACCTTTGAGATTAAAGGAAGAAGACCTAGACGCACTATGGTTGCTAGTGAGTCTCTCGGCACAAGGAAGACCATCGGATCATAGTTCGAAGCATGAAGAAATCATACCCCGAACTAGGGGGCATGTGTTAACACCGAATTTTGGGCTGGGAGCCGATAGCCGATACTAAAGGAAGATAGCCGATACCAGAGGAAGATAGCCGATTTCGGAAGCAGACTCCGTCCAGCGGAAGGAAGGAAAATAGCCGATTGAACGGTGAATCGGTTATCGGGCGAAGGTGACAGGAGGCGTGCAGCGTTGATATTGGTGACGTCATCTAGAGTCTGCACCGCCGAGATGCGATCACGATCGGAGTCCGTTATGAAAGGGAAGATGTGACTCCAAGTTACCTTAGATATAGGATAGTTTGTTGATTTCCTTATCTAATAATGAGTTGTAATTCGACTAGGACTCTAGGTACGCTCAGGGTATAAATATAAGCCCTCAGCCATTGTAAAAAATACAACAACATCAATACAACACAACTTTCGTCTCCGGCCAAACAAACCCTAGAGTCAGTCGAGTCCGGCGAGTTACTTCATCCAGGCTGGGTGTCATCCGGTGGACGCAGGCTTGCTTGTAAGTATCGTCTACCCCCTGTTAAACTATGTCTTTTTAGTGTCATCCGGTGGACGTGGAAGCATGGCGGACCAGGGTCCTTGCTAAGCTCTGTTTCTTTGGCGTCATCCGGTGGACGCGGGAAGCATAGTGAGTCAAGGATGATTCACGCTGGTTTACCCGATCAATCTGTGTTAACCGTCATCTGGTGGACGAGATGCAGATTAGGATGGTTTTCACGCGCGGATTAGTTATCGATTCGTGTTTGTTTGCTTGATTAATCTATTAGTTAACGTCATCCGGTGGACAGGCTATAGATTAAGACAGTTTGCATGCATGGATTAGTTATCGTCTCTAGTTAAATTTGGCAGTTTAGCTAGATTCATTAAGTTACCGATGTTGCTTATGTTTATTGTTTATTATTTAAAGCAATCATCAATTTGCCCGTCTTGATCCATATGCGTCGGCTTATGTCTAATAGATCTATATGTTCAACGAATTATGTTTGCCATTCGTTTTATATTGATAAGATAGAATGTTTTGCACCAGCCGGTTGTATTTTGGATCTAGATTAGATACGGGTCGCACTCAAGTAATAAAATAAACATTGTCTAGATTCAAGGGTTAACAGATCTAACTTGCAACTTCATCATGACTGCCTCGATCCGCTCGATCTCCAATGTTGCAAGATTGTGATTTAGATTTATTAGCCGGAGAGTTGAAACATTGTTTACTTTATAGGCTTGTATGTTGCCCGTATACACTGAATCGGCTGAAATAGCCGATTTCATCTTATTTTACATTGAGACATCTTATGATCATGTTAGCTTGCTGTGACTACATCTTTTGTAGTATGCTTCTGTCTAATGCAACTATATGTCATTGATTCATGTCTGAATCGGTTAACTTGAGTTATAATGCATGTTTCGCTACAATCGGTTCATAACATGACGGAATCGGCTTTCTAGTCGATCTCCCATTACATCGGCTCTTCGAGCCATACAGTTGGAATTACCTGGACATGCCAGTTAGTTCCGCCCTGTGATTACTGATTACTATCTTTTTCCTTGTCAATTGCAGGTCAAATTGACTGGCACGCTTGGGTTTTACTGACACTCTCAGACTGGGTCCGAAGCTAGCTGGATCTGCGAGAGCTTTACTGCCTCAAGGATCATTTCCGGCTTCGCTGGGGTGTTGGGCTTAGGGAACCACTTTTTGCGCCAACACCTATATCTAAGGTAACTTGGAGTCCCAACTTCCCTTTCATAACGGACTCCGATCGTGATCGCATCTTGGCAGTGCGGACTCTGGATGACGTCACCAATACCGACGCTGCACGCCTCCTGTCACCTTCGCCCGATAACCGATTCACCGTTCAATCGGCTATTTTCCTTCCTTCCGCTGGACGGATTCTGCTTCCGAAATCGGCTATCTTCCTCTGGTATCGGCTATCTTCCTTTAGTATCGGCTATCGGCTCCCAGCCCAAAATTTTGTGTATTTCTTTGCTTCTATGCCATCGGCCAACTCTTTCCTTTCTGGGGCAAATTTACCAAATTTTGGTGTAAACACAGGCCCCCCTAGTTCAGAGGATGATTTCTTCATGCTTCGAACTATGATCCAATGGTCTTCCTTGTGCCGAGAAACTCACTAGCAGCCATAGTGCGTCTAGGTCTTCTTTCTTTAACCCTTGAAATATAAGCATGTTCTCATCATATTTCCACACCTCTGTATGCAAGTCCTGTAAAACAAAATCCTTCAATACATGTGGAAATAGATTAGTAGTAAATGCATATGTGTATAAATATTATAGTTTTATCCATTCTTAGATATTGTTGATCAGAAGATGCTACAATGTCGATTACATCTCAAGAGTATCATATTTATAACCAAGATTTCTTTTAAATTTGAATAAAATAGTACTTTACTCATCCATCTATCTCTTCAACCATGGGGCTTTTACTTTTCACTAAGTCCTCAAGCAACTGCAAAACAGAATAGCTACAGAACTGCTTATCTGTTATCCCTTGAACACTTTTCTTCCGGAGTTTTATTATTATCTTTTTATAAATTGTATCACACAATATTGCAAAATCAAAAAACCGAACCTTAAGGAGATAAAAGTCATATACTTAGATCAAGAGGTGCAAGTGAATATTTTTTGTATTTTTATTTTCCCTGTGCATGTCATTCTCTCTAATCATTTTAAAACTATGAGGCTATTGGGCCTTTGGCCATCTTTTATTTTATTTGGCGATCACGCGATCGTCATTTTTTCATTTTTTTTCTTTTCTCAGTTCTGGCGGACACGTGCCCGTCGTTTTTATTTCTGAGTTTATAGAATAGCCTCATATCTTACCTTAATCAAAGAGAGAACGTCCATGGCTCATTAAGGAATTTTATTAATTTATAACGTGTACGTGAATCTTGATCTTAGGAACATGACTATAATCTCACTAGTGGTCATAATAATTTGACAAGGCTCAATACGAAATCAATTAATCTTTATTAATCATTTTATAAAACTCTCCGGATTTCAAGTATCTCTCAGAATAATGTCATAGCAAATTCCATTTCCATTCACATTGTACAGCCACTTTTAGACAAAGTTCAAACTTTACGCAACCCACAGGTTCTCAAGACTTCAAGACAAGTATCAGACCAAGAAACTCAAACCTTAAAGAAATCAAAATTATAAACTAGACACGGGTGAGACATGAAACAGAGCATCTATTAATCATTTCAACAATGGACAAACTAAAACATTTATATCACATATTTGTAGAGTGGAATTACCCTTGAGATTTCAAAGTTTTGCCTTTAAACATTTCCAACTATAAACTTTGAAACTGTGAGAGTAGAGTTGTGCATACCATCGTTGAAGATGTAGGAGCCAATGAAAGTCACTCGTCTTGTCCGTCTTCGTGATGGATCGCTTGATGTCGTGCAACGTGTGCATGCGGCGAGTCTAAGCCCCCAAGGCATAGCTGATGCAGGATCTTGAGATGCCGTGTGTGTCCTTCTCAAAGGTCTTATTTGCCATTATTTCTTCGCATCTGTATGTACGTCCCTTCATTCTATGCCGATAAAGATGTTGACGACTTTTTGCTGCATGCGAATCGGCTCTCAGGCTTGCATTGTATCTTAGAATCAATCACATAGCCTGACCTGTTCTGCATACGAATCGGCTTTCGGGTGTACTTCTTAGTATCGGCTTTGTTCGGCTTTCCTTTGGAACTAACCCCTCAGCCAGACCATCACGAATCGGCTTGTGGGTACTCACAATAGGATCGGCTAAACAGCCTGACCCACAAAAGCCGATCGGTGTGCGACCATTGATGGCGGCGCTTCGTCTCCCCGATTCGGCAACTGTTCCGGATTCAAGAAACGCGGATTAACCGCAACCTAAAATCCACCGCGTCGTCTCGCCTTCCGAGGAGGAACCGTCTCAATACCCTCATCTTTATAAATACACACTCGGCCTGGACAAGCAACCGCAACATCGAAGCCTTCGCTCTCCCGGCCTTCTCTCCTCAGACCAGAGAAAACAAAATCCCCCAAATCCATGGCTAGCGACGGAAACCACGGCAAGCGGCCGGCCTCAAGTTCCGCTGAAGGTGACAACTTCACCCGGAGCCTATGAGCCGTGGGTGAACGGAGGCATCGCCTGCAAGCCTGGTTAGGGTAAGGCTGCTGCTCACTTCTTGATAGATGGGCCTGATCTAATTTGACCATCACCGTCCTGCGTAGCGATGCGGGCACTGCCGGCGTCGGAGGTTCGGGAACCGGTGCCGGGCCGTCTCAAGCCGTCCCTGCAGCCGCTGGAGCCACCCCTGGCTCGGATGCCGCTGCTGACCCGCATCACGGCCATCGTCGCTGGGTGACGCCCCGGCAGTTAGCCATCTACAGCAGGTAAATCAGTTTGTACCCAAGACATTGGTTTTCTTTCGATTCTGACACATCTGCTTCTTTGTCAACCTTCAGTCAGGCCTGCGTGATTCCTTTCCCACCGGGAGCACCGATTGGCGTGGACACCCGGCCTCTCAGAACTGCGCCTCCTCAGGAACCCTCTCAAAATCTGGCCCCGAGCGCTGGATCAGAATCGGGGTCTTCTGACGGGTCCTACACAGCCGCCGACGGTCGCCGATTCCATCACCAGATGGTGGAGTACCGTAACCTCTACTCAGAGGCTACGAAGGAGAATGGCCGGCTGCAGGGCGTCACCGAAGCCCAAGCCGCTGCCCTTACGGCCGCCGAAACCGAGGTGGCCAGGGTGCAAGCCCAACTCGCCGAATCGGACACTGCAGTGGCCGGTAACAACTTGAATTGTGACGTGCTAACAATCACCTTCATGCTGACACTTCTTTCTTTTGCAGTCCTGACCGCGCAGCTTGAAGAATTACGTGTGGCCGCCGAGGCCGCCGCCAATGCCGTTAATGCGCATGGCAACACGCAGGCGGAACGGCTCCTGGATGTTCACCACCGCGTCTCCCAGGTGGCCATGGCCGGCGTTCATCACGGCACCACTGGGGCTCTCACAGCCGCGCGACTCCGCTCCAGCATTGCTCTGGAAGCCGCCGAGCCTGGGTTCCCGGAGGGCCTGAACATGGAGGAGGCCAGCGCCCAACTGGCGAACTTCTTCCCTCATGCCGACGAGGTCGTGGCTGTCACCGACGCCCAGGACATTATATATAAAGCCACGCATGATTAGAATGTAATAGGACTCCTGTGAGCACAATCAGAAATAAAATTTCCTTCAAAAGTATCAATCTGATTTCCATATGTGTTCGGATACATATATGTATTTTCCTTTATTATTTTCTTCTCTTTTTTTTTGTGCTAAGGGCGACTCGTTAATACGATGTCGGCCATTTTGTCCTGAAGGCGATCCGCTTGCACGACATCGGCTGTTAGAGCCAGATTCACATGAACCGGCTATTATCCCCCACCTGGGATGTTAGGGTAGTATTTCTTCAGATGCTTCCCGTTGATGGCTCTGGCGAGTCTCTGCCCTTCCAAATCTTCAAGGATATATGCATTACCCGGAGCGCATTCCACCACACGATACGGGTCTTCCCAGTTTGGCGACCATTTACCGAATCGACTATCCTTGGTACCAATAGGTAGAATGACTGTAACAACCCTAAAAATCCACACAACCTAAAAATCCCAACCAATTAAAATTTTCCATTTATTTATTATGAAAACCCATTTTTCTTGTGCAAGCATATAGGTTTCATTATGAATTTGGTAAATAAAGGAGTATAGCTTGCATTTTAATTCCATTCACATAGAATAATAGCTTATGCATCACAATTGGGATTTATTGCAATTTTTGTTTGTATTTACTCAATATTTAAAAAGGGTAATATATGTATATAAATACACTTAAGTAAAAATAGAAAAGGAAAAAGAAAAGAGAAGAGAGGAAGAATGGAAGCCAGCCTATCGGCCCACGTTGCGGCCCGGCAACGCGCGCACGACCGGCACACACGCGCTCGCTGCCAACCCGGGCCCGCATGTCAGCCGCCTTCCCCTTCCACTGTTTCTCTTCCACACGAAGATGACGCCACCGGGTCACGCAAATGGCGTGACCGACAGCGCCACGCATGGCAGAGCCCTGACCCCGCTGTCCCCCTCCTGTCCCCTCCTTTCTTGGCCGCCAAGCGAACCCGCGCCCATCCGGAGCCCTAGATCCACTCGAGCCACGACCCTTCGATCGGTCGAGCGCGATCAGGACCGTTCGCCATTGGAGCTGGCCAAGCTCGCCTATAAAAAGGAGCTCACCCCGAAGCCCTACACTCATTTCCCCTCGCCACCACCGCGGCACAGACCGGCACACTGCACCACACCGAGAGAGAGAGCGTAGGAGAAAGGCGGAGCAGAGGCGGAGGAGCTGCCGGAGCGTTGCCGCCGCGGAGCGCGCCGAGCCGGACACGGAGGAGAAGCCAGAGCCCCGTCGCGGTTCGGCACGGCACTGCGTACGCTCTGCACGGCTCCGACTCGCCACTGCATCGCCATCCTAGCTTCACCGACACCACGGTGAGCCACCGCACGCCATGTCCGAACCTCGCCCTGCTTTTGCCATGGTGTTCCACCCATGGGACGCGCAGGCATGAACCTTTACTGGCTCAGGAATATCACCTGCACCATGCACTCATGCGACCGGCCGAAACCCCCGGACTACAAGCTTGCTAGACCGAGAACGCAGCACGACGCGTTCTCGGCGGAGCGCGCTCACCACCGACGCGTTCCGACGCCGAATCACCCGTTCCGAGCAATCCGACTAGTACCCGTATAGGTTAGAGCGTCGTGGAGCACCGCCACGACCCCTTGAGCTAGCTACGCGGATCTAAGCGCTAGAGAGAGCCTCGTCCGCCCTGCTCGAGTGCGCCGCGACCTCGCCGGAGCGCCGCCGCGAGCCGTCGCCAAAAGAAGGCCATGCCATGGCTAAAGTTCGCCACTAGAGTGTTGTATGCCTCTCTAGCCTCACCAATTTGACTAGACCGCATTCGATTGAACCAAGACACGGTCGTAGCCGCGTTGCCGCCTTCCGCCGTCGTCGGCGACACGCCGCCGCCACAACCGAGCACCTTGGGAATCTCGGTAGCCAAAATTGGTAGTTGGTATACCATCGCCATAGACCCTGGAGGTGTATACATCTCCTAGAAGACCTCCTTAGCCCCGCCGGAACCTCACAGTCGCGGCGACATCGCCGCCGATGACTGGAGCATCTCAATACCGCGACCAGGAACAAAAACCGACCACCTCGGACAAGCTTAGTTGCGGAA
Source organism: Eremochloa ophiuroides (assembly GCA_038502445.1). Classification (NCBI taxonomy): domain Eukaryota; kingdom Viridiplantae; phylum Streptophyta; class Magnoliopsida; order Poales; family Poaceae; genus Eremochloa; species Eremochloa ophiuroides. The sequence goes on from JAHLJS010000006.1 coordinate 60,341,703, forward strand.
GATCGAACCTCCATATCCCGGAACACCGCGAGGTACGTTCTCGGGGAAACGTGATCACCGCCGGACACGTTCCGCCTCGCCAAAAATCCGTTCCGAGTACCTCCGGTCGCCTCGCGCTGCGGAGAAAGGCCGCCGAGGTTCGCCAAGTCTGCCTCGGCACCGCCGCTAGATAGCCGAGCCCCGAATCATGTCTGTCGCCTTGGCCACGTGCGCCTCCACTTCGTCGGAGAATCGCCGTATGCCGTGGGATAGAAGCGAACCACACCCGTTCGTGCCAAAACCGAACCCCGGCCACCACACCGCCGCCCGCCTCGCCGGAGAAGCGCCTGTGCCATGGCCGAGCACCAAAAGGGACCCTGTTAGCCAAATTGGATCCCTTAGAAACGAATATTGGGGCACGGAGGGGAGGAATTGCCTCGCTGTGAGCAGAAACGTAGCCTACCGGAACTTTAGCCCTGCGGCAGCTCGCCGCTGGCCGCCATGGCACGCCGAATGGTCAGCCAAGGTCACAAACCACCCCCGACCACCGCCGAGGTCGCCCGACCACCTCCGAGCTACGCCAACGCCCCCCGACCACTGAGAACTAGCCCCGACCTCTGAGAGCGGCACCTTCGGAGCACCAAATCTCCGATTCGCCCGAGCCTCCCCGGGAGAGCTCGGGAGAGCGGCACCCTCGGCGCACCAAATCTCCGATTCGCCCGAGCCTCCCCGGGAGAGCTCGGGAGAGCGGCACCCTCGGCGCCGAAATGTCCGATTCGCCCGAGCCTCCCCGGGAGAGCTCGGGAGAGCGGCACCCTCGGCGCCCCGAATCTCCGATTCGCTCGAGCTATGCCGAGCTACGCCGAGCTCCGCCGAGCCCCGCCGAGCCCCGCCGAGCTGCGCCGAGCTCCGCCGAGCTACGCCAAGCTACGCCGACACCGGCGACTCTCTGGGAACCAGCATCGAACACCTGGTGGGCGACCATCGGGTCTGTGTTCTGATGAGTCGCCACATGCCGCACTGCTGGACCCGCGCGCCACGTGGACCAATCCCGAGCTGCCCCTGATTAATCGACCATTTTCCATTTTCAGAAAATAGGATAATCTTCGGAAATTCATAACTTATTCATACGATGTCCAAAAATTGCGCACCATATATCAAAATTCTCAGAAAAATGAGATCTACAATCTAAGACTATGTTTGTGTGCATTTGGCTCTTTATTTTATTGGATTTTTCTGAAATACTCTATAGGAGTCGCTGACGCGACTATTTCGTGTTCGATTTCAGAGCCGGAGGAGGATCTGACTAAGGAAGACGACCACGAGTACTTTTAGGAGCTAGGAGACGACTACGAAGGTGCCACGTCCCACCAAATCCTTAGATCCTATTTACGCATTGCAAATGACATTGTTGCTATTGCTTTATGATTATGTATGGATTGGTTGCATGGTAGTATATTTGAATTCCCTGCCTTGATAAGACTATACCCTGCTATCCGCTACTAGGTTAGCTGCTGCTTAATTTACTATTACTCTTCCACTACTTTCTACTTGCTATATGCTATGTGGTGGAATTGGGATGGTGTATAACTGATTATAACCACTGGGAGAGAGTGCTGCGTGCGTCTTGGGTGCGTGGTAAGGGTTGATGTCGACCAAGTAGGATGTGAGACAAGCCCATGGGGCAAGTCGTGCCGGGGGTGCAACCTGGGCATCCCCAAGCGAGATACCTGTGGCGGGTAAAGTTGTTGAGGAGGTTCCGGGTGGGATAGCCTTGGTGGTTTGAAGCCCGTGGACGGAGGTGCTGTGATGGCACGGGGAGAGTATCCCCTAAGTGAAGATGCCTGCTTGGTCAAACCTAGGACGGACTAGTTTCAGGTTCATGGGAATCCTTTTCTACTCACTCGCTTCTGATGGGCGGGAGACGGCTGGACTACTTGGTAGGACGGTGCCACTACTGCTAGGTTGAGAGGTGATAAGGGTGGGCGGAGACGATCGATGGGTTCCCGTTCCGTTCTAGATGCGCAGTACCACTGGATGGGCCCGGTACTGTGTTTCTCAGTCTCAGCATAACGGTGTAGGATCCGGAATATCCCAGGGCTGAGTGGTAGGGTGGCATCGACCTAGGCAAGTAAGCACCCGGAATTCTGCCTAGGTGTTGCGCAACACCTATGATGGCTAATCTTGTGGGTAGTGAAACCTCTGCAGAGTGTACGGTTGATCGATCGATACATATGCCAACCTGTTGGCTATGGACCTTTCCTGTGAAGCTTCTACTAGTGTAGTGAGTGTTCTCTTCTCCCCCTGGATGACATTTTTCCGGCAGTGTACCCGTTGTGGTAGTGTGCCGCTGAGATAGGCCCGAGAGGGAGTTGGGCCTGTCGAATGAGAGCGAGGTGTGGGTAAGTGAGATGTCGTGATGGGAAAAGGGATGATGGTGTTAACTGGAGATAAAACTTGACTAATTAAACATTGATTACAGCTGCATAGGAAACCTCAGCCTATAGGTCTGCTTGTATAGCCTTGCATCCACTTTCCACAAAGCAAATGCTGCATAGGTGGGCTCCGTGGCCAGTACAAATCGTACTGATAAATTTGCTGTCAGGTGACGAGAATGAGTACGACTTCGAGGAAGACGATGGCGAGGAATAGGGTCACGTGCTACACTCAAGTTGGCCGTGAAGGATGAAACGTTTCCGCATCTTCTAAAGCTTCTCTGAATGTTGATTCCGCCAGTGTGGTGACGTAATAAATGTTTATGTAAGACTTAATTACCGTTGTATGGATCCTGATGTCAACTGAGATATGGGTAATTTCATGGATTGTCCCAAGCAATCTGTTGAATTACAATTCGAGCCTGTGGATTTCCCTTCACGGAAATCGAGGTCGTTTCAGTTGGTATCAAAGCCATACTTGACTGTAGGACGAGACCCATAGAGAATGGACGTTAGAATAGGAAGCCAGACTCTCTTTCGGTTATATTATTGACCTTGCATTCACTTTTTATGCAATGGCTTATCTAATACAAGGACCTGCTAATCCGTTTCTTGAAAAATCCACAGATGACCAGCCTTGGACCACCACTTCGTCCACTGCACGACGGCACTATTGAGATCCCGATCAACGGAAGGAACCACGGCGGATTTGCCATGGTACTACGCCAGGTGCTGGAGGAGCTGGGAGCGCCGTCTGACCAGATCCAGTACTTCAGCCGAGGGAAGCTTGTCGAGGCAGAGGACAGCCGCATACCCGACGCCGTACTCGACCTTATGCACCAGTAGCTTATGGGACCCTGCGTGGCCCTTAGACTAGTGATACCATGAGTAGTCCTGTCATTGGCTATCTGCGCATAGCACGATCTTCTTAGCAGCTAGGAACATCCTTTATGTAATAATAACCATGTGATGAGTGACATTTGGATCTTATGCTTCTTATGGTTCTCTATGCTTCTTTGGTTGAGTGTAGGATAGCATGAAAAATGTTTTAATTCATTTAAATCGTTGAAAACATCTAACTCCTACTTAAACCACTACAAGATTACTACTGCACTGAGCACGTACCTAATAATTTCAGATGTCGATGAGACGTTCTGCGCGTTTGGAGAACCGCCAGCCCTCCCCCGCGCCTGCGCCAGGACGTGGGCGTGGTCGCAACCGTGGACGCCCAGCTGGCAGACGTGCTGGAGTTAACCTGGAAGAAGAGCTACGCCGGGTAGAGAATGCACCGCCGGTGAACGATCCGCCACCACAAGGCGAGAACGTGCCTCCGCCACCGCCACCGCCGCCGCCACCGACGTTGGCGGAAGTGATGGCTCAGCAGACCCAGCTGCTGAATGCCATAGCTACTGGGATGAACAGGCACCACGGGCCACCCCAGAATGACTTCCAAAGGAAACTGGAGGGTTTCCTGAAGCTGAGGCCACCTACCTTCGACGGGACCGACAGCGATCCCCTCGCTGCCGACGATTGGCTTAAAGAGATGGAGAAGAAGCTGGACCTGACCACTTGCTCCGATGAGGAGTGTGTTGGGATTGCTAGCCACCAGCTGACCGGAGCTGCACGAGCATGGTGGGACAACTACACCAGCGCTCACGAGGACCCAGCCCGCATTGACTGGGATGAGTTCACCGAGGCTTTCCGTGACCACCACATTCCTGAGGGAGTCATGGAGGCCAAGGAGAACGAGTTTCGCAACATCTCCCAGGGAGCTGACCGGATCCACGAGTACACCACCCGCTTCAACTGTTTGCTCCGCTACGCACCTGCGTCTTGCGTGAGTTCCGAGAAGGAAAAGATGTACTACTACAGGAAGGGACTCCAGACCAAGATCAGGTTGGCTCTGTCAGGGAACAAGAGCTACACTCTGCGTGAGCTGATTGACCGCTGTATTGAGATCGAGAAGAACCGCATGGAAGCACGCCTGGAATTCGAGGCCCAGAACAAGGGAAAGAAGCGCCGCTCTGAGGGACCCGCTCGCACTGCTGCACCCCAGAGACAGCGAACAGGTGCACCCCTGCCTTTCCGAACTCGCCAGGGACCTTCTTCGGGAACGAGCCGTGGTGGTACCAACAGCAGCAACTATCACCGCCCCGCTCAGACCTACCCTGCGCCGACTCGAGCTGTGCAGAACACACCCGCCCCTGCTACCAACACGCCAAGGACAAGCAATTGGAAGGCTCGTGCGACAGCCACAGCAGGCAGTGCGCCCTTCACTTGCTTCGGATGCGGAAAGCCTGGACACCGTGTGGCTGTGTGCCCCGACCTCAACCGTGCACCAGCAGCTACACAGGGCACACCGAACCGGGGATCTGCTGCCCGAGGAAGACTGAACCACATGACCGCTGAGGAAGCTGAAGCTGCACCTGATGCTGTGTACGGTACGTTCCTAGTTCAGGGTAACATGGCTACAGTTCTGTTCGATTCGGGAGCTACATGTTCGTACATTTCATCTGCATATGCACGTAAGCATAACATACCTGTAACCCCGAGAGCAAACCCCATCCTAACTAGCTCGCCCTTAGGAACCTTCAGAAGCGTTCACATATGTAGGGGAGTGATAATCACAATCGAGGGACTTGACTTTCGAGCTGACCTAACCCGGGGAGTGATATCTTGTTCACCTAGATATGTTCAGGTAACCCACCCTTGGGGAACAGCCGTTCGATGTATACCCCAAACCGGGAGAGTCCAAGCCCTCCTATGTGCACTGGAGACTAAGGCAGGTAAAAAGGAGCTGACATTCAGAGATGTGCCAGTAGTCTGTGAATTCAATGACGTATTTCCAGAGGAGTTGCCAGGAATACCACCGGATAGAGATGTGGAGTTTGTTATAGAGCTGATGCCAGGGACTGCACCGATTGCCAAAAGACCCTACAGAATGTCGGCTGATGAGTTGAAGGAACTCAAGAAGCAGTTGGGAGAATTACTGGAGAAGGGCTTCATTAGGCCTAGCGCCTCGCCCTGGGGATCTCCCGTTTTGTTTGTCAAGAAGAAGGATGTCACGATGAGGATGTGCATTGACTACCGGAATCTGAATGCGGTTACAGTCAAAAATAAGTATCCATTGCCCCGCATCGATGATCTGTTAGATCAACTGAGTAAGGCCAAGTACTTCTCAAAGATTGATCTCCGATCAAGGTACCATCAGATGAAGATCAGGGAAGAGGATATCCCGAAGACTGCATTTGTCACTAGATATGGACAGTATGAGTGCACAGTAGTCTCATTTGGACTCACTAATGCTCCAGCATACTTCATGAACATGATGAACAAGATCTTAATGAATGAGCTAGACAAGTTTGTAGTGGTATTTATTGATGATATATTGGTTTACTCAGCCACAAAAGAGGAACATGAACATCATCTGAGGATAGTATTGGAGAGGTTGTCTCGCAACCAGCTATACGCCAAATTCTCCAAGTGCGAATTCTGGCTTGAGGAAGTTGCTTTCCTTGGTCACGTACTGTCAGGAGAAGGAGTTGCAGTGGACCCAGCCAAGATTGAAGCTGTGAAAGAGTGGGAACAACTCCGTAATGTGTCAGAAATCAGAAGCTTTTTGGGACTTGCAGGATACTATCGCAGATTTATTGAGAATTTCTCCAAGATTGCTAGACCCATGACCAACTTGCTGAAGAAAGAGAACAAGTTTATATGGACTCCTGAATGTGAGAAGAGTTTTCAGACCTTGAAAGTGAAGCTCACTACTACACCTGTACTAGCCCTGCCCGATATTCACAAAGATATTGTTGTATATTGTGATGCCTCTCGGCAAGGTTTGGGCTGTGTACTAATGCAAGAAGGAAGGGTGATAGCTTATGCCTCAAGACAGTTGAAGGAACATGAGCAGCGATACCCGACTCATGACCTAGAACTTGCAGCCGTGGTACATGCACTCAAGAATTAGAGACACTATCTAATAAGCAACAAGTGTGACATCTACACTGACCACAAGAGCCTGAAGTACTTCTTCACACAAGAAGATCTGAATATGAGGCAGCGCAGATGGCTAGAACTCATTAAGGACTATGATCTTGAGATCCATTACCACCCAGGAAAGGCTAATGTTGTCGCTGATGCACTTAGCCGCAAAAGCTACTGCCATACCCTCATCACCAACTCTATGCCGCCTGAGCTCAGGAGAGAGTTCGACGCATTCCAGCTCGAGGTAGTCTCCTATGGCATGCTAAATGAGCTTCGCGTCGAGTACAATCTCACCTCACGGATCCGTGAAGCGCAAAAGAACTGTCCTGAGATAGACTATATCCGTGGTTTGATGAAGCTGGGAAGAGGCCCCGAATACCGAGAAGATGAGCAGGGAACTGTATGGTACAAAGATAGAATCTATGTACCGACGGATTCAGCGATACGAGAAGAGATTCTGTCTGAAGGGCATGACTCCAAATATTGCATTCACCCAGGGTCAGCCAAGATGTACCATGATCTAAGGAAGCACTTCTGGTGGGAGAATATGAAGACAGACATTGCAGGACATGTAGCCCGATGTGATACATGCAATAGAATCAAGGCCGAGCATCAGAGACCAGCAGGGTTGCTACAACCAGTTGAGATACCAGAATGGAAATGGGAGTGCATATCCATGGACTTCATATTAGGACTGCCCCGATCCGAGCATGGATATGATTCTATATGGGTAATAGTGGACCGTCTAACCAAAGTTGCACATTTTATGCCGGTCAAAAGGAAGTATAGAGCTGAAAAGCTGGTAGATCTGTACGTATCACACATTTTGAAGTTACATGGGGCACCTCTGAGTATTATATCTGACCGAGGCTCACAGTTCTGGAAATCCTTGAACAAGTCCATCGGGACCAAGCTCGACTACAGCACAGCATACCACCCGCAAACAGACGGGCAAACAGAAAGAGTGAACCAGATTCTCGAGGACATGTTACGTGCTTGCGTATTGAGCTACAAGGAAGGATGGGAGAGCTATCTACCCCACGCCGAGTTCTCATACAACAACAGTTATCAGACAAGCATTAAGATGTCTCCATTCGAAGCGTTGTATGGAAGACCGTGCAGAACCCCGCTAATGTGGTCAGAACCAGGTGAAAGGACATTCTTCGGTCCTGCTAAGATTGTGGAAGCAGAAGAAGGTGTTGCCCAAGTAAGAGAGAATTTGAGGATTGCACAAAGTAGGCAAAAGAGCTATGCAGATAGAAGACGTAGAGAGCTTGAGTTCAAGGTTGGGGATTATGTCTACCTCAAGGTATCTCCGCTTCGTGGCACTGTCAGATTCCACGTAAAAGGGAAATTGGCACCAAGATATGTTGGGCCATACAAGATCTGTAAAAGGGTTGGAAAGCTTGCTTACAAGCTGGAACTACCGGAGGAATTATCTGGAGTACACCCCGTGTTCCATGTCTCGCAATTAAGAAAGTGTCTGAAGCTTCCCGAGGAGCAAGTTCCTACGGATGCATTAGACCTGCAAGACACACTTGAATACAAGGAACATCCGATCAAGATCTTGGCACGGGATACCAAGAAGACGCGGAACAACACTATTCCGATGTGCAAGGTACAGTGGAGCAATCACACTGAAAGGGAAGCTACGTGGGAGAAAGAATCGGACTTGCGGATTATGTTTCCTTACCTCTTCGATGGGTACGTTATCTCCGAATCTCGAGGTCGAGATCCTAATGAGGGGGAGGACTGTAACAACCCTAAAAATCCACACAACCTAAAAATCCCAACCAATTAAAATTTTCCATTTATTTCTTATGAAAACCCATTTTTCTTGTGCAAGCATATAGGTTTCATTATGAATTTGGTAAATAAAGGAGTATAGCTTGCATTTTAATTCCATTCACATAGAATAATAGCTTATGCATCACAATTGGGATTTATTGCAATTTTTGTTTGTTTTTACTCAATATTTAAAAATGGTAATATATGTATATAAATACACTTAAGTGAAAATAGAAAAGGAAAAAGAAAAGAAAAGAGAGGAAGAATGGAAGCCAGCCTGTCGGCCCACGTTGCGGCCCGGCAACGCGCGCGCGACCGGCACACACGCGCTCGCGCTCGCGCTCGCTGCCAACCCGGGCCCGCATGTCAGCCGCCTTCCGCTTCCACTGTTTCTCTTCCACACGAAGACGACGCCACCGGGTCACGCAAATGGCATGATCGACAGCGCCACGCATGGCAGAGCCCTGACCCCGCTGTCCCCCTCCTGTCGTCTCCTTTCTTGGCCGCCAAGCGAACCCGCGCCTATCCGGAGCCCTAGATCCACTCGAGCCACGGCCCTTCGATCGGTCGAGCGCGATCAGGACCGTTCGCCATTGGAGCTGGCCAAGCTCGCCTATAAAAAGGAGCTCACCCCGAAGCCCTACCCTCATTTCCCCTCGCCGCCACCGCGGCACAGACCGGCACACTGCACCACACCGAGAGAGAGAGAGAGAGAGCGTAGGAGAAAGACGGAGCAGAGGAGGAGGAGCTGCCGGAGCGTTGCCGCCGCGGAGCGCGCCGAGCCGAACACGGAGGAGAAGACGGAGCCCCGTCGCGGTTCGGCACGGCACTGCGTACGCTCTGCACGGCTCCGACTCGCCACTACATCGCCATCCTAGCTTCACCGACACCACGGTGAGCCACCACACGCCATGTCCGAACCTCGCCCTGCTTTTGCCATGGTGTTCCACCCATGGGACGCGCAGGCACGAGCCTTTACCGGCTCAAGAAGATCACCTGCACCATGCACTCATGCGACTGGCCGAAACCCCCGGACTACAAGCTTGCTAGACCGAGAACGCAGCACGACGCGTTCTCGGCGGAGCGCGCTCACCACCGACGCGTTCCGACACCAAATCACCCGTTCCGAGCAATCCGACTAGCACCCGTATAGGTTAGAGCGTCGTGGAGCACCGCCACGACCCCTTGAGCTAGCTACGCGGATCTAAGCGCTAGAGGGAGCCTCGTCCGCCCTGCTCGAGTGCGCCGCGACCTCGCCGGAGCGCCGCCGCGAGCCGTCGCCAAAAGAAGGCCATGCCATGGCTAAAGTTCGCCACTAGAGTGTTGTATGCCTCTCTAGCCTCACCAATTTGACTAGACCGCATTCGATTGAACCAAGACATGGTCGTAGCCGCGTTGCCGCCTTCCGCCGTCGTCGGCGACACACCGCCGCCACAACCGAGCACCTTGGAAATCTCGGTAGCCAAAATTGGTAGTTGGTATACCATCGCCTTAGACCCTGGAGGCGTATACATCTCCTAGAAGACCTCCTTAGCCCCGCCGGAACCTCACAGTCGCGGCGACATCGCCGCCGATGACTGGAGCATCTCAATACCGCGACCAGGAACAAAAACCGACCACCTCGGACAAGCTTAGTTGCGGAAGATCGAACCTCCATATCCCGGAACACCGCGAGGTGTGTTCTCGGGGAAACGTGATCACCGCCGACACGTTCCTCCTCGCCAAAAATCCGTTCCGAGTACCTCCGGTCGCCTCGCGCTGCGGAGAAAGGCCGCCGAGGTTCGCCAAGTCTGCCTCGGCACCGCCGCTAGATAGCCGAGCCCCGAATCATGTCTGTCGCCTTGGCTACGTGCGCCTCCACCTCGTCGGAGAACCACCGTATGCCGTGGGATAGAAGGGAACCACACCCGTTCGTGCCAAAACCGAACCCCGGCCACCACACCGCCGCCCGCCTCACCGGAGAAGCGCCTGTGCCGTGGCCGAGCACCAAAAGGGACCCTGTTAGCCAAATTGGATCCCTTAGAAATGAATATTGGGGCCCGGAGGGGAGGAATTGCCTCGCTGTGAGCAGCAACGTAGCCTACCGGAGCTTTAGCCCTGCGGTAGCTCGCCGCCGGCCGCCATGGCACGCCGAATGGTCGGCCAAGGTCACAAACCACCCCCGACCACCGCCGAGGTCGCCCGACCACCGCCAAGCTACACCAACGCCCCCCCGACCACTGAGAACTAGCCCCGACCTCTGAGAGCGGCACATTCGGAGCACCAAATCTCCGATTCGCCCGAGCCTCCCCGGGAGAGCTCGGGAGAGCGGCACACTCGGCGCACCAAATCTCCGATTGGCCCGAGCCTCCCCGGGAGAGTGGCACCCTCGGCGCACCAATTCTCCGATTCGCCCGAGCCTCCCCGGGAGAGCTCGGGAGAGCGGCACCCTCGGCACCCAAATGTCCGATTCGCCCGAGCCTCCTCGGGAGAGCTCGGGAGAGCGGCACCCTCGGCGCCCCGATTCTCCGATTCGCCCAAGCTACGCCGACGCCCCCGACCACTGAGAACCAACCCCGACCTCTGAGAACCACCCCCGACCAACGCCGAGCTCCGCCGAGCTACGCCGAGCTCCGCCGAGCTACGCCGACGCCGGCGACTCTCTGGGAACCAGCATCGAACACCTGGTGGGCGACCATCGGGTCTGTGTTCTGATGAGGCGCCACATGCCACCCTGCAGGACCCGCGCGCCACGTGGACCAATCCCAAGCTGCCCCTGATTAATCGACCATTTTCCATTTTCAGAAAATAGGATAATTTTCGGAAATTCATAACTTATTCATACGATGTCCAAAAATTGCGCACCATATATCAAAATTCTCAGAAAAATGAGATCTACAATCTAAGACTATGTTTGTGTGCATTTCGCTCTTTATTTTATTGGATTTTTCTGAAATACTCTATAGGAGTCGCTGACGCGACTATTTCGTGTTCGATTTCAGAGCCGGAGGAGGATCTGACTAAGGAAGACGACCACGAGTACTTTCAGGAGCTAGGAGACGACTATGAAGGTGCCACATCCCACCAAATCCTTAGATCCTATTGCAAATGACATTGTTGCTATTGCTTTATGATTATGTATGGATTGGTTGCATGGTAGTATATTTGAATTCCCTGCCTTGATAAGACTATACCCTGTTATCCGCTGCTAGGTTAGCTGCTGCTTAATTTACTGTTACTCTTCCACTACTTTCTAGTTGCTATATGCTATGTGGTGGAATTGGGACGGTGTATAACTGATTATAACCACTGGGAGAGAGTGCTGCGTGCGTCTTGGGTGCGTGGTAAGGGTTGATGTCGACCAAGTGGGATGTGAGACAAGCCCATGGGGCAAGTCGTGCCGGGGGTGCAACCTGGGCATCCCCAAGCGAGATACCTGTGGCGGGTAAAGTTGTTGAGGAGGTTCCGGGTGGGATAGCCTTGGTGGTTTGAAGCCCGTGGACGGAGGTGCTGTGATGGCACGGGGAGAGTATCCCCTAAGTGAAGATGCCTGCTTGGTCAAACCTAGGACGGACTAGTTTCAGGTTCATGGGAATCCTTTTCTACTCACTCGCTTCTGATGGGCGGGAGACGGCTGGACTACTTGGTAGGACGGTGCCACTACTGCTAGGTTGAGAGGTGATAAGGGTGGGCGGAGACGGTCGATGGGTTCCCGTTCCGTTCTAGATGCGCAGTACCACTGGATGGGCCCGGTACTATGTCTCCCAGTCTCAGCATAACGGTGTAGGATCCGGAATATCCCAGGGCTGAGTGGTAGGGTGGCATCGACCTAGGCAAGCAAGCACCCGGAATTCTGCCTAGGTGTTGCGCAACACCTATGATGGCTAATCTTGTGGGTAGTGAAACCTCTGCAGAGTGTACGGTTGATCGATCGATACATATGCCAACCTGTTGGCTATGGACCTTTCCTGTGAAGCTTCTACTAGTGTAGTGAGTGTTCTCTTCTCCCCCTGGATGACATTTTTCCGGCAGTGTACCCGTTGTGGTAGTGTGCCGCTGAGATAGGCCCGAGAGGGAGTTGGGCCTGTCGAATGAGAGCGAGGTGTGGGTAAGTGAGATGTGGTGATGGGAAAAGGGATGATGGTGTTAACTAGAGATAAAACTTAACTAATTAAACATTGATTACAGCTGCATAGGAAACCTCAGCCTATAGGTCTGCTTGTATAGCCTTGCATCCACTTTCCACAAGGCAAATGCTGCATAGGTGGGCTCCGTGGCCAGTACAAATCGTACTGATAAATTTGCTGTCAGGTGACGAGAATGAGTACGACTTCGAGGAAGACGATGGCGAGGAATAGGTCACGTGCTACACTCAAGTTGGCCATGAAGGATGAAACGTTTCCGCATCTTCTAAAGCTTCTCTGAATGTTGATTCCGCCAGTGTGGCGATGTAATAAATGTTTATGTAAGACTTAATTACCGTTGTATGGATCCTGGTGTCAACTGAGATATGGGTAATTTCATGGATTGTCACAAGCAATCTGTTGAATTACAATTCGAGCCTGTGGATTTCCCTTCGCGGAAATCGAGGTCGTTTCAATGACTTTCCATACTAGCTCTGATTCGGTGAAGCTCTTGCTTTTTACCTTGGTGTTGTAATACTTGGCCACCCGTACCTTATTCTTTTCAATGTATTCCAAAGCCCTAAGCCGATGACAGTGCAAATCCTCCAAACTGTCCATCATAATGTCTTTGTATTCACCGGCTGTAAGCTTGTTCTGCAACGTGACACGCCGTATCTCAGACTGAATCTCCCATGGCAAGACAGCAGCGTGTCCATAGACTAGCTCATAAGGTGAAGCCTTGATCGACCCATGCTGTGCCATGCGATATGCCCACAGTGCCTCGCTCAAATGCAAATACCATTTTCTGGGGTTTTGCTCAATCTTTTTCTTGATGACCTTGATCAAAATTTTATTGGAGGCTTCTGCTTGTCCGTTGGCTTGGGCGTAATACGGCGATGAATTATAAATCTTGATACCCATGTCGTCAGCGAAGGTCATAAACTCCTCTGAAGTGAACATTGTCCCCTGATCGGTTCTGATCGTCTGAGGTATGCCGAACCTGTAAATAATATGCTCCTTCACAAATTCGATCACGTCAGCTGAAGTGGCGTTCCTCAAAGGAATGGCTTCTACCCACTTGGTGAAGTAATCAGTCGCCACCAAGATCCATTTGTGACCCTTGCTCGATGGTGGGTAGATTTGGCCGATTAGATCAATACCCCATCCCCTAAACGGCCACGGTTTAATTATAGGATTCGTAGCAGAGGCTGGAGACTTTTGTATATTTCCAAACTTCTGGCATTCTTGACACCCTTTGTAATATTTGAAACAATCTTTCAGCATCGTAGGACAATAGTAACCAGTCCTCCTGATGATCCACTTCATCTTGTGAGCTGATTCATGTGCACCGCAGACTCCATCATGTACTTCGCTCATCAGCTTTACTGATTCCTCTGCCCCCAGGCATTTGAGCAGCACTCCTTCAACAGTCTTGTAATACAACTGACCATCCAACAACACGTACTTGGTGGCTTTGTACCTAAGCTTTCTGTTGACCCGTTGTGAAGGATTTGCCAGGTAACCTGCTATCTCGCCCCTCCAGTCGTCAGCTGATTGCTCGCTGTTACAAATCTCCTGCATCGGCCGATAACCCGACGCGTTCTGCACCAGCCGATTAGCTTCCTGGTTCTGGGCCCTGGGAATGTGACAGAGAGATACCGTCATGAACTTCTTGATAAGCGCCTGGCACTGATCATAGTAGCCTTTGAGTATCTCGTCTTTATGTGACAGAACCTCCTAAGCTATATGGCCCACATGCACCTGTCGTCGTCCCAAAGACCTCTGACAGCCGTGCAGGTGACCCATATAACCTAAAAGGGTCTACCGGGTTTACGAGTAAACCCGTTTCCTCCGAACAGGATCTTAATTGCGAATAAATTGCAGAGTACAACATTTCATATAAATTTTACAACTCGGAGTACAAGAGCGGAAGACTTAAAATATTACATAGGATTACAAACCCGTGTTCTTAATTATACATTAAGTGCGATTATTACAAACCAAAATATGAGTAGTGGCAGAAGGTAAGTAGCTTATACAACACTTATATTACATAACATCCCTGCCCAGGGATCAAATACTCACTCACTATCACTATCCTCTTGGACCATTTCCTCGAACACCGTCATACAGCAAGGTCCAATGCAGACCTTGGGTTGCTGATTGCCTGCAACATGGGGTTAACAAACCCTGAGTACAAGGGGTACTCCGTAAGACTTACCCGACTAAAAAAAAATTGGGAAGAAGACTCAGGAATGCAGGCTAAGGGGAATCAAGGAGAGGCTTTAGCAAGAATCAAAGAGTTTTGCAGAAAAGCTCTCTAAATCAGCTTAAAATTCAATCCTGAATCTAGATTGATTCATTAAGATAATCTCAATATTCATCCATTTTCCATATCTTTCACCTAGTTACGAACCACTCTTCGCTGTAAGTCAGTGGATCAAGTCTCCATTGACCGAGGAGCAACAACGATTCGAATCGATTAAGTACCCAGCTGGGGGTCCCTATCCACACTGCATATGTAGCACTTAAACTTGCATATACCAACCCCGCCTACCACGGCTTTTCCAAAACTTGAACCGGTCCTGCGCCACCCGAGAGCACAGTACTCCTCTCCTCTCCAGGCACGCCGGCCACGAGGGTACACGCTACTCTCGCCATCTCTCCACTCCCAGTGCGTGGTTGTCGGTTCAAGTAGAGGAGCCACCGGAGTCAGAGGCTTTCCGTAGTATGTGGCTAGTTGCAAAGTCTCGATCCATCAGGCCGACAACGAATGGTCCCTAATGGAGTCCATTTCGTTTCCTTAATAGACAGTCAGAGACACTACATTGAGATTCTTTTCTCAATGCAAGTCTACTATCCTGTCGAATAATTACAATAGTACATAATTGTATACCCCAATCATACAAAATATCTTTTTCATAAAATCTTAACTATTAGGCATGGCTAAGCATTTTATAATCATTTGCCTTTAAATAAGGTTTCAAGGATAATATATCAAGACAGGTAAATGCAGCAAGTAGGTGGCAATAAATTCCTATCAACTTAATGCAGTAGATTAACTCAAGTGATAAAAATTTGTAAATACAAGGAGGGGTTAATGCTCCGGGGCTTGCCTTGTTGCACGGCGAGGGACGGGTCAGGATCAGAACCGCAAATGTCAAAACCACCGATAACTCCGGAAGGTTCGTCAGCGGCGACTTGCTCGACTTTCACGTCCTCGCCTTCGGTCACTATACGTGATAATGATGCATGCTTAATGATAGTGCAAATATCATGATTAACAATAAACAAGCATTAAATTAATAACCTTGAGTACAACTTTCCTTTACGGTAAAGCTGTAATCAAAATCTCACCTACAGTGTTATTGTTGCATAATTAATTCATTAATTATTTTTAACAGTCATAGAAAGACGCAACTAACACGACCTACAACACTAAGAAAGGTGCTTAGGATCAATTAGGATTTCTAATCCTAAGTCTTCACACAATGCCAAAATAACACAAAAACCCTAGAGTGATTAACACTAATCATCATTTTAATTTAATTACTTAATTAAGAATAAATCATAAATAATAAAACTTTATCCAACTAAGCCAAGGATTTTTGTGGAGGTAGCTCACTGGTCAAAATAGCTACCCAATGAATTTCATAATTTTTGGATTTATATTTTGAGCTACAAAAATCATAGAAGTGATATTTATTAATTAAAATATGCATTTTTACAGTCTACAGAAAGTGCTCAAAATACAAATTTCATTTTTTTTATAATTTCTACATTACTCAGAGAGGCTCCACAATTTATTTCAGAATTTTTGGAGCTATAAATTAATTCCTTCAAAATTAGCAAAATTGGTAACTATTCATTCCTTTTTAAAATTGAAAAGACCATTTACAGGGGTACTGGGCCGGCCCGATTGGACCCAGCTTCTGGCCAGCTTGGCCCAGCCCCGAAGCAGGCCGGCCTGCTATGGCCTGGCCAGGCCCAATCGGGGCCTCTTCCCTTCTTCCTCCCTCTGCTCGACTCGAGCAGAGTCAGAGCAGGGGCGCGCGCGGCGCTGGCCACGGTGGCTTACCGGCGGCAGCCAAACCGGCGAGGATGAGGCCGCTAGCAACCTTCCCACAGACCTGCGCAACATCCTCTCCCCACCCCAGTGCCTAGCTCCGCGACAAGTCAACCAGAACTCGGCCACCAGCAGCTATGGCGGACCGACGGCGGCGACCCGGCGGCACTCTCGCGTTCCGGCCACGATGGACCGTCCCAGACCAAACCAACTACCCTAACAGCTTCCAGAAGCTCACCTAGCCTTGCTGGTCGCCTTGGTTGAACGGATAGATGTCCGAAAGGATGAGCTTGACGACGACCGTGACTCCGGAGGCGTGCTCCGACGACCACGAGTTTGTTCCGGCCACGACAGAGCTTCACCGAGGAAACCAATGCGAGCATCAAGACCACGGAGCTAAGGTGAACTCAAAACAACACTGAAAACTCAGAGAATCTCACCAAAACTACCCGGCCTCCATGATCCGGATCACGGCGGCGTCTCGGCCAGCAATGGAGAAGAAGCAGCCGCGCAGGTGAAACTGACCACGAGTGGCTGCAAGAACGGGTTCAAACAAACGGCAAGGAGGTGGCGAACTTAACTACAGGATGGAGACAGTGGAGGTTGAGCGTCGATGATGATTTTGGACGACGAACAGAGACGGCGGACGGAGAGCAGAGGAGAGAAGAAAGAAGAACGGCGACGTCGTCTTCGTGCCTAGAAGAGGAAAAGATGAACTCCGAGGCCGCCACGTTGATGAAGAGCGTGGCCACGTTGCTGGTTACGTGCCTGCGCGCGCTGCGGCGCCGAGGGAGGGCGGCGGCTCGTCGGCAAGCAGCTGCGTGGCAGCGAGCCCGACTGCCCTGTTCGAATCTTGATGACCGTTTTGCATTGTACCCCCTCCCAAGACTATTCACAAAATTACTCTCAAATTCGTGTATAAACTTAAAAAAATGTGCCATATATGAAATGTGCAGAATTTCATTCTATACAACTTTGATATAGAGAACATCTTCAAATTTTGAATATTTTTGAAATTATTGAAAAGGGGGTAATTGGCCCTTTTTCAATCCAGTTTAATTCTAAAATTTTTATTGAACAAGTTTAAAATCTATGAACATCAAAGTTGTTCAACTCAGAGAGCTTTACAACTTTTGTTTAAAGACCATCTTCAAATTCCATATAATTTTTGAGTTGAAGTTTTGAATTCAAATTTGAATATAGTAATTCAAGTTTAATTTGAATTTCCCAATGGAAACTTGAAAAACTTTAAATACCAAAGTTGCTCTATTTAATAAGAGCTACAACTTTGCTTTTGGGACCAATGTCCAATTCTACTTAGTTTTGAAACTAGATTTTTAGTCCGATTTAGGGCTTAAAAATTAAATTGCTAATGAAACCACTCTATTGCCCTATGCACAAGCCTTTAGAAAAAGGTAAACTCGTTCTTAGTTGATGCAGGTCAAGTTTGACAAAAATTCATACATACAGTGCAATGCTCATGATGACATGCTCAGTTTTAAATATTCAGTAACACAGGAGTGTTACACTTTACATTCATACAAGCCGAGCAATTGATTGATGACTAGTTGTGAATCGCCAAATACTTCAACTGCATCGGCTTTTGCTTCATGCAGAAGCTGAAAACCTTTCCACGCGGCTTCATATTCAGCCTGATTGTTTGTGACAATCGGCCTTATCTGGAAAGCATACTCAAAACGCATACCCCGCGGTGAGATGAGCACTACTCTGGCGCCACCACCTTGCTTGCACGAAGAACCGTCGAAAAACATAGTCCATGGCGCTATATCCGGTACATTAACCGATCCTCCGTGATGCTGTGTAATGAAATCGGCTATCGCCTGACCTTTGACCGCTTTAGCCGATTCGAACCTCAAGTCAAACTCTGAAAGCGCCAGGATCCATTTGCCGATCCGACCATTTAAAATGGGCATCAAAAGCATGTGCTTGATGAAATCCTCCTTGGACACCACCACACATTCTGAGGCAAGCAGGTAGTGCCTCAACTTGGTGCATGAATAGAATAGGCACAAGCACAACTTCTCGGTCGGTGTGTATCTTGTCTCAGGGTCAAGGAGCCGCCTGCTCAGGTAGAAAACTGCTCTCTCTTTCCCTTCAAACTCTTGAAAAAGGGCCGATCCAATGGTATGGCTTTCGGCCGTCACGTACAACTTAAAAGGCTTCCCTGCCCGTGGCGGTACTAAGACAGGGGGAGTCTTCATGTATTGTCTGATTTCGTCAAAAGCCTTCTGTTGCACGTCACCACATTTGAACTCTTGATCATTCTTGAACTTCAACAATGGTGAGAACGGCAGCACCTTCTCTGATAAGTTGGCAATGAACCTTCTGATAAAGTTAACTTTACCAAGTAAAGACTGCAATTCCTTCTTGTTGGTTGGAGGTACGAGTTCATCGATCGCCTTCCTACTCTTGCTGCCGATCTCTATCCCTTTGCGGTGGACCATGAATCCCATAAATTCGCCAGCTGACACGCCAAACGCACACTTGTTAGGATTCATCTTCAGACCATGTCGCCTTGTGCACTCCAAAGTGGTCCTCAAATCGGCCAGGTGATCTTCATTGCTCTTGGATTTTACCACCACATCATCTATATAAATTTCAACGACTTTGCCGATCAACTTGTGAAATATATAATTCATAGCTCTCTGATAAGTTGCACCGGCATTCTTCAAACCAAACGTCATGACCACCCATTCAAACAAACCAAGCGCACCAGGGCACCTGAAGGCAGTCTTCGGGATGTCTTCATCAGCCATAAAAATTTGATTATAACCAGCATTGCCATCCATGAAGCTAATAACTTGGTGCCCAGCAGCCGAGTCTACCAACATATCGGCTACTGGCATAGGGTAGCCATCCATCGGTGTAGCTCTATTTAAATCACTGAAGTCAATACAGACTCACAATTTACCATTTTTCTTATACACGGGGACGATGTTCGATATCCACTCGGCATATCGGCAAGCTTGAATGAACTTGGCTTCTAACAACCTCGTGATTTCGGCCTTAATGTCGGGTAGAGCATCCTCTCTAAAACGACGTGGAGGCTGCTTGTGTGGCCGAAACCCTGGCTTGATAGGTAGCCTGTGCTCAACAATAGATTTGTCCAATCCAGGCATCTCATAATATTCCCAGGCGAAACAATCTTTGTACTCCTTCAACAGTTGAATCAGCTCCTGCCTGAATTCCGGGTCTAAATTGGCGGCAATAAACGTCGGCCTTGGTCTGTCGCCGGGTCCAACATTAACTTCTTCGAGCTTGTCGGCCGACGTGAATCCTTGCCCCAACTTACCCTCTGTGCCGTCAATCGGATTCTCCATTTAATCAAAAGACTCAGAGCCGATTGCCCTGATCGGCTGTTGACTCTCATCGCAGACCTTGATGGAGCCTCCTTCCCAAGCCTTGCCAGAGAAACAGTCATGATCCCCAGCTTCCCAGTATGTGGCATCCGCCGTCGTCACGCTGACCGAGTCATCGGCCGGGACCACTCCGACCTCATCGCCATGCCACTGAATGAGGCACTGATGCATGGTCGATGGCACGCAGCAGTTGGCATGAATCCAGTCGCGTCCGAGTAGCAAGCTTGTAAGCACCTTTACTGTCGATCACGAAAAAGGTGGTAAGCAATGTCTTCTTCCCCACTGTTAGCTCGACGTTGATTGCCCCCCGAGTGTTGGAAGAATTGCCCCCGAAATCCTTGAGCATCAGATCAGTTTCTATTAGATCATCAGGACCCTTGCCTAGCTTGCGGAATGTAGTGTAGGGCATGAGATTGACAGTGGCACCACCGTCCACCAACATCTTCGTCATGGGCATGCCGTCGACATAACCTTTGAGATAGAGGGCCTTCAGATGTCGATTCTTGGCTGGCTTATCAAAAGTAGCTTGCTGTGCGAGCACTAACTTGGCCACTCCGTCTTCTGATCCCGAATCGTCTGAGTCGGACTCGGTATCATACTTCTTGGCTCTGAACTCTGCAGGCAGCACGAACACCATCTGTGCATCGGCTACAGCCTTTCTATTATTTTGTGGAGGCTTCTCGCGCCACACCTGTTTGGCATGCCCCTCAGCATGGAGCTCTATGTTTCTGAGCCGCTGCACCCGGCGCCTTTGGCTCCTAGTTAGATCCCCCGGGCACCACTGATTCTCTTGCCAAACCGGCTGTCGGCGTTCAACTACCGCTTCATCAAGCCGATCGCGCGAGTTCCTTTTTTCACGCCGATCCCGCGGGCTGTGGGGGCTCCCCAGCCTCTGATGCACAGACCGACGGTTGACCTGGGACTGCCTGTACTCTCGGTACTGATCGCTGCATTCTGGGCAGTTGCACAGCGTTGGCAGTCTCAAGCCTTCATTCCAGCAGTGTTGGAAGAATGGGCAATGCCAATGATCCTCCTCACCTCCCCGGTGGCGGGCCATTTCTTCGTGATAGCGCGCCTCTTCTTCTTCACGGAGCCACCTGCGGTACTCCTCTTCTTCGTGCTGCAGCCGCCTCTGATGATCTTTCTCTTTCTGTCGCCGCCACTTGTTCAGAAGGTGCTGGTGCGTGGGCCTCCTGCTCTTGGTACCGCTGGATTCTCCTTGCTCCGGCTGCCTCTGATTCTGCTCCCTCCTTCCTTTGATCAGCGCCAGCTCCTCAGCTGTGATTTGTGCATCAGTATCAACTGAGGAGTTCTTCTTGGCCCGTTCGGAAGTTAATACCTTTACTTTAGTCAGAGGATTCGCGATCTGGACCATGTTCTGCCCTTTCGGGAATGGGAATTTGTCGATCTTCATCTTCCCCTTGGGAGGAGCCTCAAATTTCAACAAACCGCGCCTAATAGCATTCTGAATTGCTGCTTTGAAATTACGACAGTTGTTTGTAGAGTGTGAGGTGATGCCGTGGTACTGGCAGAACGGTTTTCCCTGCAAATCTTCAGGAGATGGCTTGACGTAATCAGCTGGGAAGGTGATGTGGCCTGCACTGACTAACAGGTCGAAGAGCTTGTCCAGCTTGCGCGTGTCAAAGTCGTATTGATCTTTCGCGCTCCAACCCTTCGGTATGGCCATGGGCTTTGTCCCCCATTTGAGCTCAACAGCAGCCACTTCTTCATTCTCTCCATCCTCTGAGTCGGAATTGCAGACGTAGGCCTGCTTGTATTTTGATTCCTTCTTGAAACTCTGGGCCTGCTGTTCTAATGCGGCCACCCTCTGCATCACTTCGCTGATGCTATTGAAGTTGGTGCCCACAAGCTTCTCTTGGACGTGTGGGAGCAACCCACTGACCACTATCTTGGCGAGCTGCTTGTCGTTCAGGTTCAAAGAGTGACACATGTTCCTGGTCTTCCTGAACCGCTTGATGAAAGCCGATCCAAGTTCATTCGGCTTTTGGCGCATGTTGGTGAGATCTGTGATGTCTTTCTCCCCAGTGCTAGAGAAGAAGTAATTATGGAATTTAGTCTCCAGATCTTCCCAGCCCTGAATCGAGCCAGGCTCCATAGATGCAAACCAGCTAAATGCCGGCCCTGTCAGTGATAGCGGAAAGAGCCGGACCCTGTGAGCTACCTCATACGAAGCTTCGCCGAGCTGGGTCAGGTAACGGCTGATGTGTTCCATGGTGGTGATGTCGTCCTGCCCACTGAACTTGGAGAAGTCGGGTAAGCGATACCTGGGCGGCAATGTCACTCGGTCGTACCACTCGGGGTAAGGGCGCCTGTACTTGATTCCAGTCCCGGTCTTCGGCTGTAAACCGAACGTATCCCGGAGCATGGCACTCATCTGCTCCAGCAGCTGATTGTTGGGTGTCTGGGCGTACCCCGGATGCGGCGCTGCCTGAAGGTATTGATATGTGATCCCCTCATGGTATCCAAGAGTTGGGTTGGCCACGTCTGCCGCCGGCGTATTTCCAGCTGTCAGGTTCACCGCTGATGAGTTCATCGAGTTCACCGACTGTCCAGTGGCCTGCATGAAAGCGGCGAGCTCCTCCGAAGTATGATCTTTGTATAATCTGGGAGAAGCTGCTATTTTTTGAGCCGAACCGGCCGTAGCGGCACCCTGCACTGGCGTTTTCAGTTGGCTCAGCTGTTGCGGTGAGGAATTGGAGGTCCTTGCCGCTGCTTTTGGATCTGCATCCTCTGCGGGTATGTTGAAGTAAACCGGACCCAGAGACTCCCAATCCTGCCGTTTGAGAACAGTCTTCATGATGTTATAGAATGTCTGCAGGAAGGATTTATGGTGATGGCCGACTGCTGAATAGGCGGCCTCCCAGGTCGCTTCTTCCAGCATCTGCTTGAGGTCGGCCTTACACTCCTCTTCAGATTTATCAGAATGGTCGTCCATGATCCATCTCGGGAATGCATTCTTCTTCACTATAGAGCCATCACGCTGCTTGCTGAATGAAAGCAGGCAGGCATCAGCGAATTTCTCAACAATCTTGTTCAGCACTGCCGCGTCCACCTCACTGAGATCTTCGACCCTGACCCAGAGGACATCATCATCCCTGGAGGGGCCGTCCGCCGCAGCCTTCCCTTTTGCCATGGTCTTCAGTGAGTGGTCCCACCGAGCGTGCCAAAAAGTGTGTTGGCGCAAAAAGTGGTTCCCTAAGCCCAACACACCAGCGAAGGCCGGAAATGACCCTTGAGGCAGTAAAGCTCTCGCAGATCCAGCTAGCTTCGAACCCGGTCTGAGAGTGTCAGTAACACCCAAGCGTGCCAGTCAATTTGACCTGCAATTGACAAGGAAAAAGATAGTAATCAGTAATCACAGGGCGGAACTAACCGGTGTGTCCAGGTAGTTCCAACTGTATGGCTCGAAGAGCCGATGTAATGGGAGATTGTAACAACGCTAAAAATCCACACAACCTAAAATCCCAACCAATTAAATTTTTTTATTTATTTATTATGAAAACCCATTTTTCTTGTGCAAGCGTATAGGTTTCATTATGAATTTGATAATAAAGGAGTATAGCTTGCATTTTAATTCCATTCACATAGAATAATAACTTATGCATCACATTTGGGATTTATTGCAATTTATGTTTGTATTTACTCAATATTTAAAATGGGTAATATATGTATTTATACACTTAAGTGTAAATAGAAAAAGAAAAAGAAAAAGAAGAAGAGAGAAAGAGGAAGAGCAGATTCGGCCCAGCCAGCCGGCCTGTCTCCTCTTTATCACACCCGCGCGCGCGTCACTCCGAACCGGCCCACCTCGCAGCCAAACCACCACGCGCGCGCAGCGCCTTTCGCAGCCGCTGCCAACCGGGACCCGCTTGTCAGTCACTCTTTCTTTTCTCCAGTTTCTCTTCCTCACGAAGACGACGCCACCGGGTCACGCAAAAGGCGTGACCGACAGCGCCACGCATGGCAGAGGCCCTGACCCCGCTGTCCCTCGCCTGTCCCCTGCCTTGCTCGCCAAGAAGCCCGCGCGCATCACCGGAACCCTAGCTCGCGCAAGCCACAGCCCTCCGATCGGCCCGAACAGATCAGAGCCGCCCGCCATAGGTAGCCACCCGAGCTCCGCTATAAATTGGAGCACCTCACGGCGCCCTAGCCTCGTTCCACTCACCGCCGCCACTGGTGGCACCGCCCTATGACACCGCACCACACCAAGAGAGAGTGAGAGCGAAGGAGGAAGGCGGAGCGGAGACGGAGAAGCCGCCGGAGCGCCGCCGCCGCGGAGCACGCCGGAGCCGGACACGGAGGGGAAGCCCGAGCTGCGGACGAGGAGCGGCACGGCACTGCGATCGCTCTGTGCGGCTCCGACTCGCCACTGCACCGCCATCCTAGCTTCACCGACACCACGGTGAGCCACCACACGCCATGTCCGAACCTCGCCCTGCTTTTGCCATGGCGTTCCACCCACGGGACGCGCAGGCACGAGCCTTTACCGGCTCAGGAAGATCACCTGCACCATGCACTCATGCGACCGGCCGAAACCCCCGGACTACAGGCTTTGCTAGACCGAGAACGCAGCACGACGTGTTCTCGGAGTAGCGCGCTCGCCACCGACGCGTTCCGACGCCGAATCACCCGTTCCGAGCAATCCGACTAGCACCCGTATAGGTTAGAGCGTCGTGGAGCACCGCCACTGACCCCTTGAGCTAGCTACGCGGATCTAAGCGCTAGAGGAAGCCTCGTCCGCCCTGCTCGAGTGCGCCGCGACCTCGCCGGAGCTCCGCCGCGTGCCGAAGCCAGGAGGAGACCCTGCTGTGACACCAAGTTGCCACCAACGACCCGAGGGCCTTACTGACTATGTCAATAGAAGGGAACCACACCTGTTCGTGCCAAAACCGAACCCCAGCCACCACACCGCCGCCCGCCTCGCCGGAGAAGCGCCTGTGCCGTGGCCGAGCACCAAAAGGGACCCTGTTGGCCAAATTGGGTCCCATAGAAACGAATATTGGGGCCCGGAGGGGAGAAATCGCCTCGCTGTGGGCTGCAACATAGCCTACCGGAGCTTTAGCCCTGCGGCAGCTCGCCGCCGGCCGCCATGGCACGCCGAATGGTCGGCCAAGGTCACAAACCACCCCCGACCACCGCCGAGCTACGCCGAGCAAAGTCGAGCTCGCCCGACCACCGCCGAGCTACGACGACGCCCCCGACCAACGTCGAGCTCGCCCGACCACCGCCGAGCTACGCCGACGCCCCCCGACCAACGTCGAGCTCGCCCGACCACCGCCGAGCTACGCCGACGCCCCCCGACCAACGTCGAGCTCGCCCGACCACCGCCGAGCTACGCCGACGCCCCCGACCAACGTCGAGCTCGCCCGACCACCGCCGAGCTACATCCGTAGACCCTGTCCACCGTAGACCGTATGGGTAAAGGGGTAGGGGAACTCGGTTCACCATGAGCCGGGTCATCGGCCCATGAACCGGCGCTCGTGCGGTTCACCGTGCACCGGCTCTCGTAGACCCAGACCGAAGCGTCCTAGCGCGACCACGTGGTGAGCCCTGGCGCTGCCACGTGTCATGCCAGTGACGTCATGATGACGTCACTATGACGTCACCCAACCCACTAGTCAGAGGAAGCGTTGCGCGCGCCACGTGGACCAATCCCGAGCTGCCACGTGTCATCCCCTGATTAATCGGCCATTTTCCATTTTCAGAAAATAGGATAATCTTCGGAAATTCATAACTTATTCATACGATGTCTAAAAATTGCGCACCATATATCAAAATTCTCAGAAAAATGGGATCTACAATCTAAGACTATGTTTGTGTGCATTTGGCTCTTTATTTTATTGAATTTTTCTGATATACTCTATAGGAGTCGCTGACGCGACTATTTCGTGTTCGATTTCAGAGCCGGAGGAGGATTTGACTAAGGAAGACGACCACGAGTACCTCCAGGAGTACGAAGGTGCCATGTCCCACCGAATCCTTAGATCCTATTTACGCATTGCAAATGACATTGTTGCTATTGCTTTACGATTATGTATGGATTGGTTGCATGGTAGTATATTTGAATTCCCTGCCTTGATATGACTTTACCCTGCTATCCGCTGCTAGGTTAGCTGCTGCTTAATTTACTGTTACTCTTTCACTACTTACTACTTGCTATATGCTATGTGGTGGAATTGGGACGGTGTATAACTGATTATAACCTCTGGGAGAGAGTGCTGCGTGCGTCTTGGGTGCGTGGTAAGGGTTAATATCGACCAAGTGGGATGTGAGACAAGCCCATGGGGCAAGTCGTGCCGGGGGTGCAACCTGGGCATCCCCAAGTGAGATACCTGTGGCGGGTAAAGTTGTTGAGGAGGTTCCGGGAGGGATAGCCTTGGTGGTTTGAAGCCCGTGGACGGAGGTGCTGTGATGGCACGGGGAGAGTATCCCCTAAGTGAAGATGCCTGCTTGGTCAAACCTAGGACGGACTAGTTTCAGGTTCATGGGAATCCTTTTCTACTCACTCGCTTCTGATGGGCGGGAGACGGCTGGACTACTTGGTAGGACGGTGCCACTACTGCTAGGTTGAGAGGTGATAAGGGTGGGCGGAGACGGTCGATGGGTTCCCGTTCTGTTCTAGATGGGCCCGGTACTGTGTTTCCCAGTCTCAGCATAACGGTGTAGGATCCGGAATATCCCAGGGCTAAGTGGTAGGGTGGCATCAACCTAGGCAAGCAAGCACCCGGAATTCTGGCTAGGTGTTTACGCACACCTATGATGGCTAATCTTGTGGGTAGTGAAACCTCTGCAGAGTGTACGGTTGATCGATCGATACATATGCCAACTTGTTGGCTATGGACCTTTCCTGTGAAGCTTCTACTAGTGTAGTGATTGTTCTTTTCTCCCCCTGGATGACATTTTTCCGGCAGTGTACCCGTTGTGGTAGTGTGCCGCTGAGATAGGCCCGAGAGGGAGTTGGGCCTGTCGAATGAGAGTGAGGTGTGGGTATGTGAGATGTGGTGATGGGAAAAGGGATGATGGTGTTAACTGGAGATAAAACTTGACTAATCAAACATTGTTTACAGCTGCATAGGAAACCTCAGCCTATAGGTCTGCTTGTATAGCCTTGCATCCACTTTCCACAAAGCAAATGCTGCATAGGTGGGCTCCGTGGCCAGTACATATCGTACTGATAAATTTGATGTCAGGTGACGAGAATGAGTACGACTTCGAGGAAGACGATGGCGAGGAATAGGGTCACGTGCTACACTCAAGTTGGCCGTGAAGGATGAAACGTTTTCGCATCTTCTAAAGCTTCTCTGAATGTTGATTCCGCCAATGTGGCGATGTAATAAATGTTTATGTAAGACTTAATTACCGTTGTATGGATCCTGGTGTCAACTGAGATATGGGTAATTTCATGGATTATTCCAAGCAATCTGTTGAATTACAATTTGAGCCTGTGGATTTCCCTTCACGGAAATCGAGGTCGTTTCAGTTGGTATCAGAGCCATACTTGACTGTAGGACGAGACCCATAGAGAATGGACGTTAGAATAGGAAGCCAGACTCTCTTTCGGTTATATTACCGACCTTGCATTCACTTTTTATGCAATGGCTTATCTAAAACAAGGACTTGCTAATCCGTTTCTTGGAAAATTTGCAGATGACCAGCCTTGGACCACCACTTCGTCCACTCCACGATGGCACTATTGAGATTCCGATCAATGGGAGGAACCATGGCGGATTTGCCATGGTGCTACGCCAGGTGTTGGAGGAGCTGGGAGCACCGTCTGACCAGATCCAGTACTTCAGCCGAGGGAAGCTTGTCGAGGCTGGGAGGTTTGAAGGACCTGTCACTACCAGAGTTGAGACACCCGTCAGCCTGACCCTTCCAGGAATGCCGGTTTTTACTGACTACACTACTGGAGAGACTGTGGAGGACGGAGTACAGTCCGTCTCCCGCAAGGTACTACGCGCAGTTGTGTACACAGCATACGAGTACCTTAAGGGGACCTATTTCCGTCTGCTACCTCAGGCTTTAGAGCTGCACCCTGACCCCATCCAGAGGATTCTGTACACCAGCCAGATCGTTCAGGCCGAGACTGACCCTTGCCTACGCACAGTGGCACACCACCTCCAGGAGCAGGACGAGTTCATCAGCTCATTGTAGCAAAGGAGGCAGCGTGACCGAGCACACATGGCAGAGGTCGAGGACAATTTGCAGAAAGGGACTCAGACCCTGGAGAGTTTGAGCAGAGCAGTCACTGACTTGCAGCTGGAGATGCAGCGCCGTGATGAGTTACACCGAGTCGAGATCGCCGACTTGCGAGACAAGATCGGGGATTTTGGGTTACGCAATGACTACCTGAACAGCAGAGTATTGGGATTACAGAGGAGGCTGGACGACAAGGAGAGAGCGCTTGCTGAGAGGGAGCAGAGGAGCAGAGACAGAGGAGTCGAGATGAGCACGTTGCGCTGCAGGATCAGGGAGTTGGAGAAGCAGTTGGAGAAAGCCGAGGAGAAGTCCACCCGCAACCAAGGGATTCTGATCGACCGCGTGAAGATGGTGGAGTTCCTAAAGGACAAGCTATGGAGGACAGAGACAGCTTGGAAGCAGTTCGATGCCAGGAGAGAGATTGAGGTCCGGAAGGTACAGAGTTCGCTTCCCCCACTGGAGATGGTGAAGCCCCGGGAGCGAGACTTCCGCGTACCACCCACTACGCTCAACCTGGGAGCGTGTCCGTCTCTAAGGATGCAGGAGATTGAGGCCACTCCAGAGCTAGCTGTAGCACTCGACTACGTCAAGCGCCTGACCATGACCGATGACGAGATCGAGGCAGAGGACAGCCGCATACCCGACGCCGTACTCGACCTTATGCACCAGTAGCTTATGGGACCCTGCGTGGCCCTTAGACTAGTGATACCATGAGTTGTCCTGTCATTGGCTATCTGCGCATAGCACGATCTTCTTAGCAGCTAGGAACATCCTTTATGTAATAATAACCATGTGATGAGTGACATTTGGATCTTATGCTTCTTATGGTTCTCTATGCTTCTTTGGTTGAGTGTAGGATAGCATGAAAAATGTTTTAATTCATTTAAATCGTTGAAAACATCTAACTCCTACTTAAACCACTGCAAGATTATTACTGCACTGAGCACGTACCTAATAAATTCAGATGTCGATGAGACGTTCCGCACGTCTGGAGAACCGCCAGCCCTTCCCCGCACCTGCGCCAGGACGCGGGCGTGGTCGCAACCGTGGACGCCCAGCTGGCAGACGTGCTAGAGTTAACCTGGAAGAAGAGCTGCGCCGGGCAGAGGATGCACCGCCGGTGAACGATCCGCCACCACAGGGCGAGAACGTGCCTCCGCCACCGCCACCGACGTTGGCGGAAGTGATGACACAGCAGACCCAACTGCTGAATGCCATAGCTAATGGGATGAACAGGCACCACGGGCCACCCCAGAATGACTTCCAAAGGAAACTGGAGGGTTTCCTGAAGCTGAGGCCACCTACCTTCGACGGGACCGACAGCGATCCCCTCGCTGCCGACGATTGGCTTAAAGAGATGGAGAAGAAGCTGGACCTGACCACTTGCTCCGACGAGGAGTGTGTTGGGATTGCTAGCCACCAGCTGACCGGTGCTGCACGAGCAAGGTGGGACAACTACACCAGCGCTCACGAGGACCCAGCCCGCATTGACTGGGATGAGTTCACCGAGGCTTTCCGTGACCACCACATTCCTGAGGGGGTCATGGAGGCCAAGGAGAACGAGTTTCACAACATCTCCCAGGGAGCTGACCGGATCCACGAGTACACCACCCGCTTCAACTGTTTGCTCCGCTATGCACCTGCGTCTTGCGTGAGTTCCGAGAAGGAAAAGATGTACTACTACAGGAAGGGACTTCAGACCAAGATCAGGTTGGCTCTGTCAGGGAACAAGAGCTACACTCTGCGTGAGCTGATTGACCGCTGTATTGAGATCGAGAAGGATCGCGTGGAAGGACGTCTGGAGTTCGAGGCCCAGAACAAGGGAAAGAAGCGCCGCTCTGAGGGACCCGCTCGCACTGCTCCACCCCAGAGACAACGAACGGGTGCACCTCCGCCTTTCCGGACTCGCCAGGGACCTTCTTCGGGAACGAGCCGTGGTGGTGGTACCAACAGCAGCAACTATCACCGCCCCGCTCAGACCTACCCTGCGCCGACTCGAGCTGTGCAGAACACACCCGCCCCCGCTACCAACACGCCAAGGACAAGCAATTGGAAGGCTCCCGTGACAGCCACAGCAGGCAGTGCGCCCTTCACTTGCTTCGGATGCGGAAAGCCTGGACACCGTGTGGCTGTGTGCCCCGACCTCAACCGTGCACCAGCAGCTGCACAGGGTACACCAAACCGGGGATCTGCTACCCGAGGAAGACTGAACCACATGACCGATGAGGAAGCTGAAGCTACACCTGATGCTGTGTACGGTACGTTTCTAGTTCAGTGTAACATGGCTATAGTTCTGTTCGATTCGGGAGCTACATGTTCATACATTTCATCTGCATATGCACGTAAGCATAACATACCTGTAACCCCGAGAGCAAACCCCATCCTAACTAGCTCGCCCTTAGGAACCTTCAGAAGCGTTCACATATGTAGGGGAGTGATAATCACAATCGAGGGACTTGACTTTCGAGCTGACCTAACCCTACTACCCTCCAATAGCTTAGATGTCATCTTAGGCATGGACTGGCTAACCAAACATCGGGGAGTGATATCTTGTTCACCTAGATATGTTCAGGTAACCCACCCTTGGGGAACAGCCGTCCGATGTATACCCCAAACCGGGATAGTCTAAGCCCTCCTATGTGCTCTGGAGACTAAGGCAGATAAAATGGAGCTGACATTCAGAGATGTGCCAGTAGTCTATGAATTCAATGACGTATTTCCAGAGGAGTTGCCAGGAATGCCACCAGATAGAGATGTGGAGTTTGTTATAGAGCTGATGCCAGGAACTGCACCGATTGCCAAAAGACCCTACAGAATGTCAGCTGATGAGTTGAAGGAACTCAAGAAGCAGCTGGGAGAATTACTGGAGAAGGGCTTCATTAGGCCTAGCGCCTCGCCCTGGGGATCTCCCGTTTTGTTTGTCAAGAAGAAGGATGGCACGATGAGGATGTGCATTGACTACCGGAATCTGAATGCGGTTACAGTCAAGAATAAGTACCCATTGCCCCGCATCGATGATCTGTTAGATCAACTGAGTAAGGCCAAGTACTTCTCAAAGATCGATCTCCGATCAGGGTACCATCAGATGAAGATCAGGGAAGAAGATATCCCGAAGACTGCATTTGTCACTAGATACGGATAGTATAAGTGCACAGTAGTCTCATTCGGACTCACTAATGCTCCAGCATACTTCATGAACATGATGAACAAGATCTTCATGAATGAGCTAGACAAGTTTGTAGTGGTATTTATTGATGATATATTGGTTTATTCCGCCACAAAAGAGGAACATGAACATCATCTGAGGACCGTATTGGAGAAGTTGTCTCGCAACCAGCTATACGCCAAATTCTCCAAGTGCGAATTCTGGCTTGAGGAAGTTGCTTTCCTTGGTCATGTACTGTCAGGAGAAGGAGTTGCAGTGGATCCAGCCAAGATTGAAGCTGTGAAAGAGTGGGAACAACCCCGTAACGTGTCAGAAATCATAAGCTTTTTAGGACTCGCAGGATACTATCGCAGATTTATTGAGAATTTCTCCAAGATTGCAAGACCCATGACCAACTTGCTGAAGAAAGAGAATAAGTTTATATGGACTCCTGAATGTGAGAAGAGTTTTCAGACCTTGAAGGAGAAGCTCACTACTGCACCTGTACTAGCCCTGCCCGATATTCACAAAGATTTTGTTGTATATTGTGATGCCTCTCGGCAAGGTTTGGGCTATGTACTAATGCAAGAAGGAAGGGTGATAGCTTATGCCTCAAGACAGTTGAAGGAACATGAGCAGCGATACCCGACTCATGACCTAGAACTTGCAGCCATGGTACATGCACTCAAGATTTGGAGACACTATCTAATAAGCAACAAGTGTGACATCTACACTGATCACAAGAGCCTGAAGTACTTCTTCACACAAGAAGATCTGAATATGAGGCAGCGTAGATGGCTAGAACTCATTAAGGACTATGATCTTGAGATCCATTACCACCCCGGGAAAGCTAATGTTGTCGCTGATGCACTTAGCCGCAAAAGCTACTGCTATACCCTCATCACCACGTCTATGCCGCATGAGCTCAGGAGAGAGTTCGACGCATTCCAGCTCGAGGTAGTCTCCTATGGCATGCTAAATGAGCTTCGCGTCGAGTACAATCTCACCTCACGGATCCGTGAAGCACAAAGGAACTGTCCTGAGATAGACTATATCCGTGGTTTGATGAAGCTGGGAAGAGGCCTCGAATACCGAGAAGATGAGCAGGGAACTGTATGGTACAAATATAGAATCTGTGTACCGACGGATTCAGCGATACGAGAAGAGATCCTGTCGGAAGGGCATGACTCCAAATATTGCATTCACCCAGGGTCAGCCAAGATGTACCATGATCTAAGGAAGCACTTCTGGTGGAGGAATATGAAGACAGACATTGCAGGGCATGTAGCCCGATGTGATACATGCAATAGAATCAAGGCCGAACATCAGAGACCAGCAGGGTTGCTACAACCAGTTGAGATACCAGAATGGAAGTGGGAGTGCATATCCATGGACTTCATATTAGGACTGCCCCGATCCGAGCATGGATATGATTCTATATGGGTAATAGTGGACCGTCTGACCAAAGTCGCACATTTTATACCGGTCAAAAGGAAGTATAGAGTTGAAAAGCTAGCAGATCTGTACGTATCAAACATTTTGAAGTTACATTGGGCACCTCTGAGTATTATATCTGACCGAGGATCACAGTTTGTATCACAGTTCTGGAAATCCTTGAACAAGTCCATCGGGACCAAGCTCGACTACAGCACAGCATACCACCCGCAAACAGACGGGCAAACAGAAAGAGTGAACCAGATTCTCGAGGACATGTTACGTGCTTGCGTATTGAGGTACAAGGAAGGATGGGAGAGCTGTCTACCCCACGCTGAGTTCTCATACAACAACAGTTATCAAACAAGCATTAAGATGTCTCCATTTGAAGCATTGTACGGAAGACCGTGCAGAACACCGCTAATGTGGTCGGAACCAGGTGAAAGGACATTCTTCGGTCTTGCTAAGATTGTGGAAGCAGAAGAAGGTGTTGCCCAAGTAAGAGAGAATTTGAGGATTGCACAAAGTAGGCAAAAGAGCTATGCAGATAGAAGACGTAGAGAGCTTGAGTTCAAGGTTGGGGATTATGTATACCTCAAAGTATCTCCACTTCGTGGCACTGTCAGATTCCATGTGAAAGGGAAATTGGCACCAAGATATGTTGGGCCATACAAGATCTGTAAAAGGGTTGGAAAGCTTGCTTACAAGCTGGAACTACCGGAGGAATTATCTGGAGTACACCCCGTGTTCCATGTCTCGCAATTAAGTGTTTGAAGCTTCCCGAGGAGCAAGTTCCTACGGATGCATTAGACCTGCAAGACACACTTGAATACAAGGAACATCCGATCAAGATCTTGGCACGGGATACCAAGGAGACGCGGAACAAGACTATTCTGATGTGCAAGGTACAGTGGAGCAATCACACTGAAAGGGAAGCTACGTGGGAGAAAGAATCGGACTTGCGGATTATGTTCCCTTACCTCTTCGATGGGTACGTTATCTCTGAATCTCGAGGTCGAGATCCTAATGAGGGGGAGGACTGTAACAACCCTAAAAATCCACACAACCTAAAATCCCAACCAATTAAAAATTTTCATTTATTTATTATGAAAACCCATTTTTCTTGTGCAAACATATAGGCTTCATTATGAATTTGGTAATAAAGGAGTATAGCTTGCATTTTAATTCCATTCACATAGAATAATAACTTATGCATCATATTTGGGATTTATTGCAATTTATGTTTGTATTTACTCAATATTTAAAATGGGTAATATATGTATTTATACACTTAAGTGTAAATAGAAAAAGAAAAAGAAAAAGAAGAAGAGAGAAAGAGGAAGAGCAGATTCAGGCCCAGCCAGCCGGCCCGTCTCCTCTTTATCACACCCGCTGCGCGTCACTCCGAACCGGCCCACCTCGCAGCCAAACCACCACGCGCGCGCAGCCCGGGCACACACGCGCGCAGCGCCTTTCGCAGCCGCTGCCAACCGGGACCCGCTTGTCAGTCACTCTTTCTTTTCCCCTGTTTCTCTTCCTCACGAATACGACGCCACCGGGTCACGCAAAAGGCGTGACCGACAGAACCACGCATGGCAGAGGCCCTGACCCCGCTGTCCCTCGCCTGTCCCCTGCCTTGCTCGCCAAGAAGCCCGCGCGCACCACCGGAACCCTAGCTCGCGCAAGCCACAGCCCTTCGATCGGCCCGAACAGATCAGAGCCGCCCGCCATATGTAGCCACCCGAGCTCCGCTATAAATTAGAGCACCTCACGGCGCCCTAGCCTCGTTCCACTCGCCGCCGCCACTAGTGGCACCGCCCTACGACACCGTACCACACCGAGAGAGAGAGAGAGAGAGCGAAGGAGGAAGGCGGAGCGGAGAAGGAGAAGCCGCCGGAGCGCCGCCGCCGCGGAGCACGCCGGAGCCGGACACGGAGGGGAAGCCCGAGCTGCAGACGAGGAGCGGCACGGCACTGCGATCGCTCTGCACAGCTCTGACTCGCCACTGCACCGCCATCCTAGCTTCACCGACACCACGGTGAGCCACCGCACGCCATGTCCGAACCTCGCCCTGCTTTTACCATGGCGTTCCGCCCACGGGACGCGCAGGCACGAGCCTTTACCGGCTCAGGAAGATCACCTGCACCATGCACTCATGCGACCGGCCGAAACCCCCAGACTATAAGCTTTGCTAGACCGAGAAAGCAGCACGACGCGTTCTCGGCGGAGCGCGCTCGCCACCGACGCGTTCCGACGCCGAATCACCCGTTCCGAGCAATCCGACTAGCACCCGTATAGGTTAGAGCGTCGTGGAGCACCGCCACGACCCCTTGAGCTAGCTACGTGGATCTAAGCGCTAGAGGAAGCCTCGTCCGCCCTGCTCGAGTGCGCCGCGACCTCGCCGGAGCTCCGCCGCGTGCCGAAGCCAGGAGGAGACCCTGCTGTGACACCAAGTTGCCACCAACGACCCGAGGGCCTTACTGACTATGTCAATAGAAGGGAACCACACCCGTTCGTGCCAAAACCGAACCTCGGCCACCACACCGCCGCCCGCCTCGCCGGAGAAGCGCCTGTGCCGTGGCCGAGCACCAAAAGGGACCCTGTTGGCCAAATTGGGTCCCTTAGAAACGAATATTGGGGCCCGGAGGGGAGAAATCGCCTCGCTGTGGGCTGCAACGTAGCCTACCGGAGCTTTAGCCCTGCGGCAGCTCGCCGCCGGCCGCCATGGCACGCCGAATGGTCGGCCAAGGTCACAAACCGCCCCCGACCACCGCCGAGCTACGCCGAGCAACATCGAGCTCGCCCGACCACCGCCGAGCTACGCCGACGCCCCCGACCAACGTCGAGCTCGCCCGACCACCGCCGAGCTACGCCGACGCCCCCCGACCAACGTCGAGCTCGCCCGACCACCGCCGAGCTACGCCGACGCCGGCGACTCTCTGGGAACCAGCATCGAACACCTGGTGGGCGACCATCGGGTCTGTGTTCTGTTGAGGCGCCACATCCGTAGACCCTGTCCACCATAGACCGTATGGGTAAAGGGGTAGGGGAACTCGGTTCACCATGAGCCGGGTCATCGGCCCATGAACCGGCGCTCGTGCGGTTCACCGTGCACCGGCTCTCGTAGACCCAGACCGAAGCGTCCCAGCGCGACCACGTGGCGAGCCCTGGCGCTGCCACGTGTCATGCCAGTGACATCATGATGATGTCACTATGACGTCACCCGACCCACTAGTCAGAGGAAGCGTTGACCCGGTCAACGCTGACGTCAGCAATGACGTCATGCTGACGTCAGCAGCCACGTCAGCCGCCACATGCCGCACTACAGGACCCGCGCGCCACGTGGACCAATCCCGAGCTGCCACGTGTCATCCCCTGATTAATCGGCCATTTTCCATTTTCAGAAAATAGGATAATCTTCGGAAATTCATAACTTATTCATACGATGTCCAAAAATTGCGCACCATATATCATAATTCTCAGAAAAATGAGATCTACAATATAAGACTATGTTTGTGTGCATTTGGCTCTTTATTTTATTGGATTTTTCTGATATACTCTATAGGAGTCGCTGACGCGACTAATTCGTGTTCGATTTCAGAGCCGGAGGAGGATCTGACTAAGGAAGACGACCACGAGCACTTCCAGGAGCTAGGAGACGACTACGAAGGTGCCACGTCCCACCAAATCCTTAGATCCTATTGCAAATGACATTGTTGCTATTGCTTTACGATTATGTATGGATTGGTTGCATGGTAGTATATTTGAATTCCCTGCCTTGATATGACTTTACCCTGCTATCCGCTGCTAGGTTAGCTGCTGCTTAATTTACTGTTACTCTTCCACTACTTACTACTTGCTATATGCTATGTGGTGGAATTGGGACGGTGTATAACTGATTATAACCACTGGGAGAGAGTGCTGCGTGCGTCTTGGGTGCGTGGTAAGGGTTAATGTCGACCAAGTGGGATGTGAGACAGGCCCATGGGGCAAGTCGTGCCGGGGGTGCAACCTGGGCATCCCCAAGCGAGATACCTGTGGCGGGTAAAGTTGTTGAGGAGGTTCCGGGAGGGATAGCCTTGGTGGTTTGAAGCCCGTGGACGGAGGTGCTGTGATGGCACGGGGAGAGTATCCCCTAAGTGAAGATGCCTGCTTGGTCAAACCTAGGACGGACTAGTTTCAGGTTCATGGGAATCCTTTTCTACTCACTCGCTTCTGATGGGCGGGAGACGGCTGGACTACTTGGTAGGACGGTGCCACTACTGCTAGGTTGAGAGGTGATAAGGGTGGGCGGAGACAGTCGATGGGTTCCCATTCCGTTCTAGATGCGCAGTACCACTGGATGGGCCCGATACTGTGTCTCCCAGTCTCAGCATAACGGTGTAGGATCCGGAATATCCCAGGGCTGAGTGGTAGGGTGGCATCGACCTAGGCAAGCAAGCACCCGAAATTCTGCCTAGGTGTTTGCGCAACACCTATGATGGCTAATCTTGTGGGTAGTGAAACCTCTGCAGAGTGTACGGTTGATCGATCGATACATATGCCAAATTGTTGGCTATGGACCTTTCCTGTGAAGCTTCTACTAGTGTAGTGAGTGTTCTTTTCTCCCCCTGGATGACATTTTTTCGGCAGTGTACCCGTTGTGGTAGTGTGCCGCTGAGATAGGCCCAAGAGGGAGTTGGGCCTGTCGAATGAGAGTGAGGTGTGGGTATGTGAGATGTGGTGATGGGAAAAGGGATGATGGTGTTAACTGGAGATAAAACTTGACTAATCAAACATTGTTTACAGCTGCATAGGAAACCTCAGCCTATAGGTCTGCTTGTATAGCCTTGCATCCACTTTCCACAAAGCAAATGTTGCATAGGTGGGCTCCGTGGCCAGTACATATCGTACTGATAAATTTGCTGTCAGGTGACGAGAATGAGTACGACTTCGAGGAAGACGATGGTGAGGTATAGGGTCACGTGCTACACTCAAGTTGGCCGTGAAGGATGAAACGTTTTCGCATCTTCTAAAGCTTCTCTGAATGTTGATTCCGCCAATGTGGCGATGTAATAAATGTTTATGTAAGACTTAATTACCGTTGTATGGATCCTGATGTCAACTGAGATATGGGTAATTTCATGGATTGTCCCAAGCAATCTGTTGAATTACAATTCGAGCCTATGGATTTCCCTTCGCGGAAATCGAGGTCGTTTCAGAGATCGACTAGAAAGCCGATTCCGTTATGATATGAACCGATTGTGGCAAAACATGCATTATAGCTCAAGTTAACCGATTCAGACATGAATTCAATGACATATACTTGCATTAGACGAGAATATGCTATAAAGATGTAGTCACAGCAAGCTGACATGATCATAAGATGTCTCAATGTAAAACAAGAAGAAATCGGCTATTTCAGCCGATTTAGTGTATACGAGTAACATACAAGCCTATAAAGCAAACAATGTTTCAACTCTCCGGCTAGTATATCTAAATCACAATCTTGCAACAGTGGAGATCGAGCGGATCGAGGCAGTCATGATGAAGTTGCAACTTAGATCCGTTAACCTTTCAATCTAGACAAAGTTTATTTTATTACTTGAGTGCGACCCGTATCTAATCTAGATCCAAAATACAATCGGCTGGTGCAAAGCATTCTATCTTGTCAATATAAAACAAATGGCAAACATAATTCGTTGAACATATAGATCTATTAGATATAAGCCGACGCATATGGATCAAGACGGGCAAATTGATGATTGCTTTAAATAATAAACAATAAACATAAGCAACATCGGTAACTTAATGAATCCAGCTAAACTGCCAAATTTAACTAGAGTCGATAACTAATCCATGAATGCAAACCATCTAAATCTATAGCCTGTCTACCGGATGACATTAACTAATAGATTAATCAAGCAAACAAACACGAATCGATAACTAATCCGCGCGTGAAAACCGTCCTAATCTGTATCTCGTCCACCGGATGACGGTTAACACAGATTGATCGGGTAAACCAGCGTGAATCATCCTTAACTCACTGTGCTTCCCACGTCCACCGGATGACGCCAAAGAAACAGAGCTTAGCAAGGACCCTGGTCTGCCATACTTCCACGTCCACCGGATGACGTTAAAAAGACATAGTTTAACAGGGGGTTGACGATACTTACAAGCAAGCCTGTGTCCACCGGATGACACCCAGCCTGGATGTAGTAACTCGCCGGACTCGACTGACTCTAGGGTTTGTTGGCCGGAGCCGAAAGTTGTGTTGTATTGATGTTGTTGTTTATTTTACAATGGCTGAGGGCTTATATTTATACCCTGAGCGTAGTTAGAGTCCTAATCGAATTACAACTCATTAATAGATAAGGAAACCAACAAACTATCATATATCTAAGGTAACTTGGAGTCCCAACTTCCCTTTCATAACGGACTCCGATCGTGATCGCATCTTGGCAGTGCGGACTCTGGATGACGTCACCAATACCGACGCTGCACGCCTCCTGTCACCTTCGCCCGATAACCGATTCACCGTTCAATCGGCTATTTTCCTTCCTTCCGCTGGACGGAGTCTGCTTTCGAAATCGGCTATCTTCCTTTGGTATCGACTATCTCCCTTTATTATCGGCTATCGGCTCCCAGCCCAAAATTTTGTGTATTTCTTTGCTTCTATACCATCGGCCAGCTCTTTCCTTTCTGGGGCAAATTTACCAAATTTTGGTGTAAACAGTATCTTCAAAACTTTTGTCAAGAGAAGTTGCAATGAATTTGAAACAACCATCAAGAGGGTGAGAAGTGATGATGGTAGTGAGTTCAAGAACACAAGAGTTGATGAGCTTTATAATGACTTAGGAATCAAACATCAATTTTCGGCTAAGTACACACCTCAATCAAATGGCCTAATTGAAAGAAAGAATATGACTCTCATTGATATGGCAAGATCTATGCTTAGTGAGTATAATGTGAGTCAATTTTTTTGGGCCGAAGCAATCAACACGGCATGTTACTACTCTAATAGACTCTATTGCCATCCTATGTTGGAGAAAACTCCATATGAGATCTTGAATGGAAGAAAACCAAATATTGCATACTTTCGGGTGTTTGGTTGTAAGTGCTACATATTGAAGAAAGGAGGTAGATTGAGCAAATTTGAGAAGAAATGTGATGAGGGATTCTTGCTTGGCTACTCCACCACTAGTAAAGCTTATAGAGTATGGAACTTGGGAAGTGGTCAACTTGAGGAAGTTCATGATGTTGAATTTGATGAAACCAATGGGTCTCAAGATCAAAATGAGAATCTAGATGATGTGAGTGGACCTCAATTGGCAAAGGCTATGTAAGAAATGGACATTGGTGACATAAGGCCGACTCAAGTGGTTGATATAGAAGATGACAAAGATCAAGTGCAAGTTCCTTCAATCGATCAAGCTAGTAACTCTCAAGTGCAAAATCAAGATCAAGCTAGTTCCTCTCAAGTAAATCAATCAAATGCACAATCTAACTCAAGCAATCAACCACAAATGCTTCAACCCACAAACATTGCAAGAGATCATCCTTTGGACCAAATTGTTGGGGATATTCAAAAGGGTGTGCAAACAAGATCAAGACTAGCATCATTTTGTGCTCACTATTCATTCGTGTCATTTGAAGAGCCGGAGAACATTGAGAAGGCATTGAAAGATAGTGATTGGGTAAATGCTATGCATGAAGAGCTCAACAATTTTGAAAGAAATGAAGTTTGGGAATTGGTAGAAAGACCAAAGAACTACAATGTTATTGGCACCAAATGGGTATTTAGAAACAAGCAAGATCAAGATGGTATTGTGATACGGAACAAGGCAAGATTAGTGGCACAAGGGTACACTCAAGTAGAAGGATTGGATTTTGGTGAAACCTATGCTCTGGTTGCTAGATTGGAAGTAATAAGAATTCTTCTAGCATATGCTTGTGCTCACAACATCAAGCTCTACCAAATGGATGTCCAAAGTGCATTTCTCAATGGATTCATCAATGAGTTAGTATATGTAGAACAACCACCCGGTTTTGAAGATGAGAAAAAACCAAATCATATGTACAAGTTAAGGAAAGCACTCTATGGTTTGAAACAAGCACCAAGGGCATGGTATGAGAGGCTAAGGGATTTTCTCCTCTCTAAAGGTTTCAAGATGGGGAAGGTTGACACCACTCTATTCACCAAGAAAGTTGATGGTGACTTGATGATCATGCAAATCTATGTTGATGACATTATCTTTGGATCAACTAGTCAAGTTTTGTGTGCGGAGTTTGAAAAGATGATGGCTAAAGAATTTGAGATATCTATGATGGGTGAACTAACATACTTCCTTGGACTTCAAATTAAGCAAATGAAAAATGACACATTCATAAGTCAAGGCAAGTACACAAGTGACATGATCAAGAAGTTTGAAATGCAAGATGCAAAACCAATTAGCACTCACATGGGGACTAGTGGAAGCTTGGATGAAGATAAAAGTGGCAATATGGTTGATCAAAAGGCATATCGGTCTCTAATTGAAAGTTTGCTCTATGTCACCGCATCAAGACCGGATGTCATGTTTAGTGTATGCTTGTGTGCTATATATCAAGCATCTCCTAGAGAGAGTCATATGAAGGCCGTAAAGAGGATATTGAGATATTTGAAGCACACTCAAGATGTTGGATTGTGGTATCCCAAGAGTGCAAAATTTGAGTTGATTGGATATGCCGATGCGGACTATGCCGGTTGCAAGATCAATAGAAAGAGTGCATCGGGCACATGTCAACTCTTGGAAAGATCTCTTGTCTCATGGTCATCAAAGAAGCAAAATAGCATATCACTCTCCACCGCCGAAGCCGAATACATTAGTGCGGGGAGTTGTTGTGCTCAAATCCTATGGATGACGGCAACTTTGAGGGACTATGGAATCAACTTCAAGAAAGTGCCATTGTTTTGTGACAATGAGAGCGCTATCAAGTTAACTCAAAATCCGGTTCAACATCAAAGAACCAAGCATATTGATGTAAGGCACCACTTTATCTGGGATCATCAACAAAAGGGTGATATTGACATTCAAAGTATTGGAACCGATGATCAATTGGCCGACATACTCACCAAGCCACTAGATGAGAAGAGGTTTTGCAAGCTTAGAAATGAATTGAATATTCTTGATTTCTCCAATATGAGTTGAGCTCACCCCACATATGTGACATGCCTCTACTCCGACAAATCAAGGTAAAATTGTTTGACATTACATCATACTTGCTAGGACTTGTTTAGAGCATATAGACATATTCACCTCTTAGGAGCATTCATGGAAATTAAAATGTTCTCGATGGATATATGCTACCACTATTGCCTTGTTTGATTGTATGATCTAGTGCTAACATATGACATGCATGTGTGCTTAATCCCCTAGTGTTCAAACTAGTTCATTAGTTCAAGGTGTATAACTTAACATGGGCAAGATAACCCCTAGTGGCATGAAGAAGCTTGTCCTTGGATCAAACGTAGTTATATATCCTAGGCAAATGCACTAGATTGAGCTAACGTGAAAAATCAACTCTCTTTCCAAATCAAATGAATTTAACTAATTTCTCTTCACTAAAATGAACCTTTTTGTGCAATTGTTGACAAAGGGGGAGAGAAAGTTACAAAAGAAAGAGAAAGAGCAATGAACTATCATTAGGCCGATGATGGGAGAGCAATAGGCCAAAGGAAAGGGGTAATTAAAATTTTGAAGCACACAAGTAGGGGGAGCAATCACATATGCAAGTAGTTGCATTTGGATGTGCACTAATCATATGATTGCTCATTGCATTTGTATTTACT
Organism: Eremochloa ophiuroides; assembly: GCA_038502445.1. Classification (NCBI taxonomy): domain Eukaryota; kingdom Viridiplantae; phylum Streptophyta; class Magnoliopsida; order Poales; family Poaceae; genus Eremochloa; species Eremochloa ophiuroides. The sequence goes on from JAHLJS010000006.1 coordinate 60,384,048, forward strand.
TTCTTATACATGTTTTGTGGTGTATTGCTAGTAGTAGGATTTGAATGATGATTTGAACAACTAGCATGTGTAGGGTAACTAGTTGGTTGTATTTCTTCAAATGGTAACTAGAGCTTGCTTATAATGTGATCTCATGGTATGTTCTAGTATTTGTGACCTTCTAGTTACTAAGGTGCTAAGGATGGTGTACATAGGAACTCCGATAGTATCACGCTTCAAAGGTCCATTCTATACACCTTAGCATCATTTTGGTAGAATTACTTTCTATTCAATACATATGTGCTAGCTTTCAATCCAAACTCGATGCACATATGTAGGGGGAGCCAATACTACCAAAATAAAACTTATGATGGTTGTCCAAATCCTTTCATGATCTACTCATGGACAAACATGATAAGTTTAAAATCTTAATGCATATTTCTTTTGTAAAAGGGTTGTCATCAATTACCAAAAAAGGGGAGATTGAAAGATTCTAGTTTGGTTTTGGTAATTGATGAAACCAAGTTACTAATCTAAGTGCTAAGTGTGTGTAGCCAAGAGTAGATTAGTGATATGGAGAAAGATGACATGACCTCAAGTGAAGATCAAGATGAAATGATCAAGGAGAAAGAAAAGGACTTAAAGAAGGAAAGCTAGAGGCTAAGGTATATTCAAATAGGGTTTTTCTTCTAGTGATCAAGACTCCAAGTGGGAGTGATCACATTTAGGATAGATAGCCGACTATCAAGGGGAGAACTAAGCTATTGGATTACTTTCAAGTGCTCTAGGTTGTATCTCATATGCATTGATCTAACCAACCTAGAGAATCCCTTTGAAAACCCTTGAAAAATGTTTGCAAAATGCTAACACACTGTGCACAAGTGTAGAAGACCTTGAGTGTTAGCACATAGAAGCAAGGGGTGAGAAATAGACTTGAAAAGGGCTGTTTCCAGAGCATCGGACTGATAGTGGGCGTAGCGTCGGACCATTGATTCGGTCCGACGCCTGTTCTGTCAGTGAGCGTCGGACGCTCGTTTACCGAGCGTCGGGCCATTGTGGCCTTCAGTCCGACGGTGCTGAGCAGTGAGGTGTGACACGTGGCACGCTGAGGAGCGTCGGATGCTTGAGAAAAGTCCGCCGGCGAGCGTCGGACGAAGTCCGACGATGTTTTAGCGTTTTCAAACCTCTCTAGAAGTGTCGGACGCTGAGTTTCTTTAGTCCGACAGTGCTCGCGCGATCGTCCGACGATACGCGCGTAGTGAGCTGAGAGAGGGCGTCGGACTCTGCGGTTTAGTCCGACACCCCGAGTCCGACGGTAGTCAAACGCGCGAAATCAGTTACCGTTGAGATCGGACGAACGGCGTTTAAACCTGTTGACACGTGGCATTGCTGTCGGTCCGACGGTCGGTCCGATGGTATAAAAACGGGGTTAACGGCTGTTTCAGAGAGTGTAACGGCTAGGAGTTGGCTTGGGAGTATTTATACTCCCTCCCTGGTCACTTGGTGACCAGCTAGCACACTTGGATCATTGTCATACACTTTGTTGCATTCTAGCCTCCCACTCTCTCACTAGTTCATCATCTTGATCATCCTTGTGAGATTGAGTGAACCTCAAGTGCATCATTGCTTGTGTTTTGCATTTTAGAACACTTGAGAGCAAGCCTCGGATTAGTTCTTATTCTCTTGGGACATTGCCGTGTCCCTAGACGGCTTGGAGGAGAAGAAGGTGTGAAGGAGCTTGGTGATTATGCTTGCTCACACCCGGCGACTGTGAGGGGTTCTTGTGCCTTCCCCGAGCGGAGTGCTCAAAGGTAAATCTAGTGAATTGCTCGTATCTTTGAGTTACTTCCTCCATGGTAGGTTCTTGTGGCACCTAGTGTAGGCTCGGTGTGTGATACCGATTAGCCACCGAACCACCGGTTGAAGTCGACACAATAAGGACGTAGCGTGCCGGCAAGCACGTGAACCTCGGGGATAAATCTTGGTGTCTCTATTGATTTTCTCACCTTCGAGTGAGTGACTTATTGATTGTCCCGGTGATTGGCTTCTTCACAAGGCAAAGGTTTATTCGACGATCATCTCTTTCTTATTCTTGTGCAAAGTAGCTTGTTCTTTTGTCTTGAGTAGTTGTGTAGTTGTTTAGATTTTGCTAGCTCTTTTGTGTGGATTAGAACTAAGGTTTCACTAGAATTGTGTAGGTGGCTTGCCTAGGTTAGTGGTTGTCTTAGCATTGCATTTATAGCCTCTTGTGGTTCTAATTACTTGTTTAGTGGTTTGTAGAATTTTTATTTAGGCTATTCACCCCCCTCTAGCCATACTAGGACCTTTCATCTTCATGATCTCCCGCGGGGTGAGCTCCAACCCCTCACAAAGCTTCTCCGGTGCCAAACACAATCTTCTTGCTTGCTTCACGGAGCCACGAGCCACCAAGCCGTCTAGGAGGTGGCAACCTCCAAGAGTAACAAGCACCACCGGCTTGCAACTCGATCATCTAGTGCCAACTCTTGCAATCTCTCAATGCAACACACTAGAATCACTCACTAGCGATCAATTGGATGAGCACTAAGCACACAAGTGAGTTAGAGGGCTCCCAAGCACACCAACACAAGCCACACAGGCCCAAGGGTGCTTAGCTAGTCAGCCAAGGCCGCCAAGTGCTTGGTTTTATAGCCCTCGACCGAAAAGAGCCATTGCCAACTGAAACAGGCCGTCGGACCGACCGTCGGATGCTCACTCGTGCCACCGTCGGACTAATGTCCATCGTCCGATCCCTCCGATGGCCGCCACGTGTCCCTAGCCGTTTAACGTCGACCGTTGGAACTTAACGGCTAGTTCACGTGCCAACTTAACCACCCGTCGGACGTTCAACGTTGGACTAATCCAACGGAGCGTCCGACGTTTCCAGAGAGCTACCCGAGAGCTGAAACTCGTCGGACCAACAGCCAGCGTCCGACACCGTTAACACCGCTCGCCACGCGCAACGCCAGAGCATGAACTCTGCTCGCCGCACCGTCGGACCGTGAACCAACGGTCCGACGCTCGGCCTTAACCCGCCGTCGGACTCTTCGAGTCTCACAGCTTGAGAACCCGTCGGACGCAAGTGAATAGTCCGACGCTGTCACTGCAGATAGCGTCCGACGCTCTCGTCACAGCTCAGAAAACTAGGTTAAGTCATCGCACCGAAACCAATGGTCCGACGCCCTTCTACCTTAGCGTCCGACGCTTCTCCATTTCGCCGAAAACCTCTGAATCCTGCCTCGCAACCTCGACAGGAGGAGGAGAGAGAACCAAACCCTCTCTACCTCACAACTTCACCTCCAAACACCTTCACCTTTGCAAATGTGTTAACACCACAATTGTTCAACCTCATGTGCATGTGTGTTAGCTTTTCATAAACATTTTCACAAAGGATTTTCTCTCATTTCACCGCGCCACTCGATCCTTGCAACGTATGCAAAGTTAGATCACTCAAGTGGCACTAGATGACCGATATGCAAACAAGTTTGCCCCTCTTGATAGTATGGCCATCTATCCTAAATCCGGTCAAGCACTTCTCTACTCAACCTTAGAACGGTGGAATGGAAATACTCTGTGGTTATACCTTTGCCTTGCGCTTTCCATTCCGATCACCGTCTTCAACTCCGTCTTCGACACCATTGATGCTGGTGCAACACATGCACCAACACCTCATGAATGATATGATCCACTTCATATCATCACGTGGCTTTTGGTTCATCGATCCTCGACTTACTTGCTCTTCACCGTTGCGTTGGTCTATCGGCGCCAAACCATCACTCGACTTGCCCTTCACACTTGCAACCGGTCCGTCGACGCGAAGCCTTATCTTGATCTTCTCCACCTAGCCATATGACTCCATGTCATGTCATGTCTCATGTGCATTAATCTCCTCTATCACCACATGTGTGAGCTAAGCATCATTTCCAAGCCATATCCACCTCCATGGCATAGTTGCTCACACACATGTTCCTGCGGACTAATCTCCTGTGTAATCAACACTTAAACACATATTAGTCCACCTAAGTTGTTACTCAATTACCAAAACCTAACAAGGACCTTTTAGGAGACCCACATGTCGGATTAAAATAACAAATTCCGCCGCGAAAGAAGATCAAGAATATTCTAAAGAACACTAGAGACTCACCGGAGGAAGCGGGACCCGCATCTCAGAGAGAGGGGGTCGGCCGACCCTCTGACCAGGTCGGTCGACCTATCAGAGAGGTTTCCCCGCCTGCGCTTCGACGTGGACCCACATCCCGATTTTTCACGCAATCTCCGCCGCCCGTCGAAGTCGGTTTGATTCAAGGGCTACGGTTCATCCCACCGGCCTATATAAGGAGCCCCAGACCCCCCAGGGTTTCATATCAATCAATCAGATATCAGTTCAATCCAGTTGTAGAGAGCCAGAAACCCTAGAATCATTACTTCACCATTTAGAGCATAGCTACATAGGTTAGAAGTAGAAGGAGGCAAGTTCTACTTGAGTTTCGATCTTGTCTGGAGCTACAAGGCTTCCCGGAGCCATTGTAAGCCCTCTCTTGTATCTTAAACATCTTTTGAGTGCTTGAGATAAAGTAGGTTGGCATTGTTCTATTATTGATTATGTTCTCAATTGTGCTATTCATTGCTTATCTAAATTGTATACTTTGCATAGTTAGGATGCATTCATATTCATACATAGGTTTGTATAGCTCTCATTCGTTGACGTCATGGATGGGTGACCAACAGCATGTAAGCATGGTGCTTAGATGTAGTTTATCTGTAAATGCGCCTTATATTCTGGGTTTTGTGGTAGATCGTAGATGTGACACACCCGTTGAGTCCTTTGTAGTCCACACTCCGAATGTAGGGAGAGTAGGAAGTTATTATTACTTTAGAAGGCTGACTATGATCTTGATCTTTCTTAGTAATATTCCCTTAAGTATGAATATGAAATGTCTTTACCATGATTGATAGTATAATTGCACCAATCTAATATGTTTTTGATAGTATAGTCAGGAGAACGTATCCTGTGCAAACCATAACCTTCATAAAAACCTGTGCAAACCACGACAAAAAAGTTATTTAAATTCATAAAAAAAATCACACATGTACATGATATGATGATACACAACCTTGTAAAATATCTTGTCCAAACTCGACTTCGTTTGTGAGATATAAAAATAACAAATTTCTAACAAATCACTAGGACAACTTTCTAGTTTGAAATTTGTTATTTTTATATCTCACAAACGAAGTCGAGTTTGGACAAGATATTTTACAAGATTGTGTATCATCATATCATCTACATGTGTGATTTTTTGGGTGAATTTAGATGATTTTTTTACCGGGTTTGCACAGGTTTACACGAAATTATGAGTTGCACAGGATACGTTCCCTATAGTTATAATGACTTAAGATATTTTTATGCTTCAACCTAATCCATGCTAGTGCATAGATAGAAAGTGCTCTAAGTGATTATTATATATATTGATTGATTGGTTGATTGATCATTATGGTTATCATATATATCATTATTATGGTGACATAACCCCTGTTCTGAATAAGTAGATCATGCATGGCATTCTCTATATTTGCATATACATATGACATCTATCTATCTACCTGCATCCCACTTATTGTCAACCCTTCCCAGTAGTAAAATATAAATGACAATCCGGAATACTCTTGGGAAAAATGCTACAATGGTGTATATTTTATCTGTGCGCTTGCAGATATAATATAATATATTTTAGTCACTTGCTAGAAGGAGAGATCTTTTAGAATCATACTGGGGATGACAACCTAGTTACTTCTAAGAGATAGAGGATAAAAGTTCAAGTAATCTGTAGACTAATCAGGTGGCATATTAATTTATACCTCGTATCATTTTTAGTGTCATTGCTGAGAGTAGAATCTAATTCTATTTTTGGTGGTGACGTTAGAAATGCCAACAGCTACCATCCATGATGATGGTAAAAAAATTAAATGCTACCATATAATGGATGTCATGCATGTCCTAGGTGTGTATAATCTAGTTAGCTTTAACTGCATCTGATAATGGGTTGCTGAGGTGAATATCTTATATACTGAGATAAAACTCTAGTGAAACTTTGGAGGATGAGTAACCACATCTAATGCTGGGGTGCACGACTTACGTATTGAGATAAAATTCTAGTGGTATTTAAGAGGCAGGATTTAGATACAAAGGGAACCAAGTAATCGAGTAAAAAAAAAAAAGCATGGTACCACTGCTAAATGTGGGGGCTATTTGATAGGGTTTCTCCCTAGCTGTAGACTCAGGCTTCTTTGGAGGAGTCCCATCAAATCGGAGAAGCCATTTTTCAGTTAAAAAATAAAGGAGCAATAACTGTTTTGGTGGAGGGTATGTATAATACATGTTTTATTTTATTTTTCATCCCTTATTTGTCTTTATCATTCCTCCTCTCTCTCCTCAGCTATCCTTGGCTCCTAGAGGCGGCCTGCTCTAACCAGCTAATATAAATGCCTAATTCCTTTTAGATTGATTTTATTGGGTCAAATTCTCATAGACTCTTTTTTGTTCTTTTTTTAGGTAACATATTTGTTTGATTCAAAATCAACTATTATTCATTTTTATCATCTATTTTCTTTTTTAAAAAAAATCTTAGTTTCACATACCAACAGACCTAGAGCCCGACAACCCTCGACCTCCGTCTATGCTCGCTGGCATTTAACTCCACTAGATATAATAAGTGTGCATCCCACAACAGCCTTTTACCGGTGTGCCATTATAAAAGATCCAAATTATCTATGCACCTTTGAAATTTTGAAAAGTTCTTCAGTACCATTGTCCGAAGTTTCTTTTACCTATGTGCCACTTTCGTCTATTTTGCCTGTAACAGTTAACTTCTAGCAGAAAAGATGTTTTTGCCTTTGTTGTAGAATAATGCTTCAAGTTTTTTTTTAGTTTCCTCTGTAACAGTCTATGTTTCAAAAAAAACTATATTTTTTTCATAGTGGTATGAAGGGAAAAATTACATACAAGATATAACACATACAAGTTGTTAAAGTGAATTTTTCGTAGTGTATATATGAAGGAGAAAAAATGAAGTTTGTTGAAACACATATTATTAGGGTGGCACCAGAAGAAAGTAAAAATTATAGAGCATTATTTTATGGCTTATAGTAAAAGCATATTTTCCATTGGAAGTTAACTGCCAGGTAAAAAAAAAAAAACTCCGGACAATGGTACCGAAGAACTTTTCAAAATTTCAATGATAATAGGTGATTTGGATCTTTTATAACATAGGTAAAAAACTCATCCCATAAAAGGACGAGATTAGGTCTGCTAAGCTCCTTAGCCTACTAAACCGCTTAAGCTCTAAAAATCTGTAGGTCCGAATGGCTTCACAACATATATGAATTATTATTATATATATTATACAAATATTTCTCATGATGAATAAAAAATATAAATCTTACGTCATGAAGCTATATAATATTTTTAGACTAGTTAAAGATATAAATATTTAACACCAGAAGATGGGTAAAAAAATAAAAGGGGTAGGTACTCTACGTGGAAGGAAGGCCTGTATAGTATGTGGAAGCAAGCTGCTCCTAGTTAAAAACCACGTCTATCCACATTTTTCCATCGTCAAGTACTACGTGGAAGCAAGCTGCTTCTAGTTGGAAACCACAACAAGATCCTATTTTTTTTCAGCTGAGCAAACCGGCAGGAAAACACTGTTCTGCAAGGGCTAAGTCTAATAACGAGAAAAACGGTAGTATCTTGCTCGTTTTCAGATCCGTTTGCCAAGGTTGTGCCCTCAAAGCCTCGACTAATACTCACTTGTTTACCCATAAGTCATAATAATCAGGTTGAGCAATAGATAATTGTTTACTCATATACTTAAATTTAGATGTCCCACAACAACAAATATATATAAAAATAATACTAACATAAGAACACATAGTATAATTGCATATATTGATAACTGTTTTAGAGTGCATGAACAAACATATAATTTAATCCGACTAAGTGGGGTGCCATGCCATAATCTGCCCAAAGTTCTTTCCAAAACTACTGAAGCGCACATTTTACTTTAGCTTTTTTTTTCAACATAGCAAAGCCGAATTTCATTACCCAGGAGCAACAAAATTACATTTGTCTTTAATCACAAACATAGCGCACGACCAACTACTTCACCAACAATTAACGTGATCACCAAGGGATTATGCAATTCGCGCTTAAACGGTTACGACCCTACAAAAGCATTCGTTTTCCATGGGAGGGGAAACAGCACAACCACCATCACAAATAATACCAAAACAAATTTTTCATATAACTTTAAAGCTACTGACAGCACGCGGGCTCTTCCCAAGACACTGGCATCTGCATGAAGCGAGACAAACGGCTCAATAATAAAACTAAGTTCATCATTAGATCTGGTGTCCATTTGAGAGATTAAATAAAAACATACAAATAAATAACATCAATACCATGCGTACCATAAGTAGTAGCAAGAGTATTTAAATAACAAATCACATTTGTCAATATTTTGATTCAAAAATAAAAAATGGTAGCATGGGCGGAGGGGTTCGGTAACAAGTAATTAATGGGCTAAATATGAAACATTACTGCTGCTAATTAAATACCTAAACTCTAGACACAATTTTTTTATAAACCTCTAACGAATGCTCTTGCCTGATCAAGCACAACCAATACATCAATGTTGTCTAAACATGAATGGGGTGAACAATTCACTTCAAACAGTAAAAATTCTGCAGAACATTGCATAAAAGGAGATTGTAGGTAAACATACATTTTACAAACTAGAGATTTGAGATTACGTTTCCATGGTCTGTCAAAATAGTCGTAGCGATTGAAAATTTCGGGATATGGATCGCAAAAACAGCATGACGTCGCTTTTTTTTTACAACAGGTGTCGCTTTATTCTGATTAACGTTTCTTAGAAGGAAGGAACACGAACAAAAGAGAATGCTTGAGAGATGAGCACTGATCTCTCCTGGTTGCATCTCGAACAATCGGCATGGAAGTATGGATTAGGAACATGCAAAAACCAGGACAGATCACACAAGGCATATGAACATTTCACTGGAGATGAATGTGAGCGACTCAGACATCCTCCTAGAAGTTATATACGTTTTCTAATAAGACGAACTTTTTTTCTTGTAATAACAATGAATATCTAGAAGAATCTTCTTTTTCATGTGAATCTTGATCATCTATATTGGGGTATCTGAAATAACAGTGTGCTTTACCGTAGTGGAATCATATATTTGTCATTTGGAACTACGTGGCAAGCCAACCTACTGTTCCAGCGTGGATAAGTCGTGCCGTCTTATCAACCTACTGTTCCAGCATAGATAAGTCGTGCCTCTCTCTCCCTCCCACACGCTGACAGGTGTCAGCGTTTCGTACAAACGCCAACTAATAAATCTAGAGATACACGTTTTAGGGTTCGGATGGTATGCTAAGTACCTGGTTTGAGAAAGGGAAGGCTCCTAAGTCTCTAGAGTGTTTGTGCATGGATGTGTTGTTTGCTCGTGAGTTGTTATAGTGTTGCGTTTCGAGAGGCTATTCGAGTCCAGATGTCTCTATGGGGTGCCTAATCCATCCCTTTTATAGCTCAAGGGAGGGGACAAGTATAGAATGATATTTTTTTGTACCGACCTCTACAAATCTTGTATTTGATATTTTCAGCCCCTAAATGATCTAGAATGAAAAATAAACTTTCCACAGTAAAGTTTTAGATCGCCGAGCACTGTAACTTTGGTAACAACTAGAAAATGAATATGATAACGGCATAACCGACAACATAACAGAGCATAACCAACAATGGTTTCATAGTTTGTTTGAAAAGACTTTAGGCACTAGTGGATGACAGTGGGATGGTGGTGGCATGTAGCAGCTGCTTGAGACAACAGTGGCTCCAGCAAACATGAACAAGTATGGACCTGCAATAGAAGGTACAAAAATGTGGTTTGAGATAATGGTATGAGTGAATGATGGAGCTAGCCCATCAAGAGGAAACTATAAGCTATATTATCATCTCATTTAATTTTTGTCTGTTTTGCATAATAGAGTGCGCTGATCAATTGGCATTTCAGTCATGACCAGCGATGGCTATCACCATTTCATTTCTTTTTTTTTTTGACAAGCTAAATGAGATTATTCAGCAAAATTTTTGGTTAAATAAATCATGAAATTGGTTGGCTCTCAAGACCGAACCTTGCATTAATCAACGTATAACCATAACATGGCGCCGTAGGATGGGAGTGTGTTTTGTTTGACATTTCCACGCGGCTAAGTGGCGGTCCACCATTGTTGGAGGATGGAGACGCGGTCACATAGTGTACATATACATATGATGGTATGCATGTGCGGCTGCCAAGTACTCTCGCCAGAGCCCACCCCGGCATTGTGCGCGGCAGGCTAGCAGCCGCCATAGCACGCCGGCGGAAAAGATCACTGTTTGCCTTTCAACTCATCATCCTCGTCGCAGCACTACCCCCTGCCGTCAACATGGTGGATATGCACATCCCTGAAGACCTTCTAGTCGTTGGAGCCAGAGCACATGAGGGGTGTCAACTTGGGATGGTCGAGGTGACCGTCCCGCTCCCGCGAGATCAGCTACAACGAAGGAATCGTCGCTGCAGGACACAAGACACTACCGGAAATCAGCGGTTTGCCGAGTATCCTAGACACTCGGCAAAGCGCCAAAAACACTCGGCAAACGCTTTGCCGAGTGTAACACTCGGCAAACCGCACTCGGCAAAAAACAACTCGGCAAAGCACGCTTTGCCGAGTGTTAAATGTCGGGCACTCGGCAAAGCGTTTGCCGAGTGTCAAATACATCACACGGTAAAGGTGAACGGTAACGATTGAAATCCTAACGAAACTTTAGACAGTTTGCCGAGTGTTAAAAAGCTGACACTCGGCAAACCATGCACACTTTGCCGAGTGTCAGCTTCCTGACACTCGGCAAACCATATCCCCAGATTTGCCACGTGTGGTCACTTTACCGAGTGTCCTGGAGTTGACACTCGGCAAACCGACCAGAATCTGTATTCTTTTTATTCTATTTGCGACACAATTCACAAATATAATATATATCGTACTCAATCACCACAAATATATCACGAGTCATAAATCACAATGATTTCATATATAAAATAATAATCAGATAATTGGTTGTGCAAATAGAATCTTAAAAGTCGGCCTGTTCAGTTATAACTAGAATCAGATTAAATACATGCTCAGTCACAAATAGAATCAAAAGAAGCGTAAAAAAATCGTGCTCCTTCTTGAAGCAGCAACCTCAACATGGCCTTCATCATATCGTTAAAGAGATAGCCATGGGCACGAGCAGCTGCAGCACTGTAAACTGTCATGGACCTGCGGGAAACCAAATAAGCCTAATTATTTCAAAATAAACAGCTAGTAATCAAATAATTATGCAATGATTACCGATATGCACCAAAGGTACTGAAGTTTGCTAATTTTCATTGGTAAAAAAAAAAATGAAACGTAAGATCTGGAAGTCGAGAGCAGTATCTGTACACTCTAATCCTAAGCCAAGCTCTAGAGGTCACGTCGAGAGCAGCAGTCCAGGTGCTCTCTCAATCTCTATTGCTCGCAGCCGCGCCTTTTCCAGTCCCACAATTGCAGATATTTGCAGTAGCAACACAACACGACCATAGCAGATATTTGCAGTGCGCAATTTGTCACTACGCATACAAAACTAATCCAAAACGTCTCTATTGGATATACATAATTTTTTACACATACTGCAGTATTAAGAGCTCCCATTCCATACTTCTATCTGAACTACTATTTTTTAATTTAAAATTGAATAATTGGCTGAGATATTAATGAATCATGGTGATTTAACTGAGAAAACTAATATAAACTGCAGATCAAGGAATCACATTGCAATATCTTCAGCTACGGTGAAAAAAAGGATAACATCCTCAGTACATAAAACAATGGAGGAGCCTGACATTGCTAACTTTATTATTCTTAGAACTGGTAATACAAGTCGTGTGGATTGACATCGTGCAGTGCTGAATAATTTAACTAGTTTACCCCATGACTCCAGCGGACTAAATATACTTCCCAGTTTCATATTTAAGGATACCATTTGCAGCTGTCCTTGGTTTTCATTTCGTAAAAAATGTCAAGTGTATCCAAAACCATACCTTTAGACATGGTATCCTCAAGAGTATCAATTAGTAGTAACATATACTTTTCCAGTTTCATATTTAAGGGGCCAACAGTGTCAGAAAGCTTATAGCTGCAGGAAACGTTATATCAAATGGAGAAATTATCATAATCTAGTACATGCAGTTTGGTATCAACAGGTAAAGTATAGACATAAATGAAAGATATCATTTTTCGTTTAGAACCAAATGCACACAGCAGCAGGCAGCAATACATGTTTCATCGCAAGGGAAAAAACACTACTGCTACCTATGCTGCAGACCAACAGAACTTGATTAAAGGGTTATATTGTTCAACACATTGCTTGTAGTTTTTTTACAGCACACAAAAAGTCTGTGCAGTTGGTCTACTGTATGTGTATCATAGTATCATGTTAGAAGAGCAAATTAATTGTTTTTCTTCACAGATACTCCGATTCTAGTAGCAAACCAAACCAAATACTAATGAACATTTAAGGTCATTACATATCTGCAAGATACACTAAGAAAATATTTGACAAAACCCCTAAACTCAGTCAAGATGTAGATACCTTGCTAAGACCAAAAACACTTTGCTAAGACCAAAATCACATCACAATAGTGATATCCAAACGCCTAAGATATATGGGAAATGTGGGCAACTGACCTACAAAATAATGATCTGGTTAATTTAGATAAACAGTAATATAGCACACATAGCCTAAAATTCCTACTTTCCTCAAAGAGAAAAAAAATATTATTCATCTCAGATGCAACCTCCAGCTAAGCTATATGTTAAATATTGCCCTCTAAAACTGGCGATCACTAAAGAAGAGCATTCTAATCATTTTTCCATTAAAAGCTTCTTGATATCTGCATAACTTAGTGCAATAGGTTCAGTTCACCAGTAGAGTGAGAAAACATACAGATGTCACAGAAAGAGGACAGGAATTAACAAACATGTTGGGCTCACTAAACAAATAAAGCTGCAGGATTTAGCATAGACAGATTGCATTCATTTGAGGAGTGGCCACAACCAAACCATGACTGCAAAAGCGATAGACAGATTGCATTTATTCGGTGGCCAATTTGGTAGAGAAAACATTATAGGGAATTTAAAATGCACTGATTCATAACCTCACCACACATGAAGCACCACAAATTAGTGATTGGGTAAAGCAATAAACTTATTACCTAGGATATATCACACAAAATAATTTGACTCCTAAATCATTCTGAATCATGTTTGCATTGACTCCTAAATCATGCACTATAAACAACAGAGGTCTAGGCAACGCTGCCCCTCCTCCTTGACTCTTCCTTGGCTCTAGGCGACCAACCAGTAGAAGCAACTCGATGTCAATCCTCTTACTGCTGTCCAGACAAGAATGTACTGAAATCCCAAAAAAATTACCTTTGTCAATCCGTCCTTTGCTTCCCCAGATCTAAAGAACAAGGGAGGGAACGGGAGGCAGCAGATCGAGAATGGCTGACTAGAATGGACGCAGCTTGGGTACTGAGTACGGGGCGTCACGGCTGTGCTGGCAGGGCCTGCAGGAGGACGGCGCGGCACGGGGTGGGCAGGCGGGCGTCGCCCGGTGCTGGCCGCGCCGGGGGGGCAGCCCAAGCGGCCGCGGCAGGGGGGCCACGCGGGGGCCCGCGCCTGTGGCCGTTGCGCTCGGCAGCGGGGGCGCCGCTAGCGGGAGCTGGTCCCGGCAGGGGGGCCGCGTGGGAGGGCGCGGCCGCGGCGGGAGGAGGCGCGGTGGCCGGCAGCTGGCTGCGCCGGTGGCCGCGGCGGCGGGCGGCGGTCGGCGCGGGGAGGGAGCAGGGGGGCGCGGGCGTGTATTATGGGACCAGATAAGCCTGGCGCTTTCTGGTTTTGATTTTTAGTTCGCGCTTTGCCGAGTGTGCCAACTCGCAAACTTTTCAATTTCTTTTTTTATTTCTTTCGAAAAAAAAGGTATTTACGCTTTGCCGAGCGTTTTGAATCTAGCACTCGGCAAAGCTTGGGTTTTTTAACACCTACAAGCAAAATAAAAGTCAGAATCAAATAAAAAAATAACTTTGCCCAGTGTCCCCGCTAAACACTCGGCACAAATACCACTTTGCCGAGTGTCGGCAAATTAATTTTTTTTTCATTTTTCGCTTCTAATTTTTTTCTATAACCTTCCTACAATACTTTAAGCAACATGTTAAAATTTAGCACAATTCTCAGACACTTTGTTGTATTTCTTTATTTCATTTTATTTTATTTCATTGGATTTTTTATAAAATGCAAGTTTGAACTGCAAGTGAATGAAATAACGACATTTCATAAATGCAAAAATGATATCCATGTTATTAAGTGTTGTTTGAGGCCGTATCCAGGAACACACCCGAAATTTCACACATCTTATTCTCGAAACATGACCACGAACTTGGGAGGAATAGTTTTTAAATTGTTTAAAATGCAAACGGAGTCAGAAAATCGTGAAACTTGTCGATAAATCATGATATCACATGTGGATACTATGATAAAAATTTGAGAAGATTTCAAGCACGTCGTCACGTACGATGCTTAGAACCCTAACATTTCCATATGAGATATCATGAGGAGGAGGTGGGGATGTTAGGTTTTGTAAGCATCGTACGTGACGATATGCTCGAAAGTTTCTCAAATTTTTTTCATCACATCCACATGTGATATCATGACTTGTCGACAAGTTTCACGAATTTCGGACTCCGTTTGAGTTTTATAAAATTTTAAAACTATTCATCCGTAATTTCGTGGTCATGTTTCGAAAAGAAGATGTGCGAAATTTCGGGTCTTTTCTTGGATACGGCCTCAAACAATACTCAATAATATGAATATCATTTTTGTATTAATGAAATGTCATTATTCGATGCACTTACAGTTCAAACTTGCATTTTTCAAAAAAAATCAATGAAATGAAATAAACTAAAGAAATATAGCAAAATATCTTAAAATTGTGCCAAATTTCAACATGTTGGTCAAGGTATTGTAGGAAGCCTACAGAAAAAAATGGAAGCCAAAAATGAAAAAACAAAATTTATTTTGCCGAGTGTCTCATAAAAACACTTAGCAAACAGTGAACTTTGCCGAGTGTTTTAATGGGACACTCGGCAAACTACCCATTTTGCCGAGTGCTAACGGAAGACACTCGGCAAACTACTGACGGCGGTTACCACCCGTCAAACTTTGCCGTGTGTTTAATTTTGCCGAGTGTCGACACTCGGCAAAGTGCTCTCTTTGCGGTGTGTTGCAAACCATTTTTTTGCCGAGTATCTCCATTTTGCCGTGTGTTTAGAGCATAACACTCGGCAAACCGCCTCTTTGCCGAGTGTCCGCGTTTTGGCACTCGGCAAAACATAAAACATTCGGCAAATCATGGAGACCATGGCCATGGCTGGGAGGTCGGGCAGGCACAACCGTCGCCAGGGGGCCATCAAGTTGCATCGACAAGGTTTAGATGGCTGATTGGAAAAGTTTAAGGTGTTGAATACATGGCTTTTAGTTCATAGGGTGAAGTAGATACGGTGATAAAGATTATGGGTTATGTAAACTTTTTTTAAATAAAGAATGAACGCCGCCATGAAACACTCGCTGAGACCAGCCTTAACCAATGTAATAATTGATATTTTATAGACATTAAAATAATCGAGTTGTTGTTAACCTAGTATTATTATTTAAAATTAAGGTGGAAAGAAAAATAATGTGAACACTGCGATGTTTATAAAAAGTTCAGTTAAATGTAGCAAAATCATCATTATATGATTCAGTTTTTATAATATATTACAAATCCTTTGTAAAAATGCATACTTCGTAAATTTGATAGGATCCTAACCTCCGGTTCTATCCTTTCAGACAAAAAAATGTATCTCCTGTTCCTAACTGTAACACAACAGCCTAGCTTGCTCAGTTGCTCCTATATGGCTCTACCTGTATGCAGGATGTTCGTCCTCGTCGTCGAAGGCTGCGAGAGCCTTGGCGACGTCGTCCATTGTCGGCCGGCTGCTCCTGTCCTGCTGCATACACGACAAGGAGATCCGCACCATTTCCAGGGCCTGCCGGGGATTAAACTGCCCCTGCAACCTGCCGTCCACCAGGGGCACGACGTTGCCGGAAGCCAGCACCTGCCTCAAGGCCTGAGCGATCTGCGGCATCTCCAGGCGCACCCCGCCCGCCGTGGTCTGGTCACACACCCTGCAGCCCATGAGCATCTCCAGCAGCACGACGCCGTAGCTGTACACGTCCACCTTGGCGTTGATGGGGACGTTGAGCGCCCACTCAGGCGCCAAGTACCCCGTCGTCCCCCTCATGTGAGACAGCGGCGTGCCGTCGCCGGCGCCGCCGGCGCCGTCCCTCTTGGAGAGCTTGGCCAGCCCGAAGTCGGCGATCTTGGCGTCGAACTCCCGCGTGAGCAGGATGTTCTCCGGCTTCACGTCGCAGTGGATGACCCACTCCAGGCACTCGTGGTGAAGGTAGGCGAGGCCCCTGGCCGTGCCCAGCGCGATCCTGTACCGCTCGCGCCACGGCAGTACCATCGTCTCCGCGTCGAACAGGTGCCTGTCCAGCGACTGGTTCTCCACGTATTCGTACACCAGCAGCTTGGTGTGCTTGCCCTGGGAGCAGAACCCCCAGATCCTGACGAGGTTGATGTGGTTGATCCGCCCGATCACCGTCATCTCCGCCCAGAACTCCTCGTCGCCCCCCGCCACGTTCGTCAGCTTCTTCACGGCCACCACCTTCTTCCCTTTGTCGAGCACGCCGCGGTACACCACGCCGGAGCCGCCCCGACCGAGCTCCTCCTTGAAGTTCCCCGTCGCGTCCTTGAGCTCCCGGTACGTGAACCCCCTGAACTGGCCCGTCACCATCCTGTAGCCTGCCGCCTCTAGCGAACTGGGTATGTTCTGCTTGCTGGTGAGAAACCACCAGCTTGTTGCGATGAAGATCACATCTAGAGCTCCCAGCACTCCGGCGAACGCAAACAGGTACGGCCACTTCTCCCCGTTCCCTGTTCTACCGATTGTCGTTCCCTCTGATCTTTGGACGATCACGGAGATGTTGTTAGGATCGCAGGCAAGGCCTCCGGTGCTCCGTGCAGTGACGAGAGGCGCCGTGGCGTCGAAATCGAGAGGAACTTTCAGGTACATGGTCCCAGAGAAGGACGAAGACGTGAAGCCGTTGAACAGAATGCTTTTCGGGTAGCAGACGCCATGGCCTTCAAGCCTGTAGGAGAAGCCGACGCACGAGCACATCTGCAAGCAGAGTTTCTTGCAGTACTCAAACGTGACGGACTGGTTGAACGCCAGGTCGTAGCCGTAGAAGTCGCTGTGAGGCAACCTGAGGAATTTAAACTGCTCCTCCGGCGGCGGCTGGCTGCAGTCGGTGGCCCTGAACATGGGCTTGCAGCCTTGCCGCCAGTCCTGCGGATCCACCATCTCGTACGCCGGCGCGCACGAGCACCGGAGGCTGGGCTGGTACTCGCAGAGAGCGTTCTGGCCGCACAGCCCGTGCGCGGAGCACGGCTGCCCCAGCGCCGCCCATGTCACCGCCCAGCGCCCCGTCGACGCGTTCATGCTGTAGATCTTCACGTTGCCGTCCTGGTCCATGGTCATCCGCCTCTTGACGCCGGGGCCGAAGTCGGAGGCATGGACTCCCAGGTTGTCGCTCGACAGGAACACGCCGTCGCCGCCGAGGACGCCGATCCTCGAGCTGTTGTACGTCGTCCGGCCGTTCTGGAACGGATCGTTGATAGGATTGTTTGGCCAGTAGATGCTCGATATGTTGGGGCTGTCGTACAGCAGCCGCAGCACGTTGTCGTTGTCGTAGTAGAGGCTGAAGTAGCCCGAGACCAGCTTCTTGTCCTTGGTGAGCGGCTGCGACGGGACCAGTGTGTCCGTCGGCCAATCGAAGCTCTGCCACAAGGTGCGGCCGCCGCCGGTAGATGATGGGTCCGAGATGAGGAGGTTGCCGGTGTTGAGGAGGGACACGGTGAGGGCGCCCCCGCCGCCGCCGCCGCCGCCGCTGGTCTTGCTGTCCCACACCGTGGTGCCGTTGGCGTCGTCGAGGGCTAGGCCCCCGTCGCGTCGGAACGAGATCCTGGAGCCCCGGCCGTTCACGGGGGCGCCGGGGTTCGCCGTCCAGATGGCAGTCTTCTCCGCTGCGTCGGTGTACCAGATGGAGAAGGAGAACGCGTTCTCGCCGGCGTCCTGGAAGCCGCAGGAGAAAGTGCCGTCGGGGGAAATCAGGAACGGCCGCCAGTGGTCTTCCACCGACAGAGAGGAGCCGGTGCCCACCGTGTGCGGGGCCGGCTCTGGCGCCGACGACGATGACGGACACAGCACGACGGCGGCGAGCAGCAACACGAAGGCCAGAGACCTTGCCATATCGTTCCACGGTGCTGCCCTTCTGCACGAATGAAACTGCTAACCGGAGCGTGCCAAGCTAGGTGAATGGCCACTGATCTGCCCGTCCACGCAGCACCACACAAGGGTTTGCCTGCGAGCATGGGGTTACGTGTCATATATGTTCATTATCATTACATTACTAGCTGTCTTCACCAGTATGAACCTATGCGTCCGGGCGAGGTACCGATCGATCTAGACAAGATTACTTGGTCTTCCGATCCGTCGTCTAGCGTATGCCGTGTAGTTAAGGTAGATGACCCTCCGTCCCTAGAACACCGTCGTTTTAGACTTTAGAGACATCACATTTGACCATTCGTCTTATTCAAAATTTTTATATAAATATTATTTATTTTATTATGATTTGTTTTATTATTAGAGATACTTTAATAATTATTTATTGATTTTATATTTTATATAAATTTTTGAATAAGATGAACGATGAAACACAAAAATCTAAAATGATATATTTTTTTTTTATGGAGGGAGTACATCCATTCCAGGGAATTGGCCGGAACCTTGATTAGTTTGACGATGAAAGTGACTGGGGATATACACAAGCAACCAAACGCACTAGAGGAGTAGTAGAGGTAATAAATGAACAAAACAGTGGTCCAGGAGATCAATGGAATTAGGCATGATTGCCAAGTTGTTCGGTCTCCTTAGTCCTTAGTCCTTACGTAGGGACGCTTGTCAATGTCAGGTTGTCGGATGTGGGTCCGTTTGTCCTGGCTGTTTGGAAGCTTCTGGACCTTTCAAAAGCTAAAGGCTCTGTTCGCTAAAGCTGAAAAATGCTGAAAATTCTGATTTGGTGTGAGAGGAAAGTACTGTAGAAGGACTGAAAAATAAGCGGTTCTAAGGTTTAACGAACAAAACCAAAATCTCTCTAAAACTTCTTTTAAAAAAGGATTAAGTCCACTTTTAGCCCCTCAACTCTTGTCTTTGTCTAATTTTAACCCTTAACTATAAATCCGTCTAATTTTGGCACCTCAACTATCAAAACCGTTTAATTTTGACCCCAGAGCCATCGAAAGCCACTCCAAATCGCCTCAGGGGTCAAAATTGAATGGTTTTGATAGTTGAAGTGCCAAAGTTACACGTAAACAAGAGTTGAGTGGCTAACAATAGACTTAATCAACTAATTTAGTTTCAAAATATTTATGAAAAATAGACTTATCAATAAATATTTATATGCACATCATTTGAATTTTTTTTTGTTCTGAATAAGAATCTGAATTTCTTTAAAATGTAATCCATATGTTTGAAGTTCTCATTTTTTTTTAAAAAAAAACTGTTTAAACTAAATCGGTTTGAGAAATGACGAAATCCAAAGTTGCGAATCTCAATGAGATATATAATTCTATAGTTGGTCATAAATATTTATCAATCGGTAAATATAAATTTATAATTTTTTCATAAATATTTAGGTATTTACTTATACAATTAGATATTAATAGGTAAAATTTTAATACATATAAATATTTACTTATAAATGATGTGTGGTTATATTTTAATGCATATAAATGTTTATTGATACCTCTATTTTTTCATAAATATTTAAAACAAAATTAGTTGATTAAGTCTATTTTTAGTTCCTCAACTCTTGGTTATGTCTAATTTTAGCACTTCAACTATCAAAACCATTTAATTTTGACCCCTGAGAGTGGTTTTGGATGGCTTTGGAGTTAAAATTAAACGGTTTTGATAGTTGGGGTGCCAAAGTTAGACGATTTTATAGTTGAGGGTTAAAATTAGACAAAGCCAAGAGTTGAGAGGCCAAAAGTGGACTTAATCCTTTAAAAAAATATCCCTAAAACCAAAAGCTAGCTTTTGAAAGATCCAAAAATAGCCTCCCTAAAACTCAAGGAAGGAGAAGCTTCAGCACGTTCCGGGTCGTCGAGCCCAGGAGACCGCCGACCCAAGGAACCTGAAGCCTATGCCCGAGCCAGGACAAACGTTCCTGGCATGATTGTCGAGCACCGGAGTGCGCCGATCCAGGATGCCCAACTCGCGTTTCTTCGGCCCATCGTGGTCCAATAGCTAGTATCAGAAGAGAGAATGGAGGATGCGTATATGTATTGGTTTGAAAGATAAGAGAGGGGTCATCGAAGAACTTGTAAACTTTACGAAATTCTCCAAGCACTATTCTGTTTAACACTACCCCGTTCTTGCTGCCGATCACAAATTCTAGATCTTCTAGCCCCAACCTCCCTTCTTGTTAACACTTAAGATGTCAAATTCACGCAGACTAAGTGTTAGCTGAAGCAACGGACATATTGCAATCCCTCTCTCTCGAAGACTGAAGTCAAGGTCTTTGGAGTTTGGACTATTCATAGGATACCCTGCTGTGAGGGCAGAGAAATGTTACGGCTATGTTCAACGCGACTTATATTGTGTCTGTGACTGATGTGGTACTGATTTATTTATTGTGAGAGAAAAATTATTTCACAACTGAAAAATACAAATGAATTTTTTTTTAGTGTCTCTCATTCTCATCTGAGTACAGCTGTAGTATCCCTTCTTGAGATCATCAGAATATCGTAGGCGACGGATGCGTCATGATCCTTTTATGGCACCACACGTGAGAGGCAAGTGTTGAATATAGGAGCACACCTGCGGGAGTCAAGACTCGAAGGCAGGCGGGCTCGAACGCACACCTGCCGTCGTTGCCAACCGCACTAGGTGCGGTCCTCAATACAGATGGATTTTGACTGATAAGCTAAACGTTTGCCAATGACTGCAAGCCATGTCTCCAATGAACGATGTGACGTCGTAACCAGGGTTATATTTACCGACGGCATACCGCGGTAACCGGCCGGTTACCGGTCATACCGGTCCGGACCGGTACCGGTACCGGCCGGTTTGGAAAAACCGAAATTTCAAATTTAAAATCGGAGGAAAAAATAGTAAAAAAATTCCTAAAAATACTTCATGATTTATAGATTCCAATGGTGTCAAAATTTTTCAAATTTGACTACATTTAGAATTTTTTTCGAAGTCCCGAAGTAAAAAAAAAAGGCCCGTTAAGGCCCGTTAGGCCCATTAGGCCCGAACGGGCACAAAACGGCACCCTGGGTCACAGGGGGGCAGAGCCACCCCCCATTTCCCTCCTCCGCGCCGCAGCAGCCGAAACCGCCGCCTCCCCGCTCGTCCGCTCGCCGCCGCTTTCTTACCGGCCAGTAGGACCGGTATACCGGTCGGTAAGACCGGGATACCGACGCGCGCACGGATCCGCCGGGTACCGGGCGGTTTCACCGGTTTCTCGGCCGGTTTCAACCGGTAACCGCGCGGTTTCGCCGGTTTCGGCAGGTAAGGTTGTTTCTTTTTTTTCTTGAGCATTTTTAGTAGGATTAGCTTTAGGATTTGGAATAGGAAGTAGTTATCTATTGATCTAGGGTGCAGTGGTAATTTGATTTAGGATTTTAGTAGGATTTATGGTGTGTTTAGGTTATTAGTTAGGGTTATGTTTAGGATTTGGTTTAGGATTTTAGGTTTGATGTATATTTTAGGTTGTAGGTGTGCTAATACTGATGTATATTTTAGGTTTATATTGTTTAGGTAAATTTTATTTAGGTGGAAGGTTGTGACTTAGCCACTTATTTACGTAGATTTAATCTATGTGATTGATTAGTTTGTGTTGTCCATTCATGCAGGTGCACAATGTCAAGCAGAGGAAAAAACATTGTATGGGAGCATGGTGAAAACCTTTCTCCTGGGTGGAGGTGCAACTACTGTCATACGATGAAAGGAGGTGGTGGTGCAACAAGATTCAAAGAACATTTAGCCGGTCGCGGGTCGCAGGTGGTGCATTGCAGAAGCGTGCCAGATGATGTGCGTGAGTACTTTCAACGTGATCTTGATAGAACTAAAAAGGCAACTTCTGACCGGTCTCGACAAAAGTTGGCAAGAGAGAAGGCTGCAGCGGAGGGTAACCATCCACTTGGTGATGATGAATATGAGGAGCAGCTCCAGCAAGCACTTAATCAGTCGAGAGCAGAATATGAGTACGAGCAGGGGGTGCAACAGAGAGGAGGTAATTACGACCGTGGAGGGGGTAGTGGTTCACAGGGTGGGAATCCTTTGCAAAGGATGTTTCGAAGAGCAGGATCACAGAGGGAGACTCCTGTGGTTCTGCAGGACTACAATTTGGCAGCCGGTAGGAGGAGAGGAATGGTCCAACCGAGGATTGATACAGGGTCTTGGACGCAGAAGGGGAAGAATGCAAAGGAAGCTATTGGGAAAGCTTGGGGAAAGTTTTTCCATGTTGCAAGAATCCCAGGACGACAGGCCGACAATCCGTACTTCATAAGTGTGGTGAGAGAGACACAAAAGTGGGGTTAGTACAACTTTCAGAGTCATCTCTCTCAATTTTGATGTTTCTATCTTTATGTATTCTCACGAATGGCTTCTGCTTACAGGTGAAGGCATTGTGTCACCTACTAGAAGGGATATCGATGGCAAGTACCTAGATGAGAACGAGAAAGACTTGAAGGCTAGGTACGCAAAGTTTCAGAAGGAATGGACCAACTTTGGCGTGACGTTGATGTGTGATTCTTGGACTGGTCCCACTAGAATGAGTGTCATCAACTTCCTGATTTATTGCAATGGGGTCACATGGTTTCATAAATCTGTTAATGCAACTGGGCGAAGTCAAGATGCCAATTATTTATACCAGGTAGTTTCTGAACATGTTGTTAGGTTCATACTATTTATAATATTGTGATTTACGTCACATTTGTAAAAACTGTTGTGGTTATTTTTCAGGAAATTCGTAAGGTTGTTGAAGAGATTGGCGCCGAGCATGTCGTACATGTGGTGACCGACAATGGCGCCAACTACAAAAAAGCTTGCAAGATACTGGGAAACCATTATGCTCATATTGTTTGGACGCCATGCCTTCACACACCATCAACTTGATGTTGAAGGATATTGGTGAAAGGCCCGAACATGCAGGTACAATCGCAACATGTAAGCGAATCTCAACCTTTTTGCACAACCATGCTCAGTTGAATGCAATGATGAGGAAGGCAATCGGTGGTGAGTTGGTCAAGTGGAATGTTACTAGATTTGGGACCAACTACATGTTCCTAGAGAGCTTTCACCGGAAACGTGACAAGTTCATGCAGTGGATGTCTTCTCCTGAATTTCTGCAAAGCAAGTGGATAAAATGTGAAGACGGTCGCTTTGCTCATTCAAGGTTATCAAGTATCCAGTGGTGGAAGGGACTGGAATACATCATCAAAACAGTTCAACCAATTTATAAGTTCCTCCGCTTCGCTGATCAAGACAAGCAGCCTAACATGTGTGATGTAGTGTATGCCTACCAGACTTGCAAAATGGAGATGGAGTCTGTCTTTGGAAGAAATAAGCAGACATGGAATGAGTATCGACAGATTATGGACAACAGGATTACTGACGTGTACATTGACACGTATGTGGGTGCAGGTACGATCATGAATTATATTTACTTAGCAAGCTCCATGAAATAAATACTTACCGTTCCCTTGTTTGGCATTTGTCATGTGTTGCAGGTGCTGTCCTAAATCCAAAGTACGCATATAACATGGATCCAACTCCAACAATGTTTAATGGTCTGAAAGATACATTTTCGCGCATGACGGATTTGCAGAGCGCCATGCAGGCTTTACAAGAGGCAGAGATTTTTCGACAGAAGCTTGGTGAGTTTGGCTCCGAACTCGCTATGAAAATGGCAGCGGATCCAAGGACTAGCCCATGTAAGAGCCTAAGAGCACTTCTCTACCCTTGATGCTTTGCTCTCGTGGAATATATATCTAACATAATGTGTTACACTTGCAGCGGCCTGGTGGATGATATTTGGTAGTCAAACTCTAAATTTGCAGCGTCTTGCTTTGCGGCTTGTTGCACAATGTATCTCCTCCAGTGGATGCGAGCGGAATTGGAGTACTTTTGCCTTGCTTCATACGAAGGTTCGCAATCGGTTGTCCCACAAAAAACTAAACAAGCTTGTGTATGTCAACTACAATCTTCGGCTGCGACTAGCGGATATCTCTGGACCGCCACTGCATGATGACGAAGATTTCATTGACAAGTTCGCCGAAGTCTCATTCTATGACTCGAACAATCCAGTTAGGCAATGGATGGAGTATGGTAGATCAAACCAGGCACCAGTTCTTGATGAGGATGATGACGAAGTAGACGCCCCTATGCCATCACATATTGTCAGGTATAATGTGTCTCTGTCTGGCTTTCATATTATGTATGTCCATTTTATTTATGTGATTTATTTGTTTGTGCTCGTAGTGACCACATAGACGCCCAAGATCTACGTCAGGCCACGGGAGATGATTCCATCAGTGATTGGGCCCGTAGACATGTGGGTGATAGTCACCTCGGGAAGAGGAAGATGCAGATGCCGCCTAAGAAGGGTGACCCCAAGCGTCAACGCGGAAAGAAAAAGCAAGTGATCAGTGACACTGAAACTGAGGATGAGGCTCAGCGTAGTCCACCGTATAAGGAGTCTTAGGATAGCAGCTCAACTGATGACGGTTCTGATGACGACAGTGACGGTGGCGGTGATGGTGATGGTGATGGTGATGGTGCTGGTGGTGCTGCTGGTGGTAGTGGTTCTGGTGGTGGTGGTGGTGGCAGTGGGTTTGGTGCTGGTGGTAGTGGTTCTGGTGGAGGTGGTGGTCTTCGTTTCACAGGTATCCATTGCACCTACGTACGCACAATTGTTTCTATGTATGACTTCTAAACTACTAATAATGGTTTTTTTGCAGGCGAGACCCAGTTCACGCATGCTACTCAGGACCGCGACCATGGACAACCGGAGTCGCAGAGGACTGTTTATGCACCTACAGACTACGACACTCCGCAGCATTCTTCTTCCTCGTACAGTGATACCTCCC
Source organism: Eremochloa ophiuroides (assembly GCA_038502445.1). Lineage (NCBI taxonomy): Eukaryota > Viridiplantae > Streptophyta > Magnoliopsida > Poales > Poaceae > Eremochloa > Eremochloa ophiuroides. The sequence continues at coordinate 60,409,505 of JAHLJS010000006.1, forward strand.
AGGCAAGCTATAACTATCACATTCCTGACATTACCACGCAACCTGCGACCAGATGGGTGTATGAATGGGAAGACCCCCATTTTTACGCTATGTTAGTTCAAGAATGGGAGACAACAGCGGCATGGACGGGCCAATCTTGGAATGATTTTAAGGCCGAGTTGCTTAGACTGCGAGGTATCGCTTTGATGTCCACCGCCGAATATCAGATGTCTTGCAGCATGGGGGCCTTTCCATACTTCATACAACGTTGATTATGCCTATGCCGATGACTATCACATTTGTTCGTGTATGAGACTAAGAATATGCTATTTATATGATACTATGTATTGATGACTTTGATGTGCCTTATGTATTGATACAATACAAGTATGTGTATGCCCTATGTATTGCTACGGCACTATTTATCCCTGAAATGTATGGTGTTTATACCTCATTATGTGCAAAGGCCATTCAAAAAAAATTTGTTTTCTGCATTAAAAAAAAAGAAAATCAGCTGGTTTTGACCGGTTACCGTTTATACCGGTCATACCGGCCGGTATACCCGTCTAAAACCGATTGAGCTGTGAGTTTGAATTCGATTTCGAATTCGGCCGGTTTCCGGCCGGTTACCGTTTATACCGGCCGGTATACCGTTACCGCCGCCCGGCGGTAACCGGATTTCGGTCGGTATAAAAAACCCTGGCCGGCCCGTTAAGGCCCATTAAATCATGAAGGTCGAAAAATATACTAAACGCACTCAAATTTGAAAAACTTTGACATCATTGGATTCTATAAATCATTAACTATTTTTAGAAATTTTTTCAGCATTTTTTTTAAAAAAATAAATCTGAAATTTGAAAATGCGACCGGTTACCACCAAACCCTAAACCCTAAACCCTAAACCACCAAACCGGTCGGTAAACCGCTCAAACCGGCTGGCATACCGGTCTGGAACCGATTGAACTGGGGTTCAAATTCAAAATTTGAATTCGACCGGTTTCTACCGGTAACCGGTCAAACCGGACCGGTATACCGATACCGCCGGCCGGCGGTTACCGGCTACCGGTCGGTAAAAAAAACCCTGGTCGTGACCTTCAAGATTTTAGGTTCTATTTTAATTTCTGGAAAATGGATTCGTAAAAAATAAAGTTCTGCAAAAAGGACATCTAGCCTAATAGTTACAAGAGCCTCAGTAGCACCTAAAATTCTGCGTTCGACTCCCCGTAGAAGTGAATATGCTTTTATTAATAAGGGAAGTTTCCGTCAACAACATACACCAATGCTGATATAGATGGCCAAACGGGCCACACGGCACGGCACGATTCGGCACGGGCACGAGTCGGCACGCGTGCCTACCGTGCCGTGCCTGGCGTGCTCCCGTGCCAGCCTCCCAGCACGGGCACGACACAGTTAGAGCTGGAGCGTGCCGTGTCGTGCCGCTGGGCACGGCAGCACGGCAGTTCCCGTACCAGCCCGCTTGACCGGCGCCGCCGCGTCGTCGACGTCGAGTAGCAGCCGCACGCCATTGACACGGGTTGGAGCAGCAGCGCGCCATCACTGCGCCATGGAGCAGCAGCAGTGAGCCGTGCGCCATCGCCGTGCCATGGAGCAACAGGGAGCCGTGCGCCATCGCCGCGCCATGGAGCAGTAGCCGCGCGCCGTCACCGTACTGCCGGACGGGAGACGAAGAAGAAAGTATAGGAGGCAGTGGTTGCCGGCTGAGGAAGAAGAAGGTACGGGAGGAGCGACGCACGGACGGGAGACGAGAGCTACGTCGGCCATCGATTTTGTTTATTCAACGGCGGCCACGATTGGAATTTGGGATGGATACGGAGCTAGCTAGGGCTAGGACATCCAACGGCTGTAGTGCATCACATATGATCCAACGGTGGAAAATTATCGGGCCGCATCGTGCTGGCCCAAAAACTGTGTCGTGCCTGGACCGGGCCATTGTGCGCGCGCGTACACGGGTACGAGCACTCCGACGGGCCGTGCTAGCACGGGCACGGTGCTAGCGGGCCCGGGCCGTTTTCAGGGCGTGCTTTTTAGTGCCGTGCTCGGGCCAGTCCACAAAATTTGGCCCGTTTGGCCATCAATAAATGCTGACGCAGTCAATCTCAAATATTTGCTGGTCCGGTCTTCGAAAATGCTCATAGGAGTAAGGTTTATGTGCATGCGTTCAAAATAGACGTATGTAATGACTTCATCAATCTAAAAAAATTGCCGGCTTAGTCTTCAAGATGCTCATAGTGGTAGGATTTACGCGCATGAGTAGGATTTACATATGCAATGACTTCATCAATCTAAAAAATACATGCTTCGTAAATATGATAGGATCCTAACCTCCAATTCTATCCTTTCAGACAAAAAAAAGAGTTAAATACACCAGCGGCCTTTAAACTTGTGGCGTTGTGCTACTTAGGTCCACAAAGTCTCAAAATCGAAATCTGACCCCCTAAACTTGTTAAGTGGTGCCACTTAAATCCATAAACTCTCAAAATTGAAATTTGAACCCCTAAACTTATCAAGTGGTAACAGTTAAGTCTAAACCCCTTCGATAGATGCTGATTGATAATTTTTTTTTAACAAAAGCACCCTACTATATACACGTTCTATACCTCCATATTGGTCGTGCGCGGCGGCATTTGCAGTCGTTCGTCTTACTCGCCATGGTTGGCCATGTGTCAAACTCCAAAATTTATATTTTGGGTTGTAAATAGAAAATATGAAATAAAATAAGTATTTTAAACTGTTTCTTAAAATTTTCTAAGGTTTAATTAGTTGTTTATAAATTAAATAGTGAAAAGGGTGATTTCTCAAACTTTTATAATTTACATGATATGTTTGTTGTATTCATGCCATTTACATAATTTTATTGAGTGGAAAATATTTATTCAAAATTCTATTAGACCCCATCAGTTTTATTCTAATTACAAATAAATAAAAAGGACCACGCTAATGGCTGCGCGCGCAGGCGGAAGCCGTTCCGCGTGCTAGCCGCCTCTCGCGCACACAAGTCCTTCCTCCCCATCTCTGGCGTCACCCACCGCCTCGTCGAGATCATCCTCTCCGTCTCCGGCGCGTCACCCACCGCCTCGTCGAGCTCATCCTCTCCGTCTCCGACGCGTCACCCACCGCCTCGTCGAGCTCGGCTCCGGTGAGTCCCCCGCCTCGAGCACCTCCCACCGCCGTGCCGTCCGCCGCTTGCCGCCGCGGCGCGGTAGGGCCTCGCCGGCTCCGACGAGGCTCTACCGTGCCGCGGCGGCCTTCCTATTTCCCTTTCCCCTCCCCACCCTCCACCCCCCCTCCCCCGTCTGGCAACCGAGCTCGGCGCCCTCTTCACCAACTCCGGTGACGAGCTACCCCGCCCCTTACCTACCCGGCCGCCACCCCCTCCGCCAGGACCCTAATGGCCGCCCGTCCTCCTCCCCACCGCCTGGCCGGCCTTCCTCCCCCGGCCGGACCTTCTATGCCCCGCTGGAGTTGGGAAAGAGGAGTGGCGTGGCTCGCCGGCGGTACTTCTTCTCCGGCGGTGCGTCTTCTCCGGCGGCGGCAACGGCGAGCGCGCGCGGGCTGGTGCGAGCACGGGCCTCAGCAGCGAGCGCATCGGACGGCCGGCTTCGCCCCGCACGCATCGGCGGCCGCGCTGGTGTGCGCGCCGAGCGTCGCGAGCGCGCGCGCTCTAATAGTAGCATTTAGGAAATAAAAATATTTAATGATTTATTATGAAATAATCCCAAATTATAATTCCTAAAAGTCCCAAAATTATTTCCAAGTATTTTTATACATCGCCACGCGTGAGCAAGATAGTGGTATAGAATATGTTTATAATAGGGTGTTTTTAAAAAAAACAAATATCCTAATCAACATGTATCGAAAGGGTATTGACCTAAGTGGCACTGCTTAACAAGTTTAGGGGGCAGAGTTTAGAGGATCAGATTTCGATGTTGAGAGTTTGTGGACCTAAATGTCACAACGCTACAAGTTTAAGGTCCGCCAGTGTATTTAACTTTAAAAAAAATGTATCTCCTGATCCTAACTGTAACACAACAGCCTAGCTTTGCGCAGTTCCTCCTATATGGCTCTACCTGTATGCAGGATGTTCGTCCTCGTCGTCGAAGGCTGCGAGAGCCTTGGCGACGTCGTCCATTGTCGGCCGGCTGCTCCTGTCCTGCTGCATACACGACAAGGAGATCCGCACCATTTCCAGGGCCTGCCGGGGATTAAACTGCCCCTGCAACCTGCCGTCCACCAGGGGCACGACGTTGCCGGAAGCCAGCACCTGCCTTCAATGCCTGCGCAATCTGCGGCATCTCCAGGCGCACCCCGCCCGCCGTGGTATGGTCACACACCCTGCAGCCCATGAGCATCTCCAGCAGCACGACGCCGTAGCTGTACACGTCCACCTTGGCGTTGATGGGGACGTTGAGCGCCCACTCCGGCGCCATGTACCCCGTCGTCCCTCTCATGTGAGACAGCGGCGTGCCGTCTCCGCCGGCGCCCGCCGCCGCCGCCGTCCCTCTTGGAGAGCTTGGCCAGCCCGAAGTCGGCGATCTTGGCGTCGAACTCCCGCGTCAGCAGGATGTTCTCCGGCTTCACATCGCAGTGGATGACCCACTCGAGGCACTCGTGGTGGAGGTAGGCGAGGCCCCTGGCCGTGCCTAGCGCGATCCTGTACCGCTCGCGCCACGGCAGTACCATCGTCTCCGCGTCGAACAGGTGCCTGTCCAGCGACTGGTTCTCCACGTACTCGTACACCAGCAGCTTGTTGCGCTTGCCCTGGGAGCAGAACCCCCAGATCCTTACGAGGTTGATGTGGTTGATCCGCCCGATCACCGTCATCTCCGCCCAGAACTCCTCGTCGCCCCCCGCCACGTTCGTCAGCTTCTTCACGGCCACCACTTTTTTCCCTTTGTCCAGCACGCCGCGGTACACCACGCCGGAGCCACCCCGGCCGAGCTCCTCCTTGAAGTTCCCCGTCGCGTCCTTGAGCTCCCGGTACGTGAACCTCCTGAACTGGCCCGTCACCATCCGGTAGCCTGCCGCCTCTAGCGAGCTGGGTATGTTCTGCTTGCTGGAGAGGAACCACCAGCCTGTTGCAATGAAGACAAGGTCGAGAATCCCAAGCACTCCGGCGAACGCAAACAGGTACGACCATTTGGCGTTGTTTCTGGATGTCCGGAACGTGTCCGGAGTTCCCTGGACGATCTCGGGACCGTCAGGATTGCAAGCAAGTCCTTGCGACTGAGCCGAGGCATCGGAATAATCGATTGGTACTTTGAGGTAGATGTTGCCGTCGAAGTTTGGAGACGTGTACCCGTTGTAGAGGAAGCCTTTCGGGTAGCAGGCGCCTCGCCCTTCGAACGGCCGGTAGGAGAAGGCGGCGCACGAGCACATCTCCAGGCATAGCTTCTTGCAGTGCTCGAACGTGACAGAGGTGTTGTACCCCACGTCGTAGCCGTAGAAGTCGGTGTGCGGCACCTCGACAAACTTGAACCGCCGCTGCTCGCTGCAGTTGGTGGCGACGCTGAACATGGGCTTGCAGCCTTGTCGCCAGTCGTGGCGGTCGACCATCTCGTGACCGGGCACGCACACGCACCTGAGGCTGGGCTGGTACACGCAGATGGCGTTCCGGCCGCACAGCCCGTGCGCGGAGCACGCCTGCGCCATGGCCGCCCATGTCACCGTCCAGCCCCCCGTGGACAGGTCCAGGCTGTAGATTCTCAGGTTGCCGTCCGGATCGATGGTCAGCCGTCTCTTGACACCAGGCACGCCCAGGTCGGAGGCGACGATGCGCAGGTTGTCGCTGGACAGGAAGACGCCGGCGTCGTCGAGGACGGCGATCCTGGAGCTGTTGTAGGTCGTCCGGCCGTTGGGGAACACGCCGTAGTCCGGGTTGGGCCAGTAGATGCTCGAGATGTCGGGGCCGTCGTAGCGGAGCCGCAGCACGTTGTCGTTGTCGTAGTAGAGGTAGAAGTACCTGGCCACCAGCGTGGTGTCCTTGGTAAGCCGCTGCGACGGGACCAGCGTGTCCCCCGGCCAGTCGAAGCTTTGCCACAGGGGGCTCGACGGGTCCGAGTCCGAGAAGATGACGAGGTTTCCGGAGTCGAGGAGGGAGATGGAGAGACCGGCGCCGCTCGTCTTGCTATCCCACACCGTCGTCCCGTTGGCGCCGGAGAGAGCCAGGCGCCCGTCGTGACGGAACGAGATCCTGGACCCGCGGCCGTTCACGAGCGCGTCGGGGTTCGCCGTCCAGACGGCGGTCTTGTTCGCTGCGTCGGTGTACCAGACGGAGAAGGAGAAGGCGTTGTCGCCGGTCTCCAGGAAGCCGCAGGAGAAGGTGGCGTCGTGGGACACCAGGAAGGGCCGCACGTGGTCTTCCACGGACAGGGACGAGCCGGCGCCCAGCGTGTGCTGCGCCGACGCCGACGCCGACGCCGACGAGCGCAGGAGAAGACAGAGCAGAGAAACCAGGAAGGCTAGCATTCTACCCTGTTTTGCTGGCATGGAAACAAATGAAAGTATGTCAGCAGATAGGTGAAGAGCCATCGATTTGGAAGTACTTCGGCTGTGTTTAGTTGGGAAAAAGTGGGGGAAAAAAGTGGACTGTAGCAGTTTCGTTTGTATTTGATAACTTTTGTCCAATCATGATCCTAAGTAGACTCAAAAGATTCATCTCGAGATAGACAGGTAAAAAGTACAAACATGCAATAGGTGCTACTTTATTTAGTGCTCCATACAGACGGAAAGTATAATCGATATATGAGGAAAGAGAATGAAAATTTTTAAACTAAACGGAGCCTTAACTCTCTCTTATATATAATAATATAATACTCTCGATGGCAAAACGAGTGACGCGCGCGGGCGTGTAGTTTAAGAGATTTATTTAGGTGAGGTGGTCATCGAGGTCAAGCTCTTGGTCGTCCAGAACGAGTCGTACATTCTTGCAACTTGCATGCACTATGGTGTTTTTAAGATCCCACTTGTAGTTATAATTTTACGCTGTAGCACGTTCATTTGTATTTGATAACTTTTATCCAATTATAGTATAAGTAGACTTAAAAGATTCATCTCGTGATGTACATGTAAAAAGTACAAATATATAAATATTTTGTCTACATTTAATACTCTATATATATATCGTAACGTTGATGTAACTAGTTACAGTTGCAATTTATAGTGGCCATGGGACGCGTGCTTACCGGTTTGCACGTCGCGATGTCAGTATTGGTCTTCCATGAGATAATCACATCGTTCCGAAGATTCCCTTAATGCGCACTAGTAAAAAAAACCACTACGTAGTCGTTATGTTTTTATTTTTACATACAGTTTTGATTAACGAACGTCACTAGAAATAAAACGATGGGGATAGATTTAGAACCACATGTAGAAATCAATTTCTACAGGCGATTTTCTTGACAAAACCACCCGTAGAAATGGGGCATTTCTACAGGCGGTTCACTTAACAAACCGCCTGCAGAAATCGGTGCCAATTTTAAAAATTCGATTTTTCAAATAACTTTAAATGAAAAAACTGTCTACATGAAAGTTGTAGATCTCGAAAACTTATGAAAGTTTGTAGTTGACAATTTTTCATTTGAAATCATCTTGTTGATGTAAATTACGGTCAAAGTTTAAAATTTGAAATTTGACTTTTTGATAAAAGCTTCGGATGGAGAAACACTCTACATGAAAGTTGTAGATCTCAAAAAGTTACTCAACTTTGTAGTTGACAACTTTTTCATTTGAATTCATTTAGTGCCTCAAATAATCAATTTACTCTCGGTTTGTTATAATACGTGGGGAGCCGAAGTGGGATATAGTCACAAGTGAGTGTGTGGTGCAGTGGTAAAAAAGGGATACGCGCGAGAGAAAGGTCGCGGGTTCGAATCCCACCGGCTGTGTAGCGCGTGAATTTTACCTGAAAAATGCCACGATTTCTTAACGAACCGCGGTTTTTGTGTGTAGCAGTGGCCAGGGAATTCGAGTGAGTAGGTAGTACTAGGATTTCTGGCGCGCTTCACCGCGCCCGCATAGGCTACGCGCATGTTCCAGCGATGACAATGTTGCCCTTTTTATTTTGTATGTTGAAATATAGAATGTGCACGAAAAGGTCATATGTAAAATATGAAAAATGAGCAAAATTACACACTACACAGAACATTTGATAGAACACAGGCTTACTAATAGTAACACATTAGGAGGTTCAATAAATATTATACTAATTAAATGAGTAATACAGAAAAGTCAGTATTTCAATATTGCAAGCTTCTCCACACTAAGGCTATCTCATAAGCAAACAACAGCACAATTCACTTTCTTTTGACGTAAGAAGAAATGGCATTTCTTTTTCAAATGGCCCAAAGTCCTGAATCCTGGTATAGTTCTTCTGCTTCCTTTAAATAATTGAGGGCACTGGAAGTGTAGATAGGGGCCAAAAATAGCTGCAGGCCATCCTTCAAATTCACAGGTCACCATTATGTCATTTACATGAATCCCACATGTTTGCAGTAGACATGTAAATGAAGCCCAGCCGATAACTTCTGTCATTGTACAAATGCCTTTATCAGCTTACAGTTTGCATATGGATGTTCTTATTGGAATATAACAGAGTTTGAAATAGTCTAATTTGCTATCTAAGTATTAGTTTGTTATCAAAATATGGTCCTATACACACTAGGGGTCCATCAACATGGAACAATTTACCTTTCCTAGTAATAACCATAGGTACCAATATGGACATAAGATTAGAGATATATGTAGCAGACACAGATAGCAGGCAGCATGAGTCAGGTCGTTGTTAACTCCTTCATGTTCAACTCAACATATCCTGAAATAGGGATTTCTACTTACAAAATTCATCACATCCAGCAGAACAATTACTTTTCAATAAATTTTCAATATCTTTCAATGAAGAATGAAGAGGTAGGTCGACTTGGCAGAAGATTTTTTGTAGAAGAAAACAACATCATAAGAAACTAGAGCGGATTATTTAGAGACTGAAGGATGGGATGCATGTAATGAGACAGTACTCATGTAGTGAAATGCAAAGGTAAGGGCTCCTATATTAAGACTAATCTTGTTGCAAAGAGTAGAACACAAAGACATCTATTCTTTGTTACACATAGAAATATCCAAATTTATCATTTGCATGCCCATAGAAGAAATTAGGATTTCCTTATATGGGAAGAAATAACAATCATGGACAGTTGTATATATACCTCGAATTGTATGCGCAGGCAGAAAATAATGAGTTCATCCTTTTTTTTTTCTTTTGCATATCTATTCCGTACTAGAGAATCAGTGAAGCTAGCTTATTTTTTTTGGGCATAGCAACAGTGCTGTAAAGTAGAAGATAATGACATCAGTCCGGATCAAATACACAGTAGAAAACAAAAAAAAATGCGTGATAGTCTCCATGTAACAACTAATATGGTCGTGCACGAAATGTACATTTGTTTTCTTTACTCGCCTCTTCAGAGTCAGTGCCATCGGGAAGCAGAGGCAAGCCGAGCTATAGCTGTCGCCACAAGGCCACATCCGCGCCCGTCGTAACCCATGTTGAGTTTAACTAAAAGAGTAAATAAGAGCCTAAATAAATGAAATGAAGGGCAAAATCAATTGTGAGGTACCGGTTTATCGAGACATGTAAGTAAAAGCATGAAGAAATATGTAAATCCTTGCCCCATATTTTTTGAGTTTTGATGTATCTGCATGCAATACAATACACATATTTATCGTGGCATGTAAATATACATGTAAATCAGTGTATGAAGATAAGATACATGTCTGTTGTCCAGCCAAGCTATTCAGTAACTCATATCAGATCATACAGTCCAGAAAAGAGGTATCTAATGTCAAAAATTTGACAGCCTTCACTTGGTGATGAGTGCATGGAAATAAAATAGACTGAATCTTAACTTTTGATTGGAAGGAACCTAATGTTAGATAATTAGGCAATTTCCATGTCATTTTAATTTCATAAATTAAACTCATGATGATGACATAAAAGAAATTATTAATCAATGAGATTATAGCATCAAATATAATCATGATAAATATATATGCCAAAACATATACCATGTGAATCATATGAATATCAAAAACATAAAAACATGGTTCATATAGCATAATTAACAAGAACACAAAGCATGACAAATATATCATAGAAACACAAATATGACAGCAGAAACGAAATGACAGAACTGATGAAACAGACTTAAGACAGCATACAAAACAACAGAACAGAACAACTGAAACATATATAAAGAGCATACATCCAGCAGGAACAGATATAAGAAAACTTATGAAACGACATGACAAAACTATTGATACAAGCTTGCAATAGCATAAGAAACAACAAGATAGAACCACTGAAACATGCATATATGACATATAATTTATAGCAGAAACAGAAAGACAGAACATGAATTTAGCAGAGACAGACATCAGGTAAGATATGAAACGATATGATAGAACTAATGAAACAGGCTCAGGATAGCATACGAAACGACATGAAAGAACTACCGAAACAAGCAGGAACTGCAGAACGAAAAACAGAAGAGAGATGAAAGGATCATACCCTCCCATGCGCTTCGATGATCCGGATCCTTGCCCAACTTCCAGCGTCATACCTCCAGAAAAATGATGAAGTCCACCCACAAGGAGGATGAAGACGATGTCGCCGGCGACTCGAGGAAGAAGACGACGAACGACGGCGGTGATTTGGGCAGTCACGAAGACGCTCCCCAAAAACCTAATTGCCGATCCCCCATGCAAGGTCTCGAACGGCAAGGGCTTCGGAGGCACCTGCCCTCTCACTCCTCCGTGCGTGCGGAGTTGCGAGATGGGGATCACTTTCTTTGCTGCGGAATTGTGTTTCTGGTGTGTTTCTCTCTCGCGTACCGAAGAGACAGGGGGTCTCCTATTTATCTCCGGCATAGGAAGGCGAAATGAAGAGTCACGCATGACATTCAAGAGACGGGCATGTGAAAGGTTCAACTCTAAGTTGAAACTCCCTCATCATTGTAAGTGGGTGCTAAACAATTAACACGTCACGCCCGCTCGTCTGCCTAACAACCTTTGAAATTCCAATCCGCTACAAATAATAATACCCACAATTATATACCATAGAGTTTATTGATTTATTGAATATATAAATGAACCTAGCCCATAATAAATCCAACAATCCCCACCAAACTCTAGGGTTTGTAACCGTGTAGTTCTAGAATCACAATTCTTTGATATACCAGTGTTTCGATGGAGACTGTTAAGTTGAACATCCACTTAGCGCAAGAGTTTCACTCAGTCACAATTGAACAATGGACTATGCCTTGAATTGACAGTTTTGTGTGAGGTGAGATTCACTCAAGTCCTTTGCTCATACTAGGCTGCAACAAGCATCCCTGCTGTTTGAAGCATATAAGTCATACTTCAGTGCCTTTCATGAGTATTTAGGGATTACCCAAATCCCATAGACTGTGACCAACAGTCTGACTCATATAGGTGTACTCCTCAAAAGATGTCCTGCAGGACAACATCTCACCTTTATAAGACTCTTGGAATACATTAAAGTAAATACCATCCTGCCTTACAGATAGGAAAGATGTGCATCAGAGATGAGTCAAGAAAGGGATCTTTCCTCTCAATCTACTGCTAGTTTGTTTCACTACTCTACTTCACAGGATCTCCGATCACATAGAGCAGGTTACCACTATAGTAGATTTCACGTGGGTCTCATACCCATCTCTCTCGATGCACTTTCTATCACATTGCGTGACAGACACTTAGTGAATTGTTCTGCCAGATTATTCGATGTGTGGATATAATCCACCGTTATAACTCCGGAGTTTCTTAGTTTTCTGACAGATTCCAAACGTCTCTTTACATGTCTCGACGACTTCATGTTATCCTTAAAACTGTTAACCTTGGTAATCACAGTCTGGTTATCACAGTTCATGAAAATATCCAGTATCGGTTTTTCAACTACCGCTAATCCAATAGGAAATCACGTAGCCACTCGGCCTCAGCCCCAGCAGTGTCTAATGCTGCGAGTTCTGCTTCCATTGTAGACTTCGTTAAGATAGTCTGCTTGCAAGACTTCCAGAAAACAGCGCCACCTCCAAGCAGAAACACATATCCGCTCGTGGCATAAAGCTCATCAGCATCAGAGATCCAGTTAGCATCACTGTAGCCTTCTAGCACTCTAGGGTTCCCAGTATAATGAATACCGTATGTCATAGTACCTTTAAGATAATGCAACACTCTCTCAAGAGCACGCCAATGATTATCTCCCGGGTTTGACACAAACCGGCTCAATTTGCTCACAGCATATGAGATGTCAGGCCTTGCTGCACTCGCAAGGTACATAAGTGAGCCTATGATCTGGGAGTATGTCAATTGATCCCTTGCTATTCTCTGATTTTTCCTCAATAGCACACTAGGGTCATACGGTGTGGGAGCAGAAACACAGTCACTAAAACCAAAGCGACTTAACACCTTTTCCACATAATGGGATTGTAACAAAGTTACCCCACCATCACCTTCTCTAATAAGCTTGATGTTTAGAATAACATCAGCTTCTCCCAAATCTTTCATTTCAAAATTGCTCGATAGAAGTTTCTTTACTTCCTCAATCACAATGAGATTTGTTCCAAAGATCAAAATGTCATCAACATATAGGCACAGCATAACAGCCTCACCCCCACCATACCGATAATACACACACGTATCTGCCTCATTCACAGCAAAACCAGCAGCTGTAAGAGTATTATCAAATTTTTCATGCCATTGCTTAGGTGCTTGTTTCAGGCCATACAACGACTTCAGCAACCTACACACCTTGTTCTCTTGGCCATCCGCAATGAATCCTTCTGGCTGATCCATATAGATCTCCTCATCCAACTCTCCATTTAGGAAAGCTGTCTTAACATACATCTGATGAATGATAAGACCATACGAGGCTGCCACGGCAATCAACATGCGAATTGTGGTCAATCGAGCAACTGGTGAGTAGGTGTCAAAGAAATCTGCCCCCTCCTTTTGGGTATATCCTTTGGCCACAAGACTTGCCTTGTACCTCTCAGTTGTACCGTTACCTAAGCTTTTTCTTGAAGATCCACTTGCACCCTATAGGTTGACAACCATAAGGACGGTCAATGACCTCCCAAGTTCCATTAGACATAATTGAATCCATCTCACTCCTTACTGCTTCCTTCCACAAGTCAGCATCAGGAGAGGAATATGCCTCTCTAATGGTGGTTGGTGTGTCTTCCACAAGGTACATTTTAAAGTCATCACCAAAGGATTTTGCAACCCTCGGTCTCTTGCTCTTTCGAGTGACTATAGTGTCATCCACCTTAGGGATGTGAACGTGAGAATCCTCAGCATGATCTACAGAAATAGACAGTTCGTGCTCATCGGGAATTATAGTCTCATGACTTGTTTCACTAGGTGTATTCTTTATGGGAAACTCATTTTCAAATAATGTAGCGTCTCTTGATTCCATGATAGTATCAACATACATATCAAGCACATCAGATTTTATAATTAAGAACTAATATCCTGTGCTGTGAAAGGAATAGCCAAGAAATACATAATCAACAGTTTTAGGCCCAAATTTACGCTTCTTGTTGATTGGCACATTCACCTTAGCCAAGCAACCCCAAGTGTGCAAATATGAGAGATTTAATCTTCTCTTTTCCTATTCCTCAAATGGAGTGATCTCTTTGTTCTTTGTTGGAACTCTATTCAGGACATGACACGCTGTCAAAATCGCCTCACCCCACCATTCCTTGGATAATCCCGCTGTACTCAACATGGCATTCACCAAATCTGTTAGAGTGCGGTTTTTCCGTTCGGCAATCCCATTGGACTGTGGCGAGAATGGCGGTGTCCTCTCATGAACAATGCCATGTTCCACGCAGAACTCATCGAACACAGTAGAGAAATATTCTCCACCTCGATCGGACCTTAACCGTTTTATTTTCCTTTTAAGTTGGTTCTCAACTTCAGCTTTATAGACCTTAAAATAATTAAACGCTTCATCTTTATTTTTTAATAGATACACATAGCAAAATCTGGTGGAGTCATCTATAAAAGTGAGAAAGTATCTTTTACCGCCTTTAGTCAAAATTCCATTCATCTCGCATAGATCAGAATGAACAAGTTCTAGAGGTGCCAGATTCCTCGCCTCAGCAGCCTTGTGTGGCTTGCGGGGTTGTTTTGATTCAACACATACATGACACTCAAACTTTTTGACCAAGTTAAATTTAGGAATTAAATTCAGATTTCCTAACCGCATAAGACAGCCAAACCTTGCATGACAAAAGCGTGAATGCCATAAATCCGACTCATCAGAAATATTCACAGAATTCACCATCTTATTACACACATCATGCAGTGATAAGCGGAACAAGACTCCGCAATCATATCCTTTACCAACAAATGTACCATGTTTCGACACAACACATTTATTTGACTCAAGAACAACTTTGTAGCCATCTCGACATAGCATGGAAGCACTAACAAGATTTTTCTTGATAGAGGGCACATGCTGCACGCTCTTCAATGGCACCGTCTTCCTCGAAGTAAACTTCAGAATGACCGTACCAACACCAAGAACATGAGCACGCGACCCATTTTCCATCAACAAGGTGCCAGACCTCCCGACCTGGTATGAAGTAAACAGAGAAATATCAGCACACATATGTATATTTGCACCACTGTCCATCCACCACTCAGGTGAATTACAAACTGAAAGAACAAATGGTAAAGAATTACCATACCAAGATGTTCCTTCTCCAGTTTCAGTAGTAACAACATTAGCTGATTTCTTTTCCTGTTTGAACTTGCGATTAGGGCACTCACTTGCCCAGTGCTGTTCACTGCCACACACAAAGCAGCCTCCATTTCTCTTCTTGTTGTTGTTGCTCTTCTTTTTAAACTGTGCTGTTTGAACAGGTTTATTTGTATTCTCTTGCTTGTTCTGGTTTTTCTTCTTATTAAACTTGCGGAAATTACTCTTCTGCACCACATTAGCAGTAGAGGTTTCAACACTCTTTCCATTGTCTTTTGCTCTTGCCCTCTCCTTTACATCAAGAGTACCAATGAGTTCTTCCACATTGAACTCCTGTCTCTTATGTTTGAGGGAGGTAGCAAAGTCCTTCCAATAAGGTGGCAACTTAGCGATTATACCGCCAGTCATAAACTTGTTAGGCAAAGGACAAGGAAAAAGCTCAAGTTTCTTAGCTAGTGCCTGAAACTCATGAGCCTGTTCCACTACAGATCGGTTCTCAACCATCTTGTAGTCATACAGCTGCTCCATGAGATACACCTCGCTACCAGCATCAGTAACTCCAAACTTTCCCACAAGTGCATCCCACAGCTGTTTACCTGTAGGAAGGATGATATAGCTTTTCCGGAATTTAGCATCAAGTGCGCTAATCACTGCATCTCGAAAGAGGTTGTCATCAGCCTTAAACTTAGCCTCACTCTCAGGAGGTAAATTAGCAGGATTGTCCTCAGAGGCATAAAAACATGACATTGCAGTAAGCCACAGTTCCATCTTAGCTTTCCAAATCAAGAAGTTTTTACCATCAAAAGGATCAGGCTTTAACACAGCAGCAAAACCTCTGACAGAAAAATGCCTATAATTAGGTTTTTGGATTGTTAGATAATTAGGCAATTTTCATGTCATTTTAATTTCATAAATTAAACTCATGATGATGACATAAAAGGAATTATTAATCAATGAGATTATAGCATCAAATATAATCATGATAAATATATATGCCAAAGCATATACCATGTGAATCATATGAATATTAAAAACATAAAAATATGGTTCATATATCATAATTAACAAGAACACAAAGCATGACTAATATATCATAGAAACACAAATATGACAGGAGAAACAAAATGACAGAACTGATGAAACAGACTTAAGACAGTATACGAAACAACAGAACAGAACAACTGAAACATATATACAGAGCATACATCCAGCAGGAACAGACATAAGAAAACTTATGAAACGACATGACAAAACTATTGATACAAGCTTGCAATAGCATAAGAAACAACAAGATAGAACCACTGAAACATGCATACATGACATATAATTTATAGTAGAAAGAGAAAGACAGAACATGAATTTAGCAGAGACAGACATCAGGCAAGATATGAAACGATATGATAGAACTAATAAAATAGACTCAGGATAGCATACGAAACGACATGAAAGAACTACCGAAACAAGCAGGAACTGCAGAACGAAAAACAGAAGGAAGATGAAAGGATCATACCCTCCCATGCGCTCCGATGATCTGGATCCTTATCCAACTTCCAGCGTCATACCTCCAGAAAGATGATGAAGTCCACCCGCGAGGAGGATGAAGACGATGTCGCCGGCGACTCGAGGAAGAAGACGACGAATGACGGCGGTGATTTGGGCAGTCGCGAAGACGCTCCCCAAAAACCTAATTGCCGATCCCCCGTGCAAGGTCTCGAACGGCAAGGGCTTCGGAGGCACCTGCCCTCTCGCTCCTCCGTGCGTGCGGAGTTGCGAGATGAGGATCACTTTCTTTGCTGCGGAATTGTGTTTTTGGTGTGTTTCTCTCTCGCGTACCGAAGAGACAGGGGGTCTCCTATTTATCTCCGGCGCAGGAAGGCGAAATGAAGAGTCACGCATGACATTCAAGAGACGGGCATGTGAAAGGTTCAACTCTGAGTTGAAACTCCCTCATCATTGTAAGTGAGTGCTAAACAATTAACACGTCACGCCCGCTCGTCTGCCTAACAACCTTTGAAATTCTAATCCGCTACAAATAATAATACCCACAATTATATACCATAGAGTTTATTGATTTATTGAATATATAAATGGATCTAGTCCATAATAAATCCAACACCTAATACTTAGGAATATGAACATGTGTTGATATTTAAGAACGAGCACATACAATTGGGGTTCTGTAGATCACACAGGAACGAAATATATTTCAGTTGAGGATAACATTAACTACTCTGTATTTGCAAAGGTAAGAACAAATTTTAGGTTTTAATAGCATTTGACCATGGTCAGTAAATGTAACATGAGCTCAAAGCAGGTGCATTATAGCATGAATTCATTTATTTCAACATGACTGCTTGCCATTCCAGAAATGCCTGGTGCATTACAAAGAAAATAGGGCTCCAAAAACATCTGAGCTGTACTGCTAGGAACTGAACCATAAAAAACAACAACCTCATAGCAAAAGAAGGATGAAGGATGTTGGTGATATGAGATGAGATCACTTATCTGTGAGGTAGGAACTGCTAATCGGTCCCAAAGATTGACGGCGACGATGAACAGTGCTGCAGGAGGCATGGAAGGCCAAAGAATAGAAAACAATGTCGATTTGGGGGAAATCATGAGAGATAAAACAAAATTAGGGAAAATTAGAAAAGAAAGAGAAGAAAATGTTGTACCTCAAAGGTGTCGCAGGGGCAGCCATCGCTGTATCCTAAGCCTGTTGCACTGCTGGGTCTTCTCCATTGTAGGGATCTGAGAGAAGAAAGGAGATAAATTGGCCAAAAAGCACCCTGGATTCCATCCCAAATTTCATCATGAATCCATCTCATATCTCATATCGGAAGAAGTTTCGGTTCACTAGTCGCATGGGGACTCACCTGGACGGAGAGTAGAGGAGCCGGCCTCGGTGCGGCACGAGGTCCGCGTGCAGAGGACGTCATCCATCTCTCTCTCTAGACCAGAGCCGGGTCGATGGCTTCTCTCTGTCACCGTCACCTGTCATGCGTCTCTCTCCATCTCTCTCTCACCCTCATATATACAACCATATTAAGTTCATTAATATATATAAAAATTATGATTTTAAAAATGAATTCAGTTCTAAGGATCCAAACGGGACCTTACACTATTTCTAACCAAAATTATGATGTTTTAATGAAAAATTGGGTGAAACTGATATTCTTTTGCTATAAATACTATGTATATAGTTACTTAAATGAATTTATTGTGCTGGGGGGGAGCACGGCCCCTGCTAGCCCCCTGGCTCCGCCACTGTCGGTGCATGCAACTATGGTTCTATTTATAAGCTGTTACCGTATACTCACATCATCCAAAGTAGAGGTCAAACTCTTTCAGCTTGGACTAGATATATGTGTAACATTTTATATCTTCAAATAAGTTTATCATAATAGTATATCCAATGATCTATCTATTCATACTAATGATATATTATAAATATTAATATTTTCAAACTCAGAAGTGATATATCGACTAACATCTGTCAGTGGTAAGATTAGGGGTCCTAACACCGGCAAGTGAATTTGTGTGTATGTGCCAAAAGATCCGAATGATGTGCAAAATGGACACTGTAAAGAAAATGTACTGTGCACGCAGCAGCTCATTTCCCATGAAACAAACTAAGGCTCTCGGTGGGGGTTTTATACGGTTTCCAACATTTTGAAAATAACGCTCACTTGTTTCGCTCGTATGAAATGTTTTTCTACTCTCTCTTTTTCGATACATGAAAAACTTTATTTTTCTGACATTGCATTTTATTTAATGTTGAAACCCTATAAAATATGTATTGAGACTGAGTAATAGCTAATCAATTCCACGTCGATCTTAGATTAATCAATGCCGCGTTGATCTTAGATTGAGTGTGCTCACGTGGATCCCATTGCACACGACGTGACCAAAAAGGCGAGCTAAGCTTGACTCGAATGGGAATAGACTTGTGTTGAAACTTAAAAGAAACAAGCCCGAAACATTCGATTATTAGGTAGGCTCGGCCGGCCGCCAGCAAACCATGGACCAGGCACACTGCGTTATATCTTCAACAGCTCCCTAATATCATCTCTCGTCTCTCTAAAATTATTATATTAAAGAGATGAGAAAATTTCGTTGCTCCAGCAGTTAGGTCTTTCTTTTTGTCACAAAAAAGCCTCTTGTCTCCGCTCAAATAAAGGAGGAGTTGCATTATCGGGGATTTAGCGTCGGGAAAACACAACCTGAAAGCTTCTAAGTTGGTTAACAGTAACAGTCCGTTTTTAACAAAGCAGAACAAAGGAGTGAAGTCAATTACATCACTTCGCCGGTAATGAGATGCAAGAATAGATGAGCGAAGTTATGAAGCCAATTAACTTCGTCGATGGCTAAACTGCGGAGCCGGGCAGCCTTCTTCACCGTCAAGCGAAGACAAAAGCAAAGCTATACAGTCGCCGTCACGAAGATTGAACAAACAACGACTCTTCTCTAAGATATTGAGAACATGTATATCATAGATATGAAGATGTAATGACAGTCTTGCCCCAAAGAAATAAAGTGGTTGTATTCAATCGCGATAAGGGTGTTTTAGTTCGTCATATAGAAATTATGAAGATAGATACCTCTATAAATATATCCTGACATGTACTCTTCACGGACATGAAACACATATACAGACATACGGTTGAGTTCATTTTCACTTTGTGATGTTTGACACTACTGGAAAGTCGAAATTTCCTGACGGCGCACTTACCGTCAGGGAAATTTTCTAGTAGTGTAAGTAATCTTACCCAACATGCATTTTCCCCAATAGTGTTGTGACCACAACAACTACCATATTTTTTTCTCCCACTTTCTCTATTCTGAGTTTTGACATATGTGGATCCCATGTATTTGGAAAGATCATTGATGATCTGCTGGAGCATCTCTCCTAATATTAAAAAAAGAAATATTGATAACCACCGTGCACTCTTCATCGGAAAAAGCAGAAACCCTGGATACATCAAAGAGAAATTAGGGCCTGTTTGGATCCCATGAGCTAACAACTAGTTAGCTAAAGTTTAGTCTTTCAGTATCAAACAGGTGAACTAGTGATTGTACTAACAACTAGTTCAAGCCCCAAGTAGTTATTAGTTCACTAGTCCATAAAACCCAACTATTGATGGCTAACAACTAGTTCTAGTGTATAGTAGCGCTTGTTAGTCTTTGGATCCAAACATGACTAAACTAATTACTAGTCAACTAACTACTAGTCCAGTTAATCACTAGTTCTAACTAATCACTAGTTCTAGTTCATCCAAACATGCACTTACTTTATTAGGGATGTGCGTTAGCTTTCCTAACTAATACTATGTGCCATCGCTTATCAAATCCACAACTGCTTGCGAGGCGAATCCGCGAATGTGTGTACGCACACGGCACACGGGTTCGTACAACCATTCCAGATTATTGAGATTATTGAATCGATCTTACAGTACTATATGCTTTCAGAAAATGCGTTGTAGTACAGTGCACCAGTAGCAAGAAAATAGCAACCGGGCCATTTGTTCATTGTCTGGAGTCTGGTCCGATCGAGAAGGGCATCGTACCCTGATTTCGTAGCCCACTTGATTCATTGATTGGTCCATGCACTTTCTATGAACTGTGTATCTTATGCATGATTGGGCCACTTTGTATTGACTTGCTTAATTTACGGTACGGAGGGAGTATGAACGTATGCGTCCGGGCGAGGTACCGGTCGATCTCGAGAAGGATACTTAATTTGGTCTACCGTCGTGTAGCGTATGCCGTATAGTTAACGTAAACTTTGACTAGTTGACGATGAAAGGGACAGGGATATACACAAGCAAGCAACACATAGAGAGATAATAAATGAACAAAAATGTGGACTAGGAGATCGCCGACTGATAGATCAATGGAATTAGGCATGCTTGCCAAGTTGTTCGGTGTCCTTAGTCCTTACATACATGCGGGGCATGCTTGTCAAGTTGTTGAATGGTTTAGGGCCCGTTTGTTTAGGCTTTTTAGAAGTTTTTGGACCTTTCTAAAGCTAAAAGCTCGCTAAAGCCAAAAGCTACGTTTTGAATTTTGAAAGATCCAAAAGTAGTCTAAAACTAGCCAAAAGCTCAAGCATACATGCGGGGCTTGTTGCTTTGAGCCCTGAGGAACCTGTTTGTATAGCCATCCATCGCAAGATTCCAATTTTGGACATCTAGGGCGGATGGATGTGCCTGCTCCTGCCCCCTAGGGCCAGGGATCTAACGTAACAAACAACCCCACGGTGCATTCACAATGTTTTAACATTTATTTTCACAAATAAAGAAAATTGATAATTACTAGATTTAAAACCCTTCGCAGCATTTTTTTCTCTTCGACGCTGAAAATGGACAGTGATAATAAACATTACCAACGTCGGTTTCAAATGGATGGTGAAAGGTGATCTCAACTGGCTCCTTATACGAACTGGCGGTGATCACAAAAAAAAAAACGGCTGTCAGTGCTAACCCAGGCAGTGGGCTCTCCGAGCCCAGGAGAGCGCCGACTCAAGGAAGGAGAAGCTTCAGCACGTTCCGGGTCGTCGAGCTCAGGAGACCGCCGAGCGCCGACCCCAGGAAGCCTATGCCCAACTCGCGTTTTCTTCGGAAGCCAGGTTGTCGAACCCAGGAATTCGGCGATCCAGAAAGCCCAACTCGCGTTTTATTCGGACCATCGTGGTCCAATAGCTAGTATAAGAGAGAATGCAGGATGCGTATATGTATTCTCCAAGCACTTCTGTTTACCCGTTCTAGCTGCCCATCCCAAATTCTAGATCTTCTAGCCCCATCTCCCTTCTTGTTAACACTTAACACGTCAAATTCACGCAGATTAAGTGTTAGCTGAAGCAACGGACTCTCTCTCTCTCTCTCTCTCTCTCTCTCTCTCTCTCTCTCTCTCTCTCTCTCTCTCTCGTGAAGACTGAAGTCAAGGTCTTTGGAGTTTGGACTATTCGTAGGATACCCTGCTGCCGAGGGCAGAGAATGTTTTGCACAACTTATTGTGTCTACGCCTTATGTATAGGACTGATTTGCTGTGATAGAAAAAAGTTTTTTCACAACTGAAGACTACATATCGATTTTGACTGGTAAGTTAAACGTCTGCCAATGACTTCAAGCCAAGTCTCTAATGAATAACGTGACGTCGTCACTTTCAAGACTTTATAGCTTCTATTTCTAGAAAATGAATTTTCAAAAAAAAAAAAAGGTCTACAAAAGGACATGTAGCCTAACGGTTATAAGAGCCTTAATAGCATTTGAGATCCTGCGTTCGACTCCTCGTGAAAGTGAATATGCTTCTATTGATAGGCGACATTCTCGTCGACAACATGCCTCTATGCTGACTTCGTTAATCTCAAATATTTGCTTACCTAGTCTTCGAAAATACTCATAGAAGTAAGGTTTTATGTTTATAGGAGCATATCTAATGACTTCGTAAATCTCAAAAAAAATGCCAGCTTAGTCTTCAAAATACTCGTATGGGTAGGATTTACGTGCAGGGGCTTATAGAGGCGAGTCGTGTGCGTTGTGGCCTTGTGGTTGTCAGCCTTAATCGAAAAAGAAAAAAAACAAAGTTCTGGCAAACGGCATCTTCGTATCTTTAAATTTGAACAAAAAGCAAGCACGTGCTATTTATATTTAACAAACGTTTTGAGTTAACTTGCTTCAAAGCCATGCTTACCCAATCGGTTGTTGATACAACTGAAAAAGAAAAGATACTGAGGCTGAGTGGCGTGTAATTTGCAGATTTGCTCACAAATGAGAAGTTTAAAGGCCCGTTTACCATTCCTTGAATCCGATGGCTTCTATCTAGTACTGAACTCTAATCTTGTTTGTGTACTTTGCCGATTATATGTGTCACAACTGACATGTGATGTGCCCCCGACAATGAAAACGATGCACAATACATGTCAAAAGTGAAGTCTTTTTTTAAAATGTGATATGCAGTGCAGCCATGCAGGACACGACGACGAAAGCTCATGAAACCTAACACCCGACATGCTCCTCAAACCTCAGTTTACGCTTGAGATGTGCAATTGTACAAGCACACACGATGCAACAAATGGTACTAACAAGACTGAAGCCAAATCTGCCAAGTAAACATCACGGGGAAAAAAACGGACTTGTTTGGCGGGGGCAAAGAAACAATGCGACGAGTACTTGGGAAATGGTGCTAGTGCAAACAAAACCTCTAAAAGAACTTGCCATAACGCACACATTAGGATACAAGTGCTGATTACTAGGTAGCTTAAGATAATAAGATATTCAAAGCCCAAAAGTACATTACAAATTTGTCAAACATCCCTGTTCCAAGAATCATCAGGTCACCTTTTAGCAATCTTTCATCGAGGATGTGGTTCAGCCCTGCAAAAGTTATGGTTAAGAAGCCTCAGCGCAAGGTGGGTGGAAAATTGCAGAAAAGAGGTTTTATCCATGAGTGTCACTAACATGAAAGTTGCAGTCGGTAGCCCTTTCTCCATCTTCTAGCCATGTGCATCAGATCATCATATCCGGCGCCGAGACATCAACCACCCTGCCAACAACAGGTCTTTGCTCACGAACCTGCAAAACTTTCATCAGTGAATGAGTAATCAGACCAAGACAATGTCAAAAGAAGAAAGTACTAAAAGCACTTACAGTGGCCCAATAGCTGGCTAGCGATTTTGGCATTTGTGACTTTGAAGGCTGGAGCCGAGAATTGCGTTTTGCACTACAAGAGTCTGCTTCATCGCATGATCGGATCTTTTCAGCCAATGAGATACCAAAGATTTTGCAGCCATTTTCAACAGTACTCTCATTGTTTGATTCATGCTCTGCACCACTGACAGGGGAATGCATATTCTCAGTTCCAGTACATTCTTCTATTGCTTCGCCAGAAACAAGATGAGGCCAAAGAGATAATGCTTGATTGCTTCTTCCCATGTCTTGGTTAGGAACAGTCCTGTCAAGTCTACCATCCTCATCCTTATCCAGGCAGCTGTACTCATATTCCAAGTGAGTTTTCTTAGAACTAGTTTGTGGAAACATCATCACGGATGATGGGGAGGATGCTTGCAACAGAAAAACCGGTTTTGCTGGCTGTGGGAAATCACACCCATGTGGCGCAGGCCATTTATAAGCTGCACCAGATACATGGCTACCCTCAGGTTGATACATGCCAGCAGTTCTTTGGCCATCCGCCATACATCCTCCTCGGAAAGCACGAAACACTTCTTGACCTTGCAAGACCTTTTGGAATCTTCGAGATTCACCAAAGCCTGAGCAATGGTAGGGAGACCCAGGGATTCCAGTTGGAGATCTAACACCAAGCCTTGGGATCCCTAAGATATTGTTACTCATGTTACTACGTTCATCACTGTACTGCAAATTTCTTGGTTCAGTTTCCTGAGAAGCAGAAATAGCAGTACCATCATGGGTTTTGAAACCCAACAATTCTTGACCTTGCAAGACCTTGTGGAATCTGGCAGATCCCACAAAATCTGAAGAAACACTTCCATCTGCCAAAATAGTAAAAGAAGACAAATTCATCAGGGCACATAAACCTAGACTAATGGTTCTCCTTTCACTTGTAAAACTACCTACTTGGAAGCACAATCTCCGGATTAACTTGGGGGAGGCATGGTTTCAGACGTTTCGAATTGGGAGCGCACATATGAGATCCTGAAACTGATCCTGTGAGCTCAATCTCCCAAGGAGATACCCTATTGGGCCAGTGGCACTCTATACCATCATCCCATCTAACCTGTCAAGATGATCATCAGTCAATAACATATGGCAGTCTAGAATGAGATTTCAGAAGAGAGCAGAAGGGCATCAAGGCTCAATGTACTATGAAAGTACTATGAAACTAATGCTCCAGGATTCAAATATCACATACGAAAACTTCAGTTAAGGACATTAGCTTAACTTTTAGATGCTATGACTCCTATTCCATTACTTATAGTGATTATTGACTCAACCTATTAGAATCATGAATTGCAACTACAGGAAGTCATTAAGTTCCACAGGCGCAGAGAATTAAATATAGTTTGAAGTTTCAGACGCGCTAGATGAATATAATAACCAAAGAGGAAAAACAGAAGTTGCAATGATCATGCCAAGCATTAGTTGTAGCCTCCTAGGGTACAATAATAGATTTTTCGTTCAAAATTAGTACCCCCTCCGTTTCATCAAATTATAGGTCACTTTAGCTTTATAAATCAAACTTTTCTAGGTTTGATCAAGTTTTTAGAAAAATATATTAACATCTACAAGTTCACATAAATGCACTATCAAGACACGCCATGGAGAATTTAACAAAACTGATTTGATGTTTGTTGGTATACTTTTCTACAAAAAGTTGGTTAAAGATGGAGAAATTTGACTTAGTCAGTACAAAACTAAAGTGACATTATTTGGAACCGAGGGAGTAGATTCGTTCTACTTGGAATCATGTTCTTAAGAAAGGTCACACCACGAAGGATGTCAATAATGAACTACTAGATAGACATTGATTCTTCTTGCAGTCATGTTATTAAGAATGCATGTACAATCGATACTAAATTACTAATATTGGAATCCATCTTATGTACAAATCAGGAGAGGAGAACATACCACCAAGCATTTCCATTTCGAACCATACCACATAGGCTCAGCTTCTCTGCTTCCAATTATAATCCCGGTACACCTAAAAAAAAATATGATTTTGAGCATGCCAGAATGAATGAAATAGAATAACTAGAGTGCATGGCAAACCCATCAGTGAAAGGCATATATGATCATTGCACCACTGTAACCTTCTTTCAGAAGCATCGTCACTTGCATATTGCATTCTGCACCTCATTCCAACAGAAATTGGTTGATTGAAGCTTCTCATGAACTTCCAATAGGGTACAATGAATTCAGAATGACTTAACCTGTAAATTCAAGTAATTTGTAATATTCAGGAAGGCATAAGGCTCCTCTAACAAGGGGAGAGATTAGAAGGAAAATGCATATCTAAAATTCTCTTTGCACTTCTAAGGCCCTGTTTGTTTCCGGTTATAATCGGCTTACCGGTCAAAATAAGCGATAATCCCGCCAAGCGCCCCGCTTATTTTTGCATTTTTTGGCCACTGCCTTACAATTTTGTACTATGATAAGCGAGAAAATCTCCGCTTACCTTAAATTCTAAGCGAGTTGGAGAAAAGTGTATCCAAACAAGGCCTAAATAGTCACAATTTAATCATGACACTAAATGACTAAAAAAGAAGTAGCACAGAAGGACACATAGATATTTGTAACTGTTATTTGGCATCAGTAAGTCAATTGAATTATTAAATTCAAAAACAACCTTGAAATCTAAATGGTAACCTCAAATGTGCACCGAGTCATCATTCCCAAGGATCACATGTGATGGCAAAACTATGGAGACACAAGGTAATGTATCAGGGCCAAGGAGTTGAAACAAAGAGATCAGTTCTTTGATTTTATTAATCAACCATAGCACAACAGCAGCCACTGCTGTGGCACCATAAAACTGGATTGTTGTACTTGGAAACAGGTACTGGATTTACTCATCAGTTAAGTGCTGAACCAGTATAAGACATAATTTGTTTTGGTCTCCAAGTAATGGCTTTTGAGCAAGCGAATAAGGAAAATCAGTAGGATTTGGCGCTTTCCAATTATTTAAGGATCCACAAATTGCATGCATAACAGATGTTCTATCACTATAGTTGCATCATGTGAAGCTGAGCTTGTCAAATATGCACCAGTACAGAGATAGATAATTGAGAAAACCAGAAAAAGTACTGTATTACCTGGGATTGTAGTAGATGTGGAAAACAGTCTTTGTGGCCACAGCTTGTGCAACGTTTCCCAGATTGCTATGACTAGAGCACTGGTTATTCAGTGCAGGAATAGGAGTTACAATTTTTAGCTGGGCTGCTCGGCGCACTCCCAGTCGAAGCACTCCATCTTCACCTCTGGAAAAGGATGAAAATCTATAAAGAGAAGGTACAACATGTTCAACTTTATAATGACAAAATGAGCTAAACTCCTACCGAAGGAATAGAACTGCATCTCCAGAAACGAGATTCTTCTTGTTAACAAATGCGCTCCATCCAGTAGTTAAGAGATGCCTTCGTGGCTGGCCTGTAACAAGCAGGCTATCAGAAACTATAGTTATTCAAAATCCAATAGCAACCTCCCATTTTATGTTTCATACAATCACTAACATCTGTTTCGCTGTTCACAAGTTGCATGATCTTTTGTTGAAGTACCAGTTGATTTTCCTGACCACTTAGATTAGCTTCGAGATATTTATTTACAGAAATTTGCTTAGATTTACAGACTGAATTCAAATACAATAACCTCCATTACTTGAAAATGAAAGCCAACATTTGGTCAATTATTACTGAAAAAGCAGACACCCAATGAGCATAACTGAAGCCCTCCTTCTAAACTGAATCTCACTCGGTACTTAAGCCTGAATAACATGCTAATAAGAAATGGAACCCATGTTTACAGAGAGAATCCTAACAACGAAGCATAATGTACAGAACCGGTATAGCACATAATCAGTCCCCTAGTCAATCTAACCCAATCAATAAACTCTCCTGCAGTACCTCGATAGATATGTCGGAACTTCCACTCCGTGCCGTGTAGATCCTTGGCTACGAGCTCCTGAGACGGTCTCTGCTGACTGTAGTCCTGCACGCCACAGCAAACAGAGTCAGTAACCCAAGCAACCTCCAAACCACCATTAAGGAAGGACCTCTTTCAGGTCTACTGGCCGTACCAGCGGCGGGAAGCAGTCCTCGGCGGCGCGGCGCGGCACGGAGAAGCCGCCGTGCGTGCTGGTATCGGAGGCCGTGAGCGTCTTGCAGAACATGTGCGGCGTCCGTGCGAGCGGCTTCATGGCGCCCCCGTCCTCGGCGTCACGGTCCGCGTCCTCATCCTCCCGAACCCGCGCCCACGCCCGCCTCTCCGCCTCCTCGTCCGCGGGCAGCAGCGACACCCGCGCGTACACCTCGTCCGTCGCGCCGTCCGCCTGCACGGAAACATAGACAGGTTTTTTTTCTCTTGTCAGTCAATTGCTCGAGCACATTGCGCTCGGAGGCACGGGTACAAGCCGCCGCCCAGGCCAGGGACAGGCATTGAACTCACGTGGAGGGTGACGTCGACGACGCGGCAGAGCACGTGTGGCGGCGGCACCGCAGCGGCTGCTCCCGCCGCGTCTCCGCCGATGTGCTCGAGGTGGCCCTGCGGCAGGTACACGACGGCGCAGCCCTTGCGCGGCAGCGGCGCGACGGGGCCCGCGCACGCGTGCCACAGCTCCAGGCACACGGCGCCACCGGCCCTGGGCACAGGCGGCGCCGCCGCCTCCGCCTCCTCCTCGTCCTCCTCCTCCTCCACGGTGTTGAGGTCAATGCCCACCATGGCCCCGGTCGGCCCGCAGCTGGCGCTGGCTCCAAGCAGGCGGCAGCAAGTCGCCGACGATCGATGCGGCGACGGATGGAGCTGAGGGAGCGAGTGAGGAGCGAGCGGGTTTAATGGCGCGGGGAGAGGAGTGGGTGGGAGGCGGTGGAGTGGCGAGACATGGTGGTGATGGCCATGAATGGCTGGGGTGGCTTGGCTTTGCTTGTAGGCGGGGAAGGGAAGTGGTGTGGTGGGGAGTGGTAGGGGCGCAGACGAGAGGCAGGCCTACGGGGCTCTACGGCCTTTGAAATATTTGCCCGCTCCAGTCCTGCCGCCGCTGGCGGATAAAAAGCCGTGGTGGTTTTGTTTGACACTTCTTTGGCGGTTTGGCCCTGGCCAGCTGTGGCAGAGGCATGGCATGGGTCTCGAATAAATACTGTAGCGACGGAAGCGGCCGGCGAGGTGGGGGAAAGGCGTGGTGGTGGACAGCGCAGGCGCGAGTGCCGGGAGCCGCTGTGCCTGTGCTGTGCAGCGGCAAAGGTGGGGGAGAGTGATGACTGATGAGATCATGAGAGCCAAGGACGGGGACGGGCTGAGCTCCTGTGCATGGCTGCATTGCTGACTGCTCACACTGCCAAGTTTTTCTTTTACCCAGAACAGTCTCTCCTTTCACTCACTGCCAGCCTCTTTATTTTTCCCCTTTTTTTAGGATTCAAAGGAGACATTTTTCAATTATAAGATTACAGTACTGTACCATGATACAGCATGTGCAATGGGGAACTTTTCTGTCACTCCGATTTTGGATGGTTAGTTTTCACTCAGCAGCGAGATGATAATTGGAGTACACACGTTCATGGTCTTTTAAAAAAAAATGGCTTGGTAACAAGCAGTGAGGGAGGACACAGCGTACATAATCAGGGCTCCTTTTCAAACAAACACTCTCCAATCCGGTTGATACCCACCGCCGTTCAGCTAGCGTTGCCCAGCAACATAATTCTCGCTTGGGCCTCGCCGATGGTGACAAACTCGAGGGGGGGGGGGGGGGGGGGGGGGGCACACCGGCACGGCGGCACAGTACGCCCTGGATCGGCGAACGGCTGATGGTGCTTGGTGCGGTACCACCGCCGCCGGACCCCGGCTGGCCTGCGCCCACATTGACATTGTCATCGAACTCCCTGTAGCCATCTGAGTATGCTGCTGCCTGCTGTTGCTGGGGAAGGCCAAGCCAATTCCCCCTAGATGTGTACCCCTCCGTTCTAGAAAGGCTGTCATTTTAGACTTTTCAGATATCACGTTTGATCATTCGTCTTACTTAAAAATTTTGTATAAATATCATTTATCTTATTATGATTTATTTTATTATTAAATATACTTTAATAATTATTAATTAATTTTGTATTTTGTACAAAATTTTTGAATAAGATGAACGGTCAAACACAGTAGCTAAAAAGTTTATCTAAAACGATAGTCTTTCTCGGACGGAAATGACTAGCAATGTGTTGCAGGACACATGCAGTTGGTTGAGCTGTTCCGAAAGGGACCCTGCTCCGGTTAATGGCCCTCGGCGCCATGTTACCCTGGCCTAGCCACCGATCCGATCCATATCCATTAGTTGGTCCATGCTACAAATACCGGCTTAGGAGTTAGGAGTAGTACGTGATTCATGCTAGTACTCCTATTTTGCAGGTGTAGGGTACGCTAATTGAATGATGTGAGCTATTAGGCCATTGTGTGATTTGACCCGGCCTCTGGCCTTATAAAAATCACTAAATCAGAGGCGTGTACTACAACATTGGTGCATGCAATGCAGGGTGAGAGGGAGCACTCCTGAAGATGGCAAGATGGCTATTTGTCTGCTTGTGCTTGTCCCCGGCCACGAGGCCATGAAGGCTTGTCACAGCTTAAATAAAGTAGAATTTATTTGGATTTTTTGGGGGTGAAATCAACAGCTCGTGGTACTAGCGCTCCTGTGCGCCATCACTGTTGATCGACCGGGCCCGCGAGTCTCCAACTGTTCTTACACTCGATGGGTTTATCATTAGCGCCAGCGTCTTCCAGGATGGGCTCTTCATCTCAGCATGACACCATGATTAGAGCTCAAGATTCCCGAAGGCCGAAGGCGACGCTTCAGTGAAGGACCGGCCGAACAAGAGGACTGCGGCTGGCAATGCGAGCCAGGCTCTTCTGTCCAGTGTCCAGTGGTAGTACGGACATTGATGGCTCGGCACGCCTCGTATAGACGTGTACTCCTACAGTAGTATATAAGACTATTGACGCAGCTTGCATGCGTCCGCACCCTGATGGCGAGGCCGGCCGAGGAGGGCAGGCAGAGGCAGAGGCAGGCACACAGGCAAGGCCACGCCGAGCGTGCCGTGCCGTGCCGTGCCGTGCCAGCTGCCTGATACGCCCGTGCCAGATGCATGCGCGGCCGCCACTGTGCACGCGCGCAGTGTACGCCAGGGGCTCGCACGGGCGCGACCGTGACATGCATGGCCGTGGCCAGTGGCGTGGGGCAGGGGCAGGGAGCGAGACGAGATCGATCGATCAAAATGCATGCACGAGACCACACGAGCCGGCCCCTGGGGTGGCATCGTTATACATGGAGAGTAAACAGTAGCTTTTTTTTTAGGGAAACAGTGGCATATATGGCCGTACTATGCCCGTATGGGGAGGGTACGAGTAGGAAAAGGGTCCCCGCACTGCAGCTACTAGCCGGCAGCGGCAGGGCTCGGCCTCGGCGCCCGCTGGCAAGGCCGCAGCAGTGTTACGTCCACCTCAACTTTCCCCTCGCTTTTATCGGGCGTGGCTCAGAGATGCTGTTTGGGGTAAGAAGCCGTTGCCCCCTACGATCGAGTACTCCAGGCGCTAGCGCTTTGCCCCCCCCCCCCCCCCGGCTGCCCCGCCAGCCGCCACCCTGTTCCCGTTCGGCCGCTCCCTGGACACCGTCCATGCGCAAGCGGCAAACGCCCAATCGATGCACGAAGTCATGAACACCCTTTACGCTTTCTTTGACACCTGCACTGCATGTGGTTCCTACTGGTTACCTCGCCGGCTTGATCGATATCCATAGCGCAGCGCAGGCACAGCGAATCCAAGGACCGGGGCCTACCTACAAAGGTCGCCAAGCGCAGGCGCAGCGACGACCGTGACTCTCGCCCGGCCGGCCAGTCCTTGGTGGGGTACTCCGCAGTCCGCACGTTGCCGGAGCGGAGGTCGGGCCCGCCCGCCAGGAGCCAGCTGCTCCAGAAAGTACGTGCGTGAACAGTCGAGGCATCGTTGGCTTGCGCCGACGCGAGGAGCTTTTTAAAAGCTTTTGGTGGCTACTAGTAACGTGTAACGTGTGTAGAGCTTCTCTTCTTGGTCTTTGCGGCGGCAACGGGTGGGTCGGAGAAGCCGCTGCCCTTTTGCAGCAGCGCGGAGGAAGCTAGCGGAAGCGGAGCAGGGCAGAGCAGTGGATGGAGGACATTACGAAGCACGGGGTGGTGAGTGCCTGTGCCGGGCGGGGCCGCGCCCACGCGCGCCTTGTCGCCGCTGTGACGACGAGCGCTCTGCGCGTGCTGTGTTGCGTCGCTTGCCTTTGATTAGCTACATGCGGATCATCGATCGCCTTTCGTTTTGGTTTTTTCTATTTCATCGCGCTCATCGTCAGCTCCCAGACTGCGGCCATGCATGGGTCCGCCGCTACCAGTGGGTTACTGTAGTATGCCCTAAAGCCGTGGACCTTGTGGTCAGTAGTGTCAAAAAAAAAAAAAACAGAGAGACACAGCACGTCTTTCGTCGTCATACATGCGCAACCATTTTCAGAATTTCAGTTGCACCAAAGCTGTACAGAATCTACTTTAGGCCCTGTTTAATTTCCCGTTACATCGAATCTTTATACGCATGCATGTAGCATTAAATATAGTAACAGTTGTTGCATGTTTTCACAGTTTATCTGTTTTTTTTCAGACGAATTTTTTGAGTTTATTTGGGCCATGATTGGACACTTATTGGAAAAGATTCTCCATGTGCTACAGTGACTTTTCACCACACTTTTCGCAAACTAAACCGGGCCTTAGTTGAGTTGAAGACTAACCATTTCGTGTGTGTGTGTAATGTGCCTCTTAATTGTATTGGTGTGCTATGCGGAGCACATATAGCTAGAATCGACGTCTATGGAGAAGATTAAATTTAATAGAGACGTATATTATCGATGGACGGATAGCGGTGAAGAACAGATATGAGACATGAATTGAGGGACCAAGATGGTCGAAAGAGTATGGCCAAAGAACTAGGCAGTGTTGACCAATTCAAACGGAGATGCAAGGGGACTTGGTAATTGGATGTCGAGGACGACAGTGACATGTGCCAAGATCGTGCGAGGAGGTTTAGTGAATATGTTCCTCTAGATGGTTTGGGTCTCAAAACCACCAGCAAGATGGTTTCTCAAGTTTAGGCATGAAAACCTGATTGAAGACATATGGCGTCATTGCGAAGCTTGCAGTGAAAAGCCAGCGGGCATCGGATGGACATATCGAAAATCGGATCATTTTGCCTTCATGTTAAGTGGTTCAGCAAAAATAGAGTGTGTTGGAAATGTGTAGTACCTCTATAAATAGTCTAGAGGTTTCCCTCAACTATCGATCTCTCTTGTTTTACATTTTCAGCAGTTCATAGCTTATGTTCCAGTAGCAGTAGATTTAATCTTTCCTCTGGTTTTAGGTGTTGATATAGTGTAGATAGTGATTATCGTACTATGCTTATTTTTTCTACGTAGGAACTGAAAGGTCGATATGGTGGACTAGAGTGGGGTGAATAGTCCGTTTTGTAAACTAATCGCAGCGAAATAAAACCTAATCGGTTCTACCAACGATCATCCCTCTAACTATACTCTAAGCACCTTGTCAAGGATGTTAGTAAGAAACAAAGGTGCAAGGCTAACTTGAGGTCCCTTAAACCGTTCTAGCGTAAGTTCACACAAACCTAAACACTGGTACTTTAAGCACCGGGGAGCTCCTACCAACTAGCAAGCAAAAGCGCACTAAGCACCTAAGCTCACTAAATGATCAATGACAAGGATACACAATCCTAATCAAGGAGCGCATCTTAATTAGCTACACAAACTAATTAAGACACTAGTTCTAAGCTATATAAGTTAAGAAGGTGAGTGGCAAACTACACAAGCTAACCGATCTCACAAGAACAACTACAACTACACAAGTAAAGTAGTGCACAAAGTAAATGACTTGTGTAGGAGGGAGCAAACCACCGTGAAGGATGGGAAGATGTTGGCGCGGTGATTTTGCCTGGAGGTTCACTTGTCACCATAAGCTACGTCTTCCATTGAGACAAGCTCCAAAATTGCCGCCGATCCTCTTGTTTGAGGTGACCCACCATAAGTCACCACTCTCACGTGAAATGCCCGCAAGCTCAATCTCTTTATCCGGCCGGGCCACTTGTCGCTCTTCACGTCTCGCTCAACTAGCGATGCTCTTCGCAACTCCCGTGGGGTGAGCTCCAATCCCTCACAAAGCTTCTCTGGAGCTAAGCACAATATTCTTCCTTACTTCGACAAAGTCTCTCACCACCAAACCGTCTAGGAGGTGGTGACCTCGATCACCTAGTGCCACTTGATGCACTCTCTCAAAGAAACGTACTGGAATCACTCACTATCGATCGATCGGATCTGCACTAAACATATGAGTGAGCAGGAGGGCTTTCAAGCACACCTCTACATGGACGCACAGTCCTAAAGATGCTAGATGGCTCAAATGGCCGGCCACCTGAAAGGACCTTGTTTGGTTTTGGTAATTGAGTGACAACTTAGGTGGAATAATATGTGTTTAAGTGTTGATTACACAGGTGATTAGTCCACGGGTACATATGTGTGAGCATCTATGCCATGGAGGTGGATATAGCTTGGAAGTGATGCTTAGCTCACACATATGGTATGAGGGAGCTAAATGCACATGAGACATGACATGGAGTCATGTGGCTAGGTGGAGAAGATCAAGACGGAGGCTTGGCTTGATGGACTCGTTGCAAGGGCAAAGGGCAAGTTGGAGGCTTTGAAGTCATTGGTACCGAGTGTCGGGAGACTTAAGCAAGACTTGGCGTCAGAGGCCGAAGTAAGGGTGAAGAGCAAGTGAAGTCAAGGATCGATGGACCAAAAGCCACGTGATGATATGAAGTGGATCATATCATTCATGAGGTGTTGGTGCATGTGTTGCATTGGCATCGACCAAGGTGTTGGAGAAGGTGATCGAAATAGAAAGCGCAAGGCAAAGGTATAACCATAGGGTATTTTCATTTCACCGGCCTAAGGTTGAGTAGAGAAGTGCTTGACCGGATTTAGGATAGATGGTCGTACTATCAAGAGGGGCAAACTTGTTTGCATATCGGTCATCTAGTGCCACTTGAGCGATCTAACTTTGCAAACATTGCTAGGATCGAGTGGTGTGGTAAAGTGAGCGAAAATCCTTTGAAAATTGTTTGTGAAAGGCTAACACACATGCACATGAGGTTGTACACTTGCGGTGTTAGCACATTTGCCAAAGGAGATAAAGGTTGAGAGGGTTTGGTTTCTCTCTTCCTCTTGCCGAGCTTGCGAAATAGGATTCAGAGCTTTTCGGTGGTGTTTCAGTGGAGAAACACGCACCAGACGCTGCACCGGACGCTGAGGCGTGCGTCCGGTAAAGGTTGTCGAGGACAGCGTGTTTCAGTGCAGTTGCACCAGATGCGGGTTTATCGGCACCGGACATGGTGCAGTTACTGTTCCCACGTCCGGTGACTTTGACGTGGCAGCGCGTGGGAGAGCAGAGGCGCACCGGACGCGGTGGTCTGTCCAGTGGGTGCACACCGGACGCGTCCGGTGGCACTTTAGTGCTCTCGGGTGCTCTCTGGTCGCGCACCAGACGCTGGGGTCCGCGCGTCCGGTGTGACAGCGGACGCGTCCGGTGTGAAGGCGCGCTGAGGGAAAATTCAAACGGCTAGTACACGTATCAGTGGGCGGTATACCGGACAACCACCGGACGCGTCCGGTGCATACGCAGAGTGCCCAATGAAGCGGGTAACCGCCCTAATTCTTTGAGGGCTATAAATTAGACGTGAGGGCCGGCCAAGAGAGGTTGTCTAGCACCTTGGGAATGTATTTTCCTTGCTTATGCTTGGCTTAGTGCTCTCTAACTCACTTGTGCTCATATAATTCACATCTGATAAGTAAGAGATCGATCGTTAGTGCATTGTATTGAGAGTTTGCATCGAGTTGCACTAGGTGATCGCATTGCAAGCCGGTGTGCTTGTTACTCTTGGAGGTTGCCACCTCCTAAACAGCTTGGTGGCTCGTGGCTCCGTTGAAGCAAGCAAAGGAGATTGTGTTTGGCTCCAGAGAAGTGCTTGTGAGGGGTGTTGTGCTCGCTCCGCGGGAGATCGCGAAGAGCAACTCTAGTTGAGCGTGTCACTCAACATCTCACTCATCGGGTAGGTTCTTATGGCGCTCTTTGTTAGAGCTTGATCTTGGTGATCGATTAGCCACCGAACCACGGAGTGTAGGTGGACACAACGGAGGACGTAACTTGTGGCAACAAGTGAACCTCCGAAAAATAAATCACCATGTCATCCTCTACATCATCCTTTGCGGTGGTTTGCATTTTCCTACATCTTTGCTTTAGTTGTGTAGTTGTAGCTCTTGTAAGTTTGGTTAGCTTTTGTAGCTCGCCACTCACGTTCTTTGTTTGTGTAGCTTAGAACTAGTGTCTTGTTTAGTTTGTGTAACTAAACAGGTTGTGTCCTTGATTAGGATTATGTATCCTTGTCATTGAGTATTTAGTGGGCTTAGGTACTTAGTGCGCTTTTGCTTGCTAGTTGATAGGGGCTCCCCCGGTGTTTGAAGTACTAGCGCTTAAGTTTGTGTGATCTTACGTT
The DNA here is from genome assembly GCA_038502445.1 of Eremochloa ophiuroides. NCBI lineage: Eukaryota > Viridiplantae > Streptophyta > Magnoliopsida > Poales > Poaceae > Eremochloa > Eremochloa ophiuroides. The sequence goes on from JAHLJS010000006.1 coordinate 60,445,571, forward strand.
AGAACAGTTTAGGGAAGCTCAAGCTAGGCTAGCACCTTTGTTTCTTACTAGGATCTTTGACAAGGTGTTTAGAGTCTTAGTTAGAGGGGTAAATCATTGGTAGAACCGATTAGTTTTTATTCCGCTGCGATTAATTGTTAAAAAGGACTATTCACCCCCCTCTAGTCCGCCATCTCGACCTTTCACCACCCCTTCTATTTATAGAAGGAGGTCTCAAACTAGTCGTTACAGAGTTTCTGCGTCACTCGTGGATAGTCCGTCGTTGAAGCCCCGGATAATCCACCATTGCAAAAAATTAGCCGTTATGTTCAAAATGCAGACTTGCGGACAATTCACCACATAGTATCGGATTGTCCGCCGTTGTTTCCAATGACGCCCAAAATAATGGATGCATTCTGTGTGTGTTTTCACGATCGAATGGCCGGCAGACAGTCCGCCCCTAGGGCCCGAACAGTCCGCAGCTGAGAAAACAATAGAGACCACCGTTTGGTAAAATGGCCATAACTCTTAGCTTCGACGTCCGATTTCGATGATCTTTGATATTTGGAAAGCTTATTCAGGGGGCTACACAACCCACATGAATACATGATCTAAATCACAATGGATCAAACCAGTTTTCTAAACCAAGAACCATCACTCCTCTTTTTCAGCTCAAGAAATCTCCAAAACTTCTTCAACTCCTTCTCCTTTGCAAATATGCCAACACCACCAAGTGTACACCACCATGTGCATGTGTATTAGCATTTCACAAATATTTTTTAAAGGATTTTCTCTTTCACTTACCATGCCATTTGATCCTAGCAACGTCACGATTTTAGATCATTTGAGTGGCACTAGATGACCGATATGCAAACAAGTTTGCTCCTCTTGATAGTACGGCCATATATCCTATATCTTAAACCCATTCAAGCAATTCTCTACTCATTCTTAGACCGGTGAATGAAAACGCGATAGGTTATACCTTTGCCTTACGCTTTCCGTCTTCATCTCTATCGATGTTGATGCAACACATGCACCAACCACCATCATAAATGATATGATCCACTTCATATCATCACATGGCTTTTGGTTTATCGATCCTTGACATCACTTGCTCTTCATCATTATTTTGGTCCTTCGGCGCCAAGTATTTGCTCAAGCCCCCCAACGCTCAGAACCAACGTGTGGGAGAACTGCCTGAATTAACACACTAATAGAGGCACTTATCTTTCATTAGACACTAAGTACCCTAAAAGTGGGCTAATTCAAACAATTTTGTTGAGCACACCCAAAAGGGAGAACTCGAAAATCCGCATTTTTCCCCATCAGGATCAGAAATGAGGGAATAAAACTTAAAACATTCTTAAACATTTCTTACAACACAGGATTACATGGATATCAGAGTTATTCATGATATGTTTTTATTTAACGGCGGAAATAACATTTATTGTGACATAAATGAAAGTGGATATTACATGTTCACATATTTTATCTTGCAACATAATAAACATAGGAATAAAATTGCATCAGAAATAAACATTTATTTAGAGACATATTTAGCATTTAACATGATAAGCAATTATACAAGATATGATTGTTACATATGTAAAGTTTTTCTTTATAAAACTTTTGTTGAAGGTTAATAGAATAAACTATAATCGCGGCGTAAGGAAATCCTCTCTAAGCCCACCATAAGGTTTCCACACACAAGAATCAGGTCTAGCTCCACCTGTTACCTGCAACAGGGTTAATAAAACCCTGAGTACTCAATTGTACTCAACAAGACTTACCCGTCAGGAGATAAAAAAAAAAACTCCAAAGATATGCAAGGCTTTTTTATGCTGGTTTAATCTTGCGGGAAGCATTACTAAGAGTTCATCCTTATATTCAACTTTTATTAGCAGCCATATTAGTTCATTAACCAACAAATCTAGATAAGCACATATACTACTTTTAAGCAGGTGGTAAGTAATCAGATCCATTTTTTCTCTTCCAAGTTCTAGTTCTTACTACGAAGGCAGACAATAGCCAAGTCATTACCGCTTCAAAGAGACGGCGATTCGTGAACCGATATCTCCAGTTTCATGTAATATTAAAGTTTGAGTCAGTCTATTATGATGGTCCAATCACAGCTGTAAGATCTCGTAAGGCACTTTCGAAGCACGTCGTTTATATGATTAAACTTTTCTTCCAAACTATAATGATATGCAAATATTTTGCGTATTCGAGAAAGAAAAAATCGACGATCAGCCACCCGTGTGGCAGCGTCTTCACATCAAAATTAGGATTGCACGTAAGAAGCCAAAATATTGTTTGAGAGGGCTTATTATGGCTGTGACTGATTTACAAAGCTAATTTATTGTGAGAAAGAAAAATTATTTTATGAAAATGTTCTCATAAGTGCGTTCTTTATGATAGGCTCTGTACTTCCTTTTGGCCCAAATTATGTCTGCCTTTCCGGCTATCAGCGTCACTAGGCTTCTACCCAGTGCTCTAGAACTGAAATCTCGTTTTCAGTTATGATGTAAGGCGAGATAACCAAAACACACGTTCTTTGATGGGCCGACGTTTATACGAACAAATAGATTGGGCCGAATTGCCTGCTAGTAGAAGCAGATCTTAGGAACCTTGCCGGACCGGCCCAGTAAAAGTCTAAACATCCAACGGTCCACGACTGTGGGCCGTGACCCGTGCTCAATGTGCGCCTCAGAATGGTTAACTATGTAATTAGATGCAATTAACAGATAATTGTGTCAGTGATACATATATGTGCTAATTGGTATTGGTCATATGCTAATTAGAGTTAGCTATAAATAATCTAGATTGCCAATTTAACAGTCCTCCGTAAGGGTCCGATATGAACTATATATATGAATTATTTGTTCATTTGTTTCGTTCATCCACTCAATTTCTGGTTCCCATTTACATTCGAGAACTTCTAGTTCTAATATGTTATTAACAAGCACGCATGATCGCATAAAGTGCAATCCTAGAAGAGGACCACAATAATGAAGTAGTAGGCACAAAAGCCATCTTCACATGGCCTCTATCCAAAGCCATATACACCATTAACTCCATAGAGAAAATGCATTAGGGAGGCATGGCGGCACCAAATGTATGCACGTCGATGGCGGAAAGTATATGTGCCTTTGTGTGTGAGTCCTTACCTACAGTTAAACGCATATATGCCCTAATTTGGTATTTTGGGGTTCTCGGGTGATCGATGAGTTTTGTAGTGGTATTTATATTGGATCGAGTTAGTTACAAGTTGAATGTCCATAAGTGTCTTTGTCCCAAAGACTTGGATCTTTTATTGGCAGATGGCGCAAAGGATATTCGTGAAAACTAAGAATACATTAGAGCAAATGTAAGATTGGTGCGCTCAAAGACATTCATTGTATTGTGTATGAGAGTTTCCCATTATATAGGGTTCCAAGCTAAGGCATTTATCTTGAGGAAGTTCAATGTGTAACACAAGAGATTTACTCTCATTCAAGTCAGAAGGAATAAGTGGCCCTGTGTATGGATTAAAATGGAATTGATTGAGATCGGGCTTAAAATGGGTTTGAAAATGCCCTAGAAGATAGGAGTGATACTTGTGAATTTGTACAGTAGCACCATGCATGCCTAGAGCTTTAATGACTCAGATGATGTATATTAGAGCTTATTACCTATAGTCCATAAAGTGCACCTGGTCCCTCTAACACTTCTTGCAGCACTACTGAAGCTCATAAATGACGGATTTACTCATGATACATGAAGAAGGAATTAGATTGATTGTACTAATTAAGCCTTGTGTATGGATTACAAGAAGTGCATTGTTTAGAAGGCAAGAAACCATCCTTAACGATAAGGCAATCTAGTATTACACGATCCTAATATGGAGATATCACAATATACCTAACACTTAGCAAATCGTCGATAAAGACGAAGAACAAAGATCAAAATAGGTTGAAAAAGATAGGGCTAGGGTAAAACTAGAAAATAGATTAAATTGTGTGTCCTTAATCCATGCGCACCCCTTTATCATTTCGGAGGATAGTATGAAATTCTCCAAAGTGAATAGCATTCTATATAATTTTTTCACCTAGACCAAATCATTCTTAGCAACAAGCCAAGGACTTAAGTGGTTACCAACAAAGAAAAAGTTAATTTCTTATGGACAAAACTGGTTATATATGAGGGCAGCAAGGAGACCTCTTTAACCTACAGTATGCTATCACTATCAGGCAAGTAGACTTGATGCTTTGCATCCATGGGCAGGGCCTCAGGCAATCAAGCCAGATTCCCCCCTGGAACGGTAAGAAATCTGCCATGAGTTTTATTAGAAGATATAAAAATAAAAACAAAGTATAGAGAGATAGATTCGCTAAATCCGTCTTTGTATCATGACATATTTTTTCATGTTTTTGTTTTCCTATAGAAATAATTATAATTATTAATTGTTTTTGTGCCAATACAAATTAGATTTTGTCGGTTTTGTAGTTTTATCTAACATTATTTAATTATCGGTACCTAAAACTGCATATTACACATTGCAACGAACAACAATTTTAGTATAAAATATATATAATAACCGTTGTACGAAAGAAAATTAAAATTCAGAATCCCATATATAAATGTAATCAAAATTATGCATATGCTTCATTACTTTGCTGGAAGGGTTGAGCAACAGCAACAAAATTACACAGCAGATATATTCTTCCAAAAGAAAGGTGTACGGTGATTTGTGTACATGTACAAGTCCTTTAGTTAATTATAAGAACTAATATACAGTATTAAACTCCACCGTTTCTTATTATGAAACAACAGATCATTAAACAAAAAATTGATAGCGTCAAGTTACGTATATGTGTAACAATTAATGAACAATGTATAGTAGTTGTATCTTCCTACACTTCTTCAGCATCTGTACGTCCAGCCACTCACTCAACACGTACTCCTTCCTCTTATTGTCCAGCATTACGGTTCAGTAAACTCGTCAACCACGTACTTGCAGTAAGTAATTGCATTCATGACGTTGCAATTTTCTGCCTTCATTTCTCTCCCCTCTAACCTATATCAGTCGAATAGTTGCTCCTGCACATCTTGGTCAGGGACCAAAGCCAGCCGCCCCCGCTGTAGTGTGCACCTCAAAGTTAGGCATCAGGTGAGCAGAAGCAGCCGCCCTGTTGTTAGGAGCCGCTGCCTGGTTGTAGCCGATTAGCGCCGCTGGGCTGTAGAAATCTACAATGCCTGCTGCCTCCTTCAGCATGCTGTTGCCACCGTCATGGTGGTGGTGGTGGTGGTGATCAGCCGCCGCCGCCGCCGCCGCCGCCGCCGCCGCGGCGCTGGCGGCGAGAGGGACGGCGTCCTTGGGCGCCGTCGCCGAGCCGCTGCCGCACTGCCTCGGCTGCGTCTGGTAGAACACCTTGGAGACGACGAGCTCGCCGTCCTTCTCCTCCTCGTCGGACCCCAGGTGGTACTGGTGCATCACCCAGTTGGTCTTCTCCGGCTTCCGCTGCTTCCCGTAGTTGGTGTAGAGCACCAGGATCTTCTTGTAGCCCTTGAGCTTCCCGCTGGTGAACACCGGCCGGGTCTTGCCCGTCTTGTGCCACCGCGTCTCGCCGCCCTGCTCGTCGGTATGGACCTTCCGCCGCTTCCTCGTCCCCGTCGTGTAAGCCTTGGACGGGCGGTGGAAGAAGTGCCGGATCAGGCCGTCCTTGCCGACACCTGAAATTGATCAAGACACCGTTCATCAAATATATATATGTCAAGATCAAGAGATATGAAAGTGCGCACAAGACACTTTTTTACGTGCTCATCAATCAACAAAAGACTTAGATTTTTTGTCAGTGTTCTTTGTCCAATTATAATTGGCCAAGATATAAAAATATTTAAAGATATACGTATAGCTTTAGTTTGTATTTCTCAGTGTGATATTTCACCAATAAAATACAGAAAATACCGCTGATGGGTACATTGCAAATAAAGAAAACCTTAAAAGTGAATATTCAAGTCTATACAAATCTTATTTATGCTAGTTACAAGTGTTAATCCTGTGCTAAAAATAACAGATACTCCCTCCGTCCCTAAAATACAGTCGTTGTTGGTGTGCGTGCCACAACTTTGACTAGATTAATACAAAATGCGTGCATCATTTACATTTTCAAATAAATTTGTTAAAAAACTAGACTAAAAGATGTATTCAATGATACTAATTATGTACTGTAAATATTAATATTTTTAATATAAATTTAATCAAAGATATTTTTCGGGCAGCGAGAACGATACTTTTTTAGAGGCGGAGGGAATAGATCTTAACAATTCTCATGAAAAACAAACTTCCGGCCATCAATTAATTTAGTAAATTCTAATCATTGTTGGCTACAATAAATATTGAATCTATTATGTCTTTTTCTTGAAAATAGCTACCTATGATATTATGACAAAGTCTAAAATAACCCTAACCTATATATCTATATTATCCATCTCTGCCAACCAAAATGATAATATAAAGGAACCTCTTACTTTTCATATAAATTGGACACTACAAAGAAATCTAAAGTATTCCCCAATTTATGCGAACCTAAATTACACATGCTTTCCATTAATGAAGTAAATTAAAATAACCACTTAGATATATATCATAACACCAAGTATCCTAATTAACATGATTAAAAATACACTTGCTTCTACCAAGTAAATATATATGTTGTGTGCTACCATATGCAGACCAACTAATACATGCATGCATGAGCTATAATATCACATTTAAATCATGTTATCTGCCCATTAATGGTCTATTATATGAATGCTTGACTGTTTAAATAATGAATTAAAACCAAAAGAAAGACTAATAATCAACCTAAACGAAATTGAGATAAACATGGTTAGACTGGCTAAATGATAGTTTAATTCACAGAAATGATTCAATAGAAATACAAATTAATGTAAAGGAGGTGTAGTGATTTAGACAGACTAAATGGTTTTTAACAAGACACAATATCAAGCTAAGGTTCCAACTAAACATGTATGGAAGACACATGGAGAGGTGCAGTCTGAAGGAGAAAAATACGAATATGGCTGAGAAAATAAATTAAATGGAGTAATTGTTACTAAATTTGGTCATGGTTGGATAGACATATTAAGGTTATCTACATAAATATTGTATTAGAAAATGGACAGTGGAGGAAATATAAGCAATTATGTTAGTGTGTGTCATAAATCGATCTATCCACGCTTTCCTATTGGATCACAACAGCGTACACAGAGATAGGGCGGAGGAAATGATATAGACGAATTGCCATATCAAGTATTTTTGATCCACGTAGTCACATGTCGAGAAATTTAAAATGAATCTATCTGAAGAACTTGTTCAAAATTAGGGGCAAATGATAGACGATGCTACTCCAAATATATCTGCCTCTCTGTACTACTAATATGCATACTTATTGTTTTTTCCTTCCATGGTAAAGTAGTGTCTTTGCATTATAGAACAAATATCCAAAGGAAAAGTGAAAAGCATCTTGATTAAATTCTATTATCCATTTCATTATAGCATATATACAACTACTACACTGAAATCTGCAGTTTGATTGTATTTTATATAAATGAAAAATTGAAAACTCAAAAATAAGGAGAAAAATAATTTTCATGTGTATGTCATAATAAATTCAAAAGCCCTTTTCTCAAAGGTTATACTTCCTATGATCTGATGTTGCGTGCAGCCTGCATGCACGTCCGATCCTTTGATGGAATAATTGTGCTGTCTCATTCTATCGTTTTCAGGGTACAACTAAACTACTCTACATGCCAACAAGTAGGACAAGAAGTTACTTCAAAGGCACCCTTTATCGATGTTTATACGGTATCCCTGCTGAAAAGCAAATAAACAAAGTACTAGTAATGAGCAGATGCGTTATAAATTAAACTACACACACATGTAGACATGTATGTATTATTTTACATATATGACGTGAGTGTGCAGACAATGCACAGCACACAATATTTCGAGGAGTAGTCCTGATTGATTAATTACTAAGCAAGACCAGACCCAATTGAAAACGACTAAAAACAGTACAGAATGCAATCTTTTTCTAACACCAAAAAATGATTTATCCAATATATATATAGTCTGGAAAATTTTAAAAGAACAATTAATCTTTCATAAGCTAGCTTATGAAGGTTCTTCCGTGACGGATCTATCTATCTTCGTCGTCGACTGGGGTTTAAATCGATCTGAAGAGATAGATATGGACCGTTTCCTTTCCCTTTTTTTTTTTTCCACGAGGGGGGCCGGGGTCGGAGATATGCATGATGATGGACGTTTGCAGCTGGGAAACGCATTTTGATACTGATGAAGTGATGATATAATGCAAGCATGCAACTAATAATAACAAAATATAATAACCAGATATAGGCATGCAGGCACAGCAGCAGTTTAAATATAATGCATGTTGGCGTGTCTAGCATATATCTCACCAGGAAGCCTCTCCGGATGCGTGTAGCAGATGCCGTTCTCGCCCTCGATGGTGGGGATGAACTCGTCGATGAGCGGGTGCAGCTTGCGGGCGTCCGGCCTTGCCTTCCCCTCCAGGTGCTCCAGCAGCTCCTGGTCCGTCGGATCGAACTTCACGCCCGCCGGCAGCCCCGGCAGGTCCTGGATCGTCGCCGCCGCCTGCACCTGACGAGACGACGATCATCATCCATGCGGATTGAATTAATGGATGCATATATGCATGAATAATGAATGCATGCTCAAAGCTTAAGATGTATATATATTGAAACATACAGTACGTACAGTAGCTAGCTCTAGCGATCGAGATATATGCATGCATGATGAATGTGTAGGTAACGTACCTGTTCATACTGCGCGCGGTGGCCGCAGGAGGGGCAGGTCCTGATGAGGTTGACGTGGGAGGATGCCTGCTGCTGTTTCTTGGCGGCGGCCACGGCGGCGGCGGTGGCCAGGTTGTTCTCCACGGCACGCACGTCGTTGAAGCTGTTGCACCATGTCATGGCAGTCGACGAGGGCGATCGATTGAGGGACGATCGATCTCACCCTCTCTAGCTGTCTCTAGCTCTCCCCGGCCCCCAGATAGCAGAGCTAGCCCTCTCTTTTTTTCACAAGGGGCCGGCCGGAGAGTAGGTGACGAGAAGAAGTAGAGTGGGATAGAGAGAGGCAGATCGATCGAAAGCCTCTTGTTGTCTGAGGGAGTGCTTTGCTCAGCTCGCCTCCGCTAAGGCTGCTGATCCCCAGGGGAATGACAGGCGAGGCCCGGCCGCGCGCGGGAGCAAAAGAAGAGGGCGCGGCGCGAGGGAACAAAGCGGCCGAGAAGAGAACAAAGAGAAAAAGAGGGGCAGGCGAGGAAGCTTGTCCCTGTTAAAAGCTACCGCCTGGCACCAGCAGCAAGAAGGCCCCCCGCCCCCCCCCCCCCCCCCCCCCCCCCCCCCCCCGGAGTTGGACCGACCCGATCCGATCCGGCCGGCACCTGCGACCTCTGCGTTTGTGCGTGCTTCGGTTCGATCGGTCGCTTGGTGCGCGCGGTGCTACCTCCCGTCGTCTCGATCTCGCTATCTGTCTGGTACAGGAGAATAGAATTCTCACCAACTTTTTGGTTGTTGCATTGCATCCCAGGCCGCCAGTGCATCAAGAAGATCGATCGCCGGCCACTTGATGCAGCACGCGATCGATCAAGCACGCTGCCTAAATAAAAATTTAAAAGAAACCGGCACGCAGCTGCTAGGAGGACCGGCCGGACCGATCAAGATGGATGGACCGTACCTTCAGGTTGATCAATCGATCGCAGGCAGGGCACGGACAGGACAGCACAGCACGGCGAAAGCGAGGCGAGAGAACGCATGCAGAGCAAGGTTGTTAGGCAGCGTTTAGTTCACAAAATTTCCTTCTCTCTCCTCATCACATCGATTGTACTTTTCGTCTGTATGGAGCACTAAATGAAATAGCAGCTGTTGCATGTTTGTACTTTTTGTCTGGCTAGCTCGAGATGAATCTTTTGAGTCTACTTGGGCCATGATCAGACAAAAATTGTCAAATACAAACAAAAGTGCTACATTGTAATTTTTCTCCACTTTTGCCAAACTAAACGCAGCCTTAGGCAGCGTTTAGTTCACAAAATTTCTTTCTCTCTCCCCATCACATCGATTGTACTTTCCGTCTGCATGGAGCATTAAATGAAGTAGTACATGTTACATGTTTATACTTTTTGCCTGACTATTTCGAGATGAATCTTTTGAGTCTACTTGGGTCATGATTGGACAAAAGTTGTCAAATACAAACGAAAGTGCTATAGTTGCAAAACTTCCCAAAACTTCCAAACTAAACGCAGCCTTAGGGGGGTGTTTAGATGGGTAAAGTTTTGGGATTTTAACACTGTAGCAGCGAGGAATCTTTTTCTATAAGTGTCCAATCATAGTCTAAGTAGACTCAAAAGATTCGTCACGTGATTTACAACCAAACTGTGTAAACATGCAAAAATTTCGTCTACATTTAGTACTCCATGCATGTATCGTAAAATTGATGTGACGGAAATTTTAGGACTTTAGAAGGGATCTAAACATCCCCTTAGCCGATCTGGACTTGAGGTCGTAGTCGCTCTGTAGCTAGCTACGGATCCGTGTTCCGATGCGTGTGCGGCAGCAAAACAGCAACGCAAGAGGTTGCTTGCCCCTCAAGTCTGGGATGAGCCGTGAGCCGGAAACCAGGCCAGGCCGGGCGCCGGATTCTCTGCGCGCGCGGGGTCCACGTACACACACCTGCGCGAGTTGCTGCGTGCACATCCATCCATGAGGTGGTGCTGGCGTGCGTGCCGCGTGCACTTCGTCCTCTGACATCGACGTCCATTTATCTGACGGTTAATGTTTGGACGTCTGAAAAGACCACCGCTGACTTCACCGATATGATTGCCATATATACAGCTTGTTATTTTGATCGATCAGCGTTTATTTTTAGCCACGAAACAGTATTTTTCTCTCACAACAAATCAGCACGAGCCGAAATCAACGCTTATTTTCAGCCAAAAGAACAGCCTTCTTGCAATCCAAGAAACGGAGAGCTACTTGTCTCACAAGTCACAATACGCAGCAGCAGCTAGCTAGCTGGTAAACATCGGACAACACACACAACTTATAGCCCCGTTTAGATGCAGTTGCAACTTATAATTTGAAAAAGAAATCTTTTCCAATAAATATCCAATCATGACCCAAGTAGAATTAAAAGATTCGTCTCGTGATTTACATGCAAACTGCGTAAACATGCAAAAATTTCATTTACATTTAATACTCCATGCATGCGCCGCAACATTCGATGTGATGGGAATCTTAGAATTTTGAAGTGCATCTAAACAGGGCCATACTTCTCAAAAAAATTTCTCTTTCTCCATCACATCTATTGTACTTTATGCCTACACAGAGCATTAAATGAAGTAGCAGCGGTTGCATGTTTGTATTTTTTGTCTGGTTAGTTCGAGATGAATCTTTTGAGTCTACTTGGCTCATGATTAGACAAAAGTTGTCAAATACAAACGAAAGTGCTATAGTGTATTTTTTACCCCTTTTCACCCAACTAAACAGCCCCTTAAGTGTGAAGTGCAACATGAGAACAGGAGAACCAGCTATAGGCTGTAGTATTATATCTAGTAGCTAGAGATATTGCTCGATCAATGTTTCAAGCCCGCGGTGATGGGTGCACACGCAGAAGTGCAGCTGCATGTGGGCCATGCGGGTTTCGTATATACTGTATGCACGCACGCACGCACACGATATGCACAGTTCACCAGCTAGCGGCCACCAAGAAAAAACAAAGACTGTTCTCGTTCATTATTACAGAGCTACCTATAGCCGATCCTCGGTTGGTAAACCAGATAGAAGCTATAGCTAGGAGTACATGTGTGTACGCATGGAGGGGGCCGGGTGATCGGTGTGTGCCTGTGTTTTCTTCTGGTAATTGAGGACGACGCACACGTCTATCGATCGTCACTCGCGACTAGCTCAAGCTACATCCTACGTACCTGCATAGTATATGCGTGTACGTGTACCGGCGATACAATAGAATGCAGACGATCAAGTCCGTGGTGGTGCACGCACGGATCGGATAGATCCACATCACCCGTTCAGCTAGCTAGCCGCAGCGAGCGCCGGGGGTGGTGGAGTGGAGATGGGGCAACCTGATTATATTCGCGTGCCCGATGATCGAGCGATCGACCGAGGCCGGACGTCCCACCTCACGCCACCCTACTACACTTGCCGCGCGCGGCCGGGCGTCGTCTTTGTGGGATGGAGTCGAGAGAGATGAGGTCGGTCAGGTCAGCGGGTGCGCGCTGCTTTATTTTTAGATGTGAGGTCACCGTAGAGTGTCTTGGAAGAGAGATATAATACCCCCAACAGCTAACGACTTGAACCGTCCATCTACCGCGCGCGCTTCCCACAGCGGCGACGTCGACGGCCCCCGCCCGCGCCCGCCTGGCCGGGGGAGAGGGCGCGCAAGCGGCAACGACACGGCCGTACAATGCATACAGGACAGGCCTGGTGCGCGTATATACAAGATTTGGCAAGTTTTGGTGCTGATTAACGAAACTGACAGTCTCTGATTTTGAGTTCAGTCACGATGAGGGACAAAGAGCCGTCACATGAACATCACAAATCACAAGAAATAAACTTAAAAAACAAAGACAGAAGAAGAGGGAATTTATTGGAAAAGAGAAAACTCATACGATGGATTTCTCCAAATTACACGAGGGAGGGATATCTTTTCTCTCTTGTCTTATATAGAGCAAGTATAATAAAGGCCTGTTTGGATCTCCATCTCTAAAATTTAGAGGTCTAAAAACTTTAGAGCACTTTAGATTATTTTTGAGCTCTGAAGCTCTAATGCGAGGTGAGCTAAAGTTTAGAGCTAAATTTAGACCATGTGTTTGAAATTTTAGCTCTAAAGTTTAGAGGTGCTGTAACAGAACCGTCTAAATCACCTGGCCCACATGCACCTGTCATCGCCACTAATGGCATCTGACAGCCGGGCCCGGGTTTCAGATGACCTAGGCAGCTCTACCGGGCTACATAAGCACCCGTTATCTCCGACAGGATCCCATTGCGAAGCCATTATAGGATTACAACATTTCATAACAAAATACATCAGAGTAAAAGTGCGAAAGATTAAATAGTGCTTAGTTCACAAACCGGTTGTTCAAATAGAAATTAGGTGCAGTTATTACAAACCACAATTTAAAGAGGTAGCAGTAGCGGTATAACAACTATACAACAAGATAGATAGGTGGTACACGAACTCTGCCCACGGGTTCAACTTTATTCTTCCTCGCTCTCCTGGATGATAGTGACACAGCACGGAGCAAGACAGACGTCAAGCTCCTGCTGACTACCTGCAACGGGGTTAACAAATCCTAAGTACATGGGTACTCCGCAACACTTACCCGACAAAAGGTGTAAAATTAGACTCAGGAATGCAGGCTGAGGGGAGTCAAGATAAGGCTTTAACAAGAGTTCAAGAGTTTTGCGAAAAAGCATTACTAGTCCTATTTCAATATTTTATTTCTATAATATTATTAATCATTACCAAATTTCAAGTACTTTCCAATATCCATCATCATTCTTTCAATATATCTTTATTTATTTCAAAAACATTCTAGTTCCGAACCAATATTCGCTGAATGGTCGAAGGATCAAGTCTCCATAACCGAGGAGCAACGTCGATTCGAATCGATTAATACCCAGCTAGGGATCCCTATCCACACTGCGTATGTAACACTTAAGCTTGCATTCGCCAACCCCGCCTACCACGGCTTTTCATACCCCAGAACCGGTCCCGCGCCACCCGAGAGCACAGTACTCCTCTCGTCTCCAGGCACGACGGCCACGAGGATACACGCTACTCTCGCCATCTCTCCACTCCCAGTGCGTGGTTGTCGGTTCCAGCAGTAGAGCCACCGGAGTCAGAGGCTTCCCGTAGTATGTGGCTAGTTGCAAAGTCTCGATCCAGCAGGCCTACAACAAACGGTCCCTAAAGCTTTTTCCGACGGCGACAGTGCATTAGGACTTTAACCCAAATACCCCGTCCCTTGGGTTTTCAAATCCCGTTTCCGCCGGTGACAATTGTTGGGACTCTAACCCAATGCCACGATCACCGAGCAGGAAAACCCTTCCTCGTTGATGACAATGAATTAGTTAGGAACACTGCCAATCAACAAGGACATAACCAGTCCCATAAAGTGATTATTTTGCTTTATATCATCACAAATTAAAATAGCATTTTTGCAAAACTAACTATTAAACATGACTAAGCATTTTTCAATACTTTTAATAAATCAGGTCCTCAGGTATAGACAGGTATTCAAGGATGGTAATGCATCAATTGGTTGTCAATCAACTCCTATTAACCTAATGCAATAAATTAACTCAAGTGATAAATAACTTTAAAACAACAAGGGTGGACAAATGCACCGGGGCTTGCCTTGGATTGCGAAGAGAGTGGGGTCGGGGTCAGTGCCACAAATGTCAAACCCAGGCACAAACTCCATAGTAGGTTCTTCAACTGTAATCTCAGACTTCACCTCTTGATTCTCGTTCGCTACACGTGTGCAATATGGAATGCATGAATACAATGCACATGAAATGACAGATAAAAATTTAATAATAAATAAAACACACATGTGCACAAGGCCCTACCTCAGTTAAACATGATTATTCTAATTCAACATGCCCTAGGTCATAAAGGGTGATTGACCTAGAATCACAATCAATCCAAAATCACACCAAAACCTATCAATTTGAATTTCCACTCCATTTTTATCTATTTATTAATCGAACATATAATTAATGAATCATCAAACTATTTCATTTTGAGGCTAAACTCCACCAACAGATAGATTTCATTCCCAAACATTGGCACAACAAATTTCATGATTTTTGGAATAATACATAATTTATTAAAAATCATCAAAGTTCCCTTTATCAATTAATGTGCTGATTTTTATTACTACAGAAAGTGTTCCAAACACATTTTCAACATTTTTATAAAATAATACATATTCCAGGGAGTATGCATAATTATTTTCATAATTATTCATGCAGTAAATTAATCTACACAAAAATGTGAAACAACCGCACTATTCATTGGAAGTGTAAATGGAAAAACTCACTTTAATTCCTCGGGAAATGGAAAAACTGAAAGTAACCCGCGCGGCCCATCGAGCCGGCAAATGGCCCAGCGCGGCCCGCCCCCGCGCGCACGCCGCCCTCTCACTCACCGAGTCGCTGACAGGCGGGACCGGCCTGTCAGCTTCTCCTTCCTCCTTCCACCGAGCGCTCGCCGCGCATGCACGCGGCGGCACGGCACGGTCCTCGTCGCCGGCGACTCCAGCGACGAGCCCGGGCGACCTAGCGCCTACCCTAAGCCTAAACCGACACCTCCAAGTACCTAGCCTACGCTCTACTCGCCTCCGGCGAGCTCGCGCTCGCCCATGGCGGGTCACGGCAAAGCCGTTCCGGCCGGTGGGACATGGTAGCGTTAAGGGAAATGCATCGGGGAGATTCAGAAGCTCACCACGAAGCTAACGGACGAGTTGGTTGTCGGAGAGGCGGTGCGGTGAGGACGGCTTGACGACGATAGCGGGTCTGGCGGTTCGAGCTCGACGGCGACTCCTCGTTCCGGTGACCCTAGGACACCAAACAAGGAATAACCGCGCGCATGAACAACCAGAGACCACCCTCAAGCCAAAACACAGGGTCAAAATGACAGCGGCTCACCCGAGACGGCTGGGTACATTGGTGAGATCCGCGGCGGCGCTCTGTGCACCGCGGTGATGGCAGCGGCGTTCCGGGACTCCCGAGGCACTAGAACTCGAACGAGTGGACGCAATTGCGGCGCAAATGAGTGAGGAAACAGCTCGGGAGATGGAATGGATGGAGGTGGCTTGAGCACGACGAATCGCGTCGGTCAGTGCGGTGTGGTCGCCAGTGAGCCGAGCGGGGAAAAATGGCGAAAGGGGAACGGTTGTCGCCTTTATGGCCCGGGAGATGGGTGGGATAAGACCGAGGGGTGTCCAGGCCCTCCCTTGGCCACTCGACAGCGCCTCGGCCCACCCACGCTGGCCGGACGGCGCTCGGCGCCTGACGCGGCACGCGCATACGGGCCGGAGAAGAAGAACATGGGACCCCCCTAGCTACAGTGCTACAGCCTAGAGTCAAATGCTAGTTAATTTGAATTCGAGCTGATCCAAATTGATTCAGTAGATGGTGTAAAAATAAAAGTTGTGCAAATTTTTATGGAGAGCAATTTTGATTTTGACACCACATCCAAATTCGGTCAGATTTTCAAACTACAGAAAAGGGGGTAAAAGTAGGGTTTGAATTACAAACTAAAATTTTAAAATTACTTTTAATTTTTCTCAACAACTTGAAAAATGGTCAAAATAAAAGTTATTCTTCTCAATGAGCTGTACAACTTTTAGTAAGGAAGTTTCATCAGATTCTCAATATTTTTGAAATTAAAGTTTCAAATTTAAATTTCAACAAAGTAATTTGAGTTTAATTTGAATTTCTGTAACACAACTTTAAAATCTCCAAAAATAAAAGTTGTTCCATTTTAAAAACTATACAACTTTCATTAATACACCTTTATCAGATTCGTTATAGATTTTGAATTATGGTTTGAGGTCAATTCTAAGTCTTAATTTGATTTCTTAGTTAATTAAATATTTGACTTTTAATTCAAGGCTTAATTACACAATCCATAATACATGAAATCAAAGCACTCTAGTGACCCTAAGCACAATCATATGCAGATGCTTAAATTTAAACATGATGACATGGCAGATTAATTGCTTTGTAATCCCAGAGGTATTACAGGTGCAAATCCAAACAGGCCCTAAGAGGCTATAAGCTGGCTAAATGCTGACGTGCAGGAGAGAAGGGAGGAGAGAGAGAGAGAGAGAGAGAGAGAGAGAGAGAGGAGCAGGTTATAATCCTACAGCAGGTTTGGTCACATGAACTAAGAAACTCTATGAGAGAGATAAATGGGCCATGTATTAACTGTGAAAAAATAACTACTATACGAGTGAGCTGAAAAAAGGCTACAAGAAACCTACAACCAGCAATTTAGTTGTATTATTAGCATTGCTCTTAACTAAATTACAACCTGCACTGCCTTGACCTCTATGCCAACGTGCACGGTCTAACTCCAAAAACCAAGTAGGAAAAAAAGAAGGACGCACAATGGCGCATGCAGGAAATCCTGGTTTTGTGGGTCTTGGTACTCGTACCGACCGGGAATGTGTGGAAGGAAGTCAAGGAACTGGGTTGCTGCACTGTAGTTGGAGGCCACTCTCCCGCAGTTATGCTACCTGACAAGTGCACAACATCATTGCAAAACGCTTTTAGGTGGTGACAAATCAATTTCCAAAATCCTAAAGTATATGTGCCACGACCCCACTACTAAGTACTTGCTAGGTCTTAATAATCCAAATTAAAATCATGATCGAGTTGTTTGTTTCCTACACACTAGAGATTACTAACAGCAAGCTAGCTAGCTAGCTAGAAGCCTGCCTCTCGGTCTCCTGCATACACAGCCTTTCTTTCGCGCTATTGTCAGTGCTAATAATTGCCTAATTGGTAACCCAGCAAACGTTGAATATTTCTAGGCTTTGTTCGTTTCAATTTATTCGGCTTGTTCTTTTGGGCTGAAAATAAGCGCTGATTTCGGCTTGTGCTGATTTATTGTGAGAAAAAAATACTATTTCGTGGTTGAAAATAAGCGCTGATTGTCTAAAAGATCAAGCTGAAACGGCACTTATTTTGTTTTTTAGTCATGAAACAGTATTTCCATCTCACAAGAAATCAGCATAAGCCATTATCAGCTTCAGTTGCTTGATCTCATTTTTACTTCTCTCTCTCTCCTTTGAAACCTTCCAAAATTTTCAGTTGAACCCTTACTTTTGAAATATGAGGTACTCGGTCTGCGTGCAAATCAAGTTTATGTTGGATTTCAGACGAGATTGGGATAGTTCTTTGTTTTTTTTTTCCAATTCCAACATACAGCTTTACCTCTTTTCAACCTTATAATATTCTAACGATAGTTGTGGCTTGACATGCAAGTCTCTCTCTTGGTGAACCATGCCAATCTTATATTCCACAACAATATATGCCTTTGTTGGTTATGGAGTATATGCGTTGATGAGTACGAGTACAACATGTATATATAAAAAATCTATAATCACGTACTATAGCTGGTGACATCCTCCTAGTCATCTTGCAAGGCAAGCCTCGCCGTCGTCTAACTCCGTCATGTTGAAAAATGGCGGCAGGTACTTCCCAATAGGGATCAAGTTTGATTTCGACGTTTTAACGCACTTTTTCTGAACAGGTGGGCTCAAAAGCATGCAAAAAACGACTGTAAGAGATGCATTCGGTACGTCTCCTTGCTACCTACTCTACTGTGTATGAAATTTATTGGGCCAGAAAGATGTGCCAGGTTTAGGTTTTCTTGCTTTGGCCGTTAACTCTCGGTGCTGTCGTCAACATCGGCAAAATATAGAGAACGACTCTCGTAATTTGACCAGAAAGCCATCACACACCTGAGCACTGGCGGAGCTAGGTGAGGGACCATACTGGGTTATGGCCCCCTTGCCTCCGTGATTTGCTAAAGCAAATTTTCACTGCTCCACTCTCTATCCCTGCATTGTTAGCTTACAAGTCACTAAATTAGTAGTGACCAGACCACGATTAACAATCATATAGTAATAGACTAGTAATGGTATACGAGTAGTAGACTAGTAACTTCCTTACAGAACAATCGTGTAGTAGACTTATACTCCACACCATTCAACTAACATGTTTCTCTGTTAGCCTATTTTCTTTTGTTTCTATTGCTTTGCTTGAGTTCTATATTTTTTCCTTACTTTTCGGTCTATAAATTCTACATACTAAGCGTACTAGAAGTGGCTAATTTAGTAATATTTTGTTGTCAATCAATATTGTGTGCTACTTTTTTAGATTTTATATTCAGGTATTTTGTTGTCAGTCGTATTCTGTGACTTATTATAAGCACTAAGATTAATTTTTTTCACCGCCGATGCGCATATATATCCAATTGACAAATTGCCCCCCCCCCCCCCCCCCTCTACTTTATTCCTAGCTCCGCCACTGCACCTGAGCCACGACAATATCGACGTGGCATATCCATTTCATCTATCAACATTAGGTACGCATAATTAAGCATGTATTTGCATGAAAGTAATGATAAAAGAATATAAAAATCATGAAATGTGTATTAATCACCAATCGACTCAAAGCAATTCTCGGACAACTCTTACCAGATTGTTGAAAGCAATTAGTATCGGATTCCCTGACAATATCTATCCTTCATAATAAAGAGCCAATTTACCATATTTTTTCTACCTCTTGCTTAGCTATTTTTTTCTTAGACGATTGCTTTAGCCATATCTTCTTTCTTTTTTGTCTAAACTTTGTTTTTGAGTTCCTCGGACTTTGAGCTTCTATGTATAATAAGGAATAGTTATATATGTATTAGTCAATGCATAACCTGAAATATTAATATATTCTCTTAAAAAAAACTGTGTCTGCTTGACTCACATTCGGCGCGCGCAGACCCAGACACTAGGCGAAGCAAGCAGCCCCGTGATGCCTTGCTTCGGCACGCGCAGCCGTGCATTACACGCACGCAGAGCCCCGACACCGAGCGAAGCTATTATTAGCTATTTAGCTTGATGATGTTACACTGGCATCACGCCTAAATATGCCTGTTTTCTTTTAGGAAAATAAATTCAGATATACCAACTAAATACAAATATACATGAAGGCATCCTTAGCCGTCCATCGTAAGATCTGTGGCACGATTAAAAGAACATGTGCCCTGCTATCTTTCTGATAAACACACATTGATCCCTTTGATTTATAGGTAACAAAAGTTTGAACCATTTGTTCTCCTGATTGTGAAGGAATTGAATCCATTTCTGATGGACCGCTTTTCCAGATATTATGTTTACTACTTCATACACGGATCGCAAAAAAAAAAAAAGTAATCATGCAAGCATTGTTCTAATCTAATAGTTCCTCCTCGGTTGTGAATGTCAATAAATCAACATTATTTGTCCTATTGTTGCGATATGTTATTGCCCAATGGCTATATTCCCATCAATATTCTATATTTGCAATGTTCGACCAAGATGCAAGATACTTTGTTGTTAGATGTCTAGAAATTATGCCAATTTCTTGTTTTGCTGATATGAGTAGATTGGCATTTTGCTAAAGTTCTAGCAACTAACCATATATGTTTGAATTGGAGAATGACGGGAATGTGACGGGAAGACCTGTGATCTAGAGTTGTTTGGTTGGGAGTAAAATTAAAAGGATGGGCCTAGTTTCTATAATTTGAGTGGACAGATTGTCCCTCTTCTCTGTGTATCACCACCAACCAAAGACCAAGCAGAGGAGATCGGGCCTTGGAATTTATTTGATTTATTACTTAAGGTTGGATCAAGCCCTATTAATAAATTCAATAAAATAGATAGTTTATTACTTTTGGTATTAGAATCATATAATAATGTGTTCCATTGCAACGTATGGGCAGTTTTGCTAGTAAGATCTGAAATGCAATTTTGACCAACTAGCGTTGTTACTAAGGGGGGTGTTCAGTTCCCTGGTTGTAAAGTTTTTTTATACTATAGCATATATGCTAACTTTAACAATAAGTGTTTAATCATGACCTATTTAGATGACTCAAAAGATTTGTCTTGCAATTTTATGCAAGCTATATAATTATTTTTTTGTCTATATTTAATGTTCTATGCACGTGTCCAAACATTCGATGCGACGGGACATAAATTTTTTGGAAACTAAACACCCCCTAAAATGTTGCGCTTAAGGCTAAGTGTCACTTCTGTCATCAACACACATAGGAACTCTCCCAATTAACCAAGTTGAGTGCTACCAAGTGAGTGGAATTGAGCCTCAACTCCTGGTCAAGCGACCGTCGAGTGAGTGGGAGTGAGCCTCACACTATACCACATACCTAAAATAGCGTCAGACATTAGACGCTAAAAATAACTATTTAGCAATGCAGCATCGATCGGTAAAAAAATTCCCACAAAACATCGGTCGGTACTTATATTTGTAGTGTCCAAACATCTGTCGCTATATTCGTCATCCGATCATTGGTCGGTATAGGTTAGTAATAGCGTCATTGATCCGGATCAGCTCCTAGCCGAGGGACTCAAGTGAGTAAGAACAACTTTCTAGAGTCCTCCATTGCTATCTGTACATGAATAATATGTATACATTGTACAAAGGACAAGAAGTACAAATGACCTACATTATGGATGTCTTTTGTGCATTTCGTTGGAGTTAAAAATAAGCGCTGATTTTAGTTGTGATTTATTGTGAGAGTAAAACATTATTAAAAAAGTGATGATTTTGGCTGATAAGCTCAAGCTAGAGAGCCTTGATGTAAAGCTATGCTCAATTTACTCAGCTTTGGATTTGAACATGAAAGTGTTAGTTTGGAAAAAAAAATGTAATAAATACTTATGTATGTCCTGATGATGAACATGGATATTCCAGATCTTCTCATAGGGTGGCCTGAACTTCTATCAAGTTTGACTCAGATTAAACTTGTCTTAGTGTCGAGTGGTCGCTGGACATGGCAAATATAATCAGGGTAAAAAATGAGCGGTTCTACCATAATTAAACACAATTTTTTTCATTTTATACTTGGTTGGTCAAATTTTGGTTGTTTATTTAGTATATTATTGTATATATTTTGATAGATCTAGACCGTCACAACATGGACTTAAAAAACTAAATTTATAGCAATAGACTAAGTCACTAATTTTCTATTTAGGTATTTTCCAACAAGAAAATCAAAATACTACATTTAATTTGAAATAACTATTTTACTAATAATATTTTATGTGGACTATTTGTCCAGGTTTCTTTTTCTTCCCAAATTTCTTGGTAATCAAACTATTAGTTCTTAATATTTTTTTTGTTCGAATTCTACCTTTACTATTTGTTATATATACTCTTTATTTGCGCTTTTTTTGGAACTCATGAAACCTAGAGCTGTTGTTTTTTATTACTCTGTTATCTGAATTTACAATATATTATTAATGCATGGACACTTTAGTTTATCTATGCCTTTATACCATCATAAAATCCTAAGGTGTAAGTTTTATTTTTTTTTAATATTGTGATAATTCTAGACTTTCTTAGCTAAGATGGCTTTTTTTAAGACTACGGTAATGACATACTAGGGAAGTGGCCCAAGCAAATGCCGCAGGTAGGTATTTTAAAATCGCAACATTTAAATTTTTTTTACCAAAACATTTTTCAAGTGATCCTGTTTATGTATTTGACTATAATTTGTCCTCTCCATGTGTCTCCACTATATCCATCGAATGCAGTTCATATACTTATCATCCACAAATTTCTTAATTATACCAGCCTCTATTGAGTTGTTAGCCAAAAAACATCACAAAAGGGACTGCTTCATTGCCATTATATCATATACTATACTAGTATAGTAGTATTGATACATGTACAACTGCTTTGGGATATTCATGTGCTACGTTGCGAAGTGGATTTTGGGATGCCCGCCTCACAAGAGCGCAAGGATGGTGCTCCATGTGAAAGAGATACTTGGGAGTTGGGACTGCTTCTGGATGTTTTTCCCGAGTCGGCAAATTAACTAGGAATCTAGGCATATAGTATTTCTTTTATAGAGTTATATGTACGCTGAGGAAAACACTGCTGCACACACATGATCACGTTATGATGCAAGATGGATGGAAAGAAAGATCCACATGATGATTAAAGCCGTGCGCTGTCGTCTCTCGGCGACTTTACGATGTTCCCCCAGACTGCTGGTGATTGCTAAATGCTAGGGCACCACCAATGAAGGCTAATACTCTTAATAGTTTTGAACAAGGTGATCCACGTAGATTAGGAAATGTTGAGACTACTATTCACGCAATGCAAATTATCACTATTTGTAGTTTGTAAAGATCTTTTTTCTTTTATATGTTTCACCTTTATTTTTCCTCTTCTTTTCGAGTATAGATTACGTTCTCTCCCTAAGCCTATGTAATTTCTGCAAGTCATTATGACAAAAGTTAAAGTCTTTATGTGGTATTTATACAAGGGAGGAATTCTGACCAAGGATAATTTAGCTAGGCGACGGTGGCAAGGGGATAGGAAGTGTTCTTTTTGTTCCTCGAATGAGAACATACAACACTTATTCTTTGACTGTCATTATGCTAAATTTCTTTGGAGAATTATTCATGTGTCGTGTAATTTAAAACCCCCAACCAGCATACACAATTTGTTTACAGGATGGTTGGAAAGTTTAAATGGAAAACGAAAATCTCAAGTCTTAGTGGGGGCAGTGCTATTTGTTGGGCACTTTGGTTAACAAGGAATGATGTTGTGTTTGACAAGATCATAATACCGTTTTATTTGCAGGTTATCTTCAGGGGGACATACTGGACTAGATTTTGGTCCTTACTTCAGAAAGAGGAGGATCGCCAGCTTATGAAGATGGGTTGTAGAACTGTTGAGGCAGCCACGATGTAGGTTTTTGCAAGAAATGGTGGGCGCTTTAGTAATCGAATTATTTCTTAGTTTGCTTATTTGCCTTGATGGGTCAGAACTTTGTTTTTGTAATTCCCTGGATTTGTGTTGGCTCAGAATAATTTTGTATTTCTGAACAGCTATCGCATTGGTCGATGCAGAAGCTGGAATATTAATATATTCCCTTAAAAAAAATAGAGCACCTACTTTTTTTTATTTTTATCCGAGGAATGCTGCTGCAGTGTGCTGGACTGCTGGTATCTTAATCAGCAAAGATGGTGGGAAGAGCAGCTGGGGCCACTGCAGGAGGTTTTTGTCTTAAGAAAAGCATTTTACTTGTCGGAGACTAAAGTGGGTTGTGCCCATGATCTTTATGGTCCCATGCATGCAATCATATGATCTTTGTCTCTCTTTTTTTCATGGCCTCATGGGGGATGGAAGCAATGCTTACCTGCAATGTTCTTCTGGAGCTTATCAAAGACAAGATGACATACTCTTTGCATCAGTTATTATGTTCAGATGGCTATTTGACCCGCACACGCTAGAGATTGACTGCCACTGCTGACAGCTCTGATTCCAGACATGAGACCACATAAGAAGAAGAAAGAAAGAAAACCAGCTAGGAGGTTTTGGCCACCGTCCAGCTCATCCCCTCTGTTTTCTCTGCATCTTGTAATTTAGCTAACGAAATTATTGATTTGCTAAAAGGAAAAGTTAAATATTCACATGATCAGTAGCCATATGGCCTTGGCTTGGGCTTTTGATCAACAGATCGGCCCATAATGTTGAACCCTGTCTGAACTTCCGTGGTTCCGTTTTTAACCTTTTTTAGCAAGCTAGCTATTTAGAATTTTAGATAAAAACAAGAAGAAACAAACGCTGGGTAGTTGTTAAAAACACTTAACGTACTCCACAGAGAACTACCGCAAATGACCAGCAGATACCGAGAGATCAGGGTTGGGGGAAGTGTCGTTAAACCATGCTGTCAAGTGAACTATTGCGATGCCAGGATCACCACGATTCTTCTACTTTATTTTTTAAAAGGACGATTCGTCTAGTTCCTCCATTTGAAATTATATCAAATTATAAGACATTGTTCTATTTTTCTAAATATATTTTTATTATCTATGTAGCCAAGACATAGTGTATATCTAAGCACATAATAAAAACCATAAATCTAGAAATCAAAACGCCTTACTATAATTTAGAATGGAGTACATGTTATCGTCAAAGCATTTACAGATCAACGGGGCACCGAATTTTGGTCGCAATAGCAAAGCCATCTCCTGGTTCTTGGCATGTCCAATTATCCTCATAGAAGAAAAATAAAGCCATACTGTATGCCATAATTATGCACTTGCCGACGGTCATACTGTAACCGTATCTCTATACATACATATCTACAATTAATAAGACTAAAAATGAGACAATTTTTTAGTGCGAGATTAGGTTTCGTTTTCCGTCTGCCGCCACCGTGCGATCTCTCCGACTCCAACCCCGTGCGCGCGCTCCTGCGGCAGAGGTCGAATCCCATTAGCAACAAACAAACAAAAAGTAACGACAGCGCTCCTGCGACTCCCTCCCTCCCCACGCGCTGCCTCACTCTCCGCCAATCATGCGATGGGACGTCGACCGCCGGGCGCTGGGCGCAAAGCTAGGGTTTCTCCCGCCGCCGGCGCGCCCATGCCTCGGCCCCTGCCCCTTGTGCCGCTCCATCTCCTTCCGCGCGGGCGGCCCTGCCCTCGACGAGCCCGCTGCCTGTCTCTGTTTCTCCTCTGCCGCCGCAGGCGCTGGTTTAGGGAGCAGATTAGCGGCCACCTCCGAATGTCGTGGGGCGCGTCGTCCAGGGCTGCTCCGCCACCACGACCTCAACGCGTTTGCCGTGACCACGCCCTAGGCTAGCGCCGCTGTTCCGTGAAGATGATACTTTCGCATCGACCTATCCTGTCCGGCTGTCCCCACGGTCCTCCCCGACGAGCATGAGCTCACGGAGTCTACCAAGCGCCGCCTCGGGCAGCCCCGACGCAAGCGCCTACACTGCCTGGATCGAGATGGAGCCGCCCCCGCCCCCACCCACACCTCTGCCTTCTGCCGATCCTGCATTCCGGCCTGTAACTGTATCCGCCGTCGTCGCACGTCTCCTGCCTGCGCTGCCCACGAGATTCAGTCCTCTTGGTTCCTTTCCTTTCTTCCATATCCGTGAATCTAACGAGTTCCTGCCGTCCGACTTCAGATCCACTGGTGAAATCTCTAGACTCCTATGCTGATCGTCAATTGTTTCATGTTGGGTCGATCGATCAATCTCCATCAACACCCTGTACGTTTGCTGCGTCCCCGTCAGGGCCACCTTGCGGTGGCAGCATCGGCTTCCCGCTCGTCACCGAGGCCTTCCGTGCCAAGTTCTGCCAGGACGACTACTTCCTCTTCGATCGATGGTATGTTCTTCTCCTGTTCTCCCCCTCCCTCATGGCTTGCTCATCGTTCGTTCTAGATCTCCTGCCTGCACGCATCGATTGAAAGGGGATTGCATGCCACAATCTGCTCATACTGCTTTGGTTGGTCGACTGACCACATTATACAATCCAAAGATCGTGTTTCGGCATAGGGTATTGGAATCAAAGTAAAGCTATCTAATTCCCAAACAAGCATAAAGATCGTGTTTTATGTCTTATAAATTTAATGGAACAAAAATTATGGAAAAAACAGATCATGTCTGGGCATGTTCAGGCAGGAAGTCAATTTCTACTCTTACTTCCAGAGTAAATTAGTGGAACAAAAATGATGCATGTTCTGATAAAACTGATTCATAAAGAAAATGGCCAAATCAAACACAATTTGTGCCACCAAAAAGATCATGGCAAATGGAAAGTTGGCTGTGCTCTACAACCTCATCGACCACCCAATGACCCAATCTTGGTGACCGCCTACCTTCTAGCCTAGACGCTCAGTACCCTCGCTTCCTCTTTTGGTATACTGATACATGTGTTTTCTTACTGGATGAGGTTCGTGTGCGATGCAGGTGACGCAGGCCCTGTTAGTGGTTGACCTGCAGAGGGTGCCAGGGCTCAGCAGCAAGTGACTCATCCTGCAGATCGACATCTCACAGCAAGCGAGTCGATTTGATTCTTGTTGATGATGATTGCTCCGATCAAGTGCTGATCGTTTGATGTTTGTCTCCTGCAGGTTTGTTGTCCTTTTACACCATTTGTGTCAGGTAACTAATAATATGTTCATTTGCATCCAAAATTATAGACATTTATCAATGAGGTTGATAATGCAACAGGTTATTTGTCTATTATTGTTGTTGAACTTTGTTAAATGCTTTATGTGGGGTTTCAAAGCATAATAAAAATCTGCACACCAATTTCATAATTCCATCTAATTAAATTTAAAAATAACATTCTTCGGTATGTTTCTAGGACGAGGAAACCAGAACCTTGATATGTTCTTAGCAAGGTTGGAAAACATTATTTTACACGGCAAAAGATTTACCCAAGCTGTCCTTCCTGCTAGCCTTCAGTTTTTTCTATGAATCTGTGTTTTTCGATCTACTCGCTTGAGATTTATTTTTAAAAAAATCACCATGAAGCAGTGATATACAATGTATGCTACATGGTAGCTGTGCTAATAAAATCAATTCTATCTTGTCATTTCGTGCTTAGATTAATTTATTATTCAGCAGAGGAAATATTGATTACTGATTTTTGTCAGTTCATTTAAAACTCCAACGTGGAAGTGAATCATAGAGGGCTTCCTATGTGGCTGTGATTCATTCTTGGGATTTGTTATGTCTAGGATCAGATTGGGCAATGTGTTGATGGATTTAGACGGACGAATCTTTAGTTGAGTTTATTTTATTTGGTTCGATTGACTGTGATGAACAAATGAAATTGACACGAACTGGAATTGGATCAGGGGGAGAAGAGCAAGGTGGACAGGTGATGCATGCCTTCTGGCTGGCATGATCTTTACAAGGTGATGCTCCTTGGGCCAACAAAATTGCTCTGACGGCATGAGGATAGCCTGGTAAAGATTTTATTTAATTATGACCCGGATCTGCATAAGGTGATGCTCCTTGGGCCAACTTAATTGCTCTGACGGCATGGGGATAACTTGGTAAAGATTTTATTTAATTATGATCCAATGTAGTCAATGGAGTAGTCTTTCAAATTAAAAATTGTAAAATAAATTACTTTTTCTTTCCACTTTAAAAATAAGGAAATTGTGTGTTTAAATTGTCACCCAAGATTAATGACTATTTCCTTTTCCTACATTTAACCATCAACTAATTATAATTTGTTTTACATGTATACTGTTATTTAGTCAATGAGCACTTTTTTCTGCATCTTTGTAATTTCCTGTCATGCATTTCGTTTTTTTTAACTAATCAGCTACTTAACAGAGGATTCAACATTTGGTGGAAGGGAAAGTTCCACGTTTCAGTTGGTAAGGATGCATCAGTGAGACTATGGGTTGGTCCAAAAGGATATTTCTTTGAAACAGACCGCAAAGTTAAATTGGTTTTGGAAATTGATGAAAAGAAAAGGTTCAGAATTGAACCTTCAAATTTCTGTCAACTATTCTGGTAATAGATAACAAAGTACATTTGGTCACATAATGTACATAAAAAACATACATTTTAATTATCCATCTTTATGGTGAATATTTGTGTTAAATTATTTTGTCCTCAGAAATTATTTACATCAAAAGAATCGTAAAGCTATTTAGTGAAGCTATTTTATTTGACCACTATTTAATTTCAATGTATCCGCGAGGAAGCTCTCCATGCTTTTTTCAATCATTTTATGTGTTGTATTATATACTGTTGCCGCACAATATTATATTGTCTTGCAATAAATTTTTGTGGCTGAACTTCATGACAATGGTATTTTATTTCACACAATATTTGTATTTTATCATGCGGTCTATGTGTTTTTAATAGAAAGGTTTAGCTGTCCCGTAGTAACACACGGGCACGCTACCTAGTACAAGTAATAAGACCAAAGAAGAGACAGTTTGGTGCGACATTCGTTTTCGTTTTCCGTCTGCCTCGCACCGTGCGATCTCTCCGCCCGCCTCCAACTCCACGCACGCGCTCCTGCAGACAGGGGTCGAATCCCAGGAGCAACAACAAAAAAAAATAACGAAAGCACCTCAAGTTATCTCGCCCGCCCCGCGCTGCGCGTGAGCCCCTTCCCCTCGCGAGATCCCTCTCCTCTCTCCTCCCCGGCTCCCCGTACGATCTTCGGTTGTTGTCCTGCCGGCCCGTGAGATCCCTCTCCTCCTCCCCTCCCCTCCCAAATCGCGTCGCGCACCCCTTCCTCTCTCTCTTCCGATGCGTCGGCAGGAGCGGGGCGATGGCGCCCCCACGGGCGGTGCGCCAGCGGCCTTCCCCCTCTCCTTCATCCTAAATCCACCGTCGCCGGGCGGTGCTGTCGGGTTCCTGACCACGGCGGCGGCTGGATCCACGTGCACGAGCGCCCACACTTAGGGTTTGGGTGAAGGGCACGACGACTACTTAGGCCACCTGGGGGGCGCTCATGGTGCGGCGGCTGGGCGACCCACGTGCCTCTCCAGGCTAATGATTATCTCCTTTGTTTCTTTGAACCAGTAAGCGAAGGTCTGACTAATTTATTAATTGATTTTCTTTACGCATAAGTAGGACCTGCGTGAGATCCGGCAGCAGATCACCGAGAACAGCTTCCACTTGCGCCTCTAGATCTTCGATATGTAACCATTGCAATCTGAGAACTGCTATCAAATTAGCACAATAGGAGGTGTGTAATAATTTTGTTCATTGTACTTGGTGGCTGTAGTTCCAATCTGAAAAGGACTAAGTAACCTCATAAGTGCGTCTATCAATTGGTGTGTAGATTCCAGAGGAGGTGAAAAATATAGGTCCAAATGATCGGCTAATTCATGTTTATCACTTCATGAAAAATATTAATCAGACTCACATAGTGCACTTATTGGGTTCTATTTGAAGATAGCTGGTTCTTCTGTAATGGGCAGAATTCAGATGCCAATTACATTTTGTTAACCGTGAAAGTTATATTCAGTAACAGATCTTTAACTTTTGGGTCTTTTGGATTATTGCTATTCTTTTTCTTGTCGTTGTGTTTCCTTTTCTTTTACCTTGAGTTGCATTGCATATTGTGCAGCTACAGAATTGATATACCTGTTAATATTCATGCGAGCAGTGAAACTTTGTGTTTATATTGAAAAATCAGCCAGATTACCAGTTATTCAGTTCTATTAATGTCTCTTCATTTATTTTTTTTTTTTGCTATAGAGATATATATCATTTTAATCAGGATGGATAAGAACGCAGATGGCCCATATCATAGAGGCCGAGGTGAAAGAGGTAACCAGTCATCGTCGCTGTGTTTCAATAGCGATTTTTTCTTTTTTATAAAAAATCGCTCTGTCGTTTGGGGATATTTTCGTACCATTATTTATAGTCTTTTGATAACTGGACTATTGATGGAGATAGAACTGACCTATAGGAGAGCTGGAGGCCAGAAAGCAATGGTCGGTGTGGTGGAATTTCAGTATGTAATATTTCCTGCACCTCATATTCCCTTTCTAGGTTCATAATCACAAAGTTTTCATTATTGATTATTTTTTATGATAAAGATCAGGAGGGGTTACCTCTACTTTCTTGCTATTGATTGAGTCTTTTTTTAGAATTGTTATTAATTGAGTCTGGCAATGGTTCTAAAGGAATGGTCAGCAAGGATTCAAAAGGGAAGATGTCTATTAGAGTGAAAGAAGTTGACAAAGTCCCTCTGTGTTTGTTCAGTAATGCATTTTCTCATTTACAATCATTGCTACAAGGTGAACTCCTTAGTGTATTACATAGAGATTCAAAAGATACTAGATGTTTACAAGCCTATTATGCATCCCGTCCCTCCCCGCCGCCGTTGCGGACGCCAGGAGCGATCCGTCGCCCTTCAGTTCTCCGGGACAGCGGCTTCAAGGTTACTGTGTGTCTGTGCTCTACAGGAGAACAAGATCTTGAAGTTCTTGGGCTTCATGTGGAACCCGCTGTCCTGGGTCATGGAGGCGGCTGCCATCATGGCCATCGCGCTCGCGAATGGGGGAGTACGTTCTGATTCTTTCTTTTTTCCCCACACCATTTGGACATTGGCCTCAGCCTTCAGAGGTTTTGATGTGTGTTTGCTCTGATATATATTTTTTTTCAGAACAAGCCGCCCGACTGGGAGGACTTTGTGGGGATCATCACTCTGCTCATCATCAACTCCACAATCAGCTTCATTGAGGAGAACAATCCCGGCAATGCAGCCGCTGCTCTCACGGCGCGTCTCGCCCCCAAGGCCAAGGTGCTGATAGGATCTTGTTTGCTGCGCTGTGGTGTTTGCCTGTAGGGTGTACTGATATTAGTTTGACCCTGATAAAGGTTCTCAGAAATGGCCGTTGGACCGAGGAGGAATCGGCTATCCTTGTGCCAGGAGATATCATCAGTGTGAAGCTTGGGGATATCATTCCAGGTGACGCTCGTCTGCTTGAAGGCGATCCGCTGAAAATTAGCTATCAGGTAGAGTGGTGTATCGTGCCCGTGCGTTTCAATGTATTTTGTATATTACAGTTCTTAGAACTACTTGGAGAAGGGGGAACTCTTAGTACCAAATGATGTCAGATTAGCCATTGCAGATATATATCGAGTATTGATGCCTTATTGGTTGCTTTAGCTATTCAATGGTAAGCCTGATTTGTGGGGAAAATACAAAAGCATAAATGGTCTCCTGCTCATATATGGCATAACTTGATTGCAAACCATCAATGAGAATTTTAGCCATGCAAAAAAAATAAAAAAAATCCAATTTGTAGTATTGCCATTCTGAACATCATGCTCGCATTATCGTATTTTTTAACAATACAAATTATCAAAGCACTATTTGTTCTCGCTACAACGCATGGAAAGGTCCATACAGTAAAGTTGGTTAGCCTGAAACGTCACGCTCTCTATGACTATGTTAATTTCACGAGTTTTGCTTTTTTGGATTAAATGTCACTTTAACGTTGTATTTAATTTCACATTATTGTTATCTTATCATGCGACCCATGTATTTTGAGTATAAAAGTTTAGTTATCCCGTAGCAATGCACGGACACGCTACCTAGTATATATATATACATACAAGACGAGACAACTTTTTTTGTGCGACATTCCTTTCCTTTTCCGTCTGCCATCGTGCGATCCCGCGTCCCTCAATCGATGCGCCGACAGGTGGGACCAATGTCGCGATCCATCCCCTCTCCAATCAGGCAATCACAACTATCTCACGCAGCCGCCTCCTCCCATGCTGCCTCCCCCTCGGCCCTCGCACACGCCGCCGTTTGCGCCGCCGTCTCGATGAGAAAGAGAAGGACCCGTGCCCTCGGCAGCAGTGGTGGCGTCCCCGTTGGCAAATAATGGGAGCTAGGCACAATACTCGTTAGGAGCAGCAGGCCCCCCTCTGCGTGCGTCCATGGTGACCTTGGTGGCGGCGGCGTGGCCCTTTGGCATGCTGGCAGTGGATCCACGAAGGATGGTGTGACCTCCCGACATGCATGAACTGCGGCCTGGGCATTGGATTTGCTATACAGGGATTAGCCCTTAATTAACCATTTTGATCTTAAATGGCACTATAGCATCCAAGGATATCCGTGGATTGGTAGGCCCATTCTTTCTCTCATCACTATGTAAGAAACCGCATTTTTGGTTCTTGGTAAAACTGGCCATTGCAATCGGGACATCAGCCTTGAATGAAAAAAGATGCATTCGCACCTTACACGGAATTTTATTTTATATTGTGATGCCACCTAAATATTCAGTTTAAGATGGAAACAATAGTACTGCTAGCCAAAGTTTCCATACCTGTAATTTCAGTGAAGAAAACTAATATGACAGCAAGATCTTATTTTGTGTGAGACCGTGTGTTGAAGAGCCGACTTCACCGCCTGTCGCTCACCTCTATTGCACGCTGCTGTTGCCCAGCCCAACATTATCTGCAGCACTGCAGCATGTTCTAAGGTCAGTCCACTCCAGGTGTTGCTGAGCGCCCTACTGTTCATGACTTGGTATTTCAAGATCATTTTCACTCCTGTCTATTGTTCAGGTCCGGCAATTGTAACTTGTAAGCAGAGTGGACCTGATGAATGCCTTTTCCTTCACTTCTTACAGTCCTAGCTAATTTTACATGCCTTGATGTGGTCTGGAGCTAGGCAATGTTTTAAAATGATGACTAATATGAGTTAACATATTTCAGGTATTTTAGTTACGTTTTCATAAAGAAAGCATGTGAATTCAAAACTGATATGAAAAATGGCCATGTGCATGCTAACAGCTCAAATAAAGTGCATGGGCAAAGGTCTGTTGCTCATTGAGCTTTCTGATAGGTCATGTCTAAGTTTGAACGCTCATCAGCACTTTTGTGAGATTGCACAAGCAATGTATTCAAGCATGAATTTGCAGGTACGGCCATTGCTATTTTTTAGAAAACCGAAATTGGCCCTATTCCATGCAGGTCAATGCTTCCTGGCAAGCTATGGCATGGGTCCTATCTGCCAGTGATGTAATATGTTGAAGGTTAACAAAGTAGGCATGTATGCCAATACTTCTAATTATACATTTTTCCTGCTTACTTAATTCGTGTGCCCATGTACGATAGAAATTGGTTGCACTAGCATCTTCAAGTATTGTCATTTTATTATCATTTTTCTAGCATTTAGCAGTTCCTTGTTTTCAGTTCTAGAAAACAACCTGATCTGTACATTCATAAGCATAGTTCATTTCTCAATGAGTTTCTTGTGCTGACAAGGGACGGCAATATGTTTTCTACGTGGTTGCGTACACAGGTCTTGTCCTTGCTTTGTCAGTTTCATTAGGTATGTTCCTTCTTGCTAGATACCTGGTCCGTTAGCAGTTGTTCGTCTCATGCACTTTTGGCATGCTAGATTGGTTTTGAGTTTAGGCATACATGCATCTGCACCTCATACTTTGTTAATTTGGGTTTTAGGCATAAATCTAAACCTTACTTGGAATGGAAATAAGGATGTGACGTGTGGTGGTGCTACCTTCATGAATAGGTTAAGTAATTGAATATGCAGGTTAATATAGAAATGCAATCAATCAATGTCAACATTACATGCTGAACAGTCAATGATTTGTTTCTTCTTCTCACTTACATTGATGTTTCCTTCTTCCTGTGTTCCCTTTATATCAGATACGCTTGATGCTTCTTTCCACTTTGATGTGCGGTAAATTGAGTAGCCATCATAAATTGATTTCTTAGTCAGAATTTTTTATATTACAATGGACACATTTGTTTTGGTCTTTTTTCCAGTAATAGTGCTACCGACATTTTCTCTATACACTCAATAATATCCTCTCAAGTTAATACATATGTTACACTTTTTTTTTGAATTGTGCAAATCTGTATATATGTTCGGTAATTACATTAAGCATGGCCATTTTATTTGGAAATTTTGCAAAGTTGCTTGGCTTCAACTGACATGTCGAGATATACCGTTGCATCGCAGGTAGCTCGCAAGATCTCCGACTTTGCGAAAGAAGAGATCAAGCTATTCCTCAAGTTCCATGGCGACCTCGAGTACATGGAGAAGACGCTGTGCGACATGCAGCCCCAGCTGAAACAAGCGGAGGATAATTCCTTTGGCAGTGACATGGAGAGTGTCCGAAAATAGCTACGCCTGATGAAAGCCGTTGCCTATGACATCGAGGACATGCTGGACGAGTACAACTACCGCAACCCCGGCCGGTGACCAATCTGACGTGATCTGTGCTGTGAAGCTAATATTCATTAGCCCCCCCCCCCCCCCCCCCCCCCCCCCTCTCTCCTGGGATTTGGATGGTTGGCTAAGAATGGAATGAAACAAAACTTTTTCATGCTCTGCTTATTGCATTGAAATTTATTTATACTATAGCAAATCATGGGGCAGGTGTATGAATCACCAAAAATGTTTGTCTCGTGTCTGCCCTAGCGGTTGTCTTTGTCTCGCATGATCCTCCACAAGCAGTTTTTCCTATTGTTAATAACTAAATAAAATGTACGATCAATGATCTTTGTCCAGTTGACATCGTTTGACGATTAAAACTGTGTCTAGCACTTAGCCTATAGCCGCTGGGATTGCATCACCTTAGCCTTTTTAACTAACACCATTAAGAAACAATGAGTGCAACCTCTAGCAGGCACAGGTAGATGTCAACTCATACTTAGAGTTTGTGGGCATGCAACTCCACGTTCGGTATTTAATTTTACAAAACTATTATTTTATTGTGCGATTCGTGTATTTTAATATAAAAATTTAGTTGTCCCGTAGCAACGCACGGACACGCTACCTAGTGCTTTACATAAGCACTACAAGTTACTGTTCCCGCTGTTACCCAGATGTGCGTTAAAACAGCTACGTACAACGCAAAAGAGAAACTGCAGCACCAAAATTCTCCATGTTTCTCTCGCCAGAATCCTAAAAATATAACTCCCAGCTTTGTGTCAGTTTTAATCCTATTTTTATTGAAGGGGCATCTAAGAAATGGCAGCAAACAACAGACTAGAGCTTCCCTTCATTTCGCTCCCCTTCCATCGGCAGAAACACCATCTTCTGCTCAAATCTCCAACATAAGATCTCCTGAACTTTGTTAGGGTGAAAAAAAATTGAGGCCAGCAACAATGGCTCCTACACACCTTGACGCAGAGTTGCAGCACAATGAGAGACGTCCTCTCTTGTCGAACAGAGCTGATGGAAACAACATGAGCCCCATGCAAAAAGCAATAGGCCAAACATACCAGAGCACTGCCCACCTCGCCAAACTCCTTCCTTCTGGCACTGTTCTTTCTTTTCAGATCCTGGCTCCCACACTGGCAAAACAAGGCCACTGCAGTGATATGAACCGGATGATGACAGGAGGGCTCGTGGTGCTCTGTGCATTGTCCTGCTTTGTTCTCAGCTTCACAGATAGCTTCAGGGATGAGGAAGGGAAGGTACGATATGGGTTTGCCACACTCAGGGGATTGTAGGTCATTGATGGCGGGCCTCCTCTTGAAGCACTTTCAGCAGCAGGATTCAGGATGCAGTTTCTAGACTTTGTACATGCCATTGTTTCAGCTCTGATTTTTGTAGCGATCGCACTGTTTGACCAAAATGTGGTATCGTGCTTCTATCCAACACCATCCGAGGATACAAAGCAACTTCTCGCAGCACTGCCAGTTGCCATTGGAGTCATTGGAAGCATGCTGTTTGTTAGTTTCCCTACCACCCGTCACAGCATTGGCTCCACACTCTCTTCGCAATAACAGGGTCTTCAGATTTTTGTCCACCCTGGTTCTGCTGCTAAGTGCTGAATCAATAAGTTATAACTTGTAAGCCCTTTTGAGTAGGTTGCAGATGTATAAAATTACAACATCTACCTCTAGCAATAATATTTTGGGAAGAGGAGTTTCACTTAATGTGAAATTGATGGTGACATTAGACAGAATGGTTTTTGCATATGAAATCAATGCCTGGTAGTCAACTGTGAACAGAGGGCACCCATACAAAATCATGAAACTAATTGGTTCACCAGCAAAACCTGGCAAAAACTAAAACATTTACTTCTTGAATAAAACCCATATCATTTCATTTTATAGTTATTTCTGCTGCTTAGTAGTTTGAGTTAGCAATGGCATGCCACCTCCAATGAGGATATGCAAATGGAATACGAATGAATGGTCATAGTGATTGCAGGTTGCCATAAACTAGTTCTGCATGTCAGGAGGACTGTATGACATTTTTTTTACATTCTGTACAATTATTAAAATCTTCACTTTGGTTTTGATCAATTAGGGGGTGTTTAGTTTCTCTCCCAAAAGTTTACACCCTATCACATTGGATGTTTGAACACATGCATGGAGTATTAAATATGAACTAAAAACATAACTAATTGCACAAATTGCGACTGTTTTGCAAGACGAATTTTTTAAGCCTAATTAGCCCATAATTTGACAATGTGGTGCTACAGTAAACATGTGCTAATGACAGATTAATTAGGCTTAATAAATTCATCTCGCTGTTTACTGACGGAATCTATAAATTGTTTTTTATTGGTATCCCAATACCTCATACGACACCTCATGTGACATCCGATATGATACCCTAAAACTTTACGCCCCTATAGATTTAAACGCCTACTTGTCATCTTAAGATTGTTTGTGTCTGTTTCGTTATTTTTATATCTAATCATAACTTAAGTAGATGGGGACATCATAAACAGAAGTTGATAACGACAAGTCAATCCTAAACAAAACTATAATAGTTTCCAGTACAAAGACTTTTTTTTTCTTTGTATTTTATCTACACAATATTTTTTTTTCCTTTGGTAGAAAGCAAAACTAGAGCATATGTCCAGAACAAAGATATTTTGTCATTTCTAGTTATGAATAAGCTTGGCAAATAATAGAGAAGTAGCACCTTGCCAACACAGCATTCATGCCTTCTATTCCATTGTTGAATAACACCAAGCACAAGATTCAACTATCCATCATAACCAACACAGACAGCAAACAAGAACTTAACTCTACTAAGCTGTATCCTCTACTTAAAAAAACATGAACATTAAGTTCCTACTTCTGGGTCTTTGAATTTGGGGGGGTGGGGGGCTTTCTTTTGTTTCTTTCCTCCCAATGCAAAAGCCACTCCCCACACAAACATCAACAATGCACTGCAAAGCACACCAGGTCTGTAGTAATTAGCATACAGAAGGGACATGGGAGATACAATCACATCATATCTGACTGAGTAAGCTCGCCAACATGTTTGCTTGCGCTAGGCAAGACCCGCCAAATTTCTCAAATCAATTAACAGTTAGCCGGTCCCAGATTTCCTCGGCTTCTTGCCTCACCTTCTTCTTACTCAAGTAACCACTGATAATAACATCCCATGTCTCCCTCTCAGGGATGCATCTTTCTGACAGCATGTCAAGCACAACATGGGCAGCTTTCTCTACGTTCTTTTTGGAGAAGCTCTCAACAAGAAGATGGAAAGTGGTTGGGTCGGTAGAAATACTACGAGTCCTTGTGCTCTGGTAGACCTGAAAAGCCCTGCCAAGTTCACCCTTAGCACACAATGCTGTCAGCACGGTATTGTTTATCCTGGTATGCAAGCTCCAAGTCACCCGGTTTGGTTCAATACCGGCAAGAATCATCTCATCCAGGTAATTTGCAGCCTCCACAGCCCTTCCTGCATCACACAGCCCAACAATTAGCTTCCCAAACAACCCAGCATCAGGCTTCCGCCCCTGCAGACGCATCCGGTCCAAGACCTCCATTGCCTCACTCAGCATGTGCTCCTTACAGAGTCCATGAATCACTGAGCTGTATGTGATCGTATTTGGCAGCTTCTTCTCCTTGATCATCCTATCCATCAATTCTAAAGCTGATGCAGCACATCCGCCCTTGCACAGTCCGTCAATCAGCGAACTATAAGTGACCAGATTAGGCGAGACCCCTTTCCTCCCCATTTCATCGAATAGCTTTAACGCGTCATCAAAGCAACCCTCTCTTGCTAGCCAATGGATGACAGTGGTGTAAGTAACAACGGTAGGTGCAATGCATTTCCCAACCATCTCGGAGAACATCTCGAGGGCTTCGGCCAGGCAGCCACGGCGGCAAAGCCCGTCGATGATGGTGTTGTAGGAGCAGACGTCGGGTTTGGGGATGTTCCGGAAAAGGCGGAGAGCGTCTTTGATGCGAGCGGCGGCGTCGGAGCAGTGGGCCTTGAGGAGGACGTTGTAGGTGGCAGCGGTGGGGGCGAATCCGGCGGCACGCATGTCGGCGAGTACGGAGCGGGCCAGGGGGAGGTGCGAGTGCGCGACGAGAGCGGCGAGGACGGCGTTGTAGGAGCGAGCGGAGTGGGGGAGCGCGAGGTCGGAGGGGGCGGAGCGGAAGAGGTGGAGAGCGGCGAGCGGGCGGTGCGTGCGGGAGAAGGCGCGGAGGAGGCCGAGGAAGGGAGGTTCGAGAGCGGCAGCGGAGGGGAAGACCCCGCGCGAGCGGGAGAGGAGGGAGGTGGCGAGGGGGAGGTGGCCGGCGGAGGCGAGGCGAGAGGTGAGGAGTGAGACGGTGGCCGGAGACGGGGTGATGGGGTCTGGCGCAGAAGTGGAAGCGGTGGTGGCAGCGTCGAAGATCGCAAGGGCGCGGCGAGGGTCTCGTTCGGCCCGAACTAGGCGGTGGAGGTGGTCTGCGGTGAGGGTCTTGGGCCATTTGGGCGGCGTGGGATTGGCCGGCGGCATGCCGGCATATGGGGACGGTGGCAAGAGGTAGGCCAATAGGTGTTCGGCGGAATGCCGAGGAGCGGGAGGATGCGCGAGCTGGAACGCTTGACGCTTGACGGCTTGAGTGACTCCATGAGCCAGGTGGTGAGGTGGAGTGATGGCCAGATGTCTGCTCGTTTTATTTCGACTTATTTTATAATAATAATAGTATAGTATTTTCCCTCCTAATAAATTAGCATTATCTAAAATTAACGTTTTTTAAGACAAGAGATAACTGGACGTACCACTTGCAACCTCCCCCACTTGGCATGATACCATGATAGTCCTCGTCAAGTGCAGGTTCGCCGTCCTCACTACCATGATCATGGTCATACACTTCAAGGTGGAGTCAGGGATGACGTAGACGTCGCTGGAGTTCATCGACAAGCCTAGGTTCACCGTCATGGCGTCACTGGTGGCGAGCAACTCCGACCAAGCTCAAAACGACCCATCCCATTGTCATCCAGGGGCAAGACCGTAACAAGATCGAGGCTCATGTGTAATACCTTTGGTATTACAATTCAATTAATCTGCCATGTCATCATATTTAAATTTAAGCATCTACATATGATTGTGCTTAGGGCCTAGAGTGATTTGATTTCAGCTAAGTATTGATTGTGTAATTAAGTCCTTAATCAAAAATCAAAAATGAAATTAAATAGAAATCAAATTAAACTCTAAAGTTGACCTAAAAACCCAATTCAAAATATATATGGAATATGGGAAAAGTGTCTTAATAAAAGTTATAGAGTTTTAAAAATTAAACAACTTTTATTTTTGGAGATTTTGAAGTTATATTATAAAAATTCAAATTAAACTCAAATTACTATATTGAAATTTACATTTGAAACTTCAATTTCAAAAATATTAAGAATCTTCAAAAACTTCCTAAATAGAAGTTGTCAATCTCTCTGAGTAGGACAACTTTCATGTTTACTAATTTTCAAGTTGTTGAGAAGAATCAAAAGTAATTTTAAAAATTCAGTTTGAAATTCAAAACCTAATTCTACCCCCTTTTGTATAAATTCAAATTGGTGCAGAATTTGAATATGGTGTAAAAATAAAAGATGTTCTACATAAAATTTGGCACAACTTTTATTTTGGGAGCACCTACTATAGCTGCACGGTTTGGGAGGAATTTCAAATCTATAGCTGTTGACCCCTGTCTGCTATAGTACCGGGGCCCCCCTCCCTGTTCCGGCCGCGTGGCCGCGCGTACGCGCGCGTGCCGCGCCGCACGCCGGCGACGTCCGGCCGGGGCATGGCCCCGTCGCCATCAAGCCACGACCGCCTGAGGGCCCCGGGACCCCTCCCGACC
Organism: Eremochloa ophiuroides; assembly: GCA_038502445.1. Taxonomy (NCBI): domain Eukaryota; kingdom Viridiplantae; phylum Streptophyta; class Magnoliopsida; order Poales; family Poaceae; genus Eremochloa; species Eremochloa ophiuroides. The sequence goes on from JAHLJS010000006.1 coordinate 60,485,772, forward strand.
TTATTCTCGAGCTTCGACGGCTTAAAAGCGACGGCCGCATCTATTTCTTCTCACCTACTCCCGTTCAGTCGCCGGCCAAATTGCCGCCGCTCCGACCACCTCCACCTCTCCCCTCGTGCAGTAGTCTGATTAGGTTCCTTGCGCGTCTTCTGGATCGCTTGTGGTGGTAGTTTGTGGTCGGAGTGCGCCGCTCGTTCGTTTTTCTTCCTCCGCTCCGGCCGAACACCGCCGCGGCCGGCATCAGCGCGGCTAACCCGTCCCGGTGAGCTCCCTCTCCGTTTCGGCTTGCGTTTTGTGCTCCTTTCAGTGTCGTGATGCTCATATTCCCGCGGGTTCCGTGTTTGGGGCCTTAGGTACCTCGGAACAGGACCTCGCCGTGGAACTCGCGCCGCCCCGTCAACCTTCGTCGCCGTTCTCGTCTACCCGTACCGTCGTAGTGCGAGTCTCCTAGACAGACCAAACCGTGGTGAGCCCCTGAAGCCTTAACAAGATTCATCTCGGTCGTTTATAGTTTGAGCTCGCCGGCGTGTGGCTTGCCACCGCCACCGAGCCGCCATTGTTCCCGGCGAGCTCGTCGCCGGGCGTATTGAGTCTTCTGGGGGTATTGGAGTAGCGTCCTAGGGCTATGCACGTCGTTCGGAGGTGTTTCCCTCGCTAGTGGAGCCGCCGGCGGCGAGCCGCCGCGCTCGCACGCGCGCGGGCACCGGGAGGAAGACGACGTCGGGGAGGTGAGAGGCTGACAGGTGGGGTCACCTCGTCAGCGACCCAGTGCGGCGTGGGCGCGCGGGCGCGTGCCCCCGGCCGCGGTTGGGCCGGCCTGCGCTGTTGGGCCGTGGTGGGCCGAATGGCCGTTTCCTTTTTCCGGTTATTTTACAAAAGTTTTTTCATTTTTAATTAAAATGAATAGTGTTAGGTTTTAATATTTTTGTGTGGATTAATCTACTGCACCATAAATTATGAAAATATTTCTAGATACTCTCTATGATGTGTAGAATTTAATAAAAATATTAAATGCTTGATTTGAGTGTTTTCTATATTAATTAAAAATCAGCACATTAAATGATAAAATGAACTTTGATGATTTTTAATAATTTCTGTGATGTTCCAAAAATCATGAAATTTATTGTGTCACTGTTTGGTACTAAAATCTATCTGTTGGTACATTTTGGCATCAAATGGAAATAATTAAGTATTTATTAAATTATATGTTAATTTAAATGATTAATAATAGGAATAGGAAATGGAATGATTGTTGATTGGTGTGATTTTTAGATTGATTGAGATTCTAGGTCAATCACCTTTATGACCTAGGGCAGTATGAATTAGGTTATTCATGTTTAGCTAAGGTAGGGTCTTATATACATGTGTTGTTTATTTGTTATTAAATTTCATCTGTCATTTCATGTGCATCACATTCATACATTCATTCATTGCAAACGTGTAGTGACCGAGAATCCGGAGGTAAAGTCTGAGGGTCCATATGAGGAGACTACTCAGGAAGTTGTACAAGGATTTGATATTTGTGGAACTGACCCGGATCCGACGCTCTACGCAATTCAAGGCAAGCCCCGGTGCATTCAGCCACTCCTTGTTATTTAAAAATATTTATCACTTGAGTTAATCTATTGCATTAGGTTAATAGGAGTTGATTGACAACCACTTGATGCATAACCATCCTTGACCAATTATCAATACCTGAGAATCTGATTTAATTAAAAGTATTGAAAAATGCTTAGTCATGCTTAATGATTAGATTTGCAAAAATGCTATTTTGAACTATGATGATACAAATGAAATGAATCACTTTATGGGACTGGTTATGTCCTTGTTTGTTGGCAGTGTTCCTAGCTAGTTCATTGTCATCAACAGGGATGGTTTTTCCCGTTTGGTTGGCCAACTGCTTGGGTTAGAGTCCCAACTTTCGTCGCCATCGGAAAAGGGATGTGAAAACCGGGTAGTTACCAGTGTACTTGGGTTAGAGTCCCAATGGATGGTTTCTAATGGAAAAATATTAGGGACCGTTCGTTGTCAGGCCTGCTGTGATCAAGACTTTGCAACTAGCCACATACTACGGAAAGCCTCTGACTCCGGTGGCTCTACTACTGGAACCGACAACCACGCACTGGGAGTGGAGAGATGGCGAGAGTAGCGTGTACCCTCGTGGCCGTCGTGCCTGGAGACGAGAGGAGTACTGTGCTCTCGGGTGGCGCAGGACCGGTTCCGGGGTATGAAAAGTCGTGGTAGGCGGGGTTGGCGTATGCAAGCTTAAGTGCTACATACGCAGTGTGGATAGGGATCCCCAGCTGGGTATTAATCGATTCGAATCGTCGTTGCTCCTCGGATATGGAGACTTGATCCTCACACCTACAGTGAATAGTGGTTCGGAACTAAGATTGTTTTTGAATGGATTAAGCAAATGAAAGAATGTTGATATATGAGAAAGTACTTGGAGAAATGTATAATGATGAATAGTATTATTGAAATAAAATATTAGGAATAGTAATGCTTTTCCGCAAAATTCTTAAACTCTTGCTAAAGCCTTACCTTGACTTCCCCTCAGCCTGCATTCCTGAGTCTAATCTTACACTTTTAGTCGGGTAAGTCTTGCGGAGTACCCCATGTACTCAGGGTTTGTTAACCCCGTTGCAGGAGGGCAGCAGGAGATTGAAGTTTGTCTCGCTCCGTGTTGCGTCACCATCGTTCAGGAGAGTGAAGAAGACTAAGGTTAAACCCTTGGACAGGGTTCGTGTAATATTTAACTATCTGTCGTACTGTTGTTCCAAACTCTACTGCTACTCTTCAAATTTATGGTCTGTAATAACTGCACTTAATTTTATTCGAACACTGATCTGTAATATTAAGTACTATTTACTCTTCCGCAAATTCTACTCTGATGTATTTTATTATGAAATGTTGTAACTCTGTAATGGCTTCGCAATGGGATCCTGTCGGAGATAACGGGTGCTTATGTATCCCGGCAGAGCCCGCTTGGGTCATATGGAACACGGGTCCGGCTGTCAGATGTTATTAGTGATGTTGACAGGTGCCTGTGGGCCACGTGATTGAGGCGGTTCTGTTACATCATGTAAAGAAGGAAGAGAAGAAGGAGAAGTTGGACGGTGACATAGCGGCCAACAAGTTCTTCCTAGACATCTCCAACAACGTCGACAAGGACATGCAACGAGTAATGACGAACTCGTTCTAGGAGTTCAACCACACGGTGTTGTTGACTGATTGAAAGACGTGGGCTCCAAGAAGGTCGAGTCCAGCCTGCCAAAATGCACAAGTGGGAGTATAAAGAAAATTGGTCATGCAAACATGGTTATGGCTGCTGCTCTCTTATGAGGAGTGTCACGGATTCACAACACTTTAGCATGTAGAGTTAGCGCCTATAGTAGCTATAGATTAGCAATTCTGTTTATTCATCTATTTTTGTAGGACCCTTGTGTTTTTTCATCTTTTTCTATGAAGCTGAGAAGTAAGACTAATATAAAGATAAACAAGAAAAAATTAATATAAAATCAAATAATTTCGTTACTAAAAAAGAAATTCCGTTACTAAACTGATTGTTCAACTTAATAACCAATCAAATTAAACCGTTGAGTGAAAAATAAAGTTGTTTTTTCTTGTCTAGATTTGCCACGCCATCTCCATGACTCCATCAAAAGATTGTAGCATGGAGAATAGGGTGAGTCAGTCATCTCATGTAATGTGAAAGAGACGTGAATAGAAGTGAGTTGCAATTTGTATATGCTTCCTGTACAAACTTTTATTGAGCGTTTCCATGATTCTTTACTCACTATTATGCACATAATCTATATCTATACATATTCCATAGATCCTTAATGGATTTTTTTTCGGTTGCAACACACGGATATATTTACTAGAATATAAATAAAATAATAAAATAATCAAAGTAGTATAATTTAGGACATCATGGCCTATCAAATTGCGTCTTTTATATATAAACTAAAAACATTCACTCTGTTCGGCTGGCTGGTCCAGCCAGCACCAGCCAGCCATTCAGCAGTGTTTTTCTCTCAGAACAATCAGCCAGCCAGTCATACCATACCAGCCAGCCGAACGGAGTGATTAGTTTGACAAATTTTCTAGGTTGTCTTCAGCTCTAGCACTGGTACCCGATCATGTCGGTTGTCGGGCATTCGAGGGCCGAAATTTGTTTGAACACTGACCCACCACCCACCAGTGGTCTAGTAGCAGCAGCATCCATCATCATCAGTACGAGTCGCAGTTCAGCGATCCGTTCCTTCTCCACTTGGAGACTGGAGAAGAGTGGTCTAATCGCTTATTCCCACCGCTAACATAAACAAAACCGTCTGTCCGTTTGATACACTGCACACCAACGAGTTGGCAAAACCCCAAGCACAAGGACGAGATCCAGACAGGCCCCGCCACCAGCCACGTGCCCATAGGTGGGCTCGCAAAGTCCACGCCGCAGAGGATCCGGCCAAGTTCTAGCTCCCCCTTGCGCGCTTCGTCCAATGACTCCTCCCTCGTACAGGAGGAACAATCCTATGAACACACAAACCCGGGCAGCAGCGGCACCAAAACGTCCAAATCCATCCACCCAGCAGGCCAGCACCAAATCCAGGTCGCAAATTTCCCACCAGAACGCAGCTAGTCAAAAGCACAAAAGCCCACCACCACCACTCCCCAAAGATCAAACCCCAAGAAATCCGAGCAACAGCTACTCCTACGCTGCTAATTATTCCATCCCATCCATCTCCATCGATCCAAATATTCCTTTTAATTTCTTTTCCTCAATCGCTTAGCAGCAGCTCGACCACAGCGAACCGCACAACACAACGAAACACACTCCGCTCCACTCTCCCCTCACGCAGAAAAACAAAGCAAAGCAAAACAAAAACAAAAGAAATACAATACAAAGCCCTCTGAGCCCCCAGGAGAAAAGGGAGAAGAGGGGAGAGAAAAAAAAGGGTTTTTGGTTTTTATTAGCTGCACACACAATGGCAGCAGCAGCAGCGATCCAAACCCAATCCCCAGCGCCGCAGCGCGTGGGTAATAATCCCCAGTTCGAGCAGCAGTCGCCGCGCCCGTTTGCTGTTCCTGGCTTGCGGCTTCCCCAATCTCCTCCTCCACATCCCTATCCTTCCTCCACTGCTTCCTGCGTTGCCTTACCCACCCATCCGCCGCGGCGGGCGGTGTTCGTGGTGTTCAAGCTATTGTTGGTGTCATTATTCCTTTCCTCCTCCCAGTTGGGCCATCGCGGTGTTGGTATTCTTCGGTCTTCGCCACGGAGATCCAGCGGCACATCGATTCGCCTTTTTTTTCCTTCCTCGCTCCGCGGGGTATAATAGCGACTGCGAGGCATTTGGTGCGGGCAGACGCTACGAGGTGGGGTGAGAAAAAAGTTGGGAAGTTTCTGCGCCGTGCTTTGCAGAAGGTGCTCGGATCTAGGTTTCCAGGCCGTCGATCGCCGCCATGGATGCCGGCGGGGACGGGGACGGCGCCGGGAAGGCGGCGACGGAGGGCCCTGCCGAGGCCACGACCCCGCCTCCGGCGCCAGTGGCGGCCCCGGCCCCGGTGTCGGCTTCTGCGCTTGGGTCGGGCGCCGGGACCTCAGGGTCGGGGGAGAAGCCGGTGAAGCGGATGATGAAGACCCCCTACCAGCTTGAGGTTCTGGAGAAGACATATGCGGGTTAGTGGATTTTGATGAAGTGTGCGTTTTTGTGTGTGTGTGTGTGTTCTCCCCCCTACCCTGGATTTCTGGGTGCTTTTATTTATCGATTGAGCATTTCTGAGTGTTTTGGTCTGCTGCAGTGGACCAGTATCCGTCGGAAGCTATGCGGCTGGAGCTATCGGCGAAGATAGGGCTGTCGGACAGGCAGCTGCAAATGTGGTTCTGCCACCGCCGCCTCAAGGACCGCAAGCCGCCAACGAAGCGGCAACGGCGGGAGGAAGAGTCCGCACTAGCATCAGCGATGCCTCCACCGCCAGTACCGGCACCAGCACCTCTGAATGTGATGCAACTGGCAAGCAGTGACCTTATGGTGGGTGCTCCTGGGCCGTATGATGAGCCGCTCCACCCAGTTCACTCGCGAAGGGGTGCTGGGCGGTCCTCAGCAGTCCCCAGGATTTCCATGCCGGATCTTGGGAGGAGGTATTATGAGCCAGCACCAATTATGATAACGCCGCCTATCCCGTCGATGCAGCTCACACAATATGAGCTCCGTGTGATTAATTCTGTTGAGTCACAGCTTGGGGAACCATTGAGGGAGGATGGTCCAGCGCTTGGCGTTGATTTTGATCCCCTTCCTCCTGGCGCCTTTGGTGCACCGATTGGTATGCATATTGAAATTTGAAGTCATTGTGTTTTATGAAAAGGTTTAAGCTAGTGAACGCTTAAGGTGCCCTGCCTGTGGAAATGTTGAAGCTTCTGATTGTTGATTTTGCAAACGCCTTTTTAAAGTGTTTGACTTCTATAGTCACTAATCTTTTGTGTTGCCTTTGCTTATGGTAAAAAAAACATTGTAATTGATTTTAGTCAGTCCTTTTATATTCCAGTAAGTAGATTGATCCAGTATGATTGGAGAGGTGAATTTAATGTTACAAGTATATGGTACTAGCATATGTTATCAGTATGTTGGAGTAGATAATATGGCGAGGGATATGAATTACTGTTCGATGAAAAATTTAGATGAGTAAGCGTGAAAATCCCAAAGGTCTATTACTCGTAAGAGGGCATCCCTGAATCAAGAATAATCTGAATATCATTTCTCTATGTGGGGATCATCAAGTAAAATTTGCACATCATAAGGTCTCATTGAGCACAGCCATGTTTTACTTCCTACCAATAAAACCGAAATCTGTAATAATCTCTATTAAACTTGCAACTATTCTATCCCTCTTAACGCGCATGGCCCATAGTGGTCCTTATTTACATGAGTTACCTTGTACTTATATAGAATATATTAGAGTTCTTGTAATATTACCTGTCCTGTTTAGAAATCGTCTTTGTTGTACATTAGCTTGGCATTTTCTTGCTCATGCACATCTGAAGTGCCTAAAAATCTCAATTTCTACATTTCATTTTCGGAAATGTTCCCCACATGTCCCATCTGTGCCACTCTGTCACAACTACTACTAATCCTAAATATAAGTCCATGTAGACTTAGGAACATGAAATAAGGTACCATGATCCTATTGCCGACCAGTTATTGCTAAACTTAAGGTAGATGGCAAGTTTGCTGCATTGTTTAGGGTGCATTTAAGCAGGGGCAGACGTAGTAGAATGAAGCCAAAGGTTGCACTGGAGTTGTCATTGGATAAATTGGGTTTGTTTGGGACTGCTCCACAAACTCCACCATGGAGCAGCTTCACAAACAGATGGAGTTTCCGCAGCACCCTTTTAGGTGCTTTTGGAGCTGCACCAGTTTGGCTTATAAACGTGGAGCAGAGATGGAAATGATGGAGCGGAGCGGTATGAATCAAGGTGTATTTGGAAGAATGTTAGATGGACTTGCACATGGTATCCGAGGGACGAGGTGTTTTAGTCCCTTTGGTTTAGAAGTGAAAAACTACCCAACTGAGTTGACTCTTTGATCTTTTGGTTGAAAAGGAGGTGTAAGAATGGTTTGTGTAGATACTAGATAGCAGTTACCTTTTTTTCTCTTTTCTAGTACACTTCCTTATAGTGATTAATCATCAGTTTCCTTGTTTATTCAATTACTTTTTTTTTGGTGCTGTATTAATTTTGTATATTATATTCCCTATCTGCGCTTTGTTAGATGTTTCATATAATGAAATTTGGGGGCTATTTTGGGATCACTTAAGCTCCTGGTTTCTCGCTTAATTTGGAGCTTGTGGGTTAAAATAAAATGGTTTGTCTCGGTTTTATAAGTCTAAAATAGGAACAAAATGCCTCAATGCCTCACCCAAACCCCTCAATCTACTCCAGCTCCAGCTCCGCAAACTCGTGGAATTCGTGGAGCTAGAGATACCCAGCTTCACGAATTCTTGGAACTGGAGCTCTCTCAAAGAGACCCATCAAGTGAAAGTATGTGCTGACTGCCTGGAGTTAAGTTTAGCTGGTGTTGAGTCTCTGGTGAAGCCCAAATTAGTTTTAGGGCAGAGTGTAGCTGTGCAGCAGCTTCATATGTTTAACATTTATGTCATATATATCAGAAGCGAGCGAGGGGTTAGATTGGAGACAGCTGTACTAGTGCCTCCCTAACTCCCAAGAGGAAGAATCATGCCTCAAATGTTGTCTTGTGCATCCAGTTGTGACATTGTAATCTGGTCGGTTGAGAGCGGCTGACACTAACATCTACTGCAAACTGGCAACTGAAAATATGATGATTGCTGGGCCTTATGTCTAACTAGTCTACCTGGGCTTTTAGGCGAGGCCCAGTTATATTTGGGCAGGGGATAGCGGTGTAGGTTTGCATCAACCTCCCTAGAAATAGGGCGCTGCGTTGCAGCCTGCGCCTTAATATTTTCATTGCACATCAGAAGACAAGATCAGGGAGGCAGCAAGGCGAGTGCCGCCCCAACTAGATCTGTTTCCCATAGTTCTTTGCCATCCGTATTTGTTCTTACTGAGGATAAGGGAGGGTACTTACTGGGAGGTGATCAGGTGAAAGGGACCACGCCATGACAATGGTGAGGCTGCGCTAGGCCCTTTATCTTTCTCTTCCCTGCACTCTAGATCCTATTTCTTTTCCCATATGTCTTGCCATCAGGCCTGGCAGCAACTACTGAATCAGCTAAGGCTATTCGACGACTACTTACCAAGTCACCCAGCTTGGCATGGTAGTTTAATACAGTATATGACATCAATGTTCTAGGACAGGTTACAGGTAGATTAGACATTGCCATACATCTCTAGATCCAATAGATGGGATTTGAGTTGATTATGTTTAGGGAGACTTGGAAAATAGTGCGGATGAGCATTTTTATTGCTTTTGTATGGTCCTATGTATCTATACTCCAATCGTACTAGATCTCATCTCATCTATTGCTTAAAGTTTGATTTGGATGATCACCTTGAGAAGGCTTAGCACTGGAGCACACCCCCTTAACATTTCACAAACAAAAGATTAGATGGACATTTGCTAAATGGCATGTGTCTAAGTCTTGTCTTAGTTTCTTTATTTAGTGAATATAAAAGTTCTTATGCGGATTCTATTAATAGCGTCTGTGCACTTACCAATACAAGTTCTAACTATCAAAAATCTTTTCTTTTGTATTTTTTTGGCAGTTCCAGAGCAGCAAAAGCAGCCCGTGCGATCGTATGATACAAAGATATTTTCTAGGCATGATCAAAAGCTCTTAAAGGTATATCTGTAGGAATGTTTTAAATGTAAGTTTGTATCTCCTATATATCTGTGGTGGATTTGTGCCATTGCATAAACTGGGTTTTCTGATTTGAATGTGCTTACGTTTTGAAGTGAAATTGCATCAGTGCTAAAATGATGGTGGTTGGTGGTTATTTTATTTAATTTATTCTCCTATGGATATGTGATGTGATTACGATTACTGCGGTTGCTGTGCTGATTTATTAATCCTAAACTTTGATTGTGCCCTACTCAAACGAGTGCATGTGCATCATACCTCATGTAGTGATTGCTAAGTCAGTTTGGAATGGGACATGTATTTCTATCTTTTAAATGATAAGAATGCCTAGGAAGATTCAAAATCGTAAACCTTGTTTTACTAGTTTTATAAACATCCCTTTACTGCCATCCCACAAAGTGGTCAAAACTAAAGACTTGACCATTGAGTAGTATACACTGCAGGTGTGTTGTAGGTAATGTGGCGAGGCTGCTAAGAATTCCGTGACTTAGTTGCAACAAATATTGCCGTGGCATGATTATCATGTAGTACTTGGTGGGCACCTTTTTCTCTGCATTAGTTCTGCACATTAAGCTACACAGGAGATGGTTATGTTTCCAATGGTTTAGTTACAGAAGAGCTACTTATCTTTACAAGTGTTATCTCTTTGGTATATTCCTATTTTAGTGAATATTCATGCTGCAAACTTTGTTCCCCTAATGTTATTTGCATCAATCTGTATTCTTAGATTTCTTGGTGAGACTACTCTTTGTGCCATAGTTACCATATTAAGGCTTTTATGCTCCTCTTTAGTTTTCTAAGTATCACCTTTTTAATCTCCTATTCTTTTCCCCCACAGGCTTCAGCATTTTTACCTACTATGGAATCCCCATTTGTTCCAAATTCGTTTACTGGGAAGAGAAAATCAACGGTTGGTAATTCACCCATAGTCCAACCTCATGTTGGTTCACGGGCTGTCCATGAGTATCAGTTCCTTCCTGAGCAACCTAGTGATACATATGAGAGGGCAAGCAGGTCTCACTACTATGACACTCCAGTGGAAGTTTCAAATTCTAGGATACCTTCTCTCGCATCAGGATCACAACTTCTCCATGGATCTGAGGAGGCTGTGCCTAGTTATGCTTTTCAAGGTCACACATCTGGTTCTAGCCTGTTGCCTTCGTCCAGCAGGCCCCAGGTGTTTCCAGCAGCACCAACAGATTATGAGATGGCTCAGTCTAATAGCAACCTTTGTTCTGTTCCTGTTGAAGGCCAGTTTGATATTTCTCAGGTTGCTGCATTTGAAAACCCACCTGCATCATCTGAAAGAAGAGCTTATCATGATGAAGACACTTCTCGAGTGGAAAGAAAACGAAAAGTATGATTTCTCTGAGTTCATATACTCATCTTGCCCTTCAGCTTTATAGTCGTATACGTATTAAATTTGTCTGTGATTTTCTTCAGCATAGTGAAGAAGCAAAGATTGCAAAGGAAGTTGAAGCTCACGAAAGACGAATTAGGAAGGAGCTTGAGAAACAAGATATGTTGAATAGAAAGGTATTACTGGTTTTATATAATTGTAGATGCCTTCCTCTTTAAAGTCATTTACAATGTGATGTCTGTGCAGAGAGAGGAGCAAAGGCGCAAGGAAATGGAGAGACTTGATCGTGAGAGAAGAAAAGAAGAGGAGAGATTACTGCGTGAGAGGCAGAGAGAAGAAGAGAGGTTCCAAAGAGAGCGAAGGCGTGAACATGAGCGCATGGAGAAGTTTTTGCAGAAGCAATCTAGACGAGTTAGTTTCTGGGTTCCTAGAATGTTAACTGTATATGTAGTGTAGTAAATAGCTTATTCCTGCTGCCTACACCTGTGCAGGCAGAGAAACAAAGGCAAAAGGAGGAACTCCGAAAAGAGAAAGAAGCAGCAAGGCAAAAGGCTGCCAATGAAAGGGCTACTGCACGTAGAATTGCACGGGAGTATATGGAACTGGTGGAAGATGAGCGTTTGGAATTAATGGAGTTAGCTGCACAAAACAAAGGGTTGCCCTCAATGCTGTATCTTGACAGCGACACATTGCAGCAGCTTGATTCCTTTCGAGGTATGTTTCATGGTCTAGTTTAGTTCCAAACTCCTTGCTAATATACTCTTTCAGAAGTAATATTTCGCTTCAAATGGCTTTCTTGGGCAAAATTCCAGTGTCCTGTGCATCCAGTAACAGAGTATAACTAAAGGCATAGGCATAGGTATAGGTATAGGTATATAGACAGAGACAGAGACATAGATATAGACATAGACTAATGTTTCATTGTATCTATAGTCTTTTATGTTACAAACCTATTGAATTTCTAGGTAAGAATTTGAACATAGAAGAATGCTTTATACCTACTGCTTTATGGTCACCACATGTGCATTCATAATAGAGGATTTCTTAGAAGATTTTTTAGGGATTGTTTGGATCTCAAGTTATGCTTTGGTTTGAAAATAGTTATAGGAAATCTTTTTTCAAAAAAAAAGTTAAAGAAAAAGTGAGCAGAATTTTGGATTTTTTTGGAAAATCACTCCAGTACTTCTTTAATCCAGAGAATTCAAAATATAAAACAAAAAAATGCATTTTTCACCTAATATATCGCTTCACATTACTCTCACTGTTCACAAATTAAATTTCCCTTTCCTACATCTCACTTGAAACTTTCTTTTTGGTAAAATCCCTCTAAAGGTTTTCACCACATAGTTGCTTATTTAGCAATAGTTTTCTTCTGTGAACACGAAGGAGTGCTGCAAATTGTAATATTAAGAAGAAAAAAGTCATGACACCCTTACAAACACACCTACTCACACCAATGTTTCTAAGACAACAGGCTCGCCTTGGTTGCAGAACAAAACCGACATCGACCTAGGAACAAAGACTCACTTGGGTGGTAGGTTAGCCAGGTAGGATATACCTCTGGCCTGCCTAAACTGTAAAACTTCATTTTCTCATTGCAGCAACAAAGCTCCCAGGAAGATTAGGCAGGGCTCCATAAAAACACAACTGTTTCGATGGTTCCAAAGTGTCCAAACCCCTAAGATTTTGATAATCTAATTCAAACCTTGATGTGCTTGTTGATCGGCCTCTTCAAACCTCATTAATTCTAGCCCACTGGTCCACAGAGGATGTCCCTCCAAGCTGCGAAGAGAGATTTTGCATGCTGATTTTCCGCAATAGTAAAATGGACTCACTCATTTGACATGTACTGTTCTTTAAGGCCTTATTTCCAAAGGAGCAGACATGTTACAATATGATAGCTTGTTTTGGTTTTACACTACACTTCTGAGTTCTGATGTTGGAAGCCTAACTGCAAATTTCAATTTACATGTTTTTTATTTATATTCTTCTTTTCCAGGCATGCTAAGTCAATTTCCTCCTACAACGGTGAGAATGAAGTTGCCTTTTTCTACAAAGCCTTGGATTGGATCAGAGGATAACGTTGGAAAGCTTTTGATGGTAATGTTGTATACTTGTATTCATCTTAGATCTTACATTCTTACTCTTTATTATTTGGACAAATGATGTTGAGATCCTAAACATATCTTAGTTAGTATTGTTAGCAAAGACTTAAGATTGCCTTGATTCATTAATGGCCACATTATATTCATTGGGACATTACTTCCTAAGAAACATTAACTGTTAAGATCGTCTGTCGTCTCCCTTGCTCAAAGGCTAGTAAGGCGGGGTGTGTACTGTGTTTTTGTAGGGGAGACCTCTTGACGCCTCCCCTGTTTTCCATACATTTTGTACAGTCCCTTTCTCATTGTTAATGAAATGACACACAGTTCTCCTGCATTGTTTGAGAATAAAAAAAAAAGTTCTTAAGAAACATTAAATTACATCTGTAGTATTTTGTTTCTTTTATTTATTATATAAGATCAGGATGCTTTGCTCCTTTTTTTTAGAAAATGAAAAAAATTATGGCCTCTGCCACCGCACACAGCCAGGTCTTACAATGTTGTCAGCTTATTTGCTGACAGAAGTTAAGAAAAAGAATGCACCCAAACCAAATAAAATCATATGCAAAGTCTATTATTACTTTGCCATCCTTCTTGGCAAACACATCTAAAAGATGCCTTTCCTTTGTTTATCTTCCCTTATTCTTCTCTCTAGTACACATGCGTAAATGTTTTAATACATTGACATCAATTATATGTTTGTTTATGTACTATGGTATCTATGCTATTCGTATGACTTCAACTCAGGAGACATTTTGCTAACTGGATTGCAGGTGTGGAAATTCTTAATTACTTTCACTGATGTTCTCGGTCTTTGTCCAGCTACACTTGATGAGTTTGTTCAGTCTCTTCATGATTATGTAAGTTCCTTTTTCCTCGGGACTTCTGTATGTTTTTTCTTCTTTTTTTGCTGGCAAAATGATGGTAGAGGGAGGAATATTGAATAAATAGATTTGTATGGTTATGTTCTTCGCACTTTCTGACAGTGGTAAGATCAGGCACAAAGAAAGACACGCAGATGATGATTAATCAAATGTTATCTGTGGCTTTGGGCAACAATTGATTGATCAGTCACTAGGCTTGGAAGCTAGCATCTTCTGAAGCAATATACTGATAATCTGCGATCTTTTTTCTTATATTTGTCTTAGCCTAAATTGTTATCACATTTATAGGATTCAAGGTTGTTAGGAGAACTGCATGTTGCTCTGCTGAAATCCATCATAAAGGATATTGAGGATGTTGCCAAATCTCTTTCAATGGGGGTGAATCCAGGAGGTGGCCATCCACAAATTGTTGAAGGGGTGGGTATCGATTAGTACATGCATATTTGATGTTAATCTCAAATATACTATTCCTTTTCTTTTCATCCTGTCTGTTTCATGTTTTTCTTTAGTATATTCTTGAACATTTATGTTTCTCTCTGGTAGGCATATGCCTGGGGGTTCAATATACGTAGCTGGCATCGCCATCTTAATCTTCTTACATGGCCTGAGATATTAAGACAGTTTGCGTTATCTGCTGGTTTTGGACCCCAATTAAAGAAAAGGACTGTAGAAGATTCTTATTATCGTAATGATAATGAGGTATGTGCTCGTATACAACCCACCTGCCTCTAAGATGATTTCAGTTCAAAGTATATCTCTAATATTATGTACTCTGCTAGTCTGCTAATATTATGTACTCTCCTAATATTATGTATTTCTCACTTGAATGAGTAAGATATTTGAATTTTGTTACTGTTTTCTCCTTGACTGATACAGTACTTTGTAAACAAATGGTCAACTGATACTTGTGAAATTCAAAATAACCTCCTGGATGATGCCAGCGACTTGCTAGTAATACTAAGGCTGTTTTATTTTGTTGCAGCCCTTCCAAATCTTGTGTACTTAACCTTCATAATGTTGCATAAGTTTATAGTTCTGAATAATCATGAGTCTGGTAAATTGCTATCAAGAAATGACGAGAGTATTAATCACAAAGATAAATTGATTTTAGAGATAACCAGTTTACTTGTTTCTTGTATAACGGTAAAATGCTGGAATTTTGTGATTTAGGACCTTGGTTCTAGTGATTCGGATGAAGGTCAAAAGTCAAAACTTAAAAAATATTGTTGAATGTACTGAAATCATGACAGTTCTCTCTCTCTCTCTATATATATCTCTGAGCCATGTGTATATAATATTAGTTCTAAGAAGCGGTGTCCCCATCGTGACTTCACACTGAATTCTCAGTTTTCTCCATGACAAGAAAAAACGTCTAAATGTATTTTCACAATGTTGATGCAAAATTTGTTGCAGGGTCATGATGGTGAGAATGTTATATCGACGCTTCGTAATGGTACAGCAGCAGTGAATGCTGCTGCTAAGATGAAGGAAAGAGGTTACACCAATCGCCGTAGATCCCGCCACCGTCTCACTCCTGGAACTGTAAAGTTTGCCGCTTTCCATGTGCTTTCGCTTGAAGGGAGTAATGGTCTCACAATATTGGAAGTAGCAGAAAAAATTCAGGTACATACACATATATGTATCTTTAATTCCCCCTAAAGTGGTTATCTTCAATTTTGATTCTGACTATTTTCCTGTTCAGAAATCTGGATTGAGAGATCTCACAACAAGCAAGACACCTGAGGCATCCATAGCTGCTGCCTTGTCTAGGGATACAAAACTTTTTGAGAGAACTGCTCCTTCAACATATTGTGTGAAGTCGCCTTACAGAAAAGATCCAGCTGATTCTGAGGCCGTGTTGTCAGCGGCACGTGAAAAAATTAGGGCTTTTCAGAATGTGCTTTCTGACTCTGAAAGTGAAAAGGAGGCAGATGAAGCTGAGAGGGATGATGATTCTGACTGTGATGATGATGCTGATGATCCTGACGGTGATGATGTGAATACTTTGGTGGAAGATGACAAGGACCCCCTTCTTGCTGTCAAGGCACAAGATGAAGTACCGAGTACAAGTACAGTTATTGGCATAAAGACCAAGTTAGATAGTGTGGGTAATGCATTGAACTCATCAAGTAGATTTACTAAATCAGCAAAAGGAGCTCCTCTCCCTTCTTTAGGCAGGTCCAGTGCAGCAGATACTTCTAATGATTTGCCTCTTGGAGGCTCATCAGCTAATCATGAAGTAGCCCATGGCGATTCTGAAAATACACAAATTGATGAAAACAATCAAGTTGATCCTTGGGTATGTGCACTAGCAGAAGGTGACTACTGCGATCTTAGTGTTGAAGAACGCCTGAACGCACTGGTTGCCCTTGTTGGTGTTGCCACTGAAGGGAACTCTATCCGTGGTGTACTTGAGGTATATATTATGATCCTGCTAAACTACTCTTCTATCTTGTCATTCCTCATTGGGAAACACCTGACCAAGAGTCTTGCAGGAACGTTTGGAGTTAGCAAATGCATTAAAGAAGCAAATGTGGGCAGAAGCGCAACTTGACAAGAGGCGTTCCAAGGAAGAATTTGCTATCAGAGTACAATACAACTCTGACATGGGTTTGAAGCCTGATATATATCAAGAAAACAATGCGATGGAGATTACTTCAACTCCAGCCTGCGATGCTTATAAAGAGAATGATGAACATGTTGGGACAATCAACAATTGTGAGATGCTTGATCAGCATAATCAGGGTAATGCTGGCAGTATACCTTTTGAGAGGATTGGCGTAGGCCAGGAAATCCTTGCAACCCCAGATACTTTTTATGTTCAGCAGTATGCTTATGCTGATAAAACACGATCTCAGTTGAAATCGTACATTGGTCACCGGGCAGAGCAGCTCTATGTTTACAGATCCCTGCCCCTGGGTCAGGATAGGAGGCGAAACAGGTATTGGCAGTTTACATCTTCAGCGTCACCAAATGACCCTGGCTCAGGAAGAATCTTTTTTGAATCCAAAGATGGATGTTGGAGAGTTATCGACACAGAGGAAGTAAGTGTTTATTTATACCTATTAGATTCTACTTGACTCATTTTACTATGGTACTAAAAAGCTCTCAAGTCAGATGCTAAGATGCTAAATTGTGCTATTTGCTGGCTAATATGTTTGTTAGCATCAGGCTACCTGTCATGTATGTTGTAATTTTTTTAAAATGTCATGTGTCAATCCACCTAAAAAGGGCAGACCCAGTGCCAGGCGGCTCCCACTTGAGTGGGATTCTGGGGAAGGGTTTAACCGAGGCCAGCCTTACCCCTGCAAATATGCAGGGAGACGGCGTCGAACCCAGGACCTGGTGCTCAGTGGGTGAGCTTCTCACCAACTGCACCAAGCCTGCATAACTGCACCAAGCCTGCCCTTCCATGCGTCAATCCACCTGTGAAGATTTAATCTATTTATGGTTCTAGAATTGCCAGTTATTTCTGTATAAATCTGGCCACTTACTGCTGACTAACTTGGTCCAATTTATGACTGGCAAATGATGGTTACCATCTTTAAAGTACAGTGCGCTTCACACTAAAAAAATATGGGATTTGGCCATCAGAGGTTCTGGGGTGTTTAGGTGGCCTTTTTTGTTCTCATTGGGCATGTATGGTTGGTTGGCTATGCCCCCAGCCAGGCTTCCCAAATGCAGCATCACCTTGTTTGGTTGCCCACTCAGGGTCTTTAGCCAGACTTACCTAATGCAAAAGACACGCTCTGACCTGGCTTGCTGGGAACAGGAGAAGTGATTGTTTCCAGTAAGCCTGGCGCTTGGCTAGTGCGCAGTGGCTCACATGTAAGGATTCGCCTCACCTCCTGGTGTTCCCCTCAGTGGCTGGTGCTTTGGAGGTCTCGGTGGCCGACTCTTTAGAGGAAGTAGATGACGGCGGCGACTCGGAGCTTGAGTGGAGCATGCTGACATGAGTGCGACGAAGATGACGTCTGGTGGCGACAACCAGCACACTGGCGAGGTCTTCAAAGATGTCTAGATCTGACTGCTCACCGCTCACCGCTCACCCTGCCCGCTTCCGCTCCCAGATGCGTTGGCTTGCCAGAGAACGAGAAAGGAAAGATTGAAGAAGGATGGAGCAAAATGGTAAATTTGCATGTGCAATTTGCTTTGGGCCCAATGGGCACTTGTTGCAACCCGAGCCATTTTTTGGCAAATTACTGAGTTCCTGTGGTCCCTGGATGGCAGTTTGTTCAAATTTGTGGGATAACGGCTTCTGAAAGTTTCCACTGGTTAGGATGGCAAAAAGGGGCAATTGTCCCATAGATGTTTCTTAAGAGCCAGGTCATATTTCATAAGAGCAACGATGCTAAGCAGATTTTGTATAATTTGTTGTAAGCTCATTAAATAGAAACTTGCTTGACTTTAATTTCAATGTTCATTACATTAACAGCTGGATTTTAGACAATCATTATTCATAAACCACCTCTCCAATTTTTTTGGGCATTCTGTCTATTTAAAATGCAGGACTTTGATTCTTTAATGGCCGCCCTCGATACACGTGGCACCCGGGAGGCACAGTTGCATTCAATGTTGCAAGTGATCGAGCCGACCTTTAAGGAAGCTATTAAAAGGAGAAGTGCAAGTATAGAATTGTCTTCTGGAAGGTATCCAAAAAATGGAGCTACTGACATGATAAGGGCTAATTATCATAATGAGGCTGGAAGCTCAAGCAGTACTCCTTCTAGTGCTACATCTGATACAGCATATTCTGACTCTTTTAAAGTAGAGCTTGGGCGTAATGATTTTGAGAAGACAGCTATCTCAAAAAGGGCAGATAGATTTTTAAAATGGATGTGGAGGGAATGCTACAATCAGGAATTGACATGTGCCAGGAAATACGGCAAGAAAAGATGCTCTGAATTGTTGCATTCTTGTAATTTCTGCTATCAGATTTACTTAGCCGAAGAAAGGCATTGTTCTTCTTGCCATAAGACTTTCAAATCCATTTACAATTTTTCTGATCATACAACACAATGCGAAGAGAAGCGGAGAACTGACCCTTACTGGAAGATGCAAATCGCTGATTATTCTGTTGCAATAGGAATGGTATTACTGAAGCTTCAGTTAGTTTTGATTGAGGTGAAGTCATATGTTTGGGTGGTTCCTTAGTGTGTGTGTGTTTTTTTTTTATTATTTAATTCAGCTTGCCACTGAGCGACTTAAGAAACTTATTACTCCTGTTTTGCAGGCATATATACCATCAGAAGCACTTCAACCATTTTGGACTGATGTGTATCGGAAATCTTGGAGTGTGAAGCTGTACACTACCAAATCTATTGCTGAAACATTCCAGGTTAAGCTTTTTTTATCACTACTATGGCTTCCCATCCTTGTTCTAGAGTGAATTTTTTTAGTTTCATTTGCCTAGCAGATGTATATATATATATATATATATATATATATATATATATATATATATATATATATATATATATATATAACTTAGGGCCTGCTTAGTTTCTCTCGTGGCGTCGGTCGCCTTGCTTTGCTGTGCCGGTGCAAGCAACGGGCGCTCGCTCGGCCAGGTGAGCCGATTTGGCTCGCATGGTTTCCAAACACCCAAGCAAGAGAACCAGACAAACATCCGTCACTGTCCTGGCTGAGCAAGGCGAAACAGTTCTTGGCGGAGGAACCAAGCAGACCCTTAGCTGTTAATGGGTTTCCAGCTCTTTAGCTAGAACACTAGTAGCACATTGTTGGAGCTTCGACCGCTACGTAGGAGGTACATGTTGAAGACGGGAGGGAGAGGCTTAAACGCCTGGCGACGAACTGGCGGCGCCGTGCTCAGCGCCTAGAGCAGTGTGTGAGGAAGCAAGAGAGGCCAGGGAGCGAGATAGATTGACTCAATCTCTGGCTAATTCTCATTAAACCCAAAACGTTTGACACTTATACATCATATTCGAACAACCACCAGCTAACATGCAGTGATAACAATCGATGACTCACACCCTCAACTCTAGGATCACAATAACCTGCTTCCAGCACTGAACGGCATCCAGGTTCAGTGTGCCGCTGGTGACCGCGCACTGGCGTGTCACGCCCCGGCCCACCGTTCAGCCACTGTTCTTGTGACGGCGATAAACTTTTCCCACCGTAACACACATGGCCTGTGCTAAAATTTTTGGAAGTATATAACTACCTTATTAAGTTATTATGAGTTGATTAAATAACTTACCCAGTCTCCACCTTTTTGCTGTAGAAGGTGATTTGGGAAACTGCTTATAACGACGACTTGCCATGATCAAGAGCAATGATGCCTTGATTAATGTGTTCTTTAGAAGTTCACAAATTATGCTCTGGTTTGCCAGTCCCAGCCTTGCATCTGACCTAAACTGAACCACCGAATAAAAGGATGGTGCGATTGATAATACTAGCGTAACTAAATAGCTTTATTTTCCCTTTTAATTCAAATTTCAAAGCGTTTACTAGTTCTGTGGTTATCAGTTTTCTTTATAAAGATTTGAGTCACATTTATGTTGATGGGTTAGTACTTGTTTCATATATCTGCTGTGATACTTGTCATCTGACTACCTGAGACTGTTTTCTCATTCCCTTGCAGCTTTTGACTGTTCTGGAAGGTGCAATAAGACAAGACTGCCTCTCTTCGGATTTTGAAACAACAAGTGAATGTCTAAGCTCACAGGCTATTGCGCCCCAGAATCCTGTGTTACTGGCTGGATCTGCTTCTGTCCTTCCATGGGTTCCTGACACTACTTCTGCTGTTATGCTCCGAATGTTAGACCTTGACTCAGCTATTTTGTATGTGAAAAATCAAAAGATGGAGAGAGATGATGGAGGTTTCATGGTAAGTTAAATTTTGATAATACTATTTCGTTTTTGGTTGGAAGTAAGGTATGGCTTTGTTGGACTTACATAGGCCATCAGATTTAGAGTTTCATGTTTTGGTCAAAACCTAGCCACTGCTTTGATCGTGAAATGTTTCATGTGCTTGATTATTTATTTGGAAAGACTTTTCATCTATATATGTGATGCTATCATCAGTCCCCTTGCAAATTATATAATTATATATATTTATGTTTTTCCTTGCCTGCAGAAATTTCCATCAAGGTATACAGTTGCTAAGAGCAAACAAGAAATGACTCCACCTGAACCAACTGGTTTGGATCTGTATGATGGAAGGTGGCTTCCTGGTAGTGGCCGTAGGGGACGTGGACGTGGAAGTAGAGGAGGTAGCAGGGGAGGCAGAGGTCGAAGTCGAGGTGGAAGGATCCCAAGAGGTGTTGGCAGCTCATCAAGGATCGAGTTGAAGGATGGCATTGTTGCTTTGGATAAAGTGCCGAGGAAGAATGCACGCCGAGGGCGTGGGCGTGGTCGTGGTCGTAGACGTGGACGTCGAACTGTGAGGCCTCGGCAACCATCTGTGGGCAGAGCCAGATCAATTCCAAAGGAAAATTTGTTGGGAAGTTTTAGCATGCTTAGCAGCTCAAAGGCTGTCAACATTGAGGAGTCTCCACGAAGCTCCGGTGCAGACGAGTGGGGCTTGGACACCAGAATGACATACAATGAATGTGATGAGAACAGTTCTGGATCACAGTCAGAAGATAACGAGGAAAACGGCCAGCCCATGGATGAGGATTATGAAGAGCAAGTTCCAGATTACTCAATAGGCTATTCTAGTGGGTCGAGGCACCAAGGAATGATGTCCATGATGGATCATGAGACTGACGAGGAGGATGAAGATGCTGAAGGTGATGAGAATGTGGAAGAAGCTGATGCAGACCATGCAGTTGACGATGCCGATGTTGAGATGGATGAAGGTGAAATTGGTGATGATGGAGAAGATGGTGGCGTTGGAGGGGAGATGAATGCTGATGACGACCCAGATGCTACTTCATATTCATCTGACTACAGCGAATAAGAAAGCAGAAATAAAGGACCTTATCCCAGATCCTCCCTCGGCATGAAATGCATGTAGTAGAGAGAATTCATTCCCCCCTTTGTGAGCCAAAAGGAAAGCTTAGATGCTTAGGTTTGAAAGAGCGATAGATGCGGAACCGAGGAACTGACGTTGGATGGGTGGGATGTGCATTACTGTTTTTCCGGCATCGCAGGTTTTAATAGATTTTCTGGCGCATGCCTACTCATTCGATGTGTGTTTGGCTGTACCGTGCTAGTTGTGTTACTGGGGAATTCCCCGAGTTATACAATGTGTCTAAGACGAAATACTATCATATCCCATTTGATTGCCATGCGCGTACGCCTCCGGGTCTCAAAAAACCAGGAATCTGCCTGGAATCTATGCTGCTTCATCTCTGTAGTGTACATCATGTTTGATCCAAAAGTGCTGTGTGCTAGTACTTGCAGGTCACACAACGTACATATGTGCGCACAGCTCCCAGATTAAAGCGCCGAGGATATACATGCTCCTCGATGCTTCAATATACTAACCCCGTGACAAGTAGTCAAGTAGCATGAACACAGTACGCAGCAGGGGTGTGCTAGCAGGTGATGAGGTCAACGAAGAGGAGACAGATTCTGCCATGATGGAAATTATCTCTTCCTCACAACTTGATCGCCACCGTAACTCATCTTCATGGCAAAGTGGGATGACTACATCGACAACCACTATGTCAACTAGTGTTGCTTTGATGCTGTTGGATATATTATTCGCAACCCGTCCTTTGGTTTATGTGATTAAAATCATGATTATTATTATCATGCACATGTCTTTTGCGTTTAAGATCACATGCATATATCTGATGTCATAAACTTGGTTTTAATAGTATTTGGATTAAAATTCTACTAAATTGTCTAATATGCACTCTCTATACCTATAAAGAAAGTCATTTTGATAATATTTTACTCAAACATTAAGAATATAAATTATGAATAACTTTTAAGTTGTTGAATTTGGAAATATAAAAACTATATAAATAGATTTGTCTTGAATAATACTTTCACAGATGTGAAGTATGTATATATCACTTTTCAATAAATATTTCTATAAAATATTAAAAGTCATATTTTTTAGATCCTATCATTATCTTCTCCAGCTCCTTCAGGAACGGCAATGTGGCCGGTCGGTTGCGGCGTTGCGTTGGGA
Source organism: Eremochloa ophiuroides (assembly GCA_038502445.1). Taxonomy (NCBI): domain Eukaryota; kingdom Viridiplantae; phylum Streptophyta; class Magnoliopsida; order Poales; family Poaceae; genus Eremochloa; species Eremochloa ophiuroides. Next base: position 60,508,563 of record JAHLJS010000006.1, read on the forward strand.
TGGAGCGAGGTTTAAGAAGATGGGGATGAGAGAGAGCAGAAGCGGTGGTAGAAGAGGGAGACGGAAGCGCACTGGTACTCCCTGGTATATAAGAGGGGTATAGGCGTATAGCATCGGTGGGCTGGGCCGCTGGGTACATCCGTACATGTTTGTTTCGGGGTATTCAAAAGCTCTTTTTCCTATTTTCCTCTAATTTTGATAGGCTTAATTCAAGTATTCGTGACAAAAAAAAAGAACTCAAACTCTACGTGCTCTTTGCATCTCCTGCAAAATGTAACTGTTCATCACCTCTTTGTGTCTTGCCCTTGATTTTTTATTTGGCACTATATTATTGCACTGATCAACACATAATAACACTATAGCAGGTCGTCACCCTGAGCCCCTGAGGCTACTAGAAGCATACTCCCTCTGTCGCATAAAAAGTACCTCTAGTGATAAAACAAATTATAATAAGATAAATGATATTTATATAAATTTTCAAATAAGATGAATGGTCAAACGTGATGCCTGAAAAGTGTAAAACGATAGTTTTTTGGAGACGGAGGGAGTAGAGCCCAATTCAAATAACCTTTGCCAACGGGGGTAATGATGTCGCGGTGGTCAACTTCACAAGATCAAATGATGCGAACAATGTCACTGCGATATTGTGCCGCCCGACTGGCTGTGATAAGCCGCACGATTGCTACTGCTGTCTACATACGGATAGGATGCTATGATAGCATGGACACGTGCAGGGCCAATTGCACCTTTTGCATCCCCAATTGTCATCCGCCGTCCTTAGAACGCTGACCATCGCATGGGACGTTGAATTCTACGGTCCACGAACAAAAGAAGCCAGATATTCAAATAACAGGTACCGATAACCTAAATAATGTAAGGTGGGCGTGATGTATATGACATGAAACCAAATAATCATCTTACATTTGCTCTCTTTTTTTCCACCTTCAATTATGGCTGTATCCATTGTCTTTGAGCTTCCACGTACAACATGTAATTTGGTGCGGAATTTGGCTAAATTGCAAGTCTTAATAACCAAACAATGACAATTGACAGGTTTACCATTCGTTCTAGTCTTGTTTTTGAATGCCAATGGCAATGCCACCACCAATGTTGGCAGTGGCACACACCCTTGCCCAAGCCTAACCCAACTGCATCCTGCAGCTTCTCCCACTTGAGCTTATCAGCCAAAATCAGCGTTTTTTACTCTCACAATAAATTAACATAAAGCTAAAATCAGTGTTTATTTTCAGGCCTGGGAAGACGGGAAGCGAGTCTCTGTCATGTGCTGAGCTAGATCAGTCTGAAGAAGCCGCAGCGGTGCAGATTTGAGGTGCTGGACATGGTTGCGCACTGCTCATGCACCTGCCGATATTGTCGCGGTTGTCAATGGAACCACAAAACCAGTTTCTTTTACCTCCGTACTTTAAAATCCTTTTGTTTTTTTTTGCAACTTAAGTAGAAGTAGAGATATTTCAAAACCCATCACCATCACTATCAAATGGCATTTAAAATTCAGAAAAACAAATCATCACCAAAAAAAAAAGTGTTTAGCGTGGGGGCTTTATATCTTCAACAGATGACGTCTCGATGTTTTGAGGAAATATACAAACTATTTCATGAGTCTTTTGCAGTATATAAGTGTACAAATGGTGTCTGCTTTTGTGATATTAATGGAAAATGAATATCCTTTGAGAGTACCCCAAGATGTGTATGAACAGGTCATAACTGACATCAACCATAAATACGCACAAAGTTCATATAATAGTTCTTATTTACAAGACTGCGAGACCAGAATGTATACATGCCAGTCCGGAAGCAAGAAACACTGACAAAAAAATAAAAATAAAAATAAAAATATAAAATATATAAAAAAAAACTCTTTTGCCAGCCCCGGCCGTCCCGGAAGCCAGCTACTTTATTTGACAATGTGTTTGGCGAAAGTAATACTTACATTACATATACGTTGATAAATACCCGAACATAATTAGGACGACTGGACGACCAGGGAGTTGATTTCTTCAGGAATTTTCAGCCTTGGTTCTTCACAACAAGAACTGGACGCTTAGAATGATGTACACAGTAGTTACTGACGCTCCCAAGAAACAACCTGCAGCGACGATAAAGGATAGTGGTCAGAAAATGGATGAACAAGTGCTCAGTTATTCTAGATGGGTCCCATGTGCCGCATAACAGGAAGCCAATCCATGGAATTATGGGACACAATATTTTTGTTCAAGTTATATTGCGTCTCTTTGGAAAAATCGTTATTCAGAGCAGAACTTGCTAGAAATGGTTCTTCAACTGCCGCCCAATATAATGCTCGAGTGACTTAAAGGAAGAACAATTTTGGAATGTAGAGGAAAAAAAACTTACCACTGTCAGTACTCAGTATGTAGTAGTCAAATCGAAGAAATGTCCTAACTAAGATACCTGTCCCATTGACCCAGTAAGCCAGAGCTAGGATATGGGCTAAAAAAAGGCTTCCTGATCAGTAAGCCAGAACTGGAATATGTCTCGGCCTTTTTCAGAAATGAACTTTGCAATGCAAAGTACTCCAACATTTGATTAACTAGAACGCAGCAAGTAAGGTGTACGTATGTGGTTCCATTCACTATCAGTCAAATGACTTTGCAACTGGAATGTGGCTGAGCCTTTCTCAGAAATGACTCTGCAACTTGCTCCCCTCGCCCGCGCAATGACTTTGCAAGTTCCTTTCCCGTTTCAGTCAAATGCACAATATTGTTATTTAACTATCATCAATGGAACTGGAGAATATTTGGTAATACTCACAGAAGTAAACTCACACATAAATACAACTACCAATTACTTTGTGCTGGCGACTCAGAAAATAGACACATACTGATCAAACAACGAAATCCAAGATATCAAACTATGTATACCTCTGTATGGGCCCACGGCTGTGGCTTCCAAGAACTAGCAGATCAACATGTTTCTTCTCAGCTGCTTCGCATATCACCTCTTTTGCATCTCCTACCTCAGCAATTGTCTCTACAGCAACCTGCAATGCAATTCAAACAGTGGTAATGCTAGATAGAACCACCTGAAATTGAAACAGGGGTAGGAAGGCAATGGCAGACTGTCACAGCCAAATGACAATATTCGTATGCTAGATCTGCACATACCCCATGCTCAGCGCAGATGGCCCTGGCCTTGTCGAGGAGCGCCTTCGTGAGCTCCCTCTGCTGCTCCTGCATCGACTGGACGAGCTCCGGAGCTACCGGAGGAACGGTGCCCACTAGCAAACCAATCGAACCATCCCATTCAGACGAAAACGATACCAAGATGGAGTGAGCAAGGAAAAATAAACGAGACATCTAATCCAATCGACACGTACGAGGTGCGCCGAAGGACGCGGCGGAGACATATCCGAGGGGATACGGCGGCTGCACGGTAAGCACCAGCAGCGGCGGCGCCAGCGTGGGCGCCAGGTTCCGCAGCACCCACTCCAGCGCCTGGCGGCTGCACTCGCTCTCGTCCACCGCCACCATCACCTTCTGCAGCCTCTGCCGGTGGTCACCCTGCCCCTGCCCCTGATGCGGCGCTGGCGCAGCCATCGTCGTCCGCTCCCACGGTCTGCCGCTACTGTTGCTGCGAACGCTCGCTCGATCTGGCTTCTCCCTTCTGTCAGTATCAGGTCGCCTGCTATATGATGATGAATAATAGTTGGATGGATACTGCCAGAATGCTCGATGGATGGATAATCACAAGACGCTCCCGATCGGTGGCGTGGCTTCTGGAACTTGGCAGATGCACAGGCCAAGTTGGCGAAGTCAGCCACATGTCGAGGGCACAGGGCAGAGCGAACCGGCCCTGTTCACTGCAGCAATTTTCGTTCCTAAAATCTTCATCGGCTCCAGATGCGCTTATTTCAATCTAGTATGGTTAATGGCCCTGTTCGGTGAAGCTGAAGTGCTGTAGATAAGCGCTGAAGTGCTGTAGAAGTGCTGAAATCTTGTGAGAGAAAAATACTGCTGAAGTGCTGAAAAATAAGCGCTTATAAGCGTTTATAAGCGCTACCGAACGCAGCTAATATTTTAGCGTCCAGAAATTCTACGTTTATTTGTTCAACGCACTATACTTTATTCAAGTAATAATACTATTAATACTTTTCCAACTAACTTTTGTTTGTTCATATATTTCGAACTTACCTGCTGTTCGCTGCAGCAGCCGCAGCGTTTCAACTACTCCATTTATTATATTATTAAAAAAACATAACAAAATTTCTAGTAAATGATAGTCACGATTCTAAATTAATTTATAAAAAACACTTCGTAATTAACCCAGCTGTAGTATTTGTTTGATATAATAAATAAATATTAATATTTTTATATATAATTAATTAAACTTGTGAGATACTAAAACATAACAATTGTGTTTTCTCTGGCCAAAGAGTATATCTATAGTGCTTTGGAGAGTCGGAGCCTCAAGAACGTAATAAACTTTAGAATTGCTTTTTTTCTGAGCAAAGGGAGTATGTTGCTTTTCGACATTTTCCTTAGTGTTATCCATCATCTATGACAATTATTTAGCCATTGTTCGCATTGACCTATCACTCTGCCAACATCAGAAGAAATAATGCACGAAATTTATCCTTTCTTGGCTAGCTAACTCAACCTTCTGACTATCGATTCTCCAGCGGGAAATGACTTCGTTCTTGTAGGGATGAAAAGTTTATGTCCCTGCGCGAAATAACCCATCTTCGATACTCTAATTGGAATATCTTTAGATTGCATTTCAAATATATAAAGACTTTTTTAGCATATATAAATGTACAATTCGTGATTTGCAATGTATACATAGTCTACCATCAATGTCCTAACATAATACAATACACTTAAAACTATACCCTACACAAAGTATCAGGCCTCACGAGCCTATTTAAGGATTTGCTTAGTGTTGCTCTAACTTTAGCTCCGTCTGCAGACTGTAGCTTCGTCACCAGAGAAGGAGACACGCTAAAAAATCATGCAAGAAGAAACACTTCTATACATTGAGGTAGGAGAAAAAACCCTTTTCACGTACGGATACATAGCCACGATATGTAGCTCTATCATGTATCTCTAGTTTCAATTAAGGAGCCCTCAGTGCGGACGCAAAGCTATGCTAAACACTTTATAAATCATCATAAAATTTGCAGATGCGCTTGTATCTAGCCATGGATGTGAATCTAGAGGTGAGGCTAGGGGGACTCTAGCCCCCCTACCATTTGTAAACTTATGAAATCCCTTATAAAGTTTACAGTATTTTTAAATGTTAGGAGACGCTGGAAACACGATTCGGGGGTTGAACATGACAATAGTCGCGACTTAGACTCAGCTTAGAATCAAATTAAGTAAAGTTAGTCTAACTTTATGTTTAGTCTAGCCCTCTCTAAATATCTGTTTGTTAAAGTAAATTAAAGTAAAAAATAAATTAAGTTTTACTCTAATCTACTCCAATATACATAGATGAGGTAAAAGAGGTGCATTCAATTAAGCATCTGCTCATTTTCCGTGCAAGAAATTGGAGATGGGCCATTGATATCCCTAACCTGGGTGCAGACAGATCGGATATGACGGATATCGCTGATGTTATATTTATTTTTATATTTTTTTTAAATTTGATTCAGATACAAATGGTCTCAGAATTATGAATGGGTATAGATATAGACAGATCTAAGACTACTTAAAATGAATTTGAACTCGAATGCTGTCAAAAAAAATCCTAGCACCCCTTCACAAGTCCGCAGGTGGAACCTCGCAACTAAACCTGGGAATGGTTTGGGTTGAACCGGGTTTAATGGTTTGGTTTCTTACTTGGGCTAATAAGGTTTGGGTGAGAATGGTCTGAAGTGTGTAGTGGGCTGGTTCGGTTCGGTGTAAAAGCTTCGGTGGGCTGGTTGGGTTTTGAAACTAGTACAATTTTTGGAGTTTAGAATGGTGTGAAGCCTGCAGTTGGACTCGGTGTGAAGACCATTCACACACCAACAGCCCATGTCAAAGCTGGACGTTAAAAATAAAAGCTTGCGTTCATACCAAAAAAATTTATCGAAATTGATTAAAATTTAGTGCAGATGATTTAATATAGCAAACAACAACTTCATACCAAATAGTACTGCCAGATGTCTGTTGATACTTGTTATCGTCCAAATTTTATTATCAATTATCCCTGCATTAAACATGAATATCCAGTAGAATAGGGTTATTACTGACAGATTCCACGAGTTTTGGTGAATTGTCTATTTCCCAGGGGATTTTCCAGAAAAGCTTAAAAAAAGATTAAAGAGCATAATTACCACGAAACTTGCACGTGAAGGAAACATCATCACGAAGACCCTGAAAGAGTCTAGAACACACCCGAAGCGACCGGGGCCCGAACCCCACCAGGTAGGGCCGGCCGGTGCCCCCCTTAGGGTTTCGGCCCACCTTCTGGACTCTTCTTACGCCGCCTTTGTGGAGTCATCTGGTCCCTTGGTTAAGTCAGTTTGATCTAACAGCGCGCGTGCATCCCACCGGGCTATAAATAGAGGGCCAGACCCCCTGGAGGAGGGCCAGATCAAGAGATGAAGAGCCTGAAGCATTAGATAGATATCCACTAGATCTAGGCAAGCAATCAAGAGAGAGATTAGAGAGATAGAGTAGATGAGTAGAGATTCGGAGGAGTCCCGGCCTGTCGGAGCTTCTTCGTAGCTGTGTTTGTCTGGATTCAGCTCCCTCGCCCGGAGTTGCGTTCTGAGGTACTTTTATATTCAACATCCTGATTCAAGTAAGCATCTGTTCTTATTCGTTCTTAAGTTTACAACTCTATTTGAGTGCTTTGATCTTGGTAGCTCTTTGGTTGAAGTAGTAGTTTACGTGGTGTCTGGACTATAATTACTTGTGAATGTCCCCTGATTGGCCGGATAGTGGTAGATCGCGTAGGTGACAGCTGCATTGAGTCCTTTGTAGTCCACTTCCCGTTGATAGGATCGATAGGTGTATAAGTGTCTGGTAGGAGGGAACTCTGATTTCGCCTCTTATTCATTTCACTGCCCGATTAGAACGATATTATTCAAAGTTTACCGGTTGTCGGATCTAGATAATCATTAGTTATTTACTCATTCTTGATATTCTCTGGATTGATTGTATTATTGGGTTAAGAGCCAATAGACTTAGTCAGTATCACCTACTGTTCCTTTGGGTTAGATATTAAAACCGGGATTGTCTGGTGAAGTGCTACATCGGTGTTTTATCTGTGCGCTTGCGGATACTTTGATAATAATAATATTTAATAGAGTGCAGTTAATTTATACCAACAAGTATTTCTGGCGCCGTTGCCGGGGAACGGTTTGCTGATTTTGGCTTAGTCTATCTGTTGGTGTTAGTTTTAGCGGGTGCTAACACCGGTTAGTGATTTTGTGTTTTGCGATTGAGGCTCCAGGTGGTGTGCAAGGGGGAACACTGGGTTTATACTGGTTCAGGCCGAGAGGGCCCTACGTCCAGTGGAGAGGAGAGTCGTGTTGCCTTGCACAGGGGTGCTCGTAGTAGGGGTTACAAGCTGGACGAGAAAGGGAAGTGCTCCCAAGTCTCTTGTGAGTGTCTAAGTGTATACAAGTTGCTCGTGTGGTGTGGAGTGGTGCGTGTGAGAATGTGTCTAAGACTGACCTCTGTTCTCCCTTTTATAGTCACAAGGGAGAGGCGAGGGTAGCGCGTACATTGCCATGCATGTTACACTGAGGAGTTGTTGTATCTGTTTTACTGTCGTCAGCTACGGTCTTGTCTCCGCGTCCCAGGGGTATGGCCATAGTGATTCGTACGATCTTGGTGAGTTCCAAGGCGGCAATAGTTGTCGGGATCACGGCATAGGCGTAGTGTCACACCTGATGGCCGTCTACGTCGGGCGTATTTCCGGCTTCCGGACAGTGCTTCCCGAGGGTCAGGTGGGCCCGGATGGAAGGCATGCTCATCCTTTTCGAGTGGACAGTGCAAGAGGTGCCTTTCCCGTTCTTGCGTAGCCCGTTCGTCAGGCGCTTGGACTGTCGTAGTCGTAGTTGGTAGATCCCGGCGGAAGACGGGGCGGAGCACCGTAGACCATACTGGGGAGGGGACGGCCATAGTGGGTCTGTCAAATCCGTCACCAAGGAAATCCTGACAGGTGGTATGATCGTCGTGCGCGTGCGAAGCACAGTCGCGTCGAGAATGTCGCCTGACGGGACAGTGCTTGTAAAGTGGTCAGAGAGGTCTCTTTTGGTCCAAGATTGCTCCGCCAACGTCAACTGTGCATTGGATGCTTTAGAAAGGTTGCGCCGAGGGCGGTGGGGGGAGCTCGGGCGAATCGGAGGATTGGCGCCCGAGGGCGCTGCTTTCCCGAGCTCCCTCGGGGAGGCTCGGGCGAATCGGAAAATTGGCGCCCAAGGGCGCTGCTTTCCCGAGCTCTCTCGGGGAGGGTCGGGCGAATCGGAAAATCGGCGCCCGAGGGCGCCGCTTTCCCGAGCTCTCTCGGGGAGGCTCGGGCGAATCGGAAAATCGGCGCCCGAGGGCGCCGCTTTCCCGAGCTCTCTCTGGCGTTGATGCAGCGCCGTCATGGGCATCCGTAGGTGCGGCCTTCATGGGCTTTCACAGGTTTTGCCTGGGTTGGGCCGTTTTTGGAATATGTGTTTTTGCATCGAAGTTGGGTACCCCATACTTTGGTACCCGACAGTAGCCCCCGAGCCTGTGGCGGAGTGAAGGCACTCCTCTACAGGTTCAGGCTGGCACTTCCTGTCGAGGTGATGAGGTATATGTTGTTTTTTCCGGTGGGTGCGCGTGAGCGCACCCGCCGGGTGTAGCCCCCGAGTCTTTGGAGGGATGTTATATCCCTCCAAAGGCTTAAAATCGTGGTTATGAGTCATCGAGTGGTCTTTGATTTATTTAAGGGAGTTGATCCCCTGGAAGCGGAGCCCCCGAGCCTCCCATCGTGTAAGGGAGGTCGTTCGGTGGTCTTTCCAAGGTGCATGGTAAGTTCCCGAGCCTCCGTTTTCGTATCGGAGATCGATCGGGCTCTTCCCTGTCTTTTTAATTTGACCTTCACGCTCTTTTTTTCGGGAAGAGGAAGGTTTGGTCATGCTCGACTTCCCCGTTGGGGCACGAGTCGGCATTTCCGGTGAGCTACAAACGGGTTGGTCCAAGTGGAGGTCCGTGCCCCGTTCGTTGGGGGTCGGCTAGTGGCCTGAGCACACTCCAAATGTTTCCTGAGGGTCAATTAGTGGATGTCGGGTCCCTTCGTTGGGTCCCGAGGGCCTGATGCCTCCCACGGAGGGATTCCACATAATCGACTCGCTACTAGGACTTGGACACAGCACGGTATGTCCCTTGTGACGCTCGGGCGTCGGGATGCTAGCCGTTTTCGTGACCCATCCGCTAGCTGTCCCTAACTCGGTTTCCCTGGGGCGACTGTTCAAGCCACTGTGGGCTAGTCTTCGATCCCCTGGAACGTAACGGGCGTCCGAGCCCGAGGTTCCTTCGTCGAGAAGGAGAATGTATCGGCGGGATCGAGGCGAACGGGCGTAATGATTTGGCTCACCTTTTGAGGCACGAAGCCTGACGGACGCGACGGTTCGGGTCAATCAAGGCGGTTGCGTGCGCGAGGCCGGCGGCGATGCTGGGATTGTGGCGGGTCTCACGCAGTTAATGCGGCGATTTCTCCGCATCTAACTCGATTCGCCGCCTGGGTATATAAGGAAAATCGCGATTTTTCTTTCTACCCTAGCCATTCGCATGCGCAGCCGTTCGCCTTCTTGCTTCCGCCATCCTGCCTTCTCGCCTTTGTTGCTTGCTCGAGTGAGAAGCGCCGCCGTGGCCGACATCGTTGCCTTCCCACAGTTCTTCTTCTTTAGTTCGCCATGACTTCCTCCCCTATTCCCACCGATGCCGCCGCCACCGCCGGCATTCTCAGCTTGGAACCGTGGCCGCGCAGCGCCGTGACGGAGGAGGATCTGGAGCGGCTTGTGGAGCTGGGGCTCCTACGCACCCGCACCGACGCGGAGCGTCCGGAGTGGGTCGTGCCGTCGAGCGACCATGACGAGCCGAACCCCGACGAGGGGTACGTGGTGAGCTTCATCGCCTACCACGAGCGTGGGCTCGGGTCGCCGCCGAGCCGCTTCTGCCAGGCGCTGCTCTTCAACAACGGTCTGGAGCTCCACATCCTCACCCCCAACTCCTTCACGCAGGCATCGATTTACGCCGCCCTGTGCGAGGGTTACCTCGGGGTACCTCCGCACTGGGACCTATGGCGCCGCATCTTCCGCGTTGATTGGTACACCAAGACGGCTGGTTCGAAGAAGCCGCGGGAGATACCGCGTGCGGGGGGCTACGGTTTCGTGATCTGCTCCGGCTTGTACATCCCCTACAAGGCCCCCTCCTCCAACAAGGGCTGGCACGACGGCTGGTTCTACCTCCGCAATGACGGGGACGCCTTTCCTAAGTATACGGGAAGGGCGTTCATTGCTCCCCTTCCTCAGTGGGAGTGGGGGTGCCCGGCTAAGGAGGCCAAGCATCTAAATGCCTACTTCGACGCGCTCCAGGTGCTGCGCGATCAGGGTCTCACGAGAGCCGCTGTGGTGGCGCCGTTCCATGCGCGGATGGAGCTGCCGCTGATGGAGTGCAGGCTGGCGCTGAACCAGATGCTCATCGAGACGTCGCGGGAGGGCACGGCAATGCTGCCCCATGACATCAGCCAACAGGAGATCATGCGCCGTGTTAAGTACATGGTGGGCGGTTATCATACATGGGACGAGCTGAACCGGGTGCCCATGCGCCCCCGCACGGGCTTCATCGCGCTGGTGAGCACCGCTTATGTCGCCGTATTTGTGATTCCCCGGCCTTCTTCTAATTTCTTCTCCTTCCATCGCAGGGCCTTTCAAGGACCGGGAAACCTTCCCTTCCGCCTGTCCCGGAGGACAAGGCTCGGCGGACCCAGAACCGGCTTCGGGACGAGGCGGCGAAGGCGAAGGAGGACCAGAAGACCGTGCTGAAGTAGAAGAGAGCTCAGAAGACGGAAGAATCCTCCCAGCGCCTCCGCCGCCGTAGGGAGGCGGGAGAGCCGGAGGAGGACACCCTCTTCGACGAGGATGACGCGGAGGATGACGAAGAAGATGATTTTTATGATCAAGCTATGATGGAGTTGGAACGGCCCTTTGTCGCCACAAAGCCCGCGGTGGGCGTCGACGAGCCTGGGAAGGCTCTGATGTCGGCGTCCGCCGGCGAAAGTGCCGGGAACAGGTGTAACAACCCTAAAAATCCACACAATCTAAAAATCCCAACCAATTAAAATTTTTCAATTATTTATTGTGAAAACCCATTTTTCTTGTGCAAGCATATAGGTTTCATTATGAAATTGGTAAATAAAGGAGTGTAGTTTGCATTTTAATTCCATTCACATAGAATAATAACTTATGCATCACATTTGGGATTTATTGCAATTTATGTTTGTATTTACTCAATATTTAAAATGGGCAATATATGTATATATACACTAAATTGAAAATAGAAAAGGAGAAAGAGAGTTAGGCCAGCCATTCGTTTCGGCCAGCCGGGTCGCTAAGTCAGCCCAAGCCAGCCCGACCTTCCTCTCCTCACCTCACCGCGCGCGGCCCACGTTGCGGCTCGGCAGCGTGCGCGCGACCGGCACACACACGCTCGCGCTCGCTGCCAACCCGACCCCGCCTGTCAGCCGCTCTCGCCCCCCCCCACTGTTCTTCTTCCTCACGAAGGCGACGCGCCTGCCGGGGGTGTCGCGCGAATGGCGTGACCACGGTCCCACAGCCGACAGCATGGCAGAGCCCTGACCCCGCTGTCCCCCTCCTGTCCCCTCCTTTCTTGGCCGCCAAGCGAACCCGCGCCCATCCGGAGCCCTAGATCCACTCGAGCCACGGCCCTTCGATCGGTCGAGCGCAATCAGGACCGTTCGCCATTGGAGCTGGCCAAGCTCGCCTATAAATTGGAGCACCCCGAAGCCCTACCCTCATTTCCCCTCGCCGCCACCGCAGCACAGACCGGCACACTGCACCAAACCGAGAGAGAGAGCGAAGGAGAAGGGCGGAGCAGAGGAGGAGAAGCTGCCGGAGCACCGCCGCCGCGGAGCACGCCGGAGCCGGACACGGAGGAGAAGCCCGAGCTGCGGACGAGGAGCGGCACGGCACTGCGATCGCTCTGCACGGCTCCGACTCGCCACTGCACCGCCATCCTAGCTTCACCGACACCACGGTGAGCCATTGCACGCCATGTCCGAACCTTGCCCTGCTTTTGCCATGGCGTTCCACCCTCGGGACGCGCAGGCACGAGCCCTTACCGGCTCGGGAAGATCACCTGCACCATGCACTCATTCGACCGGCCGAAACCCCCGGACTACAAGCATGCTAGACCGAGAACGCAGCACGACGCGTTCTCGGCGGAGCGCGCTCACCACCGACGCGTTCCGACGCCGAATCACCCGTTCCGAGCAATCCGACTAGCACCCGTATAGGTTAGAGCGTCGTGGAGCACCGCCACGACCCCCTCGAGCTAGCTACGCGGATCTAAGCGCTAGAGGAAGCCTGAATCGCCTTGGCCGCGTGCGCCGCGACCTTACCGGAGCGCCGCCGCGAGCCGTCGCCAAAAGAAGGTCATGCTATGGCTAAAGTTCGCCACCAGAGTGTTGTATGCTTCTCTGGCCTCACCAATTTGACAAGACCGCATTCGATTGAACCAATACTTGGTCGTAGCCGCGTTGCCGCCTTCCGCCATCGTCGGCGACACGCCGCCGCCACAACCGAGCACCTTGGAAAGCTCGGTAGCCAAAATTGGTAGTTGGTATACCACCGCCATAGACCCTGGACGCGTATACATCTCCTAGAAGACCTCCTTAGCCCCGCCGGAACCTCACCGTCGCGACGACATCGCCGCCGACAGGTTCCGCCTCGCCTAAGATCCGTTCCGAGTACCCCCGGTCGCCTCGCGCTGCGGAGAAAGGCCGCCGAGGTTCGCCAAGTCTGCCTCGGCACCGCCGCTAGATAGCCGAGCCCCGAATCACGACTGTCGCCTTGGCTACGTGCGCCTCCACCTCGTCGGAGAACCGCCGTATGCCGAGGGAGAGAAGGAGGCCATACCACGACTCTAACCCGCCACCATCTGGTCGGACGACTGCCTGAGCACGCCAATTGGGGAAAGCCGAGCCCTGTCTTGCCGAAATATGGTCATCGCCGCCCTGTCATCGTCCGCCGCACCGGAGAGACACCGCCGCCTTGAACAGACGCCCTGGAACCCTGCTAGCACCAAATTTCCGATTCGCCCGAGCCTCCCAGGAGAGCTCGGAAGAGCAGCCCCTTCGGCGCCCAAATCTCCGATTCGCCCGAGCCTCCCCAGGAGAGCTCAGGAGAGCAGCACCCTCGGGCGCCCAAATTTCCGATTCGCCCGAGCCTCACCGGGAGAGCTCGGGAAAGCAGCCCCCTCGGCGCCCAAATGTCCGATTCGCCCGAGCCTCCGCAGGAGACCTCGGGAGAACGGCACCCTCGGGCGCCCAAATTTCCGATTCGCCCGAGCCTCCGCGGGAGACCTCGGGAGAACGGCACCCTCGGGCGCACCAAATCTCCGATTCGCCCGAGCCTCCGCGGGAGACCTCGGGAGAGCGGCACCCTCGGCGCCCCGAATCTCCGATTCGCCCGAGCCCCGCCGAGCTAAACCGAGCTACGCCGAGCTCCGCCGAGCTACCCCCGACCACCGCCGAGCTCCGCCGAGCTACCCCCAACCACAGCTGAGCTACCCCCGACCACCGCCGAGCCACGCCGAGCTACGCCAACTCCGGCAACTCTCTGGGAACCAGCATCGAACACCTGGTGGGCGACCATCGGGTCTGTGTTCTGTTGAGGCGCCACTTGCCGCACTACTGGACCCGCGCGCCACGTGGACCAATCCCGAGCTGCCCCTGATTAACCGACCAGTTTTCCCATTTTCAGAAAATAGGATAATCTTCGGAAATTCATAACTTATTCATATGAAGTCCAAAAATTGCGCACCATATATCAAAATTCTCAGAAAAATGAGATCTACAATCTAAGACTGTGTTTGTGTGCATTTGGCTCTTTATTTTATTGGATTTTTCTGAAATACTCTATAGGAGTCGCTGACGCGACTATTTCGTGTTCGATTTCAGAGCCGGAGGAGGATCTGACTAAGGAAGACGACCACGAGTACTTTCAGGAGCTAGGAGACGACTACGAAGGTGCCACGTCCCACCAAATCCTTAGATCCTATTTACGCATTGCAAATGACATTGTTGCTATTGCTTTATGATTACGTATGGATTGGTTGCATGGTAGTATATTTGATTTCCCTGTCTTGATAAGACTTTACCCTGCTATCCGCTGTTAGGTTAGCTGCTGCTTAATTTACTGTTACTCTTCCACTACTTTCTACTTGCTATATGCTATGTGGTGGAATTGGGACGGTGTATAACTGATTATAACCACTAGGAGAGAGTGCTGCGTGCGTCTTGGGTGCGTGGTAAGGGTTGATGTCGACCAAGTGGGATGTGAGACGAGCCCATGGGGCAAGTCGTGCCGGGGGTGCAACCTGGGCATCCCCAAGCGAGATACCTGTGGCGGGTAAAGTTGTTGAGGAGGTTCCTGGTGGGATAGCTTTGGTGGTTTGAAGCCCGTGGACGGAGGTGCTGTGATAGCACGGGGAGAGTATCCCCTAAGTGGAGATGCCTGCTTGGTCAAACCTAGGATGGACTAGTTTCAGGTTCATGGGAATCCTTTTCTACTCACTCGCTTCTGATGGGCGGGAGACGGCTGGACTACTTGGTAGGACGGTGCCACTACTGCTAGGTTGAAAGGTGATAAGGGTGGGCGGAGACGGTCGATGGGTTCCCGTTCCGTTCTAGATGCACAGTACCACTGGATGGGCCCGGTACTGTGTCTCCCAGTCTCAGCATAACGGTGTAGGATCCGGAATATCCCAGGGCTGAGTGGTAGGGTGGCATCGACCTAGGCAAGCAAGCACCCGGAATTCTGCCTAGGTGTTTGCGCAACACCTATGATGGCTAATCTTGTGGGTAGTGAAACCTCTGCAGAGTGTACGGTTGATCGATCGATACATATGCCAACCTGTTGGCTATGGACCTTTCCTGTGAAGCTTCTACTAGTGTAGTGAGTGTTCTCTTCTCCCCCTGGATGACATTTTTCCGGCAGTGTACCCGTTGTGGTAGTGTGCCGCTGAGATAGGCCCGAGAGGGAGTTGGGCCTGTCGAATGAGAGTGAGGTGTGGGTATGTGAGGTGTGGTGATGGGAAAAGGGATGATGGTGTTAACTGGTGATAAAACTTGACTAATTAAACATTGATTACAGCTGCATAGGAAAACCTCAGCCTATAGGTCTGCTTGTATAGCCTTGCATCCACTTTCCACAAAGCAAATGCTGCATAGGTGGGCTCCGTGGCCAGTACAAATCGTACTGATAAATTTGCTGTCAGGTGACGAGAATGAGTACGACTTCGAGGGAGATGATGACGAGGAATAGGGTCACGTGCTACACTCAAGTTGGCCGTGAAGGATGAATCGCTTCCGCATCTTCTAAAGCTTCTCTGATTGTTGATTCCGCCAGTATGGCGATGTAATAAATATTTATGTAAGACTTATTTACCGTTGTATGGATCTTGGTGGCAACTGAGATATGGGTAATTTCATGGATTGTCCCAAGCAATCTGTCGAGTTACAATTCGAGCCTGTGGATTTCCCTTCGTGGAAATCGAGGTCGTTTTAGTTGGTATCAGAGCCATACTTGACTGTAGGACGAGACCCATAGAAAATGGACGTTAGAATAGGAAACCAGACTCTCTTTCGGTTATATTACCGACCTTGCATTCACTTGTTATGCAATGGCTTATCTAATACAAGGACCTGCTAATCCGTTTCTTGAAAAATTTGCAGATGACCAGCCTTGGACCACCACTTCGTCCACTGCACGACGGCACTATTGAGATCCCGATCAATGGGAGGAACCACGGCGGATTTGCCATGGTGCTACGCCAGGTGCTGGAGGAGCTGGGAGCACCGTCTGACCAGATCCAGTACTTCAGCCGAGGGAAGCTTGTCGAGGCTGAGAGGTTTGAAGGACCTGTCACTACCAGAGTTGAGACACCCGTCAGCCTGACCCTTCCAGGAATGCCGGTTTTTACTGACTACACTGCTGGAGAGACTGTGGAGGACGGAGTACAGTCTGTCTCCCGCAAGGTACTACGCGCAGTTGTGTACACAGCATACGAGTACCTTAAGGGGACCCACTTCCGTCTGCTACCTCAGGCCTTGGAGCTGCACCCTGACCCCATCCAGAGGATTCTGTACACCAGCCAGATCGTTCAGGCAGAGACTGACCCTTGCCTACGCACAGTGGCACACAACCTCCAGGAGCAGGATGAGTTCATCAGCTCATTGGAGCAAAGGAGGCGGCGTGACCGAGCACGCATGGCAGAGGTCGAGGACAGTTTGCAGAAAGGGACTTAGACCCTGGAGAGTTTGAGCAGAGCAGTCACTGACTTGCAGTTGGAGATGCAGCGCCGTGATGAGTTACACCGAGCCGAGATCGCCGACTTGCGAGACAAGATCGGAGATTTTGGGCTTCGCAACGACTACCTGAACAGCAGAGTGTTGGAATTACAGAGGAGGCTGGACGACAAGGAGAGAGCACTTGCTGAGAGGGAGCAGAGGAGCAGAGACAGGGTAGTCGAGATGATCACGTTGCGTTCCAGGATCAAGGAGTTGGAGAAGCAGCTGGAGAAAGCCGAGGACAAGTCCACCCGCAACCAAGGGATTCTGATCGACCGCGTGAAGATGGTAGAGTTCCTAAAGGACAAGCTACGGAGGACAGAGACAGCCTGGAAGCAGTCCGACGCCAGGAGAGCTATTGAGGTCCGGAAGGTACAGAGTTCGCTTCCCCCACTGGAGATGGTGAAGCCCCGGGAGGGAGACTTCCGCGTACCACCCACCACGCTCAACCTGAGAGCGTGTCCGTCTCAAAGGATACAGGAGATTGAGGCCACTCCAGAGCTAGCAGTAGCACTCGACTATGTCAAGCGCCTGACCATGACCGACGACGAGATCGAGGCAGAGGACAGCCGCATACCCGACGCCGTACTCGACCTTATGCACCAGTAGCTTATGGGACCCTGCGTGGCCCTTAGACTAGTGATACCATGAGTTGTCCTGTCATTGGCTATCTGCGCATAGCACGATCTTCTTAGCAGCTAGTAACATCCTTTATGTAATAATAACCATGTGATGAGTGACATTTGGATCTTATGCTTCTTATGGTTCTCTATGCTTCTTTGGTTGAGTGTAGGATAGCATGAAAAATGTTTTAATTCATTTAAATCGTTGAAAACATCTAACTCCTACTTAAACCACTATAAGATTATTACTGCACGTAAGCATAACATACCTGTAACCCCGAGAGCAAACCCCATCCTAACTAACTCGCCCTTAGGAACCTTCAGAAGCGTTCACATATGTAGAGGAGTGATAATCACTATCGAGGGACTTGACTTTCGAGCTGACCTAACCCTACTACCCTCCAATAGCTTAGATGTCATCTTAGGCATGGACTGGCTAACCAAACACCGGGGAGTGATATCTTGTTCACCTAGATATGTTCAGGTAACCCACCCTTGGGGAACAGCTGTCCGATGTGTACCCCAAACCGAAAGAGTCCAAGCCCTCCTATGTACCCTGGAGACTAAAGCAGATAAGACAGAGCTGACATTCAGAGATGTGCCAGTAGTCTGTGAATTCAATGACGTATTTCCAGAGGAGTTGCCAGGAATGCCACCAGATAGAGATGTGGAGTTTGTTATAGAGCTGATGCCAGGAACTGCACCGATTGCCAAAAGACCCTACAGAATGTCGGCTGATGAGTTGAAGGAACTCAAGAAGCAGCTGGGAGAATTACTGGAGAAGGGCTTCATTAGGCCTAGTGCTTCGCCCTGGGGATCTCCCGTTTTGTTTGTCAAGAAGAAGGATGGCACGATGAGGATGTGCATTGACTACCGGAATCTGAATGCGGTTATAGTCAAGAATAAGTACCCATTGCCCCGCATCGATGATCTGTTAGATCAATTGAGTAAGGCCAAGTACTTCTCAAAGATCGATCTCCGATCAGGGTACCATCAGATGAAGATCAGGGAA
Source organism: Eremochloa ophiuroides (assembly GCA_038502445.1). NCBI lineage: Eukaryota > Viridiplantae > Streptophyta > Magnoliopsida > Poales > Poaceae > Eremochloa > Eremochloa ophiuroides. Next base: position 60,526,734 of record JAHLJS010000006.1, read on the forward strand.
GAAGATATCCCGAAGACTGCATTTGTCACTAGATATGGACAGTATGAGTGCACAGTAGTCTCATTTGGACTCACTAATGCTCCAGCATACTTCATGAACATGATGAACAAGATCTTTATGAATGAGCTAGACAAGTTTGTAGTGGTATTCATTGATGATATATTGGTTTATTCAGCCACAAAAGAGGAACATGAACATCATCTGAGGACCGTATTGGAGAGGTTGTCTCGCAACCAGCTATACGCCAAATTCTCGAAGTGTGAATTCTGGCTTGAGGAAGTTGCTTTCCTTGGACACGTACTGTCAGGAGAAGGAGTCGCAGTAGACCCAGCCAAAATTGAAGCTGTGAAAGAGTGGGAACAACCCTGTAATGTGTCAGAAATCAGAAGCTTTTTGGGACTTGCAGGATACTATCGCAGATTTATTGAGAATTTCTCTAAGATTGCAAGACCCATGACCAACTTGCTGAAGAAAGAGAACAAGTTTATATGGACTCCTGAATGTGAGAAGAGTTTTTAGACCTTGAAGGAGAAGCTCACTACTACACCTGTACTAGCCCTGCCCGATATTCACAAGGATTTTGTTGTATATTGTGATGCCTCTCGGCAAGGTTTGGGCTGTGTACTAATGCAAGAAGGAAGAGTGATAGCTTATGCCTCAAGACAGTTGAAGGAACATGAGCAGCGATACCCGACTCATGACCTAGAACTTGCAGCCGTGGTACATGCACTCAAGATTTGGAGACACTATCTGATGAGCAACAAGTGTGACATATACACCGACCACAAGAGCCTGAAGTACTTCTTCACACAGGAAGATCTGAATATGAGGCAGCGCAGATGGCTAGAACTCATCAAGGACTATGATCTTGAGATCCATTATCACCCAGGAAAGGCCAATGTTGTCGCTGATGCACTTAGCCGCAAAAGCTACTGCCATACCCTCATCACCAACTCTATGCCACCTGAGCTCAGGAGAGAGTTTGACGCGTTCCAGCTCGAGGTAGTCTCCTATGGCATGCTAAATGAGCTTCGCGTCGAGTACAATCTCACCTCACGAATCCGTGAAGCGCAAAAGAACTGTCCTGAGATAGACTATATCCGTGGTTTGATGAAGCTGGGAAGAGGCCCCGAATACCGAGAAGATGAGCAGGGAACTGTATGGTACAAAGATAGAATCTGTGTATCGACGGATTCAGCGATACGAGAAGAGATTCTGTCAGAAGGGCATGACTCCAAATATTGCATTCACCCAGGGTCAGCCAAGATGTACCATGATCTAAGGAAGCACTTTTGGTGGGAGAATATGAAGACAGACATTGCAGGGCATGTAGCCCGATGTGATACATGCAATAGAATCAAGGCCGAACATCAGAGACCAGCAGGGTTGCTACAACCAGTTGAGATACCAGAATGGAAGTGGGAGTGCATATCCATGGACTTCATAATAGGACTGCCCCGATCCGAGCATGGATATGATTCTATATGGGTAATAGTGGACCGTCTAACCAAAGTTGCACATTTTATACCGGTCAAAAGGAAATATAGAGTCGAAAAGCTAGCAGATCTGTACGTATCAAACATTTTGAAGTTACATGGGGCGCCTCTGAGTATTATATCTGACCGAGGCTCACAGTTCGTATCACAGTTCTGGAAATCCTTGCACAAGTCCATCGGAACCAAGCTCGACTACAGCACAGCATACCACCCGCAAACAGACGGGCAAACAGAAAGAGTGAACCAGATTCTCGAGGACATGTTACGTGCTTGCCTATTGAGGTACAAGGAAGGATGGGAGAGCTGTCTACCCCACGCCGAGTTCTCATACAACAACAGTTATCAGACAAGCATTAAGATGTCTCCATTTGAAGCGTTGTATGGAAGACCGTGCAGAACCCCGCTAATGTGGTCAGAACCAGGTGAGAGGACATTCTTCGGTCCTGCTAAGATTGGGGAAGCAGAAGAAGGTGTTGCCCAAGTAAGAGAGAATTTGAGGATTGCACAGAGTAGGAAAAAGAGCTATGCAGATAGAAGACGTAGAAAGCTTGAGTTCGAGGTTGGGGATTATGTCTACCTCAAGGTATCTCCACTTCGTGGCACTGTCAGATTCCACGTAAAAGGGAAATTGGCACCAAGATATGTTGGGCCATACAAGATCTGTAAAAGGGTTGGAAAGCTTGCTTACAAGCTGGAACTACCGGAGGAATTATCTGGAGTACACCCCGTGTTCCATGTCTCGCAATTAAGGAAGTGTTTGAAGCTTCCCGAGGAGCAAGTTCCTACGGATGCATTGGACCTGCAAGACACACTTGAATACAAGGAACATCCGATCAAGATCTTGGCACGGGATACAAAGGAGACTCGAAACAAAACCATTCCGATGTGCAAGGTACAGTGGAGCAATCACACTGAAAGGGAAGCTACGTGGGAGAAGGAATCGGACTTGCGGATTATGTTTCCTTACCTCTTCGAAGGGTACGTTATCCCTGAATCTCGAGGTCTAGATCCTAATGAGGGGGGAGGACTGTAACAACCCTAAAAATCCACACAATCTAAAAATCCCAACCAATTAAAATTTTTCATTTATTTATTGTGAAAACCCATTTTTCTTGTGCAAGCATATAGGTTTCATTATGAAATTGGTAAATAAAGGAGTGTAGTTTGCATTTTAATTCCATTCACATAGAATAATAACTTATGCATCACATTTGGGATTTATTGCAATTTATGTTTGTATTTACTCAATATTTAAAATGGGCAATATATGTATATATACACTAAATTGAAAATAGAAAAGGAGAAAGAGAGTTAGGCCAGCCATTCGTTTCGGCCAGCCGGGTCGCTAAGTCAGCCCAAGCCAGCCCGACCTTCCTCTCCTCACCTCACCGCGCGCGGCCCACGTTGCGGCTCGGCAGCGCGCGCGCGACCGGCACACACACGCTCGCGCTCGCTGCCAACCCGACCCCGCCTGTCAGCCACTCTCGCCCCCCCCACTGTTCTTCTTCCTCACGAAGGCGACGCGCCTGCCGGGGGTGTCGCGCGAATGGCGTGACCCCGGTCCCACAGCCGACAGCATGGCAGAGCCCTGACCCCGCTGTCCCCCTCCTGTCCCCTCCTTTCTTGGCCGCCAAGCGAACCCGCGCCCATCCGAAGCCCTAGATCCACTCGAACCACGGCCCTTCGATCGGTCGAGCGCAATCAGGAACGTTCGCCATTGGAGCTGGCCAAGCTCGCCTATAAATTGGAGCACCCCGAAGCCCTACCCTCATTTCCCCTCGCCGCCACCGCAGCACAAACCGGCACACTGCACCAAACCGAGAGAGAGAGCGAAGGAGAAGGGCGGAGCAGAGGAGGAGAAGCTGCCGGAGCGCCGCCGCCGCGGAGCACGCCGGAGCCGGACACGGAGGAGAAGCCCGAGCTGCGGACGAGGAGCGGCACGGCACTGCGATCGCTCTGCACGGCTCCGACTCGCCACTGCACCGCCATCCTAGCTTCACCGACACCACGGTGAGCCATCGCACGCCATGTCCGAACCTTGTCCTGCTTTTGCCATGGCGTTCCACCCTCGGGACGCGCAGGCACGAGCCCTTACCGGCTCGGGAAGATCACCTGCACCATGCACTCATTCGACCGGCCGAAACCCCCGGACTACAAGCATGCTAGACCGAGAACGCAGCACGACGCGTTCTCGGCGGAGCGCGCTTACCACCGACGCGTTCCGACGCCGAATCACCTGTTCCGAGCAATCCGACTAGCACTCGTATAGGTTAGAGCAGTCGTGGAGCACCGCCACGACCCCCTCGAGCTAGCTACGCGGATCTAAGCGCTAGAGGAAGCCTGAATCGCCTTGGCCGCGTGCGCCGCGACCTTACCGGAGCGCCGCCGCGAGCCGTCGCCAAAAGAAGGTCATGCTATGGCTAAAGTTCGCCACCAGAGTGTTGTATGCTTCTCTGGCCTCACCAATTTGACAAGACCGCATTCGATTGAACCAATACTTGGTCGTAGCCGCGTTGCCGCCTTCCGCCATCGTCGGCGACACGCCGCCGCCACAACCGAGCACCTTGGAAAGCTCGGTAGCCAAAATTGGTAGTTGGTATACCACCGCCATAGACCCTGGACGCGTATACATCTCCTAGAAGACCTCCTTAGCCCCGCCGGAACCTCACCGTCGCGACGACATCGCCGCCGACAGGTTCCGCCTCGCCTAAGATCCGTTCCGAGTACCCCCGGTCGCCTCGCGCTGCGGAGAAAGGCCGCCGAGGTTCGCCAAGTCTGCCTCGGCACCGCCGCTATATAGCCGAGCCCCGAATCACGACTGTCGCCTTGGCTACGTGCGCCTCCACCTCGTCGGAGAATCGCCGTATGCCGAGGGAGAGAACGAGGCCATACCACGACTCTAACCCGCCACCATCTGGTCGGACGATTGCCTGAGCACGCCAATTGGGGAAAGCCGAGCCCTGTCTTGCCGAAATATGGTCATCGCCGCCCTGTCATCGTCCGCCGCACCGGAGAGACACCGCCGCCTTGAACAGACGCCCTGGAACCCTGCTAGCACCAAATTTCCGATTCGCCCGAGCCTCCCCAGGAGAGCTCGGAAGAGCAGCCCCTTCGGCGCCCAAATCTCCGATTCGCCCGAGCCTCCCCAGGAGAGCTCGGGAGAGCAGCACCCTCGGGCGCCCAAATTTCCGATTCGCCCGAGCCTCACCGGGAGAGCTCGGGAAAGCAGCCCCCTCGGCGCCCAAATGTCCGATTCGCCCGAGCCTCCGCAGGAGACCTCGGGAGAACGGCACCCTCGGGCGCCCAAATTTCCGATTCGCCCGAGCCTCCGCCGGAGACCTCGGGAGAACGGCACCCTCGGGCGCACCAAATCTCCGATTCGCCCGAGCCTCCGCGGGAGACCTCGGGAGAGCGGCACCCTCGGCGCCCCGAATCTCCGATTCGCCCGAGCCCCGCCGAGCTAAACCGAGCTACGCCGAGCTCCGCCGAGCTACCCCCGACCACCGCCGAGCTCCGCCGAGCTACCCCCAACCACAGCCGAGCTACCCCCGACCACCGCCGAGCCACGCCGAGCTACGCCAACTCCGGCAACTCTCTGGGAACCAGCATCGAACACCTGGTGGGCGACCATCGGGTCTGTGTTCTGTTGAGGCGCCACTTGCCGCACTACTGGACCCGCGCGCCACGTGGACCAATCCCGAGCTGCCCCTGATTAACCGACCAGTTTTCCCATTTTCAGAAAATAGGATAATCTTCGGAAATTCATAACTTATTCATATGAAGTCCAAAAATTGCGCACCATATATCAAAATTCTCAGAAAAATAAGATCTACAATCTAAGACTGTGTTTGTGTGCATTTGGCTCTTTATTTTATTGGAGTTTTCTAAAATACTCTATAGGAGTCGCTGACGCGACTATTTCGTGTTCGATTTCAGAGCCGGAGGAGGATCTGACTAAGGAAGACGACCACGAGTACTTTCAGGAGCTAGGAGACGACTACGAAGGTGCCACGTCCCACCAAATCCTTAGATCCTATTTACGCATTGCAAATGACATTGTTGCTATTGCTTTATGATTACGTATGGATTGGTTGCATGGTAGTATATTTGATTTCCCTGCCTTGATAAGACTTTACCCTGCTATCCGCTGTTAGGTTAGCTGCTGCTTAATTTACTGTTACTCTTCCACTACTTTCTACTTGCTATATGCTATGTGGTGGAATTGGGACGGTGTATAACTGATTATAACCACTAGGAGAGAGTGCTGCGTGCGTCTTGGGTGCGTGGTAAGGGTTGATGTCGACCAAGTGGGATGTGAGACGAGCCCATGGGGCAAGTCGTGCCGGGGGTGCAACCTGGGCATCCCCAAGCGAGATACCTGTGGCGGGTAAAGTTGTTGAGGAGGTTCCGGGTGGGATAGCCTTGGTGGTTTGAAGCCCGTGGACGGAGGTGCTGTGATAGCACGGGGAGAGTATCCCCTAAGTGGAGATGCCTGCTTGGTCAAACCTAGGATGGACTAGTTTCAGGTTCATGGGAATCCTTTTCTACTCACTCGCTTCTGATGGGCGGGAGACGGCTGGACTACTTGGTAGGACGGTGCCACTACTGCTAGGTTGAAAGGTGATAAGGGTGGGCGGAGACGGTCGATGGGTTCCCGTTCCGTTCTAGATGCACAGTACCACTGGATGGGCCCGGTACTGTGTCTCCCAGTCTCAGCATAACGGTGTAGGATCCGGAATATCCCAGGGCTGAGTGGTAGGGTGGCATCGACCTAGGCAAGCAAGCACCCGGAATTCTGCCTAGGTGTTTGCGCAACACCTATGATGGCTAATCTTGTGGGTAGTGAAACCTCTGCAGAGTGTACGGTTGATCGATCGATACATATGCCAACCTGTTGGCTATGGACCTTTCCTGTGAAGCTTCTACTAGTGTAGTGAGTGTTCTCTTCTCCCCCTGGATGACATTTTTCCGGCAGTGTACCCGTTGTGGTAGTGTGCCGCTGAGATAGGCCCGAGAGGGAGTTGGGCCTGTCGAATGAGAGTGAGGTGTGGGTATGTGAGGTGTGGTGATGGGAAAAGGGATGATGGTGTTAACTGGTGATAAAACTTGACTAATTAAATATTGATTACAGCTGCATAGGAAAACCTCAGCCTATAGGTCTGCTTGTATAGCCTTGCATCCACTTTCCACAAAGCAAATGCTGCATAGGTGGGCTCCGTGGCCAGTACAAATCGTACTGATAAATTTGCTGTCAGGTGACGAGAATGAGTACGACTTCGAGGGAGATGATGACGAGGAATAGGGTCACGTGCTACACTCAAGTTGGCCGTGAAGGATGAATCGCTTCCGCATCTTCTAAAGCTTCTCTGATTGTTGATTCCGCCAGTATGGCGATGTAATAAATATTTATGTAAGACTTATTTACCGTTGTATGGATCCTGGTGGCAACTGAGATATGGGTAATTTCATGGATTGTCCCAAGCAATCTGTTGAGTTACAATTCGAGCCTGTGGATTTCCCTTCGTGGAAATCGAGGTCGTTTCAACAGGCCCGGACCCGGCGCCCGAGCCAAGCCTGGCTGTTGCTGGCGGGACCAAGGGGTTCTTGTTTCCGCGCACCCTCCCCTCTGACGCGTCGTTGATCGGCGTGACGGCCGAAGGCGGGGGGAGCGGTGGGCGGACGCCGTCGGAGCCGGAGCCGACCAGCGCCAAGACGCCGGAACTCGAGCTGGAGTCCTCCCAGACTCAAGCTTCCCTGCCGAGGGGCGGCGGAGTCGAGGCGACCCCCGGCGCCCAGGAGGGGCCCCCGCCTCAGGGCGGGGCTTGCCCGAATGCCGAGGTGGCGCCTACACCTCCGCCGCCGGCGCGGCCCACGCCGTCTGTTGTCCTACCGAGCGCGGGGGCGGCGAGGAGGAGGAGGGTGGTCCCAAAGATGAGGTAGGTGACTTTACCTGTTACTTCTTTTATCAGAGATCTGTCCTGGCGTTACGAACATTCCTTCCCTCCTCTGTTGTTTCAGGAAGCGCTCGGGGTCGGACCTCCAGGTCTCGCACCTGAAGGTCCTAAAGGTGCAGGGTCATGACACGGCCAGGGGGAGCGCCTGATCGATGGACGAGGAAATCCGTCCCCCCCACGGGTCCGGTCGTGGCGTCCGAGGTTCCTCCTTCGGGAGGGGTCGTTCCGGCTGTGGCCGTCATCGTCGCGCGTGTTGCTGACGTGGAGGCGGCGCCAGCGCCGGCTTCCAAGGCTTCGGTCGTCAGCTCCGGAGCGCCTCGGGAGCGTCAGCTGATGCCGCCCCAGCCTCCGCGGGTTCGACAGTCGTGGATGTCGACGCGGGAGCTCCTCCCACTTCTTGAGGAAGGCCCCTGGGCGTTGGCACTGAGGCAGCCCCTGTCTCGGGAGCTGACCGCCTCTCGGATCGAGTGGGCGGACCGAGCGGATCCTCAGGCGCCGCTCGTATTCTCGCTCTGGGACGACCTCGAGGCTCCCAAATGGGACGCCGTTCAAGAGCTCGGGCTCAGTTCGGCGGCGGGTCTCCGTGCGATCGCCGACGTCCTCGAGACGGAGCTCCCGGCCCAGCTTAAGGTGAGCCTCCGTATTTCGTAACTTTACCTGTGTATGAGTGTCGTTTTCACCGTCTCTGCTCCTCTCTCCTTTCTAGGACCTTATGCACACTCCCGGGACAAGTCCCGCTTCTCGGGCTCTGGAAGCACCTTGATCTCAAGGGGAAAGCTCTTGCCCGTGCCCAGAGCGAGCTCGCCGCCGTGACCTCCAAGTTCGCCGAAGTGAGTGTTGACAACACCATGTTGAAGGAGGAGGTTGAGGAGGCGAAGGGCCGAGCCGCTGCCTCGGTGACACGGGTGCAGGAGCCGGAGGGCACCCTGGCCGAGGCGACGAGGGAGCGCGATGCCGCCCGACAGCTTGCCGCCGAGAAGAGTTATGCTGCTGAAGCCTTGGCTTTCGACCTAAGTAAAACTTAGGCGGCATTGCCTCAGGCGGTTAGCGCGGCGGACTCGGCCCGGGCAGATGCGCAGAAAGCTCGGGAGGCTGGCGGTATGTGCAGTGTCGTGTTTTTCGTCCTGTTCGTCTTGGTTTCTTGTTGCGTCTTTGTTCACCTTCCTGTTTTGCTCCCGCAGTTTTATAGGCGGCTTATGACGGCGAGGCGGCCGACCACCTGGAATTGTAGAAGGCAGCACGCGCGCTGTGTGACTCCATCGGCACCGGTGGGGAACCTTCGGGGGTCTCGCTCCGGAGCCGACTGGAGGCACTTTACAGCAGCGTCGGCAGCCGGGTCAAGGAGGCCCTGCTGACGGGCGTCCAGAAGACGTTGGCGGTCGTGAAGTCCCATTACGGGAACTTTGACGCCGGCCCTGTCAGCGAAGGCTTCCTTGAGGCCGACGACGCCGAGCTCCTGGCGCTGAAGGACTCGATGAAGGAACCCGGAGAAGCGCTGGCAGGCCTCTTTGAAGCCGTGGTCGAGCTCCCCCTATTAGACCTGCCATGGAGAACAGCCGGGCCGCGGTGCCCTTGTAAAAATAACTTTTCGTGAGTGGCAGGGAGGAAACAAACATGTGGCCCTTGGTGGCCTTTATATTTATGTAAATATTTGCTGCATGTTCATTTTCGATTTGTTTCGTGCTTTTTCCTTAGGCGTTTTTTCTTGCCGATCCTGTGCCCGGGCCATCGAGCCTCGGGGGACTTTTTCGGGTGTCGTAGCTTTAGCGGCGTAGACGCAGCCAATGTCCTAGGAGCTTTGGCAGGAAGAATCCTTAGAAAAAAGGTTTAGTTGTTTCTTCCCGAGCCTCCTCCCTTTGCAGAGCGTAGATCTTATAAGTTTTCTTCTGAGCGCGAGTTAGCCTTCGAACGCGGAGTGGCGAGGGGAGATGCTGTAGCCCAGGGGCGTAAGCGGTCTCCTCGACTCGGCCAGCTCTGTCCTCTAGGACTTCTCTTACTCTTCCGAGTCTTATAAGTTCATGCTTGGTTTTTAGGAGAGAAGCACGTTTTAGGGAGAAACGATTTCAACGGGTTTTGAAATTTTTTGCTTTTTCAAAATCGTTGAGGCTCGGGAGAGTCCGGGGGTTCCTCCCATCCTAGCCCCTGAGGGAGTGTCGGCCTTTCCATAGGTTAGGCCGAGCCTCTCTTTTCTAATGTGCGGTGAAATAAACGGTCATTTCGCTCCCGAGTGTGGGCTCGGATCTAAAATCTAAAAATCAGGTAAAAAGAGTAGAAGCCGGGTCTTTTTATTGATTTCAAGATTTTACAAATTGTACAATGCTCGGAATCTTAAGGATAAAAGCGACGTAGCTATTCGATGTTCCAAGCGTTGCTGTAGACCTCGCCCTTCTCGTTTGCGAGCTTGTATGTCCCGGGCCGTAGCACCTCGGCGACGATCAATGGTCCTTCCCACGGTGGTGTGAGCTTGTGACGCCCCTTGTTGTCCTGCCTGAGCCGCAGCACCAAGTCACCTACGATGAAGGCTCGGCCCCAGATGCGCCGAGCATGGTACTTGTGTAGTGATTGCTGGCACTTGGCCGAGTGCAACAAGGCCATGTCCCGAGCTTCGTCGACTTAGTCCAACGCGTCTTCGCGGGAAGTGTGATTACCCTGTTCATCATAGGCTTGGACCCTCGGGGAGCCGTACTCCAGGTCCGTGGGGAGGACGGCTTCGGCGCCATACACCAGGAAGAAGGGGGTGAACCCCGTGGCTCGGCTCGGTGTAGTCCTGAGACTCCATATCACTGCCGGGAGCTCGGCCAACCACCTCTTGCCGAACTTATTCAATCAGTTGAAGATTCTCGGCTTAAGACCTTGAAGAATCATGCCATTGGCACGTTCTACTTGCCCGTTCGTTCTTGGGTGGGCTACGGCTGCCTAGTCCACTCGTATGTGGTACTCGTCGCAGAAGGTCAAAAATTTCTTTCCGGTGAACTGCGTGCCGTTGTCAGTGATGATGGAGTTCGGGACACCAAACTGATGGACAATGTCGGTGAAGAATAACACCGCTTGCGCCGAACTGATTTGGGGGATCGGTCTAGCTTCAATCCACTTTGAGAACTTGTCAATGGCGACAAGCAAGTGGGTGAAGCCCCCGGGTGCCTTTTGGAGGGGGCCGACAAGGTCCAATCCCCATACGGCGAATAGCCAAGTGAGAGGAATCGTCTGGAGAGCTTGGGCCGGGAGATGTGTCTGCCGAGCGTAGTACTGGCATCCCTCACAGGAGCGTACCACCCCGGTAGCAACAGCCACGGCGGTTGGCCAGTAGAAGCCCTGTCGAAAGGCGTTACCGACAAGAGTTCTTGGTGTGGTGTGGTGACCGCAGGCTCCGGCGTGTATCTCTTCGAGTAGGCGCTTGCCCTGACTGAAGGGGATGCAGCGCTGGTGGACTCCCGAGGGACTCCGTCGATAGAGGTCTTCGTCGATCATTGTGAAAGATTTAGCCTTACGTGTCAGCCATCGTGCTTTGGTTTTGTCCGTGGGTAAGACTCCCCGGACAAGCCAGCTAATCAGCGGCTCGCGCCAGTCCGGCTCGTCGTCGTCCATCTCGGCTTCAATCTCCATTGCCTCGGCTTCGCGCCGTCTGCAGCCAGGGTCTCGGGTGGCTCCCCTTTGTCGGAGGGGTCGGCAGCCCCCGAGGGGCTTCCGTGGCTTGAAGACGCTCCAGGTTCTCCCGGGGGCTCGGGGGTCTCCTTCCCCTTGGCCCCCAAGGGATCAATACTGACCGACGGCTTATGGAGATCGTTGGCAAACACGCACGTCGGGACCGAAGCCCTCTCAGACGCGATCTTCGCCAATTCGTCGGCGTCCTCGTTGTACCTGCGCGCGATGTGGTTAAGCTCAAGGCCGTCGAATTTTTCCTCGAGCAATCGCACCAGCTTGCAGTAGATGGCTATCTTGGGGTTCTGGCACGTTGACTCCTTCATGACCTGGTCCACGACGAGCTGGGAGTCACCTCGAACCTCGAGGCGCCGGATCCCGAGCTCGATGGCGATGTGGAGTCCGTTGACAAGAGCCTCGTATTCGGCCACGTTGTTGGAAGCCGTGAAGTGCAGCCGCAGCAAGTACTTGAGCCGGACCCCGAGGGGTGAGACGAAGATGATGCCTGCGCCGGCACCAGTCTTCATCATCGACCCGTCAAAGTACATGACCCAATAAGCCTCTTGGGTCGGGAGTGGCGGTAGCTGCGTCTCGGTCCACTCTGCCACGAAGTCCGCTAGCACCTGGGACTTAATGGCTTTGCATGGCGCGTAGGTGATGCCATCACCCATGAGCTCGATACCCCATTTAGCGATCCTCCCAGTCATCTCCCGATTCTGGATCACCTCCCCGAGGGGGAAGGATGACACCAAGGTCACGGCATGGGATTCGAAGTAGTGCCGCAACTTGCACCGAGCAAGAATGATTGCGTACACCAGCTTCTGAATCTGAGGGTTGCGTGTCTTGGTCTCGGACAAGACTTTGCTGATGAAGTAGACCGGCCGCTGTACCGGTAACGCGTGACCTTCTTCTTGCCGTTCCACGACGATCGGTGCACTTACAACTTGGTTAGTAGCAGCGACATATAGCAAAAGATTCTCCTCTTTCAGAGGAGGCACGAGAACCGGTGCTTTCGAAAGCAGAGCCTTAAGCCTTTCGAGGGCTTCCTGAGCCTCGGTGGTCCAGGTAAAGTGCTCATTTTTCTTTAGCAACCGATACAAGGGAAGTCCCTTCTCGCGGAGCCTTGAAATGAATCGACTCAAAGCCGCGAGACATCCCATGAGTTTTTGCACACCCTTGAGGTTCCGAATAGGACCCATCTATGTGATGGCCGATATCTTTTCCGGGTTGGCTTCGATGCCACGTTCGGAAACGATGAACCCAAGGAGCACGCCCCGAGGGACCCCGAAAACGCACTTTTTGGGGTTTAGCTTTATGTTTCGCTTCTTGAGGCATTCGAACGCCTCTTCTAGGTCGGCTACTAAGTCACCCGTCTTCCTAGATTTTATCACTATATCCTCTACGTAAGCGTCAATGGTTCGCCCGATGAGGTCCCCAAAAACTTTGAGCATGCAACGCTGGTAAGTTGCGCCCGCATTTTTTAGGCCAAATGGCATGGTTACGTAACAATATGTGCCGAAAGGAGTAATGAATGAAGTCGCTAATTCGTCAGACTCTTTCATGCGAATCTGATGGTAACCGGAATATGCATTAAGAAAACAAAGTCGTTCACAGCCAGCGGTGGAGTCAACTATTTGATCAATATGAGGTAATGGAAACGGATACTTAGGACAAGCTTTATTTAGACAAGTGTAATCAACACACATTCTCCATTTTCTATTTTTCTTTTTAACCAAAACAGGATTAGCTAACCACTCTGGATGGAAGACCTCCTTGATGAATCGTGGTCCTCGTCCGAGTTGTAGCGTCCGCCCCGATGGACATGGTAGCCTCGTGCGGCTCCATCGGTCTTCCGCCGACCGCGGGCTTGAAGGATCGCTCGGACGTCGACGTCCTTGCCAAGCCGTTGGTAAACCGACAGGGCCTTCGGGACCTCGGGATGCACCGAGGTCTCTCGCTCGTGGCATGCCGCACCGCCACGTTGGTGACTTTCAGCGCCACGATGGCGTGACGCCGAACTCTCCGCCTGTAGCATGGTCGCATCCTCCAGGAGATCCTTGAGCTGGTTCCTGAGCTGCTGCCCCTCCTCGGTAGAGGGTTCGGGCATGCTCCGGAGCAGCATTGACGCCTCCGTGAGCTTGCGACTTGCTCGAGGCTGGACTCCTGGTGTCCCGGCTCCATCGTCGGCGATGATACGAGCTTGAACATCCCGGGCCCGGCGACGAGCTGCTCCGTCGGTGCCCTGCTGCTTCTCGCACTCGAGCGCGGCTCGCAGCTGGGTGAGGCGCAGGCGGTGTTCATCCATCCGCGCTTCGAGTTCCCGGAGCTGCTCTAGCTCCGGAGACTGGTGCGCGGGGCGAGACGTCTCAGCCACCAGGTCCTGCGGCGGAGCTGACCGCGCAGGCCGCGAAGTCGCCAGAGGTGGGGTATGTTGCGGCTGGAGGGGGGAAGGTGCTTCGTCGTCGTCCCCCGAATGGACATCCTCCACCCGTCCGTCATCGGGGTGCACCAAGTGGTAGCATTCCTTAGCGGGGTCGATGTAGGACTGGTCAGAGTCGGTGACGACGATCGGGGCATCCTCCCACGAGTCTTCGGGATGGGCGGTGAAGTCCACATTCGCCCAGAAGTCATCGTCGTCGTCGCTGAGGCCCCGTCGTCACGGCGAGGTCCAACCGCGACGATCCCACTCCTCCGAGTATTCTCGGGGAGTGAGGCTGTTAGTGGAGTCCGTCTCCCCCCGGCCATACACCCTGGGACTGCTCCCGGGAGAATACGGTGGGGAAGCCATGTGGTCGCCCACGAGGTCATCCAGACGCTCGTGGCGATGGACAGGTGTCTCCACCAAGTCGTGCAACAGAGCACGGACTGCACGGACGTGGGCGTCCACAGCGCTTTGGAGCCCAAAGAGAGATGACGGCGCCATCTCCCTCCTCCAATGAGGGCGGAGAGAGAGCCCTGTCGACGCCGCGATCCCGCCCCCGCCCGTCCTTTGGGCGATTGGCGGGTGTGTGGCCGCCAGCGCCGGAGGTGTCAGGGTGGCGGCTAGTGTCGAGTCAGCGTCCCCTGCGGGGGGCGCCTGGTTGGTCGCGCATTCCGCGACCAGGGGCAGGTTGGCGCGGTTGCGCCTCCTCCTCCTGGTCCGCCGGGAAGCGCGGCGTGCGGCGTTCCCCTCGTCCTCTGGGACGGACGGAAGCGTCGCCGTTGTCCCTTCTCTGGTCGCCTGATGGGCCGGGGTCAGGATGATGATGGTGCGGGGCTCGGTTGGGCGCGGGTTCATCTCGAGTCCTTGGCCGGTGGCCACGAACTCAAGACTCCCGAACCGGAGCACCGCCCCAGCAGGAAGCGTCATGGAGCAATCAGCCATCCAGAACCTGTGTCAACACGCAAAAGGCCCCTACCTGGCGCGCCAACTGTCAGTGCTAGTTTTAGCGGGTGCTAACACCGGCTAGTGATTTTGTGTTTTGCGATTGAGGCTCCGGGTGGTGTGCAAGGGGGAACACTAGGTTTATACTGGTTCAGGCCGAGAGGGCCCTACGTCCAGTGGAGAGGAGAGTCGTGTTGCCTTGCACCGGGGTGCTCGTAGTAGGGGTTACAAGCTAGACGAGAGAGGGAAGTGCTCCCAAGTCTCTTGTGAGTGTCTAAGTGTATATAAGTTGCTCGTGTGGTGTGGAGTGGTGCGTGTGAGAATGTGTCTAAGGCTGACCTCTGTTCGCAAGGGAGAGGTGAGGGCAGTGCGTACATTGCCATGCATGTTACACCGAGGAGTTGTTGTCTCTGTTTGACTGTCGTCAGCTACGGTCTTGTCTCCGCGTCCCAAGGGTTTGGCCGTAGTGGTTCGTACAATCTTGGTGAGTTCCAAGGCGGCAATAGTCGTCGGGATCACGGCATGGCGTAGTGTCACACCCGATGGCCGTCTACCTCGGGCGTATTTCCGGCTTTCGGACAGTGCTTCCCGAGGGTCAGGTGGGTCCGGATGTAAGGCGTGCTCGTCCTTTTGAGTGGACAGTGCAGGAAGTGTCTTTCCCGTTCTTGCGTAGCCTGTTCGTCACGCGCTTTGACTGTCGTAGTCGTAATTGGTAGATCCTGGCGGAAGACGGGGCGGAGCACCGTAGCCCATACTGGGGAGGGGACGGCCGTAGTGGGTCCGTCAAATCCATCGCTAGGGAAATCCTGACAGGTGGTATGGCCGTCGTGCGCGTGCGAAGCACAGTCGCGTCGAGAATCTCGCCTGACGGGACAGTGCTTGTAAAGTGGTCAGAGAGGTCTCTTGTGGTCTAAGATTGCTCCGCTGACGTCAACTGTGCATTGGATGCTTTAGAAAGGTTCCGCCCGAGGACGATGGGGGGAGCTCGGGCGAATCGGAGGATTGGCGCTCGAGGGCGCCGCTTTCCCGAGCTCTCTCGGCGAGGCTCGGGCGAATCGGAATATTGGCGCCTGAGGGCGCCGCTTTCCCGATCTCTCTCGGGGAGGCTCGGGCGAATCGGAAAATCGGCGCCCGAGGGTGCCGCTTTTCCGAGGGTAGGCTGGCGTTGATGCAGCGCCGTCATGGGCCTCCGTAGGTGCGGTCTTCATGGGCTTTCACAGGCTTTGCCTGGGCTGGGCCGTTTTTGGAATATGTGTTTTTGCATCGAAGTTGGGTACCCCATACTTTGGTACCCGACACTATCTTAATCTTGTATTATACTTTTATCTTTTATCTTTTACCTTTTAAAGTATGGAACCCACGTCCCAACTTTTATATCAATATGGGGCACCATCGGGATCATGTCTCCGGCCAAAAGAATTATCTTTACCCATCACATCATCTGGCTATGAGTTACGACCGGGATTAATTAAGTTAGTTCAGAATCACATTTTTTCTGACAGTTCTACCGAAAACCCCTATTCCCATTTAGCCGATTTTGAGCAGACATGTTCATGTTTGCACGTTAAGGGCATGGCTGATGAAACTTTAAGATGAAAACTCTTTCCGTTTTCATTAACGGGAATAGCAAAAAAATGGTATAATCGCCATGTTGGGAGTAGCCAAGAAGATTGGAAAGTATTGCGTGCTAATTTTTGTCTTAAATTTTTCCCTATCGAAAAGGTTGCTAAACTTCGTTTTAAAATTATTGGATTTAAACAATTAGATAACGAATCATTAGGTAAGGCTTAGGAACGTTTTGATGGATTTATAAATTCTGGACCTAATCTTGCTTTGCCAGAACCTATGCTTTTGCAACATTTCTTTTTAGGCCTAGATAATAAAAATAAAGAATACCATAATTTGACTGCAGGAGGAGCATTTATGCATATTACTGCTTCGCATGCTAAAACTATTCTTACTAATATTTTAAATGATCTTCCTGAAGAAAAAGAAGAATTATTAGAAGATGAATTTTTGCCATTTGATTCTAAACTTTTGTCTGATTCATCTCACCCTTTACCATTCCTATTTTTGATTTTATGCTTGAATTTGAGGATGAACATTTTAATGATTATGGAAACACCTCACGCTATCATAAAATTATGAAACCACAAGAGTCTATGAATTTTAAAAGTTTTAATGTTTCATATCTTGCTGATTTAAAATTGCTTAGAGAGATAATAAGAGAATTGATTTTTGTTATGAGTAATGAGTGGTTGATAGAATCTGAGCTTTCAAATGATATAATTCGTTTAAATTCTCCTGCCATTACTATTAAATGTCAAATTGATGCGTATCCTTTTGATGCCTTTTATAATCCAGTAGTTAGGTGTCAATATCATGTCTCTTATATTTGTTGAAAATTTCTTGAAGGATATGCCATTAAATCCTATAAATAAATTATTAAAAAATCATTCATGACATATTATTCCCAGTTCAGGTGCTTTATGTTCTCTTCCTATTGTGATTAATGAATTTCGAATTTTACTGAATTTCAATATCTTTGATGTTTGAGATTTTGATGTCATGATTGGATTACCAATAGAAAAGCTTTTGCGAGAAGGTTGTGTGGGCAATATAGATATTAAACTTGGGAAATGATTTAATCTCTCAGTGCCTATAACTCATGCATTAAAAGCTAAGGTAGAGCCGCCTCCTGAGTTAAATCCGATAGAAGAAGTTAAGGCTGTGTCATTTGAGGAATTTATTGAACGTAATTTAGAGGATGATACTCAATTCTTCATTAATGAAGAGGAGGAGGATCCGATTGATCCTGAACCTCTGGATGAATTACTAGAGCCACCTAAGCCTTTTATTGAGCTTAAACAACTACCTTCTGGTCTTAAGTATGTTCTTCTGAATAATGATCAAAATTCTCCTGTGATTATTGGTGATAAACTTTCTGATGGAGAGTCTTTTAGATTAATAACTGTCTTAGAAAAACATCGTGCTGCTTTTGGTTATTCACTCCAAGACCTTAAGGGGATTAGTCCTATTTTATGCACCCATCGTATTCCAACCAACCCAGAAATTATACCTTCTAAAGAGCCCCAACGTAGGCTTCAAAATACGATGAGGGAAATTGTTAAGAAAGAGGTCTTGAAACTTTTGCATGCTGAGATTATTTATCATGTTCCGCATAGTGAGTGGGTAAGTCCTGTTCAAGTTGTACCTAAAAAGGGTGGTATGACCGTAGTTAAAAATGATAAAAATGAATTGATACGTCAGAGAACTGTTACAGGATGGCGAATGTGCATAGATTATAGAAAACTCAATAAAGCAACCAAGAAGGATCGTTTTTCGCTGTCTTTTATTGATGAGATGTTAGAGCGCTTGGCAAATAATTCTTTCTTTTGTTTCCTTGATGGTTATTTTGGATATCACCAAATTCCTATCCACCCTGATGATCAAAACAAAACTACTTTTACACGTCCTTATGGAACTTATGCTTATCGTAGAATGTCTTTTGGATTATGTAATGCACCTGCTTTTTTTCAAAGATGTACGATGTCTATATTTTCTGAAATGATAGAAGAAGTTATGGAAGTTTTTATGGATGATTTTTTAGTTTATGGAAAAACTTTTGATGATTGTCTAGAAAATTTAGATAAGGTTTTGCAGAGATGTGAAGAAAAGCACTTAGTCCTTAATTGAGAAAAATGTCATTTTATGGTTAGAGAAGGAATAGTGCTAGGACATTTAGTGTCTGAAAGAGGTATAGAGGTAGACAAGGCAAAAATTGAAGTAATTGAACAACTACCTTCACCTGTTAAAATAAAAGGAATCCTAAGTTTTCTTGGTCATTGTGGTTTTTATCGCAGATTTATAAAAGATTTTTCACATATTGCTTGACCACTGACTAACTTGCTAGTTAAGGATGTTCCTTTTGAATTTGATGATACATGTTTGAAATCTTTTGATATTTTTAAAGAAGCACTTACATCAGCACCAATCATTCAACCCCCTGATTGGTCTTTGCCTTTTGAAATTATGTGTGATGCTAGTGATTATGCTGTAGGGGTAGTATTAGGACAAACGAAAGATAGGAAGCATCATGCAATTGCTTATACTAGTAAAACTATGACAGCATCACAATTAAATTATGCAACAACTGAAAAAGAACTCATGGCTGTTGTTTTTGCTATTGATAAATTTAGATCTTAGTTAGTAGGAGCAAAAGTAATTGTTTATTCTGATCATGCTGCTTTAAAATATTTGCTCACTAATAAAGATGCTAAATCTCGTTTGATAAGATGGATTTTGTTACTCCAATAATTTGACTTAGAAATTAAAGATAGAAGAGGAATAGAAAATCCAGTTGCTGATCACTTGTCTAGAATACACTTTGAGAAATCTTAGGAGTTGCCTATCAATGACTCATTGAGAGATGACATGTTGTTTAAAATGACCAAATCAGACCTTTGGTACGCGAATATTGTCAACTTTATGGTTGCAGGTTATGTACCACCAGGGGAAAATAAAAAGAAGCTCATTTATGAAAGTCGTATCCACATATGAGATCCACCATACCTCTTCAGAATTTGTTCAGATGGATTAATTAGAAGATGTGTACCAGTAGAAGAGGGCATGCAGATCATTCAGAAATACCACGCATCACCATATGGAGGTCATTATGGAGCATTCTGCACTCATGCTAAAATCTGGCAGAGTGGGTTCTTTTGCCCAACTATGTATGAAGACACCAAAGATTTTGTCCGAAGATGTAGATCATGTCAGAGGCACGGAAATATCAATGCAAGAGATGATATGCCACTCACCTACAATCTCCAGATCGAGCTCTTTAATGTTCGGGGAATTGATTGCATGGGACCATTTGTGAAATCAAGAAATTATGAATACATTCTGGTGGCAGTTGACTATGTATTTAAGTGGGTAGAAGCTATGCCATGCATGAATGCTAATTCCAAACATTCAAAGAAAATGTTCGAAGAGATTATATTTCTAAGGTTTGGAACACCAAGGATGGTCATTAGTGACGGAGGGACACACTTCACTGATAAAAAGTTTCACCGATACCTACAAGCTCATGGCATCCATCACAATGTTGCTACTCTATACTATCCACAGACAAGTGGCCAGGCAGAAACATCAAACAAACAAATCAAGAATATTCTACAGAAAACAGTAAATGAAATGAGTACTGCATGGAAGGACCGATTACCCGAAGCACTTTGACCATATCAAACCGCATACAAGACATCTTTGGGCATATCACCTTACTAGCTAGTATATGGTAAGACCTGTCATTTACCAGTGGAGTTAGAGCATAAAGCTCACTAGGCTATTAAGAGATGGAACATGAACTTTGAAGCCGCTGGAGAAAAGAGAAAAATGCAATTATCAGAATTAGAAGAATGGAGAGAAAAGGCTTATCACAATTCAAAGATCTATAAAGAAAGAACAAAACGATGGCATGACAAGAGGATCAAGAAGAAAGAGTTTGCACCAGGAGATAAGGTATTACTTTTTAATTCCATGTTCAAATTATTCGGGCTTGAAAAATTACGAAGCAAATGAGAAGGACCATTTACGGTTGTGAATGCATCGCCACATGGAGCGGTAACTCTACAATCACATGAAGGTACGTTATTCAAGGTAAATGGTCACCGACTTAAATTATTTTTAGAACTATTTAATTCAGAAGTTGTTGACGGGCTGGGCTTTGTCCAATTACCAATTTTTTAGTCCCGTCATTATCCGTTACGAAAAATTATCGCGCATCGCAACTAACAGGAAGTAGGAAGAGTCTAGAGGCTTCATGAGCACGGCCACCCAGGGAAGACACCTGGTGGGTCCAGCCGGCGCCATTATGGGGCCAGGCGGCTCCCCCTGTCCCCTATCGTCCCGACTCTTATTTTCTTTTCTTTCTCTATCTTTCCTAAATACAATAACATAGATTCCCGATGCGTACGGATAATCTTTCGTACGAATCCTGTAGAACCTAGATTTGATCTTATCCCGTCTCTTGAAAACCCATATAAATACGCACCTATACCGCCCTCAAATGGCATCCCATCATCATTGCCTTTCTCTCCTCCAAAGAAACTGTCTAGTTTAGATCTAGTAGCAATGGCAGGCAAAGAGTTCGTTGACGCTGACTCCGGCAAGATCCAAGGCGACGACTCGAAGGCCATCGTCCTCGCGCAGCCGAAGACCCTTGCCTATCGTGCCGCTGAAGCACCTCGCCATCGTGCCACCGAAGCATCTTGCTACGGTGCCTCAGCAGTTCGACTAAGTCTACTACACGCCATAAAATAAAAGTTCGTGTTCACACCATAAAATTTTATCGAAATTGATTGAAATTTGGTGCAGATGATTTAATATAGCAAGCAGCAACCTCATGCCAACTAGCACTGCCGGATATGTATGTGGGCCACATGTCAAAGCCGGATCATATAAATAAAAGCTCACGTTCATACTATAAACTTTTATCGAAATTGATTAAAATTTGTTATAGATGATTTAATATAGCAAGCAGCAACTTCACGAGGATAAATTTTATCAACTTATTTTCTCATGTTTAAAATTGTACCTAGCACATACTATACTGGAAACAAGCTAAAATGCAAAAGCCCACTTGCCAACGGTATAGATCCAGTACTTTTCTTCGGGCCGAAGAGATTTATGGGTTGGATTGGTCTAGGTTTATGAGGTGAACAGGTGGGGTGAATTAAGTTGCGTGTATGATTATTAAGGAAATGGTTTGATGTGGGTTCGGTTCGGATCTTGGCCCATTTCCAGTTTACCCGCAACTCAACTCCGCATGCATCAGCTATTTGCCCCCACGCGGTTTCCAGCGGACGACGCGGTTCTTTCTATCCGTTACCCCCCTGCCACTGCCAAAAGCCAAAAACACGGCCTCACGGGCACACGGCGCCGGACCGCCGGCCCGGCCCCTATCATCCGAAACCACCCGCCGCCACACGGGGCCCACAGGTTACCCCGTGCGGCCCACACGTCATCTGCTGTCCAGCGGCATGTGGGTAGCAACTGCCGGAGAGTGGGCGGTCGCTGTCGTTGGTGCCACGGCCACGCGCTGACTCCGACGTCGACCCGTAGGCACACGGCGCCTCCATTTCTCACCCGCTTCCTCCCCATTTGCCTCTCTCGGTCGCTCCTGCCGATAAGAAGCTTCGTCGCCGCCGCCTCCTCTTTCTCCGTCCTAGCAAATTCCTCCCCGTATCGAGAGCCAAAGAAAAAACCAAGTAAGGCAGCAGGAGGAGGCGGACCGGCGAACTACGCGAGGAATTCTTTTTCTTTCTTTCCCAGGAGGAAATCAGGAGCCGGAACGGGACACGCCCGAGTCAAAATCGCCTCCTGTTGCTGGTGGTGCCGCTGCTGCTGCTGCTGTCGGAGTTGAGCAGGAAGGGGAGCGAACGAGCTTGGACAGCTCAAGAAGAGGGGAGCGGGGCGGCGGCGGCAGCAGCAGCCTGTGACTGTGAGAAGGCACCTGACCCGCGAAGGAGCCCGAGCGAGGGTAGGGTAAGGGGGGAACCCAAATCGAGACATGGACTCGGAGCACTGGATCTCTCGCCTGGCCGCCGCCAAGCGTTACTACGCGGCGCGGCTCGGCCACGTCGACGGTGAGGACACGACATCCCCCTGCTTCTCCCTTCCCTCCCTCAGTAACATCGAGCTAGGCGATCCGTCCTGGTACTGATTTGGGGAGCTCTTGTTGGGTTGGGTTGGTTGCAGATGTGCCCGGGATGGGGACGGCGGAGGAGGTGGAGATGGAGGTGGAGGACGACGGCGACATGGAGATGGAGATGGAGATGGCGCTGGAGCTCGGGGACGCGACGTGGCCGGAGGTCGCCTGCCCCTACTGCTACGAGGACCATGACGTCGCGTCCCTCTGCGTCCACCTCGAGGAGGACCACCCCTACGAGCCCCACGCCGCGGTGAGTCGGTCAGCTCGCTTCTTCCATAGATAGTGAATTGGGAACCTGAGATATGATGTACAGAGCTATCGGATTGGAGCTGGACGAAACGTTGTAGCTTACTACTTGAAGGGTTGAATCGGCTCATGAGCTCTCTCGTTTTGTGGTATAGTAACCT
The DNA here is from genome assembly GCA_038502445.1 of Eremochloa ophiuroides. Classification (NCBI taxonomy): domain Eukaryota; kingdom Viridiplantae; phylum Streptophyta; class Magnoliopsida; order Poales; family Poaceae; genus Eremochloa; species Eremochloa ophiuroides. Next base: position 60,549,305 of record JAHLJS010000006.1, read on the forward strand.
TGTCACTTTGTCAGAGAGGATTTTGACTATCCGTGTGCTGTCTAGTTGGCAGACGCAATTTTAGCAGAGCAAAGGTTCAGTCAATAACTGAACTGAAGCTTATGGCTTGGTAGCGTCATGCAAAGAAGAGCACTTTGGGCTAGAAATTGTGGCATACTAGTGCCGAATAGGATGTTCAAGTAGGGCTCGAGAGGAAAGAATGTAGCTTAGTCCAAGTTTAAGTTTCTTCGTGTGCTTCAGACTATTGGTTTAATGACAACACAATTCCTCTCAGCTCAGCCAAGACCTGTTGGCTGTGGCGGGCTGTCCTCATCGCCATCTTCTGGTTCCTTTGGGATGCGCAAAATGGCGCAATTTTTTGTGATAAGCATCCCTCACCCCGTGGTGTTATAAAATCAACGTGCGGCGACTTTGCCACCTGGAGCAAACGGTTCTCTCCTGAGTGTCTAAATTTTGATTTGTGTAGTTGGTGTATTTACCTTCAAACTTATAACTCTATGATCCCCCATGTGCCGGGGTAAACCTCTGTACCCTTTTCTTCTGCAATCAAATTCTAAATGGGGATCCCCACCCCACCCAAACAAACAAACAAAAAAATCCTCCAAGAAACTTTGTTGTTACATGAGTGCTTGAGAAAGGTTTTGGATGATTTGCATTAATTGACGGTAGATGAAAAGGTGTCAAGAGACGCTAGAAAACTTATGGGAGAAGTTTCTCTATTAAAATATGTGACCTGATTCCATAAGTTTGGGAAGCGATAGTTGGGATAATGGATCCAATTATTACATTTTGCTTGTTATGCAATAATCTTAAAAAAATCATCTTCTTGTAGCAAGGATAGTGCCACCTTAGTTTAAGTCATCCTAGGTGGTCCAAAATAGCCCTTCTTTATCAGATCGCCTCAATGACAAGTCATTCAAAATGAGCACCTCATACTGCTTTTGTTTATGCCGTACTGTTAGACTGCTACCAGAGGTAGTGTTCTCATTTTCATTTTTTTCTCTCATTTCAGCCCTGCCCCATTTGCTCCCAAAGGATTGCAAGAGATATGCTTAACCATATCACCATGCAACATGGTTACTTGTTCAAGGTTCACCTCTCTACCTTCCTACCTCTCTCAACAATAACATTCTTAATAAAATTTCGAAGCCTTCTGACACTCTATTTTTGTTTTCTACTTACAGAATGGTCACAGGTCTCGCAGATTTATCATTCCCGAGCGCCATGCGATTTCTTTATTGAGCCGAGATCTACGTGGTACTCATTTACAGGCTCTTCTTGGGGGAGGTCTTGGCCACAGATCAAATAATGCAGTGACCACAAACATTTCCAGTGATCCTCTTCTTTCATCATTTGGCCTGAGCTTCCCAGCATCAGATGCACCAGAACCATCAAAACCAGCATCTTCTATTCCAGATGGCACCTCAATACGTAAGGAGACACCAGTTCAGCCTTGGGAATCAAGGTATATATTACCCCTGATATAATTTTTTTCTATATTCTTTATGGATTATTTCGACAATTGTTTTCCATAAATCTGAAGCTGCTGAAAACAATCTCATTATGAACCTAATTGCATCTTCTGTTCTCCTTTCACTATCCAATTACCTTGTTTGCCTGAGGTTTGGAATTGCACTATGATAGTTCACACTTCCACAACCAACAAACTCTTCTCTTTCAATGGAAATAATCTTACCCTTAAATTGAATTAATTGAGCAAGCGGTTCTTGATATTTCCAGTACCTCTGCATTTGAACTAAGTTACAACAAAGGGACACTGACAGATAATTTGGTTTACTGTTAAAATATGCACATTCATGGCATTTGAGACAAAAGGGGATTACACTTCCTAGATGTTTATGTTTTTACTTCTCATTTATGTATGCTGCCAAGCAATGTGCTTTAGTGCTTACAAGTTTCAAGGGCCCTCTTGGTCTCTTATGTATGATATACATGAACTTCAACTTCTGTTTCCTTTTCGATGGCAGTATTGATTCATCTCTCACAAGCGAGGAAAGGGAGCAAAAGCGGAAACAGGCCACCGACAGAGCAACGTTTGTGCAAGGCCTAGTGCTGTCTACTCTATTCGGAGATTGATTGTTCAAACAGGCCTAGGTTCTTGCACTTGCTAGATCGGCACTTACTCCTGCCTGGTCCGCATAGTCAGATAGTGCTCCACCCGGTTTGGTGCATCTAACTCTGATGGCAGGGTAATTCGCCCCAGGAAACTTAGCCGCGTTCATCTTTGTTTCAGAAAAGTGCGCAGTTGATTCTATCATGATACAGCTTGATTTAAGCTTAGCTGTTGTTGTACCTTTGTTTTTATCAATTCATCAGCCAGCAATTCTTATCTGTAACTGGTACATTGTGTTTGTACCAACATTCATAATTGCTGTAACATCTACTTACACAATGCAAGAAAGGCACTTGTTCGAGAGCAGTTGCCAAAGTGCAAATTCTTCTTGTTGTAGACCACTCCAGTATTCTCAGCTATTCATAATGGAGACACGAATGATGCCGTTGGACCGAGGTTGTAACTCATGTGGACGACAGGCTGCTGTGGAAGTTCGCGTTGACTGACCCGGTCGGCAAGCATTGACCGGAGATCAAGAAGGCAGCAGCAGTACTGCTGCTGTCGTCGTAGAAGTAGACGTGTAGCACAAAGGCATGGAAAGCTGCTTTCGTAAAGGCAGAACCACGCTCGTCCAGGTGAAGGTGAACTGTTTCCAGCGTCAAATCAGCGAAGTCGCGACAGCCGGTCAAATTTTTCGTGCAAGTCACTGTAGATTCTTGTTGGTCAATTTTAATAACAAAATTGACTAGACTAGCAACGTTTGTATCTCTAAATATTGAACGATTTTTATATAATGATACTAATTCTATACATTATATTATATATATTTAATCAAAGTTAAAAAATATTTAACTTTAAAACTTCTCAAGAAGTGAGAATAATACTTTTCATTGTACGAAAGTCGTAACCTTATTTGTATTTGGTACGAGGACGCTGACAAATGAACGGGTGAGGGATAACATGGCACATCTCAAATATCACCTAGTATCAAAAGATAGAATATGAGTACACAGTACTCGTAACATTCATACTCCCTCCGTCCCAAGATAAGTGTCATTTTAAGATTTTGACTATCTCTTTTTGATCATTCGTCTTATTCAAAAAATTTGTGTAAAAATTAATTATTTTGTTATGAAATGATTCATTTTTAGAAGTACTTTAATCTTGATTTGTTTATTTTTATATTTTCGTAAATTTTTTGAATAAGACGAATGGTCAAAAGTCGATTTCAGAAAGTTAAAAACGACACTTATTTTGGGACAGAGGGAGTATGTTTTAGGTTCTTTCAACACCTCATTTCTTTATCTTTGTACCTTCTTCCTGTTTTAGGTTCTTTCAACACCTTATTTTTTTTAATCTCGCTAAACTTAATTCTACGACTGAATTGTTGTGAGAGAAAAACACTGTTTCGTGACTGAAAATAAACTGAACCTACCTCAAACGAACAGAGTGTTTATACCTTCTTCCTACTCCCCACATGTTGCTGCTGTCCACTGCCCCGCGGCGGGAGGGTCTTGTTGGAGGTTCGTGGCCATAGAGCTACGGTGAGACCCCACAGCTTGCAACGACCTCTATCTTCCCCTCAATCCCCCCTGCCACCATGGTCATGAGTGTTGTCGTCCCGACCTCGCTCGGCCACCTCCTACATTACTTGAACCCTAACCGTTGTCCTTCCACCGTCCCCACCACCTGTCCATCTTGCCTCTCTCGGGCCTCTTCTAAGGCCACCGGAGTTGGAACGGAGAGGTAGAGGAAGAGAGGAGAAAAATCAAAGTGTTCCAAAGTGTTTTATCAGGTAGTAAGAGAATGCCCGAACCCCAAACACAAAATTTCAGATACTAGTTTTATATTAAAAAAATAGATATCCAATCTGGAAATGTGAATTGAACCCTGATTTTTACAGTAACCGTGATTCCGTGAATACCCACGGTGTCCATCCAGAAACCAAACATGGCCTCACCGAATCGGTCCCTGTCCATATCTATTTGTGATCTTGAAACAAGTCGGATACGGCCAACGGCATATTTTTGTATAAAAGCACGAGACGAAGACGAGGCACGTCACGTCAGCATCTCGTGTGTATAAACATGCACAAGACAGGATAGATTCAGCCCAGCAGCACACACATATGGATCAGGCAAGGTAACATTTCTGGCAATAGCTTAGGTTTACAGAATTAGTCCTCCCCACGACCCTAGCATGCCCTTTACAGCAAGAGTATGGAAGAAACCACGGCATAAATTGCACTCATGATGAAGTTTTGTACAGCCTTAACTAGAAATCTAAAGGCTACCAAAAATCTGTAGTGACGAATACGGACCGAATGACATCTCATTAGACTATCATCTCTACCATGAAAATCCAAGTGTACATCAAGTTAAGAAGAATCGGTGATAAATAGATTGCCTGTACAGGGAAGAGCTAGCATCCATCTACTCTACGCCGTAAAGCTAGTATAAACCTGCAGAGCAATGTTGATGTTAGGCATCCATTTGAATACTACATGAATTTAATTGACAACGCACAGTGAATGTACCATATGCCACGGAGACAAACTAGTCCTCCGGAATAATGAAGCTGCTCATTTGAGAATCAGTTGGAATGTGTATTTAGCTGCAAGAACATAAAGCAAGTGCAAACTCTCTTAATCTGCAGTTTAGTGTGCAAGATCATCCTATTTTCAACATGGAATGCAAGCAGTAGCACATGCAAATATAACTATACAAAAGTAAGGGAGACAGACATCAGCGATTCTTAGGGGAACTAAGCGGACAAACAAAGTGGCATTTTATCATAACTCAAAAGCCTCCACAACATGATTGCATTCTAGCCTCCAAAGAAATTTGCAGAATCTTCAAAAGAATAAGATTTAACGCCAAAGCTAGCAATCCAGAGGAACAAAGTTGAACGATGGAAAAAAAAAAAGGAAAACAATGCATACTCTCAATCAGATACAAAGTGGCCCCAAATTGTTACTCAAATATCGAACAGGCAAACACAAATCTAATCCGAGGCAAGAGGATTTCAACAGAAACAAAGTGAATACATTTCAACGCACTAAAAGATGACAACAGGCTTTGTACAGTGTACTTTTTGTGACTCCAGTGTTTTTATTATAAGTGCTGTGGAGATCTCCCTTGCAGTTCTTTCATTAAAAAATGAAAATTGAAAAATGCAGACAAACAAAAATCTAATCAGAGGCAAGAGGATTTCATCAGAAACCAGGTGACATTTCAACGCACTAAAAGATGACAACAGGCTTTGTGCAGTGTACTTTTTGTGCCTCCTTTACTTTTTATAAGTGCTGTGGATATCTCCCTCACAGTTTTTAAAAAATGGTAATTGGCAAATGCAGAAGTGCTGAGATTGCCATAGCCAATACATGGAACATGGGTTGAGATAATCATAGAAGCATAGGATAATCAAAGTGGAGACTAATCTTGTTTCTAGAAATGTCGGTTTCCAATCATATATAAATCAGTCCCAGCCAATATGCAGTCATACCTAGTGCTCCTAAATGCATTGCTTATAGATACTGTTGTCGCAAAGAGAGAATATAAGTTTAATGCATCCATAACATACCTCAAAACGCATGTGCCTTTTTGCCAGTAATGATTTGGGAAATGTGAAGTCCCCTGCTGAAGGCTTCATTGAACAGGATCCTTGTTTGCATTTCCTGAAGCCCAGGCAACCATGATAATATAGCCACAGGTGCCATAACAATTACTCCAAACAATATGTCATACAAACGTGCCACAGTAACCACAGTTTTCCAGACCATCTCAGATCTCCTCAGATATGGCTTGAATACCAGAGCAATAGATACGATTCCCCAGCCAGTTGGCAGAAAAGCCAAAAGACTAGTAAAAGTATCAACAAACTGAAACTTTGTGAATTCTAACAGCACAACAATAGCAGCCACTGTGCTCCCAACAATGATTGCCTGGACAAGACGATACCATATGTGCTTCTTTGCCGAATATCTGTCTCGAAAGTAAGCCACTGTCACAAGAGCCACAAAAGCTAGGAGGATGCATGCCCATGAAAGAAGGTAGACAAGGATGCTTCTACTATGATCAGCAATGTGAAGCCGATAAACAATTGCATACTGAAAGAAGAAAAACCGAAGGTCTAATATGATTTCCAAGATGCAGCCCCATAGACCCGTCGTCCGGAGATGACCAGTTTCATCCTCCCACCATGTCTCCCAGCTTTGATCTGACTGAACTGATATCCCACCCCTGAACCAGATCCAGTTTAGAAAATCCTCAAAGTCATTAAAATTCTTCAGCCAGTCAAAACCAGAGGGGTTAAAAATGAAGGGAGCAAGAATCCATGACGACACAAGAAACCAACTTGAAAGTGTCAGCAGAATATACACCAATGTATTCCCAGATGCACTGCCATAAGATGCATAAAGAGTTAATATCACACCAAGTTCTATAGCTTTGATGAAATGGCTGCGAGCATAGAGCCTATAGTTTTCAGCAAACTTCTTATGCTCTACAACAAAGCCTCTGCCAGTGGCCCGATACTTCGCTCCTCCATGAAGGATTGTCCTCCCATAATAGTGTGTTTTTGTTCCCATGGAGAATGTGTAGAAAACAGATGCAAACTGTAACTGCATTTTCATGAAATCCCACACGGCATTGAGGAACCCATGCTCAAGTGAGTTTTCAATAATCATGGGTAAAGCTGTGAACAGGCCTAGCTGTATGACGAACTGCTGATTGAGGACAGCTGCCAGGGCTGCATTATTAGAAGAGGAAGTGTTCTTGCTGATATAGTCCTCAAGGCCACTGAGTGCAAGGTAAAAGCGCCCCCATACAAATGCATAGACAGTTAGCACAACCATCATTGTATTGAAATAGAATCCAACAGTTGTATAGAAGAAAGAGAGCATCCGGAAGAAATCCAATCGGTGGCCCAGCCTGTAAACATCTCTGCTCAAAGTTTGTTCACCATTGCCACTAGCAACCTTGGCTTCAAACATAGAGACCTGGTTGAGCCCCACATCTCTACCTTTACCAACCTGGATATACTCGTGGTGTGTAACATTACCACCACGGAGGGTACAATTGAAACCAGCAAATATATCCTCACTAATGTTGATTGTTTTTGATGCTTTACTGATACCACCTCGGCCCAAAAACCAAAGACGATCAAAAACATCTGGGTGGCCATAATGCATTCTGACTTTCAGTGGATCAGCCAGAACACGCTGCCCCAGAGTAACAAAACTTGTCTCCTGGGCAGACATGAACCAAGCAAGAGAAGAAACTGAACCTGTGAAGACATGTTCCCGAACCCCAAGAATTTTAGGCTTGCGAATTCCATAATAACGATTGAACTCTTCTAGCAGGTTTCTCATCTTTAGAGCTTCTTCAAAGTAGTTGTCTTGGTTCATATCAATCGTTTGAACTGCATCGCCCCTTGTGAAGATGAGTGCATGATTCTGATTTTCAGGCTTACCTTCACCAATCTTCATGTCTCCAGGCAACTTAACCCGATAGATTTCAACCTCCCTCTGCAGTTGCTGATCATACTTCACAAGAACAGAGAAGTACTCTTTTTCGTTGCCATTGATCTGCCTTTCATCAACATAGGCAACACGTAACGCTTCATAATTTTTCATTAGCTCCAATATTTCAAAAGCATTGGGGTCATTCTTAGCTTTCTGCTGTCCATATACCTGGCATGCAACTACATATGTGTATTTCATGAGGACAGTCCCATACTCACTTCCTTTAAACAAGGAGCTCACACTACTGCTTGCTCTGCTCAATGCACGAGAGGAGGATGCCCTGCTGTAATACCCTGACCCACCAGCAACCCCATCATGCCTTGAGGATCCAATTCTCGATGAACCCATAGTAGCTAACTCCCTTGACCCAGTCTTTAAGTCATGTTCAGAGGCAGAATCCAGAAAAGTCAGCATTTTGAGAGCTTCATAATAGTACATCATTCCCCTCACCGTACGTGATAACGTCTGTCCCCTGTATGAGACCCAGTGCCGAAGATCCCTTAGCCTTGCCTTCTCACTGTACAGCTCATTAATATCAGACATCCCCTCACGTTTCATTCGCTCTACAAAGTACTCCCACTCATCTGGGTAAATCTGTTTTAGATAGTATAATATTGAGATGCCATCTTCATTCTCTTTATAGAGTTGATCCTTGCTGTACAACACCTCCTCCTTATAATAAGGTGTCAAGACACTGAAAGCCATCATCTTCTCAACCTGGGTTGCCCTTGGTATGTTCATAAACAATGAATTGCTGAAAAAGGCAATCCTCCGACGAGCTTCAAGGTTCTGTGGGACATTGATCATAGAGTCCCTGGAGGTCAGGATGGTGTGCATGCGCCTCACTTGCTTATAGAAGGTAGCATTCTCCTCTCCAGGAAGCACAACTGCATCCACAAAGAGAAGCTTGGTGGCCCTTGATTGTGCAAGACCTTCATTTCTCAATTGTTCCATGCTCCTCTTCTCAGCCTGGAAATCACGAACGACAACATCATAGAGAGTCTGCAAGGCATTAACTATCTTGGTAACATCTTTGGTGGGCTTGAGAAGGAGGCCCAATAGAGCTACAAGCCTTGTATGGATATTAGGCAGCTCAGTCATCTTATACTCCACAGTGAACTTCTCCATCTTCATGGATCCATCAAAATCACCGAACAACTGTGTAACAATGCCATGCTCCTCAGACCCCTCCTTGATGATCTCAAGAAGCAAGTGTTTTGCACTATCATAGACCTCAATCACTGCACAACGACGATAATCGTTCTTGCATATCTTCCTCCATAGCCTGCGATCAGGTCCTCTGACCTCTTTTGCCTGACCAAGTGCAAGGGACAGCTCATTACAGAGCAAGAAACAAGGCCAGCGGATTACACGCACATTCCACAGCTCAGGCGGCAGCTCAAGAAGCTCAACCTCATGATCACTAACTATGTCTTCCTCCCGGAACTTGCTTATTATCTCATTCCAAACAAGTGCAAACCGTCGTGCCTCCACCTGATTCGACTCAATCTTCCGAAAGGATCGGCTGAAACCGTACCTTAGCTGCAATCTCTGCCAGAAATTGCGAAGACGGCTAGGCAAGAAGCTCTCATTCACCTGCTGCTCCTCTGGCATGATGTTGAATGACATGGCACTTGCAAAGAACTGGAACCGAAGTCGCAGCTGTTTCATGTCCCTGATCTCTCCCAAATGTGCAAAAAGCCCCACAAATGCACCCGTCAGAGAAGAAAAGATAGCATACCAAATCTGGATATCCATGAGGTAGATCAACACCACTGGCAACCAGAGCACAAACACCGCAAAACGATTGCTTTGGCCAAAGAACTCATGCCAAGTATACCGGATTCCACTCAGCTTGTATATCTCTTTTGTGGGTTTTACAAGTGGCCTGATTTGGAGAAAATAACTGAAGGCAAACTTCACGGCAAGCAAAAGCACCCAGAAGATGGAGTACTTAACATTGTCAAAGGTGCCCTCACGTAGTCCTCGGCCAACAAAGCTGCGGCTCTGGAACCACCAGGTGAGGGCATAACAGATCTTCCAATTTGTCTTCTCCAAAGCGTTTCGCACCCAGGGCACAATGAAAAGCACTAAAGCAAGGACCTCAGGGATGACAAACGCTGCAGCTGCATAGAGGAAGCTCATGATCCGTGAATCAACTGCTGACGACCACTGCCCATTGCTTGTCCTCTGGTTCCAGATCCTCTTGTATAGGACAGCAAACGCAAGGACCCATGCGGCTGCAACAATGGCCTTGAGCACCATGCGCACAGCAAGCATGCGACCATCCCTAAATGCGCGGCGGAACTGTGTGCCGATGTCCAGCAGGGACTGGAGGAACCGGAGCGCAGCCCAGGTGATGAAAATGGTGAGCACGCGCACCTGCGTGTCCTTGGACCTTGAGCCGCGGGATGAGCGCAGATCGTCCCACGGCCACTTGGCGCCCTCCCACGCCACGATCGCCGCAGCTTGCAGGTAGAGAAGCAGCATCACCCACAGCCTGTCGAAGCTCCGGTAAATGTTCCAGAAGGAGCGGACCTCGACGAAGCCCGTCTTGCGCACGCGGGTGCGGTCCGGCGGGGTGCGGAAGAAGTGGCGCGACTGCTCGACGGGCCAGCCGAGGCGGTCGAACACGTCACGGCGCCAGAAGTACTCGTTGATGTCATCGTAGTTCCTCCAGGCGACGTGCGGCGCTTGGCCGTCGCGGCTGGACACGGCCTCGGCGCGGACGACGTCGTAGATGGGGGTGACGACGCGCGTGAGGAAGGCGTTCTCGCCGTGCACGGCGGGGTTGGCGGGGCGGCCCGTGGCGGTGTCGATGAAGCCCTCGAGGATGCGGTGCAGCTCGTTGGCCATGTGGTGGTAGATGTAGCAGAGGCACTCGGGCATGAAGCGGAGGTTGGCGGCCTCGCCCCAGACGAGCAGGTGCAGGCCCGTGTAGAGCAGATCGACGCGCGAGTCGCCGTCGGGGATGTAGACGGAGGGGCGGCGGCCGAGGAAGCCGCACCAGGAGACGTAGTTGCGGAGCAGCTTCTTGCGGATTTGGCGCGCGATGCGGGGCTCGAGCGTGTCGGAGAAGTCGGCGGAGGAGAGGCGCATCTGCGCGTTGGCGAGGAGGAGCACGAGGTGCTCCCGCTGATTCCTGACGTTGTCGCGCTGGAAGCCGAAGAAGGCGCCGAGCCAGTCCATGAGGTCCTGGCCGTCGCGCCACTGCGAGAAGGGCGGCGGGCGGAGGCCGCCCACCGCCCGGAGCGCCGCCGCGGCCGCCCGCACCTCGGGGAACCGCAGCGACGGGTGCTCGGCGAGGAGGTCGTGGATGGGCAGGATGTTGTAGGGCTCGCCGCCCGCGGCCGCCGCGGTGGCGGCGGCGCGTCGCTGGGTGCCGCGCGGCGTGGTCATGCTGCTGGCATTGGGTGTGCTGCGTTTAGGGCTGGGCAGTGGGCTAGATCTGGGGAGCGGGCGGGCGGCTGGAGAAGTGGAAGGGGTCGTGCGTGTGCGGCGTGCCGTGTGGAGCTGGAAGGAAGGAAGGGGGGAGACGGCGGACGGGCCAGGGTGGCGTGGGGTTTGGGGGATAGTTTGAAAATTGAAACCGGGGGGCGACCGGCGTGGGGAAGGGACGATGCGGAGTGTGCCTGCCGGCACCCGGGACCGGGACAGTGGGCGGAGCCGCGGAGGAATTGAAGCGGCAGGCGTGGCGGGGTGCGCGGCGCCGCGCGGCGTGGAGTATGACGGAACCAGGGTGAGCCAGGAAGCGAGCTCGCGTGATTAACTGGACCGGAACCCATGATGCGAAACGGTGAAATGAAACGGAGGGATGGTCCAGTTCTTGTTTTGTCTGTCCCGGTTTTGGAATGGTTTGAGGGTTTATTTTTGGTGATAAAAATAAGGGCTGCGCTTCCGTCCGGACGGCCAGGCTGGACCGGATGCCGCCCTGCTCGAGCTAGCTGGTGCATGCGTACAGATGTATTTTATGATTTTTAGAGTTTAGAAAACTATAACTCATAAACCAAACACCATGATTAAAATCTGATTGCACCATCGTGCTTCTTACAATAATTCTTTAAAACAAGACCTCATATGGATATAGTTTGACAAAAATTTAGCATATACAATATCCTGATATACTTTTACAACATTCATATGAAACACTTACAACATACTCCTATAACCACTGAAACACTGGATACATACTTTTATAACATACATATTTCACCCCGCTATGAAGCAAAGAAGAAGGTAAGAAAGATAAGCATGCGAGCAGAGGGGCAATAAAGGTTGATGGGAAGATCGAGGTCGCGCTGGCTGGAGTAGAGAATAATCGCCGCCGGTGACGGATCTCTCAATCCGACCAATAGACATGAAACATGCATATGAAACACTCTACAACACCATATCTAATTTTGAAACTTCCAGGCACGACACTTACAACATATATATATATATATATAACTACTGAAACACTCGAAACATGTGTATGAAATATTTAAAAAAATATGAAAAAACACTTGCAAATTATTTTACAAATACACGTAACATTTAGATAAAACAATTACAACAATATATATGAAAACATACAAAACATTCAGATGAACACTTGTAAATATTAATTTAGAAAACGAGATGAAACATTATAAATATACTCTTAAAGCATACGTCTAAAAAAGATGAAACATTTTGAGTAACGCTTGCAATATGCATCTAAAAAGAATTGTAACATATGCAACATTACCGATCTACCTTTTTAACATACACAAAAAATAAAAATATATAAATATTTTAAAAATAAAAAGATTAAAAAATTGGAAATAAAAAAGAAAAAGAAAAAGGGAAAAATGAAAAAAAAAGAAAAAAGAAAAAACGAAAAAGGGAAAAAAAAAAAAAAAGAGGCGAGCGGCGCGCGAGAGTCGAGCGGTGGGGGCGAGCCGCATGCGGGGTGGCGCGTCCTGCCTGGCCGGACGTCTGCCCAAGATCATTACCGTAAAAATAATAACGAATATTGTCATTTCCATACTTTGTTATAATCAGGTAGTACTACAGTATAATAGTATTCAAGTTTGTTCGTTTTACATTTTTGCGAACTAGTTTCATGCAAGTTGAATTGAGTGTGGAATGAATGAATGATGAGATTGTTTCTGTCTTCCATCCAAAAAAAGAGAAAAAATGGCATGAATAACTTATTTCACTACTCTATATAGCTGTACATTAAACACCTTTGACATGTATAAATCGGCCATTATATATTATAAGAAGTCTTGCTCCTCACATCAAAGAATGTCATGTTTAAATACACCATCAAATACTAAAAGTTCCGTCACATCAATATTTAGACACATACATCTAGTACAACATGGTGGCGGGTAAGTTTCTTTCACCCTTCTTGGTTTCTCTGATGTTTTCATTCCTAGGTGGATGGGTTGGAGGGCCCTAGTGCTTAGAGCGTCTTCACCAAATCTCTTACTCTCCCACGTCCCTTAAATAGGAAATGTAACAGCTACATCAGATTTGTTATTACGTCGAACCAAAGACCCCTTCCTTTCGAAGTGCAATGCATGTCATTGTAAAGTGGCACCTTCTATGTTCTCCCATACCCAAGGGAAGACCATGTACTGCTGAGAAAGAAGTGTCTCATACTTAGTAGGTCGCCTAGGTCCTAACCTTAGTTGTATCCCTATATTCTCTAAGATATCTCCTAAATCTATCAAATCTCTCCTAAAGAAGGGGGAGACATGTCCCTCTCCTAAACGAGATGAGGTTTTGGCAATCTGCTGGAGCAAAGGTCTGCCATATTCTAAAGTTACCTTTGAAAGATTTCCTAATTGGTTTTAGGGGAGAAGGAGTTTCAAACTTGGTAAGATGCTCTTAAGGCCTCTTTTGGAATGAAGGTTTTTTTTGTTTATATAAATTTTCCATGTGAAACGAATTAATTCCCAACTAATCCCTGCTATTCTAACGAGTCAAAATTTCTTATGTTTAATTTGTAAAAGAATGATACCAACATTTATGTCTCTAAATAGTTTATTATCAAAATATATTTCATGAATAGTCTAATAATGTTTTTTTTATGTTATAACTTTTAGTATTTTTATATAGATTTAATTAAACTTACAATTATTAACATTTCAGTAAGTGAGAATTACTTCTTTTTTTTGGGGGGGGAGGGACGGAGAGTAGTGACTTCTAATTCATTCATTCAACGGTAATGATCCTGTTCGGTCATCCGGCCGGATCTGACGCGGCTCTCAGCGGATGGTGCTCCCAACGCCGTGGGCCACGTGCCGCCCGTCCCTGGCGCCGCACCGTTTTTTTTTTCTTTTTTCTCTTTCTTTTTTGTTTCCTTTTTCTTTTTTCTTTTTTCTTTCTTTTCTTTTTCGTTTTCATTTTTTCGTTATTTTCCCTTTTCTTTATTTTATTATTATTTTAATATTTACATATATTTTTTCGGTAATGATACCGGTAGGTCGTCCAACCTAGCAGGACGCGCGCGCCACCAAGCGCTACGGTCCGCTTCCCTACCGCTCCACATCTGCCCTTCTTTTTTCTGGTTGTTTCGTTTTTGTTCTTTTTTCATTTTTTTTCATTTTTTCTTTTTTATTTTTTATTTCATCTTTTTTCGTTTTTTTGTTTTTCTTTCTCGTTTTGCTTCTAGTTTTTTCTTATTTTTTTATTTCTTGATATGGATGTTGCAAAAATATATCCAAAATATTTACCTATGTTGTAAGTGTTTCAGATACATATTTTAAGTATTGTTCAAAATATTTCATCTTTTTTGAATGTCATGTTTCAAGTGCCCGTTTTTCATGCTTCATCTCTTTTTTTAAATGAATGTTTTGCAAGTGTTTTCATCTGGACGTTGCATATGTTTTCATATGTGTGTTGCAAATGTTTTATCTGAATGTTGCATATATTTACAAATGATTTCCAAGTGTTTTCAAGTATTTTTTTTCAAAAGTTTCATACGCATGTTTCTAGTGTTTCAGTAGTTTGATACATATGTTTCAAATGTCACATATTGATGTTTCAAAAGTAGATCTGTTGTTGCAACTAGTGTTTCTGTATGCATATTTCATGCTCATCGGCAGGATCGGGAGGTCCACCACCGGCAGCGACCCTCCTCCGCCACCACGGCATGACCTCGCTTCTTCCCAACAACCGTCATCGTCCATCTACCCACGTGTTCATCTTTCTTGTCCAATTGTGTGCTTCATAGCGGCCATCCTTCATCCCTGGCAACTCCGACACCCAATCCGACTTGGCCGGCGTTACTTCTCATTAGCCGTCGTCTACCTCCTCCATTGCCGGCTGGCCGAAACCGGTCGTTCCCTTCCTTTGCTTTGTGTCGTCCTAGAAGAAGAGGTAAAACATGCACGTTGCAAAAGTACATACCCAGTGTTTCAGTAGTTTCAAAAGTATGTTACATGTGTTTTTGTAGGAATATTGCAAAAGTATATTGAAATATTGTATATGTAAAAAATAAAAATTATCAAAATATATTAATGTGAGATCTTGTTTTGAAGAGTTTATTATAAGAAATACGATGGTATGATCGGATTTTAATTTAGATAATTAGTTTAGGAATTATAACTTTTTTAATGGACAACAACAATAAAAATATGCATGCATGCAGTACAGTACTATTGGTGGGTGTATGCATGTGGGCGTTCGGACCACTGGCTCCGTCCGAGGGGAAGTATCTCCCTTCATTCATAGTGTAACAGAACCGGCTAAATCACCTGGCCCACAGGCGCCTGTCATTGTCACTAATGACTTCTGACAGCCGGGCCCGTGTCCCAAATGATCTAGGCAGATCTGTCGGGCTACATCAGCGCCCTAAACTCCGCAGGATCACCATTGCAGAATCATCACAGGATTACAACATTTCATAATAAATTACATCAGAGTACAGAAGCGGAATATTACATAACTTAAGTTTACAAACCAGTTGTTCCAAATAGAATTTAAGTACTATTATTACAAACCATAGATAGTGGCGGTAGCAGTTGAATAATTATACAACATTATGAATATGATAACTTGGACCCTGCCCACGGGTCCCACTTTACTCTTCCTCACTGCCCTCCTGGATGATGGTCATGCAGCACGGAGCAAGGCAGACCTCCGATGGCGGTTCACCTGCAGCATGGGTTACAAACCCTGAGTACTTGGGGTACTCCGCAAGACTTACCCGACTAAGGGTGTAAAATGAGACTCAGGAATGCAGGTCATAGGTAGGGCTAGCAGAGGATAAGAATTTGCGGAAAAGCATTACTAAGCAATATTTTATTTTATTGATATTATAATTGTATCCATAGTTCTAATAATCAACCTCAACCATCATCATTCATCCATTTCCTTCATTCAATCAGTTGACCTAGTTGAGAACCACTTCTCGGGGTAGGAAAGTGGATTGAGTCTCCATTAACCGAGGAGCACGTCGATTCGAATCCAGAAATAAACCCAGCTGGGGATTCTAACCACACTGCATATGCAGCACGCCGGCATACATATACCAACCCGTCGTTACGGCTTTGCTATCCCGGAACCGGTCCTGCGCCACCCGAGAGCACAGTACACCACTCGTCTCCAGGCACGCCGGCCACGTGGGTACAAGCTACTCTCGCCATCTCTCCACTCCCAGTGCGTGGTTGTCGGTTCCAGCAATAGCGCTACCGAACTCTAGGCTTTCCACATTGGTATGTGGCTAGGCTGTTCATCTCGATCCAGCACTCCGACAACGAGCGGTCCCTACTTTTATTTTGGTTCGTGCCTGCCGGGTACCAAGTCATGGGAAACGCCGTCCCAAGAGCACAACACCCGGCGAAACACATTTCCGGTGATACCGACCAGTTCCAAACTATTCCGAAGGCGATCGTGCATCGGGACTCTAACCCGAATACACATTAACCAACGGATAACAAGTTTTTCACCAATCATAACATAATCATAGCACAGAAAATAGTTTTTCTTTTTGCAAAGCTAAGTTCATTAAGCATGACTAAGCATTTTTCAAACTTTTTTTATTTAAATCAGGTTTTCAGGGTTATTATTTGGGACAATGCATCTGGATAGGTGACAATCAACTCCTATTAACTTAATGCAATAATTTAATTCGAATTATAAAGATTTCACAGTAGAGGGTTAATGCACCGGGGCTTGCCTTGGATTGAGAAGAGGGTGGGATCGGGATCAGTCCCGCAGATGTCGAAACCCTGGATCGCCTCCGGATTGACCTCTCCCGCAGTGGCCTCGACCTTCACTTCGTCGTTCCCGGTCACTACACGTGTGCAATGATGCATGCTTAACATGATGCAATACATAAATAGAAATGCGATAATCAAATATCAATATCTTGAGTACAACTTTCCTTCACGGAGAAGCCGTAAACGAGATCTCAAAAAGTAAATCGGCGTTTTACTTTAAAACCTATTTTACAGTCATAGAAAGCCGCTGCACAGCTTGATGACTACTACAAGGTACTAGGTTATCAAGTTTGCCAAGGATCACATAGTGAAAGACCCTTGGTCTTCATTCAACCCAAAAGCCACACAACAAACCTAAATCCATTTCTCCTATCCATTTTATTTATTTTTCCCTAATTAACATATATTTACTATCTGACCAAACTAGTTCAAATGTGCCCAAATTTTACCAACAGATAGATTTTATCCAGAAACAGAGCCACAATTAATTTCATGATTTTTGGATTTACAGAGAATTAATTAAAAATGCACAAACTTGCTAATATCAATTAATCTACTGATTTATTTACCAGGAAAAATGTATTGGGGAACCACATTTCATATTTTTAACAAATACTACATGTTACAGAGAGCATACACAAATATTTTCAAAATTTTTGAACCAACAGATTTATTCATATGAAAATAACAAGTATCAGCACTATTCATACAAATATAAATAAGAAAAGCATTTGAAAAATTCGCTGGAAATAAAGAAGGCGGCCCAAACGACCGAGGCGGCCCAGCTGGCCAGGCCGGCCCAGCCGCGGCCCGCGAGCGCTCCCGCGCGTCCACCCGCGCGCGCGGCCCACGCCCGCGCCCGCTGACGCTGACAGGCGGGTCCGGCCGGTCAGGGTCGTCCCCTTCCTCCGGCCGGCCCCCGGTGCGCGCGCACGCGCACGCGCACGCGCACGGCCGCGACGGCGCTCGCCGCCGGCGACCCCAACGACGAACCCGAGCGGCCCAACCATACCCCTAGGATCACTCTAACCACCTAACGACTCTAGCCTAGCCTCGAACATCACCGACGAGCCCTCCACGGCCATGGCGGGAGCGGCGGCACGGCGAAGCCGTTCCAGCCACGGTGAACCAATAGCAAGGAATCCAAGGGGTTGGGGAGGTCTAGGAGCTCACCACGAAGCTGACTAGCAGGCCGGTGAGGACGGAGACGGCTCGGAGGGATCGGCTTGACGACGGCGGCGGATCCCGGCGGCTCGGCACGAAGGCGACCTCGCGTTCCGGCGAACCTAGGGAACAAGAGGACACACCGACACCAGGATGAGGATCAAGGGGTCACGGGAAACATGCTGCGCGCCAAACCGAGGCCCGGAGCTCACCCAATCTAGCTCGTGACGACGGCGGAGCTCGCGGCGGCGCTCTGCCCGCCCGCGAGGAAGACAACAGCGTTCCGGCGGCTACGAAGCTCCACGGCTCTCACCAGTGGACGCAAACGATGCGCACGGACGCCAGCTAGCACACTGTGAGATGGAGAGGGCGGAGATGGCGGAGGCTCGGCGAATTTGGCCGGCGACCGAGAGAGCTTGGAGGTGGCCGGGAAAGGAGAAAATGACGGGGAGGGGCGACCGTCGCCTTTTAGAGGGCAAAGGCGAGGGGAGCAGGCGCGGCACGACGCGGCGCACGCGTATCGCCTGTCAACGGCCACCGGGGCGCAAGATCCCGCCCGGCACGGCCGCCGCGCGCGCGCGGCCGGCACGGGCGCTGCCGGCGCTGTGCGAGCAGAGTAGGGGAGGGGCAGAGTACTGTAGCAGTAGGGTTATAGGGCTGTCGGTTTTGACCAAATTGCGACCGATTTCAAATA
This sequence comes from Eremochloa ophiuroides, assembly GCA_038502445.1. NCBI lineage: Eukaryota > Viridiplantae > Streptophyta > Magnoliopsida > Poales > Poaceae > Eremochloa > Eremochloa ophiuroides. The sequence goes on from JAHLJS010000006.1 coordinate 60,567,958, forward strand.
CAAACTTGAAAAAGTTCAAAAACAAAAGTTGTAGATTTTGAAATTCTGAACATCTTTGCTTTTGGAACCAAGTTCAAATTCGAAGTAGTTTTGAAACTACAGCAAAAGGGGTAAACTAGGTTTTTGAATTTCAAATCGTATTTTTAAAATTACTTTTGATTTTACATAACAACTTGAAAAATAGCCAAAATAGAAGTTGTTCTACTCAGTGAGCTTTACAACTTTTATTTAGGAAGTTTGGTCAGATTCCATATAATTTTTGAAATGGTGTTTCAAATTCATTTTTCAATTCATTGATTTGAGCTAAATTCAAATTTTTATAATAGAACTTCAAAATCTCCAAAAATAAAAGTTGTCACATTTTAAAAGATCTACAACTTTCATTTAGGTGCCATCTCAAGATTCCTTCTAGATTTTGAATTAGGGTTTTAGGGTAAGATTAGGGTTTATTCGGATCCTAAATTCGAATTTCTAATTCCTAATTCAAAATCACATTAGCCCAAACCACTCTAGGGTCCTAAGCACAATCATATGCAAATTAATTAACTTAAACATGATGACATGGCATATTTAATTATCCGTAATACCCGGGGTATTACAGCCTTCCCCCCTAAAAGAAATCTCGTCCCGAGATTAGCTATTCTAGAAACTGAAACAAAGTAATGGAAAAGAAAATACATGGGACAAAATATTTTACACGAGCTCACAAAATAAGTAGAAGGGTTTTTGATACAGAAGATACTAGTCAGACCATTACATTCATAAGGTGGCAAAGAATTCCGGAAAGTTTTCTGCGAGATAGTCCTCGGATTCCCAGGTAGCTTCATCTTCGGAATGTTGGTCCCATTGGATCTTGTACCACCTGGTGGTTCTTCTCCTGGTAACACGGTCCTTGATATCCAAGACCCGTACTGGGTATTCTGAATATGTCAGTTCGGGCTCCAGTACCACACCTTCTACATCAGTCACTTGGTCGGGAACTCGCAAACACTTCTTTAGCTGGGATACGTGAAACACATTGTGTACCTCTGACAGGTTATCTGGTAACTGCAACCGATAGGCAACTTTTCCCACACGCTCGGTGATTAAGAATGGTCCAATGTAGCGCGGGGCTAACTTACCTCTGACTCCAAAGCGATTGACTCCTTTCATAGGTGAAACCTTCAAGTATACATAGTCTCCAACCTTGAATGCTAGGGGTCTACGCCGCTGATCGGCATAGCTTTTCTGCCGAGACTGAGCCACTTTTAGATTCTCTTGTATTACTCGAACTTTCTCTTCGGCTTCATTGACTAGGTCAACTCCATAAAACCATCTTTCACCGGGTTCGGACCAATTTAACGGAGTACGACATCTGCGGCCGTACACTGCCTCGAACGGAGCCATCTTGATGCTTTCTTGGTAACTGTTGTTGTACGAGAATTCGGCCAATGCCAAGCACTCGTCCCACTTGTCGGGGTAATTCAGTGCACAGGCTCTCAACATATCCTCAAGCACTTGATTAATTCTTTCTGTTTGTCCGTCAGTCTGCGGATGATAGGCCGTACTGTGCAGAAGTTTAGTACCCAACGATTCATGGAAGGATCTCCAAAACTTGGATACGAACTGAGTACCTCGATCAGAGACAATTGTCTTCGGCACCCCATGAAGTCTCATCATGTGTTCTATATACATCTTGGCATAAGTAACCGCAGTGTAGGTATCTTTAACTGGCATGAAATGGGCTTGCTTCGTGAGACGATCCACAATGACCCAGATCGAGTTAAATCCCCTAGATGTCCTGGGCAATCCCACGACGAAATCCATACTAATGTCTTCCCATTTCCATGCAGGAACCGGTAACGGTTGTAGCTCTCCACCAGGCTTCATGTGTACAGCTTTAACCTTCTGACAGGTATCACATCTTGACACATACTGTGCAATTTCTATTTTCATCTTAGTCCACCAGAATTTCTGTTTCAAATCCTGGTACATCTTGTTGCTTCCTGGGTGGATAGAGTACCTTGTAAGATGCGCTTCATCAAGAATTTTGCGACGTAGCTCTGGGACTTTTGGGACTACCAAACGATTCTTGAACCATACGATGCCTTCATTATCAATTCTGAAACAATCTGCTTTCCCCGCCTGGACCTTTTCTTTGATATGCCTGATGCCCTTGCTTCCCCTTTGAGCGGCCACGATCTCATCACGGATGGAAGTTTTAATACTGATATTTGCCAGACTGCCCTGTGGAACTATTTCTATGCCCAATTTTTCCAACTCACAGCACAACGACAGATTGTAAGGCCTCACAGTCAAACAGTTGCAATGAGCCTTCCGACTAAGCGCATCAGCAACCACATTAGCTTTGCCCGGATGGTAGTGTACTTCAATATCATAGTCTTTAATCAACTCTAGCCATCTTCGCTGCCTCATATTCAGCTCTTCTTGGGTGAAGATGTACTTCAAGCTTTTATGGTCAGTGTACACATTGCATGTGCTGCCTAGCAAATAGTGACGCCAGATCTTCAATGCATGAACCACAGCTGCCAATTCAAGATCATGAGTGGGATAGTTTTCTTCATGGGGTCGGAGTTGTCGTGAAGCATATGCAATAACTCTGCCTTCTTGCATCAAAACACAACCAAGGCCAGTACCCGACGCATCACAATACACATCGAATGGCTTCTCGATATCCGGCTGAGCTAGGACTGGTGCAGTGGTCAAACACTTCTTCAAGGTTTGGAATGCTGTCTCACACTCTGACGACCACACAAACTTGACTTGATTCTTCAGTAAGTTGGTGATTGGCTTGGCTATTCTTGAGAAGTCAGGGATGAAACGGCGGTAATATCCCGCCATACCCATAAAACTGCGAACTTGATGAACAGTGGTTGGCGGCTTCCAATTTAGGATTTCCTCTACCTTACTTGGATCAACAGATACTCCCTCAGCGGAGAGAATATGTCCGAGAAAAGGAACTTTGTTCAACCAGAACTCACACTTGCTGAATTTTGCGTAAAGTTGATGCTCTCTCAAGCGAGTTAGGACGATGCGAAGGTGGTTGGCATGTTCTTCAGGTGTTTTGGAATAGACAAGGATATCATCGATGAACACGACAACGAATTTGTCGAGCTCGGGCATGAAGACGGAATTCATGAGATACATGAAGTAGGCAGGTGCGTTGGTTAAGCCGAAAGACATGACTAGGTACTCATATAGGCCATATCTAGTGGTGAAAGCTGTCTTTGGAATGTCTTCGGGACGGATTTTGATTTGGTGGTAGCCGGATCTAAGGTCAATTTTAGAAAACACCTTAGCCCCAGCCAGTTGGTCAAAGAGTAGGTCGATACGAGGTAGCGGATATTTGTTCTTGACGGTCACCTCGTTGAGTGGACGATAATCGATACAGAGTCGAAGGGATTTGTCCTTCTTCTTGACAAAGATGGCAGGGCAACCCCAAGGAGATGAGCTAGGTCTGATGAAACCCTTATCAAGCAAATCTTGTAGCTGCACTTTAAGCTCCGCCAATTCCTTGGGAGGCATCCTATAAGCTCTACGAGAGATAGGAGCTGTTCCAGGCTTAAGCTCAATGGCAAATTCAACATCCCGATCAGGTGGCAAACCAGGCAATTCATCAGGAAACACGTCTGGGAATTCACAGACCACAGGAATCTTCATCACTTCTTCCACTGAGGTAGCACACACAGAAATAATACAATACCAAGTTCATACAATAAGGCTTGCACCCAGGCAAAGCCACAACCCATAACTAAGGTTTTCTAGACAAGCACCTAAGATAGACAAAAGAGAGGAACTAGCTGACAACTCTAGACCACACTGGCCTAGTCCTCGTCGATCTCCGACGCGCCAGAAGCGTCACTGTCCTCGAGGTCCTCCTCGATGTCCTCGTCACTCTCCTCGGAGTCCTCGTCGCTGCCCTCGGAGTCCTCCTCAGAGTCTGGCTCCTCAACCTCGAGAGGCTCAACCTCCTCGTCAACGTCCTCCATGTCCTCATCCTCACCAAGGACAACTCCAAACTCCGGATCCTCCTCCTCAGGTGCCGGGATAGGGTAGAGCTGATCGTTGAGCTGGTGCACCTCCTCCTGCAAGGCGATGTTGTCCGCCTCAAGCTGCGCGGTACGCTGCTCCGCCTCCAGCATCCTGTCGACGATCGCATCCTCGCGCTCCCAAGCCTCATCCCGCTGCTGCGTCAGGCGGTCGACCTCCCGACGCAGGTCACGGTTGGTCCTCACGTCCTGGTAGTGGTTGCGGCGAGCAACCTCATACTCCTCCTCCCACTGCCCGACCAACTCCCGAAGTCTCGCAACCTCGGCCTCCAACTCCTCACTGCTGCGACGGGGTGAGCGACTCCCAGAAGCCTCGCCCTCCCCGGTACGTGGCGCCAACTGGTGGTGCGGAACACCACGCGGTCCTGTCATCTTCCTGGCGGTGAGCTTGCAACGGGCCATCTGGAGAAGGTAAGTGGATTTATAAGTAATACGGGTTAGCAAGAATAGGTTTGGTAACTTATCCCAAAAACCCACTTTTAAGGAGGAAGTTATTTAATGTGTGATTAACATGATGCATGCACGTACTTACGAATTTTAAATTATGCAAGTAAACACATACATAAATAAATAAACTTTTAACATAGGGCTAATAATAATAGCATTATTCCTCATGCTACTATAGCCACATAATATTAAATATAGGTTAAATTAATACTACGGAATAAGTCAAGAATAGAAGCAATTTGGACCCAAAATAACATATTAAGTTTTATGATCCAAAACCTTTTGAAGTTTTCGAAAAGTAATCCGTAATGATTAGCAAGGTAATGCTCCGATACCAACTGTAACAGAACCGGCTAAATCACCTGGCCCACAGGCGCCTGTCATTGTCACTAATGACTTCTGACAGCCGGGCCCGTGTCCCAAATGATCTAGGCAGATCTGTCGGGCTACATCAGCGCCCTAAACTCCGCAGGATCACCATTGCAGAATCATCACAGGATTACAACATTTCATAATAAATTACATCAGAGTACAGAAGCGGAATATTACATAACTTAAGTTTACAAACCAGTTGTTCCAAATAGAATTTAAGTACTATTATTACAAACCATAGATAGTGGCGGTAGCAGTTGAATAATTATACAACATTATGAATATGATAACTTGGACCCTGCCCACGGGTCCCACTTTACTCTTCCTCACTGCCCTCCTGGATGATGGTCATGCAGCACGGAGCAAGGCAGACCTCCGATGGCGGTTCACCTGCAGCATGGGTTACAAACCCTGAGTACTTGGGGTACTCCGCAAGACTTACCCGACTAAGGGTGTAAAATGAGACTCAGGAATGCAGGTCATAGGTAGGGCTAGCAGAGGATAAGAATTTGCGGAAAAGCATTACTAAGCAATATTTTATTTTATTGATATTATAATTGTATCCATAGTTCTAATAATCAACCTCAACCATCATCATTCATCCATTTCCTTCATTCAATCAGTTGACCTAGTTGAGAACCACTTCTCGGGGTAGGAAAGTGGATTGAGTCTCCATTAACCGAGGAGCACGTCGATTCGAATCCAGAAATAAACCCAGCTGGGGATTCTAACCACACTGCATATGCAGCACGCCGGCATACATATACCAACCCGTCGTTACGGCTTTGCTATCCCGGAACCGGTCCTGCGCCACCCGAGAGCACAGTACACCACTCGTCTCCAGGCACGCCGGCCACGTGGGTACAAGCTACTCTCGCCATCTCTCCACTCCCAGTGCGTGGTTGTCGGTTCCAGCAATAGCGCTACCGAACTCTAGGCTTTCCACATTGGTATGTGGCTAGGCTGTTCATCTCGATCCAGCACTCCGACAACGAGCGGTCCCTACTTTTATTTTGGTTCGTGCCTGCCGGGTACCAAGTCATGGGAAACGCCGTCCCAAGAGCACAACACCCGGCGAAACACATTTCCGGTGATACCGACCAGTTCCAAACTATTCCGAAGGCGATCGTGCATCGGGACTCTAACCCGAATACACATTAACCAACGGATAACAAGTTTTTCACCAATCATAACATAATCATAGCACAGAAAATAGTTTTTCTTTTTGCAAAGCTAAGTTCATTAAGCATGACTAAGCATTTTTCAAACTTTTTTTATTTAAATCAGGTTTTCAGGGTTATTATTTGGGACAATGCATCTGGATAGGTGACAATCAACTCCTATTAACTTAATGCAATAATTTAATTCGAATTATAAAGATTTCACAGTAGAGGGTTAATGCACCGGGGCTTGCCTTGGATTGAGAAGAGGGTGGGATCGGGATCAGTCCCGCAGATGTCGAAACCCTGGATCGCCTCCGGATTGACCTCTCCCGCAGTGGCCTCGACCTTCACTTCGTCGTTCCCGGTCACTACACGTGTGCAATGATGCATGCTTAACATGATGCAATACATAAATAGAAATGCGATAATCAAATATCAATATCTTGAGTACAACTTTCCTTCACGGAGAAGCCGTAAACGAGATCTCAAAAAGTAAATCGGCGTTTTACTTTAAAACCTATTTTACAGTCATAGAAAGCCGCTGCACAGCTTGATGACTACTACAAGGTACTAGGTTATCAAGTTTGCCAAGGATCACATAGTGAAAGACCCTTGGTCTTCATTCAACCCAAAAGCCACACAACAAACCTAAATCCATTTCTCCTATCCATTTTATTTATTTTTCCCTAATTAACATATATTTACTATCTGACCAAACTAGTTCAAATGTGCCCAAATTTTACCAACAGATAGATTTTATCCAGAAACAGAGCCACAATTAATTTCATGATTTTTGGATTTACAGAGAATTAATTAAAAATGCACAAACTTGCTAATATCAATTAATCTACTGATTTATTTACCAGGAAAAATGTATTGGGGAACCACATTTCATATTTTTAACAAATACTACATGTTACAGAGAGCATACACAAATATTTTCAAAATTTTTGAACCAACAGATTTATTCATATGAAAATAACAAGTATCAGCACTATTCATACAAATATAAATAAGAAAAGCATTTGAAAAATTCGCTGGAAATAAAGAAGGCGGCCCAAACGACCGAGGCGGCCCAGCTGGCCAGGCCGGCCCAGCCGCGGCCCGCGAGCGCTCCCGCGCGTCCACCCGCGCGCGCGGCCCACGCCCGCGCCCGCTGACGCTGACAGGCGGGTCCGGCCGGTCAGGGTCGTCCCCTTCCTCCGGCCGGCCCCCGGTGCGCGCGCACGCGCACGCGCACGCGCACGGCCGCGACGGCGCTCGCCGCCGGCGACCCCAACGACGAACCCGAGCGGCCCAACCATACCCCTAGGATCACTCTAACCACCTAACGACTCTAGCCTAGCCTCGAACATCACCGACGAGCCCTCCACGGCCATGGCGGGAGCGGCGGCACGGCGAAGCCGTTCCAGCCACGGTGAACCAATAGCAAGGAATCCAAGGGGTTGGGGAGGTCTAGGAGCTCACCACGAAGCTGACTAGCAGGCCGGTGAGGACGGAGACGGCTCGGAGGGATCGGCTTGACGACGGCGGCGGATCCCGGCGGCTCGGCACGAAGGCGACCTCGCGTTCCGGCGAACCTAGGGAACAAGAGGACACACCGACACCAGGATGAGGATCAAGGGGTCACGGGAAACATGCTGCGCGCCAAACCGAGGCCCGGAGCTCACCCAATCTAGCTCGTGACGACGGCGGAGCTCGCGGCGGCGCTCTGCCCGCCCGCGAGGAAGACAACAGCGTTCCGGCGGCTACGAAGCTCCACGGCTCTCACCAGTGGACGCAAACGATGCGCACGGACGCCAGCTAGCACACTGTGAGATGGAGAGGGCGGAGATGGCGGAGGCTCGGCGAATTTGGCCGGCGACCGAGAGAGCTTGGAGGTGGCCGGGAAAGGAGAAAATGACGGGGAGGGGCGACCGTCGCCTTTTAGAGGGCAAAGGCGAGGGGAGCAGGCGCGGCACGACGCGGCGCACGCGTATCGCCTGTCAACGGCCACCGGGGCGCAAGATCCCGCCCGGCACGGCCGCCGCGCGCGCGCGGCCGGCACGGGCGCTGCCGGCGCTGTGCGAGCAGAGTAGGGGAGGGGCAGAGTACTGTAGCAGTAGGGTTATAGGGCTGTCGGTTTTGACCAAATTGCGACCGATTTCAAATACAAACTTGAAAAAGTTCAAAAACAAAAGTTGTAGATTTTGAAATTCTGAACATCTTTGCTTTTGGAACCAAGTTCAAATTCGAAGTAGTTTTGAAACTACAGCAAAAGGGGTAAACTAGGTTTTTGAATTTCAAATCGTATTTTTAAAATTACTTTTGATTTTACATAACAACTTGAAAAATAGCCAAAATAGAAGTTGTTCTACTCAGTGAGCTTTACAACTTTTATTTAGGAAGTTTGGTCAGATTCCATATAATTTTTGAAATGGTGTTTCAAATTCATTTTTCAATTCATTGATTTGAGCTAAATTCAAATTTTTATAATAGAACTTCAAAATCTCCAAAAATAAAAGTTGTCACATTTTAAAAGATCTACAACTTTCATTTAGGTGCCATCTCAAGATTCCTTCTAGATTTTGAATTAGGGTTTTAGGGTAAGATTAGGGTTTATTCGGATCCTAAATTCGAATTTCTAATTCCTAATTCAAAATCACATTAGCCCAAACCACTCTAGGGTCCTAAGCACAATCATATGCAAATTAATTAACTTAAACATGATGACATGGCATATTTAATTATCCGTAATACCCGGGGATATTACACATAGGACCCTAAAAATTTGAAAAACCGGAGCGCTCATTTGCTATTGCAATTAACCATCACCCGTCGTCTACAGTTACGCCGGTGCCGCAACAAAATATAATGCAAAAGCACGTTCAACGTCAGCGGACCGTTACACCCTCGGCGCTGCTCCAGCAGTTCAGCCGGCCGATCATCACACGCGGTGTCCCGCGCGCGAGGCCGGGGGTTTTTCTTTAATTCAACTTCAGCAGTTCAGCGTAGGAAGCGACGGATCACGCGTCTGCACGGAAGGTTCAAACAACCGTTCGTCCTCGCCCTCGCCGAAGCTCCGGTTCTCAGAACTCAGCAAGCATCTCTGTCAGACTCTAGTATCTACTCCCTCCGTCCTTAAATAATTGTCGCTTTCACTTCCTGAGAAATAACTTTAACTAAATATATATTAAATTACATTAATGTTCATAGTATACAATTAGTATCATTAAAAAGATCTTTAAATCTAGTTTTTTTACAAATTTAATTGGAGATACAAATGTTGTACGTTTTTTTATAAATTAAGTCAAACTTATGGTACGTATATTACTAGCGATAATTAAATAGGGACGGAGGAGTAGCTGGCGAAAAAAAAATTTGGAGAAGAGAAACATCGATTGTTTGTTCAGATCCCGATCGGCCATACGGGCTGGATCGGGGGTCCGCGCTTGCATGTGAGCCAGCGGTGGGGCCCTCCAGACCACGCCTCGGTTTGTTGCGCTGCATTGCAACTGCAGGCGTCTCTTTTGTCGCCTGCGCGAGAAGCCGGGAAAACAACGGCAACCCGTCGGACGCGGCACGGTTGCTTGCTTGTGATCTCGTCTGCGTCTGGCCACGCAAACCGCGTGGAAATCTGTTTATACCCTCAAAACTTGTGAACGAGAGAATCGCCTCGCCTCGCCTCGCCGTGTGTTGATTCATCGTTTCGTTTATACTGACCGAGTGTGTAAGGCTATCCACATTCATCGTCCTCTAAATCTATTTTTTAAAAGGAATATTTCATCCTGTTTATTAATATTTTTTCCTCTATATCACTTTTCTCCGCACTCATCTATTCTTTATATCATCCTCTATCCACGATGGGATCCACGTGTCTATAAATAAATTTTATCTAAATATATCCATGTGATATCTTGTTTTAAAGAATTTATTATAATGAATTTAATGGTGTAATTAAAATTTAATTTGAATTTCTAGTTTGTGAGTTAAAATAATTTTTACCTAGTGAAAAGGATGAGGCCCGCTACTCTCCCATGCTTGCCTGCTTGTCTCGCACGCCTCCTTGCCTGCTTCTGCATCCGCGCCAAGAATAGCCTAGCGCGCGCGTGTAGCCTACCTGATAACGTCCCCGCTGCGGATAAAATGAAATTGCAGTATGCTTTAACGTATAGCAGTGCAGTCTAACATCTACTGCAACTCCGAATCTACTACTACTGCTAAGCTACCCCGATATGACCAATCAACGCTATAAATAGGCCTCGTTTAGATCTCAGTTGCAGTTATAATTCTGCACTGTAATACGTTCGTTTGTATTTAACAACTTTTATTCAATCATAGTCTAAGTAACCTTAAAAAATTCGTCTCATGATGTACATGTAAAAAGTACAAACATGCAAACATTTCGTCTACATTTAATACTTCATGTATATACCGCAACGTTGATGTAACTAGTTATAATTGTAATTTACAGTGAATCTAGACAGAGCTATAATCCAGCAGTCCTTGCAAAACTATATTTCCACTTGACCGAGTTCCTTTCGCCACCGCCCGGATCCGGAAGGTAGCTGAACAACCTCATCTGCATTTGCCCAGACAGGGACGGATGCGTGATCGCCCCAGGTTGTCATTTCAGGACGGCTGACGGTGCTATTGACCTATTTTTAAGAGTATTTCCCCTCACAACGAATCATTTTTAACCTAAATTAGCTCAGCTTTTCAACTAAAGTGAACAGAATCATTATTAACGAAAAAACAGAAAGTACACGCACTTTTTATCTCTAGATACTAGGCTCTTTTTTCTTCTCCTCTTTTTTTTTTTTTGGGGAGGAAAGATGGCGCATGTGGAATAAAAAGAGACCCATGTGACCGCCCTGGCGCCCTGGATCTGATTCCAAACAAAAATAGCCTATTACTCCATCAACTGCCCCTTTAAGAGTTAAGACCCTCTTTTTTCCCTTGATTGAAGAATCGTTCCTTTTCAGATTCTATCTACAGCAGAGAGCATACGGGCCGCAATATTACATATATAATATAGTGCCTATGAGAGATTAACGCGTTGGATGAGGATGACAGACTTGTTGATGGCTCCATGACCGTATGAAATCTTTGTCTCACTCTGTATCACAAGTGCTATACAATTCCAACCCGTCGCACTCTGAGAAAGCGGCTTCGATGAGACGAGGGCACGAGGCACCCAAGGTTCGAGAGAAAATATTGTGTAGACTTCGGCGCTGAGATTTGGCGACGTTGACGCGCTTAGTTAAACGATGGATTGATTGAACGCGGTTACTACACGGGCGATAACGTGGTGCTGCTCATTGTTATCTTACTGCTGTACTCCATCCATGTGACTCTGGCTGGCACTTGGCACGGGATTCCCGTTCGGTTCACCGTTTATCTATCATCAATCGATCATTCAGTTATAAAATTTCAAATCATTATCATATTTACAAGGTCCGAGCATCGCCCATGTTAGGCTTGGCCGCTTGGACGTATAGAATATTTAAGCCGGACATCGAAAACCAGATCGAAGTCCGATGGAATGCTCTGTGCATCTATGCAGATATGTGGATTCTAGTCGATCCAACCACATGGTACTAAGTTAACCTAGGAGAAATACACTGAGGTCACGTTCGATTACTCTAGAATGGGACATGGAATCATTTTAGGCTTACTTGTTTATATAAATTTAGTTAGCAGTTCCGAGCTAAAATCTTTCCAAAAAAAAACTATTCCGTGATAACTGGACAAGACCTAAGTTAACCCACCCATGGTACTATACTACTATATTAATAAAGCCCATGCCAATGTATTCTGGATTTTGTGGGAGAAGCAATTGCGGAGAACTGCAGTGCGCAAGTCTTTGCCTGTTTACATTGCTCCGAAAAAAAGCAGCCAATTAGAACGATTCGATTTGCCTGCAAGCATTGTGCAAGTAGCAACGCAACACACAACCGGCAGGGGAGGCACCTTTGCCGCTTTGCGCATGCTGCTGCCAGTTCTTGCCCGCGGATTCCTTAGCGCGGGGAACGCGGGAACGCCGGATCACACGGCGCCAACGGGAAAAACAATAACGTCATTGACTCTCGAGTCTCGAGCGCACAAGGCGAGAGCACACAGCATATTCAGGCTTTGTTTAGCATCACAAAAACTTTATCTTAATGTTTGGCACAGGTATGAAATATTAAATATAAAAAAATTAATTATACAGAGTTTATGTAAATTGCAGGACGAATTGTTTTAGTTTAATTCATTTATATGATTTAACAATATCATGCTACAGTAAATATTTATTAATAACAAATTAATTAGATTTAATAAATTTATCTTTTTTTGCGACGGAAGAAGAATTATATTATATGATAGTTGGGTACATCAATCCGTTACAAACACTCTGAATCACGAAAAAATACCCACCCTATGAATAGCACAACTCAAAACCTAATATGTTTGACGCTTTGCAGTATGGATGACCGCAAAGGCAAACATTCGGCAAAATAGCCTGAGAACAAACGCCCAACGAACGACGACCAACATTCCTGTACGTGGAATTGAGGAAATTCTTCTTTCTGCCGTCTTCCTTCTTCTTTCTGCCATCGAAGAACGAGGAAGACTGATCTGAAACTTCTTCTCCCTAATTTTTCATTATAATCAGATCTAACCATAACAAAACAGAGAAGAGATTGGAGAAAATTATTCTATGGCGACGACATCATCTCCGTCTCGATGCCGCCGTCCGGAAACAAAGGTCTCCACGTCGTCGTGTTGATGAAGATGCTGACGCCGAAGTTGCCGACCTCATCTTCAACGAACCCGCCATGGAGAAGACGATTCCACCATTCTCTTTCGCCGTCGCCGAAGAAGAGAAGAAGGAGGAGATAAAACTCCAATAACAAAAACTTTGGCATGGAGAGATACTAGCCCTAACGATTCGATCTATTAGAAAAAACTTATTAAAAACAATAGATCCCCGCTCCCTTTAACTCTTAGCAAGATACCAGAGGGGAAGAAAAGGGGATCAACGGTGGTGGATGGGGAGAGGCGGCGGCGGACATGGCGGCGGCTGCTCTAGGTCACCTTCCGTGAGGGCGGGACCTGGGAGCGATTGGTCTCGTTTCTGCCGATTTAATAAATTTATCTCACGATTTACATCAGTGTCTAATCAGGTGGGGCCACCTATAGAGCACCCTCGTCGAGAACGAAACCTGAAAAGGAAGCGAGCAAGTGGGGGATTCTGCTTTGGGGAATTGGGGTCCCGGGCCTGGCAGTACGCCGCTGTCGATTTTGACGCTCCGGCCCACAGCGCCCTACTCTGAGAGAGAAAAAAACCCAGAGAATTGACCGGGCAACTTCTATAGCTGGAGAATTGACCGTGCGATGTTGGGCCTGGATCCCAGGGCTAGAGTGGATTATTTGCAACTAGCTCACCTAAAAAACTAGCCTCTTCAAGAGGTGATTATTTGGACTAGTTCAGGTGGGGACCATACTTTTTTCTCACATCTAGCCAAACCATAGCCCACACAAATAATTAGAAAAGTACTTTTTCTATCAATCTAACCCTTGCATCAAAACAGCACTTGAGGTAGAGGTAGTTGAGAGATAGTTTGCAGCTAGAAACTAACTCTAACCTCTAGCACAGGTAGAGGATCCAAACAGGACCGTTGTTGATAGCGTGTTGCTGTCGGCTCTCGCTGGCCCGGCGGAGGCAAGTGGAGACTGTTTTATGACTTATGAGCCCGGGATTAAGGCTCGTTTAGTTTTCTTCCTCAAACTCTACGTGCTGTTACATCATATGTTTGAACATATAAAGAACTAATTTACAACTAATTTGCAAAACAAATTTTCTAAGTCTAAACAATTTATGATTAGATCCTAAAACATGTGTTAATGATGAATTAATTATGTTAATAAATTTGTCGTGTTGTTTGTCGACGAAATCGATAATTTGTTTTTTATTGGTATCAACAACCCATGCAACACCTCATATAATATGATATGACACGCTAAAATTTACGCGCCAAAACTAAAACAAAGCGTAAAGAGTAAGTTTTAATGTGGACAGATCAGAAGCGACCAAGTGGGTATATTGTGCTGTATGCAATGCACCCACGCACTTATGGCTGTGCCACATCCACGTGATGCCATCGCAGATGTGTTGGGCCATGGAGAGCGGTTGGGCTTCTCCGTGGATCTTACACTCCCGGTCCCTTGATGATGATTTATTCATGGATCATGGTCCATTGCACCTATGATGGGGTCAATCGATCTAGTCTGGGGATATAAAAGGTGAAAATACGAGATGGCTCTATTTTATTATACGATCAAAAAAAATCGAAGTGAAGAATTTCATGACTACTCAAATTAATTCATTTCCTATATAGTGTTTTGTAATGCGGCTTTCAGAGAAAACTTTAATCTCTCTCAATCAAAAGGAAAAAAAAAAAGAAGCAGGAGTAAATAAAAAAGGAAAAAGAAGTCCGTTCTCGGTACGTTTGCCGTTCGTGGGCCGCGAAAGTCCCGCAGAGCTACGACTTCATTCCTCCTGCTGGCCTGGCCAACCCTGGCACCAAACTTTGCCGGCCCGCCTCGCCTCCTCCGCTCCAGCCAGCGCGCGCCTCGGAAGCCCAATCCATGGCTTGCGAAGCGACGATCGCGTGGCCTTGGCCGCCAGCGCGGAAGCGAAGGAGGAAGGGCAGCAAACGAGCCGTTCTCTCCCCCGCGCCGCCGACGCAAGCAGCCGCCCCAGCCGCCACGGGGATGGAGGCAGAGGCGGAGGCGCCCGTCCCCGCCACGAACTACGTCTACGACGCACTCCCGGACCTGCACTTCGCCTTCTCGCCGGAGGAGGAGGAGGCCCTCGATGACGCCGCCGCGCCCCGCCCGGCCACCGCGGGGCAGGACGAGGATGACGCGACCGCGACCTACGCCGTCTTCCGCAACGAGATTACGGCGGCTGGGGATGCGCTCGTGGACATCCCTGCCGCGGACTTCTTCTCGCTCGACGTCTTCGCCCCTGCCTCTGTCGAGCCCGAGCCGGCGTCCCCGCGGACCCCGGCGCCTGCCGTTGCGGCGGCGACGCCCTCTGGCTCCCGTGCTTTGGAGGAGCAGCCGCCGCAGGGGTCGGAGCGCGCTTGGTTCAGAGGAGGGAGGCGGTTCAGGAGCCCCATGCTTCAGCTACACAAGGGTGAGGGTTTTAATTTGGTGCTTTGCGCAGTGGATTTTTGGTAGCTTAATTTTTGGAATTGTTTTGAATTTTTTGGCTTTCCGTGTCTAAATTATTGTGCAACTAGATAGACTTTGCTCTGCTGTGGCATTAAATTAAATTACTGATGATGGTGTGATGTGATCAGATACAACAGATCAAAGGTCACATTTTATTGAGGAAATAAATCAGAATGGGTAAACTATAGGTTGGCACATAGAGCTTCAGGAACCTCTAATGTCTAATTGAATTATGCATGAGGCTTTTGGTGCTTTTGAGATTTAAAAGCATTGGCACATTGCAATGGCATTCTTCTTGACAGTTAAAAATCAAACAGATATAAATGATGAACAAAACTTCTCTAACTACAGTTCAGAATTATATTTCACTTTATGTTTGTCCTATGTCAAGACTTCTCTAATTTTGACCAAGAGTGCCAAAAACTGTGCAGAGAGTGCTATGATGCCAAACACCTTTTTTGGAATGGAGGGAGTACCTTGTAGAGAGTTCTATGATGCCAAACATGTTTTTTGGTTCCGAACTTCCGATAGAGCTGATTGTTATTTGGAATTTGTTAGACAACAGTATCAAGGACTAATTTGATATTGTATTTTATGCATTTTTTTATCCAAAAAAAAGCTACTTATGCAGTTGATCCAGACATTCAAGTCACATTTATCTTTAGCACTTGAACTAGTAGAACTTGAGATCAATAAAAACTCACAGATGTATAGATGGTTATGTGATGGATAGTTGGACTGTTGGTGTACTAAGATATTTGTATTTGTTGCAGAGATTCTTGACTTCTGTGATTTTATCTCACCTTCTACTGAGGAGCAATCTTCACGAACAGCTGCTGTGCAAGATGTCTCTAATGTTGTCAAACATATATGGCCACAGTGCAAGGCATCACTCTTTCCCCCCGTCTAGTTTGTGTCAAATAGCTATGAACTATTTTGGTGATTCTCACTCTTCCATGGTAGGTGGAAGTTTTTGGATCTTTTAGGACAGGTCTCTATCTGCCAACAAGTGATATAGATGTAAGCATTCTTCTTTCCTCCTTTTTCTATATTTCGAGCTTGGTGCTTCACTTTATCTGTTCCATTATGTTGTATTAACTGCTGGATCATAGTGCTTACTTTGTTAGGCAGTATTAGTCTCTATGATGCTATGAACTATGAAGGAGAAGGAAGAGCTGAAGATTTGTTTTTTGTCTTCTAATTTTGTTTAACAGCACATCAGTTGAGGTCCTTATAGCCATAACTATTCACTATCAAATTTCAAGCAGTAGAAAGTGCTATTACTATAAGTAACAATACGATTGAGATAATGGAATAAATAGTAGGGGAGTATATAGTAACAGAAAAAGGTAAAGGTGGACTTCCATCCTATGTTTCTGCTGTTGCAATTGCAGAAAAAACAACAAAACTGCCATATAAGGAGCCTGAAAAGTGGTGTATGTGTCAGTTCATGCTAGCAATATCGTCATGCATAGGCAGAAGGACATGATATGTTTGTATGGACCTATCTTCACCTTGTATTTTTTTTTCTCAAACGACACAGGAGAGCTGTGTCTGCGTGTCAAGAATACAAAGGGGTCTGCTCCTAGTACAAGGGAGAGAGAGAAATTCCTTTTATTTGCACTAGCTAATTCGATATCGACAGACCTGCTTGTTTGTTGTAAAGATCCCTCCGTTTGACTATGTTTGCCCATAACCTCGAGACAATATCTCACCATCAAGTTCTTTGGAAAAAGAGAAATGGTTGCACTTCCCATGTTTCACCTGGACACACAGGGTCATGCACCTTCTTTTTATGAAATGCCTATCTCCTTTATCTGCTTAAGTTCATATTAGGTTTGTTGCAGGTTGTAATATTTGAGTCCAGAGTGAAGACTCCTCAAGTTGGTCTATATGCTCTCGCAAAAGCATTGTCTCAGAAGGGCGTTGCTAAAAAAATACAGGTCCAGTTCTCACTTTTTTTAAAAAAAAATATTGTGCAAGAATCTCTGAGAGTTTCTTTTCTGCTTCATAATAAACTACTCATAACAAGAGCTTTTAGAGGACAAAACACTTTTTTTCTCATCAAACAAACAACACCGCTGTTATCCAATTGAATTAACCACGTGGGATGATAACTGGTTGGTTACGTTGGCAGGGAACATGGCGGAGGGCTGCCATACCTTATTTTTACTATTATTTGATTTTCCATGCCCTTTGTTGCGTATTGCTGGTCCTAGCCCCATGGCTGCTGATCTGCCTGTTGCCGTCCTCCAATATGCTCAGAGAAACATATAGGAAAGAAGATAGTGATGGTGAGGCTTAGTAAGATGAGGATGGTGAAAGTGTGGAACCTGTGGTGTCATTGAGCTTCCTGACGAACGTGTCTTACCAGCGGCACAGGCAGGATCAGGCGACCAGCACAGGGATTTGAGAAGTGTGAAGCAAACAAACAACTTAGAGATAGAGGAAAGTTTCGTAAGTTGCAGCAGCAAGTAGCTTGCTGCTGCTGCGCCTAATTTGGTAGGTAGGAGTAAGTAATTAGCAATGCAAGAGCAAGAGAGGCCAGGCTTGAGTCAGTGAACAGTGAATCGGGGCACTGAACTTTTTGCCATTATTAGCATGGCCCACCTAATCCCTCACATTCAACATGGCAAATCCCCCCTCATCCCCCCCCCCCCCCCCCAAAACTACCAGTGCCAACTGGTTAAATATCCCCAATAAATCAGTCCAGTTTCGTGAGTCTTGCACTTGAGCGCTCTCTCTCGCACGCGTTGCCATCTGCCTACCATCCCAATTCCTGAAGGCTGAATTGCTAGCCCTAGACCCTTGTTGACGCACCAAGCCACACCAACCCCATGGCTGGAACATTTGACATTTCCACTTTGTCTGGAACATTTGACATATCCACTTTGTCAATTATTTGTTATGCTGAGTTTCTTATTTTGTCAATGGGCTACTGTTTTTCTTTTGGGGCAGGTAATAGCAAAGGCACGTGTGCCAATTGTGAAGTTTGTGGAAAGAAAGAGTGGAATAGCTTTTGACATCAGGTGCAGTTTTGTTTTCATCGCTCAGGCCAATACTCGACTTCTTTATCTGATGTCCCAGTTCTCTCTTAATAATCTTCCTTTTCTGTTCCAGCTTTGATATAGATGGTGGGCCGCAGGCAGCAGACTTCATCAAGGTACTTGTTGAACTGGGAAACTAAATACTCCAGTAACGGAGGCAGCATGTACTCTGTTTGAAGCTAATCTGTGGCAGATGTTCAACATGCACTTTGGCTCACCTGATTGTTTTGGACTACCACAATGATCTTTTCCATTTTGTACTGTAGGATGCTGTGAAGAAGTTGCCTGCTTTAAGACCTTTATGTATGATCTTGAAAGTTTTTCTGCATCAGAGAGAGCTCAATGAGGTACAATTCAACAAAAACCAGTGACTTGTTACCCCTTTAATTATAAGGTGGTCGACCCAGACTTCTAAGAACCATTACATTTTTTTTGGTAGGTCTATACCGGTGGAATTGGATCATATGCTCTTCTCACGATGTTGATCACACATCTGCAGGTGAAATGTCATTTTGCTTTTTAATTTGGAAATCCTTTTCCTTATGATCTTTCAAACAGGATTTTGAGTTGATATTTGAAACTTGTATAATTCCATAATCCTTTAAATGGTTGAAAGCAAAGATGATCTTTTGTTGCTGTTTAATTTTCCTAAAAATGTTGAAGTTAAATTTATAGAACTGAATTATTTAGCTCTAAACACTTGTAACACAACTATTTCAGCTGCATTTTACTTCACTCGTAGTGGTCTTCTTTGCTTGTCCGAAGTCCATATTATTTGTGGGCCTGAAAATTCATTCTTTCTAATAAATCATGCATTGTAGTTGGTCTGGGGAGGAAAAGATATTTTTGGGTACCATCAGTCCAAGGAGCACAATTTGGGAATTCTTTTGGTAAGTGATACTTTTGTTATTATACTGTTCCAGGCTCAGAATATTTTTCATATTGGCTCACTGTAAACTGTGAGCTTTATTTTCCTAGCTTGAAATTCTTGTTTCATTCTCCCTTGATATTTCTCTTTGTGACGGTGAAGAAAAGTCAAAGGACACCTCTTCATATTTTCCTGCTCTTTCATGGCAGGTCAGGTTTTTTGATTTTTATGGACGCAAGTTGAACAATTGGGATGTCGGAATATCATGCAATTCTTCAAGGACCTTTTTCTTGAAGAGTGATAAAGAGTAAGCTGATGATTTACTAGATGAACTAATGCCAGACAACTCACTGATTATTGACTTGCAAGTTTTGTCGAGCTGGCACATCTTGCTTTCATTTAGTTTGTTCATCGTTTAAAAATATTCTGTTGCTGTTTGTAGACTGGCAATAGACACTGATATGTGAATTTCTTTAATAATTGGAAAACTTGTGGTTTGTAGGGCGAAATTATTTTGTTTTTCCAGGTTCTAAATAACTGTTTAATAATTTTCTTCAGCTGGCAACATATCTTGCTTTCATTTAGTCTGTTCATCGTTTAAAATATTCTGTTGCTGTTTGTAGACTAGTAATAGACACTGAATTTCTTTTATAATTGGAAAACTTGTGGTTTGTAGGGCGAAATTATTTTGTTTTTCCAGGTTCTAAATACCTATTTAGCACTTATCTTGAGCTGGCAACATATCTTCATTTATTTTGTTTAATAATTATTTTGTTTTATGATTAGCAATAGATACTAGTTTATTTCTGCGCTTCTCTGATTCTTCTTTTATTATGCTTTTGTAGCTTTATGAATCATGATCGGCCACATCTATTAGCGATTCAGGATCCCATGGTAAAATACCTGTCCATTCTTTTTCATCAAACTTGAGGATCTTGAGTTGCAATGGATTAACTCATTCATCTCATGATGTCCAGGTACCGGATAATGATATCGGAAAGAATTCCTTTAACTACTTTAAGGTAATTACTCTATTGATTTTGATGCTGTGGATGTGATACTGGAACCGTTTGATGCTTTAAATCATTTTGCCTTTTGCTACGATAGTATTGCTCATTCGACATAAGGAAACCTTGAATAAATCCCCTTTTTTTCAGGTGAAATCAGCATTTTCCAAGGCGTACTCTGTGTTAACTGATGCAAACTTGCTTATGAGTTTGGGACATAATAGGAGCATTCTGGGTACCATTGTCAGACCAGATTCAGTTCTCCTTGACCGGAAAGGCTGGAATAACGAAGATATGTTAGCGGAACCCTGGGAACCGATCACTCAACAGTTTGACTGTGAGAATGATGCAGCATATAATTGGCATGTGGTAGATGAGGATGAACCATTGTATAATTGGCATGTGGTAGATGAGGATGAACCATTGCCCAGAAATAGTCAAGCTACATCTGAGGACACTAGTTCATCACCATCTAAAAAACGGAAGTCCTCAAAATCAAAACAGAGATCGCGAAAGAAGTCGAAGGCTTGTGCCTCAAGCAGTAGTGATGTTGCAAATGGGTTCAGTGGGGACAGATTATCAAAGCGGGAAGCGGGAAGCAGAAAACAGAGGAAAGGACCAAAGGAGTATGACAGATTCACGAATACACACCCAAAGTACACGCATGTTAGTAAGTGGTGACAAACAGCGTTTATAGTATGGTCGCAAAGGTCCAGCCCAATTTCACTCAATGTGACATTGAAAAGAGTATCATGTCACATTATGGCATGCGATGTGAATGACAAAAGTTGTCAGCAGCTCCAGAAGCCGCATCGCACGATTTGCTTGTTTGTCTGTTTAATTGCTATATTTATGTAACAAAGATCAAACTAGATTAAATGAAGATTCAGTCATTTTATTTATGCTGCAGCAATTTTGGCGACTAGCTTGTATTCTTTTGTAATGGTGTCGGTTGGTGACGACGAGGTCCTGTATGGTCGACATATTTGATTGGTGGGTTGATGGCCTTAATCACTGAATAATATGTTCAAACGTATTGTTTTCACTCCGCCTATGGTGGGGCACCTATGGTGCCCTAGCATATGGTGCTCTAGCTTATGGTGGGGCGCATATGGTGCCTTGGCATAGCAGATCTCAAGCCCTGGCAAAGGAGGAGGGTTGTGTTAGGCTTGACGAGCCAATGTAAAAATCTAACTACTCTTATGGAAATGAAACCCAAAAGATTTTCGTTGGGGCGTAACCCTCTTAACGACGCGCCATGCCGGGACCCGGGTATGGTGTTAAATATGCAAGGGCTGGGTCGTCACCCCCGTGACGCGTCGTGTCGTGATCTGGGCGCGGTGTCAAGTAAGCAAAGATCGGGTCGTCGCATCCTTAGTGGCGCGCCACATCGGCGCCCGGGTGTGGTGAAAAATGAGCAAGGGTCTTCGTACTTCCCTCGACGGGTGCGAAGGGTAATGAAGTTAGCCGAGCCAACTAGGATTCGTCTAGGTAGTTGGAACGTAGGGTCCCTAACGGGTAAGCTACGAGAGCTAGTTGATGCAGCAATTAGGAGGCGTGTAAATATTCTGTGCGTCCAAGAGACTAGATGGATGGGCCAGAAGGCGAAAGAGGTGGAGGGTACTGGCTTCAAGCTTTGGTACTCGGGCTCATCATCGGGTAGGAATGGTGTAGGCATCTTGATCGATAGAAGCCTAAAGGATGGAGTCGTGGAGGTTAGGAGGCAAGGCGATCGGATTATCCTAGTCCGGCTGATAGTTGGAGATTCGGCTTTGAATGTGATCAGTGCCTATGCCCCTCAGGTAGGTCTTGGGGAGAGCACCAAGAAACAGTTTTGGGAAGACCTGGATAGCATGGTTAGTACCGTGCCTATCAGCGAGAAACTCGTCATTGGAGGAGACCTCAACGGCCATATGGGCATGACTAATGTAGGGTTCGAGCGAGTGCATGGGGGCTTTGGGTATGGTAGTAGGAACGAAGAGGGGGAGGATGTGTTGAACTTCGCGTTGGCCTACGACTTGGTGATAGCGAATACCTTCTTTAGGAAGAGGGAATCCCATCTAGTGACCTTCCATAGTGGACAACACTCGAGCCAAATCGACTTTATCCTTGCAAGGAGGGAGGATAGGCGTGCTTGCTTAGATTGTAAGGTGATACCTGGGGAGTGTGTTGTCCCTCAACACAAGCTGGTGGTGGCGGACTTTCGGTTTCGAATACGGGTCCCCTGGGTCAAATGCGCCAAGATGATGAGAACGAAGTGGTGGAAGCTTAGAGGGGAAGCGGCGCAAACGTTTAAGGAGAGGATGCTAGACGAGGGGCCCTGGGAAGAAGGAGAAGATGCAGACGACATGTGACTAAAGATGGCAACATGTGTTTGGAAGGTGGCTTCAGAAGTGCTTGGCGTGAGCAAGGGGGGTAAACAAGAAGCAAAAGACACCTGGTGGTGGAATGACGAGGTGCAAAGGGTTATTAAGGAGAAGAAAGATTGTTTCAAGCGCCTCCACCTGGACCACAGTGCAGCCAACGTCGAGGGCTATTGTAACAGAACCGGCTAAATCACCTGGCCCACAGGCACCTGTCATTGTCACTAATGACCTCTGACAGCCGGGCCCGTGTCCTAAATGATCTAGACAGGTCTGTCGGGCTACATCAGCGCCCTTTTTTTTTCTGACAGGATCACCATTGCAGAATCATCACAGGATTACAACATTTCATAATAAAATACATCAGAGTAACAGTGCGGAAGATTACATAACATTTAGATTACAAACCGGTTGTTCAAATAGGATTCAAATATAGTTATTACAGACCAGAGGACATAGCAGTATCAGTGGAATAGTTACACAATACTAGATAAGATAACTTGAACCCTGCCCACGGGTTCCACTTCACTCATCATCGCTGCCTTCCTCGACCACAGTCACACAGTAAGGGGCAAGACAGACCTCCGGCGGCGGTCCTCCTGCAACAGGGGTTAACAAACCCTGAGTACTTGGGGTACTCCGCAAGACTTACCCGACTAAAGGTGTAAGATGAGACTTAGGAATGTAAGGCTGTGGGTAAGGCTAGCAGAAGGTAAGGAGTTTGCAGAAAAGCAATCTATCCTGTTCCATATTTTATTTTGCCGTTATTATAATCATATTTATAGCTCCAATATTCAGACTCATGTATCATCATTCTTTCAATTACTTTATTCATTCAGAAAACACCTAGTTGAGAACCACTTTTCGGTGTAGAGTGTGAGGATCAAGTCTCCATAACCGAGGAGCACGTCGATTCGAATCCAGAAAGTACCCAGCTGGGGATTCTAACCACACTGCATATGCAGCACGCCGGCATACATATACCAACCCGTTGTCACGGCTTTGCTATCCCGGAACCGGTCCTGCGCCACCCGAGAGCACAGTACTCCACTCCTATCCAGGCACACCGGCCACGTGGGTACAAGCTACTCTCGCCATCTCTCCACTCCCAGTGCGTGGTTGTCGGTTCCAGCAATAGCGTCACCGAACTCTAGGCTTTCCGCATTGGTATGTGGCTAGGCTGTTCATCATGATCACAGCAGACCTACAACGAACGGTCCCTACTTCCTTCCTGCCGTCAATCCTGCATTGGGACTCTAACCCAAGTACAAGACTACCCGACAGTTTTTATTATCGTGCCTGTCGGGTGAGTGAGACATAGGGAACGCCGCCCCATGAGCTGGCCACCCAACGAAACACGTTTCCAAGGACATCGACCAGTTCCAAACTATTCCGAAAGCGACCATGCATTGGGACTCCAACCCAAATACACATCGACCAGCGGATAACAAGTTCTTCACCAATCAAAGTATAAGTATAATCATGGCACAGAAAATAGTTTTTCTTTTATGCAAAGCTAAGTTCATTAAGCATGCCTAAGCATTTCTCAAACCATTTTATTTAAATCAGGTTTCAGGGTATTTATTTGAGACAATGCATATGGATAGGTGACAATCAACTCCTATCAACCTAATGCAGTAGATTAACTCGAATTATAAATATTTTGTAATAGAGGGGCTGAATGCACCGGGGCTTGCCTTGGATTGCGAAGAGGGTCGGTGCGGTGTCAGTCTTGGGAACGTCGAAGACTTGGGTCACCTCGGGAATCACCTCTTCAACGGTCGGCTCAAGTTTGACCTCCTCGCTCGCAGACACTACACGAGTGCAATGATGTATGCTTACAAGGTGCAGATGACAAACACACAGATGCATTAATAAATTATTTAAAACCTTGAGTACAACTTTCCTTCACGGAAAAATTGTAAACGAGATTTCCTAAAGTAAATCGGTATTTCACGTTTTATTGTTAAAACCTATTTTAACAGTCATAGAAAGCCGCTGCACAGCTTTATGACTACTACCAAGCACTAAGTTCTCAAATTGCCAAGGATCACACAGCGAAAGATCCTTGGTCTTCATTCAATCCAAAAATTCACACAACAAACCTAAATTCATTTTTCTATTTACTTTATTAATCCCTAATTTCACATATATTTATTAATTGACCAAACTAACTTCAATTGCAACCAAACTTTACCAACAGCTAGGTTTTATCACCAAACAGAGCCACAATAAATTTCATGATTTTTGGATATACAGAGAATTAATTAAAATTACACAAACTTGCATTTATTAATTACTTCACTGATTTATACAGCAGATTAAAGGCACTGTAACACCCTATATTATATTTTTAACAAATACTACATACTTCAGAGAGCATACACAATTATTCTCACATTTTTCCATTCAACAGATTAATTCATATGAAAATAACAATCATCAGCACTATTCAAATAAATTAAAATAGAAAAGGCATTTGAAAATCCTTTTGGAAAAACGGAAACGGCCCACTCGGCCGAGGCGGCCCAGCCGACCGCGCTCGCGCCCGAGCCGGCCCAACACGGCCCAACGCACGCGCGCTGCTCCCGCGCGCACGCGGCCCACGCCTGCGCGAAATGAGGCGCTGACAGACGGGCCCCGCCTGTCAGCTCCTCCTCCCACCTCCCGCCGGCTCCCGTGCACGCGCACGCGCGCGCGCGCCAGCGCGGCCTTCGCCGCCGGCGACCCCAGCGACGAACCCGAGCGACTCTACGGCTACCCTAACCCCTAACGAGCACCCCCGCGAGATTAGACTCTAACCTAGCCGCTTCCGGCGAGAAGCCTCTCGCCCATGGCGGAAGCCGACGACACGGCGGCTCTGCGCTGGCCAAAGAAAGGCGATAGCGAACGGAAGAGAGAACGGGAAAGGTTCAGCGGTTCACCACGAAGCCAACGGGCGAGTCGGTGAAGGCAGAAACGGCTTGGAGAGGGCGGCTTGACGGTGATGGCGGATCCGGCAACTCGGCTCCGACGGCGACCCCGCGTTCCGGCGATCCTAAAGTGCCAGAGATCAAACCGCCAGGCGCATGCGGAACAGCAAGGGATAGAGAGTTCAAGACACGAGACCGAGGGAGAAGAAACTCACTCCAACACGCTCGTCGCGTCGGAGATGGTTGCGGCGGCGCTCCGGCCACCCGCAGGAATGGCGACGAGCACTCCGGCACCTACGAGCCGTTACGGCTTACACCAACGGGCTCGGGAGGTGCGCAAGGAAGATAGCTAGCTGCGAGCGAGATGGAGAGGGCGGTGATGGCTCGGTGGCGACGGATTTCGCCGAGCACCGAGAGGATGACAATGGAGACCGGGGAGAAGAAATGGCGCGGGGAGGGGAAACCCGTCCACTAAAAGGACCAAGGGAGAGGGGGCAGGTCCGGGACAGCGCGGCGCACGCCGATCCTCCTCCGAACTGGCGCCCGGGGCAGGATCCCGGCCGGCACGGGCCGCGCGGCCGCCCGCCCGGCACGGCGCTCTGCCGGCTCTGTTCGTGAACAGAGCGAGGGGCGAAGCACTGTAGCACCAAATCTCCCCAAACCGACGGTTTTTGCACAATTGCTCCCAAACTGTGCATCCAACGGTCAAGGTGCAAAAATAGAAGTTGCAGCTTTTGAAATTTTGAACAACTTTGCTTTTGGAACCAAACCCAAATTCGAAATAATTTTGAAACTACAGAAAAAGGGGTAAACTAGAGTTTTAAATTTCAAACTGTATTTTCAAAATTACTTTTAAATTTTCTCAACAACTTGAAAAATTGCCAAAATAAAAGTTGTTCTACTCAATGAGCTTTACAACTTCTATTTAGGAAGTTTTGCCAGATTCCAAAATTTTTTTGAAATGACAATCCAAAACTAAGTTTTAAATCATTGTTTTGAAATAAATTTGAATTTCCACCACAGAACTTTGAAATCTCTAAAAATAAAAGTTGTTCCATTTTAAAAGATCTAAAACTTTTATTAAGAGACTATCTCCAAATCCCTTTTAGATTTTGAATTAGGTTTTTGAGCCTATAAAAGCAAATTTCAATTCTATTATTAAGGGATTTAATTCCACAATCAAACACCATCTTAATTCAAACCAATCTAGGATCCTATGCACAATCATATGCAAATGATTAATATTTGAACATGATGACATGGCAGATTAATTAATCCGTAATACCCGGGGTATTACAGCCTTCCCCCCTAAAAGAAATCTCGTCCCGAGATTAGGTACATAACCAAGGCTGAAACAAAGTAATAGAAAAAAATAACAACAACAAGTTCAAGCTTAAACAAGAGACAAGGCGAAGCCATGCATAATACAAAATAGGTTTACATTTATAGAGTAGCATAGAACTCGGGGAAGCTTTCTGCCAAGAAATCTTCAGACTCCCAGGTAGCTTCATCTTCAGAATGATCACTCCATTGGATCTTGTACCATCTGGTTGTGGTCCTTCGGGTAACACGGTCCTTTATATCCAAAACCCGTACTGGCTGCTCCGAGTATGTCAATTCAGGTTCAAGTGCTACTCCTTCAACATCGATGACTTGTCCAGGTACTCGGAGACACTTCTTCAGCTGAGAAACATGAAACACATTGTGTACTTCCGAGAGATGTTCTGGCAATTCAAGCTTGTAAGCTACCTTTCCCACGCGTCCTATGATTAAGAACGGTCCAATATAACGTGGGGCTAACTTGCCTTTGACTCCAAAACGGTTAACTCCTTTCATAGGCGAAACCTTCAAATATACATAGTCTCCAACCTGAAATGTCAAAGGTCTGCGCCGCTGATCGGCATAACTTTTCTGTCGTGACTGTGCCACTTTCAAATTTTCCTGTATCAGTCGAACCTTCTCTTCGGCTTCATTGACCAAGTCAACTCCATAGAACCATCTTTCTCCAGGCTCGGACCAATTCAATGGAGTACAACACCTGCGGCCATATACTGCCTCACACGGAGCCATTTTTATACTTTCTTGGTAACTGTTGTTGTACGAGAATTCGGCCAATGCCAAACACTCGTCCCATTTCTCAGGGTAATTGAGTGCACAGGCTCTTAACATGTCTTCAAGTATCTGATTTATTCTCTCTGTCTGTCCGTCAGTCTGAGGATGATAGGCTGTGCTATGCTAGAGTTTTGTACCCAATGATTTATGAAAGGATCTCCAAAATTGGGATATGAACTGAGTACCTCGGTCAGAGACAATGGTCTTGGGCACTCCATGTAGCTTCATCAGATTTTCTATGTATAGCTTGGCGTAGTGCGGAGCCCTGTACATTTTCTTGACATGTAAGAAATGAGCTTGTTTAGTGAGGCGGTCCACAACAACCCAGATGGAATTGAAACCCCTAGAGGTTGTTGGGAGACCCATAATGAAATCCATGCTGATGTCTTCCCATTTCCACGCAGGAACAGGTAATGGTTGCAGCTCTCCACCAGGCTTCATGTGTACAGCTTTTACTTTCTGACAAGTGTCACATTTTGCTACATACTGAGCAATCTCGATCTTCATCTTAGTCCACCAAAACTTCGGTTTCAAATCCTGGTACATTTTGTTGCTTCCCGGATGAATAGAGTATCTTGTCAAATGAGCTTCGTCAAGAATCTTGCCACGTAACTCTGGAATTTTTGGAACTACAAGCCGATTCTTGAACCATACAATCCCTTCATCATCAATTCTGAAACAATCTGCTTTCCCTGCTTGGATTTTCTCTTTGATGTGCCTGATACCTTTACTATTTTTCTGAGCAGCCACGATTTCATCACGGATGGAGGTTTTGATGCTGATATTGTTCCAACTGCCTTGAGGGACTATTTCTATGCCCAATTTTTCTAACCCGTAACACAACGACAGATCATATGGCTTCACTGTCAAGCAATTACAATGAGCCTTCCGACTGAGTGCGTCGGCAACCACATTAGCTTTACCAGGATGGTAGTGCACTTCAATATCATAATCTTTTATCAACTCAAGCCATCTTCGTTGCCTCATATTTAATTCTTCTTGTGTAAAGATGTATTTCAGGCTTTTGTGATCAGTGTAGACATTGCATGTGCTGCCTAACAAGTAGTGACGCCAGATCTTCAATGCATGAACCATAGCTGCCAATTCAAGATCATGAGTGGGATAATTCTCTTCATGAGGCCGGAGTTGTCGTGAAGCATAAGCAATGGCTCGGACGCATCGCAGTACACATCAAACGGCTTTTCAATATCTGGCTGAGCAAGGACTGGTGCAGTGGTCAAACATCTCTTCAAGGTTTGAAACGCTGTCTCGCATTCTGGTGACCAGACAAACTTGACCTGAGTCTTCAATAGGTTGGTTATAGGCTTAGCGATTCTTGAGAAATCGGGAATGAATCGGCGGTAATATCCCGCCATTCCCATGAAACTGCGAACCTGGTGCACAGTGGTTGGTGGTTTCCAGTTCAAAATTTCTTCCACCTTACTTGGATCTACGGACACACCTTCCGCTGTCAGGATATGCCCAAGAAATGGAACTCGGTCCAACCAGAACTCACATTTGCTGAATTTGGCATAGAGTTGATGTTCTCTTAAACGGTTCAAGACGATACGGAGGTGCTCGGCATGTTCTTCGGGGGTTTTGGAATAAACAAGGATATCATCAATAAACACGACTACAAATTTGTCGAGCTCAGGCATGAAGACGGAGTTCATGAGGTACATGAAATAGGCAGGTGCATTGGTTAGGCCAAAAGACATGACTAGGTATTCGTATAGGCCATATCTGGTGGTGAAAGCTGTTTTTGGAATGTCTTCAGGACGGATCTTTATTTGGTGGTAGCCAGATCTAAGGTCAATCTTGGAAAACACCTTAGCTCCAGCCAGCTGGTCAAAGAGTAGGTCAATACGGGGTAAAGGATATTTGTTTTTGATGGTGACCTCGTTGAGTGGACGGTAATCAATACAGAGTCGGAGAGATTTGTCTTTCTTCTTGACAAAGATGGCAGGACAACCCCAAGGAGATGAGCTGGGTCTGATGAAACCCTTATCTAGCAAATCTTGTAGCTGCATTTTAAGCTTTGCCAATTTCTTGGGAGGCATTCTGTAGGCTCTACGAGATATAGGTGCGGTTCCAAGTTTTAGCTCAATAGCAAATTCCACATCTCGATCAGGTGGCAAACCAGGCAACTCATCAGGGAATACGTCTGGAAATTCGCAGACCACTGGAATCTTCAATACTTCTTCAACTGCGGTGGCACACAACCTTTGCACGGTCTTTTCAATCTTTCTTACGGGCAATGGAAGTTGGATAAGAAGTTGAGTTTGACTATTAGGTATGTTCACTCTTATGGTTCTATTCAACACATCAATCAAGGCCTTGTGCTGATACATCCAATTCATACCTAATATCATATCTATATCCTGATCCTTAAGTACTATCATTGTGGTTGGGAATTTATGCCCTCCCAGCTCTATAGGTACTCCCTGAACTACCTCTTTAGTAGTTATACGCCCCCCGGGCGAATGTATAAGGAAATCTTCCTTTATCTCCCCAATAGATATATCATGCTTAACCACAAATGTACGGTTGATGAACGAATGAGATGCACCAGAATCAAACAGCAGAACGGCCGAATGGCTAGCAACAGGAAACTTACCCATCATGACAGGTTCTCCAGCAGGAATATCCTCAATCTGAGTGTAATAGACCCGACCTGCCTTCTTGACAATCTTGCCCTTCTGAGCATGCTGCTGATGACCACGGTGCTGAACTTGCTGTTGCGGAACACCAGGACTTTTCTGCACATTCTGGTTGTACTGCTTCGGAAAAGGGCAATCACGGGCCCAGTGTCCCATCTTTCCACAGTTGTAGCATGGGTGATTATAGTTGGTCTGTGGAGTGTTGATACGAACGCCAGGGGCATTCGGCTGAGTGGTGTTTTGCTGATTAGAGGTATGAGAGGTAGCGGCAGTGCGCACAACTACCTGCTGATGGGGATATGACGGACGGTTATGGTGGGTAGGATGATAGATAACTTTCTGGCGTTTCTGACTGCCAGAAGAGCTAGACCTTTTGCTCTTCTTCTTCTCCTCTTGGAGCTGACGGTCGCTTTCCTCAAAAGCTATTGCACTATCCACTGCCTCATGAAAAGTGCACTTGAGGTTGTTAGACAGACTGCGTTGAATCTTGAAATTCAGACCTCTGACAAAGCAGGCCCTCCACTTAGCATCAGTGTTGGTATGCTCAGGTCATACTGTGCCAAGTGGTTGAACTGCCCAAGATACTGAGCGACAGTGGACTCATTCTGCTTCAGGGCCAGAAACTGATCCAGCTTCAATTTCATCACACCCGCAGGGATGTAATGAGCACGAAAAGCTTCACGGAACTCGTGCCAGGTAAGTTGATGTCCAGCATCCTGTGCAGCCAAAAGGTTGGCATACCAAGTAGTCGCTGGGCCACGGAGCTGCTGAGCTGCAAACAGAGGTTTCTGGACCTCGGTACAGTGAATCAAGCTAAACTTCTGCTCCATGGTACGGAGCCAATCATCGGCTTCTAAGGGTTCATCAGCCTTAGTGAACACCGGTGGGCGGGTGTCAGTGAAGTCAACATAGGTGGTATCCTCATTATCACGGCGGCCACGACGTCCACCACGATCTTGCTGATTCTGAGCTAGCAGCGCTGCAACATTGGTCAATGCAGCGATGGCCTCTGCCAGAGTGGGTGGAAACTGAGGTGGTTGGGGAACACCAGTTGCATTATCAGAGTTGTCTCCCATCTGTTAATAAGCAAACCCAACTTGAGTCTTACATTAGATAAGCAAACACAGCAGCATCACATACAGAAATATTACATTACAAGGTTCACACAACATGGCTTGCACCCAGGCAAGACCCACAACCCATAACTAAGGTTTTCTAGGCAAGCACCTATTTTACAGACAAAAGAGAGCATCTAGCTGACAACTCTAGGCCACACCGGCCTAGTCCTCATCGATCCCAGACGCGCCAGAAGCGTCACTGTCCTCGTCGATCTCCTCGAAGTCCTCCTCGGCGTCTGCCCCGACGACCTCGACAGGCTCGACCTCCACGTCAACGTCCTCCACGTCCTCATCCTCCTGACCGAGGACAACTCCCAACTCAGGATCCTCCTCCTGCGGTGCAGGAATAGGGTGGAGCTCACCATAGAGCTCATGCACCTCCTCGTGCAAGACGTTGTTGTAGAGCTCAAGCTGACCAACACGCTGCTGCGCCTCGAGCATCCTGTCCATGATCGTCTCCTCACGATCCCAAGCTTCATCCCTCTGCTTGGTCAGGCGATCGATCTCTCGACGCAGATCTCGATTGGTCCTCACGTCACGGTAGTGGTTGAGACGTGCCACTCTGTATTCTTCCTCCCACTGCCTGACTAGCTCCTGCAGCCTTCCAACCTCAGCCTCAAGCTCCTCACTGCTGCGACGAGGTGGGCGACTCCCAGAAGCTCCGCCCTCGCCAGCGCGTGGCGCCAACTGGTGGCGTGGAACGCCACGTGGTCCGGTCATCTTGCGTGCTGTGAGCTTGCAACGGGCCATCTGAAGAAGGTAAGTGGAATTTTAAGATATAATAGGTTAGCAAGAATAGGTTTGGTAAACTATCCCAAAAACCCACTTTAAGGAGGAAGTTAATTAACAGGTGTGATTATCATGATGCATGTACGTACTTACGAATTTAAATCATGCAAGGTACCTACATACATAAATAAACTTTTAACATAGGGCTAATAATAATATTATTCCACCAGCTACCTTAATCCTATAAGGTAAAATATAGAACAAGACAAGAACTACTGAACAAGATAAGGATAGAAACAATTTGGACCCAAAATAATAGGTTAAACTTTTTATGATCCAAAACATTTTGAAATTTTTGAAAAGTAATCCATAATGATTAGCAATGGAATGCTCTGGTACCAACTGTAACAGAACCGGCTAAATCACCTGGCCCACAGGCACCTGTCATTGTCACTAATGACCTCTGACAGCCGGGCCCGTGTCCCAAATGATCTAGACAGGTCTGTCGGGCTACATCAGCGCCCTTTTTTTTCGACAGGATCACCATTGCAGAATCATCACAGGATTATAACATTTCATAATAAAATACATCAGAGTAACAGTGCGGAAGATTACATAACATTTAGATTACAAACCGGTTGTTCAAATAGGATTCAAATATAGTTATTACAGACCAGAGGACATAGCAGTATCAGTGGAATAGTTACACAATACTAGATAAGATAACTTGAACCCTGCCCACGGGTTCCACTTCACTCATCATCGCTGCCTTCCTCGACCACAGTCACACAGCAAGGGGCAAGACAGACCTCCGGCGGCGGTCCTCCTGCAACAGGGGTTAACAAACCCTGAGTACTTGGGGTACTCCGCAAGACTTACCCGACTAAAGGTGTAAGATGAGACTTAGGAATGTAAAGCTGTGGGTAAGGCTAGCAGAAGGTAAGGAGTTTGCAGAAAAGCAATCTATCCTGTTCCATATTTTATTTTGCCGTTATTATAATCATATTTATAGCTCCAATATTCAGACTCATGTATCATCATTCTTTCAATTACTTTATTCATTCAGAAAACACCTAGTTGAGAACCACTTTTCGGTGTAGAGTGTGAGGATCAAGTCTCCATAACCGAGGAGCACGTCGATTCGAATCCAGAAAGTACCCAGCTGGGGATTCTAACCACACTGCATATGCAGCACGCCGGCATACATATACCAACCCGTTGTCACGGCTTTGCTATCCCGGAACCGGTCCTGCGCCACCCGAGAGCACAGTACTCCACTCCTATCCAGGCACGCCGGCCACGTGGGTACAAGCTACTCTCGCCATCTCTCCACTCCCAGTGCGTGATTGTCGGTTCCAGCAATAGCGTCACCGAACTCTAGGCTTTCCGCATTGGTATGTGGCTAGGCTGTTCATCATGATCACAGCAGACCTACAACGAACGGTCCCTACTTCCTTCCTGCCGTCAATCCTGCATTGGGACTCTAACCCAAGTACAAGACTACCCGACAGTTTTTATTATCGTGCCTGTCGGGTGAGTGAGACATAGGGAACGCCGCCCCATGAGCTGGCCACCCAACGAAACACGTTTCCAAGGACATCGACCAGTTCCAAACTATTCCGAAAGCGACCATGCATTGGGACTCCAACCCAAATACACATCGACCAGCGGATAACAAGTTCTTCACCAATCAAAGTATAAGTATAATCATGGCACAGAAAATAGTTTTTCTTTTATGCAAAGCTAAGTTCATTAAGCATGCCTAAGCATTTCTCAAACCATTTTATTTAAATCAGGTTTCAGGGTATTTATTTGAGACAATGCATATGGATAGGTGACAATCAACTCCTATCAACCTAATGCAGTAGATTAACTCGAATTATAAATATTTTGTAATAGAGGGGCTGAATGCACCGGGGCTTGCCTTGGATTGCGAAGAGGGTCGGTGCGGTGTCAGTCTTGGGAACGTCGAAGACTTGGGTCACCTCGGGAATCACCTCTTCAACGGTCGGCTCAAGTTTGACCTCCTCGCTCGCAGACACTACACGAGTGCAATGATGTATGCTTACAAGGTGCAGATGACAAACACACAGATGCATTAATAAATTATTTAAAACCTTGAGTACAACTTTCCTTCACGGAAAAATTGTAAACGAGATTTCCTAAAGTAAATCGGTATTTCACGTTTTATTGTTAAAACCTATTTTAACAGTCATAGAAAGCCGCTGCACAGCTTTATGACTACTACCAAGCACTAAGTTCTCAAATTGCCAAGGATCACACAGCGAAAGATCCTTGGTCTTCATTCAATCCAAAAATTCACACAACAAACCTAAATTCATTTTTCTATTTACTTTATTAATCCCTAATTTCACATATATTTATTAATTGACCAAACTAACTTCAATTGCAACCAAACTTTACCAACAGCTAGGTTTTATCACCAAACAGAGCCACAATAAATTTCATGATTTTTGGATATACAGAGAATTAATTAAAATTACACAAACTTGCATTTATTAATTACTTCACTGATTTATACAGCAGATTAAAGGCACTGTAACACCCTATATTATATTTTTAACAAATACTACATACTTCAGAGAGCATACACAATTATTCTCACATTTTTCCATTCAACAGATTAATTCATATGAAAATAACAATCATCAGCACTATTCAAATAAATTAAAATAGAAAGGCATTTGAAAATCCTTTTGGAAAAACGGAAACGGCCCACTCGGCCGAGGCGGCCCAGCCGACCGCGCTCGCGCCCGAGCCGGCCCAACACGGCCCAACGCACGCGCGCTGCTCCCGCGCGCACGCGGCCCACGCCTGCGCGAAATGAGGCGCTGACAGACGGGCCCCGCCTGTCAGCTCCTCCTCCCACCTCCCGCCGGCTCCCGTGCACGCGCACGCGCGCGCGCGCCAGCGCGGCCTTCGCCGCCGGCGACCCCAGCGACGAACCCGAGCGACTCTACGGCTACCCTAACCCCTAACGAGCACCCCCGCGAGATTAGACTCTAACCTAGCCGCTTCCGGCGAGAAGCCTCTCGCCCATGGCGGAAGCCGACGACACGGCGGCTCTGCGCCGGCCAAAGAAAGGCGATAGCGAACGGAAGAGAGAACGGGAAAGGTTCAGCGGTTCACCACGAAGCCAACGGGCGAGTCGGTGAAGGCAGAAACGGCTTGGAGAGGGCGGCTTGACGGTGATGGCGGATCCGGCAACTCGGCTCCGACGGCGACCCCGCGTTCCGGCGATCCTAAAGTGCCAGAGATCAAACCGCCAGGCGCATGCGGAACAGCAAGGGATAGAGAGTTCAAGACACGAGACCGAGGGAGAAGAAACTCACTCCAACACGCTCGTCGCGTCGGAGATGGTTGCGGCGGCGCTCCGGCCACCCGCAGGAATGGCGACGAGCACTCCGGCACCTACGAGCCGTTACGGCTTACACCAACGGGCTCGGGAGGTGCGCAAGGAAGATAGCTAGCTGCGAGCGAGATGGAGAGGGCGGTGATGGCTCGGTGGCGACGGATTTCGCCGAGCACCGAGAGGATGACAATGGAGACCGGGGAGAAGAAATGGCGCGGGGAGGGGAAACCCGTCCACTAAAAGGACCAAGGGAGAGGGGGCAGGTCCGGGACAGCGCGGCGCACGCCGATCCTCCTCCGAACTGGCGCCCGGGGCAGGATCCCGGCCGGCACGGGCCGCGCGGCCGCCCGCCCGGCACGGCGCTCTGCCGGCTCTGTTCGTGAACAGAGCGAGGGGCGAAGCACTGTAGCACCAAATCTCCCCAAACCGACGGTTTTTGCACAATTGCTCCCAAACTGTGCATCCAACGGTCAAGGTGCAAAAATAGAAGTTGCAGCTTTTGAAATTTTGAACAACTTTGCTTTTGGAACCAAACCCAAATTCGAAATAATTTTGAAACTACAGAAAAAGGGGTAAACTAGAGTTTTAAATTTCAAACTGTATTTTCAAAATTACTTTTAAATTTTCTCAACAACTTGAAAAATTGCCAAAATAAAAGTTGTTCTACTCAATGAGCTTTACAACTTCTATTTAGGAAGTTTTGCCAGATTCCGAAATTTTTTTGAAATGACAATCCAAAACTAAGTTTTAAATCATTGTTTTGAAATAAATT
Source organism: Eremochloa ophiuroides (assembly GCA_038502445.1). Lineage (NCBI taxonomy): Eukaryota > Viridiplantae > Streptophyta > Magnoliopsida > Poales > Poaceae > Eremochloa > Eremochloa ophiuroides. The sequence goes on from JAHLJS010000006.1 coordinate 60,604,154, forward strand.
TGAATTTCCACCACAGAACTTTAAAATCTCTAAAAATAAAAGTTGTTCCATTTTAAAAGATCTAAAACTTTTATTAAGGGACTATCTCCAAATCCCTTTTAGATTTTGAATTAGGTTTTTGAGCCTATAAAAGCAAATTTCAATTCTATTATTAAGGGATTTAATTCCACAATCAAACACCATCTTAATTCAAACCAATCTAGGATCCTATGCACAATCATATGCAAATGATTAATATTTGAACATGATGACATGGCAGATTAATTAATCCGTAATACCCGGGGTATTACAGCTATAAAACAGCGAAGAGGGTTGCAAAGCGAGCTGTAAGTGTAGCAAAGGGCCAGGCTTTTGATGACGTTTATCAACGGCTAAGCACGAGGGAAGGGGAGAAAGACATTTATAGTATGGCTAGGATCCGAGAGAGGAAGACAAGGGACATCAACCAAATCAAATGCATCAAGGACGGGACAGATCGACTACTGGTGAAGGATGAGGAGATCAAGAACAGATGGTGACAAGTTGTTTAATGGGGAGAATGAGGGTCCTACCCTTGAGTTGGATGACCCATTTGATGATACCAACAGACGCTTTGTGAGGAGATTTCAGGAAGCAGAGATCAAGGAGGCTTTGAAGAGGATGAAGGGAGGTAAAGCGATGGGCCCCGATGGTATCCCTATTGAGGTGTGGAGGTGCCTAAGTGCCAGAGCGACAGTATGGTTAACTAAGCTTTTTAACCTTATCTTTCGGTCCAACAAGATGCCCGAAGAATGGAGGAGAAGCATAATAGTACCGATCTTCAAGAACAAGGGGATGTTCAAAGTTGTACTAACTATCGTGGGATCAAGCTGATGAGCCATACGATGAAGCTCTGGGAAAGGGTTATCGAACATCGCTTAAGAAGAGTGACAAGTGTGACCCAAAACCAGTTTGGGTTCATGCCTGGAAGGTCGACCATGGAGGCAATTTTCTTAATACGTCAGTTGATGAAGAGATACAGGGAGCAGAAGAAGGACTTGCACTTGGTCTTTATTGACCTCGAGAAGGCGTATGACAAAGTACCAAGAAACGTCATGTGGTGGGCATTGGAAAAGCACAAGGCCCCAGCTAAGTACATTACCCTCATCAAGGATACGTACAAGGACGCGATGACGTGTGTACGAACATGTGATAGCGACACTAGTGACTTCCCAATTAAAGTAGGGCTACATCAGGGGTCAGCATTGAGCCCTTATCTATTTGCTTTGGTGATGGATGAGGTCACAAGGGACATACAAGGTGATATCCCTTGGTGTATGCTCTTCGCTGATGATGTGGTGCTAGTTGACGAGAGTAGGGCAGAGGTTGATAGTAAGTTAGAGCTGTGGAGGCACACATTAGAGTCGAAAGGATTTAGACTTAGTAGGACCAAGACCGAGTACATGATGTGTAGTTTCAGCGCGGCTAGACATGAGGATGGTGACGTTAGCCTCGATGGACAAGTGGTGGCCAAGAGGGATACCTTCCGGTATCTAGGATCGATGCTTCAAAAGGATGGCGACATTGATGAAGATGTTAGGCATAGAATTTCAGCCGGTTGGCTGAAATGGCGTCAAGCTTCTGGCGTCCTCTGTGACAAGAGGGTGCCACAAAAACTAAAAGGTAAGTTTTATAGGACAGCGATTCGCCCGGCGATGCTATATGGTGCTGAGTGCTGGCCTACAAAAAGACGACATGTCCAACAACTGAGTGTAGCAGAGATGCGTATGCTACGTTGGTTTTGTGGGCACACAAGAAAGGATAGAATCCGGAACGAGGACATTCGGGAGAGGGTCGGGGTGGCACCAATTGAGGAAAAACTGATTCAACATCGGTTGAGATGGTTTGGACATGTCCAACGAAGGTCTCCCGATGCTCCGGTGCGCAGCGGGGTTCTAAAGCGGGTCGACGATGTTAAGAGAGGTAGAGGTCGGCCTAAACTGACTTGGGACGAGTCGGTTAAGAGAGACCTTAGAGAGTGGAATATCTCCAAGGAATTAGCTATGGATAGGAGCGCCTGGAGGTTAGCAATCAGTGTGTCTGAACCGTGACCTTTGCTTCCTTTACTGTTTATCCCTAACTCTACCTTTTGTTTTGTGTCCGTTTTGTGTTTCTCTAATCTTGGTCTCTCGTGGGTTTCATCTCTAGCCTACCCCAACTCGCTTGGGACAAAAGGTTTATGTTGTTGTTGTTGTTGTAATGTACATCAATACTTTTTAAAATTGCATTTAGGTCAACGTTGTAAGAACATCTCCACATAATCTATTCTTTCTCCCCTATAACTAGTCATACGAGATCTTTCAGAAGTAACTTTAGGATATTAGAGACCTTTGCTCCAATAGATTGGTAAAACCTCATCCTGATTTTGGAGGAAGAGGTCTCCCCTTAGGAGAGAAGGTGGTGGATTTAGGAGATCTATATAGAATATAGGGATAGGGATAGAAGATACGATAGGAGATATGTTGCAGCTGTTATATTTTTTTTTATTTAAGTGATAGGGAGGGTAAGAGATCTGGTTAAGATGCTCTAAAGAAAAATTGGACATCTCGTAATGTACGGAAATCACAAATCGGTAGTTCCAACGACCCCAAGCTTCAGATGCATTCTCAATTTCCATTGCAATCACAATTGAGAATTATTGCTATTTCATAAATAATTGTAACCACAGTTTTCAGCATTACAATTGCTTAATTACTGTAGCTCGTGCGTTCTGCAAATCTGCAGCGAGCATTGTTTCCGAGTAACCGTATCATTTGTGTTCAGTAGAGCAATCTAAGAAAAGTAGATGAGATGAAATGCATCAACAAAATTTCCATGTTAGCTATGTCTTCATGCCTTACACAAAACCAACTAGATCAAGCGTGACAGATTCTGTGAGAAAGCAGCAGCTGCTAAAACTAATGCTACCTAGCAAACATCTGATAAGCTGATGTAAACCTGTCATATATTCATATGAGAAAGGCATATAAGTTTGCAACCCGTTACAAGGAGATATGCCCATTAAAAGTAAGGACATATGCCAACAGTGATCACTCAGCTAACCTACTTTTCTTATTTCATACTGACCTTCAGCTGAAAAAGGTAGAAGGATCTGTTCTAATCTGCTGGCTGATGTAAAAAAGGAGCCAGATAAAATAGACCTGATGAGCTTCCGACCGCAATATGTATAGTAGTAAGTTGTGGAAGCTGTGAAATGTATGATGGCGCATTGTCCACTATGCTGACCATTCACGAGGGGACGTTGCATTGCTGCCAGCATTATGCTTATCAACCATTACAGGTTGTGCTGCCGTCACCACTGGGAGTATCACAACTTGATCCTGTGGATACGCTACCACACTAGCCGTTTCAACCATGTTTCCAAATGGATGATTGTGCACAACCTGTGGTGCCAAGGGATGATACGCCATAGAAGCAGTAGCTGGAGGCTGAGGCAGAAGAGCTACAACAGTTGCAGGGCAGTTAGAAGGGCTCTTGTATGTGGAGCTGTAGGTCTGACCATTTCCTTGAACAGCATAGGATGCAACACTGCAGTGACTGGGCTTGCTTGGTTGAGGTGGACAGGGGCCCTGGCTGTGTAGCTGCACTGATTGTGGTTGCTGATGCTGAGCATTATGATCTGCAACGGGAAGCAATATTGTATTGCCTTGGGCATAAAATGAATGGGCAACTTCATGCTGCTGCTGCGATGATGAATATGGGGGCTGCCCAGCCATACTTCTTGTAATTGGCTCAGCGTTAGAACTGGCAGGCTTCGGGGAACTGAATGCAGGAAATAAGGGTGTGGCTTGAGCACTCTGAGACTGAGGAGATGAGGACTGTTGTTGAGCCATGTGTCGTGAAACTTGTTGAATAATGTATTGCTGCTGTTGCACCACGGGCTGCTGGGGATGCCATGTATGCGAATCAACCTGCTGGGTAGGCATCTGTAGTCTGTGATTCTGAGGTTGAGGGTATAATTCAGTTGGTTGACTAGATTTCTGAGGCATCTCAACTTGAACCATGGCTTCAGGATGGTGGACAAGTGGCTGCACAACTTGAACCAAAGGTTCCAACGCCTTGGTCTCGGTGGACTTAGCATGATCCTGGCTTTGCACATAGTACACAGGAGCCTGGTTCAACTGCTGCTGATCATGCTGCGTGCTCAAAGAGACAGGCACCAGGTGCTGCAGAACAAAGCCATTGCTGGTTTGGACTTGCACGGCAGGGGATGGCATCCCGTTAACTTGGTGAAGCGGCAAAAGGGCGACCTCCTGTTTTGGAGCTTGTGTGCTGCTGTGGTCATTTTCCATTGGCACGAGCACGGAAAAACCGGTGGCCTCACCCTTCTGAGAGGTCGCCTCATGTGCTATTTGAAGCTTGCTGAATTCTTTTGGAGTTTCAGCTAAGTCCTGCCTATCCTGAAGAACCTGCAAGGATTTGTGGACCTGGCAACCAAAACGTAGATCTAGTTATCAAAGGTGCTAGCTTCCCGTTAGTCTCAGAAGAAGTCAGAACCCAAGTGCTACAAATCCCATCTCCGGGAACCGTAAGTTGACTTCCACTGAATGGACTAGCTTTCATCAGGGAAATAAACAATGAGTTCAGTCTATGAAGGGAAGCATCAAGCATTGTACTACGGCAAGCATAATAAGTAAGAAATCCAAATCGCAATGTCATTGTCAGCCATTACTACTGTATTCGGCGGCATTACCAAAATACTAAGTACTACACCAGCAGTAGTACGTACTTGAGAAGGCAGGTGGTGCAGAGCGGGATCCAAGATGCACGGAGAAGTGAAGGCAGGCACTCACCTGTCTGAGGTTCTTGTCGATGCATCTGAAGTTGGCGGTGCTCTCGCCGTGGTAGTCCATGACGTCGCTGCGGAGCTCCCCGATGGACCTCTCGAGCTTGTAGCAGTAGAGCTCGAGCTGCGAGAGCCTGCCCCCGATGCCGTCGAGCGAGTGCAGCAGCGCGTCGGCCTGCCTCCGCATGCACTCCTCCACGGCCGCCATCACGGCGTCCCTGGGGTAGAAGCCGCCGTCCTGCTGCGACTGATGCTGCTGCTGTTGCTGCTGCGCCCCGTAGGCGGCGGCCACGAACGTCCGCACCAGCCTCTCGTCCTGCAAGCCCTGCCCGGCGCGCGGCGGCGGCACCCACCCACCCACACCACCAGAGTCGGTCTGTCAGGCGCCGAGGAGAAGGAGGGAAGAAGATTCGAAATCGAGAGATCGCGACGAGAGCAGAGTGCGGGCACCTCGCGGCGGCGGGGCTGGTCGTAGGAGCAGCGCGCGTCCGGGGGCAGGCCGAAGGCGCCGGAGACGGAGACGGAGGCGGCGGCGGCGGCGGCGGCGGGGCGCGCTGGGGAGGCCATGCGTGGGCTGTGTGGCTAGGGTTTTGGGTTGGTTGGTGGTGTGAGTGTGAGGGGAGCGGGAGCGGGAGCGGGAGCTGGGCTTGGGAATCCGAAGCGGGAGGAGGAAGGGGCGGGGAAGAGAGGGGAATGGACTGCAGGCTCGAAAAAAGCAGAGAGCCCCCAATAAAAATGCTCGAAATACTGTGAGCCTGCGACGCTGAGACCTGAGACTGCAGAGGGAGAAGGGAAAAAAAAAAGAAGGGTGAAAACTGAGGAGGCAAGCAAAGCGGAGGCGGAGGCACAGGGCTATAGCGGCAAGAGCTGTGGTGGGGTTCGAGCTCGAGGTGCAAGTGGGATGGAGAAAAACGAGGGCGGGGGTGCCGGGCTGGGGAAGCGGGGAGAGCGAGCGTGGTGGACCTCGGAGAGCGGGACGGATATGCCAAGCTCTTTGCTTGAGCTCGGTGGACGTCCACATGTGGTCCGGGGTGGCGGTGGCGGTGGCGGTGGCGGTGGCGGTGAAGCGGTGAACCGAGCCAAGGATACCTTGTTCTGCTGCTGTGATGTGGGATTTGGGTTTGGGGTTGGGGATGCCTGGGCGATATGTGATCGGTTTCGGATGATGATTTGTTGCTTTCTTGGGGGTGCTCCGTCGTCGCTGTCCGCCTCGTGTGCCATGTGCGCGATTTCGTTTGTCAAGGGCACGTTTCGGCTGAGACGCTGGGTTCAGGATTGTTTGAATTTTGGATATTGTAGCATATATGTTAACTCTGGTGATAAGTGTTTAATTATAGGTCCTGTTTAGATTCTCTAGCTGTGCTAGAGGTTAGAGTTTTTCTAATTACAAGCTAGCCCTCAACCAGCTCTAGCTCAAGTGCTGTTTGGATGTAAGGGTTAGATTGACAGAAAAAAGTACTTTTCCAATCATTTACGTGGGCCATAGTGTGGTTAGATGTGAGGGAAAAGCATGGTCCCCACCTGAACTAACCTAAATAATCACCTCTTGGAGGGGCTAGTTTTTTGGGTGGACTAGTTACAAATAACTCACTCTAGCCCTCCTGTTCGGATACTTTTAGGCTAGTTAAGCTCAAACTAGCTCTAGCCCCTAGATCCAAACAGGGTCATAATCTAATTAGACTAAAAAAATTTATCACATGATTTACATACAATCTGTGTAATTAGTTTTCGTTTTATCTACATTAATGTTCTATATATTCTTAGATAATGGAATAAGGTTCCAACCTCTACAATTCAGAGATGATACATAACTAACTTAATGTTTCATACATGTGTCCAAACATTTAATATGATAGGGATATAAATTTTTTGAAGTGAAACAAAATATGACCTAATTTATTATAAAAGAAAAATATTATTTTATGACCGGAGAAAAAAACAACTAAATTTCATGCCACACCTAGGACTGATATGTGTGTGTGTGTTCGAGGATTCTTTGGCTAATACTGACGGCAAGCCTCAACTCATTGATCTCTGTCAGAACCCGATCCAATGGTCGTTCGAACTCCTCCTCCCATTGCTATAAATCAACTCCAGACAATCGGTTTCGAAATATACTAGCATGGTGGGCGCGCTAACCGGCTAGCGGGTATAAGATTGATAAAAAAAGAGGTAACTAAACAGTGTTTGAGGGAACAATACATGAGGCCACACACATTTTCTTTTATAGTCGTTAGAATTTTCAGAGAAGGTATGTAAAGTTAGAACCAAAATAATAGACAAAGATTTAATTTTGTACGAATCTACTTGACCATGCAGACAATAATATGCGTACGGTTTCGGACCTCATGCAATTGAAAGGTCGAACTGAGAGTCGGCTATAACATCTGATTCTGTATTCCTTTTTACTTCAAGTTATCTGCATGCAATAAGTAAAAGTAAAATACATAAGCTTCGTAAAAAATTTGATCACCCATCACTGGCATAAACAATTATAAACCAAATAATAAAAAATAATGATAATCAGTAGGTAGAATAATATACTAACAGTTCATATTTAGTCATGCCAATTATACCACTGTCTAGACTTTTGTAGACTGAGTATATAATAATAACTTTTAAAGGCAAAGTGTCTGGCTTCTCTGAATTAGAAACAGGGTAGTTTAGATAGTTGGATGATCCAGGTTAAGCCATCATTTTTTCACTTCGAGAACTCACAGGTGACACAGCAGAACATATAAAAATGAAGGTCCTCTATGGACACATACAAATTTTATTAAGTTGCTAAGCAATAAACAAATGGCGGATGCCTCTTGTTATGAGCATAGAGAAATCCGAGACCTACATAAAGAATAATAGTATGTGGCAGCACCAAGCAGTCCCAACCATTGTTCAGTTGCATTCAGGTGATATCCATTTCTAAGCAAAATAGGACACAAGCAATATATTGTCATGAAATCGTTAAAAATAGTAGCGTGACCTCATTTGCTTTCATGCCCGAGCTTGCAAGAGGACAACTTGAATGTACAGCTGAGCATGATCTACGATGTGCTCAACAAATGAAGGAGATGAAGGGAGTGACCTGCAGGCTTGTAGCACGTATTAGTCATCTGAACAAAGAACACCACCAAAAAATATCAATCCAGTGTGTATGTAGATATTTGAGAAATGTATTATTCATGGAATCATGATTCATAGTATATACAATAGAAAAATAGCAGTATATCCAGCATAGATAATGAGAAGGTACAGAATAAAAATTGCAAAGGTTAGGCACCATATTAGCAAATGCATAAAAAAAAAGTATTTGCAGAGGAAAGTCAAATCATTATTGAATCTATAAGAGCAAACACGGAAAGAAAAGCTTAAGTGAGAGTGTGAGACTATGAAGCATGGTTGGACTGGCCATTCTGACTGGTAGATGGGTAGTATATGAAAAGGAGAGCATAGAAAAGCAAATAAATAATAGACTGGTACAGAATAGGAGAACAGAGTACACACATTCGCTTGGTTCAGAGATAACTGTATTATATATGTAGGCACACAGGATTAATGTCTCAAAAAAGATGGTAGCGGTTCCTAATAGGGCATATATGACACTTGTTAGAACAGATCGATTTAAATGCTGGAAATAACCTTAACTCTCAGCTAACAGAAACTAGGGTCCAGAACCGTGATAATGTGGTTGTAGGTTTTAAACATTCCCATCTGTGAAAACTAAGAAGAGGTTATTCCAATGTTTGCAAGGACATGATCACATAAAAAAATAAAGTGTTCTCTTCTAGGATGATGTGCTCCTAGCAGTCCTGCATAACGAAGTAGATCGTGAGTCTAAAAAAAATATTGTAACAATAGGCAAGGTCTTTCATCTATAGTGAGAATCTATTATGTCACAATTGCAGTCACAGGAATTAGAACACGCAAACCAATAAAATTAGCACACATCTAAACGTAAACTAAAGATCCCCGTTCGTAAAAAACGTTAAACACTATCCTTTCTGTAACTACAAAATGGCTTGGTAGGCAAGGATAGTGCAGCCAGCAGGGGAAAACTAATCAGAATGTAACGCCTCTTTTATAGGGGAAATCAGAAATGGCTAACTTCTTGTTGGCATTGGTAGGATCATTAATTAATAGGAAAAAATCTGAACAATATCTTTTTATTACGTACATCTCAGGAGACATTGAATGGATCATATAGCTATTCCGGACACTAAATTTTCAGTCATCCCGTGAGAGCTAGCACCTGTGAACCTAATTGCATAAATGCATTTGGCTATAAGAAATTTATAGATAATATAAGCAAAAAAATATAAAGCTAAATTACAGGAGAGACAGCCAAGTCCATCCTAAATTTAAGCAAATTGAGTAAACACAAACCGGAGGGCCACCTATAGTGCATTTGGCTAAGAGGCCCATAAAGAAGTTACACTGGTAATCAAAGTAGCAGCTGTAAGCAAAAAGAATATAATCTGAGTAAACCTGTTGCTTTGAAATTTGCTGGCTACATAAATAAGCACGTGCATATATGCAATCAGAAACTTAACATAAGGTACTAACGGAGATCTGAAAATGCTGGAAACAATGGCGTACCTTTATAATTAGTGTATGTATGTAGGACGTAAACCTTTAGGCGGTTTGATTTGCATCCAGGTGTCTATTATAGAACAACCTGACATGATATATTTTAGTCATCTATCCCTTTATCCCAATCTGCAAAAGGGAACCATGAGATTTTCTTATTGGTATCTATTTTATCAGGATTAAACTGTGAACAAATAATGGATGCAGAAGAGCAGTTGTTTTCAGCATATTAATAAGGCACTTGCAATCCAATTGATTTTTAGGGCAGCAAATATAATGTAACAGGAACATAAATTTGCATACTACCTTTTTTTTTAAGCTGAAGAAGAAAGAAAAGAACTATAGCTCAGTAAAATTCCTATATTCCAATTCCAATGTACACATTGAAAGGCTGGCTGGCCAGCCTGGTCGTTAGGTACGGAGGAACAGCAGCAGGTCCTGCTGGCTGCTAAGCATGTTGGTTGTTGTTCCTCTTCCTCTTCCGTTGGGGAGAAGAACCACTACAACAGGGCCTCTTGGGCCTGCCAAGTGCCATCGGCCGCACCAACACAGACCATCGTCCAATCCCAGTAGGTGAACACCAAGATCTGCTGAAACCCTAGTAGAAAAAACTAATCGAGTTAGAGAAGAATGCAGATCGAGATCGGTCAGCTCGGAAGGCTAGTAATATCAAGGACCAGATCGAGATCGAGGAGGAGGGCACATGAACCTCAAGCAGCGTGGTGGTCGAGGACGTTGGTGAGGTACCTGAAGGAAACCCATGCTTACCGGCAAAGATTATGAGGATGAGTGCCGCCGGTAGTAGGAACACCACACACCTGTTGTGATACTCTGTAGGCGGCACGTCTGGGCTGGACGTTGCCACGCAGGAAGCGCCATGGGTATCGCCGGCACTCCATCGTAGATCGGCCCGTGCAGGGGCACTCGTCGCGTCCGTGCGCGCCGCGGACGGGTTGTCGATGGCTCCGTCGTAGATGGGCTCGTGCGGGGGTGGTCGTCCCATCCGTGTACGCCGAGGCCGGGGCGTCTGCGTGGCTGGGGAGGGGAAGAGTCGAAGGGAGAGGAAGGGGAGGAAGGGGAGAGGAGGGGAGGCGATGACGGCGAGGTGCGCTGCTTTTTTTTCTTTGACTGGTTAGGGAAGGGGAGGGTGATTTTTTCTAGGATGCGAGAAAGCCAGCCGGGGACACGCGGCGTTGGCCACGGCTGAACAACATTCGGTACAGTAGCCGGATGGCGGAGGATGCAGGGATTTATTGGCGGTTAAGGAAGGTTATTATATTATATATCTCTTGTAGTCACCCACAAAACGTCCCTGCGCACGCCATTCTCTCCATTGTAGGAACATCGATACTCCCTCCGCTCGACATAAAACAATAGCATGGCAAGTTTGATCAATTATAAATAAAAAACTATAGATAATAATATCAAATAAACATTATTAGATTAATTATAAAATATTTTTATAATAAATTAATTTAGAACCGTAAGTATGAATATTATTTGCTAAAAATTAAGTTAAACATAAACTATTTTATCTGACACACAATCCATAGTTGTATATTTACTCTGCCATGCCATACCACCTTACTCATGCTAAAAAAACTTCCTTGATGATCTCGAAAGACACGCAATAGCCCCACAACCGATATCAGTAGAGAAGGTTGTCAGCATATATTGATCTTCATCCACCCCAACTGGGGTGTATGTGTGGGGGGTGGGGGGGGGGCTCCACTTCTGCTAAGCCTGGTAACGGGGTAGGGTGGAGCGGGTTTTTTGGGGCGGGTTTCAATACGGGTTGTGTGTAGAGTATACCGGGGGGAGGGGACGGATTTTCCTACCTTACGGGTCGGGTTCACAAACAAATAGGTTGGGGTGGGTTGTGCTGTGAATGGCAGCTGTGTTGCAAGCTGTGTGGGTTGAGCAGGTTGAGCGATGGGATGGAACGGGTTCGTGAGCTATAATTTTGGATCAGGTCAGGTTAGTAAATTATTGAATAAGCAACGGGCGGAGTGGGTTTAGGGCGAGTTTAGCCCCATTAGCATGCTAAACTTCTGCACTTCATGAACATTTTTGCTCGAGGTCAAGCCGAATGTAGGAGACTCCATAGATACCTCCGTTTGTTCCTTCTCAGAGCATCCCTCATAGCACACAAAACAATCGCTCGATCACGAGGAAAAGAAGGACATTCTTGAGAGTTTTTTTTTGGCAGGTTGACCAGTAGAACCATCCTTGTTAATAATGTTTCAGAGCTGCTCTCTTAACAACATTGTCCTCAATCGAACATCTTAAAACAAACCCTCCTACAAATGGATGCATCTTTAACTGTTCAGTAACGGACAATCGCCTTAACCAAACCATAGTGTCGGTTTCCTTTATGGGACCGGCAGTAAAATTATATTCCAGAGGTGGCTCACAACCTATGCTGCCTCCATCCTAGTTATAGGCTGCATAAATCATTGCGAAACCAGCACTGCCGTTTCGAGTTCGACAACACACAACGTGTTTGTTCGGCTGGCTGGATTATATATACAGCTAGCTGGCTGATTGTTGTGAGAGAAAAACACTGCTGAATAGCTGGCTGATGCTGGCCGGTAAGTTCAAGCGAACAAAGCCTATGGCAGCTCCGTTTCATGATGCTGCAAACTCTGTTTGGAAGTGATTCTAACGTACTGCATGTTTCTAGCGGGAAACGTAAACGATTCCAACATCCAAACGCACCTTGAGTACGGATGAATATCATGATCAAAGAAGATGGTGCGATGCTTGTGTATTTTTCTGTTGTTTCACTCTACCTATAAAGTCACGTGTCGGTGTGAAGGTATCCAATGGTTGATGACCTGCCTGTAACATAACCAAACACTGAAAACTTGACCCGGGGCGGCACCATGCTGCATTTTGCTGATAAGTGCCTCTCAACTCTCAACCAGCGAACTGCCGTTAGAATCGTAGGGCATGCGAAGTCAGCATCATACAGTGAGCTCACAATGGTACACTTGTATAGATATATTAAAAACACGTAGTTTGGCAGTTGAGGACGTTGGTAAGTCAGCATATATATGATCTACTAGCTAGTTGCCTAGTGGCCACGGAGTCAGATCAGCCAGATCCTAGCCACGAAGTCTACATACAGATCGGATGACCGACGCGAAGTGCGCGGCAAACGGTTTTCAGTTGTTTTGGCTGCGCCGCGCGTTGGCTGCAGCGAATGGCCGACAGATTCCTTGCTTTGGCCATACTTAAAAGCTTCCCGGTGTCGCCAGCCACAACCCCACCCGAACCCAAAAGGCACAAGCCCAAACTTGACGCCCCAGCCAGTCCCACGCGCGCCCGCCGACCCACTGTTCCATCGACATTGTTTGTGTTGAAAACTGGGGCATAAAATAAAACCCTCTATTGAGATTGGTGTAAGCGCACGGTAGACCCTAGCTCGGCAGAGCAAAAGCAAAGATTCTTGCGCCATTTCTTGATCGCTCCACACAGCCTTCCAGTTCGTGACTTGGTGCCTCGGCCGGCTACTTGACGTTTTCGATAGCGGATCTGTTGCACGAGAGGCGATAATATATGGTAGCTTCCTAGGGTGGTTAACAAGCCGGAAATATGTCGAGCTGAAAAAGTGAAAAGGGCCCTCGTTTAATAATAATTCAATTCATCTAAAAACTGAAAGGAACCGAGTATTTCTGCGTAAAAAGAAGTATAACTTTCGGCCTCCGCGCGCACTAACTAAATGAACACAACCATTGAACTCAAAAATATCATGTTCAATTTCTAGAAATGAAGTAATAAATATATGTGAACATCAGGATTTTTGCCTGCTCGGGGCAGATAGGTTTTTTAGAGTCGTTCCAAGTTCCAACCAAACACATGCCCATATTATGAAAATTTACTAAGGGTACTTCTATGTTGCTGAGCACTAGTGACCCACATTATGAAAATCATAAAAAATAGAGACATAAGCAAAAGGCTTTATAATGTTGAACGAAGTTTGGGAACGTGGAATGAATACAGGCGCGTTCCATGTTCCAGACTGCTAAGGGACGGAAGAACAACAAATAAGGGTTGGAAAGTTTTGTGACAAATAGATAAAAATGAAAAGGGAACATAAAATAGTCATATATATATTTGGTTTGATTGGATTGTGTCCAGTCCGCTGTTGTACTTTATATTTACTAGGGCACCCGGTTATATAACCGGGACTAAAGGTATTCAGAATTAAAAATAAATAATGCGTCCCATGAGATTTGAACTCAACCTCATACATAACCTCACCACCTCATCTACACACCACATGCGACTATAAACAGGATGTTTTTCTTTTAAACTAACCTGCAGATAATCTTTAGTCCTGATTGGTAACAGGGTCTACCTTTAGTTTAGGTTGATGTTACGAACCGGGACTTATGTTGAATTTTTAGTCCTGAACAAAAAAAACCAAAACTTAATGCGGATCAAAAGCCGTTTCTCCACTAGTGACATACCTATGAGTTGCAACTAGACGTGCAACTTAATTATTGTGTCATATATACGAGTATAAGCTAGACTTGCATAGCCTTATTCAATGGTATGTGTCCCAAAATGATTATGTGTGATTGTGTCATGCATTCTAATTCATGTTGGATCAGACTCCGCATCCAAGACATAGTGCAACAGAAAGTCCCGATCATGCTAGCTAGATGGGATAGAGGGTCGCAAGGATATTGTGAGGAGTAGAATATGACGGACGGAACAATTCATTTTTTTCTTTAATATTAGACTAGGTGATTATATAGATAGATAGTGGGTAGTTTGTAGTTATCCTTAAATATTTTACGTATTAAAAAACATATTTAAAAACTGAGCCATCTACAACTCCTAGATTCTAAGAGCATCTCTAAGAATCTCTCTAAAACTCATTCTTTAAATCATCATTTAGAGAGTCGTTTACATAAAAATTGTTTTCTAAATTTTAACACTCTCCAATAGCTTTTTTTTATATATATATATTTTGCGTACTCTAAACATCCATTCTTGCTATCTTTTTTTGGCTAGCAAAAATCCAAAATAGAGGATAGCTATATTTAGATAATCAATTAAAGAGTCTATATTGAAGTGTTTTTCTACTAGAATTTCTATTCCTAATAATTAGGAAAGATTTAGTGAGTCTCTTGGAGTTGCTCTAAGATATTTTAGCAGTCTACTCGCTTCTTTCCAAACTATAAGATACTGTGACATTTTTAGATACATTACTTTTACTATTGTATCTAGACATATATATACCTAAGTGCCACATAAAAGTAATGTATATAGAAAAATCAAAACGTTTTAATTATAATTTGGAACTCATGAACTAGGGAAAAAAATACTTTTGAGACGAAGCAAATTACATAGTTCGTACGTAAAAAGACACCAAAATTTTCATTCATTGAGAGTGTTGTTAGCTGCACGCCACACAAATTAACACACACTCAACAAGTCAACATACTGCGGAAAGCCGAGACTTGGCCTTCAGTTTATTCCACATTATCCCGTGATCCGAGAAACGACGTATCACTCGTCGCCTATACGGCGTTACGGCTTCCAACAACGGCAGAAGCCACCCAAACACAGTTTTTTCAACCAAAAAAAAAAAAAGCCACCCAAAACAGTTATTACTGTTTTGGACGTGATCACGAGCGAGGTTCAGTCGGACATCAGACAATCATCAGAAGAGGGAATATAGAGGATCCAATAATGCAGGGATCTATCAGTGATGCTGAGGGTCCGGGCCTCCGGGGCTCAGCCTCTTGGACGCAGCTGCTACGCTCCCATCGTCTTCCCCAGCCACGCCGTCACCGCCTGGCACTGGCACCTGCACCAGCGTCGTCGTCGTCGTCGTTTCCTCATGAGCCTGCAGATGACGGCGCATCGCCATGGCCGGCTCTACCTCGGTTCCCAGCAGCCGTGCCGCATCGGCGCCTGGAGCACACATAGACAGAACGACGAACGGCACCAGCAACAGTGCGGCCACGAGGACGACGCTGATGAGACCCCTCGCCATTTGATCGGTGCCGGGATCTGCCGAAGATTCAAGAAATTTGCTCGGGGTTTACCGTGTGTGCTTGTGCACGAGCGTGTGTGGGTGGTGGTGTTGCGAGCAACGCAGAGCTTGAGCAGCGCATTATATAGGCACGCCATGGCCATGGCCGGGCCGTCGTTAACCGTTGCACTGCAAGAGCGATCGATCAACAAGAGTTCCAAGTTGCTCTTTGTTATACACATGCCGCGTCAGTGTGCTCTAGCGCTACTAGCAGATCATCGAGTCTGCCGTCTGCGTATGATGCACAGCCCCGAAGCAAGATTGGTCACACCAAAGGGATAGCGCGCGTTTTTGCGTGCTCTATGCGACTGTGCTTAGTATATGGAGTAGGAATTCAGGTTGCGCTTCGCTGCAAATAAATTAAGCTCGCCCTCTGATCGAATGAACTCGAGTAAGCCTCCCCATTGGATTTGGTAGAGGTGGGGACTCGATGACGTATTGACCGACGCCCGAATTAAAGAGGAATCTTCTTGTAATCAAGCTGCTTTGAGTAGCGTTAGTGTGATCTTCCGTGGTACGTAGACGTAGCCACGTAGGGTTGAGAACAGATAGAAATATTTTATGTTCTGAACCGTTCGTTTTTCTATATTTGACTCTAGTGTTTCCATATTTTCGGGAAATTCGGAAACGGTACGGTACAAAATATGGAACGCAGATTTTCGAAAACAAGAGCTAGTTGTTCTTCTTGTGATACGTCACTAGACTCATCAACCCATCACCAAGTTCTTCAATTATTTTCTTTCTAGTTTCTATGACACAACAATGAATAATTTGCTTTTGTATCTTCGGGCTAGTTAACATATATGTAATTACCTACAGCGTTGTTGTTCAAGGCATACTTGTTCACTTCATCACTATTTCCACAATTAACTTTGAAGTTTCTTGTAGGAAATAATGATGAAGTGAATAAGTATGTCTTGAACAATACTCCAGGTAATTGCACCTTAACCAGCTCGAAGATACAAAAGTAAATTCTTCAATGTTGTGCCATAGAATCTAGAAAGAAAATAATTGAATAACTTGGTGATGGGTGCTATGCAATTTTAGCTGATGAGTCTAGTGATATATCACATATAAAGAACAACACAACTAGCTCTCTGCTTCCGTTATGTTGATAAACTTGGAAGGCCTTGTGAGCACTTCATTGGAGTTGTTCATGTAGATGATGCTACTACCTATTTGTCACTTAAGGAAGCTATCGAAGGTTTAACTTGTTAGTCATGGATTGACTAACTCAAATTAGAGGTCAAGGTTATGATGTGGTTAGCAATATAAAATGAAATGTTAAAGAGCTAAAAACATTAATCATGCAAGAACCGCCTTGAGTATTATATTCATTACTTTGCACATCAATTCTAACTAGTTCTTGGCTTTTGGCAAGGGTAAATCAACAAGGTATGCCTGTGCCCAAAACCAAACAAATGATAACCATTTAAGAAGAGAAGTATACATTGATGTCATTGATCAAATTAGTCATAAGCTTAATAATCAGTTTGATGAGATCAATATGGAGTTGATCTCTTGTATGTCAGGCTTTGGTCCTTCTCACAGTCTCACTCATTTGCTTCTTTTGATGCAAAAAAGTACGTAGATTGACTGAATTTTATCCTAGATTTCACCAACAATGATTTGCTAGAACTTAAATTGCTACTTGATAATTATATATTGATGATATGCAAAGACATACCTTTAAATGTCTAGCCAACATTAGATCCCTCAATTAAGCGACGCGATACCCTCAAAGGGCTAGACAACATTAGATTCCTCAGTTAAGCTTATTGAAACACGAAGGCACTAAGTGTATAATATGGTTCGCTGGTGGCAGCTACAGGCATTGAAAGGGCATTTTCTGCATTGGTTATAGTGAAAACAAAGTCAAGGAATAAACTAGGTGGTAGTTTTTTGGATGATTGTCTAGTCAAATTTATTTAGCGATATTTTCTTTAAGTGGATGAAGATGATATAATTGCGACATTCATGTCATTCAGAAACTAACGAGTGAAGTCGGCAAGTGATATTGTAAGTCTCTTCTATGGCTATATTTCAAACTGTTTCTATTTCATTCGAATTATTTATATCGATATTTATCATCATTTTGAGCTTAATCTTTGAATTTAAGACTTATAATGTATTTAACGTATATGGTTTTACCAAATTAGAATACGGCTTTATTGATTTTAAATGGTTTTTACTAAATTGTATGAGATTTTTTGCGACATACACTGTTAAAATCTTAGGTCTGTCACTGTGAATGGCAGTGCGTTAGAATAGCATGAGTAGCAAAGCATGAGACCACCAGTAGCAGAGCGTTAGAATAGCATGAGTAGCAGGCATGAGACCAACAGCTCACTCATGTCAGAGATGACAACGTCCCTTTTTTTTTCCAGAAGGCTTGCGGTGTCAATGGACGCACAGGACAACTAGCGGCGGCTAGGCAGAAATGACTGCGCAACACATTAGCGGCATCGTGATGAATTTGGTGATGCTTGGTGGCAAGAGCGGCAAATGAATCCATAAGAGAAGGTATAGTATCATATAAAAAAATACAAGACGGACGAGGAATGGAACATTTTGAAAAACTTGGACGGTGGTTTTATCAAGGAATGGACCTTATTCGGAGAGAACTGAAAATAACGTTAATTTATATTAGCCTCGACAGGATCTCTAAATGAAGTAATGAACTAACAAATTAGTCGATGATAACTATACGGATTCGTGCACGGGGATCATGGAAGAGGACAACTACAGTCAATAAATTATTTGCAAAGATTATTTTCAATTTTCAAGTAAATAGAAAAGCCCTAATGTTACCATGAAAAAACCAGTTACCCCTCTTGGCATTGTTATCTTAACTTTTTAAATATGTCGTTCATTCAAAAAGTGAATGCACTTTCGATTCTTGTGAATTATACTCAAATACGCTATTGCATATGTGTGGTCTATTTTTATACTATATTGTGTGTCCGCGCCACCTACAACTTTGAGCGTGGTCTGCCACTGTGTCCATGTTGTGCAAGTGAAAGCTTAAACCCACCAAGAGAACGAATGGCAAAAGAAGTTGTGAGCCACTAGCCCACTACATGCTGATATATCCAGACTGGAAAGCAAATAAACCATAATTTAGCATGCATAGCTATTTTTCTATACTACTAGGTCAAGTATACTGGGTTCTGGTGTATTGAACAAAAAAGTGTATGCACGGAAGTAAACTGAAGTACAGCTCTGACCTCACTATTCTGGGTTTCTGGTAGTGCTACTAAAAACCGATCAGTGTCGCGAAAACGAACTGGATTGACTCTTCTAAGTACATAGAGGTTCACGCTGCTTGCTAGAAGAAATTAAATAACTGACTGACAAAAACAAAACATAAGAGAGATATCAGAGGAATAGATAAATCAAGCAAATGTAGGGGAAATCCTAGTTTCTCCTTGTCCAGGTGAGACTGAATTACCAAAGAGCTTATTACTCATCAAATGAATGATAATGTACAGCATACAAGGATAAGCATAGTGTTTACAAGGATACCTCAGCACGTTGATGAATTCAGTATTGATCTATTGGCCCAAGCATGAGCATACAAACTAAACCATTGACAACAAGCTTCTACCATCTACCCTGAAAGGAATGTTACCGATGCTTAGAGAGTAGTTCAAAGAACACCTCAGAAATCAAAGGCACATATACTCTTGGTCATAAAGCTCACCTTTAGCCATGGACATGACTGCCATAATCTTGGTTGAACTTTTCGTATCTGTGTGCATGAAGATGAGCAGACGGTCTTGTATTCCTCAAAGCAAGTTCAATATCTTCTGCTGTTACTGGGCCAACTTCAGGCAACTCTGTAACATGTCCACCAGAAAAAGTTCTAAAGACTCACCAACTCCAAATAGAAAGAGTAGTACTTTACTGATAATTTACCTTTTAAGTAACATGCATTGAAATGTACTATGATAGTACACATTCAGTTTTTTTATATCTGTGCCACTACTTATTTTATTTTCTATCGTGCAAGCACTACATGGAACCCATACACGCAGGTAAGGTTTTCCTAGAAATTGAAGAGAAGTTGACAACAAAGAACAATAAAGTGGCACGTCATTTGTTCCTGTTCACAAGAACATAATTGTTGAAAAGAACAGATTATAGTTAGGAACAAGTGACGTACCATCCTCAGGGACCTCTTCTTGCCTACGTTCAAGAACTGTCATTAACCGTCTTAGGGGCTGCATTGCTGCTTCCTTGCATACAAGGCGAATATCAGAGCCAGAATATCCTTCAGTTTTCTCCAGAAGAATATCATAGGGAATCTCCATGGTGCCAGGTGTAGATGGCAGGAGCTCTTCAAACATAGCGCGTCTAGCATCTGGCTCTGGCAATGGAACAAGAATCTGATTGACAAGTTATGGGAAAAAAAGTTCCTTCAGATCTGTCATGAGACTTGAGCTTTTGATTAAAAAAAAAAAAGAGACATTCTCTTTTCTAAATAAAATGTGTCGATTTTTTTTTGAAAAAAAAGAAAGCAATCCCTTGGGGGAAAGACCTCCCTGAGGCACTGCATAAGCAGAAACCTCAACCACAGGGCCGAGAAAAGGCCCGAAGGCTGGCTGCCCAGGACACAATTACATATATCTCTGAAGCCGTTACACAGCGAGGGGCCCTTTTTTTTGTGACACATTGGGTTATAGATCTGGTCGGCTGGCACCACAACTGGGTGCCAAACTACCATACTAATCATGCGTTCCCGTGCTACTTGAGCTTTGGCATAAGCATTCTGGTAGTGCTGAGTGTCATAATTTTTCCAGAAATTGACCAAACATTGTTTAGAATGGTCCCAAAAGAACCACTTGTGCCAGAAGTTGAAAAGATAATGAATAAGTGTAAAGGAGTATACGATCATATCGCTGGTTTTAGATTACAAAATGGTTAAGAGGGCATAATAAAATTATGCCAATGGTCAGTTGTATATCGTACACCTATAAAACTTCACGATGATCTGCCATGAAGGCTTGTCTGACATGGCAAGCTTTCTAAAAAAGAAAAGAAAATGAGAGGCTTGCTACCACACCTGACTCCTGAAGTTCAGTGTAAATATATTCCCAAATGAGAAATCAAATATCAATAGCCCATTCATAAAATTATAGAAAAATGTGGTCATATGTATGGAAGTTGTACATCAACTAAGATCTGAAATAAAAGATCATTTAGTAAGGATACACGCTTCTCCAGCCGACGCAGCATTGCTGCATCCAACTCCCATGGTAAATTTGTCGCTGCTAGAACAAAAACAAGCTCATCTGTCTTAGTCAACCCATCCATCTGCAGCAATAAAATCAAAATGTTATGAAATAACCAATACCATAGAGACAATAGCCTGTTCTCAAAACTAAAGACTAGTTTGTGATCAGTTCAAAGAAGTTAAGAAAGCCAGGGATATTCCGCATACAACTTTGGAAAGTTTGCAGATGCCTGATCCTCGTGTGTTAGGTATAATGTCTCTGTTTCCAAGATTTTGTAGTTTCCAAAAAGTCGTTGCTTGTAACCAATTTGTGTTTGAGAAGCTCACAATTTTCTCGATGGAAGATAACTGATTATACTCTAGGTTTTGTACAATCAAAGAAAACTACCTGTATTAATAGCTCAGTTTTCAATCGCCGGCTAGCTTCATGTTCGCTACGAGCTTCACCACGTTGACTAATGATAGCATCAATCTCATCAAGAAAAATGGTAGATGGTGCATGATGCCTTGCAAGCTCAAATAATACTTTCACTAGTTTCTCCGAGTCACCTGCATCACTCGACTATTAGAATAAACAAAACATTTCTGGAAGTGAGGTCAGGAATGAGCACTATGTGCAATAAGGCTATGTGTATTGGAAGCTAAAAGTTCACTCTAGATGCAAAAGTCACAATTCATATATTTTGTACTAATGTATACTCTCATAATGTTGATGGGAAGCATAGAAGTAATCATATCATGAAGAGCAAGGAGTGTGTGTGCTGCACTTCCTGCAATCAATTAGTAAGCACTTGGCTGTCAGCTATGCAGCAGATATTACTAACACCAGAGGTTAAGGGAATACTAGCATGGTAGGGTGTGATGTAACTATAAAATTTGTGGCAACAATATCCACAGAAGAGATAACCAATAGGTACCAGAAGATGATATAAATACATGCCAGGGACCTTAAGGTGATTTATTTGAAGGCAAAGAGCTACAGGGCAGCATAGGAGGTCCTAAGCCTTACTGTCTTGCATGTAAGTGTCAGGGGAATATACAAACAAAACAAAAGGGAAACATAGCAAGAGTCATCCATCTTCTGGTCTCCCTTGGTTGCATATTGAAGTAACATTGAGGTGAACCGAGTCCAGTTACTATTTATATTCATCTTTAAGCTCCGTAGTTATGCACAGAACAAACGTTAAATCTCGTGGAAGGATCAAATTTCCACAGCTATGTAGCTTTGAGCGGACCTAAATACTTCCATCAAGGAAATCTCCATAGAGCAGGAAAAATATTACATCTTATAGCAAATTTGCAGCAATAAATGGATCGATAAAAGAAATGCATTAGCTCATACTGCCAATATGGAACATATACACTGATGCATGTTCATGAACCAGCAAAAACATGTCAAGAAACAAACAGAAGACAGTGACATACCACGCCACTTGCTCACAATCGATGAGGCAGAAATATTGAAAAAGGTAGTTTTGCACTCAGTAGCCACAGCTTTGGCAAGCATTGTCTGAAATGAAATATGCTGAGGTTATAACAGTTGCACTCGAAGATGATCAGCAATTAGCAGAGCCTGGATATAGCAATTAGCATCACAGCAAACAGCCTAACATACATACTGGCAGAAATATGCAGGATATGAGGAAATAAGCAATTGACTATTGACATTAACAAGTGACATTATCCTTTTCTAAAATATTCAGTATAACTAAAGACAAAAGGAATACTGAGAAAAGAAACAGATCAACTGCAACTTTTGCAGGTAACAATTCCATGTGCTACGAAGCTTGATCCTTAGACACCAAAATAGAGCAGCCAATTCTCTATTATCATTGATAGTTATATGCTTAGGACAATCGCAGTAGAGAGTAGAACATTCCAAAGAACTGCTCTTTTTTTTCTCGAATAAGAAAGAGTAACAAGTACACTACAACGAAATGCTGTAACTGGGTGATTCAATTATACCATGCCAGATATTTGGATTATTTGCTCAACAACTAAAGTTCCATGATTAAAAGTCAATAGTATTATTTGTTTAAAATAGGGGGAATTAGCATGAGAGCAATATGGATCTTCAAAAGTATCACTAAGCAAAATGTGGCTAAATAAACAACAGGAATATCATATATTGTTCAAAAACAAGAAAAAAATGCAAATGATTTTTTTGGAAGTGCAAACCTTTCCTGTTCCGGGTGGACCAAATAGTAATATGCCTTTCCAAGGTGATAATAGACCAGTGAAGTATCTGGGATTGAAAAAAAAAAAGTTAGAACACAAGAAGTAATTAGTAAGCAGAGAAGAAAATATCCAATTGCACAGCACATGTTTGAAAAAAGTTGTGTACAAAAGAAACCCTTAAGACCTTGACTAATCCAAATTTTACATCTGTCCTTTAGACCTCCGTTGCAATAAAAATTCCTTTCAAAATCAGTCAGAGCGAATATTACTGTTGGATGGTTAAAAACACAGTTAGTGGATGGTTAAAAACACAATTACTCTATAAAATATGAGTGTAGCTTCCAGTGATAAAAATGTTGAAGCAGGTAACTAAACTAACCAATTACCTAACTGCAAAAAAATGGCTGGTTGAGTTCACCTTTTAAATCAATAGAAATGGAAGCCAATGTGAAAAGCCATGCATCACAAATTGATTAAACAAACTTTGTACGACATTCATATCATAAGTGTATACAGATACAAGTAACATGTAAAGAATATGTTAAGAAAGCATCTATAAACATGTGTTTTCTTTAACTTTGCTGCCAAAGTTATTAAAACAAAGTTCAACTGAAAAAAACATCTAATTGGTACTGCAAGATGTATAGTCTTTAATTTTATTAAAGATTTTCTAGGCTGTACAATGTACACATATGACATACAATATATTTCACTGAGAACTTGAGAAGTAAGCTTACTTGGGATATTTAATGGGCATGACAACTGCTTCTTTGAGAAGACGCTTTGCATTCTCTAGACCTTTTATGCTTTCCCATTTAACATCTGGACTCCCACGAATTATATCCCTGTAGGCATTGGACAAGGAAGCTATAGTAACAACAGTCCAAAATACATTCTAGTGCCGCATGAGTGATGTCATGCACAGATTTTTGAAACAGTTTACCTCAACAATGTCTCAGCTAAGTTGCGCATTTCTGCGGATTCAAATGAAGGAAGTAGAGGTTTCTGCCTGCAACCATCATACTGTGTTACCACAAGTGCATAAAAGGGGAAATACATTTGCATGGCAAGTCAAATACATGGTCTCGGAAGGTTATATTTCACAAAGAAAATAATACAACAATGTTTAAAGTTAAAAATTGGGTCCAGATTTTTTTTTTTTCGAGAACGTGCTTGAGCACATACATTTGGAGGTCCAAAATCAGGCACAAGATTGCATCAGGGGCACCAAGCATCCAAAATTGTATAATTTCCATCATGTAAGCCACACGGAGCACACTGGTCAACATGCAGAGCATAAAAGTCCAGGAGCATCTCTATCTCAAACTCTTACTAGAAACCTGCTATTTCTGGAATTCAGTCAATGGAGGTAGGACGAAGGCTTCCAGCCCCATCTTAGCTGAGATCCAAATCAAACAGACACTATAGTACAGTTTCAAGTAAATTTGACCGCACCAACTAGTTACTAATTGCCCAACAGAGTAACAGATGGAATTAGCTAATTTTAGAGCTTAAAAGTTGTGTAGTCAAACGCTTTCTGATGGTACACCCAAGTAAGCAGCAGGTCTTACGGTGGACCATCCTCTATAGCCCCAGTGCGTATCTCCACCTTCCTCTCCTGCGAAACAAGACCAGGGAAGCAAATAATTACAGGATTCTCCAAGACGGCAACCAAAACCATCACCAACCAAATGCAGCAACAGCAACAGCTCAGCAAGACAGCAACGTATCCGAAGACACGAGGCACAGAAGCCAACGCACCATCCGCTCGAACTGCTCGAAGACGGCGAGGTCCGCGCCGCCGCCGTTGGCGCGGGCAGCGGCGAGGCGGCTGGTCGCGTGGTCGGATCCGTGCGGCGGGGGGCCGCCGTCGCGGTCGTCACCACCATCATCGCCGTTCGCGGCCTCGCGCCGGATGCCGAGGCGCGTCTCGTAGTAGACCACGAAATCCTGCGGGAGGCCAACCGATCGCGCGACGAGATCTCAGGCACATGCTGGGGGCAGCGATGCTGACACGAGAGGGAGGGAGGGAGGGAGGAGCAAAGCGAGAGCGCGCGCAGAGTCAGCCAGTCACCTCGAAGGACCAGCGGGTGAGGGAAGGCTCGCCGTCGGCCATCGAGACGCGCGCGAGGGTGGTGCGGGCTTCGCCGCCGTGCGCCCGCACGCACCCACGCACGCTCCGCGCGACGCGAGCTCTCCGGATTCCGGAAGCAGCTGGTGGGTGCCTGGGTGGAGGACGCCGGTAGCGGTGGGGCTGACCGCTGACGGGAAAATAAACAACAGACAAGCGGCCGTGACAGCGGGGCGGCGATGGAATCTGCGCTGGTCATTCCCCGGGCGCACGCCGCACGGGAGGGGCGGGGGCCGGGGCTCGGTTTCTCTTTGACCCCGCCGCTCTCACTGACAGTGGGCGGCCACAGCGCGAATTCGCGGTTCTGGCCCGTCTGCCAGTGGGAATTTGTGCAAGGGCCGTGCTAGGTTTGTAGGACGACGGCCCGCTTTTCACCGCGGACTCGCTGACTACGTGTGCGTTTTCAACGTGACGTCCATTCAAGTCCGTCTGACCCGACGACGGCTCAGCAACAGTGCTTGCTTCTGTGCAGTTCATGCGATCGGCGCATATGAACGAGACAATGGCCCCTGTTTAGATAGGATTATTATTAAAGGTCTTGGTTTGAACGCAGAATTTTTTTATATATTTCTATTTTTTTCCCAATGAAAATTGAGTTGATTTCTGTAATTTTTTTTTTGTGTAATTCCTGTGTTCATGCATTTCAAACTGACCTTAAAATTCGATTATAGCTAGGTAATATGAGCTCCGATTTCAAAAAAAAAAATTCCGTCAAATGATTCACGACAAATAAGATGTTTTTTTCGTGACCACTTCATAAGAAGGTGTTGGTGAAAGCAACGATATAATATCACAAAGAAATATATAATTCCTACTATCGCACCACGTGGTCTCGAAACTCGTATAAAAAACAGGCCCGATAAAGACGGCACCTAGGCCATCCATGAGTAGACAATGGAATTGATGCAGGAAACCTCTCAAACATCTTTGATTGGGAGCGTTGAGGGGCTCTAGAATTGAGATTGAAACGTGCTATATTGGGCCTTTGTATCATGAATAGTGACACTGTGACAGTGATCATATTGATACAGATATATCGACGCTCGACGGTCGACTTGTTCACGAACAATCAAAAAGAACTGAAGCCGTCCATGACGAGCCGTCACATGCCGTTTATATTGTTATTTGTACAGTAGCGCAGAATAGAGAATACTGCTCTGACGACTACTTCGAGACAATTTTCTGTTTGATATCAAAAGAGAGAGAGAGAGGTGTCTTTGTGATTCTAAAAGTTTAATTGCACTTTTATATTATCTATTTTAACTTTTATGTTCCGCATATGGCAGCAGTAGGTCCGTTCCAAAGCCATTTTTTACAGCTTCATCTCACATGTTACTGAAGCAACATCATCTGCAGCGAATGGAGTCACGGCTGTTACTCTAAATATCAAGTGATCATAGTTCCTTATATCAGAGAGACAGTGATGTCTTTCATGATTATAACAGTTCAAACATATCCTTTTTATATCTATTTTAACGTTAATAAGTGTCCCATATGGCACTCAATCTAGTTTAAATCGGCTTGTTAGCCATAACATCTGACTATGTCGCCTTGATTAATTAAACCTCGACCGTAGGGGTGGATCTAGCGATAGGGTGGTCGACCGTAGTTGTGGTTTCATGTACTCTGCATCCCAATGTAGCCAGACAGCTGAAGCCTACCAAAGCTCTACGAAAAGAGATTCTAAGGATATTTTCGTCCAAAAAAGCTGAACATTACATGAGACAAATGAAATTTAACCGAATGGGTTGACAGACCTAACGGATGTGTCTATGTGTCATATAGTAGAGCATAGGAGTTACTCCATCCATCCTAAATTATAAGACGTTTTGATATTTATATATTCATAATTTTTAAATATATATATAGACATATTATACATCTAGATGCATAGTAAAAGCTATGAATTTTTTTTAAAAAAAAGCTTTGGCCTTTGGGCTGCTGCTAGGCCCTATGCGTAGTTTGCATTGAGACTTGACAAACATTTGCCTCCTGTTTGTTTTAAGACCTGCCCAGCCATTGCTTAGCCAGACAACAAAACTTGCCCCTGGAGGTCTGCCATGCAGCTCTTCTATGTCACCATCAAAACAAGACCTTAATGAATTAATGTAGGATGTATTGTTTTGACCTAAAAACACAACCCACGAAGCCACAATACTCAAGATTATTATCTAGTGTATAACTGGAGGCTAATATTTATGGAATTTCATATTCCATCTGATTAGTACTAAAAAATGTATTATAAAACAAATCCAAGTAAAGCAGACTAAGTATTCTGATAAAACCAACCTTTGATCACTTATAGAAAAGCACCTCTTGTAGCAAAGGTGACCAGGTGCGACTATAGCTTCAGCAATTCGGATTCGCAGAGATCGATCGACAGGCAAAGAAAAAAGGTACAACAAAGGTGCAACCAAGCTAAACCAGCCTCAGTTTCAGCACTATGGACAGTTGAGAAACTCTTCTACATGAAGTAACAAATATATTAGAGTAACAGCAAGTTCTACCACAGATACTGATTAGTCAAAGGTGCCCAACGGTAAAGGGAACCGACCACAGGTGTACAACCAAACAATTCAGAGTGGTAGTCGTCTAGAGACTTCCTTCCATGGCAAACAACTCCAGTCTGTTTTTATCAAGCAAATGGCAATAGATTAGGACTGAAATATGACGGATTATTACATCAAGAACAGAACCAGGTTCTCATGCACCACTCGCATACAGGCGAGTCCACTCCTTGGCTGCAAAGGACACGAGATCTCTCATTGTCAGCTATACGGAAATCAGAGACCAGAAGTGACAATATTGACTGATTTGTCAACATCGATTTACCTGTTTCAACAGCTTCTACCTCATTCGCTTTCCAGTGCTTTGCAATGTTATCGGAAAGAGGGTCATCTGGATTTGGTGCACTCAGGAGAGCCTGTATACTGAAAGCCAGAAAAATGTCATATTTTTGGTGCCACACAAGAACAAAAGAGAAACAGGAGCCCTTGGCACATTTGGTTTATTAGGTAAAAAAAAAGAAGAAACAATGTTTTTGTAGTCAAACACATAAAGTACGGCACGCTGACACAGGCAGATATAGAGACCTCAAAAGAACAGTTCGAATCTGAAGTGCTGGGCTCCATTTGTCCTTGAGAATGTCGAGGCATATCCTACCAAGCTGCAACAGTAAAGTTCTCTGCTGAATAACAATTCAGAGGAAGAGAGACTGGCACACAAAAGAATATGCTTATGCATGCCTACCTTGTCAATGTTGGGATGATATATCTTGGTCAGAAACCTAACCTGCAACAGCACAAGTGCCCACTGAGATTAGAAACACTGGAACAGTGTATTTGACTAGTTCTAACACTTCAATGGACACCAAAGAGAAGGGGCAGAAAATAGCTAGCCCTTCTAACAGATGACATTCTTAATCCAAATACACAATACAAATCCAAGACAGCCAAAATATGTTTTTACTATTCAAACAGAAGAAAATCAAGCAGACAAGTAGTTAAACTAATACTACACATCATCCAAGCAGTTTGATGATACAAATAGCAATGCAAAGAAAGCAAGTCATCTTGGAAAAGAGGAGTTTTACTCAAAGTTGACACATAAACAGTATTAGCTTCCAAAGTATAGACCATAGAGCACAATAATGCTATAGAAATTAAGCAAATTTTATAGTTACCTTTGGGGCAGCCATTGGATATTCCTCAGGTAAAAAGAGTTCAAGCTTAAAAACTCCACCTGACCAATCAGTAAGCGAAAGCAACACTATCAGGAATAAAGCATGATTACAAGGAAACCAATAAACTAATAAACTATAAATTAATATGCTAAATGCTCTAAAAAATATTTTCCCAGTTACAAATATCACCAGTGCATGCAAAGGTATCATAGCACACGTAATGAGCTAAACACAGCAGTCCACTAAGCCAGATAAAAGTGAGTTCCACCATGGTTTTCAAGGCGTTGCCTAGGCAGTGCGGCATGCTCTGGGTATCACGATCTCCACAACAAAAAAAGATCAGAAAAAGTGTGATGGCTGGAGGGACGGAGCAGGTAGGAAGAACGGGAAGTGAGCTGGCCAACAAGACAAAGAACCTGCAGCCGCTGCCATCCCTGCTGGCTACAGTGCCCATGGCCAGCACATAACTTGCTCCGGTCAACTGAGGCGCAGTCAATATGAAAGGGGACAGAAACAGCAGTCAATCTGAGGGCATAGAGCAGGGATGAACGGAGAAAAGGGAAGGGAAGAGGCAGGGAGAAGTTGCGGGCAGCAACGCAGCAGCAGCACATCTGGAGCGAGAGGCGCACAGAGAGGGGCAGAGGGGGTGCCGCAGCGCTGGTGGCTCTAGATGATGAATCAGGGAACCTCAGGTAGGCACCAAGGGAGTGGCATATGGGCTGGCCACCTCCCTTGTTATGCTCTGGCATATGGCATCACCTTGCCTCACCTTACACCTGCCTAGGCCTAGACGACTGGAAGTGGTGGCTCGCCATATGCCACCTTATGAACAGGTTTCCACTGATACATTACAGTCATTCCCTACCATTTTAGAATGGAAATCAACTAACCCATTGTCCTAGGTGCATACTAAGTAACTTCCTTAGTCCTTATCTCCGAGAAAGAGATTAGCAGTTAATCAGTTATGTTACAATTACAACTTATACAAATCAGAGGGTAAGGAGATCATCACAGCATGCATGAATAAGAACACGAAGCGAACAAAATATATTATTGCCTATTCATCAAAAATAGCTACACCCTACAGACAACTATAATCTAGTAGGAAATTAAAAATATCTCCCACAAAAACATGTAGAAACAGCACACATAAAACAGAGCTAGTAATAACTATGAAACTATCACATACTATATTAGTGCAAAACAATACTAAAATTACCTGCCCTTTACCATAGCTAATACCTAATAGAATGCTGCAAATAGAAGCTGAGACTCAATACCACCAAAAAACTAAAGCTGACAAGCCAAAAGTTACTAGCCGACCAAACAACACAAGCTTACCTATGTGCAGAAAAACTAAAGCAAACATTTCAGCATTTCTCCCATTTCCAGAGGCATCTTTTGAAAATAATTGTCTCGACTCGACAATCGATATCTAGAAGTACTCTAATATTGCCACTCTAGTCTCTATACCACTCAGCATGAACAGTGCATAGAAGAACAAATCGGAATCCGAAGCCCGCACCTTCATAGGGCGACTGCGCCGGCCCAAGGATCATAACGTTGAAGTAGCGCATGTTCTCCTCCGAGGGCGACGCGCTGATCCCCGGTGCTGCACGAACGAACAAACATACCAAAAAAAACATTTGGCTAACAGAATCAAAACTTGCCCCTCAAAAAAAAACCACGAAAAACTAAGACGAAATCCGTGGAAACCGCGAGAGAGAGAGCACGCCAAACCTGGCTCGCTGAGCAGCCGCTGCGTCTCCTGCACAGATCCAACCACATGGCAACCAAAAAGAGGTTAGACGCGAAGACGCAACGAATCGGATCGCAGGCGCGGGCGAGAGATCTGCTCCGAGGTGATCAGATCGGGCGCGCACCTTGATGATCCGCCGCGGGAGGTTGCTGTTGGCCATCGGATCGGGGCCGGGGTGCGGGCTTCCTCCTCAACGAAGTTGCGGCGCCGGCGATGCCTTGAGGATAGCGCGGGGGAGGAGGAGCAGTCGGTCGGGGTGGGGAACGGGGGAAGCGGCGGTGGCCTGGTGCTGGTGGGTTGGACGCTCGCTTTTGTACGCGGACGCGGTTTTCGCTGCAGTGCTGGTCTACCTGCGTCCTGTGCTTGGGTTTTTATCTCGGCCCGGTCACGTTACCTCAACGACTGTGATTAATCTCAATGCCTTTTTCAGAGTAGGAGTAGTGTTTACTTTTTTATACTAGTATATTTGCTCGTGCTAACACTACGGCATCATCTATCAATGCAAATCAAACATGTCATGTAGCTATCATGAAACATATATTTCATATCCTTTCTGTTTAGTCATGCTAACGTCACGACTTTATTTTAGGAATATGCATAAAAACAATCAAATTATGGTAGATCTTTGTCACACAATATAGAGTACAAGACAATTAAAAGAAATTCTAATTTATTGTATCATTTTTAGTAAATTGTAGAAATTTGTCCTCTACCTACGTCATTCAGAGAATGTGTAGTATACAACTAAATTTAAACCCCAAAAAAAAAACATCAGAACCATTTAGCTATACATGTCTGACTTATTAAACGCAAATAGAAATCAACGGTACCAATTTTTTAGTTGATCCCATCACATGTCACCATCAATACAAACAAAATTAATCTGAATATATAATAAAAAATTAGCATGGTTCAAAAGCACTGTAAACATGAGAAATAGAATCGTAAAAGAAAAAATACAAGCAGGATATTATCAAAGCCGTTGCGGCATCGTATCATACATAACATGTCTGGCACATGCCATGACAGCCACCGGAGCAAGAGGGTTGGGATAATGGAGTACCAACTGATGCCATGTAAAACCTGAAAAAGAAGGGAAAAAAAAAGAGCTAAAAAGTTCTAGTTAGCCACCTTCATATTAAAAACCATAGAGCTCCACACATAATCCAATAATTAGAATAACGTCAAATTCCATTTTCATTCACGTAAATAAAATCAAAAGGCAAATCATGATGTATCCATGTGATATCAAAATTGATATTTATTGCTTGGAAATGATACTGCATATCTTTAAACGAGCATATTACACCATTTTAATTGGGATTTTCTTCCATCATGGAGTAGTCCTTCTAGTGCTTTGTAATTTTTTTCCTTAAGTTGGCGGTCAGCAAACTCTTTGCTGGCTTAGTGCGATATAAATGCTTTAAAAAATTTCCAGCATATCCTATAGAACTTTGACACCTAATATATAATTTAAATTGTAGTGTTTCAATGTAGCTTACCACATTGTTGGTCGCCACAATGACCTTGAACTGAAATCTCTTGATTTAGAATTTTAGATCTACAAGACGATGACTGCAAAGCAAGAAATTTCATTCAGTGAACCATGGATTATTTACTTTAAAGTAGTTATTAATCCTTACCTGTCTGAAACTGTACATACCGGAAAATTCAACCAATTATAACATTCACAATACTCATGAGAGAGAGAGGAGGGCGGGGGGGGGGGGGGGGGGGGGGGGTTATTACTGAAACCTACAATTGTGCCATGAAGGCCTAAACCTGAGTAAGTCCTTTGCGTTAGTTTTCAATCCTGTGAGGAAGGGAGATGTACCTGACGGAGTGATGGAGGTGTGGTGAGTAGTATCGGAGGCAGCCCATGTGTCTCATTCATTAAAATCTATTTCTTTCACTGATCCGACTCATCTGTATATAACATATATAGAATTACCCAATAACTAATAAGTCAGATAGAATAATTGCTGCAACCCAGACAATTGCTCTAGCACCTTGAAAATTCATTTTCCTAGTTCCGGTGTGGATCTGAAAATAGAGAAGTTTAATTACATGTTAAAGTAGTATAAGCAAGTCACATAGGTACAAATCGACGATAACATTGTTGAGCTCTTGTAAAGTGGTAATAATAGAATAAAATCAATAAACTGGATGTGCGAACTCATGAAGAATTATCCAAGCTAGTATTGTTCAGAAATATAGAGACAAAAAATTTGAACGAAATATGAAAGAATATTAATCATTAATCATCCAAATAAAGGTATAGGTCAATTTAAATTAAAGAAATACGTACCAATTGGACTGACATCATCCTTATTAGAGTTTGACAACCTCAAAACCCAAATGTGTCTATAGTATGACAGGTTCATCCTTAGAGTACCGGGGATCGTGGCGTCGTGCTTTCCTGCAGGCGGCGCGTGGTGTTCGTGGGACAGCCAAGGTCCGCGGAGTCACCGCGTCGGATCGAAGCCTCGTGATGAGGATGGCCTGCCCTGGCGGCGTCCTCCCCTGTAATTCGTCTAAAGTTATACACAATTCTGCTGAATGTACCGCATTAATAGTCAATGCAAGTCATTTGCATCTCAAACAAATATACTGCAAGATGAGATAAGTGGACCATACTCCTCGGGTGTCGACTGCACGTACCAGCTCGGCATCCTCGCCGATGCCTGCGATGTTTTCTTTGAATGCACGAGGGAATAGAAAAACAAATGAAGAACTCCACATCGTCCTTACCAGGTGAGGTGGAGCGAACGGATCTGTTGGTGGCTTTTTGAAGAACAGTTGCCTTCCTCTTTTTTGATCTACAGGATAGATGCACCATGGAAAATCCAAGGATTCAAGATTAATTGCGAAAAGAACGCCGTCTTTAGGTCGTGCCATGGTGTGTTAGGCCCCGTTTAGATCCCAGTTGCAGTTGTAATTCTGCACTGTAGCACGTTCGTTTGTATTTGACGACTTTTGTTCAATCATGACCCAAATAGGCTTAAAAGATTCGTCTCGTGATGTACATGCAAAAAGTACAAACATGCAAACATTTCGTCTACATTTAATGCTCCATGCATGTGTCGCAACGTTAATGTGACTAGTTGTAATTGTAATTTGCAGTGATCTAAACAGGGTCTTAGTGCTGCTTCGTCGGAGATTGCAATTAAGGAGA
Organism: Eremochloa ophiuroides; assembly: GCA_038502445.1. Classification (NCBI taxonomy): domain Eukaryota; kingdom Viridiplantae; phylum Streptophyta; class Magnoliopsida; order Poales; family Poaceae; genus Eremochloa; species Eremochloa ophiuroides. The sequence continues at coordinate 60,637,755 of JAHLJS010000006.1, forward strand.
TCGTGTACGTGCTTCTCGGAGACTGCAGTCAGGAGATCCTATAGGTGCACGTTCAGGAGATCGCGGGCATTTGTTTCGCGGGCGTTGATTGCGGGCATTGTTTTGCGGCCTCTGCTTTCGAGCCTGGCCTGGGAGGGGATAGAATTAATTGGGCCGGAGTAATTGCAGCGTATCTGTGCTTTTTAGTTTTTTTAAAAAAATCGGTGTTGTTTGTTGCAACGTGGGGATTCGAACCTGGGCGTTAGGGAGTTTTTTTTTTTTGTTGGCGCTGGAGGTGGAGGTGGAAGGGGAAAATCACTGTTTGATCAAGAATCTGAATCCTTGGATCTGAGTGAGTAAGAAATTAGAGAGGTAAGAGTGTATTAGGAGCGTTGGATTAAACAGAGTTGATTTTGTGGGTATATTTTTTTGGGGTGCATTTAGTGAAGGTTAGGAGAGAGATAGACTATGAGAAGGATTTGGTGGGGTGCAGGTAGGATAATTCTAACTGGTGACCTTTATATTAGTAGAGATATACATACATACTACATAAACTACCAAATTTGACAACGGGAGTATATATTGCACAATCAAAGACAATTTATTGATCAACGATCATCCTCCTAACCGTCTGATCCATAAAAACACATTCATCATGTGCATTGTATTCATTTGAGCTAGTTTTAGCTTATTTTCAATTATAAAAATAATATTTTCCTTTCACAATAATTTAGCCGCTGCTAAAAATTAGCCCTGCCAAATACCACACGGCATTCCAACATGTGGACTTTTCATATGTGTGCTCGAAAGAGTTGGAATGGTGATTAATCTGACGGGACGCTAAAAATATCTCTTTGGTGTCTTTTTGAAACGCGTTGGACCACACCGTGTCGGACGAGTCCGACAAATGGACGTTTGAGCGCGGCAGAGAGCTGTTGTGGCTCCAACGATCAGTTTGTTTAACTGGGACACGTGGCGGCGGCGTAGAAATGCCCAGTGACCGTTGCACTGGTCTGATGGTATCGACCAAGTGGTCCGACGGTCGAGCAATTTGTGAAAAATGGCTATCTTTGGGGGTTAAGCTCTATTTAAGTGTTGGGTGAGTTTGGTTGGCCTCTCTTGCCTATTTTCATTGTTGAACATCCCCTAGAGCGGAAGAACACCATCCCACTCATCTCTTGATTGTTGATCATCCAATTGCATTGCAAGAGCATCCAAGTGCATTTGCATCGTATTGGCGCATCTAGTGATACTTCTGGTTGCATCAGTTATGTAACAGAACCGGCTAAATCACCTGGCCCACCGGCACCTGTCATTGTCACTAACGACTTCTGACAGCCGGGCCCGTGTCCCAAATGATCTAGACAGGTCTGTCGGGCTACATTAGCGCCCTTTTCTCCGACAGGATCACCATTGCAGAATCATCATAGGATTACAATATTTCGTAATAAAATACATCAGAGTAACAGTGCGGAAGATTACATAACATTTAGATTACAAACCGGTTGTTCAAATAGGATTCAAATATAGTTATTACAGACCAGAGGACATAACAGTAGCAGTGGAATAGTTACACAATACTAGATAAGATAACTCGAACCCTGCCCACGGGTTCCACTTCACTCATCGCCGCTTTCTTCTTCGACCACGGTCACGCAACATGGAGCAAGACAGATCTCCGACTGCGGTCCTCCTGCAACGGGGTTAACAAACCCTGAGTACTTGGGGTACTCCGCAAGACTTACCCGACTAAGGGTGTAAAATAAGACTCAGGAATGCAAGGCTATGGGTAAGGCTAGCAGAGGATGAGGAGTTTGCAGAAAAGCAATCTATCCTGTTCCATATTTTATTTTATCAATATCATAATCACAACTATAGTTCCGACATTCAATCTCAAATATCATCATTCTTCAAATTTCTTTATTCATTCAGATAACCTAGTTGAGAACCACTTTTTGGTGTAGAGTGTGAGGATCAAGTCTCCATAACCGAGGAGCACGTTGATTCGAATCCAGAAAGTACCCAGCTGGGGATTCTAACCACACTGCATATGCAGCACGCCGGCATACATATACCAACCCGTCGTCACGGCTTTGCTATCCCAGAACCGGTCCTGCGCCACCCGAGAGCACAGTACTCCACTCTTATCCAGGCACGCCGGCCACGTGGGTACAAGCTACTCTCGCCATCTCTCCACTCCCAGTGCGTGGTTGTCGGTTCCAGCAATAGCGTCACCGAACTCTAGGCTTTCCGCATTGGTATGTGGCTAGGCTGTTCATCATGATCACAGCAGACCTACAACGAACGGTCCCTACTTCCTTCCTGCCGTCAATCCTGCATTGAGACTCTAACCCAAGTACAAGACTACCCGACAGTTTTTATTATCGTGCCTGTCGGGTGAGTGAGACATAGGGAACGCCGCCCCATGAGCTGGCCACCCAACGAAACACGTTTCCAAAGACATCGACCAGTTCCAAACTATTCCGAAAGCGACCATGCATTGGGACTCCAACCCAAATACACATCGACCAGCGGATAACAAGTTCTTCACCAATCAAAGTATAAGTATAGTCATGGCACAGAAAATAGTTTTTCTTTTATGCAAAGCTAAGTTCATTAAGCATGCCTAAGCATTTCTCAAACCATTTTATTTAAATCAGGTTTCAGGGTATTTATTTGAGACAATGCATCTGGATAGGTGACAATCAACTCGTATCAACCTAATACAGTAGATTAACTCGAATTATAAATATTTTGTAATAGAGGGGCTGAATGCACCGGGGCTTGCCTTGGATCGTGTACAGCGTCGGGTCGGGATCAGTCCCGCAGATGTCGAATCCTTGGATGACTTCTGGAGTGGCCTCCTCAGTAGTAGTCTCGACCTGGACCCCCTCGGGAACGGGCACTACACGTATGCAATGATGTATGCTTAGCGTGGCATGAGGGCAACAAATGAAATGCTTGGAAGTAAACCATTAATACCTTGAGTACAACTTTCCTTCACGGCAAAGTTGTAAACGATCTACAGAAGGTAAAAGTAATGTTTCCTACTTTTGTTTTATTGACCTTTTTAACGGTCACAGAAAGCCGCTACACAGCTTTATGACTACTACCAAGCACTAAGTTCTCAAACTGCCAAGGATCACACAGCGAAAGATCCTTGGTCTTCATTCAACCCAAAATTCACACAACAAACCTAAATTCATTTTTCTATTTACTTTATTAATCCCTAATTTCACATATATTCATTAATTGACCAAACTAACTTCAATTGCAACCAAACTTTACCAACAGCTAGGTTTTATCACCAAACAGAGCCACAATAAATTTCATGATTTTTGGATTTACAGAGAATTAATTAAAATTACACAAACTTGCATTTATTAATTACTTCACTGATTTATACAGCAGATTAAAGGCACTGGAACACCCTATATTATATTTTTAACAAATACTACATACTTCAGAGAGCATACACAATTATTCTCACATTTTTCCATTCAACAGATTAATTCATATGAAAATAACAATCATCAGCACTATTCAAATAAATTAAAATAGAAAAGGCATTTGAAATTCCTTTGGAAAAAATGAAAACGGCCCACTCGGCCGAGACGGCCCAGCCGACCGCGCTCGCGCCCGAGCTGGCCCAACATGGCCCAAGCGCACGCGCGCACCGCTCCCGCGCGCACGCGGCCCACGGCCACGCGAGGCGAGACGCTGACGGGCGGACCCCGCCTGTCAGCTCCTCCTCCTACCTCCCGCCGGCTCCCGTGCACGCGCACGCGCGCGCGCGGCTAGCACGGCCCTCGCCGCCGGCGACCCCAGCGACGAACCCGAGCGACTCTACGGCTACCCTAACTCCTAACGAGCACCCCCGAGAGGTTAGGCTCTAGCCTAGCATCCCACGGTGAGGAGCATTTCGCCCATGGCGGAAGCCGACGGCACGGCGGCTCTGCGCCGGCCAAAACAAAGGGATAGAGGAAGGGAGAGAGGACGGGAAAGACTCAGTGGCTCACCACGAAGCCAACGGGCGAGTCGGTGAAGGCAGCAACGGCTTGGAGAGGGCGGCTTGACGGTGATGGCGGATCCGGCAGCTCGGCTCCGACGGCGACCCCGCGTTCCGGCGATCCTAGAGTGCCAGAGACCCAACCGCCAGGCGCATGAGAAACAGCGAGTGATAGAGAGTTCGAGACACGAGACCGAGGGAGAAGAAACTCACTCCAACACGCTCGTCGCGTCGGAGATGGTTGCGGCGGCGCTCTGGCCACCCGCAGGAATGGCGACGAGCACTCCGGCACCTACAGACCACTACAACCCTCGCCAACGGTGGCAAACAAAGCGCAAGGGAGTTGGCGAGCTAGCAGGGAGATGGAGAGGGTGGTGGTGGTGTGACGACGGCGAATTTGGCCGGCGACCGAGAGGTGGCGATGGCGACCGGGAGGGAGAAAATGGAGAGGGGGAGGGCCTCGTCGCCCTTTTGAAGGCCGGGGAAGAGGGGGACAGGGTCAGGGCGTCGCGGCGCACGCCGATCCTCCTCCGAACTGGCGCCCGGGCAGGATCCCGGCCGGCACGGCTCGTGCGGCCGCCCGCCCGGCACGGCGCTCTGCCGGCTCTGTTCGCGAACAGGAAGAGGGGGCGAAGTACTGTAGCACTCATTCCCTAGGGGCTGTCGGTTTTTGACCAAATTCGACTGATTTTGCATACAAACATGAAAAACTGCAAAAACAAAAGTTGTAGGGTTTGAAATTCTGAACAACTTTGCTTTTGGAACTAAATCCAAATTCGAAATATTTTTGAATCTACAGAAAAGGGGGTAGAATAGGGTTTTAAATTTCAAACTGTATTTTCAAAATTACTTTTAAATTTTCTCAACAACTTGAAAAGTTGCCAAAATAAAAGTTGTTCTACTCAATGAGCTTTACAACTTCTATTTAGGAAGTTTTGCCAGATTCCAAATAATTTTTGAAATGCCAATCCAAAACTAAGTTTTAAATCATTGTTTTGAAATAAATTTGAATTTCCACCACAGAACTTTGAAATCTCCAAAAATAAAAGTTGTTCCATTTTAAAAGATCTAAAACTCTTATTAAGGGACTATCTCAAAATTCCTTTTAGATTTTGAATTAGGTTTTGGTCCTAATAAAAGTAAATTTTTAAACCTTTATTTGGGAATTTAATTTTACAAACAAATACTAATTAAATTCAAATCACTCTAGGGACCTAATCACAATCATATGCAAATGATTAATTTAAATATGATGACATGGCAGATTAATTAAATCCGTAATACCCGGGGTATTACAAGTTATAAGTTTTCTTGTTTTTTGGTGATTGCCATCACCTAGACGGTTGGACTAGTTGTGGTGTGTTGGTGGAGTTGGTGATGTCTCCGACCTTTACTCGTTGGTGATTTGTGAGGGGTTGTTGACCTTTGTCCCTAGTGGAGAGCCAAAAGGTACTTTAGTGCTCGTGGTTTGGATACCCTATTCTTGTGGTGTATTTATGTCACCCTTTGCGAATTTGGCATGTGATGCTAGTGTGTGATCCTCCAAGAGAGTGTGTTATCTTAATAAGAATTAGCTTGACGGCAATCGAGTGAACCTCGGCAAAAAAAAATCTTGTGTCTCTTGGTTCACTTGGTCATTATCATCACCTTCGAGCGATTGATTTATTCATCTCTCGGTGATTGGCCCTACTTCTCTACTCAACGGTATAACCATTTGTTCACTTGCATTACTTTTGTAGTTGACTAGCTCTTTAGTTTTGGCCAAGTTGTTGAGAGCAAGCTTGTGCTTGTGTCATTTGGGTTAGTGAGACTCTTTAGTTAGCATTTGAGAGCTCACTAACTTAGAGTATAGTTATTAGCTTGTTTTGGTGGCTTGTGCATAGAACAGTTTAGAGCTAGTGATTGTTTCTTATAGCTGGTTTATTTACTAACCAATTGCTTTAGTGCGTTGTAGACGTCTTAAATTTGACTATTTGTTCCTCTTCTCTCTAGCTAATTAGGACTTTTCAACATCCACAGAGAAATGGCAAATTGGATTGGGGGGGGGCGTAATTTCAAGCACATCGAAAAACTTATTATGACAATCAATTATATCAACACAAAGAAATGACGTGCGATTGTTCACGGGAAAATAGGGCCTTGGCTTTAGCTGAAGAGGATGAAGTACCAAATTATCCTCTTGATAAACACTGATAAAAGATATTTCCCCCATCCTAAATTTTAAGTCATTTCAGAGAGTCAAGCATCTAAAGTTTGACTAAATTTATATAATAAAATAATAATAGTAACAATATTAATTAAGTATCATTAAATTCTTTATCAAATATATTTTCATATTACACTTATTTGATATCATAAATCTTCGTATTTTTCTCTATAATTTTTGTCAAACTTAAGATACTTCTGTTTGGCTGGCTGAATTATTCTGAGAGAAAAATATTATTCTGTGGCTGAAAATAAACTGAAACTAGCTCAAGCGAACATGATAAGTATTGAAAAAAATTGTTGGAATAACTTACAATTTGGAATGAAGGAATTACATGATAAGTATTGAAAAAAAAATGTATGCAAACTTCCGATTGAAGCTTACAATTGCAAAACATGCCTTTGTAACTTACATTTTTTACATGTTTGCTGTCAAAACCAATCATTAAGCCAACAAAATGGAGCGTGGGAAGGAGGAGAGGAGAGGAGAGGAGAAGGAAGATGGTCCAAACTCCAACGGAAAAAAGCAAGTATCAGCCTGTGCCTGTTTGTCTGAGCTGAAAAGGATGCCAAGGCCGTCGGTCGTGCGGCAACCGTGCGAGCGACAGATTGACAGAGGAGTAGTGGAGTCTGCTTTAAATTTTTTTCCGAGGAAAAAAATGAAGGAATTGTTTGATTTTGATCCTATAGGCGCGCGGGCAGGAATCTGACGGGGAACACAGTAGTAGAAACATTCGGTGTTCCTTTCCAAGCCACCACCGAGGGGCCGAGGGCCTGGCACTGGCAGGCTAGCCTTGATCCTACGCAACCCCTCCCCTGAAGCAATTGACGTCAACAGCTGCGTCATCCGATCCGATCTCCTCCTTTTTCTCCTTGCGATCGCACACGGCTGGGGATGATGGGCGAAAGCTTCACGCACGAGACAAGGGCAGAGGTTATTAATAACTCTGGTGTAATTACGGTCGGTCCATCCAAATCAAGGAGATAAGAGGCGGAGACGCTGGGTTTAGTTGTTCTTTTCGTACCTGCTGGCTGCTGTGTGCTGCTCTCAATAAATGTCAATATGCCATCTCCGTCTCATTATCCACGTACGTACTGTTCCCACGCAAAAGCAGCATAGTTTATTAGGCCGGCAGCTTACGTGGGAACAGCAAACAGGATTCTGTTGATCATCAGCTGCAGTGCCTTCCTGGTGGAGGAAGTTAGCTTGACAAGTCGATCTCCTAGTTCACCAACGCAAAGGGTTTAGCAACGATGGTATTCAATGGACGTACAATTTATACACGAAATTAAGTAGCCCGCATCTGGCGGCCGATATATATAATATATATATATATATATATATATATATATATATATATATATATATATATATATATATATATATATATATATATTTGCATCATTTTCAGAACACGTGCTAGCTGGCTGCTTGGTGCTAAGATCTAGACCCTTCGTGCTTATCCTAACTCTTAAGAAATAGTTTTTTTTTATGTACCAAGTTTAGCGATTCAAAGTTATACGAGTAGATTTTGTCTTGAAAAATAGTTTTATAAAAAGTATACTCCATCCTTACATCCATTAAAGAAAAACTCTTTGTTTCTAAAGGTGAAAGTTTCCCTCACTCGTGTGATTTGGAGGAATCCATCACTTGAATTTTCTATTTTCTAAATCAGGCCTCTCTCCCTCGTTCTTCTTCAAGTCTAGGGCTGGCTAGGGTAGCGAGGGAGGGGAAGTGGGAGGCCGACCGCGGATGTGGAGCTTCGGCGAGACCACGGCGAGTGTTGAGAGGCGGAGATGGACAATAACCAGAGGCCGGGGAGAGAAAAATGGTACAACGGCTCATACAAGCAAGCTATAGACAGATCATTTCCAAATAAATTTTATTCAGAAGAGAATATATAAAAGGCATGATTGTCCTTTGATTTGCCTTTCACTCCTTGCATTGGTTCTCACGAAGCATGCATGCTCATGGAGTGGCTGGGCACATAGATAAGACAAATTGTTGCAGTAGATTTCAGTACGTCGCACATTAGTTGTCCTAGGTCACAGCTGCTCATAATCATCTAGGATTGCATTCTTTCTTAGCTAGACAACCCCCATCAGTGACGGAGACAGCGCTGAGGCGGCAGGGGCTCGAGCCCCCCCTACGGCGCACGGAAGCGAGGAGCCCCCCTGGAGCCCCTCCATCAATTTTTGGACCTGTTTTAACTGTGTAGCAGGGGCTCACGAGTTGGGCCAACATTTAGCCCATAGGCACAGCAAAAACGAAACGCTGCCTGTCCGTCGTTCCCTGCAGTCGCCGTCGCCCGTGCGTGCTCCCGTGACCCGTACCCGTTCCCCACTCCCCAATCCCCATCGCGTATCGCAGCGCGAGCGGCTAGGGCGCGGCCTGCGACGGCGAGTCGGCGACGAGGCAGCAACCAGCACTCCAGCAGGATCGGCTGACTAGCGAGCGTGCCTGGCCAGGCGGCACCAGCGACCTCCAGAGACGAGGCGGCAACCAGCAGGGCGCAAGCCAGGCAGGCAGCACCAGCGACCACGCCTGGTGGCGGGCGGCTAGGTTGTCCAGGGCCTCCGGGCGACCGACCGGGCTCCGGGCGAGGTCGAGCCAGCCGACCAGGACAGCTCCACGCCTCCACCTCCACGGTCTCCATTCTCCAAGCAGCAGAGCAGCCGAGCAGAAGCAGCCACCGAGCAAGCTGCGATTGGGTGAGCCAAATTTAAATCCTTGCTTGTCTATTTGTCTTTGATGTTTTGATAATTTGATTCATTGATTGAATGCTTTAATTGAATATATAACTATAATGTTGTCAGATTTCACAATGTCGAAAAAAACTCTGCTCAATTACTTTTCAAGTTCCAGTAGTTCAACGCCACATCCTAATGAGGGCATAAGTCAACCAAAGAAACCTAGAGCAGAGTTTAGTCAATCAATCATGATTGCGGACCCAGGCAATCGCAAACCAATTGATGCTTATGAACATGAAATTAGAGATCAAGTAAGGAGAGCATATGCTTTGAGTGGTCCAACACAACCTCGTGAATTTCCATTTCCTCGTAAATGGGTTGGTGGTGAATGGAGATCATTTCAAAAGACTTGGTTTGATGAGTATGATTGGCTAGAGTATAGTGAGTTCAAGGATGCAGCTTATTGCTTATATTGTTATCTCTTCTTTAATTCGGCAAAGCTTGAAAAATTTGAGAGTTCTGTCTTTGCACATCATGGGTATGTGAATTGGAAAAAAAGCTAAGGATACTTTTAATAATCATAGTGTTTGCAAGACTCATGCAGAGGCTAGGCTAAAGTGTGATGACTTTATGAACCAAAGGACAAATGTGGGTCAAAAATTAGTTGAGGTAAGCACCGAGGAAGAAAAATGATATGAGATTCGTTGACATCTTCTTTATATGTTGCAAGATTTCTCATATCACAGGGGCAATCTTTTCGTGGAGATGATGAGAGTTCTACTTCCCTCAACAAGGGTACATTCAGAGAGATGGTGGATTGGTATAAAGAAAAGGTTGACATAGTGAAGGATGCATATGACAAAGGTTCTAAAAATTGCCAAATGTTATCTCCTGATATTCAAAAGGACCTTGCAAAAGCTTGTGCAGAGGAAGTCACAGCTGTCATTATGGATGAGATTCGGGGTAGAAAATTCTCAGTTCTTATTGATGAGTCTCGAGATGTATCAATAAAAGAGCAAATGGCAGTGATTCTAAGGTTAGTGCTCTACAACTACAATTTTGTGCATAGATTTTTACAATTATTTCTACAATTATACTAACATATAAACGAAATGTGACGTGTAGGTTTGTGAATGATGAAGGGAGAGTGGTGGAGAGATTTCTTGGACTTCAGCATGTTCAAAGTTGTACAACTATTGCATTGAAAGAAACTTTGGTCAGTATGCTTTCTTGTCACGGTTTGTCTATCTCTATGCTCCGTGGGCAAGGGTATGATGGAGCTTCTAATATGAGAGGTTTTAATGGGGTGCAGAAATTGATTCGTGACGAAAATCCTTATGCATTCTATGTGCATTGTTTTGCCCATCAATTGCAACTAGTGGTTGTTTCTGTTTCTACTTGCAGTGCAGACATTGCTGATTTTTTTAACTACATTCCTTTAATAATCAACAATGTTGGTGCATCTTGTATGAGAAAAGATGCCTTGCTTGCTAAGCATCATGATGTGTTACTGGAAAAAATTGAAAATGGTGAGATTATGAATGGAAGAGGTTTAAATCAAGAAAGCAGTCTAGCTAGGCCTGGAGACACTAGATGGGGTTCACATCTTAAAACTCTCCTTCGCATTTTGGTCATGTGGGAGGCTATCATAGATGTCCTTAAGATAGTGAAGAAAGATTCTATTAATCCAACATATAATGGTGGAGCATTAGGTTTAATTGAAAAAATGGAGAGCTTTGATTTTGTGTTCATCCTGCATTTGATGATAGAATTGTTGAGCATGACAGATATTTTGTCACATGCTTTGCAAAGGAAGGATTAAGATATAGTTGAAGCAATGCATTTGATAACGGATGTGAAAGATAGCTTGCAGGATATGAGGGAAAATGGATGGGAGCCATTACTCAAAAAAGTGGAAACATTTTGTGAGAAGAATGAGATTGAAGTGCCAGATATGAATAAGGAAATAAATGTTAGAGGGACATCTAGACGAAGAAAGCAAAAGGTAACAAACATGTATTATTATCATGTTGAGATTTTTCTTGTTGCCATTGATGTCATCTTGACTGAGTTGAATCATCGGTTCAGTGAAGTTAGTTCAGAATTACTAGTATGTATGGCTGCTTTTAACCCAAGGAACTCCTTCTCTAACTTTGATGTGGACAAACTTGTGAGGCTTGCTAAAATTTATGCTGAGGATTTTGATATCGGTGCACTTACTATTTTGCCAAATCAACTCAGACAGTTTGTGAATCGTGCTAGAAGGACTCCAGAATTTCTTGGATGTACTGAACTTGCAAAAGTGGCTGAAATTATGGTGAAGACTAAAATGGACACATCTTATAAATTGGTTTATCGTCTCATTGAGCTAACCTTGATATTACCGGTGGCAACAGCTTCAGTTGAGAGAATATTTTCGGCCATGTCTATTATAAAAACAGATTTGCGTAATAAAATGGGTGATGATTGGCTCAATGACTTGATGATATGCTATAATGAGAAGGAGATATTTAGAAAGATTGATAATGAAAAGATCAAAAAACGGTTTCAAGAGATGAAAAAGCGTCGTATATTATTGCCTAAAAAATTAGTGGTATGCTCTATTCTCTTCTAAATTCATAATTTAGAGGTCCTTATATGTTTGACTAATCAATTGTGTCTATTTCTGTAGGTTGCTACTTTCAATGAATAATGTGTGTCAACGTCAAGCGTCGCCTATTAGTTTCTTAATTTGGCCTTTTGGTATGAATCAACCGCATTCGTTATTTTTCATGATAATTTCTGTGAATTTCATTGTTAACCTATATTTTTAATAGAAGACTACTTCTAGCTATCATATTTGAGTCTCATAAGAGATTATAGTATACCAAAATAATTGAAGCGCTTTTGTTCAGCCCCTGCTAAAATTTTTCCGCTTCGTCGCTGACCCCCATACTTGGTATTTGGTAATTGCATTTTTTTTTTTTACGGGCAGAGGGATCGGAGTACTCCTACCTTTGTTAAGAGTACATTTTATAGACATATGCTACAATAAAAGATACCAGTGGACAAATAAGTTTAGACAGCTTCAAAGGGCGTGAATGAAAAGTTCGCGCTTTTCATGAAATGGTGCTGTGAATGAGCTAACAACAAGACAAACGACAGGCTTGCGCTTTTCATGAAACGGGCTAGGTCTATGATATCGGCAAATCGTGTCCCTTGCTAGCAAGGTAGACACGATCGATGTTGACTTCGAAGTTGCAATACTACTAAAAGAAGTATGCTAATCCATTCCTGTTTGACAAGAATACCACTTGTTTGTGCAGAAAAGCTGCAGACGTCATCACGAGTTTATTTACTGTATGAATCGCGACGGGACCAAAAGATATTTTTTTTTTCACGTTACGTGCTGCGATGAGAGACAGAGACAAAGCTCCCGAACCCGAAGCATATGGTAGCAATTGATCGGACAAGACTGCTGGTGCTGGGCAGCTGGATGCATGCACGGCGGAAAATCAGGCTCGACCTAACTTGGACCGGCGCGTCAACTCGGACCGGATAACTTATTGTACATTCTAGATAGGGCCAGGCGTACGTTCGCTGCATCTGTTCACGCTTCTTCGGCTGTTACAAACGTCCTGCTAGAGCTACTGTATCACTATAGATGGCATAGTAAGCTTTTGGAAATTTATTAGTAACCAACTAACCTGCTTCAGATGCCTGAGAAGAAAAAATAACAGAGAGGATTATCTTGTGGTCGCGCTCATAGTCATAGGGATCGCCCGTATCTGCGCGGCAGCACACAAGTTGAGCAAATCACGTTGGTTGCGTTGTCCCGCTTTTCGCATGCAGCTCAGCAGCACTGACCGATCGAGTCTTTACTGACAAACAACGGAAGTCGGGACTCGGGAGAGATCGAGCGCGACAATGTCAACGCCTAGCTGAAAAAGATAAGTTGAGTACTCTCTGGCACATGTCGGCCTATTAGCCCAGTAGTACACTAGTACTACTACCAACGAACCAGGTAATCGCAATCCAATAATAGTACGTACTTTTCCGTGTTGCTTAGCGACTAAACAAGGCGCTTTATTTCCCCTGCCGCCCCGATCGAGCTTTGAGTCCGCCACACACAAATCACTCGCCACATGCGCCCAATCCGTTTTATTCCAAAAATAAGCTGCGACCGTGAAAGTCAACCGATTATATATGTATATAATAACGAAAAAAGGGAATTCCATCAAGGTCAACACGACGAGAGGCTGGCAACCAAAAAGTGGCAGCTGGTTCTGGGCGGCGATCTCTGGGCGGGGGCGAAAAGCGAATCCCTCGTGCGGCCAAATCTCCGGGCCACATGACCGCCAGTCCGGCACGCTTCTCAGCGTTTCCGCGTGATTTTTTAATTTCTTTTGTCCGCTCCATGCCATGGTCCATGCTCCAGTCCGGCCTTCAGTTCAGCCAGACCTTCTAATCTTAAAGAAAAAAGGAAAAAAAAGGCTGGGAGAGAGAGAGAGAGCGCCCATATCCGTGCATGATCCATCCGACCACATGGTTTATCAGAGCACTCCCAACCTAGACTCTTTCCTGTTTTTTATCCTCATTAATTGTCTTGCCACGTAGGCGTTTTGATGACGTGACAGATGATTTAACGAGGAGAGAGATAGAAACTAGATCTAAGTTAAAAATTAAGTCTATACAAGAATCAAAACATAAAAAAATATAATAGATAGCTGAAGAAGAAAAAAGAAATATGATTAAAAAAATTATTTTATAAAAATTATCCATCAGAAACGTAATTTCTATACGTAGGATCTGTATAAAAACTATAGAGAGTTTCTAGCGCATTGAGTGCCATAGTAGCGGCCGGGGGTGGTCACGCAAAGAAGTCAGTCGCATGAAGCAAAGTGAGAGAGCGGGGAGGCGATGACCATCTCCTGATCTCCACCTCTTCCCCTGGCCCTGCCCGTGTATAAAAGCCGGCGCCGGCCGGCGTCCCCTACCCACCCCACGGGCCCCGCCTCCGCCTCCCGCTCCGGCCTCCACCCCTCATCCATGGCGAACCTCCCGGACGCCGACGCCGCGGGGTTCAAGCTCTTCGGCAAGGTCATCCAGGCCCCCGACGCGCACGCGCACCGCGCCGCGGACGAGGGCGCCGCCCCTCCGCCGCCGCCGCCGCCGACGACGGTCCTTCCTCCTCCTCCACCGCCTCCGGTCCCACCGCTCCCGCCGCAGCCGCAGCCTCTTCTGCCCCTGCAGCAGGCGCCCGGGGCCGGGGGCGCCGGCGGCGGCGAGCCGCTGCCGTGCCCGCGGTGCGGCAGCCGGGAGACCAAGTTCTGCTACTTCAACAACTACAACGTGCGGCAGCCGCGCCACCTCTGCCGCGCCTGCCGCCGCTACTGGACGGCCGGCGGCGCGCTCCGCCGCGTCGCCTCCGCGTCCCCGGGCCGCCGCAGGCCGCGCCCCAACGCCCGATCGGCCGCCGCTGCCGCGCCGTCCGCCTCCGCAGCCGCCGCCGAGGAGGTCGGCGGGGAGCGTTGACTGGTGGGCGGTCGTACGAGGCGCGCCGCGGCGCGGGCTCCGCTTCGCCCGGGGCAAGCCTTCCGCGCGTGACGCCGTGACGTGATGCCGCGCGCCCTGGCCCCAAGCCTCAGTGACGGGCCGGCCGGCCGGCCGGCCAGCCGGCTCAGCCCTCCCGCGCCTCGTCGCCCTTTTCACACCTACTAGCCTTCTCTGCTTTTGGTTTATTAGATTCTGTTTTTTACATACCATTTTAGGATTCTTTTGGTGGCCAAAAAGATGCTGCGGAGGAGGAGAGTTCAGTTTCCTAGTAGGCAGTCAAAAGTGAGTTGCGAATGTTGTTACTCCTTGCTACTAGCACTAGAGTAGTAGTACTGCTGCTGCTGTAAAATTCGGCAACGGTGAATTGGGGACCCAGGTCAGGTGGCAGATTCAGCCATGATTTGTTGGAAGGAAGGAAATCATTCTGCATCCCGCTTCTTAATGGCTGGTTCACGTGTTCTTACCCTCCGCGGCGCAGTCAGTTATTACGAGTTCCGAGTGGTATGCGCAGGTGACATTCAATGGATTGGATGGATCATGTGAAATCTGTGACAACATTCAAGCTTCCGTAGATCTGGAAACTTGAATGGAATGGAACGGGGTAGTACGTATGTAGGGGCTGTTGTAGTTGTAGCAGGCATTTTCGATCAGATGATTTTTTCGTGGAGTTTTTTCTATGGCCTGGGAAATGCCTTTTGTTGTTACGAACAAACCTGGAGCTGTGGATAGTGTTGTCCCAAAGAAAAGCCAAGCCACCCTCACGCCTTGATGCCAGTGCTACTACAGCTCAAATGCCCCTTCCTGGCAGTGGTAGTAAGTATTAGTGATACCTTCACTGTCATTGCCTTCGTCAACGTTAAGCATCGCCCTTGCCTTGTTTAGTTTATTTTTTAAAGTATCATATCGGATGTTATATAGAATGTCATATAGATTATTGGAATACTAATAAAAAGTAATTTATAGATTACGTCAGTAAACAACGAGACAAATTTATTAAGCCTAATTAATCCGTTATTCACGCACATATTTTTACTGAATTTGTCTCACAAAATAGTCGTAATCTGGGCAACTAGTTATTTTTTAGTTTATATTTAATACTTCATGTACTTGTCAAACATATGATATGATAGGAGTGTAAATTTTTTGAGAGGAACTAAATAAGGCCTTGGTCCCAAATCCTCTCATGTTTCCAAAACAATTATCCAAAGCTTATGGTATCAATCATAAACAGTTGTGCTCTAGCGCAAGTCCCAAGTGTAAATGTAGACCATTCCTAGTGCCAGGTTTCATTGCATGCTGCCAAGGACAAAGCCTAATATGTTGTCAAAAAAAAAAAGACAAAGCCTAATAGTATAGCGAAGCGTTTAGCTATGCAGTGCCTAGTTCGAAGGATTAAAGTTTAGTTCCTATCCCATCAAATATTTTAAACTTTGATAATAATTAGAACTAGTAAATATAGACTACGCGAGACGAATCTATTAAGGTTTTTTAATCCATCATTAGCATATGTTAGCTGTTGCATCACATTGTTAAATCATGGGGACTGCTTAGACTTAGTAGATTTGTTCTATAAATTAACCTCCATCTATGTAATTAATTTTGTAATTAATACTCCTAATTAGTACGCAAACATTCGATGGGACATAAACTAAAATTAGTTACCGGAAAGCTGCAGTTTTTTTTGGGCTACCGCTACGGTTGTTTCTAGTTATAGCTAGAGTAAATAGTAATTGATTTCTTGCAGCCACAGCTGCAGCTAAAATAAGCTATGGTGAATATGACAATGTATATAAGAGAACGAAAACGTCTTATGATTTAGAATAGAGGGAATATTCATCTATATGAAGTTTTTGTTACTTATTACATGTTATTTTTTACCCATATCATGTTCTCTTTTATATTTCTCCTCACATCCACAGGATATCTAGACCCACAACTGCAAGGCTCCCACACCGAGCTTGTGGCTTGCACCAAGAACCAAGTCTCCTCTCTCTCTCTCTCTCTCTCTCTCTCTCTCTCTCTCTCCACACGAGCCAAAAAAAAAAAAAATAGTGACTAGCTGGCTATAAACCTATAAGACCATTATAATTGTACTTGCTCTAGGAGAGGAGTGGCCGTGTGAGCAATGAACTGAAACAGGATCCACAATTCACAGTTTCATATGCCTACGTACTCATGTTCCATGGTTCCTTCTTTAAACGAGTGTAATTACATACGACATGCACAATTTTCAGTGCTAAATGTGAATTCAATCATACAATTGGATTGGCAACTAATCATTGTGGTAAAAGTTTTTGAGACAACATTGTGGTAAAAGTTCGGAACCATAAATTTATACATTGAAGATCTGCGTGTGATATGAAATGAATGTGGTAACATCACCTTGCACCATTTTCGTCAGAATATTTGCGCAAAACATTATAGTTAAGCACTTAATATTTTCAAATGGCATCCTCAATGAGCATCTCATCTACATGATGATGAAACCAGATCAGATTCTTCCAAATGGACCTATAAAATAAAGCATTTGGATCAGGATTAACAGCAAAAGGTTGTACTTCCTTTTCATTTCTCAAGGTGCAAGGATGCCTGCAACAATGCTCCTTCAAGAACTCTATACTCAGAATACTTTACAATTCTTCCGTGGTCAGAGTCACATGTATTAGCTGGGAGCGCACTCATTCAAATTTAAAACTAGTGTCGACATAAAAAAGTAGGGCATCTGAGATTCTGAATAGGTGTCTGCTCCTTCAAGTCTAGGGTCGCACGGAGTACACTTTCGAGGGCACCATGAGGTCAGGACACAATAACGAACATCCTTAATGGTCCTTAATGGTCAGAGCACATGCATTGCCGGCAAGCATATTGGAAACACCTTTTTTAAATAAAAAATGAAAAACGGTTTGCTGTTTCCCCATAGGTGTGCGTCTTGGGTGTTTTTTTTTTCTCGTTAAGCCCTTTTCGCGGTTAATGTATTGTCTGCCTGGGTTTAACTTCTTTTCTTTTAAATGAAATAATAGATAGGCATTCTGCTTGCTGTTTTCTAAAAGAAAATATGATAAAAAAAAGAAGAAAAGCTATAGTTGACTCATGTTGCTTTCATGATTAAGAAGGGAAGATTGGTACCTTACTAACTGGGTGACCACTGACCCGGGATCAGGGCTAACCGCCTTTGTTTATATACAACAGGATATTTTTCAAACTTCACGGTTTCCAACTGCAGGTATAGAATCCTGGATTGCTTGAGCGAATGTAGCAATCTTATAGGTAAAAAACCCAACAAGCATTGGTATTAACTTCAGTTGCATGAAACCATAATCCGGAACTAATATCCTGAACCACGATATAAAGAACATAGATTCTTGTAAGAAGAAACACCTCATTCAAATATTCTGAATCAATTGTAAAAGTTCACAGAGAATTTCATCTGCTTACCCATTCCATCTGTTATACATCATCACAAGTACCACTGGAATAAGCAATCTTGGTTGTGCAGCAGCACTCCTGTAAGTAAGCCATAACAAATTCAAGGGTTGTCTTCACCGCAAACAAGTTCTACAAGCTGCCTAGCAGCTATTTTTAGATCTGTCACATCCTCATGTACAATGTTGCAGAAAACAAAATTGAGTGGCCATTCTATGATAAATAAAAAAAAAAACTAAGGTGATTGACTTCACATGATATTCAGATAAATTCAACATGTGATAAATAGAGTGGACAACATGTGATAAATAGATTGCCAAACTAAAATCATACTACTCTGTTCTGTCTGCAAAAGAAGATGCTAAAACCTTGTAGATCAACCAAAAACAGAACTCGAATTCCGGAAACATTAACAAAAGTGTGGTGTGCTGAGTCACAACAAGGCAGTATCTGGATTTGATCGCCACAGTCTACCTTGAAATTGAAGCACACCTCGACAAAAGGTCTCATATGAAAATATTTTGTCTGTATGTTTAGTTTTACTGTCAAAGGTTGTCAAACATTATTTTTATTAAAAGGAGCTGAACAGAGTACCGTAACTTTCAACTTTGAAAATTGAACTGACAATCCTGTAGAATGAGATCAGAAACTAAAATCTGGCACAAACTGTCTGTTGCAAACTGAAAGTCTTAAGTACATTTTATTCGAGAGCCTATCTGCAAACACGATTTGTGAAATAAGTAAACGAATAACTGAAGGGAGCATACTTGATAGTTTCTCCAGTTCCACCTGCTAGGGAATCTACACTGGTTCCAAGCATGCGGAGATACACCAATGACCCAATCAACCCTGCACCAAAGCTGAAGAGTAACTGCTGTCAGTTGAAGTAAATCAATCCTAGAAGTGGTAACCAAAAAAGACATTTTCCAACTTCATCTGTACATATGTCACATTAGAGGGAAGCAAGAAATAAATAAACTCATACCTGACAGCAATTTCAGGAGAGTATGAAATATAAGCAGAGATTACACCAACACCACCGATGCCTAAAGTGAGCCACTGTAATCTTTGTTTCAGCTGCAAATATGGAAGTTATCGAAGACCAATAAATAACCTGTGCATACTTCGTATTCAAGAGCACATAATAATATAATATTGGGACACATAAGGTTGTGCAGCATGCAACTCTCTAAAGAGGTTGCATGCGGAAGAAAATGACTACCTTTAAGTAGTCTTCTCTGGACCGAGCTGCCAATACCTTAGGGTCCCCCTGCTTCACTCTTGACTTTGACTCCCTAAGTATAACATCCTAAAATGGGACCAAAAGAACGAGACAAAGGTTACGAAAATACTACAAAGAATACTGTACAGATCGTCATATGTAGGAGTACTTGACATAAAACATTGTGGACAAGAGTTGTAAGATTGCTACATCATGCAGGATCTAGAGTAACTAACAAGTAAGTTAAAGGACTGTAGTTACTTACAGTTCCACCGGTGGCTGCCTTGGCCGCTCTGTCCCACTTTGCCTGCTCCTTGCGAGTTGGGACTAGTCTCCATCTAGGAGTGCTGGCTCCATTCACAGCCTACATCCATATTCAAATAACACAACTTATGTCTACCATCTCCAGGAGGCAAAGGATAGCCATAATAATAAAGAAAAGGGAATTGAAAGTTTGAACATAGGGAAATCTCACCTCAGCACCAATTGCCCGTCCTCTCCAGGCAGCCTCAACCTGGGTTTTCAAGATTGGCCTGGTCGGCGCCAGAAGCTCCTGGCTCAGATCAACGTCCACACTGTAATCCATTCTAAGATCTGATCACTCAACTTTGCAAAGTAATCGTCGGAACAACAATTTGTGAGCAGAGAGTTTGCTTGATAATCAGGTGTGGGATGAGATAGTGACCTGTCAAGGCTCATTGCGCGGTTGATGCTCAGAAACCCGGAGTCCCCCTCCTCATCCACCTGCCCACACGAATTTTTGCTCAGAACCAACCTAACCAGACTCTAAGCTCGATGAAAGGCTGAGACAAACTACGACGAAGCACGTGGGTTCGTTCGCCAAAATCGAACGAACAGGTCTGTGTGTGAGGGGAACTCGTGATAGAATACCGGAGCAAGGCGGGTGATGGTGGGCTCTGCGTCGGCGCCACCGTTGGCGACGACGCGTTGCATGTGGGGGAGGAAGTCCTTGTTCCAGATGAAGTCGTCGGTGTTCCCCACGGGGTCGCGGTCCTCCTTCCCCCACCAGTACTTGCGCGGCTTGACGGTGGCCGGCCCGCCGCCGTACTCACCCGGTGCCATCCCATTCGACCACTTCTGCGGCTTCTTCTTCGGCAGGATCACCTTCACCGGCCTCCGCCCTGCGGTCTCCGTCGCCGCCTCGCCCGAGGCCGCCGAGGCGCACAGCGGCCGCACTGCCGCTGCGCGGGTGGAGGAGGAGGAGGCGACGGCGAGCAGTGCCATGACCAGGAGGTGGCTCTCGAAGTCTCTCTGGAAATATCTCGCCGGGGGAAAGGAGCGGAGAGGGGAAGCCGCGCGGGGGATGGGAGGAGAGCACCAGTGGCAGACGAGAGAGTGATCCGGAACGAGAACGGTTGAACGGGCGTGGACGCGCCGTGGCGGGCGCTGTGTGTCGCGTACTCGTGGTGTGCGTGTCGTCGTCGTCGCGTACTCGTGGAGTATCTTGTTTCTGTTTTCTTTTTACTGACTTTTAGCGCCAGTTCATAAATTCTCTAACAAAGTGATTTTCGTAGAAAAAAAATGTAGACAGCAGTCGAAAAAAACATAGCGTAAGCACATCTCTCTCATTTACTCTAACTTTCTCACTGCAAGCAGTACGTTTCAGGCCACTGACTCCCTTCTCCCGGTTTGATCAGCTCTTCGTATTTGAAGGCCAACGGTACCTAAACAGTATTAATGTTTGAACTTGCTGCAGTGCATCGATAACGTGCTAGGTTAGAGTAACTCCAAGAGCCTGATAAATTAGGATAGGTAAATTTGGCTCTCTACAACAATTTAGTTTTCTAAATTAAAAGGTCCACAACAGCTTCTCCAAAATGGCTTTCTAGGCGAGCGAGGCTGCTATTCCATCTATTGCTAGCGAGTTTTACAGATTGAAGTACCACTAAATTTAGAGAGGCATTTATATATAGAGTCTATTGGAGGATTTTTTTTACTAAATTTATATTTATAAAATAATTTGGCTAATCTCTTGTACATGCTTATACAACATGACCGACATCGTCGTCAAGGTGTGTAGCCAGGTGAATGTGAATGTAGAACTTGAAAACTAGTGATAAGGTGTACAACATAATCATCAAGAAAGTTCCTCAGAGGGCTGCAGGAGCAGCTGCTGGACCCTAAGGGCCTCGACTTCGCAAGCTGGCAGCCTACCGCCACCCGTTATGAATATCATCAGTGTGAGAGCAGAGCAAGACTACTGTTAGAATTTAGAGTATAGTTCTCCTCAACCTAAATAAAAAAATTGTAATAAATAATCAAAGTCTATTATCTATATCTATATTCTCTAATGGACTTTAATATTTAAGCCCACTAATGGAGACAAAAGCTACGACAACGATTAGTACCATATTACTCGTTGATACAGAGATAGGGGGTTCTTGGTCCTATATATATACCTACTACTATTGTTAAACAAAAAGCGCATCAGATACTATATATACATAGAAGTCTCCATGCTTGAGAATCTGAAAGATAAGATAGTAAATTACATTTTTCTTTATTTTATTACTATAATATTACCATTATACTATACTCGCTCTTGTGATCCTGCACCATGAGCTCAACGAATAAGTTTTAGGATGGGACACGTCCTCGCCGTCGGCAGTACGCGCCAGCGTCCTACCGCGGTGAAGCGCCAGCAAAAGTAGCCGATCTTGTGCCTTCTCGTCAGCTTGGTAGCTAGCCCACAAGAAATTGCTACTGCTGCGTATGAACCACGAGCCACGAAGACGACTCTGCAGGACGGCTGGCCGATGAGCCACGAAGTTGCAGAACGGGCCGCTGCGTACTAACCAGCATCCCACCGTCACCTTATAGTCATGGAATGGAAGAAAGGAAAGGAAAGGAAAAGAAAATCACTTAGTTAGGCACGACCTAGTGTTATCCCCCCCGACTTGACGAGGCCTGAGATCCTAGACACACATAGGAGATGAAAATTGACAAACATCAAACTGGATCAGTTGTAATTGGAAGTTGAAACTACGAGTCTGCGACCCAAGGTCAGGGCGCAGGTCCAACTCAGCCCTTCATATAACATCAAACTTTTGCATGTCAGCCTAAGACAAGGTATACAATGGAATAGGTACCAGAACAGGAAGATATCTCCGTGCCTTCTCTCACAGCAAGAAAACTCTCCGCGGCCAAAACATTCAGATGCCTCCCTTAAAATAACCACCACGGAGCAGAAGAAAGCAAAGTCAACAACAACACTGTACGCATTGCAGCCGTACCAGCAGTACCAATGCCTTCTATTAGTCAGCTATAATCTACCTTCGATGTTACTCCAAAAGTATAAGAGATGCTTGCTCACGGCCTGCCGGGAGAATAGCTATTATCTACCTTCGATGTTACTCCAAAAGTGTAAGAGATGCTCACGGCCTACTGGGAGAATACATTTGACTTGCAAACCGGACACCATATCTTCATCCCGAGCCACCTGTCAATGCACTGCAGGAGAAGTGTTGAATCCAATGAACACATTAAACTGGAACATTAGAATAGTGTCAATGCACTACAGGAGAAGAGTTGAATCCAGTGAACAGATTAAACTGGAACATTAGAATAGAAAAGAGTTCTGAATCATTCAACTGTTGGGGGTGAGTACCTCTTTGTGAAACTTGTGCAAACAAGGCAAATGCCGGAGTGAATCGCCAGCAACAGGGCAAACCAAGCATATATTACAGGGTTCATCAGAACAATTTTCACCCTAGACAAATGAAAGGATTGGTGTCAAATTATATAGGTCTACTAATATGAGAAAGGGATGCACGGTCCATCTTTAGTAAGACTGAATTCATACCTCAATTAGTGATAGTGGCAGGCTGTTTATTTGATCATCAGAAGCACCTCTGTGATGGTTGTCGACATCAAGTGCTATGCGGTCCTCATAATCATCGCTACAAGTAATAAATGTTGACTAGCCAGAATGAACGTAACCAAGAAGTATGTACAGGCAAGGAAGGAACACGTCAACAGGATCCCTTTCAAAATGGGATTTCAGGCACCTACTATTTACTACAGAGCACACATCAGCTGGAACTTTGCAGAATGTGTTACAAAGTAAACACACAATCAATCAAACATGGTACCATGTATGAAATTATCAAAATAAGAGAACACAAGATTGCAGAAATGTCCATCTAAACAAACATTGTGTGGAAAAGAAATGCTACAGAACAGTAACTGCTTACTCATCAGAATCTGGAGAGAACGGGTCCTCGCATTCCTTAAATGCTTCAGAAAGTGAGTCCAGCACAGCCAATCTCTGCACGTTGCCAAACAAAGAAAACAGCATGATTATTATGATGTGGACACTGAAATGTTCGAGGAGAAATAACCTCTTCAGATTCAGTTAGGGATCCGAAAGAAGGCCCCCACCCCCGCCGACAAAAAAAAAAAAACTTTTGCTATTACTATCAACACAAGGCAACATGTGTGAATATTTTAGCATATGCAAGCTGCATCTACATACATTGCCATATCACACTAGAAAAGAAGGCTCTAGGTAAAGCCCACAAAAAATCCCAACACAGCATGATCCTCTAAGAATAGAGTAAGTTCTAACCATTTCTAGATCCATATCTTCTTTGAAGCATCCCTGAGTTAACTGAGAGATAAGGCTCTGCAATGAGCAAACGTCAGTACACGTGACAGAGGTGGAGGTCCATAAAATAAATTTAAGTGTCTTACATTGCGTCGCTCCACTTGAGGGCAGTTGGAGTTTCTTTGCAAACCTCCTCTTCCTGGCATTGGAATTTGAGTACGATTGGATGCCCAAGAAGCAAAACTTTGAATGGGTGAGTGACGTCCATAGGAATATAGGTGTGCCATTGATCTGTCCCTCTGGCTCTGAGGAGAACAAGAGTACATATAGAAAAGAAATAATGCTATATGGAAAACAATGACAAAACTATAGGTATCAACATAACAGTTCATAGATAAAATCATAAAAGATCTGGCTATGGATAAACATATCTACATTGATTTCACAAGCGATAAACCACCCTCACAACATGTGACAACTTACAGAAGTAGACTGGACTTCTCTTGCAGCAAATCTGGCATGCTCAGCATCTTGCTCATGTAATGTCCAGGCTATTGTTGTATCAACCTACAAGATGTCAGCAATGAAGAAGCTATTTGTCACATGCATCAACTAATCAGAAGCATACACACAGCAGGTAAAACCAATTATAAGATGGAAAAGACACCAAAAGGAAACAGAAACGAGTAGTTCAGTGTAACAACCGCTTCGGAATGCTGAGAGCCTGGCTGTTCCTGATTGAGCTGCTCCTGAAGTCTGCGGGCAAACATCTCATCATTCTCAATCTGCCTGGTTCTCAACTGATGCTCATCAGGAAGTGGGAAGTTTAGCCCTTTGACCTTCGACAGCCATGACGAGCTACTATCTTCCATAAGAAAATAATCACAGCTAGAAATTTCACTAGCAGCCACAGACCTTTGAGAGATGGTTTCATCCTCATTATCTTTCATGATAGTATCCCTGGAGCACCACAGTGAGTTGACAGGACCAGCAGGGCCTGCACCAAGAATACCCTTCCACTGGTCACTGGATGCTGCAGAATCACTGCGAAGCTGAGGCATCCCTCGCAGCTCATGTGTCTCATGAAACCCCTTCCTCTCTGACTCGAGACGTGCCATAGGGGCCGAGTTAGTAAGCTGATCATCCCAGTCACCCCAATTATCCCAATACCCGGCTCCATTATTCCCACTGTCCCCAGACTTGCACTTGCTCACCAGTGCGCTCCACGGATCACTCCGAGCTACGAGGACGCGGCCAGCAGCACCGAGCAATTCTCCACGGTGCTTTGGAGGCCCCGGGGTCTCCCCCTCGACGACCTTCTCCTTTCCTTTCTTCAGCGCGTCATTGGGGTGACGCTGTGGCGTCGCCGCGCCCGCTTGCTCAAAGTCCATGGCGCTGGAACCAGCGTCGCCACCCCCGCGATTAGGGTCTGCACCCGGCTGTCGAGAGGGGCGCTTGTGACCGGGCGAGTGCGCCGACGCCTCGGCCTCGGAGTCGGAAGACAAATCCAGCACCTGCACCTCCATCCCCTGCAAAAATTGGGCCAAATGACATGAGGATCGGAGGCGAGCCCAACGAGAGAGAGAAAAAAAAGGGGAATAAACTAGAACAAGCACAAAAAAAAAAAAACGAAAAACAAAAGGTAGTGGATGAATCCATGTCAGAACAGAGATGAGGAATCGATTGCTCGCAGAAACGAAAATCGGAAAAGGAGAACCGAAATGAACTCTTTACCGATGAGATAAAATACAGATGCCGAGTCCGCATAGATCCAAGCCGTCGGGTACTTGCCGAGGAGGGAAGGGGAAGGAGGAGGGCAACGAGCTACACGAGAAGAATTCGACGCGAGGCTGCCGGGTGGGCTGGGGCTCCGCGATGCGCTCTGCAGCGCGGTGAGGCTTGGAAAGTTTGGCCTGATGATCGAGGGAGCTGGGGATGGGGTCGCGAGGACCCCGCCGTCGGCGAGGCGCAGAGCGGCGAGAGGTGAATTTGTGTCGACAGCGACGAAGGCAAGGAGCCGAGGAACAGAGGAAGTGGAAGGCGAAGCGTGTTCCGGGCCCACCAGGATCTCGAAAAGGTTGAGGAGAAGGCCGTGAATTCTTTTGATGGTGAATCTACTTACCTGGTGAGCATACCTCCCACCCATTTGACTGTAGTAATTCTTACATATAACATGGGCCAATAATTTCACAACTTAAATGTAATTTCTTTTGGATGGTGAATCTACTTGCCTCCTGCTTTGGATGGTGAGCATACCTCCCACCCATACGAGTGTAGCATTCTTACATGTAACATGGGCTAATAATTTCAGAGCAACTTAAATGGTAAAGCAGAAAAAACAAAAAAGTGTAGCATTAGCATTTTAGCGATCTTACATGTAACATGGGCTAATAATTTCACAGAAACTTAAATGGTAAGGCCAATAACTCATGTATATTTCACAGCATATGTTGTCCTGGGACGTGCTCTCTCAGGAAAAGTTACCATACTCATGAAATATGCATACATGACAGCAAGGAAGGCAGCCACTTTAACAATAAGCATGTATATGTATTCCCTCCATTCCTTCTATTCCACAAACAAGAATGAACACCATTGCTCAGACAAAAGAACTGAAGCAAACAAAATAGGCAATAATAATAATGCTTCAAAGTAACTCATTTTCAAGACATGAATGGTCAGAAAAGTAAGAGGTAACCGAAAGTATGGGGAACCATGGATTGGTGCTTAAATCCAATCATCAACTTCAATATTGAAGTTATTTCATCGGCTTAGACATGTGCGCAATTGTCATGTTTTATAAAGCAAAGATTCATCATCAGCAAGGTCGTGTGCTCAGTTAGATGCCATAAATCACAAGGGACAAATTCCACCAAACCATCCAACTACCAAGAACAAATACTTGGCAGATGGGGGAGGTAGTGTAGTTTACCACGATCGTTGAAGAAACAAGGAGGAAAATTGTAAACTCGATTCAAATGGGAAGGAACGAGCTCAAAGACAACCTCTACATGACAAGAAACATTCCATTAAGTACCATGCCATGATGTCAAAGACAACCTCTACATGACAACTACTGTTCACTAAGTGCTTCAGTAGCCAAATGTTCTCCATTAATAAGGAGGGACTTGACTATACACTCAAAAGGGCAAGGTGGCCTTTGTTCCTCACAAAAACTACTTTTATAAAGAGCAAGGGTGTCGTTTGCTATAGTTACAAACAAGTAGGGCACAATAAGCAATACTGCAAAAATAGGATGATGAAGCAAAGTAAGGCTAATGTGTCATCCATTATACTTGATTCTTACTACGTGCTTACAAAGAGTGCTGAGTGAGAGTCAACTACATTGGTGCTCCAATGGAAGGTTCAAAGAAGAAGCCTATTTGGGTGCCCAAGAGCTTGGTTACTAACCTCCAAAGACCCAAACAAACTTGGGTACCTAAAGCTAATTGAATTCTTCGTAGGTGAACTACAAGTCCGGAGAGAGACATTATGTATTTAATAGTGGGCGCACTCAACACATGATCGGAGAATCAAATATGTTCAATTCAACCAAGCCAAATGATGATAAGACCCTTGATAATATCACCTTTAGGGACAACAAGAAAGATAAGGTCATTGGTCTTGAAAAGATTATAATTTCAAATATGTCTATCTTTAATGTTTTGTTAGGAGAGAGCTTGAACTTCAATTTCTTGTCTGTCTAGAACTATGGACAACTCGCGGGCACGAGCACAAAATTGCACCCTCGTTGCGAGTGTTGTCGCTAACGGATATGATCCACCTGCATCATACCCTGATCTCATACTTTTGTATTCAGGTGATATTCGTTTCTCTGAAAAGAAGTGTTGATTTCGGCTAAGCTGATTTGTTGTGAACGAAAAACACTATTCTATAACTCAAAAAAGCAAAAATACAGACCAACAAACAACCATGTTCTATGGCTCTAAAGAAGTTAAAATATAGACAAGCAAACAGCTCGCCTGAATGCACAATGATGCTCATTGATGATACATGCTCCCTCTGTTAAAAAAAATACAACTATCATTTCTTGTAAAAATATTAATATCTATAATATCGAACATGAAGCATTAGGTTAAATATGAAATGTATTTTTATAGTAAACATATTGAGAGAGAAATATTAATATGTTTTTATATAAATTTGATCTAACTTAAATCTAAATAAAACTATATATTTTTGTATAGAGGGGGTAAATAAGAAATGCATGCATCGGTCATAGCCATATCATGGGATAAATAATTTAACTGAACCATTTGAAATTTAGTTACAGAGTTAAATGAAAATTGCAAAACTTAACAGATAAAGGCCTTTGGGCATTGTTTACATGACTCTGTTTCAGGAACGGGATTTCTATATGAAGTTTGAGGGGTTCTCGATTTTTCGTCGACCATGGCACATGGGGATTGATTGGGCGACTGGCGAGAACAGGCATCTCGCATCAGCAACTTACTTCAGTTTCCCACTACTAACTTCACTACTTCAGGCCGTCTATGTTCCGAAGTGCTACTACCAGTCTACCACTGAACCCAGATCGATCTTCATCTAAGAGCGACATCATCCCGTTAGCTCCTAACAATCTGGTACAAGAGAGTCAGAGATACACATATCAGTACATAATACTGTTATGAACAAGTGCTAGAATTTTCTGCAGTTATAAATCTGGCGATGAAGCCCAAAACTAATGATGACCAGAAATACACAAGCATGCTGCAATGAAGTAAAACATCCTGTAGCCTAGATTTTTTTAACTCAAACATTGCAATGCTGCCAATGCAGGAGAGCTGCATATGATTATATTAAAGAAGATAAGCACTTGCAAGATCAATGCCAGCAATTGCAGAAGAGAATGCAACACTGGGGTAAAACCATTAGGTACATCAATAGATGGCATATTAGAAAATTGGATAAAAATTGTTAACTAAAAATTTAGATCAGTATCAGTTGACGCCAACCATCACTCAACACGCCAAGAGCATTTAAAGATGACAATGCTCAGAGTATTTGAAATTGAAGGGGATCTAAACCCATCGAAGCTATGATTTGGGGAGAAACTGTTCACTGTATCAAAACGATTCCATTTTTGCAATCAGGTGTACGAGGAGGGGTATATCCTAGTTTGCTCCTTTCGGAAAAGGAGCTGTGCCCCTTCTTGTTTGGTGAAGCTTAATAACACATTATTGTATATAAACTATTTTTTTCTTAATTGAAAGATAGAGCTCCTGCCGATTCAATAAAAAAAAAGCAAACAAGCACAGAACTTAGCAATAGGAGTAAAATCTCACATGTTACTTCTAAATATTTGCATGGGGCATGGGCACAGCGTTAAGTTGAGCACAATTTAGTTTAACTCTACGGTCGAGGGTGGCTAATG
Source organism: Eremochloa ophiuroides (assembly GCA_038502445.1). Taxonomy (NCBI): domain Eukaryota; kingdom Viridiplantae; phylum Streptophyta; class Magnoliopsida; order Poales; family Poaceae; genus Eremochloa; species Eremochloa ophiuroides. The sequence continues at coordinate 60,666,781 of JAHLJS010000006.1, forward strand.
AGCATTGCAGTTCACACAGATGCTCTGCTCTTGGTCTGCTCAGCACAATTTGATGCTTACAACAGAATTCAAATGCAAAGATAACCTACGGTCGAGGGTGGCTAATGAGCATTGCAGTTCACACAGATGTTATGCTCTTAGGTCTCCCCAACACAATTGGATATCATACGGTCTTTGGCTTACAACAGAACTCAAATGCAAAGGTAACCAGGTACACAGTGGCCTAGCTTGACTGAACAAACAATGGAGGCCAATCTATGTAATTGAGCTCCAAAAATCAATGAATAGTGCTCAAATTACTGTCTAAGTAATGGAAATTAAGGTGAGAGGGGGGGGGGGGTCCATGGCCCGATTTGGCCATAACTAAGCTCCGCCTCTGTGCAGGTAAATACAATTGTGTGTGTGCTAATGAAGTAACCAGAATTATCATTTGCAACTCCCATAATATGAGTAAAACTAGATCCGGATACATGTAAACTACTTTTGATGACATTCTACCTTGGGGGAAAAAAATACAGCACAGTGCAATTAGGAGACACATAAAAATGCAGTATCACATCCCAAGCAAATTGGCATAAGCAGAGGACATTATAACATACATCACAATGAATCTATGAAAACAGTATTCTGATTATCAGCATTTGTGCACACCAATTTCATTTAGAGAAGAATGGCAGGGAGCTATTTTTTCCAGAAAAGATTAGATTTGTGAGGCACAAGCATAAACACATTGGGTACATTAGAAGCATACCGTTCTACAACGGGAAACTATAGAACAATTTTAATTCATCATCAGTTCAGTCAACTACAAGATGAGAAGTTCAGAAACAGATCTTCAAATGCCTCCCAGGCTCCCAGCAAGGCAGAACCCTAGTACAGAATCCTCAAATTCCTAAAACTGAGACTCCAAATGAAGCCGAACACAGAGGATCATCATCATCCACTAATGAACATGTCTTTAAGCAGTGATGGAACCAGTAAGGGACTGATAGGGGCCCATGACCCCCTCATGACCCAATTTTTCTACAAAAGCCCATATGGTTGAAAAGACATGTTAGTAATTTATCTTTGAATTAATTTATGCCTCCCCTCCCCCAATCTTGTAATACTAGTTCCTGTCAGTCACTCAGTCTTTAAAGATTGCTGTACCAGAAAATTTTCAGCAATAGTGCATCACAAAAGAAAAGCTAAAACCAGAACCAAAAATCTAACAAACAACAGTCATGTACACCAAACACACAGTTGATGTAGCAGATGCTCACATACACTATCCAAAAAAAATTATATATTTGACCTCCCGTCCCCAGCTACTAGAAAGGTAAATAAATTACCCAACTATATCATTTGGGACAACCAAGCATCTCAAATGAGAAAAAATGGGGAACACATAACTTTATGCAGCATTATAGCAAAGGGTCACATACACTGAAAAACTATAGTTCCCTTCCCCAACTAGAAAGGCTGGTGCCAATGAAATAACATAACAGTCATAAAATATTGTGTTATCATAAATAAAGTATACGTTTCTCATCATGCAGAGTTGCAAACCAATCATGTATAAACAGAAATTGCCAAAAAAGAACGTAAGTGATACAGAACAAAGGTGGCTGAGATTAAATTCGTAATACATTGACAGTTACATGTCACGAACCAGTAAATTCCATCTCATCTAAGAAAAACTTGAGCATAATGCATTGCAAGGTACATTAAATTTGAAAGACCTGCTACATCCGTGGTTTGTATGAAACAAACGACAGTTCACAGTAGTGTCTTAGCAAGCACATAAACAATCCACTAACAAGCCTATCACAGCAACCAACTGACTGTATCCTAATTTAAGGCCAAAATATTCCATTACCTAACTCTTCCAATCTAGAGGTAAGCAGGGCTGCTCAGGAATGGCAGTGCAGCGAGAGACATGAGCATCTCCGAGGACGCATCACCCTTCCTGGCGTGCTTAGCCCTCGCAAGCTGCAGCTGCATGTCCACAAAAGCTTGCATCCGCTTCAGTTCCAGGTCCTTGAGGAACTTGATTCGCTGCCTCTCCATCTCCTCCGCGTGCCGCTGCTTAGCGGCTTCCATGCGCTCGTACATATCCGCGAAAGTCTCAATAGCCCTCGCTAGCTCCCCGAATCCACCACTGCCGCTGCCCATCTTCCTCTTGCTGCCAACAGCAGGAGGAGGGGCACCACCATCACCAGCAGAGCGCGAAGACACAGAGCGCGACGGTGACTGCTGGGATCCGTCGTCATCGTCGTAGTCGTTGTTGTTATAGCCATCCTCCGAGTCGGACTCCGCGGCGGCGGCGGCGGCGGCCGCGGCCGCCGCCTTGTGGATGAGGTTTGCGGAGGGGAGGTCGTTGCCGCGGCGGTAGCTGTGGAGCGGGAGCGCCATGGGGAGCGGCGGCGGCGGCGACTGCGGCGACGGGGAGCGCGGCGGCGTCGTCTGGCGCCTCCGGAAGACGGGCAGCGCGGCGCGCGGCGGGGACGGCTTCTTGGCGGTGGCGCCGGAGAGCGTGGGCCCGACGAGGAGGTCGAGCTGGCCGTAGAAGGACCAGGGCGAGGGCCCGCCGCGCGCGCGCTCGGCCTTGTACTTCTTCTTGAGCGTGTCGACGCGGTTCTTGCACTGGATGTCGGTGCGCGGCGGGCGGCGGCGCGCGGAGGCCCCCGGGCGGGAGTTGACGGCGTCGGCGACCTCCCGCCACTGCGGCTGGCGGAGGCTCCCCCGGTTGAGGTCGAGGTAGCGCGAGCCCCAGGCGTCGACGAGCGCCGCCGTCTCGCCCTCGCTCCAGCAGTCCTCCCGGTACGGCAGGTTCGGGTTCGGCGGCGGCAGCTTCCCGTCCATGGCTCCTCTTCCTCCTCCTCCTCCTCCTCCCAGATCTCTCCGCCTCACGAGTCACGAGCAGGACAACGACGACGACGACCTAGCCTTCTCTCTCTCGTTCGTTTCCGCGTGGAGACGGACGAGAGGACGGACGGGTGGATAGATGTGGAGAGGGGCGGCGGTGGAGGAGACGAGGCGGGGGCGGGGTGGGGAATAAAAGAAGGCAGGGGGAGGGGCGGGCGGCGAGGCGAGGGGAGGAGCGCCGGCCCGTGGGCCGTGACGACCGCGACGCGGCACGTGGAGGAGCGGCGCAGATGAATGGGGCTTTTCGTGGCCGCCGTTGGATCGTCCCCGTCGGTCGGGTTTGACCGGGACACCGAGCCGGCGAGGGATTTAGCTGTTGGCGGACGCTGCGGACGCAGAGCTGGATTGAAGTCGGAGTCGGAGATCGAGAGAGAGAGCGGCCTCGGCGTAGTTCGGTTGGCCGGCCGGCCGGCACGGCGCGGGATAGGTGGGTCGGACGTGCGGGTGCGGGGCGGGGAAGTTACGCGCGGCTCTCGCGCCGTGGCTTGCCGTTGCCGTGCCGAAGCAGGACTCGTGAACCCATCGCGATTTCGGTCGTGGCGACGGTAGGCGGGCGGCTGGCCGCCGTTCGGTCGGCGTGCGTTTCGTTCGGTCGGCCGAAAGAGATGGGTTGCGGGTTGCCCAGCCCGCGGGGCGTGGCGTGGGAGAACTCCGGCAGTTGGCGCGCCGCGTTTTCGTTGGCTCTTTTTGGCACGCCGAGTTTCGTGGGGTGCGAGTGACTACTGATGAGTAAGGCCCGTTTACATGTATTTTTTTTTTTCAATTTTGATCAAGAATCTTTTGTAATAAGTGTCTAATTATGGTCTAAGTAGATTTAAAAATTTGTCTCGTGATTTACATATAAACTGTATAAATATATAAAAATTTTATCTACATTTAATGCCCAATACATATCCCGTAACATTCGATGTGATGAAAATTTTGGAATTTTGAAGTGCAACTAAACAGGGCCTGAGGCTATTCCCCATTGACCAGGTTGTTTGTTCCGTTGTTGTTGTTGCTTCTCCCTATTTATCTGTCGGGTAATAAAGTATGGAGTATCCAACTTCGATGCGAAAACATACATTCCCAACATGGCCTGTCACAGGTAAGGCCAACGGAAGCCCACGAAGGCCACGCTTATGAATGCCCATGATGATGCATCAACCCAAATCTACCCTCGGGGAAGCGGCACCCTCGGGCGCCCATTCTCCGATTCGCCCGAGCCTCTCCGAGAGAGCTCGGGAAATCAGCACCCTCGGGCACCAATTCTCCGATTCACCCGAGCCTCTCCGAGAAGAGCTCGGGAAAAACCATCCCTCTCAAGTGCAATCTTTCAAAGGCATCCCATGCATAGTTGACGTCAGCAGAGCAACCTTGGACCGCAAGGGACCTCTCTGACCACTTTATAGGCATGGTCCCATCGGATGGGCCCCTCGACACAACAGCGCCCCGAATGCGCACGTTCGTCGTTCCAACTGCCCCATCTCCTCTGGCAGGCGATCTGACGGTCCTCCTCCTCCCACGCCGCTACAGGGACAGTCAACCGTACGGTTCCCCGGGCTGACGAGAGGATTCGCCAACTACGACGGCGACCGTCATACCCCGACCACACGTGTGACACTAGGAAATGGGGGACGACGGTCGTCCGGCCAACCAGGGGGAATGGACGAGCCTACGACCGGTCTTGCCAACCACCTGGAATGTACCTCACAAGGAAAAAGAAGCGTCCGAGAGAGTACACTCCCCCGCTCTATCCCATCAGGTCCCCAATGGCACCAAGGCTTCCCGAGCCTCGGGAGCTTGTACCCGGAGGTCAACCTATCTATTCGTTGCACTGTGCAGGGACGGACACGACGGCATAACGTATCGCCATGCAGCCAACCATAACCAGTACTGTGAGGTGCCTTGGAACTCACCAATGGAATAGTGGCAGATCAGCCGAGTGACTAATGCCATGCCACCGAAGCGTCAAGACGAAGGTGTGGCTGACGATCGCCACCAGTCATCGCCAACTCCGCCATACCGAGTACTGTAGCACACTGTGTAACTCTAACCCTTCCCTTGTAACTATAAAAGGGAGGGCGAAGGCCAGCCTTAGACGATCCCTCTCAATATCTCACAAGCTCACTCACACTCACAGCCACTCAACAACGAAAAAAAGCAATCTGTACGCACTTAGACACTCGTAAGAGACTTGGAAGCCCTTCCCTCTCTCGCTTAGCTTGTAACCCCTACTACGAGCACCCCGGTGTAAGGCAACACGACTCGATCCCACACTGGACGTAGGGCACTCATTGCCTGAACCAGTATAAATCATGTGTTCCCCCCTTGCACACCACCCGTAACCTCAACCGCGAAATACAAGTTTACTAACCGGTGTTAGCCCTCGCTAAAACTAGCACCGACAGTTGGCGCGCCAGGTAGGGGGTTTTTGTGTGTTGACTCAGGTTATGGATGGCAGACGCCTCGATGACGCTTCCTACTGGCGCGGTGCTCCGGTTCGGGAGTCTTGAGGTCGTGGCCACCGGCCACGGGCTCGAGATGACCTGCGCCCAATTGAGCCCCGCACCATCATCGTCCTAACTCCGGCCCGTCAGGCGGCCGGGGAAAGGACCACGGCGATGCTTCCTCCCGTCCCAGAGGACGAGGGGAACACCGCACACCGCGCTTCCCGGCGGACCAGGAGGAGGAGGTGCAACCGCGCCAACCTGCCCCTGGTCGCGGAAGGCGCGGCCAACTAGGTGCCCCCAGCAGGGGACGCCAACCCGGCGCCGGCCGCCACCCTGACACCTCCGGCGCCGGCAGCTGCACGCCCGTCAACCGCCCAAAGGCCGGGCGAGGCTAGGATCGCGGCGTCAACAGGTCTCTCTCTCCGCCCTCATGGCAGGAGGGGGACGACGCCGTCATCTCTCTTCGGGCTCCAGAGCGCTATGGACGCCCACGTCCGCGCGGTCCGCGCTCTGCTACACGATCTAGTGGAGACACCTGTCCACCGCCTCGAGCGTCTAGATGACCTCATGGGCGACCACGTGGCCTCCCCACCGTCTTCTCCCGGGAGCAGTCCCAGGGCGTACGGCGGGGGGGGGGGGAGATGAACTCCACTGACAGCCTCACTCCCTGAGAATACTCGGAGGAGTAGGATCGTCACGGTTGGACCTCGCCGTCACGACGGGGCCTCAGCGACGACGACGACGAGTTTTGGGCGAACGTGGACTTCACCGTCCATCTCAACGACTCAAGGGAAGACGCCCGGAGCGTCACCACCGACTCCGACCAATCCTACATCGACCCCACTCGGGAATGCTACCACTTGGTGCACCCCGAAGATAGACGGGTGGAGGACGTCCATTCAGGGGACGACAACGACGTACCCCTCCCGCTTCAGCCACAGCACACCCCGCCTCCGGCGACTCCGCGGCTTGCACGATCAGCTCCGTCGCAGGACCCGGGGGCTGGGACATCTAGCCCCGCGCACCAGTCTCCGGAGCTAGAGCAGCTCCGGGAACTCGAGGCACGGATGGACGAGGACCGCCTACGCCTCACCCAGCTGCGAGCCGCGCTCGAGCGCGAGGAGCAGCAAGGCACCGGCGGAGCAGCTCGTCGCCGAGCCCAGGACGTTCAGGCTCGTATCATCGCCGAAGATGGAGCCGGAACGCCAGGAGCCCTGCCTCGAGCAAGCAGCAAGCTCACAGAGGCGGCAATGTTGCTCCGGAGCCTGCCTGAGCCCTCCACCGAGGAGGCACGGAAGCTCCGGAACTAGCTCAAGGACCTCCTAGAGGATGCAACTGTCCTCCAGGCGGAAAGTTCAGCGTCACGCCAGCGTGGCGCTGAAAGCCACCAACGCGGTGGCACGACACGCCACGAGCGCGAGCCCTCGGGACATCCCGAGGTCCCGAGAGCCCCATCGGTTCACCAAAGCCTTGGCAAGGACGTCGACGTCCGAGCCATCCTTCAAGCTCGCGGTCGACGGAAGACTGACGGAACTGTACGTGGCTACCATGTCCATCGGGGCAGGCGCTACTACTCGGACGAGGACCGCGAGCCCTCGGGTCCTCGCGTCTTCAGTGAGGTCATCCGAAGGGCTAGGTTCCCGCCCCGGTTCCGACAGCCGGCAAACATAGCCAAGTATTCGGGGAAAACCAACCCCGAACTATGGCTAGCGGATTATCGTCTTGCGTGCCAGCTTGGCGGTGCACAGGATGATCTCATCATCATCCGCAACCTCCCCCTGTTCCTCGCCGACTCTACAAGAGCTTGGCTAGAACATTTTCCCCCGCGGTTGATCTTTGACTGGAGCGATCTGGTCAAGATCTTTGTAGGGAACTTCCTGTAATACCCCGGGTATTACGGATTTAATTAATCTGCCATGTCATCATATTTAAATTAATCATTTGCATATGATTGTGATTAGGCCCCTAGAGTGATTTGAATTTAATTAGTATTTGTTTGTAAAATTAAAATTCCCAAATAAAGGTTTAAAAATTTACTTTTATTAGGACCAAAACCTAATTCAAAATATAAAAGGAATTTTGAGATAGTCCCTTAATAAAAGTTTTAGATATTTTAAAATGGAGCAACTTTTATTTTTGGAGATTTCAAAGTTCTATGGTGGAAATTCAAATTTATTTCAAAACAATGATTTAAAACTTAGTTTTGGATTGGCATTTCAAAAATTGTTTGGAATCCGGCAAAACTTACTAAATAGAAGTTGTAAAGCTCATTTAGTAGAACAACTTTTATTTTGGCAATTTTTCAAGTTGTTAAGAAAATTTAAAAGTAATTTTGAAAATACAGTTTAAAATTCAAAACTCTAGTTTACCCCTTTTTCTGTAGATTCAAAAATATTTTGAATTTGGATTTAGTTCCAAAAGCAAAGTTGTTCAGAATTTCAAACCCTACAACTTTTGTTTTTGCAGTTTTTCATGTTGTTATACAAAATCAGTCGAATTTGGTCAAAAACCGACAGCCCTAGGGTCTAGGTGCTACAGTGCTATGCCCCCTCACCCTGTTCGCGAATAGAGCCGGCAGCCGCCGTGCCGGGCGCGCGCGCGCGGCCGCCCGTGCCGGCCGGGATCGTGTCCCCGCGACCTCGGCAGATACGGGCGCGCGTGCGCCGCGTCGTCCTGGTTCTGTCCCCCTCGCTCCCGGCCTTTAGAAAGGCGACGAGGCCCTCCCCCTCGCCATTTCTTCTCTCCCGGCCACCTTCGAGCTCTCTCGGTCGCCGGCCAAATTGGTCGCCACCGAGCCATCATCACCCTCTCCATCTTGCTGCAAGCTAGCTAGCCTCCTTGTGCACCGCCTGCGTCCGTCGGTGAAGGCTGTGGAGCCTTGAAACCGCCGGAACGCCGGTGTCTTCCTCGCGGGCGGGCAGAGCGCCGCCGCGAGCTCCGCCGTCGTCTCGAGCTAGTCTGGGTAAGCTCTGAACCTCGGATTGTTGCGCAACGTGATCTCCGTGACCCCTTGAATCTTACACGTGCGTCGGCGTACTCTCTGGTTCCCTAGGTTCGCCGGAACGCGTGTTCGCCGTTGTGCCGAGCCGCCGGGATCCGCCGCCGTCGCCAAGTCGCCTTCTCCGAACCACCTCCGTCTCCACCGACCCCTCGGCCAGCTTCGTGGTGAGCCCCAGATGCTCGCGCACCTTTTCCCCCTCTCTTTACCGGCTTGTGCTCGCCGGCGACGTGCTCGCCGCCGCCACCGAGCCGCCGCGTCCGTGTCTCCAGGTGCTGTGCGCCTCGGATCTCGTCGTGTCTTAGCTTGGTAGACTCGCCTTGGAGTGTAGAGTCCGTCAGTGCCCTCGGCTTCGTCCCTCGGCTCACCGTCGGCGAGCTAGGGGCGGCGGACCGCCGGCGCACCCGCCTCTGTTGAAACAGAGGGATGGCCAAGGGCCTCGGGTGAGAAGGCAAGTTTTCCCAGGGGGTTAAGCGCGAAGTTCATGACTCATGTGAATAGTGTAGATCGGACCGCGGGTTGATTTCCAGTTTCCCCAGGGTCTCTTTTGCAAAGCCGTCGGCGCCGGGCGCGGGCAGGCCGAGTGGGCCGGCTCGCTCTGGACTTGGGCCGTAGTGGGCTGGATTGGTTTTTCCTTTTTCCAGTGAATTGCAAAATGTTTTCTTTTATATATTCATGTGAATAGTGCTGATGTTTGTTAATTTCATATGAATTAATCTGCTAAGTGTAAAAATGTGAAAATAATTGTGTACGCTCTCTGTAATATGTAGTAATTGTTAAAAATATAATATAGGGTGTTCCAATGCCTTTAATCTGCTGTATAAATTATTGAAGTAATTAATAAATGCAAGTTTGTGTAATTTTAATTAATTCTCTGTAAATCCAAAAATCATGAAATTTATTGTAGCTCTGTTTGGTGGTAAAACCTAGCTGTTGGTAAAGTTTGGTTGCAATTGAAGTTAGTTTGGTCAATTAATAAATATATGTGAAATTAGGGATTAATAAAGTAAATAGAAAAATGAATTTAGGTTTGTTGTGTGAATTTTTGGGTTGAATGAAGACCGAGGATCTTTCGCTGTGTGATCCTTGGCAATTCGAGAACTTAGTGCTTGATAGTAGGCATAAAGCTGTGTAGCGGCTTTCTGTGACCGTTAAAAAGGTCAATAAAACAAAAGTAGGAAACATTACTTGTCATCATATTTAAATTAAACATTTGCATATGATTGTGATTAGGTCCCTAGAGTGATTTGAATTTAATTAGTATTTGTTTGTAAAATTAAATTCCCAAAGAAAGGTTTAAAAATTTACTTTTATTAGGGCCAAAACCTAATTCAAAATATAAAAGGAATTTGGAGATAGTCCCTTAATAAAAGTTTTAGATCTTTTAAAATGGAACAACTTTTATTTTTGGAGATTTCAAAGTTCTGTGGTGGAAATTCAAATTTATTTCAAAACAATGATTTAAAACTTAGTTTTGGATTGGCATTTCAAAAATTATTTGGAATCTGGCAAAACTTCCTAAATAGAAGTTGTAAAGCTCATTGAGTAGAACAACTTTTATTCTGGCAATTTTTCAAGTTGTTGTGTAAAATAAAAAGTAATTTTGAAAATGCAGTTTGAAATTCAAAAACCAAGTTTACCCCTTTTGCTGTAGTTTCAAAAATATTTCGAATTTGGATTTAGTTCCAAAAGCAAAGTTGTTCAGAATTTCAAACCCTACAACTTTTGTTTTTGCAGTTTTTCATGTTGTTATACAAAATCAGTCGAATTTGGTCAAAAACCGACAGCCCTAGGGTCTAGGTGCTACAGTGAAATGCCCCCTCTTCCTGTTCGCGAACAGCGCCGACCCGCCGCCGTGCCGGGCGCGCGCGCGCGGCCGTCCGTGCCGGCCGGGATCGTGTCTCCGACACCATTCCTCGTGCGGGCGAACGTGCGCCACGCCGTGCTGCTCCTGTCCCCTCTCCTATGCCCCTTAAAGTCGACGACCGCCTCCCCCTCGTTTCTTTCTCTCCGCTCGGCCGCCATTGCTCTCTCGGTCCCCGGCTAAATTCACCGCGCTCCGTCCACCACCACCCTCTCCATCTCACAGCCAGCTAGCTAGCTTCCTTGCGCATCTCCTGCGACCGTCGGCGGGAGCTGTAGAGCTTCGTAACCACCGGAACACCGGTGTCTCCTTCGCGGGCGGGCAGAGCGCCGCCGCGAGCTCCGCCGTCGTCTCGAGCTAGTCTGGGTAAGCTCTGAACCTCGGATTGTTGCGTACCGTGATCTCTGTGACCCCTTGAACCTTACGCGTGCGTCGGCGTACTCTCTGGTTCCCTAGGTTCGCCGGAACGCGTGTTCGCCGTTGAGCCGAGCCGCCGGGATCCGCCGCCGTCGCCAAGTCGTCTTCTCCGAACCACCTCCGTCTCCACCGACCCCTCGGCCAGCTTCGTGGTGAGCCCCGGATGCTCGCGCACCTTTTCCCCCTCTCTTTACCGGCTTGTGCTCGCCGGCGACGTGCTCGCCGCCACCACCGAGCCGCCGCGTACGTGTCTCCAGGTGCTGTGCGCCTCGGATCTCGTCGTGTCTTAGCTTGGTAGACTCGCCTTGGAGTGTAGAGTCCGTCAGTGCCCTCGGCTTCGTCCCTCGGCTCACCGTCGGCGAGCTAGGGGCGGCGGACCGCCGGCGCACCCGCCTCTGTTGAAACAGAGGGATGGCCAAGGGCCTCGGGTGAGAAGGCAAGTTTTCCCAGGGGGTTAAGCGCGAAGTTCATGACTCATGTGAATAGTGTAGATCGGACCGCGGGTTGATTTCCAGTTTCCCCAGGGTCTCTTTTGCAAAGCCGTCGGCGCCGGGCGCGGGCAGGCCGAGTGGGCCGGCTCGCTCTGGACTTGGGCCGTAGTGGGCTGATTTGGTCTTTTCTTTTTCCAGCGAATTTCAAATGCTTTTCTTTTATATATTCATATGAATAGTGCTGCAGTTTGTTATTTTCGTGTGGATTAATTTACTGCGCCAAAAATGATGAAATTAATTGTGTATGCTCTCTGAAGTATGTAGTATTTGTTAAAAATATAATATAGGGTGTTCTAGTGCCTTTAATCTGCTGTATAAATCAGTGAAGTAATTAATAAATGCAAGTTTGTGTAATTTTAATTAATTATCTGTAAATCCAAAAATCATGAAATTTATTGTGGCTCTGTTTGGTGATAAAACCTAGCTGTTGGTAAAGTTTGGTTGCAATTAAAGTTAGTTTGGTCAATTAATAAATATATGTGAAATTAGGGATTAATAAAGTAAATAGAAAAAGGAATTTAGGTTTGTTGTGTGAATTTTTGGGTTGAATGAAGACCAAGGATCTTTCGCTGTGTGATCCTTGGCAATTCGAGAACTTAGTGCTTGATAGTAGTCATAAAGCTGTGTAGCGGCTTTCTGTGACCGTTAAAAAGGTCAATAAAACAAAAGTAGGAAACATTACTTTTACCTTCCGTAGATCGTTTACAACTTTAGCGTGAAGGAAAGTTGTACTCAAGGTATTAATGGTTTACTTCCAAGCATTTCATTTGTTGCCCTCATGCCTCGCTAAGCATACATCATTGCATACGTGTAGTGCCCGTTCCCGAGGTGGTCCAGGTTGAGACTACTACTGAGGTGGCCACTCCAGAGGTCATCCAAGGATTCGACATCTGCGGGACTGATCCCGATCCGACGCTGTACACGATCCAAGGCAAGCCCCGGTGCATTCAGCCCCTCTATTACAAAATATTTATAATTCGAGTTAATCTACTGCATTAGGTTAATAGGAGTTGATTGTCACCTATCCAGATGCATTGTCTCAAATAAATACCCTGAAACCTAATTTAAATAAAACGGTTTGAGAAATGCTTAGGCATGCTTAATGAACTTAGCTTTGCATAAAAGAAAAACTATTTTCTGTGCCATGATTATACTTATACTTTGATTGGTGAAGAACTGGTTATCCGCTGGTCGATGTGTATTTGGGTTAGAGTCCCAATGCATGGTCGCTTTCGGAATAGTTTGGAACTGGTCGATGTCTTTGGAAACGTGTTTCGTTGGGTGGCCAGCTCATGGGGCGGCGTTCCCTATGTCTCACTCACCCGACAGGCACGATAATAAAAACTGTCGGGTAGTCTTGTACTTGGGTTAGAGTCCCAATGCAGGATTGACGGCAGGAAGGAAATAGGGACCGTTCGTTGTAGGCCTGCTGTGATCATGATGAACAGCCTAGCCACATACCAATGCGGAAAGCCTAGAGTTCGGTGACGCTATTGCTGGAACCGACAACCACGCACTGGGAGTGGAGAGATGGCGAGAGTAGCTTGTACCCACGTGGCCGGCGTGCCTGGATAAGAGTGGAGTACTGTGCTCTCGGGTGGCGCAGGACCGGTTCCGGGATAGCAAAGCCGTGACAACGGGTTGGTATATGTATGCCGGCGTGCTGCATATACAGTGTGGTTAGAATCCCCAGCTGGGTACTTTCTGGATTCGAATCGACGTGCTCCTCGGTTATGGAGACTTGATCCTCACACTCTACACCGAAAAGTGGTTCTCAACTAGGTTATCTGAATGAATAAAGTAATTGAAAGAATGATGATACTTGAGTCTGAATATTGGAGCTATAAATATGATTATAATAATGACAAAATAAAATATGGATCAGGATAGATTGCTTTTCTGCAAACTCCTCATCCTCTGCTAGCCTTACCCATAGCCTTGCATTCCTGAGTCTCATTTTACACCCTTAGTCGGGTAAGTCTTGCGGAGTACCCCAAGTACTCAGGGTTTGTTAACCCCGTTGCAGGAGGACCGCAGTCGGAGATCTGTCTTGCTCCATGTTGCGTGACCGTGGTCGAAGAAGAAAGCGGCGATGAGTCAAGTGGAACCCGTGGGCAGGGTTCGAGTTTCCTTATTTAGTATTGTGTAATTATTCCACTGCTACTGCTACGTCCTCTGGTCTGTAATAACTATATTTGAATCCTATTTGAACAACTGGTTTGTAATCTAAATGTTATGTAATCTTCCGCACTGTTACTCTGATGTATTTTATTATGAAATGTTGTAATCCTGTGATGATTCTGCAATGGTGATCCTGTCGGAGAAAAGGGCGCTAATGTAGCCCGACAGACCTGTCTAGATCATTTGGGACACGGGCCCGGCTGTCAGAAGTCGTTAGTGACAATGACAGGTGCCGGTGGGCCAGGTGATTTAGCCGGTTCTGTTACAGTTGGTACCAGAGCATTCCATTGCTAATCATTATGGATTACTTTTCAAAAATTTCAAAATGTTTTGGATCATAAAAAGTTTAACCTATTATTTTGGGTCCAAATTGCTTCTATCCTTATCTTGTTCAGTAGTTCTTGCCTTGTTCTATATTTTACCTTATGGGATTAAGGTAGCATGTGGAATGATATTATTATTAGCCCTATGTTAAAGTTTATTTATGTATGTATTTACCTTGCACGATTTAAATTCGTAAGTACGTACATGCATCATGATAATCACACCTGTTAATTAACTTCCTCCTTAAAGTGGGTTTTTGGGATAGTTTACCAAACCTATTCTTGCTAACCTATTATATCTTAAAATTCCACTTACCTTCTCCAGATGGCCCGTTGCAAGCTCACAGCACGCAAGATGACCGGACCACGTGGCGTTCCACGCCACCAGTTGGCGCCACGCGCTGGCGAGGGCGGAGCTTCTGGGAGTCGCCCACCTCGTCGCAGCAGCGAGGAGCTTGAGGCTGAGGTTGGAAGGCTGCAGGATCTAGTCAGGCAGTGGGAGGAAGAATACAGAGTGGCACGTCTCAACCACTACCGTGACGTGAGGACCAATCGAGATCTGCGTCGAGAGATCGATCGCCTGACCAAGCAGAGGGATGAAGCTTGGGATCGTGAGGAGACGATCATGGACAGGATGCTCGAGGCGGAGCAGCGTATTGGTCAGCTTGAGCTCTACAACAACGTCTTGCACGAGGAGGTGCATGAGCTCTATGGTGAGCTCCACCCTATTCCTGCACCGCAGGAGGAGGATCCTGAGTTGGGAGTTGTCCTCGGTCAGGAGGATGAGGACGTGGAGGACGTTGACGTGGAGGTCGAGCCGGTCGAGGTCGTCGAGGCAGATGCCGAGGAGGACTTCGAGGAGATCGACGAGGACAGTGACGCTTCTGGCGCGTCTGGGATCGATGATGACTAGGCCGGTGTGGCCTAGAGTTGTCAGCTAGATGCTCTCTTTTGTCTGTAATATAGGTGCTTGCCTAGAAAACCTTAGTTATGGGTTGTGGGTCTTGCCTGGGTGCAAGCCATGTTGTGTGAACTTTGTATTGTTGCTGTGTGCTGCTATGTTTGCTCAACTAATGTAAGACTCAAGTTGGGTTTGCTTATTAACAGATGGGAGACAACTCTGATAATGCAACTGGTGTTCCCCAACCACCTCAGTTTCCACCCACTCTGGCAGAGGCCATCGCTGCATTGACCAATGTTGCAGCGCTGCTAGCTCAGAATCAGCAAGATCGTGGTGGACGTCGTGGCCGCCGTGATAATGAGGATACCACCTATGTTGACTTCACTGACACCCGCCCACCAGTGTTCACTAAGGCTGATGAACCCTTAGAAGCCGATGATTGGCTCCGTACCATGGAGCAGAAGTTTAGCTTGATTCACTGTACCGAGGTCCAGAAACCTCTGTTTGCAGCTCAGCAACTTCGTGGCCCAGCGACTACTTGGTATGCCAACCTGTTGGCTGCGCAGGAGGCTGGACATCAACTTACCTGGCAAGAGTTCCGTGACGCCTTTCGTGCTCATTACATCCCTGCGGGTGTGATGAAATTGAAGCTGGATCAGTTTCTGGCACTGAAGCAGAATGAGTCTACTGTCGCTCAGTATCTTGGGCAGTTCAACCACTTGGCACAGTATGCACCTGAGCATATCAACACTGATTTTAAGAGGAGAGCCTGCTTTGTCAGAGGGCTGAATTTCAAGATTCAACGCAGTCTGTCTAACAACCTCAAGTGCACTTTTCATGAGGCAGTGGATAGTGCAATAGCTTTTGAGGAAAGCAACCGTCAGCTCCAAGAGGAGAAGAAGAAGAGCAAAAGGTCTAGCTCTTCTGGCAGTCAGAAACGCCAGAAAGTTATCTATCATCCTACCCACCATAATCGTCCGTCATATCCCCATCAGCAGGTAGTTGTGCGCACTGCCGCTACCTCTCATACCTCTAATCAGCAAAACACCACTCAGCCGAATGCCCCTGGCGTTCGTATCAACACTCCACAGACCAACTATAATCACCCATGCTACAACTGTGGAAAGATAGGACACTGGGCCCGTGATTGCCCTTTTCCGAAGCAGAACAACCAGAATGTGCAGAAAAGTCCTGGTGTTCCGCAACAGCAAGTTCAGCACCGTGGTCACCAGCAGCACGTTCAGAAGGGCAAGATTGTCAAGAAGGCAGGTCGGGTTTATTACACTCAGATTGAAGATATTCCTGCTGGAGAACCCGTCATGATGGGTAAGTTTTCCGTTGCTAGTCATTCTGCCGTTCTGCTATTTGATTCTGGTGCATCTCATTCATTCATCAACCGTACGTTTGTGGTTAAGCATGATATATCTATTGGGGAGATAAAGGAAGATTTCCTTATACATTCGCCCGGGGGGCGTATAACTACTAAGGAGGTAGTTCAGGGAGTACCTATAGAGCTGGGAGGGCATAAATTCCCAACCACAATGATAGTACTTAAGGATCAGGATATAGATGTGATATTAGGTATGAATTGGATGTATCAGCACAAGGCCTTGATTGATGTGTTGAATAGAACCATAAGAGTGAACATACCTAATAGTCAAACTCAACTTCTTATCCAACTTCCATTGCCCGTAAGAAAGATTGAAAAGACTGTGCAAAGGTTGTGTGCCACCGCAGTTGAAGAAGTGTTGAAGATTCCAGTAGTCTGCGAGTTTTCAGATGTGTTTCCTGATGAGTTGCCTGGTTTGCCACCTGATCGAGATGTGGAATTTGCTATTGAGCTAAAACCTGGAACCGCACCTATATCTCGTAGAGCCTACAGAATGCCTCCCAAGGAATTGGCAGAGCTTAAAGTGCAGCTACAAGATTTGCTAGACAAGGGTTTCATCAGACCCAGCTCATCTCCTTGGGGTTGTCCTGCCATCTTTGTCAAAAAGAAAGACAAATCCCTCCGACTCTGTATTGATTACCGTCCACTCAACGAGGTTACCATCAAAAACAAATATCCTTTACCCCGTATTGACCTACTCTTTGACCAGCTGGCTGGAGCTAAGGTGTTTTCCAAGATTGACCTTAGGTCTGGCTACCACCAAATAAAGATCCGTCCCGAAGACATCCCAAAAACAGCTTTCACCACTAGATATGGCCTATATGAATACCTTGTCATGTCTTTTGGCCTAACCAATGCACCCGCCTATTTCATGTACCTCATGAATTCCGTCTTCATGCCTGAGCTCGACAAATTTGTTGTCGTATTCATTGATGACATCCTGATCTATTCTAAAACACCCGAAGAACATGCCAACCACCTCCGTATCGTCTTGAACCGTTTAAGAGAACATCAACTCTATGCCAAATTCAGCAAATGTGAGTTCTGGTTGGACCGAGTTCCATTTCTTGGGCATATCCTGACAGCTGAAGGTGTGTCCGTAGATCCGAGTAAGGTGGAAGAAATCTTGAACTGGAAACCACCAACCACGGTGCACCAGGTTCGCAGTTTCATGGGAATGGCGGGATATTACCGCCGATTCATTCCGGATTTCTCAAGAATAGCTAAGCCTATAACCAACCTATTGAAGACTCAGGTCAAGTTTGTCTGGTCGCCAGAATGCGAGACAGCGTTTCAAACCTTGAAGAGATGTTTGACCACTGCACCAGTCCTTGCTCAGCCAGATATTGAAAAGCCGTTTGATGTGTACTGCGATGCGTCGGGTACTGGCCTTGGTTGTGTTTTGATGCAAGAGGGCCGAGTCATTGCTTATGCTTCACGACAACTCCGGCCTCATGAAGAGAATTATCCCACTCATGATCTTGAATTGGCAGCTGTGGTTCATGCATTGAAGATCTGGCGTCACTACTTGTTAGGCAGCACATGCAATGTCTACACTGATCACAAAAGCCTGAAATACATCTTTACACAAGAAGAATTAAATATGAGGCAACGAAGATGGCTTGAGCTGATAAAAGATTATGATATTGAAGTGCACTACCATCCTGGTAAAGCTAATGTGGTTGCCGACGCACTCAGTCGGAAGGCTCATTGTAATTGCTTGACTGTGAAGCCATATGATCTGTCGTTGTGTTACGGGTTAGAAAAATTGGGCATAGAAATAGTCCCTCAAGGCAGTTGGAACAATATCAGCATCAAACCCTCCATCCGTGATGAAATCGTGGCTGCTCAGAAAAATAGTAAAGGTATCAGGCACATCAAAGAGAAAATCCAAGCAGGGAAAGCAGATTGTTTCAGAATTGATGATGAAGGGATTGTATGGTTCAAGAATCGGCTTGTAGTTCCAAAAATTCCAGAGTTACGTGGCAAGATTCTTGACGAAGCTCATTTGACAAGATACTCTATTCATCCGGGAAGCAACAAAATGTACCAGGATTTGAAACAGAAGTTTTGGTGGACTAAGATGAAGATCGAGATTGCTCAGTATGTAGCAAAATGCGACACTTGTCAGAAAGTAAAAGCTGTACACATGAAGCCTGGTGGAGAGCTGCAACCATTACCTATTCCTGCATGGAAATGGGAAGACATCAGCATGGATTTCATTATGGGTCTCCCAACAACCTCTAGGGGTTTCAATTCCATCTGGGTTGTTGTGGACCGCCTCACTAAACAAGCTCATTTCTTACCTGTCAAGAAAATGTACAGGGCTCCACACTACGCCAAGCTATACATAGAAAATCTGATGAAGCTACATGGAGTGCCCAAGACCATTGTCTCTGACCGAGGTACTCAGTTCATATCCCAATTTTGGAGATCCTTTCATAAATCATTGGGTACAAAACTCCTGCATAGCACAGCCTATCATCCTCAGACTGACGGACAGACAGAGAGGATAAATCAGATACTTGAAGACATGTTAAGAGCCTGTGCACTCGATTACCCTGAGAAATGGGACGAGTGTTTGGCATTGGCTGAATTCTCGTACAACAACAGCTACCAAGAAAGTATAAAAATGACTCCGTTTGAGGCAGTATATGGCCGCAGGTGTCGTACTCCATTGAATTGGTCCGAACCTGGAGAAAGATGGTTCTATGGAGTTGACTTGGTCAATGAAGCCGAAGAGAAGGTTCGACTGATACAGGAAAATTTGAAAGTGGCACAGTCACGACAGAAAAGTTATGCCGATCAGCGGCGCAGACCTTTGACATTTCAGGTTGGAGACTATGTATACTTGAAAGTTTCGCCCATGAAAGGAGTTAACCGCTTTGGAGTCAAAGGCAAGTTAGCCCCGCGTTATATTGGACCATTCTTAATCATAGGACGCGTGGGAAAGGTAGCTTATAAGCTTGAATTGCCAGAACATCTCTCGGAAGTACACAATGTGTTTCATGTTTCTCAGCTGAAGAAGTGTCTCCGAGTACCTGGACAAGTCATCGATGTTGAAGGAGTAGCACTTGAACCTGAATTGACATACTCGGAGCAGCCAGTACGAGTTTTGGATATAAAGGACCGTGTTACCCGAAGGACCACAACCAGATGGTACAAGATCCAATGGAGTGATCATTCTGAAGATGAAGCTACCTGGGAATCTGAAGATTTCTTGGCAGAAAACTTCCCTGAGTTCTTTGCTACCTTGTAAAATGTAACCCTGTCTTTTAATGCGTATGTTTTCCCCTTGTCTCTTGTTTGAGTATGAACTGGTTGTTGTTAGCTCTTTTTCCTATGCCTTGTTCCAATCTTGGTTATGTACCTAATCTCGGGACGAGATTTCTTTTAGGGGGGAAGGCTGTAATACCCCGGGTATTACGGATTAATTAATCTGCCATGTCATCATATTTAAATTAATCATTTGCATATGATTGTGATTAGGTCCCTAGAGTGATTTGAATTTAATTAGTATTTGTTTGTAAAATTAAATTCCCAAAGAAAGGTTTAAAAATTTACTTTTATTAGGGCCAAAACCTAATTCAAAATATAAAAGGACTTTGGAGATAGTCCCTTAATAAAAGTTTTAGATCTTTTAAAATGGAACAACTTTTATTTTTGGAGATTTCAAAGTTCTGTGGTGGAAATTCAAATTTATTTCAAAACAATGATTTAAAACTTAGTTTTGGATTGGCATTTCAAAAATTATTTGGAATCTAGCAAAACTTCCTAAATAGAAGTTGTAAAGCTCATTGAGTAGAACAACTTTTATATTGGCAATTTTTCAAGTTGTTGTGTAAAATAAAAAGTAATTTTGAAAATGCAGTTTGAAATTCAAAAACCAAGTTTACCCCTTTTGCTGTAGTTTCAAAAATATTTCGAATTTGGATTTAGTTCCAAAAGCAAAGTTGTTCAGAATTTCAAACCCTACAACTTTTGTTTTTGCAGTTTTTCATGTTGTTATACAAAATCAGTCGAATTTGGTCAAAAACCGACAGCCCTAGGGTCTAGGTGCTACAGTGAAATGCCCCCTCTTCCTGTTCGCGAACAGCGCCGACCCGCCGCCGTGCCGGGCGCGCGCGCGCGGCCGTCCGTGCCGGCCGGGATCGTGTCTCCGACACCATTCCTCGCGCGGGCGAACGTGCGCCACGCCGTGCTGCTCCTGTCCCCTCTCCTATGCCCCTTAAAGTCGACGACCGCCTCCCCCTCGTTTCTTTCTCTCCGCTCGGCCGCCATTGCTCTCTCGGTCCTCGGCTAAATTCACCGCGCTCCGTCCACCACCACCCTCTCCATCTCACAGCCAGCTAGCTAGCTTCCTTGCGCATCTCCTGCGACCGTCGGCGGGAGCTGTAGAGCTTCGTAACCACCGGAACACCGGTGTCTCCTTCGCGGGCGGGCAGAGCGCCGCCGCGAGCTCCGCCGTCGTCTCGAGCTAGTCTGGGTAAGCTCTGAACCTCGGATTGTTGCGTACCGTGATCTCTGTGACCCCTTGAACCTTACGCGTGCGTCGGCGTACTCTCTGGTTCCCTAGGTTCGCCGGAACGCGTGTTCGCCGTTGAGCCGAGCCGCCGGGATCCGCCGCCGTCGCCAAGTCGTCTTCTCCGAACCACCTCCGTCTCCACCGACCCCTCGGCCAGCTTCGTGGTGAGCCCCGGATGCTCGCGCACCTTTTCCCCCTCTCTTTACCGGCTTGTGCTCGCCGGCGACGTGCTCGCCGCCACCACCGAGCCGCCGCGTACGTGTCTCCAGGTGCTGTGCGCCTCGGATCTCGTCGTGTCTTAGCTTGGTAGACTCGCCTTGGAGTGTAGAGTCCGTCAGTGCCCTCGGCTTCGTCCCTCGGCTCACCGTCGGCGAGCAAGGGGCGGCGGACCGCCGGCGCACCCGCCTCTGTTGAAACAGAGGGATGGCCAAGGGCCTCGGGTGAGAAGGCAAGTTTTCCCAGGGGGTTAAGCGCGAAGTTCATGACTCATGTGAATAGTGTAGATCGGACCGCGGGTTGATTTCCAGTTTCCCCAGGGTCTCTTTTGCAAAGCCATCGGCGCCGGGCGCGGGCAGGCCGAGTGGGCCGGCTCGCTCTGGACTTGGGCCGTAGTGGGCTGATTTGGTCTTTTCTTTTTCCAGCGAATTTCAAATGCTTTTCTTTTATATATTCATATGAATAGTGCTGCAGTTTGTTATTTTCGTGTGGATTAATTTACTGCGCCAAAAATGATGAAATTAATTGTGTATGCTCTCTGAAGTATGTAGTATTTGTTAAAAATATAATATAGGGTGTTCCAGTGCCTTTAATCTGCTGTATAAATCAGTGAAGTAATTAATAAATGCAAGTTTGTGTAATTTTAATTAATTCTATGTAAATCCAAAAATCATGAAATTTATTGTGGCTCTGTTTGGTGATAAAACCTAGCTGTTGGTAAAGTTTGGTTGCAATTAAAGTTAGTTTGGTCAATTAATAAATATATGTGAAATTAGGGATTAATAAAGTAAATAGAAAAAGGAATTTAGGTTTGTTGTGTGAATTTTTGGGTTGAATGAAGACCAAGGATCTTTCGCTGTGTGATCCTTGGCAATTCGAGAACTTAGTGCTTGATAGTAGTCATAAAGCTGTGTAGCGGCTTTCTGTGACCGTTAAAAAGGTCAATAAAACAAAAGTAGGAAACATTACTTTTACCTTCCGTAGATCGTTTACAACTTTAGCGTGAAGGAAAGTTGTACTCAAGGTATTAATGGTTTACTTCCAAGCATTTCATTTGTTGCCCTCATGCCTCGCTAAGCATACATCATTGCATACGTGTAGTGCCCGTTCCCGAGGTGGTCCAGGTCGAGACTACTACTGAGGAGGCCACTCCAGAGGTCATCCAAGGATTCGACATCTGCGGGACTGATCCCGATCCGACGCTGTACACGATCCAAGGCAAGCCCCGGTGCATTCAGCCCCTCTATTATAAAATATTTATAATTCGAGTTAATCTACTGCATTAGGTTAATAGGAGTTGATTGTCACCTATCCAGATGCATTGTCTCAAATAAATACCCTGAAACCTAATTTAAATAAAACGGTTTGAGAAATGCTTAGGCATGCTTAATGAACTTAGCTTTGCATAAAAGAAAAACTATTTTCTGTGCCATGATTATACTTATACTTTGATTGGTGAAGAACTGGTTATCCGCTGGTCGATGTGTATTTGGGTTAGAGTCCCAATGCATGGTCGCTTTCGGAATAGTTTGGAACTGGTCGATGTCTTTGGAAACGTGTTTCGTTGGGTGGCCAGCTCATGGGGCGGCGTTCCCTATGTCTCACTCACCCGACAGGCACGATAATAAAAACTGTCGGGTAGTCTTGTACTTGGGTTAGAGTCCCAATGCAGGATTGACGGCAGGAAGGAAATAGGGACCGTTCGTTGTAGGCCTGCTGTGATCATGATGAACAGCCTAGCCACATACCAATGCGGAAAGCCTAGAGTTCGGTGACGCTATTGCTGGAACCGACAACCACGCACTGGGAGTGGAGAGATGGCGAGAGTAGCTTGTACCCACGTGGCCGGCGTGCCTGGATAAGAGTGGAGTACTGTGCTCTCGGGTGGCGCAGGACCGGTTCCGGGATAGCAAAGCCGTGACAACGGGTTGGTATATGTATGCCGGCGTGCTGCATATACAGTGTGGTTAGAATCCCCAGCTGGGTACTTTCTGGATTCGAATCGACGTGCTCCTCGGTTATGGAGACTTGATCCTCACACTCTACACCGAAAAGTGGTTCTCAACTAGGTTATCTGAATGAATAAAGTAATTGAAAGAATGATGATACTTGAGTCTGAATATTGGAGCTATAAATATGATTATAATAATGACAAAATAAAATATGGATCAGGATAGATTGCTTTTCTGCAAACTCCTCATCCTCTGCTAGCCTTACCCATAGCCTTGCATTCCTGAGTCTCATTTTACACCCTTAGTCGGGTAAGTCTTGCGGAGTACCCCAAGTACTCAGGGTTTGTTAACCCCGTTGCAGGAGGACCGCAGTCGGAGATCTGTCTTGCTCCATGTTGCGTGACCGTGGTCGAAGAAGAAAGCGGCGATGATTGAAGTGGAACCCGTGGGCAGGGTTCGAGTTATCTTATCTAGTATTGTGTAACTATTCCACTGCTACTGTTATGTCCTCTGGTCTGTAATAACTATATTTGAATCCTATTTGAACAACCGGTTTGTAATCTAAATGTTATGTAATCTTCCGCACTGTTACTCTGATGTATTTTATTACGAAACGTTGTAATCCTGTGATGATTCTGCAATGGTGATCCTGTCGGAGAAAAGGGCGCTAATGTAGCCCGACAGACCTGTCTAGATCATTTGGGACACGGGCCCGGCTGTCAGAAGTCGTTAGTGACAATGACAGGTGCCAGTGGGCCAGGTGATTTAGCCGGTTCTGTTACACTTCCAGGGCACGTACGTGCGCCCTGGCAACTCTTGGGACCTCAGGAGCTGCAAGCAGAAGCCGGGCGAGTCCCTCAGGGACTACATCCAGTGGTTCTCCAAGCAGTACAATGAGCTGCCTCAGGTCGCCGACTCCGACGTCGTCGGAGCATTCGCTGCAGGAACTTACTGCAAAGAGCTCGTTCATGAGCTCGGACGCCAGACCCCCACTAGCGTTTCCGAGTTCATAAAGATAGCAACCAGCTTCGCCTCGGGGGGACGAGGCGGTGGGATCCCCCTTCTCCGACCTAAAGGGAAAACGGAAGGAGGAGGCCCCCGAGGGCACCTCTTCCCGGGGCCCAAACAGCAGGAAAAAGAAGGGGAAGGGAAAGGCCCCCCTTCCGCAGCGACCCGCTCGTGGTAGCGACCGAACCCAAGAGGGAACGACCCCCTCAGGGCCGCTTCGACGAGATGCTTAGCAAGCCGTGCCCTTATCACCAGGGTCCGGTGCATCACACACTTGGGCAGTGTGTGATGCTCAAAAAGCATTACAGCCGGCAGACGTTTCGGGACGCCGCCGGCAAGAAGCCCGCTGAGGACAAGGAGGACAAGGACGGGAGGGACGACGAGTTCCCGCCCATCGACAAGTGCCTCATGATCTTCGGCGGGCCCGGGACCGCTCCCACGCCGCGCCAGCGAAAGCGCGAGCGTCGGGAGGTCTACTCCGTCGGACCAGCGACGCCACACTTCCTCGACTGGTCCCACGACGCCATCACCTTCAACCGGGACAATCACCCGGACTACGTCCCATCGCCGGGGCGTTACCCACTCGTTGTCGACCACGTCGTCAGCAACACAAGGCTCTCCAAAGTCCTCATGGACGGAGGCAGTGGCCTCAACATTCTCTACGCTGAGACCCTCGACTTGATGGGGATCAGCCGCTCTCTTCTCCGGCCGGTTACTTTCCCGTTCCACGGGATAGTCCCGGGAAAGAGCGTGCAACCCCTCGGGCAGATCGACCTGCCCGTCTACTTTAGGACTCCTGACAACTTCAGGAAGGAGACCATCACCTTCGAGGTGGTAGGTTTCCACGGCACCTACCACGCCATTCTCGGAAGGCCATGCTACGCCAAGTTCATGGCCATCCCGAACTATACCTACCTCAAGCTCAAGATGCCGGGGCCAAAGGGATGATCACCATCGGCACTTCCTACCAGCACGCGTACCAGTGCGATGTCGAGTGCTGCGAGTACGTCGGTGCACTGATGGAGTCTGAGGTCCTCATCACCGACGCCGAAAGGCTGGCGAAGGAGGCCCCCTGAAAGGTCCTAGTATGGCTAGAGGGGGGTGAATAGCCTAATAAAATTTCTACAAAGTACTTAGACCAAAAGGTTAGTAACAAATTTGGCGAAATATGCAATGCTAGAGCAACTACTAACTTAGGCAAGACACATACACAATTCTAGTTAATCCTTAGTTCTAAGCCACACAAGTAAGCTAGAAAAAGCTAAACGACTACACAACTACTCAAGACAAGAAAACAAGCTACTTTGCACAAGGATAAGAAGGGAATGATTGTCGATTATACCTTTGCTTAGAGATGAAATCAATCACCGGGATAAAGATCAAGTCACTCACTTGAAGGTGAGGAAAGCAATATGAACACAAAGATTTATCCCCGAGGTTCACATGCTTGCCAGCACGCTACGCCCTCGTTGTGTCGACTTCAACCGGTGGTTCGGTGGCTAATCGGTATCACACACCGAACCTACACTAGGCGCCACAAGAACCTACCACGGAGGAAGTAACTCAATGACACGAGCAATTCACTAGAGTTACCTTTGAGCTCTCCGCTCGGGGTAGGCACAAGACCCCTCACAATCACCGGTATGAGTAAGCACAATCAACAAGCTTCTCCACACCTTCTTCTCCTCCAAGCCGTCTAGGGACACGGCAATGTCCCAAGAGAATAAGAACTAATCCGAGGCTTGCTCTCAAGTGCTCTAGAATGCAAAACACCAGCAAGGATGCACTTGAGGTTCACTCAATCTCACTAAGGATGATCAAGATGATGAACTAGTGAGAGAGTGGGAGGCTAGAATGCAACAAAGTGTATGACAATGATCCAAATGTGCAAGAGAGTCACCAAGTGACCAGGGAGAGAGTATAAATACCCCCAAGTGCAAATCTAGCCGTTACCCCACTCGAAACAGCCGTTAAGCACGTTTTGATGTCGTCGGACGCTACCGTCGGACTGGTTCCGTTGGACTAACACTATGCGTCCGACGCTCACGATGAAGCCACGTGTCAGCTGGATTCAATGTCGATCGTCCGATCTCAACGGTCGACTTCACGCCAGTTTTTTTTACACCGTCGGACTGGGGCGTCGGACTAAACAGCAGAGTCCGACACCCTCTCTCAGTTCACTGTGCGCATACCGTCGGACGTTCGCGCGAGTACCGTCGGACTAAAGAAACTCAACGTCCGACACTTCCAAAGAGGTTTGAAATCACTAAAACTTCATCGGACTCCGTCCGACGCTCACCGTCGGACTTTTCTCAAGCGTCCGACACTCCTCAGCGTGCCACGCGTCACCCTGCCGCTACTCGACATCGTCGGACTGAAGATGGCAATGGTCCGACGCTCGTTTACCGAGCATCCGACACGAACAAATGGTCCGACGCTACGCCTCTACACCATCCGACACTCCTTTTATAGAGTTTTTCAAGTTAATTTCACACCCCTTACTTCTATGTGCTAACACTTAAGGTCTTCAACACTTGTGCACAGTGTGTTAGCATTTTGCAAACATTTTTCAAGGGTTTTCAAAGAGGTTCTCTAGGTTGGTTAGATCAATGCACATGAGATGCAACCTAGAGGACTTGAAAGTAATCCAATAGCTTAGTTCTCCCCTTGATAGTCGGCTATCTATCCTAAATGTGATCACTCACACTTGGAGTCTTGATCACTAAAAGAAAAGCTCTATTTGAATATACCTTAGCCTCTAGCTTTCCTTCTTTAAGTCCTTTTCTTTCTCCTTGATCATTCCATCTTGATCTTCACTTGAGCTCATGTCATCTTCCTCCTTATCACTAATCTTCTCTTGGCTACACATACTTAGCACTTAGATTAGTAACTAGGTTTCATCAATTACCAAAAACAAACTAGGGTCTTTCAATTTCCCCCTTTTTGGTAATTGATGACAACCCATTTACATAAGAAATATGCATTAAGATTTGGAACTTATCATGCTTGTCCATGAGTAGATCATGAAAGGATTTGGACAACCATCATAAGTTCTATTTTGGTAGTATTGGCTCCCCCTACATATGTGCATCGAGTTTGGATTGAAAGCCAGCACATATGTATTGAATAGAGAGTAATTCTACCAAAATTGTGTTAATGGTGTATAGAATGGACCTTTGAAGCGTGATACCATTGGAGTTGCCATATACACCATCCTTAGCACCTTAGTAACTAGAAAGTCACAAATACTAAAGTATACCGTGAGATCGCATTATAAGCAAGCTCTAGTTACCACTTGAAGAAATACGACCAACTAGTTACCTCTACACATGCTAGTTGATCAAATCATCATTCAAATCCTACTACTAGCAATACACCACACAGGGATGTATAAGAAAGTAAATACAAATGTAATGAGTAATCATATGATTAATGCACATCCAAATGCAACAACTTGCATATGTGATTGCTTCCCCTACTTGTGTGCTTCAAAATTTTAATTACTCCTTTTCTTTGGCCTATTGCTCTCCCATTATCGGTCTAATGATGGTTCATCGCTCTTTCTCTTTCTTTTTCTTTCTTTTGTAACTTTCTCTCCCCCTTTGTCAACAATTGCACAAAAAATCTAGGAAGGTCAGCGATTTAGTGATAAAATCTAGGAAGGTCAGCGATTTAGTAGCCGACCTAGAAAAGGCATTCGACTGCCTCAAGAAGAAAAATATAAAGTTAAACCCCGAGAAGTGCGTTTTCGGGGTCCCTCGGGGCATGCTCCTCGGGTTCATCGTTTCCGAGCGTGGCATCGAAGCCAACCCGGAAAAGATATCGGCCATCACACAGATAGGTCCGATTCAGAACTTCAAGGGAGTGCAAAAGCTTATGGGGTGTCTCACGGCGTTGAGTCGATTCATCTCAAGGCTCGGCGAAAAGGGACTTCCCTTGTATCGGTTGCTGAAGAAAAATGAGCACTTTACCTAGACCACCGAGGCCCAGGAAGCCCTCGAAAGGCTTGCGGCTCTGCTTTCGAAAGCACCGGTCCTCGTGCCTCCTACAAAAGAGGAAAATTTCTTGCTGTATGTTGCAGCTACTAACCAAGTTGTAAGCGCAGCGATAGTCGTGGAACGGCAAGAAGAAGGGCACGCATTACCGGTACAGCGGCCGGTCTATTTTATCAGCGAAGTCTTGTCCGAGACCAAGACGCGCTACCCTCAGATCCAGAAGTTGGTGTACGCAATCATTCTTGCCCGGCGCAACTTGCGGCACTACTTCGAATCCCATCCCGTGACTGTGGTATCATCGTTCCCTCTCGGGGAGGTGATCAGAATCGGGAGACAACTGGGATAATCGCTAAATGGACTATCGAGCTCATGGGTGATGGCATCACCTACGCGCAACGCAAAGCCATTAAGTCCCAGGTGCTTGCGGACTTCGTGGCCGAGTGGACCGAGACGCAGCTACCACCACTCCCAACCTAAGATGAGTACTCGGTCACGTACTTCGACGGGTCGATGATGAAGATCGGTGCTGGTACAGGCATCGTCTTTGTCTCGCCCCTCGGGGTCCGGCTCAAATACCTGCTGCGGCTGTACTTCGCGACTTCCAACAACGTGGCCGAGTACGAGGCTCTGGTCAACGGTCTCCACATCGCCATCAAGCTCGGGATCCGACGCCTCGAGGTCCGAAGGGACTCCTAGCTCGTCATGGACCAAGTCATGAAGGAATCGACGTGCCAGAACCCCAAGATGGCCGCCTACTGCAAGCTGGTGAGGTTGCTCAAGTAAAAGTTTGATGGCCTCGAGCTCAACCACATCGCACGACGGTATAACGAAGAGGCCGACGAGTTGGCAAAAATTGCGTCCGAAAGATCTACGGTCCCGATGGGCGTATTTGCCAACGACCTCCACAAGCCCTCGGTCAGCATAGATCCCTCGGGGGCCAAGGGGAGGAAGACCCCCGAGCCCCCAGGAGAATTTGGATCGTCTTCAAGCCTCGCAAGCCCCTCGAGGGCTGCCGACCCCTCTGACAAAGGGGAGCCACCCAAGACCCTTGCTGAAGACGGCGACAAAGCCGAGGCGATGGAGATCGAAGCCGAGATGGACGACGACGAGCCGGACTGGCGTGAGCCGCTGGTCAGCTGGCTTGTCCGAGGGGTTTTACCCTCGGACAAAACCAGAGCACGACGGTTGGCACGAAAAGCCAAGTCTTTCACGATGATTGACAGCAGCCTCTATCGACGTAGTCCCTCGGGTGTGCTCCAGCGCTGCATTCCCTTCAGTCAAGGCAAACGCCTACTCGAAGAAACACACACCGAAGCCTGCGGTGACCACGCCGCACCAAGAACTCTAGTCAGTAATGTCTTTCGGCAAGGCTTCTACTGGCCAACCGTCGTGGCCGATGCTACCGATGTGGTACGCTCCTGCGAGGGGAGTGAAAGGTCCTAAATGGCTAGAGGGGGGGTGAATAGCCTATAAAAATCTACAAACAACACTTAACAAGCCGATTAGTAACAGTAGCAAGCTTTGCAAAGCACTAGCTCTAAACTACACTATGCAAGCCACCTAGACAAGTATACTACACTATGATCTCTAGTTCACACTCAAAGGCTATGTTACTACTTCACACTACTTTTAAGTGAGCAACTAACTAACAAGCTACACAAGAGAAAAGTACACAAATGTAAAAAGTAAAGGTGATTTCAATACCGCCGGTGAAGAGAAGATATGAAGTCCAATATAACCAATCAATCACATATAAGGAAAATCCTCGGTAGAGAGATGACACAAGATTTTTACCGAGGTTCACTTGCTTGCCGGCAAGTTAGTCCTCGTTGTAGCGATACACCCACTTGGAGGTTCACGCGCTAATTGGCATCACACGCCAAACCCTTTTCAAGGGTGCCGCACAACCAACACAAGATGGGGATCCACCAAGCTACGAGCATTCCACTAAAGATGCCTTTCGCGATCTCTCGTGGGGATAGGCTCAAGAACCCCTCACAACTTCACCGATCGGAGGCGGAGACAATCACCAACTCCCCTCAACGATCCTCGCAGCTCCAAGCCGTCTAGGAGTCGGCAAACTCCAAGAGTAACAAGAGAAACCGCTGCGAATCACCACTACTAAGTGCCTCTAGATGATCTCTATCAATGCAATGCACTTGATGCTCTCCAAACTCACCAAATGATGATCACAATCAAGTAGGATGAGTGAGAGTGGAGTGGGAAGGCTCACAAGTATGTTATGATGTTTAGGAGTGCCAAGAGCTACTCCCCAAACCGGCCAAGTCGCTATTTATAAGCCACACACAAAGAACTAGCCGTTTAGAGTTCACTGCGCACCGTCGGACTGTCCGACGGCCAGAGCGTCGGACTAATCCGCACGGTCCGACGCCTCGGATGAACGCCACGTGTCACTAGCCGTTTGAAGTCGAACGTTGGATCACAACGGCTATTTCCTCGCGCCAAAACGACCGTCGGACGGACGAACGTCGGACTAAATCAACCGGTCCGACGCCCTCAGCCGACCACCGTCGGACTCAGTCAGACGGAGCCGTCGGACTAACGAACGCGGCCGTCCGACGTTTCCAGAGAGCTCCCCGAGCCCTGAAAACCGTCGGACGATGGTCCGACGCTCACCGTCGGACTAACGCCGAGAGTCCGACGCTCTCAAAGCTCGCCACGTGTTACCTCTTCGTCGCTCTGCACCGTCGGACGCTTCGGACAATAGTCTGACGCTCCGAAACTGAGCGTCCGACGCTCTCAGCAGTGTTAGCCGTCGGACGGAGGCTAATGGTCCGACGCTCTGTGACAATACGGTCCGACGCTAGTTTTTCTATTGTAACGTTTCCGAAATTCGCCGAATCCTGCCTCGCAAGCTCGGCAGGAGGAAGAGAGGACCAAACCCTCTCTAACCCTCGAACTTCACCCCGTTTCTTAAGTCACTAACACTCCAAAGTGTCTCTCACTTAGGTGCACGTGTGTTAGCCTTTTTCAAAGAGTTTTCCACGGGTCAAGTTAGTGTCACTAGCATCTATATGCATATGCAATGATCATGAACACCTAGTGGCACTTGATAACCATATTTCAACAACGATTTCGCCCCTCTTGATAGTACGGCTATCTATCCTAAATGTGATCACTCCCTCTATGGAGTCTTGATCACCAAAATTAAAAGAGCTTCTATTGGTTATACCTTTGCCTTGAACCCCCGGTTTCTTATCAACTTCCTTCTCATCTCTTAATGGACCTTGTGGACACCTATGATGATGGACTTATACCATTTGCATGGATGCCGTCAATAGGGCTTTCTCCTTTGTTGATGGACTTACACCGTTTTCATAGACGCCGTCATTGCCCTTCACTTGTGACCTCCACCGACCCAGTCCTTTGCTCCATCTTGCCATTTGCTAATCAATTCTCATGAAACACTTAGAGCAATCGTTAGCAAACTAGGTTTCATCAATTACCCAAAACCAAACATGGGCTTTCAGGGAGTCAGTACTACGCTCGCCAGGCACACCACCGGCCCAAGCTCTCCAGACGATTCCCCTCACTTGGCCGTTCGCCGTATGGGGACTGGACCTTGTCGGGCCCCTCCAAAAGGCGCCTGGGGGCTTCACCCACTTGCTTGTCGCCATCGACAAGTTCTCGACGTGGATCGAGGCTCGACCGATCACCCAGATCAGCTCGGCACAAGCGGTGTTATTCTTCACCAACATCGTTCATTCGTTTGGTGCCCAAAATTCCATCATCACTGACAACGGCACGCAGTTTACCGGAAAGAAGTTTCTGGCCTTCTGCGACGAGTACGATATACGAGTGGACTGGGCGGCTGTAGCCCACCCAAGAACGAACGGCCAAGTAGAACGTGCCAACGACATGATTCTCCAAGGCCTTAAGCCGAGAATATTCAACCGACTGAATAAGTTCGGCAAGAGGTGGCTGACGGAGCTCCCAGCGGTGATATGGAGTCTAAGGACTACGCCAAGCCGAGCCACGGGCTTCACGCCCTTCTTCCTGGTGTACGGCGCCGAGGCCGTCCTCCCCACGGACTTGGAGTACAGCGCCGCGAGGATCCGAGCCTATGATGAACAGGGCAATCAGACTACCCGCGAAGACGCGTTGGACCAAGTCGACGAAGCTCGGGACATCGCCCTATTGCACTCGGCCAAGTACCAACAGTCACTACGCAAGTACCATGCTCGGCGCGTCCGGGGCCGAGCCTTCAGCGTAGGCAACTTGGTGCTGTGGCTCAGGCAGGACAACAAAGGACGCCACAAGCTCACCCTGCCGTGGGAAGGACCATTCATCATCGCCGAGGTGCTACGCCCCGGCACGTACAAGCTCGCAAACGAGAAGGGCGAGGTCTACAACAATGCTTGGAACATCGAACAGCTACGTTGCTTCTATCCTTAAATTTTCGAGCATTGTACAATTTGTAAAATCTTAAAATCAATAAAAAGACCCAACTTCTATTCTTTTTACCTGATTTTTGGATTTTCGATCCGAGCCTACACTCGGAAGTGAAATGACTTTTTATTTCGCTGCGCAATAGAAAAGTGAGGCTCGACCTAACCTATGGAAAGGCCGACCTCCCTCGGGGGCTAGGACGGGGGGAACCCCCGGACTTTCCAGAGTCTCAACGATTTCGAAAACGCAAAAATTTCAAAACTCGTTGAAATCGTTTCTCCCTAAAACACGTTTCTTTCCTAAAACCAAGCGAGAACCTATAAGACTCAGAAGAGTAAGAGAAGTCTCAGAGGATTGCTGACGTGGAACGAGATAGGGACAGGGCGGGCGCCCTCCAACTTGGGCCAAATGTGCTCATATTTGGTGAGCATGTAGGCCTCTCAGTTAGCTTTCCAACGCCTGATCGTTTGCTTGATTCCGAGTCCGGATGCATCCTGGGTGCTCATTTTACCCGGGACTGCTCCTGCAGCCCGTTTTTCACTGTCCGGAAAGCGTAACCTTATCGTCCGTCCTCTAATTTGGGTGAATCAAAATCTTATTTCAAACTTCTTGAATTGGTGTAGTCACAAGAAACATGGATGAAGCCTTTTCTCCTTATATATCGCCGTTTTGTACTTACCTTGCACCTACACTCACATAGCCATCACAACTTGTGGAAATAGTTAGAAATAAAAACCTATGACTATGGTTTGTATCATTTTTATGACCAAATTAGGCACTATTGACTGTATAAAATGGGGTGTTAAGAATCGTCAACACTTCCTAAGCACATGTAGCCAGGGGCGAAGCCAGTTCAAGTTACCTGGTGCACAGGCACCAGGGTAATTCTCTATTTACCATTAAACAATCTTATTTTTACCATATATTTCAACAAAGCTCTGTAAATTACTTAAACAGTGCACCAGGGTTCATTTGCTTGTAGCCTCGCCCCTGCATGTAGCCTTTGCAAGTTAATATGACAAATGTAGAACATTTTTTTATACGATCCTACATGACACTTGTAAGGGGAGAGAGAGGGAGAGAGAGAAGTGCCGGGGAAGGCCTAAGCAAACAGACCCTGAACGTCTGTCTCCGATCATCGTTTTTGCATGGGCTAATGGCCATGATTACGCATTAACCAATTTGTATGACCGCAGCATAACTTTTCTAACGACTTTCTATTCACGCCAAATCAAACGAACGACATCTCAATTATAACTACTTTTGTTTCATTTTATTCACTTTCTCCTTTTAATTTATTTATTAAATATATGAAAAGTTATTATGATAGGAAATATTTATTTTAATTTAATATTATTATAGATGTAGAAAAGATATAATGTAAACCATTAATTAGCATCTAACTGATAATTCAAATAATCATATACCCTGAGCCCCTGATCGGCTAATCCACCTTGGACCCTATGTATCTCGCCCCTGCCCGCTGCTCGGGCCTCGGGCGGGGACTCCATCAAATTGTCCCTTAGACTATCTCCAACAACATGACCCATACTTATTTTGGGTCATATACAGTGCGTTTACCTCTCCAAATCACCCTCCAACAGCACACCCAAACGGCCGATCCATTTTGCCTACGAGCGAGGGGGAGACGCAAAGTTGCGTCCACGACGGAGACGACACAAACTCGACCTTGCTGGTAGTGGTGGGCCCGCGGCAAGGAGCAGGCATGGGGCCAGGCGGGGAGCGTCGCCGGCGAGGAGAGAGGCGAGGTGGGGAGCGGGCCGCGCCACCGCAGGATCATGCCGGAGGGAGGACCGCCGCCGGGCCACCGCGCGGGCGAGCGCCGCACCGCTGCCGCGCGGGCAAGCTGCGCCCCAACGCCGCGGGCGAGCCCCGCACCGCCGTGCCCCGCTGCTGAGTCCATCTCCGGCGAGGAAGAGAAGAGGAGGCGGCGGCGGCTTCAGAAACGAGGCGAGGAAGAGGAAAGGAACTAGGTCGGCTGTTGGAGACGTGAGTATCTAGGTCACGGTCGTTTCTACTGTGCACCACCCAAACCGAGTGAATGGGTCTTGTTTTTGCGTTCGCTTGTTCGAGATAGCCTTACACCCTTGCGCACCTACAGTGCGGAACATGAGCTCTACACTTATCTGGTAGGTTTTTTTTTTGTGGTCTGAAGTTCATGAAAATCTTTTCAGGATCTTTACAATCATAATGATGTCATTTGCATCGGTGACGCTAGTATCGCCTACCCCGAGCAACTGCGGACAACCGCAGAATGATGTTGCTTTAAAGCTTCCTACTCCCTCCGTCCAAAAACAATGATTGAGTAATCTCAAATTTAATTAAATGTATAAAAAATAGTAAATTTATAGTATGTAGTAAATATTTATATAAATAATAACATATATTTCTATAATAAATCTAATTAGAATACGCATGCTTAGGGGTAAAATATATTCTACACCAAGCTAACAGTTAAGTATTTAGATCTTGTTTGGTTTCTAGTAGGAGAACATGCTAATAATTGTCTCTTTAGATCCAAATAAGTATAGATAATAGATTAGATAATTATTAATTAATTTTTTAGATAACAACTATCTCACTGTTTAGATCAAATCAGATAATGACTTAATATTTAACTAACTACTAGTAGCAAATAGTAAATCAAATAGGCCCTTAGTAGCCGCACATACTACTGGTACTAAATGCGATTCAGTAGTATTAATAATTATTTCATGGTTAGTTTTAGCTAGGGTGTAGAATAGCACAGCAGATATAAATTTTGATTTTGATAATATTTTTATTCCAAATCTCGGACGGCATGGCTTTGGCCGAGAGGAAGGAGTTCGCGTGCACTTCCTTGCACTATCTCTAACAACACCATTCAAAATATAAAACGTTTAGAATGTTTAGGTTGACCTATTTAATATTTATTTTTTAGTCTTCTCCAATAACAACATAAAAAATCTTTTTAAATAAGTTTCTAGAAAAGATGATAACTGAATTTGGGTGCGCCTAAAATAAATCTTCCATATAGATAATCTGTTATAGAGGCTAAAATGATACCGTCAGAAACCATTTTAAGTTTAGATATCCATATTTCTCCTTACCCGACGATGAGAGCTATGCCACGGTCAGATTTTGGTACGGCACACAGTGTTCCTGTCGGCCACGATTTTTCTTTTTTTTTTCCCCGCACGCGAGGGCTTCAACCCATGTCTTTTGGTTGCGTGATTTGGCCAGGTCGTTTACCCTTCTCGTTTCTTCCGGTTCTTTCGCCGTCTTGCGATCCTCCGTCCGTCTCCTCCCCTCTCGCTCCTTGGTCAAGCGGCGCGCCGAGTGGACCTCCGCGGTGACCGGCCCTCGATGCGGCGGCGGCGGCTACGGATACCCCTCTCCTCTCCACGCCCCCTCTTGGCGTACGGGTTCGCGTGTGCTCCTTTTCTCCACAATCCAGGAAACCCTACCTGCCTTTGGTTGACGAACACGACTGTGTCGCGCTCGGCGGGTTCTCAGCCGGGTGCTTGCTCGGTGGGTGGCGCACCGGCTCGCAGTGCACGAGGTGGGCCCTCCACGCGGCGGCCCTAGCACCGGCGAGCCCCGTCGCGTGCGAAGCCGCCGGCCTCGGCTCAGGCGCCACGGCACGAGCGGTGTACCACCACGGGCAGACCCCGACGTGGCTGTCCTAGCACCGGCGAGCCCCATGGCGTGCGCATGTGCGAGCAGCCCCCGGCGGCACGGCAGCCCAGCACAAGCGCGTCGTCCTGCATGTATCGTCTCCGGAATGGCGTCAGCGCGGAAGTACGTCAGCTGCTTCGTCAGATCTCCTCCCCTTTTGGCGTTGGTAGCCAGGTATACTGCCGCCACCTTTCTCGCCCTCACTCTCTGGCGGCCTGACCCTAGCCATTGGGGATTAATGATTTATTGGCGATCTCACTTTCTCATGTTCTGTGTCTTTTTAGATTAAGGAATAAACAACATTCCATCCTTACATCCAGGACCCTAAAGAAGGTCGCCTCTACATCAGTTATTGTGTTTTAATTCTTAACTTTACGTTTCACAGGTAAAGATTTTCCTTTTCTTGTTGCAGAATTCACCATCTAGCTTTATCGTGCCACTTAACTAATATGCATCATCTTCTTTTTCCTGTGTTTTTTCATTACCAACCCATTTTGTTCTTATGTACTGAATAAGTCTACCTTTCAAATGGAAAATATTATTTCACTTTCATTGTTGTTAAATTACAGTAGTCAGTAGATGATTAGCCGATTCTCTTTAGTCGTACAGCTTGTCGCATCGTACAGTGCTTAAATAAACCAAATACTTGGTATATTCTGCCCTTGCAGCAAAACAAGCTTGTTGGCGCTTCATTTCTCAGTTGTTGTATTTTGAGCTTCAGGACAATGGTGGATTAAGCTTTGCTTTACAGGTATGCCTGTCTGTAGCCAACTTATCATTTTTATTAGTACAAGGCTGCTGCTGTGAAGGATCCTAATAGTGCTTTCTTTAAATGATTGGATGCCTTTCAACCTTGTGAGGTGAGGTCAATGAACTGAAAGCAGGAACCCATTATTTTGTTGTATATGGTAATATCGCTTTTTGTTTCACCATATCTAATATACTGAAAGAAAGTCATTTTTCAGGTTACAATACCTTCAAAGGTGCGACTTATACTATTGGGGTTGTATATGTTGATCCCATCTCTGCTCAAAATGATAAGGTACGAAGCATGGAGGCAAAGATAATTGCAGAATGATCTGAGCTGTCCAAATTTCAGTCCGAGTACCAAAAGCTTAAATGTATGCAGTTCCCTTCGACGTATTTCATTGATATATGCAGGTTCTCCATTTATAATGAAGTTTTAATGGTAACAGGTCATTAAATTGGAAGGTTTTTTTTTTTTGCAAGGTCCGCTTAGATGACTAGCAGGTATTAATTAGCTCCTACATTTGGGCAGGCCTTCACCATTGTATAGGGTACATCATCCACGTCGCTCTTATTAACCCTGGCGGTTTGATCCTTCTAACTGCCTCTTATTCCTTTCCACATGGCCTGCGTTTGCCATGCTCATTGTAAAGGTTTGTGTATTGTGCCCATTGGTACCCAGTCATTTCTGATTTCCATGTACTTCCTGCTACAGGCTTAGTGCAATTCGTAATCCATACTTACTAATTCATTACTCTGTCCTTGCCTGCATGTTGTCATGACTACATTTGCTTACTAATCTATACTTCTGCTTATTGTTGTATATTGTGAGGGGTGGATTTTTGTTATTTACTGCCATAGCATGCAGCTAGGCTGTCTTTTATTGCTATTGATGGTCTTCAGCTCTTTTTACCTTGCGATTTCAGATTTAGGTGGTCTTTCTCTTACAGGCTCTATAAAACCCACATAAATGGAACCTATTATTTGCTTGTATGCTCATTATTTATTAACTATTTCTGCCTTCCCTTGCCTCATAGGGATGCTCTGTTAACGGAAGCCTCTTGTTGTACGCCTCTTGAGCCATCTCACTTCACACATCGGTCTCCAGCAATTTTTGGGTATTTCCTTAGTGAAATTCATTGCTCACTGCAAGCATCTGCCTCTCTCTGTGCAGATTCATCTTTGCTGAGGTCACTATATCTTCGTACGGCAGCCTGGTGAACTGTTGGTGCCACTAGGTACTTCTAGCGACACAGACAGATTGATGTGTGCCTATGCTTTTGGATTATGTATGCCTCTAGGTACTTCGTAAGTGTCATCTGCTCTATAATAAATCTATTACCACCTGTTGTTTCCTGTTTACAGTACTCCTTAGGCAAAACCGTTAGATGCAGCCTTTCTTCTTACCACAGTGCTATTGTCTTATTGACCACCGCCTTTTGGAATACGCCGTGCTTTTTCCGATTTTACTCAGCTGTTTTTTAGCAGGAGCAATGCCCTATTCTTTTGGGCTCTATCTTCCGAGGAAGATTATTGTTTGACCATCTATGTACCTATTTGTGTTGGATGCCTGTGACAGCAGGTTGTGCTTAGGGATGCAGTATACCTTGAAAATATATTTGAGAATGAACTTGCACATCCATGACCATGTCTTCCTCTCAATCAGAATTAGTCTGTTGCTTTGGTGTAGTTACCTGACACCAGGAATGCTCATGTGAGCCTTTTTTTTTTCCTCCTGTTTGTCATTTTTCCCAGTTGGTTTGTTTCCTTTGCTTTGGAAGCAGATTGGCCCATTCTGTCCTTTTCATTGCCCTTTTGTTCTTTCTGTTCTTTTAGATTTGTGATATGTGTTGGCATATGATTAGCATACAGTTGCTATGCTTCATGCCTGCAGGTCTAAAACATCTGGAACTGAGATTTTGATGTGTTTAGCATACAATTGCTTATGCTTCTTCATGCGTGCAGGGCTGAAACATCTGGAGCTCATATTTTGGTGGGTGCTTTGCACCCGAGCCTCCAAGACTTGGTCAGTGGCTTCACGCTTTCTCTGATGCTTATTTTTTTACTGTCGTTCGTGGTACAAAATGGTTAGGTGTTATGGTCATTTTATGTTACTCTAAAAGGGTTGATTACCCTGTGAAGTGCAGCCTTGTGAGCGCTACGGTTCTGACGATCTATTAATTAACATAATTGTTCTTTTTTCTGTCATACTCCACAGAAACTCCATATCTGTTCAAATGCTAAAGAGGTGAATTATCATTACCTGGATCACTTCGATCACTAACCCTCAAGGTTTGACCTTTGAAGCTACAAATAGATATGCTTTACATTTAAATTTTTATTATTTGGTTTGCTCTGTTTTGGTGCGTCGATCAAATTTGAATCTGGTTATTTAGACTTCCATGAGACCTACCATTCTAAAAAACAGATATACTGGCTTTCAAACATGTTGCCAAGGTACTCTTTAGATGTGTTTTCTCCTTTGAATTCTTTTGAGTCAACCACCAGCTAAGTTCTACAAAATGATTTAGATTGCTCATGATGCTCTTCTATTTTTACCTAACCAGACTGGAATAATGTATTCAAATATTGAATCTTCCAATTTGGGTCTATGCTCCAAGAGTACAGTTCATTAAGACATAGCCAAAGCATTTTTGTACGTATACGATACCTATCATTGTTGTCTTACATGGACAAAATTGATGATTGCCCTTCGGTCTGAACTGTTCAGTTTTTGGACGGGCTCTTGGCACCTCCAATCACTCTTCTATGTACAGTGATATTGGTCAGAAGTGTTTGGAGATAAGTAAGAAATGAAGGAATTTGTTCAGTTAGTATCAATCAATACACAATTTTTAGCTACAGGCCTCCAAAGTTCTACATTTATTTTAGTTTTTTCTGGTTTGTAAATTTGGTCAAGTGAATTCCTAGCTCCATTACCTCAAATCGTGATGAAGACTGGACGTGATCGGAATAAATTGGCACCCGACCATGGACGACGGCGTAAAGTGGCGCCCGAGCATGGAGGACATAGCTATTACACGTTGAGACAATTGTCTCTTTTCCCCTCTTTTCTTTGATTTGTCTATTAAGCATTTGGATTTTTAGATATCGATATTTTTTCAAGGTTCCAATCTGTAAATTAAGCATACTCCCTCCGTCCAAAATAGATGTCGCTATGGGATACGTGTTGGTCAAACTTTCTCAACTTTAACTGAGTTTATAGAAAATGTGTGCAATATTTATATCTCGAAATAAATATATTATGAAAGTATATTCAAGATAGATCTAATGATACTAACTATATATTATAAATATTAATATTTTTATACATATATTTGGCTAAAGGTATAAAGTATTTGATTTCTCGGTAAGTGAGAATGACATCTATTTTTTGGACGGAGGGAGTATGCTATACCTATATATGAAATATACATCATCTACATGTGTTCGTCATGTGTGTGCATAATCAAATGCTGCCTCACTCTTGCCGCACTTGTATAATACACGCAGCCATATGTATATACATCCTAAGTGTGTACCGTTGTATTCAGCATGCGGATCTTACCCAAATAGACCTAGGGATACTCGCTTGCACGCGCGCGCAAAGGCGCGCCCTTCCTACTAGTATGGATATATGGATCACTCGTTAGAGATAGTCTTACCATATCTCCCAGGGTACTGCAGCATTCATTGGAACAATTACTTGGTTGATTCGAGGGCATGCTACTTATCTGGAATGAGGTACAACAACCAGCTTGCCCTGCGATGCAAGTCACGTTTCTCGAACTAGACATGTTCTTCTATAACCAGGGAAGCATTTTTTACATTTTTTTGGGAGAAAGGGTCGCCGTTGTAAAAAAAAAATAAAAGAAAAAAACACAGGGCTTCAATATGTGACCTCAAGTCCGCAGAATCGGCAGCATTTTTTTTACAGGTTTTATACAAGAAATGTTTTCGCCTGTGCAGGAATTGGGTGGACGAGCAAGCATCTTCCATTTCAGCTGACAGTGTATTCGCAGTCCAGCAAACGGGTTAGGATCTCCTGGCAGGTCGGCCGATTCTCAGGCTCTGCCCAGCAATCTGCACCAAATGAAAAAGAGTACAGTAGTTGTTAAGCGGCAATAGAAGCATGATATAAACTAACCAGCTCAACATGAGTTGACGTTTCTAATTAATCTGATCTCCAGTTCTCCACTTAGTTAACTTAGTTAAATCACACAAGAAAACACGAAGATCTCAAATATTTACCTGCAATTAACCTGCCGAGAGGTCCTTCAGGAATCTCAAGCCGTGACCCTTCATTAGCAACTGCGTACACTACCTGTAATTGCCCAGGCCATCTGTCAGCTAGCAGCTTTCCAAACCACAAGAACATTGAGAAGCATAAATGCATCAGAGAGGGACAGTGGTTTCAGGCTCTGAGCCAGAAGAACAAGCATATGTGGGAAAGAGATAAAAATGTACCACATGCTTCAGTCAACAAACACCTTTAGGAAATGCATGCATGCTGCAACTATATCGATAAAATAGAGGATGAATGATTACTTGAACTGGGGAGATGCCTTCCCATGGGCGACTCAACGTGCACAGCTCCCACATGACAACACCAAGGCTGAATATATCACATTTCTCTGTAAAAGGTTCATTCCGTATAAGCTCAGGGGCCATCCACTCCGGGGTGCCAGCAGAGGAATTATCAGTCATAGGACTATCAATCATCACTCGAGACAAACCAAAGTCACAGATCTTGACAGTCCAATGCTTGTTCACCAGGCAGTTTGCACTTTTGAGATCCCTGTGAACTATCTTCATGCGGTGTATACACATCAATCCCCTTTTAAGTGAACAAGTTAAACTTTCAGATAATTCATAATAAAAGGCATGTCGACAGGATTAAAGTCTAAGTGACGAAAATAAGTGTATCAAATTCAATGTCTTTAAAAGGTTGATATCATTTAAGGCCAAATTGCTCAGTAACACTAGAGCTGTGCAAATTGGAAAATAGCATCCATCATCATTAACATGGCATCTTCATATTGGGTGCTACTTTCCACTTCACGCATGCAGCAGTGCTACAACAGCAACAAAGCCTTTTAGTCCCAAACAAGTTGGGTAGGCCCAACAGTGCTACAAAGGAAAAATATTTTTCAAAAAAAAAAAAAAAAAAAAACTTGCTAGAAGAAAAATATAGAGTAATAGTTATTCTGCAATGGAAAAGATCATACCTGCATATATCACGAATAATTTTCAACCTCCTACGCCAACTAAGTTTCTTTTTCTGACCACTCATATGGATGAGATAGTACAGTGATCCCATTTCCATATATTCAGTAACCATTGACAAGTGTGGAGGTGTAATGCATGCACCAAGAAACAATATAACTACAGAACAGAAACATATATATACATACACGGTTAGAAAACAATCTTACAAGAAATAAGGTAGTTTAGATATCTAGTGCGGAGCAGTTTGAGAACTGTTTGACATCAGTCAAAAGGGATGGTTACCATTTGGGTGTCGTAACCGGCTGGAAGGAAAGAAAAAGTTACCACAATTAGTGTTGATATATAATGAAAAATAGAAGGACATCGAGTAACAAGATCAAGAGAATTTCTGGTACCTCAGGATGTATATCTCGTTGCAAAAATCTTCCATGTTTTCAGTAGTCAGATCCTGTTCTAGAAACACTTTGATGGCAACATCAGTTCCATTCCATATACCACGGAAAACTTCTCCGAAGAATCCTGATGAAATATTTCATTAAAAAGTTAGCTTGAAAGGCTATAATCAGGACCAAAAATGCCAAAAGCCAACCAGAAAAGAATTGTGTCATTTCTAGGCAGAAGGAAATATGAGATAACAAAACAATGCAAATACAGTGAAGGACATAGTGAAAAGAGAGCACACCATAATAGCAGTAAACAGGATTCGAAGCATATTAATAAAGAACAAATTTGGCAATACAAGAATATGATAGTTCCATATTGGGCGTATAAGCTATAATCAGGACACTGTACACTTTAGTGAATATAGCTGAGGCAGTTCAAGGTCACTTGCCTATTCCAACCCGCGTGCCAATTGTTATCTCAGAGAAATCTATGTTCCATTCCTCAAACGGCAGCAAAGGCTTATTAAGAAATGGGGAGCTCTGGAAAACTTTGTTCCATGCCGATGCCATCTTCTCTTTACTTATAAAATCGTCACCTTTTTGGGTAACTTGACCCCTATATTCATGTGGCGAAGAGGGTAATGACATAGCCTTCTGAGTAGAACCAGTTCGGTTTCTTGAGTCACTGTCAGTAGCACCAATTCTCCGAGATGCATCATCCTAAGCATGAATATAAATTTTGAGCCCAAGATGCCGAGATTCAACTAACAGTTACATTTACACAGGAAACTATGCAGTGGAAACCACATCTTAGGTGGAAGAAACCAAAAAAAAAAGTATTTCAAAAATAAGGACATCTGTAGATCTGTAGATGTACTCTCTTTTTTTTGCAAAAGTGCGACAAAGTACATCTATCTATACATGCACAATGGATGTGCCAAGTTACAAATTTTTTGAGTGATCGAAATACGTTTCCTGAATTTGTTTCCATGGTTTCCACCTAAGATGTGGTTTCACACTACAGATTTTCCCTGTGCACACAAGATACAGAAGACCAATATGGAGAAGAAGAAAACAATGCAACTTGTAGAGGTATACTTTATTTGGGCAGTCACTGGCATTGCTTTGGTCTTCCGTAATATATGAGCATGAACTTTCGACATGATCCCTTTGGAGGCGATTTTGCTTTAGTGTTTCGTTCATAGCCCGAACTGCCCTGTTAAACAGTTTAAATTTAAAAATAAATGCTTCTTACTCAAAACAGTATCTAGACTACCTGCATGTTTATGTAATTATGTATCAATTAAAACATAGCAGTATGATGATCGATGCGGATAACAGATAGCCAGTATTTAAGCTCAGCCATGAGCAAAACATGCCGTGAAAATGAGATAAAGTGAAAGCAACACATGCCATAAGTGAATTATGAAAAGGAAAAATGGACATATCCACTATCATCAAAAAAATTCAAACTAAATTACCTCACAATGTCATCTCCAATCTCAGGGGTGATGCTAATGCTTCTTCGCCTTATTCTTCGAGCATTAGAGGCTGAAGTGCCCTCAAGACCATCTGATCTACAAGTTCACATGATTGTGTGTTCAATAACAAAATTGCTAACCAAAATATGTTTAACATTTATGTGAACAGGTTCACATTTGAATATTTCATTTATCAAAAATTCTAGATTATTGTCAATCGGTTTCCATGATTAAAACCTGACAGAGCAATGCAAAATGTAGACCAGATAGCTCAAACTTTATTGCATCAACCAATGCAAACCAAGTTCTCTACACTTGTCAGGTTTTTA
This sequence comes from Eremochloa ophiuroides, assembly GCA_038502445.1. NCBI lineage: Eukaryota > Viridiplantae > Streptophyta > Magnoliopsida > Poales > Poaceae > Eremochloa > Eremochloa ophiuroides. The sequence continues at coordinate 60,710,638 of JAHLJS010000006.1, forward strand.
GTTCACACAATTCAGTCTTCAGATTTCTAGAATATAGGAAATGCATCACATGCCTAGAGTGATCCAAACATTAGTTTAGGTTCTAACTTTAAAAGTGCCAGGTATTTTCGTATAACATATAAACTACAAAATGGAATATTTTTTAGTTACTTGGAGCGAGAAATACAATGAGTACACCACATAGTTCAATCATATTCCAGTTAACAAAATAGAAAAGCCAAAGCAATTTGTCTTTCCAGCGCCACAAAGAACCTAAATCATGTATTCCGTATCCGGTAGTCGGTATAAAACCAGACACCACCTACTGAGAGCCATATGAGTTCAGAATATGGTAGAAAAATACTATCGCAAGGGTTTCAACTCATTGGTCGTCTCAGTGGCATGGTGGATATGGAAGCACAGAAATGATTCTGTTTTTTAGGGAACTCAGCCTAGTTTCAATACCATCATGCAGGATATTAGAGATGAGGTTAAATTGTGGTGTATAGCGGGGAGCCAAAGGGCTCTGTAGCATATGGCCTTGACTGTATAGCTGCTAGTCTTTTACTCTTTTTTTCCCCGGTGATTTCGGTTGTCATGGTCTTGCCCCTCTAAGAGTTGTATGAGTTGTTTAGACTCATTCTCTTCTTAACATAATGATATGCAGCTCTCCTGCATGTTCGAGTTAAAAAAAAAAAGAATAGGGTAGAAATGCAGTTTCAAATTGAGCTTTGCACTATGAAGAAGAACCCAGACACTAAGTTGGTCTCAGTAAAGACAGAAAAAAAAAAAAAATCTTGTAACCACTTCCTAGATAAATGGATATACACAAAATCATACAGTTGTCGCTGGCTAGGGAATAAAATGAAAATAAGCAGACTGAAGGAGCCAATGAGTGGAACTTACTACACCAGGACAACATATTAGTGACAAGAAAATCAAGAACATAAAACTTGACACCCAAAAATAGCATGATGGCAAACCTTGAAGCAGCTCCAGATTCTGTGTATTCTTGAAATGATTGTTTCTCACCACCAAGTATAGATCTTCCCCTTGCTCTCATTAATGGATGCTCAGGACTACAGCAGGGAAAGGAAAATGAAAAGATAAGTCCAATAAGTACACATGTACTCTGAGTTCAAAGACAAAATGGTCAATGTCCATAACTATCAGTATCATGTAAGTCACCACTCAAATAGGTCAAAATAGGTGTAGATACTAAATGGAGAAAAACATGGAAACCATAAATCCATAATCATGAAACAACCAAAATCGGTTCCGTAATACGCATTATACTCACAGGACGGCATTCTGGTCCTTCCAGAAACGGACACAACCACTTAAACAGAACTTTGAATATTGTTAGGGATGCAAGTGAGCCGGTGCATACCAACTTATTGACCCACTTTATTTGGTCTATAGCCACATGCACAGAATGAACTAAAAATTGCATAAAAGTGTATATGAGTGGGTTTTGAGCCAACCACTTCATCAACCATATTGTCGATCTTTTGCCAGGGTGGAAAGCTGATCTTATAAGTCAGGCTGGAGATTGTTTCAGGTCAAGTATGTTATAACCTCAACGGTGGTCTATCTACCTTCCTCCTTGGGCCATCAAGGCTAGAGACAAAATCCGCCAGAGTTTCTTTGGAGGGGGAGGAAAAAGAGGCAAATGGTGGACATTATTTGATTGCATGCCAGTTTGTCACCAGAAAGAGCTTGGACAGCTTGATATTCATGATCTTACATCCTTTGGGTGGACTTTCAGGATGCAGTGGCTATGTCTTGCCAAAACACAACCTGACAAACCTTGGGCTGCTTTCCCTATCAAAAGTTTATGCCTCGGTCAAGGCCTTCTGCGGTTCTGCCCAATTGCCATGGTTGCTAATGTAATGTGGGTAATGGTTTAACTGACAATTGGCTTAATGAAGATCCATCGCTGGTATGGCCCCTCAATCTTTTCGCTTTAATCCGAAAGAGAAGAGAGAACGGGCGTATTGCGAGAGTACCTGATGAATAACCGATGGATTCAGGATATCAATGGTGACTTTTCTGTTGCAACCCTCTCTAAATTTCTTAGTGCATGGGACTGGGTCACTATTCTGCAGCTGCAGGCAGATGTACAGGATGATCATCGCTGGAGGTCCGTCGAATCCGTTCAGTATTCAGCAAAATTGGCTTATATGGCCTTCTTCAAAAAGAAAAAAAAGAGCAGACCCAGTGCCGGAGGCTCCCACATGAGTGGGGCCTGGGGAAGGGAAAAACCAAGGCAAGCCTTCCCCCCGCAAAATCTGCGGAGAGGCTGCTTCGAACCCATGACTCAGTGAGACAACTCTCACCACTGCATCAGGCCCACCCTTCTCATAAGACCTTCTTCCAGGGGCATGCTACAGTCCGACCTGGTCAGACAGCAGCCCCTGTCCGACCAGGCCGCCGCCGTCTTCTTCCTCCTCGTGCTCCTCTCGCCGCCGCCACTGTCCTTCCTCGCCCCTGCCGCGCCGCAGCGCCTCCTTCTACCACTCCCCCGTCCCTACTGCTGCCACCGTCTCCGGTGACTCCCCCACCCTAGGCCTGGCCCGGCCGCCGCCGCCGCCGCCAGGGCCCCGAAACCGCCCGGCGACCATCCCCGCTGCCTATCGTTCCCTGCCTCCCCCGGCCGGCCCCTTCCTTCTATAGCCGCCGGAGAAGCTGCCGGAGTGAGGGGCCGAGCTCAGGCGCGGCGACGGAGCGGGCATGGACGCGGCGCGGCGGGGAAGATGAACAGGCGTGCGGAGGAGGGGGTGGTCGGAAGGCGGTTGTCCGACCTGGTCGGACAGCAATATTGCCCCTTCTTCAATGGGGCTATTCATTTTGAGCCCTGGGAGCTTATATGAAAATCTTGAGCACCAAAGAAATGTAATTTTTTCCATGGATGGCAGCGCATAATAGATGTTGGACTTCTGAAAGAATTCCCGCAGAGGGGACGGCTCTGAAAGAATTCCCGCAGAGGACGGCCTCATCCAAAACAGTGCCCTTTATGTGATCAAGAGTATGAGATAATTCAATATAGCTTGACAAATTGTGTCTTTTCTCCAGACAAGTTTGGTATTTACTCTTACGCTGCTATGGTTTACCGGACCTCTCACCACGAGTCAAGAGGTATTCTGTGAATATAGCTTAGGATTAATACTTTGATTCCAGAACACTGAAAAGGTGGAGTAAACTCGTTGATCACCTTGGAAGCTTGGAGATGCAGAAATGGGTGTTTTTAATGATGCAGCACCAAGTGTTCAGGTTGTTCTTAGAAGAATTTTCAAGAAGGGAACCTCTAGGCTCTAGCATAGGTTGTTTCAAAAGGTTTGGAGTGGCTCATGTTAAGGTAAAAAGAAAAATTAGACCAGGAGCTAATATCCTTGACTATTATACCTTGACAGCTTATGGCACCTGCCTCCTAAAGGTTGTTTTAGCTGTTCCTATCGAGTTGTTTTGTGTATTAGGCGTGTGGGACACCAGAACAGGTACGGTTGTGTGAGTTTGCATGTCTTATAGATATTTTTTCTTTCTCCTTAATGCAATGATACACAGATATCCTGTGTATTTGAGAGGGGGGAAAGGCAACTTGCAACCCCAAGTATCACAAGAAGTAATTTTCATAGCACATTTAAATACCATTTCATATTGCTGACCATAAGTTGCGTGAAGATAATGTGGGTCAAACTTCCAACAGTTTGAAGGCACAAGTTCTGGAGGGGCTACTAAAAGTTATGATGATATCAATAGTGACAGATTCATTAAGGAACATAAGAATATTTGAAGATCAACCAAAAAGAACAATACATAAGAATATTTGAAGATCAACCAAAAAGAACAAAGGTTAGTCCTCCAAAAGGAATCTTGCACACCTATCATAACGGATAGCACCCAGAATTGTTTCAATCATAATTTAAAATACCCTTTTGTCCTCATCTCAGCAATAAAGGTTTCACAATAAGAAATTTAAGCAACTATATAAAAGATAAAGAAAACTGGACTAAAGTGATCAATGGTTAGAGTTTAATGTGAAATGGAAACCTGGAACTAGCACCACGGGGTTCCTCGGCAACTCCTCTCCTTTGGCTATGCCTCCAAAAGGCATTTGCTATATTTGGTTCACTACATGACGTGCTGGTTTACAGAATTAGCACCTTGTAAGCAAATGCAATGAACAAGGAACCAACTTATAGACGAAGTAAAATTGCAGAATATTTCATCTAGTGATGATATAAACAAGCTTTCCAATAAACTAGCTATGAAATCATTATTAGGTGTTACCTTAATTTCCCCTCAGAAAATGTCCTTGATCTCAACATCATATTACGCAGTGACCTTCCAGATAGATTTGATGAAGATTCAATTCTGCACTGAGATAGAGACAAAATGTTCTCATCTTGCGCATAATCAAAACTTAGATGAAAAGGTATGAATATATACAGCTGAAAGGTGGTCAGTTGTGTATCTGAGCATGTAGATTCCTCTATAGCCATACTTTTCAAATGTCACACCTTGTGACAATAACATAGTACAATGAAATTATATGTATAATTTTGCTGTCAAACATGCTCATATATAGTATATACTTCCCTTCATGCCACAAACAATCTCAGCTTCTATTGCTGCCAGTGTGAAGATTCACTTCAGTATGTATCTGCGAGCCGCTGAACAGCTTTTTAAGAGCAAGTACCTATGTCTGCCAGCTATGGCGTGCACCTTTTATTCCAAAAAATATGATAGAATAATTCTCAGTGTACTCTCATTTTCTCCCACTATTATGGCTATAATTGTCTATATTAGAACTTTGTGTTAGAGAGTAGAATAGGAGTATTAGCTTACCAAACAAAGCAAGCCAATGATGACAATCACTTATCTGCCAATGGGAAATACTATGTTACTGCTATTGATTTGAAGGTTCAAGATAAGAGTTCGACTGTATTTGACCTTTTCCTTTAAATTATTGAAATATGTGAAACACTCAATAAGTCAACAACTTAACATGCAAAATAACCAGTAAAGCCACATGCGTTTTTTTTTCTACAGCAAGTATAGATATTTACAGTATACGGAAACATAGAGAAGGCCTGAATCACATAACTGAGAGGAAATATTTAATACATAAGCATACCCTTCAGCTTCAACTTTATCAGACAATCCATAAAGAGGGCTGTTGGGCTCAAGGGGAGAATCACAGGAGTCATTTTCAGCTGAGTCACTTTCACCCGCAGCAGATATATGCGATATAAAGATAGCCTTAGCTGAAAACGGAATCAACTGGCCTGGAAATCGCATAAGATCCACTAGCAGTTCCATAGAGTTTAGCGAAACTACCACAGACATATGTTTGTAAGAGTCCACAAATCCAACAGCACAGTCATCAGGTAGACCCTATGAAAGAATATTGTAAGTATTTTGAACTTATATTTAACACAAACAACATATACAAAACGAACAGACTATAGAGAGAGAGAAGAAGGGGGTTTAAAGTAGACATACAACTACAAGTTTACTCTCAAGACCAACGGCATCTGCAAGAACTTTAAATAGAATAGCTCGGGGTCGGCATGATCCATGTCTTATCTGCCCTAGAAGTTGTGGTCCTTTATTTCCAAAGAAATGGGTATCTTCAATTGAGCCTCTTGCTGGACTGGCATCAGTATTTTGTCGCTTGAAGCAGTCAAAAACCTATTATAAGGCAATTCTTAGTAACTCTTAACATCATTTCAGAAAGGATGAACTTGGTGTGGTTAATGCAAGGTGTCCAAAATTTCCCATGCAAATGTTCGAACACCATTACACAAATCAGCTCTAGATGTTCTGCAGCTATAAAAAGTACCGATAGATGTTGTGATGAATTCATGAAACTGAGATCCAAAGAACTGCATGCTGGAAGACAGAAAACTGTTAACTGTATCCAAATAACACGTAAAAACTTACCAAACCCGCGATTTTCTTTATCACTAATGCTGGGCTAGAGCTTAACCCTTTCACAAGTGCAGCACTAAGCTGCTTCAACATGAAAACCTTCTTATCCCTCTCAGTGTCTACAATAATTATGTCAGCCTTAAGCCCATCTGCTTCAAGAGTTTGCAAGTCATCTAGTGATGGAATTGTTGGGAAAGTCTCCTTCAACCTTTTATCCTGCTTGAATTGATCACAGGTCAGCAGCATAACAATAGAGAAAATGAAACTCCCAAACTCATAAAGAATTGAACAAAGAAAACTTTTCACTAAATTTGTTATCTGTTTTCTTTAGAGGAACAAAATCATTGTACTGATCAAATTGTGAAGAAAGCTAAAAAAATATTATGAAGTACTGAAATCTAAATCCAAGTTCTATCACTTTTCCCTTGATGCCTAATATTTAGCAACTTGTTTTTTTTATCGAAGAAAGACACTGATAAATAGAAGTGATTAGCATGCTTTTGCAAACAGTCGTAAATCAATCTAGTGTGGTTTACTGAAATGTCTCAAGAGGGGAAAAGGTACTTAGCTAAAGAGTAATCCTCACCGGGATGATTGAATAGAAACCATTAGGGATTAACCCTGAATAAGATCCTGTCGACCACAGTAATTGAGAAGCCTTCCAGGATGAGGACCTTAGATTACCCAAAACACCCTGTTTCCTTGATATGGAAGCAGACTCTATCTTCTCTAATAAGTCTGGTGGCCACCAATTAGGTTCACATGAACTAGCTTCAGATTGCCCAGAACTAGTTGGTGTTTCATCCATTTCTCAGACAATGAAGTTCTTTAATCACAACTTACAGCCACCATAATTTGCATGACAGAATATGCCATATAATAGTAGCTCCGTTTTCAATAGGACCATTGATAAATTTAGTTCATACCTGTGCAAAAAAGAGGATGTTCATATAAAATCATAGTAAATGGGAAGCCACTCTAACAACTTTCTCATTAGGAGGTTTTAGTGGAGTCTAAAGCTTTTATTGCAACAACGCTTGCATGGAAACCTTGCATTCTCTTTCATTACAAACAATTTATACACAAAATCTACTGCAAAAATAATAATATTGTGCAATTCAGGTTTGACATAATTAAAATTCTATATTCATCTAGTAATGAAGCGAATGGTTCAAAAGGCATGAATTTGTTAACAAAGAAAAACAAAGGCTAGCGGTGTTACAGGCTGTTCAAAAGTTAAGCATAACTTGCAAACCTCATAATATAATTCAACCACCTTCTAACTTTTTCTCTCAAAAACCACAAGCCACTTGATAGTAACATGTAACTGAAAAGCATGAGAACATGTGACTACATAAGCACTCCCAGGAGAGAGGTGAACTTTTTATCACCGACTTAGGCTTATTTAATGATCAACATTGACCGGCTAGCAAAGTATTAGAAGTGGATCACATCATTTCTTTATCAGCTGATGTGCATACTGATGTCAATTGTTCCTAAAAAAGGCAACCAACTTGAAATGTAATCACATGAAACTTTCCATGGGGCCACTTTCCTTTGCTCACAACAAGACTCCAGTGTAAAGTATGCTGCAGGAATAGCAGATTTGCATCTAGACTCAACTCTGTCCAGTTTCACTGTCATCATATATATTCCTAGTACATTTCAAGAGCAGTGGGTACTGTTCATTTTGTCAGGACACGCAGTCAATTAAAGGCATCTATGACTGGGGACTATCTGTGGACCGTGTGCAATTGGTGCATGACACCATGCATTTTGTGGTCTAGATCCAGCTTCATGTTCACCTGAATTGAGCACCACAGTAAAACCTCCAACAAACAAACAAACAAAAGTCTCACGGTGACTCAGCCCATCCACACAACATACATTAACCCCAACGCGGTCCAGAATTCCATAAACTACTACGCAATGGAGTATAGACTAGAGGTACATCAGCAACTTCGCTTGGGGAGCTAAAGCTATTTCCAGCCAAAATGGGCAGAATCAGGGCGGATGCTCGCAGGGCCAGGGAGGACTTGTGTCGAGCGAGCGGAAGTTAATTAAACAAGCAAAAGTTCTGCAGAACAAACTGCACTAGGCACTAGCACCTTGGCTGTTTGGATATGATATGTTAGAACGAGAAGTCTTATCTCCTACTCCTACGGTGTCAACTAATTTCAACCAACCTCCTACCTCCCAAACTGAAGGGGACGAAGAACCTAACCAAACCATGAGTAGGATCGGTAGGAGACTGATAGCGCGGCACGCAAATTCACAACCTACGAACCAAGAGAATGAGAGATTTGGATCCGAATTGAGAGCGGAACCTACTCCCAGAAAAACGGCAGCACGCCAAGCAAGCCAGGACCCAGGATCACTCACCGACAGAGAGGAGGAACCCTGGTTCATGTCCCCACGGATCTCCGTTCCGCTAGCCGCAGCACGAAAGTGGAGCGGCGGCGGCGCCGTGGAAGCAGCGGACTGGCGGAGCAGCCGTGCTCCGCCGTGTCGCGTCGTGTGGCGCTCGACGCTCGGCGCGCGGCGGAAGAGCAGGTGGGAGGCCGGCTGCAGGAGCCACGCTTCTCCGGGAGAGGTGACAGAGGAGAACAGCGAGGCGAGAGCGGGCGAGGTTAGGAGAGAGGGAGGAGGCGCCGAGGCGGGTGGGAAGATTACTGCCAGTAAAGTACGGTCTCCAGCTGTGAGAGGCGTCGGTACTCGCTGGAGCGAGGGAGAGGAGGGAGAGGAGAGGGAGGACTAGTGAGGCGGAGGAAATCAGGAAACCGTGGGGCCACGGCTTGGTGGGGTCGCCTCTGGCTCTATGCCATGGTGGCGTCTTTACTCTCGATCTACTTCCTCCATAAAAAAACATGTAAATTTTTATCAAAGTTTTAATCAAGCATATATAGAAAAAATATTAATGTTAACGATGACACAAATGCACTCATAATAAATGACGCTTGGTAGTGACTATTAATTTGTGACATCAAAGATATGAATCACTTTGCTCTTTAATATTATGAGTATAGATAGATGTGTCATTGATGTGATATAGATATACAATTAGATATAGGTATAGATATAAATATATTTGTATTCTTATTATATACATTATTTAGTATCAAATAATATGACCCATATGCATATGTTAAGGACTCATCTCCTAATATAATTTGTGGAATGTATTAGCTCGCTTCCGTGGAATATTGAAACAAACTAGAGTTTCTTAGTTGGACATAGTGTTCATGTACTACAACTATAAGAGTTCGATCAAGTTGAGGAGCTATACAAGGAATAATTCAACCTCAGCAAGATAACACCTCATGCTGTATGAAGAAGCTTGGTGAGTGTTCTAATCGGACTTGAAACTTATGCAAGTCAACAACACCAACCAATGAGAAATAAACTTATGGAAACAATCTATTTTATGAATAACTAAGAAGACACCAATCATAAATAGACCCATTTAGGTTTTGGTAAATGAGTAAAAATAAGTGGAGTAATGCTTTCCTTGAGATTGTGAGATGAGATAGTCCACAGGGTAAGGTTAAGCCACACATGAAAGCCATGACGGAGACGGTGATGACCATATGGTGCAAGTGCTCGATATATGGAGCTTACAAGATGGAGATGGTGGAAGGAGAAGGACGGAGGCAAAAGCGCGAAGGCAAAGGTATATATATCAGTGGACTTTCCTTTTGCCGACACAACCCCCTAGACCCTAAACTCAAAGTTCTTGTACATAAACTAGCACAAACATGTAGACTAAAACAAGTAAGTCAAGCAAGACATAAAAGGCAACAAAGAGAGAACTGGATGTATCCCGTGGTATCAATTACAAAAATGCAACCCCTACCCCACGTTGGAGCTCAATCGAGGTATGCTGCTAGTCACCATGTTTATCCCAATCATGATGTTTGCTTCAGACCAAAGGCAATGGAACCACATGGCCTTCCTATGCCACTTGACTATCCGGAAACCATTGTTGGACTCTTCCCAACTAAAGACAGTGTCGTGAGTCACTAAGTCTCATAGTCGACACAATTGTAACCGAAATAGTCTCGTATTGGATCACACAACATAGGAGAAGTGGGTGTTGTTAGTATCACTTCCTAACCTCCTCCTGATCCTTCCACAAAAAACACCTGATCCACTGGTCACATTGGCATTGTGTCTGCTACGGAGTTTCTCCACCAAGAGAAGGCCGGGTTGTCTCATCCCCCGCACATCGGCATATGGCGTCGCTTGACATCACACTTGGAGGGCTACCACCATGAAGGCCACCATCTTCACTAGACCATGACACATGATCTCAAGTGCTCGGACTCATAATCTTCCACCTTCATGGCTACCTCACTCTTACAAACTGTGGGATCACTCACATATGTGTTGCCATAGCTAGCAATCGGATAGCATACTTTCAAAATTTATATACTTATTATAAAATGAGTATAAATATAGATATGAATATTCTTATATATGAATTATTTTTTATCTATAACATATATAGTTAAGCATATTAGTACACTGAGAATTGGTTATTAGTTAAGCATATATAACGCTAGAAGTAGCTAAGGAAAATTTATAGTTCATTTGTTTTAAGGTAATAAATAGCATTCGAAGCAACTATAACTGCTCCCACAAAAATCATTTAGTCTGATATATACAAATTAGACCATTAGAAGGTAACATTAAAATAACAGCTTGGTCTTGTTAGTGACCACTAAAGAGTTTTTGGATGAATATCATTTCTCTATCTCCAAGCACCGGCAGTGCTAGAGTTGATCATGTGCATCAGTGCAACATCCCACGTAGGATGATGTACAAAGTTGAGTTGAAAAACATAAGTTTAAGGACTGAGACGCACTTTGGTAGTTCATGTATGAAATTGAGCAAAAATGATAAGTTTATTAATGACCGAAACGGTCATCTTAATAGTTTTGGATGAAATTAGCCGAAAAGTAGGAGTTTTAGAGCAACTCCAACAGTTTATTTAAAATTAACATCCAAATTATAGTGTTTAGATATTTTGTGAAATAGAAAGCATCTCTAAAAGGGAGGAGATGCACGACAGCCTTACTATTTTGCAAAGTCACGTAGCAAATGTTTATGGTTGGTTATACATGGTCAATGAGAATTAAGGGATAGCAATTTCTATTTTATAAAATCAAATATCATATCTGTTGGAGTCTATTTTTTGCTACACAAAATTCTAAAATAGCATAGCATCCATGACAAGAAATAATGACAATGGAAGCAACTCTCTTCGTTCAAAAAGAATGACGTTTTTTGACTGATATTCCTCATTTGAATGGTCGTTTTATTTATTTATTATAAATATTATTTATTTTTATAGGGACTTATTTTATTATTAGATATACTTTAGTAATGATTTATTTATTTTTATTATATTTTTTTAATAAGACACGCATATGCCTGCGCATGCAGCACTCTCGTCGTACATCTCTCACGGTTGATAACCACACAGCAGCGACAGAATTCATTGCGCACGTCGCCCCTATAGCTACAAAACGTTCGTGTCTCTTGACAAGCAAGGTGCATGGCGCTGCTGGTGTCCAACAGGAGCAGCAGGTATAATCCGCGTGTTGACCCGACCCGACAACGTACGTGCCGATCCATGGATTTCATTCATCAATCACAGGTACAGTACAGGTGTACAGCTGCGGCTAAAGCCTAGCAGACGCGTCGCGCGCGTCTCACATGCGTCCTGCTATCCTCGCCCGCCATTCACGGCCGGACGGCCCGGACGGACAGGAGATCGATCGATGGATGGAGGCATCAGATCCAGACACCATCAGAATCCAAAGCATACGTAAGCTGGGGGTTCGTGGACTCATTCACTCATGGCGTCGTGTCGAGCCCCGCTCCGCTCGTGGCGCACGGCCAAGCGCGTGGACCGCGGCTCCCCTCATGAAGGCAGGAGAGGAGACGGCGGGCGTGGGCGCGGCGTTGTTGTCAACTTTGCCCCGGCGGACCTGCGGCTGCGGTCCGCGCGTCTGGCAGATGATGATGGGCCAGAAAGCCGCAAAGCATCGAGCACGGGGGGCATCTTCGCATCCATATCCACTTCCTGACTTCCCTCGAGCTTTTCTTTTTTCTTCCCTTTCTTCTTGTGACTTGTGACCAATCGCTGGTTTCCCTCGCTTTCGTCCTGTTTACTCACCGTCGTCACGTGCGAACTGACGCGGACGGAGGATCCCGCTCGCGCGGCGCGGTGGGGGTAGTGGAGTGTGCGATGCGCGAGACCGGAGGCGGAAGACTGCAAGTGGAGTGGAAGGCGTGGGAGCGCGGTCTCCGGTTGCGTCGGGTGGGAGTGGGGGTGGAACTCAACTGTCGGTGTGAGCTGAGGTGGAAAGGGTAGACCGTAGACGTGCTCCTGCGTGCGGTCGCCCCTCTACAGTTACATCCCCATCCGGCTCCCTTTCCTTTTGGAGGAGCGAAGCGGACCGTGGCCACAGATGGTGCGGCGTGCGGTGCGGATACAATACATTTCTTTCGGATTCGGAGCATGTGCATCTCGAATTTCCTCGCCTGAAAGGCGCCGGCGGCTATAGCTCTGGCGGCTGACTGCGAATTTCAGCTTCTCCAAGGGATTATGCCCGAGCTAGGACCAACAAATTGCAATCGCAATCGGACCGACCAATCGAATGTTAGGGCCGCCATCTGGCGACTGTATCGTACCTCACCTGATCTTAAATTAATAAGGAATGATACGAAGCATGCAGAGTACGTACAGTACTTGAGCGTACTACACCTCACAAAGACGGGCTGCGAGCCAACCTCGCCGAACCCCTCGTACCGGCAGTCCTTGCAGTGCAGTGACTCCAATCATGCAGCTGAACGTGATGTTGGTTGGCATCAGGACTCCTCGTGACGCTCGTGGGAAGCCAGAGCCGGACACCGTGTTTAAGCTGGCATTCATTCCGTTCAACGGCCAAGCATAAGGTATAGGGCTTGTTTGGTTTAGATCCAAATTTTACATGTCAAAAGATTTAGCATGCCAAAAGTTAGGTAAAAAAGTTGCTATAGCTTTGGCAAGAGAAATGTGAAGGTTTAGCAAGTTTTGATAGTAAACCAAGTATTAGTTAAAATTATGGCTTGCCAAATTTTTGTCATGCCAAGTTTTAGAAGAAGTGAACCAAACAGCCTCATACTGGGTCGATCGGTTGGCCCTACCACTTTGGTTGAAACGATATATAATGTGCCGTTATCGTAACCGTGATTTTACATTTTTACTGATTTATATCACCTGTTAGTTTAGAGATCCTAGTCGAGCGGTCCAGCCACCCATGCCGCCAAATATATGCCTCGTGCTGGAACGTTGACGTGTCGACGGTTCTACCCCCAGACAGGCGACCCGATCAAAAAAAAAAAAAAGAAAAAGAAAAGCTTGTTTCACCTGTCATGCTATCACGCTGCATTCTGTTGTCTCCTTACTCCATGGACATTTTATTGATCCACCTACTATCTAACTGCAAATTGCAGCATTATGTCCATTGGCTTCGGCTTGCAAATTGCCGCGGCCGTGCGTAGTTCACGTAACCAACGCGAGATGTTTCGCAACAAACATGGCTAGTAATTTTTCGTGCCTTAGCATGTTTGAATATATGGATTGGATTTGGTATCCAAAGTTCTGAACGCCTGGGTCGTGGGTTCAATAGTTTTTCCCTATTGTATATTTGCTCAACCAAAAGAGTACTGAACGCCTGTCATGGCCTCGTGAACACATACTGAGTAGGGACGGAGCCTCTTTATAAGACGGTCTCTAACAACCGATACTAAACATAAAAATGGGTGTTCCACTTTGCTTTGAGGAAAAAAATCAGGATCCAACAAAGAAGGCAAACCAAACACCCATTTTGTGTTGAAGGTGAGTCGGAACGCAAAAGGCATCCTCTTTACAGGATGTTTGAGATTGCTCCATAAACTTCACCGTGGAGCAACTAAAAAAAGGAGTTTGTGGAGTACTTCATTATATGCTCTCACAACTCCACCCTTTTTCTTGAACAGAGTGCATGGAGCTGAAACCTGTTTGGCTAACAAATATAGAGCGAAGTTGAAAAAACGTGGAGCAGAATAGTCCCAAACACCCATCTCTCTCCTCGACCGAAATAGCTGTCGCACAACCGTTTCATGGGAGGTGGAACGAAGAGGAAATCGCACTCAGCAATAGGGAAAGCTTTGCCGTCGGCGAGATCTGCACCGAGCTTGGCTGGATCTCGCTCCACTCCAACACACCCTCCTTCGCTGGTCCCAGCTCTCCTCTTTCAACATGGATTTGGCTCCGGCCACTCGCATGTTACGCCTAGGCTCTGCAGATTTGGCCTTAGCCGCTTACATGGCCAAAACCTTGGCCGCATGTTGCCCGTAGCTTCAGCAGATTTCTCGCGTTCTATTATGTGCTCCGGTGCTATGCCATCGCCATGGCTAGGTATGATCACCGGGAGCTAGCCGCGATGCATGACAAGGACATTGCGGCCATAGAGTGCTACGCTGGTGAAGAGCCGACGACTTTGTCGCGAGTGTTCTTGGTCTGCTTTTGGGTTCACTATCGAAAAATAGAAGGCTTAGGTGCGTGACTTTTTTTCCGCATGACCCAAGCCAATAAATGCATCTTGTGTTTAGGTGAAGACACTCTAAGGCACACGGGCAGCCTGCCTAGCTAGCAGCAACAACAGCATGCAACCAGTGGCGAAGGGAGGGGGCGTAACCTTGACTTGTCCTTATATTGTACTTTCTTAAACTTAAACTAGCTAGTTAATCTTTCAATTAGTCTTAATTAGCTAGTTAATGATGCTAAGTAGTTATTTAATTGCTTGTTCTCGTTTTGTATTTTTCTAATAACAACTATATAATTTAGGATTAGTCTTCTATCATTTATCCATGTCTTTATTCTGGTGTAATTTTATTATTTATTACCTAATATTCCGGTTAGTCCTTGTAGCACAACACTGATTAGTTAGCTAATGAATGAAATTAGTGCTTTGCTTCTTTGCTCTCCTTCATGTTGATCTCTAATGTCATCTATATCATTTATTATTAGTTTTTATGTTGTCTTTTTTGTCTTCTTTATTTTTCTAACCTAAAAATTAGATTGATCAACAAGAGACTAGAGGCCTAGTCTAATTAAATTTTGTTACTATCTTTTAATCTCACCGTCGTCAATTTGAACAACTCTCTTGGGTTTGAATCCTAACTCCGCCCGGTCCTGCAACCCTGGGCGTTTTCCCTGTCCCAGCTGGACACGTGCGCATTGGACTTGGGGTTCGTTGTCGGCGCGTTGCGCGTGCGGTACCATCCATATATGGGGGCTGGGGCACACAACAACTTGCGCCAACGGGGGCCGCTGGCGGGGCCTCGTGCAAAGCTGGCAGCAACAGGATCCCAACCGAGTACTAGGCGGCAGCAGCTCTGTAACTGTGTCGTGCGCACGCGATAACGTACTGCGGTGACGCGATAACGGGACGGGAGTACTCACAATGCTGGGTATTGGTTTTTCCTCGGTTCATTGGGGTTAGGGGACCAGCGGCCCGATACGGTCCAGCTAGAGCACGGCCTTCCGAGACATTGTGGCCTATGCGTGTGGCGTTCCATCGGACGTCGCTCCGACTGATGTCCGCCTGTGGGTGTGAATTTCTTGAGAAAATCCCTTATATGCCATTGAAACTTATACTTATCCCTTATGTGCCATTGAAAAATACAAGTTCCCTTCTATGCCATTGCTTTATATTTTCTCTCCCTTATATGCCATTGCCGTTATATTCTCCGTAAAAAATCTTACGTGCTAGGCTGGGAACGGACGGGAATCCAGGGTTAACACGTGTACGTAAGTCTAAATTATAACACGTGTACGTCAAATGGTAGACTAGGAAAATACTAGGATAAACGTATTTACATAAGTCTAAATTATAACACGTGTACGTCAAATGGTTAGACAAATTATGATACGTATGTCAAATGGCTAGGTTAGGTCAGTCTTCTTGCAGCGATGTAGACATATGCGGAGTAAAAAAGGTGCCACACATAGCGCTAACGGAGATTCTTAACGGAGAATATAACAGCAATGGCATATAAGGGAGAGAAAATATAAAGCAATGGCATAGAAGGGAACTTATATTTTTCAATGGCACATAAGGGATAAGTATAAGTTTCAATGGCATATAAGAGATTGGCCCGAATTTCTTCTCCAAGCACAAAGCTTCCTGGACCCATGAGCCGCGAGGTGATTCTGTGTGTTGCTTAGAGACTAGCGTCACCTCTTGCATTTTTAGACGAGTTTTTTTTTGGAGATAGACTATTATGGGAAGTGAGCTTCAGAGATATGACATCCCACAACAGGGATTCGGAGATATGCCATTATAAAACGCGACTGCCATCCGGGAGTTTTTAGAGCCTTCTATCCCCAATCTGTCCCTGCCTTATCTCTACCGGCTTTGCTCGCTGTTCATGGACGGAACGGAACCGAGCGCGGATCCACAAACAGATCGACGGGGAAGCGGGGAAGGACCGAGCGCCGCCTGACAGCCCCCGGCGCGCGCCGCCCCACACGCGCCCGCGAGTGAGCGTCGTCCGCTGGTCTCCACGGCCCCCACGGAGAGCGACGCCCCACACCTGCCCGCGAGCGCCGGTCGAGCAGGTCCCCGCGGCGAGCGCCGGCGCCCCACACCCGGCCGCGAGCGCGCGCACCCCGCCCATCGGCTGTCGAGCTCCCCACACGAGCGCTCTCCCCACAACGGCTGAGTGGACGGGAGCGCCACAGTACCCACGGCGAGCCACCCCGGCGAGCGCCCCTCCCCTCGCTGTTCATATGCATGCTCGTGTGTGAGTGCTCCCCGTCCATACCGCATGCATGTGCTGATGTGCACATGCCGACCGACGACCGGCCATGGCCTCACGTGCATGCACGTGCATATGCGAACACATGTGTACCTACTGCATGCCCAGCAAGCATGGTTGGATGGCTCGATCGATCATTGCAGCGCCAAGACGAGCTGGGGCCGGCCATGGCGACCGCTATGGGGGAGCGGGCGGGCGTGGGAAGAACAGCAGGTGGGAGTCGTGGTCGTGGACCTGGCTGTGGGGGGCCGGCGGACGGGTGTGGGGCTGTGGGCAGCTTGGCGGCGCGCCGGAGAAGACGGACCTGTGTGGGGAGGCCCGGCGGATGTGGCGAACTCGGCGGCGGAGAAGAAGGAGCTGTCTGCAGGGAGTCGGCAGGCGGCGGTGCGGAGCTCGCCAACGGAGCTGCTCGCCGGCTTCCTCGACCGGCGGCGCTCGATCTGTTTTCTACGTCTCCGTTCCGTCTCTTCCGTCGGCACGGGAATGAAAGGAGATAAAGGCAGGGGCAGACTGGGGATAAAAGGATCCAAAAGCTCCCGGATGGCAATCTCGCGGTTGTGTCGCGTTTCATAATGGCATATCTCCGAAGCCCCGTTGCGGGATGGTATATCTCCGAAGCCCACCTCCTATAATGGTCTATCTCCAAAAAGCTCATTTTTAGACCCTCTCTATATCCATCACTCCATCAGTATTGATCCTTAGCTGCTAGCAGAGAAAAGCCAACTAATGGCCTTCTAATTAGTGAGGCTATTAGCGAACCTTTTAGTCAAGTTTTCTTTGGATCCTCTGTTTAATATTGTAATTATTAGTATTTAGTTTGGAGAAGTCAGCTAACAACATTTTATTAGATAGGTAGTTCATCTTATAAGCAATTAATTAGTTACATTATATTGTCAGCTAGAGAGTTTTGGTCCGACTAGCCAAATTTCATTGCTAACAATTAGCACCAGGTGGATTCAAACATAGCTAGCCTTGTTAGTCAGTTTCATTTCATCATAACTACTAATTAACGTCTAAACACGAGTTTACTATAAGCATGCATCCGTAGTATTAGTAAAGACCAGTCACAATGATGATTTCATTACGCTGTTTCAAGACTGTCATATCATATAAAATGATATAAAAATAATCCTTATATAAAATTCGTATTCATTAAAACATTGCCATGTTATTTTAAATGTAAAGGGTGACATACATTAAATACGAATGAGACTTTCATGAAACTTTGACTAAGAATAATGGTCTAAGTGTAAGTTTTATGGTTTTATTTTCAAGACTATCATGTTATTTTTTGTGTTAGTTGGTTATGACAAAAAGTTCTAAACTTTCTCTCTCTCTCTCTTTATAATTAACCTTCCAAGTTCTTTAAACCTGCCGATGTATCAAAACACTAAGGCTCTGTTCGGTGAAGCTGAAAAGTGCTGAAAGTGCTGTAGAAGTGCTGAAATCCTGTGAGAGAGAAATACTGTAAAAGTGCTGAAATTTCAGCACTTTTCCCTCCATCCGAACGCAGCCTAAATGCAAATAAAACTCAGATAAAACCCTCATTGAGATTTGGCATAAGATGCAGATATAACGGCGGAGGAATTTAATTGAAGGGCGCTACATGTAAATAGTACTTATAATATCCGGCGTCAACGCAACGGGAGCCGTACGCAAGCAGTGACGCAAAATGGCCCCCTCCAGTTACGATGGATGCATGCACATCCACCTCACGGCTCACGTTGAGGGCCGGGGACACGACAGCATTCATGCATCGCCATCTCCCCATGCTTCTCGACCATTTAAAAAATCCTGCTGCCCCTGGATCGGCATGATCGAGAGATCTATTAATTCAATAGTCTGATTCATTATAGGACGTATATGCTTGTACCGATAGACGACGTCCCTTTCGGCGGGTGTAGAATGAACGCACGCAGAAAATACTAACCTCTATATCTATCCTTTGAATCGGGTAATTACCGATCGTTCACAAGAGGGAATTTTTTGATTTTTTTTCCCAGGCACACTTACACGACACGATACAACTAGTCAACTATAGGTCATGTGCCTACAAAAGTGATCCATATTTAACTAAAATTTTAGTGAATACTATTCACGTTTATAACGCCAGATTATTTTTATTATGAGATACATTTTCTAATTAATCTAATGATACCATAAATATTAATGTTTTAAAATTTATAATTAATGAAATTTAAAGTACTAATCCATGTTACTGCACTATAATTGTATACGTATTTCTTGGACGAATCGAGTAGTACGTGACGTGGGTCACCGATCATCATTCATCAATCCAGCATGCATGACCGCCACCAGTGGCCTTGGGCCTTCGCCTTGCTTATAATTTGTCCTCCTTGCCTGGGGTCTTTGGTCGTTTGTGTCCAGGTCGCCGGCCGCGTCGGACTCTTGAATGGTCAGCTTGCCTTGCTGCATCGATGCATATGGCCACGAGTTAACCGAGGGAGGTCGATCAATCGTTCTACTAGTCACTAGTCAATCGGTCTCCTCTCTCGACCCCGCGCACAAGGCAATCTGAAGCCCCGATCGGCGAGGTCCAGCGCCCCAAACCATTCCCCCAAAGCCTCCTGTTCACCTGCGCGCATGTGTATATATGCATCGTCCCACTCCAGCGGACACGTCTCTTATTACTAGCTTTCCAAACTAACGGACGGCTACTCTCGGTTGCCATTGCCTGGGGCTGGGAGCAAGAAATCGACGACGAACCGAGTGGGTCGGCGCCTGAACAAGACGGCGCGTAGAGCCATGCTTGCGAGCGCGACGAGAGCAGGGACGTCGTCGTCCACCAAGCCCGGCCACGCAGCGGGCGCCGGAGCCGACGGCAGCGGCACCCCCCTCGTCGTCGTCACCGACGCCGGGCAGCAGGAGGTCACCGTCTCTCAGTTCGTCGCGCAGCTAGGTTCGTTCTATTCTAAATTCTAATACAGAAGAACCCAACGACGATCGAGCTAAGCTAGAGAGATACCTTCACACCACTGTTATTATTAATTTTGTTTGTAGCGAGATTTGTGATACGATGATATATCAGATGAGTGATCACTGTGGGGAAATGGTGGGTGCACGAAAACGATCGATTTTTCAGCTGTATTTATTTACGTTGTGTTTTTTTTTTTTGGCAGATGAGGCGGCGCGGCGGAGGCTGGACAGCATGCACCAGAGGCTGAGGCTGCTGGAGCAGCAGATGGAGACGCTGGAGGCCGAGGTCGGCAAAGCCAGCAGCAGCAGTAGAATGGACAACTACGCCTAGTTGCTAGCGGCCTGAGCAGATCGATCCATCGATCCGGATTCCGGAAGCAGACAACAAATCATTTTTTTCTTAGATAAAATCTTTGTCATGTACAGAACGATGATTAGAACAATATTATGATATATTATGACGCATGGATGTTTCCACGCCGTCGCAAAAAACCTAAAACTATGTCCACAGTTTTGGGGCGACATGGAAAAGTATGCAGTTCGTTTTCATTGTCACCCTCATCTCCCGTGTGGAAATGGATGACGTTCCAAAGCATGCACGCTAAACTTTCTGAATTCTAGAAGAACAGTACCACTGGAAGCCAATTTCAGCTGACTAAGAATAGATCGAGTGGCTGGGCTTGCGATCCCCCAGTTTCCCCGGAATCTTTGCAACAGCAACTTCGTAAGACAGATGGATGGAGATAAGCGAAAACACACAAATACGCTTGACACCTGATAAACTTATGTTCAGAGCAACCCCCGGAGTCCAGGTCGAGGTTGACAAATTGCACAAAATGATAACGTACAAGATTTCCCTAACATGCTCTCAGCACCTCAGCAATAGTAACAGTAGTAGTCATCCTAACAAAACAAAATGATATCTATCAAGAAGGGAAAAAGGTAATCACTTCACCATGAACATATATGTACATTGGAATGCCTTCTGCACGGAATCAGAGCAAAAATCCATAACACAGAATTTCCTTTTTGAACAAGTCCTTTTGACAACACAAGAGCATAGTACATCTATTGTACAGCAGCATGGTACAAATAGTACATCGATAGTCACTAAAAAAAGAACAGATCACATATAGTAACAACAAGCAAGCAACCGCCACCACAAACCATATAGCCACACGAAGAGCATCAAACTGTATCGCTATTCACAGGCTAGCTTGGTCCCAAAGCTGCTGAGGCTAATGGCAAAGGCTTGGAACGCGGATAGTGGTTGCCGATAATCCATTGTGAACATATCGTCGTCGACCTTACCAAACTGCAGCAGAACCGTTTCCTCATCCACGTTGCTAGTAGGCTCACTGGGGTCGGCAGCAGCCACAAGCTGGAAATTCTTGACTGATGCAACTGTTACCCGCCCATGGAAGTTTAAGCACCAGCATTGCAGGTGCTCATGCCAGCGGGGTGCTTTATTTCGTAAAATTGTGGGCCCCAAGGGTCTCCTGAACTTTGTCTTGAGTGAGTTTTCCCAAGTCTCTTGGGCTGAAGGGCATTCGAGAGTGCAATACATTCTCCTGGGGCCTCTGGATTTGAGCAAGTTGTATTTGTATGAAACCTGTCCAACTTCATAGTTGCCAGCCGATACTTGGGGACTAATCCTTCTGCTTCCAAAACGACGACTAGATCGACAACTTGACGCTTTAGCACCATCATATGGTGGCTTGCTATCATATATTTTGAAGTTTGTCCCCCAGAAATCAGATCTAAACAGGGTGCAGAAGTAGAATTGTATATTAAGGTGGGGGGAACAGGTTCCAATACACGTATTAAAACATAACAGGAGAAAAATCTACTCCCTCCATCCTGAAATATAATAAATTTTGCGTTGTCCCAGTCAAAACTGCCCAAAGTTTGACCAAGTTTATAGAGAAGAGTACTAACATCTAGCATATCAAAGAGGTAAATTAAAAAAATATATATTCATAATGTATCTAATGATGCTAATTTAGTGTCATAAATATGTTGTTCTGTGTCAGCTTGGTCAAACTTATGACAGTACTTAGGAGTTAGGACAACTCAAACTCCCTTATATTTCAGGAGGGAGAGAGTATGCCGTCTGCACAAAGCATTTGAACAAGGGAAAGTGTCATATAACCTAACATAAGACCCTGAAGTGCTAACTTTTCCAACAATTAAATACGTCAGCAGTGCAAGGACAAACTTAACCAGTCAACTGCAAAGTTGCAATTGATTCCATGTTGCAAGCCCTAAGGCCAACTAATATATAAGGCACGCTAGTGGGTTCTGGGAGTTTGTTCTTCAATAAGAGTACATCAACAATGTACTGTCTAAACTATTAGAACATATTACCATGTAGTTGAAGAGCAAGGCATATCAAAACACAGGTACTAGTTGGAACTCACAAATCCTGCAATTTTATTCATTTTGTGTGTTTTAAGTCATGCTTTCAAAAATATTTTGTCAACTACATGAAATGCATGTGCCACCTAATCGCACCAGAACACGTCCCTTTCAGCAACCAATTCATATGTAGAGTTAATCCAAGAAGGTTCAGGAGAACTATGCAATCATGTTGAACCTCACCTCAGTTTCCCCATGTATGCGTTACTCCCTTGTGATAAGTCCTCTGCATCAAGAGATATAATGTACTCAGTATGGGGACCACGCCTAAATCTTCTAGCAGCCATGAGAAACTTCCCTTTATCCACAGGTGCTGTCAGATGCCCAAGACAAGAGAGAGAAAAGGTATTAATCATCAAGTATAGATGATGAAAAAGCTGAAGAAAAAAAATACATCTGATGTAAAAAGAAATTACAAAGGGACATCTATGTAGACAAAAGTACAAATCCACACCCAGCTTGGAATGTGTAGCTGTGCACTTCAAAAGAATTCTACATAAAAAACATGTAGCACTTGATGGAATATGCACACAAGCATAAATTGTACAGAAACATGATCATTATGTGTACTAACTTCTTTGAACCCAAGCTTAGGTGTAGATGCACCTCAGTTCACAAGATACAGTTAGAAAATCTAAGATAATAACAGGGAGCCTCGTAACGAAATAGTTAGCCTGGTCATCTCTGAGCACTTTGAGGGTAAGAGCGAGCTTGTAAGAGATAATGGTGTAAGATTTAAACCAGAAATGTGAAGTGCTGTCACTATCCATGGTTCCATGTATGTTACAGGACTACAAGTAACTATCCTAGTATTGTGTTCAAGTAAACTGCTTGTCCTGTTTCATTATTCCATCTACCTTGTTTCCCCATGATCACAAATGAGCTAAACCCAAATGCATTCTATTGTCCAGGAAATTTGATCTATCATGCTAGTCCAATTAATAACCTGATGACAGGAAGCAATTAGGTATGGAAGTGAAATTACTAGAATTCCATAAGAAAGAATACATCATGCATTATTCAACAATGAAAAAATGAGCTAGATTCTCTTAAAGTGGATTTTAAATGAGCGTACACAGCATATCTTGTACTTACAACTTGTGAAGCCAAGGTAGAGGTAGAATGTAGAGTTCTTCTTATTCCGCTTGATAAAGCACTGCATTGGGCTCTCCCTTGGCCCTGGCTGTGTTTTGAGAAATGGTGTAAGATTTAGGCACACAGATGTCAAATAAGAAACACTATGACACTGATTTTGCAAGGAAAGTTCTCAAACTATGTCCTAAATATCTGAATGGCTGATACGTATCAAAATCACTGATGACGCCATATAAGGGAAACCATGCAATCGACCTGCCAGGTTATTTCTCTCATTAGAATCATAAAGAACCAAAGTAACTGAAGCCAAGAAAAATATGCAAACGAGCACTACCGCAAACCCCCAGAAAATGCTAGCCTCTGCATTCCATTTGCTAGGCTAATTTGTAACAGAGACTAGATACTTCTGATTGTGGAATATTTTTGTAAACCCATGGCCAGTATCAAGCGTCACTGAAACCACCAGATAACCTAATGCACCAAATTTAGTCATCTCCAAAAGCTAATTCTAAGTACACAACTATAAGTTATATACATACATATATAAACTCTCACACAGATTGTTGGGCAAAAGTATGCCAGATTTTTGGACCTTAGGATGGGGCAGCAACCTATTTTCTTCTCCATATTGCTACTTCAATGATACCTGTACACCTGATTCAATGGGCCACATGAAGCACCATGCCTGCCTCCTCCTGCCATCTGCGTGTCATGGTGTCGCCTACCACGAGCACCACGCCATACGACTCCTTTCATTTCTCTCATGGTTTTCCTCATGGCTCTGGCACCCTCACTCTCCCCGCCTCCTCTGTCTCTAGCGGCTCCTGCCACTGCATCCTCATCACTGCCAGTCCCTCACTACCAAGAACAAAACGTACCTCCCCCATCATCAATTCCCACCACCAATCCCTCCCCACCAAAACCCCCCAACCCCTAACCCTAAACTTCGCTGCAGTTCATGGAGTCCATGAGTTTTCCTGAGACGGAGGTCAGCTCGAATCATTTTGCAAAATCGTGAGGTCAGTCGTTTGACAGATTTTGCATTCTAGATCTGATGACACAAATCTAGCAATTATCATATATAAAATCATATATAAAACAATACAAATCCATTAACCCCGACAGTCCTCCGATTTCTCAAACTCGCAAGAGTAAGCAACCTCGTGGTTTAATGGCCAGAACTGACGGGCCAAAAGTATGCAGAGGGCAGATTCGCCCTCCAATTTCACAGAACTACCTGCTATTCCGATGCGTCAATACCATCGTCCATCACGGAAGCTTCGCCAATAAGGACCAAAATCGCATATTGCATCGATCCCTCCTCAAAATAATAGAGACGACATGGATATACACAGACCCGACGCCGCCGCAGGCCGCACGCACTGAATCGGCAGCTCAGAGCCTAAGACACTCTACTACTGACGTACGTGCGAGCGACCAGCTCAAACGGCAGCTTTTGTCCTCACCTGCTTGAGCGAGGAGGGGAAGGTGATCTTGCCGGACTCCGCCGGCGGACGCACGACGGCGACGGCGGCCTCCCGCCACCGGCGGCACACGCAGGCGCAGGAGACGACGTCCTTCCGCGCTGGCCACCGCTCACCGCCGGACGCCTCGACGCGCCGCACGACGTCGGAGAGCAGCTCCGGCAGCAGCCTCGCCCACCTCTCCTCCTGATCCTCCGCCTCCGTATCCGCCTCCGCCTCTACCACCTCGTCCATCTCGCCGCGCTCCGGTGGCGGCGCCGCCGGAGCAGCATGCCGAGGCATCTCCCAACTATAGTCAGTCGCGGGCCTCTCCTTTTTTCTTCTTTTCTTTTCCCCCCTCTCTCTTCCTCTTTTTCTCGCTCGCTTGTGTACTCAAAACCGCGTTCGGCTGGAGTACGTAGTAGAGACGCTCCACCACCCCTGCTCTACTTGTCTGGACCGTAGACTGTAGCTAACAAGCTACCGGTCGTCACGGTAGAGTCCGTCGTATATTATATTTTAGAAATTGGTCCGTCGTGTACTCATTTATGCATTTTCTATTTCGAAATATTAACCGCAGAGAAGTTGGATGATACTCCTATGATGCTAAATCGTAATTCGAGTCGAATTATCTTAATTTTAACTAAATCTATATAACCAAATTTATATAATAAAATAGTAATATCAACTAAGTATCATTAAATTCTTTATCTAATATATTTTTTTTCATAATATTCTTATTTGGTGTCATAAAGTAATGTATTTCTATCTATAATTTTAGTTAAATTTGAGATATTTTAACACTCTAAGGTTTTTTTTTGAATGATTTATAAATTGAGATGGACGGAGTAGCATGCAGTACTATTTTAGCTCTGTCTTCGGTTATTCACCTAGATTTGGACAAGTTTGCACAATAAATATATTAATTAGCATCTACCATATTATCAAAACAAATGCACCATCATGTATTTCACCATTTCGTGGTGTATAAATCTAGTTAATGTAAAGATATTTGTACATTTGTTTACAAATGGCTTTAGCATAAAACTGAGAGCATTTTCGAAAGTTTTTTTTTGTAAAGATGACTTTCTAAATCATTATTTAGATATTCATCCGAAAAAAACAGATTCATTCTCTAATTTATCTACGGAGTTTTTCTACATCTTTCCACTCTTCATTATTTTTTTATATCCTGTTTGCACATGAGAACAATTCTCGTTTTATACCTTTAGCCAATGGGAAATAAAAAAAGTTAAAAGATGTCTATATTTACATATGACCAATTAAAGAAGCCGTTGAAGAATTTTTTTTTTACCAAAACTTACTGATCTCGGCTTACTAAACCTATAACTTTTTTATCTAACTTTTGTTTGCCAAATCTTTAGTATAATAATAAATTTTAAGACCAAACAAGCCTTAGATTTTGGACCGTGAATGATACAAATTTATGTTGTTTGAATTTTTGGCTTATATAAGATTATATCATCATCAAGAGATTAGCTAAAAAAAATAGTCAAATTTATTGATTTAGCTACTCTCTAAAATAGATTTGACAAGAAAATATTAGAGTACTCTAACAAACTCTATAAACTCAAAAGATGAGATGACTAATAAGATAGACTATCCAAAAGTAGAGAGCCAATAAGGTGAAATAGAAAGCTACTCAATTTAGATAGCTAGTATTTATAGAGTTTGTTGGGGACAATTTTTCTTTAATAACAACTAAATTTCTTTAGAAAATAATTTGGCAAATCTCTAGAAGAAGATGATCTTACACTTGTCGAAGGGAGACAATGACCTTGTGCAATCAACCCATAAATCAATTTCTATTAACTCAATTTACATCAATGAATTACAGTAGTCCATGAGATTTCTCAGACCTATCGTTCCTACTCTCCCTGCTTCCTGCTCTCTCTCCGAGCACAGTTGGGGTAGTGCCTGTAGTGATCATAGGCTCACAACAGGCAGCAGCGCACGGACACAGTGGTGACGCACACAAAGGAGAGCCGCAGTAGCGGCTCCTGTACAGGCGCGCAAAGGAGACGGTGGCGGCAGCAGCTCGTGTCGACGGCTGGAGGCAGCGGCATGGGGTGGGGTGGGACGGAGGAGGCATTGGAGCACCTTGCGGCGACGGGCTTGGGCCAGCGTTGCGGCACGTGCGGGTTGGTGGCATCGGGAGGCGCTAGCCTGTGCGAGAAGATCGCCGAGAAGAAACGGTAGGAGAAAAAAGTTGGGGAGGGATTCGGAGATTTTAACAATCTGGAATTATCCATCCCGTATAGAAGAAATCCAACATTGAGTTGATTTAGCCTCTTTCATCAACTGAATTTTATCACGTACTTACATTGTTACTTTATTACTATATTTATAATGATTTGTACAGTGTAATTTATTAGACAAAGTAGTGTAATTTGACGGAACAATACAAATAAATATCAAACTTTTAAAAAAAGATTTTACTAATTATTTGTACGAATTGTAAATATCAGAGAATATATCCCAAATCATTCACAAATTGTTCAAAAATTTCAGAGCAAATTGTTTTTTTTTTTCAAATTCTCCCGACCTTATCTCTTCTTCACCCCTTCCCTTCCGACGCTGGCACCCAGCTCCGCCCCTCCTCGTCGCCGGCACCCAGCTCCGCCCACACCACGCTCGCCGGGGCTGCCCACGCCCTCCTAGTCGCGGGCACCAAGCCCCGTGCCGACAGCTCCGCCCGCACCTTGCTCGCCGGGCCGCGCGCCCGCCATCGCCGGAGCTGCGAGCTCTGAGGGCAGCGCGCGCGCCGCCCGGCCTGCTCGGTGCCGCGCCGTCTCCCCTGCTCCGCCGTGCCGCCTCGTCCCGCCGCCAAGGCCTTCCGCCTCGCCTCCCCTACTCCGCGGTGCCGCCTCATCCGCCTCGCAGCCATGGCCGCCTGCCTCGCCTCCTCTCGGCCGTCCGCTCGTTAGATCATACGGACGAAAAATCAGTTGAAGAAGCGGTCCAAATCAACCGGTTGAGCTATAGCATTTCTCTCTCTCTTTTTTTTTTATCTCCATTCTCAGAATCCACAGGGCTTCAAACGGGGCACAAATCTTCCCAGTTTCCAGTACAGTCTTCCTCAGACGAGGCCGCTAGACAGGAGGAGACAACGCCGGAGGCAGCCAGCCAGGGCGCAGTCAACCGCAGGTACACGCGCTTCTTCCGATTGCTCGCCTCAGACTTCCTGCCTGATCGTTCTGGCTTGCTAAGTTCCTTGGTTAGAACCTTTTCTGCAATAAGCTAAGTATAATAGGCAAGAACCTTTTCTGCAGTAAGCCAATAAGCGATGCAGTAGTGGGCGGCGGCGCAGCTCCAGAGGAGGGGAATGGCGGTGCCACCGAATGCTAGCATGGGACTGCTCAATTTGGGTGGCTGTGGGGCTCTCCTCCCCACTCCACAGCCTAATTCGTGCCATGGCCGCGGGTTCTTGATTCCCGGGAGGAGCATTTCCATGTTGCCACTGCGCTGGGGTTTGGCGAGTAAGAGGGGCCGGGTTCTTAATTCAAGAAGTGACGGTGCCGTGGCTGGTGGCGAGGTTGGTGCTAGGTTGTCTGAGCTTCGGCACATTGAGAAGGAGCTGACGTTCAGCGCGACTTTCACTGACTATGTGAAAATCATGGAGTCGGTGAAGTTGGACAGGAGCAAGAATTTACATGGTGCCGATTTGGATGGCCGGAGCTCGAGGAGAAGGTTCGTGGGTGATGATCGACGAACGACTAGGAGGCCTGGTGATGCACGGAATAAACCATTTGAAAGGAATCAGGGGCCTCGGAGAGACTTGGCGAAGGATGAGAATCAGAAGGATGTTACAGGATTTGTGGATAAAAGAGCAACGCGATATGTAAAAAATAGCCGTCGTGGGCATGGAGAGGTTGAAGACTATGTACAGAGAAGAATAATTCGTAGTGACACGAGAGGAGATGGATGCAACGTGCAGTTGTCATCACCTGTGAAGGCTAAAGATACTAGGGCTAGTATGTCTGTTCATCAGTTGGTGAGGAACAGACAGGCTAAGTCAGTTGCAGGGAACGATTTACAAGGGCAAGCAACATATACTCCATATCAGACTTCTGCCCTTCGAAATAGCAGCATTTCATCAAAGAATGCCAAGGTTCAAATGGGAAAACACGAACATACTAGGACAAGTAGTAGTATAGACTTCAAATATCCTGGAGAGACATTTTCCAATACTGAGGTCAACACTAAGAGTAACGTTCAAAGAAACCAGCAAAGGGTGGAGAGCTTAGGGAGAAACTTTGTAGTGCGTAGGCTTGGAGAGATTGACAGAGACTCTAAGAAGTCTACTGTAAGCAAAATTTCTGGGACTACACAGGCAGCGCCTGAGCATGATAGCCATTCAAGTGATAATTTGGAGAGTGATGAACCTAGAACGGCTCAATTGCATAGAGGAGCAAATGTTAAAATGGGGAAATTTGTTAGGAGGGATGCGGAAGCTACAGATTTTGATGATAGAGCTGCTTTCAAAACTTTCGAGGTATTTACTGATGTCAGGAATAGGCCACGGATCCTTCAAATGGAAATGGAAGAGAGAATCCAGAAGTTAGCTAGTCGGTAAGTCTTCTATATACTTGATTATTATGTTGAAATGCTCGAGTTATCCTGGTTTAAGTCTGACATAGTACTCTTCTCTATTTTTTGAAAAAAGTTGGGCCCATGGTGCTTCAATGTAATCTTAGCATGAACATCGTTTTTCTTTGCAATTGCCCAATTTCATCCAATTTACCTCAAACTGCTCCTTGTATTCACTGATATTACCATCTACCATCATCATTCACACTAAAAGTATGGTCATGCTGCTCGACTTGGAATTTTTTCCCATCGAAATAACAACAATGAACTTACTGAGGTTCCATCAATCCTTATGGTTATTTATTTTTCGAAGGCTCAATGCTACAGATGTAAATACTCCAGAGTGGAAATTCTCCAAAATGATTCATGATGCAAAAATCAAATTCTCTGATCACTCTATCCTAAGGATCGTTCAAGTGTTGGGTCGATATGGAAATTGGAAACGTGTTTTGCAAGTTGTTGAATGGCTTCAGTCACGTGAAAGATTCAAATCCTACAAGAGCAGGTTAAGTAATTGTCCACTCATATATTGCTACAGTCTTCTTAGATGCCATGCATTCTAGCTACTGCTATTGGTGTGATATGTACTGTCTTATTAACCTTAAAAATGCTAGCTTTTCACTACATGTAAGTTCTCTTGGGTACCTTCCTATGGCCTTAAAGATTTTGCGCTGAATAGATATATAATTTTAGCATAGCATACAAAATGCATGCTATGTTCATAATATTATCTATCTGATGCAGGTATATTTACACTACAGTTCTCGATGTTCTAGGGAAGGCAAAGAGACCGCTCGAGGCATTGAATGTATTTTACACCATGCAGGTATACAACTAGCTCTCATCTTTGCCTTATGGTTATGTAAACCTAATCTGACCTTATTCATATGTCATTTGCAGAACCAATTGTCATCTTATCCTGACATGGCAGCTTATCATTGTATTGCTGTTACTCTTGGGCAAGCTGGTCTTGTGAAAGAACTATTTGATGTGATTGATTGCATGCGTTCTCCTCCTAGGAAGAAGTTCAAATTGAGTCATCTTCAGAATTGGGATCCTCGCTTGGAACCAGACCTCATTGTATACAATGCGGTGAGTAATATCTGTAGCTTGATGAAGGTTCCTGCATGCTGGGCTCGTGGAACTGCCGAACTGGATTGTATATACCAGGAAACAAGAACCTTCAAATATTTTGCTCACTTGGTTTTCAGTAGCACATAACTACTTTTAACTCTTTGCAGGTTTTGAATGCTTGTGTGCAACAAAAGCAATGGGAAGGGGCATTTTGGGTACTGCAACAGTTGAAAGAGAAGAACATTCGTCCAACAAATTCAACATATGGTCTTGTTATGGAGGTACGTTAATCTTGATGTTGCATGTGAGTATGTGACACAGTTCTTGTGCACTCCATCTCAGACCCAGCTGTGGTGGTCCTGATTGAGGCTTCTGCAAACCTTTCATCATTGTCTGACAATAATTAAGCAGCTCATTCCGATTGAAATGCATTGATTCATGTTATTTGTTCTGCACTTATCTTGTCTGTTTATTCACAGTAGCATTGTACAATATTTTTTTGCATTGCTCCTTGTGTGGTATAATCCCTTCTCAGTTTATTCTAACTTTCTGGTACTGCAGGTAATGCTTGTCTGTGGAAAGTACAATTTGGTTTATGAGTTCTTCAATAAGGTGAAGAAATCATCAATACCTGGTTCTCTGAACTATAAAGGTACTTCCTACAACTTTAGCTTGATCTTGTCACAAAGTATAATTGACATATCTGACCTGCTGCTGTCTGTAGTTCTTGTAAATGCGCTGTGGAGAGAAGGAAAGATTGATGAAGCAGTGATGGCTGTGAAGGATATGGAAAGTCGCGGAATTGTTGGTTCTGCTAGTCTGTATTATGACCTAGCTCGATGCCTTTGCAGTGGAGGACGGTGCAAAGAAGCACTTCTCCAGGTTTGTCCTTGAACAAAATGTAGTTAATATGTGCAACATACATAGCTTATGTTGACACGGAAGTTAAATCTTGGTATGGCCATTCAATATTGGGCATACTGACGGATAAGTACTTAAACTGCAAGGTTTAGGATCAACGAGCTATTTTGTGTTGGTCTGAATATATTTTTCATAATTTTATAATACACTATTTTCTGCAATTGGTATATTTAAACGCTTATCTTTAATGTTGGTTGTCGAGCGAACATAAGATATAGTGTTTCAAGGCTGTTCTGCTGTTGTATGGATGTATAAGCAAAGATTGCAGAAATCATACTTGTACTGTAGAGGTGTTCTGATCTATTACTTTAGATGTGTAAGGTAAGGCTGGAATTAGGATCTGAACCTATCCTGAGTCCTGACTCCTGAGCCTTCAGTTTTCATTGCAGACCTTTTGATTTGAGAGAACTTGCAAATCTAGACGCATCTGTCTGTTGTTGTTGTTTCATGCCTTCAGATTGCTTGTTTCATCTCACTAACTTCTGTCCTATGACAACTACATTGCAGGTTGAGAAGATATGCAAGGTTGCCAACAAACCGCTGGTAGTTACCTACACAGGACTCATTCAGACTTGCATAGACAATGGTGGAATGGAAAATGCTAAACACATATTCAGCCACATGTGCAACTACTGTTCACCTAATACTGTGACTTGCAACATCATGCTGAAGTCATACATTGAACATGGAATGCTTGAAGATGCGAAAGATCTACTCCATGACATTCTGAATTGCAGGATAAGGAGTAAAGTGGATTCTAGTCAAGTGGCAACTGCTGACAAGTTTACTTACAATATTTTCATGGAGGCCTGCGCTGCAGCAAAAAGGTGGCATGACTTCGAGTATGCGTTCCGCGAGATGTTATTGAATGGGTACCATTTCGATGAGCGAAGACACCTCCGTATGTTACTTGACGCTTATAGGCATGGGAAGGTACTTACATTAGCAACCCTCTGTTTCAATTTATAAGTCGTTCGACTTTTTTGTTTCTAAGTTTGACCACTCATCTTGTTCAAAAATTTATGCAAAATATCATTTTTTTTGTTATGACCTGCTTTATTAATAAAAGTTCTTCAAGAATAAGTTAAATTTAACTCTTTTTGCACAATTTTTTTTTTTTGAATAAGATGAGTGATCAAACTTAGGGTTGAAAAAGTCAAACGACTTATAAATTGTCATGGATTAAGTATCACTTTGTAGGAGCAGAAACATTGTGTTCATGTCCAGCTGCTTGGTGGAACAATTCATGTGTCTCACCCCTAGTTCTTCATCACTATTCAGGAACAGCTGCTGGATGATCTGTGGCGGTACCTGTGCCATCACAGCCGTGTCCCGCCCACCCCTGTCATAATGGAAAGAGTCTGCCTAAAACTGATGCAGGGAGACACATTATCGGCGGTCTCCTGCATCAGCAGCTTCCAGGAGGGCAAGATATGCAACATCTCCTCCATGTCGTGGCTCAATCTGCTGAACCGCAACGCGGATAGGCTGAAGGAGGAACATGTTACCAAGTTAGCTCATGAACTCAACAGCCTCGTTAGCTCGAGGAGTTCCTCTGATAGCATTAGTCTGTACCAAAAAATTCTTAGTAGCTGTACAGCCTTTCTTTCTGGAGGCACCGTTGTAGAAAAGGCTCCTTCTGACCAACAGATGACGTTACAGAAATGATAATTACCGCAGTTAGTAAATTATAGTACTCCAAATCATAATTTACCACGACTGAGAGAGTATATTGCATTCAATTCAACGTTTGGTTATCGGCGCAAAACAAAAAATTCACGTAAATCTGCCTGCTGCTGAATCTTCTCCACCGGCTGCATGGTGCAGACTGCAGAGGCTTCGGCTTCGGGCTCTGTTCGCTCCTCTTGTAAGTAATCAGGATAAGTTATTATCAGTTCTTAGCTTCATCTTTAACGAACAGAGGCATGTCACCTTGTTCACGTGTTTCTCCTAGATTTTACTGTACACTGCTGCTACTGGGCTTATCAAACAGGTGCTGTGGCAAGTGCGCGTAAAATTCAGGAGAATGGCGGGCACGACGGGTGGCGGCAACACGACGTGCGGCGGGCGAGGATTCCCTTTTCCTTATCGCAACAGAAGAACGACGGACATATAAATGAATAATATATATATAAATAAACAAATTGCGAAAAAGGAAAGGAAAGAAGAACGACGAATTATAAATAAACGAACAAATATTCTCATCTCAAAAAGAAAAGGGTGGACAATGCACAGCCGGCGGATATACGGGCGGACAGCTAAGCGGGCCCACAGCTCATCGTCAATCAATTAGCCAAGCAAGAAAAAAAAAATCACTAGAAACTCCCCTCGTTTGCGCGTCCCCACCTGCCCCGCGCGGGCCCCACCGCACGTCTCTTCGAATCCAAGCCAACCAGCCGCGACTCGTGGCCTCGGCTTGCCGCCGGCCGCCGGCCGCCTGCCACCGTCCGCCGTCACCACGGATCGCAGGCTGTGAGGAGCTCCGCGCGACTGAAGGGATCCAGGCGGGCATCCAGCCGCCGGCCGCCCGGCCGCGGCACCGAACCACGGGTAAGAACTAAGAAGGGGCCATCTCTGCAGCGCCTCCGCGAGTTGCAAGGCCATCGCCGTCGGTCGATCGCATTTCCCGTCAGCTCGTCCCGGAAACCTTAGCTCCGTTTTGGTGCCTCTTCCCTCAACAAACTCTCCGAATTTTATTTATTTTATTTTCGAAAAGTAGCTGTAATCGGTTTGGGATTGTTGACCTGGTTTAACTATTCCCCTTCCCTTCCGAAATTTCCTTTCCCCCTTTCAAGCACAGCATTTGGCGTCCGCGTCGCTGAGATGTCCGGCCGCGATTGGCAGCAAAGTGGGGGGAGGGACAATGTCAATGCGGTGTGGGGCCATATTCTATTGCCATATGTGATGATGGGCGCCAAAGCGGGTTTTAAAATGTGGAGTTGCGGACTGTCGATTCCGTCGCCGGCAACGACGACGAGCGCGCGCGCGTTCTGCAGACCCGCAGAGTGGTTGTCCTGTTCCACCCTCGACAACGACCGCCTGGCGTGGAATTGTCCTACAGGTGGCGGAGGAAGAATTCCATTCACGTCTGTCGAATTTTTATTAAAAAAACCGTGATCTCAAACACGATTACAGATAAGAGGATGCGCCGCGAAATCTTCTTCTTTCAAAAATGTGTTCGTGTTTTTTTTTTTGGCTTCGTTGTGTCGCGCCTGCCATTCTTTGGTTTCTTCTCCAACTACTACCCGTTCCTGCAACAACGGACGACCGCTGTTTCCCTCTCTCTCTCTCTCTCTCTCTCTCTCTCTCTCTCTCTCTCTCTCCCTCTCGTCTCCGTTCCCCCGCCCGCCGCCGCCGTGTAAGCACCCCTCGCTCTATCCTACGAATCCTCTTTCTGGGTTTCTTGATTCGAATCGCGTGCGGTGTAAGCTAGATCGCCAGGCAAAACAAAAAGGCGCTAAAGCTGTTTGTTCGCTTTATGGTGATTGCAAGTTTCCTCTGCTCCCCGTCGGCCCCTTTTTTTCTGGCGCCTCTGAGCTGTTCCTGCCTGTTTTCCTCTTGCATGCAGGCGCGAAGCGGACGTGAGGCTGCCGTGCCTGGGTGGAGCTCGTCGCATCGTCGCTGCAGCGGGCGCAATGCCTGCCCCCCGCGCCTGACCATGCATTCCAGGCTGCTCAAGAGGCTCGCCGAGGATGGAGATTTCGTTGTCGTTGGCGCTCGTCGTGCTGGCGCTTCATCTTACCGTGGATGGCTGCTCGGCGGTCAACCTTGAAGGTACGGGCCGCCGGCGTCTCGCCACCGGTGTTTGGTTTCCGCGCTTGCATTGTCGTGCTGACTTGGCGCGCGTTTTTTTTCCCTGTGGCGTGGGCAGGGTCGGTACTGCTCAAATTCCAGTCAAGGGTGGAGGAGGATCCGTATGGCGCCATGGTGGGTTGGAGCCCGCGCGACGGGAATCCCTGCAGTTGGAATGGCGTGCGCTGCGTCGATGACAGAGTTGTGACTTTGTGAGTTGGATGCTCTCTCTCTCTCTCCCCCCTTCTGAATGTGCAGTGGTTTGAAATTCCATTTCTCCGTCTCAGCATGGATGATCATGATTGCCAACAGCCAACGTTTCATTCCCCTCTTTAACGGGGTCTTCCATTTGACTGTATCTTTCACGGCAGAAGAGTGTACTGGCATTGGTTTATTGTTCAATGAATCTTGTGTTGGTGCCCGTAGTTTTCGTTCTTGAACCTTTTTTCCCAACGCAGTTATTGCGGTTTGACTTTATATTGTATAATACGTACATGAGAAGAAATGTACCAGTTCTTCTGTCGAGTTTATCCCAACACAACCATAGTCTGCTTCTTAATTGAGACAAGTTATAAAAGAAATCCAGCTGCTCAATGGTTGACGGAGTGGAACGTCTCTAGTGACTGAAATTTGGTGTAATATACCCTTGAACATGCTACGCTTTAAATTATTTTTACCTTTTTAAAAGCATAGAGTAAAAGATTTATATAGTGCGTCATTCTCAATTAGTTCTCAAATGAATCCTCTAAGCAAGCTCATTATTTGGTGTACTAGAGTGGTTTCTTGACTCAGCCTACCTGAAGAAGTGGCTCCAGCTAGTTTTATATGATTGATTTCTATTCCTAGTGTCACTTTTATTTTTTATGGTGTGGGATCACCATGGGCAAAATGCTGTACTCTGCCTACATTAGATTTCAGGGGCCATCATTGGTGTACACAGTTCTTCAGGAACCACCATCTCCACTAGTTATCATTGATATTTCAGATGCAAATGCAGAAAATACTTATCATTGATTCTTGGAATCACATGTTTTCATTTTACCAGTGATTCTTCTTGTTATTTAAGATGATGGTTCTTACACAGTTGTCTCTGACGACATTTTGTACAGTGCCATGTGCCAAATAAGATGAGAACGTTAGTTTTTTTTACTGCTGCAGTTGTTTCTTATATGCTTTGGCTATGCTATCTCATTAGCATCTGTAGAGTATTATACTTATTGTGAACTGTCTTTTTCCAGAAACCTGAAGGATCTATCACTAAGAGGCACCCTAGGTCCAGAGCTAGGAACTCTTAGCCATCTGAGGGCTCTGTAAGTATAGTCATAAACTTCTGTTATTATTTTTCAGTTTGTATAGACCTTTACTTTTCCTTTTATAATACAATGATATGCAGTTCTCGTGCGTGTTTGAGGAAATACTATAGTGATGTATTAATGCTTTCACCAGAATATAAATTGTCATTTGTTGGACAAATTAGTTTGGCAATTTGATATTGTAGTATTTGACTAGTTGCTACAGACATGACAATGATTGACACCTAGCTATCCACTTGCAGCGTACTCTCCAATAACTTGTTCAGTGGAGCAATACCTAAGGAACTGAGTGCTCTTACAATGTTGGAGATACTGGATTTAAGCAACAACAACTTGAGTGGGGAAGTTCCACAAGAGATTAAAGAAATGCAATCACTTAGGCAGTTGTAGGTTTCTGACTGATTAATTTCGTGAAAGTTTTCATCAGCAGGAAGTACAATGTCATGATATTTTTTCGCTTCTGCAGATTGCTTTCCAATAACTGCTTTCAGTGGCCTCTGATCCAACATTCCTATGGGAACTTTGATCAGGAAAATGATTTCGATATTTATGATAATCTTGGGAGGGGTAATATGAATCTAAGAGCTGAGAATGGGTAAGAGAAAAAAATAGGGCTATAAATTCCCCTCTAAGTTATCACCCGTTTTTTCTTCCTTTTTTGGAAATTAGAAATTGTATTCAGATCCTGATGGTAGTAGTTTTTTAATCTGGACCGTTCTAGGTTGGAATCTGGTTCTTCTTCACAAGAGGACAAAAAGGGCACTACCAACCTTTCTGGTAATCTAACTGACTATACTAAGTTCAAGTCCTTACATTTTCTAATCCTTAATGATACACAGCTTGTTTGAGGAAACAAAAAACAAGTCGAGTCCTAAATGCATAAGCTAGTCCGTAAATGATATCTTTGATTCTTTTTCCCAGCTCAACTTCCTTCACAATATGAAGCAAAAAATCCAGCAGCACAGCTTAGCCAGCGCAGGTTACTTCAAGATAGCAACCTTGCTGCACCACCTTCTGCAAATGCTCTTGCTCCAGCTCATGTTCCTGTTCCTTCCACTGGAACTGGTTCGTTTTCAGCATTTAGTCCCAACAATGCACCTGTACCAGCTGTAAATCCCCCAAGTAGTTCACCGACGGTACCCAGTACTACCGCCGAACAAGTTCCAGAAGGAAGGCCTACCAAATGGCTTTATTTCATTGTGCTGCCACTGGCTGCACTTCTTCTTATTGGCATCGTATGTTTGCTTTTGCTATGCCGCACCAAGTCAGGCACAACAATAGGCCCATGGAAGACAGGGCTCAGTGGTCAGCTCCAAAAGGCATTTGTAACAGGTAAAGTTTTTATTTGATATCTGATCCATCTCAAGAAGTAATCTTATGCGAGAAAAAACATTTCATAGTTGCATCTACTTTTCACCTTTGGAGATCATTTTAAATAAAGGTATGCATAATTTTTCCACCTCTACGTGTCAGCGATTTGTATAAAGTGAACTAATGTCTTGCATTAAGTAATATTCATATGTTATTTAGATTTATCTGAGTAAAAATTTCATGTCTATTGAAAGAGTGTCAAAATTATCTACTTAAGTTGCCTCTATTTATTTGTGGTAATTTTCCCCTTTTAGGAGTACCAAAGTTGCAACGCTCTGAGCTGGAAGGTGCGTGTGAGGACTTCAGTAACATTGTGGCAAGCTATCCACAGTACAATGTCTACAAGGGAACCTTATCAAGTGGTGTTGAGATAGC
Source organism: Eremochloa ophiuroides (assembly GCA_038502445.1). Taxonomy (NCBI): domain Eukaryota; kingdom Viridiplantae; phylum Streptophyta; class Magnoliopsida; order Poales; family Poaceae; genus Eremochloa; species Eremochloa ophiuroides. Next base: position 60,748,775 of record JAHLJS010000006.1, read on the forward strand.
TGTTGTATCAACCATGATTACCTCTAGCAAAGATTGGTCAAAACATTCGGAAGGGCGATTCAGGAAGAAGGTAATACAATATATTTTCATTTGATTAACTCAATGCATCTTAGTAGCTGCCTTCAACCTCCTTATTTTTCTTCCTGACAACATAGATAGACTCACTCTCACGAATCAATCATAAGAACTATATCAACCTGCTTGGATACTGTGAGGAGGAAGAACCTTTCATGAGGATGATGGTGATGGAATATGCTCCAAATGGAACGTTATATGAACACCTCCATGGTATCAGCCATTGATCTATTCCACATTTTATGTCTACGCTCTGATCTTTGTGGTCAAATTGAAATGTTTTGCTTTGTCTGTTGCCAGTCGAGGGATTTGATCCTATTGATTGGAATGGTAGGATGAGGATAATTATGGGAGTAGCATACTGCACCCTACACATGCATGAGCTTAGCCCTCCTATTACACACCCAGACATAAAATCAAGTGCTATATTGCTATCTGAGGATGGAGCTGCAAAGGTACAAACGTGCTTATGAATGCCAGCTTTTCTTTCTTTGAATATCTGGAGACTGGAAACTGGAAACTTCATCACTGAAATCGCTATTTGTTCTTCATGCAATTATACCCTTTGATTTATATTATCAATATTTGGTTAAAAGTATGAATTTGATGCATACTTATCTACTGCATAAATTAGACGAACCATTTCTGGTTAATTTGGACAGAAACTTTAGATAAGCACTTTTTTATATGAAACTAGATAAGCAGTTCACATAATGCTTTTCTCCTTAAGCTACTTCATTAATTCTTTCCACAGATAGTAGACATGAGCGTTTGGCATGAAGTATATTCCAAAGGAAACATGCCCAAGGATGACGACTTAGTTGATCACCATGAACGAGTAGCGGCGGATCCAGCTGGGAATGTCTACAGTTTTGGTCTACTCATGCTGGAGATCATCTCAGGAAAGCCTCCGTATTCCAAAGAAAAGGGTTCCCTTTCTAACTTGGTAATGGCGGCAAAGACACTATGGATAGTTACTAGTTACTGAAACTCCAAAAATACCACATAAGGCATCTTAAAGTAACATCAAATGTTGTTATTTCTGTCAGGCTTTGGAGTGCATTAGGGATAACCGGAGCATGTCTTGTTTGCTTGATCCTAACTTGAAGGATCACAAAGAAAAAGACATAGAAATCATATGTGATTTGGTCCAGGACTGCATCCAAAACGATCCGAAGAAGAGACCAACCATGAGGGAGGTCACCACAAGATTGCGAGAAGTACTGTCAATTTCACCTGAGGCTGCAACGCCCCGGTTATCTCCACTCTGGTGGGCAGAACTTGAGATCCTTTCAGTTGAAGCAAGCTAGCAAAAAATGTTCTTTGTTTGCAGCAACACCAAGGTATTTGTTCATACTGTAATGCAACCCTGTACATGCCTGTTGTATGTTTCCATCTTGTGTTGTAACTTTGGTGTCTGCGTGCTACATTTTTCCCTCCCCAGTGAATTCAATTGCCTGGTTTATTTTTCTCATTTCCTTGCCTTCCCTCTGTATACTAGACATACATGGTGTGAAAGTAGAATGCTTCATGCCATCCTAGGACTGATTGTAATCAGGAAATGTGTAATGTTACATATGGTTTTACAGAAATATATATTCTTTGATTGTTCATGCGAAACAAATGACAATTTGTGTGGACTAAGATTTAATATTCACTTTTTTTTGCCTGCACGAGCAATCTCCAGCACCATTTTGTTGTTCCGTTTCTAGTTTATTTTTCAGGTATTTTGTTTTTTCCACAACGGTAATTGTTAGCTAAATTGTTGCATTATTATTATGTAGACGTTGGTCATTAAGTTGTCTTGGCTAGTTAGGCAGGTGTGCGCGTCCAAAGGCGTGCTTGGCACGCGACGTCGCCTGGTCGGTCTGTGAGTCCGCGTCATGACTTGTGTTGCGGCGCGTGGTGTCCATCGCGGTGAAACGATGAGATATCCGACACATGTCGTGGCGCGGGAGGAGTCTGTATTCCTATATATATGCAATAGTAAAGACCGGAAGGGCTGCGGCAATTGGTAGCGCCTAAAACTATTCCCGTGTTCGTTCCCATCTACTAAGCTCTCGCCGCGGTCACCGCGCACTCGCCGGCGTCGAGTTCCTCTGCCAGAGCACCGTCTGGTTCCAACAAGTGGTATCAGAGCAGTGGTTGGCCGGAGTTGGTGGCGTCCGAGGTTGAAGAGGAGGTGTAGAGGAAACAGGGTGGTCCAGTCATCATCGTCGAGAAGGAAGAGGCGTGAATGCAACTGTTGCCGTGATGACGAAGGGAGAGACCAACGATAAGCAAGAGGGGATGGATCGTGCATTTCAACAAGCGGCCGGGAATCTGGTGTGGCCAATATTGACTCGAACCAATTACCAGGAGTGGTCTTCTCATGTACGATGCAATCTAGAGGGGATGATGCTGTGGGATGCGGTCGAGGCAGACAAGGCGGAACGGCGCCAAGATCGCTTAGCCCTAGGGGCCATGCTTCGCGGTCTGCCGCAAGAATTGCACTCCTTGCTCTTGAACAATAATCCTGTGAAGGAGGCATGGGAGGCGATCAAAACTATGCGTCTTGGAGCAGATCGCGTAAAAGAAGTTAATGCCCAGAGGTTGCTAGCAGATTTCGAAGCCATCACCTTCAAATCGGGAGATACCATAGATGAGTTTGCAATTCGCATAACGAAACTCGCTACAGATCTCAAAGGGCTAGGAGAAAAGAGGGTGGATGATTCACGCGTTGTGAAGAAATTTCTTCGGGTTGTACCTTCACGGTATAATAAGTAGCAGTGGCCATAGAGATGTTCTGTGATCTGAAAACTCTGACGATCGAGGAGATCGTGGGTCGTCTTAGGGCAGCGGAAGATCGATTCGAACCCTCGGTGGAGCAGGTTACTGACAAGGCAGGTCGATTGTTACTGACCGAGGAAGATTGGGCGGCCAGGAACAAAAGCCGGATTGCTTCGGATTCACCTTCTAGTTCAGGCAGCAAGGGCGGCGGTCGCTATGTGAAGAAAGAAAAGACTGGGGCGCGCGCTGATGCACATGACTCTGGTGTGAAGATGACATCAATGGGTACTCCACGGAGGAAAGGCAATTGTCGCAAGTGTGGGATCTATGGACACTTCGCGAAAGAATGCAAAACCAAGGTGCAAGGGGAGGAGCGGCATGAAGCGGCGCATCATGCTGACGCCGAACCAGCTCTCATGGTGGCACAGGTTTGCAATCTGGTGCGGTCTCCAAGAAAAGGCGAACAGCAAGTGTTCCTGAATCAGGAACATGTTTTTCCAGCTCGGTACAATGAAGGGGCGTGGATACTTGACACTGGAGCAACAGATCACATGACTGGTTGCTGTGAGTCATTGGCAAGCCTCGACGAATCCGTACAAGGTGCTGTGCCTTTTGGGGATGGATCCAAGGTGGAGATTCATGGGATTGGTGCAGTGACGATTGTAGGGAAGAATCAGGACCATGGGGTGTTGTCGGAGGAGTACTATATACCATCTCTTAGATGCAACATAGTCTGGGTCAGCTTGAAGAACGAGGGTGCCGTGTTGAGATCGACAATGGTGTCCTGGAAGTGCTGGAGCGCCCACAATCTATCAAGAAGAAACGGGGCGTTCTCATCAGAGCAGAGAGGAAAAATCGCCTGTACATCATGAAGGTGCAGCTCACCTCGCCTGTTTGTCTACTGACCAAGATGGATGAAACTGCATGGCTTTGGCACGCAAGGTACGAACATCTAAATTTCAGGTCCTTGCACGAGCTTGGTGCCAAAGAGATGGTGGAGGGACTACCGCTGATCCGAAGGGTGGAACAGGTGTGCGACAGCTGTGCTCTCGGCAAGCAACATTGAGCACCGTCTCCCCGGGCTTATGCATACCGTGCTCAAGAAGGGCTCGAGCTGGTTCATGGTGATCTATGCGGTCAGATCACGCTGCCTACTCCAGGCGGGAAGTCATTTTTTCTGCTTATCGTCGACGATCATAGTCGCTATATGTGGCTGGAGCTTCTAGCATCAAAAGATGAGGCGTTAAACTACTTCAAGAAGATCAAGACGGCGGCCGAGGTGGAGTCGGGGCGCCGACTGAAAGCATTCAGAGCTGATCGTGGTGGGGAGTTCAACTCAGGTGTGTTTGTGACCTTTGCAGTGATAATGGCATTAAGCACAACACCACCACACCGTATAGCCCTCAACAGAATGGAGTTGTTGAACGACAAAATCAAACAGTCGTAGAGATGGCACGATGCTTGGTAAAGGCTATGCAGGTGCCCGGCAGATTCTGGGGGGAGGCAGTAAAGGCGGCCGTATACATTCTTAATCGGTCTCCGATGAAATCTCTGAATGGCAAGACTCCGTTTGAGGCTTGGTTCGACAGAAAACCGAGTGTGTGGCACATGCGCACATTCGGCTGCATGGCTTACGCGAAGAAGGTTGGGCCAGGCCTGACGAAAATTTCAGACAGATCAGTACCCGGCGTATTTCTCGGATATGAGACTGGAACAAATGGGTACTGAGTGTATGATCCTGTTCATAATAAGTTTATGATTTCTAGGGATGTAATTTTTGATGAGAAGAAAGCGTGGAATTGGGTGGAGGTTAGCAGCAGTCAGCAGGAAGCGTCCCATACTTTCAGTGTGTATTATCCCGATACTGAACAAAATCCGACAATAGGTTTTGATTCAGAGTTCGGGGGTGCAGATCAGCTAGTTGGCTCTCTAGGCGATTCTGCTGCATCAATTCCACCGCAGGGTATTCTGGGCAGTCCAAGCACACCACCACATGTTCCTCTCGCCATTGGTTTAGGATCATCGCCTGCTGCAGTACCTATTCAATGGGCAACTCCACCAACTAATGCATCACCTGATCCTGATGGTGCTCCAATGTGGTATAGGACTATTCCTAATTTGCTTGAGAACACCGAGGAGATGGAAGACTATGAGTATAGTGGACTATGCATGGTAGCAGCAGAAGAGCCTAGCTCTGTCGAAGAGGCTCTACAGGAGAGCTGCTGGAAACAGGCAATGCAGGATGAGATGAAGGCTATAGAGCAGAACAGGACGTGGGATGTCTGTGATTTACCGAACAAGCATAAAGCCATTGGCCTCAAATGGGTGTTTAAAGTGAAGAAGGACCCTGAAGGCAGGATAGTTAAACACAAAGCAAGACTTGTTGCGAAGGGCTATGCACAACAGCAAGGTGTCGATTTTGATGAAGTCTTTGCACCTGTTGCTAGGATTGAAACAGTGAGGGTTTTGTTGGCTTTGGCAGCACAAGGTGGCTTGGAGGTACACCATATGGATGTGAAATCAGCTTTCCTAAATGGAGATCTAACACAGACAGTGTATGTAAAGCAGCCCCCTGGCTTCATTATAGGCAAAGGTGACAAAGTGTTAAAGTTAAGGAAGGCACTATATGGGCTGAGGCAGGCACCTCGGGCATGGAACTCAAAACTTGACAAAGAGCTAGTCAATCTTGGGTTTGTGAGAAGCAAGCTCGAATATGCTGTGTATAGGAGGAGCAACAGTAAATCATATCTACTTGTGGGAGTGTATGTTGATGATCTAGTAATCTCTGGGCCAAATGTCAGTGACATTATTCAGTTTAAGCAGGAGATGAAGAAGAAATTCAGCATGAGTGAGTTGGGACTCCTTAGCTATTATCTAGGCATTGAGGTAAAGCAAGGTAATGATGGAATCACTTTGAGTCAGAATTCATATGCAGTGAAGATACTTGAAACAGTAGGTATGTCAAACTTCAATCCTAGTGCAACACCTATGGAGACTCGGCTCAAGCTCAGCAAGAGTGAGGGTGATGAAATTGTGAATCCTACAGCATATAGGAGTATTATTGGGAGTCTGAGGTATATTGTGAATACTAGACCAGACCTAGCATACGCCGTGGGCGTGGTCAGCAGGTTCATGGAGGCTCCCGGGAAGCAGCATTGGGCTGCAGTGAAGCATGTTCTCAGGTATCTGAAAGGAACAACTGAGTATGGCTGCAAGTATGGTAGATGCACTGAACTGAAACCCTTCCTGCTCGGGTACAGTGACAGTGACTTCGCTGGTAATGTCGAGGATAGAAAGAGTACCACAGGAGTTGTCTATTTCCTTGGCAAGAACTTGGTCACCTGGATGTCACAGAAACAGAAAATTGTTGCGCTTTCATCCTGTGAAGCCAAGTATGTGGCAGCAGCAGTAGCAGCATGTCAAGGCGTTTGGCTCAGTCGGCTGATTGGAGACTTAATGGGCACAAAGGAGGCGCCGGTAAAGCTCTTGATGGACAATATGTCGGCTATTGCTCTAAGTAAGAACCTGGTGCATCATGACAGAAGCACATTGACACGAAGTATCACTTCATCCGCGAGTGCATAGAGGAGGGCAAGGTGGAGGTCGATCACATTGGCACGGCACATCAGCTGGCAGATATTTTCACAAAGTCCCTGGGACGTGTCAGATTCTTGGAGCTGCGCGAAGCTTTCGGCGTCGTCAAGGTGCAACGAGTTTAGGGGGTGATTTGTTAGATAAATTGTTGCATTATTATTATGCAGACTTTGGTCATTAAGTTGTCTTGGCTAGTTAGGCAGGTGGTGCACGTCCAAAGGCGTGCTTGACACGCGACGTCGCCTGGTCGGTCTGTGAGTCCGCGTCATGACTTGTGTTGCGGCGTGTGGTGTCCATCGCGGTGAAACGATGAGATATCCGGCACATGTCGTGGCGCGTGAGGAGTCTGTATTCCTATATATATGCAATAGTAAAGACGGAAGGGCTGCGGCAATTGACAGAGCCTAAAACTATTCTCGTGTTCGTTCCCATCTACTAAGCTCTCGCCGCGGTCACCGCGCACTCGTCGGCGTCGAGTTCCTGCACCAGAGCACCATCTGGTTCCAACAGTAATAACCAAATTTCATTACTCGTAAGCAACGAAATTACGAAGTTCGGTATTTTCAGTGCCACCTGAATACCTCAAAAAAGCCAGCACGGAGTGAATACAGAGGATTCAATCTGCACGGCACCGCCCAGAGAAGGCCTATGCAACAACGGTAATACGACAAGCTGACAAGCTAAACATCCGGTTTAAGGCAACCTTACAAACAAAGATCAAGCCTCAGCACGTAGGCTAGGTAGAATACCACAAAAGCTACTTCCCAAGCATACAATTGCCAGCCTGAGGTCACTTTCATCTCTCTGTGAAGTCCTGTGGAAGTGCAGCGTGGTTTTCTTGAGGATATCGCCCCCCCTGTTCCAGCTGGACGACTTTTTAGGTATTTTGTAGGATATTAAGTTACATTATTCCAACAAAGGATCAAGGACTCGTTTGGTTTGTCATGTTTTTTCTTTCTAAAGGATGGTAAAAGCTTGCCGTTTTTTTTATTAGAACACGAAATAAAACAAGAATTGCCCTAGGTTTTTAAGTGGAAACCAAGACATAAACATACAACACAATCCCCAACGAACAACTAGACTAAACAATCTACCAGTACCACGGTTTTTAGCTTGGACAAAATGGGAAGCCCCCTTCACAGATACAAACACAATCAAGATCACAACTCATCAACAACCCCTACAATAGGATAACTTCATCACGAAGGCATTGTGCCCAAACAACTAGAGGGGATTCACCCCAAACCTTGTATTGCCATAGATGAAGAACCACCGGGATATTTAACTATTTGTCATTCTTACGAATGTCAAGTCTCCATTGTCCTTACTACATGGAACCTATTTTTTGCCATTTGTAGAGAGGAGATGCAGTACACTATTATCCTTTTTGCTAATGTGGCATGCAATATCAACCATCCAAAGTGGAGGGTTGCCTATCCCAAGCATACAACAACACGAAAAGACCCATTTGGCCCTACTCCTTCCCAACAAAAAAGTTGTCGTCCTTCTCTCCCATTAATATCTCCACCTCCTTATCATTCCCATTTCAAATATTAATGATATTGTCTTTCGCTGTTTGTTCCCTATAGCTACTACATGCTCCCTAGTCCCTCCACCGCCATATATCACGTAGGATGGAACCCTCGTCCTCATGGAAGAGGGCATCTTGGTAGCTGACATTTTAAGAGGGCAACAGGAGGGGGGGAGGGACGGTACGCTATCATTGTGATATGTGCGGGAGAAAGAGGATAATTGATCTTAGGGCAAAGACAAATGAGAACTATGGTAGCGTTTTCTTCAAATGCCCAATAAACGAACTTGGGATAGTTAACTCTTAATAGTTTATTATAATAAACAATAAGGAGGTAGGACCAGTGCTTCTAGAGCTGCAGCACCGATCTTACGATAGTCCTAAAATAAAAAAAATCAATCCATTTTCAATCAATTCACCACACCTTATTTAGTCCAGCACTTTCTTTGTAGCCTTTTATTTTATTTTTTTGTCTCTACCACTATGCATGATTGTGCATGTCCAAAGGAGTGACTGTGCATGTATGTAAAGCATAAATTGTGTTTGAAATAAAAAACGAGGGAAAAGATTTGTAATCTACTTCATAAAACCTTAAATTTTAACGTGAATGTGAAACATCTTGTCTCCCCCGCTAAGTACTCCTTCTATGCCAAATTTTAAGTCATTCTAAAAATTTTGGAGAATCAAAATATCTCAACTTTGACCAAATTTATATGATAAGATAATAATATTTATAATATCAACTAAGTATCTTTGGATTTTTCACCAAATATATTTTTAAAGCACTCTTATTTTATCTGGTGTCATAAATCTTTATATTTCTCTCTGTAATTATACTCAAATTTGAGATGCTTTAACTCTCCAAGAGTCACTTGTGATTTGGGATGGAGGGAGTAGTTGCATATACTACCCGCCGATGAAACAACTGAAAAATGTACTTACTGATGTAGTACATGCAAACGAAAACCGGGACAGCGATCTTGCTGGTTTTGCTGAGAGACACAAAGGATTGAGGAAAAACAGAGCAGGATGCTTAAATTTGGCCGCAACTACGGCGCGTTCCCTGCTTTGGCTCTCGTTTTCCAACTTTGGTGCATGACCACGCCCCTCCCCCGTCGTCGTCGACGCTGGCAGCCAATCGCGCGCGCGCCTGTGCCGGCCGGGGGGACGGGGAGGGGGCTGGCCATGCACGCGCGCAGACGCAGCAGCACAGAAAAGTTCCAAGGCATCCCCCTTCCTCTAGCAGTCGCGAGGCGGAAGGCAGGCCGGTCATCAGCCGGTGTCCTGCCTCCCCTGCGGGCTGCGGCTGCGCGCGCCCTCACGCACGCACGGCGTGCCCATCCCGCCGTCGTCGTCCGTCGACCTCCGTCCGGCGGGCAGGCCATGCACGCGTCCACCTAGCCCACACAGCGTCGTCGATCTCGAGTCTCGACCCGCTGCCGCGTCTGTTCCGGCGAGCCGGCCCGCGTCGACCACATCGGCCGGCGCGCGCGTGAACGGTTTCCCTCTGCGCATGACCCTGTGATGGTCGGTGGCCTCCTGCGGCGCGGCCACAGCCTCGACAGGTTCCTGTCTAGGAGTAGGCGGCGGGGCGTCTCGCCCAGCCCCTCGTTCTCGTCGTCGACCTCCTCCTCCCCCTCGCCGTCGTCTCCGCGTGGCAGCAGCGTCAGGAGCGGCATGGCGGAGGACGAAGACGACGCGCCCACCACCGCGGCGCCGCTGCCGCCGCTGCAGAGACGGGTGCTGTCCAGGAGCCACGGCTCGCGGGCCACTCCTGTCCGGTCCCAGGACCTGCCGCCGGTGCCATCGAGAACCGTCGGAGCGCCTTCAGGTGACGTGAGAGATCACCCACCATTGCTGCTAATTAAAACCATCTGTGTTGTTCAATTCACCTGCCATAACATCTGGTCTTTAATTAGAGAATTGTACAAGAGTTTCTTAGGGTGATCTGACCATCTGCGTTGTGTTGCTGCACTGCAGAGTTGGATTTGATGAAGGACAGGTTCGCCAAGCTGCTGCTTGGGGAGGACATGTCCGGCACGGGCAAAGGGGTGTCATCCGCTCTCGCTCTCTCCAACGCCATCACCAACCTTGCAGCCTCCGTGTTCGGGGAGCAGCGCCGGCTCGAGCCCATGTCCGCGGAGCGGCGAGCGCGATGGAACAAGGAGATCGACTGGCTCCTCTCGCTCACCGACCACATCGTCGAATTCGCTCCCTCGCAACAAGTATCCGAAGATGGAACAAACATCGAGGTCAGCCAGCAACGAAATCCTCAATAACTACTTGTAATTGTAATTGTGACGCCACCAATTTCTCCCTGCGATGGCAATCAGGTTATGGGCACTCAGCAGCGCGGGGATCTCCTCGTGAACATCCCGGCCTTGCGAAAACTCGACGCCATGCTCCTTGTAAGCATGACCGTACCTTTTCTTTGGAGCTCATTCGATCAAATGTTTTCTTCTTCTCGTGAATGCATGTGGATTCATCTCGGCGCTCATCTTCTGCCGTGGCACAGGAGTATCTCGACAGCTTCGATGAGGCCCAGGAGTTCTGTTACGTGGCGAAAGACGCAGACGCCGCAGACGGCGGCGAGGACGACGACGAGACGTGCGACAAATGGTGGATCCCGACGGTGAGGGTCCCCGCCGAGGGCCTCTCGGACGCGTCCAAGAAGTGGCTTCAGCACCAGAAGGACCTTGTAGGGCAGGTGCTCAAGGCGGCCATGGCCATCAACGCCGATGTCCTCGCCGAGATGGAGATCCCCGAAGAGTACATCGAGTCCCTGCCAAAGGTGATTGATTCATCATATATTTATAAGACCCTTTTCCTTTCAACGAGACCGACTGCCTGCTCAAAATTCAGAATGTACTGCTGCTCAATGTTGCAGAATGGAAGGTCCATTCTTGGAGAGTCGATGTACAAAATCATAACCGACAATGTTTTCGATCCCAACGAGCTCCTGCAGTCCGTAGACCTGTCGACGGAGCACAATATCGTGGATCTCAAGAACCGGATCGAGGCCTCCGTCGTCATCTGGCACAGGAAGGTCTGCCACAAGCTGTCGTGGGCCCATGCTGGCGGCGTCAGCTTGGAGAAGCGAGAGCAGTTCGAGGAGCGGGCACAGACCGCCCTGCTCATCCTCAAGCACAGGTTCCCCGGCATCCCTCAGTCGTCACTCGACATTAGCAAGATCCAGTACAACACGGTACACAGAAAAAGAGCCACAAGTTCTTCTCAGCTCTTTTAATTTCCAGTCCCATGAATGAACTGAACAGAACTGAACTGAATCAATGCAATGTGGTGGTGCTATTTTCGTGTTGCCATTTCAGGATGTCGGATTTGCCATCTTGGAGAGCTACTCCAGGACTCTGGAGAGCCTAGCTTTTGCAGTCTTGTCTCGGATCGAAGACGTCCTCCACGCCGACGCCGTCGCCTGCGATCCCAATCCCAAGCGGACGAAATCTAGGAGACGGCCTAGTCTAGAGTCTCCTGTTCCTGCTAATGCCACCGCTGAATCGCATCACAGCAGCGGCGCCGTGCATTGGCAGGACCAGGATGTTGTTGAGGACGGCGAGAAGCATCCGGCGGATGGTAATAACGGTAGAAAGCTGAAGAAGATTCACAGGGTGGTGACGAAGAAGTTTCTTCCCACGCAACAAATCGTCAATGTGGCGAGTGGGTTCAAGAGCTTCACACACAGATAGCGGTGCTGTAATGTGAGGTTTGAGATGACCAGTTTTTGCCTGCATGGACGACGTGCAATGGTACCATTAATACTTGGAAACGAACATGTAAATAGTTCACAAAAATAGGACCACGGGATGTGGGGGACTTTGGCCAGGGATGATAACATGCGTTCCTCAGATTTTACTAATCGCGTCTGAGCACATCAGCTTACCAGAAATCGTTGCACGGCGAGCACATAACCAGCCGGATCCTGACGCCATTGCCATGGCCGCTCATGTTTGACATTTGAGAGTGCGCAAAGCTGCACTTCATAATGTCAGCAAATGGGTGTAAAATAATTGTCGTTCTCTCAGCATCAACTTTGTGTCACGACGAATCGAAAGTTTACTGGAACCGGGCGGCGAGTATAATGTACGAATACCAAATTGTGCATATGACTCAACGACGACAGTTTCATATACAAGGGACCAGAGATCTTGTCCGATGACAAGTTATTCAAAGACGAGTTCAAACTAGAGTGACGTCCACAACGTTGCCGGGCTTTTAGAAGAGATCAAACTCCTAAAGGGCTTTCAGGATCTCCTCAGCACCAGAGATCGTGAACTGTCCACCTTCCTCGATGTTTGCGACAGTGACTTTGAGGTTGTCCGCCAGAAGTGCAAACCTTTTTGAGCGTACGCCCAGTCCTTTCTCCGTAAGATCAAGCTCAAGATCGAGCGCCTTGGTGTATGTTCCAGATCCGTCAGCGAGGAACTTCACATGCTTGTTTTCAGGGTAAGTATTTGCCCATGCCTTCATGACAAATGGGTCGTTAACTGCAGATCACAATGGAGCAAAATATATCATAGTCTGGCCTAGCTACTTCTGATCCAGATCATAAGCACAACGTGGCAAATTGATGGAATTCAGTCGGTGTAGAACAGATTTACAGTTACTAATTACGACCAGTGCTACATGCAGAGGTAACATACAGCTTAGGCAAAGAACATTAAGAAAATCATAGTATCTGAAAGAACGATGTAAGTTTGAGCGCACTGAATCATATTCAGCTCAGGATGTTTTACAATGAAAAATTATAAGGAAAAAAAAACTGTCTTTGCAAATAAAGATAGACAAATATATGTTGAAACATACCACTGATAAGCAGGATCTCGTCTACACCCTTGGCTTTGAGCTGCTCAGCCTGTGTAATGAAGCCTGGCACATGCTGGTTGCTGTGAACATAGAAGAAATGCACAGAATAGTGACATCCTGAGTACTTCAGCTTTTCACAGAACAATAGAAGGATTTCAGAGATACAAGAGCAACAAAACTCTTGGCTTCAGTCAGCGGATTAGCTTCAAATCTTTTAAAATTTTAGTAATTTGCAATTTTCCATTGAACTTCTCAAAGACTCAATGTAAGCAGCTAACCAATTTTACATAGTTCTCTCTCCATTCTAGATAGTAAGTGGTTATGACTTATTTAGATACATAGATTTTTGCTATGTATCTAGACATAACGTAGATCGAGGTGCACAGCAAAAGCTACGAACCTAGAAATTTAGTCAGCAAGTCATGATTCATAAATAATCAAACAAAAGATAATACCTTTGTTTACACTAAACTGAAATCATGAGTTCTAGTTAGACTAGAGAAAATTCAGTAGTTGAAAGAGGGAAGCAACGACGTATGAAAAATACACCGGCATGTAATGATATTATTCAATTCCTTATGTAAAGGGGCAAATAATCAAGGCGGACCTGACTACACCATCACAGTCCATTTTGGGAGGGGGGCCATAGTTGCACTGCAGTTGCTGATCTTTCTTAACCACCCGTACATGCACGACACATTATTATCTTCCCGAAGTTGTGGGATAAGGTGCTGCTTGAAGACCCAGATCTCAACAACGTAGAGCAACTCCAAGAGACTCTAAATCCTTCCTAATCATTAGGAATATAGATTGCGGTAAACAAACACTCTTCAACAGGTTCTTTAATTGGTTATCCAAACATAGCTATCCTTTATTTCAGATTTTTCGTTAGCCAAAAATAGATAGCGAGAATGACTCTAGAGTACGTGGAAAATATACAAAAGCTGTTGGAGAGTGATGATAATATATAGAAAACGATTTTTATGTAAACGACTCTTTAAATGATGATTTAGAGAGTGAATTTTTATTCAAGGTGCGCCATTGAGTGAGCTCAATAGACCTCCTCTCTCCCCCGTGAAGACCGTGGGTTTCTTGCTGATCCAACGTTCACAGGTTCCGCTCCTTACAATCAGCAACGCACGTGACGCTGACTAGGAGGTGGAGCCGGTTGTGCTGCGCTTCAAGGTCAGACTAAGCATGATTGCTCTTCTCTGCCTGATACCGCCTGCGGCAGATGTGCTGTCGATCTGGCATGGCTAAAACCGGGGGGGTTATCCCTAATAAACTTCCCCCACAAAGTTGGAACTGCTGTAGATCTGTTGCTGAAAACTCTCGCTAGTATTCATTCCGAATCCGAATTGGAACCCAATCCCCATACACGTAACCCATACACCCAGATAATCGGCCTCCGCCTCGACGAAACCTAGGAAGACCTTCCCCACGCACCCGCACGCACATAAACACACAGGGCGATGGAGATCTCCGAGAAAGCTCGGAGGAAGAGACGGGGACGGGAGAAGGGCGTAGCGTAGGGACCTGCAGGTGGGCGTGAAGGCGCCGGGGACGCCGAAGAGGATGACCTTCTTGCCGGCGGCGAGCGCGTGGACGGAGACCTGCTGCAGCTGGCCGTTCTCGTCGAAACACGCAAGCTGGCCGTCGGGGAGGGAGTCGCCGACAGCGATCGGAGCCATGGCCGCGCAAGAGGGGTGGGGGTGCAGGCGGGCAGCGCCGCGAGGACCGCGAGGAAGCGCAGCGCAGGCGAGTGAATCGGGACTTGATTGCGGGCAGTGGTGTGGTGGGTGGACGAGGAGTATTTGTTGCCTTGTTGGAGGGCCTGGGGTTGCTGCGTGGCGGCCCCGTGTGAACGCAATGATTTTGGCGAATAGAGTATGCCGGTATGCCGGAGTAGTAGTAAGGCTCTCTGCACTGCTGCTGGTACTCTAAATTCATCCTCTAAGAATAATATTCCGTCTTGATCATCGATATTCTCTCCTCTATATAACTTTCTCCCGCACCTATCCATTCTCTATATCACTACTCTATACCTCTTTTTCCATTTTTTATTCTTCTCCCCACTCTCTCACCTCCTGCCCCGTTCTCTCTCTCGGTCCGCGGCCACGGCCGAGCGCACAGCGGCCGGCCGGCGACGAGCGCGGCTCCGGCGGACCTCGTGGGCCGTGGATCCGCCCATGCCGCGGGTGGGCGGGCGGCGGGTGGCCTCGGGCTCCGGCGAGGCCTCGGGCTCTGGCGTGGGGTGTGCGGGCACGACGGCGGCGGCCGCGGTTGTGGGCTCCGGCGCGGGGCGCGCGGGCACGACGGCGGCGGCCGCGGGCTCCAGCGCGGCCTCGGCCTCCGGAGCGGGGGCGCGGGCAGACGGGAGGAGGGCCGCGGCTCCGGCGCGGTGCGCGCGGGCACGACGGCGGCGGCCACGGTCTCCGGTACGGGCACGCGGGCTGCCACGGCCGCGGGCTCCGGCACGGGCGCGCAGGCACGACGGCGGCGGCCGCGGGCTTCGGCGCGGCCTCGGCCTCCGGCGCGGGGCGCGCGGGCACGACGGCGGCGGCCGCGGGCTCCAGCGCGGCCTCGGCCTCCGGCGCGGGGCGCGCAGGCACGACGGCGGCGGCCGCGGCCTCTGGCGCGGTGCGCGCGGGCACGACGACGGCGGCCACGGTCTCCGGTACGGGGCACGCGGGCTCCGCCACAGGATAGAGGCCCGCGGTACAGCGCCTTCGTCCGCCATGTCCTCCTGGAGGATGCGGTGCAGGACCGCAGTGCAGACAGCCTAAGACCAGCTGCATTGGGTCCGGCACCCTGTCCGGTATCCTATATGAGCGGATGAAAAATGCTCAAAAACACTGCAGCGGCTCCTGGAAATGCTACACTAAAAAATAGGATGACCCTCGGTCCGGTTTCTGTCGCGGGAGCAGAGGACTTCCGCTACCACCGGCGGCCCTACCACGAGGCATGCGCGGGCCATGCGCGGGTGGCAGAGAGCATGCCGAGGGAGAGAGAGGAGAGAGGTACTAGCGAGCCCCACTCTTTTCATTAACTAAAAAATGTTTTAACTCACAAACTAGAAAGCTAAATTAAATTCTGATTACACCATTAAATTCGTTTCAATAAATCCTATAAAATAAGATCTCACATGGATATATTTAGATAAAATTTATATAGGATGACAAGTGGGGCCATTTTTGAGAGTTAATATAGAGTAGAGATGTAGAGGATGGATGAGTGCAGGAGAAAGTGATATAGAGGAGAGAATCTCGATGACCAGGATGAAATATTTCTTTTAGAGGATGGATTTAGAGGACGGTGAGTGCGGGTAGTCTAAGCTTTGGCGAATAGAGTATGCAGGTATGCCGGAGTAGTACTAAGCGCGTCCGCAATGGCTAGCTATTTGGCTAGCTATTATGACGTGGACACATAAAAAGTAAAAGAGAATAGTTACTAGCGAAGAACAAATATACTCTATTTTACGTGGTTCAAGAAACTGAGAGACAGACATGTGGGTTCTCTGTGTAGAAGATATATAAAATAGTCTTTACTTTTATCTCTCACCTCCATATCAACTAGCTATGTAGCTAACACTATTGCGGACGTCCTAAGGGGCTGTTTAGTTGGGTGAAAATGGGTGAAAAGTGCACTATAACACTTTCGTTAGTAAACTAAAAAGATTCATTTCGAAGTAGCCAGGTGAAAAGTATAAATATACAATAGCTACTATTTTATTTAATGCTTCATGCAGATATAAAGGACAATCGATGTGATGAGAAAAGAGAAATTTTTTTAGAAGTAAATAGGGCGTAAAATACACTAATAGGGACTTTACATGGTGGTTTGCCACCGACTGAAATTCTGAATAGAAATACTAGAATGTTTTTTTTATAGTTTGCATCGCCCGCTCACCGCTGGCTCGATATGCTCAGCTTTACAAGTGATTTTTTTGAAAATAGCTTCGTGAGTAATTTGTTCGACGAAGCTGAACTGTTTTGTTCTGAGAATGTTGTTTCTTTAGTAAAATAGCTTCACAAACAATTTCACGTATAGTTGGGAGAGAGAACTGAGGAAAAAAGTTAGGATATGCTACTTTTTTCAGCTTCATGATAACTTTTCTTTCTATGAGAGGGAAAAAAATAGTATCAGTCATGAAGCTCTTTTAGAAAAAGGCGTTTGGCAAAAAAAAGGCTCACAAGTTCGTGAAGCTGTAGCAAACAGCCCCCGAATCCACGACGACGTCCTCGCCGGCCTCCAACAGCAACGGTCCCGGTAAGGCTGCGTTTAGATTGGAAAAAGTTGGAAAAAAGTGACTGTAGCACTTTCGTTTGTATGTGACAACTTTTGTCCAATCATGGCTCAAATGGACTCAAAAGATTCATCTCGAGCTGGCCAGACAAAAAATATAAACATGCAACAGCTGCTACTTTATTTAGTGCTCCATGCAGGCGGAAAGTACAATCGATGTGACGGGTGAAGCATCTAGGCCCTAATTGTTTCAGTGATTAATGACAACAAAGAGGTTATTATGACTAACGTGTGTTTTGCAGGATAACCTAGAGGTTAGGTCATAATAACATGTAGCTTCAAGCCCCTAGTGATGGAAATCGATTTGTTTTCAAACGATGGAAGACAAGACGGTGATAGGCTAGTTTCAAGTGTCGATTGAAGTTGAGAGACACTTGGAGTAGTCTTAGGTTTTGTTTTCTCTTTGACCGTACAATAAAGAGGGTTTTGGATGGGTAGCTTAAGGTTAGAGAGTGTAGATGTGATGCCCACTTGTCCAACATAGCTCTAAACAGTCTAGGGGGACTCTTGAGAGAGAGAGAGGATCAAGCTTCGTTTTGGAAAGTTTTCGATTCGATGAAGTTTGAACTGAGTTTTGGGCGTCGGACCCTGGGGAGTATGGTCGTCGGACCAATGCCCAGTGTCCGACGGTCCACGTGGCAGCCCCTGGTTGTGCGTCAGAGCATCAGGGAGCGTCGGACCGTGCCCTGGCTGGTCGTCGGACCATTGGGCACAGTCCGACGGTGCCTGGGTGTTGCGGGTGAACGTCAGACTGAGTGGTTTGGCAGCGTCGAACTAATGATTCGCAGGGTCCGACGCTTGCAGAGAGGTCCATAGAGCGCTTTTGAGCGTCGGACTGGGTCCGACGGGGAGCGTCGGACCATCGCTGCGTGTTTTAGCCGCTGAAAGTTCCTGTGCAGAGTTCACCCGAGAGCTCGAGGGCGTCGGACTGTGGTCCGACGGTGTGCGTCGGACCGTTGCGGTGAGTCCGACGCCTTTCTGTCATAGTGCCGAGTACAGATCGTTTGTGACAGTTGGACTGATGGGTATTGGTCCGACGGTAACACTATTCATACGGTCCGACGGTTCGCAAAATGCTGAAAATAGTACAAACGGCTAGTTTTGGAGAGGATGAGTATTTATACTTCACTATTTGCTTCATTCTAGCTCTCTTGCTCATTTGTTCAGCTGAAGCAACGCTTGTGATCTTGTGAGAGTGCAAGAGCCCTACGGAGGTCGAGTGATTCCTACTTGCTTGTGAACTTCTTCCCTAGAGTGTGATCAAGAGTGACTTGTGTGCATCCATCACTTTCTTTGGCCTTGTTCTTGGTCAAGTGAGAGTCTAGGCTTGTTGCTCTTGGTGAT
The DNA here is from genome assembly GCA_038502445.1 of Eremochloa ophiuroides. NCBI lineage: Eukaryota > Viridiplantae > Streptophyta > Magnoliopsida > Poales > Poaceae > Eremochloa > Eremochloa ophiuroides. The sequence continues at coordinate 60,767,214 of JAHLJS010000006.1, forward strand.
CGGCATCACCTAGACGGTTTGGTGGCGATCGGAGGCTTGGTGACCGCTTGGAGAGCTTGTGGGCGGCCCAAGCCAAGCTTGTGAGCGGTTGTGGGCGATCCACCACGCCGAAGAGGCAAAGGATCAGCCCGTAGAGAGCATTTGGTCTTTGCGAAGATCAAGGGGGAGCTACACCCTTGCGTGGGTGCTCCAACGAGGACTAGTGCAGAGTGCTGACTCTCCGATACCTCGGGAAAAACTCGACTTGCAATCTCTTACTCATTTACTTTCCCGCATTTACTTTGTGTTCTCTATATTCTTAGAGTAGTATACTTGTGATAGGACCTGGCTCTAGGTTGCTAACTTGTTTTAGGCTTAGAATTTCATACAAGCACTTGTGGGGTGAGATTGGGCAAATGGCGATAGGTTGAATTGATTTGCGAAAAATTTGTTAGTTGCCCAATTCACCCCCCTCTTTGGCATTCTCGATCCTTTTAATTAGTATCGGAGCCTTGTGCTCACTAATTTGGCTTAACTGCCAAGAGAAGGATGTCCGGTGGTCACGATGGTCCCCCTCCCGTCTTTGACGGTAACGATTTTCCTTATTGGAAAATTCGTGTGGAGCCATACCTTGAGGCAGTGGACCTTGGTGTTCACAAAGCCGCCACGCAAGGGTACCCCACTCCCAAAGCCGGCGCAACCCTCACACCCGTTGAGGAAGAGCACGAAAAGTGGAATGCTATGGCTCGCAACATCATCTTTAGAGGCTTTACCAAAGAGGTGTTCAACCGTGTGAGGAACCACAAAAACGCTTATGCACTATGGTCGGACATTTGTGCGCTTCATGAGGAAACTAAGAATGAGCGTGAGAAACGATATTATGTTATCATAGACGATCTCAATTCTTTCAAAATGCTTCCCAATGAAAATACCAATGACATGTATTCTCGATTGAATATCATTGCAGAGAAAGTCAATGGCCTTGGGTTCACTCAAATCACTCTGGCCGAAGTTGTAAGGAGGATCCTCAATGCTATCCCTATTGACAAGTATGGTCACATTGAGACCGTGGTTTATCAAGGGGATCTTTCAAATGCAACTCCCACTCAAATCTTGGGAAAAGTCAATGCTCATGAGATGTACATAAAGATAACTCCCCAAGATGGCTCATCATCCAAGAAGGAAGAGAAGAAGGACTTAGCTCTCAAGGCCGACAAGAAAGGCAAATCTCAAGTCAAGTATTCTTCTCTTGATTCCATAAGTGATGATGATGATTGTTGGTATAAATTAACTGTACTCTATTAAATAAGATTGTATTCAGATTATCCGCAAGCCCACAGATAATATACCGCTGTCACATTTCACCCGAAGGTTTTAAATATCGTATCCACAAGGAACAGTAGGTGATAATGACCAAGCCGATGAACTTAACCCTATAATTAGGCTAGATAATATCAAGAAAGAGAAAATAGCTAATGATTATCTAGTTCCAACAACCGGTAAGCTTTGAATAATATCGTTCTAACTGGGCAGTGAAATGAATAAGAGTGGAAATCAGAGTTCCCTCTTATCAAACACTTATACACCTATCGATCCTATCAACGAAAGTGGACTACAGAGGAATCAACGTAGCTGTCACCTACGTGAACTACCACTATCCGGCCAATCAGGGGACATTCACAAGTAAACCTAGTCTAGGCACCACGCCTCCACTACGAAATACTACTTCAATCAAGCAATTACCAAGATCAAAGTACTCAATATGAGTTACGAACCTAAGAACAAATAAAAACAAATGCTTACTTGAATTAGAAGTTGAATACAAAAGTATCTCAGAACGCAGCTCCGGGCGAGGGAGCTGAATCCAGACGAATACAGCTACGAAGAAGCGCCGACAGGCCGGAACTCCTCCAGAACTCTACTCCTCTACTCTATCTCTCTACTTCTCTAGACAAGACTAGATCTAGAAGAACTAGTCTCTCCTAATTGCTACATCTAACCCTAACTGGAGATATTGAATTGAAGCTCAGGAAAAAGGATGTCTCCAGGGGGGTCTGCCCCTTTATTTATAGCCCGGTGGGATGAATACGCGCCATTGTATCAAACCGACTTAAAACAAGGGCCGAGATGCATCGTGGGAGGCGGTGGAAGAAGACTCCAGAAGATGGGGGCCGAAACCCTAGGGGGGCACCGGCCGGCCCCACCCTAGGGCCGGCCGACCCCACTTTGTGGGGTCTCGGGCCCTGGTTGCTCGGGTGTGTTCCAGACTCTTCCAGGGTCTTCGTGATGATGTTTTCTTGGTGGTTAAGTTTTGTGTCTTTTATGCTCTTTAACCATTCTTTTATGCTTTTCTGGAATAGTCCCTGCAAAATACAGAACATGCAAAACTTGAGGAAATTGTCAGTTAAAACCCTAGACTAGTGTGTATTCATGTGTCCTTTCATGTCTAAAATTCTAATAAAAGTTGATGTTATCGACCGTTAACAACTCCCCCAAACTTACCTTTTGCCATTCCCTTGGCAAACAACGTAAGCCTAATTACTAATAAACTTGGATCAGGAGTTGCTATAATGCTTCATGCCTTCCAAGTACACATGCTTTCAAACAGAAATTCTCCTCCGGATTAGACAAAACTGCTCTAACTTTCAAACTTACCCATTGTACCTTTAACTATTGAGCTTCTCAGCTTTTGCATAAGTCTTGAGCAACCGAAAGATAGAACAATCAAGTCAAGCACTATGTCTCAAATTCTTCATAGTACCAATATTCCAGAGTTTTGCAAGTTTTCGAAATAAAACTCAGAGCTTAATTATATGACACCCTCAAGTCTCTTAATATATGTGGTATTTATGGATCTCACTGAGGCATTAATGATGTTATGCCTTCCTACAACCAAGGATTATAGTGGAGCTTATAGGAGTAGCAATAACAAGGATGAGCACACTTGCAATTCATATATTATAAAGTCAAACAATGGATCCACAGAGAGTCAAGTCATACAATCAAACCAAGATGTGCATGTGTATGGAATATGGTGGATAGGTATATATATGGTGGCTAATCCTAATTCTACTTTTGCCCTTTGAAAATAGATCTCTCTCTTGGAACTTAGAATTTTTCAGAAAAACATGGACTATCTTTATTTCCTTTTCCTTTTCTTCTTTCTCTCTCTCTCTTTTTATAGGGAGGCGGGCATCTAAGTACCCATTGTTTTAATTGTTGGGACACTTGTCCATCTTTTACTCCTTTTTTTATTTTGTTTCAATACTTTTGCATTTGAATATAAATAATTGGAGAGATAATGATAATAACTTAGAGCAATTAAACAGGGGTTGTCCTATAGGGTATATTTTTGGGTGTTTACTCCCAGTGTAGGAGAAAAACATTTTAAAGGTGGATTTGGTTGGAAGTGGAAAATGATTGCGCTTACTCCCGGAGTAGGAGTAATGCATATGTGGGTGGAGTGTGTAACTGATCTTGATTTTAAAAACATGACAAGACTCTCATAAGGTATATAACAAAGGTTGGCTAAACTCAATGCAAAGCAAGCAGTATAAATGTGCAAATGTTTTCCTATCTCTAAATGTATCATATATGTCTTTGGTAGGAATTTACACTTTGTCATACAAGAGCTCATCATGTAAGATTTTAAATTTAAAATAAATCTTCAGAACTTAGTATTGGTAGGAATAAGAGAGATAGCAGCTCAACCTTCATGTATCATATCAATTAATCACCTAGACTTAGCTCAAGCATATGCCTCCACAAGTTTCAGGTTCAGAGTGAATTCTTAAGCCAAAACAGTAGTATCCAAAACTCGTGGGAGTTTAAGGTTGAAAACTAGGCACTTGAAAGGAATTACGGCAGAGCAACTATTCATCATCTCCAAGACAAAATTTTAATGTTCTCCAGTTTTTATTTGACTCTAACCTAGACTGACTATAGACACACTTTAAGACCACTCTAATATATAGCTAAGTTTTTATTTGGTTTTCAAATTTTATCTTACTAGCTAACTCACGCGAAAAAAACGATATGGTACAATAATAATAAGGTGGGAAACTTATACTTAGCTGGATTTTAAATGGAGGGTGCCCTCCCCCAAGCTGGATGTTTGACAGGGTCTTTGATGTTGCAAATTGAGTGATCCTTCTAGGAGCAGGTGTATCGGCAGTGTAAGGGCGTGAAAGCCCTAGTTTGGTTTTGATAATTAATGACATTCTAAGGACTAATCTAAGTTGCTAAGTGATGGCAAGGTTTAGGTTGGTCAAACTATGGAGTGTGGAGCCTAGGAAACTATGCTGATCAAGATGGCTCTACCATGGATCAAGTGAACAAGAAGTGAGGTGATCAAGTGTTAAGCAAAGGCATGAAGGCAAAGATATAACCCAAATAGGTTTTCCTTTTGGTGAACAAGACACCTAGTGGGTGTGTTCACATTTAGGATAGATAGCCGACTATTAAGGGGAGAACGAGTGTTGGATTACTTTCAAGTGCTCTAGGTTGCATTTTATTTGCATTGAACTAACACAACCTAGAGATCAAAGTTAGAAACCCTTGGAAAATGTTTGCAAAGTGCTAACACACTGTGCACAAGTATTGAAGACCTTGAGTGTTAGCACATAGAAGCAAGGGATGAGAAATAGACTTGAAAAACCCTGAGAAATGAGCGTCGGACTGTTAGCAGGGGCAGCGTTGGACCATTGAGTAGAGTCTGATGCCTAACCCTAGTTTTGGCCAATGGCGAGCGTCGAACGCTCGGTTAACGAGCGTCGGACCTTTGCCCTCTTCAGTCCGACGGTGCCGAGCAGTGTCGACGTGACGCGTGGCGTTCGGGAGAGCGTCGGACGCTAGAGTTTCGTCCGACGGCGAGCGTCGGACTGGAGTCCGACGGTTTTGAGCGAGTTAAAACCTCTCTTGAAGCGTCGGACCGTGGTGATCATTGGTCCGACGGCTAACCTCGCGAGAGTCCGACGGTGGCCGAGCTGTGTCTCGTCTGTGAGAGTCGGACGGTCCGACGCCTGGAGCAGTGTGCGCGTCGGACCATCAGCATGAGCGTCCAACGGTTGGGAAAACGACGCGAGAAGTAGCCGTTGAGATCCAGCGGCTGTGGTTGAATCGAGCTGACACGTGGTAGCCATCCGAGCGTCGGACGCGAAAGATTGGTCCGACGGTTGGTCCGACGCCCCGAAAAATGTGTTAACGGCTGTTTTTCAGTGGATAACGGCTAGGATTGCACTTAGGGGTATTTATACTACTTCTCTGGTCACTTGGTGACAACTCTTGCACCCTTGAATCATTTGCATACTCTTTGTGAGCATCCTAAGCCTCCCACTCACTCAATTGATCATCACTTGTTCATCCATTTGAGTTGAGTGATCCACAAGTGCATCATCGCTTAGTGATCTGCATTCTAGAGCACTTGAGGGCAAGCCAAGGCTAAGTTCTTATTCTCTTGGGACATTGCCGTGTCCCTAACGGCTTGGAGGTGATTCCGGTGTGAGGTTGATTGGTGTTTGTTCAAGCCCACACCGAGGTGATTGATTGTGAGAGGTTTTGTGGTTATCCTCGGCGGAGTGCCAAAACCAACTCTAGTGGATTGCTCGTGATTGATAGCCACTTCTCTTGTGTTGGTGAGCGGCTCCCGGTGAGGGATTGGCGTGTGAAGTCTAGCTCGCAATCCACCAAGGATGACCGGTGCCACAACGAGGAGTAGCGTGACAGCGATCACGTGAACCTCAGTAAAAAATCGAGTGTTCTTTGTCTTTCCCACCATCGAGTGGACTTTTGTCTTTCCGGTATTCGATTGGGTTTGATCTCTTGGTTTTCATATTGGATATCTCCCGGTGATTGGTCTTCACGGCGTGTGGACTTCACTTCAATCAAGCCCATTGGTATAATCCACTCGATCTTTCTTCCTTGCGCTTACTACTTGTTTAGGTGCCATCTCCTTAGGAACGGACGAGTTGGTTTCTTGCGTGTTGAGTGCTTATATTTGTGAGTAGCATATCTTGATAGGTGGCTTGCATAGAATAGTCTAGAGTTAGCGCTTTGTCTCGCTTGCTTAAACTTCTAACTTGTGGTCTAGTATTTTGCTAGAATTTTTAATAGGCTATTCACCCCCCTCTAGCCTATACTGTCCTTTCAGGGTGTCAGGTTGACTAGCTCTTTGATCTTGTATTTTCCTGTGAAATTCAATTTCCAACAAAAATACCAAATCTTATGGAGAGGGGTTAGGTTTAGTACCACTCCATGGTAAGTGATTGATTTTATATTTCCAGCAGAAGTTTTCTAATTGGGTGGACCTTCATGTGCCCACATATTTTTGGATTTTTTTCTAAAAAGTGTGGACCTTCATGTGCCCACATGTTTTTGGTATTTTTAGATTTTCTTATGGTACTATGGTGAACCTTCATGTGTTCACATATTTTTGGTATTTTATGACTTTATAAAACAGACTCGATAATCGCATAGGTATAGTTACCTAATAACTAGGAGATACTCCTCTCTCAAGCTAGATGTTTGCAATACTTGGTGCTGATGATCTTTAGAGTGAGCTTGCTAGTAGCAGTCCGGTGGGTGCCACTGATGGACTCACTCCTCAGACATAGTGTTATCCTGCATAATTATACTCCAACAAGAAAACCAAAACTCGAGGCTCGAATGTGATAAGGGGTTAGCGGTCAGCCAATAAGTAATTGATTATTCTTTTGAGTTGATTTTAAGTTGATAGGTTCTAGCAGGATTCTTTTTAGGATTTTCTGATTTTCTTATGCAGAAAAGTAAATATGTATGCATGATGTATATTTTATTTTTATGCCACCACGGAGAATATTTATTCTCATGGGGCTTAGGATTTTCATAATGCAAGAAAGTAAATACAGATGCTATTATCATTTTTTTATGTCACCACAGTAAATACTCCTGCAGGGTTACCATAAGTTATTCACGTGGGGCTTTAATATTTTGTGATGCAGTAAATAAGTCAATAAAGATTTTTATTTTTTTCTTTTTCGTTTTGATATGCATAAAGATGAATATGCTAAAGTGAAATTACTAATGTAGATAGAAATACTAATTAATTAGATAACTACCATATTATCTTATGGCAAGGGTGCGGAATTTAAAGTCTACCGTTAGGACTTTTTCTTCCACTCTTGTGTATCTCTCTATCTTAGAGATGGAGGTCTTGATGGTTGTACCTCTGGTGATGGTGATGTCACTTTTGTTCTTTGTTTGGCCAGCAGTTTGGAGTAGAGCGTTAATTGTTGGATCTGACAGCATCTTGCTCAGTGTGCATGTTCACAGAACTTTCACTTGTAGAATTTTGGGAATCAATAACCTCAACACTTTGCTCGAAGTGTTGTCCTATTTACAAAACCAAGGTAGAGATCAAGTGCATGTGCTTTGTTGGTGGAAAAACACCAACAGAACCGAATCTATTTCTTTATTTATTCTTCTCTAGCCTTAAGCACATTGAACAAGACAAAGTTGATGTTACATAATTTGTTTTACTCATGACATGAGTGGTAAGATCAGACGATTAAGCATTAATATTGCATTTAAGTTCATACGGCAGAAAAGATTTAAATTGTTTAACCAATAGAAGGGTTGTCCATCTCTACATAATATATAAATTTTCACATGAGTGTGACTATCATCTTCCAAAGATAGAATGCAATGTTTTAGCACATTTGGTTAAGATTGAGATCAAAATAATGATGCCATGAACAATCTTAAAGGACAAAGCATGTTGAGTTAATTAGATTAATCAATTAAATCTGTAACTCTAGCATGTTTGCATCTTCATTTATGTGCATACCAAGATCAAGTGGAGAATAGTGACCACTTACCTTAAAATATTACCTTCATTATAAGAGCGTGATGTCACTAAGTAATGAAGGGTAGATGACTTGCTGTGGTTCTTTCTTCTCTTGTATCTTGAGTTGTTCATGAGCATCTTGTCTCCATTGTTGCTTATCCTCTTTGCCATCTTTTGCTTCTTTGATTTTATGACACCTTGTCAGTCCATTCATTATTATGCCTGCAACAGATTAGTGGACAACACATACCCGATGGAATGTACAATTTTGGAGCATAGGTTGTTTGTCCAGAATTTTATCATGTTCCATCTATGCTATTAAGAAGATAGGATTGATATTATGTTAGCATAGATTATGTTCTATACCAGCATGACTTGAGTCCAAGTAACTTGCAGCAGAAGATAAAGTGAATGAATAATTAATACTCACAGTTCTTCCATCCATGATGAATGAGCTGTGGCTTACTCTGCAAAGTTATTGAAGATCAGCATGCGCCCTGTCTCACCTCTGATTTGAAATTTATCTCATGACTTACACAGATTAATTGTGAAAATTTCCTGCAGGGGTTAGTCCAACAAAATATCCAATGTCTAGTACAGTAATTTCTAGTTCAATAACCAAACCAAACTCCATGTTTAATTTTAGTTAAGGAAGGCTATTTAACCAGAGCACCACGCTCAATTTAAAAGCCTTTGAAAATACCTATACCGTCGTACGTAGTACTTCGAAACCAAAACTTACTATGGCAGACAAAGGTGAAATGAAAGCACTTATAGAGATTTATTCATTTAGAGATGAAAAGGCGAACAATTGAACATGGATTAGAAAGGTAGAGACAACCAATATTAGCAACATAAGATTTTCTAAGTAAGCCCATTCCCCCAAGCTGGAATTTTGCAAAGCAAAGTTAAACTTGGATGGATATAATTCAATATTACATAATGATTGGTTTGATATACCTTCCATTGTTACTCTTCTACTTCAAACCTGAAATGGTTAGTGACAAAAATACCCAAAGGAATATTTTTATATTTATAATTTTATGCTCAATTTAAAAGGGCATTATAGTAAAATTAAAGGTGCAAGCTTAATTCATTTTTTCAAGAGTGGTTATTTTAGGACACAAAGTTATTTTTGGGAAACCTTCTAATTATTGTACTTTAAGTTCATGGGGTGGTTTCCTCTAGAACACCAACCTATGTGCACCTATATCAAGATTACAACGATATCTAAAATATTTATGATAAATATATGCATCTACAACCACCCTTTCGAAAAATTTATGAACAGGTAGAATGAGGGGGTTGAAGATCTCGTGTGTGATAATGTTAGGGAGACCAACTGATCCAGGAGATTTCTCATATGAGCATAGATTCGATGAGGTGTTAATGAAATAATTCCGATGCTCATTGATGTGACCTCCCTTTTCAAACTCCAAGAGTGTTTCTTCATGGATGTCTTTAGGCAACAAGTTTGTCTCTTTTATTTCATGTCTACGACATTCATTAGAAAATTTAATTTTCTAAGATTTCCCATGGATTGGTGTCTCTAAGTTTGGTCTTGTCTAAGGCTTTCTCTAAACTTGGATGAGTTATGTTTACTACAGAAATTGATTTAAACTCACCATTTGAATCTAGACCAAGTTTAGATGCTGATACTAAGGCTTCGTCCTCTTCCATCCATTTTTTGACAATAGCGTATGTGTTTCTAGTATGTTCTATGCATTCCTGCCATTATCGCAGCTCTTCTTGGTCATTCCAATAATTTTCATGACTCCTATTCTTGGGATGTCTTAATGGGATCCTAGGGTCATTATGAGGCTTAGGAGAGCGAGCAGAAGAAGGATCATCGGGGTCAAGGATGGGTTTAGAGATGGGTTCAGATGAGACATTTAATGTGGGCATAGAAGGGGAGAAGATTGAATTAATTTCTAAGTGGCTTGGCTCTCCTTCTATGGCATCACTAGACATGCCATCTCTGCATTCTTCCCAATGTCTTTCATGGGGAAAAGGAAGTTAACGACATTTTTTCCAAGATGCTCGTCTAAGAAGATATGGTTTACATTGATTTACGAGCATCTTAGCTAATTGAAAGTCTAAATCATCAAAGTGGGGTTTCGATGGTTTAGCATTGATAGCTAAATCTTGGGATTGGAGTGGTTGTGTTTTAGCTACCGAAGCTTTCTCTGCTTATTCGGGGTATGATTCCTTCTTTTCCTCGGGGAGCTCAGAATTAGCCTTGGCAACCTTGTTGATCATAGCTCTTGCTTTACTTATTGGCAAATAAGGAAAGGCTCCTCCAGAGGATAAATCAAGGGATTCCCTAGAGTTTTTGGTAAGACCCAAATAAAAATCTTGAATAAGCACAGGGTCTGGAAAACCAAGGTCAGGGCCAGATGTAACAAGTTCATTAAAACCATCCTATGATGTACTAAGAGATTCTTGTTCTAGTTGCCTAAAGTTAGAACCTCTTTTCGAAGGTTAACTACTCTATGGATGGAAAGAAATATAAACAAAATTCAGAGAATAAGTTTTCCAATCCCTTTGCATACTTCCTACGGCTCGATTATACCAACGTTTAGCTCTTCCGATCAAAGAGAACGGAAAAAGCTTCTACCTTAAAGTCTTATCAGACAAGACAGCAATGTGCAAGCATGCACAGGTCTGCTCGAATTATCGTAGGTGTAAGTATGGATTTTTGTTACCCTCTCCCGAGAAGGGTTTATCCCGAATCATATTAATTAGACATGGGCGCAGCTCATAGCCAGGTGTTATGATATGCTCTACAGATTTTGGTGGCACGAAGCTTTTGCGCATGCCAAATAGATAGATAGGCGTGGAATTTAAAGCATCCATAATAAACATAAAATGATGAAAAGGTAGGGATAAACTAGAAAAGATAAAAGTATAATACAAGATTAAGCTAAACTCAGTCAAAATCAGCAAACCGTTCCCCGGCAACGGCGCTAGAAATGCTTGTTGGTATAAATTAACTGCACTCTATTAAATAAGATTGTATTCAGATTATCCGCAAGCGCACAGATAATATACCGCTGTCACTTTGCACCCGGAGGTTTTAAATATCGTATCCACAAGGAACAGTAGGTGATAATGACCAAGCCGATGAACTTAACCCTACAATTAGGTTAGATAATATCAAGAAAGAGAAAATAGCTAATGATTATCTAGTTCCAACAACCGGTAAGCTTTGAATAATATCGTTCTAACTGGACAGTGAAATGAATAAGAGTGGAAATCAGAGTTCCCTCTTATCAAACACTTATACACCTATCGATCCTATCAACGAAAGTGGACTACAAAGGAATCAACGTAGCTGTCACCTACGCGAACTACCACTATCCGGCCAATCAGGGGACATTCACAAGTAAACCTAGCCTAGGCACCACGCCTCCACTACGAAATACTACTTCAATCAAGCAATTACCAAGATCAAAGTACTCAATATGAGTTACGAACTTAAGAACAAATAAAAACAAATGCTTACTTGAATTAGAAGTTGAATACAAAAATATCTCAGAACGCAGCTCCGGGCGAGGGAGCTGAATACAGACGAATACAGCTACGAAGAAGCGCCGACAGGCCGGAACTCCTCCAGAACTCTACTCCTCTACTCTATCTCTCTACTTCTCTAGACAAGACTAGATCTAGAAGAACTAGTCTCTCCTAATTGCTACATCTAACCCTAACTGGAGATATTGAATTGAAGCTCAGGAATAGGGATGCCTCTAGGGGGGTCTGCCCCTTTATTTATAGCCCGGTGGGATGAATACGCGCCATTGGATCAAACCGACTTAAAATAAGGGCCGAGATGCATCGTGGGAGGCGGTGGAAGAAGACTCCAGAAGGCGGGGGCCGAAACCCTATGGGGGCGCCGGCCGGCCCCACCCTAGGGCCGGCCGGCCCCACTTTGTAGGGTCTGGGGCCCCGGTTGCTCGGGTGTGTTCTAGACTCTTTCAGGGTCTTCGTGATGATGTTTCCTTGGCGGTTAAGTTTCGTGTCTTTTATGCTCTTTAACCCTTCTTTTATGCTTTTCTGGAATAGTCCCTGGAAAATACATAACATGCAAAACTCGTAGAAATTATTAGTTAAAACCCTAGACAAGTGTGTATTCATGTGTCCTTTCATGTCTAAAGTTCTGATAAAAGTTGACGTTATCGACTGTCAACATTGATGATGATGATGTGAAGATTACTCTCATTGTGAGGAAGACCACCAAGATGCTCAAGAAGCTCAACAACAAGAGAATCAAGTTTGATTCCAATAAGAAGTTCTTCACAAGTAGCAAAAGGAAGCCCATCTCCGAAATGGATTGCTACAATTGTGGAAAGCTTGGGCATCTTGCTCATCAATGCCCAAAGCCCAAGAAAGACAAGTTCAAGAAAAAGAACAAGGGCAAAAGGCAAGACTCAAGTGATGAGAGTGATGACGAGAAGAAGAAGGCCAAGCCATTCAAGAAGAAAGAATTCAAGAAGAAACAATTTCACAAGAATAAGAAGAATGGCAAGGCTTACATTGTTGGTGATTGGCTCACCGACATTTAATCTTTTAGTGGATCTTTCGGTGAAGAAAGTGATGATGAAAAAGAGAAGGTGGCCGCTCTTGTGATTGGGACTTCACTTCCTCCACCGCCATCACCGCCCTCATCTCCAACACACTTTTGCCTCATGGCTAAGGAAAAGAAAGTACCTAATGATGATGAGAGTAGTGACAGTGACAATGAATATGATTCACCCACCTATGATGAACTTGCTAGCTTGCTTAATGATTACACCAAAGTGATAAGAAAGCTAACAAGAAAAAATAAAAAACTAAAACTTGAAAATTGTAACCTCTGAGCTCAAAATGAACAATTTACTAAAGGTAGTGATGAGCTTAAAGTTGAAAATCAAAATGTGTCATCTAAGCTCAAGGAGCTCAAATCATACATAAAGGAACTCAAAGAAAAATATGATAAACTTGAGAAGATGCACATTGAGCTCACCACTAGCTACACCAAGCTAAAATAGGACTATACTCAAGTTAAAGTGAATCATGACAACCTTGCTTTAGCTTATGACTTGCTTTCCGATGAAACACGTGATGCTACTAACCATGTTGTTAAGTGTGACATAGCTACATCATGTGATGACTTGATTGATAAGATCATTGAGTAAGGTGCTAGTAGCAAAGGCAAGGAAGTGGTGGTGGTCGATTGGCATGATGACTATTTGAAGCTCAAGATTGAGAATGACAACTCGAAGAAAGAGCTAGAGATGCAATAAACCACCAACACCATTGTCATTGAAACGGTGCAACAAGATGATGAAGCTGAAGTGCTAAGAGAAGAAAACAAGATTCTCAAGAGTGAGAAGTGTCAACTTGCATCCTTGTTGGAAGAGAAGAAGAAATTGAAGCAAGAGAAGAGTCACCTCACCGTTGGGTTGCAAAGATTCACAAGGGGCCAATATCTTTAAAGTGATCTCCTCATGAACACCGTGATAAAGTTTGATAGAAGTGGGATTGGCTACATGGGTGAGAAAGTGCAAAATATTAGAGCCTAAAATAGACTCAACAAAGCAAAGAACAAGCCCAAGCCCAAGCCAAAGAGATGGTTTGAATGTGGACAAGAAGGTCATTTTGCTCATGAGTGCAAGACACCATCACCACAACCTTTGCCCAAGCATGCTAGGCCCTTTGCCTTTGATGCTCACTACATGCTAAGAAAAAATTCTAAGGGCAAAGTGAAAGTCATGTTCCTAGGTCCCCCCTAACGAGAATAGACCTAAGCAATTATGGGTGGCTAAAACTTTGGTTGAGAAAGTCCGGAGCCCTTCTCAAGTATGGGTTCCTAAATATCAAGCTTGATTTGTTGTGTGTAGGTGAACTACAAGACCAGTGGCTCTTATTGGGTAATTGATAGTGGATGCACTCAACATATGACCGGTGATGTTCGTATGTTCACCTCACTAGAAGAGAATGTAGAAGACCAAGGAAACATAACATTTGGTGACAATTCTAAGAGCAAAGTGCAAGGGCTTGAAAAAGTGGCTATATCAAATTATCATTCTATCTCAAATGTGCTTCTAGTTGCTTCTCTGAGCTTTAACTTACTATTCATTGGTCAATTATGTGATCTTGGCTTCCAATGCCTATTTACAAGTGAAGAAGTGGTTGTTTCCAAGAAACATAACAATGAAGTTATATTCAAAGGTTTTCGGTACAATCACCTCTATCTAGTGGATTTCAACTCGGAAGATGCTAATTTGAAGACTTATCTATTCACCAAACAATCTCTTGGGTGGCTTTGGCATGGAAGGCTTGCACATATTGGGATGAGTACACTCAAGAATCTATTGAAGAAGGAGATGGTGAGAGGATTGAAAGATGTTGTATTTGAGAAGGACAAATTGTGTAGTGCTTGTCAAGCCGGCAAGCAAGTGGCAAATACACATCCATCCAAGGCATTTGTATCAACCTCAAGACCATTAGAGCTACTTCACATGGATTTATTTCGGCCAACAACTTATGAAAGTATTAGTGGCAAGCTCTATTGCTTAGTGATTGTTGATGACTTTTCAAGATATACTTGGGTGTTCTTTCTTCATGACAAGACCGAAGTTGCCGCATCTTTCAAGAAGTTTGCTAAGAGAGCACAAAATGAATTTAAAGTGAAGATCAAGAAGATTAGAAGTGACAATGGGAAAGAATTTGACAACACAAACATTGAAATATATTGTGATGAAGTTGGGATCAAGCACGAAGTATCATCTACCTATACATCTCAACAAAATGGAGTTGTTGAAAGGAAGAACCGGACATTGATCACCGTTTCAAGGACTATGCTTGATGAGTACAACACACCAGAGAGGTTTTGGGCGGAGGCAATTAACACCGCATGCTACGCATCTAGCCGTCTATTCCCTCACCGGTTGCTAAAGAAGACCCCCTATGAACTATTCATTGACAAGAAGCCGGATGTCTCCTACTTTCGGGTGTTTGGTTGCAAGTGCTACATCTACAAGAAGCGGCAACACTTAGAGAAGTTCCAAATACGTTGTGATATTGGTTTTCTTGTTGGTTACTCATTGAAGTCCAAAGCATATAGAGTATTCAACAATGCCACCGGCCTTGTTGAAGAAACATATGATGTGGAGTTCGATGAATCTAACGGCTCTCAAGGAGAGCATGAGAATCTTGATGATGTAGGTGATGAACCATTGAGGAAGGCTATGAAGAGTATGCCAACCTGAGACATCAAGCCAAAAGATGATGAAGATGATGGTGATGATGTGCAAGTGATCAATCGACCATCTTCATCAAATGTGCCTCAAAATGATGAAGACAAGGATGGGGTGGATCCTCATGAAGACACCCACATCACACAAGAAGAACTTGAGGCACAAGCACAAGATGTTGATGCTTCACAACCTCCTCCTCAAGTGGTTGATAGAAGATCTACTCCACTCCTACAAGCTCATCTTCAAGATCTCATAATAGGGAGTCCTTCAAGGGGGTAATGACTCGCTCACAAAGGCATGCTCAATTCATTGAACATCACTCTTTTGTCTCTTGTATTGAGCCTACTAGCATAGAAGAAGCTCTTCAAGATCCAGATTGGGTGAATGCCATGCATGAAGAATTCAACAACTTCACCCGCAACCAAGTTTGGACATTTGAAGAGAAGACAAAAGGAGCAAGAGTCATAGGCACCAAATGGGTGTTCCGTAACAAGCAAGATGACAAGGGCAATATTGTGAGAAACAAAGTAAGGCTCGTGGCAAAAGGGTTCTCCCAAGTTGAAAGCTTGAATTTTGGGGAGACTTTTGCCCCGGTTGCAAGATTAGAAGCTATCCGTATCCTACTTGCATATGCATCTAATCACAACCTAAAACTCTTTTAAATGGATGTGAAAAGTGTATTTTTAAATGGCTTCATAAATGAACTTGTCCATGTTTCGCAACCACCGGGTTTTGAAGACCCTAGATATCCAAACTATGTTTATAAGTTGTCCAAGGCGCTATATGGCTTGAAGGAAGCCCCACGTGCTTGGTATGAGCGCCTCCGTGACTTCCTCCTCAACAAAGGCTTCAAAATCGGCTTGGTTGATACCACACTATTCACCAAGAAACATAAAGGGCATATCTTCATTTGTCAAATCTATGTTGATGATATTATCTTTGGTTCGACTAATGAAGATTTTTGTAAGGAATTTGGTGATATAATGAAACGACCTCGATTTCCACGAAGGGAAATCCACAGGCTCGAATTGTAATTCAACAGATTGCTTGGCACAATCCATGAAATTACCCATATCTCAGTTGCCACCAGGATCCATACAACGGTAAACAAGTCTTACATAAATATTTATTACATCGCCACACTGGCGGAATCAACAATCAGAGAAGCTTTAGAAGATGCGGAAGCGATTCATCCTTCACGGCCAACTTGAGTGTAGCACGTGACCCTATTCCTCGTCATCATCTCCCTCGAAGTCGTACTCATTCTCGTCACCTGACAGCAAATTTATCAGTACGATTTGTACTGGCCACGGAGCCCACCTATGCAGCATTTGCTTTGTGGAAAGTGGATGCAAGGCTATACAAGCAGACCTATAGGCTGAGGTTTTCCTATGCAGCTGTAATCAATGTTTTAATTAGTCAAGTTTTATCACCAGTTAACACCATCATCCCTTTTCCCATCACCACACCTCACATACCCACACCTCGCTCTCATTCGACAGGCCCAACTCCCTCTCGGGCCTATCTCAGCGGCACACTACCACAACGGGTACACTGCCGGAAAAATGTCATCCAGGGGGAGAAGAGAACACTCACTACACTAGTAGAAGCTTCACAGGAAAGGTCCATAGCCAACAGGTTGGCATATGTATCGATCGATCAACCATACACTCTGCAGAGGTTTCACTACTCACAAGATTAGCCATCATAGGTGTTGCGCAAACACCTAGGCAGAATTCCGGGTGCTTGCTTGCCTAGGTCGATGCCACCCTACCACTCAGCCCTGGGATATTCCGGATCCTACACCGTTATGCTGAGACTGGGAGACACAGTACCGGGCCCATCCAGTGGTACTGTGCATCTAGGACGGAACGGGAACCCATCGACCGTCTCCGCCCACCCTTATCACCTTTCAACCTAGCAGTAGTGGCACCGTCCTACCAAGTAGTCCAGCCGTCTCCCGCCCATCAGAAGCGAGTGAGTAGAAAAGGATTCCCATGAACCTGAAACTAGTCCATCCTAGGTTTGACCAAGCAGGCATCTCCACTTAGGGGATACTCTCCCCGTGCCATCACAGCACCTCCGTTCACGGGCTTCAAACCACCAAGGCTATCCCACCCGGAACCTCCTCAACAACTTTACCCGCCACAGGTATCTCGCTTGGGGATGCCCAGGTTGCACCCCCGGCACGACTTGCCCCATGGGCTCGTCTCACATCCCACTTGGTCGACATCAACCCTTACCACGCACCCAAGACGCACGCAGCACTCTCTCCCAGTGGTTATAATTAGTTATACACCGTCCCAATTCCACCACATAGCATATAGCAAGTAGAAAGTAGTGGAAGAGTAACAGTAAATTAAGCAGCAGCTAACCTAACAGCGGATAGCAGGGTAAAGTCTTATCAAGGCAGGGAATTCAAATATACTACCATGCAACCAATCCATACATAATCATAAAGCAATAGCAACAATGTCATTTGCAATGCGTAATAGGATCTAAGGATTTGGTGGGACGTGGCACCTTCGTAGTCGTCTCCTAGCTCTTGGAAGTACTCGTGGTCGTCTTCCTTAGTCAGATCCTCCTCCGGCTCTGAAATCGAACACGAGATAGTCGCGTCAGCGACTCCTATAGAGTATTTCAGAAAAATCCAATAAAACAAAGAGCCAAATGCACTCAAACATAGTCTTAGATTGTAGATCTCATTTTCCTGAGAATTTTGATATGTGGTGCGCAATTTTTGGTCATCGTACGAATAAGTTATGAATTTCCGAAGATTATCCTATTTTCTGAAAATGGGAAAACTGGTCGGTTAATCAGGGGCAGCTCGGGATGTGGCGCGCGGGTCCAGTAGTGCGGCATGTGGCGCCTCAACAGAACACAGACCCGATGGTCGTCCAGGTGTTCGATGCTGGTTTCCAGAGAGTTGCCAGAGTTGGCGTAGCTCGGCGTGGCTCGGCGGTGGTCGGTGGTAGCTCAGCTGTGGTTGGGGGTATCTCGGCGGAGCTCAGCGGTGGTCGGGGGTAGCTCGGCTGTGGTTGGGGGTATCTCGGCGGAGCTCGGTGTAGCTCGGTTTAGCTCGGCGGGGCTCGGGCGAATCGGAGATTCGGGGCGCCGAGGGTGCCGCTCTCCCGAGCTCTTCCGGGGAGGCTCGGGCGAATCGGAGATTTGGTGCGCCCGAGGGTGCCGTTCTCCCGAGGTCTCCCGCGGAGGCTCGGGCGAATCGGAAATTTGGGTGCCCGAGGGTGCCGTTCTCCCGAGGTCTCCTGCGGAGGCTCGGGCGAATCGGACATTTGGGTGCCGAGGGTGCCGTTCTCCCGAGGTCTCCTGCGGAGGCTCGGGCGAATCGGACATTTGGTGCGCCCGAGGGTGCCGTTCTCCCGAGGTCTCCTGCGGAGGCTCGGGCGAATCGGACATTTGGGCGCCCGAGGGGGCTGCTCTCCCGAGCTCTCCTGGGGAGGCTCGGGCGAATCGGAGATTTGGGCGCCGAAGGGGCTGCTCTCCCGAGCTCTCCTGGGGAGGCTCGGGCGAATCGGAAATTTGGGCGCCGAAGGGGCTGCTCTCCCGAGCTCTCCTGGGGAGGCTCGGGCGAATCGGAGATTCGGTGCTAGCAGGGTTCCAGGGCGTCTGTTCAAGGCGGCGGTGTCTCTCCGGTGCGGCGGACGATGACAGGGCGGCGATGGCCATATTTCGGCAAGGCAGGGCTCGGCTTTCTAGCGGCGGTGCCGAGGCAGACTTGGCGAACCTCGGCGGCCTTTCTCCGCAGCGCGAGGCGACCGGGGGTACTCGGAACGGATCTTAGGCGAGGCGGAACCTGTCGGCGGCGATGTCGTCGCGACGGTGAGGTTCCGGCGGGGCTAAGGAGGTCTTCTAGGAGATGTATACGCGTCCAGGGTCCAAGGCGATGGTATACCAACTACCAATTTTGGCTACCGAGCTTTCCAAGGTGCTCGGTTGTGGCGGCGGCGTGTCGCCGACGACGGCGGAAAGCGGCATCGCGGCTACGACCAAGTATTGGTTCAATCGAATGCGGTCTTGTCAAATTGGTGAGGCCAGAGAGGCATACAACACTCTGGTGGCGAACTTAGCCATGGCATGACCTTCTTTTGGCTACGGCTCGCGGCGGCGCTCCGGTAAGGTCGCGGCGCACGCGGCCAAGGCGATTCAGGCTTCCTCTAGCGCTTAGATCCGCGTAGCTAGCTCAAGGGGGTCGTGGCGGTGCTCCACGACGTTCTAACCTGTACGGGTGCTATTCGGATTGCTCGGAACGGGTGATTCGGCGTCGGAACGCGTCGGTGGTGAGCGCACTCCGCCGAGAACGCGTCGTGCTGCGTTCTCGGTCTAGCAAGCTTGTAGTCCGGGGGTTTTGGCTGGTCGAGTGAGTGCATGGTGCAGGTGATCTTCCCGAGCCGGTATAGGCTCGTGCCTGCGCGTCCCGAGGGTGGAACGCCATGGCAAAAGCAGGGCAAGGTTCGGTCATGGCGTGCGATGGCTCACCGTGGTGTCGGTGAAGCTAGGATGGCGGTGCAGTGGCGAGTCGGAGCCGTGCAGAGCGATCGCAGTGCCGTGCCGCTCCTCGTCCGCAGCTCGGCTTCTCCTCCGTGTCCGGCTCCGGCGTGCTCCGCGGCGGCGGCGCTCCGGCAGCTTCTCCTTCCCTGCTCCGCCCTTCTCCTATGCTCTCTCTCTCGGCTTGGTGCGGTGTGCCGGTCTGTGCTGCGGTGGCGGCGAGGGGAAATGAGGGTAGGGCTTCGGGGTGCTCCAATTTATAGGCGAGCTTGGCCAGCTCCAATGGCGAACGGTCTCGATTGCGCTCGGCCGATCGAAGGGCCGTGGCTCGAGTGGATCTAGGGCTCCTGATGGCGCGGGTTCGCTTGGCGGCCAAGAAAGGAGGGGACAGGAGGGGGACAGCGGGGTCAGGGCTCTGCCATGCGGTCGGCTGTGGGACCGGGGTCACGCCATTCGCGCGACACCCCCGGCAGGCGCGTCGCCTTCGTGAGGAAGAAGAACAGTGGGGGCGAGAGTGGCTGACAGGCGGGGCCGGGTTGGCAGCGAGCGCGAGCGCGAGCGCGTGTGTGCCGGTCGCGCGCGTGCGCTGCCGAGCCGCGACGTGGGCCGCGCGCGGTGAGATGAGGAGAGGAAGGTCGGGCGGGCTCGGGCTGGCTTGCTGGCCGAACTCTCTTTCTCTTTTTTTTATTTTCAGTTTAGTGTATATATACATATATTGCCCATTTTAAATATTGAGTAAATACAAATATAAATTGCAATAAATCCCAAATGTAATGCATAAGTTATTATTCTATGTGAATGGAATTAAAATGCAAACTACACTCCTTTATTTACCAATTTCATAATGAAACCTATATGCTTGCACAAGAAAAATGGGTTTTCACAATAAATAAATGAAAAATTTTAATTGGTTGGGATTTTTAGATTGTGTGGATTTTTAGGGTTGTTACATATAATGTCCAAGGAGTTCGACATGTCCATGATCGGTGAGCTCACATTCTTCCTCGGCTTCCAAGTCAAGCAATTGAGGGAGGGGACGTTCGTGTCACAAGAGAAGTACATGAAGGACCTCCTCAAGCTCAAGAATGCAAGCCCATCAAGACCCCCATGTGAAAGGTCCTAAATGGCTAGAGGGGGGTGAATAGCCTATAAAAATCTACAAACAACACTTTACAAGACGATTAGTAACAATAGCAAGCTTTGCAAAACACTAGCTCTAAACTATGCTATGCAAGCCACCTAGACAAGTATACTACACTATGATCACTAGTTCACACTCAAAGGCTATGTCACTACTATACACTACTCCTAAGTGAGCAACTAACTAACAAGCTACACACGAGAGTAAGTGCACAAAAGTAAAGAGAGAAGGTGATTTCAATACCCCCGGTGTAGAGAAGATATGAAGTCCAATATAACCAATCAATCACATATAAGGGAAATCCTCGGTAGAGAGATGACAAGATTTTTTACCGAGGTTCACTTGCTTGCCGGCAAGCTAGTCCTCGTTGTAGCGATACACCCACTTGGAGGTTCACGCGCTAATTGGCATCACACGCCAAACCCTTCTCAAGGGTGCCGCACAACCAACACAAGATGGGGATCCACCAAGCTACGAGCAATCCACTAAAGATGCCTTTCGCGATCTCCCGCGGGGATAGGCTCAAGAACCCCTCACAACTTCACCGATCGGAGGCGGAGACAATCACCAACTCCCCTCAACGATCCTCGCAGCTCCAAGCTGTTTAGGAGTCGGCAAACTCCAAGAGTAACAAGAGAAACCGCTGCGAATCACCACTACCAAGTGCCTCTAGATGATCTATATCAATGCAATGCACTTGATGCTCTCCAAACTCACCAAATGATGAACACAATCAAGTAGGATGAGTGAGAGTGGAGTGGGAAGGCTCACAAGTATGCTATGATGTTCAGGAGTGCCAAGAGCTGCTCCCCAAACCGGCCAAGTGACTATTTATAAGCCACACACAAAGAACTAGCCGTTTAGACTTCACTGCGTACCGTCGGACTGTCCGACGGCCAGACCGTCGGACTAATCAGCATGGTCCGACGCCCTGGATGAATGCCACGTGTCACTAGCCGTTTGAAGTCGAACGTTGCATCACAACGGCTATTTCCTCGCGCCAAAACAACCGTCGAACAGACGAACGTCGGACTAAATCAACCGGTCCGACGCCCTCAGCTGACTACCGTCGGACTCAGTCAGACGGAGCCGTCGGACTAACGAACGCGGCCGTCCGACGCTTCCAGAGAGCTCCCCAAGCCCTGAAAACCAGTCCGACGCTCACCGTCGGACTAACGCCGAGAGTCCGACGCTCACCTGCTCTCCACGTGTCACCTCTTCGTCGCTCTGAACCGTCGGACGCTTCGGACAATAGTCCGACGCTCCGAAACTGAGCGTCCGACGCTCTCAGCAGTGTTAGCCGTCCGACTGAGGCTAATGGTCCGACGCTCTGTGACAATACAGTCCGACGCTACTTTTTCTATTGTAATGTCTCCGAAATTCGCCGAAGAGAGGACCAAACCCTCTCTAACCCTCGAACTTCACCCCGTTTCTTAAGGTACTAACACTCCAAAGTATCTCTCACTTAGGTGCACGTGTGTTAGCCTTTTCAAAGAGTTTTCCACTGGGTTTGTTAGTGTCACTAGCATCTATATGCAATGCAATGATCATGAACACCTAGTGGCACTTGATAACCGTATTTCATCAACGATTTCGCCCCTCTTGATAGTACGGCTATCTATCCTAAATGTGATCACTCCCTCTATGGAGTCTTGATCACCAAAAGCAAAAGAGCTCCTATGGATTATACCTTTGCCTTGAGCTCCTAGATTTTTCACCATCTTTTGATGAAGCTTGTGGACTTCTTTTGATGATGGACTTATACCATTTGCATGGATGCCGTCATTGCCCTTCACTTGTGACCTCCACCGACCCGGTCCTTTGCTCCATCTTGCCATTTACTAATCAATTCTCATGAAACACTTAGAGCAATCGTTAGCAAACTAGGTTTCATCAATTACTCAAAACCAAACATGGGCTTTCACCATGCCTACTAACGAACATCTCGACCTTGATGAAGCAGGTAAATCGGTTGACCAAACTCTCTATCATTCTATGATAGGTAGTTTGTTGTACTTGACCGCATCTAGGCCCAACATCATATTTAGTGTGTGTATGTGTGCTCAATTTCAAGCTAACCCTAAGGAACATCACTTAGTTGCGGTGAAAACAATCCTTAGGTACCTGAAGCACACCCCAAGCATTGGTCCTTTGGTATCCCAAAGGAGCTAACTTTACTCTTGTCGGCTATTCCGATTCGGATTATGCCGGTTGCAAGATTGATCGGAAAAGCACATCTGGAGGGTGCTATTTGCTTGGAAGATCACTAGTTTCTTGGTCCTCCAAGAAATAAAATAGTGTTGCCTTGTCAACAACCGAAGTGGAATACATTGCCGCGGGTGCTTGTTGTGCACAAATTCTTTACATGAAACAAACCCTTTTTTATTATGGAATTAACTTAAAAAGAGTGCCTTTGTTGTGTGACAACGAGAGTGTGGTAAAACTTGCTAATAACCCGGTTCAACACTCCCGCACTAAGCACATTGACATCCGCCATCACTTCCTTAGAGATCACATTGCTAAAGGTGACATTTCCTTTGAGGGAGTGAGAACGGATGATAACATGGCGGATATTTTTACTAAACCATTGGATGAGGCACGGTTTTGCACTCTAAGGAATGAACTCAATTGTCTTGATCTAAGCAACTTCACTAAAAGATGATCTTGTGTTGTTATGTGCATTGCATTGTAATATAAAACATGTGTAACTTTGAATTGCACGTAAGGCTTGTCTAACTCGGTTAAGATAACCGCCTAAAAGCATGTGAAGAAGCTTACCCGAGGACAAACTTGACAAGCAACTAGTTTAATTTACGCGAATTTGCAATTCATATGCGTGGTTGTTATTTTGTCGTTTCGTTCTTGGATTTCATTGCATATTTTCATAAAAACTACATATGCCTATGGCAAACTATTTGAAAAATTGAGGGACTGAGAGGGGACATCTCATACTAGTTCCAACTATTGTTTATTTGACTCTTATTGGGGTTGGAACTTAGTTGAGAAAAATCGGCGCGAAGAAGATTGAAGAAAACTAGGTTTCAGGGCGTCGGACTGACGCGTCGGACGCTGGTTTTCCCAGCGTCGGACCAATTACCACAGTCCTGACGGTCCCTAGCCCTGTGCTTGACGGCGTCGGACTCAAGCGTCGGACAACGTTTTTTCGTGCGTCGGACTTTCAAGTGAACGAGTTCACGAGAGTTCACGTCATCGGACTGAAAACGCTTGTTGGTGCTCTCTGTTTCGTTCTGGAAGCGTCAGACTCTGCGTGGGATTGGTTCGATGGGTGCTGCAGTGGCATCCGATGATCTGTGTGAAGGCAAGATGCAGTTCCTCTTATCTCTGTCTTGTGGGGACCGCCACTCTCTTCATTCTCAAACCACCGTTGGCCCATGCCCGTACACCGATGCACCACTGCCGCTCGTGCCCTAACCCTAGTCCGCCGCATCCTCCGGTTCACTGCTCGGCTCACCGGCGACCTCGCCGCCGGTGGCCGCCCTTCTCCGACCGTTTTTCCTGCCTGCGTCCTCCACCGTCGTTTTCTTCTCAGCTGCAGAGTCGCCATCACCGTTGTTGAGCGTCGCCGCCGTGGATCTTCCTCGCCGGTGCCTCTTCTTTCTCTGACGAGCTCTTCCTCGGTCTCTGCTCCTCTGTAGCAGAGGCCCTCAAGCTTCTCTGATTTTGGCGGTGAGCTCTCTCCCTTTCCCTCAAGGTGTTCGACAGATTATCTCTTAGGGCTTCCTTCGCGTTCCTTGCTTACCTTTGCATGATCCTTGGTTTGTGCAGAGGTATGCTTCTTTGAGGTTTGTCCTAGTGACTGTTTCTCGGATCTAGGGTTCCAAATCTTCGTTGTCTCGTGGTATGCTTCATCCTTTTTCAAAACCCTAGCTCCCTCTCCACTGCGTATGTTAGTCATTGCTTTTGTTCATTGACTTATGTCCTTCATATACAGTGACTTGAGCCTCTTCATGGTTGGTGTCCCTCACATCGATGGAGTACTTATCTCTTCACAGGGTTCCCTCTTCTCCCAGGTTGTTGCTCTTTCTATTCTATTTCTTATCTCATGTGCTTGCTTCCACGGGATTTCTCTCATCTCTAGTTGTATATGCTTATGTACTCCTGCCTATATCTCTCTTGCAGCTTGTCGTTGGTCAGAGGTAGAGGTTGGCAGTGTCAGTGAATCCAGGGCCAAGCCCGCGGATATGGATTGAGGCCAAGCCTCACAAGTGACAGTTGGAAGTTACAGAGAGACAGTTGGCAGCTTGGGCAGTGATCAGCAGAGATGGTTCGTTGCAAGCAGGCCAGTTGCAATCAGGGTGGCACAGGTGGGGATGATAGGCTTCCTCCTCGTCCTCCTCAGGACAAGGGGAAGGCTCCTTTGGTTGAGCCTAGCAAGAAAAGAAAGAGGAAGTTGACAGCTGAACAGAGGCAGGCCATCAGGGTAGCACAGGCAGCTGAGGAGGCAGAGCGTGGTAGAAGCCTCCACATTGGAGGCATCTCAGTTAGTTTAGCAGGTAGAGAGGGTCCTCAGGAGCAGACATAGACTCAGACAGAGGCAGAGACACAGTCAGAGAGACAACCAGAGCAGTAGGAGACTCAGACTCAGGGGGAGCAGGCCTAGACACCTCCTCTTCGATGCTCGGCCCGCACTCGACCTTCGGTGCCACCCTGGCCCACTGGTCAGAGGTGTGGCGATCGAGTTTTCAGGGCGCCTGTTTCCACTGAGCCGTAGCCGGAGCTAGAGCTAGAGGTACACTTGGACCTGTGGAACATCTCCGCAGCCCGAGTCAGAGAGCTTCGGCTGACTTCTCTTCAGAGCTGGTTCCCACCTCAGAGAGACCCTAGAGCTTCAGAGGGCTGGTACACTACTCTTTACGAGGACTTCTTTACCGCCCTTGTCACTTCAGTGGTTAGGTTACGGTAGCACAGAGTGTGTCCCCTCGTGGACATAGTCCAGGCAGGTGGTGAGGAGATCAAGCCGTACTTGACCTACTTGCCTAGACTTGCTGACTTACTTGGACAGTCAGGACAGTACGTCAAGTCGTGGGTTCGTGAGTTCTACGCCTCTCTTTGGATCGACCCCGACCAAGAGTACCTACAGTACACCTTTAGTGGAGAGCCTTATAGGCTCTACACGAAGGCCCTCAGAGAGCTGCTCGGAGTACCAGAGTCTACCACCAGGTTGCACATGTAGCAGCTTGCTTCCGACCACCATTTGGAGACGGCTCCTGCAGGACACCCTCGAAGCTTCGTCCCGTAGGTCGTCTCTTGAACGACATGATGCGGTGCACTGTACTATCACGGGAGGGGTACAAGGAGGGATTGACTCACTTACAGCTTTGCCTCCTTAGTGCCCTGGTCCAGCAGTCAGAGTTTGATATTGTTGACTCGATGATCAGCGAGATGGAAGATACATTGCAGAGGGCATCAGGTCTCGGTGACAGCTTCCCTACGCACACTGGATTTCCTCTATCCTTGTGCGCAGGCTCTACAGGATTTGGACAGGGATTACCAGGGAGTTGCGCCAGACAGACACTGAGTTCCCCATCTACAGGATGACCTCGATCATAGATGGACGACGGGGCAGCAGGGCCATTCACAGGATTCAGCGTGGTCAGCGTTCGGGGGCAGACATGGCAGAGGTCCAGTAGCAGGATGAGGCTATGAGGCACGTTGCCCATAGCGAGCTTGAGCAGTTGCTTGTCGACGACGACCCTGTTGACACCATTTCCGACAGCACTGACAAGGACTACCGACCTATCCCTAGGCGTCCATGAGCTCACGACTCGGAGGCCGGTGGCCCCAGCTTAGCTCCACAGGCTCCACAGACAGACCCAGCCTTGCTTACGATTCTTCAGAGTCTATAGTAGTCTCAGCAGCAGCAGGCATAAGGGCAGACTCGCCTCACCAGGAGGAGGCCCGGTTAGCCAGAGAGCATGCCGCAGCGTTTTCACAGATTCAGCTTTGCCAGGACCAGTTCTAGCAGCAGATGCTCGCGATGCAGCTCCAGAGCCAGCAGATTCAGTTGCAGACCTTTGGGTTCATGGAGCACATCATCAGGCACACCGGTGCCCCACCTTACTTGGTGTCGACACTTCTTAGCGCAACCACCAGAGACAGGGTGTTAGGCTATCTCTGATAATGGCACCAGAAGTGCCTGTGGGGTATTTCTTATGTCTATTGGATAATTCCCCAAGCACACAGAATATACTGCTGTAGCACTTCACCCGGGAGTATTCCAAGGTATCATTATTTATTTTTATCCCAAGGGAAAGCGGTTGCTAGGAATAATTAATAAAAAGAAAGAGATCCTTAAGTTTATAGCAACTTAGTGTCAACTAGCGATAGAGGGGTAAATCGATATAGAGGAAAGGGTAATGACACCAAGACACGACAAGGTTTTAGGATAACTAAAGATAACTAGTAGAGTATAGCTAGGTGGGAGGACAACGAGTGAGTATAAGACTCTTATGACACTTACTTTACTCTTGTGAACTATCGTATCAAATGGATGAATTATACTAAGACAGCTACCTTACTTTTGGTGTGTAGGGGATAGGCGAGACAGTAGGGGATATAACCTCTACCCGAATCGGCCATTCTCTTATGGGAGCCTACCTTTTAAGAACTTGCCTAAAACACGTGGAGGGATACTAAAACTAGACAGGGCTGTCACCACCTACTAGCACCCACAAACAATCCGTGCGACAAGCGACATTTAAAGGCAAGATCTAATCTAAGCACTACGCTTACACTAAGCCTTACTACTCTAGTTGCGTACCAACAACTAAAGTACCCTATGACAGGCGATGAACTACACACGTGAGCTGATTACAGGATCACTATCCAATATAACTCAACCATAAGTTAAGACAAAACACAATAATACTATAAAGAATAGTAATGCACTAAGTAGAGACTTAGTAAAGTAAAGTACAGATAATATATTGATAAAGATAAAGTCTTACAGAAGAAAAGGTACAAGAGATATACCAGACTCTCTAGCAGACGACTCCGGAGACTCCGAGCGTAGCTCGACTCGACTTTAACCCCCACACTAAACTAATACTACTACTATTAAAGAGTAGAATTCTTGTAACTTGTGGCTCTTAGGTGTCTTGGGTGTCTTGAAGAGGGTGATGGCTGCCTCTATTTATAAGGGACAGTTGAGGGGCGCCACGTCAGCGATCTGCGTGCTCCTTGCCTCTCCACCCTTGGATAAGCCGCCATTGAACCGCCATAATATGGACGGCCATGGTGATTTCAGCACATGGGAAACATGCTAGAAGGCGGTGGAGATCAACCGACCTGGCTGGGCACCAGGGGGGTTCGGCCGACCCCCCTATGGTAGGTGGGCCTAGCTAGGGTCTTCTAGAAGGAGTCCTCACCTGTCATAGAGTGCAGTAGTGGCCTGGTCCCAACTTGGGTGGTTCGGTCGAGCCACCTTTGGTGAGTTGGGCCCACCATTGTGGTCCCCATCTGTTGACGGTGGATAACATCAACTTTTATTAAAACTTTAGACATGAAAGGACACATGAATACACACTAGTCTAGGGTTTTAACTGATAGTTTCCACGAGTTTTGCATGTTCTGTATTTTCCAGGGGCTATTCTAGAAAAGCGTAAAAGAGGGGTTAAAGAGCATAAAAGACACGAAACTTAACCGCCAAGGAAACATCATCACGAAGACCCTGAAAGGATCTAGAAAACACCCGAGCAAGCGAGGCCCCGGATCCCACAAAGTGGGGCCGGCCGGCCCTAGGGTGGGGCTGGCCGGCGCCCTCCTACTAGAATATTCCTCCCACGCTTCCTTGGCACCCAAGTAAAGCATCCCTCCGTCGATCTAAAGTCGGTTTGATCCGACGATGCACGTAACATGAGACGCGGATCGATGACGTGGCGGTTCCTTGCCCCCTTCTCCACCTTGGCCTATATAAGGACGCCCCAGGCCCCCCTCAGAAGGCATTCTACACCCCAGTGCTTCATATTCTCTACATAAATTAGGGTTAGGGTCCCTCTAGTTAATCTAGTTCTAGTTCATCTAGTTGTAGCAGTTAAGAGAGACTAGTTCATCTAGATCTAGTCTTGTTTAGACATTAGAGAGATAGAGTAGGAGACTAGAGATTCTGGAGGAGTTCCGGCCTGTCGGTGCTTCTTGGTGGCTGTATTCTTCTGGATTCAGCTTCCTCGCCCGGATCTGCGTTCTGAGGTACTTTTGTATTCAACTTCTAATTCAAGTAAGCATTTGTTCTTATTCGTTCTTAAGTTTGCAACTCATATTGAGTGCTTTGATCTTGGTCATTACTTGATTGAAGTAGTATTTCGTAGTATAGGCGTGGTGCCTAGGCTAGGTTTACTTGTGAATGTCCCCTGATTGGCCGGATATTGGTAGATCACGTAGGTGACAACTGCGTTGAGTCCTTTGTAGTCCACTTTCCGTTGATAGGATCGATAGGTGTATAAGTGTCTGGTAGGAGGGAACTCTGATTTCGCCTCTTATTCATGTCACTGCCTAATTAGAACGATATTATTCAAAGTTTACCGGTAGTTGGAACTAGATAATCATTAGCTATTTTCTCTTTCTTGATATTACCTAGCCTAGTTATAGGGTTAAGTTCATCGGCTTGGTCATTAGCACCTACTGTTCCTTGTGGATTCGATATTTCAAACCTCCGGGTGAAATGTGACAGCGGTATATTATCTGTGCGCTTGCGGATAATCTAAATACAATCTTATTTAAGTAGAGTGCAGTTAATTTATACCAACACCATCTGTCATTGATTGTCCCCGTGTGTTGGTTCCACCTAGGTTGCATGTTTTTCACGTTGAATCCTTGTGCTTTGTTTCTCCACCGTTGAATAGTAACACATGTTGATCTAATGGATGAAATGAGCTGGGTGGAGGGACACATGGATCATGCCATGTCACCAGAGCCAGGTGGGCCCCATGTAGGGTTCGGTCGACCCATACATGGCCCCACCCTGGGCTCTCCTCTCTTCTAAGTGATGTTGTGCACCATTTCTTGATGTTTCTTGGCCTGTTTGATCTTTGCTGCATTCACAAGCTTAAGAGTACAAGTGGAACTCGTTATTGATAAAATATGTTCATGATATGTTTATCTTCCCTTGAATCCGAGGCCTGTTGACGGTGTTTGAATGTGGATTTTTATGGTATATCCACCGTCAACACTTGGCCTCAGCTCCTCCAGTTCAGCAGGTTGGTCCAGCAGCCACTGCAGCCCAGGTGACTATAGCATTACAGTCCAGCGGACTTCAGAGTCAGGGCACTGCTCACCTTTCTAGTTAGCTTACTACTCCCACACAGCAGATGCAGTAGTGGTTTGCTTCACCAGGTTTTGGTCAGGGGTTCACGCCTATCCGCACAGGTTTCACACTAGACTTGGGTGGCCCCTCAGTGACCAGGAGCTTAGGTGCTACGTTCAGCGAGATCATTGGCACTGCCCACACCTCTAGAGTTCAGAGAGCCAGTGCCTTCCACCACAGCTCCTCCTGCTACCGGTACGTCCGAGACACTACCGTCCTCAGTAGCTTCTTCTGAGCATATCACTACCACTACCACAGACACTGAGGCGATAGTTATGACAGTCGCAGAGCCACAGGGTTAGCAGCTTGACACCGAGGAGCAGACTGCTCCAGAGTCTGTTCAGACAATTCCAAAGGAGCCAGCTCCTACAGAGTCAGCTTTTGCAGCTCCGGACACACAGGTTGACCCGGGTACAGAGACAGCAGAGCCGACCCGGACCGCTTCACCTATTCGTTCACCGACAGAGGGTCAGGCAGATCAGAGCTCAAAGTCAAACACCGACCCCTCGCAGTTTGAGCTTTGTCCTCATGCCTCCGACCGCGACACTGCAGCCTCTTCTCCACCTCCAGAGTCTTAGGTCTTTTGTGCTTGATGCCAAAGGGGGAGAGAGAGCATAGATTTAGGGGGAGCGATGAGAGAGGGATTTGGCTCTTATGACTTTTGCTTGTTATATTCTCATGCATCATGTTTATCTTTCTTGCATTGTATATATTTGTGCTTGAGACTTGGTTTGTGACATGTGCTTGAGCTTCATGTTATATATTTCATGTCACTTGGTTCTTATCTTGGTTATGCACATTGTCTTAGCTTCCGCACTTCACTCTGATCTTGAGCATAATATTTTGGTACTTGTGCTTATTCCATATCCTTTGTGTACCTTGTGGCCTTGATTTGTATAAGCATGCCTAACCCTTTACTCTTATTGTCATATGCTTATATGAATCAAGCCTTTAAAAACCTCACATTTTCTAAATCTATTTGAGGTTGTTGTCACCAATCACCAAAAAGGGGAGATTGAAGTATCTAGGCCCTAGTTATTTCGGTGATTAATGACAACAAAGAGGTTATTATGACTAACGTGTGTTTTGCAGGATAACCTAAAGGTTAGGTCATAATAACATGTAGGTTCAAGCCCCCTATCGATGGAAATCGATTAGGTTTTCAAAGGATGAAAGACAAGACGGTGATAGGCCAGTTCCAAGTGTCGATTGGAGTTGAGAGACACTTGGAGTAGTCTTAGGTTTTGTTTTTCTTTTTGACCGTACTATAAAGAGGGGTTTGGATGGGTAGCTTGACTTAGAGCAAGGTTAGAGAGTGTAGATGTGATGCACACTTGTCCAACATAGCTCTAGACAGTCCAGGGAGACTCTTGAGAGAAAGAGGATCAAACTTCGTTTTGAAAGTTTTCGATTCGGCGAAGTTTAAACTGAGTTTTGGGCGTCGAACCCTGGGGAGTATGGTCGTCGGACCAATGCCCAGAGTCCAACGGTCCACGTGGCAGCCCCTGGTTGTGCCTCAGTGCATCAGGGAGCGTCGGACCGTGCCCTGGCTGGTCGTCGGACCATTGGGCACAGTCCGATGGTGCCTGGGTGTTGCAGGTGAACGTCGGACTGAATGGTTTGGCAGCGTCGGCTAATGATTCGCAGGGTCCGACGCTTCCAGAGAGGTCCAAAGAGCACTTTTGAGCGTCGGACTGGGTCCCACCGTCAGACCATCGCTGCGTGTTTTAGCCGCTGAAAGTTCCTGTGCAGAGTTCACCCGAGAGCTCGAGGGCGTCGGACTGTGGTCCGACGGTGTGCGTCGAACCATTGCGGTGAGTCCGACGCCTCTCTGTCACAGTGCCGAGTACAAATCATTTGTGAGAGTCGAACTGATGGGTATTGGTCCGACGGTAGCACTATTCACATGGTCCGACGGTTCGCAGACTGCTGAAAATAGTACAAACGGCTAGTTTTGGAGAGGGGGAGTATTTATACATCACCATTGGCTTCATTCTTGCTCTCTTGCTCATTTGTTCAGCTCAAGCAACCCTTGTGACCTTGTGAGAGTACAAGAGCCCTAGGGAGGTTGAGTGATTCCCACTTGCTTGTGAGCTTCTTCCCTAGAGTGTGATCAAGAGTGACTTGTGTGCATCCATCACTCTCTTTGGCCTTGTTCTTGGTCAAGTGAGAGTCTAGGCTTGTTACTCTTGGTGATCGGCATCACCTAGACGGTTCAGTGGCGATCGAAGGCCTGGTGACCGCTTGGAGAGCTTGTGGGCGGCCCAAGCCAAGCTTGTGAGCGGTTGTGGGCGATCCACCGCGCCGGAGAGGTAAAGGATCAGCCCGTAAAGAGCACTTGGTCTTTGCGAAGATCAAGGGGGAGCTACACCCTTGCGTGGGTGCTCCAACGAGGACTAGTGAAGAGTGTCGACTCTCCGATACCTCGGGAAAAACTCGGCTTGCAATCTCTTACTCATTTATTTTCCCGCATTTACTTTGTGTTCTCTACATTCTTAGAGTAGTATACTTGTGATAGGACTTGGCTCTAGGTTGCTAACTTATTTTAGGCTTAGAATTTCACACAAGCACTTGTGGGGTGAGATTGGGCAAATGACGATAGGTTGAATTGAGCATTAAATGTTGATAACAACTGAAACTAATTTGACAACTTTGCAAAATGTTGTGAGACGAATCTTTCGAGCCTACTTGGGTCATGATTGGACACTTATTGTAAAAGTTAGCACGCTGCTACTGTAAATTATACAAAAATGGGTAATCTAAACACCCCCTTGATGTGTTTCACTGGAGAAGCATAGGGTTGGACTCGTCCCCTAAAGGGGATATTTTGCTTAAATGCGGTCACCCCGGTTTCTCCGAATCGAGC
Source organism: Eremochloa ophiuroides (assembly GCA_038502445.1). NCBI lineage: Eukaryota > Viridiplantae > Streptophyta > Magnoliopsida > Poales > Poaceae > Eremochloa > Eremochloa ophiuroides. The sequence goes on from JAHLJS010000006.1 coordinate 60,800,088, forward strand.
GAACGAGGTCGACTCACTTCGTGTGAGCGAGCAGGGACTGAGTGCAGGGTCGGTGGTGTCCGAGCACGAGCTGTGGTGCTGGACCAAGCCAAGCTGGCGACAACGGTACGAAGCCGTGTAGGCCGCGCGTGGACGGTTGGGACCGAGCATGGGGGCGGCGTTGTGCGAATGCGAGCAACAATGCTAGACCGAGCGTGGCGGGCGGCGATGGCATGGGGCCAAGCAGGTAGCGCGTGGACGACCAGGACCAAGCGCGGGACGACAGACGGGGATGACTGCGGCTGCGTGGGTCCGTGTGTGAGGCGACGGGCCCGAGCACGGGGCTGTGGGGCGCCGAGAGCGGGGCGAGCGCTAGCCGCACGGTGGCGAGCGAGGGTGCAAGCACTTGGCAACGAGGGCCGCAAGTGCTGACGTGTGGCCCTGAGGGAGAGGAAGGACACAGAGACTAATGTATAGGGCCCGCATGGCAGGATCTCAACCCATAGCAAATGTGTCTCGAACCAAACACTAAATCAGGACGCCAATCCACACAACCAAACAAGAAACCGGTTCACTCCACTCTAACAAATAAGGGATAGATTCAATCTAACCCAGTAAGTTCCACAACCAAACATATAGTTATTGTACAGTGTTGGACGACGAAACAAAGTTCATTTTCAGCAGGTATTCATTATAACTTCCTCGATAAGTGATAACGGTGCTAAAAATAATCTTTTTGCTGGAGATGTTTTTTTTTCGACCACCAGTAATATGTTTTCTCCAAATACCATTAGGAGATAAAAATATTTCTAAAAAAGATTAGGAGATAAAAAATCCTCTCCTACTGCAAATGCTCATTAACAGGTACATCAGAGGAAACAAAATGATAATATGCTCGGTGGGTTTTGGTTGTTTATGGTAAAAATTGCTTCAACACTCACAACAACGATAGATTTTTTTTAGAGAGAGAGAGAGAGAAAAAAATGATACACTAAAGTCGATCGGTCGGGAGAAACAAAATGATAACGCGAAAAAGGATCTACTAGAGCCAGAAAAATACAATCGTCGACAGCAGAATTCATTCAGAGAAGAGGAAGCAAAAAAAAATTAATATATTTATAGTGCCAGAGAAAGAAAAACGTCGACAGCAGGATTCGAACCTGCGCAGGCAAAGCCCAACAGATTTCGAGTCTGTCTCCTTAACCACTCGGACATATCGACAAGTTATACTACGATGAAATACCTAAAGTATATATGTTTTCCTCCCAATAACATGCACCAACCATAGATCCCATAAAAATGCTTGATTAAAGTACTCCCTTAGTTATGAGTGGCTTAAGCTTCTTGCCTCAACGATTCAACCATCATCCATCAAGCAATCGCTCTCCAATGCCGACGACTTTTATTTCGATTTACACATTTCATTCTAAATTATATTGCACGCGCCTCTTAACTCCTTATCAGTTTTGTAGCAGTGCTCATCTAATCTAACTATTACCTTATTTGTGTATACCATCCCCCTTCCTCTCAAATCACTGTAGGTAAACAGTGTCCTCTCATAGAGTTACTGTTCTGAGAACAGTAAGACCGGTATGAACAGTAACAGGTTAATGAACAGTGCACCCGGTATGAGCAGTAACGGGTCTCAGTGAACAGTACACCCAGTATGAACAGTAGGTCTCTGTGAATAGCACACCCAATATCAACAGTAACAGGTCTCTATGAACTGACCCGTTATCCTTTAGTACCCGCTAAAAAAAAAAACATGGCACGGGGCACCCGAGATTGGAAGAGTTGGATTGGAGAACTGCCGATGCTCTGACATGCACACCAGCTTCGTGGGAAACCGCACATGCATGCCATCTAGGCTAACAAACAGGTAGTAAATAAGAGTAACTTCGTGTAGATGAAACCGCACACCAGCTTCAGCAAGTTCATATAGGAAACTAGTCACTACTAGAGAGGGAGGTAAATAGAAGTTGCTACTTATATTTTATTAACATGCTAAAATTATTGGTTTATAACAAGTAAATTATACAAAGCTTCTGGAGACACTCTAAGGTTATCAAACACAATTACACTTGAGGAAATAATAACCCGGCCCCCATATTCATCAAATCAACTACAAAGAACAAACTGATGGGCATGGTGTATTGTTTCAGTCAACAATACGTGCTAAACGCCACTCCAAATATTATTATCCCAATACATATACCAAACGAATCCTGTCTGACACTTGTTCCGAATTGGATGAGCTTGCATCACGATCAAGTTTTGCATCTCGGATATCAAACTCCAAGCTTTGATGAACTTCTCATCTCCGTTGAATGGGTTTTTGTCATGCATATGGCCAACTTTTGAGCCAATGTAGGAATCCTGCCGGTTCTGTATTTTTTGCAACTAAGATACCAATCTTTTGAGAAAAAAAATATTGAAGTTTGCGATGTTGATGCTGCGAGGCCTGAATCTAACCTGACAGGCCCTCAAGTGAAGTTAATTTTGTGACGCACTTGTTTTCACTTTCAATTGCCTAAGCGCATATTGCGTTTTCGCGTTTTAATCCGAATTCATAAAGTCAGCCAACATGACAAATGTCAAAAGATAGATTGGTATAGTAAGTAAGCTACAATTCTTGAACATTAGTATTGCGTATTGAACATTCTACTAGCTAGCAGTACTTCTTATGCTAGCCCGCGAAGTAAATCGTGTTCAAAGAACAGAAAATAAAGGAAAGAAAACAAACTCCTCCTACAGTATACGACTATACGTATATCTGATCGTGTCCTGCCTACTCTCCACCATCACGGCAGAACCAGCACCGGGGTTCCTCTTGCTTGTTGACGACGAGGATGTGCAGGAGGCTGTCGCCGAAGATGTCCTTGCCGAAGAGGCGGAACCGGCGCTGCACGAAGGCCCAGATCTCGACGTTGTCTCCCTCCCTGAAGCCGCACCGCCGGATGAACGGGACGTACCCTTCCCCCTTGACAACCGTGCCTTTGCTGCTCTGCCACCGCGCCATCAGCAGCTCCACGGCGCCGGCGTGGAGGTGCACGAGCTTCACGCGCAGCCCGCCGTGCACCTTCCCTTTCTTCTTGGGTTTCTTGATCTTCTCGCCCGACGGCAGCAGCTGGCCCTGGCCCCCCTCAGCGGCGGCGGCGGCGGCAGCGCCATTCTGCGGCGGCTCTGATGGTCCAGGCTGCTCCTCCTCCTGCCTGGGCCGCTTCTTCTTCGGCGCCGGGCATGGGTCCTCGTGTTCGTCCTGGAGGTCGAGGAGGTTGGCGGCGTCGAGCTCTTGGGGGCTCAGGATCGGGCGGAGGTGGCTCTCCACGCCGTCGCGCGGGATGCGGAACCGGTTCTGCTGTGGGTTCAGGTCGGTGTTCGTCAAGCACTTGTCGCCGATGAAGTGCACGGGCAGGTCGGCGCGGAGCCCCAGCGCCACGAGGAAGTGCCTGCGCAGGCACGGCGGCTCTTCTCTGCCAGCAGCAGCCACTGGCGGCGGCCGTAGCAGCAGCGGCGGGGCGCTATTGATTGGTTTCACGTCAAGGATGGTCGTTGTTGTCCCTGCGTACGGAACCATCGCACCTGACGCCTCCGCCGACGACAACGTTGACGACGACGAGGAGGACTTGGCGGTGGTCTCGTCCTGCCGCGCCCGCTTGTTGGCGCGCTGCTGGGACGCGCCGGCGGCGGCGGCACGGTCGTAAAGGACCATCTCGAGAGGGCGCTTGGAATTGGAGCCGGCGAAACACATCTTAATTCCCGTGCTTTGTTTCGCGGCGGAACTGAATTGAATCGAATGTGGAATGTGCAGAACTGCAGATGATGGCGTCGCTGCCCCGCCGCGGCGGATTTATATGTGGAGCGGGTAACTGGCCATCCTCACGAACACGGATCGGAGGCGGAGTCCGACTGGGCATGCCGCAGAACTCCGTCCGGGACTGCTCGCTCGCTGCTCCGACTTCGACTCCCATTCGAAGGAGGCATGCAGCACCGACTCAAACTCCCCGCCACGACGCCACGTCACGCCATGCCTCGAGCACGTATGTATTTCGTATCCGCTTTATACGCAGCAACTACGTAGACACCGAAAAGAATCGGACGGAAGCCGCCGGGCCCCTCCTGTACGGCTGTACTACCACGCATGTTCGATTGGCTTGGCTTCATCGCCCGGCTTCACTAGTCTGCAGGCTTCGGCTCTAAGCAACGAGGCATGCAGCACATGATGGAGCGTCCGATTCGTTTTGGCGTCTACTATGCGTCGCACACGGATATGCTGCGTATGCAGCAGATGCGAAATACATATGCGCTACAGGGATTTTTTTTTTTCCGTGACCAAGGGCTCGAGCTTTGAAGCCTTGTTGAATAAACTATAATAATAAGAATATAAGATTGAGATTTGGGAGAGATGCCAATTAAGAGCTCTTTGTAATGCAGAAACTTACCTGCATAATATAGGAATCGATTATTTTTTTCATTAAAAAACATGAAACGGAAAAAAACTATCATGGTCTAAGTCCCAAAGCTCGAGGCTCTCTAAGTAAAGAGGATCATATCATCAATTAAAAAGAACTAAAGTAATGGTATTGAGTATGTTTCATAAGTCTTCCCACAAAGCTCTGCTTCTTTTTTTTTTCGAAGAACACAAAACTCTGCTTGAAGGAAAAAAAAAATTAGCATGTCTATATCTTAGACTAAGTTTATGCAATGTACTATACCCCTTGTAAATAAGAATCCCTAACGCTTATGTTGAAGCTCATCGTAAAGGAATACTTTGCTCGAATCCTCATATGGAATTCTCCAAATTTTCCACTTCGTGGTTTCAACCTTCCTTTAAAATTTAAATAGTGCCATATACCGGGATCAATTTATTTTAGCACCTATTTGAGGTGTAGCCTTTCTTCTTTATGTACTTATCAATAGGTTGTTAACCTAAAGTCTTCACATATGTTTTCAAGTTTGTATATATGTACAATAAAAGCATGTATTCAACGAATCACTCCATTTGGTTGACCCGTAGCAACGCGTGAGGTATTGTCTAACTTTGCGTTTTGGATTAAATGTCACTTTAACGTCGGTATTTAATTTGACAATATTGTTATTTTATCATGCGATCCGTGTGTTTTTAGTACAAAAGTTTCGCTATCCCGTAGCAACGCACGAGCATGCTATCTAGTAAGAATATAAGATTGAGATTTGGAAGATGCCAATTAAGAGCTCTTTGTAATGTAAAACTTACTTGCATAATATAGGAATCGGTTCATTTTTTTCATTAAAAACATGAAACGGAAAAATATCATGGTCTAAGTCCTAAAACTCGAGGCTCTAAGTAAAGAGGATCAGATCATCGATTAAAAAGAACTAAAGTAATGGTATTGAGTCTGTTTCATAAACATTTTAATTTGGGGTTGGGTAGGGGGGCACAGCCGGCACAGCCCCCATTAGTCTTCACACAAATCTCTGCTTCTTTTTTTGTGCGAAGAACACAAAACTCTGCTTGAAGGAAAAAAAATTTAGCATGCCTATATCTTAGACTAAGTTTATGCAATGTACTATACCCCTTGTAAATAAGAATCCCTAACGCTTATGTTGAAGCTCATCGTAAAGGAATACGTTGCTCGAATCCTCGTATGGAATTTTCCAAATTTTCCACTTCGTGGTTTCAACCTTCCTTTAAATTTTAAATAGTGCCATACCGGGATCAATTTATTTTAGCACCTATTTGAGGTGTAGCCTTTCTTCTTTATGTACTTAACAATAGGTAGTTAACCTAAAGTCTTCACGCATGTTTTCAAGTCTGTATATATGTACAATAAAATCATGTATTCAACGAATCACTCCCTTTGGTTGACACGTAGCAACGCGTGAGGTATTGTCTAACTTTGTGTTTTGGATTAAATGTCACTTTGTGTCGGTATTTAATTTGACAGTATTGTTATTTTATTATGCGATCCGTGTGCTTTTAGTACAAAAGTTTCGCTATCTCGTAGCAACGCACGGGCATGCTACCTACTAAGAATATAAGATTGAGATTTGGGAGATGCCAATTAAGAGCTCTTTGTAATGCAGAAACTTACTTGCATAATATAGGAATCAGTTCATTTTTTTCATTAAAAAACATAAAACGGAAAAAATATCATGGTCTAAGTCCTAAAACTCGAGGCTCTAAGTAAAGAGGATCAGATCATCGATTAAAAAGGAACTAAAGTAATAGTATTGAGTCTGTTTCATAAACATTTCAATTTAGGGTGCGATAGGGGGGCACGGCTCCCATTAGTCTTGACACAAAGCTCTGCTTCTTTTTTTTCTTTTTTTTTTTGCGAATAACACAAAACTCTGCTTGAAGGAAAAAACTTAGCATGTCTATATCTTAGACTAAGCTTATGCAATGTACTATACCCCAGGTAGGCTGCACTTCTTTATCCTGCAGCTAGCCAGCTACAGTTGTGTTGCAGAAGTAAAGTTCAGCAGCAGTGGCGTAGCAAAAAAAAAGGGGGCAGCCGATCAGTGCCACCATTCTAAATCATAAGTCATTCCAACTTACATAGATCGAAGAAGATAATGGACTTTTGTGGTGTGATGCATTTACGAGCTGGAATAAAAGAGGCAACTGACTCCACATCAGAGTTTACATCTTTAAAATCCAATCATTTTGTCATGCTAAGCTCACCCTCAAAGCTTATAGTGGCTACAAAATTACATAAGCCAAGGGAAAAATTACGAAAATAAATAAGGTGGACATAAAAAAAACAAATAGTTGATTATGCTAATACAACTAACTAACTAAGAGTACTGAATTGTGGTAACTCTTTTTGCTAAAATAAAGCAACAGATAACTCAAAGGTTTACCACCAATCATGGAATATATTGTGCTAGAATGGAACTTTTTTCGAACAATTCCATATGCCCGAATGCGCTTCAGAAACCTACGTTGAGCAAAGAGGTGTGAAAGGACGTCTATTGCTCTCTTGGCTCCAAAGCTTGGATTGGGAGAACTATGGATTCTTAGGATTTGTTCGGTATGATCCAGATTCTTCTAGAAATACTTGAGACTATTTTTAAAAAAACATTTTAGGTGATCAATTAGAATCACTTCGTGGATTATTTGGGTAGCATGCTATATTCTGGTTAAAAAGTTTTTTCTATTAAAAATTTTATAATAAAAATACTCTTCAAAAAATTCAAACTTTTTTGGTGGACAATGAACAACTTAAGCATGACTCATTTTAATTTGGTGCACTTAAAATAATTTGTCAGAAGAAATTAGACTTGAAAGTACAAAGAAGCTGGGAAACCGAATCGTGCGAAACTATACTCATTGGTTGTTTCTTGTTGGTACTAGAAAAAGGAGAATTGATCCAAGCAATTCACTAGAGAAACATTTCTCTATATTTCTGGTTGGCTATTCTACAGTTCCATGCTAGAAAATAAATGGTCCCGAGCTTCCAAACACACCCTAGTAACTTTTTCCTCTATCTCAAATGGCCCCTTTTCTAAATACATAATTTTTGCTACGTATCTTGGTATAATGTGTGTATCTCAAGCGGAATACTGTATATTTAGACATAGCTTGTATAGTTCACTCTGTTCGGCTGGCTGGTCCAGCCAGCACCAGCCAGCCATTCAGCAGTATTTTTCTCCCAGAACAATCAGCCAGCCAGCCGTACCGTACCAGCCAGCCGAACAGAGTGAACCTGTATCTAGATGCGTGATTTGATGAGGCAGTACTATATTTTGAGCAATTTGCGTTTCGTTCTGTACGGTGCAACACATATATCAGTCATTCTCACCGATGCTGAACCGAATTAATAAGAATTTAAACATAAACAAATGTGTCACAGCGAAGAAAAATAAATACAATACTTTGTATGCTAGCAACTTCAACAGTTTCCTATCCCTCCTCCCTGTATCCTTGATTTTTTGGCAAATTAGGAAAAAACACTCTCCAATAATTTTTCATCTCTCCTTCCTATCTTTGGCAACTTGGCAAAAAAATCTCTCCCCAGTGCGGATATATGCGCGCTGCTTTCCGCCGCGCATTGCGAGTTAGCGACTCCCGGTTCCTACGTTCGCGTTGTCGTCGTCATCAATCTCCCGTACGTGATTCCATCCGGCTAGCTGCAGGTGACCTCCGCCGTGGCTGTGGCTGTACGTGATGCTGGCCGTGTACGGGCGCAGTCTGCATGATGGCCAAGCAGCGCCGGCGGGGCCAGCGCGAGGCGCGTCACGCCGAACCTCCGTACCACGGCGTCGAACCTTCCCCTCGCCGTGTGCAGCACCAGCATGCGCCGCCGACGCCGCCCTGAGGCAGAAGGAGAACCCATAGATGTTTCTCCTTCTGTTTCTGTCCCGGTAACACCTCGGCCTGCTCGAGCTCGCCGACGACGATGCTCCTGCAGCCCGACGCCGACGCCGCCGGCCTCGTCCGCCACCGCGGTGCCGTCAGGCCGGAATGTGACGGTGGTCACCACGACACCGTGCTCGCGCGCCACTTCCCGGGCCTCGGCCACGAGCTCCGCGTGCTTCGCCGCGAGCAGCACCTCGCCGGCGTTTGCATGTGTAAAGTAAAAGCTGACCGGTTCAAGATACTTCATTACTCAACGACGGTCGCCGGTCGGACGAAGACTCGGCGGCGACGGAATACGACGCCCGTACGAAGTTGGAAAAAACATAAACTATGGTGTGGGGCCTCTCAATTTGAGATTTGCAAAGTCAAATTTGAGATAATCTTGGAGATGACCTCTTTTTTTACTTCACCTTATCATTTTGAAGTTGGTAAAATCTATAATTTAGAAAATAAAAAATACTAAACTGTTGGAGATTCTCAATTGAATCAAGATCAGAATGATATACAGCAGATAAACACGGGCCTTTTTGCCCCTCCAGTTCCTAAAAAAAAGCAGATAAACACGCGACAAAAGCTGGAGTAGCATACACCTGCCGAACATTTCCGTAGCGTCGATTATTCAGATTCTTCCAATGTCAAACATACTCGATTTTCCACGAAGGGAAAATCCACAGAATGAGTTATAATACGATCAAATCAAAGTTTAATTCCATCACATTATCATATATCAGTTGAAATCACAGTCATACAACGTATGATTACAAGTTTTACAAGTTTTACCTCATTTGAGGATCCATCTATTACAGGGTTAATCTAGCAGAAGCGTATCTAACCATCATCAGAGTTGGCGGAATATGTTATCGGGTGGAGGCTCCTCCTTCATGGGTATCATCAGAGTCAATCTTGGCGCAACATAGTCTTCATCTCCTGAACCAAACTTGAGCGTAGGCACGACACCTTCTAATACTTCTTATCTCAATATCTCTGTTAGTCAGTTAATCTGCACACCACCAGATATGTGCAGGCCATGGTCAGTACCGATGAACTTTAGTGGAAAAGAGAAAACAAAGGATCTGGCGATCCTAACATTTGGCTGTGGTTTGCATCTTAAGCGCATGCAAAGTAGTATCAAGTAATAATATCATAGTTTGTCAAGTTTCAACTCATATCATCAATTCCCATCAGTCTATCCCAAATCCATCATCCCACCCATACACCTCCTCACACACACCTCACGCTCAGTTGACAGGCCCAACTCCCTCTCGGGTCCTGTCTCAACGGCACACTGCCACACCGGGCACACTGCCGGACGATCATCAACCAGGGGAAGAAAAGAATATCGCTCTCTACACTAGTTAGAGCTTCACAGGAAAGGTCCATAGCCGACGAATCGGCATATGTATCGATCGATCAACCATACACTCTGCAGGGGTTTTACCACTCACAAGATTAGCCATCATCGATGCTGTACAATCATCTAGGCAGAATACCGGGTGCTTGCTTGCCTAGGTCGATGCCACCCTACCACTCAGCCCTGGGTAACTTCGGGCACGAACCGAAACGCTGAGACTGGGAGACGCAATACCAGGCCCAATCAGTGGTACTGCGCATCTAGAACGGTTCAGGAATCCCAATATTCATCACCGCCCACCCTTATCACCTTTCAACCTAACAGTAGTGGCACCGCCCTTCTAAGTAGTCCAGCCGTTCCTCGCCCATCGAAGACGAGTGAGCAGTAAAGGATTCCTATGAATCTGGTACTAGTCCTTCCTAGGTTTGACCAAGCAGGCATCTTCTCTCAGGGGATACTCTCCCCGTGCCACCACAGCACCTCCATTCACGGGGTTTCAAACCACGCAGGCTATCCTTCCCGGAACCTCCTCATAAAACCATTACCCGCCACACGTATCTCTCGTGGGAATGCCCAGATGCAACTCCCGGCAAGACTTGCTTACACAGCTCGTCGTGTATCCCACTTGGTCGACTCGACCCTCACCATACACCCAAGACACACGCAGCACGCTCATAGTCCACCAATCTCGCATCCCAAGCCAAACCATTCCCATATGTTCACCACCAGCATCACATCACAGATACAATGCGAGTGGAGTTAATAAATATGGTGATGTAACATGCAAGCAAGCAGGTAGATAGATATATATAAAAGAGCGTGAGCGCGAAGCTGAGTAGCATAGTAGAGTGGTTGCAAGCAGTGTAATAATGGCTTAGGTAGTTGCATGCATCATATACTAGCAAAAGGAGTAAATATAAAGCGCTAGCAATTCTAAATATGCAATGTCTAATAGGATTCTCTAAAAGAAGGTGCTGCCATGACACCTGCGTTGTCGTGGAAGTAGAGGTATGAGCACTCCTTAATTAGTGTAGTTGTTCGGCTGGGTCACCTCCTCCAGGGTGACTCCACTCCACGGTTCCTGTCATCGCCCAAGTGCTCCTCCTCCATCGGATCTCGATCCGATCGGTGCTAATCCGGAAACGGCTACCCGGCGAAGCGACACAAGGCAGAAATCACCTAATACACTGAAAGATGACGGAACACGGGAAGATCCATTGACGCCAGAGAAATAAAAAAAGGTTCACGACTTGGCCCTCTCGGCATATGTCCGATCTCATCGGGCCAAAGAAAATAAGAGTGGTGATTTGCTTAGGCACATTATTAAGTCGCAGCCAAGCCAATATGGCTTATGATGAATGGTTTAGGCCAAATCTTATCCCTATCAAACACCACGGCTTACGATCTTCCGATCCGGGCGTCACGGATTAGACGGGGATCAGAGGACAGGCCAAGCAAAAGGGAAGAATGAGTAATTATTGGCAATAAAGATTGCACAAGACAGCGCGAGTGTTTAATCCACTTGTAGGGTACCTAGGCTGTGGTTCAAACGGGTACAATCATACAAGTGATAAAACACCAAGAATCATAGGGGAGAAAGACAAGTTAGCTAGGCACATCCGTATCGTGTTCTCGGTCATATCTCAAGTGAAGATTGTTTTAAGCGATCGATCAGGTCGACTCGCATAGGTCCGAAATCTTAATATAGACTATAGCTTCGCTAACTAAAAGAAGTTAGTCCGATCTTTGATCCAGTAGCCATGGATAAGGCGGGATCAAATAGAGCGGGCTATACGGGAACTTTGAGTGAGAAGCATAAAACAGCGGTGGTCTACTCTTTCCAACGCACATGCCACGGTGATAGACGGGGCGTCAGAAGAGAGCGACACACAGAAGAATACAAGTGCGCAAACCCTCCATAGGGTACCACGACCTGGGTGCACTGCCACTAAGTCATTACTCGGATCCATAGCGATGCGGTTGTCACCGCAAGAATCAGAGGAATGCGACGGTCGCGCAGGGTACAAGCATACGAGGGTCAGGCACAAAAAGTCAGAGTGGCAACGCGAGGTCGAGTTACACTCGGCATTACGGCCATGGCGAGATGAATCCCGCGATCGCAATGTCTGAATGAAGTACGATCCCACAGCCGTCTCGAAGGCACGGCGCACAAACGAACAACCAACAATAAGATCCAAGGACACGACTCAACAAGACAGTGAAGTAACACATTTCCATAGCATTATGATGGATGGATCCTGTATTACAAATACAGATACAGATAGATCGTGAGGATAGGGTGCAACAGATACATGTACAAACAGATCGTAAGGATAGGTACAACAGATATATGAACAGACAGATCGTAAGGACAGGGTTCAATATGGTGGACAAGTGTACAAGAAGTAAGAGAAGGGGCTCTTCAATAGTCCAGCGTCGTATATCACTTTGGATTTCCAACCGTCTAACATTATCTATCGATTGGGCTTTTCAACAGTACAACATCATCTATAATTTGGGCTTTCCAACAGTCCAACACCATCTATTATTTTAGGCTCTCCAACAGTCCAACGTCATCTATTATTTTAGGCTCTCCAACAGTCTAGCATCATCTATGGGGTCTTAAGATCCGGCAACGGGGCAACGGCACAAAGGCCGGACAGGGTCGGTGTACAAGAGAAGTGGCGAGGCTTGTTGCTACATGTTCCGGCTTCTCTCAGCCAGCTACTAGTAGCTTCTGGCCGGCTGCGACTTGCTGTGGGCTGGCTGCGGCTAGCCGTGGCTGCCTGCGGCTAGCTGTGGGCTGGCTGCGGCTGGCCGGGCGGGGCTGAGACTGGCCGAACGAGGCTGTGGCTGGCCGGAGGCCGGCTGGAGGTGGCGTCAAGTGGCCAGGAGGCGGCGGAGCATGGCTGGGTTCCCAGCAAGGCATGGAATCTCAGCACGAAGGACGATGTCAAATGGTAAGGTGTACGCGACGGCGATGCCCGTCATGGTTGAGTACTGCAACGCACGGAAACGCCGTCAAGATGTCGGCGCCCCGGGTACACGCGACGGCGATGCCCGTCATGGTTGTTCCAAACGTTCATAGTCTGTCATCCGGTTGGCTGGGTTTAGTTCGGTGTGTGTGTGAATACCACAAAAGGACACAGCGAGTGTGTGTGCATGCATCGTGCCTACTAACGTCAGCTCCACACAGTCGACAAGGTCCCTGCAGAAAACACGGTTCGAAGGCCGGACACATGGAGGGATCATCGGCCTTGGGCCGGCAGCAGGTGGGTAGGGGTAAAGGCAGAAGGTTCATCGGCATCTCGCCGGCAGCAGGGGTTGGAAATGTTTGGTCCTTGGTCAGCTCACCGAGGGCTTGCGGACGGTAGGTCGCTTGACGCGGGTCGGGCTCGTTGCCGGCAGAGCTGCTTCATGGTGAGGGCGAGGTTCGGTGGCATGGATGGGCTGCTGTAGGTGTTCGGCTTCCCAGCTGCGGTGATGGGCTCATGCAAGGCGTGCTGTTCAAGGCAAGTATGCTAGTCATGGCTGTCGGGGCGGAGCACTGTGGGTAGTCGCCACCTGCAACGATGTGTAGCAGCGGCACGAAGGCCGGTCTCAGCATGAGCTGCAACAAGATGACAGGAAAGGGAACTTTGGGTGCTGGATGCTCACCGATGGTGGGAAGGGTCTCCAGCGTGGTCGTCGTGGCCAGGTCATGGCTGACTGGGTTCATGGCTGGAGGACGTCGGGGTTGTGCAGAGAGCAGAGGCACGACGTGGCTACAGGGGCGACGGCGAGTGTTCCGTCGACGTGGTGTGAGGCCGGCTACAGCAGGGTCGAGGAGGCCCGGCTAGGCGAGGCGGTGGTGGTCGCACTGCTCGACGAGGACACCAAAGCAGGCGGCGTGGCCGCGCTGGTGATGACGCGGATGTGCGATGTCGCGGCACAGAGTGGCGCCCGGCCGGTGATGCTCGCATGGTGCTCCGGCGGCGTCGGGCGTCGAGGTTGAGGACGTGGCGTTCGATGTCGCAGACGTCGATGTCGCGGCCGTGGTGGTGCTCGTCGTGTCACGCTGCGGTCGTGGGCGCCGAGGCGCGGGCGGAGCCACGAGCGCAGCCAGTAGCAACGCGTGGGTCGGCGTCGAGGTCCTGGTGGTCGGGCCCGGCTGCAGTCGCAGCGGCCAGGCGTGGCGTGGAGCGTAGCGCAGGAAGTGGCGGCGTCAAGGCAGGCAGGGCCGCGATCGGCAGTGGCTGGAGCGAGCGCGATCATGGCCAACTGCGGGCCTCGCAGGAGTGGTGCGGTGGCGACCGCGACCGGCTTCGGCGGTGACGAGCATACGTCATGGCGGTGTGCCGCGGGGGCGGCTGCGGCCTGCTGTGGTCCTCACGGGCACGGTCGAGGCGGGCTGTGGGGAGCAAGAGCGGCGGCTGTGTGTGGGGAAGAAGAGCAGTGGTGCCGGTTTTATATGGTGGTGGCTAGGGTTCCAGGAGGTCCCGAGCATCCTCGTCGTCCGTGCCAAGAAGAGGGGCACGCGGCACTCATCCATCAGGCGAAGCAGCAGGTGGGCAGGGGCGCGACGCCCGTGACTTCACCATCGCGCGGTGGCGGCGGCGGCTGGGAGGCGGCCATGCTAGGGTTTCAGGGGGCGCGGTTACTGGGCCTGCTGGGCCGCGCGAGCATGGGGGGCAAGGGCGCTGCAGCTTGGGCTGCGTGAGCTATGGTCCACAGGGGGCGCATGCTTGGGCTGCGCACGCAGTGAGGCTAGGGTCTGGTTGGTGTTGGAGAGGAAGAAGTGAGTCTTTCCCAATTTATTGTTTGGGATAAATATTTGATTTTGAGATATGAATTGAATGGAATCTATGACGGGATTTATTTTGCCATTCAACAGAATTATGAAATGGGACGTGATGATTATTTCCTTTCCCATTGCATTTATGGGAAGTCGATATTGTGTTGAACATAATAGGAATTGGGGAAAGGGGGAAAGGAAGGTGAAGACGATCTCCTATTCCACGATGAATCGAGATAATAACAAAGTGGGCTTGCGGAATTTTACTATGAATGATATTTCGGAAGAAATCCGAGATTGAAGGACGAAGGATTCGGAAGAGAGTAGCTACAGCACTCCAACACAAAACCCTATGCCGACTAAAGATTTCCAGTATAATCCTACAAACAATTTCTACATGAATCAACGATCGTTAGCAGGTTAGTCACGGTTCGACCTAGAAGATACATGCTTCACACATATTGCAGGAAAAATTTTAAAAAACTTATATTTTTGTTTATCGGAAAATCCGGATTGTTACACAATGTTAGCCCGGAAAAATAATCAATGGCTTGTATTAAAACCAAACAAACGGTATCGAGAAACGGATCTGCCGACTACGCTATCACGAGCTGATGATCGAAGGATTGAGAGCGGGTGCAGGCTGGAGGCGGCAGTAGCGGCACCGTTGCTGCGGCTGCTGGTCTTTCTTGACGACGAGCACATGGAGGAGACTGTCGCCGAAGATGTCCTTGCCGAAGATACGGAAGCGGCGCTGCACGAAGGCCCAGACCTCGACGGCGTCCTTGGCCTTGAACCCGCACTGATCACGGATGAAGTCGACGTAGCCTTCCCCCTTGACGATGGTGCCGCGGCTGCTGTCCCACCGCGACAGCAGCAGGTCCTTGGCGCCGGCGTCGAGGTTCACTAGCCTCACGCGCAGCCCGCCGTGCACTTTCCCCCTGGCCTTGGGTTTCTTGGTCTTCTTCTTGGTCTCGCCGTCGCCGGCGCTGGTGCTGGAGGAGGAGGCGCCGCCGCCGTCGTTCTGCGGTCCCGGTCCCGGCGCCGCCGGCTGCTGCTGCTTCTGCTTCTGCTTCTGTTTCGGCTTCGGTTCCGGGGCGGGGAGGAAGAACAGGTTGGCGTCGTGGAGCTCGGCCGGGGTCAGGAGCGGGCGGAGGCGGTGGATGGCGCCGTCCCTCGGGATCCGCAGCCGGTTCTGGTGAGGGTCCAGGTCGGTGGTCGTCAAGCGCTTTGCGTCGATGAAGTGCACGGGCAGGTCGGCGCGCAGCCCCAGCGCCTGGAGGAAATGCTCGCGCAGGCACGGCGGCGGCTCCTCTCTGCCGGCAACGGGCGGCCGCGTCCGCTTCCGCGGGCGGTGAGGCGGCGGCAGCTGAGGCGGGAACATGGAAATCGGGACGGCGCTGATGGGCTCCAAGTCGCCCAAGAATGGCGGCGTTGCCGATGCCGCGAGCAGGAACAGGGCGGCGGCGGCGTCGGGGGACGTCGACGACGACGTGGAGGTGGAGGTGGAGGTGGAGGTCTCCTCCTCCTCCTCGTCCCGCGCGCGCTTGTTCGCGGCGGCGGCGGCGGCGTCGTAGACGACCATCTCGAGAGGGCGCTTCTTGGAGCCGGAGAAGGACGGCGCCATCGTTTCGATTTCGCCAAGTCGTTCTTGGTTCTTGCAATGCGGAATCGAATGAGGATTGAGGAGTAGCCGCCCCGTCGCCGAGATATATATGGAGGAGGGCAACTGGCCACGTGTTCCCCTGCCTGCCTGACGAGGAGGAGGAGTTGGAGTCGGGTTCGGTCCATGAAACACGCCGAGCTCAAATTTGATCTCCGCCGCCGTATCCTCTTCGATTTCATTCCCACTTCCCAGAATGGCCGCGTCCGACTCCGACTCCGATTCAATTCCGATTCCAATGCGAGTAGTACGGAGGCGGCCGGAACACGGCTTTATGACACGAGTTCGGGCCCACTTCCTTGCAAGGAGGGCATGTTTATAGACGGGAGTTTGCTTGGGTCAGCATTCCGTTGGTGACTTGAGCCCTTGGTCCTTTTTTATGACCGTTTTTCTCACTTCCCGTTAAATTAAAGATACTCAACTTTAGCCAAATAATAATATATAAATTATTAATAGTTATAACATAATTAGTATTAGATCGTTGAATATATTTTTTTGATAGTAAATTTATTTAGAGATATAAACGTTGCTAATACCTACAATCTAGTTAAATTTCAAGAAAGTTTCATCAGCATACATACCATAGTAACAAATAAAAAGCAACACAAAGTACTCCCCTCCATCCTATAAAAAGAGTGGCTATATTATTCGTGTCGGTTAAATTTTATTAAGTTTTATTAGGTTTACAAAAATATAAGTAATATTTATATCTTTAAATAAATTTATTATAAAAGTGTATTTAATCCGAAGATAGGAACTGAATCAAAATGTTGGTTTTTTTTCTGGGTTCGGTTTCAGTTTGAACATCTAGGTGCTTCTATTGTCGGCTTGGTGTTCGATTTTGCCCAAATCAAGCAAAAAAAAAATCGTTAAAACTGTCATCCGTCCCTAATTCCCTATTAGCTCAACAATCCAAGTTGCCACCCGCAGCCCATCAATCCACCAATCCAATCTGACAGCTGCGGCATCAGTGTGACTGTGCAATTGCACCAGGCGAGTGAGTGTTGAGTGGGATTGCACGGCGCGGTCGCGCCTGGTGGTGCTACGTGATGAATGAACTGCAGGCCTGCGACCTAGGATGGTCCAGTGCAGGAGAGGAGTTCTTTGGAATACATTGAAACCAAATGCCGAACCCATAAACCAGAGATCAAAATCGTCGAGTTTCCTCTCTCGAGAACGATCAATTGCATTGCAAACTTTTTAAAAAGCTGAAGTTTTTCAAAACCAATAATTGAACCGAATTGTCTCTATTTGGCGGAGCCGTATAGCCGGGTAAAAGCAGTGTAGAGAAAAAGGTGCAATCTCTTTGAGGCCCCTTTTGAAAACTCAAATCCCGTTAAAATCCATGAGTTTTTCTAGGGTAGAAATTTTATGGGGTTGTTATTCTAGTTATTATCTTAATTATCTCTAGGTTTTGCTCACACTTGTACTTTTTTCCAAATTAGGCCTGAAGGGAAAAGGTTGAAGAAAAAAACCCGAGAAAACCTGCACGTGGGAAGCTCGTGCTACACTGGACTCTGGCCCCAGTTAGCCCAAATTCATTTTTCTAAAGATTTTGATTGGATAGAAAAGAAACTGAAAAAAGGGAAAGGGAAAGATTATCTTCTCCCTCCCCTCCCTGCACACACAGCTTTCTGTTACGGGAAAAGGCGGGCAGCGGCGGCCGGGCGGCCGGCAGGCAATGCAATGATAGTAGCTGCTACACCTGCGCCTCCAGTTCCAGCACCACCAGGCAAACCGCCCCTTCCCCTCTCCTCCTCCTCCTCCTTCCTCCGCCGCCGCTCCTCCAGCTGGTGGTTCTCCAATGGCAACGGCTATGGAAGAGACAGCACCACCGCCAGGGCGACGAGGAGGAGGTGGTGGTCCGACCCCGACGGCAGCCAACAAGACAACGGTTCCTCTTCTGTAGAGGAGGACGATTACGGCTACGATTACGATTACGAGGATGAGTCTGCGTTCCCCGGATTTGGAGGTGCCGGGGAGCTGTTCGACGAGCCCTGGTTCTCCAAGGTCTGCTTACATATAGAATTTCTGTTCGTGTTTTTTTTTCCCTTTCTTTCTTTTCTGGTACGCTCTCTCGACTCTCGTTATGTCATCAATAATTTCTATTTTTCTTGCGTGCTTGAACCTTGATAGTAGATACTACTAATGTTACCTAACTCTACACTGTACAGTAAGCGTATAAGGGGATTGGGAACATCGGTCCTTTGGCAGTCATTCTGAGTTACACTTAAAATTTCTTAAAATAAAATCAAATCATCCTTCATTTTTTTCTGGTACTAAATCAAACAACTATGTAGTATAGTATTTATTTTGCCTAGTATATCTAATAATTAAACTAAATCTCTACTTATAATTCTCAAATTTGGATCTGAACTGATCACTACAATCAATTAACCCGGACTTATCAGCTTCTGTTCCTGCTACTTTTCATTGCATCAGTAATTTTGTATGCAATATCAGATCAGTATTGTAATAAAATTAACGGACGAATAACTGTACTGCGTTGTTGTAGTGACTGATCAATGCCCTAATGCTTTCCATACTTGTGCCTAGGTATTTAAGACGTACGGATTCCTGCTTCCGGTGATGCTTGTGTCCATGTTTGCTGCAACGGGGACAAAGGCCTTTCTAATGGCCATGGTGTTGCCACTCGGTCAGTCGGCCATATCATTTCTGCTTGATGTTATATGGGGAAGGAGAAAAGGCAACCGCGATGACAGGTGGAGGAGATCAGTCCAAGAGGAAGAAGAGGAAGATTACCCTGAGGACGCCAGTGACTTTGCAACAGGTCGTGGTCGAGGCAATAGATACAGCGGCAGCTATTATGAGGGGAGGAGAGGGAGGCGCAGCTACCAGTCAAGGGTTTCTAACGATTTTGTTGATGCTGCCTCAACTGCTGTTGGAGCTGATGATAACACCAAGAGCAGCAGCAGTGGAGATGGCTGGGGAGACAACAAAAGCAGTGGTGGATATGGAGGATGGGATGAGCTTCTGGACAACAACACTCCTGCTGCCCAGGAGGCAAAGAGGAGCAGCAACTCATTCTCAGCTGCCAACACTGATTACAGCACGAAATCGCGGCCTTCAGCGACTGAGGAGGAAGATACGGATTATACAGTGGAACAGGGAGTAGGAGCTCCTTCAGGAAGAATGAGAATGAGACGACGGCGGATGCCAAGGACGATGGGGCTGGGCAGTACCAGGTACAAGCAGGCGCCGCTCTTGATGCGCTTGTTGGTGGCAGTCTTCCCGTTCATGGGATCATGGTTCAGTGTGTTCTGAATTGTAGTGTTATATATTACCCATTGGTGGCTCATTCATGAATTCAGAAAAAAACATATAAGTAACCAGTGGCAGTAAGCAAAAGATTATGATTGTGAAATTGCCTTCATCCGGTCTTGAGGCAGTCGCAGAAGCTTGATTCAATCATAGGCCGGAGCCAAATGGAATCAGATGTTAAGCCATGGATTGGAAGGAAGACAAGCAGTCATGAAGAAGATCGATTGATTCACAGGCAGTGTGCCTGCAGCATCAGCTCTCTACTACTTCATCCGCTATTGCCCGGGGGGCGTGGGGTGCTGCGTGTGAACCTTCGTTTTTCGTTTCCCTTCGTTGTGCATCTGATAATATATTTGCGGCCACGGTGAACATGAATAGTGAGAACAAAGCGAAAAGTACATACGTACCTGTTACTCTAGCACAATGGTTTTTCACTTGCACTATATGTTGCCTTTGTCATTTTTTTTTTTCCGTGACATAATGGAACGGGACAGTAAAGAGGGCCTTAGTTCCACACAAGAATGCAATTCTAACATAGTTGCAAGTTAAAATATCTTGAGTTTGACTAATTATATAAAATCAAATGATTATATTAGCCATGAGATATATTTTCCATATTATTATATACTTATTTGGTGTCATAAACATTTATATTTTTACCTATATATTTGGTCTAAATTTAGATATGTTAGCCAAGAATGTACCTAGAATTATTTTATTTTATTTTTTTTACGAAGGAAGTAGCTGTTGCTCTAGCTCAGTGGTTTTCATTGCTAAGTACCCCCCTCCGTCCAAAAAAACATGCAATTTTGGTACAATATCATGTTTTAGTGTGTCAACTTTGACCAATTATAGATAAAAAATTATAAATATTTATAATGTCAAATAAACGCCATTAGATTCATTATGAAATGTATTTTCGTAATATATTAATTTAAAGCTATAAATACGAATACTATTTGATAAAAACTTAGTCAAATGTGAACTACTTTTCTGGCACGCAACCTATAGTTGCATGTTTTTCTAGGACGAAGGGACTACAATATATGACACTGAAACTAGACACTAGACAGGTGCCTTTGTTCTGACTTCTGAGTTTGACAGGAGCCGGGTAAAACTGAAACTGACAGAATGAGTTTGATGCAGCCTGATGAAGAGAGGGAGTGTTCGTACTCAGATAGACTGTGTGGGGTCCTGTCCTGTTAATGGGAGTTGTAGTTCTCTGATGATGGACGGACGCACTGTTACGCTGTGCTAAACTGTAGATCGCTTTATTTCTTAATAAAGTTAGGAAACCTTTTGTCTAAAAAAAAAGGCCCTTCTTATGTAGGACAGCATACTCCTGCAGTGGATACTGTAGAGTGGAGAGCATACCCCTTCTCATGTAGGGCAGCATACTCCTGCAATGGATACCGGAGAGGTGTTCCTAGCAGAAAACGGCGATGATTGAGATCGGTTTATGTGGACCCTTCCCTTTCTTTTATATTAGAAGGCCACTGTTATGATGAATATCGAGTTGGTACTTTGCCCTTGTATCAATAACATTCAGCGAGCAATTCATGGGTGGACCAAAAGTGAAGCAAGTTGTTAATCAGTATTCAGTACCCTGCTATCACAATATAATGCATCTTAATTGCCTCATCCAATATGGGCAGCGGTTGATCGATCGTTTCCTAACACAACCATTGCACAAGCACAATGCAACATACACCATTATCTCATCGAGAGCGCTTTCGTTTACATCTGTAAAGCCCTGTAAGATGTATGTATGTACTTATGAATGAATGAATGAATGTGTACCTGTATGTATGCATGGTGTATGTAACGAACAGGAATAAGAGAAAAATGAAAGGAAAAGAAATATACAAGCCTATCTAGGTTGAGGAGCATTGAGAATGCAGCGCAACGGGGGAGAGAGAAATTTTCCTTTTGTCAGGCAGGCTCTTTGCTTTTCAACTGTTGTTACTAGTATCACATTATTCGAACCAGGTCTTGGCAAAGCAGCTTCGCATGATCCTGGACGCTACCAAGTTCAGGAAGGCATAGGCATAGGCATCGTCATCATTCCACACTAGGAGGCGCAAACAAAAAGAGCAGCAACACCGCGATTATGTTATAGGCACGATGATGTCTAGGTTCTTCTGCAGCAGCCAGCCAGTAGGGTAATTCAGCTGTGGAGGTTCCAAGTCAAAATTCCAGACCATAACCCGAGTGCAGTTGTCTGCGAGGCCTTCCATTTGAGTCTCGTCCTCAACAAGCTTCTCAATGAATCTTGACTCCTGCAATGACACAAGTTGGTCAATATACAGATGTTTCCTTGTGTGCTCAAGTGTTGCCTCTTTGGTTAGGTTTTATTTCAGTGCTGCATACTGCCCATAACAAATATTCTGTGGCACTTATATGCTGCTATGCATTTCAACAGCGCTGTGGTTTCATGTTGCTATAATGTATATATGGTACATCGGTCACATTAGGTTCAGATTCATCTCAATAGGGTTGTATCTTAAGTTCAGTGTGAATCTTCATATTGCAGTTTTATCCAACAGGGAGACATTGGAGTGATTTATAGCATGCTCTGCTACATTAAATTTAGTCAGGCAGATATTAACATTAAGATGAAACATAAACCAGTTGATTTGTCTCTATTAGGAAACCAAAGTTCCACATTTATGTGAAACCTTATAATCGTCTTCTTTGTCTTCTACTTTTCTTTTAATAAAAATAGTGATAAAAAAACTAACCTGCAAGCCACCTCTGCCACCTGAATGGAGTATAATAGACTCCAAAGTGGGGCTATTCCATCTCTGGGGATCCCAAAGTATAGTGCTGTTAAAGGCAAACCCAGCGAAGCCAATTGGAAATCGACGAGGTATACCCCTTCTCTGGTTTGTATGCCATCCAGTGACTTGATTACCCTTACAAACGGGCCCTTCCAAAACCACCTTGTACCTAGCTCCAACATGTGTTGCTACTGGCCACGTACCAAAGCGCCTGCAGGACATTGAACAAAATCATGAGGAACATTTTCGACTGTCACTTCGAGACGAGAAGTGCTCATAGAAGATTGGTAACGGTAAATATTACTTGTTACAAATAACGTTCCCATGTAAAAGTTGAAGAAAGTATTACAGGAGCACAAATGCTTGCGCTATAGTGACTAAATCCTAGGCTGTTCTCAGATGTGAAAAACAGCCAGCTATATACAGAGTAGGGAGGTCATAATCCCCTTGTCGTGTCAGGAATCTCAAGGAAATATTATTGCTCTGTAAACTAATGGGATGGTTATTGCATACCTATTATAAAAATTGGACCTGGACATACTGGTACGAACTGCGGCGGGAGAGGTTTCACTATGGATCACAGCCAGGGATAAGGATCTTGGGAGTTGAATAGCTGAATAGTGTAGCTAACATGGCAATAGTCGTTGATTGTTTCTTGCTTTTGTTTGTGGCGTGAGTGAACTGATATCTTGTAGGTGTGGCAACTTTTATTCCTTCTTTAATGAAATAGCATGCATCTCGTGTTCGTGGCAAGAAAAAATTGGACCAGACGTTCTACTACATTGCATTTGCATCCACACCAGAAGGCGGTTAGTTAAATGGCTAAAAAGCGATATGTTTAGTAGGATATCCTTTAAAGGTATCTAAAGTAATCATCAAGCAAACTTTTATTTAATGGGGGAAACAAATGAGAAAAGCTCTGCTTCCTATTAAAATTTTGAAAATATAATATGCTTTAGTATGGTGGGCCATTCTACAGCTCTAGCAAGCACAGGAGCACACAAAAAAACATTGAAATTATAGCTACTAGAAAGGAATACTGATAAAGTGGGGGAAAGGCAAAAAGGAAGAACTGGATTCTTGCATCAAACTCCATCTAAAATGCATATATCCATCCAACCAAATAGGCTGCAAACCTTTAGTTTCTAGAAAAGTACCATTTTAGCAGAGTTGATCGTACCATTTACAACACCACTCCATATTCAGAAGATCATACATATACTAACTAGCAATCACAGGCATCGCCTTAATATGGAACAGGCAGTTGAAAATTTTACAACATTGACAAGCAAAATACATGGCAAAAGGTAGCACAAGCAAGCCAATGATGGATCAAACATATTTTGATAATAAAAAATACATCAGTAAACCGTGTATATCTATGTTATGATAGGATCATCCATCATTTAAAAATTTGTCCATGGATAAATTTGTGAAAAACAGAACTACTACAAATTCCAGTACTGCAAATAAAGTGTCAGCACAGAAAAGTCACCTGATTTTTCGCATGTCTTCAAATAAATCAACTGAGTACACTCGCTCCTCATCAGCAAAATGTACTATACCATCTAAACGGTGCTTCTTGATATGAAAAATTGCATTGTTCTTCTGGCAGACAATAATCTTCCTTATGTTTGTACTGTTCCGATTGCAGATAAGATGCCTGTACATAACTCCAGATGACCTCAGGATCTCCGCTGTTTCACGGGACTGATATGGCCACTCCGCCACAATCCACAGAAGAGGAGGTGGTACATTGTTTAACACATGAGCCAGACGGTTCAAGTAATACGCCTGGTGTGGTCGAACAGAAGTTGTCGTCACAATTATCAGCTGCTTCCTCGCAACAAAGTCAGATTCATTAACTGATGATTGGACATGCGACGCTTCAATGAAGTCCGCTTCATCATCCAACATCGCAGGAACTGGAGGACTCTCATCAACCTGTTGGTCTTGGGCGGCTTCAGTCTCTGCCGCAACCACAAACGGCTCCAACCTTGTACTTTTAAGTTCCAGCATTTGTCTGTCAACCACATCTCCATCGAACGGAAGCATCTCGTTTTCAGAATCTATGTTATTAGATAAATCAAGAGAGAAGAGTGGTGTGAATCCAATGAAAACTCCCACCAAGAAGCACACAAGCAGATGGAACATGGGCCTCTTCCAGTTCATCCCCTTGTACTTTGGCCTCTCCAAGGACCGAGCGTGCCTGTGCGATGACAAGGCTGCCCACAGAGACTTGAGGCTGCTCGACATCAGGACAGGGTCCATAGAAGCCACCGACGTCAACAGCCCTCTCATGGCGACGTAGGACTGCGAGTACGCCAGCTTGGGGGACGGCGAAGGGTCGAATTCCGACCAGTCCTTAACCGACCCCGCCGAACCCTCCCGCTGCATTGCGCCGGCATTTCTTCGGGCCATTGCAGGAGCTCAGCACCGTCGTCGAGCATGTACAGCACTGGAGTCCAGCGGCGCACCTAACACGGGGTCATCAAAATTAAAGAAAATTAACAGCTATTAGCACTCCACCACGCAGCACACCAATCAACAACAACAAAAATGGACCGATTGGCATCCGTCACTGAAGGAGAATTTCGAATGATGCAGAGGGAAATGAACTGTCGATTCAAGCGGGGCTTCCTTACCGAGAAAAGGAGAAGCAAACAATCCCAAGCGGGTCGGATCTTTTACTCCGCGGCAGCCCAGGGGAGACGATGACGAAAGGGCGAGAGATGGAGCCGATGGCGCGAGGGTGCCTGATCCGGGTGGCAGCTCACCCGGCCGGCGCGGAGGGGATTGGAGCTAGAATCCCAGCACAGGAAGGCAATTACTTTCCTGTGGTTCTTTCCCTGTTCTTGTGTCGACCTCGGAATTTGTCTCGGGAGGTAGGAGTTGGTGAGGGTAGAGAAGAGAGCGAAGGAGAGGAGATGGAGAAGAGGAGAGTAGGAGAGGAGGATGGCTGCGCCGTCGCCGTCGGGAAGGTGAGGGAGACGAGAGCCCCCGTTGCATTTAAGCCCCTGAGATCGCGGCATTTTAGGAGATACTCATCATTGATAGCCATAGCCATAACCATGCGGCATTGCCTGGTGCATTCAACACGGTATGGCAAATGGCAAATCCGAATACTTTCAATTCATTTATTTTTAAAATATAATATATAGGAAGTCTTGAAACGGAACGTGAAATTATTTTCTTTTTGAAAAAATAGAAGCTTATCTCTATGTCACTACACCTACAAGAAGTAAAAATAGTGAGACATAAAAAACTCCTCTACTATTGGGCAGTTAGGGGGAGATGGATAAAAAAATGCATGGAGAGAAATTTTCTCTCTTTAATATTATTATTATTATAGATAGATAGATAGATAGATAGATAGATATGGTTATAGATATAGATAGATTATATATATGTATTTAGGTCATCCCACCCGAAATCGCTCTACCTGGTGAAAGTAGATTGTAATAAACAGGAGTAAATAGTTAAAAACGCATAAAAATATATTTATTATTTTTGTTTGCAAAAAGAGTTGGAGAGAAAAAGAGAGGGTAAAAAGTCATGTGCACAGCCAAATGTGGATTTCCATCTGACCGAGAAAAATGGAAGAAAATAAAAAATGAACTAAACAAGGACACGTGGACGAAAACCAAAGAAAAGAAACCAGACTTTTCCATGATGGCCAAGACCGAGCTACTTTAAACTGTGTTTGTTTATCTCGAATTGGCCTATTTTCGATGCTCGTTTTACCTGGAATGGAGCAGACCAATATTGAAAACTGGAGTGTTCCGGGCAGGATCGAATTCTGGTTGGCACTGCCAAACGAGCCCTTAGAGTTAATAGGTCGACTAAAAATTAGTACCAAAATTTTGCTCTTTAATATTGGCATAGATATAATAGGAGTATAGGTATTACCACTGGAGTATTCTTCTAGATTCTTAAGTGACAAATAGATGGTAGACCTCATAAACCAAAATAAATGGTTGAGAAGCTTACCCTGACTATGATCATGCTAGGATATGATGTATAAATTAAAAGAAAAAAGGAAGAATATCGTCATTGTGTCTAATAACTCAAAAGAATATCACTGTTTAGTTATTTGGTGAAGCTTATTTTTATAGTGCACAGCATTGTAACAGATGGTAAAACATTGTAACAGATTATCCATTGACGCTATCGATGATGAAAAAGGAACCCATTGTTACACTAGTTCGTGACGGAATAGTGACACGAAGCTTCTTATAATAATGAACCAAGGCAATTTGTTTATATATAACAGAAACAAAGGTTTGAGCCCTAGCAAAATCATTGACTAGACTAGATGATCAAGGTAAGCATGCAGGTAGTCCACGATGTGTAGAATAAAAAGAAAAAGAAACTTGACGGCATATGTTAAGTTTCTGACCTTAAAGTGCAAAAGATCGTTGGCTTTAGTGCATATTTTATTCATAATCTTGTCCATTGTCGTCGACTAAATATAGTTGCATAAGTAAATGTACACCATAATAGAAGAATTTCCATTTAAGGATAATGAGTTCATAACTAAATATAGTTGTATAAGCAAGTAATAATAAATGTAATAACAAAAGTATTTCCAATTGGGATCAATAAGTCCAACCTTTTGCTCCTCGTAAAATTACAATCCTAGAAAAATCACCATGGGCAAGCTACCATTTTCAATGATTAATGGGCAAGTATTGTCGGTCATTATTCTTCATGCCCATGTTGCACAATCCCGTACACTTGTCTTAGTAGTTAGTACATGATGAGAAGGGGGAAAAAAAAGAGAGCATCCTTTCATCTTTGAAAGATACACCAACATATATAATATACAGCACCTTTAAATAAAAAATCTAAAAACTTGTTCCCACAAACCACCATCCATCCATGTCATGTGGTGCACGCATCCAATGCGGGAATCTTAAAGATACCCAAATTAGTGTCCCTCTCGCTCACCAGACCAATGCAAAAAACCTTGCTTTAAGTGCGTTCTACGAAATAACAGAAAGGCTTCCTGGCAAAGTCTTTATTTAATCTCTCAACTTAACTGCAGGGGTCTACGTGCAAAACAAAATAGTTTAAGCTTTGAAAAACCAGACGGTGGTGGAGTCGCGAGGAGGCCAGCCACACCCACTTGCGACGCGGCACGCCACCCGCCGTCGATTTGCGGCGTGGCCGCGCATCGGAGCCTCCGCCGCGCCGATCCTACGGCCCATATATTCCCCTAGCCGGTGCTAACACTTGGAGCCCTGAATGTCCAGCTGGCGGACGCGTATGCCGCCGCGGCGGCCAGCGGCAACCACGTCTACTCGTTTAGAGCAAAATGAATAATACCGTTAATACGTCTACTCGTTTAGAGCAAAATGAATAATACGTCTAGTCGTTTATATCAAACTAATGATGATACTGAGGAGAGAGGAGTTTGGCTTCTATACAACTACCAAGCTGAATATAGAAGTATAGATATACGGTAAACCTATATCACACTTGAGTGTTTCTTCCCTCCTCAACACGCGATTTCTGTTCCGTCCGATCCACGCGCAGGAGCAGTGGTGGCCGTCGGATCCCGCGCGTGGTGAGCTCGCAGCTATCTCCTCCCTCCCCTCCGGTGGCGGCGGCGGCGGCTGCTAGGTTTCCGGCGAGGTCTCCCCACTTCCTCCTCCAACTCCGGCGGGTATAGAAAGGCCCGGCCGGGGGAGGTAGGTAGGCCAGGCGGTGGGGATGGAGGCGGGTGGCTTCGGGGTCCTGGCGGTGGTGGAGGCGGCCGGGAAGGACAAGGCGGGGGAGGCTCGCCGGAGTCGGAGCCAGAGTCGGAGAAGATGGCGGCAGGGGAGGGTAAGAGGGTGGCCGCCACCGGCGCTAGGGCTCGCCGGAGCTCCGGCGAGCCCTAGCGTCCGCGGCGGGGCGGTGGCCGGCGGCGGGGGCGACGAGGCAGCGAAGAGGAAGATGAACAGTAAAAAAAATCGGGTGCTAGGTTTCCTTCAAACACCCGACAATCGGGTAGACAGCCCCTAGGTATATAGTGGTGGATCTGTACACTAGATAAATATGAGGTCGACTAAAAAAAAGAGTGTGAGGAATGAATAAAATTAACAATAAAAAAACTTCTTAGACCAATAAGAGACAACTATTATAGAGATTGTTTCTTGTAAATTGGTTAATAGCCAAACACTTAGCATT
This sequence comes from Eremochloa ophiuroides, assembly GCA_038502445.1. Classification (NCBI taxonomy): domain Eukaryota; kingdom Viridiplantae; phylum Streptophyta; class Magnoliopsida; order Poales; family Poaceae; genus Eremochloa; species Eremochloa ophiuroides. The sequence goes on from JAHLJS010000006.1 coordinate 60,828,435, forward strand.
ATTATTGACCTTGCTCTTAGCTAATTAGTATAGTAGTTAACTATCTTATAGTCTACTTTTATCTTTCATGATTTTTTTTGTTATAGTTGTTAACTCTCTTATAGTCTATTTTTATCTTTCATGATTTTTTTAGTTCTTATGCTTTAACTGGCTGTAATCTTACATCACACACCTTTCTTATCTTCCTTTTTTTTTCCCTTCACTTTAACATAGTAAGCCTTCCTAACATAGTAAGCCTTCTTATGATCTCTTATTATACTTGCTCTTAGCCGTAGTAAGCTGAAGGTCTGTACCTGCTTGAGGTCATGTCGCACGACGGCATGAGTGGTCAACGAGGATTGTTCTTAGGCGCGCTGGTGTGTTAATGTGTTCTCTTCTTTTCATCTCGTGTGTTAATGTGTTGAAATTAAAGCACGTAGAGAAAGATGGTGCAAAGAGCAAAGAAACTAGTCTTCGGGTACGCGGCAAGCTCAGATCTAATTTAAACGTTTAAACTCTCATCGTTCAAAAAATTATATATTTTATTTCTCAAAGTCAAAGAATATTAAATTTAAATAATAATTTTGTTTTAAATATATTTATTAAAATATATTTCATGCTCTAATGATGTTTATTATGCACTATAGATATTGATATATTTTATATTTTAGTTAAATTTGATATTGTTTGACTATAGTAATATTCTTTTGAGAAGGTGTGGAGGGAGTCTATCATAAAGTATTCTCACCAGTTTCACGGTAGGAGACGTTGCCATCACTACAATCATGACAAAAGATAGCTAATATATTGTTTTATGGTAGGAGGTGCTGCCATTGCTATTGCTATTTTAACATATATAGATAATTTTATTTAACAGATATGTTGTTACAGATGTATATTGCCAGTCAAAGTGTTATATTGGAGATGACCATGTCCTAATGGCTAGTGGACTTATATCTTCAATTGGATTGAATATAACAAAGCTAATGGGATTTATAGATTATTCATGTTTATTGATATGGGAACACCTGCAAGTAAGAGCACATGTCTAGGAGTTTGATATAGTTCACATGCTAAACTCGTAGATCTAGCAAGTTAATAGAAGAAATAGCAACCTCAAATTTTGTTCTTCTGCAATAGTTTTCTATAATAGCATCTTAAACAGTTTTACATTGACAATCGGAACTATTTCTAGCCAGTTACATCTTTTTTTTTAATATTGTTTTTTCCCTCACCGTTTCTCTTCTTTATCTTTATTTTCTTATAATCTACTCATGTGTCTAATTTACTCTGCTTTCATACAAAAATAGCCGGACGAAGAGCGGACTATACAGAAGTTTCTCTCGGCTATGAAAACTTAAAGTTGGATCGGAAAGAATATTTATTTTTATAAGAAGATCTTTTGTTGAACTTTTAGTGGGAACCTTTTCATTTTTTTTCTAAAAAATTGAAATATGAAATTGTTTTACAAACTTCCGGAGATGTTCAAACTGCCTTATACCATGTCTCTTGTTGCTTTGCGTCTGTTTATTTGCCTAGCATCGAGGATACGGTATGAACATGACATAACACACAATATGCCGCTATGCATAGTGTCGCCCTCCCAACCTCCTCCAGACGCCTGGCCTGGAAGCAGCATAGAAAGTCCATGCATGACCATGAGTGAGAAGGAAACAACCTTGACAAAACTAAAGCCGGTTTGGTCCTGTGTCTCTTTTGGAGTTTGGTATTTCGCAACTCGCGTGAAGATTTGTGGCGTTGCGGGGTCCCTTTTTGGATCTCTCGGTACCGATCCAGTACCAAGCCCCCCCCCCCCCCCCCCCCCCCCCCCCGCGCTAGCTTTTTTCGACAACAACATGCTGCGCGCCAATGGTTCAAATCGAACAGGTTCTGTTTTGTCACCTAACCCTATTACCCTAACCTAGCCGCGCTGCGAAGCAACACTACACATAAAACTTGCCAATGAGTCCAGCCGTTCAGACTGCGGATGAACAACACGTTTGTTGCTGTTCTGCTGCACTTGCTACATTGTGGCCTTGTGGAAACATACTATCCAACTTTTGGAGTACTTGGCCCCGCCACGAAACAGTATTCTGCTGCACTTGCTACCTTGTGGCTCTCTTCGCTTGAGCTAGTTTCAATTTTTAGCCAGCCACAGAATAATATTTTTCTCTCATAACAAATCAATCGTACAATTCAGCCAGCCGAATAGACCTATTAATTAATATATATCCTGTTTGGTTGGCTGCTTGCGACCAGAACTGGCTTGTGGCATGAGAGTGATAGACGTTTGGTTCGCTGGACGAGCACCAGGGCCTAGTTGCACGCATGCAAGATGCTCCTCTAAACCTGCATCATAGGAAACAGATTCTGATTCCGTTTTTGCGAGCATGGCTCATGTGAGCGTGCACCAAACAACTGCTCTGCATATCTAGGCACACCAGAGCAAGGAAACCAAACAAACATGTCTTGTATGGGCACAGCCTGGCTACGCTGGCCTGACTCTTCGGATGCGATGCAGCAGGCTGGTAGGGGAGGACCCTAATATTTTGATTTTAATACTAATCACTGTAGCAAAAGCTTAATTTCACCATCAAATCTTTATGCAAATCAACATCTCTATTGTTGTAGCTCACTCTATCCTTCATCCTGCATCCGCCACTGACACTGACACATAGGTCCCATTTGTCAGTGGATGAAAAGAGATAGCCGTTTGTCTCTGATGCGTGATGCTGATCAGCCGAACAGCCGTCCAGCCAAACGATCAGCAGGCTCGTCAGCCCAGCAGAAGTAGCCCAACGGGCTGGCAAATTCACCAGGCACCAGCTGAACAGCTTCTCTGATCTACTAGATGAATCGATCTTGTGGAAATAATAAGCCATATCCCGTATCCGGGCGACCGCCCCTGACCCTGATCATATTCATATTCTAGGCTGCTAGAGGCGTGTTTGCTTGCACGTCGGCCCTGGAATATGCTGGTAGTTGCTCATGTAGTCATGTTTCTCCCTCCCCCTCGACAGTGACGAGACATCTCATCTCGTTGTTGGGAGCAGACCGTAGGTGAGACGCTTATATCAGTCAAAATCGCAAGAGGGTAGAGTACACCGGTACAGAGTACTGTACATACTGCAAACGTTCCGAATTCTTCGTGCAACATCGTTTTCACTATGCCATAGACTCGTCCATGGGGCGTCTGGACTCTGTTGGAGACTAGAGTGGTTGAGTTTCTGAAACGACCTCGATTTCCGCGAAGGGAAATCCACAGGCTCGAATTATAATTCAACAGATTGCTTGGGACAATCCATGAAATTACCCATATCTCAGTTGACACCAGGATCCATACAACGGTATTTAAGTCTTACATAAACACTTATTACATCGCCACACTGGCGGAATCAACATTCAGAGAAGCTTTAGAAGATGCGGAAACGTTTCATCCTTCACGGCCAACTTGAGTGTAGCACGTGACCCTATTCTTCGCCATCGTCTTCCTCGAAGTCGTACTCATTCTCGTCACCTGACAGCAAATTTATCAGTACGATTTGTACTGGCCACGGAGCCCACCTATGCAGCATTTGCTTTGTGGAAAGTGGATGCAAGGCTATACAAGCAGACCTATAGGCTGAGGTTTCCTATGCAGCTGTAAACAATGTTTGATTAGTCAAGTTTTATCTCTAGTTAACACCATCATCCCTTTTCCCATCACCACATCTCACTTACCCACACCTCGCTCTCATTCGACAGGCCCAACTCCCTCTCGGGCCTATCTCAGCGGCACACTACCACAACGGGTACACTGTCGGAAAAATGTCATCCAGGGGGAGAAGAGAACACTCACTACACTAGTAGAAGCTTCACAGGAAAGGTCCATAGCCAACGAGTTGGCATATGTATCGATCGATCAACCGTACACTCTACAGAGGTTTCACTACCCACAAGATTAGCCATCATAGGTGTTGCGCAACACCTAGGCAGAATTCCGGGTGCTTGCTTGCCTAGGTCGATGCCACCCTACCACTCAGCCCTGGGATATTCCGGATCCTACACCGTTATGCTGAGACTGGGAGACACAGTACCGGGCCCATCCAGTGGTACTGCGCATCTAGAACGGAACGGGAACCCATCGACCGTCTCCGCCCACCCTTATCACCTCTCAACCTAGCAGTAGTGGCACCGTCCTACCAAGTAGTCCAGCCATCTCCCGCCCATCAGAAGCGAGTGAGTAGAAAAGGATTCCCATGAACCTGAAACTAGTCCATCCTAGGTTTGACCAAGCAGGCATCTCCACTTAGGGGATACTCTCCCCCGTGCCATCACAGCACCTCCGTCCACGGGCTTCAAACCACCAAGGCTATCCCACCCGGAACCTACTCAACAACTTTACCCACCACAGATATCTCGCTTGGGGATGCCCAGGTTGCACCCCCGGCACGACTTGCCCCATGGGCTTGTCTCACATCCCACTTGGTCGACATCAACCCTTACCACGCACCCAAGACGCACGCAGCACTCTCTCCCAATGGTTATAATCAGTTATACACCGTCCCAATTCCACCACATGGCATATAGCAAGTAGAAAGTAGTGGAAGAGTAACAGTAAATTAAGCAGCAGCTAACCTAGCAGCGGATAGCAGGGTATAGTCTTATCAAGGCAGGGAATCAAATATACTACCATGCAACAAATCCATACATAATCTTAAAGCAATAGCAACAATGTCATTTGCAATGCGTAAATAGGATCTAAGGATTTGGTGGGACGTGCCACCTTCGTAGTCGTCTCCTAGCTCCTGAAAGTACTCGTGGTCGTCTTCCTTAGTCAGATCCTCCTCCGGCTCTGAAATCGAACACGAAATAGTCGCGTCAGCGACTCCTATAGAGTATTTCAGAAAAATTCAATAAAATAAAGAGCCAAATGCACACAAACATAGTCTTAGATTGTAGATCTCATTTTTCTGAGAATTTTGATATATGGTGCGCAATTTTTGGACATCGTATGAATAAGTTATGAATTTTCGAAGATTATCCTATTTTCTAAAAATGGAAAATGGCCGATTAATCAGGGGATGGCAGCTCGGGATTGGTCCACGTGGCGCGCGGGTCCAGTAGTGCGGCATGTGGCGCCTCATCCGAACACAGACCTGATGGTCACCCACCAGGTGTTCGATGCTGATTCCCAGAGAGTCGCCGGCGTCGGCGTAGCTCGGCGGAGCTCGGCGTAGCTCGGCGGAGCTCGGCGGGGCTCGGCGTACCTCGGCGTACCTCGGCGTAGCTCGGCGGGGCTCGGCGTACCTCGGCGGGGCTCGGGCGAATCGGACATTTGGGCGCCGAGGGTGCCGCTCTCCCGAGCTCTCCCGGGGAGGCTCGGGCGAATCGGAGATTTGGTGCGCCGAGGGTGCCGCTCTCCCGAGCTCTCCCGGGGAGGCTCGGGCGAATCGGACATTTGGGGCGCCGAGGGTGCCGCTCTCCCGAGCTCTCCCGGGGAGGCTCGGGCAAATCGGAGATTTGGTGCTAGCAGGGTTCCAGGGCGTCTGTTCAAGGCGGCGGTGTCTCTCCGGTGCGACGGACGATGACAGGGCGATGATGACCATATTTCGGCAAGACAGGGCTCGGCTTTCCCCAATTGGCGTGCTCAGGCAGTCGTCCGACCAGATGGTGGTGGGTTAGAGTCGTGGTATGGCCTCCTTCTCTCCCACGGCATACAAGCGGTTCTCCGACGAGGTGGAGGCGCACGTAGCCAAGGCGACAGACATGATTCGGGGCTCGGCTATCTTCGTGGCGGTGCCGAGGCAGACTTGGCGAACCTCGTCGGCCTTTCTCCGCAGCGCGAGGCGACCGGGGGTACTCGGAACGGATTTTAGGCGAGGCGGAACGTGTCGGCGGCGATCACGTTTCCCCGAGAACGCACCTCTCGGTGTTCCGGGCTATGGAGGTTCGATCTTCCGCAACTAAGCTTGTCCGAGGTGGTCAGTTTTTGTTCCTGGTCGCGGTATTGAGATGCTCCGGTCATCGGCGGCGATGTCGCCGCGACTGTGAGGTTCCGGCGGGGCTAAGGAGGTCTTCTAAGAGATGTATACGCCTCCAGGGTCTATGGCGATAGTATACCAACTACCAATTTTGGCTACCGAGATTCGCAAGGTGCTCGGTTGTGGCGGCGGCGTGTCGCCGACGACGGCGGAAGGCGGCAACGCGGCTACGACCATGTCTTGGTTCAATCGAATGCGGTCTTGTCAAATTGGTGAGGCCAGAGAAGCATACAACACTCTAGTGGCGAACTTTAGCCATGGCATGGCCTTCTTTTGGCGACGGCTCGCGGCGGCGCTCCGGTAAGGTCGCGGCGCACGCGGCCAAGGCGATTCAGGTGGTTCCGGCTTCAATCTCGCGAGGCGGGTTCGTTCGCGAGGTCTCGGTGTACCATCTTGGCTCCCTCCTACCGCGCGAGATACTCAGCTAGACCCTAAACGGACTTCGCCGCGCCAGAACGTGCCATGGCGAGCGCGTCGTGCTGTGCTTCGGGGCCATGGATGGTCGGTCTTTGTGATTCAGGCTAGTCCGTCGTGCCCGTGGAGCTAGTGGTCGTGCCGATGGGTGGAAGGACGATGCTACTGGCTCAGGTGCTCGGGAACGCCGACGAGACGGCGGCGCTCCGATCGCCCATGACTGCGGTGCCCGTCGAAGTCACTCCAGTGTATATGCGCGTCACCCGTTTGGCTTGGCAGGTCTTGTGTGTGTGCGCGCGGTGTTCCAGGGTCGGAATCGGCCCGTGGCCTTCGCGCTCGTGAAGCCGAGCGCCATGGCCGAAAGCACGGCGAGGTTGGCAAGGTGCTCGGGTGGCTCACCGCGGTGTCGGTGAAGATAGGATGGCGATGCAGTGGCGAGTCGGAGCCGTGCAGAGCGTACGCAGTGCCGTGCCGAACCGCGACGGGGCTCCGGCTTCTCCTCCGTGTCCGGCTCGGCGTGCTCCGCGGCGGCGGCGCTCCGACAGCTCCTCCCCCTCTGCTCCGCCCTTCTTCCTCTCTCTCGGCTATGCGGTGGGGTGCGGTGGCTTGTGGAGCCACAGCGTGGCGGCTGCGAGTGGGAATGGGCTAGGGCTCCTCGGGTGCTCCAATTTATAGGCGACCGGTTCTCGGAACAGCGGCGGATGGTGATCGGTATCGGTGGGTGTACGTGGAGCTCATCCGTGCGCTTGAGCTAGGGTTTCAGAGTGCACGCGGGCTCGCTTGGCGGCCAAGAAAGGAGGGGACAGGAGGGGGACAACTCTGCGGGGCGTGGTGCTGTCGGCCGTGGGTCCGGGGTCACGCCATTCGCGTGACACCCCCGGCAGGCGCGTCGCCTTCGTGAGGAAGAGAAACAGTGGAAGGGGAAGGCGGCTGACATACGGGCCCGGGTTGGCAGCGAGCGCGAGCGCGAGCGCGTGTGTGCCAGTCGCGCGCGCGTTGCCGGGCCGCAACGTGGGCCGACATGCTGGCTTCCTTTCTTCCTCTCTTCTCTTTTCTTTTTCCTTTTCTATTTTCACTTAAGTGTATTTATATCCATATATTACCCTTTTTAAATATTGAGTAAATACAAACATAAATTGCAATAAATCCCAATTGTGATGCATAAGCTATTATTCTATGTGAATGGAATTAAAATGCAAGCTATACTCCTTTATTTACCAAATTCATAATAAAACATATATGCTTGCACAAGAAAAATGGATTTTCACAATAAATAAATTAAAAATTTTATTTGGTTGGGATTTTTAGGTTGTGTGGATTTTTAGGTTGTTACAGTTTCTCGCTACCCCAATAACTCGGAGCTTTCGCATCAGTGTCCGTCAATTTTTCGTACAAACAGCAGAAATCGCCACCCCACGCAAGTCCCACTCGCACTCCATCTCTGCGCGTGTGAGCACTGAACTGAGCAGGGCGGACGGGAGCAAACAAAACGAGCTTCTTCTTCGACGGCCCCGGCGCCCGGTCCCGGTGCTGCAACTGCTCGGACCGGGGTCGGCGCGACCGTGTGTGGACGTGTGCAACGACAACCCAGGCGGCGACCAACTCCAGCCACCACGAGCTTGGGGAAGACGGCTAGAGGGGCGTGATGGCTCGATTCCGACGGCGGATGCCAACAGACGAAAGGCCTGATGAGAAAATAACTGTTGTGACCTTGTGGGAAAAGGAAAAAGGGCGAAGCATTGCCCCTGTGTTGGATGGTGGACTTGACCCACGATCACATGATATCAAATAAATCTAATGGACAAATAAATCTAATGGACTCTATGGCTCATTGTTAATACGTCATATATGATTTAATATCGTATGGGAATTTGACGGGAGTTGAATCGATTTATATGATTGGATATTGATCGACTATATTGAGAAGCTAAAAAAAATAACGTTGTGCCACGTTCGCGTGCGCCGCTGCCGTCAGCCACCCAGGTGTGGGTGTGGACGTGGCAGGCAAGCGGGGGCGGTCACACGTTTTGCCATTCAATCCAATTGATTGACGGAGTTACTCTACAAGTTTCTCTTTTGATGGCAGGTGGTGAGTTGATTATGAGAGTTACACACAACTGTTTTTGCTGCTGTGGATTAAACTAATAGTGAAAATGCCTAAATTTCTAACACTTTATTTGAAAGATGTATGGAGATTTTTGTGCGATGAGAAAGGGGGTCCATTTGGAGGATGTTTTTTCACCTCATTCCCTGTATAACATGTTTTATATAGAAATGAGATTGTTTCTCAATCAATAGATAAAGATTTGCACTAAGAAATTTGTTTGCTCTCTTTCTTTCTTATTATTATTCCTTCCTTTCGTTCTCTCTCTTTCCCTCTTTCTTTAGAGAAAAAAAACAGAACGGCAACTTGAGGGAGAGCTCCATTGCGTGGGAGACTGTCCACTGTCCAGTCTCATCGTAGTATTCGTCATATTCACATATCACCTTTTTTTCTGACAAAACTTTCACATATCACTTCTCTAGGAGTCAATTTTTTAAAAAAAATTACTAAGAATATAAAAAATAATATCAATATTTATATCTTTGAATAAGTTTAATATAAAAGTATATTCCAAGCTCAATCTAATAACATTTGTATTCATCAGGAATGCCAATACATTTAGATATATAACATATTTATTTAAACTTTAAATAGTTTGAATTTTTGGGAAATGAGATGTGCTTAGTACTTGAAATAGAGTTGACTATTTTTTAAAAAAATGTTGCTTTTTTTTCGGAGATTAAAGAAAATTGTTGCTGCTGTGAAATCACAACGAACCAAAAATGCCTGAGCACGTAGTACATGCTAGCCGAGACAGGCTTAGGGTGGGCCTCAGAAAGGGTCCAATACGGAAGAAAAAAAAAAGACAAAATGACATTGGACTCATTGCACAAGATAAGTTCGTGCGAATTCTACCGAAATTCCATGTTCTATGTTACTCCACTGAAAAGAATGTAATTCTTCCTTTCAAGAAGTCAAATAATTTTAAATTTAATAATTAAAGTTATAAAGATTAATTATGAAATATATTTTCACATCGATATTATTTTCTATAAGGCCCCGTTTGAATCTTTAGAATTAAATTTATTTTAAGAATCATAATTTACACATATATTAATTAACTTAATATGGTTATATATAGACTATATTTGTTAATTTGTATATTATTGTTGGTTATAGGAGAGAGATACTTATATGTTTTATTTTTTTATCGTGTGGGAGTGAGTTTAAGAGTGTGCTATAAATTACAAAGTAGAGATATAACATTGTGATCTATAGAATCAAATTCCATCTCTCATCCTATGAATTTGGAGTAGGCTAATATGTGACCTTTGGGAAGTGATGGAATATTACATTCCAAGTAAAATACCCTAAGTTGTTAACTATATTTCAATTCCGCCAAATGAAAGGATCCAAATGACCCAGAAACTTAATCAAACTTGACTTATTCAATATATTTCATGATATCATATTCTCGTTTTTCGAGGAGTAAAACAATTTAAATTTTTGACTGAGGTCATATAAAAAAGTGCTAACATTCACGATACAAGGTAGGTATCATTAAATTGGTTATAGAATTCATTTTCATAGTGAACTTTATTAGAGATATAGATATTAATGTTATTCACTATAAACTCAATTAAACTTAAATTAGTTTGACTGCGCAGACTTCATAGTTGCATTCTTTTACGTACAAAGATAGTACATAGCAAAATAAGCTTATTAAGTTGTTATAAGAAAAAAAAAACTTCTGCCATATTGTCATCTGCTTAAGAAGATGGGTCAAATTGACCTTGCTTATAAGGTCAGTTTCGTGTTCCCGTTTCTAAGTTTCTTGTGTGTTACAAATATTGTGGACCTGTTTTATCCTCATAAAATTTGATCCTACCACTTCACTAATATGTGTCATGCCAGCATATTTGCTAAGTTAATAATTATTTAATGCACATAAAAGTCACATAAAACCCAAAAGTCGCCTAAGCCCAAAACTAAGGTTGTATAGATACTTTACGATTTGGTGCAACGATGATAATGTTCCAATGCAAGTGCATATTGTTCAAGTTTATTGTGCAAAGGACAACAATAAGGTCCACGTTTATAGCTGTGTTCGTTTGAGCTAGTTTCACCTTATTTTTAGCCATAAAAATATTTTTTTTCACAACAATTCAGCCGCAATAAAAATCAGCTACACCCAAATAGGTTAGCTCTTAAAACTCTACTCCAATAGAGTTAGGAGTTCAAGAAACTTCAGTTTCCAATCTCCTCATGGTTTATACATATACTAGTAGTTTTTTTTAAGAATAACTTACCTAAAAATAAAAATGAGATGTCGACAGCCTAGTCTTGGAAGGTGCTCTTTGTAGGGTTTGAGTCTATTACTAGGGGTTGTTTGGTTCACTACTACACCCAGCCACATCAAACATGCGACAGCCACGGATAATTGACCAGTATTTGGTTTGCATGTAAACTGTGGCAGTCATTCGTTTCTCCTGTTCATTTCTCGCCACAGTTGCGAAGGCCAAATACTTGGCCACGGAACTGTGGCGGATGCCACACTCTGCTGGCCGGGTGTGGCTTGTAACAGCCTTCTATGATGCTTAAGTAGTCTTTCTTAGGAAAGGAGAGCTCAGACAAGACAGATGGACTTGCTGAACGCAGAGGAACAGGGCAACGCATCTTTGGAGAACAAAACTAGCGCTAGCGCTGGTGACCTGCCGCCCGCTATCCTGCCACCACCACTACTACTACTAGTAATTGTGATCAAAGTATCAAACCACTTGGCCCAAAGCAGCAGTCCAGCAGATGGACACGAGTTGACTTACAGTTTAACCAGACCAGACTACTCGTATGTACAGTACTACTGTGTCGCTCGCTTTGCAGCAGAGCACCGACCCCGCAGGCCGCAGCACGCTATGAAGGACGCATGTGTGCATGTGCATCGAAGAAGAGCCAGTGCTCCGGCAGCGATGCACCATGCATGGGCATGGGGGCGCCTTTTCGTCGTTCTCCCAGGCACGCACGCACGTACAGTACGGAGTACGGGTGGGGATGAGCTACTAGTTCACGGCTTTGCAGTCGCAGGCGGCAGCGGTTGCCCCCACGAGGAGGAACAGACAACAAGCATGGCTGCTCTGGTGTTCGTTCACAGTGTTCTGGGCTTTTGGTTTGGTGCGCTTCGGGCCTTTTCGTGTGTTTGGCGCCGCGCTGGTGGAGCCACACCAGTGCCAGCGGGCAGGGGAGACAGGTGACACGCGCGGGCGCTGGACAAGGGACAAGGGGAAACCGGCCTCATCATGGCTGCCCGTGCGGCCGTGCCAATGGCTCTTGCAAGCGTGTCTGTATCTTGCATTCTTGCCACGAAACAAACACCTTGCACGATCACTTCGCTTCAATGACTCGCGGCTCGAGAATTTTAACAACCCTATTGGAATCAAAATTGACATCGTACGTGTGGATTAGGATTCTGATGCTTGCAACGCTAGGCATTAACCACTCGTCAACATCTGAAGATGTTCTCTCTCGGTGCGGCGTCATGCTCCTCTACCACTATCAATTTGGCAAGAGAGCAGTCCGTGGCGAACTGGCGATGGTTTCGATGATTAACGAGGAACCTATTCGGTGGCAAGAGAGCAGTGTCGTCTGTAGTAGTATAATATAAACCATGGGAGACGATGGTTTGATTAGCGAGGAACTTTATTCGGTGGCGAGCAAAGCGAGCAACCCGGCCGGCCGGCCGGCCACTTACCACTTTTCATTAGTCAATGATCTCGGACTTTATTGTAACTAATAACACAGCAACATGTTGGTAGTGGGCACTGTCTTGTGCTGGATGCCTGGATATGAGGGAACTTTGAGAGCAGGCAAACCGGAGACCCGGTGTCACGGACGCGAGCCGAGAGGACAGAGCGCGCGCTCGAGCACACGGGGACGGGAGTGCGTAGCCAACCATTCCAACAACTAGGCATGATGGCCGTGGCTGTGAGGCGATGATGAGCGCATGCGCATGGCCGGGGGGGACACCGAACTGATGAACACACCAGTCGTAGCCCGTAGGAGTAGGAGTAGCAGGCAACCAAGGCAGCAGCCTACTGGTAGCTTAGCTAGGCACAGGCACGCATCGGCAGCGGCAGCGGCAGCCTGCAGCCCTGCGCTGCTGCTGCTGCCCCCGCGCATGTGGCCGGCCGGCTCTGCCAGCGCGCGCGGTGCAGTGGCGTTGTTGTGGGTGTGGCCGTTGTTGGAGTGGGTTGAGTAGGATAGCAGACGCGGCAGCGGCAGCGGTAGCAGGGGGAACGACATCATACGGTGGCCAACTTGCCGTCGGGGCGTCGACTCCACACCGACGTGCCGACGTGCTGCTATGTGACTTTCTTTAGGGCATCCGTAGGTACTCCGTTCGTACTATAGTAGGAATTTTTTTATGACTCTGTTCGCTAAAGCTGAAAACTGCTGAAAATAAATACTAATACTGATTTTTCGTGAGAAGAAAATACTGCAGAACCGCTGGAAAATAAGCGGTTTTAAGATTTAGCGAACAGAGCCTTTGGATGCTATAGGGGCAAACACTTCTTGTTTCCGGTTATGAAAAAACCCAACTGCCTCAAATCCTTGCACCTTCAATCCACCACAACAAGTCATCCGACGCAAGAATCAGAACAAAACTAAAACCGAATTATTCTTCAGAGCGACTTGATTACTCTGTTGCATCACTCCATCTCCATGTGCATGCATGGTGCTGGATCTTGTCATCAAGGAACAAGCAAGTCGTTCTTCACGTAGGCCTAAAATTCCTCAAAATCATCTTGGATGCCCGTGGTGAATCGGAGGGAAGCAAAACGCATAAAATACGATCTTGTGCTGAAAAGGGTTGAAGGGTTTGCCTATGGCGAGCACAAGGTACGTACGGTGAAGAAACACTATGTGACACTCTAGTGTTAGTTACTATTTTTACACTTACATTTGCATGACATCAAGCATTAATCATGTCATTTCATGCATCATCACCATTTGATTTGATTTACATTCCTTTATATGCTATATGTTTGCTTATATGCTTACAATGTCATAGATGTGTTAGCATACAAATGTGATGCTTGTTTACTGTTCTAGATGACTTAAACATGTTTGGGTTAACATTTGGAACAATGTTCATGTTGGTAAAGTCCCCAAAATACCCCTTTAGCTCATAGTTGACTAGAAAGCCCTCCTACACCTATTTTGTTTGACCAAATAAGAAAGTTAATTTAGAGACTTTGCATGTCAGAGCACCCTTAATCAAAGTTATGTAGAATTTTATAAGCAACAAACTTTATTATTGGGTCAACTCATGAAAATGGGTGTAAGGTAGTCAAAATTGTGAAATTGTGCAGTTTTGGGGCTGTTTTGGAGTTGTTGAAATTTGCTAAGTCTAGAAGTGGTTTTCAGTTTCAGTGTAGCTCTATTCTTCGATCCATATCTCTCAAACCAAGCCGTTTCAGTTGAAGGTGTTCTAATATGGATTTGAGTACTCATGTAGCTCTTTGACCCATATTAGTGAAGTTTTCGCTGAAACGCCCTAGATCGCGAGTTATGGCTCGATCAAAACTGGGTTTCAGGCCCTGCTCGTTGAACTGAATCGACCGATTTAGTTTGAATCGCGTCGAACAGCTGGCGCCGCCGCAGTGATTCGTCGCCAGGTGGCGACCTTACGCCGGCGTCCGCCTGCCGTCGCCCTGCAAAGCCGAAGGCGACACTCCACCTTGTCCCCTGGCCACTCCATTCACTCTATCCCTCTCTCGTTCTCTCATTTCTCCCTCTCCTCTGCTCCACCGTTGCCATGGCCGCCGAGCCGGCTTCGGGGTGAAATCCACCGCCGCCGTCCAGTCGCCGGCCGCTCCATCTCCCTCGTAGCTTCATCTTTCTCCGCTCTACCTCCTTGACCTACTCTCAACTTCTGAGATAGAGAGGTAAAGTTCGTAGGGTTCGTCGCCGCCGCGCCATTGCCGGAGCGCCGCCGAGCTCTCTGCTCGTAGTGACGAGCGCAATGCCGTAGCCCCTTGCTTCCGTTCTTGTTTGTCTTGGCGTCTCCGTTTGCTGTAGATCTAGCCTAGAGAGTTGGTTGGGCCGTTCGCCCCCTTAGTTCGCCGGAACCCGAGCTCGCCGTGGCTCTGCTCGCCGCCGTGCCGCCATGCGCGTGCGGTTGGTGCGCATCCGAGCTCCATAGTCCGATTCTTCGTGCACGTAGCTTCGTTTGGATCTAGTGTTCATGGAACGGATATAGGTTTCGCCGGTGAAGGCCGGAATCCGTCGGCGCGCGCTCGCCGGACCTCCGCCGTCCGCCATTGCCGCCGTTGAGCTTGCTCCGGTAAGAGTTAGGTCTTGAGGCTTAGTCCGTTGTGTTCACCTTGTTCCCAGGAGCACGTTGGTACCCTCGGTGTCGCCGGTGACCTCGCCGTCGGCGAGATATCGCCGGTCAGCGCCGGCGGGCTGCTCTCTCTCTCTGACGCGTGGGACTGGTTTGACCGGGGAGCCCACAGGTCAGTTGCTCTAGTGCGTCTCTGGTTCACTGAACCGGGTGTGTGTAGCGATTTGAGTCGGCTTCGTTTTAAAAGAAAAAGAGAAAATGAATTTCCAGAAATTTTGGTAAACCTTCTAAAATTCATATCTGGAGCTAGAAGTGTCCAAATGAGGTGAACCAAATTTTGTTGGGTTTGTATTTATGAGATCTATATAGGAAAAATATGAAATATGACTTTGTGGTAATTTTTCTGTGCAGTTATAATTAATTTGTTATATGCTTGTAAAATTGATAAATGCATAACTAATTATAGGAATATGATAAAAATGTGATTCCACTTGCATTAATCTTGTTTAGAGTAGTAGGATTTGGGAAAAATATGTTTGCTGGTTGGTTACTGTTATTTATATGATGTCATGTGTAACATGCATTTCATGCTATACTCTTTCTAAATTCACCATGTTTGATGGGAATCAGTAATGGCTATGAATATTTTTCCTGAGACTTGTTTTGTGATAAAGAAGCCAAAAAATAGGAAATTTGTTGTTTGATACTTTTCACTGTAGTAAGTATTTTCTATTGCTTAAATGGTTGTATGCTTGTCATTTTTGTGTAGCATGTTATATCTGTCCAAATGACTTGAAATTTTGCTAGTAGCCTAATATGGGAGTGTGCTATCTGCTATAATTTTTCCAGAATTTTATGGGTACAACAGATGTAAGGTCCAGTTATAAGCTAGTGCTTCTTTAATTGTTTTTAATTGAGTAATAATTGGTTAGAAGATGTTTTCATGCATTTCTATGATACTCCAGCTTGGTAACCTTGCTAGATACTTTGGGGTTGATCTTGTTCATGTGTAGGGCAGTTAGGTCAAATGTCTTTGTTTATATGCTTTATTCGTGGTTATTAGTTAAAAGGTGGGTGTGGTAGGGAAGTTTGATTCAAATTAATTGTTAGTGCAGGTTATAGACCTCTTACGCAAGACGAGAAATTGTTCTATAGCTTGCTTAAGAAGGGTGAGTATGTGTTGTTGTTTAGAGAAGAAATATGCACATACTCAGTAAATGTTTGATAAATTATTTGGATGCTCACATGTTGTCTAATGCATCTCATGGCTCAAGTTGTGCATCTCTATATTGCATTTCATGTGCATTCTCAGTTCTCATATATGCATATCATGCATACAGGATCGCCGGGAGGAATTACACTGCTGCAATTCGATCCGCCGGAGGAAGGAGTACCCCTGGAAATCGAGGTGCCGGAAGCTCCCGAGGTCGAGGAGGAAACTGAACTGCCAGAGTGCATTGACCATCAGCCATCTAACTTTGTGAAAGGCAAGCCCCGGAGCATTTCTAAGCCTCCACTTATCTCTTTTTATATAAATGCACCGGTCTTTCTTAAATCGTATGATTGTGCACTTAAGTATAGGAGTTGATTTGATACCGTTGCTGCATTTATATCTTGTCCACTATATATATATTTTGATCTTGGAAATATTACTAGACAAGGGATGGGTTCAATCTTATGCTTAGCCATGCTTAGACCGGTAGAAGTCGAGAGATTTCCTGTCCTTCGCAAGTATAGGTGGTGACTAATGATGATGGAGATGGATTTTACATGGTTGACTATATGTGCCACCATGCCACAATGATAAGGAGAGAATCAAGGCTAGGTAGCGGGGAGCCGCATGACATGGTTGAGGTCATGCTGTCTTCGGTGCTGCTTGCGGCCGACTAGGACTGAGGCCACCAGACATCAGTTGAGATTGAAGGACGTTGTCACATAGCTGGCCAGATAAGTCGTTTTGACCGCGAAGCCGAGTAGTTCCTTCTGAGCCGAGAATTGATGTGACATGGATAGACATATTCTGAAGGTTAGAAGGATGTGCGGAGACACCATTTTGCCATAGTCAGGTCAGGGACCTGCACTTCCTGTGAGTGGGTTTGTCTCCGAGAATATGGCCCCCGCCGAGCTCGCGATATAATATGACTTAGAAAGATCTAAAGGTGACCCAATAAGCCACTGATCAGGCTGACAGAGTTTGTGATTGGCATGTTTGCCAGCTGGTACAATCGATTCGAATCGCCATCTCTCCTAGTTAGTGAGAAACTGAACTGATCTTCTGGTGAGGTAGAGGCTAACAACTTGAACATATTGATTATGGTGAGATGAAGTTGATATCTGTGGATATCGGAAATCATATGATTGTATTGTTTGTTATAATATCAAGTGATTGTTTAGTATAGCTGCAAATCTTAGTTTAATAGCTTAACTGAAATTGAAGCTTAAACCATATCTAAAATTTATAAGTTGAGGAACTACTGTAGTAATGCTTTTTATGCAAAATGTTGTTATCCTCTGAGCTCCACCAAATAAGCCTGCATATCCTTGAAAATCTTTTTATTTACTTCCTGTCGGGTAAGTCTAGCTGGGTACAATTAAGTACTCAGGGTTTCATTCCCATTGTTGTAGAAGGAGTGGTCTACTATGCTTATTGCAAGAACTGCTTCACCCCTGCGGGCGAAGAAGATTAGACCTGGGGCAAGGTCGTTATCCATCTTTAGTTTTTGTAAGATGCTGTGGCATGGTCAGCTGGTGGTACTCGTATGTGAACTACGTGTTTCAAAACTATGTTGATTTCCGCTACTGTTACATTTATGTAAAAGATTATGTTGTACTTTGATGTTTTAATTCGGTTGTGAACTTATGTATCATGTGATGGGTTGTTTCTGAATTTGTAAGATCCTTGGGGTATGTTCTGTTTAAAATGTTTGAAATCCTTCGAGATTTCCGGACTACTGTGTTTATATTGGCTCAAGTGTGACTTAATTGCCACTAAATTGACGATCGTCGTATTTGTGCTCGTATAAATTGGTCGGTTCTGTTACACACTAGGCCTCCAAATCTTACGGGCGGATTTCTGGTAGGATTCTACACACGATTCATAATAGAATTAGAAGTTCTAATAGCACATCTCTATTGAGTTTTCAGTAGTCCTTGGCTCCTGGCGTCCGGCCAGACGGACAGAACATCCGAGCGCGCGCCCTGCCCCTGCGTGCTGACGTCGCTCGCCCCCGCGCGCTTTATTTTTTTTCGTTTCTCTTTTCACCTTCCACGCGCGCGTCCCCCGCGCTGAGGCCCGCGATGCACCTTTTTTCATTTTTTATTTTTCTTTTTCATTATATTTTATATTTGTTTTATTTGTATTTTTTATTTCTGTTTTTATTATCTTTTTATTTTAAAATATTTATATATTTTTTATTTCTTTGTATGTATGTCGTAAAAGTAAATTGAGGACGTTACATATATTACAATAGTTTCAGGCATATTGCAAGCGTTACTCGAAATGTTTCATCTTTTTTGGATGTATATTTTATGGGTATGTTTCTAATGTTTCATCTTATTTTTCAAAATTAATATTTGTAAGTATTTATTTAGATATTTCATATGATTTCACATGCATTGTTGTATCTAAATGTTGCGTATGTTTGTAAAATAATTTTCAAGTGTTTTTCATGTGTTTTTTTTTCAAATGTTTTCATGCACATGTTTTGAGTTGTTTCAGTAGTTTCATATACATGTTGCAAGTGTTTATATTTGGATGTTTTAAAATTAGATTTGGTGTTGTAGAGTGTTTCCGATACATGTTTCATGCCTATCGGTCAGATTGTGAGGTCTCTCACCGGCAGCGACCATTCTCCGTCTCAGCCCGTGCGACCTCGCATCTTCTTAGCAACCGTCATCGTCCCTCTCCCTGCGTGCTCATCGTCCTTAACTTCTTCTTTGCTTCATAGCAGAGTGAAACGTGCGTGTTGTAAAAGTACGTATCTAATGTTTCAGTAGTTTTAGAATTATGTTGCAGTTGTTTTGTATGAATGTTGCGTATATGTTTTAAAAAAAGTTATCAAAATATATCCATGTGAGATCTTACTTTGAAGAATTTATTGTAAGGAACACGATAGTGCAATCGGATTTTATTTATGATGTTTGGTTTAGGAGTTATATCTTTTTAAACTTAAAAAAACATAGAACGTGCTATACTGCTGGTGCCTACGCGGGTGGCGGGCCGATTGGCTATGCGCCTATGCACACACGTCCGGACGGGGAATACGCACCGGACATCCGGGCGCTGGTGCTGCCCTTGAGTTTTAGTCAAAATAGAATCCAAATCACTTAGGGAAGAAAGGAGATGGGGTGCTAAAACCTATTCGTCGAATTCGATGAAGGCATTGAGTAGAAAGAACGGATTATCGCATGGGAAATCCATGGTGGCGACAATGCGGAACGAGGCATCAAGGATATAGCTGATTTGCTAGGAAGAAAAACTCATTGCTTGAGCAAAGCCTGCTTGTCTCAGACACAACAATGTCGATCTTATCTGAGCCCTCACCTTTAAGGGTGTCCGTTCTTGAGCCCTCACCTTTAAGGACGATGTCCGTTGTGGCCTTGTGGGTGTTCCATAATCCGTTCCTAAAGCTATGAAACTATTTATTTTACATTATAGAGTCAAATATATGCAGCTGCTCCTTTGCATAGAGCCTTATCCTAATAAACAAATAATAATTTCTTTTTTCATTCTCTTCGCTTCCCTTCACTATGGTGTGCAGCGGATTCTTGTTGCTGAGCTTTTTTTGTAACATGAGCCACATATATAGATTCAAGCTCTGGTTCTAAGCGTTAGAACCATCACATTATTTTGTAGTTGATTCTATACATTGCTTATGGCTTGAAGGTTCCAAACACTTTGGATGCCCTTTGGTTAGAAAAGTGAAATTTTACTTAGGATGCCTATTAAATTAGGATGGGAAGATGGCAGGTTGGGTCATGTCCCCGTGGGTTTCAGCCCCCATCAGGTGGTGCGTGTTGATTTTGCACGACAGGTTTACGAGTTCAGAAACCCGAATCGGGTCAGATATAGGGAGGGTTTTAACATGCTTGTGGGTGCCCACATAGCCTTGAAATTATGCATTGTCTATTTTGATTAAGGGCCTGTTTGGTTGGGTTGTTAAATTCTAACCAGACTTTAGTAAACCACCTTCTAGTTATTTAGTTGCTTGTAAACAGCCTAGAGCCATGCCCAGCTAAGTCACTTTTAAAGGTCCTAGCCTGCCTCCGGGAAAACGAGATGGCAATCCGTTTTTTTTTGGCTGGCCAGGCTCCGCCAAGCCGAGCGTTGCAGTGTCGTCACCTCCCGGTCCTTGCTCCACTCGCCGGAGCACCCTTTCCCTCGCGCCGGTTGTTGTTTGCTGCTCCTCCCGCCGCCCGCCGGCCGAGTAGGCCACCGCCGGCACCATCCTCGCGCGTCAATGGCATCGACCATGGTGGATTGGAGGTGCGCCCCATTCGTCTTCGCCATGGTGGAGCAGCGCATCCAGCCTGCTGCGGTGCTGCCTGTAGGCGCGGAACGGAGTGAGCACTGGGGCCTTACCAAGAACGTGTTAACGTCGAAGTTTGAGCCGAAGTCAGTCCGAGGAAGGCTGGCCGCGTGCACGCAGCAAAGCGGCGGCGCTCCAGAGCCGACACCGCCGCGTCAGCTCGCCAGAGGTGAGGTCTCTGTACTAACACGGTGAGCATTAAAAAGGGAGGTCCAAGAGAGTTTACAGCTTCAGGGAATCGACAAAATCGAGCGCACGAGCTATACTCCAAACACCTTAGTCTCAGCAGCTGTTTTGGCCGGCGGCAAGGAAAACAGGCAATTGACCGACTACAGAGCACGGAAAAGGCTTGATGTGGGTGAAGTGGCTAGCTAGATTCCTCAGATTGCCACTGGTGTGAGGAATTGAATGGTGATGCTGTGAGCAGCGCAAATTTGAAAGGAGAAGGGGCGCCATTTTCTACGCTTTGCGTGCGGGCGTCGGCGACGATTTTTCCGGCTGCCGGCGGAAGACGCGGGGCAGGGCGCGGGCGCGGCGGACCGTCCGCTCCGGGCGGCCGGGGCGGCGCTCGGCTCCCGCGGCCGCCGCCTTGCTGGACCGGCGGACGACGCGGAGCTGTGCGCCGGCGCGGCGGACGGGCGGCGGGGGTGAGGCTGCGGCGGCGGGGGCCCGCGCGGCTCTCGCGTGGTGGCCGCACGACGCTTGCGTGGTGGAGCAGAGATGGTCGGAGGGCCTCCATGCCTTGTGCCGGCGGTGCTTGCCGTGCTGGTTCTGCTGCTTGCCATGCTGGTTCTGCTGCTTACCGCGCTCGTCAGACAATGGACAAAGGGTAAACTTACCACCTCCGAGAAGAGGTGACTGTATCGAACCAGACAACCAAACACATTCTAGGTCTAGCCAAGTTAACATGGCACATATAACCAAATAATCAAGAGTGGCTTGTTGGGAGCGGGCTAAAGCTGCCCAGACTAAAATTCTAGCCAAGTTAGGAGTTAGCCGGCAAACCAAACAGATCATAATTTGGTAAATGTAGGGCAGATCCACCGTTTTGGTGATTTAGATCCAGGGTGCAATTGGTGAATACAAATTTGTTTGGCTTGAAAAATTGACCTGAATTTGGTTTTGATGAACTGGGACCCAAAACATACCTAAATTGTTCATGGGCCGTGTCCGTGCCGTGTGCGCGGGAGCAGGCACGGGCACGGCCTGGGAGCATGGGAACTGGTTGCGTGGCGTGTGGTGCAGGGTGGGCGGCTGGCGCGCGAGGCCGTGTGCCCGTGTGGCCCGGGAGGATAGGGGCGTATCCGTGGCGGTGTCGGCGGTTCCGTCCCTGCGCCCCAACTCCACGACCGTGTGTATGTACGCCTTAACTGCACCACGCCCGGACTGTCGACTCTGCTCATGGAAAACGCCGGACACGCACCGCACCAGAGTCCAAACACACACCAACAACCCGCACCTACTCTTTTCTCCACCACCACCTGCTGCTACCAGTAGTTAGCCCTCGGAACAGGGGAACGAAGTAGGAGTAACGTACGTACAGCAGTTGTTGTGCCTGGAGACGTGAGACGTCGTGCACGGTGCACAGTATTGGCAGTTTTCAGTATCAAAGATCACTGTTACCATGGAGTCATGGACATGAGCCAACCAAAACTGGCAATTGGGCTAGCTGCCGCGTTGCTACCTAATTATAAAGCCAAATTCCCACGTCTACGTTACCCTGAGCCGTGTGCCGTGACGTCCTCTCCTCACCTCTGGCAGGAGAGCAGGACTACTCCGAGACTGGGCTTTTCCCATTTACGTTCTCCTAGTTGTTTTCTCCAGCAATACCCGTATTATACTAGTCGTCGTATTCGTTGGTCAATAATGGTCATGGACGCCATGCCAGCTTGTCCTCGCAGCTGGAAACGGCCAAGTTGTTTTGGGAAGATTTTCGTATCATACGATACGATGTGATTAGCTTGGGGACGGCCAGTTTGTCCCGTGCATGTGATTGCTTGCCGGAGTTTAACAGCAGTGTACTGTAATTGTTTACACATGACGTGCTAGCATAATCGCTGACATGACTAGCAGTAGCCGAGCCGAAGCCGAGGGAAGCCGAGGGCCTCTTCGAGGCAGAAGTGGCCGATGACACAAGAGAATGGTCTACTAGTGCAGCACAAGCCGGCCCACCTGGAGCTGACTCGGCGTCGTCCACCTGGAGCGGGCGGGCGAACGCAGCGCAGCACAAGCCGGCCCCGGCCCCGGCCCCGGCCCCGGCCCCGCAGAGCAGACTCCCATACATCGAGACCACCAGCGCGGCAGCGACCCTACCGCGCGACAAGACGACAAGCGGACAAGCCCCCCGGAAAAAGGAAAAAAAAAGGCGAGAGAAATTCGTTAAAAATCCTCCCGGTCGGCCACTTTTATTTTATTACCACCACCAGCCAGCCAGCCAGCCACCACTCCAGCAGCAAAGAAAGCAAGTCGTCGCTCCCCCTCGTCACCTCCACACTCCAAACAAAGGGAGGAGGGTGAGCCACCTCTCTCTCTAGTCTAGTCTCTACCCCCCCCTCCCACCAGGCCCCAGCCCCCTCTCTCTTCTCTTGCCCACCCGCCCCGCCCTGACCCGCCCCAATGTCGCCGCCCCTCGAGCCCCACGACTACATCGGCCTCTCCGCCGCCGCCGCCGCGGCGCCGCCGACCCCAACCTCCTCCTCCTCGTCCTCGTCCTCGCCGGCGCCCCGCCTCACCCTCCGCCTCGGCCTGCCGGGCTCCGAGTCCCCCGACCGCGACTGCGAGGACGTCGCCGCCGCGCTCTCCCTCGGCCCGCTGCCGGCCGCCCCCAAGGCGGCGGCTGCGGCGTTGGTGGCCGGGGCCGCATCCGCTGGCGTCTCCGCCAAGCGCGCCTTCCCGGACCCCGCCCACCAGCGCCCCGGCGCTGCAAAGGCTCCCGACGACAAGCAGCAGGCTTCCCCCGCCGCGCCGCCGGCCGCCAAGTAAGACCCCGCCCCCGCGCGCTTCGATTCGCCGCAGGCGCTACTGTTTTGGCCCTGAACTGGACGCCCGCCGGGCTCTGAGGCTCTGACCGATGCGGTGCGCTCTCGATCCGTGCGTGCAGAGCGCAGGTGGTGGGATGGCCGCCCGTGCGGAACTACCGGAAGAACACCCTCGCCGCCAGCGCCTCCAAGAGCAAGGCGCCGGCGGAGGAGGCCGCGTCCGGAGGCGGGGGGCCCATGTACGTCAAGGTGAGCATGGATGGCGCGCCCTACCTCAGGAAGGTGGACATCAAGATGTACTCCAGCTATGAGGATCTCTCCATGGCGCTTGAGAAGATGTTCAGCTGCTTCATCACTGGTGAGTGGTGCTTGGTTGTGTGCTTCTGTTTCATGCGTCCCCTCTTGTAATTACACACAAGTACTGCGCTGTTCACGGCCATTTTTGGAAGCTTATTGATTGGATCCGTTGCTACAAGTCCTTTATGATGTACTAGATTTAGTACTTCAAACGACTAGGAAGAGCTTGGCTAATTATTGTCGAATAAAAGTTGCTTTCTTGAAGCCACGATTCGTAAGACCTGCATGAAGATAGCATTTTCGTACAGCCACGATCTAAGTGCCATCACAAACAAGCACCACGGACAATACAAACATACAGTCATTTTGGGCACAGGGAGAGATTTCTGCTTATCATGCCACGATCTAAGTGCCATCAGCCTTGGCTCCACCGCTCAATTTTCATCACTGATGGCACTCGTCAGTGTTCCATGTAACTTTACTAAAATGAACGAATAATTGGGACACTCGCACAGTTTTGATGGCCTAACAAATAGGAGTAACGGTTAATATGTGGACAGAAAGTAAATACCATACAAATCACTGAACAGTTTCTGCTTAGTATGTAATTTTTTCACAAGAATAATTACTTAGCCTGTGATTTTATAGGTCAAAGTGGTCTGCATAAATCATCCAGCAAAGACAGACTGACTAATGGCTCAAAGGTGGATACCCTCAAAGACCAGGAGTATGTCCTCACATATGAGGATAAGGATGCAGACTGGATGCTTGTCGGTGATCTTCCCTGGGAGTAAGTAACTTACATTGTCATATTTTACTTTCTATGTTGCTAGCGTAGACTATATTGGGTCAAGTTTGGTTCACCTGTTGTTAATTTTATGGCAATTATTAAGAACATATTATATGACTATGAAAAGAATACCATTCATGTCATTTCTCCCCTTGCGAATGCATTACCTCATACCATCAGTAGCTCACTGTCTCAGTAGTGTTAATTTTTCCTCAACCAGCTATGGTGACATACAAATAACAAAAGGATGAAAAGAAAATTGTAAAATGCACTTGTGATGTAGGTATTGAACATATTTGTTCTATAATTTGGTAAACTGATTACCCTGTATAAGTTTCATATCTATACAAGATACCACTCAAGACGCAAGTGCTGACCTGATGTGTTCCTTTGCAGTTATTTTACCACTATCTGTCGGAAGCTCAAAATCATGAGGGGATCTGATGCTGTTGGAATAGGTATGTACAGTGTATAACAATAGATCTAGAAATTATGCACGTATTATGCAGTTAACTTATACTATGCAGTGGCTAATTTCTCATTTTTGCATGAGGTAGTCGTGCCAACCCTTTGTAAATGAATTAGGCGCTGCAACTATTTATTGGCCACCGACGGATTGTAGCTTGTATGCATAGATAATTTCTCATGGCTGATAACAGAGCATAAACTTAAGGGAATAATAAGATGATTAAATATTAATTGGCAGAAACAGTTGCTGATTTGGTGCCTGAATCTGAAACTTTAGTTTGGAAGGTGCCTTTTCTTCTTGTCTGCAACCAAGATCATTGACTATCGCATAGGTCCTTCATTATGAAATTTGGTGCATTGTTTCATTTTTTCTCAACCCGGGATTTTCCCATTTCCATTATGAATAACGAAAATACAGTATTCAAGAGTTTAAGCAGACAGGACAGACAGAAAAGAAGACAGGAGATGCTGAAGTTTCCCGCACTATACACCTCCACCAACTAACAGCACAACGGACAAATTTAACAAAGTTAGACCACCAGTGCCTGCAAGCACCCCCAAAAGAGATGTGAACCTGAACAAGACAGTATCCAAACAAAAGACTAGAAGCAAAAATCAGCAAAAGTCGGGCCGACAAGGAGCCCCTAGAGACCGCCGCCCACTGCCCAGTCTTCAACTTTGTCAGACTCCTCCAGCATTGCCCTTGTTCACCCACAGGATGCTCTTCGCGATCTTCAACATTGTGTTAACTCCATCTTCCATGTTCCTCTTATCAACATCTGGATAGAGGGCTGTCCAATGCTTCATTAGAGCAGCTGCGTGACAAATAATTTCTAAAGGACTTTGGGAACCATTTGATAAGCCATGTCCAACAAGAATTTAGACTATTAGGAATGTCATTAGCACCAAAACAACAAGCAATACATATCCAAATCACCTTAGCAGTCGAGCATTCAAAAAATTAGTGATTAATCGACTCATTTTCCTCACAAAAACAGCAGATAGAACTGCCCTTCCAATGCCAGTCTTAGATGGTTATCTTTGGTAAATAAAGCATCATTTGACATAAGCTACATGATGCACTGTTTCATTTAGCTACAATATTTCTTATATGATTCTGAACTATGTTCATTTGCCTGCAGCACCAAGAACCATAGGGCAGACAGGTCAGAACAAATAAGCTTGGACCTTGTCTGCACCCACGGAAGAAATCTGAGCTACCGGGGAGCCTATGTTGAAGGCTGAAATAGTTTCTGGGAATTATCAAAATTCTGTCAAATGTTTAGTGTAGTTTTCACGTGTTCTTGGAGACATGTGCATTTGTATGTCTGTGACGTGATCAGTCAGATCGTGCAATCGTAGGTTGCTGTTCTTGTGCCCGTTAAAGGCCAAAACAGGGAGCTCTCTGCTTCCTGTGTGTGTTTATTCTACTATGCCACAAGAAACTGATGGTTCGTGATGTCAAGAAAGCTGTCCTAATTGTTCAGTTGTATCCTCGTAATCATGATCTTTTACAGGAGAAATTGCTAGTGCACTCAGCTTCCTACCACATTAACAGCGCTTGTTACAGATAACAGGGGCTTTGCGTTTGGGGTTTGTCATGGATCACCAGTCACCGTTTCTTTGGCTTCTGCAAGAAGAGATCGTAGAGTCGGCTGCCCCAGCGAACTCTGGGCTCCTCCTGTTCTGCTTTCTCCGCAGCATCAAGAGGGTCCTTGCTGTCAGCGAAAATTTCCCCGGTCGTGGCCGCACCGGCGCCCTCGCCGTCGGCCTTCTTCTGGAGTCCAGGCCTCAAGGCCGCCGGCAGTCCAGGCCACAACGCCACCGTCTCCGCACCAGAGTCCTTGTCGCCCGCCTTCCTCTTACGCCCAGGTCCTGCCGCCGTCTCCGCACCAATCTCCTCGCCCGCCCCCTTGCGTGCAGGCGTCGCCACTCCAGACGCAGCGGAGGTCTCGCCGTCCGCTTTCGCCACCGCCGTAGAACTCTCGTCGTCCGCCTTGGCATCCGGGAAGCGGAACACCTTGCTCAAGACAAGGAGGTCCGGGGAGTCCTCTGCTTGGCCTCCTACGTTGGGGTCGAGGCGGTACTCAATCATACGCCATGCCGTTGTCACACTTTTGCCGTCCGCCTTCTCTTCGAAGCCGAAGCGCACGCACCGCCCTATCGGCCCCTGGTCATTGGAGAGAGGGAGGTTCGCGGCGCCGCCGCTGTCGATCCACCTTCCCTTCCTTCCGGTGTCCACGCTGCGCTTCCTGCCGCGGCCCCTGCGGCTCGGCTGCGTGAAGAAGTACCACGCCTTCTCCCCATTTCTCGCAGTCACCGCCGGGTAATTTTGGGTGAGCTGGTCGGGGTTGGCGCTGTAGATGTCGGCCTCGCTGATGAAGCCCACGTTGATGCCGGAGACGACCCGAGGACGCAGGTAGGAGTCGACGAGCTCCTCGTGAGGGAGGTGGACGTCGACGTAGAAGGCCGGAGGCGGCAGCTTGGGCGCGGAGGAGGGCTTGGGCGGGCTGCCAGCCATGGCGAAGATGGAATGGTTTCGGGAGCCGTTGTGGGTTGCGATCGCGTGGAGGAGGCGACGCTAGGCGTGGCGCCAGTTTATATAGCCAGCCGGACGGGTCCACACGTCGGTTTGGTGTAGTTCCAGTTCTTTGTAAAATATAATTTCTCTTTCATTTATTTATCTATCATAAACTAAATTAATATAAGTAAATAGGAAAGAGTAATTTCTCTTTTCATTAATATAAGTATAGGAGCAAAGATATTTGAACTTCTGTTTGCGTTTAATGGAAAGAAATAGAAAAAAAGATAGATGCAGGTTTGTGAACATTAATTTCTGCTGCATTTGTGAATTAACTAGCCAAAGTATTTCTGAACGCCGTGCTGCATCTTTGGGCAGCACCGCAGCAGCTAGGCGCATCTGTCTGCAGATGGAGTAGACACGTAGTTCTATGGTACGATGTTCTCGCAAACAAGAAAAAAAGGTTTTAAGGGATGGATCATATATAAATCACTTATTAGGAGTAGTATTTGCTGCTTATGGTACATTTGCTGCAGTGAAGAATGCAGGACTTAGGAGCAATGGATACATTATTAAGTGCTTAAGTTAGAAAATACAAACAGGAAAAGGGCAAGCCAAAGTGCGTAATTGTTGGGCGAAACTTTCACAACATAGATTTGGAGAGTCCACGTGACAAAATCGCGCACGTGTAAAGTAACTTTATTCTCCTGCCGTACTGTACATATCAGAGAGGGTATTTATAGGGGTCTGACCTTCGCTAACTAATGGTCAAAAGACCATTTTACCCCTCTCTGATTCACCATAAATCGTTACATGAGGGGTGAAGTCGTATCTTCACACCTCGTCTAAACTAATTCAATCCTAATCTTTCTCAACTACACTTCGCCGATCTTGCCGAACTTTTAGGCGAAGGTTCCTCTTCATGTTCTTTGTTAATGAGACTTCGCTGCTATCTTTGTTCATTCCATCTTCGTGCCAACAGGCGGAGTTAACTTCGCTTCATAATCATCGGATCGAAGTTGAGTGAAGCCGACTGAACCCGAAGTTCGGGGCTGAGTTTTGGTCCGAAGTCAAGATCTCCAACAACAGCCCCTCGCGGGCGAAGGTCCTACTCCGAAGGTCTGAATCCCGCGAAGTTTGATCTTGTTACTGAGCTCTCAAAACGCCGTCCCCGAACTTCGGAGTTTTTGGGCCGAACTTTGGTTTTTGAAGTTTGACCGCCGGTTTTTGGCTTTGACCAGCATCCCCCTATAAAAGGGCGAAGATGGGGTCCCCCTATCCTGCCTGTTTTCGAGAAATAGCGAGACTCCGCTTTTTGGTGCTTTGACGCGAAGTCAAATTTTTAACTTCGTTGTCTCTTTCTTGTTGCACCTGAAGGTTGTCTTTTTGAGGCTTGGTATCCTCTTTCTTGTTGTTTTTTTGTCTTCGTGAACTTATTTTTTCATTTCTTCTTAGGTTTCCATGGAACGTGACCTTTTCGACTTGGATTAGAAATCAGGCAATAACTCTGTGGAGATGTCTGCTACGAATTCTGAAGGCTCGGCCTCCATTGGAGATGTATCTGCGTCTGAATCGGAGTTGGTTGCCGACGAGACGCGTTCTTTCAAATTCGAAAAGACTTTGATTACTGATGAGGAGCTGCGGCCTTTTTATGAGCGCCATATTTTGGACAAAAATTCCGTTCGTATTCTAAAAGATGAGGTTGTCCCGGATCCCCAAAATGATGAGTGCATCGTCTTCAAAGATCTTTTCACTGCTGGAGTTCGATTTCCCGTGGACGATCTTCTTGAGGATATTTTTCGAGCTTACAATATTGGGATGCGCCATCTGACTCCGTACGGTGTCTGCAAAATTGGTCTTTTTATTTGGGCTGTGAAGTCTCACCATGTGAAGCCTGACATTGTCGCTTTCTGCCATTTGCATGAGATGCACACTCAGTTCAAGAGCCAGATGGTAAATATACAAAAAGATTATCTCAAATTTTGCTTGTAGCAGCTTCAAGACTGCTCGCGGAGCCGTTCAAATTCCCTTGGCTTCGCGCAATAAGTGGCCTGAGAACTGGTCAAGGCAGTGGTTTTATCATAAGGTTCCCATGGTTGAAGAGAAAAATGAGAAAGGGAGAATTGTTAAGAAATTTTCTCTTACTTCGAAGCTCGTCCGTTCTTCTTTTGAGTGTAAACCTTCGTTAGAAAGGAGCCAAGTATTAAAAGATTGTGAGAAGGCTTATAACCTTGTTGTTTCTGTTCAGTGTACTCATGATTTATGTGAAGAGTATGTTGCTGTCAGGGTTTGGCCGATGAGGAAAGGTTGGGAGCCGCTCCGCTTCCATAAAAAGATAGTCAACAATAAGAAGTACTTGTTTCCAGATTTTGAAACTGTTCGCCCCAAAAGATTTGATTCTGATGCGAAGTTTGTCAAGGACGTCAAACTTAAAGTTTGTGAGTTTCTCAGAAAACAATACAAGTCAGAGAATGATACGATTCTGAAGTTGATTGGTCCTGACTATCAACGTCTGAATCGTATTTTTGAGATTGCGCAGATTGGATATGGGCCAAAGGCTCCGCCTTTGTATACTCGTGGAGGAAAGCCCAGTTTGGAAAAGACTACGCGAAAAAAAAAGGTGCGCCAGCTTCTGGCGCTCCGACGCTTGTGAAGAAAATTTCCAAGAAAAAGAAACGGGATATTAAAATTGTAGTTTCTTCTGAAGAAGAGGAAGATCGAGTTTTTGGCACCTCTTCCGGAAAAGGTCCAGTTCCTGTTGATGCTGATACTGAACCTAATGTTGAGGCTCTTAATGTTAGTCAAGAGGTGATATTTCTTGCTGAAGTCTTTTGCTCGAGTAGTTTGCCTTCTCCTCGGTCTCCGCTAGCTGACTTTTTCTAGTCTTTTGATGTTGTGAAACCTTTGGTTGTTAATGAACAGCTTTTGGATGTTACGGTGGGTAACATTGCTGGATCTCTTTCGCCCCAAACTTTGTTTGATCTTGGAGGTGGTGGTGGAGATCTCGACGAGGAAGGTGAGATTGATATTATTGGTTCTCTCGAGACTGCCCGGGTCTCTTCCCCTCGTTTTACTGCTCATACACCTCTAAGGGGTGGCTTTATAATGAGGGGGGAGTTTGAAACTTTTAAAAGTTTTTTTCCTTGTTCCTCTGGATTTTCGCTCAATGATATGATTGCAGATTCGACTTCACACGCACGCGAATGTGATGTTCCAGTAACCGGAGGCGTTAGACCTTCAGCTGTTGAACCTGAAAATGCTTTGCCTTCGGTTGCCGTGAAGCCTGGAGCTTCCTCTCGGAAAGGTACTATTTGTGCCGACGCAACTTCGATGATTCGAACGAAGACGTTTTTGATGAAGAAGCCGAGAATGCGAGGATTGCTCGCTTATCTCATTCTTTGGTAAATGTCTCTTCCGGTGAGAAGATTGACCTTCAAAAAGAGGAAAGGGGTTTCCCCTGGTGTACTTTCTTTTTCTTCTGATGCTTCGTTTATTATTATTATTATTATTATTATTATTATTATTATTATTATTATTATTACTACTTGTTTTGAATGCTATTTTTCTTTTCAGATGTTGTGTTTCCTGGCTCTTCCTCTCAAAAGGAGGTAACTGTGGATTTGTCTAAATCGAAGAGTGTAGCTGAAGATCCTCCTACTCCTCCGCCAGCTTCGCAGCCTGCTGTTCAAGATATCACTAAAGATTCATTGGATCGTTGTTTAGATTTTTATCAGCGCGAAGGTGTGGATCTTGACGCTTTTAAATTCATTGGTATTGGTTTGGACAAGATCCGCATGCTTCCGAAATCCTCCGAACTTAAACTGTCTGAATGTATTGACAAAATATTCTCAGTTCCTGACATTGAGGAGGAACTGGCTAAAAAATCTATTTTTGAGCTTGGGGATGCTTTGGTTACACTAGCCTACAAGGTATGTTTGCGTTTTTTGAGCTTTTTTGTTTATCTTTGATTTTTCCTTCGCTATAATTTCTCTTTCTTTTTTCAGAACGCCCTTCTTCAGAGAGGTCTTCATCGGAGTCTTGAAATTTGTAAAGAAGTCGCTGCACTTCGCGAGAAGAAGATGCTTGAAAAAATTGAGAGCTTGAAGTCCCAGCTTGCAGAAAAAAGGAGCGAATTTCTGTTGTTGAAGATTATCAAAAGTTGGAAGCCAATCTGCTGAATGTCTCTGTCACTCTTCAGGATAAAACTGAAGAACTTTCTAGAGTTGGGACTGAGCTTGAAAAATCTGCTAGAGAAGTTAATTACCTTCAGAAGAAGTTGAAAGAAAAGGACGAGTATTTCCAGGCTACCGCTTCCCGTGTCTGGGAACTTTGCAAAGCATGCTATGAAAAGTTTGGTGCGAAGCTTGAAGAAGCCGATTGGAAAGTTGGTGACTATGCTCCTTTCTTCAGCTGGTTGTGTCGTCAGTATGAAGATTTGCCCACGGTGTTGCAGACCACCTCTGACTTCAGTTGTATGTATGCTACTCGGGCAATTTTTTATCTGATGAAAAAGACTGGAGATCCTCTCTATGAAGAATTTCTTAAAGATGATTACAGGTTTCTGTCTATTGAAACACTTAGCAAGATTAATGCCAGAACAAATGTTCTTGGCAAAAAGTTTTTCAACGAATATCGGAATGGTGGTGGAAGGGACTATGCCATGAAGAAAGCGAAGGCCCGAGTCGAAAAGGTGCGTACCACTCTTTATATTATTTCTTTTTTCCCTTCTTTCGACAGAGAAGGTGTTCGACTGATCTGATTTTTTTTAATTTTTTTTGCCTTTCTCTTTTTTAGAAGATTGAGGAAGCTGCTGCTGCTGCTGCGAATGCTCGAGTTGAAAGAGCGAAGAAGGCTGTTGCCGAGAGGGCGAAGACTGACGACGCAGTCCGTGATCATCTATTTTAGATTTCATTTTTAGAATTTCAGAGTTTGTAATATTTAAACTTAAGTGGTATTGTACTGTGAATTTCAGAACATAGATGAAGTTATGCCCTTGTTGATGTTTGGAGATAATATTTTCGTTCAGCCATCTTTGTGGTTGGAGTTTATGTGACAGAACCGCCTTAATCATAGGGCCCACATGCCCCGTCATCGTCCCTAAGGACCCACGATCAGTCTGCACGAGTTCCCCTTGACTTAGGTGGCCTGCCGGGTTCCCTAGGAAACCCTAACTTCCCGAGGATCTCATTGTAAGCATTGCAGGTATTACAACAGTTTACATAAATAATTTGAATCAGAGTATAAGGTGCGGAAGTATTACATAAATCTAGATTATAAATATAAATTACATTATCCCAAACCAGAGTTTCGTAGTGGAGTAGCATTGTACAACTAGACACCCTGCCCAAGGGTTATACGTTTACACCTCCATCCATGCACGATCCATTGACCGGCACGATCCCACGCATGACTGTACACTCGGCTCACCTGCAACAGGGGTTAACAAACCCTGAGTACTGGGGTACTCCGCAAGACTTACCCGACTAAGAAAAAGGAATGAGACTCAAGAATGCAGGCTGAGGGGAGTCAAGGTAAGGCTTGAGCAAGAGTCAAAAGTTTTGCAGAAAAGCATTACTATCCTATTTCAATATTTTAACACAATCTTATTTTAATCATATCCATAATTTCAAACTCATTCTCATGTATCATCATACTTTCAAATTCTTAATCATTCTAAAAAAACACCTAGTTCCGAACCACTTTTCAATTGTAGGTCAAAGGATCAAGTCTCCATATCCGAGGAGCAACGACGATTCGAATCGATTAGTACCCAGCTGGGGATCCCTATCCACACTGCATATGTAGCACTTAAGCTTGCATATGCCAACCCCGCCTACCACGGCTTATCCTACCCCTGAACCGGTCCTGCGCCACCCGAGAACACAGTACTCCTCTCCTCTCCAGGCACGCCGGCCACGAGGGTACACGCTGCTCTCGCCATCTCTCCACTCCCAGTGCGTGGTTGTCGGTTCAGGCAGTAGGGCCACCGGAGTCAGAGGCTTTCCGTAGTATGTGGCTAGTTGCAAAGTCTCGATCACAGCAGGCCTACAACGAACGGTCCCTAATTCTTTTTCCGCCGGCGACATTGCATTGGGACTCTAACCAAATACAAGTGTCCCAACGGTTTTCAAGTCTCTTTTCCGCCGGTGGTCAAGCGTTGGGACTTTAACCCAAATTCACAACCACCGAGCAAGAAAATCCCTTCTCGTCGGTGACAATGTACTGATCAGGTGCACAGCCACCGAACGAGAATATACCAATTCTCTTTTTCATGAATTAATCATTAGCATATATCACACAGTTCAAAAATAGCATTTTATGCAAAATCTAATTTATTTAAGCAGGGCTAAGCATTTCAAACATTTTATTTTAAAATGGGTTCTAGATATTTCAGTGGTCAAGGTTGGTAATGCAGCAATTGGGTCATCAATCAACTCCTATCAACTTAATGCAGTAAATTAACTCAAGTTATAAACATTTTTTTAAATCACAAGGAGAGGGGCTGAATGCACTGGGGCTTGCCTGTGTTGCAGGTCTGTCACTTCCGTCAGAAACCAGAGAAACCCTCTTGACTTTCCCCTGACGAATAATTCTTCTGCCGGGGAGCAATCAAGAATTCCTTCCGAGCACCCGATCACTACACGTAAAATAACGATGCATGCTTACATGGTGCGGAATGACATGAATGGAAAATGTAGAACAAATATTTAATTAACAATCTTGAGTACAACTTTCCTTCACGGTAAAGTTGCAAAACACTTCTCTCAAGGCATAAGAGTGTTTTCGCATTTCATTTTTATTGACCATTTTAACGGTCATAGAAAGCCGCTGCACAACTTGTTCAACTTCTACTATAACACACAATTAAAGTGCCGAGGATCACTATAACGAATGACTCAGGGTCTTCAACCAATTCCAAAGTCACCCAAAACATAAATCATTAGGGTTTTCTATTTGTTTTATTAATTTATTTATAAGGTATAAAATAATAAATACATAAACTATTTTCATTTGAGCCAAAACTTTTTCTACAGATAGTTCTTAGCCTAAAACAGTGTCACAATAAATTTTATGATTTTTGGATAATTATTCTGACCTATAAAAATCCTAGAAATCCCATTTATGAATTTAATTGGGTAATTATAGTTCCTGCAGAAAGTGCTTAAAATGCATATTTAATATTTTTATCAAATACTACATACAACAGAGAACCTACACAGTTATTTTCATAATTTTTGGTGCTCTAGAAATATTTCTACAAAAATGACAAAATTTGGTACTATTCATTTATCAGAAAATTGAAAAGCGAATTCCCTAAACTATTCGGGCCACTCCGCTGGACCGGCCCACCACGGCCCAGCTTCTCCCTCCCCTCTCTCAGCGCACCCCCACGCCTCTGGGCCGGCCCGAAACGGCCTGCACGGCCCAGTTCCCCCTCCTTCTTCCTCCTCCCGCTGGCGCCTTCCCGCGCGTGCGACGGCGCCAACTGCGGCGGCCCGCCGTCGGCGGCCGCACTGGCGGGGTCAACCCTGTCCCCAAGGTCTCCCCCACCACAACTCGCGCATCTAACCTACTCCTCCTCTCAGAGGCTCGCGCAGCGGAGCAAGTACTCCGGCGGCCATGGCGGACGCTCGGCTTGGAGCCCGCTGGCAGGAAACGTTCCGGCCGCAACAGGCTACAAGGAAACAAATAGACTATGCCTAGAGGAACGCGGAGCTCACCTGAGTGTGATGGGCACGCTAGATGGAAGGGGCACGGCCGGAGTTGGCCTGGCCCCCGTGCGGGTGTTCGAGACGGCGGTGCCCTGGCGGCACGAGCTCCGTTCCGGGGTGCCTAGTACGGTAGAGATCAAAATAAACGGCCTGAGATGATCGTACCATAGAGATGGAGCCGAAACAAGATACAGTTGAGTGAGAGCCTCACCGAAGCGTGCTCTGCACGGCAAGGTGCTCACGATGGCGCTGGTGGCCGGCTGACGGGAAAAATCAGCCGCGCAAGTGACTCCGGCAACTAAACCCGACGCGAGTGGATTCAAACGATGAGCAAGAAAGCGGCGAAACCAACTGCAAGACTGAGAGTACAGAGGTGCAGTAAGCGTGGCGAATTTCCCCGGCGGACTGGAACTCGCCGGCGGCGACCATGTAGGGAAGAAAAGGAAACGGGGCGGTGGTGTGCGTTTTATACGGCGGTCGTGCGCGCGGGACGTGTCCGGGACCCCCTCCCCCCGCGGACTCGTTTCCCCCTCCGGCGAACACGGGCCCGACAGCCGGGACGGCCGGCAACGCGCGTGCCGCGCGGCCGGTGTCGCGCGCGGTGTGCGGCGAGCCCTGTTCGTGAACAGAGTCGAGCACTGTAGCAGTCTTTACTCCTTTTTACTGTTTTCTCGAAATTACTTTTTATTTTACCTAGTAACCGGAAAAATCACCTTAATAAGAGTTGTAGAAAATTCCAATTTGAACAACTTTTCCTTTTGGGCCATATTCAAATTTTGAATAGATTTTGAATAATTCAAAAGGGGGTAAAAGTGGATTTTGAATTCCATTTCAAATCCAGACAAATTCTCAAAAGTTTTCTCAATAACTTGAAAATATCTAAATATAAAAGTTGTTCTATTTGTCAAGATTTACAACTTTCATTAAATGAGTCTGGTCAGATTCCTGATAATTTTTGAAATATCACTTCAAATTTGAATTTCAAAACACTAATTAGGGTTTAATTTAAAATTCCACTCACTAACTTCAAAAACTCATTTAATGAGAGTTGTTCCAATATTAAAGGGCTAAAACTTCTATTAAGGAACTATCACCAGATTCTTGCTAGTTTTTGAATTTGCATTCCAAATTTAAACTCTAAAGCATAAATTAGGGTTTTATTTGCAATTCTTTTTAATAACTTCAATATTGCTCCAAATAGAAGTTGCTCAACTTTTAAAGATTTACAACTTTTGTTTATGGCCCAACCTATAATTCCATTTAGTTTTTAAATTAGGGTTTTGGGTCTATTTAGGGTTTTATAAATCATTTTCTTCTGAATTTTTGATTTGTTTTTAAATTAAATTTTCACACAAGCACTTAGATAATCAAATCACTCTAGATCACCTTTGCACAATCACATGTAGTAACAATAAAATAAATTTTATTTTGATAAATGCATAGTAACAAGGTTTTATGGGGGATGATGTGCAGGTAATCATGATGACATGGCAGATTTTAGTGGCAGTAACACCAGGGGTGTTACATCCTTCCCCCTAAATAAATCTCGTCTCGAGATTTAAGATGCGGCTAAAGCCATAATTTTAGTAATGGAAAAGAAATGCGTCAAGTATGCATTTTTCGAACTTGACTATAGAGCAAGTAGGGGTTTTATTTCTTTTAAGACTTGAAAGGGATAAATTATTTTTAATTTGTAGCAAGGGACTTAGGAAAGTTTTCACATGAGAAATTCCCTGATTTCTCGGGCGGCTTCTGAAAGCCCATGTTTGGTTTTGGGTAATTGATGAAACCTAGTTTGCTAACGATTGCTCTAAGTGTTTCATGAGAATTGATTAGCAAATGGCAAGATGGAGCAAAGGACCGGATCGGTGGAGGTCACAAGTGAAGGGCAATGACGGCGTCTATGAAAATGGTGTAAGTCCATCAACAAAGGAGAAAGCCCTATTGACGGCATCCATGCAAATGGTATAAGTCCATCATCATAGGTGTCCACAAGGTCCATTAAGAGATGAGAAGGAAGTTGATAAGAAACCGGGAGCTCAAGGCAAAGGTATAACCAATAGAAGCTCTTTTAATTTTGGTGATCAAGACTCCATAGAGGGAGTGATCACATTTAGGATAGATAGCCGTACTATCAAGAGGGGCGAAATCGTTG
Source organism: Eremochloa ophiuroides (assembly GCA_038502445.1). Classification (NCBI taxonomy): domain Eukaryota; kingdom Viridiplantae; phylum Streptophyta; class Magnoliopsida; order Poales; family Poaceae; genus Eremochloa; species Eremochloa ophiuroides. Next base: position 60,865,684 of record JAHLJS010000006.1, read on the forward strand.
TTGAAATATGGTTATCAAGTGCCACTAGGTGTTCATGATCATTGCATATGCATATAGATGCTAGTGACACTAACTTGACCCGTGGAAAACTCTTTGAAAAAGGCTAACACACGTGCACCTAAGTGAGAGACACTTTGGAGTGTTAGTGACTTAAGAAATGGGGTGAAGTTCGAGGGTTAGAGAGGGTTTGGTCCTCTCTTCCTCCTGCTGAGCTTGCGAGGCAGGATTCGGCGAATTTCGGAGACATTACAATAGAAAAACTAGCGTCGGACCGTATTGTCACAGAGCGTCGGACCATTAGCCTCAGTCCGACGACTAACACTGCTGAGAGCGTCGGACGCTCAGTTTCGGAGCGTCGGACTATTGTCCGAAGCGTCCGACGGTGCAGAGCGACGAAGAGGTAACACGTGGCGAGCTTTGAGAGCGTCGGACTCTCGGCGTTAGTCCGACGGTGAGCGTCGGACCATCGTCCGACGGTTTTCAGGGCTCGGGGAGCTCTCTGGAAACGTCGGACGGCCGCGTTCGTTAGTCCGACGGTGGTCGGCTGAGGGCGTCGGACCGGTTGATTTAGTCCGACGTTCGTCCGTCCGACGGTCGTTTTGGCGCGAGGAAATAGCCGTTGTGATCCAACGTTCGACTTCAAACGGCTAGTGACACGTGGCGTTCATCCGAGGCGTCGGACCGTGCGGATTAGTCCGACGCTCTGGCCGTCGGACAGTCCGACGGTACGCAGTGAATTTTAAACGGCTAGTTCTTTGTGTGTGGCTTATAAATAGCGACTTGGCCGGTTTGGGGAGTAGCTCTTGGCACTCCTAAACATCATAACATACTTGTGAGCTTTCCCACTCCACTCTCACTCATCCTACTTGATTGTGTTCATCATTTGGTAAGTTTGGAGAGCATCAAGTGCATTGCATTGATAGAGATCATGTAGAGGCACTTGGTAGTGGTATTTCGCAGCGGTTTCTCTTGTTACTCTTGGAGTTTGCCGACTCCTAGACGGCTTGGAGCTGCGAGGATCGTTGAGGGGAGTTGGTGATTGTCTCCGCCTCCGATCAAGGTATTGTGAGGGGTTCTTGAGCCTATCCCCGCGGAAGATCGCGAAAGGTATCTTTAGTGGATTGCTCGTAGCTTGGTGGATCCCCATCTTGTGTTGGTTGTGCGGCACCCTTGAGAAGGGTTTGGCGAGTGATGCCAATTAGCGCGTGAACCTCCAAGTGGGTGTATCGCTACAACGAGGACTAGCTTGCCGGCAAGCAAGTGAACCTCGGTAAAAAATCTTGTGTCATCTCTCTACCGAGGATTTCCCTTATATGTGATTGATTGGTTATATTGGACTTCATATCTTCTCTTCACCGGCGGTATTGAAATCACCTTTACTCTTTACATTTGTGTACTTCTCTCTTGTGTAGCTTGATTAGTTAGTTGCTCACTTAAGAGTAGTGTGAAGTAGTAACATAGCCTTTGAGTGTGAACTAGAGATCATAGTGTAGTATACTTGTCTAGGTGGCTTGCATAGTGTAGTTTAGAGCTAGTGCTTTGCAAAGCTTGCTACTGTTACTAATCGGCTTATTAAGTGTTGTTTGTAGATTTTTATAGGCTATTCACCCCCCTCTAGCCATTTAGGACCTTTCAGCTTCTTCTCCTGAAGATTGACTCCAAGGTACTTTGCATCATCCAGTTGAATTTAGGACTCCCACTGGATAATCGAAGTGTGTCAGATCTGGTTCCAATGAAACTCCTGTCAGTCCATAACTCGATCTGGTACCTGAAGCTCTTCCCAAGTTGTGATACGTGAACTACATCTTGCGCACTGGCCAGTGTTTAGACGCTTGAGCTGATAAACTACTAGCCCACACTTCTCTTCCTATCCTTTATAAGGAAGATTCTCATTTAACCTATCAGTTGTCTCTCAACACTAAAAACTTTAACTTTTGTTTTTCAAAACAAACCTTTACAAAGAATAACTTTTAAGGGTGAGTTTTAAGGAAAGTGAGGCACATTAATTACGAGTTATAACAGTTCAGGAACACCGATTATGATACCAGCGCGTACCCTGGTGAGACCTTATGTGGCTATAGTCCACAGAAGATTCCCAAGTTGACACAGCACCATAGTCGCGGGTCGAGATACCATCATAAAACACAATTTAAAGTAGCCTCAGTTAAAGAAAAAGTGTATCGATTGTGGCTATGATGTAAAGGGACCAAGGACCTTGATACAAGCATATAACCCTTCTTAAAACCTCATGCAGTCGCGTGTCACATGAGATTCTGGGTTGCTATTATCGTATCGCAGCCATAGATCACGTTACCCACAGCAAACGGAATAGCGCTTTTTAGTTGTAAGGCTATAGTAGATCACAACCTTAAACCTCGATACCTGCACGTGCCTCGTAGAATCTCGTGTGGCCATGGCACGCAAGAGACTCTAGGTTTCGACGCGGCACCGTGGTCACAGGTCATGGCACTACTATAGGTACAACCATAGCGATTTTGGAACAACATGTTGGATTTAAGTGAGGGACACGTGTCGGATCAAGACATGACACGTATGCAGATAAAAGTCACGGTATAGTGCTAGGTTTACATACTGAGTTTGTGGTGGATTTACGTGCACCCTACAGTTTCCGAAGAAGTGAATTTTCAAATAGATCTCAAGGCATTTATAAATAATCGGAAATCCATAAAACAACAGGAAATCCTCAGCGGATCGCAGATACCATTTCCAAGCGATTGGATCCTAGGTATCATTTCCAAATTGGTTCCTGTTATTTTATCAGATGAAATGAAGATGATTGCAAAGACAAAGAGTCTTGAGAATTCGGAGAGATCAGATGTGAATTATCAAAGTGGGTTTTAATATAATTATAAAAAGCAAAAGGATTTTGAAACTCATGAAGAAATGTGGATACGAATTCTTGTAAAAGGTATTTGAAAGGGAGTGAAAGCACAATAATTGCAGGCAAGGATCATGACCATCAACCCTGCCAACAGCGAGCGTCCGGCAGTAATTTCCCATGGTTGCGATCCATAGGAGACCCCAGATTTCGACGCTGTGACATGATCTTGAAGCATGATATCCCATAGACTACTATTACAAAAGCTTTCAACCAACACATATTGATGGACGGTTTTTAAAGAAATAGTATATGTCGCGAAAGGAGGAAATCAAGACTGACATATGCGTAGGTTTAGATAGTCAAGGATTTATCGAGTCCTTAGTGTCGAGTTGAAAGCATCCAGAAGTTCCCCAAGGACTGAAAACTTTTGGAGTGAAGTTTAACAGGAATTGCAAAACCTAGTCTTATGGCAAAATTTTCCAACTATTGAACACACCTAACACTCATAAGCTTAAGTAGGAAATGATCTGGCCGATGACAAAGGATTATCCGAGGTTTACATATTAGTTCACATTGACTACTAGCTTAGGTCGACTTACTCCAACTTATTGAACTACCATTACACTAGTTTCCTACCGACACATGGTTTTGGATTACAATGACACTTAACCTCAGACTTAACCCGATCTGACACTGGGTCTAGGAGACTATCTATCTTCGTAAACTAATCGACTTGACCACTCACTACCTCTGACTACGAGTCACTTGCTACTTCCTCCAACTCTTCATCGGCATTCTCTGCTGAACCAGACTCTTCCTGATGGTCAGCTGCTGGGACCTCTATATCTGGAATTGGATCATTCATGGCATGGAGCATTTGCACTTCTCGTTGCAGATCGGCGATATTCTGATGAGCTGCCTGAAGTTGCTGCTGATAGGTGTTATGCAGGCCCCAAAACATCACATCCTGATGCTGGAGATATCCAACGGTCTCTCTAAGACCCTCTCTTGCCATAACGGCATAAGAATGAGCTTCTTCACGCTGCTGGATGAGAAGTCCTGTCTGAAGATGAAGACTATCCACCAGACTCTCTAGTTCTTCTATGCGGTGCTGGTCTGCTTGTCGCTGTGCTTCGAGTGCTTCCACCTGGGCGTCCAGACCGATCTTTTCCACATCACTGATCTGAGCAGCCTCTTGCCATTTTAGGGCTTTCTTACTGGCCTTCTTCTTCTTGAGTTCTATATTCTTGAGTGCTTCATAACATTCAGAGTAAAGTTCCTGCCACTCCTCGCGTCCTCACTCACGGGTTAAATGGAGATTAAGGACGGCTAGCATAGCTCGAGTAGTGGCTACCAATATGGGATCCTGTTGATCAGAATTTTCTTCCAGTTGCTTGGCTTGTTGTTGAAGACCATCCCAGTTGCCTGGTGCCTCAGCCGGAAACATTCTCAGAGTAGAGACTATGATGTCTTTCTGACACCTGAAGCAGATCTTCCTCAGGACTTCCAGTGCTGTAGCCTGAGCTCCTTCCCAGGGACTCATACCTTCAGCTTGTGCTTCCCAAGCTGGCCAAAACGGAGCGGTGGTACAAGCTGAGATCCGGAGGGACACTTCGTACCACGGCCGACCAAGGAGAATAGTACGGGACCAACGATACTTGGGTGGTTCTGAGTAGCCTACTTCCTGCAGTAACTGCCATAACACTGTAGGGGTTCCAAACATAGCCAGGCATTCGTCAATTCCAGTCGCAGGGCCTCGCGGATCCATCTATTGAGAAGAAGGGTAAGAATTTATTTTTAACTAAATATATTTGGAAATAGGTTTTATTTTAGAAAGTAGAGATATATTTCATATCGGGGGTATTATTAGTAGTTGTAATGTCATGATGCATGAGCGTTCCAACGCAATCCAGAATACTCCGATATATACGTATTGTACTGATTAAATTAATTACTAGAGTGACACACACTCAACGTTTTTACACGTAGGGCATACTTAAGGAGCTAATCCACTACTAAGCTCAAAAACATAACTATAGATCTACGGAAATAATCGAGGAAAGATACTATAGAATGAGTGAGGAAAGTTCAAAAACAACTCGGACCAAACTACCCCATCAATTTTATTCATTCAAAATCATTTTGAAGTTTTTGTAAAGTAATGCTGCAAGTACTTTACAATGAAATGCTCTGATACCACTTGTGACAGAACCGCCTTAATCATAGGGCCCACGTGCCCCGTCATCGTCCCTAAGGACCCACGATCAGTCTGCACGAGTTCCCCTTGACCTAGGTGGCCTGCCGGGTTCCCTAGGAAACCCTAACTTCCCGAGGATCTCATTGTAAGCATTGCAGGTATTACAATAGTTTACATAAATAATTTGAATCAGAGTATAAGGTGCGAAAGTATTACATAAATCTAGATTATAAATATAAATTACATTATCCCAAACCAGAGTTTCGTAGTGGAGTAGCATTGTACAACTAGACACCCTGCCCAAGGGTTATACGTTTACACCTCCATCCATGCACGATCCATTGACCGGCACGATCCCACGCATGACTGTACACTCGGCTCACCTGCAACAGGGGTTAACAAACCCTGAGTACTGGGGTACTCCGCAAGACTTACCCGACTAAGAAAAAGGAATGAGACTCAAGAATGCAGGCTGAGGGGAGTCAAGGTAAGGCTTGAGTAAGAGTCAAAAGTTTTGCAGAAAAGCATTACTATCCTATTTCAATATTTTAACACAATCTTATTTTAATCATATCCATAATTTCAAACTCATTCTCATGTATCATCATACTTTCAAATTCTTAATCATTCTAAAAAAACACCTAGTTCCGAACCACTTTTCAATTGTAGGTCAAAGGATCAAGTCTCCATATCCGAGGAGCAACGACGATTCGAATCGATTAGTACCCAGCTGGGGATCCCTATCCACACTGCATATGTAGCACTTAAGCTTGCATATGCCAACCCCGCCTACCACGGCTTATCCTACCCCTGAACCGGTCCTGCGCCACCCGAGAACACAGTACTCCTCTCCTCTCCAGGCACGCCGGCCACGAGGGTACACGCTGCTCTCGCCATCTCTCCACTCCCAGTGCGTGGTTGTCGGTTCAGGCAGTAGGGCCACCGGAGTCAGAGGCTTTCCGTAGTATGTGGCTAGTTGCAAAGTCTCGATCACAGCAGGCCTACAACGAACGGTCCCTAATTCTTTTTCCGCCGGCGACATTGCATTGGGACTCTAACCAAATACAAGTGTCCTAACGGTTTTCAAGTCTCTTTTCCGCCGGTGGTCAAGCGTTGGGACTTTAACCTAAATTCACAACCACCGAGCAAGAAAATCCCTTCTCGTCGGTGACAATGTACTGATCAGGTGCACAGCCACCGAACGAGAATATACCAATTCCCTTTTTCATGAATTAATCATTAGCATATATATCACACAGTTCAAAAATAGCATTTTATGCAAAATCTAATTTATTTAAGCAGGGCTAAGCATTTCAAACATTTTATTTTAAAATGGGTTCTAGATATTTCAGTGGTCAAGGTTGGTAATGCAGCAATTGGGTCATCAATCAACTCCTATCAACTTAATGCAGTAAATTAACTCAAGTTATAAACTTTTTTTTAAATCACAAGGAGAGGGGCTGAATGCACCGGGGCTTGCCTGTGTTGCAGGTCTGTCACTTCCGTCAGAAACCAGAGAAACCCTCTTGACTTTCCCATGACGAATAATTCTTCTGCCGGGGAGCAATCAAGAATTCCTTCCGAGCACCCGATCACTACACGTAAAATAACGATGCATGCTTACATGGTGCGGAATGACATGAATGGAAAATGTAGAACAAATATTTAATTAACAACTTTGAGTACAACTTTCCTTCACGGTAAAGTTGCAAAACACTTCTCTCAAGGCATAAGAGTGTTTTCGCATTTCATTTTTATTGACCATTTTAACGGTCATAGAAAGCCGTTGCACAACTTGTTCAACTTCTACTGTAACACACAATTAAAGTGCCAAGGATCACTATAACGAATGACTTAGGGTCTTCAACCAATTCCAAAGTCACCCAAAACATAAATCATTAGGGTTTTCTATTTGTTTTATTAATTTATTTATAAGGTATAAAATAATAAATACATAAACTATTTTCATTTGAGCCAAAACTTTTTCTACAGATAGTTCTTAGCCTAAAACAGTGTCACAATAAATTTTATGATTTTTGGATAATTATTCTGACCTATAAAAATCCTAGAAATCCCATTTATGAATTTAAAGGGGTAATTTTAGTTCCTGCAGAAAGTGCTTAAAACGCATATTTAATATTTTTATCAAATACTACATACAACAGAGAACCTACACAGTTATTTTCATAATTTTTGGTGCTCTAGAAATATTTTTACAAAAATGACAAAATTTGGTACTATTCATTTATCAGAAAATTGAAAAGTGAATTCCCTAAACTATTCGGGCCACTCCGCTGGACCGGCCCACCGCGGCCCAGCTTCTCCCTCCCCTCTCTCAGCGCACCCCCGCGCCTCTGGGCCGGCCCGAAACGGCCTGCACGGCCCAGTTCCCCCCTCCTTCTTCCTCCTCCCGCTGGCGCCTTCCAGCGCGCGCGACGGCGCCAACTGCGGCGGCCCGCCGTCGGCGGCCGCACTGGCGGGGTCAACCCTGTCCCCAAGGTCCCCCCCCCACCACAACTCGCGCATCTAACCTACTCCTCCTCTCAGAGGCTCGCGCAGCGGAGCAAGTACTCCGGCGGCCATGGCGGACGCTCGGCTTGGAGCCCGCTGGCAGGAAACGTTCCGGCCGCAACAGGCTACAAGGAAACAAATGGACTATGCCTAGAGGAACGCGGAGCTCACCCGAGTGTGATGGGCACGCTAGATGGAAGGGGCACGGCCGGAGTTGGCCTGGCCCCCGTGCGGGTGTTCGAGACGGCGGTGCCCTGGCGGCACGAGCTCCGTTCCGGGGTGCCTAGTACGGTAGAGATCAAAATAAACGGCCTGAGATGATCGTACCATAGAGATGGAGCCAAAACAAGATACAGTTGAGTGAGAGCCTCACCGAAGCGAGCTCTGCACGGCAAGGTGCTCACGACGGCGCTGGCGGCCGGCCGACGGGAAAAATCAGCCGCGCAAGTGACTCCGGCAACTAAACCCGACGCGAGTGGATTCAAACGATGAGCAAGAAAGCGGCGAAACCAACTGCAAGACCGAGAGTACAGAGGTGCAATAGGCGTGGCGAATTTCCCCGGCGGACTGGAACTCGCCGGCGGCGACCATGTAGGGAAGAAAAGGAAACGGGGCGGTGGTGTGCGTTTTATTCGGCGGTCGTGCGCGCGGGACGTGTCCGGGACCCCCCCCCCCCCGCGGACTCGTTTCCCCCTCCGGCGAACACGGGCCCGACAGCCGGGACAGCCGGCAACGCGCGCGCCGCGCGGCCGGTGTCGCGCGCGGTGTGCGGCGAGCCCTGTTCGTGAACAGAGTCGAGCACTGTAGCAGTCTTTACTCCTTTTTACTGTTTTCTCGAAATTACTTTTTATTTTACCTAGTAACCGGAAAAATCACCTTAATAAGAGTTGTAGAAAATTCCAATTTGAACAACTTTTCCTTTTGGGCCATATTCAAATTTTGAATAGATTTTGAATAATTCAAAAGGGGGTAAAAGTGGATTTTGAATTCTATTTCAAATCCAGACAAATTCTCAAAAGTTTTCTCAATAACTTGAAAATATCTAAATATAAAAGTTGTTCTATTTGTCAAGATTTACAACTTTCATTAAATGAGTCTGGTCAGATTCCTGATAATTTTTGAAATATCACTTCAAATTTGAATTTCAAAACACTAATTAGGGTTTAATTTAAAATTCCACTCACTAACTTCAAAAACTCATTTAATGAGAGTTGTTCCAATATTAAAGGGATAAAACTTCTATTAAGGAACTATTACCAGATTCTTGCTAGTTTTTGAATTTGCATTCCAAATTTAAACTCTAAAGCATAAATTAGGGTTTTATTTGCAATTCTTTTTAATAACTTCAATATTGCTCCAAATAGAAGTTGCTCAACTTTTAAAGATTTACAACTTTTGTTTATGGCCCAACCTCTAATTCCATTTAGTTTTTAAATTAGGGTTTTGGGTCTATTTAGGGCTTTATAAATCATTTTCTTCTGAATTTTTGCTTTGTTTTTAAATTAAATTTTCACACAAGCACTTAGATAATCAAATCACTCTAGATCACCTTTGCATAATCACATGTAGTAACAATAAAATAAATTTTATTTTGATAAATGCATAGGAACAAGGTTTTATGGGGGATGATGTGCAGGTAATCATGATGACATGGCAGATTTTAGTGGCAGTAACACCAGGGGTGTTACAGTTTACGACGGATAATCCTTTCGCTTCCTTTGATCATTATCCCAATAGTAAGCATTTTTTTAAAAAGGGCGCTCGCTTCTTTTTCATCGAAGTTTGAAATGATTTTGTTTGCTCTGTCTTCTTAGAGTCTGACGCGCCTGGTGGTTTTGAGGAAAAAATAATCGATTTCGAAAACAAAATTGCTTTCGATGCAATCTCAGAGGTTAGTGCCGGAGTACATTGTATTTGACTTATAGTTTTATGTTCGAGATCATGATTAGTTGTCTTTCCAGTCTTCTAGCTCCGGTGATCTTTCTCTCCTTTTATCGGAAGATTTTCTAAGGGCGAAGTTTAATGAAATTCTGGACGAAGTCGTGAGTAACCTGGTTAATGAAGCCGCGAGTGTTGTAACTTCGGAAGATCTTTAATTTTTTTCAATTTGTACTCTTGTAAACTCTTGTTGTAACTTTTGTTTATTTTTGATGTAATGATACCATGTTTGGGAAAAAAGTGATGTCTATCTTTTTTTTAGAAGCACATTTCTTGAATGGAAGAAGCACCATCATTGTTCTTTTTAAGCGTAATCGACGCGGAGACTTGTCTTTTTTTTAGAAATAAGTTTTTAAACTGAAAACGCCGTCCCCCTTCTTTTTAAGCGAAGTCAACGCGGAGACTTGTCTCTTTTTAGAAACAAGTTTTTAGATAAAAAACGCCGTCCCCCTTCTTTTTAAACGAAGTCGACGCGGAGACTTGTCTCTTTTTGGAAACAAGTTTTTAAACTGAAAACGCCGTCCCCCTTATTTTTAAGCGAAGTCGACGCAGAGACTTGTCTCTTTTTAGAAACAAGTTTTTAAACTGAAAACGCCGCCCCCCTTCTTTTTAAGCGAAGTCGACGCGGAGACTTGTCTTTTTTTTAGAAATAAGTTTTTAAACTGAGAACGCCGTCCCCCTTCTTTTTAAGCGAAGTCGACGCGAAGACTTGTCTCTTTTTAGAAACAAGTTTTTAGATAAAAAACGCCGTCCCCCTTCTTTTTAAACGAAGTCGACGCGGAGACTTGTCTCTTTTTGGAAACAAGTTTTTAAACTGAAAACGCCGTCCCCCTTATTTTTAAGCGAAGTCGACGCAGAGACTTGTCTCTTTTTAGAAACAAGTTTTTAAACTGAAAACGCCGCCCCCCTTCTTTTTAAGCGAAGTCGACGCGGAGACTTGTCTCTTTTCAGAAACAAGTTTTTGCCTTACCGAAATCAGCTTTTGCTTATCCCTTAGGACATCTCTTTTCTTCACTTTTTGTGGATGTATTTGCTGATCGCTTTAGCGAAGTTAGCCTTTTCTTATCCCTTAGGACAGCTCTTTTCTTCACTTTTTGTGGATTTATTTGCTGATCGCCTTAGCGAAGTCAGCTTTTGTTTATTATGCTTGTCTAGGTAATGATTAAATGTTGAAGGTATTTCAATATTTGGCAATACCTAGTGTTTTTTGTTTGCCGATATCGATGTGAGTTTATCTAAATCTTCGGTTTTGGGGAAATTAGAGATTCTCATTTATATGATAAGAGACTTACAGATGGAGACTGCCTCGTTAAAAAACCACTCACCCTGTGTACGGTTTCCCCTGAGTGAAAAAAGAGTGCAGCTCGTTTTACATCTTATTGAAAAGTAAATGACATTAAAAGAAAGTGAAAAATGATAATTCCTCCTACTATGGGTAATACTTGTGAAGCTCTTCGGCATTCCACGTATGACTCAGTTTGTTTCCTTCTAAGTCTGCTAGATGGAAAGATCCTGCCTTGAAACTTTCTGTGACTAGATATGGTCTTTCCCATTTCTGCTGGAATTTTCCCACGGTGTCTTCATTTCTTTTTCTTTTCAAGACGAAGTCTCCAGGACATATCTCAGTTGGTTTGACTTTCTTGTTATACCGCCTTCTTGTTTCGTCTTGATACTTTCAGAGATTCTTTGCCGCCTGCAGTCTTTCTTCTTCGAATAAATCTTTGATTGTTGTTAGATCTTCTTTCTGTATTGCTTGAACATTTGTTCATGGACCTTGAAACTTGATTTCTTCTGGAGTCATTGCTTCTTCTCCATAAAGTAGCCTGAATGGGGTGAAGCCTGTTGATCTTGACACACTTGTGTTATGAGCCCAAATTATTTTTGTTAATTCATTGACCCATTTTCCTTTGGCTAGCCCCACGAGACATTTCGAGATTCCAGTAGATATGATTCCATTGGCTCTCTCAACAACCCCATTTGACTTTGGATGCCTCACTGATGCGAAACATAACTCGATTCCCATGTATTGGCAATAAGAATTGAAGTCTTCGCTGTCAAACTGTGTCCCGTTGTCTACTGTTATATGCCTTGGTACTCCAAATCTGCAGATTATGTTTTGCCACAGAAATTTTTTCATTGTGAGAGAAGACATGTTTGTTATTGGTTTGGCTTCGATCCATTTTTTAAAATATTCCACTGCTACCATTGCGTATTGCAAGTTTCCTTGAGCAGTTGGTAATTTCCCGATTATGTCTATACCCCATCTTGCGAGTGGCCAAGTTGAATCTATGGTTTTGAGCTTTGATGATGGGTTGTTTGGCCTGCTTGCTGAAACTTGACAGTTGTGGCATTTTTTTATAATCTCTTTGCTATCATTCTGCGCTGCTGGACAGTAGAATCCTTGACGAAATGCTTTCCCAGCAATGTTTCTTTGGCCTTGGTGAGTTCCACATACCCCCTCGTGAATTTCTTGAAGCAAAATTTTACCTTCTTCTCTTGATATGCATTTTAATAGCGGTTGGCACAATCTTTGCTTGTATAATTGGTTGTCAAGGATTAGATAGTTCATTGTCTTGTCCTTCATCCTTATGTCATCTTTTTTTTCTTCTGGCTTGTAAAGCCCACAAAGGTAGGACATGATAGGCGCCCTCCAGTCTTCGCTTTCTATCAGATGAACTTCTTTTGGTGGTTCTGGTACAGTTTTGATCGATGCTTGTTTTAGTATCTGATAAAATACATTATGTGGTAAAGTTGTCTTTTGTGCTGCTGTCTTTGCTAGCTCATCTGCTCCAGAGTTATCATTTCTCGAGATGTTCTTGACTGTGAATCCTTCAAATATTTCTCTTGATCTCTTAGGTATTGCAGATACTTGGCTAGTTCTCCGTCTCTTATTTTATAATTCTTTTCTATGTGACCAGCAATAATTTGTGAATCTGTTTTGATTATGAGCCTTCTTATTCCTAACGCCTTTGCTTTTCGAATTCCTAAGAGGACGGCTTCGTATTCAGCAATGTTATTTGTGGATTGAAATTCGAGTCTGGTTGCGTATCTCATCTTTATGCCTGAGGGCGAGGTTATTATTGCTGCTGCCCCTGCACCTGCGAAGCCCCAAGCCCCGTCGCAACATATTGTCCATTCCGGATCTTACTGGACTTCATTTGTGTTTTTTGCCGGTGTCCATTCTGCTACGAAGTCGGCCAAAACTTGAGATTTTATGGTTGTTCTTTTTTCGAATTCAATGAAATGTTGAGATAGTTCTGCAGCCCACTTGCCAAATCTTCCCGAAGTTTTTGAACTTTGTAGCACTTCATTGAGTGGATGAACTATGGGTACTCTGATCTTGTGTGCTTCGAAATAGTGCTTCAACTTCCTTGCTGCTATTAATATTGCGTAAGCTATTTTCTCTATTTTTGAGTAATACTTCTTTGCTCCTGAAAGAGCCTCTGATACATAATAGATAGGAAGCTGCTTTTTTGAATGCTCCGTTTCTTTTTCTTCTACTAAGACTGCGCTGACTGCACTTTCTGTCGCAGAGACATAAAGTAGTAAATCAGCCCCTAGTGTTGGATTTGTCAGAGTAGCAGGATTAGAAAGGTACTTTTTTATTTCCTCGAATGCGCTTTGTTACGAAGGTCCCCATTCAAAGTTCTTTGCACCTTTCAATGTTTGAAAGATTGGTAGGCTTCGTTCCGCTGATTTTAATATGAATCTGTTTAGTGCAGCTAGTCTTCCTGTTAACTTCTGAACATCCTTGATATTTTCTGGAACTGCCATATCTAGAATCGCTCGAATTTTGTCTGGATTTGGGTCTATTCCTTTTGCTGACATTATGCATCCTGGAATCTTCCCTTTTTCAACTCTAAAAGTACATTTTTCTGGATTCAACTTTAAGTTTGTCTTTCTCATATTTGAGAATGTTTGCTGCAGATCTTTGATGTGATCTGCTCTTTTTTTACTTTTTACGACAATGTCATCGACGTAGGTAAGGAGATTGTCTCCTACTTGATCTTTGAAGACGTGTGAAGTCATTCTAACGAAGGTTGTTCCAGCATTGCGGAGCCCCTCTGGCATTCTTTCGAAACAATAAGTTCCAAAAGGGGTGATAAAGCTTGTGTATTTTTCTTCTTCTTTTTTCATCCAAATTTGATGATAGCCAGAAAAACAATCCAGGAAACTCATCATATCGCTGCCTGCAGTTTTGTCTATTAAAGTGTCTATTCTTGGGAGGGGAAAGTTGTCTTTGGGACATGCTTTGTTGAGGTCTGTAAAGTTTATGCACATTCTCCATTTTCCATTTTTATTTTATACCATGACTATGCTTGCTAGCCATGTTGTGAATTGTACTTCCCTTATGACTTTTGCATCGAGCAATCTTTGGACTTTGGCTTTTGCAGCTATTGTTCTTTCTTCTGCTATTTTCCTTAGTCTTTGCTTCTTTGGCTTGAAAGTTGGATCTATATTTAATTTGTACTCAATGATATCTCTGCTCACTCCTTCTAAATCTTTTGAAGACCAAGCAAAGATATCTTTGTTGCTGCGTAGCAGTTGGATTAACTCTTGTTCTTCTTCCTGACTTAAAAGTGACCCAATGATTACTTGTTTTTCTGGTACCAGGGGGTCTAAGGGTACTTTTTTGGTGTCTTCACAAGGTCTTGCCTTTGGTTGGGGCTTCGCATTCTCCATCTCTTCTTCTTCTTCTTCTTCTTCTTCTTCTTCTTCTTCTTCTTCTTCTTCTTCTTCTTCTTCTTCTTCTTCTTCTTCTTCTTCTTCTTCGATAGTGTAGATGTTCTTTTGCCCTGGGCCGGAGTCTTTTTCAATATTGCATGCCTTTGTCTGATCTCGATAGACAGTGATTATTCCATTAATATCTGGCATTTTCATACAAAGGTAAGAGTAGCTTATTACTGTTTCGAAGGCATTTAACATTCCTCTCCCAAAGATTGCGTTGTATGAATAATGCATTTCGACAACATCGAAGGCTATTTGCTCTGTTCTTGCATTGTTTACAGTCCCGAATGATACTGGTAAGATGATTCTACCGATTGAGTGTATTTTCTTTCCTCCGAAGGCATATAGAGGATTCTCGGCTCTTTGCAAGATTCTGCAGTCTATTTTCATTGCATCGAGTGTTGAGGTGAATATGATGTCTGCGGAGCTTCCGCCATCAATCAAGACTTTGGATACGGTCCATCCGTCTATGTTGGCTTCGATTACCATTCCATCCATGTGAGGGAAGTCTTTTAACTTGAGATCATCTTCAGAAAAAGTTATAGGTAAATATGACCATCTCGTCTTTTTGAACGGTCCTTCCATTGATATTGAATTTACTCTTCTAAAGTAATTCTTTCTTTGAGTTCTGTTTTAATGTTCCAGGCTATTTCCTCCTGTTATTATTAGGATTCTTCCTCTGCTGGGTATCACTAAATTGTTTGCTATAGAGGGAGATGGGGATCGGACTTCCTGCCTGTTTTGATTGTTTGTTTGATTGCTATTTGCTATTGAGGCTTCTGGTTGGATTACGCTTTGTAGTTGATATGCTTTCCATTGATTTTGTGGAGGATGAAATATTGCGACGGGCTCAATGTTGATTGTGCTGGGCGGTGCCGGAATCATTGCTTGTCCAAAATGGATTGGGTAATAGCTTTGATGGTGGGAAGCTGAGTTTACATGATTGATGTGTTTGGACTTGGCTTCGTCTTGTAATTCTTCGATACTCTTTTTTACTTTGGGGCACATTTTTGAAGTGTGCCCAGCCCCTTTATAATGAATAACACAAAACATGTCTTCGGGCCTGAGAGGTCTTCTCCCATTAACCTTGCCACCTCTTAAGTGGCCTCTATTGCTGGGTGCTCCTCTTTCAAATGATCTTTCCCTTTGGCCGTTCCTTTCTTGGAAGTTGTTTTCAACTGTGAATTTTGTTGTCAATTTGATTGATTTGAAAGGTTGTTGGTGTTCTTCGTACGAAGTTGTTTTGTCTTGGATATGGAGTGCTTTTTGGCTGACTTTTGAAGTTGTTTTCTTTAACTCTTTTTCTGTGATCATTGTCTGACTTGCAAAACTTTTGCATGACTTTGTAAAGTTCTGCGATTGAAGCCGGAGGTTCTCGGGCGAAGTTTGAAGCGCATTGCCCTATGCGAAGCCCTTTTATTGCGGCTACTATGGTAACTTCGTCAGGCACATTTGCCACTTGGGCTTTTGTTTGGAGAAATCTTTTGAAGTACTGGCTTAGTGGCTCCTTGTGCTGCTGTTTGCAACTGAAGAGGTCTTGCACTGTGAGTCCTTGAAACGACCTCGATTTCCACGAAGGGAAATCCACAGGCTCGAATTGTAATTCAACAGATTGCTTGGGACAATCCATGAAATTACCCATATCTCAGTTGACACCAGGATCCATACAACGGTAAATAAGTCTTACATAAATATTTATTACATCGCCACACTGGCGGAATCAACAATCAGAGAAGCTTTAGAAGATGCGGAAGCGATTCATCCTTCACGGCCAACTTGAGTGTAGCACGCGACCCTATTCCTCGTCATCATCTCCCTCGAAGTCGTACTCATTCTCGTCACCTGACAGCAAATTTATCAGTACGATTTGTACTGGCCACGGAGCCCACCTATGCAGCATTTGCTTTGTGGAAAGTGGATGCAAGGCTATACAAGCAGACCTATAGGCTGAGGTTTTCCTATGCAGCTGTAATCAATGTTTAATTAGTCAAGTTTTATCACCAGTTAACACCATTATCCCTTTTCCCATCACCACACCTCACTTACCCACACCTCACTCTCATTCGACAGGCCCAACTCCCTCTCGGGCCTATCTCAGCGGCACACTACCACAACGGGTACACTGCCGGAACAATGGTATCCAGGGGGAGAAAAGAATATGCTCTCATCTAATAGTGGTTGCAGAAACATTAGGAAAGGTCCATAGCCAACAAGTTGACTTATGTATCGATCGATCAACCATACACTCTGCAGAGGTTTTACTACTCACAAGATTAGCCATCATCGATGCTGTACAATCATCTAGGCAGAATTTCGGGTGCTTGCTTGCCTAGGTCGGTACCACCCTACCACTCAGCCCTGGGATATTCCGGATCCAACACCGTCATGCTGAGACTGGGAGACGCAGCACCGGGCCCAACCAGTGGTACTGCGCATCTAGGACGGTACGGGAATCTCTCCATCCGTCACCGCCCACCCTTATCACCTTTCAACCTAGCAGTAGTGGTACCGCCCTACCAAGTAGTCCAGCCGTCTCCCGCCCATCAGAAGCGAGCGAGTAGCAAGGGAATCCAGATGTTTCCGGTCACTAGTCAGATCCTAGGTTGTGACCAAGCAGGCATCTCCACTTAGGGGATACTCTCCCCGTGCTATCACAGCACCTCCGTCCACGGGCTTCAAACCACCAAGGCTATCCCACCCGGAACCTCCTCAACAACTTTACCCGCCACAGGTATCTCACTTTGGGGATGCCCAGGTTGCACCCCCGGCATGACTTGCCCCATGGGCTTGTCTCACATCCCACTTGGTCGACATCAACCCTTACCACGCACCCAAGACGCACGCAGCACTCTCTCCCAGTGGTTATAATCAGTTATACACCGTCCCAATTCCACCACATAGCATATAGCAAGTAGAAAGTAGTGGAAGAGTAATAGTAAATTAAGCAGCAGCTAACCTAACAGCGGATAGCAGGGTAAAGTCTTATCAAGGCAGGGAATTCAAATATACTACCATGCAACCAATCCATACATAATCATAAAGCGATAGCAACAATGTCATTTGCAATGCGTAATAGGATCTAAGGATTTGGTGGGACGTGGCACCTTCGTAGTCGTCTCCTAGCTCTTGGAAGTACTCGTGGTCGTCTTCCTTAGTCAGATCCTCCTCCGGCTCTGAAATCGAACACGAAATAGTCGCGTCAGCGACTCCTATAGAGTATTTCAGAAAAATCCAATAAAATAAAGAGCCAAATGCACACAAACATAGTCTTAGATTGTAGATCTCATTTTCCTGAGAATTTTGATATATGGTGCGCAATTTTTGGACATCGTATGAATAAGTTATGAATTTCCGAAGATTATCCTATTTTCTGAAAATGGGAAAACTGGTCGGTAAATCAGGGGCAGCTCGGGATTGGTCCACGTGGCGCGCGGGTCCAGTAGTGCGGCAAGTGGCGCCTCAACAGAACACAGACCCGATGGTCGTCTTCCAGGTGTTCGATGCTGGTTCCCAGAGAGTTGCCGGAGTTGGCGTAGCTCGGCGTGGCTCGGCGGTGGTCGGTGGTAGCTCGGCTGTGGTTGGGGTATCTCGGCGGAGCTCGGCATAGTTCGGCGGTGGTCGGTGGTAGCTCGGCGGTGCTCGGCGTAGTTCGGTTTAGCTCGACGGGGCTCGGGCGAATCGGAGATTCGGGGCGCCGAGGGTGCCGTTCTCCCGAGGTCTCCCGCGGAGGTTCGGGCGAATCGGACATCTGGTGCGCCCGAGGGTGCCGTTCTCCCGAGGTCTCCCGCGGAGGCTCGGGCAAATCGGAAATTTGGGCGCCCGAGGGTGCCGTTCTCCCGAGGTCTCCTGCGGAGGCTCGGGCGAATCGGACATTTGGGCGCCGAGGGGGCTGCTTTCCCGAGCTCTCCCGGTGAGGCTCGGGCGAATCGGAAATTTGGGCGCCGAGGGGGCTGCTTTCCCGAGCTCTCCCGGTGAGGCTCGGGCGAATCGGAAATTTGGGCGCCCGAGGGTGCCGCTCTCCCGAGCTCTCTCGGTGAGGCTCGGGCGAATCGGAAATTTGGGCGCCCGAGGGTGCCGCTCTCCCGAGCTCTCCTGGGGAGGCTCGGGCGAATCGGAGATTTGGGCGCCGAAGGGGCTGCTCTCCCGAGCTCTCCTGGGGAGGCTCGGGCGAATCGGAGATTTGGGCGCCCGAGGGTGCTGCTCTCCCGAGCTCTCCTGGAGAGGCTCGGGCGAATCGGAGATTTGGTGCTAGCAGGGTTCCAGGGCGTCTGTTCAAGGCGGCGGTGTCTCTCCGGTGCGGCGGACGGTGACAGGGCGGCGATGACCATATTTCGGCAAGACAGGGCTCGGCTATATAGCGGCGGTGCCGAGGCAGACTTGGCGAACCTCGGCGGCCTTTCTCCGCAGCGCGAGGCGACCGGGAGTACTCGGAACGGATTTAGGCGAGGCGGAACCTGTCGGCGGCGATGTCGTCGCGACGGTGAGGTTCCGGCGGGCTAAGGAGGTCCTTTAGGAGATGTTTACGCGTCCAGGGTCTATGGCGATGGTATACCAACTACCAATTTTGGCTACCGAGCTTTCCAAGGTGCTCGGTTGTGGCGGCGGCGTGTCGCCGACGACGGCGGAAGGCGGCATCGCGGCTACGACCAAGTATTGGTTCAATCGAATGCGGTCTTGTCAAATTGGTGAGGCCAGAGAGGCATACAACACTCTGGTGGCGAACTTTAGCCACGGCATGACCTTCTTTTGGCGACGGCTCGCGGCGGCGCTCCGGTAAGGTCGCGGCGCACGCGGCCAAGGCGATTCAGGCTTCCCCTAGCGCTTAGATCCGCGTAGCTAGCTCGAGGGGGTCGTGGCGGTGCTCCACGATGCTCTAACCTATACGGGTGCTAGTCGGATTGCTCGGAACGGGTGATTCGGCGTCGGAACGCGTCGGTGGTGAGCGCGCTCCGCCGAGAACGCGTCGTGCTGCGTTCTCGGTCTAGCAAGCTTGTAGTCCGGGGGTTTCGGCCGGTCGAATGAGTGCATAGTGCAGGTGATCTTCCCGAGCCGGTAAAGGCTCGTGCCTGCGCGTCCCGAGGGTGGAACGCCATGGCAAAAGCAGGGCAAGGTTCGGACATGGCGTGCGGTGGCTCACCGTGGTGTCGGTGAAGCTAGGATGGCGGTGCAGTGGCGAGTCGGAGCCGTGCAGAGCGATCGCAGTGCCGTGCCGCTCCTCGTCCGCAGCTCGGGCTTCTCCTCCGTGTCCGGCTCCGGCGTGCTCCGCGGCGGCGGCGCTCCGGCAGCTTCTCCTCCTCTGCTCCGCCCTTCTCCTACGCTCTCTCTCTCGGTTTGGTGCGGTGTGCCGGTCTGTGCTGCGGTGGCGGCGAGGGGAAATGAGGGTAGGGCTTCGGGGTGCTCCAATTTATAGGCGAGCTTGGTAGGTTCCCATGGCGGGCGGCCGCGATTGATCTCGGTAGATCAGAGGGCTTCGGCCGCTCGACGCTAGGGCTTCAGGGTGCACGCGGGCTCGCTTGGCGGCCAAGGAAGGAGGGGACAGGAGGGGGACAGCGGGGTCAGGGCTCTGCCATGCTGTCGGCTGTGGGACCGGGGTCACGCCATTCGCGTGACACCCCCGGCAGGCGCGTCGCCTTCGTGAGGAAGAAGAACAGTGGGGGGGCGAGAGCGGCTGACAGGCGGGGTCGGGTTGGCAGCGAGTGCGAGTGTGTGTGCCGGTCGCGCGCGCGTTGCCGAGCTGCGACATGGGCCGCGCGCGGTGAGATGAGGAGAGGAAGGTCGGGCTGGCTTGGGCTGGCTTAGCGACC
Source organism: Eremochloa ophiuroides (assembly GCA_038502445.1). Taxonomy (NCBI): domain Eukaryota; kingdom Viridiplantae; phylum Streptophyta; class Magnoliopsida; order Poales; family Poaceae; genus Eremochloa; species Eremochloa ophiuroides. The sequence goes on from JAHLJS010000006.1 coordinate 60,885,704, forward strand.
CGGCTGGCCGAAACGAATGGCTGGCCTAACTCTCTTTCTCCTTTTCTATTTTCAATTTAGTGTATATATACATATATTGCCCATTTTAAATATTGAGTAAATACAAACATAAATTGCAATAAATCCCAAATGTGATGCATAAGTTATTATTCTATGTGAATGGAATTAAAATGCAAACTACACTCCTTTATTTACCAATTTCATAATGAAACCTGTATGCTTGCACAAGAAAAATGGGTTTTCACAATAAATGAATGAAAAAATTTAATTGGTTGGGATTTTTAGATTGTGTGGATTTTTAGGGTTGTTACAGTCCTCCCCCCTCATTAGGATCTCGACCTCGAGATTCAGAGATAACGTACCCATCGAAGAGGTAAGGAAACATAATCCGCAAGTCCGATTCTTTCTCCCACGTAGCTTCCCTTTCAGTGTGATTGCTCCACTGTACCTTGCACATCGGAATGGTTTTGTTTCGCGTCTCTTTGGTATCCCGTGCCAAGATCTTGATCGGATGTTCCTTGTATTCAAGTGTGTCTTGCAGGTCTAATGCATCCGTAGGAACTTGCTCCTCGGGAAGCTTCAAACACTTCCTTAATTGCGAGACATGGAACACGGGGTGTACTCCAGATAATTCCTCCGGTAGTTCCAGCTTGTAAGCAAGCTTTCCAACCCTTTTACAGATCTTGTATGGCCCAACATATCTTGGTGCCAATTTCCCCTTCACGTGGAATCTGACAGTGCCACGAAGTGGAGATACCTTGAGGTAGACATAATCCCCAACCTTGAACTCAAGCCCTCTACGTCTCCTATCTGCATAACTCTTTTGCCTACTCTGTGCAATTCTCAAATTTTCTCTGACCTGTGCTACGCCTTCCTCTGCTTCTACAATCTTAGCAGGGCCAAAGAAGGCTCTCTCTCCGGGTTCTGACCACATTAGCGGGGTCCTGCAGGGTCTCCCATACAATGCCTCAAACGGTGACATCTTGAGGCTTGTTTGATAGCTGTTGTTGTACGAGAATTCAGCGTGGGGTAAGCATCTTTCCCAACTGGTCTTGTATTTTATCACACAAGCTCGGAGCATATCTTCGAGAATTTGGTTCACTCTTTCTGTTTGACCGTCAGTTTGTGGGTGATAAGCCGTGCTATAGTCCAGCTTGGTTCCGATGGATTTGTGCAAGGCTTGCCAGAATCGAGACGTGAATTGTGAGCCTCGATCAGATATTATGCTTGTGGGTGCCCCGTGTAGTCTCAGAATGTGGGTTATGTATAAATCCGCCAGCCGTTCGGCATCGTAGCCAATGCTGATGGGAATGAAGTGAGCGACTTTGGTCAAACGGTCGACTATCACCCAAATCGAATCGTGTTTCTTCTCGGTGCGGGGTAACCCAACGATAAAATCCATCGAAATGCATTCCCATTTCCATTCTGGAATTGCGAGGGGTTGTAGTAGGCCGGCTGGTCGTTGATGTTCGGCCTTGATTCTACTGCAAGTGTCACATCGGGCTACATGCCCTGCAATGTCTGCCTTCATATTCTCCCACCAGAAATGTTTCCTTAGATCATGGTACATCTTGGCTGACCCTGGGTGAATGCAATATTTGGAGTCATGCCCTTCTGACAGAATCTCTTCTCGTATCGCTGAATCCGTCGGTACGCAGATTCTATCTTTGTACCATACAGTTCCCTGCTCATCTTCTCGGTATTCGGGGCCTCTTCCCAGCTTCATCAAACCCCGGATATAGTCTATCTCAGGACAGTTCTTTTGCGCTTCACGGATTCGTGAGGTGAGATTGTACTCGACGCGAAGCTCATTTAGCATGCCATAGGAGATTACCTCGAGCTGGAATGCGTCGAACTCTCTCCTGAGCTCAGGTGGCATAGAGTTGGTGATGAGGGTATGGCAGTAGCTTTTGCGGCTAAGTGCATCAGCGACAACATTGGCCTTTCCTGGGTGATAATGGATCTCAAGATCATAGTCCTTGATGAGTTCTAGCCATCTGCGCTGCCTCATATTCAGATCTTCCTGAGTGAAGAAGTACTTCAGGCTCTTGTGGTCAGTGTAGATGTCACACTTGTTGCTTATCAGATAGTGTCTCCAAATCTTGAGTGCATGTACCACGGCTGCAAGTTCTAGGTCATGAGTCGGGTATCGCTGCTCATGCTCCTTCAACTGTCTTGAGGCATAAGCTATCACTCTTCCTTCTTGCATTAGTACACAGCCCAAACCTTGCCGAGAGGCATCACAATATACAACAAAATCCTTGTGAATATCGGGCAGGGCTAGTACAGGTGTAGTAGTGAGCTTCTCCTTCAAGGTCTGAAAACTCTTCTCGCATTCAGGAGTCCATATAAACTTGTTCTCTTTCTTCAGCAAGTTGGTCATGGGTCTTGCAATCTTGGAGAAATTCTCAATAAATCTGCGATAGTATCCTGCAAGTCCCAAAAAGCTTCTGATTTTTGACACATTACAGGGTTGTTCCCACTCTTTCACAGCTTCAATTTTGGCTGGGTCTACTGCGACTCCTTCTCCTGACAGTACGTGTCCAAGGAAAGCAACTTCCTCAAGCCAGAATTCGCACTTGGAGAATTTGGCGTATAGCTGGTTGCGAGACAACCTCTCCAATACGGTCCTCAGATGATGTTCATGTTCCTCTTTTGTGGCTGAATAAACCAATATATCATCAATGAATACCACCACAAATCTGTCTAGATCATTCATGAAGATCTTGTTCATCATGTTCATGAAGTATGCTGGAGCATTAGTGAGTCCAAATGAGACTACTGTGCACTCATACTGTCCATATCTAGTGACAAATGCAGTCTTCGGGATATCCTCTTCCCTGATCTTCATCTGATGATACCCTGATCGGAGATGATCTTCGAGAAGTACTTGGCCTTGCTCAGTTGATCTAACAGATCATCGATGCGGGGCAATGGGTACTTATTCTTGACTGTAACCGCATTCAGATTCCGGTAGTCAATGCACATCCTCATCGTGCCATCCTTCTTCTTGACAAACAAAACGGGAGATCCCCAGGGCGAAGCACTAGGCCTAATGAAGCCCTTCTCCAGTAATTCTCCCAGCTGCTTCTTGAGTTCCTTCAACTCATCAGCCGACATTCTGTAGGGTCTTTTGGCAATCGGTGCAGTCCCTGGCATCAGCTCTATAACAAACTCCACATCTCTATCTGGTGGCATTCCTGGCAACTCCTCTGGAAATACGTCATTGAATTCACAGACTACTGGCACATCTCTGAATGTCAGCTCTGTCTTATCTGCTTTAGTCTCCAGGGCACATAGGAGGGCTTGGACTCTCTCGGTTTGGGGTACACATCGGACAGCTGTTCCCCAAGGGTGGGTTACCTGAACATATCTAGGTGAACAAGATATCACTCCCCGGTGTTTGGTTAGCCAGTCCATGCCTAAGATGACATCTAAGCTATTGGAGGGTAGTAGGGTTAGGTCAGCTCGAAAGTCAAGTCCCTCGATTGTGATTATCACTCCCCTACATATGTGAATGCTTCTGAAGGTTCCTAAGGGCGAGCTAGTTAGGATGGGGTTTGCTCTCGGGGTTACAGGTAGGTTATGCTTACGTGCACATGCAGATGAAATGTATGAACATGTAGCTCCCGAATCGAACAGAACTGTAGCCATGTTACCCTGAACTAGGAACGTACCGTACACAGCATCAGGTGCAGCTTTAGCTTCCTCAGCGGTCATGTGGTTCAGTCTTCCTCGGGTAGCAGATCCCCGGTTCGGTGTGCCCTGTGCAGCTGCTGGTGCGCGGTTGAGGTCGGGGCACACAGCCACACGGTGTCCAGGCTTTCCGCATCCGAAGCAAGTGAAGGGCGCACTGCCTGCTGTAGCTGTCGCAGGAGCCTTCCAATTGCTTGTCCTTGGCGTGTTGGTAGCGGGGGCGGGTGTGTTCTACACAGCTCGAGTCGGCGCAGGGTAGGTCTGAGCGGGGTGGTGATAGTTGCTGCTGTTGGTACCACCACGGCTCGTTCCCGAAGAGGGTCCCTGGCGAGTTCGGAAAGGCGGAGGTGCACCCGTTCGCTGTCTCTGGGGTGGAGCAGCGCGAGCGGGTCCCTCAGAGCGGCGCTTCTTTCCCTTGTTCTGGGCCTCGAATTCCAGTCGTGCTTCCATGCGATCCTTCTCGATCTCAATACAGCGGTCAATCAGCTCACGCAGAGTGTAGCTCTTGTTCCCTGACAGAGCCAACCTGATCTTGGTCTGAAGTCCCTTCCTGTAGTAGTACATCTTTTCCTTCTCGGAACTCACGCAAGACGCAGGTGCGTAGCGGAGCAAGCAGTTGAAGCGGGTGGTGTACTCATGGATCCGGTCAGCTCCCTGGGAGATGTTGCGAAACTCGTTCTCCTTGGCCTCCATGACTCCCTCAGGAATGTAGTGGTCACGGAAAACCTCGGTGAACTCATCCCAGTCAATGCGGGCTGGGTCCTCGTGAGCGCTGGTGTAGTTGTCCCACCATGCTCGTGCAGCACTGGTCAGCTGGTGGCTAGCAATCCCAACACACTCCTCGTCGGAGCAAGTGGTCAGGTCCAGCTTCTTCTCCATCTCTTTAAGCCAATCGTCGGCAGCGAGGGGATCGCTGTCGGTCCCGTCGAAGGTAGGTGGCCTCAGCTTCAGGAAACCCTCCAGTTTCCTTTGGAAGTCATTCTGGGGTGGCCCGTGGTGCCTGTTCATCCCAGTAGCTATGACATTCAGCAGCTGGGTCTGCTGAGCCATCACTTCCGCCAACGTCGGTGGCGGCGGCGGTGGCGGTGGCGGAGGCACGTTCTCGCCTTGTGGTGGCGGATCGTTCACCGGTGGTGCATCCTCTGCCCGGCGCAGCTCTTCTTCCAGGTTAACTCCAGCACGTCTGCCAGCTGGGCGTCCACGGTTGCGACCACGCCCGCGTCCTGGCGCAGGTGCGGGGGAGGGCTGGCGGTTCTCCAAACGCGCAGAACGTCTCATCGACATCTGAAGCTATTAGGTACGTGCTCAGTGCAGTAATAATCTTGTAGTGGTTTAAGTAGGAGTTAGATGTTTTCAACGATTTAAATGAATTAAAACATTTTTCATGCTATCCTACACTCAACCAAAGAAGCATAGAGAACCATAAGAAGCATAAGATCCAAATGTCACTCATCACATGGTTATTATTACATAAAGGATGTTCCTAGCTGCTAAGAAGATCGTGCTATGCGCAGATAGCCAAATGACAGGATAACTCATGGTATCACTAGTCTAAGGGCCACGCAGGGTTCCATAAGCTACTGGTGCATAAGGTCAATAGCCATTTGATCGGGATCTCAATAGTGCCGTCGTGCTGTGGACGAAGTGGTGGTCCAAGGCTGGTCATCTGTGAATTTTTCAAGAAACGGATTAGCAGGTCCTTGTATTAGATAAGCCATTGCATAAAAAGTGAATGCAAGGTCGGTAATATAACCGAAAGAGAGTCTGGCTTCCTATTCTAACGTCTATTTTCTATGGGTCTCGTCCTACAGTCAAGTATGGCTCTGATACCAACTGAAACGACCTCGATTTCCACGAAGGGAAATCCACAGGCTCGAATTGTAATTCAACAGATTGCTTGGGACAATCCATGAAATTACCCATATCTCAGTTGACACCAGGATCCATACAACGGTAAATAAGTCTTACATAAATATTTATTACATCGCCACACTGGCGGAATCAACAATCAGAGAAGCTTTAGAAGATGCGGAAGCGATTCATCCTTCACGGCCAACTTGAGTGTAGCACGCGACCCTATTCCTCGTCATCATCTCCCTCGAAGTCGTACTCATTCTCGTCACCTGACAGCAAATTTATCAGTACGATTTGTACTGGCCACGGAGCCCACCTATGCAGCATTTGCTTTGTGGAAAGTGGATGCAAGGCTATACAAGCAGACCTATAGGCTGAGGTTTTCCTATGCAGCTGTAATCAATGTTTAATTAGTCAAGTTTTATCACCAGTTAACACCATTATCCATTTTCCCATCACCACACCTCACTTACCCACACCTCACTCTCATTCGACAGGCCCAACTCCCTCTCGGGCCTATCTCAGCGGCACACTACCACAACGGGTACACTGCCGGAACAATGGTATCCAGGGGGAGAAAAGAATATGCTCTCATCTAATAGTGGTTGCAGAAACATTAGGAAAGGTCCATAACCAACAAGTTGACTTATGTATCGATCGATCAACCATACACTCTGCAGAGGTTTTACTACTCACAAGATTAGCCATCATCGATGCTGTACAATCATCTAGGCAGAATTCCGGGTGCTTGCTTGCCTAGGTCGGTACCACCCTACCACTCAGCCCTGGGATATTCCGGATCCAACACCGTCATGCTGAGACTGGGAGACGCAGCACCGGGCCCAACCAGTGGTACTGCGCATCTAGGACGGTACGGGAATCTCTCCATCCGTCACCGCCCACCCTTATCACCTTTCAACCTAGCAGTAGTGGTACCGCCCTACCAAGTAGTCCAGCCGTCTCCCGCCCATCAGAAGCGAGCGAGTAGCAAGGGAATCCAGATGTTTCCGGTCACTAGTCAGATCCTAGGTTGTGACCAAGCAGGCATCTCCACTTAGGGGATACTCTCCCCGTGCTATCACAGCACCTCCGTCCACGGGCTTCAAACCACCAAGGCTATCCCACCCGGAACCTCCTCAACAACTTTACCCGCCACAGGTATCTCACTTTGGGGATGCCCAGGTTGCACCCCCGGCACGACTTGCCCCATGGGCTTGTCTCACATCCCACTTGGTCGACATCAACCCTTACCACGCACCCAAGACGCACGCAGCACTCTCTCCCAGTGGTTATAATCAGTTATACACCGTCCCAATTCCACCACATAGCATATAGCAAGTAGAAAGTAGTGGAAGAGTAACAGTAAATTAAGCAGCAGCTAACCTAACAGCGGATAGCAGGGTAAAGTCTTATCAAGGCAGGGAATTCAAATATACTACCATGCAACCAATCCATACATAATCATAAAGCGATAGCAACAATGTCATTTGCAATGCGTAATAGGATCTAAGGATTTGGTGGGACATGGCACCTTCGTAGTCGTCTCCTAGCTCTTGGAAGTACTCGTGGTCGTCTTCCTTAGTCAGATCCTCCTCCGGCTCTGAAATCGAACACGAAATAGTCGCGTCAGCGACTCCTATAGAGTATTTCAGAAAAATCCAATAAAATAAAGAGCCAAATGCACACAAACATAGTCTTAGATTGTAGATCTCATTTTCCTGAGAATTTTGATATATGGTGCGCAATTTTTGGACATCGTATGAATAAGTTATGAATTTCCGAAGATTATCCTATTTTCTGAAAATGGGAAAACTGGTCGGTAAATCAGGGGCAGCTCGGGATTGGTCCACGTGGCGCGCGGGTCCAGTAGTGCGGCAAGTGGCGCCTCAACAGAACACAGACCCGATGGTCGTCTTCCAGGTGTTCGATGCTGGTTCCCAGAGAGTTGCCGGAGTTGGCGTAGCTCGGCGTGGCTCGGCGGTGGTCGGTGGTAGCTCGGCTGTGGTTGGGGTATCTCGGCGGAGCTCGGCATAGTTCGGCGGTGGTCGGTGGTAGCTCGGCGGTGCTCGGCGTAGTTCGGTTTAGCTCGACGGGGCTCGGGCGAATCGGAGATTCGGGGCGCCGAGGGTGCCGTTCTCCCGAGGTCTCCCGCGGAGGTTCGGGCGAATCGGACATCTGGTGCGCCCGAGGGTGCCGTTCTCCCGAGGTCTCCCGCGGAGGCTCGGGCGAATCGGAAATTTGGGCGCCCGAGGGTGCCGTTCTCCCGAGGTCTCCTGCGGAGGCTCGGGCGAATCGGACATTTGGGCGCCGAGGGGGCTGCTTTCCCGAGCTCTCCCGGTGAGGCTCGGGCGAATCGGAAATTTGGGCGCCGAGGGGGCTGCTTTCCCGAGCTCTCCCGGTGAGGCTCGGGCGAATCGGAAATTTGGGCGCCCGAGGGTGCCGCTCTCCCGAGCTCTCCCGGTGAGGCTCGGGCGAATCGGAAATTTGGGCGCCCGAGGGTGCCGCTCTCCCGAGCTCTCCTGGGGAGGCTCGGGCGAATCGGAGATTTGGGCGCCGAAGGGGCTGCTCTCCCGAGCTCTCCTGGGGAGGCTCGGGCGAATCGGAGATTTGGGCGCCCGAGGGTGCTGCTCTCCCGAGCTCTCCTGGAGAGGCTCGGGCGAATCAGAGATTTGGTGCTAGCAGGGTTCCAGGGCGTCTGTTCAAGGCGGCGGTGTCTCTCCGGTGCGGCGGACGGTGACAGGGCGGCGATGACCATATTTCGGCAAGACAGGGCTCGGCTATCTAGCGGCGGTGCCGAGGCAGACTTGGCGAACCTCGGCGGCCTTTCTCCACAGCGCGAGGCGACCGGGGGTACTCGGAACGGATTTAGGCGAGGCGGAACCTGTTGGCGGCGATGTCGTCGCGACGGTGAGGTTCCGGCGGGCTAAGGAGGTCCTCTAGGAGATGTTTACGCGTCCAGGGTCTATGGCGATGGTATACCAACTACCAATTTTGGCTACCGAGCTTTCCAAGGTGCTCGGTTGTGGCGGCGGCGTGTCGCCGACGACGGCGGAAGGCGGCATCGCGGCTACGACCAAGTATTGGTTCAATCGAATGCGGTCTTGTCAAATTGGTGAGGCCAGAGAGGCATACAACACTCTGGTGGCGAACTTTAGCCACGGCATGACCTTCTTTTGGCGACGGCTCGCGGCGGCGCTCCGGTAAGGTCGCGGCGCACGCGGCCAAGGCGATTCAGGCTTCCCCTAGCGCTTAGATCCGCGTAGCTAGCTCGAGGGGGTCGTGGCGGTGCTCCACGATGCTCTAACCTATACGGGTGCTAGTCGGATTGCTCGGAACGGGTGATTCGGCGTCGGAACGCGTCGGTGGTGAGCGCGCTCCGCCGAGAACGCGTCGTGCTGCGTTCTCGGTCTAGCAAGCTTGTAGTCCGGGGGTTTCGGCCGGTCGAATGAGTGCATAGTGCAGGTGATCTTCCCGAGCCGGTAAAGGCTTGTGCCTGCGCGTCCCGAGGGTGGAACGCCATGGCAAAAGCAGGGCAAGGTTCGGACATGGCGTGCGGTGGCTCACCGTGGTGTCGGTGAAGCTAGGATGGCGGTGCAGTGGCGAGTCGGAGCCGTGCAGAGCGATCGCAGTGCCGTGCCGCTCCTCGTCCGCAGCTCGGGCTTCTCCTCCGTGTCCGGCTCCGGCGTGCTCCGCGGCGGCGGCGCTCCGGCAGCTTCTCCTCCTCTGCTCCGCCCTTCTCCTACGCTCTCTCTCTCGGTTTGGTGCGGTGTGCCGGTCTGTGCTGCGGTGGCGGCGAGGGGAAATGAGGGTAGGGCTTCGGGGTGCTCCAATTTATAGGCGAGCTTGGTAGGTTCCCATGGCGGGCGGCCGCGATTGATCTCGGTAGATCAGAGGGCTTCGGCCGCTCGACGCTAGGGCTTCAGGGTGCACGCGGGCTCGCTTGGCGGCCAAGGAAGGAGGGGACAGGAGGGGGACAGCGGGGTCAGGGCTCTGCCATGCTGTCGGCTGTGGGACCGGGGTCACGCCATTCGCGTGACACCCCCGGCAGGCGCGTCGCCTTCGTGAGGAAGAAGAACAGTGGGGGGGCGAGAGCGGCTGACAGGCGGGGTCGGGTTGGCAGCGAGTGCGAGTGTGTGTGCCGGTCGCGCGCGCGCTGCCGAGCTGCGACATGGGCCGCGCACGGTGAGATGAGGAGAGGAAGGTCGGGCTGGCTTGGGCTGGCTTAGCGACCCGGCTGGCCGAAACGAATGGCTGGCCTAACTCTCTTTCTCCTTTTCTATTTTCAATTTAGTGTATATATACATATATTGCCCATTTTAAATATTGAGTAAATACAAACATAAATTGCAATAAATCCCAAATGTGATGCATAAGTTATTATTCTATGTGAATGGAATTAAAATGCAAACTACACTCCTTTATTTACCAATTTCATAATGAAACCTGTATGCTTGCACAAGAAAAATGGGTTTTCACAATAAATGAATGAAAAAATTTAATTGGTTGGGATTTTTAGATTGTGTGGATTTTTAGGGTTGTTACAGTCCTCCCCCCTCATTAGGATCTCGACCTCGAGATTCAGAGATAACGTACCCATCGAAGAGGTAAGGAAACATAATCCGCAAGTCCGATTCTTTCTCCCACGTAGCTTCCCTTTCAGTGTGATTGCTCCACTGTACCTTGCACATCGGAATGGTTTTGTTTCGCGTCTCTTTGGTATCCCGTGCCAAGATCTTGATCGGATGTTCCTTGTATTCAAGTGTGTCTTGCAGGTCTAATGCATCCGTAGGAACTTGCTCCTCGGGAAGCTTCAAACACTTCCTTAATTGCGAGACATGGAACACGGGGTGTACTCCAGATAATTCCTCCGGTAGTTCCAGCTTGTAAGCAAGCTTTCCAACCCTTTTACAGATCTTGTATGGCCCAACATATCTTGGTGCCAATTTCCCCTTCACGTGGAATCTGACAGTGCCACGAAGTGGAGATACCTTGAGGTAGACATAATCCCCAACCTTGAACTCAAGCCCTCTACGTCTCCTATCTGCATAACTCTTTTGCCTACTCTGTGCAATTCTCAAATTTTCTCTGACCTGTGCTACGCCTTCCTCTGCTTCTACAATCTTAGCAGGGCCAAAGAAGGCTCTCTCTCCGGGTTCTGACCACATTAGCGGGGTCCTGCAGGGTCTCCCATACAATGCCTCAAACGGTGACATCTTGAGGCTTGTTTGATAGCTGTTGTTGTACGAGAATTCAGCGTGGGGTAAGCATCTTTCCCAACTAGTCTTGTATTTTATCACACAAGCTCGGAGCATATCTTCGAGAATTTGGTTCACTCTTTCTGTTTGACCGTCAGTTTGTGGGTGATAAGCCGTGCTATAGTCCAGCTTGGTTCCGATGGATTTGTGCAAGGCTTGCCAGAATCGAGACGTGAATTGTGAGCCTCGATCAGATATTATGCTTGTGGGTGCCCCGTGTAGTCTCAGAATGTGGGTTATGTATAAATCCGCCAGCCGTTCGGCATCGTAGCCAATGCTGATGGGAATGAAGTGAGCGACTTTGGTCAAACGGTCGACTATCACCCAAATCGAATCGTGTTTCTTCTCGGTGCGGGGTAACCCAACGATAAAATCCATCGAAATGCATTCCCATTTCCATTCTGGAATTGCGAGGGGTTGTAGTAGGCCGGCTGGTCGTTGATGTTCGGCCTTGATTCTACTGCAAGTGTCACATCGGGCTACATGCCCTGCAATGTCTGCCTTCATATTCTCCCACCAGAAATGTTTCCTTAGATCATGGTACATCTTGGCTGACCCTGGGTGAATGCAATATTTGGAGTCATGCCCTTCTGACAGAATCTCTTCTCGTATCGCTGAATCCGTCGGTACGCAGATTCTATCTTTGTACCATACAGTTCCCTGCTCATCTTCTCGGTATTCGGGGCCTCTTCCCAGCTTCATCAAACCCCGGATATAGTCTATCTCAGGACAGTTCTTTTGCGCTTCACGGATTCGTGAGGTGAGATTGTACTCGACGCGAAGCTCATTTAGCATGCCATAGGAGATTACCTCGAGCTGGAATGCGTCGAACTCTCTCCTGAGCTCAGGTGGCATAGAGTTGGTGATGAGGGTATGGCAGTAGCTTTTGCGGCTAAGTGCATCAGCGACAACATTGGCCTTTCCTGGGTGATAATGGATCTCAAGATCATAGTCCTTGATGAGTTCTAGCCATCTGCGCTGCCTCATATTCAGATCTTCCTGAGTGAAGAAGTACTTCAGGCTCTTGTGGTCAGTGTAGATGTCACACTTGTTGCTTATCAGATAGTGTCTCCAAATCTTGAGTGCATGTACCACGGCTGCAAGTTCTAGGTCATGAGTCGGGTATCGCTGCTCATGCTCCTTCAACTGTCTTGAGGCATAAGCTATCACTCTTCCTTCTTGCATTAGTACACAGCCCAAACCTTGCCGAGAGGCATCACAATATACAACAAAATCCTTGTGAATATCGGGCAGGGCTAGTACAGGTGTAGTAGTGAGCTTCTCCTTCAAGGTCTGAAAACTCTTCTCGCATTCAGGAGTCCATATAAACTTGTTCTCTTTCTTCAGCAAGTTGGTCATGGGTCTTGCAATCTTGGAGAAATTCTCAATAAATCTGCGATAGTATCCTGCAAGTCCCAAAAAGCTTCTGATTTTTGACACATTACAGGGTTGTTCCCACTCTTTCACAGCTTCAATTTTGGCTGGGTCTACTGCGACTCCTTCTCCTGACAGTACGTGTCCAAGGAAAGCAACTTCCTCAAGCCAGAATTCGCACTTGGAGAATTTGGCGTATAGCTGGTTGCGAGACAACCTCTCCAATACGGTCCTCAGATGATGTTCATGTTCCTCTTTTGTGGCTGAATAAACCAATATATCATCAATGAATACCACCACAAATCTGTCTAGATCATTCATGAAGATCTTGTTCATCATGTTCATGAAGTATGCTGGAGCATTAGTGAGTCCAAATGAGACTACTGTGCACTCATACTGTCCATATCTAGTGACAAATGCAGTCTTCGGGATATCCTCTTCCCTGATCTTCATCTGATGATACCCTGATCGGAGATGATCTTCGAGAAGTACTTGGCCTTGCTCAGTTGATCTAACAGATCATCGATGCGGGGCAATGGGTACTTATTCTTGACTGTAACCGCATTCAGATTCCGGTAGTCAATGCACATCCTCATCGTGCCATCCTTCTTCTTGACAAACAAAACGGGAGATCCCCAGGGCGAAGCACTAGGCCTAATGAAGCCCTTCTCCAGTAATTCTCCCAGCTGCTTCTTGAGTTCCTTCAACTCATCAGCCGACATTCTGTAGGGTCTTTTGGCAATCGGTGCAGTCCCTGGCATCAGCTCTATAACAAACTCCACATCTCTATCTGGTGGCATTCCTGGCAACTCCTCTGGAAATACGTCATTGAATTCACAGACTACTGGCACATCTCTGAATGTCAGCTCTGTCTTATCTGCTTTAGTCTCCAGGGCACATAGGAGGGCTTGGACTCTCTCGGTTTGGGGTACACATCGGACAGCTGTTCCCCAAGGGTGGGTTACCTGAACATATCTAGGTGAACAAGATATCACTCCCCGGTGTTTGGTTAGCCAGTCCATGCCTAAGATGACATCTAAGCTATTGGAGGGTAGTAGGGTTAGGTCAGCTCGAAAGTCAAGTCCCTCGATTGTGATTATCACTCCCCTACATATGTGAATGCTTCTGAAGGTTCCTAAGGGCGAGCTAGTTAGGATGGGGTTTGCTCTCGGGGTTACAGGTAGGTTATGCTTACGTGCACATGCAGATGAAATGTATGAACATGTAGCTCCCGAATCGAACAGAACTGTAGCCATGTTACCCTGAACTAGGAACGTACCGTACACAGCATCAGGTGCAGCTTTAGCTTCCTCAGCGGTCATGTGGTTCAGTCTTCCTCGGGTAGCAGATCCCCGGTTCGGTGTGCCCTGTGCAGCTGCTGGTGCGCGGTTGAGGTCGGGGCACACAGCCACACGGTGTCCAGGCTTTCCGCATCCGAAGCAAGTGAAGGGCGCACTGCCTGCTGTAGCTGTCGCAGGAGCCTTCCAATTGCTTGTCCTTGGCGTGTTGGTAGCGGGGGCGGGTGTGTTCTACACAGCTCGAGTCGGCGCAGGGTAGGTCTGAGCGGGGTGGTGATAGTTGCTGCTGTTGGTACCACCACGGCTCGTTCCCGAAGAGGGTCCCTGGCGAGTTCGGAAAGGCGGAGGTGCACCCGTTCGCTGTCTCTGGGGTGGAGCAGCGCGAGCGGGTCCCTCAGAGCGGCGCTTCTTTCCCTTGTTCTGGGCCTCGAATTCCAGTCGTGCTTCCATGCGATCCTTCTCGATCACAATACAGCGGTCAATCAGCTCACGCAGAGTGTAGCTCTTGTTCCCTGACAGAGCCAACCTGATCTTGGTCTGAAGTCCCTTCCTGTAGTAGTACATCTTTTCCTTCTCGGAACTCACGCAAGACGCAGGTGCGTAGCGGAGCAAGCAGTTGAAGCGGGTGGTGTACTCGTGGATCCGGTCAGCTCCCTGGGAGATGTTGCGAAACTCGTTCTCCTTGGCCTCCATGACTCCCTCAGGAATGTAGTGGTCACGGAAAACCTCGGTGAACTCATCCCAGTCAATGCGGGCTGGGTCCTCGTGAGCGCTGGTGTAGTTGTCCCACCATGCTCGTGCAGCACCGGTCAGCTGGTGGCTAGCAATCCCAACACACTCCTCGTCGGAGCAAGTGGTCAGGTCCAGCTTCTTCTCCATCTCTTTAAGCCAATCGTCGGCAGCGAGGGGATCGCTGTCGGTCCCGTCGAAGGTAGGTGGCCTCAGCTTCAGGAAACCCTCCAGTTTCCTTTGGAAGTCATTCTGGGGTGGCCCGTGGTGCCTGTTCATCCCAGTAGCTATGACATTCAGCAGCTGGGTCTGCTGAGCCATCACTTCCGCCAACGTCGGTGGCGGCGGCGGTGGCGGTGGCGGAGGCACGTTCTCGCCTTGTGGTGGCGGATCGTTCACAGGTGGTGCATCCTCTGCCCGGCGCAGCTCTTCTTCCAGGTTAACTCCAGCACGTCTGCCAGCTGGGCGTCCACGGTTGCGACCACGCCCGCGTCCTGGCGCAGGTGCGGGGGAGGGCTGGCGGTTCTCCAAACGCGCAGAACGTCTCATCGACATCTGAAGCTATTAGGTACGTGCTCAGTGCAGTAATAATCTTGTAGTGGTTTAAGTAGGAGTTAGATGTTTTCAACGATTTAAATGAATTAAAACATTTTTCATGCTATCCTACACTCAACCAAAGAAGCATAGAGAACCATAAGAAGCATAAGATCCAAATGTCACTCATCACATGGTTATTATTACATAAAGGATGTTCCTAGCTGCTAAGAAGATCGTGCTATGCGCAGATAGCCAAATGACAGGATAACTCATGGTATCACTAGTCTAAGGGCCACGCAGGGTTCCATAAGCTACTGGTGCATAAGGTCAATAGCCATTTGATCGGGATCTCAATAGTGCCGTCGTGCTGTGGACGAAGTGGTGGTCCAAGGCTGGTCATCTGTGAATTTTTCAAGAAACGGATTAGCAGGTCCTTGTATTAGATAAGCCATTGCATAAAAAGTGAATGCAAGGTCGGTAATATAACCGAAAGAGAGTCTGGCTTCCTATTCTAACGTCTATTTTCTATGGGTCTCGTCCTACAGTCAAGTATGGCTCTGATACCAACTGAAACGACCTCGATTTCCACGAAGGGAAATCCACAGGCTCGAATTGTAATTCAACAGATTGCTTGGGACAATCCATGAAATTACCCATATCTCAGTTGACACCAGGATCCATACAACGGTAAATAAGTCTTACATAAATATTTATTACATCGCCACACTGGCGGAATCAACAATCAGAGAAGCTTTAGAAGATGCGGAAGCGATTCATCCTTCACGGCCAACTTGAGTGTAGCACGCGACCCTATTCCTCGTCATCATCTCCCTCGAAGTCGTACTCATTCTCGTCACCTGACAGCAAATTTATCAGTACGATTTGTACTGGCCACGGAGCCCACCTATGCAGCATTTGCTTTGTGGAAAGTGGATGCAAGGCTATACAAGCAGACCTATAGGCTGAGGTTTTCCTATGCAGCTGTAATCAATGTTTAATTAGTCAAGTTTTATCACCAGTTAACACCATTATCCATTTTCCCATCACCACACCTCACTTACCCACACCTCACTCTCATTCGACAGGCCCAACTCCCTCTCGGGCCTATCTCAGCGGCACACTACCACAACGGGTACACTGCCGGAACAATGGTATCCAGGGGGAGAAAAGAATATGCTCTCATCTAATAGTGGTTGCAGAAACATTAGGAAAGGTCCATAACCAACAAGTTGACTTATGTATCGATCGATCAACCATACACTCTGCAGAGGTTTTACTACTCACAAGATTAGCCATCATCGATGCTGTACAATCATCTAGGCAGAATTCCGGGTGCTTGCTTGCCTAGGTCGGTACCACCCTACCACTCAGCCCTGGGATATTCCGGATCCAACACCGTCATGCTGAGACTGGGAGACGCAGCACCGGGCCCAACCAGTGGTACTGCGCATCTAGGACGGTACGGGAATCTCTCCATCCGTCACCGCCCACCCTTATCACCTTTCAACCTAGCAGTAGTGGTACCGCCCTACCAAGTAGTCCAGCCGTCTCCCGCCCATCAGAAGCGAGCGAGTAGCAAGGGAATCCAGATGTTTCCGGTCACTAGTCAGATCCTAGGTTGTGACCAAGCAGGCATCTCCACTTAGGGGATACTCTCCCCGTGCTATCACAGCACCTCCGTCCACGGGCTTCAAACCACCAAGGCTATCCCACCCGGAACCTCCTCAACAACTTTACCCGCCACAGGTATCTCACTTTGGGGATGCCCAGGTTGCACCCCCGGCACGACTTGCCCCATGGGCTTGTCTCACATCCCACTTGGTCGACATCAACCCTTACCACGCACCCAAGACGCACGCAGCACTCTCTCCCAGTGGTTATAATCAGTTATACACCGTCCCAATTCCACCACATAGCATATAGCAAGTAGAAAGTAGTGGAAGAGTAACAGTAAATTAAGCAGCAGCTAACCTAACAGCGGATAGCAGGGTAAAGTCTTATCAAGGCAGGGAATTCAAATATACTACCATGCAACCAATCCATACATAATCATAAAGCGATAGCAACAATGTCATTTGCAATGCGTAATAGGATCTAAGGATTTGGTGGGACGTGGCACCTTCGTAGTCGTCTCCTAGCTCTTGGAAGTACTCGTGGTCGTCTTCCTTAGTCAGATCCTCCTCCGGCTCTGAAATCGAACACGAAATAGTCGCGTCAGCGACTCCTATAGAGTATTTCAGAAAAATCCAATAAAATAAAGAGCCAAATGCACACAAACATAGTCTTAGATTGTAGATCTCATTTTCCTGAGAATTTTGATATATGGTGCGCAATTTTTGGACATCGTATGAATAAGTTATGAATTTCCGAAGATTATCCTATTTTCTGAAAATGGGAAAACTGGTCGGTAAATCAGGGGCAGCTCGGGATTGGTCCACGTGGCGCGCGGGTCCAGTAGTGCGGCAAGTGGCGCCTCAACAGAACACAGACCCGATGGTCGTCTTCCAGGTGTTCGATGCTGGTTCCCAGAGAGTTGCCGGAGTTGGCGTAGCTCGGCGTGGCTCGGCGGTGGTCGGTGGTAGCTCGGCTGTGGTTGGGGTATCTCGGCGGAGCTCGGCATAGTTCGGCGGTGGTCGGTGGTAGCTCGGCGGTGCTCGGCGTAGTTCGGTTTAGCTCGACGGGGCTCGGGCGAATCGGAGATTCGGGGCGCCGAGGGTGCCGTTCTCCCGAGGTCTCCCGCGGAGGTTCGGGCGAATCGGACATCTGGTGCGCCCGAGGGTGCCGTTCTCCCGAGGTCTCCCGCGGAGGCTCGGGCGAATCGGAAATTTGGGCGCCCGAGGGTGCCGTTCTCCCGAGGTCTCCTGCGGAGGCTCGAGCGAATCGGACATTTGGGCGCCGAGGGGGCTGCTTTCCCGAGCTCTCCCGGTGAGGCTCGGGCGAATCGGAAATTTGGGCGCCGAGGGGGCTGCTTTCCCGAGCTCTCCCGGTGAGGCTCGGGCGAATCGGAAATTTGGGCGCCCGAGGGTGCCGCTCTCCCGAGCTCTCCCGGTGAGGCTCGGGCGAATCGGAAATTTGGGCGCCCGAGGGTGCCGCTCTCCCGAGCTCTCCTGGGGAGGCTCGGGCGAATCGGAGATTTGGGCGCCGAAGGGGCTGCTCTCCCGAGCTCTCCTGGGGAGGCTCGGGCGAATCGGAGATTTGGGCGCCCGAGGGTGCTGCTCTCCCGAGCTCTCCTGGAGAGGCTCGGGCGAATTGGAGATTTGGTGCTAGCAGGGTTCCAGGGCGTCTGTTCAAGGCGGCGGTGTCTCTCCGGTGCGGCGGACGGTGACAGGGCGGCGATGACCATATTTCGGCAAGACAGGGCTCGGCTATCTAGCGGCGGTGCCGAGGCAGACTTGGCGAACCTCGGCGGCCTTTCTCCACAGCGCGAGGCGACCGGGGGTACTCGGAACGGATTTAGGCGAGGCGGAACCTGTTGGCGGCGATGTCGTCGCGACGGTGAGGTTCCGGCGGGCTAAGGAGGTCCTCTAGGAGATGTTTACGCGTCCAGGGTCTATGGCGATGGTATACCAACTACCAATTTTGGCTACCGAGCTTTCCAAGGTGCTCGGTTGTGGCGGCGGCGTGTCGCCGACGACGGCGGAAGGCGGCATCGCGGCTACGACCAAGTATTGGTTCAATCGAATGCGGTCTTGTCAAATTGGTGAGGCCAGAGAGGCATACAACACTCTGGTGGCGAACTTTAGCCACGGCATGACCTTCTTTTGGCGACTGGCTCGCGGCGGCGCTCCGGTAAGGTCGCGGCGCACGCGGCCAAGGCGATTCAGGCTTCCCCTAGCGCTTAGATCCGCGTAGCTAGCTCGAGGGGGTCGTGGCGGTGCTCCACGATGCTCTAACCTATACGGGTGCTAGTCGGATTGCTCGGAACGGGTGATTCGGCGTCGGAACGCGTCGGTGGTGAGCGCGCTCCGCCGAGAACGCGTCGTGCTGCGTTCTCGGTCTAGCAAGCTTGTAGTCCGGGGGTTTCGGCCGGTCGAATGAGTGCATAGTGCAGGTGATCTTCCCGAGCCGGTAAAGGCTCGTGCCTGCGCGTCCCGAGGGTGGAACGCCATGGCAAAAGCAGGGCAAGGTTCGGACATGGCGTGCGGTGGCTCACCGTGGTGTCGGTGAAGCTAGGATGGCGGTGCAGTGGCGAGTCGGAGCCGTGCAGAGCGATCGCAGTGCCGTGCCGCTCCTCGTCCGCAGCTCGGGCTTCTCCTCCGTGTCCGGCTCCGGCGTGCTCCGCGGCGGCGGCGCTCCGGCAGCTTCTCCTCCTCTACTCCGCCCTTCTCCTACGCTCTCTCTCTCGGTTTGGTGCGGTGTGCCGGTCTGTGCTGCGGTGGCGGCGAGGGGAAATGAGGGTAGGGCTTCGGGGTGCTCCAATTTATAGGCGAGCTTGGTAGGTTCCCATGGTGGGCGGCCGCGATTGATCTCGGTAGATCAGAGGGCTTCGGCCGCTCGACGCTAGGGCTTCAGGGTGCACGCGGGCTCGCTTGGCGGCCAAGGAAGGAGGGGACAGGAGGGGGACAGCGGGGTCAGGGCTCTGCCATGCTGTCGGCTGTGGGACCGGGGTCACGCCATTCGCGTGACACCCCCGGCAGGCGCGTCGCCTTCGTGAGGAAGAAGAACAGTGGGGGGGGACGAGAGCGGCTGACAGGCGGGGTCGGGTTGGCAGCGAGTGCGAGTGTGTGTGCCGGTCGCGCGCGCGCTGCCGAGCTGCGACATGGGCCGCGCGCGGTGAGATGAGGAGAGGAAGGTCGGGCTGGCTTGGGCTGGCTTAGCGACCTGGCTGGCCGAAACGAATGGCTGGCCTAACTCTCTTTCTCCTTTTCTATTTTCAATTTAGTGTATATATACATATATTGCCCATTTTAAATATTGAGTAAATACAAACATAAATTGCAATAAATCCCAAATGTGATGCATAAGTTATTATTCTATGTGAATGGAATTAAAATGCAAACTACACTCCTTTATTTACCAATTTCATAATGAAACCTGTATGCTTGCACAAGAAAAATGGGTTTTCACAATAAATGAATGAAAAATTTTAATTGGTTGGGATTTTTAGATTGTGTGGATTTTTAGGGTTGTTACAGTCCTGCTAGTTGGAAACCTTGAAAATCCACTAATAGTTTTGCTTTGAGTTGTTCTCAGGAATGAATTGAATGTGGACGCAGCAAAGTGTACCACTGTTGCGCCGGCCCTTTGACGATCATGACTAAAGATTTTGCCAGTGTAGTTTCGTCGCCTCCGCCTCCTATGACTGCTGCTTCGTAACTCATTAGGAATTGTCTGGGATCAGAGTCCCCTTCGAAGGATGGGAGCATGTTGAATTTGTATCCCAGAGGCCATGGGGCGAGCTGCAAATTTGTTGATAGTGGTGATTTTTGATCAACTGTTAAAAGTGATCTTTGCGAGTTCTTTTCTTGAGTTGTTTTTGCTGCTGATCCTGGTTCATCAAAGTTGATGACTTCGTGGCTGTAGCTCATCATTGAGCTGTCTGAGAGTTTCTTCTGCTTCTTTGATTCTTTGCTGGATTGACTTTTCTCGAGTTCTAGCTCGACATTCTTCCAGCTCTTTCTTTTTCTGGAGAACTTGCTCTTCTAGTTCATTGAGCCTTCGCTCTTCTTCTGAAGATTCTTGTTCCTGAGGTGTTCTTTCTTCATTGTCGAGCCTCTTGCCTTCGCATACTGGAGGGAGGTCTTCGCTCGTGTTTGCTGTTTTTTTGCTAGTCTTCGCCATCTTTCTTTTAACCTTGTGGTTGAAGTTTCCTTTGAGCGCACACAAACGGTGGGCGCCAGATATTGGGGGAAACTTTCACAATATAGATTTGGAGAGTCCATGTGGCAAAATCGCGCATGTGTAAAGCAACTTTATTCTCCTGCCGTACTGTACATGTCAGAGGGGGTAATTATAGGGGTCTGACCTTCGCTAACTAATGGTCAAAAGACCATTTTACCCCTCTCTGATTCACCATAAATCGTTACATGAGGGGCGAAGTCGTATCTTCACACCTCGCCCAAACTAATTCAATTCTAATCTTTCTCAACTACACTTCGCCGATCTTGCCGAACTTTTAGGCGAAGGTTCCTCTTGATGTTCTTTGTTAACGAGACTTCGCTGCTATCTTCGTTCTTTCCATCTTTGTGCCAACAGGCGGAGTTAACTTCGCTTCATAATCATCGAATCGAAGTTGAGTGAAGCCGACTGAACCCGAAGTTCGAGGCTGAGTTTTGGTCCGAAGTCAAGATCTCCAATAGTAATAAAACGGCCCTATTTTGTTGGCATTTTGACAAGTGGTATGCCACAACCTTGTAAGGTTGTAAGGTACAAAAGCTAGAGTTCTTTATAGCCTTTAACCATTGTAGTCTTGTTATTAGTTCATGCATAAATATTCATTTCAACGCAACTAGTACAACACCACCAATTGATACTGATTTAATTTCACACAACATGACAACAAGCAATGAGAAAACTCTAGAACCGATTTATTCTAGAGCATCTCCAATGGTAGGAGAAAATCCAACCCAACAACTAGTTATTTGGAGAAATAAAAAATGTTTTGGGGTTTTAAAGGTCTTCCCTCAAGCAGAATGAGAAAATCTTATCCCCAATGAGAAAAAATAGTGGATTCGGGAAGGAGAGGTGTTCCCTTTATTTGAGGGGTGGGGTGCTATGAGATGAGAGGCCGAGAATCTTTTTCATTGGAATTAGGTTTGGGAATCTTTTGGAGCTTTCAAATCCCTCAAATTTTCTCATTGGGGTGAAAATTGGGGGACTGTTGAAGATGCTCTAATGGTTTACCAATAATGACATTTGTAAAATACAATTAAATTAAGCTACAATCTTAGAATTGTTTTCTTAATGTAAGTAGTACCCAACTACCCACAAAAATTTTTAGATAATGAAGTATATTTTTGGCTTCAGTCATCCTCTGCCAACGATGCATCAAGCCATAATTATTACAACGGGTAGCCACTGCTACAAGTAAGGCATATGTCCAAAAGCGCATATAGCAAAGACATTAGGCAAGTTTAGTAGATCTAAAAACAAAAGAAAACTACCAAAAAAGTCACATCTCCCTGAAGGAACTCGAGTAGTCTTGACGAAATTCTGACTTGCTATGCGAAGTTAACTCCAAACGAACCTGCTTCACAACTCCGGAGAAAACAAAACTGGAGCTTGAGATAGATCCAGAAAAGGTGAAATAGCAAACTCCACTTTTTTGAATGAATAATGACCATCAGGTTGAGAAATCGCCGTCAATATCTGCCAGACCCAGTAAGGATACTGAAAGATCATAGGACACCGACCACTATCGAAGACTCCGAATATTGTCTCCTAACAACAGCATGAAGCACCTGGTGTGCAAGGGAACCACCATCTCGACCCAAAGAATCTTCTAAAAGCGACGTCTCCGATAGTGGAATGACATCCAAAGACGCCACCATCGCCCAATCGAAGAACCGGTGCTAGGTTTTCACTTGAAGAGATCCTCAAGGAGGAGAACAATGGGTTGAGACGACGCCTCCAGCGAGAAAAATGACGCCCACAAGTGTCACCATCATTGAAACAGGGTAGTGAGCAACCGCTAGAACCTTCAAGCACTGCCATCGCCAACCGATAGTCGTGCCATTACGCCAGCCATACACCAGCGACAAGGTCCATCGTTAGATCCGGCCACGAGGGCCGCCAACTACCAGATCTGGAAAATAGAGCGTAACTGACATGTTGCCCACCACAGATATGAAAATAGAAGGTGCATAGGTAGGAAAAAACTGAATCACATTAAACATGAAACATCCTAGTTCTGAACAGACTAAGTATGCTGCTCACTGGTCGCTGCATCTTTTTGACATTTGGGGTTCTTGACAAATGACACTGTATCAATATTTCTCTGGCAGCCCCTGCACTCTGCTCCATTTCCACCTCGCTGGCAGTGTACTCAAAGAACTAAGTAAGTAAGAGCACTTGTGTAGGCTCTTTCCTGAATTGACGGGGATCTGGATGTTTTCAAAGCTCGTCATCTAAAATTTTGTGAAGTGGTGCATACAAGTAGAGAGGAAGTCTGAATAATTCTAAGAATTTCTAATGAATAAAGGTATCACACTTTTCCCGACCAGATTTTCAAAATACGCACTTATTTTGGCTTCTTATCATTTCTAAAACATTGTTTTGCTCTCACACAAAATCAACATAAACCAAAATCAGCGGTTCTTTTCAGCTCGCACGAATTAATAACTTCATTCTAAGTCAAATATTTTAATTTAGATTTTTTTGACAACAATATTTTAATTTAGAATAAATTTATAATTATAAAGTAAAATACCAACATGAGTTTACTCATATTTTATAATACTATAAAATAACAATATGGTTTTATAAACATTAAGAATATCTGTAATATAAATGTCATCAAACTTAAAAATGGTTTGATTTGAGACGACAACGATTAGAGGAGAGGGAATACCTACCTCTAGCAGGACGGAAAAAGGATATGGGGTGTTTAGTTTCACTCCAAAAACTCAAAAAACTCAAAATTTTCGTCACATTAATTTTACGATACATGTATGGAACATTAAATATAGACAAAACTTTTACATGTTTGTACAGTTTACTTGTAAATCGCGAGACAAATCTTTTGAGGCTACTTAGGTTATAATTAGACACTTATTGCAAAAAATCCCTCGCTGCAGTGCCATAACACCCCATGGAAGCTTTATCTCCAACTTCCAAATCCCACAGCCAGCCATCCGCTCCTGTCGTCCGACCAGAGCACTCATCCCTTCATCCGTCATGGCGGCCTCCTTCCTCAGGCCTCTCCTCCCTCCTCAGCCCCTCCTCTCCGCCCGCGGACCCCACCTCGCCGCTGCTCCCACCACGAGCACCGCCACCGTACGCTGCGATGCCACGCCCACGCCCAAACCGGCAACCTCGAGCACGCCGCCGCCGAAACCCAGCCAGGAACGAGAGGCGGCCATTATCCGAGCACAGCAAGAAGTAGCACCGCAAGAACCCGCCGCCGCCACCCCGGACGAGGCGGACGCCAACCCGAACAGCATCCCCGACGAGGTGACCCCGCCACTAGGACCTCTCAATTTTCAACGTGGCCATTTCATGGGAGCACGTTGAATTTGTATCCAAGAGGTCATGTTGGAAGCACTATGAAGTACTAGATTTAGACCTTCTTTGAAAGCACCAACTAAATTTTAGTTAGCTAATTTTATCTATGATGTATCCAAACACCTCATAGTTAAACCTGCCTAAAGTTCTAGCTGGAGGCTAAAATGTACATAATCCAATTAGCTGCTTCAACCCAGATAAAACTAGTTAAAAGGTCTAAATGACCAAACTATTCTCAACTAAAGTTTAGCTATCTAAATAATAGTATTAATAAGAGGTAGCATGGTCAAGATTTTGAATTAGCTAGAACATCTAAACACCTCAGCTAAAGTGATCTTTAACTAGCTAAACTTTAGCTCTACCAATTAGATAGCTAAATTTTAGTTGGGGTGCTTAGTGCTTCAAACGACTAGGAAGAGCTTGACTAATTATTGTCGGATAAAAGTTGCTTTCTTGAAGTCACGATTCATAAGACCTGCATGAAGATAGCATTCATACAGCCACGATCTAAGTGCCATCACAAACAAGCACCACGGACAGTAGAAACATACAGTCATTTTATGCACAGGGAGAGATTTCTGCTCATCATGCCACGATCTAAGTGCCATCAGCCTTGGCTCCACCGCTCAATTTTCATCACTGATGGCACTCGTCAGTGTTCCATGTAACTTTACTAAAATGAACGAATAATTGGGACACACGCACAGTTTTGATGGCCTAACAAATAGGAGTAACGGTTAATGTGTCGACAGAAAGTAAATACCATACAAATCACTGAACAGTTTTTGCTTAGTATGTATTTTTTTTTTTTGACAAGAATAATTACTTAGCCTGTGATTTTGTAGGTCAAAGTGGTCTGCATAAATCATCCAGCAAAGACAGGCTGACTAATGGCTCAAAGGTGGATACCCTCGAAGACCAGGAGTATGTCCTCACATATGAGGATAAGGATGCAGACTGGATGCTTGTCGGTGATCTTCCCTGGGAGTAACTAACTTACATTGTCATATATTATTTTCTATGTTGCTAGCGTAGACTATAGTTGGGTCTAGTTTGGTTCAACTGTTGTTAATTTTATTGGCAATTATTAATAACATATTATATGACTATATGAAAAGAATACCATTCATGTCATTTCTCCACTTGCGAATGCATTACCTCATACCATCAGTAGCTCATTGTCTCAGTAGTGTTAATTTTTCCTCAACCAGCTATGGTGACATGCAAATAACAAAAGGATAAAAAGAAAAAAGAAAAATGTACTTGTGATGTAGGTATTGAGCATATTTGTTCTATAATTTGGTAAACTGATTACCCTGTATAGGTTTCATATCTCTACAAGATACCACTCAAGACGCAAGTGCTGACCTTATGTGTTCCTTTGCAGTTATTATACCACTATCTGTCGGAAGCTCAAAATCATGAGGGGCTTGATGGTGTTGGAATAGGTATGTACAGTGTGTAACAATAGATCTAGAAATTATGCACGTATTATGCAGTTAACTTATACTATGCAGTGGCTAATTTCTCATTTTTGCATGAGGTAGTGTTACCAGCCCTTTGTAAATAAGATAGGCGGTGCAACTGTATCTTGGCCACCGACGGATTTTAGCTTGTATGCATAGATAATTTCTCATGGCTGATAACAGAGCATAAACTTAAGGGAATATTTAGATGATTAAATATTAATTGGACGAAACAGTTGCTGATTTGGTGCCTGAATGTGAAACTTTAGTTTGGAAGGTCCCTTTTCTTCTTGTCTGCAACTAAGATCATTGACTATCGCATAGGTCCTTCATTCTGAAATTTGGTGCATTGTTTCATTTTCTTTTCTCAACCCGGGATTTTCCTATTCCCATTACGAATAACGGAAATACAGTATTCAAGAGTTTAAGCATACAGGACAGACAGAAAAGAAGACAGGAGATTCTGAAGTTTCCAGCACTACACACCTCCACCAACTTAACAGCACAATGGACAAATTTACCAAAGCTAGACCACCAGTGCCTGCAAGCACCCCCAAAAGAGATGTGAACCTGAACAAGACAGTATCTAAACAAAAGACTAGAAGCAAAAAACAGCAAAAGTCGGGCCGACGAGGAGCGCCTAGAGACCGCTGCCTAGTCTTCAACTTTGTCAGACTCCTCCGGCATTGCCCTTGTTCGCCCGCAGGATGTTTTTTGCAATCTTCAACATTGTGTTAACTCCACCTTCCATGGTCTTCTTATCAACATCTGGATAGAGGGCTGTCCAATGCTTCAATAGAGCAGCAGCGTGACAAACAATTTCTAAAGGACTTTTGGGAACCATTTGATAAGCCAAGTCCAACAAGAGTTTAGACTATTAGGAATGTCATTAGCACCAAAACAACAAGCAATACATATCCAAATCACCTTACAGTCGAGCATTCAAAAAATAATTGATTAATCGACTCATTTTCCTCACAAAAACAGCAGATAGAACTGCCCTTCAAATGCCGTCTTAGAAGGTTATCTTTGGTTAATGAAGCATCATTTGACATAAGCCACATGATGCATTATTTCATTTAGCTACAATATTTCTTATATGATTCTGAACTATGTTCATTTGCCTGCAGCACCAAGAACCATAGAGCAGACAGGTCAGAACAAATAAGCTTGGCCCTTGTCTGCACCCACGGATGAAATCTGAGCTACCGGGGAGTCTGTTGAAGGCTGAAATAGTTTCTGGGAATTATCAAAACTCTGTCAAATCTTTAGTGTAGTTTTCACGTGTTCTTGGAGACATGTGCATTTGTATGTCTGTGACGTGATCAGTCAGATCGTGCAATCATAGGTTGCTGTTCTTGTGCCCGTTAAAGGCCAAAACAGGGAGCTCTCTGCTTCCTCTGTGTGTTTATTCTACTATGCCACAAGAAACTGATGGTTCGTGATGTCAAGAAAGCTGTCCTAATTGTTCAATTGTATCCTCGTAATCCTGTTCTTTTACAGGAGAAATTGCTGCTGCACTCAGCTTCCTACCACATTAACACTAGTACTAACAGCGCTTGTTACAGATAACAGGGGCTTTGCGTTTGGGGTTTGTCATGGCTCACCAGTCACCGTTTCTTTGGCTTCTGCAAGAAGAGATCGTAGAGTCGGCTGCCCCAGCGAACTCTGGGCTCCTCCTGTTCTGCTTTCTCCGCAGCATCAAGAGGGTCCTTGCTGTCAGCGAAGATTTCCCCGGTCGTGGCCGCACCAGCGCTCTCGCCGTCGGCCTTCTTCTGGAGTCCAAGCGACAACGCCACCGTCTCCGCACCAGAGTCCTTGTCGCCCGCCTTCCTCTTACGCCCAGGTCCTGCAGCCGTCTCCGCACCAATCTCCTCGCCCGCCCCCTTGCGTGCAGGCGTCGCCACTCCAGACGCAGCGGAGGTCTCGCCGTCCGCTTTCGCCCCTGCCGTAGAACTCTCGTCGTCCGCCTTGGCATCCGGGCTGCGGAACACCTTGCACAAGACAAGAAGGTCCGCGGAGTCCTCTGCTTGGCCTCCTTCCTTGGGGTCGAGGAGGAACTCCTGCATGCGCCATGCCGTATCCACACTCTTGCCGTCCGCCTTGTCCTCGAAGCGGAAGCGCCGATACAGCCCTATCTGCTGCCGGCCTTTCTTGACAGCGGAGCCCCCGCCATTTTCGACCCAGCTTCCCTTCCTTCCGGTGTTCACACGGCGGTTCCTGCGCACCATGCAGGAGCCCCTGAAGCACAGCCGCGTGAAGAAGTACCACGCCTTCTCCCCATTTATCGCTGTCACCGCCCGGTAATTTTGGGTGAGCTGGTCGGGGTTGGCGCTGTAGAGGTCGGCCTCGTGGATGAAGTCCACCTTGGTGCCGGAGACGACCCGACGGCGCAGGTAGGAGTCGACGAGCTCCTCGTGAGGGTGGTGGACGTCGACGTAGAAGGCCGGAGGCGGCGGCTTGGGCGCGGAGGAGCCGGCGGCCAAGGTTGGAGGCGATGGCTTGGGCGACAAGGAGCCGGCGGCGAAGGCTGGAGGCGGTGGCTTGGGCGGGCTGCCAGCCATGGCGAAGATGGAATGGTTTCGGGAGCCGTTGTGGGTTGCGGTCGCGAGGAGGAGGCGAGGCGTGGCGGCGGTTTATATAGCCAGCCGGACGGGTGCACACGTCGGTTTGGTGTAGTTCCAGTTCTTTGTAAAATATAATTTCTCTTTCATTTATTTATTTATTTATTATTAATTAAATTAATATAAGTAAATATCTGAACTTCTGTTTTCGTTTAATGGATAGAAATAGGAAAAAAAATAG
Organism: Eremochloa ophiuroides; assembly: GCA_038502445.1. Classification (NCBI taxonomy): domain Eukaryota; kingdom Viridiplantae; phylum Streptophyta; class Magnoliopsida; order Poales; family Poaceae; genus Eremochloa; species Eremochloa ophiuroides. The sequence continues at coordinate 60,913,880 of JAHLJS010000006.1, forward strand.
ATGCAGCATTGTGAACATTATGCTGCATTTCTACTAGCCAAAGTATTTCTGAACGCCGTGGTGCATCTTTGGGCAGCACCGCAGCAGCTACGCGCGTCTGTCTGGACTCTGCAGATGGAGTAGACAGGTAGTACGTATAGGAACAAGAAAAGCTTTATGGTACAACGTTCTCGCAAACAAGAAAAAAAAAGGTTTCAAGGGATGGATCATATATAAATCTCTTATTAGGAGTAGTATTTAATGCTTATGGTACATCTGATGCTTCAGGCGTTCCTTTCTCAAGGGTTGTAGAGAAAAAAAAAACCTCATATGTATGAAACTGTTTTGAAGCAAGCATATCAGAATTTTCAAGTTTGTCAGTGTCGTTTCATATTCAGATTCATACAATTGTGGATTGAATTCGCTTTGAACATTTGGAGCACTATATTAGTCTGCTGCATCATTTTTGCCCTCAGAAAGTCAGCTCAGGTAGCAGTATCACACTCTGCTTCCTGCATTCCCTTTCAAAGATAAAACGAAATAACACTTCTAAACTAAACCATCTTCCTACAATTACAAGTAGTATACTGCCCTCACCAAATTACCCTAATTATTAACCCCAAACCTCGTAATGCCTTCCTCCGACAGATACTACACAAGAAATGGGTTCTTCCGACAGCAGCCATCCACGGCTCTGTTTCCAGGATTTGTCAGCGGTCGGAGCCCCTGGAGCTCACAGGAACTGATGGAACCGAACATTCTTCTGTGAAGAACCACGCGTCTCGCCTCGCTGCAGAGGAGGAGGAGGAGGCGACTCGTCCTTGGCGATCGGCTCCGTCTCCGATTTGGACTCCGCCTTCTTCAGTGCGAGGAGGAGATGGAGATGGGTACCGCACTGAGGGCACTGCATTTCCGCCGCCGTCGTAGGAACTGGAGCGCCAGGGGAGCTGCTGCCGTCGGACTTCTTCTTGCGCGCGGGCGCCGCCGCCGCGCCAGAGTACTCGTCGTCCAAGGCCTTCCTCTTGCGCGGAGGCGCGGCCGCGGACGCCTCGATGGAGTCCTCGCCGATCTCCTTCTTCTCCTTGCGTCCGGGCGCCGCCGCGGCCCAGCCGGAGATCTCGTCGTTCGCCTTGCTATGGCGACTGGGCGCCGCCACCCGTGCTTGGCTGGATGCCACGTCGTCGGGTTTCCTCTTGGGTCCAGATGCCGCCGCCAGCGACGCGTCGTATCTGTCGTCGTCCAGCGTTGCGTCGCTAGATTCGTCGTCGTCGTCGTCGGCCTCCGCCTTGTGCCCAGGCGCCGCCACCGCCGCCGCCGTGGCCCCGCTTGGCTCGGGGTTGCGCGGGCTGCGGTACACCTTACACAGGACGCGCTTTACGAGGGCGCTGCTCTCGTCCTCCGGTTTCTTCCCGGCGGCGCCGTCCTCGAGGAGGCTGAGCTCCATCATGAGCCAGCCCGTGCGGACCCGCACGCCTGTATCCTTCTTGAAGAAGGTGAAGGTCTGCCGGTGCCCAATATGGCGCCTCGTTCCGTCGTAGCCCATGTACACGGGCTTTGATTTGGCCTCGCTGTGCCAGCACCCGACCCCGGTGGCGACGGTGCGCGCCTTCCGCTGCCCGTGGATGCTCTTGTGGCGCAGCGGGGAGTAGAAGTACCACGCGCGCTCGCCGTCGTGCGCCACGGCCGGCAGGAACCGCCGGGTGAGCGCGGCGGGCTCGGCGGCGTAGACGTCGAAGTCGTGGATGAACGCGCCCGTCTTGACGCCGGTCTCGACCCAGGGACGGAGGTAGGAGTGGACGAGCGCCGCATCGCTGGGGTGGGATTTCAGGGCCAGATACGGCGGCTTGATGGCCGCCGACGGGGAGGGTGCCATGGCGAGGGTGCGGCGCGGCGCGGTGGCGGCGGGGTTGGAGTGGAGGGGGACGCGGGGGGTGGGAAGGGGACGAGACGACTCGGAATTTGAGATGGAATGGAATGGAACCGGGTTGAAGGAAGAATCCGGCACGAGGAACCGCCGCTTTATATGGCCATCGATTCACGCGTTTGCCGATCCCCTGTTCGACATCGACTCGGACTCCGACTTCGGGTTCGACTCGAACAAGGGAAGGGAGGCGTACGAGACACGGAAGTCAAGGGTCGGCGGTTCCGGGCGGAATCGGACTCGGAGTTGGAGCGACCTAGGAGGGGCTTGAATGTTCTTGATCGAAGCCCACTGGACTGGGGTGTTTGCTTAAGCCCACTGGACTGTATTGATCAGGCACCTGATTGAAGCCCATTGGATTGTTCTATTCCTTTTTCTTTTTCCCCTTTCGTTCGGGTACAGGCTCAGTATACACAATTGATGAACAAATTATAAGGCACAGGAGTCGGATTCTAGAATATCCCAAATTACAAGAGCAAAAAGAATATAATTGTTGATTCTGCTATTTCATAATCAATTGTGCTTTGCCACGTCCTATGCTTCATCTCTCTTCTATTTTGTATCCTATATACTTCTATATATATTGGCTTAACATAATCCGTAATTACAGTCACGTTACCATTGATGTAAAACGATCAAAACGGAAAACATCCACGCTTTTAGGAGAGTGCATGCATGTACGTACATATACAAGGAAAATTGCATTGCATTTGCCTTTGCCTAGTATAAATCCTAATGCCAATAGCAGCTGTGAACCTGGCTTGAATTGATGTGGTAACCCAGATCACGATGTCAGGAGTTGAGGACCGGAGAATGGCCGCGGCCAAAGTCAATTCAGAAGCCGCAGGTACTCATCGAGCCCGTACGTTTTCTGGATCTCCTCGTCTGGCCGGTCCACGATGCTGTACTCTTGCATTAACCGATCCTTATTCCTCATCCACCAACAGAAGATCGAGTCGGGGTCATCATCGTCCAAGGCAGATTTCTCATTCTCGTCAGCGAGCCCGCGGCTTCGGGTGTCGTCTTCCTCTTCGCCATTGGGTGTGGACGTGTCAGCCTCTGCCTCGGTGGGAGGGTCGTCGTCCGCGGCGGCCTTCCTCTTGCGCCCCGACGACGCCGCTGAGACCGAGGGGGTTGCGCGCGCGCGCGGGCTGAAGTAGACCTTGCAGAGGACCATGTCGTCGGCGCCGGCGCCGTCGAGGCTGAGCTCCACCATGAGCCACCCGGACCGGACGCGCCGCCCGTCCACCTTCTTCACGAACGAGAAGCCCTGGCGGTGCCCTACCGGTAGCCGGCCGCCGCGGCCGGCCCCCTCCAGCACGGGCTTCGCGCCGGCCTCCGAGTGCCAGCACCCTTCCCCGGTGTCCACCGTGCGCGCCTTGCGCTGCCCGTCGCGGGTCTTGGCCCTCACGGCGGAGAAGAAGTACCACGCGCTGTCGCCGTTTCTCGCGACCGCCGGAGCCAGCCGGCCCGTGAGCTCGGCGGGGCCAGCGGAGTAGACGTCCGCGTCATGGATGAACGGCGACCGGGCGCTGCGCGGCGGCCTGTTGCTGTCGCCGCCAGAGACAGCGGCGACGCGGGGGCGGAGGAAGGACGAGAGCAGCTCTTCCTCGGATGGGTGGGCCGCCAAGTCGGCCCGCGGCCGTGAGCGTGGGCCCGCCGCCGCCGATGTCTTGGAGCGGGTCGCGACCATGGCCCAACTTAGAATGCGACCCAAGGAACACGGTAAGCAAGAATACACACGGCAAGTAATCGAATCGGGCGAAAATTGGGAGTGTACAGTAAATAGAATCGATTTGAGGATACCTTCACAGCCGGCTCCGCGTCTTATATCGAGCGGAATATACCATGGCTGCTGTGCGAAGGCCGAAACCGACTCGAACCGTTATTTCATATACACGGAAAGGACAATTCCAAACTCTGTTTGCGCGGGCCGGGTGCCGATCGTCGACACGTATTGTTGAGGCCTTGAGGGCGCAATGGGCCGAAACCAATACTGATGGCGGAATTGACGCAACCCCTGTTTAGGTGTTGTTCACAGTTTAGGGGGAGCTTTAAGTTCAGAGTGTGGTGATACTAAAGCCAACATCTATATGCCTGTACCATGTATATACGGGTTTTTCTATTGAAGCAACGACTATCCATAATATGTATATGTATGCCACATTTTGTACCATATTTTCAAGGAAAAAAAATGCAGGACTTAGGAGCAATGGAAACATTAATAAGCGCTTAAATTAGAAACTACAAGGCAAGCCAAAGTGCGTAAAACAGACCTGTTTTGTTGGTACTTGGACAAGTAGCATGTCACAAGCCTCTAAGGTACGACAACTGGAGTTATTTGTAACTTTTAACCATTGTAGCCTTGTTAGTTCATTTCAAAGTAACCAGTACAACAACACCAATTGATTCTGATTTAATTTCACACAACATGACACACAAGCAATGAGAACAACTCCAGAACTGATTTATTCTAGGGCATCTCCAACGGTCGGAGAAAAATCCAACCCCAAAACTAGTTATTGGGAGAGAAAAAAATTTGTGTGGGGTTTAAAGGTCTTCCCTCCAGCAGAATGAGAAAAATGGTGGATACGGGAAGGAGAGGTGTCCCTTTTATTTGAGGGGTGGGGTGCTATGATTTGAGAGACTTAGAATTTCTTTTCCTTTTTGGGGTTAGGTTTGAGGTACTTTCGTAGCTTTTAGATCCCTCAAATTTTCTCATTGGCGATTGAAACTGGAGGACTGTTGAAGATGCTCTAAAGGTTTATGAATAATGACATTTGCGAAATACAAGTAAATTAAGCTACAATAATCTTAGAATTGCTTTTTTGATGTAAGTAGTACCCAATTATCCACAAAAACTTTTAAGATAATGGAAAGTATATTTTCGGCTTCAATCATCCTTTGTCGATGAGGATGCATCAGGCCATAATTATTATAAGAGGTAGCCAGTGCTACAAGTAAGGCATATATCCAAAAGCGCATGTAGCCAAGACACTAGACAACTCTGGTAAATCTGAAGACAAAAGAAAACGATCGAAAAAGTCACATCTCCCACAAGGAACTTGAGTTGTCTTGAGCAACATTCTGACTTGCGACGTGAAGTCAACTCCAAAGGAACCTGGTTCACCACTCCAGAGAAAACAGAACTGGAGCTTGATACAGATCCAGAAAAGGTGAAATAACAAATCCACCTCTCTGAATGAACTATGACAACCCGGTCGAGAAATCGCAGCCAAAATACGTCTGCCAGACCCAGCAAGGGTGCTGAAAGATCATAGGACACCGATCACCATTGGAGACTCCAGATACTGTATTCAGGCGTGAAAGCACCTTGTGGCAAGGCAACCGCCATCTCGATGTCGCCTCCAAAGCCATCAACCCAGGGTATGTTCCAAAAGCGACATCTCCAACGAGGGAATGACATCAAAAGACACCATCATCGTCCAACCAAAGAACAGGTGCTAGGTTTTCGCCCGAAGAAACCCTCAAGGAGGAGAACAATGTGTCGAGATGACGTCTCTAGCGAGGAAAGTTGCACCCATAGGCATCACCGCTGTGGAAACAGGGTTGTGAGCAACCGCCAAAACCTTGAAACAGTGCCACTACCCATCGAGAGTTGTGTCATTATTCCATACACCGGCCTCGAAGGCCGCCAACTATTAGATCCGTAAAACAGGGTGTGACCAACTCGTTTCCCACTGCGGATATGAAAATAGAAGGTGGAACAGTTTTACCTAAATATGAGATCTCCTAGCTCTAGAAAAACTGAATCAAGGTAAATATGAAATACCTGTGTTCTGAAAAGACTAAAAACGTGCTGCTCACTGGCTCACTGCATCTTTTTGACATTTGGGGTTCTTGACAAATGACACTGCATCAATATTTCCTTAATCAATAGCCGACAACCTGGATCAAAACAAGATATAACATGTAGAGAATGAGAAACCTGCATTTACATACCTTGGGCCTTGGCAAGTACCACTTGGCACATTTGATGACCTCCCAAATTTGTGATCATTTGCACTGATGCCTCTGCCCGGTGCCGTCGCAACTTTGTTATACCACACACCATTGCAGTTGCACCCACACCCACCACTATTTGTTAGTCTCGCACCGAGTAGTGCCTAGCCGCCTACCCCGCTCTGTTTGCTTAGCTACAGCCCCTGCACTCTGCTCCATTGCCACCTCAAGATCCAAAGACGTGATATCGCCTCTCGCCAACGGTGACGCCACGGTCTCGCTCGCTGTGCTCCCTCTCTCCTAGAGCACTAACGATCATTGTGGTTGCTTTCATAAGTAAGAGCACTTGTGTAGAGGCTATTTCCTTAATTGAAGGGGTTCTGAATGTTTTCAAAGCTCGAATTTTGTGAAGTTGTGCAGACAAGTACAGAGGAAGTCTGAATAATTCAAGAATTTCTAATGAATGAAGACGTCACACTTTTCCTGACTAGATTTTTAAAATGAGATTTACTCGCCGGCAATCGCCTAATTGTTTGCAAAACCATTAGGCGATGTCCTCCACCGTCTGATTTGCGCCCGCACGGCCTCATCTCGTCCAATTTGCGGAAGAAGAGAAGAGGGGGAGAGGAGAAGCAACGGGGGAAGCGGCTCCCCAGCCCAACTCCGGCGGGCCTAGAAGGAAAGGACCTCGGAGAGGCAGGCCGGCCAGGCAGTGGGGAGGAGGGCAGGTGGCCTTAGGGTCCTGGCGGCGGGGGAGGATGCTGGGTCAGGGATGGGGCGGTGAGCTCCATGGCCGTCGCCGCCATGGAAGAAGGGAGGGGCGAGGAGAGGGGCGTCGCCACAGAGGAAGGGTGGGGGCGGCCGCCATGAGCACCCTAGGGTTTGCTAGAGTTCCGACGAGCTAGGGCCGTGACCCTAGGTCGCCGGAGCTCTGGAACCCTAGGGCGCCGTAGCGGGGCGAGGACGAGGAGGGCGTGGCCGCCGGCGATGACGAGGCGCGAGGAGGAGGAGGAGGCCGCGGCGGGGCGACAGGCGGCGGCTAGAGGTTGATGATGACTAATGGGGCGGAGACACTCCCTTTTAAAATAAGTGTGTAGTTTTAATAACTTTGGTCTAAGTCAAATATTTTAATTTTGATTAAATTTATAGTTATATAAAGTAAAATACAAACATGAGTGTACTTATAATACTATAAAATAATAATCTGGTGTTATTAATATTAAGAATTTTGTAATATAAATGTCATCAAACTTAAACATGGTTTGATTTGGGAATACCGGAGATGTAGAAATATCTACTGCTACCTCTAGCAGGACGCATAAAGGGTACGGACGTCTCTTTCCGCGCGCATTTGGAGGGAAGCTTATCTCCAACTCCAAATCCCACAGCCAGCCATCCGACCAGACCGCTCATCCCGTCATCCGTCATGGCGGCCTCCTTCCTCAGGCCTCTCCTCCCTCCCCAGCCCCTCCTCTCCGCCCGCAGACCCCACCTCGCCGCTGCTCCCACCACGAGCACCGCCACCGTACGCTGCGCTGCCACGCCCACGCCCAAACCGGCAACCTCGACCACGCCGCCGCCGCCGAAACGCAGCCAGGAACGAGAGGAGGCCATTATCCGAGCACAGCAAGTAGAACCCGCCGCCGCCACTCCGGACGAGGCGGACGCGAACCCGAACAGCATCCCGGACGAGGAGACACCGGCGTCGGCGGCGGTGACGACCTCCTTCGCGGTGGCCCGGCGGCTGCCGTCCGCCATCTCCCCGGACCGCCGCCCTCGGACGGCGCTGACGCAGGAGGAGCCGCCCAACTACGAGATCGGGTGGAAGCGCACCAAGCCGCTGCCGCTGGAGAAGCCCCGCGGGTGGGCCATCGCCGACTTCCTGGAGAAGCTGGAGGGCCTGCTGGCGCGCGGGCGGTACGGCTCCGCGCAGCTGCTGGGCACCGTGGCCGGCGTGGTGACGGAGCGCGCCCGCGAGGAGGCCGAGGTCCTGGTGGCCCAGGGCGGCGTCGAGGAGCGCGTCGTCACCGAGCTCTTCCGCGTGCTCCGCCTCGTGGAGATGGACGTCGAGATGGTCAAGGCCGCCGTCAAGGAGGACACCGTCAAGGACCGCGTCGAGACCGCGCGCGCCCGCTGCCGCCAGGCCATCCTCGTCGCCCTCTCGCTCTGAACCCAAGCCCATGACAGCTTCTTATAATAATCAAGGGCTATGCAGGGTATGCCATTGGTGCCCGACTGCGTCATGCCTGATCGTGAGCGTATTATATATGGGGTGATCTGTATAAATCTGTACTGCCAATGAATCTAGGAGAGTTCATCTTGATCTTCGCGTTCAGTTTGTCCATTAGAATTGCATGTGTTCAGCACCAGCTTCTCCACCTTCTGTTGGAGCTATCAGTTGTTCATGCAGGGAACGGGGTACTGCACCATGGCCGCACGCCCGCACATTCCTCCTCGTTATCTTGCTCGTTTAAAACCGGGAGCAGCACCTGTTGCTAACTGCAAACAAGAACCTGAACCAGCTACCTCGATTTCTACAGTAATTCGAAGGAGAAATGGCCCCCAAATCCCATTTCGGCCTTTTCCATGTTCCTCTCTCTGATGATCAAATTTCCTCTGACAAGAAATATGGCCAGCCCAACTGGAGATGAGTGAACCGATTATGGGCTTGGGCTCTACGTACCTTGCTGTCTTACTAGACACGCACTATTATATTTGGCCTCGGTGGAGATTGCCGCAGAAAGATTTTGGCCCAACACAACGGACGGGCTTGGAAGGGCGGCCCTGGCGCAAGTGGTAGTGTCTTACCGCCTGTTACCGGTTGGTCCAGGGTTCGAGTCCCAGCCTCCGCATATTTGTGCGGGTAAGGCCTGTGCGCTGATTTTCCTTCCCCAGACCCCGCGTCAGTGCGGGAGCCTACGACACTGGGTACGCCCTTGCAACGGACGGGCTTGGCCTGCTCTTAATAACACCTCTGAATCTGAATGGTAAACAAGCTGTCCCAATATCGGCGAAGAAATTCAGAAGAGGAGCACCCTTCCGGCTCGCATGGTTTTTAGCATGTCTTCCCACGCATCAAACAGATGTCCAACAGATTAATGATCAGTGGAACAAGGTTATTCAATACACATCCAAGTATCTTTGAATGGATTGTATTCGTACATAATATAAAGATGCTAGCACTAATATGCCCATATCCAATCATGAAAGTCCATGACGACCGGAGGTTTTAGCGCTAGTCAAATGCGTGTGCCTCTCTACGTCAGCCAGAGGCAGAGGTCGATAACGATAACAAATTTCCTTCTTTTTATTTTTTGGTTGTGCCAAGACAGCGGTGGCCTCCCCTCCGAGTTCCATCACTTCTTTATCCCCAAATCCCATCTCCAAAGAAGCTGATGAGATGAGAAAGGCCAGTTGTGTTGTTGTGTGCCAACAGCCAACAAGCGTGTAGAGAAATGGTCTCGTGATGTAACGTTAGTGCAGGCTGCTTTTTACATGTGGGGTGACTGATGTTGCCAAGAATCAATTCACTAATCACTATAGCGCTTGATGGATTATTTGATTGCAGGAAATCCAGGGAGATTACTTGGCCGATCCGTGGCCACGAGCTTCGCGGATATTATATTACTCCTGCCTGATATTTTTACGCCTACAACTACAAGGCGTATGAAGAAGTTCCTCTCCGGCAGGACAAAGGCAAATGCTAGTATATTGGAAGTCGTTTGGCTGGGAAAGAAAGCAAAAGAGAGAAACAAAGGAAATTCAATTTCAATTAGGTACGAGTTCGCTCATCGAGTGGAAGAGTGGGATCTTGACGTGCTTCCAACTGTTATTCTGCAGCCGCTATATGCACATGCTAGGCCGCTAGCTTCGGTGACGACTGACGACGCTGAAATCTAGCGAGCTTCACAAGTGGTGGTGCTGGGAGGAGGGGAGGTCGACGTGAACTGGAGTCTTCGGAGCCACTACTACTAGATTGGATCCGATTTTGCCTCCACCATTTCCTTGTGAAGATGCCTTACTTTCCACTCACTCAACCTCTCCTGTCGCGTCACACAACATCACACGTGCGCACAAGAAGAACGATCAGGGTTTCAGGCTTTCAGCCTCACTGACCGACAGAGTTTCCTGTAGCAGACAAGCTGCAAAGCTAGATGGCTGATGGCTCCATATATGGTGCACTCTTGCCATATCTTATTCTGTTAGCTTAAGCTAGATTCAACTTACTTTCAGCAGCAAAACGGTATTTTTCTCATAATAATTCAGCCGTAGAATTTAATCCAGTCGAATTTCAGCTCAGCCGTAGAATTCAGTTGAGGAAGGTGAATTCCGGACGCTTGAATTCAACAGATTCAGAGTTTGATTGGAGCATGAATCGGATAGTGTTTAAAAGATCTTGCAGTTTTGTCAAACTCTCCAAAGTCTCCAGGCATATGCGGCAATAAAAAGTATCTACAGACGTGGGAATGGGAATGCAAACGGCTAGCTGTGTAGCCGCATGCAGTACGTGGATCTTTAAAAGATAAACTGAGATAAAATTTAAAACTAGGGGGCATGTAAGGCGTGATGCATTATTTTTCTAATCCGATTGCTCACTAACCCCTTTATTAATAAACTCGGATTAGAAAAAGGGCCATGCGGGGCAGATGTTGTCTCCTTTAAGGAGTTTGATGATGGGGACGGCCGAATTCTCCTGTTTATTTAGTTCCAAGTTCATTGCCATATAGCAGCCATCGATTCGGTTCTGATGACAAGATGTTCTTCCCACTCCTTTGCCATCTTGCTTTGGTTCATCCAACAACTCTTCCACCTGTCTGCTCGAACAATCTTTTTTTTTTTTTCTTATGAGATTATTCATCATCGTCCCTCCATTACATTTGCAAGATATATTCTTTATTAGTCCATCTGTTCGCACATTATTGTGGAGTTTGCGTTGTATTATTTGACCTGACAGTACTCATGGATGGCCAGGCTGGAGTCGACGCAAAGCTTATTTTTTTTAATTGATTTATTATAGGCCGATTTGATCTCATGAGTCGTGATCAAATCAAATCTATTCATGCTGATGTGGATGAATATTGTTCATAGCACTAGGATATGCAGATCATGCATTGTCAGAGTTACCCTAATATCCTTGCCGTGCTGTTTCTTCAGTACAAACTGACGACTAAAGATTCTTTTTTTCATTAACTGATGCAATGATATGAAAGCTACGCTAGATTAAATTATTATCGCTGCAATCCAAGAACTCGCGATGAAGGAATCGCAACACTCCTTGAATCACGTTCCAGCATAGTTTTATGCCTTATTTTGACCTATCCGCGATTTTTTTACTGTCTTATTCTTTTGGGATCCGATTGCTGAATACTTGATCGTCGTACGCAACTGTTGACTGAAGCAATGTCAGAAGTTTAGCTTTTTTTCAAGACGGAAGCTTCCCATTTCCATTCGTTCAAACGGAGTTTTTAAACAAAGAGGTCAAAGAAAAGACAGACTGCTGAGAGCACTAAGCTGCAACAACAAAGATGAATATAGTAAAGAACAGATTGTGTTACCTCCACGCAAAGGCAGAAAAACAGCAAAATACGTTTGACCATCACGCAGAAGGAAGACATCAGAAGGGATAGTAAGATACCAGACCCAAAAAGGACCGACAATATAACCCTCATAACATCATCATCACAGCGAACTATCATCCACATCATTGCCTGTTGACGATCGCTCCACCTGCTTGTTGGCGAGAATGGACTTGGCAACCTGCAGCATGGTGGCGACGCCGTCTTCTAGCATCTTCTTATCCACTTCAGCAAATAGACCTGCCCAGAATTTCATTAAGACACCAGCATGACAAATGATCTCAAGAGGGCTTTTGATGAGTTTTTTCTCAAAATAAGCCATGTTTCTAGCCTTCCAGATTGCCCAAAGAATCGCACTCATCCTCCAAACATTTGGAAGCCATTTATCAAGCCAATCCCAACAATTTGCTAAACTCCCAGGAATGTCATCAGCCCCAATATTTTTGGCCACACAAGCCCACATAATTTTTGCAACTGAGCATTGAAAGAATAGATGTTCAATACTTTCCATATCAGGGCAGAAAAAACAATCAGGGGAACCAACTCAATTCCTTTTAAGTAAATTATCCTTGGTCAGAATTGCATTATTAGACATGAGCCAAAGAAAAAACTTGACTTTTGGAGGGACCTTCCCTTTCCAAAGAAAGTTGTTACTACTTCCAACATCAGCTATAGTGAGAGCATTGTACATTGATTTAACAGTGTATTTGACTTTTTTTATCAAAACTCCAATAGATTTTATCTTTATTCTCAGACAATCTGAAATCAACAACATGCTTCCAGATATTACTCCAAGTGCTGTGCAAATCAGGGGTAAGCCATCTTCTAAAGGTTAAATTGACTCTTCTAGATTTAACACTAGCAACAGAGACATCTTTTTGATTACAAAGAGCATAAATTTCATGAAAAAGATCCATGAGGGAATCATTAAAGACCCATGGGTCCTCCTAGAATCTAGTACATTCACCATTTTCAATCATAACTCTCCTGCCCTGTTTATAAAGGTTTTTGACTTTTAGAAGGTCAGTCCAAATTGGGGAGTCATTCATCTTATGATAGACAATATCGATATCATCCCTCCCAACATATTTAGCTTTAATGAGGTCTTGCCACAAACTATTTTCATGCTCTAATTTCCACCACCATTTACACAACATACTAATGTTCATTTTTTCTAGGTTTTTGATGCCCACACCACCTTTTTTCTTACTTTTACAAACATGAGTCCATCTGATGAGATGGTAGTTTCTTTTAGTTCCACCACCTTGCCAAAAAAAGGTTCTCCTGATCTTATCCATAGATTTGATAGTTGTTTTTGGCAGAAGATAGACAGACATATGGTAAATTGGGGAGTTACTTAGACTAGTACTAATCAGAGTAGCTCTCCCAGCCATAGACATGGTTCCACCTTTCCAGATATCTAACATCTTATTACTTTTCTCAACTAAGGGTAACCAATCACTTACATGGAGTCTGCTAGGACTGATGGGGACTCCCAGATATTTGATTGGGAACAAGCCCAGTCAGAACTTTAGCTAGCCTTTTGTTCCGTGAGGTATCGTCCTTTTTCTCATCTCTCTGTGTACACGAGGAAGAAATGGAAGCTCACGAGTAGGCGTGCCCTGAGGTATGTCCGGTGAACTGTTTTCTTTTATTTCGTCACATGTCTTCAGTCTTCAACTGGACTTCACAACATTTTTCCTTTATTACACATATGATGATCTACAAAAAATGTCTCAGTACATATGTTACTTCCGGTGATTATATTAGTCATTTATTCATCTATTCAATGTATTGCTGATAGATTAAACTCCGACACGGCGATGATGGTAACTGTCATGACCTCGTCATGACATGATCATAAGCATTATCACCATGAACATTATTTGAAAGAAAACTAGTTCTGAAGAAACCTCACAATCCTAGGCACTACATATCCCAGCGGATCATCAATTAGAATGTTTTCACAAACTTAGGATTTTTCATGCTAATGGTGTTCTCACGGATCATCCTCCGAAACTCACATGGACCTTCCGCCAGAACATTACATGCACATTTTTTATCTATAACTTGTGGAGCTCTTCTGGCTCCACAAGTCAGGCCACATGTTGCCATTTCATGTAAAGGGAAGATTCAAGGCACAACACCCTCACTCACTCTTACACTCTGATCTCATTCTCTCTCTAGTTCATCCCTATTCTATCTCTATACCACCTAGAGCTAGGAGAAGGGGCCATGGGGAGAGGAAGGAGAATGATTGGAGCACCCCTAGAGAGAGAAGCCATGGAGGCCACCTAGGAGCTGCTGACCACAAGAGTTAGGGATAGAAAAGGGAAGATCCCTCAACCACTAGGAGAAAGGAGGAGGAGATTTCAAGGAGAAGGAAGGAGAAAGGGAAAGGGGGGATCAAATTCATCTTGTTGAGAAGCTCAACTGCCATCCCTTGAATCCTAGGGTATGCTTGGATTCAAGGTCCAGGCACAATTTTATCACATTCATGAACCACATTGTTCATCACCTAGAAATGACCCCCAATGACCTAGATGATGGATAGATGCAATGTAGGTTCTTTTGACCAGCTAGATATGCTCCATAGACCATAGAACACACTCTAGCAATAACTTTGATACGCAAACACTATAAATAGATACCCCCCTTTGAGATGTTCATCTCTGCACCGAATATATTCCCACGGATCATCTGCTTAGATGACGGAACATTCCATGAAAAAGAATACACAGACAAACACATAAACAAAATGGTTGACATTCTAGTGGATCAAATGCAACAACCTTGGACAATCCAGGTGAAAGCCCATGTTTGGTTTTGGGTAATTGATGAAACCTAGTTTGCTAACGATTGCTCCAAGTGTTTCATGAGAATTGATTAGCAAATGGCAAGATGGAGCAAAGGACCGGGTCGGTGGAAGTCACAAGTGAAGGGCAATGACGGCGTCCATGAAAATGGTGTAAGTCCATCAACAAAGGAGAAAGCCCTATTGACGGCATCCATGCAAATGGTATAAGTCCATCATCATAGGTGTCCACAAGGTCCATCAAGAGATGAGAAGGAAGTTGATAAGAAACCGGGAGCTCAAGGCAAAGGTATAACCAATAGGAGTTCTTTTGGTTTTGGTGATCAAGACTCCATAGAGGGAGTGATCACATTTAGGATAGATAGCCGTACTATCAAGAGGGGCGAAATCGTTGTTGAAATATGGTTATCAAGTGCCACTAGGTGTTCATGATCATTGCATATGCATATAGATGCTAGTGACACTAACTTGACCCGTGGAAAACTCTTTGAAAAAGGCTAACACACGTGCACCTAAGTGAGAGACACTTTGGAGTGTTAGTGACTTAAGAAACGGGGTGAAGTTTGAGGGTTAGAGAGGGTTTGGTCCTCTCTTCCTCCTGCCAAGCTTGCGAGGCAGGATTCGGCGATTTTCGGAAACGTTACAATAGAAAAAGTAGCGTCGGACTCTAACTTGACTGAGCGTCGGACCATTGTCTTCGGTCCGACGGCTAACCCCTTCAGCAAGCGTCGGACGCTTGATTTCGGAGCGTCGGACCATTGTCCTCAGGGTCCGACGGTACAGAGCCGCAGCAGGTAGACACGTGGAGAGCAGAGGAGCGTCGGACTCTCGGCGTTAGTCCGACGGTGAGCGTCGGACCATCGTCCGACGGTTTTCAGGGCTCGGGGAGCTCTCTGGAAACGTCGGACGGCCGCGTTCGTTAGTCCGACGGCTCCGTCTGACTGAGTCCGACGGTGGTCGGCTGAGGGCGTCGGACCGGTTGATTTAGTCCGACGTTCGTCCGTCCGACGGTCGTTTTGGCGCGAGGAAATAGCCGTTGTGATCCAACGTTCGACTTCAAACGGCTAGTGACACGTGGCGTTCATCCGAGGCGTCGGACCGTGCGGATTAGTCCGACGCTCTGGCCGTCGGACAGTCCGACGGTGCGCAGTGAACTCTAAACGGCTAGTTCTTTGTGTGTGGCTTTTAAATAGCGACTTGGCCGGTTTGGGGAGTAGCTCTTGACACTCCTAAACATCATAACATACTTGTGAGCCTTCCCACTCCACTCTCACTCATCCTACTTGATTGTGATCATCATTTGGTGAGTTTGGAGAGCATCAAGTGCATTGCATTGATAGAGATCATCTAGAGGCACTTGGTAGTGGTGATTCGCAGCGGTTTCTCTTGTTACTCTTGGAGTTTGCCGACTCCTAGACGGCTTGGAGCTGCGAGGATCGTTGAGGGGAGTTGGTGATTGTCTCCGCCTCCGATCGGTGAAGTTGTGAGGGGTTCTTGAGCCTATCCCCGCGGGAGATCGCGAAAGGCATCTTTAGTGGATTGCTCGTAGCTTGGTGGATCCCCATCTTGTGTTGGTTGTGCGGCACCCTTGAGAAGGGTTTGGCGTGTGATGCCAATTAGCGCGTGAACCTCCAAGTGAGTGTATCGCTACAACGAGGATTAGCTTGCCAGCAAGCAAGTGAACCTCGGTAAAAAATCTTGTGTCATCTCTCTACCGAGGATTTCCCTTGTATGTGATTGATTGGTTATATTGGACTTCATATCTTCTCTTCACCGGCGGTATTGAAATCACCTTTACTCTTTACATTTGTGTACTTTTCTCTTGTGTAGCTTGTTAGTTAGTTGCTCACTTAAGAGTAGTGTGAAGTAGTAACATAGCCTTTGAGTGTGAACTAGAGATCATAGTGTAGTATACTTGTCTAGGTGGCTTGCATAGTGTAGTTTAGAGCTAGTGCTTTGCAAAGCTTGCTACTGTTACTAATCAGCTTGTTAAGTGTTGTTTGTAGATTTTTATAGGCTATTCACCCCCCTCTAGCCATTTAGGACCTTTCAAGTGGTATCGGAGTCGAGGCACTGTTGATTTGAGGTTTGACAACCTACGGTGTAAAAATGGCTCAACTCAACATTCACATCAACAACACCAAGAAGCCACCCCAATTTGATGGCACAAATTATGCATATTGGAAGAGCAAGATGACCTCACATATCAAGTCAATCAATAGAGAGGTTTGGAAGGTTGTGGAAACAAAGATTGAGATTGCCAATGCGGCCAATCCCACAACCGCCGAAGAAAGATTGCTTCAACTCAATGACATTGCGGTTTGTGCTATTCATGAGGCCATAGATGAAAAAGTGTTTGAGCAAATCAAGAACATTGAGAGCGCTCATGAAGCTTGGAAGAAGCTTGAGGAATCATATGAGGGCACAAAGGGTGTAAAGGCCGCCAAAGCATACATCTTGAAGGACAAGTTTGCAAGCTTCAAGATGAAGGATGATGAAACCGTGCCGGAGATGTTCCATAGATTGCAAGTCATTGTGAATGATCTCAAGGCCGTGGATGAAGAGGTGAAGGATAGTGACTTCTCCATGAAGTTCTTGAAGAGCTTGCCCAAGCGGTTTGCCACATTGATCACGGTCTTGGTGAAGACAACATTGAGTGAATTGACTCCAAATCAAGTGCTAGCGGAGGTGATGACCGATGATGCTTATAGAGATGATGATGATAAAGAAGAGTTGATCAATAAAAAGAAGAAAGAAAAAGATGAAGACTCCAAAGATGAGAAGAAGAAGAGTGTGGCATTCAAAGCCACATCCTCATCAAAGGGCAAGAGCAAGGCCAAAGAAGAGTCAAGTGAAGATCCCTCTAGCACAAGTGAAAGTGATGAAGAAATGGCCCTTCTAGTAAGAAGATTTGGCAAGTTCATGAAGAAGAAGGGCTACCGGGCAAGAAGAAAGAAGAATGCAAGAAGATTTGATGGCCCAAGAAGATGCTTCAATTATGGAAGCAAAGATCACTTGGTAGCCGATTGCCCACACTCAAGTGAAGATGATCACAAGGGCAAAAAGAAGAACAAGCATGAGAAGAAGGAGAAGAAAGAGAAGAAGGAATCTTCATACAAGAAGAAGAAGAACTATTCTCATGTGGTGACATGGGATAGTGATGCCTCTTCAAGTGATGAAGAGAGTGATGATGATAAGAAGAGCAAGAGGAAGGCACATGCAAGCATTGCCATTCATGACAAGCCTTCCATCTTCGACACTCCTTCTTGCTTCATGGCCAAGGGCTCTAAGGTATCATCCGACACCGAATCTAGTGATGATGATAGTGATGATGACCTAACAAAAGAAGAATTAATTGAAATGCTTGATGATGCACGTATTCATTTTGATAAACTTAGAAAGGAATGCAATGGCTTGCGCAAGGATAAACAATCCATTGAGCAAGAACTTGAGGAACTTAGAGCATCTTATGAGAGTCTAAAGGAAGACCATAAGAAGCTCCTAAAGGTTCACACTAAGCTTGATGAAGCTCATTCTTCTCTAGTTGAGCAAAATGAAGACTTGCAACAACAAGTGCAAAAGAAAGAAACTAAAACGTGCAACATAGGTGTAACATGTGACATATCTTGTGAACCTATTGTTGTTACCACTAACCCTTCTTGTAGCACTTCCACTACTACCTCACCCACTAGTGACCCTTCACTAGTAGTTGAGAACAAGAACCTAAAGGAGGAGGTTAAAAAGCTCAGTCACTCCTTAGCTAAGGCTTATGGTGGTGAGGACCGCTTGCTTATGTGCTTGGGTAGCCAAAGGGCATCTCTCCACAAAGAGGGATTGGGCTATACCCCCAAGAAAGGCAAAACCGCCTTTGCTCCTCACAAAACTTGTTTTGTGAAGAGAAATGGCCGGTATTGCACAAAATGCAAGCAAGTTGGTCACTTAGAGCAAGATTGCAAAAACAAGAAATCCAATGCTTATGTATCCTCAATTAAGTTTGATTCTTGCTACGTTCTCACAAAGGGCTCAAATGGTGTGAAGGCTAAGTTTGTTGGTACATCCATGTTGGGTCCAAAGAAGAAGACCATTTGGGTACCAAAGAGCTTAGTCACTAACCTTCAAGGACCCAAGCAAATTTGGGTACCTAAAAGGAATTGATCTCTTTTTTAGGTCAATTACAAAGCCGGAGGGAGGCATTGGGTGCTTGATAGTGGATGCACTCAACATATGACGGGTGATTCTAGTATGTTTGGCTCTCTCAACACAAGTGCAAATAGTGGCTATGATGCAATCACATTTGGTGACAACAAGAAAGGGAAAGTGAGAGGACTTGGTAAAATTGCTATCTCCAATGATATGTCTATCTCAAATGTGTTGCTAGTTGAAAGCTTGAATTTCAATTTACTCTCGGTTGCACAACTTTGTGATCTTGGTTTCAAGTGCATATTTGGGGTTGATGATGTTGAAATTGTTAGTGTTGATGGGTCAAATTTGATATTCAAAGGATTTAGATATGACAACCTATATCTTGTGGATTTCAATGCTAGTGAAACTCAATTGTCAACTTGTTTGATCACTAAGTCAAGTTTGGGTTGGTTATGGCATAGAAGGCTTGGTCATGTTGGAATGAAACAATTGAACAAACTAGTGAAGCATGATCTAGTTAGAGGTTTGAAAGATGTCACTTTTGAGAAAGATAAGCTTTGTAGTTCATGTCAAGCCGGCAAACAAGTTGGAAATACACATCCTAAGAAGAGCATGATGAGTACTAGTAAAGCTTTTGAGCTCTTGCATATGGACTTGTTTGGACCAACCACATATACTAGCATTGGTGGGAGTAAGTATGGATTTGTGATTGTGGATGACTATACTAGATATACATGGGTATTCTTTCTAGTTGACAAGAGTGAAGTGTATGATCTATTCAAATCTTTTGTCAAGAGAAGCCAAAATGAGTTTGAAACAACCATCAAGAAAGTTAGAAGTGACAATGGTAGTGAATTCAAGAACACCAAGATTGATGAATTGTGTGATGAGTATGGTATTGGACATCAATTCTCACCCAAGTATACACCACAATCAAATGGCATTGTTGAAAGAAAGAATAGAATCTTGATAGATATGGCAAGATCAATGCTAAGTGAATACAATGTTAGTCATTCCTTTTGGGCCGAAGCAATCAACACCGCCTGCTACTACATCAACCGCTTATATTGCCATGGTATGCTTGCAAAGACTCCTTATGAGCTATTGAATGGTAGAAAGCCCAACATTGCATATTTTCGGGTTTTTGGTTGCAAATGTTACATTCTCAAGAAAGGCACAAGATTGAGCAAGTTTGAAAAGAAATGTGATGAAGGTTTCTTACTTGGCTATTCAACCACAAGCAAGGCATATAGAGTTTGGAATTTGGCTAGTGGTACTCTTGAGGAGGTACATGATGTTGAATTTGATGAAACCCAAGGCTCTCAAGAAGAAGTTGAAAATCTTAGTGACGTGAGAGGCAATGACTTGGCAAATGCAATGAAAAATATGGATATTGGTGATATTAGGCCAAGGCAAGTCAATGATAATGAAGATGATGGTGCAATTCATACTAGTATGCCAGTTGAAAATGAAGCAAGTACAAGTGACTCACAAGATCAATCTCAAGTGCAAGATCAACAAGCTAGTTCATCTCAATCCAATGATCAAGTTCCTATTCTCCAACCGGTCTCTATTGCAAGGGATCATCCTTTGGATCAAATCATTGGTGGTATTCAAAGTGGAGTTCAAACTAGAGCAAGACTAGCTCAAATTTGTGAGCATTTCTCATTTGTGTCAACTATAGAGCCAACCAAGATTGAGGAAGCATTGAAAGATGTTGATTGGGTTAATGCTATGCATGAAGAGCTCAACAATTTCACAAGAAATCAAGTTTGGGAACTAGTGGAAAGACCTAAGAAACACAATGTGATAGGAACCAAATGGGTCTTTAGAAACAAGCAAGATCAAGATGGCATAGTAATAAGGAACAAACCTAGATTGGTTGCACAAGGTTATACTCAAGTGGAAGGTCTTGATTTTGGAGAAACCTATGCACCGGTTGCTAGATTGGAGGCCATTAGAATCTTATTAGCCTATGCTTGTGCCCACAACATCAAGTTATATCAAATGGATGTCAAGAGTGCATTTCTAAATGGGTACATCAATGAGTTGGTTTATGTGGAACAACCTCCCGGATTTGAAAATGTGAAGAAGCCCAACCATGTATACAAGTTAAGAAAGGCATTGTATGGTTTGAAGCAAGCACCTAGAGCATGGTATGAGAGATTGAGAGATTTCTTGCTCTCAAAAGGGTTCAAAATGGGAAAGGTTGATACAACTCTCTTCACTAAGAAGCTTGGAAATGATTTATTTGTGTTGCAAATATATGTGGATGATATCATCTTTGGATCAACAAATCAAGATTTTTGTGAAGAATTTGGAAATATGATGGCAAGTGAGTTCGAAATGTCCATGATTGGTGAGCTTAGCTACTTCCTTGGTCTTCAAGTTAAGCAAATGAAGAATGGTATATTTGTAAATCAAGGCAAGTACATAAGGGACATGGTGAAGAAATTTGGATTGGAACATGCAAAGCCAATGAATACTCCTATGGCAACTAATGGGCATTTGGACTTGGATGATAGTGGGAAAATGGTAGATCAAAAGCTATATAGATCAATGATTGGAAGTCTCCTTTATGTGACCGCATCTCGACCGGATGTCATGTTTAGTGTGTGCATGTGTGCAAGATTTCAAGCCTCACCAAGAGAAAGTCATTTGAAAGCCGCAAAGAGAATATTGAGGTATTTGAAGGGCACACAAGATGTTGGGTTGTGGTATCCTAAGGGATCCAACTTTGAGCTTATTGGATATTCGGACTCCGACTATGCCGGTTGCAAAGTGGATAGAAAGAGCACTAGTGGAACTTGTCAATTGCTTGGAAGGTCACTTGTATCATGGTCTTCAAAGAAGCAAAATAGTGTTGCTCTCTCAACGGCCGAAGCGGAGTACATTAGTGCCGGAAGTTGTTGTGCACAATTGCTTTGGATGAAGGCAACTTTGAGTGATTTTGGATTGAAATATAAGAAAGTGCCTTTGCTTTGTGACAATGAGAGTGCTATCAAGCTAACCAACAACCCCGTGCAACATTCAAGAACAAAGCACATTGACATAAGGCATCACTTCATTAGAGATCACCAAATCAAAGGGGACATTGAAATTGAAAGTGTTGGCACCGAAGATCAATTAGCGGATATCTTTACCAAGCCACTTGATGAGTCAAGATTTTGCAAATTGAGAAATGAGCTAAACATACTAGACTACTCCAACATGAAGTGAAAAGCACCCTACATTATATGACATGCCTCTCCTTCGACTAAAGCAAGGTAAAATTGGTTGACATGGCATTCATACTTCGATAAGGATTTGTCTAGTTCATGTAGACATGAAATGCATGTTATAGGCTCATTCATAAAAAATCAAATGCTTTCATGTATATATGGTACCACTTTTGTACTTTATGCTTGTATGATCAAGTGGTAGCATATGACATATTGATGGGCTTGCAAATCTAGTGTTGAATCTAGAACATGAGCTCATGATGTGTAACTTAACATGGTCAAGATAACCCTACAAGTAAGGTGTGAAGAAGCTTGTCCTTGGATCAAACTTAGTTACATATTCTAGGCAAGTAATCTAGATTGAACCAATGTAAAAATGAACTAAACCCCATTTATTGACTTGATATTCACATAATTTGCACCATTTTTTGTGATTGTTGACAAAGGGGGAGAAGAAAGTCACAAAGATAAGAGAGGAAAGGGGTCAATTCAAAATTTGAAAGCACACAAGTAGGGGGAGCAAGCTCATTAATAAGTTGTTGCATTTGTGTATGCATTAACATATGAAATATTGCATTGTCAAAACTTCAATTCCTATACTTGTTTGAATTGATGAAATGCTTAGAAATAGGATTTGAATGGTGATTTGACAAACTAGCATGCATAGAACTTATATGTCATACAAAGTACCTCTTTTACTTAAATGTTGATCTCACGAGGTATTTTGAGTTTGTGATGCATGACTAGTAAACAATGGTGCTAAGGATGGTATATTTCCGCAACTCCGATGGTATCACGCTTCAAAGGTCCATTCTTTATACCTTAGCATCATTTGATAGTAGTAGCTCACCCAAACTTTCAAATTCATGCATATGTGAAAAATTGAACCAAACATAAGGAATCACATATGTAGGGGGAGCTAATACTACCAAAGTGCAAAATTGGTTTTCATTTCATATCTTTGTGAAGGTTGTCATCAATTACCAAAAAGGGGGAGATTGAAAGCCCATGTTTGGTTTTGGGTAATTGATGAAACCTAGTTTGCTAACGATTGCTCCAAGTGTTTCATGAGAATTGATTAGCAAATGGCAAGATGGAGCAAAGGACCGGGTCGGTGGAAGTCACAAGTGAAGGGCAATGACGGCGTCCATGAAAATGGTGTAAGTCCATCAACAAAGGAGAAAGCCCTATTGACGGCATCCATGCAAATGGTATAAGTCCATCATCATAGGTGTCCACAAGGTCCATCAAGAGATGAGAAGGAAGTTGATAAGAAACCGGGAGCTCAAGGCAAAGGTATAACCAATAGGAGTTCTTTTGGTTTTGGTGATCAAGACTCCATAGAGGGAGTGATCACATTTAGGATAGATAGCCGTACTATCAAGAGGGGCGAAATCGTTGTTGAAATATGGTTATCAAGTGCCACTAGGTGTTCATGATCATTGCATATGCATATAGATGCTAGTGACACTAACTTGACCCGTGGAAAACTCTTTGAAAAAGGCTAACACACGTGCACCTAAGTGAGAGACACTTTGGAGTGTTAGTGACTTAAGAAACGGGGTGAAGTTTGAGGGTTAGAGAGGGTTTGGTCCTCTCTTCCTCCTGCCAAGCTTGCGAGGCAGGATTCGGCGATTTTCGGAAACGTTACAATAGAAAAAGTAGCGTCGGACTCTAACTTGACTGAGCGTCGGACCATTGTCTTCGGTCCGACGGCTAACCCCTTCAGCAAGCGTCGGACGCTTGATTTCGGAGCGTCGGACCATTGTCCTCAGGGTCCGACGGTACAGAGCCGCAGCAGGTAGACACGTGGAGAGCAGAGGAGCGTCGGACTCTCGGCGTTAGTCCGACGGTGAGCGTCGGACCATCGTCCGACGGTTTTCAGGGCTCGGGGAGCTCTCTGGAAACGTCGGACGGCCGCGTTCGTTAGTCCGACGGCTCCGTCTGACTGAGTCCGACGGTGGTCGGCTGAGGGCGTCGGACCGGTTGATTTAGTCCGACGTTCGTCCGTCCGACGGTCGTTTTGGCGCGAGGAAATAGCCGTTGTGATCCAACGTTCGACTTCAAACGGCTAGTGACACGTGGCGTTCATCCGAGGCGTCGGACCGTGCGGATTAGTCCGACGCTCTGGCCGTCGGACAGTCCGACGGTGCGCAGTGAACTCTAAACGGCTAGTTCTTTGTGTGTGGCTTTTAAATAGCGACTTGGCCGGTTTGGGGAGTAGCTCTTGACACTCCTAAACATCATAACATACTTGTGAGCCTTCCCACTCCACTCTCACTCATCCTACTTGATTGTGATCATCATTTGGTGAGTTTGGAGAGCATCAAGTGCATTGCATTGATAGAGATCATCTAGAGGCACTTGGTAGTGGTGATTCGCAGCGGTTTCTCTTGTTACTCTTGGAGTTTGCCGACTCCTAGACGGCTTGGAGCTGCGAGGATCGTTGAGGGGAGTTGGTGATTGTCTCCGCCTCCGATCGGTGAAGTTGTGAGGGGTTCTTGAGCCTATCCCCGCGGGAGATCGCGAAAGGCATCTTTAGTGGATTGCTCGTAGCTTGGTGGATCCCCATCTTGTGTTGGTTGTGCGGCACCCTTGAGAAGGGTTTGGCGTGTGATGCCAATTAGCGCGTGAACCTCCAAGTGGGTGTATCGCTACAACGAGGACTAGCTTGCCGGCAAGCAAGTGAACCTCGGTAAAAAATCTTGTGTCATCTCTCTACCGAGGATTTCCCTTGTATGTGATTGATTGGTTATATTGGACTTCATATCTTCTCTTCACCGGCGGTATTGAAATCACCTTTACTCTTTACATTTGTGTACTTTTCTCTTGTGTAGCTTGTTAGTTAGTTGCTCACTTAAGAGTAGTGTGAAGTAGTAACATAGCCTTTGAGTGTGAATTGAGATCATAGTGTAGTATACTTGTCTAGGTGGCTTGCATAGTGTAGTTTAGAGCTAGTGCTTTGCAAAGCTTGCTACTGTTACTAATCAGGTTGTTAAGTGTTGTTTGTAGATTTTTATAGGCTATTCACCCCCCCTCTAGCCATTTAGGACCTTTCACCAGGAAAATTCAATCCCTGGATTTTTAGAACCCGAGAGCACCCAATTCCCATACTATTCCAATGGATCATCTATGATATCTCTAGAACATTCAGTGAGAACAAGCTCACACTGAATGAAAACACACAAGTCCTTGATCACGTAGATCATCTGTCCAAACGCACAAATGTTCTGCGTAATAACTCAGAGAGCTTGCACTTATGTCCCAACCATTCCTTTTTCATCGGACTCTCTGCCCACACCGGGGATATTCAATGAAAACAACTACAAACTTGAATACTTTAGAATCTACATACTTTAGCGGATCATCCGACAGACATGCGGATCGTCCGACAAAACATTCAAGTTCAATCCTTTGAAACCCGAGAGCAGCCCTTTCGTATGGAACCTTTCCCTCTTTCAGTCGGACCGTCCACGCGATCCAACATTTAGACTTTTCACACATGCTCTAGGGAATCGTTCTCACGGAGCATTTGATGATCTCACGGATCATCATCCTCTAGAACAAGTCGACAACACAATGATACTACACTACACACATATTTTACATATAGTTATAACACATAAGTAAAGAACATCAATTGAGGAGCAAATGCATAATGTGACTAGAATGCCTATGTTCACCTATTCGAGCTTTCATACGTTGAATGTACCGCACCACTCATTTGTTGATTTCGAATAACTCATGCTTAGTTTGCTTAGATGGTAGAAGTTGAGATGATATGATGGGTTTCTCGTTCCTCGCTTATTATAGGACATGCTTGTCCACTAATTAAAGAAACATAAATGAGTTATAATCTAAAACTTGATCAAGAGATTGAGAATGATGATGAATAGTCTGCGTAAGGAAAATAGACCCTTGGACTATTTAGTTTGGATTTTGGTGTTTGATGATCAGCATGACCATTTGGACTAATATGGTTTCTAGTGTTTTCGGATATAGTTCAAAGGATGCAAAGTGGACTTGGACTTAGGCAAAGGTGTGACCCAATTGATCAACACCTTCAGCCAGACATTAGAAGACATGTTGAAAACCCACAAGTGATAATCAACGATTAAGGACTCCATTAGTATTTCAATAGTAGTAAGTGTACATCCACTCTTCTCATGAGTCTTGGTTAGCTCAAGTGAAATCTTGTGCTTGGTACTTTGCATCACCTAGATGACATTGTAACGCCCCAGAGTCCAAACGGCTCAGATCCACTCTGCACGCTGAGCAACCACACCTGCCACCATCCCACTTAAGGTTTCGTCCTCGTTTCGCTTAAAAGAGTTAACTCGGGGATGGTGAGATGGACTCTAAAATCCTTATATGTTGGTCTAACCCACCTTTAACAACCAAGGTGGGACTAAACCCCCCACCACAAGCCATTACTTGCACATGGGCCGTTATGGGCCAAATTCCAAATTGGGTCAATACACCCCCCCTCAAAGGGCCCGACATCCTCGTCGGCCCAACACACCCACAACCGGGCAAACGATAACTAGGAACGTTTCCCTCTTAGCACATGCGACCGTGCGCCCAGTGCCAGCACATGTGCCACGCCGTGCGTCCCGCAGGGCGTACATGCGCAATGAACCCCATGTCCGTGCCCGTGGCCCGTACGCGCCCGTGGCCGCGAAGGTCGGCTCTGATACCATTTGTAACGCCCGAGAGTCCAAACGGCTCAGATCCACTCTGCACGCTGAGCGAACCACACCTGCCACCATCCCACTTAAACTTTCGTCCTCGCTTCGCTTAAAAGAGTTAACTCGGGGATGGTGGGATGGACTTTAGAAGTCTTATATGTTGGTCTAACCCACCTTTAATAACTAAAGTAGGACTAAACCCCCCACCACAAGTCATTACTTGCACATGGGCCACTATGGGCCAAATTCTAAATTGGGTCGGGTGTTACAGACATGGTGGTGATGAGGAGCTTGGTGATTTCTCGAAGCTTTTGAGAGGCCCAACTCGATCATTATCGTAAATGACACTAGTGATCTGTCGTTTCGAAGTTGGAGAAGGATGAATCACTAAAGAGAACTTGTTTCATGCACAGACAAGTAGATTTCTCTTGGCCTCCTATGAATCTTGATCTTAGCTAGGCTCTGGTAGTTTTAAACACAAAGGATTAGTGTAGAGTATCTACTTTAAGAGACATGTTTTATTACCGTGAGAATAATAGATTTCTCTTGGCCTCCTACGAATCTTGATCTTAGGTAGGCTCTGGTAGTTTTAAACACAAAATATATGACCCCGCGTCCAAAAACTGCTTATATGGCCCACTCACGCGTGGAACGGGCCTGCATACGCATAGCATCTCGCTTACACTTTCGTCATCGGTTCGTGTAAAAGGGTTAACCCAGAGGTGATATGTTTTGGAACAACAAGGATTATAAACTGACCCTCACCCTTCTAAACTTTGAAGGTGGTACTAATAAACCCCACCAACTACAACTCATGGGCCAACTTCACAACTACGATAGGCTACGGCTGAGGTAAGCCGACAACAAAAAAAAAAAAAAGGTTAATTACTGCCAAAAGCCCCAAACCCGGCAACGTCCCTGCCGGCGCGCGATACATGCGAATGCGATGCAGAGTCGTTGATCACACCAGCTGGACACTGACAGACAGATAGACAGGCAGTACGCAACCACCGAGCGAGGTACCACGCTCGTGCCGCAGCTAGCTGAATGTCTGGGCGTCTGGTTTCGCTGTGCCCGTGCCCGGCATCTCTAGCCGTGGTCCCGGCCGCACGTGAAGCGAATATCGGCAAGGATCCCCCCGGCCGGCGGTGGCGTGGCCGTGGCGTGCTTGTGCGATCGTCGCTGGACGCTGGTTGCTGGCGATGGATCTTTGCACACGGCCATCCAGTCCATCCGCGGTGTCCGATGCAGATGCACCCATCAGCAGCCAGCAGCATCTGGCTCTGGCGCGATACGGTCGAACCAGCGAAGCTTCTGCTGGAGGGGGATGGATGGGCGCTTCGCGACGGTGGCTAAATCTCGCCCCGGATCTCCGTGTAGATCGCCTCTGAGGTGTACGTACCGAAGCCGATACGCTCCGACGCTTTCTTTATGGCAGGGGGTTCCTCCTCGATCCTGTCTGTCTGTAGTAAGTGTACGTTCTCTTAAACTAGTCGGCCTCCGTGGCCCGCGCCACGGGGTTTGTTTACTCCCTCGGCCGTGTCGGAGCGACGACTTGCTCGCCCCACCCCCCGCCCGTGTCGGAGCCACCCAACAGTCCATCACACATGTCGCGCCGCAGTTGCCCAGCTACGGAGTTGGTACAGCAGGCGTCGTTACGTTGTCAGGCGAGCACGATCGACTAGCAACCAAGCAAGAGCTAGCTGCAGTGGTAGTCGCGAGGTCCAACGCAATAATGGGCCGGGGCGCCCTTCGAGGAGGAGGAGGAGGAGGAGGAGGAGGAGCCGGGAGCGTGTGCGGCGAGGTCGCAGCTTGCTGCTAAAGAATTGTGGAGGATTGCATTGATTTCCAGGGTGATCTCTGCAGCCCGGCCCCGGCATGTGCAAGCAAAGCGATCGAGAGCACGCACGGGCGGATCACGATCAGGGCTTGCGTGCGTGCGTGCCGGTGTGAGAATGGCGCCGGGTCGTCAAGGAAAGATCTCTGCAGGTACACGTATACCAAGTGTACCGCGGTATCTGCGTCGTCGTCGTGGCGAAGATCACGGTCTGATCGATCATGTGACAGTAGTATGTAGGAGTACTAGGGAACTCATTATTAGTACTACTAGCAGTGTCCTGCAGGTCTCGATTGAAAGGTTTCGTTCACGAATCACGACTATAGCTTAGCTAGCAGGGAAGATGACCACACAGCGGACATCGGACCTGTGGTAGGATCGATTCCCCTTGAAATAAAGCACGCAGCGTGGCACACGTTCGCCACTTCCTTCTCCAGTGCGTCGTCAAGCCCTTTCTACTGCACTGTGAATCAGCAGGTCGTCGTCGTCGCCGTCGCCGCCGTGTTGTTTCATTTCCACTGGCCGTGTTACACGCGATTAATTATTCTGATCGTACCGTCTTAACAAGACGATGTTAGGTCGTGCTTAATTCCAACCGCGCGCTAACGTGCGCAGAGTGGCCTGCTGAGCGCTATGTGACAAAAGGCAGGCAACGCCCGGATCACTGTCAAAATTCGCCTAATAAGCCCCATCTTTTTCATTTCCTATATAGATCCCACCAAAGTTTGCACCCCAGCTGGAGTAACAAAAGGGAACCATGCATTTGCTTTTCCCCACCCTTTATTATTTAATGATGATGATAGATGTTTCCATCTTTGATTTGAAATGTCAGCACCAATAATAATGGGAGGGTATTTCTTTATAAAACACCAAATTAATTATGTCATTAACACGTACGTCGTAACGATGTCAGCATTTAACAGTTCAAAAAATGATATCATTAAGTACTAGGAATGACACATATAACTGCAATATAATAATCCTCGCCATAAATTGATGCTGCATTTTTGGTTTGCACCTTAAGCTCTCCTACTTATTACTCCTTTCCTCCCAAAAATAGACTTTGTTTTCCAAAAATTTTAATCAATTTTAAGCTGCACTAAGTTCATAAAAATAGTATTACTATTTATATTTCTCAAAAAATATATTCTATGGATGATCTAGTTA
This sequence comes from Eremochloa ophiuroides, assembly GCA_038502445.1. Taxonomy (NCBI): domain Eukaryota; kingdom Viridiplantae; phylum Streptophyta; class Magnoliopsida; order Poales; family Poaceae; genus Eremochloa; species Eremochloa ophiuroides. Next base: position 60,943,190 of record JAHLJS010000006.1, read on the forward strand.
TACTTAGGACAACTCTGGGAAGTATAATTTATTGTTTATATATGTGCTCTAGTATTATCCAATGAGTAAATGGGAGTATATATCTACATCATGTGCATAATCGCCTCTCATTCTAAATGTTAAGGTCAAACTTTTTATTTTAACTTGGACTAGTGAAGTTACAAGGATTCACAACATATAGGCTCTGTTCGGCTGGCTGGTCCAGCCAGCACCAGTCAGCCATTCAGCAGTGTTTTCCTCTCAGAACAATCAGCCAGCCAGCCGTACCGTACCAGCCAGCCGAACAGAATGATATACAATTGATGCTACCATATTCACCAAAAAAAAGTTACATAATACCTATTTTTGCAATTTAAAGTGTTTCATTTAAACAAAATTGCAAGTCAAACATAAGCGTGTCATAGTATTAATTAGAGAACATGTCAATGTCATAAATGACATACATTAGGAATCAGAGGTTGTAATATGTAGTTCTGTAACTAACCAACAATGGGGTTTGATGAAAAAGATCCTAGGAGATCACCACCTAACAAATAAAAATGAGTTGCCCATTCTTATTTAGTTTTGTACATAATTTCCTTGCAAACGATTGGTTTTTGTTGCACATGGTATTAACTATAATCCAAAGATGGCCATACCACTAGATGCAATTAAAAATTTGAAGCGAGCAAAGCTTGGAAGGACAGGTCTCCCAGCCCTTTTAATATAAGAAGGGGATATATTTGCCCTGCAAGGAGATCTCTTCCTTCCCATTTTTAAAGGGTCTCGTGCATCATTCAATCATCTCTCTCTCTCTCTCTCTCTCTCTCTCTCTCTCTCTCTCTCTCTCAACATAGCTTTGTTCATCTTATTCTCCCAAGTCTTCCTTCTAGCTAGGTCTCGGAACATGAGTGGGAGCAACTTTGGGGACAGCATGGGGTGGAGCAGCAGTGGGAGATCTTCTGGCTCGAGAAGGGGCAAGAGAGGAGGAGGAGGCGCCGGCGGCGGCGGCACCGACAAGCCCAAGCAGCCGCAGCGAGGTCTCGGCGTGGCGCAGCTTGAGAAGATTAGGTTACAGAGCGAAATGGCGGAGTACTTCCATCCCCTCTGCCAGCCTCCCAGCTTGATCCACAGAACGGGCAGCCTCAGCTTGGTAAGTGATGATGGGTGTCTTAATTGCAAATTAAACGTTTTCTTTTGTGCAGTTTGCGGCGGGCATGCTATCATATATTATTAGGAAATCCTAATTGCTTGTGCTTTTGGAATGGATCGATCTATCAGGAGGATGCACGGGCGTCGACGTCCTCGCTGTCGTCGTCGCCATCTTCCTCCTTCCATGCTACTGCCATCTCGCCGCCGTTCCCAATCCAGCCAAATTTCGCGGTACATGGACACCTTTTCCTTGGAAAGATTACTAGTATGGTACTAGAGAGTAGTAGTTCCTTAGTCAGGAATTCGTCTGTCAGAAGTTCAGAATTGCATATATCTAGCCTCTACATGAGAGAGGGATAATCCAATAAATGACAGCTTTCTTTGATGCATGATTCAGTGGGGTTGGGGTATGGGTTTGCTATATAGCACAGGCCGGTGACACATGCATGTGAAGAAATGCAATTAGCCTTCTCTTTTCTGAACACAGAAGAGATGGGTCTTAAAGCCTAATCCTCCACACGACCAACGGTGAATTGATTGGTCTTTCGTTTGTTCAAAAGCAACACCTTTGACAAGTGCTTCTACCAGATTCAGTTGAGTTGTATATATATGTATGTACTCTAGCTTGGCTGGACTACTGGACAGCTTCAAGTCTCTTCTTTCTTTGCGATTCGTTATTTGTCGCCTTTTTTCTTGTTTGCGTGTTTTCTTTGATATCTAGCTCCATCGTCACGTGGTTTATTTGTTCGCGTGGTTCTTCTCAATCTAATAACACATATTGTTTTCATTGTAATATAAATTAGTTAATGCGCAGCGCGACTCCTAAAACCAGTGTATATATATCATCTTCTTTTGTGCTTTCCATCCGAATGCATTATGAATTATTCTAACACCAAGATATACAGAGTTCTTACATTATTTCTGGCTTTATCATGTAGATGCCTTACGGGGAGAGAGACGTACGATACAGTGAATTCCAAGCTCCCCTCATAAGGTACGGTGGTGGGATCGAACTCATATATTATCACTGTATGCTCATCACTTACTGAATTTAAGAGATGTCGCACTGCCAATAGCTAGCTTGCCACAAGCTGCAACTAACGTTGCTGATTTAGCATCTACGTGTGCCAACTACCAGATCACCGAGCAGTAGTGCTGTCTATGGCAACCCACATTACGCGCAGCATCCTAACATCACATTGCCTCTCTTTGAACCACAGGTATGTAGACCATCATCAGATTGAGGTAGAGTTGAATGAGGCATCTAATCACTGTTCACCTATATGTAGTATCTTATTGTTATAGAGAGATGAACATGTTTGGTTGTAAAATTTTGGTATAGGAATCTGCTCGATTGAAGGGACATCATGATCGAAGTCAGTCAGCAGACTCAACAAGTTTGAACTCCGACGATCCACAAGACGTGGACCTTGAGCTCAAGCTATGATCCTAGCTAAAGTGCTCCTCCTTTCTCCTCTCCTTCTATGTGATGTGATAGATTTGTTAGTCGGGCCATTTCACTTGTGGTGCAATAAGTTTCTGAATTGGTGCCACTAGTCAGAATCAATGCAAGAGGATTTGCCGCCTTTTCTGTAATGAGATGAGATGATATGATGCCTGCCAGAAGAGAGAAATAGTAACGCCCTTTTTTAATCAAGACATGCATGTTGTGTGCATGGGCATGGGATCTGGTGATCATATCTAGCAGTTGTTCTGATTGTACTGTGAAGCATAGATGTGTTGACTCTTGCCTGCAACTGCAAGCGTACACTGACACAGCTGGTACATGGGTTGTCATTAATTTATGCAACACAAATTTCATCATTGCTGAGATCAGAGAGAATGTTCCTATGTGTATGAGCACTTGCATATATATGCATGCCAGCTGAGTATTTTGATCCAGAAGCACCAGATGGAAATAGAATAATAGCTTTATCTGCATGCATGATCTCAAACACAGCTGTCTTCTGTACTGCCTCTCTTACAACTTGTCTCAGCCGTTATATTATTTCCTTGATGTCGTATGTATACAATCTTCTATCCGTATATACACCAAATAAGGTTCTTGATCTACCTTTTGCATAGATAATATAATATATGAATGCGTCTTTTGATCATGCATTCATAGTGTGCATATATATACAGCATACATGCTTAGGCAAGGATACATATGCTCCATATTAGGCTATTATTTGTATTATTTGTATCTTGTCATCTGTTTGTTTTAGAGAGCTTTTAATTAGATATATAGATAGATTCATGACACGTTATCAGCGCGGTGTGGAATATTGATCCGCTAGCTCGTCATCTAAGCTACAATATATATAAGGTATGTTTTTTTTTTTTTACAGATTATATAAGGTACTCCTATGTTTTGTCCACGCTCAAATTTTGTATCACAACTCATGCTTATAGTTGCTTTGTATACTAAATTAGCTAGCTGCTACATTCTAGTACATTTGTATGTGTGCAAATTTAACATCATAGTAAAAATAAATTGGAAGTGTGTGTAATTGTGCATAACAATATAGATACACACGATATATATTTATCTGCATAAATAATCCATCTAAGCTCGATCGTGTCAGTGACTGAGCATGGATAGTGAAAATCAATATCGTATCATATATTAGTAGCACAGACAATATGAATACCAGCCAGTATTATATATATAGTTTTACACATGCGTATTTTAGACGAAGTAATTAACATCATCAGCAACAACACGATATCACGAGATAAATGTGCACTCTAGCTTAGCTTATAACAATTCAGTGTCTGAATGTATACACACACACACATATGCAATGGCTATATAGCTAAATCTATATGTTCTGGATTACACATCACGTGCACTACTATACATATTTATGATCTGAATTAGTCTCTTGTTAATGCAAATTTTCTCTTTGCCATGATGCCTCCTCCACACATGCATATATCACATAGTATATTGTAAACGTGCATGTGCATATCATATACAGTATCTGGTTTCTGTGCTTATTAGGAATTATAATGCTGGTTATTAAGTACATACTAATAATTAACTCCTACGCATGAATGTAGTTTATGATTTATGAATAGCTGTAGCCCCCCTTGAAAAAGCAGAATTAATGCTTGGTTCAGGTTCGCATAACTATATCTGATAGCAATATCATACTCATGCATCAGAGTCTCAGATTAAATATGCAACAGTCATTCCATTCCCAGTACAAACATATATCTGATTGCAATCTACTAGCAAATTTATCCTTGTTTATTTTCTAATGGAGAATGTACTATATATAACTAACCGGCCATGGCACTAACTAATGCAATTCAAGTAGCTAGAGTATATATATTACTGGACACTTAGTACACATAACACCAGATCATAATTTGCCTGACATCTTTTGTGAAGAAGAATTAGCTAGCACTCTAGCAGGCGTGAGAAGGCATGCTTTTCAATTGGCAGTACACGATTTTTGTTCCTTATCGTCCCAAATGATTATTCTTTTTTTTTTTGGCGAAGAGTCCCAAATGATTATTCAATATGACCTTTATTTATTATTTGATACAAAGATTAATCTTATAAACTGATACACACATCATATATGCACACCTTTGCGGAGACATGGCATATATGACAGACTAACAGAGAAAATATAGATATATTTATGTATGGACATAATTAATCAAACCATATCATCCTCGCAATCTCCATGTAAGTAAGCGTGTACGTTCAGAGCCCTCTCCACGCTCTCCAGTCTTTAGTCGGCAAGCGGCCTGCTAGCTTCCTGAGGAGGAAAAAAACAGTTTTTACTTAGTAGGACAACTATCTGGGCGGCGCCGTTTCAGCCGGCGATTTGTGTAATGTGTGTTGTCCGACTCATCCACGGCATCTTGTTACGAACAGTCGGAATGTAATATCGAACTCTAACTAGACACGTGCAGCGCACGTTTTCGAAAAAAAAAGCGTGTACGAATCTTCCTGGAAAGATCCTACTCATACTGTCATATGACGAGTCCTCGCTGTTCCCCCCAAAGGCGTATCAAGCTTCGATCGGATGCGAGTTGCACCAAATCCCAAATGGTACTTTTCTAATCCAACCTTTTCAGTTCATCATCGCATGCATATGCCGCTCAACATTTTAATAATAAAAAACGCATGCTGCATTGCTGCCTGCACACACACATAATCGATCGATAGTTCAGTCTGAAGAAGACATGCATGGTGCAAGTTGATATACTTCAGAGATGATGGTTGATGCATGGCATATTATATTTTATACGTGTACCATCCAAAGGGCATGCAAGAGAAGTATATGCATGGACGCACGTTACGGTCGCACAGCAACTTGCAACTAGTGGTGTGCTTAAATTGTTGATCACCACCTTCCCAATGGCCTTTTAGTATGTTTTGGAGGGAGTGCCATTAGTTTGCACAACTGTAGTACCAACATGCAGCAGTTCGAGCAGTTAGATGCAGTGCTACTTGATCGGTCTTATATGGTTCGATCTAAGAATATTGTTGTCTGAGCTTCTGGCAAGTTTTGGATTGCTAGCTTTTGGTGTAAGAGGTCCAAAAACCAGATCGTTAGACTATCTCCAACAACAAAACCCATAATATAAGATCCATTTCACGTTTGGATTGCACTACATTGAATAGATTAAATACATATTTTTAGTCTTCTCCAACATCACCTAAAAGAGAATCCTTTCTGCAAATAGGTTTAAGGAGAGATCAGGATATTCAGATTTAGGTTATTATGACTCTCTGGGCACCTAAAATGGGTCTCTAATATGGATATTCTGTTTGAGGCTGTTGTTGGAGACCTATTTTGAGTTTGGGTACCCATATGGGTCTTTTGTTTTGAAGATAGTCTTAGAACGAATTACTATGGCTATCATGATGTCTAATATAGTAATATCACAAGAATTGCATATGGATGAACCTGGTATGGTGAACAAAAAAAAACCTGAAGATAATGGAAAATATGGGTAATTTACGTGCAATATTATTTAGCTCGTGTTACTCCCTTTGTCTCCAAATAAATCAAGGCACTTCAAGAGTTGTTTAAGTCAAACTTTTTTAAGTTTGACAAAAGCACTAGTATTTATGACACCAAATTAATTAGTATCAATTGATACACCATGAGATTTAATTTTTTATTGTGTTTTTTATTTACGACACCAAATTGGTACCCACTATATAGATACATTTTGAAACATATTTTATAATACGCATACGTGATGTCATGTTCTTGTATATTTAAAATTGGTCATTTAGAAAGATTGACTTAGGATATTCTAAAAGTTCGTTTACTTAGGGACAGATGAAAGTGACTAGAGGACGTTCCTTTACCTTCAAGGACAAGTCGATCGTTGCCGGCCTTATTAATGGTAAAACGGTGGCACCGTCGTTACTACCTAGTAATCATTTTGGATTGGAAATTTGGAAGTTTGTCTATTTCCGTAATGATGAATGAAGAACCACATCTCATCCGGCCTTTCTCTAGTGTGACATAATGGCATGCATATATGCGTTTTAATTTGTTAAAGAAACGCAATCAGAGACAGACCTAAGTTAGCTTAATTACGTGGGTACACCTAATGTTGGCCAAAAGTGGATCAGGTGAATTCTCTAATTTACGTAGGGCTGATGATCACTCTAGGTCCAGTGGGCCACTTTGCATAGCTAGAGCTCGTTGGTTGCTGCCTCGAGTATCAATCATAAATTGTTCTAGTTAGCTCTATATATAACTGCCTATGCGCATGCCTATTCTCTGATCATGTCCATATGTTTCAGAGCTATAGAGCTGGATGTGCTGCTCGATTTGACAGAGCAAAAGTGCATGGGCCGCGATTAGATAGGGGGCCGTGTGGTTATAGAGGTTTGATCTGACACCATAAAATCATGGTTGTTGTACCTTTTCTAAATTTATTTCAGAGTTTGACAGCACTTTAAGTGGTAAATGATATTTCTGTCGACAGCGTGGTGCCTGTGGTGACTTCGTCATCGATTCGATTTGTGTGACTTCGTCAATCTCGACATCTGCCGGCACAGTCTTTCGGAGGAGCTCATAAGAATAGGATTTGCGCGCGTGTGTTCACAGGGGTGAGTATGTGTGCGTGTGTTGTGAGCGTCTGTGTCATGTAATTTGCAAAAAAAAAAAAATATATACTAGATGTCTTGGTGATAATGCAGTGGATGAGCTAGGGGTGTTTAGATTTAACATTTTACAAAATTTAGTATTGTAGTAACATGCTAACTTTTATAATAAGTGCCTGATAATGATATAATTAGACTCAAAAGATTTATCTCGTATTTTTTACGAAGTTGTCAAATTAGTTTTATTTTTTTATCAAATTTAATGTCTCATGCATGCATGTTGATGTGCACATTAATATGACGGAACTTTTGAAATTTGGAGGATTCGGAAGCTTCAGGCATTCAGGCCATGGATGATGTGATGCATGCTTGCGATGGGGGTAATAATGCTAATTATTTATGTATGCGTGGCCCAATTTGTCTGTATAATCCTCTAGAACGAACTACACAGTTTCAGATATCACACGCTCTGATTTAGTACATGATTTTTTGCTATTGTCGGCTGTCGTTCCGTACGTGGCTCCCTTCGCCCTATAGATGACTATGGATTTGCACAATGTTAACCATCGTGACCAAATTCGTTTGTAGAATTAAGATTTGTCCATATCTAAATCTAAATATTTAACATTCTTTGCCGTCAAAAAAAAAATTAACATTCGATATTCATATATGAATACTCAAATAATATATTATGATGTTGATATTCAATTATATCTTATCTGATATAGTAAATACTATGCATATTTAGATTTGAATCCTAAAAATATAACATCGGCTATCTGTATTCGATCTGTTTAGTCATACGGAATACCCGCTGACTCGTCGTTCCTCAGTGATTTATTATTAGTGCGTTGTTACTGGACCGGATCAGGCCAGAATATTTTGTGGCGGGGTAGTTGCGGGCGAAGATTTGGGCCGGATACGTGCTGGAGTTATGTGGGCCTCCAAAGTTTTAGTTGGTCTGCTTGATAGCCAGACTATAATGGATCTAATGGGCCTCGTGCAAGTGCAGCTGCTGCTGGAATGCGTTGTTACACATCCCCCTCGATTCCTTTTGTTTTGGTACAACATTTCTGCTTTTTTTTTTCTTGGTACAACAATTTCCGTTTCTGCTAGAGCAAAATACTTCCGGTATTGTGAGGATGATTAAGCTGTAAATTGTTCCGTGATGAAAACTTTTGTGGAACGGTAACGATATGCTCCGGTCGTCCGGACGCCGGACGCGACCCACGCGCGCGCGATTCCCAGCGTGCCGCTCGCCCCCGCAGGTTCTTTTTACGTTTTTTTCGTTTTGTTTTTTTTTCATTCCTTTTTTTTCGTTCTTTTTTCTTTTTCTTTTTATTTTCTGTTTTCTCTTTTTTTGTTTTTCCTTTTCTATTTTGTTTCCATTTTTTCTTATCTTTTTATTTTATTTAACATTTATATATTTTTTCTTTATATGTGCGTCGTAAAAGTAGATCGCAATGTTGCATACGTATATTGCAAGTGTTTTCATATATATGTTGCAAATGTTGTTCAAATTTTTTCTTATTTTTTAGACATATGTTTAAAGTGTATGTTTATAATGTTTTATCTTATTTTCCAAATGGATGTTTGTAAGTGTTTAATTTTGATGTTGCATACGTTTTTATTGTATTGTTGCAACTGTGTTTATCTGAATATTGTTTATATTTGTAAATGGTTCTAAGTGTTTTCAGGTATTTTTTTCCAAAATGTTTCATATGCATATTTCAAATATTTTAGTAGTTTCGTATATATATGTTGCAAGTGTTATATCTGGATATTTCAAATTATATATGGTATTGCAACTAGCGTTTTGTATGCATGTTTCATACCCATCTACCGGGAGGTCCCTCTTTGACACCGACCCTCCTCTGCCGCAACCAGCATGATCTTGCATCTTCCCAGCAATCGTCATCGTCCCTCTGCCTACGCGTTCATCTTCCTTGTCTTCTTTCGTGCTCCATATCAGTCATCCTCCATCCCCAGCAGTTCCTGACACCCGATCCGGCTTGGCCAGCGTAACCTCCCATCAGTTGTCGTCTACCTCCTCCATCACTAGCAGACCTGAACCGGTTGTTCCTCCCCTTTGCTCTGCGTCGTCCGAAGAAGGGTGAAACATGCATGTTGCAAAAGTATGTATTCAGTGTTTTAGTATTTTCAGAAACATGTTGCAGGTATTTTGTATGAATGTTGCAAAAGTATATCGGGATGTCGTACATGTTGAAATAAAAAAATTATCAAAATATATCCATGTGGAGTCTTATTTTAAAGAATTAATTGCAAGAAACATGATAGTGCAATCAGATTTTAATTATGGTGGTTGGTTTAGGAGTTATTGCTTTTTAAACTCTAGAAATCATGAAACACTTTGTACGCATGCATAGGTGGCACAGCTAGCTTTAGGAGGCGGACGTCCGTCCGGACCCATCCGGACGTTTATCTTAAGGCACAGCCCTTTGTGGAACGTATGATGTTACAGCAATTAAAAGGTAATGCTATACAACACTCGAGTATTTCTCTGCCCACCAACACGCGATTTCTACGCTCTTCCATCCACGTGTGGAAGCAGTGGTGGTTGTCGAACCCTGAGCGAGTATGAGCTCCGCAGCTCATTCCTCCCTTCCCTCCGGCAACAGCGACGGCGACGGCTAGGGTTCCAGTCAGTGGCGGAGCTCGTCAAAATCGACGCCTAGGGCCAGTATCAAATTAAGTATATGTACCGCATCAAAATACCACCCGCTTGAAGTCTAATACCAATAATAAAAAAAACTAGGCCATATAAATTTTAGATGATATCTCAATTTTATATTATTTCTGGTTCCTCGATAGGTTGTGTGTCTTACTGATTATGCTTGTGCTTCTCGTCGGGTATATGATAGTGGTTGTATTTATAATTGTCATAGGAGCAGGGGGATGATTTTAATGTCTTGGTCCTCTTCATGTGCAACTCCACAAAAACCACTGCGTAACTCCACAAGAACTATAATGGAAGCTCTGTGATGTGCTAAAATAAACTCCACAAGAACTAGCATTTCTTCCTAACAATGCGATGTTGCTCCCAGCGCGGAGAACGCTGCCGTACAAGGCTACAGTAAATCCTGTCGGCCGAAGTTTTTTTTTTCAGCAGTAAAGCATCAGCAGGAGCGCTCAGCCTCCTCATCGCCAAAAAAAAAAAGAAAAGAAAAACTAACCCTTTCCTCTCGGCGGGCCAGGCGACGCCGCCGCTCCCCGTGGGCAACACACCGGCGGTGCCCTCTCCCTCAGTTCCCTGCGCTTCTCCTCGGCACAGCGCCGCCTCGCTCCCCTTCCTCTCTCCCTCTTTTCCCATCTTGATCCAGCGCTGACCCCGCCGTGCCCGCTCTCCAGCGTCGCGTCGCACCGGTGCCACCGCCTAGGGGTTTGCCCCCACCTCTCCTCCCTCTCCCCCCTCTCTTTCTCACGGCGGCGTGGCGCTCCCCGGAGCGGCAACCTCGCGGCGGCCTGCGGCACAGAGGGCCGCGGCCTGCGGCAGCGCCAGCGGATCCAGCGAGGGTAGCCCCGACGTGGACGCCCTAGCGTGGTTTGCATCCTTCCTTCGTTTCTCTTGCTCTCTCTCTCTAGAACTTCTCTCATCTTTGTGCTCCTCCGTGTGTGTGCGCGCTCCAGTAGTCCACATAGAGGTGCCTCCATGTTGTGGACTGAGCGCGCCGCCGGCACGGCTGACCGGGCAGCACAGCGGCGCTGCATGAGCCAGGGCGAGGCCCCACACGAAGGCGGCACGGCGTTGCGGGGTGACCTCGCCCCTGGCGTGGCTATACTATGCTGTGGGTGGAGATGCTCTTCTCCATTGGCCCCCCCCCCCCCCCAAAAAAAAGGTACAATGGTTGGGCAATTTTCTATATGTAATGCACATCTCATGAGTGCAGCTATGGTTTGGTAATATTTTCCCAAATCCCCTTCTCTATTGCACAAGTTAATGCCCTAATACCTATCCATCTCTCCACTTCCTTTGAGATCTTGTTACATCTATATGTGTTAACATTTCTTTCTCAAACTTCATTTCATAGCTGCATCCATGAATTTGTGTGAACACAGTGTGATGTTGCAACATCAATCGAGAACTTGCTGAGCTAGCAATAAAATTCAGAGCACATGTTTTGTGTGCTGATGCTGTGGTCTTTTTAGCCTAGACAAGTGACTGTATTGGGGATGAATTATTTCTGACCATATACCTATGCTGATGATAAATTAAAGCTATTTCAAACTAAGCATATGCTGATGCCTGTGATGTGCATGCTTTTTATCTGACCATATCTCCATAGATTAATTTTTAAAGCTATGGTATATGCAGTGAAGATCATTATTAGTAATTTAGTATGAACTCCGTTTTCTATTACTTTAAAATTGAGGCCACTTTGGCATATGCAGTGATGATCACCATAATATATTGGTCATTGTTTTTGGGAGTAGCACCCTAGTGCCATTCGCCACCGCAGCATGCCAATCAGAATGCCAACAAGATTTTTGCTATCGTGGTCATGCTATGGGTGCATTTGCTCCATGTGTTCTCTTCTTTTAAAATTTTACATTCTTAATTCTTCATTCATGTTTTCTACCGAGGTTTTGGGGTTATGCAGCGATGAACACTTCTTAGATTGAGATAATGGAATTTTTTTTGTTTGTCGCTACTATTTGTGCATTTATTGCTGAGCCCAAGTCCATTGTCAGTGATGTCATCTTCAATTCACATAGCTTTTTGGTTGTATTACTGAGCACACGCCATGGCCAATGATGTATCTCCTCCCCATCTCACTCCACTTTCTTGCAGATCCATTTTCGGCTGGCAACTCCTAACAAATGGTACATTTTTGGATATTTGTTTTCATAATAAAGTTATGATTTTTTGTGCTTGATAGACTATTATGACTCACGGTCGGTGCAGTAGGGTATTGTTCAATTGGAAAGAACGTCATGATCTGATCCAAGCAAGAGGAATTATCTACTGTTCATGATGATGCTTGTGAAGGACATGTTAAGTTAAATGACCAGATCAAGGGCCAGAAAATATCCTCCTCCTCAGAAAAAAGTGATCTAAGGTTAGTTCTCAAACTATGCTTATCTCTATCTAAGCAAATAAAATAAAATTACATTCATGGCATTATCAGATTTCTAATATAACAGCTGATTTAGTTAGGACAAAATAATACTTTTGAAGACATTCTTTACTACGGAAAGGAGATCGTTTGGGATGTTTTGCTTTCTCTTGATTAATGTAAAGTGTGGTGCCCATACAATACACAACTGATATGATGGTCTGACTTGCAAAATGGTTTGAGTTGTAAGGAGAAGGATCTCCATAACTGTGGCACCAAAGCTTCAGATAAGGTATTGTCCTCTTATCCAATCCCTGCTGACTTTGTTGTGCAAGATATGAACTTTGTAAATAGAGCTGGTTCCTTTGGATTTAGATAGCGTGTTCATGCACCTGGCAGCTTATTGATTTATATGCCTATAACCCTGTCAAACGCAACACCACATAACTTAGGTCTTCCATTGTTCTAATGCTCCATTGTTCCTGGATATTTTGCAGGTTGTGCTCATGTGAACAAAGACTGCTGCTGGAGGATGATAAGGCCAGTCGTGCTGGTACACATGTCTTCATTGTTTTAAGTTTCCTTTCCAATTTTGTAGCAATTTTGTAGTGATCCAGCTGCAATCCAAAAATCTCTATAAATTAAATACTAGGATTTGTTATTTTATTGATTTTAGAATCCAATTGTAATTTGCCAACAAATACTAGATAGGCCTTGGAGAAATATGGGCTCGTGCTATTGTTGCCTGCTTTGGAAGGGCTGTGGATGATTTGGCATCATGCCTGCGTCTTCAATGGCAAGGTGAACTTTTGTTTGCCCTACCTTTAATACAAATTGAGACAATAGAAAGTAGATTAATTCAATTGAGCTTATGAATTTTTCTATCGTGTGTGTTAGGACTGTTACAGCCACTTGCCTACAGGTTAATGCCATCTGAGTTTTGGCCACTCTCTTGCATATAGGATTTGCACTGTTTTAACCTTACATTCAGACACACCTTCATACTTAAATGGCATCAAACTAAAACATTGTCTGCTCAATACTCAATAGTCAATACATATGTTCTTTCAAAAACACTCAATACATATCCAAACTGGCCTTTTTTTTAGGGTCTCCATTTCAAGGACTGTTAATATTTTGAGACGGATGGAGTATTTTATTCAGCATCACAACTACTGCTTATATGAAGGAGTCCACAAAAATTTACCTACCACACTTTGTTGGCACCAGAGCTTCCCCTCTGTCCGAAATGACATAAAAATCAGATGCAAAACCCAGTAGTATACAACTAATACCTAGGCAGAGTGTTGTATCACTGCCTTTCAACTGTTGTACATGTATCTCTTTCTTATTCTTTTCAACTGAATATAGGAAAAGTTTCTCTCATTTATAATAAGTAGTCATTTTAAATTAAATTCCATTCCATATTCTTAGGTTCCATCTCGCCTGACCTTAGCCCTCAGATTTAACAATTGTTCTCCCCTTTCAGCTGGGCAAGTGGACCATTTCGTCTAGAACTTGAAGGCCTGCTGCTCACGGTACCGTGACATCAATCAAGAGGTAATGACCGAATCATGTCAACATTTACTTATTACCTGGTTTTGGTGCCACTGAACTTTTAATAGTAGAAATAAAAGAAGAAACAATCATTGATTCAAAATGAAAAAAAGATCATGAGGTCTTTTTTTATTCTGGTGCTGCCTTTTTCTTGAAAAAAATAAGCCAGCAGGTTGTCCTGGCCTATTTAGAGATCAACAACTTATTTATGGTTGCTATTTAGCATTTACGGAATTACAGCAGCTTGTTTGGTGAGGATTTGGCTAGGAGTAGGGCCTTTTGTCAACCCTTTTTATATCAAACAAATTATGAATCATTATTAAAAAAACTCCAGTTGTTCATCTTTGTCAGTTCCATATTTTTAGTTATTAGTTAAGTGGCTTGTCAGAAAGCCTTTGAGTTTCTTTTTTAACATAGAAAACAATTTCAGTTTTTTATAAAATCTCCAAAACAAATCAGGCTTAATGGAATGGATTTTGGGGTGCATCCTGTGCAGCTTTGGTTCCCCCTTTTCTGTTGTGCCTATATAGGTGAAACGACCTCGATTTCCGCGAAGGGAAATCCACAGGCTCGAATTGTAATTCAACAGATTGCTTGGGACAATCCATGAAATTACCCATATCTCAGTTGACACCAGGATCCATACAACGGTAATTAAGTCTTACATAAACATTTATTACATCGCCACATTGGCGGAATCAACATTCAGAGAAGCTTTAGAAGATGCGGAAGCGATTCATCCTTCACGGCCAACTTGAGTGTAGCACGTGACCCTATTCCTCGTCATCATCTCCCTCGAAGTTGTACTCATTCTCGTCACCTGACAGCAAATTTATCAGTACGATTTGTACTGGCCACGGAGCCCACCTATGCAGCATTTGCTTTGTGGAAAGTGGATGCAAGGCTATACAAGCAGACCTATGGGCTGAGGTTTTCCTATGCAGCTGTAATCAATGTTTAATTAGTCAAGTTTTATCACCAGTTAACACCATCATCCCTTTTCCCATCACCACACCTCACATACCCACACCTCACTCTCATTCGACAGGCCCAACTCCCTCTCAGGCCTATCTCAGCGGCACACTACCACAACGGGTACACTGCCGGAAAAATGTTATCCAGGGGGAGAAAAGAATATGCTCTCATCTAATAGTGGTTGCAGAAACATTAGGAAAGGTCCATAGCCAACGAGTTGGCTTATGTACCGATCGATCAACCATACACTCTGCAGAGGTTTTACTACTCACAAGATTAGCCATCATCGATGCTGTACAATCATCTAGGCAGAATTTCGGGTGCTTGCTTGCCTAGGTCGATGCCACCCTGCCACTCAGCCCTGGGACATTCCGGATCCAACACCATCACACTGAGACTGGGAGACGCAGTACCGGGCCCCATCAGTGGTACTGCGCATCTAGAACGGTACGGAAATCTGCCATCCGTCACCGTCCACCCTTATCACCTCTCAACCTAGCAGTAGTGGCACCGCCCTACCAAGTAGTCCAGCCGTCTCCCGCCCATCAGAAGCGAGCGAGTAGCAAGGGAATCCAGATGTTTCCGGTCACTAGTCAGATCCTAGGTTGTGACCAAGCAGGCATCTCCACTTAGGGGATACTCTCCCCGTGCCATCACGACACCTCCGCTCACGGGACTTCAATGCACATCCCGGAACCACCTCATAAGTCATTACCCGCCACAGGTATCTCTCGTGGGGATGCCCAGGTTGCACCCCTGGCACGACTTGCCCCACGGGCTTGTCTCACATCCCACTTGGTCGACATCAACCCTTACCACGCACCCAAGACGCACGCAGCACTCTCTTCCAGTGGTTATAATCAGTTATGCACCGTCCCAATTTCACCACATAGCATATAGCATGTAGTAAGTAGTGGAAGAGTAACAGTAAACTAAGCAGCAGCTACCCTAGCAGCGGATAGCAGGGTAAAGTCTTATCAAGGCAGGGAATTCAAATATACTACCATGCAACCAATCCATACATAATCATAAAGCAATAGCAATAATGTCATTTGCAATGCGTAAATAGGATCTAAGGATTTGGTGGGACGTGACACCTTCGTAGTCGTCTCCTAGCTCCTGAAAGTACTCGTGGTCGTCTTCCTTATTCAGATCCTCCTCCGGCTCTGAAATCGAACACGAAATAGTCGCGTCAGCGACTCCTATAGAGTATTTCAGAAAAATCCAATAAAATAAAGAGCCAAATGCACACAAACATAGTCTTAGATTGTAGATCTCATTTTTCTAAGAATTTTGATATATGGTGCGCAATTTTTGGACATCGAATGAATAAGTTATGAATTTCCGAAGATTATCCTATTTTCTGAAAATGAGAAAATTGGTCGGTTAATCAGGGGCAGCTCGGGATTGGTCCACGTGGCGCGCGGGTCCAGTAGTGCGGCATGTGGCGCCTCATCAGAACACAGACCCGATGGTCGCCCACCAGGTGTTCGATGCTGGTTCCCAGAGAGTCGCTGGCGTCGGCGTAGCTCGGCGTAGCTCGGCGGTGGTCGGGGGTAGGTCGGCGGTGGTCGGGGGTAGCTCGGCGGAGCTCGGCGGTGGTCGGGGGTAGCTCGGCGGAGCTCGGCGTAGTTCGGCGGTGGTCGGGGGTAGCTCGGCGGAGCTCGGCGTAGCTCGGCGGGGCTTGGCGGAGCTCGTCGTACCTTGACGTTCCTCGGCGTACCTCGGCGTAGCTCGGGCGAATCGGACATTCGGGCGCCGAGGGTGCTGCTCTCCCGAGCTCTCCCGGGGAGGCTCGGGCGAATCGAAAATTTGGTGCTAGCAGGGTTCCAGGGCGTCTGTTCAAGGGGGCGGTGTCTCTCCGGTGCGGCGGACGATGACAGGACGGCGATGACCATATTTCGGCAAGACAGGGCTCGGCTTTCCCTAATTGGCGTGCTCAGGCAGTCGTCCGACCAGATGGTGGCGGGTTAGACTCGTGGTATGGCCTCCTTCTCTCCCTCGGCATACGGCAGTTCTCCGACGAGGTGGAGGCGCACGTAGCCAAGGCGACAGACATGATTCGGGGCTCGGCTATCTAGCGGCGGTGCCGAGGCAGACTTGGCGAACCTCGGCGGCCTTTCTCCGCAGCGCGAGGCGATCGGGGGTACTCGAAACGGATTTAGGCGAGGCGGATCGTGTCGGCGGCGATCACGTTTCCCCGAGAACGCACCTCTCGGTGTTCCGGGCTATGGAGGTTCGATCTCCCGCAACTAAGCTTGTCCGAGGTGGTCGGTGAGTTGGTGGTCACGCTAGCGGGTCGCGGTATTGAGATGCTCCGGTCATTGGCGGCGATGTCGCCGCGACTGGGGAGGTTCCGGCGGGGCTAAGGAGGTCTTCTAGGAGATGTATACGCCTCCAGGGTCTATGGCGATGGTATACCAACTACCAATTTTGGCTACCGAGATTCCCAAGGTGCTCGGTTGTGGCGGCGGCGTGTCGCCGGCGGCGGCTGACGACGGCAAGGTGATTACGGTCTCGTTATGGCATAACCGGACATGGTTCAGTCAAATTGGCGTGACTAAACGGGCATACGTTCGCTTAGTGGTGAACTAGTGACAGGGCAGGGCTCCTTTTGGCTCCGGTCCGCGGCGGCGCTCCGGCGAGGTCGCGGCGCACTGCGGACGAGGCTTCCTCTAGCGCTTAGATCCGCGTAGCTAGCTCAAGGGGTCGTGGCGGTGCTCCACGACGCTCTAACCTATACGGGTGCTAGTCGGATTGCTCGGAACGGGTGATTCGGCGTCGGAACGCGTCGGTGGTGAGCGCGCTCCGCCGAGAACGCGTCGTGCTGCGTTCTCGGTCTAGCAAGCTTGTAGTCCGGGGGTTTCGGCCGGTCGCATGAGTGCATGGTGCAGGTGATCTTCCTGAGCCGGTAAAGGCTCGTGCCTGCGCGTCCCGTGGGCGGAACGCCATGGCAAAAGCAGGGCGAGGTTCGGACATAGCGTGCGGTGGCTCACCGTGGTGTCGGTGAAGCTAGGATGGCGATGCAGTGGCGAGTCGGAGCCGTGCAGAGCGATCGCAGTGCCGTGCCGCTCCTCGTCCGCAGCTCGGGCTTCTCCTCCGTGTCCGGCTCCGGCGTGCTCCGCGGCGGCGGCGCTCCGGCAGCTTCTCCTCCTCTGCTCCGCCCTTCTCCTACGCTCTCTCTCTCTCTCGGTTTGGTGCAGTGTGCCGGTCTGTGCCGCGGTGGACGGCGAGGGGAAATGAGGGTAGGGCTTCGGGGTGAGTTCCTTTTTATAGGCGAGCTTGGCCAGCTCCAATGGTGAACGGTCCTGATCGCGCTCAACCGATCGAAGGGCTGTGGCTCGAGTGGATCTAGGGCTCCGGATGGGCGCGGGTTCGCTTGGCGGCAAGAAAGGAGGGGACAGGAGGGGGACAGCGGGGTCAGGGCTCTGCCATGCGTGGCGCTGTCGGTCACGCCATTTGCGTGACCCGGTGGCGTCGTCTTCGTGTGGAAGAGAAATAGTGGAAGGGCGAGAGCGGCTGACAGGCGGGGCTGGGTGGTCAGCGGCTGCGGGGAAGCGGGTGAAACGGTTGCGCGCGTGCGGTCGGCATCGCGCGTGCGCGCGGTGTTGGGCCGGTCCAGTGTGGGGAGGCGGGGTAGAGCGCGCGCGCGGGTGAGGTGAGGAGAAGAAGGCCGGGCTGGTTTGGGCTGGCCTAACTCTCTCTCTCCAATTTCTATTTTCATTTTAGTGTATATATACATATATTGCCCATTTTAAATATTGAGTAAATACAAACATAAATTGCAATAAATCCCAAATATGATGCATAGGCTATTATTCTATGTGAATGGAATTAAAATGCAAGCTATATTCCTTTATTTACCAAATTCATAATGAAACCTATATGCTTGCATAAGAAAAATGGGTTTTCATAATAAATAAATGAAAAATTTTAATTGGTTGGGATTTTTAGATTGTGTGGATTTTTAGGGTTGTTACAATAGGGTGACTCTGACAAATGCAAATAGCCCTTCTTTTGAACAATTCTGTTTCTAGCCTACATATACCATGAATTTATTTCTTTTCCATACCTGTTTGTTCATTATAGGATAATGGGACATAATATGTGTATGGGGCAATAAAGTGCCTTTTTTCACTGATGTATTACGTGCTTTCATTCTTAGTCAGAAAGTTGCAATATCTCAGATGTTCAACTGCCTATCAATTTTGGACAGTAGAGTATGGATCCACCACAGTTCCACTACATACACAACTATGCGACACAAGCACCATTGCCTCTTACATGGCGCAAAAACAACCCCATAGTAGACCCACCAATAAACCAGCACGTCCAGATTGAAATATCAGGGATTCCGCTGCACCGATGTTGCGAAGGTATCATCTACCTTCTCCTCGGCGGTATTTGCAATATTGAACGGGTGACACTGGATCGCGCGAATCTAGCATATACAGTGTTACGAATAGCACCGAACCCTGTTGCTATACCTTCCATAGCACATAGGTATCACCACAGAATACCAATCTAGTACAATGTGCTACCAACACACGTCCTCAACGATGCAGAGGCACAAGAAAACCAACACCAGCTGCCAGAATCTGAAGGTAAGAAGTCAGAAAGAACCTACTCGACACATCCTGCTTTGTCATCCACCACATTCGCCACTATTCATAATCATGCTATTTCTTTGTTCCAGAAAGTTCAGGAATACATCCTGTAGACAGAAGAGAGTTCATTTAACAACTCTTCAATGGTAAAAACTTCTTGTAGATAAAGTTCCAGACATCGTTAATTATATGCGGCCACTCACATTACAGTTGTTACATTATGCAGAACAAGATGATGACACTACTTCCAGACTCCGAGCTCAACCAGCTATACAGTATGCATGCTCTGATAAGAAATACTAGTCATACAAGAATATATTCCCTCGTTTATGTGTCACCGAACTTTATGTCAATATTCTATGCACACAGATTTATCAAACTCACAATGACCAACACTGGGTTCTAAAGCGGCAAACACTCTTCCAACAGCACCAGCAACCTACTTAGTTATCCCTGCCAACTATATATCCCGTCAGTCAACATCCTAGCAATCTGTCCACAACCGTCATGTGTAGCCTTATTCTATCTATGTATCAGGCAACAGTCAGCTACGTTTGAAGCCTATATAAATACTTTATTGGAACCAGTGCTTGTATAACAGGTCTGTACTGAAGTAGTCTGTAAATCGTCTTGCTATACACTACAATTATTAGGTATATATGGATCACCGTACTTTCACGTCCAAATCGTTTCATATAATTTATACCTCTTGAACTTGTTATAAGCAAACCACATTATCAATTATGTGTTTAATACTGTCTGTGTCTATCCACTTCCTCATATACGTAGCGTCATATTTCCATCTCTTAGTCATTTATCGTTCTATACTCCATGTGCGCGCTAATGCGCGCCCTCCATACTAGTATATAACCAATTAATCACTCAAGACCCCGGTATGTACCAAAAACTTAGATTTGAGAAATTGAGAATAGAAAAATACCAATGTCCAATACCAAGCCTCAACCGTACTCTCTGGTCTTCGCTGCAATCAGCAAGGAACAAAACCACGGAGGCGACACACCAGCACAGAGGTTGTTGCATGCGTGTGGCCGGCAGGCTGCCCACGCGACCAGCCGCCATGCCGAGACTGAGATGCTGGCCTGCTGCTGCTGCCAAGGCTGAGATGCCGTGCGCCTCACCCGTTCCACTTGGCCCAATTAACTACAGTAGGGCAGTGTCTGGCGGGGTGGAGCCGTGGAGGCCTGCTTCTCTGATTATCTCGTCGCTATGCTGGGCCGGCAATCTACAACATTTGGCCCAACGTCATGGACTAGGCCAGAAAACTACTTATACTATAAGGGGTTTTTTGGGCCACGCCTAGGGCCATGGCCCTAGTGGCCCTAGGCCCAAACCCGCCTCTGGTTCCAGTGAGCCTTTCCCCCTCTTTCCTCTCCAACTCCAGCAGGTATAAAAGGGGCCGACCGCGGAAGGCAGGGAAGACCGGCGGTGGGGATGGAGGCGAGTGGTTTAGGGTCCTGGTGGTAGGGGAGGCGGCCGGGACAGGTCTAGGACGGGGGAGAGGCTTGCTGGAGTTGGAGAAGATGGCGTCGGTGGTGCTCGCCG
Organism: Eremochloa ophiuroides; assembly: GCA_038502445.1. Classification (NCBI taxonomy): domain Eukaryota; kingdom Viridiplantae; phylum Streptophyta; class Magnoliopsida; order Poales; family Poaceae; genus Eremochloa; species Eremochloa ophiuroides. Next base: position 60,964,189 of record JAHLJS010000006.1, read on the forward strand.
GAGTCAGAGAAGATGGTGATGGTAAGGGGAGGGGGAAGAGGCGGGTGGCCGCCGCTCCAGCGATCCCTAGCGCCCGCGGCGGGGCGATGGCCGGCGGCGGGGGTGACGAGGCAGTTGGTTGGAGGAGGAAGATGATTAGTTGGCAAAAAAATCGGGTGTTAGGTCGTCCGCGAACACTCAAGTGTGGGATAGACAGATAAAAAAACGTTTCATGAAGGAAAAAAAAAGGACATGTTCTGGTTTGGGGAAAAAAAGGAGGAATATGCCAAATATCACACATCCCACACACAGAGAACCAAAAAGTGAACTCAGGTCGACAAAATGAAAAACTTAATCTTGAGTATTGAGGTTTGGATAATATTTTGATCCAGGTCGATCGATTAATTTGATGGAACGAAGAAATGAAATCGATTTGGCACGCAACTGCACGATCGCCCATTGTTCTGGTCCATCAATTTAATTACAAAGTTTTTTTTTTTGCGACGAATTTAATTACAAAGTTGCAGGACTGGAAAGCGACCACAAAACACTGTTAGCTATATTTGAACGACCGTTACTCATGCTTCTCCGTACCCAAACAAAGCACACGCCCACCATACAATTATTACGAGGTCGACAATGGCGAGGGCGCATGCATGCATGCAACGGGGTCCTCCTCCCTCCTCCGGCTCATAGCTTATAGAAGGCTTGCCAGGGGCCAAGAAACCACCTGGGGGCGGCAGCCACGATCGAGGTTCTCTCCGACAACAAAACAATGGGTCCTCTCCTCCGCGCCGCCGTGCTCTCCGCCGCCGCGCTGCTCGCCGCCCTGGCCGCCGCGCCCGTGGGCGTGGAGGCGCACAGCGCCAGCGACTGGCTCAACATCTTCAAGCCGCGGAACGAGCACGACTACTTCCACAATGCGAACCAGGGGCAGGAGGAGAACGTGATGCCCCGGGCCAGCGACCAGCAGAACCTCGTGACGGCGCCGGTGAGCCGGAGCGGGCTGATGAAGGTGCCGCCCCGGTCCTCGCCCACGGCGGTGGCGCAGGACACGGTGGCGCTCCCCGTAGACACCGCCGGGGGCGGCTTCCCCGGCGCGTGGTCCATCATCAGCGAGAACGCCGGCGTGTCCGCGATGCACCTGGTGATCATGCGCAACGACAGGGCCGTCATGTTCGACACGGTCACCACGGGGCCGTCGCTGCTCCGGCTGCCCAAGGGCAACTGCCGCCTCGACCTCCGCAGCAAGGAGGTCGGCGCCCAGGACTGCGCCGCGCACGCCGTCGAGTTCGACTACGCCACGGGCGGCGTCAGGGCGCTCAAGGTCTTGACGGACGTGTGGTGCTCGTCGGGCGCGCTCGACGCCGACGGCAACCTGGTGCAGACCGGCGGCTACTTCGAAGGCGAGAAGGTGGTGAGGTACCTGAGCCCGTGCGGCAACTGCGACTGGAGAGAGTTCCCGGCGAGCCTTGCCGAGGGAAGATGGTACGGCACGCAGCAGATTCTCCCGGACGGGCGCTCCATCGTGCTCGGCGGCCGGCGTGCGTTCAGCTACGAGTTCGTCCCGGCGGAAGGGCAGTCGAACGCGCAGGCCAACCCCCTGCAGATCCTCCGTGACACCACCGACGACGTGGAGAACAACCTGTACCCGTTCGTCCACCTCCTCCCCGACGGGAACCTCTTCATCTTCGCCAACGACCGCTCCGTGCTGTTCGACCCCAGGAGCGGCCAGGTGGTCCGGGAGTACCCCGTCCTCCCCGGCGGCGGCCGGAACTACCCGGCCTCCGGCATGTCGGCGCTGCTCCCGCTGGACCTCCGCCGCGGGGACGTGCTCAGCCCCGAGGTCATCGTCTGCGGCGGCGCCCCCAAGAACGCGTTCAAGCTGGGCGAGGCGAACGTTTTCAACGCCGCGCTTAAGGACTGCGCGCGCATCAACCCGCTGAAGCCCGACGCGCGGTGGGCGACGGACCAGATGCCCGTGAGCCGCACCATGGGCGACCTGCTCATCCTGCCCACCGGCGACCTGCTCATGCTCAACGGCGCCGCCAAGGGCTGCTCCGGCTGGGGCTTCGGGCGGCAGCCGGTGCTGAGCCCGCTGCTCTACTCCCCGCGGCAGCCGCGCGGGTCGCGGTTCCGGGCGCTGGCGCCCACCACCATCCCGCGCATGTACCACGCCACCAGCGCGGTGCTGCCCGACGCCACCGTGCTCGTCGCCGGCAGTAACACCAACTCCGCCTACAACTTCAGCGGCGTCGACTTCCAGACCGAGGTGCGCGTCGAGCGGTTCACGCCGCCGTACCTCTCCCCGGAGCGCGCGGCTGGCCGGCCGGCGATCGACGCGGCGACCGTGCCCGCGGGCGGGATGCCGTACGGGGCCAAGTTCACGTTCCAGTTCTCCACGCCCGCGCAGGCGCCCGTGGCGCAGGCCGACCTGAAGGTGACCATGTACGCGCCGCCATTCACGACGCATGGCTACTCCATGAACCAGCGGCTGCTGGTGCTGTCCGTCACCGCGTTCGCGGCCAACGGGCAGAGGTACACGATCACGGTCGACGCTCCGGGAAAGCCTGAGCTCGCGCCGCCCGGCTACTACCTGTTGTACGTCATGGCCAAAGGCGTGCCGAGCAAGGCCGCGTGGGTGAAGGTGCACAAGTGACAAGGCGGCTCGCGTTTGGCACATGTCCACCGGAGTTATATAGTAGGAGAACGTTCGACGGCAGTGGCGCGCAGGGCGTGCATGGGCATCGGATTTGGTTTGTTTTCTCCATGAATTTTGCATCACGTGGTAAGGTGCTCCCTAATATAATTTGGGGCGAAACATATGTTTAGCACAGGGATATTATCGGCGATCCAAGTGTGGCATCGTCCGGTTATTAGTAGCGTGTGTTAGCCTTCCAACAATCAGGAAGAACGACAGGGATCGATAAAGTACAAATGCATGTATCGTGGTATACATTATGCAAACATTTTACCGACCGATCGAGACTGATGGCTCATTTTCTCTTCTTGCGCATCACATGTGAAATGAAACTGTGGATGCCAGTTGCACGTAATCACTCGTGCATTCTAGAAGGACATGGTGTTAAATCTACAACCTTGATTCAAAGGAGGAATGCTACTGGATTTCATAGGGTATAGTTCAGCAATTGCCTTATTGGAGACCCGTATGCTCTTATTCTTAAGATGCGAGACCATCTTCTCTGGGTTTGGGGGTTGGAGTTTTAGAAGAGTGGAGAGTTCCGGAAACTAAGAGATGCCAGGGAAGGTTATAGCTCAAATACGATGGCTGGGTCTTTCTAACACTGTAGTGATCAGTATGTATGATGTCATGGCCATAGCTCGACGATGATGATGCCATTGGTGGCTGAGGAAGCAATGGCAATGCTTCGATTGAGTCAGGCTAGGTAATTAATGAAGACGAGACATGGAGATAACAAAAAGTTATCAAGAGTAGAGATTGGCCTATTGGTATCCTTTGGACTAGTTGGACTAATAGCTAGTTGCTAAACTTTAACCTTGAGTATCCAAACAGAAGGACTAATGGATGGGCTAAAATTTAACCAAAGGCCCAACTAGTTATTAGACAGTTTGCCTAAATGGTCATTGGGCTAAATGGCGGGGTGACCGACGGTTTACCGTTTAGCGTTTAGAATAACACTATTTAATTCACTACCCTATGAAACACAGAAAAAGTGCTATAGTAGGTATGAAAAAGTCATCTCTCTATCCCCTATTCTCTCTCTTGTATCCTATTTTCCCTCCTTGAGCTTGCCACACTGTCCTCTCTCTCTCTCTCTCTCTCTCTCTCTCTCTCTCTCTCTCTCTCTCTCCCCCCCCCTGCCTTGGAGGCAGCATAACTGGTGGCCGGCCCTGGAGGCGGCATAACTGGTGGTCGGCCGACAGTATCCCAGACCTTCCTCGACTCCCACTATGAGCCCATGTCCTTGGCCACCTCCTACCTCGCTGTTGCCTTAGCCATGGCTTGCCTCTGGCTGCAACACCGCCCTCCACCATGGCTCTATGCTCCGCTGCACATGTGGGCCTGCTCTTCATCGAGGCCCTACGCTCCACCACAACTGTGGCCCCTGCTCTCAGCCAGCGACCCTGCGCTCCACCACGACCATGGCCCCTACTCTTCACGTGGTAGCGCCTCCAACGCCAACTGCGATGAAGTGGAGGCATTGGTGCATGGCCGCTGAGCTTTAAAGCACAAAAGGGAGATATAGTAGGGAGATCAAAAGGGAGATATAGTAGGGAGATGTGCATGCAGGATAGTGAAGGGATAGAAAAGTTAGGGGTATTGTTGTACATCTAAAGATATGTATGGAATTATTAGGCATGGATCCAAATAGGTATGGACTAATAATTACTCCCTCTGTATGGAAAAAAAGAGGTCGTTTTAGGGTCTCACATAGTTTGCACACTTAAAAGACACTTTAGATCCGTGAATCACGTTTTGGCCGATGCGATTAACCTAACTCTTCGGTTGTCGAATCAGGCCCTTTTGGTTGCCATAGTCCCATGCAAAATCACGTCAAGCAAAAAACACCTCCAAGTGATGATTCGAATTGTGTCCACATGCTTTGGGATGCAGCGGTCTAACCACTTTTATTGCGTGGGAGATACACGCGACCCTATTTAAGGACCAAAAAACAACCTAATTAATCACTCTTTGGTTTGCTAAATGTTGTCGTAAACGACCTTGTTTATTAGTATGGAGGAAGTAGTTGACTATTTTTTGGCCATGATTGACAAATAGTCCTAGTACATCAAACATGCCCTAAGACTAGAGTCGTTGCGCCCTTTGTAATGCCCTTGCCCGACGCCTCTCCCTCCCCCCTAAAACTAGCATACATGCACCTTAGTCTTTGCTACCCCTTTTGCACAGAAAGTTTAGAAACATACATGTCATTTTAGTTACACATATCTTCCAGTGCCCTCAACATCTCTAAGCTATGAGTCCATCCATATGATCACTTGAAAATATGGTTACAATCGCCACTAAGAAGTAGTGACAAAATTTCACTGTTGTGCTTCTGACGACACCTCAAGTGCCTTCCAAAACCAAGGAGAGCATAAACTAGTGGAGAGATTTTCTTTTGTGTTACTCATGAGAAACTTGCATGTAGTTTGTTGTATCTCCGATATGTATGTCAGGGTCTTGATGGGCAGGGGTACTTGACTGTTGTGTAACTTAAAACTTTGATTCTCTATTCATTTTAATTAAAAGGAGAGCTCTTGTCACTTGCACTGATTTTTTTAAAAAAAACTAAGTTTATAAGGAGGGAAGGAGATCAAAGACTGCCGGTATACATCCGACCACAAGAAAATTCGATAAACTTTACCTCTAAATTAACTTTGTTCCATGTACCCCCTCCTTCCAAATACCGGTGAAAGTTTTGGATCTTGAGGGAGTCCTGGAAGAGTATTGACGAACTTTGACACCATTGAGTACCATACAATCAGTATACCTTCGCTAAAACCCATGTCTTGTGGCTAATAGTTCCATACTTAACTAACGCTTATTATGTTTGTATATATATGACAATCAGTCGCTCATAGGCCCCTCTTCGTATCGATCGACTGGAGCACCCTAACAACTTCACCCAGGACAGACACAGGTTCGTAGTCGCCCTTCACACCTACCAGCTCAGCCAGCGCATCAATCTTTCTCGCAATGGCCTCTTGACAGAAGAACGCATCGAAGCTATCCACTTCGTCCTCGGACTCCTCCGCCGCCTGACGAAGACGAACGCCAGGCGTGCCTGCGTCCGACACGGTGTCTGGATCACTGGTCTCCGCAGGAACACTCCGGGCCATCGCCGTGCCTACTTCTACTTGGATTTGCCGGTTCGCTGCGAGGTCGTCGGCGCGAGAGAGCCGTGCCCGGTGAAGCGCCTCCAAGCCGATGGCCATGGCCTGGGCGTCGAACGGAACGCCGATTTGTTCGGCTGCCGGAGGTGTCCCGAAGCACCGGAGGCCCACGCCGGAGATGTCGAAGACGATGTACTGCGGCGGCAGCTGCACCACGGCGGGTTCCATCTCTGCTGCTCTGTTCGCGCGCCTTCTGCAGAGTGCGTAGAAAGCAGCCGATTTGTGAGCTTAGTAGTATGTTGTAGCTTCTACAGGGAAAAGAAAGAAAGAAAAGGATTACAGCCATACAGGGTGAGTATAGGATTATCGGCTAAGGGGAAATCATGATGGGCAAAGGATAAGTGATTTACCTGTCTATCAGCGTCTAGGACCTTTGTATTTGTGCGGGTGCAGACGTGCAGAGGTGCAGTGTGCACTGTGCAGTGATCTGGTGTGTGTAGTGAGAAGCTAAGAGCCCCCTTCTTGGGCCCTTATAAATAGAGCTAGTGCTAGTCTCAAGCAAGTGATGATTCGACATGCAGATAAACAAGCATTTGCGATGTTCGATCGGCGTGGCTACTTGATGACACACTGAGGTTAAGGTCCGCTAAAGTGCCTTTGGACGAACCGGCCGGTAAAAGTTGTGTCAGGATGCTATGCTACTGCCCGTAGCTTCCGGCAAACATGCTCCCCGTCATGAGGCTTTCCGCTTGATCAGGATTTGCCAAAACTAGGCCCTACCACAAATGCCCAGACAAGCACTCTTTTGAAACGGTGTTGCGGCACTCTTTCGCAGCAAAAGCGTTCGGCGCTGTGTTTTGTACAATCGGTTCTGTTTTCGCTTAGGCCCCGTTTAGTTCCCAACAAAGGGATAGATTTCCTGTCACATCGATTGTACTTTCCGTCTGTATATAGCACTAAATAAAGTAGCAACTGTTGTATGTTTATACTTTTTGTCTGGTTAGATCGAGATGAATCTTTTGAGTCTACTTGGGCCATGATTGGACAAAAGTTGTCAAATACAAACGAAAGTGTTACAGTGTAACTTTTCACCCCTGTTTAGTTGCCAAAATTTGGCACTATTTCCCATCATATCAATTATACTTTTCGCCTGTATGGAGCACTAAATGAAGTAGCAGCTGTTGCATGTTTGTACTTTTTGTCTACCTAGCTCGAGATGAATCTTTTGAGTCTACTTGGGTCATGATTGGACAAGAATTATCAAATCCAAACGAAAGTGCTACAGTGTATTTTTCACCCCTTTTCACCAACTAAACACCCTAGCCCCGTTTAGTTTTGGGAAAAGGTGAGGAAAGGGGTGAAAAGTTGCACTGTAGCACTTTCGTTTGTATTTGACAACTTTTGTCAATCATAGCCCAAGTAGACTCAAAAAATTCATCTTGAGTTAGCCACGCATAAAGTACAGACATGCAACAACTGCTACTTTATTTAGTGTTCCATGCAGACGGAAAGTATAATTGATGTGATGGAGAATAGTGGAAAATATTGGAAGTAAACGGGCCCAGTACACGTCACACATGCATATCCTTGATTAGTACACAACTCTCTTGTATTAGTATTGATATGAACGGACAGCTCTCTTGTTTTTGCGTTTTTTCTGTTGTTTTTTTAATCCCTCTTTTTTAAATTATAAGACATTGTGATATTTATATTTTGATAATTTAGAAATGTCAAACCGTCTTGAAATTTACTCCAACGGAGGGAGTAACATCGATCCTTTTTCATGAAGATGAGCTCCATGCTGCTGCTACTGGTGTTGTCCTTGGCCAACAATACTAGCATCGTGTCTGTAAATTATTCGCTATCCTGACAGGCTGAGAAAGATCATGCTGTACTGGTTGAGCACTTGAGTTGGCCGTTTTTCATTTGGCAAAGCTCCGATGTGGAAAGTTAAGGTTCCTTGGTCTCGGCGGATGGTAACCTGGCACAAGCCATATGTGCAATGATGACGATCAGTGGAAGGCGTGCATGGGGCCGATCGGCGAAAAGTACAGAGCGGCTCGTGTTTACCAAAGCCCCGCCGTCGGCCGAGCGACCCGGAATTCGGGGTCGTGCGTGCACACGACCGCGGCGTAGTGCGCGCGTGCGCGGCCGGATCACCCGTGCCGTGACCTCGTCGCTTCGGGCCGCCTGGAGAGAGCGTGACACACTGTGCCCCTGTATGGTACTGTTAAATTTGTAGTACGTTGTATCGTTGTTGTCCGAGGAAAAAAAAAACTTTACACGTTGTGTATGCTGGCGCACTACTAGTTTGCTAGTATTACTACAACAGAATGTTACTCCCTCCATGCAAAAGTGAGACGTACTTTACCATATGAAAAATCCTACAAAATAGATTTTGATCTGGAATTTCTCTTAAAGGCCGTTTACACCCTTTCATTTTAAAGGAATTGTAATCTATTCGATGGATTAGGCTATTTGGCTAAATTTGATATTCCACAACTTTCCTAAATTAACATATAAGCATATCTTAAATCCATAAGATAAGAGGTGGAAAATTGATTATACAGATCACCATGTTATGTTTCTACTCTGTAGCTTCGCTTTTCAACTCACATCTCTACGGTAGAAATGCAACATATAAGGCTACGTTTGGGAGCGTTCCATGGAGCTGATTCTCGGAGAAGGATACAGACTTATAAGATCTTTCCTACACAGAAGGACACGGACTAAATAAAGTAACAACATAACTTTGCTGGGAGGACAATGAATGAGTACAAGATTCCTATGTTCCTCACCTAATACACAAAGACCAATCTATAATAGAGATTAGAAAAGATGGACCAAGAATCAAGTATAATCTAATCGACTTTATATCTAGCACTTCGGGACATTGCCATAACCTAGCAATGGAAAAGGTTGAGAAGGATGCTTAACAATTCCGACGAAAGGCCCTACAATTTCATAACCTTCTTGAACTTGGTGGACTACGCATTCAATACAAGGTCATCACAACCTTTAGGTCATCACAACCTTTTGGATACCACAATCCTTCATGGGGAAGGGCACAATCTCTAAGTACTGAACAACGTAAACACATGTTTACATTATTGAATACTACTCTAGTTCCGTGCTAGAACAAGAGCGTTCGAGATGAACAGAGAACCCATGCTAGAGATAAGATCAACTAAACTAACAAAGACTTAGCCGAGCTTCAAAGTGGTGTACTTGAAAACTGAAAACGACTTTCAAAAAATTTAGTTAAGTCACCAACTTTCAAAAACTTTTGCTGTTTTCTTACTCAAACTCAAAATATGAAAGCCAAACATAGCTCAAACAAGGTTGGTTTGGTTATGTTAGTTTCTCAAGGAGTAATACAACTCTTATTAAAGTTTTGAAAAGAAATGCTACTAAAAAATTGAAACCACAACAACCCAAACATTGAACCTTAAAACTACCAAACAAGGACTTTGGCAAGAATGAGACAGGGAAAACAACAACATATTCTATTTCACTATATTACTGGACTAGGTCTTAGTCCTTAAATAAAGTTCTAGCACACAAACTAAACTATAACTTTCATTTAAGATCAAACATCAAAATAGGTTCAGAACCTACAGTTTTGTTTCAGTCAAAACAACAGTAGTAAAAAGATGTCAACTCTAGTTCCTACACTTAGAATCTATTTCAGGCTAAAACATGAACATAAACTATATCTGATTTCTAATCTTATTTTGCTCTAAGTTTCTTAGGTGATCAAACATCAAGCACTTGAATTACCAAACATCACAACAAGTGACTGCATAGAAAAGTAAAGCATCACATGATCACAAGTGCATTGACATGATTATGCTTATGATATGAATGCATGATGCTTATGCAATGCAAGTGCAAAGTGCAAGCTTAACACCTAGGGTGTTATAGCATAGACACGTGATGGTAGGCGGCGTCAAGCCGAGGGAGGTGGGAGTGCGTCACTCGAGAACGCTATTGATAGTGTGCCGACGATACATGCAGAGCTATAGGAGAGAAAGGGAATTGTAGAAGAGGACTGGACTGACAACAATGCATTAAGAAGAGGAAAGGTCAAGACAAAGGCACAAGGAGAGAAGGTAATGATGAGTAGATATCCAATTATCGTTGTTTCCTTGTGATCTAATGGCTGAGAAATTAGAGTGATGTGGAGGCCCGAGAGTTGAGATTTGGAGAAAGTAACTGCAGTTAGTGGATATGAATAGATTAGGAAACTTTAAGTGGTATTGTGTTATGTTATGAACATATCTCAGCTACCTTTGCTTGTTTCCAGGGTGCTATGTTATACAATGTTAGGTATTAAGTTCTTAGCGGATGTTCGGCCAACCAAGTATCTTTCTAGAACATGATTGGATTATCGTCTTGTAACATAAAAACGTACATACTCAAAAGGATTTCTTTAACACTCATGAGACTCATGTAGAATTTAGAAATGAGAATCACCTGTCCTCTTTACAAACTCCTAAGACATTTGTTTTCAACATCTTAGTTTCTTAAAAGCTCATGCGCAAGTATAATCTGCAATTAAGCATGGGTATTGATTTCCTCTTAATAAAAGGAACAAAATTTCACAAGAAGAGGCGCCCGTGTAGTAGTCGAATGCTATTTTTTTTTTTCGTGGTGGATGGTAACGAGGGATGGATCCATGTCCATCCATTCCACTCCCGTGCGAAGGTTGGTTTACCTAATGCTCTGGCGTTGCGCACCTAAATCTCCCTGCACCTGTTCCAGTCAAAGCGTCTTGAGAACGCCCAAGCATGTGGAATCAGTGAGCTACCACGGCACCAACTGCTCCTCCTCCTTTCCCTCAATTCACTCCATCTCCATGCATCCCCCGCGCTTGTAAAAAGTAAAAACCAGATTCAAAAAAAAAAATTGTAAAAACCCCGGTCGGGCCCGTCGGGCCCTGTGGTTCGACTGCGATTGAGCAAGCAGGCGTGGTTGGTTAATTTCCACTAATTAATTATACTTGTGTGCCTAGGAACTCCTACTCTAGATAAAGCTTCAGATCCTTCCGGTGGCTATGACAGCAGGCCAAGTGTTGACTCGGCCTAATCTAATTTCCACTAATTAATTATTATACTCGTTGCCTAGGAACTCCTACTCTAGGCTAATTAAGTGTTGACTCGGCCTAATCTAATTGCAATGTGTCTTTGCAATTAATTAGTTTCTGAACTAAAAACTATAGGTTAATTCGGCGCAATGTACACAGAAGCAGAGCATAGTGCTATTCGACTGTCTTCGCGTGCCTTGCAAGTTTTTTTCGGCTAAAAACGTATTTCAGCCCTGCAAACCCGCGACATGATCTTTCTTCCTCTCGTCTGTCGCCCAGACCGTGGCATACTGACATACTGTACATTTTTCTCCGTTGACCATGGGCTTAGAGTGTGTTACTCACTGAATACTGATAAGTGATACTCCAACTACTATTTCCATTAGCCATTACCGTGTATCTTATAGATTCTTAATGCAGGTAGTGATCTTTTTTCCGTGACCGAGAGTCATGTACTCCTTTTCTCGTTAAGAGGAGAGACCAAAAGAAAGGCCGAAATAACGATACAACGGACTCACAAGTAATCCAAAAATTACCGACGAAATTCTGGACAAACAAAAAAACAACTATAAAATAAGAGGGGAAACTTCCACCACAAAACACCAAACAACTATGCCTGCAAAAGAGAAAATATATCCGCGCAAAGGTCGCCAACAGGGGGAGCCGCGGTGGCAATGCATCCACCAGAAGGACCGTATGCGACTAGGTAGCTGCTGCATAGAAGAAGACAACCGATATCGCCAGCGACCAGGTAGCCACTCCACAGTAGCTTGCTAGCGGCCCGGTAGCCACTGCAAGGAGGACGATGTATTCACCAACGGCTAAGTAACTGCTGCAAAGAAAGACCTTAAGTGATCAGGTAGTCACTGCGAAGTAGAGAAGATGACTGCGGCAACACCAACACCCAAGATGGACATGCCAAAGCGAAGAGGAAGATGAAGCACTGGGCACACAACATGCTAGGAGCAGTCCCATCGGATGATGGCCAACAACGTCGGAAATGACGTCCACAGATGCCAACTACATTGAGAAGGGCACAAGGACTTTCGTCCCAGGACAGGGCCCAACAAACTAGTTCTTTTGGCGACGCGTTCAAGAAGGTGAGTGATGCAGGTGCACGACTGCCGCCGGCCCGAAGCATGAAGCTAGGCAGAGTTTTCACTCAGGACCTTGTTCGACCATGGTTGTTAGGATGTCCCATGGCCAACCATCGCGCCGAAACTAGACCGCTAAGGTCAAGTGCAGTGCAGGCGAGGTCGCATGGCTGCTTGGCCTCAATGTCGTCCGTTGCAGCTAGCACCCACGTGCTAGACCGCCGCAAGCTAGCCATGGCATGGCCCGGCCACTGGACACCAGGGAAGGGGGACGGATCCAGGGTAGTGGGTGTCGGATACGTTGCAGGCGACCTAGAGCCGATGAAGGAGCCTGCCGCTGGCCGCCAACGGAAGAGCCAGCGTCCGCGCGCCGAGCACGGGGAGGGGGGCAGATCCAAGGTAGAGGGTGCCGGATCTTTGCCAAGGTGACTCAGATCCGAGCAGGAGCCCGCCGCCGACCGCCCTAGCGCCATGGAGCTCCACGGTCGAAGGAGAGGAGAGGGAGGGTGGGACACGCCGCAGCTGGCCTTTTTTGGTGCGCCGCAGCTGGCCGCCACTGCCGCTAGCCGGGGAGCGACGGCGGTGGCTGGAGGAGCGACGACGGCGGGGAGGTTGTGATGGTGTCGGAGTCGCCCCCGAGTCTCTTGTACAGGCGGTGCGGAGGCGGGGAATGACACAACCTAATGCAGGTAGTGTTCAGTGTATATACCATGACGTGTGTAATAATAACATTCCTTAACACGGAAAGATTTTCCTGCCATAGAGCCTCACAAGCACTGTTCAGCCGTTATTTTTTTTCTTTTTTTGGTTGCCCACACCCACAAATTTTCACAGGTTTTTTTTGTCATCCAAATTTTTTCACCGGGTGTTTTTTAAGCGTTTTTCTTTTGCGGTTCAGATTTTTTCACCGGGTGTGTCGTTCAACACCGACGGGTCGATAGCACGTATTTTTTTCTATCCAGCGCTTACTGTGCGGCATTTTTGTAGGGTTTTCCTTTTGCCGTTCCATATTTTTTCACCGGGTGCGTCGTTTAGCATCAACGCGTTAGTAATGCACATTTTTTCCGTCCAGATTTTTTCACCGGGTCCACCGTTCAGTACCGACGCGGTGGTAACGCGCCTACCGTGCTTTTTGTTGCCCACCCCCACAATTTTTTATCGGCTTTTTCTTTTTTTTGTCATCCAAATTTTTTCGCCGAGTGTTTTTTTATTTTCTTTTGCGGTCTACATTTTTTCACCGAGTGTGCTGTTCAACACCAATGGGTGGGTACGACGCTTTTTTTTCGTTCAGATTTTTTCCTCGGGTCCGCCGTTTACTACCAACACAATGGTGCCACGCTTACCATGCAATGTTTTTGGGGTTTTTCTTTTTTCATCCATATTTTTCACCGGATGCATCATTTAGTAACAACGCGTTGGTAGCACACATTTTTTTTCGTTCTAATTTTTTCACCGGGTCCGCCGTTCAGTACCTGAGACACGCTGCCGACACGCTGCCAACGTCTGAGGCACGACGGCACGAGTCAAAACGAACACGAGGCGAACAGTGACAGGTTTCTCCCTTTTTTTTTTTGGTTTCTCCCTTGATTACCAGTGTTATTATTATATTCTGATGAAGTAATTAAAGAAATTGTGATTCTGGACACAGGGAGCCATTGCCATAGCAATTTTTTCCCTCCAATAAGCAACCAACCCGAACTACTCCTACACACTCCCCTAACGCTTCTGGTGAGAAAAAAAGGGGCGCACCGCGCACGTACTCCCCCTACAGATGCCAAACCCAATACAACCATCGCTCGATCGCGAGATTTCTGATAAAAAATAAGAACAGGAGTCCAGCCTCTTTATATGGATGGTCACCGCTCCATGATCTTGTGTTCCTGCACCGGTCAGCCGTCGGCGCATCACTGTGACTATCCCCATCCCCTTCGGTTACCAAGAGGGCCGCGCCTGTTCGCAAGTCTGTGCTGTGCGGGGAACCGCGGGTGCCTGAGCAAGAAGAAGGAAAGATGCAGCAGGAGGCGACGTCGTCGTCTCCGTTGCCGGCGCTGAGCAACGGCTACCAGCCGCTCCCGTCGCTGTACCTGGGGTTCCTGGCCATCTGGGCGGCCTCTGGCTTCTCCTGGGCATTCAGCACATGGAGGAACCGCCATTACCAGGTAGTGCCAGAGGCTATCGTCTCAGAAGTTTTCGTTTTGACAATGTTTTCATCTGTTTGTTCGTGGTTTGCCGAGTACTGGTTCGTACGAAATTTCTGCAATTTTGTTGGTTCTGTTTAAATAGTGGGCTATGCCATTTAGCGCCAGGGGTTTGCAGAAGCTAAACAAGGCTACCGCGGGCTATAGCCTCCGCTAACCCCATTTAGCGGTTTTGCAAAATACCAATTGAATAGAAATCAGTAGCTCTTAAGCTACAGGTTAGAAATTGGAAGCATAAAATTGGGGACCTTAGTGTGCTACAGTCTTAATGCACCAATCGCTCTTGCCCAACCAAACATTCAGATTTGGCAGCCACTAGAAAACCAAAGCACTGTGGGTGATAGGCCGCGTCCCGCGTTCAGTGCAGGGCGGAGGGCACTCACCACCTCTGCCATGTTCCAGCGTCGGCACCTTGATGAATCTGCAGTAGTCGCTGGTCCGGCGGGTCCGCAGCCACTGCTGCTCCGTTGCGCTCTTTCTCGTTCTGGGAGAGGCCGAGAGGAGTGCGTGCAGGGCGGAGGCCAGTCACCAGCTCTCTCATGTCCTTCCTCCGGCGACGCCGTCCCGACGAATCCACGGCCGCCGTCCTGCCGCTCTTTCTCGAAAAATGGAAGATTGCCGGATTGACTCGTGTATCATACTAGTAGTTTTGGGCCGCCGCTAGGGGATATTTTGAGAAGGCCCACGGCCCATGCCAGATTTTGGGACGAGGGCTTAGACTGTATGACGCTAAATCGCCCTTCATTTAGCCGATTTAACCCGCTAATCGCAGCTATTATATTAGTGGAATCCACTGCTTAGTAATCTTGTGTCCTTTGTGCAGGCGAATAACCTACAATGGATCCTGTCCGTGGTCCCACTGATCAAAGCGCTCCAAATGGCACTCTCATTCCTGTTCTGGTGAGCAAGCACTACTCTGACGTCCGCCTTTCGATCAGTTCGTTCAACGTTTCTGTCCATGAACACCTGTAATCTGGCTCTACTAGCTGCGATTGGTTACCTACACAGTACTTTTTGCGAAATCTTAGCAAGTGATATGATGCTAAGTGATAAACTGGCCCTGCTAGCTGCGATTGGTTACCTAGAATCCTTTTTGCGAAATCTTAGTGATATGATGCTGAATCGATACTCTGTCGCCAGGTACTCGTGCGTGCACCTTCAGACATGCTCCTTGTGGATGTCCTTCGGCGCGTACGTGACGGGGATCCTCTTCCAGACGGCATCCTTCGTCTCCTTCGTGCTCATCTCCCACGGCTACTGCATCATGTGCGAGCGCCTGTCCATCCGGGAGAGACGAACCACGGCCGCTCTCGGGTGCCTTCTGTACCTGAGCCTCGTCGGCTACAAGGCCGCAGTTCCCTATTTCACAGTAAGTAATACTCGCTGAACCTGAAGCATGCATTGTAAAGATTTCAGCATAGCCGCATATATAGGGTAGTATTTATCTTCTGCCGTAGTATAACATTGCAGCAATTTGTTGTCTAAACTTATGTAGCGGAATGCTTGATCGGTTGCTGTTTCTAACACGTTCCTCTGAACAATATGCAGATCATTCTTCTGATCAACTATTTCGCGTCATTTTACATCATATTCCGGCGTACATCCCAGAACCTTATAGTTCTACAGGAGCAGCTCAGTTTCATAGAAGAGGAAGACATCCATTCGTTGCACGGCGCGCTGAACACAAAGTATACAATGTTCAAGTAAGCCCTTCATTTCAGATTGCCTCTTGAAAGGATTTTTCCTGATCCAAAACTCCTTGATTTGCTATGTTCCTAAGCTCCACCTCTCGTTTCTCTTCAGGAGATTTCAGGGAACGATGCAGGTGGCCGCGGTGGCATTCATCATGGTATGAGACCTGCAGCACACAGCACTGTTCCGTTGAGATGATCAGCTCGGTTTGGAATTGCTTCTGAGTTTTGACATTGTCGTTTCAGGTATACATGAGGGCTGACGACACGCCAGATAACTACTGGTTTCGCGTGCTAGTGCGCGAGTGGGTACAGTTCTGCATCTTCATGTACATTGGGTGAGTCAAGATCATGCCGCTGACAGTAAGCAAAACAGCCTCCTGTGTTCAAAAAAGGCATGTGAATTCAGTTTCGTTCCCTTTTCTTTTTTAGATGGAACTTCAGAATCCCTGAAGCGTCACTTCATCTGCCTGCCATACCACTTATGAAATCAGCATTGGAGATCACAATGCCTCCTATTTACAGTGTGGTAACTTTCATCAAATTTTCTAGCTCTCGCACAGCCCAGTCTGCGCATCAAAGACTGAACGTCTTACATTGTTCTTCCTGACGAAACAGGAGATGGACGCAGCTGATTTCAAAGGTCTAGTCTCGGATCAGTGGCATGTTGGAGTGGTGGGCACAAGTGACTTCTCGAAAAAAAATGTTCATGTGGTTATATATGATTATATTACAGTGCCGGGGCCACTACATATCAATCTGATGTCGTGCAATTTTGCAGAGGACTGGTTCAGGCTGTTCTGCACAACCGCTACTGGTGCTGGTTCAGAACCCTAGCAAGATGACGGCTTGTCCTTCCAGTAGAGCCTCAAAGTTTCAGTTGGACAGGGACAACCAGGTATAGTTCTGAAACCAGCTTGCTGAAGATTCCATTGACCAACTGGCACGTTACAAAGCTGACGCAAAATAGTTGAGTTGGACTGAGAAATACGAGTATTTCTTGCGAAAGAATCGACAATATGGATGGACAAACAGTCAGAGATTCAAGGCTTTAACTATGAATGAACCAACTTTTGGCATCTTAGACTTTTGTTTCCCCCTTCGGAAATACTGACAAGATGTACATATATAGAAATGGAAAAAACATGGTTTATAGAATGGATTGATGTTCCTGGATTGATGCGAAGACAGGATTGTTCCTTATGTTAGTTTGGGGTGGAAAAACTATCATCAAAAAATAAACATCCTTCCGGTTGATGATGATGATGATAAACAGTTTGTTGCAGTGTACGTAGAGCCTGATAATTTCATCGATCTCAACATCTCTATTTAGTCTCTTCTGCGTACTTGTAGGTGTTTGTGCCTGTAGTCTGTATGTTGTACTAAAGCTTAGGCACTTCCATTCTTGCCATGTGCCATCTTCTATATTTTCTGTCACATCAGACCAATCCATGACGCCCTAGCCTTGTTTGGACATAATGCCATGGGCTTGCTTGTAACTTACATAAAGAATCCATGATCTGGTAGTTAAGCGGATAAGCATAATAGCGGCATTAGAAATTTTATTAGGTTACTATAAACATGTAAGTACCGCAACATATAACCAAATAAAGAAACACAAAGATCTTTAGTACGCGGAACATAAGTCTCGTTGCTCTATTCCAAAAAAGTTTAGCCCACTAGAAATTAAATTCAAGGAGAACCACATAAGGAAGGAGAGAGCGATACAGTTGCACTGTATCTATGGTAATGCGGAAGCAGAGGGTTCCCCCATCTCTCCCATAGTGCCTCCCCGCTAGTAGTGAGTAGCGCCTCGCCGTCCCTCCCCGGCCGCCACCGCCGCTGGCCTCTGGCGTGCGTGCGTGCGGCGGCGGCCCCCCCTCTCCTCCCTACCCCGTCTGCGCCTCCTCTTTCCCCCTCCACTCCTCCCTCGTCCTTCCTTCTCCGCCCTCTTTCCCCTCCGGTGTGGGGTGGCGGCCGGCTGGCTCCGGCCCTCCGAGCTCGGATCCGGGGGCCCCGCGGCCGGATCCATGGCCTGGCACCCTCCTCCACGCCCGGTCGCCACCGGGCTCCTACTGGCTAGGCTGGCTGGTGGTTTGGCCTCCGGTGTGGGGTGGCGGCCGGCCGGCTCCAGCCCCACGAGCTCGGATCCGAGGGCCCCACGTCCGGATCCGTGGCCTGGCACCCACCTCCGCGCCTGGTCGCCGCCGGGCTCCCTCTGGCTGGGCTGGCCGCCGGTCTGGCCTCCGGGGCGGGGTGGCGGCCGGATCCGGCCCCCCCGGACTCAGATCCGTGGCCTGCGCCCCACCTGCGTCCTCTGCTCCGGCGGCTTCGGGTGGCGGTCTGTCGGTGGGCGTCGTTGGTGGCGGCTGGCCGGCCTTCACGGCCACCCAGGCGGCCTCTGCAACTGATGCGGCTCGATGCTCGTTGTGGGCATGCGGCGGCCGCTAGTCGTGGTGCCCAGGTGGTCGTGGCGCTGCTCCCTTGCGGATCTGGTCTGTGGAGGATAGCCTTGGGCGCTCCCGCCCGGTCAGCTCTCCATCCCTGCCGGTGCCAGCTCGCTGGCCATGGGATGGTGACTAGGGCAGGCGGCCGCCCTTCTATGGTCAAGGGGGTGGCCGGGACTGGCCTGCTTCGTTTGACGTGCAAGATTGGGTGAAAACCCTGCCCGGTTCCTTTGGGCCGGCGGCGGTGGCGCATGCGCGTCATCTACCTTCCTGGAGGCATCGTCGAAGCTCTGTTCGTCAGGGCAGGCTGGGGTCGAAAGACCCTCCCAAGTGCTCCCAACTTTGTTGGCGTCTGCGGATGTCAAGGTCCTTCGGGAAGGCATCGTTGGAGCACTTCTGTGGCCCGCCCCTTCGCTATCGCCGGAGTCGATCCTTCCTGTACTGTACCTGCGTGTGCTTCATTGTCTTCTTCACTTTGGTCTGTCCAGCCTACAAGATGTTTCCGCTGCTGCTTGGTCGTCACAGCGGATACTTTGCCGCTATCGTTGTTCGGGCGGATACTTTGCCGCTGGCGTCGTTCGGGCTCCTCCCTCGGGCAGTTGTTGCTAAGCGTGTGGTTGGAACCCTTTGTCCGACGGATGCTTTGCCGTCGTGGTCGTTTGAAAGGTCCTAAATGGCTAGAGGGGGTGAATAACCTATAAAAATCTACAAACAACACTTAACAAGCCGATTAATAACAATAGCAAGCTTTGCAAAGCACTAACTCTAAACTATGCTATGCAAGCCACCTAGACAAGTATACTACACTATGATCACTAGTTCACACTCAAAGGCTATGTCACTACTATACACTACTTCTAAGTAAGCAACTAACTAACAAACTACACAGGAGAGTAAGTACACAAAAGTAAAGAGTAAATGTGATTTCAATACCCCCGTTGTACAGAAGATATGAAGTCCAATATAATCAATCAATCAAATACAAGGGAAATTCTCGGTGGAGAAATGACACAAGATTTTTTATCGAGGTTCACTTGCTTGCCGGCAAGCTAGTCCTCGTTGTAGCGATACACCCACTTGGAGGTTCACGCGCTAATTGGCATCACACGCCAAACCCTTCTCAAGGGTGCCGCACAACCAACACAAGATGGGGATCCACCAAGCTACGAGCAATTCACTAAAGATGCCTTTCGCGATCTCCCGCGGGGATAGGCTCAAGAACCCCTCACAATACCTTGATCGGAGGCGAAGACAATCACCAACTCCCCTCAACGATCCTCGCAGCTCCAAGCCGTCTAGGAGTCGGCAAACTCCAAGAGTAATGAGAGAAACCGCTGCGAATCACCGCTACCAAGTGCTTCTAGATGATCTCTATCAATGCAATGCACTTGATGCTCTCCAAACTCACCAAGTGATGATCACAATTAAGTAGGATGAGTGAGAGTGGAGTGGGAAGGCTCACAAGTATTCTATGATGTTTAGAAGTGCCAAGAGCCACTCTCCAAACCAGCCAAGTGACTATTTATAAGCCACACACAAGAAAATAGCCGTTTAGACTTCACTGCGTACCGTCGGACTGTCCGACGGCCAGACCGTCGGACTAATCGACACGGTCCGACGCCCCGGATGAACACCACGTGTCACTAGCCGTTTGAAGTCGAACGTTGGATCACAACGGCTAACTTACCGCGCTAAACGAACCGTCGAACTGACGAACGTCGGACTAAAACATACGGTCCGACGCCCTCAGCTGACCACCGTCGGACGCAGCCAGACAGAGCCGTCGGACTAACGAACGCAGCCGTCCGATGCTTCCAGAGAGCTCCCCGAGCGTTGAAAACCGTCGGACTATCGCCGAGAGTCCGACGCTCTCAGAGCTTGCCACGTGTCAGCTTTCGCTCGATCTACACCGTCGGACACTTCGGTTAATGGTCCGACGCTCAGGGACTGAGCGTCCGGCGCTCTCAGCAGTGTTAGCCGTCGAACCGAAGACATTGGTCCGACGCTCTGCGACTCTACGGTCCGACGCTCTATTTTCTTAGGATTTTCACTCAAACCTTTCACCCTTTGATCCCATGTGCTAACACCAAGTGTTCTACACCTTGTGCACGTGTGTTAGCCTTTTCAAAAGAGTTTTTCAAGGGTTTGTTAGTGTCACTAGTATCTATATGCAATGCAATGATCATGAACACCTAGTGGCACTTGATAACCGTATTTCATCAACGATTTCACTCCTCTTGATAGTACGGCTATCTATCCTAAATGTGATCACTCCCTCTATGGAGTCTTGATCACCAAAAACAAAAGAGCTCCTATGGATTATACCTTTGCCTTGAGCTCCTAGCCTTTTCACCATCTTTTGATGAAGCTTGTGGATTCCTTTTGATGATGGACTTATACCATTTGCATGGATGCCGTCAATAGGGCTTTCTCCTTTATTGATGGGCTTACACCATTTTCATGGACGCCGTCATTGCCCTTCACTTGTGGCCTCCACCGACCCGGTCCTTGCTCCATCTTGCCATTTGCTAATCAATTCTCATGAAACACTTAGAGCAATCGTTAGCAAACTAGGTTTCATCAATTACCCAAAACCAAACATGGGCTTTCATCGTTCAAGCGGATGCTTTGCCGCCGTGTTGTGGTCGTTCGGGCGGATGCTTTGCCGCCGTGCCTGCTCTGGCGGATGCTTTGCCGCCGTTCTCTCGTCGTTTCTTGGTGGATGCTTTGCCACCGTGGTCTCTATAGACTGGCAGCCTTGTGTTGATGTTCTTTTTCTGCAAGTTTAGTCAGTTAGGTTTGTGGTGGAGGGTGTCTTCCTCCTGCTTTTCTTTCTGCTCTCTGTTGTGTGTGTTTCTGGGTTTCCGCTGGTAACCCTTTGTATCTGTGTTTGGCCTTTCTTTGGTCCTTTCCTCTTAATGAAAAACGGATACAAGATTCGATCAAGAAAAAAAAGGAAGGAGAGAGCTGGGGTGGAGGGGGGCATGAGACCCCTTCATCCACATTGGATACACCCCTAACAGTCACCATAAACAGTGACATAATAACATGCCATAATATTCAAATAAAGTAGATCCCACTACTTGGACATGTATCACCTTCACGGCCTTTGGGTACACTACAAAACCAACCTTTCTCAAGAACTTGCTTCTATCAAGGGCCTCCTTGCCCAAGACAGGGGAACCTTGGCTACGAAGCTCGTAGCTTGGGTCAGTAATGGCGTGGGGTTTATCCCCCGGACGTCGTATATTGAAGGGGATGAGATTAAGAACATCAGAGGTAAATTAAGAGATAACTCGTTTCTTAATTGAGATTCCTCATAAGCGGATCACATGGTTTATATAGGACAGCTCAGCCCTAGGCGCCAGCCACAAGCTCCTTGGTTCTCTCCCCATTAATCATCCTTAATCTCTTATGAATTCTATCCTTTCCCCAGACTACTAATTGTCATTAACTACAGTTGGTGCCCCATTCACATATATAGAATGTGCAACAACTGTCATTAATTCTATCCTTAATCTCATTGATTTCATTCACATGAATATTTAAGCGTCAAAACATATATAGAATGTGCAACATTTTCTTTCTCTTGTTGCTCGAAAATATTGATATTTTTAACTAAATATGACTACTACACAGATTTTAACGGAGGCGGCAGAATTGCTTAACCGAGACGGGTAGCACAATCGCCTCGGATCGAAGGTCATGGTAAATCATGACCCTAACCGAGGCGGTTGGCCAACCGCCACGTCAGCCTGGGCAAATTACCCGATACCCATTACCCGAACCCGAATTACCCGAACCTGGACCCGAATTACCCGAATCCAAGGTACCCGATCTCAAATTCGGATAGCGATTTTGATTACCCGAAATTAATTTGGGTAATTCGGGTAATATCTCCCTGTACCCGAACTACCCAAACTACCCGAATATGTGTTTGTGTCTTTGTGTTTATGATGTGTTATCAGTTAAACACTTGAACTTATTATTTTATTAATATATGATGCTCTATGTCACTATCATACATTGTTTTCTGTAGATTTCTATTGAAATTCTATATAATTGTTGTTGAAATTATATATAAATCGCTTCTAAAATTCTGTGTAATTTGTTGTTTTCTGTAAATTCGGATATATCGGGTAACACCCGAACCCGAACCCGAATTATCGGGTACCCGAAATTGCGGGTAGTATTTTTTCAGGACAAACATCGGGTAGTAATTTCTATTACCCGAATTTTAAAATACCCAAATTACCCGACCCGAAAAAAATGGGCAACCCGAACGCCCAGGCTGACCGCCACGGCTAATGGCATTAACGGAGGCGGTGGCTTAAGATAATCGCCTCGGTTAATGACTTTAACTGAGGCAGTTATCTTAAGCCGCCCGCCTCCGTTGCTCTATTAACCATGGCGTTTACTTTTACTTGCCCGCCTCCGTTAACATTTTCCAAGAATAAAAATGTTTTTATTATATTTGCATTTGAATTTGTAACCAAAATTTCTCAATATACCGAGAGAAAACAGCTCCAAAAAAGTTTTGCTGGTGAGGGACCATTAATTTGCCAAATAAAAAAATATCTCCATGATTAAGTATGATTAATCAAAAGAGGGTGATATCTACTGCAACCGCAATCGTCTAAGTTATTTTTTGTACCAACAAAATAGCATCATGCAAATGAAATTTTCAGTAGCAGGTACGCTACCTACACCACTCTACGTCACATCCAAATAAAGTTATAATTTTAATAAAATATGGTTATGTGTTGTTATTTGGAGGCCTCTATTTTGTGTTGATATATATGGAATCAACATCAACCCCTTTCAGCTTTATGTTCCTTATTATTCCATTTCCCATCGCAGCCAGTGAGCCACATCTAGTCTATTCCTCATGTATGCACTACCTTCAAGCACCTCATCCTGGTCTCGACCTAGCACCGATGAAGTTCACATAAAGAGCCAATTTCTATTGCAACTATGACCCTTGAATTGGAGTGCTTGATCTTCCATGGCTCTATCAGCCACCATCCTATAGATGGGGGCCACAAATCCTTCCAACCATAAAGCCCCAGGCCCCGTTTGGAATGGAGGATTTCTCTCTCATTCATGTGGGAATTGAACTAAT
This sequence comes from Eremochloa ophiuroides, assembly GCA_038502445.1. Classification (NCBI taxonomy): domain Eukaryota; kingdom Viridiplantae; phylum Streptophyta; class Magnoliopsida; order Poales; family Poaceae; genus Eremochloa; species Eremochloa ophiuroides. Next base: position 60,987,623 of record JAHLJS010000006.1, read on the forward strand.
TCTTATAAAATTCTTGTAAAATTCTTGAGTTTCAAACATACCCTTATTTCGTTGGAGAGGAAGACATCATAATAGACGATGATTACTTATTGGGAAATATGGAAGCATGGATCTCGAATCGAACCCAATGGTATGGAATCTATAGATACCCCCTCTAAACTATTCAATACTATCTTGTCTATCATCGATCAAAAGAAATCTTATAGCTTAATCTGGACACAAAATAACTATGTAGATTGAAAAATGATATATTAATGTAGTTAGCTAGATTCATCATGAGAAGTAGCTGTATAATTATTTTTCTATGGAATAGTACATTTTCATGGCAAATACCAGTAAAGCCGTCACAATTTAGATCGCGTCGATGTCCTCAGTGACTTGCATTTTGGAACACCTCCCTCAAGACACTTAGCTTTGTTCAGTATCGCTTGTCCAATTTGACTTGCTTCCCTAACCTTGCAACAATAGTATTTGCATAAAACGGAGCGATTTTTTCAAAAGCATAGAGAGAAAATGTAAACTTCTAAAAGAAGGTCATAAGGAGAAGATACATAATACTGATTCTACTACCTCAATCTTTGATCATTCTCTAAGATTTCAAAAGAAACAAAGAGGAGAGAAAAAAAAATTAAGGACAAATATGTACATAATCATCTAAAGTTGGCATTTTTAATTACCATTACCACTACAGATAGTGACTCTGTAGATTCACAAAATCATCTTAAGTTGGCAGTATTAATTACTACAGCTACATATAGTGATAACTGAGGTACAGAGATTTACAAAATCTCTAAGTTGGCAATATTAATCACTACTATAGATTGCCGAGAGCTAGAAAATAATCTAGAGTAGGCATTATTCGTCACTCTTATACAGCTAGTAAAGTATTAGTGAAATCTAAAGATATATCTAAAATTGGCAATCTTCTATATTCGAATCCTGGAGCAAACCGCGGCCACTGACTGGAACAAGCAATGCTAACCGTTCGATCAGCATCTTCTTGGGTCTCTACCCATTAATACACACAGCCGGGCCTTCATGAATGCTCACAGCGAACCCACTCAACTCGCTCCTTCGCCTCGGACTACTGCCTGCAGCCGCTGCCCATTGCGGCCATCACCTCACCCTCCGCCTGCAGCAGCCACTCTAGCCAACCTCGGGTCCCCGGACGTCGAGCTTGCACTAGCACGGCTACCGAGCAGCATCATCCCTGCTCGGTCAAAGCCATCAGGGCGGAGACATAAATCAGCGTCGAGTTCCCTATCTTCTCGGCGTCCACTTTTGCCCTTTCTCTATCTTTCTCCCTCGTATTGCTATGACGCGGCCTGTCCGTAGCCCCGTGGACCCGCGCCACTGGCCATCCATATGGCCCGTGCGACATGCCGCATCCTGTACGCAAATGCCTTCGCCGCCACCTCCTCGCTACAACAAACAACGAAGACAGATTGGACTCTACCCCAAATTCAGCCAAGCACCACTACCATGTGCTTCGGCGCCAGCAACTCCAGTTCCCTTCTGTGTCTCCTTCCCGCATGCATGTGCATGCAGCACGCTGCCCGGTGGCGGGTCGAGAGCTGGTCAGAGCAAGTATAAGTATAACAGTGGGTTGCAAGAAGACTGAACGCTGAGGTGGAGGAGAGATGAGACAAAAAGAAAAGAAGCGGATTGTAAGCTTACAACTAGCTTAAGCGAAAGAATCAAGAAAGTATGTAAGAGAGATAGGTGGACCATATATTTATAACAACCAGCTAAACGTTATACAGAGTGGACTGAAAGATAAAAGATAAGATGTAAGGACATCTAACACCACCCTACAGCTTCAATACTCTTGTCTACACATGGGCCAATAAAACAGCATGGGCTATCAAAGATGGCGCGGCAACGCTGCGTCCAGGTTTTCCAGTATTAATAACTACTGTATACTAACTACAGATACTAAATACTACAGACATTCATGAAGTCATCTAGAGTTGGCAATATTATTAAAAAAAGTTTAATGGAAATCACGGAAAGACACCGAGCCGCCGTGCCGCTGGCCGCTGCCCACTGTGACAGCCACACCGAGCTCAGCTCTACTCTCTCCGTCTCACAAATAAACGCAATTCGTTGACTCTTATTCTTCTTCTTTGACCATTCGTCTTATTCAAATTTTTTATATAAATAATAAATTAAATAAATCATTAAGAAAATATCTCTAACAATAAAATAAGTCATAACAAAATAAACAATATTTATTAAAACTTTTTGGATAAGTATTTATTAAACCTGTCTCTTCTACGGTAAGACCGGTGTACTCCAGTGTCCTCACATCCCCAGAGGTGCCAGAAGCCAGAGCCGCGTCAGACGCGGGCCCCACTATGTGGCCCCGGAAGCAGGGCCCGTCATTGCTTCCCCAAACCTCATAGCCGCAAACGCCAAAATTTGGCGACCCTTTTGACCCTTTCGTTGCTTTGCTCGCCCCACCCTTCTACTACTCTTCTGCACAATCTATTTCCCCTTCTGCCCGCCGCACCCAAACCCCGGGCGGTCCCACGCGCCCCGCCGTCGCCTCGCCGCGAGCGATCGCATTGGCGGCGCCCGTGCATCCAGGGCCGATGGCGGAGGGCTCGTCTAGGTGAGCGCGCCGCGCCGGCCTGCTGCGATCCTGTTGCCCCGCCGTTTCGCGCCTTTCTGGGCGGTTGGGTGGGTGGGGGGCGACTTTTGAATTTCTCTCACGCGTGCTTTGTTTGGTGGCCTGCTTCTGGTTGCAGGGGTTACCCCTCCGGCTCCGGGGATGGGTGGAGATTGGCGTTCCACGACCCCGACGTCGTCGAGGTGTCGGCGGAGACTGCCGCTGAGTGGAGCTCTTCCCGTCGCAAGAAGCTGAGGCTGTCCCAGGTGAAGCCGGAATCGGAAACGCGTCTCTCTCACACTCCCTCTGTTTTCATTCCATTTCTTCGTGTTTATTCCGCGTCCCTGGACTGTTTGGTGCTCGATACACAAGTTCTAATGCGCGCCTGGGGTGTACCCATCTGCGAGAATAAAGGTCACAACCTTTTGGTTTTGGGTCGCGTATGCTCATCAGTGATGAGCCCCGTGGTGTGGTCTGGCAGCGCTCCCGCGAGTATATTGAGGGGGGATTGATTTGGGTTGGCAACCGCGTTTAGTATCTGGGCAATTTCGATTGGACGAATTTAATCTAAACTTTCTGGTGTTGGATTATGCTGCACCTTGTGCTGCAGCCTTTTGTTATCTGAATCGTGTCTGCATTATCGATATTGTGGCTTCAAGCAGGTGTCTAGTCTTTCAGTCTGCTGTTGTTTACTGCCCATTTGGATGTTATAGTTGTAGTGATTACTTTGAGGGATTCTTTGTGGTGGTCGTGGTCTGTTCTGTTCTAGGCCTTTTCTAGTCGGCATTTGGATGATCAATGGGAAAGGTGTGATAAGCCTGATAACATGCATGTAGTTATGTATGTACATCAACAGAGATCAGAATATACCTCAGTTTACTTTCTGTGTGTCTCCTATCTACCATGGCTACATGCTAGTTTTATAAATCCTCTCCTGAAAGCAAAAATTTTTCCTTCAAAGCAAAAGTACCACATGTCAGTCACCTGCATGTCAAACAAGGTTATAGCATTTTCATGCTGTCATGCAGTTATTGAATTTTCCTTCCTCTATCCACTGGAAACTCTGGAGTTCATCAGTTTGTATTTTAGTGATTGATTTATGGAATGTTTGGAGCTACATTATTATTATTTAGATTCAGGAATTAAAAGCATTCTGGCCACCAACATCCACAAATGAATGAGTATACCCAATACAACTCTTGGGTTCCTAGACCAAATTCGGGAAAATGGAACCCAAACAAAAGGTAACACTCAAAAGTGAGCCGACACTAAACTAAGGAAAACTTAAGCCTCTATCCTTCTTTGTTGTCGCCATCCCAATTTTCCGAAGACTTTGACCACCATGATTTCCAAATGATGACAGCTTTCTTCAGTCCCTCTTCCTCTTTAGATAACTGTGACCATTGCAACATTATTATTTCCTTTGGTAAGATCTTTTTTACAATTAATGTGATTGTCTTATGCTGTAACAGAGTTTGCAACTTTTTTTTTTTGGTGAATCCTTTCTTTGCAGACTGCAAATCTAAATGGTTATTAACTTGTTACATTTCTCTGTTTTTGTCTTTTCGATCTACATGGTAATACGTGCGCATCAGTTTCTTATGAAAAGGCAGCTTGTTTCTTTCAAAACTAACATAGTATCTGTCAGCTGTTCTTCGTATTCTGGAAATGAAATTATTCATGAGTCTTGATTATCTAAGTTTAGTTTTTTAAATGCACCAACATGTTGTTAAGGTGCCACAAAAGCTATCTGTTCTAAATATCTCACATGTCCAACATATAGGTTATTCCTTCTGACATAATTGAACTTGATGCTGATGATGATCCTGATGGAGTTATGATAATTGGTGAGAAGATATCAAATCAAAAGAATAAGCAAGCAGTTGTTCATATGGATTGGCCAGAGCATACAATGGTGTGGTATTTTGTGTACTTGTTTTTTATTCCCTTAGTTATTATTCTGTGCCAGTGATTTATTTTTCCCTTTTTGTTCAGGAACTTCAGAGTGGTATGTCTACAAATTTGGCTGGTCCAAGTGTTATTCCTGTCACAAATGCTTTCCCATGGGATGGCCTGGGAAGTAATCATAACAATGTTGCTGGTCCAAGTGGTATTCCTGCCACAAATTTTTATCCTTGGGATGGCCTAGGAGCATATCATGGAGGTGCACTGTTACCCCCAGTTTATTTTAATGAGTTTGTTGGGGCACCTGGAGAGGATCACAATAATAAATACTATAATTATAGCACTTCACTGATGGAAAGTGGTAGTAGCTTTAACTCTGGTGCAAATAATTACATGGATGTTCCACCTGGTGCGGGAACAGTTTTACCATGGGGGTACATGCCTTCAATTGAGATGCCACATCAGCCCAGTCAAACTAAGGTCGTCAACAGTGAAATTGATGAAAAGTATAAGGCATTTAAACAGTTTGATACTGTTAGTGACCACAGTGACCATTTCTACGCATTGCCAGGCCAAAGCAATTTTCATGTTGTTAAGAAGGTAGCTATTTAAACTTTGGACATGCTCTATCTTCACTTTATTTCCTCCCAATTTAATATCAAGTTGGTTTATAAACAGCCATCAAAGGCCTGGGTGAAGCGGATTCAACATGAGTGGAAAATCCTAGAGAAGGATTTGCCGGGTAAGTGGTTACTGTTTTTTATTCATGGCCTAATTTTCTAAAGATGTTACAGGTTTGTTAAATACAGATTGATTACATAATGTGTCCTTTACCCTCTCGTTTCTACATGCTCAACAGTTGAGTAGACGTGGCGATCTTTAAAAATTCTCGTGTGTGTCTAAAATGCCTTTTAGTTCATTTTTAACCAGGAAATGCCATCAATGTAAATTGTATTCATGCGTAGTGCAATGTTTGCATCTACTTACTGGTACTTTCTTCTAAATTGAACAGATACAATATATGTACGAGTTTATGAGGACAGAATGGACTTACTTAGAGCTGTCATCATTGGACCAGAAGGCACTCCATACCATGATGGGCTTTTCTTCTTTGATGTCTATTTCCCTTCTCGATATCCAAGTAAACCTCCGGTGAGGAATATTTTAATATCCTATGTATCTATGGAAGCTTTGTTTTCCTTTGTTCTCCATTTACAAGAATATGCATGACAATAGATATGCCTGTTCTTTCAGCTAGTGAATTACCGATCTGGAGGATTACGTCTTAACCCAAATCTCTATGAGTGTGGTAAAGTCTGTCTTAGCCTCTTAAACACTTGGTCTGGTACTGGATGTGAGAAGTGGAACCCATCTAATTCAACCATGCTGCAAGTCCTGGTGTCCATTCAGGCCTTGGTGTTGAATTCCAAACCTTATTTCAATGAACCTGGGTATGCAATGTATGCTAACACTTCTCAAGGGGAGAAGCAATCTATGGCGTATAATGAAGAAATGTTTCTGCTTTCATGCAGAACAATGCAGTACTCTCTTCGGAATCCACCAAAGGTATGGAGATGCATGACTTTCTTATGTTTTTCTTGTTATATGAGTTCTGTTTTTTTTTGGAACGAATGGGCACAAGCTTGTGCCTATTTCATTGATAGCGTAGGAAAAAAATACAATCATTTTAGAAATATGAGGAAGAAAAGAAAATTACTCTTGCGCTGAAAGTATCGCTAGCTGTTTCGTGCCTGCTGAAATCCAGGACAAGGCTTCATCTATCTCTGTTTTGTTAAGCAACCATGGTCTTTAGTCATTGTTTACGTTGGCGAAGAATGTTTTTAGGTAGCAAAAACACGAATAATGTTAGACACATTGTGTCTGCTTCGCAAACCTTTGTCCAGGAGTAGATTGAGAAAGCTAACAATGAGCCCTTTATTAAAAGGAAAAAAAGGGTGAACCCTACTCTTAGCGTATTAATGCTTCCAAATCTGAAGTGTGTTTCATTTTTCAGCATTTTGAGGACTTCATTGTTGGTCATTTCCGCAATTATGGCCGCAAAATCCTGAAAGGATGCAAGTCATACATGGCCGGTGCCCAAGTTGGTTGCCTTGTCGGTGATGGAGTGCAGGATGTTGATGAGGGTGACAAAAGTTGCTCTAACAACTTCAAGGCCTCACTTAAGCCGCTATTGGAGGACTTACTGAAGGAATTCGCCAATATAGGAGTTAACTGTGATGAATTCCGGAATCCTGGAGATACTAGGATTGAAGCAGACACCATACTGAAGTTATAGGCACAGCAAGTAACGGACGTTAAAAAAGTAGGGAGGTTGACACTTGACAGATTTTGGTTCTCAACAGGAGGATTGAAAGATTTTGCTTCTGGGGAGGGGCATAGTTGGGTTGTATCCCCAGAAGGATGTTTGGGGGCACAAGGCCCACAATGAACCATGTGCAACTAACTGACCCCTGCTTTCTGTACAAACCCTCCCAGTCCCAGTCTGCCATTGTTTTCTAGGCACAAGTTGCACGTGGCATATTTCTCTCTGGAAACTGTGTTTTTTTTTTACATCCGTCTGGTGTTAGTGTTACCCATGTCTATCTTTTGTGAGGTGTTACTCCTGTGTAGCTTTGTCTGCCGGCCGGTTTTATGTCCGCATTGCTCTTGTCATTTACAGCCGAGCCGGATAAGCGACAACGCCCTCTGTCAGGCTGGTGCGATTTGTTAGACGCCGGTGGGAGCGAAGCCCTCTTTCTTTATTTCTTTTCATTTTTTCGACACAGGCCTAAGCTCCTACAGTGCGAAGCCAAACTTGAGCCACTGACCCTGTGTGCGTTCCGTTTAATGCTACTATTTGGCTTTCTCCGGATAGTGCCGCCGATATGCAGTTCATTTTTCCTGCTATGTGCGGCCAAATCGGAGCGGGCTGAATTTTGGCCGGCTACCCAGTTTAGCAAGGCGTCCACAGGCTAAATCCAAACGCGCCTGGGTGATTGGGTGATTGCCTCGTTCCCTTCTTGGTAATATCAGCCAACTCTGTCAGTTTACGCTTGTCGCGTAGGTTGTTCTGTCCTCTGCAGACAAAAGATGGGTGTGCCGGATGGTGGCGGAGCAACATTGGAGCTGGTGGAAAGCCGGCAAGGATGGATGTAGCCGGTGGAGCTACTGAGCTTGCTCGCCATTGAGCCATCCGCGCCGTTTTGTGTTTCTAGTTTCTAGAGACTGGTTGTTTGCTTCCCTCAACACAATCCGAAAACCCTCAGAAATTGTTAGTTCGAGTGATTGCATCCCTCCCTCAGATGTCTGAATTTTATTTTTCTTCAGTCGATGCCGCGATTGCTGCCAACAATCCATCTGGAGCATCTAAGGACTAAGGGCTTGTGGTCTGTGGATGTCTTCCTCCTTGGATCCGCTTTTGCTGCCCGTCTACGTCCTCACTGTTGCTTTGCTTCCTGTCCTCACCGTTCGGTCTGCTACCATCGCCTCTACTGCGGTAGCCTCACCCCATGCATGTCCCAAGACAAGATTGACCGAAGAAAACTGGGATCTTGAGTTGAGGGGAGTGACGGCGACCGTCGCGTTACAGTACCCGTGACGCTACAGGGCTGTGGGCACTGTTCACAAGCTAGGGCTGCAAGGGCAAGAGAAGGGTGGCCGAGGGCCTTGCCCGGAGGCCAATAAGAGGGAAGGATTTTCCTTTTTAATCTATACCTTAATAATAAAGCAGCAAAATTTTAATTTTTTTCGTCCATCTTTCCTAACTATCCGTCACTATTACGTCCGTATCTATATCTATACCTTCCCTGTCTAACGTCCTAATGAAAAAAAGTTGGACCGAGAGCAGGACTCTCCAAGCCCAACAATAAATTCCCATCGCTTGGAATCAACAAGACAAATTAATCCGCTATAAGCTCCATGTACAAGACAATAACAAAATAACAGATCGACTTTTAGAGATTTGGATTGGACGGGTTAAGTCTCGGATCCGCAAGTTCGACGACAGGGACATGGGGCGTCACGGTCAGTGAACTCGATGGCAGGATATGCTCGCCACCGATCTCGATGTTGGAGACACGAGCGAGGAGCTCGACGTTGTCCTTGGCCGTTCACCCTCATCGTTTTACTTGCGCCTGGGCTTAGCCTCCTCGCTGCACTCCTAGATGATCGGCCGATGGTGCTCCTCGATGTAGTGTTGGATGGATTCACAAGTGATAAACATTGCTGGTTAGAGAGGTAGAGGCGTAGAGGAACAAACGTCGTGCAGAGGATCAGAGGAACTAGAAGCTTACTGTCAGTCTGTCAGGGATGGAAAGAAGTGCTAGGAGAGAGGCAGAAGCTGAGCAGATCAGGATATAAATTCCGTTGCAACGCACGGATATGTTTGCTAGTTATTGTTTAATTTCTTAGGAGGCCAATAGCTAATATATATATAAGAGATACATATGACTAACACCTCACATGAATAGACAATGTGGTACTAATCCTATTTACGTCCATCAATATAAAATTAGCCATAATGGCCATTAGCACCGGCCTAGGTCCAATAAGCCTTTGACGTATAGAGCATCTCCAAGAGTTTGCCAAAATTCACTTGGCAAATCTTGTGATCTGTTAACTCTCTAAAATGTATGGCAAGTGAAAAAAGAGCTCTTCTCTAATAGTTTGGCATAATTCACTTCCCAAACCCAGATTAAACTTACATCAGGAACCCTGAGGCAGAAACAATATTATGTGTATGTCCTTCCACCTCTTGAAAACTTACATCAGAACCCTGAGACAAAAACAAAATTAGTTTTTTTTTGCCCTTTCACCTCTATATACGTCGCCGATCCACGCTCGTTTGCGCGCGCAGGGGAGATTTACCAAGTTGCTAAAATTTCCAAGTTGGATGCTAAACTGTTGGAGGGGTGATTTCTCTAGTTTTGCCAAAAAAATGAAGAATAGCAAGTGGGTTTGGCAAACTCTTGGTCCTCTTAGAGATGCTCTAACACTCAGTCACCAGATGCATGTGAAACATCTTGATTCGTGGAGACTGGACTCTAGAGGCGGATAGGGGTGACTTCTCCATTCTTTCGCTCTCAGGGAGTGTTTAAATCCCGGGTGTAAAGTTTCTTCGTGTCACATCGGATGTTATGAGATATTGAAAGGGTTTTTTTTGATACCGATAAAAAACTAATTACATAACTTATTCGTAAATCGTGAGATAAATTTATTAAGACTAATTAATCAGTCAGTAGCAAATACTTACTATAGCACAATATTGTCAAATTATGGACTAATTAAACTTAAAACATTCGTCTGTCAATTTACATGCAGTCTATGTAATTAGTTATTTGTTGTCTATATTTAATGTTTCATGTATATATCTAAACATATGATGTGATTGGTGTAAATTTTTTTACAATGAAAACTAAACAGGCATGTCAGCACTTGAATCCCCGTGAGCCCGTGCTAAGGAGCCAAAGACAATCATGTACTAAACCCTAAACCTGATTGATGTTGATTTGTTGGAAGAGTAAAAATGCCCGATATTAGCTGTAAGCTCGAGCGAACAGGCCTACACCGCCCGCTCGGAAAGGTCACTAAGAATTGACGTTTTATTTTTTATACTAATCTTGGATTCAACCGAGGTCTTGGTCACTCTCCCTTTGAATTCTGAACCATACAAATCGTGAATGAGGACAACGCAGGAAGCAGGAGATTGTATCATTGTACAATACAAATACAATCTGTATCCACCAAGCCGGTCGACGACTTGTTGCGCGCGAACCTTGTCTCCCTCAGTCCCTCCACCCCTACTAAAACGAGCTGCACTATCGCTGCTCTGCTCGGTAAACCGGCACGCCCAGCATTTTTAGCACATCGTCTTGCTGCTGCCTCTGCTTCCCGGAATGGCGCGGCCTCAGAGGCACGAGCACGACGCCTGCACTCACCAATTCCTTCTCCTCCTCCTGCTGCTGCTTCCCACCGCCAAAGCCGCGTCCTTCTCCACGCTGTGCGGCTCCATTCCCCCGAGCGAGCTCCCCCTCGCCAAGCAGCCCTACTACGGCGCAGGCCTCGCTCTCCCATCGACGATCACCGACGGCCACTTCTCCGGCGGCCGAGATCTCCACTTCGCCCGCGACCGTCCCTACACCCGCGACATGACCTTCCTCCCTCGCTTCGGCTCAGCCAGGGCCACCTCCGACCCCGCCGTGACCCACCTCTCCGCCACGCTCACCCTCGAGGGGACCCGCCGCGCCGGCGGCTTCCGCTGGCGCGAAAGCGGCGCCCGCCCCTACTCCGTGTCTTTCGACCTCGACGGCTACTACAACTCCACGGCGGCCACCGGCCCCACTTCCACCGCGGAGCTCTGCATGGTCGGCTCCGGCTCGTACGCTAGGGAAGACGGCTCCGGCGTCGTCCTCCTCTCCGACGTCGTGCTCCGCCTCCACCTGCCGCAGCCGGCCAACCTCTCCCGGCCCTTCGTCACCGGCAGCGTCGAGGGAGCCGACTTCCGTTCCATCGCCCTCCTCGCCTATACGGCCGAGGATGGCTACGTGTACGGAGACGGCGCCGCCTCCTGCCCGGCGCCGCCCGCCCCAGTGCGTGGCGCTCGACAGGTGCTCCGCGGGTACTACTCGTGCATCCAATTCAGGGCACTGCTCCGAGGCTCCTACACCCTGGAGTTCAGGCCCAACGAGCACGACGGCGCTAGCACTGGCAGCAGCAGCTTCCCGCTGCGGCTGCGCCGCGGGGGCATGTATGTCAACCAGATTGGCTGTGCCTCCGGCGGCGGCGGCGGCGGCGTGCGCGCGTACATGGTGTTCTACGCCAATAAATCGGACGCCTCGCCGCCCAACAACTACAGGGCGGTGGGGAGGACCTCCTTCGCGATCGGAGACGAGGCGCTCGTCGCCGACGGGTTCTGGGACCCGTCGCGAACCCAGCTCTGCTTGCAGGCGTGCAGGGTGGCGGCGGCGAGTTCCGGCAAGTCCCGCGCGGACGACGACCTGGAATTGCAAGTCCACGAGTGCGGGATCGGGGTCAGCCTCTGGTTCCCGGCCGTGTGGTCGATCCGGGACCGGAGCATCGTGTCTGGGAAGATCTGGAACGCGAGCGGGGACGCAGCAGCATCAGGCGGCGTGATCTCGGTGTCAAGAACCGCGAGCTACTACAGGGGCGAGCTCTCCGGCATCAGCTACAACTACACCCGGGTGGAGGAGGCCAAGAAGCACTACGACTCCATCCCGGCGTTGAGCAAGGAGCGCAAGGGCTGGTTCCCGGGTAACGACTCGTACCGGGACTTCGTGTTCCGATTCTTCCTGGAGAAAGAGAAACAAGGGCTGCCTGGCGGGCATGCCTGGCCGGTCACCATTGCCTCCGCCTTGGTTGAAGGGGACGAGGCGATGGCTGACATGGCCTTCTCTCGGCTAGCAGCTGAGGCGAACAAGCAGAGGCTGCTGAATGTCAGCTACACCTTGGAATACCACCGGGTCGCCTCTGCGAACGCGAGCTCATCATCTCCTCGGTTGCAGTTGCAGCGCGTCTCCGCAGAGGGTGTCTATGACACGAAGACAGGCTCCCTGTGCCTGGTGGCCTGCCAAGTGACCAGCAACGGTTCGTCGGACTGCGACGTCCTGGTGACCTTCCAGTTCGCTCCGGTGGACTCTGTATCCGGAGAGCGTGGCGCTGGGACGATCAGGAGTCTGCGAAACCCGGGCGATCCTCTGTTCTTCGAGGCACTGGACATCGTCTCGTACGGGATGTCCGTGCGGCAGAAAGAGGAGTCCAGCTCCAGGATGGACATGGAGAGCGTCATGCTGGTGGTCTCCATGGCGCTGTCCTGCGCTTTCACCGCCCTGCAGCTGCGCCATGTGAACAGGCACCCGGAGGCGCTGCCGGCCACGTCGGTCACCATGCTCGTCGTCGTGGCCCTTGGCTACGTGATCCCTCTCGTGCTCCACCTCGAGGACGACATGTACACGGACACCCAGAGGCGGTACGTCCTCCAGCTGACGACCGCCGGGTCGCTGGACCTGAACGAGTTCGTGCTGAGGGCAAGCACCATGCTGGCGCTGGTCCTGCAGCTGCGCCTCCTCCATCTTGCCCTGTCGCGGAGATCGACGGCGGAACAAGCCGGGAGCAACAGCAAGCACGAGGGCTCGCCGTCGCCGTCGCCGTCGTCGGCCGACGCCGAGAGGAGCACGCTCTGGATATGCCTGCCGCTGTACGTCCTCGGCGCGGTCGTGGTCTGGATCGTCCACATGAGCGATGATGGTCACCGGCGCCTTTACGGTCGTCGACGACCACAAGCAAGTGCGCTCTCTCTTTCTGCTTCTGCTTCTGCCCCGTCGGGACCGGCGCTAGTGGACGACCTCGCGGCCTACGCGGGGCTGATCCTGGACGGCTTCCTGCTGCCCCAGGTCGTCTCCAACGCGCTCTCGGGCTCCAGGGTGAGGGCGCTCTCGCCGTGGTTCTACGCCGGCGGCACCGTGATCCGCGCGGCGCCGCACGCGTACGACGTGTTCAGGAAGCGCAACTACTACGTGCCGTCGACCTGGAACTGGAAGCCGGCGACGATTGTGTACGCGAGCCCTCGGGACGACCTCTTCGGCGTCGCGTGGGACATCGCCATACCGTGCGGGGCTACGTTGCTCGCCGCGCTTCTGTTCCTGCAGCAGAGCCTTGGGGGCGCGTTCTTGTGCTGTTTCAAGAGTAGACGCTCGGGCTCGGCCGAGTACGAGATGGTCTCCACCACCACGATTAGCTCTCAGTGACCGTCAGCTATAGGATTCTGCAACACTATGGCCTCGTTTAGCACATCTCAGCTTCATTTTTAGAAAATAGCTGTTTTTTTAAAAATAGCTTCATGAGCAACTTGTTTGATGAAGCTGAACTGTTTCGGAAATATTGTTTGGTAAAACAGTTTCACTAACAACTTTATGTATGGTTGGGAGAAAGAAATGAGAAAGAAAACTAGAATAAGCTACTTTTTTAGCTTTATGGTAACTCATCCTTTTGTGAGAGGGAGAGAAAAATAACTTCACCCATGAAGCTGTTTTAGAAAAAAAATATTTGATAAAAAAATAGCTCACAATAGCTCGTAAAACTGTTGTAAGCTGTACTAAATAGCCGCTATATAGGATTATGGTATTTGTTTGAGTTATATACGAGCATGATGGTACAACATGCTGGATCGTGGCAGGTCCCGACAGTAGTTTGGCCTGACGAATTATACTTCTACTCCAACATGCTGAATTTTTTGTTATATACATAAATATACACTATGTTTAATTACGAAATATTGTGTAACTAAAAAGGGCAGAATAACTTCTAATTTAGAAAGGACTTTTATATTTATTAAAAAGTGCAGTTTAACCTTTTATTTGGTGTCGCCCTATGCATTATGCGCCGGCCTGATTGTCTCCATGCTCTTGCCATATCGCATCTGATCCGTTAAGCAACAATGCTTATACTGTCATATTCTGTGACTGTTTGATTCTTGGTATCTCAGTCTTTGCTGTCAGCTTGTGCATAATGCATTGTTTATTTTGTCTCTTCTGCAACGAAATGTAATGCTTGATGCTGGTGGCCGCCGGCCGGCCGCTGCCGCCCCAACGCCCACTATGGTGACCAACTGACCAAGTGACCATGCTGGCGGTGCAGCGACTATAAACACTAGACAGAGAACCGCCCTCGCAGTCGCAGCTAGCAAAAGCATATCGTGCATTCCTGTTTCGCCATGGCGTGGCCCAAGATTCTTGAATCTTCCGCTCACCTCTGCCTTCTCCTTGCCACCATCTTCCAGGCCGCCACAGCCATATCCTACTCGTCGTACTCCTCGCTATGCCACTTCCCCGTCCCGTCCCCTGACCTCCACACCGGCAACCACCCCCATAGCTCAGCGACAGCGAGCAATAATAATCTCCTCCCCCGGATCTCCACCGGTCACTTCTCCGGTGGCGACGACCTTCTCTTCGCCCCCGAGCGATCCTACGCCGTCCGCTCCTTCTCCTTCATTCCCCGCCGCTCCGCCATTACCACTGACCCCGCCGTCGTTCGCCTCGTCGCCACGCTCGCTCTCGAGGGATTCGGCGTCGGCTCGCGTCGCCGGGAATACCACCACTCGGTCACCTTCGAACTCGAAGGCTACTACTACTACACCGCCACCTCCTCCGGCGAGCTATGCATGGCCGGCTCCGGTTCCTACGCGAGAGACGACGGCGGCACCGACACTGACGTCCTCTTGTCAGACGTTGGACTCCGCCTCCACCTGCCTCGCCCTTCGAACCTCTCCCAGCCCTTCGTGACCGGCCGCCTCCATGGCGCCGGCTTTGGTGCCATCACCCTCGTCGCCTACGCGGACGACGACGACAACTCCCATCCCGACGGCGGCGGCGACAGTGGCTACACGTATGCAGACACCGTGTTGTCCTGCCCGCCGCCGGTCACGCCCGCGCCTGACGGGCAGCATGTGCTCGGCGCAGCAGGCTTCTCGTGCTCCCGCCTCCGGGCGCTACTCCAAGGCTCCTACGAACTGGAGCATAGGCCAGGCAGAGGCAGACACGCGGCGGCGGGCAGGGGCACCTCGCCGCTGCAGCTGCAGCTGCGACGGCACCGGCTCATGTACGTGAACCAGATGAGCTGCGCCACTGACGGTGGCGTGCGCGCATACATAGCTTTCTACGCTAATCATTCGGACTCCTTGCCATCCAACCAGTGGAGGAGGCTCAGCTCGGTGTTCTTGGTCGGCGACGAGGCGATCGTCGCCGAGGGGTTCTGGGACTCGTCTCAGAGCCAGCTCTGCCTGAGGGCGTGCCGGGTGGTGCGCGGCTCAGGCTCTTCACTGGCGGTGGGCGAGTGTGGAATCGGCGTCAGCTTCTGGTTCCCGGACACATGGTCGTTCCAGGACCGGAGGACCTTGGTCGGATTGATCTCGAAATGGAGCAGGACGAGTGATGGCGACGGTGACGGAGACACCGTGATGATGTCAAGCACCACATCGGTGTCGAGCAGCACGGGATACACGAGCGACGATGACCTCTCTGATATCAAGTACAACTACACCTTGGTGGAGAAGGCCAAGGAGCACTACCACTCCGATCCGGTGCTGAGCAAGCACAGGAATGGCAGCTTCCCGGGTAACCACTCACGCCGGGACTTCTTCGTGTTCCGTTTCGACCTAAAGAAACAGGACTCGAGCGGTTATCTGTATGCCTCGCCTGTCACGATAGGCTCCACCGTCGTCCAATGGGATAGGCCGATGCCTGACGATCTGTTCTCTCGGCGTGTCGCGGCAGAGGTGAGCACGCAGAGATTGCTGAACGTCAGCTACGATTTGGAGTACACGGTAGCAGATGTGAAGTGGCACGTCGATGCGGAAGGTGTTTATGATACTAAGACAGGCTCCCTCTGCATGGTTGCTTGCCAAGTGGACAACAGCGGCTCCTCAGACTGCCAGGTCCTGGTGACTGTTCAGTTCGCTCCGGTGGACGCTACCGACACCGAGGCATGGGAGCATGCTGTTGGCACGATCAGCAGCCTGAGAACGAAGAGTGACCCTCTGTTCTTTGAAGCTCTGGAATTCGAAAGCCAGGGAAGGCACCTGAGGCGACAGCGTGAGCTGAGATCCAGGATGGATAAGGAAATCACCATGCTGGTCTTCTCTCCGGCGTTGTCCAGCGTCGTCCTTACCCTGCAGCTGCGCCATGCCAAGAAGCACCCCGAGGCCGTTCTTTCCATGTCGATCACTATGCTCGCTGTCCTGGCCCTGGGCAGCCTGGTCCCTCTCATGCTCGACTTCGAGCCTGCCCTCAGGGCACTGCAGAATCGCTTCGCTTGGCTGTGGACGTGGTATCGTTACGCGCCGAATAGGCTCCCCTTGCGTGTCGGCACCATGCTGGCCTTCCTGCTGCAGCTGCGCCTTCTCCAGTTGGCCTTGTCGGGGAAGAGACCATCCGCCGCTGTCGAGAGGAGGACGCTCCAGGCATGCTTGCACCTGTACTTCCTCGGGGCAGTCCTGATGTTGATCGCCAACAGAGGCGACGGCAGTGCACATCTGCTAGTGCTAACCGAAGACACGGTCCCCGGCCCGACGCCGGCCGACGTCCTCGTGTCCTGCGGGGGACTCGTCCTGGACGGCTTCCTGCTTCCCCAGGTGATCTCGAACGCGTTCTCGGGCGCCAAAGCCAGGGCGCTCTCGCCGTGGTTCTACGTCGGCGGCACCGTGATCCGCGCGGTGCCCCACGCGTACGACGTGTACGCGGGTCCTCGCGGTAATCTCTTCGGCGGCGTCGCGCTGGATGTCGCCGTCCTCTTCGGGATGGCGTTGCTGGCCGTGCTGCTGTTCCTGCAGCAGCGAGTTCGGCTTCGGGGAGCGCTCCTGTGCTCTTCAACAAAGACGAGGTCGGGCGCATACAGGATGGTCTCCAATGTGTCGTCATACTCATACTAGATTGAATAGTTGTGTTTACAACTGATGTTGTTCAAACGTCAGAGCCCTAGAGAATGAATAATTATCGGATCGTGCCACTTACTCTGTTTTGGATGAACCACAATGGTTTATCGTTTTGCTAAATAGCCAAAATGGTTTGGTTTGAGCTTAGACACGCAGTACCGTGGCGTAGGTTAGCAATAGGGTGCGTCTGAAATCTATGTGGCTCATGTTCTCTATTTGTTTTGATGTGATGCATGCTTAACCGTAAACCGTTCGTTTGGGTGCAGAAACGCATGCCTGCTTGATGGCTATCACCCCGGTAGCAAATCATGGAATGATGCAAATTCAGCTTGATTCCTTGGTTCTGGTAAAGGCCCTTAAATATTCTGAATATGATCTTTCGGCTGGACGTACTTTGTTTAGAGAAGATAAATTTCTTCTAGGCACAATTCAATTCTTTTGATGTGAATCATGCTCCGCGTTCTTGTAATATGTGTGCGCATGAGTTAGCTCGTTGTGGTTTGTTGTGGGACTCGGATCAATCCTGTGTATAGGTAGATCCTCTCCCAGAGTTTGTAATTACTTTGGTGGATCATTACTTCAACACCCCCTCAGACGTAATAAAGCAGTGAGTTTTTGCTTTAAAACATTTGTCCTTTTACTCATGGATTAATATATCTTTTGTGTTGTAGTTCCCTTTGCAGAAATTTACCCCCTTTGTCTTTTGTAAAACTTTGCCGGAGCTACTTGGCAGTATACGGAGATGAAACAAATTACCTGCATCTTCTTACATTTACATGTTGAACTACTATGACATTTCGAAATTCTTTACATCACCTCATAATTTTTTTTTGAATCGAGGCCATACACAATTTCCATTCGAATTCCTACCTGAAACCTGATGGATTTTTATCCTATTAGGACAAGGATATGGCTAACTTTTTTTACCCATGCGCAAGTTAATGGGGAAAAAGTCTTACCCAGCGGGTGTAACACCCGAAAAATTGTATTCTTTTAAATAGTAGGAATTTATTTAATTATGCAATTAGTTGATCATTCCAATATAGGGAAATAATAATTTTTCTCAAATATAAAATCAAACCTAGGTCATACACATGTATGATGCATTCATGCTGGAGCATTTCTTCTTTGTACTGTTGTAGCTTATTTAAATTTCTCAAATATTTCAAAACCCAATTTGAAAATCCTTTTGGAAAATGAAATTGAAAAATGGAAAAGTAAATAGAGAAGAGCCCTTCCCCTCTCCTCCCTGGCCCCAGCCGGCCCAGGTCGGATGGCCCGAGGCCAGCTCGGCCGACCAGCTCCTTACCCCTTCTGACTCACGAGCGGGACCCACGGGTCAGCCCCTTCCTTCTCCACCTCCCTCGCCGCGCGAACAGAGACGCCGCTGCCGTGTTCATCCGCTGCGGCCGAGCACGCGCGCGCGAAGCGTCCCTCTGCCGTGACTGCCAGCCCGACCCTAGCGCTCGGTGCTACCGACCTGTGGACCCACAGGACAGCCCCTCCCCTGTTTCCCTCTGCTGCTCGCCGAGAGTCCGACGCGGGCAAGAAAGAAACGGCCAAAGCTGAGTTCGTCGCCGCGCCGAGAGTCCGAAGCAGAGAAGAAACGGCCGAAGCCGATTTCTCCGCTCGCCGAGTTTGTTTCAATCTCCGAGATTGTCGTCACGCCTCGGGAGTACTTAAGCAGCGCCACATCCCCTCGTAGCCGTCACCTAACCCTAGCCGCCTCTTCTCGCCGCCACTGCCGAGCTTCCGCGAGAACCGAGCAGCCGCCGCCGCGAGCAATTAGCTCGATTCGCCACCAATTTCCTCTCGGTAAGCCTTTGAGGAGCTTCGCTGTGATCTTGTGAAGTTCCCGAGCACTTTCCCCCCTTCGATTTGTGCACTGACACACCTCCGCCGCCGTTGCAGAGGACCACCGTCCGCTGGGTCACGCCGCGAGCTATCTCCGAGTCGATTTCTGACCTTCCCATCACCCTAGGTGAGTTTGCGATGCTCTTCCCGATCTATGGGTACCCTTCCCGACCTATTTCATGCACCGAGGGCCGAGTTCACCTTCTTCGGCGGCCCTCCGGCCATGGCGCCGCCGTCGGCCTCTGTTTTCCGGCCGAGAGCACCGCCACCCCTCCTCTCTGTTAATCTGATCCGCCGATTTTGAATCGGACGGCCGAAGAGCAGCCCATACCTATTCGGCCAGCGTTTTTGCGAATAACCCCCTGCAGTTTTTAATGCTTAGCCCGCAGCCCTTAGCGTATTCAGTAGATTACGTTTGAAGGCGTATTTATTTTCGGTATATATGAAAATGTGTTTTCAGATTTGAATTCAAAATTGTTTTATTTATAATTTCCACGTTTTAGCTCCGATCTGAACGATTCAAATTGCGTTAGATTCGTAATTTCATAATCTATCTGATGGTACCACTGTTTCATATATTTTCCACTCTTAAAATTCGAGATTATATTTAATCTATTATTACTCTATTATAAATCATGTAAAATTCATATCTTCCTCGTTTTAAATCCGATTTGCGCAAACTTTATATCGATGTGATCGTAGCAACGCGTAGATTTGTTTTATAACCTTTTTAATTTATTTTCTCTCTGTTGGTGTACTGTTCTAATGAAAACTCTTATTGTATGCATGATTGCCCCTGTATGCGTGTGTGTTGTTATGATGGATCGAGTATAGACGGTGAGCCATACGTGGGTGATCAAGATCAGTACTGCGACAACCCGGATCACCAGGAGTTTGCTGATCAAGGCAAGAATTAGCATGGATCATCCTTGTTGTCCTATTCACCAAATAAATAATTGCATTTGCATGTGTCTTTCTTGTTAACCATATTTACTTCCTAGTTTTGTTATCCTGT
This sequence comes from Eremochloa ophiuroides, assembly GCA_038502445.1. Taxonomy (NCBI): domain Eukaryota; kingdom Viridiplantae; phylum Streptophyta; class Magnoliopsida; order Poales; family Poaceae; genus Eremochloa; species Eremochloa ophiuroides. Next base: position 61,007,450 of record JAHLJS010000006.1, read on the forward strand.
TCCTTGCAACCTATGGGTTTATGCATGTGGTAATTGATGCTCGTGCGTTATTGATATCATGATCATGTAAACTGATTAATTGAATATGCAATAAGAAATTAAAAGATGTCTTTTTGCAACATGGAACTAACGGATTGGAGCATAGTTTTGTGATGCACCATATCCTTCCCCCTTGGTAATGATCTGTCAGCAAAAGCTGGGACTTACAGTGCAACTATGAGGGCTATATGGCTCTGGTTTTAGCTCAGTATGAGGACCTTTTCTAGCTTGTTAGAGGTTACCGAAAGGCGCAAGAGGGGCTTTGACGACTCGGGTATAGTGCGGCCTCTGTCCATATGTGTATAACCTGCGTGACCTTGTGCCATATGGAAGGGGGCTCTACATCTGCTTGCCGAGGAAACCTCGCGGCCCTAACATGTTAGACGAACCTTTGAAAGGCTTCATAGTGAAACCCTACTCTCTCACCTTGGTAGTGTTATGGGAGTAATTAACCCGAGCAAATAGGAATCACGGCTTATAGTGAAAGTGCACAACCTCTACAGAGTGTAAAACTGGTACACTAGCCGCGCTCACGGTCACGAGTGGCCCGGAAAACTCACGGAGTAGTTATCTTTCAGGGTGATGTTTACTTGTTGCTAATCTATTTATTGCTACTCATTAATTGTGTTTACTATGATCATGAGAATGGGTTTATTAACTTGTTGCTATCCAACTGCATAAAAGATGATTAATTAAAAGCAACCTGCTGTTAAACCGTGTCAACCTTTTGAGCCTCATGAACCCATGCTAGTCTTGTTGAGTACGACATGTACTTACGCTTGTTTATTTTTCATTACTTGGTTAAAGATTCCGGATGGGTAACAGATGGTGATAGTGATGAGGACTACCCAGAGGGCTACTAGACTTGTGCTTCACCAGTCGACGTCCCTGTGCAATGGAGCTACCGCGAGAGTTATCTTTATTTTTCCGCTGTGTAATGACTTTGATATTATTCGCCATGTATTAAACATTGGTTATGATACGATTTATGCAAATTGTTGGCTTATGTGTGTGACTGATCTCTGGGCGCACATAAGATTATACATCCCATTTTATCCTTAAAATTGGGTGTGACAGCGGGTAATGTGGGAAAGGGTATGGAACCGTATTGCTCATACCCGTTAAACCCATAGGTAAATTAAACCCACTAACCCATGTGAACTTTGTGAGTTTTGTGATTTGGCATTTAGTAATGATAGATTTATCTATTAAACTATTTGATCCGGTATTCATGTTTTGTTTGATGAATTATTTCTTTTATTTATGGTGCTTTGGCTCAAATTAGGAGCCTAATATATATATATATATATATATATATATATATATATATATATATATATATATATATATATATATATATATATATAATCGTTCTCGGAATCATGGATAAAAATAATTTATGGGTAATCCATGGAAAACCGTTACCCGCATGGGTAGAGGTATGAGAAAAAAAACCCTTATCTATTTATGGATATGAATAAATTAACAGGTAAAATATTTTTTTATACATAAGGCCATAAGGGTATGAACAATGCTTACCCTCAGAAGTCCCTTTCGCGGTCGTCCGCGCCATTCAATTGCAGCGAACGACGTAGAGCTGCACACCGTCTTTTTTTTGGTACGCGTTGCTTTGTTTTTTTTTCTTTTTCAGTTTACCGTGACTCGTGAGTGCATCGGCAAACCTGAACAGTGGTACACAGATGTCACTGCTGACGTAAGTGAAAAAAATACAAAACATTTATTTCAAAATGGTATAACTCCTAAAAGATGTATTCATTTTTAATTTCGTTTGCGCCAGTATATTCCCAACAAAGATACGAACAAAACTAGATCCCAATTGTATATGTTTTGAAGAAATTTTTTATTAATAATTTATGTGTATTAACTTATAATATATAACTTATGTATACAACTTGTATTTGACAACTTTTGTATATAAGTTGTAATTTATAGTTTTTGCCTTTCTAAATTTTTGTATAGTTATAAGTTAATTTATTTTCTTTTATTTAATAACCCTTGTATTTATAAGTTTTAGTATAAGTTATAAGATCATCTGTTTCCTTACTAACCTCCGTACATAAGTAAGTTATGTTTCATAAGTTTTTATATAAGTTATATGGTATAAGTTAATGCATATAAATTATTAATGAAATAAATTTTTAATATATATTCAAGTGTGGTCTAGTTTTGTTTGTCTTATCGTGAGGAATATACCGGTACAGACGGAATTGAAAATTAATACATCATTCATAAGTTATATCAATCATAAATAAATGTTTTGCTTTTCTTAACTGGCATCACGTGACATCGCTAGTAGTTGGAAAACGCGCTCGTTGCAGTGAGCGCTTGCAGAAAGTTGAGGATGTGCATGTCAGAAAAAGGAAAGTGGTGGGATTTTTTTATAAAAATAATAACAATCAACTGTCGGAAAATTGTTGGCTGGTTTTGAAACGGATGATCCTTCGCCACTTAGTGGCCTCGTGCTTACCCAGCGGGTAATTACCGGATTTTTTTTCTTTTGATAAAACCATCAACGTCGTTAAATTTCTCTATCGACGGAACATTAATTTTTGTCCTGCCAACGGTCCATATCAAGTCGACGGGAAATCGGATCGGAAGATTCGTGGTGAGCGCGTGGCTAGGAATTAGTTGCCGTTACCTTCGACTTCATGTCTACAGCGGTGAACCGTTGCGTCGTTTTGCGAATAACCGTCGTCGTTGGAAGACTAGTACACTGAGGCAGCTTAGAATGCAAACTTTCTCTCTCTCCCCCATCATATTGATTGTACTTTTCGTCTGCATGAAGCATTAAATGAAATAATAGCTGTTACATGTTTGTACTTTTTATCTGTCTATCTCGAGATGAATCTTTTGAGTCTACTTAGGTCAAGATTAGACAAAAGTTATCAAATACAAATGAAAATGTTACAGTTGTAAAATTTTGCGAACTAAACGCAGCCTAAATGGAAGATACACGAGGACCGACCGAGGTGAATATGCCTAGCCTTATCTGGCGGCGGTGCAACACATAGCAGACAGTCCATTCCGTCCGCCTCTTCACGGCCTCTCCACAAACAACGCACACACGGGTGCTATTCGTTCTGAATCCCGATGAGACACCTCGCCGCCACGGCGTTCCTCCCAACCAAAATGGCGGCAGCCGAGAATCACAGGCACCCGGCCACTTATCGGCTTTGCTTCCTCTTTCTCCATGGCCGCGCTCTCCTCAGTCGTCTCTGCCACGGACTCTCCCCTGTGCAGCATCCCCTCCCCCGCGCCTGGCCATGTGTCCGCCGGCAAGGAGGACACGCTGCCACTCATCCGCTCCTTCCAGCTCAGCTCCGGCTACTTCTTCGGCGGCGAAGACATCGACTTCGCTAAAGACGAGAGCGACGACAGCCTGCTGCATCCTCCCCGCTCGTTCACCTTACTGCCACTCCAAGTCCAGACCACCACCAACTCCACCGTCATTCACGTCGGCGCCACGTTGACCCTCGCCGGCCGCCGCGCGTTCCACACCGTGGCGGCCCACCATCGGCGAGATCGCTTCGCAGGCGGCGCCGCTGGTGCCCACTGGCACTCCGTCTCCTTCCACCTCGACGGCTACTACACCTCCACCTCCGAGGAGCTCTGCATGCTCGGCTCCGGCACCTACTCTATGGGCGACGGCGACGGCTGGCCTAAACACCTTCCGGACGTCGTCCTCCGGCTCCGCGTCCCCAGCTCGCCCAGCCTCAACGACCCCTTCGTCACCGGCGAGCTCAAGGGCGCCGGCTTCGAAGCCATCACCCTCGTCTCGTACGCCCAAGGTGACAGCTACGAGTACGGCCAGCGTGCATCCTGCCCGCCGGCGTCTCCGGCCGTGAGAGGCGGCGCGCTCCAGGCGATCTCCTCGTGCGCGCGTCTCAGGGAGCAGCTCGTGCGCTCGTACAGGCTGCAGCACGTCGGTAGCGGCGTGCCCGCGTCGAGCACCTCGCCTGCGCTGCAGCTGCAGGCGCCGCGCATGCACGTCGGCCAGGTGCAGTGCACCGCGGACGGCGCCGTGCGCCTGTACGCCACGTTCTCCAACAACACGAACCTGTGGGGCGTGCGGTTCCTGCGGCAAGGCTTTGTGGTCAAGGAGGCGCAGCGGTGGTCGCCGAAGGGCGCTGGGACCCGGCACAGAGCACGCTCTGCCTCAGGGCGTGCCGAGTGGTGCGCTTGGGGCCCATGTCCCTTGCGGTGCAGCAGGACTGCAGCATCGGGATGAACTTCTGGTTCCCCGCCGTCTGGACGATTCGGGAGCGGAGCCTTGTAGCCGGCATGCTTTGGAACTCCACCCAAGGGGCTGCCGGAAGCATATCGGCGTCGAGCATCGACTTCGACATCAACAGAGACACGTTCTTAGACGTGAATTACACGTACACGACGGTCGACGAGGCAAAGCAGCGTTATTTCGCTGATGTGCTGAGAGGCCATGAGATCAAGGCTGATAAGGGGACTTTCCCGTCTGCCAACTACAGTTACCATGACTTCCAGTTTCGTTTCTACATGAAGAACAGAGTGTCGGAGCATGGAGAAGCCTATCCTGTTACGATTGGCTCGGCTTTGGTTAATGAGGATAGGCTAGCGGCCGGCGATTCTTTCAGCTCCTGGCATGCCGAGGTCCACATGGAGCAAGAGCTGCTGACGGTCAGCTACGACATATACACACGCCATCTTCCTCCACGCGTGAACTGGATGAACATGACATCCCCGGTTACTGTGGAAGAACGCCTGATTACAGCTGAGGGTGTTTACGATCCTAAGACGGGTGTGCTGTGCATAATCGGTTGCCAGGAGCTGGAAGGCGGTTCCACGGACACGGACTGCCAGATCTTGATCACCGTGCACTTCGCGTCGCTCGAGGCAAAGGCGCAGGGCCACGGAAGGGGAGTGATCAGCAGCCTGAGAGCCAGGGCAGACCCTCTCTTCTTCAGCAAGATGGACATCGCTCTGTTCGGGATGTACGCCGAGCAGGTGTCCGAGTCGATCTCGCGGATGGACCTGGAGAGCGTCTTCCTGGTGGTCTCCACGACGCTGCCGTGCGTCCTCACGGCCCTGCAGATCCTCCATGCCAAGAGGAACCCCGAGGCGTCCGCGTCCACGTCCGTCACCATGCTCGCCGTCCTGGCCCTGGGCTACGTCGCGCCGCTCGTGATCAGCTCCGAGGCTCTGTTCGTGAGCAGGGGAACCGAGTACGACGCGCCGTTCCAGAGGAAAGTGCCGTACGAGCTGAAGCAGGCGATGCTGAGGGTGCCCACGCTCATCGCGTTCGTGCTGCAGCTACGCCTCCTCCAGCTAGCCTGGTCAGCCCGGAGATCGGCTGCCGGCCGGAGCAAGGCCGAGACGACGTCGTCGGCGGCCGAGTGGAGAGCGCTCTGGGTATGCCTGCCGCTGTACCTGCTCGGCGGGGCACTGACCGTCGTTACTCACACGGCGAACAGCCGCCGTGCCGCACGGGAGGATTCCCTCGCCGTTCGCTTCGGCCCAGAGCCGGCCACGCTATGGGAGGACCTCGCCTCGTCCGCGGGGCTGGCGCTGGATGGGTTTCTGCTCCCTCAGGTCGCCATGAACGCGTTCTCCGGTAGCAAAGTGAAAGCCGTCTCGCCGTGGTTCTACGTCGGCGGCACGGTGGTCCGCGCGGTGCCCCACGTCTACGACGTCGTCAGGAGCCGGGGTTACGTGCCGAGCTTGAAGCCGTCGAACGTGTACGCGAGCCCTCTGGACGACCGGTTTGGCGTCGCATGGGACATCGTTGTGCCGTGCGGAGCAGCGATGCTGGCCGTGCTGCTGTTCCTTCAGCAAAGGCTTGGTGGCACTGGCACCTTATTTCGTTCGCGGAGAACAGGGGAATACCAGATGGTCTCCACTGCCTTCTAAACTGGAGCATTTCGGATGACGGATGACCATATCTGACGGATGACCCAATGATGATCTCCAATAAATTTGCATACCTACGTTTTAGATGATTTTATTTTCTGATGCAATTCAAGAAAAGATGGAATATAAATTTTAAGCAAATAATATCTTTTTCTCTATCTTTTTTGACGCCTCTCATCTGGCTTGAGATCACCAGAATCCTCTGATTCCGTGGGCGACGAATGCATCCAATAAAAGACGGTTCATTATTGGGAAAAAACCCCAATGGGAATCATGAGCCGAGCAACACTTGAACTCACGACCGGCCGCTCCACTATGGGAGCGAATGCCGTCCGAGCTACGGCTCGGTCTCCAATAATATCTTTTTTTAATTTGATACATTCTTAGCAAAAAAAATAAATAAAAATTCCCACCCTCAATCTTGACGTCTCTTCTTTCTTCACTCACTTCCCTATTCTTCTCGCTTTTAAGGTCGGCTTTCACTCCCACTTTTCCCTTCCCCTATTTCATCCGCTATCTGTTGTGTCGTATGGTGAGACATATGTAAACCTTGAAAACTATTTACCATCTATAATTTTTTATGTCGTGGGTTTATGTCGTGGGTTTAGTGGCTTTGGTTCTATACTCCCTTTTGTGTGTCGTTATCATTCTATCTGCTGTTTTTCTTTTCTTTTTTATTTTTCTCTGTTTGTTTTCATCTGTTTTTTCTGTTTTCCTTTTCTCTCTATCTTCCGTCGTTTCTTTCTTTCTTCTCTTATTTTCCTCTTTTTTTTTCTATTTTCCTTCTCTCTGTATGTTTCCATTTCTTTCATCGTCTTGCCTTTTTTTTCTCCTCTTATTTTTGTTGATTTTTCTTTTTTGTCTTTTCTATAACAATGGTAAAATAGAATAATGTTAATGTAAAGATAGGAAAATGAGGTTATGACCATAGCTTTATATTAGACATAAGGATTTCACCACCAAACTATTGTTGTTTTGTGGGTTTAATGCACAAATCATGCGATTTAAGCATTAGACCATGGCTCGATATATCTAATCTATCTCTCTACATATATACACCTAATACAAAAGAGATAATAATTCTTCTAATTGTATTTTTTAAATTCCCACAATACCCTCACAACCCTTTTATACTGTATGTGACTCGAATTTAGGACGTGTGCTTATGCGAGTTAGAACTACAAGCTTTGTGTGTTTAGCGACGTTGTACGAATTCTGATTTCCTAACTTATTATTTAAATCAAGTAAAAAAAACTTATTATTTAAATCTTTGAGCCACATATCGTTGTGAAGATGACACAATAAATTGTATACTTGTATATTTCATTATAACATACATGCATATTTATCCGTCATATTACGAAAAATAAGAAACCATATAGAAAATGCCATGTCAGCATTCAAATTTGACAAAGTTCTTGTTCGGACGGCTGGATTATACGGCTGACTGACTGATTGTTGTGAGAGAAAAACACTGCTGAATGGCTGGCTGGTAAGTTCAAGCGAACAGAACCGGTCACCTCCACCACATCCATCGTAGCCTGGCACATTGTGTTGTCTTCTGTCACCATTGATCATTCCATTAGGTGTAAGCAAGGACAAAAAAAATATAATCACCATTGATCATACCATTAGTGTAAGCAAGGATAAAAATATAGCCAACCAAGATTCCAATGAACCCAGATCTCGTACTATCTCCTAAAAAGGGAAAAACATATATAGTCATTCGACCCAATTCACAAATAATGTATCCCAAAATTGTGAAAGAACGTTAGGATGGCCGCGCTCCGAGCCCAATCAAATACACTCTTGCACCACCATCCATCAACGTAACCACAAGCCTCAAAAACATGTCATTAGTGCCCGCACACCATAGTTGAGGTAGAGAGAAAGCAAAGTGACCGCAAAAAAGATGTCAACATCAACTACAGCCAAATAACAAATCTAGGGCCAGATACAAAACCCGTTGCCAATCACGCTCTCCATGGAAGCAATCACGAGAGCAAGATGATCAAGTAACAAATACAGAAGATCCACCATCACTGCTTCTATTTCCGAAGTCCATGCAAAACAAACATTTGATTAGGATGAAACCCTAAACAACTCCCAGATCTACCAAAAGAACAAAATCCCACTATTACTCCTATATCTTATCACCAATTTAGCATACTCTAATCGCCATTGGTTTTTTTGTGCAAGGCACAGTTACAGACACAAGCGCTCACATACACGAGCGCACACTCACCCCCATGAATGTATGCACACACACCTTACCCTTATGAGTACCTTCGAAGAACCGAGTTAGACCGATAGATCTCGAGATTGACGAAATCACTACAACCGTCTTGCTATCGACATACCCCGTCGCCTATCACTGAAAGAATAGCTCGATTAAACTCTAGAATAAATCTAGAAAAATGCAAACACCCATATCAAGTCGGGGACTTAAATCCGGGTAGGCAGGTTTTACCACAAGGAACCCAGCTTCTCTTAAAAATTACCTACATGGAAAACAACATAAATCAGTCCTCTACGTATACATCTAAGTTATCTACGCATATTATTATGAAACATAAGCTAAAATGATTAAATTATGCACCATGCCGTTATGGTAGATAATCAAAGCAATACTTCAATTTTGCATCTAAAATGCCACTTTTGCCAGTATAAAAAGGTAAACCAAAAATACATCTGATCAAATCTACGTCTAAATTATCAACATAAATCACTATAACAAGAGTAAAACATACATACTTTATTCCTTTGAATGTTTTTTAAATTACCGAGTTCTGTTATAATAAGCTAAGGAGGCATATATGCTCTGCGATCACGCAAAGTCAAATGTACATGCATGTATAAGCGTAAATGTATATTTTGTGGTTGGGAATCGTGAAAAAAAAATTAATGAATCATATACCAATGACACTAAACTTATCTTTTTAGAGCACCGGCCGTTAGTATTATTATGTCTTTCAAACAAATGCTATGACTTTGACCAAACCAAGTCAGCAGTCAGCACTCATCAAATTTCCAAATCGAATATATGGTTACAGCTACCCCTACCTGCCGTGGCCCCAGAACATGCAGAGCATGGCTATGGGGGGCGATCTCTTTCTTACGAGCTTAGGATATGGACTGTTTGACGTTTACTTTGAAAAGTTGGCAATGCATCACAAGCCATACTTCAGAGTGCTTGCTGGAGGCTGGAGTGCAATCTAGTCTGGCTAACTGTGGACATGAGCTAAATGCATCAGGCTATTAATTTGTACAGAGCTTTTGGTCAGGTCCATCAAAACTTAAAATGTTGATTTAAGGTCCATAAAGTTTATAAGTTATTCATTGCAGTTCCTTTCATTTGGCCGTTAGATATTACACTGGCATACGGAGTCAAACGCTAAAGTAGCATTTAAATTGCATTTAACCTCTTCTCACGCCATCTCCCTCTTCCTACACCCTGCCCACTCTCGAGCTGCCGCTGCTGCTGCAATGCTCTTGCTCGTCGGTCCACCCCCCCTCCTCCGGCTTATTGCACTCTTTGGTCTATGCTCACGGGCCCATGCGGTCGCTATCCCTATGCGGTTGTTCATAGCCACGGCTCCGCAACAGTCGATCTAGACCCTCGCTGCACTCTCTATATGCTCGTGCTCGTTGGCTCCTCTCTTCTCCTCCCTTCCTCATCTTTCTCTGCTCCCTTCCTCAAGAAGCACCAATACAACACCGCATGTGGACACCGGAAGCTACATGAGAGCTTCACAATCAAGCAACACCGCATGTTCCTTTTGTTGTAGGGGTGTTGCTAAGCGGCTAGTGTGAACATATGGGGCCAATGGGCGAGCACGAGCACACGGGCCAAAGAGTGTGGGAGCCGTATTATTGGGGAGCGAGAGCATGGCAGTGGTGGCGCGGGAGGCCACAAAAAGAGAGATGGGTGAGACGAAAGGATTAAATGCAATTTAGACGCTAAGTTGGCGATAGTTGTACATACCACATCAGATCTAAGAGGTAATAAAAAGGTTTATAGAGCCGAAATGGACTTTTAGAGTTGAAGATTATGGACCTAATTAAAACCCCTGCATAAGTTTGTTATGATACCATGTGATGATTATAATAATCAGATTATATAATCAAATAGGGTTTATTTCATTAGAGGAGTATTGGGTCTAAAGACTACTTTTTAGACTATTTTAGACCCATTTTACCAAGCACATGGGTCTAGAGAGGGTCTAAAATGTAGTTGGGCTCTAGACCCTTGAGATGGAGCTTTTTGGGTCTTTTGACCTAACTTTTCCTCCACTTGCCCTTCAATAATTGCTACCGTGGTCCTTGTTTATGGGTACTAAATAGGGGTAATGTTGTCTTTGTTTATGGGTATTGATGATTATTGGAGTCTTCTAATTGAATGAACCAAAAACAATAAGACATACTATATTTAGTTCCTGTTTTAGACTCTAGGCCTTGGACAAGATAACCAAACAGGACCAACGATCTTAACATGATTGATTATATTGATCAGAACCCTATATTATCATAATTCCATAATCGAGGTGAGACCATGATTTAAAAATTATATAGATGCTCAAAGTCTAACTTGCCCCCAATTAATTGTTCAACTTGACAAACTAAAGAATAAAATAGAAATTTCTCATGTTTATCAACCGTAATCGATTACCATAATCTAGGGATCAAACATTCTGTTTATAAATAATCCATAATTATTCAGATTATAATAATCCTAAAGATAATCTAGATTATAATATTTAATTGCGATCCAAACAAATGTTTAATGGGCCTGGTGCTTTTAACTCTGAACACTGAGTATGTTGGTTGTGGGTGATGTGATATGTTGCGGCTTCTATGGGTGATGTGATCTGTAATTAAACGCGCAACACGTCATTTGTGAAAGGATTTTCTAACACAGATTTTATCTATCAATGGCATGTTATCCAATACCAATTCAATTAGTTTTTTTTAATTATACAGTATAACACAGACGCTCACAACCCATGCAGTCATACTCCTATAAACACATACACATAAATCTTACTCTTACGAGCATCTCCGAAGACTGGGCCGGCAAATCCTCGAGACGAGATTGATGAAGTCATCACAAACACCTCGTAATAACATCACCTATCACTAAAAATACAAATACCTTTAAATCATGAAATATTCGTTTCCACTGGAGCCCAACCTACTAGCTCATGTGCTACCTTTTTTTTTTGTGTGATCAAAGCTCATGTGCTACTGATACTCTGGTATCCTTTGTGTCCTTTCCCTCCAATTCAAGCAGTTTAACTCCGGCGGTCAAGTCAACGAAGATTAGATGGCCCACTAAGGGAAAATCTTCGTGGAGGGCCTGTGGCTGTGGCCAGTGGAGTGCTGCCGTGTGTGGTACGCCGGCCATTATTGACCGCCACCATCAGCAGTCAACTACAGAGACTTGAGCCCTGCAATCCAGAGCAGAGCCACAACTCCCATGACTTCAGTTCAGCTCTGGCCTTGCATCATCGTCGATAACGCGATATCTCCCTCGAGATATAAACACCGCTCCACACTCCACAGACCACAGTCCACACAGGATGCTTGAGATGCCACACCTCGCCACCGCCGCCGTGGGCTTCGTTTCCGGCGCCCTTCCTACCAAAATGGCAGCTCACAGCTCGGCCGCCTGCAGCCTTTGCGTCCTCTTCCTTCTCCTGTCCACTGCCACTCTCTCCGCTGCCGCCGTCTCTGCCCCAGGCTCCCCCCTCTGCAGCATGCCCACCCCTGCTCCCGACCACCTGCCAGACGCCGGCGAGGACGCCCTCCCGCTCCTCGGCTCCTTGGAGCTCAACGCCGGCTACTTCTTCGGCGGCGAAGACATCCAGTTCACCAAAGACGAGAGCAACGCGACGTCCTACTCCTACGTCGCCCGCTCCTTCTCTTTGCTCCCCCTCCACGCTTATCCAACATCCGACGCCGCCGTCTTCCACGTCGCCGCCACGCTAACCCTTTCCGGCGGCCGTGACAGCTACTATGTGGGAATTGGATCCCATCCGCGGCGGCGCCATCACTACGTGGGCAGTCACTCTGTCACTTTCTCCTTTGAGGGCTACTACTCCACCGGCACCACCTCCGGCTCCGGCGAGCTCTGCATGATCGGCAGAGGCTCCTATTCCGACGAGAACGGCTCCACCAAACGCCTCCGCGGCGTCGCCCTTCACCTCCGCGTCCCCAACCCGCCCAGCATCGGGGAACCCTTCATCACCGGCAGCCTCAGGGGCACCGGCTTCGAGGCCATCTCTCTCGTCGCCTACGCCGAAGGCGACACCTACAGCTATGGCAAGCGCGCCTCCTGCTCGCAGTCGCAGATGCCGCCGTCTTCTGCTGCGGCTGCGAGGGGCGCGCTCCAGGTGCTCGGCGTTGGCGGCAACTTCTCGTGCGCCCACCTCAAAGAACGTCTGGCGACCTCGTACAAGCTGCAGTACGGCGGCGGCGCGCACGCGCCGGGCTCCACGGCGGAGCGGCGCTTGCACATCAGCGAGCTGCAGTGCACCGAGGACGGGTCCGTGCGCGCGTTCGCGGCGTTCTCCAACGACACGGAGATGCTGAGACTTCGTCTGCCGCCACGCTCACCCTTCATGGTCAAGGATGAGGTGGTTGTCGCCGAGGGGCACTGGGATTCAGTTCGGAGCATGCTCTGCCTCAGGGCGTGCCGTGTGGTGGTGAGCTCAGGGGCGTCCATGGCGGTAAACAAGGAGTGCGACATGGGCATGAGCTTCTGGTTCCCGGGAGTCTGGACGATTCGGGACCGAAGTGCCGTCGCCGGCAAGCTTTGGAAATCGAGCAGAGCGGCGGACGGCACCAACGACGGCGTCTCTGGTGACGGTGGTGTGATATCAGCCTCGAGCATCGATGTCGGCATCGGCATCGGCATCCATAGAGGCAACTTCTCAGACATCAAGTACGCCTACAACGACACGATTGTCGAGGAGGCGAAGAAGCATTATCTCCAGGATCGTGTATTGAGCAACCCCAAGAAGAAGCAGGTAAAGGGGCCGTTCGTTGCTCCTAACTACACCGATCACGACTTCGAGTTCCGTTTCGACGGGACTACAGACATGATGTTGGGTGGACGCGCCTTGCCGGTTACGATCGGCTCGGCGATGGTCTATGGTGATCAGCTGGCCGCCGACGATTCCTTCTCCCGGAACGCCGTGGTCGACATGAATTCGCAGGAGCTGTTGCGCGTCAGCTATGACATACGCGAGCGGGTTACAGCTGCAGGCTGGGTGCGTCCCAAGAGCGGGTCGTACGGAATCCCCCTTCAACAACGGCGAATGGCTGCAGAGGGTGTCTTCGATCCGAAGACGGGAATCCTGTGCATGATCGGCTGCCGAGAATACAACAGCTCGACGACGGACTGCCAGATACTGATCACAGTTTATTTAGCCTCGCTGGACGGGAAGGCGAAGGGCCATGGAAGGGGAGCGATCAGCAGCCTGAGGAACAAGACGACGGACCCTCTCTTCTTCGAGAAGGTCGACATCGGGTTGTACGGGATGTACACCGAACAGATCTCGGAGTCGATCTCGAGGATGGATTTCGAGAGCATCCTGCTGGTGATCTCGACGACGCTGCCGTGCGTCTTCACCGTCCTGCAGGTCTTCCACGCCAAGAGGAGACCCGAGGCGGCAGCGGCCACCTCGGTCGCCATGCTCGTCGTCCTTGCCATGGGGTACGTCGCCCCTCTGGTGGTCAGCTCCGAGGCTCTGTTCCTGAGCAGGAGGAGGCAGTACGCGCCGCTGCCGTTCCGGAGCTACGTGCCGTACGAGCTGAGCCAGGCGATGCTGAGGGCGCCCACTCTGATCGCCTTGCTGCTGCAGCTGCGCCTCATCCAGTTGGCCCTGTCGGCACGGAAGGCGGACCCCGGCCGGAACAAGGCCGAGGCGTCGGCGGCGGCGGCCGCCGAGAGGAGAGCGCTCTGGCTGTGCGCGCCGCTGTACCTGATCGGCGGCGCACTGACCATCGTCGTCCACGTCGTGAACGCACTCCGAGCGGCGCGGGAGGAGTCCCTCACCGTCCGCCTGGGCCCGGAGCCGGCAACGCTGTGGGAGGACCTCGTGGCGTCCGCGGGCCTGGCGCAGGACGCGTTCCTGCTCCCGCAGGTCGCCATGAACGCGCTCTCGCCCGGCGCCGGCAGTGCCAGGGCGCTCTCGCCGTGGTTCTACGTCGGCGGCACCGTGGTCCGCGCGATGCCCCACGTCTACGACGTGATCAGGGCGCAGGGCTACGTGCCGAGCCCGAAGCCGTCCTACGTCTACGCGAGCCCGCGCTACGACCGGTACGGCGTCGCCTGGGACGTCGTCGTGCCGTGCGCGGCGGCGCTGCTCGCCGTGCTGCTGTTCTTGCAGCAGCGGGTTGGTTTGGCGCCACCCCTGTTCCGTTCGCGGAGGAGGCTGGGTGAGTACGAGATGGTCTCGCCTCTTTAGATGACAACGAAAGGGCTTGGCATTGGCCGTGCAGGTCAGGGCACTGATCGGTCTCGCGTGTCTCTTTCAATTAATTCCAAGCCACCGTCGCTGCCACGGCGCATTCGTTTGTCGTCATGAAAAGTCTTCGTTGGATAGTGGAGCACTAGTATATGCGGTAATGCTGTGTAAGAATACTCGAGTAGCGGCTTTATGTCTAAATGGTTTTTTTTTTTTTGACATCAATGTGTCTAAATGGTTGACGTTTACTTTGACAACCAAGGCTAGCCGCTGATGTCATCATTTACGTATTCGAAAATCAGAAAAACATTAATTTCAAATCGCTATAATTTTTGAACGCTATATCTATTTTTAATTTGGTTTTCAGTTCTACATGAGCCGAACAAAACTAGATCTCAGTTACATATGTTTCGGAAAAATTTGTACTAGTAGCAAATTATGTATATTAAATTATAACACATTACTTATAACATATAACCTATGTCAAAACTTGAAACACAAAAGTTATTACATAACCCTTTTTAATTATAACACATAACTCAGCTCAATCGGGCGTCGCGTCGAGTCATGCTAGGCTCTGCCACTGTCATCCCCTTCACCGCCTCCTCGCTTGCAGCATTCGACCACGCCGCCATCGTCGCTGCAGCAACACAACAACTCAGGTCGCTATCATCACCTCCAAGTAATGCTGATAGTCGTCCCAAGGTTGAGATCTTAGTCGTCCCGAAGAACAAGGACCTCACTGCTTCTGAAGCAAACCTGTCCCTTGTTCTTGTCATGCTCGTTGGTGGCAGTCGGCTTGCCGTCTCGCCGGTGGAGTTCCAGGCGCACCTTTCCTCGAAATTCTCTGTGTCAGAGGGCATTACTAGCATCTGTGCTTGGCTCGGGGGCTGCTTTGCCCGCGAGCATCAGCAGCAAGATAGCCCTTGCTCATCGTGAGAAGTACTTGGACTTGAGACCGAGGCGGGCCAAATGTGGAGCTGGTCGAGGCAGCCGCCTCCGATAGCTGACCCTGCATTGGATCGAATGCTGGTTGAAGTAGCGATCAAGGAATCATCCCCTGACCGAAGCTCTGTTTCAATATCAGGCCACGTTGCAGAGACAGTCACCAACGTGGTCGACGACACTCCTAGCGACGTCTAGCCGACGACCGACAACGAAAGATGGCAATGCTCCCTTCCTCGATCTGGTAGAGACAATCGACTCCTCCCCAGTGCCTAGTGCTGGCTTGTAGGTATGGCGGGGCTGGATTCTCCTGTCGCTTCGGAGGGGCCAATGCCTGTCGATAACTTCATCGGCGCCTTCAGGAAGCCTCTGTCGCAACCCATTCTCTCATCCCTGCCTCAACTCCGGATCACCCGGTCGGTGAGGGAGCGTGACGATGAAGAGATCATCCCCAAGCGGAGCGCTCGTTTTGCTGCGAAGAGCAAGTTTCGCGAGCCAAAGCCGGAAGCGCAGGCAAGGAAGGTCATGACGAAGCGCCTAGGCTTTGATGCAGAGACACAACTACCCGATGAAGCATCATTTGAGGAGTTCCAGTCGGCCATCACCCTTCCACTCATGCCATCAAAGCGGGAGGCAATGGAGGCACTTTTCCAATGAGGACGCAGCGGGCTGCTACGACCGTTTGTGATGCCTAGAACAAGGATAGCTTCAGTGAGCGCATCTAGTCGCAAAGCTCAGATCATATGTAATAGAAATGTGTAACTCCTGTAGCTAGGGTTCGGCGTTTCGCTTTGGATTTCCCCTCACCATAGTCTGATATCGTCTTTATAATATTTTAAAAATCCTTTCCCCTTAATAAAAATGGGTTAAAACCCTGATCGAGAGAAAAAAAAAAGAAGAGCCATCCGTGTTAATTTCAGCGGTCCTTGCGGTGGAGCAATCCATCTAGGTGTGGCCTCTTTCCGGTGAGTCAGCTGTTGTTTCTTATGTATGCCCAGATCACCAAGATGATTCATCACCTCAGCTGCCACTTCATCCCCGGACAACCCCTTCTATCCTCTGGCGAGGTCTCAATCGTTGCTTTTCATCGTCCAGCACGTGGTAGGCACTTTTAACCGAGAATAGACCTCTCCGATCAAGATGCCATGCTAAAAAGTCATTATGGTCTGGATTAGTTGGAGTAGCAAGAATATACGGTACTTCCAAAATAAATCTCGCGCCGTTTCCTCATCCCATATACCCCATGAATCAGCTCCTCAACCTGTGCTAATAAGTTGTGTCCCCGAGGGGTGATTGGTCTTCTGGAAACACCATTAGCTATCCACGGATCCTCCGAAATCTTAATCCGAGTTCCATCCCATCTCCTACACACCAAACCAGCCCCTTCTTCAAAGCTTGTAGACCTCTTACAATACTATGCCGTGTATTTGAAATTCTGGTGCCCTCCTTGGCTTGCAAAAGAAAATCAATGGATCAATACAGTCGCCCTCAGCAATTGGACACAAGCAGTCTGGGTTATGTAGAATCCTCCATCCCTGGCGTGCCACATGGTCAAGTTGAAAAAGGTGAAAATCTCTGTAACCGAGCCTACCTTCATCTTTCCTCCTACACATTTCCTCTTAAGAGACCTAGTGCATCATATTTTCTTTATCTTGTTGTGCCCACCCGTATCGGGAAATCATCATTTCATCACAGAGGGATTTAGTCAAATCAAAACAAGACATTGCTGAGGCTGGAATTGCTTGCGCCTTTGCTTTGATTATAGCGTTTCTTTGTCCACCTTGACAACAGCTTCTCTTCCACCCCTGAATCAGCTTCCATAATCTCTCTTTGAAATATGCAAATAAATTCACCTTGAACCTCTGGAACAGTATTTCTTCTCACAACAAATCAACTTCAGCTAAAATCAGTTTAGCTTTTCAGCTCCAGCGAACAGAGCCCTCATGTGTAAGCTCTAGAGTTTGCATAAATTTCAGCCTCTCTTGGGCATTGTCTTCTTGTTAAAGACAATGGAGGACTTGGTTTTTGTTTTATTAATTTTCTTCCCCGATCGAGCATGTCTCATAAATTGTAGCACGTCACAGGTGACTGGCGTGGCCAGCAGTATAGCCCATATCACACACGTCCTAATTGCACGGAGCAACATGTGGTGGCCAGGGTCGTGCACGAGAACTTTGATCCATGTTGTCACAACAACACTTAATAATCTGTTGACAGAAATATAGCAAAATTCTTATTTCTATATCTACTGTCAGAACAGGTCAAAAACTTTGATCCATGTTACGATTTTTTACAATGAGTCCTGTTTGATAGACTTATTTTGGCTATGACTGATTTGTTACGAGAAAAACTGCGAAGTAGGATTGAATGAGCTGAAACCAATTCAAACAAATAGGATGATAAATATGTATAAAAATCCTAAAAAAGACAACATTTACTTATACAAAAGTGTTGTCTGGAATCATTTGAATGTCATGTGAAATACAGCAGAAGCGTAAACAAACGCCGTGGCAACGACGATGGTCTGGAAGATACACGCGAGCCGTCGACCATAACATGCCAATGCCAAGACCTTTCATCCTCGTCTAAAGAGGCGAGACCATCTCGTACTCACCCAGCCTCCTCGGCGAACGGAACAAGGGTGGCGCCAAACCAACCCGCTGCTGCAAGAACAGCAGCACGGCGAGCAGCACCGCCGCGCACGGCACGACGACGTCCCAGGCGACGCCGTACCGGTCGTAACGCGGGCTCGCGTAGACGTAGGACGGCTTCGGGCTCGGCACGTAGCCCCGCGCCCTGATCACGTCGTACACGTGGGGCATCGCGCGGACCACGGTGCCGCCGACGTAGAACCACGGCGAGAGTGCCCTGGCACCGCCGGCGCCGGGTGAGAGCGCGTTCATGGCGACCTGCGGGAGCAGGAACGCGTCCTGCGCCAGGCCCGCGGACGACACGAGGTCCTCCCACAGCGTCGCCGGCTCCGGGCCCAAGCGGACGGTGAGGGACTCCTCCCGCGCGGCTCGGAGTGCGTTCACGACGTGGACGACGATGGTCAGTGCGCCGCCGATCAGGTACAGCGGCGCGCAGAGCCAGAGCGCTCTCCTCTCGGCGGCCGAGGCCGACGACGACGACGCCTCGGCCTTGTTGCGGTCGGCGTCCGCCTTCCGTGCCGAGAGGGCCA
Source organism: Eremochloa ophiuroides (assembly GCA_038502445.1). Taxonomy (NCBI): domain Eukaryota; kingdom Viridiplantae; phylum Streptophyta; class Magnoliopsida; order Poales; family Poaceae; genus Eremochloa; species Eremochloa ophiuroides. The sequence goes on from JAHLJS010000006.1 coordinate 61,025,987, forward strand.
GCTGGATGAGGCGCAGCTGCAGCAGCAAGGCGATCAGAGTGGGCGCCCTCAGCATCGCCTGGCTCAGCTCGTACGGCACGTAGCTCCGGAACGGCAGCGGCGCGTACTACCTCCTCCTGCTCAGGAACAGAGCCTCGGAGCTGACCACCAGAGGGGCGACGTACCCCAGGGCCACGACGACGAGCATGGCGACCGAGGTGGCCGCTGCCGCCTCGGGTCTCCTCTTGGCGTGGAAGATCTGCAGGACGGCGAAGACGCACGGCAGCGTCGTCGAGATCACCAGCAGGATGCTCTCGAGATCCATCCTCGAGATCGACTCCGAGATCTGGTCGCTGTACATCCCGGACAACCTGATGTCGACCTTCTCGAAGAAGAGAGGATCCGTCGTCTTGTTCCTCAGGCTGCTGATCGCCCCCCTTCCGTGGCCCTGCGCCTTCGCGTCCAGCGAGGCTAAATAAACGGTGATCAGTATCTGGCAGTCCGTCGTCGAGCTGTTGTACTCTCGGCAGCCGATCATGCACAGGATTCCCGTCTTCGGATCGAAGACACCCTCTGCTGTCATTCGCCGTTCTTCAAGGGTGACCCCGTAGGACCCGTTCTCGGGACGCACCCAACCCATAGGTGGAACTTGCTCACGTATGTCGTAGCTGACGTTCAACAGCTCCTGCGAATTCATGTCGACCACGGCGTGCCGTGAGAAAGAAGAGTCGGCGGCCAGCTGATCACCATAGACCATCGCCGAGCCGATCGTAACCGGGTAGGCATCTCCACTCAGCAGCAGCATGACATTAGTGTCGTAGAAACTGAACTCGAAGTCATGATCGGTGTAGTTAGGAGCAACGAACGAACCCCTAATAACCTTCTTGGGCGTGCTCAGTGCAGCATCGTGGAGATAGTGCTTCTTCGCCTCATCGACAAAAGTGTGGTTGTAGTCGTATTTCATGTCTGAGAAGTTGCCTCTATGGATGCCGACGTCGATGCTCGACGCTGATATCACACCACTGGCACCAGAGCCGCCGTCGTTGGTGCCATCCGCCGCGCTGCTCGAGTTCCAAAGCATGCCGGCGACGGCACTCCGGTCCCGAATCGTCCAGACTCCCGGGAACCAGAAGCTCATGCCCATGTCGCACTCCTTCTCCACCTCCACAGACGGCCCTGAGGTCACCACCACGCGGCACGCCCTCAGGCAGAGCATGCTCCTAGCTGAATCCCAGTGCCCTTCGGCGACAACGACCTCATCCTTGACCATGAAGGGTGATGGGCGTGGCTGCAGACGATGTCTTTCCATCTGCGTGTCGTTGGAGAACGCCGCGTACGCGCGCACGGACCTCCCCGCGGAGCACTGCAGCTCGCTGATGTGCAAGCGCCGCTCCGGCGAAGAGCCCGGCGCGTGCGCGCCGCCGCCGCCGTACTGCAGCTTGTAAGATGTCGTAATGCTTTCTTTGAGGCGCGCGCACGAGACGTTGCCGCGATGCGCCGCCGCCTGGAGCGGCGGCAGCGCGGGAGGAGAAGATGGCGAGCAGGAGGCGCGCTTGCCGTAGCGGTAGGTGCCGTCTTCGGCGTAGGCGACGAGGGAGATGGCGTCGAAGCCAGTGCCCCTGAGGCTGCCGGTGATGAAGGGGTCCGTGATGCTGGGCGGGTTGGGGACGCGGAGGTGGAGGGCGACGCCGCGAAGCCGTTTGGTGGAGCCGTTCTCCTCGGAATAGGTGCCGCTGCCGGTCATGCAGAGCTCCCCGGAGCCGGAGGCGGTGCCGCCGGTGGAGTAGTAGCCCTCGAAGGAGAAAGTGACAGAGTGACTGCCCACGTAGTGATAGCGTCGCCGCCGATGGGAGCTCTCGCGGTCGCGGCCGCCGGAGAGGGTTAAGGTGGCGGTGACGTGGAAGACGGCGGCGTCGGATGTTCGATCGGCGCTGAGGGGCAGCAGAGAGAAGGAGCGGGTGACATCGGAGTAGGACGTCGCGTTGCTCTCGTCTTTGGTGAACTGGATGTCTTCGCCTCCGAAGAAGTAGCCGGCGTTGAGCTCCAAGGAGCCGAGGAGCGGGAGGGCGTCCTGGGCAGGCAGGTGTTTGGGAGCAGGGGAGGGCATGGTGCAGAGTGGGGAGCCTGGGGCAGAGACAGCGGCGGAGAGAGTGGCAGTGGACACGAGAAGGAAGAGGACGCGAAGACTGGTAGCGCCCGAGCTGTGAGCTGCCACTGCCATTTTTGGTTGGAAAGGCGACGGAAACGAAGCCCTCAGTGGCGAGGTGTGGCGTCACAAGCGCCTGTGTGGAGTGATGTTTATATCTCGGAGGGAGATACGATCGACGATGATGCAACAAGGCCAGAGCAGAGGTCCTGAGCGTTGAGGCCTGTGTTCTGGTCTTCTGGTTCGGCTGCATGCATGGCTCAAGTCTCTGTACTTGACTGCTGATGATGCGGTCAATAATGGTCGGCAAGACCCAACTGCCATGGGCCCTCCACGAAGCTTCCCTTGATGGACCATCAAATCTTCTTTGACTTGACCATAGGAGTTAAAGCTGATTCAACTGGATAAGAGCATCTCCAAGAGTTTGGTAAAATTAACTTGCCAAATCTTGTGTTTTGTCAAGTTACTAAATTATTTGACAAGTGAAAAAAAGAGCTCTCTTCAATAATTTGCCATTCCAACTTGGTAAAATCCAAAACCTAGGCCCAAATTTGTTTTCCTGGGCTGTGGAGCAGGGCTGTGCTGCTCGTCCGTGCTGCTCGTCATCGTCACGTACGCCGCCGCGTGCCTGTCTTCTCCCGTGCCGCGATGGTCTCCAGCGGCGCGTACGTGTAGGTCTCCACCCGACCATCACAAGAAGGCGGGCATCTCCTACGCCAATCAATCAAGTGAGTATGTCATCCCATCGGTCTTAAGTTCATGCGGTTTCAGATATAATTCTGTCGTTCAGAAAATATGCGTCGGAAGAGATCCCGTCTTCGGAGCCAATTAGATGATTCATCATCTGATGAGGAGGGCGCTTTGATTTTATCGGTTGCTGAAATTATCGAAACCTTTTCCAATGTCAAAAAAAAAAAAAACCACGGTGGCTCAATCCCTTCACGAATGGGCCTTTGCGCGTTTAATTACATCATCGAGAGAAGCCGCAACATACTCAATGTTTATAGAGAAAATGCACCAGGTCTATTATTTGGATCATAGCTAATCTAAGATTATTATAATCTAGATTATGCATGGAACTATTTTAATTAGGATTATGGACTATAATAATTAAAGTATTTGGTCGATTAAAGTGCGAAGTTCCTATGTTATGAAAATTGAGACCGCTCGATCCCCGTCATCCCGTCCGTGGGTGACATGGGCGGCAGCCCCAACTAACACGGTCGTCGGCATCCTCCCACCCATCACCACCTTGCTGCTGTCGAGCTTGCCGGCCGGTGCCCATGCAGAGGCGATGAAGGCAACAATAGAACCCTATACCCTCTCGGCCTCTCCTATCTTAGCTTCTCCTCCCTTCATCTATGCCTGCTGAGTTTCTTGGCCGACGATACAGTGGATTCGCATGGAAGACGACCAGATCCATGCTCGTTCACCTGCAGCAGTGGTTCTACGTCGGGGTCGCCGTGATCCGCGTGACGCCACACTTGCACGATGCGGTCACGCGCCGGGGCTACGTGCCGAGCGTGAAGCCGTCCTACATCTACATGTACGCGACCGAGCCCGAGCGGACGGTCTCTTCGGCGCCGCGTAGGACATCGTCATACCTTGTGGAGCGGCGTCTCTTGCCCTGCTGCTATTCTTGCAGCAGCGGCTCGGTGGCGACTTCTTTCTCTGTTCGAGGGGTAGGAGGCCAGGTGGCTACCAGATGGTCCCCACTCACCACAGTTTGTCTAGATGTTCAGCCAAGAAGCCTGGCACTCGATAGTAGACCGATGCATTTGTATCAGCCATACTTGCATTTCTCTCCGAAGAAGCAAGAATCACCAATTGCATCTAGAATTCATTAATAATTGGGAGAATTGGCTCCTGTACATCCAAACTAACCACCATTTGCTTGTGGATATGTCAAAAGGTACGATTTGCTAAAAGACACTTCGGTTCTTGAAAATTTTGCTGGTGGACACAGCGTCTGGTAAAAATACTTTTATAAGATAGATATAAAATCATATAAGTGCCCAAAAATTATATTATAAAATCTTATAGACTTTAGATGATAAGAACTGCATGGTAAAAATATTTAAAAATATTGTTTTGTATCGAAAATAACTATTTTGCCCCTCTTCATAAATAAACAAAGTTAACCATTGTTAATTTGTTCATATATTTGTTGGAAACTAAAAATTTTGAAAAAAAAATCATAGGATGTGTACAACACCGAATCATTAATATGTTAAAAATATCAGCTAAAAATAATAAAGTTTAATATATTAATTAACCTTGACAAGAAATAAATCTATAACTCAATCATGTTACATATACCATTCTAAAATTTATCATTTTAAGCTGATATTTTTATCCTAGTCATGATTCGATGACATACACATCATGTGATTCTTCTAAAATTGTTTTAATGCCCTAAAAATATATGAACAAATTAACATTAGTTAATCTTTTTTTATGAAGATGGGTAAAAAGGTCATTTTCATTGCAGAAAATATTATGAAATATTTTTACTACGTAGTTCTTATAGCATAGAGTCTATAAAATTGTATAGTATAATTTTTGGACACTTATATGATTTTATATCTATTTTGTAAAAGTATTCTTACCGGCCACTGTGTCCGTCAGCAAAATTTTCAAGAACCAAAGTGTCTTTCAGCAAATCGCACCTTTTGCCATATCCACAAGCAAATGGTGATCACTTTGGATGTCCAGAAGCTAATTCTCCCTTAATAATTTGGGAGGGGAGAAGATTGGGTAACTCTTGACTCCAGAACTACTGTTTCGCTTCATACAAGTGGCTTAATGCAATCAATATTGTCTATTCAATAGTGCAGCATATTCCATACCGTCAGAAATTAAAAGACTCTAAGACATATATAAAAACAAAAAAAACAAAAGTGTAGGGGGTATATATATTGACTGAAATTGCAGAAAAAAAATAAGCATCCATCAGTATCTGCTGTGTCACTAAGCTATACAGATGGTGTATATATATATACTACCAATCGAAGTCTTCGGATTCTGTAGAGTAGAGATGAGACAACTGTTCATAACGGAAGCCGTGGTTGAAGTAAAGGAAAAGCAGGGTAATACTAGTAGTCTGATACCATTAAGATGAGTTATCAATCCGAGTTTCTAGATCCATCTAGTTCACTGCTCAACATATGGTGCAGAAGAATATCAGCCATCCTACCGTTCGTTTTCACACTGCAGCACGTCAGCACTTTGTAAGCAAACGATGCAACAGCAAGGTGTGAAGAACTAAGCAAATACAGTTCAGCTGATTACCGCATGGATCGCCGCTTGTTGCCTCCTTGGGTAGAATCCTGCAAGGGTGGACAAATGCCCTCAACATTAGCTACAATGATCTGTGTAACTGCTTTTAATGAAATATTTAGTTGGCAAATGAAGTAAAATGCTGACAAAATAGTAAGAAAGTTTTTTTAAAAAAAAAATCAAAGTGGGCCAAGTTCTTCTCCACCAAGTAGCTGGAGCAGTAAAACGTGCTAGTCATGCTACTAGTGCCAAATGTGTCGTCGTTGGTGCTACATCGAAATTCCCTTATCAAACCTAGTGAAACTAAACGTCATAGTAGTGAGAGGCGAATTTGAAACTTTTTAAAACGATGCTGTGAAGCTGTGTATATCAAAGTATTCAAAGGACTTAGTAACCATGAGAACTGGATATCATTCTGGCCTCATTAGCAAATATGCTACCATCAATTCCTTAATTACTGACTGACACCGGTTTTCTCATTAGAATAATGATAATTTGTTTTGAGCAGAAAGACATGTCTAACCTGCGTATCAGCTTCTCCAGCTTTCTCCAGTTCCATCTCAGCAAAAAATGCCTCCAACACAAATGCCACAATCTGAAAATACAAAAGGCAAGACCATATTGTGACAAGACATCTAATAACAAAAAAAAAGGTTAAAAGCATACTTGAAGTATCATTTCAGAAACGTTTAAAGCTAATCACAAACCAATCATAACTAACAAAGTTTTTGTTATGGAAATTAGAAGATTTATGTCATGCAGAAGCCTGGACCAACTGTTAAAAGAAAAAAAATCAATATCTTACCAGATTAAGCAGCAGTAATACTGAAATAAGGTAAAAGCTGACAAAATAAACCAGGCTCCAAGAACTTCCAGTCAGGTGTGCATAGCTCTGAAAGAACGGGAAAGGTTAGGGGGGAAAATGCCATCCAATATAGAGTTGGTTCAATACTTCTGGCACATATCTTATAATAATCATTTAGACAGACAATCCAGAACCCATGAACAATTAGAGGGCAGTTTCAAGGAAATAGACATAAGTATTTCAAGCTAGTTCCTTCGATTTTAGAAATCAAGTCTAAGCAAAATAAAAAGACGTGTTTTGCAGTTTAAGGGTGCGTGCGAAATTCTTACCTCCATCCAGACTTGCCAATTGCCCATCACTAACAAATTGAACAGAGTAACCATACCACTTGGGTAGTCATTGAAGTTGAAAAGAAGATAACTATATGTCAAGGGAAAAATTCACAGTATTGGGCATAGTACATTTTGATTTCATAGTTACAAGTATCTGTTAGAGTGTGTGTATTAGGCCCATGAGGCTAACCCCATGAGGCCCATGTATGTACTGCTATATAGCTACCCTTCTAGGGTTAGCCCATGAACTGAATCACTCATTCTAGCATGGTACCAAGCCTCCCTCCCACCCAGCCGCCGCCACCGCCACCCTTCTCCGGCCACCATGGCTGGCGGCCGGCCTCCTCCTCCCCCTTCCTCCTCCTACTTCTCCACCTTCCTTCCCCTCCCCTACTCCTCCTGGGCGGAGCACGTGGCCGGCAGGCCGCCTGCCGCGGCCCTCATGGCCGTCGGCGGCGGGGCTGGCGCCCCTGCCCAGCGGGCCTCCGCCGCCGCCCAGCGCGCCCCCGCCGCCGCCGCCGCCTCCCGGGTTCTGACCCGCCGCTGGCCGGCCCGGCCCTGGCCACGCCGCCGCCGCCCGGGGCCGCCCTGGCCGCGCCCGGGGCTGCGGGCCTGTCGCCGCAGCCGCCGCTGCCCGTGCAGCCCCAGACCCTGGCTGCGACCGGTACTCTGGCCGGCGCGGCTAGGGCCCAGGGCGCGCCGTTCCTCGACCCCCACCACGCCGCCGCTCTCCTCTCCGCTCGGGCTGCCGCCGCCGAAGGCGCGGCACATGTGAGTGCGGCTGCCCTCGCCTTGGAACAGGAGCGCGAGGCAGCCGCTGCCTTGGCACGTCAGCTCGCCGAGGCGGAGCAGCTCCTCGGCAACTCGGCGTCCTACGACACCTCCGCCACCTCCTCCGGCCCGCGCGCCGTCCGCGTGTCGCCTCTCCAGATCCCCGATCCGGCGGATCCACTCGTGGCGCAGCTCCACTACCAGGCCGGCGGTGTTCAGAACATCCGCAACCTGGTCACGGTCGTCCTCGACGCGGAGTCGTCCTCCTACGCCCACTGGCGGGACATGGTTCTCCTCACCCTGCGCCGCTACGCCCTCGACGACCACGTCCTCATCGACGCCCCGCTTGCGGCTTAGACCCCCGGGTGGCCGCGCCTCGACAGCATCGTCCTGTCCTGGATCCTCGGGACCATCACCACAGACCTCCACGACCTCGTCCGCAACACGCCCGACGCCCGTCGTGCCTGGCTGGCGCTTGAGGGCCAGTTCCTGGGCAATGCCGAGGCCCGGGCTCTGCGTCTCAACGCCAGCTTCCGCACCTTCGTCCAGGGCGACCTCTCCGTCGGCGAGTACTGCCGCCGGATGAAGGGCATGGCAGACTCCCTTGATGACCTTGGCTGGCCCGTGGAGGACCGGATCTTGGTCCTTAACGTCCTCCGCGGCCTCAGCGACCGCTACGGCCACCTCCGGACCTGGATTACCCGGCAGCGGCCCTTGCTCTCCTTCCTGCAGGTCCGTGACGACCTCGTCATGGAGGAGCTCACTCAGGGAGTCCAGCCTGCTTCCCTCTCTGACCGGGCTCCTTGTCCTCCTCGACTGTCCTTGCCACCACTCCACCGCCGCGTACGCCCACACCGGCACCGTCGTCTCTTCTTGGTCCTCCTCCCCCCGGGCCGAGCGGGGGTGGGGGGGGGGGGGCTGTGGCGGTCGTCGTCGACGCGGAGGGGGGCGTGGTGCTGGTTCTGGTCGTGGGGCTACGCCCGCGCCACCACGAGGGGGTGCACCCTGGCCATCCTTCAGCAACCCATGGTCAGGGCGCATCTCCATGTGGCCCTTCCAGGGTGCCGGCGGTGATCCTCGCACTCCGGCGGCCATGCTTGCCGGTGCCATCCCGGCCGCTCCGTGGGCTCCACCACCTGGAGTTGCTACGCCTCCCACGTCGCCGTGGGTTCTGCCTTCCCAGTCATCGCCAGGGCCTGCCGGTTGGGATGCGACTGCTCTGGCCTCCTCCTTCAGCACCATGGGCCTAACACTGCCCACCGGCCTCAACTGGGTCGCCGACTCGGGTGCCACCTACCACACCACTTCCGACCCCGGTATACTCACGGCTGTACACCCTCCTTCTTCGTCTCTTCCTTCATCCATCATGGTCGCAAATGGCTCTTGTATTCCTGTCACATCTGTGGGTTCCGCTACCACTCCTGGCTCTTTTCATCTTCCTGACGTCCTTGTTGCTCCCTCTATGGTTCACAACCTTCTCTCCATTCGTCGTTTTACAGCTGACAATTCTTGTTCTGTTGAGTTTGACTCCTCTGGTCTTACTGTGAAGGATTTGGCTTCCCGGCGTCCACTCCTCCGATGTGACAGCACGGGGCCCCTTTACACACTTCGGCTTCCTCCGTCTACTCCCACCACTTCGGCTTCGGCTTCCACTTCGTCCGCTGCCTTCGCCGCCTCTGCTTCCTCTTCTACCTGGCACCGCCGTCTCGGACACCCTGGCCGTGATGCTTTGATGCAGCTTAGTCGTAGTTCCGACATACCTTGTACTCGGGCTCACGATGAGCATTTGTGTCATGCGTGCCAACTGGGCCAACATGTTCGTCTTCCTTTTCCCACCTCTTCTTCACATGCGACCCACATTTTTGATCTTGTTCACTGCGACCTGTGTACATCTCCTGTGATGAGCATTTCTAGATATAAATACTATCTTGTCGTGGTTGATGATTTTTCTCATTATTCTTGGACTTTTCCCTTGCGTGCTAAGTCTGAGGCATTTCCCACGCTCCGTCACTTCTTCGCCTGGGTGTCTACACAGTTTGGCCTCACCATCAAGGCCGTCCAGTGTGACAACGGGCGTGAATTCGACAACTCCACCTCTCGGGATTTCTTCCTCTCTCACGGTGTCCACTTGCGCATGTCTTGCCTCTATACCTCCTCCCAGAACGGCAAGGCAGAGCGCATGATTCGCACCACGAATGACACCATGCGCACCCTTCTCCTCTAGGCTTCCCTTCCTGCCCGCTTCTGGGCCGAGAGCCTTCACACTTCCACCTATCTCCTTAATCGCCAACCTTCCGTTGCCTGCCCAGCTCCTACACCACACCACGCCCTCTTCGGTACCCCTCCTCGCTACGATCACCTCCGTGTCTTCGGGTGTGCGTGTTACCCCAACACCACTGCCACTGCTCCTCACAAGCTGGCACCCCGGTCAACCCTGTGTGTCTTCCTTGGGTACTCCCCAGATCACAAGGGGTACCGCTGCTATGACCTCACCTCTCGCCGGGTCCTCATCTCTGTTACCCCGATACGTCACCAGGGGCGCGTATCGCGTATCCGATACGTTTCGGATACGGATACATGTCCGATACACCGCAGATACGTATCCTCCGAGTATCGGAATTTTCTTTTTTTCGTAAATATAGGATACGTTTTGTGATACGTATCTGGCCGCCGTATCGCTCTGTCCTCGACGCACGGCCTGCCTCCGCTGCATCCCCACGCAGTGACGGCGCATCCCCGTTCGCTGGCCGTTCGCCGGCGTCGATCCTCCGCCGCCACTCGCCTGTGACGAGCCTCCGTCTCTGCTCGCCGCCCGCCGCCCGCCAGCGACGAGTTTCCACCCTTGCGACATGAGGGAAGAAGCGGTGCCGCGAGCGGAGGTTGCCGATGGGGGAGAAGGGCCAGCGGACGGCGGGCGGAGGTCGCTGGTGGTGGAGGAGCGGCGAGCGGCACGCGCGAGCGGGTGATGGTCGTCGATGAGGGAGGGATGAGCAGCGGAGACAACTAGCGGCGGCGGCGGCTGCTGCTGTATGCGTACGTGTTTTGTGCGTGTGAGCAGAGGAAGGGGAAGGGATAAGCCAGGCATTGGGCATTGGGCAATTTGGGCTTTGGGCTGCTTCTTGTTTTATGGGCCTCTCTTTACTGAAATCTACTTGTCTCCTGTTTTGAGAGTTGAGGAAGAGGCCTGCTATGTTGTAATAATAGTACATTTAAGTAATTAATTGTGACGTTTTATTGTTATTAGTTTTAAATTCAGAAATGCATTATTTTTTAAATTTTATTTTTTAAATAGTAAACGTATCCGCGTATCGGGTTTTTTAGAAGATTGCCGTATCCGCGTATCCGTATCCGTGCTGCGTACTCCTCATCTCTCGTCACGTGGTGTTTGACGAGTCCGTTTTCCCTTTCTCCACCACCTCCACACCTCCTTCCATCTCCAATCTTGACCTCTCCTTCCTTTCTCCCACTGACGCGGTGGTTCAGCCACCATTTCCGTTTGGTCCTGCAAGTCCTGCTCCGCCACTCGCGTCGCCGGCACCCTACACCGGCCCGGCGCCCTCCGGCCGCCTGACCCTGCGTCCTCCGCGGGTCCGGCTGCAACTGACCCTGGGCCGGCGGCGCCGACCTCGGCGACTCCAGCGCGGTTCGCCCACCCGGTGCGTGTCTACCAGCGCCGAGTGCGACCGGCCCTGCTGGACACGGTGCCTGTGCCACCACCGTCCTCGCCGCCACGATCACCTACGGTGGCACCTTCTCCGTCGACGCCCACACCGCCGTCTCCACCACTACCAGCTGCCCGTGTCGAGCCGCCGGTGTACCACCCGCCGCTTCTTCACCGACACCCGCGTCATGTTCACCCCATGGTGACGCGGCACGCGGCTGGTGTCCTACGGCCCCAGGCTCTTGCAGCGACGCCCGGGGAACCGCAGGTCTCTCCTGTACCCTCTTCTGTCCATGACGCCTTGGCGGATCCTCACTGACGTCGCGCGATGAAAGAGGAGTACGCGGCCCTTCTGGCCAACCAGACGTGGGACCTGGTGCCGCGCCAACCTGGTGCCAATGTCGTCTCTGGCAAGTGGATCTGGACGCACAAGCGTCGAGCCGATGGCTCCCTGGAGCGGTACAAGGCTCGTTAGGTTCTCCGGGGCTTCACTCAGCGGCCCGGTGTTGACTATGATGAGACCTTCAGTCCAGTGGTGAAGCCAGCTACTGTCCGCACAGTTCTCTCCCTGGCTCTCGAGCGCTCCTGGCCTGTGCATCAGCTGGATGTCAAGAATGCCTTCCTCCATGGCACTCTGACCGAGACCGTCTACTGCAGCCAGCCGGCAGGTTTTGTGGATTCCTCTCGCCCTGACTTGGTCTGCCGGCTCAACAAGTCTCTCTACGGGCTCAAGCAGGCACCTCGGGCTTGGTACTCTCGATTTGCTACCTTCCTGCTGACTCTTGGGTTCACGGAGGCCAAGTCTGACACCTCGCTGTTCATATACCACCATGGGGGCGAGACTGCTTACCTGCTCCTCTATGTGGATGACATCGTTCTCACCGCCTCCAGCCAGTCTCTGCTCCAGCGCATCATTGCCTCTCTCCAGGCGAAGTTTGCCATGAAGGATCTGGGTGTGCTCCATCACGTCCTCGGCGTCACTGTTGAGCACCGACCTTCCGACTTGTTCCTCCACCAGCGGCAGTTCACTCGTGACATTCTGGAGCGAGCAGGGATGACTGACTGCAAACCCTGTTCCACCCCAGTCGACACTCAGGGCAAGCTGTCAGAGGCCGCGGGTTCGTTGCTTAGGCCCGCTGACTCTACCGCCTACCGGAGCCTTGCTGGCACGTTCCAGTACCTCACCTTCACCCGGCCTGACATCTCCTACGCCGTGCAGCAGCTGTGCCTCTACATGCATGCTCCACGGGAGCCCCACCTTGCTGCTCTGAAGCGGCTTCTCCGGTACCTGCGTGGCACCCTCGCCTATGGGCTGCTCCTCGGCCAGTCCTCCTCTGCTGAGCTGGTTGTCTACACCGACGCTGACTGGGCGGGCTGCCCGGACACCCGCCGATCCACCGCCGGCTACGCTCTTCTTGGGCGGCAACCTTGTCTCTTGGTCGTCCAAGCGCCAGCCGGTGGTCTCACGCTCCAGTGCCGAGGCGGAGTACCGCGCCGTGGCCAACGGTGTGGCCGAGGCTGCTTGGCTCCGCCAACTCCTTGCTGAGCTTCACCGCCCCCTCGCCAAGAGCATGCTCGTCTACTGCGACAACGTCAGCGCGGTCTACCTCTCCACCAACCCTGTGCAGCACCAGAGGACCAAGCATGTGGAGATTGACCTTCACTTCGTCCGCGACCGTGTGGCCATCGGCAACGTCCGAGTCCTTCACGTCTCGACCACCTCCCAGTTTGCGGACATCTTCACCAAGGGCCTCCCTTCCTCGACCTTCTCCGAGTTTCGCTCCAGCCTCAACATCACCAGTGGCTAGTTGTGGCTGCGGGGGGGATCCTGTGCATTGTGCTTGTTTTTCTTTCTTGTCCAGTCTTGTACTCCGCTGCGCCGGTAGTCCAGACTGCCGGGGGGGGGGGGGGGGTGTTAGAGTGTGTGTGTATTAGGCCCATGAGGCCCATGTATGTACTGCTATATAGCTACCCTTCTAGGGTTAGCCCATGAACTGAATCACTCATTCTAGCAGTATCGGTATAGAGGATATGTGAGCCAGGACAAACTGTAGAAGTCTACGTGAAGATAAAGACAAAAAAAGGATACTCGTTCCCAAAGAGATCTGTTTCTTCCAACTTTGAGTTTCCTGCGTACACGATGCCACCGAAAAACTGCAAACAAAAGAGCCACAATCATCATCTTATGAAAAATAGAGATGTAAAAAATGCCTGTGGTATTTCAACAATCAATGCATGTAGTTCAGCTCAGGAAAAGCCCAAGCAGCAGGTGTTACAAGTAATTTGTGAGAGAGAAAAAATCTAGCTAACAGGTATATGTAGTTATTGTACAGGTGTTTACAGACTATAGATTTAAATTAAATTCCTTACTTGAAAGCTTTGATAACTAACCATAAATACTACGTGTTTAATAATAATTAACCTCTCAGGTGAACTAGTTATGCATAAAATTTATCACGGCAAAGCACAATTATATTAGGACCTGTAAACCAATGGAGCAGTATACACAAAGTATACAAAACACGATCCCCAAGTATGGCAACAAGCTAGACATGAGGGTAAAGAATGTCGCAACAAATGCTCTGAAACGCTGAACTTGCAACAAAATTCTTGTTAAACGCAACATCCTTCCAAGGAGAAGATATCGAATCCTGTTAACATAAAAATCAAAGGAAAATGAATCACATATTTGACAGCAAGATTGTTAGTCTTACAAAAAGCAACAAGAAAATGTGGTCGGATTTTTCTCATAGCTCTATCATCTTGAAACCTGTTTAAGTGGACAAATATTGAATTTACAGTTCTTAGGAGTACAGAGTACAGGCATACAGCAAAGAACAACTCTGGGAGTACACTTACACCCCGAATCATCAACACGTGTAGCTCAACAAAATTGTGATGGTGGCAGATTCTTGACTTGTATTTGCAATATAAAGGAAACTGAATATAGCTTAACATAGATGCATAATGTTGATTCTTTCACAAGTTTATAGACTTCTAAACCCTCTAAACTTCTAGGCATATTTGTAAGGATGATTTCTATTTAAAGGGATAGACTAAATTTTCGAAAGTAGTGCATCCAAAACAGTAATGTTACCATTCTCCATTTGAAAGAAAAGGAAGCGTTGACGGGGCGGCAAATGTCAGGGTCTCTCCAATAACTACAGGGAAATGGGAAGTTAGATACTACAACAATTATTTAGTAGTACACTTATTTTTTTTTAAAAAAAAATAACTATGATTTCAGAAGGTGCTCTCAGAGAAACGAAATAAATAATTAAAGTCAAGCATCTTGTCGCGAACTTATTTGCAGTGAGTACTTTAGGAGATGTATTATGCATACTCCCTGAATATTGAGAAAATGTGTCTTTGTAGCCTAGAAGGCTTTATAGACAAACTACATTGTTGTTTTTGTAGCTTATTACCTTTTGTTGACGCCTTTTCCAGACAACACACCAGCAGGTGCTAGATCGCACACGTCGCAAAGGAAGCGAAACAGAGCAAAACTGCGCACATGCGAAAACAGGCTGGGCCAGGTTTCAAACCAGGCTGGGCCGACTTTTCCGGCCTGGCCGGGTTTGGAAACCGGCTGAGCCGATTTTTCCGGCTTAGCCGGTTGTGATGCCGGGGAAGCTAGGGTTTGAAGTATTTGGTCGTCGGGACGACCGGTAACTAAGCAGAGGAAGTTGATGGTCGATGTAGCGTCCGTCCTTCGCCGGAATACTCCCGAACACCTCTCGGAAAGATCCGTCGGAGAGATGCACGAAGAGGTTGCCCTAGGAACCGCGGAGGCTGCCTAGAGCGCCGACTAAACTCGCGGAGAGTCGAGCCAAACAGCAAGATAAAGGGGGTGAACCACCGAAAAGTCTACTTGGTAGATGTATTTTGACGATTGGATGGTTAAGATCTCAATCGGCCATGATCCTCCATATATATAGAGGGGGGTGGTCTTATCCCAGTAGGAAACCGCTCCAAGACTTACTCTCCAAGTTTCCCACGTTAAAATATTGCCAAAAACCGATTAGATCTATTAATCGGATCAGACTCGACCAAATCCGGCCAAGCCGGGTTTGATAGGGCCTCTTGTGATGACACGTGGCATGCTGCCGGGGCCCGGCACAGGGGCCAAACCCGGCCTAGCCTATTCTGTCGGAACTTCCGGAGGGTCGGAACTTCCAACTTAGGTCGGAACTCCCAATACGTCGGAAGTTGTGTCGGAAGTTTGGTCGGAACTTCCGACGTGACGGCATATTCGTGAGGGCGTAACTCCTTCGTCCGGACATCGAACGATGCAAACCATATATGTTTTTTCAATCAGCTTGACGAGACGAAGGCAATGGTGATGTCCATTTCACATTTTGACAACTTCATAAAATGGATATATTTTGGTTGTCAACACCTTTATTTTTACTTGCACTTTTACATGTTTGGCTTCTTATGTTATCCTCTTAATGCAAAGATATGCAGCTTTCCTGTGTGTTCTAAAAAAGGATAGAAAAAATCTTAAAATTTAACCAGCATCATGCGTCTGGCATGATCATATATGTTCTATAAGAAAACATGGCTATGATTAGTTAAGTTGATTAACAATCAAATCAGATCTAGGACTAAGCACATGTAAACATTATTATGTACTACCTCCGTACCAGAAAACATGCAACTATGGGTTGCGTGCCAGAAAAAGTAGTTCACGTTTGACTAAGTTTTTAGCAAATAATATTCTATTTATGGCCCAAATTAATATATTATGAAAATAAATTTCGTAATAAATCTAGTGGTGTTTATTTGACATTATAAATATTTATAATTTTTTATCTAGAATTAGTCAAAGTTAACACACTTAAACATGGTATTGTGCTAAAATTGCATGTTTTTGGGGACGGAGGGAGTAACATATATAGACTTTTGTTCTTACAAAAAGTCACTGCAATGCATGATTCAGCGAATTTACAGGTTTTTGTGGTAAAATGGAGCTAATCTTTTGAACCAAAATATTTCACAGAGCAAGTGACTATTTCTTAATATAATGCAAAATGAAAAAAAAAACATTAATCGAACAACAGTAAAAAAAAAACTCTACTAGAATTGAGGTTACACTTACAAATAGTCCAAGTAATCACAAAATCAAACTTATTTTGACCCTCCATCCAATAGGCGCCAAATCCTAATGAGAATATTTTGAGTGCCATCTCCGCAACATAGATCCATCCTAAAACATAAGGTTAGTATTAGCATTCATGGTAATAAGGGAAACACAATATATGGCTAAATAAATGTTTCAGGAATAATGTCTTCCAGGATGAAATAGCACCAAGGAAGCACTTCAAATGCTAAGCTAAGTGTCAACAGGACAGATGGGAGGTGACAAAAAGGAACAAATGTAGGAAATGCAATTCACGTGGTGGCAACACTATTATAGTATGTTACCTCACTAAGCAAAAGCAATGACCAGTCTATAAATAGCCAATCAGGTACTCACAAATTTAGCATATCTTTCTTATGAGCTTCACAAAAGAAAAAACAGGAAAAATAAATCTTTTATAAGTTACTATATTACTGTGGCAGTGCTTATGCGCAGAAGCATTGCAATTTGCAAAATTTACATGCGCACATGATAAATGAAAAGCCACTCATAGTCTAATGAAACTTTAGCAACCTAACAAAAAGGACTAAGGACATACCTATTTTCAGGATAAACTTAGCAGTCATAACTAGTACTTGGACCAAAAGCATGCAATCATCACAGAAGAGAGGAGTTGAAGTCCAGCAAGAAGTTTCTCACACTATCTCGAAACGGATTTCGCGCATTGAAAGTGTCATCCCTTGCTTTGTTTTAACCGCCCTTTCTTTAAGTTGTATTTGAAACTATGTCATGCAGCGTATGCACCTAGTAGAGATTTTGTAGGCATGTCCAATTTACTAATTATTATAGGGAAATGCATAGCAATTGAACCAAGATACCCCCAATAGAAAATGTTGGCATGTTTTGGGCACTAAGTTATCATCAAGATTTTTTTTTAAATGAATCATCATGAGAACCAGTTCATTATTTGTAATTGTATTTAGGTAATGATGTAGATGTTTTCATTTTAAAACTTGAAAGTAAGATGTCAACTGCGGCCTTTTCCATTGTGATTACATGCTACAAACCATTTCACTGATTCATATTTGCCACAATACTATGGCTGTATGCTACTCCCTCCATTCCAAAATGTAGGCCGTTTTGGTTTTGTCCTAAGACAAACTTTTCTAATATTGACCAACTTTATAGAAAATGCACCCATGTCTAAAACATCAAATTAGTTTCATTAAGTGCACCATGAAATATGAGATAGAGCATGTATTTGGTATTTTAGATGTTAATATTTTTTTTTTAACTTGGTCAAAGTTAGAAAAGTTTGATTTAGGACAAAATTAAAACGACCTACATTTTGGAACAGTGGCAAGAACAAAAAGCAATGTTGTTTGACAAATTAAGTGCGAAAGATTACCGGAACATTGTGGCATAAATAACAAAGAGACTGACTTTAAGTTAGACTCGACATAATATACCATTGTAAATTCCATCAGAGTGATTAAGGATCACCACAATATACTTACCAAAGACAAACTCAACTTCTTGCCACACTTTCTGTGAAGAGCTGTTCTCTATATCTAGCTGCAAAGATCACAGCAAACAGATTGCATTTATGTGACTCAAAACTCTTCAGTGTGCTATTACATTAATTTCATTTCCAAAGAAAGGTACAGTATTGTATCTATTATATTTTTTTCTCAAATACACTGCATGTCATTGCATTAAGAAGTATCTATTATATATTTTCAACAGAAATGAGACATTGAACAATCAAGGCTTTCAATGGAACAAAGCAAACATAGGTTGCTTATTTCACCATGCCAGTAAAAAGATATATATGGTGGGGAATCCTCATTAAATTTTGTAATTGCTGTTCTGTAACAGTTGTAGAACTCTTGTTCATAAAAATGTCAAAATTACATATTTTATTTTTGTTTGTGTGCATTCTCGTATCATCATATGAGTACCCAGAAGATCATCATCTAGCAAGTCATGATCATAGCATCCAGCACTTGGAAAACATGCTGCACTTAGTGCATACATCATACAAGTCCGTGGCATGGAAGAGACATGAGATGGGATGGTGTGGAGACAAATAAAGAAACTTTACTACTTCATGCCTCTGCTTCAAAATTACTTTTGTACAAGCTTTAGAATTAGAATCCTATCATATTACATGTGTAAACATGAACATGAACAAATCAACCTTCCTGAAGGTTCCTCATGCGGGACAAAATATATTCATATATTTACCATGGAACACATAGTGAACGAAACATGATATTTTACCTTCCATCAATACAAAGAATTGCTTTGATTTTTTTTTCATTTGTAATAGAAACACTTATAATTTGAAGCTTTGCTGCATGCATTCCAAAGATTCAATACACCTGACCTCTAAGAAGTCAGAAGCATGAAGGTTATAGATCACAATCATATTTACCAGTCAAATTGTCATTTTATCCAGCCAAGTAAGCATTAATAAAATATGACTGTTCATTATGAAATTGAGATAAATATAAAATGTAGAAAAAAAGGAAATAATGCTGCACCGCCATACCGTTGTTTCAATAATGACAGCAATTAGGTTCACCAGAAGAACAAAGACAACAATATACTCAAACATGCGACTCCGTACGAAGGACTTCAACCTCTCACACTGTGGTGAATGGTAGAAAGATGGGTACTTCTCCAAATATGAAGGCTGCAAAGACGAAATAAAAAATACAAACCAGTCAAACGGTCAGTTACAACAACATGGGATTAACAATAAAAGTAAACGGCTGTGGTGAATGGTAGACAGATGGGTACTTCTCCAAATAGGAAGGCTGCAAAGACGAAATAAAAAATACAAACCAGTCAAACGGCCAGTTACAACAACATGGGATTAACAATAAAAGTAAACGGTTGAAATATCACTAATTTTGATCTGAACAACATCAGTTCTGTATTAGTGGTAGACATATCTTTTCCTAATCTAATTATTGCTGACAGTTAGTGCTTTTCTGCTCTCCCAAAATTTAAATACACAAATCCTGAGGCATTATTGTTAGTGGTTGGAACTGTGCATCAAATCAGACCCTTGGTGCCCCCTTCTTGGTTGAGCATAACAGCACTATCATTTATGCAATGCAATTATAGGTACAGACCCTGGAAAATGATAGATTTGTAGCAAGAATATAATTTCATTGAACTAAGACTTCAAATACGCTTTAACAGTATTATAGCTTGTGCTTGTACATAACACAAGTTGACATTGTTTCAATCCTCGTCCAAATATGAACACAATTTTTTCAATCCTCGTCCAAATATGAACAAAATTTTCATGACACGTGATAAACACAGAATTATGAGCAACTGAAGCTGTCAACATACTGGTGGTTCTTTCTGGAATTTCATTCCAATAGCATTGCATAGATCAGCAAATTCCTCGGAGGTAACCTGTATGAGGGTATATGATTCAGAATCATCAAAATTGATATGCAAGCATTTTTATATTTTGAAAAATCAAAGGTTAGAGGTGATAGACAGGCTGGGAAGCTAGCAGAACTTCAATATTATATTATTCACAAAAAAAACTTCAATATTATATTTACTTAATTTTCTCTACGGATTTTTTTTATTACAGTCCAAGAACTTGAAATCTTTCAGAAAGTAGAGAAGCCAATCTTTAACTAACATTCTGCACAAATACTTAAACATGAGCATGCAGCAGGTGTACATTGGTCTGTTCCACCAGATGGAGCACTCAAAGGCCTACTTTTTTTCATCATGGTGCTAATGAACTTGGACAAATAATTCATTCTCTGATTTATAAATGGCAGACATTCAAATGTACATGAAAAATACCAAACAAATTATTAAAAACTTAAGAAGAGGACCATAAACATTTTGGAGCTCATTAACATTCCATCTCAAGCTAATAATATCTTGAACATGGAAGACACATTATTAAAAAAAAAAAATCAAAATTCCGATAAGCCTTTAGAAAAATCACGGACGCAAAAAATATATATAATAAATATACCAAATTATTATAATAGCCCCCTTTTCGTGTGTGTGATTGGGGTGGGATCATACCTTGAAATCACCACTCCGATCAAGCTCAGCAAAGATTAGTTCAAAATCTTCCCTTGAGGTTTTGGGCAATGACCTAAAAAGAGGTTCCATGACATTGATGATCTAAAAGCCACCAGGAATTCGATGATGTGTACATCAAATGTTAAATCTTACATGTTGGATCCCAATTGGCTATTATGTTAAACTAATAAAGGAAGATTCAAGTAACTCAAGACCACCAAAAGCGCTGTTGCAAAATGTTATTATGCGCCAGTGGCAAAACCAAAAGTGCAAAACTATAAGAAAAAAACAGCATAAGATGATGCACAGTAACAACAAAGCGGGCACCAACAGGGGTATAAGAATAGAAAGTGTATAGTACATTGTTTTAAAAAAAGAAAATTGTTTAGTAAATTATGGGGATGACACAAAAGACATTTCAGATTATGAATACTAAGATATAATTAGAGTGCTAGAACAAATATACTGATATAGTTAGTAATTTAGTATCATACTATCCTTACTGGAAAAAAAAATCTAATTTGGTTATGAACAGGACAGTTCTCCAGGAAGATTTGACAAGATATAATGCACCAGAGAGTGAAAGGAGACACTTTAGTTACCTGTACTTGTTTAGCTCATCAAGTAACGATATGAACTGTTCCTTGTTAAGGTAGCCCTGACCCTGATGCACAGAAAAAGGGAACAGATATTACCGCTAAATTGGATACGTTAGAATATACATGTATATGTGTTATGCGTGTGTTAATTGGGCCTGGGCCTGGGCCTGATTTAGCCAGCTGGGCACTAGATATGGTTAGAGAGATATGAGATCTCGATTTGGTGCTGTTTCTATAAACTACGAGATCTCCTGTCCCCTACATATTGTACATAGGCTCTCCCAATCAATCTAATCTGATTTCCCACGCAATCCTTATTGCTTTCAGGATAGTACATCAATGTCCAACAGAACATAAAAGAGGACTCACGTTAGTATCAATGAGGTCAAATGCCTTCTGCAGAATACTTTTCCTTATAGAGTCCATTTGAGCAACTTGTTTTGCAAGCTGGGTCACAAAAAAAAAAATGTTCCATGTATGCATTCAAATTACATTTTGGCGTAGCAAGAACACAGCAGAATTTGGAAGATAAGAATACTAATGTTCAAGAGAATTAGGATGCGAGGAAGGATTCTACCTGCTCTTTAAAGCTATCATAAATGACAGCAAGAATTAAATTTGTTAGGAAGTAAACTCCTAACAGCACATAAATAACAATAAACAGGGCGTACCAACGAGAGCTCCTACTCAAGAGATGTGTGAGCATGTGTGAGTGAATCTGAAGAAATTATCAAAGCTCTTCAGCAATAGTGATGCGCAGCTTACTTGTAAGCAGGGACCCATACATCAGGATTATTGGATGTGGTGAACAGGACAAACATCTGATATAGTGTTGTACCATATGATGTGAAAATGGCCTTTCCTTGTGGGGTGTCCTCAAATGTTACATAGGCTAGCCAGCTTGCAAATAATAGGAACAACAGTGACAGAGCCTACAAATGCCGGTGACAAAATCATATGATGAAACCGAAAAAAGATAATGCTGACAACAAACTTATTGGCATATGATACTATGAGTGGTATAAAAAATAAAACCTCACCAAAACATTAAGGTATGTCCCAACAATGCCAACCAACGTAACAGCGCACATTCGCAGTTCCCTATTGCAGAAAGGAATGTTTACTCAGTGTGTCAAAAACACAGCAGTCTTTAACCAACAATGAACGTGCTCTGTGCGTGTGTTTCAAGTTCCTTGTTTATAAACAGTATGACTCTCCTCTTGGCTTTTATATTCCATTCAGTTATACTTATACATGGATTTGGTTGGAAAGCCCTCCTACTATGTTCATTATGGTAGCAGAAGTAGCATCAGTTTGGGCAGATAAACACGTACCTGATCGTCATAATTAGAAATACAACACGAATGTACGGAGCTACTCTGAAAGGTCCAGGACTAAGCATAAACACAAGTATGTCACATGCTAAGATGAAGAGAAGAAGAACCTGCAATGCAAACCAGGACCATGAACAAATTACAATGACTGGGGCAGCAAAAACACATACCCAAACCCAACTCGACAAGTGAAAACAGATGTGTATTGCAGCTGTCTTTGTTAATTCATCAAAGGATGATTACAGAGTAGACTTTATAGAAGAGAGCTAGGACTAGGAAGTAAAGGGTCAGCAGCCAGGTAAGGAACCCAAGGCGCTGCCCAGGAGCCAAGGCAGCACACTGGGATAGTTCCCAGGGGGCAGCCCAGCTAACAGTAAAGCAGAGTATTAATCATGCATAGAGAAAATCTCTAACGATAAGAACTAGTAAAACAAGAAAAATGGAAGCATTATGACTGAAAACAGCTCCATCTAAAATGCAGAATTCAGAAGGATCTAGACCTGTGCAAAGCTAGTATGCTACTGACTGAATAGTTTAGCAATTAGCACGCACTACAAGACTACACTAAATTATCACAAAATTAAGCACGCATTCCTAAATTTACTATCTTAAAATTGGTGCTATATTTTGCCAAACTGTACCGTGGTGGGCAAGGGCCGGAAATATTTCAAACCATTTTGCTGACATTACTTTTTGAGGTGACATTTCTCTTTGAACTTGGGATAGCTTTAAAGTAAAACACAGATCTTTATTCTCCACTCATAGTCATTATATCTGTATCGCAATGTATAGAAGCAACTTTAACTCTTTCAATCACCATATATGCCTTACCAAATGTTTGAGTTATCTGATCTGTACTCTGCTAGCCTCTATTTACTGTTCCTACTTCCTAGTCATCTATATATAAAGAATTAATGTTTGTCGTCGCCATGGTCCCCAGAAACACAACTTTAGCCGCCCTATTTTATTAAAATAAATCTGATGGAAGTAATTTATTGAGACAGATTTACACCACATTTTCATATGAACAGTTTCAATATGCATAATATGTCGATAACCGAATTTCAGCAAAGTTTAGCTACACATTCAAAAATGCCAATTTATGTTTTACTGGATAAATATATTATAGCGTATCGACACCTACTTTCACTGTTTCAAACCATAAAAAGTAATAATTTTCAAGCACTCAGATCTATGCAGAAATGTGCCCAAGAAGACATTAGCGTAGACAAATGTGTTACCTTCAATTTGTTCATGGAGTTCTTCCAGAAAATATTTAAACCTTCATAGGAAAGTGGGTAGAAGATATCCAAGACAAGAATGACAAGGGTAAGCGCCTGAAATTAAGAGTAACCAACATAAAGCCGTGACTTTCAGACTCCTTATAAGAAACTAGATGTTCTTCATTTAAAACATTCACAATTGTATACTATGATAGCTCCAACTCTAACTGAAATTCCGAAAATTGGTAAGAGAGTACTTCAGGAAACTAAAGGTAAATATACATGCCCACACTATTGACCAAGTTCTTGGCTGGGCACTGAAGCACTACACATGTCAAGGAAGCATTACCTCATATATGAGTGATTCTGTTTTGCTTAAATATGGCAGCTGCCCAAGAAAGTAAAGATCCCTTTGATCACAAGTATGTAAGGCGTATTTTTGGCACCAGAGAGGCTTCTGGAAATGCAAATAAAATATCTCATTAATTGTTGTAATGGTCCTTGTGATGACATGTCATTGTTTTGGCCAAAGCAAACTTGGTACACTTAAGATGCCTACTTTCAGCAATGCGTAACAAAAGGTCAATAGTGACCTAAGAACTTATACAGCATAACAAATGGAGGTCGCAAATATTGGGAACTGACCTCTAGGAAATTCAATAGAATCAAAGCAAATAGGTTAAGTGACCAGAGCCAATCCAATCGGAGATACACGAAATAAAACCGAATGGCCCTCTCAAACCTTGTGTCATTCAAGACATCCTCAGGGATACCGATACCATCTTCTGCCTGTCAATCAAAACTTCACTGAGATTTTCAAACATGCCACAGGAAATGACAGCAAAAACCTGATTTCAGGTTGGCGAAATAAGCTTCATCGCTAATTGCTCATTTCTTGTCAAGGAAAAGTGCCTTTTGCCTCCAATAACTGCATACCAGCTCTGAGGAATAACCTTAATTATCTTGTGGTAAGCAGTAAAAATGTCAATTCTGGTAAGCTGAAATTCTGTGTCAAATGTAACTATTTGTTGACACCGTAACTGTGAAATCACTAGTTACATACAACATCACAACTACCCCAAATCCTACAGCACAGCACGGTAGTGCATGTGCATCATCTTCAAACAAGCATCAAACATATGGCAACCACACACTCAGGACTGTCAGCAGTTAACTCCACAAGCACCGGAACGTAAATGCTGCTCCATATGCACAAACAGTTGAGCATCCCCAGAGGACGTAACACTCCAAACCACCCGAAGCTAACATAAACAACACATGAAGCGATACCACAGCTTCATCTCGACGTTCTAAACAGAGCACAAACTGTGAAACAAATTTTTGTGCAACAACCCACAACCCAGCAGTCAAAGTTGCATCTCACCACGTAGGCAAGCAACTGTCGAACAAGAAATTCGCCGAACACCATTCGTCCACTCCACCGACACCACGCTAACTCACCGACATCAGCAGGCTAACCAGCGCCTCAATTCTCAGCTACAGCAAAGCATCACAGCATTTTTTGCACTCAACAAAGCAAAGCGGGGAGTGGGAGAGGAAGTGAGAGGCGGAGCGGGAACCGACGAGGTCGACGAGCGCTGCCGCCTTCTGGTAGCGGTCGCCGTACGCGAGCGCGTCCGAGCGGCGGTGGTACCGCCTCGCGCCCCGCAGGCCGCCGCTGCCGAGGCCAGAGCGGCCCCCTGCGGAGCCGCGGAAGCCACTGCCCTCCTCCCCCTCCACATCGGTGATGAGCGGCGCCTCCACTTCCGCCATCGCTTCACCTTGACGGGGACAGATCCAGACGCCGACGGAGATCTGGAACGGCGAGCCAAATCTGGAATTAAAGTACTGCGCTTCAGCGCATCGCAGTGGAAGTGGAAGTGGAAGCTGGAGCAGGGGTGGGATTAAAGTAATCCGACGCTAACGAGATTAGGAGAACGTGTTCGGTTAGTAGCCCGCCACGCTAGGGAACAAGGTCTGTCGTAATCATATTTTAGCGACTTCTAGATTTGGAGCGCGGTTATGGGCAGGTACAGCCGTACTACCAGCGTAACAGAAGGACGCCATCGCGACGAACACGCGTTGCATGCCGCTGCCGTGCAGCGTCTGGAGGTTCATTGGTGAGCTATGCTGCTTGGTGGTTGTGTACGCACGTTGACCGTGCATGTCGGCCGAATTTGCCGAAACGAGTAGCTTTCACTTTCAGAACGGACATGGCCGGGATGGCGACACGATGGCCTACCTGGCTGGATGGACACGGACACTGTCCTGTCCAGAAGAAACGGTTCGCAGATACTGTATGCAGGCAAGAGCACATGGTACAGTAGGCTGTTGATGCGTCGGAACCCGAGTGTTTCTGGACCGGGAGGATGAGGTGCAGTTAGAATTTTGGGTAGCGTGGTGAAATAAGGCTTCTACGTTTAATTTGGGAGGCTCTCTTTTATTTTTATTCTCTAAATTTTTTTTCTTTTATACTCCAACAGCAGCATCTAAATCAGAGCCCTACTCCTGTAGATCCGTGTTAGTCAATATTATCTTTCCTCCTTTCCTCTCCCTCTTTGTCTCGATGTGGGCGCATCTCTCGCGTTGCGCAGCCGCGCTGGTCCATCCATGATTTTACGGTGAGGGGGAGGGAGGAGGACAGTTGCACCGCCGCCGCTAGTGTTGCTCCTGCTGATGGAGGCCATGGAGGCGCCGGAGATGGAGGCTGTGGAGGCGAAGATGTGGAGCTCATTGTGACCACAGGGAAGGAGGAGCGAGCCGCGAAGATGTGCCAAGGAAGAAACTCGTGGCGTCCATGGCTCGGTGACCGTGCGGGGAAGAAGGAGCTCACAGCGGCCATGGCTCGCCGGCGGAGATGTGCAGCTGGGAGGCGCGTGGGTGAAGCCATGGTCGTGGTTGTGCAGAGGCAGGCGGTGGTGGCTACACTCGCTGGCGAGGTGGCGGATGACCACGCTCGTCGGAGTGGAGGAGTCGTAGTCGTCGGAGAGGAGGGGGCACGACGCAAGCAGGGCGAGTTTAGTACGTGCAAAAAGGATGAGGGCTGAGGCGATTGGCCAACAGGAATAGGATCTGGAGGGTGATTTAGGGTGCCCACCCAAATTTCGGGTCCTCAGAGCAACTCCAGCAGGGTCCTTATTTGAGCCCCCATAGTTAAATATGACTCGGGCAGCAAAAAGAGCTCCAACAGGCCCCTACTAGGGCTCCGAAATTTAGGTGGACACCAAAATCACCCCTTCGGTACCAATTCCTGGGGACTCACCCCTGAGCTCCCATCCCACAGTTGGCATTACCCGTGCTCGCAGGGAAAGCACACCGTGCGGTTCCCCCTCTATCTTTCCCGTGCGACAACGACCTCCGGCTATGAGCACTTGCCATGGACGCTGCAGATGCCCGTACCCGTCAGTTCAACGCAACAGCGCTCCTCCAGTGATTCCTCCCCCTCCAAGCTACCCGGCGATGGCGCTCGGCCTCTCCACGCTCGCTTGGCCATGGACGAGAGGGAGTGAGGGCCCTAGCCATGTCGCCCGGCCCCTCTGCCCCACCCAACCACGGGTGAGCACGAGCAAGCGTCGCGAGCATAGTGCTCTGCCTGCTTCGTCCATGGGCGAGCGCATGCGCAGGTGGCACTTCTATGATGTAGCTTCCTCAGTTCCTCTCATGGCGAGAAGGAGACAAGGAGCGGTGGATTTGGGAGCAATCGGAGGAGGGAGGAATGGGAATAAAGATGGCAACGGGTACAATACCCGACGGGTAGCTGCTACCCACACCCACACCTGCTAGAAAAAAATTTACCCGTCGGGTTACCCGTACCCGCGCACGGGTAAGAAAATACTCCCATATCCATACCTGCACGGGTATTTCTACCCGATGGATAACCCGTACCCGACAAGATACTTAACATTCACATGCAAAAATAAAATCATTCTAGCATTAATAAGTTCTAGAATTCAGCCTTCCAGGCTTCCAGCCTTCCAACAAGTCCAGGCTTCTAAGTTTAATTGGAGCATAGTTCCTAAAGGTGGTCATTACAATTTCACATACCACAACAAAATATTACAAGTTCACATGGCTTCATCCACCATGAATTAAAGAGAGATCACAGGTTACAAGTTCACTGGAATAGCAATTAACAGAGAAGTCATCAAAAGGAAGCACATGCACTTCATCCATTTCTTGCATAAGTTGACTTGTTCCCTGCGGCCAAAAGGACTGGCCATAAATCAGTAGTAATGGCCACCCTTTTTTCTTCTCCAACTCATATTGTGCTATAATATCAAATCTGAAATAAAATAGAAAATATTAGTAATACAAATTGCAGCCTGCAGGTAAGAGTAAGAGTGGGCTCACAGAACTTATACCTTATTGCATTCCTTGTTCCCATTTTGAATAGTGGTTGAAGTGCAGCAACAAATCTTCTAAAGCCAATATAATCTACCATGCTTAAAGGGTACTCATGAAGAACTATCATGGCACTAAGTTCTTTCCTAGCTATGTCTTGGTCAAAGGTGTAGTTCTCAACTGAAATTGTCCATGCATCTGTCCTATTAAATCTCATTGAAGTTTGTACCATTGACTGCCCAGTCAGCTTCACCTTCTTTAACACACAAGACTTCAAATGGAGACGAAGGTGGTTAGTCCCTTTTTTGACACCCCAGAAAGTTTCTTTGAACAATAGTTACATTTTGCATATTCATTGGACCCAATCTTCACTTTAGTGAATTCCTTCCAAACCGCCGACTTGAGCTTCCTCTTAGAACCAGCCATGATATCTTCTTCTTCATCATCTATCTCAATTGGTTGTGAATCATTGGTTGATTCAAGCTGAGGTGATCCAGAGATTGGAACTGAATCTGATTGCACTTGTGATGCTTGTGATCCACATTGCGGGTTGCTGCTCCCATCACTACCAGTAGCTGTAGACATCTTGCTTAATCTGTAGAAGCACATTGAGCAATTAGATACATCAAAAAGCTGTATTTTAGGTGATGTATTGAGCAAACAAAATAAGTATCAAAATAAAAAACTGTATTTTAGGTGTTGTAATGAGCAAACAAAATAAGTAACAGAACAAAAAGTTGCATTTTAGGTGCTGTATTGAGCAAACAAAATAAGTATCAGAACAAAAAGTTGCATTTTAGGTGCTGTATTGAGCAAACAAAAAACTGTATTGAGCAACATCTCAGAAGTCACAACAGATCACATCTAGACCAAACAAAATAACCTAGCAGCGCTGAAATATTTTTTTATTTCTAATTCTAACAACATATCACAATCACAACTACATACGGCATATATATCAGAAGTCAAAGTACACAATCTTGCGCTAAACTATTTTTTCCTTCTATAAGGACTAAGCACAACCAGAGAAACCAACATAAATCAATAAGGAACATGAAAGTCATCATCTTTGCTTACCCAAGGAAGCGTTTTAGGTGTTGGTTTCGAACTTTTTGAGCAGCTGCAGTTGTACCCGTCGGAGATCGAGGAGGCCGACCACCCTTAGCTGCTGGTTTGCCGATGTGTGGCGTAGCAGGAGGTGCTGCTCCCTTCTTGGCGACCACACCAGCAGGCAAGCCCTTCGGCTTAGCAGCACCGACACTGGCGCTGGCTACAATAGGAGGTGGCAGAAGCAGAGACGGCATCGGTGCAGGCAGTGCGCCGTTCTTCCTCGTCTCCTCCGAATCCGGAGCTCGCAGGATGGTGTCCCTTCGGGACGGGCGGACGGCGTGGGGTCAGAACAGGGCAAACGGGCTAGATGTAGAAGCAGAGCTGCAACAATGGAATAGAAGGTTAGGGTTGAGGAAGAGCATCACCGGCTATCGTCCTCTGCTGTGCTGGAGTTCTCCACCATGGCTTGGCCGCGAGAAGGACTTCGGATTTCGGAGCACCGGTGCTTGGAGCTTGGTCGTGTGGAGGGAGGCGGAGCTCAGCTCGAAGCACTGGTTGCACCTGCACTACTTGGCGATGGCGTGGACGGTGGATCTGAGTAGAGGACTGGAGAGTGGAGAATGGAGAGTGGAGACTGGACTGGCCATCTGGAGGAGGGCTCACGCACGCAGTCACGATCGCCGACGCCGGTCGCTGCTCGCGCGACTCCGCGAGATCGCGAGTCGCGACCGAGAGGGACGTCGGTGCGGCGGTGCCTGGCGCGGGGCCCTGGCACCTGGCGGCTGCCGACTGGGAAGTCAAGGAAGGGGGTGGGGAATGAATGCCTAGGATTTTTGTGTGGGTGTTAACGGTCGATAACGTCAACTTTTATTAGAACTTTAGACACAAAAGGATACATGAAAACATACAGTCTAGGGTTTTAACTGACAATTTCCACGAGTTTTGCATGTTCTGTATTTTTCGGGACTATTCCAGAAAAGTATAAAAGAGGTATTAAAGTGCGTAATTATCACGAAACGTAACCACGAAGAAAACATCATCACGAAGACCCTGGAAGAGTGTAGAAGGCACCCGAAGCAACCTGGGGCCGAGCCCTGGCCAGGTGGGGCCGGCCGGCCCAGGGGTGGGGCCGACCGGCGCCTCCTCCTAGGGTTTTGCCGCCTTCTGGAGTCCTCTTCCACCGCCTCTTAGGAGTCATCTCGGCCCTTGTTTCAAGTCGGTTTGATCCTACGGCGCACGTTCATCCCATCGGGCTATAAATAGAGGGGCAGACCCTCCTTGGAGGCATCAATCAATCATTCATCGAAAACATCAAGTCTTCAAGCCATCAAGAGCCTACTAGTTCATCAAGAGCCTTCTAGTTCATAGTTCTACCATAGTTAGATTAGAGAGTAGAGGAGATCTAGTTCTTCGGCGGGATCTGGAGCCCCGGCAATCGTCTAGAGCACAGAGTTCGGTATAATTCTAGTTCTTTCTCTATTATTGTATTCTTCATTATGATTAGGGAAACATTGTTCTTAATAGTTCATATGTTCTTGATTACATTAGTCTTTGTCTAGTTTAATTATATGTCTAGTATAGTTGGTTTGATCTTATTGAATTCATGTAATTGCTCGTATAGCGTTTATCCAATCGATCGTTGGGTAGATGATGAACAATGTGTAGACGTTGTGTCTAGATATTTTGTTTATCTGCGAGTGCACCCTGATGTGCCGGATCGTGTGGTAGTTCGCGTAGATGATAGCTACGTTGATTTCTCTGTAGTCCGCCCTAGGCAAGCAGGCACGGTCGCGAAGTTGGGTGATGACTCTGTTTCACACCTTTCCTAGATGATGGCCTTTACATATGATCATGATATATGACTAATCTGACAATGATTGCTAGATGTAATTGCACTAGTTAGAGTTATTCATTGACGTAGTTATAGAATTACCTTAGATATTAATTCCTTAGTTTATCCATTGGCTAGCTATTACTATGTCTAGAAAGTGCTCTGATGTTTATCTTTATTAATGATGCTTGATCATACTTATCACCCTATTTATCTTTATTATCTTGTGACCTCTACCTGTTATGAGTAGAGTATGTGACATTGGTAATTTCACTTATTCATTGTATATAGTTATTATCAATATAATAGATTATAGTTTATCCTAATCCTTCCCAGTGGTATAAATATAATTCGACAACCTGATAGAACTCTTAGGTAAAATGCTACAATGGTATAATTATCTATCCGCTTGCAGAATTGTTCTTAGTTTATATTTATTTATATTTCTGGCTAGTCACATGGAATAATATGTAAAACCTTTATTTATTCTTAGCATATATAATTTGGATTGACAACCAAGTTCATGCTAAAGAATGTTGGTAATAGATAAGTGGCTAGTTGCTAATGATTAGTTAATTAAATACCATACATCTTCTAATCTCGTCTCTAGTGTTAAAGGTTATAAAGTTATATTTGGCGACGTTAGTAGATGTCAACAAGCATTTTTGGCGCCGTTGCCGGGGAAGGCACATTAAGCTTAGGAAATATTGATAACACATATACATCATGGATAAGATTGTATTACCGATTGATCTCTAACTCAAACAGGCACACTCCTGTTTTTTATCATTTACTTATCTTATGCAGGGTGATGAATGAATGGTTTTTCTCTTCCAAATAATTTTACTAACGATCTAGAGAAACTCCTGAGAAGAAAGAAGTTTGTAGAGACGAGGGACAATTTCAAGCTACCATCAAGAACACCCGTCGCCGCCCAAGTTAGTTCATCCAAGGAGCCAGCTCCAACATTGGAAGAAGAACACTTAGGAGAAGCTTTATCTCCTGTATTTGAAGACATGGCTGAGAAGACACTGCGCGAGTTCTCTGCCCCAACAACAGAAAACATCCGGACTGGACCAGCAGTCAACATGGGAGAGAATGGATTCGAGCTCAAGCCTGCTCTTATCACCATCGTTCAAGCCAGCCAGTTTTGTAGAAAAGCTCATGAAGATGCAAGTGCATACTTACAACACTTTTTAGAGATCTGCAGCACCTTCACGATCAGAGGAGTACCAAGAGATGCTATTTTACTCCGTCTTTTCCCATTTTTACTTCTAGGAAAAGCTAACCAGTGGTTCTACATCAACAAATATAAGAACACTACATGGGACCGATACTCAACTGCTTTCCTGGCAAAGTTCTTTCCTACAGGCAAAACAAATGCTCTGCTTGGAAAAATCTCAAGTTTTCAATAGCAACATGACGAATCATTCACTGAAGCATGGGAGAGATTCCAAGATTACATTGAAGATTGTCCTCATCATAGGATAGAGGATTGTCTATTGATGCAGACCTTCTACCACGGGCTTATCTCAAGCACCTATGAGTCCATAGATGCTGCAGCTGGAGGAGCTTTTCTGTCACTGAAGCTTCCAGAAGCTCAAGCACTTGTGGAGAAGATGGCCTCAAATCTAAGATGTAATGAAGAACGTACTCAACCTCGCAAAAGAGGAGGAGGCATCCATCATTTGAAGGAGACTGACATGGTCACTGCCAAGCTAGACCTCATCATGAAGAAACTCGATATAGAGAAGAAGGAAGTCATGCATATTAATGATTCCCGCATGACCTGTGAAGAATATGGAGATTATGGGCATTCAGCTGTTAACTGCCCTACACTGCAAGAGGATGTGAATTTCATCAACAACAACACCTACTATCGTCCTCAGCAAGGTCAAGGTTGGAACCAGCCAAACCAAGGATGGAATCAGCAACCTCGACAAGGTAATTACCAAGGTAATAATTATAATAATTACAATATTCCACCTTTAAGAGATTTAGTTGCTGGTCAATCTAAATTGTTAGATTAAATGTCTAGAAAGGTAGCCTCGAATGATAAAGCTCTAGAAAATATAAATACCAGAATGGATACCTTTGCTTCTGCTATAAAGAATCAGCATAGCTTTAATAAAATGTTAGAATCACAATTAGCTCAGTTAGCTGCTGCTGTACCTACATTTGAGAAAGGTAAGATTCCGGGCTAGCCAGAAGATTTAGAAACTGCTAACCTTGTTGATATTTACAATGCAACACAATACCAAATTGAGCCTGCAGATATACAGTGGATAGACACTCACTACCTGAGAAGATGGGAGACCCTGAAAGACCTGTCATTCCTATCTCCATAGGATGTCACAGCTTTCCAGAAGCTATCTGCGATTTCGGCGTAAGTGTCAACATAATGCCTAAAGTAATCTATGAGAAAATATTAGGTGATCCTTTGTTGTACATAGACATGCGTTTGCAGCTTGCAGATCAGTCCATTTACTACCCCGAGAGAGTACTAGAAGAAGCTGTTATCAGAGTGGGACAATCATATGTCCCAATTGACTTTGTGATCATGGATATCGGAGGAGATGAGAAGGCACCCATTATCTTGGGACGACCATTCTTATGCACAACCAAAGCCATCATCTATACGGAACACGCCAAGATTGTCCTCTCCATCAAGGACAAGAAGGAGAGATTCTCGTTCAAGAACCGCATCCTGAAGAATCCAGCAGTCCCAAAGCAATTCCATCAACAAGAAGAGCAACACCAACAAGTGCCCAAGAAGAAGAACAATAGAAGATGGAGGAAGAACAAGCCCCGACATGTACCTGAAGAAACCGCTCAACTAATCAATGCTATCAACACAGAAAATGATCATATGCTACCGAAACCATTCCCAATAAAGAAAGGTGACCCAGATGTACCAATCATTGAATGCACAATCAGAGACATCACTTTTCTTAACACCGTCTGCGACACAAGATCAGGCATTAATGTAATGTCCAAAAAGGTATATGATGAATTATTTGATGATTTACCATTATACCCAACATATATTCAGTTGCAGATGGCAGACCAATCACTAAGATTCCCTGAAGTCGTAGTCAAGGATGTCATGGTAAGAATTCAAGACAAATATATACCCGCAGATTTTTTAGTTCTTGACATGCAGGAAGACAATGAATCGCCTATTCTTTTGGAAAGACCGTTCCTCTACACCGCCAATGCTATCATCTACATCGGGTCTGGACAGATCCACTTCAACCTACCCACTGGAAAGGTACGCTGTCAATTCAGAACACATCTTAACCATGAGTAGATCAGAAAGCAACGCAACAGGAGAAGACGCCAAACCTGCCGTCAGCTGCCCAGCCTCACTATGGATGGGAGGAGTTCCCTGGTAAGATTGTGAAGTATGAAGACTGCTACAAGGAGCAAGAAGAAGCCGTACAAGCACCACGCTGGAGTGAGTGGGAAGCGGAAGCTGAGAGGATGGACCAGATAGCTAAGCCAGAAAAAGAAGAGATCCAGGCACAAGTAGAAGAATAGATAAAGAAAGATGAAGAATCAAGAGAAGCATACAAGGAAGAGCTAGAGTTAGAAAAGAGAGAAGCAGAAGAGACAGAAAAGAGATAGAAGGAGAAGGAAGAAGCACCTGCTACACCACCGCAAAATGGGGGATTGACTGAGATAACCTCAGACGATGAACCTACTGAGTAAGTACTCTCCTCTATCTAAGTCCTGTCGATAGACTTTAAATTCCGTACCCTAGCCATAAGGTTAGAATGGTAGTTATCTAATTAATTTAGCATTCATTAATAATTTTGTTTAGCACATTTATTAGTACAATCATTTTTGCATATTAAAAACAAACCAACAAAAATATTTACTATTTATTTACTACATCATAAATATTAAACTTCCATGTGAATAAACCTATAGTAACCCTATAGGCACATGTACTGTGGTGGCATAAAAATAAAAAAATGGTAGTAGTATTTGTATTTATCTTATTGCATTATGAAAATTTTAAGCCCCATGGGAATGAATATTCCCTGTGGTGGCATAAAAAAACATATATAGCATACATACATCTTTTGATTGCTGCATAAGAAAATTAGAAAAACCCCGAAAAGAGAATCCTGTTAGAATCCTGCTAAAATCTAATAATTAAAATCAACTAAAAGAATAATCAAAGTGCTTATTGGTTGGCCGCTAACCCCTTGATAAATTTGAGCCTCGAGTTTTGGTTTTCTTGTTAAAGTATAACTATGCAGGAATAATATTATAACTAAGGAGAGAGTCTATTAGTGGCACCCACCAGGCTCACTCTGAGATCATTCAAGCACCAAGTATTGCAAACATCAAGCTTGGGGGAAGAGCATCCCCTAGTTATCAGGTAATTATATCTATACGCTTATTAAGTCTACTTTATACAAGCACAAAATACCAAAAATATGTGAACACATGAAGGTTCACCATAGTATCATAGGAAAATCTAAAAATACCAAAAATATGTGGACACATGAAGGTCCACACCTTTTAGAAAAAAAACCTAAAAATATGTGGGCACATGAAGGTCCACTTAGTTAGGAAACTTCTGCTAGAAATATAAAATCAATCACTTACCATGGAGTGGTATTAAACCTAACCCCTCTCTATGAGATTTGGTATTTTTATTGGCAATTGAGTTTTACAGGAAAATACAAGATCAAAGAGTTAGTCAACCCGACATCTCTACGCTGTCGATACACCTGCTCTCAGAAAGATCACTCAATTTGCAACATCAAAGACGCTGTCAAACGTCAAGTTTGAGGGAGGGCACCCTCCAATTAAAATCTAGTTAAGTATAAGTTTTCTATCTTATTATTATTACTATATCGCTTTTTCGTGTGAGTTAACTAGTAAGATAAAATTTGAAAACCAAATAAATATTTATCTATATATTAGAGTTTGTTTAGAGTAAGTCTAGATTAGAACCAAATTAAAAATTGATTAACACTAAAATTTTGTTTTAGAGATGATGAATAGTTGCTCTGCCCAATTACTTTCAAGTGCCTAGTTGTCAAATTTAGATTCTCCTGAGTTTTGGATACTACTGTTTTAATCTGAGAATTTGC
Organism: Eremochloa ophiuroides; assembly: GCA_038502445.1. NCBI lineage: Eukaryota > Viridiplantae > Streptophyta > Magnoliopsida > Poales > Poaceae > Eremochloa > Eremochloa ophiuroides. Next base: position 61,061,606 of record JAHLJS010000006.1, read on the forward strand.
TCTAAATCTGAAACTTGTGGAGGCATATGCTTAGCTAAGTTTAGGTAATTGATTGATATGATTCATGAAGGTTGAGCTACTATTTATCTTATTCCGAGCATTACTAAGTTCTGTAGATTTATTTTAAAAACTTAAAATCTATATGATGAGCTCTTGTATGACAAAATGTGAATTCCTACCAAAGCCATATATTATATATTTATAGATAGGAAACTTTTGCACATTCATACTGCTTGTTTTGCATTGAGTTTAGTCAACTTTTGTTGAATACCATATGAGAGTCTTGTCATACTTTTAAAACTAAGATAATGTACACACTTCAGCACATATGCATTATTCCTACCCTGAGAGTAATCGCAACCATTTCCACTTTTATCTATGTTCATCATAAAAATGTTTTCTCCTGCACTGGGAGTGAACACAAAAAAATATATAAACCCCATAGGACAGTCCTGTTATAAATGCTCTAAGTTTTCTCTATTGTTATCTCTCCAAATCATGTATTGGATGCATGTGGCTATGCAAAACTATGAAAAGAAAAGGGAGTAAAAGATGGACAAGTGTCCCAGCATTAAAACAATAGGTACTAGATGCCCGCCTCCCGAATGAAAAAAGAGAGAAGAAAAAGAATAAAGATAGCCCATGTATTCCTACAAGTTCCAAGAGAGATCTATTTCTAAAAAGAGCATAAGTAGAATTAGTATTAGCCACCTTATACACCTATCCACCATATTCCATACACATGCACATCTTAGTTTGATTGTATGCCTCAATTCTCTGTGGATCTATTGTTTGACTTTACAACATATGAATTGCAAGTATGCTTAAACCTTGTTATTGCCACTCCTATGAGCTCCATTATAATCTTTAGTTATAGGAAGGCATAATATTAATGCCTTAAGTGAGACCCACAAATACCACATACTGACAGACTTGAGGGTGTCATACAATTAAGCTCTGAGTTTTATTGCGAAAACTTGCAAAACCCCGTTCTGGTACTGTGAAGAATTTGAGACATAGTGCTTGACTTAATTGTTCTATCTTTCAATTCCTCAAGACTTATGCGAGGGTTGTAAAGCTCCATAGTTAAAGGTAAAATGAGTAAGTCTGAAGGGTAGAGCAGTTATTATCTAATCTAAAGGAGAATTTCTGTTTGAAAGCATGTGTACTTGGAAAGAATGAAAGCATTGTAGCAACTCCTGATCCAAATACATTAGTAATTAGGCTTAGTCTGTTTGCCAAGGGACTGTCAAAAGGTAAGCTTGGGGGTGTTGTTGACGGTCGATAACGTCAACTTTTATTAGAACTTTAGACACAAAAGGATACATGAAAACATATGAGTCTAGGGTTTTAACTGACAATTTTCACGAGTTTTGCATGTTCTGTATTTTGCAGGGACTATTTCAGAAAAGCATAAAAGAGGGATAAAATTGCGTAATTATCACGAAACGTAACCGCGAAAGAAACACCATCACGAAGACCCTGGAAGAGTGTAGAAGGCACCCGAAGCAACCTGGGGCCGAGCCCTGGCCAGGTGGGGCCGGCCGGCCCAGGGGTGGGGCTGGCCGGCACCGTCGCCTTCTGGAGTTTTCTTCCACCGCCTCTTAAGAGTCATCTCGGCCCTTGTTTCAAGTCGGTTTGATCCTACGGCGCACGTTCATCCCACCGGGCTATAAATAGAGGGGCAGACCCCCCTGGAGACATCAATCAATCATTCATCGAAGGCATCAAGTCTTCAAGCCATCAAGAGCCTACTAGTTCATTAAGAGCCTTCTAGTTCATAGTTCTAGTCTAGTTAGATTAGAGAGTAGAGGAGATCTAGTTCTTCGGCGGGATCTGGAGCCCCGGCGATCGTCTGGAGCGCAGAGTTCGGTATAATTCTAGTTATTTCTCTATTATTGTATTTTTTCATTATGATTAGGGAAACATTGTTCTTAATAATTCATATGTTCTTGATTACATTAGTCTTTGTCTAGTTTAATTATATGTCTAGTATAGTTGGTTTGATCTTATTGAATTCATGTAATTACTCGTATAGCGTTTATCCAATCGATCGTTGGGTAGATGATGAACAATGTGTAGACATGGTGTCTAGATATTTCGTTTATCTGCGAGTGCACCCTGATGTACCGGGTCATATGGTAGTTCGCGTAGGTGACAGCTACGTTGATTCCTCTGTAGTCCACCCCCCCGTATGTAGGCAAACAGGCACGGTCGCGAAGTTGTGTGATGACTCTGTTTCACACCTTTCCGAGATGATGGCCTTTGCATATGATCATGATATAGGACTAATCTGACAATGATTGCTAGATGTAATTGCACTAGTTAGAGTTATTCATTGACGTAGTTATAGAATTACCTTAGATATTAATAAAGATAAACATCAGAGCACTTTCTATTACTATGACTAGAAAGTGCTCTGATGTTTATCTTTATTAATGATGTTTGATCATACTTATCACCTTATTTATCTTTATTATCTTGTGACCTCTACCTGTTATGAGTAGAGTATGTGACATTGGTAATTTCCCTTATTCATTGTATATAGTTATTATCAATATAATAGATTATAGTTTATCCTAATGCTTCCTAGTAGTATAAATATAAATCGATAACCTGGTAGAACTCCTATGTAAAATGCTACAATGGTATAATTATCTATCCGCTTGCAGAATTGTTCTTAGTTTATATTTATTTATATTTCTGCCTAGTCACATGGAATAATATGTAAAACCTTTATTTATTCTTAGCATATATAATTTGGATTGACAACCCAGTTCATGATAAAGAATGTTGGTAATAGATAAGTGGCTAGTTGCTAATGATCAGTTAATTAAATACCATACATCTTCTAATCTCGTCTCTAGTGTTAAACGTTATAAAGTTATATTTGGCGACGTTAGTAGATGTCAACAGTGGGTTCAAGACTATATATACTGGGAGTGTTTACTTGGATTTGGGCCACATTCTTGGGCTATAGGGCTAAAATGGGGATGGCAGCTAGTTCTTTTTGCGGGTGTGTATTACCCGCGGGTACGTGGGTATGGGTAGCATACACCCACACCCGTACCCGCCGTACCCGATGGGTACATGATTTCGCCCAGTTACGTTCCCACGGGTAGAAATTTTATCACATACCCACCCTTTTATCGGGTAAAACCCGTCGGGTACTCGGATTTCGGGTACCCATTGCCATCTTTAAATGGGAAGAGACCAGAAGAGTGATGGATCTATTGATGAATGACATAAGGTCCTCATTTGCCAATGACTGTGGTTATACTTTTGGGAGCTATGATTTAGGGGTTTTGCTAGAGGAAATACAAAGTAGAGGGCCAACAAAAGTAAGAGGTAGCACCCAAACTAGAAATAGAGGCCCTGATTTGGGTTCCCGTGCTAGAGTTGCCCTTAGTAGAAGCCCTGCCGGAGCAAAATTTTTCACTTAAGCCAATATATTTAGCTATGGAGGCTTGAGTAGCATCTAATTCTACCACCATAGGGCTATGGTGCCTAAATTCGAAATTCTAGCATATGCCACCTTGTCAAGTCTAAACTTCAGTGGTTAGCCCTCTAGTACTATTAGAAGGATAGGTTTGCCTCAATTGAAAACTATAGTGCAAGAGTTGTGCTCAAAACTCTAGTTGTCAAGCCACGATGACCAACAAAGATATTTAATAGGCCACCAGACTTATCCGAACAACATCATCTAAGTTTTCGTGGGATGCACTTGAATGCTCGCCGCAAAGCTCCGGTGATTATGAAAATAGTCCACTGAGCTTCTGAAAGGTCCTAAATGGCTAGAGGGGGGTGAATAGCCTATATAAAAAAAATTTCTACAAACAACACTTAAGACAAAGTGATTAGACAATTAAGCGGCGAAGCGAATTCTTGCGCTAGCCTACTAAACGATGCAAGCCACCTAACCGTTCTAAGCTATAGTCTCTATTACACACACAAGAAGCTAAGTTGCTACTTCTACTCTACTTCTAGGTGAGCAACTAAGCTAACAAGCTACACAAGAGTAAGTGCGAGAGTGTAAAGAGTAGAGAGAGTGAATCTTATACCGCCGGTGAAGAGTAGAGAATACCAAAAGAATAATCAATCACAATACAATAGAAATCCTCGATAGAGAGATGACTCAAGATTTTTTACCGAGGTTCACTTGCTTGCCGGTAAGCTAGTCCTCGTTGTAGCGATACACCCACTTGGAGGTTCACGCGCTAATTGGCATCACACGCCAAACCCTTCTCAAGGGTGCCGCACAACCAACACAAGATGGGGATCCACAAGCTACGAGCAATCCACTAGAGTAGCCTTTTGCGATCTCCCGCGGGAATAGGCTCAAGAACCCCTCACAACTTCACCGATCGGAGGCGGAGACAATCACCAACTCCCCTCAACGATCCTCGCAGCTCCAAGCCTTCTAGAAGTCGGCAAACTCTAAGAGTAACAAGAGAAACCGCTGCGAAAGACAACTACCAAGTGCCTCTAGATGATCTCAATCAATGCAATGCACTTGATGCTCTCCAAACTCACCAAATGATGATCACAATCAAGTAGGATGAGTGAGAAAGGAGTGGGAAGGCTCACAAGCAAGTTATGATGTTCAGGAGTGCCAAGAGATGCTCCCCAAACCGGCTAAGTGACTATTTATAAGCCACACACAAAGAACTAGCCGTTTGGACAAAACTGCGTACCGTCGGACTGTCCGACGACCAAATCGTCGGACTAACAACACCGGTCCGACGCCTCGGATGGACGCCACGTGTCCTCTGCCGTTTGAAGTCGACCGTTGAAACACAACGGCTATTTTCTCGCTTCAAAACTCACCGTCGGACAGAGCATCGTCGGACCAAAACCCTCGGTTCGACGCCCTCAGCAGACCACCGTCGGACTGAAGTTTCACTACGCGTCGGACTTAACGAAGCCACGGTCCGACGTTTCCAGAGAGCTCCCCGAGCGCTGAAAACCGTCGGATGATAGTCCGACGCACACCGTCGGACTAAACAGAACGGTCCGACGCCCTCTGAGTTCTCCATGTGTCAGCTCTCGCTCTTCAGCACCGTCGGACGTTCGGACAATAGTCCGACGCTCAGAAACTGAGCGTCCGACGCCCGCTGAAGAGTTAGCTATCGGACCGAAGGCAATGGTCTGACGCTCGGGCGAAGTTAGGGTTCGATGCCCTGTTTTCTCAGGATTTTGACTCAAACCTTTCACCCTTCGTTCCCAAGTGCTAACACCAAGTGTTCTACACTTTGTGCACGTGTGTTAGCTTTTCAAAAGAGTTTTCCAAGGGTTTGTTAGTGTCACTAGCATCTATATGCAATGCAATGATTATGAACACCTAGTGGCACTTGATAACCGCATTTCATCAACGATTTTTTCCCTCTTGATAGTACGGCTATCTATTCTAAATGTGATCACTCCCTCTATGGAGTCTTGATCACCAAAACCAAAAGAGCTCCTATTGGTTATACCTTTGCCTTGAGCTCCCGGTTTCTTATCAACTTTCTTCTCATCTCTTGATGGACCTTGTGGACACCTTTGATGATGGACTTATACCATTTGCATGGATGCCGTCATTGCCCTTCACTTGTGTCCTCCACCGACCCGGTCCTTTGCTCCATCTTATTTGCTAATTGTTCTCATGAAACACTTAGAGCACACTATTAGCAAACTAGGTTTCATCAATTACCCAAAACCAAACACGGGCTTTCAGCTTCATCTGAAACCTTTTCAAACGACTAACTCCAATAAGTCTCCCACGGGATGACCATCACCTTCAACACCAAGTTAGCATTTTTAAAATAATTTTTCTAAGTTTTTCATCTGCATCTCGTCGAGCCACATGATCTTAATGCGCATACAAAGTTATATGTAATACTTAGTGGCACTAGATAATCAAATAAGCAACACTTTGTCCCTCTTTATAGTATGCCTATCTCTACCCTATCAATCTAGCCATTCCACTTCTTTAATCGGTACATGGTCGGTGAAAATAAAGCCTTATACATATACCTTCGCCTTGAACTTTGGTTTCCACCATTTGTATTTACATCCATCCATCATCTTTAACCCTTGACTTGTTGAGCGTTTACATGCTCTAAGATAAAATGCCATCTACATTGCCATGCTTCATGTAGCCCAGCCTAGCTTGTGGACTCTGTTCTTTTGAGCTGGAAATAAGCACTGATTTTGGTTGATGCTGATTTATTTTGAGAGAAAAATATTGTTTCGTATCTTGAAATAAGTGTCGATTGGTCAAAAGAACAGACTGTAAGCTTGACCTTTTACCTCACAAATGAAACCATTAGTTCACACATACGGCCATTCAGCTACTAAAACCTAAATGGGTATTTTAGGTATTCAACTAGTTATTATATTTGGTTTGCTATATATTGTGAGCTACTGCTATTTTGCTGAAATTTACATTTATATTGACATCCTTTTCTGAATTATATGACATGCATGATTTTATGGCCTTTTGCAACGTGTAATATTATGTCTACTTCAGCATAGCAAGCATAGGTCTACTAAGTATTTAAATAAATCATATTTATATTTTTGTTGGAATTTGGCAACAGGTCAAATAGGAATGAGCGCCTACTTAAACCCTGAAAACAGACACACAAAGGTGAGAACTATGGATCCAACGTGTTTTTTTTTACTTGATTGGTCCATTGGAGCTACGCTCATAAAAGAGTTTTTTCATGTTATTTATTTGCATATATACAAGTACATCTTTTTTTTTTCAAATTTTATTTACATTTTTTTTATGCATGGTTAGCCATAGTGTGATGTTTCCGTAGTTCTTTTTTTTTTTACTGCGATATGAACATTGAAATTGGCTTGAAACTGCGTGCGCCATCGGTAGATAGTAGCAAAAATGCATAATAAACTGTGTTCCTGTGTTTTCTCTCTCCCTCTTTTTTCGATTTTCTGATCCCTTGTGTGTCGTAGAAAATTTTCTCTGTCTCGACTGCGCAGTTCCCTCGTTCGCGTTCGCGTTCATACCCTGCTCTTCGGCCCGGATAAGATAACACCCATCTGCACGGGCACAAGCCTTCGAGCTCCTCCCACCGCAGCCATGGCCACCGCCACCACCTCCCCGCTCTTCTCCCTCTCCTCCCTCTGCGCTTCCCTCCCTTCCCCCACCCGGATCCCCATGTCTCTCTCGCTCCCTGCACTCTCCGCACGTGCCCGTCTCTCTGTCTCCCTCCCTTTCGCCTCCCCAATCGGTACAGTTCTCTGGCACCTCAGGTTCCAATTCATCGACGGATTGACAATGTCCCTGTGCTTACTCATCGGTTCTTGTGTTGGGAACGGGGTTTTCAGGCGGGTACGGGACCTGGGCGGCGACTTCAACGTCGTCCGCTGGAAGGTTCAGACGGCGGGGACTGGAGGTGGTGTGCGAGGCCACGACAGGGCGGCGGCCGGACTCGGTCAAGAAGAGGGAGCGCCAGAACGACAAGCACCGCATCCGCAATCACGCGCGCAAGGCCGAGATGCGCACCCGGATGAAAAAGGTACCTCTGTGGGTGCATGAGTGATCCTTGGTGGCAGCGACAGCCTATCTGCTGGTTGCTTATAATTTCGCCAGTAATTTAACCGCATTATTATGAGGTAGAAATGCTCAAGTGGCGCAGTGCAGTTAGAAGGGGAGTTTAGCTTTGGAGAAGCTCTTGCAAGATTGTAGTGCCAGTACATTTTATTAGCTTTGTCTTGAAATAAGCATGTGAATTAACTTGTTAGAAGGACTCCATTTGTGAATCTTACAGACCAAACAAGGTGGATTTTGTTCTTCTCTGACGATAAGTAATTGGGTGGGGGGGGGGGGGGGTGTTCTTTGGCAGTTTGGCTGGTTGCTTATGTTAGCTGGTATTTATCAGGACAGGAGAACAGAACAGAGTCTATGAATTTTTTTAGTCTAGATATTTGTAGAGTTAAACGGTATGAAAAAAGTAGATTGTTTTGACTTTCGTTGAATATTAGAATGTCAGTTCATTATTTTAGTATTCGTGGAAGTAAATATTTCGTTATTATTTACGAATCATTGCCCTCAAAGGAAGAAAAAAAGGCTCAAGAAAAGGGGAGGCATAGTTAGGCCTTGTTCGGTTTGCCTGGGAAGTCTTCCTGGCCGACGTTTCCTTTGACAATTTGCACAGCACCGGAAGGGTTCCCGGCCAAAACGGCCAGGAACAGCCGGGAACAGCCGGTAACCGAACGACCCCTTAATGAATTTCATTCCCTGGTTGTCTTGTCTCTTGTGCTTGAACAATAATTCTTTTGTGTTGATGTGATGAATATTATGACACGAATGAAACTGATAATGGCCACTGGGGATGACAATATGAAATCCACTTCTTATTTGGCAACCAATATCATCATTGTTTTGTACACAATTAAGGATCGCATACTATCCTCAGAAAAACAATCATAAACCGTTTGCTCTTTCATTAGGTCTTAAGAGCTCTTGAAAAGCTTAGGAAGAAAGCTGATGCCCAGCCTGAAGAAATAATTGAAATAGAGAAATTGATCTCTGAGGCATACAAAGCCATCGACAAGACAGTGAAGGTTGGTGCCATGCATAGGAACACCGGGAACCATCGTAAGTCTCGACTGGCAAGGAGGAAGAAGGCCATCGAGATACTCCGTGGTTGGTATGTTCCAAATGCTGAACCTGTCGCTGCCTCCTAGGATTCTTGAGAAAATTACTATCACGGATTCGTGGCAGCTTCTCATCAAATTTCACCAGTTTTTGGGCAACTATGCTATTCACGGATCTCAACAGCTTGCCAGGCTCTCTATTGAAATGGTCTGTTCATACCTTTTTCTGCAATGTGCTTGCTCTGTACCGGCGGTTTGACTACTAGCTAGAGTGCTCAGCTCTTCTCCCCGGTTTCTGTTGTTCACCTCATTGTTGTATAAAACTAAAGTCAGAAAATTTTAAATATAGCTGTCCTCTGGTGTGTCCAGACTTCTTCAGCTGGATAAATTATGTCAGTACACATGTTTTCTCTAGTCCCTCTATTTCAAATTACAAGATGTTTTGGCTTTTATAGATACATAGTAAATCATGTATTTAGGAAAGCTAAAACGTTTTGTAATTTGGAATGGGGTATTACTGACCTCCCATTGTGTGCAAATGGTTAGATATCCATAACAACACGAGTATTTGGTGCAAAGGACAAGTTGTACGGCTGGATAACACGCTGCTTACTTTCTGAATGCTTAACTACAACTTGATACATAACTTCCTATCGGATTGTTTAAGCTTTCTTTTATTTTATATATAATACCCTGATTTTTTTTATCAAATTATCCTAGCTGTTTTCGATTCTTTCAATACACTTCCAGGAAGAGATTGCCAGTGGCATCAGGTACCGTAACTGAATTTTAACTTCTGTAGATGCACAGCGGTTACCTGAGAGGCTGAGACGCTTGTGTGCAAAGTTTTTATTTTGCTGCCTGTGCCCTGTGGAGAGAATGAGAGATTCAGCCAGGAGGCACTGCGTCTCTCAAGGCCGGGGCTCTCCGATCCCTCGGGCTGTCGTGGAACTGAAGCACCGAGAAACGCCAGTTCTTGCACTCTCGGAAACTGCTGCTTGCTTCCGTTACATTACATTTTCGCAAAACGTGCCCGCTTGTGTTACATTACATGATTTTAAATAGCTTCTTCCACGCTTTCGCTCTTCAATCTTCATCAGGGAAACGTAGGGTAATGGGAGAATTTGAATAGCAAGAATGTTTCCCACTTTAAAACAATTCTTCTTACTCTGGAACAATGTACAACCAGAAAAGGGGCTAAAAAAGATTATTAGCATATATGTTCGCAAGGCTTCTCAGCCAGGACCGCAGGAGCCAAGAGGCTTGTAGGTTCTGAATGGAAGATGCATTCTCATATATTCAGTACAGCTAGAGAAATCCATGATTTGCCCAGGGAAAAATGCCCGAACATCATGATAACCAGCAAAGCTTGTACACAAGCTTTTGAATTGGAGCTATAATCAATTTAATTAATACATAGCATTATATATGAGAATAATCTATTCTCAGACCTAATAACCTGCTAGGCGCAAAAAGGGGCAAAATTTGCAGGTTAACGCTTCACAAGACAGAAGGCTGCCTTGAAGACTAGGCCAAGTTTTCATACTATATATAGTTATATACCTACACACACTGATGGCTGTGCAAAATGAACTGATCATATCAGTTTTGTCACTTTTATCAGATCGATCACTTCCTCGATCATCTAATGAATAGTGCCAAAGTAGCTAGCTTTTTTTACACTATTACACCTGATGGCTTCAAGGATTGATACATCGTCATGCAAGGTGAATGGTGTACTGAAAAATGGAGTGGAAAGTATATGGTTAGGATCAAGACATGTCAATTTGGAGGGAGCATCAGTTTTTAATTCTGGTAGCAAACAGAAACATACCAGTTGAAGTCCAAAGCAGCAAACTTTGAGTTCTCTGAAATCTCAATTTCCACCCTTGCTTTTCTGGATGCCTGCTCAAAAAATAAATACTACTGTTACTAGACTATCAAAAATGATCAGCGCGTTTTTGAAAATTATTAAGCTTGTTGTTTAGCAAATAGGAGGTATGAGCCGTTTAGGGTGCATGCACAGGTCAAGGAGTTGTATACTACTCAAGTCACCAACTAGATTGAGGTCAATGTGAACTCACTGAGTGGACTAGACAGCAAGCAATGTGGAATGAGCTAGGTGCTGCCTCTATATGTAGCTATGTAATTTTCTTTGAGATGTGTTGTGAAGAAATATCAAATTCATCTCATGCCTCGTGTGTTCTGCGTTTGTTGCTTTTCACCATGTATGCTTGAGTTTGCATGTGTAACTCCTAAGTTTTTAACCAACAAAACCATTTGTACATGACAAAGATTGATTTTATACTATTACTATAAGGTATTACTAACCAAAGTGCCTAATCACTAGCACAGTTGTGGCAATCCACATTTCAATTAGGTAACTGGTAGGATATTTCGGTAAACAAGTCTAGATCAGGCCATCTATGTCAACCATTTTTAATTGAACATTTGGAACATGCAATGACACAAGTTTTGGACTGGAACATCTAAGTCAACCATAGTATGATAGGTTGAACATTTGAAACACATATAACCCAATCTTATGCACATCCAAATATTACAGCTGAGTTGCAAGCTGCTTCTGGAGAGTAAATGTTTTCGACAGATGCAGATCAAGAAAAATACCTTGACCAATAAGAATGGAAGGCAGATACCATTCACACTCTCTGCTGGCCTCTGTAGTAACTGGTTGCGAAACTTGATATTCTGGAGGTCATCAAACTTGAAAGAGACAAGGAAGAATAACAAGACAATAGTAACTACACCAGTTAGAAAGCAGTCGCTATATCTCTGAATGAAAGCAAAGAAGAGTTTTTACTTCCAGAACAAAGCAAAGAAGAGTTATTGCTACTTGCTAGATTCGCAAACAACTAACCTGTCTTTCAATTTCCTGGAGAAGTTTTTTCTTGTCCTTAACCCTGATCATGAGTTCTTTGCGAGTTTCCTTTGAAATAGAACATGACAGGAGTCACATAAAAAATCCTCCTCAAATTATTATTTACCAGTCTTCACTGCAAAGCACAAATACTGACCTCCAACTTTATCTTTTCATTTTCGAAATTAGACAAGCCCATCCACTTTATCTCCTTTTCATCTTTTGTAATAACACATAATGCGATTAGCACATTGAAAGCATCATACACTCTCCTCCTGATATTCTTCTCATCAAACTACATAGATAAGTTTAGTCTCTTTAGGTCAACATTTGGGCGGGAAGTGCACAGTGAGATCAAATGTGTGCAACTTAATAATACGAAATAACCTCTTGACCAATAAGAGTCAACTTCAGCTCTCCGCAAATTTCATCTGCAACCTGGAAAAGGCAGTAACTAGTTGAGGTAGCTTACAACCCAAAATGGGAAAGAAAGAAAAAATCATATGTGATGCTAAAGTATGTAGAAGGAATGCCATGCATAAAGAAACAATACTGTACTAAACTACCAATGCAGTATTTTGTAGACACCTTTTAGCATTTATAAGACACGACACTAACGATTTTATATCAGGCATTTAGGATGTGTCATATGCCTGTGAGCTTAGAGTTCATCTTAGCTACAGGTTTATAAACACTGTAAAGTTGGATAATGCCATATAAACTAAAAAATATCCAGAAATAGTCTCCATTCTATCCATAATTTTATCTAAAAGGTCTACTGAAAATGGCATGTTTCAACAGTAGAGTTACAGAAATGCATGTGTTAGTGCTATGTTGGATTTAGTCATACAAGAAGCCAGTTCGGAACAACAATATATGTGATAGGCTAGGGGTAGTACCAATCAAAAGGAAAACTTGTCCAACACTTGCTGAGATGGGTTGGACATATCCAACAAAGGCCGCCCCTACCTAGAGGCACCAGTGCATAGCGGAATTCCAAGGCAATATAATAATCGAAAGACAGGCAGAAGTTGTTTCTTTCAGGTTGGTGTTCAATATTCATGTTGGGTTTCATCTCTAGCCCTACACCAACCTGCTTGGGGTTTGAAGGTTTTGTTGTTGCAATCATCATTATGAAGCATGGTCTGTTAGTGAAAGCATCAGGGATACATATATAAGAGAATACCTCATTGTAAGTAGTCCGTCCTTTGGTCTCAACTTTTTTAGAAACTGCAATGTCATGGTTACATCATAGTAGCAGGTTAGCAACTTACTTAAGGTTACATCATTAAAGGAAAACATCTAACACAAATGCTAATTGCTAAACATAAATATTTCAATTAAATTACGCACTATGTACTTTTGTTTCACGTGTATCCTAACAAATATTCTATTACACTACCCCTATGTACTAGCACATGTAAATTGTAAACCAAAAGATCCTCAATGGTGGATGAATCACGTTGCACATACATCATATGCACCAAGAAGGTGCCTGCATCACCCAACATAGCATGCTCCAAATGCAACCATCTCATCACACTAAGCAATAACATTTTTTGAGCTAATATAAACAATGCCAAACTCAAATAATTCATTGTCTTTCAGATCAATCCACAGGAAAAGAGTCTCATCAATCACAGTTTACATTTTCCAACCTAAGCCTTGCTTTATATAATTTTGTTGAAAGGTGAGCTGAGTAACATTCACCTGTACTATTTACCAACAAATGGAAATTTTTGGGTTAAGCACACTAACAAAAACTTGTTTCAGCAGAAGCAAATGAATTTCAGAAGTGAAATCAGCCTGAGAATGTGAATTATACACGAAAGAAAACAGATGCAGCATATACATGTGGAGGAATAGCCGTATAGGCAGTAGCAACAAACAACTACATCGATCAAAGAGACATCAAACTTCAACATGAAACCCACCCTACCTAAAGGGGTGTAAATAACACACTTTGTTTCCACAAGTGTGGCATGTCGCCTGTCAGGCCAAGAAGTCAACCACAACTTTGGTGGTGATTGGCAAGAAAATGAGTCACTGACAGTAGGGTCCCAGTGAAGAGAATGTTTGACAAACTTGAGTAGTGGCTACTAACCAAAGAGCTGCAACAGTTGGTCGTGGCTCCCCAAGCCATAGGGCATGACATTGTGTAGCCACGATAGCCCAGTCAAATCTCTTCCACTACAGGCTTATGGGATTACACCAAATCATCTAGACAGGACTAGAGGCTCACATGAATCAAGATTTCACCGGTTTTAACACGAAGAGAAAGATTCAGGGGCTGCTAGCATAGGGTTCAGATTTTCGGCCTCATGAGGGCGATTTCCTAACAGAAACTCTACACAAATTTTATACAGCTAGATCAAAATTGGATTAAGTAGAAACTTTGCACCCCCCAACGGCTCGATGTCACGACTACACCTACACGCCTTCTGTCGCGAACAAAAAGCCGCAAATGGTCTATCGGCGACGGCGAGGCGTGACGTCTCACCTATCTTGCTGAACTCGCGGAGCCCCCACCCAGCGATCCGCTGCGTACCAGTCTTCCCCTTCCTCGCCTTCTTGTTCTTATCACCCTCCTCCTCTCCCTCAGCCGCATTGCCGCCGACGCTTCGCCTGCGGGAACAAACCCCAAAAAAACCCCCCAAAAACCCTCGGTTGAAGGCTGACATAAAGCGTTAGTCAAGGAATCGGGAAGCGAGCGACATAATGGTCGGTACCGTCCGGGAAGCGGAGGGAGCCCAGGTCCTTCGCTGATGCGCGGGCTTGTGAGCTCGGCTGCCGCCGCAGCATCGCCGCAGGGGGGCGCCATTGCGGAATGCGGAGCTCTCACACGGTCTCTCTCCTAGGGAGTAGGGAGAGGAGGGGCAGAGAAAAGTGGGTTCGGTCGTTTCGACTCCAGCGGAAGGGGGACCAAGTCCAAGAGGACTCAACTCGTACGGCGGCCCAACCCGGTATCTGGCCGTTGGTTGGGCTTCCCCTTTTGTTTTGTTTCTTCTATCTAATACAATCTTACAAGCATAAATGCCTGCTGTTAACAGAAGAGTCTCAGAGCAAGTATTATGATCGGGACGTGGGAGAGAGAAAGCATGAGAGAAAAAAAAGGCTGCAAGCGAGACGCCGGTACAAAGCGGGCGAAGTGGCCTGGCTGCTCCTCCTCCACTGTCCACTCCAAAACTTCCAGCTTACACCCTCTGTTCCTTAAAAAGTGACATCCAGAAAGCGTGTTTGTGAAAAAAAACACGGTTTTCTAGGAACAATTTTAAAAAGACAGAGGGAGTACACTGAAGCATTAAATAATAGTGAGGTTCACCACTATAGCTGGTGACATGAAGTTTTCTACCGCCGACGAGTCAGTGTATATTACCCTTGCTCTCAGCAAAGTCTTATTCTCGCCACAGTTTTGTGGCCAAGATTTTCACCGCCACACATGTGGTGCTGCCGCACTTTAGTCATGGCGAGTTACGGCTGGCGCCCAAACACCCTCTAAATTACGGTGATAAAGATAGTTGTTTTTGTATTACCAGCAAATAGTTGGATCTGTCCAACTGGCGACACATCATAATGAGGTATAGGAGTATTATTATTTGCATATCCACCCTATTCCTATAAATATGCGGCCACCAAGACTGCATCCGTTTCTTATGCAATCTGGGTAAGCCGAATTTTCCTGAACTACGCGCACTGTCCTATACATGAGTGTAGTTATATTATTGATTGTATACTGTAGTATGTTATATTATATATTTGTGGTACTCTGTTTATAGTCTTGTGGACTTTTATATGTATGTATTTTGCACTATTATTCTCTACGAATCATGGTGAAATTGTATCAAATTGGCTTTTGAATATGTTGTTACATGCCTTTCTGACATGTTCGGTATTTTTCTATGAGTATTGATATCAAACCAAAATTAACAAAGCCATATTTTTTTAAGGAATCGATTTGTACTTATTTTCGTGGAAACAGATTTTTTGTGAGAACCGAAGAATTGAACTGATCGGTTCGATGATACCGAATGCCCCACAAATCAACAAAATGTACTCTCTGTCACATATTATTTGTTATTTTAGGCCATTCTCAATAGATAGTTATTATCTGTTAGTTCTATGCACAACAATTAAGAAGTGAAAAAATGTACATTGCGCAAGAAAACAAGATGATGGATAGACACATGTATATTAGAAAGATGTATCAAAAAGTGAGAATGACAAATAATTTAGGATAGCTAGCTCTGTTCGGCTGGCTGGATTGTACGGTTGGCTGACTGATTGTTGTGAGAGAAAAACACTGCTGAATGGATGGCTGATACTAGCCGGTAAGTTCAACCGAACAGAGCCAAAAGGCACAATATTTTACATCCATGTGTTACTATGTACTCCCTCTATTTTAAATTGTAAGTTGTTCTAACTATTTAAAATATATAACATTTATTATATATCAAATGTGCACATTGATGCATAACAAAAGCTAGACTTACAATTTCTATCAGAGGAAGTATTTATGATAAAGAAACGATGGACAATAACATTATAGTATGTTGTTTTTATTTAGCCGGTCATGAGCGAGCATCAAAAGTACAAAGAACTCTAGTGGTAGTACCAAAACCTATTTGCCATGGCACGAAAGGTGCTTGGTGAAAATTTGAAAGAAAAAAAATGATAGAACAGCGGTCAAAAATCCTAAAGATCCATTTGCCATGACACGAAAGGTGCTTCGCGAAAATTGAAAAAGCAAAATATGATGGAACTAATTGGTCAAAATTCCCAAATTTGGTCTCAGTGAAACAGTGACTGCTGGCTTCCTTCTGTTTAATAAATTTACGGAAATAATAGGAAGCGGACGTCCGTCGGTCCGGACGGACCGCTCCGCGTGTCCCAGCACGGGCGGAGCCACACTTGGGGCATGCTGGCACCCCCCCCCCCCCCCTCTGTTCCTTGGTGTTATCAGCCGGCCCAAATAGGAATAGCCTCCTTGTGTTGCGTCCGTAACCACAAGGCAGCGAGCAGCGAGTACGAGCGACGAGCCAACGACGCCGCCGCCCGTGCGACGGTGCGAGGCGTGCGATGAGCGGACGAGGCGACAAGCTGGACCGGCCGTCGACCAGCACCGGCACTCTGGCCGTCCGGCGGCGGCAAGCAGCAGCTAGCTCAGCTCCGTGACCTCCGTCCCCCACACACTGCCTCTGAGTTCTGCCTGCCTTCTCCCTCCACCGGCTGCTAGTGCGTACAGGTACAGCAAACAACCATTTGATTCTCATTGAATCTTCTTCTCTCTTCTTTTTTTTTTATTCTAGACTAAAATCGATTGGCTGAATGAGTGATTTTGTTGATAGCCATGGTGTTATACAAGAGCGGTTCTTTGACTTGATACATGTGAAGAATACAAAGGCAATGGCATTGAAAAAAGGAATTGTCTAAAGTATTTTCAAGCTATGGCTTTGATGTTCAGAACCTTTCGAGGCCAAGGTTATGATGGTGCTAGCAACATGAAGGGAGAGCTAAATGGATTACAAGCACTTTTTCTTAAAGAATATTCTTATTGTTGGTCACTGATCTGATGGATCAAGGGTGATAGAAAGTTGGAAGGGCAGCTTGTCCGATTGACCGCTTAGATTGAAATAAAATCGAGATGCAGGCTTACAAGAGTTGGTGGCGTGCCCCTGCTTATATGGCAGTGGAGCAGCCAACCACTACAGCATATTCCCAGTATAAATTAGATGTTAAATTGGTTTTCAAGCCACCTACCAAAAGCTGGGTAAAAATGTAAAAATGCACGAACGTAAGATACAAGTAATTAGGTTTATCTAACAATCTCCCCCTAAACCTAGTACTAGGTGATCTACTTCACGCCGATCCTCTTCCTCATCTCCTGGAACTTGGCCTTACCCAGCGACTTGGTGAGAATGTCCGCGAGCTGATCAGTAGTGGCGATGTGGCTGGCCTTGATGCTCCCGTCCTCCAAGCAGTCCCTGATGAAGTGGTACTTGATCCAGATGTGCTTGCTCTTGTCGTGGAAGACCGGGTTCTTGGCCAGGGTTAAAGCAGACTTGCTGTCTACATTCAGCTCCACCACATCCACTTTCCTGCCCAGCAGCACCCCGAGCAGCCGAGACAGCCAAAGGGCCTGTGTTGCTGCAGTAGTGGTGGCAATGTATTCTGCCTCGCAGCTTGACAGCGCCACCACCCTCTGCTTGATCGATTGCCAGTTGACCAGGAAATTTCCCAGAAAAAACATAGTTCCACTGGTGCTCTTACTTGTGTCGATGTCGCCGGCAAGATCACTCTCGTAGTAGCCGACGAAGCGCGCCGTGCCAGGAGCCCTCTTGTAGTGGAGACCGTAGTCGAGGGTCCCGGCGACGTATCGGAGGATGCGCTTCACGGCCTACAGGTGCTCCATCGTGGGCCGTTCCATGAACCGGCTCACGTACCCGACGGCGAACGCTAGGTCCGGCCAGGTGTGTACGAGGTACCGGAGGCTGCCGACTAGCCGCCGATAGTGGGTGGAGTTGAAACGACCTCGATTTCCGCGAAGGGAAATCCACAGGCTCGTATTGTAATTCAATAGATTGCTTGGGATAATCCATGAAATTACCCATATCTCAGTTGTCACCAGGATCCATACAACGGTAATTAAGTCTTACATAAACATTTATTACATCGCCACATTGGCGGAATCAACATTCAGAGAAGCTTTAGAAGATGCGGAAGCGATTCATCCTTCACGGCCAACTTGAGTGTAGCACGTGACCCTATTCCTCGTCATCATCTCCCTCGAAGTCGTACTCATTCTCGTCACCTGACAGCAAATTTATCAGTACGATTTATACTGGCCACGGAGCCCACCTATGCAGCATTTACTTTGTGGAAAGTGGATACAAGGCTATACAAGCAGACCTATAGGCTGAGATTTTTCTATGCAGCTGTAATCAATGTTTAATTAGTCAAGTTTTATCACCAGTAACACCATCATCCCTTTTCCCATCACCATACCTCACATACCCAGACCTCACTCTCATTCGACAGGCCCAACTCCCTCTCGGGCCTATCTCAGCGGCACACTACCACAACGGGTACACTGCCGGAAAAATGCTATCCAGGGGGAGAAAAGAATATGCTCTCATCTAATAGTGGTTGCAGAAACATTCGGAAAGGTCCATAGCCAATGAGTTGGCTTATGTATCGATCGATCAACCATACACTCTGCAGAGGTTTCACTACTCACAAGATTAGCCATCATCGATGCTGTACAATCATCTAGACAGAATTCCGGGTGCTTGCTTGCCTAGGTCGATGCCACCCTGTCATTCAGCCCTAGGACATTCCGGATCCAACACCATCACACTGAGACTGGGAGACGCAGTACCGGACCCCATCAGTGGTACTGCGCATCTAGAACGGTACGGGAATCTGCCATCCGTCACCATCCACCCTTATCACCTCTCAACCTAGAAGTAGTGGCACCGCCCTACCAAGTAGTCCAGCCGTCTCCCGCCCATCAGAAGCGAGTGAGTAGCAAGGGAATCCAGATGTTTCCGGTCACTAGTCAGATCCTAGGTTGTGACCAAGCAGCCATCTCCACTTAGGGGATACTCTCCCCGTGCCATCACGGCACCTCCGCTCACAGGACTTCAATGCACATCCCGGAACCACCTCATAAGTCATTACCCGCCACAGGTATCTCTCGTGGGGATGCCCAGGTTGCACCCCCGGCATGACTTGCCCCACGGGCTTGTCTCACATCCCACTTGGTCGACATCAACCCTTACCACGCACCCAAGACGCACGCAGCACTCTCTCCTAGTGGTTATAATCAGTTATGCACCGTCCCAATTCCACCACATAGCATATAGCATGTAGTAAGTAGTGGAAGAGTAACAGTAAATTAAGCAGCAGCTAACCTAGCAGCGGATAGCAGGGTAAAGTCTTATCAAGGCAGGGAATTCAAATATACTACCATGCAACCAATCCATACATAATCATAAAGCAATAACAACAATGTCATTTGCAATGCGTAAATAGGATCTAAGGATTTGGTGGGACGTGGCACCTTCGTAGTCGTCTCCTAGCTCCTGAAAGTACTCGTGGTCATCTTCCTTAGTCAGATCCTCCTCCGGCTCTGAAATCGAACACGAAATAGTCGCGTCAGCGACTCCTATAGAGTATTTCAGAAAAATCCAATAAAATAAAGAGCTAAATGCACACAAACATAGTCTTAGATTGTAGATCTCATTTTTCTGAGAATTTGATATATGGTGCGCAATTTTTGGACATCGAATGAATAAGTTATGAATTTCCGAAGATTATCCTATTTTCTAAAAATGGAAAAATTGGTCGGTTAATCAGGGGCAGCTCGGGATTAGTCCACGTGGCGCGCGGGTCCAATAGTGCGGCATGTGGCGCCTCATCAGAACACAGACCCGATGGTCACCCACCAGGTGTTCGATGCTGGTTCCCAGAGAGTCGCTGGCGTCGGCGTAGCTCGGCGGAGCTCGGCGGAGCTCGGCGGTGGTCGGGGTAGCTCGGCGGAGCTCGGCGGTGGTCGGGGGTAGCTCGGCGGAGCTTGGCGTAGTTCGGCGGTGGTCGGGGGTAGCTCGGCGTAGCTCGGCATTGCTCGGCGTAGCTCGGCGGGGCTTGGCGGGGCTCGGCGGAGCTCGGTGAATCGGAAATTCGGGGCGCCGAGGGTGCCGCTCTCCCGAGCTCTCCCGGGGAGGCTCGGGCGAATCGGAGATTTGGTGCACCGAGGGTGCCGCTCTCCCGAGCTCTCCCGGGGAGGCTCGGGCGAATCGGAGATTTGGTGCGCCGAGAGTGCCGCTCTCCCGAGCTCTCCCGGGGAGGCTCGGGCGAATCGGAGATTTGGTGCTAGCAGGGTTCCAGGGCGTCTGTTCAAGGCGGCGGTGTCTCTCCGGTGCGGCGGACGATGACAGGGCGGCGATGACCATATTTCGGCAAGACAGGGCTCGGCTTTCCCCAATTGGCGTGCTCAGGCAGTCGTCCGACCAGATGGTGGCGGGTTAGAGTCGTGGTATGGCCTCCTTCTCTCCCTCGGCATACGGCGGTTCTCCGACGAGGTGGAGGCGCACGTAGCCAAGGCGACAGATATGATTCGGGGCTCGACTATCTACGCGGCGGTGCTGAGGCAGACTTGGCGAACCTCGTCGGCCTCTCTCCGCAGCGCGAGGCGATCGGGGTACTCGAAACGGATTTAGGCGAGGCGGATCGTGTCGGCGGCGATCACGTTTTCCCCGAGAACGCACCTCTCGGTGTTCCGGGCTATGCAGGTTCGATCTCCCGCAACTAAGCTTGTCCGAGGTGGTCGGTGAGTTGGTGGTCACGCTAGCGGGTCGCTGTATTGAGATGCTCCAGTCATCGGCGGCGATGTCGCCGCGACTGGGAGGTTCCGGCGGGGCTAAGGAGGTATTCTAGGAGATGTATACGCCTCCAGGGTCTATGGCGATGGTATACCAACTACCAATTTTGGCTACCGAGATTCCCAAGGTGCTCGGTTGTGGCGGCGGCGTGTTGCCGGCGACGGCTGACGACGGCATGGTGATTACGGTCTCGTTTTCGGCATAACCGGACGTGGTTCAGTCAAATTGGCGTGACTAAATGGGCATACGTCCGCTTAGTGGTGAACTAGTGATAGGGCAGGGCCTCCTTTTGGCTCCGGTCCGCGGCGGCGCTCCGGCGAGGTCGCGGCGCACTGCGGACGAGGCTTCCTCTAGCGCTTAGATCCGCGTAGCTTGCTCAAGGGGTCGTGGCGGTGCTCCACGACGCTCTAACCTATACGGGTGCTAGTCGGATTGCTCGGAACGAGTGATTCGGCGTCGGAACGCGTCGGTGGTGAGCGCGCTCCGCCGAGAACGCGTCGTGCTGCGTTCTCGGTCTAGCAAGCTTGTAGTCCGGGGGTTTCGGCCGGTCGCATGAGTGCATGGTGCAGGTGATCTTTCTGAGCCGGTAAAGGCTCGTGCCTGCGCGTCCCGTGGGCGGAACACCATGGCAAAAGCAGGGCGAGGTTCGGACATAGCGTGTGGTGGCTCACCGTGGTGTCGGTGAAGCTAGGATGGCGATGTAGTGGCGAGTCGGAGCCGTGCAGAGCGATCGCAGTGCCGTGCCGCTCCTCGTCCGCAGCTCAGGCTTCTCCTCCATGTCCGGCTCCGGCGTGCTCCGCGGCGGCGGCGCTCCGGCAGCTTCTCCTCCTCTGCTCCGCCCTTCTCCTACGCTCTCTTTCTCTCGGTTTGGTGCAGTGTGCCGGTCTGTGCCGCGGTGGCGGCGAGGGGAAATGAGGGTAGGGCTTCAGGGTGAGCTCCTTTTTATAGGCAAGCTTGGCCAGCTCCAATGGCGAACGGTCCTGATCGCGCTCGACCGATCGAAGGGCCGTGGCTCGAGTGGATCTAGGGCTCCGGATGGGCGCGGGTTCGCTTGACGGCCAAGAAAGGAGGGGACAGGAGGGGAACAGCGGGGTCAGGGCTCTGCCATGCGTGGCGCTGTCGGTCACGCCATTTGCGTGACACCCCCGGCAGGCGCGTCGCCTTCGTGAGGAAGAGAAACAGTGGGGGGGGGGGGCGAGAGCGGCTGACAGGCGGGGCCGGGTGGTCAGCGGCTGCGGGGAAGCGGGTGAAACGGTCGCGCGCGTGCGGTCGGCATCGCGCGTGCGCGCGGTGTTGGGCCGGCCCAGTGCGGGGAGGCGGGGTGGAGCGCGCGCGGGTGAGGTGAGGAGAAGAAGGCCGGGCTGGTTTGGGCTGGCCTAACTCTCTCTCCTTTTTCTATTTTCATTTTAGTGTATATATACATATATTGCCCATTTTAAATATTGAGTAAATACAAACATAAATTGCAATAAATCCCAAATGTGATGCATAGGCTATTATTCTATGTGAATGGAATTAAAATGCAAGCTATACTCCTTTATTTACCAAATTCATAATGAAACCTATATGATTGCACAAGAAAAATGGGTTATCATAATAAATAAATAAAAAAATTTAATTGGTTGGGATTTTTAGATTGTGTGGATTTTTAGGGTTGTTACAGGAGTCCACCTCTTCCGCCTTGCTCTCACGACTGAGCCGCAGCTTCTCCTCCATCGGCGTGTGAGCTGGGTTGCAGCCCGTCATCCCGCCGAGCTCCAGGATCCGCTTGGCGTAGTGAGCTTGACGGAGGGTGATGCCAGTGTCGTCCTGGCGCACCTCGACGCCGAGGTAGAAGCAGAGGAGTCCGAGGTCGCTCATGTCGAACTTCTCCTTCATCTGCTCCTTGAACCTCTTCACCTCTTCTTCATCCGCATCGGTGATGATGAGGTCGTCGACGTTGACTCCGACCAGCAGAGCAGAGGACCCAGTGCTCCGCCGGTACACCGCTGCCTCGTGTGCGCTCTGGTGGAAGCCCATCATCTTCAGAGTGGCGTCCAGCTTCGCGTTCCAGGCACGCGGTGCTTGCCGCAAGCCGTAGAGGGCCTTGCGCAAGCGGTAAACCTTGTCTTCCTTTCCAGCGACGGCGAAGCCTGGAGGCTGTCGCACCTATACTTCTTCCTTGAGGTCGTTGTTTAGGAACGCCGACTTCACGTCTATCTGGTGGACCTTCCACCCTTCCTGAGCTGCCAGCGCGAGGAGGACGCGGACAGACTCCATGCGCGCCACTGGCGCGAAGGCGTCGTCGTAGCCCACCCCCTCTTGCTGCACGAACCCCCTTGCCACCAGCCTTGCCTTGTGCTTGGTCACCGCCCCCTTCTCATTCTTCTTGAATTTGAACACCCACTTCAGGGTGATCGGGCGATGTCCCGCAGGCAGATTCACGAGCTCCCAAGTCTTGTTTTTCTCCACCGACTGGAGCTCTTGCTTCATGGCGGCCTCCCACGCAGGATCACCCTGTGCCTCCGCGTAGTTGGTGGGCTCGCCAGCGTACAAGAGATGTAGCTGGGTGAAGAGTCATGGCGCCTGCTCGGAGGGAGCTTCGTCACCGAGGATGTTGGTCATCCGTCGGTAGCGAAGAGGCTCGTCGTCGTAGAATGCATCCAGACGGTTCTCATCATCCTCCAGCGGCATGGTGAACTTGATTGACGTGGTCGGAGCCGTTGACGTGGTCGGAGTAGTGCTCGGAGACTGCTCGGCGGTGCTCGGAGACTGCTCGGCAGTGCTCGGAGACTGCTCGGAAGTTGTCGGAGACGTGGTCGGGGATGTGGTCGACTGTCCCCCGGAGCTAAAGACCGCGTGGTCGGAGTTGTCGGAGCAGAGGCGGTGCTCGGAGCAGAGGACGCCGGGGTACGTGGTCCTTCCACTCTATTCTCCCAGAGGTGCTCGACGACAAACTCCCAGTCCGTCGGAGCGTGCTCCCCTCCCTCCTTGGTCCAGTCCCAGCCACGGCTCCCGTCGAAGACGACGTCGCGCGATACTCGCACGCGCTGAGTGGTCGTGTCGAAGACGTGGTAGGCCTTGGCGCCGTCAGCGTACCCGATGAAGATGCCGGGGCGGCTACGATCGTCGAGCTTCTTTACCTGGGTGAGGTCCTTTACGAACGCCATGTAGCCGAATGTGCGCAGGTGTCCGACCTCCGGTGGCATCCCATGCCATGCCTCATACGACGTCATGCCCTGCAACACCTTGGTCGGAGACCTGTTCAATAGATACACAGCGGTCACCACAGCCTCACCCCAGAAGTGTGCCGGCAGTCCTCGCTGCTTCAACAGTGCTCGCGCCATGGCGATCACTGTCTGGTTCCGCCTCTCCACGACGCCGTTCTGCTGCGGTGAGTACGGGGCGGAGTAGTGACGCTGGATGCCCTCCTCGGCGCAGTACGCCGTGAATCCGACGGTGAACTCGCGGCCGTTGTCGGTGTGGAGGGTCCGCATCTTCTTCTTGCTCTTGTTCTCCGACACAGCTCGGAGGTGCTTGATGGCGTCGGCGGCTTTGTCCTTGGTGGTCAGCAGAGTCACCCACATGTAGCGAGTGGCGTCGTCAACGAGCAACAAGAAGTAGCGCCTGCCGCTGATGGTCGCCAGTGTCACCGGGCCGCAGAGGTCACCGTGGACCAGCTCAAGCGGTTCCCGTGCTCGGTACTGGGCTTCGGTCGGAAACGGTGCTCGGCGATGCTTGGTGATGACGCATGTGTCGCAGAACTACCCGATGTGGTGGATCGCCGGCAGCCCGCGCACCATGTCATCCCTAGACAGCCTCCGGAGCGCGTCGAAGTGGAGGTGACCGTAGCGCTCATGCCAGCGCCACTCCTCATCATCCTTCAAAATAGCAAGACAGAGCGGCTTCGCAGTGTTGAGGTGGAGGATGTAGAGGCGGTTGGCGCTGCGTCGTACCTTGACGAGCAGCCGCCGTTGACGATCCCAGATCCTCAGGATGCCGTCCTCGATCTCCACCTTCGAGCCTCCCTTGTCGAGCTGTCCGAGACTCATGATCGAGTTGCGGAGCGCCGGGATGTAGTAGACGCCGTGGAGCAGCCTGTGCTCGCCGTCCTTGGCCTCGAGGATGATGGAGCTGACACCTTGGATCTCCACCTTCGACTCATCACCGAACCTCACCACTCCCTGAGTCGATGTGTCCAGGCCGGTGATGCAGGCTTACAGGAGTTCGCGACGCCCGGTCATGTGGTGGGTGGCGCCGCTGTCCAGGTACCAGCCATCTAGCTTCTTCTTGTCGCTGCCGATGTCGAGGAAGGGACGTGCTCGCGGCTCTTCGAGCTTGAGATCGGTACTCAGTGTTTGGAGGGTCGAAGCTTAAGGCTTGCTGCACCCTTTCTTCTCGATCTCCAGGATGCCGTGGACGAGAAAAGCCGTGCCTTCCCCTTCCACCTCGGTGACATTCGCCGCTCCACGCTCTCGGTTTCGCCGCGGATGAGGGCAATCGCGTGCGTAGTGTGGTTGCAGTTGAGGGCAACCAGCCTTATCTGCTTGTCCTCTGCCACCGGCACCACCGGCTCCGTCGTGCGGCTTGTTCTTCTTGCCGCGGGGACGCCGGCGCCGGTCCTTGGACGATCCTGCGCCCTCCTCCTTCTTCTTCTTGTCGAAGGCCCGCCACTGCTCGGCGGTGTAGAGGAGTTTGCCGAAAGCCGCCTCCGTCTCCGACGCGCACTCACGGTCCTATACCGCCTTGAGCCGCCCGGTGACGTCCTCGATGGTGAGTGTCCTGAAGTCGAGCATGGTCTCGATCGAGTTCACTATCTGTCCAAGACTCTTCGGCATGCACCGCAGGAGCTTCTCCACTGCTCGTTGTGACAGAACCGCCTTAATCATAGGGCCTACGTGTACTGTCATCGTCCCTAAGGACCCACGATCAGTCTGCACGAGTTCCCCTTGACCTAGGTGGCCTGCCAGGTCTTCTAGGAAACCCTGATTTCCCCGAGGATCTCATTGTAAAGACCTTGCAAGTATTACAACAGTTTACACAAATAATTTAAATCAGAGTAGAAGGTGCGGAAGTATTATTTAAACATAGATTACAAATCTAGATTACATTACCCCAAACCAGAGCTTCGTAGTGGAGTAGCTGTATACAACTAGACACCCTGCCCAAGGGTTACATTATATACCTTTTCTTCCATGCACGATCCGTTAACCGGCACGGTCCCACGCAGAACTGCACACTTAGTTTGTCTGCAACAGGGGGTTAACAAACCCTAAGTCCATGGGGTACTCCGCAAGACTTACCCGACTAAAAGTGTAAAATTAGACTCAGGAATGCATGCTGAGGGAAGTCAAGGTAAGGCTTGAGCAAGAGTCAAAATATTTTGCAGAAAAGCATTTCTATCCTATCTCGTTATTTGATCTCAATATTATTTTATTCATATACATGATTCCAATATCAATTCTCGTATATCATGTTCTTTCAATTTCATATTTGTTCTCAAAAACACATAGTTCCAAACCACTCTTCGCTGTAAGGGTGAGGATCATGTCTCCATTAACCGAGGAGCAACGTCGATTCGAATCCAGAAGTATCCAGCTGGGGATCCCTATCCACACTGCATATGTAGCACTCAAGCTTGCATATACCAACCCCGCCTACCACGGCTTTTCATACCCCGGAACCGGTCCTGCGCCACCCGAGAGCACAGTACTCCTCTCGTCTCCAGGCACGACGGCCACGAGGGTACACGCTACTCTCGCCATCTCTCCACTCCCAGTGCGTGGTTGTCGGTTCCAGCAGTAGAGCCACCGGAGTCAGAGGCTTTCCGTAGTATGTGGCTAGTTGCAAAGTCATGATCACAGCAGGCCGACAACGAATGGTCCCTAAATATTTTTTCATTGGACACCATGCATTGGGACTCTTACCCAAGTACATTGGAGACCACCAGGTTTTCGTATCCCTTTTCCGATGGCGAGAATCGTTGGAACTCTAACCCAAGCAGATGGTCAACCAAACGGAAAAACCATCCACATTGATGATAATGGACTGGCCAAGTACACCATCACCAAACGAGGACAATACCAATCCCATAAAATAATTCATTTATTTCATATCATCACAGTTTTCAAAATAGCATTTTTGCAACTCTATCATTAAGCATGACTAAACATTTTTCAATACTTTAAATAAATCAGGGTCTCAGGTATAATATGTGGTCAAGGAAAGGTAATGCATCAATGGGTTATCACTCAACTCCTATTAACCTAATGCAGTAGATTAACTCAAGTGATAAATATTTTTAAATAATAAGGAGGGGCAAATGCACTGGGGCTTGCCTGTTGCTTGCAGTAGATAGAACCCTAAAGTCAATCACCGAGAAGGGTCCACGTCCACCGAGTGAAGACCTTACTCGGGATACGCTTCAGATAATAATCGCCGCGCGATCACTACACGAAATAGTAATACAACACTTAATATGATGATATGCATACCATGATGTAGGAAATACACAAAATCACTGATCAATAGAAAGTAAACTCAATTTGAAAGTTGAATATAACTTTCCTTCACGATAAGATTGTAAGCCAACTAAACTAATTACTATAGAGTATTAACTATTTCAGTTTATGGACCCTTTTAACAGTTGTTGAAAGTTAAAATAGTTTTTCCTTAGAACACTATCAACCATTTGCCTAAGCAAATTATTAAACCCTTTCATCATATATGAATAACATAAATTATTAGTATTCTAAATCACCAATTTAATTAAAAACCCAAACACTAATTAAGGTGCCAAGGATCATCTCAAGTTAATGACCCAGGGACATCACTCAATCCCAAAAGCCACACCACACAAAAGTGAATTAGGGTTTCTACTCATTTTTATTAATCAATTTATCAATTAGGATTTTTGTTCTAGCATTTAATTACTACATACATTAATTTATTTTATACTTACAAAGCAAATGATCATCAAAACTTGGAATAGTAGGGTTCAGGTGTTACAAGGGGTTTAACCAAACCCTAAAAGATTTAACAAATTGTTGAAATTTAACGCTAAAAACCTTTTCTTAATTAATCAATTAATTAAGTAATAAATAAGAAATAATTAAATTGTTTCCATTTGAGCTCAAAATTTTACCACAGATAGTACCTAGCCTGAAACAGTACCAAATTAAATTTTATGATTTTTGGATAAACATTATGGCCTACAAAAATTATGGAAGTGTTATTTATAAATTAAAATACATATTTTTATCAGATTCAGAAAGTGCTCAAAATACATATTTCATATTTTTCCATTAAACTTTATTACACAGTGAGGTCACACAACTATTTTCACAATTTTTGACACATAATATTAATTCCCACAAAAATAACAAGTCACACTACTATTCATATTCTTAAAAATGGAAAATACTAGTTAATTCGCAAATATAAATAGAAACGGCCATTCGGCCCGAGTCGGCCCAGCTAGGGCAGACCGGCCCAGCGCGGCTCTCCACAGCTCCTCTCCCTCCCTTGGGCTCAAGTGGCCCAGCTTGGCCCACAGGCGCGAGCAGGCCGGCCCGCAGAGGCCTGCCCGACCTCCTCCTCTTCCCTTCCCCCAGGCTCTGCCCGAGCGTGCGCACGGCGGCTCGGAGCTCCAGCTCGCCGCCGGTGACCTCTCAGGCGAGGGTGAGAGCACTGGAGGCTACTCCGTGACGAGGCGACCCAGCCCATCTACCTCCCGAGGTGACTAGGGTGCGGGAACGGGCTCGCCGTCGGCCATGGCGGCTCGGCTAGAGCAAAAACGTCGGCGAGTCGTGTTCCGGCCGCACTGAGAGCCAATAGGCCGAACCATGTACGCTACAAGGACCACGGAGCTCACCAGAGGCTTAAGTGCTAGCTAGTCGAGGCAGAGGCGAAGCGGAACGGAGTCGTCGACGTTGACCGAGGTGGCGAGGGCATGCTCCGGTGACAAGAGCTTCGTTCCAGCGCGACCTACAGGGGAACAAGCCAACGGTCTACTCTGTGAACATCAAGGTGGCAAGGGGGTTCAGGGAACGATGGGTGGCCTGAGATGAAACTTGCCGCAGAGGGCTGGTCACCTCGAACCGAGCGCGACGGCGCTCCGCCGGAGTCCAAGACGACGACGACCCGCCCAGGCGTTTTCGACGATGAGAAGCTGCGATACCAGGCTCAAACGACTCGCACTGAGATGACAAGACTATGCACGAGATGGAGCGGGTGGAGGTAACTTGAAGACGGCGAATTTCGGTAGACACCGAGACTATGCCGACGGCAGCAGGGAGGAGGAGAGATGACGACGGCTGCTTAGACCGGCTTATAAGGGGCAGAGGTAGCTCAACAACAAGGCCGGGGTCCCCACGGACCCGTCCCCATTGGCGACACACGACCGGCCGGCCCCGGGCATCGCCAGCGGCCAGCGCGCGCACACGGTACTTCCCACGGCAGAGAGAACCGGACCCCCCCCTCTGTCATCTACTGTAGTAGAGTCAGCACCAAAGTCAAGTTTCACTCAATTACTTTTTGTTTTACATATAAACCCGAAAAATTCTCAAAATAAGAATTGTGGAACAATTTAAACTAGACAACTTTTGTTTTGGAAGAAGTTTGAAATTTTGAATCATTTTTGAATAATTTAGAAGGGGGATAAAAGCTTGGTTTGAAATTTATTTCAAATCATTTAAATTCTCTAAACTTTTCTCAACAACTTGAATTTCTTCAAAAATAAAAGTTGTTCTATCTGACAAGGTCTACAACTTTAATTAAATGGGTTTTGTCAAATGCTTCATAGTTTTTGAAATAGCATTTCAAATTTAAATTCTAAAATACTCATTAGGTTTTAATTTGAAATATTAATGCATAAGTTCAAAATCTCCAAATACAAAAGTTGTTCAAATTGAAAATCCTGACAACTTTCATTAAAGGAGTTTGCCCAAATTCTTGATAGTTTTTAAAATGACATTTTAAATTTAAATAAACAAACACTAGTTGGGGTTTAATTTAAATTTCCACTAGTAAACTTTAAAATCTCCAAACATAAAAGTTTTTCTATTTTGAAAGGTCTAAAACTTTTATTAAAATACCATCATCAGATTCCTACTAGTTTTTGAATTTGTATTTCAAGTTTAAACTTTAAAATCTAGATTAAGATTTTATTTGAAATTATTTTTAATAACTTCAAAATTGCCCAAAATAGAAGTTACTCAGATTTTAAAGATTTAAAACTTTTGTTTAAAGCCCAACACCTAATTCTATTTATTTTTTGATTTAGGGTTTCAGTTCCGATGTAGGGTTTATAAATGATTCCTTTTAAATTTTCTTTTTGGATTTAATGGCATACACGCAAGCAAATATCTAAATCATAAAGTCACTTAAATATATCTAAGTACAATCATATGTGAAAATAAAAATTGTTTTAATTAGTACGCAGTGATCAGGTTTGATGCGGGATGATTTGCAACTGATGATGACATGGCAGGTTTTAATTAACCGTAACACCTGGGGTGTTACACTCGTTCTTTGTTGAGGTCGGTGTCGCCGTTGATCGCCATCTGCTCCATCAGGATGGTGATGCGCAGCGCGAAGTCCTCGACTTTCTCCCCGGGCAGAAAGGCCAAACCTTCCCAGTCGCCTCGGAGGCGCTGCATCGTAGCGTGACGAATGCGCTCTCCTCCAATGTGCCTGGTCGTGATCGCCTCCCAGGCGAGCTTGGCAGACGACTTGTTGGCGATGGCGGCCCCGAGCTCCGGCGGGACTGCAGCACAGAGGGCCTCCAAGGCCCGCCGATCATCTGCATAAGACACCTCACCGTAGCGGACCGCCTCCCAAAGCCCGCGCGCTTGAAGCTTGACCTTCATCAACAGGCTCCATTCGTGGTAGTTGGAGCGGGTGAGTTGTGGCCACGTGCCTCTGGCGTCGCGGTACACCTGCATCACCGGTGACCGGCTGTGCCTCCCGCGGCGCCGATCTGGTGACGATGAGAGACGACGGTGCCTCCCTGGACTCCGCGATCCCTCTCGCAACCCGCCTGCCTCCTCCTCCTCCATCATCTCGGCGCGGATCGCGACGGCCGCGGCTGCTGCTGCCTGTGCGGCCTGCTGCTTCGGCGGCAGTGAGACGCGCCTCATGGCTCCTGCTACTCTTGGCTGCGGCTACACGGTCTGCGGAGGCGGAATCCATGGAGGTGGCGGCGGCGACGGTGGATTAAGACACCAAAACCCTAGGCTTTGATACCAATTGTTGTCCACTGATCTGATGGATCAAGGGTGATAGAAAGCCCATAGGGCAGTGTAACAACCCTAAAAATCCACACAACCCAAAAATACCAACCAATTAAAATTTTCATCTTTATTGCACTTAAACATATTTCATGTGCATGCATATAGGAATTAAAATCTACAAGCTACAAATATGTGTCATTGCACCCCAACTTCTTTTTAGTTATTTTCACTAGCTATGTGCATATGTGGATTTTATTTGCATCTTGTGATTGGCTTGAGTACTCATACAAATATTAAAGCATATACATGTATAAATTGAACACTAGAAATTAGAATAGAAAAGGAAAAAGAGAAAGAGAGAGAGAGAGCAAGGCTAGCCAGCCATTCGGCCGAAGCCAGCCTGTGGCCGAGCCAGCTCGCCTCCCCAGCGCGCGCGCGGGCACGCCAGCCAGCCCAACCGGCCCGTCTCCCTTTCTTCCCGCGCGCGAGCCACAACCAGCAGGCCCAAGTCGCGGTCCAACCCCGCGCGCACGCACAATGCCACCGCATGCACGCGCCGTCGCTGCCGCTGACGATTCGGCCCCGCTTGTCAACCGCGATTTCTCCCCACTGTTCTTCTTCCTCGCGGAGTCGGGAGGGGTGAACACGCGATCTGCGTGACCCCGGTCCCACAGCCGGCAACGCCACGCCCCTGGCAGCTTTGTCCCTCGCTTGTCCCCTTTCCTTGGTCGGCAAGGGAACCCGCGCTCGCTTGGAACTCTAGTGGAGGACGCGGAGGAGAAGCCGGAGCGGCGGATGAGGAGCGGCATGGCACTGCAATCACTCTGCACGGCATCACATCGTCACTGCACCGCCATCCATACTTCACCAGCACCACGGTGAGCCACCGAGCACCTCATCCAACCTCGATCATGCTTTCGGCCATGGCGTCTCACCTCCGAGACGCGCAGGCTCGAGCCACTGCCGGCTCTGCAACACGATGGCACGCACGCACACGACCTAGCCTGGCCAGACCATTGAACCGAGCAAGAGCGACGGGCACTGCCGTCGCGAACTGAGCTCCCGGAGCGCCGCCGTTCCGCCGCCGTTCCCTCGCGTAGGGGACCAATTTCGTCGAACCACTTGGACTGAGAGGACCACCGTAGCACTGCAAGGTTGGACCATCTATCAAAGAAACGCCCGACCCACACCCACCATGTTTCACCTGAGCACCGAGTCCGCCGGAGCGCCGCCGTGCTGCGCGCGTTCCGAGCAACCCGGACCAACTCCGGGTAGGATAGATAGTCGTGGGCAACGCCACGGCCTCCTCGTGTCGAGCAGCAAGCTGCAAGCGTTAGTGGGAGACCCGCTCGCCATGAACCGCAGCGCCGCGACCTCACCGGAGAACCGCCGCGTGCGCTCATCGCCAACCGAGCCCGTCATAGCAATTAACCACCACCGACGAACTAAGTCACCACTACCGCTGGCCGAAGCGAGGAGTAGCGCTCGCTATCACTTCCCCGGGCACGCACAACCACCTCGCCACCGTGCGCCGCCGCCGGAGCGACATCGCCGTTGCAATTGGCCGCCTTGGGACCCCGATAGCCCAAATTGGAGACTAAGCCTTCTTCACCGAAGCTCGGAGGAGCAGATTCGTTCCCTTCGAGGGCCATACCGCAGCTCACTGGAGCAACTGCCCCGCGGCAACCTCGCCGCCGGCAACCATACCGCCATAGGCCGTGGCCAAGAGCACAAGCGGACCCTTTTAGTTCCACAATCACCGTGCGAGGCCATCAGTTGGTGGTAGGGACCATCTCCGACCATCATCAAGCTCGCCGGGGTCGCCGCTGTACCTCGCCACCGCCGGCGATTCATTGAGAACCCGCGTCGAGCACCTGGGGGGCTCTGACGTGCGCCGGACGTCAGCACCGGTGCACGCGCTCCCGGCAGCGGCTCGTCCGCGCACCGAGTCCACCATGAGCCGAAGAGAAAAGAGGGAGGGATGGACGCGGTCCACGTGCACCCGTGAGAGCGGTGCACTGGACACCAAGCCGCAGGTCCACCGTGGACCGGGTGCCATGCGCCGAGCCACACTGCGGGCCTGATGCGCCACGTGGAACGCCCACGTGCCGACACGTGTCAAGCCCGGTGACGTCATGATGACGTCACCCGACCCCACCAGTCAGAGGAAGCGCTGACTCGGTCAACGCTGACATCAGCAGAGCCATTGCCGCCGAAGCCGTTGACTCGGTCAACGTGAACAGTACCCTGGCCAATCATAGCCTGCCACGTGTCACCCCCTGAGTAATTAGCCTTTTTCCATTTTCAGAAAATAAGGTAAACTTCAGAAATTCATAACTTATTCATACGATGTCCGAAAATTGCGCACCATATATCAAAATTCTCAGAAAAATGAGCTCTAGAACCTGAACCTATGTTTGAGTATATTTGGATCTTTATTCTTATCAGATTTTTCTGAAAGATCTATAGGAGTCGCTAACGCGACTATTTCGATTCCGTTTTCAGAGCCGGAGGAGAATCTGACTGAGGAAGATGACCACGAGTACCTTCAGGAGCTAGGAGACGACTACGAAGGTGCCACGTCCCACCATTTCCAGTAGCTCCTATTACGCATTGCAAATATCATATCTGCTAATGCTTTAAGATTACATGTTATTACTGCCTAGGGTGCATGTTAGATTTATTGATTACCTTTACCTTGTTAAACTCTCACCCTGCTGTCCGAGGATAGATGCTCACTGTTATATATATTTGCTCTACCACTACTTCGCTATTTGTTATGATATGCTATGTGGTGGAATTAGAAACGGTTTATATAAACCTAAGCTTAACCACTGGGAGAGCGTGCTGCGTGCGTCTTGGGTGCGTAGCGAGGGTCGAGTCGACCAAGTGGGCTATGTACGACGAGCTGAGAAAGCAAGTCTTGCCGGGGTGCAACCTGGGCATTCCCACGAGAGATACCTGTGGCGGGTAGTGGTGTATAAGGTGATTCCGGGATGGAAGGCCTGTGTGGTTTAAAGCCCCGTGAATGGAGGTGCTGTGATGGCACGGGGAGAGCATCCCCTTGAGGTGGAGAAAGCCTGCTTGGTCTATTTTTAGTCAACACTTCCGGTGACCGGGAACTTCGGGAATCTTTTGCTACTCACTCGTCTTCGATGGGTGGGGAACGGCTGGACTACTTGGTAGGGCGGTGCCACTACTGCTAAGTTGCGAGGTGATAAGGGTGGGCAGTAACGGTCGATGGGTTCCCGTTCCGTTCTAGATGCGCAGTACCACTAAGTGGGCCCGGTACTGCGTCTCCCAGTCTCAGCGTGATGGTGTTGGATCCGGAATGTCCCAGGGCTGAGTGGTAGGGTGGCATCGACCTAG
Organism: Eremochloa ophiuroides; assembly: GCA_038502445.1. Lineage (NCBI taxonomy): Eukaryota > Viridiplantae > Streptophyta > Magnoliopsida > Poales > Poaceae > Eremochloa > Eremochloa ophiuroides. The sequence goes on from JAHLJS010000006.1 coordinate 61,096,048, forward strand.
GCAAGCAAGCACCCGGAATTCTGCCTAGGTGTTTGCGCAACACCTATGATGGCTAATCTTGTGAGTAGTAGAACCTCTGCAGAGTGTATGGTTGATCGATCGATACATATGTCGACTCGTCGGCTATGGACCTTTCCTGAGTCCTGTTGCACTTCTTAGGGAGCGGTATATTCTTTTCTCCCCCTGGATGATATTTTCCAGCAGTGTGCCCGATGTGGCAGTGTACCGCTGAGATAGGCCCGAGAGGGAGTTGGGCCTGTCGAATGAGAGCGAGGTGTGTGTGTGAGAGGTGGAGTATGGGATGGGAATGGAATGAATTTGGGTGAAATGGTTGGAGTTGAACGAGATAAAGACTTGACTATTAAAATATTGATTACACTTGCATGGGAAACCCCAGCCTATAGATCTGCTTGAACAGCCTTGCATCCACTTTCCACAAAGCAAACTGCTATCATAGGTGGGCTCCGTGGCCAGTACAAATCGTACTGATAAATTTGCTGTCAGGTGACGAGAAAGAGTACGACTTCGATGGAGACGACTGGGAGGAGTAGGGTCGCGTGCTACACTCAAGTTGGCCGTGAAGGATGAATCGCTTCCGCATCTTATCAGATTCTCTGAATTGTTGAATCCGCCAGTGTGGCGATGTAATAATTTATGTAAGACACTGTTATGAACTCGATGTATGGATCCTGATATCAACTGAGATTTGGGTAATTTTATGGATTGTTCGATACAATCTATTTAATTACAATGCGTGCCTGTGGATTTCCCTTCGTGGAAATCGAGGTCGTTTCAGGCAGCTTGGCTGATTGGCCGCTTGGATTGAAATGAAATCGGGATGCAGGCTTACAAGAGTTGGTGGCGTGCCCCTGCTTATATGGCAGTGGAGCAGCCAACTACTACAGTATATTCCCAGTATAAAGTTGATGCTAACTTGGCTTACAAGCCACCTACCAAAAGCTGGGTAGAAACGTAAAAGTGCAAGAAAGTAAGATATAAGTAACTAGGCTTATCTAACACTTATGCATATTATGTGCATTGCTATGCCCATCGTTTATAGCTTGCTCTTGTTGCTGCAGCAAAGGATGTGGTTCCTGTAACCCAATTTTTCCAGAAATTGCTCTTTATTGTAAACACAGTTGACTCATCATCAAAGCGTCATGATGAGCTCCATGATGCACAAATGGATGAACTTGCACGCTTGCTAGCTATTGATGAGATTGAGACAGGACAAGGAGCAAATCAAATCCGCTCTTTGAAACGTCCAGGTGAGACTAGATGGGGCTCACACGTAGGTTCTATTTCCAGCCTTATGGATATGTTCAATCCAGTAAGCTTAGTTCAACAAAATATAGCCGCCGATTCATCATCTGGAGCAAACCGTGCCAATGGAGATACTGCCTTCAGCTACCTGACATCTTTTGAATTTATATTTATCCCACAGATGATGAGACAAATGATGGAGATCACAGAACAGCTTGGTCAGGCTGTACAAAAGACAACACAGGACATAGTAAATGTTGTTCGTCTTGTGCAATCAACAAAGATTCTTCTTCAAGAAATGAGATCAGATGATGGTTGAGAAGCATTTATTTGCAAGGTCGTCGAGTTTTATGTGGATCATGAAATTAACATTCCAGACATAGAAGGAACATACATTTTGCGTGGTGGCCGAGCTCGTCGTCAACCAAACTACTTTACAAATGATCAATATTTTCGAGTGGAGATATTTCGAGCAACAATTGACACTCAGTTGGCTGAATTAAACTTGAAATTCAATGAGAAAGTGATGGATCTTTTGTCTATGTGTGTTAAACTAATACCAGCAAACAAATATGCATCTTTCAATGCCAGTGACATGTGCAAAATGGTTGAGAAGTACTACCCAGCAAATTTCAACCAACAAGAAAGGCTTGGATTAGAAACCCAGCTCAACCATTTTGTTGTTGATGCTTCCAACAGTGAAGAATTAACAAATATCACCACCATAACTGAGTTGTGTCGATGTCTTGTTTACACAGGATGACATGTGACTCATAACCTATTAGGTTATTGATAGATTGCTTCGGTTGCTTCTTACTCTCCCTATTTCAACAGCTAGTGCTGAGCGTGTCTTTTCTATATTGAAGATCATCAAGACAAGGTTACGCAACAAGATGGAAGACGAATTTCTTACTAACAGTCTGCTAGTACACATAGAAGATGAAATTGCAAGAGGCTACAGTTATGAAGACATAATTTCTTATTTTCAAGATTTAAAGAAAAGAAGACTGGACTTTTGACAAGCGGTAGTTCTGTCTATATGTTACATGTATTTTATGCACACACACACACAATAGACCGTATAGTGTAGTCTGATTATATAAGTAGGATGTAGGAACTAGCCAGACTAATTTCTCTACTGTCTATGTACTTATGGAGTTAATTGGCAATTTGCCCCCCACCTGTGTTTTGTTTCTGGCTCCGCCATTGCATAGGTGCACCCGCGCGTGCAACTTTTTTTTCTTTTTCGTTTTTTCTTTTTCATTATTTTTTCTTTTTATTTATTTTTTCTTTTTATTTTTTATCTTTTTATTTAAAATATTTATATATTTTTTATTTCTTTGTGTATGTCGTAAAAGTAGATCAGAGATGCTGTATATGTTATAAAAATTTCAAATGCATACTGCAAGCGTTACTCAAAATGTTTTATTTTTTGACGTATGTTTTAAAGGTATGTTTTTAATATTTCATCTCGTTTTTTCAAATGAATATTTGTAAGTATTTATCTGGATGTTTCATATGTTTTCACATGTATTATTGTAGTTGTTTTATTTGAATGTTGCATGTGTTTGTAAAATGATTTCTAAGTGTTTTTCATGTTTTGTTTTTCAAATGTTTAATACACATGTTTCGAGTGTTTCAGTAGTTTCATATATATATTACAAGTATTGCATCTAGATGTTTCAAAATTAGATTTGATGTTGCATAATGTTTTAGATGCATGTTTCATATCCATTAGTCGGATTGGGAGGTCCGTCACCGGCGGCGACTATTCTCTACCCCAGCCAGCGCAACCTCGGTCTTCCCAGCAACCGTCATCATCCATCTACCCACGTGCTAATCTTCCTTACTTTCTTCTTTGCTTTATAGCGGGGTGAAACATGAATGTTGTAAAAGTATGTATCTAGTGTTTCAGTTGTTTTAGAAGTATATGTTACAAGTGTTTCATATGAATGCTGCAAAAGTATATCGGGATGTTATATATGTTGAATTTTTTTTATCAAAATATATCCATGTGGGATCTTATTTTAAAGAATTTATCGTAAAAAACACGATGGTGCAATCAAATTTTAATTGATACTTGGTTTAGGAGTTATAACTTTTTAAACTTTAGAAATCATGAAACGCTTTGTACACATGCAAACGAGCTGGCTGAGCAGTCGGGCATCCGGATGGGCACATATGTCCGGACGTCCGGACGGAGGCGCAACCTATAAATTTGTTAACCAATATCATGTGATTTCTTAAGAATTATGAGCGGGCCATAGCCTCGTGGCCTAACCTTCACCGCTCTCACAGTAGTACTTGTGTCGCGATGTATATTTGGAAGACATAAGGCCACCATCAACACAGGTATATATGATCATATGCCTTACGAAAAAGAGTTCATCCATATAGGAGCAGGTGTATTGAGACCAAACGTTGTCTCTCCAAAAAAAAAAAAGAGAGAGAGAGAGAGAGATATCTTTTTCACCAAACACGAACACATGCATAGGACGACACTATTCTAGAAAATGGGATGGATCCACTTATCCCTCGTATCCCAAAACTAGACACAGCCTAACTTAGGTTTGCCTATAAAACCATCGAGTGTGCACATCATATTAGTACGTGACACGACAATCAATTCATATTATGCACAGAATTGTTGGACTCCAAAAATGACCAGTCCACCGCACATGTTTAAGGTATACCATATCAATGGCAAATTGATATAGTTTACTCAACTTTTGACGCTGCCGAAGCTTGACTTGCCTACCTGTCCTCACCTCTCACCCACCCCTGTGCTGGCTGCTCATCTGTAAGCTTGTTTGGTGAAATGATAGAACCCATCTGCCCATCATGAGGCATTTCGTTACCGACTCACAACTTGTAAAGAAAAAAAAAAATCGATGCCTAAAATTCTCTCTTTAAAGAACTTCGGATGCTTGGAATTTCTCGAAATGGCGGTATCTTCATCTTGAAATTCGATTGGAAGCTTGTTACAAAACTATACACACACATAACACTTATTACCTGAATGTGTCCATTAAATCCAATCATTCAGCTACCTATCAATCTATAAGCTGAATGATGGAGAATTAAGACCACGCTAGAATCATAGAATGAAAAGGACAGAAAGAGAATGTGCATGGAAACCAATTCTTCCAAACCGACGATTAACGCAGGGCGCGCTACAGCTGAAACTCAAGTGCCTTCTGCTGGAAGAGTGCGTAGTGCGTGGCTTTTCCATCAGCGAGTACTCGTCTCAGTCTCAGACGACGGTGCAGGACCCGGGGTACTCGTCTTCGATGGGGATGTAGCACGGCCTGGGGTACGGGTACGGCGGTGGGCACGGCGGCGGAGGGCAGCACTTTTTCTTCTTCTCCTCTTCCTCCTTCTCTTTCTTCTTCTTCTCTTCCTCCTCTTTCTTCTTCTTCTCCTCGGCCTCCTTCTTCTCGTCGGTCACCGACACCACCTCCGCCGGATGCTTCGCCTTGCGCAGAGCATCCACGATGACCACCACGTCCACGTCTCCGACCACCGTGAGCGTGCTCTTGTCGTCGTCGTATGCCAGGGACTTGATCCCTGTAGGCACCGTTATCAGTCAGTTCATGACCACACACAGCTAGCATGTCGAACACCCTTGAATGACAAATGCATACACAGAAATAAAAAGATTGGCCACGGATAGGGACAAGGATAAATTTACCTTTAACTTTCGAGGCGATCCCAAGGACGCAGGTTTTGCACTTCTTGCAGGTGATCGCCACCTTAAGCACTATCTGACGATCGATGATGCAGAAAACCAGTGAATAGACCATAGAAAAATCGAGGGAGCGATCAAGAAAATTTAAAATGCTAACCTTCATCGCCGCTGCAAGGTTGACTCTCTAGATACTGCTTGTGGTTACCAATTGGTGGTTCTTAATGTATATCGTTTCTGTAACTGTAATAAGCTCAGCCGAAAGCCTCTTCTGCTATAGGTAGCTTTATACAAGCAGAATGAAGAAGGGTCCTTTAATTTGGTGGAGGCTACATGCCACGGTTTGGAATTTGTCAAGGGTCATACACAGAGAACCCATTGAGAAGTTAAATCATTGAGAGGCAGCAGTGCGATGAGACCAATCCCATACAATAATTGCTGATCGACTACCAAGTACCAAGCAAGTCAAGCACTACTACGCAGTAACGTATATTAGTATTTAGTAGGTGCAGCTCGTACAGATATTAGAGACATGGTCGTTGGAGTTTTTTCGATATTTGAAGCACTATGGACTCGACAGTAGACGTATATAAAAATTTCCCTATCATCATAGGATCTGCCAAATCACTTCAACTGGCGGTTTTCGCTATAAAATGGTGCAGCAAGTTGGTACTCTAACAACCAGTTCAAAGAATATAAGCTCCAGCTAGTTAATCATGGAGTGAATGGATAGAGAATGCATGCATGTTCTTAAGTGTACTAGTTTCTTGTACATGGGCAGTTACATTTTGTTCTTGGTTTGTTGCCATGCCGACAAGTGCTGGTATTATCAGTAGATGTCAATTAGCTACTTTTCTTTTCGGTTGGTTTGGTTTTAATTAACTAACGAACAAGACAAGTTGAGCAGGTGGCGGCTTGGAAATGTCAGCAACTAATTATAGTAAAATAGTACTCATGCCTTGGGCAACCTGCCGGGAGTTCTATATTAGTATCGTCAAAGTCGCTGCCCTCATCTCACATCCCGGGAACGAAGTTGGTTCCTTGCGGGACTTGGTAACATAGTCGACATACTACAAAATAACAGTAGTATAGACACCTCACTGTTCACATATAAGTCACCTATCATTGAAATAATAATTTGCCACATTACCATATGAAGTCCACGGTGGCTGGTGAGGAGGTTCCACTAGAGAGAATGTAATCAGGTGAGCATAGATACATATTCCATCAGGAAGCTGATAGTACTACATGCAAAATGGAGGATGATCCTCTTGGCGTCTCCAATGCGGTTGCCGCCGGTCACCTTCCCAACGCCCTACCTCGAGCTGTTCGGCGGGAGCCACAACCGCCGAGGGCGTGTCGCTGCTGCCGGAAAGAGCTCAGCTGCGCTCCATCATCGTTGGAGGCACGTGCAGCGATGCCGCTGTCGACACAGGTGCTGAGGGGCAGTGCGAGAGTACCAACCATCGTCAGACACGCCTGTAGCTTGTTCACAGGCTTCCTGTCCGTGGCAAAGACAATCATGGCGGGAACCGACTAGGCCGGCTAATGACGGCAAACCCTCTTAAACCCGCCCCACCCAGTGGCGGAGGATGGAGAAAAATTAATTATGTTGTGGCAAAATCATATTGGTGTATACATATATAAAACTAGTGGCATGGCCCGCGCCATCGTGGGCATGTGCAGGAAAGAGGCGTGGTATGTAAGGGGAATAGTCAGAAACATAGAGATTATCATAACATAGATCATCACAAAACTAATACAGATAGCAAAAATCATGGAAGGACGAAATAATTAATCTCATTGCACAATTCCATTGTCTCAGTCTAAAAATAGTTCATCACTGCACAACCTCAAAGCTTCAATAGATAACACGAAGAACGAGACAATTAATCATCACAGTACAATGGAGGATATCATTTTTTTCTGAGCATCACAGAGTTTCATTAATCAAGAAACAGGAGTACAATCATAGTGGATCAAAGTGGCACTGAACTTGTTCATGTCAATAATTGGCTTTGCTCCAGAGAGCAGTGTAGACTGGACCTCATCTGCATTTGGAATAAAAGAAGAACAGAAGAATAAAGTAAAGAAAAAGAATCAATGAAAATAAGAATTAAAAAATAGGTCAATCTATTAGCCATGTATATAGAGAGAGAATAAGGCATTGTTAAACCGTCAAAATAAACGGCACCCCTCTCTGCAAACTAAACCAGGATATGTAGCTAATGTAAGAGTAAACTAATAATGATGCTAGAAACAATAGCGCAATGTAAATAGTACAATAGTACCGTGCAATCAGAGGAAGGTAATGCACTGAATTTTTTTAACATGGATGTTAATGGTAAAAACATGGGGATTTCAACAGGCAACTGCCTAAGTGTTCAGGATCAGAAAGCAATAACCACCAAGGTAAAGAGTAATTTGTCCATGGGTCCTGAATTGTATCCATCTCGAGAATTATGTATCCATCTATATAATTAAATGAGGATATGTCATCCAACTAACATATTGATGGTTGTCATTTCTATGTAAACCACATACACTTTTAGTGTTTCAGAAACCAAATGGATCTATTTTTGATCTGTCTGTCATATGCGAAATTATGGTTTGAAAAAAGATGTAGGTTTATCTATCATGGTAGGTTCATATGAATGTAATACTTACTTTTTGCCGCGCACTGTCATAATGAGGCCGTTTTGTGTTTTCTCATTGTTCTGCCAAGCCTTGGTTATGTGGGTTCCTTCACTGTTTTTTCCCTGCAAACCATAAATGTTTAGGTCTGTAGAGCTGTTAGCTATTAACTGTGTTGACAGTTTCTCCACACAGAAGATAACCGAAAGTCAGATGGTCTACTATCTGCGAAATTTAGGCAGGCAATGGTTATACTTTCTGGAAACTAATGGGGCAGAAATTGACTAACTATATATTTTTGACTGGTGATAAGCCCGAGCTGTCCGTGCAAGCAAGGTATGGCTCTACTTTACATCTATTTAGACCATAATGCACAAAGGTAAAATATTTGGAGATTTATTGAAGCTTGTACGACGCAGTGGGATAAAGTGGTATGTAGCAGTCAAGCTGAGTGGCTGACAGAAATATTTATTGGAAGATGAAAACTAAAGAAATCCATTTTTTTGTCAGTGTTTCAACTTTCTGTGTACAGAGACTACAATAAAAAAACATAAAAATAAGAAGTCATAGTATACATGTTCTAACGTTTAGTGGGCATAACTGTGGCATCATCATTCGGAGGAACTATCACAAACCATCTAAAAATAGCTGAACTCACCATTCAAACAAGAACATTGTTCCATATTTGCAAAATAAAAGTATTCATATTCATAAATAATAAATAGCGTCTGAAATAGTTGAACTTACCATTTGTCACTATTTTGAAATAACAATCCTCCACATGGCCATGCACACTAATTCCAAATAATCAAAATGTATTATAATGATTTCGGATAGGTTAATGTTGAGAGGCAGACAGACCTTACATCGGTTAGTAAAAAAAAGAAATAAACAGGTCGCAGCAAAATATGTAAGCATGCTTCCTGGTTGCTGCAGTGATAGAGCAGGAAGTAGATCAGCAGGAAGTAGATCACATCCATGAGAACAAAATCGATGTACAGATGAATAGATTCAACAGCAAACTAATCCATTGACACAGGCTAGGAAATCAGATCTGGTCGCAACCAAGATAAAGGTGCGAACCTTTGCATCCCGCAAAATCATGAATCGGCTATCTTCTTCAGCATCTGTAAGATTTGAGAAAAAAATTTATGTTTGATGAATACATGATGCAGGTATTTGGAAATAAATACTTCTCTGCATAGCGGGTATTTTAAGCAGGTATAATAATAATTAATGAATCATGCATCTACGTACTTCAATCCTGTCATCTCGTAATGTGGCAAGCTATTGATCCAAGCCCCCAAGACATATTAAACAACAATACAACCTATGTCAGAACTAAAATAACAGTAATCGAGCTACATAGTTAAGTGAAAGTAGCAGGCCTCTTAAGATTTTATTCCCAGACGGCAAGCAATGAACTAATGGCAGCGCATGATGCATAAAAAGCAAAGGATAAGGTAACACTGGAGTATAATAGAGAAAATTGAGCAGTGGTGAAGGAAGGCAAAAAGAGAAGCCAAAATTCAATGATTCTAACAAAAAAAAACAAGTACATTGGAAGGAAGAAAGGGTACACACCAATACAGTCGACATAAAGAGGGATAAAGTTAGTGTCACTCACCCTGACCCAGCAAACCAAAGCCAGTTACACAGAACAGAACAAATGATTAGGATTAGTATCAGTTTGAGGAAAATCTTGTGTAGCATTTCTTGATGAGCAGAACCATTGATGTGGCATTGATATACTGGAGGATAACTAAACCATGGGAAAAATATCCAGCAATGTAGACTATGCAATAGCATATAGATAAATTGATTTTAAAGCATGTAACGTGTTAGTAAATAATATTTGTTGCAATGCGTACCTAGTATCGTGCCTATACAGTAAACACATGTCATACCCAACTGACCATGATTTGAGTTGAATGTTTACCTAAGAAGGCACCAGTTGTGCACAACAATATCTGGCTTTAAGATGGCAGTCGAAAGAAAAAGGAATTGTAACAATGAGAAAGAAAATTAGGCAATTTTTTTCCCATGACATGGATGTACACAATATAAAATTTCCATAAAAGAATAGTCAGTAAACAAGAAGGGTTAGGAAAAATATTTTGCAAGCAATGTATAAAGAAAATAGAGAGGAAAAGGGAAACTGAAAAATTACTGGGCTCTGTTTATTCCTCTAACCCTTGGTACCTGCTATTGAACAACCCAAAATCTAAGACAAGAAGTGTCAGGAAAATATATTCTGTAAGCAATGTGCATAGCATCCTAAAACAAAATAGAGAGGAAAAAGGATATTGAAAAATTAATGTGCTCTGTTCATTCCTCCAGCTCTTGGTAGCAGGAACTGAACAACCTTAAATCTATTATTTTTTGTGTGGCATGAATCAAGTCATTGTAAAAATTGAGAGTGTTCTTATTCCATCCCAAAAAATCTCGTAGTCATTGTAAATGCATTAAATTCACTCTGTTGGTAGAACTAAAACCCAAGGGACAAAGAAGGAAATCGGGAACATGAAAAAGAAGAGGAATCTTTGAGGCTGCAAACTGCTTGCCTTATGAAATCAAGCCATTTTAGAATTAATCCTAGCAAATTAGGTCCTACCTGCAATCTTAGCAAACAACACTTGCCTCTCAAATTGTTAAAAATAAAATCAAAAATAGGTTTGCACTACTTGTACCAGACAGAATCTCACTAAAATTTAATAACTGCACCAATAATTTGGGGCTCATAGCATCACAACATCTAGTAAAAGGAGGCCAATAGCAAGACGAGATGGTAGTTTACCTCATCGTCCACACAGTCGTCGGAGGGACGACCTGTGGTCACAGCTGGTGTTGTCAGCAAGGGTGTCGACACGGAAACAGCGCTCCGGGCTAGGCGGCCTGGACCTGTAGCACAAACAGCTAGGGTTTCCTGTAGCAGCTGAGCACAGGTGGAGGTGAGGGAGGAGGCATCGCCTGAGGGCATCCAAGCTGGCGGCCGCCAATGGGAGCCCGGGAGTGCGTCGCCATGGCTGGGGCCGGGAGCGCTGGCACGCCCCGCCGGCACGCCGCGAAACGAGGGGGAGGAGGACGAGTAAGAGGAGAAGGAGGAGGGCGGCCGCGCCGCCGGCCACCGCGGCCGTTGCCGTGTCTAAATGGAGAGGGAGAGGGAGAGGGAGTAGGAGGGAGAGAGGAAGGGAGGAGAGGCGACACGGGGGCGGTGGCAGCGGCGCTCTCCTCCGACGCGAGAAGAAGTGTCGGGGGAGAACAGGACAACCTGACAAGAATCTGGAATAAGAAGCAGAAGCCCCAGTATATATTTATGTAACCGGATTCAGAGAAGAAGCTGGAGTAGGTAAAGAGAAGCCGGATAGAGTATGAAGAATCCTGAGAAGCTGCTCCCGGTAAAATCCGATCTAAACAATCTGAGCCCTCGGATCGGAGATCGAACGACCGAAATTTTTCGGGGTGACGTGGTGGCGGCTCCTGGCTGAGTATCAACCGCAGCCCATAGAGGTTAAATATCATGATCATCATCTACTATACAAGTAAAATTATTTCCTTTTGGATACATCGCTATATTAGATAATTCTGTCACTGTGATTGATAGATTAATCAAACAAGCTTAGTATAATTAATGAGTTAAATACACTGGCAGCACTTTAACTTGTCGGTCTGTGCCACTTTGGTCCATAAACTTTCAAACTCAGATTCCCCTGAACTTGTCGGCCTCTGCCACTTTGGTCTATGAACTTGTAAACTTGAAAATTCAGCCCCTGAACTTGTCATGTTGTTTACCGAAGGCCCATTTCCCGTCCAGTGCGGCCTCCAGTCGACGTGGCAAGCACCAGCATGTCGATCGATTGTTTTTTTCTGCGAAACTCAATTATAGACGGAGATGCTCACATACGAGCGCACACTGATACCTATGAATACACGCACGCACACCCTACCCCTATGAGCATCTCCAAAGAACCGAGTTGGATCGGCAAATCTCGAGATTGACGAAGTCACCACATGTGGCTCGCTATCGACGTTCACGTCGCCTACCACTAAAAGAATAGCGCCGTTAAATCCTGGAATAAATCGTTATTGACTAGAATAACACATTTCCCTAGATTTATTCCTGGATTTAACGGCTCTATTCTTTCAGTGAGCGTTCATAGGGATGGGTGTGCGCTCGTATGTGAGCGACTGCGTTTGTAACTGAGTTTGGCAAAAAAATCAATCGATCGACATGTTGGTGCTGCCACATCGACTGGAGGTCACACTGGATGGGAAATGCGCCTTCGGTAAACAACATGACAACTTCAGGGGCTGAATTTTCAGTTTGCAAGTTCATGGACCAAAGTGGTACAGGCCGACAAGTGAAAGGTCCTAGTATGGCTAGAGGGGGGTGAATAGCCTAAATTAAAATTCTACAAAGCACTTAAGTACAAGGTTAGTAAGAAAAACGGCGAAATGTGCAAAGCTAATGCAACAACTAACTTAGGCAAGCCACCTACACAATTCTAGTGTTTCTATGCTTACTAAGCCACTCAACTAACAAGGCACTAAGCAAGCAACAACAAGCACAAGAGCAACTAGCTACAAAGGCTAACTTGCACAAAGTAGAGGAGAGGGACTTGTTTGTTATACCTTTGCCTTGTGTCGATTTGCCAATCATCGGGAAATGAACAAATCACTCACACGATAGTGAGGAGCACAATGAAGTCTAAATAAGCCAACAAAATCGATTTTTCTCCGGGGTTCACGTGCTTGCCGGCACGCTACGTCCCCGTCGTGTCGACTTCAACCGGTGGTCCGGTGGTTAACCGGTATCACACACCGAGTCTACACAAGGCACCACAAGGACCTACCACGGAGGAAGTAGCTCAATGACACGAGCAATCCAGTAGAGTCACCTTTAAGCTCTTCGCTCGGGGTAGGCACAAACCCCTCACAATCCACCGATGTGAGCAAGCACAATCACCAAGCTTCTCCACACCTTCTCCACCTCCAAACCGGCTAGGTGACGGCAATCACCAAGAGTAACAAGAATTACTCCGCCACCAAGCCACCAAGTGTACTAGGATGCAAGATGATGATCACTACACTTGATTCACTCTCTCTCAATCAAAATCTTGAGTTGAATCAAAGGGAGAGAGTTGGAGAGAGTGTGTTGAGCTCTCAAGGGGCTTAGGAAGATCAAAATGCGCAAGAGCAATACCCCAAGGCAGTCACACTCCTATTTATAAGTAAGCTCAAAGATCTAGCTGTTTTTCACTGAAATCGGCCACACCGGACGCTCCTTAAGTTCACACCGGACGCATCCGGTGGTTGTCCGGTGCACCGCCCGACGACACGTGTACTAGCCGTTTGAATTTTATTCCTGCGTGCGCTCGCACCAGACGCGGAGCAATCACACCAGACGCTCCGACGTCCGTGTCCGGTGAACCAACAGAGAGCATGCAGAGAGCTCAAATTGCCACCAGATGCTCCCAGCGTCCGGTGCACTCACCGAGTCATATCTGCAAAGTTAACACCGGACGCACGAAAAATATCACCGGACACGCTGGAGTTACTGTTTCAGCATCCGGTGTCTACGCAGAGAGGTTTCAGAGAGGCCAAATGCACACCGGACGTGTCCGGTGCTCCTCTGAGAGCTGTTTCACTCTCTCTTCAATTACCTCGCTTCTAGATGCTAACAACTAAGTGTTTCACACTTTTAGGCACGAAAGTTAGCAAGTTTTAAGCACGTTAGCAAGGTAGAGTTAGTCACTCTAGGTTAGATCAAGTGAATGCAACTAATATGCACCTAGAGCACTTGCCGACCGGGTTCACGAAATAATTCCCCTCTTAATAGTCCGGCCATCTATCCTAAATGTGATCGCACTCACTAAGTGCCTTGATCACCAAAATAAAGAGCTCCTATTCTTTTACCTTAGCCTCTAGCTCTTCGATCCTTTGATTTTTCACTAATTCATCACTTGATCTCCACTTGAGCACCATGTCATCTCCCACTAACCTCTCTTGCTACACACACTTAGCACTTAGGTTAGTAGATAGGTTTCATCAATTGCCAAAACCAAACTAGGGACTTTCAATCTCCCCCTTTTTGGTAATTGATGACAACCCATTTACAAAAGGAATATGCATTAAGATTTTGAACATTGTCATGTTTGTCCATAAGTAGATCATGAAAGAATTTTGACAACCATCACAAGTTCTATTTTGCTAGCATTAGCTCCACCTACATATGTGCATTGAGTTTGGATTGAAAGCTAGCACATATGCATTTTCATGGTGAGCAACTCTACCAAAACGATGCTAAGGTGTATATAATGGACCTTTGAAACGTGATACCATCAGAGTTGCCATATACACCATCCTTAGCACCTTGGTAACTAAAAGGTCACAAATACTAGAGCATACCGTGAGATCATATTATAATAGGCTCTAGTTACCATTTGAAAGAACAAGAACATCTAGTTACAACCTACACATGCTAGTTGTTCAAATCATCATTCAAGTCCTACTACTAGCAATACACCACACAAGCATTTATATGGAAGTAAATACAAATGCAATGAGCAATCATATGATTAATGCACATCCTAAATGCAACAACTTGCATATGTGATTGCTCCCGTACCTGTGTGCTTCAAAATTTTAATTACCCCTTTTCTTTAGCTTATTGCTCTCCCATCACTGGCCTCATGATGGTTCATCGCGCTTTTTCTTTCTTTTGTAACTTTATCTCCTCCTTTGTTAACAATTTCACAAAAAAGTTAATTTTAGTGGAGAGAATAAGTCAAGTTCATTTGATTTGGAAAGAGAGTTCAAATATTACTTTGGCTCAATCTAGTGCACTTGCCTAGGCTATATAACTAAGTTTGATCCAAGGACAAGTTTCTTCACGCCACTAGGGGTTATCTTGCCCATGTTAAGTTATACACCTTGTACTTATGAACTAGATGGAGCACTAGGGGATCAAGCACACATACATGTCATATGTTACCACTAGTCCATACAAGCGAGAAAAACAATAGCGGTAGCATACATCCATCAAAACCATTTTATTTCCATGAATGACCCTAAGTTAAGAGTATGTCTATATGCTCTAAACATGTCCTAACAAGTATGAATGCCATGTCAAACAATTTTAGCTTGCTTTGTCGGAATAGAGGCATGTCATATATATGTGGGGTGATCTCAACTCATATTGGAGAAATCAAGAATATTCAATTCATTCCTCAACTTGTAAAACCTCTTCTCATCTAGTGGCTTGGTGAGTATGTCGGCCAATTAATCATCGGTTTCAATGCTTTGAATGTCAATATCGCCCTTTTGTTGATGATTCCAAATGAAGTGGTGCCTCACATCAATATATTTGGTTCTTTGATGTTGAACCGGGTTTTGAGTTAGCTTGACGGTGCTCTCATTGTCACATAGCAATGGCACTTTCTTGAAGTTGATTCCATAATCTCTCAAAGTTTCCTTCATCCACAAGATTTGAGCACAACAACTCCCCGCACTAATGTATTCGGCTTTGAAGGTGGAGAGTGATATGCTATTTTGCTTCTTAGATGACCATGAGACAAGAGATTTTTCCAAGAGTTGACATGTGCCCGATGTACTCTTTCTATTGATCTTGCAACCGGCATAGTCCGCATCTGCATAGCCAATCAACTCAAACTTTACACCCTTAGGATACCACAATCCAATATCTTGAGTGTGCTTCAAATATCTCAGTATTCTCTTTGCGGCCTTCATATGAATCTCTCTAAGAGATGCTTGATATCTAGCACACATGCACACACTAAACATGACATCCGGTCTTGATGCGGTAACATAGAGTAGACTTCCAATTAGAGACCGATATGCTTTTTGATCAACCATATTGCCACTTTTGTCCTCATCCAAGTTTCCACTAGTGCCCATAGGAATGCTAATTGATTTTGCATTTGCATTCCAAACTTCTTGATCATGTCCCATGTGTACTTTCCTTGACTAATGAATGTGCCATTCTTCATTTGCTTGATTTACAATCCAAGGAAGTATGTGAGTTCACCCATTATAGACATTTCAAATTCTTTAGCCATCATTCCTTCAAACTCCGCACACAAAACTTGACTTGTTGATCCAAAGATAATGTCATCCACATAGATTTGCATGATCATCAAATCACCATCAACCATCTTGGTGAAAAGAGTGGTGTCAACCTTGCCCATCTTGAACCCTTTAGAGAGGAGAAAATCCCTTAGCCTCTTATACCATGCCCTTGGTGCTTGTTTCAAACCATAGATTGACTTCCTTAACTTGTATACATGGTTGGGTTTCTTCTCATCTTCAAAACCGGGTGGTTGTTCAATATATACTAGCTCATTGATGAAGCCATTGAGAAATGCACTTTTCACATCCATTTGTAGAGCTTTATGTTGTGAGCACAAGAATAAGCTAGAACAATCCTTATTGCCTCTAATCTTGCAACCGGAGCATAAGGTTCACCAAAATCCAATCCTTCCACTTGAGTGTACCCTTGTGCCACTAATCTCGCCTTGTTCCTTACTACAACATCATATTAATCTTGCTTATTTCTAAACACCCATTTGGTTCCAATGACATTGTAGTTTCTTGGCCTTTCTACCAATTCCCAAACTTTATTTCTTTAAAAGTTGTTGAGCTCTTCATGCATAGCACTCACCCAATCACTATCTTGTAAAGCCTTCTCAATGTTCTCCGGCTTTTCAAATGACACAAATAAATACTGAGCACAAAATGATGCCAATCCTGATCTTGTTTGCACACCTTTTGAATATCACCAACAATTTGATCAAGAGGATGATCTCTTACAACATTTGTGGGTTGGAGCACTTGAAGTTGATTGCTTGAGCTTGATTGAGTATTAGATTGATTTGTTTGAGATGAACTAGCTTGATCTTAATATTGCACTTGAGAGCCACTAGCTTGATCATTGGATGAAACTTACACTTGATCTTTGTCACCTTCTATGTCAACCACTTGAGTTGGCCTAATGTCACCAATGTCTATTTCTTGCATAGCCTTTGCCAATTGAGATCCACTCACATCATCTAGATTCTCATCTTGATCTTGTGACCCATTGGTTTCATCAAATTCAACATCATGGACTTCTTCTAGTTGTCCACTTCCCAAATTCCAAACTCTATATGCTTTGTTAGTGGTGGAATATCCAAGCAAGAATCCTTCATCATATTTTTTCTCAAATTTACTCAATCTAGCACCCTTCTTCAATATGTAGCACTTGCAACCAAAGACCCAAAAATATGCAATGTTTGGCTTTCTTCCATTCAAGATCTCATATGGGGCCATTTCCAACATAGGATGACAATAGAGTCTATTGGAGCAGTAGCATGCCGTGTTGATTGCTTCGGCCCAAAAAGATTGACTCACATTATACTCACTAAGCATAGACCTTGCCATGTCAATAAGAGTTCTATTCTTCCTCTCAACTAGACCATTGATGTTTGATTCCATATTCATCACATATCTCATCAACTCTTATGTTCTTGAACTCACTACCATTGTCACTTCTCACTCTTTTGATGGTGGTTTCAAACTCATTGCAACTTCTCTTGACAAAAGATTTGAAGATACCATGCACATCACTCTTGTCAATTATAAAGAAAACCCATGTGTATCTTGACAAGTCATCCACAATCACCAAACCATATTTGTTGCCACCAATGCTTGTGTATGCGGTTGGACCAAATAAATCCATGTGCAATAACTCAAATGGTTTGCATGTGCTCATCATGCTCTTCTTGGGATGAGTGTTGCCATGCACTACATAACTTGTTCTTCTCAAACTTAACATCTTTAAGGCCTCTAACCAAGTTATGCTTCACAAGTTTGTTCAATTGCTTCATTCCAACATGACCAAACCTTTTATGCCATAACCAACCCATACTTGACTTAGAGAGTAAGCATGTTGACAATTGTGACTCTCTAGCATCAAAGTCCACTAGATAGAGATTTTTATATCTAAATCCCTTGAATATCAAATTTGAACCATCCATGTAACACCCAAATTTTGCATCATTTTTAAAATAGTGGGAATTGATTTAAATAGGTATTTATTGCCCATCTAAATGTAGGGGAAATAATACTTTTCACCAAAAATAAAATCATGGTAGATTGAACAAATGTATGTTGCATTCATGCTAGAGCATTTCTTCTTTGTATGGTATGGAGATTATTTGCATTTTTCAAGCATTCAAAACCTACATTTAAAATCCATTTGAAAATCTAATTTGGAAATAGAAGGGAAATTGGAAAATAGAAAAGGAAAATAGCAAACCCTCCCCCTCCCTGTTCTGGCCCGAGAGCAGCTTGGCCTGCTCGGCCTGTCTCACCCTTTCCCCCTCTCTTCCTGTCTAGGCCCGAAGCCGAGGTCGGCCCAGCCAGAACTGAAGCCGCGGCCTCCTTCCTCTCTGCCTCTGGCAAGCCGGGCCCGCGTGGCAGCCTCCCTTCTCCCTCTTCCTTCTTCCTCCTCTGGTTGAGCCGAGAACAGAGCTTCGCCGCGGCCAAAGCACGTGCGCACGAGGCATCCCTCTGCAGCTGACAGCCCTAGCCCGCGCGCAGTCGCGCTACTGCATGGGTCCCACTGGTTGGCGTCTCCCCCTCCAAATCCCCTCTGCCGCGAGCAGAGCCCGTCCCCGAAACGAACGAGCCGAAATCGCCGCCCGTCGTCTCCGATTCAATCTTCTATTTTTTCGCCGAGTCTAACCTCCCTCGCCACGTCCTCGGGAGTATATAAGCTCGGGCGAACCCGCTGCCGTCGCCACCGAACCCTAGCAGCAGCGCCGCCGTGCCCTCGCAGCGAACAGAGCCACCGCCGGGGCACAGACCGCCGTCGGAAGCAATTAGGCGAACCCGTCGCGTTTCCTTCGCCGTAAGCAACTCACGAAGCTCCGTACTCACTTTGAAGGTTCCTATCCCGTTTTTCCTCTCGATTGAGCTCTGAATCGATCCCGTCGCCACTGCAGGTTCCCGCCGTCCGCCGTCGATCGTCGCTGGGCCCTCTCGAGCCAATTTCAACCCGTGATAGTACCCTAGGTGAGCTCGCGCACTCACCCTCTCTCTCCCGTGCCCTCTCCTGTGTCGAATGGTGGTCCCTAGCGCCGTTTTCGTGTTCTCCGGTGACCCTCCAGCGAAACGCCGCCATACGGCTCTATTTGCCGATGGAGCGCCGCCCCTCACCCCCCCTGTTGCCCTTCTTTTAATCTGAGCCGCTCGATTTAAATCCAGCGGCCCAAATCGGCCGATACCGGTTCGCCGGGCTGATTTGCAAAAAGGCTCCCGTAAGATTTAATGTTGAAACCCGCGGTCTATTTTGCATTCTGTAGTTTACGTTTTCCAATATAGAAAGCGTATTTTAATTCGGGTTAATAGAAAATGTGTTTTATGATTTTTCAGATTTGAAATTAAAACTGTTTCGTTTATAATTTCTCCGTTTTAACTCCGATTTGAACGATTCAAATTGCATTGGATTCGTAAATTAAAGATCTATCTGATGGTACCACTGTTTCCCATATTATTTACTGTTTAATTTCTAGGTAATAATTAATGTATTATTTATCTATTATAAAACTTGTATAATTCATAACTTCCTCGTTTTAAATCCGAATTGCGCAAACTTTATATCGATGTGATCGTAGCGACGAGTAGATTAGTTTTATGAACTTTTTAATTTATTTTCTCTCTGTTGGTGTACTGTTCTAATGAAAACTCTTGTTTGTATGCATGATTGCCCCTGTATGCGTGTGTGTTGATATGATGGATCGAGTATAGACGGTGAGCTTTACGTGGGTGATCAAGATCAGTACTTCGACAACCCAGATCACCAGGAGTTTGCTGATCAAGGCAAGTATTAGCATGGACCCTCCTTGTTGTCCTATTCACCAAGTAATTAATTACATATGCATGTGTCTATCTTGTTAACCTTAGATGCTCCCTAGTGTTGTTATCTTATTCCTTGTCACCTATGGGTTTGTGCATTGGGTAATTTATGCTAGCGCTCTATTAGAATCATGATCATATAAACTTGATTAATTGGATATGCAATGTGATTAAAATATGTCTTTTTAGCAACATGAAACTAGGGGATTCGAGCATAGTTTTGTGATGCTCTAAATCCTTCACCTTTGGTAATGATCTGTAAGTATGACACCGGGATTGATAGTGCAACTATGAGGGCTACATGGCTCTAGTTTTAGTCAAGTATGAGCACTTTTTCTAGCTTGTTAGAGGTTACCGAAAGGCGTGATGGGGCCTGACGACTCGGGTATAGTGCGGCTCCTGTCCGAGTGTGTATAACCTGCGTGACCTTGTGCCACGAAGAAGGGGGGCTCTACATCTGCTTGCCGGGTCCCTAGCGGCCCTAACTTGTTAGGCGGACTACTTTGAAAGACTTCATAGTGAAACCCTGCTCTCTCACCTTGGTAGTGTTATAGGAGTAATTAACCCGAGCAACTGGGAATCACGGTTCATAGTGAAAGTGCACAACCTCTGCAGAGTGTAAAACTGGTATACTAGCCGAGCTCATGGTCAAGAGCGGCCTTAGACGTCTTATGGAATAGTTATCTTTCAGGGTGATGTTTACTTGTTGCTAATCTATTTTATTGCTACTCATTAATTATGTTTACTATGATCATGAGAATGGGCTTATTCACCTGTTGCTATTCAATTGCATAAAAGAAGATTAATTAAAAGCAACCTGCTGTTAAACCCGTGTCAACCTCTTGAGCCTCATGAACCCATGCTAGTCTTGTTGAGTACGACATGTACTTACGCTTGTTTATTTTTCATTACTTGGTTAAAAATCTCGGATGGGTAACAGATGGTGATAATGATGAGGACTACCCAGAGGACTTCTAGACTTGTGCTTCACCAGTCGGCGTCCCTGTGCTATGGAGCTACCACGAGAGTAATCTTTATTTTTCGCTAGGTAATGACTTTGATATTATTCGCTATGTATTAAACATTGGTTATGGTACAATTTATGCAATTTGTTGGCTTATGTTTGTGACTGATCTCTAGGCGCACATAAGTTTATGCATCCCATTTTATCCTTAAAATTGGGTGTGACAATCCACACTTATGATTTCCACATCATCAACATCAAATATGCATTTGAAGCCAAGATCACAAAGTTGAGTCACCGACAATAGATTGAAGTTCAAGCTCTCTACCAATAGCACATTGAAAATGCTCAAGTCATAGGATACTGCAATTTTACCAAGCCCTTTGACCTTGCCTTTGCAATTGTCCCCAAATGTGATACTATCATACTCATCGCCACTAAAATTGATTTGATTGAACAATCTTGAATCACCGGTCATGTGTTGAGAACACCCACTATCAAGAACCCAATGCCTCCCTCCGGCTTTGTAATTTACCTACAAAATATATCAATGCTTTTTAGGTACCCATGCTTGTTTGGGTCCTTGGAGGTTAGCAACAAAAGCCTTTGGTACCTAAATAGCCTTCAACCTTGGGCTCTCTTGAGGTGTACCAATGTATTTGACTATGACACCTTTCTCACCCTTGATAAGCATGTAACAAGAATCAAGTCTAATAGATTTAGCACTTGCAAATTTTATTTGCTTTTTCTTGTTATTAGTGATGCAATTTGCCTCAATGCCGTACTTGCTTGCACTTGTAGCAAAACCAACCATTGCTCCTCACAAAGTTAGGCTTTGGAGTTGCAAAGGCCGCCTTGCCTTTCTTGGGAGTGTAGAAAAGTCCCTCCTTGGAGTTACTATATCTTTGGCTACCCAAGCATTGTAGCAAGCGGGCATCCCCACCATAGGCATTGCCTAATGCGTAGTGTAGCTTGTCCACCTCCTTCTTCAATTTCTCATTTTCAACTTTTAGTGTTGGGTCAACACTAGTCGTGAAGGTAGAAGTAGAGGTGGATGATGATGAAGAGCTAGTGTTGTTAGGTTTGGTTGCAACAAGTGGTTCATTAGTTGGTTCATTCATTAGATCACAAGTTGCATCCACATCACATGTTATAGCAACATCCTCTACTTTGGTTAGCTCTAAGAGTGAGGAGCGAGCTTCCTCAACCTTGGTGTGAGCTAGTTTGAGATCCTCATGGTCTTCCTTTAGACACTCATGAGAAGCATTTATCTCATCAAGGGATTTCTCAAGATTTTTTACCCTCTTGATCAATTCCTTGCACTTCTTAGATTTAGAGCTAATCAAGTATTCGACATGCTCTAACATGTTCATGAGTTGTGCTACACTAGGCTCATCATCATCACTATCACTATCATTATCATTTTTATCATCATCACTTGAGTCATCGAATTTTACCTTGGTGGACTTAGCCATGAGGCATGATGAATCAAATGATGAAGGTGTTGATGGTAGTTATTGTTCAATTTTAAGCATCAAAAAGACATGAAAAAGGGCATAAAAACATACTCAAACATAGAATAGGGTTTAAATTGACAGAATTCCATGAGTTTTGGTGAAACTGTATTTTACAGGGTGTTAATCAGAAAAGAATCAAGGGAGACCCACATGTCAGATCAAAATATCGAATTCCGACGTGAAAGGAGATCAAGAATATTCTAGAGAACACCAGAGACTCACTGGTTGTAACAACCCTAAAAATCCACACAACCTAAAAATCCCAACCAATTAAAATTTTTCATTTATTTATTGTGAAAACCCATTTTTCTTGTGCAAGCATATATGTTTCATTATGAAATTGGTAAATAAAGGTGTGTAGTTTGCATTTTAATTCCATTCACGTAGAATAATAACTTATGCATCACATTTGGGATTTATTGCAATTTATGTTTGTATTTACTCAATATGTTAAATGGGCAATATATGTATATATACACTAAACTGAAAACAGAAAAGGAGAAAGAGAGTTCGGCCAGCCAGTCAGCCCGAGCTAGCCCGACCTTCCTCTCCTCATCTCACCGCGCGCGGCCCACGTCGCGGCTCGGCAGCGCACGCGCACGACCGGCACACACGCGCTCGCGCTCGCGCTCGCTGCCAACCCGGCCCCGCCTGTCAGCCGCTCTCGCCCCCACTGTTCTTCTTCCTCACGAAGGCGACGCGCCTGCCGGGGGTGTCGCGCGAATGGCGTGACCCCGGTCCCACAGCCGACAGCATGGCAGAGCCCTGGACCCCGCTGTCCCCCTCCTATCCCCTCCTTTCTTGGCCGCCAAGCGAACCCGCGCCATCCGGAGCCCTAGATCCACTCGAGCCACGGCCCTTCGATCGGCCGAGCGCAATCGGGACCGTTCGCCATTGGAGACTGGCCAAGCTCGCCTATAAATTGGAGCACCCCGAAGCCTTACCCTCATTTTCCCTCGCCGCCACCGCAGCACAGACCGGCACACCGCACCAAGCCGAGAGAGAGAGCGTAGGAGAAGGGCGGAGCAGGGGAGGAGAAGCTGCCGGAGCGCCGCCGCCGCGGAGCACGCCGGAGCCGGACACGGAGGAGAAGCCGAGCTGCGGACGAGGAGCGGCACGGCACTGCGATCGCTCTGCACGGCTCCGACTCGCCACTGCACCGCCATCCTAGCTTCACCGACACCACGGTGAGCCATCGCACGCCATGACCGAACCTTGCCCTGCTTTTGCCATGGCGTTCCACCCTCGGGACGCGCAGGCACGAGCCTATACCGGCTCGGGAAGATCACCTGCACCATGCACTCACTCGACCAGCCAAAACCCCCGGATTACAAGCTTGCTAGACCGAGAACGCAGCACGACGCGTTCTCGGTGGAGTGCGCTCACCACCGACGCGTTCCGACGCCGAATCACCCGTTCCGAGCAATCCGACTAGCACCCGTACAGGTTAGAACGTCGTGGAGCACCGCCACGACCCCCTTGAGCTAGCTACGCGGATCTAAGCGCTAGAGGAAGCCTGAATCGCCTTGGCCGCGTGCGCCGCGACCTTACCGGAGCGCCGCCGCGAGCCGTAGCCAAAAGAAGGTCATGCCATGGCTAAAGTTCGCCACCAGAGTGTTGTATGCCTCTCTGGCCTCACCAATTTGACAAGACCGCACTCGATTGAACCAATACTTGTTCGTAGCCGCGATGCCGCCTTCCGCCATCGTCGGCGACACGCCGCCGCCACAACCGAGCACCTTGGAAAGCTCGGTAGCCAAAATTGGTAGTTGGTATACCATCGCCATAGACCCTGGACGCGTATACATCTCCTAGCAGACCTCCTTAGCCCCGCCGGAACCTCACCGTCGCGACGACATCGCCGCCGACAGGTTCCGCCTCGCCTAAATCCGTTCCGAGTACCCCCGGTCGCCTCGCGCTGCGGAGAAAGGCCGCCGAGGTTCGCCAAGTCTGCCTCGGCACCGCCGCTAGAAAGCCGAGCCCGTGCCTTGCTGAAATATGGTCATCGCCGCCCTGTCCTCGTCCGCCGCACCGGAGAGACACCGCCGCCTTGAACAGACGCCCTGGAACCCTGCTCGCACCAAATCTCTGATTCGCCCGAGCCTTCCCAGGAGAGCTCGGGAGAGCAGCCCTTCGGCGCCCAAATCTCCGATTCGCCCGAGCCTCCCCAGGAGAGTTCGGGAGAGCAGCCCTTCGGCGCCCAAATTTCCGATTCGCCCGAGCCTCCCCAGGAGAGCTCGGGAGAGCAGCCCCTTCGGCGCCCAAATCTCCGATTCGCCCGAGCCTCCCCAGGAGAGCTCGGGAGAGCAGCCCCCTCGGGCGCCCAAATGTCCGATTCGCCCGAGCCTCCCCAGGAGAGCTCGGGAGAGCAGCCCGCTCGGGCGCCCAAATGTCCGATTCGCCCGAGCCTCCGCAGGAGACCTCGGGAGAACGGCACCCTCGGGCGCACCAAATTTCCGATTCGCCCGAGCCTCCGCGAGAGACCTCGGGAGAACGGCACCCTCGGGCGCACCGAATCTCCGATTCGCCCGAGCCCCCCCGGGAGAGCTCGGGAGAACGGCACCCTCGGCGCCGCGAATTTCCGATTCGCCCGAGCCCGCCGAGGTACGCCGAACTATGCCGAGCCCCGCCGAGCTACCCCCGACCACCGCCGAGCTCCGCCGAGATACCCCCAACCACAGCCGAGCTACCACCGACCACCGCCGAGCCACGCCGAGCTACGCCAACTCCGGCAACTCTCTGGGAACCAGCATCGAACACCTGGTGGGCGACCATCGGGTCTGTGTTCTGTTGAGGCGCCACATGCCGCACTACTGAACCCGCGCGCCACATCCCGAGCTGCCCCTGAATAACCGACCAGTTTTCCCATTTTCAGAAAATAGGATAATCTTTGGAAATTCATAACTTATTCATACGATGACCAAAAATTGCGCACCATATATCAAAATTCTCAGGAAAATGAGATTTACAATCTAAGACTATGTTTGTGTGCATTTGGCTCTTTGTTTTATTGGATTTTTCTGAAATACTCTATAGGAGTCGCTGACGCGACTATTTCGTGTTCGATTTCAGAGCCGGAGGAGGATCTGACTAAGGAAGACGACCACGAGTACTTCCAAGAGCTAGGAGACGACTACGAAGGTGCCACGTCCCACCAAATCCTTAGATCCTATTACGCATTGCAAATGACACTGTTGCTATTGCTTTATGATTATGTATGGATTGGTTGCATGGTAGTATATTTGAATTCCCTGCCTTGATAAGACTTTACCCTGCTATCCGCTGTTAGGTTAGCTGCTGCTTAATTTACTGTTACTCTTCCACTACTTTCTACTCATGCTATGTGGTGGAATTGGGACGGTGTATAACTGATTAAAACCACTGGGAGAGAGTGCTGCGTGCGTCTTGGGTGCGTGGTAAGGGTTGATGTCGACCAAGTGGGATGTGAGACGAGCCCATGGGGCAAGTCGTGCCGGGGGTGCAACCTGGGCATCCCCAAGCGAGATACCTGTGGCGGGTAAAGTTGTTGAGGAGGTTCCGGGTGGGATAGCCTTGGTGGTTTGAAGCCCGTGGACGAAGGTGCTGTGATGGCACGGGGAGAGTATCCCCTAAGTGGAGATGCCTGCTTGGTCAAACCTAGGATGGACTAGTTTCAGGTTCATGGAAATCCTTTTCTACTCACTCGCTTCTGATGGGCGGGAGACGGCTGGACTACTTGGTAGGACGGTGCCACTACTGCTAGGTTGAAAGGTGATAAGGGTGGGCGGAGACGGTCGATGGGTTCCCGTTCCGTTCTAGATGCACAGTAGCACTGGATGGGCCCGGTACTGTGTCTCCCAGTCTCAGCATAACGGTGTAGGATCCGGAATATCCCAGGACTGAGTGGTAGGGTGGCATCGACCTAGGCAAGCAAGCACCCGGAATTCTGCCTAGGTGTTTGCGCAACACCTATGATGGCTAATCTTGTGGGTAGTGAAACCTCTGCAGAGTGTATGGTTGATCGATCGATACATATGCCAACCTGTTGGCTATGGACCTTTCCTGTGAAGCTTCTACTAGTGTAGTGAGTGTTCTCTTCTCCCCCTGGATGACATTTTTCCGGCAGTGTACCCGTTGTGGTAGTGTGCCGCTGAGATAGGCCCGAGAGGGAGTTGGGCCTGTCGAATGAGAGTGAGGTGTGGGTATGTGAGGTGTGGTGATGGGAAAAGGGATGATGGTGTTAACTGGTGATAAAACTTGACTAATTAAACATTGATTACAGCTGCATAGGAAAACCTCAGCCTATAGGTCTGCTTGTATAGCCTTGCATCCACTTTCCACAAAGCAAATGCTGCATAGGTGGGCTCCGTGGCCAGTACAAATCGTACTGATAAATTTGCTGTCAGGTGACGAGAATGAGTATGACTTCGAGGGAGATGATGACGAGGAATAGGGTCACGTGCTACACTCAAGTTGGCCGTGAAGGATGAATCGCTTCCGCATCTTCCAAAGCTTCTCTGATTGTTGATTCTGCCAGTGTGGCGATGTAATAAATATTTATGTAAGACTTATTTACCGTTGTATGGATCCTGGTGGCAACTGAGATATGGGTAATTTCATGGATTGTTCCAAGCAATCTGTTGAATTACAATTCGAGCCTGAGGATTTCCCTTCGTGGAAATCGAGGTCGTTTCAGTTGGTATCGGAGCCATACTTGACTGTAGGACGAGACCCATAGAAAATGGACGTTAGAATAGGAAACCAGACTCTCTTTCGGTTATATTACCGACCTTGCATTCACTTTTTATGCAATGGCTTATCTAATACAAGGACCTGCTAATCCGTTTCTTGAAAAATTCACAGATGACCAGCCTTGGACCACCACTTCGTCCACAGCACGATGGCACTATTGAGATCCCGATCAAATGGCTATTGACCTTATGCACCAGTAGCTTATGGGACCCTGCGTAGCCCTTAGACTAGTGATACCATGAGTTGTCCTATCATTGGCTATCTGCGCATAGCACGATCTTCTTAGCAGCTAGGAACATCCTTTATATAATAATAACCATGTGATGAGTGATATTTGGATCTTATGCTTCTTATGGATCTCTATGCTTCTTTGGTTGAGTGTAGGATAGCGTGAAAAATGTTTTAATCCATTTAAATCGTTGAAAACATCTAACTCCTACTTAAACAATTACAAGATTATTACTGCACTGAGCACGTACCTAATAGCTTCAGATGTCGATGAGACGTTCCGCACGCCTGGAGAACCGCCAGCCCTCCCTCGCGCCTGCGCCAGGACGTGGGCGTGGTCGCAACCGTGGACGCCCAGCTGGCAGACGTGCTGGAGTTAACCTGGAAGAAGAGCTGCGCCGGGCAGAGGATGCACCGCCGGTGATCGATCCGCCACCACAAGGCGAGAACGTGCCTCCGCCACCGCCGCCGCCACCGACGTTGGCGGAAGTGATGGCTCAGCAGACCCAGCTGCTGAATGCCATAGCTGCTGGGATGAACAGGCACCACGGGCCACCCCAGAATGACTTCCAAAGGAAACTGGAGGGTTTCCTGAAGCTGAGGCCACCTACCTTCGACGGGACCGACAGCGATCCTCTCGCTGCCGACGATTGGCTTAAAGAGATGGAGAAGAAGCTGGACCTGACCACTTGCTCCGACGAGGAGTGTGTTGGGATTGCTAGCCACCAGCTGACCGGTGCTGCACGGGCATGGTGGGACAACTACACCAGCGCTCACGAGGACCCAGCCCGCATTGACTGGGATGAGTTCACCGAGGCTTTCCGTGACCACCACATTCCTGAGGGAGTCATGGAGGCCAAGGAGAACGAGTTTCGTAACATCTCCCAGGGAGCTGATCGGATCCACGAGTACACCACCCGCTTCAACTGCTTGCTCCGCTACGCACCTGCGTCTTGCGTGAGTTCCGAGAAGGAAAAGATGTACTACTACAGGAAGGGACTTCAGACCAAGATCAGGTTGGCTCTGTCAGGGAACAAGAGCTACACTCTGCGTGAGCTGATTGACCGCTGTATTGAGATCGAGAAGGATCGCATGGAAGCACGACTGGAATTCGAGGCCCAGAACAAGGGAAAGAAGCGCCGCTCTGAGGGACCCGCTCGCACTGCTCCACCCCAGAGACAGTGAACGGGTGCACCTCCGTCTTTCCGGACTCGCCAGGGACCTTTTTCGGGAACGAGCCGTGGTGGTACCAACAGCAGCAACTATCACCGCCCCGCTCAGACCTACCCTGCGCCGACTCGAGCTGTGCAGAACACACCCGCCCCCGCTACCAACACGCCAAGGACAAGCAATTGGAAGGCTCCTGCGACAGCTACAGCAGGCAGTGCGCCCTTCACTTGCTTCGGATGCGGAAAGCCTGGACACCGTGTGGCTGTGTGCCCCGACCTCAACCGTGCACCAGCAGCTGCACAGGGCACACCGAACCGGGGATCTGCTATCCGAGGAAGACTGAACCACATGACCGCTGAGGAAGCTGAAGCTGCACCTGATGCTGTGTACGGTACGTTCCTAGTTCAGGGTAACATGGCTACAGTTCTGTTCGATTCGGGAGCTACATGTTCATACATTTCATCTGCATATGCACGAAAGCATAACATACCTGTAACCCCGAGAGCAAACCCCATCCTAACTAGCTCGCCCTTAGGAACCTTCAGAAGCATTCACATATGTAGGGGAGTGATAATCACAATCGAGGGACTTGACTTTCGAGCTGACCTAACCCTACTACCCTCCAATAGCTTAGATGTCATCTTAGGCATGGACTGGCTAACCAAACACCGGGGAGTGATATCTTGTTCACCTAGATATGTTCAGGTAACCCACCCTTGGGGAACAGCTGTCCGATGTGTACCCCAAACCGAGAGAGTCCAAGCCCTCCTATGTGCTCTGGAGACTAAAGCAGATAAGACAGAGCTGACATTCAGAGATGTGCCAGTAGTCTGTGAATTCAATGATGTATTTCCAGAGGAGTTGCCAGGAATGCCACCAGATAGAGATGTGGAGTTTGTTATAGAGCTGATGCCAGGGACTGCACCGATTGCCAAAAGACCCTACAGAATGTCGGCTGATGAGTTGAAGGAACTCAAGAAGCAGCTGGGAGAATTACTGGAGAAGGGTTTCATTAGGCCAAGTGCTTCGCCCTGGGGATCTCCCGTTTTGTTTGTCAAGAAGAAGGATGGCACGATGAGGATGTGCATTGACTACCGGAATCTGAATGCGGTTACAGTCTAGAATAAGTACCCATTGCCCCGCATCGATGATCTGTTAGATCAATTGAGTAAGGCCAAGTACTTCTCAAAGATCGATCTCCGATCAGGGTATCATCAGATGAAGATCAGGGAAGAAGATATCCCGAAGACTGCATTTGTCACTAGATATGGACAATATGAGTGCACAGTAGTCTCATTTGGACTCACTAATGCTCCGGCATACTTCATGAACATGATGAACAAGGTCTTCATGAATGAGTTAGACAAGTTTGTGGTGGTATTCATTGATGATATATTGGTTTATTCAGCCACAAAAGAGGAACATGAACATCATCTGAGGACCGTATTGGAGAGGTTGTCTCGCAACCAGCTATACGCCAAATTCTCCAAGTGCGAATTCTGGCTTGAGGAAGTTGCTTTCCTTGGACACGTACTGTCAGGAGAAGGAGTCGCAGTAGACCCAGCCAAAATTGAAGCTGTGAAAGAGTGGGAACAACCCTGTAATGTGTCAGAAATCAGAAGCTTTTTGGGACTTGCAGGATACTATCGCAGATTTATTGAGAATTTTTCCAAGATTGCAAGACCCATGACCAACTTGCTGAAGAAAGAGAACAAGTTTATATGGACTCCTGAATGTGAAAAGAGTTTTCAGACCTTGAAGGAGAAGCTCACTACTACACCTGTACTAGCCCTGCCCGATATTCACAAGGATTTTGTTGTATATTGTGATGCCTCTCGGCAAGGTTTGGGCTGTGTACTAATGCAAGAAGGAAGAGTGATAGCTTATGCCTCAAGACAGTTGAAGGAGCATGAGCAGCGATACCCGACTCATGACCTAGAACTTGCAGCCGTGGTACATGCACTCAAGATTTGGAGACACTATCTGATGAGCAACAAGTGTGACATATACACTGACCACAAGAGCCTGAAGTACTTCTTCACTCAGGAAGATCTGAATATGAGGCAACGCAGATGGCTGGAACTCATCAAGGACTATGATCTTGAGATCCATTATCACCCAGGAAAGGCTAATGTTGTCGCTGATGCACTTAGCCGCAAAAGCTACTGCCATACCCTCATCACCAACTCTATGCCACCTGCGCTCAGGAGAGAGTTTGACGCGTTCCAGCTCGAGGTAATCTCCTATGGCACGCTAAATGAGCTTCGCGTCGAGTACAATCTCACCTCACGAATCTGTGAAGCGCAAAAGAACTGTCCTGAGATAGACTATATCCGTGGTTTGATGAAGCTGGGAAGAGGCCCTGAATACCGAGAAGATGAGCAGGGAACTGTATGGTACAAAGATAGAATCTGTGTACCGACGGATTCGGCGATACGAGAAGAGATTCTGTCGGAAGGGCATGACTCCAAATACTGCATACACCCAGGGTCAGCCAAGATGTACCATGATCTAAGGAAGCACTTCTGGTGGGAGAATATAAAGACAGACATTGCAGGGCATGTAGCCCGATGTGATACATGCAATAGAATCAAGGCCGAACATCAGAGACCAGCAGGGTTGCTACAACCAGTTGAGATACCAGAATGGAAGTGGGAGTGCATATCCATGGACTTCATAATAGGACTGCCCCGATCCGAGCATGGATATGATTCTATATGGGTAATAGTGGACCGTCTAACCAAAGTTGCACATTTTATACCGGTCAAAAGGAAATATAGAGTCGAAAAGCTAGCAGATCTGTACGTATCAAACATTTTGAAGTTACATGGGGCGCCTCTGAGTATTATATCTGACCGAGGCTCACAGTTCGTATCACAGTTCTGGAAATCCTTGCACAAGTCCATCGGAACCAAGCTCGACTATAGCACCGCATACCACCCGCAAACGGATGGGCAAACAGAAAGAGTGAACCAGATTCTCGAGGACATGTTACGTGCTTGCGTATTGAGGTACAAGGAAGGATGGGAGAGCTGTCTACCCCACGCCGAGTTCTCATACAACAACAGTTATCAAACAAGCATTAAGATGTCTCCATTTGAAGCGTTGTATGGAAGACCGTGCAGAACCCCGCTAATGTGGTCAGAACCAGGTGAGAGGACATTCTTCGGTCCTGCTAAGATTGTGGAAGCAGAAGAAGGTGTTGCCCAAGTAAGAGAGAATTTGAGGATTGCACAGAGTAGGCAAAAGAGCTATGCAGATAGAAGACGTAGAAAGCTTGAGTTCGAGGTTGGGGATTATGTCTACCTCAAGGTATCTCCACTTCGTGGCACTGTCAGATTCCACGTAAAAGGGAAATTGGCACCCAGATATGTTGGGCCATACAAGATCTGTAAAAGGGTTGGAAAGCTTGCTTACAAGCTGGAACTACCGGAGGAATTATCTGGAGTACACCCCGTGTTCCATGTCTCGCAATTAAGGAGGTGTTTGAAGCTTCCCGAGGAGCAAGTTCCTACGGATGCATTGGACCTGCAAGACACACTTGAATACAAGGAACATCCGATCAAGATCTTGGCACAGGATACAAAGGAGACTCGAAACAAAACCATTCCGATGTGCAAGGTACAGTGGAGCAATCACACTGAAAGGGAAGCTACGTGGGAGAAGGAATCGGACTTGCGGATTATGTTTCCTTACCTCTTCGATGGGTACGTTAACTCTAAATCTCGAGGTCGAGATCCTAATGAGGGGGGAGGACTGTAACAACCCTAAAAATCCACACAACCTAAAAATCCCAACCAATTAAAATTTTTTCATTTATTTATTGTGAAAACCCATTTTTCTTGTGCAAGCATATAGGTTTCATTATGAAATTGGTAAATAAAGGTGTGTAGTTTGCATTTTAATTCCATTCACGTAGAATAATAACTTATGCATCACATTTGGGATTTATTGCAATTTATGTTTGTATTTACTCAATATGTTAAATGGGCAATATATGTATATATACACTAAACTGAAAACAGAAAAGGAGAAAGAGAGTTCGGCCAGCCAGTCAGCCCGAGCCAGCCCGACCTTCCTCTCCTCATCTCACCGCGCGCGGCCCACGTCGCGGCTCGGCAGCGCACGCGCACGACCGGCACACACGCGCTCGCGCTCGCGCTCGCTGCCAACCCGGCCCCGCCTGTCAGCCGCTCTCGCCCCCACTGTTCTTCTTCCTCACGAAGGCGACGCGCCTGCCGGGGGTGTCGCGCGAATGGCGTGACCCCGGTCCCACAGCCGACAGCATGGCAGAGCCCTGGACCCCGCTGTCCCCCTCCTGTCCCCTCCTTTCTTGGCCGCCAAGCGAACCCGCGCCATCCGGAGCCCTAGATCCACTCGAGCCACGGCCCTTCGATCGGCCGAGCGCAATCGGGACCGTTCGCCATTGGAGACTGGCCAAGCTCGCCTATAAATTGGAGCACCCCGAAGCCTTACCCTCATTTCCCCTCGCCGCCACCGCAGCACAGACCGGCACACCGCACCAAGCCGAGAGAGAGAGCGTAGGAGAAGGGCGGAGCAGGGGAGGAGAAGCTGCCGGAGCGCCGCCGCCGCGGAGCACGCCGGAGCCGGACACGGAGGAGAAGCCGAGCTGCGGACGAGGAGCGGCACGGCACTGCGATCGCTCTGCACGGCTCCGACTCGCCACTGCACCGCCATCCTAGCTTCACCGACACCACGGTGAGCCATCGCACGCCATGACCGAACCTTGCCCTGCTTTTGCCATGGCGTTCCACCCTCGGGACGCGCAGGCACGAGCCTATACCGGCTCGGGAAGATCACCTGCACCATGCACTCACTCGACCAGCCAAAACCCCCGGATTACAAGCTTGCTAGACCGAGAACGCAGCACGACGCGTTCTCGGCGGAGTGCGCTCACCACCGACGCGTTCCGACGCCGAATCACCCGTTCCGAGCAATCCGACTAGCACCCGTACAGGTTAGAACGTCGTGGAGCACCGCCACGACCCCCTTGAGCTAGCTACGCGGATCTAAGCGCTAGAGGAAGCCTGAATCGCCTTGGCCGCGTGCGCCGCGACCTTACCGGAGCGCCGCCGCGAGCCGTAGCCAAAAGAAGGTCATGCCATGGCTAAAGTTCGCCACCAGAGTGTTGTATGCCTCTCTGGCCTCACCAATTTGACAAGACCGCACTCGATTGAACCAATACTTGTTCGTAGCCGCGATGCCGCCTTCCGCCATCGTCGGCGACACGCCGCCGCCACAACCGAGCACCTTGGAAAGCTCGGTAGCCAAAATTGGTAGTTGGTATACCATCGCCATAGACCCTGGACGCGTATACATCTCCTAGCAGACCTCCTTAGCCCCGCCGGAACCTCACCGTCGCGACGACATCGCCGCCGACAGGTTCCGCCTCGCCTAAATCCGTTCCGAGTACCCCCGGTCGCCTCGCGCTGCGGAGAAAGGCCGCCGAGGTTCGCCAAGTCTGCCTCGGCACCGCCGCTAGAAAGCCGAGCCCTGCCTTGCTGAAATATGGTCATCGCCGCCCTGTCCTCGTCCGCCGCACCGGAGAGACACCGCCGCCTTGAACAGACGCCCTGGAACCCTGCTCGCACCAAATCTCTGATTCGCCCGAGCCTTCCCAGGAGAGCTCGGGAGAGCAGCCCTTCGGCGCCCAAATCTCCGATTCGCCCGAGCCTCCCCAGGAGAGTTCGGGAGAGCAGCCCTTCGGCGCCCAAATTTCCGATTCGCCCGAGCCTCCCCAGGAGAGCTCGGGAGAGCAGCCCCTTCGGCGCCCAAATCTCCGATTCGCCCGAGCCTCCCCAGGAGAGCTCGGGAGAGCAGCCCCCTCGGGCGCCCAAATGTCCGATTCGCCCGAGCCTCCCCAGGAGAGCTCGGGAGAGCAGCCCCCTCGGGCGCCCAAATGTCCGATTTGCCCGAGCCTCCGCAGGAGACCTCGGGAGAACGGCACCCTCGGGCGCACCAAATTTCCGATTCGCCCGAGCCTCCGCGAGAGACCTCGGGAGAACGGCACCCTCGGGCGCACCGAATCTCCGATTCGCCCGAGCCCCCCCGGGAGAGCTCGGGAGAACGGCACCCTCGGCGCCGCGAATTTCCGATTCGCCCGAGCCCGCCGAGGTACGCCGAACTATGCCGAGCCCCGCCGAGCTACCCCCGACCACCGCCGAGCTCCGCCGAGATACCCCCAACCACAGCCGAGCTACCACCGACCACCGCCGAGCCACGCCGAGCTACGCCAACTCCGGCAACTCTCTGGGAACCAGCATCGAACACCTGGTGGGCGACCATCGGGTCTGTGTTCTGTTGAGGCGCCACATGCCGCACTACTGAACCCGCGCGCCACATCCCGAGCTGCCCCTGAATAACCGACCAGTTTTCCCATTTTCAGAAAATAGGATAATCTTTGGAAATTCATAACTTATTCATACGATGACCAAAAATTGCGCACCATATATCAAAATTCTCAGGAAAATGAGATCTACAATCTAAGACTATGTTTGTGTGCATTTGGCTCTTTGTTTTATTGGATTTTTCTGAAATACTCTATAGGAGTCGCTGACGCGACTATTTCGTGTTCGATTTCAGAGCCGGAGGAGGATCTGACTAAGGAAGACGACCACGAGTACTTCCAAGAGCTAGGAGACGACTACGAAGGTGCCACGTCCCACCAAATCCTTAGATCCTATTACGCATTGCAAATGACACTGTTGCTATTGCTTTATGATTATGTATGGATTGGTTGCATGGTAGTATATTTGAATTCCCTGCCTTGATAAGACTTTACCCTGCTATCCGCTGTTAGGTTAGCTGCTGCTTAATTTACTGTTACTCTTCCACTACTTTCTACTCATGCTATGTGGTGGAATTGGGACGGTGTATAACTGATTAAAACCACTGGGAGAGAGTGCTGCGTGCGTCTTGGGTGCGTGGTAAGGGTTGATGTCGACCAAGTGGGATGTGAGACGAGCCCATGGGGCAAGTCGTGCCGGGGGTGCAACCTGGGCATCCCCAAGCGAGATACCTGTGGCGGGTAAAGTTGTTGAGGAGGTTCCGGGTGGGATAGCCTTGGTGGTTTGAAGCCCGTGGACGAAGGTGCTGTGATGGCACGGGGAGAGTATCCCCTAAGTGGAGATGCCTGCTTGGTCAAACCTAGGATGGACTAGTTTCAGGTTCATGGGAATCCTTTTCTACTCACTCGCTTCTGATGGGCGGGAGACGGCTGGACTACTTGGTAGGACGGTGCCACTACTGCTAGGTTGAAAGGTGATAAGGGTGGGCGGAGACGGTCGATGGGTTCCCGTTCCGTTCTAGATGCACAGTACCACTGGATGGGCCCGGTACTGTGTCTCCCAGTCTCAGCATAACGGTGTAGGATCCGGAATATCCCAGGGCTGAGTGGTAGGGTGGCATCGACCTAGGCAAGCAAGCACCCGGAATTCTGCCTAGGTGTTTGCGCAACACCTATGATGGCTAATCTTGTGGGTAGTGAAACCTCTGCAGAGTGTATGGTTGATCGATCGATACATATGCCAACCTGTTGGCTATGGACCTTTCCTGTGAAGCTTCTACTAGTGTAGTGAGTGTTCTCTTCTCCCCCTGGATGACATTTTTCCGGCAGTGTACCCGTTGTGGTAGTGTGCCGCTGAGATAGGCCCGAGAGGGAGTTGGGCCTGTCGAATGAGAGTGAGGTGTGGGTATGTGAGGTGTGGTGATGGGAAAAGGGATGATGGTGTTAACTGGTGATAAAACTTGACTAATTAAACATTGATTACAGCTGCATAGGAAAACCTCAGCCTATAGGTCTGCTTGTATAGCCTTGCATCCACTTTCCACAAAGCAAATGCTGCATAGGTGGGCTCCGTGGCCAGTACAAATCGTACTGATAAATTTGCTGTCAGGTGACGAGAATGAGTACGACTTCGAGGGAGATGATGACGAGGAATAGGGTCACGTGCTACACTCAAGTTGGCCGTGAAGGATGAATCGCTTCCGCATCTTCCAAAGCTTCTCTGATTGTTGATTCTGCCAGTGTGGCGATGTAATAAATATTTATGTAAGACTTATTTACCGTTGTATGGATCCTGGTGGCAACTGAGATATGGGTAATTTCATGGATTGTTCCAAGCAATCTGTTGAATTACAATTCGAGCCTGAGGATTTCCCTTCGTGGAAATCGAGGTCGTTTCACTGGTAGAAGCGGGGCCCACTTGGCAGTTGGGGGAGGTCGGTCGACCCACTGACCAGGTCGGCCGACCTGTCAGTGAGCTATCTCGGCCTCCGCTTCGACGTGGACCCATATCCCGAAATTTCACGCAATCTTGACCGCCCGTCGAAGTCGGTTTGATCCAAGGACTACTGTTCATTCCACCGGCCTATATAAGGACCCCCAGACCCCCAGGGTTTGATATCTCTCAGACCAGACCAGATCATCAGAGAGCTCTCACCACCAGAGATTAGGGTTAGACACTCAAAGTTATAATTTAGACCTAGATAGTAGATTGAAGTAGAGTTGAGCCTTCGGCTCAGGATTCTGGATCACCTGTCTACTAGAGATTGGTAAATCTGCTGTATTACCTTTTATTATGACTTTATGCTATTTTAATACTATGTTTCGGTTTGTTATGTTCCTAGTTTATTTTAGTTGTATATTTGATATGGTTATGATTGGTAATGAGTTTATGCATGAGTTCGCAAAGCGCTTAATCCAGTACTCGAGTGGGTTAAGTGGTAGATATTATAGAGGCATGGTGCTTAGATATTATTTGCCTGTGAATGCGCTTTATATGCCGGGTCATGTGGTAAATCGCGGATGTGACACTTCCGTTGAGTTCTTTGTAGTCCACTCCCCGTATGTAAAGAGAGTAGAACTAAGTTATAAAGGTAGACTTGCTCTGTTCTTGTTCTTCCTGAATAATGTTCCTGATGCATAGATAAAGAGTCAATTATGCTATACATGATTATATATTTGCTAGAGTAGATAAATAACATAATTAATTAGGAATGACATAAGAATCTGATCTCTTAAATAATTCTATGCTTTGGTTGACTTTAATTTTGAGTAGTCTACACCTCTCTGGAAAAGTTATCTAAGCCTTTATCATTACATCCATATTTTTATTGGCTTACCCTTGTTTAAGTATGTGCTATGTAATTGGTTCTATTCATAAGTAATGTAACTTGAATCTATCCACTCATGCCTGGCTCCATACCTTCTCAATGTGATAAAAATATAAATCGACAACCCTGAAATACTCGGGTAAAATGCTACAATGGTATAATCTGTGCGCTTGCAGATACTTTGAACTTGATTATTTATATTTTATCATCTTTAGTCACTTGCATTCATAATAATCGCTTAGAATTATTCTGAGTAGTTTTCATACATGTCTCTTATATTCAAGCTGGGGATGACAACCTAGTTATTGTAAGAGATATAGGTTTAAAAGAGGTGGCTAAATAATTTACCAAGTGGCACTTAATTAATACCAAGAAGCATTCTTGGCGCCGTTGCCTGGGAGAAGTAACGGAAAGACATTTGAGAAAAAGATAAAGTACATACTTAGTGATAGAATCATACCTAGTACCTCTGCTTTTATATAATTACCCCTTGTTTTTCTTGTCTACATTTTATACAGGGTATTACAGGATTCAATCAACTTCAATCATCTGAATTAAATCAGCACAATAAGAAGCTAACACCAAGTTCCTGAAGACATGGCTGAGAAAACATTGCGAGAGTTCGCTACACCAAGCACCAAGAACATCCGCACCGGACCGACACTCAACACCAATAACTTAGAGTTCGAGTTCAAGCCAAGCCTCATCAACATGGTTCAAGCTATATCATTCAGTGGAAAGGCACATGAAGATGCAAGTGCTCATCTTCAGAATTTTCTGGAGATTAGTAGCACCATCACCATCAAGAACGTTGCTCAAGACATCATACTACTCTCCTTATTCCCATTCTCACATTTGGGAAGAGCGAAGCAGTGGTTTTACGCCAATAAAGATCATATCAACACATGGGCAAAGTGTTCTAAGGCCTTCCTAGAAAAGTTTTTTCCTATAGACAAAACTAATGCCTTAAGAGGAAAGATTACCGACTTTCAGCAGCAAAAAGAAGAAACTATTTCAGAAGCATGGGAGCGCTATCAAGAATACATTGCAGATTGTCCCCATCATAGAATAGAAGACTGGTTACTCCTTCAAGGTTTCTGCCATGGATTAATTCAAAGGAGTCGTAACCAACTTGAGCAACTACTGAAGGATCATTCCTGTTACTCACTCCTGGGAAAGCTGAAGTACCTATGGAGAAAATAGCAAGAAATCAAAACTGGACCCGTGGCAATACTCAACATTGTCATCAGAGTGAGGAGACAACAGAAGAACTGTGTGCATTATCAACCAAGATGGACGTACTATTGGGTTGGCTTCGTACAGCGAGACGACTACAAGAAGGATCGTCAAGCTATTCAAGATACATTCAACACACAGAACAAATGGGGAGAGTACTTGGGAGTGAAGTTCGACCCACCACAAGAAGACATCAACGCCATTCTCAACAACTCTACTCCAAAGGAGCAAGGATGGAGTCAACAACAACAATCCAACCAAGGTAAGTACCCAGGTAATTATCCTAAACAGCCATCCTTGAGAGATTTGGTATTAGAGCAAGCCAAGATTAATGATAATATTGCTAAGAAACTTGCTTCTAATGATAGAATCTTGGGAAGCATAGATATTAAAATGGATAACTTTTCTTCTGCTATAAAAGATCAACTTATTCATAATAAGAAGATAGAATCACAAATAGCACGGTTGTCTGCTGCATTGTCTTTTGCCACTAACCATGAGCAGCAAATCTATAACTACGAGAGGTGGCAAATCAACCCGAGATCCCCCATATCCAAAAGGGACACATCCGAGAGGAACATCTAGGGCACCGGCAGCACCAGCAGAACAAGAAGAAAAGAGAAACGCAGAAGTGGAAGAAGTTGTACCACAAGAGCATGAAATGACACAAGATTTTCATGACGTCAACTTCCTACCATTCCCGCGAAGAATCTAGAAGAATCAACAAGATGAGCAGTTCGGCAGATTTATTGAAGTCATCCAAAAGCTATATGTTAACATACCATTATTGGATGCCCTTCAAGTCCCCACTTACGCAAGATACATCAGAGACATCCTCGACAAGAAGAGACCACTACCGACCACCGAAGTCATCAAGCTGACAGAAGAATGTAGTGCGGCTATCCTCAATATAGCACCAGAAAAGAAGAAAGATTCAGGATGCCCCACTATCGATTGCTCGATCGGAGAATAATACTTCAACAATGCACTATGCGATCTTGGAGCAAGTGTCAGTGTGATGCCCAAATCAGTCTTCGAGAAGCTCAGATATTCCACCCTTGAACCCACATCAATGTGCATTCAACTGGCAGATCAATCAATTCGCTACCCCGAGGGAATTGCGGAGAACATTCCAGTGAAGATAAAAGACTTCTTCCTGCCAGTAGATTTTGTGGTCTTAGACATGCAACCAGACTCGAAAGTATCCCTCATCTTTGGAAGAACTTTCTTGAGCACAGCCAATGCTCACATTGATGTCGGGGCAGGAGAAATCAGATTTAACAT
Source organism: Eremochloa ophiuroides (assembly GCA_038502445.1). Taxonomy (NCBI): domain Eukaryota; kingdom Viridiplantae; phylum Streptophyta; class Magnoliopsida; order Poales; family Poaceae; genus Eremochloa; species Eremochloa ophiuroides. The sequence continues at coordinate 61,135,811 of JAHLJS010000006.1, forward strand.
AAACAAGAAAGAAGAGCGGTTTGCTTTCCGACTAAGGCCAGAACAACAACTCACTGCAAATAAGGCGGAAGGAGAGGGCAAACCAGCTGGATCACCATCTCCCGAACTAGAGAATTCATCCACTAACTGAGCAAGTAGAAGAAGTCCGATTCGACGGACGAGACTAATCCTGAACCTTCGCCGAGAAGTAACTTGGTATTTACCCGCAATGATTTTCCGCATTATAAAAACAAAATAAAAATTTGCATACTAATAATTTTATATTCTCATATAGGTTTTTTATGGAGCATAAAAACTCCCGGAAGAGTTATTTCACAACAGAGTCAGAAAATTATAAAAATTTCATATTTCAATTCCTTGCATTTTGTAGTTTCATAAAAGTATTATTTTCATAGTTCGTATTTGCATAGTATTTGTCTACGGTAGAATACGAGAGACACATGGGTCCCACACCTATAACACCCATCACCTCCACCTCCCTTATCATCCACCATTATTCACTATCATCTATTCCTTTCCATCAACCCTATCACACTCATCCACCACTTTGAGGAATCAGCCATCAGACACCAAAGTGCATTCACAGACTTTGGATTGAAGCAAAGAGCACCCAAGAGAAAGAAGAGAGCAAATGGCCAATAGGTGGGGTCGGCCGACCCCACCCCTTGATCGGCCGAGCCACCCTTCCTCTCCTATAAAAAGCCAAGCTCTGTAATACCCGTGGTATTACAACTTAATTAATCTGCCATGTCATCATATTTAAGTTAAGCATCTGCATATGATTGTGCTTAGGGCCTAGAGTGATTTATTTTCAGATAGTGATTGATTGTGTAATTAAGTCCTTAATCAAATTCAGAATAAAAATTAAATAGAAATCAAATTAAGCCCTAGAGTTGGCCTAAAAACCCTAATTCAAAATCTATAATGAATCTGATAAAGGTGTCTTAATAAAAGTTGTAGAGATTTTAAAATGTAACAACTTTTATTTTTGGAGATTTTGAAGTAATATTATAAAAATTCAAATTAAACTTAAATTACTATATTGAAATTTACATTTGAAACTTCAAATTCAAAAATATTAAGAATCTTCAAAAATTTCCTTAATAGAAGTTGTCAAGCTCACTGAGTAGAACAACTTTCATGTTTACCAATTTTCAAGTTGTTGAGAAAAATCAAAAGTAATTTTAAAATTTCAGTTTGAAATTCAAACCTTACTTTTACCCCCTTTGCTGTAGTTTGAAAATTCAGCCGAATCTGAAATTCTTGTCATAAGAAAAAATGATCTACACAAAATTCTCTGCAACTTTGATATTCAACACTTCCTTTGATTCGGCCAGATTGGACATCTAATTGAAACCACATAGCTTTTGACCTAGGGGTCTACTACTGTAGCTACAGGGGGGTCCCCTGTTCTTCTTCCGCCCGTACGCGGGCGTGCGCGCGGCGCGCGCCGGTCGTCGTCCGGCCGTCCCGGGGCCCGGCCGTCGCCGTGTCGAGCTCGGGGGGGGGGGGACCCGGACGCGTCGAGACCCGACCCTCTCCTTCCCGGGTGTGCTTAAAGGCAAGGAGCACCACTTCTTCTCCTTCCTCCTCCATTCTCCCGCTCCGGTGAGCTCTCGGCTCTCGGCCAAATTGCCCACCGTCGATCCACTCCTGCCCAATTCGTCATACCCACAAGCTAGACATCTCCTGGCACACCATTTGGACCCGGCCCGGCCACTGTTCGCCATCGGAGATCAGCGCACGGCGTGATTTTCTCCCTCACGGCCGGCGGAGCGCCGCCGTGGTCCGTCTCTCCGAGAACAGCTCGCCTCGGTGAGCTTATTCTCTTATTGCGGAGCGTTCCGGAGCCCCTGTCCCTTCTTGAGTCTCATGAGTTAGGCGGTTTTGCTTTTGGTTTACAGTGACCGCCGGAACGACGACCTCGCCATTGGAGCTCGCCGCCAAACACACTGCCTTCGTCCACCGTGCCTCTCCGGTCGCTCTCCGCCCCGTCCAGCTAGTACACTAGCCTTTGGTGAGCTTCTCGGTGACCATCATCTCGTCGGTAGAGCATTTTGGTCCTCGGTAGGCCAGAGCGCGGCCGCGTCGCCGTGTCTTCTCCGCCGCGGTCGCGGCTGGGCGCGACACCGTCGACGCCTCATCCGTTTAGTTAGGTCCGGGGGTCGACTAGGTCTAGGGGCACGTGTGGGTGTCCTCGGTTGCGCCGCTGGGGTCGCCGGCGGCGAGGGGCGCGTCGGGCCGCCGCGCGCGTGCACGAGCAAACACTCGGCGGGAGGTGGGAGAAGGACCTGACAGGCGGGGGCCGCCTGTCAGTGTCCTCAGGTGGCGCCAGCAGCGCGGGCAGGCCGGCTGGGCTGTGATTGCTGCTGCTGGGCCGTGGTGGGCCAAATGGCCGTTTCATTTTTCCAAGTGGTTTTCTAGTGCTTTTTCATTTTAATTAAAATAAATAGTGTTAGCTTTTAATCTTTTTGTGTGGAGTAATCTACTGCACCAAAATTTATGAAAATATTTGTAGATACTCTCTGTGATGTGTAGAATTTAATAAAAATATTAAATGTAGGATTTGAGTGTTTTCTGTATTAATTAAAAATCAGCACATTAAATGATAAAAAGAACTTTGATGATTTTTAATAATTTCTGTGTTGTTCCAAAAATCATGAAATTTATTGTGCCATTGTTTGGTACTGAAATCTATCTGTTGGTGGAATTTGGCATCAAATGAAAATAGTTAAATATTTATTAAATTATATGTTGGTTTAAATGATTAATAATAGGAATAGAAAATGGAATACTTATTGAATGATGTGATTTTTTGTTTGATTGAGATTCTAGGTCAATCACCTTTATGACCTAGGGCATTGTGAATTAGAGTAATCATGGCTAGCTTATGGTAGGATCTTGATCACGTGTGTGCATTACTTATTATTTAAATTTTATCTGTCATTTCATGTGCATCGCATTCATACATTCATTCATTGCAAACGTGTAGTGACCGAGAATCCGGAGGTAAAGACTGAGGGTCCATCTGAGGAGACTGCTCAGGAAGTTGTGCAAGGATTTGATATTTGTGGTACCGACCCGGATCCGACACTCTACGCAATCCAAGGCAAGCCCCGGTGCATTTGCCCTCTCCTTGTTGTTTAAAAATATTTATTACTTGAGTTAATTAATTGCATTAGGTCAATAGGAGTTGGGTGATAACCAATTGGTGCATTTCCATCCTTGAATACCTGAGAATACTTAAGAACCTGATTTATTTAAAGGTATTGCAAAATGCTTAGTCCTGCTAAATGATTAGATTTGCAAAAACACTATTTTCAACTGTGAGGATACAAAATGAATGAATCACTTCATGGGATTGGTTTTGTCCTTGTTGGTTGGCAGTGTTCCTAGCTAGTTCATTGTCATCAACGGGGATGGGTTTTTCCCGTTTGGTTGGCCAACTGCTTGGGTTAGAGTCCCAACTTTCGTCGCCATCGGGAAAGGGATGTGAAAACCGGGCAGTTACCAGTGTACTTGGGTTAGAGTCCCAATGCATGGTTTCTAACGGAAAAACATTAGGGACCGTTCGTTGTCAAGCTGCTGTGATCAAGACTTTACAACTAGCCACATACTACGGAAAGCCTCTGACTCCGGTGGCTCTACTGCTGGAACCGATAACCACGCACTGGGAGTGGAGAGATGGCGAGAGTAGCGTGTACCTTCGTGGCTGTCGTGCCTGGAGACGAGAGGAGTACTGTGCTCTTGGGTGGCGCAGGACCGGTTCCGGGGTATGAAAGCCGTGGTAGGCGGGGTTGGCATATGCAAGCTTAAGTGCTACATATGCAGTGTGGATAGGGATCCCTAACTGGGTATTAATCAATTCGAATCGTCGTTGCTCCTCGGTTATGGAGACTTGATCCTCATACCTACAGTGAATAGTGGTTCGGAATTAGGATTGTTTTTGAATGGATAAAACAAATGAAAGAATGATGATATATGAGAAAGAACTTGAAGATATGGTTAATGATGAATTGCATTATTGAAATAAAATATTGAGATAGGACTAGTAATGCTTTTCCGCAAAACTCTTGAACTCTTGCTAAAACTTTACCTTGACTCCCCTCAGTCTGCATTCCTGAGTCTAAGTTTACACTTTTAGTCGGATAAGTCTTGCGGAGTACCCCTTGTACTCAGGGTTTGTTAACCCCGTTGCAGGAGGACAGCAGGAGACCGAAGTTTATCTCGCTCCGTGCTGCGTCACCATCGTCCAGGAGAGTGAAGAAGAATAAGGTTAAACCCTTGGGCAGGGTTCGTGTAATATTTATCTATCTGTCGTACTGTTGCTCCTACCGCTACTGCTACACTTTTAATTTATGGTCTGTAATAACTGCACCTAATTCTATTCGAACACTGGTCTGTAATATTAAGTACTATTTACTCTTCCGCAAATTTTACTCTGATGTATTTTGTTATGAAATGTTGTAACTCTGTAATGGCTTCGCAATGGGATCCTGTCGGAGATAACGGGTGCTTGTGTAGCCCGACAGAGCCCGCCTAGGTGAACTGGAACACGGGCCCGGCTGTCAGATGTCATTAGTGACGATGACAGGTGCCTGTGGGCCACGTGATTTAGGCGGTTCTGTTACAAGCTCTCAGTTCATTCTTTGCACCATCTCAAACCCGAGAGCTCACCTTTCATTTAGAAATTCATTCAGAGAGTTTGGGTAGTAGCTAGCTCTTCATTTTGAAGAGTAGAGAGTGCCTGAGAGTGAAGCCTGTGAGAGTAGAAGCTCTACTGATTTCCTGAGAGAAAAACATAGCACTTAGGGAAAATGCTGTCCAATTAAAATCAAAGTAGAAAGTCGTCACAAGTTTGAGCTTAAAATTTTGATCAACTTGGACAAACTCTTGAACGACTAACCTTTGAATGACTGACTTCTGGATGGCTAACCTCTAACATTTTCTTATGCTAACCCCTCGTGCAAGTTTTCTTTTGTGGTGTGCACTAACGTTTTGCAGGTATGAGTTGGTTCAAGAAGAAGCTCACCCGTGCGGGATCATCACGCTCTACCCGTAGCCGTTCATCAGGCAGCGGTTCGGATATGAACGTCGACTCCCCATCCCAGGAGCTGCCTGCTGCACCCACCGTCATCCTCACCGACGAGAAGCATCTGAAGCTGCGACGCCCCGAGAAAACCAAGTTCAACACCATCAAGAACCTCCCATTCACACTGACGAGCATTTTCAGCGACGACCTTCTCCACGATACAGGTATGGACACTGAATTCCCCCTTATCTTTCATGAGATTGGCTAGGAGAATTTTTGGCAAATGACTGAGCTGGGTAGCAAGCTTCTCGTTGCCGAATTTCTTTGCATGCTTAAAACTGAAAATAATGGAGTTTCTTTCCGACTTTTTAACAAAGAATTTTCTTTAACATGGAAAGAACTTAGCCAGCACCTTGGTTTTAATTTGGAATGTGTGATAGACATGAATATTGCTTTGCCTGAATTTGATAGAGCTAAATTTTGAAAAGAGATAACTGATGAGAATAACTGTAGACATCCTATTACCAATTCCATTCAGCTGCCTACTTTGCGTTTTATGCACCGATGGCTAGGAACTACACTTTTTCCTAGGGACGATGTTCGCATTGTTAGGACCGAGGATATGCAGATTTTGTTTGCTATGGCTAGACGTAAGAAAGTTTCACTTGTTCATGCCAACATTGGATCAAAACTTTTGAGAGGAAGTTTGGGCACATCGAGTATACCTCTTTGGTAACTCGACTTGCCCGCAGTTTGGGTCTTCTAGAAAATGCCACACTTGATTTTGTAACTGAAGACCGGCCTGAGATTACTATTGAACACTTCAGGCAGGCCCAAATAATAAAAGGAGGAAAGAACAATATTCCCATTACTATGATGTATCGTGGTGATGCAACCGAGATCCCGTTGCCTAACCTGGGACTCGGATTGTATGCTGCACCTTCCTTTATTGTTTTGCCAAACAGGGCCAATGTCAGCAGGAGCGCATCAGCACGCCTAGATCGGATACCGCAAAGATACTATGGCGCAGACCTGACTCCACAAGGGCTAGAATTCACTGGCTACCAGACGTTTGACCACACGGGCACCTCACATGGTTTTAATAACCTGTGGGAGGCGACCCCGTCCACACACTCGGAGTAAGGAGCACAATGAAGTCTAAAGAAGTCAACACAATCGATTTTTCCCCGGGTTCACGTGCTTGCTGGCACGCTACGTCCCCATTGTGTCGACTTCAACCGGTGGTCCGGTGGCTAATCGGTATCACACACCGAGGCTACACAAGGCGCCACAAGGACCTACCACGGAGAAAGTAGCTCAATGACACGAGCAATCCACTAGAGTTACCTTTGAGCTCTCCACTCGGGGTAGGCATAAACTCCTCACAATCCACCGGTGTGAGCAAGCACAATCACCAAGTTTCTTCACACCTTCTCCACCTCCAATTCACCTCTTTTCTTGAGCATTGTCGATCCTTTCAATTTTTACAATAAGTGTTCAATTATAGTTCAAACAGACTCAAAAAATTTGTCTCGCAATATTTTGCGGAGCTGTTAAATATTCAAAACTCTATGTGTCTCAATATTGATGTGATGAAACTTTTGGTATTTTAGGATGAATCTAAACAGCGCCTAAACCAATCCACCGGCTAAGTTGATACTAGAGGGCCTAGACTCTAGAGGCGAGAGCTTGTTTATTGCTTCGGCCGCGCGCAAATTCCGACGCGAGCTGGCATCACTCGACCACAGCGGCTGCCCACCGGCCGGTTCCTGGAAAAAGTCACGACCCGGGGGTTCGGTGCCAACTGCCAAATTAAACCGACTAAAGCCACAAACAAACTCTGCAGACCGTGAAGTGAGGCAGAACCAACCAAGAAAATGCAAAACGTTTGGGCACAACCGTAAGGCCCGTTTAGACGGTGAAGAGGGGATAGTATTTTTTGTTTGTATTTGATAACTTTTGTTTAATTATAGGCCAAGTAAACTCAATAGATTCATTTCGATCTAATCAGGTAAAAAGTATAAATATGTAACAGTTGCTACTTTATTTACTGTTGCATACAGATAAAAAATATAATCGATGTGATGGATGAATAGCATCAAATATTAAATATTAGGAGGACCTAAGTTATTGGTGCGGTGCGACAGGTGCGTGTAACTTGTAGCACAATTTACAGGTGTATATATCCGAATTTTCATGAACCACAGCGATGTACCAGCAAGCTTTCTTTGGGATGTTTAGATCCCAAAACTTTTGGGATTTTGGCATTATAGCAGTGAGGAATCTTTTGTAATAAGTTCTAATTATAGCCCAAGTAGACTTAAAAGATTCGTCCCGCGATTTACAGGCAAACTATACCAACATGTAAAAGTTTCGTCTACATTTAATGTTCTATAAATGTGCCGCAAAATTGATGTGACAGAAGTTTTGGGATTTTGGAGAGGAAATAAACACCCCCTTTATATATATTATATATCTACATCAAACAAACGATAGATCTCGATCCTCGATGAGGGGGAGAGGCTCTAGTACCATCTAATCCATTGGCTGGCAGCTACTGAAAACGACTAATAATCCATTCATTGCCCGGCCGCTGCTGGAAACGATGATCTCCGCTCCCGATCCACATCCACATCATCGCGCGCGACCGGTCAGATCAGGTTAGGTCAGGCCACGAACCCGAGGAAGCTGCACGAAACAAACAGGCCAAAGCAAGGCCTGATGAGACTAGAGATCACGGCGCAGAAACGTGGGGAATGGTCCCGCGGCGCAAAAGGAGTGGAGGAACTGGAGACGATGGCGCACCTGATGGGCCTGGCGACGGCGTGGCGCGGGGCGAAGAGCGCGCGGAGGAAGAGGCTGGCGCCGTGGAGGAGCACCACCACGCTGCTGCACCCCACAAGCAGGAGCTCCAGCATGCTTGATGTGGTGGACTGGTGGTGGTGGAGCGGGGAGGGGGAGGAGTACAGCCGAGCTGATCAGAGGATTTTAAGATGGTGCTGGTGCGGGTTGAAGAGGTTTCTTTGAAGCGAAACCAAATGATCCGGACGGGAGGTTTCTTGCTTCCTCTCGATCTGTTTGCTTGTCTATCTATCTACTAACGTAACAGGTGGGATTAAGTACGCGAGGGGGAGGAGATCAGAGACGACGACAGGGACACCTTCCTTTTTCCTGTTTTCTTCGCTTTCATCTCACGGCGGGTTTGATGGTGATGCTAAACCGCACTTATTTTTCAGCTCTAAAATAGTATTTTCTCTTATAATAAATTAGCTTCAACCAAAATTAACTCAGCTTTTCAGCTCCAGCGACCTGTCGCTTTCAGACAAATTATTATTGTTGATAGTGATATACTTGCGTTGTGTTTGGACTTTGGAGTTTGGACATGTCCGGCGACCGGCGTGGTGTATGTATATAAACAAACAGGGTAGGATGAAATTGTTCTGGATAGAAATGATAGGCCGGGCCGACACGATCGATCCGCCGGTTCTGTCCGGTCATCAGCTTTTGTCCAACTCGGTTTTATAGCTTTGTTCGGCGGAACTTTGGGGCTATGGCTGATTTGTTGTGACATCGTTCAATGGCTGAAATTTAAGGCTGATTTCGGCTGATAAGCCGAAGCCAATCTAAAATAAAATTGAGCAGTTTAGATTAAAGTTCCAATTGTTGCTGAATATGCTATGCAATGACCGTCGCATGAGAATACAGAATAATAATATTTCCTCGAGATTCCTGACATGACAATTGACAAGGCCAGGGCCCGGGGGTTATAACCTCCCTGCTCTGCTTAGAGCTGGCTGCTTAGAGCTGAAGCTGAAAATCGCTGAAAATAAACGTTGATGCTGATTTCTTATAAGAGAAAAATACTGCAAAACCGCTGAAAAATAAGCGGTTTTAGGGTTTAGCGAACAGAACCTAAATAACTATACTACAGCCATACAATGATACAACCACGAGTGCTCCTGTAGTACTTTCTTCAGTTTTGACATGGGAATACATGTTATTTGTAACAATGGAGTATTCACCGTTACCAATCTTCTATGAACAATTTCCCTCTCAAAGTGACAGTCGAAAATGGTCCTCACGGTTTTGTTCAATGTCCTTACTGCCACTGCTCACTTTTATATAATTTTTCTCTGAATTCATGAATGAACCACCATAGAGCAGCCTGAACCATGATCGCAGGAACGGGAAGACTGCCACTAAGAAGCGCATCAAGAATGGTGCCTGCTTGTATCTGGTTCTGCCCAGCCCCATCGTTCTTGGCATCCTCCGCCGTCGTCGTCTCATTCTCATTCTTTCAGGAGGAGCTCCTACTCCCTGCAGCGGCGGTATCATCCGCATCTTCCTCCACAGTCGCTGAAGGCCGCGATTCCGTGCTGTAATCAGTGTTGCCAGCTGAGAATGAGCTGCTGCTCCTCTTCGCCTCCTGGGCGGCAGCAGCAGTCCAATGTTGCTGTCCAGAAGCTCATCCCATCCTCCGTATCCACAACTGCTTTTGTTGCCTCCGCCGCCGTCTCCACAGCTGCTGCTCTTGGTGTTATCATCAGCTCCAACAGCAGTTGAGGCAGCATCAGCAAAAGTAAAATCTTTAGATACCCATGACTGGTAGTTGTGCCTCCTTCTCCTCCCCTGATAATAGTTGCTGCTGCTGCTGCTGTATCCATTGCCTCGACCACCTGTCGCAAAGTCAGTGGCGTCCTCGGGGTTATCTTCCTCTTGGAATGGTCGCCTCCTTTGTTTCAAAGAAAAGAATTGTCTCCACCACCTGTCATCACGGTTGCCTTTTCTCCTTCCAAGCAGAAATGATGATATGGCCGACTGACTGAGCGGGATCGCCATGGCCATTAGAAAGGCCTTTAGCCCCGTTGCAGCAAACATGGACGTGAGCATCACCGGTAGAAGGACTCCGTACGTCTTAAATACCTAGGCACAATGAGAGAGCGTAACAGAGAGGAAGGAAAAGAAAAAACAGAAACAGAAACAGAAATTTTATACAGTAATACAGTATACGTATGTAGCAGACCTTGGAGAACCAGGACTCGTCGAATAATAGTTCCCCGGCCAAGCCAAATCCGGAGAACGCAGCCTCATCCTCGTAATCGCCCTGCTCTAGAGAAGAGGTACCGTAGTCTTCTTGGCTGCCATCTGGGTCGGACCACCACCTCCTCCTCGTCGCCCTGCTGCTCGTGGTGGCGGTGGTGGTGTCTCTTCTATGGGCGTCGCCGTTGGAAAACCACCAGCTGGAGCAGCTGCGGCGGAAGGAGGAGGAGTAGGAGGAGAGATGAAAGGGAGGTTTGCCTGGTGGTGCTTGAACTGGAGGCGCAGGGACAGCAGCTACTATCAGTCGGACGCGGAGGCCAGCGTCGAGCATTTCTTCATTGATTAGATTCACATGGCAGAGTTAATTTTTATGAGACGATCATGGTGGAGCACTGGAGCAGCTAGGGGACGTGAGGATATACAAAAAATGAGGCGGTGGTTCACAAGAGTAAAGAGGTGGTCCATGATAGGCACCCTCAGGAGAAAGCTAAGGAGCAAGTTCTAGTTTCCTCCTTTAGCTGAAGATTGTTGCATAAATTGGTGGGTAAGAGCATTTCCAAGAGTTTTTAAAACACTTTTCTAATTTTGAATTTTTGGCAAAATAAAAAACACATCCAACGAGGAGTGCCAATGACCGGTCTAATCAAATTTAAAACATGAGGAGTGCTAATCAATTTACCCCTGTGATCGACAAGAAGACGTCAATAAGTAGCATAAGGCGGAACATGCCGACTTTATTTTTAGACAATTCCAATATACGGCTAAATAACCATTAATTATGACCATCGATTAGAGAGTCGACGATGATGATCGTGAAAGAAGTAAAGAATCAACTAAAACAACTTAGTTTGACACACATGATTGACATAGAGCACCTAACTATTTCAATTTAGTCGATATACGAGTAGGCCCTCCTCAATTTTCTGTCAGAGCATCTCCAAGAGTACCCTATATTTCTTTTCCATCCTTCTTTTTAGGAAAAAAAAAAGAAAAATCAATCTCCAACGGTACCCTATATCTTTTTCCCATCCTTTAGCAATTGGCAAACATACCAGTATTGTGCCTAAAAATACGCATAATCTCATCGTGCGCATCCGTTGTTCCCTACGCATCCGCTATTCCCGCGCGGCCTTTTCTGCGACTTCTTTCCTTCACGTCGTTGCTATAGCCGATATCCTTGGACGGATCTGCCGAGACGGTGAACTCGGCAGCCAGGTTCCAGAGCACGCACATGCCCGGGGGGAGTAGTACGGTTGGCAGCACCTGCAAGCACAGCGCTTTCGTTTTGCTAGCAATGGCTGTGCACCTGGCAGCGGTCTTCTGCCGGCCGGCTGGGAGATGGTACCGCCGCCTGGAAGGTAATGCACGTGGGCTGCGACTTTGATATGATGGTGACGACGATCTTCAGCGAAAAAAACAGAGGCCGTGAAAGAAAGATGTGTATGGGCCTCAAAATTTTGATATTTGGAAACTAAATTTAAGGTACTCTTAGAGATGGTGTCTTTTTTCCTTCCCCATCTTTACTAGGTAGCGTGCCCGTGCGTTGCTACGGGACAATTAACTTTTATATTAAAAATACATGGACCGCACAATGAAATTGGTTAGCAAAGACTCTACAAGAGCAAATTTAACATGTATACTACCTTTAGTTGAATGAAATCATAATTCTTGCAGAGGCAAATTTCCCAAAAGATTCTAAAGTTTCTGTCAATAACAACCTAAAATCATTTGAACTACAGCAAAAGCGAACCACCTGGAAAGAGTAAGAAAAAATATGCCACAATAGAGTTCATAATAAGTGGCACCTGTTGATCATCTATTATGGCCTCTCGGTTCTGCTGAAAAAATTAACATATTTGTACAAGTGAACACAGATGCTAGAAATCAAGTGACTTAATGTCCCCACAAGCATCAAAATCATCATAATTCTGAAGATGACACATTGCTGATTTAGTTTATGATTGAATTTTTGCAAACTGTTCACATGCTCGACCCCAAACAATGTCACTCTATACAGAAGACAAAATTGAAGCCTCTGCAGTGCTACTCAGAGAAGCATTAGGCTCACTGCAGGTTCAACAATAATAACCCCAAAAGGCTTATGTGCCAGACTGAAGAGACCATCCATAACCTTTGGTAGTGCAAAAATAAGGGTGCGGTTCTTCCTGCAGTGGCAGTGTTCAAATAACCTCATTGGTCAATCATTACCATGAAACCGGCTCAGTCTAACTATTGCTGTAGTTTAATTGCAGCTCCATTGTGACTCCTGATGGATGATTTTTATTTAAATAAGAGAAGACAGCCTGACTGAAAACAGAGACCAATCTTTATTTGTTGGCAAGTTGCTAACTCAGTATTTTATATTAATGCAAATTCTTTTTTTTCCAGCACATCAATCTCAGTAATAATAAGCTTGTAAAGAAATGTTTGAGTGATTTCATGCAAGAGATCAAAGAAGCAAAATAAAAAAATTATTAATTCTTGGCATGCTTTCATGAGGTAGCAATTGAATTTTTGAGAAAGAAACATTAAAGCACAGTGCACACCAATTCCAAGCAGCATCATACAATTTCAGGAAGTATCCGTCGCACCTAACAATAATTAAAAACCAAAAAGAATTAAGTGCTAAGCAAGAGGCATAAATGGAAACTATGCAAAATGACAATACCAAATACTTTTCTTAGCCAAACCGTAACTCAACCTGCATTACAAGATGCTTCCTACAATCCTACCAATCATTACTAAATAGTCTCTTTTCCAAAAATGTTTGTTCTTTCATGATTAAATGGGATCTTCAGTCAAGTCCACATATGTCAGGATGTCAATGATGATAACCAGCAACTAAGAAACATGGCATCAATCCAAGTATTAGACTTGAAATCTGTAACCAATCAATCCAAGTTTTAGAACCATTAATATTTTTCGAAATCATGGCATCAGGGTAGCTGCTCAAAACATTGACAACTACCAACTTTACCCAGATGCTGATGCAAACAATCCTATCAGTAAACAATGCAATTCTACAAAGACAATCGATTCCTCATCTTTACAACATGACCAAAAACTGATGTAAACATTGGACAAACTTACAGCAACTAGATGGGCTTTTTTATATTCCATCAACCACTAACTACTCCGAACTCGAATTAGAACGAAATGATGGATCTAAAATTATTTTCGCAGTGAGAACTGTAGAGGGGAAGTGAGGGACCTGGAGAGGATTTGGGCATCGAGATCCTTGCAGAAGTTGAAGTCCTGTGCGGGGCGAAGCAAAACCCCAGCTAATGGTAATGGATGGTCACAAAATGATAAATATTGAGGTCCAACGATATGGCTCCTCTAACTACAGTTTTCAGATGCTCTGTTTCCACTCCTTAAATTAAATTTAAGGTAGATGTAGGCACCGCCGCAGTCACTTGATGCCTAAAAGAACCAGCCCTAGAAACGGATAGAAAGTCCACTTTGTTTCATGAGATGAGTACTAAATTAACTTCAGTTGAAGACCTGCTACTGCTACCAATCAGCATTATGCTTTGTCGACAAAGATAAAAATGATTTTTTAAATGTATCATTTCTATACTAAAACTAATTCACAAGTGTTTTGTTAATTCAAACTTACTTTATTTATTCTCTTTCATACAGACGACTCATGACAGAACACAAAAAATACTATTGTTGTGACAAGTAATTCAATAAATAGATTGCTGAAGTAATAAGCAACAGCCAGTTACCATAATGTTATGTGCACTCCTAACAAAATGGTTTCTCTAATCCCAACATAATTTAATAGAAAAGAAATATGACCAGAAAAATGTATACTCTGAAGCTGCTTCTCCCACGAATTCAAATGGGACCATACTTCTGCAATAGAGAAAAAACTGGCCAAAAAGTAAATCAAATGCACATGACAAAATATTGGTCTTAATACAGACTCATTCAAGGACAGTGGAATCACATTAGCCAAACTGATGTGTACAAATTTTTGTATGGAGCAAAGCCATGATCTAGATATTATTACAGTGATCACAAAGCAATGTTTGAAGCAACAAAGGAAAGGCATGCATCAGAAACTCAGCTATGAGCTTATTTGTCCTTTTCTATAATGCTTTGCTACTCTCAGGTACACGTTAAAAACAAACAAGAATAATGCAATGGCCGTTGTGCAAAGAATGTGATGACAGTGAAAAGAATGTGCAAATATTACACAAACAAGCAGAGGCAGCACAAAAATTGATGACCAGAATGCTACCTCAGAAATTAGCTGAACCTGTCTCCTTTCTTACAACATGATTAACAATGATGATCTATTCCATCAGGGTTAATTGAGAAGATCTATCAGCACTTCAGCAGAACAATTGACTGCTATCTTGTGATAGCAAGTGATGCCATCCTGGTAAGAACACAAGCTTGAACCAGAGGAAATTGCAGTACATCTAGTTTTGCCAATAATGCAATGCCATTTGGAAAAATGACCTGCAAAATACAGCAGGTAACTGTTAGAAAATTCTCCAGATTTGAGACCTGTATATGCTCATTGCAAATTGTATTTTTCTAAGAATCAGCATGCTTTAAATATACGTATACTTTCTACAACTATACGATTTTCTGAATTATAATTACAGAAGATGAAAGGATCTACAATGCCTAGAGGGGGGGTGAATAGGCGTAGTATAAAACCTGAAACTCAAACTCAATTGAAACGTGAGAACAGAGACCGGTACTACCGGGACTGGACCGGTACTCTCTCTACCAGTCAAGAACAGATAGCTACGAAACCAAGATTAACTACATAGTAAATTTAGATCTATGCTATACCAAACCACCCAAGTGTATGTAGAGTCCCTTGCAACCTCCTCCCTAACTTGAATCACCACCAAATTGTAGATCGGGCCTCCAAACCTAAGAATAAGGTAGAGAGAGAAAAAGCACGGTCGAAACCGTGACACCACAAGTAGACACAACACCAAAGAGAGCAGGGGACAAGTTATTTATTCCGAGGTTCGGTCAATCCACAAAGGAAGGCCTACTCCTCGTTGTCGAGGTGACCACAAAGGTCGGAGTCTATTTCACCTCTTTTCCTCACTCAAGGTTACCACAAAGGTCACTTGAGTTTCTTCGCTAGAATCTTGGGGTGATACAAACACTTCGAGGAGCCCTCACAAATGGATCAAACCGGGCTCTCTCGAAGAACGCCTAGCCGTCTAGGGTTCCAAGAACCCAAGAGTAACAAATGCAAAGCAAAGCCGGCTAGAAAGAGGAATCAAGTGCTCAAGCAATGGATTTAAGTTTTCCTCACTCGAATCTCACTTCTCCACTTGAAACTTGCAATGGATTGAGCTAGGAGCAATGAATGTGTGAGAGAGAGAGAGTGGGAGAGCAAGAGAGAGCTGTTGTCTCGGGTTGGTAGGCAACAAATGAAGTGGGTCACGTTCTAAAGAAGAGGGAAGAAGTATTTATACTTCCTCCGTCTGGGAGCTACCAGTACTACCGATTCCCACCGGTAGTACCGATGCTACCTCAGCAGATCGAACGTTAAAAGCCTGACACACGCACTGCACGAGGCCCCAACGGTAGAAAAGTTTGTCAGTTAAGTTGACTTGACCGGTACTACCGGTGGTACACCGGTACTACCGATACAACAGTTAACCTACTACCGAAGTACAGTCGTTACTACCGATCCAGACCCTGAGTAACTGCTTGGGTAAAGTCCTACCGGTACTACCGCTCTGGAACCGGTACTACCGGATTAAAATCCGGTACTACCGAAATATATTTACTGAAACCCGAGAGCAGCGAGTTGGCTGGGAGGAGTTTCGGCGCTAAGTCCTACCGGCACTACCGATGCAGAGTCGGTACTACCGGTGGTACTACCGGATTAAAATCCGGTACTACCGGAATAAAATTTTCTGGAACCCGAGAGCAAGCGGTTCGCTGGAGATGATCCTGCTCTAAGTCCTACCGGTACTACCGGTCCAAGACCAGTACTACCGATTCTCCAGGGGCAGAACAGGATAGGGCAGTGCACAAGTGTGTGAAGGTGTCTCTCAAGCATGTTTTTTAAGTCAATGTTTGAGCACTTTAAACCTTCTACTAGTCAACTAGTTATGCATCCCTCTTGATAGTGCGGTAGTCCTATACTCAATAAAAAATAAAACTTGCTAAACTATGAGTAAAAATCATCAAGTAACTCGATCAAGTTGGAGGGGTGCTGTTTCACCGAATATTTCAAGTTGCTCATTCATATGGACTAACACCTGCACATAATCTTGATTAAACCGTTAGTCCCTAATTTGATTGTCATTAATCACCAAAATCCCACATAGGAGACGAATGCACTTACAGAAGACTATAGATCAAATCACAAGCCCAAAGCCTTGAACATATAATTACATAGGATGAGTCGCAGGTTTTATTATCATATAAATCTAGCTTACTGGATTTAACAAAGGGACTCATTTTTTCTGCTAGCAGTTACTAATTACACATGTTAATTTAACAATGTATCATCCAAATGATTCCCCTATCTCTAATTTTATTAAAGACACTTCCTACAACCAACCAAGACGAAGGTATACATGTAAAAAACTGAACCTAACCAAGGAATAGCAAGAGCATCAATCATCATATATTTATGGAGGAAAGTCTGAACTACCTGTTCCTTAATATGGAGGGAAGTCTGAACATGCAAACACTTGGTCATTAGTACCATCCTTGTCGTGGCCAGCACCAGCACCATCTGGTCTGGGAACCAGAAAATTCCGAACCAAAATAACTCCTTGCCCCTTCCGATTTCAAATCAAAATATTATGATCATGCAGAAATCACCGTTTAGTCCAAATTTCTACAAACATCTCATACAATTCACAGTATCCCGAACTATCCCATCATCCCTGTTGAAAAGCAGTTCATAGAAGATAGAATGAACCTCAAATGACATCATATTCCCAAATCACCCGATAATGGCCGGACCCAATTAGAAATTCGTGCTTCCATTTGAATCCTAACATAGGCATCCCAGATCCTTCGAACGACATGGAGACGCAAGCAAGGGAAGAGCATGTAAGGCTTGTACTCACAATTATGCACAGATGAACGACTTGTCCTTGCTGTCCCCGAAGATGACGATGTCGCGCCCTTGCGAGCCGGCGTTGTAGCAGTCAGCGGAGGTGGTAGGTGCCCCGAGCAAGGAGGGCGCGGCCTGGTCCTCAACGGATAGCATCGGATCCCAATCGCCGCTGCCGTCGCCCCGCGCAAACCCTAGCCCACGGCCTTCATCATGGACTCCGGAGGTCGTGGTCATCATGGACTCAGGCGGTCGTGGCCGTCGTTGGCGCAGCGGCTGCGGTGCGTGCAGCGTTGCAGGGCCTCGAGCACGGCCCCGGCGGAGACGGACCAGGACCTGGCGGCGGCGCAGCCTTCACGGGCGGCTGCGGTGCGTGTGCAGAGCAAGGAGATGGAGCGAGAGGGGGCGCATGCGGGCGAGCGGGCGGGGACGGCGAGGGCGATGATGGCGGGGCCGAGACACGCACGAGCCACAAGGCCTCCCGGACGGCGGCGGTGGAGACGAACAAGCGCCTGGCGGCGGTGCAGCCTTTGCGGGCGGCTACGGCGCGTGTGCAGAGCAAGGAGATAGAGCGAGAGGGCGGCCACGGGAGCCGGGGACTTGCGCGGCGACGCCGTGGAGCCGCCAAAGAGGTGGTGCGCTAGGCTCGGGCTCGGCATGGAGAGCGCGAAGAACGGGACACCGCACAGCGCTTCTTCCCAGGCGTGGCGGAGCCCGGGGGTGGGGTAGCCGACGCCGCGCACGGCGGCAAGCCGTCCGCATCGTGAGTGAGCGGCTTCGTGTGGCACCCTCCCATGTCACGCGCCGACCGTCACGAGAGGCGGCGCGCTGCGTCCGGGATCTGGGAGGATATGGATCGCACAGAAGCGGGGGGAAGGTAGGGCAGGGAGGCAGAGGACCTTGATTGAATGAGTGGGGAGGAGAGGCCGAGAGGGATTGCACGGGGGATGACAGGACGACGAGGCAGAGCAGAGGTGGGGATCGCACGAGGGGGAGGCGGACGGACGACCCAAAACATATGTCGCACCAAAAACCTGCCTCCTCTTTAGCCTTATTAGTTGTATAGGTAGCGTGCCTGTGCGTTGCTGCCGGATAGGTAAACTTTTATGCTTAAAACATATAGATCGCATGAAAAAATTATAATATTATAAAATTGAACACTGAGTTAAAATGACATTTAATCCAAAAGGCAAATTATCACAATCACGGGACAATATTTGTCATCTGGTCTTGAGAATGGACGCCACATATACGTTACTGGTCCAACA
Source organism: Eremochloa ophiuroides (assembly GCA_038502445.1). NCBI lineage: Eukaryota > Viridiplantae > Streptophyta > Magnoliopsida > Poales > Poaceae > Eremochloa > Eremochloa ophiuroides. The sequence goes on from JAHLJS010000006.1 coordinate 61,154,214, forward strand.
ATTTGAGAATGCAGACTCCTCACATCCCAAAGCTGGAAAGAACAATTAAGTCAAAGTTGTCACTTTAAACACTTGTACCCCATACTGTCTCTTGTGAACATGTAAATACCATATCATTGTCATAGCAAACACCTCGCATAACTTGATCCTGTAGATGCTTCAAATCAGGTGTTTACATTGTCATAGAATACCAAAGCATTGTCATAGCAAACACCTCGCATAACACTATTATGTCAGGCAAGCCTATTATAATTTTCCTCCTAAAACTGAATGCAGCCTGCAGAAAGTAAACACGCGGTGTTAAACTCAGTAGTCATAGCGGTGAGAGCAAAGCATTTGGCACAAAAGAAGAATAAATGATGCTGCATATAACCCACAACTAATACTAACATAGTTGCTCTATTTTGTTGGCATCGCTCTGAGAGAACATGACATGCATGACTAATTCCAGCAGTAGCAATAAGCAACAAATCTTTGTGAGAAAAAATTAAATATCTGTTTGTGTTAGTTGTGGGATATAAGCAACAAATGCTCCAAGGGATGAAAAGTAAGTGATGAACCCTTAGCAGGACACTGTAACTGGTAGTATTGACATACAACTTGCAAAGAACCATATTTTTTTGCCTGGATAAAACTTTTGAGTTAACAAACGAAACAAAGACACAAAACAAGGAAAATGAAAGCGGTTGTGCCTGAGTTCATGCATAAACCTTAGCCCACTGCAGTATGTTGTTGTGTCTAACTAAGTCTCCATCACCGATGGAAGATGGCTCCTCTGAATTCGATTCCTGGGTGTCAAAATTTCTGCCTTCAGAAGGAGAACCCTGTGAACTGCAGCAAAAGATAGTAATTATTTTGTGACTCTAATCAGGCAGTGGTGATCATGTACAGCAAGCATTACAAACGATGATCATGTTTATTTATGGTCAAAAGTCAACATCAAAAGTAATCAAGTAAAAGGATGCTTTCAATAAGATTTAAATATGATCGAGCTACTTGTATGAGATTGACTCACACTGACTGTATAGAGCAAAATTCAGTTTTTTTACTGAACTAATTTGTTTTCAAGAACAAATGGCTAATTTTGTTGGAGCAGGCAAGAGCAAGTGCTTGACCTCCATGAAGGATGTGTTAATAGGATAGCAAATTAGACCTGGAAATCTCAGGAGACGATAATTAAAACCGCTATACAAATAATACCCAAGTTGTAAAAAAATTAGGTACTCAAATAAATTAATAGATGAGGCAAAATTTTCGAAAAATGTACATCTTGAACTATTCCAACTGGAAAAAGGTTTGCACATAACTTTTTCCATTTGTTCTAATAATTATTTATATTTTAACAGTAACGAGAAAACTCACCCCCTTATTTAAAAAAAAAGGACAACTCCACATTATCCCAAGGATGAAATGAGCCTTCAAAGGCCTCTACAAATTCATTATGAAGGATAGGTGACTCATTTTTTTCCAAAAATATTGATAAAAATGTTTACCTTAAAAGTTGTGAAAATGGTGTCTCATCCAAGAAAGTCCATTCACAAACTGAAGCTAACCATGTAATCATGTATTCGGGAGAGAATCCTCATGTTCATGTCCTTGTTCCACACAACGTACCACTATGGAATCTCCAGCCCCTGGTCGGCCCATCAGCACACAGCACAGCACGACTTGAGCCCTGCCAGTCCCATGTTTCTTGTCCAAAATGGCACTGAAACAAAGATTATTTTAAAAGGATTATTAAGCTTATAAGAGCAGCTGCTTAACCAGGCCACATATTGTTGAGATGAAGTTAACTGGAATAATCAGATATCACTCTAAGGTAAGCTGCCGCTACCAGCTGACGCCAGTTGTTTTTCCCAGTTCTCACCAAAGCTACTCCTACCTCAGCTATAGTTCCATATATATTTTGTTTATTTCGATATAAAAGTGCAGAAATGCTCGGATTAGCAACAAGTTCATTTTAATATGAAGCGACTGATAAGTGTCTTCGTGATTAACCAAAAGATAGGAACTGCAAGAACTCTGTAATTTATTTTATTGGAAAGGGCAAAGAAACAAGAAATTGGTTCAGGCATTGGCAAGATATGTTGATTGCTGCTAAGCTACTGGTAATCTAGAATATATGGCAAATGTAACTCTAGTTTGATATGGTAAGCTACTAAACTGCAAGGGTGGCAACGCAAGGCGTTCATCTTCATCCGTTTAGAGATAAGTTTTCAACCAGTAACCACGCAGGCAGCACCTCATCGGCAAGGGTCGCATATTGAACTCGGTGATTTTGGCAGCCAACGCGTGTGAGGGTAGTACTGAATACTGACACCTGCGATCAATTTTAACTACTACATCAAAGAAACACGTCATGTAATAAAATAATCCTACAGGTCTAAAAGGAATGGTACGGTACATGTAATACAGTTGTTTGCTCTTTTGCTATTTTTCATAATTCCAAATAGCCAATAGTCCAAACACAAATTTTCTAAGATCCAACTTGTAAAACTCATATAAGTATGTATAAGTCACAAAATTCCAGCTTTGATCAAGTATAATTTCTTGTAACATTATCTGATCAAATGCTCTCTTTCTTTTAAAAACAGACTAAATAACAAAATTGCAAGTTTGAAACTACATGATATGTGCAATGAAAAGAAGAAAAGGGTCAATTGTGTTTTGACTTACGGAGATTCGTACCCTCTTGAGCCAATACCGGTGTCCAGGTGTGATGGATGTCAGCACCTGTACTTCACTATTGAATATAGAATAGTCAACATTTTGTTTGACAATACTGAAGCTAGCAGAGAACAGGGAGAAAAAGGAGTTCACGGGCTGCGGGCTACCTGCCGAGCGCTGGGCGCTTGGCTGCTTGCCTGTTGCATTATGGTCCACCGCTACGGCTCGCCGGCACTGCCAGCTCCTCGCCCCCTGCTGGCTGCTGCTGCTCGAGCCACCATTGGACCCTTCACTCCTGGCCTCAGTCCTACACAGATCGATTGGGGGTAGATTCCGGCCACCCAAGCAGTGATCTGGCCGAGTAATCACCAGAGCGGCATCCGCATAGCCGCAGAAGCGGCGACGAGCAGCAAGCTGGCTTGGAGAAGAGCCCAGAAAGGGCATCTGCAGCGCCGCCGCCACTGTGGCGTTGATGCCGGCCTCCATGCCTAGACGCCCACGAACGGAGATTGCTCACGCTGGGGCCGCTACGCAGGAGGCCTCCTGCGTCGAGCCCGCTCGTGCCGAGTGCCGGAACCCGGGGCTGCCCCGCCGGAGCCCTCCCGCGTCGTTGCACCGCCTTGCCTGGGGGCTCCCGTGCTAGTTCGCGGCAGCATCTGGTTGGCGAGTCGGGCCCACCTACACCAGGGAACACCTATGCTGGGGCGGCCGCGACCGAGCTCGCAGGCGGTGTCCTCGGCGATGGGGATGGGAAAGGATTGGAACACCTACGTCTTGTCGGGGAAGCGGCAAGCGACCGTGGAGGCAGCGGTGTCTAGTGGCATCAGGCCGATTGATGGATCGGGATTGAGGAGGACGGAGCCGAGGTTGGAGGCCGTGGTGTCATGAGGTCTTGCAAGGGCGTCGCTCAAGACCGAGGCGGCGACGGCGCCAAGAGGAGGCCCCGTGCGTCGATGGGGACCGGGAGGTCGGAGCGGTGGTGGGATCGCAAGGTGAGAAGCGGCTAGGGTTTGAGGGAGATCAGGCTTGGGGACGGGGAGGGCAGGAGTAGGACCGTACGAGGCCGACGGCGGGTGACCAGTCACAGGCGGGGGCCCACCTGTCGGCGCACTCGAAATCACAGGAAGAGGCAGACGGAAAACAAAACCAACATCGCACAAAAGTTTGTCTCCTCTTTAATCTTATTATTAATTATAGATTTAGAAGTTGGCAGAAACTATGATTTGAGGAGAAAAAAAATGAGATACTCTTTAGAGATATGCTCTCATGTCCTAGAGCTTTGGAGGTCGAAAAAACCTCTGTTTCGCGATTTTAGCCGGTTATATAGGCAGCCCCCTTGGCACATTGTTAGGCTTTATGTATTTTTCCGCTCAGAAAGCCCAATTTGTAGCCCATCTCCATGACCCATCCAGCCAAGACCAACCCCACGTACTCCCTACCAGTCCTCCCAGGCGTGAGGCTCTTCTTCCTCGGCGCTCAGGCGGCTCGAGGCTTGTTCCACCGCCGCCGCTCCCACCCAGCTCTTCTCCTCTTGCCGTCTGCTGCACTTTCGTCGCCGTCTGTTACGCCTCTGCCGTCGCATCCTCGCGCACCGAGCCCTGGGGGCTGCAGGGGCTTCCTCCTTCGCCGCTCCGCACGAAGCGAGCGGGCGTCTTCTCTTACTGCGCGCGGTCTGAGTCCGGGGCCGCTCCTCTCTCTGTTCCGAGGCCTTCCATCCGTCCACCTCCTACGGGATCCGCGGCGTTCTCCTGCGGCCTCCGTTCACGGCTGCGCCGGCGCCGCCCACGCGCCACTCCGCCTGCGACCTCGCCGCTGCTGCCGAGTGCCGACTCCACGCCGCGCCCCTGCCTCGGCAGCGCCGCCACACCGCCTGCGCGCTCCCGTTCCTGCGGCCTCCACGCCGCGACCCTGCTTCGGTGGTGCCGGCCCACCTCTGCCTGCCTCTACGGCTGCGACGGTGCCGCCTAGACGCCGCCTCGCCTGCGCCATCCCCAGGTCTGGAATCCATTTCATCAAACTCCAAAGTGCGTGCGAGTAGAGGTCGACGGCGGACGGCCGGACGGCGAGCGCTAGTCAGGCAGCCAGCCACGCGCCAGGGGTGAGCAGGGAGCATCGCCGCCGCCGCGTGACCGCCCGGGGTCTGCCGCCCGCTGTCGCTGCCCAGTTCCGACTTCCGCTGCGGTGCAGCCGACTGCCGTCTCCGTCTGACGAGGCCCGAGGCAGCCGTCTCCGTCTCCGTGCCCCTCCTTGCTTTCAGCGCTAGCTCCGCCACTTCCATTAACCAACTATTTTTTTTGGGCAATATCATCCTGGCCGTCCATCACATTGACATCAATTCTCATCCCACCTGTCCCCCATCGACGAGGGTTTAGCGCGGCGAGATCACCGTCGGCCACCGCATCTCGCTCCCAAACTCAGCGCCTCCCTCGTCTCTGCCGGCGCGCCGCCATGGTGTTGCAGCACGGCATCCTCCTCGCCATTAACATTATCTCCGACCACTTCGGCCCCCTTGTATCCGTAAGCCCGCCCGCCTCTGTCCCCTCCTCCTCCTCCTCTCCCCGCTATTCCTCGCACGCTCGCGGAGCGACGCGCGATTGCGCTGCCCTAACACCCGCCCGCCGGGTCCCCTCTTTCTCTTTCGCAGAAAGTGTGTGGCTGCCTTCTGCGCCACGGTGCGCTGTCGCTGCAGGAGATCGTCCGCCGCCTCGAGCTCTCGTCTGGGCAGGTGAAGAACTCCCTCCTCATCCTCATTCAGCACAACTGCGTCCAGGCCTACACAAGCCCCAGAGGCAAGCCCCTCTGCGAAACCTTTGCTTTAGCATCTGATTTGGTGAACTATCAGAAATTTGATGCCACTATTGGGCGGCTTGCAGGGGGTGGCGATAAGACGGTGACACTCTACTTGGCCATCTTCGACAATGTCCTGCACCGGCTGCGCTTCTCAAAGTTCCTTTCTGTCATCCGTGTGGATATTCCAGAGGTAGTTTATATAAGTTTGATTGCAATCATTTTTTTTATGCTGTTACATTTTAAAATCGAAACTGGTATAATCAGTCGTCAAAATTCTTCTCTAATTGCTGAAGTCAATATGGAGTAAAACATTGGTGGATGTGGTTGTTTGGTAGACGCATCTTCACCTTGTTTAATGCTCTAGAGTAGTGGTACATGCCAGCTGAGTTCCTTTGTGCTACACTGAAGATTGTCAGGACAACCTAGAATGTGCAGCGTTAGTTAGATCTGGTGCCTTGGGTAGTTAGCGTTCGACGTTGTCAATGACAATGATGCATTTATAATATTTCAAACTGTACTTGTTATTTGGAGAATAGTGGGTAGTTAATGCTTTCTATCTGGAACTTTGCATTTGGCATGATCAAGGTATTAATGCTGGACATATTATTCTCCCTTCTCCAATGGGATCTAGTTTGGACTTCTACGCCCCTGTTTTGTAGGATCTGAAATATTCCATTTCATGTTCTGTTATGGCCTGAAGTAGGGGGCTATTCTGTATGAGAAGATGGGCATATGCTTGGACGGTGGTACCCAAACACAAGGCTGAGGGGCAGATGATGATCTATTTTATTTAAAAAAAAACGGAACCTAGATATATAAATCCAATCTAACTAATAACCTATGTAAAAGTTGGATATATATGTAATATAGTAACAAACTATTGTCGTTGCATCATCCCTCCTGCTGATCTGGTGTTCCTTGGACAGCTAGCTGACCTGACATGTTCCTACTCATAAAGGTTAAGTATGTTCAAGATATCATGTCTTATTTGCATCCTAAATTTGCTGTGTGAGTTTTAACAAGTGCCAGAAAGCATTTTGGTTACCAATATTGATCAATTAACCTTAGGGTTAGAAAGTGCAACTTTTGATGCTTATCCTAAATGTTCGGTTTAATTGGTTGTGCTCTTCTGCGATTTGATAACTGCAGTAGCAAATATTGGTTTGTGACAGTCGATAAGACTATAAGAGAACTGACAGGCATAATCTTAACTCTTAACATCAACTTCTCTTTTAGTCGATGTACTACTTGTACCACTGAAATTGTCACTCATTTCATTTTATTCTCTGTCAGAAAGAAGCACTTGTTGTAACTTTAGGTCCCTACATATTTAGTCATAGTTTTTTATGACGTTTTGCAACTTGCAGTCAGAAGTTCTTCTTGAAGGATTACTTCAGAATGGTAGGCTAACATTTGAGCAACTTGTGGAGCGAACACTATTTAAAGTACCAGAAGGTCAGTATTTTCATTGATGTGGTTATCTGACCATTCTTTGCTCTTTTTGTGATAATGTTTGCTTTCTTCTGTCTAATTTGGCCTTTTAGCCATAACATGTTTGAAGTTATCATTCCCGTTAATGGGTCAGTAAATGTTTCAGGTAGCCCCTTACCAACAAGGGAAGAAATACGAATGAACTTCAACAAACTTGTATACGCGCATTATGTGGAACGTTGCCCAAAACCGGAACCTTTTTTTGATCCTCTTGCAGTTGAACCTACATCCACAAGGAAACGAGCTCCTAAAGTAAGTCACTTTCATTCCTTATTAGCAGTTATGGTTATTAGTTTGTAGTTTTCAGAATCTGATCATATTATATTTCATACTCTTTTTGTTTCACAGTAATATTTCAATTTTCTTGGAGTGTGTTGTTTTATTACCTTATTAATAGAGAAGCCATTTGATCGGGGCATGCAACATGCATGGTGAGATATTATAAATGTCTTAGATTAGTGCCTTAATTTTTGTGGTTTTGGACTTATATTATGTAGGGATTGATAAAAAATGACTAGCCTACTCATAGCCAAAAGCTAATTTATTTGAAGCAAATTTGTGAACTCAGTGGTTGAAAAATGGCAGAGCGGGGAGAGAAGGAAATAGCACGCTGTTGCCCCCTCTTGACAACAAATTGCACATCTTATTTTGGTTCTGGGTTGTTGATGAATATGTACCTGGTTCTTACATTTTTGAGCTCTTTACCTGTGTGCCATTATAAAAGTTCAAAATGACCTACGTCCCATTGAATTGAAAAAAAGTTCCTCTGTACCCTCGCATAAAATTTTCTTTACCTACATACCACTTCCGTCAATGACTCAATTTTTAAAAAATCATAACTTCTCCATACAACATCGGATGAAGACAATTTCTATATGAAAATTGTAGAGCTCGACGAGATCTACAACTTTCTAGTTTTGAGTTTTTTTCATTTGAGGATGTTAAGATGCTCAAAATTAATTTCAGTGCTGGCACACGGGTAAAAAGCTCTACATTTTTCACGTTTAACTGTTTTGTAGTCTTTTGGGTAACCTCATGCCAAGGTCAAATCTACATGCTGATTGTCTGGGTGAACTGACAAATGTATCTTTGGGACAGATTGTTGAGACGGTGCTTTCACTTGAGCAGAAAGTTGTCTCTACTGCAGCTCTATCTGATGCTGAAAGATTTTCTGAGATACCACACTTCATGGAAGGGTCATCTAGTGCAAATGATGGTCATCATGCTGTTGCTGGTAACAAGGTATTATGCTCTGTTCAGTAATAGTGATCATCATGTTGCATTGCAGTGGTGTCATGCTTTTTACAATAGTAAAGTTTAAATGCTGATCCTGTTCTGCTTTTCTATTGTTATTAAACTAGAAAAGGCAAACATGGTGTTGTAGTCTTTATTTGCTATTGAAAACTATGATTGATGGACCAACAAATTTGAACTGCATGGGCTAGGAGATACATAGACCAAAATTAGCGCTGAACCTTTTTTTTTTTTGCTTAAATTTGCTCCAGATAACACATTTGACTTTGATATAGATCCATGAGCATGATTTTTGTTATCCAAACAACTTTATTATTTTGAGGTTAAACTTTTCGTACATAAATTTTCTGGTGTCGATTTGAACATATGTTTCCCCATTTTTTGAGTTGCAGTATTTCCTCTTTTCTGAGATATTAGCCATGCATCATCATTTCTAAGCAGCACGGATACGGATACGTGTATCGGTATCCGAAGGATACGGATACGCGGATACGGCAATTTTCTAAAAAACCCGATATGCGGATACGCTTACTATTTAAAAAATAAAATAAATAATCCAGGTCCAAATTTGAAACTTATAATAATAAAATGTTGCAATTAACTACTTAGTACTATTATCACAACACAGCAGGTCTCAAGTCTTCTCTCAATATAGCAGTAGTGGAGTTGGGCGTATAAAATAGCACAAAGCAAAGGTGCACAATGCAAAAAGTGAAGAGAAGAGGAGGGAGGCAAGTAGAAAATTGCTGATTTCATCTTTTCTTGCTGGAGACTGGCACAGAAAAACAGAACAGAGGAGCTGCAGCTCGACGGAGGAATAGAGGAGGGCGCTAGGGAAGATGGCCATGACCTGCAAGCGTCCGCTCCTTCCCGTGGCCTGCAGGCGTCCGCTGGAGCCTGGATCCATGTCGCGGGCGGACGACGAGCAGCGCAGGCGAGCGGAGGCGGAGGCTCGTCGCCAGCCGCCTGCGCTGGTGGATGCTCGTCGCTGGCAGACGGCGGCCGGCGGCCCGCAAGCGGGATGCGCCGTCTGGCGGGGATGCGGCCTGACCGCGTGAGGCACAACCATGCGGGAGACGGGATTGCGAGGCTGTGCTGTGCGAGCCGTATCCCAAGCCAGATATGTATCGGAAGAGCGTATCCAATATTTATGAAAAAAAAAAGAAAAATTCGGATACTCTAAGGAGACGTATCGATGGCGCATCTGATACGTATCCGTATCCTGAAAGTATCGGACACGGGATACGTGCCTCCAGTGACGTATCGGGGTATAACAGCATCATTTTGCTCCAACGTATTTGGGATTAGATGTTTTCCTTTTATAGTTAGACTTTATATCGTGTTTGCCTTTTTATGGGAGCTTTAAAACATGAATCATTAGTTTTCATTCTATTCTGATACTGTTTATAAATATGTATGGGATATGTTACTCTGTTCATCTCCTAATGATCTTACTATTTTTTTTCCCAGCGAAAACATGAAGCCGTAGAAGTTGATGAAGAGGATTTGATAATTGCAGAAAGTGAAGTGCTTTGGCGGATAAATTTTGAAAGGTTCATATTTTGTTTAAAGAAGAAGGTGTGCTTATGTACCTGTAGCACTACTTTATAGTATATATGTAGTTGCATGTATTCATATTCTTTGCCCTCTGTATTTGTGCTTCCATTTGCATGTCTGCAGATGGGATCTCTTGAGTCATGATTCTAGTATAGCTAAGATGCAAACCAATTTATTCTACCTTTTCTTTTCTTGTGAACTAAATATTCTATTTACCAGAAACAAGGGGAATTTTTTTTGAATAATATATTGGTAAATAGGTTAAGAGCAGAATGAGCTACAAAAAAGGGCTTGCAATTCCATTTTTTCTAAAAAAGATATGTTAGCTGTTGAGTGAGTGAGTGGGTGTGTGCGTGTGGTGTTTGTGGGGTTGTTTGGGCTCTGCCCTTTTCTCTTCTTAATATAATGAGGCGCAGCTCTCCTGCATTTTCGAGAAGGAAAAAAAAAAGATATGTTCATTACATATCATAGGTTGGTAAAAAGAAACCTCGGCCGTGGGGAGAGATGTCCCCTTGCTTTGTCATAAGTGAACCTTTCATAAGGTACTCGCATAATATGACCTATGAGCACCTGGGTTCGAGCCTGGTTCTGGTCGGCTGCCTCTTAACTAGAGGCTCTACCAACCAAGATAATAATTCTTTATGATTATTTATTTTCTCAAACAAGAAGAGCTGTGCATCATTATATTTGGAAGAAAGTCAAGCTATTTGCTCGATGGCCAGTTCTCTCTACAAAGACGATCTTACATAAGCTTACCATCTGTTCCACTGAATTACGTATACTTGCACCATAGTTATTATGTTATCTTTTAAGATCTCTTGAACAGCTCCACTCCAAAATTTGAAAACTGTTAGCTTCAATTTTTTGTATATATATTTATTTGTATGTACATACATGGGGTTGTTAATATCTTTTGAGAGAAGCATGATCTTGAACTTCCTACTGCTTAGTCTTTCTTCCTGTACTGAAGTTCTGTGCAGAACGAAAGAAAGCAAAGATGAGGCTTGGAACACTTGCTATATGGGAAGCATTTTTTGAGGCCAATGTAACAAACGATGACAACAAGACTGGTATACCCACTATCAATATATCAGATTCTCTTGTTACTAGATCCTAAGTACCGCAGTGTTAAACAATATCAGAAACTGAGGCTAGTAAGTGTTTTAGTGAGTCATTTTTAATAATAAAATAATATTTATTTTAGCTTACAAACGCTAAATGTGACATGGATCTATAAGTTGGAACCCTGCCAAAATGGGTCTTAATTAAAATATTCATAAGAATTCATGAAGAGATTATAAAATTTACTGTTTTTATACTCAACCACAATGTGATAATATTTTATTAAGCAGATAATTCTGAACCTATTAGTCTGCAAGGGTCTTCTCTGAAACTGATACCTGGGGTATGCCATGCGTTTCATCCGTTTCAAAATACTTGAGCAACTACCCTATATGTAAAAGACCAAAAGGGCAGAAAATCATGTTAACAATGGTATTTGACCATTATTAATGGCATAAGAGGCCATTCGACATCTTTAACATCATTAGTAGGAGAGGCGAAGGATTTGAAAAAAGCATAAATAACTACATTTTTGATCTCTCCGCTGGACAACTGTTCTGAAATGAGGAATCCTGATAGACTGGTAAACTATCTTGAAATAAGGAACTAATAGTTAGTTCTACACTGGTACATGACATTTGTTAAAGTTGCATTGTTTCATATTTCTTCTGAGCCACTAACCCTAAATCTTAGCATCCTGGATGCGGGATGAGCCCACGCTCCGTATTGTGGGAACTTTGCCCTGAAACGAGTTGTCCCAAACGCCGTTGGATTGTCATCGACCAGGACGATGAAACGGTGCAAAGATACTGCTGCAGGCAGCTTCCTCTTCCTCACTGACACGTATCATGAGTCCAGACTGCGCCACTGTCTAGCCAACGGGGTCGTCCAGGCTGCAGTGCTGCGCTCCATAGGTGCATGCGTTTTGTGGGCTTGTTGCAGAGGTGTTGCGATGGCGGGCGAAGTTGATTTAGAGAGATAAATGGAGCATGAGCTACCCATTTTAGAGGGTTGTTGGCGCAAGATGGTGGCCAAAGGTGTGATTTGAGGTGGCGCCTGGACCCTGTTGTTGCAGAGAAACAGTGAGAGGGAGAAGAGACGGTGGTGGGTGCATGCATGTGCTGGAAGAAAGGAGATTAGGGTAAAGAATCTGTGGTGGGCCGGTGGTTTATGAGTGGGCTTAATGGGCAACGGTGGTGGGGCGGGTGCATGCATGTGCTGGAAGAAAGGATATTAGGGTAAAGAATCTGTGGTGGGCAGGTGGCCTGCTTAATGGGCAACGAAATAGAAACCCAGACCTATCATTTCTTCCATTTTCTTTCCTTTTTAACTTTTGATGGAATCAGCACATTGGTCACCAATTGTTCTGTAGATTCAAATATGAATTTGTGTTCTGTGGTGGAGCTTGCATAACCTGGAACACGTTCTTCGTCCCAGGAACATAATTCAGCTATATTTGGTACACATTCCCTATCTCGAACGAACAACACAAAGTGATGTCGCGCATACTCATTCTTCGAACCCATTGATCCGGAAATTTGTCTGCTAAGACCTAATTTTGTTGTCTCTTATGTGATCCTCAATTTAGATGGCCAATAAAAAGGGAAATTTAGTTGTTTACTATCATTTAAAGGATTCTGTTCTCGTGGGTGGATAGGGACTTGAATTCATAAGACACTACCTCTGGAAAATAATGCTGTTGTTGTTCTATCTCTAGTCAAACATCTTAAGTTCAATAAAATTTATATAAAAGAGTTATGGCACCGAAAATATATAATATGCAAAGTACATTCCATGATGAATCCAATGATATTTATTTGGTATCGTAAATATTGATACCTTTTTGTGTAAATTTGATCGAAGTTAAGATGGTCAAACTTCAAAATTTTGGCTGGATCTTGGTTGAGGCATCAACTATTTGTGACTGAAGGAAATGTTTTAGTAATGAATTCTTGACTTTTGCAGTAACATCACCAATAGATGGAATTTTGGAGAGAGTAGGACAAAAGGAAGGAGGCACATCAATGACTATGGATCAGATAATAAGTGTATTGAATGATTTAGAGTGCACTTCTACCACTAATAACCCAGAAGAATTCACATTCGGTAAGGACCTATACTGCTATGCATAAGTTTGATACATCCATTTCCTATAACTATTTTTTTGTACATAAACTGGAGACTGGACTGTTGCGTCACACCATGCAGAAATTGTCTGGTTGACTGATTTAAATCCTACCTGATGGTAACTTTAATTGATCAATTTTGTATGACTATTTGGTACAAACAACCTTAAATTTGCTCACAGAATGAACTAGCTTGCGATGTTGTTGGTCCTGATCCTTGTGGTTATGACTTAACAGTTAACATGCTGCTTCCTACGTTTCTAAATATATATGATGTTTAGTACAAGCTAACCAGTTATAACTCTTTTTGTAGATTTGAATAAATTGGTTGAGACATGTCGAAATGATGAGGTACATGAATGCTTTACTGTTTCATCCTTTATTATATAGGGTTAGATAAATACTCCCTCTGTTTCAAAATGTAAGGGGTTTTAGTTTGTCCTAGGTCAAACTTCTCTAACAACCAAGTTTATATATAAAAAAAAAAATGCATCAACATCTACAGCACCAAATTAGTTTCATCATGTCCATCATGGCACCAAGAAATATGTCTTGATAGCGCATTTATTTGGTACTGTAGATGTTAAATATATTTTTCCATAAATTTGGTCAAACAAAAGAAGTTTAACTTAGGGAAAACTAAAAACCTCTTATATTTTGTATGGAGGGAGCTCTTCCTTTAATCAAATCAATATTGGTTCCTCTTCTTTGTGCATTGTAGATAGAGTCCCTTGTGAAAAAGAAACATGGGCAAGAAGCTTATACAATCTTTAGGTTATTGCTGAAACAAGGCTGTCCAGTTGAGACGGATGAAGTAAGGATTCTTCTATGCTGAGGATATTTTTCTCTTGTGTGTTATTATAAGTTGCACTTTAATACTTGTTGCATTGCATCAATTATATTTTATCTTCATTATGTTGTGGTGTTTTTTATTTACAAAAAAATCATTAAATGGCACAGTTGCCTGTTCTAAACTTCAGTGTGTAATGCTGGACTATCATCACAATTTGCAGATTACTGACAGGACAATTCTAGACAAGCAGGTTGTTCATGAAACTCTATACAAACTCTGGAACGACGAATACATAGATTCAGAGGTTTGTTGCATAAACCGAACACATACCATTTCTTTCTTGTACAAGCTTTCTACTTCATCCTTCTTAAAATTTTGTCCCTTTACTTTGGAGTTGCTGTATCAAAATATTTTCGGAAGATTAACAGTGTACTTATTGCAGTGTCTTCAGTCTCTAACCCACTTTAATGATGTGAAAGAGGTTAATTGGTTTAGTATGTCATTTAACAGAGCAGTCTGGACAGTATCAAAACGCCCAACACCCATGACACTGTAATTACACCTTAGACTTACTCATTACGATTTTAAATTTCAAAATGGTGTAGGACAGATCACAGATCCCACTTGACAATGCACAGGACGGTTGCACAATGCATGTTTTAGACATATATGTGCCAGCGGGGGTGGGGGCACTTCCATTTCTGTATTACAAGTATGGTGGGATGGAGGAGGCTGGGTTAGTCGAAAGATGGTTAGACATCGAAGGACACAAGGGAACACTGATTTTTTCAGTGTCAGAAGGGGTAGAAAATGCCCCCAAGCCAGGTTCAAACAAATAAGCATTGAGGTAGTATGAGTCCCTTGGACTAGTGATTGCTTTTTCATGTTCATGAGGCTCACTTCAATGTTCCTTAAAACCTTAAACTTCTTAATCTACACCAAGACTTGTATGGCAAGTTATTTACACCATAAACCTTAGCAATGTCTTCTACCCTAAAGTTCCACGATAGCATAGTTGGAACTGATTGCGTTATGCTAGCAATTGTATTTATCTAATTAATGAGCTAAACATAAGCAATTAATGGGAAAGTGGGTTTTCCCTACTGCCAATTCCAAAGTTTCAGGCTAGAATAGCAAATGTCTTGTGCTTGTTTTATCACTGTTTTTAAGCTTTTGTTTGCTCTTTATGATTTACTAGTAGATTGCAAATTAGTTATTTTTTCTGTAAACATGTCAAGTTTACCATCAATACTTCTTCAGCAATATTACTAAATTGGATGCAATTTTATGGCAACTTGAGTTTTTTTATTTTTGTAGAGCAAAATTCAGAATGTTTCAACCTGATTGACAGACAGACTAAGCCTAGCAATTGACCACTCTGTTCTTGGATTCAGCAGTGAATACAATCACTGAATTTGTGAATTGTTACAGTTACCACTTACATTTAGTAGAGTATTATAGCGACTTAAATATTTGTAAGCATATTGTTCCATACTTCAAATAGACAACAAAATACTGCTTCTTCTGACAGGATGTCAATTATGTTGCAGAGAGTCCCAACTACATCAGGAACAGGAACTGGAAGCGCTCAGTTCTTTGTTTGGAGAGTAAAAAATATTTATAGGGAACACTTTGTGGACCATCTTTACCATGCTGCTTTAAACTTGCGCCAGATGATCAATTACATGGCTGAACTATTACTTGAGGTTAGTTAGTTAACCCGATATTTTCATGTTTAGATCCAAACTTATAAGCTGATCATCGGAGATCAAAATTTTATTTGGAAAATGTAATTGGGGATTATAATTCCTTGACTAGTCTGAATGCTGTTTTACTACATGATCAAGTCAAACCACTATTCTAAAAAAAATGATTCTTATTTGTGTTATCTCATTCTCTGTGGGTAGGTGGAATTTTATTTTCTTTCTGATGTTTTATCCCTAAATTTGCATAAAAACAAACTTCTCTTTGACCAAATTCTGAAAAATTAGTTTTGGACTTGATTTGTATTCCCCTATTGGTAAGTAGTGATTGTGTGCAGGCTGCAGAGCAGGAAGATGAGAACGTTATGTAGCGGTTGAAGATAGTTTGAAATTAATATTTGCTATCATATAGGCACCAAATGTTTCTTATCCAACTAATAATGTTTTGACTGAAAGTAACGATTGGGTGCAACCGTATTCCACTTGGTAGTAGTGTCTTCAGACATGGCATGGATTAACAACCTGTAGATTTGCCAATATACTACTGTTTTTGGTCAGCAAAGCTAATGATTTCATCTTCTTTTACCAGCAAACTCATCAATTTTTACCCTGCAGTGTTTGGCTTGAGTTGTCTTAATTTCATCTTCCCAGTGTTTTGTCGATAACACATGTATTCGATTAAGCTGAAAATAAGCGCTAAGCACTGATTTTGTCTCGTGCTGATTTATTGTGTGAGAAAAATACTGTTCCGTAACTAAAAAATAAGCGTTTGTTGCTCATACATTGGTTTAAAATCATGTATTTCAGGGCTCAAAGGATGAAATCAAGCTTCGGAACAGAAAAAACATGTTGGTCCTAGCTCTCACTAGACATGATGAATCTCTTATGTTGTTCCATGATTTTTGAGAACACTGGAATAGGATCTGGTCTGTCATACTTTACATATATGGATGTAAGTTAGATGACTAAAAATAAAGTAGCTTAACTTTTTGCAGATAGGTATTTATTTATGCATTATGATAGGGTGAAGGCGTCAATGTGTCATGTTCATTGTTTGATCCACTGAATATTTCAAAACAAACTTTTTGAAAAGATGATAACGGCTATATTTGTATTTTAAAGCAGTTTCAAAATGTATATAATAACTTTATATATTCTGCTTACATTCCATACTATTAATCAATGGTGAAACCAATGTCTGGGTAGCCATGCTTGTAGTTTCTGTCAGTTGATTGTGTTTATCATACTGAGTGTGGTTGACTCTGGATAGGTAAGTAAAAGGATCATATATTTTTCCTTAACCTTCTCTTTTTTTTTTCGAATATTTTCACGTGTGCCACCACTTGTAATTGATGTGGTGTTAGACTATAGAAGTATACCGAAAATTTTCCCTTTTTTCTACTTTTTGTAAGATTATCCCTATTTCTTCTATGCATTTCATAATACCAATTCGTTCCGTTTGGTTTGTTTTGAGTCCATTTATGATTTATGTACTACTCAGATTTGTTATGGTCCTTTGGCGTACTGTAAGTGCAACTGATCTCTTCCATTTTCTAGAAATTACGACGGATCCAAGATTTTTTTTTAAAAAAAACTCCGTCTTAAAAGATTGAAATACTAATTTCGTACGTGCCGATCATGTTTTCCACTTTTTCTGCCAGATGATCCAGGAGAGAGAAAAAGAAAACACTCGCTCCCTCGCTTACGAAACTCCTGCTCGCTCTTACCGTACCGGCGCCCTGCTGTCACCGATGATTGCAAGTGGATAATCTAGTTGCAGAGAGGTCGGATATTGCGCCACTTGGAGCGGCCATCATCGTTCTCGTCTGAAAACTGAGGCCGTAACCGCGTGGGCATGCATGCAGATACGACCATGGACTTCTGCGAGACGTGCACTACCGTATAACGCCCATGTGCATACCGGCACGTTCCAGCTAAGCTACACTGCTGGTGCTGAGAGAGCCTTCGCCGGTCATCAGGTCAACTGCATGCAATGCAATTAGCTGGAAACAATATACTCTACGTAGCCAACAACCCAAGGCCCAGGCTACTGTCTTAGTGTCCTGTGATTAGGGACTGTCCATGGGAGGGAATGTTCGGCGACGTACCAATCGACCGAGCCATGTTCGCTTGTCTATTTTTTTATTTTTTAATATAGAATAATTTTTTTCTCATAATAAATAAGTCAAAATCAATATTTTTTCCGATAAACGAATAGGAAAAGCAACTGTGTGAAAAGGCCGTGGACAACAAGCAATCAGAAGCGCTTCGCATACAAGACAAACGCCGTACGTACTTGCAGCTATGCATATGATGGATCCAGCTAGCGGATGCGTATCTACACTATACGGGAAGCAGTTGTCGACATCCTTTCAGTGCGCCAAATACGTACGTTGTGTGTAGTTCTTTTACGTGATTGAACTTTTGAGGCAGTACTAGGTGTTTCTCTGAATGTGAACCTGAGGTGGTTGGTAAAAGATCGATGTCTCTTGAAGGGAACTCGAACTCTGCATTGCTGGCCGGTGGCCGGGCCTGCCTGTTGCATGCAGCTGCGACAGCTTGCTGTTGTACAGTACCGTACATTAGAGTAGAAGCAATCCATAAATACGTCTCCATACTGCCACCGAGAAAGGTAAAGCAATGTCATCCGGCTTCACCAGAACTGCCATGATTCCATCATGATCCATGCTACCTACTACCCCTGGGATTTCCCTTGAACATAGTACTGTAAGCAGTAGAAGCCTAAATGGTTTATACGCTCTCACCAGCCATATACGTACTACGCCGTCTGAGATTCTGGTCACCGCGTGGGCGTAGCGTACTACGCCTTCTGAGATTATAGTCGCCGCGTCCAGCGTCGCAACTCGCAAGTATTTTCCTACACATGCTAAAAATCTGGACGTCGTCGCCCAATCCTTCTGATTGGTTGCGTCGCAACTCGCAAGAAGGGAAGATGATTTACAGTACAAACACACAGTGGTTGGAGTAAGGATGGATTCGGATCGGATATGCATGGATTCGAATTCGGATGTCACTATTTACCATATTTTAAATCGAATTCGGATACGAATCATTTCGGATACAAATCGAATGTGAATAGTTCGAATTCGAATTCGCATTCGAATACATACTTGACTTGAAACATAGCGATATATAAATTATTACTTTTCTTTACTAATAATTTTATAGTAAATTAAAATTAGGATACAAGTAGTGAGTAAATTATTAGTAGCGTACGCAATAGATACTTTATTTAAAAATAATATATGTATTAATAAATATTTTAATAATTAAATATATCACAATTAATATTTCTAATAAAGATTTAAAATATTTAATAATAAAATAGGTACATGTATAAATATGATTTATTATTAAATACATAAAAAAATAATATATTTAAAATTAATATAATTAGATATATTAAAAGAAATTAAATTTTATCATTATATATCAAGAGTAATAATAGATTAAAATAATTAAGTATTTATTATATCAATAATTTTTAACTGTTTAAATGGTATATATCATTACTTTATTAGTATAATTAAAATTAGCATATTTATTATTAGTAATTAATAGTTTTAAATAGTTTTATCAATTACTTTATTCTTTTCGGATACGGATAATGTCGGATATTTCAAATATGAATATTAAATCGGATAGAGAAGAATCGAATTCGAATACATCCATTCGACATCCATATTTAAATCGAATATGAATACGAATATCCATATTAACACTTTCGAATATGAATATGAATAATTTAGATTTCCAGACATCCGAATCCGTCCTTAGGTTGGAGACTTGAAGGATATGATTGCCAAGACCCTTTGGCCTGGTGCACTCGTATTCGTTCCTCTGTGCTACTCTGATCATGGTACTGTCTGTCTGGATGTAGTAGTAGCACCGAACGTCCGAAAATCCACGCACCTCACCCTGTGTCTGTGACCGTCTGACGTACCGCGTACGTACCACGGTCAATGGATGATGAGCTGGAAGCCAAAGGGCCGGCACACAGCAATGGCCACAGCGCACAAGCAGCCCTGTGTGTGATCCGGCCCCGTTCGTTCGTATACAGGCATGTGACATATTTGCCTGAGCATGTGGCCCGCGCTCAGCTCAATCACCACCTACAGTCGCGGACAAATTTCCAGCCGCCGGGCCTGGCTGCCGGCGACGTGGCTCTTATCATGGCTGACCGACCCGCCGGCACGCATAATCCTGCGTGGAACTGAAGTGGGATTAGGACGTACTACGCCATCGCCACCTCGCTCATGCATGTTAGGCTCCTTTCGTCCTTGAACGCGGAGTACAGTTGTTAGCCAGAAACGGAAATTGTGCGCTTGTTTAGCGAATCGGGATATCGGATAGAAACTTGACGATGTGCACGTTCGAAGCAAGCTGCTACATGTACGCGTGTACATGTGTCGTGTGCTAAACTACTCCCCAGCCAATGCAATCAATGTACCCTCGCTAGAGCAAATAAACACGAACCTTAGTACTGTCGTACTATGAGACTAAGGCCCCGTTTAGATCCCAGTTGCAGTTGCAATTCTGCACTGTAGCACGTTCGTTTGTATTTGACAATTTTTGTCCAATCATGGCCCAAGTAGGCTTAAAAGATTCGTCTCGTGATGTACATGCAAAAAGTACAAACATGCAAACATTTCGTCTACATTTAATGCTCCATGCATGTGCCGCAACTTTGATGTGACTAGTTACCGTTGCAATTTGCACTGGATCTAAACAGGGCCTAAATCAACAAGAGCATACGGAGTAGTACTTCACTCAAGCAAACAGGGTCCAGGGCAGCACCAGGCGTCCAGGCGGAATTTTAGCCTTTCTCTCTCTCTCTCTCGCAAGATGAGTTTTTTTCTAATATTTTTCTGTACACAGTATAATTTTTTACTAAATCTCTTCTCATGTACTATAACTAATGGTACTACTAATTAAAAGCATTAGAAGAAGCTCACTGTTTTACATTGGTAGAGTGATCGAGCTCAGCCGGCTCCCGTACAAAGCGAGTGTTCCTAGCAGGGCATGACACAGGCCAATCTCGAGCGGCTGTGTCCGTGTGACATCCGCATCCCCGCCAGCATCCGTAGCAATGGTTCCGCTCGAAAGGCGCGCGTGCGTGCACCCCGGGCCGGCCGGCAGCCTGGGCCCGTGACTGCACCTTTTGCGCGAGGCGGCACATGGCCATGGCCATCCAATGCTCCCCTGCCCCCGGACGGCCGGACTCTCCGCGACGCGATGCCCAGTCAAGACGCATCGATCGGAGGCTTGGAGCGATGCGCCCTCGATCCAGGTCGGTTCGTTCAATTTCGTCTCGCGCGTCCGATGGCAGCTACTAGCTGTTGTGACGTGGGTTGCTGTTTGGCTAGCCGCCGCGGGGATCGGAACGGGACTGGATGATCTCAGTCTCATCCCACATGCATGACCGAGCGAGCGAGACTACGCGCGCGGGGAAGACCTTTCTGTCATTATTATTAATTAATCGGTTCCAGCTAGCAATTGTCGTGTGTCGTGTGCGTATAGCGTACACACACAACTACAGAAGCTAGTGTAGTACACTGCCACCGCATGTCGTTGGTTTCTTCTGTTTCCCACTCATTGACTGCGTTTTGCGCCTGCGATCACGGCTTTGCACGACTTTTCTTTCATTGGTCGCCAATCGGATTCTGCATGCATATACGATCGACGCCCCCCTTAAATCATGTAGCACCACCCCTTCCACGTCTTCAATCGACCATTTGGAGAGAGTATAATGCATTTAGTATTGCCATGGAAGAAGCTCTAAATCTGAACGGTTAAGTACACCGTACAGCTTAATACGGCAGCTGGCTGTCTTCCTCGATGATTGAACAAATTATATGATGATATCGACAGCAGCACGTCTAAGTACGAGACAGATAGAGGTCAACGGTACGTATATATCCACACACAATTAACTAATAATTAATACCATCGGCCCTCTAGCTGTCATGATCACATTTAATGATTTACGTACAAAGGAAACACGGAACTTACGGAAGGGCCGAGAAACATGCTAGCCATGTCCGCCTGCATGATCTTCTCGAACGAAACACGTTGACCGTGCTGCGTTAGTTAGTTGGCTTAGTTAATTATACCACCGCTCGATCGAGATCCTCCGTGAAGCACAAGCAGAGACGACGCTAGCTCACGCGGCGAGACGAGATGACTTTTGCATGCCGCCTAGCTTGCCGGTGATCATTGGAGCTCAATTCGCGATGGCTCGTACGTGCATGTGGCCTACGGCTGCCGGCCGCCGGGCGAGAGGCCGCCGCGTTCAGCGCCGGGCATTAGGGGGCCGCGGCCGCCGTCACCACACCAACCAAACACATTATTATCCAATCATCCGTCAATAACCCCGTCGTCGCCCCGGCTGCTGCACGCTGTACAACGCACATGCGTGACAATTATCCCGCGCCGCGCCGCCGCCGCCCGCGTATCGCGACGGACGACCGTGCCTCCCCCGGAACACATGGGCCAATGCAAGGGCAGGAATTCCAAGCCGGCCGGCGGGTAGTTTTTTTTTTCACAAGGAAGGCCATCGGAGGGGCCTCCCGGTGCCAACGCCGGAGCTCGAACCCGGGTCACCGGCGTGAGGGCTGGCTCAAGGAGCCACTCGGGGCTTGTACTTTAGGTACGTTTCAGGCTATGCCAGAGACGAGATCTAGCTAGCTAGGAACACTAGCTTAATATAAGTACAGGTGTCCGCTAGCTACGTGGTGCATCATGCAGTTCTTTATAGAGTAAAAGTACATTTTTAAACCTCCAACTCATAGATTTTAGGCCTTCAATTATGAAAATCGGTAACAGACAACCCTCCAACTATTAAAACTGGACAAATTCAGTCCTCGACTAGTTTCGAAAACGGTTTTCTATTTTCTAGTGACAATAAAAATCCTGTTCGATCTCTACAAGTCTGTAATAATTTATTTATGGAACTAGTTGATGTTTTCTTCTAAAAAATGTTATATATATGTTGATGATATACTTCAAATGGTTTAGACCTTACTTGTTTTAAATAAATAACAAGCATGATCGAACAAGATTATAGATTATTTAGAATAAATTAATTAATTACGAACTTGTGGAGATCGAGCAAGATTTTGACAGTTGGAGGGTGTCAGTGACCCTTCTTTATATGCAAAGTATGAAAGTATATAGCTCTTGGTGAGGATAAATTAAGGGTCTTTTATTGAGACTTAAGATTGCACATAGGAAATTCCATGAGGTTCTGTGAAATTATGAGAGAGAGAGAGAGAGAGAGAGAGAGAGAGAGAGAGAGAGAGAGGACAAATTAAGGGTCTTTTATTGATACTTAAGATTGCACATAGGAAATTCCATGAGGTTCTGTGAAATTATGAGAGTGAGAGAGAGTGAGAGAACTCAATTGGACAAAGCCAAGACTAATCGAATGAGTAGCATTTTGCAATTATCCCTTTTCCCCCCATCTTTTCATCAATATTTAAACTTTGGACAGGCGCACCCACCTGAATGCTGTAAACGTTGCTTGGTCTTTGCTAAATGCTAAGACAGGGGCTTTGCCCTTTAACTCTAAAAATATTGAAAAGGATCGTAGCTCTGTCACCATTCTTTATTTAGCAACACAAATTCAGTGCACACATTGCGAAATGGAACTGATGCAACAGCTGCTTGCACGCATGCGATCTACATTTTGGCCTGTTGCGTGATAGCGAAATGAAACTGATAGTACTACATTTGCCAAGGAGACAGAGAAATGAAACTGATGCAACAGACCCAGAATAAAGCGTTACCTCTGATGAACACGTAGCACGTCTGTTTCTCCATGCCAGGATAAAAGCGTCGGTTGACAACTGATTGCTCGGTATGGATGGATCATGGATGAACTATAACCAGAGCTCGTATATTTCCTTCGTGTATGAGTACGTCTCCCAATAATGATAGAATTGTTGCAAAGAGTTACGTAATTCTTTTTTTTTTTTTTGCTTTTAAGTGTTACGTAATCCTGCAATCATCAAGTCGGGCGTGGGGTTTTTCTGCCGATCCGGGGAAAAGAAAACGCAGCACAAGGAATGCCCTTCAAATGGCAACGCGTGCTAACCTACGTACGCCTGCGTGAAGCGTCTGATTTAGCGTTACACTTACGCTGTCAGTCCCAATCCCAAACCATGATTATTACATACAACCACCAATCCAGACAAGAGTAGGCACTGGTGGCAAGTCATAAGCTACAGAGAAGCTTGATCTGAAACAGAACCATCGGCCCTGCTCAACGTACGCGACCAGTAATGGTTAGGAGAAACGAACCAATCGTCGTCTGCTCTTACTGCCCGGCACCTGGGAGTCGCTGTCCCGATGCCCCTTATTACACCGGTTGATTGGTCATCTCGACCGTGACCGCATGTAATAGTATGTATTGTACTACTAGTATGTATAGTCAGACGACTGCCGAAACACTATTATTGTTGTGTGGTTACCTCACTCACTGTAACAACGGAGTACTTAAACAACCAACTAAAGCTTTCGTTAAATTTGCCGCCACGACCGCGATCTGGAGATCTGCAGGCGGAGAGGCGATGAGCCTTTCAGGCGGCGGGATACGGCGTGGTCCCCTACACGAGCGAGCGCGACGCGGCGGATGCGTCCGTGGAAACGGAGAGGGACGACGAGGGGATCCAACCGAAATCCTGGCGCAGCGAGGGAAGACGGAAGCTTTGACCCGCGCGGCGAGTGGAGCGCACCTCACCTGCCGCGACGACCGGCGGCCAGCAGGGCGCGCACAAGCACAAGGCGCCGCACGAAGCGCACAGCCGCAGCAGCGTCACCGCCCACCCACAGCCCACACGGCCCAGCAGGCCACCATGAGACTGACCACGAGGCACAGAGGCAGCCAGGCCAACAGCGGCAAGCGCGGCAGGTGCCTGCCCCTGCGCTGCGCAGCCACCTAAACTAATCTAAAGCCTAACATATCAAATATAAAATAACCTCTCCGTACAACCATACAAACTTTTAATCGAGACCGTATAATGTTGATTCAAAGGGCCACGGGAGAGAGGTGGAAGGAAGAATTTGCAAATGTATGATTAAGAACGGACGGTTAAGCAAAAAATTACCCAGTCCCCTTACGTCCCTTGAATCAACATCATATGACTCAGATTAAAAATTTAGAAGTTTACACGAAGTGGTTGGTTTGCGCCGGTAAATAAACAAGTAAAACCGCCTCCGCGCGCTCGCAAGATAAATACGCACTCCGAGGCCGTGCACACACGCAGCCCGAAACGCGAGCACAATCAACACACACAACCATTACCACCGCAGCAGGCAGCAGCAGCGTTCGCAATGGCACCTCGTCTCGCCTGAGCTTCAAGGAGCGCGAGGCGGCTAGACGCGCCGCGCGCTGCATTGGCGCCGCGCGCCCGGGAGCGTGGCCTGCCGCCGCCGATCGCCGGCTGGCACCCCCATTACTCACTGCGTGCGTTGGGTTAGCCAGCTCGCTGCGCCGTCAGGAAAGCCAAAAACGCGGCGTCCCCGGGAATGGCGGGCCGCCGCCGACTGGTGACGCTGCCGGTGCTGCTGCTGGCGGCCGCGTTCCTGGCCGGCGGCGCCGCAGGCAGCATGCCCTGGGCGAAGTTCGAGCTCATCCGCCGGGACCAGGCGCCCTGGGACGAGGTGGCGCGCAGGGACCAGGAGCGCACGGCGTTCATCTGCTCGCACGCGCGTCGCCGCGCGACGGAGGCGGCGGCGGCAGCCGGGGGCGGCAAGCCCAGGGCGAAGGCCAAGGCCAAGGCCGCGCCGGCCGTGGACGAGGCCTTCGCGATGCCGCTCTCGTCGGGCGCCTACACGGGGACCGGCCAGTACTTCGTGCGCTTCCGCGTCGGCACGCCCGCGCGGCCGTTCCTCCTCGTGGCCGACACCGGCAGCGACCTGACCTGGGTCAAGTGCCGCCGCCACGACGCGTCCGCGCCAGCCCCGGGCTACGGGTACGGCGCCCCAGCCCCAGCGTCGAACGACTCTTCCTCCTCGCCATCCTCCTCATCGGTCTCGGCGGCGGCGGCGGCGTCCTCCCACGCGCGCGTGTTCCGGCCGGACAGGTCGCGGACGTGGGCGCCCATCCCGTGCTCCTCCGACACCTGCACGGCGTCCCTGCCCTTCTCGCTCGCGGCCTGCCCCAGCCCCGGCAGCCCCTGCTCCTACGACTACCGGTGAGTCCCGCCCCTTCCCAGCACACGCTCGCATTCCATCCATCCCCTCGTAGTCGTAACATAACATAAGCAGGATGGCATTAACCCGTGCTTTACTTATAGTGCTCCTATGTAAACCACTGCGCGTTAATGGCGGTCCTCCGTCCGTCGTCGACCCATCGATCTGACTCGGGGTGTGGTGTGGGGGCGTGCGTGGTTAATTCGGTCCGGGCATTGATGAGAATGCAAGCAGCAACAGCGGCTGCCGCGGCAGCAGCCTGCAATTAGTGTCTGCCTTGTTGGTTGGTGGGTGAGAGTCGGGAGATCTCGGGAGGTTGCCGCCGGCAACGGCGAAGCAGCGCGGGGTGGGCATCGGGGGCGCGTGTTCAATGCGCCGCAGCTTTGCTGCCCCTCTGCCTTGGCCGGCCAGCGTATCGCCGCGGCAGGATAGATTGCCACTATAGCACTGTTCTCTTGTGATTGGGATCGCACGATGCGATGCGCGCCTTCATGCCCGGCCGATTGCATGCGCGGGGTGGGTTTCGCGCCTGCGCCGTGCGCCGGAGCTCTGGCGATCGGCGGGTCGTCGCTTCCTCGGGGACCAAGCAGACAAGCAGTCATTATTCATCGACTCGTCGCCCACGTCCTGCCGCGCCGCCCTTTTTCCAGTCACGGAGACAGACACGGAGCGGCCATCATGCATTCAGCGCGCTGCTCACCCAAAAACTGAGCGACCCGGGCAAACAACAATGTGACACTGACTGACGACGCTTGCCTCTGATTCCGATGCCGACCGATCTCCTTTACCGATCGGCGTCAGTGGCGTCGGCGTCGGCATCCCGATAAGCATCATGTTACGTGCACGCGCGCGCGCATGTGCGCTGGAGATCCTAGCCTCCAGAAAAGGACGCCCATGGCGAGCAGGAGCAGGCGGGCACGAGGGGGCGAGAGCATGGGCATCCACCGATGCCGATGGCGATGGCGTGGCAGTCCGTCTGCTCCTCGACACGTCACGCGGGGGTGTGGTGGTGTTGCTGAATGCTGAGCCACTGAGCCCTGGCAGCGTCCGTATCTAGGCAGGCGCCCTTGGCGCTTGCTGTTGCCGTGTGCTGCCAACGACAGCGGCGCCGCGGAAAGAGAGCCGGCATCCGAACATGGCGGTGGCCGGTGGTCGCGAGCGGCTGCAGCAGCCAGGCTCTGCCCCTGCTCCGTCATGTGCGATTGCGACGCCGGATTCGGGGTGTGTTGTGTAGTGTACTCCATCCACTCCACCCTCATGGGTGGCCGTGTCAAATTGTCAGGACATTGAACATATTCCTTGGCAAAAGCCAAAAGGGGCGGTGAAAAATCTAGGCTAGACCGTTGTTTAACCTCCCTTAGTTTTAGGATTAGGAGTACTATTTGCTTTTCACTGACGCCATTGTGCCAAGTGCAATTGTGCCCAAGCAGAGACTGTGGCAACCGTACAGAACGCTTCGGGATTCCACGGAGTTGCTCGGCTGGACTGGCCCTGGAGTTCGTGTCAACATGTCTCGCTACATGGCCAAAAGGACATCCCGGTCCGCTCACATCATGTTCCTTTGCCTGGCAACTTGATCAACTAAGGCCCGGCCTCCTGTCTGCAAATATTGTATTTGGGAGTATTGCCTTACCTTTCGTAGGATATGCACATGGTGCCCCTGTTTCGGCAAAACGATCTGGGGGAATGGCCAATGTGGAGGGCGCCAAGCGTCACATATACTACAATGCAATCAATTCTCGTGAACCATACCATACCATCAGCCTGTTCGGTAGCGCTGATTGTGACTTATGCTGATTTATTGTGAGAGAAAAATACTGTTCCGTGGATAAAAATAAGCGGCTGATTGAAGAAGCGAACGGGCTGCATACCATACCTGAGCCACGTTCTCTCTGGTCAAAGCTCCTTCTGGCTGGATTAGAATAGCTAATCCTCCAGTTCAAATGCATTCTGCTAGTGAACAAAAATAGCTTGGCATTCATGAGCTGTGACAGCGATGATTGCCATCGCTGTCAGCCTGTTCTTTTGGCTGAAAAATAAGCGCTGATTTCAATTCGTGCTGATATATTGTGAGAGAAAAATACTATTTCGTGGCTGAAAATAAGCGCTGATTGGTCAAAAGAATTCTCTCTAACGAGGAGGCAGGTAACGTAAGGCTGCTGAATCAGGTTGGCACTGCACTGCCATGCTAGGCCCATGTCCATTTCTTGGATGCTTTTGTACTCCACAGTAGTCTCCTTGTTCCTGACGTTCAATGATTCTGCTGAAGCGGAAGGGCCTGCATCTGCTGCGTGCCACTTCTGTCGCCTGCAAGTCGAAAGCGCGCAAGCATACTATACTACCGTATAGGCGTATGCACATGTAGCGTATACACATGTCTGCTTCTGTTGCTGTACGGGTTTTGTTATTTCTTGGTCAAACTTGGTAGTCGCACCCACTCAGGAGATGTTTCGATTAGCATACAGGCAGCTAAACCAAGCAATTCTTTAACTGCAATTTGCAAACGAAAAATGCTTTGTTTACTCGGAGTAGATGAGGATTCACCGAGGTACGGTAGCGGCGGCCGGCGGGCTCGATGAAGAGATCGATCCCTGAATCGCGCCCCATGTGCCATGCCATGCATGCGGCGACTAACCGAACCGCCACGTATTTTTCTCGCGTGATCCGCGGGGGCTTGCAGGTACAAGGACGGGTCGGCGGCGCGCGGCACGGTGGGCACCGACTCGGCGACCATCGCGCTGTCGTCGGCGGGGCGGGCGGCCGCCAAGAAGCAGCGGCAGGCCAAGCTGCGGGGCGTCGTGCTGGGCTGCACCACGTCCTACAGCGGCGAGAGCTTCCTCGCCTCCGACGGCGTGCTCAGCCTCGGCTACAGCAACATCTCCTTCGCGTCCCGCGCCGCGGCGCGCTTCGGCGGCCGCTTCTCCTACTGCCTCGTCGACCACCTGGCCCCGCGGAACGCCACCAGCTACCTCACCTTCGGGCCCAACCCGGCCGTGTCGCCGTCGTCCTCGGTCTCCAACTCCGAGACGGCCTGCGCGGGGGGCTCGCCGTCGCCGGCGCCGCCGCCGGCGCCCGGGGCGCGGCAGACGCCGCTGCTGCTCGATCACCGGATGCGCCCGTTCTACGCGGTGACAGTCAACGGCGTCTCCGTCGACGGGGAGCTCCTCAAGATCCCGCGCCGCGTCTGGGACGTCGAGAAGGGCGGCGGCGCCATCCTCGACTCCGGGACGAGCCTGACGGTGCTCGTGAGCCCGGCGTACCGCGCCGTGGTGGCGGCGCTGAGCAAGAAGCTGGCCGGGCTGCCCAGGGTGGCCATGGACCCTTTCGACTACTGCTACAACTGGACGTCGCCGCTGACGGGCGAGGACCTCGCCGTGGCCGTGCCGGAGCTGGCCGTGCACTTCGCGGGGTCGGCGCGGCTGCAGCCGCCGGCCAAGAGCTACGTCATCGACGCGGCGCCCGGCGTCAAGTGCATCGGCCTGCAGGAGGGCGAGTGGCCCGGGGTGTCCGTCATCGGCAACATCTTGCAGCAGGAGCACCTCTGGGAGTTCGATCTCAAGAACCGACGGCTAAGATTCAAGC
The DNA here is from genome assembly GCA_038502445.1 of Eremochloa ophiuroides. Lineage (NCBI taxonomy): Eukaryota > Viridiplantae > Streptophyta > Magnoliopsida > Poales > Poaceae > Eremochloa > Eremochloa ophiuroides. The sequence goes on from JAHLJS010000006.1 coordinate 61,183,454, forward strand.
GGTCGCGGTGCATGCAATGATTGGACGGCCCGAGGCCATCCAATCGGTTCCTCCCTCCACTTCTTCATTTTTTTACCCCTTGGTGGTGGTGATCTTGCTGATTCTTTTTTTTTGTTTTTTTTTTGTTTTACCCATGTTCAGATACTAATGCAACGAGAAAATGTACCTTCTTGCAATGCCAAGTGTGATAAGCTGTAATCAGTTTTCCTTTTGTTCTCCCACTCTCTCTCCTCTGGTTCTTCTCATTCTAATGAATATATATATTCATTCTCTGAGTTCACTCTTTCGTTCCGGTTCCACATCTGTGCCTATCTGTTATGCAAGGATTTGCTAGATGACACTAAGGTGTTAGCTTGAACATGTTGGCACAGTACGGTGGCGGATGCTATCGTCCTTCGGACATGAAAGGAGGAGGGCAAGGCGAGGACGAGGGAGTCAGGCCATGGCGTGACGGGAAAGAGAGGGAGGCGATTATATATTGGTGGAAAAAGAAGGCTGTAAGTAGAAGAAAGAAGACCAGCCACGTTTGATGAAAATTCAAGCGTCCAAAATTCACGTGTTTTTCGGAGTTTCAGGTCATGAAAACAACCGAGCACAAAGAAGTAAACTAGCATCATGAAGCTTAACATACTGACTACCACCAGCAAAGGACGTACCCAGTGCAGAGAGAGTTCTCGCTCTGTGCGGGGTCTAGGGAAGGGTATTAGTAGAATGCGCTACTCTCGTCGGTACAATGTGAGGAGACCACGAATCAGAAACCTTCCGGTCACATACGGTAAGACTCTACTGTTTGCACCAGACCTGCACTTTGACTACCACCAGCAAAGGGACATTACATGACATTAAGCCATTTCCCTTTGTATTGAGCTTTTTTCCAAGATCAAAACACCAGAAGGTCAACGACCTTCACAGATCTTTCTCCAGTCTAGAGCTATCATGTACAGGATTTTGTTCCACTCACCGTCCACGCCTGATTCATGTTGGATTTATTATGGGGTAGGCCTATTTATATATTTAATAAATCAATAAACTCTATGATATGTAATTATGGATATTATTATTAGTACCGGATTAAAATTCTAAAGGTCGTTGACTTGACTTATATGGTGGGAAATATTCCACTTAATTTGAGAAGTTAAGAAAATGACCAAGGCGTGTCACACGCGTGGCGAGGCAGGCAACGGGCGTGGCGTGTTAACTTTTTAGCACTCACTCACAATGATGACAGGAGTTTCAACTCTTTCACATGCCCACCTCCTCAATGCCATGCGCGACTCTTCATTTCCCTCACCTTTCCCCTTCCTACGCCTAGGATAAAGGGAGACCCCCTGTCTCTTAGGTACGCGAGAGATAAACATAACAGAAACATATTTTCGCTGCAAGAAAGTAATCCCTATCTCGTAACTTCACGCGCACGGAGGAGCGAGAGGGTAGGTGCCTCCGAAGCCCTTGCCGTTCGAGACCTTGCACGAGGGATCGGCAATTAGGTTTTTGAGGAGCGTCTTCGCGACTGCCCAAATCACCATCGTCGTTCGTCGGCTTCTTCCTCAAGTCGCCGGCGACATCGTCTTCATCCTCCTCGCGGGCGGACTTCATCATCTTCCTGGAGGTATGACGCTGAAAGTTGGACAAGGATCCGGATCATCGGAGCGCATGGGAGGGTATGATCCCTTCATCTCCAATCTGTCTTTCGTTCTGCAGTTCCTGCTTGTTTCAGTAGTTCTTTCATGTCGTTTCTTATGCTGTCCCGAGTCTGTTTTATTAGTTCTATCATATCATTTCATATCTTGCCTGATGTCTGTCTCTGCGAGTTTCATGTTCTGCCTATCTGTTTCTGCTTTAAGTTATATGTCATGTCTACATGTTTCAGTGGTTTAGTTTTGTTGTTTCATATACTGCTGCTCATATGTTTCACATGTTCTGTTATGTTGTTTCACATGATGTCGTGAGTATGTTGCTGTTATGATATATGTATCATGCTTTTATGTTTTCAATATGCATATGCTCCTCAAGTTTATTGTTCACATGTTTCATATACTTATGGATATATTTATTATCATGTTTTTAATGATTAAATATCTTTTATATGTCGTTATCATAATGTTAATTTATGGAATTAAAATGACATGAAAATTGCCTAATTATCTAACAATCTAAAAAACCTAATTATAGGTATTTTTCTGTCAGAGGTTTTGCTGCTGTGTTAAAGCCTGATCCTTTTGATGGTAAAAACTTCTTCATTTGGAAAGCTAAGATGGAACTGTGGCTCACTGCAATGTCATGTTTTTATGCCTCTGAGGGCAAGCCTGCTAACTTACCTCCTGAGAATAAGGCTAAGTTTAAAGCTGATGACAACCTCTTTCGAGGTGCAGTGATTAGCGCACTTGATGCTAAATTCCAGAAAAGCTACATCATCCTTCTTACAGGGAAAGAGCTGTGGGATGCACTTGTGGGAAAGTTTGGAGTTACTGATGCTGGTAGCGAGCTGTATCTCATGGAGCAGTTGTATGACTATAAGATGGTTGAGAACCGATCTGTAGTGGAACAGCCCCATGAGTTTCAGGCACTAGCTAAGTAATTTGAACTTTTTCCTTATCCTTTGCCTGATAAGTTTGTGGCTGGCGGTATAATCGCCAAGTTGACACCTTCTTGGAAGGACTTTGCTACCTTCCTCAAACATAAGAGACATGAGTTCAATGTGGAAGAGCTCATTGGTACTCTTGACGTTGAGGAGAGGGTAAGAACAAAGGACAATGGAAAGAGTGTTGAGACCTCTACTGCTAATGTGGTGCAGAAGAGAAATTTTCGCAAGTTCAACAAGAAGAAAAATCAGAACAAGTAAGAGAACACAAACAAACCTGTTCAAATAGCACAGTTCAAAAAGAAGAGCAACAATAACAACAAGAGAAATGGAGGCTGCTTTGTGTGTGGCAGTGAACAGCATTTGTTCTTTCAGTTTATAATTCACCTGAGTGGTGGATAGACAGTGGTGCAAATATACATATGTGTGTGCTGATGTTTCTTTGTTTTCTTCCTACCAGGTCGGGAGGTCTGGCGCCTTGTTGATGGGAAATGTGTCGCGTGCTCATGTTCTTGGTGTTGGTATGGTCATTCTGAAGTTTACTTCGGGAAAGACGGTGTCATTGAAGAGCGTGCAACATGTTCCATCTATTAAGAAGAATCTTGTTAGTGCTTCCATGCTATGTCGAGATGGCTACAAAGTTGTTCTTGAGTCAAATAAATGTGTTGTGTCGAAACATGGTACCTTTGTTGGTAAAAGATATTATTGCGGAGGCTTGTTCTGCTTATCACTGCATGATGTGTGTAATAAGATGGTGAATTCTGTGAACATTTCTGATGAGTCGGATTTGTGGCATTCACGCTTTTGTAATGCAAGTTTTGGCTGTCTTATGCGGTTAGTAAATCTGAATTTAATTCCTAAATTTAAGTTGGTCAAAAAGTCTAAGTGCCATACATGTGTTGAATCAAAACAACCCCGCAAGCCACACAAGGCTGCTGAGGCGAGGAATCTGGCACCTCTAGAATTGTTCATTCTGATCTGTGTGAGATGAATGGAATTTTGACTAAAGGCGGCAAAAGATACTTTCTCACTTTTATAGATGACTCCTCCAGATTTTGCTATGTGCATCTATTAAAAACTAAAGATGAAGCGTTTAATTATTTTAAGGCCTATAAAGCTGAAGTTGAGAACCAACTTGAAAGGAAAATAAAACGGTTAAGATCCGATCGAGGTGGAGAATATTTCTCTACTGTGTTCGATGAGTTTTGCGTGGAACATGGCATTGTTCATGAGAGGACACCGCCATTCTCACCACAGTCCAATGGGATTGCTTAAAGGAAAAACCGCACTCTAACAAACTTGGTGAATGCCATGTTGAGTACAGCAGGATTATCCAAGGAATGGTGGGGTGAGGTGATTTTGACAGCGTGTCATGTCCTGAACAGAGTTCCAACAAAGAACAAAGAGATCACTCCATTCGAGGAATGAGAAAAGAGAAGATTAAATCTCTCATATTTGCGCACTTGGGGTTGTTTGGCTAAGGAGAATGTGCCAATCAATGAGAAGCGTAAACTTGGACCTAAAATTATTGATTGTGTATTTCTGGGCTATTCCTTTCACAACACAGGATATAGGTTCTTAACTATAAAATTTGACGTGCCTGATATGTATGTTGATATACTATCATGGAGTCAAGAGACGCTACATTGTTTGAAAATGAGTTTTTCATGAAGAATACACCTAATAAAACAAGTCATGAGACTATAATTCCCCATGAGCACGAACTGCCTATTTCTATAGATCATGCTGAGGATTCTCATGTTCACATCCCTGAGGTGGATGACACTATAGTCACTCGAAAGAGCAAGAGACCAAGGGTTGCAAAATCCTTTGGTGACGACTTTATAGTGTACCTTGTGGAAGACACACCAACCACCATTAGAGAGGCATATTCCTCTCCTGATGCTGACTTGTAGAAGGAAGCAGTAAGGGGTGAGATGAATTCTATTATGTCTAATGGAACATGGGAGGTCGTTGACCGTCCTTATGGTTGTCAACCTATAGGGTAGCAAGTGGATCTTCAAGAAAAAGCTTAGGCCTGACGGTACAACTGAGAGGTACAAGGCAAGGCTTGTGGCGAAAGGATATACCCAAAAGGAAGGTGAAGATTTCCTTGACACCTACTCACCAGTTGCTCAATTGACCACAATTCGCACATTGATTGCCGTGGCAGCCTCGTATGGTCTTATCATTCATCAAATGGATGTTAAGACAGCTTTCCTGAATGGAGAGTTAGATGAGGAGATCTATATGGATCAGCCGGAAGGGTTCATTGCGGATGGTCAGGGGAACAAGGTGTGCAGGTTGTTAAAATCATTGTATGGCCTAAAACAAGCACCTAAGCAATGGCATGAAAAATTTGATAACACTCTTACAGCTGCTGGTTTTGCTGTGAATGAGGCAGATACGTGTGTGTATTATCGGTATGGTGGGGGTGAGGCTGTTATGCTGTGCCTATATGTTGATGACATTTTGATCTTTGGATCAAATCTCAATGTGATTGAGAAAGTAAAGAAAATTCTATTGAGCAATTTCGAAATGAAAGATTTGGGAGAAGCTGATGTCATTATAAACATCAATCTTATTAGAGAAAGTGATGGTGGGGTAACTTTGTTACAATCCCATTATGTGGAAAAGGTGTTAAGTCGTTTTGGTTTTACTGACTGTGATCCTGCTCCCACACCGTATGACCCTAGTGTGCTATTGAGGAAAAATCAGAGAATAGCAAGGGATCAATTGACATACTCCCAGATCATAGGCTCACTTATGTACCTTGCGAGTGCAACAAGGCCTGACATCTCATATGCTGTGAGCAAATTGAGCCGGTTTGTGTCAAACCCGGGAGATGATCATTGGCGTGCTCTTGAGAGAGTGTTGCGCTACCTTAAAGGTACTATGACATACGATATTCATTATACAGGAAACCCTAGAGTGCTGGAAGGCTACTATGATGCCAACTGGATCTCTGGTGCTGATGAGCTTTATGCCACGAGTGGATATGTGTTCCTGCTTGGAGGTGGCGCTGTTTTCTGAAAGTCTTGCAAGCAGACTATCTTAACAAAGTCTACAATGAAAGCAGAACTCGCAGCATTAGACACTGCTGAGCTGAGGCCGAGTGGCTACGTGATTTTCTATTGGATTTACCGGTAGTTGAAAAACCGATACCGGCTATTTCCATGAACTGTGATAACCAGACTGTGATTATCAAGGTTAACAGTTCTAAGAATAACATGAAGTCCTCGAGACATGTAAAGAGACGTTTGAAATCTGTCAGAAAACTGAGAAACTCCGGAGTTATAACGGTGGATTATGTCCACACATCGAATAATCTGGCAGATCAATTCACTAAGGGTCTGTCACGCAATGTGATAGAAAATGCATCGAGAGAGATAGGTATGAGACCCACGTGAAATCTACTGTAGTGGTAACCTGCTCTATGTGATCGGAGATCCCATGAAGTAGAGTGGTGAAACAAGCTAGGAGTAGATTGAGAGGAAAGATCCCTTTCTAGACTCATTTCTGATGCACATCTTTCACATCTGTAAGGCAGGATGGTATTTACCTTAATGTATTCCAAGAGTCTTATAAAGATGAGATGTTGTCCTATAGAACATCTTTTAAGGAGTACACCTATATGAGTCAGACTGCTGGTCATATTTTATGGGATTTGGGTAATCCCTAAATACTCATGAAAGGCACTGTGACTTATATGCTTCAAACAGCGGGGATGCTTGTTGCAGCCTAGTATCAACAAAGGACTTGAGTGAATCTCACCTCACACAAAACTGTCAATTCAAGGTATAATCCATTGTTCAGTTGTGACTGAGTGAAGCTCCTGCTCTAGGTGGATGTTCAACTTAACAGTCTCCATCGAAACACTGGTATATCAAAGAATTGTTATTCTGGAACTACACTGTTACAAACCCTAGAGTTTGGTGGGGATTATTGGATTTATTATGGGCTAGGCCTATTTATATATTCAATAAATCAATAAACTTTATGGTATGTAATTGTGGGTACTATTATTTGTACCGGATTGGAATTCCAAAGGTCGTTGACCTGACTTATATGGTGGGAAATATTCCACTTAATTTGAGAAGTTAAGAAAAGGACCAAGGCGTGCCACACGCGCGTGCGCCGCCGCCGCCGCCGTCGCCGGCCGGCCAGGCCGGGGCGTGGGCGTGGGCATGGGCGTGGGCGTGGGCGTGGGCGTGGCGAGGCAAGCAGGCAGGCAGGCGGCGAGCGGGCGTGGCATGTTAACTTTTTAGCACTCACTCGCAATGATGACAGGAGTTTCAACTCTTTCACATGCCTATCTCCTGAATGCCATGCGCGACTCTTCACTTCCCTCACCTTTTCCCTTCCTGCGTCAAGGATAAAAGGGAGATCCCTGTCTCTTCGGTACGCGAGAGAGAAACATACCAGAAACATATTTCCGCTACAAGAAAGTAATCCCCGTCTCGTAACTTCGCGCGCACGGAGGAGCGAGAGGGCAGGTGCCTCCGAAGCCCTTGTCGTTCAAGACCTTGCACGAGGGATCGACAATTAGGTTTTTGAAGAGCGTCTTCGGGACTGCCCAAATCACCGCTGCTGTTCGTCGTTTTCTTCCTCAAGTCGCCGGCGACATCGTCTTCATCCTCCTCGCGGGTAGACTTCATCATCTTTCTAGAGGTATGACGCTGGAAGTTGGATAAGGATCCGAATCATCGGAGCGCATGGGAGGGTATGATCCCTTCATCTCCAATCTGTCTTTCGTTCTGCAGTTCCTGCTTGTTTCGGTAGTTCTTTCATGTCGTTTCTTATGCTGTCCCGAATCTGTTTCATTAGTTCTATCATATCGTTTCATATCTTGCCTGATGTCTGTCTCTGTTAGTTTCATGTTCTGCCTATCTGTTTCTGCTTTAAGTTATATATCATGTCTGCATGTTTCAGTGGTTCAGTTTTGTTGTTTCATATGCTGCTGCTCATATGTTTCACATGTTCTGTTATGTTGTTTCACATACTGTCGTGAGTATGTTGCTGTTACGATATATGTATCATGCTTTTATATTTTCAATATGCATATGCTTCTCATGTTTATTATTCACATGTTCCATATATTTATGAATATATTTATTATCATGTTTTCAATAATTAAATATGTTTTATATTTCGTCATCATAATATTAATTTATGAAATTAAAATAACATATAAATTGTCTAATTATCTAACAATTCATCCGATCAGCCTTGGAGGACTGGTGGCCAGCATTATTAGCAGTTTCCAGCCTTGAAGCGTGGCCCAGATTAAGAGGCCGTTTGCCACGGCTTTGCCAGATTCAGCTTCACTGGACACAAGCACTGTTCGTCTTCAGTGAATCCATTTTTCTCTCATCTCTTTTTCTCTCTCACTGACACAACCACAGCAGCTTGAAGCCGGTGTGAGCCAAACATTTTGGCTTCTCCCAGCTATCTAGAGTGGCCCGTGTCAAAGCTAAAGTAGCCCGTGTCAGAACCAGAGCAGGGTGAAGCCGAAGCAGCATGAGCGCCACCAAACAGGCCCTAAGAGCACGAGGGACTGTATATTCCTCCAAATAGAACCCTGAAAGCATAAGCTATTCCTCAGTTTTCAGAGCTCCCACAGGGCTGTAGCATAAAAGACAATATCAACTAAAAAGGGGTTGTTATTTGTCCTATAGTCAGAAAATCCATGCCTACCCTCCTACCTACTGTTTCAGAAATCAAAGACTAGAGTTGCTTAGCAACTACACACCCAAAGAACAAGTGACTAATAACAGATTCCAGCTCATTTCAAAATGACAGTAAGGGTCATCTACCTTCTTTCTAATACCTAGATTGTTTCCAGTTAAGACTTTGTTCTTACAAAATTCACGTGTGAGCAGTAGATAGTGGAGACCACCAGACAATTACTGGAGTTTATAGCCACTTCAAATTTTCAAAATCAGTACTCCTACACAATCAGACCTTTAGCTTTATGATTGGCCCAAAAAGCCCAGTACACGATGGTCTCGTGGTCTGCTGCTGATTTTTCTTTTCTGATTGATTGAAAAGGTCCACTTTTCCTGCCTTAACTTTTGCGAGAGTCCATTTTTCCTCCTTGAACAGCAAAACTAGATAAATTACCTCTCTCAACTTTGAAAACCATGCATTTTATCTGGTTTTGAACGCGGTTTTGTCTTTTTTTATTTATTTCAGCTAAATCTTTAAAAAATCATAGTAAATCATAAAAAAAATCATAAAATGTAAAATCAATTTTTGTTGGACTTCACATCAGTAAATCTACAAGTAAATATATAATATAATATACTTTAATATAAAGTTTTTCTGTAGATTTAGATCTATGTTTTTCTATAATTGATTAGAATAATTTATAGCGGTAGCTTTTATAGACTAATTGTGATGAAATTTTTATGGTGACCTAATTAGTATATGCTTGAACTACAGTTAAAGTTTCATACTCATTAGATCATATATAACTTATTTATACATTTATTTAGGGTTTATGCCTATTAAATCTAAATAAATCTATAACTAATTTTAGATTTGGTTATAGATTTATTTGAATTTAATTATAAATAATTTTGATTATAACTAAATCTAAACAAATCTATAACTAAATCTAAAATTAGTTATATATGGTGACCTTTTAGTCCCGGTTGGTGTTACGAATGGAGAGTAAAAGTGGGCAAGGGACTTTACTCCCAAACACAAAAAATACCGAGACTAAACACCAAAACCGATGTGGATCAAATATTTGTTCTCTACTAGTGATAACCTAGTAGCCGAGGGGCTAATGTTGGGGATCCCATATTTATATGGGTCAAGTCTCCCTAAAAGAGGCCCAACTAGCATCATAGGAGTGTCATACAATATTTACCCCCGCCAAGGGGTGCTTGTAAATTTCTCTTGCATATATATATAGTGCCATGAGCTTGAGCGAGGGGGCTCTCTCTCCTCTCCCTGGAGACACTTGTGAAACCCCAATGCTTCATCCTCGTTGTTCATTAAACACTCTCGCGTGAGTCTCCGCAGTAGAGTCTTCCCCGCGCATAGGCTCCGACATGAAGCCTTTGCTGAGGAACCTTCATCACCGGACCTCCATCCGGGAGTCTTTGTCGGAGTCCATCTCTGATCTTCGTCACCAGACCTTCGCTCGGAGACCTCCCCCGACCTACTCGCTAGGAACCTCCGCCTCGGAGCGACCTTCTCCGGCGATTTTTTGTCGGAGGACCTTCATCGTCGTACCTTCGTTGGAGACCTTCGATAGGCAGGGCAGGGACCTTTGCCAGCCCAGGCCTTTGTCATGACTCCCACTAGACCCTCTCCACTCTCTATGTACGAGATCGGTTGTTCCAACAAAGGGTAGGGACGGGGACGGAGACGGGAACAACCGGGGCGGCAGCTGGAACGGGGGTGGTGGCGGGGAGGAGCGTCGGGACAACGACGTTAGGTGGATCACGAGAAAATTTATACTCGAGTTCTGACCACAAAGGATACCAAAACAACAACAAAAATCATAGACAAATCACGAGCAGATTTATCCTCAAGTTCTAACCACAAAAGCAGTAGCAAAAACGACAAGAGGCTTTAAGAGAGAAACGGTTGATGAAAGGATGGCAGAATTTTCGAGGGGAAAGGTGAATAGAGTTCACCATGGACTCGTGGTGGTCATTAGTCACCTTCTCCTCCGAATAAACCACTACCAAAAGCAAAACGGATACCGAGCGCAACAGCAACAACACAACCAAAGCCCGAAGTTCAAGCTGATGGCACAAGCACAACCGCGCTAAAAGTTTAGGAGATCCACAACGTCCTCGCGAAGAAGGATGGAACCTTCGCGAAGAAGGATGGAATTCCAAACGAGAGCGTTCGCCAGCACCTGCACGATTCCCAAATTATAAGCACGCAAAAACAAAGGGTAGCCGCCAAGGGAGATCAGTGCCGCGCAGATGATGCCAAAACTGTAAGGAGGAAGGCAAGCAGAGTATCACCATGGAGCCATCGGTGCCCCCGCGGCCCCCTCAAACCCTTCACGAATCACCACCACAAAAAACCACCAGCAACGGTAATAACACTACCAACAGCACCAAAAACACGAAAAAGCAACTCACAACAAGACCAAATCCGTGGGTCAAAATCTAGCAGGGTTTCGCAAACTCGCAATCACCAGCAAAGCACGGAATCCGGCCGACGACAAGGAAAAACAACAGCAACATTCGAAACACCACCACGAACATGCACGAGGTTGAGACGAAATCGCAGAACGAAGAGATCTTACGAGCTTCAGAGAGACTGGCAGGAGCACAGGGTTTTGGGGATGAAGCCGAGATGAACATAAACAAAGCATGGGAAGAGAGTAAGAGGACGGAGAGATCAATCTCACCTGCTTCCCAAACGGTCCTCGTAGGCGAGAGAGAAGAGGGACTCGGTGGGCGAGACCGCGCGGGAGAGAATGCGGTTGTCGCATGGGCCATGACACTCGATTGCTTCACCAACTCCACCGGCTCAGCTTCGGCTCGACATGCCCTGACAAGTTCACGCCACGAGCCTGGTGATCGCCTTTGTCACCTTTTTATTGACCTAACCAATCAGGTAGTCGGTTAAATGATTAATGTAGATTCCACTGTCATCAATAGCAAGTCGTGCAGTAAAAAAAATTACAGTTCAATAATTATTTTAGAGGAAAATGCACCGTTGGTCCTTACAATTTTGAGTCATTTCCATCTGGGTCCTCAAACTAAAAAAACGACTATTTAAGTCCCTAATCTATTGCTGTCGCGCACCAGAGGTCCAAAACCAGCCACATCGGCACCAACATCCTACGTGGCATAACACACTACTACATTTTTTTTTACCGTGGCGGTCATTTTTGATTAACCGAGGCGGTTGCTAAAACCGCCTTAGATCAAAGGTCACGGTTAATCGTGACATTAACCGAGACGGTTGCCCGACTGCCACGGTTAATCAATTAAAAAAACAAAAAAAATGAAAAACCCACAGACGAGCCCACCGAGCCCATCCACGAGCCCGGCGAGCCCATCCACGGGCCGCCGCCGCCGCCGCTCGCCGCTGCGCTCCGGCTGCCAGATCCGGCCTCCCCGCCTCCGGATCTAGATTCCACCCGCCGCCTGCCGCCTGCTTGCCGTTGCCCGCCACCGGAGGAGGAGGAGGAGGAGGCAGCTGCTCACGGGGAAGGAGGAGCGCGGCAGGCCCGCGGCCACCGGATCTGGCTCGCCCGCCGCCACACCCGCGCGCCGCTGCGGGTCGGCCGCCGCGCCGCCCGCGCGCGACCCCCTGGGCCGGCCGCCGCCGCTGCGCGTGACCCTGCTCGGGGGGCGAGGAGGGAGGGGAAGGGAGAAAGAGGAAGGGAGGGAGGGAGAGAGAGGCAGCGGCGCCCCTGCTAAGTGTGAGAGAGAGAGAGAGTGAGGGAGGGTGTTAGGGTTAGGGTTACAGATTCACATCTCGTTTATATATTACACACGATATTGGGCTCATATGGGCTATTGGGTTGGGCCTCATTTACCGAGGCAGTTGTTTTATAATGTCCGCCTCGGTTAATGATTTACCGAGGCGGTTCGCTTATAATAGACCGCCTCGGTTAATATATATTAACCGCGGCGGGCATTTTAATACAACCGCCGCGGTTAATATATTTTGCGAGACGGTTTTTTCTAACCGTCTCGGTTAATAAAAAAATAATCGCCTCGGTTAATTGAGGTATTGACCGAGGCGATTTTCAATGCTGCCCGTCTCCAAAAATAAATTGCAAACGCCTCCTAAAAGATTTTTTTAGTAGTGCCAGTTCGACAATGTGGCAAAAAAAATACTAGCCCAATTATCTTTCATTCTTTTGTCACTCCCATGTCTGGATGTCCCTCCTCTCTCCTGCCCTCATGCTACGTTGATGGCATACTGTGCAGGGTGAACACCATCCCACACTCCTCGCTGCAGCATAAACTTGATGCCATCCATGAAGCTCAGCACTCCTCGCTGTAGGATGTTGATGCTGATGTGACTGGTTTTGGATCTCTGGTGCGCGACAGTAATGGAAAATGGATCTAGATAGTCATTTTTTTTAGTTTGAGAACCTAGATAAGAATACTTCAAAAGTTTAATGACCCACAATACATTTTACTCATTATTTTAACTAGAACTAGAAAGAGGAGCGCGGCGTTGGCTCGCCTAAGTACATTGGATTGGACCAATGTTAGACGTCGTGTTTCTTTCTCGAATGTGTCATCATTGTAGCGTGTGTTTTCTTTTGGCTAGTTTATTGTACGAAAGCAAGATGACCTTAGTTGCAAAACCAAGCAGTGTGGCTACACTGTTTTTTTTTAAGAAAAAAAAAAGCGGTGGTGGTAGTAGCAGTAGCAGCAGCTGATTATATCTTGATGGATCAATCACATTAGTTGGACATTGAGGCGTTTTTTTCAGTAACTGACGGGATACTAGCCAATAGCCCAATACACCAGCATATTACTATAACTGTAGAGGAGATGACCGCTGATAGATCTAAAATTTGAAGCAACTCGCTTGTCTTATTTTGGTTTTTTTCAGACACAGAACAATATTTTTGTCTCACAACAAATTAACATCATCCAAAATCAGGGCTTCCATACCATCACTTGAGATACTTGTACAGCTATATTCTATGTATAATTTGACAGTTATTTACCTGCAAAAAAAAGCTGTATTCACTGAGTGAGGAAACGTGATCTGCCATCCATGTTTCTTATTTTTTTCAGAATCACTTGTGATAAGTAACATCAGAAGCAAAGGTCCTACTCCTACCTGCAGACGTTGCAAACGTCATTTAAAATACAGCTGCATGCAGCAATTTACATGGAATGTGCTCTTGCTGTCCAGTTTATGCCACTTAAGCACACAAATACACACTAGTTATTCCTGATGCAAGAACCAACCACAAGTACTCCTAAGAGCAAGTTGTAATGTTTTTCTGTAGACCTTTGTATTGGGTATGATTAAGTTAAGTTTATTGGGTATGATCTTTCATAAAGTGTATTGGGCATGCTCTTTCATGAAGTGTATTGGGTATGATCTTTTACAACAGTTGCATTGAAATGAAAGAGAGGAAGGAAACAACAAGCAATTTCTGTCCCTACTATTATCCATCATCTAGCTTTTGGAGCTTGTATGTTGCCTTCATGAGCAACAGCTAAGAGTATGTATTGTGGCCCAAGCTTGTGAATTTTATCAAATGATCAAATACGTTAAGAAGATGAGCATCTCAGCTTTGCATAAGCTATGACAGCAAGATGGCTTTCATTCGATGACTGCCTGCATTGACTCATGCACAAGCTACTGTGGCTACAAGTTCACAGCAGTACAGCACACACGATGCTTCCTGGCTCATGAACCTGCAATGCACAGAATCACTGGTACTAAGGGCAAGCTAGGATCAAAGACAGGTAGCTGAATTACTACTTAGCAGCAGCAACGTTCAGAAGTACGTTACCTTGACTTGAAGCAGTAGAAAGCTTCGTAGTCGATGATGAACAAAATGAAGCTACATTTTAGATCCTTTTGGTCCTAAAAACGTTTGGCACTCAGCAAGAAGAACATTTGAAAATAACAATTTCACCTAGAGATATCAACCTTCCATGTGGCCTTCCTCCACATGCATCCCCCCTGCGCATTGGATGGTCGCAAAGCAGTTCGTCAGGTTTGCGATCGCTCATTGAGTCTACAAAATCGAAACCAAAGCATGGGAAGTAATCAAGAACATTGGATTGCACAGAAAAGCTAGTTGCTCGATGGAGATGACGGTGTCCGGTGAGAGACACCAAGCCAGAATGAGGCCATGCTCCTCCCCCGCCAACTCTTTCACCTGATACGTACGTGGGCAGCATAGTGAAGGTGGGGAGGGGACAGGAACAATGCCATGGCTGCCGCTCATGTGTCAAGGCAAGGTGGCGCATCCGTGGACACGATTAATACATGGCTAATGATGTTTTTGCCTTGCGGCTCTGTTCTAGGGGCGAGGACGCGTGGCCCCAGCGTTGAGCGGATTGCCTTGGAGGAATTTCGTCAAGCAGTTGGGTGGGCATAGTCCATGACAGGCCGCCGCTCCAGCTACAGCTACAGCCACGGGAGACCTCGCCCGTGTTGTCTACACCGTGGGATGGTAGGAGGTGGGTGGGGGCAAGGGTGCGGCCGCGCGGTGGAGCTGCGAAGCATTCGTGCCGCCGGTTGCCAACTTCGTCGCGTGTGGCTTGCTTGGTGGCGGCGCGGGCACTGCTTCTTCCCGTGCGAGTGCGACGAGCAGCGCGCGTCGGGAACAAGCGGAAGGGAGAGCAGAGGCTGGCGATGTGCGGCCGTGATCCTCCCTTTGCAGGAGAGTTGGCCTCCATCCCCGATGCCGATCGCGAGCGCACGACGCCGTCACATGGAGGTAGGCGGCACGCGCGGACCATAGGAGTGCGCCGCTTTCGCAGCAGTGGATGGTTGCGGGCTGACCTTTGCGCCGCCACCGGCTAGTGGAGATGATGGAGGTGGCATTGGCGGGGCCTGATTCAGCTGGATGCGCGAGCTGACGCCGCGAGTAGCGCGGGTGATGGTTCGACAGCGTCGTGCAGGGCTCACACAGGAGGGCATGCGCAGATGCCCATCAGCGACGCGTCCAACACCCGAAGTTCTTCTAGTTCGCGGTCTTCAACATCGACACCCTAGACGGCTAGACCCCACCGAACTTGTCCCCATAACCAGCAACGACATCGTTGCCGTCCACTCAGCCCACATGCCACAGTCCGCTACCTCGTCGGGCGGCTTGGTGCGAAGGTACTGTCTCCATCGACCATGGCTGCGACCGCACGAAGCTACCCCTCGTTGTGTACATGCTCTAGGTGTTCGAGTCCTGGGTGCCCCACCCCTAGTATAAAAATCATTTGTCCTGACGCTGATAATTTTTTCAGACGGCTCCGCTTTACGCCCGTACTAGAAATCAGTGTCATTTTAACACGTGGTTCCTTAAAAACACCACCACTAAAATCGATTTCTAGCCGTAGCCCACCTAACCGTCTGCTCGTCGCAGGAAGAGAGAGAGAGAGAGAGAGCACGGATGGAGGTGAACGGATATGCTGCGTCGGCTCAGCGGCTGTAGGCCTGTAGGCTGTTGGTTTGTAGCCCAGCGGAGTGGGGCTGTGTCGGAGTCGGAGCACTCGTCCAGGCTTCGCCTGGGCTTTTCTTTTCCACCATCTTTTTTTGCAATTTCTTTTTTTCTCTAAGGCCCCGTTTGATTCTCGGATCAAATACATTTTAAAAACCATAATTTACACACACATTAATTAATTTAATATAGTTGTATATAAATTATATTTGTATATTATTAATGGCTATATGAGAGAGATACTTATTAGTTCTACTAGGTACTAAACTTTTATACTTAATACACACGTTTCACATAATAAGATACCTATACTATGAAATCAAATACCAATCTGGTAGCAAGTGTATGCATGCATTGCTTGCTCATTGTCAAGGTCAAGGAAGCAGAAGCATATTATAAAAGCAGTCTTGTTTGAACCAAACATACATAGGTAGGTCTAATATGGCTGATATCAACATAGATTGACAGTGCAAGTACAATCGCACTCTGGCACCTCACTTTTTTACTTTGCACAAGACATCGCACAAAACTTGAAGCATCATTCTCCCTACTCGGCACAGCCCATTGACTGAAAACAAAACATATAGAAATGTCATACCACTATCATTTTTACTATTGAGCAATGAGCATAGACTGCTAAGGGATTTCCTATAGGGTACGAGGTTAACCCCTTATCTAGAATAAGGCAGAGTATGACAAAAGAAACGAAAGGTTATGAAATAGAAGATAATGAGGAAATTGGCTTAAAATAAACTTCACTCAATACTACCAAGCTTTGAAACCGGGGGAGATTGAATAAAAAAATACAATATCAAAGAGGGTTGGCCATTTGCAAATAGTGCATCGTCTCCAGATATGATGTTGTGATAACTTTTCTTTGCAACCTAGGCATAACCCCCCAAAGCATTAAGAAAGGATTATCATGGGTTGCATTCATGGAACAACCAACAAATCAATGGCGAAATAAGTGGCCTTGAAGCAGCCAATAATGTCAGCACAAGAAAAAAGGTCTTGAAAAATTAAATTTGACCTTGTGGATTTTTATAGTATTCTAGATTAGGATGGGGCTGCACTGGACCAGCAACCTACCCACACGGCAACACCGTATCATGGCATTAATTTTAATCTTTTTTATTTAATAAATTAGGAATTTGGTGGCCATATTTAGATGGTCTAAGCTTATGTTCTCCAATAAATTAGGAATTTTCCATAAATGCTTTTTCTTTAGTTTATTTTTCAATCTTAATAGCAGATCATGTAGAGCATGCCTGACTTTTTGTTTACCTTGCATTGCGATGGCTACAGATTTGAGAGATCTGCAGGCATTTCGCTGTGCATAAGTTCTTTATCAGTCCATTGTCATGAGCATTCCGCATCAAGTCTCAGGCTTGGGTAAATAAAAGAGAGTGCAACATCCTCAGTAGGATAAAATTTCAGTTAGACCACTGGACAATTCATACCAGGTCAATCCATCTGAAACACAAGGAACACAGATTGGGTGGCTATAAACTCACCAAAGAAATTTGTGGTGTCACCAGCAAATGATGGACGGGGTCAGCTACATGTGCTATCTGAAATGACTGATAACACATATGCCACCCTCCTGTGTGAGCGGATTGTTGCTCTGTGAGGAAACATTAGAGTAAATGTATATCTATATAATTAGAACCACCTGCTGGCGTCTTACTTTTGAACGCCGGCAACTAAATCTGCTTGTGTGGCCTCAATTTGCTATGATGTTGTCCCCATTCTTGTCGAGGTTGATGTGTCACAGCTGCCTACCTGTGCACAAGACACATCTAAGAAACCTGATATGAGCATGCTTAATACAAAGGATCGCTTGCCTTTTTAATCCTGTCCAACTAAGATTTTGATCCCAAACAAAATGACGCATTTGTAATGATTGTCACCAATGAAACATGTTTAAGAAATCATAAAGCAACAAAGCATTAGTCTGCACTGCAAATCAACCAGCCCATGTTTGGAATTCATCCAAAATTCAAATAAAAACAGTTTCATCAACTAATCCACCTTCGGTTCGGTGCATGAAACAAAAATTTCAAAAGTTAGTTAATGTTTACACAAATATTGAACAAATTCTTTCATGTAACTGAATAATGACCAAGAGGTAACAGTAACTGTAAAGCAGCAAAGAAAATTACAATTTAACTTCCACAAGATAAAGAGGACCTGCATTGGAACTCCACAAGACCTCCACCATTGCCCTTCTGAAGGTGCCGTACTGGTTGCCCTGAACTGAATTTCCAATGCAGGTGTTTCACCTGCACAACTCCTCATCAAGAGCAAAAAAAAAAACACTATGAAATTAAATACCGGCCTTAAAAACTCATGGATCACACGATAAGATAGATTTATCTCCCATTGCACATCTTCATTTAACAGTATTGGTTTATCTCCCTATGCAACACACACACGGGCATTAACAATGATATAAAAAATGTATATATATTTTTAAATATATATTAGCACAACTTCATTTCATTTCATAGAAACGAAGATGGTGACAAATCAATCTAAGCTCACAAGCTGCAACCAACACAGAACATACTTGATTCTACCAGCGATGACACGGACTACACAATGAAGCGAAAACTAATTTCCTGGGAATAGATGGAAGCAGGCACTTCACCTTACTCCTACACCATTATTACATGCTGTGTGCTGTCAATGCAGGCCCAACATAGAATAGCTAATAGATGGATCCAATCGATTGCTCCATGAAGGCTGACGAGTTAAACAAAGAAGCAAGCATGAAGCCCCTGCAACCGCCAGGTAAGGCCATCGATTATGGGGCAGGACCGTAGGAAGGATGTGTAGAGGCAAACATGGGGTGGCCGCCACAGCGCAGTATATGGGCACGTACTTCCCTTCGGCCTCGGTGGTGAGGGATCTGTCCCGAAGCCTCAGGATCTGCACCGGCACGGCGGCACGACATTGAGGAACTTGGAATCGGAGGTGTACCTAATCCACACCTAGCTCAGGGATCTCCCGAGGGTGCTCCATGTTGAGGACGACGCGAACCGGGGACAGATCTAGAGCATTGTAGCAGGAGAGCTCGACCTCCAGTAGATGCCCGAAGCCGCTGCTCCTTAGGGTAGCGGAGCAGCGGGATTGGCCGGGCTCGGGGCCGCCCGCCGGCGCGAGTCCTCGACGGCCAGGCGAGTTGATGGAGCCGGCCAGGCTCAAGGCCGCTCGCCGGCGCGAGTCCCTGCACGGATCAGCGGCGACAGCAGGCGAGGCGCAAGGATGGAGCGACGGCGGACACGCGGCTCCTGGAGCGAACCAGCGATGGACCGGCGCGACGGATGGCGGCGGCGCGACGGATAGGGGCGGCGGCGGCGTGACGGCGTGAGCGAATGGGGAGTGCCGGGTTTTTTTTAACTGAGGGAGCAAGAGGCGAGGGAGCGAGGGAGTCGGTTGGTACGGGCGGGTCGCGGCAGGGAGTCGGAGGCACGCTCAGGAGGTGTGAACGATTCTTGCGCTTTTTAGGAGTAGAGATTTTTACCATGTCCTGTTTGCGCTTTTTAGGAGTGAGATTTTTACAGTACGGTAGTAAGTTAGAAAGCGTGCTATACATTATAAAATAAAAATATAGTATGATGATCTATAAAATTAAATTCTATCTCTCATCCTATAAATTTAAGATAGGCTAATAAGTAAAATTTAGAAAGTTATGGAATATCACATTCCAAATAGAATAGGCTAAGTTATTAAATAAAATGATACAAACGACCCCTTATTTTTTTTATTCTTCTTAATACCGTATTTATCCTCTGCATGGGACACTTCCCATGACTAGTGAAGAATTAATTTCAAATAAATAAAGTATGAAATAATATTTATTTGTGAATTTCAAATAAACAAATGTAACATTTTTATATTTTTAAGAATGATTCCTTTCTCTATTGAAGTTTGAAACCCTTTTTATTTGAATATAGGATAGACTACCGCTCATGTTTGATACTTTTTTCATCCTAAATTATAAATCATTTAAACAAATAATGTCAGGTTTGATTAAATTATGGTACCAAATAAGTATCATTGGATTCTCTACTAATTATATTTCATAGTGTACCTCTTTGATATCATAAATTTATGTAGGCGGAATAGCCAAATTCGTCCTTAAACTATCGCCAAAAGCTCAGTTTAGTCCCTGAACTATGAAAACGGTCGTTTTAGTCCTCAAACTTTTACAGCCGGCTTAATTTCGTCCCTAAACTATGGAAACGACTGTTCTCGTCCTCAAACTTTCGCAGTTGACTCAATTTGATCCGTGGTCCGACGTGGAGCGCCACGCTGGCTTGTCTCGTCATCACCCAGTTAGCTAGAATCAGTTTCCGAAAGCCTATAACTAATTTATTCTTATTCCAACTTATCGCAACTAGTTGTAACTCTTCAATACAAAATGGGATGAAGATGATTTTTGCATAAAAATTATAGATCTCGATAAGATCTACAGCTTTCTATTTTTAATATTTTTTTATTTGAGGACATTAAGATACTCAAAAAGTTCATATTATGGTGCTAAAATTTTATATTAATTTTTATATTAATTACAAGCAGCAGCAGGTAATTATTATGGTGCTAAAATTTTATATTAACTTTTTGAGCATCTTAACATCCTTAAATAAAAAAAATTAAAACTAAAAATTTGTAGATTTTATCGAGATCTACAATTAAAAATCATCTTTATCGAATGTTGTATTGAAGAGTTACAACTAGTTGCAACCAGTTGGAATAAGAATAAATCAGTTGTAGGCTTTCAAAAACTGATTCTAACTGACTAGGCGATGACGAGACAAGCCAGCATGGCGCTCCACATCGGACAGAGACGAAATTGAGCCGGCTGCGAAAGTTTGAGGACGAGAATGGTCGTTTTCATAGTTTAGGGACGAAATTGAGCCGGCTGCGAAAGTTTGAGGATTAAAACGGCCGTTTTCATAGTTCATGGACTAAGCTGAGTTTTAGGCGATAGTTTAAAGACAAATTTGACTATTCCGCCATTTATGTAATTGGCTCTATAATTTTGTTAGCCAAACTTGAGATATTTTGATTCTTAAAGAATGTTGAAATAATTTATAATTTAAAGAGAAGTGGGCAATATTATACTAAATCTATTCTAATTTATTAGGCGTTTGACTTTTTTTGCTATAAGTTTAATTTAAATTTAACTTTTTTGCATAAATATTTTGAATAAAACGAATGATTAAAATCAAATTTGAAAAGATCGAACCACTTTAAATTGGGACAGAGGGAACTCGGCCCAAGTCCCCAAGACCGGCTCGGTGCCGACTGCCGAGTGCTGACCTGCGGAAACTCGAGTCCTGTGGCCAACGCCCGAACCGGAGCGAATTCACCGGAGCCACCAAGGAAAGGAGAAATGGAAGCCGCCGGCGCAGCCTCGACGCTCACGGAACCGCCGCCGCCGACTCACCCAGCTGTGGCGCCGCTGGCCTTCCTGCTGGGGAAGTGGCGCGGGGAAGGCGAGGGCAGCTTCCCCACCATCTCCTCCTTCCGGTACGGCGAGGAGCTCCTCTTCTCGCATCATCCGTCCAAGGTGCGACGCCTCCCTACCTGCCTGCCTTGTTTCCCTCGCGAGAGAGAAATCTTCCCTTGTTCTGCCCAATTCTTGGAGCTTTTTCTTTGGCTTATGGATCGGTGGTGGGTGGCTGCAGCCGGTGATCTCGTACACGCAGAAGACGTGGAAGGCGGCGTCTGGCGAGCCGATGCACGCCGAGAGCGGGTACTGGCGGCCCCGCCCTGACGGCTCCGTCGACGTGGTCATCGCACAAAGCACTGGCCTAGCCGAGGTCCAGGTGAGCTCCTCGAGCCAGTTGGCTTCTCTTCAAGCATAATTGGGGTGGGTCAGTTGTGCATTTTGGGGGACAGTTGCACATTGCTACCTGCACTTGTGCCATCGCATGTTGCATACCTAGACCCTAGCGAACTACACATTTCGGCATCCGAAGAATGACCTATGCTGTTCTGGCTAGACATGCAGGACACAAGTATCTCTAATTGTGCACTGAATGAAACTAGTATCGAACTAGCATTCCATGGGAGAAGTTGTATTATGTTTCTGCATTAGGGGTAGGGGATTTGCATTATCGACGATCGATGGGAAATGAATAGAATTGTAGCAAATTAGCGATTGGTGGAGCGGACGCCCGGGCTCGTCAGCAAAGTGCAAAGAAAAATTCCTTTGTATTGTAGAAAAACACTGAGAATCGTCCGGGCTTGTAAAAGTTTCTGGCTCTGCCACTTATTGATGTTTGTGCTTTTGTGGATGGAATGGAAGTATTGAGCAGTACATCCTCAGAAAGACAGTCAAGGCGCAACTGATACATGAGTGCAAAATAGCTAGTAGCTAACGGCTAATAGTCATCCTTGAAACTGTTGATAATAAATGGAAAGCATAAGTTCACCTTATACTTGTTTTCATTTAAATTTATATATGTTGCGCCTGGGACTAAAAGGTACTTGCTAGCTGAAAGCTATTTTACTTTTCTGGAACCTTGTATGATATTCATATTGCTTCAGTGATGTGTGTTTGATTTATGGAGCCGCTTTTTTGCTTCTGAAATTGCAGAGGGGTTCATTTGATGCTGAAAAGAAAACAGTAACACTCCAAAGCGAACTCGTAGGAAATGCATCAAAGGTACTGTTCACTAGGTAACTATTGCTCCGTGTTGTCCTCATTTTCTTTTACATTGTCATGTATTCTATCCCTAGAGAAGATAGACCATGATATGTAATATTGGAAGCTGCTTCCATGCTTATGGCGAGTATAATGAACTCTCTGAAAAAACAGTGTTATGAAATTATATCTTTTTGTTTTGAGCAAGAATATTTTTTTAGCAAGATCATGAAATTATATCTAGAAATTCATCTTTGCTTACAGGCAAGGCTATCTTTTACTCTTTTATTATTATTGTTATTGTTACTCTTACTGTTATTGTACTATGACACACCTTTTGTGTTCAGGAATCATGCTACTATAGGTTGGCCCATCCCATAAGTTCAGTCGGAATTCCTATTCTGAATTTGGCCGTTTGAACTGCTACATTTTGATTGCATCGCCTTGACACACTATCATGTGCTTGATCAGACACTACTGAGTTTAGATGCAGATATCCACGGGTTAAAAGGAGCCAAGCCGTTGTCTTTTTCTACTAATAAGTACTGCTGAACTTTACCAGGTGAAGCAGATCACGAGAACTTTTCAAGTGGCAGATGGGGAGCTCTCGTACGTTGTTCAGATGGCAACAATCACAACTACCCTACAGCCACATCTCAGGGCCCTTCTTAAGAGGATTTGATTGAAGATGACCGGCAATCTCCTGCTACTCCTATAGGACGTCGCTGCGGGCTACAGCTAACAAACCGAGGGACACCTGTACTAGTACTACATACAGAGAATAAACTTCTGCTGAGTACTAGCTAGTGAACGAACTTACAAGTTCAATAAGCTCGTTTTCAGAAACAAAAGTTCTGCTCTTGCGAAACACCGTATATGAAAACGGCTCATACTGTCTTCCATATATCAAGATTTTTTTCAGGGTTTTTTTATTCATGGTGAGATCACAAATCACTACGTCTCTCAAGATTACATGCATAAAGAAAACACTGAGAACAGGGTCAATATGAGCTCGTGCTTGAAGGGGGAAAAAAAATACTACGTCAGCTTGAAAGAAAAACACGTCAGCTTAAGTTCTCTTCTACAGAAATCTGCTGTCGTCCAGCATTTGTCTCCTTTCCTTGTGTTCGCAAGCGATTTTCAGCAATTTCTTTTTTCACTGAACTTATTCGTGATGCAAGACTTTTTTTATATATATAATTTAGGTACTGTTGTATCCACCAAAACAAAGTTCAGCTAGTTAAAATTTCAAAGCTAAAGTTTAGCTAGGGTATTTGAATTCTCTAGTCAATAAAAACATGAAAAAAAAAGTCCACGTTACTGCGAAAGTCAATTTCACATCACTGAACTAGATAACCAGATAATTATACTCCTCGAACTATTGAAATCAGTCAATTTACCTCTCCGGGCGGTTTTCAAAATAGTTTTGCTGTCATGAGAGAGGCAAATGAAACTTTCGAGGTAGTTCAGGAGGTCCATTAGCCTATATAAAAAATTATAGAAATATTCTTTCAAAACAGTCATAATATTTTTTTAGAATAAATGTAAATTTAAAAATACTAAATTTATCCTCCCAACTTAAAGTTTGTTTTAATTAAAAAAATATAGCTATTTCTTTTTTCCCTACACATATGTTCAAATTGGCCCAGCATGCACATCCTTCTGTTCTACTATGTGCGACAAGCTGGCACCATATGTTGTTCAGCTTGCTTCGTGATACATTATGCACCTCACCGGCTCACGCCATCCATTATTTCCATATCCACCGAGTTCTAACAAACATGGGGTCCAGCGTCAAGCACCAGGTGGTGCCGTGGTGGCACACTGGCACCGAAGGGATGGTTGTCTATGATGATCTTCGAACAAAAAGCGTAGAATATGGTGCTCCTTGTTACAGGTTCTCTGCGCCTCAGCATAACGACAGCCTACAGGCGCCCGTCGTTGACTTGTTATAGTAATGTTGTTTGTGTATACCGACAAACTTTCAATTAATTTTATACCACTAAAATTGTTTCTATAAATTTTTATAGTCTAATAAACCTTCTTGAACTATCGAGAAAGTTCAATCTGCCTTCATCATGATAGCAAAATCGGTTTTGAAATCTGCCCAATGAGAAAAATTGTCCAATTTCAATAGTTCAAGGAGCATAGATATTCAATTTTCAATTAAGGAAGGAAAACCAGACTTCCTCAAAAGTTGAGGGGGTAATGTGGACTTTTTTCTAAAAATTTAGGTTGATTTTGGTGGGCTGAAACAAATAAACTCATGTAAACTTTAGTTAGTCTCTTAGTTGGGCTGTTTAGATCCTTAGTAAGCTAAATTTAGCTAGTAAATCCAAACATGCCCATAGAAGAAATTAAAGAGAGATAGAAAATGCCAGGTAAATAAATAAAAGCAAATGCAAGTTTTGTAAACCTGGCTCGGCTACAATTCTGTCTGTTAAAGCTTGCTTGAAAAGTTATACAACCAGCAAGTAGGTCACAGTTCACCGCCAATGGTAACCAAACGCTTACTAGGAACATGAATCTCCTCCGGTTCCTACATAAATGCAACTGCATCTATAAAATCCCAGTTAAGCTTCTCCCGTGCGCTCGAGACACAGCTTGTCATATTTGCACGATTAGTCCCAACAATGGCAACATGGAACATGCTCACAACAACGACAAGAACAACAAACTTTGAGCAAACTTTAATGAACCCGAACAGGTAAAGAGCTCGGCAAAATTTCTGGCCACAATATGTACATTTCAATTATGCTGCATCCCTAACACTTCCTACACAATGCAAAAAATGGTGATTCTTCCTACACAAACATGTTAGCGGTTAGTAACAAAATACAAAATACCCGTACGGTGAGCCACCCATCTATGTTCACAGTACAAATCACTATGCCACATTCTACATTGTTTACAGTACAGAATGTATGAAGCTAAGCATGGCTCATCTCCACCAGTTAAATTGCATAGGTCAGCACAGAATGCATGAACCTAAGCATGGCTCATCTCCATCTGTTAAATTCGCATTGGTCAGCTCTACAAGGAATGCTTTACCATCATCTTAAGCTCGACATCCCCTAAATGCCACAGTACACTAAGAAACGATCTGCTTAGCTATGCTGAAACATGTTCTCTCACTACACGAAAACATGAAATTCAAGTGCATCCACTACTGTGCTTGGAGAAAACTTATGAGGCTCAACTGAATCCATGTCAACATTGATCAGCTATTTCCGATGCTTCCTTTTTGTATCAGTTCTTGGTCGCTTTTCCTCTTCCCATTCCCTCTCGTGCATTCTGCAGTTAAACCAAGTTAGGAATTGCACTTAAAACACAATCCAAATGTCATTAAACGAGTAAATAATGTAAAATGTGCAAGCGAATAGCACCAGAAATCATAAGTAATTCTTCCATGACTACATAAGTATATGAGAAAAAAAAATGTGGCTTACTGATTTGCTGTCATATCTGCTTTTCATTTGCATAAACAATACATTTATTGAAAACGATACAAACATATGAGGTAGGATGAGATTAATATTTTCCTTTTGTTACCAAGGATCGCCACAATTTAAGGAAACTTAACGAATACGTAAACCAGGCTGTTACAGGGGAATTTGCTTTCAAACCTAGTAATGATAAAGCCAGGGCTTGCCAAAAACACCACCTATCACGCACGACATGCAGTTATCTGACAAAGCCCCACTCATCATTGTCATGGTAGATGGAACATTGGACAATTTTCTATATGTTAATCATTTAGCGATCTAATATATACCAAAACTACTACTACAACCAACATATGGGTAAAGATACATGATACATCATTTTAGTCGGAACTCGGAAGTTCATCAAGGTCGCATCACAACCCAAGAAATAGTTTACACCTTCTGCCATAGGACTGTAGCAGCTTTTCAGCAGGGCAACGTCAAACCAACTAGGTAGCATTACAACATCTATATGTAATTCGATCCAGATTAGATGTAGTTTGATTGGTGAAGGTGGTGGTGGGGGGGGGGGGGGGGTGGCATACGTGCCGCATATGCGAGATTTTGGATGAAGTGATACAAGTGTGATTTGCTAGGTTGGTCTGCAACATCAAGCACCAGGGCCAACTGACACTATCTTTACTGAATGGCGACGCCATGCTAAGCATCAAGTGGGGGGCTTCAAATTCTCAAATTGAGTTAGTTGCTTGGTGGATTTGAAAACATAGAAATGCTTATGTTTTTTAGGGGGCCCTCACCTAGTCTTTAACACCTAAAGAACATTAGAGATGAGGCCTTTTATGGTGTATGGCAAGGGCCCAAGGTCTTGAGGGCATTTGGCCATATGAGTTGGATATGGATTGTGGGTAGTATTTTTTTTATTGTTTCTTCGCAAATCTTCTGTACAAGAACTTGCCCTATTGGCCTTGTTTGAGGCTTCTTAGGGCAATCCCAACACAGTGCCCATTGTAGTTTCTATAGCATTGATTTTTGCTGACGTATAAGAACTAAAGAGAGGTAGAAATTGTTTCTCCTCTGATAAAATGTTTGTCAGACTCCAGCAGGCCAAGAAAACACCCATCCTGCATTGGGGTGCCCATGTCATTTACATCGGCTTCATTTCGCACCACAGCAGGATCCTGTGCGCTTTTCTCCTGGCCACCATCGGCCCCCCTAAATCGAGCCATCCGTGAGCATGCACCATCGTCCTCCCATGGATCCTCTTCTGCGCCATTATCCTGGGCAGAGAGGACCGGCTCCAATCGCTCCTCTTCTGCCCAACTGATCCCCAACCAATGCCCAGCTCTACCCCCATGACCTAGATGTCCATTAATCCCCAATCGATCCTGCTCCATCTGTGTCTCATCCTTAATCTCTACAAGGATGGATCAATAGGCGGTGCTCTGATGATCATATCTCTTCTGGCCCAGTTTCCAAGCATCAAGTGCTACTGCAGCCAGTGGACGATGGTGATGTACCGCCCAACAGCTCAGAATGGTATGGTTCTAGGTACAATTTTTTCACCTTATTCTTTTCTGCAGTTCATTATTTGCAGAAGTGTAAATCAGTGCATGTACCTGCAGAGTATCATGGGCATAGTTGGTACTTGGTTACTGGATTTGTCTCATGTGTATACTTGAGTATCACCTAACTGTAAATATAGGCATGTGAATTTGTATGATGGCTACATGGATGCTTGTTGTAGCAGATCAACACCTTTTTGTGATGCATGCATGTGGTCATTAAATTCTTTTCCATCCATGGGATGGGAAGGTAGTTCCTTATTACCCTCTCCCCCCCCCCCCTCCCCCCTCCCCCTCCCTCCCCTGTAGGAACTGCTCAAAGAAACTATGGGTTGGGACTGCCCTTAGGCTCCTTTTCTCTCCCTAACATAATAACAAAATGATGTTGTGCGTTCAAGGTCCCATAATGTAACTTTGACCCTTGATTTTTCTTGTAATATATTTGTAAAGTCTGAATTATAATATCACGAGAGTGCTTTTTCAGATGAATTTATTCATGTCAAATTCAAATGCACAATATTGATGACCAATATTAGTATGATTCCATAAAATACAACACACAAGCCACTTTTTCATGGGGAGAACATGGCCTCATTTGGAAGGAAAAATAACATCCTATACCGTTGCAGTTTCTGTTAGAACATTAGATCTTCTGTGACAATGTAATCAAAGCTAAGAAATTATGACTTCGATTTTGTCAACGGAATCCAACAAACCAATTAAACAGAAAACAAAGAGCAAATCGTAAAGTGGGACAGAAGATATTTGTTAGAAACTATGCAATGCATATTTGAACAAGAAATTATTCTTTGTCAAACTCACTGGTCAGACTCTCGACGACTTGACTTGCTTGTCGTGTCCTTGCCATGCATCCTGGGAAGGTCATCAGCGTGTGAGGTACGATGCTGTGAAATTACCCCTTTCCTTTCTCTTTCTCGTATGTCAGACAATTGTGAGCTGCCAGATCCATGGGAGGGAGGCTGTGGAGCAGAAGGTGCATATTCCCCAGCTTCTAAAGAAGTCTGGTCTCGCTTGATCTTTCTCCGTTTAGAAACATTACTAGGGTCACTGTCTTCTTTCAAAGAAGTCCCCTTTTCCCTATCCCTGTCATCTACCTATACAGTCAACAAAGGATCTGTAAGTCAAACATGTGGTTCTTGAAGTTAAAGCCACCTTACGAGGCAGCATATGTGAAACTACAGCAATAGGATCAAATGTAAAATTGTACTGATACAACAAAAAAGAGTACACAGTGGTCACACACCAGATGGACAAAAATTGGTAAGACATTGTTTACCTTGTTTGATAAAGTATCCCTATCCTCACGCTTTCTATCACGAACATCTTCCTCTCTTCTGTGCTTCCCATCATCCTGAAACGATGTAGTATTCTCCTCTGACTGCCTCCTTTCTTTCTCATCACGCCTGGGAGATGACCTTTGAAGATGCCTGGAGCTCCCACCCCTTCGGTCAGCATCTTCTTCACGTCGGTTAGCACCAACTGATTGGGGTACAAAACTTGCAGGAAGAGGTGGGGGCGGTGGCAAACTTTGCCCTCGGAATCGTTCATCAGAAGAATGTGTCCGGTCCACCGAAGGTTCAGCATATTTAACTTTATTCCTCTCATCCTTATTTCTATCCTCTCTACCTTTTTCAAGGCCTTTATCTGTAACTCTCTCTTGCATCCTTTCAATAGAACGTTCTCTCCTCTCCGACAATCTATCTGTTGATCTCTCAATAGCATCTTCCCCACGACGCCTTTCACCTCGATCTAATTTTTCCCTAGGCTCTCGGTCGTATTTATCATCAGATTTCTCTTTCATTTTTCCTGCCCTACTTAAGTTTTGTTCCTCATTAGCACTCTTCTCATGATCCACTGAACGAAACTTATCTCCGCCACGTGAGTCCAAACTCTTTTCCTTGTCTACATGGTGTTCACTCAAATCGGGCTCATTTTCTCCTTTCCTCCGTTTACCTGATCTATCCTGCTCCTCAATCAGAGGTCTTTTTTGCTGTCTCACGGTAGAGTCAATCAGATCAGTAGACTCACCAGAGGGATTAGCTGTTCCATTATGTGTAACTGCATTTCTTTGAGAAGATGACGAAACCTTCCACGGCACTGGTTGCAAGTTACCATTGCTAATAGTGGTACTGGTTTCTTGGGCAGCATCAGCTGCATGAGACAATGCTTCTCTATCAACAGTAGAGACTTGTTGATTTACATTCCAGCTGGTAGATTTCCCGGCTTTTGGATCTTCCTTTGCAACATCATGCTTCATTACCTTCCCAGCATTGCCAGCACGCTTTTGTGTTGTTCTTGTCTGTTGCATAAAAGAACTGAAATCAATTCCAAGAGCTCATATCCTGCACAACATTGCTCACTGATATGCATACAAGCATAATGATTAATGATGTCTATTGATTATAAAACTATGAGAACTTAGACTCTTTCCATGCTATACATATTAAATTAGCTTTGTAATTAATGATATCAAACATCAAGTGCAACCTAACAAAATCCAAATAGCACAAGACTGTGGCGGCAAAACAGTGTCCATGAAAATATAGAGGTCAAAAGTAGGCACTAATAACCAGGCTTTCGAACAAATAATTGAAATCGGGACAAGAAAAATATGGAGAGAAGAAATTACTAAACATCAATTAAGGTAGTTTCACTAAACACAAATTGACATGATTCAGGCAGGCAGACTTTTAAAACTCAGTACTACGGAAAGAAAGACCACCGATTGAGCAGAACGAAATAATGATAAAAACACATAGTCCAAGTGAAAACAGGCATATATTTGGTGATGTGAGTGTGTTGGCTAAGTGTTCTTGTGTTTTCTTTTCCCTTGAATTCAAGTAATGTATGATAACCATGCAAAATAACAAAATATAAACTGAAGACATGAACTGACAGATACCTCAGATTCTGAAGTAGGTTTTGTAGAAACTTTAACCCCCTCATCAGACACAGGTTTTGGAGGTTCATCCACTGCACGTACGACCACTGAAGATTTCCCTTGTACGGAGGAAGATGGTATTTGAATATCAGCTCCATTTGCAGGCACAGAGCTCTTCTTATGCTGAATGTCAGGCTTCACAGCACCCTCTGACCTTTCATGCCTATTCTCTATAGACTTTGCACGGGCATTTTGATCTTTTGCCATCGAAGGATCCGCTGACTGATGTCCTGTAGGGGACCCAAAGATTAGTGATGCTCAAGCCAATGACAAAACTTGCACAAAAAATTTCTAAAGATTTCATTTACCAAGCACAGATCTTGCTGTTGCTGGCTTCAGATCAATGTGGCCCATGCCAAACTCTTCTTCAGATAGCCAAGAACTCTGCACAATAGAGAGCATTGCACTTTTACATATTGCACACAAATAGATGTCTCCTGGAGAGGGGGAAAACAATAATTGGAATAATTGTACAACTAACCTTGCGAGCTGCTAAAGCAGCAGCTACACCAGTGGCTAGAACTTTAAGATCTTCTCTCTCATCCCCTTTTAGTTTAGCCACCTGATCAAAAAGGTTGGTGAGAAATATACTAGCAGCATAACACAAGGAATAAATGGTGAGGGACCCACCCGTTTCTCAAGATTGACACCACTTTTACGAATCACCGGAAAGACACTAGAAATCTTTGTGAGCACAATAAGGGCATTTCGAATTTCCATGTATTCTTTTGATTCCAGGCATTGGTTAAGCGCTTTGGTGATTCTTGAACTCCACTTCCAATGAACCTTTAGAAAATAGAAAAATACAAATTAAAAGAATATGGCGAAAACCATTCAATACAGAGAACAGTGAATAACACAATCACAAAGTATCATATACTTCCTGATTTTTTATATCAACATGACCAAAAATATAGAGGGAATAGCAAGATATTAAGACATATACTATAAAGATTAATAGATTATATTAGTATATCATGGATTAGTACATAGAATAGAATTGCTAACACAAGTACTAACACATATTAATACACATAGAATTAATATCATGGATTGGTACAACAGAAGCTCCACTTAGAAAAAGTGGAATTAAGCATGACCAGTTGTACATATGGAAAATAGCAGCGACCAAAACATACTAATTCCTCAGAAGAAGTCTAAATAACCCCATGAACTATTGTTATTGTTATTGGTCTAATTTCGCCTCCTAACCTACAAAACAAGGTATTATACCCCCTCACGGCCTCACCTATCCAAAACCATGTATAATCAAGCCAAGCCCCTAGGTGGTTTCAATTGGTGGTTTTGCCACTGGCTTATATGGTAAACAGTACTCATGAAAAGCTGAAAGTACAGGATTAGATCTATGAAACAAACGGGCTTAAGCCATAGGTGGTGCTGACATGTGGGCCTCGGTTGTGCCAGCGAGGCAAAATCACCGATTGGAACCACCTAGGGGTTAGATAAGGTGAGCAGATAGAATACTTGGTTTTGTAGGTTAGGGGGTAAAGTAGACCAACAGCAATAGTTCAGGGAGTTATGTAGACTTTTTCCTAATTACAATGTATAAGTTCCCCTTCTATTCCATACCTCACACATTCAGATTCAGCGAACTATGGTTATTACTGGATTGAGTATGCACGATTCCAAAGCCAATTTATATAAATTAGTGTGTTCGAAGCATATAACAAAGGTCTGTCATGACCTTTTCTTCATTCATTACATGAGAAATGATAGAATGTATAGGGAAAGAAATTCAAGCAACAGTAAATATAACTTTGAAAATGGATAAAACCATACCCGAACAAACTGACTATAGGATACACGCTGGCTGTTTGGGTATCTGAAGTACACTGCAAAGCCTGGTTTGTTTGCACATTCACGCTCATAAACAGATTCATCACTCTGCAGCGTGTTGGAGGTAAAACGTTAAGTTCTTTACCATGAATACAGCAATGATAAATGTGTGGTAACAGTTGAGAGGGAAAATACCTTCCAATAGTAGGCCATCTTTAACGTATCATGAAAAAATCTTCCAAGCCTGCCAGCTTCAAATTCTGTGCAACAGCATATCATTGGCTGTAGGGTTTTACAGACGAGAACATCGATATGATTGACCGTGTTAAAGAAAGGAGTCCCAAGGGAGTGTAGTGTTTGGACAAATGTAGCACAATACACTGCATCTTGCATACTAAAAACACATCGTGGGAATATGCAGCGCTGTAAGAACTCCATATTGATTTTCATTGCATCTGGACTAGAGCTCAACCACTTATCCTTTTCACGGGCTAACCTTTGGACCACAGATGCAATGTGCTGTTGGTGCTTCAGGGATTCACTGTTCAGTTTGTCAAGTAAATCTTGGATTCTCTCCTTGTCCTTCTTACGCCTTGAAATTGCAATGCTAGAATTATCTGAGTTGTCCTCCAATTGTTTGAGATTCTCATGCAGCTTCTTGATTTCTGTATCATAACGGTCTTTTGGAAAGTGAAGATCATAGAGTGTTAAGCCCCAGAAAGTAGCATATAAATCTGGTGAAAGACTGTTCCAAGCTTTTGCTGGCAAAATTGACTGGACTGTGTTAAGAAGATCTGACCACCTGTAGCAAAACAGAATATTCATGTGATTTGGTAACTTAAATTGCCATGGACTAGTAGTCCAGTAATTGTGCATTGCAGATCTTCAATAAACATGTATTGATGTTAATTATCACTGAATCTGAAAGTTACATAAATCCCAGCCGATTATTAAGCCAAAAAGAGGGCCTGACTATAATAATTCAACATTCAAGCATTTAAGAAGTTTCTAGGCTCCACAAGTCATCAGGGACAATAAAGAGACCTCTCGACGCGTTAAAAATGAAAAGATATTCTGAATGGGAAAATATGAGGAAAAAATTTCTGTATTTGTGCTTTGACATTTTGCAAGAAGTATATATTTCTTTCAAAACAATCCTTCATTTGCTACTCCCTCTATTTGAAACTACAAGTCGTTCTGGCTTTTCTAGATACATAGTTTTTATTACGTCTATAGACACAGAAAAAGCTAGAACAGCTTATAATTTGGAATGGAGGGAGTATTTAACTTCTATATTTGTACTTCACCGATACCATGACAGAAGAATGGTGTGAGACCTCAATTGAGAAGCCCAACAGTTGTGAATATTAGATAATGGTGGAAGGACACAGGAACTATTAGCCACCTTTGTACCTCAGTATTCAATAAACATAGAATGGCCATTCCCCTACAACTTCAGGGGTAAAAAAAAATGGAAATTGACGATATAACATTCATAATCCATGCTACAGAATATATGTGAAGAAATAAAATCTGAAGCATGCATCGTATGGATTCCAATGGCTCAAGTTACTAAAATAAGGATAAAAATTAATAAAGTTATAAGGTGTTCAAAGATTATACAATACTGGACCAAATCATCTCCATCAAACCAAAACAAATCTAAT
The DNA here is from genome assembly GCA_038502445.1 of Eremochloa ophiuroides. Classification (NCBI taxonomy): domain Eukaryota; kingdom Viridiplantae; phylum Streptophyta; class Magnoliopsida; order Poales; family Poaceae; genus Eremochloa; species Eremochloa ophiuroides. The sequence goes on from JAHLJS010000006.1 coordinate 61,217,253, forward strand.
GAGAAACATCAAACATGCATACTTGTCAAAGACAGTCAAATTGATCATGGAAGACTTACATGATTGGTTCCTGAGACGAGTCAAGATGTAAGATAAGATCATCAGATGATACAGATTCTCCTTCCTCGTTATCATCAAGAGGCCAACAAATGTCACCCCCGTTAGTGCTCTTAAAAAGCCGCATCACTGGGCGGTATATAAGGAAAGCAACCTGAATTTGAAGATAAAGACCACTACATTACCCATAATGAAGAACAGTACTGAAACAAGGAGCACCACCAACACCCGCACACAAGGCAACAACAAAAGGTGAGCAAAGGCAGTGGTAGAAACTGAAATTTACTACCTCTGGCTCAATGTGGTATTTATGGACCAGATCTTGCAAAGGAGGTATTAGTTGCGCATAGGCGGTTGGAGTTACGGCGCTTGAAAGAAACTCAACATACTGAAGAAGTATTCCATGGCATCTATCAAACTGCTCACTGACCATTTTGATATATGTGGCATCAGCGTTTATTATGATCCTGAGAACAGAAACAGTTTTAGCAAGATTTGAAATTGGTGCATAAAGCTAAAATTAAATATGACAGGATCTATTGTCAACACATGAATTTTCTGTAAGGAGGGCATAGACCAGACTAAGGGCCAATTTGCCAGATCAAAATATAATTTAACAAATAATGTCAGCCGATGCTACCCTACTGCAGTGCTTATTTCCTTTGGTGGTAAATCATTAGTAATCACACCATTCATTTTTCTGTGTCACCATTTGCATTGTGTTTAGAACAAACACATGAAACAAAGACAAGATGCCTGATAGTGGCTCCACCAAAATAATCAAAATCTTACTTGGATCGATGCTGAGCAATAAGCAGTAACATAGGAACTGCAAGTTTGGGTTCTTCTTTTGGAAGCAACGAATCCCTTAGTCTATTTGTGGACTTACTCAACACCTGCAAAAGAATTACATTTTTTGGTAAGGAAGTATTTTGATCTTAATATGCTGCTGAGATAGATGAATGTCCCCTCAACCTTATAGTTTCTTGTTGCTCCGAACAATGAAGCTTGCTGCCGCAAAGTCTCACTTCCTGCCATAGCATCAACCTGTTCCTCTGTCATGTTCTCGGTATACTGCACATTCGCCATTTGCTGAATGAGCTCCTGCATGAATAATTATGTTAGGCATCTAACTCATACGATTTGAAGGCAGAAAGAAAGCTTAAAAAGAGTAGCCACCTCCAGGACAACTAGTTCAATGCCCACACCCTTCTTCAGTTGATTAACAAGATACTGCAAAAGGCTTTTCAGTTCCACAGCATTATGCTTCTTGCACCTGTAAAATGAATTGGATCAAAACAGAGTCAGCAAGAGAATATACTTTATCTTAATGATCGGGAGCACAGCAATTAAAAATCTGAAAACTGAATATGAGAACCCTGAATAAATGTAATGAATTTGGAATGAGTAATCAAGTGCAATAAAGTAATATAGATATAGGATGACAGAATGTAATAACAGTTTCCGAGCAGAAGGTACATACAGGTGCCCCCAAAAGGATGCAAGACATTGAAGCCAATCTGAGAGATTAAGTCCATCATCTTTAAGTTTCGCACGACCACCTTGTGCCAAGCGTTCAATGACAATATATTGCAAGATGTCATACTCCAGCTGTAAATTTAGTACACGATTAAAAAATGATGTAAATAAAACAGATGACAATCCAAAGGCATGTTAGAATAATTGTAGCTGATACAGTAAAAGAGGTAGTGCTAGATTCATAAATCATGCAATAATTACAATTAAACATAAAAAATCTGCACAATACATAGATAAAATATAGTTACTACCTGAGTCAAGTACTTAAAAGCATCCACAACTGGTGTAATCATATCCCTGTATGCTTCAACCTGCAAATTTTGGCGTGCAACTGTAAATAAATCAGAAAAACACAAAAGAATTTAAGGCGTAGAATAGTACAACAACACAAGGTATGACTATAAATTTTGTTCCAGGATCACTGAACTGTAAATATTGATATCAACATTAAACAAAAAGTGTGATAATAAATATTACTCCCTCCAGTCCGGTCTCTTAGGTGTGAGAAATAGAAAAATGTATACCAAGAGTGTCGATCGTTGCACTAGTAACTCCCCCAACTGCAACACAGCTCACACCTCATAGGCCAACGTCTCACCGCACAAATGGCTAGAGTTGTCTGTTTTGCATGGACAAATGCACAGCATACCAACTAGCACAGGAAGGACAGCATGCAACGAGAGCAGGAATATGAACGCCCTAACTACAGCATGCAAACAACACTTAGGCTTCTGAGAGATTGATTAATACTGTGCCCTTTGGGCTCTTCAGTAATCAGTACCCATGTACTGTATAAACATGACTTATTAACCCACTAATACCTAAGAAACTGGTCTGGACTTCGGAGAGAGGTGAATCAAGAGATCCTCTGACAAACTGTGTCCCTGCACCGCAATTACCCTAACATGACCAAAAATGACTAATTGGTTAGTTGAAAATTAGGGGTAACAGTAGCTAATTTCCTTGTTTAGTTGTCTGGATTCCATGGATTAGAGATAAGTTTCCAAAAGTCAGGTATTATCTCTTTGGGATCATGTTCAGTCATCCCTACAAAAGATATAACCATGCTCCCAAATTTAGTCCATAAGGAATAACAAATAGTTAATGTCTTAAAATCTCTTCTAAACTTTTCATTCCATTCACACCAATTCCAATACCATACCCTTCTAACCATATCTTGTTTTTCTCAGGACAATAATCATCCCATTGTCAGTTGGACCAATTCTAAACAAGGAACAATTACCTAGAGGTGAGTTCGTATTAAATAGATAAACATACCTCCATATCATTTATTAGGCACATGTACAAGCAGCTTAACGTAACTAACCTTTTGTGTGCGCGTGGGTGTGTCGGGGGGGGGGGGGGGGGGGTTCTAGTTATGCAGGGCACCGGTGGAGCATGGTAGCAAGGGTGCGTCGGGGAGGGAGGAGGTCTAGTTATACAGCGCACCAGTGGAGCATGGTGACAATAGCCAGCTATACCACTATGGTATATCAAATAGCTTGGCAACAGCAAAGAGCATCATGACAATGAGGTCTAGTTATGCAGCGCACCAGTGGAGCATGGTGACGATAGCCAGCTATACCACTATGGTATATCAAATAGCTTGGCAACAGCAAAGAGCATCATGACAATTGGTGGATGGCATCCATGGCAAGATGATATTGAACAATGGAGTTAGATGATTAATTTGAAAAGCTAAACAGAACTCATTCGAAAAAAACAATAGTTGCTGGGAAATAGGCATGGTGGTTCAGGTTTCCCAAGGAAACTACAATGTTTGGAACTTTGGATAAGCAGCACATGATATTTTCTAACTGAAATCGAATAATTACCAACCCTAAAAACAGTGAATACATCACACAACTTCTGTTCCACATACCTGTTGGACAATTGTACGAAGCACAGTCATAGGATTCGCATGGGCAAGTTTAGCCACCATGCGTCCAAGTGGCTTCAGGTTTTCCTTAGCCAACCGTTTTAGGAGCCTTCTTGTGTCAAGCTGATTAAAAGAGCGATGTGTGTGAATTCAAAACTTGACATGAAGTGATAGATTAAAAAACATTAAACAGAATAGAAAGGTAACCTTTGCAGTTTGCCTTGCCGCAAGGACAATTGGGTTTTGTTCAGTCTCCTTCTCCCATTCACCATACAGACGATAGCGGGCCTGGAGACTAAGGATAGTCAAGGTACAAATAAATTGCTAAAAACATGAATAGAGCACTATAAAATTACATAATATCACAAACCTCATATGGAAGAAGGGAAAGAACCCCCCATATCTCCATATCAACAGCAGGATTAGCAGGGATAAGCTGCAACGAAGGAAACAAGCACGACCCAAGTGCTTCCTCAATTCGAGATTCTGGTGAAACTACATTTGCTGCACGGGTTGACTCTTTTGATGAGTGGTAGTACGCTTTTAATACTCTGCAAACCTAAAAAGTAAACATGGACAATGGATCACTAAGTACATGATGCTCAACATTTTCACTAGTAGAGTATTCAAGTGAAACTGGATACTTGCAAATTCCAAGCAAAGAATAACAAAATTATAACATTTTGCACTGTTGCAAGGCTGTAAAACTTGGTTGTTGATTTGTTATAACCAGGCAACAACAGTAACATTTTGTTTCATCGCAACAAATGGAGGAAATTCCAGTCATGGCTATGACTAGATGCAATGCTAAGGCTAGTGTGGTGCTTCTGTAAATGCCGCAATCAATAATGTAGCATCTGTACGCTGAACTAAGCCATCAGTTTGGCAGCGGCAAGTATGCATGATAGAGAACAGTGGTAAAAGATTTAAGTCACCTTTTGAAGTAACTGAGTATCACGATGAAGATATGGTCCACAAGCGGTGAGCATTTGGAAAAACTCCTTTGGCAGATCAAATGAACTTACAGACACAGCAGATGTGCCGGTCTGGTCCGCATCATTTCTAGGAGGCAAGTAATAATACAGGTGACAAACTATATGATAGGCTGAAGACATTGCCTTTTCAATCATTCTGCATAAAGGAAAAATAATAAAGGCAAATATAAGTTAAACTGCATAAACATAAGAAAATAAGAAATATAACCATTGGATCAAAAGAAATACAACAAACCTAAATAATCCATCACAGATTTCAATGTGCTCAACAGGATTTAGGTGCACAAGACGCTCAAAGAGTAGTTGTGCATGATACCTAGGAACAGAGGGAATCAATCAGTAATATTTACAACAATAAAGCATTTTTGTCCCAACCAAGTCAGTCTAGACTAAAAAGTGCTTTTAAATATCTTACTATCTTCACAATATGATTATACAACAATTATGTTTACAAAATGCACAAAAATACTGGTGCACCTCCTACAGAAATGTCATTGGCACCAATGAATAAAAGAATAAAAATACATTTAAATTTATTTTACTTAATTATAGGTCAAGTAAAAAAACAATGGAACGTATGTATATTACCAATCATGAACAGAGAGAAAACCAAGAAGCAGCCCAAGTTTCTGGTTCTTCTCCATCTCAGGGGCTCGCTCCCCAACTACATCATTTTCCATCTCCAATGCTGTATACATGTCGATAGTAATTTCTTGTTTCTCGTCATCCATAAGGTCCTTCCCAGTAGCAGCAAGGTTGATTTTGCCAATTTTATTAGCCTGAAATCAAGAAAAAAGAAGAGTTAGTTTGTTAGTCATAGCTTCAATGTCCTATATTACTTGAAGAGAAATCGATATGGCCATATTGTTAATGTAAGATCAAATTCAGATGTGGAGGTAGACATTGTTGCGGTCAAGAAACAAAGCTTTCTGTTCCTCATTAGGACAAAAGGGAAAAATGTTGTACATAGTTAGCCAACAACGTGTAACATAACCATGTAGTGTATGTCACATGAAGGGATGGCTGTACATAAGGCTTTTAGTTCAAGAAACTTCTAAACTTCTCCCTCCATCAACCTTCTTTCCTTTTTTCCACTCCCTTTCATGCTACTCTCCTTGGCCAGTTAAAAACTTATAAGGAATACCAACCTCATCAATTCTTCTTGAAATGAAGGAATCAAAATGCTCAAACGCCTCGTCGTCACTTGGAAGCAAGTGAGAATAGCTGGAGAGAAAAAAAATGGTCATGACACATCCCATTCGAGAAACAAATAGATCCAGCACCAATCAAACTATATAGAAAATATAAAAAATAACATAGAGAGACTGCAATCAGTGAAATCATATATTCATACGAGTTCCCTTTGGTTCAGTAAGACCTAAATTTGCACAAGTTGAGGAAAATGAACTGATAGAAATCTAATCTAATACTCCCTCCGTCCCACAAAACATGCAATTCTAGCACAGTAACACGTTTTATTGTACCAACTTTGACCAATTATAAATAAAAAACTATAAATATTTAAAATATCAAATAAATATCATTAAATTAATTATGAAATGTATTTTTATAATATATTAATTTGGATCCATAAATATGAATAATATTAACTAGAAATCTGGTCAAACGTGAACTACTTTACGTGGCACGCAACCCATAGTTGCGTGTTTTCTGGGACGGAGGGAGTATACTGAAAACAGTGATAAAATTGGCAAACTAGCAAATGGCCACCACGGTACAGAGATTGAAAAGAAAAATGTTTTTTGCTGGTTACACCTTGAGAAAACCAGAGCTAGAAAACCTCACAGCATAAAATTTAAAACAAAACATCTGACAATTGTTTAACTACAGATTTATAATGATCTTCAAGATGAATATTAGCCATCATGAATTCTCCATGGATGAGTGGGCTATTAGGAAACATACACATTGTCGAGGTCAATGAACCCAGATTTGATCAATAAAGCTGCTGTTCTGAAAAGGCCAGATGGAACAGGGCTGTTGACATCCAATCGTTGATAGTACTGGAATTTGAACCCCAAAATTTGAGCAGCATGGGACTGTAATAGAGGAAATCATAAGGTATTGAGAAAACGCGGCATTAATTATGACAAAAATCATGTAAGATGTGGTAAAAAATACCTGAAATATGCATGAATTATGAGACTACTATTGTCGGATACTCGTTATAATAGAAGAAATACCTTCGGAAAAAGAGGTATGAGCTGATGAAAGATGTTACTATCTTGATAGAGTTCAAAGCATTCCAACACCTGGCAGACAAGAATAACAGAAGTACACAACTTCAACACCACACTCTCCGACATTTAATAGCATTGGCATAGCAAACAAACACTCACAATATCAAATACACGATTTGGGTCCAGATCAAAATGTCCAATCAATGACTGCCACAAAATAAACAATTTGTTATTACACAGTATTGGTAAAAAAGCTAAAAATATAGCAGAGAGGGAATTAAGGCCTACAGACAACCTTTATAATGCTGATCGTAGAAGAAGAATTCTGGCAAGCCAGATCTGAACCAACTTGACAAAGGAGTGTCACCTGAATGATCCACAACACAGATGGGTAGGGTAAGAAACCGCTAAACTTTAATAAGCATCAAAAGGAACCATATATGATACTAATAGGAAGAATAGCAGAAATCGTAGAACGTGATATCCCTAAGCATAGCACACTTAGCATTTCTTTCCAAAGTGATTCAATTGGATAATATGACATCTAAAATAAAGCTAACGCATTTGTAACAGTTGCTTTGGGAATTATGAACTCATAGCTTCCTTCTATGGGTGTGTTTGTTTCCGCTTATAATCAGAGTCGAGACAAAAAAAAAAATAAGCGAGGATCCCACCCAAACATTTTCGATTATTTTAGATTCTGTAACAATCGGGGAGGTGAAACAATCCTAAATGAACTGCAACCGGTGTTTTGCGAATCGCGAGGGAACGACCACGCTTTACCCACTGCGAGGATTTTTCCTTCGTTGCCCTCTCCCTCCGCTCCGCGCTCGCCCCTTCTCTCAGCTTGTCAGCTTCCTCTGCCAGCAGAGCCACGCTGCTCGCTTGTCCCCCACGCTGCGCCCCCAGCTCGCCCCCTCACTCCATGCACTCAACTGCCCGTTCCTGCTCCTTCTGCTTCTCCCACTTGGCCGTCTACTCCGATCCTATGGATCACGCCTGCTCTCTCTGGTTTATGGGTAAAATTAAAGGAGATGAATTCTCATCCTTGGTGGGCGTCTGTCGAGTAGCTACTGCCAACTAACTGTTGCTTCTCTCCTGTTATTGTCCAATCGAATATACTCTCCCATACTTTATTTCCAATACATTATTTATTAATATAACAAACTTTCTATTAAACAAACTGAAAAAATATTACCATAATTACCTTTTCAACAAACTTTTTTATTAGGCTAACAAAAAAATAATGGATTCAGCTCGTATTTAGTAAACAAATGAGTTTTCATAAGCCTCAATGGCATACAAGTCATTTTATACTCAAGACAGACAATCTATGGGCAATAATCAGGATTGCCAAACACTCTCGATTGTTTGGACAGCAGATTCTTTAGATCACAGCTTATAAAAAAATCCTGATCAGATTAAAATCGATTATTAGATAAGTGTTCCCAGACAGGGCCTATATTGATATTAACTTCCAATCCTTAGCATCAGTATGTGCTTATTACTTTAATAGACACACATTGAACAGTGCACTTGTTTGCTATCCCCTTTATTCCAAATTATAAGACGTTTTAGCTTTGTATATGTACATAGCTTTTGTTATGCATGTGGCTATACCCTATCCATTTTTTTGAAAGGAAGATATACACTATGTCTAATCTGTCTAGATACATAGGAGAAGCAACCAATGCATCTAAAAAAGCCCAAACATCTTATAGTTTGGATCATCCTAAGAAACTATTTCTTACTCCAGCATATGGATTGTCGCAGCTTCTGAATGTTCCTTCCTCACCCTATGGTTGCAACAAGGCGCAACAGCAGAGGCTACAAGAGTGATCATACTAGTCATGACACTCAAGGTGCAACATGTACAATGGCAGAGTTTGATCAGGCTAGTACAAGAGCCAAGCATGCACTTTCAGACAACGGCAAAAGCCAGATGGACAAGGCAGTATGGCAGACAGACTATCAACTACCATTCAAGGAACAGATTATGGTTATCTTAATTCATAGCAAAGCACAGGCAATCAAGTATTAAACTAGTCAACTAAAGCATCCTAGTATATATTATAGCCCCTATAGAAACAAAACGGATTCTTGACCCTCATTCACGCTCATACCACCTCTGATATAATTCTTCGTAATCGATTAGTTAACATGGTGGTTAAGGGTGTCATTCAATGTTTTATAGGGATGGTCCAATCAATGCTTCCGCTCTAAAATCACTACAAGAACAAGAACAACAACAACAAAAAAGGAACACAAAATCAGGACAAGTAGATATACATACCAACTTGGCATAGCCCTCGCTTTCCTCCCGTAAGAGGTTGAATTTAGTTTGCTGGTAAAGAAGCCGTGTGTTGACCCTAACCTGTTACCGATTATTTAAATCAACCATATAGTTAATGTTGAAAAACAAAAACAAAACACCAAATAACATGAGGCAAAAGTAAATCACTAAATAACCATGATAACGGGGGGAAGGAAAGGAGGTGAAAGTATTTGAGAAAAAAGAATAAGGATATTATGAACATATCATGGTAAATGAGTTTTCATGAAAATGTTTATCAATGTGTGCCAGTGTGCCCACAATAAGATGCCAACATAAAACGCCATGACTCAGCGCGTATGACAGATTGATAAATCAGCACATTATGCGTACCTCCTTGGATTTTAAATCCTGGCCTTTCAGCTTACTCTGTTCAACCTCCCAAAGGAAATCTTCCTTCAAGTCCATGGGTGGAGGAAATAGAAAGCATGTTTAGCTTTATCTTACATTGATGCCAACAAAGATATGGTGTACTAGCACAAGGAATTAAAAAAAAAAAAACTCACTTCACATCGCTCTTGCAGAAGCCTAGGTGCAGTAATCGAGAACTCCACAAATGACTTAGTCTGCAAGATGAGTGTTCAAATAGAAATCAATGAGCAGTACCCTTTTAAAATCAAAAGGAAAGTAGACATCAAGGAGTACGAATTGTTTCATTTGCTTTATAAGTCATGCCATCCTTATTACCATTTTAACAAGACGGCTGCGATATTCACCAGAGATTGTAATCTGCATGTTGAAGTAAGTTAGCCTGACTAAACATTATTAAAGGAATGCCACTAAACCAAAACACAAAGAGAAAACTTATCCAAAAAAAAGCACAGGTGCCAAAGTTCATATATCAGGCAAAAGCAGTGAATCATGGGTCAAAGTTTAATAACCCAATTGCAGCAGATAAACAACAAAGCAACAGAGGCAAGACAACATTTAAATTATATGATGGGGAATGGTAACGGCACACTGAATAATATCATTTGCATTTAAACACTGCCATCTCTACTATCCACCTTTTAATTCAAAGAAATGCATCGAAACGTAACTCACAGACACCTCAAGGCTAAACTTTTTTTTGGGTAACTGGTATGCACCCACAAGGCCACAACAGTTTAGATAAATCATGCCAAAAAAGACATCTAGCACCACGTGTGTTCAGTTTTTAATCACGCAAGCAAAAACAGAAAGATATGCACGAACTTTTGAATTTGACCATTAATAAGCTTCCTTATCTGAACAACAGGTACCATAGAAGCTCATCAAAAGTCTTCACATGATCGCTTGGCAAAAAAGTTATCTACTGCTAGTAAAATGAACATCCATGTGTACAAGGCTGCTGACTAGGTCATGTCATAAGAGATTTGCCTGAAAAGTATCTGGTTCATTTCTAGCCTAACAAAAAATTGGTACCTAAGTACTGACCTATAACAGCATTGGTTGCATTTGTTTATGTTACAACTTCAGCTGAAACTTTTTTCTTGCAACAACACTCATAGTACATGAAAGAATAGCAGAAGTGCTAACCGAATATCTGCAAACACCCCACTGCAAAGCTGTTGAAAGCACCAAACAATTCAGCTATATTGTCAATCCAGCTACCACAGCAAGCAATACACACACTACGAAGTGGCCAATTCAGTCCATACACACATAGCTAGTGCCACCGAAACACAGGATACAAATTGAAATTGAGAAAGTTAACTAATCAAATACACACCAGACACCAAGGAACAAACAAGCTAGCTACAACACTGGCATAAGAACAAGGTGTTTATACTCACATCCTGTCCTAGGTGAGCGATGATATCAGCGAGCACGGAGCCGAGCTCCTCCTCTTGCCGTGCCTCCTCCACGAACACCACCGACTCCAGTGCCACCCGGCTCTTCTGCGGCGGCAAGTCGCCCAGCACCTGCCCAACCCAGCCCACCCATTCACCCAGTCAGCACAGAAGGACCAGCGGGCGGAAGGAAAACCTAATCACGCAGCAGCCCGAACTGTCGGAAGCTTACGATCGCCCAGCAGAGCTCGTAGAGGAAGCGCGCCATGGGGACCGGATCAGGGAGGCGGAAGGCGCCGGCGGACTGGCCCTTCCATTCCCGAAGGCACTCCTCCGTGATGTGCTTGTAGTCGGGCGCCTGCAGAGGGGGCGACATGCCGTCGGCTGCAGTGTTGGTTTGAGTGAGGGTTTTGGGGGATTAGGGTTTCATGGGAGCTGCCGAGGTCAGAGGAAGAGGAGCAGGACCAGGGGGTAGTGGCGATGAGAGATGGGGAAGGCGACGGAGGAAGACGGCGACGGTAGGGGGCTAGGGGCTGGGGAACACCGATGCCAACTAGTTGGGCCAGGAGCCCAGGAGCGGGGCTGGCTTTGTTTTGGGCTTTTCGCTTAGCTTAGGGTGGGTTGTGCATTTTTTTAGGCACTTGCACTTGCACATTGCTTATAAGATTAGTAGGGAGCTTTTTCTCTCTCTTTTTTTTCGGGAAAAAAGAATTATGGCTCTGTTCGCTTGAACTTATAAGCAACTTATTTCGACTTCTTTTTAGCTCTGAAATAGTATTTTTCTCTCACAAGAAATTAGCTTTCAGCTTTCAACTTTCAGCTTTAAGCTTTCAGCAAACAGAGCCTATATCATATGATGGTTAGGTATATCAGCACGTTACAAACACTTTGAATAGTGAAACCATTTTATGGGCGAAAGGCGGGGGGCTTTAAATTAACCAATGGATTGCTTCACTCACTAACATCATTAACAAACAAAAGAAAATACCCACACCATGAATAGCACAACTCAAACCATAACCTGTTTGATGCTTAGCAGTGTGGATGACCGCAGAGGTAAACACTCGGCAAACGACTTGAGAACAAATGTCCAACGAACAACACCCAACATTCCTGTAGGTGGAATTGAGGAACTTCTTCTTTATAGTGTCTTTCTTCTTCTCCTTTCTGCCACCAAAGAATGATGAAGACTGATCTAAAACTTATTCTCCATATTCCTTCATTATGAACAGATCTAACCACCACAAAATGGAGAAGAGACTGAAAAAATTATTTCATAGCGGCGACATCATCTCCGCTTTGATATCGCCGTCTGGAAATAAAAGTCTCCATATCGTCATGTTGATGAAGATGCCAACGTCGTGGTTGTCGCCTCATCTTCAACGAAACCGCCATGGAGAAGACGATTCCATCCTTCCCCAACACCGTCACCGGAGAAGAGGAAATAAAACTCAAATACTAAGAATTTTGCTATCAAGAGACACCAAGCCTAATGACTCAATCTACTAGAGAAAACTTATAAAAATAATGGATCCTCATCCCTTTAACCCGTGGTGAGATGGAGGAGGGGAAGGGAGGGGGACTAGCGGTGTTGGGCGAAGGGAGGAGTCGGCAGCGCTAGGTTTGTAACTCCCTGCCTACGACCCTTGGCTTTTAGAGAAGAGTTCTCAGGAACCTTTTCTTCTATAGGATACATGTAGGGAGCTTTTTCTACACATGATGAAATGGTAGAAACATATGATGACTACTTTGTGCAAAAAAGAGATACAACTAATGCACTTAGATTAAGTTGCTTCAAAAATGACTGTAGTATGCTAACTTGTGGAGTTCCATCCGATGCAACAGACGCATGAGTATATTTACATTGGAGAAAATAGTGTAGTTGAGAGCGAACGAGATTTATTGAGATTTATTGTTAAGGCACCATTTAGACTAGGAAAGGTTGGAAAAAATGCACCGTAACATTTTCGTTTGTATTTGATAACTTTTATCCAATCATGGTCTAAGTAGACTCAAAAGATTCATCTCAAGATAGCCAGATAAAAAGTACAAACATGTAACAGCGGCTACTTCATTTAGTGCTCTATACAGGCGGAAAATACAATGGATGTGATAGAGAAAGAGAATTTTTTTTTGCAATCTATAAACGCAGCATAAGGGTGGCAACACGCTTACTAATAAATATGGCTGAATTTGTCAAGTGAAGCAGATCACGAGAACTTTTCAGTGACAGATGGGGAGCTCTCGTATGTCGTTCTCGTTCAGATGGCAACAACATCACTAGATTAACTATGAAATGTATTTTCATAATATATTAAATTAGAGTCATAAATATGAATATTATTCACTAGAAACTTGATCAAACGTGAACTATCACGTGACACGTAACTTATAGTTGCATGTTTTTTGGGACGAAGAGAGTACTAGTAGTCTAGTACAACTAGTACAAGGCAGCTCCAAAACCATCGCTGCAACCAGTTGAGAACTTCATAGTTCAGCCCTCGGACACACCTTGCTGGAGCTGAAAAACTGAGATGATTTTGGCTGAAGTTAATTTGTTGTTAGAGGAAATACTATTTTAGAGCTGAAAAATAAGTGTTATTTAGCTGAAGTGAACAGAATCGGCTTGATGATGTCTTTTACCTTTGTTTTCAGCCTTTTTCCCCTATACTAGTACCTTGTGCCTAGGGCGTCGAGTAGTCTTTTCTTACCTGGCTTTGGTGATTTGGTCATCAGGATTATATACAAATCTGCGTTCTTTCGACTGAAAAAGGCTCATTGGAGTAAGCAGCTTGCACGAACCTGATGCTTATGTGGTAGCCAAGTAAGTCATGCAGACGCAGTCCACAATCTATCGCGCCAAAGTCTTAAAATCTGAGCTGTGCAGGGAACGGCAATGCAGAGATGCTTTTTTACGTGTCGCCGTCGCGTGGCCGGCTCGGCTAGCAGCGCGGCACCGGCACGCGACGGCTTACCGAGACGAGGACGGGCAGACACACATACAGTACATGTACAGGCACAGAGAAGACCCTGTCTTTCAATTTCTTCACCTGTGACTGTGATTCGCCGAGGCCAGAACCGACGTGGTCGCCAAGGCGCCAACTGAAATCAGGCAGAGTAGCTGGCAGATCCATATGCCGTTTGCAGTCCGGGGTTTTTTTTTTTTTTTTGGACGGTTTTGATCAGGTGCATGTGTTACCTTTCGGAAATCCTTGCGAAAGAAACGACGCCCATCTTTCAGAAAAGCAAGGCTATTCTGTCAGGCATGTGCCATGTGTTTGGTTCATAATTTTTTTTCATGATCCACAGAGAAACAGTGGGCATGACCAAGCTATCCAAGAAGTCATGTCTAGTTCATGCGTTTAGGCTCTGTTCGCTGAAGCTGAAAACCGCTGAAAATAAATGCTGATACTGATTTCTTGTAAGAGGAAAATACTGTAGAATGGCTGAAAAATAAGCGGTTTTAAACTCAAACGAACAGAGCCAGTTTTACTTTGGCTTTAGATGGATCAGATATTCAACACGACTTTTTTGTGTTTATGGCTCTGTTCGGCTAGCTGACTGATTATTGTGAGAGAGAAACACTGCTAAATGACTGCATGATGCTGGTTACTAGGTTCAAGCGAACAGAGCCAATATTGTAAACTCGTTCCAAAGACGTTGTTTTGTCTTTGTCTGGACTTTCTTCTTTAGGGCTTGCTTTTTCCTACAGATTCGTGCTCTGGATTTATTCCTACTCAAGGATTGTTTCATTAATTTACATACCATCTCATCGGCTGGAATAATTCCTAGTAAATTTTACCGTAACCGAATGAACCCTTATCCATTATAGGGCTCTCCTACTTGGTTGAATTTAAGAAAAAAAAACTTACGCGATGAATCATCTCATGCAGCCGTGTGCTATATGGTGCTAGTGCTACGGTACCAGAATGTATATGCAGTAGCCTTAGTCTCTGATAATAACACGATTTTCAAAGTATAATTTTGATTTTCACATTTGTGTAAAAAAAATATTGGAAAGTGATATGTACATACTTTTATAAAAAACATATTTCAATATAAATCTATTTATATGATTTTTATATTTTCAACTCAACAACTTAAAAATTATTCATAATTTATATTCTTAATGTTTGACCAAAACCTGATCAAAACAATATTTTTAACAACCTGAAAGGAGTACTTCTTATGTTAATTTTGCTACATCTTAATACATAATATGATTTATTATATAAAAACTCTTCAATGG
The DNA here is from genome assembly GCA_038502445.1 of Eremochloa ophiuroides. Lineage (NCBI taxonomy): Eukaryota > Viridiplantae > Streptophyta > Magnoliopsida > Poales > Poaceae > Eremochloa > Eremochloa ophiuroides. The sequence continues at coordinate 61,232,277 of JAHLJS010000006.1, forward strand.
CTTATTTAATTAGATCTCTAGATATAATAACTCTTTATTTCGAATCTCTCGCTAACTAAACATGGAGAGCGAGAGGGAAAATCTAGAGAGTGCTCATAAGCCATAGTCTATAGAAAATGTTTTCTAAGTCTTCCCATCATCCAACAATATCTTAGGTGTATTTTGGAGAGCCAGCCTTTTGGAGTTGCTTGAGTAATATAATACAAACAAAACAGATTAATCATAGCTCAATTTACAATTTTTAGAGTCAGGAGTTAAAAATAATAGTACTGTAGTATTTTAGAGCCAGGGCTGTCCCCCAAATGGAACCGAAATGTTTACGCAGCATTAACAAGTTTTTTTATGACTAGCATTAAGGAGGTCATGTTTGTTGGGTCGACACGTTCAAGGCATCAGCCGACAAAATAAGATGGGCAAATGCTCAACTGAAAGGCCGCCCGGGAAACATGGTTGGACACCAGCGTTTGCTGACATGGAGTAGGGCATCCCTTGTCAGAGCCACCCGCCAAAGTACACCAGGTGGTGACATCACGGCTACATGAACGTATCCATGTAGTAGGTCCCAAGGAGAGAGATATATTTCCATGCCGAATTTTCATTTCCCCTGGGAGAGGTGATATGATCATATGGTATGGTACCCTGCTTGGCCGACGGGACAATATATATTCCAGGACAATATAAAAGGCAAATAAAGAAATTGCTAGGGAAGATGCCCTGTCATTGTTTTTTTCTCAAACACGTAAAAAAAATTGTGTATCTTTTATATTAAGATTGAGAAATAGCAAGAGTTATAACGACATGCCACACGTATCACACACTAGAGGGGGTTAAAATTATACAATCGGTTCTGCTTTTACTGGCGGAAGGAGATCAAGTCTATTATTACTCACTGCTCATACTACCTATCCAGCATCAGCGATCAGGGGCGCTGAGTTGCGCGACGCCTCACTCGTCCACCTTCTGAGTCGGGGAAGAGCACTCGCATAATTTTAGCATGCGAAGAATTGAGTTGGTCGATGAAGATGCATAGGCGTTTTAGCCTGCCATTTGGGATTATTTTATTTTGACACAATCGGAAAGATGCCTTGGAATGAAAAAAAGTAAACGTTTTTTTTCCTTTAGAGCAAGGGCCAAGGGATGGTAGTATACATATTCTCATTTTTCTCTCTCCGAGAAATGGGAGAAAGAAAGCAAGAACTGATCAAAGTTTAAGAACGGATGGTCTCTGTGAGTCCTTAGGGAAAAAACCAACATGATAAGGAATTATGGGAACTTCTAGCACTCATTTTTCTTTCTGCAGATGTCAAATCAGACGATGGGAGGAAAAATAGCCTGCAAGCACTTTGATTTTCTTTTGTGGCACCTCTCCTTTTTCCATTGCCTTTTCTCTCGAGGCTAGTGGAGCATCACACAAAATGCCCTCCCGTTGTACGTGTCTGGTGTCTACTGTCTAGTCACCACTTGGTGCCTTTTCTGGCATCGAAAGGTGGCAAAGCGTTTCCTTTATTACAAATAATAATGGCAGTGTGGGTGACCACTGTATCGTCTTGACACCTATAAAGATCTTCTCCAAAGAATCACCGTTACTGTAGTCTTTGGACGCTGTTGATGAGGAATTACCCGATGATCACTGGCGACTAGTGAAGCCAGTAAAAAACAAGAGAAGTTATAAGGGTCTGGTATGCATATAAAGCCACAATTACAGTAAGTAGTACTAGCATATGGAGCCGTGGAAGCGACCAAGCTGATGCTTCATGTGTAGTGTTGTGTTTGTGTAGCATCTATTCATCTAGCATGAGCTCACCGCCGCACAACTTTTTTTTTTCCTCTCTGGGGCAATGCAAGATCGCGATCGCCGGCCGTTTTGGTTCGTTTCGCAACGGGTTTTCGTGGTCCTGTACCTGCCTCCCCTGCCTTCTAGCGCCAGATTTTTCGTCACTTTCTAGCCTATATTCTCCCTTGCTTTGGCTGTTGCCTGCCGCCGCACTGTCGATCCTCGCGCAACTTGCACCGCCACGGCGCCACCACGCGCTGGCGTACCGAATTCTCCGCAGCATTCGGCTTCGTCCTCTAGCGTTTGCCTTTGCCATGGAGCACTCGTGACCCGCCACTACTAGGCCCCGTTTAGATCCCAGTTGCAGTTGCAATTCTACACTGTAGCACGTTCGTTTGTATTTGACAACTTTTGTCCAATCATGGCCCAAGTAGGCTTAAAAGATTCGTCTCGTGATGTACATGCAAAAAGTACAAACATGCAAACATTTCGTCTACATTTAATGCTCTATGCATGTACCGCAACGTTGATGTGACTAGTTACAGTTGCAATTTGTACTGGATCTAAACAGGGTCTAAGCCAACTGCGCAACAAGCCTAAGGACCAGGCTTTTGCACGTATTGCCCCGACCCAGCCACAAATGATGCAACTTTGTCCCAAAACATGTATAACTATGTTCCCTGTATTGTTATACAAATAGATTAGTAAACTTATTTGTGCATGTATATATATATATATATATATATATATATATATATATATATATATATTATTTCCTACTTCCAGGGAGTAGTTACTCGCATGTCTATATCTCTAAATTTAGATAATCTATATTCCGGTCATACTAAACTATTTAGAGTAGTATATGGTTATACTTTTCTGTTATCCATATAGTATATGGTTATACTTTTTAATATACCGCTGTAGTGATATTTTAATAATATATTTAAAAATATGGGCTCTGATGAAAATTTCACATATTAAGATTTAAAGTATTTTAAATTAAGTATATAAATATACTCAAACTGATAAATTAGTATGCACGCATACATTATGTGGTTTATTGAAGGTGAGAGTAACTACTCCTACTCCTGAGAGTGTATATATATATATATATATATATATATATATATATATATATATATATAAACTAGCTACTTTTATTATATTTAACTAGACTTAGCCTAACCTCAAATTAAATAAATTCCAATACCTCTAATTCAATACTACTTCAACAGAAGATTAATCCGGTACGAAAAGTTGTCACAAGATTAACTCAATTTAGCTAGGGCCATATATGATCTGTTCCAGCTTATCAGCCAAAATAAGAACTATTTTCAATTATAAAATAATATCTTTATCTCACAACAAATCAGTAGCAGCAGTTGAAAATCAGCCAGCCAAATAGTATCCGCTCCTACAAATGAGTTGCGACGTGCATGAACTTTGTCAACCATGCCATGACATTAGTGTTGTGGCACCAACGAAGGTTTTGTAACTTCAAAGCAAAGAGAAGGATAAAGAGAAGGATAGCGAGAATGATGAGGGCAATAGATCGTAGGCATACTGTAGACATAGATATAAATAGGTATAAATAGATATAGATATAAATAGATTGTTATATGATAACCGATACTAGCCATGTGTATATATAGATAGATCATAGATGTTGCAGGATGGCTGAAGCTCAATGGATATTTCTTTTTCCTTTTTACAAACTCAATGGATATTTCTGAGATTTGAGAACCTTAGGCTCTGTTCGTTTCAACTAAATAGCACATATTTTTCAGCTTTACAACAATATTTCCCCTCACAACAAATCAGTTTCAACCCAAATCAGCTCAGCTTTTCAACTGAAGCGAACAGAGCCTTAGAAACCATTTTAGTGTTGGAGAAGTTTTATTAGTTAGGTCCTGACAAAACAAGGAGGCCTGCAGTCCTGCCGTGTGGGAATGCAAAAGGTGTAATTATAAAAAAACCAAATTATATACTAGGCCAACCTGAACGCTACAAAACTCTTCCAAAGAAACCTGCAAGCAACCCACAACGCAGCCGTCCACTCTCCATTCTCCAGGATCAAAAGTTCAAAACCACGGAGACCGAAAATCGCCATCCACCCGGAAAAAGCTTCCAAACCAATTAAACCCCACTCGCCGAAACTCGCCGCCGTCTCCTCGACTTCCGCCTCCGCGCACCGGCTCCATCCCCGTCTCCTACCCACGCCTCCACCTCTCCTCGTCGGCTCCGTACTGACCTTCTCCCTCGCCTCGTCGTTCACCGGTTCTCACGTGCTCAACCCGGTGCCACGTCTTGTCTAACTGACGCCTCGTTTATCGCGCTCTGCAGCGGTGGCCGGAGCAGGCTAGGTTACCGGCGGCCCCCGGCACCCCCTTCGCGGTCGAGCTGGAGGACACGCGTAGCAACGCCGGGTTCTTTTGCGGCGACCTGTGGTGTGGCCTCATGGAGCCCAAGGGCGAGTTGGGCCAGAAGCGTATCCTTCCTTCCCATTTCGCTCCCCGTACGGCCTATTTCTCTTTTCGTCGATCCGGTGGATGGATTCCTGGAGCTCATGCGATTGCCTATTCTTGTTGTTGCGAGTTTTTTTGTTGGATCAATAGAATTTCAGTAGCCGTTTTAATTTGTGAAGTACTGGTGTGTGGAATTTTGTCGCTCCTGTTGCTATTCAACTACGTTTTTATCCTCCTATATATAAGTTTTTTTTTGTTAATATGGACTTTGGAAAACGAAAACAGTCTTTGAATCTGGGTTGCCCTTGGATCACAGTTTGTCAGAACTTATCGCAGAATTGTCTATGCAGTTTTTAATTTTTTCATGAGCGGGATGTGTAGAATTCTGATCAAAATTTTGATCCATTTTAAATTTAATCCTGACAGTTGACATTATTGAGCCTTTCCCTTCTATCATGTTGTTAGGGTTGCTATATTAGCAATCCCGTAATATATGCTATTATTAAGTGCCCTTCAATTATTGGGTTGAGAGATGGTGAGAGCTGAGCCAACTCCCATTTATTTGACAGGTACACCAATAATATGGTGCCTGCACTGAAGGGTTCATGTATATTGGTTAGGTTAGCATCACATGTCTCAGTCCCTCAAATCTATTTCAGTTGGAGCTCCTTGACCTCCCTTGCATTTGTGAAACAGAAATTAACTTTTTTTTGTACTTTTGCCAAATGGTCTATGTGTTTCTTTAGATCTATCCCTATGATCCATTGATGAAGGACAATTATTAGCTGCATAATATCAGCCCGATGCTATGTCTGTTGATAGCTGATCGCTGTGGCTGTGGTTGGCTTATTTTATCGGCCACTCATGGACAATGACCCTTAAAAGTATATATTCTGTTTGCAAACCTTGACTTTTCTATCATCCAGCTATCGAAGAAGCAATTGACAGCTTGAAGATTGATGCTAGCACGAAGGCAAACAATGTCAACTTGGTGAGATTCTCATTCTACATATTTACTAACTTGTTTATCTTAGCGTATAAGGAACACCTTTATTCCTTCTTTGCCCTGTGGTTGGTTGGTTGTGCTACATGTATCTACCTTCTTCTTGATGCCTTTCATCTTCGACCCTTGTAGCCTGCTAAGAAAGACGCAAGTTCTTCTGATGCAGTATCTTGCATTTCCTCCGGCGATGCAGCTAGTACTGTGAAGGAAAGTGAAATGAACCAAGAAACTTCTTTTGGGGACCAAGGGATGTATTACTATGGATATTATTATCCTGGTAGGTTAGATTATCTTTCGATTATTTTCTTTTAAAAAAGAAGTCATTCATTTGCCGACTTTATTGTTTAGTGCAGGTTCATATGGAGGATGGGATGAGAATGGCTACTTTGTTGGATATAATGGCCTAGAGGTGCACCCAGCAGTAAGTTATAATAATAGCGTACTTCATAAAGTGTCATATATGCCTTTCCTATTGTAGTCACTAGTGGTCCTAACTAAAACCTGAAGGATGGTGCACTTTGTGCGTGTCTATGGTGGTACCAACGAGCTTTGCACCTGTTGGCTATCATCTTTTCTTGACATGTTTGAGAAAGTGGCCAACTATTTTTAGTGTCACCCTTTATTCTTCTACTGTTATCCTTGTTCCAAATTTTATCTGTAGGATTTGTTAAATAATTTTATTGCCGTCTCCCTATTCTGTTGTATGGCTTGAGTTAAACAAATCTGAATGATTGCAACTGAATGAGTATGCCTGTTTTTAGTGAGGACCAGTTATTTTATCATGCCTGCTATACAAGGAATTATAGTCAACTACTCAACTTATATATGCTTTCTGATCCTAATCTTGAATGAAGTCTTAATTATGAGTGTGTTGTTTGAAGTGCTCAATTTCAAAACCGGTGATGAACTGTTGCCTTTTTTTTAGTTCCTTGTCATCTTTATTTTCTGCTGCCATTATTTCCAGGATGAACTGTTCCTTGAAGCAGCAGCTGTTAAAGCTGTTAAATTGCACCAGAACTTTTATATATGCTTTATGGTCCATTTCAGGTGGTTCAAGCTGACAATGGTTCATATCTGTGTTATCTCCCGGGGTACGAAAATGGATACGCTTCTTATAGTCCGGTTGTTCCTGGAGGCATTGCTAATGTGGATTTTCAATATGTCAGCAAAGAACCATATTACTCCACTGCACTTCCAATCCAGGATCCTAGCTCACCTGGCATTTTCGCTCAGCCAATTGCTTACGGAACCGAACTAGTACCTGCATACTCATGGGACCCTTCTTTTGTTCTTCTGGATGGGGTTCAGGGACATCCAGTTGGTGTGCATCAAACAAATTATGCTGCAAGACCTAAATATTCTTTTAATAAGCATGCTGTTCCCTCTTCGAAAGCCGCCCGCAGTGCAAAATCCGCAGCAGATGCTGTCAAAGGATCATCATCAGCTGTAGAAACTATACCAAATGCTGCCAATATCAGCCCATCATCAAAGGGTGCAAATAAGGTACCTGAGAAATCCTGTAAAGCATTGATCTTGCCATCTTGGCCCTTGCCCTATAAAGGTGGGAAACTTACTTTCACATGCTTGTTCTCATGCTAGGCACCTGGTGCTTCCATAACAAAAGGATATCTTCCATCTAGCAAGTTTGCGATGCATAGTAATAACCAAGCAAAAAGCAGTGTTTATCAAAGCAAAGGCATCAATGTGAAAGAAAGTGGTAGAAGCTGGAACAGCGGTGAGAAGCTTAAGGCAAGAAGTAAGCTAAATGGACACGGTGATTCTGAATCTAATGAGGACAACCACACTGATAACTCGAAACATAGTTTGAGCCCTCGATCTGAGGTTGGATTGTCAAGTGCAGGTGGTGCCAACGCTAGCATACCTTCACCTGTCACAATAAGCAAAAATGCATTCAATCTTTCAGATTTTGTTACAAAGTATGAACAAGCTCTATTCTTTGTAATTAAGTCCTACAGCGAAGATGATATTCACAAGAGTATTAAGTACAGTGTCTGGGCAAGTACTCCTAATGGAAATAAGAGGCTTGACAATGCCTATAGGCTTGCACAGGAAAGGATGGCAGAAAAAGGAACCAAATGTCCTATTTTCCTTTTCTTCTCAGTAAGTTACATGCTACTAATTGTTCGTAGAGAATTTTTTTCCTCATGGAAATGACCTTGAATCTCATAGTAGCGTGTCCCCGTGGTATCCAAACTTTTGTTCTTATTCAATGTATCTAACTGTTGTTGGAGCACTTAGTTTCACGTGTCAAGTCCGCAATAGGAAGCGATTACTTTCTAATTTATTGTGTTCGAGAGTTTTTTCTTTTAATTTATCTATTTATTTTAAAGTAGCATGCCATTTGGTTTCTTTGTTCCATGGAACTTTAGAATTCTGTTCTAGTAATCATTACAGCTGTCTAAACATGCTGTATTAGTATGTAGGTAGAACATGTCAACCTTTGTTTTAACTGTTTGATAACATTGTGCTGTCTTGTTTTCTTTATTCTTTCTTTCACGGAATGGACGCTAGACCACCTGGTCTAGTGCTCTCAGGTGTGGCGCATTCACGCAATTTTTTTCGGGGAATTTTCCCGGCAAAGTAAAAAAAAACTCCCTCATCTGCCCCACATCCCAAGCACATGTTTGTGATTACCTCATCTCACGGAGCTGAGGTGCCACTGTGTACAGGTGGGGCAGGGGTTCGGGGGTTTTCTCGATTTGCGTGAGAAGATCTTCTTTTAAGCCAAATACTCGGCGGCTGTATAGCCACCATGGATCAAGTTTTGTTCTTTCTTTCTTTCACATGTTTGTAGCAAGTTAATGGGTTGCATCGAAGTGGCCCTTTTATGGAAAGGGTAGCATTATTATCTTTATTTTGACCTTTTCCTGTTGATTGAAAACTATGATGCTCAGGTTAATGCAAGTGGTCAGTTCTGTGGCGTGGCCGAGATGGTTGGCCCAGTAGATTTCAACAGGAACATGAACTTCTGGCAACAGGACAAGTGGAATGGTTTCTTCTCAGTAAAATGGCACATTATCAAGGATGTTCCCAATCCACAATTTCGCCATATAATTTTGGAGAATAATGAGAATAAACCTGTGACAAACAGCAGGGACACGCAAGAGGTATTCCTTTCAATACCTAGCGAGAGTTCTTGGTATTTTTTATGGCAAGAGTTTGAGCTTTCTAAGTTCATTCTCATTTCATGGCAATATGTCAGGAAATCTGTTTGTGTAGAACATTTCATGCTATTGCCCATGTGATTCTTCTTGCTGTTAAAACAATCAATCCTATTTGTGCTTTGTGTGATTAATGAATCTTCCATGATCTGAATGATTCTCTTGATCCTTCTATTTTGCATGAAATGAATGCCAACAACTCTGTAAGGATTGGAACCACTTTTAGGTTCTTGTCTATTCTATTCTTCAGTTTTCTCTGTTTTTTACTAATCAGGAGTGTTTCATTCTTGTCTAAATATGCTTTTCTTGCTGATATGATATTTTGTTTAATTCAACCACTGATCGTGTATGGTTTCAAATCAGGTCAAATTTTCACAAGGTACAGAGATGTTGAACATTTTCAAGAACTTCACATGTAAAACATCAATACTGGATGACTTTGACTTCTACGAAAATCGGCAGAAAGTCATGCAGGACAGAAGAGGCAAGCCGCTTACTACATCGTTTGATCATCCATTGGTATGAAGTAATGAGCTGAATAGTCTGAATTCTTATTCTCTAACGACAATATTATTTGTTGCTATTTTTTGTTCATTATATTTATGGACCATATAAAGCAAAGAGTTTTACTTGCTGAAAATGGCAGTGTTATGTTTCTTGGTTTTTGATTGGTGGCAGTTTATGGGCATTTTAGTTAAGACCTAAAACTACCTATAGGAATAAAAATAATACGATTAGCAAAAATAGATAACGAGGATCATCTCCATATCATTTTTCATTTCTCAACAAATGTAGCCTGTTTGGCTATTCTAAGTGCCTCTTTTTTTTTGTGGGTAAAGAAGAACTTGTCATTTTGAATCTTTGGGTCCAGTAATTTTTCTGTAATTTAAATGACTCGGGCTTTTGGTGACAGAAGATTTTAGTTGCACATATTAATATCTGGTACCAATAGTAATCTGTCATTTATATTATTATTGACAAATAGCGATTATTTGCTCCTCATTGATTTTCATCTTCTATGCAGCCAAAAGCTGAAAAAACTGCAGAAATTAAAAGGCAAACACAATTGATAGATGCCACGGAAGTTGTGAAAGCCAAGAGTGATGAGGGGCAGGGTGACAATGCTGGGATGGTACTTGATACAACCAAGAAAAATGAGGAGCAGAGCAGCAATGAGCAACCTAACAAAATTGCAACAGAAGGATGATGGCTTGGGTAGTTGGTCTGAGAAAAAGAGATAGCCTCTGGAATGGACTTCAACCTGAAATGATAAGTTTGATGTGTGCTATGTCAAGAAACCACCATTGGCCATTGGTTCTCTTCCATTTTCTCATGGAAGCAGGGAAAGGAAAAGTGAAGCAATGGGACTGTCTTCCCACGAGAAATGTTCAATGACTGGGAAAAAGGTTCTAGGAAGCATTTAAGATGAGGCCCCTGGTGCTAAGGCATTAGAGCCCCCTCCTTGTCTATTTTTTTTTGATCTTGGAGGTCTTTTCTTTTCTTGTGCTGTTTTTTTTCCTCTTCTTTTTCCTATTATACTGCAGCAGTGATTTTGCGAAGCAGTTTGCACTGAGGTCCAAAGGAGCCAGTTTGCCTTATGGGTGGGTGTGCTTAAGGGAGTGTTTGTTGCTCTGTGGGTTGTCCTCTAGTCTAGGATGTGGTATGTGTCGACTGTTTCCTTGTACTTGTTCTAACTGACGTAAGAAAAGAGAAAAAAAAGGGATTGTGAAGGATTAGGAATTAATTACAATAACTTCCATCTTATGTTACTGTTTCTTCCATTATCAAGAAAAGGAACAAAAAGGCTTTTAAAAGCTGTTGATGTGTACTTCGCTGATACCATGTGTCTTGTAGCCTGCTACGAGCCTTTCGTTTTCGCTTGGTTCTTTATGGCTAAATTGGGTGTTCGATTCAGACGTCTGTGGTTGGCCTTCGCTGCGTTCTGATGAATGAATGTAGTACAAGTATGTGTAAGACTGGAGCACTTTCCAGAGTGATTTCGATGGATTGTGAGCTGACATCCAGTCCTTTCGGAAAGGGACTTGCTATCTGTTTGCTTTCTGGGCCATATGTATAAAGGTCACTTTATCGATGCTGATCATATTGCCTTTTGAAATGTGGAAAAAAAAATTGGTTTATGAATCAAATATGCTATGGGGATTGGACGGCCTTTTCTGAGTCGGCTGATTGCTTGCTCTTCCGTGAGGTGCAGATGGTGTTTCAGCCTACAAATTGTTGGTTTATGAAGTGGCAAGCTTCAGCTGCTTGTTTGCGTTGTTAAAACATACAAAGTATTTTGTAACAGGGAGATGGTTTTTTCTTATGGTAGAATAGATTCACATATTCTTCCTTTCTTTTCAGATGCTTCTTTTAATTGCCAGCTATGATTACTTTGTTGTTTGATAACAAGTGATTATACCTCACAATAGTCACAAACATGGATCTAGAGAGAACCCATGCTAAGTTATTGATATTTTTTTCCCGCTATGTCAACTATGACCTTTATATTGCGCTTTGGCGCCGCTGAATTCCCCGGTTGTAGCTTTGAAATAGTGCTGCAATTTCAGTTTTAGCTATAAAGGTGATAATTTAGTTATTATCTATTTATATTTCACTGCTAAGTTGGTCTTTTGAAAAATTGAAGACTTGAATCTCATGTGCCTCATTAAATAACAGTTTCCTAGACTCCTAAGACCTTGTAAAAATATTTTTGTCATCAGATTTCATGATTCTATTATTTTTGTGAATAATTTCATGATTCTAATATTTTTGTGAATCAATTACCTGTATTTTCATGGTTATCTTAAAACAGCTATGTTTTATAGCTCGTTATAGATGTGCTACTTTATTGCTTAGACCAACTACATTGCCACCCTGTATAACATCCGTAAAATAGATAGATAGAGGAGAAAAAAGCGCCGCAGCGCTGACCCCAAAGTGATCCGGTAGCAGCATCCATCTGTGAAGTATAAAGACATGCAGGGCTGGATAGCGGACCTGCGCTAGTGGAGACAGAGCGCATGCACAGCGGGCCCCACTATTTTTTCCAACTAAAAAATGATACAACTCGCAAATCAAAAAACCAAATTAAATTTCGATTACATCGTTAAATTCGTTTCAATAAATCCTTTAAAATAAGATCTCACATAGATATATTTAAACAAAATTACAAGTGGACTCCACTGATAGTAGTTGGTATAGGGTATGAGATATAGAGGATGATGAGTGTGGAAGAAACGAGTATAAAGGAGAGAATCTTGATGACCAGGATATATAGAGGATGAAAATAGAGAATGACGAGTGCGGATAGTCTTATGCTGCTATTTGCTGTAGCCTGCAAATTTAAACCTTATTACTCACAAATCCTAGGAATATTCCCAGTTTGATTTTGGAGTTTATCATTTTGTTACATAGTATAATAAGCCGAAAAACACGAAGCCTTACATTCGTTGGGTCGCTCAAAATGTTAACCTGAAGCCAGCCCATTTGTTGTAGGATAATCAAAGAAATTATCCCTCAGCTGCTTCATTTCCCGTTAGATGTTTATGGGCCGAAATACTTAAAACTGAAGATGGGTCTGCTGTCTCCGCCCCCGGCTGCCTCCTCGAGGAGACCTCCTCTGGTTCGGGTTCCAAGGAGGAGGAGGAGGAGGAGATCGCCCACTCACTGAGCTCAATAGGAAGGTGAAGAGCTTGCAGAGCCGGTACACCAAAGCGGTCAAGAAGGGCACGCTGCCCAGCAAGGATCACGACCGCCGTCTCTTCGACCTCTTCAAGAACGTCTGGCCTTCCGTTACCAAGTTGGCGGCTAACAGTGGTGCTGTATCTGTATGTAGTATGTACCCGTACCTTGCTGAGGAGGTGAAGGCACTTCAGAAGGCACAACCCAGGTTTGTTCAAGCGGGAGTTCGCGATGATCGACGATAGCAAGGCCCGTGCCTGGACTGCTGGACATGAAGATCAAGAGGCAGAGGCATGCACAGATGAAACTGCATCTGCGCCGCCACGACCTGACCAAGTGACCAAGACGCTGATGGACCTGGCTGAGTGATGGGCTGAGCAGTATCCAGGCATTCTATTTTATGGCATTGAAATGCAATGATCCTCGATTACCAGCAAATTTTGTATCCTCTACAGCTCTACTGAAGTACGCTAGCTGAATCTCAACTTTGTTATCTAGCTGGTGTTGAGTTTATCGTTGTTCATGGTGATCGAGACTTGTTGCAGTGTTATTGTTAAGCCAGGAAGTTCTTGGATGTTCAGTTATTCTGTTGTGTTGTTGGTTCTGAACTTGGTAGGATAACTTTTGTAGTCTAAATTTGTCAGTCTGAGCTCTAATAATATGGAAATACTATGCTATTCTAGTACTTCTTCCGTTTCAATTTATAATTTGTTTGACTTTTTTCCACTCTAACTTTGACCACTTGTCTTATTTAAAATATTTTTTAAAAAGAGTTAAATTTAAATAATTCTGTAGCTAAAATGTTGGCTGATTCGGAACCCCGAGGACTTCACTGTCGCCCCCGGCCGTCTACGCCGCCGCCATGGCACACATCCCCAACTCTTCCCGCCGCCGCCGCCGGTCGCTCACCACAGGGGCCACCAGATGTTTCTGGATGGGTTGCCGTGGTGGCAGCGAGGCTGGATGCACTATGCAGTCGTCGAGGGTGAAGAGCAAGCTGTGTTGGCCGCCAAAAGTAGTCCAACCGGAGGCTGCTGAAGTTTCTGCACGACCATACAAGGGACCTGGAACCGAATCGAGCAACAGAGCAGTCCAATTGGAGACAGGGGAATCTTCCAGAATCCAGACGAGTGATTGGCGCCGTGGTGAAGGAGAGGACTGCAGACGGAGTGAAGGGAAATGGCGATGTGGTCAAGGTGGATCAGTTACGAGTGGAGGGAACAAAAGCAAGGGTTGTCGAGGTGCCCAGAGAGACTACAGCTGCAGTTGTTCAAGCTGTAGCGGAGTTCCCTTCTCGGAGCACCGAGTATTTGATCTCGCCGTCACAAAACAGGTGGTTTAAGAGAGCTATCATATCTTGGCTCAAGCCTCAAGGGACAGCATCTCGGTAGTGGATCTTTTGGGTCAGTGTACGAGGCGATCAGCGAGTAAATTTGGATCTTCCTACTTCATGATAATTATAACATATTCGCATTATTGAGTTTTTGTTTGTGTCAAATTAACTAGGACAGAGAGGACAGCTACATTTTTGCTCTGCAAGAATATGCGTAGTACTGTGTATTGCTGAAACTGTATTTATGGGCTGCGTTCGGTTGAGGGTATAAGCGCTTATAAGCGTTTATTTTTCAGCACTTCAGCAGTATTTTTCTCTCACAAGATTTCAGCACTTCTACAGCACTTCAGCGCTTATCTACAGCACTTCAGCTTCACCGAACACAGCCATGATCTGGTATATCAGCTATCAAGTTCACTAATCTTAGTGTGCGTAACTGGGATCTTATGGTGCTACTAGCAGTTTTCAAATATATTGCAATCGAAGTAATACTTCTCATTTTAAGCGTGCTTAACTATTGCCTGACTTTCAAAAGAATATACTGGACACCAGTTTTCAGTTGACTCTAAGTCAAGTCTTATCCGTTGGGTTTTAGTCTATCTTGGAATCTTTGTTTGAGGGAATATAAAATCTCCTGTTGTTTCATGCAGAGTCTTGTGTCATCTGAGATGTTACTACAATGAGGGGCTGTTTAGTTGGGTGAAAAGGGGGGTTTGAAAAGTGCATTGTAGCACTTTTGTTTGTATTTGACAACTTTTGTCCAATCATGGCTCAAGTAGACTCAAAAAATTCATCTCGAGCTAGCCAGACAAAAAGTACAAACATGCAACAGCCGCTACTTCATTTAGTGCTCCATGCAGACGGAAAGTACAATCGATGTGATGGGGAAAGAGAAAAAATTTTGGGAAGTAAACACCCCCTGAGGATGACCCCTGGCCTGAACAGAGCTCCGAGAATGACCCCTCAATCTGAAGGCATCCCTTGCTCAATGTACCATTTTCATGCTTTGTAGTTTAGGGGAAGGTCATCCCTTGCTCACTGTCACTGTACCATTTTCATGTTTTGTAGTTTACGGGAAGGCCTAAATTTGTTTTCAATCTGGTAAGCGCATCCAAGACCGTAGAAGCAAGAATGCTAGCTCCAATGTGGGCAATTTGTGTTCGGTTCAAGTAGTTCTTTTCGTGCTTGTCTGACTGCTCTTTGCACCATCCTCTAACGACTATTTCATGTGTGCCTGAATATCCGGCTGATCTAGTTTTTACTAGTGCTAGACATTTTGGCCAAACGGGAAATCACTGAAATGTAAAAAATGTTGCGTGAAAGATGTGTATGCTGGTGGTATAATACATCTGTTGGTCAATAGTGCTATGATAGATATTTCGTGTTCTGCTTCTAGCCATGTCTCCATACCTGTTGCCTGTACAGGTTAAATTCCATTTTTGTCGATAGCAAGCTGCAAAGACAATACAAATACCTTCATCTACACTGACGTTTCATCTGTTGGGCCAGCAAGAACCACCTTTAGAGACATGACATTCCACAGGCAAAAAGGCTGTACTCCACACCCTGTGTGGGCTGCCTGCCGTGCTGCCCACGGAAGCATTGCATCTTCCACGTTCTTGCAGTGTCAGCGTCTCAATCCCCATCCAATCCAAGCTGCTGCCAACATGATCATCAGTTCATCACGACCGTACCTCGCCATCTCGTGCCTGAGCAGGCCAAGTAAGTATGCATCTGGCCGATCTCCCGGCCTGCGGATAGGACCGATCCCATCCCCCCGACACGAGCTCGTGCGTATCGCCGTCGACCTCCGCAGTGCCGTTTCTTCACGCCGCGCGCTTTCATCAGGCTTCGGACCTTCCCTGCCCCGCCCCGTCCCACTTCCCGACGGCCGCGTAGATGTTCGAAAGCAGCACGTAGTTGCCGTCGCCACTAGGGTCCAGCTCGACGAGGTGCTGCGTCAGCTGCTCGGCCACGGCCATGCATATATGTCCAGGTCGCCGCCCGTGCGTCCCGCAACCCGCGAGGAGTGCCCGTGCCCCGAGCACCACTTCATTGGGTCGCATCGGCATCGTCTCCTCCAGGTGCATCGCCTCGTCCAGTCGAGCACGCACCCGTAGTGGTCCATCCGCGCGGGGACACCGTACTCTGTCTTCATGATGAGGTCGTAGGGCCTCAGGCCGTGCTCGATGAGACCGGCGTGGCTGCAAGCCGTGAGGACTCCGGTGAGCTAGCGTCACCGCGTCCTGCTTGAACCCCTGCCTGCCTCCGCAAGTCCGCATGTCCTCGAAGAGCTCGATCGCCTCCGTGCATCGGCCATATATATATATATATTGGCTGCGAACCCGACGATCATCAAGTTCCAGGAGACCACCGCCGTCCGCTTCCTAATGGAGCGGAGCATCTGCGCCACGAGCTTCACCTACGCGCGTACATGTCGATCAGCGTGTTGCCGACGCGGACATTGCGCTCCAACCCCCTGCCTGAGCAGGAGCCAGTGCACCAACTTTTCCCGAGCTCGAGCGCGCCTACCTCCGCGCACGCAGATACGACGTCGATCAACGTGACGTAGTAGTCCGGCTCGACGGTGTCCAACAGCATGGCATTGGCGTGGATGGCCTCGTTATGGCGCCCGTTCTTGATGAACCCGTCGATGAGTGCTGTCCAGAGACCTTGTCCAGGCCAGGTATTTCGTCGACCATATATCGAATGGCCACGTCCACGAGGCCCTTTCGCATGAGCCTGGAGACCATGGTGTTGTAGGTGACGACAGAGTGAACATATCGAACAGCTTTAGCGCGAGGTGCGGGATGCAGGACCCGGGACGCGAGGTAGAAGCGAAGTCGGGCCTGGCGGCAGGGCACGGACGAGCCATGGATGTAGAAGCCGCACGAGGTGAATACCTAGCCGTCGGTGGCCAGACGAGCACGAGCATGCAGAAGGGGCGACGACGGCGATTTCTGCAGATAGAAAGTAAAGGATTGGGAGGAAGAAGGAGAGAAGGGAGAATGGGCTGGGCCTACGACGTATATGGGCTTGTCGTGCCAGTTTGCCTAACGTGACTATGATTGTCGCGCTCGAGTTGCTGACGCGACATGGTGGGCTCCATCAGGTGCCACATCCCTGTCAGGTGTCAAAGGCCATGGACGACGCTCGGCGCACAACGCAATGGTACAAGGCCCCTACTGTCCTACTCTCCTACGGTGGCGTGACCATTCCTGCAAGTTCGCTTGGTTCCTGATTAGGCAGGCAGACCGATGCGCAGTACAGTGCAGCGAACCGCAGGTCCGCAGCTTCCATCGCCGTAGCAAGTGTAACACGGTTTGCCAGGGTTGTTGACCGGAGGCGCGCATTGGCGTCATGCTGCCATGCGAAATAGCCATTTCCGGAAAGCTGCGTCGTCTGAGGCCCGTTCTTTTGTGGTAAGGGCTCACGCCGCCACAGCCGCGCGCTGCCTGCAGCTATGACTTGCACTTGACCTGCTAGCCAGTGTGGCAGCTGGCAGTGTCCCTCCCGCCTTTCCGGCGCGCCTCGGTTTCGGTCCCCGGAGATGCCGAGAAGAGGCAATTTCAGTTTCAGCCCGGTACTTGTGTTTCTTTGGGAGCCATTTTTTCCCTTTTGCCGATAGGGTTTCCTTGGCTTGGCACAAAAACCACGCCAGCGTCGCCAGCTGCTCGGCGAGCTTGATCGTGTCAGCTGATGGCTCTCCCGTGTCGTTTCCGTCCGCGCTACACGCCCTCGCGGCCTCCACCTCCAATTATCAAACTGGGACGATGACCAGTACCCTGACGGGCTGACGGCGGCCTGCCTCCTGGGCTCCTCATTTTCCTGGGCTCCAGTGCTCCTCATCTTCCTTTTCCAATCTGCACATGCGTTTTTGCCGTGACCGTTTGCACATGCAGGGATGATGGATTCATGGCACTGTAACAGACTACCAGCACGACGTCAACACACAGGGTATCTGTGGGACCGTGAGTCATAAAGTAGTTCGTATGCATGCAATGTTTTTGCTGCTAAAGTGCTGAGCCTGCAATCTCTCCCCCCCCCCCACCCCCACCCCCACCCCACAGACACATCTCCAACAGTCCCACTGGGTGCACTGTTCATGGTGAATGCAAACCTCGTGCGGCCTTTTGGATAGTGTTGTATAGTATCCATCTAGTCACCGAGTGAGGTATTTGTAGCATTAAACCTACGCTTTTGCGCTTGGACCATCGATATCCTTTCGAGTTTCTTTTATTTTGTTAAAATTTTAATGGTTTGATGGATTTCTACTCAAGAAAATATCACAAGTTCGATATAAATGCTGCAAATATTTGATATTGGTGATGAGCAGTCAACACAGCCTAATGATTATAAGAGTCTCAGTACCATTTGAGGTCATAGTTTGACGCTTCAGAGTTGAGCTTCAGTACCATTTAAGGTCGTATGTTTGATTCTCTGGATTTAACGGCTTTATGTTTTCAGTGATAAACGACATTTCCATCTCCCTCCATAAAAAAAATACAATTCTAGATAACTATTTGTTAGAGTATCTAAAGATTGGCCAAATCTATTGATTAAAATATTAACATTTATAACACCGAATAGATAAAAATTATGAAAATATATCTCATAATAAATCTTGTGGTACCTATTGAATATCATAAGTATGATATTTTTTATTTATAGTTGGTCAAACTTAAGATTCTTTAATTTATGCAATATTCTAGAGTTGTGTTCTTTCATGGACAACACTATTTTATTTCCGTCCACAAAAGAATGAAATTATAGATATACTATTTGTTAAAGTGCCTAAAGTTTTACCAAATTTATTGATAAAAATATTAACATTTATAACACCAAATAGATATATTAAGAAAATATATTTCATAACAAATCTTGTGATACTTATTTGATATCATAAGTATTGATACTTTTTTATCTATAGTTGGTAAAACTTAAGATTCTTTAATTATATAATATTCTAGAATCACATTCTTTCATGGACAGAGTGAGTACAATTTAAAGTTCAACATCAAAGAAACAATAGGAATAGAAAAGAAAGTGTAGAGCACCTTCAAAAAAAGAAAAGAAAAATACAAACACCTATGTCAAATTGAGAATTTTATATCTGTAGTTGGTAAAACTTAATATTCTTTAATTATATAATATTCTAGAATCACATTCTTTCATGGACAGAGCGAGTACAATTTAAAGTTCAACATCAAATAAACAATAGGAATAAAAAAGAAAATGTAGAGCACCTTCAAAAAAAAAGAAAAGAAAAATACAAGCACCTATGTCAAATTGAGAATTTTATACCCTAAACAATTAGAATATTTGATTTCTCCTAGTGAGGTTGGGGTTGTCCTAATGTTTTAGTATTCAAAATTTAGTATAAACTTTCTCTATGCCTTCTAGCGAGATTCTCATATGCTATGACTAACGGTAGCGTTTTAGTACTTACTTAAGAACATGAGGAGAATTCCACTATTTTGGTAGTACTTTAAGTTTTATAGTTACTCTCATCATATATTGAACTTAAACTTTTGGTACGTAGGGAGATAGAAGTTGAAATCCCGTATCAACTTTTCTTAAAAACAATTTAGTCAAAGACATTTCGTGCCCAGACAGAGAGTAGTTTCAAGTTTTTTCAATTAACCTGTGGTTGTGGCCATGTTGTTCTTTGACAGCCAATGGTATTTCCTGGTGAGTTTTTTTTTTAAAAAAGCCGAGGGGCCAGAAAATAAAGTATCGTGCACGATAGATTATTTAAGATCATGACCACACATAATCACCTACACTCCTTACCATTGGTGATCAAATAGTGGACAATTTGCTCATCCATCACTCATGCTACCAAGCTGTGAGATTTGAGCTCGCTGCAATGATCTAGTGCACTACCAAGCAGATGGATACGAATTTGCTGAGAGCAATAACAAAACATATCGCTAGAAAACATAATCAAATCCCATCCAAACAAATCGATCCCCTCGTTTATTCCCACTATTACTTGATCCCCATCCATCAACTAGTCGTCGTAATCGCCTCCTCCTTCTTTAAAAAGAGCAGAGCTAATCTAAAATGCAAATCAACCGCACTTAAATACGTACTCCACCACCACCGCCCTCCTCACCTCGCCCATCACAACCAACTCCGCTCGTCAATGCCCACTACCACCACCACCACTACCCCGGCCCCACTCCTCGACATGCCGGCGCCGTCGACGGACGCCACAGGCAATCGGCAGCGGCGGCGGCGGCTGCTGCTGCTGTGCGCCAACTACGCCGCGCTTCTCGGCGGCTCCGTGGCGTCCAGTCTGCTGTCCCGGTACTACTTCGCGCACGGCGGGTGCGATCGGTGGGTGGCCACGCTGGTGCAGTCGGTGGGGTTCCCAGTCCTGCTCGTGCCCGTCTATGCCGGCGGCGGCCGGTCCGCGTCCAAGCAGCACCGGCCGTTCGCGTGGTTCACGCGGCGGCTGCTGGCGGCGTGCGTCGTCATCGGCGTGCTCATGGGCGTGAACAACCTGCTCTTCTCCTACAGCTCCTCGTACCTGCCCGTGTCCACCTCGTCGCTGCTGCTGTCCACGCAGCTGGCCTTCACGCTCGTGCTCGCCGCCGTCATCGTGCGCCACCCGCTCACCTTCTCCAACCTCAATGCCGTGGTGCTCCTGACGCTCAGCTCCGTGCTGCTGGCGCTGCGGTCGTCCGACTCGGCCGAGCGCCCCGACGGCGGGAGCCGGGCCAGGTACCTGGTGGGCTTCGCCGTCACGCTCGGCGCCGCGGGGCTGTTCGCCGCCTACCTGCCGGTGATGGAGCTGGTGTACCGCAGGGCCGTGTCCGGCGGGTTCCGCATGGCGGTGGAGGTGCAGGTGGTCATGCAGGCTGCCGCGACGGCCCTGGCGGTCGCCGGGCTGGCCGCGGCCGGTGGGTGGCGGGAGGAGCTGGCGCGCTGGGACCTCTCGCCGGCGGCGTACTGGGCGGTGGTGGCCGCGCTGGTGGTCACGTGGCAGGCATGCTTCATGGGCACCGCGGGGATGGTGTACCTGACGTCGTCGCTGCACAGCGGCGTGTGCATGACCGCCGTGCTGACGGCCAACGTCATCGGCGGCGTGGCCGTGTTCGGCGACCCGTTCGGCTGGGAGAAGGCCGTGGCCACGGCGCTCTGCGTCTGGGGCTTCTCCTCCTACCTCTACGGTGAGTACAGCAGCACGCAGCAGGCGCAGGAAGCCGACGGCAAGGCGGCGGCCAACGGAGGCAGCGCGGGGCACAAGAGTAGTGTTGCTAGTGGTGGCGTGGGAGGAGGAGGAGGAGCTGCAGCAGTTGAAACCGTTTGATCGATGGAGCTCGCTGGACGCGCGCGGGCCTTTTCCACTTCTGGAGCACATGTACACATGGTGCATGCATGTTGAAACAATGGAGATGTGAAGTGAAGGGGAAGACGATGGCAGCAGCACATGAAGGGTATTACATGTACATCCATTAACTGTGTCGTATAGCTAGCTAGCTACTAGTCACACAATGCATGTAACATAAACTAGGCGTGCATACATGACACACGAGACAAATGTTGTGTACATACTACGTATAATGTTCAACAGTCCATGAGAGAGAGAGAGAGAGGGAGGGAGGTTGTGGTTCGATGCTTACTTGTTTGTGAGGTTTAAGGTTAGTACGTGTAACTGTCTGTGGATGGATGGAGTGGGAGGTTATATAAAAATGCATGGTACAACTGTACAACCAAGTACTGCTGCCGTGATGCATTATAACTGAGTCGATCAACCAAGTGAACAGTAACTTTCTTGGAATTTTTGCCTTTCCCTGAATGTATGTATTCATAGCATCATGAACAGTTATTTTTAGGGCCTGTTTGGATTTGCACATCTAAACTTTAGAGGTCTAAACTTTAGAGCTAAAGCTCCAAACACATGGTCAAAATTTAGCTCTAAACTTTAGCTCACCCTCACATTAGAGCTTTAGAGCTCAAAAGTGATCTAAAGTGCTCTAAAGTTTTTATACCTCTAAACTTTAGAGGTGGGGATACAAACAGGGCCTTAGAAAGGCGGCAAAACCTTTGCCGGATTTTTATTAGACGAGAGAAATACAAAAAAAAAGGTACAAGTCACATATAAGGGAAAAAAAGAGAAAGAAAAAAGGGTTAAGCAACACCCACCATCAAGAACAGTTTATATCCATGCATTTTTCGGTCATTTTTAGTGGACGCCTAATGCTACCATGTAGGCATGTATACCATGAACTACCTACTCACGTTTCCTGTTAATGAAACACTTGCACTCTGGCAGCGCATGTTCACGGAAAAACTATGTACTTACCATATTTTAAAATATCACTTTGTTGAAATAATCTTTTGGAATGTAGCCTTGCATGTAGTATATGAATTGTGATATGAACCATGCATTTACAGTGCAATATTCTACATGCTGTAATTTGGAATTGATGTGTTCATATTATTCTCTACCTTCTGGGAATGTTGTGAATAGAAGGCAAATGTTGCACAACTATGCCACACCAACAAATAAAAAAATAATTTGGCTACTCAAACATTGCATGACGACTTAACTTCACCCATATATTTCCTTGTGTGAACATATGCTGCCTCTCGCTTGACGTGTGTGAGGATCACTGCTTGTGTGGTATACATCATCATCATTTGAGTGATCACCAAAAAGTGGATTTAATCGATTGAATGACATCCAAATGTTAAATATAGGGCTTGTTGGTTGTCCAACTCCACATAAGAAAATGGGGACAAAGAACGAAAGGGATGTGCAAGTTGGGTTTTTTTTTTCCTCCGGAGAATAATCATCCTCAGAGAATTAAGTCCACACAAATGAAGGTGGACTATATAGTGCTCATACAGTTAATACTTTACTCCCTCGACCTATCATGCCTTGAGTTATTGGGGTTTGAGGATGCCTCAAGGCATTCGTGAAATGGAAAAGTCGAAGCAACACTGAAAGACAGAAAAAGGGGGCCATCAAGTTGAAGTTGACATTATCCAATGAATGATGTTATGGCTGCAGTTTTTTTTTGTAACAATTGGACTTGAATTAGTGACCATGACGTATCTTTTTGTACTGATTAAAACTAAGTACTATGCATTGCTTAGCTAAGTTGACATGAAAGGAGAAAACAAATTGATTTTAGGGACAGTAGCGTGCTTAGCTAGTTGTGGCAAAGGAGAGATGTATGGCTTTTTGCTACAAAATATTGTTGATTTGAGAGAGAATGATGTGTGCGTGGGTGGGACGTTAGCTTGGTGGTTATGATGTTTTGTGCATCATTTTGTACTAATCAACTTGAAGCAGCGGCGGTGTTATAAAAAATGTATGGCAGTTGCAATGGCACAAACCTCCACAAGTAAAGTGTGTGCATGTGATGGTACTATCATTGAAGGTTTTTTTTTCTTGAACACAATTGTTTTTACCCTCAATGCACATCCAATTGGTGATTTCCATGGGAGCACATGTCCTTGTGTAACATTTATCTTTTTTTGTGTGAAGATAAGCTCCCAACGTCCTAATACACCGGTCTTTCTTATTATGTTTTTCTAAATTTAGGACTACCTACGAAGGCCACCTGTACAAAAAAAGGAACACCAACTTTGCCAAACCCTATCGTGCACTAAAAGGTTGCAACCTTTTGCATTTTGAGGATCGGAGTTGTGTTACTAGCTAATTAAAGGTATACGATGAACAAGACAACTCCTGTTTCCTTGGAACATCACCTCGAAATAAAATAACAAAATTTCAAAGAAGAGGTGACCTAGCCTGCAGACAGGTAGAAAGAAAAAAGAGCACCTAATGCAGATTAACTGAAGCCACAATTGTTGGATTATAGATCCATAAACCTCCGACAGTGGTATAGTGTCCATCCATAAATGCAGTAGATCAATTGAATCCATCGTAAATGCATGGATTAAGTGTAATGCTTTAGTTTATTAAAATACAATTAGGATTCAGCACAAATGAAACCTATCTGGCACACTCAGTTTTAGTGGGAGTTTCATGACACAACTACTATGACTATCACATCAAATTTTGTGTTAGTAAGTGTGACAATAAATTTTATCTAGTAAGAGCCCGTTTGGTTTAAGAGATTAAAAACTAAACCTGGACTAACTGTAGTCCCCTACATTGTTTGGTTGAAGGCACTAAAGCACATTAAGGCAATTGAACAAAGACCAAGATACCCCTATTCAATGCGCTAATCTTTGGTTCGGGATGCATGGGAGGGAAATAGTTGAGCGACGTGAGCTATCCTTATAGGTTTGTTGCCCCAAAATCTCACCTCTTAAGGGACTATAAGCCTTTAGTCCCTCTGTTTGGAAATTTATAGACTACAAATGAGACTAAAATGGGGGACTATTGTGAAGTCACATGGAACCAAACAACCCGTAAATGAAACTCTCCATCTCTGTCTCTTGTAATTAGTCTGCCAAATCATCAAAACTGTTGATGTATCGTGATATTAAATCTAGTCGAAACCCGCACTGAGACTAGCCACTAATCTAGGTGAAATCATCATTACTTTTTTAAAAAGATCTTCTAGAATATTTGAATGATCGATATGCTTCATCTTTATACACTTGTAAAATTTACCATGTACCTTGTCCCCACCATTATTAAGCCTTTTCCAGATAGAAGATCTTTGACGCCAACATTCTTCAGTGTTCTCTTGACATATAAACCGTCGCAGTGGTGTCCATCCATCATGAACGGTGGTACATAGATAGCCCCAAATTCATTAAACTTTAACGTTTGTTACCGTTATTTTAATGACAAATTTTCACATCAATTGTCAATACGATGCTCAACATTTTTTAAAAGTGGATGCATGTGTGGTAAGCAAGTACTTGGTCCAGGAGCTTTATTCTCTATTCCAACTATGGATCTACACTCTTCATAATTAAATAAACAATCACACTTTCGACGTGCCTTTGGGTAGCCACACTCTATCAAATGCATATGAGTAACTTACATAAATAACAATTCATCGTAGTTACTCCTTCGGTTCCAAATTAAAAGTCATTCTAACTTTTTTGAGAATTAAACCATCTCAAGTTTGATCAAAATTATAAAGAGAGTTTCAAAGATTTATAACATCAATTGGTATAATGCGAAACTATAATTAATAAAGAATCTAATAATATTTGTTTGATCATAAATGTTTTTGTTTTAATTATATAAATTTAGTCAAACTTAAGATGTTTTAACTTTTTAAGAAAGTTGGAATGCCTTATAATTTGAAATTGAGGAAGTATTTATTAGCCTTTGTTGCTAGGGCAAAAGCATTGATGCGCCACTTTTTGTTGCTAGGTTGATCATGCGTGACACATTCGTGCTGGTGTAGTATGCCTAGCCTGGAGAATAGCGATTTGTTTTCAGCGCGTTTGCAACAAAAGCCATGAAACAGGCACAAAAGGCAGGTCTAGGAACGATGTTTTCAGAATACACAGAAACGCGAGAGAGAGATATGAGTTGAGAGGTCATAATTATATTGGGTATAATATAATAGATAGTGGAGGGGGCAGCACCGGGTCTTATATAGCAATTGACAAATTAAGGGGATGCTCATGAGCTGATTGGTGGCTGGCCTAATCTGGCCAAAAAGATGGAAATTTGTGAGAACATTTTGAGTATGCACACTCATGCTGCCCAAGAAAAGAAGAATGTCAAACAATCACTTATTAGGGCATGCTATGTACAGTATGTACGTACTTGACCCATTTTTCAACTGTTGCCAAGCAACCAGAAGACTACCCACAATATATCCTTCTAGCCGGTGCTGAAACGTTCTCTCTCCTAACCAGACATCGGTTTACACACTGTGGGATGCGGTGCTTGGTCCAAAAAAGCAAGCACCGGTGATTCTACATGCTATGGTGCTTTTGTTTTCTATGTGATTTGGTTTTATTTTCATTTGCCTTTGTCTCTAGCTGCATGTGTCTTCTCGGTAGAATAAAATGAATTATTTCTTGCACTAAAAATAGTCAGTGGTCCTTACGTAACCGATGCCAAACGTTGTGACTCCCAAACAAGTTCTGGCATCGCATGCAGATAAAGTTTCAAGCACGGATAACATTGTGGAGAGTGGCTTGCCTCTTTGCCGCTATTATATGTTTGTCTTCACGTATTTATGTCGTTAACATAACTTATTTTGTTGAGGATATTTTCATCGCTGACCTCCACTAATGAATTACAATTCACCACAAGAATCTCATTCTTTTTTTTAAGGTTCACCGGGGGGGCCCAAACGGCCTATGATATAGTTTACATATTTGTTTACAACGGCACGCCAAGCACAAGGACGAAGGGTGACAAACACCAAAAGAAAAAAGAGAGTGTGTGTAACAACAGCAGCAGCACCATCACCACCACCAAAACACAGGTCCCAACAACGATGCCTCCAGGGAGGTGAACGACGCCGCAACGTAGTCATCGTTAGCCAAGCTTGAAGATGAGCTCCACAGGGGTTTGGCAGGGCTTTCGCCCGGGCAAGTGTTGAGGTGCTGAGCGAGTCAACCCAGGAGATTGCAGCAACAGCTGAGGTTCTTCAATGACGCCTTGAAGAAGGCGATCCCATCATTGGCCCAGATTCATCTAGGCTAGGCTTTTGCCCAGAACCTTACAAGTGCTCCCGTTGACTCGCCCGAGGCGACGGTGAGACGCACATCGGCAAAACAACGACGCGTGATGAAGGGGTGGGGGAGGCCGGTTGCCGCCACACCACGCGGAGCCGAAGCCGGACTCGCCCGGCGCAGTGGGAGGCACGCACCAGCAAGTCCACACCTTGGCGAAGGATAGGGCCGGGGTGTTTGCTAGCCGCCGCCACACCTCGCGGAGCCATTACCGGACTCGCCCGCGAAGGGGGGAGGCTCGCACTGGCAAGTGGCCGCGCCAAGACAGAGAGGGGTCGTCGGCCGCCGCCACACTATGCGGAGCCGTTCCGGGACTCGCCTGCGATAGTGGGAGGCGCGCGCTGACATGCCAGTCGCCGACACACCGTGCGGAGCCTTTCGGACTCGCCCGCGACAATGGTAGGCGCGCACCGGCAGGACGGCAACAGGCACACAGCCCCGCCGCCGGCAAGCCCGTGGCCAGACTGCGCACACTGCGCCGTAAAAGGACCTGCAAAATAGAGCGAAGAAGAAGAGGGTGCACGCACTACCCCGCCGCTAGCATGCCCGTAGCCAAACAATGCGCCCCACTGCAGGTGACCAAACCCAAAACTGGCCGCCGACGCCGCGGGTAGCGCAGTCAGCGCAGCAGCACTGTCGAAGGCGCTCAAGCCGCACAGCTAGCTGCAGGCCAGGGCTACACGAGGGCCCAGCCACGACCTCAGCTCCAGACCCAAGCCGAGGTGTGGAGACGGAGAGAAGGCGGATCCGGTGACAGGTGCAGCGGGTCCGAGTCGGGACGGCCGGAACCGGCCGCGGGTCCCTGGAGACGGAGGGGGAGGTGCGCATCGTCGTTGGAGTAGCCGTAAGCGCGCCGGAGGAGGGACCCTTGCCGTCACTATCCTAGAGGGCCGGAGGTCATCTTCGGCAACGGCGAGGTGGGGAGGGGGGTGGCGCCGACGGCTGCTAGGGTTTGCCGCCGCCCGAGCAGCCAGCCCGGGGCGACCACCGCCCGCCGCGCCTGCAAGCCCCGCACACGCCACAACCGAGACAGGGAACATCGGATCCATGTCCGGGGACCCCGGATCCGCAGCTCCAAGCTCGCTGGAGGCGGTCCTTGCTGCTGGGGGAGTTGAGCGCCGGCCGCACGAAGCTTCCCGCACGAAGCTTTGCTCGGGACCAGGTGAAAGCCCATGTTTGGTTTTGAGTAATTGATGAAACCTAGTTTGCTAACGATTGCTCTAAGTGTCTCATGAGAATTGATTAGCAAATGGCAAGATGGAGCAAAGGACCGGGTCGATGGAGGTCACAAGTGAAGGGCATTGACGGCATCCATGCAAATGGTATAAGTCCATCATAAAAAGGAGTTCACAAGCTTCATCAAGAGATGGTGAAAAAGCTAGGAGCTCAAGGCAAATGTATAATTCATAGGAGCTCTTTTGCTTTTGGTGATCAAGACTCCATAGAGGGAGTGATCACATTTAGGATAGATAGCCGTACTATCAAGAGGGGCGAAATCGTTGATGAAATACGGTTATCAAGTGCCACTAGGTGTTCATGATCATTGCATATGCATATAGATGCTAGTGACACTAACTTGACCCGTGGAAAACTCTTTGAAAAAGGCTAACACACGTGCACCTAAGTGAGAGACACTTTGGAGTGTTAGTACCTTAAGAATCGGGGTGAAGTTCAAGGGTTAGAGAGGGTTTGGTCCTCTCTTCCTCCTGCCGAGCTTGCGAGGCAGGATTCGGCGAATTTCGGAGACATTACAATAGAAAAACTAGCGTCGGACCATATTGTCACAGAGCGTCGGACAATTAGCCTCAGTCCGACGGCTAACACTGCTGAGAGCGTCGGATGCTCAGTTTCGGAGTGTCGGACTATTGTCCGAAGCGTCCGACGGTGCAGAGCGACGAAGAGGTGACACGTGGAGAGCAGGTGAGCGTCGGACTCTCGGCGTTAGTCCGACGGTGAGCGTCGGACCAACGTCCGACGGTTTTTAGGGCTCGGGGAGGTCTCTGGAAACGTCGGACGGCCGCGATCGTTAGTCCGACGGCTTCGTCCCGCTGAGTCCGACGGTGTCAGCTGAGGGCGTCGGACCGTTTGTTTTAGTCCGACGGTTCGTTTAGCGCGGGAAATTAGCCGTTGTGATCCAACGTTCGACTTCAAACGGCTAGTGACACGTGGCGTTTATCCGGAGCGTCGGACCGTGCTGATTAGTCCGACGGTCTGGCCGTCGGACAGTCCGACGGTACGCAGTGAAGTCTAAACGGCTAGTTCTTTGTGTGTGGCTTATAAATAGTCACTTGGCCGGTTTGGGGAGTATCTCTTGGCACTCCTGAACATCATAGCATATTTGTGAGCCTTCCCACTCCACTCTCACTCATCCTACTTGATTGTGATCATCATTTGGTGAGTTTGGAGAGCCTCAAGTGCATTGCATTGATAGAGATCATCTAGAGGCACTTGGTAGTGGTGATTCGCAGCGGTTTCTCTTGTTACTCTTAGAGTTTGCCGACTCCTAGATGGCTTGGAGCTGCGAGGATCGTTGAGGGGAGTTGGTGATTGTCTCCGCCTCCGATCGGTGAAGTTGTGAGGGGTTCTTGAGCCTATCCCCGCGGGAGATCGCAAAAGGCATCTTTAGTGGATTGCTCGTAGCTTGGTGGATCCCCATCTTGTGTTGGTTGTGCGGCACCCTTGAGAAGGGTTTGGCGTGTGATGCCAATTAGCGCGTGAACCTCCAAGTGGGTGTATCGCTACAACGAGGACTAGCTTGCCGGCAAGCAAGTGAACCTCGGTAAAAAATCTTGTGTCATCTCTCTACCGAGGATTTCCCTTATATTTGATTGATTGGTTATATTGGACTTCATATCTTCTCTACACCGGGGGTATTGAAATCACCTTCTCTCTTTACTTTTGTGTACTTACTCTCGTGTGTAGCTTGTTGGTTAGTTGCTCTCTTAGGAGTAGTGTATAGTAGTGACATAGCGTTTGAGTGTGAACTAGTGATCATAGTGTAGTATACTTGTCTAGGTGGCTTGCATAGCATAGTTTAGAGCTAGTGTTTTGCAAAGCTTGCTATTGTTACTAATCGGCTCGTTAAGTGTTGTTTGTAGATTTTTATAGGCTATTCACCCCCCTCTAGCCATTTAGGACCTTTCACCAGGCCAGAGCGGAGAGGCCTCGCCGCCGCCGTCCTAGGGAGTCGCGCAGGCTTCCCGGGCCCTCAAGCAGCGGCGAGGGGAAGGGGACGGTGGAGTTGGGGTGGCGGGGGAGCGGCTCTTTCTGCCCGAGCCGCCCCGTGCGGGAGGGCGACGCGGGGTCTTCAATCTGATAACTTCAAGAATCTCATTCTCATGCATGGATTACTATTACTTTGCGGTAGAGGAGTGGTCCATAGAGTTGGCAGGTGGTGTTACTTAGGTCCCTTAACTTTTAAAGTGACATTTATGAGTTCTTAAACATGACAGAATATGTCATCTAAGTTCCAAACTTTCAAGTTAATCATCATAGGTTTCTAAACTTGACAAAGGGTGTTGTTTAACTCCTAAATACACGAAATTTTAAAAGGAAAATCTAATTTTAGGTATTGTAGCTATAATGTGTAGAATATTTTAAAAATTGTATCTTTTTCATACGATCTCGGATGAAGATGATTTTAAATTAAATTTGTAGCACTCCATGAGATGTATAAGTTCCTAGTTTTGAGTTTTTTTATGTTCAAAAAATTAAATAATTTTTCAGCAGTATATTAATCGCGTGCATGTGCTTATCGTCTTGGAAAAATCATATCTTTTGATATGCTATCAAGTGGAGATACTTTTGGTATACAAGTTGTAGCGCTCGATGAAATCTATAATTTTTTAGTTTTGAGATTTTTAATTTGAGTTCGTTAGCACCTTAACAATCTCAAATTAAAAATATCAAAAACAGAAAGTTATAGAAAAGTATCTCCACTTTTTTTTGAGATTGCACAGTGGATGCCTACACATGCACGCACACTCACCCCTAGGAGCACTTTCGAATGACTGAACCGGCAAATCTTGAAGTTCACGAAGTCACCACGTCTCGCTGAGGATGGGGACATCGTCTACCATTTAACGCATAGCTCCAGTAAATCATGAGGAAATCCAAGGAAAAGGTGAGAGGAGGATTTAAACCCTGGTCGGCAGCGTCCCACTGGATAGTCCTACCATTGAACCACAAGCCCATTCGCGAAAGTATCTCCACCTAATATCATATAAGAAATATATAATTTTTCAATGCGATAAGCTCTTCTGCGCCATTATTATACTTTTAAAATTTTATTTAATTTTTAAGCATCTTAACAACTTCAAATTATAAACTCAAAACTAGAAATTTGTAGATCCCATTGAGAGTTACAATTTTTATATAAAAAATCATTTTCATCTGAGATCGTATGAGAATATACCATTTTTAGAATATTCAATGAAATGTAGCTACAACAATACTAAAATTAGCTACAGTATTTAGGACCTAGATGACACCTCTGCCAAAGTTTAGAGACCTGCAGTGATCATTTTGAAAATTTGGGACCTAGATGATATTCTCTATCAAGTTTAGAGACCCCACAGATATCATTTTATAAGTTTAGAGACAAAAGTGACACCTCCTGCCAACTTCAGGGACTGCTAGTGAATTCTGCTCTTTGTAGTATTATATATGCTTGGTTTTAGTGTTCGCTAATAAAATCCTATTTGGCAGAACTCTATCAACTACATATCTTGATTCAACTGTTATCCAATTGCTCCACGGTGTATCTACTCAACCAAAATAATGGTTCTGCCTTAGATTCATAAAATTTTGTTGACCAGCTCAGAGGTGCTCCACTAAATCCAAGTTTAGTGGATATAAGTAAAACTACCCACCATTGCCATTGGTAGCATAAAAACAACGTTTCAATTCTTTTCGTTTTGTCTTTTGCCGCTAGCTTCCACGCTAGCCCACAGTCACGCACCCCCACCCGAGCGGGCTTTAGCCCCGGCTACGCCATGGCTGGCCACGAGGGCCAAGGCCATCCACCGCGCGAGCTCCAGCATGCCGAGAGCCGCTCAAGCCACGCAAAACGCATTCGAGCGGGTTCCGTTCCTCGCCGTCCCATGGGCGGCCATGAGGGCCATGGCCATTCATCATGTGAGCTTAGGCTAGTCAAGAGGCATTACACCGGAGCCACTCCATGCGTGCGTCCACCACCTTTGCCATTGTGTAATACCTCTGGTATTACAATTTAATTAATCTGCCATGTCATCACATTTAAATTTGAGCATCTGTATATGATTGTGCTTAGGGCCTAGAGTGATTTGATTTCAGCTAAGTATTGATTGTGTAATTAAGTCCTTAATCAAAAATCAAAAATAAAAATTAAATAGAAATCAAATTAAACCCTAAAGTTGACCTAAAAACCCAATTCAAAATCTATATGGAATATGGGGAAAGTGTCTTAATAAAAGATGTAGAGTTTTTAAAATGGAACAACTTTTATATTTGGAGGTTTTGAAGTTATATTATAAAAATTCAAAATTTAACTCAAATTACTATATTGAAATTTATATTTGAAACTTCAATTTTAAAAATATTTAGAATATTCAAAAACTTCCTTAATTGAAGTTGTCAATCTCACTGAGTAGAATAACTTTCATGTTTACCATTTTTCAAGTTGTTGAGAAGAATCAAAAGTAATTTTAAAATTTCAGTTTGAAATTCAAACCTACTTTTACCCCCTTTTCTGTAATATGAAATTTTGGCCGAATTTGAAATTGGTGTCAAAAGCAAAAATGATCTACACGAAATTCTCTACAACTTTTGTATTCACTACTTCCTCGGATTCGGGCTGGATCAGATCCAATTTGAATCAAATAGCATTTGACCTATATGGCCTAGTACTGTAGCTACAGGGGGGGTCCCCCTGTTCTTCTTCCACGTCGCGCGCGCGTGCCGCGCGCAGCGCCGGGCACCGGCCGGCCGGCGTGAGGGGCCAGGGCCACTGTCGAGCAGCCAGGAGGGGGGCCCGAACCGAGCCCGAGCTTATCCTTCCGTTGCCCGGGTCTTTAAAGTCGACGAGCGCCGTCTCTCGCCATTTCTCCTTCTCGCGGCCGCCGTCGAGCTCAATCGGAGTGCGGTGAAATTCACCGTGACCAAGCCATCACTGCCTCTTCCATCTCCAAGCAAGCTCGCTAGCTTCCTTGCGCATCGATTGGTGTCATCGGTGTGGGCTGTGGTGCCTCGAGCATCCGGAAACGCGGATCGTCGTCTCCGCGTCCGGCCGGAGCCGAGCAGGGCACCACCGCACGTCGGAAAGCCGAGGCCGGTCTTTTAGGGTGAGGTTCTACCGGAAATTGTGTGCGTTTTGCGATCCTTGTGTTTCTCTGTTTCTCATGTGCTAGATGGTTCGCCATTTGGTGCTCTAGGATCACTGGAACGGGAAAGGTCATCGCCGATGCTCTTCGTCGCGGGTCGGCACGTCGTCAAGCCCACTCCTCCGTCCCAACCAGCTAGTGGTTTAGGGTCGTGGTGAGTTCCTGAACCGTTTCCAACCTTTGGTTTAGTCTCTATCGTCTTGTGCTCGCCGGCGTATGGTCTGCCGCCGCCGCCGAGTCGCTTTGCTGCGCGGCGAGCTCGCCGCCGGTCGGGTCTAGCCTTTTAGGGTCCCTAGGGTAGCATCTTAGGGCTTAGTTCGTCGTTCGGTGATGGTTTCCTCGCCGGAGGGGCCGCCGGCGACAAGCCGCCGTGCTCGCTCGCGCGCGGGAGTCGGAAAGAACAGAGAGAGCGAGAGGTGGGAGAAGAATCTGACGGCTGGGGTCAGCCTGTCAGTGTCCCCGTGCGGAGGCGCGTGAGCGCGCGCGGGGGCTGACGGCTGGGGTCGGCCTGTCAGCGACCCGGCGCGGAGGCGAGCGCGCGCGGCCGCGGCTGGGCCGTGCTGGGCCGGTGCGGGGTTGTGGGCCGGCTCGGTGGCGCGCGCGCGGGGCCGCGGTCCGGCCCATGCTGGGCCATGGTGGGCCGAATGGCCGTTTCATTTTTTCCAGCGATTTTCTATTGCTTTTTCATTTTAATTAAAATAAATAGTGTTAGGTTTTAATCTTTTTGTGTGGATTAATCTACTGCACCAAAAATTATGAAAATATTGCTAGATACTCTCTGTGATGTGTAGAATTTAATAAAAATATTAAATACAGGATTTGAGTGTTTTCTGTATTAATTAAAAATCAGCACATTAAATGTTAAAAGGAACTTTGATGATTTTTAATAATTTCTGTGTTAATCCAAAAATCATGAAATTTATTGTGCCACTGTTTGGTACTGAAATCTATCTGTTGGTGGAGTTTGGCATCAAATGGGAATAGTTAAATATTTATTAAATTAGATGTAGTTTAAATGATTAGTAATAGTAATAGGAAATGAAATGAGTATTGATTGGTGTGATTTTTGGATTGATTGAGATTCTAGGTCAATCACCTTTATGACCTAGGGTAGTATGAATTAGATTATTCATGGCTAGCCTATGGTAGGATCTTGATCGTATGTGTACAGTACTTATCATTTAAATTTTATCTGTCATTTCGTGTGCATCGCATTCATACATTCATTCATTGCAAACGTGTAGTGACCGAGAATCCGAAGGTAAAGTCTGAAGGTCCATCTGAGGAGACTGCTCAGGAAGTTGTGTAAGGATTTGATATTTGTGGTACTGACCCGGACCCGACACTCTACACGATCCAAGGCAAGCCCCGGTGCATTTGCCCTCTCCTTGTGTTTTTTTTAAAAAATATTTATTACTTGAGTTAATTATTTGCATTAGGTTAATAGGAGTTGGGTGACAACCAATTGATGCATTACCATCCTTGAATACCTGACAATACTTGAAAACCTGATTTATTAAAAAGTATTGCAAAGTGGTTAGTCATGCCTAATATTAGTTTTACAGAAATGCTATTTCAAAACTGTGATGATCTAAAAGCACAAGAATCACTCTATGGGACTGGTTATGTCCTTGTTGGTTGGCAGTGTTCCTAGCTAGTTCACTGTCATCAACGAGGAAGGGTTTTTCCTGCTCGGTGATCGTGGCATTGGGCTAGAGTCCCAACAATTGTCACCGACGGAAACGGGATTTGAAAACCGAAGGGACAAGGGTATTTGGGTTAGAGTCCCAATGCACTGTCGCCATCGGAAAAAGGTTTAGGGACCATTCGTTGTAGGCCTACTGGATCGAGACTTTGCAACTAGCCACATACTACGGAAAGCCTCTGACTCCGGTGGCTCTACTGCTGGAACCGACAACCACGCACTGGGAGTGGAGAGATGGCGAGAGTAGCGTGTACCCTCGTGGCCGTCGTGCCTGAAGACGAGAGGAGTACTGTGCTCTCGGGTGGCGCAGGACCGGTTCCGGGGTATGAAAAGCCGTGGTAGGCGGGGTTGGCGTATGCAAGCTTAAGTGCTACATACGCAGTGTAGATAGGGATCCCCAGCTGGGTATTAATCGATTCGAATCGTCGTTGCTCCTCGGATATGGAGACTTGATCCTTCGACCATTCAGCGAATAGTGGTTCGGAACTAGGATTGTTTTTGAATGGATTACGCAAATGAATGAATGTTGATATATGAGAAAGTACTTGGAGAAATGGATAATGATGAATAGTATTATTGAAATAAAATATTGAGATAGGAATAGTAATGTTTTTCCGCAAAATTCTTGAACTCTTGCTAAGCCTTACCTTGACTTCCCCTCAGCCTGCATTCCTGAGTCTAATCTTATACTTTTAGTCGGGTAAGTCTTGCGGGGTACCCCATGTACTCAGGGTTTGTTAACCCTGTTGCAGGAGGGCAGCAGGAGACTGAAGTTTGTCTCGCTCCGTGCTGCGTCACCATCGTCCAGGAGAGTGAAGAAGACTAAGGTTAAACCCTTGGGCAGGGTTCATCTAATATTAAACTATCTGTCGTACTGTTGTTCCAAACACTACTGCTACTCTTTTAAATTTATGGTCTGTAATAACTGCACTTAATTTTATTCGAACACTGGTTTGTAATATTAAGTACTATTTACTCTTTCGCAAATTCTACTCTGATGTATTTTGTTATGAAATGTTGTAACTCTGTAATGGCTTCACAATGGGATCCTGTTGGAGATAACGGGTGCTTATGTAGCCCGGCAGAGCCCGCCTAGGTCACATGGAACATGGGTCCAGCTGTCAGACGTCATTAGTAACGTTGACAGGTGCCTGTGGGCCACGTGATTTAGGCGGTTCTGTTACACATTGTCACCCACAACCGCCCCTCTCTTAGACCACCCCACCCCACCTGAGTAGGCTTCGATCCTAGCCATGGCCATGGCCATCTGTAACATCCCGACCCGGGGCTTAATAGGATTAATAGGATACTCATACCCAACAAGTTGCAACTTCTTTTTTGGAAGCCCATCTTCTAAAAACTCTGAGGTTAAGCGAGCTTGCCCTGGAGCGATGGGTGATCGTCCGGGAAGTCCTTCCCAGGTGCGCAAAAAAGAAACTCTAAGGTTAAGTGAGCTTGGCCTGAAGCGATGTGCGACCGGCCGGGAAGTCCTTCCCGGGTGCACATGAGTGAGGACAAAATGCGTAGAAAATAATGGTGTTGGTCTATGGGGAGTCTATGCCCTAGAAAAGCTACCTGATGTAAGCGGGCCCGGCCAAGCTCTGACCGATCGAGAGCAGCTGTGATTGCGAGCTTCGGCAATGACGACCCCCAGTCTTTGAACCGTAGGAAGGAGAGGATGTCAAATTACTTGGATCGAGTAGCTGTTGATCAGGTAAAAACCTTTTCTATTCAACACACCTTAAAGAAAGGTTGGTGGGGGATGGCTTGGAGCTGAAGTGAAGATCAAGTGGAGAATTGATGAAAGAGAAGGGACAAGAAGCTAGAGGCTAATGTAAAAAGAAAATAGCTCTTTGTTTGGGTGATCCAGGCTCTTAGCGAGAGCGATCACATTTAGGATAGATAACTGTACTATTAAGAGAGGAATTAGATCGCTTACTCGGTCATCAAGTGCTTTAGGTTGCATTTCATTGCATAGACTTGGAATTAACATAGGGTGAAAACCCCTTTGAAAAATGTTTGTGAAAAGGTAACACACGAGCATGAGAAGTTGTACACTTGTTGGTGTTAGCACATTTACAAAAGGATTCGAGGCTTGTGAGGATGAGAGGATTTAGCGGTTTCCGGGGTTGCTCCTATGAAGAAAACATGCACCAGACGATAAGGTTGCATATCACCGGACTAATGTTAGTGTCCGGTGGCTAACCCTCACAGTCAAACCACTGAGCACCATCGGACGCTAGGCTCAGCGCTTGAGCACCGGACTATACGTCCGCGTCCGACGATAAGAGATGTTGTGAGGGTCGGACGCTCGGGACGTCTTCGGACATGTTGCACCGGAGCATTTCTTCTCCATCTGATGCAGTGCACCCGAGTGCGACAAATTCGTGTTTGAACCTTCAACGCATTGGCTGAGTCCAACGGTGTGCATTGGACAACGTCTGACGCGTTTTGCCCTCTCTGGAACCTCTCTAGAATGCGTCGGACGCTCGGTTTGTTAAGTCCGATGGCTTTGTCCGATGACTAACGTCCGACACGCAACTGAGGAACGTTTGGCGCCAACAGTCATATTCAAACGGTCGAAGTTGATGTGGCGAGTACTGATTCATGGAGTGAAGGCGTCGGATGCTGAGGTTTAGACCAATGCCCCGTCCGTCGCTCCGTTCGATGACCTCGATTACAGTGAGCAACGACTCTATTTTGTGAAGAGCTTATAAATGGGAGTGGGTTTGTTTTAGTGCGCCTCTCTTGGGCATTCCTGACTTCCTAACACACTTGTGAGCATGACCCACTCCCTCTAACTCTCTTCTCTTGATTCAACTTGAGATTTTTGTCGAGAGACTGATCCAAGTGTAGTGTTCTTGATTTCTTGCATCTAGAAGCACTTGGTGGATTGGTGACGGGGTAATTCTTATTACTTTGGGTGATTGCCGTCAGCTAGCTGGTTTGGAGGTCGAAGAAGGTGTGGAGAAGCGGTGGTTATTGTGCTTGCCCACACCGATGACTTGTGAGGGGTTTGTGCCTACCCTGAGCGGAGTGCTCAAAGGCAATATTAGTGGTTTGCTCGTGTCATTGAGCTACACCTCCATGGTAGGTCCTTGTGACGTCTTGTGTAGGCTCGGTGTGTGATACCGATTAGCCACCGGACCACCGGTTGAAGTGGACACAACAGGGGTGTAGCGTGCCGGTAAGCACGTGAACCCCGGGAATAAATCTTGGTGTCTTAATTGTTATCCTCACCTTCGAGTGAGTGTTTGGATTTCTCCTGGTAATTGTTTTCATCTTTCGAGGCAAAGGTATACCGCCCAAGCTCCTCCCCCTTACTTATGAATTTATTTGCTTGTTGTTCTTGTTAGTTTAGTTGTAGGCTCTAGTGTAGCTTTGCTTAGTGCCTACCTAGTTTGTGTGGCATAGGCGGATAGAAACACTATATTTGTGTACGTGGCTTACTTAGGTTACTAGTTGCATTTGTTTTGCACATTTGGTCATTTGCGATACTAACCATGTGCTTGCGTATTTTGTAGAATTTTATTTTAGGCTATGTTGATGGTAGTTATTATTCAATTTTAACCATAATCAAGATATGAAAAAGGGCATAAAACCATCATCAAACATAGATTAGGGTTTAAACTGACAGAATTCTACGAGTTTTGGTGAATCTTTGTTTTGCAGGGTTTAATTCAGAAAAAGAAGTAAAGGAGTCCCACATGTCGGTGAAAAATATCAAATTCCAACATTATAGAGAACACCAGAGACTCGCCTGCAGAAGCAGGGCCCGCTTGGCAGCCATGGAAGATCGGCCGACCTCCCTGCCAGGTCGGCCGACCTGTCAGAGTCCTAGTTCCGTGTCCGCTTCGACATGGACTCTCCACCGCCTTTGAGGATTAATCTCCACCCTCCGTCGAAGTCGGTTTGATCCATGGGCTACGATTCATCCCACCAGACTATATATACAGCCCCAGACCCCCCAGGGTTTCATATCAATGATCATACAGCTCAGTTGATCTAGGGAAGAGAGCTACCTCTCTACCAGAGATTAGAGTTAGACACTCAAAGTTTTAGTTTAGACCTAGATAGTTGATGTAAGTAGAGTTGAGCCTTCGGCTCAAGATTCTGGATCGCCTGTCTACTAGAGGCCGGTAAATTCGCTGTATTTCCTCTTGTTATGACTTTATGCTATTTTAATACTATGTTTCGATTTGTTATGTTTCTAGTTTATTCTAATAGTATATTTGATATAGTTATGATTGATAATGAGTTTATTCATGAGTTAGCAAAGCGCTTAATTCAGTATTCAAGTGAGTTAAGTGGTCGACATTATAGAGGCATGGTGTTTAGATATTGTTTGCCTACGAATGCGCTTTATATACTGGGTCATG
This sequence comes from Eremochloa ophiuroides, assembly GCA_038502445.1. Lineage (NCBI taxonomy): Eukaryota > Viridiplantae > Streptophyta > Magnoliopsida > Poales > Poaceae > Eremochloa > Eremochloa ophiuroides. The sequence goes on from JAHLJS010000006.1 coordinate 61,270,803, forward strand.
TGGTAGATCACGGACGTGACACTCCCGTTGAGTCCTTTGTAGTCCACTCCCCGTATGTAGAGAGAGTAGAACTTGATTATGATGGTAACTTGCTCTGTTTTTGATCTTCCTAAATAATGTTCCTGATGCATAGATAAAGAGATAGTTATGCTATACATGATTGTATATTTGCTAGAGTAGATGAATGACTTAATGAATTAGGAATAACATAAAAATCTGATTTCTTAATTAGTCATATGCTTTGGTTGACTTTAACAATGAGTAGTCCACACCTATCTCTGAAAAGTTATTTAAGCCTTTATCATTATCATATACATATCTTTATTATTGGCTTCCCCCTGTTTGAGTAAGTGCTATGTGATTGATTCTATTCATAAGTAATGTATTTGCATCTATCCACTCATGCCTAGCTCTATACCTTCACCCTGTGGTAAAAATATGAATCGATAACCCTGGAATACTTGGGTAAAATGCTACAATGGTATAGATTAATCTGTACGGTTGCCGATACTTTAAACATGATTATTTATATTTTATCCTCTCTAGTCACTTGCATTCAAAATAACTGCTTAGTATTATTCTGAGTAGTTTTCATACATGTCTCTTATATTCATGTTAGAGATGACAACTTGGTTATTGTAAGAGATATAGGTTTAAAAGAGGTGGCTAAGTAATTTACCAAGTGATACTTAATTAATACCAACAAGCTATTCACCCCCTGCTCCCCTTTAGTCATATAGGATCTTCCAGCTAGACGTCCCGATCAGGGCGTGAAATCAAGTCCCAATTGGCTGTTGGGCCGAACCGATAGAGATCAACCTAACATAGCCTAAGTGGTAGTGGGCTGGAGAGGAGGAAACTCGAAGCTAGAGCTATACCAAATGCTTCAGTGAATCAATAATTCACCATAAAATTATTGCATCGTGCATTCAGGTGAATCTTAAATCTAGATTCACTTTTTTCACTGATGGAGATCTACCAAATAGACCCTACTAAGTTGCGGCCCTATCGCGGTCCCGTGGATCTGTTAACATCTCATCCATGCATTTTTTTAGATAAGGGACACGTACTAGCAGAGCTCTGTAGAAGCAGTAGCAGTAGTTATCCATCGTGAGAAAATCGCGAGTTGTTTTCGTGCCTACAAAGAGCCGCAGCACACGCGTGCTTTGTTGGCACTAACTACTCAACCACTTATCGTCCTGTTCCTGAATAGTGCGTGGAAGAGTGAAAGCAAAATAGCTAGCTGGCTCATACCGGCCATTATACAAGCCAAATGAACCATCACCTCATTGTACCCTGAAGAAGATATTGTAAAAGAGAAACTGATGCCCTTGCTTCTTAGTATTAAAGAAAGCCACACACACTTATTCATCTAGAATTTTCTTTTCTTTTAGAAGTCGAAATGTTAACGTGTAGGTCGATCTACCCCCTAAAATTTCAACACCACGTTGAGAAATAAAATTGATTCAAAAGGTGGTGCTTTCTAAATTATAAGACGTTTGATTTTTTTCGAGCATAATTTTAACCTCTCATCTTATTTAAAAAAATATGCAAAGTGTCACTTTTTTTTTGTTGTGGCTTACTTTATTAATAAATGTTCTTTAAAAATTACTTAAATTTGATTTATGTTGGCATAATTTTTTAATAAGACGAGTGATTACACTTGAGATAAAAAAGTCAAACGCTGTTCTATTTCGTTCTCCCTTTCTCAATTATGTGCCTTGAGTGGATGCCGTGCTTGGTGTTGCATGCCGTCCTTTCCTCTCCTGTCTCGTCGCTATCGAATCTCTCGAGTTCCATAACATGAATGGATGTTAGCCTACCAAGGAAGTCAACTGGATGATAGTGAAGCAAAAAACAGATCCGTACGATATGCAACGTCCTGCTCATGAAAGGGCCTAAAGAAAAAAGGCTAAGCGTATTAGAAGAAAATATTCTTATAAAGATTCTTGCTGCGTGATCAATGTTACATTGAAGACAGAATGAACCCACTAAATTATAATGTGCCATGTAAGGTCTCTAAATATCAATGTGTTAGGCATAAAGAACCTTGAAGTTAAAAATGAAATAATGTCATCTAAACAAAAGTTATTTAAATTGGTGAGTAAAGAAGGAAACTGTCAGACCGTACTCACAAATAAATACCTGAGCTCAATATGTTTGACCTTTTGCGAAGATCATCACAAAGGTCTTAGCAATGCGCCTAGGGCCCCACATGAAGAGCCTCATTTCCATGAGCCAGAGCGCCGTCAATAAAAAAAGAAGTATCCATGAAAACTTCATGTTCGTTCGATGTGCTATGCATCAATTTCATAGATCCAAGACCTCAGCCCTGTTTTTCAAGCTCGACATAACCAAGGCCTTTGGCTGCCCTACTATCAACATCATCTTCTCGCATCTTGCTCAATGGAGTCCCCAATGCACCTATCAAACACGGTAGGAGGTTGCACCAAGGTGATCCTCTCTCATCTTGCTACTTGTCATTGCTATCGGCCTACTGCAAAAAATCATAGTCCTTGAGATGGAAGAAGGACACTTAGCAAAATTCAGGGGAAAGCACACTGTCATGTGAGAACATCCATATATGCGGACGACACAACAATCTTCGTTAAGCCATACAAGAAGGATGTCACCATGCTTGCTGATATTCTAGCCATGTCTGGCGATGTCTCAGTCTCAGGACTGAAAACAAATGCATAGAAGTCATCTGTCACCCCCCATGAGATGCTAAGATGTCAACCTTGATGAGGCCCTCCGTAACTTCCTAGCAAGTCGAGCGCATTTCCCTACAAAGTACCTTGGGCTACCTCTAACAAGCACTAGATTGCGGAGGATCGATTTTCAACCTCTTGTTGTCAAAGCCATGAGCAAGCTCACTATCTAAAATGGCAAGAATATTAACCAGGAAGGTCCACCTTAGTCAAAGCGGTCCTCACTTCACAAGTCGTGTATTGCCTCATATTCCTAAGAGCTCTTAAATCCATGCTGAAGGAAATTGATAATCTTAGGAAGAGCTTCCTCTGTGCTCGTTCTAAGAAGCTTACTGGTGTCGGGTACCTAAATTTGGGAAACCCTATTTAAACGCAAGAATTAACCCCCCAAAGAGTAAGCCAGGTCTCCCCAAACCAATCTCTGCCTCGCTCCGAGGTCTACAAGCAAGGCACAGGTGCAAAATCAACTCTCGGAGCCATTCTCCGATTCGCCCAAGTCCTCAACAGGGCATTGAGATGTGGTTGGGAAATGAGCATCTTTGACCCTCTACCTAGGAGCCAGGGGAAACTCAGTACAATCTTAGTGGCATAAATTAGATTGCACAACATCAACGGCGAGACGAGGACTACGCTCCTTCATCACTCTTATCTATTGGGAGGTGTGGAAGAAAAATATGTAAGAATTTTCGAGTGCAAGCTTCACCATTGCAACTACTTTAGAAAATCAAGGATGAGGGCAATGGCGGGAGCTAAACACATCTCTAACATAATTTCGCACACACTATTTGAGGCCTCCTAAGGCAGGGATGCTAGGGCTTTTGCTCCTTCGTATAAAGTTCTAATTAAATGATTGAACCGTGCCTTCCTGGGCTCCTTTCTTTTCAAGATAATAGGTAGCTCTCCCGCCTATTCTTTTTCAAAAAATATATATGTTTGACCCAGACTCAAATTAATTAAAGCTCTTAGTATTGGAAAGATATTTTAAAGGACATGGATGAATTTGTAGGATGTGGGACATTCAGGATAAGATATGGCTCACAAACTGGATTTTGGGAAAAAAAACAAGGATAAACTCTACACCTCTGAAAGAACACAATTTCCTAGCTTGATGAATATTGTCGCTTACCTCTTGGGTGTCCATTTGAGGTTGGTTGGAGTGTGTCAAAGGTACAGGAGTGTGGAGACACTATCCCAAGTGATATCTAGCCACCATATGCCCTTAAAGGACGATTAGCGATTAGTGATTGTGCTTTGTGATGTGCATTAGACCACCACTTATGCATTTGATCGAGGTTTAGGCCTAATGTTTAGTGAGGTTTGTATACCTCTTGCTCACTCGGTGCTTGCGCACACCATTGTTGGACTTGGAGGGTCTTGTAGTCTTGTAAAACTACACCAACTATTTTCGTGGTGTGTCCAACACTGTGTACAGGAGGGAACGGGCCTCCAACATTTTAGTCAAAAGCTCAACAAGGAAGATGGTGGGGAGCAATCCGAGAGAGGCTATATAAGAGACCCACTTGCATTGGGAAAGGGTTATCTGCGGAGTTACCTAATCGAGAGCATGGTCCTTGCAAGGCGCTCCAACGAGGACTAAGGGAAGCTTGAGCTTCTCGATACCTTGTTAATACTGGAGTCATTAACGGGAGTTTGCATTTTTCTAGCCTTAAGCTTCCACATTTATACTATGTACCTAGGTGTGTGCTCAATATTCTAGTTTAGCTTGTTAGCCTATTTGAAAGGATTAGAATCTTGCATAACTCTTTGGTGATGGAGATAGCAACGCACTTAGAAAAAACTCAGTCGCACATATAGATAGATTACTTTACTGCATAGGTTTTTTAGTGAAAATTAGATATCATAGTTTTAGAGTATAATTTTAGACAGCTCAATTCGACCACCTCTCTTTTAGACCATGATGTGTCTAGGGACCGTGAAAATTATATTCTTTCTAGGCCTCATTAACCTATGGGCCCTATGAAGGGATCAACCAACCTCATTATGCATGTGGATAGGGTTCGGAGCCTCAGTCTGGCTTCGATCAATCGTACAGTGCCACAAGAAACAACAGCCTCCCTTACGGCCTCCCCCCACCCCCACCCCGGCCCCCCTCAACCGCCCACAGATGTCCACAATGGTTAAAGCGATAATGTATTACACCCCCACCCAAATAGACATGGGGATTTGAATCTTCACAATCTTGTTGGTTGTGATCTCTTGTATTTCATCTTTATAATGAATTGCTTGTTATTCATTGCCTGTGGTTTTTTTTTCAAAGGAGTGTGTACATAAATCTTTGCATCTAATATTAATTCTATATTAATTTATCATGTCATATATATGAGTTGGTTGTTCATCATTTTCTTTGATTTTTGTGCCATTATTGCTCAAGTTGAACTGTGTATAACCGAGTTCTGTAATATACTATGATGAGGACTGTTGTGTTAATAAGCCCATCCTTACAAGTACATTGCTTATTATGAAGTTCGAAAACAACATTGTTTGAAGTATATACATATTAAAGTAGCTGTTTTTTTGCATGCACATAAACTCCTCTCTTCGAAATTGTAATTTGTAAGTTGCTTTGGCTTTTCTAAATTAATAACTTTACTATTTATCTAGATATATGGTATATCTAGCTATGTCCATCACTAAAAGCTAGAAAATCCAAAATAACTTGTAATTTGGAAAATTTAGTTGCTTTCATTGTCCTATCCACACTCAACATTTTCTATACAAAACACACAGTGTGTGCATATACAGTATAAGCTAATCATCATCAAGTAAGGGCAAGTACAATAATGGGTTTATAGCCAAGCAAATACTTATGTAGAGAAAAGAAGGGAGAAGAGAGAGGAGAGCTTGACTCCAATGCAAGTACCAAGCTTGGTACGAAACCATAGGTATAAGTGGGTTCAAAAATAGAAGATGATGTGAGGAGTGAAGCATCTAGGCCCTAGTGGTTTCAGTGATTAATGACGACAAAGAGGTTATTATGACTAACGTGTGTTTTACATGATAACTTAGAGATTAGGTCATAATAACATGTAGGTTCAAGCCCTAGCGATGGAAATCGATTCGATTTTCAAAGGATGGAAGACAAGACGGTGATAGGTTAGTCCCAAGTGTCGATTGGAGTTGAGAGACACTTGGAGTAGTCTTAGGTTTTGTTTTTCACTTTGACCGTACTATAAAGAGGGGTTTGGATGGGTAGCTTGACTTAGGGCAAAGTTAGAGAGTGTAGATGTGATGCACACTTGTCCAACATAGCTCTAGACAGCCCAGGGAGTCTCTTGAGAGAGAGAGGATCAAACTTCGTTTTGGAAAGTTTTCGATTCGGCGAAGTTTTGATTGAGTTTTGAGCATCGGACCCTGAGCAGTATGGTCGTCGAACCAATACTTAGAGTCCGACAGTACGTGGCAGCCTCTGGTGGCTTCTCAGCTCACCAGAGACGGTCGGATGCTGCTGGGATGGTCGTTGGACCATTGCCCAGCGTCCGACGGTGCCAGGGGTTTCACAGGCGAGCGTCGGACCGTGGAGAGAAAGGGCGTCGGACTAATGCTTCGCAAAGTCTGACATTTTCAGAGAGGTCCAGAGAGCTCAACTGAGCATCGGACCGTGTCCGATGGGGAGCGTCGGACCATTGATCTGTGTTGTAGCCGTTGAGGGTCACTGTGCTAAGTTCACCCGAGAGCTCGAGGGCGTCGGACTATGGTCCAACGGTGGTCGTCGGACCATTGGAGTCGGTCCGACGCTCCTCCACACAGTGTTGTCTGCAGGATCGCTGAGAGAGTCGGACTGGCGGGGTATAGTCCGACGGTAGCACTGTTCATCCAGTCCGACGGTTCGCAGAAAGCTGTTTTGTGTCTCAACGGCTAGTGTGAGGCTAGTGTGAGGGTATTTGTTCAGCTGAAGCAACCATTGTGACTTGGTGTTAGTGCAAGAGCGCTAGGGAGGATTGAGTGAACTCCATTGCTTGTGAGCTTCTTTCCTAGAGAGATCAAGAGTGACTTGTGTGCATTCATCACCCTCTTTGGCCTTGTTCTTGGTCAAGTGAGAGTTTAGGCTTGTTACTCTTGGTGATCGGCATCACCTAGACGGTTCGGTGGCGATCGGAGGCTTGGTGACCGCTTGGAGAGCTTGTGGGCGGCCCAAGCCAAGCTTGTGAGCGGTTGTGGGCGATCCCCCGCACCGGAGAGGCAAAGGATTAGCCTGTAGAGAGCACTTGGTCTTTGCGAAGATCAAGGGGGAGCTACACCCTTGCGTGAGTGCTCCAACGAGGACTAGTGGGGAGTGCCGACTCTCTGATACCTCGGGAAAAACCTTTTTTGTCTTTCTATCTCATTTACTTTCCCGCATTTACTTTGTGTTCTCTACTTTTTTAGAGTAGTATACTTGTGATAGAATCCGGCTCTAGGTTGCATAACTTGTTTTAGGCTTAGATCAACACAAGCACTTGAGAGGTGAGATTGGGCAAATGGCGATAGGTTGAATTGTATTTCGAAAAAATTTACTAGTTGTCCAATTCACCCCCCCTCTTGGCCATCCTCGATCCTTTCAATTGGTATCAGAGCCTTGTGCTCACTAATTTGGCTTAACCGCCAAGAGAAGGATGTCCGGTGGTCACGATGGTCCCCCTCCCGTTTTTTACGGTAATGATTTTCCTTATTGGAAAATTCGTATGGAGGCATACCTTGAGGCGGTGGACCTTGGTGTTCACAAAGCCGCCACACAAGGGTACCCCACTCCCAAAGCCAGCACAACCCTCACACCCGTTGAGGAAGAGTATGAAAAGTGGAATGTTAAGGCTTGCAATATCATTTTTAGAGGCCTTAACAAAGAGGTGTTCAACCGTGTGAGGAACCACAAAAACGCCCATGCATTATGGTCCGACATTTGTGCGCTCCATGAGAAAACAAAGAATGAGCGTGAGGAATGATATTATCTTATCATTGAAAAGCTCAATTATTTCAAAATGCTTCCTAATGAAAATGCTAATGACATGTATTCTCGATTGAATTTCATTGTAGAGGAAGTAAATGGCCTTGGTATTACTCAAATCACTCCAGCCGAAGTTGTAAGGAGGATCCTCAATGCTCTCCCTGTTGACAAGTATGGTCACATTGTGACCGTGCTTCATCAAGGGGATCTCTCCAATACAACTCCCACTCAAATTTTGGGAAAAGTCAATGCTCATGAGATGTACATGAAGATCACTCTCAAAAATGGCTCATCATCCAAGAAGGAAGAGAAGAAGGACTTAGCTCTTAAGGTCGACAAGAAAGGCAAATCTCAAGTCAAGTATTCCTCTCTTGATTCCACAAGTGATGATGATGATGATGATGATGTGGAGATTGCTCTCATGGTGAGGAAGACCACCAAGATGCTCAAAAAGCTCAACAACAAGGGAATCAAGTTTGATTCCAATAAGAAGAAGTTCTTCACTAGTAGCAAAAGAAAGTCCATCTCCGAGATGGATTGCTACAATTATGGAGAGCTTGTGCATCTTGCTCATCAATACCCGAAGCCCAAGAAAGACAAATTCAAGAATAAGAACAATGGCAAAAGGCAAGACTCAAATGATGAGAGTGAAGATGAGAAGAAGAAGGCCAAGCCATTCAAGAAGAAAGAATTCAAGAAAGAGCAATTTCACAAGAACAAGAAGAATGGCAAGGCCTACATTGTTGGTGATTGGCTCACCGACATTGAATCTTCAAGTGGCTCTTCCGGTGAAGAAAGTGATGATGAGAAAGAAAAGGTGGCCGCTCTTGTGATTGGGACTTCACTTCCTCCACCGCCTTCACCGCCCTCATCTCCAACACACCTTTACCTCATGGCTAAGGATAAGAAGGTGAACTACAAGACCGGTAGCTCTCATTGGGTAATTGATAGTGGATGCACTCAACATATGACCGGTGATGCTCGTATGTTCACCTCACTTGAAGAGAATGTAGAAGACCAAGGAAATATAACATTTGGTGATAATTCCAAGAGTAAAGTGCAAGAGCTTGGCAAAGTGGCTATCTCAAATGATCATTCTATCTCAAATGTGCTTCTAGTTGTTTCTTTGAGCTTCAGCTTGCTATCTGTTGGTCAATTGTGTGATCTTGGCTTCCGATTCCTATTTACAAGTGAAGAAGTGGTTGTTTCCAAGAAAGATGGCAATGAATTGATATTCAAAGGTTTTCGGTACAATCACCTCTATCTAGTGGACTTCAATTCAGAATATGCAAATTTAAAGATTTGTCTATTCACCAAACAATCTCTTGGGTGACTTTGGCATAGAAGGCTTGCAAATGTTAGGATGAGCACACTCAAGAAGCTATTGAAGAAGGAGATGGTGAGAGAATTGAAAGATGTTGTATTTGAGAAGGACAAACTATGTAGTGCTTGTCAAGCCGGCAAGCAAGTGGCAAATACACATCCATCCAAGGCATTTGTATCAACTTTAAGAACATTAGAGCTACTTCATATGGATTTATTTGGGCCAACAACTTATGAAAGTATTGGTGGCAAGCTCCATTGCCTAGTGATCGTTGATGACTTTTCAAGATATAATTGGATGTTCTTTCTTCATGACAAGACCGAAGTTGCCGCATCTTTCGAGAAGTTTGCCAAGAGAGCACAAAATGAATTTGAAGTGAAGATCAAGAAGATTACAAGTGACAATGGAAAAGAATTTGACAACCCAAACATTGAGGTATATTGGGATGAAGTTGGGATCAAACATGAAGTTTCATCCACCTATACACCTCAACAAAATAGAGTTGTAGAAAGAAAGAACCGGACATTGATCACCCTTACAAGGACAATGCTTGATGAGTACAACACGCTGGAGTCATTTTGGGCGGAGGCAATCAACACCGCATGCTATGCTTTCAACCGCCTATTCCCTCACCGGTTGCTAAAGAAGACCCCTTATGAGCTACTCATTGGCAAGAAGCCGGACGTCTCCTACTTCCGGGTGTTTGGTTGCAAATGCTATATCTACAAGAAGCAGCAACATCTAGGGAAGTTCCAAAGATATTGTGACATTGGCTTTCTTGTTGGTTACTCATTGAAATCCAAAGTAAATAGAGTATTCAACAATGCCATCGGCCTTGTTGAAGAAACATATGATGTGGAGTTCGATGAATCTAATGGCTCTTAAGGAGAGCATGAGAATCTTGATGATGTAGGTGATGAACTATTGAGAAAGGCTATGAAGAACATGCCAACCGGAGACATCAAGCCTAAAGATGATGAAGATGATGGTGATGATGTGCAAGTGATCAATCAACCATCTTCATCAAATGTGCCACAAGATGATGAAGATAAAGATGGGGTGGATCCACATGAAGACACCCACATCACACAAGAAGAAGTTGAGACACAAGCACAAGATGTTGATGCTCCACAACCCCCTCCTCAAGTGGTTGATAGAAGATCTACTCCTCTCGTACAAGCACATCTTAAAGATCTCATAATAGGGAGTCCTTCAAGGGGGTTATGACTCGCTGACAAAGGTATGCTCAATTCATTGAACATCACTCTTTTGTCTCTTGCATTGAGCCTACTAGCATAGAAGAAGCTCTTCAAGATCCGGACTGGGTGAATGCCATGCATGAAGAACTCAACAACTTCACCCGCAATCAAGTTTGGACACTTGAAGAGAAGCCGAAAGGAGCAAGAGTCATAGGTACCAAGTGGGTGTTCCGCAACAAGCAAGATGACAAGGGCAACATTGTGAGAAACAAGGTAAGGCTCGTGGCAAAAGGGTTCTCCCAAGTTGAAGGCTTGGATTTTAGGGAGACTTTTGCCCCGGTTGCAAGATTAGAAGCCATTCGTATCCTACTTGCATATGCATCTAATCACAACCTAAAACTCTTTCAAACGGATGTGAAAAGTGCATTTTTAAATGGCTTCATAAATGAACTTGTCTATGTTTCGCAACCACCGGGTTTTGAAGACTCTAGATATCCAAACTATGTTTATAGGTTGTCCAAGGCGGTATATGGCTTGAAGCAAGCCCCACGAGCTTGGTATGAGCGCCTTCGCGACTTCCTCCTCAACAAGGGCTTCAAAATCGGCTTGGTTGATACCACACTATTCACCAAGAAGCACAAAGGGCATATTTTCATTTGTCAAGTTTATGTTTATGATATTATCTTTGGTTCGACAAATGAAGATTTTTGTAAGGAATTTGGTGATATGATGTCCAACGAGTTTGAGATGTCCATGATCGGTGAGCTCATATTCTTCCTCGGCTTTCAAGTCAAGCAATTGAGGGAGGGGACGTTCGTGTCGCAAGAGAAGTACACGAAGGACCTCCTCAAGCGCTTCAAGATGGAAGAATGCAAGCCCATCAAGACCCCCATGCCTACCAATGGACATCTCGACCTTGATGAGGGAGGTAAATCGGTTGGCCAAACTCTCTATCATTCTATGATCGGTAGTTTGTTATACTTGACCGCATCTAGGCCTGACATCATATTTAGTGTGTGTATGTGTGCGCGCTTTCAAGCTAACCCTAAGGAACCTCACTTAGTTGCGGTGAAAAGAATCCTTAGGTACCTAAAGCACACCCCAAGCATTGGCCTTTGATATCCCAAAGGAGCTAACTTTACTCTTGTCGGCTATTCTAATTCGGATTATGCCGGTTGCAAGATTGACCGGAAAAGCACATCCAGAGGGTGCCATTTACTTGGAAGATCACTAGTTTCTTGGTCCTCTAAGAAACAAAATAGTGTTGCCTTGTCAACAACCGAAGCGGAATACATTGCCGCGGGTGCTTATTGTGCACAAATTCTTTACATGAAACAAACCCTACTTGATCATGGAATTAACTTAAAAAGGATGCCTTTGTTGTGTGACAACGAGAGTGCGGTAAAACTTGCCAACAACTCGGTTCAACACTCCTGCACAAAGCACATTGACATCCGCCATCACTTCCTTAGAGATCACGTTGCTAAGGGTGACATTTCCTTTGAGGGAGTGAGAACGGATGATAACTTGGCGGACATTTTCACTAAACCATTGGACGAGGCACGGTTTTGCACTCTAAGGAATGAACTCAATTGCCTTGATCTAAGCAACTTCACTAAAAGATGATCTTGTATTGTCATGTGCATTGCATTGTAATATAAAACATGTCTAATTTTGAATTGCACGTAGGGCTTGTCTCACTCGGTTAAGATAACAACCCAAAAGCGTGTGAAGAAGCTTACCCGAGGACAAACTTGACAAGCAACTAGTTTATTTTACGCGAACTTGCATTGCATTTGCATGGTTGTTGATTTGTCGTTTTGTTCTTGGATTTCATTGCCTATTTTCATAAAAACTACATATGCCTATGGCAAACTATGTGAAAAATTGAGGGTTTGAGAGAGGGCATCTCATACTAGTTTCAACTGGTGCTTATTTGACTCTTATTGGGGTTGGAACTTAGTTAGGAGAAATCGGCGCGAAGAAACTTGAAGAAATCAGGGTTTTATGGCGTCGGACTGAGGCGTCGGACGCTGGTTTTCCCAGCGTCGGACCATTTGCCACAGTCCGACGGTCCCTGGCCCTATTGAAGATGGCGTCAGACGCAGCGTCGGACTGGAAGTTTTCATATGTCGGACCTTTGAAAGAACGCGTCCACGACAGTTCACACCGTCGGACTGGAGGATATCGTCCGACGACGAGCGTCGAACTGTGTCCGACGGTTCTGAGAGCGCTCTGTTGCTCTCTGGAAGCATCGGACTTTGCGTGGGATTGGTTTGACGGGTACTACAGTGAAGGTCCGACGGTCGGTTCAAGCGCAAGATGCAGTTTCCTTTTACTCTGTCACGTGGGGCCCGGCTCTTTATCCTTTTCTTTCATCCTTTCTCGTGGTCGTGCCGTACACCGCCGTTGCTGTGCGCCTTCCAAACCCTAGCCACCGCAGTCCCGCTGCCTGCGCCGCCACAGTTACTCCGCTGCACTGCTCCCCGCCGGTGCCCTCACCACCGGCTGTCGCTCCCACCGCGCCACTTCCTCTTCCCATGCGCGTGCTCGCTCTCTTCCCGCGCGGCTGTGCTCCACAGAGCCGCCGCGTCCTCGCCGCCGCCGTGGTGCAGCTCTGTTTCTTCCTCGCCGGTGGTCCACTTCTCCCTGTCGAGCCCCTCCTCGGTCTCTCTTTCGGTGTGGCCGAGGCCCTTGGGGTCATCTGCAGCCGGCGGTGAGCTTCTCCATCTCTGCTCTGCAGGTGTTCGACACTTTGCCTAAAAGAGGTGTTCTCCATTAGTTTCACTTTTTTCTTGCTGCAGTGGAATTGTAAAACCTTGGTGTCTTGCCTGAGGGCTAGTGTAGAGCTCTTCGTCGTGTTTGAGCTTTGCCTCTAGTGTATGTGCCTCTTTTGCCCTTCTCAAGAGAAACCCTAGTCTCTTCACCCCTTGCTTGCTCAAGGTCCCTTGTTCCTCTTTTGCAGTGGCTTGAGCCCTTTCGTGGTTGGTACATCACGTCGACAGAGTACTTATCTTTTCGCAGGTCTCCTCTTCCCGTTGGTTTCTTGCTATTCCATTCTCATCACTTATGCTTGCTTCCGATAGGATTTGCTCATCTCTAGAATATATATGCTTATATAAATTCCATCTATCTCTCTTGCAGCTTGATGTGTTCAGAGGCCGTTGGTAGTGATCAGTGACAGTGAATCCGAGGCCAAGCCCGCGGATACGGATTGAGGCCAAGCCTCATGAGTGACAGTTGAGATTTACAGAGCGGCAGATTTGACAGTTTTGGCAGCTATGGTTCGCTGCAAGCAGGCGAGCCGCAGTCAGGGTGGCACAGGTGGAGATGAGAGGCCTCCTCCTTGTCCACCTCAGGACAAGGGGAAGGCTCTCATGGCAGAGCCCAGCAAGAAGCGGAAGAGGCAGTTGACAGCAGAGCAGCGATAGGCTATCAGGATTGCACAGGCAGCAGAGGAGGCAAAGCGTGGCAGAGGCCTTCACATTGGAGGCATCGAGGTCAGCTTATCAGACAGGGAGGGTCCTCAGGAGCAGCCACAGGCAGAGCAGCAGGAGCAGTAGGAGACAGTCACTCAGGGGAAGCAGTCCTAGGCACCTCCACTTCGTCGCTCGGGCCGCACACGACCTTCGGTGCCACCCCGGCCCGCTGGTCAGAGGCGTGGCGATCGAGCTCCCAGGGCGCCTGCACCCACTGAGCCACAGCCGGAGCCTAAGCCAGAGGTACACTTGGACCTACGGAACATCTCCGTAGCCCGAGTCAGAGAGCTCCGATTGACTTCACTGGAGAGCTGGTTTCCGGCTCAGCGAGACCCCAGGGCTTCAGAGGGCTGATACACGACTTTACACGAGGACTTCATCACAGCTCTTATGTTGTCAGAGCTTGGTTTGAGGCAGCACAGGGTGTGTCCCCTAGAGGACATAGTCCAGGCAGGTGGTGAGGAGATCAAGCCTTATTTGACCTACTTGCCTGGACTCGCGGAGTTGTTGGGACAGTCAGGACGGTACGTGGAGTCGTGGGTTCGAGAGTTCTACGCCTCACTTTGGATCGACCCCGACCATGAGTACTTGCAGAACACCTTCGGCAGAGAGCCATATCGGCTCTACGAGAAGGCTCTCAGAGAGTTGCTTGGAGTTCCAGAGTCTGCTACCAGGTTGCACAACATCTGTTACAGCACGACAGATCCACCGAGGAGGGCACACGGAGGACCGGCACCGGGTACAGCTTACATAGCAGCTTGCTTTCGACCACCGTTTGGAGACGGCTCCCGCAGGACACCCTCAGAGATTCGTCCCGTCGTTCGTCTCTTGAACGACGTGATGAGACACACACTTCTACCGCGGGAGGGGTACAAGGAGGGACTTACACACTTACAGCTTTGGCTCCTTGGTGCCCTGGTCTAGCAGTCAGAGTTCAATGTTGTGGACTTGATGATTTCAGAGATGGAGGACACTATAGCACAGGGCATCAGGTCTCGGCGACAGCTTCCCTACGCTCATTGGATCTCTTCCATTCTTGTGCGCATGGACAGGGATCACTCGAGAGTTGCGCCTGACAGAGACTGAGTTCCCAGTTTACAGGATGACTTCGTTGATAGATGGTAGGCGTGGCAGCAGAGCACTTCACAGAGTTCAGCGTCATCAGACTTCAGGGGCAGACATGGCCGAGGTGTAGCAGCAGGACGAGGCTATGAGGCACGTTGCCCATAGTGAGCTTGAGCAGCTACTTGTTGACGATGACTCTGTTGACTCTTCTTCGTCTAGCTCAGACGCGGACTACTGGCCTATTCCTAGGCGTCCTCGAGCTCACGACTCGGAGGCCGGTGGCTCCAGCTCAGCTCCACAGGCTCCACAGACAGACCTAGCCCTACTTGCCATACTACAATCTCTTCAGCAATCACAGCAGCAGCAGGCATAGGAGCAGTCCCGTATTGCCCAGGAGCAGGCCCGGTTCGCCAGAGAGCAGGCTGCAGCACTAGCACAGGTTCAGGTTCATCATGATCAGTTCCAGCAGCAGATGCTCGTGATGTAGCTCCAGAGCCAGCAGATTCAGTTGCAGACTTTTGGGTTCATGGAGCACATCATCAGGCACACCGGAGCCCCACCTCACTTGGCCACAACTCCTCCGATTCATCAAGTTGGACAGCAGCTACAGCAGCCCATGTGACTCCAGCTATACAGTCCAGCGGACTTCAGAGTCAGGGCACAGTTGCCTTCTCGAGTCAGTTTACCACTCCTACACAGCAGACTCAGCAGTGGCTTGCTTCTCCAGTCTTTGGTCAGGTGTTCACGCCGATCCGTACAGGCTTCACACCAGACTTGGGTGGCCCCTCAGTGACCAGGAGCTTAAGTACGACTTTCAGCGAGATCACAGGCTTGCCTACACCTCCTGAGTACCGACAGCCTGTGCCTTTCACCACAGCTCCACCTGCTACTGGCACGACAGAGACTCTGCCGTCCTTAGTTGCTTCTTCAGAGCCTCTCGCGACTACCACAGAGACTGAGGCAGTAGTAGTTACCACAGTGGTTGAGACTCAGGGTCAGCAGCTTGACACCGAGGAGCAGACTGTTCCAGAGTCTGCTCAGACAGTTACAGAGGAGCAGTCACCTTTAGAGACAGCTACAGCAGCTCCAGACACTCAGACTAACCCCGGTACAGAGACAGCTGAGCCGACCCGGACCGCTTCACCTACTCGTTCTCCGACAGAGGGTCCGACTGCTCAGAGTTCAGAGTCAGACGGTGATGCTTCGCAGTTTGAGATCCTTCCTCACGCCTCCGACCGCAACACTGCAACCTCTTCTCCACCTCCTGAGTCTTAGGTCTTTGGTGTTTGATGCCAAAGGGGGAGAGAGAGAGCATAGATTTAGGGGGAGCGATGAGAGAGGGATTTGGCTCTTATGACTTTTTTTGTGATATTTGCATGCATCATGTTTACTTTTCATGCATTTGTGTATATGTGTGCTTGAGACTTGGTTGGTGACATGTGTTTGAGTTTCATGTGTTATATACATTATGTCACTTGGTTCTCACTTGGTTATGCTCATTGTCTGAGCTTTCGCTCTTCACTCGGATCTTGAGCATAACACTTGGTGCTTGTGCTTATTTCATATCCTTTGTGTACCTTGTGGTCTTGATTTGTATAAGCATGCCTAACCCCTTTGCTCTTATTGACACTTGCTTATATGAATCAAGCCTTTAAAAACCTCACTATTTCTAAATATATTTGAGGTTGTTGTCATCAATCACCAAAAATGGGGAGATTGAAGCATCTAGGCTCTAGTGGTTTCGGTGATTAATGACAACAAAGATGTTATTATGACTAACGTGTGTTTTACAGGATAACCTAGAGGTTAGGTCATAATAACATGTAGGTTTAAGCCCCTAGCGATGGAAATTGATTCGGTTTTCAAAAGATGGAAGACAAGACGGTGATAGGCTAGTCCCAAGTGTCGATTGGAGTTAACAGACACTTGGAGTAGTCTTAGGTTTTGTTTTTCACTTTGACCGTACTATAAAGAAGGGTTTGGATGGGTAGCTTGACTTAGGGCAAAGTTAGAGAGTGTAGATATGATGCACACTTGTCCAACATAGCTCTAGACAGCCCAGGGAGTCTCTTGAGAGAGAGAGAGAGGGGGGATCAAACTTTATTTTGGAAAGTTTTCGATTCGGCGAAGTTTTGATTAGGTTTTGAGCGTCGGACCCTGAGCAATATGGTCGTCGGACCAATACTCAGAGTCCGACGGTACGTGGCAGCCTCTGGTGGCTTCTCAGCTCACCAGAGACCGTCGGACGCTGCTGGGATGGTCGTCGGACCATTGCCCAGCGTTCGACGGTGCTAGGGGTTTCACAGGCGAGCGTCGGACCGTGGAGAGAAAGGGCGTCGGAATAATGCTTTGCAGAGTCTGACATTTCCAGAGAGGTCCAGAGAGCTCAACTGAGCGTCAAACGGTGTCCGACGGGGAGCGTCGTACCATTGATCCGTGTTGTAGCCGTTGAGGGCCACTGTGCTGAGTTCACCCGAGAGCTCGAGGGCGTCGGACTATGGTCCGACGGTGGTCGTCGGACCATTGGAGTCGGTCCGACGCTCCTCCGCACAGTGTTGTTTGCAGGATCACTGAGAGAGTCGGACTAGCGGGGTATAGTCCGACGGTAGCACTGTTCATCCGGTCCGACGGTTCGCAGAAAGTTATTTTGTGTCTCAACGGCTAGTGTGAGGCTTGGGAGTATTTATACTTCTCCATCACCCTCATTCTAGCCCTCTTGCCTATTTGTTCAGCTGAAGCAACCATTGTTACTTGGTGTTTGTGCAAGAGCCCTAGAGAGGATTGAGAGAACTCCATTGCTTGTGAGCTTCTTCCCTAAAAAGATCAAGAGTGACTTGTGTGCATTCATCACCCTCTTTGGCCTTGTTCTTGGTCAAGTGAGAGTTTAGGCTTGTTACTCTTGGTGATCGGCATCACCTAGACGGTTCGGTGGCGATCGGAGGCTTGGTGACCGCTGGGAGAGCTTGTGGGCGGCCCAAGCCAAGCTTGTGAGCGGTTGTGGGCGATCCACCGCGCCGGAGAGGCAAAAAATCAGCCCGTAGAGAGCACTTGGTCTTTGCGAAGATCAAGGGGGAGCTACACCCTTGTGTGAGTGTTCCAACGAGAACTAGTGGGGAGTGCCGACTCTCCGGTACCTCGGAAAAAACCGGTTTTGTCTTTCTATCCCATTTACTTTTCCGCATTTACTTTGTGTTCTCTACCTTTCTAGAGTAGTATACTTGTGATAGGATCCGGCTCTAGGTTGCATAATTTGTTTTAGGCTTAGATCAACACAAGCACTTGTGAGGTGAGATTGGGCAAATGGCGATAGGTTGAATTGTATTTTGAAAAAATTTACTAGCTGTTTAATTCAACCCCCCCTCCCTTGAACATCCTCGATCCTTTCAAGGAGGAATAGAAAAGAGAAGCTTTTTCAAGGCAAATAGGAGTCATTTATTGTATGACTTGTCTTTTACAACTTGGCTTATAAGCCAAGGAACTTGTCTCTATTATTGACCTTACTCTAATCACAGACGAGGTACCCTGCAAGCAAGGTTTATTGGATCAACAAGCGTAGCTTGGGCTGTAGTTTCTGTACCCCTTAACCTGTACCCAAACGACGCAGTGCACATAAAACAACAAACTCTGTCTCTGATGACATTATTATTGGTTCATGAGCAACCTGATATTTCTAGTGCACGATGACACGGCGATGAGCAGATAATGACGAATCAGTCACACCATACGCATGCAATTTCCCGCTGATATGACCGGCTGTGCGCACGTAATGACAGCACCACACACACGCAGCCAGCCTATAAAATTTTCTTCGTCTCGTCCAACCACCGCCGCCGCCGTGGGCGACGCGAAAGACCTCATCGATGCACCTGTTGCCTAAGTTTTTTCTGGGAACACAATCGACCAATTCGCCTTTCTTTCCAACCAAAC
Organism: Eremochloa ophiuroides; assembly: GCA_038502445.1. Taxonomy (NCBI): domain Eukaryota; kingdom Viridiplantae; phylum Streptophyta; class Magnoliopsida; order Poales; family Poaceae; genus Eremochloa; species Eremochloa ophiuroides. The sequence continues at coordinate 61,289,450 of JAHLJS010000006.1, forward strand.
CGGTCCATATATATACAGGCTTGCAAATTGCACACACCACCAGCTGATTAAGAGCTAAAGAAGCAGACAAACAAACAAGAAGAACATCGTCTTTTGCTAGTCTGGTACCGACGATTGTATGCTCCTCTCCATCACTCCTTAATAATCTATGGGGTTGGGTGGATGCAAGTGGCAGTAATGTTAATTGTTAGTTTCTTGTTGCATATGGAATAATTAATACTATGCGTCCTCGCAATGCAATACGATATCTGCATAGATTGGCAAGGTAATTTTAGTGTCAACTAGGCAAAAGCGACATTATCGACCTTTCCCTAAATTGGCTTTTGCACAATAATTGATGTGCATGCCAACCAGAAGCCAATTTGTTGTTTTTGTAACGAAGATTTCTCTCCAGACGCATTGGAGAGCTCATAAATTAAGTTTTCGGTTTATTTTTCCAGTACCGATTTCAATCTTTCTTAACTTTGTGACTAAGTTTGCGGAAAATATTAGCAATCATTATATCTTCAAATAAGTTTATCAAAATAGATTTAAAAGTCTGTCTAATATAATGATACTAATTTTGTAGTATAAATATTAATACTTTTGACTCGTCCTGGAAGGTGAGAACCTCATCTATTTTGGGACAGAGAGTAGTACAATCGATATAATATCTTATAAAATATTAGGTAATTAACAAATAAGACATATGCATATGACAGTTACATATATCTAGATTGTTTGTTTGTCTTGAAATTTTTTGCTCTCGCTCTAGCACCAAAATTGCTACATATTTTTTTATAAGATAAACATTTTCTAACAACACATAGTGTGGCCAAAGACATATATTCCCTAGCTAGGCTACATCATTGTCCAAAACGACTACTATCGTTGACTAGAGAGAGAAGGGAACTACTCTTTATAGTGAAAGGTAGTAGGGTTTAGCGTATATAACCTCTAGCCAGATCAAATTATCCTCAATTCAATTTAATTTGATATTCATCGTCCATGCCCACTTTCAAAGAGATTAATTAATTGTATTTTATTGTTACTCATCAGCTGCTGAAAAGGATATATATATGTAACGTATACAAATTGAGCCAGCTGTCATTTGCACTCACCATGGGTAGCACTAGTAGTACAAGCAGATGTTCTGTTCCATTCTTTATCTTTCCTGGACTAGAATACATGTTTAAACAGGAGAACTAGAACATGGGTTCATGACTATATTCACTACTGGATTCGCCCTCTTTGCCGACTGCTGAAACCAGTCGGCAAAGGAGGAAATGCAGTCGGTAAAGGCTTTGCCGACTGCATTTCTTGAGGCAGTCGGCAAAGTGGAGGTGGCAAAGCCCAAGGCGGCAAAGGCCACCTTTGCCAGCTGCCATGAAAGGCAGTCGGCAAAGCCTTTGCCGACTGCCGCTCTGGCAGTCGGCAAAGCAAACGCGCACAGCCGTTAGAGTTTTCTTTGCCGACTGCCTAGGTGGCAGTCGGCAAAGAATTTTTTTTCATTTTTTTTAATCGAGGCAAATATTTTTTTCCTTTTTTTTAATCGAAGACCTTTGCCGACTGCCTTTATTGGCAGTCGGCAAAGATTTTTTCCATTTTTTTAAAAAAAATGTGTATATCTTTGCCAGCTGCCAATTCAGCTGTCGGCAAAGGCTTTGCCGACTGCCTTGCTTCGTGGCAGTCGGCAAAACTGGGTATTTTGCTTTTTTTGTTCCCAGCTTTGCCAGCTGCCGTGGCAGTCGGCAAAGCTGGAAAATGCAATTTTTTTTTTGCTGTTTTTGCCGATTTAGCTCACGTATCGCAGCAACCAAAACACATATATGTACATATCACAGAAATCCACATATACATCACAGAGATTCACAAATAATCCATAACCACAACATCCATCAAGTCGCACGCACGAATGCAACATCCAACAAGTCGCACAAGTCCAACATCCAACAAAGTTGCAAAATGGTCTAACATAACAAAGTTACATCCATTATCCAACAACATGCACCGAGCCACTCACTCGTCCTGCGACCAGTCGCCACCACCGTGGTGTGAGGAGCTCTCTGTCGGCCACGAAGACCACCCGGACGGTCCGACCTGCGACTGTGGAGAAGGTCCAACTGTCGGAGACGGGTTCGAAGCCGCCGACTGCAGCTGTACGGATAAGCGATCTCATTAGTACCTAAGGGATGGCCGCACAAGCGAAAACAATAGATAGGCTGCCAGTAACTCACCGGAGTCTTTACAGGCGGAAGATCAGGGAGTGGAGGGAGAACAACCGGGGGTGGAGTGAACATCACTTGCAACGGAGGGGGTCTGTAGTTAGGGATCTCCAGACCCTGAAAGTAGCTGGAAATCGAGGAGGCAAACTGCGTCATCTGTTGCTGGGACTGCTGCTGGAAAGCTAGCATCGCCTGCCGATGGGCCTCCTGTTGGGCCGCCAGCTGCTGCCGATAGGCCTCTTCTCGGGCCGCCTCTCTTGCCTGTTGGGCCGCCTGTTGGGCCCGCATCTCTTCCAGTTGGACCTGCAATATTACACAAGCGATGTTTAAACAATGCATAAACATTCGGCAACATATGTAAAACCAATGAACGACGAATAGTTACCTGAAGCGCCGCCATCATCTGTGTGGAGCTTGCCCGCCGAGGTTGTATGGGGACATCGGAGGAGGTACCGGCACTGCTATCCGAACGACGAACCTCACGAAGGGAGGGAACGGTGGCCGGGTCGATGACGCTGTGGGCAATAAGGTACCGGCCGTGCTGCTTCCCTCCTCCCGTCCTCATCAGGACGTCCGTATCGAGGGGCTCGGTCGACGGGTCGTAGTCGGCACCATGGCGCGTGCGAACCGCCTCGGTGTACTGGACCACCCTATCGTAGACGTTTTGGTTGGTGATGGCGTCGGGCCCCCTCGCCGTGTCGTAGACGTTCTCTGGATCTGTCGCCTTGCCCTGGTGAGACAGGATATAGCCCGTGAACTCGTTGATCACCTGGCCGTCATGCGACTGGGTCTGCGAGGAAAACACAAGGACGATTACACGTAATGAGAATGAATGACTCAATCAATTGAATAAATAAACAAATTGGTGTGAAGGGTACCCATGTGTCCATGTACTCTCCGAGAGAGCGGCACCCTTGGTGGTGTGACGGCCCCGCCTTCGCCTTGGCATATCCAGATTTCTTCCTGCGCATCTCGTAAGCCTCCGGCGTTCTCCACCCGTCCACAATCGCCTCCCAGCAATCCATGTGCATTTTGCACCAATCAGCAGGATACTGTATGCATTACAACGTGCATTTAGGTGAGTAAGAAGATGAATTGGAATGAAATTAGAATTATTGTTTCCTACTTACGAGCATGTAGGCCTCCCTGGGCATGTCAGTTTCGGGGCACTGGATCATCTTCCTCGCATCCGCCTTGTCTAGCTTCTCCTTGAGTACGTTGGCGTGGTAGCTGATGAGGCACTGGACGTGTGCCTCGTAGAACATGTCCTTGAGCCTCATCTGGCAGACCCTGTCCTGCACTACCGACGCCTCATTCTCGTGCCCTGGGTCGCACGTGAAATACTCCTGCATACATATATCATTTATGAGTTGATTATTTCAAGGACATCCAACAAATGCTTAGTAGTGGCAAAGCGGTGCAATGAAGACTCACCCAGAACTCCCTCTTGATCTTGTCGGCAAGGGTGACGTCTCCGTGCACTACCTTGCAGAAGTCTGGCCAGTGCTGGGGCACTTTATCCCTCCCATCTATGGTGACTAGGCCAGGAAAATTCTTCTTAATCAGGAGGCCCAGAATGCCATTAGGATGGCGTCCACCTCTGTTTCCATCCACACGCTTCCAATTGCTGCACAAGTCATTAAGAAGAACTGTTAATCTTGATGTTCAATTTTCAACATGGCATTTGAACAAGTAAGTGAAAACATGAATGGTTACTTACCTTGGCCCGTCGGGTCGAATCACCGGACGGAAGGCTAGCGTGGGCGCGGCGCTTGGGAGGCGTGTTATCCCACGCTGGTAGGGCCTCCTCGAAGCTGTGGAAGACGAGTCCCCTGCTGTCGCCTCGCTCCCGCCCTGGTCGCCCCCGTCCTCGCCGCCGCCGCCCCCGTCCTCGCCGCCCCCGTCCTCGCCTCCCCCGTCGTCGCCGCCCCCGTCCTCGCCGTCCACCGGGGCAAACAGGCGTCTGGTAGAGCGAGTTCTACCCCGCATCTCCTCCAAAGTCTCCTCCTCCTCCAACGCCTCCTCCTCCTCCAAGGCCTCCTCCTCCTCCTCTCTCTGGTAGAGCGAGTGGACCTTTCTCACCAGTCTCTTCTGTCGTCGTCTACTTCCGCCCGGCATTTTGTCCTATGCCTGCAATGACAAACATTAAACCAATTAGCACAAATAATCGATAAGTATTTGTAAAGAGATGCAAAATGAACGAAACATAATTGCAAAGTAATAATAATCAGAACAATATAGTATTACATGAACTAGAAACCAAAGTCCTGGTCATCACTATCACCATTGTCATCACCTCCTCCACTGTCATCACAATCACTACTGTCGTCTTCACTATCAATATTATCGAAACCTAAGTCCTCATCATCTCCATTACTCTCCTCACCACCTCTATCGTCCTCAACATTTAGGTTGCGATGAGCCCTCCATCGCTCAAGCATCATTAGGTCCTTAGCATCTTGCACCACTTCACCCTCGTCCTCGTCATCATCGATGACGTTGTCTGCTTTCATGCTCATCAGCGAAAGAATGTCTATCTCCAAACGCCCTTCTAGCCCCTCAGGTTGATAGAACTCTCCGCTATCCGCCTTTGGGTCAAAGTTGTAGTCATCATCGATTGGGACAGGCGCTTTACCGCGTGGCGATACCGATTGCACAAGGTACCAACCCGTAAGCCTCTCGTCTTTTTGGCACGTCCATGGGAGATAATAAACTTGCCTGGCCTGCTGAGCCACAATATAGACATCGTCTCCACTATAGACGGAATCCTGTCGAATTTCGACTAGCCCAATGTCATCGGCTCTTCTCATGACATGAGGATCGAACCATTGGCATTTGAACACCACTGGCTTAAGAGCTTTGGGGCCCGGGAAGTCGAGCTGGTATATTTTTTCGACTATGCCATAATAGTCGAGATCATCGTTGCCGGGCGTACAAACTCCTGTGCACGTGGTCTTTCGGCCGGGCCGACTCTCCTCGTAGCTTCTCGTGCGAAAGCGATAGCCATTCACATCATAAACGGTGAATGCATTGACCCTAGTGCTGAAGCCACATGCAACCTGTCTCAATTCAGGACTCATTTCTCTATCTGTGCGTGCCTGCAAGGTGAGGCCACGTAGATCGTTACATTACTCGCTCATATGAGCAACTCAAAGATGGAACGAGGTAAGTTGGATTGTACCTTTGTACACAACCACCCAATAAAATCGGGCCTGGTAGTTTTCAGGAAATGGTCTTCTTCTTGGTTGGTAGGAGGTGTATTCCTTTTCCAGAATTGCCTAATGAACTCCCTGAAAAAACAAGAGGTGAAAGGGGTTGGACCAATAGGTGGAGGATATTGACTACGTATGTAACAAGTTCTTTGAGAACTTACATTCGATAAGGAACCACTTCGTCAAGGTTCATCAACAGGTAGAGTGTGATGGTGCGAAACTCAGGTGGTTGCAATGTCTTAGGGGTACCTGCGCTGCCCCTTCCGAGTTGCCCTTTGAAAAGGCTCAGAGTCGATAAATTCTCGTCCTCGTTGTAACGAGGGAGTGGGTTCATGTTGGGAAGGTTCTCGGTATAGTACGCCTTTGTGAAGTTCGACACCTCCTCCACTCTTGCTGCCTCCGCCACAGAAGCCTCAATTTTGGCTTTATTCCTACACTTTTTTCGAAGAATCTTTTGACACCTCTCGATTGGATAGCACCAACGGGCCTGCACAGGACCCCCCAGCCGTGCCTCACGCGGTAGGTGTAGTATCAGATGCTGCATCGGCAGGAAGAAGCCGGGTGGAAAGATCATCTCCAACTTGCAGATCAGCAGAGGTGCAAGTTTCTCCAGGTCACGAATCACTTCCCGAGATAATTCCCTGGCACAAAGCTGGCGGAAGAAATAGCTCAACTCTGCCAGAACGCGCCACACTGGCTCGGGGAGGTATCCACGGGTCATCGCAGGAAGGAGTCGCTCAATCCATATGTGGAAGTCATGACTCTTCATCCCCAAGACTTTGCCAGTCTTAGGGTTCACTCCCCTGCTCAGATTCGCCGCATACCCATCAGGGAACAATAACGTCTTCATCCACTCAAACACTTCCTTCCTGTCGGCCCTTTTCAGGATGTAATCGGCCGAGCCCCTTCTCCAAGTCTTGCCGGGCGCAGGGGTCTTCATCACTAGCTTTGGTCTGTCGCAGATCGCCTCCACATCCAGTCTAGCCTTAACGTTGTCCTTTGACTTCTGTTTTATGTCCATGAGTGTTCCCCAAAGTGCCTCGGCGATATTTTTTTCTGTGTGCATCACATCGATGTTGTGTGGAAGGAGGAGGTGCTTGAAGTAGGGGAGCCTAGTCAAGCCCGATATATGTGTCCACATGTGTTGCTGACCATATCCAATAAAGCCACCCTTGTCTTTGTCGATTTTGAGAGCCTCTAACTCGGCAAGGACCTGTTCACTGCTCATAATCTGAGGAATAGGGTCAGTGACTTCAAGACCTTTCGTGAAGTGTTGGGTGTCACGTCTCAATGCATGGTTCTCAGGCAGGAATTGACGATGTTTGTCAAACGAAGAGTACTTGCCACCCTTCTTCAGCCAGGTGAACATCACAGAATCCTTGCATACTGGGCAAGGGAACTTCCCGTGAACACACCACCCACAAAATATGCCATACGCCAGGAAGTCATGCATTGAATACTGATACCATACATGCATTGTGAAGTTCTTCTTTGTAGCTCGGTCGTACGTCCGTACCCCATTTTCCCAAGCATGCTCCAATTCATCCCACAGTGGCTGCATGAACACACCCATATTGTTGCCCGGGTGTCCAGGTATTATCAGCGACAATAACACGTTCTTGGGTTCAAACATGACGCCGGGGGGAAGATTGAGGGGGATCACGAACACGGGCCAACAAGTGTACGGGGCCGCATGTGTTCCATACGGGTTGAACCCATCTGTTGCTATCGCTACACGTACATTCCGAGCGTCCCTAGCTTTCTCAGGATACTATTCGTCAAAGTACTGCCATGCCTCAGCATCCGCTGGGTGTACCATCTTGTCACTGTATCTTTTGCCATCCTTGTGCCATGTCATCTGCTTCGCCAACTCCTCTGTCATGAACATCCGTTGGAGCCTCGGCGTGAGTGGAAGGTACCGTACGACCATCTCGGGGATCTTAGACTGTTCCTTCTTGCCCTCAATAACGTCCACCTCCACATACCTAGAGGCTTTGCACTTTGGACAGTGCGTTGCTGCCACTAGTTCAATGCCCCTAAATAGGACACACCCGTTACGGCAAGCATGGATCGACTCATATGGCATCTTAAGTGCACGGAGGAGCTTCACTGACTCGTACGTGCTCTTCGGCAGCGTGTGGTCATTCGGAAGCATTGTGCCGATCACTTTCAACATGAGATTGAAGCCGTCTCGGCTCAGGCTCAACTGCGACTTCAACCCTAGAAGACGTCCAATGGCATCCAATTGGGACATTGTTGTCTTCTTATGAAGAGGCTTCTGTGCCGAAGACATCATTTCATAGAACGCCTTTGCGGTTTCCTCTGGATCCTCCTCCACCAATCCTTCATTGCCACGTGCCTCGTTATAGTCTACCACCATGTCGACCACCCCGGCATCTCCATCAAACTCCTCGAGGCATGCTCTCACCTCCTCCTCTCTAACATTCGCTTTCGCTTCACCATGGAAGATCCACCTCTCGTAGTTTTCCACAAATCCATGCTTCACAAGATCCTTGTATACCTCCCTCTCTACTTTTCTTTTTTGGTTCTTACAGTCTTTGCAGGGACACAGCGTCCGATCGGACCCATGAGCAGCCGGGCCAAATGCTTGCTGCAGGAATTGATTGGTCCCATGAACCCATTCAGCGCTCTTCCTCATTTCTGTCCAGCCTGTGTACATCCACTCACGGCCAGCCATCTTCTGTCATACGTCAATGTATGTGAGTAATAAAACCAGCATTTGCATGTACAAGGCGTTCCTACCATCTAATAGGTGAAGGATAGGTCCTAATCCCACCCGAGGATGCGTAGATGAGGTTAGCTTCCATGCTTCGCTCCCGACCGAGATGGAATTTCGGCAGCACCTCCCCGCTGTTCTCCCGATACACGTCCCGGTTTGGGGAGAGTGTGTATCCGGAGAACAACGGGGAGGTGCTGCTGAAACTCCAGCTCGGACGGGGGCGGAACATGGAAGCTAACCCATCTACGCATCCGCGGGCTGTCCAAGAAACGTGGACAATCCGAAAGAGATACCATCGCAGATATGCACTGACCAGCATACCAACGACCGCGTATCCCTTTCGGACGGGAGACGCCTAACTCGGTTACGCGACCTAAGTACGACAATGGGTAAGAAAAGGAGGTGATTTATACCTCGGGTGGCGATGGCGAGAGGCTAGCGGGGCAGTGGCGACGAAGCCGATGAGGGTGGCCGAGTCCCTCCCACAGGTCCTGCAAAAAAAGACAATAGATTAGAATCAATTGAAAATTTTGGCAGCACCTCCCCTGCACGGGGAGGTTCCAAAATTAAACCTGCACAAAACATAGGCACGAAGGCCAACATTTTCAACGGCGCGAAGGCCGACAACCAAAACGGCACGAAGGCCGACATTCGCAAACGGCACGAAGGCCGACATTCACAACAATCAGCATACCTTCGGTGGAGGAGGGGCGTGCACGCGGAGAAGACGACGCCGAGAACGAGACGGGACGTCGCTGCGTCGGCACCACCTCCTCCTCCTTCTTCTTCCTCTTCTCTTCCCCTTCCTCCTTCCCTTTCCTCCTCCTTCTTCTCCTCTCCTTCTTCTTCCCCTCCCTGCTTCTTCCCCTTCCTCCTCCTTCTTCTTCCCCTTCCTCCTTCTTCCCCTTCCTCCTCCTTTCCTCCTCCACCCTACACGAGCAGAAGGGGCGGCGGCGTGGAGCCCGGCGGGGCGGGGACGCCGGCGCGGGCCCGGCGGGGTGGAGACGGCGGCGCGGGGACGAGGCCGGGGCCGCGGTGCCGCGGCGGCGCGTGGACGGCGGTGTGGGGCCGGCGGCGCGGACCGCAGACGCGCGGGGCCGCGGCGGGGCGGGGCCGGCGGCGCAAGGAGCGGTGCGCGCGCGCGGCTCGGCGGCCGGGGCCGGTGGCGGAGCTGCTCCGGGGCGGGGGGCGCAGCTCGGCGGCGGGGGCCAGCGGCGGATCTGCTCGGGGGCGCGGGGAGAGGGGCGGGGACGGTGGCGCGGGGACGAGGCCGGGGCCGCGGTGCCGCGGCGGCGCGTGGACGGCGGCGCGGGACCGGCGGTGTGGGGCCGGCGGCGCGGACCGCGGAGGGGCGGGGCCGCGGCGCGAGGAGATGTCTGGGTTTTGGATATCCGACGCCGCAACTTGCTCCAAACTTTATAAAATTTTTATCATAGGCTCCACATGCAGTAACATGACACCTCGACAAGTTTCGTGATTTTTTGACTTCGTTTGGATTTTATATAATTAAAAAGCTCCTCTACCACGTCCAAAAAGTCCTGTTCCGTGGACAAGAACTTCAAACTTTTGGGTGAGCTTCTGTACACGGCCTCAAAGTACACTCTCCAACATCAACACCATTCTTGGAATGGCTAATTTTCATTATTTGAAGCACCTGCAGTTCAAACTTGGATAATGCGAAAAAATTAAAGGAAACAAAAGAAATCAACGGAATATAGCAAAATATTGTAAAAAGACCCCAAATTAAAACATGTTCCTGTAAACAATACACATAGGCCACAGAAAAAGTTTGAAGTCAAAATTCAAAAAAAAAATTAAAACTTTGCCGACTGCCGTGTTTGGCAGTCGGCAAAGAGTCCCTTTGCCGACTGCCAAACGGCGTGACAGTCGGCAAAGAAGACGGAGACGGACGCCATCCCGCTCCTTGCAAGATATGCCGACTGCTTCCCTTCGCCGACTGCCGGGAGCAAGCTGGCAGTCGGCAAAGACTGTCTTTGCCGACTGCCTTTCTTTGCCAACTGTTTTGCCTTATGCAGTCGGCAAAGATACTGGCAGGCGGCAAAGGCCTTGTTTCCGTAGTGATTCTATGTAACGTAACCAAAATATATGCTCCAAATATATATATATTTTGCATGTGCGCAGGCATATAACACAGATGAAACTAAAGTACACAAACAAACTCATCACACACAAGTGCCCCCCATGGCCAGCGCCATAATGGCCACTAGAATCGCACAAGGGGGAAAAGGCTATGCACGCAGCAATTGTCGATCGTTGTCGTGGGAATCGCACAATGGAAGGGAAATAAAAGCTAGCGGAACTGCACCACAATGAGCATGGAGGAAAGGCGAAAAAACTTTGTGTCTCCACGGAAAGAAAGAAAGAAAGAAAAGGCTTTCCATAATCCATACAAGCATCCAGGCCAGTTGAGACGACACCACTCAGGTCGTCGCGAGCCAGGCATCAGCCATGCATCGTCGCGAGCCAGGCATCAGCCATGCATCGGCGCGAGCTGAGAGCTCGACACATCACCGGCCAGATGAAGCCAAACCACCCCGTTCAGTACATCACCGGCAATATATATAATCTCTTTGCAGTTACGAATTGAACGGAACGATACGATCCCCCGGCAGCAGATACGGTCTTGCATAGTCTATGGTGTATATATTATATATACTGGCGCATTACTCGCGCTGTCAATGATCGATAGATGCTTGTTGTCATGGTCTAATTGCGCAAACAATGCAAGAGGCATCTCTTTAATTTCCACGAAAGCGCGCGAGATGAGCGCAACCGATTGGAGGAATAAGAAGAGCAATCATGGCGCCGGGAGTTGGTCAGAGTTCGATCGAAACAGCGCCGAATATTCATTCATCCACATCCACACACACTTTCCCTACTCTGACGCTCTGATCGACAGGAAGGAAGAGATCGAGGCGACCACGACGACGGTGTATAGAGTAATCGGCGCCAAAAAGGACTCTTCTGTCGTCTGCAGATGGCACCTAATATAATTTGCATTGTTTGTGTTGGGGCCTAAAATATACGTGTGATCTGCTGTTGCATATCATCTGAATAAAAGTAATGTGCATGCATCGATTAGCTTGGCGATGGAAAGTGTGGGGTCAAAGCCGAGTGAGTGAGTGAGCGAACGAGAATCCTATGCGCTGGGGTGGTTTAGTTTAAACAAACAAATAATAAGCCGCCACTACATGTGATACGAATTTGTAGGAAAGTTGGGGCAAATCCTATCCTAAATTCCTGTCCGGATAGGGGCTAGCGCGCCTGCACGCGTTAGCTAGCTTAGCTAGCTTTGAGATATATATAGATGCATTTGCACTTGCAAAGCGATGGACGATGGAAACTAATCATATTGTGGAACAACAAGCTACAGAGTTTCACGATGATCGCCACGGTTTCAGATCAGAAGCGTGCCAAATGGCCAACACGGAGGATGATGGCACATTGGTGGGTGTGGATGTGGATGTTGGATGGTCGCGCAGTTGGATTATATGGAGAGATCTTCTTCTTCACAGCATCTCTGGATGTGGTTCTTGGTTACCTTTTCCGTACACCAATAAAACATCATCATTGCATTATATAGGCACTAGCAGTTAGAATGCTCCACCTGTGTGGTTACGTTAGTGGATTTTTTTAGCACTTCTACTAGGAACGGTTACGTTAGTGGATGCACTGTCGTCGATTAGTTGATGAGTGATGACATAAAGCCTCATGGGCTAGCCTCTCATCCACATTCCAAAGCATGCGCAATCCAGCCCATGGTTAGTTTTTTTGCACGTCATAAGCCCACTGTGGGCCTAACATATCGAAACACGCAGACGGCCCAACAGATACGTCCGTTCCCGAGCCCTGTGGGCCTAACATATCGAAACACGCAGACGGCCCAACATCAACCACGCCAGACCGGATGCCGGCCTGGATCCAAAGCTGACGTGTTGAAAATGGAAGCCCCCGAGGCCCAGCCACCTTGCTGACCCCAAAAGTCCAGCCGACCCAGCACTTCCTCGTTCCCACCTCTTCTCTGCATTCTGTTCCCCGGCCTCTCGCGCATCCACCGCCAGGTCCCGCCACCGCCCACCGCGCCCCGTCTTCCATGAAGGACCCGTTCGAGGCGGCCGTCGAGGAGCAGGACTCGCCGCCGGAGTCGCCGGCGCAGCCTGAGGAGGAACCCGGCGCCGCGGGCGCCGCGGACGACCCCGAGGACTACGACGGCGGCCCGCCCCCGCGCCAGCCGTCGGCCCCGGCGTCGCACGCCGCCGCAGCCGCAGCAGCAGCCGCGGCCGCCGCCGCGGCCAAGGCCAAGGGCCGGGTACAGAGGGAGCAGCAGGAGGATGACGACGAGGACGAGGACCAGATGGAGGTCGACCTCGAGAAGCTTCCCAGCAGTACTGGCGACCCCGACAAGCTCGCCAAGATGAAGTTCGTGCCTGATTATGCCTTGACTATTCATTTTTTGAACCTAGCACATGTGCCTTGTTATCCGTACATACTCGCTGGTTCTTCGTGATTGCAATAATTCTCTGAGTAGTAGTAGATATGCATTCGGGGGACTGCAAGCTAGCAAACCCTAATTCTGCCTATGTTAACCACACAGATCAATAACGATTTACGTGGCGTTTGGATAATGGGTTACGGGAGGTGGATATGGGAAATATTGGGAAGGATAAGATTTATCCCACGTTTGGATTGAGGGATAGGGAAATCAGGCTTGTCTGGGATAGGGAAATAGGCGGCTCCTATCCCACCGATTCAATCCCAGCCGGAGGGGTGGGTTATATCCGGAAATCCAAAGGGCGGCGCTCATCGCCGGAGCTTCGAGTCGCCATGGCTGCCGGAGCAAGAGGCACCCTCGTCCTGCTGGAGCATGCGGGCAGCAGCCAGCAGTCGTCCACCATGCCGGAGTGCGAGCCGCGCCGCTGCTCCCGTCGCTCCGTGCTGTCGGAGCCTTCGTCATAATTGCTCCTCGGACGCGTCAGGCCGCCATCACGCGTGCGCTTCCGCTTCCACTTGGCCCTGAGCGTCGTCCGCACAGGACCTTCGCTGCGGATGAGGCGCCGTGCACGCCCCACACGAGGCCAAAAGAGTCAAAGCAAACAACCTCCGGAAGCAGGATGGAGGAGCACAGTTCTTGCTTGCTGCTTTGCCGAGGAGGGCGGAGGAGAAGTGATGCGTGTGCTGCATCTGCCGATTGGGGACAGAAGAGCCGAGCAGAGGGGATGAAGACGCCGATGCTGTAGGAGACCCGGCCGCCATCGCCCCGGCGTTGCAGGAGCCCCAGCTGCCCTCGTCGCCGGCGCTTCGATTGGGGAGGAGACGCTTCGAGGCCCAGCTCTGCTTCTCCGGTCCTCTGCAGCTCGAGATTACCGAGCAAGCTACAGCCGGGAGCTTATCTGCTATTCAATCTGTTGGCCACTGATCTGATGGATCAAGGGTGATAGAAAGCCCAGAGGGCAGCTTGGCCGATTGGCCGCTTGGATTGAATTGAAATCGGGATACAGGCTTACAAAAGTTGATGGCGTGCCCCTGCTTATATGGCAGTGGAGCAGCCAACCACTACGGCATATTCCCAGTATAAAGTAGATACTTGCTTGGCTTCCAAGCTACCTACCAAAAGCTGGGTAAAAACGTAAAAGTGCAGGAAAATAAGATACAAGTAACTAGGCTTATCTAACAATCTCCCCCTAAGCCTAGTACTAGGTGATCTGCTTCACGCCGATCCTCATCCTCATCTCCTGGAATTTGGCCTTGCCCAGCGACTTGGTGAGAATGTCCGCGAGATGATCAGTAGTGGCGATGTGGCTGGCCTTGATGCTCCCGTCCTCCAAGCAGTCCCTGATGAAGTGGTACTTGATCCGGATGTGCTTGCTCCTGTCGTGGAAGACCGGGTTCTTGGCCAGCGCTAAAGCAGACTTGCTGTTCACCTTCAGCTCCACCACATCCACTTTCCTACCCAGCAGCTCCCCGAGCAGCTGAGACAGCCAAAGGGCCTGTGTTGCTGCAGTAGTGGTGGCAATGTACTCTGCCTCGCAGCTCGACAGTGCCACCACCCTCTGCTTGATCGATTGCCAGCTGACCAGGCAATTACCCAGAAAGAACATAGTTCCACTGGTGCTCTTGCTTGTGTCGATGTCGCCGGCAAGATCACTGTCGCAGTAGCCGACGAAGCGCGCCTCGCAGGAGCCCTCTTGTAGTGGAGACCGTAGTTCAGAGTCCCGGTGACGTAGCGGAGGATGCGCTTCACGGCCTGCAGGTGCTCCAGCGTGGGCCGTTCCATGAACCGGCTCACGTACCTGACGGCGAACGCTAGGTCCGGCCAGGTATGTACGAGGTACCGGAGGCTGCCGACCACCCGCCGGTAGTGGGTGGAGTCCACCTCCTCCGCCTTGCTCTCACGGCTGAGCCGCAGCTTCTCCATCGGCGTGTGAGCTGGTTGCAGCCCGTCATCCCGCTGAGCTCCAGGATCCGCTTGGCGTAGTGAGCTTGACGGAGGGTGATGCCAGTGTCGTCCTGGCGCACCTCGACGCCGAGGTAGAAGCAGACGAGTCCGAGGTCGCTCATGTCGAACTTCTCCTTCATCTGCTCCTTGAACCTCTTCACCTCTTCTTCATCCGCACCGGTGATGATGAGGTCGTCGACGTAGACTCCGACCAGCAGAGCAGAGCGCCCACTGCTCCGCCGGTACACCGCTGCCTCGTGCGCGCTCTGGTGGAAGCCCATCGCCTTCAGAGTGGCGTCCAGCTTCGTGTTCCAGGCACGCGGCGCCTGCCACAAGCCGTAGAGGGCCCTGCGCAGGCGGTAGACCTTGTCTTTCTTTCCGGCGACGACGAAGCCTGGTGGCTGTCTCACGTATACCTCTTCCTTGAGGTTGCCGTTCAGGAACGCCGACTTCACGTCCATCTGGTGGACCTTCCACCCTTCCTGAGCTGCCAGCGCGAGGAGGACACGGACCGACTCCATGCGCGCCACTGGCGCGAAGGCGTCGTCATAGTCCACCCCCTCTTGCTGCACGAACCCCCTTGCCACCAGCCTTGCCTTGTGCTTGGTCACCGCCCCCTTCTCATCTTTCTTGAGTTTGAACACCCACTTCAGGGTGATCGGGCGATGTCCCGCAGGCAAGTCCACGAGCTCCCAAGTCTTGTTCTTCTCCACCGACTGGAGCTCTTGCTTCATGGCGGCCTCCCACGCAGGATCACCCTGTGCCTCCGCATAGTTGGTGGGCTCGCCAGCGTGCGAGAGATGCAGCTGGGCGAAGAGTCGCGGCGCCTGCTCGGAAGGAGCTTCGTCACCGAGGTTGTTGGTCATCCGTCGGTACCGAAGAGGCTCGTCGTCGTAGAACGCATCCAGATGGTCCTCTCATCCTCCAGCGGCGTGGCGAACTCGATTGACGTGGTCGGAGCCGTTGCCGTGGTCGGAGTAGTGCTCGGAGACTGCTCGGCGGTGCTCGGAGGCTGCTCGGCAGTGCTCGGGGACGTGGTCGGGGATGTGGTCGACTGCTCCCCCGGAGCTGAAGACTGCGTGGTCGGAGTGGTCGGAGCAAAGGCAGTGCTCGGGGCAGAGGACGCCGGGGTACGCGGTCCTTCCATTCCATTCTCCCAGAGGTGCTCGACGACGAACTCCCAGTCCGCCGGAGCGTGCTCGCCTCCCTCCTTGCTCCAGTTCTAGCCACGGCTCTCGTCGAAGACGACGTCCCGCGATACTCGCACACGCTGAGTGGTCGGGTCGAAGACGCGGTAGGCCTTGGCGCCGTCAGCGTACCTGATGAAGATGCCGGGGTGGCTGCGATCGTCGAGCTTCTTCAGCTGGGTGAGGTCCTTGACGAACACCACGCAGCCGAATGTGCGCAGGTGTCCGACCTCCGGTGGCATCCCATGCCATGCCTCGTACGGTGTCATGCCCTGCAGCGCCTTGGTCGGAGATTTGTTCAACAGATACACAGTGGTCACCACAGCCTCACCCCAGAAGCGTGCCGGCAGTCCTCGCTGCTTCAACAGTGCTCGTGCCATGGCGACCACCGTCTGGTTCCGTCTCTCCACGACGCCGTTCTGCTGCGGCGAGTACGGAGCGGAGTAGTGACGCTGGATGCCCTCCTCGGTGCAGTGCACCGTGAACTTGGCGACGGTGAACTCGCGGCCATTGTCGGTCTCCGCCACAGCTCGGAGGTGCTTGATGGCGTCGGCGGCGTTGTCCTTGGTGGTCAGCAGAGCCACCTACATATAGCGAGTGGCGTCGTCGACGAGCAGCAAGAAGTAGCGCCTGCCGCTGATGGTCGCCGGTGTCACCGGGCCGCAGAGGTCGCCGTGGACCAGCTCAAGCGGTTCCCGTGCTCGGTACTGGGCTTCGGCCGGAAACGGTGCTCGGCGATGCTTGGTGACGACGCACGTGTTGTAGAACTGCCCGACGTGGTGGATCGCCGGCAGCCCGCGCACCATGTCGTCCCTGGATAACCTCCGGAGCGTGTCGAAGTGGAGGTGACCGTAGCGCTCATGCCAGCGCCACTCCTTATGATCCTTCCGAGCAGCAAGACAGAGCGGCTTCGCGGTGTTGAGGTGGAGGATGTAGAGGCGGTTGGCGCTGCGTCGTACCTTGACTAGCAGCCGGCGTTGACGATAGCAGATCCTCAAGATGCCGTCCTCGATCTCCCCCTTCGAGCCTCCCTCGTTGAGCTGTCCGAGACTCATGATCGAGTTGCGGAGCACCGGGATGTAGTAGACGCCGTGGAGCACCCTGTGCTCGCCGTCCTTGGCCTCGAGGATGATGGAGCCGACACCTTGGATTTCCACCTTCGACTCGTCACCGAACCTCACGACTCCCCGAGCCGATGTGTCCAGGTCGACGAAGAGCTCGCGACGCCCGGTCATGTGGTGGGTGGCGCCGCTGTCCAGGTACCAGCCATCAAGCTTCTTTCCGTCGCTGCCGATGTCGAGGTAGGCACGTGCACGTGGCTCCTCAAGCTCAAGATCGGTACTCAGTGCTCGGAGGGTCGAAGCTTGAGGCTTGCTGCACCCTTCCTCCTCGATTTCCAGGATGCCGTGGACGAGAAAGGCCGCGCCTTCCCCTTCCACCTCGGTGACATTCGCCGCTCCACGCTCCCGGTTTCGCCGCGGATGGGGGCAGTCGCGTGCCCAGTGCCCGGGGCGGTTGCAGTTGAGGCAGGTGTCGTCTTGGTTCGCCTTGCGTTCACCAGCCGCATCACCAGCCTTGTCTGCTTGTCCTTCGCCACCGGCACCACCGGCTCCGTCGCGCGGCTTGTTCTTCTTGCCGCGGGGACGCCGGCGCCGATCCTTGGACGATCCTGCGCCCTCCTCCTTCTTCTTCTTGTCGAAGGCCCGCCACTGCTCGGCGGTGTAGAGGAGTTTGCCGGAAGCCGCCTCCGTCTCCGGTGCGCACTCGCGGCCCTGGACCGCCTTGAGCCGCCCAGTGATGTCCTCGATGGTGAGCGTCCTGAAGTCGAGCATGGTCTCGATCGAATTCACGATCTGTCCAAGGCTCTTCGGCATGCACTGCAGGAGCTTCTCCACCGCTCGTTCCTCGTTGAGGTCGGTGTCGCCGTTGATCGCCATCTGCTCCATCAGGCTGGTGAGGCGCAGCGCGAAGTCCTCGACTTTCTCCCCGGGCTGAAAGGCCAAGCCTTTCCAGTCCCCTCGGAGGCACTGCAGCGTAGCGCGACGAACGCGCTCTCCTCCAACGTGCCTGGTCGCGATCACCTCCCAGGCGAGCTTGGCAGACGGCTTGTTGGCGATGGCGGCCCCCAGCTCCGGCGGAACTACAGCACAGAGGACCTCCAAGGCCCGCCGATCATCTGCATAAGACACCTCACCGTAGCGGACCGCCTCCCAGAGCCCGCGCCCCTGAAGCTTGACCTTCATCAACAGGCTCCACTCGTGGTAGTTGGAGCGGGTGAGTTGTGGCCACGTGCTTTCGGCGTCGCGGTACACCTGCATCACCGGTGACCGGCCGCGCCTCCCGCGGCGCCGATCTGGTGACGGCGAGAGACGACGGTGCCGCCCTGGACTCCGCGATCCCTCCCGCAACCCGCCTGCCTCCTCCTCCTCCATCATCTCCGCGCGGATCGCGGCGGCCGCGGCCACCGCGGCCTGGGCCGCGGCTGCTGCTGCCTGCGCTGCCTGCCGCACTGCTGCCTCGGCGGCGGCGAGACGCACCTCACGACTCTCTGGGATCGTGGCCTTGCCGCCGATCTTGGGAGTCCGAGGGGCTCCTGCTACTCTTGGCTGTGGCTGCTGCTGTGGCTATGCGGTCTGCGGAGGTGGAAGCCATGGAGGTGGCGGCGGCGGCGACGGTGGATTAGGACTCTCTAAAACCCTAGGCTTTGATACCAATTGTTGACCACTGATCTGATGGATCAAGGGTGATAGAAAGCCCAGAGGGCAGCTTGGCCGATTGGCCGATTGGATTGAATTGAAATCGGGATACAGGCTTACAAAAGTTGGTGGCGTGCCCCTGCTTATATGGCAGTGGAGCAGCCAACCACTACGGCATATTCTCAGTATAAAGTAGATACTTGCTTGGCTTCCAAGCTACCTACCAAAAGCTGGGTAAAAACTTAAAAGTGCATGAAAGTAAGATACAAGTAACTAGGCTTATGTAACACAATCGTTAGTTGCATACTCAATCTGCTACTCAATCGTCCGTTCCAACTGCATTGCAACCTGCCAGCGATTAGCGGATTAGGCCGTGAGATTTGGCCCCTTCGATTAGCTTTCTTTCCTTTGTAATTGTTTTAGCATCCTTCCAATCTTTTTTTCTACCTCTATTTATCTTCTGGCTTTTTTTTGAGAAATCGATTTATCTGCTGTTCGCTCATTTTCCATCATCCTTGCTAGCTAAACGGTGTGAAAGCAAGGAGATGGCAGCGACGATCTTGCCTGGAGATGCAGTTTATTTTTTTTTGTTTTTTTTATTTTTCTAATCTTATCCCTAACCCAAACTAGTTCATCCAAACAAGGGAATGGTATAGAATCTTCTATCCTCTTCCCAAACCCACCATATCGTAACCCATTTCATATCCATATCCCTAACCCACCATGCATCCAAACGCCACCTAAAGCAAATGAATGACCATTCCTTGCCTTATTGCTGGTAGTTTGTCGTTGATTTTCCGTAATCGTAGTTGTGCTTTCTTAGATAAATCTAAACAAATAGGTGTGCTTGCCGAACAAAATCAGCAAGTTTGTGAACCCTTACTCTGCTTGTGTTAAACACACAGAAACCAATTACACATAACAAAACTGGCAGCTCTCAATTAAATCATGCTACCAGGTTAATATTAGTATTAGCATCGTTTGCCCTTATCTTTGGCATGAGTGTCTGATAGTAGGCTTGTTTCCATGATCGTTTGTATTTAGAAAGTTATTTTTCTGAATTACTACTATGTGGTGGCGGTTGCTGAGAACTATATCATGGTTCTCACCTCTAATTTATATTCCCTACTACATAAAAAGTATTCATACTTTCTTATGAGTGAATACTAAAATTCTGTGTCTATGTTCTAACTATGTCCTTTGTCAGTGCTATACTGTCCCAATTTACAGAACAGCAGATGAACCGTTACGAGTCATTCCGAAGATCTGGATTTCAGAAATCTAACATGAAAAGGGTATGGCTTCACGTATTGATCATATATGTAAATGTAGAGTAAATGCAAAGACCCACCTACAAGCCTGGAGGTTTCAAATACCCACCTACACCTCCATTCCTTACACATGACACTTGTAGGTGTCAGACTGTAAGGAATTGAGATGCAAGTGGATGTTTGAACTTTGAAATCCCCTGACTTGTAGACGAGTCTTTTTCTATTTTTCCTAAATTAAATATATCATGCATTAATGCATTATTTATATTTGTCCCAGTATTCCTCAATGATTGAATTTGTAAATAAATATATGCATATGGAGCAGATATTTTATCTTCTTGAACGCACTATCAATGGAAGTATCTTAAGCCAAATTAGTTCTAGCTGCTAAAGCAAATATCTATGTTTTTTTTTCACTCCAAGTCATGGGAAATTAGTTTACTCTAGATGCCTTATATGAAACATACTGAAATGGCCATGAATGTTACATGTATTGATTTTTATTTCTATAGAAGTGCTTGGATAACAACTTGGTGGGTAGTTTTGAGCTTGCTTTCTTCATCATGCTGTACTTTTGGAAGTTTTATGCCCATACCAATTAATGAGTAGGATCGAGAGTGTACCAATAACAAATTTGAATCTTTTTAATGTGTATTTGCTATTCAGTAACTCAAATCAGTCTGCACCTCTGCGGCCAGATTTTTAGTGATGATCCATATTGTGTTTACTTACAGCTACTGGCAAGCATCACTGGAAGTCAAAAGATTTCTATCCCAACATCAATTGTGGTATCAGGAATAGCAAAAATGTTTGTTGGTGAGCTAATTGAAACAGGTAAGTTCAGAATAGTCGTGTTGTTTAGTTTGTTTCTATGTGCAATCTGCTACAGCGTTGCTGAATTGTATATTTTGTACTGTATATCTAAGCTTGATAACCAACATCCAACTGTAATCTTAACTGTATGATTTTGTGTTTTAGTTTGGCTTCTGTTTCTGTTTGGAATCAGAGGTCCATTTTCTTCTCTCCACCTCACTATGTTACAAGGAACTTGCTAGCAGACTTTGTAGGTTTCAGCAGAAGTCTTCAGGGTGGCTTTCGTGATTGTTGTTTTCTCTTAACAACTTCATTGTGTGTATTGCAGCGAGAATAGTTATGACTGAGAGGAAGGATTCAGGACCCATTAGGCCTTGCCACATCAGGGAAGCATACAGAAGATTGAAGCTTGAAGGGAAGATCCCACGCCGATCTGTGCCTAGGCTCTTCCGCTAGAGTTGAAGCATGTATATCACGTCAGTCAGGACTCAGGAGTCGGGACAGATGTGGAACAATGCTTTTTCCCATGTAGCTGCAAATATCGTGATGTGTACCATGAAAACCTGTGTGCTGTAAAGTTAGGCCCCCCATTTGGCAGGGTTTCTGGTTCCAGTTTGTTGCAGTTTCTGGAGTCTGGACAGAATCCCCGACCATACGCTCACAGTTTCTGTAGAGAAACCCTGCCAAATGGCATCTCATCTTTAGAGGTCTTTAGAGACCGAATTTGAACTGTAAAACGGGAACCTAAATCCCTGCCACGTGGCGTAAATCGTCTGAGCTTGTTATGTGTACTGACCGTGCATTTGAGTTGAGTGGCGTGATGTTGTTCGCATTATGTATGCATGTCTTGTCAGTAAGTACTAGAGATCGGGTGTTAACATTTCGTTGCTGTTCTTAACGTTACATTGCGCCCAGTTACTCTTGGAATTTGGACCGGCAACTCGTTATGACCAGGCGCCAGAGTTGCAAACTGTTTCCAGGATCCCTAGAGCAGACCCAGCGGCCAGTGCAAGGGTGTTTTGACTTGTCGATGTGATGATACCAGCCGCGCAAGTGCTGAACAATAGGGTAGCTCCATCTGACTTTCTCAGATTCCTTGGCCGAGGTCACGGCAGATAGATCCGCCCGGGGTTAGTTCGATGAGATCAAGGCGGATCTGCAGGGCACGTGGCGAACAGAACCAAACGCCGAACTGTAGTATCTCAGTATCTGTGTTTAAGCCTTCACGGTCCTGCCTTTTGTTATGTGATGGCCAAATTGACGGGGGCACGTAGCGTGCAGCGAGATAGTAGGAAGAAGCAGTGATGCAAAACACTTCTGCTCGCTGAGGCTACGGTTGTTTGATGTAGTATCTACAGTAGATAGCGTTAGCGCACTGCGCACATAGCACGTTCCTTGGCTCTCCTTGCGTCTAGCCAACTCGGACCAAGATGTACATGCATACACTCCTTGATTCTCCTTGAGTGTAGCTAGCCATAACGGTGACGTACATGTGTATTGGGCGTAAACCTTGATCAATACAAACTGAGTTGTCATGTTCTTCTTTCTCTCGCTTACATATAGCAATTATTATTATTATTGTTATTGTTATTGTTGTTGTTGTTGTTGTTGTTGTTGTTGTTGTTGTTGTTGTTGTTGTTGTTCAGCCTGCAGCTGCAGCCTGAAAATCTTCAGCGACGACATTCCATGGTCCAATTATTAGAGGTAAGTCAGAAACATGCAGCGGGATTTGTGGAGAGATCACCGGCTTTGGCCGGGCCTTCCCCCGGATCTTCGCCGATTAATGTAGTACAGTACACTCGTCAATCGTCGTGCCAAGGATGATGTGAATCGGTATTATTCGTATATGTGCGGTGAAGGCAAGGATATAGTACCTTAATTTCGTGCTAAGCAAAGCAAATTTAATCCAGCACAAGAAAGAAGAAAAGTGACCAGAAATATGCACTGCATGTGCCTGCTCAGGAGTTGTTTGATTGTATACACCATAAAAATATCGTTTTGAAAAAGGTCTTGTCAAATATTGAAAACATAAATCATGAATAACTTTTAAATTATTAAGTTTAGAAATATAAAACCTATATAAATAGGTTTGTCTTCAAATATATTTTCATAAAGTATACATATATCACTTTTTAATAAATGTTTTTATATAAATATGAAGTCAAAGTCGTGCTTTGAAAACCGTGTCGCTGTTCTAAATGATATCATTTTCCTATATGGAGAGAATAAGTTGTAAACCGAAACGCAAATGAAATAGAACTAATTACCTGCGGGAATGAATTTAATACACTGATTCTGTTTTCATTGAAGTTATAGAAAAATCAGTGTCAAGTTTAGACTGTTTGGTTGCTTTTTATTGGGCCAGAGCCTGGTTACGTTGGGCCAGCAGTAGCCTGGAGCCTGGTTAAAAAAGAAAATGAAATCGACGTCCATTTTTCTGGGCCTCGCCGGGCCAAGCGGTTCCCATCACCTCGTCGCCGCTCCTCGCGCTCGCGGCACGGTGGTCGTCTCGCAGCAAGGGCGCGACCCGGCAGCACGAGAAAAGGCGGCGAGGTGACCTGGCAGCGGCGCACTGGGACTTCGTCCTCCTCCCCTGCTCCGCCTCTGCCAGGACGGCGTGCTCCGGCCATGGCGACCTCGGTGCCAAGGGGCTCCACCGCCGTAGCACCTCCACACCGCGCCAAGGGGCGCTCCGGCTTGTCGTGCTAGTCCTCGTGCTCGTTGCCGTCCAGAGCGAATGGCACGCCCTGTCCCTCGCCGGCGGCGGAGCTCTCGGCTCCCTCTCCGTCGCCCGCCATCACCGGCTCACCGCGACGGTTATTCTCCACCTAGAACAAGAAGCCTGGAGGTGAGCACAGGACCTGCGGGGACGCAGGCGCCGCGAACTGGCCTCGCCGCGTCGCGCGTCGGCTGCCCCTGATCGGCACGCTTGTGGTGGAGCGCCGACGTACGCCGCCCCGGCGGCCCTGAACGGCTTCCCTCCTCGTCGTGCCCAGGGCCCACACGCCGTCACGCCGAGGGGCCGCCGTCGCCGTCCGCGCGAATCGTTCGTGGTGTGGTCAAGTGTGTGGGAGGCGGGTGTTGGTGTTGCGCACCGCATGACGAAGCCAAACAAGGCACAACCAACGAAGTAGCCAGGGGGCGCATGTCGTGCATCCTTTGCGTGTGCAGGCTCGCCCAGCCGTTTCACGCAAAGCGACTTGCGGGCGAGACGCCGAGGAGTCTGGGACGGAATAGGTGGATGCTACTCACTCCGTTCCAAACTGTAAGTCGTTCTAAGAATTCTAGAGAGTCAAATTATCTTAATTTTAATCAAAATTAGAGAAAAATATGAAAAATTATGACACCAAATAAGTATATCATAAAAATATATTTGATGAAGAATCTAATAATACTTAGTTGATATT
The DNA here is from genome assembly GCA_038502445.1 of Eremochloa ophiuroides. NCBI lineage: Eukaryota > Viridiplantae > Streptophyta > Magnoliopsida > Poales > Poaceae > Eremochloa > Eremochloa ophiuroides. The sequence continues at coordinate 61,313,437 of JAHLJS010000006.1, forward strand.
GTAAATATTATTATTTTATTATATAAATTTGGTTAAAGTTGACAAAGTTTCACTCTCTCTAGATTGGAATGATTACGAGGAGTACTGAGGACGGGAATCGGAGCGCGCCGACGTTTTCCTCCCGTACAAATGTACAAGTCGAGGTGCGTGCCCGGAAACAACCGGCTGACTCATGTCTGCTGCTCCTTCTCGGCCCACCGAGAAAGGCTGCGTTCGGTTGAGGATATAAGCGCTTATAAGCGCTTATTTTTCAGCACTTCAGCAGTATTTTTCTCTCACAAGATTTCAGCACTTCTACAGCACTTCAGCGCTTATCTACACCACTTCACCTTCACCGAACACAGCCAAAAACGAAACGTTGCGCAACACCCTGCTTCCGGAACATTCCGCCGCTCCGCGCACGGGCCTCTTCTCGTCGGATGCACATGCGCGCCTGCGCACCGACACCTGCTTGTCCAGACGGCAGAACAAGGGAGGCTGGGACTGGGAGGGAGCAGCTGGTGAGTGGTCGCTGCTGGCCGGAGCCGGACCATTCGTGTGTTCACGGCACTGGCTCTGTTCGTTTCAACTAAACAGTACATATTTTTTAAGCTTTGGAATAGTATTTTCTCTCAGCCCAAATCAGCTTACCTTTTCAGCTGAACAGAGCCACTGTTCCCATCTTACTGCTGGCAGTGGTAGGAGTAGCGGTTCTCTCGAAGAAGAAGAAAGGGATGAAACCAAAGAAGCAAGGCTCTGGGTGTCCTCCGTCTCCCGTCCCGCCCAATTGCTCCAATTATAGCACCCCACCCGTGACGGCGAGAGCGCGACAGGCGGCAGAGCAATTTGGCTTTTCACCATCCAACTCCCAATCACCGGAGTCGTTGCCTTGGATGGAATGGAAGACTGCTATCAGGGTCAAGTTCAACGCAGGGTCGGCATCCTCCGTCTAAAATAAGTCCCCACATGGTGGAATCCAACCTCTTTGGCTGGATCTAGTCGTGCTCATCGAGATCTCAGCCCCTCTGCGAGTCCACGACAAAGCGTTTGCCATTGTCTTCTGTTTATATCTAGCAAGTAGAACAAGCTAGTCTGATGGCGTGCTACACATAATTTTCAATTCTCAGGGAACACAACTTGCTTCCGCACTGAGCCAGGCCCATGCCCTTCAGCTTCAGATAAGCCCAGCCCAGTCCAACAACTAGCCACCGGTGCTGTTACTGGGCTACTGGTGTGTCATTTTCATTTTGGCTGCGTTCGGTTGAGGGTATAAGCGCTTATTTTTCAGCACTTCAACAGTATTTTTCTCTCACAAGATTTCAGCACTTCTACAGCACTTCAGCGCTTATCTACAGCACTTCAGCTTCACCGAACACAGCCTTTAGCTTTACCGGTGGCATCGAATACAAGAAAGGCAGAAACCGACTCCGTGGGATATAGGCTGCGTTCGGTTGAGGGTATAAGCGCTTATTTTTCAGCACTTCAGCAGTATTTTTCTCTCACAAGATTTCAGCACTTCTACAGCACTTCAGCGCTTATGTACAGCACTTCAGCTTCACCGAACACAGCCATACTACACAGCTACCGAGCTACGCACGAGTTTCAGCCTTTCAGGGTTACAGTACGATGCAAACCAACCACCAGTCCAAAATAGCCTCGCGGCCGCGGAGAGAGAAAAAACACGCAGCTCAGCAGGAAACCTCACGACCGCCACACACAAATTTCACCGCCAAAAAAGGCAAAAACACAGCCGGTGTGCTGGCACGCACCATCGTCCTCCGACGCTTCCCAGGGCGGCGGCGGCGGCTCAAGGTGAGCGGCGGCGACCCAACTCTTGCCCTCAGCATCTCCACCCATCTTATCTTTCTATTTTTTTTACACCCTGAAACACAAGTCCCTCCACCCTCGCTCCCGTTGCTCAGCTACCAGTGATCCTTCTTCCTCTTCCTCTTCCTCTTCGACCCATGGCTGATGGCTGCACCTCCGTCTTATTGCCCTTTTGCAGCCCTTGTTTGACAGTCAAAGCCGTCACTCCGAGTCGCTGTCCATGCTCTCCATCCCTTTCAGCCCTCTTCTCTTCTGCAGACCAAATACAAAAGATTGATTTCAGTTAGTGCAAACCGTGCTTGGCGCAGAAACATCGTTTGGTAGCTGCAAACAAGGAGCGTTTTCTTTTGCGTGACTGGTGAGTGGTGAAGGCAAGCCCGAGCTCAGGTCGTGTGCATGTGCGTACAGTATTCTAACAAACCCAGGCACGAACCAACCACAGCCTTTGTATATAGATATAGAACCAGAGTTCATGTTACAAGATTCGAGCTGGTCCTTGCTATTGACAAATTGGCCGTTGCAATTTGCCATCAGAATAAACAAGGGGAACCGACGATTGTGATACAAAGACTGGAGCACCAGCCTTTTTTCCTTTCTTTTTTCGATGGTTGTGATTCCAAGCTCTATCCGGGCCAATATCATGTGGTCCAAACCAGCAAGGCAACAGAAAACAGCGTCTCCCAGGAACCCACCTGTCAGTGGCTCAGTTCGACAGTCCCAAACATTCAGCTGACAGGTGAACCCCATGCGAGCAGACCGCAATAAGTAGCCGATGTCCCTTTGCGACCCGTACGTGTGATTTACAAGCAATCTTTCAGCCACAGTGAACCATGTTTGTATTAGTGCGGCAGGTATGTTCTAGCCTGTGCTTTTTTTTCTTTTTTTTCTTGGCAAAGCAAAGCACATATAGAGATATACCATGGCAGATAAACGAAGCTAAACCTAGAACTAGAAGACTCCTCAGGTTAAGGGCACACATGACACATCTACTGTATCTCCTACTCCACGTCAACAGCAATAAAGCCGCGGCGGAGCAAATAAACTAGTGCCGTCATCAATGAGGGCACGGAGCATCACGGGTCATGGGCCCCACGTGAGGCGTGAGGGCCCATCCGAAAGAAAGGGCAACCAATTCCGCCCGCTTTTCAGCTTTATATTTTGCATTTGTTCGCACCCCCCTGCCCCAATTCTCGATTTTTTCAGACTCTTTCCTTTTTTTTCTTATTCTTTCAGCCATAATAAAAGAAAAAGAAAAAAGTTTAGAAATTCTGTAGCTGAATAAGCGGCACAAACTGAAATCCGGCCAGATCAGATCAGGGTAGTAGTAGTAGTAGAAACAATGATTTTCGATTTATACCTTCTTCACGCATTTCTTCTCCCGCACCTCATACCGGCCTTTCGTCAAATCCGACAACCACATCCCCGGGAAGACAAACTGCATGATTAAAAAAAAAAGCAGCAAGGGCAGCACATGTAAGTTTTGTGACGACGACGAGAAGCGAGATCGGATCGGATAGGAATAGTAGGATCAGATCGAGCTGAGGCCAGGTGGTTGCAGAGGTGTATACTTGGAGGGTCTTGTCCACGTTCTTGGCCCTCTTCTTGGGCCGCTGGGGCAGCTTGGTGCCCTTCATCGCAAGGAAATCGTCCTCCTTCTCCTTTCGCGACAGCGAGATGTAGATCCGCGGCAGCTCGAACCGCTCCGCCCCCAGCTTCTCGCCGGCGCCGTTGCTGGTCAACGGCGAGTCGTGGTGGTGGTTATAGTTCTTGGATTCCATGTGCAGGACGGCGTCCATGGCGGACTTGTGCGCCTTGTCCGGCGACGACCGCTTCTGTCCGCCGCCGCCCGATCGATCCTCGACGGACCTAAAAAGAAAGGAGAATGAATGTTAATGATGATGCGATTGCGGAGGTGGAGTCGTGGTGGTTGGCAAGTTGAGGAAAAAGGGTGGGTCGGGTGGGGGACCGCCTACCAGAGACACTACTCGAGGCTCCTACTACCCTCAACAAAGGTGGATGCAATATACGATGATAAAATCAAACGAGCAGAGCTCTTGCCCCTGCTGCTGTAGTGCTGTGTGTCTGTCTACATAGAAAGAATGGATAGGAAGTTGAGATGTGTATATTTATAGCACATCTACTCTAGTGCAATATGCAAGTCATTTATACCATTGACATCATCCCAATACCCAAAAACAATCAGATTAATCAAAACAATCGGCCGAAATCACTCTTAACCGACGAGTACAGGTACAACCATGAGATTTGTGAATGAGATAACATGGCCCCATCATGATGCAAACAATGTGTGACAAATACGGCTACTGCTTTCTTGCCACATATCCACGGACTAGCAGGAAAGGTAAGGTTACCGTCGACACTGCAGATCCAGACACACAACTTTCCCAAAACTCATAATAATAAATAAAAAGTACATTTATAACTAGAAAAAAAAATGAGCTTAAGAGCATGGAATTGATCAGATCAAATCAATACTAAAACATATTCAGAGAAAAGCAGAAAAACCTACTTCGATTTTTTATATATCATCATACAGTATCATAAAAAAAAAGAAATGATGCCATGAGAGGAAAAGAAAGGAAGGAATATCTTCCATCCAACTCCCCTTACGGTGGTGAAAGATGTGGCGGTACAGCTCACCAAAACCAAAGTAGACCGGCCGAGCCCGAGGAGAGAAAAATAAATAACACACACTACAGCGACGCCAAGACCCAAGGCACGATCCCTCCCACCCAAAGAACGCGACCACGACTCCAACTACTCGTCAGAGCGATGGCATGGCAGCAGTAGTTTCCGCGGGGGCAAAACCGGAAACAGAAAAAAAAAGGGTCGCCGAGGCAAAACAAGAGGGAAACAGATAGGGGAAACGACGGACGTTCCCGCAGAATACGAAGTCGTTTACCTGTGGTGGTGGTGGGGCGGGTGGTGGCTGCCGGCGGCAGCGGTGGAGGCGGAGGCGGAGGCGGAGGCGGAGGCGCGGGACGGGAAGGAGGACGCCGACCGCAGGTTAGACCCGCGCGTGTAGGAACCGCCGCCGCCGGCGGGCGGCGGCGGCATGAGCTTCTCCGCCGGCGCCGACGCGCGCCGCTGGATCTTGACTCCGCCGCCGCCGCCGCCCACGCCACCCTGCCGGCGCTGCGCGGACGGCGCGGCGGTGGCCGAGTCGCGCCGGCCGCGCGACCGCTTGTTGTGCCCCCACTGCAGCAGCACGTCGCCGACGACGGCGGCGCCGCCGCCGGTGGAGCTCGGGGAGGCGGTGTCGGAGGAGTCGGAGGTGTGGTGGTGCGCGTGTTCGCGCGCCGGGCTCCGGACGGCCGCCGACGAAAGAGGCGCCGGAGGCGGAGCGCGGGCGCGCAGCGGCTTGGACTCGTGCGGTGTGGCCGCGAGGTACGAGGCGAGGCGGGAGCCATCCGTGGCCACGGCCGGGTCGTCGTCCTCTCTGATGAAGGAGGATCTGGACGCCTGCTTCCGGGGCACGGCGCCGCCGCCGCCACCGCCGCCGTTGCCGAGCGGGAGGCAGTCCGGGCTCAGCCTTTGGTACCTGCAACGAATCAAGGGGCGAGTCGAGTCTTAGCGATTTCACCCAACAAGGAGATCCTCTGCAAAATGCAAGTGACAGATCGCTCGCTCCGTTGGAAGTGGCCATGAAACGACCAATCAAACAGATCGATCCACAGCCCCAGCCCTTAAGGAGGGACAACAAAACGACCGCAAAATTCCAACATGAACAGCTCGTTGAAACGAAACCAAGTAAAGCGGACATGAAGGGAAGAACAAAAACCATTTAGGAACTCCGCAACTCGGAACAGAGGCGGCCTCAAACGAAACCAGAAATTTTACTCCGGCGGCGGAGTGAAACATGACTGGTCATCTCCTGATCACAAGAGGATCGAAGGGTGCAAATCCGAAACAACGAGGGCTTGTTCTTATATCTAGAAACAGCCGGGAAAGGAGCGGAATTTGGGTGACGGCCAGAAAAAACCATTGAGATGCCTGAAAAGCGCGGAGTCGAAGAACACGAGAGTCAGCCCGTCAGCTGGAATTGGCGAAACCGGCATGGAGATACATGGTACGGATCAACCAAACTGCAACAAGAACATGAAACCCAAATACCATAACGACAGAGAGCGGAAACATCAGGGGATGAACAAACCAAATCCTTCAACAACCGAAAGAAGTTTGACATGGCCGGCGGCCGGCGACGGCGAAGAAACCAAATCCTTCAACAACGGAAGCCAAGCCAGATAGAAGAAACCAAAGCAGAAACAAACGCAGGCGAGTTGAAAAGCCAGAGGAGAAACAAACGCAACCCCAGTTGAAAAACATGTTGCACTTCGATCTGCAACGAGAACCGCCGCATATAACCGAGGAACCAAATGAAAAGAGAGGGGGAGGCGAGAGGCCGGAGATCTGCCGGCTACCTCATCATGTCCAATGCCGGAGGGTCTCTGAGTCTCAGGGGACTCGGCGACGCGACGTCTCTGCCAATCGCGTGGACCTCGACGGCGCCACGCATCAAAAATGGCCTCCGGCCGCCGCAGCCCTCCCCGTCTTCGTTCTCCGACCGGCCGCCAATTACTCTCCTCCTCCTTTGTCTGCGTCCGGGTACAAAGATGAAGCCGGGAAACCGGCAGGAAATTCAGAAGCAAAATTGTGAGAAGAAGAGAGGAGGGGAGGGGAGGGGAGGGGAGAGAGAGGGAGAAGAGAAGAGAGGCAGCAATGGCGATGGGAAGCAGCGCCGGGTCCAAATAGAGGATTTATCTGTTGCCCTCCTCCCCGTTGTGCCCTCGAGCATGGCTCACCAATCACCCTTCTGCCACCGCTCCTCTTTTCCCCAAACTGCCCCGGCGCGGGACGTGGCAGTTTCGTGATTAGCGGGAGAATTAGGGGGGCTGTTACGTACTTGCAGGCCCGAAGATCCGAGCGGTACGTGCGGCCTCCTCCTCTCTTGCCCTGCAAGACAGCGGGAAGGGGGGGGATCGGTTTCCAAACGAGCGCCAGTGCGTCGCCGACAGGTGGGCTCGCCATCCCAGGGCCCACGATGTCAGTGGCTGGCATATTCGTTGAGCTAACCGCCGCTCATGTTTTTTTTTTACACGGAAATGGTGTGAGATCACGCGCCGCGTCGACGGTGAAACTCTGCCCTGTGACGCCACGTAACGCCCTGCCACGTCCCCCGCTCGCCTCATGCCCGGACTCTTGCCCACTGACTTGCGGGGCCCATAGTGCTGGGCCACGAGTCAGCGAGCGGTGTTTGTGTGGTAAGGGCTCTCGGCTCCGTGACCGATTTTATAAAGGAACGGGCGGGATCGCGCAAGTCGTCGCGTGTACGACGGATGCGACCCATCGCTGGAAACGTCCATTGGCTGGTTGCCTTGTTGGGGGCTTGGCCTTCACCGCTTGGGGGCAGCCGGCGGCACCAGCACGTGAGGACTGAGGCGGTGTGCCTACTGGACTATTGGTTGTGGGTTGCGGTGGCAGCCACAAGCCCGGCTTTGGATCCGGAATCGGGACCGGCATAGTCAGGATCAGATTGTCCCGGGTCTGTTTATTTTTTTTAACATGAGGTTGTTTGCTGCCAAAAGTTTTGAAAGGAGACACTTAATCAAAATAGAAGAGCTTAGGGCGTCCATAATGGTGCTAACTACATAATTAACTGATGTGAAGATACTCCCTCTGTCCAGATAAACATACAATTCTCACTTTTCGAGGAATTCAATTATTTAAACTTTGACTAAATTTATAAAAATAAGTACTAACAGTCAAGATACAAAGCAAGTACCATTAGATTAGTTATGAAATATATTTTTATAATAAATTTATTCAAAAATATAAACACTAATATTATTTACTATAAATTTGGTCAAACTTGGATTACTTTAAATGACACATTTCTTATAGTTGCATTATCATTTGGACGAAGAGAGTAAAAGACAAGATCAAATAGTATTTTATACATTCTTATATTACTAGATCAATATGCTACTCTCACATATTCTCGGATTACATAAAATAAATCAGCTATTTGTTCATCGCTAATGACTACTCTTTGCTACTTTTCTCTATCCACGTCATAATAGCTACTTGTTTGGGACACCCTTAGATCTAGTATTTTTCAAGAAAAAACACAGGTAATGTAAAATGTAAATAACTTAACACAAAACGACTTTGAAAAAAATTATAGAAATAAATCAATGGTCATCTGTTTATTTTGATCGCTCGCTGCCCACTAAAACTCAGAAATACAAACAGAAAAAAGAAATATGTAAACACCCACGCCATATTACAATTATGAAAATGTCAATATACTACCCTCGGACTATATGATCTATATATCTAGATAATAGCTACCTGTTTGGGACAGCCTTAGATCTACTATTTTTTTAAGAAAATACACAGTTAATGTAAAATGTAAATAACTTAACACAAAATGACTTTGAAAAAAAGATTATAGGAAAAACCAATGGTCATGTGTTTATTTTGATCACTCGCTGCCCACTAAAACTCAAAAATACAAACAGGGAAAAGAAATCTGTAAACACCCACGCCATATTACAATTTATGAAAATGTCAATATACTACCCTCGACTATGGTCTATATATCAAGATAATTTCCTAAACTATCATGTGGTTCGGTCTACTACCGTCAATTATTTTAGTTGGTCCAATTTACCCATCAACAAGACTTGTTTTTTAACCTCCACGTTCAAGTCAATAGGTTACACTATTTAAAAAATCAATACTAGAAATGCAAAAAATTATTAATTATAATGACATAAAATGCATAAAAATAAATCAATACTAGAAATACAAGATTTTATTAGATATAATGACATGAAGTTCATATCGCGTTTAAAAATAGTTTACGACGTACACTGTCGCCTTACAAAGTTTGGAATAAATTCAACATGTATGTTGAGGAAAAAAAAAATCTTGTAGAGCTAAATTAAACCAGCTAAAATAGTAGAGGGCAATTAAAACCAAACACTAATTTAGGAAGTTATCAGGACATAAGCAAAATTTAGAGGTAGTAATTTGAATCTTTTTTCCTTACAAATATTATTGACCTTCTACATTTAGAACAGATTAAGAATTTGTAAGAAAGTGGTGAATAATATTTGTTGAAATTTTGGACTAAATAGTAGAGCTGGGATCTCTGTTCGCTTGAACTTACCAGCTAGCATCAGTCAGTCATTTAGCAGTATTTTTCTCTCATAACAATCAGCCAGCCAGCCGTACAATTCAGTCAGCCGAACAGAGTGAAATGTACAAAGACCCGCCAGGTTGATATACCTATACCAAGTGTTATCCTCTTCACCAACTCACCTTAAGTAAATCAACTCTAGCAATCTCTGACTATGTCACCTGCATGCTCCACTGGTGCAAGACACAAGATCCTGATTGCGTAATATAAACAAGTAGCCGCCATATAACTCAACATTCAATCTTAACATGAGCGTACACAAATAAATGAAGTCATGCATTATATTAGTTTCAAATTAATGAGTTTAGTTACACAACTTTAGTTGAAGAATCATTCCTGACCTATATGTGATATGGGAAACAGATGACTATCTTACCATGATTCACCTAGGTTGAGAATCCTACATTATGAGTTTAATTCTAACTTAGACCTAGACAAAATGGATTCATTTGTCATTGTAGGAGGAATCACTGCCAGAGACGTAGTGTCACTCACATACAACATGCAAGTGGAACTATTTGCTCACACTTAATGGGACTAATGTCGAAGTCTTACAACTGAAAGTATATCTTGGTGTCAGTCGACTATGCATCAAACTGGATAGAAGCACTACCATGTTGAGCTACGAATGCCTAGCATGTAAGGAAGATGTTCTATGACATCATCTTTCCTTGTTTCGGAACTCTAAGACTTCTGATTAGTGACTCAACGGTTCTCTCCAAATCCCAGTGACACATGGCGCAAATCAAGAGCGTCAGACTCAGATGTTTGGTCCGACGATAGAGTCCGATGACACGAAAGTTTTCTAACGGTTGTTTCAGTGGGGATAACGGTTAGGGGCTCACTTGTGGATATAAATAGAAGGTAACCAGGCACATGTTGCCTCTCTTGCACATTTCATCATTTCCATACACTTTGTAAGCATTCCCTAAGCCTGCCACTCACTCACTTGACCTTGCATTGATCATCCATTGAGTCGAGTGATTCTCAAGTGATTCATTGCTTAGTGAGTTGCATTCTAGAGCACTTGAGAGCAAGCCACTGCAGATTTCTCATTCTTGGGACATTGCCGTGTCCCCAGACGGCATGGAGGATTTGGAGGCGGTGTGAGATTGGTTGGTGATTGTCCAAGTCCACGCCGGTGTTCTTGTGAGGGGTTTTAGTGGTTAGTCCCCGGCGGAGTGCCAAAACTGGCTATTAATGAAAATCTCGTGGTAAGAATCTTGTGTTAGTGAACGACACCCGATGAGGGTTGGCTTCTGAGGCCTAGCTCGTGACCCACTGTTGACGGTGGATATACCCAAAAATTCCACATTCAAACACCGTCAACAGGCCTCGGATTCAAGGGAAGATAAACATATCATGAGCATATTTTATCAATAACTAGTTCCACATGTACTCTTAACTTGTGATTGCAGGAAACACTAAATCAGTGCAAAAGTAAGCAGCTAGGGGCTAACTACATGGTTCGGCCGAACCATGATATGTTGCCCCAGGCCACCACCTTTCAACACATTGCATACAACATCAAATGGAGGAGACCAGAGCCAGGGGGCCCACCCATGGGTCGGCCGAACTGCCCATGGGGCCCACCTGGCTCTGGTGACGTGGCAGGATCCGTGTGACACTCCAACCAAGTTATTTCATCCATCAGATCAACCTGTGCTTTCATTCAACGGTGGAGATCAAAGGCACACGGATTGAGGCATGAAACGAAGCAACCAAGACAGAACCAACATATGGGGAGAGTCTATGACAGATAGGCACCACGCTGGTGGGCCCAGTGAAAGGTCCTTGTTTGGTTTTGGTAATTGAGTGACAACTTAAGTGGACTAATATGTGTTTAAGTGTTGATTACACAGGTGATTAGTCCACAGGTACATGTGTGTGAGCATATATGCCATGGAGGTGAAAATGGCTTGGAGATGATGCTTAGCTCACACATATGGTATGAAGGAGCTAAACGCATGAGACATGACATGGAGTCATGTGGCTAGGTGAAGAAGATCAAGACAAGGCTTCGCGTCGATGGACCGGTTGCAAGTGTGAAGGGCAAGTCGGGTGATGGCTTGGCGCCGATGGACCAACGCAACGGTGAAGAGCAAGCAAGTCAAGGATCGATGAACCAAAAGCCACGTGATGATATGAAGTGGATCATATCACTCATGAGGTGTTGGTGCATGTGTTGCACCGGCATCGATGGTGTCGGAGACGGTGATGAAGACGGTGATCGAAATGAAAAGCGCAAGGCAAAAGTATAACCTAGGGCATTTTCATTTCACCGGTCTAAGGTTGAGTAGAGAAGTGCTTGACCGGATTTAGGATAGATGGCCATACTATCAAGAGGGGCAAACTTGTTTGCATATCGGTCATCTAGTGCCACTTGAGTGATCTAACTTACATACGTTGCTAGGATCGAGTGGCGTGGTGAAAAGAGTGAAAAATCCTTTGAAAAATATTTGTGAAAACCTAACACACATGCACATGAGGTGTACACTTGTTGGTGTTAGCACTTTTGCAAAGGTGAAAGTGTTTGGAGGTGGTGTTGTGAGGTAGAGAGGGTGTGGTTCTCTCTCTTCCTCCTGCCGAGCTTGCGAGGCAGGATTCGGAGGTTTTCGGCGAAGTTGCAAGAGCGTCGGACGCTAAGGCCAGGGGGCGTCGGACCATGGGTTCGGTCCGACGGCCTGCCCTTGTCTTCTGTGCTGTGGTGCGAGCGTTGGACGTTGTCTGCAGTGACAGCGTCGGACCATCCTCGTGCGTCCGACGGTGTTTGGCCTGTGAGCGTCGGACGCTGAAGTTTGTGGGCGTCGGACTTTTGTCCGAGCGTCCGACAGTGCAGATCGTGCGAGAGCTGACATGTGGCGAGCTCTGAGAGCGTCGGACTCTTGGGTTTAGTCCGACGGCGAGCGTCGGACGACCGTCCGACGGTTTTCAGCCCTCGGGGAGCTCTCTGGAAGCGTCGGACCGTGGAGTTCGTTGGTCCGACGGTGTTCCGTCCGACGGTGAGCTGAAGCGCGGGAAGTTAGCCGTTGTGATCCAACGTTCGACTTCAAACGGCTAGTGACACGTGGCGGCTATCGGGAGCGTCGGACCGTGGACATTGGTCCGACGGTGGCGCGGCTGAGCGTCCGACGCTCAGTTCGACGGCCGGTTTGAGAGGGCAACGGCTCTATTCGCTTGAGGGCTATAAATCCAAGCACTTGGCGGCCTTGGCCGACCAGCTGAGCACCCTTGGGCCTGTGTGGCTTGTGTAGGTGTGCTTGGAAGCCCTCCCACTCACTCACTTGCTTAGTGCACATCCGATTGATTGATAGTGAGTGATTCTAGTGCGTTGCATTGTGAGATTGCATCGAGTGGCACTAGGTGATCGTGTTGCAAGCCGGTGGTGCTTGTTACTCTTGGAGGTTGCCACCTCCTAGACGGCTTGGTGGCTTGTGGCTCCGTGAAGCAAGCAAGAAGATTGTGCTTAGCTCCGGAGAAGCTTTGTGAGGGGTCGGAGCTCACCTCGCGGGAGATCGCAAAGAGCATTGCTAGTAGAGCGAGACGTGAAGAGCGACAAGTGGTCCGGCCGAGTCAAGTGCTAGAGCTTGTGGTAAGCACTCCACGTGGGAGAGTGTGACTTGCGGGTCACCACTAGCAAGAGGACCGGCAGCAACCTTGGAGCTTGTCTCAACGGAGGACGTAGCTTGTGGCGACAAGTGAACCTCCGGGAAATAAATCACCGCGTCAACATCTTCCCATCCTTCGCGGTGGTTTGCTCCCTTCTACACAAGCTATTTATATTGTGCATTACTTTATTTATGTAGTTGTAGTTGCTCTTGTGAGACCGGTTAGCTTGTGTAGCTTGCCACTCACCTTCTTAGCTTGTGTAGCTTAGAAGTAGTTCTCACTTAGTTTGTGTAGCTAAAGTGAGTTGCGCTCTTTGATTTGGATTGTGTATCCTTGTCATTGAGCAAGTAGTGAGCTTAGGTGCTTAGTGCGTTCTTGCTTGCTAGTTAATAGGAGTTTCCCCGGTGCTTAAAGTACTAGCGCTTAGGTTTGTGTGATCTTGCGCTAGAACGGTTTAGAGAAGCTCAAACTAGACTTGCACCTTTGCTTCTCGCTAGGATCTTTGGCAAGGTGTTTAGAGTCTTAGTTAGAGGGGTGAATTGTCGCTAGAACCGATTAGGTTTTATTCCGCTGCGATTAGTTGTTATAAAGGACTATTCACCCCCCCTCTAGTCCGCCATCTCGACCCTACACCCAGCCCACCAGGGGTGGGTCGGCCGAACCATAGAAAGTGGGCCCAAGCCACCTGCACACTTCCCGACTGGTGGGGACAGCTTCTAGAAGATCCTGGCTGGGCCCACCAGTCATAGAGGGGTCGACCGAACCCCCTGGTGCCCAGCCAGGTCGGTTGGCCTCCACCGACTCCAAACATGCTTCCCATGTGCTCAAATTGCCACAGCCGTCTATCTTATGGCGGTTACAAGGCGGTGGATCCAAGGGTGGAGAGTTGAGGAGCACACGGATCGATGACGTGGCATCCCTCTACTCTCCACTATAAATAGAGGCTGTCCACTCCTCTTCAAGACACACCATACACCATACAACTCAAGGAACAAGTTAGAGTTCTACTCTTTAGTAGTAGTATTAGTCTAGTGTGAGAGTTAGAATCGAGTCGAGCTGCGCTCGGAGTCTTCGGAGTCGTCTGCTGGAGAGTCTGGTATAGCTCTTGTACCTTTCCTTCTGTAAGACTTTATCTTTATCAATATATATAATCTTTACTTTACTTCACTAAGTTCTTACTTAGTCTTTATTATTCTTTATAGTATTGTTGTGTCTTATCTTATTTTGTACTTATTTTATACTTGATAGTGATCTTGTCCCAACTCAACGTGTGTTAGTTCATCGCCTGTCATAGGGTGTTCTAGTTGTTGGTACGCAGCTAGAATAGTGAGACTTAGTGTAAGCGTGGTGCTTAGACTAGATCTTGCCTTTGATTACCGCTTGTCGCACGGATTGTTTGTGGGTGCTAGCAGGTGGTGACAGCCCTGTCTAGTCTTAGTATCCCTCCACGTGTTTTAGGCAAGTTCTTAAAAGGTAGGCTCCCATAAGAGTGTAGGCGCTTCGGGTAGAGGTTTTGTCCTCTATTGTCTCGCACTACCCCCTGCACACCGGTAGTAAGGTACTATCTTGGTATAAGTCATCTATTTGATATGATAAGTCATAAGAGTAAAGTAAGTGTCATAGGAGTCTTTTACTCACTCGTTGTCCTTCCACCTAGCTATACTCTACTAGTTATCTTTTAGTTATCTTAATACTTGTTGTGTGTTGGTGTCATTACCCCTTTCCTCTATTTATCGATTTACCCCCTAGCACTAGTTGGTACTAAGTTGGTATAGACTTAAGGATCTCTCTCATTTTATTAATTATTCCTAGCAACCGCTTTCCTTTGGGATAAAAATAAATAACGATACCTTAGAATACTTCCGGGTGAAGTGCTACAGCGGTATATTCTGTGCGCTTGCGGAATTATCCAATAGACATAAGAAATACCCTCAGGGCACTTCTGACGCCGTTATCAGAGACAGCCTAACACCCTGTTTCTGGTGGTTGCGCTAAGAAGTGTCAACACCCACCAAGAAAGACCGGTGCCACAATTAGGAGTAACTTGATGGCGATCAAGTGAACCTCGGTAAAAAAAAATAGAGTGTCTTACTCTTCTCCATCATCGAGTGGATGATATTAGCTTTCTTGGTGTTTCTCGGTGATTGGTCTTTTCTCTCTTGGTAATTGGCTGTTCATCAACAATTGGACCTTTTTCATCCGGTGAATGATTCTACACGGCATGCGGACTTCACTTCATCATCACCTTTGGTATAACCTTCTCGATCCCTACACCTTGCGTATTTACTCTTGTCTAGCTTGGTGATTCCTTAGGTACGAGGAGTCATCCATTGCGTAGTATCAAGCACTTAGGATCGGACTGCTTGGTCGGTTCAATTGTGTACATAAATTGTGTAAAATTGTTATAGGTGGCTTGCATAGAGTAGCCTAGAGTTAGAGCATTGCTTCTGCCGTGTTATTGTCTAACCCGTTAGTCTAGTGGTTTGCAAGAATTTTTAATAGGCTATTCACCACCACCCCCTCTAGCCTTTGAAACCTATTCACACAGTCACTTCTCTCCATCCTTGCAGCAGAAAACGTGATACCAAACGCTACATGGTACAGCATGGCAACACGTCTATTAAATAGAAAATGTCATAAAAAAAGCAAGATATTTCCTTGAACTTGAAGATCCAAAACTGAACAAAGAAGCTCCAATTAATTTTCTGCCCTAACAAACAAAAGCATTCGCCAGAATTAGTCCTTTTTCAGAACAGTGTTTTTCTCTTATTATAAATTAGCACGATAAATTAGCCACAACTATAATACGTCCTACCGAACAGAGCTGCTTTACTACTTGTAGGCTCTCAATTCAATTCTAAAACTGTGCATAGAATATATCCTTTGCTTTTGGTCTCAATAATTTGCTTGTGCTAGGATGAAACTCTATTAAATCATTAAACGGTGATCTCTGCTCAGTTGAATGCACGAAGAAATATAGGACGATATACCCCATCTTCTCTATCTCGTGGCAAAATCATTAACATTCTAGTGTGAAAAACAGCTGCTTGGTCAAATGTGTGCGTAGTGCTCCAAAACCGTCAGAACAAAGAAGCTCCAACTAATTCTCTGAGCTAAAAAAAATAAAAGCATTTGTGACCTTGTTCACTTCAGCTTATCAACCAGAATTAGTCATATATTTTTTTAATTATGAAACAATATTTTTTTCTCTCATAACAAATTAGCCATATAAATCAGTCACAACCATAATAAGTTGTGCCGAACAAAGCTGGCTTTGCTGTATTAATTTGTAGGCTCTCAATCCAATTCTAAAACTGTGCACAGAATATATCTCTTTGCTTTGTTCTCAAATTTCTTGTTCTTGGATAAACCTCTATTAAATCATTAAATGGAGATCTCTGCTCAGTTGAACGAAAGAAGAAATAAAGGACGACCTACCCTGTCTTCTCTATCTTGTGCCAAAATCATTAACATTCGAGTAGTGTGAAAAAAATAGCTGCTTGGCCAAATGTGTGCGTAGTGCTGCAATATTGTCAATGCCAGTAATTCGGTCCAAGCCTCAAGCAAAGTGATCGATCGCAGGCAGCATCACAACACCATCTCGTCTTCTCGTATTTCCGCACCCCCTCCTTTTGGCTTGAAGCCTCAAACGACTCGGACGGAGACAGTCGGAAGATCCAGCCAGGATGATGCGTGGCCGCGGATCCGAACCCAGTGGATGCATCCACAGCCTTGCGTCGCTACTACTAGCATGCCGTGACGCCCGGCCCAACGAATTGGCGGAATTGGCTTCTGTCCCCTCCCAACAACCCCCTCTCCTATACCACGATCCTACCTGTCCCACTCCGCTCGACTGCTCGTCCTTGATCTCTCCGCTCGCTCCTGTAGTCCTGTCTTCTCTTCTCGTCTTCTCCCGAGTCCCGACCTCCCCCCTCGCTCCAAATCAGGCGCAGAGCCGACCGGCGGCCTCCGGGCTCCGGCCCACTGCCCCCGTCTCGGCCAAAAAGAAAAAAGAAAGAAGAAAAAGAAAGAAAGAAGAAGAAGAAGAATAATTGGTCCTCCTGCTCCTGCCGATTTCTGACTGGTGAGACGATGAGCGAAGGCGTCTGGTGCCTTTCTTCCATGCGGCCATGGAGCGGATGGCGAGGTGGCAATCGATGCATGCCACGAAGTGCGAGTCCGTGAGGTTTCAACCCAAATCTCTTGGCTGTCTCACTCTCAGGCTGGCAAGCACTCTTCCAGTTCCGGACCAGGTAGATTTTTTCTTTCTCATCAGAGCAAGCCTCTGTGGTACTTACGCCTTGCATAACTGATAAGTCTATTCTTTTTTTTAAAAAACAGAAGTGATAAGGCTATTCTGTCCATTCTCTATAAAACGCACACACGTACCAAGTGGCGGATATAGAATTGGATTGAAGTGGGTCTAATTCTTCTTCTTCCTCTCTCTATTTTTCTTCTTTCCTCCACATCTTCTTCATCACTCACTCTATATTTCCATCAAAGCTGCCGTAGGGGCCCCCAGCCCCCCTTTACATCCGCTCCTGCTTTCAAGATTCAAACTTTAAATTTTGTAACTAGTAATTTGACTAACTATTTAACTTGTAATTCATTATACTTGTATAAAACAATATAGTATAATGAATTAAATAAATAGTCAAGTGTAATTATTTGATTGACAGTGCAAAGCTAAACCACCTTTTATAAGACCGTCTTTAACGTCAAGAACCTCAAAAGAATACCTATTATATTATATAATATATACTTAGACTAACTCCAATAGGTGACCCATACCCATAATGGGTAGGCCACAGTAGATTTGCATCATGAAAACCGCGTTCAACAGCATAGGCAACGGCGCGACACATTTTGGGTGCGAGTGCACGCGAAACCCAAATATGGGTGCTTCTCGGCGCTTCTGCGTCTCCCCCCGGGGCCCACCGCACCCCTCGTGCTCTTCGTCCGCCTCCTCTGCTCCTCGCCGGAGCCGGGCGTGGAGGCAGGGCGGTGGCCGGGCGAGGAGATGCGAACCGCGGCTGGGGCGTGGAGCTCACCGCGGCCGGGCGTGGAGGTCACCGTGGCGGGGCCACGGCCGGGCATGGAGACGCGAACCGCGGCCGGGGCGTGAAGCTCACCGCCGTTGGGCGTGGAGGTCACCGCGGCGGGGCCCGGAGCTCACTGCGGCCAGGCATGGAGGCGGGGCCGTGGCCAGGCGTGGAGGCGGGACCGCGGCCGGGCGTGGGTCACCGCGGCAGGGCACGATGCGTCCGCAGCTCCACCTCCTCTCCTCCTGTTCGTCGTCCAGAGCGCGCGCGCGTCCACGCCGTGGGGACGGAGTGCCGCCCCAGAGCCCGCACGAGTCCGCGCTGCCTGGAAGGAGCGCCGCCCGTGTCCGCGCCGCCGGGAAGAGCGCCGCTCGCGTCCGCGCCGCCCGCGTTCAAGCTGCCTGGAAGGAGCGCCGCTGGCCGGAGCGCCGTCCCGCCGTGCCCCGTGCCCGCGCTCGCCGTTTCGGTTGTGGATTTGGGGCTGCTGTTGGAGAAGGCAACATTTGGGTTCCGTGTTTCTCTACTATGTGCGACCTAAACCACACAACGGGTGGTGTGTTTGGGTTAGAGACAGTATTAGGTCCCGCACAGTACAGTAAAAAAAGTCACCCGTCCAAATCTTACTTAAGCAGCCAAGCTCCCAATCTCGCTTCCCTGCATGTGCTGCCTGCCTCCCTTCCCGTTGACGCCCGCCTGCCTCGCCGGAGTCAGCGAAGACATCACCGCCATCCACGTTAGCACCCGCGAGCGGGCACGCATACGTGTCGCTCCTCCTCCTCCTCCATGCTCGTGTTTTCTCGTCCTGTGGATCTCGTGTCGCTTCCTCGTCCGCAGATTGGGGCTCCACTGACGAGCTCTAAATTCGCGGCTGATGAGATCCAGACCAGTCCTGACGAGTAAGGGCGGCACGGACCGACGAGCAGGGCGGACACGTCTTTCTCTTCCCCCGCGCTTGGCTTCTAGGTGTGGGCACGCCTCGCCGTCGTCGTCATCCGAAGCACCTCGCCGTTGTCGCCCGCTCCACCCCCACGCCTCCTACAGGCCCACAACTACCAGCACCAAAGATTTAGGTTGTGAGGAAAGACTCGACGCTTATTTGCATCGTGGCTGCGTCTCATACATAAATGATTCGTTTGTCTTGTGTTGGAAGCTAATTTTAGTATGCAAAACACCGTGAGCTATCATTATGAGTTTATAGGTCATACTTTGGCTTTTTTTGAAGATAGCCGAGGAGGGGACTTATGGGTCCTGCGTCTTGCTATGCTGGGTCGGCTCCGTCGGCTACAAGCCTACAACGCCGGCACGCCGCTCCTCTATGCGTTGCAGTTGTATACTTGCGCATCTCCAGGTTCTCTTTGGAACGTGTTTTAAAAAAAATCTACATTTTTTTGTAAAATTATTAAACTGAATTTTAGTTTAATTTATAAAATAATTTCTTGCGAAATTCCGACGGGACATCCGCATTCATCCGACGTACTCCTTTACGATTTACCTGTCAAGCTCCAGCTCTTTTTACCCAACAGGACAACACCGACTCTGAAGCAGTTCTCGCAGGACCAAAATTGGAAATCACTCTTTTCTCTGCACAATAACCTTACTAGTGCAGTAGTACTTGCCACAAAAGAGAGAGAAACAAAGCAACTTCGTGAGGCAGGCAGTGTCACACCAGAATACCAGATCTACCACCAATCCACCATTCACACCAACAAAAATCCGGAAATCATCATTCATCCCATCTCCATTCCGAGCACTGCAAAACGCATCGGAACGGCAAAGTCCGGGACACATACACGTTCGCACATCCTATCATGCTTTTCCGACAAGTTCTAATAAACACCAAAACGCATCACGCACATAGGCTACTCGTCTTGCAGATCTTTGCCGCTATAAAAGATCCTGCAGCGCACGCGGAGATTACAGCAACAGCATACACTGAAAATATTGAAAGAAATAATATGAACCTCCTCGGTAAGTCGCTAATATGTCCCCGTCGAGCCGCTGTTGTTTTTCCACCTTGTCCAGAGCAGGACTTCCAGGGCGATGATGGTGATCAGAAGGACGGCCAGGTTGAAACCGTAGCCGATCTTCCAAGAGTTGCCTGCGCCGCCGACCTTGATCCCGACGACAATGTTGATGGCTGCAAAGAAGAGGGCGAGCCTGCCGACCCATTGGTGGTACCAGTTCCAGAACTTGCGGTACTTGGAGTCCTTATTGGGCCTCAGGAAAATCGCTAGCATCTGAAGAAGTAGACAGACATTCAGATCTGTGTAGCATGTCTAGTCTATGTTGAAAATGCTGGCATTAGGGCGCTACTTGTAGTGCAAATTGTTATTGGAAAAGCTACACCCTATTCTTTTGGCTGAAAAATAAGCGTTGATTTCGGCTCGTGCTGATTTGTTGTGAGAGAAAAATACTGTTTCGTGGCTGAAAATAAGCGCTAATTGGTCAAAAGAACAAGCTGTTTGACACTTGGCCACAGCTGCAAAAACTACCATCTCTGTTCTGAAAAAAACTAAACTGTTTTTGACTTTGTATAAGTACTACATGGCATGATTTCAGCTGCACAGAAGCAGAAAGCACATACCTGCAAAATGCCTAGCACAAGCACAAATATGCCGAGGCCCCTATGCGCTGGGACGTCGGCTTGAATCTTGCTGTACAATGACACTCCAGCCACAACGCCGGCCAGACCCAGGATGAATCCCACAAACTGGATTCCGGCATGGAGGTAGAACCACAGAGGGTCCCATCTCCTGCAGTACCTTGCAACGATGGCGCCAATCGGCAGGAGCACACCCCAGGCGAACAAGTTCAGCGCCCCATGGGTCCTTTTCAGACCTTCCGAGGAGAATGATGAGCTTGAAGAGCTGCCTGCAAACAACCACAGTTTTGTTTGTTTCTTTCGGTGAGAAGAAAAATGATTAGGTGATTGGGACATCAGACTAGAAGTGCATTCGTCGAGTGTTTGTCATTTGTCTGAGCTACGGTTCTCAGATTTGTGAAGCATAGTAGATCAGATGACACTGAAATACTCAATTGCACACGCAGTTTCCAAATGCTCAAATGACTTAGGTGTGTTCACAAAGCAGAGGCATTTATCTTTCAGTTTCAGACTTTCAGGTTGCAACGAAAAGAACCCCTAACGATTTCAGACATATACTTACTGAAATTCCACTTTGCCATGGACAGAGTAAATAAAATAAAAGGCACTGCACTAAAGAATGAAATGAAGGCATGGAGCAACGAAACGGACCTGTGGTGAAATCAAACACGATGGAGGTCTTGTCCTGGTGCTCGGAGAGGCGGTCGTTGACGGGGATGGCGGAGCCGATGGCGAAGAGCACGTTCTGGCTCTTGAGCGGCTGGTTGAAGCTGTGCTGGAAGGCGAGGTAGATCTTGGCCTGCTGCACGAGCACGGTGGGCTTGTGGTCGTCGCCGTCGCCGGTGGAGGCGAGCAAGCCCTTGTCCGCGACCACCTGGGAGGGGGTCTTGCCCCCCAGCGAGAAGGGCTTGACGTGCGGGAGCCCCGTCTTGCCAATCCACCCCACCATGGCGCTCGAGCCCACCATGGCGCCCTTCTCGGAGAACCCCATCCCCACCCACCCCGTGCTGTACATGGTCGACAGCACCACCCGCAGCACGTTGTCCTTGCCCTGCGCGTACTGCACGGCACTCGAATAGCAGAGGAGTTTCAGTGAGAGCGAGCGAGCAACTGGGAGCCGAATCGCCACGGATCTAGCGCCAGGCGGCGAGAATCTCGCGGATCGTGTTGCAATGGGAAGCGAGAGGCAGGCGCTACCACATACCCGGAGCACGAAGTCGTTCCAGACGGGGGTGCAGGCAAGCCCCGAGAAGTTGCCGGCGAGCTGAGCCGGCAGCTCGTCGTCGCAGGAGGTCTGCGCCATCACCGCCGGAGCGAGGACGGCGAGCGCGACGAGCAGCGTGGCGGCGGCGGACGCGGGCCCCATTGCCATCTTCCCGTCGACGGCGACGCGGGAGAACCAGTACAGCTACGCCTCCGTATCAACTGCGACGTGCCAACCACCACTGCTAGCTTTTACCTTAGCTTGAACCGAGCTGCGTGGGAGTTGGGGGAGTCGGGTACGTGCTGGTGGCCGCGAGTGGGCAGCTGCGATGCGACCTGGATGCAGCGTGCGATTGTGCTTAGGATATTGGCATGTTGGTGGTGCCGGTGAGCTGTTCTTGCGAGAATCTCTCCTGTGAGCAAGTGTCGCGAGTCGCCAGATCTAGAACAACACGCAAAAGGGGATCCATGTGTGTGCACCGTGCTACTCTGTGGATCTTTTCTTCGGTTGTGCTAGCCTCGTCTTCATGTGATGTATTTTGTTTATCACTGTAACCCTCTTAATTTCTGAAATAAATTAAGAAAAATGCGAGCATCAAATTTAGAATTCTTATGATCTTGTTGCAATTGGTCGCCGTGTAAAATATAGCTAAGATACACTAGTATTAGAAAAGAAAGAGTACGGAACATTTTCATCAGAGGAATAAAAACAGTCAGATTCGCTCCTGCCCATCACACATGCAGGCATGTTCTACTACCCTCTCAAGCATAAAACACGCCTAGTGGCAGGTGGTTCGCTGCTACTACCTTAATAAAAATATTGAATCTTCCGTCTTGTCCAGTTTAGATGTCAATCCTTTAGCCAGTCGGTATCGCAGTGTGTGAAGAAAGGGATCAAGGAATACATCATTCACCGGCGTTCAGAGACGGCATTTCACACAACTGAAAGATCGAGATGGCTGTAAAATATGGAATTATCGATCGATGTTATTAGGTTCCCGCCCTGAAAGAGAAGGGATACATGCAAATTCAGCTCGACGCGGTCCAGTAAATTCCGGTTGATGAATGAATCCGACACCATGTGTGTCGGTAGGCAGTCTCGTGTACTGATGTGCCTGCATTTTTGCTCCATTTTGTATACTTCTTTTCTTTGTCGTCGGTGGGAGGCTTTACGGTTCACTTTCCAAAATCAAGAAATGATGTCTGCAGCTACAAGTGGACCACATGCGTAAGGCCTAGAACGACCTTTAGCTGAAAAGGCTCATTTTTTATGCAAACTTATTAATCATTTGCTTACAAAGTTCATTGCCTTCATGTTGCATTATCCAAGTTGAAAGATTAAGTAACCTGAACCTCTATATATCATATCAAGCCACCAAAAAAGTTTGTGACGACCAGCGACAGCCTCAAATGCGCTCACGCGCGCGCACAGACAAGGAGGCAAGGACTTCACGCAGATCTGCATAATTTGATGGTTTTCTGTGATCGCTTATGAGAATAAGATCATCGTTAGCTGATCAGTACTATTACTAATCAGACACCTGCAGGCTGCAGCACGACAAGAATAATGCTTGTAAATTCTGCTGATGGCTTGTCTATGTTCAAGTGGAAGCGGCATCCTTCGTCTCCCCTGGTTTTCCTGAAGCTGCCTTGCGAATGAGCCTGAGCGACTCGGCAAAGTCGTCCAGGAGCTGATGGCAATCCGGAAACTGTTCTTCATCCACCGACAGGACTAGCTTCACGGAGTTCATGTAACTCTGGAAATGCACAGTCAGGGCCTGCACACACAGGCATCCAGACCACACGACAACACGATTATAACCAGTCACTGCATGTTCTTGAGATTCAGATCCAGTCACTGCATGTTCTTCAGAAACAAACAACTGAATGAACACTGGATGTATGCTGCCTGGGAAGAAGTTAACTTACATGTGGGTGCCCGTAGGTGCCCGGTGCAATGTAGACGATCGGGTTGCCGCAGAACAGCACCTGTTCCGTCGGCCCGACCATGTTGGAGAAGGACAGGGTGGTGTGCGTGAACATGCCGTAGCAGAGCGCAGCAGCTGCCTGCATAAAACAAACGCAAAACTCTGTCAGGGTGCGGTGAATCAAGATTAGCATCTTTGATTCAGCGACGAAACTAACAATGCATGGCAAGAATTAATGTTCAGTTCTTCTGTCACAATGCACGGTGCTGGATCGAGATAAGAAACCCAGCCAGTGCATGCACCTTGATGCCGAAAAGCTTGAGAACCATGTCCCCGCTCCAGAAGGTGAAGACCGACTCCATGGAGCTCTTCTTCCGGCGCGCAACCTTGGTCGCCTTCCGGACGTACTCCATGGGGTCATCGTCGTGCTTGGCCAAGTGGAAGGGGATTAGCATGTAGCCCAGCTTGTTTCCCCATCTCGCGCCGTTGTCCTTGCTGGACTCCATCATGCTCGCCAACGCCTGCCATGCATGCATGCAGCAAACACAAAAATGGAGGGTGCCGAGCTAGATTTGAATGCATCTTCGCTTCACCAAACTGTGCCGTGCCACTGGTGTTCTGTGATCAAAGAGGATGTGGTGGTAGAGAAGCAGCTCACTTGTATGCCGGGTGTCGCGCGTAAGTTGACGAGAACAGCGGACCGCACCGTGATACTCTTGCTGTCGCTTTCACCTGAAGATTTTGGTTACAAATGGTCCCTAGCAATCTGATGAATCTATCAATCAAATGCACGTACTACCAATTGCATTTCAGCACTTGCTCACCTGTTCTCCGGAAGTAATATCGAGACAGAGCGCTAGAGGTTATCCCAAGAAGAACATCATTTACAGTCTGAAAAGGTACGGAACATGAGGGGGAGAGAGAGAGGGAGAAAAGAGAAAAGGGAAGAAGTAGCGGCCAGGCCAGTGGAACGAAGACGAAGACGTACGCAGCTCATTGCATTCTTGACGTACTTGATGTCGTCCAGGCTGAGCGTGCGGTTCACGAAGCGCCTGGGCTTGAACTCGTTGCCTTCCTTGCCCTTGAGCACGATGGGCGCGTCGCCCAGCAGCGACGCCGCCGTCGCGACGAAGCAGGCCACGTCCACCACCGTGTGCCACGCCAGCACGAGGAGAGACAGGAGCCACACGGCTAGCGCCGCCAGCGCGTCCAGGGCGCCCGCGCCGGCCGACGAGGAGAGCGGCCGCCGCCGCACCGCGTAGACGGGGCCCGCCGCACGCCGGGGCCGGGCCGGCGGGAGGGAAGGGAGCGCGGCCGGGTCGGCGGCGCTGCGGGTGCAGGCCATGAAGAGGGAGAGCAGCGAGACGCCGTCGCCGACGGAGTGGTGCACGCGGAGTGCGACCGCGGCGGCGGCGGCGGCGGTGGGGAAGCCGAGGACGTGGAGCTCCCACAGCGGGCGGGAGGGGTCCATGGGCCGCGTCGACAGGGACGACACGTAGTCCTCCAGGGCCTTGTCCGGGTCGGCCGACGTGGCGGCGGGGTCCAGCTCGGGGACGATGATGTGGTCATCCATGTTCACCGTGGTCCGTACCCACTTCGGCCTGGCGTTCTTTTCCAACTCATTTACTACCTGCAACCATTGTGGTGGTCATGGTCTCTCTAAAACAACCAAGAAGAAGAAAAAAAACAAAAAAACAAAAAGAGACACATAGACAAGCATGTCGCAAAATCCCATCCACATTTAGACAACCCATCCACATTTAGAGGATCAGGTTATTCTTTGATGAGCTCCTGAGAATTATATTATATACATAACTTCCATATGAATAGGCAACTAATTATTGCTACCTTTTCTAATTTTAAGAGAGTTGGCTGAGTTCGCACCCCTATCACAAAATCAATGCGGGATACAATGTTAAGCACCATGGACTGTTGAGTTTGTATTTATTCATACAGTCTAAAGTTGTTTTGTGGTCTTAGGGACGATTTTGACATTTTAGTAGGACTAAGTTGATGTTATAGAAATTAGTATACCTTTTATAGAATAATTTAAAATTAGAGAAATTTAGACAAGGCTGAAATGACCTGTAATATAAAATAGAAGGGAAACTTATCTATAAAACACTTGAAATCTCTACACCCACCAATAAAACACTTGAACTCTCTATACCTACCCATCAATGTCAATTAAGTACAAACATTTTCAGACCGTTTATATAGTGTTTATACGCTACACGGTTGTATATTGTTTTTGTTTAATTGTCCGCCCCTATTATTTAGATAATCTTTTTTTTTCTCATTTAGGTATCTGTTTAGTCCTAATAATAGAAAACCTATAAACAATTGACTATTTATGGTTTAGCATAACACTAGAACTATGACAATATAGATGATATGCGAAAGCCTTCTAAGGCACTAAAACTCTGTTTGGATGCACAAATTCATCCTCAGATCTTGGAATTGTTGTTGGCTAGCTCCAAATGCAGCTAATTGGAGAGTTGAGGATTTTAAATTGGAATTGAACCACTACCAAGGAGTATTCATAATATACTTGCAATCCCTCGTCTTCAATACCAAGCCATCTCTCCCTCCATATTGTTTGGCATTCAACAATTGCCCAGATGCTCCTCTGCCCGTGGTCGATGTTCCTCCATCGGGAAATGACGATCTTTCGCCACCCTGACACTTTGCTTGTCTATCGAATGCCCCGATGCAGCTCCACCACAGCCAACCCTCTTCCTTTGCCCCGACACTCCTGAATGACGCTTCTACGCTCCGATGCTCGCTCTTTTGCCCTCCTTCCCTACGTCCCCCACCTTCTTCACCTGTGACGCCCATTCTTCCTCAACCCTTAGTACAACGTCCCTCCCAAATTCCAACATCTAGTTTAATGCAAGTTCAAACAACAAACTGTTTTTTTATTATGTCCAATTTCAATACTAAAATGATTTGGTATTGAATCTAATTCAATTCTAGCACCTCCCATATCTATATCAAACAGATCCTAACGTGATTTAACTTTTCTCCTCCACGATGAAAACCTAGGAAAATCGGTGCACATCTCATTTTCTAGTGTAGTGACCCAATCGTACATGTGGATAAAACCAGACTCCGTGCGTGGGCACCAAGGAAAATGAACCTGGCTTCGCCCATGTCTGTAATGAGTGAACCCCACACCAATCGGCACTTCACCTTCACCGGCTCACGCGACACAACGGTTCAATGAAGCTAAGCCCACGACCTCCGCTTATTAGGCATGTCGTAATAAAGCCAACTTTGTACGTACCTAATATGCGAAAAAGACAAGAGATAGTAGCTAATTACAGGTAGGCAGGTCTAGCGAACAAACATAGTATTACTTCCTTTCCTTTTCACACGCGGCGTTGTACTTGTACCGTTAGACGCGAGCTCGGCAGAGAAAGAGGAAGCACTGTTGTTTCTTTCTTGTTCATTCGCATCACGATTATAAGACCCACGTAGCGCAGGAAACCGCGCGCCGGATGGGGAATATATGGATGGTGAACGTACGTACGTAACGTACCTGGACGCTGCTGAAGCGTGGGTGACGCGCGAGCGTGGCGGCGACCCCCGCCCGCAGCGCCGGCAGGTCGACCGGCGCGCCGAGGCCGAACACGGACACGATGTGGCAGCGGAAGTGCGGCTCCCGGAACAGCCGCCCCGTCGGGCTCACCGGCTCCTCCTCCTCGACGTCGACGGCCGCTCCCCCAGGCTGCTGCTTGCTGCTCCCGAACTCAATCGTCGCTGCGGCCGGCGCTGGCGCCGCCGTGTTTACGGACAGCGACCGCTTCCGCAGTAGCGTGGCACCGCCCACGCTGCGATCCATCGTCATCGGCGGCCTACTCTCCTAGCTTGTTCGCGCACGTTGGTGCTCTCCAGTCTGCCCTGCTAACTGTGGCGTCCGTGCCGGGGAAGTATATATATATATATAGGAAAAGAAAACCAAGCGCGCGCTCTCGCTTGCGACTTGCGCACTGCGCTCGCTTTCGTGCGAGCGTATAGCCACTGCCCACTGGGTGTGGGTGGGGGTGTGGACTCTGACCGGTGAAAACTCGACGCGACTGAACGATCGTCCACCGGGGGCGGCTTCGGCGTGCGCGTAATTCTTGCGAAACCTGCGCCTGGCGTCGCCGTCGCGTAGTCCTCGCGTGGCTAACGGCATCGGTTTCCACTCACGGCGTGCTGCGACCAGACACGTGGCTCGCTTTCTGCCTCGGGCCATCGATGGCCTGGCCGCAGCCTCTGCCTTGAAGAGGCGGGCACTCCTCTACAGCCTTGTGTAAAACGTATACTGTTCAAATACCGAGGATTTTTTAGTTGAATAAAAAATGACTATATTTTTTTGAAAAATAATTCTAGTAAAGTTTAACTGAGTATATAGAGGAGTATTAACTTCTACAATAACAAAGGATTTAGTTAAAAAGATATATTATATTTTGGGGTCACAAACATTACGGTTTTTTAAATAAGGGTTTGTTTGTCACAAGAGGGTGCTCTGAAAGTTTAGTGAAGTTACGAAAAAATTAACCATCATTGTTGGTCGTTACAAGATACCGGTTCAGTTCATTTTTTCTATTTTCTTCTTCTCTTTTCCTGTCACCAACTAAACTCGTCCGTCCCTGCATAGTAGTCTTGCAGTTGCAGCCAATGAAATTTCCCATTTGTCAAGTACGATATGCTTATAGAGAGAGGGAGCTTTGGGCATGCAAAACTTCTGTAGAGCTAAGCACTTCCTCACGGGAGTTTTATAGACCATGCAAATGCATGGTACCCAATTCCTCAGGTAGATGGCGCTTGAGATGGAGAGCGAGCCTCATGGAGCGAATCAACCAAGGGCGGTGGCGGGCGCTGCCAGCGGCGGCGCTAGCATCCGACACCACTATACCAGAGGTTGAAGATGACCCTGATGTTATTGGACTCCCTGATCATTGATACGGTCCACACGCTCTTCCTAGTCTAGCTGAACGGATAACATCTTGAACCGTACGTGCCTAGCGATCGAGGGCGGCGTGCGGTGCTTCTCGCGCGCACAACGGCGAATGGCACGTCGTCAGCGAGGGAAGGCCGTTTTTTTTTCAGTTTCCACGAGAAGAAAAGCCTGGGCATACGCGTATCTGCAGAGTTACTGTGTATTTATATGGAAAACACTGACACGCGCGCATTCACGCAGCTCCACTATATATATGCCAATTTCAGGAGGGATTAAATAAAAGACCTAGCTAGCATGTAGTATAAAATTTTAATGACAACTTCATTCAATTATCTCCATTCACATTAGAGTTTGTTTGCCGAGTTCTCCAGCTAGCAGTGCATTTGATTCTCCGTGCCGCGCTGCAACATGCCGAGCAGTGCTGAGCCTACTTCATGCTCTTGTACATATCGTCAATGATACTCTGCACGAAAAGCGAAAAAAAAAAAAACAGACGAAGGTCAGTTTCACCAACATTGGTAGTCCAAGCGAGGTATTTTAAACTGCGACATACCTGATAGTGTTTCAGCAGCTGCGGCCGCTTCTTCTTGTATGTCGGGGTGATAAGGTCGCGCTCCATGTCGAAGGGTTCGGGGTCCAGATGAACAGCCCTGACGAGCTCGAAGCCTTTGAGCTGTTGCAACAGGATGAAGAGTGATGATGCGTCAGATCCAGTTGCCGAGGTCATTACAAGCAGCAATATCATTCTAAAAAAATAGACGACGGTTTCGGTTTGGTTCTTATTACCTTCTTTTCTTTCCCCATCTTTGTAAGTTCTCCCAAGACGAACTCTTTCGCTCTATTGTCTTCGCATATCGTGGCAAAGTCTCCGGTTATCCCGTTTGACTCTGCCCATCGCTCCAGTGCTTGCTTGTTGGGGTTCACAACTGCAACCAGGCTCGACTCGAAGCTGTTGCCGTAGACCCAAATCTGCACATATACCATACCAATAATGATTTATACTTAGAAAATTGGTGGATAGATTGTGGAATAATTTCTAATCATTTGCTGCAGAACACTTGAGTAAGTGTGTAGATGAAGGCTGTTTCGAGCTGTACCGAATCAACACCAGGAGTTTGACCAAAGATGTTCTCCAGATTCTCGACCGCAACGTACTCTCCCTGTGAGAGCTTGAAAATGTTCTTCTTGCGGTCAATGATCTTCATGCTTCCGTCAGGCTGCCACTCCCCAATGTCTCCTGCAGCAAATAGTAATATTTGACAGTGAACAATTTGACGTGGATAGATATCTGGACTTTTGGAAAATTTCAATTCAAAGGTATTTCCGATGGCAAGTTAAGTCAGGGTATGTGTCAAGACAGTTATCAATGATCTTCCAGGAGTTAATGCACTCCATAAAATGGTTGACAAAGAAGTGCTACGAAAGCACCACATCCCTAGACATTTTCTTGGCTGCCAAATGTCAATGATGCCGACATGGACATGTTTGATCAGACGCTGCAGGAATACTGGAACAGGGATCGATGATACCTGTGTGGAACCAGCCATCGACCAAGACTTCATTTGTTAGGTCCTCTCGCTTGTAGTACCCCGAGAACAAGGTGTCCCCTCTGATGCAAATTTCCCCACGAGGTGCCTCGCTCGACAGTGCATCATAACCCATCTCAGGGACAGACTCCAGGCGTACTTCAACATACGGGACTGGAGGGCCGACAGTTCCCAGCATGGACATGTTGTTCGGCAGGGAAACAAAGGAGCCAGCACATGTTTCCGTGAGGCCTAGAGAGGGAGAAAAGCATAAGCAATTAAGATTATCAGACATTTTGGGCAACTTCTCAAGGTTTTATTCCTTTGTCAATTTGGAATTGTATATTTCGATGTTATGAGAATACCGTATCCTTGAAGGACATGGGAGCATGTCACCACACGCAGATACTCCTCAACATGTCTAGATAGCGGAGCTGCGCCAGATAGAATCAGGCGAACCCTTCCACCTAGTCCCCGTTTCACCTATATATAGAATACAAAAGAACAAATCGAATCAGTAAATAAGTAGCAATAAGAGATCAAACTGACTTTTGAAATCATAACTTCTTCATCGTACCTTGGTGAAGACAAGTCTATCAAAGACTGCAGCAGCCTCTTCATGCTTGCTTCCCTTCAACATATTGCCTTGTTTGCTGCACAATCATTTGCAGTAAAAGTTAACAGTTTGATCACTATATTAACTGAGATGTAAGTTGGTGTGTATAAGATAAAATGTAAAAAATGCATTACTATTTGTAAGCAACATTGAACAAGGTTTTCTTCAGGAAACCACCAGCTGTAATTTTATCTTGCAATCCTGAATCAGAGAAATAGAACATCAGTATCTGGATTAAAGTTTGAATAACATAACAGTATATCAATATTTCTTCTAGAAGGTATGGTGTTACGAGAGGTGGAGTCGGGCCGGAGGCCCGTGCGACACCTAATTAGATTAGATTAGATTGATTAGTTAGGTAAGGGATTGATTCGGTTAGGATATTTCCTTAGGGGTCAAGTTAGTTGTCTCTATAAAAGAGACTACCCGGTATTGATTGTAATCAAGCGAGAAGAAACCCTAAGATAGTTACCGAGGAAGGGCGGCTATCAGGGGTGTCTCTCCGCTAATACATCTATTCTTAGTTCTTCCATATCATATGGTAAAAAGAATATTTAATCAAATTGCAGTATACCTCCATAAATTCTGTCCAGTACACGTGGAACAGCACAAAATACTGTTGGTTTGAGTTCTCCAATGTCTTCAACCAAGAGTTTGACATCCTGGAGCAGAATGCTTATTGATCGAATTGCACTAATAAAAAAAGGTAGCGAGTAATAGTATAGGACATGTATTTTATATCCTTACCCCACGCCAAAATCCAATTGAAGCACCATGACGAATAAACACCTCCTCAATCACCCGGTCAAATATATGAGCAAGCGGAAGATAGGAAATGTAAACGTCATCCTCATGAAGCTGATAGGAGAAAATAAGATAAAATAAGATTTTGTTAAGGGAAGAGACAATGCATTGGGATAAGAAACACAAAAGCAAAATATCAATGACCTACCTGCTCGTTTGAGTTGATAAGGAACTGATCTACTGCTGAAACAATGGTAACAATGCTCTTGTTCGAGATTAGTACTCCCTTAGGATCACCAGTTGTTCCACTGGTGTACATTATTGTGCAGATGTCATCCTTTTCCTTCGGTGGAAGTTCAAAATTCCCTTCACCTCCCTGTTGGTAGAACAGAAAAGATTAATCTTTCTAACTGATATATCAAGGCATATGTCTCACAAGGATGTCCCAAAAAATGTATAAATTTGAAACGGAAGTGCTTAACACATTAGTAATATTCTTGTAACTCCATCTGTGATTTGATCAGGAAGGGAGAACCTTACCAGCTGCAGAAACTCTTCCCATGAGTAGATGGACAAGCCATTCTGTTCAACTTTTTCCTTGTGCCCAGGATCAACCTTACCAAAGCTCACAATTGCTTAAAACAAAATAAAAGACTATCAGCAAGTCATATCAACTACAATATAGCTTATCCACATAGCCAGGAAATTTATCGAACTTACTTTTCAGATATTTGGCCGCGTTGGGAAGTGTCTTGAGTATCTGAAAAAGAACAATGAATTATTTAAAATGCCCAAACAAACAAGCTAGTACAAGATATTTTTGATAGATCGGGCAATTTAGATGTACACTGTGCTGTGGGTTATTCTAATCTAATAAATCAAACTAGCACATATCATGTACTATTTTGTTACCTTTTTGGGTATAAGGAAAATGCAAATAATGATTTCAGATTCCTGCTGTAGCATTCTTTGTCACAAGGAAGGTCAAATGAGAAAAACTTAATAGGTTTGATATATATATATATATATATATATATATATATATATATATATATATATATATATATATATATATATAGGAGATAAAATCATGTCTGGTTTTTGTAACAACAATTTATAAGCTGGTTCAAAAAAAAGTTGCATCAAATTCTACTATGTGGACAAGGGTGGAGAAGTTATCAAAAGGTTCCATTCATGAAGCATACCTCTCCAATCTTCTTTTCTTCAACAAAAGCAATTTGTACCTCTGCATGGCACAATACGAATTCTACTGCCCCGGCACCTACAGCCATAAACGTTGACAGTAGAAGCAGTGGACCATTGTTATTAGCTTACCCAAACAGGACCTTTACATGCATGCATGTGGGACTGTGTACACATGATGTGATTTTGACAATTTGCTTTGTGAAAACATGATAATTCTGAAGAATTTTCATTGCTCTATAGAAACAAACAAAAAAAAAAGCTTACCAAGGGTGTCATACAGTGGAACACAGTAAATGCCATGGGCATTGCAGGCCTGGACGATTAAGCAAAGGAGTGCATAAGCAACAAGTAAAAAAGGTGATAGCATTGCGAAAGTTGTGGTACAGTCAATAAACGAAAAGATGCAGAAATTTATTTTATTCGTAAAAGACAGTAGACTTCTGGCATCTACATCCATAGAAATTCACATAAACTTTTCTAGAGACGTGATCTAGCTACCCAGAATTGACAAAGTCAAAAACTATGAGCTAAAGAAGAATTTTACTTTTCAATAAATTCCAGCACGTTATGAAAAGTTAAAATGCTCTAGCCATCTTTTTCTTTGGTGGAACAAGAAAGTAGTATCAGTAGGACTAGTAGTAATGAGGCTAATTGTCTTTTCTTTCATTCCGCATCCGGTTTTTTTCGCGATCGTGCTTTGCACGTTTTTCATTAAGAAGGAGTGGCAAGTTTGGTATCATTCCGCATCTGGTGGCTACGCAGTATTATCACCCTATGTTTCTAGTTGCGTTCCGGATATTGCTTGCTTCTATAATATAAGTGCACCTGCATACTGATGACCCACTCAGGAGAATTGGCTCCATAGATGCCGCACCGGCCGCCCTGCAGACAACCATACATGCAACTGTGAGCGATCCATCAGCATGGCTAATAATTATTAATGGAAGATCCATCAGCAATATGCTAAAGAAACACCCATACCTTGCCGACGCCACAGCTCCGGATGGCATCCCCAACCTTGAGCACGGTGTCGTAGACCTGCTTGTAAGTCAGCCATGTGTAGCTGCCAGCCTGCGGACGCGTGAGACAAATTCAGCAGAACATATAAAAAACAGAAAACCGCATGCACGCAGGTATGGAACCACAACCACCACGGGCGCAAGTATGGAAGCAGGCCACGGGCCACGATCACCAACCTTGCCGTCGACGATTTCGCGGCGGCCCAGCATCTTGTTGTCGGGGCACTTCTCCACGGACAAGCTGCACGGAGACGACGCATCACGCGCAGGAGCACGTCACCACCACGGCGTTGGGAACAAAACAAAACAAAACAACAATAATTATCTCAGTAATTTCCACAGAGAATTGCGGTGGATTCATGTTGACGGTGAGCGCAACCCACTGGTTAGAGAGCCTGGCATTGCGAATCCCAGTGGGGGGAGGAGGAGAATAGATCTATCTGTACGCCTACGCGCGCGGGCAGGAAAAAAAAAAGCGAGAGGAAGGGGCGGCTGGGGAGGATCACGCGCGGCGGCGGAGAACGGAGGACGACGACGTACCGGAATATGTCCCAGCAGCAGTCGAGCCCCGGCACGGCGGGCGGCGAGGCGCCGCTGCCACCGGCCGCGCATCGGTACGTCGGCCCCGCCGATGGCGCCCCGCCCGCCGCCTCCTTCGCGGGCTCCACCTGCACGAGGTGCTTCATCGATCCCGCCACCATCTTCTCTCCGTCGTCCGTCCCCGTGGTCTCGGCCTCTCCTTCGTCCTCCCTCCCTCTCCGCGTGTTCCTTTTTTCCCTTTCCTTTTCGAGGAAAAAACTCCTCTCCGCTTTGCGTACGTGAACGCGGGAGACGCTGTCAGGCACGCAGCAGCGCGGGCGCGGCGAATTTATCACACGGCGAACCGGGCCCGGTGGTGCGGGGCGGGGCGGTGTCCAGCGCCAACAAGAGCCGGACCAGGCAGGGCCTTTTTGAACTCAGAGTGGCACACGACGCACCCGCACCGCTCTTCTCTTTGTATCCCGGTACGCGAACCAGACACATTAGTCAGCGGTAGTACTGTTGTATTGCGTTCTGCATGGCCTGTGCACGCGACCGCCAAGGCTGACCTGACCCAAACGGGAAACGGGCAACAGCCGAGGAAACGGGACGCATGCAGAACGCATGGCTTCAGTCGTCGCGTCACGGCGACGGATTAGTTTAATGTGGCACGGCGACGTGGTGCGGCACGGCATGGTGGACTGGACCTGGACGGGCTGGCCGCCGGGCCGGTGGTCTCGTGGAGTTGATCGCGTGGCGTGGAATTTCTTCGGGCTCGAGAGGGATGGATGGAATCGTCGTTGAGATGGACAGGGATCGGATATCGGATCAGCTTCCACGGTCGTTGGTTTCATTAACTATGACCACGGCGCTGAGTGGTGGGCGCTGCCGGAAGGGACCGGCGGGCCCGGCCATTTACTCAGATCCACTGCAATAGTAATAAACCATGGCGTAGGCCCTCTTTAAATACACTATAAAATTAGTCACATCAATCCTACGGCATATATATAAAGTATTAAATATAGACAGAATATTTATATATTTGCACAATTTATATGTACATTATGAGACGAATTTTTTAAGTCTGTTTAGACTATGATTAGATACTTATTGGAAAAAATTCTCTGCTGCTTTAATGTCAAAATTGTAAAATGTAATTGCATCTAAACACACCCGTAGGGTGGCAGGTTTTTCTTTATTAGGGAGTGAGGGCCTGCTTGAGCCACCAGCCAGCCAGACGGATGGTGACCTGCTTTAACTATAGGATCTCGGCTATTTTCGCTGGAGCTGCTGAGCTCATTTTGACTTATATTGATTTATCGTGAGAGTGAGAGAAAATATTTTTTTCAGACTAAAAAATAAACGCCCATAACCTGAAGCGAACAGAGCCGCCGTCTTCTCGGATGTTTTTCGTGCGCTGTTTCTCTTGATGGGAAACGTTCGAAATATCACGTCTTCGGGGTGCATGGTGCTATCTTAATCGTGCATATTAATAATATAGACATACTTTATTCCACCTTTATCAGTAAAAATAAAACAAACGTGATAAGTGACAAAAAATAGTTACTATACATGCATATGCTACTTCTGTACATCAAATGTGTCATTTTATCAGTTTCACTCTGTTCAGCTGGCTAGTCCAGCCAGTACCAGCTAGTCATTCAACAGCGTTTTTTCCTCGTAACAATCAGCCGGCCAGCCGTACCGTACCGACCAGCCGAACAGAGTGTTTATCACTACTTCTGTACATCAAATGTTAGTATTGGCCAGGGGGCCTAAAATCAGCTCCTAGTTGTCAGTTAACTTGGGGGAGTTTAGATCCCCTCTAAAATCCCAAAACTTCCGTCACATCAACTTTACGGCACATGCATGGAGTACTAAATATAGACGAAATTTTTGCATGTTTACACAGTTTGCCTGTAAATCGCGTGACGAATCTTTTGAGTCTACTTGAACCATGATTGGACACTTATAGGAAAAGATTCATCGCTACAGTGTCAAAATCCCAAAACTTTACACATCTAAACACCCCCTTGATTATACTGAAACTATCTCGGGTTCAAACTATCTCTTCGGAGTTTGCGCTCGCAGTGATCCACTGCGTTCGACGAACCAGTAGAGAACCCATTTCAAAGCGCAAAGCATGTTGTTGAGCGCCTTGGTGGAGTTCTCTTTCGTGTTAAAATCACCTAGGAAGACCCTGTAGCCCCCTATTTGGTCACCATCAATTCTGTGAAACAAAGAAAATTAACTATGGGGGTGTTTAGATCCCAAAATTTTTAGGATTTTGGCACTGTACCAGCGAGAAATCTTTTACAATAAGTGTTCAATTATAGCCCAAGTAGACTCAAAAGATTCGTCTCGTGATTTACAGGCAAACTATGCAAATATGCAAAAGTTTCGTCTACATTTAATGTTCTATGCATGTGTCACAAAATTGATGTGATGGAAATTTTAGGATTTTGGAGAGAAACTAAACACCCCCTATACAGTTTGGGCAACGTTGCGGGCAGAAGACAATTTCCAACCTTTTGTTCATTGTCAGATTGTTACAAAACAATAAATTTGTACGAAAAAAAGAAAAAAAGAGATCACACGCAAAGAATGTATCTAAATAAATTAAACCCTGAACCCCAGGTGAGGGCATCTTGAGTGATTAAACTATTTCTTTAGGTGAAGTTGCAAAATGAAGATATGCCATAATAAGGAATAAACAGAAGAAATCTGATGCTTGAGTGACATCATTTGTAAGCAAACACAACACGAGAGCACTAGCGTAGCAAGAAAATCTTACTTATAAGGGATCTTCAATGACTTCAGGTGGAACATTGTTCTCTTTATCCAAACTTACACCAAACTCAACGAACTCTTGCAGACACCTCAGAAACCATGTCATGGCATCGTCATATTGGGTGCTGAACAACACATTCGCCGGACCAAACCTGAATATCAACCATTCACTTATTCACATGCAAAGCATGATAGAGTTGCATTGCCAATCAAGGTGAACAAAAAATGCAGAAAATTACAAAAGCAATTGGTTATTTTAGTTTCAATTTGGTATATACCCCATATATTACAAAAAAATACCATAGGGTTATACTTTCACATGTTCAGAGCAACCGATACTAGTTTAACTTTGGCGACATGAAAATCCATAAAAAAATAAAGATGAAAAGTTCTGAAAGTATTTTTTTGACACAGATTATGATGTCATCTATCACCACACAATTTGAACTAAAAATTCAACTTGTCCAGGGAGAGAAAAGAACAAGAAAATTCATGTTTACATTTTGGGGGAGGAAAAAAGTCAAATTTTGATCAGAGGACCAAAACTAACAATTGTTTTTTTTTTCAGCATAGTGAAATGGAATTTTTTCTATTTTATTATGAGTCATAGAAATTGAGGATTGAGGAATACTGGTGTACAGATCATCTAGACTAGAAAGGGACAAACGCAAAGCAGAAAGCTTACAGTTTATATGTTTTGTTATTGATGTCTGTGATTCTTGGATAACTTCCCACAGCATGAATCTTGATTCGGTATCTATGCAAACGCTGACGAACTCAAAAGCACAGTTTTGCTTCTAAAACAACTATATCATGCTAAGTATCAAGGTTTACCATCCAAATGTAATCAATGAAGTGAAACATGCAACTTAGCAATGTAACTAGCAAAGAAGTTATTAAAAAAACTTAGGTATGTGACACGTGCACTTGAGGGCTAACAAAGTGTGGCTATTAAACCAAAAACATGGACAAATGTGGCAATCAACCAAGCACTTAACTAGGTAACTGTGGCATGACAAAGGTATGGCAAGTCAGGCTGCAAACCAAAGTACCAAATACATCAATCCTACTCAACTACCTTTGAGTCTTTGACACACTTACATATGTTTACACTACTATCCTAGGCAGTAATACACCCCAAATAGTTGAGGAGACGGCTGGTGGATAGAGGTTCTTGGACCTAAGTATATCTGGATATGCCCTTAACAATACAGAAGATGGCTACCGAACTTTTTCAAGCCAGAATGTATTTGGGTATAGATTTATAGAAAGTAAAAGATCAGAAAAGAACAAAACATCGAAACAGGTAGCATAATAATAGGCTAATGGAGCCATAATTTGGATATACTTCTGAAAAGAGTGATGAGTACATAAATTTATAGAAAAAATCATTATGTGCCAAGGATACTGAAATTTTGGGGTGAAATGCTGAGCCATGATATGCAACAGAAGTACAACTTGACCCCAAGCAGCATTTATCTCATCCCACTCAACCTAAGAGTGTCATGGATTTAAATCAAATAGCTGAACTCAGAAACGTGCCTCAAATAGAATGCAGGCGAAGCATTGAATGTAGTGAATCAATGTCTCATCTTTGATCTTTGCAACTTGCAATTAGGATACCTACCTCATGAGGGTGTCCAAGACGGAGGTTATTTATTGTTCCAAATACTCCATGTTGTGAAATATAGAATGCATCATCCAGAACATTTGTATGCTTTAACAGTTCCAGATGGGTCTGAG
Organism: Eremochloa ophiuroides; assembly: GCA_038502445.1. Lineage (NCBI taxonomy): Eukaryota > Viridiplantae > Streptophyta > Magnoliopsida > Poales > Poaceae > Eremochloa > Eremochloa ophiuroides. Next base: position 61,351,963 of record JAHLJS010000006.1, read on the forward strand.
AAACTTCTATTTTTGCCAAAATGGCATCTTGTTCTTCCTGCGTAGTGAAGTGGCATTTTTTTTCAGGTAGTAAACTATTAGTAACAGAAGAAAATGTTGGGAAACAATTCGATCCTAGGGAAACCTGCACATAGATAAGAAATCATAATTCTGCTGCTATCTGCAGATAAACAAGGCAGTATGAAACATACCAATGCAGGCGATATGCAAGGCTTTAGCCATCAATTTGTTGACAAGGAAGAATATATGATGACAAAAGCAAAGTAGACTTGGTAAACTGTGAGCTTCTATTTTTTTTTTAAAAGAATAAATACAGCAGGGGAGGTCGCCACTGTTAGGATTTTATTAAAAGAAAAGGAAAACAACTGTACAGTTATAAAAGAACACAAGAAGGGGAAACTAAACACGCAAGAAAACGAGTACATGTCTAATTGTATGAGACAGAGTACATGTCTAATTGTATCTACATTTCACTTAAGAAGTCAAACATTTTGTAGTACGACAACATTAGGACAGTGCATTGTTAGCCTAATAAGTAGATATCCATATACATATGAACTATAATGAGCATACCTGATGAGATGTTCGCTGAAAGCAAAAGCTGTTGAATTATTGCCAGTATCTGCCAAGAATATGACACAAAAACTTCTCTTAACAATTTAGTATGTAAACAATAGGAGTCAAGCAAAAACTGCAGACTGTGTAAGCAACTGCATAGCTGTGGTGGTGATTCGCAGAATAATACTGCTGTGATAATAATTCTCCAGTAGTGGTATCTTTATGTGCCAACTTATAGCGAATGTTTTACTTAGTTAATTAAATAGCAGAACCAAATTATTTAACATTTCCAGTAAAGAAGTGGGTGCATTATTGATCAACCTCTTGTTAACAGGAAAGAAAGAAAACAGAAAACACTGCAAGAAAAACTAATAGATGGAGCACTTAATGTTAGCATGAAGTAAATAAACATGATTCAAGACAATGCAACCTAGACAAACTTTACAACTAATATCAAGAAGATGCCGGAAAGAAAATGGCAAGGAGAAAAAAGTACTAACTGCTCTTTGAATTCCTTCAATTGTTTAGATTTTGTTTCAAGATCATTCATCTCAGAAATAACTTCTGAATATTGCTTTTCAGCTTCTTCAATATCAGCTCTAAGTTTCTTTTCTTCTTCCTCAATCTGAAATTGCAGCACAAAATGCAAAAGGAATTCATAAAAGTGTTATAACTTACACATTCCAAAAAAATTCTGACAGTTTCTGCAATAAGTTTGGAACTTTGACATGTCTGACAGTTTTTGAAAGAAACGGCATATCTGACAGTAATATTCTGCCATGAGTTGATTGCTTATGTTTGGTTATTGATTAATATAGCAATTAAAAAGTAATGGGCGATGCTAAAGTACACCTTTACTTCAATCTTACCTCTCTAGAGGTAATATCTCAAATGAATCTAGACCGTCGAATATTAGGATTTTTCAAATTACATAATAATTTAGCAATATAGAAAAATAAATTTATTTCCTTTTTAACTCCTGAAATCATGCCATGCAGTTAGATTGTGCTGTTCTCATCTATAGATAAAGAAATATCTTCTCGTCAATAGAAAAAGATAATTAATTCCTTTTTTAAGTCCTGTAATCACATAGAGCCGACTAATCTCCTTGTTTGCAAATCAGCCGCGAGGAGCTAGCTCAGCGTGGACCTGTGCCATCAGCCGCCGTCCTGTATCTGTGCCATCAGCCGCTGTCGTGCCAGCGAAGTCGCGAAGGCCCGATCCGCCGCCTCCGACGTCGCCATCCAAGGTGGTTGAACTCGCGATCCTCCAAAAGCCGCCGTCGCGATCCGCCGCCGGCAGTTGTCGCCCAGGAACAACGGCCGCTCGCGTGCGACTCACGGCCACCGGCCACCGCAGCAACTCGTTGCGATCCGCCGCTGGCAGTTGTCGCCCGGGAACAACGGCCGCTCGCATGCGACTCGCGGCCACCGCAGCAACTCATCGTCTTCCTCGCACTCAGCAGCTATAACTTTTTAAAGCAATAATAATGAATTTAAATACAAAAATCATCAACTACAACTTTTTATAAATCGGGATCTACAACTTTTGTTTTGATTATTTGTCTCGGATTTGTTAGAACAATTTAAAATTTAAATTTTAAAAAATAAAAACTTTTAATATAATTTATCATGGCATAGTGATTTCAAATGAAAAAGTTGTCAACTACAAAATTGAATAACTTTTTCAGATCTACAACTTTCATTTTGGTCAACTTTTCATCTGAGTTACTTTTCTCAATTCAAAATTTGAATTTTAAAACATGCCAACTTTAAACTACATTTTGAAAGACTAAATCACTTATGTTCAAAAAGTTGTGTACATAAAAGTTACACAACTCATCAAGATCTATAACTTTTGTTTTGGTCATTTGATCGTTCGAGAAAGTGATAGTAACACTGTTCACAAATTTTATATTCTCCTTTAGAGTTCATAAGACTATTAGAGAGAGATGTAAAATTTATGAACAATATTACTATCGTTTTATTAGATGAGCAAACGGTCAAAATAAAAGTTATACATCTTGATCACTTATACAACTTTTATGTTTATGATTTTATCAACCGATGTCATTTACTACTTCAAAATATTGTTCAAACTTTCTATTTTTAAAATTCAAAAAGTCGAATTACAGAACAAAGTCTAATGAAAAAGAATGCTTCAAATTGATAAATAATGATTTTAGAAACATTTACGAAAAAGAATCGTCAAATTTGGAGCTAGCATGAGGGAGAAAGACTAGTTACAAAATTTCGTTGTAGATTAAAAAAACACATTTATTGTTTACAAACTATCGAGAACACCGTCTAAAATCGGTCTATATTCTTGAGATGAACAGTAACCCAACCTTGATTCTCGAGATGCATGCACGTCTAAAAAGAACATGTGCAGATGCAATCCCACGCCCTAATCACGGTATTTCAAAAAAATACGTGCATGCATGCAAATAGATCTACTAATACATGCAAACAAATCTAAAAAGATTTTCTATATCCTAAATATTCATTTTTTTATCCTATTTTAAATAATAAATAAATAAATAAAAATGTATTTTAGATATTACCTCTAAGGAGGTAAGATTTGATCGTGACCGTTTAATCGAATAAAATGAACGGCTCATAGTCATTTGAGTGTACCGTAGCAATTCTCAAAAGTAATATCTTGATCCTGTATTCATTAGTTAGTTATAGTCAAATCATGTATGCCAAGAGGCACACTCACCTTTTGTTTCTCCTTCTGAAAACCCGTTTCACTGAGCACGCTGTAGGACTCCTGCTCCAAATGTTGAAGAGAAGCTTCATAAGGTTTAATATCAGAACTAATATCTTCAATCTCAAAATCCATCTTATCAGAAAGAATTCTCATACATTCCAGACAAAGTGGTTGCTCAACCTGCATATGACAATTAAGCCATGAAATCACTAACATAAAAAATAAATAGCACAAACACCATAGAAAAAACAGAAGTAGCAAGTATATGTGTGCTCACATAATGAATATTGACGCATCTTAAACAAGCAATAGTACCTGAGTTTGTGAGGTAGCAATCTCAAATGCTCTTTTTAATACAGTAACATTAGAGAAAAATCCAGAATTATTTCCTGGCATAGAGCTACTGGAGTTAACACTTGGTGGCAGCAGCTGTCTACCAACTGATGTTTTGTATATGGAAGCAGCAGGAGGTGGAAGCATAATATATGAACCCTCTATCAGCCTTGGTGGATGGTTAGGTTCAATATGTGGGGCTGCTGCACTTCGTGGACGTGGGGGGATTCCAAGACCTTGAGATCTATTGTTCTTTGATAATACTACATAAGAACTGTCCATCCTGCTGCTTGTGCTCATAGAACTCTCCTGAACAGCAGATGCGTGCATACCTGCACCCATTAACGGCACAAAAGGTAAGAGGCACAACTATTGCAAAATGGAGAAGCTTGACGGGTATGGGTAGTGCTTGAAGGAAAGAAAAAAATGTAGCTTTAACAACTGCTGTCAAGGTAATTCTGTGACACAAAATAATTTAAAAGAAGATATCTAGAGTAAAGCCTGAAAGGCAAATGACAAATGATAATCCTGGTCTTAGTACTAATGCACTGGAATAATTTAAATATTCAACGTCCTTGGCAACTAAAATAAATTCCAATGCTTAGCATCATCTAAACAAAATAATGAACAATTGTTAACCGTACGATCAAGGCAGTAGCCTTTTACCCACTTCAAGAAAAGAATTATAGCTATGTTCCTGAATGAGTCACATGTCCGAGTAGTAGCTGTTAGCTTACCCTCAATGTGGACATCAAGGTTCCATTGTGTGAATACGCCTATTCAAAACTCTAAAAGGAAGAGAAGAGTGCAAATGTAATTTTTTTAAGCCAAAATCTTTTCAATTCCAGCCAAGCTCACTACTAGGTCTCCTTTCGAATGTAGGATTGAAAAAAAAAATGCAGGAATAGGAAAAACACAGGAATGTGATAGGAATTCATAAGTAAAATAGAGGAATGCAAAACACATTAATTTTGTAGGAATAGGTAATGAGAATCCTATATGCTCCCTTTGTTTTTTTCATACAATCCAAAGGGGAGCATTGCAAACTAATCAATACCTAAATGGCACTTGAAATTGCTGCATTTCTTTTTCTAGACTAGAAACAATACTGTTTAGTGCATTCCATTAGAAAAATGCGCTTGAGTTATAATATGTACTCCCTCCATCCCTTTTTATCTGTTATTCCCACTTCCCGAGAAATCACACATACGGAGTACTCAACTTTGACATATATATATATATATATATATATAGAAATTATTTTCTACTCCTAGGGAGTAGAAACTCCTATGTTTATATCTTCAGATTTAGGGCATATATGATCGAATGAAGTGTATGTGCATGAAGTATATGATCATATTAGACCATCTATGGTAGTATATTTGTCAAGTATGTATGCATACATTGAGTATGTGGTCATACTTATTTTATATACTACAGTAAATGGCATTTTCGCCCTTAAAATTTTTTCGCATAGGAAGATTTGGAGCACCATAATATGAGTATGTAAACATACTCAAAGTGATAAACAAGTATGAACACATACACAAGGTGGTTTTTTAAAGATAGGAGTAACTACTCCCGGGAGTATAGAAAATGCACCACACACACATATATATATTATTATTATTATAATGGTATATAATTAGTATCATTGGATGGATCATTGAATTTGTTTTCACAATGAATATATAAATGTTGTTAATATTTTATATAAACTTGGGACCAACACATTTTCCATAACGACAAATAACAAGTGACAGGGAGTATTCATCTTCTATAACTTAACCATATGAAATCAGTTGAGGATGACGAGTTGGTAAGGTAACAGAGGTTAGTGTAATCTAATCGGGCCGGAGAATGCGTACCGGAGGCGGGGAGCCTGTCGGCGAACGACTCGGCTCCGACGACGACAAGCGCGCCATGGCACTCCTGGCACCTGGTTCGCAGCGGAGACGGGTCCACCGCGCGGCCCTTGCCACCGGTCGGACGGTTCATCTCACCGGATAGGCGCTCTGACTAGCTAATCCTCCGCTTTGGCATCGCGTTTCGCGGACTGCGAAGCTTCTTTGTTTTATCAGCTATTCTCGCCACGGAGTGAAGTCGACTCCGAGTCGGAGAAAGGAGGTAACGGGCGGGCAAGGACGACCTCCACCAGGACTCAGGAAGCCGAGGAAGACGCGGACGGATACGCACGGCGCCGAGTAGCACCATTCAATGACATGTGGGACCCACGATGGAAAGAGTACGCGGGCCCACGTGCCGGTGGGTTCGAGCCTTCGAGGACGGTGCCGTCCTCACGCCTTCTCCGTTATAAGGACATCTCTTGTTTAAGGTTTTCTCTCTCTCCGCCTCTCGCTTCGCCAACGACGGCGAGAGCTAGGGTTTCGTGCGCCACCGCCACTTGCGCCCGCCATGGCCGAGACCCCCACGTATCAGATACTGGTGCGTCTCCTCGACGGGCGCACCAGATGTCTCCGCTTCTCCACGCCCACCGTTTCCGGCGCCGTGCTCCTCGACGCCGTCGCGTCGATCTCTCGCGTCCCCGCCGCCTCCCTCCACCTCGTCACCGGCCGCATCGACGTCTCGCCCTCGTCCTTCCTCGCCTCAGCAGCCGATGGCCAGTTCCCCTCTGCGTCCGCGCTCCTCCGCCTTCGAGGAGGCAAGGGCGGGTTCGGCTCCCTCCTCCGAGGGGCTGCCTCCAAGGCGGGGCAGAAGAAGACCAGCAACTTTGACGCCTGCCGCGACATCAACGGCCGCCGCCTCCGCCACGTCAACGCCGAGCGCCGCCTCGAGGAATGGAAGGCCGAGGCCGCCGACCGCCAGCTAGAAAAGCTCGCCGAGAACTTCATCAAGAAGAAGGCCAAGGAGGCGGGCCGCGGCGGCGGACCCTCAGCTGCTGAGGTGGACAAGTACCTGGAGAAGTACCGCAAGGATGCTGAGATCTGCGTCAACGCTGTTGAGGAATCCGTGCGTGCATCTCTTGGAAAGAGGAAGACCGCGCCTAAGCCGCCCTGTGGTGCAGATGCTAAGAAGCTTAAGATTTGGTGAGTGCTGTCCGAATTTATAACATGTTGGTTCAATTACAGATCACCGAAATCAATTAGCAGTTCTTATGAAACTTTCATATGCTTAATTCAGCTACTACCTTCATCTCAAAATAAATCAATTCCTAGAATCACTTAAAGTCAGTTTGACTCACTTTATATTAGGATAGAGTAACATCATCTATGACACCAAATTAGTGCAGTATGAAAGTATTTTTTTCATGGAGTATCTATCTAGTGATAATTTGGTGCTGTAGATATTTGTGATTTTTTCTATAAATTTGGTTAAAAAACATTGAATTGTTTGACTTAGGACAACTCTAGAAGTTGATCTATTTTTGGGGCGAAGGGAGTATTTATAAGGCTCAATGAGAAGTTTCATGTCCTTGTTTTCTAGATGTGACAGTCTTGGAAACTGGACATGAACATCCTCTGTTATTGCACGGTTTTATTCTAGCTGGGACAGTTAATTATTCCACGGTGTTGTGATCAAATGTGTCATGTGAACTATATAGCACCATGTAATATTGCTCTAAGTATTAGCATATTAGAACATGGTCATATTCTCGTTTCATCTCCATGAAACTCTCATCCTCTCACAAGTTTGGGTGAGTAATGTGGCCATGTAAGAGGCATGCATGTTTGATTTTCTCAAATCAACATGTCAATTTTGATTGTTGTTCTGGTAAGCTACTTAGCCACAAATTTAAGTTATGGGATGATTGGGGTTGGGGGGTAAAGAAAGTTCTGTGCAAGTCTGTGTTTTGGTCTTAGGTAGCTAACTAAATCAAACATATCTGTTCACAATGGCTTAGTGTTTGCCATTCTAGTTTGTTGTGATGTATCTGAATTGTTTCGATTATGCAGGTTGGGAAAGAACAAAATAGAAGAAGATGAAAGTGATAGTGACAGTGATGTGGATGATGAGGACAGTGAAGATCATGAGAGCGCAGATGCAAAATCTGTAGTAGTTGATGACGGAAATTGCTCAAATGGATCCAGCAAAAATGAGGAGAAGCTTGATCTGGGTTCTGTTTCTGGGTCACATTCAGAAGGAGAGTCCTCAGGGGAGAAGTCCCAACTGACAACAAGATCGGGAGCTGAAGGTGGTGACTTTGAATCTGGTGATAGTGCGGAGCCTGAGGTAGGAATGGTGCCCACTTCTGTGGACAGTGCTGTTGCTGCTGCTTCAGGAGAAGTGCTGAAATCAGATGAAGTGACAGCAGATGAGGACAACACTGCTTCAGCTACCTCAAACCGAAACAATCCAGAGGTACCACAAGTTGAACAAGTGCTGAAAGCAGACAACACTGCTCCAGCTACTTCAAACCAAAACAATCCAGAGGCGACACAAGTAGAAGAATATGTTGACGCCTGCAAATCTTATTCAGAGCCATTGGACCTTGCAAAGTACAGTTCAGCTGCAGAATTGGAGGTATGTTTTTTTTTCATGCCAGGTTCTTGTTTGTTATTGTGGTTACATGCTAGAAATGGATTTTCCTGAGTGATGATGTTGTCAGAAATTAGAAGTATACATATAATCTAGAGGATAATGGCTTTGCTAGCTCTTCTAGTAAGCAGTTTCTTGGTCAATCTAAATAGCACCTCTGGATGGTTAGCCCTCCAATACTCTGATGAGCACGGAAATGTCAAATTCTGCTATTTCTGTTCCAGCTTATTCATACATGAAATGGCAAATGGGACTGCCTTGAAAATTGTAATGAGTAAATCACCTTATGTAGATATCATTGGACCTCAAATACTCTGTCGAGCAGTTATCATTTTTTGCCAATTCTGTTCCAATTTAATATTCATTTGATTTGAAGTGGCAAATGGGATGGCCTCTGAAAATTAATTTGGAGTCAGCTTATTGTGGTAGATATCATTAGCTCTCCAATAGTCCAATACTCTGAAGATGAACACTAGGTTCTCTTGCACTAGGTTCTCTTTCTGCCTATTCTGTTCCATTTTGAGTTTTTGACATTTATTTGAAGGCGCATATGGGATTGACTTCGAAATTAATGGGCAATCAGCTTATGAGAGGTCCATAGTTCCACACATGCAAAGTGTAATATGCAATAATGATAATGCTCATTCAAACACCCACTATCAGCATGCTGTGTCAATCCCCATGCTTCATTCCATTTCCTTTTTAACACACGTGTAAATCTGTTTGACTTGTATCGTAGTATTTCTGCATGCTACTTGGCTGTGTTTAAGCCCACTTCACTGGATTTCTCAGTGTTCGCCTGAAAGGCTTAAACGGCCGTTTCAACCACTGCTAAACGGTAGCAAAGTTTTGTTTAGGGATTATTCGGAAATTAAACGGTTGACCGTTTAAACGGTCTAAACACCCTAAACGGAATGGAGGTAAACAGCTTTAAACGAGCGAAACGACTGTTTACACGGTAGTTTAGCTGAACACCGTGTAAATACAGTTAAGTTTTACATGTATAAATTTGTATATTTAAGTTTATTATGTTTATAAATATGTATTGATTTCTTACATGTATAAATATTTTTATTTGATTCTTTTTACATGCATAAATCTATATACATACTAAAGTAATTGATTTTTAATTGCATAAATATGTATAAATGCTAGAGAAAGGAATAGAGAAAGGGCTTCGTTGAATACTCCGTGTACGATTTTCAGGTGCGCGTAGCGTTTTCTAGCCAGCTGACGCGCGGTGTCAAACTGTGCCTGCAGTACTGTGCTCGTAGACCAATGAGCCAATGTGTGAACCGAGTGCTTTTTCCTCTTGAGTTCACGTACACCAAGTCTAAACGGAAGGGAAAAGGAGGTGAGCTGCTGCCACTGCTACCGTGGGGCCTACAGGCGAGTGTCGTCTAGTCGTCTCCCATTTGCTCGGTAGCATGGCAGGGCATTGGATACCCATCGGCCACCGCCCGCGCTTCTCCATTCATTAGACAGAGAGAGAGAAAGAAGAAAAAAAAAGGAAAATAGAGAGCGAGGGAGGTACGGATGGAGAGATGTGGCTGAGCACTCACATAGGATGCCGTCGGGCCTGCCATCCTCTCTTTGTGCGGACAGAGTAGGGACGGGAGAGAGAGAGAGAGGAAGGAAGGAGGGCACAGGGAGCGGTGGCGTTCGACTATTGTGGCCGGCTGCCGCGGTGGCTGTCTGTGTGAGGTCAGGGGTGCACCGCGGTTTCGTCGAGCGAGGCCGAAGGAGCAGCGGCTCCGGCTGGGCGGAGCTACGGCATCTCGGCGACAGCAGCGGTCCTGGTGGGGGCGTGCTCACCTGCAGTAGCGGGGTCGTGAGGCTAGCGGGCGAGCAGCAGCGCTGCAATGACGCTGACGCCGTGCGTGTGCTCGAGCTCAGCTTCGCTGATGGCTCGACAGTCATTTATAGGCGTTGTGAGGCAGTTGCGCACCGGAAGTCAGCTGGCCTCATCCGCTCCTCTGAGAGATGCCGGCAACTCGCTGCGCGCCACCGCGACGCACGGCCCTGGGGGCCTCTGTTCTCGCCGACTTCGTCCGGTCCGACTCCCCGCCGTTATTTTTTTTTTCTTTTTCTGCAAGAGATCTTGATATATCCGCCTCTAAGTTTGTCGCTTTTGTATCGATTTAGACTTCTTTTATTCAATTTGGACGATTTAGAGTTCTTTTTTTATTCAATTTGGACGTGGTTGATTTCTTCTTTTCTTTGCAAGATGTGGCCAGCCATTGCCCTCGGTTAGTCTCCAACTCTGCTGCTTTCGTGTTGGTCTCTAGCTCTTTGATGATGCCTAGGAACCTAAACAGTCGGCTAATAAATAGCCAGACGAAAATTCTTCCAGACCATTAGAAATCTTCGTGCTTTATTATTAGGTATAGATATATGATCAAGACAAAAGGGTCTGGGGTTTTGTTTGATCATTGTTTTCCTTCGCTGTGTGAACTTAAAGTATATCAAAAACTTTGTTTTCTGATGTCTTGATCTCAATGTTGTTTCTCACATTGCTAACCTTTTTGGTTTCATTGCCTTATTAGGTGCTTGGTCTGGAGAAGCTAAAAATAGAGCTGCAATCTCGTGGATTGAAATGTGGTGGAACTTTACAGGAGCGAGCCGCCCGGCTCTTCCTTCTGAAGACAACTCCATTGGATAAGTTACCAAAGAAGCTGCTTGCTAAGGCCACTACTGGGGGGAAGTGAGAAGCTGTAGCAAAATATAAAGAATTACTAATGGTGCAATGCTTGAGTTTTTCTCTGGCAATGTATGCAAATCTGTTGTGGTGTAACCATGTGTTATAAGCCCTTGGCTTGGCATTGACAATTAATGAGATGTCTGTATGTACGTATGTGTTAACCGTTACTTGGAAAGCCCAAAGTTTGGACTAAGGGTTTGAATTCGGTTTAGTTTGTGATGCCTTAGGATTAGCCACGGGGGCTTGCATGATATAAACAAATTGCACCAGTTGAGACCCTAAGATTGATTTCAAAGCTTTGAAGAACGTCTAACAAGTGTTCTGTTCTGAAATGTGAAGAGGCTTATGCTTGAGTTTACTGCACGCTAAGCTCTTGTATGTCTCAAAAAACAGGGCTTTGAAATTAGGGAAAATTTGAAGACTATTATTATAATTTTGCAAAATTGGAGAACTGCATCGTAAAAATCAAAGAAAAACATTCATTTGGATCAGCGGTGTTCGGATAACTTTGGATCATGGTAATGTGGATTCTTTTCAGTTGTTGAATATTTCTAGAAACGTGACAGATCTAATACGATACTCTGTCATCTTAATCTGCTTGACGATTTGAGGTAAATGTCGCTTGCATTCTTTTCAAAGAAACTTTTAGGTGTTTGTATGATTGTATCACCAATCAGTGAGCTTAGCTTAGTTTCTTTTTGGTTGGGTGGTTGGATAATGCAAACTAGGCTGTAAGCTGTATCAGTTAGAGCCAGGCAAATAGGGTTTTAGACACACCGAACACACAATCTCCACGTGTTCCAAAATGGAATGAAAAGAAAAAAAAAAATAGACGATTGCATACTCAATAGTCTCTTTATATTCTTCACTAGAGTCTCTTTATATCCTTCACTGTTAACGGGGATGGAGATCTCTGTAACAACTTCAACTAAATCTAAATAAATATTTTCATTCTCTATTCTCGGTTTCTCTCTCAAGATAAAGAGTGGAACTATTTATCTAGGTGCCGATCAAGATCTAGATAATCTATTGGAGGACGTAGATATTAGAAAATGATTTTTATTAGAATGACTCTCCAAATAAATCCAAGATGAAGAGGTATAAGGAATCGCGGCTTGGTCTGATCATATTAATGTTGATTCATATATGTCAACCTATATGAATCAAACTAAAGCTTGATTGATCTCAACATTCATATTGAGAAAATATTCAATAAAGAATTACAATATTAAATAAATGATTTTTAATGGATGCTTAATGTTGGTTCAAGATGTGATTTGAGGATAATTCAATAGAAGAAGATAGCAAGGAAAGTTTCGAGGGATTAAGCGAAGGTGAAGGGCAAGCGACGACTTGCCGACCGAGATACCATATCAAAGGTGAAGAAGCGAGTACTCAATATCAAACTATGAGGAGTCATATTGTGTTTAATATTAGCTCATCAGTATAAGTGACTTGAAGCCACACATTGAACTCATATGTGAAAATGGTTCAAGTCACATGCTTAAGGTGAGATTTCTCAAAGAAATGAGATAAAGGTGATTGCAACCTTTTACGAAGAGATATTGAGAGAACAAATGGCATGACCACATTGAAGACTCAAGTAGTTGAAATAGTTATATTCTCTTAATCTTGAGTACATGTATGTCATACTATCAACGGGGTGCAACACGAATCATAGACAAATTTTAGGTGTTCAAACTAACCGAACACAAGTGATAATATGAGACAAACTCAATGGCACCACACTTGCACTTGTTGATCTTATATTTTGTTCTTGGTTGGGTTGGAATTCGCTCGAAACAAGCTTTCCGAAAAATCCAAGATCACCAAAATCGGAGTTCGGAGTAAAGGTTGTGACGTTTTTCGTGTGGTGACCTGTGTGTTGTCCTGAGGACATGGGGAGGCTCCACACTACGAAGGATCTGCATGTTTGAGCGGAGACTCCTCACTTTGCAGGTCTTAACAACAAGTTTTTTAGCTCAAACTTGTAAGAACTTGGTGGTGTTGCTTAGATTCCAAGCCATTCAAAACATGTCCAAACCTTGTAAGAACTTGAAAGGTTCTAAATAGTTAGAGGGGGTAAATACCATAAATAAAAACTCTAAAAATCACTATAACAAAGGGGTTAGTATGATAAATGGCGTAAATCAAGTTTTGCCTAGCTCTAGAGTGTGTTCCAAGCCACCTATCCAATAATTCTAGTCAATTACAATCTCTATGGTACACAAAGGCTGTGTCTCTAGTCTACCTAGTGAGCAAGCAAGAAAACTAATTACAACTAAAGGTATTTGCTACTACTAGTGATACCACTACAAAAGTATGTAAAGAATGTAAATACAGAGAATTGATAGAGTTATAACAGTGTCAAGCAAGTGACGATAATCAATATCAATATGAATCACCAAGAATGCCAAAAAAACCAATGGCGACAAGTTGACACTATGAATTTTCTCTTGTGCTTTCTTATCGCGCGTTTATGTTCCACCGGATGTGTAAACTGAACACCAGACACGCACACAGTGGCGTTCAATTGACGATCAAAGAGCACTAGAGAGCTCCTGAACACACCAGATGTGTTCGGTCACTGTCGCACAGAGCGGACTCCACCTGACCCAACACGACTCACACTGTTCCCCCGCCCGTTCATTCTAACCAAGTTGAGCTGAGCTAGGATAACGCATCGGACATTCGGTCCCTTCGTGACCAACGTCCGATCGACCCTGAGCAACTCCTTCCCTTCCAAATCTTCAACCTTTGCTTCTATGTGCCAACTCCATTGCATGTCCATCACTTAGGCACTTGAGTTAGCATTTTCAAAGTAATTTTTAAAGGTTAAAAATTAGCACACTAGGTCCTAATGCATATACAAGTATGATTTCACCTAGTGGCATTTTGATAACTGTATTAGCAAGTTTGGGGGTCAGATGTTTTTACGTTTAAGTGAGGTACCCCTAATTTGGGTACCTGACAAAATCGTTGTGGCTTCCTCAACAACATGAATGTAAACCGGCCTTTGTGGCGAGCTAAATCATGGATAAATTTTATGTCTTGTCTCTTATGTTTTGAATTGCAATATTCATTTTATACTCGATCTGGTAGTATATGGACTTACTATTGGACATCTCAAAGGACATCTCCAAAATTGGTTCGTATTTTGTTTCTAGCTAGGAGTAATAGTTGTTGATCCCTATGTGTTATGTAGAGACTGCGACATTGCGCGTAAGTTTTTTGGAGCTGTGTGGAGGCTCCCTGGTCTGCTAATCCGCTACAAAGTTTTATTTGTTTTTAATTTTTAGAAACTTCTATGGATCCACCTCTCTTTAGATGGCATCAATGTCCTTTCAGGATTAAGCACCAGATTAGTTCAATGCTCAATCCTAAGCACCAATAGACTATGCGTAACGTGAGAGTTTTCTAAGGTGTCACCAGATTTGATGGTGCTAGGCACCGGATCAATCCCGTGGTTTTTAAAAACATGTCTGGACACTCTTTAGTGACCACTAGATTGATCCAGTGTTGTGACCAGAGGCGCCACCAGACTATGTGCTTCCCAGTAATATCTTGCAGCATGTGCTATCTACACCGTTCAAATTTATTTGAGATTCGTGCTACACACTTCCTAATATTAAGTACTATCGTTTTCTATTGCACGTATCTCGAAGCGCAGTGTGAACGGCTTAGATAAGACATGCTGAGCATATGGGGGCCAAAAAACTGCTTTGTTTACTATAATGAGTTTCGGCCAATGGAGTTAACGACTAGTTTCCAAAGTTGACCAGTTGGGGGAAGCACCGGATTAGTCCGATGTTGCCGTGTATATGCACCAGATCATTTCGCTATTTCCTGACGGAACCTATATTTTTTTATTGGTACAACTCATGCGATATCATCGGATGTGACACCTCAAAACTTTACATACTAAAACTAAACAAGGTCTAAGCCACAAATTATATAAGGTCCCGGCGTGGACGTCCACGTTTCACTTTTTGTTGTTATTTGCTTGTCTGAAAATAAATACTAATTTTACCTGATACTGATTTATTATGAGAGAAAATAATATTTTATGACTAAAAAGAAACTAAAATGTTACCTGATTGGACAAGGCAACAGCCTAAGATCTATTTCACCGTCACTTGTCACTCTCTGTAATAGCTTGTCTGAAACGGTCAAGGTCTCAAGGATAAGATCACGTTGCCCTCTTAACGGAAAAAGTCTAAATTGCCCTGAACTATGCAATACATGATCTCCTAACCTATAAAACGGTCTAATTTATCCTCTGAACTATCCAAAACCGTCTATTTTAGCCCCTGGGAAGTTTTTGACGGCGGGTTGCTACAATAAAACCAATTTTCTATTTTTTTATTTATTTCCGCTGAATGTTTGAAAAATCATAGTAAATCATAGAAAAATCATAAAATACAAAATTCATTGTTAGACTCTACATGATTAGATCTACACAGTGAACATATAATATGGTATGCTTTAGTACAAAAGTTTTGTTGTAGATTTACAGTGAACAAATCTAAATTTTTTACAGCAAAAACTTTGTATTAAAACATACCATATTATATTTTTACTGTGTAGATCTAATCATGTGGAGTCCAACAAAGTTGAACTTTTTTCTATGATTTTTCAAACACTCAGCAAAAATAAATAAAAATAGAAAACTAGTTTTACTGTAGCAAATCGCCGTCGAAAACCGTCCAGGGGGTAAAATAGATGGTTTTGGATAGTTCAGGGGGTAAATTAGACCGTTTCATAGGTTGGGGGTCATGTGTTCCAGGGTCCATAGTTGAGAGGGATTTAGACTTTTTCCCCCTCTCTTAACTGATCAGGATAAAAAAAAAAAAACTTTTGAACCGGTCTACAATTTGTTGTGACGACCGCCGCATTAGTGGCTTCAACGAAGTTACCAATTATGCTCGCCATATACTATGAGCTAATTTGAGTGTGTTGGTTGCTCCTGCTCCGGGCGTTCACAGTTCCGAAAACAAGCCGACAAAGTGGATTATCCACAAAAAAAAAAAAAAGGAAAAGGGTCACCGGCTGGATTACGAGCTGGTAACGGGCGCTCCTACCACCTGTGTACTGCTGTTATTTTTGAACCTCCATCAATTTGGTCGTGTTATTATTGTAGCTTACACCAAGGATATAGACTGGCTAGCTCAGGTAACATCGTAATACTCCCTCCGTATTGATAAAAGATGACGTTTAGGATAGCGACACGGTCTTCAATACATAACTTTGACTCTATATTTCTATAAAAGTATTTATTGAAAAGTGATATATGTATACTTTTATGAAAATATATTTGAAGACAAATCTATTTATATAGTTTTCATATTTTTAAACTTAACAATTTAAAAGTTATTCATGATTTATATTTCCAATGTTTGACCAAGACATTTCCCAAAACGCTATCTTTTTCTAATACGGAGAGAGTATATAGCCTGTATAAAATCTAAAGGTTGTATTGTATTAGAAGCCAAACACTAGTACACAGAAGCTCTATAGTGGCGGTTGATAAGCCATCTTCACTGGTGTTTCACAGGGCCACCAGTGGGAGAGGCCAGTGAAAATAAATCTTTCCACTGGCGGTTTTCTTAAGGAACCGCCAGTGTAAGTATATTTACGCTGGCGGTTCACATGCAACCGCCAATGGAGATTGTCGCCCTTTTTAGGGAATTTCAGCCCCCTACCCGGCCATATATATATGTATTTATTTATTTATTGTAGATATTAAGCTGTATTAGATCATGATCAAATATAGCAAAACAAAATTTAATTATTATACAGTATATTTATATACATCAAAGGACTGTGCTCATAATATACACATATATATATATATATATGTTCATCAAAGTTACATGTGATAACATCTCAAATTTACACATATAATTAATAACCCTCTCAGGTAAGCCCTAGCATGCTTATTTTCGTTAGCTCTCTGAACTCTTCACCTCCTAGAGTGTCTTCATTGTCGTGATAATTCCCGTTGCTTGGAATAACATGTTTCATGATGAATGAGCACATGTCCTCAACTATGTTGTATAAAGTCTCCGTGCTCATGTTCTGCGCCTTGAGTTTTTTATACTTCCGCAACTGTAGTTATATATAACTATATTAATTAATATGTATAAACATCATATACGCATTTGTAACTTTAAGGTTATAATGACTATTACTTATCTTATCAACGTTCTTGATGTACCGTCCGGACTCCCTCATATACTCACAGAAATAGAATCCGCTATGGACCGATCCGGGTGGTTGCTTGTGGCACTATATATGTAAACAGGTAAGCGAATATTTAATTAGTTTCAACATTGTCTTATGTGTTGTACATGGATGATAAATATGTAGTCATAGATAACTAACATACCGGCCACTTGTAATTTATTGTTAATGGTCCAGTTTTGTTCTTGTCGTGCTTTCCGCCTTTTATTTTATACCACCTATATGCCCTATGATTTCGAAAGAATCACCAAGTTATATATTCTCAATGCAAACTCTCGTCGAGAAAAGAATGCAAATATTTCTCGGCTTACGTACCTCTCTAAGAAGGTCAAGAATGGCGCATACGTAGTGGTGAAAGCCCATGTTTGGTTTTGGATAATTGATGAAACCTAGTTTGCTAACGATTGCTCTAAGTGCTTTATGAGAATTAATTAGCAAACAACAAGATGGAGCAAAGGACCGGGTCGGTGGAGGTCACAAGTGAAGGGAAATGACGGCGTCCATGAAAATGGTGTAAGTCCATCAACAAAGGAGAAAGCCCTATTGACGGCATCCATGCAAATGGTATAAGTCCATCATCATAGGTGTCCACAAGGTCCATCAAGAGATCAGAAGGAAGTTGATAAGAAACCGGGAGCTCAAGGCAAAGGTATAACCAATAGGAGCTCTTTTGGTTTTGGTGATCAAGACTCCATAGAGGGAGTGATCACATTTAGGATAGATAGCCGTACTATCAAGAGGGGCGAAATCGTTGATGAAATACGGTTATCAAGTGCCACTAGGTGTTCATGATCATTGCATATGCATATAGATGCTAGTGACACTAACTTGACCCGTGGAAAACTCTTTGAAAAGGCTAACACACGTGCACCTAAGTGAGAGATACTTTGGAGTGTTAGTGCCTTAAGAAACGGGGTGAAGTTTGAGGGTTGGAGAGGGTTTGGTTCTCTCTTCCTCCTGCCGAGCTCGCGAGGCAGGATTCGGCGAATTTCGGAGACATTACAATAGAAAAACTAGCGTCGGACCGTATTGTCACAGAGCGTCGGACCATTAGCCTCAGTCCGACGGCTAATACTGCTGAGAGCGTCGGACGCTCAGTTTCGGAGCGTCGGACTATTGTCCGAAGCGTCCGACGGTGCAAAGCGACGAAGAGGTAACACGTGGCGAGCTCTGAGAGCGTCGGACTCTCGTCGTTAGTCCGACGGTGAGCGTCGGACCATCGTCCGACGGTTTTCAGGGCTCAGGGAGCTCTCTGGAAACGTCGGACGGCCGCGTTCGTTAGTCCGACGGCTCCGTCTGACTGAGTCCGACGGTGGTCGGCTGAGGGCGTCGGACCGGTTGATTTAGTCCGACGTTCATCCGTCCGACGGTCGTTTTGGCGCGAGAAAATAGCCGTTGTGATCCAACGTTCGACTTCAAACGGCTAGTGACACGTGGCGTTCATCCGAGGCGTCGGACCATGCGGATTAGTCCGACGCTCGGGCCGTCGGACAGTCCGACGGTACGCAGTGAACTCTAAACGGCTAGTTCTTTGTGTGTGGCTTATAAATAGCGACTTGGCCGGTTTGGGGAGCATCTCTTGGTACTCCTAAACATCATAACATACTTGTGAGCCTTCCCACTCCACTCTCACTCATCCTACTTGATTGTGTTCATCATTTGGTGAGTTTGGAGAGCATCAAGTGCATTGCATTGATTGAGATCATCTAGAGGCACTTGGTAGTGATATTTCGCAGCGTTTTCTCTTGTTACTCTTGGAGTTTGCCGACTCCTAGACGGCTTGGAGCTGCGAGGATCGTTGAGGGGAGTTGGTGATTGTCTCCGCCTCCTATCAAGGTATTGTGAGGGGTTCTTGAGCCTATCCCCGCGGGAGATCGCGAAAGGCATCTTTAGTGGATTGCTCGTAGCTTGGTGGATCCCCATCTTGTGTTGGTTGTGCGGCACCCTTGAGAAGGGTTTGGCGTGTGATGCCAATTAGCGCGTGAACCTCCAAGTGGGTGTATCGCTACAACGAGGACTAGCTTGCCGGCAAGCAAGTGAACCTCGGTAAAAAATCTTGTGTCATCTCTCTACCGAGGATTTCCCTTATTTGTGATTGATTGGTTATATTGGACTTCATATCTTCTCTACACCGGGGGTATTGAAATCACCTTCTCTCTTTACTTTTGTGCACTTACTCTCGTGTGTAGCTTGTTAGTTAGTTGCTCACTTAGGAGTAGTGTATAGTAGTGACATAGCCTTTGAGTGTGAACTAGTGATCATAGTGTAGTATACTTGTCTAGGTGGCTTGCATAGCATAGTTTAGAGCTAGTGTTTTGCAAAGCTTGCTATTGTTACTAATCGGCTTGTTAAGTGTTGTTTGTAGATTTTTATAGGCTATTCACCCCCCCTCTAGCCATTTAGGACCTTTCAAGTGGTATCGGAGCCGAGGCACCGTTGATTTGAGGCTTAACAACCTACGGTGTAAAAATGGCTCAACTCAACATTCACATCAACAACACCAAGAAGCCACCCCAATTTGATGGCACAAATTATGCATATTGGAAGAGCAAGATGACCTCACACATCAAGTCAATCAATAGAGAGGTTTGGAGGGTTGTGGAGACCAAGATTGAAATTGCCGATGCGGCAAACCCCACAACCGCCGAAGAAAGATTGCTTCAACTCAATGACATTGCGGTTTGTGCTATTCATGAGGCCGTAGATGAAAAAGTGTTTGAGCAAATCAAGAACATTGAGAGTGCTCATGAAGCTTGGAAGAAGCTTGAGGAATCATATGAGGGCACCAAGGGTGTAAAGGCCGCCAAAGCATACATCTTGAAGGACAAGTTTGCAAGTTTCAAGATGAAGGATGATGAAACCGTGCCGGAGATGTTCCATAGATTGCAAGTCATTGTGAATGATCTCAAGGCCGTGGATGAAGAGGTGAAGGATAGTGACTTCTCCATGAAGTTCTTGAAGAGCTTGCCCAAGCGGTTCGCCACATTGATCACGGTCTTGGTGAAGACAACATTGAGTGAATTGACTCCAAATCAAGTGCTAGCGGAGGTGATGACCGATGATGCTTATAGAGATGATGATGATAAAGAAGAGTTGATCAATAAGAAGAAGAAAGAAAAAGATGAAGACTCCAAAGATGAGAAGAAGAAGAGTGTTGCATTCAAAGCCACATCCTCATCAAAGGGCAAGAGCAAGGCCAAAGAAGAGTCAAGTGAAGATCCCTCTAGCACAAGTGAAAGTGATGAAGAAATGGCCCTTCTAGTAAGAAGATTTGGCAAGTTCATGAAGAAGAAGGGCTACCGGGCAAGAAGGAAAAAGAATGCAAGAAGATTTGATGGCCCAAGAAGATGCTTCAATTGTGGAAGCAAAGATCACTTGGTAGCCGATTGCCCACACTCAAGTGAAGATGATCACAAGGGCAAAAAGAAGAACAAGCATGAGAAGAAGGAGAAGAAAGAGAAGAAGGAATCTTCATACAAGAAGAAGAAGAACTATTCTCATGTGGTGACATGGGATAGTGATGCCTCTTCAAGTGATGAAGAGAGTGATGATGATAAGAAGAGCAAGAGGAAGGCACATGCAAGCATTGCCATTCATGACAAGGCTTCCATCTTCGACACTCCTTCTTGCTTCATGGCCAAGGGCTCTAAGGTATCATCCGACACCGAATCTAGTGATGATGATAGTGATGATGACCTAACAAAAGAAGAATTAATTGAAATGCTTGATGATGCACGTATTCATTTTGATAAACTTAGAAAGGAATGCAAGGGCTTGCGCAAGGATAAACAATCCATTGAGCAAGAACTTGAGGAACTTAGAGCATCTTATGAGAGTCTAAAGGAAGACCATAAGAAGCTCCTAAAGGTTCACACTAAGCTTGATGAAGCTCATTCTTCTCTAGTTGAGCAAAATGAAGACTTGCAACAACAAGTGCAAAAGAAAGAAACTAAAACTTGCAACATAGGTGTAACATGTGACATATCTTGTGAACCTATTGTTGTTACCACTAACCCTTCTTGTAGCACTTCCACTACTACCTCACCCACTAGTGACCCTTCACTAGTAGTTGAGAACAAGAACCTAAAGGAGGAGGTTAAAAAGCTTAATCACTCCTTAGCTAAGGCTTATGGTGGTGAGGACCGCTTGCTTATGTGCTTGGGTAGCCAAAGGGCATCTCTCCACAAAGAGGGATTGGGCTATACCCCCAAGAAAGGCAAAACCGCCTTTGCTCCTCACAAGACTTGTTTTGTGAAGAGAAATGGCCGGTATTGCACAAAATGCAAGCAAGTTGGTCACTTAGAGCAAGATTGCAAAAACAAGAAATCCAATGCTTATGTATCCTCAATTAAGTTTGATTCTTGCTACGTTCTCACAAAGGGCTCAAATGGTGTGAAGGCTAAGTTTGTTGGTACATCCATGTTGGGTCCAAAGAAGAAGACCATTTGGGTACCAAAGAGCTTAGTCACTAACTTTCAAGGACCCAAGCAAGTTTGGGTACCTAAAAGGAATTGATCTCTTTTTGTAGGTCAATTACAAAGCCGGAGGGAGGCATTGAGTGCTTGATAGTGGATGCACTCAACATATGACGGGTGATTCTAGTATGTTTGGCTCTCTCAACACAAGTGCAAATAGTGGCTATGATGCAGTCACATTTGGTGACAACAAGAAAGGGAAAGTGAGAGGACTTGGTAAAATTGCTATCTCCAATGATATGTCTATCTCAAATGTGTTGCTAGTTGAAAGTTTGAATTTCAATTTACTCGCGGTTGCACAACTTTGTGATCTTGGTTTCAAGTGCATATTTGGGGTTGATGATGTTGAAATTGTTAGTGTTGATGGGTCAAATTTGATATTCAAAGGGTTTAGATATGACAACCTATATCTTGTGGATTTCAATGCTAGTGAAACTCAATTGTCAACTTGTTTGATCACTAAGTCAAGTTTGGGTTGGTTATGGCATAGAAGGCTTGGTCATGTTGGAATGAAACAATTGAACAAACTAGTGAAGCATGATCTAGTTAGAGGCTTGAAAGATGTCACTTTTGAGAAAGATAAGCTTTGTAGTTCATGTCAAGCCGGTAAACAAGTTGGAAATACACATCCTAAGAAGAGCATGTTGAGTACTAGTAAAGCTTTTGAGCTCTTGCATATGGACTTGTTTGGACCAACTACATATACTAGCATTGGTGGGAGCAAGTATGGATTTGTGATTGTGGATGACTATACTAGATATACATGGGTATTCTTTCTAGTTGACAAGAGTGAAGTGTATGATATATTCAAGTCTTTTGTCAAGAGAAGCCAAAATGAGTTTGAAACAACCATCAAGAAAGTTAGAAGTGACAATGGTAGTGAATTCAAGAATACCAAGATTGATGAATTGTGTGATGAGTATGGCATTGGACATCAATTCTCACCCAAATATACACCACAATCAAATGGCATTGTTGAAAGGAAGAATAGAACCTTGATAGATATGGCAAGATCAATGCTAAGTGAATACAATGTTAGTCATTCTTTTTGGGCCGAAGCAATCAACACCGCTTGCTACTACATCAACCGCTTATATTGCCATGGTATGCTTGCAAAGACTCCTTATGAGCTATTGAATGGTAGAAAGCCCAACATTGCATATTTTCGGGTTTTTGGTTGCAAATGCTACATTCTCAAGAAAGGCACAAGATTGAGCAAGTTTGAAAAGAAATGTGATGAAGGTTTCTTACTTGGCTATTCAACCACAAGCAAGGCATATAGAGTTTGAAATTTGGCTAGTGGTACTCTTGAGGAGGTACATGATGTTGAATTTGATGAAACCCAAGGCTCTCAAGAAGAAGTTGAAAATCTTAGTGACGTGAGAGGCAATGACTTGGCAAGTGCAATGAAAAATATGGATATTGGTGATATTAGGCCAAGGCAAGTCAATGAAAATGAAGATGATGGTGCAATTCATACTAGCATGCAAGTTGAAAATGAAGCAAGTACAAGTGACTCACAAGATCAATCTCAAGCGCAAGATCAACAAGCTAGTTCATCTCAATCCAATGATCAAGTTCCTATTCTCCAACCGGTCTCTATTGCAAGGGATCATCCTTTGGATCAAATCATTGGTGGTATTCAAAGTGGAGTTCAAACTAGAGCAAGACTAGCTCAAATTTGTGAGCATTTCTCATTTGTGTCAACCATAGAGCCAACCAAGATTGAGGAAGCATTGAAAGATGTTGATTGGGTTAATGCTATGCATGAAGAGCTCAACAATTTCACAAGAAATCAAGTTTGGGAACTAGTGGAAAGACCAAAGAAACACAATGTGATAGGAACCAAATGGGTCTTTAGAAACAAGCAAGATCAAGATGGCATAGTAATAAGGAACAAAGCTAGATTGGTTGCACAAGGTTATACTCAAGTTGAAGGTCTTGATTTTGGAGAAATCTATGCACCGGTTGCTAGATTGGAGGCCATTAGAATCTTATTAGCCTATGCTTGTGCCCACAACATCAAGTTATATCAAATGGATGTCAAGAGTGCATTTCTAAATGGGTACATCAATGAGTTGGTTTATGTGGAACAACCTCCCGGATTTGAAGATGTGAAGAAGCCCAACCATGTATACAAGCTAAGAAAGGCATTGTATGGTTTGAAACAAGCACCTAGAGCATGGTATGAGAGATTGAGAGATTTCTTGCTCTCAAAAGGGTTCAAAATGGGAAAGGTTGATACAACTCTCTTCACTAAGAAGCTTGGAAATGATTTATTTGTGTTGCAAATATATGTGGATGATATCATCTTTGGATCAACAAATCAAGATTTTTGTGAAGAATTTGGAAATATGATGGCAAGTGAGTTCGAAATGTCCATGATTGGTGAGCTTAGCTACTTCCTTGGTCTTCAAGTTAAGCAAATGAAGAATGGTACATTTGTAAATCAAGGCAAGTACATAAGAGACATGGTGAAGAAATTTGGATTGGAACATGCAAAGCTCATGAATACTCCTATGGCAACTAATGGGCATTTGGACTTGGATGATAATGGGAAAATGGTAGATCAAAAGCTATATAGATCAATGATTGGAAGTCTCCTTTATGTGACCGCATCTCGACCGGATGTCATGTTTAGTGTGTGCATGTGTGCAAGATTTCAAGCCTCACCAAGAGAAAGTCATTTGAAAGCCGCAAAGAGAATATTGAGGTATTTGAAGGGCACACAAGATGTTGGGTTGTGGTATCCTAAGGGGTCCAATTTTGAGCTTATTGGATATTCGGACTCCGACTATGCCGGTTGCAAAGTGGATAGAAAGAGCACTAGTGGAACTTGTCAATTGCTTGGAAGGTCACTTGTATCATGGTCTTCAAAGAAGCAAAATAGTGTTGCTCTCTCAACGGCCGAAGCGGAGTACATTAGTGCCGGAAGTTGTTGTGCACAATTGCTTTGGATGAAGGCAACCTTGAGTGATTTTGGATTGAAATACAAGAAAGTGCCTCTGCTATGTGACAATGAGAGTGCTATCAAGCTAACCAATAACCCCGTGCAACATTCAAGAACAAAGCACATTGACATAAGGCATCACTTCATTAGAGATCACCAAATCAAAGGGGACATTGCAATTGAAAGTGTTGGCATCGAAGATCAATTAGCGGATATCTTTACCAAGCCACTTGATGAGTCAAGATTTTGCAAATTGAGAAATGAGCTAAACATATTAGACTACTCCAACATGAAGTGAAAAGCATCCTACATTATATGACATGCCTCTCCTTCGACTAAAGCAAGGTAAAATTGGTTGACATGGCATTCATACTTTGATAAGGATTTGTCTAGTTCATGTAGACATGACATGCATGTTATAGGCTCATTCATGAAAAATCAAATGCTTTCATGTATATATGGTACCACTCTTGTTCTTTATGCTTGTATGATCAAGTGGTAGCATATGACATATTGATGGGCTTGCAAACCTAGTGTTGAATTTAGAACATGAGTTCATGATGTGTAACTTAACATGGTCAAGATAACCCTACTAGTGAGGTGTGAAGAAGCTTGTCCTTGGATCAAACTTAGTTACATATTCTAGGCAAGTAATCTAGATTGAACCAATGTAAAAATGAACTAAACCCCACTTATTGACTTGATATTCCCATAATTTGCACCATTTTTGGTGATTGTTGACAAAGGGGGAGAAGAAAGTCACAAAGATAAGAAAGGAAAGGGGTCAATTAAAAATTTGAAAGCACACAAGTAGGGGGAGCAAGCTCATGAATAAGTTGTTGCATTTGTGTATGCATTAACATATGAAATATTGCATTGTCACAACTTCAATTCCTATATTTGTTTGAATTGATGAAATGCTTAGAAATAGGATTTGAATGGTGATTTGACAAACTAGCATGCATAGGACTTATATGCCATACAAAGTACCTCTTTTACTTAAATGTTGATCTCACGAGGTACTTTAAGTTTGTGATGCATGACTAGCAAACAATGGTGCTAAGGATGGTATATTTCCGCAACTCCGATGGTATCACGCTTCAAAGGTCCATTCTATATACCTTAGCATCATTTGATAGTAGTAGCTCACCCAAACTTTCTAATTCATGCATATGTGAAAAATTGAACCAAACACAAGGAATCACATATGTAGGGGGAGCTAATACTACCAAAGTGCAAACTTGGTTTCATTATATATCTTTGTGAAGGTTGTCATCAATTACCAAAAAGGGGGAGATTGAAAGCCCATGTTTGGTTTTGGATAATTGATGAAACCTAGTTTGCTAACGATTGCTCTAAGTGCTTTATGAGAATTAATTAGCAAACAACAAGATGGAGCAAAGGACCGGGTCGGTGGAGGTCACAAGTGAAGGGAAATGACGGCGTCCATGAAAATGGTGTAAGTCCATCAACAAAGGAGAAAGCCCTATTGACGGCATCCATGCAAATGGTATAAGTCCATCATCATAGGTGTCCACAAGGTCCATCAAGAGATCAGAAGGAAGTTGATAAGAAACCGGGAGCTCAAGGCAAAGGTATAACCAATAGGAGCTCTTTTGGTTTTGGTGATCAAGACTCCATAGAGGGAGTGATCACATTTAGGATAGATAGCCGTACTATCAAGAGGGGCGAAATCGTTGATGAAATACGGTTATCAAGTGCCACTAGGTGTTCATGATCATTGCATATGCATATAGATGCTAGTGACACTAACTTGACCCGTGGAAAACTCTTTGAAAAGGCTAACACACGTGCACCTAAGTGAGAGATACTTTGGAGTGTTAGTGCCTTAAGAAACGGGGTGAAGTTTGAGGGTTAGAGAGGGTTTGGTTCTCTCTTCCTCCTGCCGAGCTCGCGAGGCAGGATTCGGCGAATTTCGGAGACATTACAATAGAAAAACTAGCGTCGGACCGTATTGTCACAGAGCGTCGGACCATTAGCCTCAGTCCGACGGCTAATACTGCTGAGAGCGTCGGACGCTCAGTTTCGGAGCGTCGGACTATTGTCCGAAGCGTCCGACGGTGCAAAGCGACGAAGAGGTAACACGTGGCGAGCTCTGAGAGCGTCGGACTCTCGTCGTTAGTCCGACGGTGAGCGTCGGACCATCGTCCGACGGTTTTCAGGGCTCAGGGAGCTCTCTGGAAACGTCGGACGGCCGCGTTCGTTAGTCCGACGGCTCCGTCTGACTGAGTCCGACGGTGGTCGGCTGAGGGCGTCGGACCGGTTGATTTAGTCCGACGTTCATCCGTCCGACGGTCGTTTTGGCGCGAGAAAATAGCCGTTGTGATCCAACGTTCGACTTCAAACGGCTAGTGACACGTGGCGTTCATCCGAGGCGTCGGACCATGCGGATTAGTCCGACGCTCGGGCCGTCGGACAGTCCGACGGTACGCAGTGAACTCTAAACGGCTAGTTCTTTGTGTGTGGCTTATAAATAGCGACTTGGCCGGTTTGGGGAGCATCTCTTGGTACTCCTAAACATCATAACATACTTGTGAGCCTTCCCACTCCACTCTCACTCATCCTACTTGATTGTGTTCATCATTTGGTGAGTTTGGAGAGCATCAAGTGCATTGCATTGATTGAGATCATCTAGAGGCACTTGGTAGTGATATTTCGCAGCGTTTTCTCTTGTTACTCTTGGAGTTTGCCGACTCCTAGACGGCTTGGAGCTGCGAGGATCGTTGAGGGGAGTTGGTGATTGTCTCCGCCTCCTATCAAGGTATTGTGAGGGGTTCTTGAGCCTATCCCCGCGGGAGATCGCGAAAGGCATCTTTAGTGGATTGCTCGTAGCTTGGTGGATCCCCATCTTGTGTTGGTTGTGCGGCACCCTTGAGAAGGGTTTGGCGTGTGATGCCAATTAGCGCGTGAACCTCCAAGTGGGTGTATCGCTACAACGAGGACTAGCTTGCCGGCAAGCAAGTGAACCTCGGTAAAAAATCTTGTGTCATCTCTCTACCGAGGATTTCCCTTATTTGTGATTGATTGGTTATATTGGACTTCATATCTTCTCTACACCGGGGGTATTGAAATCACCTTCTCTCTTTACTTTTGTGCACTTACTCTCGTGTGTAGCTTGTTAGTTAGTTGCTCACTTAGGAGTAGTGTATAGTAGTGACATAGCCTTTGAGTGTGAACTAGTGATCATAGTGTAGTATACTTGTCTAGGTGGCTTGCATAGCATAGTTTAGAGCTAGTGTTTTGCAAAGCTTGCTATTGTTACTAATCGGCTTGTTAAGTGTTGTTTGTAGATTTTTATAGGCTATTCACCCCCCCTCTAGCCATTTAGGACCTTTCAAGTGGGATCATAATCTGCGGAGTCAAAGACAAGCACCCTTCCCTGCCTTGGATAAATATAAAAACAAATCCAATGGTCCCTGCACGAATCAAGTCCTCGTGATGCATGGGTCGAGGCCACATATATATATGGATTAGACAATAATAACATTAATTGCAAAAATAAACTCGAGCTTACCTAAAGTTGTATGGGGCCATTATGACTTGCCTATCTTGAAATTGAAGCATTAAATTTTCTAAGTATAGGCAGTATCTGTCTTCCATCTCTCTTTCTAGCTTAGTAATAATCTCCTTAGTTTCTTCCTCAGTCTTGTCCTTCAATTTGTCATTGTCCTTTCCGATGCTGAATGTGTGCCGCTCCTCGCATATTTCGGTGGGGTCGAGATAGCCAATCCTCTCATCTGCGTGTGAATAAGGATCGATACCAAATCTCTCCTCCTGCTGGTCATGTTGTAGTCTGCAAGGCACATGTTCAAATGAATCTCATAGACTGAAACATAATACATCAAAATAATAATCAAGTGAGTATATGACCAACACTTACAATGCCCACACTGTTACGAGCTGAACGTCGAGTCTCTTGAGGTTCATCATCAAGTGCATGTCCTCGAACGTGACCACAGCTTTACTTCGCCCGTTCATAAAAGCTCTTGGTGGTATACATACGCTCAGAGCGTCGATGCCAACAGAAGCTGCTCTCATGTACCAGTCATGTATTCTTTTAATTAGAGATGCGATTTGGGTTACCTTTTCCCAAGTGAGAAGCGGCCTGCCCGGCACATATGTGTCAGGGACATTTTCATAATCCTCTTCGTTGGCTTTCTGATCTGTATGGTCTTCACAAAGGATTTCCCCGATTCCTCAGCCTCAAAACACTCAACGACATGACTTGTGCGGCTGCGTGCTATTCCTGACAACCATAGCATGGTCCCAGCAGTTTTTTGCTTTGGCCGGTGTGGAGAGACCATTTTAGGAACAACTTTCCTTTTCTTTGCTGCTGGGGGGTTTTTTCTTTGGTTTGTGGGGCTGACGGGGTCGATGTTTGCTCATGTTGTTTGTCTTGTGGGCCCGTTGGGGTCGATGTTTCCTCAGGTTGTTTCTCTTTACTTGCTGGGGAAGGTGGATAGTTGATAGGAGATGCTGGTGGCGGAGGTTCTGGAATTGGATGCACAGGCGAATTTGGTGAGGTAGGAAGAGGCCGGTTAGGTGATGACGACGGCGGTGGGTCATTATGAATGCTATGCTCGGTAGATGGTGGTGGCACACTCAACCTGATGTCTCGTCTAGGCCAAAGGTTGAAATTCTTGATGGCTTGTCCCAGTGTTTCAACGCCCTCGGGTGCAGGAATGTCCAATATGTCATCCTCATGTCCTTGCACTACGGTCACCACTTCGACCCTGCAGTACTCATCTGGAATGTTTGCACCATGAAACGTCCGTCTAGGGATTGCGAAGCCAGTGCCTACTTTCCTAGTACGAACATTGGTAATGCCATAGCTTATGACTAGTGAGCAAGGCGTTGGCACGTCAATGGCATCAACTGGATAGCGAACCTTTGCCGTAGACGCGACACTGCTTGGAGCATTTGCAGACTGTGCTATCAACTGCTGAGCTCCCAAGGGCTATGTCACCGGCACCAGCTGCATCTGCGGAGACTGTTGGGTGTTCATCCTTTGTTGAACAGTAGACATGACACCCACCAATTGCTGTGCAAGCTCGGTATCAGGACTTGCTACTAATTTAGTCACCATGTCTTTGAAGGCTTGCTTTGCCTGCTCCTCAAAAAAATCTTTCAAGTCCTCCTTGTATCGATCACGCTTCTTGTACATTCCGGCCCACTGCTCGCCGAATCCTTCTTTCCATCCTAGCCTTGACGAGATGCCTCGTACACGACTAGGGTGTTCGGGGTTACCAAGACCAAGAGTAAGGATGTCCCGCTCCCTTTGTGGCCTGGCACTTCCTTCCTTCACATGAGCTGCCGCCTCATAAATATTCTTCGCGGCTTCAACCATTGGATCAGAAAAAGATGCACCTAACTCAGATATTTCTCTTAGTTTGCGAGCACGAAGCCAGTTCGCGCTCCTTTCGCCAAGTTCCTCAGACAACACTGGCAACCCTGCTGCCTTCTTCGCAGCCTCTTCTTCCCTCCATTTGGGAACCTGCCGCTTGTAACCACTTGTGCCAAGGAGGTGGTGGTACTTGTTCTTCTTAGCAAGTGCTGAGTTCGCTTGGCTCTGGGCCAAGAATTCTGAGTTAGTCTTCTGCTCTTTGAAAACAGCCCACTGACCTTCTGTAATGTTGTACTTGCTGGTGGGGTCCAATCCTGTCTTCACATATTTGCTGTTCAATTCAGACCTCCAGTTGCGAAATGTGATGGCCAACTGCCTCATTGCATAACCCTTCACGAGTTCCTCTTCGTGTTGCAATTCTTCTTCTACTAGTTGTCGCATTTGAGACATGACCTCCTGTTCATAAAATTGGGCGCACACATGAAATCATGGATGAGTACATATATAGATAGAAGAGATTCGTTGAACTCCGTGTATGTTACCTCGTCTTCTCGTGGATCGTAAGTAGGGTCGCGCTCCATTTCACGACGAGCCTTCCTATCTACGCTGGGACACGGATCACTTGGACTTTGATATTGTTGCTCACTCGGCTCGTTATGTTGAGAGGACTCTGATGGTGAAGTCGTCATCGCGGTAATCTAACATAAAATATAACTCTAATTAAACTAAATTTTATGAATGTGTTGAAACAAAGTTCATCGAGCTTGCATATATCTAACATGAAAATAAGAAAATTATCACAAATTGAAGTGCAAATTGAATAACAAGCACCAAGGATATAAATAAAAATAAAAACAAATAGGTATACTCAATTTCTATTAACATATAACTGCATATAATGGGGTATATACAAATCATAAAGCAGAAAGAGAAGACAAATTCGGTGATAATTAAAAGAGAAGCATATTTGTCATCGTGAAGCTAGAAGGATTTAGGAATGATAGTTTGACTTTTTCTTAAATAGCTAGTCGACTTAATAAGAAAGCACTAATATACAAGAAAGAGCAAAAGTAGATCGTAGTGGACAAGAAATAAAGAATTGCATTGCTACTAAACGTACAAATTGTAATATGAATATTGAACATGTGTTTGCAATTTCGAGTATGATAACACTACTGATTTGATCTACAAAAATGGAATATGGTAATATTTTCAAACTTTAACCTGAAACACTAATTAAGGGCCTGTTTGCAACATGAATTTGTTTTTCTATAACTGTGTTTATTGTGTGAAAATGAACCGTATGATTTTTCTATATCACATCGCACATAGCACATCGCATATATATATATATATATATATATATATATATATATATATATATATATATATATATATATATATATATATATCTTTATAATTTTTTTATTTTAGCATTTTACATCTGAAATAAGAGATGGCATATATATCACATATATCACACCAGCCGGCCCACTATTCATTTCTTTCGAAAATACGAAATCATTTCCTAATGAAATTGGGCCGGCCCACTCGGTAGCAGGTCGGCCCACCAGCCGCGAAGCCGCCAGGGCGCAGCCGCCGCCGTGCGCCCCCGCACCGCCCGCTGACGCCGCCGCAGAGGAGTGCAACAAGGGCCTCCCACGCGCTCCACCCATCCTCGCGCACCCATCCTCACGCAGCACCTCGGGCCACGTCGCCACCATGCGCCTAGCATCGCCGCGCCGCCACCACTGCTGCCATCGAGGAGGACCGCCGCCGTCGAGGGCCACCGCGCGCGCCGAGGAGAGAAGGAAAACCTGGGAGAGAAAGAAACGAGAGGGAAGAGTTAGGGGCCTTACCGGAGAGCTTCGCTCGACGATGGCCGGAAGGTGAGAGGGAGACGGTGCCCGCGAGCCGGGGGAGGTTTCCGGTGATGACGACGAGCGCGGGACAAAGAGGCACGGCTCGCGGCGGCGGACGGGCGGCGGTCTCCGGTGTGGCGGCGGCGTGGCGCAGCGCGGCAGCCTGACGGCGTGGTTCGAATTGAATGGCGCCTTCGGGACTTAGGAAAATTTCGGAGTAGGACGGGCAAAGTATATATTGAGGCTGGTTTGTACTGGCGGTTGACAATGTGAACCGCCAGTACAAACCCTTTTTACAGGTGGTTGATAATGTCAACCGCCTGTACAAACCTTTTGTACAGGCGGTTGGTACTGTCTACCGCCTGTAGCAATAATTTTATGTGATGTTTTATGTTTATATTTATGCACATGCACATTATTTTTTGTTATGTTATATTTAGGGTTTAGCTAGATTTTTAATTAGCTTGGTTTAGCTAGGGTTTAGGGTTTAGCTAGGTTTTCAATTAGCTTGGTTTAGCTAGGGTTTAGCTTGGTTTAGCTAGGGCTTAGGGTTTAGCTTGCTTTTTAATTAGCTTGGTTTAGCTAGGGTTTAGGGTTTAGCTAGGGTGGTATCCAGAAATGTTTAGCTAGGGTTTAAGGTTTTTAGGGTAAACATGTTCAAATAGAGAAATGTAAACATTTTAAAATAGATAAATGTAAACATGTTAAATGTAGTATATGATACATGTTGAGATAGAAAATGGATTACATGACAAATGACAAATAGAATCTAGCCAGCTACTGTTCTTCCTTTTCCATCGAGGCGCACCCATAGCAACGAACTTTGTGGGATGCTTCGCTCAACGTGTCTTATCTTTACTGGATGGTCTACAAAGAGAGACATGTCACTAAATGGGTTAAAATCCTCTAGATCAATTACACCATCAACTCCTGGAGCTTGTTGCTTCTCAGGGAAAACTATATGCTTTGGCTTGTCAGAACTTTTCTTCTCATTTTTAGAAATGATTTGTTCAGCATAGAAGACCTGTGCGGCACGGTTAGTAAGGATCCATGGGTCATCTTTGTAACCTACCTTACTTAGATCAAGAACTCTGAGCCCATAGTTGTCCACTGTGACATGTTTGTCTTCAACCCATTGGCATCGAAACACGGGTATCTGAAATGTACCATAGTCTAGTTCCCATATGTCCTCAACGAAGCCAAAGTATGTACTAATCCCACCAGTTGCATCATCTATGGCCTCGCATCGAACACCACTGTTTTGTGTCATGCTCTTTTTGTCCTTAGACATGGTACAAAATGTGAAGCCACTGATGTCGTAGGTTTGCCATGTCGTGACCTGGCGTGATGGTCCACACGACAACTTCTTGATGATTTGTTCCTCAAACGTTTTCCCATCTGGAATTTCCTGCTCCCTTAGCCATGCGATGAACCGACGCTTGTGTTCCTGCTTGACCCAATCGTCCGTGTGCCCACCATTATGTTGGCGAAGATCATTCATGTGACGCTCGATCAAAGGATTCATTATCGAGAGCTGATGCAGGATGCTATAGTGTGCTTCGAGGATTACCTTGTAATCTGACGGGATAAAAGATTTCCGTCCAGTCCTCCCACTTCCATGTAGCCTTCCATCGTGTCGTGACGGGGGCAAACCTATTACAATCTGGTCTTTTAGGACACTATTGCAGAATGGGCCACCAGAAACAATGGCCTCTTCGGTACAGTACCCTTCTATCATGGACGCCTTAGGACGAGCACGAGTTGATACATAGCCATTCAGTACTGACATGAAACGCTCATAAGTCCACACCTCATGCAAATACATGGGCCCCAATGCCTCTATTTGCGGCACCAAGTGCGTCACAAGGTGAACCATTATATCAAAGAATGATAGGGGAAACACATCTCAAGCTGTGACAGAGTCTCCACCGTGAATTCTTGAAGTGACGGCAGCTCATCGCGGTCAATAACCTTCTGTGAGACCTTGTTGAAAAAGTAGCATAACCTGGTGATTGCCATCTTTAAGAACACCGGATTTATAGCCCTGATGGCAACAGGGAGGAAAGTAGTCAGCATGACATGACAATCATGTGAGTTGTAATTGGTCAGTGTAAGGTCTTTCATTGACATAATACTCCTTATGCTAGAGCAGAATTCAGATGGAACTTTCAAATTTTTCCACCACACACACATCGCACGTTGCTCCTCTGTGTCGAGGTTGTAGCTTGCTGCCGGGAGGTGATACTTCTCATTTTCTAGAAGAGCAGGGTGCAGTTTCTTTTTTATGCCCAAATTTACCATGTCCATACGTGAGTTGAGTCCATCCTTAGTCTTGCTCTTTATGTCAAACAACGTGCCAAAGACGCTTTCAAAGACGTTCTTCTGAACGTGCATACCGTCGATCACGTGTCGTATGTCTAACTCTTTCCAGTATGGCAAATACTTGAAGAAAATAGACATCTTCTTGAATGTAGCCCCTGGAGTTGGTTTCACATCCTTTCTTGGTTTTTCGTCTTTTTTCTTCTTCCCAAAAACAAATTTGATGTTGCTGACTATTCTGAAAACTGTTTGACCGTTACTGTTACCCGATGGAGCAGTAGAATGCAGTTCATCATTATTGTCGAAGTACTTATCCATCTTTCGCAAGCGGTACCTGTGCCCTTTCGATAAGAACCGTCTGTGCCTCATGTACACTATCTTCTTTGATGCATCAAGGAACACGTAAGCGGTTCCATCTATGCAGATTACGCATCCAAACTTTCCCTTGAACTGCCCTGATAATGTAAAGAGAGCAGGGTAATCGTTGATGGTCACAAAAATAATTGCATACAGTGTGAAAGTTTCTTGGCGGTACTCGTCCAATATTTCGACTCCTGTTTCCCACAATATTTTCATGTCCTGCATTAACGGCTCCAAAAATACATCTATGTCAACGCCGGGTTGCTTAGGTCCAGAAATAAGAATGGTTAGCATAAGGTATTTACGCTTATGCATCAAGCAAGGTGGAATGTTGTAGATGGTGAGGATCACCGGCCATGTGCTGTGCTTGCTGCTCCTCTCGGCAAATGGATTCATTCCGTCCGTACTCAAAGCGAACCTAACATTTCGTGGCTCCTTAGCAAATTCTGGATGGTTGGCATTGAAATCTTGCCATTGCTTGCCATCGGCTGGATGTCGTAACTTTCCATCGTTTTTATGCTCATCTGAAGCATGCCAGCTCATAAGTTGGGCATCCTTAGCGTTTGCGAACAAACACCTCAATCGATCAATCACGGGAAGGTACCACATCACCAGAGCAGGAATTTTCTTCTGCGCGTAGTAGTCTACTTCTTCTTTATCTTTCCTGGTGGGTTGGGTCTTTTGTTGGGTCTTCTTTCGCTTCTTCCCCGTATACACGGTGGTGGCACAATCTTCCTCTCGATAGTCTTTATTCGTCTTGTATCTACTTGCACCACAATTAGGACAACTATCCAAGTCTTTGTATTCATCACCTCGATATAGCATACAATGGTTTCTACATGCGTGGATCTTTTCGACACCCATTGTAAGCGGACTGATTAGCTTCTTTGCGTAGTATGTGTTAGCAGCAAACTCTATTCTCCTTTGGAAGCATGTCTGCGAGAATACTCAAGAACGCATCGAAGCTAGCATCGCACAAACCATACCGGGTTTTTACCATCAATAACTTTAGCACTGACCGCAACGTCGTGAAATCTTCCGTGCAACCCTTAGACTCATCAAAAAAAGGCTCTTGTGCAGCCTTCCTCATTTCCTCCATACCTTTCATGAAGAAGATAGATGGATCTAGATGACTACGCAATATTGCATCTAAGAAGTCTGCATCTTCCTCAGCACTAACATTGGGCGGACCATCAGCATTAGGCACAACAGGTTCACTCTGAGGACAATGTGTTTGTCTCTCCTGTATGAAATGACATCCGTCAGCAAGCATATCTGCACCACCGACACCGATGTTCACAGGAGTACCAGTTGTGTAAGCTGCAGAGCTACCCTCTCCATGCTTTGTCCAAATCAGGTAATTCTTCATAAATCCTCGGCACACGAGATAAGAAAATATTGCTTTCGTGTCATCAAATACGATAACATTCTTGCAGTCTATGCATGGACAATATATGTGCTTCGTATTTGACCTCCAAGCATGAATCTTAGCGACATCGATAAACGTCTGCACCTCAGGTATGTATGATGGATCAACTCGTGATAAATTGTACATCCAGAATGACCTCTCCATCATTAACTGTAAAAATATAATGAGTTTATTATGACCAATGCAAAATAAAAATGATTGTTTATAGATATTATTTAATTAACGAACCTTTTTTCTAGCAACCTTGTTCGAAGAAATACAGATGAAAACCGTTCACTTGAGAATTTTTGAATTTGTAGACCTTTGGAACCTTAGTTCACTAAAATTTAGAAGAATAATGTGTGTTAAGACTCATTCTCAGTGTGAAAGATTGAATATTTTGCAAATAATAAAGATAATTTATAATATAGACACCCAATTAAATAGAAGAATAATGTGTTCCAACAAAGGATTGAATATAGACACCCAATTAAAAAAATAGAAAAAACTAAAAAAACTAGCTCTCCCTACATGAATACACAAGAGTACACACCATTCATGGAAAAAACTAATATAACCTAAATTAAGAAGTAATTATGAAAAGAGAGAGAAGAGATACACTATCTAACCTTCATAAACAACCTAATTTGAATAAATAAAGATAATAACCTAGCAATCATTCTCTCTAACTCATGGAAAACCTTAGATCCAAAAAGTGGCTTAAATTGAGTAAAGTAGATTAAATAGAGGCAAAAGATACATAAACTGACCTTTCTTAGCAGCCTCCTCCAAAGAAATGAAGAAGAAAACCTCTCCCCTTGTATTTTGGCAGATCCGGACCTCCATAAATGTTTTCAATGACGGCTGGCTGCGAGTAAGTGTTCGGTCGGGAGGAGAAGAAGGGGTATTTATAACAGATTTCACACTGGCGGTTGGCCTGACGAACCGCCAGTGAAAATCAATTAACACTGGCGGTTTTCTTAAACCAACCGCCAGTGAAAAGTACCTTAACACTGGCGGTTGGCTTAGCTCAACCGCCAGTGTAAATGGTGTTTACACTGGCAGTTTTCTTAAGCCAACCGCCAGTGAAAATAGTACCTTAACACTGGCTGTTGGTTTAGCTCAACCGTCAGTGTAAATGGTGTTTACACTGGCGGTTCCCTTAAACCAACCGCCAGTGTTAAAGTTACGATTGGCGGTTGGCTTAATAAAACCGCCAGTGTTAATTAGTTTTTACTGGTGGTTCTTAACTCTGGTCCTCCATTTTATTTGCACTAGTGGCCGGTGAATGAAACTGTCAGTAAAAAAATACCCGGCGTCACTATAGAGCTCCTGTGTACTATATCAAAACCTGATTAAAAAAGGCGCTTTTGAGCAATCGGCGCCCCACCGAAGGAAGATGGCTGGTGAAAAGCAGAAGCTTAATGAGAAACGGACCCTTAGACACTTGCTAATCAAACATCTATCTGACCCTTGACAGCAGCTTCTTGGAGATGCAATGAAAAGGGTAGATCAGAAAGGAACAAAAGTTAGAACGGATGGGCTCGGCCATCAGTGCC
This sequence comes from Eremochloa ophiuroides, assembly GCA_038502445.1. Taxonomy (NCBI): domain Eukaryota; kingdom Viridiplantae; phylum Streptophyta; class Magnoliopsida; order Poales; family Poaceae; genus Eremochloa; species Eremochloa ophiuroides. Next base: position 61,389,305 of record JAHLJS010000006.1, read on the forward strand.
CGAACGTGACGCCGTAGTGTTACCGGGAGCGTGAAAACGGCGGGCCACTTGCGCAGGCGGCATGTCGACTGTTTCTACTAGCAGTTATCTGATCTACCAGGCCCCGGTGGTGACCGAGTTCCTGAGCTACTCCCTCCATTCCAAAATAAATATCGTTTTAAAATTTAGACTATCTTCTTTCGATCATTCGTCTTATTCAAAAATTTTATGAAACAATTAATTATTTTATTACGAAATGATTCATTATTAGATGTACTTTAATCTTAATGTGTTTATTTTTATATTTTCGTAAATTTTTTAAATATGACGAATGGTTAAACGTCGAATTTAAAAAGTAAAAAATGACACTAATTTTGGGACGGAGGGAGTACGCGACTGCTTGCCCGTCGCGTTGCTTTCTGCTCCAGGTAACCCGTGGGAAAGGGTAAGATCCGAGGAGTGCAGCGAAATGCTCTCTGCTGATGCATTCGCCGCCGTGGCAGCGTGGCAGGTTTGGCTTCCGTTATTAAGCTTGAAGATGAAGCCATAGCGGTTGAAGCGATAGAGACGAAGTGTGCTCATGTCCTAGGAAGCTGAGCTCCGCACTACTTCTTTAGAGATTCGAAGGAAATAAACCATGCTCCCATCGAATCATTTGGGAAGTGAACCACCAGGTATATACGAGGATCTGAAAACATAATATGAAGAGAACTAGCTATAAAGCTGATCAAACTAGTTGCCACCTCGTTCCACAGTACTCCTATATGTACATGTACAGACAAGCTAGGCCGGGTGACCAACGAATCATACACTCCTCACCCTGAAACCAGAAACGGTAACGGGCTAGGACACTTAGCTATACTAGCTAAAAAGTTTGTTCACGTGTATCTTAATAATCCTAAGCAAACTCCGGCACTCAATAATTAAGCTACTATCGGTGTCACACCACCGGCGTGTGGTCAAACCTGTTCTCCTTTATCGGCGGGAGCATGGGCCTCCGAGGCGCATGCCGCCGGCTCGCGCCGCCACCACTGGAGCACCCGGCCCGTAGCTCGCCTTTGAGCTGGGCCATCCTGGCCTTGCGCTCCCGCGCGCTCTGCGCTTTCAGCCTCGCCACCAGCGCCTCCGCGTCCTTCCTCCTCATCACCATCTTCACCGTCAACACCTTGCCGGCCGCCGGCGCGCCGGCGGCGGCACCACCCGCCTCCGCACGCGTCGTCGTTTCCTCCTTCTCCTCGACGTCGTCGTCGTCGTCGTCGTCACGCCCCTGCTGCTTGCGCGCCGTGGCCACCACGCGGCGGTTCTGCGGCGTGGCAGGAGGCGCCGCGCCGGCCTCGGTGACGACGACGGCGTTCTCGGAGCGCCTGCGCAGGGCCCCGGCGCCCCTCCTCCTGCCGGTGGTGGCCTCGTCGCGGGAGGCGCGCGGCGGCACTGGCCCGGTGTTGCCCATGTCTTTGCGTGCGTGGAGCGGGTCTGGCCAAGTGAGTGGTCACGAGGGAGTGACACGAGATGGTGGTGTTCGGAACTCGGATGGTTCCTCGATCGGCCGTGCTTCAACTATTTGTAGCGTCACGAAGCGGAGGACTTGTTCAGACAAGGGTAAAAGGGACGTGTGCACAGCGCAGCGCGGCACGGATAAGTTCTCTCGTTGCTGTGCTCGGTGCTCCACGGGTGCAGACTGAACGGAAGCGCGGGAACTAAAGGCCTGTTTGATTGAGACCTATCAGGTAGGTTCACTGGTTCGGCCATCAATCTCAGTCTCGACGTCTAAAATTAAACATCTACGATAACCACGACCAGAATTCTATACTTCTCCTAATAAAGTGGGTTTCTTTAATTTTTCCATTCAAAATTTAGTATAAATTTTTCTTTCTAAACATTTCCCTGTGAAATTTTCATATGCTACAACTAATAATGGTAGTGTTTTACTACTAATAAAAAACAGTAGAAGATTTCCACCATTTTAGTAGTGAAGTGGTTGCGTCAGGAAACCGTATCTAAATGCCTACTAATTCACGTACCTATTACTTGAGCATAATTATACTTCCTCGTCCTCTCAAAAAAAAAAATACATCTTCGTTATTGAGAAATGGTTTTTAAATATAAGGGAAGAAGTCACTCTATTCATTCCTTGATTTAAACGGACTCGAATCAAGTTTCAAGTTGCACAACCCTTTTTTTTAAGCAAGATAGCATCTTTGAAATGGTCTATACATAGATTGTGACGGCGTCGAAGTGTCTCGTCAAGGCATTAACTGTTGCTCTCGGATTCGAGTGGAATTAATTAGTGTTACTGGAAAGATAAAAGCAATGGTTACAACTTTTGTTTCAGCACACTATTGAGATTATGCACCAATTATTCCCCCAAAAATATCGGATATTCAGCTCAATTCATACATACTCTGAAATTAATTTACTGGGCCTACACCTACGTACTGTCGATATGTATAGATGTGCTGGTTTGAAGCCACCTCTTTGCAGAGCTCGTGTGGCACATGGCCGGGTGACCAACCACCCATACTATACTGCCTTAACTGAAACAACAAAAGGACCCGTAAGCTAACAAGTTAGTCACTGCTACTACTGACTTCTAATCAATCACCGGTGCCCAAACTAGCCGTCGTGTCACACCACTGAGGGCTGGGATGAAGTTCATGCTCTCCTTGGCGCTAACTAGTTCTCCTTGATCGGAGCGAGCCTGGGCTTCCACGCGTCCCGGCACGGCGTCGGGCTCGCGCCGCCGACGCGGACGCCGGCGCAGTCTCCGGCGCGGAACTCGCCCTTGAGCTCGGCCATCCTGGCCTTTCGCTCCCGCGCGCTCTGCGCGTTAAGCCTCGCCACCAGCGCCTCGGCGTCCTTCCTCTTCAGCACGATCTTCACCGTCACGACCGCGGCGGCCGGCGGCGCCGAGGAGGCCTTGCCGACGGCGGCGGCGGCGGAGTCGTCGTCGTCGTCAGACCCGACGGCGCCGCCCGCCCACGAGACTCCCCCTGCACGAGCACCAGCTTTTGCACGCGGACGCGAACGCTCCGGCACCACCTCGGTGACGAAGCTCTTGGGACGCCTCCCCCTCCTGGTCGTCACGGCGGCCGTTCCGGCCTCCTTGTGGCACATGCGCGGCGCCACCGCAACAGTGTTGCCCATGTCTGTCTGTGCGTGCGTGGCCTGTGCTGTGGCCAAGTGATTGGCCGCCTGTTACAGAGTGAGACGAGGCGGAGGCAAGGGTGCTGCTGGCGCGGTGGCGCCTGCCCTGGTGGTGGTGGACACTGGACAGAAGAACTGGTGGTGCTCGGCTGTTGGTGTTGCTGGCCCGGGCGGTTAAATAACACTAAAAGCAGTGCGCGCCCGTGGCGAAGGGGGAGGACTCGTTCAACCGAAAGGGGGTAAAAACTAGAAGGACGTGCGGCAGCCTGCCGTATAGACCTGGGCTCCCCGCGGTCCACGGGGACTGAACTCTGAAGAACGAGTGGCCACGCCCACGCTGTTGGTCGGAACCTGCCGGGAGCGCAGGCTGTGGCTCGAGACCGCCAGACCGTGGACGACGGGGCGGAGGGAGTTTCGCCTCGATTCGATTCGAGCTGAGCTTTTGACCACGGGTGATGGCGACTAGTGCTGCCGTGGGGGTGGCTAGAAAAGGGGGCGTTTTCTGTTTCTTAGAAAGATGGTACGCGGAGCGTATCGGAAAAACTCAAGGCAACTCAACTGATCGACCGTGGGGGGCGAATGTACTAGGCTTTGCGTTGACGGGTCGTTGTGAGCTGCTGCCACAGGGGATCCCACTGTCGTACGTACTCGTCGGTTTACTCCGTTCTGTTTCAGTTTGTTTCGAATTCAATTGCCTAACGGTTTCGGGAAAATTCATTCATTCAAAAACTCAATGGTCCAACCGGTTGTCATTTTTCTGGATTTTCAATCGTCCAGACAGTTTCAGAGCAGCTGGTTAGGCATGGTGGGTTAATCACGAACTGGCTGGCGCGACGAGAAGACAAGTTTTAAACACTTAACAGGCCGCGCAACCATCCAAACACCTATAATAAACCAACAAAGGTGTGTTCGTATACGTCGACCGAGAACGAGACTCGGCGTCATACAGCAGTGACCATCAGAGACTTGAAAGATGTGTACACTCTCTGCAAATTTACAGACTGGTGGCTCAGTTGCACTTGCATACACACAGAAAATAATCGCCATATTACCCGGCAAATTCACATCTATTTAATGAAGGAAAAAACTATACATTATTCGTTTGGACTACAAAACCACATGCAGACATGCAACCCATAATAACTGGAGAAGAAATGGAAACAATAGCCAACAAAATTTTCAACTGTGACTATCTATCGTCAAAATATAGAGGGGCTTCCTTTCCTTAATGAGCCCGGATTTATCTGTTTCTTAGACAACTACAAGAACAGTATTTGCTGTGAGGAATTACAGGATATGCTGCCGACAACACAAAACATGCTTCGGTTTATGCCGCAACCGGCTGAACGAGCCCTGCACCGGAGGGAGTAATGTCGCCTGCAGCATTCTGATCATACCTTGATAAGTACTTGTCTACAGCTGCAGCAGCTTGCCGCCCCTCCGTGATGGCCCAAACCACCAGTGATTGTCCACGCCTGCAGTCCCCGGCTGCAAACACACCATCAACACTGGTCGCAAAGTCTCCAAACTGCGCTTTGAAGTTTGATCTGTTGTCCTTCTCCAAACCCAGTTTCTCAGCGATAGTCTGCATGAAGACAAGACTGTTAATTGACGAGAATTTCTCATACCTGGTTCTTTAGCCACTAGAACAAATGGTAATAGTAGGCACTGGAACTAGAATAGTCTTGAGGGGTACTAACCGCTTCAGGACCTAAGAATCCCATAGCTAGGAGGACGAGATCAGCCTCAATAATCTCTTCTGATCCTTCTATCTCCTTGAGTTGAAATCTTCCATCTACTTTCTCCCACTTCACACGCACTACCTCAAGGGCCTTCACCTTGCCATTTTCATCACCAATAAAACGCTTTGTCAAGACTTCATAAGTTCTTGGATCCTTCCCAAACTTGGTAGCAGCTTCTTGATGCCCATAGTCAACACGGAAAATTCTTGGCCACTAAAAGAAAAAGGAGAATTAAGCAAATAAGAACACCCAAGCTGGAAAAGATGCACAAGCAATGATATGTTCTTTGCACTCAGCAATCTAAGGATAAATGCAATACTCCAATAAATGTGATAAATAACTGCAAAGGGAGACAGGTAGTCACCTGGGGCCATGGATTGTCAGCAGCTCTATTGCTTGGTGGTTTTGACAGGAGTTCAAGATTTACAAGGTTGGTGCAACCATGCCTAATAGACGTGCCAATGCAATCTGTGCCTGTATCACCTCCACCAATAACCACCACCTTTTTTCCACGGGCAGATATATATTTACCATCCTCCAGGTTGCTGTCAAGTAAACTTTTCGTATTTGCATGGAGAAATTCCATAGCAAAATGAACTCCAGATAGCTCACGTCCAGGGATGGTGAGATCTCTGTTAAGGACATGTCATAGGTCAAAATACAGCACAGCTATTTGAAGTATATGTAAGATGGTGCTATTTTTGTTGCAGTTATTGAATGATATACCATCCGTATCTTACAGACAAATATACGGGCCTATTTAGGAGCTATAGTATAAATCAAAATTATCTGGGAGCCTTTAGTTTGTTACCTTGGTTTTGTTGCTCCACAAGCCAAAATAACTGCATCATTCTCAGAACGTAGACGTTCAATTGAGTACAAAGGATCACTACCAACATTGGCATTCACCACAAATGTAACACCCTCTTCCGCCATTAAATTAACACGGCGCTGGACAATCCCAATCTTGTCTGTCTTCATGTTTGGCACACCATACATCATTAAACCTCCAATTCGGTCTGCTCGTTCGAACACAGTTACGAAATGGCCCATTTTATTTAGTTGATCTGCAGCAGCCAAACCAGCTGGTCCGCTGCCAATAATGGCCACCTTCCTTCTGTAATAGGAACATTTCATTGTTAATGGACATAACTGAGATACTACCTAGTAGTGAAATTAAACTGTAAACAAAGAGAAAAACAAACGAACAGTTTATAAAAACTTAAAAAGCAAATACCCTGTTCTGTGAAGTGGAGGTCGAGGAACCATCCATCCCTCTTCGAAACCTTTGTCTATGATTGCACATTCTATACTTTTGATAGACACCGGATTCTCAATAATCCCAAGAACACATGACCCCTCGCAAGGAGCAGGGCAGACTCGTCCAGTAAACTCAGGGAAGTTGTTTGTCTCAAGTAATCGATCCAATGCTTCACGCCATCTGTTCTGGTGAACTAATTCATTGAATTCTGGGATCTTATTTCCAAGAGGACAACCAGCACCTGAGCTTTCCTGTGCAAGTAAAATAAAAATGTTAGGAAAAGAGCTCCAAGATCTTATCATCAGTAGATAAGAAAAGGGGCAAACAAATTGCATTACAGAAGTACTATAGAGAAACAACTTCAATTCAGCATCTGAATAAAGAAATGTATCCATATTAACGATGATGGAAAGAGAATTAAAACACATACTCCGTTCGTCCTGAAATATAAGGTATTGAAGCATTCAAATTTTGTCCTAAACTATAAGGCATTCTAGGTGAACTAACTCCCCCAAAGTCTCAATCACATCCGTAGCTGCCATTAGTGTCTATCACCAAGCACAAAATATGGTAAGCACAAAGTCTATCTATAGTTAAGGGAGGATTACATGCGTCATTTGCATTACCCCATAATTTGTCCTAAAATTCCTAGGATTCCTTGTATCTCAGGATGGAGGGAGTATAATAAAATAATAAACAGAAAAAATAGAAATATCACCTGATGACAGAAAGGAGTGCCACAGTCCATGCAACGAGCAGATTGTGTATTTAATAGTGGGCCAGGTGTTGATTCAATTGCAACTTCCTTCCAATCTTTAACACGCTCTTTCGGATCTCTGTAAGAAATACTCTCTCGCTCATATGTAATAAAACCTCTGTACTTTTTGGCATTGGCGACACGTGTTGGTCGGCTTGCTGATTGATCAGATTGTACTTTCTGTACATGGAAGTTGATACAATTAGCCAATGAGAGCTTCCAAGAATTAGAATTTTATTATTAGCTGTTTCTGATGAATAAACATTTGTGCAAGGATTTAATTCTCTATTGAATGAATATGTTATAATGTCATAAAATGTCATAATTAAACTAGAAATGTTAGATATCATGAATTAATAATTTACAATAGCTAAGTAGGAATCCATGGTATGAAAAATGAAACAGAGTTGCACTTGAAAATGTATCTCACCTTAGTTGTCACAGAAATTCCATTTGCCATCTTAGGCTCCTTTGCATGCTTAGCACCAGCCTTTTCCACCTTCATGTTTTCTAAAACCCTCTTGTAATCCCTTGGATATACTTTTACAAATTTTGGAAGAAGATTATCAAAATTGGAGAGTATGTCTCTAGCCAAAACACTCTCAGTGTTGCGACGATGTTGCTCAATCATCATTTTCAATGTGATGATGTCATCTTCTTCCTCTACATGATATAGATCAACTAACTCATTGTTGCAGCGAGCGCTGAATTTTCCATCAACATCATAAACATAGGCAATGCCTCCACTCATGCCAGCAGCAAAGTTCCGTCCTGTTTTTCCAAGGATAACCACAGTGCCTCCAGTCATGTACTCACATCCATGATCTCCAATTCCTTCAACCACTGCTAGAGCACCTGAGTTGCGAACACAAAACCTTTCTGCTGCCATACCATTGAAATATGCCTCTCCCATGGTCGCACCATATAGAGCCACATTACCGATGACAATATTGTCCTCTGGAATAAAAGAACTGTTCCTTGGTGGGTACACAACAATTTTCCCACCAGATAAGCCCTTACCAACATAATCATTGCTGTCTCCTTCCAGCTCAAGAGTGATTCCAGGACAAAGAAAAGCACCAAAACTTTGACCAGCACTTCCAGTAAACTTCACATGAATTGTACCAGCAGGCAATCCATTCATGTGGTAACGTTTTGTGACTTCATGACTGAGCATAGTTCCAACTGCTCGGTTCGTGTTCTGGATTGGAGTCTCAATGAAAACAGGGACTTGCTTTTCAATAGCAGTTCTTGACAAATCTATTAGTTTGTTATCTAATGCCATGTCTAGGCCGTGGTCTTGCTTCTCAACACAGTACTGAGCGACACCTGGACGAATCGCTGAAGCTGGCTTCAAGATTAGTGAGAGATCAATGTTCTCAAGTTTCTCATTGCTCTTCACTACTTCTGGATCAACCTCAAGCATATCAGAACGTCCAACCATTTCAGTAATGGTGCGGAACCCAAGGTTTGCCATGATTTCTCTTAGCTCCTCAGCAAGCATGAAGAAGAAGTTAATGACATGCTCTGGTTCTCCAGCAAACTTTGCTCGAAGCACAGGGTCCTGAGTAGCTATACCAACAGGACAAGTGTTCATGTGGCACTTTCGCATCATAATACAGCCAAGTGTGATCAGTGGTGCAGTGCTGAAACCAAATTCCTCAGCACCAAGCAAGCAAGCAACAGCAACATCTCTACCAGTCTTCAACTGTCCATCTGTTTGCAGAACAGCTCGACCACGAAGCCCATTTGCTACTAGAGTTTGATGTGTCTCAGCCAACCCAAGTTCCCATGGAAGTCCAGCATTCTTGATACCTGTCCATCTTGAAGCTCCCGTGCCTCCATCATGGCCAGAAATAAGAACATGATCTGCGTGTCCTTTTACAACACCACTAGCAACAACCCCAACACCAGCCTCAGAAACTAGTTTGACACTGATACGGGCTCCAGGATTTGAATTCTGCAAAGGCAAGAATCACTATCATTGAACAGCATTTGCAAGGTGAGATTCACAAACATACATGGAAGTTCACCAGTAAAAAGTAGCAAGAGTTGCCCTCACAGCAAGTGATCCACGAATATTAAGATCAATAAGAGGACTTCATACGTTGATAAGACAGGGAGTGAAAAAAAAAAATTGAGCCAACAACAACAATCAATGAGCCATGGATCTTGTGGGTATAGAAATCAGCATTACTCTATTAACAATTTATACCTTAAGATCATGTATAAGCTGTGCAAGATCCTCAATGGAGTAAATATCGTGATGCGGAGGTGGACTGATCAGTCCTACACCAGCTGTGGAATGTCTTGTGACAGCAATGTCACCAATAACCTTGTGGCCTGGAAGCTCACCACCTTCACCAGGCTTGGCACCCTATAGAAATTTAAGGTAAAAAATACACTAAATCCAAAATGAAATATGGAAGACCCATGTTCTTTCAACAGGATGTAATCATTTTTAATGGCTGCATAGTGCATAGTGTTAAAGTACCTGAGCCATTTTTATCTGCAGCTCATCTGCATTAGTCAGGTAATAGCTGGAAACTCCAAACCGTCCACTGGCAACTTGCTTGATTGCACTTCGTCTTGGGTTCATTGAGCCATCAGGAAGTGGTTCCATCCGAGAGGGCTGTTCCCCTCCCTCACCTTCACAGATATATCAGAGCAAGTGCATTTGGTCACATAGATCTTATACGTGGGAATAAGTATATTTAATATTATAAGATCTTAGAAGTAGGGGCCTCTCATGCTGTTGTGCTAAAAAAAGAATACTACTCATGTTCCTGAACCACAATATGATTATATGAGACAATATATTAAAGGGGTTTATAATCTAAAAGGAACACTGCATGCAGCAGGGTGTAGGAGGAAAAAAATAACTATTCAAGTACTTCTATTAAACCCCAGAAATTTATAGTACATGTCCTCATCAGCTATGTAGTACCGTTTTAAAATTATAAAAGTAAGGCAAAAATCTTTCTTGCAATAAATTATAACAAACAAATCAGTATGATATGCTTTCAAAAGCTAGTATTCAACATCAACAAGATGAAAAGGTTACCGGAAGGCGTGGGATAAGTTTATCTCGAAAGAGCAGATATGCAATGAATAATTTAGTTCAATTTGATAACAACAACTTAACTGTAATTTTAGACACAATTGTGACTAAAATGTTGAGTGCAGAGAACAGGCTCACGTAATAAAAGATAGGCAGCATCCTATTCGCGTTTCAGGAAAAGAACAGCACATCACTCTTACGAAAACTAGAAAATGGTCCATACATCCTACTTTTGTTCAGATGGTTTTTCATGGAGCCAATGTGCCCAAAAACACATCCCCCACATTTATAAAAGAGAAATGCTACATATGGATGAGAACATACCTGTATTAGATTTTCCTCCAAGTTTGTTCATGGCGATAGCAAGGGTAGTATGTGCTTCCAAAGAAATAGAACCATAACTCATCGCTCCAGTACAAAAGCGTTTCACTATCTCACTTGCAGGTTCAACCTCATCCAAAGATATCTTGTTAGAAATGTCTTTGAATTTCAGCATACCACGTAGATTGCACGCCTTGTTGAGCTCCTGAATTCTTTTCGAATATTCTTTGTATGCTGCCCGGCTGTTGACTCTAGCTGCTTCTTGTAATTTTCCCATTGCAAGTGGGTCGTTCAGATGAATTTCACCATTTTTCCTCCAGTGATAATCCCCTGGGTTGGGAAGGGCCTTTGCATCTGCACTGCCAGCTGGAGCGATTCTTGATGGGAAAGCTAACTCATGAAGACGGAGAGCATCTCGTGCAAGCATTTCAAATGTTGCACCCTCAATTCTGCTAGGTGTGCCTTCAAAACACTTGCCAATCACTTCGGAAGAAAGACCAAGAGCTTCAAAAATTTGCGCACCTTTGTAGGATGCAAGGGTGGATATTCCCATCTTCGCAAGAACTTTCATCATTCCATAGTTAGAAGCATAGAAATACTTCCTCACCAGCTCTTCCTTTGAGTAGGGTTGTCCATCAGCATTAGGAGGAATCTTTCCATCATTCTGCAAGCACCAAATTGCTTCAATAGCCAAATAAGGGCATATAGCATCAGCACCAAATCCAACCAGGGTGCAGAAATGATGCACTTCACGAGGTTCAGCTGACTCAACCAACAATCCTATGCGTGTCCTCTCAAAATTTGCAACAAGGTGCTGATGCACTGCTCCCACTGCTAAGAGAGAACTGGCAGCAACCCGGTCTGAGGAAAATCCTGCATAACAATTTCAGGCAAACAAATAAAGTCAGATGTACGTGGCGCTAAACTTTGATGGACTGTCATAGGAATTGAATTGTGTAAAGTAGGAGCTATGAACAAGCAAGCTATGGCACATTGTGCAAATGGAAAGAGCGACAGATAGTATAATTGAATATGTTTGTAAGCTATAACAAATTTGTAGGATGCATTAAACTCATCTGTGGGGAAGTTTAATTAACTGTTGGGTGATCGGTATAATCATATATAAGATATAGAACAAAAATAGACTGCTGTAAATAAATTTCTAACCTCTATCTGAGAGAACCAAAATAGCGTAGCCCTTGCGTATGGCTTCACGAGCTTCAGCACAAATTCTGTCCAAAGTTTCTTCCAAGCCCTTCCTTCCAAACTTTTTTGGATAAGTTATGTCAAGCACCTTAGTTCGCCAACCTCGATAATTCATATTTTTAATAGCCTCCATTTCATCAATAGAAACCAAGGGACCATGAAGTGCAAGGCGGTTGCATTGTTTTTCAGTTGTTTCCAACAAGTCACCTTCTGGGCCAATCATACACTCCATGGATGTAACAATTTTCTCTCGAATAGGATCAATCGGAGGGTTTGTAACTTGTGCAAACATCTGCTTGAAGTACTCAAAAGTCAATTTCTCCCTGTTTGACATCACCGCAAGTGGTGTGTCATTTCCCATGGAACCGAGAGCTTCCACTCCATCCTTCGCCATTGGCAGTAGCAACATTTCCAGGGCTTCCACCGTGTACCTGGTGTACATCAGCTAACTATCAGCAAAACTTGAAAATGCCAATGGTTACATCAGTTAACTATCAGCAAAACTTCCTTGCTTACCCAAAGGCCTTCAGTGGGGGCAAAATGCCATTGATACCAACATCATCCTTGTCGTCATTCTTTTGCTGCACCAAATTTTTAGTCATAAGTGCCAAATTACTTAGGTTTGGACCAAGTTGTCACTAGTAATGTTGGTGCATGGTTAAGGACTTACTGGAAGTGAGCTCGAAATGCTTGGAGCAACTCTATTGGTTTCTGGCACTGATTCGACAATATCCTTCAGGTATATCTTTTGTCTCTTAAGCCATTCACCATATGGGTGAGCTTTAGAGTATTGTGCTTTCAGAGCTTCATCATCCACTACAGTGTGATTCTCAAAATCAACCAATAGCATCATTCCAGGGTTTAGCCTGCCTTTTCTCAGCACATCTTCAGGAGGAACATCAACAACACCGACCTCACTACCCATGATCACACGCCCACTGTGCGTGACATAAAACCGACCAGGCCTCAGACCATTACGGTCCAGGGTAGCTCCGAGGTAACGGCCATCAGTAACTGTATTGAAAGAAAAGTTAGGATTATAGATAGAGTAACAGTCAGAAGAATCATCAGATAAGGAAAGTGGAATAGAATATATTTACAAGATATTAGAGCAGGTCCATCCCAAGGCTCCATAAGTGCTGATAGGAACTCGTAGAGAGCTTTCTTCTCAGGATCCATGTTTCCATCATTCTGCCATGCCTCAGGGATCATCATCATCACAGCTTCTGGCAGGCTTCGCCCACCTCGGACAAGAAGCTCAAGAACATTATCGAATGCGCCTACAGTTAAAAAAAAAAATCCAGGCCATAAGTTTCCAAAAGATAGATAGGCATTTTTCATTTGCCAGGTGTAACTGTGCATCACACAACACTTGAACATTATGTGCTCATACCAGAATCAGAAGAGGTAGCATCAACAATTGGCAGAATTCTTGAGAGCTGCTCCTTTGATAATCCAAGCTTCTCAGCCTCTAACAGACCCTCACGTGCGGTCATCCTGTCATAAATCCAGATTACTTAAAGACAAACTAAGGACCATGAAATCCAAACAGCATTAGAATATGGAGATGACTGTGTTCACACCAAAATATGAAACTATTGTTACAGCAGATGTAAAAAGGTTTAGGAAGATTACCAATTCTTGTTTCCTCTAAGGGTATTGATCTCTCCATTATGACCTAAAACACGCATTGGTTGCGCACGGTCCCAGCTGGGAAAGGTGTTTGTGGAGAACCTTGAGTGAACCTGTTTCCATATATGGATTTTAGAAATCATATTACAGCCATAGTTTGCAGCTTTAAGATGCTGAATAGAACATCAGAATGGAGCACTAGCACTACCAAAAAAGAAAGCGTCAGTTGCATAGAATTTCATGCAAAACAGTTGGGAGCCCTAAGCTACCTCAAACCAAACACATTTCCTTCCCACCACCTAATCGGAGGTCACATCCTGATGAGTCGGGCATAGCAGTCGGCCATAGCAGAACTGCAGCTGGACTCTGCAACATGGTTATCGGGTATCAACTAATAGAGATTTCTAATACTTCACTTAAGGCATCAAGAACCAGGACTGAAATAGCATATGAGTAGAGCAGTGATGGTAAGACAGTTCAAAGTTTGATGCCTGCATGGGAGCGTATCTTCTTACAACAGCCTTGCTATTATTGGTTCCCATCTGCTGAGACTATGACCATGACAATTTTTGTGTAAGAGTGTCAAAGTTTTGTATTTACCAGAGCCATATAACTCATGAAGTTTTCATGACCTAGGTCTGCATAGTAGTAGCCCTTAAGCTGGGCCGGTTTAAGCTGGCCCTTGTAAACAATAGTCCTGCAATATGAAGAAATACAACTTCCAATAAGAATTATTCATACAAACATAAGTCAGCTAAAATGCCATTTGGCTGCAAATTTACAATTGTTAAGAGCAAATGGAAGGCAATATTTTGTCATCCCCCTATAGAAATTCAAAATTCTTGCCAAAATTACATTCCAGAACTGTGCTTAGTGGGGACTCCCTGATCCTTTTCAGCCATGAAACCTATTGAAATCAAAGCATAAACAGAAACTTTTCAGGCGAGAAAAGGGAAGCACCTTGAAGACAGAGAGCACATGTAGAAATCCCTCTCTCCTCCACGCTTAATGTTCAGAGCGGCTCGGACAGAGATGATTGAGATTCTCCTAAGGATATATAGCTGCAACAATTCATCATGAAAAAAAAATGTTAAATGCAAATCCACCGCATGTGCTGATCATCGAACGGTATGGAATTACCTGTTGCTCAAACTCAGCCTCTGATCTTGAACTCTTGGTAACAAAAACCTGCTCAATGACTGGCTCAGTCTCGAGTGCAGATTCACCCAGGTCTGAGTTGTCAGTGGGAACCGGACGCCACCCAAGTATTACATGTCCCAGTGATTCCGCGACCTGCAAGGACAAGATTATTATTTAATCGGAGAAATGAAAACATGCAAATCCTGCATTGCTCATAGGCTATAAAACTTATTAAGAGTGTTACACCAACCTTCTTAAACTCAGCTTTGCCCTTCTCGCGACGCTTTTCATCAGTTGGCATAAAAAAAATCCCAACAGCATACTCGCCTGGTGGAGGTAGCTCAAACCCAGAATCCTTCGCAACCTGCAGGAACACCAAAGCAAAGCATTGAATAACTGTCAAAAAGAACAGTTTCGCTTTCTTCTATTTCTTTTTGTTGCAAAGAAACCCACCTCTTTGAAGAAGCCATGTGGTAGAGCGACCATGATGCCCGCACCATCTCCTGTGTTCTTCTCGCAGCCACAGGCACCACGGTGTGCCATTCTCTCAAGCATCTCAATAGCATCATTAACCTGGGGTGAAACGGAGAGCAAAATTGGCATCCCGAACATGATTAAATCAAAATAGTGTAACTACGATATATGTGGCATCGCCTCTTTGAAAGAATCGTGAAACTCACAGTCTCGCGTTTGTAATCGCCAGAAAGCTCAGCGACAAACCCAACGCCGCACGCGTCACGCTCGAACGAGGGATCGTATAGCCCAATGCTGCTGTTCGGGAGCTTCGAGAGCGGCCTCACCACCTCGGCGTCGCGTGCCGCCGCGCGGGGCGCCCGCGGAGCGACGCGCTCCTCGGTGCGCTGCACGCCGCCGAGGAACCCGCTGCCCTCGAGGGAGACGCCACCGTAGAGTTGCCAGCCCGAACGGTACGGCGCGGCCGCGGGGCGGCCGCGTCGGGCCCGACGACCTGCGGCCATCGGCGCCGACTTCAACGCTGTCCCTTGCGCCGTCGACATGGCTGAACAGCAAGCCTCGCTACCTGGCATGCAACAATCAAACGACGACGAGCATCAGATGGTGTTCGCTTAGCGATTCATCGATCTACAACACCAATACGCCATGCGGTAAAAAAAAAAGAGAGAAAGAGCCAAAAATCGGGGGAAAACAGATTTTAAAAGCATCGAAAAAACAAGCAGAAAGCTCAAAGCTGTCCCCTTCCCTACGCCCACATGTCAACACCATATGCATCCAGAAAAGATTGTGCGACCCACTCTGCAGTGTAACAGAGCACTCCCAAAAAGAATTATTGCGAAACAAACGCCTCAGCGGCGGAAACACGAACACAGGCAGGGATGAACAGATCTACCAACCCCCCGCACGGCGGCGCAGATTCCTCCTCCGCCGCCGCCACGGCACGGCAGATTCACGAAGGATCGCACGCACGGAGGGACGCAGAATCAAACATCAATCAACGGATCGAAATAAATAAAACCAACGAGACGGACGCGCATGCCACCAACCACGCACGCACGCTACAGCCGAACCAAACCGCCAAGTTGCATCCCGTCGTCGGCTTTTTTTAGCGTCTCGGCGCGGGTCCTGGCAAGCAGGGGTGCAGGGAGCGGGATACCTCTCTCTCTAGCCTCACGGAGACCCGGGTGGCTACGGGCTCACGACCGCGTTGTGGCTCCCGATCTTTTCGCCGCCGCTACCTTCGCGGCTCGCGCCCGGGGAGCGGTGTGTCTTTAGATTCTGGCTGCTCGTCCCCGGCGGCGGCGCGGCGGGGAGGGGATTGGCGTCGTGGGTTGGTGGGAGCGGGACGCCGCCTCCGTCTCGGGGTGCCCTTCCTCCCGAGCGTCGCTCGCCTTCCTTGACCTCTCCACCGGGTTAGTATAGGGCGTTGGGTGGCATTCGGCGCCCCTGCATTTATAGAGGGAGGGAGGGTGGTGGTGGTGGTGGTGAGCTCGCCCTCGCCGCACCTGCTGCCAACCCACCAGCCCCGCTCTCCTCGTCTCGCGTCGCGTCCCCACGCACGCAGACGGACCCCACTGCCTATATTTTCGCCCCCTGTTGTTCTCACAAATTCTGTTCCCCGTTTTTGTTTTTTCTTTATTTATTTATTGGGTTATTTTAAGTGTGTTGTTGTTAGATCATCTTCGGCCACAGGTCCGAAATCAGGCCCCTACATCTCCATTTGGGAGGTCTGCAAAATTTAAGGGCCAAAATCAAAGCTCAACTCCAGCCACAGGCCCCAAATCAGGCCAAAGTGAGGGGGATAGAGGGATCCTGTATCTAGGGGGTTAAGATTATAATTTGAGGGGCATGCAAAATGAGGTCCAATTTAGGGGCTCCACTGGAGTTTGATTTTTGTCCAAACTTCTAAAATTTAGAGTAAAGGACCAAGTAGGGGTTTGGGCTGGAGATGCTCTTAGGTGATGGTATCTCTGGTATCTCTGCCATATTTCGTATGGGTCCCCATGAGATCAAGATTCATGGCGGTGGGTCTGGCCCATTGTACCAGTTTGCCTATATGGAGCTTTTTTGTGTGTATAAAAAAAGGAAATGTGTTAGCAAATCATATTCTGTATATAAACAGATGGCATTTATTTGAATATTTTTTTTGAAAAACATATCTATAATCTATCATACAATTTTAATAGTGTATTCAATGAAAGGTGCTCTTGTTGAGCCAATATTTTTTTGCCAATCAATGTTATATACCCAACTAATTTCTTTATCTATCCATTGATCATATAGATGAACCTTGCATGACATAGCTACTTCATGTAAATCAAATCCCAGTGCCAATATGTAAGATGTGTATGTATCCATGCAAAATCTCGAATTCCTCGTCTCCAAAGGGATGCCTACGAAAGAATCTTTTTGACCTCAAATAGAAAATCAGAAGACGGTTACAATTTTGCACTCTTGCGTCTGCATTAGCAGCGGTCGGGCCCACGGCCAGATCAGACGCGACGGGGACTTGTGTTGTCCACAGTCCCTACCGCGCATCCCCAGTAGCAAACAACAGCCGCCCGTTGTATGTGGGGCCCGAGATCGACGGCTGCGATCCGGCCCCCGCGCCGCGGCTGCTGCCGCCGTCGATGCGGAGAGCCACAGCCGCTTTGGAGATCACCACGCCCCTTGTTTGTCGCCCTTATCTAGTATAAATACTTGATTTATTTATTTACCACTATCTCTACAGTGGATGTGGATGGATTTTTTTTTTTTTTGAAAATGGATGTGGATGGATTTGGATTAAACTCCCGTGTAAAATTCGGAACCTTGTTTTTATCCTACGCTAGGACGGAGTACTCTCTGTCCGTGTACCGAGTCCGAGTGCAGACAGGAGCCAGGCTGCGCATGCACCGGATGCAAAAAGCGGGCGAGGGGGGCCTGTGCGGGGCCCACGTGTCGGGCAAGGTAGGTGTCTTCTGGGTAGAGCTTCTTCTGCACGTGTTCTTCCTCGCTATATGGTGAGCCCTGTAGATCCCAGATACCTGACCAAAAATACTAAGCGCACATGGGAGCTCCAAAGCCTCAAAATTGTGCGGTTCTCCAGCTGAGCTAGCCTCCAAAAATGTGCTTTTGCATCATGATAATTACACTTACCGGGTGTTTGGGACTGTTTCGCTCTATGTGTTTTTAGCTTCACTCCATAATTTTTTGCTAAATAGGTTCAGCTCCACACACGCTGCTTTAGAAAAAAGTAGAGTTGTGAGAGCATCTAAAAATGTGCTCCAAAAATCATGAAGTTCGTAGAGGTGCTCCATGATGAAGTTTGGGGAGCAGTCCCAAATACCCTCTTAGGCACCGTTTGATCCCTATAGATAGTAGTTATCTGCTAATAATTATTTATTTGATATTAAAATAGGTATAGATAGTGGATTAGATAATTATTAGTTTGATCTATTGATGACAATTATTTAACTAGTTGAACCAAATTAGATAATAATTGAAGTATTAGCTAGATAACTATGATCATATAGTGAATTCAAACAGTACCTTAGCATAGTAGTACATAATAAACTCGGTCCTGAATAATGCTACAGATCTTTTGTTTAGTTTTAGTTAATTGTCAATCAATTTATGCATTATGATTTGTTGAACATTATAAATTTTCCAGCGTAGGTGCGCTGATTTTAAAAAAAAAACTCACAACTTTACCCAGCACAAGAGTGCATTTAAGTTGTGTAATTCAGAATTTCTTTTTGTTTACAACAATTCATAATTTCTTTGGAAGAAGGATTATAGTAGACACTAAACATTGTTGAACAGAAAAATATTATTGTGCTTGTGAGTTACTCTCTTCGATTCTAAATGTGGATAGTTTAGGCTTCTATCTAGTCAAGACTTTTAACTTGAACTATCAATATATAAAAGTTATATAGATGTACAAAATAAGGTGGCTTTTACCATTGTAATGGAAACTAATTTAATAGTCCCTTCCAAATTATAAGTCATCCGAACTTTTGCTACACTATCTTCCATATATGTGAACGCCCTATGTTTACTGTATAGGAGTAGGAAAATCAAAGTTGGCTGCCTTTCCTTTGTTATTATGTTTGCATGTCATTCTTATTAAAAGAAAATAATACCAATTCTCAATTCATAAAAATATATAGAGGGAGGATGTGTGGGTGTGGGTGGGTTTGACCATTCATGCATGTATCAAGTTTGCTAAAGCGTGGTATAACCAATATACGTTGTGCTCTGTTCATAAAAAAAGGTTTTAAACTAATACTCATATCACAGCCAGTGCTATTGTTTAGTCAAGTGGCAGCACATTATTATACAAAAAAAAGTGCAGCACATCACCTCTGTGCAATCCCACGGTTCAACTTGCTATGCTCTACCTATCCTTATTTGCATCATTATAAAACTCGAAAGCAAAGTCAACCAACCTATCTCATGAATGTTGTTTTCAAATCGAGGAAACATATTATAGTATGCCACACCTGTCACTAAGGGTATAAAAGGTAAACTAGCATATTTATTAATGGGTTGACATGCTATAAATGGCATTGCCTTTCTTTTCCTTCTATTTTTTTTAATGAAAACAACGTACTCCAAGACACTCATTTTTCAATGCACATTGCTCTTCTCCTAATGCACCTTTTTATTTTCTCTTCATATCTCTCACTCTTATTTTCTATGCACAACACATTTTCGCTCCTTATTAATTCTCGTGTCCTAATCTAAAACGTCATCTATTTTGGGGCGAGGAAATACTTTGTTGTCATGTGATCTATCATTCGCTTCTTGCTTGAACTAACAGATATGTAATTCTTAGGAACTTATCCAAATGCAAACCATTGTTGAATACTATGGATTTCACTACAACAGCCCATTAGAATTACTTGCTACAAAATATATTAGTATTTTACGACGAACATTCAGCTTGTTGCATGGTTATACCTAGATAACTTGCGGCTTCAAGATTTAATCACAGGTCACGTCATGCATTTCAATTTGTTTGGAAATCAAAATCCATTTAGCGCATAAACGTGTGCTACAATAACTTGTGGCCTGAAGATTTATTCAGCGCTCATGTCATGCATTTGGTAATCAAAATCCGTGTAGTGCCTAAATGCCCGCTACTCTAAGTCATATTAATGATCCTGTCATGTGTTGCAACTCATTTTGGAATCAATCTCCGTGGTCGTACGAGCATGGGATAGTGGCGGGCCATGATGTTTTTAGTTCGTTTTGGAATCAAACTTTTGCTATGTTGGGACATGTGTCGGGTACCAAAGTATGGGATACTCAACTTCGATGCGAAAACACATGTTTCCAACACGGCCCAGCCCAGACAAAGCCTGCGAAAGCCCTCGAATGCCGCGCTTACGGAGGCCCATGACGACGCTGCATCAACGACAGCCTACCCTCGGACGCCAATTTTTCGATTCGCCCGAGCCTCCCCGAGAGAGCTCGGGAAAGCGGCACCCTCGGGCGCCAATTTTCCGATTCGTCCGAGCCTCCCGAGAGAGCTCGGGAAAGCGGCACCCTCGGGCGCCAATTCTTCGATTCGCCCGAACCTCCCCGAAAGAGCTCGGGAAAACGGCACCCTCGAGCGCCGATTCTCCGATTCGCCCGAGCTTCCCCATCCCCCTCGGGCGCAACCTTTCTGAAGCATCCAATGCACAATTGATGTCAGCAGAGCAATCTTAGACCACAAGGGACCTCTCTGACCACTTTTGCAAGCACTGTCCCGTCAGGCGAGATTCTCGACGCGACTGTGCTTCGCACGCGTACGACGGCCATACCACCTGTCAGGACTTCCCTGGCGACGGATTTGATGGACCCACTACGGCCATATCCTCCCCAGTATGGTCTATGGTACTCCGCCCCGTTTTGCGCCGGGATCTACCAACTACGACTACGACAGTCCAAGCGTCTCACGAACGGGTTACGCAAGAACGGGAAAAGCACCTACTGCACTGTCCACTCGAAAAGACGAGCACGCCTTCCGTCCGGACCCACCTGACCCTCGGGAAACACTGTCCGAAAGCCGGAAATGCGCCCGAGTGAAGGTGTCGCCCTACTCCGTTCCACCGCGCCTTCAGGAGTACCGAGCCTCGGGAGATAACGGCCCGAGGCGACTTACCCACTTGTCACATCGTGTAGGAGGACAGCCATCAGGTGTGACACTACGCCACGCCTTAATCACGACGATTATTGCCGCCTTTAAACTCACCAAGATTATACGAACCACTATGGCCATACCCCTGAGACGTGGAGACAAGACCGTAGCTGACGACAGTCAAACAATGACAACCACCCCCAAGTGTAACATGCATAGCAATGTACGCGCTGCCCTCTCCCCTCCCTTGTGACTATAAAAGGGAGAGCAGAGGTCAGCCTTAGGACAAGCAAGCTCACAAGCTCGCACTCACACACCCACTTCACTACACACAACAACAAGCAACTTGTACGTATTTACACGCTCACAAGAGACTTGGGAGCACTTCCCTCTCTCGCTCAGTTTGTAACCCCTACTACGAGCACCCCGGTGCAAGGCAACACGATCCATCTCTCCACTGGACATAGGGCCCTCTTGGCCTGAACCAGTATAAACTCTGTGTTCCCCCTTGCACACCATCCGAAACCTCAACCGCAAAACACAAATTCACTAGCCAGTGTTAGCACCCGCTAAAACTAGTACCGACAACATGCTATTCTAACTTGTATAGACATAGGAGAGGTTAAGTATGCCTGGTCCACATCGAATGGTTGTGAGGGATGAAGGATGAAGAAACCTTTTGTTCTTCAATTAATGCTAATAATAGGTAGCATGAAGCATGCACACATGGATCAATCATTGTTGTTAACCTCACAAAAAAATTTGAGTAACCAATGACAAAGGTTCTTGTTGTGATGTACCCTACAACTTTCTGGATAAAAAGACATACTGCAGCCAACGGTAGGGGCAACATTGTATTAATTATTTTTAGTTTGTTCTTAGGAATCATGTGGTATCAACTTATAAACCAAAATCTAAGCTATTATTGTCTATTGATTTTCGTGACGACCTATAGATCAAGGTCTAGACCATTATTGATTCTTAAAGGTTTAATCCTTAAAGTAAGCCATTAAAATAAGGAAGTTTCAGGTTGATAAATAATGCTATAAATCTATAAACGAGAGAGAGCTTAATATTGTGCTTGAGTTAACAAATCTTCACCAGAACAAGGGAGAATCTGCAACCTGATTTGTTCGGAGTGTTTGCCATGTAAAAGAAGAATGGAATTTAGTAACAAATGAATTGGCACATTTAGGTAGACATGATGTTCTTAGCGTGATTTATTTAAAAAATGAGCTTCCATGAAAGATGGACCTCATAAACAATGATTACAATCATAACAATGTCGAGTTAGTAAATCACTATTTAGAAAAAAGATGTATGAGTAAATTAAGTGCCACGCATGTGCAAGAAAGCATTTTGATTGTTCATTGAAATAGTCCTTCCAACGTAATAGTATATTATATCAATTTTTCTGGTTTCATATGCAATATAAAACTCAAGTTTTCATTGTCTCTCTATAATTTGTTTGCCACCTTATAAAAAATATTGAGCATTCTATCAGTGCAAACAAAACCCCAGTGTGATTTAGCATGCATATCTATATAAACTCGTCCATAGTTCTGAGCATAGATATAGATATATATATAGATATACGTATAGGTATAGGTATAACCATGTAAGTATGAATATATAGATATAAGAATGAACACTAAATTCAAAAGTTCGTTCAAACATGAGTAAAGAAATGCATACACTATTACAGCTATAGTAATTTTGCTACAAGATCAGCTACTAATAGTGTTATATATGCTATAACTCATTTTCTAGGTTGTCCTTGAATATTACTTACGCCTTTATTTTGAGTGTTTGAAAGTGATATTAAGTACTCCTTCGGTCATGAAATACCAAGTACTTAAGTTGTTTTAGGACCAAATAAACAATTTGGCAAAAGATTGGCCTAGTTAATTAGTTGAGTTGTTAACTTACTTAATTTTCTAGAAGTGCATAGTTTAAAAAAGGCATCCATAGTTAAAAAACATAAATTTAAGTATGCAGTTCACGGTTGCCATGACCCTAAAGCACAATAACCTTCCTATATATGAAACTTAGAACTCCCATCACCCTTGTATCCTAAGCTCTAGAACGTCTCCACCTACAATAAGAGGCTACTATATGTAGAAAAGGTTCAACTCAATTTGCTACATGGGGTACTACTAAGAACGATCTATCATAGTCATTTGCAATGATCTAATTTATGTAATATTGTGTAGTAGTATGTGACATATCATGTAATCCTTGTTTGGTTCAATAACCTACAACATGTTAGGTTCCGATGTGGGCCTCTTTACCCTAGTTATTTAGAGATCCTCAAATGCCACTCCAGCTCGTGTTGTGTTTCATTATATATTGCACTATATTCTAACATTTTAAAGTTGGCATTGATCGAGCAAGCACAACTCTTGCTATTTGATGAAGAGCAATAAAGCATGACCATACTAAAAATTTGATCCGATGTGACTCACACTCTCTATAATGTCTTGAGTCCAAAACAAAAATAGCTTCCATCATATACCTTTGCCTTGAACTATTTTTTACTTTTCTCTTTCTTCTTTTTCCTCCAAGAGTGAAATCATTGATCACCATGATCCACATCCATCTCCATCCATTCCATAGATTTCATTAGCTCCATCGCTTGGACATGGTACTGATCTTGCTCAATCAAAACACTTAATACAAAGATTAGTATCGAGGGTTTCATCATTTAGCCAAAACCAAACTAAGGACTTTCATAAGGGGTTGCTTATATAGACCAGAGCATCAAACCAGATCCCTCGTATCAAACTGACTTCAAACAACAATGGAGATTGAAACCTTAGGTCGGTGGAGCGTTGCCACACGAAAGGAGGGAGGATGCCATGTGGGCCCCAGGCCCATCGGCCTGGCATTGGGGCCGGTTATCCCACCCTGCAGACTCTCGTGGTCTGCTTCGTCGTTGTGGTCTCTAGTGTCTTATGGAACCTTCTTGTGTTAGATTTCTTCACATTTATGGATTCGGCTTTAACGAGTAGGTCCTTTTCGCCATTTTTCTTATTAATCCCTATAGAGACACAATTTCACCAAAACTCATCAAAATTATCAGTTTAAACCTCTAAGTCTATTGTTAGTATTTTTAACATCACTTCGTGTTAAGTTGTCATCCCATTGGTAAAATAATCTACACTTGCCACCTAAAAAATATAACACTATAGAATATATCCGCAAGCGCGCAGATAATTCTCCCATTGTAGCACTTCACCCAGTAAGTATTCTGAGTATCGTTGATTTGTTTTATGCCAAAAGGATAAATAGACATTATACTCATTATGATAATCTACTATAATGATTAAAAAGATAAATGTACAATCCTACGATAACCAATAACTCTAATGCTTTGGCGATAATAAGTCAATAATAATATGATAAATGATAACTGAGTAAATAAAGTAAATGGTATTCCAGAGATAGAATATAGAAACTCACTAATGTAGTAAGACAATCTCGAGATTCGGCTAAAGTAAAGGAAACCTATGTAATTACTAAATATAAAGTCTACAGCCTACGCTATATTACACATCTTTATGTATAGTATAATCAACTCAGAAAATATCATAAGGAGCATCATCTAATGAGGATATTAAGACACAAGGGTCACCTCCTTCGCGACCGCGCTCTGCTCGTTCTACGTACGGGGGGTGGACTACAGAGGAACCAACGCAGCTGTCATCTACGCGGACTACCACACGACCCGGTACGTCAGGGTGCCTCCGTAGGTACGTAATATATCTAGACACCACGTCTACATAATACATACCACCTAACTCCCTCGAGTACTGAATTAGGCGCTTTACGATCATATGACAATAATCATCACCAATCACAACTATATCGAATATGCAACTAGAATAAACTAAGAACAGAATAAGTAGCAATATACTAAAATAGAGCAAAGTCATAATGAGATACAAGATAAAATTACCGATCCCCAGACTAATAGATCTGGAATCCCGAGCGTAGCGGCCAAGTCTACTTGAACCTTGCTAGACGCCTAATCTAATGAACTTGAAGAACTAGAACTCTACTTCTAATCTCTGAAAACCCTAACTTCTATCTACTCTTGACAAATGAATTGGTGCTCTGGGAGGGGGTCTACCCCTTTATTTATAGCCCGGTGGGGTGAACGTGCGTCGTTGGATCAAACCGACTTAACATAGGGCTGAGATGACTCTTCGGAGACGGTGGAAGAAGATTCCAGAAGACGACGGCGAAACCCTAAGGGGGCGCCGCCCATCCCCCCTTGGGGCCGGCCGGCCCCACCACCTGCCAGGTGGGGCCCCGCTTGCTTCGGGTGCTTTCTAGATGCTTCTACCTTGCCGATGACGTTTGTTTCCTTCGCGATCAAGTTTCGTGGTAATTATGCATTTTAATCCTTCTTTTAAGCTTTTCTGGATAATTCCCTGGAAAATAGACAATTCATCAAAACTCGTGGAATCTGTCAGTAATAACCCATATGTTTCTATTATTGACCCTTTTTAAGTATTAGTTGACGGTATAAAATTGGTACTTAATGACCGTCAACATCTATGTTGATGATGATTTCCATACAATTATGTTAGTTATGTTGATGGTTCTCGATGGATGGTAACTACCTGTTGACGTTTCCTAACGCAAACAGATTAATCCGCAAGCGCACGGATACCGCTGTAGCTTTGACCCCAAGAGTATTACAGGGTATCGATTTTCACGGGTAACGCGAAGTGTGCTAATTAGGTTTCAATATCGCCCTAGGATAAATATATATGTTTTTGTAGGGAGAGATAGAAAGATTTTTCTAAGTTCTCTAGATGATCTAGGAATCAAGGTTACTATAGGTGTATTTATTTTGGGACATCAAAATACTAGCCTCAGACTGAGATGAGAATTGGACTAGGAAGTTCTGACTACGGTCCTACAAACTCTAACCCGAACATGGTGGAATACATCGGCCGTCAGGGCTGTTACCACCTGGGGCTACCACAACTATACGTAGGGCTAAGTGCAATTCCAGGTAATCGCAAGGCTAAGCACTACGCCCAATCTATTAATTACTACTCTAGCGTTGCAAAGACTAGAGCATTTGATGCAAGCGGGAAACTAATAAATAACTTAAAAGTAAATACTGAAAGTAAATAAAGAACTCAGGAATTAAGAATTGAAGAACCTGGAGATTGCTGAAAGACGAACCAGATATTGTAAAAGTACAATGTTGAGGAAGATTGACAGACCCGGCTCCTCCTCCGCTCTCTCCTCTTCTCTCTCCCTCTTTTAAATTACAACTAGAAGAACTAGAACTCGAATTAGAAGTAGATGAACTAGAGAGACCCTACTAGCCCTAATTTATGTAGAGAATATGAAGCACCGGGATGTAGAATGCCTTCTGGAGAGGGCCTGGGGCGTCCTTATATAGACCGAGGTGGAATAGGGGGCAAGGAATTGCCACATCATCGATCCGCGTCATATTTTATGTGCACCGTCCGATCAAACCGACCTATATTGGGCGGTGGAGGATGTTACTTGGTCGCCAATTAATCTCCCAACCGACCTGCGCAGAAAACCGGAGAAGAACCGGCCTAAAAGGCCTCGAACCAGAGCCAAACCGAAGAAATCGCGCGTCTGCAGTGTTTCTGAAGAAATCTGAACTCTTCCGGCCAACTGGACCGGGCGGCTTGGCCGGCCCAACTGCCCCTCCTGCTCAAACCACTGAAAAACCGGCCTCTGACCTCCCCTGGCGTGCCACCTGTCCCTGGTCCCGCCGTGCGGCCCGCCTCCGCGCCCTCGCGCGTGAGCGCGCGCCTGCATGCGCGGCAGTGCCACGTGGCGCCCAGCCACAGGCTGGTGCGGTCGCCTGTTTCCCCAGCGGGGACAGCTGCTGCTGCGTGTGGGGCCCGCGGTCAGTTTCCTGTCTCCACGTCCACGCGCATACGCGCGTGTCCCCTGCTGCTGTGCGCTGTTCCGGTGGGGCCCGCCTGCATGGGACTGTGTAGGTGGGTCCCACCTATATTTATATAGATTTTCCGAAATGCATATCTTTTTATTGCGGCGTTCAAATATAGCAAACAATATGTCCGTTTCGATCAGCGCGCCGAGACCTCCGCAATGGTGTAGTCCAATTCACCTTTTGAGATACTTTTATTTGGTGCAAAATTAAATATTCCTGCAAAACATCGGGAGAATGCAAAACTCGTGGAACTCGTTAGTTTTAAACTCTACAACTATTGTTTATAATTTATTTTAGGTCTTTTAATGCAATAGTTGATGGTTATATTTAGTGTTTAATGACCGTCAACACCCTACCATCTCTTAACTTACCCCTGCAAAGAGCGTTTGTGCCTGGAGTGTAAAGGCTAGGTGTGTCCATCATCTACATGCTCGAGGTTGTGAAGGCTGAGTCAAAGGATCATCCACTGTAGGTGAGATGACTTATTTCATCATAAGACTGCTCCTCCTCGTCCTCGTCCTCGCCACCCTTGGCCTAAAAAGCGCCTCTTGTCTTGTGGGACAAGCTCTGTCCCATGGATCCTGCAGCCACCCCTTTGATGCAACCAAGTTCTCAAACACCATGCCCTTCTGAGTTTCCAAGCATCTAGCAACTTGTCATCCCTTCCTTGTATATAATCCTTATGAGCATGACTAAGATTGCTAAATTCATAAAAAAATTGTTGGATTCAGGCCAAGGTAAAAGCATCTTATCATCTCAGCATCACTTTCTATTTGCTATCCAACGCGGTGGTCATCATCAAAATCAATGGCTCTTGCAACCCCATAAGGCTCCACATCATCCACAATTTGCACACCCACACTATTGGAGGCCCTACTGACCTCTTCAACGTTGATCGATTGAGCGATAGGAGAACCACCGACATTATCACAAATGCCCCTTGCATCATAAGCACAAAAACAATACAATTGAGACAAAAATGGAACGACAGACCAGGAACGGTAGTGGCACGAAACATGGCCTAAATGCAACAATATTTAAGTTGTTGTCCGTAATTCTTTTAGTGAAATCCCTAAAAATGTTGGGATTACAGCCCCTAGAAATATCTATGTTCGACATAGCCTACATTTATGGTTCCAAAAATCCATCAGGTTAAAGCATGTGCCGATGCGTGCACTGGGGGTGGGTCATCGTGTGTTTGAAATAACGCTGATAAGTGATCGGTTTTTGCCACAAGGTGATAACTAAATCAACTATTGTGGAACATTTTAGGGTGAATTTATACAAGGATGAGTGGCTATCGATGTTTTAAATTTGATAAAAAAGACTAACCTACCTGTCTGTGATGGTTGTTCGATTGTATGAAAGGAAACACTCATTTTTGAGTGATGCTGATTTATTGTGAGATAAAAATATTGTTCGGTTAAAAAAAGTGCATTGATGATTTCGGTTCATAAACTCAGGCCGTCAGGCGATTGCCTAAATGCCGGTCTCGGACCCCTAACTCAATGATAATATTCCATTGGCTCTTGAGTACAAGCAAAGCCGGTGTTGATCTGGCTCATGGGCAGCTCGTGGGTGGAGCTGGTCAGCTACTGCCTGCTGGAGCTGGCTCTGTTCGCTTTATCTTATATAAGAGTTTATTTTTTTAGTTTTTTATAGTATTTTTCTCTCGTAAAAAATTAGCATAAGATAAAATCAGCATTTATTTTGAACTCCAGCGAACAGAAGCCTTCGGGCGTTGCACTCGCACCGCTCGCCTGTCTTGTCCGCTTGTTTGATACCCTCCCCACTCTTGGGACTCTATTCTCTCCTGCTTCTGCTTGGGCTGCCTGCCGCGTCGTCGGGTGCTGCACGTTCACTCGTCCAGATGAAAAGCACAAGATGCTGGTGCTTTGAAATATCAAGCATTTGGAAAAATTGATCGAGTTCTGTGGATCGATGATCTTTTGAAAGAGAACAATTGCCAGATCGATGTGTTAGCAGATCCAAGGACTACTATGCTGTGTCATAAAAGAAAGGGGACCCCAAAAGAAAGAGGGTGCCCACTTGCTGCTATGTTGCCAATTCCCATGCTTATATGCCCACTTTCTAAAAATTTACAGTTTCCAAGGCAAATATGCCGCTAACTTTCACATGGCATCATCATGTGCAAAACAACAGATTACTCGATGTAATACAAAACTTTTCAATTACTAAATGAGGTCCATAGTAGTACTAGTAGTACGTACTTGTTCTACGAGTACATAGGAGGAATGCCCCACAAATGATGCTTCGTAAAAAGAAAGATCCAAATATAGTGAGCGCTGCCACAGAACAGGCAACTACTCCCTCCGTGCCTCAAAAGAATGCAAAACTCTCCCATTCAAGGAGTTAAAAATTCTAAATTTTGATCAAATATAAATAAAAGATATTAATGTTTATGATGTATAATAAGTATAGTTAGATTAGTCATTGAATACATTTTATAATAAATTTAACTGGATATGCAAATAGAGATAATATCTTCTATAAACTTAGCTAATATAATTTTTTTTTTGAGAAGTGTTATTTGCATTCCTTTGAGTACGGAGGTCTCTCCAACTTTCACATCAGTTGCTTTAAACTCTAGCTATCATGTCGGTGTGTAGTTACAACTGGTATTGATAGTCTGTTGTGCACAAAAAAAATGATAACTTTTTTATATGGGGTTAGATCAGAATAAAATTTATACTAAATTATAGTGTTCAAAGAAATTTAAAACTTTGTAGTTGATAGCTTTTTTACTTATTAAGATGGTTTACATGTCCAAATGTTTAATATAGTTTCTCAAATTGGATTTAAGATGGTTATAACAATGTTGAATGCAGACAAAGTTAACATTAAAGTTGTAGTACTCGACGAAATCTATAACTTTATAGTTAATAACTTCTCCATTTAAAATTGTTTATAGTATCAAATATACAATAAAATTAAGATTCGAAAATGTGCAGGAGTACTTAAAAGAATAGCACGAGTCATATAGTCATACATGTAGGTATGCCCTTGATCGATGAGATTGGCCATTATCCCTAGAGGCTGATTACGAAACATTATTGGGCCAGCTAATCCCAGGGAATAATAAAGTTTCATAGGGTCTTTCTGTCTAGGTTAAGGATGGCAACAGGGCGGGTTCGAATCGGCTGGAGTCTTTGGGCATTTTTTAGCACTTATCACTAGCGAGTCTAGTGCAATGGTGATGCCATGTTTAGATTTCATCACCTGTAGTTATATCTATGTGTGTGAAAGTCACATGTGTAATTATAATTCATTTACACATACGATGTACATTGATCTTGAGATGTTTATCATAACTTGGTTAATTAAAAAACCAGCCTCGCATAAACATTCATATGGGAGTTCTTCTATGTACTCCTATTGTAAATCGTGAAACATTTTGTCCTTCAATTTTGCTACGCACTTGATATAACTACGTCTACCTTCATAGTTAAAGTATTATATTTATAAAAGTCAAAACATCTTATAATTTTAGAGCCTATATGCGGAGGCATACGAGGCATACATGTATACGAGCAGTTGCAATTGTATTTTTTAAATAAAATATATAAATTCATTTAGAGATCGTTTAGATCCTTTCATTTGGAGGAACTAAAATCTAGTTCGCAATTAGGTTATTTCATTTGGAATGTGACATTTCACCGTATTCCACAAGTTCACATATTATTCTACTTCAAATTTATAGGGTGAGAGATATAATTTTATTTTATAGATTACCATGGTATATTTCTACATTGCAGTTTATATCACGTTCTTCAACCTGCTCTCACATATTAAAAATGCAACACATGAGTATCTCTCTTGTAGCCAAGAATAATATACAAATATAATCTATATATAACCATATTGAGTTAATTAATATATGTGTAAATTATAATTTTTTAAAATGAATTCAATTTTAAGATCCAAAATGGGGCCTTCCCAAAAAAAAACCACGATAGTGGCAGTCTACTGAACGATCTCTAGGAGTACTGTAGTCATGCTACTGTACCTTTTTTTTTTTTGCTGGACTAGTTCGGTTGGTAGAGTATCACAGCCTTCGGGAGTGTAGCCGTATACTTTGCGAGTCGTGTCCTTGGGACCAATCATTTGCACCTCTGCAAGTTGCCGATCTAGAACGAGAAGGGAGCCCCTTTGGATTGAAGACCGGGAGAGGCTACCTGCTTATATAAGCATCCGTGATTATCACAATATCTTTGTGGATATATCGTATTTAATTTCGCAATATATACGCGCAGAGAAACAGAATTCTTTTCGCGGGGACAAACACAGGTGTTGCAGCTAACGAGATTCTCTTTCTCTACCTGTCACGTCCCGCGTGATGTGCACAGTGCACGTGAGATGACCATGAGCCTTTTACTTGGCGTTCGGTGCGTCGTCTCTGCTACGCGGCCAAATGGGATCAAGCGACACATGTTTTTTTGATACGGAATTTTTCCATTTCTATTACAGCGAACGAAAATATAGAGTTTTGAGAGTTTAGAAGTACAGAGTAATCAGGGGAGAGGTGGCCATCCGGAGTTTCCGAACATACAGGCAACCGAAAAGATCAACGACAACAAAAGGGCCGCACACCCGACATTCAGCGCAACGGCAACCAAAAGACCTGAGCAACAAAGTTCCAAACGAAAAACAAAACAGACAAAAGGAGGCGGCACCAGCGCCCGGAGCCCTGGACACACAACCACTCTATTCGGCTGGTTTGCTGATTGTTCTGAGAGAAAAACACTGCTGAATGGCTGGCTGATGCTGACTGGTAAGTTCAACCGAACAGAGCGAACATCTCCTCTTTGTCTTCAATCATCAGTCCTACACGCTGTTGCCATCCTCCCCACGCTGCACACCCAGGATGCTGGTTGCAATCTTCAGCATTGTGCGGACCCCCTTATTCAAGTGCTTCCTTCTCCAACTCCGGGTAGAGCCCTGCCCAGAATTTCATCAAAGCCGCCGCATGACAAATTATTTCAATTGGATATTTGCTTAACATTTTATCAAAACATGATTTATTCCTGACCTTGCAAATGGCCTAGCAAATTGCTGACATCCCCCAAATGTGAAATTTCTTTCCAGTTGGAAGCCATTTATCTAACCAAGTCCAGTGGCTATCAAAATCAACCGGTATATCATTAGCCTATATGCAGATTGCCACACAAGCCCATACCGTTCTGGCTATGGAACAGTTGAAAAATAAGTGAGAGATGGATTCCATTTCCTCACAAAATAGCATTCAGGTTTGCCAGACACTAGGCCTTCTCACCTCCATTTAGACTAAATATAATAAAAGGCTGTAAATCGGTTAAATATTAATGTAGAAAAGAGAGAGAGGAAAGAGAGGAGAAACGAGCTATAATCTTACCGTCGACTTGGACACAGGAACCAAGAAACTCTATAAGAGAGATAAGTAGGCTATGTATTATCTGTGAAAGACGGAGGAAGTGGTGGACTGACAAAAGACTGCAAGAAACCTTACAGCCAACAAACCGGCTATATTATTAGCCTTGCTCTTAGTCTATAAACCGTACTCCCTCCGTTTTTAAATATCTGTCGTTTGCGCTTCGTAAAAAACAACTTTAATTAAATATATATTAAAAATATTAATATTTATAGTACATAATTAGCATCGTTGGAAAGATCTTTGATTCTAGTTTTTAAATAAACTTATTATGAGATATAAATGCTGTATGTTTTTTCTACAAATCGAGTCAAACATGTGGCACTACATCAATAACGACGAATAAAAATAGACGGAGGGAGTACATACTTGGATAAAAATACAAAAAATTATGACACTAAATAAGTGTAATATGAAAATATATTTTGTGAAGAATTTGGTGATACTTAATTGATATTGTAAATAATATTATCTTTATCATATAAATTTAATCAAAGTTAAGGTGCTTTGACTCCCAAGATTGTTGAAACGCCTTATAATTTTTATAATTTGAGATGGAGGGAGGGAGTATCTCCTGTCAAGCCTTCTAGTAATGCTTTGCCACTAAAGTACTCTACGGAAGGCTGGACAAAGAGGTTTTGTTTCTGCATTACGACAACTGAGCTCACCTAGCTACCTCAATCAAATGTTAGGTGATTTCCAACTCACAAACTATGTAATCCACTGGTCCATTGAGATAGAAAATAGAAGACGATCATAAGGAATCACACCTACCACTGGGGAACACAAGAAGCCATCAGACCACAGCTGGCTCCGGCTTTTCTCTTTGCGAACTCCAAAATTGCCATTGGACACATAAAATTACTAGGATTTTTTATATGGAGCAAATACAAAGATCCAACTTGCAATAGTGTGCCTGAGAAGCTCAATTTAGCCATAAACTAACAAAACTTCTTCAGTCTGAGATTTTCCAAAGGGAATGTTTTTTTAATTAAGTCCAGTCTGTTTGGTAAACCATTGATTAATAATGTGAATGCGCACCAACCGCGATGTCAAAATCGCTGTACTCCTGGTTGCTAGTTTGTCGCTTTTATTCGAGGTTTTAGCTTCGACAAAGCCACCTACCTCCCATGTTCGGCGGACAGGCCACGGTACCCGTGGGAATCTTGGAGCTAGGCAAGATACTACCATGTCGTCATCTTCCATCAGCACTCTAGATATCTCCATGTTAAATAAGTGAACATATATGCACTCAAAGGAGTTGACTAATCTCAAATTAAGTAGATTTGTACTTATTTAGTTTTTTTATATGTCACAGCAAAATTTCCTAAGTGCCATTTCAAAAAAGTTATTTAGGTTCAAGCCATAAGATATATGTTTTTAGATTCACTATGAGAAACACTTTCATAATATATAATTCATGCACCGTTAGATTATAAGGTTTTCTAAAGTATGATCAGGATAGTAATGTTTGACTTAGAATAAAGCTATCGTGTCATGTAAAAAATAGAGTAATAACATACTTATCTCTAAATATGTTTACTATGAAGATATAGTGTGATTAATCTAATGATATATATATTTAATATCATAATTATTAATATTTTATATATTTAGTCAAACTTACGAATTTTTGGTTTCATTCTTGAAGTCTGAGATGTGCACTTATTTAAAACTAAGAGAGTATATCTATATCTATCTAATTATAATATTTATAAAGCAATCAATTTCTTTCTTTCGTCTCTCACTCTCTACCTTATCTTTATGTCCTTTTCTTTTCTTCCATTTCCATCCATCGGCCTATCGCCTCTCATTCTCAACCTTCTTGCTTTAAGTTTCGAGTAGCAAAACGTTTGTTACCACTTTAGTAATTCTAACAAAGGAGTAATCTCACACTTGTGATGTGTGTGTAGCCACGTGACTCGCCTTTTACCTTTCTTAAACTCACAATAGGTGCATACAAATCCATCCATTTAAGTCCATTTAAGTTGAGTCGACCTTCTATCAATTTACCATATGGGATTACTCCTCTATTACGCTACCATTTATATGGATCTTAAAATTTATTTGATTTAAGGTCAGGCTAAACCCAAGTAAGTCTAACAAAAAAATGATTTTTTTAGATAATGAAAATATAATTCTAGCTTCAGCCTTCTTCGAAGAGAAGCACTTATCAGTCCACACACACACAAAAAGCACACCAAACGCTAAAACTTATTACAATGTTCTGAACTAGAGACTAAGACGCTACACAAAAGTCCATCCATTAGACGCAAAAAAACGATCCTTATTTCAAGTATTTTGCACGCCTCTATAACCAAACCTTTGCAATCTGGTTCTAATCGTTGCGGTTGAGCCACAACCAGAGCAAGTGTGAACCACTATGTCCCTTAAAAAATCTAACAATTAGTACTCTCTCTATCCCAAGAATCTTAGAAAGTCAAAGTATCTCAACTTTGATCAAAATTATAGAGAAAAATACGAAGATTTAGGACATCAAATAAATATATTATAAAAATATATTTCATGAAAAATCTAATTATACTTAGTTGATATTATAAATAATATTATCTTATTATATAAATCTGATCAAAGCTAATATGTTTTGACTCTCTAAGATTTTTGAAATGATTTACAATTCAGCATGGAGGGAGTGGTATTTATGGCTGAAAAATCATCATGCAACCAGTAGATTGTCACAACAAAGAGAACCTTTTGGGGGCTGGCTGTGGGGTATGCAAGAGATGAAAGGGGAAGCATAGCAGCAAGAGTGCAAGACCATCTCGTGTCAAGCATGTGGTGCTTGTTGGTGTTGGACGCCGACCCTACGGGCTACGGCCGGCCGATCGGTAGGTGCAAAGAAAGCAACGCAACGAGAAAACGCCTCCTCCCAGCCGCCCCCACAAAAGCCAAAAGCGGTGCACAGATGCCCCCATTGGTTTGGCCACTGATGATACGGAGCTCTGCTCTGTGCTCTGCATCGATGCCCTTTTCCTCCTTTTTCTTTGCTGAAATTGCTGCCTCTTTGGACTCGATCGCCATTCATGTGATTCAGGCCCGGGGGGAACCCGAGCGATTCCCGACACCATCACTGGAGGAACAAAAAGCTTATAGCCAAAGCGATCGAGCGAGCGATCCCCGCCGGCCACCTAATAACGTGGAATTAAGTAGCCGTACCATCGTAATGGCCACAGAATCGGCATGATAGAGGCAGTAAGATTTCGCACCGGTACTTTAATTTGTTCTTATTCAGCCCAATCCTTGGCTTGCAAGCCTGGATCTTCTTTTGATCTTGGAAATATTTATTGCACTAGTTGTATATTAATACTAATTATATGTGTGTAGTATAAAATAATATGCCCCGATCGATCCTCTCGCATCTGGTCTTCGTCGCTTATTGAGTTGAGCCCATGTGCTTTGACGTTGATGTCCTAGCGACCCACTTGGCGTTTCGGGAATTCTTCCTGCCCTCTCCAGGAACCTGAACTGTGTTCTGAAAGAGATCACCGGATTTGTGGTCGGAACAGAAAAACCACGAAGAAATAATGCACCCTTTTGGCTTGGCTTGAATTGCTTGTTCGTTGCACTGAAGATGAAGAAGATCTTTTTATTCCTGCACTTGCCATTGGGGTAGAAAGGTTCCAAACGGACACTGTGTTGCCTGCCTGTGTTTGATGTGCTTATTTATAATGTTGATTGGTCAAATATGGCTGGGTACGATGGGTTCAGATCGATCGGTCACGGTCACTGAGGAGCACTGTAGCTGTCTTCTTTTGGCTGGCAATGGCAAACTTGCAGCTTGTTCTTTTGACTAATCAACGCTTATTTTCAGTCACGAAACAGTATTTTTCTCTCACAATAAATCAGCACGAGCGAAATCAGCGTTTATTTTTCAGCCCAAAAGAACAGGCTATTGGCCAAGCTATACAGTGCCCGGAGTGATAAGTGGACCTGCCGACAGTAACGTCTCGAGATTCGCAACTGCGACATAGTGGTACTATTATATAACTTGTTGCTTGTATCACGGTAGCCTGCTGGGTGAAGCGAGGTGAGAGCCGAGAGCGAGAGAATGCAGTTTCAGGAAGCCGATCAGTGAATTATGGCTTTTCATGCAACTAATTAAGGAACGTGCCATGGCCTGATCCTTGATGGTTCGATCGTGTGCCAACCATTAGCAAGCAAAGAGAGAAGCAGACAACTCATGGAAAGAACCTTGAGCTGATATTACTACAAAGTAAACGGCAAGAGAGCTAGGTTTGCAGCACACCAATTGGGAAACTGGAAATAAAATCAAGTGAAGATGCACTGGCTTGTTACGTTTGCACTCTATGCTGTTGCTTTCGCTGTTTCGCGTTCGTATTTGGCTCTGTTCGCTAAACCTTAAAATCGCTTATTTTTTAGCGGTTCTGCAGTATTTTACTCATATAAAAAATCAGCATCAGCGTTTATTTTCAGCGGTTTTCAGCTTCAGCGAACAGAACCTATATTCCTTTCCAAGAAGGAGAGAGAGTAAATTGATGCGGCGGCAAGTCGCAGTTCAGAGCCGTGCCTCTCTTTTCTCATGCCTTGATCTACATGAATTCTCGGTGACCCTGAGAAAGGCTTCAAATTCGATGCAATCACATACTACGACGATATGGAGGAACGGCATGTTGTCGCTCTCGATCTTCAGACGTGCTGCAGAGCGGCAAAGTCGCACAATAGCTGCTGTCCGCAGAAGTCATCATATATGAGGCACATGACATGTAGCCGCAACCAGCTGATAGCTAGAGTTCTTTTTTTTAATCCGTTTTTTCTTCTTCTTGACATGATAAGAAGTCGTAGGCCAGATAGGGAAAAAAAAACTTCTACTGTACTATAAACTAATTTAAATTTTCCCCAGCGGGTAGCCGAGAAGAATTTTGCTGCGCCAATCGCCTCCAACACTAAATTTTTATATCAAGATTCCATCTTAAAGCGTAGTAGTATAGTATATATGGAAGATGAGGTTCTCTCCACTGTCTATTTTTTTTCTGCAGGCGCAGATTGTGTGTGTGTGTGTAAGGTCGTCCCTTGGAGGCAACTAAGGTCCAACCAGCAGCAAGCAAGCAAGGTACGTAGGCAGAGGGCAAATAATCTCTTGCTTGTAATTTAGGCTCCGTTTAGATCCACTGTAAATTGCAATTGCAATTAGTCACATCAACATTGCGGCACATGCATGGAGCATTAAATGTAGACGAAATGTTTGCATGTTTGTACTTTTTGTATGTACATCACGAGACGAATCTTTTAAGGCTACTTGGGCCATGATTGGACAAAAGTTGTCAAATACAAACGAACGTGCTACAGTACATAATTGCAACTGCAACTGAGATCTAAACGGAGCCTTACTACAAAGCAAAGATTTCTTCCAATGATGATGAATGATCCAAGACCACCAGCTTGACTTGCCAATCTAATTGCACCGCAGATTCGTGTGCAAGTTGAAGGGTGCAAAAAAAAAGAGAGAGAGAAGAAATGCAGGAACAGGAAAGAAACGAACAGCTGGTAGCCGTGACGAGATCATGCCATGCTCCATGCATGCATGTCCGCTGTGCTGTTCCCATTAAAGTAGCAAATGACAACAAGTCAGTCTTGGCATGCAATATATGTATGTACTCGCCTTTTTCAGTCTTGCATTTCTACATTAATCTACTTGTACCTATATTATTATACATATATAAAAAATGGTATAACGAACAAAACAGCAAGTCGTCCATGGATGTTCTAGCTGCTTGACTGATTGATTATGTTATTCCTTTCGCGGCTTCGGATTGCCCCGTCCGTCTAGAACCGCAAGAGCTGACACCGGGAAAACTCGACGCAAAACAGCAGTCAGGCCACGGAATCCGGCGATTATCCGATGGGTCTCGCAGCCGGTTTGCCGTTGCCGGGCCCCCACGCCAACGACTCCCGTGGATGCATACGCGTACGTCCAGCTAGCCTCACATGCCACAGTGCTGTGCGTGTAGGAAATCCAAATCGGTGTTGGCTAGCTAATAAGCTACTAGTAGGCCTAGTAGCTGCGCGTTGTTTTCTATAGATGTCCTCAACAGTGCCACCTCAACTAGCTTATAGAAATTCATGTCAGTGGCTTATAAAAATTCATGTCATTATTTTTCTTACGTGAAAGCAAATGAAAAAAAAGAGACTATCTCTTATTTCAATACCTATCTTGCTCAGAAAACGAGATAGTTTGTGGGTCTGATCATAAAAAATGAGAGAAAGAAGAGAAAATATAGAATAAAAAAATATTTATATATGAGGTTCATATCATAGGATGATAATGATACGGTAGGAATAAGGTAGATGCTGTCTTGTCGAGGACGCTCTAAGCTGTGGCTGTGGGTTGGTCAAAGGCCGACGCCCCCAATGGACGCAGGCTGTTTTTTTTTTTCTTTACCCGTCGCCGTCGGCTCGCCTCAGTCATCCTACATTCTAGTATGCATGGGACGGGACGGATTATCGTCGCGCCGCATAAAAATTTGCTCCCGAGCGGAGCGGCGTCGTTTCGCCCGCGGGTAGTCGTCGGGTAGGGCGCGGACGAAGCGAGAGCGCGGCTTTTGCCTTTGGATTGTTCCCGTCATCCCGTGTCGCGTGGCCAGCACCCAGCAGCGCGCGGGATGGGATCGGCACGCAGATAGGACGAATCCGTGTGCCCAAAACGGAGGCACCAACAACGTTTGCGCGGTCGGGCTCGGGCCTGCTTGCTTGCACTGCACGCGCCGCTCTCTGTTGTTTTCCATGGAGCGACCTTTGCGCGCTCGGACGCCACCTGGCTGCGGCTGACTGGCACGGCAGTTTTTTTTTTTTTTTGTTTGGTTCGAAAGCCAAGTCCGAGTCCAAGTTCACCACGCTTTGCGTGGATAAAATGGTGGGGCCCAATAAGCGTGAGTTGCTGACATTTCCATGGCGATCGAGCTAGCTCGTACTTCTCTTCCCCATGGGCGCTGTGGTCCAGTCGACTGGTGCCTCTCTTAATTTCTTTCCATTCCCTGTGTCCATTTCAGAGACGTCGATATTTATATACCCACTCCATTATCAAGGTGCCGGGAGGTCCTCTCCGTCCCAACGAGTACCTGGTTATTATCTGGAGATCGAAAGAGAGCTTCACAATACTGTGGCAACCACACCTCATCCACACATGACACCCAAAGAGACCAACCATGTGACATCTGCCTTCGCATGCAATGAGTGCCCACGTCTCTGCTAGGGTGCTAGCCTTTGAAGCTGCAGTTCTGATCGACGCCCGCACACCTACACCTACCTGCGAGCCGACCCATCATCCTTCATGTAAAACATGCCGGGACATCAAAGCGGGTCACGAGTCACGATCCTGTGTCTCCCTCTCACCGTCTCACGTCCCGGAATGGACATCATGGGCTCCTCGTGTCTGCTAGCGCTACTGTGCTTATCAGATCAGTTCTGAATTCTCTGATGCCCACTGTAGTGGCTCACAGTCCAAGTACATCTTGTACGAGTAGTCGAGCACTAGTACAATTTTGCTCCTCGAAGGGGGAAGATAGAGCAATAGTATCTCCTACACGTTGCAACGCGCATCTTTCGCGAGATCGATGATGGCCGGCGAATGGATCGGAGGCAACGTGATCTCTCTCCTGATAGAGACGTTATTAACTAGAGTAGTGTACTAGTTAGTATAAGAAATGAAAGATACTCCTGCTGCTGCGTGTGGTGAAAAACAAAAAATGGCTGGTCCTGCTCCACGTCACCGTCGTTGAGATCGGAGAACGACACTTGGACAGTTGAGAAAAAGTTGGGGAAAAAATACACTCACTTTCGTTTGTATTTGATAACTTTTGTCCAATCATGATCTAAGTAGACTCAAAAGATTCATCTCGACCTAACCAGGGAAAAAGTACAAACATGCAACAGTTGCTACTTCATTTGATGCCTCATGCAGACGGAAAGTACAATTAATGTGATGGGAAGAGAGAAGGAAAATTTGTGAACTAAACGGGCCCTTGGTTAAAGTTTATTACCTCGCACGCAGAACAACTGAACAAGTGGCGTTTGGCTTCGTGGCTCTTCCCACCCAGCCAGCCAAGACAAGAAGCCCCTTTTGTTTACCCATCCCCAAGTCAAAAGCTCCTGGTTGGACGGCCATTGCTTATAGTTCTTGCTGCGTTTACCCGAGCAAGTGCCATGACGCACACAGATAGTAGCTCACTCCTTCCCACTCCTCCGGTGGTAAAAAAAAAAAAGAGACGTCGCGACCTGGCAACGCCGACGCGTTCTTCCGCCGCCAGTTTTCAGTTTTCGCCTCGTCTCCCGGGGTGCAGCGCCCACGGGAACGGGGATCCCGTCGCCATCATGTTGCATGCATCATTTGCCATGGCGGCATGGCCCTCCTTTAATTCCGCGCATCGCATCGAATCGAGTTAAATAAAACTAACCGTGGACAAAGGCCAGGCTGAAACTGAAAGGCATGCAGCGGAGCAGACGAGAGAGCTCGGGGTTGGGGCAGCGGGAGGAGGAGGGCCTGATCGTGATCGGTCTCGGAGGCGCAGAGCAGGCGCGGCCGCTGCGGCGACTGGAGGGCTCCGCGGCCCATTCCGACGCCCAAGGGCCGCCGCGCACGTCCCCTTCAATTCGCTCGCGGACCCATGCGTTGTGCCGTGTCCTCTTCCGGTTCCGGCCGGCCACGGCGAGGCCGATGGTCCCGTTCCCTATCCATCGCTCGCGGCTCGCGTCTGCTGCTCGCGGCCGCGTCTCATTAGAAAACGAAGCAGGCCCGCGCGCTTGCCATCTTGGCAGTTGGCACGGTGCGCTTTTAGTTTTTGATAAGCAAGCAAGCACCTGATGGAAAATCTAGTACCGACCGTGGACGGCGGCTGGCGTGGCATAAACATAAACATAGCCACA
Organism: Eremochloa ophiuroides; assembly: GCA_038502445.1. Lineage (NCBI taxonomy): Eukaryota > Viridiplantae > Streptophyta > Magnoliopsida > Poales > Poaceae > Eremochloa > Eremochloa ophiuroides. The sequence goes on from JAHLJS010000006.1 coordinate 61,430,416, forward strand.
TGTTTTCTGCTTCTTATCCGCAAACCACAACCGCAAGAACGGATTGAGGGGATTCTGGGGAAAATATACAAACCTACAGTTGATTAGATTAGTTATTATATACACAACTTTATTAACCATTCCGTAATGCGTGTCTTCGATGTGTAAAGTTGACATTACGGTGATTACGGCATGGGAGGTGGACGAAACTGCCCCACCCAAGTTCTCAGGAAATTCAGGTTATGGACTTATGGTTTTGTTATAGGGTCTACAAGAGACATTGGCCCAGTTTGGCCTGGCATCACCTGGCCTGAAGACAAGAAACCGGCCCATAAAAGGTGACATGGAAGGATCGCCTGATTCACATCGTGCCGTAGACGTGAGCACAGCTCCATCCCACCGGGGGACATACGTGATATCTTGGCAGCAGGAAAAGTGATATATGGTTATGTTCTTAATTATTGTTTCATTAAAATTTTATTTACACTATTATTCCTGAATTTTTTTACATTTTTATGGTAAAAAACATATTTTTGTTTCGGTTCCATGTTTTGGTTTTTCGTTTCGTGAACGAGGATACTAGTGTCATATGCGGCATCTTCCGCTGCTTTGGTGAGGGATTTGAAAGTTTGTTTTTTTTTTCAACCAATGTTCAGTTTGTACTAGACCCTTATTGTTAGTGGCGAGTGGTTTTTTTCGATCATCAAAGCCTTCGAAGATTTCAACCTTTCCACCGGCACTGGCGATCTCTGTTGTCAAACTCCAACAACATTGTCGGCACCGACAAACTCTATAAGGCCTTGTTCGGTTATTCCCCAATCCACGGGGGTAGACAGGATAGGGTTTTAAACCCCCTCAATCCCCTTTGATTTGTTGCAACCGAACAAGGCTTAAGGGATGCCAGCAGTCCCAAACCAAGGATGCCACCATCGCTCTAGAGCTTCAAAGAGAGTTACGGTAAACCCTACCCATAAATGCAGGGAAAACAAAAATCTTTGAAATCCATGCAGTGCGCCCTTCATATCTCATTTGTCGTGGATATGAGCTTGCCTCAAAAGGGAAACAAGAAACTCTAGATCCAAATACGTCATTGTGCCGAGACACACAACTGCTCTTCTCTTATAACTAGAAATCCATACCTCCGCCAAGGCACTTTACTCTGGAGACCTAATCATCCTTCAACAGCATCGGAGTAAGCGGCATTGAGGCGAGGGTAGAATTTGAGATACTTATTTCAATATACCGATGATGCCATTGCCTTCCATCTGCTCTCGAACACAGTAGCCTAAATAAATTAATTTGGACCTCATCTATACCACCTGACAAAGACAAACCATTGCCCTATGCAAAAGTAGCAAGAGGGGACCAGTGTTCTGGCTTGTGGAAGCACATTCCCTTTGGTTGGCTTTTCTTTTCGCGCTAGTGTATTATTGAAGAGGATACAACGTTGCTAACTGAATCGATATAAGTCATGCATCATCGTGGTTTGGACACACTCGCCTAAATAAACTATGGACAGATAAAATACCGATTTTCTACAGATCTGATGCCAAAGTTGCCCCTGGGGTAGGAAAGGACGAGTGTTTCGCTGATAGAAACACATTCTTTCTCCTTGTCCCCTTTTTCGCCTATATTGTGGGAGGATTCAAGTGCACACGACGTTACCAAGCTAAATCAGTACTCCCTCCGTCCCGATAAAAGAGTCGTTCTATGAGTTGGCTGATGTCCCATATATTGTGTCGTTTTAGGCTAGATGTCCCACCTACTAGCCTGCACTGCTGCACCGTACTCCACCAGAACCCCACCCACTTCATCCTGTCTCACCATCGCATTGAGTCACCCAGACTCACCACCTCATCCTCTCTTTCCATCTTGATGATGAGGATGGACAGGGAATAGTAGACAAGAGGAGACAGGTCAGCAGGTCTTCTTGGTCTACGTGCTCAGCTCTAAAACGACTGAATTAACGGGACAGAGGGAGTATAGGTTAGGGCACGACCAAAGGCATACATTATCGCGTGCCTCAAAAAGTTTTTGTCCACGTAGGTGAAGAAACCTTGTGATTGTTAAACATTCAATGCAGATGAATACGTCTATTTTACTAAAAAGGATTCCACCACTTTTCTACTCTTTGTGGTCATATATATGTTTTGGCCATAAAGATTATCTTCATCCGTGCAAAAGTGTTGGACTCGGATTGTCCACAAGTTTGTGGTACATGCTCAAGTAGTAATTTGCAATTTATGTGGGATGAAGCTATCTTCCTTTTCAAGATAATCAAACAGAGTCATGAAGATGGCAGCGGATCGGGTTCGGGGTGGATATTCACGAGTTTCGGTTCTAGTGGATTCAGGCCTAATTTTTTGCTCACGGTTTTCGAGTTTGGGTACCCGAAACTTATCAGGTTTTGATTTTCACCCCCGGATACCCAAATGATGTCCGAAATATAACATTTTCAATAAAACCTCATATATTTTTATTGATAAATTGTTTATGTGAGCTATTAAATTTGTTCTAAGTTGAGCCATGAAATTATGTGTTGTTTATTGCTTCTTTTTAGACATTTGAATACGTAATATATATCATATATGTTGCTAAAATTTCTTTATTATTTTTCTTATTATTATATAGTGGTGGGTTTCGGGTTTCGATTAATCAGTCGGGTTTTGGGTATACGCGGGTTTTGATTTCGGGGATAGATTTTTACCTGAATCTGTGTGTGGGTTCGAGTTTTAAGCTCAGGTTTCGATTTTGGGTGTCCAGAAACTCCATCTGACCCGAACCCACCCTATTGCCACCCTTAGAGAGCCACTGCTTAAGTTCATGTTGACCAAAACGTCGATGTGTAGTCTCAAGCTACAGTAGTGTTAGGCGCAGCCTTAGGTTGTGTGTAATTATCTTTTTTTAGTCTATCGACAGCTCATCTCTATGAGTCGTCACATGATTTTTTTTCCCTCTCAAACTGATATAATTCATATATCTATACCCAATAATAAAGCATGAAGATTTCTAGCGGTCTGGAAAAGTTTCGTCTGGCCTCTCTCGCGATCGCCTTGGCTTCCGCACACGACGCGACACAGCAGATTGTTATCGATAGTCCTCCGTGGCCCCGGGCTTCCACTACCTTTCCGCTTCCAACAGTGGATCCGCTAGACCCGTTTCCTATTTGCTCTTGTTTCTATCGGTGGCACACCTCAGGTATGAGATGGAACTGGACTTCATACAGAAACAAAGAAAAAGATCGTATCACTTTCTCATTTTCTTTCTCATGGAACTCATGTGATTTGTATCATTGCTTCTGATGAAGAGTAACTTATTGTAGCCTGCTTGAGTAACTTATTGCAACCTACTTTGATATATGCTCCCAACAATCTTGTTTTGGCTCACTTAAACAGGGTATCAATATGCCTTGAAACTGGGAGTCGGCAAAGATTTCCCAGATCGGGGCAGACACTAAATCGAGACTGAATCAAAATCTCACAGTGATCCTAATACAAACCCGAATCAGCCTAACTCTAGAAAAACAACAACTTATAAAATCAAATCAATAATTTTGTTATAGCTTCCATCGACCACGTCGAGCGTAGCCCGGGGGCTTGAGGGAGCGTCGAGGCGTGCTGGCCGCCTTGTAGGCCGATGAGGCGATGAACAATGTGGTGACCCAGGTCTCTAGCGTCGCAAGGATGGCCGTCAGCGTGGACGACACGGGGCTGGTGTAGCGGAGGAAGTGCAGGAACGGGTGCCTGAGCTACGGTCGCCTGGTGCTGACAGTCTCGGTAATGCAGGGATAACGTAGTGATGAAGAACATGTCTGGGTGCTTGAGCCGCCGGAGCTTGGCATTGACAACATCGGTAATGTGGACGTACATGCATCTTGGCAGCGCACACCGAAGGCGAGCACGCCAGAGGAGAAATAGAGAGGTTGGAGAAGATGCTTGCACGCGCCCCGTGCTGCTGCTCGACGACGCGCCTGGCCGCTGTGGGCCGACGGCAGGAGAGCGGCGAGTCGGTGACTGCATCAGCAGCGGGAAGGGGCAGGAAGAGCGAAGGCGAATAGATCTAGCCGGATGACGCCTTCTTGCCCCACAACTATGATATGATACAAAACTATACAACTAATTAAAAATTATGATATATCATCATTAAATCTCTAAATTATAAATTATTTCTAGCCTGTAAAATATACGTTTCGTTGTAACGCACGGGTATATTTTACTAGTATATATAAAACATAAACGAAATAATATTTTCTACGAGAGGACAAGATAAAAGAAGAGAGAATTTAGAGAAGGAAAAAAAATCGAATTATGAATTCCTACGAATCAGAGGAGCAAAAGATAGTGTCGAGATAGCATCTCTCTCCGCGCCCCCCGGCCCAAATCGCCTTCGTCTCGTCGTCGTTCTCGTACCGCCAACTCTAAATTCTCCAAAACCCTAGCTACCCGGCGCAACTCCCCCTTCCCATCTCCGCGGCGCTGCCCGACACCCGGCCTCCGCTACGAAGCACCGGAGTCGGGTTTAGCCTACGGGGCGGCCCATGGCGTCAACGGTGCTGGAGGCGACGCGGGCGGCCCATGAGGACCTGGAGAGGCTGGAGCGGCTAGCGGTGCGCGAGCTGCAACGGGAGCCCGCTAACCCGCGTGACCGCCTCTTTCAGTCCCACCGCGTTCGCCACATGCTCGACCTCGTCGTCTCCACCTCCGACAAGCTCGTACGTCCCCCTCTTCTCTTCCTAAGGATTCACGACTCCATCCACTTGACTCCAGTTAGTCGCTTTGCTTAGTTGGGCCAGGTTTGGACACGATCGATATTTGCCGTTTCTGTCAAATCGGAATGCTTGCTTTTTGGGTTGGCTTCTGAGTGTTGGAATTACAGATCCGGCTTTCTCGCAAATTCTTATTACATACTTAGTATAAATCATTCTGTGTTTCTCTGAATTAGATCTGTGTAGATGGATTTTGTGCTCTTATTTTTTTAGTTGGCTCAATCTGATTAGTGTTGTTTCACCGTAGGTTTTGACTAGGGTTATTTCTGCACTGTTCTGCCCCCTCCATTTTTCTTTTGGTCTGAGCGAGGAATTGCCCTTTATAATTTGAGATTTTACTGTCCAGTGACTATCTCACTTTTGCTAATGTTGCTTGTGACTTGTTTAGGTGGAAATCTACGAGGACAAGGACAATGCTAGGAAGGATGAGATCAACACTCATCTCACTGCGCCCACGCAAAGTGGACTGTTTAGCAAGTACTATGAAAGGCTCAAAGAGGTATATAGATATATATAACCTTGCCTAGCTGTTTGCCTGATTGTGACAAAAGTCAAATAGATGCCAAATAGATGCCAGTACTCACTTACTCAGGCACCAACCGAAAGCCTCTGTAAAACTGCACCATGCAGATCTAGCAACAGGGCATCTAAAGAAAATATGGTCTATGTTCTCAGGTTCATTAGAGAGATCAATGCACACACCTTTTCTGGGCCCTTCTTTTTGAAACTTTCGCGGCCTGTAATTTACTATAAAAGAACTGATAATTTTCATGGGCAGTTCTCATTTCCAAAGTTCTTTTGTCATACTGCCACGGACCCTTCCATCAGTTAAAAGTTAATATAGAGATTTGGTATAGAGCTGCAGCCATCAAATCCACCCATGGATTGTAGTCAGACGAGGATAGAAACCCACTGAAATTTATACCCCAATCATCTTCAGTTGAATATTCAGCCACTGTAGCATTTGGTTGTTCACAGATCTTATGTAACTCAGGGTACTCAGTTCTTAAAGGGCCAATCCATATATCATTCCAGAAAAAAAATTCCTGTTATTGTGTGCCTTGCAAATAGCTCCACATTTGAACAAATATGTAAAAATTGTGTAGGCCCTTATGTTTGTAAATACCTTCACATTTGAACAGATGTTTAAACTTATGTACAGATAATTATCTTTATGATTGGATTTTTTTTTTTACAACACTTACAATTGGAATTAAATGACCTATGATTTATCATCTGCCATGTCAGACGATTTGGTTTGAAGAATTCTGAACCAACTATCATTTGAGCCTTGCACATTTTCAATTCCATTTTACAAGCAAACGTTAATTCATAATGTTGGTCTCAATTATCCCAAGACCACCAACTTAGCCATTTGATATACTGTTGAATTTATCTTATGCACTTTGTTAGAAGATTTTTAACCTGATAGAGTTCATCACTTCATCTTATTATGAACTCTGCTAATTGTAAAATTACATTGTATATATAGGCATATATTAACCTTCCCAAGGTTATATTTTTGCCCTTCCATGTGTCTAGTCTCCTCAGCATCTTATTGTGGATCTCTGAAAATGCGTTAAACCCAATTAACATGATAATGTTTTTCAAATGGCTCGTGAATATTGAAAAAGTAGACACATTGAAAACAGAATGTAACCAAGATTTCATGCATCTAATTAAAAACATTTATTTTGTGTGTGTGTGTGTGCCGGGGGGGGGGGGGGGGGGGGGGTGGCGGAGTCAGCCTTGGAAATTGAACTGATCAGTGATTAGACATCGTATGTTGGTCCTTTACATGCATCCTTTTTTGGGTCCCATGGGCTCTCTGGTCTAAAGGTAATTTGTGTTTAAAGAAGCTGTGCTAGCAAACAGATATTCGTTTATCAACAAATCTCTTGAATTTTTCCTTAAGTATATTTTATTGCTTGCTTACAGATCCGTGAATATCATCGGCGGAACCCATCTGCCCGTTTTGTCAGTACAACTGATGACTATGAAGAGCTTCTAAAGGAGGAGCCAGTTATTGAATTCTCTGGCGAGGTATTCTCACCTTTTTTTTGTTGCTTGTAACTCTGCTTGTTATTTTGTGTGCCTTTTTATCATGAGCCATATGACGTTTAATCTTAGTAACTTATTAATTGCGTGCATTTAATCTAAGTAACTTGTTATTTGCATGCATTTTTCCCGATGATTGATACTTATATATGCCTGTGACTATTCAAGCCTTTAAAATCATTGCAGTTTACCTGGATACATCTTTTTGTAGTTGTTTGTGCCATGTTATAGTGTTTGTTTTATCCTATGGAAGTTGAGTTGCTCATCAATAGGGTTTTGCTACTAGCCTTTCAAGTCTGTTTAGTGCCCTTCCTTTTCCTTTCACTACAGTAGTCTTGAAGCTGAGGGTACCTCAGTTGTGATACATGTACTTTAATTTCTGCAGGATTGTTTGATTCCTCTTGTGGGATATTGGTGGTGTTGATGGTAAGATTTAGGCAATGACTGAAACTGCGATGGAGAATGATCAATAACTTTACAATCATTCAATGGTCTTGTCCTTTTTTGATTTCACCGCTGTGTGGTCCTTTTCCTGCTAGATCATGTTGCATATTCACTACATTTTTTCTGTTAATATTCTACTATTCTCACAAGAGTTTAACTGGGTTTACTAATGACCTAGTTCTGCATTTTGATAGGAAACTTTTGGCCGTTACCTTGACTTGCATGAGCTTTATAACGAGTTCATAAATTCCAAGTTTGGAACTCCGATGGAGTACTCAGCTTATGTTGGCTGTTTCTCCCAGACGGATAAGATCTCACAAAGTCATAAAGCTACCAGGTATGTCATGCATTTCACTAAGTTCTGAAACACATGACCTGATGGCATGGGCTTGACTTGTATGGCTATGCCTTATCCACCTCTGGTTGAGTACCCTAATTCTTTCTGATAGTGGTTGTATGTGCGGAGGGACACTTCAGGGAAATTACCTACCGTAGGTTAGTAGGGCTCAACATGTTCAAGTCTATATGTAGGATATTTGCTCAGCCGTTTATTATTTAACCTGTCTAGCATTCGTTTCATATGGTTCATAGGGGAAAAAACCTATATTGTGGTATTGGACAATGCATATCCAAGTACATATGATAGTTGCTCAGCAGTTTCACCTGTCTAACATTCATTTCATATGTTGGTGCCGTTATATGTAAATTTTAATGCTGAATATTGTTTATATCTTTCAATTTCTTTTAATCGACAGACAATACAGAGAATACTTGGAACACATTTTGGAATATCTGACATCATTTCTATATCGCACAGAGCCATTGCAAGACATTGATAAGATTTTTTTAAAGGTCAGTCTTATTTTATGTTTTTTTCTATATTATTGTCCCTTTGTATGCCACATGCTTATGTGATGATGTAGTGTTTTTACTTCAGATTATACTCTGCTTCGTAGCGTTTTTAACTGTGATGTCCCTTTATATTCATCTGGGAGCTGGTAATAGTGGTTTGGCAGAAATTTGTTCAATAGCATAGATCATATTTATGTTTAAATACTTATAACTATCATTCTAATGGTATACATTTGTACAGCTGGAGAGTGAATTCGAGGAACGATGGGCCAATGGGGAAATACCTGGATGGGGAAATAAAGGCACTGAAAAAGAGTCTGAAATAGATCTTGATTACTACAACACAGTTGAAGAACTTGTTGAGCTTGGCCCAGAAAAATTAAAACAGGTTTGATCTTAAAACATTATGCTGTTACCAAGAATTATTTTCTTGTCTGTTATCGTCGACTGTACATTGGTTCCTAGCAAAGTTCAGCTAGGCGCTAGGCGGAAACTAGGCGCTGACCCATTGCCTAGCGCCTACTCGGGAGTACTCGGTCCTAGGCGCTTCTAGGCGTTTTCCTAGGCGTTTTGGCAATATAGCCATAATATATATATATATTATGTATATATTATGTATATAACTATATATATGTATATAACTACTATATATGAGTCACACTAAGTATAAAAAGAGGGCCATTAGACTTATCTGATTTCCTAGCTGGCTTACTCTTGCTTGTTCCTAGCTCCTGCAGGCTGCAACACATTTTGACAGCTAGTAGTTAGTAAATTAGTCAATAGACAGCTAGCTGGACATCACAAAAAAAATTAGAAAACACTAAGTTGTGACTTATCTTGATGATTTCAGCAGCCTCTCATCCATGAGCACACCATATTAGCAGCTGGTAATTACAATAAAAGTGTGGATAGGACAGTAATAGAGGACAGCACAACACAATTTATAAATAAAGGACAGCACAAGCACATAGTTCTTAGTTCAGGTCTCACAAATCACAAAAGAAGACACATCGAAATAAAGTGACATAGCTGCAGTTCATAAGACCAGGGCATCACAAAAGGCTTCACTAATGCCATGAATGGTCCATATCAGATTTCTTCTTCGCTGTAGCACACATCCTCATCCTCATACTCTTCTTCTTCAGACTCAAATTCTTCTCCTTCATAGAGCTCCCTCACTCTTGCACTTCTACGCAGCTCAAGCTGTTCGGCTGCTCCCACTGCCTCTCCAATGACAGACCAAGGTATCCCTGTACCTTCCATCTCATCTCCCTCTTCCTCCCTATCTCTAAACTCAACTAATGCACAATCATCCCCACCCTCTTGGAGAAAACCTTGAGCTTCAGTTGTGTCACTAGACAAGAGAACATCAGTGATTTTGTTTGCCTTGATCTTTTCTCTTTTACTAAGCAGCTTGGAGTTGAATTGGATATACACTAGCTTGTTGAGGCGGGTTGTAGTAAGCCTATTCCTCTTCTTAGTGTGTATCTACAATTTAAAAAGAGCATTCTCACTCCAATTAGTTAGACAAAGAACATGTAATGCTGCTGAAACTGAAATGTAGATAGTTACTAACCCCTTCAAACCCACTCCAATTCCTTTCACAACCAGAAGAGCTTGATGTCAAAGATAGGATCCTTGTAGCCAACTTTTGTAAAGCTGGTGTTTCATATCCATACAATCTCCACCATGATGCTGAAATAAAAAAAACACATGTATTAGTTTAGAAAACAGCAAAGAACAAACAGCCATCAGCCATGAGTGCAAGTTAGTACCTCTACCTGGGTTGTAATCAAAGCTTTCAAAAGTCCTAGCCAGCTTCTTGCTAAAGGGTCCTTCTCTACTCTGAAACTTCCTTAGTTCAATGTTGGCTGCCTGATGCTGCATGTCCTCATCATGATAATAAAATTTCTCAACACAAGCTATAAACCCCTCTGATACTTTGGGCTGATCAAAGATTGCTGGGTCATTGTAGCTATAGTGAGGATTCAGCAAATAGGCTGTCAAATGCAATGGAGAATCAAGTCTTCCATTCATCTTCTTGTCAACAATAGCTATTACATCCTTGAACCGAGCCTCAACATTTCCAAATGCCTCTTTGATCTGCCTCTTTGCCTTTAGTAGTTCTCCATAAATGAAACCCATGGATGGCTTCACATCCCCATCTACCAAACGGAGGACTTTGACCAATGGCTCAAAAACAGTCGATGTTAGCTTCACATCCTTCCAAAAGCTTGGACTCAATATAGTAGCTGTTGCCTCTTTTCCTTTCTTTGATTTCACATCCTTCAATGAGTCCCATCTACTATGAACCACCATCTTCCTTAGCTGGTCCTTCTTCTCTTGCATGCTACTCAAAGTGAGAAAGTTTGAAGCAAACCTAGTCACTCCAGGCCTCACTACCTCTTTCCCCTCTGTGAAGTATCTCAAGCACTCCAATGTCCTTGTGTGGCCATAGACAAATATGGTAAATGCCTTTGCTTGGTCAACCACTTTCTTGAACCGAGGAATGTTGCCAATGCCTTGGAGCATAAGGTTGACTGTGTGAGCTGCACAAGAGGTCCAAAATATGTGTGGTCTCTTCTCTTCCAATAGCCTCTTTGCTCCCATGTTGTTAGAGGCATTGTCAGTCACTACTTGCACCACAGTGTCTGGACCAATATCTTCAATTGCCTTGTCCACAAGCTCAAAGATGACCTCACTGGTATGTGAGACATGTGACATCTCCTTAGAGCTGATGAAGGAGGTTCCATCAGCACAATTGGTGCACAGATTCATTATGCTTCTCCTCTTCCTATCTGACCAAGCATCAGTCATAATAGAACACCCATTTTTCATCTTCTCAGCTTCACGCTCCTGCAGCAAACTCTTGGTTCTTTCATATTCATCTTCTAGCAACTTCCCTCGCAGTGCATCCTGAGTTGGAGGTACAAGTCCTGGACCAAACTGTCCAATTGCTTCGCACATTTGCTTGAACTCATCATTATCACATGCATTGAAAGCAATTCCTGCCAACACAACATTGAAAGAAGCATAATCTGAGTTTAGTACAGGAAAACAACATCTAATGACCTTTGAAATGTAAAACCAGCATAGTATACTAGCAATTTACCATGTGTATAGGCCCATCTTGCAATGTACTTATGCACCTCACTGGTTCTTTCTTTCCAAAGTTCCTTGTTGAGCTGCTGTTGCTTCAAAGAATCCGTCTTGGTAGCTTTAGGATCAATAGCACGTGTCCATTTGTCAATGGGTCCTAACTTGTGGGGTTCTGAACTTCCAACACAGGTTACTTCATCTGAATCTGCTCCAACCCTAGATAAATGAACTTCCTCTCTAATTTCTAGCTCACGAACAGTCTTCTCCTCCCTCTTCCTTTTTGCATCAGCTAGTGCCTTCTTGCACTTCTCTTTAGCCTCCATAGCCTGTGGTGTTCTTGCCGAGCATTTCTTCACATTCTTTCCTTCATGAGCTAAATGCTCCTTCAACCTATGGATCCCTCCTCTCATTTCCTTGTCACAGAGCTTGCACTTCACCTTGTCCTTGTTGCTGGCATCAACAAGAACACCATACTCCCATCCAACATCATCTGAGTTTCTTTTCAGGAGATTAGTGGAATCAGTCCCTGTTGCATCTGGTTCTGTTGACATCTTTCAGTTATGCCACCTAAAACAATAAACAGCACTGTCATCTACTCATCTACTGCATTGCACAAAAAGAGTGCAGTCTAGCAGTCTACTGCATTGCACTGTCACCTAAAACAATAAAACAGAAAGAGTGCAGTCTAGCAGCAAAGCAGTAAACAGCAAAGCAGTCTGCACTTTCAGAGTTTCAGTTCAAAAATATATAGCAGGTTTTAGGGTTGCATTGCACATTTTGAATCTGCCTGACATACAGCATTGGGTTACACATGGGAGAGGAGCACTGTCATCATGATTCATGAAATTAGTTAAAGACAGTGGACTACATCAGCACTTCAGCAGTTCAGCACTCCCATGCTCTTCTAAGTGTACACAGTAGACAGGTGCTCATGAAATCCAACCATTTAGCCAGAGGGGAGAGGAGCATGGGAGGGAATCGAGCTCACCTTGGGGGCTTGGGGTGGCCGGCGGGGAGGAGTTCCACTGTTCCAGTCGAGGACGAGCAGGACGGCGGCGGCGAGTTGACGACGAGCAGGAGCAGCGGCGGCCGAGTCGGGGACGAGCAGGGGAGGAGCAGAGGAGGAGCAGGACCGGCGGGGAGGAGTTCGCCCGGCGAGGAGGACCGGCGCCGGGGACGACCAAACCTTAGGCCGGGACCGAGTGACGAGGGAATGGCGCCGCGCTCGCGCGGGAAACCTCCCGCGCCTAGGAGTCGTGGCCGCGCGCGGGCCTGGCCGCGCGGGAAACCTCCCGCGCTCTGATTTCGGGCGCCAAAATTGGCCGCCCTCGCGCTCGCGCTCATCTCGCCTGCCTACGCGCCGCGTTCTCGCCCGCCCAGCGCGCCTCCTCGCCGCCTAGCGCCCAGACCGGCGACTATACCCCTAGTCGCGGCGATGGGCGTCGCCCAGCGACTACTCGCGCCTAGTCGCCGAGTAGTCGGCGCCCAGCCGAACTATGGTTCCTAGTCTGATGAGTTATGTTGATTCATCTACAACTTTTTAGGCTTTAGCTGCTCGAGGATTGAAGAGTGGTGGTACTGTTCAACAGCGTGCAGACCGGCTTTTCTTGCTGAAGGTGATATAAAAGACGCTAGTGCTACTGTATATTCATCTATTTTTCTTTTGAACTTACTGTTGATTATGTTTTGCAGCTTACACCGTTGGAACAACTGGATAGGAAGCATTTTGCCAAAGTTCCACGTACTAAAGATGACTCAAACACAGTTTCTAATGGTAACACTTTTAAGGAGAATATGAAGAAAGAAATTGCACTAATGGAAGTAAAGATGAAGCGTCTTTGTGAGCTGCTAGATGAGGTCTGATCTTTGCTGCTCCCTGTGTTTACGCATGTAATTTTGGACGCATGGTACACTCTGCACTCATACAAATGCACTGGCATGCGCAGTCAATCCTTTTGCAACCACTTAATTCCTCATATAAGCTAATCCTATGAAGATGAAACCTGTTTACTTTGAGGAATGCACTTTATTTCCATCTTAGGCTAGTCTATTCAAATGGAGTATAGATTTCTTTGGCTAGACCATCTTGTTTGTCTACAATGACTTGGTCTTCTCTAGAAATCTGGGATCATCTTTTTTGTTTTGCGTGTGTGGCTTGCTGGCACTGCTCAAATTGCAATTTTAGGGATGTAGGGAAGTACTAAGGTATAGACTCATTCTGAAATTGTTCATGTGATATGTGGGGCTTTCTTCGTTTGTCTATTCATGTGATATGTGGGTGCTTTCTTCTTTTGTGTATCTTGTATGTGTGAATTCTCTATCTCCCTCTGTTTGCGTTGAAAGCTCCATTTATGTTGCCACAACTTAATATGCTTTGGAAGGCTTTACAAAAAATTAACAGATGATTAGTGCATCACCTCTTGCTTTTTTCCTAATAAGTTAACACTGTGTATGTACTGGTCATCAATATAATCACATGCCAGTTTTAATATGGTAGATATTATCTTTTTGTTTGCAAACCCAAGCACAAACTGTACTACAATTCCATTCAGAATGATCCACTTCTTGTTACTGCTAACCTTCCTTTTTGGAAGGGCTACTAGTGTTGGCCACATATTTTTATGTCTATATGTTGACATTAACCTGACATATTTTTGACATTTTATGTTGCTTGTGTAGGCCTTTGTAAGGACAAAGGAAAATGCGGAGAAGAAGCTTACTTTGACATATGAAGAGATGGAAGCAGAACGGGAGGAGGTATTTAGTACCCCTCTCTTATCTATTTGTGCTTGCACTATTCTTAGAGTCTAGAACATGATCTTCTCTATTTTGAATGTTGTAGCTGCTGCAATTATTTGTTCTGCTGTTTCGAAAATAACAATGAGTGTGGTTTTTAACAATTTATAAAATATATAAACTGTCATATGCATGCCCAATATGCTTTAGACAGAAAACTACTAAGCTAAACATGCTTTTTGGTGCATTTTGATCAGTATTGTTGCCCATTGAGATATACCAAAATCATATTCATGGACATGGAGTACCATTTTCCTTTTCCTAAAACAGTTCTGCAAGTGTCATGGATGTAACCCCTTTTGTATTCTGAAAATCCATTCTCTGGGTCATGGTGTGCCCTACATAGCGAATAAGTTTTCAAGTTATTTACTATGTATATTCCATGGTGATTTGCTGATTAATGTTGTCACATTTAGCTCTATAACTGATTACGCCACATATCATGACAAGTCCAATGTAAAATTTTAGTGGGTACTGGTAGTAGCTTGTTGTAAAGGTGAGCGAATGTTTCAAGTTAAGAACTTAGAATGCAGTTCTTGACTTGTTTGCTTCAAATTCCTTGTATGATCTTATACCACTTGGTTGAACATAGTATTTTTATTTCATGGAAGTAAACTAAGTTTTTCAACTGTTGGCTTATATATGTGCATGTGTATTTTATATAGGAGGAAGTACAAGCTGACACTGAGAGTGATGATGAAGAGCAACAAATCTACAATCCTCTCAAGTTGCCAATGGGTTGGGATGGCAAGCCTATCCCCTATTGGCTGTACAAGCTACATGGCCTTGGGCAGGTAACTAGTTGTCATATTTGGGAGTATATTTCCTAGTACCTTGTTCCCTCTATTCGCAGTCAGTGAAATGGGGCGTACCACCAATGCTTTCACTCATGGTACAGATTGACTATTTGACACCCATTAAGATGTCAGTCGTTTATGAGGTGGTTGTAACCTTTGGATAGTAACCTTTGGACTTCAATCTCTAAGCACTTTGCACGTAATGAGGTGGTTGTTTTCTCCTCAACTAGTCTATACTATAGAGGACTAAAAGATTATATTTCTGCATAAACTGCATCTATATGCTAATTTGGAAATGTGATCCATCTGACTAATGTATTTATGTGATCACATGTTCAAGTTGGCACGCTTTGAACCGGAACATCAGGGCACCATTTGCCTCTTATGCTCAGTAAAGTAATCTCCATCAAATTTGGTATCTGATGGGTTTTTTACTGTTATGGTTTGTTCAGGAATTCAAGTGTGAGATATGTGGAAACCATAGCTATTGGGGGCGAAGGGCTTACGAGCGTCATTTCAAGGAATGGCGCCATCAGCATGGGATGCGATGCCTTGGCATTCCCAATACTAAGAATTTCAATGAAATTACATCCATCGATGTATGTCATCTTTTGTTTGTTGATTTTATTTTCTTCACTTGGTATACTTATTGATACACATAGCTCACTACATTCTCCAAGTAATGAATAGGTAGGTCTTTTAGTTTTTACTTGCGCATATCGTTATTGGCTTTCCACTTCTCCTTGTCCTTTGTTGTTCTGTTTCCTTGTATGAAACATAATGCAAAAAGAATGCATGCCTGCCATATTCTTGACATTGGCCGTTTTATTCTATGTGTTTTAACATTTATTTATTTCTACTGTCAGGAGGCGAAAGCGCTCTGGGAGAAAATTCAAGCACGGCAAGGGGTGAACAAGTGGCGGCCAGACCTAGAAGAAGAGTACGAAGATCAGGAAGGCAACATCTACAACAAGAAGACCTACACTGACCTGCAGCGTCAAGGCCTGATCTAGACCTCCTGCTGGTTAAGTTGTCGGGATTTGTTCAGAACTCTATCCCATATAGTTGTAACTCTGAATATATTGGCTCATTTGGCATACGTTTTATGGAGCTCGTGTGCTTTTCCTGTCCTTTTTGCTCAGCCTGATCATCCGTAACTGCGTTATGTTTTATGTTTTAAATACTAGCAAACGGTCCTTGCATGTCCTTGCAATGCAAGGAACCCAATGTCTTAATAGTGCGATTTGTATTATTGCTAGATGCGAGTTGATTTAAATTGTATGAGCACGTGCCATATCAGACAGGGTATAAGGGTAATTTGGAAAGTAAAAAAAAAAGAATAGAAGAAGCTCTTTTGGTCTTTAATGGTACACCCTGGTTTTGTTTTCACCCTCGATCTTTGAATCATTGACTGAACCAAATTTTAGTTAAATTTTGTTTTCAATCAAATTAGAACTGCATCAATAATTTTGTGGCGGCAATTATTTCCTTATTGAAGAAGAGAAGTGTTAAGAGGTTGAAGACCTACGATGCTGCGTTTTATTATTTATTTGAGGTTAAAGACCTGCATTTACGTGAACAAAGACATATTCGAGAAAAGAATGGAGAAAATCCTTTTATGTTTCTTCTGTTTATAGGGAAAAATCCTTTTATGTTTCTCCTGTTTATAGCCTGACCCCGACGTAATGAGAACCATCCCATATTAGTCATTCCAACTTAAAAAAATCAAAATATTTAACTTTTGACCAAATTTATATAACAAAATAATAGCATTTATGGTACCAGATGAGTAATAGATCCTTCAGTATTCATATTTGATTTCATAAATTTTTATAATTCTCTCTATAATTTTGATAAACTTATAATATGAAATGTAGTAACTTCCTGAGTATCTTGCAAATCTCAGCCGCCTTGACGATCAAAGTCTCGAATAAAACAATATTAGGATCAAACTAATATTATAGGAGATAATAATTAAACAAACTCTTTTATAATAATAAGATGAAATGAAGAAAAATGATGAAGATGAGATGTGATACATCATAAATAGAAATAGATATCGAAACATATTTGTTTTCATAACACTTAAGTTATTTACATATCTCGCGACTGAATCTCCCCTCAGAGCATCTCCAAAACTATCTAAAAATTACTTTCCAAAACCTGAGTTTTTCAATTTGCCAAAAAATATTGGGAGCACCGAGCACCAAAGAAAGGTCTAACAATTTTTTTTTAAAAAAAATCACTTCTGAAAGCTAGAAGATAATTACATTAAAAATCATGAACTTTTTAAGCTAGAAGATAATTACATTAAAAATCATGAACTTTTTATTCTTTCTCACATCCTTGCACCTTAGATTGGTGCAATGGAATGGATACGCATTTTCTGCACAATCGATTTTTTCAAGTGCCACAGATTAGAAGGATACACACACGTATTTATCGCGACACGTCAACTTTTTCATGTCAAAAGATAAGTTGGGATTGAAAGTTATTGATGTAATTTTTCAATCTGCCAAAAAACATATATCGATAGATTGTCTTAGGAACTCTTGAAGCTCTCGGCACACTAGCACTTCATTTACTATCTATAAAGCTTCCCTTACCTCCAAATGTGATTTATTTCTCGGCTGCTATTAACAAAAAACGTAGAAATCAATTACTACAACAAGCAGCTCTCTTATGAAAAACATGCCCTCAACACTGCTGCAGCCATTAAATGAGGCCAGGATACATCGTCAAATCATTTTACATGTTACAAGCCTTTTCCAACTGGGTAGTAGTTAATGATCAGCAGGCCAAAATTTGTGAAAGTGAAAAAAAGTCTGCACTAGTCTACAAGATTTACCAACCGAAAGCTATTCCTGCTTCATCTTAGATTCTGATTGGCGACATGGGTGCAGCAGCACAAGGACGCACAAAAGCCAGCAGGGAAGATGGACAAGAAATAGGTACAGATAAGTCGCGCTGCTCCACTCCCAGAGGAACTCCATCCATACCCAGAAATCTCCAACATCTATTGTCCAGGACCCCTTGGACACTCCTTTCATAGTCAGCAACATAGCTGGAGGAAAACCCAACACAGCAAAAGCTATATTTGAAGCCAACAAAACTGCTCGAGGAAGGAAATTCATCCCTGATGCCTTCAGAGGCCGAGAAAACAAACACATTGGGATTATAATCAGAGCACCAAGCTGAGCAGTTGCAAAATTTATTATTGACATGAGCCCCAACCCGATGGTGATGGAAGTGATCATGGTAGCTTTCAGAAGTTTCCATTCAACACCAGCTGAGTATGGTGAGCCAAACAAGACAGACAGAGAGATCAGTACAACGACGGAGAGCACAGCCCAAATGAGTGCACTTTGCGTTGGTATGGCATCATGTATCTGAGTAATGTAATATGGAAGTAGCGAAACAAGTACTGCCCATAATTGGATAACAAGCAATACTTTTGCAGCTCGAAGCCATTTCCATGATCCACCCTTGCTTTGTGGAATATCAGCAATGTCATCTGCTTTACCATCATCTGTCAATTTATCTACTGTTTTTTCCATGCTTCTACTGCCATCAGCAAGGGCAGCAGCAACTATTGGGAGAGGAGCCAACAGCAATGCAAATGGAATCATATACACACCAACCGAAATGAACTTGCTTGGAGCTGAAAGGAAGTACAGGAAAAAGGACTGATGGAACTTCTCAAGCAGATTGTTCACGGAACGTGTCACTCCTTCAATTAACCTGAATCAAAACATTCTCTAACACGTCAAACAAACTCTGCTGAGGAATCTTTTGCAGGAAATGAAAGCAAAGCTGTTAACACCCTAAGGTTATCACCAAGTGGTAACATAAGAAGATCATGTTCCTGTGTTTACTTCAGTGCAACATTTGCATAAATCACTTCCGTCCATGCACATATTTTCCATTGGGTTGTTATAGCCATGCCAAAATAAAAGAAGACAAGACCAACTTATTATGGTGTTTCTCCAAGCTTTACCAGTTCGTGCTAATAATCTCATTCGTACCACTTATATTAAATATTTTTTATGCACATAATGTCTATGTACTGCCTTCGACAAAATCATAATATGCTAAAGTTCTTATAAAATCGTAGCTATGAAACAGTCAAAGGCACAATTAAGACGAAGTCTTTATGTAGTTTTAACATTTAATCATATCCCTGATGAAATAATTTTCTGCAATAGCTTGCAAGGTCACAGCAGATACAGAACTATTTACTGATCAGCTATTTGTCACTGGAATGTAATACAGCTTTATCAATTGTTACATATGCATTAAAAACAGTTCAAATAATTTTTTCCCTGTTATTTTATCATTGCTGTGAAATTATGGTACAAACAGTTCCATGCCTCAATGCATGAATGCAAACTCTTCTACTCCTTTATTAAAATCAAAACGTGGTCCCCATGCTCTAACAACAATGAAACATTAAACAGAACAATTGAAACACAATAAGATACCTTCCACCTCTTAGAAGAAACAAAGATTTAGCATTCTCATTTTTGACATGAAATGTTGGTGAAAATTCTAAAGAAACCGCGTCAACTTGATAATCACGGAAAGCACCATGGGACCCTGTGGGCACTCCAAGAGCCTGTATCAAACAAACCCCAATAAGAGGGACTGCAGAGTCATAAAAGAGGTAAGTGACATTAAGGTGAAATGGGAAAGATAATTTCAATTACCTGGTTGTACATAGAGTTAGCTAGGTTTGCAGTCCCTTCCATGTAGTCAGGGACTGCAATATCAAGCTTCCAGTCAGGATTTATTTTTCTTATCACACTCCCAAGAGTATGTAAAATTTCAGCAATAACCCTAAGCCATGCAGAGCTCAACAAAGAACTAAATGCAGCGATGTTCACACGAAAACCTTGTCTATGAACAGCCAAATAATGCACGACATTCAGAAGGTCCAAGTTTGGCATTTGTCCATTAGATGCCTCTGCATAAATCATAACACTATCCCTGTCACTATATCTTCTGGTTTCCCCAACTTTAAATATGAGAGCAGCAGCCATTGTTCCAGCATGTTTGAAAGCCGTGACTTCTGTTTTTTCTGAATTACCATCATATATATGGTTTGCACCATACATCTTGGTATGCAATACCACTGAGCGACTCAAAAACACAGGATTATGATACTGGTTTAACCATGCAGAGACTGCAGCGTACTCTCCAAACTGTGAGTCTGCAGATAACCACACAACATCCTTGGAAAGCCATGCTGCTCGACTTAAGAGGGAGAAGACAGAGAATCCAAGAGACAACGATAATAATTCATTCGACTGAACTCTTTGAGAATTATAAGGAGTAACCAGCACTATTGCTTCTTTTCCATCACCACGAGGAGCTCGTACAATGCCGATAGTGTTTATCCCAAAATTGGTGGCGGTGCCATTAGGTTGAATTGCAATATCATTTGTCATGGAAGTGAAGAACTTCAGAGGATGAAAATTCTTGCTATGCGGGAGAAACTTATGGTAACACACTTCTGCACCTAGAGCTTCTATTTGTTGTGCTATGAAATTTGCCATACCTCTGTAACATTGCATACAGAATTGTAAATTAGAGGAAAATCGGCTAAACTATTTATCACTTGCAATCCAGGATTAAACTAGTTCCCTGTGCATATTCTGGTATTTACAAGTCATTAAAAATGTGACTTTAGCTTAATGAACTTAACCCAAAAAAAAAAAAAAAAACTTTTACTATCAAAGCTAGAACTCTGATTTTGAGTTACATGGATTCTACTTGTATGCTTACTAGTAAAATGCAATAGTAATCATGTGCTTTCCATAGCAAGTCTCTCAACAGCAGTCACGAAATATTGAACATCACAAACCAGTTACAAAGATCGATGCATACAGATATTAAAGACTAAATGAAGTTAACATACATTACACCTCTTGAGTCTCTAGCCACAGCTTCAATTCCTTTCATAAATCTGTTTGCTTTGATGGCATCTTCAGTAGAAAATAATGGATTGGCAGAGCCTGCATACAGAGGATCCAGTTTTAGAGAAGATTATTTATGTAAGAAGTTTCAAAAGAGACTTATAAATGAAAAATATCATTATCATTTAACAACATATATGTTAGATAATCAGCTGCTCTCTCATCTCACTCTTTTGCCATAGCCTCATAGGTGCATAGGAACAGGGACAGCTCCATATCTGCCAGCCTATTGGATAATAGCATATAGAATAGTAGCAACTAGTGGACAGCATGGCCCTCAGTTGAGCTCATGTACTTTTGCTAGGACTTTATATATGAAAGGTAGAGCTATGGCTGCAGCTTTAGTTCAGCAGCATCATTCATATTGTTCATGTGTGAGTGTGTGTACGCTGTGATTCCTCTTGTGTGTACACTCTGATTCCTCTTCAGTGTCCAACGTGTGTGTGAGTGAAGGGTGTGGTGATACACACCTCAGCGACAAAGCAGGACAACAATATACTCCATTTTTGTGTGATTTATACTAGCTCGGTACAATGAATATTTTTGCAACCACATTGGATATGAATGGTCTCTCTTTACTATTGGATAACAAACATCAAAATCCACTGTGTTAAATCATATTCAACCATTTAATTTGGGAATGTATTCCCTGGCACATGATAAATCCAATAAGGCCCAAAGCTAACGTGAACACCCAAAGAGGATATTTAGCAACATTGATATGTTGCTTCATCAGAGGATTTATATTCAACAAATTATGCTGAGAACACTACAATGCATTTTATTAGAAAATATCTACAATATGCAGTCTGAAGATCTTGGTTTACGACCACCAGACAGGCACATCCTTCAAGAACAACAGCATATGTGCATCAATTGAGTAGTAGTAAACAAAAATTGAGAGGAGGGTAAAATACCAGGTATAAGAGCATTCTCCGAGAGGTATGTGTTTTTTGCAAGTGAAGGAAGGAGTAGTAGTGTGATGATGCCTGCAAAGCAGCATATAACACTGACCCAAAATGGTGAATAATGAGTTAGGGGAACAAGAAAGAATAAATGGAAGGATTTAGACTGTAGAGAAAGGATGGTGAACCTGAAGAGAATGTGGTGAGACGCAAGGAATACACCAAGGCACACAATGAGCCGCGGTTTTGGCTGTGTCTCTTGCTTAGCTGATGACTTCATGACTGTAATACCGTTGTTCAGGAATAGTTTGAAATGAAATCAACTATTCATTTGACTGCAAAATGAAATGAGAATAAACACATCAGCAGCATAAAAAGGAAGTTTGAAGTCAATTAAAATATTATCGATCATTTTGATTTCTGGTTTAGAACATTTGCGTCCATTTTAATTCTTAAATCCATTAAGTTACCTTTCATCAAAGGTAATGTTTTTGAGGCGTTGTGGCGTCCTGTGGCGCTGGGGGTACGCCACAACGCCTAGGCGCCTTCTAGGCGACGCCTAGGCGATATGGCGTAACTAAAACCCTGTGGCGTCCTGCGGCGCCTGGGGTACGCCACAACGCCTAGGCGACGCCTCAAAAACAATGATCAAAGGCATCCATGAAAAAAAATGAACTCATGGTCAATGATCTGGAGGTGTCACGAACATTGTTCCAAAAGGTGGCGCACGCTTCAGGGCGCTGAAGCGCTAAGCGGACAGGTAACGCTTCGCTTTGGGGCATAAGCGCTCCCAAAGCGGAGCGACTCTCTCAGCGCGTAGTGGACCGGAGGCGGGAAGGGAGCGCCCGGGGGGGGGGGGGGGGGGGGGGGGGGGGGGGGGGGGGGGGGGGGGGGGGGGGGGGGGGTGAGGGGCGTGCACGCAGGGTTCACACCAACCAGCTCCACCGAAGAATCTCCGCAAAACGCGCTGAGAGAGAGAGCTGCGAGTAGATATCTCACTGGATCCTTTTTCCCTCCTCACGCGGGATGGACGCCGCCGCCCCTGGATCCACGCGCTGCGGCTCCTCCTCCCTCCTCAAGCGCGTAGCCGGCGATGGAGAAGAAGACTAGCGGCCAGGAACGACGGAGGGAGATGGGGCAGTGATGAGAGGCGAGACGGCGCGGGAAGCAGAGCGGGAACCGACGATAGAAGGCGCAGGGACGAGAGAAGAGGGGAGAGGGACTTGCCGAGGGGACTGCAGGAGAGTGAGACGTCGGTCACCTGTTCCTCCACCTCGTCCTTGCCTGCGGAATGGAGCGCGCCGGCCGCCGGAGGATGGGAGGAATCTGAGGGAGAGAAGGGATTCGGCTTCTGCGACCGCTGGTCCGCCGTGGATGGGATTGGGAGCGGGGTCGGGAATTGGTTGGAGCCTCGGAGGGAGTAGGGCACTGTCGGCTGAATTCCGGTTACGAACCAAATTGTTTCGTGGACACCTGTAGAAGGATGAAAAGGGACGGAAAAAATCTGGTTTCCGTCCGTCCGTTTTCCGTATTAGGATACATCTGTGACAATTTCTGAAAAATCCCAATACATAAAAAAAATTATTAGTTTTAATTGATTTCACAATCATTTTCAATTATTTTTTTACTTTTTAATCACTAAAATATAGAAATATTTCGTTTTCGTCCGTTTGTTTTTCCATATTATGATACCCGTTTCCGTATTATGATACCGTTTCCATTCATTTTCATCCTTCTGTAGCTGTAGGCGAACATTTAAACCCGTGTCATCTTGACCCAATTCGAAGGCCCGAATCTAAGACATGTGAGAAAATGTGAGAAAATGTAGACATGCCCTGTTGTCATTCTTAATTGTTACATAGCATGATAGGAGGTGCGAAGCAAAGCGACGTAGAAAAAGGAAAGACTATGACATACATCGTACGCGAGCCACGGATCCCGTTTGCCTATAGAGCTATGGGATAAGAGAAACAACAAAAGAAAAAAAGGAAAGGACAAAAAAAAGAAAAGGAAAAATAAAAATATTATAGACATTTAAACCTTCTTCTCTATTAGGAGAAACTGTTTTATCAAATGTTGTACCAAAATAATAGTAAATTCAGAGAAGAAACAAATATTTTTTATGGAACATAAGTCTTGTAAAA
Source organism: Eremochloa ophiuroides (assembly GCA_038502445.1). Taxonomy (NCBI): domain Eukaryota; kingdom Viridiplantae; phylum Streptophyta; class Magnoliopsida; order Poales; family Poaceae; genus Eremochloa; species Eremochloa ophiuroides. The sequence continues at coordinate 61,454,230 of JAHLJS010000006.1, forward strand.
CAAGTAAAAAAACGATGACGGTTGTGTGCCTTTGTTGAAGCAAAGAAAAGATTAAGTGTTGTTCGGATATTTAAAATGAGATAAGAACCGGGTATAGGATAGGGATAAGGTGATCTCATATCCCACCAATCCATAATATCCAATAGGAGGGGTGGGTTATGACCATTAAACAATCGATGGAGGGCCACACCTCTGACCTCCACCAGCGAAAAGAGCTAGTTCTACGACGAGATAGACTACGTACGCGCTATTACTAGACCATGGGGTGCCGAGCCGATGATTCATTGAGCTTTATCTATGTGTCATTGAGCTGATAATCCACTCAAATAGCAGGAGAAATATCTATTTTCTTTTCTCGATCATGCAAAAGGTTCAAGCGTTTTTGTATTAAGTAATGAAAAAGTTAAATACAATACGTCTTATTGGCGTCCTAGAAATACAAAAAGTTTTATATGGACGCCTACACCTATCCTGATATACTGAAGGAGAAATATCTATTGCTGCTCTGCATTACAGTAGCATAATTGGAGTAGATGTATAAAAGAAGCAATAACATAGTATATAGGGATTTATTCATTTGATCACAATTCTATATATGCCTTCGTAAACATTCAAATATAGGATCGTTATATATCACCCTTCTTTTTCTTTTTCTATGTCTGTGTGACGTGCCAAAAACCCAGAATTTAGGTTGTACATGTTGCATGTAAAAAAACTTAGGCTCCATTTGGCCAGATGAATTCGTTCTGATTCTACACGCAAATTGGAGAAATGTTGCCAAACGCAGAATAGCAAAATATTTCTAGCGTTTCTACTATGAAAAACGTGTCGGTTAAGCTGTGTCAACTTTAATCTAAGTTTATAGCAAAAAATATTAGTATTTATGGCTTGAAATAAATTTATTATAAAAATATATTTTATAACTAATTTAACGATACTTATTTTGTTTCATAAGATTTAGTATTTATTCATATACAGTCAAAGTTTGCAATGGTTAACTCCTCGAGAAATGAGAATTGCATATTTATTTAGACGGAGGGAGTAGTTTTTTTTCCTGCCCAAGAAAATTGCATGCAACCTGGTTTTGCTAGATTCTTTCTACTTTCTCCTGGACACCAGTGACAATAATTTTTCTACTTATTCTTTTTAAATGTATCAAATTTAAATATGTCGTGTTAGATTATTTTTCATTCAAAAAAGTCTAGAGTTTTTTTTAATATTTTTTATCTATATGTTTTTTACTATAGTTTTAGAATCAGAATCCAGCCTGTGAGCCAAACGATTTTATAAATCAGGGGGCAGATCCAAAGGGGGCTAGGGGTCCCTACAGCTGGTGTATTAATGGAAATATGGGAAGGGTGAGTGAAAAGAAGAAGTAGAGGTAAAAACAAAAAAGAGATAGGAGGAAGAAGAAGAGATCAGCCTCTTAATCTTATTTTGCATCCGACATTATCATAAAAGTAATTCAGATTCATGTCTGAAACGTTCCTATAAGAGCCAGTGTTCGGTGTCCCTACCAAACCAGTTCGACGTTTCTAACTTCCCTTCTCGATGCGTGATGCTTATGCCTTTTTTTCCTTTCGCCGATAAGTATGCTTGCGCGGCGGAGACTAGTTTATTTTTTCTCTCTCTCCCTCTCGATCTTTTTCTAGCTGTCGAGGACACCTGCCCTCGTCTCACTTATTTGTTACTATTATTTTTGTCCTTGCGTCCTTGGTATACAATGTTCGATGACGCACGGCACTATAAACAAATTCCCGGCCGCACCGTCTGTGTCGCTAAACCACAACGGTTTCCTTTCTTTTTCTGGAGAACCGATCTTCTGTTAGCCACTCCTATCTGTACTAGTTAGCCGATCGATCGTTTTTCAGGTCCTCGGATCTTGACTGTATGGATGGTAATCTTCTCGTCGTCGACGATTAGAGAAGAAACTTGTCTGTCGATTGTCTAATTTCTTGTCTCGTCGCGCCGGCCAGCGCTCCTGTCATGCCCGGACGACGGCCCGACGGCTTCGCCGCCGCCGCGCGCCGCACCATCGTTCTCCCCGGCGCACAGTGAGTCCGTGCGGGACCTCTGCGACTTCATCTGCAGCGGCCCACTGGTGGACAGGATCGGCTACACCAAGGAGCAGGTCGCCGGCTCCATCGACCGGTGGCTTCGCTGCGGGGCTCAGGTGGCGCGCCTCCTCCGCCTCGACGAGCTCCGGCTGTCGGAGGCCGAGAAGGCCCGGGTGTACCAGTTCTACATCCCCGTCTTCTTCTGGTGCGAGGACCAGGTCATAGAGCACAGAGCCAAGTACAACGAGGGCGACGACATCCCGCCATTGGTGGTATGCACTCGCATCAACATTGGCCTTTTTGCGGTTACTACTTGCTTAGATTATGCTCATGTTCATTTCGATGAGAAGTTTAGAACTAAGGCACTCGACCCCATCAGAATCTCACAAATAAACTGGTGTACCTGGCATAAAATTTGTCCTCCACTGAGGTGATGAGTGAGGACACGATCCAAAGATCTTATGCCATGTTCCACCAGATGTGCACAAGAGAACATGTTCCTCTGAATTAGTGTCCAATGTCCATCGCACACAGTAAATGCTAAGCAATATAATCATATGCTCTCCATGAGCCGTGCTTAAAAAAGTGCATCTGATCTTATCATCTTAAACCTGATGGGTCGAGGGAATCAATAAAGGGGATGTTTTAACCTAACGAAGGGACCTGAATCTGATTATTAGTTTACATGAATGAACAACATAGCAAGTTCAGTTCACATTTGATAGACGAGAGTATCCGCTTTGTCTAACACAGATCGGGCTCAGCGCTCCACAAGGAAGTGGAAAGACGACTCTAGTCTTCACACTTGATCATCTTTTTCAGGTTGCTGGTAGGTGAGTTCTTCTCACTGAAGTACCGAACTGATCATAGTGCTCTTTGCCCCTATGAATGAAATTTAAGAGCCAAACTTCTGTGTGACATAGGAAATCAGCCACGTTGTCTATAGATGACTTCTATTTGACAGCAAAAGAGCAGGTATGAACTTCTACTGGGTATGGAAACATATATACCATATACTCTCTCCGCCATCTCTCTCTCTACTAGTACTGACTACTGAGTACTGAAAATAGGAGTTAGCTCAGTCATGCGCTTTTTTTTTATGTGCAGAATGAACTGAGGGACAGATATCCTGGAAATGCTCTTTTAGAGGTATAAAATAACTCCCTCATCCCATTAGGCTAGTGAATGTGAATTCCTTATTACTTTCAACATTGTAACGCAAGCTGAATTGAGAGCGACTGGCCAAAACTTTCCAGCTCCGTGGAAATGCTGGAAGCCACGATCTCCAGTTCAGTGTTGAAACGCTCGAGTCACTGATGAAACTAACAAAGGAAGGTACCAGTTTAGACAATTATTTGGACCTTCTGTTTTTTATGATGATTTGTGCACAGGGCTTATCTTACAAAATTAGTAAAATTAATGAACTCACAACTATTTTCACGACATTTAGGCATCAAGATGAAGGTTCCACGGTATGACAAGGTAAAATGTGCAGTTAACGTTCCTCTAACTGATGTTTATAAGCTTATATCTGATCAGCTGCATATGTCACATGTCCATGTAGTCTGCTTTTGGGGGAAGAGGTGATCGTGCTGATCCTTCTGTATGGCCGGAGGTTGAAGGGCCCTTAGAGGTAATCTCATGTTTAGTCGACGAAGATTAGTTTAAGGAGTGTAAGTGATTCTTCTCAACATAAAGCGCGTCTTCTTTTCTGTCCTAGGTTGTTCTCTTTGAAGGATGGATGCTTGGATTTAAACCTCTTCCTAATGAAGTTGTGAAAGCAGTGGATCCCCAGGCAATTATCTGATTTTGTTGTTTTTACTTTACTTGTAGCAATAGTATGGCACTAATTTAGTAATTTTGTCACCTTCAGCTCGAGGTGGTTAACAGCAACCTTGAAGCATACTATGACGCTTGGGACAGGTTCATCGAGTCATGGATCGTTATAAAAATAAGACAACCTAGTTGTGTCTATCAGTGGAGGCTGCAGGTCATTACTCGAATAATCTGACTAGTGGCAAGTGGTGCTTCTGAACTCGTAAGAAACCATCAATTGCACTTTCTGAGTTTAGTATTTGGATTGCAGGCAGAGATAGCTATGAGAGCAGATGGAAAACCTGGAATGTCTGATGAGGAGGTGCGTTCTCTGACAAAGCTATTCGCTCCTTGCAATAACCCCCTCTGTTACCCTAGTAACATTATTTGTTAGTCATGATAGCGGAAAGATATTACTTTGACCGGTTAGCAATGTACTTGTTTCAGCAAATCATTTTCATGTCATTTGTTTAAAATGGAATCCTATCTACTCATTTATCCAGCAATTAACTTTTTTTTGTTTCTAGAGCCGTCGATTATCTACATAAATATAATGCTGATAGTTCTTTCAGGTTATGGATTTTGTATCACGCTACCTACCAGCATACCACGCATATTTGCCCAAGTTGTACAAAGAGAGACCAAATGGTTCAAAGCCAGACCATCTACTGGTCATCGACATAGACAAAGGGAGGAATCCTATTTGGGGTTGAGATCCTGATGAGTGTTTTTATCAAATAAATCCTTGATGTACAATGTACATTTGCTGAAATAGAACTTAATGACCCCACAATGGAGCATGGGCAAAAACCGCTAGTCTATTGTTTTCTCAAATATATCCTAATTATGCAAATTTCACGTATGCTCAGATTTCTCCTTATATTTATGCTTAAACTCATATATAATATCCAATCAGAAAAGTGCTCCGGTAGAGCTCTTTCTAAAAGCTACACGAATCCCAAAGTAGCCATGTGATACCTGCATTTAAACAACTTTATCCATGTGAGGCCCCTTCAGAGTCTAAAGTGTGTGTATTAGATAATATTTGGTAGTTTAGATATCCCAGTCATAGACTGCCATATGTATCCGGAGGGTGCCTTACCCCTAAGTCTCTGAAGCATCTAGGCCCTAGTGGTTTCGGTGATTAATGACAACAAGACGATTATTATGACTAACGTGTGTTTTGCAGAATAACCTATAGGTTAGGTCATAATAACATATAGGTTCAAGCCCCTAGCGATGGAAATCGATTCGGTTTTCAAAGGATGAAAGACAAGACGGTGATAGGCTAGTGCTAAGTGTCGTTTGGAGTTGAGAGACACTTGGCGTAGTCTTAGGTTTTGTTTTTTCTCCTTGACCGTACTATTAAGAGGGGTTTGGATGGGTAGCTTGACTTAGAGCAAGATTAGAGAGTGTAGATGTGATGCACACTTGTCCAACATAGCTCTAGACAGCCCAGGGTTTCTCCTGAGAGAGAGAGGATCAAACTTCGTTTTGGAAAGTTTTCGATTCGGCGAAGTTTTGATCGAATTAGAGGCGTCGGACTCTAACTAGTATGGACGTCGGACCAATAGCTAGAGTCCGACGACACGTGACAGCCCCTGGACGAGTTTCAGCGTGCCAGGGAGCGTCGGACCCTGGCCGGATGGGCGTCGGACCATTGGCCAGAGTCCGACGGTGCCTCTGGGTACTTGAGCGAGCGTCGGACCGTCGCGAGTGGGAGCGTCGGACTAATATCTGTTAGCGTCCGACGCTTCCAGAGAGGTTCCCAGAGCGAGTTTGAGCGTCGGACTGGGTCCGACGGTGTGCGTCGGACCATTGCTCCGTGTACTAGCCGTTGCAAGGCACTGTGCCCGCAGGCAGAAGCGTCGGACTGAGGAGCGTCGGACCATCGAGTTCGGTCCGACGCCCCTCTGTCACAGTTCTGGGCGCAGTGTTGGTGTGAGAGTCGGACCGTGGAATTTAGTCCGACGGTCGAGCCTCGGCAGAGTCCGACGGTTCGCAGGAAAGTGAGAAACGGCTAGTTTTGGAGAGGGTGAGTATTTATACTCCACCAAAGCCTCCATTCTATTTCTCTTGCCATTTCTAATAGCTGAAGGAACCATTGTTGATCTTGTGAGAGAGCAAGAGCCCTAGGGAGATTAGTGTGAACTCAATTGCTTGTGAGCTTCTTCCCTAGAGAGATCAAGAGTGACTTATGTGCATCCATCACCCTCTTTGGCCTTGTTCTTGGTCAAGTGAGAGTCTAAGCTTGTTACTCTTAGTGATCGGCATCACCTAGACGGTCTGGTGGCGATCGGTGGCTTGGTGACCGCTTGGAGAGCTTGTGGGCGGCCCAAGTCGAAGTTGTGAGCGGTTGTGGGCGATCCACCGCACCGGAGTGGCAAAGGATCAGCCCGTAGAGAGCACTTGGTCTTTGCGAAGATCAAGGGGGAGCTACACCCTTGCGCGGGTGCTCCAACGAGGACTAGTGGGGAGTGCCGACCCTTCGATACCTCGGGAAAAATCGGATTTGTCTTTCTAACCCTTTATATACCCGCATTTCCTTTGTGTTCACTACTTTCCTAGAGTAGCATACTTGTGATAGGACTTGGCTCTAGGTTGCATAACTTGTTTTAGGAATATAATTGTCACAAGCACTTGTGGGGTGACATTGGGCAAATTGCGATAGGTTGAATTATGTTTCGAAAAATTATTAGTTGCCCAATTCACCCCCCTCTTGGGCATCCTTAATCCTTTCAATTGGTATCGGAGCCTTGTTGCTCATTAATTTGGCTTAACCGCCAAGAGGAAGGATGTCCGGTGGTCACGATGGTCCCCCTCCCGTCTTTGACGGTAACGATTTTCCTTATTGGAAAATTCGTATGGAGGCATACCTTGAGGCGGTGGACCTTGGTGTTCACAAAGCCACCACACAAGGGTACCCCACTCCCAAACCCGGCGCAACCCTCACACCCGTTGAGGAAGAGCACGAGAAGTGGAATGCTAAGGCTCGAAACATCATATTTAGAGGCCTTAGCAAAGAGGTGTTCAACCGTATGAGGAACCACAAAAACGCCCATGCACTATGGTCGGATATTTGTGCGCTCCATGAGGGAACTAAGAATGAGCGAGAGGAACGATATTATCTTATCATTGACAAGCTTAATTCTTTCAAAATGCTATCCAATGAAAGTGCTAATGACATGTATTCTCGCTTGAATATCATTGTAGAAGAAGTAAATGGCCTTGGACTCACTCAAATCTCACCGGCCGAGGTTGCAAGGAGAATCCTCAATGCTCTTACAGTTGAGAAGTATGGTCACATTGTAACCGTACTTCATCAAACGGATCTCTCAAATGCAACCCCCACCCAAATATTGGGGAAGATCAATGCTCATGAGATGTACATGAAGATCACTCCTCAAGATGGATCATCATCCAAGAAAGAAGAGAAGAAAGACTTGGCCCTCAAGGCCGACAAGAAAGGCAAAGCTCTAGCAAAGTACTCTTCTCTTGACTCCACAAGTGATGATGATGATGATGATGATGTGGAGATCGCTCTCATGGTGAGGAAGACCACCAAGATGCTCAAGAAGCTCAACAACAAGGGAATCAAATTTGATTCCAACAAGAAGAAGTTCTTCACTAGTAGCAAGAGAAAGCCCATCTCCGAGATGGATTGCTACAATTGTGGAGAGCTTGGGCATCTTGCTCATCAATGCCCAAAGCCCAAGAAAGACAAATTCAAGAACAAGAACAAGGGTAAAAGGCAAGACTCTAGTGATGAGAGTGATGATGAGAAGAAGAAGGCTAAGCCATTCAAGAAGAAAGAACTCAAGAAGAAGCAATTTCACAAAAGCAAGAAGAGTGGCAAAGCTTACATTGTTGGTGATTGGCTCACCGACATTGAATCTTCTAGTGGCTCATCCGGTGAAGAAAGTAATGATGAAAAGGAGAAGGTGGCCGCTCTTGTGATTGGGACTTCACTTCCTCCACCGCCATCACTGCCCTCATCTCCAACACACTTTTGCCTTATGGCTAAGGACAAGAAGGTACAAAGTGATGATGAGAGTAGTGATAGTGACAATGAGTATGATTCACCCACCTATGATGAACTTGCTAGCTTGTTAAATGACTATACCAAAGTTATAAGAAAGCTAACAAAAAAAATCAAAACTTAAAACTTGAGAATGGAAACCTTTTGGCTCAAAATGAACAATTCACTAAAACTAGTCATGAGCTTAGAGTTGAAAATCAAAATGTGTCATCCAAGGTTAAGGAGCTCAAAGCCAACATAAAAGAGTTCTAAGAAAAACATGATAAACTTGAGAGGATACACATTGAGCTCACGACTAGCTACAACAAGCTAAAAGAGGACTATACTCAAGTGAAAGTGAATCATGACAACCTTGCTATGGCCTATGACTTGCTTTCCAATAAAACACATGATGCTCCTAATCATGTTGTTAAGTGTGACATAGCTACATCATGTGATAACTTGATTGATGAGATCATTGAGCAAGGTAGTAGTAGCAAAGGCAAGGAAGTGGTGGTGGCCGATTGCCATGATGACTATTTGAAGCTCAAAATTGAAAATGGCAACTTGAAGAAAGAGCTTGAGAAGCAATCAACCACAAATACCATTGTCATTGAAGCGGTGCAACAAGATGATGAAGTTGAAGTGCTTAGAAAAGAAAACAAGATTCTCAAGAATGAGAAGTGTCACCTTGCAAGCTTATTGGAAGAGAACAAGAAGTTGAAGCAAGAAAAGAGTCATCTCACTGTGGGCTTGCAAAAATTCACAAGAGGTCAATATCTCCAAAGTGATCTCCTCATGAACACCGTGATGAAATTTGATAGAAGTGGGATTGGATACATGGGTGAGAAGGTGCAAAATATTAGAGCTCAAAATCGTCTCAACAAAGCAAAGAACAAGCCCAAGCCCAAGCCAAAGAGATGCTTTGAATGTGGTCAAGAAGGTCATTTTGCTCATGAGTGCAAGACACCGCCACCACAACCTTTGCCCAAGCGTGCTAGGCCTTTTGCCTTTGATGCTCATTACATGCTAAGGAAAGATTCTAAGGGCAAAGTGAAAGTCATGTTCCTAGGACCCCCTAACAAGAATAGGCCTATGCAACTATGGGTGGCGAAAGCTTTGGTTGAGAAAGTCCGGAGCCCTTCTCAAGTATGGGTTCCTAAACATCAAGCTTGATTTGTTGTGTGTAGGTGAACTACAAGACCGGTGGCTCTCATTGGGTAATTGATAGTGGATGCACTCAACATATGACCGGTGATGCTCGTATGTTCACCTCCCTTGAAGAGAATGTAGAAGACCAAGGAAAAATAACATTTGGTGATAATTCCAAGAGCAAAGTGCAAGGGCTTGGCAAAGTGGCTATATCTAATGATCATTCCATTTCAAATGTGCTTCTAGTTGCTTCTTTGAGCTTCAACTTGCTATCCGTTGGTCAATTGTGTGATCTTGGCTTCCAATGCCTATTTACAAGTGAAGAAGTGGTTGTCTCCAAGAAAGATGATAATGAAGTGATATTCAAGGGCTTTCGGTACAATCATCTCTATCTAGTGGACTTCAACTCGGAAGATGCAAATTTGAAGACTTGTCTTTTCACCAAGCAATCTCTTGGGTGGCTTTGGCATAGAAGGCTTGCACATGTTGGGATGAGCACACTCAAGAAGTTATTGAAGAAGGAAATGGTGAGAGGATTAAAAGATGTTGTATTTGAGAAGGATAAATTATGTAGTGCTTGCCAAGCCGGGAAGCAAGTGGCAAATACACATCCATCCAAGGCATTTGTGTCAACTTCAAGACCATTAGAGCTACTTCACATGGACTTATTTGGGCCAACAACTTATGCAAGCATTGGTGGCAAGCTCTATTGCTTAGTGATTGTTGATGACTTTTCAAGATATACTTGGGTGTTCTTTCTTCATGACAAGACCGAAGTAGCCCAATCTTTCAAGAAGTTTGCCAAGAGAGCACAAAATGAATTTGAAGTGAAGATCAAGAAGATTAGAAGTGACAATGGAAAAGAGTTTGACAACACAAACATTGAAGTATATTGTGATGAAGTTGGGATCAAACATGAAGTCTCATCCACCTATACCCCTCAACAAAATGGTGTAGTTGAAAGGAAGAACCGGACGTTGATCACCCTTGCAAGGACTATGCTTGATGAGTACAACACACCGGAGAGGTTTTGGGCGGAGGCAATCAACACCGCATGCTATGCATCCAACCGCCTATTCCCTCACCGGTTGCTAAAGAAAACCTCCTATGAGCTACTCATTGGCAAGAAGCTGGACGTCTCCTACTTTCGGGTGTTTGGTTGCAAATGCTACATCTACAAGAAGCGGCAACACCTAGGGAAGTTTCAAAGACGTTGTGATATTGGTTTTCTTATTGGTTACTCATTGAAGTCCAAAGCATATAGAGTATTCAACAATGCCGCCGGCCTTGTTGAAGAAACATATGATGTGGAGTTCGATGAAACTAACGGCTCTCAAGGAGAGCATGAGAATCTTGATGATGTAGGTGATGAACCCTTGAGGAAGGCCATGAAGAACATGCCAACCGGAGACATCAAGCCAAAAGATGATGGTGATGATGTGCAAGTGATCGATCAACCATCTTCATCAAATGTGCCTCAAGATGATGAAGATAAAGATGGGGTGGATCCACATGAAGACACCCACATCACACAAGAAGAAATTGAGGCACAAGCACAAGATGTTGATGCTCCACAACCTCCTCCTCAAGTGGTTGATAGAAGAACCACTCCACTTCTACAAGCACATCCTCAGGATCTCATAATAGGGAGTCCTTCAAGGGGGGTAATGACTCGCTCACAAAGGCATGCTCAATTCATTGAACATCACTCGTTTGTCTCTTGTATTGAGCCAACTAGCATAGAGGAAGCTCTTCAAGATCCGGATTGGGTGAATGCCATGCATGAAGAACTCAACAACTTCACCCGCAATCAAGTTTGGACACTTGAAGAGAAGCCAAAAGGAGCAAGAATCATAGGCACCAAGTGGGTGTTCCGCAACAAACAAGATGACAAGGGCAACATTGTGAGAAACAAGGCAAGGCTCGTGGCAAAAGGGTTCTCCCAAGTTGAAGGCTTGGATTTTGGGGAGACTTTTGCCCCGGTTGCAAGATTAGAGGCCATTCGTATCCTACTTGCATATGCATCTAATCTCAATCTAAAACTCTTTCAAATGGATGTGAAAAGCGTTTTTTTAAATGGCTTCATAAATGAACTTGTTTATGTTTCGCAACCACCGGGTTTTGAGGACCCTAGATATCTAAACTATGTTTACAGGTTGTCCAAGGCGCTATATGGCTTGAAGCAAGCCCCACGGGTTTGGTATGAGCGCCTCCGTGACTTTCTCATCAACAAGGGCTTCAAAATCGGCTTGGTTGATACCACACTATTCACCAAGAAGCACAAAGGGCATATCTTCATTTGTCAAGTTTATGTTGATGATATTATCTTTGGTTCGACTAATGAAGATTTTTGCAAGGAATTTAGTGATATGATATTCAAGGAGTTTGAGATGTCCATGATTGGTGAGCTCACATTCTTCCTCGGCTTTCAAGTCAAGCAAATGAGGGAGGGGACGTTCGTGTCGCAAGAGAAGTACACGAAGGACCTCCTCAAGCGCTTCAAGATGGAAGAATGCAAGCCCATCAAGACCCCCATGCCTACCAATGGACATCTCGACCTTGATGAGGGAGGTAAATCGGTTGACCAAACTCTCTATCGTTCTATGATCGGTAGTTTGTTGTATTTGACCGCATCTAGGCCCGACATCATGTTTAGTGTGTGTATGTGTGCGCGCTTTCAAGCCAATCCTAAGGAACCTCACTTAGTTGCGGTAAAAAGAATCCTTAGGTACATAAAGCACACCCCGAGCATTGGCCTTTGGTATCCCAAAGGAGCTAACTTTACTCTTGTCGGCTATTCCGATTCGGATTATGCCGGTTGCAAGATTGACCGGAAAAGCACATCCGGAGGGTGCCATTTGCTTGGAAGATCACTAGTTTCTTGGTCCTCCAAGAAACAAAATAGTGTTGCCTTGTCAACAACCGAAGCGGAATACATTGCTGCGGGTGCTTGCTGTGCACAAATTCTTTATATGAAACAAACCCTACTTGATTATGGAATCAACTTAAAAAGGGTGCCTTCGTTGTGTGACAACGAGAGTGCGGTAAAACTTGCAAATAACCCGGTTCAACACTCCTGCACAAAGCACATTGACATCCGTCATCACTTCCTTAGAGATCACGTTGCCAAGGGTGACATTTCCTTTGAGGGAGTGAGAACGGATGATAACTTGGCGGACATTTTCACTAAACCATTGGAAGAGGCACGCTTTTGTACTATAAGGAATGAACTTAATTGCCTTGATCTAAGCAACTTCACTAAAAGATGATGTTGTGTTGTCATGTGCATTGCATTGTAACATAAAACATGTCTAACATTGAATTGCACGTAGGGTTTGTCTAACTCGGTTAAGATAACCGCCTAAAAGCGTGTGAAGAAGCTTACCCGAGGAAAAACTTGACAACAACTAGTTTAATTTACGTGAATTTGCATTGCATATTGCATGGTTGTTGTTTTGTCGTTTTGTTTATGGATTTCATTGCCTATCTTCATAAAATTCACATATGCCTAAGGCAAAATATTTGAAAAATTAAGGGTTTGAGAGAGGGCCTCTCATACTGGTTCCAACTAGTGTTTATTTGACTCTTATTGGGGTTGGAACTTAGTTGGGAAGAGTCGGCGTGAAGAATTTTGGAAGAAAACAGGTTTTAGGGCGTCGGACCGAGGCGTCGGACGCTATTTTTCCAAGCGTCGGACCAATAGCCTCAGTCCGACGGTCCCTTTCCCTGTTGTCCGAGGCGTCGGACGCTGGATTTCACAGCGTCGGACTTTATACCTCAGTCCGACGGTGGTCAGCAAAGCCGAAGGAAGCGTCAGACGCAGCGTCGGACCGGAAATTTTCAGGCGTCGGACTTTTGGTTAAGATGGTTCACGCCGTGTCGCGCCGCGTTCACGCCACGTTCACAGCGTCGGACCGAAAGTATTGGTCCGACGTGGGGCGTCGAACTAAGTCTGACGGCCGCTGGAGCTAACTGGAAGCGTCGGACTCTGCGGAGTATTGGTCCGACGCTTGCACAGTAATGGTCCGACGGTCGGTTCGAAGGCGCGCCTCAGTTCTTTTCTTTCTCTGTCACGTGGGGCCCCGCTGTTAGCTCCTATTCATCTTCCCGAGTCGCTCGCTGCGCCGCGCCCGTTCGCCCTAACGCCACCGAGCAGCACCGCCGCCGCCGCGCCGCGCCCTAACCCTCCGCCGCCAGCTCGCCCGCGCCCTCGCCGCCGGCAGCCTGGCCTTCCCGCGCGTGCGGGCACCCCCCTCTTCTTCCTCGCGCGCGTCCGCGCCCTGCTGCAGCCGCTCGTCGCCGTGCCGAGCGCCACCGAGCAGCACCGCCGCCGCCGGTTTTCTCGCCGCCGTTGTGCTCATCACCGCGGCTCAAGGAAGTTCCCCATTGTCGAACTCGTCATCCCTCTACTCCTCAGCTGCTCACATGGTGGTAAGATTTGAATCCCCGTTTCAAATCTACTTCGCACTCAAGATGTTCGATGAAATGCCCTAACCATTATTCCTCGCGTTCCTCGCAGTTCTATTGAGTTTGACTCTTCTCTCGGGCATTCTAGGGCTTGTGGGGGTGCTTTACACCTAGTGTGATTCCCTGTGGTGCCTCACGTCGACAGAGTCTCTTACCCCTTCACAGGTTCCTTTTCTCGCAGGTTTCTTGCTATTCCCTTCTTATCTCATTATGCTTGCTTCCTAGGATCACTCATCTCTAGATTATATATGCTTATGTATCCCTGTCTATCTCTCTCTTGCAGCTGTCGTGGTCAGAGAGTTTGGCAGTGCGTCAGTGAATCCGGGGCCAAGCTCGCGGATACGGAACGAGGCCAAGCCTCTGAGTGTCAGCTAGCAGCTTCAGAGAGACAGTGACAGTTGGCAGAGATGGTTCGTTGCAAGCAGGTCAGTCGCAGTCAGGGAGGCACAGGTGGAGACGAGAGGCCTCCTCCTCGTCCACCTTTGGACAAGGGGAAGGCCCCTCTCGTCGAAAGCAGCAAGAAGAGAAAAGGCTTTCAGCAGAGCAGAGGCAGGCCATCAGGGTAGCACAGGCTGCAGAGGAGGCAGAGCGTGGCAGGGGTATACACATTGGAGGCATCTCTGTCAGTTTGTCGGGCAGAGATGAGACCGAGGAGCAGCCGCAGTCTCAGAGGCAGCCGGAGACTGAGTCAGCACAACTAGTGGTGGCAGAGCCGAGGCAGCCAGAGCAGCAGGAGGCAGTTAGTCAGGGGGAGCAGGCCCAGGCTCCACCTCTTCGTCGCTCGGGCCGCACTCGACCTTCGGTGCCACCCCGGCCCGCTGGTCAGAGGCGCGGCGACCGAGTTCCCAGGGTGCCTGCTCCCTCCGATCCTCAGCCGGTGCCTGAGCCGGATGTTCACTTGGACTTACAGAGGATATCTGCAGCCTGAGTCAGAGAGCTCCGGTTGACGTCGCTTGCCAGCTGGTTTCCGGATCAGAGAGATCCCAGAGCTTCTGAGGGCTGGTACACTACTCTTCACGAGGATTTCTTCACCGCCCTCATGGCCACAGGAGTTGGACTGCGACAGCACAGAGTATGTCCCCTAGAGGACATAGTCCAGGCAGCAGGAGAGGAGATCAGGCCATATCTGACATACCTGCCTGGACTTGCAGAGCTTCTTGGCCGATCAGGCCGATACGTGGAGTCGTGGGTCCGAGAGTTCTATGCTTCCCTGTGGATCGACCCCGACCACGAGTACTTGCAGTACACCTTCGGCGGAGAGCCATACCGGCTCTACACGAAGGCTCTGCGAGAGCTGCTTGGAGTGCCAGAGTCAGCTACCAGGTTGCACAGCATTTGCTATGCCACGACAGATCCGCCGAGGAGGGCTCACGGAGGACTGGCACCTGGTACTGCTCATATAGCAGCATGCTTTCGACCACCGTTCGGAGACGGCTCCCGCAGGACACCTTCGGAGCTTCGTCCCGTCGTTCGTCTCTTGAACGACGTGATGAGGCGTACTCTTTTACCGCGGGAGGGGTACAAGGAGGGTTTGACACACCTACAGCTATGGCTCCTTAGTGCCCTGGTCCAGCAGTCCGAGTTTGACATTGCCGATCTAATTATCAGTGAGATGGAGGACACCATAGCAGAGGGCATTAGGTCTCGGCGACAGCTCCCCTACGCTCATTGGATCTCACACATCCTTGAGCGGAGGTTGCACCGGATTTGGACAGGCATCTCTCGTGAGTTGCGCCAGATTGAGACAGAGTTTCCAGTATATCGGATGACCTCTCTGATTGACGGACGCCGTGGCAGCCGAGCTTTACACAGAGTACAGCGCCGTCAGACTTCAGGGGCAGACATGGCAGAGGTTCAGCAGCAGGACGAGGCTATGAGGCACGTTGCCCATAGCGAGCTTGAGCAGTTACTTGCAGACGACGACCCCGTCGACACCTCCTCGTCCAGCTCTGACAGGGACTACCGGGCCATCCCTTCACGTCCACGAGCTCACGACTCGGAGGCCGGTGGGTCTAGCTCCGCTCCTCAGACTTCACAGACCGACCCTGCACTGCTTGCTATTCTTCAGACCTTACAGCAGACACAGCAGCGACAGGCAGAGGAGCAGTCCCGGTTTGCCAGGGAGCAGGCTGCAGCTCTCACTCAGATTCAGCTTCGGCAGGATCAGTTCCAGCAGCAGATGCTCCAGATGCAGCTCCAGAGCCAGCAGATACAGTTACAGACCTTTGGATTTATGGAGCACATCATCGGGCACACCGGAGCCCCACCGTTCCTAGCCACTGCCTCTCCAGTCCAGCAGGTTGGACCGGTAGCCACTGCAGCCCAAGTGACTCCAGCGATACAGTCTGGTGGACTTCAGAGTCAGGGCACAGCTTCTCTACCGAGCCAGTTTGTCACACCTACTCAGCAGTGGTTTGCCACGCCAGACACTCAGGGGTTCACTCCGATCCACACCGGTTTCACACCTGACCTAGGTGGCCCCTCAGTGTCCAGGAGCTTGGGTGCTTCTTTCAGTGAGATCACAGGCATTCCCACACCTCCTGAGTTCAGATTGCCTGTTACCACCACCACAGCTCCACCTGCCATTGGGATTACAGAGACACTACCGTCGTCAGTCGCCTCTTCAGAGCCTCTCCCAACTTCAGCAGGGCCTGCGACAGTAGTAGTCACAGCGGCAGCTACAGAGACAGCTCAGCAGACCCGGACCGCTTCTCCTTCACGTGCTCCGACAGAGGGTCAGGCTGTTCAGAGCTCCGAATCCGAGGAAGACCCTTCTCAGTTTGAGCTTCGACCTCACTCCTCCGACCGCGACGCTGCAGCTTCTTCTCCTCCTCCTGAGTCTTAGGTCTTTGGTGCTTGATGCCAAAGGGGGAAAGAGCATAGATATAGGGGGAGCGCGTGAGAGGGTTTTGATTATTTTGTTCTTTTGGATGTGACATTATCATGCATTATGTTTATTTTCATGTTTGAGACTTGCTTGTGACATGTGATTGAGCTTCATGATTATTTATATATTGTGTCACTTGATTCTCTTTTGGTTACGCTCTTGTCTTAGCTTCCGCACTTCATTCCGATCTTGAGCGTATCGTTTGGTACTTGTGCTTATTTCTTATCTTATATGTACCTTGTGGTCTTGATTTGCATAAGCATGCCTAACCCTTTTGCTCTTATTGTCACATGCTTATATGAATCAAACCTTCAAAAACCTCATTCCTTCTAAATCTATTTGAGGTTGTTGTCATCAATCACTAAAAAGGGGGAGATTGAAGCATCTAGGCCCTAGTGGTTTCGGTGATTAATGACAACAAGACGATTATTATGACTAACGTGTGTTTTGCAGAATAACCTAGAGGTTAGGTCATAATAACATATAGGTTCAAGCCCCTAGCGATGGAAATCGATTCGGTTTTCAAAGGATGAAAGACAAGACGGTGATAGGCTAGTGCTAAGTGTCGTTTGGAGTTGAGAGACACTTGGCGTAGTCTTAGGTTTTGTTTTTTCTCCTTGACCGTACTATTAAGAGGGGTTTGGATGGGTAGCTTGACTTAGAGCAAGATTAGAGAGTGTAGATGTGATGCACACTTGTCCAACATAGCTCTACACAGCCCAGGGTTTCTCCTGAGAGAGAGAGGATCAAACTTCGTTTTGGAAAGTTTTTGATTCGGCGAAGTTTTGATCGAATTAGAGGCGTCGGACTCTAACTAGTATGGACGTCGGACCAATAGCTAGAGTCCGACGACACGTGGCAGCTCCTGGACGAGTTTCAGCGTGCCAGGGAGCGTCGGACCCTGGCCGGATGGGCGTCGGACCATTGGCCAGAGTCCGACGGTGCCTCTGGGTACTTGAGCGAGCGTCGGACCGTCGCGAGTGGGAGCGTTGGACTAATATCTGTTAGCGTCCGACGCTTCCAGAGAGGTTCCCAGAGCGAGTTTGAGCGTCGGACTGGGTCCGACGGTGTGCGTCGGACCATTGCTCCGTGTACTAGCCGTTGCAAGGCACTGTGCCCGCAGGCAGAAGCGTCGGACTGAGGAGCGTCGGACCATCGAGTTCGGTCCGACGCCCCTCTGTCACAGTTCTGGGCGCAGTGTTGGTGTGAGAGTCGGACCGTGGAATTTAGTCCGACGGTCGAGCCTCGGCAGAGTCCGACGGTTCGCAGGAAAGTGAGAAACGGCTAGTTTTGGAGAGGGTGAGTATTTATACTCCACCAAAGCCTCCATTCTATTTCTCTTGCCATTTCTAATAGCTGAAGGAACCATTGTTGATCTTGTGAGAGAGCAAGAGCCCTAGGGAGATTAGTGTGAACTCAATTGCTTGTGAGCTTCTTCCCTAGAGAGATCAAGAGTGACTTGTGTGCATCCATCACCCTCTTTGGCCTTGTTCTTGGTCAAGTGAGAGTCTAAGCTTGTTACTCTTGGTGATCGGCATCACCTAGACGGTTTGGTGGCGATCGGTGGCTTGGTGACCGCTTGGAGAGCTTGTGGGCGGCCCAAGTCGAAGTTGTGAGCGGTTGTGGGCGATCCACCGCGCCGGAGTGGCAAAGGATCAGCCCGTAGAGAGCACTTGGTCTTTGCGAAGATAAAGGGGGAGCTACACCCTTGCGCGGGTGCTCCAACGAGGACTAGTGGGAGTGCCGACTCTTCGATACCTCGGGAAAAATCGGATTTGTCTTTCTAACCCTTTATATACCCACATTTCCTTTGTGTTCACTACTTTCCTAGAGTAGCATACTTGTGATAGGACTTGGCTCTAGGTTGCATAACTTGTTTTAGGAATAGAATTGTCACAAGCACTTGTGGGGTGACATTGGGCAAATTGCGATAGGTTGAATTGTGTTTCGAAAAATTATTAGTTGCCCAATTCACCCCCCCTCTTGGGCATCCTTAATCCTTTCAGTCTCTATACTCAATATATACTGGTCAAGGCCTCAATGTAATATAATCCATCGCATTATACACCAATCCTATCTTTCTACATAGTATCAGACGCCTAAATTTAGATCCTAACCCTAGTCGCCGCCGGTTCCGCACTGCGCGCCCCCGGGGAGAGATCAATCTCCACCGGGGGCAGCGCCCCTGTTTAGGCGCCCGATCCTATTGATCCGGTTGCCATCCCAACGTCAAGCAGTAGTAGATCGATGCGTACCTCGCCATCTGCCATGGAAGTCGTCGATGACAACCGTCCCGCGCTGCCGTGGTGGCAGCCGCGGTCTCCCTGCGGTGCCCGCGCTCTCACCTTGCTGTCGTGGTGGCACCAGGGGCTCTGCGCGGTGCGTCCGCCCTATCACCGGCGGGTTGCGTGGCGGCGCCCCCTTCACCCCGTCCCTTCCGCTGCCTCGCCGGGTCGCGGCTCCGCGTCGGGCAGCGCCATCCATCGCCAGCTGCGTCATCCTACTTCGACGGGCGGCGTGCCCGTCTCCGCGGCCCCCTCGCCACCTGCCCTGGCGGGGAGCCACCTGCCCAGCAAGATCCACCGCGGCTCCTGGACCCACGCGGGATCCGTCCCGTTCGCTCTCATAGCCGTCGGTCGACTGCCTTGATCTCGTCTCCTCTTCTCTCGCGTGGCTGTTGACCGCAATAAGAGATGGCAAGAGATAAGAGGTCAAGGTGTTGTGCTACACGCACCCAGAGGTACTACACGAGATGTTGCAATGTCTTTTTTGGTTTGCCCGATCACTAATCGGGATTGCGTCGCCCACCGCCCGTCGACCTCGCGCCTCTACCTCGACGTCGGCCTCGACTTCACCGGATTCTTCCTCATCTTTGACTGTGCGGCATGGCGACATGAACGACGCTCTAGGGGACGCCCATTTGCACCACCCTCCTCGTCATTTCGTCCGCACGTCATCCTTCCCCGACTTGTCGTCGCCTCCACTGATTGGGACGTCTCCACCGACTTCGTCCACCCTCGTCTTGCCTCGCGCATATGCAGTCTGATTGGATATGCTCATATCATTTGAGATAGCAATCTTGCCTAAGCCTTTCACCTTACCTTTGTCATTGTCACCAAATGTGATAGAATCAAACTCTTGATTGCCACTTATGTTGATAGAATTGAACATACTAGCTCTCCGGTCATATGTTGAGTGCATCCACTATCAAGCACCCAATGCCTTCCTCCGGCTTTGTAATTGACCTACAAAAAGTATATCAATTGGTTTTAGGTGCCCAATCATTCTTGGATCCTTGAAGGTTAGTGACCAAAGATTTTGGAACCCAAATGGATCTTCTCCTGGGTTGCCACTTGGTGTACTAATATACTTGGCTTTAACACGCTTCACTCCCTTAGTGAGCATGTAACAAGAATCAAGGCGAATTGAAGTTGCACTAGCAAATTTTACTTGCTTAATCTTGTTGGCCATGCAATATTGCTCATGATGCCCCAGTTGCTTGCATCTTTGGCAATACCTACCATTGCTCCTCACAAAACTAGATTTGGGAGTCACAAAGGCGGCCTTATCTTTCTCGGGGGTATAGCCTAGTCCTCCTTAGAGTGACTAAATCTTTGGCTACCCAAACACTTTAGCAAGCAGGCATCCCCATCATAGGCATTGTCTAAGGCACGAGTGAGCTTGTTGACCTCCTCCTTGAGGTTCTTGTTTTCCACCACAAGTGAGGACTTAGAGTCATCAACTTTAGGTGAAATAGGAGTGGTAGAGCTGTAAGAAGGGTTAGTGACAACAATAGTAGTAGAAGGAATTGACTTGTCACTAAGGATATCACATGATGAACCCATGTCACATGTCTTGATGGATGCCCTCTTTTCATTTTCGGCCACTAGAGAGGAATGAGCTTTCTCTAGCTTGGAGTGAGCCACCTTGAGGTTCTCATGGGCTTCCATTAGCCTCTCATGAGACTTCAAGAGCTCATCAAATGATTGCTCAATGGCTATCTTACCTTTGCGCAATTCTTTGTACTCCTTTCTTTTGGCCTCAATGTAAGTGTTGGCATCATCAAATATGGACATGAGCTCATCACATGAGAGCTTCTCCTCATCACTCTCATCATCGGATTGTATCTTGGATGGCTTGGCCATCAAGCATGTAAATGGAGTGTTCAAGAGAGATAGCTTATTGTTGAGAGCAATGTTTGCCATAACTTTCTTCTTGATAGTTTTGCTCTCATCATCACTATCATCCTCACCGGTAGAGGCATCACTATCATCCCAAGTGACACAATATGATTGTCCCTTATTCTTCTTCTTGAGTGTCACATTCTTGTTCTTCTTTTCTTTCTTGTCCTTTTTCTTGCTCTTCTTCTTCAAATCATCACTCTCATTGTCATTGTCACTAATATGAGGACAATCGGCAATGAAGTAATCCAGGCTCTTGCACTTGAAGCACCTCCTTGGCTCTTGCTTGTTCTTGGAGATGAACTTCTTCTTACCTTGACCATAGCCCTTCCTCTTCATGAACCAGCCAAACTTGCGCACAAGAAGAGCCATGGCCTTATTATCTTCATCATCACTTGAAGTGGATTCTTCATCATGCTTAATCAACTTGGCCTTGCCCTTGCTCTTGGAGGATGTAACTTTGAGAGCCACACTCTTCTTCTTCTCCTCCTCCTCAACCACCTCCTCATTGTTCATATCTTGAGTGATTATTTCACCGAGGATTTGGTTGGGCTTCTTGGAGCTCAAGTCTTCTCTTGCTAGTAAGGTCTTGATGATAGCAAATCTTGGTGGCAAGCATCTCAAGAACTTGTGAGAGAAGTCCTTGTCCTTGATGTCTTTACCCAAACTCTTCAAGTCATTCACAATCACCTGTAACTGGTTGAACATCTCCAGCACACTCTCATCATCATTCATCTTGAATGTGCCAAACTTCTCCTTCAATATGTAAACCTCAGCATTCTTGACCTCTTGTGTGCCCTCATATGTCTCCTCCAACCGTTTTCAAATGTCATGAGCCAAATCAAGATCCTTGATTTGCTCAAACACATGAGACTCAAGAGCGGTGTAGAGAGCATCGATAGCATGGGCATTGCACTCCATCTTCCTCTTGTCGGCGTCAGTGGGAGCTTGAGCATTCTCATACTCAATCTTTGTCTCCGTCACCTTTCACACCTCAATGTGCATAGCCATGAAGTGGACTATCATCTTTCTCTTCCAATGATTATAGCTTGTGCCATCAAACTTTGGTGGCTTCCACAACACATTGATTTGAGTCATTCTTCACCACAAGGATGTTAAGCCTCAAACGGTGGTGACCTCGGCTCCGATACCAGTTGAAAGGACCGGATAGGCTAGAGGGGGGTGAATAGCCTATAAAAATTTCTACAAAGAAGTAGACCACAAGTTAGTAATTAATAAGGCTATCACAAAGCACTAGCTCTATGCTACTCTATGCAAGTCACCTAACAAGATATACCACTCACAAGAATATGCACACAAGCGCAAGAAACCCTCACTTCGATTCTATAGTGAGAGCACCTAAACACGAAAATATACGCAAGTGAAGGAGTATGAGAAAGCTTTACCACCGAGGAGAGTAGGGGTTGATCCAATCACCGGAAGATAGCCAATGAGCACAATAAGGATCAATCACCAAGAGAATACCAGAAGAACAATCATCCACTCGAAGGTGAAAGAGAGAACACTCAATTTTTTACCGAGGTTCACGTGATCACCGTCACGCTACTCCTCATTGTGGCACCGGTCTTCCTTGGTGGATTCCGAACTAGGCTTTACACGCTAATCCCTCACCGGAAGCCGCTCACCAACACAAGATAAGTAGCTATCAACCACGAGCAATCCACTAGAGCCGGTTTTGGCACTCCGCAGGGGAATAACCGCAAGAACCCCTCACAAACAACACCTTGGTGTGGGCTTGAACAATCACTAATCAACCTCACACCAGAATCGCCTTCAAACCGCTAGGGACACGGCAACGCCCCAAGAGAATAAGAACTCAGCAATGGCTTACTCTCAAGTGCTGTAGTATGCAAATCACTAGCAATGATGCACTTGAGGATCACTCAACTCACAAAGATGATCAATGGATAAACAAGTGAGTGAGTGGGAGGCTAAAGAGTGCTCACAAGTGTATGGCAATGAATCAAATGTGCAAGAGAGTCACCAAGTAACCAGGGAGGGAGTATAAATACCTCAAAGTGCACTCCTAGCCGTTACCCACTGAAAAATAGTCGTTAACACTCTTTTCGTGGCGTCGGACGCTACCATCGGACGGTAGGCGTCGGACCAATGTCCAATGTCCGACGCTCACGATCTCACCACGTGTTAGCTCAGGTTTAACATCAGCCACTCGATCTCAATGGTCACTGCTCGCGCCACCTTAACCAATCGTCGGACTGCGCACTGTCGGACTAACGAATCTCTGCGTCCGACGTTTTCAGAGAGTTTGCACAGACGAAAACTTCGTTGGACGCTAGTCCGAGGCTCCGCGTCGGACCAACCCTCAGCGTCCAAAGCCGCGAACTCTCCTCGCCGCGCGGAAGCTCAGAGCGTGAACTCGCCACGCCAAGCCGTCGGACCGAGGAACAATGGTCCGACGCTCGCCCTACTCTACTCGTCGGACTGTTCGACTCTCACAGTTGCCAATAGATCAGAAACTCGTCGGACGCTCCCTTAACAGTGCGTCGGACCAATGATTTCCATCGTCCGACGCTTCCAGAAACGACCAGAGAGCTCCAGAAATGCTCGGACTCTGTCCGACTCCCACCGTCAGACCAAACACAGAGTCCGACACTCTTCAACAGTTAGACATAGTGCTGGGGGACCGTCGGATGCATGCAACCAATGGTCTGATGCCCCAGGAACCCAGCGTCTGACGCTCAAAACTCAGTTCTTTTTCTATTGTGATTTCTCCGGAAATCGCCGAATTCTGTCTCGCAAGCTCGGCAGGAGGGAGAGAGACCCCAAGCACCTCTCTACCACTCCAACCCTTGTTCCCTAGTGCTAACACCAAAGAATTTAACGATTGTGCACGGTGTGTTAGCTTTTGAAAACATTTTCCAAGGGTTCTAAGTCAAAGTCTAAGTTGAGTTAGATTCAATACACATGAAATGCAACATAAAGCACTTGAAGGTAATCCAATCACTTAGTTCTCCTCTTAATAGTCGGCTATATATCCTAAATGTGATCACATCCTCTTGGTGTCTTGATCACCAAAAGAAAAGCCTTCTAGGGGTTATACCTTGGCCTTGATCACCTCTTCAAGTTGCTTTCTATCACCTTGATCATCTCTTCACTTGATTCACCTCTCTTGTTCCATGGATGAGCCTTCTTGATCATCACTATCACCTCATAGGCTCCTTACTTCCATGAGTAGGACTACCTACACTTAGCCATTCACTTAGCAAGTAGGTTAGTCCCTAGGGTGTCATCAATTATCAAAACAAAACTAGGGCTTTCAATGACGGCCCTGACTGCATCGACTTCGGCATTGCCCCCTTCCACGACGACTGCCTCGACGCGTCTCCGTCATCTTCACGGCGCCCCTTTTGCGCCTGCAGCTCCATCGACACGGCAACCCGACCACAACTACGTCGACCTCGGCCATCTTCAACGCAGCTGAAAGGTCCTAAATGGCTAGAGGGGGGGTGAATAGCCTATAAAAATCTACAAACAACACTTTACAAGATGATTAGTAACAATAGCAAGCTTAACAAAACACTAGCTCTAAACTATGCTATGCAAGCCACCTAGACAAGTATACTACACTATGATCACTAGTTCACACTCAAAGGCTATGTCACTACTATACACTACTCCTAAGTGAGCAACTAACTAACAAGCTACACACGAGAGTAAGTGCACAAAAGTAAAGAGAGAAGGTGATTTCAATACCCCCGGTGTAGAGAAGATATGAAGTCCAATATAACCAATCAATCAAATATAAGGGAAATCCTCGGTAGAGAGATGACACAAGATTTTTACCAAGGTTCACTTGCTTGCCGGCAAGCTAGTCCTCGTTGTAGCGATACACCCACTTGGAGGTTCACGCGCTAATTGGCATCACACGCCAAACCCTTCTCAAGGGTGCCGCACAACCAACACAAGATGGGGATCCACCAAGCTACGAGCAATCCACTAAAGATGCCTTTCGCGATCTCCCGCGGGGATAGGCTCAAGAACCCCTCACAATACCTTGATCGGAGGCGGAGACAATCACCAACTCCCCTCAACGATCCTCGCAGCTCCAAGCCGTCTAGGAGTCGGCAAACTCCAAGAGTAACAAGAGAAACCGCTGCGAAATACCACTACCAAGTGCCTCTAGATGATCTCAAACAATGCAATGCACTTGATGCTCTCCAAACTCACCAGATGATGAACACAATCAAGTAGGATGAGTGAGAGTGGAGTGGGAAGGCTCACAAGTATGCTATGATGTTCAGGAGTGCCAAGAGCTACTTCCCAAACCGGCCAAGTGACTATTTATAAGCCACACACAAAGAAATAGCCGTTTAGACTTCACTGCGTACCGTCGGACTGTCCGACGGCCAGACCGTCGGACTATACCGCACAGTCCGACGCCCTGGATGAACGCCACGTGTCACTAGCCGTTTGAAGTCGAACGTTGGATCACAACGGCTAAATTTCCGCGCTAAACAAACCGTCGGACGGTATAATCGTCGGACTAAAACAAACGGTCCGACACCCTCAGCTGACACCGTCGGACTCAGCGGGACGAAGCCGTCGGACCAACGATCGCGGCCGTCCGACGTTTCCAGAGAGCTCGCCGAGCCCTGAAAACCGTCGGACGTTGGTCCGACGCTCACCGTCGGACTAACGCCGAGAGTCCGACGCTCTCAGAGCTCGCCACGTGTTATCTCTCGCACGAACTGCACCGTCGGACGCTTCGGCTAATGGTCCGACGCTCAGGAACTGAGCGTCCGACGCTCTTAGCAATGTTAGTCGTCGGACCGAGACTAATGGTCCGACGCTCTGTGATAATACGGTCCGACGCTAGTTTTTCTATTGTAACGTTTCCGAAATTCGCCGAATCCTGCCTCGCAAGCTCGGCAGGAGGAAGAGAGGACCAAACTCTCTCTAACCCTCAAACTTCACCCCGTTTCTTAAGGTACTAACACTCCAAAGTATCTCTCACTTAGGTGCACGTGTGTTAGCCTTTTCAAAGAGTTTTCCACGGGTCAAGTTAGTGTCACTAGCATCTATATGCATATGTAATGATCATGAACACCTAGTGGCACTTGATAACCGTATTTCATCAACGATTTCGTCCCTCTTGATAGTACGGCTATCTATTCTAAATGTGATCACTCCCTCTATGGAGTCTTGATCACCAAAACCAAAAGAGCTTCTATTGGTTATACCTTTGCCTTGAGCTCCCGGTTTCTTATCAACTTCCTTCTCATCTCTTGATGGACCTTGTGGACACCTATGATGATGGACTTATACCATTTGCATGGATGCCGTCAATAGGGCTTTCTCCTTTGTTGATGGACTTACACCATTTTCATGGACGCCGTCATTGCCCTTCACTTGTGACCTCCACCGACCCGGTCCTTTGCTTCATCTTGCCATTTGCTAATCAATTCTCATGAAACACTTAGAGCAATCGGTTTCATCAATTATCCAAAACCAAACATGGGCTTTCAGCAGCTTCTTCGACCACAGCTATTGCGCGCCCTCACACTCGGCTACCTCGACATTGGCACAAAGGGCTATCATCCGCATGAGTTACTTGCCGGTTTTCTCTCCAGTCATAGCATCCGCACCGCTCCGGCGTTGCAACTACGAGGGGATGTCAGTCCATCGGCTCCTGCCTTTGGCTTCTTCTCACCTTCTGCGGGGGAATATTAGAGTATATTTGGTAGTTTAGATATCCCAATCATAGACTGCCATATGTATCCGGGGAGTGCCTTACCCCCCCAAGTCTCTGTACTCAATATATACCGGCCAAGGCCTCAATGCAATATAATCCATCGCGTTATACACCAATCCTATCTTTCTACAGTGTGGATTCGGAAAGGTGTGAGCATTAAACCAGGTTTATGGTTGAGGGGTTATGTAGTTAACTCTGAGTATGTTAGGGTGTTATGTAGTTTTTTTCACTGTCTGCTGACTCACAGCCATGTCAGCACTCGATGGAGAAACCAACTTCGAAACTACCTTAAAGGTTATTTAGATGTTTTTTCAGTAATCTAATGGTTTAAATAGTTGGTTTTATAGGTAAGGAGGATGAAGTAGAAAACGACCAACAATTAGGGAGGTTAAGTGAGCTTTTTCTTTAGAATATTCTAAGGTTAATCGGAGTGTTGCTATCGGTCAACAGAGGTTAAGTGGGTTTTTGTCTCCGAATATTCTAAAGTTCATATTGTAGTATTGCTATCGGTTAAAAGGAAATTAGCATTCTATATTTTGCTATCCCATGTACCAAGTGTTTTTACGCTAATTTTATTGACAATGTTTAGGCTGCATTTGAAGTCAGCTACTTAATTTGATATGTAACCAAATTGCTTTTCTATGTACATAGATACTCCCTCCATTCACAAATATTAAAACATATTTTAATATGGACAGTTTTAAAATACAAATGCGTACAGATTTCGTGGCACAGCTCAGACTTTCCTCGCCTCCTATTTGGGCTCGCTTTAATTCGAAATCACGGCCTGAGTTGCATATACTTTTTCCTTTTTTTTTCGCGACTGCCTGGGTTGCAAATACGCAGCAGAGACGGCGCTGCTTGCGGGCGCGGTTCGGGGATACTCCGTACAACTTTTTTTTGGTGACAATTGGGACATCATTGACAGCGGCCGCTCGAGGGTCATTGTCAATTTGTCATTGACGAAGGTTTCGCCAGCGCCAAGCCCCGCAGCCCCAGCCAGACATCACCACTCCAACAAGCCCATTTCGTCCCCAAAATTTCGATTTTCGAAACCAAACGAAGGCCACCCACACTCCACGTGTACGATCCTACGACAGCTCTCGACCTCCCTCGTCGCGTCCTCTCCATCGAGCTGCTCCTGCCCGTTTCCTCCACGCCACGCATTTCGTCGGGATTCGGGAACCCTAGCGCCGGATCTCCGCGGCGGCGGCGAAAATGGCGGCGAACCCCCTCGCGGGGCTGCAGGACCACATCAAGCTTGCGCGGGACTACGCGCTCGAGGGCCTTTACGACACTTCCATCATCTTCTTCGACGGCGCCATCGCCCAGATCAACAAGTGAGCTTCCTGTAATCCCCTGACCCCCGGTTCCCCAGTTGCCCCATTAAGCCGTGGATTCGATCGCTATCAGGCCACTGCAGCGAATTCGCGATTGGTCGGTGTGAATCGCGACGTCCGGCCCGCGCGGATCTGCGGGGTTGGCCGCACGGCAACGGTTTTCATTTCGGCTTCTGCTTTCAGTTGATTAGCAGTTGTAGTTTTGCTCTGTGGCGCATTTTGCCGAAACGCTGGTTATGCTGTTGGGTGACTTGGGTCTATATCCCTATTTTTAGTTTGCATTTTTTTTTAAAAAAAAAAAAGTGAAAAGAGAAACATATAATTGGTTTGCATCCATATTAGGACAAATGATTCACATTCCTTTTATTTAATTTAGTAATCAACTACCTACGTAGGATACATGATGGTAATAGTTGAGAACTGTTGGTGGGAAGATATTAAAAATCTTAAAAATGTGTTTTCCTTGTACTTCATGTTAGTATATGATGGATGCACCGTGCAGGCATCTGGCTACTTTATTTGATCATCTGATCCATACAAAATGGATGACCTCCCAGAAAAGTATGGGTAAAGAAGTAAAAAAAAAACGTGAAACTGCTGTATGCTTTAATGCTTTATTTTAGTCCTGCAAATTTCAAAATAGTATGTGGTGTATTTAAAATAGAACAGTGGAATCGTGTCAAAGTTAGTGTTAGACAGATAATAGCTTTGAAGCACTATCCAAAAGAGGGAAATTCACATTCTTTCTTATTTTAATGACAAAATAACTAGGAAAGACACTTAAAAGCCTAGATAATGTCTTTTCCTTGTGTTCCATGTTATTAAGGTTAATCTTAACCATACAGGCATCTAACTACTTTGGACGATGCTCTGATTCGTACGAAATGGATGAACTGCAAGAAAGCAATCTCTGAAGAAGTGGAAATTGTGAAACAGTTGGATGCTCAATTAAAGTCCCTTAAAGAAGCACCTGGGACAAGGCGGCCATCGTCACCTCCTATTCGCTCCAACAAATCATTTGTTTTCCAACCATTGGACGAGTATCCAACATCTTCACCAGCACCCTTTGATGATCCTGATGTGTGGGCTCCACCAAGGGATACACCAATCCGAAGACCAGCAAGAGGTCAATCTAGTGCAAGAAAATCCTCCCAGGATGGAGCCTGGGCACGTGGTCCAGCAAGGACTGGAACACCTAGCCGAGGCGCAAAACCTAATGGGAGTAAAGGAGGCTCTGCGGTTAAATCATCAAGTGCCTCTAACAGTTCTGTAAGGAAAGGAAAACCAAGTTCAAGCAAGGCTGATTCAGCGGTAATTTCTATCAAATAAGTGTTTATATACCT
Source organism: Eremochloa ophiuroides (assembly GCA_038502445.1). Classification (NCBI taxonomy): domain Eukaryota; kingdom Viridiplantae; phylum Streptophyta; class Magnoliopsida; order Poales; family Poaceae; genus Eremochloa; species Eremochloa ophiuroides. The sequence goes on from JAHLJS010000006.1 coordinate 61,483,224, forward strand.
AAATCTTTTGTTTCCGAAAACAATGTGTGTTCATTCTAATTTCCATTGTGCACCTTAGCATAGGCAAACAATGAGACTCTAATTGATGTACTAGTAATTTGTTTTTTGTTTTTTGCTTTTGGAAGTATATCTATGTATCAATCTTCATGGTAGGAAACAATACCTCGATAAAAACATGTAGAATGTGCACTTCACTTCTTTTATTATTAGTTCTCGTGCGTATATGCATTGCAGAATGTGTCTCTACCTTTTAAACTAGTCCCTTTTCAATGTACACAGAATTTGAGTAAACATATTTCTTTGGGGTATTGCTCAATCGATCGTCTATTGCCATTTAGCCCCCTGTGCTTTCTAGAAGGTGGCTGTAGTTAAAGTGTACTCCCTCCGTTCCAAACTATAAATTGTTTTGACTTGTTTGGTACGTCCATTTTGCTACGTATCTAGATATAATATGTCTAGACAGCAAAATGGATGTACCAAAAAAAAAAATCAAAGTGACTTATAATTAAGAACGGAGTAGAATCTTGATCTTCAATTGGTCATTAAAGACTAGTTAATTTAATGTAATTCTATTTAAGGTGAATATTTGACGTCATCGTCATCATCTATCCCTTCTGTACCTATGTCTAGGGAGGCTGCCAAGTGTGCAGTCGTGATTAACAGGTTGTCTTGGTTGGGAACCAGATGCCTAGACGCTGTGGTGACAACCTGGGTCAGGGCACTCTAACGATCAAATTTTGAAGATGAGAACTGATTCAATCAAATCACAACTTATAAGCAAATAAACATAATGAAGGCTCTTATACCATTTATCTCCTCTGTGCCTGGATCTGCATATCTTGTAGGCATAGTATCGTAGAATACTAGACATGAATTGGCATTTAGATGGCAAAGGACATAACATAAAACTATGTTGAAACGGTAGTGCCTATCATTAGCTTCTGCATCAGGATACTGGAATATGCATGTGTACAATCATATCCCCCTGTTATCATCTTTCTGCTAAGATAGGCATTTGCCAGTTTACTCTCTCTTTTTTTCCCCCTTTTCTTCCCTGGCAAAATTGCCAGTTACTGATTTACTTCTAATGATAAAGTTTTTGAAAAAAATCTTCTTTTTCCAATTCCTTTTCCAGAGTAGTGATGCTGAGGAAGGCAAGTCCAAGAAGGGTCAGTATGAAGGGCCAGATATGGACTTAGCTGCAATGCTTGAAAGGGATGTTCTGGATTCTACTCCAGGAGTGAGATGGGATGATGTTGCTGGACTTAGTGAGGCCAAGCGACTCCTTGAGGAAGCAGTTGTGCTGCCTCTCTGGATGCCTGAATATTTTCAGGTACAAGTCTATATTCTGCTATGCTGTCCCTTATTGGTTCAAACTTAGCACTGTAAAGTATCTGAAGATGTTTATTTATTCTTGGCACTAAGAAATTTTACAGCCGCATAGCGATGGGAATGATCTGGTATTACTACTGGTTTTTTTTTTTTGTGCTCTAGCATGGACATCATCTAGATACGCACAATTACTAGTTTTTTATACCACTCTAGAAAATGTTGCTGGGAACCCTACTGTCATTTTGAAATTTTACTCTTTTATGTTTATGGCCGTGGACATGATATGGCTTGAAACTGGTGCTTCCTTTATTTGGTGCCATGGGAGGTTTCTGGATACTTGTATTTGTTTCCTTAATTGTGCTACCAATTTGGATCATGTTGTTCTTGAATGATCATGAACCCATCCAATATTTTCTCTCTTGTAGCCTTTTTTCATCCAGTCTAAACCCTATACATAGTGGCTAATTATGTCCACTCTTCTTTATCAGGGTATTCGTCGACCTTGGAAAGGAGTTCTTATGTTTGGTCCACCAGGCACGGGAAAGACTCTTTTGGCAAAGGCAGTGGCTACAGAGTGCGGAACAACCTTCTTTAATGTTTCCTCTGCAACATTGGCCTCTAAATGGCGCGGCGAAAGTGAGCGCATGGTCCGTTGTTTATTTGACCTTGCAAGGGCCTATGCTCCAAGTACAATTTTCATTGATGAAATTGACTCCTTATGCACGTCGCGTGGGTATGTGAAGTTCATTTTGCTAGTTGTTGTTCATGTCTACAAGTCAATAAAAATTTCCTCAATATTTTGCACCATAAGCATGAATGTATCATTCTGCTGGACAACAAAAATTGTACCTATATTGCCAGTTAATGTATTTATCAATTTTCTTTATCAATTTTCTTTCTAAATATCAGAGCATCTGGTGAGCATGAGTCGTCAAGAAGGGTCAAGTCTGAACTTCTAGTGCAAATTGATGGTGTAAACAATAGCTCCACCACTGAAGATGGTCAGCCAAAAATTGTTATGGTTCTGGCTGCTACGAATTTTCCATGGGATATTGATGAGGCACTGAGGTTCGCAAACTCTTATTCTCATATTCACTTCATTCTAGGTGCTACTGCCTACTGAGAATAGGGGTTGATACCTGGAAGATGCATAGGATGGTTCACATAAACCAGTCGTACTTTAGCAGTGGCGCTTGATTGCTTGAATGGTGCTGCTAGTAGTGTTATATGCTGTCAAAGAGGCATTTTATTTGATTTCTCAAGACTTTTGACAGAATCTTTTGTTTCATTCATGCTGCATTTGTCACACCACTGACCACTGTTTTTTTTTTTGTAAGATAAGAAACTATCGTAGTTCATAACTGCAGCATGTGGAAGATGTAATTTACCAGAGACAAATCTGCACCTTGTTGTATAAGACATTTAGCCAACACAGTATATAAGCACGGACACTTCTATGACGATTAGAGGTGTTCACGGGTGAGGCTGAAAAAAATACTGCTAGTTGTTCCTGGGTCTCTCGCCGAAGGCTGAAACCCACCATCAGTTGCACGGATACCGAGGCAATCAATACTGTGGGTGGTGCCCTAGTAAATTATCCCTATTACTGTTACGCTGGTTCCCCCTTTTATAGGGTGTGGGTAAATCTTTTCGTCTTCCTGAGAATGCCTCCTACCTACTACAGGATATTCCTAGGACCCCTGATACCATAGACACAGGGGTACTGAGGGACATTCCCCCTCCAGACCGCCTTACATTGTGGGTCCTTCCTGGGCTTCTCTTGTTGCGGGTCGTGGCTCTCGACTCCTCTGTCGAGGCACGACGATAGTGAAGGCTTGGCGAAACTTGCTAGCTTCCGAGGTCTTCGATAGCGCCTTAGTCTCCAGCTGCTCCCTCCGCTGGGCGAAGGCTCCCCTTGTCTTCAATTGTCTGGTCCCCAAGGTTTCGCCAAAGGCTCCCTCAGCCCCTGGTTGCCGGCTCGGCTCCTTAGCCTCTGGAAGTTGGAGGCTGAATACGAAGGCTTCCCCGATCTCAGGCCGTCGGCTCAGTTCCTCGACTCCGCCTGGGGACATGATTCACAAATAAGGGAGATGTTAGCTCAAGTGAACCCTCGGGGTAGGGGCTTTGCCGCAACACTGGTCACCCCAAATTCACATTATATCTTCCCTAGGGGACAAAAATCATGCACCCATGAAGTCAGCAGGCTGACCAGCCAGTGATGCAGGCATCCAGGCTTGAGTGTGGCCCGTGTTTGATTGGAGGCCACTCCCAATGCTGCCATATTTACCTAATGCATATCTTCTATCTTGGTGATTTTCACTCTGTTCGGCTGGCTGGCTGATAATTGTGAGAGAAAAACACTGCTAAATGGCTGGCTGATGCTGGCTGGTAAGTTCAAGCGAACAGAGCCTTTTTTTTTTTCTCAAAACCTCAACTCAATTGATTGTTGCATACTTGCATGTGCTGTATCCATGATAATAAGCCCACAATGCTTACACGGTTTCCTAGTCTTGGATATCAAGCCCAATTTGTCATGTCACCAAGTCTTCCTATGTTGCAATCATTTAATATTGCATAATGCAATGCAACAGGAATAGCCTAATGATCTCCCTCTTAGGAAATCATCGATCCAACTCCTTTGCCGCTCTCCTGCTGAGCTCATGGTTGGTCCCTTCCTGGTCTTTTTCCGCCAGGTTGATCACCAGAGCCCAGAGGACTGGTCGTCGAGGCCAAGGCTACTCAGTCCTGTATTTATGCCGTTTATATTTTTTGATGTATCCAGTTACATTTGTTCTAAACAAAACAAATCCACCAATTGCTCATTCCAGTTCCTTTTGTAACGCTTTACAATTCTTTGTGGCATTGCGTTTAATGTTTATAGTGCCTAATTCTCTTTCAGTTATGCAAAGCACCCAATTTTGCAGGATGACATAATTGTGTTGTTATTTGTCCAAATAATAGGGTTAGAGTTTTAACATTGGTTCTGCAGACATACAGAGAATTAATGTGAAACTACAAATTGCACTGAACTATTGATGTCAAAACTATTGGTTATTTTACCAGGAAATAAAATGGTTTTAGTAATAATAGACATGTCTGCAAATGAAAAGGCTATGCAGCCCCCCTCCAATTGCCTGGTTTCACCCCAGATTTTTTTGGTTGAAATTAAGTCGGGAGCTGACATCATGCATAACAGTTTTATGAAGTATTGGTAGCCCTTTTTAGGGCAACATTTATGTCTGTAGCTTACTGCTTTATGTAGACGCTTTCTTTTTACTGGTTCAACAGAATTTTGCCTATACTTACTAGCGGCATTTTACCTGCTAGTTATAATTTACTCTTGATATTTATTTTTCACATGAAATCTTTTTTTTTTCGTTTTTCATTATTATTTTCACCTGGCTATTCCCATGTATCCTACTATTGCCATTGCTACTTCTCTTCTTCCATATGCATCTACCACTTCTGGTCCAAATTATAGTTCACTTTAGCTTTATCCTAAGTCATTTCTTTTTACCTTTGATCAAATTTGTAGAAAAATGTTACATCTACAATATCAGTTTATTTTCATGAATATTTCTTAATAGTGCACCTATTCGAACCTGTAGATGTTAATATAATTTTCTAAAATTTTGGTCAAAGTTAGAGAAGTCTGACTTAGGAGAAAACAAAAGGAACTATAATTTGGAATAGAGGGATTATGCTATTACTTTTCACATTAATGTGCATTCTGTTCTCTTAAATTGCCCAGGCGGAGGCTGGAGAAGCGTATTTATATCCCACTTCCAGATTTTGAAAGCAGAAAGGCACTTATCAACATTAATCTTAGAACAGTTCAGGTATGTGTTGGAGATATCTTTCTAGATCATCATGTGATATCTTTATCCCCTTCCTTTGTTTCATTTTGAGTCTTTGTGAACCAAATTTATTTTCAGACATGCGATGATGCACATGTCAAAATTGTTGGCACTTGTTTTCTGAAATCATATGTACATGCCTGCATCGTAATAACCAGTATATATTGTTGGACTGCATTTTTATTTTTTTAAATTTCTCATTTCCCTAATGATATGTAAATGCCCTTGAAAATGGATACTTATCTAAGTACTGCACTGGTTTTTTTTGTCGAACCAATTTGCTCACTACTCTTAATTCCTTACATTTGGATTATCAATTACTGTGTCATCTTCAGTGGCTTATTGTTATCGCTGTACCTCCTTTTATATCGACAGATAGCTGCGGATGTTAACATCGATGAGGTTGCTCGGAGGACAGAAGGCTACAGTGGAGATGATTTGACAAATGTTTGTCGTGATGCTTCAATGAACGGTATGAGGCGCAAGATAGCAGGCAAAACCCGCGACGAGATCAAGAACATGTCAAAGGACGAGATAGCCAAGGACCCGGTGGCCATGTGCGACTTTGTGGAGGCTCTGGTGAAGGTCCAGAAGAGTGTCTCGCCTTCAGACATAGAAAAGCATGAGAAGTGGATGGCTGAGTTTGGATCTGCCTGATATCTCGGTCATCTCCTTAGATCTTCAACATTGTTTTGTGTGGTTGACATGGTAGTAATGATATGTCGTTATCCGCTGGCGGTCTTGTTGCATAGACCAGAGGCACGAACTATCTTGTCTATTTTCAGTGATGCTGGGAATTAAGTTCACGATTATTTCAATTTTTTTATATGTACCTCATCAATTAGAGTGGCAACTGGCAACCATTGTTAGATGTCGATTGCAAAAGTAACTGCAGCCCCTCCTATATTTCCAGATGCTTCCTGTTTGGATGAAGGAATGTCAAAGGATGAAAGTAACCAAATGCTATATTTTGCTGACGTCACGTGGCGTTTGGAGTGGATGAAAGGAAGTCTCCTTCCGTGTGGAGTTCTTGTACAAAATGGTGGAAACAAAACATCCACTTCTAGCTCTTGGAAAACTTTCCTGGGTGTGAAGAAAGCGCTAATCACTTTGTCACTGCGCAGTGGTGCCACTGTAGAGCTTCCCCCCTCCCTCACTTTGTCGGTTGTCACTGCGCAGTAGTGCCACTGTAGAAAAAAGAAAAAAAGAGGGGCATGTCTCCGGAAAAAGGGCAAAAGGCCTTAAGGCCAGATGCTGCGGCTTTAATCCTCTGGTATCAATGGTCAATGCTATCCCCATGCGGCTACTTCTGCTACACGTAATCCAGAGACACATGTGGCTACTGCTACTGCACCGGCTACAGCTAGGACTGCCCTTTCGTGTACAGGCGTGGTGCGTACAGTACAGCTACTAGTCAGCTGCTACAGTACATCGCAGATAGGTATCGTTTCGTTTGAACAAACCAACCTGATAGGATGATAGTCCTACTACTATGCTTTGCATGCCTGAATCCTGGACTCTTGGTACAGTACAGACTGTTAGAAAAAAGATCTTCCGAGCGGCAAAAGTGAGGGTAGTATCATCTTCTTTTTATGGTTCTGTGTGTGTGATTGTGTCTTGTGTCTGGTCAGCCAGCTATGCTCCATGCACTTTCACAGTGGCGGACCCTGAGATTTTCTAGAGACGGGGTGAACATAACAAGTAATACCTAAGGTACGTTTGGTTCACGCCTCCGCTGCTGAGCCGTAATATGGGAGACGCTAAAACTTCGGTGCTCGATTTACTCGACCAACATCTGACAAAATGTGGAACTGAAATGAACTACAGAGCTGTGGTCGTGCCGTGGCACACCTCAAAGTGCGGGCAGCTAACCAAATTGCGCCAAAAGTGTGAGCCAAAGATGTGGTGCGGTGGAGCGTCGTGTGGGCGCGGACCAAGCAATGCCCAATTTTTGACAAATATATACATCAACTACCTACTAATAGAAGCAAAGTCTATAATAATATGGATAACTTTTAGAAATAATAAAGCTAATATTAAATACATATATGGACGAGGGTACATTAAAAATTAAATTAATGTTCTAGAACGGGAAAAGTAGGCAAATGTTATAGTAGATTTTTTTGTCGGTAAGAGACTAGGTGATCTCGTGAATTTGTCATGTACTCTCTCCGTCCCATAAAGATTGTCGTTTTAGACTTTTCAGAAACTGTGTTTGACCGTCCGTCTTATTCAAAAATTTTGTACAAAATATAAAATCAATTAATAATTATTAAAGTATCTCTAATAATAAATCAAATTATAATAAAATAAATGATATTGATAAAAAATTTTCAAATAAGACGAATAGTCAAACATGATATCTAAAAAGTCTAAAACAACAATCTTCACGGTAAGGAGGGAGCAATGCCTAAGTACTGAATCACATCTCTCTCCGTGTGCTGCCTTTTCTTTGCGTGTGTGTGTGACTGACCTGTGTCAGCTGTGTGGCTATGATGTCTGCGCACGAAGGAGCCCGGGCAGGAGCCCAGGGTCGGCCCATGCACTTTCATGTTTGCAAGCTAAACGCCTAAACCAAACCAAGTTAAAAGAAACAGCTGTTGGCTTAGCTTTCGGAAAGCTTTTTTCAAAAACAAATCGCCGTTGCCGGGAATCGAACCTTTGTCTTGTGTCTGGTCAACCAGCTATGCTCCATGCACTTTCATGGCAAGCTGAACCAAGCGAAGTTAAAAAAAAAAAAATCGCCGTTGCCGGGGATCGAACCCGGGTCACCCGCGTGACAGGCGGGAATACTCACCACTATACTACAACGACGTTTTTGAACGTCAACTTAATTACGTTATTACTTATTGTTAAGTAATGTGGCATACTGTTAGCCTGATGCACTGATGCGAGTAGGAGTATGCGATAGCTTCACGGTTCGATTTTTTTTAAGAACTTTTTTGGGCTTTGGAGGCGATCTTTCGTGCAAACTGCGAAGTCAAATTAAGCACGAATGAAGTAGTACAGTACGGCAACAATAGTAACGTAGTTACGACAGCATGATGAGCAGTGTTTCGGATGATAGGACTTGAGCGAAGCAGAGAGATAACTGATCCCACTGTGGAGACGGACAGGAGAGTTCAAACCACAGTGACGAGGGCGAGGAGCCGCGACCGCAGAACAGAGCCGCTGTCCGCGCATGGCCCGCCCGCACGCTCCACCATGTCCATGCGGCCGGACTGCCGGAGTGGTGGACCTCGCGGCAGTCCGGCATATTCCCGTGCTCCACTCCACGGGGTACCCTGGGTCGTCCGGACTGCCGGACCGGAGCGGTGGACCTTGTGGCACGGCTCCGCGTCGCAATGGACTGCGCACGCGCGTCCGGGGAGTGCAGATGGATGCCGATCCGCAGCGGAGTGCGGAGAGAGCCTGCCGCACGCCCGCACCATGAAAGACAGCTAGTGTCGCGTCTTGCAGCGTTCATCGGGTCTCCGGCATCTCTCACGTTTCCCATCCTCTCTCCCCCGCTCGGGCTACGCTCCTGTCCTGTGGGCCGTGCGGGCGCAGCGACGAAGCCAGAACATATGTTCAGCCCCAAATAACGGAGACCTCCAACCCTAAGCCCAAGCTGTCGGACGTCGACGTTATTCTTCCATCGCTTGAAAAGTTGTCCACCATCAAGCATCTAAGATCTTTACAAGGTGTGGGTCAAGAAACTGGTCAGTAGGCTTGTAGTGACCTACGGTGGCTAGCTCTGTTTCGCGGCGGGCTATCTCGGTGTGGAACTTCGTCAGCAACGATAGGGTTTTGTCTTGACGCCTTCGTCGGTTGGGGGACGACGATTTGATGTGGTGACCGGTTAACAGTGGGTTGGAGGTGGGGCGGTGTGTGGCTTCTTTTGAGTTTTTCGGCTGTGTTGAGGGCATTTCGATGTCCCGGTCCGTAATATTCTGTGAGTTTACGTTCTGCGTGTGTTGATGTTCCAATCTAATCGGGTTGTGTTTATTTTTTCTGGGTTTTTCCGTGTTGTCATGTTTCTGTTGTTTCTTGTTGTCGCCTGTCTAGATTCATCTTATTTTTAATATAATCGGCAGTTCTCTTACTTGATTCATTTCAATCTGGTCGGTACAGAATATTTAGGCCTGGTTCGGTTCAATCTAGGAATGAATCTTGGCCTGCAGCTGTGGGAATAGTTCCCAGTCAAAACGGCCGGGAACGGCCGTTTCGGCCGGCAACCGAACGAGCGCTTAAGGACAATCGAGTCAGGCGTATCCAAGGACAAGCTTGATGAGCGTGGCAACGTATTGCGTAGTGGACTCAACCTTCCAGCTTCCTGCTGGTTCAGTAGTTCATCGATTCAGCTAGCTAGACATACAGGACAGTAGTCTGCTCGGCGCTTACCTATGCTATAATTTGTTGGCAACTAGCCAACTAAGGTATCCACGGCTGTTAAGTAGGTCGTCTAACCAAGTTTAGGGATTTGCACAATGTTTGAATTACCGTACCAGTACCATGCATGCATCGAAGATCTACTTCGCGTGCTCCTCTGCTCGTAACTATTCACTCTCCTTTGCTGGACACCTTCGTGTGCGGGTATGCCTGCCTTTGTACGTAGTGACGACAGAACACACACGGTATTGTATCTGTATGTACACTCGGTTCGTTTAGACTGAAAATAAGCGCTGATTTTGATTGATGTTGATTTGTTATGAGAGAAAAATACTGTTCTGTGATAGAAAATAAGCACTGATTTTCCCCTTCTCGAAAAGTTATACTATAGGAGTACTATGGTTATACCCCCTCCGTTCACAAATAAACGCAATTCTTTGACTTCTACTATTTCTCTTTGACCATTTGTCTTATTTAAATTTTTTGTACAAATAATAAATTAAATAAATCATTATGAAAATATCTCCAACAATAAAATAAGTCATAACAAAACAAATAATATTTATTAAAAAATTTTAAATAAGAGGAATGGTCAAACAGAAACTATAGAAGTCAAAGAATTGCGTTTATTTGTGGACGGAGGGAGTAGTAGGTAATCAGCAGTAAACACGACACTTTAAGCTAAGACCATATTGTGCTGAATGCGGTGGTAAATCTATTTGAAGACATAAATATATATTGATACTATATTGTCTAAATTTAGTTAAATTTTAGTTCTCTCTAAGTGCTAGTATTAATGTATCTATGTACGTACTTTTAGAGAGAGAGCATATCTTATATCATGGAACATGAATAAAAAATAGTTACGTCTTATATTCTAAGATGGAGGGAGTAGTAGGTAATCAGCAGTAAAACATGACAGTTTAAGCGGTAGTAAGTCTATTTGAAGACATAAATATATATTGATACTATTTTGTCTAAATTTAGCCAAACTTTAAAAAGGTTCATTCATCCTGAACCTAAAAGTGCATTTTCTATCTACTCCCTTTGTCCGGAAAAAAATACAATTCTAACCCGGTGTCATGATTTTCTACCTTAAATTTGACGAATTATAGAAAAAGATTATTAATATTTATAATATAAAATAAATATTGTTAGATTAGTTACGAAATATATTAGCCAGGGAGTATTAGCGTGGGAGGCAGCGCTGGCCCAACATTGATGGTCGAGCTGAGCCCACGCCCCACGGTGTCGTGTTGCGCGCGCATCGATAGCAGATCCGCGAAACAAGCGCTCATTTTTGGCGGGGAGGGCGTGAAGCGCGCGTATACATCTGCAGATGCTGCCGCGCTTTTCCCTCCAGTAGCTAGCTGCCTGGCTGTGACAGAGCACCAACAAGTACGAGTACGCATACGCAGAGCCAGTATATGGGCCTGTTTGATGCGTTAATTAAAATTTAGGTAGCTAAAATTTAGCTAAAGTATATCCTAACAGGCCCATATGTGTGAATAAGTATACATGTCAATCTCGTGACATTTCTTAGACAATACTCTACTAACCCTGTTCACTTGTCTAATTAGCTAAAATTTTGGCTTCTTTTTATTAAAAACAATGTTTTCCTCTCACCGGCACAAAGAACAATGTTTTTCTCTCATTGGCACCATGATAGAAAAATTATGTAGGATTAGGTGATCAATTTTGACCTTGTTAATAAGATTGGGATCACAATAATATTTAATAAAATTAGGACTTATTTGACATGCCTCCTCTTCAAATGCTCTTTCGATGAGGTGGAACGCAAGGGGCACAGATTGTAGGTCCTCCACTAGACCCAAAAATAAATAGCTATAGCTTCCCGTTTGTTCACCAAAAGATGACTCCTATAAAATATAAGGCTATTTAGATTGTCCATTTTACAAAAAATATTTTACTGTAGTAACGTGCTAACTTTTGCACTAAAGTGTCCAATCATAATCTAATTAGTCTCAAAAGATTCGTCTCGGAACTTTTGCGAAGCTGTCAAATTAGTTTCAGTTTTCGTCAGCATCTAAAGTTCCATATATGTGTCAAAATATTGATGTGACAAAACTTTTGGTATTTGGGGGTGTATCTAAACAGGACATAAATATATTGGTCAACTTCTTTGGCTCCTGCACAGAAAGTGCTGCAGTGCTGCTAGAGCTAGAGCCGAAGCCTACTTGTGTGCACAACCATAAACTATGTTTTAGGCCTCCGTTGGATTGGATGATTTCCAAAGAAAAAACTCAAGAATCAACAATCCTTAGAAATAAATATTGCATAGCCCTTTGGTCTACAGGATTCATGCGTAGGAAAGGTACATGAAATTTTCCTTGGCCGCTGATTCTATAGGAATTGAAACATTAACTCTAGCCTCAGTTTTTTCCTCTTGCTTGTGTAGGATTGAGGCAGAACTCATGATTAGTACACCCTGATAGACTTGGGGATAAGTGCATTGAATCACTCGGCTTGGAAAGGGATCTGCCGGACTATTTAATTAAATCAATGAAAAAGGATGCACTTCCTAATATTCCTATTCCTATGAATTTCCCATGAGTATCCAAACATCTATCTTCTACTCCGTTTTGCAATTGCATTCTCCTATGCTTTTCCTATTCGTGTGCTTAGTTTTGCTGAATAAACAGGGCTACATAGTGCTAATTAATGCCACTAGTACTGCAGAAGTAATGCACTGAAATGGAAATAAACATGAAATTTAAAAGGCACCAGACGACTTGAGTTTTGTTGGATAGAGTCTGTCATATATGCATGGAAGCATCTATGAGTTCCATTTACACTGCGCAGTGAGGTACTGTTCATATTCATACTGCAACCATGTCAATGTTATGTGGTCACGGCTCACATCTTGTTACACAGTATAGATGGAGTGTCGGCGTCATAGCGTACCACACCTCACTGTGTGCAATGATGCAATTTACTTTTATAAATGGTCCATCCAGTGGTAGCAAACCAACAAAACAGGACTCCGGAATAATTAACAATGGCATGTGCTTATGTGCTAACAGTGCGTGTAGCGACCTTAAACTTGTACAGTTGTTCAAATCTGTACTTCTAGTAGCCAGGATATGAGTATATTTGATGTACTTCGTTCACATGCATGCATATGGCTGGGAAAAATGTTGCGGGTGAACTCGAAGCTAGTAAACACGGATTCTTCGCTGCGGCTGCTGTGGCCTTTTGCAGAATTGCAGTAGCACTAGTGCAGTACTACCAATTAATCCTTCTTGAACGTACGTACTGTGAGGCCACCGATCACTCAAGTCACGTGCTGAGCGTCGTCACGGTCGCGCACACAACTACACAAGGACGGGAGGGAGGTCTGGACCGGAGGGGAGAGCCGGAGAGGCTCAGACCGAGGCTGCAAATATTGACATGCATGCAGTCAGACCAGATGTAGCCATTGCAACCCTTCCATCTTCATTGTTCCGTCTATGGACCATGGGCCATTGCCGATGGGCCCAGGCCCCAGCAAGCAGGCAGTCGAGGCGCAGGGGCTGTTGGGGCCAGCACTGTAGGCCGGCAGGCAGTAGCGCAGGGTAGGGCAGTGAGTGCTGCCAATGCCATTGCCATGCGATGCCAATCGAAAGCAAAAAGGTGCCTCCCCTCCCCGGCCCATAAATGAGGCACAGTGGCATTGCATGCATTCGACCCTGCACAGCCGCTGAATATTCCCTGGCACGGAGCATTAACTGTCTACCGGTACCTCTGGCTTTTCACAGCGCGGGCAGCTAGACACCGATGCTTGATGTGATGGTGGACTCCGGGTGAATAATACATGTCCTTCTCTTCTCTTTCCTTTCTCCATGTCCGAATATAATTTTTTATTTATCAGGCACCGAGACACGAAGAGGAGCCGATGCCGAGAATTTTTGGGAAGTCAGCATCGCTTACAGCGTGCGACACCGGTGTCAAGATAGGAGAGAGAGTGTTTTGGCACCGGTTAAATACAACACTGTAGACAGTCTAACAGCCCGGGCATTGGACACAAGCATGCATGCATCCCCGGCACGGCGGCCCCCAGTAGTCCAGTCTCCAGTGTACTACGACGCTGCCTGCATGTCATGTGTGGTGCTGCAGGGACCACACAGTATCGACCGGCATCCAGAGCCGGCGGCCAGGCAAGCACTGCGCTAGACCGCTACCGCTAGCGCACCAGATCGACCATTATCTAGCTGCAGGTTCCAGCAAGCGACCAAGCGTGTAGGAGTAGGAGTACGTCCGTCCATCCAATGGCACTATCGGAGCACCAGCCACCCGCTGCGTGCGCTACCGCTAGGACTCAAGCGAGGGAGAGAGGGGCATCGGGCATGCATGCATGTGATGTCAAACAGTGGCAATACACGCCTTCAATGTCCCTGACCATCTAGAAAGGAGCAAGAGCTGCCATGGATGCATGTGTTTGATTTGTGCAAGGCCGGATTGCCCGGATCCATCCCCCGCCCCGTCTCGTCTTATCCTTGTTTCAGCCCTGTTTACTTGGTAAAAAGAGGTGAAAAAGTATAATGTATCACTTTAGTTTGTATTTGACAACTTTTATCCAATCATGGCTCAAGTAGATTCAAAAGATTCATTTCGAGTTAGTCAGGAAAAAGTACAAACATGCAATAGCTACTACTTCATTTAGTGTTTCATACAGGTGGAAAATACAATCGATGTGATGGGAAAAGAGAAAAGTTTTTGGGACAGTGTGGTGCCGGCGGCAGCCGGCATGCAGCAGCAGGGCTAGATTCATTACACTACATTACATTCCTTATGATGTGCGGGTTTAGAAGGGCCAGGGCCGGGAATTATTTGCATGCCAATTATTGATGTCAATGAGGCGTGCTACAAATAATGAGGCTGCATCTGGGATGTACTTAGGGAGTACTCCTACACTGTATACATTACTCCTACACTAAGTGATGGAGCCGTACGTACGTGGGGGTGGAGAGTTTGGCATGTCGCATCAGTGCATCACTATACTCTTTTCCTTGTTAATTTGAAAACCAACAATGACAGGGAGCTGCTAGGTACAGTAAACCACTTGCTGATGTGCCATATGTTCGCTTGTCCAATCAGCCAAGATTTTAGCTTTTTTAAGCCATATAGAACGCTGTATTCCTCTCACAACAAATCAGCATTAGCCAAAATCAGCGCTTATTTTGATAGTAGCGAACAAGCCATAATATAGTTAGATACAAATACTAATAATGCTCTATCTATAGGTGAGCACAAGTGCTAGTGTAAGAAGATAGGGAGAAGAGGTGAACTGCCCATGCTACTTCCAGGCTGTTTATGTTCCCATGCATGTGTAGTACTAGTACATGTTGTGTAACTTCCATAACCGTGGATATGACACAACCTCGCATGTGTGTTACTGCTAATGCTGATGTATTGATTTTAGTCCGGTTTTCCAAAATTAACCGGATAAAAAGGTTTTTGCTGAGGGTGGTGATGATATATATCAATATATATTCAGGTGTGATGTTCAAAAAAAAGGGTTCTTCTCCCTTTATTGTGAAAAAAATAAGAAAAGGACAAGGTTGGAACAAACGAGAGTTGTTATATTGGCAGCATAGCCTGCTGGCTTGTACGCAGTGATCGGAGATATACGGTGGAGTAGTGTATATTCGCAAGATATACTGCTACCTTCTATGGAGGAGCACAAACAGATATAGTAATAATTAGACACCCAAAAGGCACTACATTGTGAGAGGAAGCAAACATAGATGCACTTTTGAGTTCCAGCTAAACACCAATATACAGTGGTCAGTGGATAAGTAGAAGTAGTAGGGAAATGTAGTAGTAGAATACAAGGAGCAAGGATGAAAACAGAGAGATTGCATTGCATACATGACAAAGTGTAACTGATGCATTCCAGGCTTAGTCTTCCTCAACTGCTTACATATACATACTAAATTACTAACAATGTTACCAAGAAGACTGTTGGGAACTTGGGATCGATGCCTAACATCACAGAACGAGCTCCACTCCAAGAATGCGTCACTTACAGCTTCTTACTACCAGAGAACAAAAGCCAGGAAATTTGAAACAAAAACAAGAGAAGAAGGAAACGATAAAAAGCCAATATTCCAGGATCGAGTACTAATAATAGAACTAAGAATAATCTAAGATACCTAGCAAGAGACATGTATATATATATATATATATATATATATATATATATATATATATATATATATATATATATATATATATATCTCGGACCATGACGCCTCAATTCCCCACTCGCTCATCACACCTCACACGACCTCTGCCTCCATGCTGCTCCGCCGCGCGCGCACAGCTCGCAGCAAAACATGCACCAGCAGCATAGTGGTGCCGTGCGAGAGCTCAATGCGAGCTGCTCGCCGGCGGCCGGCCTCGCCTATCATCTGTGAGGCTTGTTCGCTCCGGCTTCTCCCTTGGATGCCCAAATGGTGGCCAGGTTGCAACTGGAGCGGCAGCAGTAGAACAGGTGACGGCGCTCATCATCAGCTCCATTGGGACAGGGACGAGAGCAAGAAGAAGAGGCATTTTCTTGAGTAGCTAGTTTAGTGTGAGCCTGTGAGGGTGAGGAGTAGAAGAAGACAATATAGAGAAAAGGATTGGTGTTTTTATACACACAATGACACAAGGAGAAAAGGGGAGAGAGAGAGAGAGAGAGAGAGAGAGAGAGAGAGAGAGAGAGAGGAACTCATCAGTCATCACCTTTCCGAGCAGGAGCAGTTGCAAAATTCATTCATTCTATTGTGGCGTTGCCAGTGTTACTATTACGGACTAGTATACTAAAGTAGCTATATCACGTACATAGTTTGTCTTGGCCCATGCACACACACAGAATCCAAGATGCATTTTCCGTCTACTACTATAAGCTGATTCTGCATATATACTCCTACACCTGTAGAGCATGTACGTTCGATATGTACTCCTCTCCAATGTTATAGAATTGATATGCTTCCTCCTACCCATAAAGACTGGCGTTTTAGGTTTTTCTGTCCGTTTTATTCAAAAAATTTATACAAAATACAAAATTAATTAATAATTATTAAAGTACCTCTAGTGATAAAATAAATTATAATAATATAAATGATATTTATATAAATTTTCAAACAAGACGAATGGTCAAACGTGATGTCTGAAAAGTCTAAAACGACATTGTTTTTAGGACTGAGGGAGTACTGTTTCTTTTTTTTTTCTTCGGTAACCGGCCGTTGGCGTTTCTTCAGTCGTCTAGGTATGATGAGAACCGAGGGACAAAATGGAACAAGATTAGGGTTTTTGGAATGTTGCAGCGAGGGTGTGCAGGCCCACAGACTGATGGGATTAACTTTCACGGAGAGGTGATGGGAGGCATGTTTGTGGGGAAACGCAAGACCTACGTGCGCATCTTGACACGAGCTTCGAGACACCTTGGGGTCTGTGAAAATAAAAATATTGCTCGCTCCACAAATGTCCATGCTCACTCTCCCGTTTTGCAGCATGCATGTTTTACAAGTACTCCCTCGGTTCAATCCCATCATATATAAAATCATCGTCAAAATGCCTGCATACACACTCGCTGCAACATTCCAAAAATCCATGTTATTTGATGATGATGATGATGAGAAAACCATCGTCGTTAGTGGGTTGTTCAACCCGGAACTAGCAGTAGCCTAGCCTAGCTGGAAAGTGCAAGTAAACTCGTCTACCCATGCCTCGGCACAGCAGACTGCCTAGATACTATCGTGCCAGATAGCCAGGGAGCACTTAACCGCAGCAGATTTTATCAGTTCGCTAATGCGGGCAATCGACAGCATTAGGGCTTGTTTAAGCATGCAGGACCGTTCGAGGTAGTAAGCTAGTAGTAGTAGTATATGGAGAACATGAAGCTGGTTAATTTTAATTCCGTGCATGCATGTGCACGCCGGCCTCGGCCATGGATGGAAGCTTCACTCGCTTTATTAGCTATCTTCTCCCTTTCTGCTTTGCAGGTTGCAGGGGTAAGGGTAAATGCTTTTATTTTTTGAAACTCAGCGCGGATACTTTCAGTGCTCCATGATTTAGCAGCTGGTCAGGGGAGCGATTCATATTTTACAACAACCTTGCATATGGCTGTGTAGCTGCTTGCTTTCCCAAAGGTGCACATTTTGGTGTGCGCACTGTAGAATAGGATAGGATTCACCCCATGATAGAAGGAGAGAAACGGCGCCGTTGTTTATTGCCGGTGTTTCATATCATGCCGCTATCATTGGAGAGAACATTATATAGACAAGCTTTTGTAGTTGTTACCAACATTTAAGGCCTGTTAGATAAAGGGCTAATTGCTAGCTAGCTAGCTTTAACAGTACTACCCTATTCATTTGTCTGAAAAGAAGCGCCGGTCTCAATAGATGCTGATTTATTATGAGAGAAAAATATTGTTCTATGTCTTAAAAGAAGTTAAAATAAAATACACGAACAGGACTTTAGAAGGATCAATAGTGGGCTAATTTCAAGTCTTCAACTAGTTGTTAGTCAACTAGCCATCCAATCACAACTAATTTAAACTAATATTTTAGCTCCAATTACTAACTAGCTATGTATCAAATAGGTCCTCGTGCCTGTTTAGAAACAAAAGGCCAATTATTAGTTAGTTAAAAGTTAGCTCTAGTGCGTCTAAACATAGAAGTTAATAGTTAGCTAATTTTCTAGCCAAGCCTACTATTTGTTGACAGAAAATATGCCACGATGCGAAAGAGGATAAGAATATCATGGCGAGCTAGGAATTGAAGGAATCGACAACCGACAAGAATATGGCAGTGACAAAAACGCTGCAGAAGCTCAGAGCAGGCATGGACTAGTGGAGGCTGCTCAGCAGGCAAGGCCATGTCACTTTTCAGCAATCAAGCAAGATGTTCCGATGTTCGTATCATCGTATGCATGCTCGCACACAAACACCGATGCTGCAGCGCGTGTCACCGTGGCGCCCATGTATGCAGGGATATTCTCTGCGTGTTCAGAGAATATAAGCATGCATGCGTCTCTGTCTCACGATACTTTTACTATGAGAGAGGACCAACAGAATGGACACCTGAATTCTGAAAGCATCACTACCAAGGTTGCTGTACCAAATATCACAGCGGGATGCGCTCTGCTAGAGTTTTGATCCAACTACAATTTGCAAACGGGCCAGCAGCTTCCTGGGAGTTTCAATATTGTCACACATCTGACTTGACGGATTAACTATAAAGAAAGATAAAAAGATTTTCTTAAAATTTCATCTAGATGAAACTCGTTATCACATTTGCCAACACGGAAACTGCCGTGTCACTTTTTTTTTGAGGAAGCTGCTATGACATTCTTGGTAATAATGCCCTAAAACTCAACACTGAGATTGACCTTATGTAGCACAACATCTCTAGAAATCTTTCTTACTATTCACTTCCAAAATAATTATTTGGAGAGCCATAGTAAAAATCGGTCTCTATGTTTTATGCACACTCTAGACAACCAGCCTCACTCTCTATATCTTTGGTTACGAGAAATCCATGAGAATGGACCCTCAATGGCTATATTTAGAGATCTAGAACAACAATTCCTGTCTGCACTTCAAGTTTTAAACATGAGTTGGCAATGTAACATTCATTTCAGGCTGCCAAGCAAATATGCTAACATTCTCTTGCGATTGTTTACCCATTCATGGCACATATGTAGGCTTTGTAAAACTTACTTGTCTGAGAATCATGAAGCAATTAGAGTCGATCTATTTCTTTTGGACAAGAGCCTGGATCTTTCCCTCTATTATATAACAAGGTGGAATATTCAGTCCTTTTCATATATGTGACTCCATTGCATTTTATATCCCTTGAATATTGAAATGACTAATATATTTTCATTTTATTTATCAACCTGAAATTTCAAATATAAGAGATGGCCAACCAAATTCATTTGCTAATTAAATTATGTTTCAATATCCTTGATACCTAAAGCAATATATATCCAATGGCTACATATAGTTCACAAGACACGTTTATCACAACATAGTGCAAGAATTTTAAATGATAAAGTTTTAAAAATAGGAATGAAGCCTTTCAGGTCTATCCTGGTACTAAAAGTCAGGGGCTGTTTAGTTGGGAAAAAATTTTGGGTTCTGATACTGTATCACTTTTATTTGTATTTGACAACTTTTGTCCAACCATGACCTAAATATACTCAAAAAGATTTGTCTCGATATGTATAGACAAATTATACAATTAATTATTTTTTTACTTATATTTAATACTTCATGTATATGCCGCAAAAATGATGTGGCAGGGAATTGTAAAAAAAAATTTGGGAAGTTTGTCAACTAAAGTACTAAACAGAGCCGAAATACTCTGCGATTGACCGCCCAATCACGCATCGACAGAGCAGGGCAGGCAGGGCGAGGCTGAGGCGCGACACAGGATCGGCGCGTGCGCCGTCGGGCCCCTCCGCCAGTGAGAGCCCCCGCACGCGCGGGCTGGAACTGGGAGACTGGGAAAAGCCTTTCTTCCTTTGTGGTTTCCGGTCGGCGTGCTCGCCATGTGCTCGCAACAACAACCATCCGTCCATCCGTTTCATTTCACGACCGAACGACACCACGCACAGTGGTTGAACTAACCACCATTCAAAAACGTTCATTTGATTTGATTCTGTCACGGTGGACCCAGTAGTTATAGCCTACTGCTACTATACTCCTACTACATGCTGTCAGTACGTATAGGCGGCAGCACCTAATCAGAATGTCTCAAAGTCTCATTCATGCACGTGCACGGTACAGTATTTCAATTGTCAATCCCATGGATCAGTGGCGGATCCAGCTTTTTATCTCTGGATATGCGCAGCAAAAAAATTTCTTATGCAATTCGGTAAACCATATACAATTCGATAAAACCATATTCTAATTCGGTACAACCATATTCTAAAACCATATAAATTGTTCAAATAAAATACAAAATACTTTAAAATGTAGCCATATAAGAGACTTACAATATTACATGTTGATCCGTCGTTTTCTCAATGACATGAATGTGTCAATTATACAACCATTGCAAACTGAATCGACGAGGTGCATTTCCAATGTGTCTGTAAGGAAAATCATGTGTATATGGTCTGTAAGGACCTTTAGTAATATATGCTCTACGGATTGCATCTTAATCATTAGCATGATAATGTTCTATGGGCAGCCTTTCACCTGGATCATATGGAAGCATATTGATATCATATACTGGTTGCTTTGATGGAGGCGTTGGCGATGGCAGTGACACTGGCGGGGGCGAAGGATCAGCAATTTCTTCCACAACAGTTTCAACCGGAGGTGGGTGACGGTTCAAAGCAGCTACAGCCGCCTTCTTTGCTGCTTTGTCAAAAAGGGATCGAATGTCTCTGCTTCTCTTCATCGTTCAAGAATTCTGAAAAATAGATTACTAATTAGCGCAGGCAAGCGCAAAACTGAAAAATAGTTTACTAATTATTCACTAATGTTGGGAACTTACTGGTGTTGCCGGGTTGCCGCCCGCGCTGATGATCTTGCTCCAAGGAAATCAGAGACGATGCTTCTCGAGTTCGCTGGGATCGGACACTCGGATTGGATCAATCGGCGTCGCGGGTCCCCGATAGGCGTTGCGCATACGGCAGACGCGCACCCGCGCCGTCGCCCGTGAAGGCAGACGCGCGTCCGGACTCCGCGTGGGCGCGTGATCGTCAGCGCGTTGTCGCCCTCTCGCGGACTGTCGTGATTCGATGAGGACGGGAACGGGAAACAGGGCCGATGCGGCCGCGTGCAGACGTGCAGTTATGGCCGCCGCCGCGGAGACGCCTCGGGCACGAGCGAAATTGGGCCTCGGGCACGGACGAATCAGCCAATTAGGGACTCGCAAACGACGGACGTGCAGCCACCAGGGACGGCAGAACGCTTTGTTTCCCTTTTTTTACTTAAAAATTTGTATTATATGCTAATGACAGCTGGACCCCAGAGTATGCAGTGGCCCACCCTGCATACCCTGTGGGTCTGCCCCTGCCATGGATACGGGTAGTGTCACAACTAAAAAGAAAACAAAAGCTATAACCTGTTTGATATCACCAACTAAACTTTAGTCACCTATATTTTAGACCTAAATATCTGAATATGTGAGCTCTAATGTTTAGTTATACAACAGACATTAATATATTATTACTAATTGACAAAATATGGATTAGCGTAGACCAAAAGGTGACAATAAATCTATGGCTAGGAAATATTTTATATTTTAATTTACTTCTATTTAGTTTATATATTTAATCACCACTTAACTAAATTTAATCTATTTAAGTTTCAACTCAACTAAAATGTAACTACTTCCTCCGTCACACAAATAAAAATACATATGTGCTTGGACTCTCAGATTAGTGAAGTTGGCAAATTACACTGCTACCTCTTAAAAGTGTCTACCAGTAGTAGAACAAACCAGAGACCAGAAATTTCAAAGGACACCGAAGTGACATACAATAAAAAATTATTAGTGCTACAAGCTCATGGCCACTGGTCACATAGTGAAGCATGGAATGTTCCGGTACTGGCCGGCGCCATTGTGCCCAAATTACAAATTTTGAATTGACACCATTGCGTCACTGTATAAAGCCTCCACCAGCTTAGTTGTATAGGTCACCCAATGACCCAAACATCACCCTAGAGGAAGAACCACCGGAAGTGGTACCAGGGGCGGACGCGACACTAGAACACGCCGGCCATGGCCCTAGTCGTAAGGTCTTCAGTATTTTGGCCCAACACAGCCGAACACAGTAGCCCAGCTCCCCAGCCCAACACAACCGCACAGGACTCTGCAACCGCACATGAACAGAGTCGTCGCTCTCCTCTCCCTTCGCGCGCCCAGACGAGACGAGCGCCGTCGGCCATCCACTACTAGAGGTGCAAGAATGGCCGACGGTTATTAAACCGTCGGCCATTAATTTGTACCATCGGGAAATGGAGTTACCGAGTGTACACCGTCGGCAACCTCCCGTCGGGCATCCATGGTTGGGCATTCTCACTTTTTCCTGACCGGTAGTCAGTCATTATATGGCCGATTGTATGTTTCCGACGGTTGACACTCGGCGATTAGTTGGTAAATACGGCCATTTAGCCTTTGGTCTGACACTAATTGCCGAGGGTATTCCGATTGGGGATTTGTTGCTTGACAGTTTTTTAATTCCGTTGGGAGACATATTAGCAACGGTGTTTATTAACTATCAAGAATTTAATACTCTCGGTAAAATATATATTTGAATTTTTGGATTTCCCATCGGCTAAACCAATATGGAACAGTCTAACAATTTTGTTAATCTGTCAGCAATATAGATAAAACTATTTTATTATAATCCATCAACTGATATTGCTTGTGACAGTTTTATAGTCATACATTAGTAATATGTGACCAGCAGGATCAATTAAAAAAATGTTGAAGATTCACGATTCCTAACATTTCATAACTAGCTCTTCAATATTGCATTTCAGAAAGTTGAAGCTCAATGATCACAAAACATAGGTACGGTCTAGACATTCCAAAAATTGTTGAGAACATTCTTCGACATTGCATAAATTAAAAATACTTGACTAAGATACTGTTGTTCGTATTGCCACACACTTGATACGTTGCATATAATCTCTTCTCATCACTAATAGGCGCCATCATCAAAAAAGTCTTCACCATTGTTCTCATAATTTTGGTCATCTTGGGAATTGTATCCTTCTTCATTGTAATTGTACATGTCATCTTCATTTTCCTCACCACTATAGTCTGATCGGCCATGTTATCCTATAGAAGTTATAACATTAGGGTTTATAAGCATATGAACATGCTTGAATATAATTCAAATTTTGTAATAAATTCAGGTATGGCATGAATACATGTGATTATTTTTGGGAACTTAGGAGCAACTATTCAAATTCATCATAAGTTGAAGTTCATATAAAAAAAAACATCGGTTGATGATAGAATAAAACTCCAATAGCAACTTCCCAGATGTCAGATAGGAGTTCAAGGTTTAACAGTGTTGTTCCACTTATCTGTACAAAGCATAACAAAAAAAAAAGTCAGATTATGAGCAGACCGTGGAACGACAGTAGGAGGACCTTTCTTCTTTCTGATACTGTCTAGCACTAGTAATGATTACTATGTAAAATCAATTGCAATCTAAATTTGGAGAAAAAAATATAATATTAGTTGAGAAATTGTCAATTTATCTGTCTAAAGGTCCTTAAGGCAAAACTGCTGGAATGCAATAGTTACTACATTTGATATCACTGATCACTGTACATCATATAATATTCCTATAGTTCTACTAGTTCTATTTTTTCACCTGATGTATTAAATAAACTTTATAAATTAAGACAGATCACAGATTACGCATATGAGAATCATTGATTTATGCTAATCCTCAAACAAAAAGTGAATCAACAAGTCTGTAGCTCAGTAACCAGAAACATCAGAGGTAAGTTAACAAACCTTCAGGAACTACAGATCACAAGCATTTCATCGAGCAGCTGTTGGGCCTCGTCCATGTGGACACTGCCCGTGGTTTCCACGACACCAATCGTCATTCTCTGTAAGGCTGCAACATTGGAGGTATCAAAGGGCCATGGGGGAGCTACATGATCATAGAAAAGGAAGGAATGAAAGTAGGAAAAGGAAAAACCTTGTGGTCAATCCGGCATGGTCGCTACCACCTGGAAGGACTCGGGGATGCAGAGACATTACTGCTCTCTGGGCACGGTGTCTAGCGCATAGATTGCAGATGCTGCACCACAGGGACAGATTAAATGGAAGCAATTCTACAGAATTTAATTAAACAGGCGAAGGGAAGAGAACCTCACGGTAGCTGGAGGGGGTGGTGACGTTGAGATCTGGCGGCGGTGCGATGGAGGTGACCAGCAGTTGACCAGAACTTTGCGACCAATTGAGGACCGGCGATGCTCAATCAAGAAATCGGAAACCAGTTCCGGCGCCGGCAAAATGAAAACAGGACGGCGGCCTTGTGGTTGTAGTCGACCTGGCCACCGCGCCTTCCACATCCGTGCATCTACCGCACAGCCCTTCTGCCCTTCACACAATCACACCATAACGCTGCGGATTGAATGGGCTGCCCCACGCCTCCACGTGACGCGGGTTTGCCAGAACTGCAACTGCAAGCATATTCTAGTCGAGAGACGAGGGAATGGGGGTCTGGGGGCTAGGGATCAAAGAAAGCGGACAAGATCTGCCTATTATTAAAAAGGAAATATTTGGAGGGAGGTTTTAATTCCACACGTGGCAATTTTACCGTCAAAAGTTTTAGGCCGTGTTCGGTGAAGCTGAAAACAGCTGAAAGTACTGTAGAAGTGCTGAAATTTTGTGAGAGAAAAGTACTGTTGAAGTGCTGAAAAATAAGCGCTTTTAAGCACAAACGAACAGAGCCTTAATGCTCAATGGCGCTCTCAGCTCTATGAGCAACAGGCTAGTTTGCCTTCCTTCCGAGTTTTTTATTGGATAATTTAGTTTTCTATTTTGTTTCTATTTAACTAAATATATTGATCTAAATTTCAGATATTTGAAAAACGCAATGCTTTATTTGTATTACTATCACAGAAAAATAATTTTTTTTGGTGGGGCGGGGGGGAGCAGGGGGGTATGACACGTGAATCATAGGCCATATGCATCAATTTTTTTTTATGTACCAGTTTTCAATTTCAATATATTAGAAATTTTCAATGAGTTCACTAAATCATTTTTATTCATACATCAAATTCCTTATAATTTTAAATATTGTAACTAGTACATATGAAGCACATGCAAACTATGAAATATTATGAATAACATTGCCATAAACTGATTCCATTTGTAGTTATAAAATAAATTGTGGCTAGAATATTGATACAAATGAAATCTTTTTGCATATACACGTATTGAATTTAATAATAAATAGTCGAAACCATATGCCAACATAGATTTAAGGCGCATAGAATAAAACTTAAATTTGATTTAGTTTATTACTTTATTTAAAAAATGAAAGAACAATTGTCTTCATTCCCACAAGTGAGGAATCGTATCAAAATTATTACATGGTGCAAATGCTTAAAACATTACTACCCGATATTTATCCTGAAAAAGCACTGCTCGCAAATTCGAGTACCCGATAATTTGGGTTAAGGTATTACCCGATACACCCGAAATCACTGAAAACAGCAAACTACACAAAATTTTAGTAGTGATTTATACATAGTTTCAACAACAGTTTGTATAAAATTCAGAACAGTCACTTATTCAAACATAGAGAATCATATACTAATAAAGTAATTAATATAGTAATAAGTTCAAGTGTTCAACTGACAACACAATCACAAACACAAAGACAGAGACACATATTCGGGTAGTTTAGGTGGTTCGGGTACTGAGAAATATTACACGAATTATCCAAAGTAATTTCGGGTAATTAAAATCGCTATGTAAAGTTGGGATCAAGTACCTCAGGTTCGGGTAATTCGGGTCCGAGTTTGGATAATTCGAGTACGGGTAATAGGTATCAGGTATTTTGCCCAGCCTAGATGCAAGGCGTGGACATTAGCAAGACCATATTATCTCTTTTAACGTATTCCATTGAATCATTACAAAGGCAGGTTGCATAAAGTACTAGTCTCATGAATCTACTCGTTCTCTTAAGTAAATCTCCAAATAATTAATACGTAAAAATGTCAAATCTACAATGCAAAATCGTATTTTAAATAGAATGTTGGCTTGAAAGGAAAAAAAACTCTATTGTGAAATGTTAAGACACAAACACGAGTCATTCATGAATTTTAAAAATTTAAAAAGGTGTAAAATATCTGGACCAATTCAAATAATATTTAATGTGCTAGGTTTTCTAACCAATCACCGATTGTCATATTATACTATCGGAAAATGAATGAACAATCGGCCACTCAATACAAAGGCCAACGGTTAACCAACAACAATCGGCAATGGCTCACCCAATAGCCGAGTGTCCTTATAACACGGTTGAGAATTGTTTGACCATTGGGAATTATAACTATTTGCCATGTGTCATATTAGGACAATAGGGAATTAGATTTCCTAGTCGGTCATAGTGTCTATTGTCCAACTGGTCTATTTACAACTCTCGGGAATACTCTGAACTGTTGGCTATTTCATACAAAGACCAACGGGCCAATTTGTAACCATCGGTAACACCTTAACCGTTGGCAATTCACAATCTCCCCAACTGCCCGTTGGCTATTACACTTCCCAGTTGGCATAAGTTGTGTTTCTAGTATTGCATCACTCCTCGCTCCCTCCGGCGCCTCCCCCCATGCTCCCCGCCGAGTCGTCGACCCGCCATCGCCCCCTGCCTGCCCCCCTCTAGCTTCACCCCTCTGCCTCCGTGGCCTTGCAGGCTCGCGGCTCGTGCTCGCCCTCTTTGCCACCCCACCGGAGCGCCGAGCGTCGGCCGCCGGGCGCCCGCCCAGGCGCCTTCTGCCGTCTAACGCGGTGCCGGCGTCGGCCTGCTGGCGCCGGCTGACCAGGGGGCTGGGGCGGCTGTGGCTCCTTGCTGAATGCTGAGTCTTGAGTTGCCGGCCAGCAAAGAGCAGAGTAGCTGAGCGCCTGAGCCATTTCATTGGAATTTTTAACCTTTTGCTATCCTTACGAAAGCCGC
The DNA here is from genome assembly GCA_038502445.1 of Eremochloa ophiuroides. Lineage (NCBI taxonomy): Eukaryota > Viridiplantae > Streptophyta > Magnoliopsida > Poales > Poaceae > Eremochloa > Eremochloa ophiuroides. The sequence continues at coordinate 61,510,448 of JAHLJS010000006.1, forward strand.
TCCTTCAATTGCCATTCTTATACGCGCCATACAGATTTGTCAGAGAAAACAGTGATACGCCTAGGTTTTTCAGTTAAGGTTGACGTCTCCATCGTACCAGCCTCAACGGCGCCAACAGCTGCCGTGAACTACCCTATGTAGAGCTAGTGTCTCGTGTATTGTTCATCTTCCTCATTGGTCTTTTGGAAAAGACGGCGGTGGCCTGGGATCGCGTGCTCCCGGACTTGCAATCGAAGGAGAGCTGTGGCTCCAACGATGCCGTCTCGGCGCCCGTCCGCTTCGACGGCTCCTCCAACCTCGGTGCTGTGGCTCGGAGCGGGCTTAGCTGCCATAAGCCGACGACGGGCAGCAAGAGGCGGCTCAAGGGCGGCCGGAGCGGGAGGCCAGAGGTGTAGTAGTAGTAGAGGTTGATGTAGGCGACGACGGCCTGCCACCGCCGCCCACGGTGATGCCCGAGATGACGGGCTGCCACGATGTTGTGTGTAACACCCCTGGTGTTACGATAACTAAAACCGGCCATGTCATCATGATTGCATGTAATTCATCCCGCATAAAATCATTGTTACTGTGCATCACTAAGACAATTTTTATTTTTCATGTGAATGTGCTTAGGTAACTTTGAGTGACTTTATAATTGTTTGTGTGTATGGCTCTAAATCAAAATAGAAAATAAAAAGGAAAAACAATTAAAAACCCTAATCGGACCCAAAACCCAAAATCAAAAACTAAATAGAATCAAGTGTTGGGCCTTAAACAAAAGTTATAAATCTTTAAAAGTTGAGCAACTCTTATTTTGAGCAATCTTGAAGTATTAAAAATAATTTAAAATAAAACCCTAATCTAGGTTTTAAAATTTTAACTTGAGGTACAAATTCAAAAACAATTAGGAATCTGATGATGGTCTTTTAATAAAAGTTTTAGATCTTTCAAAATAGAACAACTTTCATGTTTGAAGATTTTAAAGTTTACTAGTGGAAATTTAAATTAAAACTCAATTAGTGTTTGTTTATTCAAATTTAAAATGCCATTTCAAAAACTAAGTAGAATTTGGATAAACTCCTTTAATAAAAGTTGTAGGGTTTGTCCAGAAGAACAACTTTTGTTTTTTACACATTTTTGAGTTGTTGAGAAATATTTTATGTTTTAAATTGGATTAGGTTTAAAATTCAAATCCTCTATTCACCCTCTTTTTAATTATTCAAAATCCATTCTGAATTTGAAGATGGACCAAAAACCAAAGTTGATCAGGATGAAATGTGCTACAACTCCTATTAAGGACATTCTTCAAGTTTCTATATGAAATAAAAAGTAATTTACAAAAGTAGAATTTGACCCTAGTCTTGTCTACTGTGCCGGAACCCTCCTTCTCTGCTCTGTTCTGACCGCGGCAGGGCGCGCGTGCCGCGTCGCTCGCCGGCATCGCCAGGGGCCGGTCGGCCACTTGTCGCCGACGAGGCCGGGTCCGTGGGGGTCCCCTTCACGCCGCGCCCCCGTCCTTTGCCCTATAAAACCTTGGAGCCGCCGTGTCCATCCTCCTCTCCTCCATTGCCACCGCCGCCGACCTTCGGGTCATCGACAAAATTCGTCGTACACCGACAGCCATCACCCTCTCCATCTTCCATGATCATAGGTGAGCTTCTTGCGCATCTATTGAGCCCGTCCGCGCGTCCTTTCGTCGTCGGAGGTTCCCGCGCGGCTGTGTCCTTCTCGGACTCCGGTGAAAGCGCCGCCGAGACCTTCCACGACGTGGCCAGGACACTACGGTAGGTATTGTCCCTTACTTTTGATTGTTCTAGACTTGCTCAGGCCCGGTGATCTGTCTCCACATGGTGGTTTAACCTCCACTGCCCTAGGTTCGTCGGAACGAGGTCCTTGCCGTCGGAGCCCACTACCGCAGCCGCCATTGATGTCGCAGACGAGCTCCAGTACCCCTCTGCTCTAACCATCGCGCGCATAGGACTCTTGGTAAGCCCCTAAATCTCACTACCCTACTAGTTTGAACCTTACCGCTCGGTGATCACCGGAACGCTGGCACCACCGCGGCCGAGCCGCCATGGCCGCCACCATAGCTGTTATGGTCGTTGTGTCGATAAACGGAGATGAGCAGAGGAGTAGTCGCGCCTTGGTGAGTCGTGTGGCCTGCTGCCGTCGCCTCGATCACCGCCGGCGAGCTCCGCTGCGAGCCGCTGCCGTACGGACGCGCGCCTCCGCCCGGTTCTGCTCGGGTGGAGCAGTGGGAAAGTGGAGGCCGGTGCGGGCCGTCTCGGCCCGGGTTGGGCCGGCCCAGTTGCGCAGGCGCGTTTTGAATGAGGGAGAGAGAGGGAGCTGGGCTGCGCAGTGGGCCGAATGGGCCGGCCTGTTGCGCTGACCCGAGCCATTAGAGTAGTTTTTCCTAATTTCTGAAATGTGAATAGTGCATGAATTTGTGAATTTTCTAGGAATATTTCTAGGGCTCCAGAAACTATGAGATTAATTGTGTAGCTTCTCTGTGACGTTGAATGTTTATGAAAAATATGAAATGTAGGATTTGGGCCAATTCTGTGTGTACTAAAAATCCCTCTTTTAATTAATAAATGCAACTTCGAGGAATTTTAATAAATTCTGTGATTACCCAAAAATCATAAAATTTGATGTGGCATTGTTTTAGGCTTAACACTATCTGTTGAAAAAGTTTAGGCTCAGATAGTAGAAGTTTAATTGTTGTCATTTAAATACCCTATTAATTGATTAATTAAGAAAAAGGTTATTAGAATCAAATTTTAATGATTTGCTTAAATATTTTTAGATTTTATTACATTCATGAACCCCTGCTGTTCCAAAGTTTTTGATCATTTACCCTGCAAGGATAAAATGAATTGCTTTATGTAGTAGTAATTAAATACTAAAATGAAATTCTAAGTAGTAACTTGATCTAAGTCTTAACCATTTTAGGGTTCTATGTGACTTTTGAATTGAGTGATGTCCCTGGATCATTAACTTAAGAGGATCTTTGGCACTTTAATTAGTTGTTTGAGTTCTTAATTAAATTACTAATTAGAACACTAATCATTTATATTACTCACATATGATATTAGGGTTGGTGACTTGTTTACGCAAAGGTGTAATAGTGTTGAAAATTAACCCGGCCTTTTATGACTGTTAAAATGGTCAATGAATAAATTATCTAACCACCACCTTGTCCAACAAAATTTGTTTTACCACTTTACCGTGAAGGAAAGTTGTACTCAACCTTCTAAATCTAGTTTACTTTTATTAATTCACAAATTAGTGTATCTCCTGCATCATGGCATACATATCATCATGTTAAGTGTTACATTACTATTACGTGTAGTGATCGGGTCTTCGGAAAAATTGTTGATTGCTCCCCGAACGGAAAGATTATTCATCAGAAGAAGTCAAGCGGATTCTCTCTGGTTTTCTGGCAAAGGTGACCGAACTGCAACATAGGTTAACCCAATTGATGCATTACTAACCTTGACCATGAAATATCCGGAAACCATTTTAAAATAAAATTTTTAAAAATGGTTAGCCCTGCTTGAATAATTTAGATTTGCACAAAAGACTATTTTTGAGCTATTGTGAAATGCTATTGATTAAATTCATGAAAAAGGGAATTGGTAATGTTCTCGTTCGATGGCTGTGCACCTGATCAGTCCATCGTCACCGACGGGAATGTATTTTCCGTTTGGTTGGCCATTTGTTTGGGTTAGAGTCCCAACTATCATCGCCATCGGAAAAGTGATGCGAAAATCGGGTGGTCACCAGTGTACTTGGGTTAGAGTTCCAATGCATGGTTTCCAACGGAAAAATATTTAGGGACCATTCGTTGTCGGCCTACTGTGATCAAGACTTTGCAACTAGACACATACTACGGAAAGCCTCTGACTCCGGTGGCCCTACTGCTTGAACCGGCAACCACGCACTGGAAGTGGAGAGATGGCGAGAGTAGCGTGTACCCTCGTGGCCGGCGTGCCAGGAGACTAGAGGAGTACTGTGCACTTGGGTGGCGCAGGACCGGTTCAGGGGTAGGATAAGCCGTGGTAGGGGGGGTTGGTATATGCAAGCTTAAGTGCTACATATACAGTGTGGATAGGAATCTCTAGCTGGGTACTAATCGATTCAAATCGCCGTGCTCCTCGGTTTTGGAGACTTGATCCTCACACTTACAGCGAAATTCGGAACTAGGATGCTTTTGAGATTGAATAAGTAATTGGAATTGAAAGGATATATGTGAAAGAATTGAGAACTATTGATATTGATTATAATAATATTGACTAAAATACTGAAAATAAAATTAGTATTGTTTTTCCACAAAATTCTTTGACTCTTGCTAAAGCCTTACCTTGATTCCCGTCAGCCTGCATTCCTGAGTCTCATTCCTTTTTCTTAGTCGGGTAAGTCTTGCGGAGTACCCCAGTACTCAGGGTTTGTTAACCCCTGTTGCAGGTAAATTAAGTGTACAACTTCTGCGTGGGATCGTGCCGGTCAACGGCTCGTGCATGAATAAAAAGGTATATGATAAAACCCTTGGGCAGGGTGTTTAGTTGTATAATGCTACTCCACTACAAAACTCTGTTTTGGGATAATGTAACTTATGTTTGTACATCTATGTTTATGTAATACTTCCACACTCTTCACTCTGATTCATTTCTTCTGTGTAAACTGCTGTAATACTGCAATGCTTACAGTGAGATCCTCGGGAAGTTAGGGTTTACAAGGGAACCCGGCAGGTCACCTAGGTCAAGGGGAACTCGTGCAGATTGATCATCGGTCCTAGGGCGGTTCTGTCACATTGAGCACTTCATTCGTTAGGTTGGATCTGAACATTACTGATTTTGATTTAAAATTGGGGCTTGCTAGCGCCTGGACGTCCGGACGGGCGCGAGCGTCCGCCGTCCGGACGCCCGTGCGTGCCCTGAGCCCCGCGCACGACGCACCGCCCTCGCACAACGCGTGGACCCCCCGAGGCCCTTTGGGCCCCCGACTGCGCTCGCCTCGGACGCCCCTATCCACACGCGTGCTCCGAGCTCTGCCCCAAAATCCACGCACGACGCGTCGCCCCTCCCCAGGCCCCTTGGGCTCCTCGCCGCGCTCGCCTCGGACGCCCTCATCCACACACGCGGACACGCCTGGTGTGGAAGCAGCACGTCACTGGGGTGAGCGGTCATCGATGGTCTACCCGCCTAGTGCAGGAGCGGAGACCAGTGGCCTACATCGCCGTGCGCCCAGCTCGTTGGAGATGATGGCGAAGTGGGAGATGAAACAATTGTCGCCTACTGAAACAACATATACAACCAAATGAAACAATTGGCTTGAGCCAATGAAACAAAAACAATTGACCTATTGAAACAACGTACATGAAAATTGAAATGAATTTTCTCAAGTGTATGAAACAAGCATGTTCTTACAATTGAAACAACACCTCAAAAATTGGTGAAACAAAACGAAACATGCAAATGAAACAAACCAATAATTTTTGTTGAAACAACACAGATCTTGCAACTGAAACAACCCCGACAATTCGATGAAACAGGAAGAGGGGTGGTGACGGCATGGGGGGAGGAGATAGAAGGTGGATGGTGGGCTGGTAGAGGGCCTCACGGCCACCGGAAATGGCAGAGCCCATGCCGTCACCGTCGCTGGCATACCGCCTGGACAAGCGGGCATGTAAGTGCAATCAAGCCCTAAAGTGGGTTTTGATGATAATGATCACGCGATTAGACGACTAATGAGATTTATCAAGATGATGGACAGGTAAAAGCATTAGAAGGATGCATTCTTATGTAGGTGGACCCCTAACAACTAAAGGATGCGGCATCCGGCTGAAAGGAGGTTTAAATTCGTTTTTATTTTGAATTTGAGTATAGAAAAATCGTACTATTAAGGGGGATGCAAAAGATAGGTTTGAAAGTGTGATCAAGTGTAAATCTTTACACCAAACATCCCCATTCCCTCTGCCAAAGCCAACCACAAAAATTCAGTTCATTCTGTTCAGTTTTGGCAGCGCGGCACTGCCGTGACTTGTTTTGACCGTTAGACTCAAGGGGACTTCTTAGTTACCCTCCCGTCGCCCCCAACGGTCATCTCTGCCATTTGCTCAGTTCTCAGACCAGAGAAGCTCTCCTCTTGCTCTCTTTCACTCTCTACAAGCTCTCAACTCTTCATTTCGAATTCAAGTTTGAATCTAGAAGAGTGTGAGCTGATTCTCAGTAAGAACAAGTTTTTCCCACTGATTTTCAACCCTCTCAAGCACTTGGTTCGCGTTCAAGCCGGTGGTTTGCATTTGTTACTCTTGGAGCTTGCTCCTAGCCGGCTAGAGCGTCGCCCGGAGAGCTTACCAATCTTGTGGCAGCCCTGTGAGGTTTGTAATTACCCTCACAAGCTAGTGGAATCACCTCCTCTTTTCAAGAGTTAACTCTGTTGATTTGAGAACGAGGATTGGGCTTTGTGAACCCAAGTTTTCTTTGTGGAACCTCAACAATATGGAGTAGGCAAGTCTTGGTGGCGAGCTGAACCATGGGATAAATCTTGTGTCACTTGTGTTGCTTATTTTACTCTCTACTTGTTGAGCATCTTGATTTCTAGGGTTTGGTCCCGATCTACCAATTGGTGGTGTTCTAACTGCAAGGAAAGGGTGTTCTAGGCTCTACACATCTCAGGGAACCTCAGTAATTTACCTGATCTAATTTCCATTAAGTAGTTTTTGAACTGTGTGGACTTTGCTCTGCGATGTCTAGCACTGCCGCTCTAGGAGCAGCAGTGACGGGCAGCCCGGCAGTGCCGCCCCCAGGCCGGCACTGCCGCGCCAGGTTCCGACCTCTGTTTTCGAAGAAATTTTACAGGTCTATTCAACCCCATCTTCTAGGCCAGTCTGTGATCCTACAGGGCACGTGCGCGGGGAGGATCGCGCCATGGCCGCGTGGCCGGGGCGCATGGCGTCGTCGTCGTTGCCGCGCAAGGCCAATGGAGAGCGCGTGGGAGATGGGAGAGGCCCCGCCGTCATCGTCGCGAGGGGGAGTTCGCGCTGCGCCCGCGAGGGCCGAGCGAGCGGGCGCGCGACGGGTGGCTCGCACTTCGAGCGATGCGTGCGAGGTGCGGCTACGCGGGGCGATGGAGGGAGCAGGCGGATGGACAAGGATGAGAGGCAGTTACGAACGGTGACGAGGATACACGCGTCTTGCGCGCGGGGCTGGGGCGCGCCGGGGGGGGGGGGGGGGGGGGGGGGTGGAGAGCAGGCGTCCAACGTCAATAGGACGCTGTGCGGGAGCATTTCCGTTTAAAATTCAATTTCCAAGTTTGTAGCTTCAACCCTAGTTCTATCAAAGAGCAGTTCGCAATTTCGCATAGCAGCCCAACAAGGACTCCCGCGTTCCCCAACGGCCCAGCCCATTCCGCACTCCCGTCTCTCCACTCTCACGTGACAGCCAGCCGCAACAGCAGAGGCGGAGCGGGGCGGGGCGACCCCAGCAGGTGCGGCCGGAGCCCGGAGGGGCGTCTGCGGGCGAGCCGGCGCTCCAGCGAGGAGCGGCGGGGCTTCTCCACGGCTACGACAATCTGCGGGCGGCGGAACATCGGCAGCGGCGGCCGGCGGCGCGACATCGGCGCTGCCTCGGCTCCGCACGTCTGGGCATCTGTCGGGGCGCGTGGTGCGCGAACGAGGTTTGCTCCATCCTTAGATTGCCCTGCTTCTTCTCTGTGTTGCTGTTAGTCGGTTTGTTCGGTGTAACCTAAAACTGAAACCGAAGAAACCAATATCGAACTCGTCGGTTCTTAGTTCTTCGAGCAACCGATCGGTTCTTCATCTCAGGAAAGTTTAGATGAACAGAACGAACTGAACCTAATTCTCCGTTTAAATGGATTACCCAGTCCTATCAGTAAGTTAGGAGTGTTGGTTAATTGGCTTTCCATTTCAATGTATTATTGATTGGAAATTGTGAATATTTGTGAAACACTGGAACTACGACTGTTACGGTAGTGAGCATTACTTGAGTTTGATTTACTGATTTTAAATCACTGGTTTCATTTTAGGTCTCAAACATAGAGGCTAAGAGAAGTGGTACTACTGGTTTTCAGCTCAATTCTTTAAATGTTTGCTCACTTATGTGTTGTATTTGGTATATATTAGATATTACATATTATTTGTGGAGAAGTGGTACAACTAATTTTAGCTCTTTTGTCCTTTCTATGAATGTGTGCTCAAATATGAGAAGTGGTACTACTGGTTTTCAGCTTAATTCTTTAAATGTTTGCTTACTTATGTGTTGTATCTGCTATATATTACATATTATTTGGGGAGAAGTGGTACAACTAATTTTAGCTCCTTTCTATGAATGTGTGCTCAAATATGTGTTATATCATATATATAATATTTACTCTTATGTTGTATTATACATGCTAAATGTTAGGCTTTAGACTAAAAAAAAAATTCCAAACAGCCCTTCACATTTTGAACTCCCAACTTAAAAAATCCTAGGCCTGCCCTAGACGCAAATCCTCCACCACTATGGTGGCAGCGGTGTCCGTGTTGAGCCAAGCACAGGCCGTGCTTCGGGGGCGGCTCTGTGACCCGGCCTTTGTCCACTCTGCTCTCAGGTCCTCCCCGGACACCAACTACAGGTGAGCCGAATAGATACCCGTTCCGCCCGCATGGCTTGCCAGAAGTAATTTTGCTAATCCGCCTCCTTTTGTGCTGGGAAGCAAGCTGAAGTACATAGTCTCTAGCTCTGTCTCTGAGGCCTGCAACAACTCCGTCCTCCTCCTCGGTCCCCGCGGGTGTGGAAAAGCAGCGGTGAGGTTCCTTCACTGGCTCAGTATCCTTTTCTGCTTGCTTCAGTGCATGAATTGTTCATGTTGGCAATTGCACATTTGCACTCTGGTGTGGAACTGCAGTTTACTTTTTGTTTGACAGTTCATGTTTTTGCAGGTGGTCGACATGGTTCTTGATGATCTAAAGAAGGAGCACCCTGATGCGATTTCTGTGGTATGGGTACAATGCTGCATTCTGTCAGTTCAAGTATCACTAGAAGTAGCCAAATAGATGCTAATTAATTATGCAAATGGCAAATGATGACTCGCTTAAACCTGACAAACACACTTCTGTTGTGGTACTGATTGATGTAGCATTTGCACTGATCTAGAACGGCTTGTTGTGCATAAGTGATGATTAGTCCCCCCCCCTCCCCCCGCTCCTAGCGACACCTTTCATGCTATTAGAGAAACTCTTTGATCAAGGCTCTGTAGGGAAAAAAGAGACTAGGAATGGTGGAAGGCAGAATGCCCTTCTGGTTCAAATTTGTGGTTCTTAAGCATCATACTCAAATGCATTCTTACCAGAATTGCCCCCCCAAAAAAAAAAAATCGGTGTCCTATTGTTAATTGGTAATCCTATGGACTTTGTTATTTTCACTTTGAGTGGATAACCGCGGCTCACCTTTTCAGATCAGACTAAATGGGATGCTGCATAATGATGACAACTGTGCTATGAAGGTTAGCACATTTGGAAGCCCTAACGCATATTTTATTGTTGGTTTAATTTCTGTTAACATACTCCTCCTGTTCTCCAACCTTGGCTTATGCCTTTCCAAATTCTAAGGTTTTTTTTTCCTTAACAAATTGAGTCCATTGTGAAGTTTTTTTCTTGTGAACAAGTCTGTAAGTCCCTAACATGCTAATATTAATATTTTTCCCGTAGGAAATTGCCAGGCAGCTTTGTTTGGAGCATCAGTTATCATTTTCAAAAATGGTACATTTGGTGCCTAGTTATTATTCTCTATTTTTGTTGGATATTTCGTTGTAGACAGCAGCTCTGATCTCTTCTCTTTTAGGCTTCTTCGGATGACAACACTGAGTTCATGATTGACATGTTACGGTGAGCTTTGCTGAAATAATGCCATAATAGATATTTGTATACTGAGCCATAGTCTTTAGTTCATAATTTTTTAATTCATTTATGTTCATTTTTATATTCTCTTCTGTAGGGAGTGCGGACTGGCTCACAAGACAATACTATTTGTTCTAGAAGAGTTTGACCTCTTTGCTCAGGTCGAGATAAATAGCTGCCTTTAATGCTTTAACTAAGCTGAGTTTGTCTCATTCCCTTTTCATCTATGTCAGCTACTTAAATTCTAATAAAATCATTGTTCATGTCACATATAGCTAATGGAATAACATGCTTTCTACTATTGCTATGGTCAGTTTTGACATGAGAAGATTAATAATGTTCTTGTTGTTTTGTTACAGGGTAAACAGAGGTTGCTTTACAGCTTGCTTGATGCAATGCAGTCTCTAACATCACAAGCTGTTGTTATTGGTGTGAGTTGCCGCTTGGTATGAACTAAGCTTCATCATATTTACTTGTATTTAACAATAATATAAGCTTGAACCCTGTCAGTTGTATATAATTTTTTTTGTGTTGATGCCATTTGATTATGTTAGGTGTCACTCTGCCAGGTATCTCTGTCAGGGTGGCAACTTGCAATCTTAATGTGCATAACAAATCATCATTTTACTTTAATTTGCAGCATATTGATGTTGAAATAATTATAAACATTGCTCAAATAATTATAATATTCAGTGGTGTTTCATTTTTTAGGATGCAGATCAACTCCTAGAGAAAAGGGTTAGATCCCGATTCTCTCATAGGAAGCTTTTATTTATTTCTCCTTCAATTGATGATATACAACGGTATGTGCTTTCCCCAGACCCTTTAGATAAAAAAACATGGAATGCTCCTGAATTTCCTTATCCAAGCCATCTTGTGTTAACAAAATACAGGTTGGTGGAACATTTGCTTATACTGGCCAAAGACTCAGGTTTACCAGCAAAGTATATCACCGAATATAACTCAAGACTTACTGTATCCTTTCTATAGCCTGACTGTTATGGGGCATTTTGTTTAACTTTTTCCCTTTATTTCATCTTAGTTGAATACTCCCTCCGTCCCAAAATAAGTGCACTTTTAGCATCCAAAATGTCCCACAATAAGTGTATGGGCCATAAACCACCAATGACTAGTACTTTTTGCTACTTTCTCTATTCCCAATGTGCAATTATTAGTGGTATTGTTTTCCCCCCTCAATTCTAGAAGTGCAATTGTTTTGGGACGGAGGGAGTACTTAGTTATTAATGGCATATAATCTTTTTAAATGAAACAAAAGTGTTTGCTTGCTGAAATGAAAACATGGTGCCTCCTTGGGATTTTTTGTTGCATCGCGGAGAAACAAAAGGGTGAACAAATTAGGCAACACAACTGCTAAAGTTTGCACAATAGACTTCTCTTATCCTATACGCTGCAGAGCATTTTTAGTGATAAGAAATTCAAAGGATGTCTCAACTCCCTCATGGATGCTGATGCAACAACAAGCAACATTCTACGATTTCTGTAGGTTTTCAGCAGCTTGCTGGTTCTTTCTTCATAACATCAATATTAATCATGAATATATGCTCAGCTGAATATTTACAAGTAGTTCTTTCAGTTTCAGAACTGTGTCATACATGGACATGGATTCTGGATTCCTGCCAATAGAAAGCTTCCTAAAGGCCCTTTCTTCCATGCAGAGACAACCCAAGATGGACAGCCTACAAGGTATATTTTGTTGGTTGCCCTTTAGTTTTATAGTGTGTTTGTTCACTAAATGCAGAAGATGTGGATTTTCTTCCATTTCTCTTCTGCACAGCACATAAGCGACCAACATGATTTGCTTGTTTTCACACAAACTTTTTTTTCTCATTCCGTGTTAGCAAATCACATTGCAATGTGCAATGTAGTGATGACATTTTAATGCAATGAAAACTTTGAAGCAGACCTCTCGATTTTGGAATTGTACATTCTTGTGTGCATGCACAGACTAGAAGATAAGGAGCAAAGCTCATACAACTTCACAAGCATAATGAAAGGTAGAGACTGCTCTCCTCCCTCCCATAGTCCCCTTGTCATCAGGGACAGAAAAGTGAAAGGTGTACTGTCTGTCAGAATACAGATCCATACAAGACGCCTATAAGACTTCTGATAAATATGCAAGCACTGTTTGTTTTAGGGTAAGCCTACCATCACTGACAATCAGCGGGCCTCCTATCGCATTAGATATTCAAAACTTACACATTTGTTTGTCGCAGGCCTTTGAGCATCTTTTGGATCGTGAGCTGATCAGTTTTGGTGACAATAGAGGGAGAAACCAGGCGCTTGAATACCGACCTGTTAAGCTCCTCATATCCTCCCGCGAGCTCGCTGAGTCCCTCAAGCTGAACACCACCTGCCCTGTGAGTTACTGCCCATGCGATTGGACCTTAGCGATTTTCTTGTATCACTTTCTGTCATTGTTTTTCTATAATATCGTTTCCATAATACGTAGTGACTTTTACCGTGTCACAACTTCCCGGTGATGGCAACTGCTATTTTGCTTTTGTAGGCTGTACTACAGAAGCTGTTTGATCGTGAAAGATACGTGTAGCTTCACCGACTTCAACGACTTGAGTCACTTCTTTCCTGTTTCACTGCGCTAATTTAATTTCGCTGTCAAGTTCATGTATATCTGTATGGGGATTGGGGACTCGTTGTCAGGTCGACGTTATTTTGTAAAACGGCGATTGTATTGGTATAATGGTATTTGACCACTGTTCGTTGGAAAAGGTGTGGGCGGTGTGGCGATCTGCCTAGCTCGGCTGACGTATGTGCACTGATCGTGGGCTAACGACCCGATTTGCATCTCGCACAAGTTTAGCAGCGCGGTGATACTTTTAACCTGTGCGCAGGTACACTCTTACGCCAATCTCAATGCATGTCACATCTTTGTGTCGAGGAACGAGGAGGATAAAACTTATCAGCGGCGTTTCCAAAACATTGGAACCCGGTGAAAACGAGAAATAGTAAGATAACCCGTAAAACTGTGCAATAAAACTATGTACTATAGTATCATGTGTCAGCGCCCCAGAACACCACGAACGTGACACGGTCATCGCGCACGGAAGCGAACCAGACGCACGACCGAAGCGTGTGCGCCAGTCGAACGCGCGCTTGACAGGACCCGAGTGGGTTCGATCCGCAGCTGCGCCTGCGAGTACGAGTGGGCCCAAGGCCATGTATAAGAGGGGAAAGGAAGTACGAGAAAGGGTAACAAACTACAATGACATGAACCCAACTATCTAAGATTCCTCGTCCATCTTGCGTGTCTGTTCTTCCTTCCGCTTTCATCTTCTTCCCCAAGCCTACTCCGATTCTCCAGTTATCTTCTAGCCTTGTGTTAACAATTGGTATCCAGAGCTTGGTCATCTAGATCGCCCTCAAATTTCTTCAATTCGATTCACAAACGACCTTGGTTGGGTTCTGCTCGGTCTCTGGCTTGAGTCCCCGTAATTCCCCGGTCCCGTGAGCGAATTGACGAATTGCTCGATCTAGATTCCCTACCACCTCCTCCTCCTCCTCCCCTCCCACCCAAACCCCCGATCTCGGTTACCTATTCTCGCAAACCCAAATCCCCTTCCGCCATGAACCCTGACACGCAACTGCTCCTCAAGGAGCTCCAGCAGCTTTCTGCTGCCCAATCCTCCACTCAGAAACAGCTCGTTGATGTCAATTCCTTCCTCGAATGCCGCTTTGGCGAGATCGACGCCGACCTCGACAGGCGCTTCAGTGAGGCCAACATCGCGTTGGAACGCCGCATCATCGACTCTGAACTTCGTCAGGATTCGCGTCTCGCCATCATCGAGCAGGCCTCGGTGGACCTCACCTCCTGGCGCCAGGAACAGGAAGGTCTCATCGACGACCTGCGTCTCCGCCTCGGCAAGCTGGACAAACATTGGAGTCGTTCGGTGTTGGAGTCGGCGTCCAACAACGTCGAGCCGACGCTCCTCTCTGGTCCGCTTCCCAGCATGGAGCAGCACGCCGCACCAACATCTGCGGGCTATCAGGCTGCTCGGCTCAGCGGGCACTGCGTCGACTCTCACCACCGGGAGAATGAGCATGGGGTGGTCACCACCTATACTCATTCCCCGGTCACGGGTATGCATGATCTCCCTCTGCCTCCCCCCAAATTACATGGCACTGCCTCTGATCTGATCCTGTCTAGGAATAGACCCCCTGAACACACCCAACCACCTACGGGCAAACTTCCCAAACTGCATTTTCCGTCCTTTGATGGCACAGATTTACGTTATTGGATTACTTGTGCTGAGGATTATTTCGCCATGTACTCGGTTGAGCCATCCGTTTGGATTCAGTGCTCTCGTATGCAATTTACGGGACCTGCCAAACGCTGAATTCAGTCTGTGTCCACCAAACTCAAAACTATGTCGTGGTCAGAGTTCTGTGCAGCGTTACACACTCGATTTGATCGTGATCAGCACGAGTTTCTGCTTCGCCAACTCAATCGTATCCACCAGACTACGTCCGTGCTGGACTATGTTAATCGCTTTTCTGAGTTGGTCGATCAGCTCACAGCTTATGACTCTACCACACATTCACTCCTCTACATTACCCGTTTCCTGGATGGCCTGTTTACCGATATTCGTGCTGTTGTTCTGGTTCAGTGTCCAAATACTCTCGATACTGCGTATACGTTGGCCTTGTTGCAGGAAGAAGCCTTGGAGCGGACAAGGAAGCGCGATCCACGCAATTGGAATCAGCGCGGTGGGTTTCCAGTTGGGGGACTCCCGCCGCGACCGGAGCGTCCTCCTGCCGCTACGGCTGACAAGAACTTGCTGGTTCCCAAACAGTTGGACCGCAAGCTGGCCGATCTCAAGGCGTATCGCCGTTCTCGTGGCCTCTGTGACCATTGTGGCGAAAAATGGAGCCGCGAGCATAAATGTGCTGCTCAGGTTGGCTTGCATGTTTTGGAAGAGCTCTACGCTCTGTTCTCTGATGAAGCCACTGTAGCTGATCCGACAACAGTCGAAGACACTGCATGTCCAACTGAAGAAATCTGTTGCTGTCTTTCAGTGGACCCTGTTCAGTCCCTAGCCACTCATACACTGCAATTTCAGAGCATCTTTCACAGTCGGCCTGTCTTGATCTTGCTTGACTCGGGCAGTACTGCGTCTTTCATCAGCGAACCACTGATCTCCAGGCTTGCTGTACCTACTACTCAGTGCTTGCCTTTCTCTGTCCGAGTGGCCAATGGAGCCATCATTCAGTCGTCTGCCATGATTCCGCAGGCGTCCTGGTCCATTCAGCAATATACTTTCACTCATGATCTGAAGGTGCTTCCGATTCCTCATTATGACATCATCTTGGGCATGGATTGGTTGCAACTGTTCAGTCCAATGCGTGTTGATTGGTTACACCGTTGGCTTGTGATTCCTCATAAAGGCTCTTCAATTCACCTTCACGGCGTATCAAACTCCACCGCTTCTGCACCAGATGCAATGCTGATTCAGTTGTTCAGTTGTTCTACTGAACCTTCACCTGATCCTCCATCGCTGCCACCGGCCATCAGTGCCTTGTTACAAGAATTTTCGGAGGTAGTCTCGCCTCCCTCACAGCTTCCTCCCCAGCGTGACTGTGATCACACAATTCCGCTGATCGAAGGTGCTCGGCCGGTGTCAGTTCGGGCCTACCGTTACCCGCCAGCATTAAAAGATGAAATTGAGGCGCAAGTTGACACTGTGTTGCAACAAGGGCTGATTCAACCGAGCACTTCCCCGTTTAACTCTCCAGTGTTGCTCGTTCGCAAAAAAGACAGGTCCTGGCGCTTTTGCGTCGATTACCGCTACCTCAATGCCCTGACTGTGAAGACAACATTTTCAATTCCAGTGTTCGATCAACTGATGGATGAGCTCGCGGGTGCTCGGTATTTTTCCACTTTGGATCTCCTTTCAGGCTATCATCAGATTCGCCTGAAGGCTGGTGAGGAACACAAAATGGCCTTCTCAACCCACATGGGACACTATGAGTTTCGAGTGGTGGCTTTTGGATTGTCAGGCGCACCAGCAACATTTCAATGTGCCATGAACACTACTCTTAAGCCTCTCTTGCGCCGTTGTGCAATAGTGTTCTTCGATGACATCCTCATTTACAGTTGTACCATGGTAGAACACATTGATCACCTCCGTCAGGTCCTGACACTGTTGGCTCGCGACCAGTGGCACATCAAGTTGTCCAAGTGTACTTTCGCCCAAAGTACAATTTTTTACCTTGGTCACATGATCAGTGAACATGGTGTCGCTACGGATCCGTCTAAGATTGCTGCTGTTCTTGGTTGGCCCACTCCCACCAACGTCCGTGAGCTCCGCAGTTTCTTGGGCTTCGCCGGCTACTACAGGCGTTTCGTCCGCAACTATGCTGTGATATCTCAGCCGCTCACCAATCTATTGAAGAAGCATTCTCTGTTTGTGTGGACTTCTGAGCAGGACACATCGTTTCGGACGCTGAAGCAATGCCTGAGCTCTGCACCGATTCTGGCGCTTCCTGACTTCTCTAAGCAATTCTGCATTGAGACGGATGCCTCAAAGTATGGTGTTGGCGTCGTGCTGCTACAGGATGGCCGGCCAATTGCTTTTCTCAGTCAAGCCCTCGGACCCAAAAACCAGGGCCTGTTTGCATACGAGAAAGAATACATGGCTATTCTCATTGCAGTAGACCACTGGCACTCCTACTTGCAGTTGGGTGAATTCCTCATCTTCACTGATCAAAAGAGCCTGGTGCATCTTTCTGATCAGCGCCTCAACACACCTTGGCAACAAAAGGTATTCACCAAGCTTCTTGGGTTGCAGTACCAGATCATCTACAAGCCAGGAACTGAAAATCGAGTGGCCGATGCTCTTTCTCGACGTGGGGTCACTCAAGAACTATCTGCGATCACTGCTTCAGTCCCACTATGGCTGGAAGATATCAAAAACAGCTATGCCTCTGATACTAAGGCTCAAACCTTGATCACCAAATTAGCTGTATCGGCTACAGCTGACCCACAGTTCTCGTTGCACAATGGCCTGCTCAACTACAAAGGTCGTATCTGGGTTGGAGCTGATGCTACACTACAACTCAAGTTGATTGAGGCTTTTCACTCCTCGCCAGTGGGGGGTCACTCGGGATTTCCGGCTACTTATCATTGTCTCAAGGCTTTGTTCTCGTGGCATGGTCTCAAGTCCATGGTCCACAAGTTCGTGCAATCCTGTCCCACCTGCCAGCAGGCCAAACCCGACCGTGCTCGTTATCCTGGGCTCCTTCAACCATTGCCTGTTCCTACCATGGCTTGGCAAAGTATTTCAATGGATTTCATCGAAGGCTTACCCAGTTCTGGTGGCAAGAACTGCATCTTGGTCATTGTCGATCGGTTCTCCAAATATGGGCATTTCATCCCTCTGGCCCACCCCTTACAGCTTTTTCCGTGGCTAAACTCTTCTTGGCCAACGTCTATCGCTTGCACGGTCTGCCGACATCCATTGTTTCGGATCGTGATCGAGTCTTTACAAGTCAGCTATGGCAGGAATTGTTTCACTTGGCTGGAGTATCCCTCAAGATGTCAACTGCTTACCACCCTCAAACCGACAGCCAGACGGAACGGGTCAACCAGTGCTTGGAAACATTTCTCCGATGCTTCGTCAGCGCGTCTCCTTCCAAGTGGCTTGACTGGCTATATCTGGCGGAGTACTGGTACAATACCACTTGGCATTCATCCTTGGGTTACTCGCCTTTGTAAGTGCATCTAGCCCTTTAGTGGGTTTTGGTGAATTGAATGACAAGGCAATTAAAGGTCTAACAAGTTTGCTAAGTGTATCAAAGGTTTAACAAGAAGGCAAACGTGGTGGTATTCCACAAAGTGTTCAAAAGAAGGCCAATATTGTGTATTGTTGTGTTGGAAGATCATTGATACAATCTAGTTCAAGTGAAAGGCAACAATGCAAATGGAATTGATGAGATGGCTTATATGGTGGGATATCATAGCATTATGAGAAAGCAAGCATATTTGGCAAATAGTAAAAGAGACATGAGTTGATAGTCTTGAATTGGTCTCAATCATGACTTGCTTTTCATGAAACAAGAAGAGTTGATAATGGATTAGTTGTGATCAAGTTAGAAGTATAAAGATAGATATTGAAGTGAGTGTTTGGAGTGTCAAGCCAAAATGAAGAGAATATAAGGAATCGTGAATTGGCTTGACCATATTGATGTTAATTTATATGTCACTCTATGTGAAGCTTGATTGATCTCAACATTCATATCTAGAAGATATTCAAGCAAGGATCATAATATTGAAGAAATTATTTTCAATGGATACTTAATATGATGTGACTTGAGTATGGCTTGATAAGGTGAAGATAGCAAGGAAAGGGCTTCGAGGGACTAAGCGGAGGTGAAGGGTAAGCAATGGCTTGGACCGAGGTACCATGGCTAAAGTGAAGAAGAGAGTACTTGCATTTAGTCAAGGAACTAATCAAGCTACGAGGAGTCATATTGTGTTGAAGATCAAATCATTAGTGGAAGTGACTTGAAGCCATGAATTGAACTCACATGTGTTGAAATGGTTCAAGTCACATGCTCAAGGTGTGTTTGCTCGAAGATATGAGACAATGATGATTGCAACATCTCATGAAGTGATATTGAGAAGAAATGGCATATGAAGACATTGAAGACTCAAGTGGTTAATTTGGTTTTATTCTCTTGTTCTTGAGTATAGGTATGCCGTACTATTAAGGGGGATGCAATACGAATCATAGACAAGTCTCAAGTGCTCAAACTAACCGAACCCCGAGTGCTAACATGCGAGAAACACTTAAAACTGCACTTGCACTTGTTGATTTTGGACTTATTCTCTGCTGGGTTGGATAGCCCTCGAAACAAGCTTTCTGGAATGTCCAAGATCACTGAAAACGGAGTTCGAAGTAAAAAGTTACGTTTTTCGTAAGGTGGTCTGTGCTGTTTCTGGGAGCTGCGGCAGTGCTGCTTTGGAGGGCAGCAGTGCCGCACCCCGGCAGTGCCGGGCTTTAGAGCGGCAGTGCCGGGCTCCTACAGACCATAACGGCTAGTTTTTGAACTCTAACGGCTAGTTTTTGTGTGGGGGTTATATATACCCAACCCACGCCTCCTGGGCGTGCTGCTGATGCTCTGAACATTTCAAACCCTTACCAAGCCTTGTGTGAGCTCTCTCTAACTTCTCTCTTTGTGAGAGTGGGTGATTAGCAAGTGATTAACAAGTGATTAAGAGTTAGAGAGCAGATTAGAGCATTCCCAACCCTGAGCACTTGTCGGGCTTCGTCAATCTTCGTTGCGCATTTGTTACTCTTGGAGGTGAAGCCTCCTAGACGGCTAGGCGTCGCCCGGCAAGCTCCCGTGCTTTGTGGTGAGCTGCGGGACAGTTTGTAAGTGTCTAAAATCAGTTAGTGAAATCACCCCCCCATATCAAGAGTTCACTCTCTTGACTTGAGAACAAGGAGAAAGGCAAGCCTTGGTGGCGAGCCCAAGCCTTAGTGGCATACCTCAACAACGTGGACATAGGCAAGCCTTGGTGGCGAGCTGAACCACGGGATAATCGCTTGTCCTCTCTCTTTGTGTTCTTGTTATTGCTTTGTATTACTTGTCTTTGTGGTGACTCTAGGGATTGGACTCGTCCTACTCGTGTGCAAGCTTCCGCAACCATCTAATTGGTGGAATAGGCTCCTGCACACATCTACAACATCTCTACAAAGTTTGATGTGCAGTCTCGGGTGTTGGCCAGGGCAGCACTGCCGCTCTGGGGAGCAGCAGTGCCGCGCCCAGGAGCAGCGGTGCCGGGTTATGTTCTAATATTTGTTTGAGATGAAATTTTACAGGCCTATTCACCCCCCCTCTAGGCCCCTCTTGGTGACATCAGGTCCTTACAGCCTTTCTATGTGCTCTACGGCCAGCACCCTCGTCACTTCGGCATTTCAGCAGCTGACGCAGTCGCCTCCTCTTCTCTGGATGACTGGTTACAGGAGAAGACAGTAATGTTCAATCTCATTCAACAGCATCTCGCCCGTGCTCAGAAGCGGATGAAATCTCAGGCTGACAAACACCGCTCCGAACGTCAGTTTAATGACGGCGATTGGGTCTACTTGAAGCTCCAACCATATGTTCAAGCCTCCCTGGCCCCAAGAGCTAACCAGAAACTTGCCTTTAAGTTTTTTGGTCCCTTTCAGGTTCTTGCTCATGTGGGATCCGTCGCCTATAAACTGCAGCTGTCTGCGGAATCCAACATCCACCCAGTGTTCCATGTCTCGCAGCTCAAGTCTGCCATTCCAGTGAATCAACCCATCGCTACTCTTCCCCACGACCTGGATGGCTTGCAGGTACCTCTCAAGATCCTGCAACGGCGTGTCTGTACATCGTCAACCACCGTCGTGCCTCAGGTGCTGGTTCAGTGGTCCAACCTTCCTCGGTCCCTCGCCACCTGGGAAGACCTGGAGACTCTCAAGCAGCGCTTCCCGAGAGCTCCTGCTTGGGGACAAGCAGGCTTGCAACGGGGAGGGGATGTCAGCGCCCCAGAACACCACGAACGTGACGCGGTCACCGCGCACGGAAGCGAACCAGACGCACGACCGAAGCGTGTGCGCCAGCCGAACGCGCGCGTGACAGGACCCGAGTGGGTTTGATCCGCAGCTGCGCCTGCGAGTACGAGTGGGCCCAAGGCCATGTACAAGAGGGGAAAGGAAGTACGAGAAAGGGTAACAAACTACAATGACATGAACCCAACTATCTAAGATTCCTCGTCCATCTTGCGTGTCTGTTCTTCCTTCCGCTTTCATCTTCTTCTCCAAGCCTACTCCAATTCTCCAGTTATCTTCTAGCCTTGTGTTAACATCATGTTAAGTTTCATGTCTTGAAAATCGGGATGTGAAATGTTGTATTGAGTCTGACCTTAGAATCTAAGTAGAATGGCAATGGACTCAGGGAGTGGTAGGATAATAAGTAGGCAAAGGAACTACTTCCTCTGTTTGAAATTATAAAACATTTTGGTATTCTATATGTATAACAAAACTATGTAAAAAAGCTAAAATGTTTTTATTATTTGGAATGGAAGTACTAGTAGTCATTGGGGCAGCGCAGAAGGACCACAATTGCCATCACCGTTGTTAAACATGTATCTTATGTAACACTTAGATAAATAAACCTTATAAAATCCCCTTTTTGTGATGGCATAGCATGTTCCTTTGAAAACGTGCTTGATTAGCTACCAAATTTACAATCAAGACAAATTTTAAAAATCAAATTGGTGCTTATGGAAGTTGGCCAACTTTACTCGCTGCGGAGGCACGGCGATTCAGCCAATATGTGCAGCAGCAGCAGCTCAGATCAGACTATTAGCATGCAGATAAATTATGGTCAAAATTAAGCGAAGTTGGTCAAAATTATGCTCGACTGGCTTGGTACACATACGTCAGCAAAATGGCGACACGAGCTGGTGTTGGCCTCGGAGGGTCGGACATAAAACAGAACATACTCAAGGCCATATACGCAAAAGTGTTGCTACCAGGTCTACTGCTCGAACTAACCAGATAGTTGATGGCGGCGACGACGGCGGCGGCGGGCGGCGGGTTCTCCGGCGACGTTCCGATATTCCACGCGGAAAACCTCGTCAGCAACGTCAAATCAATCAACTACAGGTGCGGATCACCCTCGTCTCCTTTACAAAATTTAGGTTACCTGAATCTGATCTAGTCAGTAGGCATGCCTAGGTTTCATTTAATCTCGATTCCGATTTGTGCGATCTGGGAGTCTCATATACGGCAAAGATCTTGCTGCTTTATGATTAAACTCTAGTTCATAGTAAAAGATTCGCAGTGTAGGGTCGTCATTTTAGTTACGTGGTGTTCATTGACAGGGGAGGATAAATACTTTTAGCACTAGAATTATGGTTAGAGCTGCAGAAGATGTTGGGTTTGGTACGGCAAGTGGAAAATGAGGCAATGAGACAGTGAAATTAGGATTTCACAACCATTTTTCTGATATTCAAACACTGCAATTTGGTACCGTACCAGCTATTTGGAATTAATCACTGTTATATGGGGGTCTAAACATATAGCGTTCTGTTGGAAGTAATTGAAGCTCTTTGTTTTGTGATTGAGCTTTCGAACTTCACTTCATTTAGATTATGCGATTAATAGATCCAAAGAAAGTTAAGCAAATACAGAGTACTTGAGTATTACCGTATTTTGGTTGAATTGAGAAATAAATCAAAGAAATGAGCAAAAGTGAGAAGTTGAGTGTTATCTTGTGATCATGGGTCTCATACTCTCATGTTCTATACCAATGTCATATATTCAAAACTTCAAATGCATAGTCGTCCAGTTAATGTTGAAAGTTGATACACTAATTCCAGATTTCCATATCTGATAAATGTTAAGTGGACATAGTAGGCTATACTTGCCACCTAAAAGCTCTGAAAGTTTTCTTGTGAAGATTTGCTTTTCTACTTCCTGGTCAACTAGATACTGAATTAACATGTTCGTTACTGTCAATGTTTTCTTAGCTGCATGCCTGCATCTGCCTTCTTGATATTTCATTTCTACACCAATCTGACTTAAGGACATTTTGCTGTGCCTTTCAGCCGGACATTCTTGTCAATCATTAGTGGAGTTGTTGCTGGAATATGGGGGTTTACAGGCTTGATGGGATTTGTGTTCTACTTTCTTGTGATGCTGGTTGCATCTCTGATGCTTTTGGCGAAGGCCAAATTTTCGGTCCATACATATTTTGACAGTTGGAACAGGATTGTACTTGAAGGAGTTCTTGGGGGCCTGATGGTAAGAATTATTGGTGCTGAGAAGAACTATGAAAATTTATTATATTCCTTTATCATTTACCAGAAGTTCAAAACACAATGATGTAAAAATGTGTGATGTCTTCATCCGCATACTACTTTGCTGAAGAAGACTGGAGCATGCCTAGGATATAGTGAGCCATAGAAAGTAGAGCATTCTATTATCTTTTCTACTGTATAATGAATCTTGCTTTTAATCTAGGGTAGTATTCCATTAGCAAGAGTTCACCTCCTTGTTAAAGGTACCGAATAGGTTCCTCTTCTGTTGATATTTGTTCCCATTCTTCTGAGGAATTTCTGATAATTACATGCCTTTTTCTTTTATAATGTTCTAACATTTTTCCTTTCTATTTTGCAGTCTTTTGTGTTGTTTTGGACGTATCCTTGATACTGTAAAACTTTAATATAATTCTAACTTCTAATATATATGCCTCCAATGTATTTTTTTGCTATGTTTTTGGGTTGATAGGGTTTTGTTCACTTTACTTAACACTTAGCAAAAGAGTATTGTGACTACCAAATCCTTTTTAGCAGCGACATATAGTCGTGTTGTGAGATTATACTGTTGTAGGCGCTTCATCTAAGGCTGTCTGCCATGATGCGTGTCATAGACTTGTAGTTTGTTGCACCTATTTTGTAGCTGTACTGTCATCATATACCCTCAAGTTCATCCTTAACATTATCAGATTTGCCTATGACATTGTCCACATCTTCTGATGGATGAAACAAGAGCTCTCAGGAGAATTGGGGAACCATGTAATCCCTCCTTGTCCTTGTATGTGACAGAATTAATGTGTAACAGCACCTACTCTGTCATCTGGGGACAACGTTCAGTGGGCTACCGTTCTCAGTTGGTCTCTTGCTGCTGTATACTAAATCATCAGAAGCCTGAACTTAGAAAGTTACTAGACTATAAATGAACTCAGGTTATCAGACTGCCAGACTCGTGTAACTACTCCTCAGCTGTCTGCAAGCGTGGTGCTTGATTTTTTTTTTCCTGCAAAATGGTCAAATGGACATGCCACGCCAGTCGTAATAAAATGGGCACTATGGCTGCCAGGTCGCTGACCAGAACATGTGAAACAAATACTGCGTGTATCGAAAGTCCTCATTTGATTTCCCTTATTATATCCCTCAAGCACAAGCATCATGCCTTTGCCTGAGTATGTATTGAAATGAAGGTTCTCATTTTATTTCCAGTATAAGTATATCCCTCGAGCACAAGAATCATGCCTTAACCGAGTTTGTGTTTTCCAGACAGAATAATGGGAACACGGAACACCAAAGTTGGCTGGACCAGACCACACTTAAGCTACGAACGGTGGGTGCGCACTGACCGGAGTGTTCAGTTCGCACTTCGCCGGCAGCGCCTATTCCAGCCCGCCACCATCCCAGATCCCACCCACGCCATCCGGAAGTGCATCGGCAGGCCACAGGATGACAGGAGCCGCCGCGCAGTCACGAGTTGCTTGCCCGCGTTGCCTTCGTAGCTGTTTTGCTGGTTTGGGCGGGCCCAGAAATAAAGGAAAGATAGTGCCGTCGTGACTCCTGATTTCACTCGAAAGGAAAGAGAGAGAGAGGATCCAGTTCCATTTTGCCCAAAACCATCCACACACCTCCACTCGCGGCGCGTCGATCGGATCGGAGAGAGGAAGCGGCATCGTCATCGTCATCGCATCACTATGTTCCGGGAGGAGCAGCTGGACGCGGTGCTGGTGCCGCTGGCCCTGGCGGCGGTGTGCGGCTACCACCTGTGGCTCCTCTGGGCGATCCTGCGCCACCCCACCCGTACCGTCATCGGCCTCAACGCCATCGCACGCAAGCGCTGGGTCGCCGCCATGATGGCCGTCGGTACCATGCCCTATGCTTATGCACCTCCGCATCGATCTCCTTCCCTCATCGGTCACCTCTGACTCCCTCATCACCATTGTTGTCTTGCTGCGTGCAGAACACGGAGAAGAACGGCGTGCTGGCGGTGCAGACGCTGCGGAACAACATCATGGCGTCGACGGTGCTGGCGACCACGGCCATCACGCTGGTCTCCGTCATCAGCGTCTTCATCGGCGTCACGTCCCCATCCAGCTCCTCCTCCTCTTCCATGGCGGCGCCGCCGCGGCAGCTGGTGTTCGGGAGCAAGGCCCGGGAGGTGTTCGCGGCCAAGTACCTGGCCGTGTCGCTCTGCTTCATGCTCGCCTTCGTCTGCAACGTGCAGGCCATCCGGCTGTACGCGCACGCCAGCTTCCTCCTGGGCGGCCTGCCGCCGGGCCCCGGCGACGGCGACGGCGACGAGGCGCGCGACGAGGACTTCGCGTCGTACGTGGCGCGGACGGTGAACCGCGGCAGCTACGCCTGGTCGCTCGGCCTGCGCGCCTTCTACGTCTCCCTCACGCTCTTCCTCTGGACCTTCGGCCCCATACCCATGCTGGCCTGCAGCGTCCTCATGTGCGCCCTGCTCTACTTCCTCGACACCACCAACAGCAGCGACCACGGCCACCTGCACGCCCACCAAGGGACAGCCGGACGAAAGGATAGCACAGTCTGATGCTCTCATCTCACAGTCTTCTACTAGCTAGAATGCCACTGATCGAGATGAGTTTTGTTCTATACATTGGTCATCTCAAATCATATAGAGGAATGCTAAGTAACATCCGGTTGTTTTCGTGGGCTGTGAACGTTTGGTTTTTTTTGGCCACACGAGACAGGCCTCTGCCTCCGCTGTCAGATCCTAGCTAGCTAGCTAGCGAGCACACCACCCCTAATTCTAGAGTGCCCTGTTGTGATTCTGTTTTTTTTTATTTGGTATTCATGCATTTTGCTTTGTATAATCTATTTGTCTGTTCAGTGTGACTACTATTTCTAGCCAACGCTATGCCTTCTGCAAGAAGCAGCAGCAGCTGTTGCTGCATGAGACTCGGAATGGGGGGCAATACCTTTGCCGTGAGTGTCAGAGACTCATAGCTCACAGACACGATGCATTGCCGCATTGATTGAAGTGTGATGCCTGTGAAAAAGGGTGTAGGGTACTTTGGGATGTAGCGCAACAGACGGCTTCCGACCATCCTTCAGCTTCAGCGTCAAGTTTTTTTTCCTTTCGATTTTTCTGTTTTTTTCTTTTTTTTCTCTGTGATGTTTTTTTACTTATTTCTATTTTTATTGTATGTTTTCCATTTTATTTGTTTTTTTATTTATTTATATCTTGTAATGTTCTATGCTACAGCTTGTGATGCTTTTAATGTGTAATGTTCCTCTTTCTTTTTTTAATCTTTTTTTGATATTTTATTTCTTTTTTATTTCATTTTATTGTATGTTTTCCTTTTTTCTTTTTTCGCTGTGCTGTTTTTTATTTTTTACTTATTTTTGTTTTTGTCTTATGTATTTATTTATTTATTTATATCTTGTGATGTACTATGTTATATCTTGTGATTCTTTCTATGTATAATGTTCCTCTTTCTTTTTTTATTTTTTTTCGTGATATTTTTATGTCTAATGCTTTTTATCGTGTGTGTCGTGTGTGTATCCTGTGTGTGTATGTGTGTGTATCGTGTGTACGTGCGTGTATTTATGTTTTATTATTTCTATATTTTTTTTAAAAAAAAAAATTATGTGCTGACAGCTGTCTAAACTTTCGATTATTTGGTAGGTGCGACGTCGTTTGTTTCATCCACCGCGAACGCCCGGTTGTCGGTAAGACTACTAAACAATCGAACGTCCTGTAGATAATCCCTTACTAAGGGCAGGTTGGGTATGATATGGAGTATTTTTTATTTACCAAGAGTGATTGTTTCGTACTACTCCGTCCTAAATTTGGTGACGTTTTGGATTTTCGTGTCACAAGTTTGATTTGATTTGTAAAAAATACTTGCTCGTGCTTGCCTCGCCGTCGCCGCCTAGCCAGCACTAGCACTAGCACTAGCAGATAGCAGCTCGGAGGCCTACTCGCGCAGTAGGGTAGTACGTAGAGATTGACAGGTCATGCTCGTCGGCCGATTGGCCAGCACAGTAGTGTATAGCATGCTACTTCTATCTATTGTTTCATGTAAACCAGCACGTACTAGTAACAGTATTGTATGCGCTTATAACAGTGAATGTACGTAGACGCAACAACACGTACAACATCACTATGGTCTGAGCTGGCTTTGAGCTTATGCAAGCTCGCGAAATTCAGGAAACATTGTTTCAGACAGCAACAGCTGCATGCAGTTAGAGTGTTATTGGGAGAATCTGGTTCCATTGCGTTCAGGTTTTTTCTTGAGTATCAATTGGTTGTTTTTTTCCAACGAAACAACCATATAACACTGAGTATCAATCTGGTTCCATTGTGTTCAGGTTTTTTCTTGAGTATCAATTTGCTTGTTTATGATGCCCTCATCGGAACTTTGGTTCCATGCGGGCTGCTATAGGCCGGCCTGTAGGTATGGCCTGTGCTGTTTGCGATTGCAGCCGCAGCAACAAACTCAAGTTTGTCAGTTTTTTTTTATTATCTAACAACCGGGTGCCAGGAAACTTCATAATAACCGGTTCTGTATAGACACGTCCATCATATACGGAGTATATTAGCTTTGAGAAACTACTAGTCGAAAAGGAAAGGCACGAAGCAAGCAGCTCCGTGTCCTCACCCAATTTTTTTCCACGTGGTACTTGTAGTATTGCTCGGTGAAAATGACACGGGCTAGGTATTTAGGTATTTTCACGTTAATTTAATCCATATAAAGAGTAGCAAATTTGATGATAACAAATATATGCATGCTAACCAACTGCCAGTGGCAAGTAAGATAAACATACCGATCATGACAGAACAATATCGAATTTCATATAGAGAGAATTTTAGTCTGTGGAGAGATCCACGATCAAGAGACGGCTATAATTTTGTTCAGCCATATGCATCAATCGATGCAGAAGCTGAGATATTAATATATTATTTTTTTAAAAAAAAAGATGCTGGTGGCTCCGATCCATTCACACTAGATATCACGTCTTGTTCAAAGTCATGGACCTTGATCCATGCAGATAGGTGTTCACAGTGCAATCTCTCGGCATCCACGAGGAACTAGACGATCATCAGCACCACCAGGAGGAAAACTGAATGGTCGAGCAGTCATGTGAAGACGCTCATCAAAACCCGATGTCCTCACGATTGGCGCCGGTTGCAGCTGTCCCTATTCCAGGACGAGAATGGCAGAGAGCAGCACAGTAGCAAAGTGTTGAGGCATGGTTGTGTCATGCGCTCGTGGACCAGAGGAAACCGTAGCCTTTTCTAGCCTTCCAGAGACAACAGACATATACGCCGTGGTTGGTAAGGGTCATGAACATCATGTATATTACTGTTAACTGATAATAAATTGTTTGTTACTGATAACCCACCAATTAACCTGGTTGATAATGGCATAAACACTACCGGACACACGCGATTTGCCGAGTGCCCCTGGCACTCGGCAAAGCCACTTATACACTCAACAAACATTTTGCCGAGTGTCACACTCGGCAAACCGTAGATGACACAAAAAATAACGGCGAAGAGCTCTTTGCCGAGTGTTTTTTGTCGGACACTCAGCAAAGATTTTGCCGAATGTTCTCTCGACCTTCGGCAAAAAAAAAAAAAGGTCCCGTGACGGTAGGTTGACGATAACGGAAAATTCGCCGAGTGTCCAGAGCTAGACACCCGACAAACCTTGTCCCTTTTGTCGAGTGTCCAGTCTTGAGACTCGGCAAACCTTGTGTCTTTGCCGAGTGTCCAGACCTAGACACTCGACAAACCTTGTTCCCAGGTGCCCACATAAAATGACCATATACAACCTATTTTATTTGTTTATTCCATTTCAACCAAACAAACAACAGATATATCATATATATCACAAATATATATCACATTTCAACCACAAACATCACATATATCACATTATTATCACAAACATCACATGTACTCATCACAATCACAAAGTGCATCACAAGTGTCAAAAGAAACTGACAATGCATCACAAGTATCATAATTACGAATAATACATGACTAAAACGTTCATACTCATAGGAGTAGGCTGAGGAGGTGGAGGTGGCGCGAATAGGCTTGCTAGTGGAGGTAGACCCTGGGCGGCACCAAGACTCTGCATGTACTGAAGAAGCTCCACGTACTTCCGCTGCCCGTCCTCCTGCTCGGTTTCTATCCTCGCCTCCAATTGTAGACGTTGCCTCCTCTCTTCCTGTAGCTCGGCCTACAATATTTACCGAGGCGGTCAGAAAATACCAGTTGTCAAAAATAAATTTACAAAGGTGGTTATTTTTATAGCAACGACCTCCAAAAAATATATTTCTAGAGATGGTCATCTTAAGCCAACCGCCTCCAAAAATTGATTTATGGAGGCGATTGTCTAAAAAAAAACCTACAAAAATAATTTATTTCTAGAGGCGGCCATCTTATAATAACCGCCTCCACACATCCATTTTCAAAGGCGGACATTATAAAAGGCCTGCCTCCGTAAAAGGCCAAGGCCCAATAGATGCAAGCGAGCCACGATAACCGCCTCTTAGTATAAATTTATGGACTTGGGGTTTTTCTCTCACTTCTCTCTTTCACCGGCTCCTTCTCCCTATCCATTTTGAAGC
Source organism: Eremochloa ophiuroides (assembly GCA_038502445.1). NCBI lineage: Eukaryota > Viridiplantae > Streptophyta > Magnoliopsida > Poales > Poaceae > Eremochloa > Eremochloa ophiuroides. Next base: position 61,539,754 of record JAHLJS010000006.1, read on the forward strand.
ATCTAGACCCTAGTGGTTTCGGTGATTAATGACAATAAAAAGGTTATTATGACTAACGTATGTTTTGCAGGATAACCTAAAGGTTAGGTCATAATAACATGTAGGTTCAAGCCCCTATCGATGGAAATCGATTCGGTTTTCAAAGGACGGAAGACAAGACGGAGGTAGGCTAGTTTCAAGTGTCGTTTGAAGTTGAGAGACACTTGGAATAGTTTAGGTCTTGTTTTTTGACTTTGGCCGTACTATTAAGTGGGGTTTGAATGGGTAGCTTGAGCTAGACTTAGCTAGGAGATGGTAGTGTGGTGCACACTTGTCAAACCTAGGTCCAGTGAGTGCAGAGAGGTCTGATGAACTATTTGGAACAAACTTCGTTTTGGAATGTTTTTGATTCGGCGAAGTTTTGGGACAAATAAGAGCATCGGACGCTGCACCGGACGCGGGTCAGAGCATCCGGTGTAGTGACCAGAGAGCGTCGGACGCGCGTTTGTCATCACCGGACGCGCAGTAGCGAAGGCTTTGGCGTCCAGTGTTATGACCGAGAGTTAGGGTTGTCCACCGGACGATCCAGGAGCGTCCGGTGTCTATTCAGAGAGGTTCCAGAGAGCTCCTATTTGCATCGGACACGTCCGGTGCCAGCCCACCGGACGCTGCGAGCATCCGGTGCGTTCAAATCTGAGTTGGTACAGTTACCGTTGGAGGGGGCACCGGACGCGTTCGGTGTGAACTTGACAGCGTCCGGTGCACCCGAAAACAGAGGTTTTTGTACTTAATGGCCATGGGCTTGTGTGGGGGGTATTTATACCCCCTGTGCTCGTCCATGAGTGGTCTCTTGCCACTTCACATAGCTGAACACACCTTAAGACATTGTGAGATCGTAAAAGCCCTAGGGAGGTTGAGTGAATTGCGAATTCGAGTGAGGTTCTTCCCTAGAGTTGATCAAGAGTGACTTGTGTGCATCCACCCATCTCTTTGGCCTTGTTTGGGTCAAGTGAGAGTTCGAGCTTGTTACTCTTGATGATCGGCATCACGTAGATGGCTTGGTGGCGATTGGAGGCTTGGTGACCGCTTGGAGAGCTTGTGGGCGGCCCAAGCCAAGCTTGTGAGCGGTTGTGAGCGATCCACCGTGCCGGAGAGGCAAAGGATCAGCCCGTAGAGAGCACTTGGTCTTTGCGAAGATCAAGAGGGAGCTACACCCTTGCGCGAGTGCTCCAACGAGCACTAGTGGAGAGTGCCGACTCTTCGATACCTCGGGAAAAACCGACTTTGTCTTTTTATCTCATTTACATTCCGCATTTACTTTGTGTTCTCTACTTTCCTAGATGTTGACGGCGGATAACATCAACTTTTATTAGAACTTTAGACACCAAAGGATACTTGAATACACACTAGTCTAGGGTTTTAACTAACAGTTTCCACGAGTTTTGCATGTTCCGTATTTTCTAGGGGCTATTCCAGAAAAGCATAAAAGAAGGGTTAAAGAGCATAATTACCACGAAACTTAACCGCCAAGGAAACATCATCACGAAGACCCTGGAAGAGTCTAGAACACACCCGAAGCGACCGGGGCCCGAACCCCACCAGGTGGGGCCGGCCGGCGCCCCCCTTAGGGTTTCGGCCCGCCTTCTGGAGTCTTCTTCCGCCGCCTTTGTGGAGTCATCTCGGCCCTTGTTTCAAGTCGGTTTGATCCTACGGCGCACGTGCATCCCACCGGGCTATAAATAGAGGGGCAGACCCCCCTGGAGGCATCAACCCATCTTTCATTCAAGGCATCAAGTTCTCAAGCCATCAAGAGCTTCCTAGTTCATCAAGAGTCTACTAGTTCATTGTTCTAGCCTAATTAGATTAGAAGTAGAGGAGTTCTAGTTCTTCGGCGGATTTGGAGCCCCGGCGTCTATCTGGAGCGCGGAGTTCGGTATAAATCTAGTTCTTTCTCTATTATTGTATTCTTCATTATGATTAGGAAAATATTGTTCTTAATAGTTCATATGTTCTTGATTACAATAGTCTTTGTCTACTTTGATTATATGTCTAGTATAGTTGGTTTGATCTTATTGAATTCATGTAATTGCTCGTATAGTGTTTATTCATGTGGACGATGGATAGATGATGAACAGTATGTAGACGTGGTGTCTAGATATTTTGTTTATCTGTGAGTGCACCCTGATGTGCCGGGTCATGTGGTAGATCGCGTAGGTGACAGCTGCGTTGAGTCCTCTGTAGTCCACCCCCCGTATGTAGACCAGCAGGCACGGTCGCAAAGTTAGATGATGACTTTGTTTCACATCCTTCCTAGATGATGCCCTTTGCATGTGATTATGATATATGATTAGTCTAACATTGATTGCTAGATGTAATTGCACTAATTAGAGTTATTCATTGATGTAGTTATAGAATTACCTTTGATATTAATTCCTTAGTTTATCCATCGGCTATCTATTGCTATGACTAGAGAGTACTCTGATGATTATCTTTTATTTATAATTCTTGATCATACTTATCATCTTTATCTTTATTTATCTTGTGACCTCTACCTGTTATGAGTAGAGTAAATGACATCGGTAATGTCACTTATCCATTGTATACCATCACTATCAATATAATAGATTAAAGTTTATCCTAATCCTTCCCAGTGGTATAAATATAAATCGACAACCTGGTAGAACTCCTAGGTAAAATGCTACAATATTATAATTATCTGTCCGCTTGCAGAAATGATCTTATTCTATATTTATATTTATTTCTGCCTAGTCACATAGATTAATATATAAAACCTTTATTTATTCTTACCATTATTAATTAGGGATGACAACCTACTTCTTGCATAAGAATTTGGTAATAGAAAAGTGGCTAGTTGCTAATGACAAGTTAATTAATTACCATTCATCTTCTAATCTCGCCTCTCGCATTAAAAGTTATATAGTTATATTTGGCGACATTAGTAGATGTCAACAAGCATTTTTGACGCCGTTGCCGGGAAAGGCACTTTAAACTTAGTAAATATTGATAACATATGTATACATAATGGATAAGATTGTATTACCGATTGATCTCTAACTCAAACAGGCACACCCTTGTTTTTATCATTTGCTTATCTTATGTAGGGTAATGAATGAATGTTTTTTCTCTTCCAAATAATTTCACTGACGATCCAGAAAAACTCCTGAGAAGAAAGAAGTTTGTAGAAGCGAAGGACAATTTCAAGCTAGCATCAAGAACACCCATCGCTGCTCAAGCTCATTCATCAAAGGAGCCAGCTCCAACATTGGAAGAAGAACACGTTGGAGAAGATTTATCTCCTGTGTTTGAAAACATGGCTGAGAAGACGCTGCGCGAGTTCTCTGCCCCAACAACAGAAAACATCCGGACTGGACCAGCAGTCAATACTGGGGAGAATGGATTCGAGCTCAAGCCTGCTCTTATCACCATGGTTTAAGCCAGACAGTTTTGTGGAAAAGCTCATGAAGATGTAAGTGCACACTTACAACACATTTTAGAGATCTACAGCACCTTCACAATTAGAGGAGTACCAAGAGATGCTATTTTACTTCGTCTTTTCCCATTTTCATTTTGAGGAAAGCCAAGCAGTAGTTCTACGCCAACAAAGACAAGAACACTACATGGGACCGATGCTCAACTGATTTCCTGGCAAAGTTCTTTCCTACAGGCAAGACGAATGCTCTGCGAGGGAAAATTTCAAGCTTTCAACAGCAACATGATGAATCATTCACTGAAACATGGGAGAGATTCCAAAATTATATTGAAGACAGTCCTCATCATGGGATCGAGGATTAGCTACTATTGCAGACCTTCTACCACGGGCTAGTCTCTAGCACCCGTGAGTCCATAGATGCTGAAGCTGGAGGATCTTTCCTGTCACTTAAGCTTTCAGAAACTCAAGCACTTATTGAGAAGATGGCCTCAAATTCATGCTGTAATGAAGAACGTACTCAACCTCGCAAGAGAGGAGGAGGTATCCATTATCTCAAGGAAAACTGACATGGTCACTGCCAAGCTAGACCTCATCATGAAGAAGCTCGACATAGAAAAGAAGGAAGTCATGCATATCAATGATTCTCGCATGACCTGTGAAGAATGTGGAGATTACAGGCATTCAGCTGTCAACTGCCGTACGTTGCAAGAGGATGTGAACTTCATCAACAACAACACCTACTATCGTTCTCAGCAAAATCAAGGATGGAACCAGCCAAACCAAGGATGAAATCAGCAACCTCGACAAGGTAATTACCAAGGTAACAACCAAGGTAATAATTACAATAATTACAATCTTTCGCCTTTAAGAGATTTAGTTGCTGGTCAATCTAAATTAATAGATCAAATGTCTAGAAAGGTAGCCTCTAATGATAAAGTTTTAGAAAACATAAATACCAGAATGGATACCTTTGCTTCTGCGAGAAAGAATCAGCACAGCTTTAATAAAATATTACAATCACAATTAGCTCAGTTAACTGCTTCTGTCCCTCCATTTGAGAAAGGTAAGATTTTGGGCCAGCCGGAAGATTTAGAAACTGCTAACCTTGTTGATATTCACAATGCAACACAATACCAAATTGAGCCTGCAGATATACAGTAGATAGATCACTCACTACTTGAGAAGATGGGAGACCCTGGAAGACCTGTGATTCCTATCTCCATAGGATGTCACAGCTTTCCAGAAGCTATCTACGATTTCGACGTAAGTGTCAACATAATGCCCAAGGTAATCTATGAGAGAATTTTAGGTGATCCTTTGTTGTACACAGATATGCGTTTGCAGCTTGCAGATTAGTCTATTTAATACCCCGAGGGAGTACTAGAAGAAGCTGTTATCAGAGTGGGACAATCATTTGTCCCAATTAACTTTGTGATCATGGATACCGGAGGAGATGAAAAGACACCCATTATCTTGGGACGACCATTCTTATGCACAACCAAAGCCATCATCTATGCGGAACACGCCAAGATTGTCCTCTCCATCAAGGACAAGAAGGAGAGATTCTCGTTCAAGAACCGCATCCTCAAGACTCCTGCACTTCCGAAGCAATTCCATCAACAAGAAGAGCAACAACAACAACCAGCACCCAAGAAGAAGAACAATAGAAGATGGAGGAAGAACAAACCCCGACATGTACCTGAAGAAACCGCTCAACTAATCAATGCTATCAACACAAAAAATGATCATATGCTCCCGAAACCATTCCCAATAAATAAAGGTGACCCAGGTGTACCAATCATTGAATGCACAATCAGAGATATCACTTTTCCCAACACCGTCTATGACACTGGATCAGGCGTCAACGTAATGTCCAAAAAGGTATATGATGAATTATTTGATGATTTATCATTATACCCAACATATATTCAGTTGCAGATGGCAGACCAATCACTTAGATTTCCTGAAGGCGTAGTCAAGGACGTAATGGTAAGAATTCAAAATAAATATATACCCGCAGATTTTCTAGTTCTTGACATGCAGAAAGACAACGAATCGCCTATTCTTTTGGGAAGACCGTTCCTTTACACCGCCAATGCTATCATCTACATCGAGTCTGGACAGATCCACTTCAACCTACCCACTGGAAGGGTACGCTGTCAATTTAGAACACATCTTAACCATGAGCAGATCAGGAAGCAACGCAACAGGAGGAAACGCCAAGCCCGCCGTCAGGCTGCCCAGCCCCACTGTGGATGGGAGATGTTCCCTGGTAAGATTGTGAAGTATGAAGACTGTTACAAGGAGCAAGAAGAAGCCGTAAAAGCACCACGTTGGAGTGAGTGGGAAGCGAAAACTGAGAGGATGGACCAGATTGCTAAAACAGAGAAAGAAGAGATCCGGACACAAGTAGAAGAATGGATGAAGAGAGATGAAGAATCAAGAGAACCATACAAGGAAGAGCTGGAACTAGAAAAGAGAGAAGCAAAAGAGAGAAAAGAGATAGAAGGAGAAAGAAGAAGCACCTGCTACACCACCGCAAAACGGGGAATTGACTGAGGTAACCTCAGACGATGAACCTACTGAGTAAGTACTCTCCTCTATCTAAGTCCTGTCGGTAGATTTTAAATTCCGTACCCTACCCATAAGGTTAGAATGGTAGTTATCTAATTAATTTAGCATTCATTAGTAATTTTGCTTAGGATATTTATTAGTACAATCATTTTTTGCATATTAAAAATAAAACCAACAAAAATATTTACTGCTTTATTTACTGCATCATAAATATTAAAGCCCCATGTAAATGCACTTAAGGTAGAATCCGTAGAAGTATTTACTGTGGTGGCATAAAAATAAAAAAAATAACTATCTATATTTACTTTGATGCATTATGGAAATCCTAAGCCCCATAGGAGTGAATATTCCCTGTGGTGGCATAAAAAAACATATATAGCATGCATATATTTTTTTATTACTACATAAGAAACTTAGAAAACCCCAAAAAGAGAATCCTGTTAGAATCCTGCTAAAATTTATTAACTAAAATCAACTCAAAGAATAATCAAAGTGCTCATTGGCTGACCGCTAACCCCTAGATAATTCGAGCGTCAAGTTTTGGTTTTCTTGTTAGAGTATAACTATACAGAAATAATATTATGACTAAGGAGAGAGTTTATTAGTGGCACCTACTAGGACTGCTACTAACCAACTCAATCTGAAGATCATTCAATACTAAGTATTGCAAACATCAAGTTTGGGGGAGGAGCATCCCCTAGTTATCAGATAATTATACCTATGCGCTTATTGAGTCTACTTTATACAAGCACAAAATGCCAAAAATATATGAACACATGAAGGTTCACCATAATATCATAGGAAAATTTAAAAATACCAAAAATATGTGGGCACATGAAGGTTCACTCAGTTAGGAAGCTCCTGCTGGAAATATAAAATCAATCACTTACCATGAAGTGATATTAAATCTAACCCCTCTCCATGAGATTCGGTATTTTTATTGGCAATTAAGTTTCATAGGGAAATACAAGATCAAAGAGCTAGTCAACCCGACACCTCTACACAGTCGATACATCTGCTCCCAGAAGGAACACTCAATTTGCAACATCAAAGACCCTGCCAAACGTCAAGCTTGGGGGAGGACACCCTCTAATTAAAATCCAACTAAGTATAAGTTTTCTATCTTATTATCATTATTACTATATCGTTTTTTTTGCGTGCGTTAGCTAGTAAGATAAAATTTGAAAACCAAATAAATATCTATCTATATATTAGAGTTTGTTTAGAGTCAGTCTAGGCTAGAGTTAATAAAAAAATGATGAACATTAAAATCTTGTCTTGGAGATGATGAATAGTTGCTCTGTCACAGTACTTTTCAATGCCTAGTTGTCAAACTTAAATTCTCCTGAGTTTTAGACATTGCTGTTTTAACTTAAGAATGTACTCTGAACCTGAAACTTGTGGAGGCATATGTTTGAGTTAAATCTAGATAATTGATTGATATGATTCATGAAAGTTGAGCTGCTATTTATCTTATTTCTAGCATTACTAAATTCTGGAGATTTATTTTGAAAATTTGAAATTTACATGACGAGCTTTTGTATGACAAAGTATGAATTTGTACCAAAGCCATATATGATGCATCTAGATAGGAAAACTTTTGCACATTCATGCTGCTTGCTTTGCATTGAGTTTAGTCAACCTTTATTGTATACCATATGAGAGTCTTGTCATGCTTTTAAAACCAAGATCAGGTACACACTTCAGCACATATGCATTATTCCTACCCTGGGAGTAATCGCAACCATTTCCACTTTCATCAATGTTCATCATGAAAATGTTTTCTCCTACACTAGGAGTAAACACCCAAAAGTATACCCCGTATGAAAGTCTCGATATAATTGCTCTAAGTTATTATTATTATCTTTCCGGTTATTTATATTCAAAGGATACATGTGGCTATGCAAAAATATAAAAAGGGAGTAAAAGATGGACAAGTGTCCTAACATTAAAACAATGGGTATTAGATGCCCGCCTCCCGAATGAAAAAAAGGAGAAAGAATAAAGATAGCCCATGTGTTCCTCCAAGTTACAAAGGAGGGTGAATCATTTTCAAAAAGCAAAAGTAGAATTAGCAATAGCCACTAAATACCAAATATACACCTATCCACCATATTCCATACACATGCACATCTTGCTTTGATTGTATGCCTCGATTCTCTGTGGATCCATTGTTTGACTTTACAACATATGAATTGAAAGTATGCGTAAACCTTGTTATTGCCACTCCTATGAGCTCCACTATAATCTTTAGTTATGCGAAGGCATAACATCATTAATGCCTTAAGTGAGATCCACAAATACCATATATATATTGAGAGACATGAGGGTGTCATACAATTAAGCTCCGAGTTTTATTTTGAAAACTTGCAAAACTCCGGAATATTGGTACTGTGAAGAATTTGCAACATAGTGCATGACTTGATTGTTCTTCCTTTCAATTACTCAAGACTAAGGCAAGAATTGTAAAGCCCCATAGTTAAAGGTAAAATGGGTAAGTTTAAAAGTTAGAGCAGTTTTGTCTAATCCGGAGGAGAATCTATGTTTGAAACATGTTTACTTGGGAAGTATGAAAGCATTGTAACAACTTCTGATCCAATTACATTAGTAATTAGGCTTAGTTTATTTGCTAAGGGACTGGCAAACAGGTAAGCTTGGGGGTGTTGTTGACGGTGGATAACGTTAACTTTTATTAGAACTTTAGACACCAAAAGATACATGAATACACATTAGTCTACGGTTTTAACTGACAACTTCCATGAGTTTTGCATGTTCTGTATTTTACAGGGGCTATTCCAGAAAAGCATAAAACAAGGGTTAAATAGCATAATTACCACGAAACTTAACCGCCAAGGAAACATCATCATGAAGACCCTGGAAGAGTCTAGAACACACCCGAAGCGACCGGGGCCTGAACCCCACCAGGTGGGGCCAGCCGGCGCTAGGGTGGGGCCGGCCGGCGCCCCTCCCCCTTAGGGTTTCGGCCCGCCTTCTGGAGTCTTCTTCCGCCGCCTTTGTGGAGTCATCTCGGCCCTAGTTTCAAGTCGGTTTGATCCTACGGCGCACGTGCATCCCACCAGGCTATAAATAGAGGGGCAGACCCCCCTGAAAGCGTCAACCCATCATTCATTCAAGGCATCAAGTCCTCAAGCCATCAAGAGCCTCCTAGTTCATCAAGAGTCTCCTAGTTCATAGTTCTAACCTAGTTAGATTAGAAGTAGAGGAGTTCTAGTTCTTCGGCGGATCTGGAGCCCCGGCGTCTGTCTGAAGCACGGAGTTTGGTATAGATCTAGTTCTTTCTCTATTATTGTATTCTTCATTATGATTAGGGAAACATTATTCTTAATAGTTCATATGTTCTTGTATACAATAGTCTTTGTCTACTTTGATTATATGTCTAGTATAGTTGGTTTGATCTTATTGAATTCATGTAATTGCTCGTATAGCGTTTATTCATGTGGACGATAGATAGATGATGAACAGTATGTAGACGTGGTGTCTAGTTATTTTATTTATCTGCGAGTGCACCCTAATGTGCCGGGTCGTGTGGTAGATCGCGTAGGTGACAGCTGCGTTGAGTCCTCTGTAGTCCACCCCCCGTATGTAGACCAGCAGGCACGGTCGCAAAGTTGGATGATGACTCTGTTTCACATCTTTTCTAGATGATGCCCTTTGCATGTGATTATGATATAGGATTAGTCTAACAATGATTGCTAGATGTAAATGCACTAATTAGAGTTATTCATTGATGTAATTATAGAATTACCTTTGATATTAATTCCTTAGTTTATCCATTGGCTAGCTATTGCTATGACTAGAGAGTACTCTGATGATTATCTTTTATTTATAATTCTTGATCATACTTATCATCTTTATCTTTATTTATCTTGTGACCTCTACCTGTTATGAGTAGAATAAATGACATCGGTAATGTCACTTATCCATTGTATACCATCACTATCAATATAATAGATTAAAGTTTATTCTAGTCCTCCCCAGTGGTATAAATATAAATCGACAACCTGATAGAACTCTTAGGTAAAATGCTAAAATGTTATAATTATCTGTCCGCTTGCAGATTTGATCTTATTTTATATTTAGATTTATTTCTGCCTAGTCACATAGATTAACATATAAAACCTTTATTTATTCTTACCATTATTAATTAGGGATAACCTAATTCTTACATAAGAATGTTGGTAATAGAAAAGTGGCTAGTTGCTAATGGCAAGTTAATTAATTACCATTCATCTTCTAATCTCGCCTCTCGCATTAAAAGTTATATAGTTATATTTGACGACGTTAGTAGATGTCAACACTGGAGTAGTATACTTGTGATAGGATCTGGCTCTAGGTTACATAACTTGTTTTAGGATTAGATCAACACGAGCACTTGTGGGGTGAGATTGGGCAAATGGCGATAGATTGAATTGTTTTTTGAAAAATTTACTAGTTACCCAATTCACCGCCCCTGTTGGGCATCCTCGATCCTTTCACCTTTATAGAGCAGCGGCACAACTCCCGCCTATGATCCACGTTGCCGCACCTCCCACCACAGCGCCGCGCCTCCTACCTTCCATGACGGCGCCACACCACCTCCTCCCTTCCACGACGGCCCCACACCACCATGGCGGCTTGGCTTCACCCGACGAGCGCGTGCGGGCCCCTCTTCCTTGGCGGATCCAGCAGAGACGGATCCATGGCGGCGTATCCTCCCGCACATCCTCTCTCTTGTTGCAAAGGGTGGCGGGTTGCGTGCGGCGGGATCGACGGTCATGTTCCATGGCGGCTAGATCCACTTCGGTGGCGCGTCTAGGTGTCGATCTGGCGACGGTGGCGCGTTCAGGTCTGGCTACAATGAGCGGAGCAGCATCGACGACGCCTAGATTTGTGGTGGCGGGGATCGGATCCTGTGAGCCGCTACGACGGCAACCTGATCAGGCCATCGGAGCTGCGGATCCAACCACAATAGCGACGATGGGCGTGGATACGGCGGCGGCGGGCTCCAATGGGCTGGATAGCGTGCTTGATTAGGCTCCCTAGGCTTTTTTTTTATTTTTTTTAAATTGATTACCAAGGCGGCGTTGTAAGATGCCTACCTCCGCTAATCAATCAACCTCGATGGGCAAAGCAATTGCGTCGGTTAATCTCACTATTTAATCTGAGATTAACCGAGGCATATCGTTGGAGGCGGTTGCTTAACCTGTCTTCAAAAACCTAAAATGTCCGCCACTAGAAAGCATAATGTAGTAGTGAAGCCTAAGATATTTTGACTCTTCAGACAGGTTGAAATAACTTATAATGTGAAATAGAGGGAATATCTCCTAGACTAATTTATATCTATTAATATAAAGAGGCAAAATTTCCTGCTCGTTTTTTCGTCCACTCTTTCCAACTGCTGGATGATCCTGCTCCTCCAACAAAGTCCTACATAGTGACTAAAACAGACCGGTCAAAGAATTGAAAACAAACACGAGAGTCTCAGCATGAGTCTCATGTAGTTACCACACCTTCGTTTTTTTTTTCCGTTTTCCCTTCTGTCCGCTTTTTATGGAGATTGTCCGTATTATAGAAAGTCTCCAACTCCTTCAGCTCACCTCCGGGCTCCGGAACAGAAACAATCTCGGATGATCAAGTAATAAAAAAAAAATACAACCGTATATGACAATCACGGTACCTGCGGCAGCTACAAGATGTTCATCAGGATATGGATGATCAAAGCTGCATCCTGCTCTGGGCGATCGGTGCCGACACCTATATGGACTGTGGTTCCCTTCCGTTTAATGTTCAACCGCCCCTGGAGTCCAACAGCGAATAACCTCCCTTCGTGTTCAAACTTTTTTAAATCTCTATTAATTAATTAAATAGTAACCACATACCACCACAACACATGTTTTATACAAAATCTTTTTCTCAACCAAGATACAGAACCGAGTTTCAATCAAAATCACCGTATCGATTCAAATCCAAATGGACCTTTTCTCAATCGATCGAAGATTAAATCAGAGAAAATGGAAGAGCTGAATCAAAGAAATCTGAGAAAGAAAGAAAAAGAGGACATCAAACGGGTTTCCTCCAAACGGCCGCCCAAGGCTCCCAAGCCACGGGCTCCGCACCGCCAACTCCTCCTGCACCAAGCTCTACACTCGTTCCGTTGCAACGCACGGACATATTTACTACTAATATAATAATCTCGCTATTTAACGCATAGCACACTATATAGGTTTAGATAGCCAAATGGGCTGCTCGACCTCGCCCGACACGGTTCCGATAAAAACATGGCCCGTTAAAGATGGACCGGGCAAGTCCGACCCAATCATCGTGTCGGTCAGTCTGATCCTATTTTCTTGCAAGTGAAGCGCACACCAGAGGGTGTGATGGCAAGCCAGGCCGTGGACGCCGCCGCATACCAGGAGGGAAACGCCGGGGATGGCCAGTCGCGGACGCCGCATGGGAGGGAGAGTAGGAGACGGCTGGCCGTGGCCGTCGTCGCGTGGGAGACGCGCGCGGGGTGAAGCCGTATGGGAGATGAGCGGCGTGGGACAGACGGGGTACTGTATGTGTTGATATTCTGTCCAACAATGCATGTGCATTGGGACACCGGCCGGATCCATGTTTATGTCTGGGCGCAGGCGCAACCACGGTAAAATGAAAAGACAGTGATGATGATGATGATTATGATTATGATTATGATTATGATTATGATTATTATTATTATTATTATTATTATTATTATTATTATTATTATTATTATTATTATTATTATTATTATTATTATTATTATTATTCTTTGCACCCACATAATAAAAATTTATGCACCTATAAGGCAAACGTATCTTCCTCGGATTTGCTCTAACTTCACCTCGTAGGGTATCTGAACTATGTTCATTGCAGTGCTAATTGTTATGTATATATGTTGATGAATTAGTATTCTTTCTAGCAATGCATGTACCTAGGATACATATTCTACCTCACATGTTGGCATTTAATTAATTAAATAGAATGACAACAGAACAACTGCAAAAGTACCTTACAAAAGAAAAAAAAAAGGTCATATTCTCAAGCATGCCTTTAATTAATGAAATAGACATCATCAACTCCAAAAGCATCTTAGAAAGTCCATAGCATTACCGATTCTATAACACTACCTGCCCAGGTTCATAAGACTACAAACAAGCAAAGCTGGTCTAGCACGTATGCAAACGAGTCCAAACCAACATACTCGCTCAGTCCCAAAACAGATCATTCTCGCTTTCCGATAAGTCAGTTTTTTTTAACTTTGAGTAATTTTATATTAAAATGTATTCATATCGAACGTACACAACTAGTATCATTGGAAAGATCTTTAAATCTAGTTTTTTAACAAATTTATTTGAAAATAAAAATGTTACATATATTTTCTATAAATCTAGTCAAAGTTGAGAAAATTTGACCTGCACGCTTCCCATAGCGTCATCTAATATGGGACGAAGGGAGTACTGCCAAGTCTTTTACTCAACAGACACCCCGTGAAGAGTCAATCTCTAGTCAATTTTTCATACTAAATTAATTTTTTTATATATTGCATCTAGCATTTATTGAAATTTGATTTGACTCATATAAGTAGGGATGAAAACGGATCGGATACAAATGGATATCACGGATATCACATTTGTTTTCATATTTCTGATCGGATTCGAATTCGAATATGGATAGTGACAGCTATGCCGGATAGGATACGATTAGATGTCGACATCATAAATATACGATTTGAATATTCGGATACGGATACGGTATCGGATATTGAATATCCGAACTCGGATACGGAGAGATCTGAACACATGTAAACGGATTCAGTCGAACGAACGGTCGAATAAATACCCGTACTATTTTTATCCATACATATAAGGTTAGGATAAGCCTTGTTAAAACCAACAAAGATTGTTAACTAGCTTATATCATTGGTACGTCCGGGTCAAAATGACTATGCAACAAGTCGTAAATCTGTGCACTCTTTTTCTAGACTCATTAAAAGTGGTGCAATAGAAGAGAAGGCTATTAAAACCGATCCCAATCAATATTCCTTAATAAAATTTTAAGGAATAAGGAATATTAATTTTAAACTGATCCTTGTGAATCACTCACAAAAAGAAAAGACAAAGGTTTCTCGTTCCCTCTCTTTTTTTTTACCTTTTTTTAAGGTGGTGTATTTTATGCGGTCATGGATGACGCTATGTATACACCATCCAGAAGAAGGGATAGATTATGGATAGGAGAGAAGCACCAAGCTGACAGAAAACGTTGGCAAATTAGCAGCCTCCTCTCGGAGAGTGGGAGTGCAATCATTCCGGCCGGCATCTGTTGACCCGCAGACCGCAGTCCTGCAGCAGCAGTTCCGTGCAATCCAAATTTTTCTACTCGCCCCCGACTGCCTGCCGAGCCCGCGCAAGCACAACGTCCGACGTTGCTATTGGCGGTGGCGATGGCCATGGCGGCGGCGCCAGACCAGCAGCAGGTCTCCTCCTCATCTCCTCGCCTCCGCGTGCACGACACCACCCTCGTGCCGCCGTCGACGTCACCGCCGGAGACCTCGCTGCCGCTCACCTTCTTCGACGTCTTCTGGCTCCACTCCCCGCCCGTCGAGCGCGTCTTCTTCTACCGCCTCGCCGCCGACGCCGACGTCGCCACCATCATCTCCAACCTCAGGGGCTCCTTGCACCAGGCCGTCGGCGCCTTCTACCCGCTCGCCGGCCGCATCCGCCTCACCCCCGGCACATCCGACCGCTACGAGCTGCACTACCGACCGGGCGACGCCGTCACCTTCACCGTCGCCGAGTACGACGACGGCGATGCAGACATCGACGGCCTCGCCACCGATGAGCCCCGGGAGGTTGCCAAGATGGCGGCGCTCGTGCCGCCGCTGCCGGAGGGCGGCGCGCTGCTCGCGTTGCAGGCCACGCTGCTGTCGTCGTCCGCGCGCCGCGGCGGCGGCCTCGCCATCGGCGTCACCGTGCACCACGCCGCCTGTGACGGCTCGGGCTCCACGCACTTCCTGCACACCTGGGCGGCCGCGGCCGCCGCCGCATGCAGCGGCGGTGGTGCCGAAGCGCCGCCTCCGCCTCCGGTGATCGACCGGACTCTCGTCCCCGACCCCAAGGGCCTGTACGGCGTCTTCTTCCAAGGGGCGCTGAGCACCGACGAGATGGAGTTCGTCAAGATGTCCGCCGACCAGCTCATCGCCACCTCCGTTCTGTCCAAGGAGGACCTGAACCGCGTCAAGGAGGCCGTCGCCGACGAGGCCGCGAGGCGCCGCGTCGCGCCGCCGCCCCGGTGCTCCTCTCTGGTCGCCGCCTTTGGCTTCGTCTGGTCGTGCTACCAGCGAGCCAAAGACGAAGAGAGCACCAGCGGCGGCGGCGCCTGCGCCGGCGCCGGAGCCGGCCCGATGGCCTGCCTGCTCTTTCCTGTCGACCACCGCTCGCGGGTGAAGCCTCCGCTGCCGGACAAGTACTTCGGCAACGGTGTCGGCCCAGCGTTCGCGCTGGCGCCGAAGGGCGAGGTGGCGGCGGCCGGCGCAGGTGGCCTATTCAGCGCGTGCGCTGCGGTCGCCGCCGCCATCGACGAAGCCGTGCGCGACATCGGGACATCCGCCATGGACGCGTGGAAGGACCGCGTCAAGGAGGCGGTGGCGACCGGTGCACTGCTGACCGTGGCTGGCTCGCCGAGGTTCCGCGTCTACGACCTGGACTTCGGATTCGGCCGGCCGGCGAAGGTGGATATCGTGTCCGTGGCGAGGACTGGGGCGTTGGCCATGGCGGAGAGCCGGAGTAGCTCCGGTGGAATGGAGGTCGGAGTCGCTCTGCAGCCGGCTGCCATGGAGAGGTACCGGAAGTGCATCGTCGACGCCATCGCGTGGCTCCACCAGCAGCGGAGCAGTGATGAGTGAGGGTGATTGCTGAGTGCTGACACATGCCTCAATCAGCAGCTAGCATTACCGAAAATGTTAAGGGCCTGTTTAGATTCGTGTGGACGTTCTGACGTGCACACTCTCACGTGGATAACCATTCTCCATCAAATTTATTGCGGTGGGTGTGCCTGTCTGTTCTCTCGGCGTGCTTGCCGTGTCCGGTTTCTCCACCGGCTCCTATCCCGGCCGGGGTCATCCTCGCCACCGGGTTCATCCACCCGACACCTTCGAGAAGCTCACCAGCGAGTGTCTCTCAGCCGGACCGTGGCAGGATTTTCCGTTTGCTGGGTTCGGCACCATGGTCGGCGCCATCGACACGCTCGTCGTCGTTGACACCGTCGCCACGGGATACTTCAGCACCGCCGAGGCGGCTTCCGTCGCCGGCGTCGGCGACGAGGAGCAGCAGCAGCAGGCAGCGCCGCACATGCACGACGGAGTAGGCGGCGACGACGACAAGGGGGGCACGTGCCCATGCAAATGCACACGCACGCGACGCACGCCCACACGCACGGCCCCGAGGGCGACAAGGAGCACGCGCTGCGCCATCGGATCATCGCTCATGTAAAAATCGATCGATTGATGAGCAGTTTCATCGGGTTAATAATCGTGAGTTTCTTTGCAATACGGCTTACTGAGTATTGACAGCTGTAATTAACCAATCATTTATCATCACCTTCGTTTAATGCACGATGAACACTAGAGGAGTTCATTTATCAAAGAATAAAAGAAATAGTTATACCCTTGTACTCCACTATGTAATTTTCTCGACTAGAATAGGAGTATGATCCACGCTAAAAAAATAATGCGGAATCAAATGGAATGAAATATGACCCACGCTAGTATAATTATTTATTTTGACGTTAAAAAGAGGGGGTGCATATTAACTTCAAAGGAAACGGAATGAAATGAACACATGCCTCCCTCTACCCGACCACAAACAAACCACTCAGAAAAATCAACTATGATATCTGCTTTTCCCTAAAATTCTTCTTTTTTAAAAAAATTTTTGACGGCGCGTCTGAAGACCCGAGCACCATCAAGCCTCTGGTGGTCGCCTTGAGCTTCCACCAAATGTTTGAGGGCATGGGTCTTTGCGACTGCATCATTCAGGTACTTAATCATTATCATCATCCTGCGTCGACTAGTACAGATTTTTTGGGTGCTTATTTGCGACATGGCGTTAGACAATGACGCTAGTTCTAGGTGTTCGAAATCGAAGGCCTGGAAAGGTTGATGACCAAACTATTTTTTCAGGTCCATGATGGAAAAGGGCTCCTATACCTCTCCCCACACCTTTATTACGCATTCATTATCAAATACTCCCTCCATCCCAAATTATAAATTGTAAGTCATTTTAAGAATCTTGGAGAGTCAAAACATCTCAAGTTTGACCAAAATTATAGGAAAAAATACAAAGATTTATGAAACCAAATAAGTGTACTATAAAAATATATTTGGTAAAGAATCTAATAATACTTAGATGATATTGTAAATATTATTATTTTATCATATAAATTTGGTTAAAGTTAAGATGCCTTGACTCTCCAAGATTCTTAGAATGACTTATAATTTGGAACGGAGGGAGTATATCATACATTTGATTTCCAAATGACACTTGTGTTATTTTTAAAACCTTATAGATTGATATGCAAAGGCGAATACACTGCCACATGTGAGCAAGATGGAGGTATAGATAAACCTATAATTTCTTTAATTCTTGAAAGCAGAGGATTAACGATGTCCTAAACTTCTAGATATGTTCAAAAGTTCCGAAGACATCTCAGGAAGCTCTGGAGATAACCAGCTTGTTCTTTTGACCAATCAGCGCTTATTTTCAGCCACGAAACAGAATTTTTCTCTCACAACAAATCAGCACGAGCCCCAATCAGCCTTATTTTTCAGCCAAAAGAACAGGCTGAACGAAAGACTACAAAATAGCTACCAAAAGTGCTTCAAAAATAGATCGCCGAGTGACCAACTTCCTTGGGGTGTGGAGGTCCTCTGTGTACCCTTCTCTTGACCTGAAACATCACTAAAAGGTAAATTGGGTGGAAAACATTACAACAACGAGAGAGAGAGAGAGAGAGAGAGCAAGGAGACAGGTGCGTCTTTACAACAAGCATGCGTGACATAAAGATTTACCATGAGGTTTGGCCCTCTTTGGTAGGGGCGCGGGCCCTCTTGTTGGTACGAGGTCATACGTCAAGATGGTGGTGAGGAGGGTTGATGAGGACGGCACACATAACACATACGGAGCACGATGTGCATCAACGACAAAGAAAAACAAACGAAATTTTTGCCTTGTTATAGTCATAAAATTATAAGGTTTCAATTGTCCGTTCCATGTTTCTCTCCGCTTTACATCGTACAAAAATCAATCGTAGTAAGGTGAATCTCAAAGCAAGAACCCATTTGCCTTGATAAGAAACTTTGCAGGGGGTGGCCTGATCCCCTCTCCTCGTGAATGCGACGGCCCACAGGAATAACGAACGAACGCCTTCCCCTGCAAAACCGGTCTGGAGATGTAGAGCTGCCGCTACCCAGGTACACCGTACACTAACACATCATGGCCCCG
This sequence comes from Eremochloa ophiuroides, assembly GCA_038502445.1. Taxonomy (NCBI): domain Eukaryota; kingdom Viridiplantae; phylum Streptophyta; class Magnoliopsida; order Poales; family Poaceae; genus Eremochloa; species Eremochloa ophiuroides. Next base: position 61,558,276 of record JAHLJS010000006.1, read on the forward strand.
GCTCATGTGGCTTGTCGCTGAACACCCTCTCTCTGGCCTTCTCGGCCTGCAAACGACAACAAGAGCAATGCACCTATGGCTATGAGAGATCATAACACACAATGCAAGTCTTCGAAGATGACTCGATTATTTGTTCATCTTTGCTTGCAATAATAAGGCCTTGTTTACTTCACAAATAATTTTCTCTTTCTTCATCACATCGATTGTACTTTTCGTCTGTATGGAGCACTAAATGAAGTAGCAGCTGTTGCATGTTTGTACTTTTTGCCTGGCTAACTCGAGATGAATTTTTTTTGTCTACTTGGACCATAATTAGACAAAAGTTATCAAATACAAACAAAAGTGTTACAGTGCACTTTTCCCCACTTCTCACCAAATAAACAGGGCCTAAACTGCATGCATTTCATCAAAAAATAATAATAATAAACTGTGTGCAGCCTTGCCCATGCTGCTGATGGATCAGAGAAACGAACGTACCATCTTACGCCAGTCGGTGAAGAATGTGATGGCGGACATGAGCGTGGTCTGCGACAGGGAGCCGCAGACGACGCCGATCCAGAGTCCCCTCGACCCCATGCGCAGCACAAAGCCAAGGAGGATCGCCATCGGGATCCCCAGCAGGTAGAACGAACCAAGGTTTACGTACGCGCCCAGGTGCTGCCACCCGCACCCGCGAGCGACGCCTGATGTGATGAAAAAGATTGACAAATCTGATGACTGCGATTATGTTTGGAGTACTGTCTTTCGAGATGTTAGATACAGTACAACAACAAACCTGAAAGAACTCCTTGGAGACAGTCAGTTATCACGGTGATGCAGACGAGAGGAACCATGGCGGCGACCGACGAGATGACCTCCTCCTCGCTGCTGTAGGCGATGCCCACAAGCCGCCGTGCCGCTAGAAGGGTTCCGCTCACGACAACCGCGTCGATCCCCGCCATGGACAGCACCACGCGGACTGCTGATCGAGCTCCCTCAGGGTTCCCAGCACCCAGTTCATTTGCTACTCGCGTGCTGTTTTTTTTTTTTTTTAAAAAAAAAGAATGATCAAATGATGAACCGCTTCAATTCACAGAGAAAAAGACAGAGTAATAAGCATCTTCCATGAAAGCTAAGTTCCACCAGAATCATACCTTCCGGCAGCTCCAAGCCCAAAAGGTATATTGAAGAGCAACGTTACACTTGTGAGGCTGTTACAAAAGGATTTGGGAAACATTATTAGGCAAACATCGTTGTAGAAGCAGAATCATGTTTGCATATAACTGTGACCATGGATTCACTCTGTAGTCTTTACCAGATCGAAAGCACTGAGGTCTGCAGCTCAGGGTTGGGTAGAAACCCTGACATGAGAATAAGGAGCTCAAATGACCACCATTCAAGACTGGGACAAAACAAAAAATATTAGGCACAGGTCAAAGAGGAATTCAACATATATAGGGATTAGATTAGAGAAAGAGAAAGCTTAAGTGTACCACATCATAAGTGCAGAAGGCAGCGCTAGGCGCAGGAACGCGTCCACTCCCCTGAAGACCTCGATCGTGGGGCGCGTGCGTGTCTCCTTGCAAGAGCTCGACAACACGATGTACCCAACGAGCATGGCCACATTCAGCCAGTACGATATGCTTATCGTCAGGGCTGCGCCTGTGTACCCAAGGCCAGTCTTGAACACCATCACGTAGCAGAGAGGGATGTGGACCGCCGCCGTCGCCACGGACGACAGCAGCAACGGGTATATCAGGCTCTGCGTCTGCAAGAACTTGGTGAGCGGCTGGATCGCAGCGTTGGCGAAGAGCCCCGGGATCATCCAGATCATGTACCTTCCAGCGCCTTGGGAGATGAGAGGGTCTTGCCCTATCAGGACTAGGATCTTGTCCATGAACAACCAGAGCAGCGAGAGAGGGATGCAGACGACGAGGAGTGTGACCACTGCTCTGTAAGTGTCTAGGCCTAGTTTATGGTACTGTTTTGCACCGTAGGCCTGGCCACATAGCGTCTCCAGGGCACTTGCCATTCCAATCTGTTTCGCACAAAGTGCAGAGCAGGCGAACAATAGTAGTCAATAGCAGGTGAAGATGCTCAGTACTAGCAGGTGAAATCATCACAATTTCTGGTCTGTAGAATGAGGAGGATGCCCCCCATGTGTTGCGGAGTGCACCCCACAAGCTATGTAGCAAGTAGCAGTATTAGTTCGTTTAATTAATTTTTTTTTTATCAGAGTGCGTTTAAATTTGCGTTTAAGTAGATAATATTTGTAGAAGCAAAAGTATTGTTCAGATAACACTATTCTACGTTCTTAAAGTGAACTATTGGGCTAGTGCAAATGATTATTGTCATGAACCAGGCTATGTTAATATAAAAGTTAGGATGCCGTTATTGGACATAAGGATATGATCTGTACAACACGGCTCTATAGATGTGGACATCTTGTGTGAAAAACAATTATGCACGCTAGTGGATATAGTTTATAAGACGAGATGAAAAAGAATAATTGTTACGAGCATTTCTTTTTGACTGTCATGGGGGGATTACTCCCCACCTGTACATAGATTGATATAACAAAAACGGCTCATTATAGGTTTTACAAATGTTGAGGAGAGAAAAAACAAGAAGAAGACGCTTGAGCACTTAGGCGACCACATGTACACACAAGAGCCCTTCGACGATGCCTCTAGGGAGGTGAGTGACGCCAGAACGTAATCATCGTCCGCCAAGCAAGAGTTGGCAAAGCTTTCGCCCGAGCCTTGTGCCGCAGGGTAGCTACATCACGCCCGGGGGGGAGGGGGCTATGGGCAATTATAGCAGGATTCATGTCCTATTTCTAAGAATCTGGGGACGAAAAACAAGCTCTCACCAGGGTTTTACTTGACCCCCAAAAATAGGGCACCCTCTATTTTCTCCCTCAAACCCTCACCCATGTGGGTTCACCTCAAGACTCTTTATTCCTCTATTGTGTTCATTTACCCTTGTTTCCATTCGCACACTCCCTATCCTCCCGTGTGCCACCATGTTGACGGTAGTTATACCCTATTCTGTACCATCTTAATCGTCAACAAAACACACTTTTCAGGGGAGAAACAAGTAAACATATAGTGACTTAGGTACAATTAACTTGGTTCCACATGTACATGGTAGTATTTGCTTGCAGGTACTAAAACCAGGTGTTTTCAGAGTAGAGAAGCATTAAGAAGAGAGTGGAGCACCTAGAGGGCCCACATGTAGGTCGGTCGACCTACATGTGGGGCCCACCAGGGCTCTACTGACATGGCATGATCCATGTGACACTCTACTCAGCTCAGTTCCACCATCAGATCAAAGTTGTGCTTCCAATCAACGGTGGAAGATCAAAGCACATGGATTAAGACGTGAACCGACAAGTACCAATAAATCAAGTACACAGCCATGCTCTATGACTGGTGGGGACAACACCTGGCTGGGCCCACCTGTCATAGGGGGTCGGCCGACCCACCCATGGTGGGCCCAGGGCACCGCCATGCTCCACCGCCTTCCTGCATGTTTCACACATGCTGGTTTGATCATCACCGTTCATCTAAGACGGTTTCAAGGACGGTTTATCCAAGGTCCAAGGAGGAAAGGCACGTGGATTGATGACATGGCACTCCTCTTCTTTCCCCCTATAAATACCACCTAGTCCTTCACTCTAGACATCAAGTATCAAGTGTATCATAAGAAGAAAGACTACTTAGTAGCTTTACTGTTAGAATAAGAGAGAAGAGAGTGAGAGAAGTCTTCAGGAGAAAGCCCCGGGCCTGTTGGGAGTCTTCTCCAAGGTGTACCTCAGTGGATGCAAGCTTATAGTAAGTTTTCCATCTGAGTCCTTTTAGTATTCGATATTCTGGTTCTGGTATTTTAAGTATATACTTGTTTTACTTGCACGTTGCTTTACTTAGTGAAGTACTCTAGTCTCTTGCAAGGATTAGAGTAGTAAGTATAGTGTAGACGTGGTGTCTAGACTATATCTTATCAGTGTGGGCCGCTTGCCGCACGGATTGTTTGTGGGTGCCAACAAGTGGTGATAGCCTTGTCTGGTCTTAGTATCCCTCCACGTATGTAAGACAAGTTATTAAAACGGCAAGGCATCATTACAATAGCATAGCCGCCTCGGGAGGAGTTATATCTCCTCCTGTTTAGTCTATCGCCTCTTGTAAAGGGAGGAGGTGTATACCTCTTTATACTTAGAAACCCAAGACCAGATATCTTTTGCTACATAGGGACCTCTCTATACCTATATCCTAACCCCCTTTGATCACCAAACTCTTCGATCACTATCTGACGGCCTTGAACCTAGTTAGTTCACTTCACATTCCCCGTGGAAAATACGATACCTGGAATACTCCTGGTGAATGCTACATTGACTACCGTACGCTTGCGGTATATCCGTTTGCCACTTTTGGTGCCAACACACCACCATCTCCAAATCCAACCATCGGCCACTGTGTTTACTGTTCTCGCCAACTAGATCTACTCCCCCCATTTCCTTGCCAGATTAAGGGTCCACCTTCCGTGCGCCACTCCCTTTTTCCTTGCCGGATTAAAGGCCTTAACCAAAAGCATAGATTTGACCATCTTCCTCATGTTCGATCGCTCGAGCTTTGTTGTACACAACCATCCTACAACTGAACATGAGCTCCTTTGGCGATCTTCCTCCCGACCTGGTGCCCTCTTCCACGAGTAGGCATGCGTCGCCACCAAACCCCCTATCCCTATCGTCGTCCTAGACTTGTGAGATAGACTGGAATGGGTGCGCCACTGGTGGCCCCTGTGTTTGCCGAGTAGGCAAGTATGCATCACCGCTCACCATCATCCCATGTTCTCTTTCCCAATCAAGGGGCAATATAGCACGTGTGCACCACCTCTATCTCATCTACTCTTCCCTGAGCATAGGTAAGAACTATGTGGGTTGGCAAAAAAATTGATGAAATTGTTTATGCGCATCAGGAAAACTAAGCATAATTTTATATCAATGATTGTCAAAAGTTGATGAAATTGAATATATTTGATTGAGGACATTGGCATGTGGAATGATGTTTAATTCTAATTTGGATAACTATGACTTGATGCTAGATATATGCGGAATGATGATCTATTATTTTAGATTGAGCTAGGCAATTGGGGTGTATAGCGATGGTCTACTATTTCAGACCAACACAATTGGATTGTGCAATGATGATTTACTATGATTTACATCGATGATGTCTTTTGATTTGCAACCATAGTTCAAATGTTCCGAGCACAAATTCATTGCCTAATGTCTTTTTGTCGGGTACCAAAGTTAGGGGTACCCAACTTCGATGCAAAAACGCTCATTCCCAACATGGCCTGGCCCAAGTAAGGCCAGTGGAAGCCCACGAAGGCCGCGCCCGAAGCCCACGAAGGCCGCGTCTACAGAGGCCCACGACGTCATTGCACCAATGACAGCCAACCCTCGGGAGAGCGGCACCCTCGGCGCCAATTCTCCGATTCGCCCGAGCCTCCTCAGGAGAGCTCGGGAGAGCGGCACCCTCGGCGCCCAAATCTCCGATTCGCCCGAGCCTCCCCGGGAGAGCTCGGGAGAGCGGCACCCTCGGCGCCCAAATCTTCGATTCGCCCGAGCCTCCCCGGGAGAGCTCGGGAGAGCGGCACCCTCGGCGCCCAAATCTCCGATTCGCCCGAGCCTCCCCAGGAGAGCTCGGGAGAGCGGCACCCTCGGCGCCCATTCTCCGATTCGCCCGGGCTTCCCCATCCCCCTCGAGCGCAATCTCACAAAGGCATCCAAGGCACCGGTGATGTCAGCAGAGCAATTTTGGACCACAAGAGACCTCCCTGACCACTTTACAGGCACTATCCCGTCAGGCGAGATTCTCGACGCAACTGTGCTTCGCACGCCCCTGATGGCCATACCATCTGTCAGGATTTCCCTGGCAGAGGATTTGATAGGCCCACTACGGCCGTCCTCTCCACGGTATGGTCTACGGTGCGCCGCCCCGTTTTCCGCCGGGGTCTATCAACTCCGACTGCGACAGTCCGAGCGCCTGACGACGGGCTACGCAAGAACGGGAAAGGCGCCTACTGCACTGTCCACTCAAAAGGACGAGCACGCCTTCCATCCGGGCCCACCTAACCCTTAGGAAGTACTGTTCAAAGGCCGAAAATATGACCAGGGGAGATATCCCCTGCTCCATCCCATCACGCCTTTAGGAGTCCCGAGCCTCGGGAGACAACGCCCCGAGGCGACTCACCCTCTTGTCACATCGTTGAAAGCCCATGTTTGGTTTTGGGTAATTGATGAAACCTAGTTTACTAACGATTGCTCTAAGTGTCTCATGAGAATTGATTAGCAAATGGCAAGATGGAGCAAAGGACCGGGTCGGTGGAAGTCACAAGTAAAGGGCAATGACGGCGTCCATGAAAACGGTGTAAGTCCATCAACAAAGGAGAAAGCCCTATTGACGGCATCCATGCAAATGGTATAAGTCCATCATCATATGTGTCCACAAGGTCCATCAAGAGATGAGAAGGAAGTTGATAAGAAACCGGGAGCTCAAGGCAAAGGTATAACCAATAGGAGCTCTTTTGGTTTTGGTGATCAAGACTCCATAGAGGGAGTGATCACATTTAGGATAGATAGCCGTACTATCAAGAGGGGCGAAATCGTTGATGAAATACGGTTATCAAGTGCCACTAGGTGTTCATGATCATTGCATACGCATATAGATGCTAGTGACACTAACTTGACCCGTGGAAAACTCTTTTGAAAAGGCTAACACACGTGCACAAGGTGTAGAACAATTGGTGTTAGCACATGGGAACAAAGGGTGAAAGGTTTGAGTGAAAATCCTGAGAAAACAGAGCGTCGGACCGTAGAGTCTCAGAGCGTCGGACCAATGTCTTCGGTCCGACGGCTAACACTGCTGTGAGCGTCGGACGCTTAGTCTCTGAGCGTCGGACCATTAGCCGAAGAGTCCGACGGTGCAGATCGTGCGAGAGATAACACGTGGCGAGCTCTGAGAGCGTCGGACTCTCGGCGTTAGTCCGACGGTGAGCGTCGGACCAACGTCCGACGGTTTTCAGGGCTCGGGGAGCTCTCTGGAAGCGTCGGACGGCCGCGTTCGTTAGAAACAAAGAAACACAATGTGATAGGAACCAAATGGGTCTTTAGAAACAAGCAAGATCAAGATGGCATAGTAATAAGGAACAAAGCTAGATTGGTTGCACAAGGTTATACTCAAGTTGAAGGTCTTGATTTTGGAGAAACCTATGCACCGGTTGCTAGATTGGAGGCCATTAGAATCTTATTAGCCTATGCTTGTGCCCATAACATCAAGTTATATCAAATGGATGTCAAGAGTGCATTTCTAAATGGGTACATCAATGAGTTGGTTTATGTGGAACAACCTCCCGGATTTGAAGATGTGAAGAAACCCAACCATGTGTACAAGCTAAGAAAGGCATTGTATGGTTTGAAGCAAGCACCTAGAGCATGGTATGAGAGATTGAGAGATTTCTTGCTCTCAAAAGGGTTCAAAATGGGAAAGGTTGATACTACTCTCTTCACTAAGAAGCTTGGAAATGATCTATTTGTGTTGCAAATATATGTGGATGATATCATCTTTGGATCAACAAATCAAGACTTTTGTGAAGAATTTGGAAATATGATGGCAAGTGAGTTTGAAATGTCCATGATTGGTGAGCTTAGCTACTTCCTTGGTCTTCAAGTTAAGCAAATGAAGAACGGTACATTTGTAAGTCAAGGAAAGTACATAAGGGACATGGTGAAGAAATTTGGATTGGATCATGCAAAGCCCATGAATACTCCTATGGCAACTAATGGGCATTTGGACTTGGATGATAGTGGCAAAATGGTAGATCAAAAGCTATATAGATCAATGATTGGAAGTCTCCTTTATGTGACCGCATCTCGACCGGATGTCATGTTTAGTGTGTGTATGTGTGCAAGATTTCATGCCTCACCAAGAGAAAGTCATTTGAAAGCCGCAAAGAGAATATTGAGATATTTGAAGGGCACACAAGATGTTGGGTTGTGGTATCCTAAGGGGTCCAATTTTGAGCTTATTGGATATTCGGACTCCGACTATGCCGGTTGCAAAGTGGATAGAAAGAGCACTAGTGGAACTTGTCAATTGCTTGGAAGGTCACTTGTATCATGGTCTTCAAACAAGCAAAATAGTGTAGCTCTCTCAACGGCCGAAGCGGAATACATTAGTGCCGGAAGTTGTTGTGCACAATTGCTTTGGATGAAGGCAACTTTGAGTGATTTTGGATTGAAATACAAGAAAGTGCCTCTGCTATGTGACAATGAGAGTGCTATCAAGCTAACCAACAACCCCGTACAACATTCAAGAACAAAGCACATTGACATAAGGCATCACTTCATTAGAGATCATCAAATCAAAGGGGATATTGCAATTGAAAGTGTTGGCACCGAAGATCAATTAGCGGATATCTTTACCAAGCCACTTGATGAGTCAAGATTTTGCAAATTGAGAAATGAGCTAAACATACTAGACTACTCCAACATGAAGTGAAACGCATCCTACATTATATGACATGCCTCTCCTTCGACTAAAGCAAGGTAAAATTGGTTGACATGGCATTCATACTTTGATAAGGATTTGTCTAGTTCATGTAGACATGAAATGCAACTTATAGGCTCATTCATGGAAAATCAAATGCTTTCATGTATATATGGTACCACTTTTGTTCTTTTTGCTTGTATGATCAAGTGGTAGCATATGACATATTGATGGGCTTGCATACCTAGTGTTAAATCTAGAACATGAGCTCATGATGTGTAACTTCACATGGTCAAGATAACCCTACTAGTGAGGTGTGAAGAAGCTTGTCCTTGGATCAAACTTAGTTACATATTCTAGGCAAGTGATCTAGATTGAACCAATGTGTAAAAGAACTAAACCCCATTTATTGACTTGATATTCCCATAATTTGTACCATTTTTGGTGATTGTTGACAAAGGGGGAGAAGAAAGTCACAAAGATAAGAAAGGAAAGGGGTCGATTAAAAATTTGAAAGCACACAAGTAGGGGGAGCAAGCTCATGAATAAGTTGTTGCATTTGTGTATGCATTAACATATGAAATGTTGCATTGTCAAAACTTCAATTCCTATATTTGTTTGAATTGATGAAATGCTTAGAAATAGGATTTGAATGGTGATTTGACAATCTAGCATGCGTAGGACTTATATGCCATACAAAGTACCTCTTTTACTTAAAAATTGATCTCACGAGGTATTTTGAGTTTGTGATGCATGACTAGTAAACAATGGTGCTAAGGATGGTATATTTCCGCAACTCCGATGGTATCACGCTTCAAAGGTCCATTCTATATACCTTAGCATCATTTGATAGTAGTAGCTCACCCAAACTTTCAAATTCATGCATATGTGAAAAATTGAACCAAACACAAGGAATCACATATGTAGGGGGAGCTAATACTACCAAAGTGCAAACTTGGTTTTCATTTCATATCTTTGTGAAGGTTGTCATCAATTACCAAAAAGGGGGAGATTGAAAGCCCATGTTTGGTTTTGGGTAATTGATGAAACCTAGTTTGCTAACGATTGCTCTAAGTGTCTCATGAGAATTGATTAGCAAATGGCAAGATGGAGCAAAGGACCGGGTCGGTGGAAGTCACAAGTAAAGGGCAATGACGGCGTCCATGAAAACGGTGTAAGTCCATCAACAAAGGAGAAAGCCCTATTGACGGCATCCATGCAAATGGTATAAGTCCATCATCATATGTGTCCACAAGGTCCATCAAGAGATGAGAAGGAAGTTGATAAGAAACCGGGAGCTCAAGGCAAAGGTATAACCAATAGGAGCTCTTTTGGTTTTGGTGATCAAGACTCCATAGAGGGAGTGATCACATTTAGGATAGATAGCCGTACTATCAAGAGGGGCGAAATCGTTGATGAAATACGGTTATCAAGTGCCACTAGGTGTTCATGATCATTGCATACGCATATAGATGCTAGTGACACTAACTTGACCCGTGGAAAACTCTTTTGAAAAGGCTAACACACGTGCACAAGGTGTAGAACAATTGGTGTTAGCACATGGGAACAAAGGGTGAAAGGTTTGAGTGAAAATCCTGAGAAAACAGAGCGTCGGACCGTAGAGTCTCAGAGCGTCGGACCAATGTCTTCGGTCCGACGGCTAACACTGCTGTGAGCGTCGGACGCTTAGTCTCTGAGCGTCGGACCATTAGCCGAAGAGTCCGACGGTGTAGATCGTGCGAGAGATAACACGTGGCGAGCTCTGAGAGCGTCGGACTCTCGGCGTTAGTCCGACGGTGAGCGTCGGACCAACGTCCGACGGTTTTCAGGGCTCGGGGAGCTCTCTGGAAGCGTCGGACGGCCGCGTTCGTTAGTCCGACGCGCTGTGTAATTTCAGTCCGACGGTGCAGTGGCAGTGGGCGTCGGACCGCGGGTGTTAGTCCGACGACCCACCGTCCGACGGTTCGTTTTGGCGCGAGGAAATAGCCGTTGTGATCCAACGTTCGACTTCAAACGGCTAGTGACACGTGGCGTTCATCCGAGGCGTCGGACCGTGCGGATTAGTCCGACGCTCGGGCCGTCGGACAGTCCGACGGTACGCAGTGAACTCTAAACGGCTAGTTCTTTGTGTGTGGCTTATAAATAGCGACTTGGCCGGTTTGGGGAGCATCTCTTGGCACTCCTAAACATCATAACATACTTGTGAGCCTTCCCACTCCACTCTCACTCATCCTAGTTGATTGTGTTCATCATTTGGTGAGTTTGGAGAGCATCAAGTGCATTGCATTGATAGAGATCATCTAGAGGCACTTGGTAGTGGTGATTCGCAGCGGTTTCTCTTGTTACTCTTGGAGTTTGCCGACTCCTAGACGGCTTGGAGCTGCGAGGATCGTTGAGGGGAGTTGGTGATTGTCTCCGCCTCCGATCGGTGAAGTTGTGAGGGGTTCTTGAGCCTATCCCCGCGGGAGATCGCGAAAGGCATCTTTAGTGGATTGCTCGTAGCTTGGTGGATCCCCATCTTGTGTTGGTTGTGCGGCACCCTTGAGAAGGGTTTGGCGTGTGATGCCAATTAGCGCGTGAACCTCCAAGTGGGTGTATCGCTACAACGAGGACTAGCTTGCCGGCAAGCAAGTGAACCTCGGTAAAAAATCTTGTGTCATCTCTCTACCGAGGATTTCCCTTATATGTGATTGATTGGTTATATTGGACTTCATATCATCTCTTCACCGGGGGTATTGAAATCACCTTTACTCTTTACATTTGTGTATTTCTCTTTTGTGTAGCTTGTTAGTTAGTTGCTCACTTAAGAGTGGTGTAAAGTAGTAACATAGTCTTTGAGTGTGAACTAGAGATCATAGTGTAGTATACTTATCTAGTTGGCTTGCATAGTGTAGTTTAAAGCTAGTGCTTTGCAAAGCTTGCTATTGTTACTAATCGGCTTGTGAAGTGTTGTTTGTAGATTTTTATAGGCTATTCACCCCCCCTCTAACCATTTAGGACCTTTCAATCGTGCGGAAGGATAGCCGATAGGTGTGACCCTACGGCACGTCGTAATCCGACGACTGTTGCCGCCTTGGAACTCACCAAGATCGTGCGAACCACTAGGGCCATATCCTGGAAACGCGAAGAAAAGACCGTAGCTGACGACATGATGTAATCCGACGACTGTTCCCGCCTTGGAACTCACCAAGATCGTGCGAACCACGACGGCCATACCCCGGAGATGCGGAGAAAAGACTGTAGCTGACCATAGTCAAACGGGGAACAGCAGCTCGTCGCTGTAACAGGCGTAGCATTGTAAGCGCTGCCCTTGTCTCTCCCTTGCGACTATAAAAGGGAGAGCAGAGACCAGCTTTAGGGGGACGGAGAAGTTCTAAGTTCTCACCACACCTACACACCCACAGCAAACGACTTGTAAACACTTAGACACTCACAAGAGACCTGGGAACACTTCCCTCTCTCGCCTAGCTTGTAACCCCCTACTACGAGCACCCAGGTGCAAGGCAACACGACTCTCCTCTCCGCTGGACGTAGGGCTTGCTTGGCCTGAACCAGTATAATCCCTGTGTTCTCCCTTGCACACCATCCGTAGCCTCAACCGCAAAACACATATTTACTAGCCGGTGTTAGCCCCGCTAAAACTAGCACCGACACTTTTGATTTGCAATTACTAATTATAATTGTCCTAAACACATTTTCATTTCCTATGATGTCTTTTAATTAGGAATTAGATTTGATTGTGATGTGTTTGCCTTCAGATGGCACCTTATCTTAATTTTAAAAATTTATTTGCACGTTTGAATTTGGATAATTTGCATTAACTATTAATATTATAGTTTGCAATCATATATATGTAGTATCAAATAGATAGAATATACAAAGTATGTGAGAAAAGAGAGAGAAAGTTTCTCTATAAGGACCTTGATGTCAGCTCTACATCTAGAGTTGATCCTAAAATATAGATGGCCTTCAATCATAGTAGGGACCTGATTTGAGGGTTTATACCGAAGTTGCTCTAAAGAAGAGGTGGTACATGCTAAATTATCTTCTCTTGCCTCTTACATGTGACACAACACAATGACTAAACTGAAGCCTTAAAATGAATAGTATGCAAAACCTAGTCATTGTCGTCTTATATATCAATTACTAGATATTACCCGGACACTGATGCACATAGAAAAAATAATCAACAGCCGTCGTCGTGAACAACAGTTTATGTGCAATATGACATTTCCGGTGGAGAACGACACTGTGTACTTTTTATCATAAAAATTGTACCAAGAAAACATACTCTAATCTGCTGACGGCAACTTATGCTGATTTTGTTAAAAAAAAAAGAAACTATGCTGAAATAATGACTGACCTAAACTGAAGAGTATGCATAGTCAAATTTGTCTTTGACGTTTTACTGACTAAACATGCTACAGGACTGCTAACTGGGAGAAATCAAACTTCGCATCTTTCCGGTGGAAAGGCACCATCAGAGACTGCTAGTAACTTGCATAAATCAAACGTCGTAGGGAGTTGATGGATTGCATATTTTTTCCAGTCTTACTGCAGCGCCCCTTTCGTTAGCGAACTAGCAAACCATTCACATGGCATCCACTAGTTCAGTATCATAGTTTCCAGTCACGTATAAAGGAACCAAAAGTCACGTGACCGCATGCACCTGCAACGAGACAGGCTATCGACAAAACCCATCAAAACTATGTTCTTTGCTTGTTAGCATCAGAAGATCGCACTGAAGAATTTCACTGATGTTTGCCAAGAACTCGGAAACAGCAGCACCATTCATGGCGCCCAGATGGAGGTCGATCACCGGGAACCGAGAAGTTGCACAGTGTGCAAACGCAAAGTAGCGATGATCGAGATGGCTTTCTCCAACCAAGAAAGCGTTCAAAGATGAGGACGCGAGCAGCACGGAACGGCATGCGACATTAAAGGTAAGAAAAAAAAGAGCCCAAAATATGGGGTCGAGAACGAAAAGCAGGGGGAAAGGTGGGGTGGGCGGCGGGGAGGGAACGGACCAGGAGGCTGAACCCGGAGACGTTGCCGAGGGAGGTGGCGATGGCGGCGGAGGAGAGCGGGAGCACGCCGGGGAGGTGCCCCACCATCATGTTGGACGACACCTGGACGGTGTACTGCGACAGGTTCACCGCCACCATGGGGAGGGCCAGGTAACCCACCGACCCGGCCTCGCGCGCCCACCGCCTCCACCACCTCTGCTCCTCCTGCGCCGGCCGCGGCGGCAGCAGCAGCGGCCGCGCGGCCTCGTCCTCCAACCTCGCCGTCGCGGCGGCCATCCCGGGCTCGGCCGGCCTCCGACGGGTCTCCCCAAGGCGCCTCTCGCGCGCGGCGCGCGTTGGCGTTGCCTGGAACGCCGATGCTCAGAGCCGTGCCGATTTTTGGAGCTGCATGTGTGGATTGGGCCTGTCGCCTGTTCGCGCGAATATTGGGCTAAAGCCATCCGAATTCGTCGTCTGTGCTGTCTCTGGCCGCCGTCTCGGCACGCCACGGCACGGCGTCGACTCCTTGTCATAGGGCTAGGGGCATCACGTGTCAAGCCGGTGAAGGTCAAAGTCATCATCCCCAACACATACAAAGACCACACAAACTAAATTTCAGCTAAATTATAGTCACGCTATAAATAGCTCTAAAATCTTTAGAACAAATATTTCTAACGTGACCCTCGGCTGCCTCGAAGCCCTCCACCCCTCCCTCACACCTTCGTCCCGGCCGCCACCGGCTGTTCGGCAAAGGGCAAGGATGGCGGCGGCTGGGTTTTCCCCTTCCCCCTCCCCAAATTTGGTCTCCTTGAGGGTGGCCACCAGCCACGGATTCCCAGTCCGCCTGGATCCGGCGTACCATCAGCCGGATCTGGTCTACCGTCATGCGGTTCCGCGGCATGGTGATGGGATGCGGTTGCGGTGGCCCGGAGGTGACGAGGCGCCACATGGTGCTTGGGGGCAGTGGTCGGCGACCGGATTCTCCGGTCGGCGTGGGCGCAGATCCGCGGTGGGGGTTGGTGCTCCGCCGCATCTCGTCTCTAGCTGATCCCACCAAACCCTAGCCCTGTCCTGGCCGCCGAGGAGCCAGTCGGCCGGGGAGGGAGTCGCAACTTCGGCAGCACTGTGGTGTGCCGGTCGTGCTTGTCCCTGGTAGTCGAACTTGTGTGCTAAGTGGCAGCGGTGGTCTAGCTTCTTCGGCGATACCGTGGTGGTGTGGCTGGCCGTGGTTTTTGCCGGGTGTGCTCCAGCGGCGCCAGCTAGTGGCGCCATGGTGTTGGCTCGCCTGCGGTGCCGTGGTGGCGCCGCGGCTGGTGGTGCCAGGCCATGGTGAACTCACATTTCCGCGGGAGCTGGCGAGTGTGTAACGCGCGCAACGATGGCAGTGGAGTGGAGGCTCATATCGATGACCCAATCCGACTGAGGGGAAATGAGGCTCATGTCGATGCCCACAATCCGACCGGGAAAAGAGAAGGCCAAGGTGGTGGACTGTGTCTTTGGTTGCTTTGCGACTGCATACATGCTGCTATTATGATTCCGATGGTGGCGAGGTGGAGGTGAAGTTTTGGAGCAGTTCGGTTGTACCAATTCACCCCCGATGGTGTGCCCGTACTCTCGGAGTGTCCAGTGGCGAGAGTGGAGAGGCCCCTGTGCGCTTTATGGTGGTGTTTGCAAGGAGTCGTGTGCCGAGGTGGGTGTGGTGAGGCCCTCACGCGTTTGAGTTAATTTAGAGGTCTTGCATCCGGTGTATTGTTTTAGTCGTTTTAGGGTGTATGATGCAGTAGGACTTCTCTTCTTACATCCTCTTACACTTGGCTTTGGCTGGGAAATCGACGATCGCGTGGGTGTGACCTGAAGAGGACGATGGCATGGGGAGAGTCGTCGTAGCTACACGGCTTGCAGCGGACTGTGGCGGCTAGTTTCTGCATGTCAGCGACTGGTTGAAGCAGGACATCATCGGAAATGATGGCGCTTGGTCGGGTAGGATAAATATTTGAACAAATCCTGAAGCTTCTTAAAAATATTTTTTTTTGCTACAGGTCCATATGAGCCTAGCCTTTTGTGAGCCCAGACTAAACTAGAGATGGCAACGGGTACATAGCCGACGGGTAGTAGCAACCTATACCCGCACCCTCAAAATAAAATTTTACCCGTCGGGTTACCCGTACCTGCGCACGGGTAGGATAATGCTTTCATACCTGTACCCAACGGGTAATTCTACCAGACGGGTAACCCGTATCCGACAACATACCCAATATTTACATATATTTATCATACATTCACATACAAAAATAATATCATTCTAACAAATTGCATACTAACATTTATATTAAAAAACATCATTGCAATAAGATGATATTAACATACAAATATGGCATCATTACATCTTAGTCAAGCTAATAGAAAAATTGCTAAAATACCTCGTCTGCGGGTATTTCTTACCCATGGGTATGCGGGTATGGGTAGTACACACCCACACCCGTACCTGCCATACCCGATGGGTATAGGATTATGTCCAATAATGTACCGTCGATGAGGCCCACAGGGGGATTTATGAGGTGCGCGCATGGATGTATGAGGCCCTGTTCTCTTATTTCCCATTTCATGGAGTTTACAGAGGATTGGGAGGAGATTTTGACTTGCTAAAGATGTAAACCCTATGGATTGATTGCAACCAAACGAGGCCTGAGGGAGAGCACGAGGAGTAGCCAACAGCAATCCCTCACTGACACTAATACCCAAAATAGACGCATAGGAAAATAAAAGTTCCATTGAGAATCCTGGTCTTTTATGGTACCTATGTATGTAGGGGTGTAGTGTTAATCAAAGATAATTTAGCTAAAAGTAATTAGTAAATTTACAAATAAAATTAAGCATTTGTTCTTTAAGTGCCATTTTAATTTGCTCGTGCTATCTGGTCTACAATAAGTGTCTAATCATGACCTAAATAGGCTCAAAAGATTCGTCTCGTGGGTTTTGCACTAAATATGCAAACATGCAAAAGATTCATCTAGTGTATTTAATGCTCCATGCATGTGTCCAAACATTTGATGTGACAGAAATTTGGAATTTATAAGTGTATCTAATAACAGGGCCTACATGAGCTATCCTATAAAAGCCAACATCACAGGATTTGGTTACAACGACATGTCAACAATTAGCGCAGGTGGCTAATGAGTTTTTGATCCAAACATATATGTGTGGCAGTTGTATAGTCTACAAATGGAGTGTTACCAGTGTTTGTAAGGGCGTGTGCATCCTAGTTATGTGAGGCCGAGAGTGTTTCTAGATTCTTGTATTAACTCGATGCTGTGAACTTGAAATTAATAAAGTTTCCCTTATGAAAAAATGGATTAATCAATTAGAGCATTATTTCAACTATGAACATAATTTATCAGTAAGAGGACCCTAGAAGCTTTTCTTATTTGTATATAGTTCACATATGATCAAAACAACAACTAATGGTTAGGATTTGTGGTATCTAACATCTCTAGATCTCTGACGCCACGACAAATGCAGGATGTCATGAGTTTTAGATTAGGTTGATCAAGCATAGATAACGTATTGTGTTTTTAGCCAGTGGCATTATATTTGTCCACGAACTGTAATTGCACAATTGTCCATATTAACCATTTAAAAGTTGCAATTATTATGTTTATTTCTAGGAGGCAACTGCATGCATGTTGTTAATCCAAGATCATTCTTTTTGGACTTCTAAGTTGAAGAGCTATGGTATGTTGTTTTACATAGTAGTGGCCAGGCCAAAAGTGTCTGGAGTGGCCTGTCTGATTTAATGTAAGTGATCTTTGGATCGGGAGTGATCAACGGAGTAAGATCCACCGTTAGGGCTTGTGCACATCACGTTTTTACTGTAATAACAGTCACCCTCTACCTATACGTCCACTCATACAGATATACCGTACAGCTTCCGCCGTCTGGCAACCATTGCGCTGTCCGAAAACGAGCGGACGCCCGATGACCGCTCAAGTTGGATCTAGACGGGCCGTAATGTTTTTCGGCTGTTTTGAGAAGGTGTATGAGCTGGCCTTTGGGCTGTGAGGCCATATTGGTGCTCTCTCTCCTCCTCCTCGGCTCCTGGCTCTGTTTTTCTTTCCTCTTTCCTATTAGCTAAACATGCTTTTGGTGAAGGTAGGGAATAGAAAAGCTTCAACGAGACTACACATGTGAATCCGTTGCGACGTAAGCATGCATCATCTCGGTTTTAATTATTGTTCCAAGCACACATCCATCCAGGGTTCTTTCAAAGTCCAAACCTTTGAAAGATGTCGGAACAGCAGGGTGGTAGTCAAATCCAGAAAACTCCATGCGCTGGCACAGCACAGCTTCTCGTTGCATAACCGAAAAATAAACAATGCAGGTAGCGGCCGGCGTATGAGTTGTCTTTTGGCCTGTGACCTGTGTGAACTATGATTGCCATTTTCGTTCGCTCCGATCCTTTCTCCACAGTCTTCCCCCATCGCGCCAAAAAGGTCAAGGTGCATGCCCCTTGGCTACTGTTTATTTACTCCTATTTTTTCCGACAAATTAAAGCAACGGGGAACGAGGGTCTCCTTCATCTAAACAAAACAGGGGGAAGACGAGTGCCCTGGACGGCTACCTTCGAGATGAAAAAGGGTCAAACTGGTTGGTGATTTTGTGTTGTAACGGCGACGCCAAGATTGCCCAAGCACGGCAGGCAGGGATTCCCCAGGCTAACTAGCTAGTATGTAGCCGAAAGGAAAGGCGTCCAATCAATTCAGATGGCCATGCCCTGCTCGTGTTCTTTCTTTATTATCCCGTGGCGCGGTATCCGCATGGGTGCGTGCAGCACAGGTTTGACGAGCGTGCATCGCATGGCCATATAGCCCACAGGTTCTAAACGCAAAGCGATCGATAATCAAGGATGCCCCTGCATTTGTCAAGCTATGCAGTGAAAGAAGTGCGTGCGTCATTAGCCCATCATCCGTGATCATCAGCTCCCTTTTGAGTCCGGTCTCTCTGAAACTGGGCCCCGGTGGAAAGGAAAAAGACGAGGGGAAGTGTTATGCAGTAGCCACACGGTTTCAAAGCATCTACAACCGGGAAACAAATTGCCCCTGCATTTGGCACGAAACGCACGCCCGGGAACGGGCCACCTTCCCGGACCATTTTTCTAGTCTATCTAGTTGCGGGGAAAACACATAAAAATGACGCTCCTCACCGCGTGCCTGCAGTCCACAGAGGGGGTACAAATACAATACAAGAATAAGCACTACTTGTGTATATATACTAGTGTATGTATGACTAAACTCGCAAGGATCAAAACATACATGGAGTACTGGTCAACACAGGAGTATTATAGAAGCAAAAAAAAACATTTTTCAGAACAAACGGACACGGCGCACGCAATACGTAGTACGGCGACAGGGACGAACAATAATACGGTCGGGGCCCCGGGACCGGGACGGCTCCGCAAAATGGTCGCACCTGGCCCGCACCCCACTATCCCCAAGCCCCGAACGCACCTGGTGCCTGGACGCCTGGTGGTGTCTCAGCTCAAGGTCGTCAAGCTGCCGCTATAAAACGCGCCCCGCAGCTGCAGCCTCTCGCTTGCCTGCCTGCCCATCATCTTCTCCTTCTGCCAGAAACACACGCCCACCCCCGGCGGTCCGGCACTCCGGCTGCTGTAGCGCCCCCGCACAGAAACTCACACCGCCGCCGCCTGCCGCCTGCCGGCACACGCCCGGCCAGTTCGATCGGAGTCAGAGCGCGTGGACACGGCTCGAGAATTCCGTTGGAGCAGTAGAGCACGCAGCACCTAGCACTAGCAGTGGCAGCATGGGTCGGGCGCCGTGCTGCGACAAGACGAGCGTGAAGCGGGGGCCGTGGTCGCCCGAGGAGGACGAGCTGCTGCGGAGCTACGTCCACAACCACGGCACCGGCGGCAACTGGATCGCGCTCCCGCACAAAGCAGGTGCGTACATCGATGCTTATTGTGTGCATGCAGCTCTCTCGGCTAGCGAGATGACTATACATAAATATAATTCTGATGGTTGCTGTGCTTCGTCCATGGATGGGCTCGACCTCTCAGGGCTGAACCGGTGCGGCAAGAGCTGCCGGCTGCGGTGGCTCAACTACCTGCGGCCGGACATCAAGCACGGCGGGTACACGGAGCAGGAGGACCGGGTCATCTGCTCCCTCTACAACACCATCGGGAGCAGGTGGTCCATCATCGCGTCCAAGCTGCCGGGGCGGACGGACAACGACGTCAAGAACTACTGGAACACCAAGCTCAAGAAGAAGGCAGCCGCCATGCACCACCAGCAGCAGGAGTCGTACTACCACCACCAGCAGCAGCAGCACGGCTCATCACCAGGCCGCGGCCGCCGCGGCGCCGCCGTCGCCACGCCGCGCGCCGCTGCTGCTCCCCGGAGCCAGAGCCAATGCGCCTCCGTCTCCGTGCAGCCGTCGCCCGCGTCCGCCTCGTCCGCGGTCACCACCGCGAGCGCCAGCGACGCGTGCAGCTTCGGGCCGGCGGGCGCCATGTACCCGTCGCCGTCGACGCTGCATGCCGCCGCGGCTGCTCCGGTCCTCGCGCGCTACGACGGCGCGGCGGCGCCGGTGCCGCCGCTCCCGCAGCAGCAGCAGCAGCAGCAAGCGTCTTCGCTCGTCGAGTTCTCCCCCGCGCCGCCGGCCACCGCCATCGTCTGCGGCGGCGGCACCAGCTGGAGCGGGCTGCCCCTCGACGACATGTTCCTGCCGGAGCTCCTCGGGGACAGCGAGTTCCCGCCCGCCGGCGACTTCTTCGGCACCGGGTTCGCCGCCCCGCTGCTGCTGCAACAAGACAGGGCGGCGTCGGCGTCGGCGTCGTCCCTGCAGGAGCTCTCCGCGTGCTACTTCCCGAACGCGCAGGCCGAGATGTGGGCGGCGGTAGCGGATCATCACGTTCATGTCAAGCCGCCGGCCGCCGCCGCCGCCGGCCTCTGCCACAGCCTGACATGATCGACGAGAGCACACTAGTTAATTAACGCGCGCTCCATCCGTCCACGTACTGAACATTATGATCTCTTGCTGCTAGTCGTTCTTCGTTCTTGGATCTCCGATCCTCCATCGATATGACGATCTCTCTATGAGCGAGGTCATCACATGTACATTATCTCTCTCGGTCTCTCCATATGCGCATGGTCTGTGACTAGCACCATATCATAGAGAACATTATTAGATGTGGATGATCGCCCATTGCTTTGTTTGCGTTGGGTTCCTGCGTACCAACCAGTCAGTCACTGTTCAAAACTATTCTTCCGTCGCATTGTTTCTCACTGTGATAATGACATGGTAGGGCACTAGGGCTTTCTCTCGCTCGCTCGCTCGCTTTTCTCTTCCTGCCTGCCCCTAGCTAGCTAGCTAATTCTAATTGCAGTCGGAGACGATGAAAGTCGTGCGTAGGTTCCGAGCAAACAAGTCGCCTCAAGTCTAAGCACCTAATTAATTCACGTAGAAAGTACTAGTAGTAGTAGCGCCTCGATGATCTGTCACTTGGGAGACTGTCAAATCGATCGATCGATGTCGACACCTGGATATAATAATATCTGGCCTCAATCTGTGACCTGACACTGCTGAGCGCGAGAGCACTTCCTCGGTGCGCTGTGCTTGCGTCGTCGTCCGCGACCGCGTTTCCTCCCCGTCATGATCGTGGTGAAGACGACGGCCGGCGAGGCGGCTGGCGACGGACGACGAAGCAGTGCGGGGCCGCGGGCGGTTGCGGTGCCGTGTGCGCCCGCGGCATCCATCGGCAGGCATGGCATGGACCAGCAGCGCATGAGCCTCGCGTGCATGCACGTACGGGGCAAAAGGGTACGCGCGCGCGGAGGAGGACTCGGTCCTCTCCTCGCCGACCCGGCCGTTCCATGCGATGACGAGGAGTGAGTGAGTGAGGCCACCGCCGCGAGACAGACGCTCGCCAATCACCGGCGCGGAGAGAAGGAAAGAAAAAAAAAAAACGTAAAACGAGGCGTGTGGACGACGCAAGCAAAACTCTATGGAGATTATTGAGATCGAAGAAGGGATGATTGGATTGGATTCTCTCCCTCCCTCTCTGTCCCTTGAGTATATAGTACCAAAACCATCTATCATATGTATGTTGTGCGTTTGATTAAATAAGAGAAACTTAAATAATAGTACTGTACTTTCGATCTGGTTCCAGTGCTTGATCTTTGTCACGTCTCGATGCATGTGTCGCTCCTGGAGCACATGGCCGTTGGGATTAGCGCGCGTTGGATAAACTAGGTAGCTGGCTAGCCACATTATATTTAGGCATGCCCTCCCATTGTTTTATCACAGGGGTGTTTTGACGCTTGTGGTGTGCGAGATAAAGGTGGCACCGTCTAGAATATACTAGCTAAGATCTACTTTTTTTCTAGGTAGTAGCAGTACGTATTAATTTTGTCGTAGCACGCCTAGCTAGCTAGATGACCGGCCATGTGTGACTACGTACAATCAGCTTCAAAGAAGCTTCTTTGCCGTGTATATATGCACTCGCTCACGCTAGCCCTTGAGCGCCGCCAACAATTACAGGCGCAATAGTTCTCACTCGCTCAATACGAACGAGCCTTTTGGTACCGAGTACGAACGAGCCTTTATTTTCTTCCTCTCTTTTACTTTGTTGTCGTCGTCATGGATCATCGGTCACACAAGAAACCAGCAGACGACGACACACGCCTTTCACGCCAACGATCGAACACATGCATGACACCCACCAATCATCGTCCCATTATAATACTGAGCCCATATCTTTTAACTGCATCGGGACTCGGAAGGCCAGAGAGAGAGAGAGAGAGACGAGAGATATGGATGGATGGATGGACGGATGGATATGGGCCGCTCCAATCGATAATATTTTTCGTCTCCTGGATGGATGGATTAGGTCCGTGTCAAAGTGTACCCGTCACCACCCGCCGCCCGGTCAGCGGCGCGGCGAGGTCTGCTGACGACGCAGCACCGCGCGATCAGGGTATGCCCTGGCTGAAAGGCTCAAGGGAAGGTTCGAACTGGCCTGGCATGCCGTGCCCGGTCCTCTCCCTCAGGCTCAGCCCGTTCGTCCGTGACGCACGCATGCACGGCACCCCATATGGTTACAACGTACCATCTCATCGATCAGTCACAGTGTCACACCACGCACGCACACGGACGGGACGGTCCAGTTGCAAAGCCGCGCGCCTTTATTTGCCGCCCTCGCTCGCTCTGATGTCTCATCTATGCATGGTGCGGGTGTGTGATGCATTGGAGCCCCTCGCAGCGTCACGTCGTCGCACGTCACGGGGCAACGCGGACATGGGCCAAAAGCACGTACTACGCTACCTAGGACGACGACGACTAAGGATGGAAATATGGAAACGGATATTCGAATTATCCGTATTCGTATTCGTTCGAATTGTATATGTGGATATCCGTATCCGTTTTAAAATGGATGTTAAAGTAGATACATCCGTATTCGTATTTCAGTATTTTCTCTATCCGATTCCATATCCGTATTCGACAATATCCGGCAATATCCGTATCCGAATAGAAAATAAGGTGGCATGAACTTATTTAAAAGTTTTCTCTCCATAATAAGTAAACAATTATTTAATTTTATTATTACTAATAATGCATGTAACATATTTAATAGTATATATAAAAATAAATTAAGTATTAATTTTAAATTATTAATGATACATAAAGATTAATTAATTTTAGCACTTTATAATTTAGGTTAATATAATATATTTGTCATTTTCAATTATTTTAATCCTTTAATTAATTTATTTATTGATATAAATTATTTTATATAAATTTAAAATTTCATAATAAATATTTATATAAATATAATATTGATTGATATATTTAGTTATTAAATATATATTGATAACTATATTATTTTTTGTGCTATCCTTGTCTATGCTATATACACAAATGCTTTATCTCTAGTTGTGTGATAATTACGTAATTCCAATACTAATTATAAAGTAAAATGGCTATTTGTTTTCTACCATTTTTATTTAAATTTATTCACTTGATCTATTATTTTGTTTAATATTATCTATTATAATTTAGTTTACTTCACTCTTAGAGATTATAAGAAGTATACTTTCATTTAGTTCACTTTCGTTAATGATGTACTTAATAATAAAATTTTGTTCACGTATATTAAATTTCATAATGTACGTTTTGAGTTAGATCGAGTAAATATCCGATTTCGGATCCGTATTCGAACCATCCATTTTGTATTCGTATTCGGGAAGATCCGAATCCGTATTCATATTCGAACTAAAATGTGGTAAAGGTGACATTCAAATTCGTTTTCATGCGTATCCGATCCGTTTGCATCCTTAATGACGACTGTGCCTGTGCTGGCCGGGTGAGGAGTGTAGTACGAAATATATATATCTATTAGTAATAAACAAATCAGCTATCCAATGTCTCGATAGAAAACCGATCGAGCGTGATCCTTATCTGCTCCGTACGTCGTCGTCGATCGCATGTTTAAAGAATGTGCAAAGCGTTCGCTCTGGTTGGCATGATCACGAAGGCCGGCCCCCAAAAGGATTCATAATTTAGTGAAGGGTGATTTTGGTCGGTGTGGCGGCCTAATGGATGGATGGCCCTTTATAAAATCTTTCCCTTTTGTTGTGCTGGAAATGCCGGCCGAATAAACTCTAGCTGTGGCTGCTGTAAACCGTCAGACCCTGTTCAGATGTAGTTGCAATTTGCAATTTTGACACTGTAGCAGTGGGCTCCAATCATGGCCTAAGTAGGCTTAAAAGATTCGTCTTATGATTTACATGCAAATATTTCAACTACATTTAATACTTCATATATGTGCCGTAACGTTAATGTCACTGGTTGTAATTGCAAGTTGTAGTAGGACCCTTTGAGCCTTTCTGCCGTGCCTGTAGGCTTGCGGCTTTCACTGGGTCCTATTGTCAGTGTTAGTAGTAGTAGCTGTGCCTGTTAAGTCGTCGAGGCAGGCAGGCATTGAAGCGGGAAGCCTAACTTGTGTGGGAAACTTGTGCCGGTTGGGTTCTTCATTTTTTTCCTCAGCAGTTAGCTTAATTTCTGTCCCCACATGCATATGGTCAAAATAACGGAAAGAGACTGTAGTCGCTCATGACTGGAATGGGACATAGTATGCATATATCTGGCGTAAACCTGAAGCTGCGGGAACATAACTTTGCACGTACAAGAACGTGAACAGAGACAAATGCATCCGACAGACAGCACCACCGTACCATTCTCGCTCGCAGTGCATACTGGTAATACCAAAAGTTGCCGGCACCGCATTGCCAACAACTAGTCCAGTATAGAGTACACATAACCGTCCTCTCGATCGTTTTCCCAGGGCTAAAGCTCAGATCAACGTTGCTGTAGCTTTTCATTCAAGCTTTGCCTGCCTCCCCACAGTTGATCCTAGAACTTTTTCGCACAAAAATGTAGAGACGACAGGCGAGAAAACATGGCCAAACGACTCACTACACGTGTGTTGTGTCTAGCAGTGTCCACTGCTTGGTTACTTGCAAAGCCATATGCATAAGCATGCCGGCGGTTCCAAGCAAAGTGCACGAGGACACGAAAGCACACCGTGCGTGACCGTGGTGGGTGCCTATAGCTCCACGGCGTGCTGCTGCTGCTGCTAGCTAGCTCAGCTCACTGAGAGTGCAAATCATCCGTGCAGTCTCTCCTTCTCCTGTATGCGTCCCTTTCCCTACCAACCTAAAAAAGGATAAAAGGAACAAAAGGCTAACATCTTAGCTGCACCCCCCAAGTGTTTTGAAGCTGTCCGAAAAGGACTCGCACTACCCTTCTCAAAACGCATGGGCGCAAGCGCAACGCGCAGCAAGCCAGCACCCACCACCTCCTGCAAACTGCACAACGCACAGGGCTCAGGTGTGCCTAGCAAGATTATAGGCACTTTTTTTTTTGTTTCGCTCCAGTATTATTCCCTGCAAAATGAAATGCATTCCATACATGACATTACCGGTATTTGACACTACCGGTTAGTATTAACTATTAAGATTTAAGAACTAGCAAATTGGCCTGCTCTAGTATTGTGCGGGTGGCTGAATCTTTTATTCAAACACAACTAGAATTTTAGACTTCTAAAAGGGTGGGCTTCTACTATTTTGTCACTCAAAATTAGGAGAATTGGCTTCTGAACATCCAAAGTGACCACCATTTACTTGTGGACATGCCAAAAGAAACGATTTGCTGAAAGATACTCTGGCTCTTGAAAATTATGCTGGTGGACACAGTACCGGTAAGCATACTTTTACAAAATAGATATAAAATCATATAAGTGTCCAAAAATTGTAGTATAAAATCTTATAGACTTTAGATGACGAGAACTGCACGGTAAAAATATTTGAAAATATTGTTTTGCATCGAAAATGACTATTTTGCCCTCTTCATGAATAAACAAAGTTAACCATTGTTAATTTGTTCATATATTCGTAGAAAACTAAAAATATTAAAAACATCATAGGATGTCTACAACACCAAATCATTACTATGCTAAAAATATCAGTTGAAAATACTAAAGTTTAATATATTAATTAACCTTGACAAGAGATAAATCTATAACTCAATCATGTTACATATACCATTCTAAGCTTTATCGTTTTGAGCTGGTATTTTTAGCCTACTCATGATTAGATGATATACACATCCTGTGATTTTTTCAAGATTTTTTAATGCCCTAAAAATATATGAACAAATTAACATTGGTTATCCTTTTTTATTTATGAAGATGGGTGAAATGGTCATTTTTATTGCAAAAGATATTTTGAAATATTTTTACTACGTAGTTCTCATCGTGTAGAGTCTAGAAAATTTTATAGTACAATTTTTTGGACACTTATATGATTTTATATCTATTTTATAAAAGTATTCTTACTGAGCACTGTGTCCACCAGCATAATTTTCAAGAACAGAGTGTCTTTCGGCAAATCGCTCCTTTTGGCATGTCCAGAAGTAAATGGTGGTCACTTTGGATGTCCAGGAGAATTGAGTACAAATTTTCTGTACTAAACGTTTTCTAGTAATATTTTCATATGCTATAATTAGTGATAGTGTTTTACTACTATACATAAAAACACTAGGAGAAGCTCACTGCTATGGTAGTGAAACATTTAGCTATTTTTAATTTTAAATAAGAGACTTGCTAATAGTTTCCTTTCAGGCGAGAAGTGTTTAAATAAATTTTGTAAATTGTAATTGCCCTCTTCCTGAATCGATCGGTACAAACAAGTATAGCTATTGTCGACCATATCCTTGACTTAAACCTGTTGACATATTCCCCTCCTTCCTTTTATGTATCCCACTCCTATTCTGTTGTACAATCTTTATCAGTAATGATGAGCTTCATTACTTGATAAACCCAAATGTGCAAGTCTCTCACAATCTGTTCCATTATATTTCTTGGTCGTCTTCTAAATTAGTTTTTAATTCGTCCTGTAACTTTTCTTGTGAGCCTGTACGTATGTAGTTCTTTATAAATTTGCCCTAAATATCGCTAGATCAATCACAATAATGTTGCCCATGTCTGCTGGAGCCATTATTGCACCTCGTCATCACTTCAACATCATATCAATTGGCGCATCAAGCATTCCCAATTAAACAAACTACAGAAAGTTTATTGAAGTGTGTATAATCTGCTTCCATCCCCCCCCCCCCCCCCCCCCCCCCCCCCACACACACACACACCCATAAATGTTCGTTTTGGTTTCCTTATTTTCTACTTATTATTATATGACAAAATCTAGTTATAATGCATGCTAATTGAATCCTATGTTATTATTATTTCTTTCTCATACATGTTCTATCGGTATTAGACCATTTATTTATTTTTTCTGGTGTCTTTTGATACATCTAGATTGTTCCAATATGGATCTGTAGGATCAATGTGGTAGTTTGAAGCCCTCTGTGAGTGAAAAAGATGGCATGCATTTTTAGATTTCTATAGTAACATACTAACTTTTTATTTAGCTGTCTTAAAAATATATACTTTTTTATTTTGTAATTTCCAGTTTAATTAGCTATTTGCTACTTATAAATTGTGACGTGCCATAGCAAATTATATGATTCTTTTCTTGATAACGAAAGAAAGTAAAGTAAAAGCTGCTTGAGCGAATGAGGTGTCTGGACTGGAGGCTGGGCTCTGACTTAGGCCTGAAACCAGCTAGCTAGCCAAAATCTGTTCCACAGCAACGACGTGTAAACAGCGGAGATGAGAAAGCGAGAGCGGTGGTGGCCTCGCTGCGCTGCGATCCTGTCTGCTGCGGCGTCGCTCTCGCGGCGTCAGGCGTCAACCCCGGCTGATCTCCCTCCTCGCCCGCCGATCGTCGAGCACCGGAAATTATTAAGAATCCCCCACCACCTCGCTCGCGCCGCTTGCGCTTGTCGCCTAGCAGGCCGTGAATATTCCCGCGCCGCTTTGGAGCATCGTCTGATCTGGCTGGCTCTGACGAGAAAGAAAGACGATGGACGGCCACGGCCACGGCCAGGCCCTCCTCGTCTTATCCTGAAGGAAAACTACCGGCCAGGCACGGGCTCGACAGCGTCAGCGTCAGGCCTACTGTACTTCAATTCTTCTCACAACTGTCACTGGAAGTGGAAGGAACTCATCTGCATGATCTGCGGTAGTACTAGGTAATGATCCGCCTGAGTAAGTTTTCGAGCTGAATGCTAGCCGGCTTTCAGGCTTTAAATTTGGCATATACGTATGGACTATACTCTATATATATGATGACCAGTGCTGAGTTTTCAGGGGAGATGGATGGATGGATGGTGGTAAGCAGCAATGCAGCAGTGATATCTTGCTGATCCGCTGTAGGAGTAGGAGTAGAGTACTCGATCCATCTCTCTCGCCCGGCAATGGCATGACCCCTAGCGTTTGTCAGTTTGTGTGCGGCTGCCATGTCGCGCATGCAGGCATATATTCTATTCCCCGCCCGGTGGTGTTTGTGATGTGCTAACCATCGGCCTCACCTAACGTAGGCCTCCAAAGGGCAAGGTCAACGCTTCTGCTCGCACATCAATCGACTGAGTATTATTCAGCCCTGACTGCCTGGGACGCGCGGCAAGGCACGATGGCCCTGCGCCCCTGCCGCCCTGATCCAGCGGACCTCTGCTGTAAAATCACGCACGTCGTACTTGCTATTCATGACGCTCACTCGTGCGTCTGATGATCTGATCCGGTCTCACTCGTCTGGTGTCGTCCAGAGCAGTGCGAGGACAGTTACAAGACGGCAAGGAGCTGAATACTACTTTTCACGGCAAGGGAACAGATTTTCTCCCAGCCAGCCATGCCTAGCGAGCGAGAGGACGGATAGGAAAGATCGATCTTGTGTGGCTGAAGCAACGCCTCACTGATCTCACGAACGTGCAGTGCAGATTCGTTCTAAAGTGCATGCATGCATGCGCGGTCAAAGTTTAAGTTTCTGCCAAGAGAGCAAGCAGCTGTAACTGCTTTCCAGAGGTTTTCTTCGGGAACCATGCATATGCAAAGGTCATCTAGCCTAGGTTATGGGTATGCAAAATGTTTTGAAATTTTGAACTGAGAACCTTTTGCAATAAGTATTTAATCATGTCCTAAGTAGGTTCAAAAGTTTAGTCTCGTGATTTACATGTAAAATATGCAAACATGCAAAAATTTTATCTACATTTAATGCTCTATGCATGTGTCGACATATTCAATATGATAGGAATCTTAAAATTTTGAAGTGCATCTAAACGGGCCTATGGCTACCTATGCGGCAAGGCTTCGTCCATTACAGTACTACCTTCCTCTTCGCCAGCTAGCCGTACGCATTCTCCGTACGTGCAAACACCGACGTATCCATCCATCTACGGAACTACACGTATCCATCGTTCACAGCACCGTGCAGCAGCCACTACTGCCAGCCAAGCAGGGATATGGAACTGAATAGACCAGCCGGCCGCGACTGACTACTCATCCTTCATCACTTCTCCAACTCACGCTCCGCCGACGCGCGAGAAAGAAAGGAGAAGAAAGGTGGCAGCGACGACGAAAGCTGTGTGTCCTGCTTTTTTAACAAGAGGCCGGGCACAGCACAGGACGTATTGCGGAAAGGCAGCTCCATGATTGTCAGCCAGGGGACCTGTAAAACAACGGGAGCGACGACGAAACTCGGCGCGCAGCAGCCACGCCGGCCGGCGACATCAGCTAGTGCCTGCGGGCTGCTGAGATAGAGACCCAGTCCGACGGGTCCGATCGATCACCTTTTGCCCTTTAATCTGCAGGCTTAAAAGGAACGGGTTGACAATTCCCTCACACCTTTCCCTGCCTGCGATCATGCCGCCGCCTGACTGGCTGGCTGTGGCTGCCCGATCGAAGCGTTTGATTTGCTTTGCTTTGCTTTGCTGTGCTGTGCTGGAAGATGGATGGAGGTTGGAGACTAGAGATGGAGATTAATTGAAGAGGCTCCGTTTCAAGGAAGGCCATCCAGGCCGGAACGAAAGGATGATGACCTGCCTGTCGTGTCAACTTTCTTTTTTTCTCTTTGGGGGTCTTCCAAGCGATCGGAAGGAGTCTACCTCCAGCTTTCTCTTCGTCATTGCCAAACTGGGGTCGTAGATCAGATCAGCGGCTAAACGGTGGGTTAGTTTACAGCCTTGTTGGACTCTCTGACTCTCTGAACCAGATGAGAACTAATGGAGATGGTCCTGAAGCTTCTTTTCCAGGGAAGGAGCTAGAGGCCAGGGACCTATTCGCTAGTAGTACCGAGTAGTCCCTAGGTAGCTTGCAACTCTTTGTGTATGTACCGTGTCACCTTGTGGCATCATTCGCGCGTCACCAGTCGATTTTCTTGAAAAGAGTATGGCCGACTTGTCACCTTGGATTGGAATGCCTAGCACCACTGAGTCAATGGTACTTTTGGCGTGACATGTTGACATATCCCATTTATACAGTATATAAAAATAATTTGTCATGTATAGTTACTCTAAAGACCAAATAAGGGTGCATATGTCTATATGTATTAGAAAAAGAAGAGTTGTTACATTTCTAAGAGGCTTGTGCTTTCACACCTCGAATTATGGCATTTGATTATGCTAAAGCCTTGTGTAAAGACGCGTCACGATATCATGGAAGCTGATGCGAGCTAGCTAGTACCAGTACCGTTTTGTATATGACATGGTTTGAAAAATTCAGGCACGCAAGGCTAACTATGGCACGGCACTATGCCTCCAATTGGAGAGTCCTTGTTGCTTTGACTTGTCTTTTCCTTCCTCTAAAATACATTTTACCCTAGACTGCCCTGGACAAGTTGGCTTAATTGATGCTGCATGGTTGGTGCCTCGGCAACAGCCTCTTTCCTGTGCTCCGTTGACCTAGCTTCACTGATGAGAAGCTGTCAGGTCTCTTAATAAAACTGGGTTGGAAAACTGGCCAACTTTTTATGCTTTCATGTGAAGCAAGCAATCAACCAAATCGATCGTTTATCTGGGGCAGCCTTGCCTGGAGCACGAGTTGAATTGATGCATGCTTGTTCAGGCAACACCCTCATTTTAGAACTTCTAATCATGCTCATTATTGAAATCGCGATTATTAAAATATATGTAACCGCGTCATATGGCTCGTACGGTAGTGAAGCAGCTATGGACTATTGCTATAGGCGTCAGTCCTCGTTTTCCGAAGGCACCTACCACACGATTCCCCGGTCAATCTTTTTCCGGGAGGATTTGCAGTGCTAGACAGGACCAAACAAAGCTGCTATCTGATGCATTCATGCATTCTTTTTTTTTTTTTTTTGGCCCCCGCGAACGTGCAATTCATGAGCTTGCTTCCAAGTTCCAATAGCATTCAGTTTCTGTACAAAGACAAGCTGAAAGCCAGTGGGATCCACTAGCCTTTTCAGTTTTCACCAATTCACCAGTGGGGTGGTTCACCCTGGTTCGTTCTGTACACAAAACTGGTAAACCTAAGAAACGCTAGGATGAGGCAAATGGGCCGACCTGCTCAACCTCGCTTGCACATCCCTACTCCTGGCCCTCGCTGCTGACATCCATCTTCCGTGACTGAGCTTTGAACATGGTAGCAATATCGGCGGCCGTGCTACAATCCTCTGGGCTCCGGTCTGGAACTGAACGAATGTACCTGGGCATCCTCACCGAGATGCCGCGTGATGGATGGACAAGCCCAATGGCCGCATGGTGAACAGGGGACAACGTCAGGTCTGCATGGAAAAAAAAAAGGCAGATAAACACGTGTCTCAACCCACGTGTGTTGGATTGGATTTGGGGTAGAACTTAGTATGATTTCCACTCGATCCACGTCCAAACAAGCCCTGCAAATGCTAATAGGAGGGCCTTCAAGTTACCTGCACCTCGGATCTCCCAAATTTGTTCTGCGGTGAACCACAGCTCTGGTTGCTCATCTGTTTTGTAGTAAACAGGCTTCTTGGGCAGTATCCTTTCCCCCGAATAAAATTCCTTCATCTGTAGATTAAACTCCAAATGTCAAAGGCATAACGATTGAAGGTGTTTCTGCAAATGTACAGAGATCTGACACACTGGTTGAATTGCCTTGAGTTTTTCGAGTCTAAGGGCACTCCCAATGCTAGAAACCATTATAGTTTCTATCTGTATAGACACTACGTATAGAAACTACGTTTCCAATGTTTCTACAAATCTTTGTCCAATCACACCTCTTCTTTCCCCCTCATCTACCTATCACATCTTTTCATGTC
The DNA here is from genome assembly GCA_038502445.1 of Eremochloa ophiuroides. NCBI lineage: Eukaryota > Viridiplantae > Streptophyta > Magnoliopsida > Poales > Poaceae > Eremochloa > Eremochloa ophiuroides. The sequence goes on from JAHLJS010000006.1 coordinate 61,590,535, forward strand.
TTTGTTCTCGTGTAGACCTGGTTTCTAACTTAGACTTGGTTTCTATCTCTCTCCTCATTAAATCGTTTGCCACATCAGCAAAATGCCTACGTGGCAGGACAATTAATAAGGATAGAAACCAGGGTAGAGTCTGGGTTGAGAGTGCCCTAAAGCGACAAACCACAAGTCTCGTAGATAATATCTCAGCTACCGTTAAGTAGAGATCTTTAATAAATAAATAGGTAGGCACATAAAACTACGCATTCACTTTTGTAAGGAAATTGCATCATATGAAGAACCATAAAATCATGCACTTGTTTCCATTATTGATCATATGAATTCTTAACATTCGTTCTTTATGACCAACCTCCACCTTTTTTATAATAGCAAAATCATTCAAAAGAAAAGAAACCACTTGGAGAGATCAGCTCCCCCACATTCAAGCATGTAAGCAAATACTGACCATCTTCTTAAAGATGCAATGCTACTAGGAACAACCATTCCATTGAAACATCTAGGCAGCAATTTATTCATACCTCTCTATAGAACTCATCTGAGAAACCAGACATGACACGGCATACACTTTGGAAATCTTCAGTATCAGGGTTGTAGCATGCCATGAGAAAAGGGCTGTACCTGTACAGATAAATTTGTGCACACTACGTCGGGACTGTTCGGTAAAATAACAAAATTTGAAACTAGAGCTGGTTGGGACTAAACCTACCACCCAGCTTTACGTCCATTTCCATACCATGCACCAATTGGAACTAAGTCAAGACTATCACCTAAGCCTTCCACATAGTCACGCTTGACCTGAAAATAATGATAAGGGCATCAGACTTTAGGAGCTTCCAAGCTCCAGGAAATACAAAAACATCAAACACCTCTTCGGTACTGAAATTTGCTTGCACCTTTAACCATGAATCACAGCGTTTGGAAGCAGAGTATCCAGCATCGACATCCAAAGTCTTTAACATTATACCCTCGCAAGATGACTCGCATGCATTTCTGAAAAATGTGTTCATCCTAGCCAAAGTGCTAGAATTGTCTGGTGAAGCTTCGCTGGCTTCTACCTACATGGTAGAAATTGACTGATTCATTCGAAACTACAAACATCCATGAACAAATCTTATCATAACCAAAACAAATAATGAAGGTTGTGCACCTATGCAAGTTCATGGCAATGACAACTAGAAGGTGCATGTCATTCTAGACCAAATCACATATACTTTAAAGTTTAGGTTGGAGATGTGAATGCTCATGCACTCATGCTAAGGTTTTAATAAATGTACAGTAGCATTTGATTTCTAAGATATGATCTCTATATTACAAAGCCGCACTGCTGAAATGCTATATTTCAGGCTGCACAGCACAGATTTTAATTTAGAGTAGTGCAAATAACGAGAAAAAGTAAACAAAAGAAAAGGAGAGGTCAGATACTGTCTCAATGAATGGAAAAGAACTGTTATATTAAGATTTAGAAGGTGATTCCGACAGTACCAAAATAATGTTGAAAATAACAACACGCGCATGAAAAGGGAAGTGCTTCATTCTGGGACAAAACTTACAGTTAGCTGCTGAGCAAACTCAAAATATCCTGGTTTTTCCTGGAACAAGTCATGAATGTCTGAAATGAAAGAAAAACAGAGGAAATTTAATGGCACCTGTCGAAAGGTGTACTCATTAAAGCGGTAAATTCTCCTGATAGAACTTTGCAAGTGTTTCTAGATAATACTGAAACATACACTTTCTTCTTTGCCGAAGAGGGCAATCCAGTAGCCTGCAGGAGTGAGAAAAATGTAAAACACCTGATGTTTTGAATAAGACAATAAAGCTATATACACAAAGGAAATAATATGCAGCTGTTTTTATAGCATTTTATGGATATAGCCATGGTAGTGTACCAGGTGTAACCACTTCAGTAGGTCACTTATGAAATTACCTTCCATTTTAAACACCAAATCTGTCATGTGCATGGCTGCATGCAGACAGGGGTGCTCCCAAGGCAGCACATGGCCTGGCACAGCCCGAGGCAGCTGGTGGCTGAAAGGGTCAATGTCATTAAGGCTATTAATAGCAATTAAGGAGCAGCTGAAGGGGCCTCAAGTATGAAAGGGCCAGGGGCTGTGCGCCAGCAGGGGCTTGGCTGCTCTATATATAGCCTGTAATCAGCTTATGTTGGAAGGCAATTAATAAACAAGGAACAATCCAACCCCTAAATATTCTAGTCTCCCTCCACGCCGACTTTGCCCGGCCTTCTTCTTGGCAATGGTTATCCTTCCTATCCCCCATATGAACTAAGGTTCACTACATCTGGTATCAGCTGTCCAGCGATCCTTTTCCACCTCTGCTCCATCACCACACCCAGCAGCCACCACGCCATCCGCCCCTGCCTCACCAACGACTTCCGCAGCCTCAATGTCATGAGTTTGGGATCCTTTCCTATGGCTTCAGCTGTCGGTCATCCATCACCATCATGGGATGAGGCGATCACTACCCTCGTTGAGGGAATTCACTGTCTTGCAAAGCAGATGGATCACTTTGTCGTGATGTTCAACCACTACCGTGCTCACATGGAGAAGAAAGAGCATGAGCTCCAAGCAGCGGTGCGGCTACAGGCTGCAGCGCGAGGGTTCCTGGTAAGGCACACCACAAGGAAGATGCGGGCAGCGGTCCAACATGCGCCTTCAACGAGGCGTTCCTCATCTGCTCATCCACCACCGGCAGCCACCACCTCGCCTCCCACTGTTACTCCACCCTCGCCACCACACTTTGCTGCCTCCATCTCGCCACCAATGGCAAAATCCACCACGGCTGATTTGGCCACGCTCATCCATTTCTCACCGCCTCCTCCAGTGTCTTGCAATGGCGGGTCGCTGCCCTGCAGCAAGAGCATCCAGCGGCGGCATCCTTCCCTGGTTCACGGGGATCAGGCCAAGGTGAACTCCAGGGCGACCGGCCTCCCCGTTTCCAGAAGCTAGTTGCTGGGCTTCTTCCATTGGATCCAGGAGGACGCCATCGGCTTCGACGACTGCTCTCCACGCTTCCAGCTCGAGGACGAGCTGGTCTTCAAGGACGGGGGAGATGTCATGTGCATGGCTGCATGGAGACAGGGGTGCTCCCAAGGCAGCGCATGGCCTGGCACAGCCCGAGGCGGCTGGTGGCTGAAAGGGTCAATGTCATTAAGGCTATTAATAGCAATTAAGGAGCAGCTGAAGGGGCCTCAAGTATGAAAGGGCCAGGGGCTGTGCGCCAGCAGGGGCTTGGCTGCTCTATATATAGCCTGTAATCAGCTTATGTTGGAAGGCAAGTAATGAACAAGAAACAATCCAACCCCTAAATATTCTAGTCTCCCTCCACGCCGACTTTGCCCGGCCTTCTTCTTGGCAATGGTTATCCTTCCTATCCCCCATATGAACTAAGGTTCACTACAAAATCAACACAAGTATTCTAAAGGAAGTTAAGGGTCTAAACCATAAACTATTGAGTATTGTAACCACCATTAAAATTTCACCTCATACTTCAATATGTAAGAATAAACAAAAGCAATAAGAGGACGTTTGGATCCTTTCATTTGGAGGAACTGAAATCTACTTAATAAATTATGCTATTTGACTTAGAATGTCACATTTCACCAATTTCCAAAGTTCACATATAAGCCTCTCTCAAATTCATAGGGTGGGAGATGAAATTTGATTTTATAGATTACCATGCAATTTATAGCACGCTCCTCAACTCACTTCCGTACGCATAGAAATGTAACACATAAGTATCTCTCTCTTATAACCAACAAAAATATACAAATATAATCCATGTCAATAATATTAGCTTAATGTGTGTTTAAATTATGATTAGTAAAATGAAATCAATTCCAAGCATCCAAACAGGCCCTAAGATTGCTCCAAGTGGTAGCAGTTGTCTTTGAATTCCTTAAGAAAAAAATGATAAGTTTGTGTTTCTGTTAGCACAATCAATTTCAGTTTTAATACTTAATAGTAATATAAGTAGAGTAAACTAAGAAATAATCTCGAAGTGTTTGCCATGATTTGATGCCCAACAAAAGGTGGCTGCAGCCTCAGCGGAGAGCCAGAGATTGCACGTCATATCTCCCACATTTCCATTAGGCACCTCATGCGACATGAATTTTAATCATTCATATTCTATGAACTGGAAATAGAATAAGCTACTCTACATTACAAGCAAACTAAATGTGTCAGAACTTAGTAATTGAAATGTGATAAAATTAAATTAAATCCAGCAAATAACAGTACTGCCGTAGAGTAAGGGGATGAGCAATCAATGCTCACTACTTAGTTTTTCTAAGAGAAGGTTTGCTTCTTACAATTACAAATAAGTCCTTTCCAAGATTTCCACAAAATTAAGGACTCAAAACTCAAAAGTGTGCAATATTGTTACCTCTCTCCACCGTGGAACATGATGTCAAAAACAAACACACAAATGTCAACCTGCAGAGTGGACGAAAAATTACCAGGTGGATAATAATATTGATTAAAGGGGGAAGCATGGACTCAGCTTTCAGTTAAATATAAGAAAAAGGAGTGTCCATACTCAGGAAAATGCTCCATATACCTACTAGATACTCATTTGTTACGTGCAATGCATTTGGTTTGAACACAAGAAATATTATAGGTTCTGTGCTAAGGACAATTGAGATACACTATCTACCATAAAGGTGGATGAGTTATTGAGCTCTGGCAATCTCTACTGTTGAAATGCATAATCTTCTGCATGTATATTTGATGATTGATTGTGATAAATAACCATTACTGAAGAGAACTTAGGTCACTAGGGACTTGGGATCGGACTATGATTTGTTCAGTTAAAGCAGTGAACCATAATGAATCAATTAGACCCGTTTGGATCCTTGTAATTGAATTCATTTTAATAATTATAATCTAGACACATATTAATTAAGTTAATATGGTTGTATATGGATTATATTTGTATATTATTGTTAGCTATACGAGATAGATACTTATATGTTGCATTTCTACCGTAGGGAGCAAGTTGAAGGGCGTGCTATAAGCTGCAAAGTAGAAACATAGCATGGTGATTTATAGAATCAAATTCCATCTCCAAAGTGAAGGAATGTCACATTCCAAGTCAAATAGCCTGATTTATTAAGTAGATTTCAATTCCTCCAAATGAAAGGATCCAAACACCCCCTTAGAGAAATTCATGGACAGCTAAAAATAATTCCTCAAGGTTCTAAAATTCATTGGCACTAGTCACATAAAAGTACAACCCAAAACAATACTCATAGTCCAAAGTGGTAATGATGTTTAGTCAATCGCACACTCACCTTTATGTTCTCTATTGAAATTGAGGAATGCTTGTTCCCTCTTTCTCTTGAAGATAGCTCTTGGAACGACATCAACTTGTTTCCTTTCTTCCTGTCGATTCCCACCACCTAGATTTTGCAAAACCATAACAAAAACAGTTTGAGGGGAAACAAGTGTAGAGATGTCAAATCCTTCAGAATCAAACTGACCTCGGCATCCAATATAAAGCTGGACACTTCAGGCTTGCACAGCTCCTTAATCATGTTCACAAGATCAGGAAATCTAGAAGTTGATTCTTTCATTTGCCGTGAAAATATTCGCACGGATCCATCAGGTACTTTGTGAATCTGGGCACGCTGACCATCATACCTAGAAGTGATATTAATGAGAAAATTTCAGTGTTTTTGTATCTGGAAAGTTTCTAATAAACTGGGGATCCGAGCATGGGCCACTTAGTGAATGGTTAGGAAAGTAACTACTGGTCAATACAAATTATAGACCTGAACTTTGTATATGGAAAGGAATGGTCGTATAAACTATGCACGCTCAATAACTGTCATGAATAGGGGCATATTCCTTCCCAAGTCCCAACTTGCTTCCTCAGCACTACAGAGTTCTCATGATCCTTCAAACATAGGCAAGTTATGCTTAAAGATAAAGGAATTATTTATTTCTTGGTTATTGACTCTTCCAGTCAAGAATTTGAAACATTCTCCTCCATCTAAGGAGTCTGAACTCAGGACTTCAGGAGTGATAGAAAGCTCAGGTTTAAGCTACACTGCTACGTCTTGGAAGATATTGTGGTTCAGGGCAAGGCAAACCTTTCTGAACCTGGTACAACTGGAAGTTCAGGGATTGCAATTAACAATTCATAAAATAATTTCATGTTTTTAGAAATAATGTTAAAATAGCCATATAGTTATTTAAGTAGCTCTAGTCAGAAAAATATCTTAGAGAGGCAGTGAGCAATGGACATACTTGTACTCACAGGTAAATGATCTGCCATGGAAAGCTTTCAACGATTGAGTCAACCCATTAGTAATTCTGAAAAACAAAAAAAAAATCAGAAACAGCATCACATTTTGCACAATTCAGACATGTGCATACCTTGCAAGCATAGGTGGAATAGGTGTTCCAGGCACCATTGCCAAGGATGAAGCTGAAAATGCAGTGCCTTCTCTCAAAAGAGAAGTGATGAGCAGATCCTGACAAATGTTGTATTATTGTCAGCACAACTAACCACTTTTGTGTTACGTACCTTGGGGATCTAAGAGCATGACTACTCCAGAAGTGGAGATGAGTATATATAGAGGGCTCAAAGGCCTCATGGGCTGGGCCATATAGGCCTATAATATAACAGTCATTTAACATATTGAAGCATCCTATTTCAATTTTGAGTTGTAACGAAGATCAGTAGTGCACTAGTGCATCTACTCAGTCCAGAAAAAGTTCATGTAATTTAGCCTATTAGTCTTAAAGTTAGTACAAATTTTGCTTTTAAAATGAGAAGTTAACAATTACAAGAGACACAACACAGCCTTTGGACTGATCCTAGATCCGCCCTTAATGAAGTTTGCAGGCTTACAGTTTGGGCAAATCCACAAATTTCATGTAGGATGAATCTATTTTCTAGGAATGTTAAGACGTAAGCAAAGCTTGGAAATTGTGTACCATCATAAATGTATATGACACAAGTGAAAGGTTTAGTCACTTACTAGATTAGGAATGACATTGTATGCCTCGGCAACTTCAGTTGAAAGACTCTGCAAAAACAGAAGATCCAAATATAAAAAATTTGGTTCAGAACAATGTATGTACTTTGGAAGTCATATAGGGATCTAATTCAGTGGTCCAAACCCTCTTTCTATTTAGAAAGAAACTTTCTAGTAATGGAGATAATCGAGACAACTTCCCTCAAAGAATTATCAACAAGAAGTGTTGGATAATAGGTGTTGGGTGAGCGATACTAAAGGACCCCTCTGAGCAGTGCCCTAGTGGACCTCCAAGGAGCCATGGCTGCTTGCAATAGCCAGCTTTATGATTTTCCTGCTTACAACGGAAGCAGCGAGATGCTGTCTTGAAGTTTGCCACAATGTGCTCGACAGCAAACAGTTGAAGCGCTGGGCCACCAACCAATAAAATCATTAGGCACTTGGCATGCACCATGACTCAGAGAGCTTGGCAAGGGAGGAGACCTGATGATGGCTCGAATACAGAGAAGCATGATGGGGTGGCGACTGACGAGAAAGGCTGACCGGGAGTAGGAGAGCAGCGGTGCAGTACTGGAGCGTGATGGCTATTTCACGACCCCAATCAATAGGTGTCCACCTCACCTTCCCACATGCCCTTTCCCAGAACATTCACCTTCAACTGGATGTTCAGGATCAGCATATTTAGAGGCTTTCTAGCTCTGGCCCCTACACTAGCAAATCCGTGCATTGTACGCAGGTCTCTTGCATTGTTCGAGAAAAGAATAAGAGAACTTCCTTAGCACTCTAGTAAACAAGAGATGGAGCCTTCATATTAGGCTTATGGGATATGAACTGCTTGTAAAGATAGATAATAAAGGCAAAAGGGTACCCAATGGCTGGTGTAGACTGTAGAGTGATTTTTTAAGAAAAAATTTCTGCCACTCTGCTAAGTCCAAGCTCTCACCTTTTGGGTTCACCAGGGTCATGAACAAGCTAAGGCTTCCCAACATATAATTTGCACAAAAGAAAATTCACGTTCATACAAACCTGTAGTTGTGATTTTATGCCTTCCAAGGACACCACAGGATCTGCTGCACAGTTTCTATCAAAAACAACAGCATGAGCAAGCGCAGGTAATATCGTCTTCATCATAGCCCCAATACGCAAGTTACGAACCTGGAGTTAAGCAAAGCCACACACAAAACAGAGAAGTGGTGGAGTTTATTAGAAGTTACACAGTAAAAGGCAACATGAATAAGATATCATATATACTACATTGTAGCTTAAGTTAACAGACAGAAACATGTTGCAGGAGTAACAATAAATGTGAGATGCACCATAAAGTTGATCTCCAACACAGTAAGAGCAACACATACAAGAAATTTTTTTTTCTGTGTGTGTGAATGCAAGGAAGTACCAATACTCAAAAACTTCAAATTGAGAGAGATAAATATAAGCAATTAAGACAAAAAAATATGGAACCAAAGTACAATCAGCAACAATTACATGCAATGTCACCTCAAATAGAAATTGCAAAGTACACAACAGAAAGGAATGGATGGCTCACCAATGTTCTGACAAGAAATTTCATTTCTGTTTCTCTACAAGACCGAATAAGATGCAAGACAAGAATTTTTCTCCTCCCAGCACTTCCACTACCTGATATTGCACTAATATGAAAAAAATGATGATGTAAAGAGGAATCGAAGATAATCCTTTGTCAGAGAAACAAACAATATCATGCAAAATATGACTCTTATATAGCAAATCAATTTGAGTTTGTTTGTATTTTGGTGGCTGGGCTCATGCATATAAGCAGAGACCGAGCTGAGTGTTAGGCAGGCATTAGATTGATTCATTGTGCATCCCACCATGCCCTGCCTTGCTGGGGCGACATCAAGCAGCCATTACAGCACCGTCACGCCAACAAAATTCAGTGCCACATCCAGTTACTTTATTCAAGTTCAACCCACGCCACAATCCTCTCTATTATCTCTCTACTTCCTCTACGCATAACATCTAGCACAAGAAAAATGTTAAAAAAAAAAGTATTATGTCAAACGTAAGCAGATTCTACTGACGAGATGTGTAATTTGTAATATCCATTGCTCTGTACTAATATATCAGAAGATGGTTTTCCCTGTGATCATATGAGATTGCACATCATGCTACAAATGGAAAGTACAAAATAATCAGAAATTATTGTTGCATTAGTAATTATCACATAAAAAGATTGGATATAATTCAAAGTAGCCACAATTGAAATTTAGCCATTCATATAAAAAAGCAATCTTCACTTGCATAGCTTGCAATATTCATGGATTCCATTACAAAGGACCACTGGCAATAGTTTTTCTTTGTAAGTAATACCTTAGTTTCTGAAGCGTGGAATATACATCACGAATCGAGAGAGGACGGGGAGGAGCAAGTAGAGTTTGATTCTGACGACATTCTTGGGCAACAGTACCTACAAGGCTACAAATTACAATTCATCCATTGTTGATACTTGTTACTACAAATGGCAACTCAATCAGGAACAACCAATGAATGAAACTACACAATGATGTCGGATCTGGCCATGAGCCTAGCAAATGAATCCATATGTCTTCACTTATGCAAAGAAAACTGCAAAAGATTACACTAGAAGCCTTTTTCTTCTTATACTACCAATATGAGATAACAAGTTGGTACTTACCAAGATCGCCATAAGTTTTGTACATTTCATGTATTTTAGATCTGCTGGTTCCTAATGATTCCTCCAGAGTAGTTACAACTAGACTCCCACCAATGTTCAGTTCCTAGCTTCAATAACAAACATGGGGTTAATGTATTCGCATGTCTTATGACAAGGCATAGCAAAATTATATTAAAAGGGAAAAAGATGAACAAGGAAAGAATGTATGACTTATAGCATCATACTGTAAACTACTCCCGCCAGTCTGGTACTCTGGTTTATAAGGAGCGCACCCATATGATGCATGGTTTCATTAGCACAGATCAAAAGGAAAAACAGAATCAATTTTTCCTTTACTGAAATGCAGATTATTCATAATAAAGTTAAATTGTGATCTGGAACGTACTCCCTCCACCCAAAAATATGTGATGTTTTGGGCATCATGGTGTCTCAGAAACATAACTTTGACTAGTACCTTTCACCACAACATATATTTATAAGGCATAAAAAATAGCAAATGTATACTTTTATGGAATTATGTTTTGAGACAAATCTACTTGTATCATTTTTTTAAGTATCACAACTCAATACTATAAGGAACTCCCTCCATTCCAAGGGGCTGTTTGCGACTGCTCCATTCCAGGTTTTCTGGCTGCTCCCAAGTTATCTAGCCAAACAGGTCCAGCTCCAAGATAAAGGTGGAGTTGTAGGTTAACTCCACGTTCTTTGTGGAGCTCCTCAAGGGGTACTCCAAAACATGTACTTACTTCCTCATGGAGTTGGGGGTGGTAAATTACCCACCACTGCCACCCATTACACAAATACAGATTCATTTCTTTCTCCTTTCTCCATGTGACTGCTTCTGTCCACCCGGCCCTTCCCCGACGTTTCTCTTGCGTCACTCCCTCTCCTCTGAAACCCGAGCACCACCGCCCACTATTCTGACCACTAATTTTATAAAAATGAACTGGCATATACAACATAAAACTAGTTTCATTAATCCACCATGAAATATTGTCTTGATAGTGCATTTCTTATGTTAATAATTTTCCTAAAAGCTTGATCAAAGTTAGAGAACTTTTAACTTAGGACAAAACTAGACTGGCCTATAATTCAGAATGAAGGGAATAATTTGCAATCAAAGTTTCAAAATGACTGCACTTGACCCAAAAGTCACTTGTCTCTGACTGGAGGGTGTAGTTACAGCATTCCCACATTAATTTCTTAGGGAACATCATATCTAGTGATGATGGATTCTTTTCCTCTAAAATTGCTACCAGATTTCCATAATCCAAATAGGGTCTTGAAAAGAAGTGAGTAAACAGAGAGTAACTGTGGGGAAGAGGTTAAATACTTACCATGTTTTCATGGTCAGGAGAAATTTTATTAGTACACAGATAAACAGCAGGTAGAACATCATCAGGGGATAAAGCAAGCAAACTGCATTCCAGAAGATAAGATGTTAAGCATTTCCCCCAGTAATGAACATATCCGGTGGACGATCAACATGTATAGAACAATCAAAGTGGTAAACATTCAGAAACCTCCTGAACATGTTGCAAAATATTGCAGTAGTTTTGATCTTTCCTTTTTCCTTTTCAACCAAATCAAATGTGCGAGCCAAATGCAAGTATGGTGCAGGCTGTCCTGCTGTCCAGCAAGCTGCAGAAATGCAGATACATATGGCATGACTAACTACAAAATAAGATGCTTAAGAAAATCAGGAATAAGCTGCTAACCATGCTCAATAGGTAGATACTTTTCAATTGGCAGCGATGTATTGGCAGAATCTCCATGTGCCAAAGAAGTTCCTACATGTAAGTTTGACATCTTTGGAGTAGCCTGAGAAGAATCGCTAGCCATGTCTGTTTTACTACATTTATCTAAAGTTTCGCCTCGTGCATTCTGCAGCATAATGTTCTTATCAACATCAATTACAGTGTTACTCTCACTTGAACTGTAAAATATGTCAACTGCTAAAGCCACATCTCCATTTGCCTTCTCAAGCAAAGAAACTGCATATTCTCTAGACATGCTACCATCTACAATCTGGAGAAGCTGCTCTACACTCGGATCTTGTGTTTTTGCAGTATCAGCTAACTGATCACGATTTTCCACATTATTTTGATGTGCCTCCACAGTTACATTTTCAGTTTGGCCCCTTTTAAAAGCGGATTCTGTGGCCACTGTGGCTCTAATGAAATAATTTGTAATTGTAGACTGCTTGCGTCCACCAGATTCTGTTGAGGAAGTTCGTCCTTTCTTTTTTGGCTTGTCTGTATTGCTGGAGCCCCTCTTATTTGCCTTTTTTAGAGTATTTGGTTTCATTCTCATAGGAGACAAATTTACCAGTTTTACAGAGTGTTCCACTGGCTTCTGCGAAAATAAAGGAGATTCTTGCTGACTACTTACATCAGCAGAAGATCCATGATCAGAAGAATGGTTTTTCTCTGACTTGGGTGTGTCATTACAAGAAACATTTGCTTCTTCAAAGAAATCTCTTTCCCGCTCAAAAAAATCGGATGCTGCTTTAACAACGTCACCACCTGAACTCGTCAGCAGGCTCGTGATCTGTTCCTGGCTGACCCACGAGGGTAGGAAATCTGATAGTTCTTTAACCATTTCTTGTGTAATATTCTCCCTCAGAGTATCCTGTTGTTCAGAAGCAGAAGTGATTGCTGGTAACAAAGCAGCATCCTCCCCATCAAGCTGCCCCAAGCACTTAGCAACCACATCTTTACGGCTATGAGTAGCATCTACTGTCCTACGATGGAATGCCATCAAGAACTCCTGTTTGTTCGCTGTCTCATCCATCAACCCAGCAAAATGCTTCTGCAGAGCAACTGCCTCCTTACTATCGAGCTTCCCAGCATCCACTCCAACAGTAGGGATCACCCTCTTTGGGTGCAAAAACTTAATATAGTCGCGCAACTCATTGTAGCTTGAGTGCTCACTGTAAGGAACAAGATGGATTTCGAGTGAATCTTTCACCCTAACAGCAAAACCTTCCTTCTTGGTTTCATACATCCACCCAGTTGGTACAAACCCGACAGCCTTTGCATACCCTCTCTCCATCATGATCTCCTTCATCTTCACAAAATTCGGCTGGAAGTAGGGCCAAGTCTCCCCTAAGATATTCCACCCAAGAACATGCACATCCGTCCCTGTTGCGTCCTCAGTAAAAACACCATTCTCCCCACCGAACCCCAACACTGTCAAAATCTTCATCTTCCTACTATCCACATGGATTGAACACCCACAGCGTCGTGCAACCTCCAGCAAAATCCTCTCTTTGCCGACGGCATAGGTCGCGATCAGACACAGCACACGCTCTCCTGATACTGAACTCTCCTCTTTCACACGTTTGATTGCATTCACTACGTAATCCACAGAATCCTCTTGCGAAGGAAATGTAAACTTGGGGTTGCAGTATGTGGTGTCCAGAAACACCGCATCAGCACGGACGAACTCCAGCAAATTAGGATCGCGCGTCATAGACTCTGTGTAACGGAAGTCACCGGTGTGCACATACCTCTCCGTGCTCGGCCCTGGGGAGGCGAAGAGGAACTGGACGGCACCGGGGCAGTGATTGGCGTCCACCGCGGTGACGCCCCACCCATCAACGGTGATACGAACACCGACATCGAGGGAGACGACAAGCTGAGGCGGGACAGAGAGCACAGATGAGATGAGGCGTGCGGTTGGCGCGGAGCAGAAGACAAGACCGCGGCGCCAGGAAGGGCCGAGGCCACTGTAGTGGTCGGAGTGGAAGTGCGAGAGAAAGTAGGCGACAGAGAAGTCCCCGGCATGGCGGAAGGCATCGACGAGGAAGCGGGAGCCCGGGATGAGCGCGGCGAGAGGCACAGAGGCCGGGACGGGCGGGAGAGGAGTGGGCGTGGAGGCGGAGGCGGAGGCGGAGGCGGAGGCGGGGATGGAGAAGGCGTGGGAAGAAGGGAGCGAGGCGATGGAGGAGAGGAAGAGCGATGAGGTGGTGACGGACAGCGATTTGGAGTCGTTGGGGGAGGAGAGGAGGGACGCCATTGATTGCGTCGGCGGGTAACCGGGTTTAGGGTTTCGAGGCGCCGGCGCTGGCATGGCGCGGTGGTGGTGGCGCGCGCCGAGAGGCGATGGACAGGGAAAGGGTGTGTAAAAACTTCCCCGCGATGGATATGAGAATGTTAATGTTACTTCTCTTTTCTTGCCGAAGATCTATTCATTTCTCCTATAATTAAATTTACAAACAAACATATACCCATCTAGACAAATATCCCTCGCTGAAGATTTTAACCTTTGTGCACCTAAAAAAATATACGCAGAATTTTATCTTTATCAAAATGAAAAGTTACGAGAACATGTAACCACGATTAAGAAAAGTTTGTCACAAACTCCGCCGCCTCCGCCTCGCGCTCGAGGGCCTCTTCAACCACGTGTTCGCCGCCTCCGTGGCAAATCACCTCGCCTCGTGGCTCGCAGCGCGCGGCATCCAACGGTTAGAGCTCCGCCTCCCATGCTCCCGCCTCGCCGTCCTCCCGCCCTCCCTTCTGGCCTGCACCAGCCTCACGGCGCTGACACTTCGCCTCGACCACTACACGCTTCCACTCCCTTCGTTCACCACATTCTCCCGCCTATCCCACCTCCACGTACTCTGGTTGATCCGCCTAATGGGTAAAGGTTTTGTTGTAGGATGGCCTTAATTTGTATGATTTTCCTCTAATCAGTCCTTTTCTCAAGGAAATTTTAGTTTATCCTTTTGCTTTGGATGCTAATAGCCGGCTAAAGGCTGAAGCTGTTTTTTTTTCCTTCGGTGAGGACTGAAGAAGAATTCTGATTCCATCAGTGTATGTTATTGTTTTGCAGCTGTTACGGGGCTATCTGCCTAATGACCGCACAGTGAGGGAGCTGGCAAAGAAAAGAGAACAGTATGTGGCTTTCAAAGATGAGTTCCGCTGAAACCTTGTAAGTCACTGCACATTCTTGTCATACTTATGGTATTTTGCTTTTGGGGGATCACCACAAGTTATTTGCATGTTATTTCAAAAAAAAATGTTATTTGCATGAATGGTTCAATCGAAGAATTCTAGTTATGCTTCGGCAAAGAAATAGAAGGCGAGTTCCTCACTTTTTTCCCTTGAATAACTCATGACAATTTGTTGCTATGAAATATTATTACTGCCATGTGTAGAACCGATGACCATTGGTTAGCTTGCTATGTCTTTTTCATATGTCAGGGAGGTGTGCATCACGTCAAGGCCATAGATCACCACACATGCTGACGTGCAGCAGTTGAATTTCAGGAATAGCTAAAGATGCTCCCCTTGGCCCCTGTTTATCTTTCTTTTGATATAAATATGAAAATTTTTGGCAGTGTAGATTAAGAGCAGCACAAGAGATACAAGTATAGTAGTATACTGGTTTTCACAAGAGCTTGCCCTTTGTTAATTTTGAACGAATGAACTCAGTTATGCATTCTTTGTTGGATGGATTACTACATTTAAGCTCCATATATACACCCACTGCTCTCTCAAGCCTATATCAGAACCCATTTTTAACTGATGCCTAGAGGTTTGGCACAAATCTTTTATTGCATTCAATACACTTTATTGTCAATTTAAAAGTAAAAAAAGGAGTGACAGATAAATGGTTGCATTATAGTTAGCCCTCATGTATTTGCAGGTTGAAATCCCATTTGTTCTGAAGGTCTATTCCTGTGTGAAATCATTTTAAATGTTTTTTGTAAGCCTTTTTCACTTCAGCATTGACAAACTCCATTTTCATCTATTACGCTAAATGCTGACTATCATTTATTTACAGATTAATAAATGGTTCAAAAATCCACATGTGTCAGCTTGCAGTTGGAGAGAGGAACATGAGTTGAATCTGTGATCTGACACCATGGTGCACAGGTAATTGATTAGTTAAAATTCCAGATAAATATCAAAGCATAGGAAAGCCCTCATATCTTTTATGCCTAGAGGTTTGGAATAAATCCTTTATTGCATTCAATACACTTTGTAAATTTAATAGATAATACATTTCTATCTAAAACTTATCAAAATAATTTGAACTTTATATATCTAAAAGTTAGTAATTGCTCACTTTTAACTACATATCGGTTTATTCTGATATGATTGTAAGAACTATTTACCTGAATATGTGATCTTTCAGTACTACTGTTATGGAGGGGGATGGTAGGGATAATTAGGCCTTATGCTTTGCCTAGAGCTTAAAAGATTGAAGGAGACTAGATAATTGTTTCTTCATTATTCATTGCTTGATTAGATTGATACATCTCCTCTCCTTATATAGAGAGGTTTACTTGACTCCCAAGCAAAGAATACTTGACCCCTAAGCAATCCCTCTAATAGATCAAATCTAATACCTATCCTAATCCTTATTCTTCCCTGGTTGCTACATCAACACGGTGCTACAGTACTGCCTGGTACGCCTTGGCCCATTGGGCCGTTGGCAGCCTGTTGACTGCCCATGACAACTACGTTTCCTGCGTTGGAAATTTAAATTGCACATACAGGTCTACATTTCGTACCCATTTTATTTGGATTGTTTGGATTGCCTTTTCTATATAACAGGTCATGGAAAGTAAGACAATTATGATATCATTCTCTTTTATTACTGCATTGCTTCCTCTGCCATTACAGTTTAGTAATTCACTGTCCAAATTCACAACCAGGTCACAAGTGGAAGATTGAAGGAGGATGAGGCAGGTACATATTTTCAGCAGCTGATCAATGTTGCAGACTATTGCCATAGTAGGGGCGTTTACCACAGGGACAGGATTCTGCTCTTTGTTTGTATCATCTGCTTTTTTTTTTATCTTCTTATAATTTGGGATGGAGGGTATATATGTGTGTGTGTGTGTGTGGACATGACTTATATATGAATGTTCGGGCTGCGAACGAATGTTACAACAATATCACTGAAGATATCCAATATTTGATTAAGGAGTAAGGAAAAATGTAAATATGTCTTCTTATATGTAATATTGTTTCCCAAATTGTATATAGACTCAAATACACTTGTGTAAAAGTTAAACTCTTCAAAATAAATTGGTTGTTTTTTATACCATTCCCTTGAAAAAACCGTAGCGTTAGCACGGGCATTATACTATTTACCGAAGTTGCGTAAATTCAAATAAATGGTGTATAATCCTGAGAAGCTCCTAATCACAATAACAAGATGGTGCCTTTGTTAAATGGCATTCTCTATTGTATCAGATGTCAAGCTTAAGCAGTTGGTCGATGGTGGCCGGGCACGACATTGTGATGGCCTGAGCCACTAGGTGATGGAGGGCAGGGCTCTAGCATGAATGCATGACAGATGAAGGGTTCAACATATGGACAGAGCACAAATAAGCTGATTTTTTTCCTTATGCTGTTGTACATTGTTGACAAGTACCGAACACTTCAAATATTGTTTTTATAACAAATATCACATGTTCGTATTTATATTACAGTGATATTATTTTCTCCGTTGCAACACACGAATATTTACCTAGTAACTCAAATAAATAAGTAAACGTAGGCCTCAGCTCGGCCATCTGCTTTTATGCTTTCGGATTGAGGGCATGTTTCTGTCGTGCTTTCCCTGTAGCCATTTTATTATGGTCACACGTCACCCTTGAGGGCACACTGCCTAGCTTAGGCATTTTCTTCCACGCCCGCAACAAAAACACTGATTTTTCTTTTGCGTACTTACAAGAATTTTTTATTATTATTACGAAGGCCGTCACTGTTTAAAGTAAAACATGATTTTGTTAAACTAAAATAAAATATACTTTCTATGCTTTTATATTAATTATTTTGTGCTCATATGAATGCCTTGCAGCAGCAGATTTGCTACGTACATATATATGCCACCACCTACCAGTGGCCGTGCAATCTCAACTTCCTTGTGTTGGTCAACATCAAGTGAAAAACTTCAATTTCATTTAAACACCAGACAGTGTCATATAGTAACATCGAGCACGGGACAAAGACGAAACAGCTTTTTTAATAATTATTATTACTCAGTACGAGGAGGTACTCATACGTACCCATGGTTCGGATCCTCTCGGTGGATCGATCGCGATTGATCCATGATTCCAACAAGTCCAAACTAAGCTACGATTATGTCCAGCTTACACCGAGTAGTTGCAGAATGGGCTGCACTCGAAAGAGTGTGTCCGCCGTATTCTTGATGCCAAACAGGTGCTTAATGTTCTGCGCTTACACTGAGTAATTACAAAATAGGCTGCACTCGAGAGAGTGCGTCCGCCATATCCTTGATGCCAAACAGGTGCTTGATGTTCTGCGTCTGGGGGCGAAGCCCCCCTACCGTGCCTTTATAACCCCTATATCGAATAATGCATCGATCGTTTATATACATCCTATTGTACATAAGCTTATTATATGGCTATAGGTTAGCGCTTGCATTGGATGACAACTAGTTAGATTATATGTACGCGCACTTATATGCTTTTTTTTCTGATGCCAGCTGCTGCACTACACATGTGTACTTCAGTGCGATTGCGTTGCAACGCAAGTTTGCAACCTCTTACCTTGTCTGCTTCGATCGATTCCACCTCATCGATCGATCATGTCCAGGCAGGTTGAAACTGAATCTGTTTTTTTGCAACAACTGTGTGACGTTCATCCACGCACTCCTATGGCATTATTTTGGGAACCCATACTAGCCCCTAATCTGCGTTGGATATATATAGCTGGCCAAGAGCAACTTCAACGGTTTTGCATATTTTGTTTGGCAGAATTAGGAGTTTCCAAAGTCTCAAATGAATATGGAAAAGGTAAAAAGAGTCAATCTCCAACGGTTTGACATTATTCACTTTACAAAAAATGAAATTCATGGACCCATATATTTTTCCCGTGATCTTTTCCACTTCGTGCCACGGTTCCGTTGTCACGTCATTTTCTTCGCGCGTCGCGTAGGGTCATCGCACGCCTTTTCTTCCTTCGCGTGTCGTGAGAGGGTCACCGCGCCGTCGCTAGGCCGTGACCTCTGTCGACTCTGCCGGTGATCCCTTTGAGGTCCTTTTACGGCTTCGCGGGAAGGTTTGGTGGCGTGAGGTGGGGTTTCGCGGGAAGGAAACCCAGCGGCGCGGGAGGGAACAGCGCGCGCGGGTGTAATGCGCGAGACGGGATGTCAAGCCGATCGCGAGCTTACATATATGGGAGTCCATCTCAGGTTTTTGCTAAGTTAACAAAAATACCAAGTCTATTTGTTAAACCGTTGGAAAGAAGATTTTTAGACTTTTTTTGCAAAAACAAGAATGCTATGCCCATTTGCAAAACCGTTGAAGTTGCTATAAGGGGTGTTTAGATTGTTATTTTTGCAATTTTTTATTATAATAATATGCTAACTTTACAATAAGTGTCTAATTATGGCTCTGTTAGGCTCAAAAGATTTGTCTCACAACATTTTACAAAGCTGTCAAATTAGTTCACTAGTACACGGAGGTTCAGGTTCTAGAAGCTCAAAGTTGAAAACTGATTTCTTATGAGAGAAAAATATTATTCTAAACTTGAAAAAAAGCCGAAATAAGTGGCTTATTAGCTCAAGCGAACAGAGCCAATATTGGCGGTTGTAGAGGCATTTCTATTGATGTTTTTGAGAACCGTCAGGGCTAAAAGCCAGTAAAAATTAGCGTTTTTTACAGGCGGATATTTGTGAACCGCTAGTACAAATTGATTTGTAATAATAGTTCATTTAAGAAGTTGCATGCAGTAATATTTTTTCGGAAATCAAGTTTTAAAAATAGCAAATATATATATATACATATATATATATATATATATATATATATATATATATATATATATATATATATATATATATATATATCATGGGAGAAGCCCATGCTACGTTTTTTTATTGACGATTTTGTTTGACGCTCTGAAAGCCCATGTTTGGTTTTGGGTAATTGATGAAACCTAGTTTGCTAATGATTGCTCTAAGTGTTTCATGAGAATTGATTGGCAAATGGCAAGATGGAGCAAAGGACCGGGTCGGTGGAGGCCACAAGTGAAGGGTAATGACGGCGTCCATAAAAATGGTGTAAACCCGTCAATAAAGGAGAAAGCTCTATTGACGGCATCCATGCAAATGGTATAAGTGCATCATCAAAAGGAGTCCACAAGCTTCATCAAGAGATGGTGAAAAAGTTAGGAGCTCAAGGCAAAGGTATAATCTATAGGAGCTCTTTTGCTTTTGGTGATCAAGACTCCATAGAGGGAGTGATCACATTTAGAATAGATAGCCGTACTATCAAAAGGGACGAAATCGTTGATGAAATACGGTTATCAAGTGCCACTAGGTGTTCATGATCATTGCATTGCATATAGATGCTAGTGACACTAACAAACCCTTGGAAAACTCTTTTGAAAAGACTAACACACGTGCACAAGGTGTAGAACACTTGGTGTTAGCACATGGGAACAAAGGGTGAAAGGTTTGAGTGAAAATCCTGAAAAAACAGAGCGTCGGACCGTGGAGTCACAGAACGTCGGACCAATGTCTTCGGTCCGACGGCTAATACTGCTGAGAGCGTCGGACGCTCAGTTTCTGAGCGTCGGACCATTAGCCGAAGCGTCCGACCGTGCAGATCGTGCGAGAGTTGATACGTGGCGAGCTCTGAGAGCGTCGGACTCTCGGCGTTAGTCCGACGGTGAGCGTCGGACCAACGTCCGACGGTTTTCAGCGCTCAGGGAGCTCTCTGAAAGCGTCGGACGGCTGCATTCGTTAGTCCGACGGCTCCGTCTGGCTGAGTCCGACGGTGGGCAGCTGAGGGCGTCGGACCGTATGATTTAGTCCGACGCTCGTCCGTCCGACGGTTCGTTTAGCGCGGGAAATTAGCCGTTGTGATCCAACGTTCGACTTCAAACGGCTAGTGACACGTGGCGTTCATCCGGGGCGTCGGACCGTGCAGATTAGTCCGACGGTCTGGCCGTCGGACAGTCCGACGGTACGCAAAAAAGTCTAAACGGCTAGTTCTTTGTGTGTGGCTTATAAATAGTCACTTGGCTGGTTTGGGGAGGATCTCTTGGCACTCCTGAACATCATAGCATACTTGTGAACCTTCGCACTCCACTCTCACTCATCCTACTTGATTGTGATCATCATTTGGTGAGTTTGAAGAGCATCAAGTGCATTGCATTGATAGAGATCATTTAGAGGCACTTGGTAGTGGTGATTTGCAGTGGTTTCTCTCATTACTCTTGAAGTTTGCTGACTCCTAGACGGCTTGGAGCTGCGAGGATCGTTGAGAGGAGTTGGTGATTGTCTCCGCCTCCGATCAAGGTATTGTGAGGGGTTCTTGAGTCTATCCCCGCGGGAGATCGCGAAAGGCATCTTTAGTGGATTGCTCGTAACTTGGTGGATCCCCGTCTTGTGTTGGTTGTGCGGCACCCTTAAAAAGGGTTTGGTGTGTGATGCCAATTAGCGCGTGAACCTCCGAGTGGGTGTATCGCTACAACGAGGACTAGCTTGCCGGCAAGCAAGTGAACCTCGGTAAAAAATCTTGTGTCATCTCTCTACCGAGGATTTCTCTTGTATTTGATTGATTGGTTATATTGGACTTCATATCTTCTCTACACCGGGGGTATTGAAATCACCTTTACTCTTTACTTTTGTGTACTTACTCTCTTGTGTAGTTTGTTAGCTAGTTGCTCACTTAGGGGTAGTGTATAGTAGTGACATAGCCTTTGAGTGTGAACTAGTGATCATAGTGTAGTATACTTGTCTAGGTGGCTTGCATAGTGTAGTTTAGAGGTAGTGCTTTGCAAAGTTTGCTATTATTACTAATCGGTTTGTTAAGTGTTGTTTGTAGATTTTTATAGGCTATTCACCCCCCTCTAGCCATTTAGGACCTTTCACGTTCGTCAGTAGAAATCAGAGCTATTTTTCCAGGCGGTTAACCGTTTTTGCTCGTCTATGTTAAATTTATTGTAGTAGTGCTACTACAAGTTCTATCTTGCACCATGGCGTTCCACGTCATCAAGTACTCTAAACTGGTTGATTTTTATGGCCAGCCCTTGTTCACTTCTCTAAAAAGAAGCATCGATTTTATCTGATACTCATTTGTTATAAGAGAAAAATACTGTTTTATGACTGAAAAAACTAAAATCTTGCATGAACCAGCCGAACAGAGCCTATAATCTATCCATCCATTGAAAGTCTTCGTTCTACTGAAAGACAACTAAGGCTGGACGAAAAACTCGAAGCTCGTTAGCTCGTGAGCCGAGCCAAGGTTTTAGCTCGTTAGGTATAACGGCCAAACGAACTAGAACATCCAGTATAATTCCAACCAAAATTAACCCACTAACTAAATATATTTATTACTTATAACTCTAAGTCACCTCTTTAAAATGTATTCCACTTCAAACTTATCTATGTAAGATGAACCATCTAATATTTATTTATTTATAGATTTAGATTTGCTCTCAATATTTTAAAAAATATATTTTTGTATTTTTTATCTCTGACTCGCGAGCCAAACGAGCCAGCTCGAGCTCGTAAACGAGCCGAGCCGAGCTGGCTTTCGACAACCATTGATCATTGGTTTGTCTTTATTATTCACTATGGACAGGCAGGCAAGCAGCTCAACTAGTCTAGGTTTCTTATAGTCCTAAACTCCATCAAAAATCAATCTCCGGCCAGACATCACATCAGCAACCAATTAATTAATACATGCAATTATAACACATACATTTTTTTCATGCATGCCATCCACGTATAAACATGACACATCATGCACTAACATATTTTTACTTGTCTATGCCAGCATATCCAGTATCCACAAATTCATTCGCAAATCCTGCAGCAACTTGCGAAGAATACTTCTGATTAAAACTACACAAAATGCGGTTGTTTTCCTCACGTCCGCTCGTCTTTGCAACTGCTAGTGGGTATTAGCCTATTAGGTGATGGATTTATCTTTGGCCTTTTTTATCCACCATTGACAGGAGGGCAGGCTACTTCATCAAAACACTCAATGACTCAAAGCATTCGACTCTCCTTCACCATGGAAAGGCTTTCGCCTGCTTGCTGTTTGCTGCTGTTGTGCAGTGTTGCACCGCCTGACTCGATGGTCTTATGGTCATAAAAAAATTTCCTCTAACCTGTGAGAATCTTCAAAAATCTCTCTAAATCATCATGTAAAGTGTCATTAATATAAAAATCATTTTCTAAATCTTATTGCACTCCAACATCTTTTCTATATGTTCTGCGTACTTTAGAGAGTCATTCTCTTTATCTATCTTTGACTAGCTAGAAATCCTGAATAGTGGACAACTATATTTGATAACCAATTAAAGAGTTTTTTAGAGAGTATTTTTCTAATAAAATCTCTATTTCTAATAATTAGGGGTGTTTGAATCTGGGATGTATAGTTTTTGTGTGTCACATCGGATGTTGCATGGGATGCTAGAAGGATTTTTCGAATACTAAAAATATAATTACATAACTCGCTTGTAAACCGCGAGACGAATTTTTTAAGCATGATTAATCCGTCATTAGCAAATGATTACTGTAGCATAATATTATCAAGCATAGACTAATTAGACTTAAAAAATTTGTCTTACAATTTACACGTATTATGTGTAATTAGTTATTTTTTATTTATATATTTAATACTTCATGTATATATCTAAACATCTGATGTGATAGGTGATGAAAACTAAACAGGGCCTTAGAAAGAGTTTCTTGAACTTGTTGAGCTGGCCCATTTTGAGAATCTGCCTACCGTGCATTAGGCTTTAGGCTGCTGCATCTAGCAGGCTAGATAGCGGCCCAACGACGCAGGCAGTCTAGATAGCGGCCCAACAACGCAGGCGGGGATGCCTTCGGGCTTCCTCCTACAGTTCGTACTCTTCGGGGCTGATTGGTAGGGAGAAGGAGACGCTCTTCGCATGCTTTAGGTGGATGGTTTTGTTCCGGCGCTCTGTTTGGTTGCTAAGCTGAACTATCGATACACAACCATATACTTTAGATTGCTGTCATACGGGTATTCCATCCGCAGAAATCGAGCTTCCCTCTTTATACAGAACGACTTATTCCTATAAGATGCGAGGGCTCATATGTGAGGCACTCAGGCTATCTCCAACAAAAGTATGTATATAGAGACCCAAATCTAAAATGGGTCTTCAATTGTACTATTTCAGCCTCTAACAGAATACTCATATCAGAGACCTATTTTGGGTCTTATAAGAGACACAACCCAGTTTTGAGTCTTCTCTCTCTTCGAAACTCATTTGAAGATTGATTCTCATTTAGATGTTGTTGTTGGAGAAGATTAAAAATAGGTATTGAATCTATTCAATGTAGCGCAACCCAAATATAAAATGAGTATTATATTTTGGGTATTGTTGTTAGAGATAGTCTCAGAACTTTGATTCATACATGCAACGAAACACGATGTTTCGTACTGGACCAATAGCAAACTCTCTTCACTGAAAGCTGGAAGCTAAAAATTGATTTCTTGTGAAAGGAAATACTATTTCAGAGTAAAAAAAGAGATAAATTCACCGGGAATAGGTCCCCAAAGTTGAAAACTGCACATTTAACTTACAAAGTTGTCACTCTTTGTCAAATATGTCTCTAAAATTGTCACTCTATGCCAAATAGGTCCCCAAAGTTGAAAACTACACATTTAGCTCCACAATGTTGTCACTATGTGTCAAATAGGTCCCTAAAGTTGTCACTCTGTGTCAAATAGGTCTTTTTTTAATAGATATTTTAAATACATGAATGATATTTTAAAAATAACCGGAACCAAAAAGATTTTACAGATCTAATGTTTTTTTTACGCCAACTTTAGAGATTATTTTTTATTTTCAATCCTTTTTTAATAGATAGTTTAAAACAACCGGAGGCAAAAAGGTTTTGTAAACCTAACTCTTTTAATGGCGTCAACTTTAGGGATTATTTTTATTTTTAATCATTTTTAATCGAATAGAAATAATTAAAAATATCTATTAAAAAGAACCTATTTGACACAGAGTGACAACTTGGGAGACCTATTTAATATAGAGTGACAACTTTTGGGATATATTTGACACAGAGTGATAACTATAGGGAACTAAATATGCAGTTTTCAACTTTGAGGACCTATTTAATATATATATATATATATATATATATATATATATATATATATATATATATATATATATATATATATATATATATATATATATATATATATATATATATATATATAGTGACAACTTTAAGGACCCGGTGAATTTATCCTTAAAAAAAAAAAAGTCAAACACGACCGCAGCTCATAGCTTCTTTGATCCTGCACAGCCCCACCATCTACAACCAATCACGCCCTTCGTCTCCCAAGTCTCCTCCATTCCTCTCCGCTTCTTGTGTCGTCCACGACGCTACCGACCCTCGATTCACTCCATCTTTTCCCAGTCTCCAGCCAAGTTTGCTGCGCTCTGTATCATCATATTCCGTGACCCAATCCTCTGACAGACTTCCCTCAAATTATCCCCGCCGGACTTCTGATCAATTTTTAGGGCTTAGAGCTGCCGCCGCCTCGCCTTGTTTTCTTCACTCCACTACGCGCTGCCATCGAGGTTTGACACTTGCAAAATGCGAAAAATTTCAAGATTGCGTTTTTTGTTCTATAAGATTTTTTTTGTTGTCGTTGTGCTTCATCATCAGCTAGGCGAGTGGACCGCCATCAAGATGTCTGCGCCGCCGGGAGGCAAGCGGTGCCGCACCTCGAACTCCGGGCATCTTTGGGCATCGCTACCCGAAGATTTGGTTCGCCTGGTCGCGTGGCGCGTGGTGGCCGGTGGCGATCTATTGGACTACGTCCGGTTCCGGTCCGTCTGCACAGGCTGGCGGTCCGCCGCGGTCTCCCCGCGCGGGCGCAGCGTCACGGACCCGCGCTTCCACCCGCGCCGCTGGATGATGCTCCCGGAGGGCCACTGTCTCTACCCCGGCCACCCGGATCTGCACGGCTACGCCCGCTTCCTCAACCTCGACACGGGCGCCTTGGTCCACGTCCGGATCCCGCTGCTCGAGGACCACCTCGCCATCGACTCGGTCGATGGCCTCCTCCTCCTACTGGGGGACCAGTACCAGCAGGAAACTGTGTGCCTCCTCCACCCTTTCACCGGCGACATCTCCGAGCTCCCGCCACTGGCGACCCTCCTCCCGCAGCTGCTGGATACGTCGCTGTACAGCCGCCCTGCGCTCTACAGGATCAAATGCCTTGCAAGCAGAGTCTGCGCTTCTGCTTCCTTCCGCGCCGGAGTCGTTGCCGTCATGCTTGCACTTGATGAGGTCAACCGCGTAGCCTTCGCTACTTCTCTAGACCGGCAATGGAACATGTCAAGCTGGGAGTACCCATCAGCCGCTAGACGAATGGGATTCCACGGCAAGCTGTATCTGCTGGATTCGTTCGAAACATGCCGGTTTCTCCAGATTGACCCACCTTTGCAGAATGCAGCAGGCTCAGTTGGAGGTGGTACACTGCAACCTCCAAAGTTGATTGCCACAATCCCTAAATCCAAATTCATCGTCGCTTCCTATCTGGTAGAATGTGATTCGGAGATCCTGGTGCTTGCCTTCAAAAAAGCGTCTATGTCGCGAATTTTAGTCTGCAAGCTTGCGGACCTTGTGCTGCAAAAGAGGTTTATTCCGATAAAAAAAGACATAGGCAACAATACCTTGTTCGTGGGGGAAAGGTGCATGAGCGTCTCTTCTAAGGTACTGTCTACAGTTAAGGGTGACAATGTTCGTGTGAACCACTGTTCGCTTGAACTTAGCAGCATCAGCCAGCCATTTAACAGTGTTTTTCTTTCACGACAATCAGCCAGCCAACCGTACAATTTAGCCAGCCGAACAGAGTTGTGTTGAAATATCGAAAGACAACCCTATCTTGCACAATACCACATGAGTAGCGGCAAGTGGTCAACTGCAATCGATGATTGCAGCCTGTATGGCCGTGCACCAGGACCTAGTCACCTCATCCACTATATAGTCAGCTGCTGCACTCGTAGCCTATGGTATGAAGCATATTTACTTCATTCTATACGCTCCTCTCTCTACTGTCAATTGTTTTTATTTCAGGCTAGCTACTAAATTTTACTTTATGTGCTCTCAGGAACAGAGGGATAGTGTTAAGAATGACTCCACCAGATTCATTTGCATGGTGAAGAGGAGAACAAGTTCAAGATAAGGTTGGTCTGCATCCCCTTTTTTTTTTCTGTGCCTCTATGAAACGCACAAGTCTGCCTTTGACTAGAATTTTGCCAATGCCCTTTTCTTTAAGCCTGTTGGCCAATCGACTGTCATTGTACACCCTCAATCTCAATCAGTCAATCCTTATGGTAACTAATGCTCCCAATTTCCATGTCAGTTCTTGTGCTACTTACAGTCTGTTGTTTTTTATGCTAGTTAACCTGGATATACTTTAATACTTGAGTCCTTTTTTACAATTGCACTATATTATTTTCATTTGGTATCAGTTGAATTAACTTGTTATTCATACTTGTAATATTGGATTGATCCAGCTTAGCCCCATGTCAAGTTGTGGGTTGGGATCCAAAAATCCTTGGATTTTAGTCATAAATGGTGTAATCTAAGAATTACTGGCAGAATCCCCTCTTCCAAATAAACAAGAATTTACCATGTGCCATTGTGTTAATATTTGGTTTGGTTGCTGAAGAGAGAATGCGTAAATTAGTAAAATGGTCTTGGGAAGATGGTTCCTACAGGTACATGCCTGTTTACTAGATTACTTACTGTTAGGTAACCTCATAGAGGTGGCTATGCATTATTGCCAAATTCACATAATGCAGATTACCTGTGTAAGGGACGGAAATGGGCTATTCCAACACTAGTAATCATATAAGCTCCCCCCTTCTTTTTTACCCATAGTATGCATTGACCTGAAAAAAATATTTGCAATTCCCTTGCTGCATCCACCGCTAAGCTGGTTTCAGTGAACAGCAATGGTGTCAAGTTTCATCTAGGTGAACCGGCTGGCAGCTTAGCATGCACCAGTGATGGCATCTGGTTTAACAAAGTGATGCAGAGGTTGATGTTAAGCATGAAAAGTGAAGAAGAGCCACAAAACTCAGTTAAAAACGGTTATTGGAATTACTGGCCGGAACTGAAATATAATCACTGCCTCCTACTGTACATTTATTGTTGTTAGGTTAACACTAATGCTTTCATCAGTTTGCACATAGCAACATTCATTTTCTTAGTTCTTGGAAAGGTCTTAAGTTTTGAAAGATTAATATGATTGGAAATTAGGAACCTTTTTTTCTTAAGGACTGGACTATTAGGACAACTTTTCTGTTGCTGCTGTCCTAATGGCTAATGCCTTTTCTTTTCTTCCTTTTTTTGGTTTTTCTGTTGGGCTGGATCTATTCATATGTTCTTTACTTCCTTTGTTTTTATTTATTGGTACTTGGTTGATTTCTACCTCAGGGTTTTTTACTCGTTAGATACACAGATGAACTGGTTGTCGTAATGACTGACAAGGTAAATTTGAATGCAACGGCTTACAAGTGTGTGAGAAAGGACAATAAAGTATTTATGAGTTTGTCTTTTTTTCCTAATAATATCTTTTAATAGGCATGTGAGGAGTATGATGTGTATCCACAGGCGATGGATGAGCAGGAAGCTATGTCTGATTGCTATCCCTAGTTGTTTGACACATTACACATACGGTGCTTTCAAGAAGTTGTAGTTTTATGTAACCTGTTGTGTTTGGGGCTCTATTTTCTGCTCTTTGAAGTAATTTCTACTTCTATGATGATACATAAAAAAGTATTCTGGTGGTGTAAATGCTGACATTTAAAATATTTTTGATTATTTGAATACTCAAGGTTGAAACTCAGAAGAGTTTGCACATGGATCATTTAACACTGTTTTCCATGCTCCTTCTCTAGGTATATGAAACGAAATCATGGTGATATGGATCTGCCTCCTGGGTGGTGTGTTCTTTGCATCGTTATCATTACACACCATGAAAATTAGTGGACATTAGTTGTTGTTGACTAACTTGGTTAGATCACTCGTTGATGCTGTAGCCTAACGATATGACTTGTATTAAGTTACACTTGTTGTTTACAGGGCTGTGGCTGTTTGTGTTGCAGTTCTGAATTGTTTTTAGTATGGATTATGCAAAACTTAATATCTTTCTGTGTAGGAACGTGGTGGTCTTGTAAAATTATACTTTTTTTTTCTCTGTGGCATTGATAAGAGTAGAAGCCTCGTATTTAAAACTATGCACAATAATCCTTAAAAAGAACCTAGCAAACTAGACAAGCACGTATAGGGCTTTCTGGCTCTTTATCTTAACGAGTCAGAAAGCCAGCTCAGCTTAGCTTGTTTACGAGCTCGAGTTGGCTCGGTTGACTCGTGAGCTAGGGATAAAAATACAGAAAAAATGTTTATTAAAAAAATCTTGAGAATAGAAATAATACAAAAGTAACCCATCCGTAAATCTTAAATCAATGGGAAAAAATTAATATGTACTAACACATACTCCTTCCGTCCCATATTAGATGACGCTATGGGAAGCGTGCAGGTCAAAATTTCTCAACTTTGACTAGATTTATAGAAAATATGGGCAATATTTTTATTTCCAAATAAATTTGTTAAAGAACTGATTTAAATATCTTTCCATTGATACTAGTTCTGTATGTTCGATATGAATACCTTTTAATATAAAATAAGTCAAAGTTAAAAAATCTGACTTCTCGGAAAGCGAGAATGACATCTATTTTAGGACGGAGGGAGTATTGTTTACTATATGTACTGATGAAAAAGTGATGATGTGTGGTTAATATAAAGTTGCATTTGGTTAGGTTCCTTGCAATAACTTTACTATTGATTAAGCAAATTCAAGTCTATAAATAAATAAGTATCAGATGGTTCGTCTTACAGAGGCCAGTTTGGATTTGCTTAAGGAGGTGATTTAGAGTTTGAAAGTAGTGTACAGGTGACAAATATATAAGGCCGAAGAGTTAATTTTGGTTGGAATGGTACTGGATGTTCTAACGAGCTAAAATCTTAATTTGACTCTGCTCGTTAAGTTTTTTACCCAGCTCTAGGCACACGGTTCCAAAGAGGAGCACCTTGATTCCGGTAACAAGAATTTGCTGCTCTGTAGCTTGCTCAAATAAGGCTGGGGCTTCACGATGGATAGGGAGGAAGTGATTTGTTGTTAAAAGCATGTAGCAATCAACAAAACAATAATATAAGCACAACTTTTAATAAGGAGCTGATTAACTAAAGCCGTTTTATCATTATTTTGTTTGCATAAAATAGGTGCTGGAGATGCCAAATGAGGCCTAATGCGTAAATTTTGAGAATATATTTTATGATGACCTCATCAAAATTATAAAAAAAGTATAAAGATTTATAACATCAAATAGGTATACTATGAAAATATAATTAATGAACAATATAATCTATATCTAATTCATCTATATAATAACAAAGAGGCAAAATTTCTTCCGGTATTAGAAAAACGAATGATTAAATTTGGCAATAAGTTTGTCCCACGGTACTCTACTGGTTGTGACTCGTTTGATAATGGCAAATTCGTGAATCCCATTTACAAGATGGTAAAAGAACGTAGTTCATGTTTTTTATAATGAAAAAATAACAATTATCTCGTAGACCATACATGATCGATATAGTCTTCGGGGATGTTCCATATTTTTTCTCGTACCAACGTATGAGCATGCTATGATAATTAGTTGATACTTCCTCCGTCTCAATTTATGTCATTTGAATTTTTCAATTCTAAGTTTGACCACTCGTCTTATTCAAAAAATTTACAGAATAAAGTTAAATTTAAATTATTCTTGAAGAAATTTGATTAATAAAGCAAGGCACACAAAAAAAATGATGTTTTGTATAAATTTTTGAATAACATGAGTGGTCAAACTTCGGACAAAAAAATCAAATGACTTATAAATTAGAATGGAGCGAACATTATACATGTTACTGTATTATCTTAGTATAAATTTGTTTAAATTTGACATGCATTGACTCTATGATATTCTTGAAAGGACTTATAGTTTAGGACGGAGTACTTATTTAGAATAGGAATACTAGTATATTTTTATATAAATTTAGTTAAATTTCATATTGATCTAGAGACATAGGCCCCGTTTAGAAGCCAAAAGATTTGGCAAAATGCCACTGTAGCAGCGGAGAATCTTCTTCAATTAATGTCTAAACATGGTTAAGTAGACTTAAAAGATTTGTCTCCTGGGTTTTGTACAAATTATATAAAAGATTCATCTATATTTAATATTTTATGTATGTGTCCAAAAATTAATGTGGTCTTTTGTTTGGAATTTAGAAGGAATTTGAAAAGGGCCGTCTTGGGAGGAGGTGAAGCGCTACATAAAAAAAATGTTCCACTCTTCTCGGTGACTTCTCGGTGCACTGAGGACCACTGGACCAGGTCCAGCCGCGAATCCCTCCTCTCCCCACCCTCCTCCATATTCCCCACCCCCGACCCCGATCCCCAAACCCCTGCCACCATTTGCCCCCAGAGTGGAGCCGCCACTCCCACCCATACCATTCTGAGGAAACCTAGATCCGGCCCCCTAGCCGCCGGCCATGGCCACGCGCCGGGCCCTCTCATCCATCCTCCGCTCCGCCTCGCGCCTCCGCTCCGCCTCACCTTCCCCGTGCCCCCGCGCGCCGCTCCACCACCGCCCGTCCCCCGCTGGCTTCCTACTCAACCGCGCAGCCGCCTACGCCTCCTCCGCCGCGGCCCAGGCCGCGCCCGCTCCGCCGCCTCCTTCCACCGGCAAGAAAACCGGTGGCGGCAAGATCACCGATGAGTTCACCGGCGCCGGCGCCATCGGCCAGGTGTGCCAGGTCATCGGCGCCGTCGTGGACGTGCGCTTCGACGAGGGGCTGCCCCCGATCCTGACGGCGCTCGAGGTGCTCGACAACAACATTCGCCTCGTGCTCGAGGTCGCGCAGCATCTTGGGGAGAGCATGGTGCGCACCATTGCCATGGACGGGACAGAGGGGCTCGTCCGCGGCCAGCGTGTTCTCAACACCGGCTCTCCCATCACTGTAAGCTCATTTCCTCGTTTCCTGTTCCTTTTTTTTTCGTTTTTAGCTGATATATTTGTATGTCTATCTGACGAATCGGCGAACCCGGCGGATTTTAGGATTGATCTAGACGTACGGATCTATCTACTGTCCTGTCAGTGCTTTGTAGATCTACGACTGTTTTCATCGATAGTATGCTGTACTGATTTAATCCATATGCCTTTAGCATTACCGTCATTGTTTAGTAAAATTTAAATATGCCGATCCATTTCATGTACGTTTTTGTCTACTAGTAGTCTCATCAGGAGTCAAGATTGCTTACCATTCGATAGGTTGATAAAGTTACTAAAGAAACTGTATAGCCATTCGGAAATATTTGAAAGTTTTTCCCATCTCCTTTTGTCATCTACTCAGCTTATCATGGGCACATGCAACTTTGGTGGCTTGCTTATTACGTGTTCTATGATGTAGCAACTAAACTCATACTAAGTTATTGACACACAAGATGACTTGTTGCAGCTGCCGTATATAAGCTTTGTACCTATCTATTGGGTTCGTAGGCTCCAGATGCTTACAGTATCTGAACCTAGTTGTTGCTAGTCTCTTAATTAGTGTGCTACGGCATCTTCCAAACCATATCTGAGTTGTGCTTTTGCATTTTTAACTTGTATATCTGTGTCTAGGTCCCTGTTGGCAGGGCAACGCTTGGACGCATTATGAATGTTATCGGTGAGCCTATCGATGAGAAGGGAGATATAAGTAAGTCTTCATGACATTGATTTTACTTTTAACATTTACTTATGCACTACTAAAAGCTGCGCTTATATTTTTGTTTTGTTGATTGCTCCTTGTTTTTAGCAACAAATCACTTCCTGCCTATCCATCGTGAAGCCCCAGCCTTTGTCGAGCAAGCTACAGAGCAGCAAATTCTTGTTACTGGAATCAAGGTGCTCCTCTTTAGAAGTGTGTGCCTGTCTAGTTTGCTAGGTTCTTTTTATCTTTTAAGGCTTATTGTGCATAGTTTTAATACAAGGCTTCTACTTCTATCAGGTCGTGGATCTTCTTGCACCTTACCAAAGAGGTGGTAAAATTGGTCTCTTTGGTGGTGCAGGGGTGGGAAAAACTGTCCTTATCATGGAGCTGATTAACAACGTTGCCAAGGCCCATGGTTTGTTTTTTTACAGAGCTGGATGGGCATGCTGTGAAACTGTCATCTGTTTATGTTGGCTTATTTATTTCATTTTTTTGTCTAGGTGGTTTCTCTGTCTTTGCTGGTGTTGGAGAACGTACTCGTGAGGGTAATGACTTGTACAGAGAAATGATTGAGAGTGGTGTCATTAAGCTTGGTGATAAGCAGGTAACGATCAGTATTTCGAATGTGTTGTTGGGTTTCGTATCTGTTAGGCGAGTTTTCCTTACAGTGTACTTTGCGGCAGAGTGAGAGCAAGTGTGCTCTTGTCTACGGTCAAATGAATGAGCCTCCTGGTGCTCGTGCTCGTGTTGGGTTGACTGGTTTGACTGTTGCTGAGCATTTCCGTGATGCTGAAGGACAGGACGTGCTTCTCTTTATTGATAACATTTTCCGTTTCACTCAGGTAGATTCACCTCCTGTTTTGTATCCAGAAAGTACCTGCAATGGTATTCTTAGTTATTGGATATGCAGATGGCATTAGTCAATCAATCTGATATGTATTTTCTGCCTTGATTCTGCATACATTAAGGCTGAGAACTTGTACATTTGGTATCTGTCAGGCGAACTCTGAGGTGTCTGCTCTGCTTGGGCGTATTCCATCTGCTGTGGGATACCAACCCACCCTTGCCACTGATCTTGGAGGACTGCAGGAGCGGATTACCACCACAAAGAAGGGTTCTATTACATCGGTTCAAGCTATTTATGTGCCTGCTGATGACTTGACAGATCCTGCTCCTGCAACGACCTTTGCCCATCTTGATGCTACTACTGTGTTGTCACGTCAGGCATGCCTGCCTCATTTCTAGTTAGATTTTTTTGTGTTGCTATTATGAGTGTGATGTTAGCGTCGTCTCTTTGCAGATTTCTGAGCTTGGTATTTACCCTGCCGTTGATCCTCTCGACTCCACATCCAGAATGTTGTCCCCCCATGTTCTGGGTGAGGACCACTACAACACTGCTCGTGGTGTTCAGAAGGTTCTTCAGAATTACAAGAATCTCCAAGATATTATTGCCATTCTGGGAATGGATGAGCTCAGCGAAGATGATAAGTTGACGGTTGCTCGTGCTAGGAAGATTCAGCGGTTCCTTAGCCAGCCTTTCCATGTTGCTGAAGTTTTCACGGGTGCACCTGGAAAGTATGTTGAGCTGAAGGAGAGTGTCAAAAGTTTCCAGGTATATGTCATCACTGTACAATTATGTCATGTACTATCGCAACAGTTTCTCCCCTTACAATCATGATTGTTTGGTAACACAATCCAGTTGGGGTACTCAACGCATGATTAAATTCTGTCAAATTTAGTGATCTAGAGTCTATGGAAATGCAACTTTTGACAAAATTGTTTTAGTTTTTTCCCTTGATTTTACTTCTAACATGAACCACTAGTTGGCTAATTGACATTTGGCTTGTCATGTGATGTTTTTCATTGTTGTGTTTTATAATAGTTTCCAACAACATATTGTTGCAGGAGTTGGTAAAACCGTAAAAGTTACCTCTTGTAGACTGTCCCGTGTCCAAAGTGATGATGTATACACATTAGTACTTTATTCTGAACACTAACGGGGGCAAAAAAAAAATTGTGTACATATGTAGTCACCTTTTTGTGCAATGATGGTTTGTTATGATTTTTTATGGAGGTAAACCCTGCTTTATATAGAAAGCAAACACAAGTTTCACATGATGGTTTGTTATGATTTGATGATATAGCTATTATATACACACAAAAAATGCCTTGCAAATTCGACTAGATGCTTTTGGATATCTTATCATCTTAATAGTGCACTTATCATGCTATCATGTATGTGTATGAGTATGTTTGTCTCATTATTGAAATGCAAATGACAGTTCCCTTTTTGTGCTTGTACGGTTGGTGTTAACTATTTGAACCTTATCTTTGTATCATATAGGGTGTTTTGGATGGCAAGTATGATGACCTTCCAGAACAGTCATTCTACATGGTTGGAGGAATAGAGGAGGTCATCGCCAAGGCAGAGAAGATTGCCAAGGAATCTGCATCATAAACAGTCTCCACAGGCAATGCAAAATTTAACTTTTGGAGGTCAACATGTTGTGCCTTTTATTCTGTGTTATCAAGAACATGTATTTACGTGCAGGAGGCCTGCCCTGCCAATGGATGTGTTTCCCCTCCATTTTCCCCCTTAATAAGGATTCACAGTGACATTTTCATTTGGCTTACTGCCCTTTGAGGAAGAATTACCCTTTTTGATGACGGCGAAACATAAACTTGTTAATTCTCAAAGAAAATAATGTAGTCTCCCATGTTTATAGCTGTTATGAGGTCACCTGTTCAATTTTTTTTTTCTGAGCCAGTTCCACAGTTTGTTATTAGTGCAGTCTCGTTCTGTGATTTGTTTCCGACTCCAGTGTTTGCTTATTGGGGCGATAGGGATGAGTGAGATGTGTTTGGTTCATGGGACGATAAGGATGAGAATGAGATGTGTTTTTGCATTTGTTTGGTTCATGGGACGATAAGGGATGAGAATGAGATGTGTTTTTGCAATTTTTATGTGTTTGGTTAAGGGACTAGGAATATGCGGACCTTGTTGCTAGGGATGAAAGTGAAATGGGTCGATTGAATTTTTGTGTGTGGTTAAGGGACAGGGACTATACGGACCTTGTCGCTTCCAAACGACTCTATGGCCTGTCTCACTTTGTGCCACGTGGGGAGAGACGAGTTGCCTGATAATGTCTGATCAATGTTTTAAATAACGGGCTATAGTAAATAGTGACGATCCTTCACAACAAATTATAGCGGGCTAAAATGAGGCTATATCAGAAATTTATACGTAAATTCATTTAGCGGCAACATGCTCAAAAGGCTATATCGAGATTATAACGAGACTATAGCTGGCTATTTGAAACTGTGTCTGATACATCCTTAAGGCTATCAAGCTAACCAATTACTTCTTTGGGACAAAGGATTTGCAAATCATAGGAATAGGAAATGTATAGGAATCAATTGGTACACTACTTCAAATCCTACATGAATGAATATGTCTTTGGAAGCAATAGGAAATCCATAGGAAACAAAATAATGAGGTTGGACCTCAGGTTTAGGGCCCCCAAAGGAATTTTGGAGGATTTGAATTCCTAAGGAAAATTCCCTTTCCTACCCTTTGGATCGCAGGTGAAGCATGGGAACCGTTCCATGGGATTCGAATCCTACGCTCATTTCCATAGGAAAAAAAAGCATGAGGTCGGACCTCATGGAAAAATTCCTGGCGGGAAGACAGCGCGCGCCGAAAGAGAGTCGCCGCGGGGGAGGTGGGGGGTGGTGGCAGCGCGGCGTTCGCCGGGCACGTGGCCGGGCCCGCCCTATCGCGGCGAGCGAGAGAGAGAGCTGGGGGAGGCGGAGACGGAGGCATGGAGCAGGCAGCGCGCGAGGTCGGCCGCGGCCCTCGTCTTCTCCGCGCGCCTGAGACCCGGCCGCCGTACATCACGGGCGTGCGCGCGCGGTATGGCGGGCGATGGATCTGCGGCCTGCCACCACCGGGAACAAGGCGAGCGCGGCCACCACCGGGAACGGACTGCCGCTGCGGCTAGCGCATGGCACGAGTCGAGCACAGCCATAGCCGGGGCGCGACCTGACGCGGCCACCGAAGAAGGAGACGCGACAGAGGGGAACAGAAAGAGCCGCGGGGGGTGGGGCGCCGCCGTCCGCGCGGCCGAGAACGCCTTGCTGCAGAGAGAGAGGAGAGCCACGGCGGGGCGGAGGTGGGGCGCCGCTGTCCCCGCGGCCGAGCCCGCCCTGCTGCAGAGAGAGAGAGGAGAGCCGAGGCGGGGCGGAGGTGGGGTGCCGCCGTCCGCGCGGCCGAGCCCGCCCTGAAAGCGAGCCGCCGGGGGAGGGGGCGGAGGTGGGGCGTCGCCGTCCGCCTTCTGGCGCGCGCGGCCCCTGCCGCCGAGAGAGGGGGAGAGAGAGAGAGAGAGCCTGCTTGGGGAGGGGGCTCGCGCAGCGGCGAGGGGGAGGTGGAGAGAGGCACCGAGCAGAGCACCGGGCTGAGAGAGAAAAAGAGCGAGAGAGAGCGCGGGAGAGAGAGAGTGTGGAGGACGCCGACAGAGAGAGAGAGAGCGAGAGAGATGGGAGGGCGCCGACAGCTACCAAAGGCACTCGTACTGTAGTTTCCTAAGGATTTAATTCCTACAAGGAGCACACCACAAGCCACCTCAAATCTCATATTTTTCCTATTCCTATCCTTTTTCTACCCTATCATCCAAAGGAGCCCTTAGTTTCCTCCAAAATTCTTTTGGAATGGCCCAATCCATACGAATTCTAAAGTAATTGGTAGGAATAATTCCTTTGTTCCAAAGGGCTTCATAGGAATTTTTCCTATAGGATTTGAATCCTTTAAGGGCCCCTTTGGCACACCGGGCAACCAAAGAAAAAACGTAGGAATACAAAAACGCAGGAAATGGTCGCACACTCGATTCCTCCGTCGTTCCTATCCATTCCCCATTCCTATCCTCCGCTCGAGGCTCGCTCTGCTCCACGCATCCGCTCCCCGCCGTCGTCGCCTACCTCTGCCTCCTCCTCGCCCCGGCCTCCCCCCGCTCCTCATCCTCTTCTCCCCTCTCCACTTCCTCTCCCTCCTCCGCGCCATACGCAAGGCCGCCGCCGCCGCCAACGGAGCTGGCACCGCCGTCTCTAACCCTAGCTCCGGAGTCGGAGCCGCCGCGTGCAGCTCATCCGTGCCCACCTCGCTCATCCGTGCGGCCGTCGAGGTCCTCCACCACCACCGCGTCGAGGTCCTCCACCACCACCCGCGCGCACGGGGCGGCTCGGCCCCAGCGCGGAGGCGGAGGCGTCGATGGCTCGGTCCCCCTCCTCGACGCGCTGCGGCGGCGGCAGCGACGGATCCGGCGTTGGCGAGCCTGGATCTGGTGCCGTGGAGGCCAGATCCGAGCGGGGGCGACGCGGCCGCCTCCTCTTCCTCCTCCGGCGTGGGCGTCCTCGCTAGCGCGCAGCGCGTCGGCGTCGGCGTCAGTGAGGCGTTGCCTCGAACTTCGCACAAACATGAGGTCGTGGTGGATGGGTTTTTTCCCGTGCTACAGTGAGAGAGCGAAACCATTGGATTAGATTCCTCTGAAATTTTTCCTTTGCTCCCAAAGGGAGGATGACGTCAGCGAAATGAAAGGTCCTAGTATGGCTAGAGGGGGGTGAATAGCCTAAATAAAAATTCTACAAACCACTAAACAAGTAATTAGAACCACAAGAGGCTATAAATGCAATGCTAAGGCAACCACTAACCTAGTCAAGCCACCTACACAATTCTAGTTAAACCTTAGTTCTAATCCACACAAATGAGATAGCAAAAGCTAAACAACTACACAACTACTCAAGACAAATGAACAAGCTACTTTGCACAAGAATAAGAAAGAGATGATCGTCGAATAAACCTTTGCCTTGTGAAGAAGCCAATCACCGGGACAATCAATAAGTCACTCACTCGAAGGTGAGGAAATCAATAGAGACACCAAAATTTATCCCCGAGGTTCACGTGCTTGCCGGCACGCTACGTCCTCGTTGTGTCGACTTCAACCGGTGGTTCGGTGGCTAATCGG
Organism: Eremochloa ophiuroides; assembly: GCA_038502445.1. Classification (NCBI taxonomy): domain Eukaryota; kingdom Viridiplantae; phylum Streptophyta; class Magnoliopsida; order Poales; family Poaceae; genus Eremochloa; species Eremochloa ophiuroides. Next base: position 61,629,023 of record JAHLJS010000006.1, read on the forward strand.
TATCACACACCGAGCCTACACTAGACGCCACAAGAACCTACCACGGAGGAAGTAACTCAAAGACACGAGCAATCCACTAGAGTTACCTTTGAGCACTCCGCTCTGGAAGGCACAAGAACCCCTCACAATCACGGGGTGTGAGCAAGCACAATCATCAAGCTCCTTCACACCTTCTTCTCCTCCAAGCCGTCTAGGGACATGACAATGTCCCAAGAGAATAATAACTAATCCGAGGCTTGCTCTCAAGTGCTCTAGAATGCAAAACACAAACAATGATGCACTTGAGGTTCACTCAATCTCACAAGGATGATCAAGATGATGAACTAGTGAGAGAGTGGAAGGCTAGAATGCAACAAAGTGTACGACAATGATCCAAGTGTGCTAGCTGGTCTCCAAGTGACCAGGGAGGGAGTATAAATACTCCCAAGCCAATTCCTAGCCGTTACATTCTCTGAAACAGCCGTTAACCCCGTTTTTATACCGTCGGACCGACAGCGTCGGACCAAACGGCAGCGTCCGACGCTCGGATGAACGCCACGTGTCAACAGGTTTAAACACCGTTCGTCCGATCTCAACGGTAACTGATTTCGCGCGTTTGACTACCGTCGGACTGGGGGCGTCGGACTAAACCACAGAGTCCGACGCCCTCTCTCAGCTCACTGCGCACGTATCGTCGGACGATCGCGCGAGCACCGTCGGACTAAAGAAACTCAGCGCCGACGCTTCCAGAGAGGTTTGAAAACGCTAAATCATCGTCGGACTTCGTCCGACGCTCGCCGTCGGACTTTTCTCAAGCGTCCAACGCTCCTCAGCGTGCCACGCGTCACACCTCGCTGCTCGGCACCGTCGGACTGAAGACCACAATGGTCCGACGCTCGGTAAACGAGCGTCCGACGCTCATTGACAGCTCAGGCGTCGGACCGAATCAATGGTCCGACGCTACGCCCACTATCTGTCCGACGCTCTGGAAACAGCTCTTTTCAAGTCTATTTCTCACCCCTTGCTTCTATGTGCTAACACTCAAGGTCTTCTACACTTGTGCACAGTGTGTTAGCATTTTGCAAATATTTTTCAAGGGTTTTCAAAGGGATTCTCTAGGTTGGTTAGATCAATGTATATGAGATGCAACATAGAGCACTTGAAAGTAATCCAATAGGTTAGTTCTCCCCTTGATAGTCGGCTATCTATCCTAAATGTGATCACTCTCACTTGGAGTCTTGATCACTAAGAGAAAAGCCCTATTTGAATATACCTTAGCCTCTAGCTTTCCTTCTTTAAGTCCTTTTCTTTCTCCTTGATCATTTCATCTTGATTCTTCACTTGAGTTCATGTCATCTTTCTCCATATCACTAATCTACTCTTGGCTATACACACTTAGCACTTAGATTAGTAACTTGGTTTCATCAATTACCAAAACCAAACTAGGGTCTTTCACAAAAACCATAGGAATCCTGCGTTTCACCTCCAATCCAAAGGGGGCCTAAAATTCCTATATTTTTCCTCCATTCCAAAGGAGGCCTAGCAAGGTAAATAAAGTAGCATCTAAATTTATCAAAAACATCACACAAATATTTGATACATCCTACAAAATTAATTAATAACTAATGGGAAGCACATGAGCACTAAGACCCTCTGTTGTGGGGTTTGCGCCCTCTTTGGTGGGTTTGTGGGGGCTTCAATTTTTGCACTGTAGCGCTACTATTGCAAAACTAGTGAAGCCCCTCCTAGATTTACCGGCTTTTCCATTTCATTTTGGATTGAAGACGGAAAAATAGCTCTTGCCACAGAGTACGTATACACTAGTCGGTAGTCGCGGTAGAAGCTAAAGCCTTATGAGCATTACCGAAGAGGACCCAAGATAAAAGTCGGTGTAAGAAGTAACTATATGTTGAGCACACTAAGAAGTTGACACTTAATAAGAGAATTTTCACACAACAAGCAAAGCAAGAGCTTAAATAGGAAGTACTCCAAGAACGAAAGAGAGACAAAAAAAGATAAACTGAGTTACCCATAGTATCAAGTTGTTGCTACAATCCCATAGTCCATGTTGGAGCACAAAAGAGTCATCAGAATTTGTTAAGCTCCACTTCACTTGTGAATACCCATTGTCCACTCTGGAATAACAAATTTGAAACCATATGCATCTTCCAGTGTCTCAAAGTGATCCAAGCAAAAATATCAGTGGCAATCATGGCTAATTCTCACTTCTTGTCTTGGATGGCTCTATAGTAGCTACACCATCCTCTAAAGTGCTAGAAACAGCGAGGTCGAAGAGCAGCTCAAAACGAGCCAGAGGAGGCACTTATACAGAGGTTGAAGAGGTTGCTAGTTGCTGAAAAATGATGGAAGACACAAATATCACAGGATGATTCGTCTATCTCCTCAGGCAACTTGCTGTCAAGTCAAGTTGGGTTTCACTAGGTGATCTACCGCTTCTCTAAACACAAATATTAGTTTTAGGATTCCCTCCAAAGATGATCTGGCTTCATCCTCCTCTGTATCCCTGCGCTCTAGGAGGGTTTCCTAAAACTAGTTGCGTGGTGCTTTTATCTTTTAGTGTAGGGATGCAGAGGAGGCTGAAGGCAGAGCGTGTTTGGAGGGCGTCCATCTCGTGCTTGACCCAATAGCCTGATGATCCTTGAATCTGACTTGCGAATGGGTGGTAGCCAAGCTTCAAACTCAAGACCATGATCGCTCTATGTTGTGGCAAATCATTGAGGAGACGTGTGATGTTGGAAACATTTGTGTAGGCTAAGCCAGTGCACTTGAGCAATCAACGTTTATTTTCAACCATAAAATAATATATTTTTTCAGAATAAATTAGCACGGGATAAGATCAACGCTTATTTTCAACTCAAACGAACAGATTTGGCGTGGTTTGCTATTCAGCTTGTTCTTTTGACCAATCAGCGCTTATTTTCAGCCACGAAACAGTATTTTTCTCTCACAACAAATCAGCACGAGCCGAAATCAGCGCTTATTTTTCAGCCAAAAGAACAGGCTGATTACGTTTAGGAAGTGTCAGACTTTTTTTTTTGCTCGCTTTCCAGAGTGTGTTGTGTCACTCCCTTGTAAGGATATTACTGTAAGTGTTAATAAATTTTATTTTTGTAAAAAAAGAATGCTATGCAACAGTGTTCTTTTACCTCGAAAGTTATTATCATAAAGAAAGTTCGCTTACTCTGCTTCGGACACCCCAGGCACTGACATGCTGAACCCACCCGTCAGCACCTGTTGTGAACTTGTGATGCATCGACTTGGCAACCTGCCCGCGAACGAGTCAATGTGCCATCGGAGCCGTTTAATTCAAAACGGAGGGCTCAGGATGGGATTCCTCCGCATCCGGCCCAATTACACCGCTAACGGCTCTCTGGCGCTGTCCCCGTCCTGAACCAACCAACGGAGTAACGGACCCATTTCCAAACCCCAAATCTTCTCCGCCATTCTTGCCTCTCCCGACTCCCCCCTGCCCTATTTCAAAACATTTCAAACCACTCTACGCCTCCTTCCTCTCCTCTCATCCCCTCCACTCTCTCGCGGTCTCGCCCCCGACTCCTGCGCCCGATCGCACCATCTCCCCCCGGCGACAGTCCGCCGTCGGTCCCCGCCCCGCCCCGCCCGCTCGACGAGGCCGCGCCGGGTGGTGAAGAGGTGAGTATCCTACTTGCGATTCGCCCGGGGATTGGATCCGGCCGCCCGCGGCGTAGCGTGCATCCTCCGCTGAGGGGACACCCTAGGTTTCGCGGAGTGGGGTGGGGTGTTGTCTGATCTTCCTGTTCAGCGCGGTGGAACTGCTCTGGGTTACTTGGTGCGCTCGCGGGGGTATGTGTATGTTGCCGCGAAGTTGCGTTTGATCTGTGGAATCGCGTCTGCAGGGTGCTGGTGCGGTGTCCCACCCTCTCGCTATGAGTAGCGCTGTGAAGGACCAGCTGCAGCAGATGTCGACGACGTGCGATTCTCTCCTGTTGGAGCTCAACGTAAGCCCCCCCCCCCCCCCCCTCTCTCTCTCTCTCTCTCTCTCTCTCTCTCTCTCTCTCTCTCCACAGTTTTCGTCTGCCTTTTTGTTGGTTCCGCCGTTCGGCGCGCCCGATGCGCGATGAATTCAGGTATTCCCCCCTGGGTTGTTTCAGGTGATTTGGGATGAGGTCGGTGAGCCCGACATGGCGAGGGACCGAATGCTGCTGGAGCTCGAGCAGGAGTGCCTGGACGTCTACAGGAGGAAGGTCGACAAGGCCAATCGGTGCAGGGCCCAGTTGCGCCAGGCCATTGCGGAGGCAGAGGCCGAGCTCGCTGGTATCTGCTCGGCCATGGGCGAGCCACCGATACATGTTAGACAGGTTAGTTTCTGTACTTTGAAGTACCATATACCATCAAAAGAAACAAATAACATTTGAGTACTGCTGCTGTACCGCAGAAGGATATTCTACAGAGTTTTCTCTTTTGATCTGTTTTACTGCCATTGCAACTTTAGGGCTGTGATAGTGTGATAGCTATTGGCTAGATATGCAGGTCACTCGGTAGTAGCTCTATTGGGAATTCTTACAGTTACAGTTTTTGATTTGATGAAAAATGTTAGTAGAATAAGAACGTGAATGGTTTAAGGGAGTAGCAGAACGGAATTGTCCCATATTGAAGTCATGAGCTGCATGCATTCTGCTATGAAAACTGAATGTTTCAGTACTGACTCCATCAGTAATTTGTTTTCTTTTAAATGGCAGTCAGATCAGAAGTTACATGGTTTAAGGGAGGAATTGGATGCGATTGTCCCATACTTGGAGGAGATGAGAAAGAAGAAAGTTGAAAGATGGGACCAGTTTGTTGATGTCATAGAGCAAATTAAGAAGGTTGCATCTGAAATCAGGCCTGCAGATTTTGCACCCTTTAGAATTCCTGTGGATCAGTCTGATCTGTCATTAAGAAAGCTGGAGGAGCTAACGAAAGAGCTACAATCCCTTCAGAAGGAGAAGGTCAGCACCGGTTTCTCCAATCTGCTTTATTTGTCCAATGAGAGCATAACTCCCCATGTCTATTATTTTCCTTCACTGCTCATGCAGGTCTTATGATCTCATTGTTCTTGCCTGTTTTTGACAGAGTGATCGGTTGAAGCAAGTGATGGAACATCTTAACACTTTGCATTCGTTGTGTGAGGTGCTTGGTGTAGACTTCAAACAAACAGTATATGAGGTGCACCCTAGCCTCGGTGAGACTGATGGATCAAAGAATCTAAGCAACAGTACAATTGAGAGTCTTGCATCAGCTGTAAACAGATTGCGTGAGTTGAAAGTCCAGAGGATGCAAAAGGTTAGCACTCTTTATATCACTTAAGAAATTTCACTCATTCGGCGCAGTCAACTGTATTTTTTTTATTATTCAGCACAAATTTCAATCGTTCAGCAGAGGCCACCCTCAACAATTTTCAATTATTCAGTGCCTTTAACATTGTTAATATGAAATTCTGAATGTCACAGCTTCAAGATTTGGCATCTAGCATGCTTGAACTTTGGAATCTCATGGATACACCACTTGAAGAGCAGCAGATGTTCCAGAATGTAACGTGCAATATTGCTGCTTCAGAACATGAAATAACTGAGCCTAACACCCTCTCTATTGACTTCCTTAGCTATGTGAGTTCATTGTTCTTTAGTTATTGCTCACGCCACTGTTGCTATATTTTTTTTTGTTTGAGCTAGGAATATTCTAAGATTGATCTAAAATTTAGGTGGAATCTGAAGTTTTAAGGCTTGAACAACTGAAAGCGAGCAAGATGAAAGACCTTGTTCTGAAAAAGAAGACAGAACTGGAAGAGCATAGGAGACGTGCTCATTTGATTGGTGAGGAAGGTTATGCTGCCGAATTTAGCGATGAGGCTATTGAGGCAGGTAAAGATTATATCTTGGGTAACTGGGTTGTTAACTTGTGTCCATTAAAATGTATTGAAGACCTGAAAAATATAGGAATATAAGAACGATCTTATCCACCTTCGCCTTTTCCTACAGGAGCTGTTGATCCTGCGCTGGTGCTGGAACAAATTGAGGCTCACATTGCCACAGTGAAAGAGGAAGCTTTTAGCCGGAAGGATATTCTCGAGAAGGTTGAAAGATGGCTAAATGCATGTGAGGAGGAAGCTTGGCTGGAAGATTACAACAAAGTAGCAATGCTGGTCAACTTTATATGCAAATATCTGTTCTGTTTTTGTTTACTGGATAGTAATAGTTCCCTGAACATGGCATGTATAGGATGACAATCGTTATAATGCTGGGAGGGGAGCCCACTTGACACTCAAAAGGGCTGAGAAAGCTCGTATTTTGGTTAACAAGATCCCAGGTAATATTGCTCTATGAGATTTCTATTAGAGCTTTCAATGGTCATGTTCTGTTCATAGAATGTTATTCTATCACAGTTGCAACCAATTTACCATTGCCATGCCTGAAACAGGACTGGTAGATGTTTTGACCACAAAAATTGTAGCTTGGGAGACAGAAAAAGGAAAAGAGTTCACATATGATGGTGTAAGTTTTCCTATTCACATACTTTTTTCTTGTATGTTTAATTCGTTTGGGTATTTAATATTTTGCTAAAATGTATTTCATGCAATATTTTCAGGTCCGCCTTCTGTCAATGCTTGAAGAGTACATGATCGTTCGCCAGGAGAAAGAGCTAGAGAAGAAGAGACAGAGGGTATATTTCCGTGCAAAAATATTTTCTACATTGCCAGTTTTAACTGGAGTTAATACTTATTTTTATTTGCAGGATCAGAAGAGGATCCAGGATCAACTCAAAGCTGAGCAGGAAGCGCTGTATGGATCAAAACCAAGTCCATCTAAGCCTCAAAGCACGAAGAAGACGCCTAGGCAGTCCATGGGTGGTGCGAACCGAAGACTGTCTCTTGGTGTAGCCACAACGCAAGTCCCCAAAACAGACATAATGCACTCCAAGACAGCTCGTGCTGCTAAGAAGGCTGAAGATTTGGGTGCTTTATCCCCTAGTAAGTTTTTTTTTTCCATTCATCTACTGCAATTTCTTTTACATTCATCTCCTAGTAAAACTTAGACTTGCATACAATTCTGATCGGACCTAGCACTTTCAGGTAGTAGAGGCTTGGACATTGCCGGTCTTCCCGTCAAGAAGTTATCTTTCAACGCAAGCACTCTGCGAGAGACAGAAACACCACGCAAGCCTTTTGCCCAGATCATTCCAGGAAACAATGCCCCATCATTGCCTGCGCGGCCCATTTCCAATGACACAGAGGAAGAGAACAAAACCCCCAAGAAATTTGCAGGGCTCAATCCAAAAACGCCGATGACAGTGACGGCTCCTATGCAGTTGGCGGTGACACCAGCTGTGGCTAACAAGGTCATAGCCACTCCTGCAACCCTTTTCCAGGAGAAGGCAGAGTCGCTAGCACTGCCAGGGGACATCGAGTACTCGTTCGAAGAGAGGCGGCTCGCCGTTTACCTGGCCAGGCAAGTGGCTTAACTCTGTCATTCACCTTCGCCCAGGTGTCCTAAAACCCAGTTATGACGTAACTGAAAGCTGAACTGACTGCCATTTCTCGTCAGAGGCCAATGTTACCTGTTGGTCGATACTCGATAGTAGTCGGCCTCGTTCGTACTTTACTTTGCAGTACTATTCTGATTCATAGCCACATTTTGTAAGCTAGTAAAGGGAGTTTTTAGACTGGAGCTTGTGCTCCGTATCCTAAGATGTATAGCTTCATCCGGTTTCATCGTCGATGACCTGTTATTGTTATTATTGTTTATTACTGTTATCCAAATATCTTGTCGCATGTTATGTTTCTGATCTCAAATCTTTAGGATAATCTGGTTTGATTGCCAGGAATCATCATGCTGGAATCTGTCCTAGTGTGTGCGCTCAATCTTTCAGAGTTGCAGTGTCTGTACGTTGTGCCCGATATCAATCAGCATCTCAGTACCTTATGTAAGGTTAATGCCAGAGGCCAGAGCAGCGCAGAAATACAAAATTATAATGTATTTGTGGTCCAAGTTGGGTCTAAAAAGTTAAGACTGGCTTTGACCTATGCTTCCGTAACCCATGCACGAACGAGCTCGGCGTCAAACTATTTGCCAAAGATCAGTACAGTAGTTGTGATTTGACGGTTGGGCACACCGCACACAGCACCTTGTGGAACTACCAAACCATGACAACCACCCGTGAGCTCACTGGATCACAGATTCACTGGCTGTTCCGGGTGCGCTGGCCACCAAGGACTTGATAGCTGTTGCTTCACCCATTGTCCGGCCCAAATACTGTCCGATCCACCACCGTGTCATAACGCCATTATGCAATAGATGGCTACACACATTGTCCGTTGACCTCGAACACTAGCAGTGGTGAGTAGTGAGCAGAGATGAAGATGACAGATTAGTGACCAGTCATTAGTGCGCTATATCTTTTGGTAACTCGACGTATTTGCTACAGCTCAGTGCCTCAGTCATTAGTGAGCAGATATGAAGATGACAGATCAGTGACCAGTTCATTAGTGAGCAGAGATGAAGATGACAGATCAGTGATCAGTGACGAGCTAATGCAATTCTTGCGCAAGTCGTTTCGGGCCAAGGGGGTTGAAGCCATCCAAGCCTCAAGTCGGAACTCGGAATATGTCCAGCTGACGACGGTGCCGGCTGAGAGGGGCCGGATGATGCCGGAGCGAACCGCACGCACCCGCCAGCCGCCGTGCGGTGCGCACCCCATGAGAGGCACAACTCAGCCACGCCGGGGCCCCGCGGCCGCCCCCGTGAAGTCCACACGCGCATCGCATTGGCGCATAATTCAGGTCAGGTCCATCCACTGCAAATTACAATTGTAACTAGTCACATCAATATTAAAACACATGCATGGAGCATTAAATGTGGGCAAAATATTTGCATGTTTATACTTTTTGCATGTATATCACGAGAAGAATCTTTTAAACCAGCCTACTTAGACCATGATTAGACAAAAGTTATTAAATACAAACAAACATGTTATAGTATAAAATTACAACTGCAACTGGAATCTAAACATGCCCTCAGGCGCGCGCACTTACGCTTACGCCCACTCATGTCATGTGCTCGGCCACTTGCAAGTCGCAACTTGCCGCCGGCACAGCGAGGTGCGATGCGAGCTGAGCCCGCGCCCGCAGCTTCGCGGCAGCTTCGCCCGCGACATTCTCGTTATATTGCGGTTGGATCACGTCATCATGTTCAGATGCTCCGATGCGCGGGAGTCGAGTCAAGATGCTAGTACATGCGAGCTGCAATGATGCAGTCGAGCATCCTCAAGCAAGCTTGTAGCTGGTTTCACACTTGACTGTCAGCGTCAGTGTGCCCTTTCCATTTACAGTACGTGCAAGCTTAGCTGTACTTGGAATGGGAAAGGAAACATTGAGTCCTGGCACACGTACCGCGGTACTTGAATAGGAAAGACGAGATCAATTGCCAGCTCGTGCGTGCAGCTTACTCAAAGCTGACTAACTCAAGCGTGGAAAGGACACCGGATCTAGCGCGTAAGGCGAGAGTTTCCATGAGATTAGATATTTCGGTTGGAAATAAACACTCGATCTGATCGCGAAATGAGACAATGCTAGGACATAGGAAATTGCTCTCTCTCAAAACACCTACACATGCTGTTCCTGTTTTGCTGCGGGACTTCCTCAAAATAATATTGTTGCAGTAGACCTACATATTCTAGCATTGATTCTTATCAAATTGGAAATGACTCCACTCTGTTCGCTTGAACTTACCAGTCAGTATCAGCCAGCCATTCAGCAGTGTTTTTCTCTCAGAACAATCAGCCAGCCAGCCGTACAATCCAGCCAGCCGAACAGAGTGGACAACGAAAGAATTTAAAACAAACTTAAAATAGATTTGATATTGAAAATATCAATTGTGTTTAGTAGAGATGATATAGATGACTTACATTAATAAGTTGAAAGTTAGTGGATAGACATGACATAGTGGAAGATGACATGGATAGTTAGTGAGACATAACGTACAAATAGCTTACATGTTGAGATAGAACCTGTGGTGATGTTTGAAAATATAAGATATGTAGATTTACAAGTTGTTTTTATGGCTAAAATAAGTTGAAGTTAAAAGCCAAACGATTTTTTTGCGACGTTTATCACCCATTTGTATTGAAACACAAAGCTAGGCTATACCTAAGGATGGTAATGGGGCGGGTTCAGGGCGGGTCCCCGCGGGTTTTTGGACCCATCGGGTGCGGGGGCAGGGCAGTTTTCCCCCCACGGGTTTACGGGTTCGGGGACCTGAATCGGGTCGGGGCGGGTTCGGGCCTGCAGTTTCCCTCGCGGATGCCCCGTGGGCCCTCGAAATTTGAAAGCCCAAGCAATATAAGGCCCAGTCCATAACTTACCTAGGTATATAAGCAGCTGTTCTGCGCTGTTCTTCGGTGCTGTTTTGGGCTGTTTTTGCAGGAAGGACGTCCCCCTGAAATCTAGCGCTAAGTCCGAGTAAATCGAATGCCGGTTACTATATTTTTTCACTGCATGCCTGAAGCTACAAGATAGTGAATTAATACATGTGAAGACACTTGTAGCCTGCTTCTTTTTCATTTGGAAGCAAATCTGTTGTAATAGTGCACTTCTTGTGTGTCACGTCACTAGTATGGCTGAACATCTAACGTGTATGATAATTTTTTTCTATTCTTGCTCGTTATTATCAGCTATTAGTTGAAGCGCCATCGGGTTTTGGGTCCCCGCCGGGTTCGGGGACTGGTGTAGAATACCACCCGAATCGAGGTTCGGGTTCGGGTCGGGTTTTTTTGTCGGGTTTCGGGTGCGGGTCTGCGGATGCTCCACCCAGCCCCGACCCGTCCCGTTGCCATCCTTAGCTATACCGGCTTGTCTAACCTTGCTATTTCTTCATTTGTGTAGCTTCTTAGAGAAGTGATGTTGCTGTGGTTTCTCTAACCACTCTACCAATATATCGTTTTCCATCATGTGATATTCTAAATCATCACTCCATCATCCAACGGTGGCTAGTTATCTTTTTTCGTTCTATTCATGTGTCCGTTCATCCCAAAGCAAACAATCAATCAAACCATCAAACGGCACACCACCCTCGCCCTCGTCTACCGCAAACCAACATTTGACCTTCCTGGCCTCCTGGTCACCGCGTCTAGCCCCACTGCCCTCTCTGACATTTGTCACACTAATTTAATGTTGTTGGGTCATCTCCATAACACACTCTCTCCCTCTCTGCGCTCAACCGTCATCCTCCTCCACCTGCAATATGTTGGTGGCCTTTTACCGAAGCCCCGAACCCGCCTCCTTCCCAAAACCCTTTTCTACAGCCGCATAGCACAAGCACAACCAACCAACAAACCCACCCAAAAACCTCTCGCCAGCGCGTGGAGAATGCCGCTACGTAGTATAGGAGATGTGTAGGAGTATACACGACGATTGTGAATTGTGATGAATCCATATGTTCTTGGTCTGGCCTCTGGCAAAGTTGTACAAACCTCTGTAGCATTTGTCCATCTAGTATATGTCCACGAGGATTGTGAATCGTGGAGTAGCTAGGTAGCATGTATCTCGAGGCTTTCAGGCCCTGTTTACTTACCAAAATTTTTCTCTTTCCCTATCACATTGACTGTACTTACCGCTTGCATGGAGCACTAAATGAAGTAGGAGCTGTTGCATATTTGTACTTTTTGTCTGGCTAACTCGAGATGAATCTTTTAAGTTTATTTAGACCATAATTGGACAAAAGTTGTCAAATACAAACGAAAGTGCTACGGTGTCCTTTTTACCCCCTTTTCACCAATAAAACAGCCCCTCAACTTTCAGGTGCCCCGGAGCTCCGGACCGGCTGGCGGACACGAAAAAAGGAAAAGGAGCAATTCTCAACACACCACGTCCTTCTCCGGGACCGGAAGTCCACGCTGCGTCGTCGCGCCACCGGCGGCGGGAAGCAGGCCATGCCCATTGGATTTCTAGCTAGTGCCAACCCCAAAGCCGAAGCGACTAGCCCAACCTGACCCGGACCCCCGGCGGCACCCTTTGTCGGTCGGTCCCACGCGCAATTCCACCTCGACGGCGACCTGAACCCACCCACCTGGCCACGGGCCACCACCGGCACCCCGTTCCAACCTTTGTCTTGGTTGTCCGTCCCTCTCGCACGCACCAACACAAGCCCCGCCCGCCGTCCCACCCCACCACCACCGCCGTCACCGTCCCCGCTCCCTTCCGTCACACGCGTTTCCGCAGAGCACCATCCGCCATCCGCTCGCAACCGCTCTCTCCCTCGGCCCCACAGACGACACACTCCATCTATATAACATAACATCGCCCACCGTAACACGGCCAAACCCAGACGCACGCAATCCCGTTCGCAGCAAACCGCTGGCCCCCTCGTGCTCCATGGGCAACTTCGCGTCGTGCACGATGGCGGGGACGGCGGCCGGGGCCGGGAGGGCCAGCGGCGCGAGGGTCGTGCTCCCGGATGGGCGGGTGCGGCAGGTGGCGCTGCCGGCCACGGCGGCCGAGCTGATGCTGGACGCGCCGGGCCACTTCCTGGCGGACGCGCGGGCGCTGCGCCCCGGGCGGCGGGTCGAGGCGCTCCCGGCGGACGAGGCGCTCGCCCGCGGCGCGCTGTACGCCGCGCTCCCCATGAAGCGCCTGGGCGCCCCCGTGGCGCCCGCCGACGTGGCGCGCCTGGCGGCCGCGGTGGTGGCCAGCAGCAGCGGGGAGAAGGCGAGGAGTAAGAGTAGGAGGAGGATGAGGATGAGGCCAGCGTCGTCCCCCGCCGCCACGGCCAAGGTCGCCGCCGTCTTCGCGCCGCCCGAGGTGCTCGAGGCCGCCGCCGCCGCCGCGTCCTTTGAGGAGCTCCAGGAGACGGACGCGCCGGCCAAGCCGAGGGCACCGAGGCTGGAGGAGATGGCCGTGGACGACGCGGCGGCCGCGGCGGAGATCGAGGAGCTCAAGCAGCGGCTCAGCGGCGGCGGGCGGCGGTCCAGGCGGCCCACGCTGGAGACCATTCAGGAGGAGAGCTACTACGTGCCAGCGAGATGCTGACGTTGGGAGTTCAATAATGGCCAAAGGGCAAGGCCAACTAAGCAGGGGGATGGCAAAGGCTGTTTCTCTGATAGCCTCACAGTTTTTTCATAGGTGCTTTTTTTTTTTTTGTTTCTCCTTCTTCTCTATTCAACGCCTTGTGTAAAATAGCAGTGCTCCTTTTTTTTGGTGCTGTCTCTTTTTCCAATTATTTTGGATGAGAGGAAACGGGTTGGATCAATATAATTTTGAGAGGCGATAAATAGAAACGAAGCGAATTTTACAGTTTCAGTTACCATGAGCAATGCATTTGCTGTTCATTTGGTGTTTCAGTAACTGTCTTTCCATTAAGCGCATACCCGGTTGCTGTTTTCATGCATGTAGAATTGGTGAAGACTAATCATTACGGCGCTTAACAACTCGGTACCCAGTAAAGCTGGTTTGTTTATCTCTGGGAAAAATCTTTGACTACAACTCAAGTATCCTATATATATCGGTTCAAAAAAAAAGTATCCTATATATATGTACCTAAACCTTCAAGGCTTCAAATGCATTTTTGAGCTATCCATGTGGTCTTAACCACTGTATTTAAACAATACTCTACTTGAGTAGTGCAGTTGTCCTCAAATAGCTGTCTGTGTACCAATGTTCCTTGATTAGCAGCCCTTTCCTGTATTCTTTTGAAAGGTGGTATTGACCAACCTCCAACCCTATACTTTACAGGAATATATACATTAAAAAACTAAAACGAAGGAGCACAAAACCTGTAGGGATGACTATTTAGATTGAGTACAGAAAAAAAAAACATGATCGAGTACAGATAAATGCACAAAGAAATATTTCCATGAAACCGAAGTTCATCATCTTACATTAGTACTCCCTCCGTCCCAAAATAGATGTCATTCTCGACTCCCGAGAAGTCAACTTTTTCAACTTTAACTAATTTTATATTAAAAAGTATTCATATCAAACATACACAACTAGTATCATTGGAAAGATTTTTAAATCTAGCTTTTTAATAAATTTATTTAGAAATAAAAATGTTGCACATATTTTCTATAAATCTAGTCAAAGTTGAGAAAGTTTGACCCGCATGCTTCCCATAGCGTCATCTAATATGGGACGGAGGGAGTACATCTTATATTATTATTATAAATTTAGGCATATATGAATAGTGAAGGACCAGAATCAAAACCAAGTGTGAACGTTCCTATGACAGGTCACACATCAACGGTTTCAGCACAATTTTGCACCTCCCAAGGCTTTTAGCTCAGTTTTGCACCTATTGAGGTGCAAATAGCAAAACTTTAGCCCCTACTTTTTGCCACTTATTTAGATCTATTTGTCCAGAACATGGACTAAAAGTGTTGGACAAGAATTTTGCCATATGAAATAAAAAGGGCGTAGCATAGTAAAGGACAAATTCGCAATTGATATACATGAACTCCAAGTTAAATTTATACTAGATAAAAACAAGGCAAATATAAAACTTTCGTTGGTATGGGCTTAATACTAATCGAACAAACACCCATGACGATGAACCCTAATGTTTGGATCAAAGCTCCGATCCTATTGCTTCTTGTTCAAGCGACAATCTCTTCAAAAGATCATGTCGAGAACCTTTCTGCTTGGCACTAGCACTGCTAGGTTCATAATGAGTACTCATATAGGAGGTTGGTTTTGACGACAATTTCCTATCTATACCAATTTCGTATCCATGAGGACATTTTCTAAATCTGCAATCTTGGTACAAATTGGGCACACATTATTTTACATTAATGGGGCATAAATTTAATAGTGTTCAACTTTCAATCCAGTTGAATAGAGACAAGTCTAGTGTTCACAAGATTACACTCTAAGACTAAGGATTACAACCACAAATGAATTAGAGAAACACAAGAGGAATCGGGGGCACCTATCAATGATTCATACTCCAAACCATGAGACCTATAAACTCCAAAAAATATATGAAAGTTTTCCATAAGATTCAGATTCTATACTCCTTCTGTAAAAAAAAAGAATACGGCATATTCAATTCATCTTTAGTTTGACTATTTTTTTTGGTAAAAATACTGTTATTTATGATATAAAATATATTTTTGTAATACGCTTAGAAATATTATTTTTCCCATAGCTTTAACTAAATTTAAAATAGTTTGACTTATGAGTGAGTGAGTGTGTGTGTGTGTTATATAAATATATAATTGAGTGGGTTTAAACAAGTAAAGAAGTGCTTCACAAAGAGAGGGGTAAAGATTGCTCGTTGTATCGGGAGGGGAACATATGGCGTGGTAAGTTGCCATGAAAATGACATACTTGCTCTGTCCCTATTTGTTTGTCGTTATTGGTTTTCGTGTCACGAGTTTGATCCGATTGGTAGAAAATCCGTGCAAACACTTGTGTGTCCAGATAAATTTGTTAAAAAAACAGAGATTCAAATATGTATCTATTGCTATTAATTAAGTTTCACAAAGTTTTTCTAGAAGAAAAACGACATATTTAGGGATAGGGAGTATACGCGTTAGACTTTTATCATGAAATATGAGCTGAAATATACTTATATCATATCAAAGACGCTTTTAGCCACCCATCAAGGATAGTCAAATGAGTTATGGGCTAAAAAGTGTTTTTCTTCTGTATAAAATTTAATGGCAGCTGCTCTCAGGAAAGTTGTAAGAAAAACTAGTGCTGTTGCGTAGCCTCCGGTGCCGTTCTCGTCTTTTAGCTAATAGTACGTAGAAAAGGTGTACACAGCATGAGAAAGAAATAAAAAGAATAATAAGCAACAGTGCAAAAGTTTAGTGTGAAAAAGAAACGTCAAGCTCGTCATATATTCTGGTCACAACTCACAAGGCATTGCTTCTAAGTTTTCCCAGAGAGTGACCGCAAAGGAAAGTACGACATCTACACAAAAACTTAAAAAATAATGATTGTACTAATCCACTCATTACTACATATATCTTTTAATTAAAGCATCACTATTTTTTTTTTACAAATAGGGAAGAACTAATAAGACATTGTTTTTTCGTTTTTTAAAAAGACGTTGTTTTCCAATTTATTTTCGCATAGAATTCATGGCGACAGTCTTTCACTTCCACGTCTTCAGAAGAGAGCAAAGTGTCAGCAGAAAGTATGAAAGAAGAAATTAAAGGTGCAGACTAATGAGCAGACGTGAGGCATGGAGTACTCTTCAAAAAGGATAAACACACAGCAGGCAACAGAATCAATGCTACGGAAAAGATGCTTCGGAATATCATGGAGCACCCCACTAGTGTTCCTGTGCTATAGACTACCAGCGAGGCCACAATGGCCTCCACTTATCTTATGCAACCGCAAGCGAGTGAGACCGGTAAACGCATCGAATCATGCAGACGAATGATGGCATGTGACACCAATTAGTCTTATGTGACTGAATTAGTATGTTCTAATTCTTCTCTCTCTCTCTCTCTCTCTCTCTCTCTCTCTCTCTCTCTCGTGTCAACTCAGAGCTCTCTGCCTCTCTGTTGGGTGTCGATCAATAGAGCTTTGCTTGATGGAAATAAATCAAGAGATCTGCATCCTTGTGAAAACTGCTGGCATTTCTGTAAGATTTTTTTAGAAAAAATTACTGTATTTCCTCCCTAAAAAAATATCGTTTTAAAATTTTATAGACATCTTGTTTGACCATTCATCTTACTCAATTTTTTATACATATTATTATTGTTATAACTTATTTTACCATTACAGATAGTTTAATAATGATTTATATATGTTATAATTTATATAAAGTTTTTAAATAAAACAAACAGTCAAACAAAGTTAGAAACATTATTTTATTTTATTCTTACGGAAGGAGTACGTTAGAAGCGTGTCAAGCTGAGGATTAAGCGAGGTTACTGACTTACTACTGGACTCAGACAAGGACAAAGCCAGAAATGGTCGGGTGGGCTTGTGTTCTCATCACACAACATCAGAAGATCTGATCAGGCCCGCGTGCCGCACAGGTCTTGCTTGGGCTGGGATAAACCTACCAGGCCTCCGCGCAGAACTCTACGGGCCTTTTTAGGCCAGCTCGTAGTAAAGCAACGTGGCCCTTTTGCTGCACGACGAATTTTTTCCCGTTTCATCCCTATGATATGCGGCTACGACCCGGCTCGGCCAGTCGGCCGCTCCCTTGGACCTTCCCGTACCGTGACGGCGCGTATCTCCCTGGCCGCTCGCGCTCGCCCGCTCCCTTCCCGTACCGAGACAAGCGACGGCGCGTCGCGTCAGGCAAGGCGAGGGCGCCGCGCGAGGCGGGCGAGCATCAGCGACCAGCCACCGCGCGCTGCCCTCGTCCGGATCTCGGACCCAAATACCCGATCCACGATGGCCGGAATAAGGCTTACGCCCGACGAGCCCGAGATGCCCGTTGGCACGCCACCGCGCCCCCAGCTCCCACCCTCCGTCGCCGGGGCAGGCGGTGGCAGTGGCAGCGGAGGGCTGGAAATGGCGTCGGACGACGAGCGGTCCATTGCGGCGGATTCGTGGTCAGTGCGGAGCGAGTACGGGAGCACGCTCGACGACGACCAGCGCTACGCCGACGCCGCCGAGGTGCTCGCCGCTTCCGCGGCCTCCGCTAACTTCCCCTCCGCCGCCTCCGATTACTGGTACGAGACCATTTTGATATAGATCTAGCGAATCGTGGGGGACCCGATATGCTTGATATCGTAGAGAGCTTGTTGTCGTTTAGCTAATGTAGGTTGCTGTCTCTTGTGGCTGCCGTCAGCACCTTTTGCTTTGTGCACAATGTTTTGTTATGTCTAGTTCGGGGATTGTTTAGCACTGAATCCGTGGAAAATGGAGGGAATATGATATGCCTTTTGGCAACTTGCCGATTAGTATCATTATCATCAAAGACAGATGCATGCCCGATCTTACGTACTGTTGCTCTTAATGTTCCGTGTTTATAAAGTAGAGTTGATTAGTACAAAATTCTAAAAGATGGATGATGTCAACTAACAAATGAGCATACCTTTCCTTCAGCTAAAAGATAAGCCCCCCCCCCCCCCCCCCCAGGGAAAAAAATAAAAGGGAGTCCCTTGAATACAGATCGTCAACTTGACGTCTAGTTCTATCACAAGGGGGACTGAGACGAAGAGGCTGAAATGTACCACTCCACCACTTAATGTAAGTGGCATTTGTCTGGTCTCTTTAATAGACACACCAAATTCTCCAGAGTACAGATAATGGATTCCCATAGGTACAGTCTCTTGTTAGAGATCAGATGAATCTGTAATTGTGTGCAGATGGCAGGAATGGAAAACCTGGTCTGTCAAAAACATCTGTAATTTCTATCCTTAGATGTTTTTGACATGTATATTTAAATAGTTAAGAAATATTTTCCTTTTTTAATGTGTTCTAAAATACCCCTTCTATTGAGGCAGCTCTGATAAGGATGATGAAGATCCTGGTGATGTTGAAGGATCAATGCTGGGTCTCCAAAGTTATTGGGATGCTTCTTATTCGGAAGATCTTGCGAATTTTCAAGAACATGGGCATACTGGAGAAATATGGTAACCACATCATATCCTTGTTGTTGTTGATATCAACTATCAAAATATCCAGTATCCACTAAGAAAAAAAGTGGCATATTTTTGTTCATTGCTGCAATGAAACCCAAGTCTTTATGCTAACTAATTTCCTGCTGTTACTAGGGACATTACTTGAACTTTGAGCTGTCCAAGTATAGAATGGTCAGCTTAAAATATTTGGAGATGATGTATCGTTATTCTTGTTCATTATGTTTACTATGCTACTGTTTTATTAAGTTTATTCAATAAATTTCTTTTGGTGCAATGTGCCCATGTATATGTTCAAGAAAATGCGATTGAGTCACTGGGCATGGATACTTGCATTCCCATTTTTGGCACACTGAACTCAGAATTCACATGATAAAATATTATATCCTTCACTTATTAAGGCATACTCTTTGTTTCTAAGCAATTATGATGTACCGCCTTTTTCTTTACCTGTTAGCATTTTCCCTAGAATACTGAGAGTGCAAGGGGATTTTCTATTATAGTTTGTTAACAGAACCTCCTGTTTATAGGTTTGGTGCAGATGTAATGGAAACAGTTGCTGTTTGGACAAAAAGTTTGTGTAGCATTATTGAAGGCAGGATTCCATCTGGTCAAGACAGCATCGAAAGTGAAGTCGATGAAAATTTGTTCTCCAACTACCCTGTTCTTGATGTTGGAACTGGAAATGGTCTTCTTTTGCAAGCACTTGCTAAGCAGGGGTACTACCCAAGTCTTCTCAATGATTTTTCATTTTTGATTGGCCTCCCCATAAATAATGTATTGTGGTCAAGTAATCCACAGAATCTTGGGCTGCTGAAGTTTTCTTCAGCCGATTGTGGTCTTTTTGTTTTGAAAACATTTCTGTGAGTGTCCTTTACTCTAAAAATGGCAGACGGAAATCCTTAATGTTAAGGCCATCATACCTTAACCGCCTATGAGATACTTTCATTAGGCACTTTTTAGTTTAAAAGTTGTATTTTAGAGGAAATATTAGAGAATTTGATTAGACATCTCTGATTAGAAGATCTTTTTATTGAAAAAAAAACTCCATTTATCCCTCTTTTTGGTTTTTTTTTTTTTTTCATAAGACATCATTTAGTTGAAAGGTGTCTTCCAGTGGCATTCTTTGGAAACTACAAATATTCTGAGAGTGTTGAGAGGGGGATGAAACACCATTCAGGCCTTGTTCGGTTGCAATAAATCAAAGGGGATTGAGGGGGTTTAAATACCTAGCAAGTTAAAATCACTTCTAATCGCTCCCAATTCCCTCTAGCCCCCATGGATTGGGGAATAACCGAATTAGGCCTCAAGCAACATTCAGCAAAGTAACAGCAATATGCTAAATTATTCAAGTGATCAATCAGCTTAAATATGAAGCTGAGTTGACTAAGGGTGTGGATGTATGCCTAGACTTCCCAGGTTCAAGTCCTTGGCATGGCAAATTTGAGCGCCTATATTCTTCTCAATAAAATGCACGTAGTTCCTCTTAGGTTGGTCTAGTTGTGTTATTATTTATCAGCATAAATGATCTGTGCATGACTTAAAATTTTAGTGGTGCTGTGTTGTTGCCACTGGCTTATCATCTTGAACTGATTTGGGATCATCATCTACGATAGGCATATGTCATTTTTGTTTTGGAACTTTTGCTGTTGAACTAAGCACCTGTAATGTACAGCCAGTTTTGCATTTGATGTTCTACGCTACATTGTGCTGATATAATATAAAGTTGCTCTCAACGTGTTTTTCAGCTTTTAGTTTATTTCCTTAGAAGTTAGTTTTTCAGTTTTTCAAAAAAGACAACTCAACGTCTCGTTTGTTTGTTTCAGCATTTTGCTTTTGCCTGGCAGAAGCCAGATAAAAGGTGAAACAAACAGACCCTATTTTTTTTTTTCTGAAGGTTGTATGATTGTGACTAGGGATGCAAGTGGGTACCCAGGTGTTATTTCTGGGTCTTGGTTCATTTTCTTTTCACTGTTTCTTGCTTTGAAATCCATATTAATTCAATTTGATGAGTTCTGGTGGACACAACCATAGAAAAGGATCGCATCTCGATTTGTCACCAAATGGCATTGGCTGTTTTTCCAGGTTTACAGACTTAACCGGAACGGATTATAGTAAAGGAGCTGTTGAACTTGCAAGAAACCTTGCTGCTCGTGATGGCTTCTCTTCAATAAACTTTTTGGTTAGCACATATGTTCAGATCAAACTCTTTCTTTGCATGCATGCTACAAATATGTGAACTGAACTTGTCCAATTGTGTTTTTTCCTTGAAATCCTGTGCTTTGTTGTTAGTGATATCATGTGTGACTTACGATTATCTTGGTATCATGTGTAATTAGACTTGCACAAGTTAAATGCAACTGAGTATTATTAATGCTTTAGGACAGCTGTAATATACATTTTTTACCTCACATACATTGTGGATCATGGACCTTGGAATTTATCAAATGATTTTCTTTTAATGTTTTCATGATGGGGTGCTTTCATCTCTTTAATCCCTTGTATTTTTGTGTTTTTTGTCAGGTTGATGATATACTTGAGACAAAGTTAGATAGGAAATTCAAAATTATAACAGACAAAGGGACATTGGATGCTATCGGATTGCATCCAGATGGTCGTGCGAAAAGGTACAGCTGTGATCTGGATACCCAAAAGAGAGTTTTTAGCACATTTAGTTGCTAGTGTCGCTGTACTGAAGTAACTAGACGCATTGGCAATCTGACGGTCATGTGAAAAGGTAAAACTGTGACCTGGAAACCCAGAAGAGAACTTTTAGCACATTTACTAATGTTGCTAGTATTGGAATAACTATATGCATTAGTGTACGTGTTGACAAGCCATCATGCGACAGTGGATAGCTGTAGCCTTTAGGTTGTGGCCTCACCCCCACCCCCCAAAAAATGGGCAAACTTGAATTCCATTACTTAAACGCAACAAAATCACAGCATTCCACCAGTTTAAGAGTTTACCACAACAGCAACCACCGTACCTAATTCTGAAACAGCCACAAAAGCACCCAGGGCTTTGTGATAAGCTTCAAAACATTGCATGGGCTTAAAGTGAATATTACACTCAGGACAAATAGGCTTAAGCAACCAGAAGCAGCTGCACAGGACATCTTTTTCTAAGCTATCTTGACAGGCAAGGTTGTGTGGTCATTTCTTACTTCGGCTGGCGTTGTAGTTTCTGATCTACTGAAATACAGAGCTACATAGCACAATAAATAGGCGAGGCTTTTCATGTTGGATCTTTGAAAGCAATTTACATTTGAAGAAAGAGTTCCGTAGTTTATGTTGTTGGTTTAACATTTTTCCTCTGCACCTACTTTGCTCAGAATAATATATTGGGAATCTGTATCAAACTTGGTTGAGCCTGGTGGCATTGTGGTCAGTATTTTCTCCTATATGCTTTTTAAATTATATCAAGATTCCTTCATCAGTGATTGAAGTTTATCTTTATGCTTGTACGCTTATTATCTGTAAATTGGCATGAAACTTTCTGTTGCACTCTCTTCAGGTCATCACATCTTGTAATCACACAAAGGATGAGCTGCTGCAAGAAGTAGATGATTTCACCAAGAGAAAATTTGGCAAGGAGAACGTGGATGAAGGTGCAGGAGATGTGTCTGAGATCTTCCGGTACATAGACCATGTCCGAACATATCCTACCATAATGTTTGGAGGAATTGAGGGCTCTCAAGTCTGCACTGTGGCCTTTCAGCGAGTGTGACTGAAACTGAGGCACACATAGTTCTTGGCCTAATGTGTCACGTTGGATCCAGAAGAAATGGATAAAAATTTTGTGCTTCATCTGTGGGACTGTTCCTACTGCATTAACAAACAATGCAAACTGGGTCTTCTATCGTTAGCTCATGTATCCAGTAGACGGACCAGAAGATGAGACGAGTCAATCCTGTATTGTCACAGTGAACGTTTCCTCGTATTTCCGTTCCACTTATACATATACTCTAGTCTTAATTTATTACTCTTTTTTGTAACGAAGAGGTTTGAACTTGCTGCCGGTGTAGTGATCATCATCTAGTTATGCAATTGGGCTCGGTACCCTCAGGTTTTGTTTTCGATAAGACTTTGTTTGGATGCACATGTTTTGACCTAAAGTATGGTATCATGGACAATGGAGAGCAGACTACTCTGAGGAGCGTCGCCTTTTTGAACCGTGTGCATGAGACGTGACTAGGTGGAGAAGAATACAAGGCTTGGTTTGATGTTTCCGTTGTAAGAGTGAAGGGGAAGTTGGAGGTTTTGAAGCGCTAAACCACGTGGCAGGATGCTTGAACAAAGATTTGGCGTCGATGAACCAATGCAACGGTAAATAGTAAGCAAGTCGAGGATTGATGAACCAAAAGTCATGTGATACTATGAAGTTGGTCATATCATTCATGATGGTGTTGGTACATGTGTTGCATATGGTGATGATGGAGAAGAAATAGAAATGCGCAAGACTAAGGTATAACCTACAAGGCATTTCATTTTACCTGTCTAAGATTGAGTAGAGAAATACTTGATCGAGTTTATGATAGATGACCATACTATTAAAAGGGACAATTTTTTTTTTATATCAGTCATTTAGTGTCACTCGGCGAGCGAGAGAAAAAAATCCTTTGAAAAATATTTGTGAAAAGCTATCACTCATGTACATGAGATTTGTACATTTGGTGGTGTTAGCATATTTGTAAAAGAGAATTTGTGTGGGGTAAAGCAAGTAGTTTGGTGGTTGTACACATGCACACAAGTTTGAATGAGTTGGAATTTGTGAGTAGTTTGGTGTGCGTGGGAGGTGGCGTACTATTTTTTCAATAATCATTGACATGAATGCATGTACAACTTCAACTCAATTTTCCGTACAGACACACACCCCGATACAACTTCGTCTTCATCACTTATGAAGTCGACGAGCTGTATTTTCAGAATTTCTTTTGTACATAGAAACTACTACGAAACATTACACAAACTCGCAAATTCTGTATCTTGCAAAGCCCATTTTGACAAGCCTGAAGCTCAAACATTTTTCAGATATTTTACAGAGCCTGCCTGACCAGACCAGGAATCACCGTGCAGCTTCCTAACAAATGTTTATGATATGCTGCAAACCCCCTGCTCCACGAGGTTCTGAAACCGGCGTCTCGTGCACAGCCTGCATTCTCATGAAAGTTCACATTGTGATTATTTGTAAATCTGCGCGATTCATTTAAAGAAGCTGGATTTGGATGCAAAATGGACCTGGATTCTAAAGACCTGTCGTTGATTGCACGAATGAAGCAATGCGGTTATTGATATCAAGATTATGTAGATTGGTATGACAATTCCAGCCGTTCTGAACATCAGCAGCTGTATTGACAGAGTAATTTGCACAGTTCAGGTGTTCAGTTCGGACATAAATAAGGATTAGGAAGATAATTACTAGATAAGTCTAGTTACTTATATCTTACTTACCTATACTTTTACGTTTTACCCAACTTTTGTTAGGTGGTTTATAAGCCAAGTTAGCATCTACTTTATACTGGAAATATGCTGTAGTGGTTGGCTGCTCCACTGCCATATAAGTAGGGGCACGCCACCAACTCTTGTAAGCCTGTATCTCAATTTCAATTCAATCCAAACCGCCAATCGGTCAAACTGCCCTCTGATCTTTCTATCACCCTTGATCCATCAGATCAGTAGTCAATAATTGGTACCGGAGCCTAGGGTTTCAGAGAGTCCAAATCCATCATCGCCGTCGCCGCCATCTCCATGGCTTCCACCTCCGCAGACCGCGTACCCACAGCAGCAGCCGCAGCCAAGAGTAGCAGGAGCCCCTCGGACTCCAAGATCGGTGGCAAGGGAACGATCCCAGAGAGTCGTGAAGTGCGTCTTGCCACCGCCGAGGCAGCAGCGCAGCAGGCGGCGCAGGCAGCAGCAGCCGTGGCGCAAGCCGCGGTGGCCGCGGCTGCCGCGATCCGCGCGGAGATGATGGAGGAGGAGGAGACAGGCGGGCTGCGGGAGGGATCGCGGAGTCCAGAGAGGCACCGTCGTCTCTCGCTGTCACCAGATCGGCACCGCGGGAGGCGCGGCCGATCACCGGTGATGCAGGTGTACCGCGACGCCGGAGGCACGTGGCCACAACTCACCCGCTTCAACTACCACGAGTGGAGCCTGTTGATGAAGGTCAAGCTTCAGGCGCGCGGGCTCTGGGAGGCGGTCCGCTACGGCGAGGTGTCTTATGCAGATGATCGGCGGGCCTTGGAGGCCCTCTGTGCTGCAGTCCCGCTGGAGCTCGGGGCCGCCATCTGCCAAGCTCGCCTGGGAGGCGATCGCGACCAGGCACATTGGAGGAGAGCGCGTTCGTCGTGCTATGCTGCAGCGCCTCCGAGGGGACTGGGAAGGCTTGGCTTTTCAGCCCGGGGAGAAAGTCGAGGACTTCGCGCTGCGCCTCACCAGCCTGATGGAGCAGATGGCGATCAACGGCGACACTGACCTCAACGAGGAACGAGCAGTGGAGAAGCTCCTGCGGTGCATGCCGAAGAGCCTTGGACAGATCATGAACTCGATCGAGACCATGCTCGACTTCAGGACGCTCACCATCGAGGACGTCACCGGGCGGCTCAAGGCGGTCCAGGACCGCGAGTACGCGCCGGAGACGGAGGCGGCTTCCGGCAAACTCCTCTACACCGCCGAGCAGTGGCGGGCCTTCGACAAGAAGAAGAAGGAGGAGGGCGCAGGATCGTCCAAGAATCGGCGCCGGCGTCCCCGCGGCAAGAAGAACAAGCCGCGCAACGGAGCCGGTGGTGCCGGTGGCGGAGGACAAACAGACAAGGCTGGTGGTGCGGCTGGTGAACACAAGGCGAACCAAGACGACACCTGCCTCAACTGCAACCGCACCGGGCACTGGGCACGCAACTGCCCTCATCCGCGGCGAAACCGGGAGCGTGGAGCGGCGAATGTCGCCGAGGTGGAAGGGGAAGGCGTGGCCTTTCTCATCCACGGCAACCTGGAGATCGAGGAGAAAGGGTGCACCAAGCCTCAAGCTTCGACCCTCCGAGCACTGAGTACCAATCTCGAGCTCGAGGAGCCGCGAGTACGTGCCTTCCTCGACATCGGCAGCGACGGGAAGAACCTTGATGGCTGGTACCTGGACAGCGGCGCCACCCACCACATGACCGGGCGCCGCGAGCTCTTCACCGACCTGGACACATCGGCTCGGGGAGTCGTGAGGTTCAGTGACGAGTCAAAGGTGGAGATCCAAAGTGTTAGCTCCATCATCCTCGAGGCCAAGGACGGCGAGCACAGGGTGCTCCACGGCGTCTAGTACATCCCGGCGCTCCGTAACTCGATCATGAGTCTCAGACAGCTCGACGAGGGAGGCTCGAAGGTGGAGATCGAGGACGGCATCTTGAGGATCTGGAATCGTCAATGGCGGCTGCTCGTCAAGGTACGGCGCAGCACCAACCGCCTCTACATCCTCCACCTCAGCACCGCGAAGCCGCTCTGTCTTGCTGCTCGGAAGGATGATGAGGAGTGGCGCTGGCATGAGCGCTACGGTCACCTCCACTTCGACGCGCTCCGGAGGTTGTCCAGGGATGACATGGTGCGCGAGCTGCTGACGATCCACCACGTTGGGCAGTTCTGCGACACGTGCGTCATCACCAAGCATCGTCGAGCACCATTTTCGGCCGAAGCCCAGTACCGAGCACGGGAACCGCTTGAGCTGGTCCATGGCGACCTCTGCGGCCCGGTGACACCGGCGACCATCGGCGGCAGGCGCTACTTCTTGCTGCTCGTCGATGACGCCACTCGCTACATGTGGGTGGCTCTGCTGACCACCAAGGACAACGCCGCCGACGCCATCAAGCACCTCCGAGTTGTGGCTGAGAACAAGAGCGGGAAGAAGATACGGACCCTCCGCACCGAGAACGGCCGTGAGTTCACCATCGCCGAGTTCATGGCGTACTGCACCGAGGAGGGCATCCAGCGTCACTACTCCGCCCCGTACTCGCCGCAGCAGAACGACGTCGTGGAGAGGCTGAACCAGACGGTGGTCGCCATGGCGCGAGCACTGTTGAAGCAGCGAGGACTGCCGGCACGCTTCTGGGGTGAGGCTGTGGTGACCGCTGTGTATCTGTTGAACAGGTCTCCGACCAAGGCGCTGCAAGGCATTACGCCGTATGAGGCATGGCATGGGATGCCACCAGAGGTCGGACACTTGCGCACATTCGGTTGCGTGGCGTTCGTCAAGGACCTCACCCAGCTGAAGAAGCTCGACGATCGCAGCCGCCCCGGCATCTTCATCGGGTACGTTGACGGCGCCAAGGCCTACCGCGTCTTTGACCCGACCACCCAGTGTGTGCGAGTATCGCGCGACGTCGTCTTCGGCGAGAGCCGTGGCTGGGACTGGACCAAGGAGGGAGGCGAGCACGCTCCGGCGGACTCGGAGTTCGTCGTCGAGCACCTCTGGGAGAATGGAGTGGAAGGACCATGTACCATACTTGTAAATTTCATTCCGGAGGCCGTTCTGTTTTTACTCTTGGAATGGAACATTCCGGTACCGACCGATACCGGTGTACCATTCCGGACTTTATTATATTAAAAATATATGAATATATATATACATAAATAATCATATAAATATATACTTATGGCATAGTTACGCTTCATCACACTGACATTTTTTCTAAACTCACATATTTTTTCTAAACTCCATAGCTCACACATGGAAAAAGTGTTTCGTCACTTGGTTTTAGTCCGGTACCGGAATGGGTGGAACAGGCGTTTCGGCCGGAATTGACCGGAATGGCCGGTATTGACCGGTATTGACCGGTATTTGACCCGGTACGGGATTGCAGCCCTTCTATGCCGGTTTGGGCACCGGAACGGGGCATTCCGGCCATTCCGGCCGGTACCGGAATGGAATTTACAAGTATGCCATGTACCCCGGCATCCTCTGCTCCGAGTACCGCCTCTGCTCTGACCACTCTGACCACGCGGTCTTCAGCTCCGAGGGAGCAGTCGACCACATCCCTGACCACGTCTCCGACCACCTCCAAGCAGTCTCCGAGCACTGCCGAGCAGCCTCCGAGCACTGCTGAGCAGCCTCCGAGCACTGCTGAGCAGTTTTTGAGCACTACTCTGACCACGGCAACGGCTCCGACCACGTCAATCGAGTTCGCCACGCTGTTGGAGGATGATGAGGACCGTCTGGATGCATTCCACGACGACGAGCCTCTTCGCTACCGACAGATGACCAACATCCTCGGTGACGAAGCTCCTTCTGAGCAAGCGCCGCGACTCTTCGCCCAGCTACATCTCTCGCACGCTGACGAGCCCACCAACTACGCGGAGGCACAGGGTGATCCTGCGTGGGAGGCCGCCATGAAGTAAGAGCTCCAATCGGTGGAGAAAAACAAGACTTGGGAGCTCATGGATCTGCCTGCGGGACATCGCCCGATCACCCTGAAGTGGGTGTTCAAGCTCAAGAAGGATGAGAAGGGGGTGGTGACCATGCACAAGGCAAGGCTGGTGGCAAGGGGGTTTGTGCAGCAAGAGGGGGTGGACTACGATGACACCTTCGCGCCATTGGCGCGCATGGAGTCGGTCCGCGTCCTTCTCGCGCTGGCAGCTCAGGAAGGGTGGAAGGTCCACCAGATGGACGTGCAGTCATTATTCCTGAACGGCGACCTCAAGGAAGAGGTATACGTGCGACAGCCACCAGGCTTCGTCGTCGCCGGGAAGGAAGACAAGGTCTACCGTCTGCGCAAGGCCCTCTACGGCTTGCGGCAGGCGCCGCGTGCCTGGAACGTGAAGCTGGACGCCACTCTGAAGGCGATGGGCTTCCACCAAAGCGCGCACGAGGCAACGGTGTACCGACGGAGCAGTGGGCACTCTGCTCTGCTGGTCGGAGTCTACGTCGACGACCTCATCATCACCGGTGCGGATGAAGAAGAGGTGAACAGGTTCAAGGAGCAGATGAAGGAGAAGTTCGACATGAGCGACCTCGGACCCCTCTGCTTCTACCTCGGCGTCGAGGTGCGCCAGGACGACACTAGCATCACCCTCCGTCAAGCTCACGATGCCAAGCGGATCCTGAAGCTCGACGGGATGACTGGCTGCAACCCAGCTCACACGCCGATGGAGGAGAAGCTGCGGCTCAGCCGTGAGAGCAAGGCGGAGGAGGTGGACTCCACCCACTACCGGCGGCTGATCGGCAGCCTCCGGTACCTCGTACATACCCGGCCGGACCTAGCGTTCGCCATTGGGTACGTGAGCCGGTTCATGGAACGGCCCACGCTGGAGCACCTGCAGGCCGTGAAGCGCATCCTCCGCTACATAGCCGGGACTCTAGACTACGATCTCCACTACAAGGGGTCTCCTGACATGGTGCGCTTCGTCGGTTACTGCGACAGTGATCTTGCCGGCGACATCGACACAAGCAAGAGCACCAGTGGAACTATATTCTTTCTGGAAAATTGCCTGATCAGCTGTCAATCGATCAAGCAGCGGATGGTGGCGCTGTCGAGCTGCGAGGCAGAGTACATTGCCACCACTACTGCAGCAACACAGGCCCTTTGGCTGTCTCAGCTGCTCGGGGAGCTGCTGGGTAGGAAAGTGGATGTGGTGGAGCTGAAGGTGGACAGGTTGTCTGCTTTAGCCCTGGCCAAGAACCTGGTCTTCCACGACAGGAGCAAGTACATCCGAATCAAGTACTGTCGGTGCTTAGATTAGCACGTGCTAACACCGGCTAGTAAATTTGTGTTTTGCGGTTGAGATCACAAATGGTGTGTAAGGGGAAACACAGGGTTTATACTGGTTCAGGCAATGAATGCCCTACGTACAGTGTGAGATCGAGTCGTGTTGTCTTGCACCGGGGTGCTTGTAGTAGGGGTTACAAGCCTAGTCGAGAGTGGGAGGGGCTCTCAAGTCTCTTGTGAGTATGAATGTTCGTGTGTGATCTTGTGCTTGTAGATTGTATTGAGTGGGAGTTCTGGTCGTGAGTGAGTGAAAACATGTCTGTGATCGGCCTCTACCCTCCCTTTTATAGTTACAAGGGAGAGGCTAAAGTTACATGTGTTGCCCTGTAGTTACAGTGCTCGGCATGGCGGAGTCGGTGGTGACTGGTGGCTATCGTCAGCCACGCCCTCGTCTTGGCGTCTCGAAGGTATGGCATTAGTCATTCGGTTGATCCACCATTGTTCTATTGGTGAGTTCCAAGGCGTCTCACAGTGCTGGACATTGTTTGCCACGTGGCACTATGTCATGCCGTCGCGTCTGACCCTGCACAGTGCAACGAGTAGATAGGTTGACCTTTGAGTATAAGCTCCCGAGGCTCGGGAGACCCTGGTGCCGTCGGGGGCGCGATGGGACGGAGCGGTAGTAGTGTCCTCCCTTGGGTGCTTTTTTTTCCTCGTGAGGTACATTCCAGGGGGTAGGTGAGCCTGATCGTAAGGTTTGCCCATTCCCCCGGGTTGGCCGGACGACTGTCATTCCCCTTTTCTTGGTGTCAAACGTGTGGCCGGGGCATGGCAGTCGCTGTCGTAGTTAGCGAATCTCCTCGTTAGCCTGGAGGGCCGTACGGTTGACCGTCCTTGTAGCGGCGTGGGAGAAGTAGAACCGTCAGATCGCCTACCAGAGGAGATGGGACAGTTGGTACGGCGAACGTGCGTGTTCGGGGCGCAGTTGTGTCACGGGCCCCACCCGATGGGACCGTACTTATAAAGTGGTCAGGAAAGGTCCATTGGCCGTCAAGTTTGCCCTGCTGACGTCGGTAGTGCTCGGGCGAACCCGAGGGGTGCGCCCGAGGGTGTTAGCCTGTAGCGTGGGGGGGGGGGGTTTCGGGCGAATCGAAAGTCTATTGCCCAAGGTCTGCTTTCCCGAGCCCTATCGCGGAGGCTCGGGCGAATCGGAGAATCTCTCCCGAGGGGTCCGAGCACCTGAGGGAGGCGATGTGCTTCTGCACGGCTCTGTCTTAGGCCGCGCAGGACGTTCCCGCATGGGCCGATCCCGCGTGGGCCTTGGGTGCCACCTTCTTGGGCCGGGTTTTATTCGGAAAGTATGATTTTGCGTTGAAGTTAGGTACCCCATAGTTGGGTACCCGACAAGTACCACTTCATCAGGGACTGCTTGGAGGACGGGAGGATCAAGGCCAGCCGCATCGCCACTACTGATCAGCTCGCGGACATTCTCACCAAGTCGCTGGGCAAGGCCAAGTTCCAGGAGATGAAGATGAGGATCGGCGTGAAGCAGATCACCTAGTACTAGGTTTAGGGGGAAATTGTTAGATAAGTCTAGTTACTTGTATCTTACTTTCCTGTACTTTTACGTTTTTACCCAGCTTTTGGTAGGTGGCTTGGAAGCCAAGTTAGCATCTACTTTATATTAGGAATATGGTATAGTGGTTGGCTGCTCCACTGCCATATAAGTAGGGGCACGCCATCAATTCTTGTAAGCCTGCATCCCATTTTCAATTCAATCCAATCGGCCAATCGGCCAAGCTGCCCTCTGGGCTTTCTATCACCCTTGATCCATCAGATCAGTGGCCAACAATAATAATGAGAAATCAGATTTACTGCCTTACAGTGATTAGCTCTACTGAGCACACTTCATGGTTGTGGAGTATAAGCGAGATTGCGTCGCGGAGCACCAACAAAACCATCAACTGCAAGTGTGTTAAAAAAAAAGAAGAGAGAGAAACTGAAGAATGAACACCCATGATAAAGTAAAGTAAAATTTGCCCTTTGTAACACTTACAGCAATGGCAACTGCTCGGCAATATATGACGCCTTTCAGGTTGGAACTTTGAGAATCAACACTTGATGCGCCATCAGTTTGATCCGAGGTGTGACCATAAGTAGCACCGAGGTTTTCTCGTATTTCTCCAGGTGCCCTATAATGGGATTAACTTTAATTACTAGGTGACGCATGAATGATCAACTTCCTGATCTTGGCAGTGTACATTTTGTCAGAGAGATGGGAGGCATAAAGCACCGAGTGGTACCTTAAATTTATGAGGTTCCTTCCATGCCGAAAGAAAGGAGCAGTGTAATTGGGTCTCAATTGCTGTGGCATCAAGAGCGAAAAAAAAAAACAAATTAGACAACAGTAATGTCCTGTCATTCAGCTCCGTGGACTCAATAGTTGTTTTTTTCTCATCCTTTTAATGACTATACATAGTAAATCTGAAATTGAGTTTAAGGGAAAATAAAACTTAAATTGCCATTATGAAAGAGAAGTGCTAAACTAAAATATATTCAGCTGCTTCTTTGTCATTAATAATTCTGTTGAGAATCGTTTCAATAATTCTGTTGAGAATGATTGGTTGTGATAACTGATAAGGAAGTTTCGGAAAGCGTTACCTGCAAGCATATCTCACATATGGTGTCTCCCTTCTCGTTACACCACCGCTGGACGCATCTGTGGTGAGCATACTGCAACCAGCAACAAACTGATTCAAGCAAAACTCCCGTTTGTGATGGAAATAGAATGGAAAGAAAATAATCGATTGATAAGTAGATAACTGATAACACCAGAAATGCCTGATTGCGTTGCAATAGAAAAAAAGTAATGTGTCCAGCAATTTGCTGTCGTTTAAGACAAGAAATGCCAGTAGCATCTTGTTAGAAATGAAAAATACAATGTGGCCAGCAATTTGCTGTAGTTCAAGTCAATAACTACCAGAGGTGTGCAATATCCCTTGCTAACAGTAAATCCAACATGACTGTGAGCGTGGAGTAATGAATTTCAAACAGGTTTCGAAACAACTATTTGCGATCGTTTCAGCAACCCCTTGCTCACAGTAAATCCAACATGACGGTGTAAATATCATATAAGCTGTAACCGTAATTGGATGCAAATTAACTTCATAGATAGGGCAGCCAAATATCAAACCGGAACACCGAAAAGAGAAGCATAGGAAATTAAAGCTCGCCTTCAAGCTGCCCTTGCAGGAGCAGGGGGTCTCCATGTAAGCCTCGTCCCCTTCCTCTTGGCAGATTCTGCACTCCACCATGACACCACTCTTGGCCTTGGCCTTGCCCAGCTGAACATCGTCTCCAGGAACAACGGCGGAGGGATCCGTGTGGTCGTAGCCGGCGGCGGCTGTGGAAGCTGCGGCACCGGCAAAGGCCTCGTGGATGGCGTACTGGAGCGTCGACTCCGTGAGCAGCCGGCCCGTCATCAGCGCGAAGTGGTCCGCCATCCTCGAGCTGCTAGCTTCCTCCGCTTCCGGAGACGCAGACGCAGACGCTGGAGATGGAATCAGCACGAATCTGTCTCTGGTCGGCATGCGGCGGCGATCGCCGGAACGCTGAAACAAAGTTTCTTCAGAGCTCAGAACAGACGCCGCCAAACTCAAATTTGAGTTTTGAACCAGGTGACAACCATCATCTCCGATACGGAAACGTTGTGCTAGCTATCTACGCTACGAACAC
The DNA here is from genome assembly GCA_038502445.1 of Eremochloa ophiuroides. Lineage (NCBI taxonomy): Eukaryota > Viridiplantae > Streptophyta > Magnoliopsida > Poales > Poaceae > Eremochloa > Eremochloa ophiuroides. The sequence continues at coordinate 61,661,994 of JAHLJS010000006.1, forward strand.
GGGAGCACGAGCACGGGATCGACATGGCACGAGGCCGCTGAAAATAAAGGGTCTCCTTTTGACTATCTTTTTCGGTGAACTCGTTCGGGTAGAAAGGATGAAGACAGAGACAGAGGCATGGAGGTGGTGAAAAAGGCTACCTGGGTCTGGGCAAAGAGAACGGAAGCAGGCAAGCAGCCGACTAGCCGAGGCAGAAAGAAAAGGCGCGAGGTGGTTTTCACGGCACGGGACGCGTTATAGCGCGCATCATGTCTGTCCCTGGCCGCCGCAACCGCAAAGATCCTGCTAGCTTCCTCCACCGAGAGAGAAGAAAGAAAACGGAAACGGAAGGATGCGATGCAAAGGCCGCGGAGAAGGCAAGGGAGCAGGAGCAGGGCAAGCAAGGAAGAGCAGAGGCAAATTAAGGCGACGAACGAGACAGGTGGAGGCTTGCGATGTGGGACTAGGATAACTGAATTCCTAAACATTTAGTTGGCCGCATCATATCCTACGGGTCCCTCTCGGCATTTGCCCTTTCTTGCTCCCGAAAACAATCTGATGCCGATCCTGCCTCACGATTCGTGCGATCTACATAGAATCTTATACGATTGATTCATCAGGACAATGGCGTCTGATTCTTTTCCCCGAATGGTGGGCTCTTATTAGAAGGAAAGAAAAGCATACAAGTATACAACTATGGGCAAAACTCCCTTAACGTAAGAGCATCTCCAAGAGACATGCTATCCTTATTTTGTATACTATATTTAGAATTTTTAGAGTAAAAAGTAAATTCAAACAGCTATGCTATCTTGTTTTGTAAAATAACGGGCTATTTCTGAAATCTCGTATGGTAAATATAGCTTGCATGTATAGGTAGCTATCTAGCATTGCTATAATAGAAAGGTTGTTGGAGTTTTCTATTTTTTACACACTTTTCTATTTTTAAGATTGGCTAAATCATAAGTTTAGCAATCTATTTTTTCTAACTCTGTTGGAGTTGCTCTAAACAAATATGACAACTTGTTCAGGATTGACAAGTTGACAACACTAAGCACGACTAAAAAACTCAACTAAAATGACCTGAGGGTATCAAGAACGTTAGTTTTGAACGTTATTATGGACTCTTAGGGTTTCTAGTTGGCCGGTGACATTTGTAATTTGTTTTGTATTGGTCCATACGTCTAGGGTCTAGCACATGTGACATGTTTCTTGTTGCCAACTAGCAGAATTTCAAGTATATATATAGCACTAATTACACAGGTCTGTCTATCACAGATTTTCCTGCTGAGTTGAATCATCTTGTTTCAAAGAGAAGGATTGTTTTGAATTTAATCAAACAAGGAAGAAAACAAAAAAAAATGTTTTTGATTTACTCGAACATGCAGGATTTGATGATTACTTTTTCCCTGACAGCATTTCTTTGTGAATCAGTAGGAAGAAAATTATTGTTAAATGAGTGATTACTTGAGTGTTGTCAGAGACCAGTAGGAAGATAATTTTGCGCGTTACTTTTCCCTGACAGCATTTCTTTTTGATGATTTTGTGAGAGAAGAATTGGTTGGAGCCTTGAAGTCACGCACGCAAAGTACTACAACTGTTTTTTTTTTCTGGGATTGCAATTGCGGATTTTCGGCTGCTGAGATGGGCCAAGGCCATTCTTTTCTCTCAAACGAAGCCCATTGTAATGGTCATCTCTGTTCCTCGCATTCAACGGCTGCGATTTTCTTTCAAAAATAAAAAACGGCTGCGATCTATCCCCTGAATCAAACTCCACACGGTACAGCTACTGCTAAACCCTAATGCCCGCCTACGTATAAAATACGACGCCGCCTCCGGCCGGCCGTGTTCCTTCCCATCTCACTCAGCGCCGCCGCGGCTTTACCCTAACCCTCCCCACCACCATGGCCGGCGCACAGGAGACCCTGGTGCTCGCGGGCGTGATGCGCGGCCACAGCGACATGGTGACGGCCATCGCCACGCCCATCGACAACTCCCCGTTCATCGTCTCCTCCTCCCGCGATAAGTCGCTGCTGGTCTGGGACCTCACCAACCCCGTCCAGCCCGCTGGGGACGGCACCACCCCCACCGACTACGGCGTCCCGTTCCGCCGCCTTACAGGCCACTCCGACTTCGTCCAGGACGTCGTCCTCAGCTCCGACGGCCAGTTCGCGCTCTCGGGATCCTGGGACGGAGACCTCCGCCTCTGGGATCTCTCCACGGGCAAGACCACCCGCCGCTTCGTCGGCCACGAGAAGGACGTCCTCTCCGTCGCCTTCTCCGCCGACAACCGCCAGATCGTGTCCGCGTCCCGCGATCGCACCATCAAGCTGTGGAACACCCTCGGCGAATGCAAGTACACAATTGGCGGCGACCTCGGGGCCACCGAGGGCCACACTGGCTGGGTTTCGTGCGTTCGCTTCTCGCCCAATACCTACCAACCGACGATTGTCTCCGGCTCCTGGGACCGCAGTGTCAAGGTGTGGAACCTCACCAACTGCAAGCTTCGCTGCACTCTCCAAGGTCACGGCGGTTACGTCAACGCCGTCGCTGTGAGCCCTGACGGCTCGCTGTGCGCCTCCGGAGGGAAAGACAATGTTACCCTGCTGTGGGACCTCTCCGAGGGCAAGAGGCTGTACGCGCTGGACGCGGGTGACATCATCCACTCGCTCTGCTTCTCGCCCAACCGCTACTGGCTCTGCGCAGCTACACAGGACTCTATTAAGATCTGGGATCTTGAATCAAAGCAAGTTGTGCAGGATCTCAAGCCTGAGGTATCGGCCGCCAAGAACCAGGTTAGTCTTCCTACTATCTTTTCACATGTTTTTAATGTTTCAATCGGTCAATGTAAATCATGTAGGCTCAGACCACTGTGTAGGCTCGTAAAAATGTTTGTATTATTACTTGTAGAGGTGTTTCAATTCATGTGTTGTTGATATGTGGTTACACTGTTTCATTTCATATTTGGACACTAATTTGGTCTATTAAGCATAGACTAATTACAAAACTAATAATTTCACAGACGGAGTAATTTGCCAGACGAATTTATTATGTCCAAATAGTCCATGATTTGATAATGTGGTGCTACAGTCAACATGTGCTAATGATGGATTAATTAGCCTTAATAGATTCGTTTTGTGAATTAACCTCCATCTATGTAATTAGTTTTGTAAATAGTCTACATTTAATACTCCTAAATAGTTTTCAAACATTTGATGTGACCCCTTTGAAACTTTTGTCCCTGAAACCAAACAATATACTTTCGGTAACTATAGGTCTTAGCTATAATGCCTGCATTAGGATGATGAGTGTGTGTAGTTTATGTGAAGAACTTAATATATTGCATTATGCTGATTTGCGAGCTGCAGTTTTGATGTTTTCTCTAGTTGTGTTGTACTGACAGTACATTGAACTGAACTGCAATTTAAAGGGTTTGTTTTATGAGATTCAATATATGCTCTGAATTTGTCTGGTTGAGCTGCTACTCAAAGTTCTGTTATATTACATATACGAATATAAGTATCTTTATGTATATGCAGCTTAAATTGCAAATGCAGGTCGCTCCCTGTGTGCACTTATATATATATGCTGTTAAGCCAGATATCTGTTATCCGTTACAATACATTATGCTATGTTATTTCATTGCTTGTGGTGTCCGTATTATAGAAGCAAGATTGTGTGTCGTGCACTTGTTGACACTTTAGGCTCTGTTCGGCTGGCTAGTCCAGCCAGCACCAGCCACCCACTCAGCAGTATTTTTCTCTCAGAACAATCAGCTAGCCAGCCGTACCGTACCAGCCAGCCGAACAGAGTGTTTATGTTCAATCTCAACTGTCTCAATTTATTTGTCATGGGTGGAGAAGGTATTAAAACCCTCACCATTTTATTTTATTGGGTGAAAGCTTCCTGTTATTCTCAGGACTTGTTATACAGATCTCACTACATTGTTACTTTTATGTTGTTGGCAGCTATCTGATCAGTCTAATGTTTATATAGATTGTCAGTTGTAAGCTTTACGGTAGTTTTAGTGTGGTCTAATGTTTATATAGATTGTCAATTGTAAGCTTTACGGTAGTTTTAGTGTGTAACGGTGCATTCTCTCATGATTTATGGTATTAAAAGCCACTTGGGTGTAGTTGTATTTTGAAACTTACATATTATTTGGTGTAACAATGCAGATGCTCTACTGCACAAGCTTGAGCTGGAGTGCTGATGGAAACACCCTCTATGCTGGTTACACTGATGGAACCATCCGGATCTATAAGATTTCTGGATTTGGCTACTCGGTCTAAATTATGAATCCATTTTGATAGTCTTGTCCTGGGAAATGGCTGTGATATTTTAGGTTTTTTTTTAATTTTTTTTTACAGTTTGAGGGCACAATATTTGCCTAGCACTTCTGCTTAATATCAGCTTCAGTCATGAGATATGAATACTGCCGAAACAGAATCACATGTTTTCGGTGTTTGACCCCTTATTATCCTATACATCGTGCAATCCATGGTGGCACATGATGCATTCAATCCGTGATGCTGGTATATTCAGTGTTTCTTATGGCCATTTTTTTTGGAAATCTTTAAATACTCCTAATAAAATATGTTATTAAATGCTTTTAGGATTTATAATTGCTGATATGACTGTTGCGCTCAGTACACGCTACAGCCAACTCAGGCCTTGTTTATTTCCTTTTGGCAAAATATTTACCCAGCACTTTTAGTCTATGGTTTGCGCAAATTGATCTAAACATGTGGGTAAAAATGAGGGGATCACAAAATTAGGTTAAAAGCGAATATCTTATTTTGCACTTTTAGGGCCGGTAATGCAAGGATTTAGATTGACTAAATTTGGATTTACCAAATCCTTTGCCAAACGGGGTTTCTCTATTCATTTGACCAATCAGCGCTTATTTCTAATCAGAAAACAATATTTCTCACAACAAATCAGCATGAGTTAAAATTAGCGCTCGTTTCTAGCCCAAACGAATAAGACGTATTCATTTAGATTCGGATTCACCAAAATGGTGGATTTATGAGTTGGATTTATCATTTTGATGGATTTATCTACCAATGCCACTGATTACACACAAACATACCGTTTTGTTCTATTTTTCCCTCCCTAATTCTTTCATGTCGCGAGTAGGCCTCCATCTCTCTCTCCCCTCTCTCTGGATGAGCGAGGAGGCGAGCGAGCAATCTGTGCGTGACCAGGCGGTGACGCACGAGCGCGTGGCGGCCAGTGAGCGGATAGGACGGTGGTGGCAAATAAGGCGATAACGATCATCATAAACCTAAAGAAACATATAAATAAATTATACATGATTCAATAAATATAACATTTTGCTACATATTAAGTATACAATAATTAGGCCACCACAAAAATTTAACTATAATTGGACTATAGAAGTTGCAGTTATAAATTATTTCAATTAATTATAGGAAAGCATAGATCTAAATCTATAAAAAAATTGTCTAATAAAATTTGATTTTTCATTTTATGTTTTTTATTTATAATGATTTTTCAAGAGTTAGCAAAAATAAATAAAAAATAAAAAGACAAAACCGCAGTTTAGTCATTAGTGAGGAAAAAAATGAACTTACGCAAAAGTTGAGGACAGAAAAGTAGACTTTTTCTATGAAAAATGAACTGTTACTGGGCTTCAGAAAAGAAAGTACTGTTACGACAGATCGGGCCGTCAGCTACCCAGAAAAGTATCGGCCCGAAGCCCACCTACTGATCTTTTCCTGCCAGCCTCAAATCCCGTTTCCCCCATCCCAACAATCCCCACGAGAGGAACCATGGCGCGGTACTCCCCGCCGTCGCTGCGACGCTTCTTCCGCTGCGCCGCCAGCTCCGCCTCCCAAGCTGGAGGCAGCGGCACGGGGAAGAAGAACCTTGTATTCTTGGGCTCGCCCCAGGTACTACTGCGCCTGCGAAATCCGAGCTTCTCGGTTCGTACTCAGGTTTGGTGGTCTTGTTACTGAACTCGGACCGCACCTCAGGTGGCCGCCTCGGTCCTGGACAAGCTGCTGGGCGCGTCCGGCTCCCGGGAATCCGCATTTAAGGTGGCTGCCGTCGTGACGCAGCCGCCGGCCGCCAAGAACAGGGGGAGAAAGCTGATGCCGTCGGCCGTCGCGCAGTTAGCGCTCGACCGCGGGTTCCCAGAGGAACTCATCTTCACGCCAGAACGAGCCCGGGAGGTACCCATTCTCGAGTCTTTCTTCGTGCTCCTGTAAGGCTATGAGGATTTGGGTTCTAGTGATTTTCTGGAGCAATGCAGGACTCGTTCCTGTCGGCCTTAAAGGAAGTGGAACCGGATGTTTGCGTAACTGCTGCTTACGGGAACATTCTGCCCCAGAAATTTCTTGACATCCCATCGTGCGGTACGACTGGATCTTTTGCGCCCCCCACTATTTGCACAATGCACAAGAACTGTCTCATGTTCAAGCATAAATAGTCAACTAGGAGTCCACTGTAATTGACTAGGCAGTAGGAACTGCTCTTCACGTTTCCGGGGGAAAAGTTGAATTTACTAGCGACTACTGCATGTGTACTTCGGTAACATTTGTGTGTATATGGTTATTGCAGTTATACCTGCAATGATTTTGATTTTTGTAACACCTATAATTGTATTCAGATCTTGAGGCTAAAGAAAAAATGGCATTGGCATGGCTTGTATATATAATATAAACATTGGTTCGTATGTACTGTAGGCTGTATTGGTATGGCTTATGTTACCATTGGTTCCATTATGGAACTCCCATCCACTTCTCAGATAATCTTATCTTTCCAAATTCCAATGGTAATCAAATAGCTACTAGTTTCTATCAGGGGCCTATGATCTAATATCTCTGTGCTGGAATAGAATGGATTATGAGTTTGTCCTATTCTAAGCCTGACCAGTTTATTTAAGAGTATTAACATCTCCCAAATCAATGAGGTAAATTATGAAAATCTATCTTGTATTGCATCTAAAAATGGTCATTTGATATCGCAAATTTCATTGTTCTTTTCTATAAGCTTGGTCAATTAGGGCAAACTCAGAATCCATTTTGTTTGATGACGAAGGTAGTTATCTAAAATATAAAGATTAGGGCCAGGCTTGAGGCATATATTATGATTCAGAGTTCAGGCCACATTACCAGATTCTGTTCTGATTACCACAGAGCAATTATACTACTGCATAACTTCAAGTCAGTTCATAGTTAAGCTAATTTAGAAGAATTGGTGTTTATAAAACCCTAGTTTGATAAAATTTGGGCATATTGTGTTTTTGGTATTCAAAAGCCTCTCAGAGCCCTAAGTCCTGATCATCTGTCATGTATACTTTTATTTAGGGACAGTTAATATACACCCAAGTTTGTTGCCTCTATATCGTGGTGCAGCTCCTGTGCAGAGGGCACTGCAGGTTTTAATGCTCTCCATTTACAATACAGTGACACTGGAGTATGTGATACTTTGATTTATATATCCTTTATTTCTGTAGGATGGTGTTGCCGAAACAGGTGTTTCCCTTGCATATACTGTTCGTGCGTTGGATGCAGGTCCAGTGATTGCGTGTGAAAGGTTTTCTGTTGATGAATATATTAAGGTAGGTAATATTCAGTGTCTTCCTAGTTCGATGTTTTCATCTTGATGATTCAAAGTTATATGGTAGAAATTCTGCAGGGTTTTTTTTTTTTTTAAAAAAATTATTTTTTTAACATGGGCATGGATATATGATTAAAAAATAAATAAATGGTACCAAATGGACATTTAGGCCTCCCTGTTCTTGTTCGATCATATGATGTTAAGTGGAGAAATTGGTTGGTGAGCATTAGGGATTAGCTTGATTTGTAGCATTATGGTTTCGGTTTGGCTGCTCATTACAAAAGTAACAAAGCTGGATGTCACATGTTGAAGAATTGAATGCATTGTAGATTATGAATTATCACTGGTGCATTTGTACTTTATGTGAGGTGCATTTGGAACTAAAACCTTCCACTGCTCCACTAACATGATATGCTTTCGTTCAACAATCTACTGAAACACATTTCTTTGCAGAATTTGGTTAGTTAGAATTAAAAAAAAGGTGAAGCATCAGAATATGGCTAGATGTTTGGTTATGAGCTTGTTACTATCCTTCATTGATCATATTGTATGTCACTTTGTTTGCAGGCACCAGAGCTACTTTCTATGCTGTTTGATTTAGGTAAAGACCACAGATTTACCATAATCTATGAAAGGTCATTATTCCATGAAATTAGTCCTTGTATACCTTCTAGAACTTTACATGCCCTAATGTCAAGTTTGCTGCTTTACTTTCTCCTCACTCTTAGCTGGGTCTTCAAATTAGTTGAGTAGTTGACTGAGTGTTGTAAATAAATAAAAGGCTGGATGATTTTAGCACTTTATTTTCTATTCAGACCTGGTAATGTTGATACTTGTATTGACAGGATCCAAGCTATTGATTAATGAATTGCCATCCATTTTTGATGGTTCGGCTAAAGAAAAGGCACAACCACAAGATGACTCCAAAGCTACATTGGCACCAAAGGTAAGCACTGCCGGACTGGCAGAAGTAGGTCTAAATATGTGCTATCATATGTTACGGCTTGATTTAGTCTTACACATATGAAATCAGAAACACAATCATTAGCTCCATTTAATGACAGGAACAAACACCATTATCTTGATATCATGCTCAGTTCTATAAAGTTCAACATCATTCAACAAAGAAAACTCTCAAGTTACATGAGCTTTTGTCAAACTTTCTGCCTGCTGTTCGGCTCATAGTCTACTCTAGACGATCCCTTCACTTCTGGTATACTATTTATAAATTATTTATTTCTTTGGGGTACCTCTGAACTGATAATGGATGGACCAGAATTTGAAAGAGCTTGTGTCAAACTTTCCGCCTGCTGTTTAGCTCATAGTCTACTCTAGATGATCCCTTCGCTTCTGCTATACTATTTATTAATTATTTATTTCTCTGGGGTACCTTTGAACCGATAATGAAGGCACTGGAATTTGAAAGAGCTTATTTTAAATCAAACTGTTTCAGGCCTCATGGGTTCAGATTTCTACAGCTCACTTAATCATCTGTGCCTACTACTGAGAATTGAAATTCTAATCTACAAGCACTCCAAAACTGATGCATTCAAATGTTTCTCCACGTTTTGATAAATCCTGACTAAACTATCATGAAGAACTGTTTTACTACCTTATCACAATGACATATGTTTTCCAGTTAAATTCTGAGGAGTCATGGCTATCATTTGATCAAGAAGCTAAAGTGCTCCATAACAAGGTGAGTTTCTAATTGTCAATGTGTTCAACAAAGCTATTGCCAACCAACTCTGGTAGGTTCGGGCATTTGCAGGATGGCCTGGGACGCGTGCAAAGCTGCAACTTGTAAACCAAAACAGTGTACCTGATGTGCTAGAGATTAAGGTTATCAGCACAAAGATTTCAACGTCATGTGTCAAAGTTGGAGATGAAAACGAGATACTATTCTCCGGGAGCTCGTTGCTGATTCCTTGCAGTGGTTCAACCTGGCTTGAGGCATGTATCAAGATTTGCTGACCGATAGCAGTTACTTGATTTCCTTATGACTTTCTTCAGTGCATCTAATGGTGTGTCTGATAGGTGTTGGAGCTTCAACTCCCTGGAAAGAAAGTAACAAAGGCACAAGATTTTTGGAATGGTTTGCGTGGTCAGAAGCTGATGAAATTGCCTTAGGGATTCTGCATTCGCAGCACAACAGTGTGGCTATATGCACAGCAAGGTGAGTACATTTTGCATGACTGATATCTGAATGGTAGTGCTACCATATATACCATGTCATGCAACATGCTCTGTTCCCGCATTTTTTGCAGGGTTATTGACGTCGGTCATCCCGTGGATATATGCAGGGTAGAGCTAGAAGCCTAAATGAGGAGATCTCAGTTTTACTGACTACGTTTTCCTTTTGGTAAACTTGGTGGTATAAACTCAATAAACTGTGCATTAGGCATGTCGTTTGTATTGCTTCCTCAATCTAGGAAAACATACTATTGTTAATCGTTCGCTGCAACCATTTCAGCTGAACAATTTTTTGTTGTCATCACTAATGAGCTATAGCATTTGAGAATTAATACAGTTGTGTGGTCTGAGGACGTCATGGCTCTTTCTGCGTAGCTGCACGTTCACTGACGTTCTACGAAATGTCTTCTATCTCCTGGTCTGATCCATTGGAACAAACTAAAGGGTCGCCAACTCGCCATTCCTGGCAGTAACTTTCAGAAGTCAGTGAATAAATAAGGTTGACTAAGACTGTCAAATAAGTATTCTAGGCCTTGTTTAGAAGCTAAAAGTTTTGCAAAAAGGACATTATAGCACATGTGCTAACTTTTACAATAAGTATCCAATCATGGACTAAATAGGATCAAAAGATTCGTCTACTGGGTTTTGCATAACTATGCAAAAATGCAAAAGATTCATCTACCTTTAATACTTCATGCTTGTGTCCAAACATTCGATGTGATGGGGTTTTAAAATTTAGAAGTGCATCTAAATAGGGCCCTACTGTATAAATTTAGTCAACCTTTAAATCGTTGTCAGGAATCTAAATTTATACACTAGAATACTAATGTTTATTTATGAAATTTATGTTGTCAAATAAGATTGACTAAATTTTTCAAAAGACGCCTGAAAAACTTGATGTTTTAGTTTTGTCCTAAATCAAACTATCTTAAGTTTAACCAAATTTGTAAAAAAGAATCCAATAATATTTATTTGACAACATAAACATTAGTATTCTAGTGTATAAATTTAGTCAACCTTTAAATGGTTTAACTTAAGATAAAACTAAAACATTAATTTTTTGACAGAGGGAGTATTTAGTACGGGACACTGTTAAGGCTTTGTTTGGATGTTAATTTATCAATCTCAATCTATGTGTGTGGGATGACGTGAAATATTTGAACTAAATTACATACCAGACCACCCCAATACACATGATTGAGGTGGATGCATTCAAAAGGCCTTATGTTGATCGGAGGGCCAACCCACCTACCCTGATAAAGAGTAGAGAAGATATTAGATTAGATCATGTGAGATCATTATTATTAGGTTCTTAAGAGTTAAGTCTTCAATCTACTCCCATTTATACAAGGATAGGATTACCTCCTTTCAATCAAACAATGGAGAAGAATCAAGCGATTCCACCCTACGCTTTTGCGAAGCGTAGAGAGCAAAGACCTCTTTCCTCTATCCATCGTGTTCGTTTAAGCTACTTTCAATTTATTTGCAGTTATAAAATAATATTTTTTCTAAACTAATTACACATATTGCATGTAAACTGCAAGACGAATCTTTCAAGTCTAATTAAACTATAATTAAACACTTATTGCTAAACAATACCAAAAAAATTTACACACCGGGATTTAAACACCCCTACATTATCTACCTACTCTTCTTTTCTAAGGGGTGGGTGGCCCAGCTGGGGCTAAAGAAGCCAGATCTCTGTCACACGCCGATAAATTCAAACTAGAGGAGGGCCGTGGATAAACTTTTATGTATTCGAATTCTGCCGCAACTTCTGAGCCCGATCTCTCCAGGAACCCTTTTGCATGGCCAGGACCTAAGGACATTGTTTCATGAGTGGCTTTCAACACACAGAAATAAACAAAAAATGCCAGGAAGACGAACTTGATAGTATTACTTTATCGCTGATGAGGGAGCTGCTAGGTTCATCAGCTTCTCTGTCTTCGACTTTCCCATCTTCATGATTGGTTTGAAGCTCGTCCCCACCAGTTTCAGTATCAACAAATGAAGTTGCAGGTACACCAAATATAGCCTCATCATGCGCATCTCTAACTTTATCTTCATGCTTTGACTAGGATAGGTGAAGAACAAGGAATGAGAAGGGGGGGGGGGGGGGGGGGGGGGGGGGAATAATGGTATAATGGTTAAGAATAATGTAAAAAGTGCAGAATATACAGCTCATTGTTTTTCACTGTATACCTCCACAGCAGAAAGCCGGAAGCTCTTTCCAATATTCTTCACCAGTGAAGCATCATCATTAGCAACTACAGGTACAAAATAAAGGTGAATTATGAGATTTGGGTTGCCAAGAAGAATGCATAAACGACCACAAATTTTTGCATATATTGCTGCACTAAAACCTCTCTAAATGCTAAAGAAGCCACCAAGCTTATTATCACAGAAATAGGGCAACATGTGTATCCCATTTTCAAAAGTTTGAAGCAGCTCATGTGGTTGAATATAGCATAGGAAACCACACTAAGCAAAGATGCCAGAAGATTGGTTTATCACTGATAAAGAACAGACACACCAAATAAATTGTTCTCCTGCCCACTAAGCCTGAATGGTACAGTGCTGGCACAAACACTGAACATGAGCCACGAATGGATATCTTTTGCCACTGCTCGATCACCCATTTATCATTTCCAACATCTACTTACCAGTGTACAGAAACTACTGCTAATCTTGTAAGTTGTAACTCTAAAGATTTTGTATTAATCTATTAGACAAGAAGATGGGCCTAGAGCCCAGTAACAGTTGTGTTGCCTTGGCCCTTGGACTCCAAGTCTGGCACACCAGTAGATTGAGTTGTACTCCATGTTAGGCAAGGATATCGGAAGACCCTTCTATTCCCATAAGCTGCCCCTATCCTTGCCTATATTTACATGTATCATGTATTCCTACAATCATTCTAAATTATTCCGCATATCAATCCACTTACCGGTTGATCAAGTTGTATTAGGCAAGGATATCGGATGACAGTTCTGTTTCCATAAGCCACCCCTATCTGTGCCTATATATACATGTATCGTGTACTCCTATAAGCAATCTAGTAATTCAGTATATCAATCCTACATTCCTACTTACACAATCAGCATCGCCTTGTATTTGTATTAGTTCTCCTGATGATCCTTTAGAGAATGTAATCATGGCTAGGAATGCTCAGCAGGCTGTTCTGTTGCTGTATGCACTAGTTCTCCTGATGATTCTTCAGAGAATGTAATCATATCTAGGAATGCTCAGTAGGCTGTTATGTCACTGTAAAGTCATTGGACAGTCCCTGCAGCAATCTAGATCTCAAGCTCCCCAATCCAAACAAAAAGGAAGTTCCTTTTTTCTGCATCGACTGTGAGCCTAAGCTGCCTATTCATAGGTCTAGAATGGTTGACTAATGCAGTCAGTGGAAATATGAAAACTGATAATTCTAGATTCACAGTTAAAGATATACAAAATGTAGGGCTATTTTGTTGAGCATAAAAACTGAAAAATAAGAGGGCAACTACCAAAATAAGAAGAACCTCTCTAAGGTTAATATAACTTAGCTTTATTGAGGGAGTCTGACAACTTGAATATAAGAAATCTCATGAGATGGTGAAAATAAAATGACATTGGGCATGTAAAATCAATTGTGTACCTTTACTAGTGCTCAAGCGCTCTACATGTTAGAAATAGAATCGCAAATTATAATACTAGGCATTCAAAACCAAACATAGGCAGATCCACAGTTGTCTAAAATGATAACATGGCAAGTTGAACAATAACTAGATGAATAACCATGTCATGCATAGCATCATAAGGAATAATCAAGACTGACATGATGAAGAACCAAACTAATGATTAGCCATATGAAGCGATAATTAAGAGACAATGTGGCCATGTCAACACTAACCTTCAACATCATCATTATCTTCATGAAGCGGAGCATCCTTATTAAATTGAAACCTTTCCCACCCCACAGCTGCAGTTCCAAGAGTGGAATCTTTTGCAGCTGCCAAACATTGAAAAGGAAAGCAATACAATCATTTAAAATAATGAAAATATCACCAAGAAACATGAAGATTGTAAACATATCATGGAGCATGATCAACAGAAGAGATTGCAGCCGCATACGCATTTGAATGGCATTATGCTGTGTAAGCAAGAGTTGATTTTGAATTTTGGAGCTACATAATACAAGGATAGGTACGTATCCAAACAAAAAATACGCATAAGCACTGCAGTGCCTAGATTTATTGTATATAAATCAATTTCCATTGAACAAGCTAGCATAACGAGTGCATTGACTTATCTACAATCAGTTTCCAACATTTCTCTACATTGCAGAGTCACATATTCAGTAGACATGCTACCCTCAAACTAGTAGCCTTAGAAAGGCACCATCCTAGAACTGATAAAGTGATCACCTGTCTCTGAAAGCTGAAGCTTCATCTTCGCTTTAACTTTCTCAGCTGGGGTCTGCGAGAGAATCAACAGTTCATGGAAGCTAACAAAACAATTGTACAGCAGACACAAATCAACGAAGCAACCCGACAAGGGCGTGACCAACCATCTTATCATATCCTACTATGAGCCGGGAGTAGTCCATTTTCCCTCCGTCCCTATCACCGCGACCCTTAGAGCTCTGATGGCCGTCGTCGTGCCGCCGCCGCCGATCCCGATCCCCATGCCGTTCCCACCGGCCTTCCGAGTGCGAGCTCCTGCCGCTCCGGCGAGAAGGCGATCTCGACCCCCGCGACCTCGAGCGCCTACGGGATGCCCTGCGGTCCCTGTCCCTAGACCTGGAGCGGCGCCTGCGCTCCCTCGAGCGGGACCTCGACCTCGATCGGCGCCGGCTGGAGCGAAAGGGGGACCTGGACCTGGAGCGGATCCTGGGAGGCGAAAGAGGCGGTGAACTGGAGCGACGGCGCGGACTGGATGGGGGCCTGGAATGCGGCGGCGGCTGTTTGGAGAGATTAGGGAGTTGGGCGGGGGCAGGAGCTGCGCCAGCGCGAACGAAACCGGATAGGAAGGAGGAGGCGGCGGGCTTGGAAGGGAAGGCGGCAGCGTCGGACGAGGAGGAGGAGAAGCCAAGCCCCTGCTTGAAGCGGCGGGCGCCCTCGCCCTTGCGGTTGAGCTCGTCGTAGTACGCCGCCGCTTTCGCTTCCTCCATTGCCACGCGCGGAGCCTAGCCGAGGGGAACAAGGAAACCAATCACGTCTATAGAGGTGGCGTTTGGATATGGGAAAATGAGAGTGGGAAAGAAAAATAAATGAACGGATAGAATTAAATGAGATGCAAAAATAAACGGATGTGATATAATGTTACCCTCTGGATATAGATGTGCAAATAGCCCATCTATATGGAATAGATAATCCATAATAAAACTAAATTAAGGCTTTATATGTTGATATATTTTTATTTAGTCGTAATTAATGTTCTTGTAGGATGGCACGAAAAAAAGTGCTAATTTTACCTGATGCAGCATTTTTCCATTGCTGAAAAGAATTGCTGATTTTGACACGTAAGCGAACAGGCACTTATGGTTGCATCAGCATAATCCATGGTAATAAAAGCAAAACGAACAGTAAATGTGACATTCCTGCTTTCGAAACAGGCAAACCACAAACATTTTCTTTGATTACAGTCAAAGGGAATACACACGGTAACAAGTTATTCGATGAAATATATTTTAGTCGGTCCTGGTGTTAAGTTGCCAGATCCGTAAATCGTGGATTTCCTGACTCGCCTTGCTGGAACTGGAGGTGTCACTGACTTGTAATTTTCACTTTGGCAAGTTCAGCTGCCGCACGAGCAGCAGCAGATGCACGGGTGGCGGCTGCAATAGCAGCTCGGGCTTTCTCCAGCGCGTCTGATGAACTTGGGATGGTGGAGGGAATCTCCTCAACGGGGAAGTGATGCTCCATGGTTGCATTGCCCTTAGTGGCAACACAAGCTCTTGTACCTCCAGCTAGTGAAGTCGGAGACTCGTGAACTTGATGTTTTTCAGCATCAATAACAGGTGAATTCAATGCTGGCGGCTTATCTCTTGACGCAGAAGCAACTGGTGCGCTCACTGAGCCCTTAATAATAGGTGGCTGGATCTGGTGGACTGAAGATCCTGAGCCGTCCTGCATACCAGCACATAATAAACGAAGTTATTATTTCTAGATTACTCTCATTTCAAAGTTATTGCAGTTAGTTGGCTCTTATTTTCTTCTAAATTCCTTAATCAACTGCATCATGTTTACAAAATCATTAGGCCACGATTCACAGTAAACAGCCAACAAACCTTCTATATTACCAGATTGTTTTTGCAGTTCACATTGTTGTGCAGCAACTAAAATCAATCCACAGACATGCTAATTGTGGTAAGGACATAAGATTAGACCAAATCCACAAGTCCAAAAAAGGGGGAGAACTCTATAAAGTATAAACTGGGCTAGAAATATGGGGACGCAGAATAGCTGAATACTAGATAGACAAAATAGTATCTTGTGAGCTAATGATTTCTCAGGATGAGCGTAAAGGTACACTGGATTACTTCAACTGGAACATCAAATGGCCTAAGTTAAGCCCAACCATAGAAATACCAAACATGCAGTTCTTCAAGCATTATAAAGCAGTAATGCAAACACCTGCTTTGAAGATGTCACATGAAACAACTTTCATATGCATTCATGTCTAATAATCAGGGAATAATTACTGAGTTAGCAAATGCTACCAGTAGATCTTCATATTTCTTGTTGAATTCTGCTTCAGTATTAGATGAATCCCATTCAATATTGTACTCTTGGGCAATAGCCTTCAAGACTTTTAGCTTTGATTCACCTGACGGAGCCTTCACCGAGAGCTTTTCGATTATCTGTATAAAAGATGCACAATATTTCTGTAAGTGTAAGAGATCCTCACTTTTGTGAGCAAACAATTCTGAATTCTGAAATAGAAAAGGCACATGTTGAAGCTTCAACTTACTGTACGGTTCACACTGCTGTTAGGGCGCAATTCCATAGCGCCAGCAACAAACTCCTTTCCATACTTGGTGGTAAACAAATTACGGAGATGCATTAGCTCAGGCAAGTCTGAACATCTTCCTGATGCAAAGATTATACTAGCAATTGCTTCACGCAGTTCTAAGGGGCACTCCCTGCTCCATGATAAAACTAATAGGTGTTAATCATATTCTGTTAAGTGACAAAAAAACATATTGAGCCATGGCTTAGAAATTGTAATTCGATCGCAGTTCATAAAGCAGAACCTACTTTTGGACCTCAACAATAGGGACTCTTGCCAGAACAAATTCACAGAAAAGCTCTATGATCTCGTAGGCAGCCAATATATTTTGCTCCCGGATAATGTGCTCCACCTATGATTAATAATGATATTATTAGAAACTGTTAACAACAAAAAGGAAAAATTGCTAGCCCCCCACCCCACATGAGGCATCTGGTGCTGTGTGTCCTTTTTATTCATCCATCTCCACACTTTGCGTCACAATAAAGTATACAAATCACTTTCAGATGTAATTTAGGGTAAAGAGGGGAGGTTAATCTGCTCCTTAATAAGATTTGTCTTCTTTTTTCTCCTCGTACAGGTTGAGTTTTACGTTGAAATTCTATAGCGTGAGAACATCATAACTTATCTTACCAAAATACACTGAAATTTTCATCATTGTTTTTAGATAGGTTTTGTCTATAGGGTTAATTTATTATAAGATGTACTGACCTATAAATAATAATAATGAAATATTTATAATGTATTTTTCTAACATAAGTTATATGTTATCTACACAGTGTAAAAGTTGAATTAAAAACTCTGCTTGTATGAGAAGAACCAAAAAAAAGACAAAACGTATTAAGGGGTAGATTTGACCAATTGAAATGGTTGGGGATGAGGGTGTAGATTGAACACAAAATTGGTTAAGGAGGTTATCCAGAAAATGTTCATATATGGAGCAAGTAATTTCGTCTTTTTCCAAGAATATAATAGTGTGAACTATGCCAAGGAAACAGCTACAACTCCAACTTACTCGAATCCTTGCAATAGATTCTTGGCCAGTCTGAAGATATTGAACCATTTCTTTGCGCATATTTATTAGTTGCAACTCCCTCCTGTTGCGCAGCAGCTTGATCCTCGAAATGACAAGATTTAAACATGTTTTGCTACATAAAACACAGAAAATAAGTTAATAGTAGATCTAAACAACATGGAATTTTGTTTCCTCTGAATCACACCATGCGTGTGAATGGTTAACACTGTAAGCACTGGCACGGAACATCAACTGATACGGGTACAAACATAGCAATATACTAATTCCTCGTAGGCAATGAGCACTTCCATAACTGAAATAAAGTCATCAAATGCCATTGGCTGTTGTTGAATAAGTGGGCCCATAGCCACAGGGGTACTTACTAATTTAGTTTTTTCCAGCTCAATACTAGTCAATTTTCGTGGGTTCATGGTGGATTCAGATATCTTTATCATCCTTACTACCAAAAATGAAGCTGCCAATCAATATTCCATTACCACGTTGAATTCAGAGCATATAACATCTTCAATAACATATGGAGGTCAAGATGTCTTTCATCCTAATTCGCATTTTAGGCATACATTAGATTGCCCCCACAACATCTAACATAGGGCATTAAGTGGCAATTCGCTTTTCTATGAGGGTTAGGGGCAAGGCAGACTCATATCCTTCGGATATCTCATAAGAAAGCGATCTTAGGAAGTAAAAATCCACCCTTTAATCGAAACGGGAAATTACCATTTTGTGCCGAAGGTGGAGCGGTTGAAGAGCGAGTTGAGAGACGACATGGTCGGCAGCCTCCCCAAGGCTGGCCGCAGATGCACCCGCAGACGTTAACAGCTTGACGACATCTGTAGCGTGCGAAACAAAGAAGTCACCTTTAAAGGTCGACCTCATACACTACGGAATTAACCCCACTGAGACTTAAGCTCAAGAAATCTAAGGACGGTCTCGAGCTTACGGGCCGAACTAAGGTCGGGGAAACCACTGCGGCACTAGACCACGATCGCTTGCCGGCGGCTGAGGTGAGGGATCCAGCCCAGCTAGCGTGCACGGGTATGATGGCCGCCGGCTTCGTGTGGGATCTAGAGCAGGCGGGCGTGGCGGCCGACTGGCCGTGCTAAAGCAGTGAGGCAGAGATGTTGGAGGTGCGGCACCGAGGACAAGAGCGAGAGGGGCGGCGCCGGCCGGGGACGGGAGCGATTGGAGATGCCACGGGGAGAAGTCGAAGAGAATTTTTCTTTTTTAATCTCGAGAAGAGACGACTGAGAAAGGAAGATGGATGCTTTTTTTTTTAAAAAAACTTATTTATATTGATTTGGGTTTCTAAACTTTGTGACATGTTCCGAGGGATCTACCGCGGCTGTGGCTAATTTATGTAAAAAACTGATTTTATTATAAGAGAAAAATATTGTTTCAAAATGACCATTTTCTTCTTCGATCCTTCAATGACCATTGTGTGCTAAAGAGAAATAATTATTGAGTTAGACTCGATAAAATTGGACTCATTCCAAAAATAGCAAAAATCAGAATTCTTGATCCGTCTTTATCTCTATTTTAATTTGAGGATCTATAGAGGTGTTTTCACAGTGATCTTCAATACTATCATCTTAAAATATTTTTGGTTTAATTTTTTATGTTGTCTTTCTATAGAAAAATGAGTTATTTATAATGTAGATGATCCCTATTAAGCATCTATGGTTGAATGGTTAAATCGCTCAACTCATAATGATAAATTTGTGGATTCAATTTCTGGACGTTTCATAAGTCTATTAGAACTATCTCTAAGCCCTCTATCCATAGAATCTCATCCACCATCCATCCATACATAAAGAAATGGCATGGTATATTTACGACAATAACATAAGAACAATAAGGATCCAAACTTATATCAATACTAGAAGTTTAGAACACAAAACATAGAAGAGAAAGTTGATTTATGGATAGAATCATATACAAAATATATAGTCAATATACTTTTAATGTCGATTGAATCAGGGTTCATTAAGACAAATAAAGCATTTGGTCAAACTCTTGTTTGATGTTAATATAATAGTTGTGAATAGCCATCTACTACCCAAAAAGAGAGAAGAATGGAACCTATTCTAGGTTTCTGGGTATAATAATGACACCAATTACGAGACATACAATGCGCTACATACCTATGACCATCACCCTTCAACCGGGTTATTCTATTCCACTTCTAGATAGAAAAACATAGTAAAAGAGAGATGTTTTTGGATGTTTTGAGTTAATGCCATTTGTCAAGCATCAAATAGACTCTATTAATTGTTAGATTATTTAACAACATACCTTATGAGTTGCTCATTAGAAGAAAGTTGAACGTATCATATTTTTAAATCTTTGGTGGTTAATTGATGAGGTTCTTGGTCCTGATCTTCACGACGTAAGATCTCAGTCTTGATAATTAGCTGAAGAACAGTCAAATAACTTGCTGCAAGCAGCGATAACTAGTGTAACTAGACAAATAAAACTCGAAGCCAACCATCATCTTTAACCAACAATCTGAATCGACGATTCGTTCAACTACACTCTCAAAGAACCAACCAACACGACCTACAATCAATCAAGACGAACCTTGAAGCGAGTATCTAGGACATCAATTGGGAGTGGATGAAGCCGCCACTTCTGTAATCACAAGAGCAAATGGGTAGAGATCACTATCTGGTTTTGTTAGCACATAGCTGAACAAAAAAGAGGTTTTATATTTCGACTGTTGACGGTAGTTATTGCTCATTTTTACCCATCAACTAAACATGAATCAAGGGCATAAAACAATCCACAACATAGTTATAGGGTTTGATTCTAACAAGTTCCACGAGTTTTGGTGTTCTCACTTGTTTTGCAGGGTATAAAGGGATATTCAATTTTTCATCGATTAAAAGTATCTCAAATGAGGAATTGGAGTTCACCGTTGCATAGAGCTCGTCGAGACGATCGAAACATACCTATGGTTTACTATTTTTGGAGTCCGAAATAAAGAGATATGGATTTTACAAACACTGGAAGATTCTAGAACCTGAGCTGTGGGATTAATAAAAGGCTGCGGGATTAATTAGGCCTAAATCAGAATTTGGCCCATTAAAGCTTATGTGCACATGGTGGAAAGGCTTAGTACCATATTGCTTGCCCAAGGTGGAGGGGTGGCCAGGCGCCCCCATATAAGGAACCCAGGACCCCCCGAGTCAAGTGCACCATTATGGAGTTGTAGAGGCGTCCCTCAAATGGAGAACCTCTCAACTCTAGAGAATTAGGGCTAGACTTTCCAATGTAGTAGATTAGTTCTAGTTGAGAGTTAGGGAGAGCGGAGCTACGCTTCGGTTCTAGAGAAGTCTTCAGGGGTCTGGTATATCTTTGTATCTCACCTTTGTAAGACTTATGCTTTAATATATTTATCTTCTCTATTTACTTTATGCCTTAAATTTGATTGGTTAGTATAGTTGTTATACTTTGGCATAGGATATCCGCTCGCATCGAGTGGTCTAGTTTTCATATGGAATTAGAGTAGTAATTAATAGTGTAGGCATGGTGTCTAAACTAGAGGTTACCTGAGATTGCACTCAACCTTACGAATAGTTGTGGTAGCCCCAGGAGGTGACAGCCCTGATGGCCGACATATTTCACCTCGTGTAGGTTGATGATTGTAGGACCGTAGTGAGAACTTCCTAGTCCCATTCTCATCCCGTTCCATGGCTAGTGTTCTGATGTCCTGAAGTGTTATTGTGCGATTGCTTTATCTACCATGAATCAGTTATTATAGAAGCCCAGTAATAGAGAAGTATTTAGGAACCTTGAACTCTCTCGTTGTCTTCTCACTTTAGCTATCTACTCTTTTATCATAGAATTCTCCTATGTGTCTATATCATTTAAGCATAACTCCTATTATTTATCGTTACCCCTACTATAGTCTAGTTGGTGTACTAAGTTAGTAGACACATGATGGTCAACTATCAAATTCTTTAACCATTGCTTTCCTGTGGTAAAATATAAATAACGATACCTGAAATATTCCTGGAAAAATGCTACAATGGTATTCTGTGCGCTGGCGGAATCTTTCATATTCTATTTTCACTTAATAAATACCAACAAGCATTTTTGGCGCCTTTTTCGGGAAAGCAATTGGCGTAAGAGTTTTATAGTGATCTTGAAGTCTGCTAATTTAGTGTACTACTAGATTTAGTATGATTACCCCTGTTCTGTTGAGTTGTGAAATAAGACAGGACAACAGAAGCCGTTTTGACCTTCTGGCAAGTTTCCACAAGACAAGAATATACATTGAAGAGCCCAGGGTGCCTGAACATTCAAGATTCATCAACAATGAAACCCTGCCATCTCACAGGTTTGCACAAATATATGCATTTCTTTCTAACCCTGTGTAGATTGGAGAAAAGGACATCGTCACAACAATTCAAATCACATCTTAAGTGACGAACATAGAGGCTGTGCACACACAAGTCATGGCTTGAAGTAGAAGAATGACATCATTAGGTATGTCCAACCAATAATCATGCAACATTAATCCATCCGAACTTAACTTTGCCTTACAAAATTCAAGCTTGGGGGAATGGGCTTATTAGAAAATCTTATATTGCTAATATTGGTTGTCTCTACCTTGTCAATCCATGTTCAAATTGTTAATCAATGATCATGCTCTTTCATCTCTGTTTGCATAACTCTCTATAAACTTTCATGTTACCTTTGTCCGCTATAGTATACTTAAGATTTGAAGAAATTTCATACACCTTTTAAAATTAGGCATGGTGTTTAGTTTAAACTGTTTTTTGGAATCATAATTAGACAAGGTGTTTAGTTTGATTTCCGAACCAAGAGGTGTGATGATTTTACTTTCCAAGGCTTTTTAATTAATCGTGGTGCTTAGGTTAAAATGCCTTCCTAAGTCAAATTAGACGCGGTGTCTAGGTTGATTTTTGAGCCGCTCGTATGCTGTAGTAGATATTGTATATTTTGTTGGACTAACCCTTGCAGAAAACTTCCAATTTAATTTCGGTAAGTCACGAGATAAATTCAAATAAGAGATGAGACAGGACACATGCTGAACTTCAATAACTTTAGAGAGGAAGACATAACTCATTTATTATGGATGGAAGAACTGTGAGTAATAATGATTCATTCACTTTATCTTCTGTTGCAAGTTACTTAGACTCAAGTTATGCCGGTATAGAACATGATCTATGCTAACATAATATCAACCCTATCTTCTTAGTACCGTAGATGGAACATGATAAATTCTGGACAAACAACCTATATTCCAAAGTTGTACATCCGTTTGGGTATGTGTTGTCTACTAATCTGTTGCAGGCATAATAATGAATGAAGTGACAAGGTGTCATAAGATCAAAGAAGCAAAAGATGGCAAAGAGGATAAGCAACAAAGGAGACAAGATGCTCATGAACAACTCAAGATGCAAGAGAAGGAAGGACCGCCAGTCATCTACCTTTCATTAATTAGTGCCATCACGCTCTAATAATGAAGGTAATATCTTAAGGTAAGTGGTCATTATTTTCCTCTTGATCTTGGAATACAGATAAATAAAGACACAAATATGTTAGAGTTACATCTTTAATTGATTAACCTAATTAACTCAACATGCTTTGCCCTTTAAGATTGTTCATGACATCATTGTTTTGATCTCAATCTTAACCAAATGTTCTAATACATTGTATTCTATCTTTGGAAGATGATAGTCATACTCATGTGAAAATTTATATATTATGTAGAGATAGACAACCATTTCATTGGTTAAGCAATTTAAATCTTTTATGCCATATGAACTTAAATGCAACATTAATGCTTAATTGTCTGATCTTACCACTCATGTCATGAGTAAAACAAATTATGTAACATCAACTTTGTCTTGTTCAATGTGCCTAAGGTTAGAGAAGAGTAAATAAAGAAATAGATTCGGTTCTGTTGGTGTTTGTCCACCAGCAGAGCCCATGCACTTGATCTCTACTTTGGTTTTGCAAACAGGACAACACTTTAAGCAAATTTGTTAATTCCTAAAATTCTACAAGTGAAAGTTCTGTGAACATGCACGCTGAGCAAGATGCTACCAGCTTCCACTATTAATGCTCTACTTCAACCTGCTGGCCAAGCAAAGAACAAAAGTGACATCACCATCACTAGAGGTGCAACCATCAAGACTTTCATCTCTAAGACGGAGAGATACACAAGAGTGAAAAAAAGTCCTGTCGGTAGACTTTAAATTCCGCACCCTTGCCATAAGGTAACATGGTAGTTATCTAATTAATTAGTATTCATAATTTACATTAGTAATTTTACTTTAGCATATTCATCTTTATGCATATCAAAAAAAAGAGAGAGAAAAGTCTTTATTGCCGTATTTACTGCATCATGAAACATTAAAGTCCCATGTGAATAAACTTAGTTAGAAAACCCTAAAAAGAGAATCTGCTAGAATCTGTCAATTAAAATCAACTCAGAGAATAATCAATTACTTATTGGCTGACCGCTAACCCCTTATCACATTCGAGCCTCGAGTTTTGGTTTTCTTGTTGGAGTATAATTATGCACGATAACACTATGACTAAAGAGTGAGTCTATCAGTGGAGCCCACCAGGACTACTGCTGGCAAGCTCGCCCTGAAGGTCATCAACACCAAGTATTGCAAACATTTAGCTTGGGGAAGGAGCATCCTCTAGTTATCAGGTAACTATACCTATACGATTATCGAGTCTGTTTTATAAAGTCATAAAATACCCAAAATATGTGAACACATGAAGGTTCACCATAGTACCATAAGAAAATCTAAAAATACCAAAAATATGTGCCCACATGAAGGTCCACCCAATTAGCAAACTTCTGCTGAAAATATAAAATCAATCACTTAACATGAAGTGTTATTAATCTAACCCCTCTCCATGAGATTTGGTATTCTTATTGGCAATTGAGTTTTACAAGACAATAAAAGATCAAGAGCTAGTCAACCTGGCGCCATTACGCTACCAGTATGCCTGCTCCCAGAAGGATTGCTCAACTTGTAACATCGAAGACCACGTCAACATCCAGCTTGGGGGAGGGCGCCCTCCATTTAAATCCAGCTAAGTATAAGTTTCCCATCCTTATTATTGTACTATATTGCTTTTCGCGTGAGTTAGCTAGCGAAATAAAATTTGAAAACCAAATAAATAGTGTTTAGGTTAGTTAGTGTGTTTGAATAAAATAAAAAGAGAGTGCTTACAATAATTTTGCTCGGACTCAATGGAAACCATGCTCAGGAATTTGATAAGTAGCACCCCACCATGATTCGTCATTCCAACTTAGTTTTTAATCTTGAATCATCCCAAGTTTTAGATACAACCATTTTAACTTGAAGATTCGCTTTGAACCTGAAACTTGTGGGTAGCAAATGCTTGATCTAAGTCTAAGTAATTGAGGGATATGATATGCAAAGTTTGAGCTGCTATTTATCTTGTTCCTAGTGATACTTGAATTCTGGAGATTTATTTTGAAAATCCTTAAAACCACATGATGAGTTCCTGTATGACAAGAGCTTTATAATCCCACCACAGCCATACATGTTAGATTAGGAAAACATACACATTACATGCTACTTGCCTTGTTTTGAGTTTAGTCAAGCTTTGTTGATACCTTAGTAACTTGTCATGCTTTTACAATCAAGATCACATGCACTCCACCCATAATGCACTACTCATATCCAAGTGGGCGCATCCACATTCCACATTTTTCATCTAGATCCACCTGAAAATGTTCTACTCCTACACTAGGAGTGAACATTAAAATATCCTATTGGTTACCCCAGATCAATGTTCCAAGGTTCTTGTTGCTATCTCTCAAACGAAAAAGAAAAATGGAAGTATTGTTGCAGAGAAGAGGCATGTGGCTATGCAAAAGAGTAAGATGAGAGAAAACAATGGGTACAAAGATGCCAGCCTGAGAGGTAAAAATCGACAAGTGTCTGAATTTATCAAAACAATGGGTACTCTGATGCTCACCTGAAAAAAAAGAAAAAGAAAAGAAAGATAGCCCATGTTGTCCTGCAACACAGTTCCCTAGTTTTTTGAAAAAGAGAGAGAGATGTCTCAAGGAGCAAACAAGTAGAATTAGGATTAGCCACCATATATATCCACATACCACCTCACATCCACACACATGCTAATCTTGATTTGATTATATGACTTGTTCCTTTGGATCCATTGTTTGACTTTACAATACATTCACTACAAGTATGTATGAGCTGACTCCTTACTCATGAGCTCCACATAAGCCATTAGTTATAGGGTGAGAGAAAAAGAGAAGGCATGCATCACTATTGCCTTAGTGAGGATCCACAAATATCACATATTGAGAGACTTGAGAAAATCATACAAAGGAAACTCTGAATTTTATTTTGAAAACTTGCAAAAGCTCCAGGATAAGAGTTGAACAACAGAGCTGGAGACATAGTGTTTAACTACCCAAGACTCAAGAGAAAGCTACAAACTCCATGGTAAAGGTAATACAGGTAAGTCTGAAGGTTAACTTGGTCTACTCTAATCCTTAAGTACTTCTTGATTTAAAACTGAATACTTGTGAGGAATAGTTATAACTTTTAATATATGCTAAGTTTGGCTTTACTAAGGGACTAGCAAAGGTTAACCTTGGGGAAACTTGTTGATGGTAGTTATTGCTCATTTTTACCATCAACTAAACATGAATCAAGGGCATAAAACAATCCACAACATAGTTATAGGGTTTGATTCTAATAAGTTCCACTAATTTTGGTGTTCTCACTTGTTTTGCAGGGTATAAAGGGATATTCAATTTTTCACTGATTAAAAGTATCTCAAATGAGGAATTAGAGTTCACCATTGCATAGAGCTTATCGAGACGATTGAAACAGACCTATGGTTTACTATTTTTGGAGTCCGGAATAAAGAGATATGGATTTTACAAACACTGGAAGATTCTAAAACCTGAGCTGCGGGATTAATTAAAGGTTACGGGATTAATTAGGCCTAAATCAGAATTTGGCCCATTAAAGCCTATGTGCACATGGTGGAAAGGCTTAGTACCATATTGCTTGCCCAAGGTGGAGGGGAGGCCAAGCGCCCCCATATAAGGAACCCAGGACCCCCCGAGTCAAGTGCACCATTATGGAGTTGTAGAGGCGCCCATCGAATGGATAACCTCTCAATTCTAGAGAATTAGGGCTAGACTTTCTAATATAGTAGATTAGTTTTAGTTGAGAGTTAGGGAGAGCGGAGCTGCGCTTTGGTTCTGGAGAAGTCTTCAGGGGTCTGGTATATCTTTGTATCTCATCTTTGTAAGACTTATGCTTTAATATATTTATCTTCTCTATTTACTTTATGCCTTGAATTTGATTGGTTAGTATAGTTGTTATACTTTGGCATAGGATCTCCGCTCGCATCGAGTGCTCTAGTTTTCATATGGAGTTGGAGTAGTAATTAATAGTGTAGGCATAGTGTCTAGACTAGAGGTTACCTGAGATTGCACTCAACCTTACGAATAGTTGTGGTAGCCCCAGGAGGTGACAGCCCTGATGGCCGACGTATTCCACCTCGTGTAGGTTGATGATTGTAGGACCGTAGTCAGAACTTTCTAGTCCCATTCTCATCCCGTTCCGTGGCTAGTGTTCTGATGTCCCGAAGTGTTATTGTGCGATTGCTTTATCTACCATGAATCAGTAGTTATAGAAGTTGTTGACGGTGGATATACCATGAAAATCCACATTCAAACACCGTCAACAGGCCTCGGATTCAAGAGAGAATAAACATATCATGAACATATTTTATCAATAACTAGTTCCACTTGTACTCTTAGCTTGTGAATGCCGGAAAGATTAAAACAGAACAAATTGGAGCACTTGGAGCCCAATATTATGGGTTGGCCGAACCATGTATTTGGGAACCAAGTCATCACACTTCGACAAATGACTCAAGACATCACTTAGAAGAGAGGAGAGCTCAGAGTGAGCCCATGTGCGGGTCGGCCGACCCTACCATGGGGCCCACCTGGCTCTGGTGACGTGGCAGGATCCGTGTGACACTCTATCCAGCTCAATTCCACCATCAGATCAACATGTGCTTCTATTCAATGGTGGAGAATCAAAGCACACGGATCAAGTCATGAAACAATACGATCAAGACAGAACCAACACAAGCCAACAACCTATGACTGGTGGGGACCACACCTGGCCAGGCCCACCTGTCATAGGGGGTCGACCGAGCCCCCTGGTGCCTGGCCAGGTCGGTTGGCCCCCACCGCCTTCCTGCATGTCTTCCACGTGATGAAATCACCTCTGCCGTCCATCCTAAGTCGGTATTGAGGCGGTTCATCCAAGGGAGGAGAGGCAAGGAGCACATGAATCGCTGACGTGGCGCCCCTCAACTCTCTCCTATAAATAGAGGCTGCTATCCCCCTCTTCAACACACCCAAGATACACAAGAGCCACAAAAGACAAGAGAAGCTCCACTCTTTAGTAGTAGTAGTAGTATTAGTCTATTATGGGAGTTAGGGTCGAGTCGAGCTACGCTCGTAGTCTCCGGAGTCGTTTGCTGGAGAGTCTGGTATAACTCTTGTACCTTTCCTTCTGTAAGACTTTACTTTTATCAATATATTATCTTTACTTTACTTTACTAAGTCTCTACTCAGTGCTTTACTATTCATTATAGTATTGTTGTGTTTTGTCTTAACTTACAGTTGAGTTATATTAGATAGTGATCCTGTAACCAGCTCACGTGTGTGGTTCATCGCCTGTCATAGGGTGCTTTACTTGTTGGTATGCAACTAGAGTAGTAAGGCTTAGAGTAAGCGTGGTGCTTAGACTAGATCTTGCCTTTGAATGCCGCTTGTCGCACGGATTGTTTGTGGGTGCTAGTAAGTGGTGACAGTCCTGTCTAGTCTTAGTATCCCTCCACGTGTTTTAGGCAAGTTCTTAAAAGGTAGGCTCCCATAAGAGAGTAGGCGCTTCGAGTAGATGTTATATCCTCTATTGTTTCGCACTACCCCTACACACCGAAAGTAAGGTAGCTGTCTTACTATAATTCATTCATTTGATAAGATAGTTCGCAAGAGTAAAGTAAGTATCATAGGAGTCTTATACTCACTCGTTGTCCTCCCACCTAGCTATACTCTACTAATTATCTTTAGTTATCCTAAAACCTTATCGTGTCTTGGTGTCATTACCCTTTCCTCTATACATCGGTTTACCCCCCTATCACTAGTTGATACTAAGTTGCTACAGACTTAAGGATCTCTCTGTCTTTTTATTAATTATTCCTAGCAACCGCTTTCCCTTGGGATAAAATAAATAACGATACCTTGGAATACTCCCGGGTGAAATGCTACAGCGGTATATTCTGTGCGCTTACGGAATTATCCAATAGACATAAGAAATACCCTTAGGGCACTTCTGGCGCCGTTATGAGAGATAGCTTAACACCATGTCTTTGGTGGTTGCGCTAAGAAGTGTCAACAAGCATTTCTGGCGCCGTTGCCAGGAAAAGTATTAGTCTAGGAATATTAATAAAAATTGAATTCGGAATCTACTATCAATTTAGTTATCGATTAGTGTTAGGGTCTTACCCCTATCTGTGTTTCTCGTTATCGTGAAGCTAGACAGTGCATGAGCGGTTTCCAATTGCCATCAAATTTCATTGAAGATCCTAAGCAATTGTTGAGGAGAACTAGACGCCGTCAAGTTCCACCTCAAAGGTTCATCTCAAATCTGAATCCGTTCGAGGAAAGTGGCTCCGCACTATCAATCAAGGAAGCTATGGCCCAAAAGACCATCTCTGAGTTCTCTGCACCGTCGGCTGACAACATTGCCACCGGTCCGCAGTTCAACTTAGGGGATGCTACCTTTGAGCTTAAGCCATCGCTTATCAACATGGTGCAAGCCAATCCATTCTGTGGGAAGCCGCATGAAGATGCCAATGCCCATCTCCAACACTTCCTAGAGGTGTGTGGTACCTTTACTATCAAGAATGTCTCGGCTGACGCCATCCGTCTTCGCCTGTTCCCATTTTCACTGCTTGGAAAGGCGAAGCAATGGTTCTATGCCAACAAGAATGAAGCTACCACCTGGGAGAAGTGCGCCAATGCATTTGTCAAGAAATTCTTCCCAATGGGCAAAACCAGCGCTCTCCGTGGAAAGATCTCAAGCTTCCAATAGTAAGCTAACGAGACAATTCCCGAAGCGTGGGAACGTCTCCAGGAGTAAATTCGTGCTTGTCCTCATCATAGAATTGAAGAATGGCTCCTAATTCAAGGTTTCTATCATGGGCTGACTGGATTAGCCCGTAGTCACCTTGATGCTGCCACTGGAGGAGCATTCCTACAACACAATGTCAAGGATGCCAAAGACCTCATTGAAAAGATGGTTATGAACTAAGGATGGAATGAGGAGCTTCTCCAGCCCAAGAAAAGGGATATGCACACCGTTCATGAGGTGGACATGCTCTCAGCAAAAATGGACCTCTTGATGAAAAAGATTGAGGAAGATTCCAAAAAGGAATAAGAGGCCATTCGAACCACTGCCACCGCACGAGCAATCAAAACTGATCCATGGTGCGAGGTATGTGGCGGAGAAGATCACTTGGGCAACAATTGTCCCGAGACGAAGGAGGAAGTGAGCTTCATCAACAACAACAACAACAACAATGAGTATCGATCCCAGCAACAAGGAGGATGGAACTCGCGCCCCTTCTACCAAGCAAAACAAGGTAATGGTTACAACAATAATTTTAATAATTCTTATGGTAACAAACCTTCTCTTAAAGATCTTGTCTTAGGCCAATCTAAAATCAATGATAGTATAAACCAGAAAATAATGGCTAATGATAAGATTCTTGAAAATCTTAGTGAGAAAATGGAAAGCTTTAACACTGCTATGAAAAATCAATTGAGATTTAATAAAATGCTAGAAACCCAATTAGCTCAAATAGCAACAGTCGTTCCATCATTCGAATAAGGTAAGATCCCAAGGAAACCTGAGGAACCAATTGAGGGTGTCAAGTTAATCTCTACGAGATTTGGTAAGCCTCTGGCTAGGCAAAACTTGGGTTGCCTTCTTGACCCGCCATTCATGGCCAAGAAGAGTGACCCTGGTCATCCTACCATCACCTGCGAGATCGGGCCGCACACCTTCAACAACGCCTTCTGCGACCTTGGATCTGGAGTGAACATCATGTCCAAGGTAATGTATGAGAATTTGCTAGGGGGACCTTTGTACCCCACTTTTATCAAATTGCAGATGGCCGATCAATCCATTCGGTTCCCGAGGGATTGGCAAAGGACATCCTTGTCAAAGTTCAAGACGAATACATCCCCGCCGACTTTATCATTCTTGACATGGGGGTCGATGACGAAGTCCCTGTCATCCTGAGAAAGCCGTTCCTCAACACCGTGAATGCCATCATCTACGTGGGATCTGGCCAAGTCCACTTCCAACTCTCAGGTAAGAGAATTAAATGTCCTTTCAATGGTTATAAGTCAACGCAACAGGCAAGGAAGAACCTGTGGAGAAACAAGCCACAATATGCACCCCGCCGAAAGAATCAACCGCCAAAGGCCAAAAAGGCCAAACTGGCAAGTAAGACTGAGGTGGTAAATAAGGCTGACTCCGCTGAATCACAAGCATCAACCAAGAAGGAATGGCGAAAGAAAGAGGTGCGATCATCACGGTCTCCATCTCCCGGACCGATCAAAGCACCCGAAAAATGAACCCGAAACAGAGAGGTCCTGCTCTACGGGCCTAAAACATGGAGCCCTTACTGGTAAGGTAAATCAGTATTTATCTTATATTTACTTTTCGCATTTCAAAATTTTTGTATTTTCTTTATTGCATTTCTTATTTAAATTTTGCAATAATTTATTTCGACAAAATAAAAAATACTTAGATGAATAAAACTTGAAAAAGAACCTTTTTGCTCACACCTGAGGTGGTGGGACCACCTAGGTGGGGTCGGCCGACCCCACCATGGGGCCCTCCCACCTCTGGTGGTGTTGGCCTGGTGTAGTGATTCACCTCCTGAATTTTGAACACCATCTCCTTTTGAATTTGGTCGACCACCTTTGGTCATGACCACTTTCACTTGCTACAATGAGAATCCAACATCCACTACCATCCAATTCTGAAAAGTGGACACTTTGGCATGCATTAGTATTCCCATGGTCCATATGAATCACTTTAAACATGTCCCCACTTTTGTCATACACCTTTTACTTTCACAAAACACTAGGCAAGGGAATCTCTGAAAATTTTAAAACTTTTGGTCCACCACTAGTCTCTACTTTTCTGGACACACTATTTAAAGCCAAAAAGGGGACCAAACATGGTTCGGCCGACCCATGATTAAAGTCTTGTCTGTAGAGTTGTGTTTGAATTCAAATAGATTCCCTGTGCAAAGGTGAAAGCAGAGCTGAGCAGGCCAGGGGGTCGGCCGAACTGGGCCTAGTGGCCTGGCCACCAGCCCTTCTCCCCCTATAAATACCCTTACATTGTGTGCTCAATTCCACACCCTAACCAGCTGAATCATCTCGAGCACACAATCTCCATTCTTCTCTCCATTTGAGCAAGTTCTTTCTCAAGTTTAGTTGTAGTTAGCTACTCAAACAAAAATCCAAAAAAAATATTGTAGTAGAAGAACCTTGTCTTACTCTCATCTTTGCTCTCATTATCTTGTTTGTGGAGGTAGCCATACCCCGCAAGGACTACTAACATTGGGATAGCTAACGCTAACGCTAATTTCTATTGTTCTAGTGTGTTCTTGTGTTATCTCATTGCTGCAGGATGAAGAAGTTCTCCTCCGCATTCAAGAAGGCCAAGAGTGTCATAGGGAGTTCCTCCCGACGACCCCGCCATGACAAAGATGAAGGAAGAGAAGCTCCACCAAGACGAAGCTTTGGAGTGCCTCTCGAGAGGACGTTCGACCCCGAGAGCGGCCTCATGTTGAACCAAGAAGAGTATAAAAGGTACCTCTCCATCCGACACCGCAGTTATGAACACCGGTATCATCGACTCCGTCCTTTTGGACAACACAGGTATGACCGCAGAATTTAACATTGTTTTCAATACAATTGGGTGGGGAAGCTTTTGGGAAGTGCAAGAAATTGGAATTGAAAAACTCACCATTGAATTCCTATACTCTTTACAAGCCACTGATAATAATGTCTACTTTCGCATATTCAACCAAGAGTATAATTTAACTTGGGGAGTTTTTAGTATGGCACTTGGCTTTGATAACAGTTGTCATCTAGATCTAGTAAATGCCACACGGAAATTTGATAAAGCTGAATTCTGGAAAGCTATAACTGGATCCAATGATTGCTCTGAGCCTAAAATTGATGAAATTCATAATCCTGCTTTGCGCATGATCCGCTATTGGATGGCCATAACTCTTCTTCCTGGCTCTAATGTGCAAATTCTTCTTAATGATGAACTAAGACTGCTCTATGCTATGACTAAGAAAATAAAAGTTTCACCTGCTAAAATTTTAGTCCGCTTTTGGCTTGGTATTTTTCATAGAAGCGAGCCCATATTCTTTACTTCTTTTATCACTCGCATTGCTGAAACAATGGACTTGCAAGATGAAAAACACTACTTCAAATACATTGCTTCTCCTAAAGATATTGTAACCGAAGATTTCTTCATAAGTGCTCAAGTCCTAAAAAGAGATGAAAATGGTGATCTTAAAATGATTTATCCCGGCCATACAGCCGAAATCACTCTCCCATGTGAGAGGCGTTGGTTGTATGTGCTGCGTACACTAACCATAAATTGGGGCCGAGAGGCAAGAACCCAAAATGTTGCAGGAATAAGAAGGGTGACAAGGAGTATGTCACAAGCTGCTCAATTTGAGCAAGGCGGCACATCATGAGCCGGAGGGAGATACGAAGAAGAAGGCGATGAGGCAAGTTCCATGGACATTTCAGGGCCCACGGAACGGCCTCAACAACACACTCTAACAGTGCGCACTCCCCGTCCGTCCACACGGGTGAGGGGCCGTCGAAGCCAAAGATCGGAAATGGATCAACTCATCAGCGACATGGGCGCAATGCAAGTTGAGCAAAATGCAACTCTGAGTATGGCACAACAAAATGCCCAACTATTGCAAGCTATCCAAGACGAAGAAGCACAACGCTGGGCGGGATGGTTCCAATACTATCCGCCACCACAATGAGCAAAAAGACAAGCTTTGGGGGGATCCTCTCCCCCACCAAGGTAAGTATTCTATCCTAACTATTTACATTATTTTAATTCATTGCATTTAAAAAAAACAAGATAAAAATACCAAAAATATTTCCCTTATTCCCATATGTCTCATGAATGTTTATCTTCCTCATGGAAATGATGAATAGTTGCTCTGTTAATATTTCTTTAATGCCTAGTCTACAACTTAGTACTTCTTTGAGTATGGATCACTTGGCTTATTTAGATCATCATGAACCTGAAAACGTTGTGGATGCTAAGTGCTAGAACTAAGTCTAAGTTGTTGTAAGATATGATATAGTGAAACAAGAGCTACTATAATATTATTCTAAGCATGCATGATTACTGGAGATTTATTTCTTAAACAATCAAAACCTTATTGTTCCTCAATGGTGATAAATTCCTACCACAGCCATATATGCTACACATGTTTAAAACCTTCCACATAAGCTATTTGCTTTGTATTGAGTGTTGTCAAGTCTTGTTGACCCTTATTGAGAGTCTTATCATGCTCCCAAGATCAACATCACGTACACACCACATATATATGCTGCTTCTACACTGGAAGTACGCAATCACATGCCTTTCATTTCTACCAAATAAATGCTCCATGTGTTAAAGTCATAGTAGATCTCTCTTAGTTATTATGGTAGAAGAGACAAAAAGGCTATGCAAAATGAAGAGAAAAAGGAAAGAAAGATGGACACAAGAGAGTCCATAGAAAATAAAAAAAATATATGAGCAAGTCTAGACTCATGAATAAAGAAAGGAAAATTGATAGCCATGTCTCTAAAAATTTATTGGAGAGAGATACAATTTCAAATAGAGGAGCATTATAGTTCATATTTTCCACACACTTGCACATCTTGATCTAAGGGTACGACACTTCTATCTTTGGATCCAAGCTTTGACTCTATAATATATGCAAAGTAAGTATGCTATACCCTTTCATTCCTACCTTAAGCTCCACATAAGCCATTTTTAGAAGTAGGATGATAAAGAGAAGGCAACCTTTACTTTGTGCCTTGGTAAGGAATCATACACCATTTGAGCGACATGAGAGAACCATATGAGGAACATTAAGTTTTCTTTTGCAAAACATTGTTAAAACCTCCAGTATGAAACTTGCAAAGAATGAGAAAAGTAGTGCTCAAGTTAAACTGTTCTGTCTCTCAACCACCTAAGACAAAGGAAAGGTCATTAGCCCCATAAAGGACTAAGGTAAAATGGGTGAATTTTTATGGCCAATTTTTCCATTCAAAAGAGAAGTATTCTATTGTGCACTTGGTACTATTGACACATGAGCATTGTAGCAACTCCTGATCCACCGAGGCTAAGTTTAATTATTTGCTCGGGACGAACAAAGGTTAAGTGTTGACAGTGGATAACGTCAACTCTTATTAGAACTTTAGACACCAAGGGTACATGAATACACACTAGTCTAGGGTTTTAACTGACAGTTTCCACGAGTTTTGCATGTTCTGTATTTTCCAGGGGCTATTCCAGAAAAGCATAAAAGAAGGGTTAAAGAGCATGATTACCACGTAACTTAACCGCCAAGGAAACATCATCACGAGAACACTAGAAGCATCTGGAACACACCCGAGGCACCAGGACCCGAGACCCCCCAGGGTGGGGCCGGCTGGCGCCCCCTGCTAGGGTTTCGGCCCACCTTCTGGAGTCTTCTTCCGCCGCCTTTGTGGAGTCATCTCGGCCCTTGTTTCAAGTCGGTTTGATCCTACGGCGCACGTGCATCCCACCGGGCTATAAATAAAGGGGAAGACCCCCTGGAGGCATGAACCCATCATTCATTCAAGGCATCAAGTCCTCAAGCCATCAAGAGCCTCCTAGTTCATAGTTCTAGTCTAGTTAGATTAGAGAGTAGAGGAGATCTAGTTCTTCGACGGATCTGGAGCCCCCGCGTCTGTCTGGAGCACGGAGTTCGATATAATTCTAGTTCTTTCTCTATTATTGTATTCTTCATTATGATTAGGGAAACATTGTTCTTAATAGTTCATGTGTTCTTGATTACAATAGTCTTTGTCTAGTTTGATTATATGTCTAGTATAGTTGGTTTGATCTTATTGAATTCATGTAATTGCTCGTATAGCGTTTATTCATGCGTACGATGGATAGATGATGAACGATATGTAGTCGTGGTGTCTATGTATTTTGTTTATCTGCGAGTGCACCTTGATGTGCCGGGAAGTGTGGTAGATCGCGTAGGTGACAGCTGCATTGAGTCCTCTGTAGTCCACCCCCCGTATGTAGGCCAGCAAGCACGGTCGCGAAGTTAGGTGATGACTCTGTTTTACACCTTTCCTAGATGATGCCCTTTGCATGTGATTATGATATAGGATTAGTCTAACAATGATTGCTAGATGTAATTGCACTAATTAGAGTTATTCATTGATATAGTTATAGAATTACCTTTGATATTAATTCTTTAGTTTATCCATTGGCTAACTATTACTATGACTAGAGAAGTGCTCTAATGATTATCTTTTATTATGATGTTTGATCATACTTATCATCTTTTATCTTTATTTACCTTGTGACCTCTGCCTGTTATGAGTAGAGTAAATGACATTGGTAATGTCACTTATCCATTGTATACCATCACTATCAATATAATAGATTGTAGTTTATCCTAGTCCTTCCCAGTGGTATAAATATAAATCGACAACCTGGTAGAACTCCCTAGGTAAAATGCTACAATGGTATAATTATCTGTCCGCTTGCAGAACTGATCTTAGTTTATATTATTTATATTTATTTCTGCCTAGTCACATAGATTAATATATAAAACCTTTATTTATTCTTAGTATTATTAATTAGGGATGACAACCTAGTTCTTGCATAAGAATGTTGGTAATAGAAAAGTGGCTAGTTGCTAATGACAAGTTAATTAATTACCATTCATCTTCTAATCTCGCCTCTCGCATTAAAAGTTATATAGTTATTTTTGGCGACGTTAGTAGATGTCAACAAACATTTTTGGCGCCGTTGCTGGGGAAGGCACATAAACTTAGGAAATATTGATAGCATATGTATACATAATGGATAAGATTGTATTACCGATTGATCTCTAACTCAAACAGGTATACCCTTGTTTTTTTATCGTTTGCTTATCTTATGTAGGGTGATGAATGAATGGTTTTTCTCTTCTAAATAATTATATTGACGATCCAGAGAAACTCCTGAGAAGAAAGAAGTTTGTAGAGACGAGGGAAGATCCCGAATCACTATCAAAAACATCCATTGTGTTTCGAGCTAGTTTATCAAAGGAGCTAGCTCCAACATTAGAAGAAGAACACTTAGGAGAAGATTTATCTCCCGTGTATGAAGACATGGCTGAGAAGACGCTACGCGAGTTCTCTGCCCCAACAACAGAAAACATCCGGATTGGACCAGCAGTCAATATTGGGGAGAATGAATTCAAGCTCAAGCCTGCTCTTACCACCATGGTTCAAGCCAGCCAGTTTTGTGGAAAAGCTCATGAAGATGCAGTGCACACTTACAACACTTTTTAGAGATTTGCAGCACCTTCACGATTAGAGGAGTATCAAGAGATGCTATTTTACTCCGCCTTTTCCCATTTTCACTTTTGGGGAAAGCCAAACAGTGGTTCTACGCCAACAAAGACAAGAACACTACATGGGACCGATGCTCAACTGCTTTCCTAGCAAAGTTCTTTCCTACAGGCAAGACAAATGCTCTGTGTGGGAAAATCTTAAGTTTTCAGCAGCAACATGACGAATCATTCACTGAAGCATGGGAGAGATTCCAAGACTATATTGAAGACTGTCCTCATCATGGAATATAGGATTGGCTACTATTGCAGACCTTCTACCACGGGCTTATCTCAAGCACCCCTGAGTCCATAGATACTACAGCTGGAGGAGTTTTCCTGTCACTTAAGCTTCCAGAAGCTCAAGCACTTGTTGAGAAGATGGCCTCAAATTCAAGCTGTAATGAAGAACGTACTCAACCTCGCAAGTGAGGAGGAGGCATCCATCATCTGAAGGAGACTGGCATGGTCACTACCAAGCTAGAACTCATTATGAAGAAGCTCGACATAGAGAAGAAGGAAGTCATGCATATCAATGATTCTCGCATGACCTGTGAAGAATGTGGAGATTATGGGCATTCAGCTTTCAACTGCCCTACGTTGCAAGAGGATGTGAACTTCATCAACAACAACACCTACTATCATCCTCTGCAAAGTCAAGGATGGAACTAGTCAAACCAAGGATGGAATCAGCAACCTCGACAAGGTAATTACCAAGGTAACAACCAAGGTAATAATTACAATAATTACAGTTTTCCGCCTTTAAGAGATTTAGTTGCTGGTCAATCTAAATTGTTAGATCAAATGTCTAGAAAGGTAGCCTTGAATGATAAAGCTTTAGAGAATATAAATATTAGAATGGATACCTTTGCTTCTGCTATAAAGAATCAGCACAGCTTTAATAAAATGTTAGAATCACAATTAGATTCCGGGCCAGCCGGAGGATTTAGAAACTGCTAACCTTGTTGATATTCACAATGCAACACAATGCCAAATTGAGCCTGCAGATATACAGTGGATAGATCACTCACTACCTGAGAAGATGGGAGACCCTGGAAGACCTGTGATTCCTATCTCCATAGGATGTCATAACTTTCCAGAGGCTATCTGCGATTTCAACGCAAATGTCAACATAATGCCCAAGGTAATCTATGAGAGAATTTTAGGTGATCCTTTGTTGTACACAGATATGCGTTTGCAGCTTGCAGATCAATCCATTTGCTACCCCGAGGGAGTACTAGAAGAAGTTATTATCAGAGTGGGGCAAGCATATGTCCCAATTGACTTTGTGATCATGGATACCGGAGGAGATGAGAAGGCACCCCTTATCTTGGGACGACCATTCTTATGCACAACCAAAGCCATCATCTATGCACAACACGCCAAGATTGTCCTCTCCATCAAGGACAAGAAGGAGAGATTTTCTTTCAAAAACCGCATCCTCAAGAATCCAGCAGTCCCGAAGCAATTCCATCAACAAGAAAAGCAACAACAACAACCAGCACCCAAGAAGAAGAACAATATAAGATGGAGGAAGAACAAGCCCCAGCATGTACCTGAAGGAACTGCTTAGCTAATCAATGCTATTAATACAGAAAATGATCATATGCTCCCGAAACCATTTCCAACAAAGAAAGGTGACCCAGGTGTACCAATCATCAAATGCACAATTAGAGACATCACTTTTCCCGACACCATCTGCGACACTGGATCAGGCGTCAACGTAATATCCAAAAAAGGTATATGATGAATTATTTGATGATTTACCATTATACTCAACATATATTCAGTTGCAGATGGCGGACCAATCATTGAGATTCCCTGAAGGCGTAGTCAAGGATGTCATGGTAAGAATTCAAAATAAATATATACCCGTAGATTTTCTAGTTCTTGACATGCAGGGAGACGATGAATCACCTATTCTTTTGGGAAGACCGTTCCTCTACACCGCGAATGCTATCATCTACATCGGGTCTGCATAGATCCACTTCAACCTACCCATCGGAAAGGTACGCTGTCAATTTAAAACACATCTTAACCATGAGCAGATCAGGAAGCAACGCAACAAATGGAAACGCCAAGCCCGCCGTTAGGCTGCCCAGCCTCACTGTGGATGGGAGGAGTTCCCTGGTAAGATTGTGAAGTATGAAGACTGCAACAAGGAGCAAGAAGAAGCCGTACAAACACCATGCTGGAGTGAGTGGGAAGCGGAAGCTGAGAGGATGGACCAGATTGCTAAAGCAGAGAAAGAAGAGATCCAGGCACAAGTAGAAGAATGGATAAAGAGAGATGAAGAATCAAGAGAAGCTTACAAGGAAGAGCTGGAGCTAGAAAAGAGAGAAGCAGAAGAGACAGAAAAGAGATGGAAGGAGAAAGAAGAAGCACCTGCTACACCACCGCAAAATGGGGAATTGACTGAGATAACTTCAGACAATGAACCTACTGAGTAAGTACTCTCCTCTATCTAAGTCCTGTCGGTAGACTTTAAATTGCGTACCCTAGCCATAAGGTTAGAATGGTAGTTATCTAATTAATTTAGCATTCATTAGTAATTTTGCTTAGCACATTTATTAGTACAATCATTTTTTGCATATTAAAAATAATAAACCAACAAAAATATTTACTGCTTTATTTACCGCATCATAAATATTAAAGCCCCATGTGAATGAACCTATAGTAACCCTGTAGGCATATTTACTGTGGTGGCATAAAAATAAAAACGATTTATAGATGGTAGTAGTATTTATAGTTGCTTTGTTGCATTATGAAAATCCTAAATCCCATGGAAATAAATATTCCCTGTGGTGGCATAAAAATTAATATATAGCATGCATATATATTTGATTTCTGCATAAGAAAATTAGAAAATCCTAAAAAGAGAATCCTGTTAGAATCCTGCTAAAATCTATTAATTAAAATCAACTCAAAGAATAATCAAAGTGCTCATTGGCTGACTGTTAACCCCTTGATAATTCGAGCCTAGAGTTTTGGTTTTCTTGTTGGAGTATAACTATGCAGGAATAATAATATGACTAAGGAGAGAGTCTATTAGTGGCACTCATCAGGAATGCTGCTAACCAACTCGCTCTGAAGATCATTCAAGCACCAAGTATTGCAAACATCAAGCTTGGGGGAGGAGCATCCCCTAGTTACCTGGTAACTTTATCTATGCGCTTATTAAGTCTACTTTATACAAACACAAAATAACAAAAATATGTGAATACATGAAGGTTCACCATAGTATCATAGGAAAATCTAAAAAAACACCAAAAATATGTGGGCACATGAAGGTCCACACTCTTAGAGAAGTTTCCTGATTAGATAAAGAAGCTTAAACTTCTGCTAAAAATATAAAATCAATCACTTACCATGGAGTGGTATTAAACCTAACCCCTCTCCATAAGATCTGGTATTTTTATTGGCAATTGAGTTTCACAGGACAACACATGATCAAGGAGCTAGTCAACCCAACGCCCCTACACTGCCGATACACAGCTCAGAAGGATCACTCAATTTGCAACATCAAAGACCCTGCCAAACGTCAAGCTTGGGGGAGGGCACCCTCCAATTAAAATCCAGCTAAGTATAAGTTTCCTATCCTATTTATCATTATTATTATATCACTTTTTTGCGTGAGTTAGATAGTAAGATAAAATCTGAAAACCAAATAAATATCTATCTATATATTAGAGTTTGTTTAGAGTCAGTCTAGGCTAGAATAAATTAAAAAATGATGAACATTGAAATTTTGTCTTGGAGATAATGAATAGTTGCTCTGTCACAATACTTTTCAAATGCCTAGTTGTCAAACTTAAATTCTCCTAAATTTTAGATATTACTGTTTTAACTTAAGAATTTACTCTGAACCTGAAACTTGTGGAGGCATATGTTTGAGCTAAGTCTAGGTAATTGATCGATATGATTCATGGAAGTTGAGCTACTATTTATCTTATTCCTAACATTACTAAGTTCTGGAGATTTATTTTTGACTAGTTGCTAATGACAAGTTAATTAATTACCATTCATCTTCTAATCTCGCCTCTCGCATTAAAAGTTATATAGTTATTTTTAGCGACGTTAGTAGATGTCAACATTAAGCATGGGGGATCTTACTGACGGTGGATATACCATGAAAATCCACATTCAAACACCGCCAACAGGCCTCGGATTCAAGGGAGAATAAACATATAATGAATATATTTTATCAATAACTAGTTTCACTTGTACTCTTAGCTTGTGAATGTAGGGAAGATTAAAACAGAACAAATTGGAGCACTTGGAGCCCAATATTATGGGTCGGCCGAACCATGTATTTGGGAACCAAGTCATCACACTTCAACAAATGACTCAAGACATCACTTAGAAGAGAGGAGAGCTCAGAGTGGGCCCATGTGCGGGTCGACCGACCCCACCATGGGGCCCACTTGGCTCTGGTGACGTGGCAGGATCCGTGTGACACTCTATCCAGCTCAATTCCACCATCAAATCAACATGTGCTTCTATTCAACGGTGGAGAATCAAAGCACATGGATCAAGGCGTGAAACAATATGATCAAGACAGAACCAGCACAAGCCAACAACATATGACTAGTGGGGACCACACCTGGCCGGGCCTACCTGTCATATGGGGTCGGCCGACCCCCCTGGTGCCTGGCTAGGTCCGTTGGCCCCCACCGCCGTCCTGCATGTCTTCCACGTGATGAAATCACCTCTGCCGTCCATCCTAAGTCGGTATTGAGGTGGTTCATCCAAGGAAGGAGAGGCAAGGAGCACACGGATCACTGACGTGGCGCCCTTCAACGCTCCCTATAAATAGAGGCTGACATCCCCCTCTTCAACACACTCAAGATACACAAGAGCCACAAGAGACAAGAGAAGCTCCACTCTGTAGTAGTAGTAGTATTAGTCTAGTGTGAGAGTTAGAGTCGAGTCGAGCTACGCTCGGAGTCTCCAGAGTCGTTTGCTGGAGAGTCTGATTTAGCGCTTGTACCTTTCCTTCTGTAAGACTTTACTTTTATCAATATATTATCTTTACATACTTTACTAAGTCTCTACTCAGTGCTTTACTATTCATTATAGTATTGTTGTGTTTTGTCTTAACTTACAGTTGAGTTATATTAGATAGTGATCCTGTAACCAGCTCACGTTTGTGGTTCATCACCTGTCATAGGGTGCTTTAGTTGTTGGTACGCAACTAGAGTAGTAAGGCTTAGTGTAAGCGTGGTGCTTAGACTAGATCTTGCATTTGAATGCCGCTTGTCGCACGGATTGTTTGTGGGTGCTAGTAGGTGGTGACAGCCTTGTCTAGTCTTAGTATCCCTCCACGTGTTTTAGGCAAGTTCTTAAAAGGTATGCTCCCATAAGAGAGTAGGCACTTCGGGTAGAGGTTATATCCTCTATTGTTTCACACTACCCCCTACACACCGGAAGTAAGGTAGCTGTCTTAGTATAATTCATCCATTTGATAAGATAGTTCACAAGAGGAAAGTAAGTATCATAGGAGTCTTATACTCACTCGTTGTCCTCCCACCTAGCTATACTCTACTAGTTATGTTTAGTTATCCTAAAACCTTATCGTGTCTTGGTGTCATTACCCTTTCCTCTATACATCGATTTACCCCCTATCACTAGTTGATACTAAGTTGCTATAGACTTAAGGATCTCTCTTTTTATTAATTATTCCTAGCAACCGCTTTCCTTTGGGATAAAATAAATAACGATATCTTGGAATACTCCCGGGTGAAGTGCTACAGCGGTATATTCTGTGCGCTTGCGGAATTATCCAATAGACATAAGAAATAACCTCAGGGCACTTCTGGTGCCGTTATCAGAGATAGCTTAACACCCTGTCTCTGGTGGTTGCGCTAAGAAGTGTCAATAGAAGCCAAGTAATAGAGAAGTATTTAGGAACCTTGAACTCTCCCGTTGTCTTCTCACTTTAGCTATATACTCTTTTATCATATAATTCTCCTATGTGTCTATATCATTTAAGCATAACTCCTATTATTTATCATTACCGCTACTATAGTCTAGTTGGTGTACAAAGTTAGTAGACACATGATGGTCAGCTATCAAATTCTTTAACCATTGCTTCCCTGTGGTAAAATATAAATAACGATACCTCGAATACTACCGGTAAAATGTTACAATGGTATTCTGTGCGCTTGCGAAATCTTTCATATTCTATTTGCACTTAATAAATACCAACATCGACTATCAAAAGTTTAAGATTGGTATATGAAATGGGGTATTTCTATTAGAAAAAACCGCCTACATAAGTATAAACATGAAATAGAAATGAAAGGACAAAATATGTGAACAAACTTCTTCGAAGTGGACTTTTAAGAGTTTTCGTGCGGTTGTTGGCCTCTTGAGCAGTCTCTACTAATATGAACATAACTCCCTAGTAGGAAGTCAAAAAGACGAACCGTTGGGTGTGAAAGTAGACCTGATAACCTTTCCAGCCGTGTA
This sequence comes from Eremochloa ophiuroides, assembly GCA_038502445.1. Lineage (NCBI taxonomy): Eukaryota > Viridiplantae > Streptophyta > Magnoliopsida > Poales > Poaceae > Eremochloa > Eremochloa ophiuroides. The sequence goes on from JAHLJS010000006.1 coordinate 61,706,038, forward strand.
GGGTATGCACCATGAAATATTTTAGATTGGTACAATTTGCATGGAAAACTGAACATCAAGCTGACTGTTGACCCTCTAACCAATTTTCACTAAATCTAGTCGGCACTTGTTGATGGTAGTTATTATTCAATTTTAAACATCAACAAGACATGAAAAAGGGCATAAAAACATCCTCAAACATAGAATAGGGTTTAAACTGATAGAATTCCACGAGTTTTGGTGAATCTGTGTGTTTGCAGGGTGTTAATTAGAAAAGAACTAAAGGAGACCCACATGTCAGATCAAAATATCGAATTTTGACGCAAAAGTGGAACAAGAACATTCTAGAGAACACAAGAACATTCCGACCTGGCCCAGTGTCCCTTTCGTCTGCGTTTCGACGTGGACCTACATCCCGATTTTTACATCAATCTCCACCGCCCGTCGAAGTTGGTTTGATCCAAGGGCTACGGTTCATCCCACCTGCCTATATAAACAGCCCCAAACCCCCTAGGGTTTCATATATCTCTCAGATTAGATATATCAGATATCAATCAGAAGAGCTCTCCACCAGATATTAGGGTTAGACACTCAAAGTTCTAGTTTAGACTAGATAGTAGATTGAAGTAGAGTTGAGCCTTCGGCTCAGGATTATGGATCGCCTGTCTACTAGAGACCGGTAATTCTGTTGTATTACCTTTTATTATGACTTTATGCTATTTTAATACTATGTTTCGGTTTGTTATGATTGGTAATGAGTTTATGCATGAGTTCGCAAATCACTTAATCTAGTACTCGAGTGGGTTAGGTGGTGGACATTATAGGGGCATGGTGCTTAGATATTGTTTGCATGTGAATGCGCTTTATATGCCGGGTCATGTGGTAGATCACGGATGTGACACTCTAGTTGAGTCCTTTGTAGTCCACTCCCCGTATGTAGAGAGAGTAGAACTAGATTATGAAGGTAGACTTGCTCTATTCTTGTTCTTCCTGAATAATGTTCCTGATGTATAGATAAAGAGTCAATTGTGCTATACGTGATTGTATATTTGCTAAAGTAGATGAATAACATAATTAATTAGGAATGACATAAGAATCTTACCTCTTAAGTAATCCTATTGTTTGGTTGACTTTAATTTTGAGTAGTCCACATCTCTTTGGAGAGTTATCTAAGCCTTTATTATCATCATATTCATATCTCTCTTGAATCTATCCACTCATGCCTGGCTCCGTACCTTCTCCCTGTGGTAAAAATATAAATCAACGGTAAAATGCTACAATGGTATAATTAATCTGTGCGCTTGCAGATACTTTGAAACTTGATTATGTATATTTTATCCTCTTTAGTCACTTGCATTCATAATAACTGCTTAGTATTAATCTGGGTAGTTTCCATTCATGTCTCTTATATTCATGTTAGGGATGACAACTTAGTTATTGTAAGAGATATAGGTTTAAAAGAGGTGGCTAAGTAATTTACCAAGTGACATTTAATTAATACCAACAGCACTCAAAATGGAGTCTCCAAACTTGCCGTATCTAGTTGCATTAGAAACTAGACTTGACAAGCTTTCTAACAAGTCCTCATTGACCTTCATAGCTTTTGGAAATCAAAGGTATGAAAGTTTCTTTCATATTATTCTGCTGGACTAGACTCGTTCGAGTCTAGTTCTTCTCCGTAGTTATCTCTGCTTTTGTCATCCTCCTTGATGATCCTAAAAAATAGCAACATGCATGACTTAGGTAGTATAAAATTCTCATTAATGTGATAATGAATTTCACAAAGTAGCGTGTTCACCTCTTGTTGTAGCTTCTTAACTTGACTACATGTAATCGGTCATCAAAGACTCAGGCCAGTGTGGATGGTGTCGAATGTCAATGTAGGTGATACTTGAGTTGGTGCAGCTTGATTTGGTGATTGTACCATCTTGCTTGATGGCATGGTCATATCACAAATGCTATATATTAACAAAAGGAACCTTATTGTCTGTTTGAAAGAATGTACTATAAAGGATTTCGTCTTGGATATCCATCAAATATCAAAGCTTATAGAGTATGCAAAAAGACTCATGATATTGTTAAAGAGGTGCATGATTGTTGACACTTGTTATCATCCAAATTTTATTATCGATTATCCCTGCATTAAACATGAATGTCCAGTAGAATAGGGTTATTACTGACAGATTCCACGAGTTTTGGTGAATTGTCTATTTCCCTGGGGATTTTCCAGAAAAGCTTAAAAGAAGGATTAAAGAGAATAATAACCACGAAACTTAACCGCCAAGGAAACATCATCACGAGAACACAAGAAGCATCTGGAACACACCCGAAGCACCGGGGCCCGAGACCCACCAGGGTGGGGCCGGCCGGCGCCCCCTAAGGTTTCCTCCCCGTCGCCTTCTGGAGTCTTCTACCATCGCCTATTAGGAATCATCTGGGCCCTTGGTTAAGTCGGTTTGATATAACGGCGCGTGTGCATCCCACCGACCTATAAATAGAGGGCCGGACCCCCCTGGAGAGAGCCAGATCAAGAGATGAAGACCCTGAAGCATTAGATAGATCTAGGCTAGCAATCAAGAGAGAGATTAGAGAGATAGAGTAGATGAGTAGAGATTCGGAGGAGTCTCGGCCCGTCGGAACTTCTTCATAGCTGTGTTTGTCTGGATTCAGCTCCCTCGCCCGGAGTTGCGTTCTGAGGTTCATTTGTATTCAACATCCTGATTCAAGTAAGCATTTGTTCTTATTCGTTTTTAAGTTTATAACTCTATTTGAGTGCTTTGATCTTGGTAGCTCCTTGGTTGAAGTAGTAGTTTGTAGTGTAGATGTGGTGTCTGGGCTATAATTACTTGTGAATGTCCCCTGATTGGCCGGATAGTGGTAGATCGCATAGGTGACAGGTACGTTGAGTCCTCTGTAGTGCACTTCCCGTTGATAGGATCGATAGGTGTATAAGTGTCAGGTAGGAGGGAACTCTGATTTTGCCTCTTATTTATGTCACTGCCCGATTAGAACGATATTATTCAAAGTTTACCGGTTGTCGGATCTAGATAATCATTTGTTATCTCCTCATTCTTGATATTCTCTAGATTGATTGTGTTATCGGGTTAAGAACCAATAGACTTAGTCAGTATCACCTACTGTTCCTTTGGGTTCGATATTAAAACCGGGATTGTCTGGTGAAGTGCTACATCGGTGTTTTATCTGTGCGCTTGCGGATACCTTGATAGTAATAATCTTTAATAGAGTGCAGTTAATTTATACCAACAAGCATTTCTAGCGCCGTTGCCGGGGAATGGTTTGCTGATTTTGGCTTAGTCTATCTTAATCTTGTATTATACTTTTATCTTTTATCTTTTACCTTTTAAAGTATGGAACCCACGTCCCAACTTTTATATCAATATGGAGCACCATCGGGATCGTATCTCCAGCCAAAAGAATCATCTTTGCCCATCACATCATCTGGCTATGAGTTACGGCTGGGATTAATTAAGTTAGTTCAGGATCATATTTTTTCTGGTAGTTCTAGCGAAAACCCCTATTCCCATTTAGCCGATTTTGAGCAGACATGTTCATGTTTGCACATTAAGGGCATGGCAGATGAAACTTTAAGATGGAAGCTGTTTCCATTTTCATTAATGGGAAAAGCAAAGAAATGATATAATCGCCATGTTGGGAGTAGCCAAGGAGATTGAGAAATACTGCGTGCTAATTTTTGTCTTAAATTTTTCCCTATCGAAAAGGTCGCTAAACTTCGTTTTGAAATTATTGGATCATTAGGCAAGGCTTGGGAACACTTTGATGGATTTATAAATTCTGAACCTAATCTTGCTTTGCCAGAACCTATGCTTTTGCAACATTTCTTTTTAGGCCTTGATGATAAAAATAAAGAATACCTTAATTTGGCCGCAGGAGGAGCATTTATGCATATTACTGCTTCACAAGCTAAAACTCTTCTTACTAATATCTTAATTGATCTTCTTGAAGAAAAAGAAAAGTTGTTAGAAGATGAATTTTTGTCGTTTGATTCTAAACTTTTGTCTGATTCATCTCAACTTTTACCTGAACTATATAATGAAAAGGAGATAATTCCTATTTCTGATTTTATGCTTGAATTTGAGGATGAACTTTTTGATGATTATAGAAACACCTTACGCTATCATAAAATTATAAAACCACAAGAGTCTATGAATTTTAAAAGTTTTAACATTTCATATCCTACTGATTTAAAATTCCTTAGAGAGATAACTAGAGAATTGATTTTTATTATGAGTAATGAGTGGTTGATAGAATCTGAGCTTTCAAATAATATAATTCGTTTAAATTCTCCTGCCATTACTATTAAATGTCAAATTGATGCATATCCTTTTGATGCCTTTTATAATCCAGTAGTAGGTGTCAATATTATGTCTCTTACATTTGCCAAAAAATTCTTGAAAGATATGCCATTAATTCCTACAAATAAATTATTAAAAAATCGTTCAGGACATATTATTTCTAGTTTAGGTGTTTTATGTTCTCTTCCTATTGTGATTAATGAATTCCGAATTTTGCTGAATTTCTATATCTTTGATGTTTGGGATCTCGATGTAATGATTGGATTACCAATAGGAAAACTTTTGCGAGAAGGTTGTATGGCCAATTTAGATATTAAACTTGGGAAGGGATTTAATCTCTCAGTGCCTATAACTCATGCATTAAAAGCTAAGGCAGAGCCACCTCCTGAGTTAGATCCGATAGAAGAAGTTAATGTTGTGTCATTTGAGAAATTTATTGAACCTAATTTAGAGGATGATACTTAGTTCTTCGTTAATGAAGAGGAGGATTCGATTGATCCTGAACCTCTGGATGAATTACTAAAGCCACCTAAGCCTTCTATTGAGCTTAAACAACTACCTTCTGGTTTTAAGTATGTTTTTCTGAATAATGATCAAAATTCTCCTGTGATTATTAGTGATAAACTTTCTGATGAAGAGTCTTTTAGATTAATAACTATCTTAGAAAAATATCGTGCTGCTTTTGGTTATTCACTCCAAGACCTTAAGGGGATTAGTCCTGTTTTATGCACCCATCGTATCCCAACAAACCCAAAAATTACACCTTCTAGAGAGCCCCAACGTAGGCTTCAAAATGCGATGAGGGAAGTTGTTAAGAAAGAGGTCTTAAAACTTTTGCATGCTGGAATTATTTATCTTGTTCCGCATAGTGAGTGGGTAAACTCTGTTCAAGTTGTACCTAAAAAGGGTGGTATGACCGTAGTTAAAATGATAAAAATGAATTAATACCCCAGAGAACTGTTACAGGATGGCGAATGTGTATAGATTATAGAAAACTCAATAAAGCAACCAAGAAAGATCATTTTCCGCTGCCCTTCATTGATGAGATGTTAGAGCGTTTGGCAAAAAATTCTTTCTTTTGTTTCCTTGATGGTTATTCTGGATATCACCAAATTCGTATCCACCCTGATGATCAAAGAAAAAACCATTTTTACATGTCCTTATGGAACTTATGCTTATCGTAGAATGTCTTTTGGATTATGTAATGCACCTGCTTTTTTTCAAAGATGTATGATGTCTATATTTTCTGAAATGATAGAAGAAATCATGGAAGTTTTTATGGATGATTTTTTAGTTTATGGAAAAACTTTTGATGATTGTCTAGAAAATCTAGATAAGGTTTTGCAGAGATGTGAAGAAAAGCACTTAGTCCTCAATTGGAAAAAATGTCATTTTATGGTTAAAGAAGGAATAGTGCTAGGACATTTAGTTTCTGAAAGAGGTATAGAGGTAGACAAGGCAAAAATTCAAGTAATTGAACAACTACCTCCACCTGTTAATATAAAAGGAATCCGAAGTTTTCTTGGTCATTGTGGTTTTTATCGCAGATTTATAAAAGATTTTTCACATATTGCTAGACCACTGACTAACTTGCTAGCTAAGGATGTTCCTTTTAAATTTAATGATGCCTGTTTAAAATCTTTTAATATTCTTAAAGAAGCACTTACATCAGCACAAATCATTCAACCCCTTGATTGGCCTTTACCTTTTGAAATTATGTGTGATGCTAGTGATTATGCTGGAGGGGCAGTATTAGGACAAACAAAAGATAAGAAGCATCATGCAATTGCTTATGCTAGTAAAACTATGATAGGAGCACAATTAAATTATGCAACAACTAAAAAAGAACTCCTGGCTGTTGTTTTTGCTATTGATAAATTTAGATCTTACTTAGTAGGAGCAAAAGTAATTGTTTATTCTGATCATGCTGCTTTAAAATATTTGCTCACTAAGAAAGATGCTAAACCTCGTTTGATAAGATGGATTTTGTTACTCCAAGAATTTGACTTAGAAATTAAAGATAGAAGAGGAATAGAAAATCCAGTTGCTGATCACTTGTGTAGAATACACTTTGAGAAACCTCAGGAATTACCTATTAATGACTCATTAAGAGATGACATGTTGTTTAAAGTAACCAAGTTAGACCCTTGGTACGCGAATATTGTCAACTTTATGGTTGCAGGTTATGTACCACCAGGGAAAAATAAAAAGAAGCTCATTTATGAAAGTCGTCTCCACATATGGGATCCACCATACCTCTTCAGAATTTTTCAAATGTGTACCAGTAGAAGAGGGCATGCAGATCATTCAGAAATGCCACGCATCACCGTATGGAGGTCATTATGGAGCATTCCGCACTCATGCTAAAATCTGACAGAGTGGGTTCTTTTGGCCAACTATGCATGAAGACACCAAAGATTTTGTCCGGAGATGTGGATCATGTCAGAGGCACGGAAATATCAATGCAAGAGATGCTATGCCACTCACCAACAATCTCTAGATCGAGCTCTTTGATGTCTGGGGAATTGATTACATGGGACCATTTGTGAAATCAAGAAATTATGAATACATTCTAGTGGCAGTTGACTATGTATTCAGGTGAGAAGAAGCTATGCCATGCATGGATGCTGATTCCAAACATTCAAAGAAGATGTTTGAAGAGATTATATTTCAAAGGTTTGGAACACCAAGGATGGTTATTAGTGACGGAGGGACACACTTCACTGATAAAAAGTTTCACCGATACTTGCAAGCTCATGGCATCCGTCACAATGTAGCTACTCCATACCATCCTTAGACAAGTGGCCAGGCAGAAACATCAAACAAACAAATCAAGAATATCCTACAGAAAACAGTAAATGAGATGGGTACTGCATGGAAGGATCGATTACCCGAAGCACTTTGGGCATATTGGACCGCATACAAGACACCTTTGGGTATGTCACCTTACCAGCTAGTATATTGTAAGACCTGTCATTTACCAGTGGAATTAGAGCATAAAGCTCACTGGGCTATTAAGAGATGGAATATGAACTTTGAAGCCGCTGGAGAAAAGAGAAAAAAGCAATTATCAGAATTAGAAGAATGGAGAGAAAAGGCTTATCACAATTCAAAGATCTATAAAGAAAGAATAAAAAGATGGCATGACAAGATGATCAAGAAGAAGGAGTTTGCACTAGGAGATAAGGTATTACTTTTTAATTCCAGGTTCAAATTATTCGGGCTCGGAAAACTACGAAGCAAATGGGAAGGACCATTCACGGTTGTGAATGCATCGCCACATGGAGCGGTAACTCTACAATCACACGAAGGTACGTTATTCAAGGTAAATGGTCACCGACTTAAATTATTTTTGGAACCATTTAATTCAGAAGTTGTTGACGGGCTGGACTTTGTCCAATTACCCACTTTTTAGTCCCGTCATTATCTGTTACGAAAAATTATCGCGCATCGCAACTAACAGGAAGTAGGAAGAGTACAGAGGCTTCACGAGCTCGGCCACCCAGGGAAAACACCTGGTGGGGCCGGGCGGCGCCTCCTGTCCCCTCTCATCCCGACTCAAGTTTCCTTTTCTTTCTCTATCTTTACTAAATACAATCACACAGATTCCCGATGCGTATGGATAATCTTTCGTACGAATCCTGTAGAACCTAGATTTGATCTTATCCTATCTCTTGAAAACCCATATAAATGGCAAGCAAAGTGGTCATCGGCGCTGACTACGGCAAGATCCAAGGCGACGACTCGAAGGCCATCGTCCTCGCGCAGCCGAAGCCCCTTGCCATCGTGCCGTCGAAGCACCCCGCCGTCGTGCCACCGAAGCATCTTGCTACGGTGTCACAGCAATTCGAGCAAGTCTACTACACGCATGCTCAGCCTGCTGTGCTGTGACAGAACCGCCTTAATCATAGGGCCCACGTGCACCGTCATCGTCCCTAAGGACCCACGATCAGTCTGCACGAGTTCCCCTTGACCTAGGTGGCCTGCCGGGTTCTCTAGGAAACCCTAATCTCCCGAGGATCTCATTGTAAGCATTGCAGTATTACAACAGTTTACACAAATAATTTGAATCAGAGTACAAGGTGCAGAAGTATTACATAAACATAGATTACAAATATAAATTACATTATCCCAACCAGAGTTTCGTAGTGGAGTAGCATCATACAACTAGGCACCCTGCCCAAGGGTTATTTCATTCACATCACCATCCCTGCCCAGTCCTCCAACCGGCACGGTCTCAAGTAGAACTGTACTCTCGGCTCACCTGCAACGAGGGTTAACAAACCCTGAGTACTGAGGTACTCCGCAAGACTTACCCGACTAAAAAAAAGGAATGAGACTCAGGAATGCAGGCTGAGGGGAGTCAAGGTAGGGCTTTAGCAAGAGTTCAAGAGTTTTGCGGAAAAGCATTACTAGTCCTATTTTAATATTTTATTTCTGTAATATTATTAATCATTACCATATTTCAAGTACTTTCCAATATCCATCATCATTCTTTCAATATATATTTATTCATTTCAAAAACATCCTAGTTCCGAACCACTATTCGCTGAATGGTCGAAGGATCAAGTCTCCATAACCGAGGAGCAACGATGATTCGAATCGATTAATACCCAGCTGGGGATCCCTATCCATCCTGCGTATGTAGCACTTAAGCTTGCATACGCCAACCCCGCCTACCACGGCTTTTCATACCCCGGAACCGGTCCTGCGCCACCCGAGAGCACAGTACTCCTCTCGTCTCCAGTCACGACGGCCACGAGGATACACGCTACTCTCGCCATCTCTCCACTCCCAGTGCGTGGTTGTCGGTTCCGGCAGTAGAGCCACCGGAGTCAGAGGCTTCCCGTAGTATGTGGCTAGTTGCAAAGTCTCGATCCAGCAGGCCTAGAACGAACGGTCCCTAAACCTTTTTCCGACGCCAACAGTGCATTGGGACTCTAACCCAAATACCCCCGTCCCTTCGGTTTTCAAATCCCGTTTCCATCGGTGACAATTGTTGGGACTCTAACCCAATGCCACGATCACCGAGCAGGAAAACCCTTCCTCGTTGATGACAATGAACTAGCTAGGAACACCGCCAACCAACAAGGACATAACCAGTCCCATAAAGTGATTCTTTTGCTTTATATCATCACAAATTAAAATAGCATTTTTGCAAAACTAACCATTAAGTATGACTAAGCTTTTTTCAATACATTTAATAAATCAGGTTCTCAGGTATTGACAAGTATTCAAGGATGGTAATGCATCAATTGGTTGTCACCCAACTCCTATTAACCTAATGCAATTAATTAACTCGAGTGATAAATATTTTTAAAACAACAAGGATAGGGGCAAATGCACCGGGGCTTGCCTGTGTTGCAGGTCTGTCACTTTTGCCCGAAAATCAGAGGAAACCCACTTGACTTCTCCTGACGAATAATCTTTCCGTCGAACACATTTTTGCACTCCTAAAACTCATGATACAAATGAAGGCAAGTCAAATTCATTTCCAAACCACTTTCTAAGAATGAATTTCTACAGCACAAAAATGTAAATAACATAACACATTTATTGGATCTAACATGCAGAGCACTTCACAAGGAAACCAACAAAACAAGTTTCACTAATTTAGGAGCTACCAAACTCCCGATATAAATTTCTAAAGAAAATACTAAATCTGTGAAATTTAATGCACATTGGAACACAGCGGGACCCACGTGTCATAGATACAGGGAGTCTTCTTATTCCTTCGTTGAACGCACAGCAGAATCAAACCACGAGCGGCTCTGGCCGCGTCGGCTCGCCGCCAGCGGTTACTCCAGCGACTCTGAGGATACAAACGCGTAGCCCTAAGCCTCATGAACCCATACATGTGCTAGCTCAAACGATTTGCAGACTGGAGCAAGCCCAGCCGCGGCCATGGCGGCCCGAGCACGCAGTGCAATACGGCGGGCTACGTTCCGGCGATTAGACCATGGTAGCATTCAAGAAGGACTAAGATGTTCCACTCCGCTCACCTAAACCTGCTGCGCACATCAATTGCAGCCAAGGAGGTTCGGAAATTGATCGTTGGTGGTGACAGGGCCTTCCGCGTTGTGCTCCGGCATCGAGGTCGCTGTTCCGGTGCCTTCGGACCACCGAATGGAAAACCAGCGAGTGCATGAGTGTCAAGAGGCTACGTAGAAGCTAAAACACACGTAGAAGCGGAAGGTATCTCACCGGAGAAGAATGGCCACGTCGAGCAGTCGCGGTGGCACTCCGACCGGAGACAAGGAAGAAGCTCAAGTCACGGCCAACTCCGGTGATCAACGGGGACACAGTCGGTCTCAACAGATGCGCAAGGCAGAGGCGGGCTTGATGGATCATGGAATTGGGTGGAGATGGATGAACGACGGCAAATTTCGATCGGCAACCGAGACGAGCTCGACAGCGACCGGAAGGAGAACGAAAAAGGAGAGAGGTGACCGTCGCCTTTATGCCGCGGGAGATGGAGTGGATAAGGGCGAGGCATGGTCCCGGGGCCCCCTGCATCCATGGCACGACGGCGACCGGGCCCCGGCCGGACGGCGCCGGCGCGCGGCGCGGCTCACGCGTGCGCGTGCACAACATAGGGTGGGGGTCCGGGTACAGTAGCTTGGCACAAGTCAACTTCCATCTTTGCTCATTTTCTCCCAATTCCCAAAAGCAATCAGAAGATCCACAAAAATAAAAGTTGTGGATAATTTTGTGAAGAGCATTTTTGCTTTTTGCATCAAGTTCAAATTCTGCACGGTTTTGAAATTAATTAAAAGGGAGTAAATCTCCAATTTGAATTTTATTTACGATTCAATCAAATTCTCTAAAACTTCTCAACAACATGAATTTCTATAAAAATAAAAGTTGTTCTACTTGATGAGATTTACAACTTTCATTAAAGGAGTTTTGTCAGATTCGTTATAATTTTTGAAATGGAATTTCAAATTTAAATTTCAAAACACTAATTAGAGTTTAACTTGAATTTTTACTTAATAACTTCAAAATTATCCAAAATGGAATTTGCTCCACTTTTAAAGATGCACAACTTTTATTTAAGGCCTACATCTGATTCCTTTTATTTTTGGAATTAGGGTTTTGGATCCGGTTCTAGGGTTTATAAATGAATTTCTTTTTAATTTCCAATTGGATTCAGATACATACACACAAACAAGCATTCATACATATTAAAATCACTCTAACGTACCTATGCACAATCATATGCATAAATAAAATTTATTTTTAGTTAATGCACACTAACAGGGTTGAATGCGTGATGATTTGCATGTAATCATGATGACATGACAGGTTTTAGTCATAGTAACACCAGGGGTGTTACATCCTTCCCCCCTTAAATAAATCTTGTCTCGAAATTTAAGAAACGGCTAAAGCCTTAGGTTGAGTAATAAAAAAGAAAATGTGTCAAGAAAACATTTTTCAAATTTGTCTATGGAGCAAGTAGGGGTTTTATATATTACCAGACTTGGAAAGGACAAGTTACGTCTACAGTGTAGCAAAAATTCAGGAAAGTTTTTAGATAGAAGATTTTCTGGTTCCCGAGAGGCTTCTGCTTCTGAATGCTGACTCCATTGTACTTTGTACCATCTTGTTGTGGTCCTTTGAGTAACAAGCTTCTTTTCGGTCTGTGACTCACACTGAATACTTGAAGCATGTCAGATCTGGTTCAATTCAACTCCTACGAAGTCAATAACTCGATCTAGCACTTGAAGACACTTCTCAAGTGGTGATACATGAAATACATCCTGTGCAGCTGACAAATATTCAGACGCTTGAGTTGATAAGCTACCATCCCACACTTCTCTCACTACCTGTTATAACAAGGATTCTATTTGACCTAATCAGTTGTCTCTCAACACGAAAAAAAACTTTAACCTCTGCTTTTCAAAATAAATTTTTACGAGGAATATCTTTTAAGGATGGGTTTCAAGGAGAGTGAGGGAACCTTAATGGCGAGCTATAATGATTCAGGAACACCGACTACGATACCAGTGCGTACCCTGGTATGGTCTTATATGGCTGCAGTTCACAAAAGATTCCAAGTTTTGACACGGCATCACAGTCATGGGTCGAGGTACCATTGTAGAGCACAATTAAAGTAACCTCAGTCAAAAGAGAGAAGCTATTTCCATGCTGGCTATGATGAAACTGGCCAAAGATCACGATACGAGCATATACCCTTTTAGAAGCCCATGTGGGCACGAGTTACAGGAGATTTTTGGGTTGCTATATTGTATCGCAAATCACAGATCAAATTGCACCACAGCTAAGGAAATTCGTTTTCATAAAAAGTGCAACGAATGGTAACTTATTAGTTGTGAAGCTATAGTGGATCATGACTTTAGACCTAAATACTATGCGTACCTAGTAGAATCTCGGGTGACCATGGCACGCAAGAGACTCTAGGTTTCGACGTGGCACTGTGGTCGCTGGTCATGGCACCAATATAGGGCACAGCCAACATGTTGAGTTCAAGGAATTGGTAGGTGTCGAATCAAGGCATGACACATACACTGATGGAGAGTCAATGACTAGTTCTAGGTTTTTGTACTGGGTCAGTGGGGTAAACTAAAGTGCATCTTGGAGTTTTCTGAAAAAGTGAATCTCAAAGTAGGTTTCAGGATGGTTATAAACAACAAGGAATTTTTAGAAATTCAGGAGAAGTACGGATATGATTTTCCAAAAGAGATTTCAAAAGGGAGGGAAAGCATATTAATCGGAGGCTAGGATCATGACCACTAACTCTGATAACAGCGAGCGTCCAGCAGTAACTTCTTATGGTTGTGACTCATAAGAGACCCCAGATTCTGACGCTGCATCATGGTCACGGATCATGATATCTCATAGACTATAATTACAATAGCTTTCAACCAACACCTGACCGGTTGGTTACAATTTTAAGGAAATGGCATGTGTCGTGAAAGAAGAATATAAAGACTGACACATACACAGATGAGTCAAGGATTTGATAATTCCTTGTATTGAACTGAGTGCACCCAGAAGTTCCCAAAGGACTAGAAACTTATGGAACAAAGATTATAAATGGAGGAGAGCACATTAATTGTGACCTTAGTGGGTGAGAAGCACCGACTATGATATTAATATGTGCCATGAGAAAAACTTATGTGCTTGTATGTCACAAAAGATTCTCAGTTTTGCAAGGCACCATAGTCACGGCCGATCACTGTTATAAGGTCATAACTAAAGTAGCCTCGGTAAACAGGAGTCACCGAAATGGAGGTATAACAATTAAAAATATGATGGATAATGACTATGGATCTCGACGTAAGTGAATGCTTGCAAAATTTCATGTGGTAAGGAGCCACAAGAGATTTTCAAGTTTCCAGGTTACATCGTATTCATAGATCATAATACATCACAGTTAGACGAATTCGTTTCCACGAAAGGTGCAAACGAAGAGGGCTTATGAATTGTGAAGTTATAGCAGACCACAACCTTAAACCTCGATACCCGCGCGCACCTAGCAGAATCTCGCATGACTCGGGCATACAAGAGACCCTAGGTTCCGCCGCAGTATCGTGGTCACTGGTTATGACACCACCATAGGACACAATTATCTTAATTTCTTAAATAACATATCGAATTCATGGAAGTGGTATGTGTCACATCAAGGCATGACACAGGCACAGGTTGGAAAGTCAAGAACCGATGCATGGTTTTTGTATTTAATCGAATTTCATTCAAGAGCATCCAGAGATCATTGTTGGAGAACTTCGACTTTCTACTGATTCTTGGATGTCCTTTGTCTTGAGTTGTCGGATATCAATGACCAATCTTTCAGCAAGCATAAGGGAGGGTAGAAGAATCATTTTTAATTTGTTTTAAACACATTTAATGTATAAAACCTTTTGAAGTTTTCAAAGGTAATGTTGTAGTTGATCCATTGTTTCGCTCTGGCTAGGATCTGTAGGGACACCACATACCACTACCGATCAAGGAGAACAGAGCAGGACCAAGGATATTTTGGTGGTTCGGAGTAGCCTACTTCCTGCAGTAACTGCCACATCACTATAGGAGTTCCGAACCTAACCAGCCACTTGTCCATTCCGGTAACAGGGTCTTGTGGATCCATTTGCTTAGGAGAAGAGTGAAATTTATTTATTTATTTTTAACCAAAATATATTTTGAAATAAACCTCACTTAGGAAAGTGTAGATATACTCCATATTGGGGAATTATTAATAGTTGTAATGTCATGATGCATGAGCGTTCCAACGTAAATCAGAATACTCTGATATATATATATACATACTTAATGTGCTAGTCCACTACTAAGCTCAAACCCAAAATTTAACTACAGACTTATAGAAGGGATCAAGGAAAGATCCTATAGAATGAATGAGGAAAGTTCAGAAGCAACTCGGATCAAACTACCCAATTGATTTTATTCGATCCAAATCCTTTTGAAGTTTTTGTAAAGTAATACTGTAAGTACTTTACAATGAAATGCTCTGATACCACTTGTGATAGAACCGCCTTAATCATAGGGCCCACGTGCACCGTCATCGTCCCTAAGGACCCACGATCAGTCTGCACGAGTTCCCCTTGACCTAGGTGGCCTGCCGGGTTCCCTAGGAAACCCTAATCTCCCGAGGATCTCATTGTAAGCATTGCAGTATTACAACAGTTTACACAAATAATTTGAATCAGAGTACAAGGTGCAGAAGTATTACATAAACATAGATTACAAATATAAATTACATTATCCCAACCAGAGTTTCGTAGTGGAGTAGCATCATACAACTAGGCACCCTGCCCAAGGGTTATTTCATTCACATCACCATCCCTGCCCAGTCCTCCAACTGGCACGGTCTCAAGTAGAACTGTACTCTCGGCTCACCTGCAACGAGGGTTAACAAATCCTGAGTACTGAGGTACTCCGCAAGACTTACCCAACTAAAAAAAGGAATGAGACTCAGGAATGTAGGCTGAGGGGAGTCAAGGTAGGGCTTTAGCAAGAGTTCAAGAGTTTTGCGGAAAAGCATTACTAGTCCTATTTCAATATTTTATTTCTGTAATATTATTAATCATTACCATATTTCAAGTACTTTCCAATATCCATCATCATTCTTTCAATATATATTTGTTCATTTCAAAAACATCCTAGTTCCGAACCACTATTCACTAAATGGTCGAAGGATCAAGTCTCCATAACCGAGGAGCAACGACGATTCGAATCGATTAATACCCAGCTGGGGATCCCTATCCACACTGCGTATGTAGCACTTAAGCTTGCATATGCCATCCCCGCCTACCACGGCTTTTAATACCCCGGAACCGGTCCTGCGCCACCCGAGAGCACAGTACTCCTCTCGTCTCCAGGCACGACGGCCACGAGGGTACACGCTACTCTCGCCATCTCTCCACTCCCAGTGCGTGGTTGTCGGTTCCGGCAGTAGAGCCACCGGAGTCAGAGGCTTCCTATAGTATGTGGCTAGTTGCAAAGTCTCGATCCAGCAGGCCTACAACGAACGGTCCCTAAACCTTTTTCCGACGCCGACAGTGCATTGGGACTCTAACCCAAATACCCCCGTCCCTTCGGTTTTCAAATCCCGTTTCCGTCGGTGATAATTATTGGGACTCCAACCCAATGCCATGATCACCGAGCAGGAAAACCCTTCCTCGTTGATGACAATGAACTAGCTAGGAACACTGCCAACCAACAAGGACATAACCAGTCCCATAAAGTGATTCTTTTGCTTTATATCATCACAAATTAAAATAACATTTTTGCAAAACTAACCATTAAGCATGACTAAGCTTTTTTCAATACTTTTAATAAATCAGGTTCTCAGGTATTGACAGGTATTCAAGGATGGTAATGCATCAATTGGTTGTCACCCAACTCCTATTAACCTAATGCAATTAATTAACTCGAGTGATAAATATTTTTAAAACAACAAGGATAGGGGCAAATGCACCGGGGCTTGCCTGTGTTGCAGGTCTGTCACTTTTGCCCGAAAATCAGAGGAAACCCACTTGACTTCTCCTGACGAATAATCTTTCTGTCGAACACCAAGTAAGTCTTCTGAGAACCCGTTTACTACACGAGATAAAAATACATGATATGTATGCCATGATGCAGGAGATGTACTAAATTGTCAAATAATAAAAATATACTTAACCGAGAAAGTTGAGTACAACTTTCCTTCACGAAAAAGATATAAACCAATCTCCACTAAGCAACGTGGTGATTTCAAAATTAATTTATTGACCACTTTAACGGTCATAGAAAGCCTAGTTAATATTTCTATTAAATACATTAATCATTATTAACCTTTCCTATCATCAAGTTAATCACGAACCATTCCGTTAAGTGCCAAGGATCATATTAGGTTGATGATCCAGGGTCACCACACAAACCAAAAGTCACACAACATCTTACATGGATTACAATTAATTTACTTACTTGTTTTCCAACCAAGAAACTCCTATGTGAGCTAGTTGAAGAGCTCAAAACATCATAACACAAACATAAAACATTCACCTTAGATTAATACATGGCAAGAAGTCATAAACAATATGCATGTGTCTATTTATCCCCAAAACTTACACTAAATATCACATATAATTCTATCATTTAATTATTTAAATTATATGGTAAAAACTTCAAATGAATCCTAAATTTTAATGAGAGTTAGGTGATTATAAATCCTGACCAAGGTACAAATTTCACATGCTCAGGTTTTATGAATTAATTACTACAAAATAAACAAGTTCATCATGCAACAATACATTGGAAAAATAAGATAAATGTGAAACTCAACCTTTTCTAAAACAACATAGCCATATTATTGATTCTAAGGCTACCACACCATCATGAAAAGGCAGTGGAGCACCATTTCCAATTTTACACTTATATATTATTTATAATGCATTTACATCTACTTATTAGGTATCAAACAAGGTAAATCAAAAACTCAGATATACATGCACCATAAATCATAGAAATTTAACCAGTCATTACACATCCTACATAGAGGCTACAATTAAATTTTCATGTCATTTGGAGCATCACAACTCCAGATAGAAAAATAACAAGCAAAACATGCCTTTGTTTCCTATTTAACAAGATTAATTCAGAACATCAAGAAAACAGTAAACAACCCGCATATTTTATGTTCCAATTAGTTAGTGCATGTCATGAGAAAACTAACAAAATTGGAACTACTATTTTTGCACTCCTAAAACTCATGATATAAATGAAGGCAAGTTAAATTCATTTCCAAACCACTTTCTAAGAATGAATTTCTACAGCACAAAAATGTAAATAACATAACACATTTATTGGATCTAACATGCAGAGCACTTCACAAGGAAACCAACAAAACAAGTTTCACTAATTTAGGAGCTACCAAACTCCCGATATAAATTTCTAAAGAAAATACTAAATCTGTGAAATTTAATGCACATTGGAACACAGCGGGACCCACGTGTCATAGATACAGGGAGTCTTCTTCTTCCTTCGCTGAACGCACAGCAGAATCAGACCACGAGCGGCTCTGGCCGCGTCGGCTCGCCGCCGGCGGTGACTCCGGCGACTCCGAGGATACAAACGCGTAGCCCTAAGCCTCAGGAACCTATACATGTGCTAGCTCAAACGATTTGCAGACTGGAGCAAGCCCAGCCGCGGCCATGGCGGCCCGGGCACGCAGTGCAAGACGGCGGGCCACGTTCCGGCGATTAGACCATGGTAGCGTTCAAGAAGAAGGACTAAGATGTTCCACTCCGCTCACCTAAACCTGCTGCGCACGTCAATTGCAGCCGAGGAGGTTCGGAAATTGATCGTTGGTGGTGACAGGGCCTTCCGCATCGTGCTCCGGCGTCGAGGTCGCTGTTCCGGTGCCTTCGGACCACCGAATGGAAAACCAGCGAGTGCATGAGTGTCAAGGGGCTACGTAGAAGCTAAAACACACGTAGAAGCGGAAGGTATCTCACCGGAGAAGAATGGCCACGTCGAGCAGTCACGGTGGCGCTCCGACCGGAGACAAGGAAGAAGCTCAAGTCGTGGCCAACTCCGGTGACTAACGGGGACACGGTCGGTCTCAACAGATGCGCAAGGCAAAGGCGGGCTTGATGGATCATGGAATTGGGTGGAGATGGATGGACGACGGCGAATTTCGATCGGCAACCGAGACGAGCTCGACGACGACCGGAAGGAGAACAAAAAAGGAGAGAGGTGACCGTCGCCTTTATGCCGCGGGAGATGGAGTGGATAAGGGCGAGGCATGGTCCCGGGGCCCCCTGCGTCCACGGCACGACGGCGACCGGGCCCCGGCCGGATGGCACCGGCGCGTGGCGCGGCTCACGCGTGCGCGTGCACGACATAGGGTCGGGGTCCGGGTACAGTAGCTTGGCACAAGTCAACTTCCATCTTTGCTCATTTTCTCTCAATTCCCAAAAGCAACCAGAATATCCACAAAAATAAAAGTTGTGGATAATTTTGTGAAGAACATTTTTGCTTTTTGCATCAAGTTCAAATTCTGCATGGTTTTGAAATTAATTAAAAGGGGGTAAATCTCCAATTTGAATTTTATTTGCGATTCAATTAAATTCTCCAAAACTTCTCAACAACATGAATTTCTATAAAAATAAAAGTTGTTCTACTTGATGAGATTTATAACTTTCATTAAAGGAGTTTTGTCAGATTCGTTATAATTTTTGAAATGGAATTTTAAATTTAAATTTCAAAACACTAATTAGAGTTTAACTTGAATTTTTACTTAATAACTTCAAAATTATCCAAAATGGAATTTGCTCCACTTTTAAAGATGCACAACTTTTATTTAAGGCCTATATCTAATTCCTTTTATTTTTGGAATTAGGGTTTTGGATCCGATTCTAGGGTTTATAAATGAATTTCTTTTTAATTTTCAATTGGATTCAGATACATACACACAAACAAGCATTCATACATATTAAAATCATTCTAACGTACCTATGCACAATCATATGCATAAATAAAATTTATTTTTAGTTAATGCACACTAACAGGGTTGAATGCGTGATGATTTGCATGTAATTATGATGACATGACAGATTTTAGTCATAGTAACACCAGGGGTGTTACATCTGCCATCGCCACCTGAGAGACTGCTGCTAGAAAATGGTACCAGGGGAAAGCAGATCGCTATTCCCCGAGACACCCCACTTCTTCCACTTAGAGATAATGAGCGACTCCTGTCGGTCAAGACCGACAAGAATGGAACGCTGGTATGTGCGAAGTACACCACTGCTCGCCCTGCCATCCAAGGAGTTCGTGCACGTCTAGGCCAAGTCCGCTACACCGAGTTCATACCACCTCCGCCCAAGAGACAGCGGACTACATCTACATCATCACTAGAGAAAGTCCCTAAACAGCCCCCGCTCTCTCTACGCATCCTTAATGAGAAGATGGAAGCTCTTTCTAACACCGTTAGGGGTATAGAGAGGAATGAAGATTTAAAGAGCAAGATTATGAGCGACATGACTAAGCAGATAGAAGTCAATGTCAAGTTAATTCGCAGTCTCAAGCGCGAAAAAGATCAGCTGAAAGAAGAGATTGGTGAGCTTAAGGAAGAAATTAGGAAGCTCGCGAAGAAGGGGCAACCTTAAGTTGCCCTCGTTATCTATGTAATAAGGCACAAGTGTGTTACGTTTGGTTATATTATCGAGTGTGCTAGGTTTGATTTATAATATTAAGTGTGTTAGATAATCCTATTGAGTTAGGGCAGTCGTTAGCTCAGTCAGTTGTCAGAGTTATATAGTATCATTAATGAATAAAGTGTCTTATTCTTTTTATCAATATTAATGTTTTAGTTTACTCTACTCTCTATATTTTTGGTACGCATGTTGTCTCCACATGTTGCGCAGAAAACTATGTAGGAAAATAAGTGCGGGGGAGGCACATCGCGACTATGGAAATCAATTCGCTCGGAAAAATCACGTAATTCAGAAGATAATCGAACCAGGACCTCGCACATCGAAGTGGACCTCGTGGGGCCACAGAGGCGCGCCGCCCAGCGCCCTACCTGGGCCGGCCGGCCCCACTCTGCACCCTCTGCATCCCCTTCTCGGTCATGGTCAGGTTTGATCCCATACAATATAATTGCATATGTTTCGATTTCCGTTTCAATCCGAATTAAAATTCACATGCTAAAATTACTTTTGAAAGAGATGAAGAAGATTGTTTAATTCATAGTTAAGAATAAATTATATAATACTTTTCTGAGAATCATGTTACTATTAGAAACTATTTATAGGGACCCCATGATTGTTTAAGTCGTTGTGAATCATGATATAGTTGAATAATGAGAACTCAATCCCTGATGTTTTGTCTTTGGAGATTTTATTTCAAAATTTTAAATGATTAGTTATACCTCTCCTTTGTGGTAAAAGTACTGTCCTACCAGAGCCATATATAGGATAGAAGCCTGCTACATATAATACTAGTCTTTGTATTGAGTTTGGTCAACTTTTGTAACCCTTTGAAGAAATTTGTCATATTTTCGAATCAAGTGCCAATTCCACGTAAGCATTACTCTAATCCGGAGTAATAGCGAGTCATTCTATTGAAAATGTTTCTCCCCTACACTGGGAGAAAACACCAAAAATAATTATATAGCATAGTCACCAAATAATTGCTCTATGTTTTGTTAAAGTCTCTCAACTACTAAATTCAAAAGAGGTACGAGCTATGCAAAAGAAGAAGGGAGTATAAAAGAATGGACAAGTGTCCGAAGAAATTAAAACAATGGGTACTCAGATACTCGCCTCCCTTGAAAAAAGAGAGAGAGATAGCTCATACTCTCTAAATAAGCTCAATTGTACAAAAGAGAGATTTATTTTCTCAAGGAGCAAGGTTGAATTAGGTTCCACCACATTCCACCAAATAAAGCTTGATTCGATTATATGCCTCATTTATCTGTGGATTCATTGTTTGACTTTACAATAAATACAATGCAAGTATGTTTTCACATTTTACCTACCTGAGATCCACATAAGCTTTTTAGAAGTAAGATAAAGAGGGCAATTTCATTAACGCCTTGGTAAGGATAAAAAAAATACCAGATATATCAGTGATTCGAGAGTACTACAAAAGGAGAAGGTAAAGCTAAGTTTATTTGCAAAATTACACATACCCTCCAATTGACTTAACTAAAGGAAGGGAGTGATCTGTTTTCAAGCTATTTTGTTCTTCAACTACTCAAAGATTCATGGGTAGACACTTTGAATTCCATAGTACATATATGACTAAACTAATTTTATATAATATACTTTCAAGTTATGTTTTAAATACTCCATTCTCTCTAAGAATCCTACATCTTAAAACCAACCTTTTTCTCGGGACGAGCAAAAGCCTAAGTGTGGGGATAATTGTTGACACTTGTTATCATCCAAATTTTATTATCAATTATCCCTGCATTAAACATGAATATCCAGTAGAATAGGGTTATTACTGATAGATTCCACGAGTTTTGGTAAATTGTCTATTTCCCAGGGGATTTTTCAGAAAAGTTTAAAAGAAGGATTAAAGAGCATAATAACCACGAAACTTAACCACCAACGAAACATCATCACGAGAACACTAAAAGCATCTGGAACACACCCGAAGCACCGGGGCCCGAGACACACCAGGGTTGGGCCGGTCGGCGCCAGGGTGGGGCTGGCCGGCGCCCCCTAGGGTTTCCTCCCCGCCGCCTTCTGGAGTCTTCTACCACCGTCTATTAGGAGTCATCTGGGCCCTTGGTTAAGTCGGTTTGATCTAACGGCGCGCGTGCATCCCACCGGCCTATAAATAGAGGGCCAGACCCCCCTTGAGAGAGCCAGATCAAGAGATGAAGACCCTGAAGCATTAGATAGATATCCACTAAATCTAGGCTAGCAATCAAGAGAGAGATTAGAGAGATAGAGCAGATGAGTAGAGATTTGGAGGAGTCCCGGCCTGTCGGAGCTTCTTCGTAGCTGTGTTCGTCTGGATTCAGCTCCCTCGCCCGGAGTTGCGTTCTGAGGTACTTTTGTATTCAACATCCTGATTCAAGTAAGCATTCGTTCTTATTCGTTCTTAAGTTTACAACTCTATTTGAGTGCTTTGATCTTGGTAGCTCCTTGGTTGAAGTAGTAGTTTGTAGTGTAGATGTGGTGTCTGGGCTATAATTACTTGTGAATATCCCCTGATTGGCCGGATAGTGGTAGATCGTGTAGGTGACAGCTGCGTTGAGTCCTCCATAGTCCACTTTCCGTTGATAGGATCGATAGGTGTATAAATGTCTGGTAGGAGGGAACTCTGATTTCGCCTCTTATTCATGTCACTGCCCGATTAGAATGATATTATTCAAAGTTTACCGGTTGTCGGATCTAGATAATCATTTGTTATCTCCTCATTGTTGATATTCTCTGGATTGATTGTGTTATCGGGTTAAGAACCAATAGACTTAGTCAGTATCACCTACTGTTCCTTTGGGTTCGATATTAAAACCGGGATTGTCTGGTGAAGTGCTACATCAGTGTTTTATCTGTGCGCTTGCGGATATCTTGATAATAATAATCTTTAATAGAGTGCAGTTAATTTATACCAACAATGATGTTTGGGTTGATGAAGCAATGGTTCACAAAATTTAATAAGAAAAACTTGATGATGCGAGAAGCATCGAGTTGAGCAAAGCCATGGTGTCTGTTTCAATTTGTGATGTCAAGCCAAAAAGTGAAGATGGTTCAATAAGAGTTATTCCATTAAGCTCATTTATAATATTTTTCTTTAAGCTAATTCAGTTGAGAGTTAGAGTTGAGTCGAGCTAAACTCCAAGGTGCTAATTAGTCTTTGGAAGTCCGGTATAGCTCTTGTAATTGTGTAAAACAATGAGTTATCAATATATTATTTTCTCTATTTTACTTGAGTACCTTATTGTTGTGAAACATACTTGTTGTGTAGTTGCTTTGATATTTAATTAGACCTCATAGTACAACTATGCAGGGACAGAGGGGAGGGGGCCACACACCTAATACTTTGGTTGCAACATGGGGCCACTTCTAATTTTTGTGCTATTTAAGCAACAACAAAGCAAAAGATGACAGTTTCTTTTGACATCAAAGACATGGTATTTTTCATTCTAGTGTATCACAATTCACAAGCTTAGTGCTATATATGAACCATCATGGTTGGTTGTCAACAACAGACACCCGCCTGTATGTTGATTTTCTGGCTCTATCCCTATAACTATGGTCCTGTATAGATGATTCTTCCTTCGCATCGTTTTCCTTACTTGTATCCAAGGCTCTAATATACTATTAGCTACTTAAGTTTACGGCCTGCCCCACAACCATGTGGCAACTATCAGGTGGTGGTGACAGTCCTATCTAACCTATATAATCCACCATATTTAGGCAGATTCTTAAAACGTAGGGCTCTTTACACCATTACTTAGCATCATATTCTCACCTCCTTTTCATTGCTACTAGAAAAGAAAGCGCCCTTTGGGTGCCCCACCAGTAAGAGGAAAGTAAACCATATAAGGAACACATCGAGAAGATCAAATCGAGAACATGGAAAAAGAAGAAAACACAATTCTTGACACATCACATGTATAAGGCCAAATTGCAGTAACGGACAATAACTCATTCAGTTAGCTAGTGTAGCCATATATCAAAGTTTCGACCAACTCATAACAACCATATATATAAACTACTAAAGTACTAATATATTCAGCTAGTTGGAGGCAATGGGTAGGCAATCAGTTAATTTAGCCATACATGATCTGTTGTCATTGGGTCACAGATTGTTCTTTCCAATAGTTGCTGTGGCTAATATCACCTATGAGGTTTCAGGTATCTAGGATAATATCCTGCTTGCTCATGTTTGCTGTGGCCAACATCCACCTATCAAGTTTCATGTATCTAGGATAATCATCCCGCTCGCTCATGGAATGCTGTAGCCTGCAAGACACCGGCACGGTTCAGTTTTCTATGTATCATTAGTTCATTACATCTCCCTTAAAATAAAATCTGTGTGTGCCATATAGTCGTGTGAACAGTGAAACCTAGAAAACTTTTCAAACCGGGTGTAAATACTATTACCGAAGAAATGTCTCACCTCAGCATTTCCATAAGATCACCTAATGCCCGGCCGTGGACATTTAACAGAAATAGGTATGGCTTATTTGGCAATTAAAGATTAAAATGCTAATTTGCACTACTATCAGGAAAAAAACACAAGGATTAGTATAATGATGGAGCTGCTTAAAATCAAACAAAAGCATATCTTTATCAATTTATTCATGAAAAAGAACATGTCAAAGTCACATTCGTGGCTGCTCGAAGAGGAAACTCACCAACTTTCTGTTTGATTCTTCATGTCAGAAGCAATGGAAGCATCCACCTGCTTGTGCCATTAACCCTATATCACCATCACAAGACATGAACTAATAGCACAACTAAGCTGAAACTCTGATTGGAGGAAAGATACTACTAATTTATTTTAAACGGTAAGATATGCCAACTCTTTTCCTTGCAACAACACATCGGTCCAAATACAAGAGTACAACAATAAAAACAACAATAAAAGAAACAAGGAAAAAAGTGTCTTAGCAAAATGTTTCATTCACAAATGGATAAGCTAGATGCGAATCGAAATAGTAGTAGATCGATTCATTGCCAACAGTAACCAGCAGTTCAATCAACTGATGTGATTAATGGGTGGCCATTCATTTGCTGTCGTCATATGTGTACAATAAAAATCGTGCAGTTGTATAAATATAAAACAATCCAATACTCTGACCCACCTCTCATATGACTCTTTTCTCCAGACAATTTAACTTACAGTTATTTGCTTATTGAACTCTTCTAACTCCCAAAGATCATATAGAACATACAATACGTAGCTTCTGAAATAAGAGTCGCATAAGACAAATCATCTCATCTCAGCTATGCTAACATGCAGCAGGCAACTGCAGTTAGTCCCTCACACAATTACTACTGCAATATGGAAGAGAAAGCTTATTCAGAAGATCAAGTTTAATCATTTTTTCATAACAAAAATACAGTAACATGAGAAATCATACTCTACTCCGACCCACTGTGTACATACATTTTGTAACACAACCATAGGCTTCACCGAGAACAAAATTTCATTGTGAGACAGAATTCTGCACATTACAAACAGGCATATGAGACATGGTATATTAATCTCAACCACAAACAAACAAAAAAGGAGCTCTCAAATGAAAAGTCCAGCATAATAAATGCAGTTATCGTGGTTTGCTGTTATACATTTTTTATCTACAAAAGATCTCATTGATCTCAAGTTAGGCATTGAAAATAGGAGGGACAAAAGAAAGCCTAATCACGTCTCCTAGGTGAGGGAGAAGTACTTGCTCTATGGTGGGCACCCATGGGATGAGCATGGTCGGCAGTGTCCGGTGGTCCTCATCGAGTGGCTTGGTGACATGCAGCGACGTATCGAATGTGAGTCAGAAGAAATCGATGGATGCCCAGATCCATTGTTGGGTGGAGGAGAGGGATGCCATGCAGCAGGAGGGAAGGGCAGTCTTAGCACCGACTCGCTCGCGGCCGCAGCTCACGCATTGCCGTCACGTGGAGCCACATCTCGCTGGATCTGAGAGGTTCCCCAACTTCTTGCCTCCTAGCGGGTGGGAGCAGGGTCGGCCATGGGAGGGCACCAGACGGCAGAGGGCAAGAACATCGGCGTCTTGCAATCGCGCATGTCTCGTGTCGTCGGGCCACGAGTGGCGAGATGCGAGGGGGCGGTGGCGGCGTTGAAGAGAGAGATGGAGAATGAACAGAATGAGGGCAACGCCAGGCAGCTTGGGTGCTGGGATGTGAGGAGGGGTTCTCCGCAAAATTGAACAGGGTAGTTTCTATAAAAATCACAAAGATCTTAAATTTTCTCTTCTTGACGTTGAAATAAATTATAGGTTAAGGTTGTGTACATAAATTTTGTAATGTGTGTATTGTTCATATCCGGATCAATGGACTGCGGGCTGGTTTTCTAAACAATGGAGGGGTTTTATGCAAAACAATCAGAACCACGTGTTCATCCATGGTGAAGCCACGGATGCCTCAAATTTTCTCGTGCAGGGAATCTCTAGTAGTCTTTAAGAAATCTGATTTTGAGTCGTGCCTCTAAGAGCTATAGGAGTTTGATTGCGCTATAACTTTAATCTTGGCTGTGTTTTCTAAGTTCTATACTAGAGTTGGTCCTTGGTAATTGATAAGAGCATAGGAACCTTAGTACTAACTTCGTTATGCTCCCAACTAGCTACGCCGTTTTTTATTTAGTTTGTATTTTTCCTGTTGACGCATTACTTTATATATCAGCGTTTACCCCACTAGACTTTAGTAGCAGTCGACTGTGATACAATCAAGGAAACTATATTTATCAATACACTTGGCCATAATTTCCCTTTTAAAGATAAAAATACAATATTTTAGAATATTCTTGACTAACGTGCTATAACGATATTCAGTGCATTTACGAAATTACCTACTTGAGCATAAGAAAATAATATCAACAGTCAAGGAGTCATACTTTTAAAATTTTAACTTGTCATATATAAAATTCTATCAAGTTTACTATAAGAATGTATTCCACAATTAATCAAATAATACTTATTACATATACACATTAACATTTTTTAATATATTTAGTTAAACTTAAAAAGATTTAATTTCTCGATAAACGAGATGGCCTAGACAGAGGGAGTATGTCATTGCATCCATACTGGTACAGTCAAGCTGAGTAGGTCCTCTATGTCAGTGGCAGGTCATGCCATGTACTCCCTCCGTCCACTCAAATATGCAATTATGGGAAACGTGCTGATCAAACTGTGTCAACTTTGACCAAGGTTATAGCAAAAATTATTAGTATTTATGTCTCGAAATAAATTTATTATAAAAATATATTTCATAACTGATCTAACGATACTTATTTCGTCTCATAATGGTTCGTATTTTTTATATATAATTTTAGTCAAAGTTTACGATGGTTGACTTTTCGGCATGTGAGAATTGCATATTCATTTAGATGGAGGGAGTATTATGCTTTGACACAGGACACATGTACGGCGTACGGGTACGGTCTTACATTTTCATTCAACAAAGTATTTTCCAGATAAATACCATATTGTAAACAACTATTTTGCCAATAGAACTGGTATTGGCCTTGGGACCGGGAGGGAGGGGGGGGGGGGGGGGGGGGGGGACTCTCGAATAGGTTCCATCTTCTTGGCAGGTTAGATTAAATCTTGGGTTGAGGGTTGAACCGTGGCTGAAAAAAAAAACCAAAGAAATTATACAGTGCAGTGTCCGCAGCTTAAAAAAACACTTGAATTCGAGAGAGAGAGCAAGCACAACTAATTAAATTCGAGAGATACTTATCTCTGAACAATATGGCAAAATTTAAAGCACTAGAGTCCCACAGTACCATAATAAGAAAATATAAATCCAAAACAATGGATGGAGGACATGAGAGGCTATAGAAAAAGGGTGTTTAACAGTGTGAATCCAGCCATGAAATGATGTCGTTGATGGCAGTTGAAATCCGGTCATCTGGCTCTCCCTCTAAGATTGAGTGGTAGCTGCCTTCATAGAGTTTGAGGGTCTTGTCCTTCGTGCTGGCTTTCTCATAAAGAAATTTGCTGACTTGAGGATCAGTTACCATGTCTGCGGCTCCGTGAAGAATCAGCAATGGGGAGGAGATCTATGTAGGAATATCATAAAAGTACCTTTTGTGTTAGGTACTTCAAAGAGAAGGAATATACATATAAAAAACAACGAGAAGAACCACAGTGGTCTCATGAGATTTGCATCTAGATCATGTTTAAACCATATAAAACAGAGTGATCCCGATCCATGAGAAAAAAGTGCAAGAGATAGTGACCTTCTCCAACTGTGATTCAATGTCCTTCGTGGCTTTTAAAAGTTCAACTGCTGTTCTTAATCTCATTTGGTCAGAATATGAGATAGCATTGTACTCAGCCTGAAAATGAAAATGCCAAGGTAAATAACTTCAGTAGCAATAAATATTTCAATCAGTAGTGCTGTATTGATTCATTTTCTAGAGGTAACATAAACTACTACTACAAGGTCATGGCAAAAAGGCAAATTGAACGAGACTTAGTCTTCCACTCTCTAACCTATACAAAATGTGGCATATTATTAAAATACTGCAGAGAAGAGAGACAAACCACAAAATGCACAAGGATAATAGGATATACGCTAGATGTTACATTACATTCATGCAAATCAAGTTGAAGATAATAGCGCAGAAACTGCAAGAAACTTACTACTTTCCTTTTCCTTGGATCTCTAAATGCCAAATCTCCTATATCTTTCTGCGGAAATAACTTCGCCTCAGGAAGAAAACATGACAATATGCTCAGTGCCTTCAATACAGGTGCAGGTGGTGTTACATCTTCTGAAATCTTGCCAAAGAGAAGCCAGTCTTATAAAATCACTGAACAAGAATGAGGAGACAAAAATAAATCAAGTACATATATCCTTGGGCTTCAAAAACATGCAAAAAGACTTCCAAGGGAGATTCCAACACCAGTGGCTAGCTACCTTGATCTTGATAGATAAGTAAAGAAAATCTAGATAATTTCTTCATGCATTCTTCAAATTAGTTGTCCTACCATGAAGTAGAACTAGAAATATGCTATGATTGCAAGAAAAATTTAATTTGGCATGGACTTAGTAGTTGTTACAACCAACAGCAGCAGCAGCAGCACAGTCCCAAGTAAGTTGGGGTAGGTTAGAATTGAAACCCAACAGGAGTCCCTAGTCACGGTTCATGCACGTCAATAGCTGCTTTCCAAGCACTCCTATCCAAACATAGATCTCTAGTTATATCCCAACCTTTCAAATCTCTTTTTATTGCCTCCCCCCATGTCAAGGATTTAGTAGTTATCAGTAACTAGGAAACAAATTATTTTGCAAACATATCAATAAGAAGTCATTTCTTGACCAGCGGCTCCCAAATTTCACCTAGGACTATATTTCCACCTACTGTCAACAGTGAACTACAATCCACTATTGTATTGTGCGCTAGCACAAGTCATGATTGGATAGTTAGTGGACAGTGAAAAATTTACACACCTTATACTAACACAAACAAACGGATGCAATTGTGTGATGACCTAATCTGAAGTTAATTGGGTGTTTGAGAACTACCTTGCACATAGGTGCGACAAGAAGCACACCGTCCCATTCTTTTTGTTGCTTCAAGTGTACTTTCAGGGCAACGGCACCCCCCATTGACTGTCCCAAGAGAAAGTGTGGCAGCTCACACACTTCCTTCATGCCTGAACATTAATAGTCACTATACAATGATGCAAAGACTATATAATTACGACTCTACTCTTGTATACAGAATATAAGCCAAAAAACCTCTTATTCGTGCATACTGTTCAATGACATGGTCCACCATTCCATCAAAGCTTGCAATATAGCCATGGAGACCATATGACATGCCAAAACCAGGATAATCCATAGCATAAACTGCATAACCAGCAGCAGCTATCCTCTTAGCAATCCCTGTAATCTCAAGCTTGTTAATAATAATACTTGATAAACATGCAGGCAAAGGAATGATAAATGCAAATCAAAACATAGCAGAACAAGTAATGTCACCTTCAAAAAAGAAAGTGCAGGTATCCCCATATCCATGGCAGAAGAAAAGTGCAGCCTTAGTTGCAGTGCCCTCTCTTGGCAGCCAGCTCTTCCAGAATATTTCAACGCCCTTTGAATTGGTCTCGTAATTCTACAGTAATAACGAGCAGTATCTATCAATACCCAGAGCAAGGAAACAAGCTCTTGAGTCATTTAATGGGCATGGTAAACCCAGATTTTCCAACAGAAAGTTTGCCTGTGCCACTTTATTTTGGCGAGGGAACTACTGAACGTTGAACAAAATGGAATGCAAGGTCAATTCAGAAATCCCATCATGCCCATACCTCTTCCATCTGAATTTCCTTGGGCGCCATCTGCAAAATGAAAAGTAGGACACGGAAAATGAGAAAAGTGGGCCAACGGATATCATATGAACCAGTATTACAAGGATACCAAATTAGCAATTGGAACCCAAATAGCCGATGCAGATGGTTCATGTTCTCGGAAGAGAAACTTTGGAAAAGTTTTATCCGATTAGCATGGGCTGGCGTCCGTACTCCTAATGCGTCCTGTTCGCTCTCTCGAAAAAACAGTTCAGTGTCCTATTCCTATATTAATTGATACAAACCTGATTAAGATAGAGATAGGCGAGTAATATGACGAGTTGACGACTTGGGTTATACTGTACAAAATTGCATGAGGGTACTGCAAATTGCACACTGAAGAATAGGGCTGCTCATTTAGTCATTTCTAGTACTCCCTCCGTCGGAAAAAAAAACCAGGTAATTCTAACAAAGTAGCATGTTTTAGTGTATCAAATTTAATCAATTATAAATTATAAATAGAAGACTATAAATAATTATAATATCAAATAAACACTATTAGATTCATTATGAAATGTATTTTACTATTTTTATAATAAATTAATTTAGAGGCATAAATATCGTTCGCTATTAATTTAGGGACTACTCAATTTGTTGGATATGCAGCGGTTCCTACCAGTTGAGAAAAAAATTCTGCTCGCACCTAAATGAGGTGGCAAGCACCACAGTACTGGAAGCGTTCGACCATTTTCTGGTAAGTAATTTTGACAGCTGAACCTCCGCTACAGCGTACGACAGCAAATCGAGCTAGGAGCGACCGGCACATCGAACCTTGAAGAGGAAGTGGTCGAGAGTAGGGAGCACGGGCGCGAAGGCGGCCCGCACCCGACGCCGCGCGGGAGCCCAGTCCAGACACTGAGCCGCGGCGGCCTTCAGGTCGTCGCTCGCGCCCTCCAGCGTCCGCTCCCGGTGGGCGCCCTTCGCCGCAGCTCCCGCGACCATGGCGGCGCGCCCCCGCGGGCGAGGCGGCGCCACAACGGCGACGCGGGGGCCCGACCCTGCGATCCGGTACGAGATGGGCGCGATGTGAGGAGGCATGTGTCACTGCTCGGCTGCTGCACCTGCACTGCTCGGGCGGCTTGTCGATCGGGGATCGGGGGTTGTGACCTGCACGCCCGTGCTGCTGCTGCGCCTGCTTGAGAGGGAATTTCTCGCGTGGCGTTGCCGGCATGCCGTGCGCGTGGGCAAGTGGGTGCTTGTTTTTACTCTTGTCCATGTCTGGGCCACTCGGGACTCGGCTTGTAAGCTTGTTTGACTTTGACCCTCCGCGTTCTGAGCACAGAGCAGCAAGTGCGTCGTGTTGGGCTAAGAAATGGACCGAACTAGCACATGTCCTACAGCCGATTGTGTTTGGGCTTCCCTAGGAGAATCACAAGAGGATGGGCCAAGCCTACAGCCAGACTATCAGTGCAGGGCTGGTCATCGGTCTCGAAAGATTTGGCCTGCTCGGGCGCACACATGGGTGTGTTTAGTTGTTGGATATGTTTGATTGTCTCCTTAAAACTTTTAGAGCTAAAGTCTATAAATAAGTGGTCCAAAGTTAGCCCTTCACACATTAGAGCTTTTATTAAGATCTTAAAAAATTAAGCTAAAATGCTCTAAAATTTTTAGAAGTCCAAAGTCTAGAGGAAGAAATCCAAATAGACCATATATCTATATATCTTACCTTATATCATATAAAGCTGAATCCCACTAGCAATTTCTCTCGACATGTAAGATGTACATCTCAAGTGTCCACTATCACATCAAATTAAAGTTCACTATCACAGGTAATTATGATTTTCACGTCAGCAAGACACGTAATCCACTAGCATGCATTTATTTGCCCACATCAGTACGCCACGCTATCCAATAACATTAGTTTATAGGAGTAATAGTTAACGTATTCATAAGTAATTGTATGAATAATTTAGTTTTACTCTAAATTAGTAGTTTTTGCAGTAACGCGAGGCATAGGACTCTGTACATCCTATTTTTTAAAAAAGTGTTTTTTGAAGTTCCATGAGTAGATTAGAAACAGATTATTCTCCTGAAGAAATTAAAAATAGACAACTAGTTATCTAAATGTGTGGATATAACATGTCTAGCATGTAAGACTAATGTGTGGGCCCACCATCCTCCCTGTACATTCAACGAGTCTTGACAAAGCCTAGAATAATTGACTTTCTACCCCTGATAAGCAAGTGTGAAAGAAGGCTTTCTAGTGTATCCTCACTTCAAAGTCAAGCTGGAAGATTACAGTTAACTAATGCTGTTTTTCATCACTTTTGACTTTTTACATGTGCACTTTGTAGCTTTCAAAAGGAGTAATTAAGTAGATTGACAGATTCAGGAAGAATTGCCTTTGGCAAGGTGCAGAAATAAACGCAAGGAAACTGCCGAAAGCTGCATGGAAAATGGTTTGTGCTGACAAGAAAGATGGTGGGCTATGTGTCATTGACATTGGAAAACATAATGAAGCACCCCTTGTCAAGAACATCCACAAATTCTTCAACGGAATGGATATACCGTGGGTGAACTTAATCTGGGAAAACCTTTACAAAAATCAGAGGTTACCTGGACGCACTAAAAAGGGATCCTTTTGGTGGAGAGACCCTAAAGCTGCTCCCTAGTTTTAAAAATATAACCATGATTAACATTGGTAATGGAAATACTTGTCTATTCTGGAAGGACAATTGGAGACCAGTCAGTCTCCAAAGCTTTGCTCCGGAGCTATTCTCCTTTGCCAAGAATAAGGAAATTTCGGTTAGTCTGGCCCTTAACATGGAGCCCCTCTCTGATCCCTTTCATCTACCTCTCTCTCTCTCTCTCTCTCTCTCTCTCTCTCTCTCTCTCTCTCTCTCTCTCTCTCGTATTATTGCATTGAATCAGATGCAGTTGGTCGAAATGGAATTGGCACGGGTGAATCTATTGACAGTAGCAGATAAGTGGCACTATGGTGGAGGGTCCTCTAGGTTCTCTACCTCTACCATTTACCGGAAGCTGATGCCACAACAATCAGTGCATTCGGCTTTCAAGTGGATTTGGTCCAACCCCTGCCAACCGAAGCATAAAGTGTTCTTTTGGCTACTTTTAAAAGATAGGTTGAACACCAGAAACATTTTCAAAAGAAGAAACATGACTATTCAGAGCTACAACTGTGTTCTTTGTAACCTTGCTACCGAGGAAACTGCAGAGCATCGATTTTGCGTCACAATGCTTGAAGTTATTGAGTATTGACTGCTCAAGCAACAATGGGATACTAGAGATTTTCTCCGTCATCAAATTGTAGTTGCAATCCTGATTCTTTATGGTGACAGTCATATTAGTTTGCTGGTCAATTTGGTCAATAAGAAACGACCTCATCTTCAAAGGAATACCACCAAACCTGCAAAACATCAAAAGGAAATTCTGCGCTAAAATCAATCTTGTGCAGTGCAGAGTCAAGCAAAGTCTTCAGCCGGATTTTGAATTATGGAGGGCCAATCTGACTTCAGATATCTAACGGCTTCTTTTCGTATTATCTTTTTTCTCCTTTTTTGTCCCCTAATTTTTTTGTTCGGGACTTCTGTTCCTATTTCTGTTTTTTTTTTCTAGTGGTAATCTTTAAACCTTTGAAACAAATCTCTGTAGGGGCCAACGCCCCTCCCGTTCTCTGAAAAAACAGAGCTCTTAATTGGCATCTCCCAAATCTCAATCTTATATTCTTATTATTATAGTTTATTTAAGGCTTCAAAGCTCGAGCAGTAAGTAGGTCACGAGAAAGAAAAGCATTCCTTGTAGCGCCTATGTATTTCACATCTGCTGCATACTCCCTCCGTCTCTAAATATTTGTTGTTCTCGTTTCCTGTAGCGCATATGTATTTCGCATCTGCTGCATACGCAGCATATCCGTGTGCGACGCATAGTAGACGCCAAAACGAATCGGACGCTCCATCATGTGCTGCATGCCTCGTTGCTTAGAGCCGAAGCCTGCAGACTAGTGAAGCCGGGCGATGAAGCCAAGCCAATCGAACATGCGTGGTAGTACAGCCGTACAGGAGGGGCCCGGCGGCTTCCGTCCGATTCTTTTCGGTGTCTACGTAGTTGCTGCGTATAAAGCGGATACGAAATACATACGTGCTCGAGGCATGGCGTGACGTGGCGTCGTGGCGGGGAGTTTGAGTCGGTGCTGCATGCCTCCTTCGAATGGGAGTCGAAGTCGGAGCAGCGAGCGAGCAGTCCCGGACGGAGTTCTGCGGCATGCCCAGTCGGACTCCGCCTCCGATCCGTGTTCGTGAGGATGGCCAGTTACCCGTTCCATATATCCATATATATCCGCCGCGGCGGGGCAGCGACGCCATCTTCTGCACATTCTATTCAATTCAATTCCGTTCCGCCGCGAAACAAAGCACGGGAATTAAGATGTGTTTCGCCGGCTCCAAGCGCGCTCTCGAGATGGTCCTTTACGACCCTGCCGCCGCCGCCGCCGCGTCCCAGCAGCGCGCCAACAAGCGGGTGCGGCAGGACGAGACCACCGCCGCCAAGTCGTCATCGTCGTCGTCGTCGTCGGCGGCGGCGGCGGACGCGTCAGGCGCGATGGATCCGTACGCGGGGACGACGACCATCCTTGATGTGGCACCCATCAACAGCGCCCCGCCGCCGCTGCTGCTGCTACGGCCGCCGCTCGTCGCTGCTGCTGGCAGAGAAGAGCCGCCGTGCCTGCGCCGGCATTTCCTCGTTGCGCTGGGGCTCCGCGCCGACCTGTCCGTGCACTTCATCGGCGACAAGTGCATGACGAGCACCGACCTGAACCCGCAACAGAACCGGTTCCGCATCCCGCGCGACGCCGTGGAGCGCCACCTCCGCCCGATGCTGAGCCCCCAAGAGCTCGACGCCGCCAACCTCCTCGAGGTCGAGGACGAGAAGGACCCATGCCCGGCGCCGACGAAGAAGCGGCCCAGGGAGGAGGAGCAGCAGCCTGCTGGACCACCAGAGCCAGCGCCGCAGAATGGCGCCGCCGCCGCCGCTGAGGAGGGCCAGGGCCAGCTGCCGCCGTCAGGCAAGAAGATCAAGAAACCCAAGAAGAAAGGGAAGGTGCACGGCGGGCTGCGCGTGAAGCTCGTGCACCTCCACGCCGGCGCCGTGGAGCTGCTGATGGCGCGGTGGCAGAGCAGCAAAGGCACGGTTGTCAAGGGGGAAGGGTACGTCCAGTTCTTACGGCGGTGCGGCTTCAGGGAGAAGGACGAAGTCGAGATCTGGGGCTTCGTGCAGCGGCGGTTCCACCTCTTCGGCGCCGACGTGTGCGACGACAGCCTCCTGCACCTGCTCGTCGTCAAGAAGCAACAAGAGGTGCCTCGGTGCTGCCTCTGCCATGTGAATCCATGATCCATCCGTCGGCAATTCACAATTCGTGATGGAGAGTAGAAAGTTTTCATTCTCTCTCTCTCTCTCTCTCTCTTTTTTTTTTTTTTTTTTTTTTTTTTTTTTTTTTTTTTTTTTGTGAATTCTTTGAACACGATTCATTTTGCGGGCTAGCATATGAACGACAACTTGTAGTAGAATGTTAACTAATAATGTTCAGGAATTGTAGTCTATATATACTTTGGCATTTGCTATGTTGATTGGCTCCTTATGATTTTCGGTTAATGCAAAAAAAAAGTATCTGTAAATTCAAGTGAATGAAAGCAAGTCGGTAATAAATTTCACTCCATTGATGGTCGCTCAGGTTAGATTCAGGCGGCCTTGCAGCATCAACGATCAACCTCAGCTTATGGCTCCTCAGAGATCTGTGGTTCTTTGAGTTTGGGATTAGCATAGATGCAAAAAATTACGAAACCAGCATATTCCTGAATGGGCATCAAACGTTGGCCAATGCATGGTAATAAAAAAACAATTGAAAGTTCATAAATTTTGGAGTTATAGCTCATACACGAAAAGAAAAGGAAAGACACGCATTCCAAATGACATGGATCTTGTTATGGGTCTTTTCTCACACTCTACCAAGCTTGTTTCCCCGTCCTACTTTACCGGATCTCTGATCACATAGGACATGTTAGCACTACGATAAACTTCATGTGAGTCTCAAGCTCGTCTCTCTTGGTAAATTGATCTGCCAACTTTTTAGACATGTTTTCTGAAGTTTAGCACACGTAACGTTGACTGAAATTATACACAAATGCCCGTCAGTTAGCAGTTGATTTGATGAATGCTGGTCATCGTTTCCTGCTGAATTTGTAAATGCGTTTTGATAAACTGAGCACTGGAGGATGATGTTGGGACCGGAGGGTGAGAAATGGGCCGAACTAGCAGATGATCCACCGCTGGTTGTGTGTGGCTTCTCTGTGAGAATGATATAAGCATGGGCTAATAAGCCTACAGAAAGCCTGCCAGTGAAGCGCTGGTTAACGGGGTCGTCCAACCTCTCTGTGTGCTCTCGGATAAGGAAGGATTTGGCTCGTACGAACTGATGACGCTGCGCGGCCCGTTGATCTGTGAAGGGCGGACCTTACATATACTGTAGTAGAAAAACTTGCGGTGTTGCAGCTCCCAAATGTTCATTACCTCCCCCAAGAAAAGGAAGAAATGAACGTGGCTATGAACATTTTTTTTGCAATGGTGGTCGCAGTAACTAGTAGAAACTCGAAACTTGCAATGCGTAGTTGCAGTGCATTTTGACCCAAAATGTCCATTCAGCTACCTATGCCCTGTTTAATTACACTTCAAAATTATAAGATTTTCGTCACATCGAATGTTGCGGCACATGTATGAAACATTAAATGTAGATAAAATTTTTACATGTTTGCACATTTTGCATGCAAATCACGAGATGAATCTTTTAAGCCTACTTAGACCATAACTGGACACTTATCGTAAAAGATTTCTAAATGCATCTAAACGGGCCCTAGTAAGCATGCTGCTAGTATAGTTGCAAACACAAAACAAGTACACATGCAGAGTACATATCAACTGCTGCAACGCAGTGCCGTCATATACATGTACTCCCTCAGTTTAAAAAAAAAAGTCGAATCAAAAATATATACACAATGAATATCTAATTATATGTTGGGCTCATTAGGCCCCCACGTCGCTCTCTCTGCAAGGGGTGACACGGGCGACACTGTTCTCCATAGCTGGTCGTATCTTGTACCTCCCTGACTTATCGTCGCCGGAGCTCGACGCTGGGTGTCCACTAGTGGAAGGCGAGGATGGTGGTGGCTGGACGTTCAGCTCTCCTCTCACTCCTCTAGGGTCATGGCGATACCACACGGAGGTGGCGACTGACGGTGACCGGAGGCGCAAATCCAGCCCAAGGGCAGATCTGACGTCCCCCATCCTGATCTGTCATCCTGTGCATATAGTTGGTGGTTGGGGGCATTTTGGTGGTGGCGCACAGATGCTCGTCGACAATGGCAGCACTGACATGGCGGTTTCGATGTCCGAGCAGCTAGATCTGGCCCTTCCCTAGGCGGATCTGAGTGGAGTTCCGGTGGGGGCGGGGCTGTAGCCACTTGGTCGCCACGTAGATATGGGCGGCAGGTCAGAGCATATGGTGGCTGTGAGGCCCCAGTGCTCGCAGAGGCGGTTGGTGGTGTGGCGATTGTAACGCCATGGTGGCATGGCTGGTCGAGGCTTGACTGGGTGTGCTCCGATCGCGCCATGGTTGTGTTGGCTGGCAGATGCCTGACAATGGCACGCTTACAGTTCCACGGTGGTGCGACGAACGATGCTCGGCTGGAGTAGCCACCGATGGTTGGTGGTTTCATGTGCAAGTGCAACGGCTCGTGGACGGCGAGTGCCGCATGGAGGAAGGAGCGCAGGAATGCAAGCGGGTGGTGGCCAATAGTCATGGATTCCAGGTACAAGAGTCAACTACGGTGGAAGGCGGCCAAGGGCATTCGGCGGAAGGAGGCCGAAGGCATTCACATGGTGATCGGGGCTTGACTCCTATGTGTTCGTTGTTGGGTGACAGTTTTGACTGTGTGCCCGTGTGTCCACAAAGTTGGCGAGAAGGCCAACGTGGGAAGTGGGGCCTGTAGGAGTCCAATGATTTGTGTGGTGTTTGTTGGCAGCTAGAGGCCCTGCTAGACTTTTTTCTATCTAGATGAAGCGGCTTGGTTGTTAAGAGTGGCGGATGACTTGATGATGACCAGAAGCATTTGTTCGTGCTCTCAGCTTGATAGCTTGCAGCGGGTTGCAGTGGCTAGCCTTGCATGATAGGGATTAGTCCGGTGCATGATGGCACAGGCGGAGATGATGGTAGGACGGCTACATGGATTGTAGCAGATCATGGCGGTTAGCCCTACGTGGGAGCGGTTAACTCGGTGTGGTATATCGTCGGTAAACGCGGCACATGGACGCTGGTGTATCTTCTCGTTGTTTTGTCACCCTTTGTTATTGTTGCTTCGTGGTGACCAGTTATGTTTTTTAGTGGTGTTGTTCTGCGCGTGTTGGGGTCTCTTTCTAACTGGCCATTGTCATTATTTGAGTTAGTTGTTTCTGTTTTTTCAGATTTCATTGTTTTCAGTCATCGCCATTGTTGTAGCGCTATTGTATTACCTGGTCTGGGTTCTTATTCTTTTTAATATAGTCGACAACACTCCTACCTAATTTGTTTCAAAAGAAAATATCTAATAATATTTATTATACAGCACAAATGTTTATATTCTTAACTGAAACTTTTTTATTTCTCGGAATCGGAAGTGAGGATCGGTTAACATTCATTTTTTTTGACGGAAGAAGTAGGTAGTACTAGACTATTGAACTGGCCGACCTGTTTAAAACAAGTGCGTTGGTATAGTCTGAAAAAGAAAACATCATCGTTCGTACGCGCAACCTGCTGACAGGTTCCGGCCTCTGATGAACTCAGCGAGTCAGCGTCGTCTGTCTAATTTGCTGTACAGTTTGCGCCACTAGCCCAACTCAACGTGCCCTGCACCTGCAAATCACACACCTCGCTAGCTCATCCCTTCGTCGTCAGTAATATAAACTAGTAGCCATTTGACAATGATTGACGCGGATGTTGTTGGCTCTTGTCCTCTTAATATATATAAACTCAACTCGCCAAAACGGACATTAGATCGGCGCCCTCTCCCTCTAACCTCTACTTAGATGAAAAATGTGCGAATCCAACCGGGGAATGAACCGACGACGTCTGCTCGATCCATAGACAAAATCTGGCTTCAGAACTGCAGCAAACACGTGCACGCAAGCTCCTCCGCCGGCCCCTAGACTAGCTAAGCAGGACTAGCTTGTCCATATGCATGCATCTAAGCTACTATAGTGTGATTAAGCGACCATATCACCACGTAACTAAAAATTTAAATAACTAGCAGTAACTAACATTGTGATGCTTTGAGACGGACGAGAAACGACAGGGAGGAAGTGTTGGACTGTCGTTGATCATCGTTTGTCAGCTTACAATGACGTGTGACGCCTGCAACGGAAGTAGGGGCCCGGCTGGGGGCGACCGATGACAGCTACATTAGCTACGAAAGAGACACTCGGCGGTGGCGCTTAAACTAACACATTACACCGGTCACCCCTTGTACGTACGTCCACGCCGCGTTCATAATGCTCATAGGCCACTAATCGTATTAACAGATCACTAACCAGCCATCCCTATCGCTACTTCTGATCACTTTCCAGAGTCATCGCATGGCAAGTGTTTCACCGCTGAGTTTGTACAGCTGGCTGCATTTGTATAAGGTGATATATAAATTAAGTCGGATTTGGATACAAGTACAACCAAATAAGATATAATAGATTTGTTATGCTAGCTCGACGCGAGCTCATTGAGCCCCCGTTCGACATGACCTATTTCGGCTACGTCTAATTTGTTATATGAAAGAAAAATAATATTCTAAATCTTATATTCGCTACATATAAGTGAATGGGACAACTGGGAGCTGACCCTATGTTTCGTCGGCATATACTCCTGTAAACTATCCAGCTATCCAGCACGTACAGAATCTTACGTTACATATACGTATTAAAAGTTCTACAGATAAATTTATATACATAAATTTATTATCTTGACTCACTGCCACTTCCACCTAGCATGAGGGTACTCAGGAAGTTAAATTCGTCTATCAAATAATTATATGTGTAATAGTATTGGTTTTGTAAAAAAAAAAAGACTGCTTAGAATCAATTAACATATCAACATTGATATCATATAATATTATAATAACCAACATTTATAAAGTTTATAATCAACAAGTTACAAATTTATTGTCATGCATTTTTAATATTATAATTTAAAATGAGTTGAAGTTAGTATATGATTTGTTAATTAAACCTTTTTCACATTAGAAACTACAAATGGAATAGGGTTATCTTAAATTATCTTTTATAATGGCAGAGATGACTGATTTAGATATATTTTTTTTCACAATATTAAAGGTGAGTATTTTTCGAAAACATAATAGATCTGGTGTGTTATTATTGCCTATATGATGGTTAGAGTATGCAAACTCAAAAGAAAGATGTTTGTTTCATTTTTTGAATTTTTAGATTTGTTCTAGTGTGTATCACATGAGGATTTACATGACTTCATTGGATGCTGCTTAAAAGATATTAAGGTATAGTATTTTGTTATGTATATCATGCATTCCCTCTGTTCCAATTGTAAGTCATTCTAGCTTCTCTAGATAGCTAATTTTTGCTTTACATCTAGACATTACTATATCTTTTGCTATGTATCTAGAAAATACTAGTAGAGATGTGAACATACATGACAAACAACTTTCATCACAATAGAAGTGTTAATCATCAAAAAGATGACAATCATTTATATATAAACTCAGCTTTATATATACTCCCTCTATTCTATGGTGCTGTACGGTGACTTATATCTGCTATGCATGAGATGACAGTAGTTTGTATATACTCCCTCTATGGGTTATGTGCCAATTAAAGTGGTTAGCGTTTGATCAAATTTTCTAGTGATATTATTCGTATTTATAGCTCCAAATCAATTTATTATGAAAATACATTTCATAAGTAATCATTTATTTGATATCATGATACTTTTTAAATATATAATTAGTTAGAGTTATAAGATACTAAAACATGACATCGGGCTAAAATATGACTAGAGTGAAAGGTTACTGCAGTCATCACTTAAAGTTTATCTGAAGATAATATAGTAATTTACTGCAGTACTGCACATCACGACTCTATCATTGTGCCTAGCTGAAAGATACCAGTAGCAAGTTGACTCAACCATGACCTTAAACGTTTTCCCCCTAATTTCTGTAATAATTTATTGGATAATCTATCCGTCATACTTATTCATTCGTCATCATGGAGACATGTTGATTGAGTTGATTAGGAGGTTTGTAGTCGTCACCCTAACAAATCATCTCCCTAATGTTCATAGAAAAAATACTTGGTATTTGATCAGTACATCATGCAAGACACCCCAACACTAGGGTGGGGTGATAAGTGGCAGAAACTACAAATACACAAGCAAAAAGTAAACACTACCACACCACGGCAGAGGAGCTCTTCGATGATGCCTCCAGAGAGGTGAATAAGACAAATAACGTAATCATCATCAGCAAGTAAGTGCTTAGCAACGCTTTTGCCTGAGCCTTATGCTGAGGGGAACTGCATTGATCGAGCCGATCCAGGAGAACAAGTAGATGTTCTTTAGTGACACCTTTAACAAGAAGATTCGTCGCTCGTCCAGACCAATCTGGGCTACAATTTCGTCTAGAACCTTTGCCAGTGCTCCCGCTAACTCACCCGTGACAGAGGAAGGAGCCAATCTCGGCCTCGCCTGTGATAGTGGAAGAAGGCGTGCACCAGCAAGCGCAGAGGGGGAAAGCTGACCGCTGCCACACCTTGCAGAGCCGTTCTCGGACTTACCCGCGACATTGGAAGGCACGCACTGGCAAGCGCAGAGGGGGTGCCGGCGGCCGCCGCCACACTGCATATGGAGCCATATCCATGCTCCTCTCCACACACACACACACACACACACACACACACACTCATGT
Organism: Eremochloa ophiuroides; assembly: GCA_038502445.1. NCBI lineage: Eukaryota > Viridiplantae > Streptophyta > Magnoliopsida > Poales > Poaceae > Eremochloa > Eremochloa ophiuroides. The sequence goes on from JAHLJS010000006.1 coordinate 61,748,334, forward strand.
AGGTCCATAGGGACAATATCTTAATTTTATCCTTCGTTTTGGTTTTCATGCTAGATTCAAAATACTAAGGCCATGTTTAGATACACCATCAAATACTAAAAGTTCTGTCATATCAATGTTTGGATACATGCATGGAGCATTGAATGTTGATGAAAATTTAAATTAATTTGATAGCTTCGTAAAAAAATTGTGAGATGATCAGATACTTTATTGTAAAAAGTTAGCACGTTGCTATAATAAAAAATTTTACAAAACGGATAATCTAAACGGGTCCTAACTTATATTGGGAGGAAGGAAGCCCTAACTTATATTGAGACGAAAGAAGTACGCCGAAAAAAAGTACACAGGTCACATGCACGAACATGCACACTGTGGCACATCATATAATGGAGGAATGAACGATGATGGGAATGTGGTGGCATACGATTCCAGAGTGCGACGCACCATGTCCGAATGGCACGTATTCCGCGGGCGGTGGGCACCACAAAACATTAAGGGGGTATCGGAATCAAGATTACGGCCTCACGCACACAGTGCAATGTCGTAGTGGGAATCAGTCGGTGAAAGCTAGCGTCAAACGTGCTCTACTGCTCTTAACATCTTGCATGCATCTGCATGTACTGTGGTACGATCCTGACCAATCAATTGTGGACAAAGAAACTAATCCCTTAGAAAAAGATCAACCCACTGCAATCTTGCAAATCTTGCTTCTCTGGGTCTTCACTTATAAAATCAAAAGCTAAGTTTTTTTAGAACTAGGGATATAAGTGGGCTATAGTTTGCAGGCCACCCTTAATAAGGAAATGATTGAGTGTTTAGTTTTTAGCCACACAATTTGCCACAACTAACCTTAGACAAGTATATGACAAGCCATAACAGTGTGGTTAGAAAATTTCGAGCCACCCTTTACTATGTTTCAGAACATTTTGTCACACTTTTTGACTTTATGACACGTGGAGCCTAAAACAATCTTGCCTTAGTTGCTACCAACTAAACAGTTGACAATTTGATCAAGCTTATCTAAGGTGAAGCCTGGCAAAGTATGACTAGCAACCAAATATTTAGGCGGCTTTATATACACCATTGTATCTTTATATTTTAAAAAACACCTTATTAGCATGCGTCTTGTGAGGCCATGTACAACGTAAAGATACAACAACAAGCACTTAAAAAAAGAAGCTATTTTTTAATACAAGCACCCAAACCTACAATGGGGTAAATTAGTTTTCATTACTAATCATACGTTGTAACCGTTAATTTTTCATACGTAATCACGTAAAAGCGCCGGTAGGCGGTAGCTTTTAACTTGGCAGCACACGCAAATTCAGGCGCCCTGTGAGCCTTCAACTGCATGCAAGCGCCAGTGCAAGCGCCTGCACTGTAAGTGCTCTCGAGGTACTCTCTTTGTTTTTAAAAAAGAAGTCGCTTTCACTTTCTGAAAAATAAATTTAACTAAATATATATTAAAAACTATTAATATTTAGGGTCAATTACAAAACTGCCCTTATTCTGAGGTTCAATTGCTCGTTTGCCTCTCTTTTTTCCCTATTTTTTAAATTCGAAGGCACCAGTTGCCCCTGTTCCGTGAAGTGGACTTAACGGTGTTAAGTGCAGGCTGAATAGACAAAAATGCCCTCGATATAAATGACCCAAGAATTAATCTGAACTTTTTTGTATAGACTTATTTTGCACTTATCTTGGACAAATGACAATATATATTTTGTATAAATTCAAAATAAATATTTTGCAAGCATAATATTTGTAGATAATATATAAGCATAATATTTTGCAAGAGTTGACAATAACCACATTAAGCACATACACAACTAATCATCCACTAATTATTAATATCCCAAACAAATCCCTCTCATGCATTTCAAAAACCTTCATTGCATCTTCGGCGCTTCTTAAAGTTCCATATAGATTAACAAGACCTAACATGACAAACATATTTGAAGCAAACCCAATCTTTCGAACATGGCTAACCCAATCTTGCCACTGGCAGTCTGCAAAAGCAGTGCTCGAAATCGCAGACACAGTTGTGGCCATGGTGTAACTGTCAGGGGACCCCCCCCCCCCCCCCCCCCCCCCCACACACACACACCCCAAAGCATGGCCCTGAACGTCGCCAGCGCGTCCAAGGCGCGCCGTGGTTGGTGTACCCTCTGATCATGCAGTTCCAGACGGCCGCGTTTGGTTGGGATATACCGTCGAACACCCTGCGAGCGTAGCGCATGTCGTGGCCCAGCACGGGTGACGCGAGGAGCGCGACGAGCCGGCCCGCCACGGCGGAGTCTGGGGCGAGGCGGGCGTGCGTCGGGGCAGCCGCGCACCGCCCTGGCTCCGCCCGACGGCCACACACCGCCTAGGCTCCGCCCAACGGCCGCGCGACCCCTCGGCTCCGCCCGCCGGCGGCACGCCGCCTCGACTCTGCCCGCCGACCACGCGAGCGCGATGCTCAGGCTGCGTCCTCCGACCGCCCAGGGGTCACGCGCCGCCTAGAAGCCGCCCGCTCCGGAGCTGCTCGCCGGCGGCTCTGTTGCCCCTCGCCGTACCTCAGCCCTCCGCCTCACCGATTGGTTCTGTGGCTGTCGAGTGAATGGGAGAAGCAGAGGGGATGTGTGCGTGTCCATGAAAGGGATAAGGGGCACTTTTGTCTTTCTGTCTTTTTTTTTTCTCAGACTTTATTTTATGACCATCATATTTGGGAATCTAACGGTCAAACAGTTGCTTCAGATTAAAAAAAACAGGGGTAAACGTACAAAGTTAAAAAAAAGAAAGCAAATGAGCAATTGGATCTCAGAATAAGGGCAGTCTTGCAATTATCCCTAATATTTATGGTACATAATTAGACTGAAAATATTTTTGAATCTAGTTTTTAATAAATTTATTTATAAATGCAAATATTATACGTATTTTCTATATAAATCGAGTTACATTTATGATACACACACCAACAATGATTTTTTTTTTGGGGGGGGGGGGGGAGAGAGAGTACATGACAGCTTGTTCGAAAATAAATACGACAAAATAAAAGGTAGTGCCACTTTTAAAAGTTTTTAGGATAGCAGCATTAATTCTCTCATCTCCTGAATATAAATCTTACAAACAACGAAAAAAAGTTGTGAGATAACTATATCCTTTGGTATGAACATGAACCGAACGAGGGTTATAGTTGCATGGGACTGCAAACATAGGAAAAAACAATTAAGATTTTTGGCAGGAAGGTAAAAACAACCATGCAAACCCATATTACGCGGTAGTTTGTTTGACAAAGGCTTCAGCTCTCAAACTACAAGTTCTCATACAAATATATAGTCCATCTCAAAAATAAATAAAAGAGAACTGCTTTGTCCAATGCATGTGAATATAAGAGGCGCTCGCGATTTAGTACTAAAACTTATATTCTTTCTATCACATGTTCGATTTGATCAAAATGTTCTCAATAATGGCGCCGGTGCTTTGTCCTGGTTTCACAGTACACAGAAGTGTGCACTTTTTTTTTAGCAGATTGCGTGTATGCTTATTACGTGAGTGTGGCAACCACACATAACGCACACCATCAACAGAGGTCACAAAAGCCTAATGACGCGTTGATAAGAGATTCTGTCGTAGTGGTTGGGTACTTTTTTTTTTTATGCCTCTCATCTCGCTACAGCTGTAGTATCTGTTCATACACACGCCACCCACTCACCACACACACCACGTGTACAGACAGACCTACAACTACACACAAATCTAAGACCGGTCCTTCTTGAGATCACCGGAATCCCTGACTCCGTAGGCGACGGGCGCGTCGCAGTCCCTTTGTGGTTTCACGCGTCGAGAGGCAGCACTGAGATTTTATTGGGGGAAAACCCCGGTGAGGAAACGCGGTCGATCCAGGGATCGAACCCACGTCCGGCCGTTCGCCACTGCGAAGACGTGCCGTTCGAGCTAGCGCTCGGATACACACCAATGCATGTAGCTCAAAAAGAGATGATACTTTTTGTGCGAATGGCTTCAGCTTTTGAGGGTAAACAGGCCGCTTTAACTAACCGTGGAACTCTGCTTCCAAACCTCCCTAGCGAAACGAAGTACTCCCTCCATACCCATATTAGTAGACGTTCTGACCTCCTATATTGTTTTCACAATAGTTGATGTTGTAGTCTGCCTTTGCTACTTCCTGACGCATTTGCCCCTCTGCACGTCCGTTGCGGCGCGACCTCCTCGTTCCTCGGCCGCATTGAACGCTCGCATTCATCCGCCCACGCCTCCTCCCGAGAATCCCTTGTCCAATCAACGCACGCGAGCCTCCCTCGTTCCCATGCGCAAAAAATAAATGGTGCCCCACAAGAATCGAACCTGGGTCACCAAGGTCCCAACTCGTTGCACTAGCCAACTAGACTGCGAGCGTTTGTTGTTTAGAGTGCACCCGCTACTCTATTTAATAGGGGCATACAGGAAAAGATACCCTCTAATTAATGACATCTTGGTAAGCACAATCATGTCCTAAACGTCAACTAATCTGGGTATGGAGGGAGTATGGTCACAATCATAATCATCATATTCCTAATTCTTCCCATATCAAATGAATCGTCCCTTTTTTAGCAGGGAATGAAAGGTGGAGCTCTTTATGCCTGTCTTTGTCATTCAGAATACTGAGTCTCGGTAGTGGTGGGTTTTTTTTATTTTTATTTTTTATTTTTTTATGGACGAGTCCCGGTACATGCTTTTCTCTGTTTCATATATGTACGTATGGCCAAGTTTTTCAGTTCTATACAGGTCATTTTATTTGCTCCACCAGTTTGTTTGGAATTTAATGAATTAGTGCCTCCTAACTTTTCGACAATTCCGCTCAAATGTTTTTTTTTACTTTAATTATTTTCAATTGGACAAGAGTGAATCGATGTATCAGTCTAGACCAACCGTGTACATCCAAACTTCTTATTACCCCCCTAGACTCCTAGTTGGCCGTGGTCTGCACTTTGACTGTTGTTCGTATCAAATTATTCTCCAATTTGCAAGAACAAAAGGCAGAGTCGCAGGGCAGGTACCCCCCCCCCCCCCCCCCCCGCGCGTCCACTTACAATGTTTCCTTGGAAAAGTGGAGATCGTTGTTCTGAAATGCCTTCAGGATCTCCGCATACAGGACTCCCTTTTTGCAAGTGCAAGTAGGAGCATTTTTGTTATCTTGGTTCCTTTTTGCACACGGTGATTTTGTGTTCTGTAAAAGTTTTTCTACTCTCACGCTAGCTAGCCAAACCATTTGTCTCAAAAACACCCATCTTTAATTTAATAGACTCTATCTAATTATAAGATGCTTTGGTTTTTCTAGATACATTATTTAATAAACTCTATCTTTAATTTTCAGCAGCCCCCTCCTCTAAAGAATATCTTAGTTCCTATTCAGACATTGTAAAATCTCTAATAATCACAGATTCATAGTGCATGGACACACACTAGGCATGGGGGCAAACGAACGTTGGTAGTGGTACCATGGCCAGACACGGAAAGCAACGTCGCCGAAAGGCAGGATACGGGCTGAAAAACAATCGCTGATTTTAACTGATGCTAACTTGTTCTGAGAGAAAAATATTATTTCGTAGTTAGAAATAAGTGTTGATTGATCAAAAGAACATATCATGCGGCTACAGCAATTGCAGAGCGTACGTGCGGTGTTAAGCCATGATATCTTCATCTATCTCTGACGTGGTTAAGATTTTGTTCAAACCACTTTAAACGACATTTGAGAAGATATGGTGAGTGATACAAGCTACAGTTATATGAGCGGTAAAGTCTGCCAACCAGCAAAATGTGTGACGAGTATACAGGTACGGTGCCCCTCGTATATACTCCCTCCGTCCCGTAAAGATCGTCGTTTTAGACTTTTCAGAAACTGTGTTTGACCGTCCGTCTTATTTAAAAAATTTGTATAAAATAAAAAAATAATTAATAATTATTAAAGCATCTCTAATGATAAAACAAATTATAATAAGATAAATGACATTTATATAAAATTTTCAAATAAGACGAATGATCAAACGTGATGTCTGAAAAGTATAAAACGACGATCTTTATAGGACGGGGGAGTATGCCATGTCAATAAACATGTGCGCAACAGGACGGGGGAGTATGCCATGTCAATAAACATGTGCGCAACTTGCTGTTGCGATAGATAAACATGTGACAAGGTACAGGTACGGTCCCAGCGCTGTTCTGCCGTACAATACTTTTGGCTCACAAAGGTTGGAGCAACAGCCGAGACATCAGTGTCTTCAAGTGCGGCCGAACAGGGGGATTGTGTTTATGAGTTACTCAGTTATGACAACATAATAATGCTTGTCAGGATTACACGCCTACACACCACACACCTCACCTGACGGACCGTGAGTGTGCACACGTTATGCAGGTCGCCGCCGGCGCAGGGTTTTACTGCTGGAGCAGACCGACTGGACCAGACATAGTATAAGACCATCCGCACCGCATCTTCTACGGCCATCCTGAAGGAGCGCATGGCGGAAAAAAACGCCGCAGCGGGTCCTGTATGGCGTCCGGGAAGAGCAGCGTGTCCAGCAAAGATGCCGGGTTCCAAGACGTCCGAGACAGGGCGTGGGGCCCACGGACAGCTGCTGCCGTGTGCGCAGAGGGAGGGACTGGGGAGAGCGAGAGTGGGGGAGAGAGAGGGAGTCGCCGGAGCTCGAGCCGCGCATCGACGGCGGCGAGGTGGTGGAGCTCGAGCAGCGCATCGACGACGAGGTGCCGAGCCGCCGCGCCCTCGCCCGGAGGCGGCCGTCCTCGGCGAGCTCGAGGCCGGCCGCGCCCCTGCTCCGCCTCGCCATGGCCGACGAGCTCGAGCCCGGCCACGCCCCTGCTCCACCCCGGCGAGCTCGAGGCCGGCCGCGCCCCCGCTCCGCCTCGCCATGGCCGACGAGCTCGAGGCCGGCCGCGCCCCTACTCTACCTCGTCCCCTGCTGGAGGTGGAGCCGCTCGCCGGAGCTGAGCAGAGGAGGACGCGGCGCGGGAGGAAGAGAGAGAGAGAGCGTGGGGAGAGAGAGAGTGTGTGGGGTGGGGAATAAAAAAGGAAAAAAAATTATATAGAGTAGAGATATAGAGGATAAATGAGTGCGGGAGAAAGTAGTATAGAGGAGAGAATCTCGATGACCAGGACGGAATATTCTTTTTAGAGGATGAATTTAAAGGATGATGAGTGCGGTTGATCTAATAAACAGACCGGTTGGGACCAAACAGAAAAGGAAATTACCAGTGTGGACCTAAATGGAAACAAATCAGATAGCGGGGCCATTTCAAGCAGGAGATAGTCACACTTAACATGAACGGCTCAGGTGCACAGCGCAGTCGAGAAAAAGGGCTGCCGCCACAGGCCAGGAAATAATATCCTAGTAGTAGAGTTCGATTAAACACATTCCTAAAAGTTACTATGGTCTATTTGGTTTGTGATCAGAACATGATACCATGGTATATAAGTTAATAATGTCACATTTTCTTAGCAATTGTTTGGTTCGCTGTCATAACTATGAAATGCCACATTTTCTTAGCATGATGTCTTACACGTCGTAAACTTATTTTTACCTAAGTTTTCTGGCGATTATTTGATTCGCGGCCACAACAACGGCTCGTCAAACTAGTCACAGTTTGCCGAAAGTTTGGCATGACAAGTTCTAGTCACGAACTAAACAGGCCCAACATACTTAAAAATTATATTACAAACGAAAAAGAAACTCACCTTCATTTTTTTTTTGCTTGAGCGTTGCAGCACTGCAGAAAGGACTTGCAGGAGTCCGACACCTGCATCGTGTGCGATCAGGCTCAGTGTAACTATACACCACTTGCTGCTAGCCTCCGTTTATAGCAGAGAGGTGTGGGATACATGGCTCAGGAGGCTGCATCTTGATCAATTCAGAGCCTTTTTAGTTTCACTCAAAAATTTTACGGCCCTGTCACATCGAAGGTGTTTAGAAGCATACAAAGAGTATTAAATATAGATAAAAAATTAATTATATAGTTTGCATGTAAATCGTGAGATGAATCTTTTGAGTCTAATTAGATCAAGGCTAATAATACAACTGACTTACAGGCTGTAAGATTTAAACAGGTTGTGAGTAGCGTGAGGAGCTTGTCCTGTAGTGGTGGCTAAACATGCAGGAAGTTGAGCCGCGCCTTTGACTCCGTATTCTTCCTCATCGTTTGGATGCTTTAGAAAGATATGAATGCTACAACATTGAACAATGCAACTGCCATACCGCCGCGGTTGGCCACTATGATCGCAAAACCAAGCCTATGCTTTGTGCCTTGCCAGTTTGAGGCACCCTGGGATGCTCATGTTGTTGTGCTGATGGAATAGATTGCCGCTAGTTGCCTTGGTGTTGCTAATTTCATTTTTGTATCACAAAGTCCAGGTGGATGGGGTCGGTAATCATGGATCCACGATAACCAGTTCTTTCTTTGTAATAAACTTTTGCCTTGCTTAATGAAAAACATGCTAAGCCATGGTCGTAAAAAGATACTTTTTTGCTCATGAGAAAAGTCAAAGCCATGGTAGTGGTGAAGGGAGAACTCGCAATTGGATCAGGAAGTAGGGGAAATGGAAAGAGAGTAGGGGTAATCTAATTTCTAGAACCCCCCTTCCCGTGCCCACGTCATCCCAACGGCAGGCGGTTTGGGGGCTCTAACCCTAGTGCCTCCCCTGCCCTTCTCCCTCGCCTGCCGCACCGTCGCTGGAGCTGACTGCCGGCAGGGCTGTGTAGCTCGTCAGGATGGTGGTGGCGGGCCATCTTCTTCCTTTCGGTGGCATGGTGGCATGTGTGGCGGTTGTCTGGCATGGTGTCACCGAGTCGAGCCGTGTGGAGCTCTACATGGCCGCTCCCTTCGTCTTAGGGCGGCTCCCAGAGTGGTGGGTGTTGGTAGTTACTAATGCTATCACAAGAGTGTAGCCAAATCTATCCTATTGGCAGTGGTGTGTGACAGAACCGCCTTAATCACCGGGCCCACGTACACCGTCATCGTCCCTAAGGACATCCGGTTACTGTGCGCGAGTTCCCCGCGACCTTGGTGGCCTGTCGGGTTTCCTTGGAAACCCTGATTTCCCCAAGGATCTCATTGTAAAGACCTTGCAAGTATTACAACAGTTTACCCAAATAATTTGAATCAGAGTACAAGGTGCGGAAGTATTACATAAACATAGATTATAAATATAAATTACATTTTCCCACCGGAGTTCCGTAGTGGAGTAGCATCATATAACTAGACACTCTGCCCAAGGGTTATATCATACACTTCATCATCCAAGCCCGATTCGCCAACCGGCACGGTCTCAAGTAGAACCGTACTCTCGGCTCACCTGCAACAGAGGTTAACAAACCCTGAGTACTGGGGTACTCCGCAAGACTTACCCGACTAAGAAAAAGGAATGAGACTCAGGAATGCAGGCTGAGGGGAGTCAAGGTAAGGCTTGAGCAAGAGTCAAAAGTTTTGCAGAAAAGCATTACTATTCTATTTCAATATTTTAACTCAATCTTATTTTAATCATATCCATAATTCCAAATTCATCTCATGTATCATCATACCTTCAAATTTTTAATCATTCTCCAAAACACCTAGTTCCAAACCAATTTTCAATTGTAGGTCAAAGGATCAAGTCTCCATATCCGAGGAGCAACGACGATTCGAATCGATTAGTACCCAGCTGGGGATCCCTATCCACACTGCATATGTAGCACTTAAGCTTGCATATGCCAACCCCGCCTACCACGGCTTATCCTACCCCTGAACCGGTCCTGCGCCACCCGAGAGCACAGTACTTCTCTCCTCTCCAGGCACGCCGGCCACGAGGGTACACGCTACTCTCGCCATCTCTCCACTCCCAGTGCGTGGTTGTCGGTTCAAGCAGTAGGGTCACCGGAGTCAGAGGCTTTCCGTAGTATGTGGCTAGTTGCAAAGTCTCGATCACAGCAGGCCTACAACGGACAGTCCCTAATTCTTTTTCCGCCGGCGACATTGCATTGGGACTCTAACCCAAGTACAAGTGTCCCAACGGTTTTCAAATCCCTTTTTTCGCCGGTGGTCAAGCATTGGGACTCTAACCCAAATTCACAACCACCGAGCAAGAAAAACCCTTCTCGTCGGTGACAATGTACTGATCAGGTGCACAGCCACCGAACGAGAATATACCAATTCCTTTTTTCGTGAATTAATCAATGGCACATAGGTATCACAATAATTCAAAAGTAGCATTTTATGCGAATCTAATTTATTCAAGCAGTGCTAAGCATTTTCAAATATTTTATTTTAAAATGGGTTCTAGATATTTCAGTGGTCAAGGTTGGTAATGCAGCAATTGGGTTATCAATCAACTCCTATAAACCTAATGCAGTAGATTAACTCAAGTTGTAAATATTTTGTAAATCACAAGAAAGGGGCTGAATGCACCGGGGCTTGCCTGTGTTGCAGGTCTGTCACTTCTGCCAGAAAACCAGAGAAACCCACTTGACTTCTCTCGACGAATAATTCCTCCGTCGGGGAGCAATCAAGAAATCCTTTCGATAACCCGATCACTACACGTAGAATAATGATGCATGCTTACATGGTGCGGAATGACATGAATAGAAAATGTAGAACAAACATTTAATTAACAACCTTGAGTACAACTTTCCTTCACGGTGAAGTTGCAAAACATTTCTCTCAAGGCATACGAGTGTTTCCGCATTTCATTTTTATTGACCATTTTAACAGTCATAGAAAGCCGCTGCACAACTTGTTCAATATCTCCCGCAATACACCATTCAAGGTACCAAGGATCATTACAGTGAACGACCCAAGGTCGACAAACAATCCAAAAGTCACACAAACCTACGGTGATTAGGTTTCCCCTTTTATCTTATTAATTATTAATGATATGTAGAGGTTACATCATTTATTAATAGAAAGACAACAAGTAAAGTGCCAAGGGTCACTTTGGGTCAATACTCAATTTCAAAAGCCATACAAAACCCTAATACATTAAAGGTTTTCTTTTTCTTTTATTAATTAATAATTATACATATATTATGAAACAATCTAACTTCTTTCAGATGAGCTACAAATTTTTGTGAAGGTAGCCCACAGTACAAAACAGTGACTACATAACTTTCATGATTTTTGGATTAATATTTTAAGCTATATAATTCATAGAAGTGTCATTTATTAATTAAAGAGCACATTTTTATTTCCTGAAAAAATTGCTAGAAATATCTATTTCATATTTTTAATATAAACTTCATCACATAGGGAAGATACTCAATTATTTTCATGATTTTAGGAGCAGTGAATAATTCCCTACAAAAATAACAAAACCTAGCACTATTCACACAAAATAAAATTAGAAAACCCTTTAGAATTCCCTAAATAAAAGAGAAAACCAATTCGGCCCGAGTCATCCCACTAAGACACAATCCGGCCTAGGTGGCCAGCCCGCACGCGCGCCCTGACCATTTTGCAAAGGGGCCCTTCGATTAAATGAGACTCAACCCGCGGTCCTCGAGGCACTATTCATATGAGTCTGTTCGTTTGCTCTTAACCCCCTGTTCTTCTGTTTCTTCTCACCCGATACCCCTCACCCTCACCCTCTCCCTCTCTCGCTGACCGACTAGCCGTCGGCGTTTGACCGCCCCTGGCCGGCCGCCGGCGAGTCGATTGGCCTTGCCGAGAGCACTGGTGTGCCCAGAACACAACGGAGAGCCCAACGAGCTAGGTAACGGTTCCATCTAGGGTTTGAGGGACGCCCAGCCATGGCCGTGGCGGCTCGGCCACACCGGCATTCCGCACGCCGGCGAGTGCAAGGCGGTAGAGACCGGGGACAAGCTAGCGCAAGACTCAGGGGCTCACCGCGACTTGACTAGGCGAGGTGGTTGGAGCAGAGGTGGCGTGCACCGGCGACAACCCGTCCGTTCTGGCGAACCTAGGCCACCACAGGAAGAACCGTCAATCTCACGAGTAAACGAGGGGCTAAGGGACGCAAGGACCAATCATCCCAAGACCTAAGGCTCACCCGAGAAGCCTATCCGCGATGACGGAGCTCGCGTCGGCGCTCTGCGCACCCGCGAGGGCGACAATGGCGTTCCGGCACCTTCCGGCCACTAAAGCTCACGCGACCGGGTGGAAACGAAGTGCAACAGCAAGAAGAGATTGAGGACAAGTGGAATTGTACAATGGCCAGCTAGTGGTGATGAATTTTGTGCTCCAACCGAGCTCGGCGGGAATAGCAGGGGTGAAGAGAACGACGACGTGGGAGTTTAAATGGAGGGGAGACCGGTCGGGATGGTCGTGGACGGCCCCAACCACACGACATGCATGACGTGAGTACCGGCATGGCCCCGGACGGTCGGCAACGCACGCGCCGCGCGGCCCCCTGCCGGCGCCATGCCCGCGAACAGAGCAGAGGACGACTTCCACTGTAGCTAGGCCCTGTTTATTGCCACTGTTTTAGCCCAATTACTCTTGATTTTGTGTAACAACTCGGAAAATGCCCTTAATAAGAGTTATAGTAAATTTTGTTCTGAACAACTTTGGTTTTTGGGCCATTTTCAAAATTTGAATAGATTTTGAATAATTCAAAAAGGGGTAAAAGTGGATTTTGAATTTCATTTCAAATCCAGACAAATTCTCAAAGTTTTTCTCAATAACTTGAAATTCTCCAAATATAAAAGTTGTTCTATTTGTCAATTTTTACAACTTTAATTAAATGAGTTTTGTCAAATCCTTGATAATTTTTGAAATAGCATTTCAAATTTAAATTCTAAAACACTCCTTAGGGTTTAATTTAAAATTGCAACATATAAGTTCAAAATCCCTAAATAGAAAAGTTGTTTAACTTACAGAGCCTTACAACTTTCATTAAATGAGTTTGCCCAAATTCTTGATAGTTTTTGAAAGGGTATTTTAAATTTGAATAAACAAACACTAATTGGGTTTTAATTTAAATTTTCACTGGTAAACTTCAAAATCTTCAAAAATGAAAGTTGTTCCATATTGAAAGGGCTAAAACTTTTATTAAAATACCATCATCAGATTCCTACTAGTTTTTGAATTTGTATTTCAAATTTAAACTTTAAAGCATAAATTAGGGTTTTATTTGAAATTCTTGTTAATAACTTCAAAATTGCTCCAAATAGAAGTTGCTCAACTTTTAAGGATTTTCAACTTTTGTTTAAGGCCCAACCTCTAATTCCATGTAGTTTTTAAATTAGGATTTTGGGTCCGATTTAGGGTTTCAAAATGATTTTGTTTTTAATTACCAATGGGGTTTGAATAAATACACACAAACAAACATGTATACAATCAAATCACCCTAAAGCACCTATACACAATCACATGCAAGAATAAAATTTATTTTAGTTGATGCATCTTAACAGAGTCAAATGCGGAATGATTTGCATGCGATCATGATGACGTGGCAGGTTTTAATTAATGTAACACCAGGGGTGTTACATGGTGATACTCCTCAACGCAATCAACGGGGTTGTCAATCCCTATGCTCAAAGTATGTGATTGTTGACACTCCTAACGTCGCTACTAGAAATAAAGTTGTCCCCGACAACGGCGCAAAAAATGCTTGTTGGCTTGGCTCTATAGGATAGAAGATGGGATTTTGCAAGCGCACAGAACTATCGTGTAGCACTTTACCTGGGAGTACTAAGTGTCGAATTTATATTTTCCCAAAGGAAGGTTGGGGTTGGGATTCCAAGGATCTGATAGCCAAGGATCTAGATATGGATAAATGAGATAAAAACCTTAGTGAGGATAAATCAATGAAGGATAACTAAGGTGAAAACACACTAGGATAGCTCTAAGTAAGCTCAGAAGTTTACGGGAGAACTCTAACTGAGTAATAGATCAAATGTTTGCTATACCAAAGAGTCTGCTTTACCAGGAGCGTGCAAAGTCCTAAACTTGCAAAGGGTTTGACTAATTAGGCACCGTATACCTACAAGCCCTACGCTGATAAAACCAGGCCGAACGTGGTGGAATTCAGAGGATTCTAGGATTGTCACCATTGATAGGACCGAAGAGGCTAGAGGGGGTCAATGGCCTAATTAAAAAAAATCTACAAACAACACTTGACCAAGCGGTTAGTAACACAAACGGCGAAGCGAATTTTACACTAGCCTACTCAAAATGCAAGCCTTCCTAACCGTTCTAACTAAGTCTCTAGAAGCACACACAAGCTAGCCTAGGTTGCAACTACTTAACTCCTAGGTGGACAATCAAACTACAAGAACTACTACTACACAAGTAAAGTGCTCAAAGTAAGGAGAGAAATGTAGTAGCTTTATACCTCCGAGTAGAGTAGTTAGCCAATCACCGATATGAGTACTAATACACAGGAAGGTGATGGTCACAATGAAGTCCAAATCAACACAAAGGAGACAAAGAATTTATCCTAAGGATCACGTGCTTGCCGGCACGCTAGTCCCCGTTGTGTTGACCACTACTCGGTGGTTCGGTGGCTAATTGACAACCAATGTCAAGCTCAACCAATGAGCGCCACTAGAACCTACCACGAGTAAGGTAGCTCAATGACACGAGCAATGTAATAGGCTACCTTGCGGCTTTCCGCCGGGAAAGGTGCAAACCCCTCACGAAGACCTCCGGGAGTGGCCGGAGACAATCTCCAACTCCGCCAACTCTTCCGCTGCTCCAAGACCGTCTAGGTGACGGCAATCACCAAGAGAATAGATGAAAATCCACAGCAACAACGACCAACAAGTGCCCAAAGATGATCTAGATGAACACAATGCACTTGGATCATTCCCTAGCTCACTATGGATGAGAATCAAACTCTAGAGTGAGTGGGAGAGGCTTGGGAGGCTCAAGAGATGCTTACCAATGAGTGAAATGCGCAAGAGAGACTCCCAAAACTGGTTGATCGGCTATTTGTAGGTGAGGGTGAAAAACTAGCCGTTTTACTGTTTCTGCGTGCACATCGGACGCTGGTTAAGTGAGCATTGGACGCGTCTGGTGGTTGTCCGGTGTACTGCCCGCTGACACGTGTACTAGCCATTTCAAACTTTCCGCGGCGCGCCAACTCACCGGACGCGGAGACGTCGCACCGAATGCTCCGACGCCCGTGTCCGGTGTGCGAACAGAGAGCATCCAGAGAGCTCAAAGTCACACCGGACGCGTCCGCTGTTAGGTCACCGGACGCTGGCAGCGTCCGGTGCTTTCACTCAGTCAGAAAGCACGTTTCTTCACCGGACGCTCGAAGAACATCACCGGACGCGCTGGAGTTACTGTTTCAGCATCCGGTGCTTACTCAGAGAGGTTTCAGAGAGGTCCGGTGCGCACCCATCGGACACGCCCAGCGTCCGGTGCACCTTTGAGAGCTGTTTTTGCCCTCTCTTCCACAACCTTGCTTCTAGGTGCTAACAACCAAGTGTATAAGTACTTGGGCACGAGTGTTAGCTTGTTTTTAAGTTCATTTGTAAGGTTTTAGGTTAGTGCTCTAGATCAAAATGCATATGCTCAACTATGTCAACTAGAGGCACTTGATGACCGAGGTTGTTAACAAAATTTCATCCCCTTAATAGTACGGTCATCTAACCTAAATGTGATCACACTCTTGAAAGCCCATGTTTGGTTTTGAGTATTTGATGAAACCTAGTTTGCTAACGATTGCTCTAAGTGTTTCATGAGAATTGATTAGCAAATGGCAAGATGGAGCAAAGGACCGGGTCGGTGGAGGTCACAAGTGAAGGGCAATGACGGCATCCATGCAAATGGTATAAGTCCATCATCAAAAGAAGTCCATAAGCTTCATCAAAAGATGGTGAAAAATCTAGGAGCTCAAGGCAAAGGTATAATCCATAGGAGCTCTTTTGCTTTTGGTGATCAAGACTCCATAGAGGGAGTGATCACATTTAGGATAGATAGCCATACTATCAAGAGGGGCGAAATCGTTGATGAAATACGGTTATCAAGTGCCACTAGGTGTTCATGATCATTGCATTGCATATAGATGCTAGTGACACTAACAAACCCTTGGAAAACTCTTTTGAAAAGGCTAACACACGTGCTCTTATGTGTGAGATTCTTTGGAGTGTTAGTGCCTTAAGAAACGGGGTGAAGTTTGAGGGTTAGAGAGGGTTTGGTCCTCTCTTCCTCCTGCCGAGCTTGCGAGGCAGGATTCGGCGAATTTCGGAAACGTTACAATAGAAAAACTAGCGTCGGACCGTATTGTCACAGAGCGTCGGACCATTAGTCTCGGTCCGACGACTAACACTGCTGAGAGCGTCGGACGCTCAGTTTGGGAGCGTCGGACTATTGTCCGAAGCGTCCGACGGTGCAGAGCGACGAAGAGGTGACACGTGGAGAGCAGAGGAGCGTCGGACTCTCGGCGTTAGTCCGACGGTGAGCGTCGGACCAACGTCCGACGGTTTTCAGGGCTCGGGGAGCTCTCTGGAAACGTCGGACCGTGGTTTCGTTTGGTCCGACGCACCGTGTATTTTCAGTCCGACGGTGCAACGGCGGTGGACGTCGGACCGTAAGGATTGGTCCGACGGCCTATCGTCCGACGGTTCGTTTAGCACGGGAATTTAGCCGTTGTGATCCAACGTTCGACTTCAAACGGCTGGTGACACGTGGCGTTCATCCGGGGCGTCGGACCATGCTGATTAGTCCGACGGTCTGGCCGTCGGACAGTCCGACGGTACGCAGTGAAGTCTAAACGGCTAGTTCTTTGTGTGTGGCTTATAAATAGCGACTTGGCCGGTTTGGGGAGTATCTCTTGGCACTCCTAAATATCATAACATACTTGTGAGCCTTCCCACTCCACTCTCACTCATCCTACTTGATTGTGATCATCATTTGGTGAGTTTGGAGAGCATCAAGTGCATTGCATTGATAGAGATCATCTAGAGGCACTTGGTAGTGGTGATTCGCAGCGGTTTCTCTCATTACTCTTGGAGTTTGCTGACTCCTAGACGGCTTGGAGCTGCGAGGATCGTTGAAGGGAGTTGGTGATTGTCTCCGCCTCCGATCAAGGTATTGTGAGGGGTTCTTGAGCCTATCCCTGCGGGAGATCGCGAAAGGCATCTTTAGTGGATTGCTCGTAGCTTGGTGGATCCCCATCTTGTGTTGGTTGTGCGGCACCCTTGAGAAGGGTTTGGCGTGTGATGCCAATTAGCGCGTGAACCTCCAAGTGGGTGTATCGCTACAACGAGGACTAGCTTGCCGGCAAGCAAGTGAACCTCGGTAAAAAATCTTGTGTCATCTCTCTACCGAGGATTTCCCTTATATGTGATTGATTGGTTATATTGGACTTCATATCTTCTCTACACCGGGGGTATTGAAATCACCTTCTCTCTTTACTTTTGTGCACTTACTCTCGTGTGTAGCTTGTTAGTTAGTTGCTCACTTAGGAGTAGTGTATAGTAGTGACATAGCCTTTGAGTGTGAACTAGTGATCATAGTGTAGTATACTTGTCTAGGTGGCTTGCATAGCATAGTTTAGAGCTAGTGTTTTGCAAAGCTTGCTATTGTTACTAATCGTCTTGTAAAGTGTTGTTTGTAGATTTTTATAGGCTATTCATCCCCCCTCTAGCCATTTAGGACCTTTCAACTCTCTATAGTGTCTTGATCACCAAAATAGAAAGAGCCCTATTGAATTCACCTTTGCCTTGAGCTCCATCCTTTGCACCAAGTATTAAAGCATTTGATCTTCATGTTGATGGACTTACTCCAAATGCTTGGATGCCGTCATAGCTCCACACTTGATCTTCTAACCATACTTGTAGTCACAAAGCTTAAACACAATGGTTAGATACTAGGTGTCATCAATTAGCCAAAACCAAACATAGAGCTTTCAATCTCCCCCCTTTTTGGTAATTGATGACAACCTCTACAAAGATATTCAATGAATTCAATTTGGTAATATTAGCTCCCCTACATATGTGCCAAGTGTTTGGATTTGAAAGGCTTTGCACATATGCATTGGATTAGAAGTGTGGGAGAGATACTACTACCAATTTAATGCTAAGGTTTATACAGTTGGACCTTTGAAGGGCGATACCATCGGAGTGCATATATGTAGACCATCCTTAGCACCATGGATAGCTAGATTCTACTTGGAAGAATTCTTGTAACCAAAGACACTAGAATACCTCATGAGATCAACATTAGAAACAAGGTTCTAGAGTCACTTGGAAAGACCGGGAACTAGCTACCACTTCCTATGCATGCTAGTACTTTAATTCACCACACAAGTTTAAGTCTAGCATACACCATGCAAGCAAGTATATTGAATTTAAGTACAAATGTAATGCAACAATCATATGAAAATGTACAATCAAATGCTTGCAAATATGATTGTGAGCTTGCTCCCCCTAAGTGTTAGATCAAAATTTTAAAATTTTGTGACCCCTCACACTCGGCCTATAGCCCTCCCATCATCGGCCTAATGATGGTTCATCGCTCAAACTCCATATCTTTATACCTTTCTCTCCCCCTTTGTCATCAAAGACCATAAAAAGGTAGCATGGGCAGGATATGATTTGAAATCAATGGAGGGAACAACTTGTTAATTTCGTAGATTGTTTCCATTATCTTCCTTCTTTTAAGCGTTTAGTTAGATTACTTGCACAAATATATAACCCGGTTTGTCCTTTGGCAAGCTTCTTCACGCCACTAGGGGTTATCTTGACAAAGTTGAATTATATACCATAATGCTCATACTCTAGTCAAATACTAAGTTCACAATCCTACAAGCTAGTCATATGTCACCACTAGACCAAACAAGACATAGAAGCAATAGTAGTGGCATATGATCTCAAAAGCATTTAGTTTTCCATGAATGAGCCTATTTAAAGAAGAAAGTATGTCTATATGCTCTACACAGTCCTAGCAACATATGAATGACATGCCAAACAATGATACCTTTGCTTTGTCGGAGTAGAGGCAAGTCATATAGTGGGGGTGCTAGCTCAACTCATGTTGGAGAAATCAAGGATGTTCAATTCATTCTTCAATTTGTAAAATCTTGCTTCGTCAAGTGGCTTGGTGAGAATGTCGGCAAGTTGATCATCGGGGCCCACACTCTCAATTTGAATGTCAACTTTGGCTTGATGGTCTCTAATGAAGTGATGCCTCACATCAATATGCTTTGTTCTTGAGTGTTGAACCGGATTGGTGGCAATCTTCACAACGCTTTCATTATCACATAGTAATGGCACATTCTTGAATTTGATTTCATAGTCACTCAATGTGGCCTTCATCAATAACAATTGAGCACAATAACTCCCTGCACTAACATACTCGGCTTTGGTAGTAGAGAGTGCAACGGTGTTTTGCTTCTTGGATGACCATGATACTAGTGATCTTTCCAATAATTTGCATGTACCGGAAGTGCTCTTTCTATTGATCTTGCATCCCGCATAATCGGAGTCTAAATAACCAATCAACTCAAAGTTTGACCCCTTGGGATACCAAAGTCCAACATTGGGTGTGTGCTTAAGATATCTCAATATCCTTTTGGTTTCCTTCAAATGACTCTCTCTAGGTGAAGTTTGATACCTTGCACACATGCAAACACTAAACATCACATCCGGTGTAGAAGCGGTCACATAGAGTAAGCTTCCAATCATAGACCTGTACTTCTTTTGATCTACTATATTTTCACTCTTGTCTTCATCAAGGAGACCATTTATGCCCATTGGTGTGCTAATAGATTTTGCATCTTGCATCCCAAACTTCTTCAACATGTCCCTAATGTATTTGCCTTGGCTTATAAAAGTATCATTCTTCATTTGCTTAATTTGAAGACTAAGGAAATAACTCAACTCTCTAATCATGGATATCTCAAACTCATTTGCCATCATCTTTCCAAACTCCTCACAAAAATCTTGATTGGTTGACCCAAAGATAATGTCATCAACATAAATTTACAACACAAACAAGTCTTTGCCAATTCTTTTGGTGAAGAGAGTGGTGTCAACTTTCCCCATTTTCAAACTCTTGGATAGCAAGAAATCCCTCAATCTTTCATACCATGCCCTTGGAGCTTGTTTCAAACCATACAAAGCCTTTCTCAATTTGTAGACATGGTTGGGCTTCTTCTCATCTTCAAAACCCAGAGGTTGCTCAACATATACTAGCTCATTTATGTATCCATTCAAGAATGCACTTTTGACATCCATTTGATAATGCTTGATATCATGTGCACATGCATAAGCTAGAAGGATCCTAATTGCTTCCAATCTTGCAACCGGAGCATATGTCTCTCCAAAATCTAATCCTTCCACTTGAGTGTATCCTTGTGCAACTAACCTTGCCTTGTTTCTTACCACAATGCCATCTTGATCTTACTTGTTCTTGAACACCCATTTGGTACCAATGATATTGTAGTTCTTGGGCCTCTCAACTAGCTCCCAAACTTGATTTCTCTCAAAGTTATTGAGTTCTTCATGCATAGCATTTACCCAATCACTATCATTCAAAGCTTTCTCAATAGTTGTTGGCTCTTCAAATGAGACTGTTTACACCAAAATTTGGTAATTCTATTACCGATGGAATTGGTACAAAGAAGCCGACAGTTTGATGAATATTTGTGAAGGGTTTTTCTGGCTGAGATTTATCTGATATCGTGTCCGTAATAAAGAATCAGCTGACGTCGCATGTACATTCTGAAGACCGACGTAACATGCAGTGTTGGTTCCGTGCGTCGATCTTTCATTGCCATGCAGGAAGCATTCTTTAATGATATTTCAAATGCTTGGCAAGGGATGGCACAATACCAGAGTGCATTGTATAAAAAAGGGGAAGAGAAGCTGGGGAATTAAACGGAAGCAAAGCATGCATGGACTCGATTAATTAAAGGCAAGGAGAGACACATGCATACCTATACCAGACATGGAGAAGACTTCCAGGATCGACCGGTCAAGTAAAAGGGAATCGTGGTTGCATGCGACTTTACGGTTTTGGCATGGCCGAGTAAATAGGGACATTATATGGATGGAAGAGTCTTATTTTTGTACGCAAAGTCCAGCAGCCCTATAAATAGAAAAGGGTCATGGCGCATTGTATCTATCAAACATCAATACAACACACTTTCGGCCCCGGCCAAACCCTTAGGAGTAGGAGTAGAGTAGATCTCGGCGAGCTTCTTTGAACGTGCTGAGTGTCATCCGGTGGACGCAGACTTGCTTATAAGTACCGTCATGCCTCGCTAAGCTTTGTTTCTTTAATGTCATCCGGTGGACATGAGAGTATAGTAGATCGGGGTTTGATTCTTATTTGGCATGGGTTTAGCGTCATCCGGTGGACGTGGGCTCAGATCAAATAAGGATTAGTTATCGATTCATGTTTATTTTCTTGATTAATCTATGTTTGGTGTCATCCGGTGGACGAAGTCTTAGATTAAGCTGGTTAATGTGCATGAATTAGTTATCGGCTCTAACCAGATTGGCATTTTAGTTAGATTCATTAAGTTATCGATATTGTTTGTTTAAATTGATTTACTTTACTGCAACAATATCTCTGCCCGACCAAGATTGATAGATTTGGCCTTAGATTTACTTGAATTTAATCATTGTTTATGCTTTTTCATGCTTATCTCACCATGATGATCGATTCCGTGTTCACATCGGCTAAATCCTTATCAATCTTGTTTGTTACATGTTGTGCGTTTGGTGCTTGTCGAGACGTAAGTAGGTCTGAGGTTATCGTAAGTCTGATTTTGTGCCCTTGTTCAAGCATAACGTCATCCTGTAGATGTTGTGTATTAAGCTAAACTGAGTGTCATCTGGTGGAACGAACGAGGTTTGCTAGATTAGACTTGCTTTAATTTGAGATCCATTTATGGCTATGCAAGTATCCATTCATGCTTCATGAACCCTGTATCGGCTAAATAGCCGATATGGTTACGCTTTCATTGGTAACGTGCACGGATAGTTCGACTGGTTATTGATTGATCTGTTATACTCGTTTTATATACTTAGAACACACCGTTATTATGGCTGCCATCTCCGTGATCCCCACTGTTAGCGATGTTCTAGGTATATATAGCTAGTGTACGAGGTCGTTCGATGCTTGGCTGTCGTGCATGCGGGTTGCATATCCTGATTCAATCTGTATCGACTAAACTGGATCGGCTAATTGAACTGCTCTGTCTTCCATATCCTAAATAGCCATTTTCAATTTATTCTTTATCTTTGAGCTACAAATGTACAGGAATTGACTCTTTAGTCGGTTTCCACTCACATTGGCTCTTAGAGCCATATATTCGAAACTGTCTAGCTACGCCGGCGTGTTTCGCCTTAAATTACTGATTAGCTCTCTCTTCCTTGTCAATTACAGGTCAAATTGATTGGCACGCTTTGGGTACAACAGCACATCCAACCCCGGGTGTTTGAAGCTAACTGGATCTGTGAGGCTCTTGCTCTCATGACAAGGATCGTTCCGGCTTCGCTAGTGTGTTGGCGGCGAACAACGCAGCAACCGATTTTCGTGTCAACAGAGACAAAAGAGAAGTGCTCACAAAAGTTTGTTAACTTTGACCTTGTTTGAACACCACTTCTAATATCCCCAACTATTTGATCCAATGGATGATCTCTTGCAATATGAACCAGTTGAAGAATTTGATTGCTTGAGCTTGGTTGACCCACTTGAGATTGACTAGCATTTTGATCTTCATCATGTTGCACTTGAGTTTGATCATGAGAACCACTTGAGCTTACTTTATTTGAATTTATTTGCACACTAGGCTGAGTTTGCACTTGATCTTTGTCATCTTCATCTTCCACTTCAACCACTTGTCTTGGCCGGATATCACCAATGTCCATGTTCTTCATTGCATTTACCAATTGAGTTCCTCTCACATCATCAAGATTTTCTTCCTCATTTTGAGAGCCGTTGGTTTCATCAAATTCCACATCATGAACTTCTTCAATGAGCTTGGTGGAGTGATTCTATACTCTATATGCTTTTCTTGTGGTAGAGTAACCAACTAGGAAGCCTTCGTCACATTTCTTCTCAAGCTTTCCCAATCTTGCACACTTCTTCAATATGTAGCATTTGCAACCAAACACTCTAAAGTATGCAATGTTGGGCTTTTTTCCATTCAATAGCTCACATGGTGTCTTCTTCAAGAACCGGTGATAATAGAGCCGATTGCTGCAATAGTTAGCCGTGTTGATTGCTTTGGCTCAAAAATCCAAACTCACATTGTATTCACTAAGCATAGACCTTGCCATATCAATAAGTGTTTTATTCTTCCTCTCAACAAGGCCATTTGATTGAGGAGTGTACTTGGCCGAGAATTGATGCTTGATTCCAAACTCATCATAAAGCTCATCAACTCTTGCATTTCTTAACTCACTTCCATTGTCACTTCTCACACTCTTGATTGTCACTTCAAATTCATTTTAGCTTCTCTTGATGAATGTCTTGAATATGCCAAACACTTCACTCCTGTCAACTAGAAATAAGACCCATGTATATCTTGTATAGTCATCCAATATCACAAAACCATATTTATTTCTACCGAGACTAGCATAAGTGTTTGGGCCAAATAGATCCATGTGCAATAACTCAAATGCTCTAGATGTACTCATCATGCTCTTGTTAGGATGTGTGTTTCCAACTTGCTTTCCCATTTGACAAGCACTACACAACTTATCTTTCTCAAATTGCACATTTTTCAATCCTCTCACCATGTCATGCTTGACCAATCTATTGACTTGCTTCATTCCAACATGACCAAGCCTCCTATGCCATAACCAACCCATACTTGATTTGGTGAACAAGCATGTTGACAATCGAGCTTCACTAGCATTGAAGTCCATCAAATAGAGATTGAAATACCGAAATCCCTTAAATATCAAGTTGCTTCCATCAACACTAACAATCTCCACATCATCAACACCAAAGATGCATTTGAATCCTAAGTCACACAATTGGGCCACGGACAACAAGTTGAAGTTCAAGCTCTCAACTAGCAAGACATTGGAGATAGACATATCATGTGAAATTGCAATCTTTCCAAGACCAATAAACTTGCCCTTCTTGTTGTCACCAAATGTGATACTATCAAGATTTCCATTTTCATTTGGCTTGATTGAATTGAATATGGTTGATTCTTCGGTCATCTATTGAGTGCACCCACTATCAAGCTCCCAATGCTTCCCTCCGAACTTGTAGTTCACTTACAAAGAAATCAATTAGATTTTGGTACCCAAGTTTGTTTGGGTCCTTTGAGGTTAATGACCAAGCTCTTAGGCACCCAAATAGCCTTCATGGCTCTCTTTAGGTGCACCAATATACTTGACTCTCACTCCCTTTACACTCTTGGTAAGCACATAACAAGAATCAAGTCTAATGGATGAAATATTAGGCTTGTTTTGCTTCATCATCCTCTTTTTGCAATATTGCTCCTTGTGCCCCACTTGCTTGCAACTATAGCAAACCACACCATTGCCCTTCACAAAAGTAGTCTTGTGAGGGACAAAGGCGGCTTTGCTCTTCTTGGGGGTATAGCCAAGACCCTCCTTGTAAATGGAGAACCTTTGATTACCCAATCACTTAAGCAAGCGGGCATCTCCACCATAGACATTGCCTAATGCTAGAGTGAGCTTATGCACCTCCTTCTTGAGTTTTTTGTTCTCAACCAAGATTGTGGCATCACAAGTAACACCAACATCCTTAGATGAGGTAGAGGTGGATGTGCTACAAGAAGTGTTAGTGGAGGCAACAACAATAGGTGTATCAAGAATATCACAAGTAACACCTACGTCACATGTTGTGGGCACATCCTCTATCTTAGACAACTCCGAAAATGAAGAGTGAGCCTTCTCAAGCTTGGAGTAAGCTTCTTTAAGGTTCTCATGGTCTTCCTTTAGACACTCATGAGAAGCACTTATCTCATCAAAGGATTGCTCAAGAATTTTCTTTTTCTTGTTCAATTCTTTGCACTCTTTCACTTTCTTCTTAAGATAAGAGTGTGTGTCATGCAACATGTCAAGGAGCTCCTCCTTAGTCCTCCTCCTCACTCTCACTACCGCTCTGATCGGATTCGGATTGTACCTTAGATGGCTTAGCTATTAGATAAGTCGGTGAAGAGTCAAATAGAGATGGCTTGTTAGGAATAGCAAGACTAGCAATGACCTTTTTCTTGGTGATCTTGTGATCATCATCACTATCATCATCATCATCGGAAGAAGAAGCATCACTATCCCATGTAACACAATAAGAATGTCCTTTCTTCTTCTTGAATTGCATCTTCTTATCTTTCTTGTCCTTCTTGCTCTTCTTCTTCTTCTTCTTCTTCTTCTTCTTCTTCTTCTTCTTGTCATCCTCATCATCACTATCATTCTTGTGAGGACAATCGGCTATCAAGTGGTCCATGCTCTTTCACTCATAGCATCTCATGGTTGGACTCTTGCCTTTGGTGAAGTCCCTTCTCTTCCTTGCACCATAGCCCTTCTTCCTCATGAATCTTCCAAATCTTCTCACAAGAAGTGACATCTCCTCCTCATCATCATCACTTGAGCTATCTTCATCATCACTTGAGATTTGCTTCTTAGCTTTGCCTTTGTGCCTTGACGAGGTTTCCTTGAAAGCAATGCTCTTCTTCTCATTCTTGTCTTTCTTCTCATCCTCCTTCTCTTCCTTGACTCCTTCATCCTTCTCTACTCGGTATGCATCATGCGTCATGACATCACCAAGCACTTGTGTTGGAGTCACCTTTAAGAGATCCTCTCTCACAAGAATAAGAACCAAGATCTCAAACCGGGGAGGTAGAGAATCTCAAGAAGCGATATGAGAAGTCCTTGTCACAAATTGTCTCACCGAGAGCCTTGAGATCACTAATGGTGACACTCAATCGGTGAAACATCTCCGGTATGCTCTCATCATCCTTCATCTTGAAGCTTGCATATCTATCCTTGAGAATGTATAACTTGGCACTTTTCACGGCGGTGGTGCCCTCATATGTGTCCTCCAATCTCTTCCGCACCTCATATGCATATTCCAAGTAATTGATTTGTTCAAAGACCTTCTCATTAAGAGCACTATAGATTGCATTGAGAGCAATATCATTGAATTGAAGCTTTTATTTTTCTCTTGGAGTGGGATCATTCTTGTCAATCAGAACAAAGTCCTTCTCAACAATCTCCCACATCTTTCTATTCATTTATTTCAAGTGAGCTTTCATTTGCTTCTTCCAATACCCATAGCTTGTGCCATCAAACTGAGGTGGCTTGCCCACATGATTTATCAAGTTGTTGTGAGCCATACTTGACACCGAAGGATGTTAAGCCTTGCAACAACGGTGACCACGGCTCCAATACCAATTGATAGGTTCGAAGAGGCTAAAGGGGGATGAATATCCAAATTAAAAATCTACAAACAACACTTGACCAAGCGGTTAGTAACACAAACGGCGAAGCAAATTTTGTGCTAGCCTACTCAAAATGCAAGC
The DNA here is from genome assembly GCA_038502445.1 of Eremochloa ophiuroides. Taxonomy (NCBI): domain Eukaryota; kingdom Viridiplantae; phylum Streptophyta; class Magnoliopsida; order Poales; family Poaceae; genus Eremochloa; species Eremochloa ophiuroides. The sequence goes on from JAHLJS010000006.1 coordinate 61,774,777, forward strand.
CTTCCTAACCGTTCTAGCTAAGTCTCTAGAAGCACACACAAGCTAGCCTAGGTTGCAACTACTTAACTCCTAGGTGGACAAGCAAACTACAAGAACTACTACTACGCAAGTAAAGTGCTCAAAGTAAGGAGAGAAATGTAGTAGCTTTACACCTCCGAGTAGAGTAGTTAGCCAATCACCGATATGAGTACCAATACACACGAAGGTGATGGTCACAATGAAGTCCAAATCAACACAAAGGAGACAAAGAATTTATCCCAAGGTTCACGTGCTTGCTGGCACGCTAGTCCCCGTTGTGTCGACCATTACTCGGTGGTTCGGTGGCTAATTGACAACCAATGTCAAGCTCAACCAATGAGCGCACGTGCAGTGTATTAGGCTACCTTGCGGCTCTTCACCGGAGAAGGTGCAAACCCCTCACGAAGACCTTCGGGAGTGGCTGGAGACAATCTCCAACTCCGCCAACTCTTCTGCTGCTTCAAGACCATCTAGGTGATGGCAATCTCCAAAAGAATAGATGAAAATCCACAGCAACAACGATCAACAAGTGCCCAATGATGATCTAAATGAACACAATGCACTTGGATCACTCCCTAGCTCACTATGGATGAGAATCAAGCTCTAGAGTGAGTGGGAGAGGCTTGGGAGGCTCAAGAGATACTTAGCAATGAGTGAAATGTGCAAGAGAGACTCACAAAACCGGTTGATCGGCAATTTATAGGTGAGGGTGAAAAATTAGCCGTTTTACAGTTTCTGCGTGCACACCGGACGCTGGTTAAGTGAGCACCAGACGCGTTCGGTGGTTGTCCGGTGTACCACCCGCTGACACGTGTACTAGCCATTTCAAATTTCCCGCAGCGCGCCAACTCACCGGACGCGGAGACATCGCACCAGACGCTCTGACGCCCGTGTCCGGTGCGCGAACAGAGAGCATCCAGAGAGCTCAAAGTCGCACCGGACGCGTCTACTTTTAGGTCACTGGACGTAGGCAGCGTCCCGTGCTTTCACTCAGTCAAAAAGCACATTTCTTCACCGGACGCTCGAAGAACATCACCGGACGCACTGGAGTTACTGTTCCAGCGTCTGGTGCTTACTCAGAGAGGTTCCAGAGAGGCTCTGGCTGCACCGGACGCGTCCTGTGCGCGCCCACCGGACGCGCCCAGCATCCGGTGCACCTCTGAGAGCTATTTTGCCCTCTCTTCGACAACCTTGCTTTTAGGTGCTAACAACCAAGTGTATAAGCACTTGGGCACGTGTGTTAAATTGTTTTTAAGTTCATTTGCAAGATTTTAGGTTAGTGCTCTAGATCTAAATGCATATGGTGAACTATGTCAACTAGAGGCACTTGATGACTGAGATTGTTAACGAAATTTCATCCCCCTTAATAGTACGGTCATCTAACCTAAATGTGATCACACTCTCTATAGTGTCTTGATCACCAAAATGGAAAGAGCCCTATTGAATTCACCTTTGCCTTGAGCTCCGTCGTTTACACCAAGTGTTGAAGCATTTGATCTTCGTGTTGATGGACTTACTCCAAAGGCTTGGATGCCGTCATAGCTCCACACTTGATCATCTAACCATACTTGTAGTCACAAAGCTTAAACACAATGGTTAGATACTAGGTGTCATCAATTAGCCAAAACTAAACTTAGAGCTTTCAACCACTTAGAACCTACCATAACTATCCGTGGGCCTAGCCGCACTTAAGGGTAAGATATAGCCTAAGCACCGCGCTTAATCTACAAAACTTACTACTCTAACTCGGGCCCAAGAATTACAGCACTCTAACCAAGCAATGAGACAACTATACAGCTGCTTAAAGTATAACAATAAATAAATGAAGTAGGGGATCTTTATTACCGATAAGAGTGAAGAATACCTATGGGGATATAAACCTCCGGTACTACAAGATAAGATATGGGCCGCACCATTAAGGCATTGCACCGCACGGTTATTGTACCAACTTGGATAGTTTACTTGTAACCTTGTCCCTTCAGATTATATAAGGAAGGGCAGGGATACATCCCACAACTCAACCTACATCTGATATCTTATTGCAATACAATCCACCAGCATAAAGGACGTAGGGTATTACGTCTCGCGATGGCCTGAACCTGTATAAATCTCGTGTCTCGCGCTCTCTGTGCAACGTTTGTTCATCTGAAAGGACCGGATAGGCTAGAGGGGGGTGAATAGCCTATAAAAGTTTCTACAAAACACTAGACCACAAGTTAGAATATTAGCAAGCGATTGTTGACACCAAAGGTGGCAAACGGATATACCGCAAGCGTACGGTAGTCAATGTAGCTTTCACCATGAGTATTTCAGGTATCGTATTTTCCATGGGGAACGTGAAGTGGACTAACTAGGTCCAAGATCGTCAGATAGTGATCAAGGATGTTGGTGATCAAAGAGGTTCAGAATATAGGTATAGAGAAGTTCTATATAGTAAAAGATATCTGGTCTTGGTTTTCTAAGTATAAAGAGGTTTACCACCTCCTCCCTTTACAAGAGGCAACAGGCGAAACAGGAGGAGATATAACTCCTCCCGAGGCGGCTGTACTATTGTCTTGATGCCCTGCCGTTTTAATAACTTGTCTTACACACGTGGTGGAATACGAAGACCAGACAAGGCTATCACCACTTGCTGGCTACCGCAAACAATCCGTGCGACAAGCGGCCCACACTGATAAGATATAGCCTAGACATCACGTCTACACTATACTTACTACTCTAATCTTAGCTAGAGACTAGAGCACTTCACAAAGTAAAGCAATGTGCAGGTAAAGCAAGTATATACTTAAAGTACCAGAACCAGAATATTAAATGCTAGAAGGACTCAAATGGAAAACTTACTAGAAGCCTGCATCCGCTGAGGTACACCTTGGAGAAGACTCCCGACAGGCCCGGGGCTTTCTCCTGAAGACTTCCCTCACTTTCTTCCCTCTTATTCTAACACTAAAACTACTATGATACACTTGGTATTTTCTCCTTTGATTGTTCTAAAGTGAAGGACTAGGGGGGTATTTATAGGGGGATGAAGGGCAGCGCCACGTCAGCGATCCGCGTACTTCTCCACCTCCACCCTTGGATCCACCGTCCTTGAAACCGCCTTGGATGGATGGCAATGATGCAATGAGCATGTGGGAGGCATGCTGGAAGTCGGTGGAGTAAGGCGGTGGCCTGGGCCCACCATGGGCGGTTCGGCCAAACCACCAGGTGGGACCTGCCAGGACCTTCTAGAAGCCTTGTGATGTCAGTGAAGTGATGCCTGTGAGGTGGGTCCACCAAGTGTGGTTCAGCCGACCCACCTCTGGTGAGTTGGGCCCACCACCTTGGTCCCCACATGTCATGGACTGTGGCTGTGTGATCCCCTTGTCTTTATCTTGTCGTTTCACACCTTGATCCGAGTGCTTTGCTCATTAGCCATTGATTGAGGACACAATTGCGATCCAAAGGTGCAAATAGACTCCAGGGGGTGTGCCACGGATCGTGCCACGTCAACATGGCCATGAGGGATCCCTACCTGGTTCGGCCGAACCATAGGGTTGGGCCACGTGGCTTCTGCTCTCTTACATATCACTCCATTACTTGATTCCATGAAGTTGGAGTGCCGGGGCCACTATTCATGGTTCGGCCGAACCATGAATAGTGTCCATCCAGTGCCTACTCGATCCTGAAGTGAAGTCCTTGAAAATTGTGACATTATCTTGCCATTTCGTCATAATTGGATTTTCATTATATCTTCATCTTGGGCTTCTAAACTCTGAAATCACCTGTTTTGAGTACCTGCAAACAAATACTAACATGTACATGTGAAACCAAGTTATTTTTGCCTATGTTACTATGAGTTTGCTTATTTCTTCCAAAAAGAGTGTTTTGTTGATGGTTATGATGGTAGAAAATATGGTATAAATACCGTCAACAGCGATGCTAAACACTAGCTCTAGGCTATCCTAAGCAAGCCACCTATGACAATATACTACACAAGATAGTAAGCACACAAACGCAAGAGACCCTCACTTTGACCCTAGAGTGAGAGCACCTAAACAAGTGAATAGCGCAAGTGTAAGGAATCGAGAAAGCTATACCACCGAGAAGAGTAGGGGCTGATCCAATCACCGGGAGATAACCAAAATGAATACCAAGTGATCAATCACCAATAGAGAGCCGGAAGACCAATCATCCACTCGAAAATGGAGAAGAGACAACACTCGATTTTTTTACCGAGGTTCACGTGATCGCCATCACGCTACTCCTCGTTGTGGCACCGGTCTTCCTTGGTGGATTGTGAGCTAGGCTTCACATGCCAATCCCTCACCGGGAGCCGCTCACCAACACAAGAGAAGTGGCTATAAACCATGAGCAATTCACTAGAGTCGGTTTGGCACTCCGCAGGAGAATAACCGCAAGAACCCCTCACAATCAACCTTCGGTGTGGGCTTGAACAATCACCAATCAATCTCAACACCGGAAATGCCTCCAAGCCGCTAGGGACACGGTAATGCTCCAAGAGAATAAGAACTCAGCCCTGGCTTGCTCTCAAGTGCTCTAAAATGCAAATCACTAGTAATGATGCACTTGAGGATCACTCAACTCACAAAGATGATCAAAAATGAACAAGTGAGTGAGTGAGAGGCTAGAGAGTGAGCGGGATCGTTGCAGCACATGACATAAGCTAATGGTTAGATCTATTAATAAGGACTCTCCACACAATTTACTTTATTACTTGAGTGAGGCCTATACACAATCAAGATCTGTGCTAACCAGCTCATGATAAACAGATCTGTTTGACTAAACATAAAAATCAATTGATATTCAATTAAGCAAGATAGATACAAAGATTTAAGCCGACAAGAACAGATCAAGATTGGGCAGATTGATGATGCTTAAAATAAATAAATAATAAATGATCATAAATAGCATCGATAACTTAATGAATCTAATCAACATGCCAAGTTAATTAGAGCTGATAACTAATCCTCAATTTAATCTAAGCATGACCTAGATCAAATGAGAATCGATAACTACCCGCATCCATCTAGCAATGCTGCACAAGCCAGAAACGTACTAACAATACAAGATAAACACGAGCGCGACGGTACTTACAGCAAGCCTGCGTCCGGACACCCAACTTGTCGAAGAACTCGCCGGTTCTACGTTATTCCTGCTCCTAGGGTTTTTAGCCGGCGACAAAAAAAGAGAACTGTTGTTGTATTGATTGACGTGTATTTTACAAGTGCCGCACCTCCTTCTTATATACGGTCTTTGGGAACGGAACAGATTTCCGGGATACAAAAGGATCATGTAACTAACAAGCTAACAAGATATTCCTATTTTTACTCCAGCTGCTTGCCGTGGCTTTCCTTCTGCATGTAGGCCCCATCTCCAAATAAGAAGCTAATTTATGCATCTTTGCAATTTATTGGTCTGCTTCTTCTTGTTACGTGAGCACACATGGACTCTCCAAAAATAGTAAACAATATTTTCCAATCGGCAACAAATGCTGATGGTTGGAGATATTTCCCTTGCTTCACGTGATGGCTTCCGAGCATTAATACCTCTCCCAAAAATAGTATAGAATATTCCCCTACTGACACAGCCAATTCCACGAGGTTATTATCCGATCGCACCTTAAAATAGCCGATCTTCATGCATGTGGCTTCTACAAATCCTCAGGATATTTCCTAGAGTCTCATATATGCATGACTTCTTTTCTCCTTGATCGGCTTCTAAATATCTTTCAATTAAGATATTTTCTTGCTCTTGACATCATCAAACGACTTCTCCTTTTAGGATGAACTCACCAAATTTTGGTGTAAACAAACCGCAAGAACCCCTCACAATCAACCTTCGGTGTGGGCTTGAACAATCACCAATCAACCTCAACACTAGAAATGCCTCCAAGCCGCTAAGGACATGGCAATGCCCCAAGAGAATAAGAATCAGCCTTGGCTTGCTCTCAAGTGCTCTAAAATACAAATCACTAGTAATGATGCACTTGAGGATCACTCAACTCACAAAGATGATCAAAGATGAACAAGTGAGTGAGTGGGAAGCTAGAGAGTGCTCACAAGTGTATGGCAATGAATCAAGTGTGCAAGAGAGTCACCAAGTGACCAGGGAAGAAGTATAAATACCCCTAAGTGCACTCTTAGCCGTTACCCCACAAGAAACAGCCGTTAACAGACTTTTTGGGACGTCGGACGCAACCCATCGGACCAAAGCCACGGTCCGACGCTCGGATTGAAGCCACGTGTCATCTCAGATTCAACCACAGCCGCTGGATCTCAATGGCTAACTGCTCGCGCCACTTTTCAAGTCGTCGGACTGGATAGCGTCGGACTAAACGCTCTCAACGTCCAACGTTTACAGAAACTACGCAGAGAGGATTTTAAAGGTCAGACTCTGTCCGACACCCTGCGTCGGACCAAAGCACTGCGTCTGATGCCCTGTCCTCAGCTCGCCACACACAGTGCCACGGCGTGAACTCGCCACACGGCGGCGTCGGACTGAGAACACTTGGTCCGACGCTCACCCTTCACCACTCATCAGACTGTCCGACTCACGCAGAACGCCACTGCTCAATGCCGTCGGACTCAACCAGGTTAGTGCGTCGGACCAACACTTCTTAGCATCTGATGCTGTGCAATTTTATGCAGAGAGTTCCCGAGAGCAACAGACTGCGTCGGATGATGTCCAACACCTAGCGTCGGACCAAATCAACTGTCCAACGCTCTGTCCACAGAGAGTTGCACAGCTGGGAGGACCGTCGGACTCAAACCAAAAGTCCGACGCCCTGAAGAACCCAGCGTCCGACGCTGCTTCCTCACTGATTCTAAGTCTATTTCTTCACCCTTGCTTCTATGTGCTAACACTCAAGGTCTTCAACACTTGTGCACAGTGTGTTAGTATTTTCAAACAATTTTCAAGGGTTTCTAAGTTGATCTCTAGGTTGAGTTAGTCAATGCACATGAAATGCAACCTAGAGCACTTGAGGGTAATCCAAACACTTAGTTCTCCCCTTAATAGTCGGCTATCTATCCTAAATGTAATCACACCCACTTGGTGTCTTGATCACAAAAAGAAAAGCCTACTTGGAGTTATACCTTTGCCTTCAACCCTTTTCTTTACACGTTATCATCTCCGCTTGATCCACCTTGCTTCTACCATGGTTGAGCCTTCCTTGATCATCACCATCAACCTCTAGGCTTCTCACTCTATGGATGGGACTAAATAAACCTTGCCAATACTTAGCAACTTAGGTTAGTCCTTAAGATGTCATTAATTATCAAAACCAAACTAGGGCTTTCATCGTCTCAAGCGTACCTTCACCGATCATCTACCACCTTGGGTATACCCGTCGGTGGACTATCGACGATATCTCGTCGACAGTTGGCGCGCCAGGTAGGGGGTATGCTTCCTGATTCCATGGTGGGCAAGTCAGATTTTTCTTCATCAACGTCGACGGCAGTGACCTTTATCATCAACACGGCGACACAATCCATGACATCATCCCGCGAGATCGTCCCATCGACCACATCAGCTTAACATCAACCCAAGTGCAGCACCGTCGGGGGCAAATTAGCTTTCGGCGGCGGCACCGTTCAACACTTGGATCCAGATTCGCATCTACTACACAACGATCTACAGCGACAACGCCGTTCGCCAGCTTCTGATGGGACTCGTCAACCTGGGATCCGATCTACAAGGCCATATAACTAACAGCCTAACGTCCCCCTGATTCGGCTTTATGGCTTCGGCACTCGATGATCTCCAATGACGGCGTTCATCAACAACTTGCATCCGAAATCGATTCATCGCCTCTCGTCATCAACAACTTTCATCAACTCGTTCATCAACAACTTGCATGCTTACTCCGCACGTGCTGGTCCCGACTGGCTCATCAGGCCAACGATCTGTACACATGTATGGCAGTACGTTGTACAAGGCCATTACGAGACCGTATTTGGACGGGTGTATGCACGTACATGCACCATGCAAGTACGGACGGATGTTTGGTGATTAGATTCCAACGTCACGGATGAACAAAGCTAAGTCATGCTCTTATTTTAATAAAGATATTCTATTATTCATGATTCGTTCACGGATTTCTCTACAAATTTACATGATATTTGTTGTCAGGCAATCAGTTGCGCATCTCATCGTCAACGCCCTACGACGACCTCGTCGTCGTTCATCTACGACAACAATAAGCTTGGAACCGTCCGAGCCATCCAGCAAGCCACGTCGAGCCATTGTGCGAGCCATCACGCGAGCTACGTGAAGCAACTCCTCCAAGCTGCTAAGCGGCACGCCGACCACTCCGCTCGACGTCAATCAAGCTAAGTGATATTTTTAATATTCTTCTACATATTCTTTGACCTCCATATATCTCCAGAAATTATCTCCATGGTTCTTCACCGCCGACCTCTCCATAAGCCCCGACAAAGTTTGGGCAACTCGCCAACGATTTCTCCATAAGCCCTGACCATGCTCGGGCACTCAGAAAATTTTCTCCGCCGACGAGATACTAAGTATCTCTCCGTTCTCTTCTCTTAAGGGTTGGTTAACGTATCTTGCTAGCACACACCTTAATCCGTGAAACCTGCCTACGCCCCGTAAGCCGTAACTCTAATGGTCATGTTAAGAAACCTCTGAACCATACGCCAGGTCAGGTGCTGAAACGTAACAGACCAACCACCATGGAAAATTACGTGACCTCACAAGAGCAAGAAACGGATAATCTTATCAAGAGTTCTATAATATTGGGATCCGCTCCAAAACCTACATCATGTACTACCCACTGTACATATTTATTTTGCAGGAAGTCGTCGCCGTCCTCTTCGCCGCTCCTCGCCATCCTCACGCTGTTCGGACACCGTCTCCGACCACGTTGGGGACTCGTCGCCGCTCCTCGCCGTCCTCGCGCTGCTCGGACTCTATCTCTGACCACACTGGGGACTCATCGCCGATCCTCGCCGTCCTCATCGTCCTCGCGCTGTTCGGACACCGTCTCCGACCACGACGGGGACGGATCACCGCTCCTCGCCGTCCTCGCGCTGCTCAGACTCTGACCACGCTGGGGACTCGTCACCGCGCCTCATCGTCCTCGCGCTGCTCAGACACCGTCTCCGACCACGCTGGGGAATCGTTGCCGCTCCTCGCCATCCTCGCCCTGCTCGGACTAAGCTTACAACCAGGCTGGGGACTCGTCGTCGCTCCTCGCCATCCTCACACTGCTCGAACACCATATCCAACCACGCTGGGGGCTCGTCACCGCTCCTCGCCATCCTCGCCCTGCTCGGACTAAGCTTCCGACCAGGCTGGGGACTTATCGTCGCTCTTCGCCGTCCTCACACTGCCCGGACACCATCTCTGACCACGCTGGGGACTCGTCACCACTCCTCGCCATCCTCGCCCTGCTCGGACTAAGCTTCCGATCAAGCTGGGGACTCGTCATCGCTCCTCGCCGTCCTCACACTGCTTGGAATAAGCCTCCAACCAGGCGGGGGACTCGTCGCCGCTCCTGGCCATCCTCGCCCTGCTCAGACTAAGCTTCGACCAGGCTGGGGACTCGTCGTCGCTTCTCGCCATTCTCACGCTGCTCGGACTACGCCTCTGGCCAGGCGAGGGACTCGTCGCTGCTCCTCGCCGTCATCACGCTGCTCGGACATCGTCTCCGGCCACGCTGAGGCTCCTTGTCGTCCTTGTCGTCGCTCCTCATCGTCACCGACCACGCTGGGGACTCGTCGCCGAGCTGTCAAGTCACTCCATGCTGTTCGGATCAGGGTGCTGATCTTGGGCAGCACATCGGGGGTCTTGATATGCGCCTCGCCATGCTCGGGGACTTCGTCATTGTTGGTATAAATTAACAGCACTCTATTAAATAAGATTGTATTCAGATTATCCGCAAGCGCACAGATAAAATACCGCTGTCACATTTCACCCGGAGGTTTTAAATATCGAATCCACAAGGAACAGTAGGTGATAATGACCAAGCTGATGAACTTAACCCTACAATTAGGCTAGATAATATCAAGAAAGAGAAAATAGCTAATGATTATCTAGTTCCAACAGCCGGTAAGCTTTGAATAATATCGTTCTAACTGGGCAGTGAAATGAATAAGAGTGGAAATCAGAGTTCCCTCCTACCGAACACTTATACACATATCGATCCTATCAACAGGAAGTGGACTACAGAGGAATCAACGTAGCTGTCACCTACGCGAACTACCACTATCCGGCCAATCAGGGGACATTCACAAGTAAACCTAGCCTAAGCACCACGCCTACACTACAAAATTCTACTTCAATCAAGCAATTATCAAGATCAAAGTACTCAATATGAGTTGCAAACTTAAGAACGAATAAGAACAAATGCTTACTTGAATTAGAAATTAAATATAAAAGTACCTCAGAACGCAGCTCCGGGCGAGAGAGCTGAATCCAGACGAATACAGCTACGAAGAAACACCGACAGGCCAGAACTCCTCCAGAACTCTACTCCTCTACTCTATCTCTCTACTTCTCTAGACAAGACTAGATCTAGAAGAACTAGTCTCTTCTAATTGCTACATCTAACCCTAACTGGAGGTATTGAATTGAAGCTCAGGAATAGGGATGCCTCCAGGGGGGTCTGCCGCTTTATTTATAGCCCGCTGGGATGAATACGCGCTGTTGGATCAAATCGACTTGAAACAAGGGCTGAGATGCATCGTGGGAGGCGGTGAAAAAAGATTCTAGAAGGCGGGGCCGAAACCCTAGGGAGGCGCCGGCCGGCCTCACTTTGTGGGGTCTCAGGCCCCGGTTGCTCGGGTGTGTTTCAGAGCCTTCTAGAGTTCCGATGACGATGTTTCCTTCGCGGTTAAGTTTCGTGTCTTTTACGCACTTTAATCCCTCTTTTACGCTTTTCTGGAATACCCCCTGAAAAACACAGAACATGCAAAACTCGTGAAAATTATCTGTTAAAACCCTAGACTAGTGTGTATTCATGTGTTCTTTCATGTCTAAAGTTCTAATAAAAGTTGACGTTATCGACCGTCAACAGTCATTACTTAACATGATCAACAATTTTCAAGAATTTTTGACCCCGACACCACGTGACTACGCCACCTACTATCAGACTCGGGGACTAAGTGGATATACTTCACCTAACGGTGAAGGTATTGGTTTTGAAGAACCAAAAGTGGATACATTATACCAAAGAGAATCTCTTTTTCAAATTTTTTCTGAGCTCCTTATGTCCGTCTGGTCAAGCAACTCCAAAGATCTGCACCTCCTGACGAATGCAAGGCGCTCAAAGACTAGCTGTGGGGATATAAACCCCCGATACTACAAGACAAGATATGGGCCGCACCATCAGAGGTGGCCCGGCCCAGAAGACGAAGGCGTGCGGCGCAAGACATTGCACCACACGGTTATTGTACTAACTTGGATAGCTTACTTGTAATCTTGTCCCTTCAGATTATATAAGGAGGGGCAGGGATAGATCCCACAACTCGACCCACATTTGATATCTCATTTCAATACAATCCACCAGCACATAAGACGTAGGGTATTACACCTCGCGGCGGCCTGAACCTGTACAAATCTCGTGTCTCGCGCTCTCTGTGCAACGTTTATTCGTCTCAGGCGCACCTTCACCGATCATCTACCACCTTGGGTATACCCCTCGGTGGACTATTGATGATATCTCGTCGACAATACCGCATAGGAGGTCGCTGACAAGCCCGGCTCCTCCACAGACTTCCTCTTTCTCCCGACTTCTCTCTTACTACTCTACTCTTCTCTAGCTAGCACTATTTCTAAGAGCAGAGCTTCGCTAGAGAGAGAGAGAAAGAGAGAGCAGGAACTACTTCTAACTATAGAATGAGCTGAATCTCTAGTGGTTCCGGTTACAAGTGAAGTAGGGGGTCCTATTTATAGTGCAGGAGAGCTCCAGGGGTACTTGTGGGTGCTCCGGAGGTCCATGGCCCGAAGTGGCAGGGCGAGTGCCCTCCTAGGAGGGCGAGCTCTCTATGATTTCACCGCCTCACCATCCAACGGCCGTGGCTCCTCCCCAAAGACGGTTGTAAGGTCGGTTGATCCTCGTTTTGCGGTTGTAGAGTCAGTTTGTGACCCTTGGAGGATGACATGTGGGTCCATGGATCCTTGATACCTTCATCTTGCACCATTGATTGAAAACCGACTTTGATTGATGGCTAGGATGGCTTCTAGGGACCTTCACTTGGATTGTGGACATGGCAGGTGACTGAGGCTGGGCGGGGCGCCCTGTTGATAAGGCTCCCGGATCCAAGTGAAATGATTTTGAGCCATTGATGTTAAATCAACGTGCCACAACCTGTTTGGGAGGATGTGACACGGATCCGTGACATGGCAATGTGCAAATGGTGCCAACAGGGGCGGGCGCCCTGTCACTTGGCTCAAACGTGGCTCCTGTCATGTGTGTTGCTCAAATATGCCTTGGTTTGCTTCATTTCTACCTATTTTGCACCTGCAACCATAATTCTCCAAGTACAAGTGGAACTAGGTGAGTTTCAAAGTGAGTTCTTTGCGTTTCATGTGGTTTTATCTTGATTATGGGTGAGATGTTGACGGTAAAACAGGGTGTTAGCGACTGTCAAGAGCGTGGCATATGCCTCGATGTTGTTGCTGGCAAGCAGCGACGGCAGTGAATGCTTGTGCTGACAGCGGTGACCTCATCGGTGGTATGGTGCGAGCAGTGGGTTAAGGGGGTCCTCGAGTTGCCTGGATAGAGGGGGTGGTGGGTGACACAGTTGTGTGGCTGTTGCGTGCAGTCGACACGTCGATGCCTCTGTGAATGGGCTCCTGCAGGGCGTTGGGACATCGGCGAGGGTTGTGCGAGCGGGTTTGGCGTTTAAATTTTTTGCCTAACATTCATGCCACAAAGTCTTTGGCAAAAAATTTTGCGACGCACCGGCACCACTTTCCTTGGTGAGGGCGTCGTGTCTTCCCATATGGCGTTGACATCCATGGGTGAAAACCTGGTACATTATGGATGTCTGACAGTGGTGTCATTGGCGTCACTCCCTTCATGAAGGCATCACATTTTGATTATCATCATGGCTTGGAGATCTCCTTCGGCGTTTGCCGTTTTTGTCGCTCGGTGGACGTGTGGAGGTAGATCTTGCAACGTGAAGTCATAATTGTCGCATTAGACGTGACTTGACAACAATGACACGCTGCGAGCCCCCCTTCATCGTTGTCTGGGGCTCTGTGGAGAGTCTGCCTCCCGTGCGGGTGAGGTATGGGCTCGTGAATGGAAGTCAAAGTTGCTCTTGTTTGAGGTTGGCAATGATAACCGATTACAGTCTCATGCTTTGGACCCATCGATTGGTGGTTCGTGGGTGGCCTACCATCGGAAGTCGGAGCTACTCGTAGCTTGGCTTCTATATTCGACAATAACGACCCATGGCAGTGCGTCGTGCTGGTGCCCAACTGCATCACGTGGGGTTCTTAGCCTCTCAAATACTCTGTGGGCATATCTTTTGATTAACCTTCTTGTATATAAATGTATTCGTCTTAATTGAGCAATACAGCTTTTGCCTTCATTTAAAAAAACAAAAATCAAAACCCTAATTTAGCGTATAATTGACCTACCACAAGGTTTTGCTCGGTCCTTTTGTTTGACTGACCATTGCCCCTCATATACTAATCACCACTAGACCTAACTAAATTGAGCCCGACCCTACATGAGCCCATCGGGTTTTGGTCCGCCAACGAACCTTAGTGAACAGATGAAATCCCAGGTTTGGTTTAGATAATTGACGACACCTAAGGGCTAACCTATTTGTCTAAGTGCATGACTTAAAAATATGTCGTCCAACCCATGGTGTCGAGCTAGTTGAGAAGAAGGTGATAATCACAAGAGCTCAACCATGGAGATGACGAAATGAAGAGTGGAGAAAGAAAGGAAGAAAAGGAAAGCTAGAGGCAAAGGTTCTTTTGGTGATTAAGACTTCTAGTGGAAGTGATCACATTTAGGATAAATAGCCAACTATCAAGGGGAGAAGTAAGTAGTTGACTTACTTTCAAGTGCTCTACGTTGCATCTCATGCGTGGCATACACTTTAAACCTAGATCACAAGTGACTAACCCTTGAAAAATGCTTTCAAAGGCTAACACACTGTGCACAAGTGGTAGATAACCTTGATGTTTAGCACTTAGAAACAAGGGTTCAAGAATTAGACTTAATACCTGAGTAAAGTGAGCGCTGAACCATTGTGTTGAGTCCGACGGCTAACCCTAGCGCTCTATTCTCTGCGCTGAGAGCATCGGACGCACGCTGTTGGTCTGGTGCAGGGCATCGGACAACGTCCAATGAGGTCTAGAGCTCTTTGGTCGTTTCTGCAAGCCACCAGACGCTGAGTGGGATTCGTACGGTGCACTAACTGAGCTACGTCCGGTGCTGGCTAGTTCGTGAGAGTTAGACATTGTTCTTTCGTCCGAGGGCTGCAAGTGTGTGAGCACCGGACTATTTCTCCAGAGTACAACTGGTAGTAGCCCTTGAGAGAGGATTCAATGAGAACTATGGGGAAGCTTGAGCTTACCTCCTTGAAAATATCAGAGACGTTAACGTAAGTTTGCAGCAAGACCTCATTTAAACTTTCACATTTATATCGTGTACTTAGATTGTCTGCTTTACATTCCTAGTTTACCTTTTTTTAGTTTACTTGCTAGACCTGGATTTGGAATCTAAGTTGCATACCTCGTTTTGCGGTGGCAAACAATGTCAACATGTGCTTTGCACAATGATCCTGGGGTGGTTTTGTTTCGTTGGCACCGGTACCGTGGCAGTTGTATCAATGGACAACCATGCTGATGTATTCCGCCCATGGTCCAGCCGTCTCTTTAACATATTCTCGACCGAGGGCTCTGTTTACCTGCACTCCAAATTCCAAAAGTTCCGTTGCATCAATGTTTGGATATATTTATAGAGTATTAAATGTTGATGAAAACTAAAATTAATATAATAGCTTCGTAAAACATTGCGAGACGAATATTTAAGTCTAATTAGATCATGATTGAACACTTACCGTTAAAAGTTAGTACGTTATTATAATAAAAAAATTCAAAATATTGAATCTAAACACACTGTGAATCACCACTGAGATGGTCTCTGCAGCTTGCCACAGAGAGGAGGGGACGAGACCAGACTACAATGAATGGAAGGGAAAAAAAGATGAAGAGAGCTCCATAATGAAATTGTTATAAGTCGGACGGTTGGATAATTTAAAAAAGACAGTAAGCAAAATTGTTTGGGTAGACTGAATGTTTTCTTTTACATCTCTGATCGTACTAAGCAGGACATACTTTCCCTGAGCACGCAGGCACGCAGAAAGGCGCTTATCCGGCAGTCAGCTTCAGACGATGGCTTATGCGTTAATCTGAAGGCACCTTTACCTTTCAACAGTGGCAGTGACCAGTGTCAGAAGCATCTGTGGCACGGAGTATATATATGGGAAAATTCCTCATCGCTGCAAACTTAATCCCTCCATCGACGGAAGAACGTAATTCACGTTTTTCAACAAATCAAACTGTTTGAATTCTAACTAAATTTATTTAAAAAAGTACAAACATTCATGATACAAAATAAGTACCATTTGATTAGCTATTGAATATATTTTTATTATAAATTAATTTGGAGACATAAATCCTCATTACTATAAATTTAATTAAACTTGAGCCAATTTGACTGCACGCATCCTATAATTACGTTCTTTTGCGGACGGAGGTAGGACTTCATTGCCATTGAAAATTATACAGTCCCTTCATTGCCATTTATTTACATGTTTTGATCCCTTCGTTGTCATTACGGTTATATAAAAAGGCCTTAATCCTTGATTGCCATCCGTATAGATAATTTATTTCCTTAAATACCATTGAAAAATGTCGTTACTAGGTGTTCGCTACACATGACTAATTCCGTATGTACTATAGATATTTTTTTATTTATCTCTAGGACTATTAGAAAAAGAAAAAAATCAACACCCTCCACTGTTCTAAGGTAAAAAAAACAGCACATCCTTCCATATAAAGCGTGATGCATGTCCAAATTCATTTTTAAAAAATCTCCCTCCTTAATGTGAACTTTTTCTGATCTGATAACTGTTGTGAACATTATGATTTAAAATAAAATTCATAAGTTTTTTCTGTTTCTAATCCATTACAACGTGTTTATTACACAGGACTTACACAGTGAGCATTGTTGATAACCAAATTTGACCATTTTTTAGAGTTTTGGCTTGATAGTATGCTTAGAAATTTATTTTGCTGGATTACTTAAATTCAGTTTACTTCAGCTTAGTTATCAAACTTAGTTGTGATTATTAGAATGAAGCTGGTTATGTATTGATATTGCTAATATTGTGTTAATATTTGACAAAGCAGAAATGCAAAGATGCAACATTAGCTAAATACTGAAATATGCAATTGCTTTTGTTTATTCGGCCACCACCTTTATTTTCATTTAGAGATAGTACCGAATTAAACTTAAATTTAATTTAATTAATCATATGAAATAAATTGCCATAGCCACGGTCAAGCTTAGACTATAAAAATGATAAAATCTAGCTATTAGTGGTGCGTATGAAATTAGTCCTGTGTAACGAACACCTTATAACGGATGGCGATAAAGGGATTAAGGCCAGTCTTGTTCTAATTAATTCAGTCTTGAGTAGTCTTTCTATGTTTATGATGTCTTTTTTTCAAATACCAAAAGGGGTATTGGAAAGATTGGACTATTTTAGATCCTTTTTTTAAGGTGATGAGCAAAAAAAAAATGGCTCACTAAGTGGGAAGTGATTTACACACCGAAAGATCAAGGCGGCCTAGGGGTTTTAAATTTAGAGGTTCAAAACAAATGCCTCCTTAGTAAGTGGCTTTTTAAGCTTTTAAATGACGATGGAATTTGGAAACAAATGCTCAGAAGAAAATACTTAAGAAATAAAGAGCTGACATAGGTTCAGCTCATGCCCGGGGATTCTCAATTTTCGAATGGCCTAATGAAGGTCAAGGACGAATTTCTGGGGATTGGTACATTTCAGCTTGGGGATGGAGCACAAGTTCGCTTTTGGGAGGATTCGTGGATTCAGCCACGTCCTCTAAAAACGATCTTTTTTCGTCATTGTACAATATTGTTAGAAAGAAAAGTGCGTCTGTGCAAACGGTACTTTCTACAACACCGCTCAATGTAGCCTTTAGGAGATCTCTCTCGGGTAATAACTTGAGGGCATGGCACACCGTAGTGCTTTTGGCGTAGCACATTAATCTTTCTAATGAGAGAGACCGTTTTAAGGGGGTGTTTGGCATGGCTCTAGAGCCAAACTCCAGGAAACTCCAGGCTAGAGCTAACCAAACACTCCAACTCCAGAGTAGCCCAACTCCATAGAGTTTGTGGAGCTCTAGTTCATTTTGGTGGAGCACCTGTTTTTCAACTCCAGAAACCTCCCAAATAGACATGGACATAGAGTTGTAGGGAAATTACCCACTTTTGCCATCCATTACCCAACGAATCGTTATTTCGTTCTATTCTACAGAGGCCCGGCCCATCCACCATCGCCCCTCCTGTTCGTTCGCGCAGGCCGCACGACCGCGAGCAAAGGTGGCGTGCCCTGGCGGTCCACCTGGCCGGTCGTTCCGGCGGCGCACCTCCGGCGAGCATGGCCGCACCCCTCGGCGTTCCTCCCCCTACTGCAATCGGGCGGCTCCCCTCCTCGCCGGCTGCAGTCGCTGCCGCGCCCAAACAAAGGTAGTCGCCGCCCCTAAATCCAAACCCTAGCCGCCGGGAAGACATCTAATCCAGCCATCGTGTAGGTTCTAAGGAGAAGTCGCTGCCTTCCAAGGACAAGCCGCCCTCCAAGGAGAAGCAGACGCCATTCAGGGACCTTGCGCAGCCACCCTGCCCGTCCAAGGTATGCTCTCTGTTTTTTTTTTTTGAAAGAAGAATGTCATGAATTGCTTGTGGATTAGTTTTTTGTGCTTGTGGATTTGTTTGTTGTGCTTGTGTATTTTGCAACTCTATGATGTCCTGTTGTCTACTGTATTGCTTGTCCAGTGCTAGATTAATGGATTAGTTTTGCATGTCATTACTGTATTGTGATCTGAATGCATATTATGAGTTCATATAGATGCCGGAAATTGAGTGCCACGCGGAGAACACTAGGATCCTATGTGGTTTGATGGCCAAACAAGTTGAGAAAGGAAATCGGCCAAATACATTCTTGAATGCAGTTGGCTATGCTGCGGTCGAAAAAGGTTTCAAAGATAGGACAGGTTTAGATGTCACCAAGATGCAGATCAAGAACAAGTGGGATAAATTAAAGGAAGATTTCAAGACATGGAAAAAACTTACGATGAGACAAACAGGAATCGGGTGGAACAACGGCACTATTGACATGAACGATGAATGGTGGAAGAAAGCTAGAGCCGTAAGTGTTTACATGTATTGCGAGAGGTTTCCTTCTGTAATTAGTCGATATTATTGTTTGTTGTAACATGTGTTGGTCTCTGTCATTTTTTCAGGATATTCCAGGCTGTGGGAAGTTTAGGAAGCAGTCCTTGCAAAATGAGGACTTGCTGTCTACTTGTTTTCAAGGCATCGATGTATTTTAGATGTCTGGAAGTGAAAGTGATGACAATAGCGATGATGATAATCAGTTTTGGTCTCTCATTCAAGGTGGTGCTAAACTTGCAGAAGCTTATGTTAACATCTTCATGGACAACAAATATGCTAGTGGGCATGCTAGTGGGGGATGTGGACTTTGCTAATTTCGATCGAGATCCAAATTATGTGCCTACTATCCCGAGAAGGTACAACAAATATGCTGTGTCTCATCATGCCTCTGATGGATCCACTTCGGAACCAAGCTTTGTGACTATGGACGCATTTCGTGATAGTTTGGCTACATCCGTGGCATTAGCTTAGAATTAATGTAATCATATTATTAAACTATGGATTTGTATCTCGAATTATTTTCTTGGACTTGTATGTTGGATTATTTTAATTTGATGGATTATTCGGTTATCCTAGAATTATTTTTATAATTACCTGCTTATTGAAATACAATGGTGCCAACCAAGGGTAAAAACGGCAAACCAAACAGATAAAAACACTAGTCTGGAGTTCAGAGTACTCTTCTAGCCAAACACCTCCCGCATATAGCTCCAACTCCACTCTGAGCTAGCCCCACCTGGATTTCTGGAGTGGAGCTATTCTGCTTGCAGTTAGAGCCATGCCAAACAGGTTCTAAGTGGGGTTGCAACAAAGTGGTCTGTTTTCAGTTAGCTCTATGTATAAAGCCTCTTTAAATAGATATGTACTGACATATAATAAAAAACTTTAGAAATTGAAGATACCACTAAAAATTAAAATATTTGTGTGGTATTTGTATAAAGGAGTAATTTTAAGAAAAGACAATCTGGCCAAAAGAAATTAGAAAGGTCAGCTGAGGTGTGCTTTTTGTTTCACAGATGAGTCGATACAATTTTTTTTTTTATTGTCATATAGCCAAGTTTATTTGGAGGATGGTTTAGGTTGCGTTTAACTTGACACCTCCGAACATGTTTACTGATTGGTTGCGACATGTGAACAAACGGTTAAGGTCAAGTGTGCTAGTAGGGGCAATTGCAGTTTGCTGGGCACTTTGGCTGACCCAAAACGATGTTGTATTTAATAAAACCACGTCACCTTCATACCTGCAGTTGTTATTCCGAGCGACTCATTGGATCAGGTTTTGGTCACAGTTACAGAAGGAGGATGCTCACCTTATGCTAAAGACGGGATCCAGGATTCATGAGACAGCCGCGATAGAAGTCTTTGCTACACACGGCTGGAGATTTAGCAATAGAATTGCTATTTAAGGCTGTTTTTTCCTTTATTCCATAAACATTGTGTGGTCAATGTCGCAATCTTTTGTTTTTTTGAGGTTCATTAGAACTTTTTCCTGGACGTTGCTTATAGTATGAACAGCCATATGTATCGATCGATACAGAAGCTAGGATATTAATATATTCCTTTTTCTAAAAGATATAACGGTAATGGCAGCGAGAGGTTAAAAATTTCTACATAGATGGTAGCGAAAGTAGTCTATAATTTTTTTATGGTAATAAAGGAATTGATATAGGTTTCAGCGGCGCAAATTTTCTCTATATATATCCTCCGCCTGCGCCATCACCAAAGCAAGAAGCATATGCACCGCGTATTCGCCTTTGTTTTGGTTTGCTCGAGTGAGTTGCCTAGGCATACCACGGAGAGAAGGAAGAGAGAGCGGCGGAACAGGCGCCCTGCACAAGGCAAACAACAGACGCAGAAAGACCAGGCGTGCGAGGCTTCGCAAGCAAGCAACTGCCGCCAGTTGAATGCGGATGCCATGGCATGCGGGAGTAAAAAAATAAGCGCCAATTTTAACCATAGTGACTAATTGTGAGAGAAAAAATAATGTTCTATTGTTAAAAATAAACACTGATTGCTTAAACGAACATGTGGAAAAGGCAGCTATTTTTGGTTTTTGAAAAATAAGTTTAATTAAATATATAATAAAAAACATTAATATTTACGGCATATAATTAATATCATTAAATATAGTTTCAAATAAATTTAGTTGAAGATATAAATATTGTAAAGTGCCCCTTGAGCCCCGAGCCGCTCTCCCCGCGGGTGACTCGGGCGGCAGCAAAACCTAGCCACTGCCCGTCCCTTCCTCCACCTCTCCCGCCGCGCCGCCGCTGGAGTGGGTCACGACAGGGCTACGCGGCCTGCCAGGATGGCGGCGGCAGGGATTTTCCTCTCGCAACTAGCGGCTTTTGGTGGTGTTGGCGGTGGTGACCGGCAAGGCGTGACTTCAGCGAGTTGCGTGGGGTTGCGCCAGGGGCGCCCGCCAGGGCTGCGGGAGCGTCGGCTGGAGCCCATCCAGCACAACGCGGAGGTGGTGGCGTCTCTCTCCTTCGTTTTTTCCCTTCCTCCTTGGCGTGACAGCGGCGCCGGGGCCGGCCTGCGCTACTTCAGTGCCTTGGCTGCTGGATCCAACGTCCCTAGGGCGGGGAATGACGATCGCAATATCGACCATGGCGCTGGTTCGGGGGCAGCGGATCCTCAGGCCCTACTGGACAGATCCACGGCTCTCTGGGCTAGGGCGGCGCCCATGATGGTGGGGCATTCGTCCTTGGCGATGGTTGGTCGAGGCTGGTGTTGGTATTTCTAACGTCACCACAAAAAATAGAGTTGGATTCTATCCTCAGTAATGGCGCCAAAAATGATGGGAGGTATAATTTAATGTGCCACCTGATTAGCCTACAGATCACTTCAACTCTTATCCTTTATCTCTTAGAAATAATTAGGTTGTCATCTCCAGCATGATTCACAAAGATCTCTCCTTCTAGCAAGTGACTGGAAAATATATTATATTATATCCGCAAGCGTATAGATAAAATATACACCATTGTAGTATTTTACCCAAGAGTATTTCGGATTGTCATTTATATATTACCACTAGGAAGGGTTGGCAATAAATGGGATACAGGTAGATAGATAGTTATCATATGCAAATGCAAATATGGAGAATACCATACATGATCTATTTACTCAGAACAGGGGTTATGTTACAATAATAATGATATATATGATAAACATAATGATCAATCAACTAATCAATAAATAATGATCACTTAGAGCACTTCCTATTTAGGCATTAGCATGGATTAGGTAGAAGCATAAGGATATCTTAAGTCATTCTAACTATACTATGAAAAGCATATTAAATTGGTGCAATTATACTAGCAATCATGGCAAAGATACCTCATATTCATACTAAGGAAGATCAAGATCATAGCCAGCCTTCTAAAGTAATAATAACTTCCTACTCTCCCTACATTCGGAGTGTGAACTACAAAGGACTCAACGGGAGTGTCACGTCCGCATCTACCACAAAACTCAGAATATAAGACGCATTTGCAGACAAACCACATCTAACCACCATGCTTACATGTTGTTCATCACCCATCTATGATATCAATGAATGAGAACTATACAAACCTATGTATGAATATGAATGCATCCTAACTATACAAAGTATACAATCTAGATAAGCAATGAATAGCATAATTGAGAACATAATCAATAGTAGAATAATGCCAATCAACTTTATCTCAAGCACTCAAAAGAGGTTTAATATACAAGAGAGAGCTTACAATGGCTTCGGGAAGCCTCTACCTCCAGACAAGATCCAGAACTCAAGTAGAACTTGCCTCCTTCTAGTTCTAACCTATGTACCTATGCTCTAGATGGTGAAGCTCTAATGATTTTAGGGTTTCTGGCTCTGTTCTCTATTCATCAATTGATTGGTGTGAAACCCTGGGGGGTTTAGGGCTGTTTATATAGGCTGGTGGGATGAACCGTAGCCTTTGGATCAAACCAACTTTAACGGGTGGTGAAGATTGATCCTCAAAAACAGATGTGAGTCCACGTCGAAACGCACACGAAAAGGACACTCTGATAGGCCGGCCGACCTGATGAGTGGGTCGGCCGACCTCCCCCCACAGCCAAGCGGGCCCCGCTTCGTCAGGCGTGTCTCTGGTGTTCTCTAAAATATTTTTGATCCCCTTTCGTGGCGGAATTCAATGTTTTAGTCCGACATGTGGGTCTCCCTTGATTCTTTTCTGATTAACCCCCTGCAAAACACCGATTCACCAAAACTGTGAAATTTTGTCAGTTAAAGCCATATTCTATGGTGGTGTTTGCCTTTATACCCTTAATTCATATTTGGTTGACGAGTAAAATCATACAATAATTACCTTCAACAGCTGGCAGCGCCACTAGTGGGTGTCGATGTCAGCCTCGACGGCCAGAGGCGGCTTCGGCGTGCGGCAGTGCTGCGTACACGGCAGGGTGAGCCCGGTTCTATGCGTGGCTTGGTCGAGGGGTGGCGGTCGACGCGGCTGTGCGGCTGTTGTGCGCAGCCGGTGCATCGATGCTCCTCCGAAGGAGCTTTTATAGGATGTCAAGGCGGCAGCGACGACGATGGTGGCGGCAAGCGGATCCGACATTTTGGGACAACGTTTGTGTTGGGGGTATCTTGGGCGAAAACCTCGGCGACGGTGACGCAGGTGGGCTACAATTAAACGACTTCAAATAAAAAAAATTTCAACTACAAAGTTTTAGATCGTGTTGATGGCTATAATTTTAATATAAAGTTTGTCTTCATTCGAGTTCATATGAAAAGTTATAAATTATTTTTTGATATTAAGTTTTTAGATCGTCATGTTTGGACCCAGGTGACACAGCCGGACAAGTTTAGGGACTGGGATGATACAACTGAACAAATTTGAGGACCTAAATGGGTGATTTACAGGTTTAGGGACCGGGATGACACAATCGAACAAGTTTAAGGAGCTAAACGGTCGATTTGAGAGTTTAAGAATCAGGATAACACACCAGCACAAGTTTAGAGTCCGCCAGTGCACTTTACTCTAAATAATAACACACTTGTTATAACAAGTCCCAAATCCAAGTGAGAGTGCCCACGCCTCTCTTCCTCGCCTCCATATATAACGCGGCACACTCGCGAGTGGTGCGGCACAGGATTGGGCTCGGTGGCGGCGAAGGCTATATGAGCGGTCTCATCACGAGGATCGGCACCGTCGCCCGCTCACCCATGGCGGCCGCGGCAGTCGCTGCCATCGGCAGCAACGACATGCCACGGAAGCGCCCGCGTGGCCCCAGCAGCAGCAGCAGCGTCAGAATGGAGGGCAGCAGCAGAGGAGGCGACGGCGGCGGCTGCTGCTGCTCGAGCAGCGGTAAGGGGCTTGCGCCCGCGGAGCCGACGAGGCTGGTGGTGATCGTCGGCGCCACGGGCACGGGCAAGACCAAGCTGTCCATCGACGCGGCCGTGGCGCTGGGCGGCGAGGTCGTGAACGCCGACAAGATACAGCTCTACGCGGGCCTCGACGTCACCACCAACAAGGTGCCGCCCGCCGCCCGCCGCGGCGTCCCGCACCACCTGCTGGGCGCGGTCCGCGCTGACGCGGGCGAGCTCCAGGCGCCGTCGTACCGCGCGCTCGCCGCCGAGACCGCGGCCGCCGTCGCGGCGCGCGGCCGGGTGCCCGTGGTGGCCGGGGGCTCCAACTCGCTCATCCACGCGCTCCTCGCCGACCGCCTCCTCGGCCTCGGCGCCGGCGACCCGTTCGACGACGGCGGGTACCGGCCGTCGCTGCGGTTCCCGTGCTGCCTCCTGTGGGTGGACGTGGACGGCGCGGTGCTGGACGACTACCTGGACCGGCGGGTGGACGACATGGTGCGCGAGGGCATGGTGGAGGAGCTGCAGGAGTACTTCGCGTCCACGTCCCCCGGGGAGCGCGCCTCCCACGCGGCCGGGCTGGGCAAGGCCATCGGCGTGCCGGAGCTGGGCGACCACTTCGCCGGCCGCAAGAGCCTGGCCGCCGCGATCGACGAGATCAAGGCCAACACGCGGGTGCTGGCCGCGGCGCAGGTGCGCAAGATCCGGCGCATGGCCGGCGCCTGGGGCTGGCCCGTGCGCCGCCTGGACGCGACGCCCACGGTCCGCGCGCGCCTGGCCGGCGCCGGCCGCGCCGCCGAGGCCGCCGCGTGGGAGCGCGACGTGCGCGGGCCTGGCCTCGCCGCCATGCGCCAGTTCCTCGACAGCCACGAGCAGCAGCAGCAGCAAAGGTGGCCGCTCGCACGCAGGCAATGCCGTGGCATGGTGGGGTGACGCGTCAAGAGTCCGGGAGCCAAGCGTCCGGGTTCTTTTTTTTTGCCGCCGAACTTTGGAGGGTCCCTCCCGGTCCCGGAGGGCACCACCGGTCGGTGGGGCCGTAGCTGGCGATGCCGCCCAGCGAGCCCAGCAGCGATAGCGTGCAACAGAAACAGGGCGGGAGGACCGGCAAGCAAAGCAACTGCAATTTTTGCCGGGCTTGTGAATACGGCTCTCTTCGCTTCAGCTGAAAAACTGAACTGATTTGTTATGAAAAAAATACTGTTTCAGAACTAAAAAATATGTGCGGTTTAGTTGAAGCACGCTAGTGAGGCATCTCTGTTTCCTTCTCGGCTCCACGGCACAACGGTACAACAGCAGCCGGAGCCACCGACCCTGCTGTTCAGAGATTTTGAAATACTAGCTGTTTACGGTCCAGCTTGTTTGTGCGTGCGGATTAGAGCGCAAAGCCCCCATGCTTAATGCGTGATTAGGGGAGCAGGGGATTGTGCTGGACGCGTGAGCTGGTGTTGTGGTTGTGCTGTGCCAGCTTGGAAGTCAGTGGGCCTCCAGACGTGTGCGCCCTTCTCGCCAAACAAACAAACAAACAAGAAATGCATTCGTTTTTCTTTTAATCTCTGCTGCTAGCTATCTCTTGTTCATCAGCTCGTCTCGTCGGCGATTCGTGCCACTCCACTACCATAGTACTACCACCATAGAATAAGCAAAGAGCCGACGTGTTGATAGACGACCACAAAATTGCGTTGCACCAGTCAAATGCGGCATACGCACGGCATTTTTCTGGCATTTTGGCTGCCGGCCGGCCAGAAGTTGTTAGAACTTAGTACTGGTATATGGTTCCTCTCCTGTGTTTGTCACTCCCCACTTGCGCAAAACCTTGTCCCGCTGGCTCGTCATTCATCGCTGCCACCAAATCCAGTGCCCCTCGACGGCTTTAGCCGCCAATAATAAATTAATAATGTTGGCTCTCGTTTAATTTTTTCATTACTATAAAACTCATCAAACTGTTACATCTCCCGTGCTGACTCCTGACATAGATGTAGTGATGACGTGATCCCGCTCGATCATGTTTTATATTCTTTTCAACCAATTCTGGCCTGTGGGCGCTAGATTTTTTGCCACGGCGGCTGTAGGACCAGTACATTCGCGAAGCCCTGTTGCTAGTACTGCCTACGGAGCAGCCGCCGTGGCTGCAGCACGTCTGTTTGCTAGAGCGGAGAAGAAGAGCTGATTTTGTCTGATTTGTTCTGAGATAAAACAATGTTTTAGAACTAAAAAATAAGCGATGTTCAGATGAAGCTCTAAAGTTGTAAGAGGTCTAAAGTTTGAGGTTCTAATCAAACGCTTACTTAGGTCATATTGGTCTTATCTCAATTTTAGATCTCTAAAAGTTTTATAGCATTTTACCTTAGTTTCTAACTCTAAAGCTCTAATGCGAGTAGACTAAAGTTCAAGAGCTAACTGTATATCATCTATTCAGAGACTTTAGCTCAAAAGTTTAGAGGAGTGAATCTAAACAGGAGCAGATGCAAAAAAAAATATTTTATTCTATTCCTCTAAATATGTTTAAACCAAAATTTCATATATGAACTAACATTTGCCCATACATGTAACCAAACACGCCACCTCTTGGGATTCATGGAGGATGGGCAATGCTAGAAGGGTGGGCGAGTACAAACAAAGCATGTTATGGTTAACATGAGGGCCGAAGGTAGATGTGGATTTGATGATGGGAGGAACCTAGAGACATTAGGAGGCACAATAGGGGGTAAGGGGCCATTTGTTTACCATGGACTAAATGTTAGACACTTAAACTTTATGCCAAAATTTTCGGAGACATCTTTGCTCGGCTACGTTGATGTTGATAATGGCAACGCATGCGCCCAGGGCATTGTCATGTGCCTTCTTCCCCACCTCTACCTTAGGGGTTATTTTTCTTGGTTGAAAAGCCTATTCTAGTATTATGGTTGGTGTTGATGGTGTCATGTCATCTCCTCCGTGGAGGCATCGCTTAGTGAACCTCTCGGTGGTTATTGCTACAGTATAGTTTCACGGGTAACTTTGATTGTGGTGGTATGTTAGTGTCTTTGCTAATGTCCTATGCTAGTTTTCATAGGTGCTCATAGAGTAATGTTTGTGTATGTACTAGTACATATTTACTCCTCCTCTATTAATACATAGACCAGCGGTTTAACCTATATGTTTCTCTTCTTCGAACTAAAAAATGAACAAATTTTATTTTCTAACCATACTAACCATTAATTCATTAGTTGGTAAATGTATTAAAATAACACTAGACTAAACTTCAGTCTAACTAAAGTAGTATATTTTTGTTCTTGTTGATCCAAACAGGTCTATGGAGGGAGCCTAACTTGGCGTTCGCCGACACAGTACAAAACAGACACACACACACACACGGAACTGACCGAAGTTCAATCTGATGGCTCCAACACTTGGACAATAGAAATGATAGGGTTTCCAATACATCCTATTGTTTTCTGTTGCATCACCCAAGTGTTAATCAGTTAATCCTTTTTCGTGGCTGCGTCAATGAGGTAGTAGGCGATTTGTGAGCTGTAATCGCCTCATCTCGAGTCATCATGTGCACTTGCCTGATGATGTCCGCCGCCTGCGCTTGATTTGGATGTGTCACCATATTCGTCCAGAATTATTCCCCTGGAGCTGAGCTGAGCAGAGCAGAGCGGCCAAGCTGTGCCTCTCATGTTTAACTAACACCGTGCGTGTAACTTATGTAAAATAAAATATGGCCAGGATAGGATGCCGTTCCAGATGCCTACTGAGCTACCCTGCTCCTGTCCTCGGCGTGCAGACACGCCGACCAGCCACAGCCAGCATTGCTTGCTTCATTGCTCCTTGAGCTACCCTCCTGGTCCTGGCCAGCCTCATCCCGTCATCAAGACTCACAAAGAGGCCGGCCGCAACTCTAGTGACTAGCAGTAGTACTATGCTATTGTAGATTACTAGCCTACTAGACTATCCAAATGGCGTTCCAAACAGGCTTCTGAAAAGAAGCTTCGCTTTGGGGGCGAAACAACGGCATGATCGACCAGCAAGAACCTCCTATTCCTAAGCTAGGAGTACTGTAGTGTTCAGGCTATAATAATAACGCCCTCCTACGCAGCAACCCTACGCTGCGACTGCGAACGCACGCACGGTTGACCAGACGACGGGGGAGGCAAGCAAAAGGATGCAGGGCATGTACCGGTGCAGAGCGAGGAAGCCGAGAGGCGAAAGTGCCCGCGTGAGCAATGATGGGCAGCCGCATTATTTATCCCCCGCACCCACATGCCGCCGGCGCGCGTGCAGCCGCTCCCAGGGCGCTAATGCTGAGGAGAGGAGCCGCACCCGCACCCGCACGCACCCGGCCTTGGTAGTTGTTGCGGTTGCTGGTCTCTAGGGCCAAGGCTGCCTCCCCTCCCCCTCGCTTCGCTCGTTTTTGGCGCTCGAGGGGAGGCTTCTCCAGCTGCGCGTGTCCGTCCGTGCATGTACATGTACCAGGCCGGAGGCAGCGCCCGGCAGCGTAACAATATACTACAGCCGCCTCATCGTCCTACGCCTTGGCTACCTGTTCAGCTGCTCTCTCTCTCAACGCAACCAGCATGGCCCCTACCCTGTCTAATTGTCACTAACGAACTGCAAGCCAGCCCATCAGCTTGTCGTTCTCCTTCTCCTTCTCCTTCTCCCCTGTTAGATCGAATAATCCCCGACCCCGTCGCTCTGGCTGGCTAGATTCGGACTCAATTGGCACTGTCTCCACACACCTGCATTATGTTATGTTTATGCAGGGTCGAAGTCAAAGCGAATAACACCGATGTTCCTTCCTAGCTAGCACATCTTTGGATCCTTCTTACTTGGAGCAGCCAACACATCCACGAGCTCACTCACTTCATCCTGGATTTAGCATGGAAGTATAAACAATCCATTTCAAGTTTTCAACTCCCCGGAAAGTCCACTCCAACTAGAGAAAATAAATATGTCTAGCGCCGAAATGCCCCCATCTCTGATTCGATCTCTCCTCCGCTGCGCGCGCGCGGGCGCGCTAGATTTAATCCCCACTTGAGCTCCATCGATCTGCAGGGGCTGATCGATCGAGGTGCATGCATGGAGCGGACCTAGACGATGATGAGTTTTAAATTTGGCGCCTGCTCACCTGGATGGCATGCATGCATGTCAGCCGGCATTGCTCCCCCTGCGCCCCGTCACGGCTGGACAGGAATTCAGCTTTGCTCCCCGTGTGTTGCGTACGCATTCAGACAGGAGATGCGATTAACTACTCCACTAGCTAGCATGCTTAGTACTCCTACCTAGCTAGATGCTTCTCCTCCTCCGAAGATCAATGATGTGCGAGTGCTTTTCAGTATTGGCAGGCAGTAAAGAACTTGGATCCAGCCTGGTCTTTTGTAAGAGTATGTTCATATATAAATGCATATAGTACTCGCATGCAGTACGTTTCGGAACTGAACTACGAATGCGTAGATTAGTAGTTTATTGAGATCAATAATAATACTAATAATATATCTTGTTGTTCCTTTCTTGCCCTACAGAAACTGACCAAAAATAATGTAGTACAGTATACTCTATCGTGGGTTTTGCATGCAGTATGCAATTTGCAATGTTGACTAAAGAGAATATAAGTACTCTTCTAAAAATGCCTACACGTACGTACTACATGTGTTCTACTACACTTCTACTGAAACTGGAAGGGGTTATTCTTCGCCTGTGCTTCCTTTTTCTGTCCACCAATATATAATGTTCCTTTTCTGACTGAAACAGTTTACATCGAGCTACTTTAGGGTAAGGGAAGCTTGCAGTTGACAGTTGACACTCACCTCACACTCACACTCTCTCCCATCACGATCGACGATAGATAAGGAACTGAAATTAAAGCTTATAGTATTATGTTAAATCCATGTGATCTCTTGACCGACGTACTCAATCTTGTTAGTTCTCCATAAAGGCAGAAAAGTGGGTCTCTGTTTCTTGAGAATCTTCCATCCAAACCAAATGACGGTACCACGGTTGGTGCCCAATCTAGTCACCGATCGATCGATACCTTAATAATCTGACCGACCACCCACACCACCATACTACCAGTCCATGACGGCAGTACTCGATCAGCAAAGCGCGTCGTCGCCAGAGAGCTGAGGGCGACACGCAGAGACCACCGGTGCACCGCGCGTTATAGCTAAAGCTAACCGTACGTCGTCGTCCCCGGTGACAAGATGCCGATCGAGAGGTCGTTGTTACCGCCGGTAGCAATGGGCAATGAGCATTGCTATGTTTCTCCGGCACGGTCTTACATTGCGGCAAGCTAATTTAACTAGGCACGCCGACAGTTGCCTGTGATGGATCTATCCATACTCGGCTGCCGACCTTGATCGCGTACGTCCACATCCCATCCGTCGCCATATTCTTACCTTTGCAAGACCAGTAAATAGAATAGACCGCGCGCGATCGAGCAGGTAACACGAACGAGCCCGGGTTTCAGAACGATGCGACGCGAGAAGCATGGCGATGTATGGCATGGTGGTGGGTGGCCGGCGGACTTGTTGGAGCCAGGACGACAACGACCGGCCGCCCGGCGAGAGCAGCATGCAGGAGAAGGCACGCGCGCGCCTCTTTGATGTCTCTGGACTCTGATGCCGACGTGCCGTGGTGTGGCGCGTCCTGCATGCTGCTCTCGCGCGTGCCATCAAAGAGTTCTGCTCACAAGTCCACCAAAAAAAAAAAAAAAAAAAAAAAAAAAAAAAAAAAAAAAAATCCCCGATTCAGTCTTCAAAACCAACATCCATCGGGGATTCGAAGACTGAAGCTAGCACAGCCGACCTCGGTTGTTGGTTTTTCCCCTTTTTCCTTGCGATGTGATGTTTACAGAACACTGAGGACGGAAAGAACGACATACCATGGCCAGCTGGATGTGAGGATCATCGAAAAGTGTCATTTTTAAGCTTTAGCAAGACTGCAAGGCCGGTAGCACCGAAATTTAGTGCGGGCATATACTCGCAGCACGTACGTCTTATTTGAACAAGCAACGTTGCCCTAAAGTTTTCTTTCTATAGCGTGCGGTGACTTGGGTGAACGAGCGGTGGAAAAGAGCATGAATTTACTGACCACAACATGCACCCCCTAACTAGTTCCGCGTCCACCGACGAGCGATGCATGCATGGGCAAATATCCCGCCGACACGCACGATCGAATGAGCTCCTCAGACATGGAGGAGGTATATGTATGCTTGCAAGCAAGACATCGAGCAGCAAACTTGTTTTGCTCCCATGACGCGGGCTGACCGTGACCCGCGCGTCAAGGGCCGCAACGGCGCACCGCTTTTGCCTTCCATTATCCCACCTGGGCCTGCACGGAACGGAAGTCGATCGACGTGACGATTACCGGTCACCGCATGACGGCGATCCAAAAAGCTAGCACAAGAGAGGAGAACGCCGACAGGTAGCTAGCCGACGATGAGTAGTAGCGATGCATGCGCGTTACGCTTCCTTTGCCAAGAGGTCGTCTCGTTTCGCTGTCTCGGACGCCGGGGGCTTTCTCCTCCGCTCTGTCAGCTGCCGTACGACGCCGTGCGCGCCCGGTCGGTCGGGGTCGGGTCGTGTGCCGACTTGATCGGCTCCTCCGGCTCGCGCCTTGGTCGGGATGATAGGGATGGAGGATCGTCATCGTCGACTTGGTTGGTGCTGCGCGGCAACCGCGCCGAGGGTCTGTCACTATTGACCGCGAGGCAGAGCAGTCTGCGTGCGTTTTCCGTTTTTCATACTGATTGAACGGTGATTGTGTCCAGTGCCGTGCTTATTCGGACCGTGCGTCCGTGCCTATTCCAAATACAAGTGGCTTTGAGTGCAGTTTCATCACTTTCTAATTTTATAAAATATACAATAAAGACTTGTTAAGGTTTTTAAAACAATCTCTAATAAGCTCCCAAAAAACAGGTGAGGGATCCTATATGGAAACAAATGGACCCAAATAAAACATTTAAAGAACATGAAAATATACCTAGAAGCTTCTACAAATCATTGCATTTAGCTCTAAGAAAATAGCAAAAATTATTTAAAAAAAAAACTGGACATTCTGATAAATGTTTAAATGCATTTTAAAAACTTTCTACAAAACACAAGATAGATGCAAATCATCATGAATGCATTCGCCATTAATGTATGTTGCATCATATTAATTGCATCTCACATTTAATGGAGTAAAGTTTTCAGAACACATTTAGGCATTGATTATAATGTTTTGGGGGGTTTTACAGGATTTTTCTAGATATTTTCACATTTTATAGAGCTAAATATCAATTATAAAAGCTTTTAAATATCCTATATTTTCACATTTTATAGAGTTATAAATCTCATTTATGGAAATATCTTTCCACAAGCTATAAATATTTTATTTTGGTTTCTCATAGTTTATCTCCAGGTTTTTTCTCAGAATTTTTAAAAATATTTTCATAGTTATAAAGCTTTTATCAGGTATTTACTGAATTTTTTTAATTAAAATGATGAAACTTCCTCGAAGATCAAGGATAGAGAGGTAATTTAAATCGCTCTGTTCGGCTGGCTGGATTGTACAGCTGGCTGGCTGATTATTATGAGAGAAAAACACTGCTGAATGGCTGGCTGATGCTAGCTAGTAAGTTCAAGCGAACAGAGTGAATGAGTAGTGAAGTTGAAAGAGAGAATTTTTATTCAGTTTTAGAGTTGAGAAACTTAGACTCGAAACATCTCTAAGAATCTTTCTAAAATTTAATCTCAAAGTTTGTAAATGAGTCATGACACACTGACACAGTACAGCAATGGCTAGGCCGAAACGGCATGTAACTACAACATCTATTTCTAGACTGGTGCACCATTCTGAATGGGTCAGATGCCCGGTTTCACAAAATCACACAGTGCAGAGAACATTCTTCGGGTGGGCCAATGGACCGCACATATTTAGGCCATGGGCTTCGCTAGCCCATATAGGAAAGCCGGTTCTGCCTCTTGATAGGTTCAAAAAGACTAGAGGGAGGATAAATAGTCTATTTTAAAATTCTACAAACAACACTTGATTAAAAGTTACTAATAATAATGATGAAACAAGTTTTGCGCTATCCTACTCAAAAGTACAAACATTGCTAACCGTTTTAACTATGTCTCCACAAGAACACACAAGCTAGCCTACGTTGCAACTACTTTACTCCTAAGTGGACAAACAAACTACAAGTACTATCACTACTCAAGTAAGATGTTCAAAGTAAAGAGATGGGTAGAGAGTGGTTGCCGAGTAGAGTAGATGACCAATTACCGGGAGATATATCAATACACTCGAAAATGATGGTCCAATGAAATCTAATGATCAACACAAGATGAACACCAATTTATCCCCGAGGTTCACGTGCTTGCCGGCACGCTACGTCCTCGTTGTGTTGACCACTACTCGATGGTTCGGTGGCTAATTGACAACCAATGTCAAGCTCAACCAATGAGCGCCACTAAAACCTACCACGAGCAAGGTAACTCAATGACACGAGCAATCTAATAAGGCTACCTTTGACACTCCGCCGGGGAAGGCCCCAAACCCCTCACAAGATCACCGGAGTGACCGAAGACAATCACCAACTCCGCCAAGCTCCTCTGCTGCTCCAAGACCATCTAAGGTGACGGCAATCAATAAAAGAAATAAGCGAAATCCGCAGCAACAATGATCAAAAAGTGTCAATGGATGAACTAAAATGAACAATGCACTTGGATTGATCTCTAGCTCACTATGAATGAGAATGAAGTGATCTAAGTGAGTTAGAGTGCTTGGAGGGTGCTCACTAGGTGTATCAACAAGTTAGAGAGTCAAGAGAGTGAGCAAGAACCGGCCATGAGCTATTTATAAACTTTCACTCAACAACATAGCCGTTACCCTCCTCTGTGCACCGTCGGACGCTAAGCGTCGGACGCTGCGTCGGGGGCGTCGGACTAAAGGCTCCGTCCGACGCTTCCTGAACCGGCGAACCAGCGCGTGCCACGTGTAAAACTCATTTGAAAACGACCGTTGCCGTGCAACGGCACTCTGCTCACGTGCTCGGACGCAGTCGTCGGACGCTAAGCTGGGCAAGCGTCGGACTAATGGTTTTCACCGTCCGACGCTTCCAGAGAGCTCCCCGAGAGCACAAAACGCGTCAGACTCTGTCCAACGGTGGCCGTCGGACTAACAGAGAAGGTCCGACGCCCTGAACCAGTGAAACTCGCGTACTGTGCAACCCGTCGGACGCTACAGAAATAGTCCGACGCTTGGGAAAACACGGTCCGACGCTCTCTTTGCAAGGCAGGATGAGTTAGCCGTTGGACGAAGGGAAATGGTCCGACGCCTACTGTTTCTGAGCGTCCGACGCTTCCAGAAACCGCTGAATCCTGCCTTGCAAGCTCGGCAGGAGGAAATTAGGAACCAAACCCATTTTACCTCTCAACCTTAACCGCGTTTTTAAATATGCCAACACCACAAAGTATTTTATCAACAAGTGAAGGGAGTGTTAGCATTTTTCAAAGCAAATTCACGGAGATTAAGTTAGTGCACTAGATCTAAATGCATATGCTCAAAGTAATTCATCTAGAGGCACTTGATGACCGAGATTGCAAACAAATTTCTCCCCTCTTAATAGTACGGTCATCTAAGCTAAATGTGATCACACTCTCTCTAGTGTCTTGATCACCAAAATGGAAAGAGCCCTATGAGTTTCACCTTTGCCTTGAGCTCCATCCATTGCACCAAGTGTTGAAGCATTTGATCTTTATCTTGATGGGCTTACTCCAAAGACTTGGATGCCGCCGTCATAGCTTCCCACTTGATCTTCTAACCATACTTGTAATCAATAGCTTAAGCACATGGTTAGATATTAAGTGTCATCAATTAGCCAAAACCAAACATAGAGCTCCCCCTAAGTGTGAGATCCAATTTTAAAAGTTTGTGATCCCGCTCACTTGGACTATAGCTCTCCCATCATCGGTCTAATGATGGTTCATCGCTCAACCTTTGTATCTTTGTCCATCTTCCCCATATCTTTGTTCCATTCTCCCCCCTTTGTCATCAAGGACCACAAAAGGGTAGCATGGGTAGGATATGATTTAAAATCAATGGAGGGAACCACTTGTTAATTTCTTAGATTGTTTTCATTATCTTCTTTCTTTTAAACATTTAACTAGATTACTTGCACAAATATATAACTTGGTTTGTCCTTTGGCAAGCTTCTTCACGCCAGTAGGGGTTATCTTGACAAAGTTGAATTATATACCACAATGCTCATATTCTAGTCAAATACTAGGTTCACAAGCCCACAAACTAGTCACATGTCACTACTATATCAAACAAGTCATAGAAGCAATAGTAGTGACAAATGATATCAAAAACATTTAGTTTTCCATGAATGAGCCTAATAAGGAAGAAAACATGACTATATGCTCTATACAAGTCCTTATCAACATATGAATGCCATTTCAAATAATGATACCTTTACTTTGTCGGAGTAGAAGCAAGTCATATAGTGGGGGTGCATGTTCAACTAATGTTAGAGAAATCAAGGATGTTCAATTCATTTCTCAACTTGTAAAACCTTGCTTCATCAAGTGGCTTAGTAAGAATGTCGGCGAGTTGATCATCGGTGCTCACACTCTCAACTTGAATGTCACCTTTGCCTTGGTGGTCTCTAATGAAATGATGCCTCACATCAATATGCTTTGTTCTTGAGTGTTTAACCGGATTGGTGGCAATCTTCACGGCACTTTCATTATCACATAGCGATGGCACATTTTTGAATTTGATTCCATAATCAATCAATGTGGCCTTCATCCATAATAATTGTGCACAACAACTCCCCGCACTAACATACTCGGCTTCGGCGGTTGAGAGTGCAGCCGTGTTTTGCTTCTTGGATGACCATGATACTAGTGATCTTCCCAACAATTGGCATGTACCGGAAGTGCTCTTCCTATTGATCTTGCAACCCGCATAATCGGAATCCGAATAACCAATCAACTCAAAACTTAACCCCTTAGGATACCAAAGTCCAACATCGGGTGTGTGCTTAAGATATCTCAAGATCCTCTTGGTTGCCTTCAAATGACTCTCTCTTGGTGAAGCTTGATACCTTGCACACATGCAAACACTAAACATCACATCCGGTTTAGAAGCGGTCACATAGAGTAAGCTTCTAATCATAGACCGATACTTCTTTTGATCCACCATATTTCCACTCTTATCTTCATCAAGGTGACCATTTGTGCCCATAGGTGTGCTAATGGATTTTGCATCTTGCATTCCAAATTTCTTTAACATGTCCCTAATGTATTTGCCTTAACTTATGAAAGTTTCATTCTTCAATTGCTTAATTTGAATACCAAGGAAGTAACTCAACTCTCCAATCATGGACATTTCAAACCCTTTTGCCATTATTTTTCCAAACTCCTCACAAAAGTCTTGATTGATTGACCCAAAAATGATATCATCAACATATATTTGCAACACAAACAAATCTTTTCCAATTCTTTTGGGGAAGAGAGTGGTGTCAACCTTCCCCATTTTGAAACCCTTGGATAGTAAGAAATCTCTCAATCTTTCATACCATGCCTTTGCAGCTTGTTTCGAACCATACAAAGCCTTTCTCAATTTATAGACATGGTTAGGCTTCTTCTCATCTTCAAAACCCGGGGATTGGTCAACATATACTAGCTCATTGATGTATCCATTCAAGAAAGCACTTTTGACATCCATTTGATAGAGCTTGATATCATGTGCAGATGCATAAGTTAGAAGGATTCTAATTGCTTCCAATCTTGCAACCGGAGCATAAGTCTCACCAAAATCCAATCATTTCACTTGAGGGTATCCTTGTGCAACTAACCTTGCCTTGTTTTTTACCACAATGCCATCTTGATCTTGCTTGTTCTAGAACACCCATTTGGTTCCAATAACACTGTAGTTTTTGGGCCTCTCAACTAGCTCACAAACTTGATTTCTCTCAAAGTTGTTGAGCTCTTCATGCATAGCATTTACCCAATCACTATCATTCAAGGCCTTTTCAATGGTGGTTGGCTCTTCAAAAGTTTGCTAACTTTGATCTTATTTGAACACCACTTCTAATATCCCCAACTATTTGATTCAATGGATGATCTCTTGCAATATGAACCGGTTGGAGAACTTGATTGCTTGAGCTTGCTTGACCCACTTGAGATTGACTAGCATGTTGATCTTCATCATTTTGCACTTGAATTTGATCATGAGAATCACTAGAGATTGCTTCATTTGGATTTGCTTGCACACTAGGTTGAGTTTGCACCTGATCTTTGTCATCTTCATCTTCCACATCAACCATTTATCTTGGCCGAATATCACCAATATCCATATTCTTCATTGCATTCACCAATTGAGTTTCTCTCACATCATCAAGATTTTCTTCCTCATCTTGTGAACCATTGGTTTCATCAAATTTCACATCATGAACTTCTTCAATTAGTTTGGTGGTGTGATTCCATACTCTATATGCTTTGCTTGTGGTGGAGTAGCCAACTAGAAAACCTTCATCACATTTCTTCTCAAATTTGCCCAATCTTGCACCCTTTTTTAAGATATAGCATTTGCAACCAAACACTCTAAAATATGCAATGTTGGGTTTTCTTCCATTCAATAGCTCATATGGTGTCTTCTTCAATAGCCGGTTACAATAGAGCCGATTGCTACAATAGTTAGCCATGTTGATTGCTTCGGCCCAAAAATCCAAACTCACATTGTACTCACTAAGCATAGACCTTGCCATGTCAATAAGTGTTCTATTCTTCCTCTCAATAAGGCCATTTAATTGAGTGTACTTGTCCGAGAATTGATGCTTGATTCCAAACTCATCACATAGCTCATCAACTCTTACATTTCTAAACTCACTTCCATTATCATTTCTCACACTCTTGATTGTCACTTTAAATTCGTTTTGGCTTCTCTTGATAAATGTCTTAAATATGCCAAACACTTCACTCTTGTCAACAAGAAAGAAGATCCATGTGTATCTTGTGTAATCATCCACTATCACAAATCCATATTTTTTCCACCAACACTAGCATAAGTGGGTAGGCCAAATAGATCCATGTACAACAACTCAAATGGTCTAGATGTACTCATCATGCTCTTGTTAGGATGCGTGTTTCCAACTTACTTTCCCATTTGACAAGCACCACATAATTTATCCTTCTCAAATTACACATTCTTCAACCCTCTCACCATGTCATGCTTGACCAATCTATTTAGTTGCTTCATTCCGACATGACCAAGCCTTATATGCCATAACCAACACATACTTGATTTGATGAACAAACATGTTGACAATTGAGCTTCACTAGCATTGAAATCCACCAAATAGAGATTGCCATACCAAAATCCTTTGAATACCAAGTTGCTTCCATCAACACTAACAATCTCCACATCATCAACACCAAAGATGCATTTGAATCCCAAGTCACACAATTGAGCCACGGACAACAAGTTGAAGTTCAAGCTCTCCACTAGCAAGATATTGGAGATAAACATATCATTTGAAATTGCAATCTTTTCAAGACCAATAACCTTGTCCTTCTTGTTGTCACCAAATGTGATACTATCAAGATTCCCATCTTTATTTGGCTTGATTGAATTGAACATGGTTGATTCTCCAGTCATGTATTAAGTGCACCCACTATCAAGCACCCAATGCCTCCCTCCGGACTTGTAGTTCACATACAAAGAAATCAATTAGATTTTGGTACCCAAGTTTGTTTGGGTCCTTTGAGGTTAGTGACCAAGCTCTTAGGCACCCAAATAGCCTTCTTCTTTGGGCTCTCCTTAAGTGCACCAATATACTTGACTCTCACTCTCTTTGCACTCTTGGTAAGCACATAGCAAGAATCAAGTCTAATTGATGACACATTAGGCTTGTTTTGCTTCATCATCCTCTTTTTGCAATATTGCTCATTGTGCCCCACTTGTTTGCAACTATAGCAAACCACACCATTGCCATTCACAAAAGTGGTCTTGTCAGGAACAAAGGCGGCTCTGCCCTTCTTGCGGGTATAGCCAAGACTCTCCTTGTTAACGGAGAACCTTTGACTACCCAAACACTTAAGCAAGCGGGCATCTCCATCATAGGCATTGCCTAATGGTAGAGTAAGCTCATGTACCTCCTTCTTGAGGTTCTTGTTCTCAACCAACATTGTGGCATTACAAGTGACATCAATATTCTTAGATGAGGTAGAGGTGGATGTGCTACAAGAAGTGTTAGTGGAGGCAACAACAATAGGTGAATCAAGAATGTCACAAGTAACACCTACGTCACATGTTGTGGGCACATCCTCTATCTTAGCCAACTCTGAAAGTGAAGAGTGAGCCTTCCCAAGCTTGGAGTGAGCTTCTTTAAGGTTCTCATGGTCTTCCTTTAGACACTCATGAGAAGCACTTAGCTCATCAAAGGATTGCTCAAGAAATTTGTTTTTCTTATTCAATTCTTTGCACTCTTTCACTTTCTTCTTAAGATAAGAGTGTGTGTCACGCAACATGTCAAGGAGCTCCTCCTTGGAGAAGTTCTCCTCCTCACTCTTACTACCACTCTCATCGGATTCGGATTGTACCTTAGATGGCTTAGCCATGATACAAGTCGGTGAAGAGTCAAATAGAGATGGCTTGCTAGGAATAGCAAGACTAGCAATGGCCTCCTTCTTGGTGATCTTGTGATCATCATCACTATCATCATCATCATCATCATCGTAAGAGGAAACATCACTATCCATGTGACACAATAAGAATGCCCCTTCTTCTTCTTGAATTGCATCTTCTTGTCTTTTCCTTCTTGGACTTCTTCTTCTTGTCATCCTCAGCATCAGTATCATTCTTGTGAGGACAATCCGCAATCAAGTGATCCTTGCTCTTGCACTCATAGCATCTCATAGTTTGACCCTTTCCTTTTGTGAAGTCCCTTCTCTTCCTTGCACCATAACCCTTCTTTCTCATGAATCTTCCAAATCTTCTCACAAGAAGTGTCATCTCTTCATCATCATTTTCACTTGAGCTATCTTCATCATCACTTGAGATTTGCTTCTTTGTTTTGCCCTTGTGTCTTGATAAAGTTGCCTTGAATGCAATGCTCTTCTTCTCATTCTTGTCTTTCTTCTCATCCTCCTCTTCCTTGGCTCCTCCATCCTTCTCTACTCGGTTTGTCTCATGTGTCATGACATCACCAAGCACTTGTGTTGGAGTCACCTTTGCGAGATCCTCCCTCCTATGATGGTAACCAAAGTCTCAAACCGAGGAGGAAGGGATCTCAAGAAGCGATGGGAGAAGTCCTTGTCACTAATTGTCTCACCGAGAGCCTTGAGATCACTAATGATGACACTCAATCGGTGAAACATCTCCGATATGCTCTCATCATCCTTCATCTTGAAGCTTGCTTATCTATCCTTGAGAATGTATAGCTTGGCACTCTTGACGGCGGTGGTGCCCTCATATGTGTCCTCTAATCTTTTCCAAACCTTATGAGAATATTCTAAATCCTTGATTTTCTCAAAGACCTTCTCATCAAGAGCACTATAGATTGCATTGAGAGCAATGTCATTGAATTGGAGCTTTAATTCTTCTCTTGGAGTGGGATCATTCATGTCAATCACAACAAAGTCCTTCTCTACACTCTCCCACATCTTTCTGTTCATTGATTTCAAGTGAGCTTTGATTTGCTTCTTCCAATACCCATAGCTTGTGCCATCAAACCGAGGTGGCTTGCCCATATGATTGATCAAATTATTGTGAGCCATACTTGACACCGAAGGATGTTAAGCCTTGCAACAACGGTGACCACGGCTCCGATACCAATTGATAGGTCCAAAAGAGGCTAGAGGGGGGTGAATAGGCTATTTTAAAACTCTACAAATAACACTTGACCAAAGGTTAGCAATAACAACGGCGAAGCGAGTTTTGCGCTAGCCTACTCAAAAGTGCAAGCCTTCCTAACCGTTCTACCTATGTCTCTAGAAGAACACACAAGCTAGACTACGTTGCAACTACTTTACTCTTAGGTGGACAAGCAAACTACAAGTACTACCACTACTCAAGTAAGATGCTCAAAGTAAAGAGATGGGTAGAGAGTGGTTATACCGCCGAGTAGAGTAGATGACCAATCACCGGGAGATATACCAATACACTCGAAGGTGATGGTCCAATTAAATCCAATGATCTACACAAGACGAACACCAATTTATCCCCGAGGTTCACGTGCTTGCCGGCACGCTACGCCCTTGTTGTGTCGGCCACTACTCGGTGGTTCGGTGGCTAATTGACAACCAATGTCAAGCTCAACCAATGAGCACCACTAGAACCTACCACGAGTAAGGTAACTCAATGACGCGAGCAATCCACTAAGATTACCTTTGGCACTCCGCCGGGGAAGGCACCAAACCCCTCACAAGATCACCGGGAGTGGCTGGAGACAATCACCAACTCTGCCAAGCTCCTCCGCTGCTCCAAGACCGTCTAGGTGACGGCAATCACCAAGAGAAATAAGAGAAATCCGCAGCAACAATGATCAACAAGTGCCAATGGATGAACTAAGATGAACAATGCACTTGGATCAATCTCTAGCTCACTATGAATGAGAATGAAGTGATCTAGGTGAGTTAGAATGCTTGGAGGGTGCTCACTAGGTGTATCAACAAGTTAGAGAGCCAAGAGAGTGAGTAAAAACCGGGCCATGAGCTATTTACAAACTTCCACTCAACAACATAGTCGTTACCCTTCTCAGACGCTGCATCGGGGGCGTCGGACTAAAGGCTCCGTCCGACGCTTCCCGAACCGGCAAACCAGCGCATGCCACGTGTAAAACTCATTTGAAAACGACCATTGCCACGCAACGGCACTTTGCTCGCGCGCTCGGACGCAGTCGTCGGACGCTAAGCTGGGCAAGCGTCAAACTAACGGTTTTCATAGTCCGACGCTTCCAGAGAGCTCCCTGAGAGCACAAAACGCGTCGGACTCTGTCCGACGGTGGCCGCCGGACTAACAGAGAAGGTCCGACGCTCTGAACCAGTGAAACTCGCATACTGTGCAACCCGTCGGACACTAGAGAAATAGTCCGACGCTCAGGAAAACACGATCCGACACTCTCTTCGCAAGGCAAGCTGAGTTAGCCGTCGGACGCAGGGAAATGGTCCGACGCCTACTGTTTCTGAGCGTACGACGCTTCCAGAAACCGTTGAATCCTGCCTTGCAAGCTCGGCAGGAGGAAATTAGGAACCAAACCCATTTTACCTCTCAACCTTAACCGCAAAATATGCCAACACCACAGAGTGTTTTATCAACAAGTGAAGGAAAAGTCTAAAAAAAAACAAGTGAAGGGAGTGTTAGCATTTTTCAAAGCAAATTCGCGGAGATTAAGTTAGTGCACTAGATCTAAATGCATACGCTCAAAGTAATTCATCTAGAGGCACTTGATGACCGAGATTGCAAATAAATTTCTCCCCTCTTAATAGTACGGTCATCTAACCTAAATGTGATCACACTCTCTATAGTGTCTTGATCACCAAAATGGAAAGAGCCCTATGAGTTTCACCTTTGCCTTGAGCTCCATCCATTAAACCAAGTGATGAAGCATTTGATCTTTATGTTGATGGGCTTACTCCAAAGACTTGGATGCCGCCGTCATAGCTTCCCTCTTGATCTTCTAACCATACTTATAATCAATAGGTTAAGCACATGGTTAGATACTAGGTGTCATCAATTAGCCAAAACCAAACATAGAGCTTTCACTCCTGAAAGGATCAAGGATGCCCAAGAGGGGGGGTGAATTGGGCAACTAATAAATTTTTCGCAAATCAATTCAACCTATCGCACTTTGCCCAATGTCACCCCACAAGTGCTTGTGTCAATTCTATTCCTAAAACAAGTTATGCAACCTAGAGCCAAGTCTTATCACAAGTATACTACTCTAGGAAAGTAGAGAACACAAGAGAAATGCGGGAATGTAAAGAATTAGAAAGACAAATCCGGTTTTTCCCGAGGTATCGGAGAGTCGGCACTCCCCACTAGTCCTTGTTGGAGCACCCGCGCAAGGGTGTAGCTCCCCCTTAATCTTCGCAAAGACCAAGTGCTCTCTACGGGCTGATCCTTTGCCTCTCCGGCGCGGTGGATCGCCCACAACCGCTCATAACTTCGACTTGGGCCGCCCACAAGCTCTCCAAGCGGTCACCAAGCCACCAATCGCCACCAAACCGTCTAGGTGATGCCGATCACTAAGGGTAACAAGCTTAGACTTCACTTGACCAAGAACAAGGCCAAAGAGGATGATGGATGCACACAAGTCACTCTTGATCTCTCTAGGGAAGAAGTTCACAAGCAATGGAGTTCACACTAATCTCCCTAGGGCTCTTGCTCTCTCACAAAGTCACAAGGGTTTCTTCAGCTGTTAGAAGTGGCAAGAGAGATAGAATGGAGGCTTTGGTGGAGTATAAATACTCACACTCTCCAAAACTAGCCGTTTCTCACTTTCCTGCGAACCGTCGGACACTGCCGAGGCTCGACCGTCAAACCATTCACCACGGTCCGACTCTCACAGTTGCGCTGTGCTCAGTCCTATGCCAGAGGGGCGTCGGACCGAACTCGATGGTCCGACGCTCCTCAGTCCGACGCTTTTGAACAACTGACACAGTGCCTCTCAACGGCTATAACACGGATCAATGGTCCGACGCACACCGTCGGACCAAGTCCGACGCTCCTTTTCGCTGCGGGAACCTCTCTGGAAGCGTCGGACGCTAAGAGACATTAGTCCGACGCTCACTCTCTCGACGGTCCGACGCTCGCTGAACACCCAGAGGCACCGTCGGACTCTGGCCAATGGTCCGACGACCATCCAGCCAGGGTCCGACGCTCCCTGGCACGCTGAGAATCGTCCAGGGGCTGCCACGTGTCGTCGGACTCTAACTATTGGTCTGACGCCCATACTAGGTAGAGTCCGACGCCTCTAATTTGATCAAAACTTCGTCGAATCGAATACTTTTCAAAACGAGGTTTGATCCTCTCTCTCTCTCAAGAGTCTCCCTGGGCTGTCTAGAGCTAAGTTGGACAAGTGTGCATCACATCTACACTCTCTAATCTTGCTCTAAGTCAAGCTACCCATATAAGCCCCTCTTAATAGTACGGTCAAAGAGAAAAACAAAACCTAAGACTACGCCAAGTATCTCTCAACTCCAAACGACACTTGCCACTAGCCTATCACCGTCTTGTCTTCTATCCTTTGAAAACCGAATTGATTTCCATCGCTAGGGGCTTGAACCTATAGGTTATTATGACCTAACCTCTAGGTTATCCTGCAAAACACACGTTAGTCATAATAACCGTCTTGTTGTCATTAATCACCGAAACCA
Source organism: Eremochloa ophiuroides (assembly GCA_038502445.1). Taxonomy (NCBI): domain Eukaryota; kingdom Viridiplantae; phylum Streptophyta; class Magnoliopsida; order Poales; family Poaceae; genus Eremochloa; species Eremochloa ophiuroides. The sequence continues at coordinate 61,818,941 of JAHLJS010000006.1, forward strand.
CTAGGGCCTAGATGCTTCAATCTCCCCCTTTTTGGTGATTGATGACAACAACCTCAAATAGATTTGGAAAGAGTGAGGTTTTTAAAGACTTGATTCATATAAGCATGTGACAATAAGAGCAAAGGGGTTAGGCATGCTTATACAAATCAAAACCACAAGGTACATATAAGATATGAAATAAGCACAAGTACCAAACGAATACGCTCAAGATCGGAGTGAAGTGCGGAAGCTAAGACAAGAGCGTAACCAAGTGACATGATATATAAATAACATGAAGCTGAACACATGTCACAACCAAGTCTCAAGCATGAAAATAAACATAAACAAGATGCATGAATATCACATCAAAAAGAGCCAAAACCCTCTCACACGCTCCCCCTAAATCTATGCTCTCTCTCCCCCTTTGGCATCAAGCACCAAAGACCTAAGACTCAGGAGGAGGAGAAGAAGCTGCAGCGTCGCGGTCGAAGGAGTGAGGAAGAATCACAAACTGAGTCGGGTCTCCCTCTGACTCTAAGCTCTGAACTACCTGACCCTTTGTCTGAGCACGTGAAGGTGAAGCGGTCCGGGTCTGCTCAGCTGTCTCTGTAGCTGCTGCTATGACTACTACGGTCGTAGTCCCTGCTGAAGTCGAGAGTGGCTCTGAGGAGGCGACTGAAGACGGTAGTGTCTCTGTAGTCCCAGTGGCTGGTGGAGCTGTGGTGGTGGTAACAAGCTGCCGGAACTCAGGAGGTGTGGGCAAGCCTGTGATCTCGCTGAAGGTAGCACCCAAGCTCCTGGACACTGAAGGGCCACCTAGGTCAGGTGTGAAACCGGTGTGGATCGGAGTGAACCCCTGAGTGCCTGGCGTGGCAAACCACTGCTGAGTCTGCTGAGTCAGCGTGACGAACTGACTCTGGAGAGAAGCTGTGCCCTGACTCTGAAGTCCACCGGACTGTATCGCTGGAGTCACCTGGGCTGCAGTGGCTGCCGGTCCAACCTGCTGGACTGGAGAGGCAGTGGTTAGGTACGGTGGGGCTCGGTGTGTCTGATGATGTGCTCCATAAACCCAAAGGTCTGTAGCTGTATTTGCTGGCTCTGGAGCTGCATCTGGAGCATCTGCTGCTCGAACTGATCCTGCCTGAGCTGAATCTGAGTGAGAGCTGCAGCCTGCTCCCAGGCAAACCGGGCCTGCTCCTCTTCCTGTCTCTGCTGTGTCTGCTGTAAGCTCTGAAGAATGGCAAGCAGTGCAGGGCCTGTCTGTGAGGTCTGTGGAGCGGAGCTAGACCCACCGGCCTCCGAGTCGTGAGCTCGTGGACGTGAAGGGATGGACCGGTAGTCCCTCTCAGAGCTGGACGGGGAGGTGTCGATGGGGTCGTCGTCTGCAAGTAACTGCTCAAGCTCGCTATGGGCAACGTGCCTCATAGCCTTGTCCTGCTGTTGTACCACTGCCATGTCTGCCCCTGAAGTCTGACGGCGCTGTACTCGGTGTAAAGCTCTGCTGCCACGGCGTCCTTCAATCAGAGAGGTCATTCTATAGACTGGAAACTCTGTCTCAGTCTGGCGCAGCTCACGGGAGATACCTGTCCAAATCCGGTGCAACCTCCGCTCAAGGATGTGAGAGATCCAGTGAGCGTAGGGGAGCTGTCGCCTAGACCTGATGCCCTCTGCGATGGTGTCCTCCATCTCACTAATAATCAAGTCTGACACGTCAAACTCTGACTGCTGGACCAGGGCACCAAGGAGCCAAAGTTGTAAGTGAGTCAAACCCTCCTTGTACCCCTCCCGCGGTAAAAGTGTACGTCTCATCACGTCGTTCAAGAGACGAACGACGGGACGAAGCTCCGAAGGTGTCCTGCGGGAGCCGTCTCTGAACGGCGGTCAAAAACACGCTGCTATATGAGCAGTACCAGGTGCAAGTCCTCCGTGAGCCCTCCTCGACGGGTCTGTCGTGGCATAGCAAATACTGTGCAACCTGGTAGCTGACTTTGCCACTCCAAGCAGCTCTTGTAGAGCCTTCGCGTAGAGCCGGTATGGCTCTCCGCCGAAGGTGTACTACAGGTACTCGTGGTCGGGGTCTATCCATAGTGAAGCATAGAACTCTCTCACCCACGACTCCACGTACCGGCCTGAACAGCCAAGAAGCTCTGCTAGACCAGAAAGGTAAGCCAAGTACGGCCTGATCTCCTCTCCTGCTGCCTGGACTATGTCCTCTAGGGGGCATACCCTGTGCTGACGCAGTCCAACTCCTGTGGCCATGAGGGCGGTGAAGAAGTCCTCGTGAAGAGTAGTGAACCAGCCCTCAGAAGCTCTGGGATCTCTCTGATCCGGAAACCAACTGGCAAGCGAACTCAGCCGGAGCTCTCTGACTCGGGCTACAGAGATCCTCTGCAGGTCCAAGTGAACGTCCGGCTCAGGCTCCAGCTGAGGCTCGGAGGGAGCAGGCGCCTTGGGGACTCGGTCTCCGCGCCTCTGACCAGCGGGCCGGGGTGGCACCGAAGGTCGAGTGCGGCCCGAGCGACGAAGAGGTGGAGCCTGGGCCTGCTCCCCCTGAGTAACTGCCTCCTGCTGCTCTGGCTGCCTCGGCTCTGCCTCTGGCTGTGCTGACTCAGTCTTCGGCTGTCTCTGAGGCTGTGGCTGCTCCTCGGACTCATCCCTGCCTGACAAGCTGACAGAGATACCTCCAATATGTATACCTCTGCCACGCTCTGCCTCCTCTGCAGCCTGTGCTACCCTGATAGCCTGCCTCTGCTCAGCTGAAAGTCTCTTCCTTTTCTTGCTGCTCTCGACAAGAGGGGCCTTCCCCTTGTCCAAAGGTGGACGAGGAGGAGGCCTCTCGTCTCCACCTGTGCCTCTCTCACTGCGACTGGCCTGCTTGCACCTCACCATCTCTGCCAACTGTCACTGTCTCTCAGAAACTAACAACTGTCGCTGACACTCAGAGGCTTGGCCACGTTTCGTATCCGCGGGCTTGGCCCCGGATTCACTGACTTACTGCCAAACACTCTGACCACGACAGCTGCAATAGAGAGATAGACAAGGTATACATAAGCATATATAAGCTAGAGATGAGAGAGCCTATAGAAGCAAGCATATGGGATAAAAGATGAGAAACAAAGCAACCTGAGGGAAGACCTGCGAAGAGGTGAGAATTTCTGTCGACACGAGGCACCACACAAGGGACAAAACAAGATCACTGCATGATATAGGGCACAAGTCAATGACTAGAGCAACTGACATGGATATGCAATGATTAGGGAGGTAATTATGGTGTGGAGGCAAAAGAGGATTACCACAAGGTGAAAATCACCTCCACAAACCCTAGAAGGCCGAGAGTAGAGCTGAGCTTCAATAGAACTGTGAGGAACGCGAGGAATGCTGGTTAGGGCATTTCACCGAACAGTTTAAGTGCGAGGTGATGAGTAGAGGGATTTAAAACAAGAAAAAAACGAATCTCACCACCACTCTGTGGGAGATGCTGGCGCAGACAAGGAGAGGGGGGTGTACTCGTGGAGGATGAGCACCTCCGGGGGTGCAGAAGATCACGGCAACGGCGCTTGACACGGCGGCAGCGAACTGGGCACGGTGGCGGCGCTGCTCTGCAGCAGCTCGCGGGCATGCGCAGGAGGAGGGCGCGCACGCACGGGGAAGAAACGGCGGCCGGCGGCGAGGTCGCCGGAGAGGACTAGGGCGCGGAGCGGCGGCGGTGCAGAGCGGCGGCGCTTGGCACGGCGACGCTGCTCAGCAGCATGCGCCCGCGGGCAAGAGAGGGGGCCCGCACACGCGGGAAGACGCTCGCGGCCGGCGGCGAGGGCGCGGATGACCCGAGCAGTGGTGCAGGAAGAGGCGGCGCTCGGCTAGGGTTAGGTCGTACGGGCGGCGGCGCGGCGAGCGGCTCGGGCGAGGACGAAGACGAGAGAATGAACTGGCAGATAGGCCCCACGCGACAGAGGAAGAAAAGAACTGAGACTCGCCTTCAAATCGACCATCGGACGGTTACTGTTGCAGGCGTCGGACCAATACTCTGCAGGGTCCGACGCTTCCAGCAAGATCCAGTCCCCGTCGGACTTAGTCCGAAGCTCCTCGTCGGACTAAAATCTTCGGTCCGACGCCGTGAACGCGGCGCGACGCGGCGTGAACTCCCTTTTTTCAATAGTCCGACGCCCAAAAAATCTCGGTCCGACGCTACGTCCGACGCCTCCTTTAACAAGGTCAGGGACCGTCGGATTGAGAAAATTGGTCCGACGCTGGGACAACTAGCGTCCGACGCCTCGGTCCGACGCCCTAAAACCTGTTTTCTTCCAAATTTCTTCTCGCCGATTTTTCCCAACCAAGTTTCAACCCCAATAAGAGTCAAATAAACACCAGTTGGAACTAGTATGAGATGTCTTCACTCAAACCCTCAATTTTTTAAATATTTTGCCTTAGGCATATGTGAATTTTATCAAAATAGGCAATGAAATCCAAGACCGAAACGACAAAACAACAATCATGAAATATGCAATGCAAATTCACGTAAATTAAACTAGTTGCTTATCAAGTTTGTCCTCGGGTAAGCTTCTTCACACGCTTTTGGGCGGTTATCTTAACCGAGTTAGACAAGCCCTACGTGCATTTCAATGTTAGACATGTTTTATGTTACAATGCAATGCACATGACAACACAAGATCATTTTTTAGTGAAGTTGCTTAGATCAAGGCAATTAAGTTCATTCCTTAGAGTGCAAAAGCGTGCCTCATCCAATGGTTTAGTGAAAATGTCCGCCAAGTTATCATCCGTTCTCACTCCCTCAAAGGAAATGTCACCCTTGGCAACGTGATCTCTAAGGAAGTGATGACGGATGTCAATGTGCTTTGTGCGGGAGTGTTGAACCGGGTTGTTGGCAAGTTTTACCGCACTCTCGTTGTCACACAACAAAGGCACCTTTTATAAGTTGATTCCATAATCAAGAAGGATTTGTTTCATGTAAAAAATTTGTGCACAACAAGCACCCGTGGCAATGTATTTCGCTTCGGTTGTTGACATGGCAACACTATTTTGTTTCTTGGAGGACCAAGAAACTAATGATCTTCCAAGCAAATGGCACCCTCCGGATGTGCTTTTCCGGTCAATCTTGCAGCCAGCATAATCCGAATCGGAATAGCCAACAAGAGTAAAGTTAGCGCCTTTGGGATACCAAAGGCCAATGCTTGGGGTGTGCTTTATGTACCTAAGGATTCTTTTTACCGCAACTAAGTGAGGTTCCTTAGGGTTAGCTTGAAAGCGCGCACACATACACACATTAAACATGATGTCGGGCCTAGATGCGGTCAAGTACAACAAACTACCGATCATAGAACGATAGAGAGTTTAGTCAACCGATTTACCTCCCTCATCAAGGTTGAGATGTCCATTGGTCGGCATGGGGGTCTTGATGGGCTTGCATTCTTCTATCTTGAAGCGCTTGAGAAGATCCTTCGTGTACTTCTCTTGCGACACGAACGTCCCCTCCCTCATTTGCTTGACTTGAAAGTCGAGGAAGAATGTGAGCTCACCAATCATGGACATCTCAAACTGCTTGGACATCATATCACCAAATTCCTTACAAAAATCTTCATTAGTCGAACCAAAGATAATATCATCAACATAAACTTGACAAATGAAGATATGCCCTTTGTGCTTCTTGGTGAATAGTGTGGTATCAATCAAGCCGATTTTGAAGCCCTTGTTGATGAGGAAGTCGCGGAGGCGCTCATACCAAGCCCTTGGGGCTTGCTTCAAGCCATATAGCGCCTTGGATAACCTATAAACATAGTTTGGATATCTAGGGTCTTCAAAACCCGGTGATTGCGAAACATAGACAAGTTCATTTATGAAGCCATTTAAAAATGCACTTTTCACATCCATTTGAAAGAGTTTTAGATTGTGATTAGATGCATATGCAAGTAAGATACGGATGGCCTCAAGTCTTGCAACCGGGGCAAAAGTCTCCTCAAAATCTAAGCCTTCAACTTGGGAGAACCCTTTTGCCACAAGCCTTGTTTTGTTTCTCACAATGTTGCCCTTGTCGTCTTGCTTGTTGCGGAACACCCACTTGGTGCCTATGACTCTTGCTCCTTTTGGCTTCTCTTCAAGTGTCCACACTTGATTGCGGGTGAAGTTGTTGAGTTCTTCATGCATGGCATTCACCCAATCCGGATCTTGAGAGCTTCTTCTATGCTAGTGGGCTCAATGCAAGAGACAAACGAGTGATGTTCAATGAATTGAACATGCCTTTGTGAGCGAGTCATTACCCCCTTGAAGGACTCCCTATTATGAGATCTTGAGGATATACTTGTAGGAGAGGAGTAGTTCTTCTATCAACCACTTGAGGAGGAGGTTGTGGAGCATCAACTTCTTATGCTTGTGTCTCAACTTCTTCTTGTGTGATGTGGGTGTCTTCATGTGGATCCACCCCATCTTTATCTTCATCATCTTGAGGCACATTTGATGAAGATGGTTGATTGATCACTTGCACATCATCACTATCATCTTCATCATCTTTAGGCATGATGTCTCCGGTTGGCATGTTCTTCATAGCCTTCCTCAGTGGTTCATCACCTACATCATTAAGATTCTCATGCTCTCCTTGAGAGCCATTAGATTCATCAAATTCCACATCATATGTTTCTTCAACAAGACCGGTGGCATTGTTGAATACTCTATATGCTTTGGACTTTAATGAGTAACCAACAAGAAAACCAATATCACAACGTCTTTGGAACTTCGCTAGGTGTTGCCGCTTCTTGTAGATGTAGTATTTGCAACCAAACACCCGGAAGTAGGAGACGTCCGGCTTCTTGCCAATGAGTAGCTCATAGGGGGTCTTCTTTAGCAACCGGTGAGGGAATAGACGGTTGGATGCATAGCATGCGGTGTTGATTGCCTCCGCCCAAAACTTCTCCGGTGTGTTGTACTCATCAAGCATAGTCCTTGCAAGGGTGATCAAAGTCCGGTTCTTCCTTTCAACTACACCATTTTGTTGAGGGGTATAGGTAGATGAGACTTCATGCTTGATCCCAACTTCATCACAATATACTTCAATGTTTGTGTTGTCAAACTCTTTCCCATTGTCACTTCTAATCTTCTTAATCTTCACTTCAAATTAATTTTGTGCACTCTTGGCAAACTTCTTGAAAGATTGGGCAACTTCGGTCTTGTCATGAAGAAAGAACACCCAAGTATATCTTGAAAAGTCATCAACAATCACTAAGCAATAGAGCTTGCCACCAATACTTGCATAAGTTGTTAGCCCAAATAAGTCCATGTGAAATAGTTTTAATGGTCTTGAAATTGACACAAATGCCTTGGATGGATGTGTATTTGCCACTTGCTTCCCGGCTTGGCAAGCACTACACAATTTGTCCTTTTCAAATACAGCATTTTTCAATCCTCTCACCATCTCCTTCTTCAATAGCTTCTTGAGGGTGCTCATCCCAACATGTGTAAGCCTTCTATGCCAAAGCCACCCAAGAGATTCTTTGGTGAATAGACAAGTCTTCAAATTTGCATCTTCCGAGTTGAAGTCCACTAGATAGAGGTGATTGTACCGAAAGCCCTTGAATATCACTTTATTGTCATCTTTCTTGAAAACAACTACTTCTTCACTTGTAAATAGGCATTGGAAGCCAAGATCACACAATTGACCAACGGATAGCAAGTTGAAGCTTAAAGAAGCAACTAGAAGCACATTTGATATTGAATGATCATTAGATATAGTCACTTTGCCAAACCCTTGCACTTTGCTCTTGGAATTATCACCAAATGTTATCTTTCCTTGGTCTTCTACATTCTCTTCAAGAGAGGTGAACATACGAGCATCACCGGTCATATGTTGAGTGCATCCACTATCGATTACCCAATGAGAGCCACTGATCTTGTAGTTCACCTACACACAACAAATCAAGTTTGATATTTAGGAACCCATACTTGAGAAGGGCTCCGAACTTTCTCAACCAAAGCTTTTGCCATCCATAGTTGCCTAGGCCTATTCTTGTTGGGAGGACCTAGAAACATGACTTTCACTTTGCCCTTTAAATCTTTTCTAAGCATGTAGTGAGCATCAAAAGCAAAGGGCCTAGCATGCTTGGGCAAAGGTTGTGGTGGCGGTGTCTTGCACTCATGAGCAAAGTGGCCTTCTTGTCCACATTCAAAGCATCTCTTAGGCTTGGGCTTAGGCTTGTTTTTTCCTTTGTTGAGGCGATTTTGAGCTCTAATGTTTTGCACCTTTTCACCCATGTAGCCAATCCCACTTCTATCAAGCTTCATCACGGTGTTCATGAGGAGATCACTTTGGAGATATTGGCCTCTTGTGAATTTTTTGCAAGCCCACGGTGAGATGACCCTTTTCTTGCTTCAACTTCTTGTTTTCTTCCAATAAGCTTACAAGGTGATACTTCTCATTCTTGAGGATCTTGTTTTCTTTTCTAAGCACCTCAACTTCATCATCTTGTTGCACCGTTTCAATAACAATGGTGTTAGTGGTTGATTGCTTCTCAAACTCTTTCTTCAAGTTCTCATTTTCAATCTTGAGCTTCAAATAATCATCATGGCAATCGGCCACCACAACTTCCTTGCCTTTGCTACTAGCACCTTGCTCAATGATCTCATCAATCAAGTCATCACATGATGTAGCTATATCACACTTAACAACAAGGTTAGGAGCATCATGTGTTTCATTTGAAAGCAAGTCATAAGCCATAGTAAGGTTGTCATGATTCACTTTCTCTTGAGTGTAGTCCTCTTTTAGCTTGTTGTAACTAGTGGTGAGCTCAATGTGTATCCTCTCAAGTTTATCATGTTTTTCTTTGAGCTCTTTTATGTTGGCTTTGAGCTCCTTGAACTTGGATGACACATTTTGATTTTCAACTCTAAGCTCATCACTAGCTTTAGTGAATTGTTCATTTTGAGCTAAGAGGTTGCCATTCTCAAGTCTTAGATTTTCATTTTTCCTTGTTAGCTTTCTTATAACTTTGGTATAGTCATTAAGCAAACTAGCAAGTTCATCATAAGTGGGTGAATCATATTCATTGTCGCTATCACTACTCTCATCATCACTTTGTACCTTCTTGTCCTTAGCCATAAGGCAAAGGTGTGTTGGAGATGAGGGCGGTGATGGCGATGGAGGAAGTGAAGTCCCAATCACAAGAGCGGCCACCTTCTCCTTTTCATCATCACTTTCTTCACCGGAGGAGCCACTAGAAGATTCAATGTCGGTGAGCCAATCACCAACAATGTAAGCCTTGCCACACTTCTTGCTTTTGTGAAATTGCTTCTTCTTGAACTCTTTCTTCTTGAATGGCTTGGCCTTCTTCTTCTTCTTCTCATCTTTACTTTCATCACTTGAATCTTGCCTTTTGCCCTTATTCTTGTTCTTGAACTTGTCTTTCTTGGGCTTTGGGCATTGATGAGTAAGATGCCCAAGCTCTCCACAATTGTAGCAATCCATCTTGGAGATGGGCTTTCTCTTGCTACTAGTGAAGAACTTCTTCTTATTGGAATCAAACTTGATTCCCTTGTTGTTGAGCTTCTTGAGCATCTTGGTGGTCTTCCTCACCATGAGAGCAATCTCCACATCTTCATCATCATCTTCACTTGTGGATTCAAGAGAAGTATACTTGACTTGAGCTTTGCCTTTCTTGTCGGCCTTGAGTGCCAAGTCTTTCTTCTCTTCTTTCTTGGATGATGATCCATCTTGAGGAGTGATCTTCATCTACATCTCATGAGCATTGATCTTCCCCAATATTTGAGTGGGGGTTGCATTGGAGAGATCAGTTTGATGAAGTACGGTTACAATGTGACCATACTTCTCAATTGAAAAAGCATTGAGGATTCTCCTTGCAACCTCGGCCGGTGAGATTTGAGTGAGTCCAAGGCCATTTACTTCCTCTACAATGATATTCAAGCGAGAATACATGTCATTAGCACTTTTATTAGAGAGCATTTTGAAAGAATTGAGCTTGTCAATGATGAGATAATATCGTTCCTCTCGCTCATTCTTAGTTCCCTCATGGAGCGCACAAATGTCCGACCATAGTGTATGAGCGTTTTTGTGGTTCCTCACACGGTTGAACACCTCTTTGCTAAGGCCTCTAAAGATGATGTTTCGAGCCTTAGCATTCCACTTCTCGTGCTCTTCCTCAATGGGTGTGAGGGTTGCGCCGGGTTTGGGAGTGGGGTACCCTTGTGTGGCGGCTTTGTGAACACCAAGGTCCACCGCCTCAAGGTATGCCTCTATACGATCTTCCAATAAGGAAAATCGTTACCATCAAAGACGGGAGGGGGACCATCGTGACCACCGAACATCCTTTCTCTTGACGGTTAAGCCAAATTAATGAGCAACAAGGCTCCGATAACAATTGAAAGGATCAAGGATGCCCAAGAGGGGGTGAATTGGGCAACTAATAAATTTTTCGCAAATCAATTCAACCTATCGCACTTTGCCCAATGTCACCCCACAAGTGCTTGTGTCAATTCTATTCCTAAAACAAATTATGCAACCTAGAGCCAAGTCCTATCACAAGTATACTACTCTAGGAAAGTAGAGAACACAAGGGAAATGCGGGAATGTAAAGAATTAGAAAAACAAATCCGGTTTTTCCAGAGGTATCGGAGAGTCGGCACTCCCCACTAGTCCTCGTTGGAGCACCCGCGCAAGGGTGTAGCTCCCCCTTGATCTTCGCAAAGACCAAGTGCTCTCTACGGGCTGATCCTTTGCCTCTCCGGCGCGGTGGATCGCCCACAACCGCTCACAACTTCGACTTGGGCCGCCCACAAGCTCTCCAAGCGGTCACCAAGCCACCAATCGCCACCAAACCGTCTAGGTGATGCCGATAACCAAGGGTAACAAGCTTAAACTCTCACTTGACCAAGAACAAGGCCAAAGAGGGTGATGGATGCACACAAGTCACTCTTGATCTCTCTAGGGAAGAAGTTCACAAGCAATGGAGTTCACACTAATCTCCCTAGGGCTCTTGCTCTCTCACAAAGTCACAAGGGTTTCTTCAGCTGTTAGAAGTGGCAAGAGAGATAGAATGGAGGCTTTGGTGGAGTATAAATACTCACCCTCTCCAAAACTAGCCGTTTCTCACTTTCCTGCGAACCGTCGGACGCTGCCGAGGCTCGACCGTCGGACCATTCACCACGGTCCGACTCTCACAGTTGCACTGTGCTCAGTCCTGTGCCAGAGGGGCGTCGGACCGAACTCAATGGTCCGACGCTCCTCAGTCCAACGCTTTTGAACAACTGACACAGTGCCTCTCAACGGCTATAACACGGATCAATGGTCCGACGCACACCGTCGGACCAAGTCCGACGCTCCTTTTCGCTGCGGGAACCTCTCTGGAAGCGTCGGACGTTAAGAAACATTAGTCCGACGCTCACTCTCTCGACGGTCCGACGCTCGCTGAACACCCAGAGGCACCGTCGGACTCTGGCCAATGGTCCGACGACCATCCAGCCAGGGTCCGACGCTCCCTGGCATGCTGAGAATCGTCCAGGGGCTGCCACGTGTCGTCGGACTCTTAACTATTGGTCCGACGCCCATACTAGGTAGAGTCCGACGCCTCTAATTTGATCAAAACTTCGTCGAATCGAAAACTTTCCAAAACGAAGTTTGATCCTCTCTCTCTCTCTCAAGAGCCTCCCTGGGCTGTCTAGAGCTAAGTTGGACAAGTGTGCATCACATCTACACTCTCTAATCTTGCTCTAAGTCAAGCTACCCATCCAAGCCCCTCTTAATAGTACGGTCAAAGAGAAAAACAAAACCTAAGACTACGCCAAGTATCTCTCAACTCCAAACGACACTTGGCATTAGCCTATCACCGTCTTGTCTTCCATCCTTTGAAAACCGAATCGATTTCCATCGCTAGGAGCTTGAACCTACAGGTTATTATGACCTAACCTCTAGGTTATCCTGCAAAACACACATTAGTCATAATAACCGTCTTGTTGTCATTAATCACCAAAACCATTAGAGCCTAGATGCTTCAACTCCTTCAAGTTTCAACTGGTTTTAGATTTATTTATTTATTTGAAATTTGGGTCTTCTATTTGTCATTCGCTAACAGAATCGTTAGCAACTATTACATCTATGTTATCGGGGACGGAGTCTGTGATGATCTCCTCACCCTCCAAGCATAGATAACCCAAATTAGCAAGCTCATGGGCTGCCATATTATAGACTCGATTGACATGAACACACTCTAACTTTGCGAAATTTAGCCGACTTTGAAACTTCAACTCCTCGATCAGGTGACCCAGCATGGAGTCATCGTATGCCATCGAATTTAGAGCTCGAACAACTTCCTGTGCATCAGTTTCTAGGATGAGGTTACCAATACCCAAATCAGCAGCTACCTGAACTCCCTGAAGGCAGGCAATGATTTCAGCTTGGAAGGCCGAGAGCAAATGATCCACTCTACCTCTTCCAGACATGATCAGGTCCCCATCTTTGTCTCGAATCAAAAAACCACAGCTACCCGATTTGTTTTAGATTATTGCTATAGCAAGAAACATAAAACGGGGGAAGAGACTGGGGGGTATTAGTTTCACTTACTTCTAGAGTTCTAGCTCATTTGAAGGCTTCTAGAGTTCTAGTTCATTTGAAGGAGAGAAGAAAGAGCTCATGTGAATATGATGGTGCAGATGAACCCGAAGCTATCCCTGATAACTTTGACGGGGAGAAGAAAGAGAGCATGAATAATGATATGATGTCCAGGTGAACCCAAAGCTATTTAAGACCTGATAAATTTGAAGGAAAGAAGAAAGAGCTCATGTAAATAATGATGGTGCAGGTTAACCCAAAGCTAATAAGCTCTGATAAAGAGGACCTATATTACTTGAGTGGATCTAAATTATTTGGTCTTAGTTTTGATACCCATGTATTCAACTCAATCCATGTATGTATGGTTTGGCTAATTGAAATTTCACACTAAACCACTCAACACGCATAGATTGACGTGAATTCATGGGTATCCAAACAAGTCTTCAAGTGTTGCTTGATCAAAGGGTTCAAATCATTTCCCTGATTTGCCTGTATGTGGTCGACAGCTTAAACGGGTGACTTTTTTTGTGGCAATGAGTTAACACAGGGACTAACATGAGAGTTGCACTGCAGGCCTGCATCATCCAGGAGACTCGCTGATAGCATTCAAGGACAGGTCAAAGATAAAGTCAGCATGTTAATCATATCATGGGCGAGTTACATACTTGCATGTTTCAGTGTTTGAAAAACAATCAATGCACTTCGGTCACAGCTTGAACCATCTGCGTCTACAAGTGAGAAAAAACAAAATTTGGCAACTGCCCAAGCAGGGAGACAGGATGCTATGACAATTGCAATATGTATACACATCTACTGGGAGTTGTTGACATGTACAGGATGCAGGTGGCCAACAAGAATGGAGGATCACAAAGACACATTGGCAGGTAAAAAGCATCCGTGCTTTGTCTGGTTCAAAACCTTCACACAAAGAATCGAACCACTGATTTTGAGGTGTGCAACTGCGGCCATTCACCATATCGTAACTGGGATCCAAGAATATGAAAATGGAGGTTAAATAAAGTCTGTTGGTTGAGGGACTATATAAACATGTCAGGGAGATATAAAGACCTTCAGTATTCTTCATAATCGATACTACATTACTACAAAATTTTCACCGTAACAGTACACTATTAACTTTCACCCTTTCACCGCAATCTAAACCTTAACAGATAAGTAATTCAAAATCCATAATACACAATTTTTTTCAATGCATCTCACTCACCCAGGTCATTAATTCTTCAGCTTGGAAGTTCTGAAATTGGCAATTGATTGTGGAACACCCCATTCGATAGTTCATGGGTCTCTAAAGGGCTTTTCTTTGAGCGTTCCAAGGAGGTTGCTTCAAAAATACCTACAAAAGCGTAACAATGCTCATTTCGGATATGAAATATTCAGGACATGAAGGAGAAAAGGTTTTCCAACTGTCATGGCAGTACAGCTGAGAGAGTAACTTTAGAACCCAATCATGGATACAAAGAATAAGAGCTCAAAACTCACCCAATCCCAAAATAACAGAACAGACTAGAAATCCTAAAAGGGAGAAATCCATTTGGTACACTATCTCCAACACGACGATACAACCTGCTGAAACCATTAAGTGCCTTGGAGAAGAGAAGACAAGATGCAACCTGCCAACCAAGTAAACGCATTACAAACATGGAGCGAAGTTTGATCATGATTCATGTAGCACAATGGGCAGTTAACTAAAGGGAGGCCATTTTTGTCTTATGAGTTATGATTAATAGTATAAAGGTCAATAAAAATACTTCAAGAAGCATCCAAGAAATTGCCATACATGAAGATATTTGACGAAAAATAACTTAAAATCTATAATCCCTGATGATCTGACTCGGACTGATTAAAAAAACAAAAAACAAAAAACTCGACCTGTGGGGGTAAGACAACCCATGGGAGAAGAACTTACACAGGTCGAGAAAACTCCTGAACCCCTACCCCATTTTTAGATAGCGGCACCGTAGCCCATGTGAGAACAACCACGACCTAAGCCGAACCTTAGACCAATGCTTTGGCATGGGACATACAAGGGGATTTTTATCTCCAACCTGAAATTCGCTTCCATGAGGAGTCGAACCCAGGACCTGAGCACTACTAATGCTCCCCAACCAGCTCAACTAGAGGCTCATTCGCTGGCTCAGATCGGTGATAACAAAACAAATGCTCATGGTTCGCTTTACGAACTAAGGATGCATGAGAACATTTTAAAATTAGCTTTTAACAAAAAAAATGCTTTCCTTCCAAGAAAATATCTTACTTTTCTTCAGCAACGTTGTCAACATAGAATATAAGGACCATTCCAAACAAAACAGTACTCAAGTATGCCCAACTTGGAAGCTGTAATTTAACTATGCTGTCTGATGCCGAGCCCTGCAATCAAGAAAACAAAAAATCATTATACTACTATATCAAGGAAAGACCCGCAAATCCTCCCAACCCCAGAAATAACTGGAGCATAAACAGAGAGAGTACTCACTAGGATTGTATCCCACATGGCAAAAGGAAAAAGAAAACAAGTAGCAGAAGCAATAGTTATAGCATGGAGCCGCCTTTTAAGTTGATTCTGTAGAATAAAACAATGTTGACTGTCAATTCCTATATAGAAAATGATGGTGCGTTCATAGTGCCTTGAAGGAGGTTTTTGACAGAGAAGACAACAGAAGCTGGGATACCTTGAGAGAAACACGCCGAGCTAATACTCTCCTCAAAGCAGATAAGATCCCAGCAGTAATTGGCACCACCATTTCTTTCACTCCAATAGTTTGTCTTGCCTTCTCCACTGGTTCACTTCCAAAGCTATCTATATGAAGTTAAGGTCTTCCAAAACAGGTTTCAATGAGTTCATTACAGATAAATTATAGGTAGAGATGCTTTAACTGCCAAAAAAGCAGAGTTATTCACAATAACTCACTAAATCATTTCAGGAAGATATCTATGTAGTAGGATACATAAAGGAGAATGCGTTCTTGTAGACCATCCATTTGACAAGAGATAATATGATACGAACATAGCAGCAAGTCCACCAATCTAAAAATCCAGGGGAAACAGTTAATATCATCTCCTAAAAAATTTGGTAATTTCTACTTCAAAATACTAGAGTTTGTGAAAGTTCGCTGAACATGGCAGAACACATTGAAGAGTTGACATGCAGCAGGATCATCATATAGAAGAATTCCTTAATTATTTGTCCAGCTATCATAGTTGCTGAATGTATAAATTTTCTGAAAAAACATGCAAATGTGGTACAAGTGCAACATGTGCACACTTATTTTGTGCTTTAAGCTCATCAAATCAATCACAATTCTAAACCACGTTAGACTTTTTAAGGATGAGGGGCTCATAACTTCCAAGCAAAATGGACTGCTGACACCAACATTTCTTGTACAGTTATTGGCCAAATATCTTTACAAGTGCATATGCACATTATATTTACTGGAAGAAAAAAAAAGCATTGGTACATATCAGATGGACTAAAAACCGCTGGACAATACTCAAAGGTTAGTGTGTCATGTACGAGAAATAATTCCCTATGCTTATTGCCTAAATAAGTAAATGCCATAGAACAAAAGTTCAAAAAAAATATCATAGAAAAAACATATAACAAGGAACCAAATCATCACATAAAACAAATCTATTTAAAATCAGCAACTTGCCTTTTTCCAGATGTTAACTTTCCTTCCATATAAAGCAGCAGAGAGAACTCCAAGAACAGCACCTGCATACTCTGCCAGTAGAGCACTAGACTCAATAGACAGAGTAAAATGTAGTTTAGATGGAAGTGGCAGTAAATACTTCTTTGGTAACACAGTTAGGATGCTCAAAGCAGCGCAAAATATGCAGATGGTGTGGTTAATGATAATAGAAATGCTGTTTTGCAATTGAAGTGATCAGAATCAGATTGCACACCCCTAGGAGAGTTAGTGCAAGCTCCCCCCCCCCCCCCCCCCACACCCCAACACACACACACACCCCCCCACGCACACACACACACACACCACCACCACCACCACCCAAAAAAATGACAGTCATGCAAATTCATGTCTGCAATACTCAAGTCACAATGACTATTATGCATTAGGTCAACAGGTAAGGACGCTGGAGAAATGTCCTACAGTTGACGTCCAACAAGTGCAATTTATTTCCACAATGATCTAATGACCACTGGCTCGCAGCATGGTTTAAACATTGCACATAGTTGGAGATTGAACTAGATATTCCCTGGCATAAATGAACCGCACCACAGACCATGCAGCTATTTGAAAAATTAATGGTGCTTAGAGAACAGGATACTTACATTAGTGGACCACAAACAAGAAGTCCTTTACCCCATAACACAAAGTAGAATGCCAGGATTCCTCCATTGACAACTGTAGGAACAACCTGAGAGAATGAATATCAAGGTTCAAAAAAACGCGATTAAACCTACGATTAATCGCGATTAAACGCTAAACGTGACCCCAGCGCGTCGTTTAGGCCGTAGGCGTCCAATTACGCGCTAGGCGCGCCTAGGCGCAGCGAGTACGCGTGATTTGGCGTTTAAGCGGCACGGAATCACCGTGTAAGCGCCCCTAGGCAGCGCTGGCGCTCGGGCGAAATCACGCGCGGCGCGGGGGCACAGCTCGCGCGCGGGAATCGGCTCTGTGGACGGGCGGGAAAGCGGCGCGTGCGCGGGCAGGAAGAATCGCGCGCGGGCGGGAAAAAAGGGCACGCGCGGGAGGAGCCGTCCAGTCGTCCATTCGTGCCGAAGGAGCTCGAGCACGAGCGCACGCACGACCCGCAGCTCCAGCTCCAGCACAGCAACAAGGCGACCCGCCGGAACAGCGTCGCTCCAAGGGGACCCTGCTCCGTCCGCCCGGCGTAGGCGGAGCGGATCCTGCTCCGTCCGTCCGCTCGGCGCAGGCCCTCTGTCTCCTCGCTTCTCCTGCGCATCGGGACCAAGCTCCAGGTGTTTGCCCGTCGAGGAGAGCTGCAGCCGGCGGAGGCCCTCTGTCCCTCTGCTTCTTGCCTTCTCCTGCACATCCTCCCCAGCTCCACTCCAGCCTCCACGTACTCCCTCCTTCCCTCTGTCTTTTACTTCTTCAGTATGACTAAGTACAGTGTGTATTTAATGTGTACTATCTGCATGACGACTGAATATTGATTAATTGGATTGGGATTTGGGGTTCAAAATTGAGATTGAGTGATTGGCTGTATAGACCTTGTGTTATTACTGCTGATATTGCTCTCAGCATCACCAGAATTAAAAAAAAACAAAAACGTTTAATTACGTTTAATCTACGTTTACTCTTTTCAAGAGGCTAGCGCCCGCCTAGCGCCTAGCGTTTTTTTGAACCTTGATGAATATAAGAAAGTGCATATCTAATAGCTGGTGAAGTAATCTCAAGAAAAAAGAAGGTATAATGGAACCTGTGAGTTGGGCAAAGGCCGGCCTTTCCAAGGTTTCTGTAGAACCAAGAATATGATTGAAGTGGGTACAAGACAACTGAAGATAAAGCCAACTATTGAATCTCCACTGTTGGATAGGTGGCTATATAAGGAGTAAACAGACCAGATTCGCATGAAGTTTCCCAAAACATGGATTACTTGCAATGGTGTTGACCTGCAAAAGGCAAAACAACAGCAGTTTTGTCAAAAGAAAAAAAAAAGAGCCAACAAACTGATTGCATACATATATTTCGAAAGACAAGCTATAAAAAGGTTTCACGTGAATATGATAGTAAGGGAAATAAATATACATATGAAACGTAGAACGAGTACGAACCAAGCAAATGCACATCTTGCTCAAGCTCACATTTCTCACATTGCTCTCACATCAAAAGGGTTAGAAATTATGGCCACATATA
This sequence comes from Eremochloa ophiuroides, assembly GCA_038502445.1. Classification (NCBI taxonomy): domain Eukaryota; kingdom Viridiplantae; phylum Streptophyta; class Magnoliopsida; order Poales; family Poaceae; genus Eremochloa; species Eremochloa ophiuroides. The sequence continues at coordinate 61,837,340 of JAHLJS010000006.1, forward strand.
TTAGCGTTTAACAGCATAACTAGTGCACAGGGAGTGAATAGTCAATACTCAGTGTAGGACATGTACAACTACTGTATACCTGATATTGATACCAGTAATCAGAAATTTAGATCAATTTATGATGGCCACGGAATAAGTTAGTAGACAGTTGGAGCAAATGCTAACTTATAACTTGCATGTACCATATTGCCAGATCACCTAGAATCAGGAGCGGGCCAAAAAAAGGGCATAGACCGATGAAAAATCAAATGTGTACATTTCTGATTAGATCAGATCCGGGTACAACTAGCGCAAGTTAGGGTTCGGGTGCTCAATTTTGCACAGCAAGAAGAGAAAGAGAAGGGGCGGGCGTACCTGGTGTGGTGGGTTCCCGTCGCCGGCAAAGCGCCCGATGAAGACATGGGCAGCTGGGCGTAGATCCAGTGGCGGACCCAGCCGAAAATATGAGCTAGGGCGGACCCCTGCCTGCCGCTGCGCCTCCGCCAAGCGCTGGCCCCTTCCCGCCGTTGCGCCGCCGCCGCGCGCTGGCCCCTGGTCGCCGACGCCGCTCCCGCTCGCTCGCGCGCAGCGCAGGCACAGGGGGAAGGAAGAGCACGAGGCACGAACCTGAAGGGAGCGCCGCCCAGTCCTACGGTGCCGCCGCCGTGCGCAGGAACCAGGAGGGAGCGCCGCCGCCGCGTCCCGACTCCCGCGTGCGTGCCCGAGTAGACTGGAAAGGGGATGCCGCGGCTCCCTCTGCCTGGTTTTCCCAGAGGGACGACATGGGCTGGATGTATGGGCCACGCTCTGCACGGTGCGGTGCTACCACCTGCACTGCTATCCGGTAGTGCATCCTGTAAGGCTCCAGCTCAGTCAAAATAGCGGACGAAAGCCTGCAGCGCATCCGCCACACCATCCGCTACGCGTACCGTCCTGGAAATCTGCCGGATTCCAGCGTCCGTCCGGGACCGCTGAGCATGCGCAGGAGGCAGAGAGAGAATGGGAAAGCAGCGGGCCTCACTCTTTTTACGAGGTAAAAAAATGTTATAGTCCTAACTCACAAACAAAAAATCAAATTAAATTCCGAGTACACCATTAAATTCGTTTTAATAAATACTTCAAAACAAGATATCACATAAATATATTTAAATAAAATTATAAGTAGGACCTATTGATGGTGGTTGATATAGAGTATGAGATATAGACGATAATAGGTGCGGAAAAAACAAGTATAGAGGAGAGAATCTTGATCATCACGATATATGGAGGATGAAAATAGAGGGTAATGAGTGCGGATAATCTAAAACTACCCGCAGAGGTTATGTGCACTCGTTATCCTCTAAATTTATCCTCTAAAAGTAATATTCCGTCCTGGTCATCTAGATTCTCTCCTCTATATCACTTTCTCCCGTACTAATTCATCCTTTATATCTCTATTCTATATTTCTTTTTCCTTTTTTATTCCCACCCACCCTCACTCCCCTCTCTCTCACCTCCCTCCCCTCTCTTCTGTCTCCTCCGGCCTCTCTGGAGCGCCGCCGCCTCCGGTCCCGGCAAGGGCACGCGGCTCCAGCGAGCGTGCGCGGCCCAGCGAGGGCCTGCGGCCCCGGCGAATGCCCGTGGCCCGGCGAGCCTGGCCCGGCATCTCCCTCCCCGCGGCCCCCCTCTCTCTCCTCCGACAGGCGAGCCCTCTCCTCCGGCCGGCGACCCCTCTCCTCCGGCGGCGAGCCCTCCTTCTCCGGCGCGGCGGGCCTCGCCCTCTCTCTCCCTCCTCCAGTGGCTCTCCTCCCTGCGCTGCTCCAACCCGCCGCCGGCGCCGCGTGCTGCCTCCCTCTCGCCCTTTCCTCCTCTCTCTCCTCGCTCGGTCGCGTCGTGGGCCCACAGCGGCGCGTAGCGGACGTCCTCTATGGTGCTGGGAATGGCGGAACCGCTCGCGCCGAGGACGCGGTAGTGGACCACGCTGCAGCTCCACGGGACGCGGATAGCGTGTACCCGCTGCGGACAGCCTAATGGCTTTGTGGCCAGATGGCTCATGAACGCTAGCTGTGCTTGATTTTCTTTCATTTCGAGTTGATAAAACAACCGCTATTCGCCATGAAATTAGAGAATACCTCGCCGGAGGGCATTTAGGGCGAGGTGGGTTCGTCTCTGATCCAAATACCTTTAAATTAGAGTTTGGTACACAATTTCTTACAGAAAGTAGAGAGCATTGAAGAACACGTCGAAGAGAAAGAAAGGGCTCGGGGCTGATGGACGGCGGCGACAATGATAATACAGATAAAGAGGAGAGACCCTATGAGCGGAGCGGACACGTCGCGACATGTCGTCCAAACAATGTTATCCTCAACGTTAAACAGCAGTCGATCGCCCTTTGTTAGCGTTTAGAGGGTTTATAAATGGTGTTTAGATGGAGCTAAACGGTCTAAACGATTTTATACTACGATAATAAAATATGCATATTTGTAAATGTAAAAATTAAATATGTTAGAAACCTTACATATTTATATATGTAAAATTCTAATATTCTACCAAATAATCTTTTAGAAAGAAAATATAAATCTCACAATACTTCATATAATTACAATGTTAAATAGTTTTGTGTTGACTATGATAGTCATAGTCCTCTAATTGACTAAATTATAGATTAAATGGTTGTTTATCTCATTTAATAATATTTAAGTTGATTCTAGTTAGACTGTTTAGACGGGATTAAACAATTTAAACGTTTTAAATGGTCTAACCGTTTAATTCACCATTTAGGGCCTAAACTACACGTTTGGCTTCTGTTTACCGTTGAAACGGACTAAAGGGCTGTTTAGATGAACAGTGCACCCAGTTACATAACTAAGAGACTTATGATACAATCGTTAGGGCCCATTTATAGCATGTAGATACATTTTTTAAAATACAAGTTCCATTAGAAGGAAATGTGAAACATTTCCCTCACACCACTCCTATAAAAGGGAAGGAGTGGGGAGATGGAAGGACGTAGCCATTAATTGATTTGCTCTTTCTCAATTGCTCTCCATTCTTATCTATGATTTGTCCAATATAAGACCAAAATTCTGAATGCTTAAGAGCTAAGGGTCTAATTTGTCTAATGTAAGACTAAAATTCTGAATGCTTAAGAGCTTAGCAACCCTTAGCGCTTAACACCTTTTGTAAACTCCTTTTTTTATTCTTAGATAGTTAAAGAAAGTAGAAAAATAGTATAACTCTAAGCTATTATGCGTAATAAATATACATACATGTAAAATTAGAAAATATCAATGTTGCTTATTGAAGAGCACCTAGGGCGGTCGCCCAAACTCGCCCTATAGGTAAGTCCGCTTCTGCGTAGATCGTTGGCAGTCGCTTTGTTGTGTCCGAGAGGTGAACGGGAGAAGCAAAACAGCAAACAGGTGTAGTAGTTGTTCCGCTGCTATTTACAACTTGCTTCTCAGCGGGCGTTACTGCACCGATTTCTCTCTCTTTTCTTCAGGTGCACATGAATCAGTAGGGTCGTTCCTTAGAGAAAGCCGGCTCAATGCTCATGCCATGGTTCCTTTTAATTCTGCTTTTATTTTGCTACCAATTGTTTTCTTTATCGTAATTCTACATCGATACTTACTCAATGCAAAAATATAATCGTATTAGACCAAAAAAAAAGTCCAACGAAATAAATTTTGACCGATTATTTTCTCTTATATAATATAAAGTCGATGTCTTATAAATCAATATTATCTTATAGGCACTTTTAGCATAAATTTATTGATGTAAGTTTTATGCTCCAAACTTTAATACAATTTGATTAATGTTGGTTAAAATTTGTAAAGTTTTGGCATTTCCTTAATCAAATGCGATTATCATTTCTCGATGAAGGCAGTATAACATAAGAAATTTTTGTCCTTATAGCATTTTTTCTGGTGATGTTGAATTTTTTGGAACAAACTTTCTCACCATGCTAAAACAAATTTATCCTAAACATGAAATATATTGGTAATTAAATGCTGCAATATTTTCCTAGTGAATCTGGAAGATTATCTTAACGAAGTTAGAACATGTTTTTTTAAATATTTCTTCATAAGTCAAAACATCTTAGTTTTAGGATAGCACATTTTCCCATGAAGTTAAAACGTATTCAATTTTGTTTTTTCTCTTATTTTAAGGTAGAAACACCAAAATTATCATAATTACTATAAATACTACTCTATCCATCTAAAATGTAAGTTGTTGTAGCTTTTCTAGATACATTCCTTTTTATGGTGCATATATCTAGGTGTATAGTAAAAGCTATGTACATAGAAAAGCCAAAGCAACTTATAACTTAGAGCGCAAACTGTAGAAGCTAGTTGGATACGAACACATGACTTTTGAAGGACAACTACAAAGAAACCAACAAGATAAGGCAAGCAAACACAAGAAATCCACACCTAGCCTTCACTACTTTATTCTTTGATGCGAATTGAAAGTGCATATTGTTTTTTTGGATTTTGGTGAATTGAATGACGATATTATTAAAGGACTAACTTGTTCGCGAAGTGTTGAATAGGTTATTGAGTTTATCATAGGCATTTGAGATGTGCTTATTTCAGTAAACCTTTATTAACCAAAGGTTCATGTGTTATAAACAAGTATGATATTTCATAAAAGATTATTAAAAAACTCAACTTGTGGGGGGTAAGACAGGCTCCAAGCATTGCATCAAGGAGAAGACTTTCTTATGCAAGTCGAGAAAACCCCCGAACCTCTGCCCCCACCCATAAACAGCGGCTCCGTAGTCCATGTGAGAACGACCACAACCGGGACCGAGCCTTAGACATGTGCTTTGGCATAGGACGGACGAGGGCATTTTTTAAACCTTAGCCTGAAATTCGCTCCCACGGGGTGTCAAACCCTAGAACCGAGGTGTGACGCCGGGTTCTTCTAATCAATTGGACTATATGAAAAAATATCAAGCCAAGGTGTACAAAGTAAAAGATACATGGTCATATGCATGTTTTGTGGTCTCATTGGTTGGACCCTTGGTGTATCATTGAATCAAAGTGAGACACATGCCAAGTCAAGTATTGTGTTGAATAGTTCACTAAGATATGATCTGGACATGGTTAATGAGAAAAAGTTGTTCAAATGTGGATTGATTATTGGCGCAAAGCTATGATTGACTCAAGATGAGAAGATGAGGTGAATGGATATACTCAGTTGAGGCTATGAGGGACTAAGTGAAGATGAAGGGTGTGTTGCAGCATGTACTATTTAGGTATGTCGTACTTTCAAGAGGAGTACAACATATTAGTGAATTGACAAGCCTCTAGTGCTCAACAATGCTTAAATGAAATTGAGTGACACCTAACCTCAGGTTTTAACTTAATGGACCGAGTCTGCCGAAACTGAGTGATATGTGGTACTATTTTCCCTTGGAGCGAACCATCAACCATGCGCGGGCACCCCGGTTATATGCCCCCAACATAAGCGCTTTAACTAACCAAATAAGTTCTAACATGAGAGAAATCTCCCCCACACTACTTTCAGCTTTTAGTCTTAGATCTGATTTTTAATTGGTCTTAGATCTCCCCACACGTTGCAGGTCCAACGAAACTAATTTTCGTGTTGGAATATTTATATTCCATCCCACCATTTGGAGGGGTTATTAGCTTTGTGCATCAACACAACCTCTCTTTGTGAGGTTTGTGAGATTTTGCGAGAAATTTAGTGAGCTCGTTAAGAGCAAGAGTGGGCAACTAAATCATTTAGCATTTGTGTGATTTGTCAAGTAATTCACGAAGGTTAGAGTTGTTTGTTTAAGTTGTGACTTCACTAGAATAGGTTTTCTGGAACTCGCTTCGTGCAAAAAGATTGGTCTAAAGTTAACAGCCTTCGAGGTCTAGTCTTTTAAGCTGGTCTAGCTCAGGCTATGTTTCACTAAACTGCCGAAGCTACAGTAGCTTGTTCCTACCGTAACAGCGAATTTGGTCTAGCCCAACTGGCCCATGGGCATGCTAAAAAAAAAACTGGCCCATGGGCTGGATTTCACACTTGGCTCAACTACAAACGATGGAGATTAATTATTTTTTACAATTATAAACAAGTGATTTTTTTACTTTATTATCATCAGACATCAATATGTCAATGGGGACCCGATCCCCGATTCCCCGCGGGGATTTCCCCTATTAGGGGACGGGGATGGGAGTAAAATCACCTCTACGGGGGATTAAATAGGGAAAAAGCTTCCCCCGTCAGGTCTAACGGGGCCGGGTCTGGTAGACCTTCCCCCATCCCCGTTTCCCCGTGTCCCCGTCAACCCATCAAAGCCTACGTCTAACTCGGCCCATCAAAGCCCACGTTGAACATACATATATAAGCAACAGAAAACCCTAACTTTGCCTCTCCTTTGCTTTTCCACCGTCACCCTCACCCCTCAGCCGCCGCCACCCACTTGCTCGTGCTGTCCGTTCCCTTCCCCCTCACGGAGTCACGGTTGCGGCGTCGCGGCCTCGCGCCGTCGCGCGCTCGTCGCGGCCTCGCGCGAACGCCTGCTGCCCCGTCGGCCATCGCCCGCTGCCCGCTCGCCGCCGTCACGCGCCCAGTCGCTGCCTCGCGCTCGTCCCGTCGGCCGTCACCCACTCGCCATTGCCCGTTGCTCGCGAGTCATGGATTTGAGCCGGGCACGGCGCGCTCGCGTCGCGGACGGCGGACTGCGAACGACGCTCCAATGACGCTACCCCGACGAGCTGCTCCGGCGACGCTGCATCGAGCTGCTCGGACTCCGACAAAGCCCGCTGCTCCGACTCCAACGACACGCCCACTGCTCCGACGACGCGGGGATGGGGATCCCCGCGGGGAATAATTGCCCGCGCAGGGACGGGGATGGGGGAGAAATGCTCCCCGCGAGCATTCATGGGGACGGGGATGAGGATGGGTTTGTCCCCACGGGGTCGGGGATGGGTGAGGAACCCCTAACGGGGAATTCCCCGTTGACATCTTGAATCAGACGCTGATATCATTATATCAGGCATTCCACAAGGTTATCAGGTCTAAACTACATATCAGTTAGCAACAACTGAGGTCTTAGATTATTTTCATGTAATAACCCTATAAACTGTTTTACAGCCTTTTTCTTGTCCAAAAACGATTTCTGCAGCCTTAATGACATATTCATCATTGTAGGGCTTCATCCATGGCAACATTTTATAAAAACCATCACATTTCCGAAATTTGCAATTTCAAAATCAAAACGAGATTTGATTCAACAAGTAAACAATCATCAGCAAGGGAACCAAGATGTGTCACGCAACATAGCAATGTTACACCTCAGCGTCAGGAGAATGAACAGTCGAAAATTCAACGACTGAAACTGCTTCATATACAGTTTTAAACCATGCATACAGTGCAGGAAGCCAGGACAAGACATCCCACCTAGTGATCAGAATTCTTTACACAATTAACAATCCTACAAGCCCAGTAGTCAAAGTGTCAAACTGAAGAAGCAAAACTCCTCCCCAACCACACTCCAATACATAATCACAGGAAATTCCACCTCAACTTCCTCTAATCCATCGAAAACAAAGCACTTATCAAACAGACGTGTCAGCTATCAGAACAAGACTAAAAAAAGGAAGCGTCTGGAAAACTCATCCATCGGTAGCTCCACCAAAGCAACAATCACCTCTGCAGGAACACAAAAATTGCACCTTAAGAGCCAAACCAACAAAGAAATCAGCTTTTAAAACACCACCAAATCGAGAGACCACTTTACCTCTTCAATCTTGTAGGAGCCGGGCGCCACATCTACGAGGCACAATCCCGGGTACAGCAACTGCAATCCAGAGGAAAACCAAAAGAAAGAAAAATCTCATGAAACACCGAATTCGGAGGGCAGACAAAACTCAACAATTTTAAGTAAGCGTATATATATATATATATAGGCTCGAAATCCTTACGTCGAGCTGCCGCTGCACCGTGCGCGGGCGCTTCTTGGGGCGGCGCGGGGGCCGTGTCCCGCGAATCGCCGCGAAGTCCTCGGCGATCTCCTGCCTGGACAGCGCGATGGAGAAGGAGAGCGGCCGCTTGTTCGCCTCCGCCGCCGCCCGCGCAGGCGCGCGCTCCGCGGCCTGAGCCTCCTCGTCCGATCCCGCCGCCTGACGCGTCGGGGCGGCGGTGGCGGAGCGGCGGGTCCGGAGGTTCCACGGCCGCTGAGCCGCGCGCTGGCGCTGCAGCCCGGAGACGGGGTGGGCCTTCTTCTCCTTGTCCGGGGACGGGGTGGTCTCCGGAGACGCGGGCCCGAGCGCAGGCGACGAGCAGGCGGGGCCTCCTCCGTTCTTGGAGCAGCGGAGCACGCGGTGCGTGCCCCAGCTGAGGGTGGGGAAGGAGAAATCGTGGAGCCGCGCGCGGGACGGCGCGGGGCCCGTGGAATTCGGCTGGGCAGCGGTGACCTTGGCGCCGCGGCGGTGGTGGTCGTTGTCGACGGCGGCCATGAGGACCATGGGAGGGTGGGAGAGGAGGGAGTGGCGGGCGCGTGGGAGAGAGGGACAGGAGGAAGGAAACGAAACGAGGGCTCGAGGAGGCAGAAAGAGACCAAGAGGAAAGAAATAGAGGGTCAGATTTTTTTAAACGGCGGATAAAGAGGGGCCTTTTGCATATAGGCCCTCGGAATTCATCTTGTATTTGCTTTTCGGCCCTCGCGTTCGGCGTGGACGACTGGACGTGTGGTGGGCTTCCAGTCTTCCACGGCTCGCGCGTGATTGGGACGGGCGGGCCGATTGGGATCGGCCGATCGGGGATCCATGTGGCTTCTGGCTTGGGCGCGTCCTGCGCCGAGTTCCTTCTCGTGTGCTTCCCGTGGCGCAGGAGGGAATCGGGTGCGAGGGCTGCGGAGCGGACGACGGGAGCGGTGACGTCACGGACTCCTGCTCGCAATCGCAATTCGCAAGTCACAAGCTGCCATCACTCCGTCAGGTCGAGCCGCCGCCATCAGCATCATGTCGTACCGAGCGTGGTTCCGGCATCGGTCGGGGGACCAGCCTTTTTCGTTCGAATGTTTTGATGATTCTCTATACTGTAGCTGCAGGCTGCAACAAGCCAGCACTGCGGTTTTGCAAGCCAACGGAAGAATCGGCCAATCGGGGATGCAAGTGCGGGAGAGGAACAGAGAACTTCTATTAGACCAAGTATATTAATGGGCTGTAAGCCCGCTAAATGCTGACGTGGAGGAGAGAAGAAAGGAGAGAAAAGAGAAGTGAGCTGTAAGTTTACAGCCAGGTTGGGCACAGGAACCAAGAAATCTGTGAGAGGAACAGGTGGGCCATGCAGTAGATGTGAAAGGCTGACTACTATACGAGTGAGCTGAAAGAAGGCTATAAAAACCTTACAGCCAGCAAGCGGGCTGTATTATTAGCCTTCGTCTTACTCGAGAGAGGAACAGAGAACTTCTATTACTAGACACACTGAAGACACAACATTGCTCAGCAAGTATATATACTCCCTCCGTATAGGAAAAAAAATAATATTTTGGACAACGATACGGTCTCCAACGCATGAGTTTGACTTCATATTTCTATAAAAATATTTATTGAAAAGTGATATATATGTATATATATACTTTTATGAAAAAATATTTGAAGACAAATCTATTTATATAGTTTTCATATTTTGAAACTCAATAATTTAAAAGTTATTTATGATTTATATTCCCAATGTTTGACCAAAACTTTTTCCAAAATATTATCTTTTTCCGATACGGAGGGAGTACTTAATTCGTCGTAAATTATAAGTCATTTAACTTTTTGTAACAACCCTAAAAATCCACACAATCTAAAAATCCCAACCAATTAAAATTTTTCATTTATTTATTGTGAAAACCCATTTTTCTTGTGCAAGCATATAGGTTTCATTATGAAATTGGTAAATAAAGGAGTGTAGTTTGCATTTTAATTCCATTCACATAGAATAATAACTTATGCATCACATTTGGGATTTATTGCAATTTATGTTTGTATTTACTCAATAATTAAAATGGGCAATATATGTATATATACACTAAATTGAAAATAGAAAAGGAGAAAGAGAGTTAGGCCAGCCATTCGTTTCGGCCAGCCGGGTCGCTAAGCCAGCCCAAGCCCGCCCGACCTTCCTCTCCTCATCTCACCGCGCGCGGCCCACGTCGCGGCTCGGCAGCGCACGCGCACGACCGGCACACACGCGCTCGCGCTCGCGCTCGCTGCCAACCCGGCCCCGCCTGTCAGCCGCTCTCGCCCCCCCACTGTTCTTCTTCCTCACGAAGGCGACGCGCCTGCCGGGGGTGTCGCGCGAATGGCGTGACCCCGGTCCCACAGCCGACAGCATGGCAGAGCCCTGACCCCGCTGTCCCCCTCCTGTCCCCTCCTTTCTTGGCCGCCAAGCGAACCTGCGCCCATCCGGAGCCCTAGATCCACTCGAGCCACGACCCTTCGATCAGCCGAGCGCAATCAGGACCGTTCGCCATTGGAGCTGGCCAAGCTCGCCTATAAATTGGAGCACCCCGAAGCCTTACCCTCATTTCCCCTCGCCGCCACCGCAGCACAGACCGGCACACCGCACCAAACCGAGAGAGAGAGCGTAGGAGAAGGGCGGAGCAGAGGAGGAGAAGCTGCCGGAGCGCCGCCGCCGCGGAGCACGCCGGAGCCGGACACGGAGGAGAAGCCCGAGCTGCGGACGAGGAGCGGCACGGCACTGCGATCGCTCTGCACGGCTCCGACTCGCCACTGCACCGCCATCCTAGCTTCACCGACACCACGGTGAGCCACCGCACGCCACGTCCGAACCTTGCCCTGCTTTTGCCATGGCGTTCCACCCTCGGGACGCGTAGGCACGAGCCTTTACTGGCTCGGGAAGATCACCTGCACCAGGCACTCATTCGACCGGCCGAAACCCCCGGACTACAAGCTTGCTAGACCGAGAACGCAGCACGACGCGTTCTCGGCGGAGCGCGCTCACCACCGACGCGTTCCGACGCCGAATCACCCGTTCCGAGCAATCCGTCTAGCAACCGTATAGGTTAGAGCGTCGTGGAGCACCGCCACGACCCCCTTGAGCTAACTACGCGGATCTAAGCGCTAGAGGAAGCCTGAATCGCCCTGGCCGCGTGCGCCGCGACCTTACCGGAGCGCCGCCGCGAGCCGTTGCCAAAAGAAGGTCATGCCATGGCTAAAGTTCACCACCAGAGTGTTGTATGCCTCTCTGGCCTCACCAATTTGACAAGACCGCATTCGATTGAACCAATACTTGGTCGTAGCCGCGATGCCGCTTTCCGCCACCGTCGGCGACACGCCGCCGCCACAACCGAGCACCTTGGAAAGCTCGGTAGCCAAAATTGGTAGTTGGTATACCATCGCCATAGACCCTGGACGCGTAAACATCTCCTAGAAGACCCCCTTAGCCCCGCCAGAACCTCACAGTCGCGACGACATCGCCGCCGACACGTTCCGCCTCGCCTAAAATCCGTTCCGAGAACCCCCGGTCGCCTCGCGCTGCGGAGAAATGCCGCCGAGGTTCGCCAAGTCTGCCTCGGCACCGCCGCTAGATAGCCGAGCCCTGTCTTGCCGAAATATGGTCATCGCCGCCCTGTCATCGTCCGCCGCACCGGAGAGACACCGCCGCCTTGAACAGACGCCCTGGAACCCTGCTAGCACCAAATCTCCGATTCGCCCGAGCCTCCCCAGGAGAGCTCGGGAGAGCAGCACCCTCGGCGCACCAAATCTACGATTCGCCCGAGCCTCCTCAGGAGAGCTCGGGAGAGCGGCACCCTCGGGCGCCCAAATTTCCGATTCGCCCGAGCCTCACCGGGAGAGCTCGGGAGAGCAGCCCCTTCGGCGCCCACATTTCCGATTCGCCCGAGCCTCCGCGGAGACCTCGGGAGAGCGGCACCCTCGGGCGCCCAAATTTCCGATTCGCCCGAGCCTCACCGGAAGAGCTCGGGAGAGCAGCCCCTTCGGCGCCCACATTTCCGATTCGCCCGAGCCTCCGCGGAGACCTCGGGAGAGCGGCACCCTCGGGCGCCCAAATGTCCGATTCGCCCGAACCTCCGCGGGAGACCTCGGGAGAGCGGCACCCTCGGCGCCCCGAATCTCCGATTCGCCCGAGCCCCGCCGAGCTAAACCGAACTACGCCGAGCACCGCCAAGCTACCCCCGACCACCGCCGAACTATGCCGAGCTCCGCCGAGATACCCCCAACCACAGCCGATCTACCACCGACCACCGCCGAGCCACGCCGAGCTACGCCAACTCCGGCAACTCTCTGGGAACCAGCATCGAACACCTGGTGGGCGACCATCGGGTCTGTGTTCTGTTGAGGCGCCACTTGCCGCACTACTGGACCCGCGCGCCACGTGGACCAATCCCGAGCTGCCCCTATTAACCAAACAGTTTTCTCATTTTCAGAAAATAGGATAATCTTCGGAAATTCATAACTTATTCATACGAAGTCCAAAAATTGCGCACCATATATCAAAATTCTCAGAAAAATGAGATCTACAATCTAAGACTGTGTTTGTGTGCATTTGGCTCTTTATTTTATTGAATTTTTCTGAAATACTCTATAGGAGTCGCTGACGCGACTATTTCGTGTTCGATTTCAGAGCCGGAGGAGGATCTGACTAAGGAAGACGACCACGAGTACTTCCAAGAGCTAGGAGACGACTACGAAGGTGCCACGTCCCACCAAATCCTTAGATCCTATTACGCATTGCAAATGACATTGTTGCTATTGCTTTATGATTATGTATGGATTGGTTGCATGGTAGTATATTTGAATTCCCTGCCTTGATAAGACTTTACCCTGCTATCCGCTGTTAGGTTAGCTGCTGCTTAATTTACTGTTACTCTTCCACTACTTTCTACTTGCTATATGCTATGTGGTGGAATTGGGACGGTGTATAGCTGATTATAACCACTGGGAGAGAGTGCTGCGTGCGTCTTGGGTGCGTGGTAAGGGTTGATGTCGACCAAGTGGGATGTGAGACGAGCCCATGGGGCAAGTCGTGCCGGGGGTGCAACCTGGGCATCCCCAAGCGAGATACCTGTGGCGGGTAAAGTTGTTGAGGAGGTTCCGGGTGGGATAGCCTTGGTGGTTTGAAGCCCGTGGACGGAGGTGCTGTGATAGCACGGGGAGAGTATCCCCTAAGTGGAGATGCCTGCTTGGTCAAACCTAGGATGGACTAGTTTCAGGTTCATGGGAATCCTTTTCTACTCACTCGCTTCTGATGGGCGGGAGACGGTGTAGGGTCGAGATGGCGGACTAGAGGGGGGGTAAATAGTCCTTTATAACAACTAATCGCAGCGGAATAAAACCTAATCGGTTCTAGCGACAATTCACCCCTCTAACTAAGACTCTAAACACCTTGCCAAAGATCCTAGCGAGAGGCAAAGGTGCAAGTCTAGCTTGAGCTTCCCTAAACCGATCTAGCGCAAGATCACACAAACCTAAGCGCTAGTACTTTAAGCACCGGGGAAACTCCTATTAACTAGCAAGCAAAAACGCACTAAGCACCTAAGCTCACTACTTGCTCAATGACAAGGATACACAATCCAAATCAAAGAGCGCAACTCACTTTAGCTACACAAACTAAGTGAGAACTACTTCTAAGCTACACAAGCTAAGAAGGTGAGTGGCAAGCTACACAAGCTAACCGGTCTCACAAGAGCAACTACAACTACACAAATAAAGTAATGCACAATATAAATAACTTGTGTAGAAGGGAGCAAACCACCGCGAAGGATGGGAAGATGTTGACGCGGTGATTTATTTCCCGGAGGTTCACTTGTCGCCACAAGCTACGTCCTCCGTTGAGACAAGCTCCAAGGTTGCCGCCGGTCCTCTTGCTAGTGGTGACCCGCAAGTCACACTCTCCCACGTGGAGTGCTTACCACAAGCTCTAGCACTTGACTCGGCCGGACCACTTGTCGCTCTTCACGTCTCGCTCTACTAGCGATGCTCTTTGCGATCTCCCGCGGGGTGAGCTCCAACCCCTCACAAAGCTTCTCCGGAGCTGAGCACAATCTTCTTGCTTGCTTCACGGAGCCACAAGCCACCAAGCCGTCTAGGAGGTGGCAACCTCCAAGAGTAACAAGCACCACCGGCTTGCAACACGATCACCTAGTGCCACATGATGCAATCTCTCAAAGCAACGCACTATCGATCGATTACTCACTCCTCGAATGTGAATTCTATGAGCACAAGTGAGTTGGAGAGCACTAAGCCATGCACAAACAAGGGAGACACATTCCCAAGGTGCAAGACACCTCCAACAGCCGGCCACAACCCTCTATTTATAGCCCTCAGCTCAAAAGAGCCGTTGCCAACTGAAAACAGCCGTCGGACCGACCGTCGGACCGAACCGGCGCGCCACCGTCGGACCAAAGCCCACGGTCCGACGCTCTCGATGGCCGCCACGTGTCACTAGCCATTTGAAGTCGAACGTTGGATCACAACGGCTATTTCTCGTGCCGTTTTTCCAACCGTCGGACGCTCAAGCCGATGGTCCGACGCGCGCACAGCTCTAGGCGTCGGACCGTCCGACTCTCACAGACGGGCCACAGCTCGGCCACCGTCGGACTCTCGCGCGGTTAGCCGTCGGACCAATGATCACCACGGTCCGACGCTTCCAGAGAGCTCCCCGAGCGCTCAAAACCGTCGGACTCCAGTCCGACGCTTACCGTCGGACTAAACTCTAGCGTCCGACGCTTTCCCGAACGCCACGCGTCACGCCGACACTGCTCGCCACCGTCGGACCGAAGCGGGCAATGGTCCGACGCTCGTTAACCGAGCGTCCGACGCTCGCTATTGGCCAGAACTAGGGTTAGGCGTCGGACTCTACTCAATGGTCCGACGCTATCCCTCCACACAGTCCGACGCTCCTTTTACTTTGCCAAAAACCTCTGAATCCTGCCTCGCAAGCTCGGCAGGAGGAAGAAAGAGAACCACACCCTCTCTACCTCACAACACCACCTCCAAACACTTTCACCTTTGCAAAAGTGCTAACACCAACAAGTGTACACCTCATGTGCATGTGTGTTAGCTTTTCACAAACATTTTTCAAAGGATTTTTCACTCTTTTCACCACGCCACTCGATCCTAGCAACGCATGCAAGTTAGATCGCTCAAGTGGCACTAGATGACCAATATGCAAACAAGTTTGCCCCTCTTGATAGTACGGCCATCTATCCTAAATCCGGTCAAACACTTCTCTACTCAACCTTACACCGGTGAAATGGAAATGCCCTAGGTTATACCTTTGCCTTGCGCTTTCCATTTCGATCACCGTCTTCATCACCGTCTCCGACACCATCGATGCCAATGCAACACATGCACTAACACCTCATGTATGATATGATCCACTTCATATCATCACGTGGCTTTTGGTTCATCGATCCTTGACTTGCTTGCTCTTCACCGTTGCGTTGGTCCATCGGCGCCAAGCCATCACCCGACTCGCCCTTCACACTTGCAACCGGTCCATCGACGCGAAGCCTCGTCTTGATCTTCTCCACCTAGCCACATGACTCCATGTCATGTCTCATGCGTTTAGCTCCTTCATCTCCATATGTGTGAGCTAAGCAACACTCAACACGCCATATCCACCTCCATGGCATAGTTGCTCACACACATGTACCTGTGGACTAATCACATGTGTAATCAACACTTAGACACATATTAGTCCACCTAAGTTGTCATTCAATTACCGAAACCAAACAAGGACCTTTCAGACGGCTGGACTACTTGGTAGGACGGTGCCACTACTGCTAGGTTGAAAGGTGATAAGGGTGGGCGGAGACGGTCGATGGGTTCCCGTTCCGTTCTAGATGCACAGTACCACTGGATGGGCCCGGTACTGTGTCTCCCAGTCTCAGCATAACGGTGTAGGATCCGGAATATCCCAGGGCTGAGTGGTAGGGTGGCATCGACCTAGGCAAGCAAGCACCCGGAATTCTGCCTAGGTGTTTGCGCAACACCTATGATGGCTAATCTTGTGAGTAGTGAAACCTCTGCAGAGTGTACGGTTGATCGATCGATACATATGCCAACCTGTTGGCTATGGACCTTTCCTGTGAAGCTTCTACTAGTGTAGTGAGTGTTCTCTTCTCCCCCTGGATGACATTTTTTCGGCAGTGTACCCGTTGTGGTAGTGTGCCGCTGAGATAGGCCCGAGAGGGAGTTGGGCCTGTCGAATGAGAGTGAGGTGTGGGTATGTGAGGTGTGGTGATGGGAAAAGGGATGATGCTGTTAACTGGTGATAAAACTTGACTAATTAAACATTGATTACAGCTGCATAGGAAAACCTCAGCCTATAGGTCTGCTTGTATAGCCTTGCATCCACTTTCCACAAAGCAAATGCTGCATAGGTGGGCTCCGTGGCCAGTACAAATCGTACTGATAAATTTGCTGTCAGGTGACGAGAATGAGTACGACTTCGAGGGAGATGATGACGAGGAATAGGGTCACGTGCTACACTCAAGTTGGCCGTGAAGGATGAATCGCTTCCGCATCTTCTAAAGCTTCTCTGATTGTTGATTCCGCCAGTGTGGCGATGTAATAAAAATTTATGTAAGACTTATTTACCGTTGTATGGATCCTGGTGGCAACTGAGATATGGGTAATTTCATGGATTGTCCCAAGCAATCTGTTGAATTACAATTCGAGCCTGTGGATTTCCCTTCGTGGAAATCGAGGTTGTTTCACTTTTTTAACCCTAAGATTTACCAGTCCTCTTATTTAAATTATTTAGGTAAAAAATTAAATTTAACTTATTTTGAAGAACTTTTATTAATAATAGGTTATAAAAAAATGTCATATTTTAGATACATTTTTAAACAAAACGAGTGGTCAAGTTTAAAGGCCAAAAAAAATCAAACGATTTATAAATGGAAACGGAGGGAGTACATGGGAATTTGGATACTCTCTCCGTCCCATAATAAACACAATTCTTTGACTTTTACGATTTCTGTTTGACCGTTCGTCTTATTCAAATTTTTTATACAAATAATAAATTAAACAAATCATTATGAAAATATCTCTAACAATAAAATAAGTCATAACAAAATAAATAATATTTATTAAAATTTTTTGAATAAGACGAATGGTCAAACATGAATCGTAGAAGTCAAAGAATTACGTTTATTATGGGACAGAGTGAGTAATTATATATTTGGAACATTATTAAGTAGCGAGCCGGTCTAAAACATAGTAATGGCACGTGTAGCAAATATAAAAATGACACAAGTCAGCATGTAATCGAATCCTTGGACGGAATTAAGAGCTGTACGGATCTCTAGCACAAGATAGACTGACAGTTTCGGCCTGCTTACAGATGGGCAACGGTCAGGTGGTGAGAAATTTGGCAGATTATGTAACACCCCTGATATTACTGTAACTAAAATCTGCCATGTCATTAAGATTGCAGGTAAATCATCTCGCATTTAACTCTGTTAATATGCATCGACTAAAATAAATTTTATTCTTACATATGATTATGCATAGGTGGTTTAGAGTGATCTGATATGTAAATGTTGGTGTTTGTATGTAATTATCTAAATCCATTTGGGAAATAAAAAGAAAATCAATTATAAACCCTAAAATTGACCCTAAACCCTAATTTAAAAACTAAAAGGAATTAGAGGTTGGGTTTTAAATAAAAGTTGTAAATCTTTAAAAGTTGAGCAACTTCTATTTGGGAAAATTTTGAAGTTATTAAAAATAATTTCAAATAAAACCCTAACCTATGTATTAAAGTTTAAATTTGAAAAACAAATTTAAAAACTTAATTCAAAAACTATAAAGAATCTAATAAAAGTGTCTTAATAAAAGTTGTATATCTTTTAAAATGGAACAACTTCTATTTTTGGAGATTTTGAAGTTATACAGTGGAAATTCAAATTAAACTCAAAACATTGGATTGAAATTTGAATTTGAAATGACATTTCAAAAATTATGAAGAATCTAACCAAACACCGTTAATGAAAATTGTAGAGCTCTATTAATAGAACAACTTATATTTTTACAGAAATTTGAGTTGTTAAATAAAATTTGAATAATTTGATTAAACTGTATTTGAAATATGAAAACCTCTTTTACCCCCTTTTGAATATTTTCAAAACCAAGCAGAATTTGAGTATAGTTCAAGAAGCAAAAATATTTTACAAAAAATTCTCCACAACTTTTATTTTGGGCACTCCTATTGTAGCTACTCCAATTAGGCTATAATTGGCAACAATAGGATTTGACTTGGCACTGATCTACAGTAAACCAGGCCCCTACTGTTTCGGCCGCCGTACGCGCGTGCGCCGCACCGCGCGCTGGTGCTGTCCGGCCGGCCAGGCCGCAGTCGCCGCCGTGCCAAGGTCGCCAAGGGGGCACCGCACCGAGCCTCAGCCTTATCCAACCTTCCCATGCCCATAAGAGGCGACGAGCCCTTCTTCGCCTTCTCCTTCCGCCGGTCGCCGTCGAGTTCTTCTCGGACGCCGACAAAACTCATCGCGCTCCGGCCATCCCCAGCTCCTACAGCGTGCAGCCAACTAGTTAGTTCCCTTGCGCAACGTTTGCACCCTTTGGTTCGAGTTGTAGTGTCGCGCGTGAGCCGGGACAAGAGTCGCCGTCTCCGTGGCCGGTTGAAGCGCCGCCACGCATCGGGTCGTCGAGGCCAGCCGTCTGGGGTGAGGATCTTCCCTTTCCATCGTGCGTTCCTGGTTTATCATGTCCCACTTGTGCTCATAAGCCAGGTGGTTTGTCTGTTGATGCTCTAGGATCGTCGGAATGTTGGACTCGTCGCCGGTGGACATTGCCGCACTCGCCGCCGTCGTCACACCCGTTCCTTCACTCTACCTCCGGTCAAACTAACCCGTCCAATCACTTCGCGGTGAGTTCCTGGTTCGTCCTACGCCTTTATTTGGAACCCTACCGGGCCGTCGTGGTCGGAACGTGCCACGCCGCTGCGGCCGAGCCGCCATAGGTGGTGTAGAGCTCGTCGCCGTCCTTCATTCCTTGAGATAGTTTCCTAGGGTGGCGGTTGGGGGTCTGGTCCATCCGTCGGAGGCATCTCCCTCACCAAAGGAGCCGCCGACGGCGAGCCGTCGCGTCACGAGCACGCGGGAGGCGCGGCGGGAGGAAGAACAGAGGAAGGAGAGAGAGCTGACAGGTGGGGGCGGCCTGTCAGTGTCTCAGAGAGAGAGTTGGGCGCGCGGGTGAGCACGCGGGCCATGCTGCGCCGGCCGGGCATTGCTGGACCGCCTCGGGCGTATTTTCGTTTTCCATTTTTCGAAGGATTATGAATAGTTTTTTCATTTTATTCTATGTGAATAATGCTCAATTTTGGTAATTTTATAGGAATATTTCTGTGGTTTCAAAAATTCTGAAAATAATTCTGGATGCTCTCTGCGATGTATATTATTTAATAAAAATATAAAATGTTGGATTTGAGAACTTTCTATATGGACTGAAAATCAGGGAATTAAATAATAAATGCAATTTTGTGCAATTTTAATTAATTCTCTGTTATTTCAAAAATCATGAAACTTATTTTGCCATTGTTTTAAGTCAAGAGCTATCTGTTGGTAAAGTTTGGCATCAAATAGAAATAGTTTAATTAATTATTAATTAAATGCTTGATTAATGGATTAAGAAAATAAATAGAAAACCCTAATCACTTAGGGTTGGTGTGAATTTTGGATTGATTGTGATCTTAGGTCAAACATCCTTATGACCTAGGGCAAATTTTTGGAAATAGTCACTTTGGATACCTTGTGAAGATTAGTAGTGTTTGTGGATTGTTTTATTTATTATTTCATGTACCCGTACCATTACATCGCATTAAAGCATGCATTCTTGCATACGTGTAGTGCCCGTGAACGAAGAAGTCAAAGTTGGGGCTGCTATTAAGGAGGTGATTCTCGAGGTGGTTCAAGGGTTTGACATTTGCGGCACCGATCCCGATCCCACTCTCTACGCAATCCAAGGCAAGTCCCGGTGCATTCAGCCCTTCCTTGTGATTTATAAAATGTTTTATAACTTAAGTTAAACAATTGCATTAAGTTGATAGGAGTTGCGTGGCAAACCCAATTGATGCATTACCATCCTTGACCACTAAATTCCTGGAACCCTGATTTGAATGAAATATTTAAAAAATGTTTAGCCCTACTTAATCAAATTAGTTTTTGTATAAAATGCTAATTTCTATGCTATGATTATATATTGTGAATAAAAAATAAAAATTGGTGAAGAACTTGTTATCCGTCGGTCGACTTGCACATGGGTTAGAGTCCCAATGTATTGTCGCCATCGGAATAGTTTGGAACCGGTTGAAAAGAAAATGTGTTCCGTCCGGTGATGTGCACATGGGCGGCATCCCGTGTCTTATCACTGGCGAGCACGGTTTTGAAAACCATTGGAAAACTTTGTACTTGGGTTAGAGTCCCAATGCATGGTTACCAACGGAAAAGAATTCGGGACCGGTCGTTATAGGCTTGCTCTATTGAGACTTTGCAACTAGCCACATACTTCGGAAAGCCCTATCTCCGGTGGCTCTATTGCTTGAACCGACAACCACGGACTGGGAATGGAGAGATGGCGAGAGTAGCGTGTACCCTCGTGGCCGGCATGCCTGGAGACGAGAGGAGTACTGTGCTCTCGGGTGGCGCAGGACCGGTTCAGGGATAGAAAAGCCGTGATAGACGGGGTTGGCGTATGCAAGCTTAAGTGCTACATAGGCAGTGTGGATAGGGTTCCCCAGCTGGGTAATAATCGATTCGAATCGTCGTTGCTTCTCGGATAATGGAGACTTGATCCACTGCCCTACCCCGAAATGTGGTTTGGAACTAGGATGTTTTTGAGAAAAATTAAGAATCTGAAAGTATGTTGATATATGAGAATGAATTTGGAATTATGAATTATGAATAAAAATTAAGTTAAAATGTTCTAAAAGGATAGTAATGCTTTTCTGCAAAACTCGTTGACTCTTGCTAAAGCCTTACCTTGACTCCTCTCAGCCTGCATTCCTGAGTCTCATTCCTTTTTCTTAGTCGGGTAAGTTTTGCGGACCCCATGTACTCAGGGTTTGTTAACCCCTGTTGCAGGAAAGTCGAATGTACAGTTCTACGTGGGACCATGCCGGTTGACGGATCGTGCATGGATGAAGATGTGTATAAGATATAACCCTTGGGCAGGGTGTCTAGTTGTAAGATGCTACTCCACTACGAAACTCTAGTTCGGGATAATGTAAATTATATTTGTAAATGTATGATTATATAATAGTTCTGCACTCTTTAATCTGATTCAAACTATTTATGTAAACTGTTATAATACATGCAAGGTCTTTACAATGAGATCCTCGGGCGAAATTAGGGTTTCTTCGGAGACCCAGCAGGCCACCTAAGTCAAGGGGAACTCGTGCAGACTGATCAGAAGTCCTTAGGGATGATGAAAGCGCACGTGGGCCCTATGATTAAGGCGGTTATGTCATAGAATGGTATCAGAGCATTTCATTGTAAAGTACTTGCAGTATTACTTTACAAAAACTTCAAAATGATTTGGAATGAATGAAAATTTTTAGGGTAGTTTGGTCCGCGTTACTTCTGAACTTTCTCCATTCATTCTATAGAATCTTTCCTTGACTATTTCTATAGATCTATAGTTAGGTTTAGAGCATAGTAGTGGATTAGCACTAAGTATGCCTTATGTTGTAAAACATTGAGTGCAGGTCACTCTAGTACTTTACTCGGTATATAAATACGTATATATATCAGAGTATTCTGATTTGCGTTGGAACGCTCATGCATCATGACATTACAACTATTAGTAATACCCCATAATGAAGTATATCTATATTTTCAAAAATAAAATTTACTTCAAAAGGTATTTTATAAAAAATAAAATCATACCTTTCTTCTAAATCGATGAATCCTCAAGACCCTGCAACTGGAGTTGATGACTGTCTGATCATGTTTGGAACTCTTACAGTGATGTGGCAATCACTGCAGAAAGTAGGTTACTCAGAACCAATAAAATATTTTTGGGCCCGCACTATTCTCCTTGATCGGTCGAGATTTGAAGTGTCCCTACAGATCCTAGCCAGAACGTTAACAATGGATCAACTACAATATTATTTTCGAAAACTTCAAAAGGTTTTACTCTTCTAGTTTTCCTTATGCTTGCTGAAAGATCTGGTGACGATTTCTGACAACTCAAGTCAAAGACGGGTTTCGAAAACCAATTTGTTTGCAAAAGCCATGCCGGTTTTGTTTAAAGTAAACGAAAGGAAGTTATGCTTTGATTTGAAAACTGAACCATTCGAACCAAGTTTTGAAAATTGTTTTAGAAAATAAGACATACAAAATATTTTGCCTTAAAAAATCGTATTGATTTTAAAATTATTTTCAAATTTTTCCCAATTTTAAAGTCTCACAAAAACACTCTCCAATTTCCAAATAAGGTTTCAATTCAATCATCTTGAAGAGTTTTTGGCAATTGTACGTTTTCTATAAATAGTTTTAACTCCGCATACCACCATTTTAAAACTCCTCTGACCAAAAGTCCATTGCAAAGAGGTTATGAAACAGCTTAATTTTTAAATTCTTTCTTTCAAAGGTCACAAATGCCTTAGAATTTAAAAAGAATAGTCTTCTAAATTATTTAAAAAGGATTTCTCAAAAGGCTCCTTTATCCTCTTGCTTGGAATATCAAACTGAGGCTAGTACCTCGATGAGGTAAGTCGTTCCCGACCTACGCTACCACTATGAAACTTGGGGCTCCATGTGTGATGCATCCACGTGGTTTGCCGCCGAGCGTATGCGGGTATCGTGGTATGATCGTGACCACCCTCAAATTGTACTGGGCACACCTGAATTTCCAAGTTAGACTCTGTTAAAAATCTTCTTGCAAAAGGAAATATCGAGTTCAGTGAAAAGTTATCTTGTAAAAAAATGGGACAGCGAATCACGTTGTATATCAAGTTTTTGTCAATCTCTAATAATCTTCGCTCCATAAGTTTCTGGTCTTTAGGGAACTTCTGGATGCACTCATTTACAATGCCAACTCCCTACAAAACTATAGCTAATCTTTAATTTTTTAAAACAATTCATGTGTCGATTCTTATCTTCTCCTTTCAAGACATTGCTATTTCCTTCGGAAGTTATTATAATTGTAGTCTATGAGATATCATGATCCATGACCATGATAGAGCATCGAAATCTGGGGTCTCCTATGGGTCACGACCATAGGAAGTTACTGCTGGACGCTCGCTGTTATCAGGGTTAATGGTCATGATCCTAGCTTGCAATTAATGTGCTTTCACTCTCTTTCAAATCTATTTCGCAATATTCATATCCATATGTATTCCTGAATTTCTAAAATCCTTTTGCTATTTGTAACCATATTAAAAATCTGCTTTGAGAATTCGCATATGATCTCGATGAAGCACACTTGGCCAGATTCTCCATTCATCCAGGGAGCAACAAAATGTACCAGGATCTGAAGCAAAAAATCTAGTGGACTAAGATGGAAATAGAGAT
This sequence comes from Eremochloa ophiuroides, assembly GCA_038502445.1. Lineage (NCBI taxonomy): Eukaryota > Viridiplantae > Streptophyta > Magnoliopsida > Poales > Poaceae > Eremochloa > Eremochloa ophiuroides. The sequence continues at coordinate 61,860,828 of JAHLJS010000006.1, forward strand.
TGCTCGGTATGTAGCTAGATGTGACACTTGTCAGAAATTGAAGGCTGTGCACATGGAGCCCGGGGGAGAATTGCAACCATTGCCTGTCCCTGCGTGGAAGTGGGAAGATATTAGCATGGACTTTGTCACAGGTCTGCCCCGAACCAGAAGGGGTTTTGATTCCATTTGGGTAGTCGTAGACCGCCTCACCAAGCAAGTTCATTTTATACCGGTCAAAACCAAATACACGGCGGCAAGTTATGCAAAGTTATACATAGAGAATTTGATGAAGCTCCACGGGGTGCCAAAAACCATTGTCTCTGATAGAGGTACTCAGTCTGTCTCTAATTTCTGGAAGTCATTCCACAAGTCACTGGGTACCAAACTTCTGCATAGTACAGCATACCATCCGCAAACTGACGGTCAGACTGAGAGAGTCAACCAAGTGTTAGAGGACATGTTGAGGGCATGTGCACTTAATTACACAGATACGTGGGATGAATGTTTGGCACTGGCAGAATTCTCATATAATAACAGTTATCAAGAAAGTATCAAGATGGCACCGTTTGAAGCTGTGTATGGTCGTAGGTGTCGGACTCCACTAAGTTGGTCTGAGCCTGGGGAAAGATGGTTCTTTGGAGTTGATTTGGTGGAAGAAACTGAAGAAAAGGTCCGGCAGATACAAAATAATCTGAAGATTGCATTGTCGCGGCAGAAAAGTTACGCCGATCAAAGACGCCGTCCCTTGATATTCAAGACAGGGGATTATGTTTATCTCAAGGTCTCACCCATGAAGGGAATTAGTCGATTCGGAATCAAAGGCAAGTTAGCTCCTCGATACATTAGACCCTTTCAAATCCTAGAACGTATTGGGAAGGTAGCCTATAAACTGAGATTGCCAGACCACCTATCCGCGGTGCACAACGTATTCCACGTGTCCCAACTCAAGAAATATCTTTGAGTACCTGATCAAGTAATTGACGTTGAAGGAGTGGAACTCGAACCTGACCTGACATACTCTGAGTATCCAATCTGGGTCCTGGATCAAAAAGATCGCGTCACTCGAAGAACCACCACAAGATGGTACAAGATCCAATGGAGCGAACATTCAGAGGATGAAGCCACCTGGGAATCTGAAGACTATCTCGCCGAGAACTTCCCCGAATTCTTTGCTACATTGTAAATGTAAAGTTTCTGGTTGTAGCATGTATAAACTCCCTTGATTATTTTGTGGTCGAGTTTGGAATAGGTTTCCTTGAGACATTTTATTTTTCATTACTTAACCCTAAGGTTTAATCGATTATCAAATCTCGGGACGAGATTTCTTTAAGGGGGAAGGGCTGTAATACCGCAGGTATTACGGCTAATTAATTATGCCATGTCATCATGTTTATTTTAAAGCACTTGCATATGATTGTGCTTAGGGACCTTAGAGTGGCTTGTTTATGAATTAGATTGAGGTTGCAATTGAATTCCTAATTGGTGGTTAAAAGGTAAAGCAAAAGAAAAATCTAAATTAAGCCCTAATTGGACCCTAAAACCCTAAATCAAAATCTACTAGGAATCAGGTGATGGTGTCTTAATAAAAGTTGTAGATATTTTTAAATGGATTAACTTTTATATTAGGTGCTTTTGAAGTTCTTTAATAGAAATTTAAATTAAATCCTAATTACTACTTTGAAATTCAAATTTGAATTGCTAATATAAAAACTATTGAGAATCTGACTAAACTGCCTTAATGAAAGTTGTCAATCTCAATTAATAGAACAACTTTTATATTGGAAGAATTTCATGTTGTTGAGGATAAATTGGAGAATTTAATGGAATTAGAAATAAAATTCAAATAATAGTTTTACCCCCTTTCAAATATTTTCCAAATTATTCAAAATCTGAACTTGGTCCCAAAATCAAAGTTGTGCAGAATTTAAAACCCTACAACTTTTATTTTGGCCGATTTTCAAGTTGTTACACGGTTTTGGGAGTTATGGTAAAAAAACAATGTGTGGAGGGACTTAATTCGCTACAGTGCTCTGCCCCTCCTCTCCTGTTCGCGCACAGACGACCGCCCGCCGGGCCGCACGCGCGCGCGGCGCCGCCCGTGCCGCCCGGGATCTTGCTCCCCGGCGTGGCCGCGCTTGTGGGAGACCTCGCGCCACCCTGGGCCGCTCCTGCCTCCCATCTGACCGGCATATAATGGCACCGGCACTCTCCTCTGCCCCCTCCCCACTCCGACCACCACCGCACCCGCCTCGGCCCCGAGCCGAAATTGGCCGCCCTCAGACCTCCTTCTCCAAATTCCTCTCGTCATTAGCCTCTCTAGCTCCCTGAGCACAGCTAGACTCACCTTGGGCCAGCTTTCGTGCTTCGAGGGTCCGGGAACGCGCGTCGTCGTCCTCGGGTCCGGCAGAGCGCCGCCGCGAGCACCTCCTCTGCGACTAGCCTTCCGCGGTTAGCTTTCCCCCTCGCGGTCTCTGTAACAGAACCGGCTAAATCACCTGGCCCACCGGCACCTGTCATTGTCACTAACGACTTCTGACAGCCGGGCCCGTGTCCCAAATGATCTAGACAGGTCTGTCGGGCTACATTAGCGCCCTTTTCTCCGACAGGATCACCATTGCAGAATCATCACAGGATTACAACATTTCATAATAAAATACATCAGAGTAACAGTACGGAAGATTACATAACATTTAGATTACAAACCGGTTGTTCAAATAGGATTCAAATATAGTTATTACAGACCAGAGGACATAGCGGTATCAGTGGAATAGTTACACAATACTAGATAAGATAACTTGAACCCTGCCCACGGGTTCCACTTTACTCATCATCGCTGCCTTCCTCGACCACAGTCACACAGCAAGGGGCAAGACAGACCTCTGGCGGCGGTCCTCCTGCAACAGGGGTTAACAAACCCTGAGTACTTGGAGTACTCCGCAAGACTTACCCGACTAAAGGTGTAAGATGAGACTTAGGAATGTAAGGCTGTGGGTAAGGCTAGCAGAAGGTAAGGAGTTTGCAGAAAAGCAATCTATCATGTTCCATATTTTATTTTGTTATTATTATAATCATATTTATAGCTCCAATATTCAGACTCATTTATCATCATTCTTCCAATTACTTTATTCATTCAGAAAACACCTAGTTGAGAACCACTTTTCGGTGTAGAGTGTGAGGATCAAGTCTCCATAACCGAGGAGCACGTCGATTTGAATCCAGAAAGTACCCAGCTGGGGATTCTAACCACACTGCATATGCAGCACACCGGCATACATATACCAACCCGTTGTCACGGCTTTGCTATCCCGGAACCGGTCCTGCGCCACCCGAGAGCACAGTACTCCACTCCTATCCAGGCACGCCGGCCACGTGGGTACAAGCTACTCTCGCCATCTCTCCACTCCCAGTGCGTGGTTGTCGGTTCCAGCAATAGCGTCACCGAACTCTAGGCTTTCCGCATTGGTATGTGGCTAGCCTGTTCATCATGATCACAGCAGACCTACAACGAACGGTCCCTACTTCCTTCCTGCCGCCAATCCTGTATTGGGACTCTAACCCAAGTACAAGACTACCCGACAGTTTTTATTATCGTGCCTGTCGGGTGAGTGAGACATAGGGAACGCCGCCCCCATGAGCTGGCCACCCAACGAAACACGTTTCCAAAGACATCGACCAGTTCCAAACTACTCCGAAAGTGACCATGCATTGGGACTCCAACCCAAATACACATCGACCAGCGGATAACCAGTTCTTCACCAATCAAAGTATAAGTATAGTCATGGCACAGAAAATGGTTTTTCTTTTATGTAAAGCTAAGTTCATTAAGCATGACTAAGCATTTTTCAAAATTTTCGTTTAAATTAGGTTTCAGGGTATTTATTTGAGACAATGCATCTGGATAGGTAACAATCAACCCCTATCAACCTAATGCAATAGATTAACTCGAATCATAAATATTTTGCAACAGAAGGGTTGAATGCATCGGGGCTTGCCTTGGATCGTGTACAGCGTCGGGTCGGGATCAGTCCCGCAGATGTCGAATCCTTGGATGACTTCTGGAGTGGCCTCCTCAGTAGTAGTCTCGACCTGGACCCCCTCGGGAACGGGCACTACACGTATGCAATGATGTATGCTTAGCGTGGCATGAGGGCAACAAATGAAATGCTTGAAAGTAAACCATTAATACCTTGAGTACAACTTTCCTTCACGGTAAAGTTGTAAACGATCTACGGAAGGTAAAAGTAATGTTTCCTACTTTTGTTTTATTGACCCTTTTAACGGTCACAGAAAGCCGCTACACAGCTTTATGACTACTATCAAGCACTAAGTTCTCAAATTGCCAAGGATCACACAGTGAAAGATCCTTGGTCTTCATTCAATCTAAAAATTCACACAACGAACCTAAATACCTTTTTCTATTAACTTTATTGATCCCTAATTTCACATATATTTATTAATTGACCAAACTAACTTCAATTGCAACCAAACTTTACCAACAGCTAGGTTTTATCACCAAACAGAGCCACAATAAATTTCATGATTTTTGGATTTACAGAGAATTAATTAAAATTACACAAACTTGCATTTATTAATTACTTCACTGATTTATACAGCAGATTAAAGGCACTGGAACACCCTATATTATATTTTTAACAAATACTACATACTTCAGAGAGCATACACAATTATTCTCACATTTTTCCATTCAACAGATTAATTCATATGAAATAAATAATCTTCAGTACTATTCATATGAATATATAAATGAAAAGCATTTTGAAATTTACTGGAAAAAGAAAAGGTCAAACCAGCCCACTACGGCCCATGACCAAAGCGAGCCGGCCCACTCGGCCTGCCCGCACCCGGCGCCGGCGATTTAGCAAAAGAGACCTTGGGGAAATCGGAAATCAACCCGCGGTCCGATCTATACTATTCACATGAGTCACGGGATTTGCACTTAACCCCCTGGAAAGACCTATCTTCTAACCCGAGGCCCCTGGCCTCTCCTCTGTTTTGACAGAGGCGAGAGCGCCGGCGGTCCGCCGCCCCTAGCTCGCCGACGGTGAGCCGAGGGACGAAACCGAGGGCACTGACGGACTCTACACTCCAAGGCGAGTCTACCAAGCTAAGACACGACGAGATCCGAGGCGCACAGCACCTGGAGACACGGACGCGGCGGCTCGGTGGCGGCGGCGAGCACGTCGCCGGCGAGCACAAGCTGGTAAAGAGAGGGGGAAAAGGTGCGCGAGCATCTGGGGCTCACCACGAACCTGGCTGACGGGTCGGTGGAGACGGAGGTGGTTCGGAGAAGGCGACTTGGCGACGGCGGCGGATCCCGGCGGCTCGGCACAACGGCGAACACGCGTTCCGGCGAACCTAGGGAACCAGAGAGTACACCGACGCAAGCGTAAGGTTCAAGGGGTCACGGAGATCACGTTGCGCAACAACCCGAGGCCCAGAGCTTACCCAAACTAGCTCGAGACGACGGCGGAGCTCGCGGCGGCGCTCTGCCCGCCCGCGAAGAAGACACCGGCGTTCCGGTGGTTACGAAGCTCTACAGCTCCCACCGACGGACGCAGGCGCTGCGCAAGGAAGCTAGCTAGCTGGCTGCAAGATGGAGAGGGTGGTGATGGACGGAGCGCGGCGTATTCGGCCGAGAACCGAGAGGATGACAATGGAGACCCGGGAGAAGAAATGGCGCGGGGAGGGGAAACCCGTCCACTAAAAGGACCAAGGGAGGGGGGGCAGGTCCGGGACAGCGCGGCGCACGCCGATCCTCCTCCGAACTGGCGCCCGGGGCAGGATCCCGGCCGGCACGGGCCGCGCGGCCGCCCGCCCGGCACGGCGCTCTGCGGCTCTGTTCGCGAACAGTAAGAGGGGCGAAACACTGTAGCATAGATCCCTAGGGGCTGTCGGTTTTTGACCAAATTCGACTGATTTTGCATACAAACATGAAAAACTGCAAAAAACAAAAGTTGTAGGGTTTGAAATTCTGAACAACTTTGCTTTTGGAACTAAATCCAAATTCGAAATATTTTTGAATCTACAGAAAAAGGGGTAAACTAGAGTTTTAAATTTCAAACTGTATTTTCAAAATTACTTTTAAATTTTCTGAACAACCTGAAAAATTGCCAAAATAAAAGTTGTTCTACTCAATGAGCTTTACAACTTCTATTTAGGAAGTTTTGCCAGATTCCAAATAATTTTTGAAATGCCAATCCAAAACTAAGTTTTAAATCATTTTTTTGAAATAAATTTGAATTTCCACCACAGAACTTTGAAATCTCCAAAAATAAAAGTTGTTCCATTTTAAAAGATCTAAAACTTTTATTAAGGGACTATCTCAAAATTCCTTTTAGATTTTGAATTAGGTTTTGGTCCTAATAAAAGTAAATTTTTAAACCTTTATTTGGGAATTTAATTTTACAAACAAATACTAATTAAATTCAAATCACTCAAGGGACCTAATCACAATCATATGCAAATGATTAATTTAAATATGATGACATGGCAGATTAATTAAATCCGTAATACCCGGGGTATTACAGTCTCACGTTTCGCACTATATAGCCCTCACTAATCACCATGCACGTGACGGTTTTCCATTTTGTCCCTCAGGGTCGTCGGAACGGGAAGCACGTCGCTGGTGAACTTCGTTTAGCCGCTGTCGTCGTCACGCTCACGCCTCGGCACCGCCTAGAGCTCGATCACCTAGCCTAACTAACCCACGGTGAGCCCCTGATTCGATCGTACCCCTAATCTTGAACGCTACCGTCACGACCTCGCCGGAGCACGGCGTGCCGCCACGGCCGAGCCGCCATGCTCTCGGTCGGGCAGAGCCCTAGGTCCCTGTAGCCCTAAAAACTACCTTGATGGATGCGTTAGAGGCTGGCGAATGTGTTGCACCGGTTGGCTTAACCAGAGACCTCGTCGGCGGCGAGCTGGCGCCGGTCAGAGCCGGCGGGCCGCCGGTCAGCGCCTCTGTGGGAGTGAGAGGGATCGCGGGTTAAAAGAAAAGGAAGTCCAGGGGGGTTATGTGTAAGACCTATGACTCATATGAATAGTAGCATTAGGGCTGCGGGTTAAGCGCTGAGTTTTTCAGGGGGTTTTTGGCAAAACCGCCAGGCCGTGCGCGCGCAGGCCGTTCTGGGCCGGCCTGTGCCGAGTTGGGCCGCCCCGGGCTGAAATGGGTTTTTCCATTTTAGCGAATTTCAAATAGAATTTCTGATTTATAGCTTCATGGAATAGTGTTGAGTATTGTTATTTTCGTATGAATATTTTTGTTGCGCCAAAAATCATGAAAATAATTGAGCATGCTCTCTGAAGTACGTAGTATTTAATAAAAATATTAAATATAAGTTTTGGACACCTTTTGCAAGAACTAAAAATCAGTATAATAATTAATAAATGTAACTTTGGGCAATTTTAATAAATTTTAGGTTAATCTAAAAATCCTAAAAATTTATATGGTACTGTTTTAGCGTGAAATCTATCTGTTGGTTAAGTTTGGGCTCAAATGGAAACTGTTTGATCACTTGTTAATTAAATATTGGGTTCATTGGATAATAGAATTGATTTAAATAAATGATCCCTGTAGTTTGTGTGATTTTTGGATTGATTGGGTTCATGGATCTTTCACCATAGTGATCCTTGACAAAAGTAATGATGTCACTAGGTGGTTGTACTAGAGCTGTGCAGCGGCTTTCTATGACTGTTAAAATGGTCAATAAAAACAAAGTAAGAAAACACCATTTTACTTTTTGTAAAATGTTTACAACTTTACTGTGAAGGAAAGTTGTACTCAAGGACTAAATTGTTTACTTTTGGGTGTTGCATTCATTATCTTCACACCATGCTAAACATGCATCATTGCATACGTGTAGTGCCCGTCACCGAGGAAGTCAAGGTTGTGGCCACTGTGGACGAGGTGACTCCCGAGGTCGTCCAGGGATTCGACATCTGCGGAACCGAGCCCGACCCGACACTTTTCGCAATCCAAGGCAAACCCCGGTGCATTCAGCCCCGCCTTGTGTTTTATAAAATATTTATAACTTGAGTCTATTATTGTATTAGGTTGTTAGGAGTTGTTTGCCACCTATATTGTTGCATTACCTGCCTTGATATATATATTATCCTTGAAACCTGTTTAAAAATAAAAATGTGCAAAAATGCTTAGCCCTACTTAATCAATTTAGATTTGCATAAAAAGGCTATTTTTGACCTATGGGAATGTGATATTTATGAATCAGGAGAAACGAAAAGGGGTATGAGTCCGTTCGGGGATTGTGTACTTGGTTAGCAGCCCCAATGCATCGTCACCGTCGGAAAGGGGTTTTCCGTTCGTTGGTTGTGAATTTGGGTTGGAGTCCCAATGCTTAACCATCGGCGGGAAAGGGATTTGAAAACCGTTGGGACACTTGTATTTGGGTTAGAGTCCCAATGTAATGTCGCCGGCAGAAAGGAATTAGGGACCGTTCGTTGTAGGCTTGCTAGATCGAGACTTTGTAACTAGCCACATACTCCGGGAAGCCCTGTCTCCGGTGGCTCTACGGCTTGAACCGACAACCACACACTGGGAGTGAAGAGATGGTGACAGTAGCGTGTACCCTCGTGGCCGGCGTGCCTGGAGAGGAGAGGAGTATTGTGCTCTCGGTAAAAGGTCCTAAATAGCTAGAGGGGGGTGAATAGCCTATAAAAATATCTACAAACAACACTTAACAAGCCGATTAGTAACAATAGCAAGCTTTACAAAGCACTAGCTCTAAACTACACTATGCAAGCCACCTAGACAAGTATACTACTCTATGATCACTAGTTCACACTCAAAGGATATGTCACTACTCTACACTACTCCTAAGTGAGCAACTAGCTAACAAACTACACAAGAGAGTAAGTACACAAAAGTAAGAGTAAAGATAATTTCAATACCCCCGGTGTAGAGATGATATGAAGTCCAATATAACCAATCAACCAAATACAAGAGAAATCCTCGGTAGAGAGATGACACAAGATTTTTTACCGAGGTTCACTTGCTTGCCGGCAAGCTAGTCCTCGTTGTAGCGATACACCCACTTGGAGGTTCACGCGCTAATTGGCATCACACGCCAAACCCTTCTCAAGGGTGCCGCACAACCAACACAAGATGGGGATCCACCAAGCTACGAGCAATCCACTAAAGATGCCTTTCGCGATCTCCCGCGTGGATAGGCTAAAGAACCCCTCACAATACCTTGATCGGAGGTGGAGACAATCACCAACTCCCCTCAACGATCCTCACAGCTCCAAGCCGTCTAGGAGTCGGCAAACTCCAAGAGTAATGAGAGAATCCGCTGCGAATCACCACTACCAAGTGCCTCTAGATGATCTCTATCAATGCAATGCACTTGATCCTCTCCAAACTCACCAAATGATGATCACAATCAAGTAGAATGAGTGAGAGCGGAGTGGGAAGGCTCACAAGTATGCTATGATGTTTTTGAAGTGCCAAGAGCCACTCTCCAAACCAGCCAAGTGACTATTTATAAGCCACACACACAAAAATAGCCGTTTAGACTTCACTGCGTACCGTCGGACTGTCCGACGGCCAGACCGTCGGACTAATCGGCACGGTCCGACGCCCCGGATGAACGCCACGTGTCACTAGCCGTTTGAAGTCGAACGTTGGATCACAACGGCTAACTCCCCGCGCTAAACGAACCGTCGGACGGTATAATCGTCAGACTAAAACAAACGGTCCGACGCCCTCAGCTGACACCGTCGGACTCAGCGGGACGAAGCCGTCGGACTAACGATCGCGGCCGTCCGACGTTTCCAGAGAGCTCCCCGAGCCCTGAAAACCGTCGGACGTTGGTCCGACGCTCACCGTTGGACTAACGCCGAGAGTCCGACGCTCTCAGAGCTCGCCACGTGTTATCTCTCGCACGATCTGCACCGTTCGGACGCTTCGGCTACTGGTCCGACGCTCAGGGACTGAGCGTCCGACGCTCTCAGCAGTGTTAGCCGTTGGACCGAGGCTAATGGTCCGACGCTCTGAGACTCTACGGTCCGACGCTCTGTTTTCTTTGGATTTTCACTCAAACCTTTTACCCTTTGTTCCCATGTGCTAACACCAAGTGTTCTACACCTTGTGCACGTGTGTTAGCCTTTTCAAAAGAGTTTTCCAAGGGTTGTTAGTGTCACTAGCATCTATATGCAATGCAATGATCATGAACACCTAGTGGCACTTGATAACCGTATTTCATCAACGATTTTGCCCCTCTTGATAGTACGGCTATCTATCCTAAATATGATCACTCCCTCTATGAAGTCTTGATCACCAAAACCAAAAGAGCTCCTATTGGTTATACCTTTGCCTTGAGCTCCCGGTTTCTTATCAACTTCCTTCTCATCTCTTGATGGACCTTGTGGACACCTATGATGATGGACTTATACCATTTGCATGGATGCCATCAATAGGGCTTTCTCCTTTGTTGATGGGCTTACACCATTTTCATGGACGCCGTCATTGCCCTTCACTTGTGGCCTCCACCGACCCGGTTCTTTGCTTCATCTTGTTTGCTAATTGTTCTCATGAAACACTTAAAGCCATCGTTAGCAAACTAGGTTTAATCAATTACCCAAAACCAAACATGGGCTTTCACTCGGGTGGCGCAGGACCGGTTCAGGGGTAGAAAAACCGTGGTAGACGGGATTGGTATATGCAAGCTTAAGTGCTACATATACAATGTGGATAGGGATCCCCAGCTGGGTATTTAATCGATTCGAATCGTCGTTGCTCCTCGGTCAATGGAGACTTGATCCACTTCCCTACCCCAAAAAGTGGTTCGAAACTAGGTGTTTTGAGAATGAGTTAAGAATTGGAAAGAATGATGAAATATGATAACGAATTTGTAATCATGTACTATGCTTAAAAATAAAGATTTAAGATAAAATGTTGAAATAGGATAGTAATACTTTTCTGCAAAACTCTTTGACTCTTGCTCAAGCCTTCCCTTGACTCCCCTCAGCTTGCATTCGCAAGTCTCACTCCTTTTTCTTTAGTCGGGTAAGTCTTGCGGAGTACCCCCAGTATTCAGGGTTTGTTAACCCCATGTTGCAGGGATACAGCAGTCGGAGGTCTGCCTCGCCCCCTGCTGTGTGACAGTTGTCCAGGAGGGAAGTGAGGAGGAGTAAGGTTGGACCCATGGGTAGGGTTCTTATTGTTAAGTATTTAAAAATGTTGTATCGTCGTTCCACTGCTACCTACTTTTATTTATGGTCTGTAACAACTGCACCTTAATTTTATTTGGACAAATGGTCTGTAATCTAAGTACTTTATAATCTTTCCGCGCTTTTACTCTGATGTAATTTGTTATGAAATGTTGTAATTCTGTAATGACTTCGCAATGGGATCCTGTCGGAGGAAAACGGGCGCTAATGTAGCCTGGCAGGATCTTCTAGATCATTTGGGACACGGGCCCGGCTGTCAGAGGTCATTAGTGACAATGACAGGTGCCTGTGGGCCATGTGATTTAGGCGGTTCTGTTACAGGTTAGAGTCCCAATGCATGGTTACCGACGAAAAAGAATTAGGGACCGTTCGTTGTAGGCTTACTGGATCGAGACTTTGCAACTAGCCACATACTTCGGAAAGCCCTATCTCCGGTGGCTCTATTGCTTGAACCGACAACCACGCACTGGGAGTGAAGAGATGGCGATAGTAGCGTGTACCCTCGTGGCCGGCGTGCCTGGAGACGAGAGGAGTACTGTGCTCTCGGGTGACGCAGGACCGGTTCAGGGATAGAAAAGCCGTGGTAGACGGGGTTGGCGTATGCAAGCTTAAGTGCTACATACGCAGGGTGGATAGGGATCCCCAGCTGAGTACTAATTGATTCGAATCGTCGTTACTCCTCGGATAATGGAGACTTGATCCACTGTCCTACCCCGAAAAGTGGTTCGGAATTAGAATGTTTTTGAGAAAAATTAAGAATCTGAAAGTATGTTTATATATGAGAATGAATTTGGAATTATGAATAAAATAATATTGAGTTAAAATGTTGAAATCGGATAGTAATGCTTTTCTGCAAAACTCGTTGACTCTTGCTAAAGCCTTAGCTTGACTCCCCTCAGCCTGTATTCCTGAATCTCATTCCTTTTTCTTAGTCGGGTAAGTCTTGCGGAGTACCTCATGTACTCAGGGTTTGTTAACCTCCTGTCGCAGGAAAGTCGAATGTATAGTTCTACGTGGGACCGTGCCGGTTGACGGATCGTGCATGGATGAAGATATGTATAAGATATAATCCTTGGACAGGGTGTCTAGTTGTAAGATGCTACTCCACTACGAAACTGTAGTTCGGGATAATGTAAATTATATTTGTAAATCTATGGTTATGTAATAATTCCGCACTCTTTACTCTGATTCAAACTATTTGTGTAAACTGTTGTAATACATGCAAGATCTTTACAATGAGATCCTCGGGCGAAATTAGGGTTTCTTCAGAGACCCGGTAGGCCACCTAAATCAAGGGAAACTCGTGGAGACTGATCAGAAGTCCTTAGGGATGATGACAGCGCATGTGGGCTCTATGATTAAGACGGTTCTGTCACAGATTGACACGTATAGTAAGTACATCTTATTGATCTTTAACATCTAATGTACCGACGTGTCTATATCTTTAACATTACTACATGCATACGATTGGTCTCAGTTCACGTGTCTCCCTTTTTATACTAAGTATGATAACAAGAATGCCTATATTCAAAACAAAAATCACGTGCGGAGGAATACCTGAATCAAAACAGTCGAGTCAAGCACGGAAAGACATGTGAATTCAATGTCAAGATCAGTAAGGAATGTCATGTCAGTAGGGAAAATTCTCGTCGGTAACGGTAACTCTGCTATGTTTACTTTCCAAATTTTTTTTTTTTTCATCATATCAATTGTCGTGTACTCCTGCATGAAACATTAAATAAAGTAGCACCTGTTGCATATTTGTACTTTTTACATGGCTAGCTCGAAATGCATCTTTTGAATCTACTTAGATCATGATTGGACAAAAGTTGTCAAATACAAACGAAAGTGCTACAGTTAGGGCTGGATATCGAGCCAGCTCGGCTCGGCTCATTCCAGCTCGAGCTGGCTCGTTATCCTAACGAATCCTAACGAGCTGGCTCGGCTCGGCTCGTTAAGCTAACGAGCTAGTGGTCCAGCTTGGCTCGGCTCGTTTGCCAGCTCGAGCCAGCTCGTTTAGCTCGCGAGCTCGAATAGACGGTGACAAAAATAAGCAAAACAAATCTCAGCAATAGACTATGTATCCCTAAATCTAAACCTAATAAGGAAATAATTAAATCCAACTGTCCATAGACTATATATCCCTAAATCTGAACCTAATAAGGAAATAATTAAATTCAACTGTCCAGACATACAATAAATCACTGAAAAGGACAATGAAGTCAAAGAGAGGATAAGTCCTACTGAATTTTTATGTTAATGTTAGCATCTCGTATGGATGTGTTGAGGAGTGACATCTACCTTGCTCAGATTGGATGGAAGATAACGTGAAAGAAACAAAGGAAAATGCAAACATGAGTACTATATGCCTGACTCGTGTGGCTCGCGAGCTGGCTCACGAGGTAGCTCGAGCTGGCTTGTTATGTTAACGAGCCGAACCGAGTCGAGCCAATTTAATCACGAGTCGAGCGAGCTGGCGAGCCGCGAGTTTTTTTGTCCAGCCCTAGTCGTCCAAAGCTCGGGGGCTCGGGGCTGTTGCGAAGAGCCAGAGACGTCAGCAAGGTCCAGTTACTTGGGCACCAGGCAAATCAGTTGGCCTTGCTATAAAGTTCACCCTATTGAGTCTTTGCGCGCAAGAACTTCACTGAGAGCTTTGCGTAACCGTTGCAACCTTGAATAATGAATTACGGCCATAAGCCATGATCTCTAATAACCACTCGATCGGACTCTGGAGGATAGATAAACAATTTGCAGTTTAATATTGAGGCTGTTTAGTTGGGTAAAATGGGGTGAAAAGTGCGCTACAGGACCATCACCTGCCCGGCTGCCCCCGCTGCGTAGCGATCGGGTTGTGGCATGCGCGTGCGCTTTCTTGATGACTTTGACGACGCATCCCCGCGGCAGGTCATGAACGGTGGTGAACCCGAAACAGGCCGCACACGGTTACTAATAATGCTGGCCCGTGAGCCGTGAGTCGGTCCGTCCTATGGCGGCGGCACACGGCGGCAGCGGAAAGTCACCGCGATGGCGATCGTGACCCCTGCCGAATTGCCGACCTTTCAACGGGATCCCGCGGCCACAAAGACGAGGACGACATGCGCGCCGTGCGTGCCGGTGCCGGACGGGGCGAGAGCGCGGCGCAGCAGAGCGAGCATGAAGTCCTCGCTGGCGCCTGGCGGCAATGAAAATATTTGTAGTACTAGCGGTCGACAAGACATGAACCGTAGAATGCAGTCACGTTACACACTTATCCTGAACCAGAGCAGAATTATACCAAAAAAACTGCAGTCCATCTAGTTAACACCCTCTGTTCTTTGTTTTCATGCTCAGTTTAGGATCGCTTGCCAGCTTGAGGATGAATATATAATATCATCTGAAGAGTGTAAACAGGTTTGCGGCTTGCGACGAAGTGATAGTGTGATACTGCACTGCGGCTGCCTGAAAGTCAGTGCCCGATATGGAACTAACAGAGACACCGTACGAGTGGTAATTTTTTCTATGATAAAGCTGTCATCTTTGCGTGTATGGGGCCCTTCACCCCTTAGCTCCACCGCCGATCAGTGGGATGGTTCCATTCCTCATTTCATCTTTGCGTCATCGGCTCGTTGAAATCCGATCTTGCAATGGTCGGAATGTTACTCGAACTTCCAAATTATAGTCCGGTGGCGCCTTCATTTGACACCGAGGCAGCCAGTACTCTTTCAATATGTTAGATGCATCAAGGGAAATTTTCATACGTAGTATTATTGGCTCATGATGCGATGATTTCAACGTGTAGAGTCTATCGTTGTTTATGATGGGATGGGAGGGTAATGCTTCTATGCTGGTCATTGTTTCGCTGAGTTTCGATATATCATTACCAGGACTGGCAATTGTTAAGAACATGAGTTGGAGGTGGAAATATTTTTCGTTAGAGGAATCTGAATACACTATATAACACGCTACTTGCATCCTACAAAAAGTGTCATTCCGGTTTCCTAAAAAGTCAAGGATTTTTAACTACCAAATATATGACATATAATTAATATTATTGGATGAATCGTTGAATGTATTTTTATAGTAAACTTATTTAGAGATACAAGAATGATGCTAATATTTTGTATAAATAAACCTAGTTAAATTTTTCAGTTTGAGAAGCGATTCTTTTAAGGGACGAAGTACTCCAGTATTTTTCTTATTGTTCATTGACTTTTATTCATTATTATTTTGATTTAACAGAATCTCTTCCTCCGGGAGAAAAACGCACACACCCACCCATCAAGCATTGTGAGCTCAGAGCAGTAGCCACTGGCCAGAAGCGGCTAGTACGTGTTACGTGGGCTAAAACAGCAGGAGCATGTCGCTGTAGCCTCCGACTGGCCCAGTGGCCTCGCCTCGCCTGGCCGCTCCTTGGCGGGCCCCTTGAGAACCGACAGTGTGTGCCTTGCCACCGCACGTTGCCGGGGCCAAGAAGAGCTGAAGTAAAGAAACCTAGCTTTAGCCTCCATGTCCATGGACGTTGCGGCGGCCCGCTGGATCGTCCGCGAAACCGACGTGCTACTACCCCGAGACTGTTGAACCGTGCGAGTGCGATGCTGTGAGGTGAGCCTTGACGCCATGAGCTCGAACACACTGCTGGAACCCGGACGACGCTGACGCACGCGCAACATGGCCGGGGAATCCGGATCGATTCTTTCTGCGGCTGCGGGTAAGATTAGGCTTTTGTTTTCCCTCCTTTTGGCGTTCAATCAAACGTGATTACACTTACACGGACGCGACGACGACGATTAGATTCTTTGCGAGAAATAAATGGGCGATAGCCGATAGCTCCGTGTTGTGCGCGGCGCCGGCCGCCGGGGGTGGCGCGAGAACTTTGAGTTGCTTGCTGATGATACGCTGATGGTGATCGAGGGCTACATTGTAGTACTAGTATCCTGCTCTGCCTGGAATGAGTCTTCAACCTGTCCGTTCTACGGCCGGAGGCCGGAGCCCGAAGCGCGACACGTGTCCGCCTTCCCCTTCCTTCCGTGGGGAGATAAATTCACCGGGGTCCCAAAGTTGTCACTCGGTGTTAAATAGCTCTTCAAAGTTAAAAACGGCACATTTAACTCTCTAAAGTTGTCATTCTGTGCCAAATAGGTCCACAAAGTTAAAAACTGCACATTTAGCTCCCCAAAGTTGTCACTCTGTGTCAACTAGGCCCCCAAAGTTGTCACTCTGTGTCAAATAGGTCTTTTTTAATAGATATTTTTAATTATTTTTATTCTATTAAAAATGATTAAAAATAAAAATAATCTCGAAAGTTGGCGCGACTAAAAGAGTTAGGTCTACAAAACCTTTTTGACTTTGGTTATTTTTAAAATATCTATTAAAAAAGGATTAAAAATAAAAAATATCTCTAAATTTGGCGTAACCAAAAGCTTTAGATTTGTAAAATCTTTTTGGCTCCGGTTATTTTTAAAATATCTATTAAAAAGATTAAATGTAGTACATTCTGTCTAGTCTAAATATATGAATGATATTTTAAAAATAACCAGAGGCAAAAAGATTTTATGGATCTTACGCTTTTGATTACGCCAACTCTAGGGATCATTTTTTATTTTCAATCATTTTTAATAGCCAGAGCTAAAAAGATTTTGTAGACCTAACTCTTTTAGTTACGCCAACTTTAGGGATTATTTTATTTTTAATTATTTTTAATAGAACAAAAATAATTAAAGATATCTATTAAAAAGGACCTATTTGACAGAGTGACAACTTTAGGGACCTATTTGATATAGAGTGACAACTTTTGGGAGCTAAATGTGGAGTTTTCAACTTTAGAGACCTATTTGACACAGAGTGACAACTTTGAGGAGCTAAATGTGTAGTTTTTAACTTTGAGGACCTATCTGACACAGACTGACAACTTTGGGACCCGGTGAATTTATCTCTTCCGTGCGCATCTCACCTCTTGCGCCATGCATCACGAACAGGGTTTTCCATGGACGGTTTATTTGCATCTTGGTTCGCCCGGCCGTACAGGCGCCAACGTCGTACGCGTTAACCTTCCCGGTCCCCTGCCCCTTGTTCAGCATAGGGGGATTCGTCTGAGCTCACAGCAGATCTGTTTTGTTCTCATCTCTCCGTTGCGATCACCTGGCAACCAATTGGCATCGATATCATCTCATCTAAAAAGGCAAACAAAAAATTCCAAAGGGCGTGCTAGCTAGTGCATGCTATGCTACACCGCTACTATCCGGCCGTACAGTACGTATCAAACAGGCCGAGGCAGGCAAAGCTCGATCACCATGTGCATGCTTTCTGCGGCGGCGTTGTCTATCTTCCACTCGTCGGTTCACTGTTGATCGCGCAGGGGCAAGGGCAAGGGCAAACTTGTGCCCTACGTACAGTATCCATCGTACCGCTAGGTTTGTTGAGACTTTACACTAACGTGACAGCGCCATTCCGCATGCATACACTCACTTAATTAGCACTACTTGTTATTCCTCTCTAATTCTAATAACAGTCCTGGCTCCTTGATTCCACCTCTATTAACAGGGAATAATAAAATAAAAGTTGAGTCGCCATGTCAGTGTTACAGGTTTATTTGTTGTGTTTACCCTTGCTAGCTGTACGAAGTACGTACTCCTACTCCTACTAGAGGCTAGAGCTCGGGAGCCGTACGTAGCTGCCACATCACATACTACAAACATTCGTGTCAGCTGTCAGCTCAAGCTAATTGGGTCGCGGAGAGCTGCACCTGCACGAGGTGGCTACGTGTTCCGCGCACCGCACAACGGCACAAGCCCTTGCTGCAGCCGTAGTCCGGTGTAGGCCAGCCAGCCCTTCCTCTCGGCTCTCGCGTCGCCTGTCGCACCGTGCGGGCCCCGCCGTGAGAGCCGGCAGTGTGCCGCACGGCGCGCAGCGCACCCGGCACACCGCTCCGACGGAAAGGAAGGACCCGGTCCACGTGCTTCCAGGCTGACATCCCGGGCCCGCCGCCACCTGAGAATTCCAAACGAACCCGCCACACCGTCCACCGGCCGCTTGTTGTTAAGGACTCCGGCACGCGGACTCGTCGTGCCTCGCTCACTGCCGGCGGGCCCCGCGTGATCGGCTCGCCACCCGGGCCTCATGCCCTATACACAAGTCGATCGAGTCGCCCCCCCGGCCCAAGCGGGTCCTGACACGCGGAATTACCCGAACTGCCCCCCCTCCACGCCCCACCCGTCACGGCCTCGCGTCCGTGGCTGCCGTCTTTTGTTTGCCCCCGTACCGTAACAAAACGCTGCGCGACGCAGACGACCGCACCACCGTCTCTTTCTACCTAGGCTCGGCCCCTCCCTTGCTTTCCTCCACCGCGCGCGCCGCCTCGACGTTCCCCGGCGAGCCGACCGTCGCCAGCCAGCCAGCCCTGCTCGGCCTGCCTCTGCTTCTTCTCCCGTTGCGTCGCCTCGCGTCGCCGCCGTGCGAGGGCGGCCGCGAGCGAGCGAGCGAGGACCATGGCGGCGACCGCGGATCCGAGGGTGAAGCCGCCGGCCGCGGCGTCGCACCACCTCAAGCCGTGGGCGGCGCCGCCGCGCGCCCACCGCGTGCCTTCCCTCCCGGGCCCGGCAGCAGTAGCCGGGGGAGGCGCCGCCGCCGCGCGCGATCGGCGCCGCTCCTCCACCTCGTCGCACCGACGTGTCGGCGCCGACGCAGGCACCGGCACCGGCACCGTGCGGGAGGAGCTGCCCTGTGACGGCCGGATAAAGGATCTCCGTGCCAAGCTCATGGGCCACCTCCGCGACGCCGCCGACCGCCTCCATCTGCCGCCCCCGTCGTCGTCGTCGCCACCGCATAAGCCGCAGCCCCGCCGGTCGCCGGGACCGGGACCCGAGCCGGCAGCGCCGCTTCCACAGCCGACGCCGTCTCCGCAGCAGGAGGAGGCTACGGCCGCCGCCAGGCCGTGGAACCTGCGTGACCGCAAGTGCCGCCGACCAACGGCACGCGGGGCGGCAGCGGCACTCGACGCGTCGGCGTCGTCGCCCGCGTGGGGGGAGGCCGGCGCGGAGAAGGCGCGGCGACCCGTGCGCCCCCAACAGCGCGCGCCGTTCGCGTTGGCGCTGACGGCGGAGGAGGTGGAGGAGGACGTGTACGCGCTGACCGGCGCCCGCCCCCGGCGGCGTCCCCGGAAGCGTCCTCGCGTCGTGCAGCGGCAGCTCGATGTAAGGCCAATTCCCCATACTGCCCCTCATGCTCCACCCCCCGTAATTAATCATCACTTCATTCATAATGCACGAGAAAAAGAAAAGATAAAACAACCCTAATTTATCCGCTCGATACGCTTTTAGCATCTGCTTAGCCAGCACAAATATTATATGATTATTCTATATGCACCCTCTCGTCATCGAATAAACAATCAGTTCTTCTTCGGAAGAACACAACGAACACTGCCGCCGATCGATCCAGCTAATCTCACTCTGGCTTATTGTCCCGTGCAGTCGCTGTTCCCCGGGCTGTGGCTGACCGAGATCACCGCCGACGCCTACAAGGTCCCCGACGCGTAGCGAAGCCCGACGGCACCTTGCTCCGGCGCCGGCGGGCCGCCCAGCCCGCAGCCGGCCGTCCAGCTAGTTGTTCACCATTAGTTCTACGTACCCTTGTCGTCATGAGAGTCAGCCAAAAACATTGAGCATAATCTGTCTGTAATTAGGTGTAGTGGATTTGATGATAGGTGCTTTTGTGCCCGCTCGATCGCGTATTATGTCCCGTCGCTTGTAACACTTTTTTCCCTCATTAAAGATCTAGGCAGTGTCCATCGATGGATCGATCGAGCTCTCTCGCTCTCCGGTGGACAGTAGCCATTGCGGCTGCATGCTTGTTAACTACCCACTCCGAGATCTATCACTCTGCTGCAACTGCACCTCTCAAGTTGCACGGTTTCGTGACCTGCGCGCAGGGCAGCACGAGTTGTGGGGTCTTGTTGGAATTCTTTCCCTATGCCAGTTGCCAGGACATAGGAGTACTCCATATGTGCAGCGGCGTTTCCGGCTCCTGCGGGGAGTGCCCCTCATCGGAGAGAAGACAGGTGGTTGAGCACTTGGGCTGTGACCACTCTGCGTCCCAACTGTGGATGCCGCTCGGCCATGGCCTATGCATCCTAGAAAGTACAGAATAGGGCTGTGTTTAGGTATCGGACAATTTAAATTTTGGACACTATAACATGCGTGCTAATTTTTGCAATAAATATTTAATCATGATCTAAATTAACTTAAAAGATTCGTATCGCGATTTACATTCAAACTGTGTAATATATTTTTGTCTACATGTAATACGTCATGCATTTGTCTAAATATTCGATGTGACGAGAAAGTTAGAATTTTGAAGGAAAAATAAATAAGACCTAGGTCCGTTTGGCTAAAAGAAAATGAAACGAAGTTAAAAACGTGAAAAACATCCCAAAGATTCCAAGATAAAGTACTAGTACCAGGTGTACCGCCTTGGGACTCAAATTCATGCAACGCGGCGTACGTTGGTGCCGGAGGAACTGCTATGGCATGGTACTACGCACGTAGTACCGCCGGCGTGGCAGCAGGAGCCCGCATGATTGGTCCGCTTCGCATGACGTTCCTCGGCTGCCGTCGAAACGAGATGTGCCAACTGCCAACCCGGGCCTCGTTCTACTTCTACCGTTCCGTTCCGTGCGCTCGCCCGCCCGCCGGATCTTCTGTAACGGGAGCTTTTATAGATACGCGTACGCACGCGATTAAAAGGCGGACCGACCCGCCTGTACAGTTACGGCGCGCCGGCGTAAACCGACGGCACGGCGTTGTCGCGGGGGGGGGGGGGGGGGGGGGGGGGGTTGGCGCCGGGGCCGGACGCCCGGTCCCACTCGTCAGCCGTACTAGGGTCGTGCGCTACAGCGACTGCCAAGCCACCAGCACGGGACCGCCGCTAACACTCGTGGTCGTGGTGGGGTCAGATCTAGAGCCCGAGGCCCACCTGTACAAGAGAGAGTCTCTTGTGCGTTTGGTATGCAGCCCCCACGTTTTCTTGTAGGCCCCGTTTGGACCCTTAATCTGAACCTTATTATTCGAGTCAAATTCTGAAAACCAGATTTAATATACAAAATAGTCACTCAAGATTTGACTCGACGATCCAGTTTCTTGTTTGGGTGTTCAAGAAATTCTTTTGCTAGTGATTAGCTTCAGATTTTGTTTGGAGGGTTAATATGAAATCTCGAGAGACAACACTCTCACTACGTACGTGGACCACAACACATTGCTTGGCTGATTACTCACGTGGCAGTCCAGCAGCTGATTACTCACTGCAGAGTGCAGAGCTCGTCTGCTTTCCTCTCTGGGATCATCCAACACACGTACTAGTACCTGCTATTCTGCTTGGATACTATACGTACTATAGAATACGATTCGGCTGGGGTCTATCAGGCCATGTAAACTGCACAAGCTCTTACAAAGGCGCTTAAAGGGAGAGAGAAAAATTAATGTCAGCAAGCGTCTCTCCGAGAGTTAAAGCTACAACAGGAAAAAAACTTAAAGACGCTTAGCACGTCTGTTACGGACGTAACGTCCGGCAGCAAAGCACTCGCCACCACGGGATCGCACAAGAGCCGGTCTAGGAGCCGCTGCT
Organism: Eremochloa ophiuroides; assembly: GCA_038502445.1. Lineage (NCBI taxonomy): Eukaryota > Viridiplantae > Streptophyta > Magnoliopsida > Poales > Poaceae > Eremochloa > Eremochloa ophiuroides. The sequence continues at coordinate 61,882,608 of JAHLJS010000006.1, forward strand.
TCACTAAGCATCGCTGCCATCATCTAAGCGTCCGATTTGTCCACGCTGGACTACGCGCTGGCAAAAAAACAGTCAAACGGCCCATAGGCGCCCAGCATTGTACGTGGCCTCACGTGGTGCCTTTTGGTGGACGCAGCAACGGCAAGGCACGTGGTAGTGACATGGTACGTGAGTAGGATCGCGCGTCTGTATCACGCTCCATTTGGCGACCCATGTGGACGAGTCGCGCGTAGTAGCTCCAGAAATAGCAGCCGCAACCGCAACTGCCTCCCGGATGCGAACGCGATCGCTAGAAAATGTTAGGCCCTTTAGTTGCCAAAAAGTGGGTAAAAAATATATTGTAGCACGCGGAAAATTTTTTCTTATAAGTGTTCGATCATGGTTCGAATAGACTCAATAGATTTATCTCGAGAAAACTAGATAAACCGTGCAAACGTGTAAGAACTGCTAGTTTATTTAATGGTCCAAGCATACGTAACGGACAATCGATGTGATGAGTAATTTGTAAATTTTTTATGAACTAAACAGGGCCTAGCAGTAGTCTAGTACTGACCTGTGAGCACTGAGCAGTGCCGCTGAGTCTATACAGTATACAACTAGTAATCAACTAGAAACTACAACTATCCCGCTGATATGTCGTTGGCCACTTGGCCTGCAGAACTGGCCGACTGACCGCTCGCGCTTTTCTCTTGTGGATCACGCACAAGGCCCGGCGTGAGCGCTGCGTGCAGGACCACCTGAGCATACGCGAGTACGAGACCAGATGTTATTAGATTAGATTGTTCGCCGACTGAATGAAACCGCAGGTTGAATAATCAAGGCTTTTCTGCTACTGCCAGTCCGGTAACGTGTACGTAGAATTTTTCTTTCTTTTTTCCCCCGAGTTCCAAGCTTTATATTCAAAATGAAAACAAACAAACCACCCGGCCTGATCGAGAGCGAACTTCGGAGCAGCCAAAGGCTGCCTACACTACTCCAATCGTTTGCTCTGCCGTCCGTTTGATGCATGTACAGAGTACTCCTACTGACGACGTTGCCTGTCTGCCTGACGCTTTCCCGGTCGCGGTCTGCACTGCGTCATTCCAGCATGTTCCGACGGCCTCTGCCTCTCCTGTACGCCGACGGCTGACGAAAACGAACAGCCAGACAACGAACGATACCAGTATAGCACCACCACGGTCCACGGGTGCACCGCTGCCTACAGGCACCCTGCAAATTGGCCTGAAAAACTGCTGTTTCATTTCGCTTGAAGCATAAAAACTGGTGTTTCTTAACGGTGGCGGCGGCGCTCTTGCGCGAACCTGACTCTGACAGCGACAGGGGTATTGGTTGCGGTAAATGAGGCCATGTTTAGATGCACTTTAAAATTTCAAAATTCTCATTACATCGAATGTTGCGGTATATGTATGGAGCATTAAATATAAATGAAATTTTTGCATGTTTGCACAGTTTAGATGTAAATCATAAGACAAATCATTTAAACCTACTTATATTATAATTGGACACTTATTGAAAAAAATTTCTTTTCTAAATTCCAAAAGTTTTACGCGTCTAAACGGGACTGAGTTTCTGGGGCTACGGGGCTACGGGCTACCAGGTAGCAACTCAAAGTCGAAGGCTACTTAGCGAGGGATAGATATGTCATTTGCATTATGGCCTTTTGGGTAAATGAAAGTACGGAACCCTGACGGAGTCACAGCCAACCTAGATAGAACCCGACGCTCCAGCATGGCAAGCACTTCCTTCTTTCTACAAGCAGCCGTGTACTAGTACTGCTGAGTCAGCCAGTCGTCGCATAATATACTAAGGTTGCTGTACTGCTTATGCCTTGTCCGGATGTGCATGTACTTATTTCAATATATATGATTTTATTTTAATTTATTATAACGATTAAAATGAATACACATGCATTTAAATAAGGTCTTCCCTCCTCTAGCAAGTTTTGTACTAGATACTATGCTACATACACATCGGCCACGCCATACTTCATGACAGGCTATGAACTTCCTTCTTTATTAGCATTTGTTGTAAGTTAAAGATTTTTCCGCCCATTCACTTCACAGCTGTCCACGAATCACAGATACGTACTTACTGTAATTGCGGGCCAGATCTACAGAATAATGGCTGCGTTCGGATCCCATGAAAAGTGCTGAACTTTCAGCACTTGTACAGTGTTTCTCTCTCATAAGATTTCAGCACTTCTACAGCACTTTAGTGCTTTTCAGCGCTTCACCGAACGGAGCCAAAATCCATTTCAAAGAGAACACACGTGGCCGGAAGAAGGCCTGACAGTGACAGGGCAAGAGGCACCATTCCGCCAACTTGTCACAAGTCAACCTATGGAACGAAGTGTTACCCGATGCCTGTAGATATATTTCTGGTCACAGTCAGGTCAAAGTTTGATTACCGATGCTGGGTCAACGTATAACTTAACCTATCGAAAAACCGTGAGACTTGGCTTCTCCCGATCGATCAACAGATCACGGATGGAAAAGAAACGGGGACTAAATTTTTCTCAACTGAGCCCAAGTTTAATACTATTGGTCTATTGCCGTTGACGCTGAACAGTCTAGCTATTGCTGTGTAAATCTTTGACGCCGGAGAACAGTATTCCTAGTTACGTTGGAATATGCAGCTGCTCAGATACTGCCTTCAGAGGTTGATATATATAGCTTGTGACATATCACATGAGACGCTAAGCCTCCTCGTTGGCACAGCTTCGACTTGATCCACTAATAAGCTCTAGCTTTAGTTGGTGGTTATCTAGGAAGCCCCAGATTAGGAGTTTAACTCTTCGTCTCCGCATGTTGTAAAAAATAAAATTATCGTCTGCTTCTCGCTAAATCATAGGTCTAAGTCATGACACAGTGTCATGTGGGCAAAATGAGACTGTATGAATGAGACAGGGATTTGGGGATTTTCTCGATCTGCGTGAGAAGGACATCTTTTATCTTAAGCAAAATACACGAAGGTTGTCTACCGTGCAGATTGCGTTTTTTTTGGAAGCTCTACCGCCGCTCCCAACGACCTGACGACTCCAGGCCCTGTTTCCTTGAGCTTCAGCTCTTCTCGCTCCCTACTTGGGAAAAAAGCAAGGCTTCTTTGTTGCCTCTGATGGGGTGTGAGCGACGTAACATATAGTGCATGTTTTTCTAGTCAAATACTTGAAGCTCCACCATAGACTTGCTTCACCAAGACCATGGATCTACCCTTAGATCCAACAAATTGATGAAACACCCGTTGAGGTGCTCCATCAAACTCAAGTTTAATGAAGTTGGAGGAAATTATCTACCACTACCAATGGTCTCTTTTTTCATCGTTGGTCTTCTTGTTTCATCAACCGACACCACCTCCTTGAGAACGCCGGCCTGCTGCGCCACTAGGCTCGCCGAGGTCGTGTTGCTTCCCCGAGCTTGCCGTGGCCGCGCCCATGAGAAAGATCCTCACACAAGGAAGAGTAGGAAAGAGAAGAGGAAGAGATGATGCATGGGGCCTAGATGAAAATTGGATAGAAAGGAATGTAGAGCTGATGTACGGTGGATTTAAAACTGGTGAGGCCTTGCCATCTACACGACTACACTCATGAACAATGGTGGCGTTTGATAATGCTCCACAGCTTGTCACGTCAAGCGGAGCAGGGAGCGCAGCGAAACATAGCTTCCTAATCATACGTTCATGCCGTACTACCTTCGGTCATGAATTCTAGCACTGTATCGTGATTTTTTATCTTAAGTTTGATAAATTATAAATAAAAAATATCAATATCTATGATATTAAATAATTATTATTAGATTAACTATAAAATATGTTTTCATAATAAATTAATTTAGAGTTATAAATATAAATAATACTCACTAGAAATTTAATTAATAAGAACTATTTTTGATGATACAACCCGTAATTACATTCTTGTTTTGGACGAAGTACGACACGAACACGAGAGTGACATGATAAGCGCTGTCGCCGGCGCCAGGTCGGCCAGGAATCCAGGATTGTTTTCTCTTCGGTATGTTCTTTTTGTTGACAATTTACTGAGCTGATGCTTACTGTTCACATAAAATTGTGTCCCCATGCTACCTTTTTCGCAGAATTTTGTCCCATGCCACCTTTTTTGTTGTCAGTTGAAGTGAGAACCAAAGATTGTACCCGTGAATTTTGTAGAACATGCTCGCGAGTACTTTGTCTAACGAGCCAATTTTCTCGGATTATGCTCTTTTTCCAGCAGAACCGTCCATTTTGACACTATAGCGCACTAGGCCTAGTAAATTGTAAACCGCTACACTTACAAAATTGAAATCTCTACGAATGAAATTATGGTAACTACGCTACACCACAACTCTTTTCTCCTTCTCGCTAGAAGATATTTACAAAAGAGAAACAAAAACAATTAAAGTACAAATAAGCACGAATGTTCCCTCCAACTAGTTTGGTGTAGAGCAATCTGCTGTGTCAGTCTTTATAACCCGGGTATTGTACGACCCACAGGAGCTGCATTTGTGGTAAAGCCAATGAAATCGACATCTGCCTTTCCTCTCACAGTCATTGCAAAGTATATCCTGGATGACCGATGCAATAAAAAATAATAAATAGTCGAGCGGTGGAAATAATGAAAATCGACAAATAAAAGAACTGGGCTACCTGACACCGATCACGGTATTCCTCCGGAAGCTCTTCAGCAGCCAACAAGGCATCAAGCATGCCAAAATATACCTGTAAATAGGAAATTTTGAATTATGGAGCTTAATTCAGAATTCATCAAAATATCATAAAATTGAGAAAATCAACTCAGTTAAGAATCATTATTGTAGGGATATTTTAAGATATATGAAGAGACATTTGTGTCATCTGCGTTTCACTTCCGATAACTGATGTTACTCAGAGGCAGTGATGCAAGATGATTGGCAGATTTACTACAAACAAGTCAAAAAGGAGCCGGTGGTTTCATCTTGGTTTCCCACGTAATGTCAACAAATTATATATGCTTATTTATAAGCTATAACACTAGATCTTCTGAATATGGAACAAGATGATGCTAAGCCAATGAGAATTTCAGTCAGTGAAAGTGATATTCTAGCAAAAAGTTCAACAGTGAGGACAAGTAATATCATCTCAAGAGTATGGAAATAGGAGGATCCGTAGAAAATAACCACACAACATAAATGAAGAAAGAGGGCATTCAATTGTATTATCAACAAATAAAAGGTACAGCTAACATGCAACTAATATTAAAACACTGAAAAATTTGCAGTTACTTTCTTCCACTAAAAGGAACTTATCATTTAACAAAATGCACCCAAATAATGCACAAAAACAAAATAAGACAATCGTGGAACACAAAGAACAATACACTTCACTAAGCCGAAACACAAAATGGCCACAACATCATAAAGTTATGCTTACCGCCATATCTCCCAAGGATTTGCAGCAGATAGGACAAGTGTAGTGGCTACAAGTGTATGCCTGGATTGAAATTAATTAACTTGGTTAAAAATCATTGCTGACAGCCAGATATTAAACCACAAAATTGGATCATGGTGATGGTGTGACAAAAGGAGCATACCTGAAAGCAAGCTGAATGCATGAAGTGGCCACAAGGGAGGGCTCTGACTGCGGCACTTGACGTAAAAAGGAAGTCACAGCAGATTGGACAATTTGTTTCTAGCCCTTTTTCTCGACATTTGTGCTCAGTTAATTTCATTCCAAGACAGCAGTTGCATTTCATACAATGGAAGAAATCAACACCAAGACCCTTCCCAAGACGACACAAATTACAAAACGGACAGTGGTACACAGTCCTGGACAACATCCCAATGTTAGACAAGCCATATTGCTTATTTCCAAATCCAGATGTTTATTTCAAAACATAAAGTGATAACACCTACTAGATGAAAGACAAGATACACAGAAAGTTGACAGCATTTGATCACTAGATGGCATTGGACTATAAACTATAAACCCAAATTGGAGAAAGTAGAACAAGAAAATAATATCTAAATATCTTAAAAGCTAACAGGGTAGTTATTTGTGTGATTCAAAAAGAATTTTTATTTGCCTTAATTGTATGAACCTAACAAATCTATACAAAAATTATTCAACCAGAGAACTATACTGCAAGCCAATAGATAGGTGCAATCTGCAAGACTGCAACACACCTTGGTTCAGGTATCAGACAAACCAAATAAAAAATTTCTCAAAAACACCAAAAAGATAGGCTTGAGACTACTAGGCCAACAGAGAATATTTCTCGAGACTTATAACGGAAAGAAAATGGTAGCGACAAGAGTAACTAGAAATCCATGCCTCAATTCCTCGCTCCTTTCTCACACACTAAAGTTTAATGCGGGTTAGATTGTTTTTAAATGCATATGTAATATATAATGATAGTATATGCTATATTGCTTAGCAATATAGCATATATTGCTATATCATTACCACTTATGTTGATGTTAGAAGTGACTTTAGTATTTGTCAGATGCCATTTGCACTAGGGATTTGATGTTCACTTGTTACTACTATATGCTACCATGCAGCATAGATAAACAATAAAATAAGCTTCCAGATCTCAAAATTACCACACTATGGATGCTGTTCACTTGTTACTAAGTCAAAATACTACACTACCATGCAGCATAGGTAAACAATAAAATAATTTCCAGATCCAATTACCAAAATAAAATGGCAATAACAAACTTGATAGGTTCGAGTTCTGGAAATGGCCAATATTACTGTTTTTTCCACATTTGGATGCAAATATATGGTAAGGGGAAATCATGTTGTGTACTTATGTCAATAAATCACTTCAAATACATATCTATTACATGTAAAATAATAAAATATTGATGCAATTTTTTGTTAATAGATAAGTAGAACATTGTAGTCAATACCTCAAGCACAAAATACATATTGGACAAAGTTTAAAGTTTCAGTCATGTCGAGTTATATTACCTTTCATCATCGAAGAATTTGCAGATATTACAGTAGTACTTTGCCATCGATAGTTTGTTGCAAGATGGGGTTTGGCAGAACGGGCCAACAGGTTGAATCTTTAGGCATACCATGCACATCATCTCCTGTGTTGCTTTCCTTGAGACATCAAGTAGAGTAGGCTCAATATATTATCTGAAATGTGTGGCAAAAGTCTAGCAGAGAAAATGCATACCAACACATGGATAGTAACATTTGAATAGTGTTAAGAGGTTTACTAGAGAACTAAAGATAATACATTCAAGGTTGGACTGAATTGCAAGCCCATCTGAACACTACAACCACGCATAAACAGGAAGTTGCAACCATATAATGAAGAATGGCAAACCAGGGGGGAACATTTTAACTGCAACCTCTCTATTTCCTACGCGCTTTTCATTCTTTTTATCACAGCACACTGATTTGGAGTCTGAATCGAGGTTCAAAGGAAAAGAATCTCAAAGCCCAGTACCTCCGGCATCAACAAGATAAAAACAAGTGATTTACAGGCCATGGAATTTACCTTTCCATTGTATGGTCACTAACTTTATCGTGGCAGAATCTGCATGTGTACAGCTTGTTGCAGCATGCCGCAACAAGTTTGCAGTTCCGTTTGTAGTGTTCACAACCATAAATTTGTTTCTCCTGGTCTCGATATGAAGGAGCACATCCAGGTATACTGGCACCATCACTAGATTCTTCAGAATTTGGTTCCGGCAACTTTTGCTGAGCAGCTATCCAGCGGCTGAAACGCAAAAGATTATGAATATTCATACTTATAACAAGCAATTCATAGAAGCATTCAAATGTCAAACCTTGTCATGAGATTTTGAATTAGATAAGCCTTCCGCCTTGGATCAAGTGTAGCATCTCGTGAAACCTTTCGCACCTCAGCCTCAAGTTCACTCTGGTTCATTCTAAATATGTCCTTCCAGCCAGGCTTGAACATCTGGTCATTTTGTTCAAGTTTATCTTGTAAACGACTATCTACATAGCGCAAAGGAAAGCTCAGTCACAATGAAAGATGTTTGTCAGTGGAAAAGAGAAGAACAAAGCATAGAACTACTTTCAAACTAAATAAGCATAAAATACATTTTTATGAATGAATTTGTTGCTTTAGCATTGTTCATCACATTTGCCTCATTCCACTTCCCATGCTACAAAACATCCTATGAAAAACCATGATCAAGCAATCCATTTAAGTCAGGTAAAGCGGGCCATTGCATCAAAGTATTGACAGCTGCAACAAAAAAAGGGGGGGGAGGGTGGAGGGGGGGTCTATGGCATAAAGTCAATGGTTTGACCCAACAGTTCGTTGCTGATCCAGCCAAACATTGTTCCTATTTATAACTTACAAAACGTACAGAGCTGACCAATTGATGAAAGGTTTTATCCAATAAATAAAACATCTAAGCAATGCATAATGCTTCCTCTGATCTTAAATACAAGTTCATCTAGGTTTGTCCCAAGTAAAGCTGTTTCAATATCTGAAATTTAATGTATAGGGTGCATTTTATATTGAGTAGGAAATAATTTCCCACTATTTTATCAGTTTGAGTATGTTTAGATACTCAATTTAAGATAATTCAAATCTTAGTATGCAAATTTTTTTCAACAGAGCCGATACTTTTAAATATATTACTAAAATACCACTGCAGTAGTATATATATATTCTTTTCGTTTAAGATATTCTTCATAAAAATTGCTAATCAAAGTTAGGCTCTGTTTGGATTCACTATCTGATAACAGCTAGCTAATACTTCTGTTAGAGTACATAATGGACCTATTGGGCCTAGGTTGGCATAGCCCGTTAGTGTTAGGGTTAATTAGAGATAAGGGTCGCTTGCTTAGGGGTCAAATAAGCCTTGTTTGGGAGTCAAAAAATAAACCTCTATACAAGGAGAGATGTATCACTCTAATCAAGCAAGAATTAAGAAGGAAAATCCTTCCCTCTTGCCCGGCCGTGGGCAACATCCCTGGCTGGCCCACTCTCGCCCTCGCAGCCCCCAGCTGCCACAGCGGCATGAACAGTACCCGCAGGGACAGCACCATGGGGGTACTGTAGCACGCAAAGCCGCCACCGCTCCCTCAACTCTCTCCCCTCAACCCTAGCAGCCACATAACAACATTATCTGGTTTGGTCTAGATAGTTGGATAGTTGCTATCTAAAGGTCCAACTAACAATTAGTTAGTCCATTATTTTGGATCACAGATAGATAATTATTAGCAGATAATTACTAACTATATGGATCCAAACAGGGCCTTCGAAAGATTGACTTATAAGCTATGACAAACCAAGATAGATTTATATTGTCATTGCAGGAAGCATATGTATATGAAATTTATACTTACCTGGTTATTCTAACAAATATTTTATTGAAAGGGAATGCAAATAGAAAAGTTGACATGGAGGACAAGGCAAAAAAAGAAAACAGCTGCACAGACCTTCTGGAGTAGAGGATGCCTCTGCTAAAGAATCAGATGTTGTTCCAGCTCCCTTCCACCACTCGTTTAGCCATTCCCCAAACATTGTGTTCTTTGTTGCTTGCTTCCATGTATCAAGCATTTTGTTCTGCTCCTCTTGAGTGAGAGCTGATGTAACCCAGGGTAGCATAGATTGGAGAACTTCAGCACCTGTTGAACCAATTATACGACCTACAAGTTTATCTTGCTCCTCCACAGAAAAATGTTTGTCAAACAATGGCCACAATTCAAGTTCTTCTCTATGGACATGATTAGTCAAGGCGACCCGGATAGACTTGCACATGCCTTGAAGTTTTGTGGCAAGCTCGTTATATTTTCTAGCAAAATCAACATCACTAGACGAATGGAAACAGCTTTGCTTTACTTCATTAACTTCAGTCTGGGAATGGCCCTGGCTTTCATGTAGTTGTGAAAGCTCAAAGAGAACATTAGATATATCCTCGAATAATTGTTCTTCCTGCTTGTGGTCAAGAGTATATGAGTGGCTCACATTGTGCAATGTTTCTCTGGATTCCAATGCCGGGAAGACAATTTCATCCTCAGCATTGCTGTGAGCCCTGTAAAGACCCCATAACAAACGGAACCTTCCAATGAATTGGCGAAGGCAAGACTCATCACCATCAATTAGCTTTCCAGATTCAACATCTAAGTACTCTAAATCCTTGCGAATTGCCTTATGAAATTTGAATATTGTATCAATTGGCCTTGAAATGCCTTCCGAACAAGACAATGATGCATCTGTCTCCCATGAAAAGAGGCTCGAATATAGTGAAGGAGCAGTAGGATTGTATGATAATGAACGAAAGGACTTTGCAGAAGCCAGGGAACCAATACCAAGATTGCTACTCTCTACTCTCAACGCAGGAATACAACAAGGTTTTTTGCTACATGGACTTGCTTCAATGTCAGCAGTTTGAGAGCAGTAGCTTCCATTAGTATCAGGAAAAGATACTGCATCTTTTCCTCGCTTGCCAGGCCTAGAACCATTTTCAGTTTGTGGCTGCGGACAAAGATCTGAGCTGTTGCGTGAAGCACATGGGCAGAATGATCGGCATTTTCCCAGGTCATCTGATAGGCATCCTGCTGCATCTGATGTTAGGCATAAATATTCTCCAGATTTGGATTTGTCCCGTCCTTTGCATGCCCAACCAGAGATAAGAGTGACCAGTGCAGTTTCAGATGGTGATGCTGTTTCATGTGCATCTTTTTTAGCAAACATTGAATTTTGAAGAAATCATTTAAGCTAACGAAATGAATAGATATGCCATTATAGCACAATTTAAGTAAAAGGATAACCTGCCAAGCGTATATTTTGAAGAAATGAAGTTGCCTGCTCATCACTCAGCTTTGACACCAGCCATGGTAAAACACGTTCCAACAACTTCAATGGCATAACACATAAACTTTTGTATGAAAGTTCCCTTTGCTTCTCAGGAGAGAAAAGCATCCTTGCTTGAGGAAGCACCTATGTAAATTCAACTAAATATGAGGCACTGACCAATAAGGTAAATGTTCCAACAACCAAGCTACCTGACCACTGAGCACTAACCTTGGTTTCTTCATTACAGAAGTGTTTTTCGATTGTCTCCAGTATTTTATCAGCATGTGAACACAATTTTGAGAAGAAGTCCAATGCAGTTGATTTGGCTCCTGCTATTTGAATTTGCTGAATTAAACACCTAAAATTGTTAAACCGGCGTTCTTCTTCAGCATGCTCCTGCACAAAGGACAGCTCACTATCGACTGCAGGGAAAACAACCTGATCCTCAGCAATACTGCAGGTCAGAAAATAATGGAAGTTGTGAGATTAATTATAAGATTCAGTTAACAAGAGCGACATTTTTTTCCCAAATGAAAACTAGATGGAAACTATTTGTCCAAAGTGAATCAAGCAAAATTATGTTCTATGGCCCAAAAGGTGATTACACACAACAACAGCACATAATTAAAAAAACTCTTCTCAAATAAAATGACACCAAACTCAAGGAGAATCAACATGCCAAATGATACTGCTTGCCCAAGTACATGCAGTCACGTGTTGCATCAGATGGGAAAAAAATAAAATAAAAGCCCTGTCTACAAGAAGTAAAATAACTTAGATAATGAACAAATTTGTCCGTCGTGCAAAACTAAACTGTATACCAAGGTATTATTTACTTAATTTCAAAGATAAGGACAATGCGATCAATATCTGTGGTGACAATTGGCCAATTTTGCCCTCACTGTGCTGTCATCAAAATTGGAGACCTAGTTAGTTGGGAAAATATTCACACATCCTAATTATATCACTAAAAGAGGAGTTGACAACAAAGTAGTTTAACTACAATTTAGAAAACGCCATGACACAGACACAGGGATAGACCACCTAGTTGGTGCAACCAACAGCATTCATTGCAAAAGGTTCACTATGTTGTTGGCAGTTGCTGATGAAAAGAAATGCCAACGTTTAACAGTGAAGTAACGAATGGCATGCTTTTGTACTAAACGAAAACATGGTAGAGAGAGAAAGGTAAGAATGAACATTTCAGCGGTTAGCCATCTTTACCATGGCCATAACAACAGGTGAATGAGCGAAGATGCAAATCTACACACCTGTGGTAGATGCATACATCTGCAATGAACTGAAGCCTCTCATTGAAAATTGATATATCAGAAAAATCCCCAGACTGTTGCAACCTTCTTGTCTCCTCTTTTATATCATGTAACTCCATACGAATGGCGTTGTGCCAGTACAAAATATCATCTATAGGATGCCTGTCAGCTTCAGGACCATTAGATTCTGCACAGTTTTTTCTCCCAAGTTTACAATCTTGATGTGAACAAATATGAATCTCCCCTTGGTCTGTGACATCTTCAACACTATGATGTCTTACTGGATTACCAGTGGCAAAGCTCTCTGCCACTTCTCTTGTTGCCTTCCCTTCCATCCATGTGAATACAACCTTCACAAGTTTCAACACCAAAATTTAACAGGATACGAAGCAAGGTTCAAAGACAAGTAATTGGTGTGCTCATAAAAACCTGTTGGAGAAGTTTCTCATCAGGAACTACTTTACATAAGCAGTTACGAATGTCCTGGTGCTCATCAGAAGTGACAGAAGTAGAAAGCCACGGAAGGAACTCTGCCACCATATTAATAGGAACGTAGCATAAAAATTGCCACACCAAGTCAGCTTGTTCTTCACATGAAAACTTTTTTGTAAGCAGCGGAAAGACCTGAAAAAAATTTAAATGATCCTTGATCAAACACCTATAAATGAATGTTCTCACTCCATCAGTCTATCCAATCAATTGCCTCAAAAGTAAAATGCATCAACGCTTGGACATCAAAGCACCAAAAGCAAATTTTGACACTTGAAGACAGAAGATGAGATTTACTATCAATTTTTGTCTACTCAAACTAACTTTACTACAAGATAAAAAAGCTTGGACAGCATAATGAGATGACTTTTCCATCTTTATTTCAGACAAAAATGTGTTACACGGACTAAAGAGCAAAATTTCACAAAGAAAAAGAATCACCCTCTCGAGTACAGGATAGCGAAGATTCAAACTTTGACCTTCCTGTAGACAAATGCACCAAAGCTGACCCAATTTCTTTAATGGGTATGCAGAACTTAGTCATACTTGAATTTGAAGTTCACATCACCAAGTCGCCAACATGCCAATCAAAACCAATTGCCCATAACAAAAAGAACAGGCAGCAGAGTAGCTAAATTCTTCATTGGAATCACTATTAAGAACTATCACAACACAGTTAGAAGTAAAACAAATTTGCCTATAGCTTCGATGCGCTGTGTGCATGCTTGCTTCAGTTATATGCCACTTCTGTCCTTAAGGTGGTAAGGCGAGGCATGGCAACCCACCCGCTTTCAGATGCCTAGGTGATAATGAGCTGAGCCAAGGCACCTTACCAGCTTGATAAACAGCAAAACAGAAGCTGGGAGAAGAAAGAAAGAAAAAGAAGAAAAGAGAAGGAAAAGTGTTTGCCCAGCCCACCAGCCAGCCAATCTGTGCCTTCCCCTATCAGGTTGATGCAGCACAGCTCGTGGATGGTACACCGCCTCTCTCTCACAGTGTCACGTTCCTCAATCGCTTCACCACTTTTCTCTTTGTGTTACACCACCAGCGCTCCAGCCCTCCCTCAAATCCCTGCCCCCTGCCCCATAGGATCAACCAACTCTTTGAAATGCACCAATGCAGCTGACTGGATGGACTGCTGCAACAGCCACCAACGCTGGATCCAGCGGAGATGGCCATGTGGTGTCCGCTTGGCCTTGCTAAATGGTTTTCATCTTGTTCTTCCATTGCTCCCTCTCACTAATTTTAGCGACAAATTCCCAGGACTAGGAGTCCAGGGCTATGGGAGCAGCTGGACCCAGGCAACCCCTTGAAAACAGTTTGGACCGCCATTTTAAACATCAATCAACAACAACATAGCCTGCCAGTCCCAAGCAAGTTAGAGTAGGCTAGAGTTGAAACCCGCCAAGAGCCCATAGTGTGACGGTTCAGACACTTAGCACTCCTATTCAAACATAGATTTCTAGGTATATCCCAAACTATCACATCTCTTTTTATTGCCTCCCCCACATGTCAATTTTGGTCTTCCTCTACCTCTCCTCACATTATTCTCTTGCCTTAGGACTCCACAATGCACTGGTGCCTCTAAAGGTCTCCTTTGGACAAATGGACATGGCCAAACCACCTCAATCAATGTTGGACGAATTTTTCTTCAATGGTGCTACCCCTAGGCGATCACGTATACCATCATTCCAAACTTGGTCCATTCTTGTGTGACCACAAATCCAGCGCAACATACGCATTTTTGCAACACTCAGTTGTTGAACATGCCATTGCTTTGTAGGCCAACATTCTGCTACAACGTAGCAAGTCTAATCGCCATTCTATAAAACTTGCCTTTTAGCTTTTATGGTACCCTCTTGTCACAGCGAATGCCAGAAGCTTGCCGCCACTTCATCCGCCTTGCTTTGATTCTATGGTTAACATCCACATCTATATCTCCATCCCTCTGTAGCATCGATCCAAGATAACGAAAGGCATCCTTCTTAGGCACTACTTGACCTTCCAGACTCACATCTCCCTCCTCCTGTGCAGTCACGCCAAAGTCGCATCTCATGTATTAGGTTTTAGTTCTGATTAATCGAAAACCTTTAGACACAAGAGTCTACCGCCAGAGCTCTAGTTTCCTATTTACTCCCGCCTGGCTTTCATCAACTAACACTACACCATCGTCGAACAACATATACCAAGGGATATCCCCCCTGTATGCTCCTGGCAACCTCATCCATTACCAAGGCAAAGAGAGACGGGCTCAAGGCCGACCCTTGATATAGACCTATTCTAATCGGGAAGTAATCTGTGTTACCATCATTTGTTCGAACACTAGTCACAACATTATTTACATGTCCTTGATGAGGGTAACGTACTTTGCTAGGACTTTATGTTTGTCCAAAGCCCACCACATAACATTCCTTGGTATCTTGTCATAAGCCTTCTCCAAACCAATGAAAACCATGTTTAGGTCCCTCTTCTGCTCCCTAAACCGCTCCATAACTTGTCTTATTAAGAAAATTGCTTCTGTCGTTGACCTTCTGGGCATGAAACCAAATTGGTTCCTAGATATCAGTGTTGTTCCTCGCAGACGCTGCTCGACAACTAAAAGGAAAACTATTGCAAAATCATACCAAATACTTCCAATGGAGAGTGATACGCCAGCTTGATTTACGATAGCGATTTTTTCAGAATTCCAGTGAAGGATATAGCAAGGACTGAAGTTTTATTTCAACAGGCAAGATAGTTATACAGACTAAAAATAATATGTTTTTTGTGCCTAGGAAACTTCAACTAATTAATGATAATAAAACTCTTAATGAAATGCCAGATAAGAGTATAAACCATGAGGTTCCAGGTAGTTTTCAATTATAACAAGGAAATTTTTTAACAGAATCCGCTGATTCTAGAAACTAAATTCATGCGGCCAGACTGTTTTATTCAGATCCAGCATGACATGACATGATTAAAGTGATAAATGAGGTTTAAAGGGGTATACGGTACTGACAACCAACCTGTTCTTCCTCCTTGGACATATGTTGGCTGAGACATGTTTGTATTGCGCCGGTACATGACGCAAGCTCCCTACGGAGACCATCATCATTCTCTATGTCCAATTGGAGGAGATCAAACAACTGGTTGAAAAGATCACTTTCTCCTTTATGCTCCAAGGAATAGGTCCCTGCAACATTCTTTACTCGTATATCAAGTGCTGGAAAGATGACCTGCAATTCAAAAGAAATGAAATCTATTATACAAATCATTTTGTAAACTGTTGACATTACTTTCAAAAATAAAGGGTCAATAAGTAATGGGTTAAAAAATATCAGTAGTGACATCAAGCCTTGAATAGGCAATATACGACATACTCATGATGAAAACGGTCGGGCAGTTATAGAACGAAAAACGGTCTTTTTGTGTTTGATTGCCGAACATCTACTTTTGGCAACATTTTAGGAAAAGCTGAAAACAAAGCACTTTTGCTTGTCAGCTAGACTCCTTGCAACAAGAATGATAATGAAAGTTCATTTTCATTCTTTGAAATCTACACAAAGCCCAAAGGTTGCAACCTCCATACGCTGCTTCATGGCTGGTGAAACTGAGATATACGACTAATGCAGACATCATGTTCAAATCAGAGCAAAAGGATGGTAATGTTAACACTAAAGCTAGACAAACAAGAAAACACACGATTGCCATGAATCAAACTTTCCACTGTAGCTTAAAGTAAACATAGGTTCCCCCCCTAACGATTTCCTCAGAGTACATCTCATTTTGTCACCATTGTTGGAAGGACAGAGTGCAAATAGTTGTTTGTACTATCATGGCTAATTAACCAAGAGCACAGCTCAACCTGTCCACTAAACCATCCAGCGCCAATTCATTGAAATCTTCTACACCACCGTATGAACTCATATCCAATTTCAGATCCTATTTAACAATGCTTGCCCGATTCAAATCCCGATCCCACCAGGTACACCCAAACCGAAGGCAACAATTCCGCAACCCTAAACCCAAATACCGCCAAAATTCGCCCACGCCCACGCACATCCAAGCCCAAATCCACCACGGGTCAAGTCCCCTACCCAACAGGAAGCAACAGGGGGGGAAATGGCCAAAAACACAGAAAAACAGAGCTCCACACGGGGTAGCTAGCATCCGTACCGCATCCTCGGCGTCGCAGTGGTGCTTGTAGATGTTGAAGAAGAAGCGGCAGCGCTCGGCGAAGGCCGCTACATCGCCGGTGCGCTCGGTGGCCAGGCGCACGGCGGCGCCGTGCAGCGCCTCGAGCTCCGCGCGGATCGCCTTGTGGAAGTAGAGGAATATCAGCACGGGAGTCTCGGTCGCCGAGGTCCCCGCCTCCGCCGGCGTCGGGGACGGGGACCGCGGCATCACCGCCGCGAGCGTCCCCTCGCCCCCAGGCATGGGCGTCGGCGTCGCCATCCCACTGCGGCGGCGGCGACGGTGGCCGTGTCCTCCTCCGTGGGCAAGTACGGCGACTCCGCCACGGCTCTCCCTCGCAGACTTGGCGTCGCCTGTCGCCTGGCTTCCTCGGCTGGCTTCGGCCCTCCCTCAAGCCTGTGGAAGAGGGAAGAGGAATGGATTTGGCGACCTGGCGTCGCGTTGGCTTTTCCTGGGTCTCTTTCGCTAGGTGAGCTCTCAAACCTATTTTATCTTTCCGTTTTTTTTGGTATATACTGTATCTCCCCTCGTTCTACTTGTCCTCTGGTTATTTTTCAGCCAAGGATTGTTCTACTCACTCCGTTTCAAAATAAATATTTATAATATTTATTAAGAAGTTAATTTTTTAAAATTTAACAAATACATAAAAATTAATACTTGTAATAAGTATTATAAGCTTGTTTCTAGAATGTATATTTTACAATAAACTTATTTAAATATGTAAATAGTGATTTTATTTTCTATATATTTAGGCACATAAAAAAGAAAGTTTGACTACTTGGTAAGCGAGAGATGTACTTATTATGGTATTATTATGGGAGAGAGTAGGTTTGAACTTTTGATTTGGAGCATTTGGCTTCCAATTGAAAAATACCTAGTGTATATAAATAAATATAAACTGAAAGCCAGCCAACGATAAAAGGATGTTATGCTAGTTGTCCCAATGAAAACGAACACCAAATAACACATGTCGCAAGTTCTCTCTGATAGGCGTTTTAGGGAGATTCAAACATTTGAAATTTTGACTACTGTAGTATACGTGCCAACTTTTGTAATAAGGGCATATTTACTTTTTCTTTAAAATTCTAATTTTTCCACCACATTCAGTCACATTTAATGTTTGCACGCATGCATGGAGCATTAAGGGTGCGTTTGGTAGGGTTCCGTTTCCCCGAAGAAACACCTTAAACGCTGAAATGTTTCAGTTTCAATTGAAAAACATTTTTTTTTCCGAAACACCAAACCGTTTGGGCGAAGTGTTTCACGAGCGAAACACTTATTCTGGTGTTTCATAAGTCTAGTTTAAAATTCTGAAATGTTTCAAGTGAGTGTTTCAGCGCTGAAACGTTTCAGTGTTTAACGTTTCAGCGCTGAAACGTTTCAGTGTTTAACGTTTCAGCGCTGAAACGTTTTAGTGTTTTAGCCGTTTGGCAGGGATTCAAATGTTTAAGCTGTGAAACTAAAACTTTTCACCCTGCCAAACGCACCCTAAATATTGATAAAAAGGAAACTAATTACACAGTTAGCATGTAAATCGTGAGACGAATCTTTTGAGCCTACTTGGTCCATGATTGAACACTTATTACAAAAGTTAGCACGTATGCTATAATAGTTAAAATTCTAAATGTTTGAATGTAAACAGACCCTAAGTATCCAATCATAGTTCAACTAGGCTCAAAAGATTCGTCTCATGTTTTACATGCTGATTGTGTAATTAGTTTTTTATCAATATTTAATAATCTATCCATGCGTTTAAACATTCAATGTGATGAGAAAAATTAAAATTTTGAATGGGAAGTAAATAGATGATTAGCTACATGATGTTTGTTTCCTCGGCCACGAAAATAGAGCTACACGAAGATGCCATGTGCTTTCTTGGTAACCATCCACTTTCTTCGTCACTAGACACTGACATACGCCCATCTTTTTTGCTCAACCAGATAAAACCTCTCCACCTGTAAAAGACAAGACACATAAGCACATCTCTCTAGAAACCCAGGTAGCAAACAAAGACGGCCATACAATCCAGCATAAAAAAGCAATGAGCACAGTAGAAAGAAAAATGTGTGACGCCTTTTTCACTAGCTAGCTAATTGTATTGGTGGGGTGTCGATGCATTATCATGTTTGTGGATAAATGATCGAACTTGATCTTGCAGATAACATACTTAATTTTGTCTGTAAAAGAACAGAAGAATATAATGATTTATAGGTTGGTCAAGGAGGATGTAAAAGCAGTCTTAGGTCTGTCCAAGGAGTCAAACCCCATCTGAGCGAGTGCTAAAAGCACCCATTAGCTTCAGGTAAAGGCCAAACTTAAGTTGCTAAATCTGACCTGTGATGGTTTAGCGTGTGCATGGCAAATACTAGCAATTACATTAGGAATTTAGCATGCGTGGAAGATGGTGTAGCAGGAACCAATCCTGACGAACATGCTCAAATCATGATAAACTAACAAGTTCAGAACACAACGTAGTAGATCATTATATTAATGGGGTACGTACCATCAACCATGGTTGTGAGTCGTGACGTCGTCCATGGTCTCTGCCAACCTAATTCTATGTAATGACTATTAGTGAAGAAAGCTTATCGTCAACGTCCTACTTGAATTCAGAGGAAGCCTTATCGTCTACTTTCGCCGATATTTTTCCTGTAAGGTATGGAGATCGAGTAAGGCAGCAACGGCTAGCGTTTCCCTGTACTACAACAAATCTTGCCAGGAGCGAAAAGAGGCCGAAGAAGATATCAGATGAGGAGACAGCAGGAGTAATGGAATGCGGTGGCGACCTCCACGTACCAGTAGACGCGCGCTATGTGAGTGCAATTATCAGCGCTCACCGGAATGGCCGCCGGCCGGCCGGGGCGGCACACGACAGAAGGTAGTAGGATCTGAGTGTGCCGACGATCCAATCCTGCTGCCGGATATGATATGTGTCCAGGGAAAGTGGGAGGCATTCCATATTTGCGAGTCAAACCAAAAATCACCGCACCACCATCCACCAATTCATCATACTGTCCGCAGAAGACACCTTTTTTTTTCTCCTTTCTGCGCCTTTTTTCCCCTGGATCAGCATCAACTGAACGACATGATGGTTTCACCCTCCATCAAATTTCTAGCACGAGATTTCCAGACGCAGAAAGAAATCATGGAGATATCCAACAATACAACAGTTACTGTCACCTGCAGTTGAATTCGATCAGAATTCTTCAGCGTCACAACATCTCGAGCTCTCTACAAATGTACTCCTACGAGAACTCGAGATGTCTTCAGCAAATTTCTTGGCATGCTGCAGGACTGCGTGGCTGGCTCCATGTCGATCTTTTGACTTCTGAAACCTGAAACCAACTAAGTCGCCAGCGGCCCTACCGCTACCCAGAAGAAAAATGAAGAAAAGTAAAGAAAAAAGAGCCACATGTGACACTCTGAATTTACTCCCTCGGCCC
This sequence comes from Eremochloa ophiuroides, assembly GCA_038502445.1. Lineage (NCBI taxonomy): Eukaryota > Viridiplantae > Streptophyta > Magnoliopsida > Poales > Poaceae > Eremochloa > Eremochloa ophiuroides. The sequence continues at coordinate 61,902,752 of JAHLJS010000006.1, forward strand.
CATAATAAACACAATTCTTTGACTTCTATAATTCTTGTTTAACCGTTCGTCTTATTCATATTTTTTATACAAATAATAAATTAAACAAATCATTATGAAAATATCTCTAACAATAAAATAAGTTATAAAAAAATAAATAATATTTATTAAATTTTTTGAATAAGACGAATGGTCAAACAGCAATCGCAGAAGTCAAAGAATTGTATTTATTATGGGACGGAGGGAGTAAACTATAGGAAGCACACAAGGTATGTCTATCACTCTATTGTAAGGTCATGGTCATGACTAGACAAAGCGGCAAACTATATTGTCTAACAATTGACAAGTCGTGCATAAAACAGAGTTGAAAATTGTAGATGTTCTCGTAAAAAAAAAAAAAAAAACTGCTGGTGTTCAGCCAGTCCCAGCGTCACTTTGTCGCGTACATGCGTGCGGGCGTGTCTTAGAAAAATGCTCTCGATTAGGGCGGTCTGTTTCATGGTGACTCACGCCATTGCTAGCTGACAAAGAGACCGGGTATCACCACAACAAAAACTCGCGAACAAAATAGCAGCTTTTTGCTGTCCCTTGAGGTGCATAGAGTACTAATAGATGTTCAGAACAGATCACTACAGATATTTTACATCTGTTAATTAATATTAGATGCACCAATTGCTTGTCCACAAATACTTGCAACAACCTAACATTTTTTGCAGCTGCCAATTAGCTCGACCAACATGTATCGTCTTTTGGAGATTTAAACTATAGGTTGTTTGGATCTTAATGTATAGATTCAGTTTTACTTATAACATTTTTTGCAAGGCTTTTTAATATAGCCTAGTTTTAGCTAGTTGTTTTTGCGAATGTAGGTTTTAAGAAAGTGTTTTCTGTTAGAAGCAAGCTCTTCGGCATAGTGGATGAGAGCCATGTTGCTTGGATCATGTATGCAGGCAACAATTGAGCGGTGGGTTGGTGGCAGGCGTCATGATAGCATGCTTTTATTCGAACATTCAATATGGTTTCTATTTTTTCTATAAACAATTATTTTCTTCCTAAGAGATTTGAATTTTCTTATGGATAATAACTTGTTTCCCTTGAACACGTTTGTTAAAGTTCCACACAGAGTTCCTTTTGCTGTTAGGCTACAAGGAGAACCAGGGGAGACGGTTTTTCTAAAATGCATGATCTGAACAACCTTAGAGAGTTTTCTCAAATGCAACTTGAACAAAAACTTGTTAAAGATCAAACGAAGTTCATTTGTTGTTAGACTAGAACAAGATATAGGGAAGCTAGTTTTCCTAAAATGTATCATCCAAACAACCTCTTAGAGAATCTTTTCTCAAATGCAACTTAATGCAAGCAAATATGTTGCACACATATATTTCTGCAACAAAACAAAAAATGTGCATGTATATCTGGGTTTGAATAAGGTCGTTGTACGGATATTTGTTCTACTCTTAGCAACAATGAATGGTTGTATGCAAAACTCTTGTAGAGACCGCAATAGAATTTCTTTTTTTTTCCTAAAAAAAGCAAGTATTCCTATTCTATCCGTTCTTGTATACTTGTTAACAAGCGTTTCACAATATTTGTTCATCGAGGAATCAAATTAGTTTTTGCAATGTTTTCACACCCACACTCTTAAAATTAAATGATCTAAGCAAAGGAAATTGCTATACTATTACATGCAATAGGGGTATACTGATGGTTATTTCACACTGAGTTTATCTTTAAATTGGTGTTTGCTTGGGCCTCGCATGCTTGTGTTTGGTAGTCTCAGCTGAGGTTTCATCTGGATTTCATTTGTATTTAAGGTTTGATGACTTGACAGTTAATTATGGAGAAAGATGAGTTTTATTTAGATGAAACTTCTCCTCATAGGTACCAACACAAAAGCTAAAGTGATAGTCTTGGTAATTGTGTTATAAGACTTCGCACTGAGGCTAATCTTATGGACACTTACTCCATAATAATGCTGTTTAGAGTTTAAGTCTATTTATTATTATCCTCTTATTTATAGTATTTTGTTGTGGCAGTATATTTATTGAAGGAAGAGGGGGAAAAACTAAGACTCTTTAGATTCTTCCATTTTGCAAAATGAGTTACTGTAGCAACGTGCTAACTTTTGCAATAAGTGTTCAATCATGTCCCAAGTGGGCTCAAAAAATTCGTCTCACAACATTTTGCGAAACTGTCAAAATAGTTTCAGTTTTCATCAACATTTAATGATCTATGCATGTGTCCAAAAATTGATGTAACGGAACTTTTTGCATTTTGTGGTGAATCTAAACAGGGCCTAAGTCTTATTTGACTCCAAGTCTTCATTAGATTTGAAGTATAGATTTTATGATAGACTCTACACTATGAGTGTCCTCAGGGGCGGAGCCAAGGCCCGGCCACCCTGGGCCAGTGGCCGGGCTCCCCTGCTGGTGAAATTCAAATAGCTATAGTTAGAACCTTAGAGCATCTCCAAGAGTTTTCTAAATCCACTTCTAATCTTTGTATTTTAGAAAGATGATAAAAAATTCTCCAACAACTCCTAATACTTCCTCCTAAAATATATGCACTTCGGAGATTCCTCTCCATTCCAGGTAACTTTATGCGTAGTGGAGGAGCGCGGATCCTTCTTCCCGCGAGTCACACGGACAGTTTTGCCGCGAGTTCCTTCGCGTTGGGCCGGGCTCGCTCGCTGATTAGAAGACCGGTGTCGGATGCAGATATACTGCTACTTCGTAGTAGACCATCGGAGATACATGGAAGGGTCCCTCGTGCCTTCTCGTGGTGCTGCCATAGCGAATGGCCACGAACACGGCTGCCCATGGTGAATAGCCACGGACATGGCCGGCCATGGTGAATGGCCACGGAACCGGCTGGAACAACGCTCCCCATGGCTGCGATTGCGAGACTCTATTCCGCGTTCTGTGACGTCTCCCCGTGCGCATGCTCCATGCGATGTTTTTCCTCAGGTTGAGAATCGAGATGTGCTACTGCAGCTGCACCATACAGTTGATCTTCTTGGTTTTCTAGCTCGCCGCTCCGGCCCGTCGAGAATAGAGACCGCGGCGGCGTACACGACCACGAAGAAATCCACGCAGAAAAAAGGTTACGAAAAAACCAGCTGGACCAAAATTTTCTTTTTAGAAGTGAAAATATTAGAAACTGTTGGAGATTGTCTTCTTTTATCCTCCCAACACCTTTTTAGGAGTTGGAAAATATAAACATTTTAGAAAAAAATATTTAGGGAACTGTTGAAGATGCCCTTAGTTCTCAAATAAAAAAAATTAATGATAAATGAGGTGGGGAGCAGGCCACGTTTAGAACTTAGGATTATTTTAATTTAAATTTAAAATTATTCTGGTCGCCCGATTTTGCTTGTACATAGGTGCTATTTTGTGTAGCTTTATTAAAGTACTAATAATGGTTAAAATCACGAATAGTTTTTATTTTTACTGATTTATGTAGACACTATACATAAAAACTATATTTCTAATAAATAGTTTCTATAGAATAATCTTTTGTCCAATCACATGTCTTTTCTCTCCCTCGTCTGCTTATCACATCTCTTCGTTTTTTTTATAACCATTTTATTGTCTTTCTTCTTTAATTGGAGGACCACACCAATCTTTTTACTTAATCGACATCCTAATTAATGAACATACAAACAAACCATTTGGTTTTAACGTTTGAAGTGTCCTCACTATTAGAGTCTATTAGGATCCTAAAAATTAGCAACTAAAATTAGTAATAATATATTCAAACAGAGCTACTAATAAACCTACTAATTATTAACTAGAAGGCTACTAACTATTAGTCAAGTTAACATGTTTGATGTTACTAATAGGTGCTAATGGTTCATATGCACCTTCAGATCTATATCAACATATTAGTAGTTAGATTCAAGCAACTCCTATTAAAAATTAGTTAACTAAAAATTAGCAATTATTAGCCATTAACTAGCTAATTTCTTGTACTAGTGCATCCAAACAGACGCTTAGCATAGCGCTATGTTTGCCCAGGCCCTATAAAATTTTTGGCTTCGCCACCGAGTGTCCTGATTTCCTGGATAGTGAAGCATAGAGACCTTTCGGCGTGTACAATTCCGTGGTGGTGCGTGGCAATATCGCCTCCGCACCGAGGAAACGGGAGCTGCACCGAGGCCTGGCGGGGGCAGGCACGTGGCCAGACGGGCCCGGCACGGGCAGGTCACGAGCTGGCGGCTCCCGCGGTGCGTCGGACCACACGTCCCTCGTGGGGCCCATGGTCCAGTCACAGACCCATAGCCTGCCGGACGGGAGCAGTGGACCCCAACCAGGGTCCCCGATCGCGACGTATCGGTACAATCGACCGTTCAACCGTTGAGTTCCAAGTTCCAACCACCCAAGTCCCCGGCGACCTGTCGAGGAGGACTAGCACGGTAGCTTTCTTTTTCCCAATTGTCTGATTAGGTTTAGTCTGAGTCTGACACATAGAGGCGCCATTGATTCTTCCTGAAGGCTTGGTGGCAACAGGTTTAAGGTTAACCAAAGGAGCACCCTCAAGAGATGAGATAGTTACTAGCTTTACAATACTTGGCTAATTTTCGACTACTGCTCCTGCTAATTTAATGAGAGTAAAAATACTATTTCATAACCAATTTTTTATAACTACTAGCTGAAAAAATAATGCTAATTTTAAATGATAAACTCAAGTAATCAGGCATTAAATTTTTGCATTTATTCCTAGAATGTGTATACGAGACAAACTCTTAATTAAAGATAGTTTTTTCTATCTATTTCTATTAAAATATAAAAATAATATAGGAGTACTTAGAGCTAGTATCTCATAATTTACTATAGGAGACGTCTTATGTTTTAGCTAAACCGCAAGTCTTGGTGACACGGGTACATGTATGTTTGTATCCAAATTAATTTTGTAGTTTGTTTGAGCAATGACTATGAGATGTCTGTGAAAAAGTTGTTGTGAGTTATTGTCTCGAATAATACTTCACTCATTTTCCAATATTGTCATTCTAACTAATCTCACACAAAATAGGAAAGAGAGAAACTATTCCCTAACGTCACAATCATCGATTATCAGCATCTCGAAGCTAAGGATAGGTCTCCATTTTGACTCGACGCCCATGCTAGTCCTCTTCATTCTTCATCTTCATTCTTCATCCTGAGGCTTAAATCCTAAAGATGAGTGTTGTCCTCGTAATAATTAAATCCTAAAGATGATGTACTACTATATGTTTATATTGTGTCCAGATGATGATATCACTCCTCTTTTTAAAAGTTTGAGAAATATCTTCATTTTTTAAACAACTTGCTTTTTGTATCACCGGAGTCCGTCAGATTGTTTGGTGCACGGGCCTTCTGTTTAGGACCAATGCGCTTATGTTAGGCGATCTAGGTCCATGAGAGTCGATTATGGTAAAACTTAGTATGGGAACGTATACTATGAAAACCAGTCTCCTATGCAAACTATGAAAACTCTAATCAAGACCACACAAATATAATTCGATGGCTACAGGTTTCTTAATATAAGTAACCAATGTGTATTAATATAAGTAGGTTTCTTATCTCATCATTAATATTTGGTTATGCTGACCTCACCACTTCCATATCTTTTTTGTCCGCCCCTAAACTCTGGCCACTTTCCTTTTTTATAAACATCTTTGTGACATAATAACTTTACATAGATTGCCACATTCATATATAGCAGATTGTACTTTGCAGGGGCGAGGAGCCTGTTCTAAGTATAAACTAACCACTATATAATTAACAAGGTCCGTTTGGGGCTTTGGACCATTTTCTTTCTCTCACTAAATACCAAATGATGGCCCTGTTTGGAAGCACCAACTAAATTTTAGCCGGTTAATTTTAGCTATGGTGTATGCAAACACCTCATACCTAAATCTAACTAAATTTTAGTAAGAAACCAAAATATACACAATCCAATTAACTGTCTCAACCCAGATAAAACAGACTAAAAGGTCTACATAACTAAACTAGCCCTAACTAAAGTTTAGATAGAACATCCAAACACACCCAAGTAATGTTTAGCTATCTACACAGTAGTATTAATGAGATGTAGCATGATCAAGATTTTCAATTAACTAGAGCATCCAAACACCCTAATTAAAGTAATTTTTTAGTTATGGTACATCAAACAGGCCCAATATCACCACGTAACATTCTAGTACCATATATATAAGTATCACATGTGGCCGGTTATATAGGAGTTTTGATTGATAGGTCCTTCTCAACTGCTATAATATAATCTATACTATAAGGGATGAGTTCAAATTAAGCTCGGTCTACACAGATTATGCCCCCGCAGAGACCATTTCCCGACACACACACACACACACACACACAAAATATGAAAGCTAACAACTCAGATTTATTCTGACCAAGCTTCGCCATGGGCCCACAGACATGGACGTCAGAGGCTTTAAAGCACTTTACTCTTAAACAAAGTGTCATGATGTTAACCGATAAAAAAAGACTGTAAGAGGGTTGCTAAAATTATATCTAGGTATTTCTCACCCCATTTACACCCAAAATTCTTCTTCCTATGTATGCCTATGATTCCATATCCTACTAGAACCAGGTCCCTTCTTCATCTCCTTTGAGCTCTAGCGAGGATGAGGGATTATGACTTGGGGTTGGCATCCATGTTTCCAAGGTTCATGCTCTATCAAGATTTTTCCTTAAATCCCTAGGCACAGATGAACAGTTGATGATGAAGGTTTGGCCAAGCGATAAAAGTTGTTGGTGGCGGGACGAGACTACAGAGGTGTCGCCAACCAAGGTAGTGGAGGATTTTCAATACCAAGGATCAGGGTGGAGGAAACTCATTCCAATGTGTTAGTGTAGGGACGACAAGTGGTGGTGTAAGTTGCAGGAGACATACAGAGGAGGACGGGATAAGAGAAACATCATTTGGGAGATTATGTTGTAAGGTTGAGTCGTTCAAAGCTGTCCTATCTACAACCTTCATATTCTTATCCCGGGTTGGCTTTTGGCCTAGATGACAAGAGGGTCACGAGCGGCCTGGATCCTTATTAGATAGTTAGTTATTTGGATGGTTTGGGTTATCTTTGATAATGTCGATATCTTTAACTACTATTCACACTTGGGAGCTTAAGCATAACATATCAACATAGTTCTATAGGTCTGTAATGGATAAAACCCGATTAGCTAAAATTGCTTATCACAGTACAAGTGTACAACCATGTCAAGCCTTTGAGCCTGTATCCCCTCTTATTATGCTTGTTAACTGTTAAGTAGTAGTTGCTTATGCTTGCTTTACTTCCAATACTTTAGCAAATTTTTGGATGGGTACGGAAAGCTGGAAGTTATAAGTTTTTTTTTGAGTTTTCACAAGTGTTAGGCGTACGTTACTCTAAAGAATGGAGCATATAAAGAGAAGATTAGTAATTGTTCCACTTTATCCTGATGTAAGTGCCAACAAAAATCTATGTTCTTCACTATATAACATTGTTTCTGATATATTCACTATTTCTGTTGCTGTATTTGTGGCAGCTTGAGCACAAATATGATGAGTGCTTCATTGTCTTTAAACGTGGTGTTACATCATCTTTGTTAGCAGTTAAAACAGACAGGCCCACAATGTGCTGATAATTAGGGCTTATTTTGGTTTTGTGACCTAGGCAATCCTTGTACTTGCACTCATCTTAGACGTCCGGCTGAGATTGATGCTTGAAGATGAATCTCAAGGCTGTGAATCAATGTGTGATCCTGATCCCTGATACCGGATAAATCAAAACTACCAACTCACAGGAATGCGTCAGTCGGCCCTGGTTTCCTTGATTGGGATGAAGTCATTGTTCGAACCCGGCCGTCACTCACCGCTCAAGCCTGTGATCATCTCTTTGGCCTGCGTATGTCCTGCAACTGCAGACGTCGTGCAGTGCAGACCTGTGTACGTAGCTGATGCTTTCATTCAGACCGTCACGAGATGTACGAAAGCGCTGAAAGGGTCAGTACATCTACGTACGTGCATCGTCACGAGATTGGACAGCAGAAGATGTGTCACGGCTATGCTATACATACATACGGCCAACGTGACCAGCCCAACGTTGTCATGCCATTTCCCCCTTTCTTTACTACTACCACAGTACCACTTCCCTCGATCTCGGCCTCTCATGTCAAGAAGGTACTCGTAGTAGCATAAACAAAGAACAAAATCGTCTCTCCGTTTTGCTCTCTAACCATTGGGTCGTTTGCTCGTATTTTTGCTGCTGATAAACTGAAAATGGTATCAGCGGCGCGGCGAGAGGCGAGTCCTCAGGTTCTTGGTCCCGATCTTCAGGACCGTAGAATCACACCCTTGATAACTAACTGTAGAACAGCCAGATAACTTGCTGCAAACTGTAATAACTAGTACAACCTGACGACACGCACAAGAAGCTAACCACCGTCTCTATACGGCAGCCTAAACCAAAGATTCGTCCAATCACACTCTCAAAAAAACCAACCTACGCAATCTAGAATCAATGGACCAAAAGCACGGATTGCGTGCCGATGACGCGGCCGCTTCTGTAATCTCCGCGAAGGAAAACCCAAAAGCAAACGAGCAGAGATCTCTCTCGATATTTGTTAGCACACAGCTGAACAAAGGGGTTTGTATTCATATTATCAAAAGTCTTCTAATGCTTAAGAGTAGATGGATATTTATCCTAAGAACAACCCTCCTGTGTAGGTATGAAAATAAGATGAAAATGAAAAGACTAAGAATGTGAAAAGGCTTCCACGAAATGATTTTCTCGCGTGACTGTTGGCCGCCAGAGTAGTCATCATTAATCTGGTAATAACTCTTTATTGGGAAGTCCAAATGACGAATGGTTTGTTGGGTTTGAAAGTAGACTCAACGTGCATATTGTAGATTTGTACGGTTTTGCACGTCAACTTGAGCATCATGCTGACTATTGAATTTCTGAACAGTCTTGACTAATCTGAGCATAACTGCTGATTGCCACATCCAAATGAGGTGGGGCTGGTTGCACTGGAACATAGACTTCACCAGCTTTCCAACAAGTCCTCATGGACCACTAAAGCTTCGAGGAATCAAGAGTTATAGTTGTTTCTTTAACTGGTTCGAACTGGTCTGAACTGGTTCGAACTCGTCTGAATTGGTCCAAGTTCTTCACTGCAGCGCTTCGATCTTCATGATCCGATTCAGCCTCCTCTTTGTGTATATACCTAAGTACAATCAAAATAGAACACTTAGATAGTATAATATTCTTAGAAGTGTTCGAACTAAAATCAGTGAGGAACGAATTCATCTGCTCTTGTAGTTTCTTGGCACGGTTTCTTGTAAGTGGACCATGAGTTGTGTATTTTTTATTGGAAGGTGAGTTATTAATACTTGAGCTATCTTGTACCGTTGACATGTTCTCATCAAGTCCACACCCCATTTACTTATGTTTGATGATGACAGCCTTTTGACCTCTTGCAATCCATCATCGGTTTGCTCCGGCTCAACATTCCGAGCATATTTCGCTCGCTCAAGACACGTTACACGTATACTTTCTGCATTCTTTATTATCAATCGTGCAGCGTTTAACTAAAATCTTTATTTTTGTACATCATAGTACTAACGGAAACCATCGGAAAAAAAGCTCCCAAATGGACCAGGCCGAAGGCGCTCAAGGGTTTAAAAAATGGGACAATTCCTGGCGGCGATCTGTATGCCGACCATCGATAACTCATTGCGCGTTTTGCCTTCACCTGCTTCATTTTTGTAAACAAACCGCACCAGCAAGTTGCAAGTATATATATGAGAAATAATCTCGAAGTATATATTCCGTAACGTCTGTGATCATAATTAGTTCCGCCCCCGGTCATAACTAATAAACATACTAATAGTTACAAGGGAAAAGGGCCAAATCAACGCGGGCCTGTTAGGCCATGCAAAGGGTTGCCGAGCCTGGTACATGTGGGCCTCTGTTGCACCATATACCACACAGCAAGCGAAATCAATAAACAAATTATAATCGCACTCGCAGGTTTGGATCAGATAATACAACAGAGCAAAGTCCAACCAAACATCTGGAGAAAACATCAGACAAAACACTGAAAATCAGATACTAACTTGCTGCTCAGTTCTCAGACTCCAGTATTGTGCCTGCTGACACAGACGTGAACCTTACAAGCAACCTGATGATCCGTAGAAACGGCTTGCCACTTTCTTTTGTCCTTCTGCTTTCAAATTTCAATCAAATGTAGTGTGGATATGCTTTTGTTGTTGGATCTTCATATTTTTACATGTTTGCTTTCCTTTCCCATCGTTCTTTAATATCAAGCCTGAAATAGATGGAACACATGAGATTACCATTGGTGATGATAAACAAACTATCACTTCAGCATTTCTGAAATGTGGTCACAATAATGTCACACGATGCTACTGTTATCACCACACTTCTCATCAGAAGCAAGATAATTCTGCTTTAAACTTTACTTTCTTGTGGTTCAAATCGCATTACTTTCTTGATGGCAGAGACCTCATGCTCAGCAGACAAAGTTGATAGAAATCTTAAAGGTACCAGCACAGATAGATTAAATCTATGACCAAATCGCAGTGAGAAACCTTTGTGTCTTAGTTTGCCCCCACTGTCCCACATATTGAAATTGACAAGTCAAGCTCTGTTTCCTTTCTGAACAATGAAAGGTGGATCAGTGCTATCAAACCTTTTGGAAAATATAAAAGGTTTACATCCCTAAGGGAATTGTGCAATACAAGCAAATCCTTTTAATAATGAAAGGTGAAGCAGTGGAGTTAAGACTGTACTAAACAAGCTAGGAGTGCAGAAGCATGATAACAATAATGAAAAATACCCCCAATGTAGCTTCCTTTTGTTCCTTGAGGACAGGCCTGATGCAGGATCCTGTAAATATATGGCAGTAAAACCATCACGATTATTGAATGAAATCAAGGAATGGTTATATAAGATGAGTGTTCATAATGATATCTGGACTGTAGTCGAATTAATATCTTTGAGGATACGAAGTTGACTTGGCTTAACACTTAAAGACAACCAAATCTACTCAATTGGACATCAAAGTCAACAAAGATGTTAATGTTGTCTCGTATCAAGTTGATGAATATCTGAGTGTCAGACAGTCAAAGAGGACCGGGAAAAATAGCATAACAAAATATTATGTGCATGCAATTCTATGTAATCATTCAACAATTACTTGACAGCTCGACCTTTTGCACCTTGTGCTTTTACCTAAAACCTAAACTAAACACTAAATTACTTTACCATTTAGGGCCTGTCTGTTTGGGTTCCAAAACTTGCCCAACCGAAATTAAGGCATGCCTAAAAATTTTGGCTATCAATTGGTTCATTGCCAAAAAATGGCACGCCAATGTTTATGGCCAGAATCTCGGCAGGTCAGTAGAAACTTCTTTAATCTCACAGGAGGGAAGAGTGACTGCCGTGTTTTTCCTTGTCACTCAACCAAATGCGTGTCTACATTTTTTGCCCTAACTTTGGCAAACCTGACTTTTGGCTTGCCATGATTTTGGTTGGGCAAGTTTTGGAATCCAACCAAGCAGACTCTTAGTTCATTGCTCGACTGCCATTAAAGCAGTAACTATCAGCATGTGATACCTGTGAAAAATACTATGCAAATAGTTTGTGCTTCACCACAAAAATGGCTAGAACTTCCAATAAAGCAGTTTGTTTCCTTGGAAGTTGGAACAACTTCCAATACCTAAGACCAATCTGAAGATTAATGGAATGAAGAAGTAAAGCGCTACAGTAATAGAGACCATCGTTACCATAGTCAACTTTTCTTGTCTGTTTATTTATTGTTACTGAAAGATTCAAGCAAAAGCATTGCTTAGAGAATGTAAGTCAAAAATAGTGCCCAGCATTCAGTGTAAGCAGGCATACCCCTTGGATTCCTGTAACTGATGACATATGATGTGCATCTTTTGGAGAACTATCAGCAGATGCATCCTCATCAGTGAATTTATAATCGCTGGTTACTTTGATACTTCTCCCAGTGGTTCCTAAAGAATTAGATCCTCTGATTGGTGAGTAGAGAACAACATAAGAAACTTTGGACAATATCGAAATTAGACCAAGCGTCTTAATACATATGCAGCCCACAATTGATTACAAGATTTGGCTTTTACGGATCGCTGTTGGTTTCATACAAACAATGGCAATCGTTTCAGTATGTTAAGGACGAGATGTATCCACATTCATTCAGAGTTGCTTAATAGCCTATTTCTTATAATACCTCTATTCTGTGAAATTATCGAGCCGAAAGATGGATGCATATGTTGTGTTTCATTTTGCTAAATGATATCAATTAAACGGCATATCAATTCTATAAATTGGATATAGCAATAAATAAATCAGCAAAATTCTTTTATTTTAGATAGAAGAAATGTTTGTTCTATCTAAAATTAGAGAATGTAACCTTCTATCCAAATCCAATTCGATAAAATGAATCCAAATTTCATATTCAAGATGAATAATTGCAAAGTTTTGTGTGTATGAGAATATGAGATTAGAATAGCTTAAAAATAACTGACACAATTTTCTATTTTTCCTGATCAGAAAAATGCATGAAAAAGAAAGGTGGTAGATGAAATTGTTGATTTATGGTTAAAGAAGGAAAACAAGAAAATAGGGGTTCTGTTGAATGTCCAAGAGGACATGCAGGAGAGACAGGTACCTTTCGGTTTCCTTTTATACTTTGGCTTTTCAATTATCTGTAACCGTTTCTTGTGTAATTCCTGCATCACATGACAAACTAATCAACTATACAAAAATGGATATTATGAAGAACATAATTTCATACGAAAATACATGTTACATGTCTAAAGATTTGTCATTTTGTTCAGGCTGAGGTTCTAGAGATCCACAAATTGTACTTAAGGAATTGAGATTTCTCACGAAACTGAACTGATATCAATGGGCTAAAAACTTTGATTTGACAGATAAAAGAAGTAAGAAAAATTGAACCATGGAACGTTGACAAGATAAGAATTGCAATCTATCTTCCCTGCACCAACCCAGAGGTATGTTACAGGGTTTCCAATCAACGCTTCTAAAAGGCTCAAAAATAAAAGAAGGCTAGAAGAGCTACTGTTACATTTTCTCTTTTTTTTTTGTGAACTACTGTTGCATTTTCTCAGTTGGGTGTCTTCTTCAATTGACAGATTCAATGTGCTTTTATGTATATTGCTGGTATTGGCTCTCTACAAAGCAACTTTGAATTAAAGGAAAACAACTACCCCTACGTTTCTTAAAGAATCCAATCATTTCATTCCTATGTTGCTCTATCTGAAGATTCTGAACTATTCAAGAATCAAGATACTTGGAGTTATAAAAAGAGCAACGTGCATCTCCGGTCCTTAAACAGTGATTAGGGACCATAACAGCAAACACCAGTAGGGGTTCTGTAAATACTTTGTACTTTGTGTTTTAATTTAATTCCAGTAGGGGGTCAAACCCCTCCTGTTCCATCAAAAAGAAAAAAAAAGGCAACAGATTCATGCCTATGGTACAAAACCTATACTTCACAGAAGTAGAGTTTAGTGAATTATTGAACAATAGTAACACAAACATATCATCGACCGGCAACTCTACTACATATCCAACGTGTTCATAACTTCATATATGCGTCGAAAATTGGGTAGCGGGACCAATTTACCCCGACCTAACGAGCTAAGCCTGCTGACATCCATGAACTTTACAAAGATTAAAATCTAGAACAACCATCCCCACGCGTGGATCAAGAACAGCGAAAGATGAATATCGAACGCTTGGAGAAATGCTGTACCAGAAGCCAGAAGGGCACCTTAAATTTGTCGAGCCGGTCCTGGGATAGTTTGGAGGGCTTGAACCCCGGGTCGAGGAGCCTGCTTGATGCAAGCGCCGCCTCCTTCCCCTTCGCCTCGTCGTCGCCGGCGCCGTCGCCTCCGCATCTCCCCGGCTCCTGATTGCTGGCGGCCTCCATGGCCGAGAGAGCCCGAGAGAGAGAGCAGGTGGGTTGGGCTTAGTGGCCTGTTGTTGGGTTGAGCCATGGCCCATGGCCGAAAAAACTGCTGCCGCCAGGCCCGTGAAGAATCCATTTGATAGAGGAGCTCAGCTCCAGTCCTCCATTTTTCTCACACACACCCAAAAAAAAATAAAAAAATAAAACGCCAGTACCCATTAGAAAAGCGTCAGTTCGAGTTTATCCCCTGGTCTGGTGGACTGCCCATCACGGCCATGCTGATTGATGGTGCCAAATTAATCTCCTGTTGCTCTGCAGAGCCTCCACTGGTGGTGGTGGGGCACCTATCCGCAGCTCGGCAGCTAGCCGATATCGCGACTCGAGTGAAGCCGTCTGCTCCAGGATGCAGTGTGTCTTGTTCCACGATGCAGTGTGTCTGCCTGTCTCGCCGCCTAGAATCAAACCGTGGGAACGGCTGCGTTCGGTTGAGGGTATAAGCGCTTATAAGCGCTTATTTTTCAGCACTTCAGCAGTATTTTTCTCTCACAAGATTTCAGCACTTCTACAGCACTTCAGCGCTTATCTACAGCACTTCAGCTTCACCGAACACAGCCAACATCTTTCTCCTATGTGGATTTGCATTCTGCGATGTCTTCTTTAACTTCCGACAGTGAGTCACTCAGTGTTCTGATGGTTCAAGAGTTGAACTCACCGTTCGTTCCCTTCCCCTCCCCTCATTTTCCTACTTTGCACAAACTAAGGTGTTGTATTAAATTTTAGAGACCAATTCACCTCCCGTCTTGGCATTGTAGTCCTTATTACACAAAGAGCATGGATTGAGCAATGTATTGTCTAGGATTACCTAAATTTGTGATTGTGACATCAACCCAAGCATGGCTTAAAGTTGCTCTTTCGTTCATTTTCTCTGTGGCATTCACTACTATAATTTAATTTTGCAAGACGGTGGCATTTCGGGCCTGCTTGGTTACCTGCCAATTTTTGCCTAACCAAAACTACGGCATGCCAAAATTTGTAGTCCTTCATTGGTCTATTACCAAAGAATTGGCAAACCATTTTTTATGGCCAAAGTTTTGGCAAGTCTCTAGAATGTTCTTAAACTTATATAAAAGAGAAAATTGGCAAGCCTTAGTTTTGGCACTCAACCAAACACATACCCAAATTTTTTACTCTAACTTTGGCAACCTTAATTTTGGCAAGCCTTGATTTTGGTTGGGCAAAAATTGGTAACAAACCAAGCAGACCCTTCATTAATGGAGACGGGCATGGCTGGCGGCCGCCTACCTTATGCTGGTTGGGTCGCTGGCTCGGCGCTTACCACGGTAAAAGTGTACACCTTGGTTAGTTTGTATTAACAGAGCCGATTGCTTTATAACAACCGTATTGTTAATGGATTAACCTAGACGGGCGTCACAAGGCAACTGTCTCTATTATTATTAACCGAGGTGGTTGTTTTTAGGGAGAATTGGCTCATGGACATCAAAGTGATCATCATTTGCTTCTGAACATGCCAAAAGGATCGATTTGCCGAAAGACACTCTTATTCTTGAAAATTATGCTGATGGACACAGTGCCCAATAAGAATACTTTTACAAAACAGATATAAAATCATAAAAGTGCCCAAAAATTGTACTATAAAGTTTTCTAGACTCTACACGACGAGAACTACGTAGTAAAAATATTTCAAAATATCTTCTGCAATAAAAATGACCATTTCACCCATGTTCATAAATAAAAAAGGTTAATCAATGTTAATTTGTTCATATACTTTTAGGGCATTAAAAAATCTTGGAAAAATCACAGGATGTGTATATCATCGAATCATGAGTAGGCTAAAAATACCAGCTAAAAACGATAAAGTTTAGAGTGGCATATGTAACGTGCATGAGTTATAGATTTATCTCTTGTCAAGGTTAATTAATATATTAAATTTTAGTCTTTTCAGCTGATATTTTTAGCATAGTAATGATCTGGTGTTGTAGACATCCTATGATTTTCTTTCAATATTTTTAGTTTTCTACGAATATATGAACAAATTAACAATGGTTAACTTTGTTTATTCATGAAGAGGAGCAAAATAGTTATTTTCGATTCAAAACAATATTTTCAAATATTTTTACCGTGCAGTTCTCGTCATCTAAAGTGTATAAGATTTTATGGTATAATTTTTAGACACTTATATAATTTTATATCTATTTTGTAAAAGTATTCTTATTGGGCACTATGTCCACCAGCATAATTTTCAAGAGGCAGAGTGTCTTTCAGTAAATCGTTTCTTTTGGCATGTCTATAAGCAAATGATGGTCACTTTAGATATACCAGGAGCCAATTCTCCCTTGTTTTTAAGATGTCTGACTTCGTTAATCTCGCTCTGTATATACACCTGCCTCCATTAAAACTTTTAAGGGGGCACTTTAAATTGTCCGCTTTGGTTAAACGTTAAATGGATGTGGGCGATCTAACACGACCACCTTCGTTAATGAGTATTAACCGAGACAGTCGTGTTACTGTGCCTGTCTCCGTTAAGAGTTTAATCAAAACGGGTGAAGCCAACCGCCTTCGTTAATCGGTGATTAACGGGCAGTTGCAATACCCGCCTCCATTAACCAGTTCCGTCTATTCCAAAACACTGTCTGTAGTAGTGATTCTATCCTTGAATAGAGTCAATTTGCTGAAGTAAGTGTAGACTATTCTCTGTTGTTCTTGGTACGAGTCTCATATGCCTGATACAAGCTTTTTTTTAAGGAAAAAACAAAGAATGAATGCATCCATGGTAGAGAAAAGAACACCTTCCAACTTGATTGAACTTGATGTTCCAACAGAAGTACGAGCTGCTTTGATTTCTAATGTCCTAACATCTCAGGTTAAATTTTGTGCCGTGTTGTTTATATAAAGTAGGTACTCATGTAATTAGCTCATCGATATGAGTTTCGAAGTCCTGTAAACATAATATAGCCTTTAAGAAAGGTTTAACCATTCATATAATATGAATATATCGTACATATGTATAGGTTTAAGTCCGAATGTAGTTCATCATTTTGCTGCTTGCAATAACTTATTTCTCTTGGTAAGAATACAATTAATTATTTGCTTTTGCATAATTTGGTTGCTCCTGTTCATGTAACTTTAGTAGTTAGGTTTATAACTTTTGCTTTCTTATGATATGTCCTCATCGAGTGCAAGACAAACACATGACTGTATACTCTAGTACATCATAATGCATGATCCACTATCCACATCATCATGAATAGGCTCGGTTTTGTGAATGAGCCACACTAACATCAACAAGGAAATATCTATATAACACATACTATAGATGGAATCCACTCAGTGTTATATATTGTTATTTCTCTTCTTCCTTATTACACCACGTCATCTGATAATGTTATATCCATCCTATCTAAAGATCCAATCGATCATGTCGGTCTAGCTTCTTCCCTTCTGCTACATCCCCTTCATTTTCTAACCATCGCAACAGTTACACTGCATTAAGTGATTTTGTTTAGTACTTGGACGAATATAAGTGGTTGTTAAAGAGGAGCCAGGAAGCCCTTTTCAAGAATCGCATCAAGCCATTACTTTCTGGCACATCTTTTCGTTCCTCCTATCCACATGAGGAAAGCAAGGTATGCTTTTTTCTTAAAAGTTAATTATTGTAAGATCACTTCCCGTCATATCTATCGACTGTTTTCTTTGAATGAAAAAGGAGACACGTGTATTGAACCATTTAATTCTCATCTCATGATGCTTCGGACTAGCACAAGATTGCATTCATTTTCTTCTATTATCATTTAACACTCTCTTGTTACGTCAACACAGCAATTACTCTGAATCATTGCCTCGTCGGGTCGAACCGGTTGCTTCTCTTCTAATCTTACATTCGTCATCACTGTAGTCCGCAGAAAAATTATGCAACGATGGAAACTTTTACCATAAAATGAACTCCCTCCGTTTATCATTTTCATTTCCAAAGAAACAACTTTATTTAAATATATATTGAAAATATTAATATTTATAATACATAATTACTATTATTGGATAGATATTTTAATCTAGTTTTTTTAATAAATTTGTTTGAAGATACAAACGTTGTACATGTTTTCTATAAATTAAGTTAAATTTATTGGCACATAAACCGACAAATATTTAGGGATAGTGGGAATATCAGGTAAAATAAGTGAAACAAATTAGTAGTATAACTGTAATTTTTAGGG
This sequence comes from Eremochloa ophiuroides, assembly GCA_038502445.1. Taxonomy (NCBI): domain Eukaryota; kingdom Viridiplantae; phylum Streptophyta; class Magnoliopsida; order Poales; family Poaceae; genus Eremochloa; species Eremochloa ophiuroides. The sequence continues at coordinate 61,920,930 of JAHLJS010000006.1, forward strand.
CTTCTTCCATGCGGACTACAAGTTACGTATGCTTCATGATAAAGATGCAGGCCACGTAGACATAGATGGTTTGGGCTCTTAAAACTAAGGCCTCGTTTAGTTGGAGAAAAGTTTAGGTTCTGTTATTGTAGCACTTTTATTTGTATTTGTCAATTTTTATCTAATTATAGACTAGATTTATAAGACTCGACATATACAGATAAACTGTGTAATTAATTATTTTTTATATTTAATATTTCATATATGCGTCTAAAGATTTGATGTGACGAAAAATCTCGAAAAAGTTTAAAAAATTTGGGAACTAAACAGAATCTACACATGCTGCAAATAGCCATGCTCAGAACGTATGTCACACTATTCTTGTGTAAAACGTAAGTCACGATAAAAGTATCAAGGGCCTGTTTATTTACCAAACTTTCTCAAAAATTTCAAGATTTTCCGTCACATCGAATCTTTAGATGTATATATGGAATATTAAATGTAAATAAAAAAATAACTAATTGTATAGTTTATCTGTAAATATCAAGACATTTTTTAAACCTAGTTAATCTATAAATAGAAAAAGAAAATATCAAATACAAACGAAAGTGCTACGATAACCAGAATCTAAATTTTTTTCCTCAACTAAACGGGCGGACGAAGACGAAGGGGGCGTTTGGTTGCCGTATATGCCAGAGTCAGGCTCTCGAGATGCAAGTTTCACTCGTTTGGTTGCCTGTATTGGAGTCTGAACCTGGCTCTCGGGATGCAAAATGTAGCCCACAGCCTGGCTCACCAGATACGAATTTCAATTACGTTTCTAGTTGTCGGGTACCAAAGTATGGGATACCCAACTTCAACGCAAAAACAAGCAACCTCAGCGCAACCTGGCCCAAATAAGGCCAGCCAAAGCCCACGAAGGCTACGCACGAGAAGGCCCAAAGTGGCCTCCCGTAAGGCCCGGTGGCACGGCTCGGGACAGCGGCACCCTCGGGCGCCAAATCTCCGATTCGCCCGAGCCTCCTCATCCTCCTCGAGCGCGATCCCTCTAAAGGCATCCAATGCACAATCAACGTCAGCAGGGCAATCTTGGACCACAAGTGACCCCTCTGACCACTTTACAGGCGCGGCCCCACTGACTGGACGCCGCGAGGCGACGGCACCCCGCTCGTGCACGTCCTCCGTACTAACTGCCATACCTTCTCCGACGACCGATACGACGGTTCCACCCCTTCCACTCCGTCCCAAGGACAGTCAACCGGATGACGCCCCTTACTGACAAAAGAATTCTCCAACTACGACAGCGACAGCTCCTGCCCATAACGCACGAGCCTCGTGGGGACAGGAGAGGCGACGGCTGTCCCGCCGACCCGGGAGTATGGCAATGTGGCAACAGGACCGTTCGCCCCTCGGGAAGGTACCGCGCATGAGAGGAAAACACGCCCGAGGGAGGACACCCCTAATGACCCGTCCCGTCACGCTCCCGACGGCAAGGAAGTCTCCCGAGCCTCAGGAGTCAATCCTTGAGAGTCAACCAGTCTTCTCGTCACACTGTGCAGGACCGGACACGATGCCGTGACGCACCGCCACGTAGCAAGCCATCCCATACACCGTGCCACCTTGGAACTCAACGAACGAACAGTGGAAGACCAGTCGAATGACTGAAGCTATACCGCCGAAGCGCCAAGACGATGGCGTGGCTGACGATAGCCACTAATCACCTCTGATCCCACCATGCCGAGTATCGTCATCATAGGTCACCACATGTAACTCCAGCTTCTCCCTTGTAACTATAAAAGGGAGGGCGGAGGCAAGTCACAGGGGGGAGAGGGACCAAGTTCACAACATACACACAACATAGCTACACGAAAACGAAAGCATCCTCTTCCTCGCACAAGAGACTTGGGATACTCTCCCTCTCTCGACTCAGCTTGTAACCCCCTACTACAAGCACCCTGGTGCAAGGCAATACGACTCGCCTCTCCACTGGACGTAGGGCCCTCTTGGCCTGAACTAGTATAAATCTCGCGTGTTTCTCCTTGCACACCATCCGAAACTTCAACCGCAAAACACAAGTTACTAGCCGGTGTTAGCACCCACCAAAACTAGCACTGATAGTTGGCGCGCCAGGTAGGGGCCTTTTGCGTGTTGACGTAGGTTTTGGATGGCAGCAAGCTCCACCACGCTCTCCGCTGGCGCGGTGCTGAAAGACCCTAGTTTAGTTTTGGTAATTGATGAAACCTAGTTACTAATCTAAGTGCTAAGTATGTGTAGCCAAGAGTAGATTAGTAATAAGGAGGAAGATGACATGAGCTAAAGTGAAGATCAAGATGAAATGATCAAGGAGAAAGAAAAGGACTTAAAGAAGGAAAGCTAGAGGCTAAGGTATATCCAAATAGGGATTTTCTTTTAGTGATCAAGACTCCAAGTGGAAGTGATCACATTTAGAATAGATAGCCGACTATCAAGGGGAGAACTAAGCTATTGGATTACTTTCAAGTGCTCTAGCTAGCATCTCATGTGCATTGATCTAACCAACCTAGAGAACCTCTTTGAAAACCCTTGAAAAATGTTTGCAAAAAGCTAACACACTGTGCACAAGTGTTGAAGACCTTGAGTGTTAGCACATAGAAGCAAGGGGTGAAAAACTATCTTGAAAGGGGCTGTTTCCAGAGCGTCGGACTGGTTGTAGATGTAGCGTCGGACCATTGGTTCGGTCCGACGCCTGTTTAGTTGTGAGCGTCGGACACTCGTCTACCGAGCGTCGGACCATTGTCGTCTTCAGTCCGACGGTACCGTGCAGCGGGAAAGTGACGCGTGGCACGTTGAGGAACGTCGGACGCTTGAGAAAAGTCCGACGGCGAGCGTCGGACGGAGTCCGACGATGTTTTCATGTTTTGGTACCTCTCTGGAAACGTCGGACTCTCGAGTTCATTAGTCCAACGGTTCCTGGCTTGCACTGTGGACAGGGCGTCGGACGCTTAACTTTGTCCGACGGCCTCAATCCGACGGTTTGAAAAAGAGCGCAAATCAGTTACCATTGAGATCGGACGAATGGCGTTTAAACCTGTTGACACGTGACGCGCATCCGAGCGTTGGACGCTGACGTTTAGTCCAACGGACTCAGTCCGACGGTTGCGTCCGACGGTAGAAAAAGAGTGTTAACGGCTGTTTTGGAGTGGGTAACGGTTAGATTGGCACTTGGGGGTATTTATACTCCCTTTCTGGTCACTTGGTGACTCTCTTGCACACTTGGATCATTGTCATACACATTGTTGCATTCTAGCCTCCCACTCTCTCACTAGTACATCATCTTGATCATCCTTAGTGAGATTGAGTGAACCTCAAGTGCATCATTGCTTGTGATTTGCATTCTAGAGCACTTGAGAGCAAGCCTTGATTCAGTTCTTATTCTCTTGGGACATTACCGTGTCTCTAGACGGCTTGGAGGAGAAGAAGGTGTGGAGGAGCTTGGTGATTGTGCTTGTCCACACCCGGCAATTGTGAGGGGTTCTTGTGCCTTCCCCGAGCGGAGTGCTCAAAGGTAACTCTAGTGGATTGCTCGTGTCTTTGAGTTACTTCCTCTGTGGTAGGTTCTTGTGGCGCCTAGTGTAGGCTCGGTGTGTGATACCGATTAGCCACCGAACCACCGGTTGAAGTTGACACAACGAGGACGTAGCGTGCTGGCAAGCACGTGAACCTCGGGGATAAATCTTGGTGTCTCTATTGATTTCCTCATATTCGAGTGAGTGACTTATTGATTGTCCCGGTGATTGGCTTCCTCTCAAGGCAAAGGTTTAATCGACGTTCATTCCTTTCTTATTCTTGTGCAAAGTAGCTTGTTTTCTTGTTTTGTATAGTTGTGTAGTCTTTTAGCTTTTGCTAGCTTGCTTGTGTGGCTTAGAACTAAAAATTAACTAGAATTGTGTAGGTGGCTTGCCTAGGTTAGTGGTTGCACTAGCATTGCACATTTAGCCATATTTGTTACTAACCTCTTGGCCTAAGTTCTTTGTAGAAATTTTATTAGGCTATTCACCCCCCCTCTAGCCATACTAGGACCTTTCAGGTGCTCCGGTCCGGGACTCTCGAGTTCGTGGCCACCGGCCAAGGGCTCGAGATGAACCTGCGCCCGACCGAGCCCCGTGTCCTTGTCGTCCTAACCCCGGCCCAGCAGGCGGCCGGAGAAGGGACCCCCGCAACGCTTTCACCCGTCCCAGAGGACGGGGGAAATGTCGCACGCCGCTCCAGGCGGACCGGGAGGAGGAGGCGCGCCCGCGCCAACCAGCCTCTGGCCGCGAGAGACGCGGCCAACCAGGCACCCCCAACAGGGGAAGCCAATACTGCACCAGCCGCTGTCCCAGGATCTCCGGCATCGGCGGTCACGCATCCGCCTATCGCCCGAAGGACGGGCGAGAGCGGGAACACGACGCCGGCCGAACTTTCCCTCCGCCCTCACCGGGGGAGGGGAACGACGCCGTCATTCCTCTTTGGGCTCCAGACCGCCATAGACGCCCACGTTCGTGCAGTTCGTGCATTGTTGCACGAGCTGTCAGGCACTCCAGTCCGGCGCCTCGAACGCCTGGACAGCCTCGTGGGAGACCACGTGGCGTCCTCACCGTCATCCCCTAGGGGAAGTGCCAGGGCACATGGCGGTGGGGAAACAGATACCACCATCAACCTCACCCCTCGAGAACACTCGAAGGGGTGGGACCGTTATGGCCGGACCTCGTCGTCTCGTCACAGCTACAGCGATGACGATGATGAGTTCTAGGCGAACGTGGACTTCGCCGCCTACACCGATTACTCGGGGGAGAGTGCCCTGAGCGTCATCCCCAACTCGGACCAGTCCTACATCGACCCTGCTCGGGAGTGCTACAACTTGATGCACCCTGATGAGGGGCGGGTGGAGGACGTCCACTCGGGGGACAACGACGACGTGCCCCCTCCATCGCAGCCCCAGCATCAACAAGTCACGCCCCCTCCAGCGGCCCCGTGGCCTGCACGGTCAGCCCCGCCGCTGGATCAGGGGGCAGGAACATCTCGTCCCGCACCTCAAACCCCGGAGCTAGAGCAGCTCCGGGAGCTTGAGGCGCGGATGGACGAGGACCGCTTGCGCCTCACCCAACTGCGAGCTACGCTGGAGCACGACGAGCGGCGGAGCGATGGAGGAGCAGCTCAGCGTCGAGCCCGAGATGTTCAGGCCCGGATCGTTGCTGACGACGGGGCCGAGACACCAGGGGCCGCCCCCCGGGCAAGCCGAAAGCTCGCGGAAGCAGCGATGCTGCTCCAGAGCATACCTGAGCCCTCCACCGAGGAGGCACGACAGCTCAGAAATCAACTCAAGGACCTCCTAGAGGATGCAGCCGTCCTCCAGGCGGAAAGCTCAGCGTCGCGACACCGTGGCACTGAAAGTCACCAGCGTGGCGGCATAGCGCGCCACGAATGCGAAACCTCGGTTTGACCCGAGGCTCCAAGGGCCCCGCCAGTCCACCAACGGCTTGGCAAGGACGTCGACGTCCGAGCCATTCTGCATGCCCGCGGTCGGCGGAAGATTGACGGAGCCGCGCGCGGTTATAGCGTCCATCGGGGCGGGCGCTACGCCTCGGATGAGAATCGCGAACCCTCACCCGAGCCCTCAGGACCTCGTGTCTTCAGCGAGGCCATCCGAAGGGCCAAGTTCCCACCTCGGTTCCGACAGCCGGCCAACATAACCAAATACTCGGGGAAAACGAACCCCGAGCTTTGGTTAGCGGATTACCGTCTTGCGTGCCAGCTTGGCGGCGCGCAGGATGACCTTATCATTATCCGCAACCTCCCCCTGTTCCTCGCCGACTCTGTGAGAGCTTGGCTGGAACATCTTCCCCCATGGATGATCTTTGACTGGAGCGATCTGGTCAAGATCTTCGTAGGAAACTTCCAGGGCACGTACGTGCGCCCTGGTAACTCCTGGGACCTCCGCAGCTGCAAGCAGAAATTGGGCGAGTCCCTTCGGGACTACATCCAGCGCTTCTCCAAGCAGTACAATGAGTTGCCCCAGGTTGCCAACTCCGACATTGTCGGAGCATTCGCGGCAGGAACTTCCTGCAAGGAGCTAGTTCACGAGCTAGAGCGTCAGACGCCAACCATCATCGCCAAGCTCATGAAGATCGCTACCAGCTTCGCCTCAGGGGATAAGGCAGTGGGAGCCCTTTTCTCTGACCCTAAGGGCAAATGGAAGGAGGAGGCCCCCGAGGGCACCTCTTCCCGAGCCCCGACCAACAAGAAAAAGAAGGGGAAGGGAAAGCTCCCACCACGCAGCGACCCCTTGGTGGCAGCCACCGAGCCCAAGGGGGCACGACCCTCTCGGGGCCGTTTTGACGAAATGCTGACCAAGCCGTGCCCGTACCACACAGGTCCGGTACAGTACACGCTCGGTCAATGCGTAATGCTCAAAAAGCATTACGGCCGGCAAGCGTTCAAGGACGAATCGGCAAAAATCCCACTAAGGATCAGGGGGACAAGGACGAGAAGGACAACGACTTCCCGCCCATCGACAAGTGCCTCATGATCTTTGGCGGACCAGGGACCGCCCCTACGCCGCGCTAGCGAAAGCGCGAGCGCCGGGAAGTCTACTCCGTTGGGCCAGCGACACCTCGCTTCCTCGACTGGTCGCTCGACGCGATCACCTTCAGCCGGGATGACCACCCGGACAACGTCCCGTCGCCAGGACGTTACCCACTCGTTGTTGACCCCGTCGTCGGCAACACGAGGCTCACCAAAGTCCTCATGGATGGAGGTAGCGGCCTCAACCTTCTCTACGCTGATACCCTCGATTCGATGGGAATCAGCCGCTCGCTCCTCCGGGCCACGACGTCCCCATTTCATAGGATAGTGCCCGAAAAGAGCGTGGAACCTCTCGGGCAGATCGACCAGCCCGTTTACTTTGGGACCCCTGACAATTTCAGGAAGGAGGTCCTAACTTTTGAAGTGGTAGGCTTCCGCGGCACCTATCATGCCATCCTCGGGAGGCCGTGTTACGCCAAGTTCATGGTGGTCCCGAACTACACCTACCTCAAGCTCAAAATGCCTGGGCCTAAGGGGGTCATCACCATCGGCACATCCTATCAGCACGCGTACCAATACGACGTCGAATGTTGCGAGTACGCCAGCGCGTTGGAGGAGTCGGCTCTCATCGCCGACCTCGAGCAGATGGCGAAGGAGATCCCCGACCCTAAGAAGACCACGGGCACCTTTTGAGCCCGTCGAGGGGGTGAAAGAGATCCCCCTCAACCCGAGCTCCGCCGACGGCAAGGTGCTGAAGATCAGCACCACCCTCGACCCCAAATAGGAAGCCGTGCTCGTCGACTTTCCCCGCAAGCACGCCGACATGTTTGCTTGGAGTCCCTCGGACATGCCAGGCATCCCGAGGGAGGTCGCCGAGCACTCCTTCGACATCCGGGCCGAGTCCAAGCCGGTGAAGCAGCACCTGCGCCGATTCGATGAGGAGAAGCGCCGGGCCATCGGGGAGGAGGTGCAGAAGCTTTTGGCGGCCGAATTCATCAAGGAGGTCTTCCATTTAGAATGGTTTTCAAATCCTGTTTTGGTTAAAAAGAAAAAAGAAAAATGGAGAATGTGTGTCGACTACACTAGTCTGAATAAAGCTTGTCCTAAGTATCCATTTTCATTACGTCGCATTGACCAAATAGTTGATTCTACTGCTGGTTGCGAACGGCTTTGTTTTCTTGATGCATATTCCGGTTATCACCAAATTCGCATGAAAGAGTCCGACGAGTTGGCGACTTCTTTCATTACTCCTTTCGGCACATATTGTTACGTAACCATGCCATTTGGCCTCAAAAACACGGGCGCGACTTACCAGTGCTGCATGCTCAATGTTTTTGGGGACCTCATCGAGCGGACCGTTGAGGCGTACGTAGACGATATAGTGATAAAATCTAGGAACGCCAGCGACTTAGTAGCCGACCTAGAAAAGGCATTCGATTGCCTCAAGAGTAAAAATATAAAGCTAAACCCCGAGAAGTGCGTTTTCGGGATCCCTCGAGGCATGCTCCTCGGGTTCATCGTTTCCGAGCGTGGCATCGAAGCCAACCCGAAAAAGATATCGGCCATCACACAGATGGGCCCGATCCGAAGGCTCAAGGGTGTGCAAAAGCTCATGGAGTGTCTTGCAGCCTTGAGCCGATTCATCTCTAGGCTCGCTGAAAAGGGACTTCCCCTGTATCGGTTGCTGAAGAAAAATGAGCATTTTACCTGGACCCCCGTGGCCCAGGAAGCCCTCGAAAGGCTGAAAGCTCTACTTTCCAAAGCGCCGGTCCTTGTGCCGCCAACAAAGGAAGAAAACCTCTTGTCATATGTTGCTGCCACTAACCAAGTTGTGAGTGCAGCAATTGTCGTCGAACGACGAGAGGAAGGGCATGCCCTACCGGTGCAACGGCCGGTTTACTTCATTAGTGAGGTCTTATCCGAAACCAAGACGCGCTACCCTCAGATCCAGAAGCTGGTGTATGCAATCGTCCTCGTCCGACGTAAGTTGCGGCACTACTTCGAGTCACATCCTGTGACCGTGGTGTCATCATTCCCCCTTGGGGAGGTGATACAGAGTCGCGAGGCCATGGAAAGAATCGCCAAATGGGCAATCGAGCTCATGGGCGACGGCATCACCTACGCGCCACGCAAGGCCATCAAGTCCCAGGTGTTGGCGGATTTTGTGGCAGAGTGGACCGAGACACAGTTGCCACCGTAGCTCTCCCAGGACGAATACTGGGTCATGTATTTCGATGGGTCGTTGATGAAGACGGGTGCCGGCGCAGGCATCATGTTCGTCTCACCTCTCGGAGTCCGACTCAAGTACCTCCTGAGGCTACATTTCGCCTCCTCCAACAACGTGGCGGAGTACGAGGCACTCATCAACGGACTTCATATCGCCATCGAGCTGGGCATCAGACGCCTCGAGGTACGAGGCGATTCTCAGCTCATGGTGGACCAGGTGATGAAGGAGTCGACGTGCCACGACACAAAGATGGCGGCCTACTGCAAGTTGGTGCGGCGGCTCGAGGAAAAATTCGACGGCCTCGAGCTCAACCACGTCGCGCGTAGGTATAACGAGGAGGCCGACGAGTTGGGAAAAATGACATCTGAAAGGACTTCAGTCCCGACGGGGGTGTTTGCCAACGACCTCCACAAACCGACAGTCGACGACAACCTCTTGGGAAGCAAGGAGAAACGAGCTCCCAAGCGTTTCGAGGGGCCCGAAGCCGTCCCGAACATCGGAAATCACTCAGGGGCTGCCGACCCTTCGGGAGAAAGGCGACCCCCGGCCAAGGCTAAGGATGACAGCGACGCCGAGGCTGAGGCGATGGAGGTCGACGCTGAGACGTCGAAAGCCGAAGTCGAGATGGACTATGACGAACCAGACTGGCGCGACCCACTGGTCAATTGGCTTGTCAAGACCAAAGCTCGGCGGCTAGCACGTAAAACCAAGATCTACAGAATGGTAGACGGAGAACTTTACCGACGAAGTCCCTCGGGCATCCTCCAGCGCTGTATCCCCTTCAGTCAGGGTAAACGCTTAATCAAGGAGATACATGCTGGGGCCTACGGGCATCATGCCGCACCGAGGACCCTTGTCGGCAATGCTTTCCGACAAGGCTTTTACTGGCCAACAGCCATAGCAGACGCCACCGAGGTAGTACACTCCTGCGAACGATGCCAGTACTATGCTCGGCAGACACATCTCTCGGCCCAAGCTCTCCAGACGATCCCTCTCACCTGGCCTTTCGCCGTGTGGGGACTGGACCTTGTCGGGCCCCTCCAAAAGGCGCCCGGGGGCTTCACCCACCTGCTTGTTGCCATCGATAAGTTCTCCAAGTGGATCGAAGCCCGGCCACTCACGCAGAACACCTCAACCTAGGCGGTCCTGTTCTTCACCGACATCATTCACCGATTCGGCGTCCCAAACTCCATCATCACCGACAACGGCACACAGTTCACAAGGAAGAAATTCCTGGTGTTCTGCGACCAGCACCACATACGAGTAGACTGGTCGGCGGTGGCCCACCCGAGAACAAATGGCCAGGTGGAGCGTGCCAATGGCATGACCCTCCAAGGCCTCAAGCCCAGGATCTTCAACAGGCTGAACAAGTTCGGCAAGAGGTAGCTAACCGAGCTTCCCGCGGTGATATGGAGCCTGAGGACTACGCCGAGCCGAGCCACGGGGTTCACGCCCTTCTTCCTGGTCTATGGCGCCGAGGCCGTTCTCTCCACGGACTTGGAGTATGGTGCCCCGAGGGTCCGGGCCTATGACGAACAAGGAAACCAGACCTCTCGGGAAGACGCGTTGGACCAGGTCGACGAGGCTCGGGATGTCGCCCTACTACACTTAGCCAAATACCAGCAGTCCTTCGCAGGTACCACGCTCGGCACATCCGAGGCCGAGCCTTCAGTGTAGGCGACCTGATATTGCGGCTCAGGCAGGACAACAAGGGACGTCACAAGCTGACGCCGCCATGGAAGGGCCTTTCATTATCGCCGAGGTGTTGCGGCCCGGGACGTACAAGCTGGCGAACGAAAAGGGCGAGGTCTACAGCAACGCCTGGAATATCGAACAGCTATGTCGCTTCAATCCCTGAACCTTATCGATTGTATTGTATAAATCATGAAATCAATAAAAAGAATCGTTTCGTCCTTCTTTATATTGATTTTAACCCGAGCCGACCATCGGGAGAAAGCAAACTCGTAAAGTTCCGCGCATAACAAAGTGAGGCTCAGCCTTATCTTTAAGGCCGACCCTCCCTCGGGGGCTAGGACGGGAGGAACCCCCGGACTCTCTCGAGCCGCAACGAAAATCCGAAACTTAAAAATTTCAAAACTTGCTGAAATTTTTTCTTTTCCCGAATACATCTCCCACCCAACTCAAACCGAGGCTTATAAAGCTTGGAAGAGCAAAAGGAAATCCCAGAGGACAGAGCCGGCCGAGCCACGGGACCGCATACGCCTCCGGGCTACGGCATCCCCACTCGCCACTCCGCGTCCGAAGGATAACTCGAGCTCGGAAGAGAACTAATAAGATCAACGTTCGACAAGGGCAGGAGACTCGGGAGAACTCGGCCAAGATTTCTTCTTAAGTTTTCCCTCTCATCGAAACTCTTAGACTACGGCTGCGTCTACGCCCCTAAAGCTACGACACCCAGAAAAGTCTTTCGAGGCTCGATGGCCCGGGCACAGAGTCAGTAGAGGAAAATACTTAAGAGAAAAACGCCGAGAACGAACAAAAAGCAAACATGAAATAATATTTACATAAATATTAAGGCCATAAAGGGCCGCATGTTTGTTCCCTGACAACTACTCACGACAAATTTTTTGCCGAGGGCACGATGGCCCGGCTTCTTCTCACAGCAGGTCCAGGGGAGGGAGCTCGACCTCGGGCTCGAAAAGGCTCGTCAGCGCCTCTGCAGGCGTCCTCATGGAGTCTTCCAACGCTAGGAGCACCTCGTCATCCGCCTCAACGAATCCCTCGCTGACGGGGCCGGCGTCAAAGTTCTCGTAGTGAGACTTGGCGACCGCCAGTGTCTTCTGGACTCCGGTCAGCAGGGCCTCCTTGACGCGGTCGCGAACACTGCCGTGAAGCACCTCCAGTCGGCTGCGGAGCGACATCCCCGAGGGCTCGCCGCCGCTGCCGACGGAGTCACACAGGGCGCGTGCCACCCGCTGCAGTTCCTGGTTGTCGTGGACCTTGCCGTCGTAAGCGGCCTGCAGAGCTGTAAAGGTACGAAACGAGAAAATAGACAGGGTTTCAGGCAGCAAGCAACGAAGACGAATGAAGCAAAAAAGAACCCAACACAACGCATACCGCCGGTCTCCTCCTTAGCCAGCCGCGCCGCCTCCCGAGCCTTCGACGCCTTGCCCCGCACCAAGTCAACCTTGCTGACCGCCTGAGTGAGGGCTGCCTAAGTCTCCTTCAGGTCGTCGGCCAGTGATGCGGCGGCGGAGGTCTTCTCGGCGGTGAGCCACAGGGTGGCGTCGCGCTCCCTCGTCGCCTCGGCCAAGGTGCTCTCCAGCTCCTGCGACCGCCTTGTCGAGGCAGCAACCCGGCCCACTACCTCCGCAACCACCTCCTTCAGGAGGGCGTTGCTGACACTCACCTCGGCGAATCGGGAGGTCACGGTGGCGAGCTCGCTCTGGGCACGGTCGAGCGCCCTCTTCTTGAGGTCGAGCTGCCTCCAAAGGCCAAGCCCACCGCGGAGGAAGCGGGACTTGTCCCGGGAGGTGCGCATCAGGCCCTAAGAAGGAAGGAAAAAACGACAGCAGGTAAGCCGAGCACTTACACCCAGGAGAAGTTACAAGGCAACTGAGGCTCACCCGAAGCCGATCCGAGAGCTCCGTGTCGAGGACATCGGCGGCCGCACGGAGAGTCGCCGCCGAGCCGGACCCCAGCTCCTAGACGGCGTCCCACTCGAGGCCCTCGAGGTCGTCCCAAAGCGAGAAGATGGGCGGCCCCTGAGGGTCCGCCCGATCCGCCTACTCGATTCGAGAGGACGTCAACTCCCGAGGGGGCGGGCCTATCAGCGCCAACGCCCAAGGACCCTCCTCACGAAGAGGAGGACCCCTCGCTGCGACGTCCGCCGCCGCCGAGTCCGCGGCGACCGGTTGCGCAGCGACGTCAATGGTCGGCTCCCGCGAGGCGCCTCCGGAACCGACGACCGGAGTCCCGGGGGCTGGCGACGGAACCGCCGCCGCAGCAGCCGAGGATGCTGTAGCAGCGGCCTCGGACAGAGTCACCCTCCCCGTAGAAGGTCCCTCCGACGCCGACGTCGGACCCACGGGAAGGTGAGTCTCCTCGCCCGAGGCGCGGGCTCTCTCCCCGGCCGTGTCATCCCCCGGATCTTCAGCACCTTCTGGTGAGAGACCCGGAGAGATAGCCCGGACCGCGCGCTGCGGCGGCAACAAGAAAAAGGTAATGTCATTACGTTGAAATAAAACTCCAGCAAAAAAAATCGACACGAAAAATGACTTACGTGGTCTTCGGCACCACCCTCCTCTTCCTACTCACCGCCCCGGAGCCGGTCGGAGCGGCAAGCTCGGCGGACGAGCCGGCCCCCACCGACGGTGGAGGAGTGACCAGCACCTCGGCGTTGCGCCCGGCCCCGCTCCGTGGCACGGAGGCCGCCCGCTCACCTGAGGGAGTCTCGACGGTGACATCCCTCGGCGGGGGCATGGGTGGCGGCACCTCCAGGCCCCCCCGCCTGTGGCCGTCGGGACAATCAACGACGCGTCGGCGGGGAGGGTCCGCCGAAACAGGGGACCCTCGCTCCCCCCGCCGGAGCCTCGGGGCATCTCGGGCGCCGGGCCTGAGCCCGTTCCCGGCCCCTCCGGCGGAGCCCCGCTGCTGATGGCGGGCGGAGCCCCGCCTCCTGATGTTGCCTTGCCAGGAGCCGCGTCCTTAGACGCAGTTTCCGGTAGGTTTGCCCGAGGGTTCGGATCACGAACCCCGGCACTTCCACCGGCGGACGCTGACAGCGGAGCCTTTCCAGGCTCGTCAGCGCCCACCGCGGGCTGTGTGGCCGCAAGAGGTCGGTCAGACTCCATCAAGTCAAAGATGGAAAAATCTTCTTCTTCTTCATCATCGTCGTCGTCGTCGTCATCGGTGGGGGTTCCACCTCGGGCTCCCCGGCCTCCCTTAGGCGGCGGCGACGCTGTGAGGATTCCTCCACCTTCCATGTCTTCTTCTGCTTTCGGGGGGTCGCCTTGTCCTTCTTCGCCTTCTCCGCCGTGGCCCGGAGGCAGTTCTGGTTTCGCCGTTCTTTGTCCTCCGGGACGGGCGGAAGGGAATATCAAGCGAACGATACTTACCAGCGCCGGGAAGCCCGTGCAGGGACGCATAGGTACCCGGTTCACCTCCTCTCAGGTAGGATGACCCCCCACCATGTAGCCGACGCGGCGCATGACCTCCGCCTCGCCAAGGTCACGGGCCAGCATCGCCGCGCCCTCCCGCTGCGACCCGGTCACCATCTGATGGAGCGCCAGGCGGCGCTCCATCAGAGGTAGCACCGTCCACATGTGGAAGTTCCCCGCCACGCCGGCCCCTGTAAGGCCCCTTTTGTTCAACTCCTCAAGTGCGTCGAAATAGACGGCCAGGTGTTTAGACTCCTTCGACGGGCACCCCCATTCCCACTGAGGAAGGGGAGCCATGAGCGCCCTTCCCGTGAACTTAGGGAAGAGACCCCCGTCGTTGCGAAGGTAGAACCAGCCACTGTTCCACCCCTTGTTGGAGGAGGGGGCTCTGCAGGGGATGTACGATGAGGAGCGGATCACGAAGCCGCAACCCCCCGCGCGCTGGATCTCCCGCGGCTTCCTCGCGCCGACCGACTTGGTGTACCAGTCGACGCGGGAGACGCGGCACCACAGATTCTAGTGCGGGGGCACCCCGAAGTAGCCTTCACACAGGGCGGCGAAAATCGATGCCTGTGTGATGGAATTCGGGGTGAGGTTGTGGAGTTCCAGCCCATTCTCGAAGAGGAGCGCCCGGCAGAAGCGGCTCGGTGACGAGCCAAGCCCACGCTCGTGGTAAGCAATGAAACTCACCACGTACCCCTCGCCGGGGTTCGGCTCCTCGTGGTCGCGCGGCGGCACGGCCCACACCGGGTGCTGCGCGTCGGTACGAGGGCGCAGCAGCCCAGAGTGACGAGGCGCTCCAGCTGCACCTCCGTTACGGTGCTTCTCGGCCATGGCTCCAGCCTGAGGATGCCGGCGGCGGCCGCGGCAGCGTCGGTGGCGGCGGCGTCGGCGGCGGCGTCGACGGCAGCGGAGGAGGAATCCATGGCGAGCGAAGGGGAAAAGGCTGCGGGGAGAACGACGGCTGCGGCAACGATGGCTCTATCAAGGAAGCGAAGACGAGGAGACGAGCGACGGGAGCGAGAACGCGAACGGTCGTGCGAGCGAATGGCTAAGGTAAAAAGAAAGAAACCGCGATATTTCTTTATGTACCTGACCCGCTATCCGTAGTGAATCCGCCACATTAACTACGTGGGACCCGCCACGATCCCCACATCGCCGCACACGCAAACCGCGTTGACTGAGCCGAACCGTCGCGTCTGTCAGGCTTTGCGCCTCAAATGGTGAGCCAAATCATTACAACTGCGCGCCTCGATTCCGCCAATATTCTCTCCTTCCCGATGAAGGAACCCTGAGCTCGAGCGCCCGTTACGTTCCCAGGGGATCGAAGACTGGCCCACAGCGGCTCGAACAGTTGCCCCAGGGAAACCGAGTTAGGGACAGGTAGTGGATGGGTCACAGAAACGGCCAGTATCCCGAAGCCCGAAACGTCACAAGGGACATCCCATGCTGTGTCCAAGTCCCAGTAGCGAGTCGGTTACGTGAAATCCCACCGTGGGAGGCATCATGCCCTCGGGACCCATAGAAGGGACCCGACATCCACTAACTGACCCTCGGGAAACATTTGGATTGTGCTCAGGCCACTAGCCGACCCCCAACGAACGGGGCACGGACCTCCACTTGGACCAACCCGTTTGTAGCTCACCGAAAATGCCGACTCGCGCCCTGGCGGGGAAGTCGAGCAGGACCAAACCTTGCTCTTTCCGAAAAAAGAGCGCGAAAATCGAACTAACAAAAGACAGGGAGGACCGGGTCGACCTCCGATACAAAAACGGAGGCTCGGGAACCTGCCCTGCACCTCGGAAATACCACCAGATAAACTCCCTTTACGATGGGAGGCTTGGGGGCTGCGTTTCCGAGGAATCATCTTCCCTTGATGAATACCCGAGCATGCGCAACTACGATTTTTAGCTTTTGAAGGGATGTAACATTCCTCCAAAGCCTCGGGGCGAGCGCACCCGCCGAAAAATTATCTTACCATTTACTGTTTTGACAGACGAAAATGTTTTTAACCTGTGGAGGAGTGTCTTCACTCCCCCACAGGCTCGGGGGCTACACCCGCCAGGGTGCGCTCGCGCGCACCCAGCGGAAAAGGCATCTACTCCCGACCACAACGGCAGGAAGACTTGAACCTATGGACGAGTACCATCACTCCCCCACAGGCTCGGGGGCTACTGTCGGGTACCAAAGTATGGGGTACCCAACTTCAACGAAAAAACAAGCAACCTTAGCGCAACCTGGCCCAAATAAGGCCAGCCAAAGCCCACGAAGGCTACGCACGAGAAGGCCCAAAGTGGCCTCCCGTAAGGCCCGGCGGCACGGCTCGGGAGAGCGGCACCCTCGGGCGCCAAATCTCCGATTCGCCCGAGCCTCCTCATCCTCCTCGAGCGCGATCCCTCTAAAGGCATCCAATGCACAATCGACGTCAGCAGGGCAATTTTGGACCGCAAGTGACCCCTCTGACCACTTTACAGGAGCAGCCCCACTGACTGGACGCCGCGAGGCGACGGCACCCCGCTTGTGCACGCCCTCCGTACAAACTGCCATACCTCCTCCGGCGACCAATACGACGGTTCCACCCCTTCCACTCCGTCCCAAGGACAGTCAACCGGATGATGCCCCTTGCTGACGAAGAGATTCTCCAACTATGACAGCGACAGCTCCTGCCCATAACGCACGAGCCTCGGGGGGACAGGAGAGGCGACGGCTGTCCCGCCGGCCCAGGAGTATGGGCAATGTGGCAACAGGACCGTTCGCCCCTCGGGAAGGTACCGCGCATGAGAGGAAAACACGCCCGAGGGAGGACACCCCTAATGACCCGTCCCGTCACGCTCCCGACGGCAAGGAAGGCTCCCGAGCCTCGGGAGTCAATCTTTGAGAGTCAACCAGTCTTCTCGTCACACTGTGCAGGACCGGACATGACGCCGTGACGCACCGCCACGCAGCAAGCCATCCCATACACTGTGCCACCTTGGAACTCAACGAATGAACAGTGGAAGACCAGTCGAATGACCGAAGCCATACTGCCGAAGCGCCAAGACGATGGCGTGGCTGACGATAGCCACTAATCACCTCTGATCCCACCATGCCGAGTATCGTCATCATAGGTTACCACATGTAACTTCAGCTTCTCCCTTGTAACTATAAAAGGGAGGGCGGAGGCAAGTCATAGGGGGGAGAGGGACCAAGTTCACAACATACACACAACACAGCTACACGAAAACGAAAGCATCCTCTTCCTCGCACAAGAGACTTGGGATACTCTCCCTCTCTCGACTCAGCTTGTAACCCCCTACTACAAGCACCCTGGTGCAAGGCAACACGACTCGCCTCTCCATTGGACGTAGGGCCCTCTTGGCCTGAACCAGTATAAATCTCACGTGTTTCTCCTTGCACACCATCCGAAACCTCAACCGCAAAACACAAGTTACTAGCCGGTGTTAGCACCCGCCAAAATTAGCACCGACACTAGTGAGCTAGGCTCGCATGGTGCAGCACAGATTTTCTTAATGATGCTATTAACAAGTGATTAATGTATATTAACTGATATTAGTGTATTTTAAAGTAGATTAAGATTTTAGAAGCAAAGTTACGACTATTAGAGTGTAGTTATATAAGTCAAATATTATACAATTACTTATTAATCTATTTTGATTCTATATTGTACGTCTTCGTATGGACAATCAAACAGTATCTATGATCAGCCAGACTCTATGCATGTAGTCAACCAAATAAGGATAGTCTGCACTAGTATAGCCTATCCAGCTAGAACCTGGCTCCCATATGCGATACAGAGTCTCTAGAGAAAGAACCAAACGCCCCCGAAGTCGCTCCGTCGCCACAAGCGTGTGCTCCAGTTGCATGCGCCTTTTGTCGGATGAGGAGCTCGCATCTTTTGCAGGAGCCTACCGTCCATCTCCTGTCACATGGGCACTCGGTGAAGACGTGAAGTGCGTGGCACGCCACGGTGTAACGTTCATTGTGGAGACGAAATTAGGCCCCGTTTAGATGTAGTTGTAATTTGCAATTTGAAAAGGAATATTTTTCAATAAGTGTTCAATCATGATCAAGTAGATTTAAAAGATTCGTTTTGTAATTTACATGCAAACTATATAAACATGTAAAAATTTTATCTATATTTAATGTTTCATACATATACCGCAACATTCGATATGATGGAAATCTTGGAATTTTGAAGTGCATCCAGGTCTTCGCTTCAGGGAGCACGTGAGCACAAAGTCAAAGTTTTCTAACGAACTCCCTGTACACGGTACACCTATCTGGAGGACATTTTTATAAAACCTGATGATAAAAAGTCACGCACCTGCCTATACCAACCACAGTACAGAACTACAGATGAACTAGTAGCACGGCGTGTACTATCGCTATCGCCAGCAAGCCAGCAGCAGCATCGGCCATGGCGGCCACCGGCCTCAGCCGATCCGAGACATTCCTGTCCGGGTGAGGCCAACCGCTTCTCTCCTCTCGGTAAATCGCCGATCCAGTCCAGCCGAGCCGCAACCGATAAAGCAAAGCAAAGCAACGCCCGAATTAAAAAAAACAGGACAGGGGAAAAAAGCTCGCAGAAGTGAGCTCCCACCTCCTCCTCCCCCTCTCCGCTCGGCGCTCGCACCACCGCCGAACCCTCCAATCCGAACCCTCCTCGCGTCGCGCCGCATGCTTCAGCGGGCGACGAGGCGGCGGCGCTGCAGCTGACCATCTCACTTGACTCCCCGGGAGAGAGAGAGAGAGAGGCAGACAGACAGACGGAGGAGGGGCAGGCATGGGCGGCGTCACGTCCACCATCGCCGCGCGCTTCGCCTTCTTCCCGCCCACGCCGCCGTCCTACACCGTCGTGGTCGCCGACGCCGCCACGGGCCGCCTCGCCATCCCGGAGATCTCCCGGGCCCCCTCGCGCCGCCGGAGGCGGGACGGCGGCGGGGGCTCCTCCTCCTCGGCCTCCTCCGTCGCGGCCGCCGAGGAGGAGGACGGCGCGGAGGTGGTGCGCCTCCGGACCCGCCGCGGGAACGAGATCGTGGGGGTGTACGTGCGCCACGCGCGGGCCTCCGCCACGATGCTCTACTCCCACGGCAACGCCGCCGACCTCGGCCAGATGTACGGGCTCTTCGTCGAGCTCAGCCGCCGCCTCCGCGTCAACCTCTTCGGGTAAATGCTCCGCCCCCGCTCGCCACTTTAGGTCGCGCGATTGCCAATTTTTGCGTCGAGCTCGAGGGCTTTTCCGTTGGGGGAAGCTTATGGGAGGGTTTTTGGGAAGGAGGCGTTCGATTTGTGGTGTTCCCTTGCATTTATTGCTTGATTTGTTGGGCTTCATATCTCCTAACTATAAGGTGCTTCGATTATGCAAAGTGGTGTGGGATTTGGGGTTTGCTCAATTTTGGGACCCTGAGCCTGTTAGCAGATGGAATTGATAATTGATGAGAGATAATATTGGATCACACACCCCATTTAGGTTAAGTGATGTGGAAAATCAACCTGTATTTATAGTCGCGAAAAACTACTAGCTTGCCCTAAAAGCCATGCCTTGTTTTACAGATTTCTACCCCAGATTCAATTGGTTACCTTAACGAGACAATTTTGTCTGCTGCATTTGCTTACGGATCCTGTTCAGTAAAAGAAATAGTTAAGGCTTTAGAGTGCCGAATACAAGAGTATTTGACTAATTGGTGGGGTTCCTTATGATTCATGTAGCAGTAGTTTGTTTCACTTTCACATGAATAGAAAAACAGGCTGTATAAATTATTATTAGTTATGCAGTAGATTGGGACACTTTGTAGTTGTGCCAGGGAGGCATGATAATATATTTTGTGGACGTATCTTGGATTTTACACCTTGAACTTTTTCGATGCTGATGAGGTGGTGCCTTGCATTTTGAGGCATGATTAGTGGGTCTTTCTAGGTGGATTGCATTATGCAGGGAGATGTGCATCTGATTTGGGTTCCAAGAGATTCTTCTTTTTCCTTTCGCATATGTTATTTTGCTGTAGGACATGGAGATTTACTTTGTAGGACATGGAGATTTACTTTGTGACTGCTGAAGAAAATTTTGTTTCATGGTTCTAATCTGTAATCATGAAAAGCTTTGGTAACTACAAGGATTTATGTTAGACTGAGACTAAAACATGCTTCGTTATTATAACTTTATTGCTGCACAGCATAATCACCATCTGCATAATTTACAAATTCTTTCTGCAAAGCATATCCAACACCATCCCAAGGAAACATGATTAACTTGATGTTTGCATCATAGCATTTCAAAGTGCCTGGTTTTTGTCTTGATTTTCATTTGGAACAATGTTTAACCTCTTTTCAAATAGTCTTCTCCTCTAGATTGGTCACAGTTAGTTCCCTAGTCCCTACCCAAGCTGTGGCTGAAGTTAGGAACAGTTTTTTTCCCTGAAAGTGATTTTAACCGACTTATATGCTGCTGCAGATATGATTATTCTGGTTATGGGAGATCGACAGGGAAGGTATCTTTTGTTCTTTTATTTTGATCGCTTAACTAATAACTTTTGTAGCAACTATAATCTTTTACCTAACCATATCTTAATAGACAGTTTATTCTTTCATTGAACAGCCCACTGAGTGTAATACATATGCAGACATTGAAGCAGCATATAACTGCCTCAAGGAAAAATATGGTGTCGCAGATGAGGATATAATCTTATATGGTCAGTCTGTTGGAAGTGGTCCAACTATTGATCTTGCTTCCCGATTGCCAGACTTGCGAGCTGTGGTTTTGCATAGTCCTATTTTATCTGGACTAAGAGTACTATATCCAGTCAAACGGACGTATTGGTTCGACATTTACAAGGTATATTTGGTTCTTTTGTTTCCTGGAGTCATTGGTTGGTTGGTCAATAACTGATATCTTTTCTCTCCTTGCTGTAGAACATCGATAAAATTGGCTTGGTAAACTGTCCAGTGCTTGTCATTCACGTGAGTTCTAATATCCTATCCCCCAATCCCCTTTTTTTCTCGAACACGCAGGAAAGTTGTGTATCATTGAATTGATAGTTGAAGAATGAGTCATACACATGCACCCACACCAGACACCACTAGATTGAGCATGAAAATGGGTGATTCCTCATCTGTGATAAGGGTATACACAATAGAATTAGTAATACTCACTAATCACTACTCACCCCAATCCAAGTATGTTAAAAATGAACATTTGGATTTGTCAAAGTTGTAGACAGCTATCAACTGGCATCTTAAGAAGCAGTGTTTGTTAATTCAGTATCTTAGTTGCTTTGGTAAATTATTGCTGCTCTGACTAACATAACCTGAAATTTTCTTGTACCAGGGTACATCAGATGATGTCGTTGACTGCTCCCACGGAAAACAGCTATGGGAGCATTGCAAAGTAAAATATTCTCCACTGTGGTTAAGTGGTGGTGGCCACTGCAATCTCGAGCTATATCCAGATTACATTAAGCACTTGAAGAAGTTTGTGTCAAGTGTTAGCAAAAAAACATCAAAACCGGACCCAAAAGAGATAACGGCAAACAACAACACTACCAGTAAAGAAACAGATGAAGCATACTCGGAGAAACCTCAACCAGCAACTAAGTGCTCACAGATCTCACGTAAGAGCCTAGATAGCCGAGTTGGGAAATCCAAAACAGTGGATGTTCCTGATAAACCACGAATGAGCTCAGATGACATTGACAAGTTCAGGAGGAGAAGATGCTTAGTATGGTGATGCCTATGCTCTGCACAAATTATGGAACAGTACCTCGGTGAGGATGTTATAGCATGGAAATCAAGCAACTGTATTACATCATGTTGCGAGGAGTGGCATCAGCCGTTCCTGCAGTGGAGAGGAAAGAACTGTTAAATAAGAAAAAGAACCACGAAGCTACCATCATCATCCATCAAAGGCACAGCTACTTGACTGAGAACTGGTAGTTTCTATGTTAATTTAACACTTACACCGTCAACATGTTTTGCAGCATCGATTAGGGTTTCCATCATGTAAAAGTGTACCATTATTGTCTGTACTCACGAGGGACCAATACAAACATTTGCCGCCCCTCTGTGCAAAGTCTGAATTGAAAGCCTTAACGGAATCACGAGCACCATAGTCTATTCTGGGTGCACCAGTGTCGTGTTCACATGCGTTGTGGAAGCATGTGAGCTTTACCCTGTAATACTGATCCACTCCAACCTTATTATACGGATCATGCTGCATATATCAATTGGAATCTGACGGGCGAAACGCCAGCAAGCTTGTTGTGCACATGAGCACGTCACAGTTGTCAAAGGTCAGGCTTGTCACAAGCGACATCTATTTAGTAAGCAGTACTTATGTATATGCATATACCGTTCACCACTCTTACACATATGTACATTCCCTCTTTTTTTGACAGCACCAACAAAACAAATATTTACATCAGCAGGTATGACAGGCAATCTGGCATGCCTCACTGTCAGTCACACAGCAGCAAAGCAGTTGTCTATGTGGAAGCAGCAGTACAAACATGAATCACAAGTAAAATCTCGGCCGGCCTCTCGGTCTGGCTGACCAATCTAGTCCCTGCTGGTGTTGGGCGTGGTGGCCCTGCTTTCCCATGGAGCCTGAACCGTGGTGGGAGAGACGGCCCCGTCCTTGTTCTTCATGTCTCCATCCTTGTCCGCCAGGCATTCGCCCTGAATGCTCCTGAGCACCTCGAGCACCTCCTTGATCGGCGGGCGCATCTCGCCGTTCTGCTGCAGGCAGCGGAAGGCCAGCTCCGCAACCATGGTCATCATCTTCTTGGTGGCCGGGTCGGTCTCGTAGCCCAGGCCGAGGTCGACGAGCTCCTCCAGCTGGCACTTCTGGATCTTGCTGACGGCCATGCCGGCCAGGTTGATCTCGTTGCGGTGCCGGGTGATGTCGACGGCGGGCTTGGACGAGATGAGCTCCACCAGCACCACTCCGAAGCTGTACACGTCGCTCTTGTCCGTCAGCTGGTAGCACTGGTGGTACTCTGGATCTACATACCTGCCAGTGCATGCAAAAAAAATGTTATCTGTTGCTTGCGTTGGCAAACAATTGAACCACTGCTACACGATCCGGCGACATGCACATACCCTGGCGTGCCCTGGGGAGCGGTGGAGACGTGCGTGACGTCGAGGGGGAAGAGGCGGGAGAGGCCGAAGTCGGCGACCTTGACGTGGAAGTCGGCGTCGAGGAGGATGTTGGTGGTCTTGACGTCGCGGTGCACGACGGGGGGCTCGATGGCGTGAAGGTAGGTGAGCGCGGCGGCGGACTCGACGGCGATGCTGAGGCGGAGCGGCCACGAGAGGGCGCGCTCGGCTGCGCGCTCGCCGTGCAGGTGGTCGGCAACCGTGCCGTTGGCCACGAACTCGTACACCAGCAGGAGCTCGCGGCTCTGGCTGGACGTGCAGCCGTAGAACATCACCAGGTTCGGGTGGCGCAGCCCGGACAGGATGGCCGCCTCGTTCTGGAACTGCTCCACGCGCCGGTAGCTGTTGTTGTACAGCCGCTTCACCGCCACCACGCGCCCGTCCTTGAGGTACCCTGATCGATCGAGCACAAAGAACCACACAGAGACTTTTTTTAGATGATTTTGCATTTTTGCTGTGGCTGGTATATGAATGAATGAATACCACGCAACGACCAACATCTTGGAATGACAGTAGCATGGTTTGTTTGTTGAACTATGTGAAATAGCTAATAATGCCAGTTAATTGGCACTGCAAAATTGCAAATGCAATGCAAAGTCGGGAGCATGGTATAGAGAGAGCTCATTTCTACTGGAGTAAAGTACCTTTGTAGACGGTGCCGAAGCCACCATCACCGAGCTCTCTGTTTTCATTGAAGGAATCGGTCGCCTCCTCGAGCTCCTCGTAGGTGAAGAGGTGCGTTGGCAGGTCCTCGATGCTGCCGGTGCCGGACTCCACGTCGCCGACCCGTGAACGAGGGGTCTCGCCAGAGCCGCCGTACTTGAGGAGCTTCGAAGACGAGTTGATCACTGTCTTCTGCTTCCTCTTGCGCATGAATAAAATTATGGCAGCAGCAGCAGCAAGCACTGCAGCACCACCCACGGCACCTGAAAAAGTCGCGTGAGTTAATATTCCAGTCATATTAATCTTCCTAGTTTGTGCTAGATTGTATGGCTACCTGGCTGATTGTTGTGAGAGAAAAACACTGTTGAATGACTGGCTGATAAGTTCAAGCAAACAGAAAATACAGGTGTGTGCAGTTAATGGTAAAAAGATGCTTACCCCCTGTTCGTTTGCTTAAAAAGAAACGCTAATTTTAGCTGATGTTAATTTGTTATGAGAGAAAAATACTATGACTGAAAAGTAGTACTGATTTGTCATGATTAATCATGTGATATGGCTAGGTGACGCGCAATGTGCGGTGTATCGTTCTGTTTTCATATTGCTCTTTTCTCAACCATTTTTTATATCCATGTCCCATGTCCTACTATGTTTCCCACCATGAGTGACCTGCGCATCGTATGTCTATATCTCTATCTATTAGTTAATTAACAACACCATGATCTTGGATTTTATATATATATATATATATATATATATATATATATATATATATATATATATATATATATATATATATATATATATATATATATATATATATATATATATATATGAGCCTAAGCTTGGTACACTAGCTCATATACTCTCGCACAATTTATACATCTGCCTTTTGCATATAAAATATCACTGGATTACACCTTCCGTAGTTGCCACACGATCGGATTTTATCTCTTTAATTTTTCTATGTTTATTTTTGAAAACTCTCATCTAGAAGCATGATTATCTTTTCTATGCTATTTAATACCAAAAGATAATATGATTGTAAATTTCAATATCATTTTATTCCAAAACAAATGTTTAATCACTTCGACATCAGATCTGATCAAACGCTCTGATCAAGTTGGATTTGGCTCGGACTAAAAAAAATGACTAGGTCAAAATATTTAGCCTAAGCCTGACCCGAGGCACTGGTCAGGCTATTTCTCAAGGCTTTTTCGCACTCAGATCAGGCTATGAATCAAAAAATCATTGCTCGGGTGGACCTGACGCACTATTAGGTCATTTTTTTTTTCCAGATGTATCAGGTCAGATTGTGTGACCCATAATAACTCTAGCCAACATTTTTTTTTATAATGGCATGTGGTGTTAATAAAGAAATAAACACAAGGCTAAGTTCGGCAATTTTTGTGCTTAATGGCAGTGGTGGATAATCTATCACTATGCATTTGGCAGCTCGATTCTATTTCCTTCAATTAAAGTTGTAATTTTTATGCCTTGAAAATTAACTCAAAGCCTTCTTTTTTTGCCCAAATAAAATGACAATCGATTAATGGCAATAATACCCCTCAAAAACTAGATTAGTTTCTTAAAAAGCTAATATGTACATGTGTTAATTGTAGTATGGTTTCTGTGGCCAGGAAGAGTTAGCAGTAGGCTGGCAGACATTCAAACGGATAGAGCTTATGTTCTCAAAAGCAAAAAGGATGGAACTTACTCCCTCCATGTTGTAAATAGAAGTCGTTTTGCAAAAAGGTCTTGATCAAACATTGAGAATATAAATCACAAATACCTTTTATATTATTGAATTTGAAAATATAAAACTATATAAATAGATTTGTCTTCAAATATACTTTTATAAAAGTATACATATATCACTTTTCAATAAGTATTTTTAGGCTCCGTTTGGATCTTTGGAATTGGAGGAATTGAAATCAAGTTAACAACTTAGACTATTTCACTTAGAATGTGACATTCTACCACTTTCCAAAGTTCACATATTAGCCTACATCAAATTCATAAAGTGAGAGGTGGAATTTGATTCTATAGATCACCATGTTACATTTTCACTTTGCAATTTATAGCACGCTCTTCAACTTGCTCCCACATGGTAAAAGTACAACATATATGTATCTCTCTCGTATAGCCAACAATAATATACAAATATAATCTATACATAACCATATTAAGTTCATTAATATGTGTATAAATTATGATTCTTAAAGTGAATTTAATTCTAAGGATCCAAACAGGACCTTATAGAAATTTGAA
The DNA here is from genome assembly GCA_038502445.1 of Eremochloa ophiuroides. Lineage (NCBI taxonomy): Eukaryota > Viridiplantae > Streptophyta > Magnoliopsida > Poales > Poaceae > Eremochloa > Eremochloa ophiuroides. The sequence continues at coordinate 61,946,880 of JAHLJS010000006.1, forward strand.
GTCAAAGCCATGCTTTGTAGACTGTGTCGTTGTTTTAAACGACTTCTATTTACAACATGGAGGGAGTATGTTGTTAAAAAAGGCAGGTTCAGCAGAAAGTCAACAGTGGACTAGTATTTAAGAAGCATTGTACTTAAATAGGACTGCGTAGTGCTTACCCGCAATAATAATTCCTCTTTTCCGTTTTGACCCTGTATTCCAACGAACAGAAGACAATGTCAGATTTGAGCAAGATTAAGCTGATTTACATCAAACAGAATTTACATTCTACTCGAAATAACAAGGCAGATTCCACTGAAAATTGCCCCAAAAGAAAATTCATGCAAGGAAGACAATGCAAGAAAAAATAACTGCAAAACGAGAAATTTTTGTGGTTATTTTCATTCAATTGGTCAGGTTATAAAAATGTAGTAGTTCAGTAATAGGATATGGAGTTTTTGTATAAACTCAATTGAATTATATGGTGCGTAGCAAGAGCTAGAAGCGGCAAAAGTAACTTTCTATTGTTGTTTCCTTCTTCTGTTGAAATTCGCAGACATAAATTCTCTTTTGTCAATATAAGGTTGCGATCCAGATTCTGGTAACTTTGGCCAAAATGTAAAACAAGTTCAATGCACTTTTTGACAAGATAGGCAGCTCCCTGCATTTTAAATAAACTGTATTACTAATAGTGGAGCATGGTGCAAGATCTTCCTTTCTGTCCTCTCTTTAGGAAGATACGATACATCATGTGTAATAACATGGAAAAATGATACGATGCATGGAAAAGTTGCAGAGGCAAGTAATCAATTTGCCAGGACTCGGGGCAGGGCTATAGGTAGGAGGTCGGCATCAAAATAAAGGTGGGCAACAAATATCTTGCAAGACAGACACCTGAAATACTCCTAACTCCTAAGCTTTGTGAATAGCCAAAAGTGAACATCTCAATATGAAATCATAGCAGTTGAAAGCCATCAAGTCAAAGAAGAAGCAATTTTACCAACACTACTTTTTGAGATTATATCCTCATCAACATCTCAAACAAATCAGAGCAGTTTGAAAAGGCTAACCAAGGAATCAAAGTCTTGAACAAAGAAAGTTTAAAATGTAAAGCTACCACTCTAAACCTGCTAGTTGAAGAACACAATCACCTTCAAGAACATAGGAGTAGAACCTTTAAGCCAGAGGCTCATGGCTCATACTGTTCCAAAGTAGCAGTACAGTGATTCGACAGTCCATCCAGTAAACCAATAATAAGTTAGTGCAAATGTCTATATGAAGTTGCTATCTCAGGCCTCAATGGTCCCAATCAATGTGAACGCCAGGGATACAGGCAAACCCCAAAAACTGAAGCGCCGCGGTTTTCAGTTATGTCCGCCTATGAAATTAAAACAAGACTAGTGCGCATCAATTTCTGCTGTGCTCCTACATCGACAGGTGGCATGGGTCTCTCATTAAGTGATTAGACGCGCAACCATTAATTCCGCAAGTAGCTCTTGCCGGGAAGCTTTTTTTTGGTCTCTCTTTCAGGTGGGGTTTTTGGCCATAAACGTCGTAAAGGCTCAATCAGCAGCAAAAGCCTACAGGCTACAGTACACTCTACGAGCCTTGTACATGAAGGTAAGCTACTAAACTGTCATGCGAACCGTGATGTAGCAATCGATCGTAGCAAAGGACACAGTCCTTTTAATCAATTGATTATGTATAAGTGCCTACAGAGTACAGTACTGAAGAGTTGAATGATTTGGTGCTGTGAGCAGCTAACATATAGGGTACGGAAGGAAGGTAGGAGAGATGGATGCAAAGATGATCCAAATTCTCAACTGGTCCCTGGCCGTACGACGAGACACAGCCAGGAGGGAAAAAAAAAAGTCTTGGGCGAGACGGAGCCCCGTCGCTGTGGCGCCATCGATTTTCCTCAGCGAGTGGTCGTGCCGAGACTGAGACTGACGTGACCGAATTCGCGGTGGCCGGCCCTGGATGAGGCCGACTCGTCCCTCCCAACAGCACCTGCACCGCCGGCGACAGACACTGGAAAACAAAGCGCGAGGTGCCGTTGCGCCATCGGTGCCGTGCGGTCCTTTCAGGCTCCTCTATGACACATCTCTGTCGAACGTGGACGGGTCTGTGAGCAGGGAGCCGGAACTAGTTGGACTGAAGCTCTTTAAGCTCTGGTTCGTTTCACACCCAGATATTTGATACTAGCGTCTGCATTTCTAACGCCAACCATGGATTATTAGCAGCGATATTGGTGTACTGTCTACTGTATATGCAAGCATATTAAGTTAATGGCGTTAAGAAACAGATAGTAGATAGTTAACGACGCCTGATCTATCGAAGGCTAATGGCTCGACCATTTCTATTCTATGGCGGTTTTGGACAGTGAAAGCATGCATGGTTATTACGTACCGGACCAAGACAGAGCGGAGGAGGGGTCAGCTGATATCTTACTGCAACCGCCGCCGCCGCCGCCGGCGCAGAGGCAGCCGAGGAACTCGCCGGCGCGGTTGGTGTACCGGCACTTGCCGCCGGACTGCTCGCACTGGCCGCACGGGCCGGAGGAGCTCCGGTCCCAGACGAGCTGGAACCCGGCGGCGAGGGCCTTGCCGTACCCGTCGCTCCTCCACCGCGGGTCCTGGGCGTCGGACGGCATGGAGCTCTTGAGCACCGGCGCCTCGAAGACCTGCCGGCACGCGCTGGACCAGTCGCCGGGCGGCACCTCGCCACGCGGGAGCACGAACGCCGTGGACGCCGCCGCCGGCGGCGCTCTGCTGTCCAGGTCTCCGCCGCAGGTGATGGGCTTGATGGACGGCGGCTTCGGCGGCCTCGGAACGGGACCGTCGTCCTCCGGGTCCGGGTCCGGGTCCGGGCCGAAGGAGCAGCCGACGAAGAAGAAGAGGTAGTCGACGGCGCTGTGGAGGAGCGACAGCCGGCCGTCCTGCGGGATGCTCACGTTGTGGTCCACGACGGGGCACCCGCCGCCGTTGGCGCCCGCGCCCGCGTCGGCGAGAGAGACGATCAGGTTGGCGTAGTCGATGCGCGAGACCGTGTAGCTGTCGTTCCCGAGCTTCAGGACGGGCTTGCTGCCGTCGCAGCTGACGGCGAGGCCCGGGTAGCCGCAGTAGGACACGGACTCGCCGTCGCTGGCTAGGTGGAACGGGTAGCTGATGTTGACGCCACCGCAGAGGTACGGCTCCGGCCGGCACCCGGAGGCGGCGTACGTCGTCGTGTTTTCGTCATCACCGCGCGACGCGACGGCCGCGGCGAGCGCGAGCAGCATCAGGAGGAGGCAACCTCGGTCGTGGTGGCTCGGGGAAGGCATGGCAGGTGGCAGCGCCGTTCAACTCTCGGGGAGTTCTCGCGCGCGGTTTTCGGTTGGCTCCGTTTTTTGCAACTTGCAAGCAATGTGTTTTAATCCTCGGTTTTGGCAGTGGCAAGTACAGGTAGCCGTGCGTGCAGTACGGGCAAAGGTTGGGTGGCTGACACGGACGACGGGCGAGGACTGAAGGACACGCACGGGCTGCAACACAAGATGGCTGATGAGGGAGCTATGTATGTTCAAAGAACTTACCGCCAGAGTCGCCGCGCTACCTGACCAGACACGCCGTCTGTGTGCCCTCGGCCGTGTTCCTGTCCCGTGGCGACCCCAGAGCGCTTGTGGATACCTAATTTTCTAAATTGTTGTCAAAAGGAAGATGCTATTGGTAGTTCATGCCTTTTTTTAATTACCGTACTAGTAGTACTATAGTATTTGTGCAGGTGATGTCTAGAAGAAAGCTGTTTTCCCCTCCAATTTTCGTTTTGGAATCGTTCTCCTATTCTCCTGCGCGTGTTCAACGATGCCGTATACAGGGATGAAGCCACGAAAATATCAAAGAGACTGGACTAAACATAGAGAGAGATTTAACTTAATTTGAACCTAGATTAAATTTAAGTCGTGACTATGTATTCTTCAACCATCAGATCGTGTTTCTAACTCCTTCTACGCTTTAAAAATACGTTCCACAGGTTTATAAATGGTAGGGGAGCTAAAGCCCCCTAGCCCTACTGCTAGATCCGTTGGTGGCCGTATGTATGCTAAGCAATGTTTTAAATAGCTGGCTACAACATTTAGGCCCTCTTTAGATATAAGGTGTTTTTGGAGTTTAAGAAAAATAGCCTCTGGCTGAGTTGGTTAGAGGAATCCGGCGACATTCCTCAGGTCCTGAGTTCCACCCGCCTTGGGAGCGAATTGCAGGCTGGGGTTAAAAAACAATCCCCTCATCTGTCCGACGATCAAAGCACAGGTCTAAGGCTTGACCCCAGGCTGGGGTTAAAAACAATCCCCTCATCTGTCCGACGATCGAAGCACAGGTCTAAGGCTTGACCCCGTGGTCGTCTCACATGGGCTACAGTGCCGCTGTGTATGGGTAGGGCAGGGGTTCAGGGGTCTTCATAATGCAATGCCGAAGGTCAGTTTTTTTTTTTTTAAACTATAGTCTTTTTAGAGTTTTAAAAATTTCACTCTGAACCTCTTTTTTCTAAACTACTGTTTTGTACCTGATGACTTTAAAACTAAACTGCAGTTCCATGATACTATAGCTTTTTAATACTAAAGCATCCAAAACAAGGGCTTAGCTATTGATATCCCAAAATAGGCTCTAACGGTCGCTAATAGCTAAATTATATATAAAAAACGTAGCTAAATTCTCCTCAAGCAACAGCCGGAGGCAGCAAAAGAACGTTGATGCTACAGCAGAAAATGCTTCGGTCAGACGTGCAAGACAGCTTCAGAAAAATGGATCCGCTTGCTCCTATCATTGTGGTAGTGTGGCTTCCACTTTCCAGCAGGTGTGTGCCGGCGACGGATTTTTATATTGAAATAACCCGAATGTTCGCGTAGGTGGCGGCTGGAATCGCAGGCCCTAGTCAAATTCTGTCTCATTCCCGCCGATGGCAGCCGTGGAGAAATGAGCACATGCGGTCCAAGTTGTGGACGTCCAGGTGAACAGAGGTCTCCACAACAACGCATCGCGTCCAGGTTAGGAGAAGAATCGGTCAGAGTGGCTGGTTTTGGGTCGTGTTCGGCTTTTGACCTTTTGTTCCATATCCCATATAGCTGCAGGCTTACTGTGATGAGAAAGTTCATGATGCTGAACTTGATCCTAACTCATGTAAAAAAAAAAAAACTGATTTTGTGATGAATCAAACAGCTTGCAAGCAGCAAAATTACAAAGTGGCCAGTAAGCACGAGGGAGCGGCGGTTGCAGACATAGGGTTGGAACTTGGAAGGAAAGTAGGAAACTGGCATGGAAGGCACACAAGGAATTGAAGAAAATGAAGAAGGCCCAAGATATATCAAGCTGGTGGCCGGATGCTGCTGCTGGTCCTGCTAACAGGATATGGCTAAACTTGCTAAATGTTTGATTGATTCCTACAGATTTTTCATCCTGCATATCCATTTGTACAACTTCTATTTTCAGAAAACCATCCAAGTTTTTTGTTCAGGTAAAGCAAGATTTGATTTCAAGGTAAAATTTGAAGTTTTTGTTTCCCCTGAAGCAACACCTAGCAGCTACCTTTACTACCTTAGTTAGGAGTCCAAGTGATGAACCCGCAAGCTAATGGACCCCTTAATTAGCAATTTGAAATCAAGGAAGCAGAAAAGGTAGTACAAGACAGAAAGGGCTTACCTTTGGTGCATTCTTGGTCGCTCACTCGGCCGTTAGGGCACAAACAAGCCACGAATTCCCCCTCTCTGCTGTAGGCACACTGTCCTTTGGATCCCTCGCACTTGGCACACCCCTCAGACTTCCTATTCGAGTCCCATTCCAACTGAAACCCGTGTTGAAGAGCGTCGCGGTACCCGTTGATGCTCCATTGCGGATTCATCGTCAGTGAGGCATTTTGAAGCACCGGCACTTGGATAGCTGGACCGCACGACTGCAGCAGAACCTGGTGGGGCAGATCCGAAGGAATCACGAAAGAATAGTCCCCCTCGTCAGAGCTGCTTGCACATGGGATGGGGCTGATGGTAGTCTGATCAGGAATAACAAGAGCGTTGATGGAGCAGTTGGTGAAGAAGAGGAGGTAGGTGTACTCCGAGACGTTCAGCCACAAGGCTGGCGAGACCGTGACGTTGTGCTCGACCCGTGGGCAGCTCTCGTCGTCGAGGACATCCGGGTCGGCGAGGTAGATGGTGGAGTTGGCGTAGTCGATGCCCGTCACGTTGTAGGGGTAGCCTGTGCTGCTGCTGCTGTTGCCGAGCTGCATGACAGGATACTTGTCGTCCACACAGTTGATGGCCAGCCCCGGGTAGCCGCAGGAGGAGGAGGAGTTGCCCAGGACATCTGCCGTCTGATCCGAAAGATAGAATGGGTAGCTGATATTCACTTTGCCGCATCTGTAGGGTTTGCATATGGAGGTGTTGTAGCTGTAATCCTCGCCGGAAGGATCGCCGCGGGAAGCGGCAAACAAGACGGTGGCAAGGAGGAGCGGCAGCGGCAGCCGGTGGCGCAGCGACCGGACGGTCATGGCTGAATAATTAAGCTGAAGTTATAAGTGAGGCGAGTGGCTCGCCGTAGTCTGTCTGTCCGGTGGCGGCTGGGCTCGGCTCTGTTTATAAGGCCACGAGGGGCCTGGGAGGCTGGGAGTACTCTCGGAAGGTTGGGTGGCAGACGAGGGCGGCATGGCGGCACCAGATAGGACACAGGCGTGCTTGACCATGACCATCTTGGCCACCTGCGAGTCCCAGAATGTCAATCGCTTCGTAGGAAAGGTTTGGCTACGGCTGCCTCCCCCGCCCGTCGTTGTTCCCGTCGGAGCCTCGGGGCTCCTGTTCTATCTAGAAGAAAGATCAGCGTTTAGAGCGTGTTCTATCTAGAAGAAAGATTTTGCGTTTAGCGTCCTCAGTGGCAATTTGCAAATAGCTACTCCCTCCGTCCCAAAATAGATGTCATTCTCACTTTCCGAGAAGTCACAGACTTTTTATATTTAACCAAATATATATAAAAAATAATAATATTTATAATACATAATTAGTATTATTAGATAGATCTTTGAATATATTTTCATAATATATTTATTTGGAGATATAAATGTTGCATGTATTTTCTATAAATTCAGTCAAAGTTGAGAGAGTTTGATCAGCACGCTTTCCATAGCGATATCTAATTTGAGACGGAGGGAGTACACAGCTAAATGGGGCTTCAAATAACAATAATAAGATAACACTGCAGTGGAGAGTTATGTGAGCTATGAAAGAGTTGTTTTCGGGAGATCGTGCTAGACTAGTTATCTGATAGCCACTAACTATTTGACCTTGATAGCCAATTTCTGAACTAGCTATTTGAGAACCATTTGTGATGCCCCTCCCTCCTACATGGTCAGCGACCGCATAACTGCAGTAGTATTCAGGAGTCTGGACCCAGTCCTCTGATCCTCTCGGTGATGCAGCGACTTACCAGTCGGGGAAAGTTGATTCAATATCCTATAATTCCTATAATGTGAAAAATTTCTAAACATATAGTACCGTGTTTCCTATTCTAGGTCCCTCGTCTGGACAACTGTCGATTCAGGAACACGGCGGCTAAGGTTGGGAACCATGAAATGGAAGTAAACACAAGGTATGATGTCATGAATCACGACTAAGACCAAGAACCAAGTCTTTGGATGGAAAACAAAAAAGAGGTACTAGCAACCAGAGTATCCCATACGGCAGTCTCTGCTCTCACTACCGGTCTGCTGTCGCTCCAATACAGATCTACTATGCAGATTGCAGCAACAATGTCATCACGTGAGTTTTTCATTGGTTGACCGTTGACGCCATGGAAGCAAAGGCGCGCTGGTCTTGGCTCTCCGCTTGTTAATTCGACCCTTTTTGTTAGAGGAATCCATGATTATTTCCACTAATCCTTCTACTACCGTAGAAGAAAAAAATATTTTTATGACTAATATTCTACAAGTTGTCAGCACTCACACTCAGCACTTCATAAACCAACCATAGGAGTACCAAAGAGCAGGGACCCGGTCCGCTCTCTTTTGTGAACCACTGAAATCAAAGCGAATCGAAAGCACATACTCGAGCTTAACAACTCCAGCCCGGAAACACGTCTTCGGGTGGACTAATACGTACGGAGCAAAATCCAACAGCCACGGAAACCAAACAATGTTCGCCAGCCTGCTAGAGCCCGCCGGCGCTACCAAACTTGTCTGTTTGGCAACGCAAACCAGGGCTGCGTTTGGCCGTTTGCCGTCTAGCATCCTGGTCCTTGTTCCACACACGGAAATAGGGGCAATACGGCCTCGGCTCGTGGAGCACGGCACACGGCAACAGCCGCCCGGCCGCCTGATGGACGATGGTCGGTCGCGAGGCTGTAAACAAACATCCTTGTCGAATGATGCAAACAGGAACCAGAGTTTCCAGCCCAAGCATTAAATTTCCCAGGCAAACCCAGACGAAGTGTAGACTAGATCAGGTCAAGCGTTCAACTTTTAGCACGACGCAAGCGTGAGCAGCGCGGGACGGGCACACACGGGACGGGCACACAAGTTACTGACGCAACTGGTGCAGAAACAGAGGATCGGTTCACAAGTTACTTTAGCACGATGCAAGCAGGACTGCAGGAGCAGCGCGGGACGCGCGCACACGGGACATTGCGGGGCTAGCTAGCTACGAGGTTGCAAAAACTGACGCAACGGTGTTTGCAAAAACAAAGAGTCGGTTCAGGAGGACTTACTTGACGCAACGATGTGTTCGCAGTCCGGGTTGGCCACCTTCCCTCCGTGGCATAAGCAGCCCATGAATTCCCTGGACTGGTTATAGGCGCAGTGCCCGTCCGACTTCTCGCACTGTTCACACCCATCCGGTGTGCTTGTGATACGCCATTCCAACTCGAACCCGTGCTGAAGCACGTCACCGAATCCGCCGCTCGTGAAGTTGCTCTCGTTACTTGCTGTTTTCAGAAGATCGCCACTCACTGGCACGGTGACAATCAAGCTGCAGTGCCTTGCCAATTCTTGCTCCGGATACCACTCAAACTCATCAGCTATGAGCACAAAGGAGTCTCCTGGGCGAACATCTGGCAGCCTCTTGAACCCCGGGCATCCGATTTTGTGTACTTCAAATTCAGGCGGCACGGTGTCGTCACAGCCGAAGAAGAAGGTGAGGTTGTAGAAGGCGCTGTTGTTGTACAGCCACAACTCATCGAAGCTGACGTTGTGGCGGACTGCAGGGCAGCTGCCGCCGTTGAGCACGTCGCTGTCCGCCAGAACGATGGTATGATTGTCGTAGGAGATGTTCCGAACGATGTAGCTGTCGCCGCCGAGACTGATGACCGGGGTCTCGGCCGGCCCCTCGCCTTGGCAGGAAATCTTCAGGTCGGTGTAGCCGCAGGAGTAGTTATTGTCTCGGGCGTATTCAGTGATCTCTCTGGTTGCGTTGGAGAGGTAGAAAGGATAGCTAATATTCACACCGCCGCACATGGATGATTCCGAGCAAATCGAACTTTCATAGCTGCTGGGGAGCTGAGGGATGGCATGGGAGGCGGGGAGGTGGACATCGACGGCGGCGAGGAAGACGAAGAGGAGGACGGGGAGGCGTGGTACTGGTAGGTGAGCAGCAGCAGCAGCAGCAGCCGCCATGTTGGCGAGAAGACAATGCGGTGTGCTCATGCTCAACTGGCTATTTTGTTACAAGCTCCAACGGGGCACGCGTTTGGTTCCTTGTGAGCTGCGGCCGCCGCTGTTTATAGGTCCCGTGAACTTGACCGGGTTTCGGCGAAGGTTGGTCGCCAGTGGGGCCGGAGGTGGGGCAGGAGATAACACGGATTAACAGCCCGTTCGCTTCTTCAATCAGCCACTTATTTCCATCCACGGAACAGTATTTTTCTCTCACAATAAATCAGCACAAGTCACAATCAACACTTATTTTCAGCGTTACCAACAGGCTTTAAGACTTAGCGGTGGACTTGGCGGTTGGCGGTCTTCTCTTGCCAAGCCGTTCGATCAGTGATCGTCCCGCTGCCTGCTACGTCGTCATCCCTAGGCTTGTTGGTGCAGGCAAGCTACAGCTTTGGTATGGGACTTCCATTCGGACCGTACTTTTTTTTTAAAATTCCATTCGGACTAAAGATGAAAAGGGACGGAAAAAATCCCGTATCCGTCCGTCCGTTTTCCTACTATGATACATACTAGACAATTTTCAAAAAATCTTAAAACATAAAAAATTATCAGTTTTAATTGGTTTCACAACCATTTTCAATTATTTTTTGTACTCTTTAAACACTAAAATATAGAAATATTCTGTTTCCGTCCGTCCGTTTTCGTATTATGATACCGTTTTCATCCTTAATTTGGACCGTACTTGAAAGTCTTCACTCAGGATGTTTTTCTATTCCTTCTCTACAATCATATTTTGGGACTGTTTGATATAGCTCACAACAGTTTTACGAGCTATTATAAGCTTTTTTTTTTTTGCCAAACACTCTTTTCTAAAACAACTTCATAGGTGAATCTATTTTTCTCTCTCACACACAAAAGTATAAGCTACAATGAAACTAAAAAAAGTAGCTTCTCCTAGCTTTTTTCCCCATTTCTTGCTCCCAACCATAAATGAAGTTGGTGATGAACCTGTTTTGCAAAACAATATTTTCAAAACAGATCAATTTCATCAAATAAGTTGCTCATGAAGTCATTTTTCTAAAAAAAATAACTTCACTTGAGAAGTTGAGCTATGCCAAATGGGGCCGCCCTATGCTTTTCGGCTGGAAACAAGCGTGGATTTTTACTGATGCTGATTTATTTTGAAAGAGAAATACTATTTTGTGGCAGGATATAAGTGTTGATTGGTCAGAAGAATAGGGCGTTTGTTAATTGACGGAACGGTGCTCCAAATTGGGTTTCCTAGGAGCTCATTTTGCTTTTCACCCTACATGCGAAAGTGGCTTTCAGAAACAAATTTCTGTCCGAAAGTGTCTTACTACTTTTTTATAAATTTCATGGAGGAAAAAAGAATCGGAAGGAGTTAATTTTCTATCTTATTACAACTATTTTATTGATTTTAAAAATTCACTTCACAAGAATCAACATATTTGTAAAATACTACTGTCTATCGAAGCTCCCTCTAAATTAGACATGTTGTAGGCCACCCGTCCATAAAACCCTAATCTATCAATAAGTCAGGACAGATTTAAACCATGATTTTCCACCTTCGGCTCAATTAAAAGTAGAAAAATTCTGAAATAGCTTGACCCAACCCGCTTGTGTATGAGGTCAAATTCGGACTAGGATTTTGACGTAACCATTTTTTCAGCCTAACCTGACCCAGATCTAGTCTAAATTAAGTTGTAATATGCTCTAAGGGTTCTACCAAATAATCTCTTAACGCCATATAGTTGTTTGCATCTGAACAAATTGTAATATGCTGGTTAACACCAGGTCTATGTGTATTGTCAGTGATGGTTATTATTCAGAACCTAATTTTATGATATCAATTTGTAAGAAAAACTATTCCGCCTGAGAGGACATGAGTGACGAGTCAAGATTCTGTTTTCACATTAAATCCATGGCACGGTCTCACGGATTGGTAAAGGTCATAGACGAGAAAGAAGAAGATAAAATGAACCGGTATTCTTTATAACGTGGAAAGTGGATTTTTTTTTTGTCCTAAAAGCAGGAGGAGCTGCTTGAGTTTTGTAGTAGAGTAAAAGCAGCTTTTGTTCTAAAATATTTGTAGTGTTTGACTCATTTAATTGGCTTTTGGCTTTTTGAAAATATAAAAAGGAAGATTTAAAAGCCCAAAGCGTGAGTCCGGACCGAAAAGTTCCTTCTGCCTTACTGGCCCACATTATATAGCAAGACCGAGTCATCAATTTGAGAAACCGGAAAAGATCTAGTGGTCTTCTTGATTCGTAATGCCACCGGTGACTTCAAATGACAGCGCTTGTGAGGTAGTAGGTGTTTACGTGTTATGCACACTTTTCTATTGTTTTTCTAATAGTCCACTAGTAGCACATCCTCGCTGTTTCCAGGAAACTACATTCACCAGGGATGAACACAGTCGCCTCTCTGCTGGTCAGGTCTCAAGTCTACCGATCGTCCACCCGGGATGGATCAGTTTGCAATCACCGTGAGACTTCATTGGCACAACTTTGCTCCTCCTTGAAGTCAAGTCTTTTGGCTGCCTCCTAACTCCTAAGAGCAACTCCAACGGTTTTGCATATTTTGTTTAGCAGAATTAGGAGTTTGCCAAGTCACAAATGAATATAGAAAAGGTAAAAAGAGTCAATCTTCAACGGTTTGGCAGTATTCACTTGGCAAAAAATTAAAATTTGTGGACCCATATATTTCCCCGTGATCTTTTCTACTTCGTGCCGCGGTTCCGTTGTCGCGCCATTTTCTTCGCACGTCGCGGAGGGTCATCGCGGGCCTTTTCTTCTTTCGCGCGTCGCGGGAGGGTCACCGCGCCGTCGCTAGGCCGTGATCTCTGTCAACCCTGCCGGCGTTCCATATTTTGCAAGAAGCCCTGGAAGGCAGCGATGGGTTCCAGGTCGCGATCCCTTCGAGGTCCTTTTGTGGCTTCGTGGGAACTTCTGGTGGCGCGAGGTGGGGTTTTGCGGGAAGAAAACCCGGCGGTGCGGGAGTAGTGCGCGAGACGGGATGCCAAGCCGATCGTGAGCTTGCATATATGGGAGTCCAGTTTTTTGCCACGTTAACAAAAATACCAAGCCTATTTGATAAACCGTTGGAAAAGAGATTTCCAGTATTTTTTGCAAAAACAAAAATGCCAAACCTATTTGCAAAACTATTGGAGTTGCTAAGACATGTTTAGATGCAGCCCTGACCTAGGAGCGCCGGCTAGGCAAGTGCATCCGACCCTAGGAGCGCGAAATTGAACACGTAGGAGCGATACCTGGCCCAAACAGCTTTCTCATGGTGCAATTCAAACAGGCCCTAGTGCAGAAGAACAACCTCGCCCGGAAGCATGGCTTCATATTAAGAGCCCGTTTAGACTAAGCTAGTTAAAAGTTAAATAAAATTAAATCTAGTGCGTCCCAACAGAAGAGTTAATATATAGACTAATGTTTCAATAAGTCTTACTCCCTCCATTTCAATTTATAAGACATTTAACTTTTTTACCACAAGTTTTACCACTTATCTTATTCAGAAACTTATGTAAATTATTACTTCTTTTGTTGTGGTTTGCTTTATTAATACATATTTTTCAAGAATGAGTTAAATTTAGCTATGTTTGTATAATTTTTTAATAAGACGAGTAGTTAAATTTAAGGTCTAAAAATATTAACATCTTATTGTTTAGGACGGAGGAAGTAGTATACGACAGGTTGTTTTTTTTTGGCCCAACGGCTTAGCCTCGACGGACAAACTAAGGGTGATCCTATATTGGGTTGGGTCATTTTGCCCTAGGTTCAATTCTAAAAAAAAAACTTCTAAAAAATGGTGGAGTATTGTCCATATCAGTGCTACGCGAAAGCCCACATGGGCCATAGCCCATCATACATGTACTTAATTATGCACTTAGTCTTACATGTTGGTATTACGTATTGAGTTTTCGTATATCGACCGTTTTCCACCGTTTTCATCCTTATACCCAACCCCTATGAGAGCAAAATAAAGAAAAGATAACGTTGCTTAGGGACATCGAAGAAATGTGGTATACTTATGACACCGTCAACTTGAAAATTTGCCCAATACTATTATAAAAACATATATTTTTTTTGTAACACACTGTGTCATTTATTTTAATAATTTTATGTACTCCTGGAGATATAGAACATGGCGGAAATGGCATATTTACCCTTGTCTTCAACCTCCTTTGGTTCAAAGTAGTCGTCTTTAGCGGCACATTGGATAGGACAAGGAGGCCCGCGATCAGTGGCGGATCCAGAATCGGCCCACAAAGGGGGCTAAATATATAGAGATGAGTTGGGCTCAAATTCCTCTTGTATTTTTGGTCCACGAGAGCTTTTCGATAGATTTGAAAACGAATTGGACTAAAATCTTCCTTGTATTTCTGGCCCATGAGAGCTTTTGGGTTGTTTAAAGGAAAATTGAGCTAAGTTGGGCTAAAATATATCATGTATTTCTGGCCCAACGGGGGCGCGCGGGGGGGGGGGGGGGGTTCTGCAGCCACCTAGCCCCCTGGATCCACCAATGTCCGCGACCTCTGACGTACTTGTCGGTGCTGGATGAGAGTGGCAGATCCAACCTCACCAGGAAAGCAGTTTTTTTGGTGTGTATGTGCTCAGCATGGCTTATCTGAGCCGTCCACACTGTGCTTCGAGATACGTGCAATTCAAAACAGCAGTGGGAAGTATTAGGGAGTGTGTGTAGCACCAATCTCAGAATAGAATTGAACGGTATAGATAACGCGTGCCGAGCACATATGTGCTGTCTTGTATTATCGTCCTGACTAGTGCCTCTTCAGCCTTGACTGTTTTTGCAGTCCCTCGTTGGAAGGTAAGTGGGCAGCTCTTGACTGTTTTTGCAGTCCCTCGTAGGAAGGTAAGTGGGCAGGCCATGCAGATACTAACCCGTCCTGAACTCATCAATGGTGGTGGTCGAGTTGGTGTTGATGATAGATTTAATGCTGACACATCTATTTGGTTTTTGTTTATCATGTGGAGTGAATTGTCTTTAAACTTTGTTTATTTTATGTTTGTACTACAAGCCTATCTCAACATGTACAACCACCCTGGTTGGGACCAGTGGCGGAGGAGCAACATGGCAAGGTGTGGCAGCTGCCATACCTTGTTTCCCATGTTCTATAGTACATATCACTGTTATGGATACATATTAACCATCAAACATTGACACACTTGAAAGATTAATTGTTTTGTTTGAAGTTCAATCAACTTCGTCACACCTTATTTTTTTTCTCCGTCCTCCGCCACTGGTTGAGACAAACAAAGAGTCATAACGAAAGAACCGCAACTTAGAAAACAAAGGGACTTAGGTTTAGGGGTAGAGTACAACTCGTACAAAGTTGAGGGGCACTGTTATAAAAGAAAAAAGTTGAGGTGCACAGCGCAAATCAGAACTGGAGAAATTAGGCCTTTCTGTGAACAGTATCCATTGGAGGTTCGGAAAAAAGGAAAAGCTACTTTGCTGACAGCGGATCGCAATTCGCAACCTACTAATATTAATACGACACCGATGTATACGTAGTTTATTTGTTGATCTGGTCATGCTCTAAGCACAACAGCTATTTCCGAAAAAAAAAAGGAAAATCGCAGAAAACAAAGTCCTGGTTCTGAACTCCGATTTCTCTGAACACATCACTTCTATCTGAACATGTCACTGGCGGAGGTGACATTCAGTATGAACGGAACGACCTTTAGTAGATATATATCCATGCCAAGTTGCCAACCCAACCAATGTGAGCTCATCCTACGATCTACTGAATTCTGTGGAGTCCAGCCCGAGAGAAGATCACGGGAGACGTACCAGGTGCCGCAACACTAGTCCACTAAACTAGCTGAAGTCTCAGTGCTACCAAACCAAATGTGACAAGCAACGGCTGGTCGGAGATCCGTTCAAGTTCAACACGGGGTTGAAGGACCAATGGACTGAAGACCCGTACGTAGGGCCGTAAGCTTCTCCCGCCAGTTTCCTCTGCTATACCAATGGACTGAAAACCAACCTTGCGGGCCTTCTAAGTTTATCGGTCTGAGAGATGTTTCGAATGACCCCCGTTTAAGTGCTCCAGTTCGGTCACTGCGTTTGTTTTCCAGAATGGTGATAACCGAAGACAGCAGGCGAGCAGCACCTGGCTTCAGGTTGCACCATTATTTCTACTAACTCAGTCTCCACTCTCCAGTCTGTAGTATGCCGACCATTTGTTCAGTTGCTGTCGATGTGGTACGGGCACACAGCACGGGAGAATCATTCAGGCCGCCGGTTCCGGCCGGTTTTGACAGAAACCGGCGGGGCAGTCGGGTGACATCGCACTGAATTTTCCACAGTGGTGCTGCCCAGGCAACAACTGAGCGCGGCGCACCTAACTGCTGATTGCTGAACAAGCAGCTGCTAATTCTGGTGTGGCTGACTAAAAACATGCATGGAGAAGGCTAGCTAGTTTTCTCCATCGAAATTCCTCTATCCACAAATCGTTGCAGCATGAAAGAAAGCAAAACAACAGGAAATCAAAGACAAGCAAATTGCAACGCTGGGGAAGAGGAGACAGACATACGTACCGGTACCGGCACCGCATCGGTCCGTGGTGGTCGGGCCGCTCTCGCAGAAACAGGTGAACCTCATCACGCCTCCGGCGTACGTCTCGTTGCGCTGGTAGCCGCACCATCCGCCGGAGCCCTCGCAAACGTCGCACTGCTCGGAGTGCGTGTTGTACCTCAGCTCGAACCCGCCCAGCAGCACCTCACTGAACGATCCGTTCCCCGGCGGCGGACCGCCAGGCGCGCCCACGATCGCCCTCTTGTGGGCATCCAGCACCGGCGCCACCACCACCTCCTCACACCCGTACTCGTACGCCTCGGCACCAGTGATCGCACCGTCCCGCAGCACGTACGACCAGTTGCCGTCTCGCTGCTGCTGCTGCTGGCAGCTGCTCAGTTCCACGGCAGATGGCAGGGTAATGTTCCTCTTGCAGCTGTAGAGGAAGGTGATGTTGGAATCGGAGGGCGCGAGCTGCAGCCAGTAGGTGTCGATGGTGAGGTTCACGTGGAGGCGCGGGCAGCCGGCCGTCGCGTAGTCGCCGGCGATGTCGGCGTCGGAGACCAGGACGGTGTGCGTCTTGTAGTCGATGTTGGATACTATGTATCTGTGTTTCTTGAAGGGGAGGATCAGCGTGGAGTTGTCCTGGCAGATGAGGCCGATGCCGTTCGCGGGGTAGCCGCAGTCGGGCGCGGAGGAGATGAGCCAGAACGGGTAGTGGATGTCCTGGCCGGCGCATATGTCTTTGGCGCAGGAATCGGGGACGGCGTCGGCATCGGCTACGGCGAGGAGGAGCTGGACGGGGAGGAGGCAGAGGAGCAGGAGCAGAGGAGCCATCGCGCGTGTGAATGCAGAGCCGAGGGAGTGACCCGGAAGGTTGTTCTGGTTTATTTGGCGAGGTTGTGTGCGTGAGAGTCAAGTGACGTAATTAGGGTGACAACGACCGGTTCTTCGACTTGGATGTGGAAATTTTGACACCGGACCGCAATCCGACAGCCGCCATCTGATTGCGCCTTGCTACGGGCGCACCGCGCACGGCCTGTCGTCCTTGCATCTCCCGTTATTCATGGTCATGGAGGATGATGGTGCCAAGAACAGTTTTAATGGTGAGTTTTACCTCTCAGCTTTCAACGCGTGAAACTTTAATATGAAACGGCTCTTCCTACAATGCAAAGTTTTATGGCACAATTTCTTCGTTTATTTTACTATTCACGGGTGTCACGTGTCCCTATTATATCTCTTCTCGAAGTAGAAAAGTCGTGATGAAATGAAATAAGGGTCTTAGCGCAGATTTCAGTCGTTTTCAATGTTTTGGAAAGATATGTTTCATGAGGATGAAACATTTTCTTTTTCTCTCCTCCCAGCTTCATGCAAAAACTGATATGACATCCTATTTAACTTGCATAAAACCCGTCCGACCAGGGTGGCACGCAGCCGCTCGCCGATCAACCCTTCCACGGTCATGGCTTGAACGTAGGTTTTCTTTTTCTTTCCTTTTTCTTTCTTATATTTATTTTTCTTTTTTAGTTATGTTCTATTAGTTGGTTATTTTTATTTTTTCCTTCTTTATTCTTTTTTACTTTCCTTTTATTTTCTTCTATTTTTTCCTTTCCTTCTTTAGTGTGTTCGGTCATGTTCTGATGTTCTCTCGTGTGTTCAGTGGTGTTGTGATGTTCTATCGTATGCTCAGTGGTGTTGTGATGTTCTATCGTATGTTCCTATCATGATGTTCTGATGTTTTATCGTGTACTCAGTGATGTTATGACGAATATTCTAAAACTTGTCTTGTTGTATGTTCGTACATCCGTTTTGTCTTGCTATCGAACCCTAATTTTACATTAGTTTTCGCTTGCTTATTCTATTTTCTTTTTCCTGTATAGGTAGTGGTGTAGGCATGTAGCGCAACGGAGAGACGGTGGCACGTGAGAGAGGGGGACAATCACACGCGTTTATCCCTGGTCAGACAGGCGCTATAGTCGCACCTGGATGATGGCCATCCAGCTTCAGCGAGTGCCATACCGCGCCGGTGATGAATAGTAAATCAGTCGCGGATAGGTTTTATTTTCCGTATCACCATTACGAGATTAATGAGAAAAAAAAGAAGAATATGCACCGTTAGATTTTATGATGATCTAATTGTCCAGAATAAATAAAGTACAGAGTATAAAAAATAAAAAAATGCATCTTAGACTTGTGATGGTATAACAGTCTAAATTAGCACATAGTATCGAAATGCATGACACGGTGTTTTCAAATCTCAACAAGCAGTAAAATACGACATAACATTAAACTCTTGGCCAAATAAAAGGAGATAAAATGCGTGTTTTCAACTTGCATAGCATCATTTTTTATTTTACGTTTTTAAAACATTTTTCTAAAAATAAGATTCCTGATTTTTTTTCAAAACTAAACCATTTCAACCACGTCAAACTACATGGCGCGCACTATCCTGACCTGCTACCTGGATTCCTGAGTCCATTCTCGTAAGGAATCTCTTGAGGTTATCGAGACAGTCTTAGGCTCCCTGAGTCCATCCTACCGTCCGTGACTTCGAGAGGAGTTTGTACCAGGGGAGCCCTTGTTCAGCGAGCCTCGAGATGAAGCGGCTTAAGGCTGTCCACACTGCAAACCTCTAAACGATCCTGGAGGATGATATAGCGTGCGACATCGCTGCAGCGGGTACCCTAAAAGCTACTTTATCGTACCGGACGCCGCTGCCATTTGCTGTTTGGAGCAGAGTCGCCGGATGGCCGCTATGCACTGTGGCGGGCCCGCCGCATGCCGTGTGGGGGAGGGAGAGAGAAAGCGCCAGCAGCAGCAGCCATGCAGAATCGGCCACGTAGCAGGAGCAAAGTGCAGGCGCGTGTGATTGGAAGGAGGAGAGAGGGAGGTGCGGGTCCCACGTTTTTCCACTCAAAAAAACCTATAAATCACAAACCGAAAACCCAAATTAAATTCTGATTGCACCATTAAATTCGTTACAACAAATCCTTCAAAATAAGATCTCACATGGATATATTTAGATAGAATTTATTTATAGACATGTGGGCTCTACCGTGGATAGAGGATGATATAGAGGATGGATAGGTGCGGGAAAAAATGATATAGATGAGAGAATTTTGATGATTAGAACGGAATATTCCTTTTAGAGGATGAATTTAGAGGAATAGCAGTGTAGATAGCCTAAGCAGCCAAGCGCCACATAAGCTTTTGCGTGTCCTTCTATCATCAAAATGAACCATGTTGAGGATAGCCTTCACCTTCGTCTAATTGTCCTCGATCCCTCGAGCGCTCCACCTGAGCGACTCGGGGCGACCGTGCCGCCCCGGCCACCACTCTCGCCGCCATGCCTCCCTCGGCCATCGCTGCCGCCCTTCCGGCGTGCGGCGGCGGCGGCCGGCGACGGGCCTGCACAACCGGACCCGCCGCGGCCTCTACTCCTCTTGCGCTGCCCCTCTCCCTCCTCCCCCTCCTTCTTCAACCCTCCTCCATCTCCACCAAGCCATTCCGGCGGTTGACGGCCGGAGGGGCAGATCCCGGCCACCCTTGGCCGGATCCGCTCTCTCCTCCCTTGGATCCGGTGCTGCAGTGGAGGCGGCGACTTGAGGGCGGCGGCGCTCGTCCTCCCCTCCGGCAGCTGGTGTTTTGGTGGTTCGACGACCGGAGGGGCAGATTCCTGCCACCCTTGGCCGGATCCGCCCTCCCCTCCCCCGGATTCGGTGGCCGGTGAGTTGATTCCGGCAGGTGGCGATGGTCTCCCTGCACGGCACCCTCCTGCGGGCTCCTCCCTAGCCTCGCGTCCTGGGGGCCGACGGGGTCCCCCCACCTGGCCGGACCCCCGATAGGCGTCGCCATGCTAGCAGGTGGCCCTTCCGGCTGCCTAAGCGTGGTGGTGGCAGCTACGAACGATGGCATCTGGGGTGAAAACTCTCCTCTTCTGGACCTTACGCCTTGGACCGACGACGGTGGCACCCCGCGTCAATACCTTCTTGAAGGCGTCGTCATTTAGTCCGTCGACGGCGGTTGTTGGGGCTTCGGGAACGAAAGTTCCAGTGGGTAGCATCTCGATGCAGTTGGCGTCCGCGGGCGTCATCCCTTTCCTGAAGGCTCCGTTGAAGAACCCTCTGAGCTCCTGCATCGCCGTTCGCAGCTCCGCCCCGAGCCTTCCACGTCACCATCGGTGTTCCCGCCCTGCACTGGCACTGGAGCAGTGCCTTCCTTTGCGTGAGCTTCCGCTCCACTGTTGCTCTGGCCCGTCAAGCTCGGAAGTTGACGTTACCATCGTGCGTTGTCGTTGTTGTCTGGCTGTCACCGATCACCGACGTCGCGCTTGGCTCCACCTCGGGCAGTCGCTGCCGAGCATGTGACGCCCCCTCGCGGACTCTCTACTGCTTGGGTTTCGGCGACCGCTTGCGTTGTCCTTCTGTGGATTTCCATTCCAGCAGCGTGGTTGCGTCTCCTGAGTTTCGGCCTTTGTGATGTTGCAACTCGCCGCACGAGGTTGCGTCGTGTGGCTTGGTGGAGAGCTCCTCTCTTTTCTTGCTGTTCTGTAGTAGTAACTGTCGTTGTTTGTGTTTTTGGCTACACTCTCTGTGGTTGTGTTGCATTTATTCGCCGGTCTCGGCCTTCTTCTTCTTACTGAAAAGACACATTTTTTTTTTAAAAAAAGCAACCTAGCTAATAGTTTACCCGAAGGAACACCAAAGGTGCGCTTCTTTGGGTTTAGCTTCATTTGAAACCTCCAGAGGTTGTCGAGAGTCTCCGACCATGTAGGCTTTTATGTTTCTACCAATCTGCACGTGCAAGCAACACTTCATGCACAGCTTGTATCTAGTCCGTGCATTCTTCATCCCGAAAGACAATAAGACATTGCCACTAGAAGAATGGGCCAGTGGCAATGTACAACGTGACATGTTAACCAGACTATTTCATTCGAATCTGATGATGCCCAGAGTTGGCGTTGAGGATACAAAACGTTTTCACGACCTGTTGCAGAGTCGATGGCTTGATCTATGCATGGGAGAGGATAATGATTTCTTAGAACATGCCTTGTTCAGGCTTGTGTAATCAACACACATTTTACATTGCTTGTTCTTCTTCATACAGGACTGGATCTGCTAACCAGTCGGAATGCCAAACTCCTTTGATGAATAGCTAACACTTTTTTTTCAAAAGGCGACAAGACACCTTGTCGGATTTTTATTAGTAGATTGAATAATACAAAAACAAGAACAGGACCAAAAAAGAAAAGAAAGGCAACAACTAGGAAAAAAAAGGAAAACAAAAAAAAGGGAGAGATCCAACTCGACCTCGACAAAATTCAAACTAAATAAGTGTTGAACTAGCTGCTATGGGAACCTCCACTAAAAGCCATATGATACTGATCGATATCCTCTTTGCACAAGACTCCAACTTGAAAAGGGTTTAGACTCTTTCCCTGAAAAACCCTTCTATTCCTTTCTTCCCAGATGTTCTACCAGAAGTAAATCATTATTTCATCAAATATATGTCTTTGGTTTTTTGCGAATTTTGCACGACTTCTCCTCCAGTAATTGTGCAAAGATCCCTCCATGCTGACGGAATCAAGTATCACTACTCCAAACCACCCTTTCAGGTGAGACCAAACTTGTTTGGTGTAACTACAATCCTTGCAAAGATGAGTTGGATTTTCAGGATGTACACCACACAGCTTGCAGATGGGGTCATTAGACCAATGTCGTTTTGCCAAGTTATCTGCCGTAAGAACTTTCTTGTGCATTAGTGTCCACGCAAAGAACCTACATCTTGGTTACGTTCTCGCTTTCCAAATTGGGGTGATACTAAGTTTGCTGAATCTTCCATGGAATTGTGCTTCATATGCACTCTTTGTTGAGTATTCAACGTCTGCAGTCCACCACCAGGTTATATCATCTTCCACATCTACCACAAATTGATCTAGGAGATTTTTTCCCACAATAAAACATATTCATTTAGTTCTTCCGGTGTTGAAATAGGCAGTAAATGCGAAATCCACCTATTACTAGACAATGCTTTCTCCACACTGATGTTCTTCCTTTTGGCCTTACGAAACAGAATCGGTGCTAGATTTTTGGGGGCACTCCCTTGCACCCATGAGGATGTCCAGAAGCTTGCCATCTTTCCATTGCCCACCGAGACTATTGTGGATGCTGCAAAAAATTCTCTTTCGCGTCGCATGGTAGATCAAGTTTGTTCCCTGGTCTTTCCTTCTGTTTCCAACGGTACAATAGCCAACGCAGCCGTAAAGCCCTTGCGAAACGTACAAGGTCGAGGATTCCCAGTCCACCCAATTTTTTTTTGGAGAGCATGTTGTTTGCCAGTTGACTAGTGAGTGTCCACCATATACCATCTCTGGGGTCTCCCCTCTCCAAAGAAAACTTCTTCTTATCATGTCAATCTTCTTTATAAGCCACTTATTTTCTTCAAAGGCCATCAAATGATATATTGGTTGTGATACAAGACGGTTTTGACAAGTGTTTCTTTTCCAGACTAAGACAATAGACGCCCTTTCCAACCTGGTAAATGTGCTCCAATCTTGTCAATCAAAGGTTGGATTTCAACTCTTCTTAACTTTCGGGTGTGCAATGGCAAGCCTAGATACTTCCCCGGAAATTTGCAGCATTTACCGGGGAAATTTGGACGTAAGGACTCGAGCAATTCCGTGGAAATTCTAATGGGATATATCTCTGTTTTGTCAATGTTGATATTTAACCCAGTGCATTCACCGAAAAACTTGAGGATTTTGTATAGGTGAATTAATTCGTCGATATTTGGTGCCGCAAAGACTGCCGCATCATCCGCATATAGTGAGCAGCATAGGGCAGCCGTATTTGGGAGTATCGGTTGTAGAATTCCACGTTGTGCCGCTATATCAATGATTCGTTGAAGGGGATGTATACATGGCAACTTCATTTACCGTCTGAGCGTAAATGAAGTTGTCATGTATACATCTTTTCTTTATAAAGGCATTTTGTGCATGTGACACCAACGAATTCATGTGTGATGAAGGCCGATTCGTCTGAATAGCTAACACTACTCTAGTGATTACTCAACCAACTATGACACAAGCAATATATGAATGTTAAGCATGTGAGTAGTAGCAAACCACCGAGGGCAAGACATGAACACAATATTCTTCCTCGGGCCTTTGTCGTGGTACATTCAAATAACCGTGAACCATCGATTTGAATGTTTTTTTACACATACTATTTCATAATATGGACTAATATGTAATAATAAAACTATATTCACTAGTACAGAGAAGGCTAGCACCGGCGGTTCTAACGCTATTTTCATTGTAGTTTTTCGGAACCGCTAGTGCTAGAGACCAGTAAATATCACCTATTTTTATAGGCGGTCACATGCAAACCGCCAGTACGAATCAATTTGTACCGGCGCCTTAAGGTAATTTTTTCTGAAATCGGGTTCTAAAAATAAAAAAAAATCTAAGAAGGGACCCATCGGCCAATCTCCTTTCCCCATCCTTAGAAGAAACAAGGTCCTTCTCCATGTTCTCCACCTGCCTAGTTTTTTTTTTTTTTTTTTGGTCTCTCTGTCAGTCCTCTTTCCCTCTTCCAAGCCGCCCTCGCCATCCTCCTTGCCATGATCACCAGAGTCCAATTGCACCTCATTACCGTTATCATCAAAGTCTCATTTTTTTTTCTTTTTGAGATCTTGTCCTTATCCTAAACGATAACTTTTTACGAGTACGGAGGGAGTACTTATTAACGATCTCCCATGACGATGAGCAGTCCCTTGCAATCACCCATCTGGGCCATCCGCCATGAATAACGGTAGATGTAATGTAAGAGCGACAGGCCGTGCCAAGGCGCAATCAGCTGCAGATTGTCGCTCACTCGCTTGGGGTCCAGTCGTGGCAAAATTTTCCACAGCCAAGTCTAAGAACCGATCGTTGTCAGTCTAACTCCATCACTTGACTGTTGACTCTCACGCACAACCTCGCCTAATAATATACCAGAAGAACCTTCGGGGTCTCTCCCTTGGCTCCGCTGCATTCACACGCGCGATGGCTCCCATGCTCCTGCTGCTCCTCCTCGCCGTCCAGGTCCAGCTCCTCCTCGCCGTAGCCGATGCCGTCCCCGATTCCTGCGCCAAAGCCATATGCGCCGGCCAGGACATCCACTACCCGTTCTGGCTCATCTCCTCCGCGCCCGACTGCGGCTACCCCGCGAACGGCATCGGCCTCATCTGCCAGGACAACTCCACGCTGATCCTCCCCTTCAAGAAACACAGATACATAGTATCCAACATCGACTACAAGACGCACACCGTCCTGGTCTCCGACGCCGACATCGCCGGCGACTACGCGACGGCCGGCTGCCAGCGCCTCCACGTGAACCTCACCATCGACACCTACTGGCTGCAGCTCGCGCCCTCCGATTCCAACATCACCTTCCTCTACAGCTGCAAGAGGAACATTACCCTGCCATCTGCCGTGGAGCTGAGCGGCTGCCAGCAACAGCAGCAGCAAGACGGCAACTGGTCCTACGTGCTGCGGGACGGTGGGATCACTGGTGCCGAGGCGCACGAGTTCGGGTGCGAGGAGGTGGTGGTGGCGCCGGTGCTGGATGCCCACAAGAGGGCGATCGTGGGCGCGCCTGGCGGTCCGCCGCCGGGGAATCAATCGTTCAGTGAGGTGCTGCAGGGCGGGTTCGAGCTGAGCTACAACACCCACTCACAGGACTGCGATCGATGCGAGGGCTCCGGCGGGTGGTGCGGCTACCAGCGCAACGTGACGTACTTCAGCGGCATGAAGTTCACCTGTTACTGCGAGGGCGGCCCGACCACGGATCGATGCGGTACAGGAGGTATGTCTCCTGTTCCCAGTATACTTTTCTTTGATTTTCTGCTTGTTCGGAGTAAGGATGATAAAACATTCTTCATTCGGACTTCCAAACAATCTCCTTAGCTTTTTTTTTCCCGACAACTATTTTTGTTTGCTTCTATGATGTGAACAACGTACATCCCCTTCAAGCTCAACGCACCTCTGTCATATTTTTTCAACCTTCGGATAACGCTACGTACGGTACGTTTTTTTAACTTATTAAGAGACAAAATATCTCAAATAAACAGAAACCATTTTTATATTTTTAAAATTAATTAAATAATCTAAAAAAAGGAATATATTGTCAAATCCTCTTGTTCCTGTGTAAGACTCAGGACCGTGGAATGAGAGTGAGGACCTTTCCACATCTTTGCTAGCCACTCAAAAAAATATTTGCGTGTTGGCCCAGTCAACACCCAGTCGTCCACGTTTAACCAAAGATCGGGTTTCTCTGCGAATTGATATCATAAAATTAGGTTCTAAATAATAACAATCACTGACAACACACATAGACCGGGTGTTAACCAGCATATTTCAATTTGTTCAGATGCAAACAACTATATGGCATTAAGAGATTATTTGGTAGAACCCTTAGAGCAATTTACAACTTAATGTAGACTAGATCTGGGTCGGGTTAGGCCGAGAAAAATGTCAAAATCTCTAGTCAGAATTTGACCTAATACACAAGCGGGTTGGGTCGAGCTATTTTAAAGTTTTCTACTTTGAGTTGAGCCATAGGTGGAAAATCATGGTTTGAATCTGACCTGACACATTGATAGATTAGAGTTTTACGGACGGGTGGCCCACAACATGTCTAGTTTAGAGGTAGCTTTGATATATAGATACTAGAATTTTACAAATATGTTGATTTTTGTTAAGTGAGTTTTCGAAATCAATAAAATAGTTGTAATAAGATGGAAAATTAACAGCTTCCGATTCATTTTTCCTCCATGAAATTTATCACAAAAAAAAAACAGTAAGACACTTTCGGACAGAAATTTGTTTCTGTCTAAAAGCCACTTTCGCATGTAGGGTGAAAAGCAAAATGAGCTCCTAGGAAACCCAATTTGGAGCACCGATTCGTCAATTAACAAAATGTGATTCTAGAAAAGGAATAGAAAAACATCTCGAGTGAACACTCGGTCCGAATGGAAGTCAACTAAAATCATACCAAAGTTGTAGCTTGCCTGGACCAACAAGCCTGGGCCGGTATGAGTGGATGACGACGTAGCAGGCAGCGGCCGATCACTGATCAAACGGCTTGGCAAGAAGACCGCCAAGTCCACGGCCAAGTCTTAATCCGTGTTATCTCCTGCCCCACCTCCGGCCCCACTGGCGACCAACCTTCGCCGAAACCCGGTCAAGTTCACGGGACCTATAAACAGCGGCGGCCGCAGCTCACAAGGAACCAAACGCGTGCCCCGTTGGAGCTTGTAACAAAATAGCCAGTTGAGCATGAGCACACCGCATTGTCTTCTCGCCAACATGGCGGCTGCTGCTGCTGCTGCTGCTCACCTACCAGTACCACGCCTCCCCGTCCTCCTCTTCGTCTTCCTCGCCGCCGTCGATGTCCACCTCCCCGCCTCCCATGCCATCCCTCAGCTCCCCAGCAGCTATGAAAGTTCGATTTGCTCGGAATCATCCATGTGCGGCGGTGTGAATATTAGCTATCCTTTCTACCTCTCCAACGCAACCAGAGAGATCACTGAATACGCCCGAGACAATAACTACTCCTGCGGCTACACCGACCTGAAGATTTCCTGCCAAGGCGAGAGGCCGGCCGAGACCCCGGTCATCAGTCTCGGCGGCGACAGCTACATCGTTCGGAACATCTCCTACGACAATCATACCATCGTTCTGGCGGACAGCGACGTGCTCAACGGCGGCAGCTGCCCTGCAGTCCGCCACAACGTCAGCTTCGATGAGTTGTGGCTGTACAACAACAGCGCCTTCTACAACCTCACCTTCTTCTTCGGCTGTGACGACACCGTGCCGCCTGAATTTGAAGTACACAAAATCGGATGCCCGGGGTTCAAGAGGCTGCCAGATGTTCGCCCAGGAGACTCCTTTGTGCTCATAGCTGATGAGTTTGAGTGGTATCCGGAGCAAGAATTGGCAAGGCACTGCAGCTTGATTGTCACCGTGCCAGTGAGTGGCGATCTTCTGAAAACAGCAAGTAACGAGAGCAACTTCACGAGCGGCGGATTCGGTGACGTGCTTCAGCACGGGTTCGAGTTGGAATGGCGTATCACAAGCACACCGGATGGGTGTGAACAGTGCGAGAAGTCGGACGGGCACTGCGCCTATAACCAGTCCAGGGAATTCATGGGCTGCTTATGCCACGGAGGGAAGGTGGCCAACCCGGACTGCGAACACATCGTTGCGTCAAGTAAGTCCTCCTGAACCGACTCTTTGTTTTTGCAAACACCGTTGCGTCAGTTTTTGCAACCTCGTAGCTAGCTAGCCCCGCAATGTCCCGTGTGCGCGCGTCCCGCGCTGCTCCTGCAGTCCTGCTTGCATCGTGCTAAAGTAACTTGTGAACCGATCCTCTGTTTCTGCACCAGTTGCGTCAGTAACTTGTGTGCCCGTCCCGTGTGTGCCCGTCCCGCGCTGCTCACGCTTGCGTCGTGCTAAAAGTTGAACGCTTGACCTGATCTAGTCTACACTTCGTCTGGGTTTGCCTGGGAAATTTAATGCTTGGGCTGGAAACTCTGGTTCCTGTTTGCATCATTCGACAAGGATGTTTGTTTACAGCCTCGCGACCGACCATCGTCCATCAGGCGGCCGGGCGGCTGTTGCCGTGTGCCGTGCTCCACGAGCCGAGGCCGTATTGCCCCTATTTCCGTGTGTGGAACAAGGACCAGGATGCTAGACGGCAAACGGCCAAACGCAGCCCTGGTTTGCGTTGCCAAACAGACAAGTTTGGTAGCGCCGGCGGGCTCTAGCAGGCTGGCGAACATTGTTTGGTTTCCGTGGCTGTTGGATTTTGCTCCGTACGTATTAGTCCACCCGAAGACGTGTTTCCGGGCTGGAGTTGTTAAGCTCGAGTATGTGCTTTCGATTCGCTTTGATTTCAGTGGTTCACAAAAGAGAGCGGACCGGGTCCCTGCTCTTTGGTACTCCTATGGTTGGTTTATGAAGTGCTGAGTGTGAGTGCTGACAACTTGTAGAATATTAGTCATAAAAATATTTTTTTCTTCTACGGTAGTAGAAGGATTAGTGGAAATAATCATGGATTCCTCTAACAAAAAGGGTCGAATTAACAAGCGGAGAGCCAAGACCAGCGCGCCTTTGCTTCCATGGCGTCAACGGTCAACCAATGAAAAACTCACGTGATGACATTGTTGCTGCAATCTGCATAGTAGATCTGTATTGGAGCGACAGCAGACCGGTAGTGAGAGCAGAGACTGCCGTATGGGATACTCTGGTTGCTAGTACCTCTTTTTTGTTTTCCATCCAAAGACTTGGTTCTTGGTCTTAGTCGTGATTCATGACATCATACCTTGTGTTTACTTCCATTTCATGGTTCCCAACCTTAGCCGCCGTGTTCCTGAATCGACAGTTGTCCAGACGAGGGACCTAGAATAGGAAACACGGTACTATATGTTTAGAAATTTTTCACATTATAGGAATTATAGGATATTGAATCAACTTTCCCCGACTGGTAAGTCGCTGCATCACCGAGAGGATCAGAGGACTGGGTCCAGACTCCTGAATACTACTGCAGTTATGCGGTCGCTGACCATGTAGGAGGGAGGGGCATCACAAATGGTTCTCAAATAGCTAGTTCAGAAATTGGCTATCAAGGTCAAATAGTTAGTGGCTATCAGATAACTAGTCTAGCACGATCTCCCGAAAACAACTCTTTCATAGCTCACATAACTCTCCACTGCAGTGTTATCTTATTATTGTTATTTGAAGCCCCATTTAGCTGTGTACTCCCTCCGTCTCAAATTAGATATCGCTATGGAAAGCGTGCTGATCAAACTCTCTCAACTTTGACTGAATTTATAGAAAATACATGCAACATTTATATCTCCAAATAAATATATTATGAAAATATATTCAAAGATCTATCTAATAATACTAATTATGTATTATAAATATTATTATTTTTTATATATATTTGGTTAAATATAAAAAGTCTGTGACTTCTCGGAAAGTGAGAATGACATCTATTTTGGGACGGAGGGAGTAGCTATTTGCAAATTGCCACTGAGGACGCTAAACGCAAAATCTTTCTTCTAGATAGAACACGCTCTAAACGCTGATCTTTCTTCTAGATAGAACAGGAGCCCCGAGGCTCCGACGGGAACAACGACGGGCGGGGGAGGCAGCCGTAGCCAAACCTTTCCTACGAAGCGATTGACATTCTGGGACTCGCAGGTGGCCAAGATGGTCATGGTCAAGCACGCCTGTGTCCTATCTGGTGCCGCCATGCCGCCCTCGTCTGCCACCCAACCTTCCGAGAGTACTCCCAGCCTCCCAGGCCCCTCGTGGCCTTATAAACAGAGCCGAGCCCAGCCGCCACCGGACAGACAGACTACGGCGAGCCACTCGCCTCACTTATAACTTCAGCTTAATTATTCAGCCATGACCGTCCGGTCGCTGCGCCACCGGCTGCCGCTGCCGCTCCTCCTTGCCACCGTCTTGTTTGCCGCTTCCCGCGGCGATCCTTCCGGCGAGGATTACAGCTACAACACCTCCATATGCAAACCCTACAGATGCGGCAAAGTGAATATCAGCTACCCATTCTATCTTTCGGATCAGACGGCAGATGTCCTGGGCAACTCCTCCTCCTCATGCGGCTACCCGGGGCTGGCCATCAACTGTGTGGACGACAAGTATCCTGTCATGCAGCTCGGCAACAGCAGCAGCAGCAGCAGCAGCAGCAGCAGCACAGGCTACCCCTACAACGTGACGGGCATCGACTACGCCAACTCCACCATCTACCTCGCCGACCCGGATGTCCTCGACGACGAGAGCTGCCCACGGGTCGAGCACAACGTCACGGTCTCGCCAGCCTTGTGGCTGAACGTCTCGGAGTACACCTACCTCCTCTTCTTCACCAACTGCTCCATCAACGCTCTTGTTATTCCTGATCAGACTACCATCAGCCCCATCCCATGTGCAAGCAGCTCTGACGAGGGGGACTATTCTTTCGTGATTCCTTCGGATCTGCCCCACCAGGTTCTGCTGCAGTCGTGCGGTCCAGCTATCCAAGTGCCGGTGCTTCAAAATGCCTCACTGACGATGAATCCGCAATGGAGCATCAACGGGTACCGCGACGCTCTTCAACACGGGTTTCAGTTGGAATGGGACTCGAATAGGAAGTCTGAGGGGTGTGCCAAGTGCGAGGGATCCAAAGGACAGTGTGCCTACAGCAGAGAGGGGGAATTCGTGGCTTGTTTGTGCCCTAACGGCCGAGTGAGCGACCAAGAATGCACCAAAGGTAAGCCCTTTCTGTCTTGTACTACCTTTTCTGCTTCCTTGATTTCAAATTGCTAATTAAGGGGTCCATTAGCTTGCGGGTTCATCACTTGGACTCCTAACTAAGGTAGTAAAGGTAGCTGCTAGGTGTTGCTTCAGGGGAAACAAAAACTTCAAATTTTACCTTGAAATCAAATCTTGCTTTACCTGAACAAAAAACTTGGATGGTTTTCTGAAAATAGAAGTTGTACAAATGGATATGCAGGATGAAAAATCTGTAGGAATCAATCAAACATTTAGCAAGTTTAGCCATATCCTGTTAGCAGGACCAGCAGCAGCATCCGGCCACCAGCTTGATATATCTTGGGCCTTCTTCATTTTCTTCAATTCCTTGTGTGCCTTCCATGCCAGTTTCCTACTTTCCTTTCTACCTCTCCAACGCAACCAGAGAGACCACTGATTATGGCCGAGACAACTACTCCTGCGGCTACACCGACCTGACGATTTCCTGCCAAGGCGAGGGGCCGGCCGACACCCCGGTCATCAGTCTCGGCGGCGACAGCTACATCGTTCGGAACATCTCCTACGACAACCGCACCATCATTCTGGCGGACAGCGACGTGCTCAACGGCGGCAGCTGCCCTGCAGTCCGCCACAACGTCAGCTTCGATGAGTTGTGGCTGTACAACAACAGCGCCTTCCACAACCTCACCTTCTTCTTCGGCTGTGATGACACCGTGCCGCCTGAATTTGAAGAATTCAAAATCGGATGCCAGTTCAAGAGGCCGCCAGATGCTCGCCCAGGAGATTCCTTCGTGCTCATAACTGATGAGTTTGATATGTATTCGGAGCAAGAATTGGCAAAGAAGTGCAGCTTGATTGTCACCGTGCCAGTGATAGGCGATGTTCTAAACGCAGAAGCAAGTAACCTGAGTAGCTTCACAAGTGGCGGATACGGATACGTGCTTAAGCGTGGGTTCGAGCTGGAATGGACCCGTATATCAGCGGATGGGTGTCAGCAGTGCGAGGAGTCGAACGGGCACTGCGCCTATGGCCAGTACGGGGAATTCGAGGGTTGCTTGTGCCACGGAGGGAAGGCGGGCAACCCGTACTGCGAGCACGTCCCTGCGAGCACCGCAACGACTGCATCAAGTAACTCCTCCTGAACCGACTCTTTGTTTTTGCAAACACCAGAAGTAGAACACGCACCGGTTGCGTCAGTAGTTTGCAACCTCGTAGCTAGCTAGCCCCGCAATGTCCCGTGTGTAGCCAGAACACGGAATTCGTGGGCTCCTTGTGCTTGTGCCACGGAATAAAGGCGGGCAACCCGGGCTGGGAACACATCGCCCTTTAAACTCACTGAAAGATTTATTTCCAGCTAAAAACAAAATCTCCTCCGCCTGCACATCCAGCCATTCCACACACACTAAAATGAGTTTAAGGATTATCAGGTTTCCTATTTGACAAAAAAATTTTAAAAAAAAGAAGAAATCAAAGCTCTTAAAATTTCAGAAGAATCAATTACAATGGGCACATGTGTTTTGCACAGGCCACCACGAATGAATTGAGTAAATTTAGGCTCTAATCACCAGCCCATTTCGAATCCACTACTTGGTCAAGATTTCATCATTTTGCCAATCAAGTGACTTGGCACCGAGAACATACCTTGAACCAACATGCCATCTTTTGAGTAGATTCCCACCACTGTAAGGAACCTCAATTATGAAGGAAATTGTACTCAATGGTCATATAAATTTTTCAAAGTAAAAATGAAGTAAAACTTGTGGGTCCACCTATCTAATCCCTCTATTCCAAAAAAAAAAAAATCTTGATTGCTGATGAGTCAAACAATTTCAAATTTGACAATGTATATATAAACACTATTTATGATGCGTAATACAATTCAGTAGATTACTCATGGGATATATTTTTTACAAGAGAACAATAGACCTATTTGAAGATACAAAGGTTGATATTATTTTCTGTGAACCTAGTCAAACTGACACTGTCTGTGAATCAGCTTAATCTTTCTCAAATGAATCTGACATTGTCTTTTGTTTGTTGGCATACAGGATCAAAACGGAAAACAGCAATTATTGCTGGTAAGCATTACGCAGCCTATAGTAAGTACATATCTTCACTTATAGTCTAAAAAAGCAGAAGAAAAACATATACTGAATTATTGGCAGCTCATGTTTTAAAATTCATAATTCTACAAAAAAATTATTTGGATTCCACTAACCAATTACAGTAATGTAGATAAATTTCATTCCCCGTCTTTGGGCAGTAATCTGATGACCTTCCTCACTGACTAGTGCTGCATTTGTTCTTTGCAAATTCAATTTTTAGAATGCTTCGAAGTTGAACTCACTTGTGATGCAGGTATTGTTGCAGGCACGTCGGCCCTTCTACTCCTGTGTCTAGTTATTCTCACATTCTTCTCGACTTGTAAATATAGTTGGTGGCCCCTCAAATCGAAGGACAAACCAAGGATTGAGTCCTTTCTACAAAAGAATGGGAACCTACATCCGAAAAGATACCCTTATGCAGATGTGAAACGAATGACAAAATCCTTTGCTGTGAAGCTAGGCCAAGGTGGATTTGGCACTGTATACAGAGGCAACCTCTACGATGGCCGCCAGGTAGCGGTTAAGATGCTAAAGGACACCAAAGGAGATGGTGAGGAATTTATGAACGAGGTGGCTAGTATTAGCAGAACTTCTCATGTCAATGTTGTTATGCTCTTAGGATTTTGCTTGCAAGGATCCAAAAGGGCACTTATTTATGAGTACATGCCGAATGGTTCCCTTGAAAGGTATGGCTTCAACGGGAACACGAATACTGGAAATTCACTGAGTTGGGAGAAATTATTTGACATTGCAATTGGCACGGCCAGAGGACTTGAATATCTCCACCGGGGTTGCAATACTCGGATCGTGCATTTTGACATCAAACCACATAACATCCTATTAGATCAGGATTTCTGTCCTAAGATCTCTGACTTTGGATTGTCCAAGCTATGCCTGAATAAGGAGAGTGCTATCTCCATTGTGGGTGCAAGAGGGACAATAGGTTATATCGCCCCCGAGGTCTACTCAAAGCAATTCGGAATAGTAAGTAGCAAGTCTGATGTCTACAGTTATGGAATGATGGTCCTTGAGATGGTTGGGGCAAGAGACAAAAATACAGGTGCAAATA
Organism: Eremochloa ophiuroides; assembly: GCA_038502445.1. Classification (NCBI taxonomy): domain Eukaryota; kingdom Viridiplantae; phylum Streptophyta; class Magnoliopsida; order Poales; family Poaceae; genus Eremochloa; species Eremochloa ophiuroides. The sequence goes on from JAHLJS010000006.1 coordinate 61,980,520, forward strand.
GTGAATCTAGTAGCCAATATTTCCCTCAGTGGATTTACGAACATTTGGACGACTATTGTATCAGTGCTTCTGAGATTGATGGTGAGACCACAGAGCTCGTGAGAAAGATGATAGTTGTAGGTTTGTGGTGCATACAAGTGATTCCGACTGATCGACCAACAATGACTACAGTCGTCGAGATGCTGGAAGGAAGCACAAGTAATTTGGAACTGCCACCAAAATTTCTCTTGAGCTGACAAGCATAGATATTTTCCTATTCAAGGTTGCTAGTGTTACCAGGTTGCACAAATGCAACTATTTGTTATATATATATGCAGAACCAAGCCCCAAGGGCATGCATCGAATGTTATTTTTGGGTCTGTAAGCATAGATGTAACTATATAGGAATTTCTGAACAGGGGTGCTCATACGACATAGGCCCTGTTTAGATCCAGTGCAAATTACAACTGCAACTAGTCACATCAATGTTGCGGCACATGTATGGAGCATTAAATGTAGACGAAATGTTTACATGTTTGTACTTTTTGCATGTACATCACGAGACGAATCTTTTAAGCCTACTTGGGTCATGATTGGACAAAAGTTGTCAAATACAAACGAACGTGCTACAGTGCAAAATTGCAACTACAACTAGGATCTAAACGGGGCCATAGTATGATGGTATTACTTTGTTCAGACTAGCTGCAACTGCAAGGACCGATCTTCTGTGCACTTGTACACTAAGATCACTGGACAGATGCATTACGAATTCAGTGGTCGGCCAGGCTGGGTTTAAAATTTAAATCGCGATGGAATACATTACATAATTAAAATGGAGACTAAACTTTTCATCCCAGTTCAGATCAGCATTGCGACACCCAATTCCTGAAAAAAAAAACTTGAACTGCCGACTAGAGATTAGTAGTAGGTGTTGAGAGCCAGTGGTTATCGAAGTCGAGTGCTCTAACGATGTGGTCATAGCTGAGATCTCGGCTGTCCGCACTCATCACTCATCAGGGCCGCCTGCCGGCCTGGGTCCATGTTTGCCTCCGCTTGAGTCAATAGCTCAATGCCCAGGCAGCTTGGCAGCTTCCTAAATCCAAACGGATGGCCGCGTTCCCTGACTCCAGATATGGTAATACCTAAGAAAAAGTCCACTTTATCTCCCTTATCTTTTGGCAAAGTCTGATTTGCCTCCCTCAACTCCAAAATCAGACAAACCACCTCCCCCAACTTTTTAAACCGTGCACTTTACCCCCTCGGAGCGGTTTCGCAGGCGGTTTGCTACAGTGACGGTGGTTTTATCTTTTTCGTTTTTAATTATTTCGGCTGAATTTTTTAAAAAATCACAGTAAATCACAGAAAAATCATAAAATGAAAAATCAAGTTTTGCTGGACTCCACATGAGTAGATCTACGCAATGAACATATAGTATGATATCCTTTAGTACAAAGTTTTTGCTATCAAGGTTTTGTCTTTTTTCTTTTTTATTTATTTTAGCTAAATCTTTGATAAATCATAGTAAATTATAGAAAAAACATAAAGTTGAAAATCTAATTTCTTTAGACTCCACATGAGCATATCTACACGTGAACATATAATATGGTATGCTTTAGTATAGAATTTTTTGTTGTAGTTTTAGATCGATGCTTTTTCTATAATTAATTAAAATAATTCATAGTTGTAGCTTATATAATTATATTTTGTTGGACTAAAACATACATATTATATGTTTCACTGTGTATATCTACTCATGTGAATATGAAAAAAATTAGATTTTCTATTTTATGATTTTTCTATGATTTATTATGATTTTTCAAATATTCAGCCAAATGAATAAAAAAGAAAAAGACAAAACCTTTATAGCAAAAACTTTGTACTAAAACATACCATAATATATGGTCACCGCGTAGATCTACTCATGTGGAGTCCAACAAAACTGAATTTTTCATTTTATGATTTTTTATGATTTACTGTGATTTTTCAAAAATTTAGCCAAAATAATTAAAAACAAAAAAGATAAAACCACCGTCACTACAGCAAATCCGTCTGCGAAACCGCTTCAGGGAGATAAAGTGGACGGTTTGAAAAGTTGGGGGAGGTGGTTTGTCCGGTTTTGGGGTTGAGGGAGGCAAAACAGACTTTGGCAAAAGATGAGGGAGGTAAATTGGACTTTTTCCAATAGGTAACACCCAGTAGCACCACCTGGTCCGTTCAGACTTCAGACTCACAGGTCCGGCCCAGGTTTTTCCTCGGCGAGGCCCGACCTAGAAATTTTCCCACGCCGAGGTCCGATCTCCCACATCCCCCACCCAACCCCACCCACGATGGCACGATCTTTTCGGTTGCCTCAGACTCGTCCACTCGCCTGCTCCGTACCACCGGCCGCCGGCGCCGCTCGTCAACCTTCCCCCACCGGCGCTGCTCCTCAACCCACTCCTTCCGGCACTCCCTACTTCGCACCCTCCAAGGCACACAATTCCTCCTATCCTAGGCAGCAGGCCAGCAGCGGCAGTGAACGGCTCTTCCTCTCTCAGGCGGCGACGGCGGCGCGTGCGGCTGTTCCTCCGAGCCGGCAGTACGCGCGCGCTGCCCTCTATCTACGGGCGGTGGTGCGCAGGCCTTGTGTAACACCCTAAAATTTGCTTTTATTAAAGTAGGGACAAATTGATTTATTTATGCAATTGTTTGGCATGTTAACCTAGCAAATAATAATTTTTAGCAATTAAAATAAATCATAAGATTTAGAAACATGATTTGTTGCATCCATGCTGCTCAATGATATTTTTGTTTGATTTGCACTTTATTGAGATTTGAAAATATTCAAATGTATTTGGAAACCTCCCCTTTTCCTTTTTCACCTGCTTGGGCCGAAGGCCGCCCGAGCGTCGGCAGACCGGCCCATCTTTCTCGCGCAGGCGCCTTTCTCCTTTGGCTGCCATGCGGGGCCTGTTGCTCAGAGTCGTTCCCTTCCTCCCTCTGGAGTCCGAGCAGGACTCGATGTCCAACCGACCGCCGCCGGAATTTTCGGACGAGTCCGTCCTGAGCACGCCTCCACCGGCCCGTAAAAGGAAGCCGCGACCCTCTCCCCTTCCCTCCTACTGGCACTGACGCGTCGGGCCACGGCACAGCGCCGTCCCCTTCCTCCGGACAGAGCCCGAACCGAGCACGGCTGCCGCCCCCGACCGTATCCTAACCACCGAATCTCCCGAAGTCCGGATCTCCTACGCCTCCCTCGCGCCCCTATATAGGTCGGCCGAGCTCTGCCGTCCCTCCCCACAAGTTCCCGAGCAAGCCACGCCCTCCAATCTTGCCCTAGCCGCCGCCCCGAGCTCCGCCGCCGCCGTCGATTTCTCCTCGGAAAGACTTCTCCGTCAAAATTAGTTGTTCTCCAAGCTTCGCAGCAAGGTCAGGGACCTTCCCGACCCCTTCTCCCTCAGTTTTGTGCACTATAGCCATGACGCCGAGCTTCACCGTCGCCATAGTTCCGCCACCTAGCTCGCCGCATCCTCCCCGAGCTACCTCTGTGGCAACCGAAACCATAGATAGGTTTGGCTTGAACTCCTCTTGCTTCCCGACCAGATCCTGAGGTGTGCCGAGCTTCCTAGCCCCGAAAACGCCGTCTCCGGCCATCTTGCCGGCGAGGAATCGGCCGGGCGCCGCCCGACTCCGGCGACTAGGGTCGCCCCTGTTTTCCCCGAGCTACCTTCGCCGTCCACGGCCGATCCAACGGCTCACAGTGGGAGATACCTTTTCGACCGGCACTTTTGCAAAAGAGCCCTAAGCTTTTTAATGTTCTAACCCGCGATCCTTTGGCGTATTTCTCAGATTACGCTTTCCTATTTAGAAAACGTATTTCCTCGGTTTTAATTCAAAAGGGCGTTTTCAATATTTACAGATTTGCCACTCAGTTTATTTCGGCCATATTTTATTCGTTTTAGCTCCGATTTGATGCGTTCAAGTCTCGTTAGATTCGTAATTTCGTAATCTATCTAATGATGCTACTGTTACTCATGTTTTCAACTTTTAAAATTCGAGATTAGATTTAATCTATTATTTTATTAAAGTAAAACTTGTTTATTTCATAACTTTTCCGTTTGAACTCCGATTTGCATGAACTTTATATCGTTGGAATCGTAGCGATGCGTAGATTATTTTTATACACTTTTCAATCTGTTTTCCTACTGTTGGTGTACTGTTTCTAATATAGATCTTGTTTGCTTCGTGTATGATTGCCTCGATGATTGTGTGGTGATTTTATGATCGAGTTCAGACGGTGAGCAATACGTTGGTGATCAAGAGTACACGGAGGATCCAAGTTCTCCAGAGCACTTTGATCAAGGTAAGTATAGCATGGACTATCCTTATTGCCTATTCACCTTAATCACTAAATTCATGATGCATGTGTCTACCTTGGCAACCATAGTATTTATTCCTAGCTTTGATCACTTGATCCTTGTTACCTATGAGATTGCATTTGAGTAGTGATGCTAGCGCTTGATGATGCCATGATCTTATAAACTTGATTAATTAATTATGAGATAAAGATTAAAAGATGCTTTTTAGCAACATGGACTAAGGACTTAACTGTAAGTATGACACCGGGACTTACAGCGCAACCATGAGCGTCATATGGCTCTGACTTTAGTTAAGTATGAAGTTACTTTCTATCATGTTGTTAATCCTGAAAGGTTCCTTGCCGAGCTGGTTGTTTTGCGGCTCCTGTCTTTGTGTGTACTGCTGCGTGTGTGTGCCACTAGAAGGAGGGCTCTACCACTCCTTGCCATTGCGCTCGGATTGATTAGTGGCATGTTAGGAAGGCTTTTGAAAGACTTCATAGTGTACCCTGCCGCACTTCCTTGGTGAGGTGACATGGGAGTCATGACCCTTGGCATATGGGAATCACGACTCATGGTGAAAGTGTGCAACCTCTGCAGAGTGTAAAACTGATATATCAGCCGCGCTCACGGTCACGAGCGGCCTTGCACGTCTTACAGGAATTTAACTAATTGAACATTGATTTATTTGAAGTTTCTATTGATGTTTATTCCATATTAATTATCATGTTTATATGATCATGCAAATCTTGTTCTTTGGTATAATCTATTGCTGCTACTCAATTTGCTAAAATGTGATCAACTAGAAGCAACCGCTGTCAAACCACTGTCTTGCCTTATTTGAGCCTCATAAACCCGTGTTATTCTTGTTGAGTACGACATGTACTTACGCTTGCTTTATTTTTCATATTTGGATAAAAATCCCGGATGGGTAACAAAATACTATGATGATTCTTCTGAGGATTACTAGGATTGTGGTTCACCAGTCAACTACTTCCCTGTGAATTGGAGCTTCCGCGAGAGATTATAATTATTAATCCGCTGCTATTTATGTAAAGACTCTGTGATATTATTCGTTATATATTGAACCTTGTGATGGTACTATGTAATTTGTCGCTTATGTGTGTGATTGATCTCTGGACGCACATAAGTTGGTTCATTCAATTTTATCCTTAAAATTGGGTGTGACAGATTGGTATCAGAGCAAAGGTTGACTGTAGGACGCAAACCTAGAAATTCTAGAGATGTTTTTCTCACCTTATTCATGCTATCCACCTTAATTTGCTAACTGCTAAAATTTTTATACTTCTCTTATCCTTATTCCATTATAAAAATATTCAGTCTATTCTAAATCTAACTTTGTCTTGATCTATATTGGAGAAGATGGTTTGTAGTCGCAAAACTGCACGCATGAGCACCGGAGGCTACTACCCACCGCGAGCTTTGGACATTCCAGCTGAAGACGACGTGGTGATCGCCCCGGAAAATGAAAGTGAAGAGGAAGCTATGTACATGGAAGATGTTGAAGAGATCCTTCCGTCGCCGACGCCTGCTACTCTACCCGCACCCGAAGCCCCCGCCAGAGGTGAACCGCCCAGGAGGATGGGATGGATCCAGGAGGAATATACTAAGTATCCAGAAGAAGATGCATTTTTCCACATAACGCTCGTCAACATGCTGACCCTCTACTACGCTGACCTGCAACCTACTCTCAACTACTATAGCATGGAGCACACGCATCCTCTACGAGACACCTACTGGACCACAGAGTTGAATATCAAGGTTTGGGATGCACAACATAGAGCTTACAAGACGGAATCTGTTCACAAAAGCGCCGCTCCACGTAGGACCGTGGAAGAGAGCATGGAAGATGCCGCTACTCATGCCTATCTCTACTACCATGGTCGCCGCTATGAAGATATGGAAGGAGATGTCCATAGATTCTACCCTCGCGTGGTGACTGAAGAAGGTGACGTCGCCATGACTATGCCCGAAATGGATCAGCCCGCTCTTAGAGCTCTAGCAAGATTGTCTTGGGCACTTATGGGAAGAGTCCATAGTTTGGAACGCGATTTGGCAAGAGCTAAGAGTGCCAACACACAAGCAGATCAAAAAATTGATGGATATCGAGCAAGACTCAACCAACCAAAGCTATTCCAGGAGATTCTCACACCTCCACCATTCAAGGATTCCGCTCCATAGGGTTAGGAAATTCCCTTAGCAATAAAAGACGCTAGTAGCGCTAAGTTGAGTCGAGTCGAGTCTTGTGTGCGTATGAAACTCTATGTGTTAGTTGCTTTGTTCTTATGAAATATTTATGATTTGGTTCTTTGTAATGAGTGATGAGAATTGTGGGCATGACTACAACTCTCTTAGTTAGGGTCTAAGATTTGAGAATTATTGAAGCAATAGTTGTTTTGGTTAAATCTGTGTTTCACCAAATCTGTTTTTCAGACCTCTCTGTCTTGTTAATTATTCTTAATTAATTTCGTAATTTCAAAAATTATGACAATTTAATGGGGAACAGTAGACTTCCAGACCTTTTCATTGCCATAAGAATCAAGTTAATATCCATTATGGTTAGAGAGATGTAACTATTGCAAATTGAAGTTTCTGCGCAGTCTGGCAGCCTGGACAGTTTCTGTTCGTGTCTGTTTTTGGTTAATTTAACTTTCGAATCTGGAGAAGTGATCAACATGGAAGTTGTAGAAAATTTTCTGATCTTTCCAACAGTATAGAGAAAGTCTCTGTTTAATTTCGGAAACTCCAGATATGATCGTTTTTCTTCACTGCTGTTATCGGATCTCGCCCAGAAAATTCAGATTCGTTATTTATAAGTGATTGCATAATGGTAAAAATACTAAAACTCATTTATGTGTTGAAAAACAGATGGCCGGTAACAGGAGGAATGCCAATCCACCACCACCACTGCAACCTAGCATTCAAGACCTCATCGCTTCGCAGAACCAGCTGATGCAAACTATGATGCAGTTCATTCAGCACCAACCAGCTGGAGGACCGCAGCCTGTTCAAGCTCCTGCAAGAGATAAGCGAGGAGAATTTCTGAAGGGTCGCCCACCTGTGTTCAAACATGCCGCTGACCCGCTAGATGCTGATGACTGGCTTCGCGCTATGGAGAGGCAACTCAACATTGCGCAGTGCAACAATCAAGAGAAGGTGTTATATGCATCTGAACAGTTGCAAGGAGCTGCTCAAGACTGGTGGGAATTATTCCAGTATGGTCGTCCCAACAATGCACCTGCTATCACCTGGCAAGAGTTTTGTGAAAACTTCAGGTCATATCATATCCCTGAAGGTCTGATCAAGCTGAAGCAGGCGGAGTTCAGATCTCTGAAGCAAGGACGGATGTCTGTGCCAGAATTCCGTGATCATTTTGTTCAATTGTCACGGTATGCTCCTGACGATGTTGCTAATGACAAGGACAAGCAACGTCTCTTCCTCAAGGGACTTTATGATAGATTGCAACTCCAACTCATGACAACCACCTACCCCAATTTCCAAGAGCTTGTGAACCGCGCTATCGTGATTGACAACAAGTGCCAGGAGATGGTTGATAACAAGAGGAAGAAGCAAGGACCAGGTTTTTCCAGGAACAACCGTCAGCGTCCCAATACCGCGCAGCAAAAATTTCAGCAGAAACACCAGGGGCCATCCAACCAGTGGAACCAAGGGGGATCTAGTCAGTGGAACCGTAATCAGAACCAACCTCGTTCCCCCTATCCTCAGCAGCAGCAGAAGACTCCCTCTCAAACACCCCAGCAAGCTACCCCGAGTAAGACTCCCATGAGGACTAATACACCGGGCACCCCCATCAAGTGTTTTGGTTGTGGAGAAACTAGACATCTCTCCTACAACTGCCCCAGGAAGCAGAACCAGCAGACTCCCCAGGGAAGCAACCCAAAGAGCAGATATCAGCCACCATCTAATCAAGGAAGGGTGAATCATGTGTCCACAGAGACAGCTCAGGAAGCACCAGAAGTTATGATGGGTACGTTCAGCGTCAACTCCATCCTCGCTACTGTTCTTTTTGATTCCAGTGCTTCGCATTCTTTCGTATCACAAAGTTTTGTTAGAGTACGGAGTATACCACTTTTAGCTCTACAAAACCCAATATTAGTAAATTCACCGGGTGGGGCTATGCAAGCTCAATATTACTGTCATTCGGTTAATATTGCTCTAAGGGGGGTAGACTTTAAAGTGAAGCTTACCGTAATAAGAACAGCTGGGATTGATGTCATATTGGGTCTGGATTGGATGAAGAAAAATAAGGCAGTTATTCAGTGTGAGGAGAAGGTCGTTGTGTTAACTACGCCTAAAGGAGACAAAATCAGTGTTGATGTAGTAATGCAACCACCACCTACAGCGACAGTTAATCAACTCCAGGAGGATGACAGCCAGCTAAATCACGTTGTGGATGAGTTTCCGGACGTATTCCCTGATGAATTGCCAGGTATGCCACCCGACCGCGACATTGAATTTATTATTGAATTATTGCCTGGAACTGCACCCATAGCTAAGCGTCCATATAGAATGGGAGTAAATGAGTTAGAAGAACTTAAGAAACAAATTAATGAATTATTAGACAAAGGTTTTATTCGGCCTAGTTCTTCACCTTGGGGAGCACCAGTTATTTTTGTTGATAAGAAAGATGGAAGTCAGCGGATGTGTGTGGATTATCGGTCACTTAATGAGGTTACTATCAAGAATAAATATCCATTGCCTAGAATTGATGATTTGTTTGACCAATTGAGAGGAGCCTGTGTGTTTTCCAAGATTGATCTTCGTTCCGGTTATCATCAACTAAAAATTCGTGCTACCGATATACCTAAGACAGCTTTTACTACACGCTATAGATTATATGAGTACACCGTGATGTCCTTTGGATTGACCAATGCACCTGCCTACTTTATGTATCTGATGAATAAAGTATTTATGGAGTACCTAGACAAGTTTGTTGTGGTATTTATTGATGATATTTTAATTTATTCGAAAAATAAGGAGGAACATGCTGAACATTTAAGATTGGTGCTACAAAAATTACGAGAGCATAAGTTGTATGCTAAGCGGAGCAAGTGTGAATTTTGGTTAAAAGAAGTTGCCTTTCTGGGTCATATTGTCTCCAATGGTGGTATAGCGGTTGATCCTAACAAAGTAGAAGATGTTCTAAATTGGAAGCCACCAACAACTGTTAGCGAGATTTGTAGTTTTCTGGGATTAGCAGGGTATTACAGGAGATTTATTGAAGGGTTCTCAAAGCTTGCTAAGCCTATGACTGCTTTATTAGAAAAGAATGCTAAGTTTGTTTGGTCGGAAAAATGTCAAAAGAATTTTGAAGAATTGAAGAAAAGATTAACCACAGCCCCCGTGTTGACTTTGCCGGATTTGAGCAAGAGATTTGCTATATATTGCGATGCATCTCGTCAAGGCTTGGGTTGTGTTCTTATGCAAGAAGGAAGAGTTGTGGCCTATGCGTCAAGACAGCTGAGAAAACATGAATTGAATTATCCTACTCATGACCTTGAGTTAGCTGCAGTTGTGCATTCGTTAAAAATTTAGAGACACTATATTATTGGGCAAAAGTGTGATATCTACACCGACCACAAGAGTTTGAAATATATTTTTACTCAGTTAGATCTGAATTTGAGGCAACGTCGCTGGTTAGAGTTGATCAAGGATTATGATTTGGAGGTACATTATCATCCGGGAAAGGCGAATGTTGTCGCTGATGCCCTTAGTAGAAAGAGCTATGCTAATGAGATGCGAGTAACCCCTATGCCAGAGGAGTTATGTGCTGAATTTGAGCGTCTCAATTTAAGTTTGGTTACTAATGCTATGGAGATAGTGGTTGAACCTACACTAGAACAGGATATACGCAAAGGGCAGCTGGAAGATGAGAAGCTCAGAGAGATAGCTGAAAATGTAGTGGTTGGTAAGTCACCCGGATTTAGAATAGATGAACAGGGTACTCTATGGTTTGGAAAAAGGTTGTGTGTACCCGAGATAAGATCTATTCGCGACGCGATACTCCGAGAAGCTCATGACTCAGCCTACTCCATACATCCCGGCAGCACAAAAATGTATTTAGATCTTAAAGAAAGGTATTGGTGGGTTGGACTTAAAGGAGATGTGGTAGAATATGTAGCAATATGTGACACATGTCAGAGAGTTAAAGCTGAGCATCAGAGGCCTACAGGTTTGCTACAACCTATGAAGATACCTGAATGGAAGTGGGATGAAGTTGGTATGGATTTCATCGTTGGTTTGCCACGTACTCAGTTAGGGTATGATTCTATTTGGGTAATTGTTGATCGTTTAACTAAAGTTGCTCACTTTATACCGGTTAAGACTACCTATGCCGGAGCAAAGCTAGCTGAATTATATATGGCAAGAATTGTGTGTCTGCATGGGGTTCCTAAGAAAATTGTGTCTGACAGAGGTACTCAATTCACGTCGCACTTTTGGAAAAAAATACATGAATCTTTGGGAACTGAGCTGAATTTTAGTACTGCCTATCATCCTCAGACAGATGGACAAACAGAATGGACCAATCAAATATTAGAGGACATGTTGAGAGCCTGTGCATTGCAAAAAGGTGATAGTTGGGATAAGAGTTTACCATACGCAGAGTTCTCTTATAATAATAGTTACCAAAAGAGTCTCAAGATGGCACCGTTCGAGGCTTTGTATGGTCGTAAATGTAGAACACCTTTATTTTGGAACCAAACCGGAGAAACTCAAGTGTTTGGACCAGCAGTGTTGAGAGATGCAGAGGAACAAGTTGCGAAAATTATAGAAAACTTGAGAGTGGCTCAGTCGCGACAAAAGAGTTATGCAGACACAAGAAGAAGAGAACTGACATTTGAAGTAGGAGATTATGTCTACCTAAAAGTGTCACCTATGCGAGGCGTAAAAAGGTTCAATATGAAAGGTAAATTAGCACCAAGGTATATTGGCCCATTCAAGATTCTAGCAAGACGCGGAGAAGTACCTTATCAGCTAGAATTACCCGAAAGTTTGTCGGGTGTTCATGATGTGTTTCATATATCCCAACTTAGAAAGTGTTTGCGAGTGCCCGAAGAGCAAATACCATTGGAGGAATTGGTTGTTAAAGAAGATCTCACGTATGAGGAATACCCAGTTAAAATATTGGAAACAGCAGAGCGAGTCACAAGGAGCAGAATTATAAAAATGTGCAAGGTTCAGTGGAATCGGTATACAGAGGATGAGGCAACCTGGGAAAGAGAGGAAGAATTGAGAAAGTCATATCCTCAACTTTTTGAGTAAGCACTAACTAATCTCGAGGACGAGATTAATTTTAAGGGGGTAGAATTGTAACACCCTAAAATTTGCTTTTATTAAAGTAGGGACAAATTGATTTATTTATGCAATTGTTTGGCATGTTAACCTAGCAAATAATAATTTTTAGCAATTAAAATAAATCATAGGATTTAGAAACATGATTTGTTGCATCCATGCTGCTCAATGATATTTTTGTTTGATTTGCACTTTATTGAGATTTGAAAATATTCAAATGTATTTGAACACCTCCCCTTTTCCTTTTTCACCTGCTTGGGCCGAAGACCGCCCGAGCGTCGGCAGACCGGCCCATCTTCCTCGCGCAGGCGCCTTTCTCCTTTGGCTGCCATGCGGGGCCTGTTGCTCAGAGTCGTCCCCTTCCTCCCTCTGGAGTCCGAGCAGGACTCGATGTCCAACCGACCGCCGCCGGAATTTTCGGACGAGTCCGTCCTGAGCACGCCTCCACCGGCCCGTAAAAGGAAACCGCGACCCTCTCCCCTCCCCTCCTACTGGCACTGACGCGTCGGGCCACGGCACAGCGCCGTCCCCTTCCTCCGGACAGAGCCCGAACCGAGCACGGCTGCCGCCCCCGACCGTATCCTAACCACCGAATCTCCCGAAGTCCGGATCTCCTACGCCTCCCTCGCGCCCCTATATAGGTCGGCCGAGCTCTGCCGTCCCTCCCCACAAGTTCCCGAGCAAGCCACGCCCTCCAATCTTGCCCTAGCCGCCGCCCTGAGCTCCGCCGTCGCCCCGAGCTCCGCCGCCGCCGTCGATTTCTCCTCGGAAAGACTTCTCCGTCGAAATTGGTTGTTCTCCAAGCTTCGCAGCAAGGTCAGGGACCTTCCCGACCCCTTCTCCCTCAGTTTTGTGCACTATAGCCATGACGCCGAGCTTCACCGTCGCCATAGTTCCGCCACCTAGCTCGCCGCATCCTCCCCGAGCTAGCTCTGTGGCAACCGAAACCATAGATAGGTTTGGCTTGAACTCCTCTTGCTTCCCGACCAGATCCCGAGGTGTGCCGAGCTTCCTAGCCCCGAAAACGCCGTCTCCGGCCATCTTGCCGGCGAGGAATCGGCCGGGCGCCGCCCGACTCCGGCGACCAGGGTCGCCCCTCTTTTCCCCGAGCTACCTTCGCCGTCCACGGCCGATCCAACGGCTCACAGTGGGAGATACCTTTTCGACCGGCACTTTTGCAAAAGAGCCCTAAGCTTTTTAATGTTCTAACCCGCGATCCTTTGGCTTATTTCTCAGATTACGCTTTCCTATTTAGAAAACGTATTTCCTCAGTTTTAATTCAAAAGGGCGTTTTCAATATTTACAGATTTGCCACTCAGTTTATTTCGGCCATATTTTATTCGTTTTAGCTCCGATTTGATCCGTTCAAGTCTCGTTAGATTCGTAATTTCGTAATCTATCTAATGATGCTACTGTTACTCATGTTTTCAACTTTTAAAATTCGAGATTAGATTTAATCTATTATTTTATTAAAGTAAAACTTGTTTATTTCATAACTTTCCCGTTTGAACTCCGATTTGCATGAACTTTATATCGTTGGAATCGTAGCGACGCGTAGATTATTTTTATACACTTTTCAATCTGTTTTCCTACTATTGGTGTACTGTTTCTAATATAGATCTTATTTGCTTCGTGTATGATTGCCTCGATGATTGTGTGGTGATTTTATGATCGAGTTCAGACGGTGAGCAATACGTTGGTGATCAAGAGTACACGGAGGATCCAAGTTCTCCAGAGCACTTTGATCAAGGCAAGTATAGCATTGACCATCCTTGTTGCCTATTCACCTTAATCACTAAATTCATGATGCATGTGTCTACCTTGGCAATCATAGTATTTATTCCTAGCTTTGATCACTTGATCCTTGTTACCTATGAGATTGCATTTGAGTAGTGATGCTAGCGCTTGATGATGCCATGATCTTATAAACTTGATTAATTAATTATGAGATAAAGATTAAAAGATGCTTTTTAGCAACATGGACTAAGGACTTAACTGTAAGTATGACACCGGGACTTACAGCGCAACCATGAGCGTCATATGGCTCTGACTTTAGTTAAGTATGAAGTTACTTTCTATCATGTTGTTAATCCTGAAAGGTTCCTTGCCGAGCTGGTTGTTTTGCGGCTCCTGTCTTTGTGTGTACTGCTGCGTGTGTGTGCCACTAGAAGGAGGGCTCTACCACCCCTTGCCATTGCGCCCGGATTGATTAGTGGCATGTTAGGAAGGCTTTTGAAAGACTTCATAGTGTACCCTGCCGCACTTCCTTGGTGAGGTGACATGGGAGTCATGACCCTTGCCATATGGGAATCACGACTCATGGTGAAAGTGTGCAACCTCTGCAGAGTGTAAAACTGATATATCAGCCGCGCTCACGGTCACGTGCGGCCTTGGACGTCTTACAGGAATTTAACTAATTGAATATTGATTTATTTGAAGTTTCTATTGATGTTTATTCCATATTAATTATCATGTTTATATGATCATGCAAATCTTGTTCCTTGGTATAATCTATTGCTGCTACTCAATTTGCTAAAATGTGATCAACTAGAAGCAACCGCTGTCAAACCAGTGTCTTGCCTTATTTGAGCCTCATAAACCCGTGCTATTCTTGTTGAGTACGACATGTACTTACGCTTGCTTTATTTTTCATATTTGGATAAAAATCCCGGATGGGTAACATATGACTATGATGATTCTTCTGAGGATTACTAGGATTGTGGTTCACCAGTCAACTACTTCCCTGTGAATTGGAGCTTCCGCGAGAGATTATAATTATTAGTCCGCTGCTATTTATGTAAAGACTCTGTGATATTATTCGTTATATATTGAACCTTGTGATGGTACTATGTAATTTGTCGCTTATGTGTGTGATTAATCTCTGGGCGCACATAAGTTGGTTCATTCAATTTTATCCTTAAAATTGGGTGTGACACCTTGACCCCTCCCTGTAGTGGTGCGCGGGCCCCGCCGCCCTGCGACGCCGTTGCCTGCCTTACTGCACCCTGGTGCGGTAGGAGTGGGTACCGAATAACTCGGGAGGACTCGGTACGAACTCTATATCTATATCTATAATATATATATACCTACTAAAGAGAAAAGATTTCTTCCCTCTTTTTTCCACCCCTTTTTGTTCCGACGGTAGCGTCGCGTCCGCCCGCTCTCCCACACCCCCTACTGTCCTGCTTTACTCCGCGTCTCGGCTCCCTGTTCGTCACGTTTTTCGTTCTAGTCTCTTGTCCGTCACAGGTACGATTCACGCCACGTTCAACAAATACACACGATGGTCGGTCCTCATCGCCCTCGCTCATCCGAGTCCATCGCCCTCGCTCCATCCGAGTCCATTACCCTGGTTGTCTATATACCTACTAAAGAGAGAAGATTTCTTCCCTCTTTTTTGTCACCCCTTTTTGTTCTGGCGGTGGCGTCGCGTCCGCCCGCTCTCCCACACCCCCTACTGTCCTGCTTTACTCCGCATCTCGGCTCCCTGTTCGTCACGTTTTTCGTTCTGGTCTCTTGTCTGTCACAGGTACGATTCACGCCACGTTCAACAAATACACACGATAGTCGGTCCTCATCGCCCTCGCTCATCCGAGTCCATCGCCCTCGCTCCATCCGAGTCCATCACCCTGGTCGTCGTTGCCTCGTTGAGCACCACTTGCATGGAGAATAGGATCGAGGACGGAGTATGTCATAGCCACTTGCCGACCATCTGCGGCAGCAGGAGGCGCTTCTGGTGCCGCAGTGGTCCAAAGCCTTGGTCGACAAGGGGACTACATCTGACTTGGCCTCGGTCTTGCAATGGAGGCGTGCACGAGATGATGCCGATGGAGCACGGGGAGAGTTCCTTGGCAGCGGCGCGCGTGACATCACTGATGCTAGAGCAGGTACTAATCCGTCGATTCATGCCTTTGGGATTTAGGGTTCGTTTTATCCCTCACCGCGGCTGCCGCCGACGACGGCAGGGACTTCACCGGCCTCTGCAATGTGTGCCTCGCACGGGCCAATGGGGTAGGTTGGCATGGCCTCGAGCCGTCGTCTCGTCGCCAGGGAGGTGGAGAGCAATCTCCATGCGCTCGAGCGTGTCTGGTTATCGAATCCTGCGATTCTTGTATACACAGTTGATGTTGCACAACTATGCTTATGTGTGATTGATTGTCTAATAATTGCTTATATTGCCTTGTGCTAAAATTGTGCATTTTTGGATAGAGAGACTGAGAATTTGTAGTTGTTGCCTTCTTGTATTGTGGATTTTTTATCAATCTGGGTAACTTAGAGAAGCCTTAGGTAGCTGGGTTTGATTGTAATTATAACCCAGGATTTCACTTAGCATTCACCATAGGTTACCTGAATTCTCCCATACACTATTTGTTGTGAACCTGCTGAACTCATTAGTTAGTATAGAAATATACGGACAGGCTGGGAAGCAATTGCTATTCACTTTTTTATGGGAAAACTGTTAGAATCTTGATGGCATCACAGGTGTATTACTGTATCAGATTGTTGATGTGATTCCCAACAAATTAAGCTTACTCTAACATATATGATCAGCATTCAAAATGGCCTTTCAGTTCTTCTGAGTTTCATAGGATGGTGCCCATTAGTCATACAAGGTAGGCATACACATCTTAAACGGACATAATATACTGGCATTGTCTGTTTTTTTAATTTAATGGTATATTGTGAGTAGCGGTGGTGTGATTTTTCATATTGGCAACCTGAAAGAAGTAGCACTCGCTGCCCATGAACTAATTTTGTTTAAAAGTATGAGTGATTGTCTTTTTTCCTTGTGTAACCTGAAAAGGAAACACATTATTTTTTCTTAGTTGTTTCGGTCCTTTTCGTTTAGATTAGAAGGAGATGCACAAAGAGCATCAAAAGCAAGTTCAACGATCTCATGTCAAGCCATCCACCTCTGCTGGCCAGGTATGCTCTATTCAAAGTTAACTTCCATTTTAGGATGCTTGTGATGTTAATGATAAGATGATGTTAATCTGGGGGCTGGATAATTATCTGATAGCATACTTTCAGGCAACCTGAATAAGATAATGTTAATGACATGATGATGTTCAGTATATTGGATCCCTGATGAGCCCTATTATGCTCCTCGCAAATGCTCACCTGGCTGGAGTTCGAGGCTTTGTGATCAATGACCATATGGAGGTGCGCTTTGCATTATGGATGCAACAATAATTCAGAAAATGTCTTTACTGAGGTGTTCTCTAATTTGTTTTATAGCTTTGCCCTCTCTTACACAATCCATTTAACTATATATAGGCAATCCATCATGAAGGTATGTACGCACCCTTCCAACACCTTGATTGGGGTTGTGTTGGGTTGTTTGGTGGGGAAGGCTAATTCTGGTGATTGGTTGGTTGCTCTGCATCCACAGCGTCCGATCCAATTGGGGACGAGCTGGCCATGGATCCGATTTGGCCACGGTTGGTGCAAGGCTGTGGTCAAAGCTGTGTTCTTTGATTGATTTTGGCATGTCAAAGGAGCTGCTTTTGATGGAATAGTGGTGCTTGCAGGTTTACAGAGAAGGCAGAGAGTTGGAGTGCAGGATGTTGGCCACTGATCTGATAGATCAAGGGTGATAGAAAGCCCAGAGGGCAGCTTGGCCGATTGGCCGCTTGGATTGAAAGTAAACTCGGGATGCAGGCTTACAAGAGTTGGTGGCGTGCCCCTGCTTATATGGCAGTGGAGCAGCCAACCACTACAGCATATTCCCAGTATAAAGTAGATGATATCTTGGCTTCCAAACCACATACCAAAAGCTAGGTGAAAAAGTAAAAGTGCAGGAAAGTAAGATACAAGTAGCTAGGCTTATCTAACAATCTCCCCCTAAGCCTAGCACTAGGTGATCTGCTTCACGTCGATCCTCATCCTCATCTCCTGGAATTTGCCCTTGCCCAGCGACTTGGTGAGAATGTCCGCGAGCTGATCAGTAGTGGCGATGTGGCTGGCCTTGATGCTCCCATTCTCCAAGCAGTCCCTGATGAAGTGGTGCTTGATCTGGATGTGCTTACTCCTGCCGTGGAAGACCAGGTTCTTGGCCAGAGCTAAAGCAGACTTGCTGTCCACCTTCAGCTCCACCACATCCACTTTTCTGCCTAGTAGCTCCCCGAGCAGCCGAGACAGCCAAAGGGCCTGTGTTGCTGCAGTAGTGGTGGCAATGTACTCTGCCTCGCAGCTCGACAGTGCCACCACCCTCTGCTTGATCGATTGCCAGCTGACCAGGCAATTTCTCAGAAAGAACATAGTTCCACTGGTGCTCTTGCTTGTGTCGATGTCGCAGGCAAGATCACTGTCGTAGTAGCTGACGAAGCACGCAGTGCCAGGAGCCCTCTTGTAGTGGAGATCGTAGTCCAGGGTTCCGCCGACGTAGCGGAGGATGCGCTTCACGGCCTGCATGTGTACCAGCGTGGGCCGTTCCATGAACCGGCTCACGTACCCGATGGCGAACGCTAGGTCCGGCCGAGTATGTACGAGGTACCGAATGCTGCCGACCAGCCGCCGGTAGTGGGTGGAGTCCACCTCCTCCGCCTTGCTCTCACGGCTGAGCCGCAGCTTCTCCTCTATCGGCGTGTGAGCTGGGTTGCAGCCCGTCATCCCGCCGAGCTCTAGGATCCACTTGGCATAGTGAACTTGACGGAGGGAGATGCCAGTGTCGTCCTAGCGCACCTCGACACCGAGGTAGAAGCAGAGGAGTCCGAGGTCGCTCATGTCGAACTTCTCCTTCATCTGCTCCTTGAACCTCTTCACCTTTCTTCATCCGCACCGGTGATGATGAGGTCGTTGACGTAGACTCCGACCAGCAGAGCAGAGCACCCACCGCTCCATCGGTACACCACTGCCTCATGCGCACTCTGGTGGAAGCCCATCGCCTTTAGAGTGGCGTCCAGCTTCGCGTTCCAGGCACGCGGCACCTGTTGCAAGCCGTAGAGGGCCTTGCGCAGGCGGTAGACCTTGTCTTCCTTCCCGGCGACGGCGAAACCTGGTGGCTGTTGCACGTATACCTCTTCCTTGAGGTCGCCGTTCAGGAACGCCGACTTCACGTCCATCTGGTGGACCTTTCACCCTTCCTGAGCTGCCAGCGCGAGGAGGACATGGACTGACTCCATGCGCGCCACTGGCGCGAAGGCATCGTCGTAGTCCACCCCTCTTGCTGCACGAACCCCCTTGCCACAAGCCTTGCCTTGTGCTTGGTCACCGTCCCCTTCTCATCCTTGTTGAGCTTGAACACCCATTTCAGGGTGATTGGGCGATGTCCCGCAGACAGATCAACGAGCTCCCAAGTCTTGTTCTTCTCCACCGACTGGAGCTCTTGCTTCATGGTGGCCTCCCACGCAGGATCACCTTGTGCCTCTGCGTAGTTGGTAGGCTCGCCAGCGTGCGAGAGATGCAGCTGGACGAAGAGTCACGGCGCATGCTCAGAAGGTGCTTCGTCACCGAGGATGTTAGTCATTCGTCGGTAGCGAAGGGGCTCGTCGTCGTAGAACGCATCCATACGGTCCTCATCATCCTCCAGCGGCGTGGCGAACTCGATTGGCGTGGTCGGAGCCATTGCCGTGGTCGGGGTAGTGCTAGGAGACTGCTCAGCAGTGCTCGGGTACTGCTCGGCGGTGCTCGGAGGCTACTCGGCAGTGCTCGGGGACTGCTCGGCGGTGCTCGAAGACTGCTCGGCAGTGCTCGGCGGCTGCTCAGAAGTGGTCGGAGACATGATCGAGGATGTGGTCGACTGCTCCCCCGGAGCTGAAGACCGCGTGGTCGGCGTGGTCGGAGCAGAGGCGGTGCTTGGAGCAGAGGACGCTGGGGTACGCGGTCCTTCCACTCCATTCTCCCAGAGGTGCTCGACGACGAACTCCCAGTCCGCCGGAGTGTGCTCGCCTCCCTCCTTGGTCCAGTCCCAGCCACGGCTCTCGTTGAAGACGACGTCGCGCGATACCCGCACACGCTGGGTGGTCGGGTCGAAGACGTGGTAGGCCTTGGCGCCGTCAGCGTACCCGATGAAGATGTCGGGGCGGCTGCGATCGTCGAGCTTCTTCAGCTGGGTGAGGTCCTTGACGAACGTCACGCAGCCGAATTTGCACAGGTGTCCGACCTCCAGTGGCATCCCATGCCATGCCTCATATGGCGTCATGCCCTGCAGCACCTTGGTCGGAGACCTGTTCAGCATATACACAGCGGTCACCACAACCTCACCCCAGAAGCGTGCCGGCAGTCCTCGCTGCTTCAACAGTGCTCGCGCCATGGCGACCACCGTCTGGTTCCGCCTTTCCACGACGTCGTTCTGCTGCGGCGAGTACGGGGCGGAGTAGTGACGCTGGATGCCCTCCTCGGCACAGTACACCGCGAACTCGGCGACGGTGAACTCACGTCCATTGTTGGTGCGGAGGGTCCGCATCTTCTTCCCGCTCTTGTCCTCCGCCACAGCTTGGAGGTGCTTGATGGCGTCGGCGGCGTGGTCCTTGGTGGTCAGCAGAGCCACCCACATGTAGCGAGTGGCGTCGTCGACGAACAGCATGAAGTAGCGCCTGCCGCCGATGGTCGCCGGTGTCACCGGGCCGCAGAGGTCACCATGGACCAGCTCAAGCAGTTCCCGTGCTCGGTACTGGGCTTCGGTCGGAAACGGTGCTCGGCGATGCTTGGTGATGACGCACGTGTCGCAGAACTGCCCGACGTGGTGGATCACCGGCAGCCCGCGCACCATGTCGTCCCTGGACAACCTCCGGAGCGCGTCGAAGTGGAGGTGACCATAGCGCTCGTGCCAGCGCCACTCCTCATCATCCTTCCGAGCAGCAAGCCAGAGCGGCTTCGCGGTGTTGAGGTGGAGGATGTAGAGGCGATTGGCGCTGCGTCGTACATTGACAAGCAACCACCGTTGACGATCCCAGATCCTCAAGATGCCGTCCTCGATCTCCACCTTCGAGCCTCCCTCATCGAGCTGTCCAAGACTCATAATCGAGTTGCGGAGCGCCGGGATGTAGTAGACGCCGTGGAGCACCCTGTGCTCGCCTTGGCCTCGAGGATGATGGAGCCGACACCTTGGATCTCCACATTCGACTCGTCACCGAACCTTACGACTTCCCGAGCCGATGTGTCCAGGTCGGTGAAGAGCTCACGACGCCCGGTCATGGGTGGGTGGCGCCGCTGTCCAGGTACCAGCCATCAAGCTTCTTCCCGTCGCTGCTGATGTCGAGGTAGGCACGTGCTCGCGGCTCCTCGAGGTTGAGATCGGTACTCAGTGCTCGGAGAGTCGAAGCTTGAGGCTTGCTGCTCCCTTCCTCATCGACCTCCAGGATGTCGTGGACTAGAAAGGCCACGCCTTCCCCTTCCACCTCAGCGACATTCGCCGCTCCACGCTGCCGGTTTCGCCACGGATGGGGGCAATCGCGTGCTCAGTGCCCGGTGCGGTTGCAGTTGAGGCAGGTGTCGTCTTGGTTCGCCTTGCGTTCACCAGCCGCACCACCAGCCTTGTCTACTTGTCCTCCGCCACCACACCACCGGCTCCGTCGCGCGGCTTGTTCTTCATGCCACGAGGACGCTGGCGCTGATCCTTGGACGATCCTGTGCCCTCCTCCTTCTTCTTCTTGTCGAAGGCCCGCCACTGCTCGGCGGTGTAGAGGAGTTTGCCGGAAGCCGCCTCCGTCTCCGGCGCGCACTCGCGGTCTTGGACCGCCTTGAGCCGCCCGGTGACGTCCTCGATGGTGAGCGTCCTGAAGTTGAGCATGGTCTCGATCGAGTTCACGATTTGTCCAAGGCTCTTCGGCACGCACCGCAGGAGCTTCTCCACCGCTCGTTCCTCGTTGAGGTCGATGTCGCCGTTGATCGCCATCTGCTCCATCAGGCTGGTGAGGCGCAGCGCGAAATCCTCGACTTTCTTCCCGGGCTGAAAGGCCAAGCCTTCCCAGTCCCCTCGGAGGCGCTGCAGCGTAGCACGACGAACGCGCTCTCCTCCAATGTGCCTAGTCACGATCGCCTCCCAGACAAGCTTGGCAGTCGGCTTGTTGGTGATGGCGGCCCCGAGCTCCGGCGGGACTGCAGCGCAAAGGGCCTCCAAGGCCCGCCGATCATCTGCATAAGACACCTCACCATAGCGGACCGTCTCCCTAAGCCCGCGTGCCTGAAGCTTGACCTTCATCAATGGGCTCCACTCGTGGTAGTTGGAGCGGGTGAGTTGTGGCCTACACCTGCATCACCGGTGATCGACCGCGCCTCCCGCGGCGCCGATCTGGTGACGGGGAGAGACGACGGTGCCGCCTTGGACTCCGCGATCCCTCCCGCAACCCGCCTGCCTCCTCCTCCTCCTCCATCATCTCCGCGCGGATCGCGGCGGCCGCAGTCACCGCGGCCTGGGCCACGGCTGCTGCTGCCTGTGCCGCCTGCTGCGCTGCTGCCTTGGCGGCGGCGAGACACACCTCATGACTCTCTGGGATCACGGCCTTGCCGCCGATCTTGGAGTCCGAGGGGCTCCTGCTACTCTTGGCTGCGGCTGCTGCTGTGGCTACGCGGTCTGCGGAGGTGGAAGCCATGGAGATGGCGGTGGCGGCGATGGTGGATTTGGACTCTCTAAAACTCTAGGCTCCGATACCAATTGTTGGCCATTGATCTGATGGATCAAGAGTGATAGAAAGCCCAGAAGGCAGCTTGGCCGATTGGCTGTTTGAATTGAAAGTAAACTCGGGATGCAGGCTTACAAGAGTTGGTGGCATGCCCCTGCTTATATGGCAGTGGAGCAGCCAACCACTACAGCATATTCCCAGTATAAAGTAAATGTTAATTGGCTTCCAAGCCACCTACCAAAAGCTGGGTAAAAAAGTAAAAGTGCAGGAAAGTAAGATACAAGTAGTTAGGTTTTATCTAACACAGGAGGTATGTCCAAATAACCATTTTTTTATGGGCTTCGTGTTGTGTGCTTGATTATTTACTTAATTTTATTTCCATCTGCTGATTGAATTTTGTGTGAATAAAATCAGACATGACACCCACCATATCAAAGTACCACTTTCTTTTTCTTTTTTTAAGGGCACAGGAGGTGTTGCTTACCATGAACCCAGGACAATGAAACTTAATTGTGTCTAGAAGTAAGCACGTTTTGAGACTGAATTTGGTTTAAGCTGCCTCTGATATGATGTTTATTATCAGCTTATATATTGTTTGTGAGAATATCTCAAATGCATGTTGGAACTCCATATTATGCTTATGTAAATTATGTTCATGTATTCTTCAGTTGCATCACAGAATGGAGTGATCTACATCTACTAGAAGATGCCTCTTAGGCTGTTAGCACCCATTACCTTTAGGATCCTTACCTTTACTCAAGCATATCGAATTTCATAAAGGAAAGGTTGCTTCAGAAGTGCTTTCTAACATCCAGTTTACAACAATCTAATTTCTTAGATTTGCTTGTACGGTCATGTGGAAAAGACTCCCAAGACATTTTGGCCTTTGCCCATATCCATTTTCACTCCTTTAATTATCAAAAATTGAAACAATTTACTCTTTCAATTATCAAGAAATTGTAATAATAAAATTCAAATTCAAATTAGATCAAATATAAATACCATTCATCCGTAGCAACGTACCTAGTCTAACTCAAGAGTGCCGAGGGATTTGGAAAAATAACATGTACCTATATTAGTAAGTAGTACAAATTTTGCTTTTGCCGTGGTAAACCGCTTCGCTTTCTGATTTGAGGGCCCGTTTCAGTTTCCGATTCGGCGGAGGCGGCCTCGTCAGCCGCTATAAATCCTACCGACGGTTCAGTTTCCGATTCGGCGGAGGTGGCCTCGTCAGCCACTATAAATCCTACCGACGGTGTGCCTCAGCAGAAGCAGAGATTGGGCCTACCTAAAACAGAGGCCCCGTTTAGATCCTAGTTGCAGTTGTAACTCTGCATTGTAGCACGTTCGTTTGTATTTGACAACTTTTATCCAATCATGGCCTAAATAGGTTTAAAAGATTCGTCTCATGATGTACATGCAAAAAGTACAAACATACAAATATTTCGTCAACATTTAATGCTCCATATATGTATCGTAATGTTGATGTGATTAGTTGTCATTCTAATTTGCAATGAATCAGCGCCAGAGTCTCACGGCGAGGAACAGAGCAACCAGTTCCCGTGTGAGGCGGAAAAGTTTCAATTTTTTCCCCAACCTGCGTCGCCGCGTGCGTCGATATGGAACCGGCGACAGCCAACGGATCCACATCGGGATCTAGCTCGGGGCCTACCGCCGGCGACACCCGTGATTGGTCCCACTTGCCGGAGGAACTTCTGGTTAGCGTCCTTGGAGCGCTGCACGTCGCCGATGCCGTCCGCTCCGGCGCCGTCTGCACGCCGCGTTCCGCCGGTTCCGCCTCCCGTCGCCGAAGCAGCCCCCCTGCCTGGTCTACGCTTCCGACGCCATCGCCCCAGGCGCCGTCGCGCTCCACTGCCCGTCCACCGGCACCACGCTGCGGATCCCCTTCCCAGAGGCGACGCTCTTCCGACGGCCCCTGGTGGGCTCCGGCCACGGCTGGCTGGTCACCGTCGACGAGGCCTCCAACCTGCACCTTATCAACCCCGTCACCGGCGACCAGGTCGCGCTCCCACCCATCACCGCGATGCACCACGTGCGGAGCGGTACGGACGAGGAGGGCGAGCCCGCGTACCTCGTCTACGAGAATCTTCTTGGGGACTACTACAATCGCATGAAGCTCCGGTTCGAGGTGGACACGAGGCCGACCATCCTGGAGAAGGACCAGGCGTATGAGTGCATGTACTTCCGC
Source organism: Eremochloa ophiuroides (assembly GCA_038502445.1). NCBI lineage: Eukaryota > Viridiplantae > Streptophyta > Magnoliopsida > Poales > Poaceae > Eremochloa > Eremochloa ophiuroides. The sequence goes on from JAHLJS010000006.1 coordinate 62,004,945, forward strand.
GTCGTGCTCTCGGCCAGCCCGTCCGCCGCCGGGAGCGCCTGCGTCGTGCTGCTCCTGCACATGCCGCGGGGCGAGATCTCCTTCGCCAGGCTCGGCGATGACCGGTGGACCTGGGTCGCACCGGGAGACGACACGGGTCTCCCGTCGAGGAACGGCTACCGTGATGCCATCTACTGTGCCACCGATGGCTTGTTCTACCTGCTAGATTACGAAGCCTCCATGTACAGCTTGGACCTCAACGGGCCTTCGCCGGTGGCACGTAAGGTCCTCGACAGCATGCCGAAGTCTGACGACCTGACCAAATACCTCGTTCAGACACCGGCCGGTGACATCTTGCAAGTTTGGAGGTCCAGGGATTACGTCGACTCGAAAATACCGGCGGAGTATCCACCGGACTACGTGGACGACAGCATGAATGGCGTGGACCCGTGTTTGGAGCTCAACACGATTGATATGCAGTTGTACAAGGTTGACCTCCATGGACACAAGGCGGAGCCGATCAAGAGCCTGCCGGAGTTTGCATTGTTCCTAGGCTTTAGTCGCTCTCTGTGCCTACCGGTGATGGATTTCCCTGGGTTAAAGGCAAATTGTGCTTACATGACAGACGACTACGTAGAGTTCGTGAACTTCTTTAAGCATAACAGGCGAGAAATTGGTGTTTGGAGTATAGCAGACCAAAGCATGTCGAAGCTTGATGACGTCTCACCGGTTAATTATCCTTGGCTGAATTGGCCATCTCCTATCTGGATTGAGCCATCCCTTTTCTAGCGAGTGGAGGATGCTTGCAAAAAACTATTGTATAGTACTTTTTTTCTATATATTTGCTATAAATTGACTATTTTTTATTCAGATAGTTGTGACCATTAATCTTAGAAGTACACTCGATGTAGCTTCGATGGTATACTATACTAATGAATTGATTTCTTTTTTGCCACCAAATAATTGTATTGTATTACCTGTTAGCACCAAAATTTTTGAAGTCAATTGTGGCAAATATATCTGGAGATGCAGTCATTTGATGTGCTTAGATGTTCTGTCGCATATCTTTGTTGTTAGATGGATGTTCAAGCTACGGATTGGGTCGGTCGATATGAGGACCATCTCCCATCGTTCTTCTTGTGGATATTACCATTATTATTTTTTAATACTATAAGCATTAGTTCAGCAACCGGACGCCCGCTTCGTGGCGCTGGACGCGGACCGCGACGGCCGCCTCTCGTACGCCGAGATGGCTGATGCATGCGGGGGAGGCGTACGTCAGGAGTTCGGGGCCGACACGCCGGCGCCCGCTTCGACCGCGATGGCCGATGGGACAGCGCCATGGACCTGGACGAGCGGCATGCTCCCCGTGCAGATGGTGATCGAGGAAGGATCAACGGCCCAGAAATTCGGTTGTTTCTGGAAGCTAAAACAACCGAGAACCGACAGCCCTATAACGTTAAGATCGTACTCCCTCCGTCCCAAAATAGATGTCATTTTCGCTTCTCGAAAAGTTAGCTTTTTTTAACTTTAACTAATTTTATATTAAAAAATATTCATATTGAACGTACACAACTAGTATCATTAGAAAGATCTTTAAATCTAGTTTTTTAACAAATTTATTTGGAAATAAAAATGTTGCATATATTTTCAATAAATCTAGTCAAAGTTGAAAAAGTTTAACCCGTACGCTTCCTATAGCGTCATCTAATATGGGACGGAGGGAGTATGACAAGTTGTCACAAATCCTGGTCAAAACATTTGATCGACGACACTGAGAGTAAATATTTGACCAGACCAATTATGGCCCTGTTTAGATCCACTGTAAATTGCAATTGCAACTAATCACATCAATGTTGCGGCACATACATGGAACATTAAATGTAGACGAAATGTTTGCATGTTTGTATTTTTTGCATGTACATCACGAGACGAATCTTTTAAGTCTACTTGGGCCATGATTGGATAAAAGTTGTCAAATACAAACAAACGTGTTACAGTGCAGAATTATAACTGTAACTGGGATTTAAACACAGCCTACCAAGACGGCTGCAAGCAGCCAAGCATGGCTTTGAGCCTTTGACATTTGACACAACCTTCCTTATTCCTTCATTCATGTGACCGCGACGCCTTCCGCAACGATTACGTACTGTTCTCAGTTCTCTACTGCTGTCATCGTCAACACAGCTGTGTTCGCCGAATCTGCTAAGCCGGACCTCTCGTGTCCACACAACGTGACGATGGACCGGGCCGGGAATTATATACGAAGTGCCTATATAAGCTCGCGCGCATTTTCAGCTTACCACTACTCTGCTAGTATTTCTTCATGACGCGTTGTCGTTGCTTCTTCTTTCTTGTAGCTGTAGCCTTCCTGATTCATGGCTTTGGCACGCCGCGTGGGTGCTCTGCAGCGCCAACCGCGGCGCCGCCGTCCTCCGGTTCTTCCTCATCGTGCGCGGCTGCCGTCGCGTGCGGCGAGGTCAACATCACCTACCCGTTCCATCTCCTCTCCGCCACCGGCGGCGGCGGCGGCGGCGGCGCCTTCTGTGGCTACCCCGGCCTGGGCCTCGACTGCGTGGACGACGGCAACACGACGACGACGGTGCTCCGGCTGAGCACCAACAACAACACCGTGCTCACCATCAACTACCCGGCGCGCACCATGTTCGTGGTCGACTCCGGCATCGACCGCGCCGGGTACGACTGCCCGAGCGTCGCGCACAACGTGACGGTCGCGCCGGGGTCCGGGCTGCAGTTCACCACGTCGGACGCCAGCCTCACCTTCCTCGTCGGCTGCGCGGGCGGCGGCGACGGCGACGGTGCCCCGCCCTCGGGGTGTCTCACCGGATCCGCACCGATAGGCTGCGGCCTCAGCGGCGTGGCCGGGGACAGGGAGAGATCTTACGTCTTCCGGGGCGCCACCGCCGCCGCTGCCGCGCTGCCGGGAGGAAGCGAGTGCGCCGGGTCGCGATCGTCCTGCCGTGGCACGGTGACCATGCCGGTGTACGCGGCGCTGTTCGACGTGCCGAGCCTGTCCAACCTGTCCGCCAGCTATGCCAGGGTGCTCAAGAACGGGTTCGAGTTGAGCTGGGACAGCAGCTTCGACGCGCAGTGTGGCCCGTGCGAAAGCTCCGGCGGGCGGTGCAGATACAACCGGACGACGAGCACCGCTTCTGGCGGCGGCGGTGACGGTGACGGCCCGGTGGCGTTCAGTTGCGTCTGCCCCGATGGACGGTCGCGACCAACTGACTGCGGTACGTTAGGAGTTTGGCAGCTTTTATGCACGTTTATAGCCCACCACAAATCCACTGCCTCCTGTTTGTTCTCTATTTTTTCCTCGATCGGCCTCTTCTCCAGTTCCATCCCGCGCGCGGCCCCGCCTCTTCAATCTTTACGTACCTTAGCCTCACGCCGCTCTTCTTCGAATCCATAACAGCAAATATAATAAGTCTTACCAGACAAGTTGTAAGGTCTTCCATGTCATAAAAATCCTAGAGGGAGGTGAGAAAATACAAGAGAGAAAACGGGACGTTTGCTGAGGGTAGATGTGAGTGAAGGCATAAAGAGGCATTATCTTTGACCGAAGTTGAAGCAAAGATTGTCAATGATTTTTCAATCTAACATTAATACCCAGCAAGACCTTTTCTATCTTAGCTCTAAAATAAGAACCCGTTTGGCATCTTTAACTCTAAAATAAGACCCTATTTAGTACAGCTCAACTTCACTGGTAAAGTTGTTTTTTTTTAAAATAGCTTCATGAAGAACTTTTTAGATGAAGCTAAGCTATTTTGAAAATGTTATTTGACAAAACAGTTTCACCAACAACATAATGTATGGTTGTGAGAGAGAAATAAAGGAGAAGATTAGAATAAGCTATTTTTAAGTTTCATATTAACTCATCTTTTTGTGAGAGAAGGAGAAAAACAACTTCACCCATAAAACTATTTTGAAAAAGGATGTTTGATAAAAAAAAAAGCTCATAGCAGCTCATGAAGTTATTGTGAGTTGTACCAAATAGGTCCTAAATGTGCTGAAACAAAAGAAATGCAGTCCTCTCAGAAAAGTAAAGTCTCTTCCTTTTCCAGTTAAATAGAGATATTGTGAAGTGTTTTTTTTCTAGAATACAGTACATGCATGCACATAGTACACAAAATCAGTTCAATAAGCATATCGATCCATATTAGCCCTAACTTTTTAAATTTAATAAAGCCTTTTAAGAATGGCCAGCATTTGTAATTAAGTTGATCAGAAATTCCACCTTGTTGAAGATCTGGTGGTGCTACTCGAAGACTTAAATGAATAGCCATCGTTGTTAAGAACAACCGATGCCTTATGTATGTGTATTGGATCCGCTCTTCTCTATTAGCATGAACACATGAATGAGATTCTATTTCTCTTCCTTATTCTTCAAAAATAGAACCCCCCAACCTAAGTGCGGAAGGATGTTTTCAAATTTAAATAGTTAATAATTAGGGCGTTTGGCTACTCCCGGTGGTCGGTGGTTTGCTATCGTGGTGATTATCATGTGACTATATTCTAAGTATAAATGCAGGAATATATAGCTTCAATGATATCATCATGTTATAGTATATATCTATATAGTACCGCTGATGTTTCTTAGACACTTTCGAAACAATTAATCTAGTGTTTGTGTCTATGAAAGTTGATCCAAAGCATGGAAACAAGAAACTCAAACAACTATATATAAAACTTTTTGCAATTTATGTGTTTATGAAAATTAATAACAATCTTCATCTACTTTTCACTGCAGGGCATGGTATCACAAGGAGGGACATCAAAACATGTAAGAAAAACACACATATATACATTCATTTACATATGCAACCTAGTATAAAAATGTCACATATGTTGTATGTACTCACTATGCACAGAGCACGGATCTGAGCATTGCAAAATGTTGAGCCTTATTAATTGTTCTCACTGTCCATAGATGTAATAGCGTCAACGACGAGTATGGTTTTCATGCTCCTATTGTTTCTGGCCTATCTCATGTATTGCAAGAGAACATATGGCTCGTTCATCTTCTGGAGAAAACGATCATACATTTCGCCAAGAGTTGAAGCTTTCCTACAAAGATATGGTTCTCTACACCCAAAGGTTTACTCCTACATGGAAGTGAAACGGATGACAAAATCATTTGCACATCAGCTAGGGCAAGGCGGATCCGGTGTTGTCTACAAGGGTAGTCTCCTTGACGGCCGCTTGGTTGCTGTGAAAATGCTCAAGGAGTTGGAAGGGGATGATGAGCAATTCATGAACGAGGTAGCAAGCATTAGCACCACCTCTCATGTCAACATCGTGACTCTACTAGGGTTTTGCATACAAGGTTCCAAGAGAGCTCTTGTATATGACTACATGGCAAATGGTTCACTTGAGAGATTTATCTTCAACAGGCATTTAGAGGACAACAATTCCCTTACTTGGGGCAAACTATTTGAGATTGCAGTTGGCATTGCAAGAGGACTTGAATATCTACACAGAGGATGCAATACTAGAATTGTGCATTTCGACATCAAGCCCCACAATATCCTACTTGATGAGAACTTTTATCCAAAGATATCCGACTTCGGTTTGGCAAACTTAAGTGTACAAAAGGAGAGCACGATATCCATTGGTGTAGCGAGGGGCACAGTTGGCTACATTGCGCCAGAAGTTTTCTCTCGACAATTTGGAGTTGTTAGTAGCAAATCTGATGTCTATAGCTACGGGATGATGATTCTTGAGATGGTTGGGTCTACAAGAACCACAAATAATAGTACTAACTGGGAGAGCAACGATGAAATCTATTTTCCACTATGGATATATGAAAATTTGGATCAGTATTGCCTTGATGCTTCTGAGATGTCTAAGAGCGATGGTGAGGTTGTAAGGAAGATGATCATTGTTGCACTATGCCAGAAAACCTTATTCGTGACGCGTGTTAAGGCTTATCAGTGACGCGTAAAAAACGCGTCACTAATCTTGCGTCTGTAATAAGGTCACATTAGTGACGCGTAAAAACGCGTCACCGATAGCATTTATCCGTGACGCGTGTAGCCAATACGCGTCACGGATAACGCTTATCAGTGACGCGTGTAGCTAATACGCGTCACAGATAACACTTATCAGTGACGCGTGTATCCAATACGCGTCACGGATAACATTTATCTGTGACGTGTCCAGCCAATACGCGTCACGGATAACACTTTATCAGTGACACGTCCAGCCAATACGCGTCACTGATAACGATTTCAAAAAAGAAAAAAAAATACGATGATCCTGTATATATGCAATGATCCTATATATATATATTATTGATCACATTTACATGTCATCGAAATACAAATGTTTTGTGTTCACATATTACACAGGTCCGACCCCTAGCTATATTGAGTTCCGAGGAGCACACAACTAGACAAAAGATGTTAACTGTACCCTTTGTCTTTTTTCATTCCAGATTAATATTGCTCACATTGTCTTAGTTGCCAATGTACCATCTCTGTTATGAGAACCAAAAGCTTCACTTTCAGCATTGACATGACCCAGTAACCTACAAGGAAGATTCAATTTAGTAGATTTTAAAAAACAAAGTTCACCAATGGTCTGATGTGTAGGGGTATTTTGCAAACTGCTTACAGAGAATATGTGTACTTATTCAGAAATGAATAGCAGCAAGATAATGCATTAACTTCCAATTTCTAAATTCCCAACTCTTCCCAGAATAGTTCCTCTATATATGTATATGTACTACAGATTGCTCAATGAAAAATTGTCAATCAAGTCCTAGGAAATATATTCCACTTGGCATCAAGCAATCTGTAAAAAGTCAAGAGGGTGGATGCAGATTCCAGTACCTGACAGCACCAGCCGGATGCTGTTGTGGAAGATGGTGTTGGGCAGGAGGCACCCCAGCTTGGCAGTCTCCCTGACGACCATGTCGTTGCCGGTGAAAAAATTACATGTGCATCAGCAAATTTCAGCAGTAGCAATATGTTACAAAGCTGCCAATACTAAGTCTCTAGGCTATAACAATATTTTAGCAACACTCAGATTGATGCACTTAGCATTAAAAAATTAGTAGCAGCTCAATGTAGGTCACCTCCAATGAGAAGGGCTCTCTTGTGGCTATCAGGATCAGCAGTTGCACACTGCATTTAATTGTATGGTTAAAACATGATCCTAACCTTGTCCTCACCAGATGATGGTCCTAAGGTGGAGTTAAGAGCAGCATTGACAAGGTTACAGTATTAGCTTACATCAAGTACAACTCTGTGTATAAAAAGAAATATGATACAAATTAGTGGTACCAACTCAGTGTTTAGATGGCTTGCCAGTTCACGCAGAAAAAAAATAGCATGGTTATTGTTTGGCTGTGATACAATGAGCTTTGGTATAACTGATGGAACCATTCTCTTAATCAGCTCTACAGTCTTAATACCTACAATGTCCTCAGCGAATTCCTTAATTATTGCTGGATGAGTCACAAGTCTAGATGACAGATAGTCATATAAATTATTTCTAGCACTATAGTGCTTACTTATAAACGCTGCTGTGGACAAAGAGCACAGGCAGATCATTCCGTTCAGTTTGGCAAAACAGATCAAGTTTGACATATTATTTCTTCCCTTGTCCTTAGTCTCACATGCTGCACGTCATGACCCCAACAATTAAATAGTCAAGATCACGAACATCTTTATAGTGTAGATGCTCAGTAAGTGCTCACAGAAGTGCAGGCCAGACAAACTCACCTTCGGTGCCGTCCATCCGGTCATAACCAATGGGTAGCTCAGCATATAACAGTGCCCAAACAGACAGTCGTATAAATGATTCAACAAGTGGATTTACATGATCATGTGCTTCATCCTACAAGACAAATACAAATAAACTAGTTTGAATCTGCTATCTTACTGTCTTAGCTGCAAACAGAGACCAAAATTGTTAAAAGCATCAAAGTAAACTAGTTTGAATATGCTATCTTACTGTCTTAGCTTAGATAGTACTACATGGTGCAAGATTAGTACATGACACTACTAATAAATTTTAGGGCAGACATGTAAACTGGTTTCGGGCTGTAATAAGTCTGTCGCTACTTCACCAGATATAGACAAAAAAGAAATTACAGTTGCAACTAAACAATCGTAGATGTAGATGGAACAGCAAAATATCAGAGAATTGTTTTTCCTTTTTCCTCTATTATGATCTTGAGTTCTTGACAAACCTCTCTTCGGTATGCTTTAACTCTGAATTAGTACAGATATGGGCACCAAAAAAACTCTCTAAGTTCAGCAAATGATGAATACATGAATAAGAAAAAATAGAACTATGGCATGTAAGAGTTATTCAACAGAAACATAATCTTTTTTCTAGCTAAATGGAGTTGAAGAAAAAAAAATCATGGCATGACTCTGCTGGAGATGAGGCAGAACAATTGTGTCCTAACTGGCTCATCATGATCAAAAGGCTAGAGGCACGACTGTACCAGGACAACTATGCAGAAAAAAATGCACAATAATACATACTCCAGTCACCTTTTGCAGAGTGCTTCCTGCACTCCTTGTTCTTCCAGATAGTCCTGACTCCTGAACAGGCCAAATTCCAATGAACTCACTGCACAAGCCAAGATAACAGAAAAAAAAAGATAAGTTTGAGAGTCTACAATAATTAAGAAGCATTGGCAGGGCTGAATTCCTTCACCTCAGATTTGGGTGTGCATAATATTCTCATTATCTAATCAGTGAACTACTTATGTCCTACTTAGTCATGAGTATGCTCAGTATCTAAAATGCTGCATAATATGTTCAGAGTTCAGGGAAAAAAAATTATGTTCAGAGTTCAGAAAAGCAGAGAGCTTACACTGCAAAAATTAGTTCCTATAATAAGAGGCTGTAAGTGATTCCAGCAAGAGTACATCATACAAACACTTGTGTACATGGAAAACAGAGGTTAGAAAAGACTTGAGGATAAATGGAAAACACATGCATGCTAGCTAAGGTTTTTTTTTTTTTAACTGAGCATAAGTTTCGCCACTGCAGCCACCTACTTAACATCAGTTTTGAAAATTAAAGATAAGAGCTGACAGGTAGACAATGCTTTCGGGAATTTAACTTTACTATATGCTTATCTTAATATTGATGCAGGACATTGAAACACATTATCACTGCAGTCTCACCAGCAGCCGTAATAGGAATTAGGAATTTTCATATGATCATATTTACAGTAAGCCGAGCAGATATGAATAGTATGCACACAATTAATAAAAGGTCGAATCTCATAGAACTAAAAGTAATCAAATGCTCACCAAGAAAAACTGTCATTTCCTTTTTCAGCAGCCACACTAACCAAATTCCAAACACTGAAAAAAAAACAACACTGCTACTGCCGATTCAGATATAGGCACAGAGAAAATTAACTATCTCAGGTGGGGGAGCATTGGATTAACTGAACTTTTAGGTAAGTACTGACCGGATGAACCATTTCAGTTACACAATCATAGGCTACGCATATAGGATGTGTAAAATCCGATAACAGCTGGGACTGTCTACGTACAAAGGATGTGTAAAATTCGATCAACAGCAGGCAGGAAAAATGGAATAGATGGCCAACAAATCAATAAGGAAGCACCTAAAACATGTAAGAGGTAATTGCACATTGAATCAGTGAAAGCTTGGCTGCCTAGGTAAGTAACTAAAGTAGAATGAGATAGGGAAAAGAGAGAGGTCGCCGCACCTGTGCCGGATCTGAGCGGAGAGGGAGAGCGGTCCTGAGCTCCGCCACGTCGCAGCTGTAAATGATTTCAGACATTTTGGTTTCCAAATTTGAATAATGTATGAAATTTGTCCCAATTTGCTACCATTGGCCTTATCCCAAATTGCTACCATTGGCCTCCTTGGAAATGAAATTTGTCCATTGATACAGTGCCACTACTATTTTTTTACCTTATCCCAAATTGCTACCATTGGCCTCCTTGGAAATGAAATTTGTCCATTGAAATTATTGTCTACATAAAGAAAATTTTCGTCTGAAGCTTTTACCATCCAAATTCCTGTCTGCATAATGAATATGAAAGTTGTTCATCAATCATTTCATTTTCAGTAATATGAATGGTTTCCAAAATAAAAGCACAACAAACAATAATATCCTAATCCTAGACAGAACCACCATAATAAATAATGTAGATTCTGGAAGGTTTTAAAGAAAAAGCATCTGTACATACAGGTAGCAAGGACCAGACGAGAAATCAGGAATTAATTTTTGGCAAGATTAGTATATGGAGAACGGAAGTTAGGAAATCAGGAATGGTATTTGAAAACGAAAACCTATATCCTTATATTTTGTGCAGATCTACCAGTTTGGGAGCCATCATTGGTGCAAGACAGGGAGGGATTGAAGGGGGCACACCAGAGATCCATTCGAGTGCAGCGGCAGCAAGACGTTGGGGCTGGCATTCTGGTACTGGTCGTGGTCGGGGCTGCTCTTGTCAGCGCCGCCACCGTCGATCCGCTTGGATGAGCCGTCCATCTCGCTGCCGCTGAGCACGGTGATGGGATTCGAGAGGAGATGGGAGGCGGTGGTGCGTGTGCGTCGGTCGGGTCGATTGCGCCGCTGCCGGAGGTCGGACGGGACGCGGCTGCTGGCCAGCTACGCCGGTGGGAGGGCGGGGCGGGCAGCGGCTGCTGCTGGCCGCGCCGCGCCGGCGGGAGGACGCGAGGGCCGTGGCAGCTGGCTGCGCCACGCCGGCAGGAGGCCGCATGGCCCGCGGCTGCTGGCCGCGACGCGCCGTTCGATGGCAGGTGGCGGAGAGCCGGAGAGGGCGCGCGGGCCGTAGCTGCTAGCCGTGGCGTGCCGCGCCGGCGGGTGAGCGCGCGGGCCGCGGCTGGAGGACGAGCGACCGGCGGGATGAGGAGCGCCGGCGCCGCTGGGGGGAAGCGGGGTCGAGCGTCGAGGATAGGAGCGGCGGCTCTGCCTGGTGCCTGTGGATTTCGTGTTTTGGGGGCAAAATAGGATAGGATTTAGGGTTGGGGGATCTGTGATTTTGGACGATTGATTTGTGACGCGTCTAAAGAAAATGAGTCACAGATATCCTTAAAAATCAGTGACACGTCTAAATAACACGCGTCACAAAACTTATCTGTGACGCATATTCTTTACCAGTGTCACCAATATGTCCACATATCTGTGACGCGTCATAACAATATGCGTCACAAATATTATTAGTGACGCGTATTCTGTTCAAGTGTCACTGATATGTTGTTATTAGTGACGCGTCTTGTTCCGGGGGCATTGGCAGTGGCTAATCAGTGACGCGTCTTGTTAATACGCGTCACGAATAGATTATTAGTGACACGTTTCTTTTATGAGTCACAAAACGTGGTGTCACTGATAAGCGTTTGTGGCATAGTGTTGGGTTGTGGTGTGTACAAGTGATGCCTATTGACAGGCCTTCAATGAGTCAGGTAGTTGAGATGCTGGAGGGTGACCTAAAAGACCTTCAATTGCCGACCAAGCCTCTTATTCATGATCTTGAGCATAGTGCACTCGAATGTGCCATCACTTGTGTTCCATAAGCATCATGGTTGTATATTTATCTAAATATGGACAATATAATATAAAATAAAGGTGACTCGCAGAATTGATATATACTTCAATTTTTATTGACATAGAGTGAACTTTTCTTATCCGTCTTTTCCCATATGTTCTATTCTATTGCAAGGGGTTTCGTTAGTATTTGTTGTTTTCATAAGTAGTTATTCCACCATGAGCCATTTGTGTGCTATATCTCTCTTAATTGGCTGGTTGCTATAACCTAAGACTTATCTTGGTATAATATATCATATCATCATGTACAATTAACTTCGCCACGAGAATCTATCGACTTGTAGCTTTACTTCGGCACTTGTATTGTGATGTGGCTCTCTTGTCCTCGTTGGTGCAGATATCGCTTAACAATTCTCCAACTTTTGTATAAGATTAGACGAAAAACTGAAAGCTCACTAGCTCGCTTGCCTCGTAGCTGGCACGGCTCGGCTCATTATGTTAGCTCGTTAGCTTTCACGAGCCAACTCGCGCCAGCTCGTGAGCCAAACGAGTCATGTTTACAAGAAAATAATAGAATATATATTAGTATTGTACTCCTTCATATTTTATACTTTGCGATTGGTTGACCGGTCTAGACCCTATGAACTTGGGATTATTATGAATTTCACTATTTTATTTTAATGAATGTCCGGATACTCGTGGTATGATATGAAGTATAGAGTATAGACCATGGATATATAGTCTAATACTATAATATATATTATATATACTTGTATATATACATGTTAACATAAATTAATTTTGTTCGATTTAAGACGATTGGATGTATTAATTTTATATTATTACTCTTCTCAAGTTTTAGATAAATGTAAATATTTTTTTTATATATTTTCTGTATCTGGGTCGCGAGCCTAACGAGCCAGCTCGAGCCTTTTAACGAGCCGAGCCGAGCCGAGCCGAGCTGGCTTTCTGGCTTGATAAGAGCCTTACCTTTGTACCATTGTTCCTGATTCTCCTTGAGCGTGAAGGAAAATAGGCGCGAATGGAAGGGGGGGGGGGGGGGGTTGTTGCTGTAAGGGCAAATGGCGAGGGACAAGGAATTCCCTCCACTCTGCGTGAAAGAAACGCCTCTTTCCTATGTCAATCCGTTTTCATGGCGTAGGAAAGCGTCCAATTTCACCTCGCGCAAAACTAGCTTCCCTCCTCTTCCTCTCTCTCTCTCTCTCTCACACACACCTCATTTTGCCAATGAAATCCACATTAGGACTAGCTTGATGCTGATTTACGGTGAATTTACTCTTCATTGTACGAACGTGCATGTATCATTTGGCCATATGGCAAATGTGTCACTTTCGTCTTGAAACAATATACAAGCTCGCCGGCCTGGCTTTTACACTGTCACAATAGCAGTGTCCATCAACCCATATAAGCTCATCTAAAAACAAGAGAAAGCCAGGAGCGGACGCGGCCTCAGCGTATACACGTCGACGGCGACGCTGTTGGCCGCCGGATCCGGCATCGGGCGGCCCCTGTTCCGGCCGTACACGCGCTGACTGTTGGCCGCCGGATCCTCCATCGGGCGGTCCCTGTTCCGGCCATACCCACGCTGGGAGTGCCGCCCGCGCGGCTAGACGCTGCCAGGAGAGCCAGCCGTTCGTGGGGCCAGGTGGCGTGGGCGGTCGCGTCGATGGCGTCGCGCCGGTGCCGTCGCCGTCCGAGTGCCAGGGCGTCGTGGAGGCCTGCCGCCTGGGCCCTGTTCCGGCCGTGCAGGTGCTGGCGCTGCCGGCACGCACCCCCCCTCACCCCCCCCCCCCCCGGTGCCAGGCGGGCCTGCCATGGGTGGGGTCGGTCGACAAGGGTGGGGGGGTGCTTACGGACGGTCGCGCCGGGGGCATAGGAGTGGCGCGGCGTGCTGCCCGGGCCCTGTTCCGGTCATGCGCGGACAAGGATTGGAGACCGCGTCCTCCGGCTTTCTCACGCACGCGCACCTGCTGTCCGGCCGCGCCACTGACAATCGACGCCGTTGTGCTGTCAATCGGCGCCCGTCCTCCTCGATTCCGTTGTCGAACGGCTGTTGGGCGGACGGGCTGGCCCCGCCTGTAGTGAACCGGCCGGCGGTGCGTCTACGTAGCGCGCTTCCTGCGCGGTCGCCGAGGCTACCCAGGACACTGCATGGGTAGGCCGGTGTGCCGTGTGGGCCCGCGGATCAGTGGTGGTGCAGGCGCTGGGGTGGACGAGTTGGAGGTGTGCGATGTGGGCCCATTTCTGTGGCGCGGTGGGTGACCTCGGATCGGATAAAGAGCACGCCGGCGCATTCCCGCTCCTGCTCCTGTTCCGTTTGGCGACCTTGCGGAGGTAACCACCCACGCTCTCCCCTTTCTTGATTTTGGGTTGGATTCGGTTTTTGCCTGGCGCCTGATCTGTTTTTTCTTCGCGCCGAGCGGGTACCTTCGCTTCTAGGTGTTGGAAAGCAGGTTGGGAACGAGGGAACTGTGCAGCGACCAGGCGCCTTGGGAGCCTCGGAGGTGCCGCGAACCAGTGACGGTGGACGCCCGCCGCGGCCTGCTCAACGCGTTCGCGTAGGTATGACTGCTTACCGATTGTCCTGCTATATGTCGTGCCTCCGAAGGAGGTTCTGGTTGCGGATCTTCCTCTAATGTGCTCACCGTTTCCCGTTTACTTTTTGGACTGCATTTGGTTCGCGCCGGCTGCTATCGCCGTGCGTGTTTGTGTGTTTTCTTCTTTTTTTCCTTTTTTTTGGCCTCTGTGGATGTGTCCTGTGGTGCTATAGAGTGCGCAGTGGCGCCATGTTTGCTGTGCTTATGTATAAGATGATTGCCGGTGCGGCCGTTTGTGCTGCTGCTAGGGCGGCAGGGATGGTGGGTAGGCTAACAGAATGGGAGGAATTGGCTATGCAGTTTGAATGCTTGATGAGAGAGGTGTTCACGTTAACTAGATTAATGATCCTGTGGTTAATCCCCTGTTTATGTCTAATAGGTGACACGTAGCCAATTAATATATGCATGCATATTTGGTATCCAAATGTCAGATAGTATCTATTACTCTATCTGTACATCCAGATTGATGCTAAGAGTTCAACTCCTCCCCTAACTCAAAATGTATGTGCGCACTCATGAAGCATAACTCTAAAACGCCTGCAAAGTTACATGATCTAGATATCTAAAATGAAACACCGGAAGAAATCAAATCGTCTGCTTGATGAGGGAGGGATTGGCTATGCAGTTTGAATGCTTGATGAGGGAGGTGTCATAGCTGGGCCTGCTTATTTAGCAATGTACTGATTGTTTGAGGATGTGTAGCTTGCAATTTTTTGGTTGTCCTAACTTCTTGCCTGTCAGAGTATCAGGGTGGTGCCCGGTGATAAATTGCCCATGGTCCATGCTGCTGAGGCAGAGCCTTGTATGTTATCATGTTTCTTGCTTCTCACGTCCTGGTGATGTGTTTTACTGTCATAGCTTTAGTGATTTTTTCCCTACTATCCATAACTTCGTCGCGCCCCGCCCGTGGTGGCAATGGCACACGTCCTAGGAAAAGAAAGGGTATGCTGTGCTGGTTATGTTATGGTTTTTTCGTGCAATGGAGTGCATGGGTCTAGGTCTGTTGCGTGCTTAGTTGTTGCTTTGCCACAGCCGAAGGTGCGTGCTACATACCAACCGCGCTTTCGGCTACCGAGTGTCGTCGAAAGAGGAAGAAGTATCTAGATCAAAAAAAACTGGCTGCTGCAGGTGCTCCTCTATTTACCTATTCCCTGTGATTAGTTGGTCCGCTGTGCCATATACGATTCCATTTAAGCATTCCAATCTCTTGTGCCCTATACATCCTCTCCTAGGCATGGTTCATGGCAGCAATGTTGGTCTAAGCTGTGG
The DNA here is from genome assembly GCA_038502445.1 of Eremochloa ophiuroides. Lineage (NCBI taxonomy): Eukaryota > Viridiplantae > Streptophyta > Magnoliopsida > Poales > Poaceae > Eremochloa > Eremochloa ophiuroides. The sequence continues at coordinate 62,020,346 of JAHLJS010000006.1, forward strand.
TTGCTTCACGCAGGAATACATTGATGCATTAAAAGGTTTGCTCCGTTCGCATTTAGAGTGCTTGTTGTCCATGTCTTGGATCATGTGTTCGTGCTGTTCGCTAATTATGTGTTTTTGGTGTTGTTTCCTTGCTTGTTGTGGATTTGCTTCGCTCATTGGTCGTCGCATAGTACGTATCATGGATGCTCTGAGTATGGAGCCCCTCATATCAGTGTTGGTATTGCCACGCCATGTTTTGGCTGCATGAGTGTGTGATGTTAGAGTCCAGTGTCAAAACTGGTAAGATCATCTACAATAGTTGTTGCAAGGCTGGAAAAGTTAGTTTGCCCCCTTTTAGGGAACGTCCTGAACCACTTGCATCCTTGGCTAGATTTGATGGTGATGCTAGATGCAAACGTTTCCTGAGGAACATACGCCAGTATAACTGTCTGTTTAATTTTACATCGATGGGTGCGAATATAGATAGATCCATGAATGATGGCCGTGGCCCCTCTGTGTTCAAGATATCTGGTCAGGTACACCATCGTATAGGATCTCATCTTCCAGGAAATGGCCAGCCTCCAAAATTTCTTTAACTCTATGTGTATGACACTGCTAATGAGGTGACAAATAGGATACATGCTTTGCATCCGAATGAGCGTCCCTCTGATCCTCTAGATCCAGCCATTATTGGGCAGCTGCTGGAGATGCTGGATGTGCACAACCCGTTGGCTAGGCAGTTTAGATTGGCAAGGAATAGGCTAGAAGACAATGACGGTGAAGAGTTCGTAGTCAGAATTATTGGGGCAAGGGAGGGGGATCCTGTCCAGTACAATTTGCCCTCTACTGAGCAACTGGCAATGCTCATTGTAGGTGATTTCTCTTTGGATACCTTTCAGCGTGATATTGTTGTTCAGGCTAGATCCGGACAGCTACAACAAATTTCTTCTTTGCACCCTGCTTTCATGGCCTTGCAGTATCCACTTCTATTTCCTTATGGTGAACGTGGGTTCCAGATTGGTGTTCCTTACTGTGGTGTTCCTAAGGGGGGCAAGAATGCTCATGTCAAGATAACGATGCAAGATTACTTTCGCTACTGTTTCCATTGTAGAAAAGACCAGCCAAATCCTTTCCTTTCGTACGGTGCCTTATCTACGCAGGCAAAAATTGATGCACGTGCCTGTGTAGATGAAAATAGACTCTAGTATATCATGAAGAACCAAGCCAAACTGCGCGTAGAGTCTTTGCAGGGCATAGTTGATGCCGTCGATCGGGGGTGCGTAGATGGTAACGAAATCAGCCAGAAAACTGTGCTGCCAGCTTCCCATACTGGCGGTAGGCGCTATATGCTCCAAAATTATCATGATGGAATTGCTATCTGTAGAGTGTATGGCTCGCCAGACTTTTTCGTGACATTTACCTGCAATCCAAAGTGGACAGAAATCTCTGATGCCTTAGAGCCTGGTCAGAAACCAACGGATAGAGCGGATATAGTGGTTAGGGTATACAACATGAAGCTTGAAGAGCTTCTCGACGACATACGTAGCGGTGCTCTTTTTGGCCCTGTTAGTGCTGGTACGTGTGCTGCCCTTTGCTGGTTGTTGTGGTTATTGTTCAAAGGTGTGTTGTTCGGTTTTTATGTGTTTTTTGTTAACTTTTTTACCCTGTTCAGTGATGCATACGATAGAGTTCCAGAAACGTGGCCTTCCCCATGCTCATATTATTGTGTGGCTTCTTCGAAACACCTCACATCCAACACCTGCACTGATAGATGAATTCATAAGTGCTGAGATCCCTGACCCATAGAAAGACCCTCTTTTGTATGCCTTAGTTGCTGAACATATGATGCATGGTCCATGTGGACCAAACCATGAAACATGTCCATGCATGAAAGATGGCAAATGTTCCAAAAGATTCCCAAAGCCATATAAGAGTGAAACCCTTGTAGAAGATAATAGCTTTGCTGTGTACAAAAGACCAGACAATAAGAGGTATATTCTAAAAGCTAACGCAAGGCTAGACAACGGCTGGGTTGTACCATATAACACTTTCCTGCTTAAGAAATATCAAGCACATATTAACGTGGAGTGGTGTGATAAGAGCATTTTCATTAAATATTTATTCAAATATATCACGAAAGGCGCTGATCGTGGTAAGGTTTACGTACAGAGGGTGAGGGATGGTGAATCAGCAACTGCTGATGGCCAGGCAGGACCTGTTGATGAGATCAGGGAATATCTGGACTGTAGGTATATATGTGAGCAAGATGCCTGTTGGCGAATTTTTGGTTTTGACGTTCATAGGCATTATCCGTCTGTACAGAGGTTGCCTGTCCATCTTCCAAATGATAACTGCATAGTTTATGATCCAGATACTGATATAGTAAATGTTGCAAACGAAGAATTCTTGCGCAAGACGATGCTAACTGAGTGGTTCATAGCCAATCAAGAGAGTGATGCGGATAGACATCTTACCTATTGTGAGTTCCCTTCTAAATGGAGATGGGATTCTTCTTCCAGATCTTGGGGCTGTAGGCATCGGCCCACCGGCCAGATAGGTCGTGTCTATTATGTCCACCCCTCTGTTGGCGAGAGGTATTTCCTTAGGATGCTGCTGCTTGTGGTTAGAGGTGCAAAGAGCTACGAAGATTTGAGGCGATATAATGGTGTCCTGCATCCTACATTCAAGTTAGCATGTGGTGTTCGTGGGTTACTCGGTGACGATAAGGAGTGGTATGATGCCTTTGATGAGGCAGCCGCCTGGGCCACATCTTCACAACTTAGAAAATTGTTTGTCACAATATTACTCTTTTGCGAGGTCAATGATGAGCGATCTTTTTTTGAGAAAGTTTGGAGGCTATTAGCGGATGATATACAGTACCGGCTTAGAGATCTCATAGGTAACAGTGGCTATCAGATTCCTGATACAGAACTGAGAAATCATTTACTTGATGAACTTAACTATCTTTTTTCAAGAAATGGGGCTAAGATGAGGGATCGTGACTTACCTGCGATGACAGCCGATTTAGGAACTGTTTACGGTAACAGACTTATACAAGAAGAGCTTGACCATTGTACAAACCAGCTGATGGGTCAGGCAGAGGATTTAGTTGGGAGGCTAAATGAGCAGCAACTTCTTGCATTTAAAACAGTCACAGAAACTGTTCTAGATAACAAACCAGGCTTCTTTTTTTTGTCTCTGGGTACGGGGGTACTGGGAAGACCTTTCTTTGGGGAGCTATAGTGGCTTGGCTGCGTGCGCAGCAAAAAATTGTTCTTAATGTTGCCTCTTCTGGTGTGGCAGCTTTGCTGCTACCAAATGGTCGCACTGCGCATTCACGGTTTAAGTTACCCTGCGAGCTGAGTCATGACTCTAATTGCGGTATCAGTCGAGGTTCCCACCTCTGCGAGCTCATTGAGGAAGCGTCGTTGGTCATCTGGGATGAGGCCCTTATGACACATCGCTATGCGTTTGAGGCCTTGGACAGAACCTTTAGAGACCTCTTGTCGCATCAGATGGAGGGTGCTAGGGATCTGGTTTTTGGAGGCAAAGTCGTTGTGCTAGGCGGTGACCTCAGACAGATACTGCCTGTTGTTGAGGGTGGTGGCAGAACCGAGATTGTGAACGCTGTTATTGTTAATTCCCCGTTATGGCAGCATGTTAAGGTTCTGTCCCTAACTATAAATATGAGACTTCGCTCTCCAGACTTAAGCATCAAAGCACAAAAAGAAATCAGTGAGTTTAGCAAGTGGGTGCTAGATCTTGGGGAGGGCAATGTGGAATCCAATAGAAAAGATGGTGAGAGGGGTGCATCATGGATTAGAATACCATCTGAACTGTTGCTTATGCCGCAGGGAGACAAAATTGCCACGATAGTTCAGGCTGTGTATCCAGAATTAGCAACCAGATACTCTGACCAGCCCTACCTTCAGAGGCATGCTATTTTGACCCCAACCAATGAAGCCGCAGACACTATTAATTCACATGTTGTGTCCTTGATACCCGGTGACGAGAGAGAATACCTAAGTTCTGATAGAATAACTAAGGGCCAGGGTACCCATGATTCATACGACCTAATGTATCCTGTTGAGTTTTTAAATTCTTTGAACGGAAACAATTTCCCCCAGCACCGTCTACTCCTTAAGAAAGGGCTACCTATAATGATGCTTAGGAACCTTGACCAATCCGGTGGCTTGTGCAATGGAACAAGATTGATCATCACTAATCTTGGTGATATGTTGATAGAGGCCATGATAATAACAGGATCCCATTGTGGAGAAGTTGTGCAAATACCGAGGATTTGTTTAAATCTCACCAATAAGAGGCTGCCCTTCACTCTAGAGCGAGGCCAGTATCCAATTAAAGTGTGCTATGCCATGACCATTAATAAGAGCCAGGGCCAGACCTTATCACATGTTGGCGTTTATCTGAAAAGTCCAGTTTTTAGCCATGGCCAGCTTTATGTTGCTGTTTTACGGGTCACCTCGAAACATGGTCTTAAGATCCTTATAGAGGATTCAGACGGCGATTGCACAGATGAGACACAGAATATTGTTTACAGTGAGATCTTTGCGGCGTTGGCGTCCAGCCCGCCTGCTTAGTCCTGCTTCTTTTGCCCAACACAGATTTTGCTTTGCTCGGTTCACAGGCTTTTGCCTTTATTTTGCGCCCTGTGTATGCTGTCGTGTGGTTTGCTTGTCCATAGTGTTCTCTAGACTCTCTTATAGCACAGCCGGCATATATATTTTTGGTGCCTGACTTAAGAACTTTTCCTTTTATTCTACTTCCTGAGCATTTTCTGCCCTACTTTTGTGAGTTATGGTGGTACCTAGGTTAGGATACAGCTTGCCGATATCCTTCTCCTCCTTTAGCCAACATAGATTTTATGGCTGCCCCCTCAAGCCCTTCCACACTGCTCTTCCAGCACAACTATTTTACCGTGTCCTTTTGCAGCGTCCTTATTCAGCCTTTTGCACCATTGGCATCCAGCAGTTGAGAGTCTTTCAGGTTTGTTTTGTGCCCAGTTTGGTTACCAGGCCGTGCCATTGCCTCAGCTATCATTTGTACAGGCCTTATTTGTGCTGCTATTGTTTCCTGCCTTCTACAATCTGAGTATGGTTTATAGGATTTGTATTCTTCTGTTACATTTTATTCTCAGTCTGCTATACTACTATTGTCTAACATAGTCTTTACAGCTTCCTCTTTTGGATTTTCTTTTGTGCAGTGTTGTCCTATGGCTTTTGATCTGCTCCTTGATCTGCGCCCTCGCATGTGGCGCGCAACCATCTGTGTTCGTGTCTGTCGCAAGTGGGAATATCGTGGTGGAACTGACGATGGTCCAATTCAGCATGTGGACCTTGTGCTTATTGATGAATCGGTGTGTTCATGTGGTTGTTCTGTTAGTTCCTCCACAGCTAGGTTTTGGAGAAACAGTTTGGAGGTAGAGCCCTGCCTTTGACCATCACACGCTTCCGCACCGATTTTGTTGTCCAGTTTACCACCCCCCATGAAGCAGACCTTGTTGCGTCATCAGAAATCCTCTATAGTGACAGTTTTCACGCCCTCCTCATCAAATGGTCAAACCGATATGGTGCCAAAATCATCAGTTGGCAGGCCCAAATAGCTATAGACATTGATGGCTTCCCGCCACATACATTCCATCACAGCGCCTTGGGTCCCCTGCTTGAACGTCACTGCAGCATCCAGTCTTACAGCTTCAGCGAGTCTAGGGGCATATGCCGTGTCGATGCATACGCGCTTAACAAAGAATCTATCCCAACCTCTGGACACCTCGCATTACAGTATCCAACCCCACACGGAGTGACCAACATAGCGTTTCCTGTCACACTGGTAGCCTACAATCGTTTTGAGGCGCCACAGTTTGTGGACGACACCCATGCCACTCCGGATGCTGTCAGCTCTGCTAATTCCGTTGCATCGTTTGACACAGGTGATGAACATATATAACAGCATTCAATTCCACAAACAACACATTTCTTTATTGCCTTTTCTATCTACTTAGATTTACCGTTGTTTTGTTCCCTGTTTAAATTAGCCGAAGAGCTTGGCTACGATAGGGAGGTGCTTGAGGAGGCCTACGCTCGACAGTATGCAGGTTAACATCCATGACAAGCTAACTTTAGTTTCCTAAAAGTCCATTGATCATACTTCTGGACGGATTGCAGCCAATGCAAGGCTTGAGCGTGCAAGGTACCATGGACATGCGTCAAACAGCGGCTCTTCCTGCTTCACCGTTTCCTCCGATGAGCCGTTTTACCTGCCCCGAGGTATACAAGCAGCTACATCTCTGATGTTGTAGCAACAGACTCCAATTGACATGATACACACTAACGATTACACATCCAATTATCAGATTACTCGCCCCCTACTACCGTTGAGTCAGATCGAAGCTGGCACCTCCACTGAAACTGCCAACGCCGGACAAATCCTACAGGCCGTGACCACTTATGTTGGTCTTTTGTCTAGCCATATGCTGCTATAGCTTCTATCCTGTCCAGCATGCTGTGTTATAGGCTGCCTCTCAGCCCGTGTATCGTCCATGATCTACCCCTAGCATCTTTATGTGTAATTATGTAAGACAAAATGGCCGCCTCACAGGCCATGTATCGTTTATTATCTGCCCCAGCACTTTTATGTATAATTATGTAAGACATAATTTAGCTGCTATTTGGACAACCTCCGATCTGATGTAATATTCAGTACCCGTTTTAGCTATCCCTTACTTTTCTTTCTCGGCATTAGTCCGTTTCCTGACAGATGCATATGAAAAATCTTGTTTTCAGGATGTTCCGTGAGTCATTTCATTTCGAAATGATACTATTGCCATACCATATCCAAATCTTCTCTACTGATGTGCGCTTCTTTCAGTGGCAGTTATTCTATGAAGATGGACTGATAAGGTGCTCATGTTTAGGAAGATCTTGGTTACAAATTTGAAACTGGTTATCAACCAACGGGAGGTAGGCAAGAAGAAATCATTCTCTAGATGGTCTACCTGGCTAATAATATTCTGATTTCTTGATAGTTTACCTTACGTGGATGCAGTTCCTAGCAATCATGCGTAGAAGAGTGCTGCGGTTGTTGATTTGAAAGCCAATGGACTACAGGAGAATACATCAATACCGGCACCCGTACGTGGAGTATCAGTTCAGCAATCGAATTATCTCTTGTTTGATCCATATTGATGGAAAGCAGGCCGTCTCTTCCATCGGCTATGTTTTTTTTCCTGGTGGTTTTTGGTTATATCATAAAGTTTTATATACCAAGACTTTCATGTACAATTATGTACATAATACATGAATGTGCTCTGAATCGTAAAAATAAATAAGTCCTGTAATATATTCAGTTTGTATCAGCATTGTTGTTACGTTTTAAACGTTTTAAGTACTGCCACCATTACTCGCGCGCGCCCCTGCGCGCAAATCACTAGTACCTATTTAAAAACCATCGCGTATGCTCGACCTCAAGGCAAACTCAGCAGCTTCCATATGTCCGCTTGTCTCCTGACAATTTCATGAACTACTACAGCACTAGAGAAAGCGAAACTAATCGAAAACTTCTATGCGAAATTGAATTGTCTTAGCCGTTTGCGAAATAATATTCTGACCCTGTCTCCTTGAAAACACAAAACCTCTTACCGTGCTGAGCTTAACACTATGCTGAACAAGTTTTCGCTCCCGCTTCAATTCCACGATGTCCAACAAGCTTTCGCTCTCCGATTGCCTGCTCTGGGCCATGTCCGCTCTCGCCGCGGCGGCCTCAGACGATGCCCGAATCGCCGTGTACTGGGGCCAGAACGCCAGCGAGGGCTCGCTCAGGGACACATGCAGCACCGGCCTGTACGCGTACGTCAACCTCGCCTTCCTCTCTACGTTCGGCGACGGCCGCGCCCCGGTCCTCGACCTGGCTGGACACTGCGACCCGGCGTCGGGGGGCTGCGCGTCCCTCGCCACCGACATCGCCTCCTGCCAGTCCGCGGGCATCAAGGTGCTCCTCAGCATCGGCGGCGGCGCGCTCGGGGGCTACAACCTGTCCTCGCCGGCGGACGCGCAGGGCGTGGCCGCGTACCTCTGGGACAACTTCCTCGGTGGCACCGGCGCCGGCGCGCCCCGCCCGCTCGGCGACGCGGTGCTCGACGGCATCGACTTCGACATCGAGGCCCCATCCCGGCACTACGACGACCTCGCGCGGAGCCTGGCGGCGCTGTACAGGGGCGGCGACGCGCGGGGCAGGAGCAGGGCGTACATGCTCACCGCGGCGCCGCAGTGCCCGTTCCCGGACGAGTCCCTCGCGGCGGCGCTCGGCACGGGGCTGTTCGACCACGTGTGGGTGCAGTTCTACAACAACCCGCCGTGCCAGTACTCGTACGCCGCCCATGGGGACGCCGGCGGCGGTGCGCTGCGGAGCGCGTGGCAGCAGTGGACGGCGGGCCTGCCGTCCGCTACCGTGTTCCTGGGCCTGCCGGCGTCGCCGGACGCCGCGGACAGCGGGTTCGTGGACGCGGACACGCTCGCCTCGCAGGTGCTGCCGGCGGTGGAAGGCGCGGCCAACTACGGCGGCATCATGCTGTGGAGCCGCTCCTACGACAGGGGCACCGGATTTAGCGTGAAGCTGCAGGGCATCTTGCAAAACCGGAAACGGAACAGCCACGCAGGTACTGATTGTATATTCTTGCTGTCCCAGTCATTATCCTCAACAAATTAAGATCGTTTGATTGGCAAATTGCAGGGGGCGGCACGTCCAAAGATAAGAATAGGAGAATCGGTACGTGCTCACTCTTTGTCATAGATGAATCATTTCACAGTTCGGTTTCATGCCGTTTTAACGACCCCCCTGGTATGGTATCTATGCAGATATAATAGTCGGAGCAGTTGTCGCAGACGTTTTGCTACTGTTCCTGCTGATTTGCACTTGCTTCCTCTGCCGCAAGAAATACCGTGGGTCGCCACCTCCTGTGGAGTTATCAGATACCCCTCCAGCTCCAAAGATAGAACTTCCTCTCAAAGAGTACACCGATTCAGAGATGAACTTTGCTGTGGTACATTAAATAAGTGGTGAGCTGTTCATTTAGTTAGATCATTAGTCACCTGCCTTCTAATATCTGAAATATAGATTTATTCAATTTCCTATTTGGTAAAATGGAGTAAATAAGGAAAGTTCTAGATTAAAAAATCATTGCTCTAGATCTAATTGATGCGTATCTGATTTGTTGGATGTGGTCATGTGGCAGATCTTTTTATTTTGGAATTTTGGACATGACATATTTTGATGCACGTGTAATGTCTAACGTGTACTTTTTAATGAATCAACATGCAATATTTGTAACGCGTGTAATTTCCTCGATCCTTCAACGTGACAAATCTTTTTTATGCATGTACTAACATGTAATTTATTTGGAATAATTCTTCTTTCTGGTGGTGTCACGCTAATAGGTAGAAATTGCTGCATGCATCGACGAAATCACTTTTGGTTCTAAAGATCTTCGTTGCAGTAGCTTTCGTGCTTTCAGAAGAACGAACATGCAGCAAAATAAGCAGAAGCGTTAACAAAAATTGAGCTTGATGAATTTATGATTGTATATAACAAGAGTTTTAGTAATCCGGGTCAATTTGTAAAATAAACCATGTATTAAAAGGATTTGTAGGATCTTTGGTCAAGCCAAGTACTAGCTGATCTGGATAGCATCCTTAATTTGCCAATCTCGACAGAAGCATATGAGGAGCTTCATGAGCTTAATGAAGTGTTAGACCAGCAAGATTTTGTGGAGCATGGGAAGGATGCCTGGATCTATCAATGGGGAAATGGCTCTTATTCCTCAAGAAAACTTTATAAGTTGGTATTTCAGAATATGTCAACTCACCCGATATTCAAATGGATGTGGGGATCAATGTGCACACCCCGAATCAAGTTCTTCGCCTGGTTGGTGTTAGTAGATCGATTGAACACCAAAACAATGCTGAGGCGTCGTAACCTTCTGGCTGAAGATACTGCACATTGTGTAATGTGTGATAATGCTATAGATGAAGACTTGGATCATCTCTTCTTTCGGTGCCCCTTTGCGGTAAAATGCTGGAGAAAGATTGGTACAACCTGGAACCTTGATCTTAGCATAATACCGTGAATTGCTCATGGTAGACAGCAACAAAACATCCCTTTCTTTATGGAAGTAATTCTCATCGTTGCATGGGAAATTTGGAAGGTCCAAAACGGGAAAGTTTTCAGAAATGAGAGAAGCCAATTAGGGGTTTGGTTCAGGAACTTTAGGAATCAATGTGTTTTGCAGGCTCACCGCTTTAGTCCTGATTTAAGATCAGGTTTTTGCTTTTGGCTAGATGTTTTCAATTAATTTTGTAAGTTTCTCTTGTATCCTGTATGTCTTTAAATTTATAAAATGAAGTGCCGTGGGGACCTGCCCCACAGTTTTTGCCTTCAAAAACCGTATATCAAATTAAAAGGTAATGTTAATTAACGCAAACACCCCGTCATCCTCTTGCGTCCATGCTTCCCTGTGTATACGGAGAAAGGAAGTGCAGATCCATATTTGTTTTACTGCCTTCTTGAAACGACCTCAATTTCCGCGAAGGGAAATCCACAGGCTCGAATTGTAATTCAACAGATTGCTTGGGACAATTCATGAAATTACCCATATCTCAGTTGACACCAGGATCCATACAACGGTAATTAAGTCTTACATAAACATTTATTACATCGCCATATTGGCGGAATCAACATTCAGAGAAACTTTGGAAGATGCGGAAACGATTCATCCTTCACGGCCAACTTGAGTGTAGCACGTGACCCTATTTCTCGCCATCGTCTTTCTCGAAGTCGTACTCATTTTCGTCACCTGACAGCAAATTTATCAGTACGTTATGTACTGGCCACGGAGCCCACCTATGCAGCATTTGCTTTGTGGAAAGTGGATGCAAGGCTATACAAGCAGACCTACAGGCTGATGTTTCCTATGCAGCTGTAATCAATGTTTAAGTAGTCAAGTTTTATCTCCAATTACACCATCATCCCTTTTCCCATCACCACATCTCACATACCCACACCTCACTCTCATTCGACAGGCCCAACTCCCTCTTGGGCCTATCTCAGCGGCACACTACCACAGCGGGTACACTGCCGGAGAAATATCATCCAGGGGAAGAAGAGAACACTCACTACACTAGTAGAAGCTTCACAGGAAAGGTCCATAGCTAACAGGTTGGCATATGTATCGATCGATCAACCATACACTCTGCAGAGGTTTCACTACCCACAAGATTAGCCATCATAGGTGTTGCGCAAACACCTAGGCAGAATTCCGGGTGCTTGCTTGCCTAGGTCGATGCCACCCTACCACTCAGCCCTGGGATATTCCGGATCCTACACCGTTATGCTGAGACTGGGAGACACAGTACCGGGCCCATCCAGTGGTACTGCGCATCTAGAACGGAACGGGAACCCATCGACCGTCTCCGCCCACCCTTATCACCTCTCAACCTAGCAGTAGTGGCACCGTCCTACCAAGTAGTCCAGCCGTCTCCCGTCCATCAGAAGCGAGTGAGTAGAAAAGGATTCCCATGAACCTGAAACTAGTCCGTCCTAAGTTTGACCAAGCAGGCATCTTCTCTTAGGGGATACTCTCCACGTGCCATCACAGCACCTCCGTCCACGGGCTTCAAACCACCAAGTCTATCCCACCCGGAACCTCCTCAACAACTTTACCCGCCACAGGTATCTCGCTTGGGGATGCCCAGGTTGCACCCCCGGCACGACTTGCCCCACGGGCTTGTCTCACATCCCACTTGGTCGACATCAACCCTTACCACGCACCCAAGACGCACGCAGCACTCTCTCCCAGTGGTTATAATCAGTTATACACCGTCCCAATTCCACCACACAACATATAGCAAGTAGCAAGCAGTGGAAGAGTAACAGTAAATTAAGCAGCAGCTATCCTAGCAGCGGACAGCAGGGTAAAGTCTTATCAAGGCAGGGAATTCAAGTACACTATCATGCAACCATTCCATACATAATCATAAAGCAATAGCAACAATGTCATTTGCAATGCGTAAATAGGATCTAAGGATTTGGTGGGACGTGGCACCTTCGTAGTCGTCTCCTAGCTCCTCAAGGTACTCGTGGTCATCTTCCTTAGTCAGATCCTCCTCCGGCTCTGAAATCGAACACGAAATAGTCGCGTCAGCGACTCCTATAGAGTTTTTCAGAAAAATCCAATAAAATAAAGAGCCAAATGCACACAAACATAGTCTTAGATTGTAGATCTCATTTTTCTGAGAATTTTGATATATGGTGCGCAATTTTTGGACATCGTATGAATAAGTTATGAATTTCCGAAAATTATCCTATTTTCTGAAAATGGAAAATGGCCGAATAATCAGGGGATGGCAGCTCGGGATTGGTCCACGTGGCGCGGGTCCAGTAGTGCGGCATGTGGCGCCTCAACAGAATACAGACCCGATGGTCACCCACCAGGTGTTCGATGCTGGTTCTTAGAGAGTCGCCGGCGTCGGCGTAGCTCGGCGGTTGGTCGGGCGAGCTCGACGTTGGTCGGGGGAGCGTCGGCGTAGCTCGGCGGTGGTCGGGCGAGCTCGACGTTGGTCGGGGGGGCGTCGGCGTAGCTCGGCGGTGGTCGGGCGAGCTCAACGTTGGTCGGGGGGCGTCGGCGTAGCTCGGCGGTGGTCGGGCGAGCTCGACGTTGGTCGGGGGGCGTCGGCGTAGCTCGGCGGTGGTCGGGCGAGCTCGACGTTGGTCGGGGGTGGTTCTCACAGTTCGCCGTCGGGCTAGTGGTGTGTTCTAGAGTCCAAAAGGTATCGGTTTTTGTTCCTGGTCGCGGTATTGAGAAGCTCCGGTCGCCGGCGGTGAGGCCGTTGCGCCGGCAGGGCTCCGGCGAGGCGCGACAAGGTCTGAGGAGTGGTGAATCCGCCTCCCCGAGCTCTGTTGACAGGGATCCGACGTTCAATTTGGTGCTAGCAGGGTTTCAGGGCGTCTGTTCAAGGCGGCGGTGTCTCTCCGGTGCGGCGGATGATGACAGGGCGGCGATGACCATATTTCGGCAAGATAGGGCTTGGCTTTCCCCAATTGGCGTGCTCAGGCAGTCGTCCGACCAGTTGGTGGCGGGTTAGAGTCGTGGTATGGCCTCCTTCTCTCCCACGGCATACGGCGGAGCTCCGGTGAGGTCGCGACGCACACGAGCAGGGCGGACGAGGCTTCCCCTAGCGCTTAGATCCGCGTAGCTTGCTCAGGGGGGGTCGTGGCGTGCTCCACGACGCTCTAACCTATCCGGGTGTTAGTCGGAATGCTCGGAACGGTTGATTCGGCGTCGGAACGCGTCGGTGGTGAGCGCGCTCCGCCGAGAATGCGTCGTGCTGCATTCTCGGTCTAGCAAAGCTTGTAGTCTGGGGGTTTCGGCCGGTCGCATGAGTGCATGGTGCAGGTGATCTTCCTGAGCCGGTAAAGGCTCGTGCCTGCGCGTCCCGTGGGCGGAACGCCATGGCAAAAGCAGGGCGAGGTTCGGACATGGCGTGCGGTGGCTCACCGTGGTGTCGGTGAAGCTAGGATGGCGGTGCAGTGGCGAGTTGGAGCCGTGCAGAGCGATCGCAGTGCCGTGCCGCTCCTCGTCCGCAGCTCGGGCTTCTCCTCCGTGCCCGGCTCCGGCGTGCTCCGCGGCGGCAGTACTTCGGCGGTGCTCCCCTCTCTCTGCTCCGCCCTTCTTCCTTCTCCCTCTCTCACACGGTGTGGTGTTGTGGTGTGGTTGGTGCCACCAGTGGCGGCGGCGAGTGGAACGAGGCTAGGGCGCCGTGAGGTGCTCCAATTTATAGCGGAGCTCGGGTGGCTACCTATGGCGGGCGGCTCTGATCTGCTCGGGCTGATCGGAGGGCTGTGGCTTGCGCGAGCTAGGGTTCCGGTGGTGCGCACGGGCTTCTTGGCGAGCAAGGCAGGGGACAGGCAGGGGACAACGGGGTCAGGGCTCTGCCATGCGTGGCGCTGTCGGTCACGCCATTTGCATGACTCTGTCGGCCACCGTCTTTCGCGAGGTGAGAAGAAGAACAGTGGGGGCGAGAGCGGCTGACAGGCGGGGCCGGGCGGTCAGCGGCTGCGGGGGAGCGGGTGCGGATGAAACGGTCGCGCGCGCGTGCGGTCGGCATCGCGCGTGCGCGCGGTGTTGGGCCGATTTCTGCTCTTCCTTTTTCTCTCTTCTTCTTTTTCTTTTTCTTTTTCTATTTTCACTTAAGGGTATAAATATATATATTACCCATTTTAAATATTGAGTAAACACAAATATAAATTGCAATAAATCCCAAATGTGATGCATAAGTTATTATTCTATGTGAATGGAATTAAAATGCAAGATATACTCCTTTATTTACCAAATTTATAATGAAACATATATGCTTGCACAAGAAAAATGGGTTTTCATAATAAATAAATGAAAAATTTTAATTGGTTGGGATTTTTAGGTTGTGTGGATTTTTAGGGTTGTTACACTTCTACTGCATAATAAGTTGCCCTTCAGAGGTTTAGAGGACAACAAATGTCCACAAGCTGGGCCACGGCAACAATGGTGATTTACCATGGCACTATGGAAGCCTCAATCACGGTGCTAAAGAACAACATGGGTAATGACAAGGAGTTCATGAGCGAGGTGGTGAGCATCGGCAGAATTTCCCATGTCAATGTTGTCCCTCTGCTAGGAGTTTGCTTGGTCCGACAAAAGAGCTCTCGTCTAGAGCACATGCCCAATTGAAAGCTATGCGTAGCACCGATGACTGGCTGAAGAGAATTATCACGCTATAAATACTGGAAAAAAAATGTTTGGCATAGCCATCGACGTTGCACACGACTAGATTATCTCTATGACGTGAGCAATAACACTGTTGTGCATCTCAATAGGAACCCCATAATATTCTGGTGGATCAGCAAACCTTTGCTTTAGCAAGAAAGGGAAGAGGACTATGATGCAGATGAGATGGTGTCCAAAAGATTTGGCTCAGTCAGCAATAAATCTTATGTCTATAGCTAAAGTGTGATGGTCCTAGAGATGGCGAGGGTGAAAAGAAAGATTGGTGTTGGCACCCAGCACTACCAGCAAGTTCTTTGCTCAGTGACTGTATGAACACTTGGATCAACTCTGCAACAACATTTCCGGCATTAGTAGTGAGACCAAGGAACCACTACCTAAATGCAAGACGCATTTGATGGATTGGGTCACGCACAGTAGAATGGCTGGGCACCAGAAACTTCCCCTTCCCAACAAAAGATGCAAAAAGAGGCTCCTCCTACGCAGGGGTCGAGGCACACGGCGAGCGACGAGGAGCATGACGCCGGCATCAAGGTGTGCGGCGGCCCCAGCAGCGAACGCGTTGCCCTCATTGGCACCGACGTGCACGGGCCCCGCACCCGCGAGCGTGAGGGCGAGGAGGTGGAGCATGAGGAGGCACCGAGGCGGAGGCCCGCTCGAGGCATACGGCGCTCCTTCCTGGTGGCACGTACGCGGGGTGGCACTTGGGCCACCGGCATGGACGGGGGTGGTGCTCCTTCCTGGCGGCCTCGCCTCACTGACGTGGATCCTTCTTCCCATGCAAGCGCCGCCTACGTGAGACTATTGCGTCGTATGGAGAGAGGACACAACTTTGCGTTCCGTCTCATAGCGAAGGCAAAATGTATGATCTGTTTACGTTGTTTGTTGAAGGTTGTTTTTGGACACAAGACACTATGTATGAGCTGCTTTTCGTTTGATCGCCTTTTTTGTTCGGCGTTGGAGACGTTCTAAGGGATAAAAGGCATGGCTGTAACATTGTTCATGTCATGAGAACTATTTTATCTATGGTCTCAAATAAAAACATTTCTGTAAATTTTTTTTTTCTAAAAGAGCTCAAATGGTGTCACTAGTAGAGTACAAATGGTCTGAGTTACCCAATCCTGTAGTCTTTAACAGCAACCTCCTTTATTTCTCCTCGGACGATCCATCTCGGTCTATCTCTTTTGACTCTTATAAGCGCCATGCATCTCTCTCTCATGATCTCTTCTCTCGTCCTAATGTTTGACGAGATTTTGTACAAGTATAACCAAATAATTTTGTTCTCGAAGCGAAGAAAAGAAGCGAGCTAGTGGCTTGCATGTCGTCTCGCATGGGAAGAAATAGACGAAATTTTTGGATAGTCTAGAGTAAAGGGCCAACACAAATAGAGGTTCTGAAAAGAAAAATAGAGGAGTATTTCCTCCGTCTCACAAATAAACGCAATTCGTTGACTTCTACTCTTCCTCTTTGACCATTCGTCTTATTTAAATTTTTTATACAAATAATAAATTAAATAAATCATTATGAAAATATCTTTAACAATAAAATAAGTCATAATAAAATAAACAATATTTATTAAAACTTTTTAAATAAGACGAATGGTCAAATAGGAATTGTAGAAGTTAAATAATTGCATTTATTTGGGAGACAGAGGGAGTAACAAATATAGGGCGTGCAGTAGGCCAGTAGGGATCTACGGAGCGTTTTTTTTTTCTCGCTGCCCAAATCGAGGATAGGGGACCAGGGCGGGCCTGTTGCCGCCTTGCCGGAGTTGTCTCGGGTGACCGGGATCCCGCGGCTCGCGCAAGCGCACCACGACCTCCTCTTTCTTCTCCGCCGCCCCCACCGCTCCGGCTCGGACTTACCAACACCGCTGCCCCACACCTCCCGTCGCGCCGTCGAGCGACGGCGCGCATCCGCCTCCTCGGCTCCGCCCCTCCCGCCCTGCCTTCCGCGCCGTCTCGCCTCTCATCGCCGCCCCGCCTCCCTCCGTCATTCCTGGGCCGCGGGGCTTCTTCTCCGTCGCCGGCTACGCGCGTGAGGAGGGAGGAGGAGCCACAGCGCGTGGATCCAGGGGGCAGCGGCGTCCATCCCGCGTGGAAGAAGGTGCCGGTGAGAGCTACTTTTTTCAGCTCCTCCATCTCTCGCAGCTCTCTCTCAGTGCGTTTTGCGGAGATTCGTCGGTGGAGCTGGTTGCTGTGAACCCGTTTGGTAGCGAGGTGCCCAAAACAACTCCTGAAGCTGGTCAACAATCGCTACCAAACGGAGCCATCTTCCTCGCAGCGCCGGCGCTCCATCTTCCGCTGCACCCCCCCCCCCCCCCCCCCCCCCCAACACACACACACACACACACACAGAGACATTTGCGCTCGGCACGCAGGCGATTGGCGGCGGCTCCACCTCTCTCTAGTCGCCTCTGGTGGACTGTTAACAGCGCCCGGCGCACCGCGCCAGCTGGTGGGAAGCAGGAGCTAGCAGCCGCAGTGGCGTAGCTAGGGTTTAGTGCAAGGGTGGTCCATCTAACAGTAATTAGTCAAATAAGAGTGTTCTAAATACTGTCTTCATTATATTATATAACACATATGCTGTAGTTCCAACATTAATCCTAATACTATGGTCTATGGCGCAACATGCCACCTTGCCAGCTCCGCCTATGAGCAGCTGCTGCTCCACCAAGGCGGTCGTGCTCGTGCTGCTTTGGGAGCGCTTATGTGGTTATGCCCCAAAGCCAAGTGTCACCTGTCCGCTTAGCGCTTCAGTGCGCTGAAGCGTGCGCTTAGTGCTGCTTTTTGGAACCCTGGTTTATTTCATTCTTTTGGATCTGCATATACGCTTAACTTGAGCTTTTTACATCACTTGTTGCAGGACATGTTTTGGGTTTCATCTTGTTATGCCCAGGCTGCCTCTTGGTGATTTTATAAAGCAGTACCATTGCCTCTGCAATAACTATGTGGACCAACATTTTCAAGATAGTAAGCAAGACCTTACTCCTGCCCCCCTCCCCCCTCCTTGTTCTACTCACTATCCGATGTCGCTCCATTTTTGCAGCGCCAAAACTTGGCAATTTGTTCCATCTTGGAATATGCTTGCGGTCCAGTTTTTTATTTAATTGTAGCTTGTTGCTATGTGATTCACATCATCTGGTTCTCAGTCATTTTAAGTTTATTTCCTTTTCAGAAAATACCTTTGAGCAACATAATGCATTTCTTAATGTCATTGTTATACATGACAATTATATGATGCAACGATTCCTTTTAAAGATGCATCTTGAGATCTCGAAGAGCAAGAAATGCCATGAATCTGTGACAAGAGCGTTTTACAACTCAGGCCAACACATTTTACTTTGTCAAACACAGAAGTTGCAACTCATATTTTGTTTAAGCCATTCAGCAAATTTGACTACCCATGCTTTCATATCATGACTGACATACTTCTTCCTAATTCTTATGGTTATATTTTGCCTTAACAGGGGGAGCTCCAAACAGTTTCGTGGTTTCAGTTTCTTCCGATCGAACCCGATGCAACTGCAGCGTCTGAGAAGAGGTGCTGTATATTCTCCTTTGATGGCCTTTTGTGCTTTCGTATCTGTCATTATTTATGTTTGGAATCATTTGCTTGTTTTGTGTATCACACGTTCCTATTTCAGTTCAAAGGCTGAGCAGAAAGATGCTCTTAATAACATTGTGCTTTCGGCATATCTTCACTTACAAAGTGAAGGTTTCCTAAGTACTTGGACTAATTCCTTTGTTGGTCCATGGGATCCATCTCAAGGAGAGCATAACCCTGGTAATGATTATATGTATTGGCTTCTAAATTTCTATCTATTTTCTTTCATCTTAAGTTTGGTCTTGGATGATGCATACCACATGGCTTTGCTATACTTACAGATGAGAAGATCAAGCTCTGGTTGTTTCTTCCTGGCTGCCACTCATCGGTATCTGAAAAAGCCCAACCTGCTGTAAACAAATTAAGAGGTTAATTCTGGTTGATATTTCTTTTTATTGTGATGTCTTAATCCAGTTTTCCAGTGCTTATGTATTTGCATCTTCCTACTGCTTATTATTTTGCTCTATAGTTGTGTCAAATGGTTTATGGGTAGCCCCAGGCAACTCAGAAGAGGTAGCAGCCGCACTATCTCAGGCTTTAAGAAATTCTTTAGAAAGGTATTCTTGTATATTTTTTATAATAATTGTTGCGGTAAGAAACCATCGATATTTTTGCTGGTTGGACATGAATATCCCGTTTTTTTTTTTTGGTGCAGATCACTAAAAGCATATTCGTATGCAAGGTTTGGTGATGTTTTTACAAAATACAACCCGCCTACAAGAAATCAAAACAGCTTTAGGTTTGTTAGCAAAGGTTCCTAGACTTCTATTTGCCTGTTCTATTTTTTCTACTTATCAATGCACGATAAGCTGTCAGTTAAAGTTCCATGCTTGGTTTTTAGGGTTTGGATGACATGTTGGCTCACTTTATCACAAATGACAGCAGAAGCTTGCACTTAAATATACTATGTACTATGTGAGACATGAAATATGTAATGGATCCTGCATCCTGCTACTTTTGTAGTCTTGTGTCTAGATAGGCTTCTGCTTATATACTGATACACTACTTTGTTTGAACAGTCTTAATTGGATCCTCGAACTGCACTATAACTATATACAACTTAATCTGATGTTTTTCCTTTCACCTTAGGTTTTGGCAATGATTTTTGTGCTGTTTTGGTAACTTTATTATATCATATGCGGATGTGTTGATGCTCTGAACTCAAGAGATTGTTTAGTTACCTTATCTTGTATAGGAGGCTAGGAGCATATTGCCACAGCTGGTAGTATTCAGGGACATTACCTTTCCTGATTTCTTTATTCTCATTATCATTGTTTTAGGAGAGCACAGCCTACAGTTGAGTTTGTCTTTGCTGCCACTGAGGAAGCAATATTTGTTCACGTTGTAATATCTGCTAGGTAAGTAATCAATGCTATGAATGCCTGATATATTGCTGATCTTCTTCAGTGTATATATGTACTGATGACCTTACTTTAAATAATATTCTGCAAGGTATGTTCGGAACCTTTGTAGTGATGACATAGAGAAAGTTCTCACTCATTCTCCTCCCTCCATCGGTGAAGGTCTTCCAGGTACTGTTCTATCCCTCAATAATGTTTCATGTCTTGCTTCTTCAGTACCATTGCAGTGCTTTGAAAGATTTCCTTAGTTCCTTTATCTTTTTTTTTTGTGATTTATATGTTTGAGGATTGAGCGGAAAAAGAATTTGAATTTTGTTTACATCCAAAACGGTATTGCCCAAAACTCACTTTGTAAAAATGCCACATGCTGAATTGTTGAGTCATCGAAATTATAGAATTCCAAAATGTGTTTTTCAGTTTTTGTTTCCTTCACAATTAGAAACAGTGATATGTTATATCTTAGAAGTACTTCCTCCATTCTAGTGTTTGTAGTTTTGTGCACAGATATTACGATCTATAGATATTAAGATAAATCTATAGAATGTCTTTAAAGCTACCATGTTAAATTAACTTGCCTCGTCAAGCACCTTCAGGCTTCAGTAACCTATGAACAAAGGAATTGGGCACTGAAAGCATGTAGCAAACACTCAATAGGGTAGGGTCTGCAGACTTCTCGAAATCCTATAACAATAAACAAAAAGTACACTTTTGCCGAGCTTCACAACAAAGGAAAAGTATGAGGATAGTAATATTTAGTTCTTCACTGCTGAACTTACAAGGATGTCTCTTTCATGTTCGTACCATTGAGATAAAAGATTTAGCTTTATTGGAAGTATTGGTTCTTTAAACAGGACTAGTATGACAGAGTGATCTTGACATAGTAAGACAGAGTGATCTTTGAAGTCGTCTCTTGAAATACTTCTCAGTTCTCAAGAATAAAAAAAATCTTTACTGATTTTTACTAAATTTTCTGTGCTCAACTTCTGATTAATACATAATTTCACCTTTCTCTGTTGTTTCCACCATTTATATTAGTTGTGATTTGTGTTTATGTCATGACTATTAAATTGAATGTTGCAGTTGTTGTTGCTCCTAGTGGGATGCTGGGTAGGCTTGTCGGTTGCTGTCCTAGTGATCTCGTAAGACAAGTATATTCAAGGTATTTGAGAAGAAGTGAAATTTGTTATTAAGCTAGTATTCTGCATCCATGTGTGCGAATATTCTCAAAAGAAAAAATTATTAATCCCCTGATGAGATGGTTACAACTTACCATGTAATCTGCAAGTAAGCACTTGTATTAGTTTCATTAGGTGTTTTTTATGAAATTATTTTGTATTCAGTTTTTTTTTTATTTTTTTTATTTTTAAAGATGTCCATATGAACAAATTGTTCACTTTGACAGTGCTGTCTCACGTAAAGTTCCTTTAACAATTCCAGCAAATCATCGGCACCTAATTTACCAGGTTTTAGTCAACCTACTGTATGCCAGCTGAGAGGGCAAAGTTACTATGTTGAAGTTGCACTTGGCTTTCCAGCTGCTTCACCTGACAAAGTTTCTGAGTCTGAGCATATTCAGATAGGAAAAGAATTGGATCCAGTGAAGGATGCTCAGGTAGAATCACCTGATAGCCTTCCAGTTCTTGAGAGGACATTTATTTACCCACCTGAGGCTGTTTTGGTACCTATGGTCCATCAAGCATTTGTTCGTTTTTCGAGCAAAAGGTACGTCTTACTCTTTTTCTTGCAATGATTGTAGTGGACATGGCTTATATTTTGTTCTTTGCAGAATGAGTTTACAGGGCTCGCTGGGAAGTTCATTATGGGAGTCATGGCCGTTCTGGAATTTTTCTCCGTCTTCTTACTTTCAGAACAGGTCAGTCTCAAATTATTTGTTTCTTTGGCATGCTCTATCAATCAATGATACTAAAGTGAGAATTGATTATTTGTTGTAACCATGTTTGTCCACTCACGATGTTGTCTATAAATTGAGGAGCTCCATGAAAATCAGCATTTATAAAGAAAATTTTGCACTTGATGTCCCCTAATCTGTGTCTGTGTGAATCACCATCTTGGCCTCAGTCTCCCAAGAGCTAGAACCATCAGCGGGGTGTGAACTTGTTATTATATAGACTTCTAGAGTAGGGTTTAGAGTATTACCAAGTACATCTGAGAGCTCTTCAGAACTGTATATGCTTTTTGCTGATGGACCATGCCTCATACACACTAAATTCCTGCAAAAAAAAGAAAGAAAAGAAAATGAATTTATTCCTACCATGTAAAATTCAATCGTGTTTGATCATACACAAGAAATAATAGTAAACTGTTCAATATGATGTTTCCGTTGTTTTTATTATATGTGCTGGTTATAACATCTGCCGTGTCCATAATTTCCCCTACTTTAATTGGTGTCCTCTGTTTACAGCTCTGTCCCTGGATCTTCTTGTGGACTTGGAGTCAATTCTAATTATCTGAGACTAAGAAGGAAAAAAAACAAGTGCAACAGCATGGCCAGCAGTTTGAGTAGTGTGAGTAGCACTTCTGATGGAAGTGAGCGTGCAATTGCTACTGAAGGTGATCTTGTAACTGATGCTGACTCTATGTCCAGTCGTCAGGCTGATATGACATCCAACAATGATAATATCGGTAGTAAGACGGTACTGTAATCTATTCCTTCTTTACTTACATATTTCAATATACTGAGTTGACCTTTTTCCTGTATTTAAAGCACAAAATGGTGTTCTTTTCTGTCGACAAGTTGTTGAGATTGTGTGATATACTTGTGATATATGGAAGATTATCCATGTGATCATCGAGTTTCAATTTTTTACCAACAATCCTGAATGAAGTAGAGATGCAAAAGAGAGGACAGACTGGCTTAATATACCATCAACTTTCTCTTCTTGTAAATGCATAATGCTTGAAGTAATAAATAATTAAGTATGAGTGACTATTCTTATTTTTATTTCTGGGGAACAATTTATAATTTTATACCAATGAGAAATTTGTTTAGTCATCCTCAAAGAGATACAGAAATTTGAAAATGAGTCGTTCTAGCTTACAATTTGGAACGGAGGGAGTACTTAATATATCATAAGTTTGATTTCGATTTTAAAATACATGATACTTTTAAGCACTATATTCTGGTTGCAGTTAAAAATGAAAGACAAAGCTGTTTAGTAATAAATAAATCATAAATGGGTGATTATACACGGTTGTACATATTTCACTTCTCACATGTATTTCTTTTGAGAAAGAGAGCCATGACCACCTTGTTTGATGATGGTGTACACAGTACACTCACATTCTGACTGAATTAGGCCAGATTCATGCACGCTAATATTTTGCGTGACTATAATTTATGCGCACATATAAATCTGCCTAGACCTATGCTTAGATAAAATGGTGGCCCTTGACCATGTCTTTGTTCCTTTATTGCTAAAGCAATCAGAGTGGTCTGTGATTTCTTGCCTTAATGGAGCTCGCTGTGCACGGAGTTCTGTCTGTGATTCAATCACATCTACATGTTGAGATGTTAACCATTTCTTTTTTGGCACTGTCCTTATAGCAATATTGTGGTACTCTGTACATGAATGTAAGGGCATCAGTATAATCATGATGCTTTGTGTAATTAGGTATCCAAGCGGCCTCGTTCTGAAGTAACCGAAGTTTCTTCTCATACTGGCAAAGATGTTGGTGAAAACATACAAGGTACGAATGGTCAGGTTGGACGCTCTTGGGGCTGGGATGATGAGGGTATCATTATGGACATCAATATACTTCTCTCAGAGTTTGGAGATTTTAGTGATTTCTTTCAAGAAGAGGAGTTAGATTTTGGTGAGGTAGGCATTCTATATCCTTGTAGTAACTATAGCATTCAAATAGCGACTTAATTAAGTCTGAGGAGCTCTGTGATAGTGCTGAGCTCAACTTAAATGGATATTAGCCTATGATAGAATGATGGTCTGTGACATTTCAAATCCAGTAAATTGACATGTATATGTCATCAGTCGCAATCTGCTGACTGTAATAAACTGTGTTGACTCATTGAGTTGCATTTAATACTGCTGTGTTGCTACACTAATGTTACAAGAGAAATTTACTGCTGGTGCCTTGTCTCTATTTTAACCAACTACTTCACTACTGTTTTTATTGTTTAGGTTATAACCAATGACCTCTGTTAGAGTTCATCATGTGAACTCATTGATTGAAAAGCATTTAGTTGTGATGTCACTAAAAGGTTAAATAAATTTCTTATAGTCTGCATTCCCATCCCCTTTTTTAACTTCTATACTTTAGCTAGTTGTCATGACATGACTATTGAAGTTATCTGCTCCTTGGATTTATTTAAAGCTCTAGCATGCTACCTTTGATGATGGCGAAACTATCGTCATGTAAGTTTTATTGGAGTTATCATGCTACCTTTGATGATGGGGAAATTACATCCCCCTATGATGACATGTCTGTTTAGAATGACATCTTTGTGATTTACCTGTAGTATTAATTCATGTAATGTAACTGAAAGTTCCATTTCCTATAGCCTCCAGGTACTGCTGAATCACATGCTGTAGTAATTCCTGCTTCAGATTGTGGAGATGTCACATTCACAGATAGTCCATCAACAGCAATGGATATCCCTGAACAAAGACTTTCTCCTGTCGGTTTCACATCTTTGGATGCATTTGACCACCAAATTATGGCCCCTGCTCAGGATGTTGTTTCCAAAGTTCAGGAACCTCACAAAGATACTGCAACACCTGCACAGTCCCAGTCGTTAGTTTTATCATCTGGAAGATTTGATTATCTCACCAAAGCTGAAGCAAAGCTCACATTTGCTCCAGAATATGCAGCTGTTGAAATTTCTATTGCTGAGGCCCCAACACCATTGTTTACAAATCCATACTTCCCCAGATCAAAGAAACCAGGCAGTTCTAGTTTTAGTTCTAGAGTTTATTCATACGATGTTGCACAAAGCTCTCAAATTGAGTCCACAGGAGACAAGCCAGATGAGCCTTCTAAACTAACATCTGGTAATCATTTACATGATGTTGGTTCATCAAACTTATACACACTTGTCCAAGGTGGGAAGAAAGAGAGTGACAAGAGCTTAAAGAGTACTGACATACAGCCCTCTAAGGGAGAAACGTCACCACCTATTTCTGGTGTGACTTCATTTAGTTCTTCTCTTGTTTCACAAAAGAAGAGTGACAGCATGTTCAATGCCGGCTATTTTCTGCTGTCTATGAAGACTGCTCTAGGAACTGAAATTGAATGCATCACATTCCAGGCTGCCATGTGCAGAATTAGGCATACACTATTGTCTCTGAGAAGCAAAGTGTCTGCTGAGTTTAACAGTGCAACATCCAGTTTTATGCAGGCAAATGTCAGCAACAAATCAGATCTCACCCCCAAGTATGACATGAGAAAAAAAGAAATTATGACTGATCATGAAATGTTCGACAGATCCTTAATGGACAATGTGGGAGTTTGGAGGCCTGTTGCGCCTAAAGGGCCAAAATCTGAGTCTTTGTCTGCTAACACATTAGCTGGTGCAGTCCCAAGTCTGTCTATACAAAGACAGCCTGTTGTAGATCTTCTCTGTGCCATGGCTCTGCTTGTTCAACAATCTACTTCGTTTGTTGACATGTCACTTGATATGGATGACGGAGACGGTTCCTTTTTCTGGCTTTCCCTGGATGAGCAAAAGAGACGTGGATTTTCTTGTGATCCTTCTATGGTTCATGCTGGCTGTGGTGGCCTATTAGGAACATGCCATTCAAAGGATTGTGCTGGTGTTGATTTAGTTGATCCACTTTCTGCTGAGGTAAAATCTTGTGCTCGCTTCCTTTTTCTTTTTTTATTATCACTGATACTTGCGCAGTACAGTGTTTCTCCATATTCCAGTATTCATGTTCAGTCCCCTTTGGGTACAGGTTTCAGAGTCATCCATGATTAGCTTGTTGCAGTCAGATATAAGGCTAGCTATTAAAGCTGCCTTTGCAAACATGGATGGCCCATTATCAGTAATTGATTGGTGCAGAGGTCGAGGCAATGCAGCTGAGTCTGCAGGTACTGGAGATGCATACTCTTTTCAGTACTCCACAAGTGATATCCTGGAGCCGTCAAGTTCACTGTCCATTGGTGGAGATTCAATGAGCCCACCCCAGCCGACCAGTAGCAACCGAGGTATACCTGCTGTGACCTGCACTCTGAACTTGATAATTCTGCTACAAAAATAATATTGGCAAAGGGAGGAAGAGACGACGATTTGTATCACAGGAGATTTGTGTGTCACTGCAGGCGTTTCAGAACCAGAGTACCAAAAGGGATATCATCGTGTCAGACCAACCATTGCTGTCCTCCCTTCACCTTCTGTGCTAGTCGGGTACTGTATCTTTTATTTTCCATAAATTTTTTTATCCTACTTAAGCATACGTATCTGCATGAGTTACTGATGCAATCATTAAAACTGCAGTTACCAGGATGATTGGTTAAAGGCCTCGGTGAATAGTCTTAAAACGTGGGAGAAAGCTCCTTTTGAACCTTATGCCTTGCCGAAGCCTGTAAGATTAGTTTGGCAGTGTTCTGTCAGTACCTTCTCTCCTCCTCTCCCTTCAGCTTTTGGGGAAACAAAAACGTCTCCAAATAGAACTATTTGAAGTTATCTTTTTAGCACTGCTTTTAGCCAGATTCGTGAATATGTTCTGTAACAGCAAACACACCATAGTACAAATGGCACAGCAGCATAACATTGTATTCATATACAGTTAGTGACTCTAGATTAATATATTTGATTCATTATTTCTCATCTGTTCTCTCTTTTAGGTTACTTACTATGCACTTTGCCCTGATATTGATATGTTAACTTCAGCGGCGGCTGATTTTTTCATGCAGCTTGGAACAGGTAAGTCATGTTTTTCTTGCTCCATATTTTCTTTAGCTATTTCTCATGAATAATATCGCTGATATAAGCTACTACTTGTGTTGGTCCATCCCTAAATAATTGCCAATTCATAGTACATGCTGAGTATATAAGTTTATATGCTTTTTAGACGGAAATTTTGGTACTTAAAACTCAAAGAGGACACTCATAACCTGTGTTACATGGATACGTCTCTAGGAACACGTATCATGTATCGGATACACGTCCGACATGGGTACGCGGCAGATACGGCGCCGATACGTATCTTCGCAGTATCCGATTTTTTGCTACTTTTGTGAATATTGAATACTGGGTGGATACGTATCAGCCTCTTTGATACGGCCCAACCCAACAAGGCTCCCTTATCTCCTTACTCCCTCTCGTGTTCGACACCCAAGCCTCCAACGCCCACACCTCGCGCCGCTTCCAGGGCGGGGCCAAGTGGTGACGCCGCACCCCTGCTCGCTGGCCGCCAGCGATAAACCTCCTCCGCCTCCGTTCGCTCGCGAGAGCCACTGTCCCCACTTGACGGCAGCCAGCGACGAGTGTCCGTTGTCGTGTTGGATCCAGCAAACTCCCATGAGTTCATCCCCTTCCCCTTTCTCGATCTACTATTTCAATTTTTGCAGTCTGGAACTTCTTGCTTGATTGTTTGTATGCAGTAGATGGTGTCTCCAAATATGAGTAGTGCGAGTGCTAGTGTAGGATCTGTGGCCATAAACACGACATCAAGGCTCCACTTTGGGATCATGTGACCATTATGGAGAAGCCCAGAACTGGTGGAGGAAATACTTTATAAGACTTTTAGGACCTGCTGTGTTGTAAAAGTAGTTAACTAGATCGCAATGTTTGATTGTTATTAGTGTTGATATGTGTTGTTATTATTTTTATTTTATAGTAAAACGTATCACCATATCGGATCTTTAGGAAATTGCCGTATCCGCGTCTCTGTATCCTTCCGATACAGATATACGTTTCCGTATCCGTGCTGCATAGCTCATAATGTTATATTTTTAACGTAAACTAGATGTCACCATAAAAATGATTCATTTATTCCTCCCTTTTTGACAACAGTAAAACATGATTGATGTAGGCAAGAAATGCTTTTGTCACTCCAGCAGATTTATGTACATTAGCAAGTTCTTAATCACCAAACCTCTGCTCCAGTTCATTATGGTTCAAAGTGTTTTTAATAGCATTTGCCATCATTAATTTTGTGTTCCTGTAGTTTATGAAGTTTGCAAACTGGGAACTCATTCGCCACAAAACAATGGAGGACAAATGGAACTATCTACTGGAAAATATTTGCCTTCAGGACTTGTTCTAGTTGAGTGTCCTGAACAGTTGAAGAAGGTTGGCTGCGGCCACTTGAGTCCTATCAGTTCAACAAGTGACTATCTTCAAGTTTTTTCAAAACATTGGAGTGTGAAAAGCTTTGTAACATCTATTTCAAGGATACTTAAGGATATAAAGCTGACTTCAAACATATCTACAAATCAGAAAGAGAGCAGTAGTGGACCTTGCACAGTAAGGCCTTTTTCCTTTTTGTTCCTTTGCCATTGATCTGATTCATGTAGCTTAACTATAAAATAGCTGCTTCTCTCCTATTGGAATGCTTTGTAGTGGCACTCTACATAATTATGTGCACGGTTTCTTTCTATTCCATCTACCCTGATTGTGTAATCCTTCTGCAGTGCCTTTTCCATCCCCCCCCCCCCCCCCCCCCCCCCCCCCCCCCCCCCGCCCCCCTCCCCTTTAAAAAAAATGCTGTTGCAAACAAGAAATGAGTATATTTAGTCTAGCCGTTTCTTTAACGATTTCATCCATGCTATAGGTATAATGATCCTCAGAGTTTTTGTTTGGTGGTATGATTTGGTCTTTGATTTTTTTAGTTTTTGTTACTTTCATCTGTGCAAACAGAACTTTTCTTCTTTCTTGATGCTACCATAACCAGGGCTCCTGCCATGGTCTCGTGGATAAATCCGTAGTTCAAATATTCGCTTCCTCTCAAGGCGTTGATGTAGTATACAATTACAATATGCATGTGTTGTTAATAGATCCCTTAATTGGAACAGACAAGAAAGAAATCGACTGTCCTTTGAACTGCTATTCAGGAACTTGTCTTATTTTCTGTTGTCTATCCTCACTACTATTGTTTAATTGCCAACCGTAGCACCTAGATGCTGGATGCGGAGGGGCCCAAGCTTGCTGCTTCAGATGCTTGCATTCTTTGTAGCAAAGCAGGGCCACATAATATTCCTTCTGATATGTATTTCAACCTAATTATCATGTTTTCCTGGGAATGTAAATGATTCAAGCTTTTAATTTGTTCACGTTTTTGCCTGTCAATTTTTATTTTGCAGAACTTCCTTTCAATGCTAGAAACTTTTTAACGTTGGATTATATTTAATTCTTGCCTTGTCTTGGTTGATTTGATATCAAATCTTTTACCTGGTATTATTGTGGACTAAAAATACAATTCTGGTTTTGTTTGGAAGGTCCCGGATGACCCAAGAACCTCGAGTAGCCACATGAAAATTATTGAATTCCACTTGTATGATAATATATGTAGTCACTATATGATCATTTTGTTCGAGTATATATTCGTGTTTTGTATTTCTCAGCTGTTGGTTTCGTATATATTTGCACAAACCTGCCTGTCTATATATTCTGTCCTAGAGCCCTCATAATGGATACAAGTGATATTCATAACATGGTAAATTTTTTACCTTATTTTTAACACCCATAGCCCTTTATCTATGCAGGTAATATATGTAGTTTGCCCATTTCCAGAACCTTGTGCAATTCTGCAGACTCTAGTAGAATGTTCTGTCGCTCTTGGGTATGTTATTTCATCCCCGGAAAGGGAAAGAAAGTCGTTATATTCACAGGTTGCCAAAGCCCTAAACAACAGTGCCTCTGCAGATGAAGCATCAGCATCAAATGTCGTTATGCTATCCGGGTTCAGTATACCTAAGCTCGTCTTGCAGATTGTTACTATTGAAACTGTACTGAGAATTGATAAGCCAAACAAGGAGCTTGCTGTTTTGAAGGACATAGCATTCACAGTGTACAACAAGGCACGACGAATCCCACGGGCTGTCTCCACAAGTGACATGTTTCAGTCACCAACTTATTTGGGTCGATCTCAGTCCACAATGATGCATGTTACATCACCTGCTCCTACTCTTTGGAAAGAATGTTTAGTTCCTCGAATGTCTGGGCCAACTCTCTCTCGAGAAACAGATTTTGATGCATCCATAAGGTCGGCAACATGGGATAACTCATGGCAGCCTGCTCGTTCTGGAGGACTGCTGGACCCAAGTAAGATGCCAGATTTATGTGCTCAGGATGGTAGGAAATATGCCTTTGAGCCACTTTTCATACT
The DNA here is from genome assembly GCA_038502445.1 of Eremochloa ophiuroides. Taxonomy (NCBI): domain Eukaryota; kingdom Viridiplantae; phylum Streptophyta; class Magnoliopsida; order Poales; family Poaceae; genus Eremochloa; species Eremochloa ophiuroides. The sequence continues at coordinate 62,050,429 of JAHLJS010000006.1, forward strand.
AGCAGACCCTGGGTCTGCCGATCTTAATGCTTTAATGGAAACATCAAAATCTGGAGCGGATGCAGGTGGCAGCAGGGTTTATGGACCAATGTCAGGAAGTAACTCTGATAGTGGAGTGAGCCCTCTACTCGATCTATCTGAGAGTGACAGTGCAGCAAGTCTTCATTGCTGTTATGGTTGGACTGAGGACTGGCGATGGTTAGTATGCATTTGGACAGATGCTAGAGGAGAATTATTGGACAGCTTAATATTTCCTTTTGGTGGTATTAGTAGCCGCCAAGACACTAAAGTCCTCCAAAGTCTTTTCATCCAAATTCTACAGCAAGGTTGTCAAATAATGTCGTCGTCACCTGAGGGTAGCAATATGAGAGCACGCGATGTCATAATAACTCGCATTGGAGGTTTCCTTGAACTTGAAATTCAAGGTACTCAGTTATTTTATCAGGAACTCAAATACCTTTTGTTTTGACACTAATGGGATTATCTAATATGTTTTGTCTGCAGAATGGCAAAAGGCAATATACACTTTTGGCGGCAATGAAGTAAAAAAGTGGCCTGTGCAGTTACGGCGATCGATACCGGAGGGTATTCCACCTAGTTCGAATGGTCCTACACTCCAGCAGCAAGACATGGCCTTAATTCAAGATAGAAACATGCCGTCCTCACCAAACCCTTTGTACAGTCCTCATTCAAAATCAAGCTTCATGAAAGGTGGACTTGGACAACCTGGCAACAAAAAGCAGATCCTCGTGGAACAAACTGGAATGGACACTTCAAGGGGATCACTGCACCTAGTTCGCAGCATCAGTTTGGTTGCTGTTTCACAAGATCATTCGTTGCATCTTACATGCCAAGCGGATCTGTTGACCAGACCTGCTTCTGGTAAGCACCTCCTGTATATACTCCAGAAAATACCACTTTATGCACATTTTTTGTAACAACTTTATGCCCATTTGATGTGGATGGATATCTATTTAGTGATGCATTTTGTTCCAACACAGATTAATTACTTGTGTTAATTATTGACCACTTAAAATCATTTGAACCCACAACAGTTTTTCACTACATGACTATATAACCCTTTGTTTATAAGTAAATCAATAGTAAAAAAAAAATTAAGCATGTCAAATCGTGGCCCTTTTTACAGGCGAGGGGAGTCAAGGTAGCAGTGGCCTTTCGAGTTATTTGGAAGGTTTCACTCCAGTGAAGTCCATTGGGTCAATGCCAGCATCACACTCATATCTCCTAGTTCCTTCACCAAGTATGAGATACCTTTCTCCTGCAACATTACAGCTCCCGACATGCCTCACGTCAGAGTCACCACCGCTTGCCCATCTATTGCACAGCAAAGGGACTGCAATTCCCTTAGCAATGGGCTATGTCGTCTCCAAAGCCGTCCCGCCTGTAAGGAGGGATTCTGCACAGCTCACCAAGGATGAACAGCCCTCTGTTCTCTCAGTTAGCATCATTGATCACTATGGAGGCAGCATTGCCACTGTTCAAGAAAAGATGAGCCGAGGTGGTGGTGGCAGCAACATGAGCAAACAGGCAAGGAACTTCACTCAGGAAACAACTCGTGACTGTGAGATGGAGATGCATAATGTGCTGGAAGCTGTGGCCGCGGAGCTTCACTCCCTTTCTTGGTTGACAGTAAGCCCGGTGTACACAGAAAGGCGCACTGCCCTACCCTTCCACTGTGACATGGTCCTAAGGATGCGGCGGCTTCTACACTATGCTGACAAGTATCTATCTCAACCAGTAGAGAAGGGAGAGACAACTTAGAGGGGTGACTAATTGTTATGTAGCTGTTAAACAGGAAAATTAGGGCTGGATGGTGCTCAAATTCAAGTGTCTCTGTGTATGTATCTAGGTAGGTAGGTGGGGGCACATTGACGAGCTTTGTAGCCTGATTTTGCATTGATAGTGCTGAATAACCCTGATTTGTTGGGCCGAGGATGTAATCAACTGTACAGAACAGGTCGATACCTCTTCCTTGATTAAATGTAATACCGCTGTAACCTTTTTTCTTTTTTGGTCGTGCCCTTGGTATATTGAGCAATTGGTTTTGGAATGCTCACCTTTTGTTTGAGGTCTGCTGTTGTTTTTCTTTCGACTGTACTGCTGGCTGTATATTGGAAGCTGCAGAAACCTGTGAAGGCTTTTTTTTTTTCCCCCCCGAGAGAATAGGATTTCATTAGATTTGGAATAGAGTACAAACCCTTTTACACATAGCCCCTGAAAACAAAAGAAATAGCAAGAGAGGCCACGAAGGGCCTAGACGCAAAATCTTCCGACTTCCAGGAGCATCGCCGTCGCTGGTCCGCCCGATGCCGCACCGTCCGCCGCCGCACCGCAGGCACCCGAACCACTGATTGTCCACCTTGCTTGCCGGAGGAGAAGCACGAATTGAATATGCCGCAAAATCCAGCAACCCGACCACTCCACCGAGCCACATCATTCCTGTTGAAAGTGTATCGGCCGCTCCCCTCCATCTCCAACAAGATCCAGCAGCACCACCAGCAGCGAGGGAAGCCCACAGATCGGGGAAGAAGGAGCAACACCAGCGACCACCGACAACACACAGAAGAAACCTAACCTGAGCTCCACGACCTCGCCGTTGACACCGGAGGACCGCATTGCCGGGGCGATGAAGAGGTCGGGAGACCTTATTCCACTGCGCCGTCGCCATCACCGCCTCGCCGACGTCGCCAGGAAGAAGCCGCCAAGGACGGAGACCGCGCTGGCAAACCCTAGCTCCACCATCGAGAAGCGATGGCGAGCAAACCCTAGGACTAAGAAGCCTATCTACCGCCGAACGGGGATTCCCCGGTCTGCCCCCATCTTCGGCGCCGACCAGGCCACCCGAGAGGGAAGGGACCGGCGGAATCGCCGCCGGCACCGAGGGTCGCCCTCGGTTCGCCCTTATCCGCCTCTCTTCACTGTAGAAAGGGGAAAGGAGAAGAACAGAAACCTGTGAAGGCTTTATTGTGGGACAATTTTTTGAATCTCTACGTGGCTTTTTCTTTTTTTTAAAAAAAAGAGTAATTCTATAAAACATTTTGTATGATAATTCTACTTGGGAACTGTTTATGTGATCTTCGTAAGTTTTGTTTTGTATCTTTAGACTTTTTTAGCGAACATGCGTCGGGACTCGGGACGCAAGACTTGTTTGCCTTTCCTACTGAATAGGCAGAGCACATGCCTTTATTGAACATTTATTTCATCCTCAGCACATCTGTACTATCCCAGGGTAGTAAGGTTAACTCGGCAACAGTTTTTGAATTTTTTTAAGAAAAAACAAAAGGTCCACAATAAGAGAGAAGATGATGAACAAGTTCAGATCAACTTGCTGCAAGACAACTGAACAGATAGTCACGCAACATAGGTGTACTGAAGATTTGCACACTACTACACATCAAACGGCCTCGAAGACATATATACTGGTGAGATCAAATCTTTTTCTTAAACATATAGAACTACATGTCCCTCCTATATGATGATATCGTCCTGACAGCTTTGGCCCCGGATTCATAACCTGGTCAAAGCTTTGCCAAAACATTAGAATCACCTACCGCTCAGTGGTAGGAAGGTGGCTTCTTAGTCCAGGGAGGAACAGAACAAGTTTTCTCTCTTATTGCCCAAGCAAACCTACCTCTTTGCTTTCTGATTTCACCTTGCATTGATCGCTTGAATGCAGACTAAGCGTGGAACTAAACTAAGGTGCTTAATCATGGACCATGGTATTCTTGCTTGATTTGGTTTTTAGAAATGATTGCAGATTGTGATTTGTGAACTGGTTTTCTTTAGTTCACCAGATGAAGAACCTATGCATGGGGTTGTGAGCATCCTGACAAAATTAAAGGGAAATTACAAGCAACACTTTGAATGGTAACAGATTGATATTTTGTGTTGTTTATTTTGATTTCTATTTAGACGTGTTTTTTATCATACAGTAAAAAAAATCAGACTTGTTTAGTGTTGTCATTACATTTCAGGCCTGCCATTTGTCCTTCTAACGAACAAGTATACAGAAATTTAGAAGTAGTAGGAGAGGAAGGAACTTCTTGGATTTATTCAGAAAAGCTAGCCATGGTGAATGGTTGTTCGATTGATCCTGTTTATGGAAATTCGAGGCTGCCACTGCTACTGCCATGTTTGTTTAACAAATTAAATGAACCATCTTGCCAGTCAAACAAATCATGCATAATCAGAACACAGATGAATGTCAGTCGAAAGAGGTTCCTATGATGTAGCCTTATTATTTTTTTTTAGCCATGATGAAGCATGATCTTAATGCAACAATTTCATAAGGCTACATCGTTATAACTGAAATATCTTCCCACAACTATTTATGTGAATTTGTATAGAAAAACTTTGAGCACTGTGAAATTGTAATGAAACAAATATAAAATGAGGGACACAACAAAATAGGACAGCAGAGGAAACATATAGTGACATAAAAGCATGCTCACTGCAGACTTCTATATTAAGACCAACCATAGTAAATGTTACAGCCACTGTAATGCTAATAATAATGAAGTAAACACTAGTACTTGTTATCAATACTGAAACAACTGGATGAACCAACAAAATAACATACAAATCTAGATCAAAATATATTGGATTGGCCACTGATAGATGGATAGATAATCTAGATGAGCAGGATAATTTTACCAGTCTAGCACCATTAATTCAATCAAACGGCAAAAGCTGGTTGGACATCTCAATGTACGCGTAATAAAGCACCCTGTTCTTGGCGCCGGTGCGGTGCCGTCCGTTGTTCATGCAGAAGTACTTGAGCTGCTCCAGCGTGCAGCAGCCGAGCATCTGGCCCAGGAAGAGGAAGAGCCAGTTGATCTCGCGCTTGTCGTTGGCGATCTCGGGCCACATGGCGCCCCTCTGCCCGCACGCGTCGCAGTCCGGGAGCGCCGGGCACGCCCACGCCCTGGGCGCGCGGTCGTACATGGCGTGGCGGTTCGTGACGATGTAGTCGCGCAGCTCCCAGAACTTGGCCTCCAGGTCGTAGGCGACGGCCTTCCTGGCGCCGCACCGCTTGCACCGCGCCTGGCCCTCCACCGACGTGACGCCCCGGCGCAGCAGGCTCTGCAGCGTGCCGTGCTGCGCGGGCCCCTCCGACGCCCACGGGAACGGCGCCTGCACCTGGACATGGTCGCCAGCGTCGGCGTCGGCGTCGGCGCGTGGCTTGCGTTTGACGATGCGGTTGGCGCGGCGGGGGATGGCGCGCGGAGCAACCTGTGGCGACGGAGAAGCTGGAGCAGCGGCGGCGGTGGCGGCGGCGTAGATGGGTGCGGAGGCCAAGCCATTGTTGAGGCGGCGGCGGCAGGTGGCGCGCGGAGAAACAGGGGGCGGTGAGGCTGGAGCAGCGGCGGCGGCGTGGATGCGCGCCGAGCCATTGTTGAGGCGGAGGTGGGTGGCGCGTGGAGCAACCGGCGGTGGCGGTGGCGGCGGCGGCGGAGGTGAGGCTGGAGCAGCGGCGGCGGCGTAGATGGATCCGAGGGTTAGAGCGAGGGGATCCAGCTCGTCGGCGACGCTGACCGCCGCCGCTCCCCCTTCCATTTTCGCCGAGCAGCGCTTGCTGGCTGCTTTGTTAATCGCTGACGTGACGTCCTTGACGGCTGGCTGGCCTGTTTATAGGGTTTTTCGGAGCGGATGTCGGAGGCTGGTTGTTGCCGGAATGCCGGGGCGAATGGGGGCGATCGCACGCGACGCGAGGCTATCCTGGGCGCCCATCTCGGGGCCTCCGACGAAGATGGAGCGTCCGATTTGATCTCAGGGGGTTGTTGGTTGTTCTAACAAGCGAATGCGAAGCGAAAGAGAGACGACCAGGGTCATCGGACGAGAGACGCGTCGCATGGCATTCGTTGAAAACGGACAGTGGGGCCCACGCGCATACATAGCAAGTAGCACCTGAATGGCTGGATCCCCGGACACGAACGAACGCGACAGGCGTGTGCGATCTTCTTGCCGTCCCGAGAGTTGATGTGCTGCAACGCACTCGCATTATCCGGATGAATTACGCAATGCAATTATTATTATAGTCAATATATAAGCTAGTAAAAAGCCTTTTTTTTCTCTCAAACAAATAATGAGAGATCTCAATTGTTATAAATTATATAGCTTAAGATTATCCACTTCTAGTCAACAAGATCTAAGGGTCTAACGAGTTTAGAAGGAAAAAGAAAAGAAAAGAAAAAGAAGAAACAAAAGCATACGTACCTAACGGAACACAGAGCCGAGCGTGGGCAAAGGATATCCCACCGCTCTCTGATCCATGGCAGCATATTGTCAGGAACGAGCAGAGGGTGTCCCGAGCGATGGCGCGCAGTGGCTGATTTGAGTTGGCTGTTGGGCCGAGTGGCGTGGTTGTGACATTGGGCCATGGGCCTTGTATGCGGTAGTATAAATACCAGTACTCGTCAGGAAGTCGGCAACGAATGCAACGGTTTCCATTCTCTGAACCATATTCATCTGAATCCATCTCATTGTTGTCTTGCTGTTCTTCCCCAAATTCATCCCAATTCTGTATTCCAACTCTAGTTATCGTCACGGGTTCAATTGAACCCTGACAATTGGTATCAGATCCATTGCGCTGCCTACCTTGATCGCGTTTGTAATTCCCGTCGGCTGGGACGCTGTTCTTCACTTCGGTGTTGAGAGCAGCACACCCATAAGACCGAGCCGAGGTCGAACGAATCGGTAGCGCTGCGGCGGATTGGGGAGCGGAAGTGGTGTGAGGCTGGTGCCGAAGCGGGGACCCTCCAAGTTCCAGCAGGACATGGCATAGTCTGTGGAGGAGCTGTCGGAGAAATTTGAGATCATGATGAAGCAGTTCGCGGGGTTTCAGTCGATGATGCAGAGCTCCTTGGATTTGCTCAACGTGCTACGGTCCTAGCAGACGAGCGCGGATCGGGTGCTCGACGAATTGCGTGGTCAGGCTGAAGGCGCGACATCGTCGCTTGCAGACGTCTCCAAGCGGGTGGAGCTCACGGCGGGCCGCATGGACTCGCTGGAGGCGCGCTTGGTGACTGGTGTTGCCGCACAGCCAGCAGGTGCGGCCGCGGCGGCTCCCATGGCGCCGCTTCCACCAGGTCATCGGCCGCTCGACTTGAACATTGCTCCCGGGTCATCCTCGTGCTCACCTACGAGGGATGGGGAGCGGGCCAAGGGCCACGGCGATGACTGCGGCGGGATCCTTGGATCCCGGCCACAGAACTTCGACAAGGGTATGTGCTTCAATCCTCCTCTGCAACCGACGTCTTGTTTGGAGTTGCCTGAGAATTTTCGCCCTCCATACCCGAAGGTTGAGTTTCCTAAGTTTGATGGGTCGCAACCCCGTTTTTGGCGAGATTGCTGTGAGGTGTTCTTCGAGGTGTTTGCTGTGCATCCCTCTTTGAAGACCCGCTTTGCAGTACTCAATTTTCAGGATGCAGCAGCCACTTGGCTTCAGACCGTGCAGAGGCATGGCAGAATTACTGATTGGCAAGTTCTGTGTGATCGGGTGATGGAGAAATTTGACAAGGACCAGTACCAGAATTTGCTCAAGCAGTTCGACAAGCTGAGATAGAAGGGCTCGGTAGATGATTATCACGCTGAGTTTGAGAAGTTGGCTCATGACGTTCTCCTCTATAACAGCCATTATGATGACACCTATTTTGTGACAATATTTGTGGCAGGTCTAAAAGAGGAGATCCGCTCAGCGATATGCTTGCACAGACTGTGAGATGTTGATACGGCCAGTGCGTTGGCTTTGATTCAGGAGGAGGAATTGGCTTAGAGCAAAGGGAAACTGTTTGTGAGGCAGTTCCAAAAGTCTGGAGTAGAGAAAGCCAAACATCTTGAAGGAGAGGGGGCTCGACCCAGAGTCGATGATAAGTTGGCTTCGCTCAGAGAGTTCAGAAGGAAGAACGGGTTATGTTTCAAATGTGGAGAAAAGTGGGGGCAGAATCATCCCTGTCCAGCTCAGGTTCCACTGCATGTCATTGAGGAGCTTCTGGATGCCCTGGTTTCCGAGGAATCTGAAGATACTCTGGCTGAGGACACACAGGCTGAAGAGGTGGTCATGGTAGTAGGAACGTCGATACCGACCAAGCGTCGAACTATGAGATTATGTGGCCATATCGGCAAGCTCCCTATACTGATTCTGGTAGACTCTGGCAGTGTCGGCACCTTTGTCAGTTCTGAGTTGGCTGAATATTTCTCCTCACTGGTGTCTGAATGTACTGCTTCACAGTTTGTGGCAACTGATGAAAGTCCCATGTTATGCAATAGAAAGATTGAGCAGTTGCATTGGATGTGTCAGGGCCACACTTTCATCTCGGAGGCTGGAGTTTTGCCGTTGAAATGTTTTGACATGATATTGGGACAGGACTGGTTAGAAGCTGTGAGCTTGATGTGGTGTAGGGTCGAGATGGCGGACTAGAGGGGGGGTGAATAGTCCTTTATAACAACTAATCGCAGCGGAATAAAACCTAATCGGTTCTAGCGACAATTCACCCCTCTAACTAAGACTCTAAACACCTTGCCAAAGATCCTACCGAGAAGCAAAGGTGCAAGTCTAGCTTGAGCTTCCCTAAACCGTTCTAGCGCAAGATCACACAAACCTAAGCGCTAGTACTTTAAGCACCGGGAAAACTCCTATTAACTAGCAAGCAAAAACGCACTAAGCACCTAAGCTCACTACTTGCTCAATGACAAGGATACACAATCCAAATCAAAGAACACAACTCACTTTAGCTACACAAACTAAGTGAGAACTACTTCTAAGCTACACAAGCTAAGAAGGTGAGTGGCAAGCTACACAAGCTAACCGGTCTCACAAGAGCAACTACAACTACACAAATAAAGTAATGCACAATATAAATAACTTGTGTAGAAGGGAGCAAACCACCGTGAAGGATGGGAAGATGTTGACGCGGTGATTTATTTCCCGGAGGTTCACTTGTCGCCACAAGCTACGTCCTCCGTTGAGACAAGCTCCAAGATTGCCGCCGGTCCTCTTGGTAGTAGTGACCCGCAAGTCACACTCTCCCACGTGGAGTGCTTACCACAAACTCTAGCACTTGACTCGGCCGGACCACTTGTCGCTCTTCACGTCTCGCTCTACTAGCGATGCTCTTTGCGATCTCCCGCGGGGTGAGCTCCAACCCCTCACAAAGCTTCTCCGGAGCTAAGCACAATCTTCTTGCTTACTTCACGGAGCCACAAGCCACCAAGCCGTCTAGGAGGTGGCAACCTCCAAGAGTAACAAGCACCACCGGCTTGCAACACGATCACCTAGTGCCACTCGATGCAATCTCACAATGCAACACACTAGAATCACTCACTATCAATCAATCGGATGTGCACTAAGCAAGTGAGTGAGTGGGAGGGCTTCCAAGCACACCTACACAAGCCACACAGGCCCAAGGGTGCTCAGCTGGTCGGCCAAGGCCGCCAAGTGCTTGGATTTATAGCCCTCAAGTGAATAGAGCCGTTGCCCTCTCAAACCGGCCGTCGGACTGAGCGTCGGACGCTCAGCCGCGCCACCGTCGGACCAATGTCCACGGTCCGACGCTCCCGATAGCCGCCACGTGTCACTAGCCGTTTGAAGTCGAACGTTGGATCACAACGGCTAACTTCTCGCGCTTCAGCTCACCGTCGGACGGAACACCGTCGGACCAACGAACTCCACGGTCCGACGCTTCCAGAGAGCTCCCCGAGGGCTGAAAACTGTCGGACAGTCGTCCGACGCTCGCCGTCGGACTAAACCCAAGAGTCCGACGCTCTCAGAGCTCGCCACGTGTCACCTCTTCGTCGCTCTGCACCGTCGGACGCTTGGACAAAAAGTCCGACGCCCACAAACTTCAGCGTCCGACGCTCACAGGCCAAACACCGTCGGACGCACGAGGATGGTCCGACGCTGTCACTGCAGACAGCGTCCGACGCTCGCACCACAGCACAGAAGACAAGGGCAGGCCGTCGGACCGAACCCATGGTCCGACGCCCCCTTGCCTTAGCGTCCGACGCTCTGCAACTTCGCCGAAAACCTCCGAATCCTGCCTCGCAAGCTCGGCAGGAGGAAGAGAGAGAACCACACCCTCTCTACCTCACAACACCACCTCCAAACACTTTCACCTTTGCAAAAGTGCTAACATCAACAAGTGTACACCTCATGTGCATGTGTGTTAGCTTTTCACAAATATTTTTTAAAGGATTTTTCATTCTTTTCACCACGCCACTCGATCCTATCAACATATGCAAGTTAGATCACTCAAGTGGCACTAGATGACCGATTTGTAAACAAGTTTGCCCCTCTTGATAGTACGGCCATCTATCCTAAATCCGGTCAAGCACTTCTCTACTCAACCTTAGACCGGTGAAATGGAAATGCCCTAGGTTATACCTTTGCCTTGCGCTTTCCATTTCGATCACCGTCTTCATCACCGTCTCCGACACCATCGATGCCGGTGCAACACATGCACCAACACCTCATGAATGATATGATCCACTTCATATCATCACGTGGCTTTTGGTTCATCGATCCTTGACTTGCTTGCTCTTCACCGTTGCGTTGGTCCATCGGCGCCAAGCCATCACCCGACTTGCCCTTCACACTTGCAACCGGTCCATCGACGCGAAGCCTTGTCTTGATCTTCTTCACCTAGCCACATGACTCCATGTCATGTCTCATGCGTTTAGCTCCTTCATACCATATGTGTGAGCTAAGCATCATCTCCAAGCCATTTTCACCTCCATGGCATAGATGCTCACACACATGTACCTGTGGACTAATCACCTGTGTAATCAACACTTAAACACATATTAGTCCACTTAAGTTGTCACTCAATTACCAAAACCAAACAAGGACCTTTCATGTGGGTGCATTGGTCAAAGAAAATCATGAAGTTCACACACCATGGCAAAAGAATTGTGTTGCAAGGGTTGCAACATGATGGAACTCGCTGTCCTCTGATCAATGAAGCTAAGCTGAAGGGTTTGGTGAAAAGGAAAGATATCACACACTGCATTCAGTTATCTCAAGTGGCAGCTGAACAGGGGTGCGAAGGGGAGGTTCATACTGTCCTAGAGGACTCAAGCTGCAAACAGCTACAAGGGGTGCCAGATGAGGTAAGACAGGTTATTACTCAGTACACTGATGTTTTTCAGGCCCCCACGATAGTTCCACCTCCTCGACCGTTTGATCACCGTATTGAGTTGATGCCTGGCTCCCAGCCAATCAATATTCGGCCGTATAGATATTCTCCTGCTCAGAAGGATGAAATCGAGAAACAAGTTAAAGAGATGCTTCAGAATGGGTTGATTAAGCATAGTAACAGTCCTTATGCTTCCCCGGTGTTGCTTGTCAAGAAAAAAGATGGATCATGGCGTTTTTGTGTTGATTACAGGCATCTCAATGCCCAGACAGTCAAAAATAAGCACCCAATGCCTGTGGTGGAGGAGTTGCTGGATGAACTACATGGAGCTCAGTGGTTCTCCAAGCTAGATTTTCGAGCTGGGTATCATCAAATATGCATTGAAGCTGCTGACACACATAAGACTGCATTCAAAACCCATGAGGGACTATATGAGTTCCTGGTTATGCCTTTTGGGTTGACAAATGCTCCAGCAACCTTCCAAGGAATCATGAACTTGATTTTTTCTCACTTGCTCTGAAAGGGAGTTTTGGTGTTTATGGATGATATTCTTATCTACTCAGCTACCCTTGAGGAACATATTTCTTTGTTGCAGCAAGTCTTTGACATTCTGAGGCAGCAAAGATTCTTTGTGAAATTGACCAAGTGTTCTTTTGCTCAGCGCGAGGTGGAGTACTTGGGTCATATCATCTCTGGGCAGGGTGTTGCTACAGATCAGGCAAAGATTTAGGCCGTTAAGGATTGGCCCACTCCTCACAACTTGAAGTACCTACATGGATTCCTTGGCCTCACTGGGTATTACAGACGTTTTGTGCGACATTACGGTTTGATCAGTCGACCTCTGCCCCATCTGCTAAAGAAAGGGGTTCCTTTTGTCTGGACTGCTACTACTGAGATAGCTTTTCAGCAACTGAAGCATGCCTTGATATCAGTACCAGTGTTGGCCTTGCCTGATTTTAATCAGCCTTTTGTATTGGAAACAGATGCCGGTGATATTAGCTTTGGAGCTGTTCTCATGCAGGGCCGTCATCTGGTGGCATACCTTAGTAAGGCAGTATGTGATAAGAATAAGGCGCTGTCCACGTATGAGAAGGAATGTATGGCCATCATTATGGCGGTGGATAAGTGGCGTGCTTACCTTCAGCATCAGGAATTCATTATTAGAACTGATCACCATAGTCTTTTGCATATTGCTGATCAGCGTGTGGTCTCTAAAATTCAGTTGAAGGCTACACTGAAGCTGATGGATTTGCGATATAAGATTGTGTTTAAGCAAGGAGTTACAAATTTGGCAGCAGATGCTTTGTCTCGGTGTGTCCAATCAGTGGTTTATGCTGTCTCATCTATGCTGCATGACTGGATGGATGGGGTCAAGTTGGATTATCATGATGATCCTAAAGCTATGGAGCTATTGAAAGATTTATCTGAAGGAGACATAACTCAGTCTGGTTTCAGTTTGAAGGATGGGGTGCTTCGGCTCAATGGGAACGTGTGGTTGGGAAGTAACACTTTAGCCCAGCAACATGTTCTTCAGGCTGTCCATCAATCGGGGGTTGGGGGTCACTCTAGCTTCCTACCAACTTACCATCGCCTCAAACAGATTTTCACTTGGCCAAACATGAAACAGCATATCAAGGATTTCATCAAGCAGTGTGATGTGTGCCAGCAAGCCAAGATTGATCATTGTAAGACTCCAGGGTTGCTTCAGCCTATGCACATTCCAAATCAGGCTTGGAAGATAGTTTGTCTTGATTTTATTGAAGGGTTACCCAAATCTAATAAGTATGACACCATTTTGGTGGTCATCGACAAATTCACCAAGTATGCTCACTTTATCCCCTTATGCCATCCATTCACGGCGCTCCATGTTGCTCAAGCCTTCATGGATAACATCTATAAGCTGCACGGTCTACCAGAAAGTTTGGTGTCTGACAGAGATAGGATCTTTACCAGTGCCATTTGGAGGGAGCTGTTCAAGCTCACTGATACTCAGCTTCTTATGAGCTCTTTGTATCACCCACAAACCGATGGCCAGACTGAGCGCTTGAATCAATGTTTGGAAGCATTTTTGCGCTACAGTGTTCACTCTTGTCCCAAACAGTGGAGCAAATGGCTTTCTATGGCCGAGTTTTGGTACAACACAAGTTACCACACTGCTGTGGGTCGCTCTCCCTTTGAGATCTTGTATGGATATGCTCCGAAGGCCTTTGGAGTTACAAGCACGACATACTGTCATTCGCCTGATCTCGAGCAGTGGCTTCTGGAGAGAAATTTGCTGAATGATGTGTTGATTTATCAGCTGCATCGAGCACAACAGCGAATGGAACATCAAGCTGACAAGCACCGTTCTGAGAAGGAATTTGCTGTTGGGGACATGGTATATCTTCGGCTTCATCCTTTTATTCAATCTTCAGTTGCAGGCCGAGGTAACCCGAAGCTGAGCTTTCGATACTATGGACCCTTTAAAATATTGGCTCGTGTGGGGGCTGTCGCATATAAGTTGGATCTTCCTAATGATACCAAGATTCATCCCGTGGTTCATGTGTCCCAGTTGAAGAGTCACATACCGGCCTCTCAATCAGTGGAATCTGATATTGCCTCTATTCCTACTGATCCTTTGATGCCTGCCAGTCCAGCAAGCTTCCTTGGTTCTCGCATGGTGCACAAAGGGGCTTCTTCTATTTTTCAGGTACAGGTTCAGTGGTCGGGCATGCATCCATCATTGTCGACCTGGGAAGAGGTTTCGGATTTGCGCTGGCGTTTCCCTACTAGCCTAGCTTGGGGACAAGCTGCTTTTCAGGAAGGGGTGAATGTCAGGAACCAACAGAGGGTGTCTCGAGCGATGGCGCGCAGTGGCTGATTTGAGTTGGCTGTTGGGCCGAGTGGCGTGGTTGTGACATTGGGCCATGGGCCTTGTATGCGGTAGTATAAATACCAGTACTCGTTAGGAAGTCGGCAACGAATGCAACGGTTTCCATTCTCTGAACCATATTCATCTGAATCCATCTCATTGGTGTCTTGCTGTTCTTCCCCAAATTCATCCCAATTCTGTATTCCAACTCTAGTTATTGTCACGAGTTCAATAGAACCCTGACACATATGTAGCTAAGGCTCTGTTTGATTTACATTTATAATAGTGAGTTAGCTAGTAACTTATTTTTAATTTGGTCTAGATAGTGAGATAATTGCTATCCAACTAACAATTATCTAATCTATTATCGAATTTTTTTAAAAAGTTATTACCACTTGTAACAAACAGGGTCTCACCGAACAGATACGCTGCATGGCAGCATGCATCCTCGTTATTTTTCGCATGCTAACTTGCCAAGGGGGCGGAGAATAATGTGGCTCCGCCCCTGCCTACGCAGAGCTGCACACGGGCACGTCTTCTGCACCCTGAGCTAGCTTGGCGCCGCAGCACTCGTCGGACGGGGCTGCGCCCGCCCCGGATGAACGCCACCAACGGGGACGCACACCATCTCATGCAGGTGCAGCAGGGGGCGTAGGGTATTTGAAGGGTTGTTATAGGGGCCTCATCCTTGGTTAATTTGGATTGTGTCGGGAAGTGTCGCACCGTTGCGCAAACGCTGCTGCACGGTCGTTCACATGGCCGCTTGGGGTTTCTGTATTATTTTCAGAACGACTTGATGCCCATGCACTGATGTACACGTGACGTCGGTAATACGTTTCTTTATTCAGAAATGGTGACGATTTAATTTATTTCTCAATGAAAAATGGTGACGACATCAGTTCGATCGCAATGCAATGCAACAACTCCAACGAGTTGAGTTTAATTTGTAGTACGAGACAGTAAACAAGCAAACAAATTTAGCTACCCAACGGCGCCTTGACCGGACTCCCACAAATCACAGCAAACTTTCCAACTCGATCGATCGATCCCTCATCGTCGTGTTCAACTTATTTATTCGTGCTTACGTACGTGGCAGCGGGCGTCCGTCCGTGCCTGCCGCACTGCACTGCACGCACGGCTAGCTAGCAGGTCGGGACGGGGACCTTGCAGGCGGTGAAGACCCTGCGCTTGTGCCTGGTGTCGACGAGGCGCTTCAGGTTGGCGTCGTCCTTGTACCGGCACAGGCAGTTGGTCCCGTGGGACTTGAGCCTGGCGCAGCAGGCCCCCGTCGGCGACGCCTTCCCCGCGAACGCGCTCGCGCACGGGCTCAGCTGCATCACGTCGCACGGCGCCAGAGCCGAGAAGTCGCCCGCCGCCCGGCTCGCCAAGGTGCCGACCACCACCGCCGCCGCCACAAGGAAGACCACGCCCGCCGCCGGCCTCATCGTCACTGGACTGCGAGTGGACTGGGAGACCACGAACGAACGTTATTGCCAGGAGCTTTTGTAGGCGCATGGCCTGGTTGCACTATCGCGGATTAGCTAGGCAGCAGGTGAGGTGAGTCACGGTGTAAGCATGCAGCACAATCGAGCCCAAGTGTCCGTTAGGTGAAGCACGCCCGATGAAAGGGATGTCCATTTGATGCTTTCTCACCACACAGTCTTCACGATTCTAACAAGGTTAAGGTACGTGCACATCCTGTGAACGTATTGTCCAGTTAAACATATGATGCTTACGTTATTCCCAAATGAGAAACCAGCAGATCGTCGTCTGATTTTGAAGATATCGACATCGACACGATAAAAAATCTGGCAAACTTATAAAAAAAAATAAACTTGCTTCTTGTCCCTAACGACGAGTTCTCCCATTCCTGAGGCAAAGTATCTGTTGGAGCGACACCTTGCCGAGGATTCATTTATTCCCTTCGACAGTACAATTCCTACAGATCAAGCTATCCTTTACTTCACAGCCTATGCACCCTAAGATGATTATACTAGCATTTTGGGCGCTTATAAAGATGTGCGTGCTTTCTGCAATAGACCGATCAGCAGATGAACCAAAATAACAGTTCTATCAGCGTCCCCAACCTCGTATAGACATGCATCCTAATTTCCCAAGCGATCATGGCAATGTAGGATTGGGCGGCCATAGACACAAGTCAATTCATAGGCTTCTCGGTGGAGGGAAAGGTACGCTGCTCTTCTGTTCTTTCGGGGGGAAAATAGGCTACGTCATCTGCATCACTGTGTGGTTACCTCCAGAGCCGATTTTCACTCATGGAACACCATTGTTTGTGCATGGCAGTCGCGGACATTTTGCTGTGGAAGGACAGGAACTTGTCTGCAGGTGTGCTTGCTGGGGCCACACTGATATGGTTCCTGTTCGAAGTTGTTGAGTACAACATTGTACCGCTGATTTGCCAGATAGCCGTCCTGGCCATGCTCGTGATCTTCATCTGGTCAAATGCTGCGCCCCTCTTGAACATGTACGACTTCCCTTTTCTGAAGAGAAATTTGCAGGCATATAAACAACTTCAAATGACACAAAAGGCACAAGAAGCATTATTTAACTAACCAGTTTTGCTTTGCAGAGACCCTCCAAGAATCCCAGAAGTGATCATCTCTGAACATGCCTTCCGACAAATTGCACAGATCATCCATTACAAACTGGCACACACTGTGTCTGCTCTTTATGACATTGCAAGCGGAAGGGATCTGAAGAAATTCCTCTTGGTACATTACAAACAGTTATTACTTTGCTATCTTTATGAGAAAAATCATGTGTTACAATGCCAAGATACAGGATACTGCAAAGATCCAACCTGTGTGATACTTAGAATTTAAGTTAAACTCGCACATCAAAAAACACTGATCGGCAATGCCATTATTTGCCAATTCTATTCAACAATCTAGTAGTGTTTTGGGAAATTTACAACACTTTAGTCTTGCGCTAACAATGTTCTGTTTTCTAATTCCTAAGGTGGTCGTGTCACTGCTAATATTGTCAGAGATTGGAAGTTCTTACAGCTTCACAAGTCTACTATATCTTGGTGAGGAGCACACAAAATATAGTTTTTTTATAGCAAGATAAACATGCAAGACAACATATAAACCAGTTTTTAGTAACAAGTCTTATATTTCTTCCACAGGATTTCTCTGCACCCACACTTTGCCAGCTTTGTACCAAAGATATGAGATAGAGGTCGACCACCTAGCCGCAAAGGGTAGTGAAGACATCAAGAGGTTCTACAAGAGGATTGATTCCAATTTCCTGAACAAAATACCAAGAGGCCCTGTCAAGACAAAAGTTAAATAGAATATACTCCCTGAGGATACATCAATAGTCCCCTTGAAAGGATGCATGGATGGACCTATCATAATTTGCAACAGAATGTGTGAACACAATCCCACAAATGCGAAAAAGTAACTCCAATTGAGCTTGAAGAATTTAGATCTGACTGCTTAGCATCCAAATGTACCTATCAATGCGTGATACAAGCATATTTTCATGGCTTCGACAGCAAATATGAAATGGACACTAATGTTGTAATCTCAACAAAGCATAAGAATTGAGTGGTTATTTCTCTTTCAATTCTGACACCATGTGTTTGTTTTTAAGTACAAGTGTACAACACACAAAAAAAAGTGTCCAATATGGGCTCAGCAAGAAAAATAGATAACATTGCCTGATTCATCAGTCAATGTCTTCTTGCACATAAAATGCTGGCACTGTGTGTTTCACTGTGTTTTACTATCATATACATGTGGAATCCTTGAAATTAAACATTGCATGGTTATATGAAAAAAATTCATTTGTACCTTCTATGGTTGTGGAGAATCATCCAAAATCTGCTTTACAGTATGTCCACATTTGATACATCAGAACCCTTGGCTCTTTCTTATTTCAGTAGATGAAATATCCATGCGAAACTTTTCCTCCTGAATGGAGACGAACATGTCTCTCAGCTCTTCCGGAATGTCTAAATCTTCAAGGACCTTAGACAAATACCATATATAGTATCAGATGACCTCTTTTATTTTCTTTCTTTTGTTCAAATGTGTGTAAAGAAAAGGTCGACGTTAACCCATACCTTGAAATCTCCTTCAATCTTTCGGCCACCAACAAGAAAAGTGGTACATGTGCTTTTACATTCAAGAAGTATCTCCAGCATTCTGTTGTAATCTCCTCCGTAATACTTAGGCTACAATGAGAAAGCTTAGTTTAGTTACACAACAAAAATATCCAACTGTCAATTTACTTATGCTGCAGTGAGTAAGGTCTGTTAGCGAATGCAACACCATAATATGCTCAGAATAAGTACAAAGTGCTGATAGAAACCATAAATATGAAAGAAACTGCAAATAGTTTCTTACGTTAACAAGTCTTGCTGCAGTGTCTGCACCAATTATAAAAGCACTTCCTGGGAAAAGTTCCGCTTTCTTATAGAAGTATGGTTGGTTAGATATAATCACATTCTTCCCTGTAGAAATAAGATCATAGTCATTGAACACTGGGTGGAGTTTGCCAAGCAAATAGATACAATATTTCCTAACCATTTCTATCTTAGAAAAAAATCAGTTACTCCTTCAAAAGCAATAAATGATAACTGAGTAAAACCAAAGATGGATTGCCCAATTTGTCAATCACTATTGCATAGGTAAAAGAAACACAAACTCCGGAAAAACATGACTGGACACTTCTGTAAAAAGCCCCATGAAATATTTTTGTTCATGGATCAATAAGATATTAGATGAATGGCTGCTTGAATGCATGGTAAACAAAACCCTAGTTCTCTGTAACTGCAATTGAACTATGTTTACAAGCTTGGCATGGCAACCTGGTTACAGTACTAGCGGTATAGCAAAATGGAAGTCCTGTCATATAACTGACATAGTACATGGCACTGGCCACTGGGACATACCTGCTTTTCTAAATTGCTCAACGCGTCTCTTAATTTCTGCAACAGATAGTGGAGGTTTATCGGCATTAATTGCTGATATCTCAAAGAATGGAAGCCCATCATCACACATGCTACAATAAGAGGTTTTATGAAAGAGATCAGGCAATTTACTCTTTCATAGGTAGAAACAGCACAAAAAGGGAAACATAGGCAGATATAGCTATATGAAAGTACCGTTGCGCAGCCAAATGCCCATTATCAAAACATACTAAACCCTCCCTTTGATTAGTAAAACTTTCTCAGACAAGTGATATATCATTTCCACTCTAACACTGTACTACTTTCTTTGCCATTTTTGGCTTTTATATTTCTCCTTGCTAGTATTTAGCATGATGAAATCAACAGTACAGTTTTTTTTAGCTACACTCCTAGCTTCATAGGGAGAAAATCAAACCTTGATGCAACTTCCAACAATCTAAGGTGACCATCATGCAAGGGGTTGAATGAACCAGGTAGAATAATTTTTCTGCTGAAGTTATTTTCCACCGGAGCTGCATTGAAGAAGAGCAGTGTGGTTAAGAAAATGGAGTTATAGGAAAACATAGAACCCACAAGACAGGACAAACTGATTTCATGATGAAATGGAACAATTCTAGAATGAAAACAGTGCAACTGTGTCTCTGAGTGCTAAATATATACCGGCTAAAAGAGAGAAAAAAATATACCAGCAAAATTATAAACTTTCATGCAAACTTGCCCCTTAATAATTTGCTGGAGCTCTTGATCTTCATCAAATTCCTCTATGCTTTCTTCTGACATTTCAGGTTCGTGAATGTCTGACTGAATGGTTGCAGAAACTCTGCAGGTATCTGCTATTGCCTACAACATGGTAAACTCTTAAAATGTGCACTATATCAGAGAAGGTCAATTATCATAAAACTTGAACAATCCTGATATGATCCATGATCAGGATTGGTTGCTTGTATTTGTTGATTATGAATTTATGATGTTGAACTTGATCGGTATTACCACTGAGCACATGTAAGTGCAGTACATCTAGTGAGACATAATAACAAACCTTAAGCAAAAAGTAGCTTGAAACCTTGTCTTCTTCTTCTCTGCTCCGTAAACCCTGGGTAGAAAGAATACGATACCATGAGGCATTACAACTTACAAAATAATACTGGCATAACATTACTAATTTTACTGCAAATTCCGACACCGCTGATATTAAAATAGACTACTAGAGAGCAACAACTGTTTAATAAAGAGTAGGAAAGGAATAGCGGTACTTTTACCTTTGACAAGGTAACATGTGATGTCCTGAGGCAATTATGTGTCCACGTTGACACATAAAACCTATTTGAAAACAATAACAAAATATTATATAGTGCATAATCAAGATCCACTGACTCCTCAAAGGATGAGAATTTCGTGCCACACACCATGTGCTCAGGTCCTTATGACCTTCATCTCAAACCACATGCTAAGTCAGATTTTCTAGCATAACCACTGTTCTAGGCTGCTGAAGGGGTGAGTTTATGAGCAGGGCATACCTGTGGTCACCATGTTTTGGACGTGAGCTTGCCAGTGACCCAGTAAATCCAACACCCATAACTTGCAGACCTACACATCCCACTCATTGCTTCAAAATTTATAGCAAAGATAGATGATGTTAGGTGCAAATGGTGCAACTCTACAAATCACATACTCATGTGCAGGAATAGGATGATCAAATGCTGGAAGTTAGATAAGCCCCCAAATACCTGGTCCAGAGAGCTTGAGCGCTCGATTGTACGCGGCCAGTGCCATGTCCTCTGCAGCCTGCTTGCTAGTGAATTGCAGGGGCATCTGGACATCAAAGCAGGATCAGTGCCAGCTCCCCATCAGCCACCCGAAAATTACTTGCTCGACTGTGAATTTGCAAGTGGAAGAGCTAGCGCAGGTTGTGCTCCGGGACCGGGAGTGCCGATTTCGTTACCTTGCCAAGGAGCTGCGCCATGGAGGCCCTGGAGTAGGGCACGACGACCTCGAGGACGGTGCCCGACGCCCCGGGCACGGAGAGGAGCCAGCCGAGCGCCTGCGCCGAATGGGGGTGCCGATCAGTTGGGGTTGGCCGATTTTGACGGCAAAATTTCATCGCGCGCGTGGGCACGTGGGAGGTGTTGGTTCGGATACCTGAGACGCGCCGCCGGCGAGGTAGATGACGGCCTGGGAGCGAGAGGAGTGGATGGCCTCGACCGCCGCGCGGACCCAGCTCTCCATCACGATCCCGGTGGACTCAGGCTACGAGTAGCTACGGGACGACGGAGGATTTGTCTGGGTCCCCTTTCTCCAACAGCACTGTAGTCTGCAGACTCTGACCCCGACTGGATAACTCGATCTCTCGAAACCCGCTTATTACGCAACGGGCTAGTGGTTTTGTGATGTGTCGTCATAAGAACCGACCCCAGGCCCACATCCCCAACAATGGTCGGTTCGCCAATGTTTCGGCCTGGCCCGTGATATATCGCCGAACACACCTCAAAGCCCATTCAGGAGGCTTCGGCACGCTGCACCTGGAACTGCAACAGCGAACCCGACCGCATACTGCTGCTGCGTGAATCGCCTTGTTTCTCACCGCCACAGCCTTCGGCCATCCTCTCCGACACCGATTCGCGCCGACCACCTGCCGCCGTCTCTTCCTCGGCTCCAGCCATGGCCGGCGGCGACGGTGAGGCGGCGACTCTAAACCCCATCCATCCATCTCCTCCATGTACAGGCTACAGCCTCCCCTCGTGACGCCGTTCCCCTCTCTTATCCCCTGCAGGCGACCGGCACCGCGCGCCGAAGCGGCACAAGTCCTCGGCGCCGTCGAAAGCGGCCCTGGTGGACGAGAGCGCCGAGTTCGACTACGCTGATGACTTTGACGACGACGCCCGCGACGGTACTGATCGCGGGCTTGATCCCTCCTGAATCCACCGGGTTCCCCCCGAATCTGTGCGGCTTATGCGGAACCTTTTATTGATTGATGCGGAATTTGGTTGGCCTTCTTGTTCTTACGCAGCAGATGTGGAGGTGAAGAAGAGGGATTTCTCGAAGCTCGAGTTGAAGGTGGATCACGCGAGCCGTCCGCTCTGGGCGTGCGCCGACGGCCGCATCTTCCTCGAGACCTTCTCGCCGCTCTACAAGCAGGCTTACGATTTCCTCATCGCCATCGCGGAGCCTGTGTGCAGGTTGGCCCCAATCACTTCCATACTCAAATGCTACCAGCCTTGGTTGCATGTTTAATCCAGACTAGTCAGCTGATTACTCCATAAAGTCCTGATAGCATGAACTAGGACTGTAGTAAGACGGCCATGCTTTGATAGGGCTGGTCTGATCGATCTAGTATGCATTGTTATTTTTTAACACACTGGCCACAATGAATTAGGCTTGTGTTTGGATGTCATGGACCAGTAGATGTCTTTCGAGTATTTCCAAGACCAGATTGAGATGTCTTTCGAGTATTTCCAAGACTAGATTGAGGGATTTGCAATATTCCATCCAAACCCTTACTACAGTGTGAATTTAGGATGTGGTTTGCTTTTGGGTGATGTTTTCCATCCCATGTGGACTTATGATCATGTGATAAGAGTTAACAGGATTTCATATGAAGGAATTTGTGTGAAATTGTTGGGATGGATACATATGGTAGGAGTTGGGTGGGAGAAAGTCACCATTGTTTTCTTAATTTAATAACTAGTGTTTTCTTAATTTACTATGATTATTGCGATCTTTTGGTTTTAAGTAAGTGCTGAATGTAGCTATTGCATTTTTTTTATATTTCTCCTTCTCCAAGCAGAGTCTATTGCGATCTTTTGGTTTTAAGTAAGTGCTGAATGTAGCTATTGCATTTTTTTATATTTTGTTTATGAAGTGGACTCGAAGTAAATATGTGGACTTGTGGACCACTATCTAAACTTCATTGGACTAAGTTGCAATACTTGTGATGTTTATTCCTGGCTAATAATTGCTAGGACAGTAGGATTTGCTTATTTTGGAGGATTTAATGACGTTATTAGAGGTATCTGGAGCTTGTTACTTCAAATTACCTGGAACGGCAATAAACATAAGTAAAAATTGAAACTGAATCTGAGTTCACATGGTGCTATTTATCTACCATCTAAAAGATATTGAAATAACTATGTTTTTTCTTCAAAATTTCAAGGATTCATATACATTAAAAAACGAAATATATTCAATGATGCGATTCAGCATTTGCAGTTTTTCTTTCTGAAAATTTGACCCTGTTGTTTTTGTGCAGGCCAGAATCTATGCATGAATACAATCTAACTCCCCACTCATTGTATGCTGCGGTCTCAGTAGGACTAGAGACTAGCACTATTATTAGTGTCTTGAGTAAACTATCTAAAACCAAGTTGCCCCGTGAAATAATTGATTTCATCCACGCATCAACTGCTAACTACGGCAAAGTGAAGCTTGTCTTGAAGAAGAATCGGTATTTTGTTGAGTCTCCATTTCCCGAGGTTGTATCACTTGGCTTGTGTATAATATTCTGATTGCTCTATTGTTTTTCTGTAATAAGAGAACTGTGACACCTATTGTGCAGGTATTGAGTAAACTTCTGAGCGATGAAGTTATATCGAGAGCTAGGATATCTCCTGAGGTATTATTTAGTTTGATTGTACTATTATCTCTTCCTGAAACAAATTAGTCTCAGGTAGAGAAGACCTTTACAGTGTGGAAAAGTGTGTTCATGTCATCTGTTTCTTTGTTTCCTTTTGAGTATCTTATACTCCCTCCTCCATTCCAAATTATAATTCGTTTGACTTTTTTAGCCCAAGTTGGACCACTCATCTTATTCAAAAAATCTGTGCAAACATAGTCAAATTTAAGTCATTCTTCAAGATCTTTCATTAATAAAGCAAGCCACAATAAAAGAAGTGATATTTTGCACAAAGTTTTGAATAAGACGAGTGGTCAAACTTTATGTCAAAAAAGTCAAAACGGATTATAATTTGGAACGGAGAGAGCACTTCTCTTCTATATCGGCTGCCAACTTCTTGGGTGTGTAATCATATTGGACATTTTAAACCATTGCAGCTTGGTTAATTTTGTGACCTACCTCACTAGTCTCTTAGATAAAAGTTGCTTCCCTGCTAATTTGTCTATACTAAGTCATTACTATCTTTTTAAGTTAGTTATTTGCTTTACATTTTACAATGCCATCTAAATATACCCTAATTTACTTCAGGATTCCCTTGGTGCACCTTCATTTACTGTTAGCAAGACATCTGGCCAAATAGCTAGTGGACATGAAGACCTGTTAAATGGAATGGAAATTGCTGCTGCAACTGAAGACAAGGAAACACATTCTTTTGAGATTGATCCCTCTCAGGTACTCCTTCGCTTCTATTGAAGCTTGGAAACCACTGAGTTACCGAAGGACTGATGTTCCGTTCATTTCACACAGGTTGAGAATGTCAAGCAACGGTGCTTGCCAAATGCATTGAACTATCCCATGCTGGAGGAGTATGATTTCAGAAATGACACTGTAAGCTTGTCTAATCTCAGGAGACAGTCCCTGCATATATTTTTCTATTTTTGTAATTGATGATCATACTGGAAAGTTCAGCTCCTCTTAAAGAATGCAAAAATCCAGACCACATTAGCTCTTTTGCCAAATAATGCAAGGGTTGGGATCGGCCCTTGTCAAAAGAAATGTAATAGATGAACACACACCAATGGAAATAAAACTTTTACTCGTTCTGGTCTTAGAAAAATGAGATCTTTAGAGACTTGAACATGGAAGCATCATTTGTACAACTGATTTTATTGTAATGGTTTGGAATCTGATAAAGTTGTTATCTGGGTATTTTCAACACTAAGCTGCACATCATTCTCATTGAGCTAGATGCTCATGAAGATTGTTGGTCTAAGTTTAAAATCGTTGACTGCATAAAACATACATTATGAAATGTCACCTTTTATATTGGGGGTATTTCATTCACATATGTGATTCGCTTAACAATATATGTCATGGGAATTGTCATCCATGTACAGAACCTTGTGTAATTATATGTATACAGGAAAAGCAATTCAAGCTTTCTATTGAGCTATAGGAAGTTTTATAAAATATTGAATAATTTTACTGATTTCTGGCACAGTAAAACTATATATATAGATATAGACAAAGGGGCACTATATAGTCTGCCATTTGTTTCTGATATTGAAGTAATCTTGACATGTCAATCTGTAATTTTTCTACCCAAGGTAGCTTATATAATTCATAGCCATGACTTACTAGTATATTTTGTAGCCATTTACCAGCATGATCTATGTGTAGCTCTTTTTTGCATGGTTTAGTGAACTTAGTTTTCTTTGTCTACTTTGATTGTAGGTAAACCCAGATCTGGAGATGGAGCTAAAGCCGCAAGCACGGCCTAGGCCATATCAAGAAAAGAGCCTCAGTAAGATGTTTGGGAACGGTAAGTTCATCATGCAAGCATCATGCAAAATTGAGTTTCAAACAATACAATCATTACTCTGTTAAGTGTTAAGAGAGCTATACATGGTTTTCAAAAAAAAAAAAAAAAAAATGTTTTTTCAAAAAAAGAGAGCTATACATGAAGACAAAGCTTGCACTGAAGAATTTGCCAATAATTAGCATTGAATTGAAAATTGGATGTATCTGACTGTGCATGGCTGATATGTGACCATGTTCAAAATGAAAATATATCATGTATGAAATGGTTTTACAATATCTTGTTTATATGCCATCCTGTATTGTGCTATTGTTTAGTGCTTGTGAATTTCTAACTGAAACTAATGCAAGTTTTGAACTGGTAGCAAAATAAATTTTTACTAAGGATGTGTTTGCTAATGTAAGGATTTTTCGGCGCTTGCTGGGTGTAACGAATTTGACATACTTGAACGAGTCCGTGCTACCATTTCTAATTTGATTTAATTTGTAATTATGCAGGACGAGCAAGGTCTGGAATTATTGTGCTACCTTGTGGTGCTGGCAAGTCCTTGGTTGGTGTATCTGCAGCCTGCCGTATTAAGAAGAGCTGTTTGTGTTTGGCCACAAATGCTGTCTCCGTAGATCAATGGGCATTTCAGTTCAAGCTGTGGTCAACCATAAAAGATGATCACATTAGTCGTTTTACATCTGATAACAAGGAGAAATTTACAGGGATGGCTAGTGTGGTTGTTACTACATATAACATGGTTGCATTTGGTGGTAAAAGGTCTGAAGATTCGGAGAAGATCATTGAAGAAATCCGAAACAGGGAGTGGGGCTTGCTTCTAATGGACGAGGTGGATTATTTATTATCCAATTATTGGGGTGTTTATGCTTCCATGTCTTAATAAAATGTCACACTCACTTTTATCTCCTTTTCTTGTGTGTTTTCAGGTTCATGTTGTTCCTGCACATATGTTCAGAAAAGTCATCAGCATTACTAAATCTCACTGCAAGCTTGGTCTTACTGGTATGTTCCCATCATATAATCCTGCATGATGCCACTGTTTGCCTTGGTGTATTATAAATTCATTATGTTAATATTATCGCAGCTACCCTGGTGAGAGAGGACGAACGCATTACTGATCTGAATTTTCTAATTGGACCAAAACTGTATGAAGCGAATTGGTTGGATCTAGTGAAAGGTGGATTTATTGCAAATGTGCAGTGTGCAGAAGTATGGTGTCCTATGACCAAAGAGTTTTTCGCTGAGTATTTGAAAAAGGAAAATTCAAAGAAGAAGCAGGTGAATCTATGTTGAAGCTTCATATGTTCCTGCAGAGAAATCAATCAAATCACATACATTTCTATCCTTATTGTGTGCAAAATGAAGTTCACTTGTTCCAGTTAACACTATTGTTACCTCCAACAAGACATACTCTTATACTTCTGTCATAAGTAAACAGCAAAGTTTTTTGTTTTATACTCTCACTTTATTTATTTTACTTAATTCTTTTCTATCTATTGTGTGGAGGATCACATCTTACTAACTCTTACATGCCAGGTACTGTATGTCATGAATCCAAACAAGTTCCGGGCTTGTGAATTCCTGATTCGATTCCATGAGCAACAACGCGGAGACAAGATAATTGTGTTCGCTGATAATCTATATGCACTAACTGCTTATGCAATGAAACTACGCAAGCCAATGATTTTTGGTGCCACAAGGTGACTTCACATTTTTGCAGATGTTACCTGTTTTCTTTAAATTTTGCGCTTATTTATCTTTGAATCATTTAGCCATGCTGAGAGGACAAGAATTCTCTACCAATTCAAGAACAGTCCAGAAGTCAATACAATTTTTCTTTCGAAGGTGTGCTTGTTGACTATCCAAGCTTGATTATGTATTTAGAATCAACTACTGTCAACAATCTTTGTGATATATGTTGTTCCCTGTTAGGTCGGTGATAACTCGATTGATATCCCAGAAGCTAATGTTATCATACAAATATCATCTCACGCTGGTTCGAGACGTCAAGAAGCTCAGCGTCTGGGACGTATTCTCAGGGCAAAGGTACTGTTGGCTGTTGCTTACTACGACTCGTTTCAGTTTATTGACAAGCTGATTGCAACTCTTGCACTGATTCTTTGGCATTCAAAATTCTATGTAGATGTTTATGTTCCTTTGATATTCAAAGTTAATGTGGACATTTACGTTCCAAGTTCTTGAATTCATCATGAATGCAAACACATTATGGTGTAAAGTCTTGCTACTAGAAAGAGATTCTTAGAGCAAATTTCTCATTAGTTTCAACTACCAAGTAACGCGTAAACCTCAATGTTATCAATGGCATATCGACACCTGAGACTATATATTGGTTCGATTTTACTGTTGTGCTGTCGCATGGCTTTCAAAGAACCCCTCCAGTGTTGGTAAAAATCGAACTGTTGGTGGTGAAATCGAACATGGCACATGGTGTCAAACGAAAAGCGAACTCAGTTTTAGGTTTGAATTCTGTCATGAAGCAGGTCCCACAAAGCCAAAAAAACTGAGAACATGTGAGGGTGAGAGAAACCTGCCTTTTATTTGCATTCCTTATTGTTTTTGTGGGTCCCACTAAATGATTTTGCACTGTGGCTTCCAACCATGGACCGAGTCATTGAACTCTGCCTATGGTTTGATGCAACACTTAAGTTGCTCTTACTGAATTATCACTGATGGTGACCTGGTATTGGGAGAGTTGCACATAGGTGTTCATGTATTTGCAGTTTTGCACACTATCTTATTTACCTGTGTAGAGCTACCAACAGTTAAGTTTCAGCTTTTATATTATCAGAGTAATTACCTTGATTTGGCTAATCAAATTGGAAAAATTATATAGAAAGTATTTGGAACACAACTTCAACATTTCTTCTTTAACAAATATCATGAATTGTATTCTCGTTATATCTCCTGTGAATTCTTGTGACTTCAGGGTAAGCACCAAGATAGGATGGCTGGAGGAAAAGAAGAATACAATGCTTTTTTCTATTCACTCGTATCAACTGACACACAGGTTAGTCTCACTGGATTACTCATTTCCTCATTATTTTTCTTTTGCTTCTGGAAACACCAGCATGTAGTTATAATGGCCCTGCAAATTATCTTTAGCATATCAGCATTGTGTTGTTTGTGCTGATGCAGGAAATGTACTACTCAACAAAAAGGCAGCAGTTTCTTATTGACCAGGGATATAGCTTCAAGGTATGGCTTCTGGAGCTTACTTCTCAAGTTGGAAAGGAAGATTGTTCTTTTGGTACTTCTTATTAGTGAAGAAATATTGTACTTGCCAGGTTATCACTAGTTTGCCGCCGCCTGAAGAAGGACCTAATCTCAGCTTTTACACACTTGATGAACAGCTTCACCTCTTGGGCCAGGTGGGGGCATTTCTGTACCCACTGTTCATAGTTTTGTTGGCTATTACTGATCATGTGCAAATGTCCCATTCACACTACCAACAGGTGCTGAATGCAGGGGATGACATGATTGGTGTTGAGCGCTTGGAAGAAGATTCTGATGGCAAGGCTCTTCTAAGAGCAAGACGCTCTGCCGGATCAATGAGCGCCTTCTCTGGAGCTGGTGGAATGGTCTACATGGAGTACAGGTGCTGCCTCTCTCTCTTTCTCTCTCCAATTTTCTTCTGAGTTTTATTCCGTACCATATTCAATCTCCTTTTTAACTGAATGCACCGGCCCGTGATCTTTTCTTTCCAGCACTGGGAAGGGAAAGGGTGCTCAGAAGAAACACAAGGACCCATCAAAGAGGCATCATCTGTTCAAGAAACGCTATGCGTAGCCTGTTGTGCTTTGCTAGAAATGATTTGGTTCATGAGAACCCTCTTGTTTGGCATCAATTGTCATTGGTTTAAACACACAAACCAGGTTATGCAGAGCTGTTACTTTTGGTTAATCGTAAAGCAATTGTAGTGAAGAACAATTTTGATCTCAGGTTTACATATGCTGCTTAAAGTTGGCATACCCGGCTTTCGGGCGGGACAGCATGACGTGTCTTCCTGAAATTGTAAATGTTGTTGTAAGCATTGTATTATAATATCTATACTTCTTATATAAACAAATCCCACTAGCTATTTCTCTCGTCATGTAAAGTATCCACATTACCATCCACTCAAAATCCCACTAACACATTATATCTTGCCATGCAAAATGTCCTCGTCATCATCCACCAACACATTCAACTAACGCATGTCATTATGTTTCACTCGAGCTTTTTATATTTGCAAACCACATTATTTGCTAACATATATTTAGTTTTTCACATCAGAATGCTAAAAATCATCCACTAACATGTATTATGATATTTATTCGATTATATTATAGTAAATATAAGTAGTATAATTTTACCGACGATTTCCGCGGTTGCTGCGGGGTTTTGTCCTAGTTATATATATACGAGTAAAGACACGCTAAATCGCAACGTTTCATACTTTCTGCTGGGTCCTGGCTTGCTGTATTTCAACTCTAAAGGAAACTAAGTGTACGATACTTCTGTGTAATGGTGTAACTTCTTTCTTAGTCTGGGTTCTTTTCATTCCTTGGAGCTACGCGCGTGTGAATGCCTCTTCATTTGTCAAATACTCTCTGCATACCAATCAGGGCATTAGCTGAACATGATATATATTATATAGTTTATTTGTCAAGTACTCCATTTTTTTAAAAAAAAATTGTAAGTCGTTTTAACTTTTCTAGATGTATATATATACTTTTTATTAGTACCTCTTTGTCTCAACAAGAATATAACTACAGACACATTTTATGCTAAAATAAATATCTCATGACCGAATATATGGATAAAAATATTGATATTTTTAAACTAATATGTCTATTATGAACATATATCCGGTGATAAATTTAATAGTATTTATTTGATACAATAAATATTGATATTGTATATATGTATCCATAATAGTTAGGCAAACTTAGATACTTTATCTTGGTATAATTATATTTGGACATACTCCCTCCGTTCCTACAAAACAGTCGCCGTTGGTGTGCGTGCCACAAGTTTGACTAGATTTGTACAAAATACGTACAACATTTATATCTCCAAATAAATTTATTAAAAAACTAGACTAAAAGATCTATTCAATGATACTAATTATGTACTATAAATATTAATATTTTTTAATATAAATTTAATTAAAGATATTTCTCGGAAAGCGAGAACGATACTTTTTTATGGACGGATGGAGTAGTTGATCTATGTTTCAGAAAAGTGAGAACAATTTATGCTGTGATTGGTATGCTTTCGGCTCCGTTACTTCGCCTCCTTGGTACAGCGTGAATGACTTAGATCTGGTTTAGCACACCTCCTTGCTATATTGTGCGGGGGAGTTTGTCGGCGAGACTAAAATAGTGATTCACCGGCTTCCAATTCATTTTAACAGGAGATAGAAATATGACTTTTGGAATAGTGCACGAACGAGCCAAAGCAGGAGCCATAAAAGACTCTGTTTAGCTGAATTGAAATTCGGCTGAACTGAATTCTACGACTGAATTATTATGAGAGAAAAATATTATTCTATGACTGAAAATAAGTTAAACCCATCACAGAGTGAATGGAATTCAAATGGGCTTTATAATTTTCGGAACGAGGGCGGGTGCCTCCCGTAGCTATATAATATTTGTAACGGAAAGCATGCTACATATCATGATTTATGAGCTAGGTCTTCTAAGCCTTCTTGACATCTGTATTATCAAACACTTACTCTGCTTATGCTTCCCTTGCCCAGTCACCTCCATCATAATCACAGCCTGTAATAACCTCTATTAGAATGAGAATGTTTTTTTTTGCCCTCTTGTTTCAGCTTTGATCAAGCCAAAACAAGTTGGATGTTTTTTTTCGCCTCTTGTTTCAGCTCTGATCAAGCCAAAAGAAGCTGGTAGCTTTTGATATGAGAAGCACAAAAAAGAATGTATTTGCACCAGAAGCTACTTAGATTATCTTCAAGAGATACCATGCAAAACACTCCTAATCTAGTATTTTTATGAACGAACGAGAAAAAATCATCTGCAACAGTTTCGATCTCACCTACTTAGAACTAGGAGAAAATGACCTCCTTGCACGTAAAGATACGCATGGAGCCACGTCCGCGTATCCTCACAACGTCTTTTCTTCTCCCTGCGCGGCTCTTGGTCGAGTTCGACGAGGCCAACTTGGAGACTTCCACGTCAACTAAACTTTAACTGGTTAATTTTATCTATAATGTATCCAAATACCTCATAGTTAAACCTAACTAAAATTTAACTGAAGGCTAAAATGTACACAATCCAATTAGTTGTTTCAACCCAACTAAAATCAGGTAAAATGTCTAAATGACCAAACTATCCTCTACTAAAGTTTAGCTAAACCATCCAAACACATCTAGCTAAAGTTTAACTATCTAAACAATAATATTAATAAACAGTAACATGGTCAAGATTTTGAATTAGTTAGAGCATCCAAACACTTCTATCTACAGTAATCTTTAGCTAGGTAAACTTTAACCGTATCAAGTAGCTAGTTTAGTTGTTGCATAACAGGCCGTTCGTTAGCGCCGCCGGCGGGGGCCTCGTCCTCCTGGTATGAGTAGCCTTGGTTCGGTGGTGACCTGTTCTGGCTCAGCTCGATGACATAGATGGGACGGAGGGAAGTGTGAAAAAAAAAAAACTGCCACGAATAAAACCGTTTGGTACCAAAATTTAAGTGAATTATTCTGTACTCTTATAGATAACCTCATGTTTCCTTCCAATACTTCAGGAGTTAAAAAAACACCATGTTCTTTGGAAGAAAAAGGCGAAATAGTCAAATTCGTCCTTGAACTATCACCGAAAGCTCAGTTTAGTCCCTGAACTATGAAAACGGCTGTTTTAGTCCTCAAACTTTCACAGCCGGCTCATTTTGTCCCTAAACTATGAAAACGACCGTTCTCGTCCTCAAACTTTCGCAGCCGGCTCAATTTCGTCCTTAAACTAAAAAAACGACTATTCTCGTCCTTAAACTTTCGCAGCCGACTCAATTTCGTCTCTGGTCCGATGTGGAGCGCCACGCTAGCTTGTCTCATCATCGCCTAGTCAGGTAAAATCAGTTTTTAAAAGTCTGCAACTGATTTATTCTTATTCCAACTGGTTGCAACTAGTTGTAACTCTTCAATACAACATTAATGAAGATGATTTTTAATTGTAAATCTCAATAAAATCTATAAATTTTTAGTTTTAATTTTTTTTATTTAAGGATGTTAAGACGCTCAAAAAGTTAATTTTAAATTTTAGCACCATAATAATTACCTACTGCTGCTTGTAATTAATATAAAAGTTAATATAAAATTTTAGCACCATAATATAAACATTTTGAGTATCTTAATGTCCTCAAATAAAAAACATTTAAACTATAAAGTTGTAGATCTTATCGAGATCTATAATTTTTATGAAAAAATCATTTTCATCCCATTTTGTATTGAAGAGTTACAACTAGTTGCGACAAGTTGGAATAAGAATAAATCAGTTACAGGCTTTCGAAAACTGATTCCAGCTGACTGGGTGATGACGAGACAAGCCAGCGTGGCTCTCCACATCGGACCAGAGACGAAATTGAGCCAGCTGCAAAAGTTTAAGGATGAGAACGGTCGTTTTCATAGTTTAAGGACGAAATTGACCCAGCTGCGAAAGTTTAAGGATGAGAACGGTCGTTTTCATAGTTTAGGGACGAAATTGAGCCGGCTGTGAAAGTTTGAGGATTAAAACGGCCGTTTTTATAGTTCATGGACTAAACTGAGCTTTCGGCGATAGTTCGAGAACGAATCTGAGTATTCCGCCGAAGAAAAAATTGGATGTTCTTGGAGATGCTCTT
Source organism: Eremochloa ophiuroides (assembly GCA_038502445.1). Classification (NCBI taxonomy): domain Eukaryota; kingdom Viridiplantae; phylum Streptophyta; class Magnoliopsida; order Poales; family Poaceae; genus Eremochloa; species Eremochloa ophiuroides. Next base: position 62,083,663 of record JAHLJS010000006.1, read on the forward strand.
AGTAGGGCTGAATTCTCCCATATATTTAAGTGTTTTTTACACTTTGTCAAATGCTCTCTTCATTCTAAATTATAATTTATTTTTTTTTAACATATATATGTTTTTATTATTTATCTATACTTGCTGCATTTATTCGAGTGATCCACAAATGACGAAAATCCCTCAGGTATTACAGGTAAACAGTACATGTACTCCAAGGCAATGAAACATCCAGATACATAGTAAAAGTATCAATTGGTGTTTATTATTACAATTAGTTACATACTCCCTCTATTCCTAACTAATCTATCAATTTCGCTTTCCAAGAAACAATTTTGACTATATATATAACCAGTAATAATTATGATACATAATTAATATCATTAGATAGATATTTAAATCTAGTTTTTTTAATAAATTTATTTAGAAATATAAATGTTGCATGTATTTTTTACAATCAAATCAAATTTTGCCATGGAAACCGACATCAATGACGGGATGGAATTAGTATGACATCGCTTTATCGAGTATCTCATTCTCTTGGTTATGAATTAAGGTAAAGACTTTAGTACAGCCGGCCATGCGTTTGTTGGGTCACACGGCCGCTCCAACCCGACACGCATCGTTCGGCGAGGGCTACCCGTCTTCCTCATATGATCATTCCCACTGCACAGAGCCTCACTTTCTCTGCTCCTCCACACACGCCGCATCCACAGGCACCGCCGCCAGACAGATGTCCGCCTTCCCGGTTGCCCGCGCTCCGCCATCTGCCTGCCCTACCGCCCGTCCCCGGATGGCTGCCCCACCACCTAGGCGCCCGACCCTGGACGTTCGTCCCGCCGCCCGGCTGCCCGCCCTTGACCGTCAGCCACGCTGCGCCGCCCTTCTTCTCTCATGGACAGATCGACGACGGAGTGCCCCCCTTCTTCTCCTTCGACTGGATCGATGACAACTGACGGGGTGGCTACCCTTCTCTTCCCCCAGCCAGATCCATGACGAATCGGCTGCCCTTCTTCTCCTCCGGCCAGATCTGCGGCATGGCAGCCAAATCCACGACGTAGTGGTAGCGGCATCAGTGACACATGATGGGTTATGTTGATAGCAACTCCAACAAGCGAGCAACGGGTTCATTTGTTTCTCTTCTTTTTCTCCCATCCTAGATCTAGTGTAGTTATGATGGCTTGATGTGCTTTTTCTGTATTGAGTTCGTTGTGCAGATTGAGGCATTGAGCACTAGTTCAAAGCAGATGAATATTTTCACTTGTTATTCTATCCTAATTTTAGATGAGCTTATAAGCAGGGAATGCAATTCGGCAATGGTGTGTCCTCTAGCTTTCAGCAAGCCTTACATACGATGTGTTTGTGCCCCATAATTTCCAGAATCGTTCTGCACTGTCTATATGATCAATGATTCAATGTAACCACTAGTGTAACATTCGAACCTGAAAATTTTTAGTTAACTTCAGTCAAAATAGAACCTGCAATACATGGCTCATCAAATTAGAGTTAACACGACATTGACCTACTTTACTATGGCATCACAAGCTTAGTCATTGATTACAGAATTGTGCCCCGATAGAAATGCACCGACTGAACCTTCTTGCGTAATGGTAACTTTGGGTCAGTGGTGCTTTACGTACTTTCTGGTCAATTGATCAACTGCCAAAACATATTGGCTTAAAACAGTGTATATGAACTGAATGATTCACACTTTAACTGAAATAAACATTGCAAATTAGGGTGTGATAGCAGCATAAACAAAAGGCAAAAGTATGTTTTGTCTGTTGTGAGAGGGGGTGGATTTTCACCAAATGCACACCAGTGTTTCTTTATTTCGGTTTGATGTAACATGAATGTCGAGATCCTACTATATATTATATTTACACCATTCACATGCAAGGATGAACAACAATGATTTTGTTACTTGATTTTCTTTTTTATTGTGTAATTGTGCTCAGGTTTACTAATCTACATGTTCATGTCTAGATCGGTATGCAGGATATGGCTACAAGTTCCACTCTAAGAACTGGGAAGGCTCTTCATCCAGAGGTCTCTCTATTGATTATTTTAGTTAGCTTTTTATAGTAATTCGTATTCTCAGGGTGCTGTCGTTTACAATGTGTCTAAAGTATTTGATAATTCCAGATAGTGACGAGTGAGTTTTTTATATACTCTCTTGGTGTCAGCAGGTAATAAGAAGACTGGCTCAGAATCGCGAAGCTGCACGCAAAAGCCGGCTACGAAAGAAGGTGCCTGTCTGAGCATCAGCTAGATGTAAACTGAAGTTCTTCTCTTTAAACAAGTTTCTGACAGTTATTTTTTTGACAGAGATAGTTGCCTAGAGCAAACTAAAGTTTATCAGTTGTTGAATTGTGTTGAATTGTCCCGTACTTATCTACTAGTTTATTGAATGACAGGTGCAATTGGTTAATTAGCATGGCATTCTACTTATAATCAGTTTTGGTGATAGTTAATCTACTTTTCTGTGCTCTCCTACCAACCTGGGCACCAATCCTAGATGCCACCAGCTGTGTTGAATTTATCATGTGTCTAGAGGTTTAACTGGTTAAATTCATGATCAACTAGCTCAAGGGCGCTACTGGTAAAATCGACATGAAAAGTTCTATTAGGGGGCTGCCTTTTATTGCTTGTTGTAAGTTCCTCTTTTTTATCTGTATTTGTGCCTCTGTTTGATCTGCCTTTTGCAAATAAACCGACGGTTGGACTGTGGGTTGCAAATAAATTACCTATTTAGGAAGACATTGTTGCCTAACTATTAATACTTAAATTACCTAAGAAAATGCAATCCATTGACAGATCATTCTGTTTCTTTTTCTTTTCTATTGTTGTGATGATCATTTCTGTTCAATCATCAAAGTAGCTTGCCTTTTGTACAAAACTAGTTTTTGACATCATTACTTTGCCCTCTGTTTGATATGTTTTTTTTCCAAATAAACCAGGGGTAGGGCTGTGGGTTGCAAATGAATATAGCCATTGTACTTGCTTTTTTTAAATACACAAACTGTCTATTTAGTAAGACAATGCTGCCTAACGATTGACACTTAAATTGCCTAACAAAATGCAATCCATTTTTGGTTCACTCATTAAACTAGTTTGACTTTTGTACAAAACTAGTTTTTTTTTCATTATCATCTTGCCTCTATTTGATATGTTTGTTTTTTTTCAAATATAGAAGGGGAGTCTTTTGGTTTGCAAATGAACATATGTACTAACTTGCTTTTTTAGACTACATAAATTGCCTATTTGGTAAGAAATGATTGCCTAACGATTGACACTTAAATTGCCTAAGAAAAATACAGTACACTACAGCATTACCAGTAGCAACTTGCTCATCACTAATTGAGGCTCCAGGAACACTCTCTTTTCTTGTATGACATATGTTATCCTTTGCTTCTAACATGCAGTATGCAGGCCATGTATGGAAGAAGCAAGATACGGGCCATGTACAGAGAAGCTATGCAAAAGCAAATGTGTGCTTTTCCTAGGGACGATATATATAGTGTTGTGCACTAAAAAATTGCAAATTCAAATATATTCTTCTGCGTTAGGATGGGAGACAAAAAACCAATCAATCTTACGAGAAGCTTACTGCAAGTTTTTCTTTTTTGAGTTCACTTGCTTTTTTATGTGAGCGTATACATATATTATGTCTGTTTTTTCTTTTTCTATTTAAATCATAGTCAGTATCCCGCGTAAGGTCGTGGGGAGATCGGAGGAGGGCCTTTTCTTTTTTGCGCGTGGCCACGCCGAGCTCCAACCCGCCGTCTTGCCGAAAAAGGCATTTATTAAACAAATTTACTATAAATGGCTGGCCGTGCGGGACGACTAAATCACGGACGGCCGGGCGTTAGCCAAGTCCATGAATTAATTGAAAATCAGCGTAGTTTGTAAAGGCATGCTTGGTCAACTTATTTTACTTAAGTAGAATATGATTGCAAGATCCGATACACCTATTGTATATGAAGCACTTCCTTATACACCCTTTATACTTGTAAATCAAGTTATTTTGGACAAGATTTTAGTTAAACATTGAGAATATAAATCATAAAAAAATTAAGTTGTTGAATTTATAAATGTGAAAACTATATAAATAGATTTGTCTTAAAATATATTTTTATTGAAGTATGTATCTATCACTAATTTTTTATAGAAGTATGAAGTCAAAGTCCTGTTTTGAAATCCGTGTCATTATTTTAAACGACTGGTATGGATGAAGTAATACAATTATAAGATGTTTTGAATTTCAAGATATTTTTTTCCTATATGTCTAGATATACCGTATATATAAGTTCATAGGAAAAATCGTACATCTAAAAAAAAGTCAAAAAGGTTTATAATTTAAAATAGAGGGAATAGTTCTCAAGACTACATACTCCCTCCGTCTCCAAATAATTTGCTTTATTTGACTTTTGGACTTCACGTTTGACCGTTTGTCTTATTCAAAAATTTTATATAAATATTATTTATTTTGTTATAACTTAACTATCATTAGAGATACTTTACTAATGATTTTTTACTTTATTATTTGCATAAATTTTTTTGAATAAGATAAACGGTCAAACGTAAACTCCAAAAGTCAAAGAAAGCAACTTATTTGAAGACGGCCTAAAATAGATGTCGCTATGGGATACTTGCTGGTCAAATTTTCTCAACTTTGACTGAGTTTACAGAAAATGCGTGCAATATTTATATCTCCAAATAAATATATTCGGAAAGTATATTCAAAGATCTATCTAATGATATTAATTATATATTATAAATATTAATATTTTTATATATATATTTGGTTAAAGGTGAAAAGCCTTTGATTTCTCGGGAAGTGAGATTATCTATTTTGGGACGGAGTGATTATTTGATTGAAATCAACTGACAAAAGGTTTCAGAAATTTGGTCTCGGACTTGCGAAAGAAAATACTCCTACTTGACGTTTCGTGCTCAAAACACGAATAAAAATTCCATCCAATCCTAGAGGAAAAAGGAAACTGAATTACTGAAGAGCGCCCCTGTCGTCTCGTGCAGCCGCAAGCACGAGGCTGTGAGCGAGCCAGCCAAGGCGCTCATCGACTCCAGCCAGCCGCCCAAAAAGCCAGGCGCAAATCACAACCTCGCCTGCTGTCCCCTCCTCCCCCCGCTCCTCGTTCCCCTCTCGCCGCCCGCCTCCTCCCCGCCGCGATCGAGGAGGCGCCAATAGCCAGGAGAGGGCTTCCTCCTCCCCCCACGGCACCGAGCCCCCAGGCCCCTCCGCCCCACATCGCGCGCGCCCGGTTGGCCGCCGCTCCGCCATGGATTTGGATCTGTGGATCTCCAAGGTCAAGGAGGGCCAGCACCTCGCCGAGCACGAGCTTCAGTCTCTCTGCGAATACGTGTGCTCCCTGCCCTTTGACTCGCTCGTTCCGCCCCTTAGGGTTTTTGTCGCCTCGTTGCTCTCTAGGTCGGTCGCACGCCCGCGCACAACTTGCGCGGCTGTGGTGCTAGGGTTGTTCGTAGGTGGAGGTAGATGGGGGTAACGGCTGCCTCTGCTGTATCTGCTGGTGGTGTCTGTGTAACCACGGTCTGCTCTACTGGTTGTCCAGGTGAAGGAGATCCTCATCGAAGAGTCGAACGTTCAGCCGGTGAACAGCCCCGTGACGGTTTGCGGTGACATCCATGGCCAGTTCCATGACCTCATGAAGCTCTTCGCGACGGGGGGTCACGTCCCAGAGACGAACTATATTTTCATGGTGCGGACTGCGGAGCCTTACTCTTCATTGCTTTTTCATCGGAGGCGTGGTTGTTGGGAATGTTTGGCAAGACTGTGTTTTACTCAATCAAGCTGTGGTTCATTCGCAGGGTGATTTTGTTGACCGTGGCTTCAACAGTCTGGAGGTTTTCACCATTCTGTTGTTACTGAAAGCGAGGTATTTAGTCAGTTTCTTGTTCCTCAAACTCAGTTATTTACTTGATTGTTGCAGTGTTTTTGCTGCCTAGCTTCTATTGTAATAGCTAATTCACCATTTCGTCTTGTTAGTGCAATAGAAACTCCTTAGGGTTTGATGCATAATCGTTTTTTTTACAGACAACCTTTGTTGTTTTAGGAAAGATGCATGGTTGCTGATACATAATTAACCATAGTACTCCCTTGTAAGCCCCTGGCCGCCGGCGATGAGCCGATCGACGTGAGCACGCAATGGATCGGGAACAGGCCGAAGCGCAGAGGAACACCTCTGGCACTTTTCTGTATTTCGGAATAATAATGTTCGATGGTTTTTCCTTACACGCAACAGTACGCAATATAGGGCCCTTGGCCACTGACCACGATGGGTCCACAAGTCATACTCGCTATTACATGCATAGATAGTTTACGTCTTGCGTTGTCGACTACGTCTTCCCTTGGTTCGCCTATGCCTGGTGTGTGGCATCCCTCCGTCCTAAAATATAATGAAGCGAGGGTTCAAAATTTCTACCAAAATATAAGGCATTCTAGATCCTTAGCTCTTCTCTCTCCTCCGTCTTTATTAACCAAACACCCCTTTCCTTCTATTTACACCCTACCTTTCTTCTGTAATTCATGGCAGGAGATAATAACATGTAAAGATTCCTCTTGAACTGGGAAAGCAATAACTCACTCCTAATTAGTGAGGGCTAATGTGGTATTTTGCCAGGATCCTTATTTGTCTGAAAATTGCTTCAATTCCTTATACTTTAGGATGAAGAGAGTAGCTTATTTAAACAGAATCTGGCTAATGGCTTGAATTGATTGATTGCAAATTGACTATTCATATCCTTTCACACCTTGTTGACTCACCTTTTCACATTATCTTTCCTGCTTTATTGGCTTCTCTAATGAATAAATTATCTTTTATTTTATCATGCAGTTGCAGTTGAAACTTAAACTAATGTTCCCATCTAGATATTCCAAAAACTGTCACCATTCATGCCTAATTTTTGCTTCTGAATATTCCGATTGCCGTTAGGTATCCTGCACACATAACCCTCCTGCGTGGAAATCATGAAAGTAGGCAGTTGACACAGGTATGTTCTTGTATACAGTTCATAGGTTTTCCGATTAGGCCACTTCAGTTGCAAGTAAAAGCCCTGAGCGTCTGAGTCCAATATATGTTCCCATTATTCTTGTGTTCTGCTTTTTACTTGTGAGCTCAAAAAGTGTTGTACTCATCTTGTTACCCTCCATTGTGCGCTCTTAAAGCGCTTTTGGCCATCTGTGGGAAGCATAGTATTTATTTTTTTGGTAGCATGAAACAAATTTAGTACATGTTGATTTTTTCTAGGGGAAACAGTGCTCTTACTGATACTGTATCTGTGATTTAATCTTGGCTTTATGATGCACATCGGAAATGTGAAATTTAGGAATACAAGTTACTCATCTATGATTATTGAAGTCTTGTGCCTCTCAAGATAACATTATCTGGTAATCGGCCTGTATGTCATGCTTAGGTTTTCTTTAGCCAGTCACTGTTAAACTACCTGTCAACATGGCTCTTATTTTTTTGTGGTTTTTTCTCTGGTTATTATGACTTCATATGGCTATATCTTGTAGCTCTCAATTTACTATCCATACTGTACCACAAATCGCTGAGAACACTTGGCTTAGCTTATCATGCAGGCATACTAATAATACTGCTGTGACTTATCTTTAGGTGTATGGTTTCTATGATGAGTGTCAGAGGAAGTATGGAAATGCCAATGCATGGCGGTACTGCACTGATGTTTTTGATTATCTTACGCTATCAGCGATCATTAATGGCCAAGTAGGTTCCTCTAGGGAAAAAATTACAGGTTCTGATTTCATGTTATTTCGGCAGTCATACTTAAATTATATGATGAATTCAGGTCCTCTGCGTTCATGGTGGTCTTTCTCCCGATGTACGTACTATTGATCAGGTCCGTGACTTTTCTTCTGTAGCTTTCTTGTAACCATCTGTGAACACATCTGTTTATGAACCCTTAAGTATGACCCTTCCCATTTAATGGGATTCTGAGTTTCATGTCTTGTAGTTTTGTCATACTTGGTGAATACAAAAGTAGAAATATTGTTCACATGGACTAAAGGATATGCATAGCCTTAAGAAATGCAGCTATTTGAAAAATTCACTGTTATCAGTGATATAAATAAAGTGCTTCAATGGATAGATGCTGGAAGCTTGGAAATTTTGAATAGTAAGCAGCAAAAGGGGTTTGAGTAGTAAATAAAAGAAGGGGTATCTATTATGATGTTTTAGTTATTTTGTTTTTTCTGTTCTTATTTCCAGCTGGTTGTGCTAACTGTACTTTTTTGGACATGTTTCTGATAATTTCCTTTAGTAGTAAGAATGCTTATCGTCAATGAACTACCATGGCTGACTCATTTTGTGAAGAATATTGAGCACATGATTCTGGGGTTGATTTGGTCATTAGCATTTCTGACTCCTTTCTTGAAGAATGGTAGAGTGCATGATTATTTGGATGATTTTTATTTTGACTAAATGTTTCAATGAGATTGAAGCTTTGATTATCTTTTCACCAGATACGAACGATTGATCGCAATTGTGAAATTCCCCATGAAGGTCCTTTTTGCGATCTTATGTGGAGTGACCCTGAGGAGATAGAGACATGGGCTGTTAGTCCCCGTGGAGCAGGTTGGCTGTTTGGATCGCGAGTCACAGCAGAGGTGTGTATATAATCTTATTTCATTTTTCTGGATTGTTTTTTTTTTCCGCTTCCTGTGAACACCAACTTTTGCTATGCAGTTCAACTATGTTAATGGTATCGAGTTAGTTTGCCGTGCTCACCAGCTGGTCCAGGAAGGCTTAAAGTACATGTTCCAGGAGAAGGGCCTTGTAACTGTGAGTCCTTGTTCACATATAGATTGACACTCAGATATTGGTAGTATTGTATTATAGTAGTATATGCATTTGTATTTCAGTGTGACCATATTGAATTGTTATAATGCTCATATTAACTTCTCTTTTCTTCAGGTGTGGTCTGCACCTAATTATTGCTACAGATGTGGCAATGTAGCTTCTATATTAAGCTTCGATGAGAAGATGGTATGATAGTTCTCTTGTCTTTAAGGATCTGCTTGAAGCATTTTGCACACCTGATTACTTTTGACAAGAGTCAATTTATACTGTATATTTATGTAAATCCGCAATAGGTTTTAGTGTGCATTTGTACAAGCAACTTTTGTACAGTTAGTTGTTTCTGATGTGCAACCAAAAGATATATTATGCAACCACTGTATCTGGCTAATATTTTTGGATCTTTGCTCACCAGCTGCTGTCTTTTGCCATAATGCATCAAATTTGTGTTGGACATTTTTTATATACCTCTTCCATTCCAAGTTATAAGTTATTTTGGCTTCTCTAGGTACATAGCTTGCTATGCATATAGATATATGCCATTTCTAGATACATTTCTATGTACCAAAAAAAGAAAGCCAAAATGACCTATAATATGAAATGGAGGGAAGACATGCTAGTGATATGCAGAGATTGGACCTGAAACGGGGAATAAATTTATGTAGGGAGAGGGGACTGTCCATTAAATGAATTGCTGTCTAAGCGCATCAACCATACTTAGAGCTTGTTCAGTTCCCCAAACCGAAGGGATTGTAGGGGATCGAGGGGGATCCCCCTACAACTACAAGTCAAAACTCCCCTCAATCCTCAACCCCCTCGATTTGGAGATTAACCTAACAAGGCCTTATTGAAAAAAAAAATAGACCATTTGAGATTTAGTAGCTAATCAGCATTATGCCTATTGTGTTTTTGCTGAGGTGTAGATCAGTAATAGTTGCCATGAGAAGTGAAGTAAATTCAGTTTTTCAGTAACTCAAGACCTCTAATTCTTTTTGTGTGGTCGTCTCTAATTGCTTGCCAAACATGACTTGCAACCTTTTTTATGGTTGCAAGGGCCAACAAAGTTTTGTCCCACTACTTTCTCAAGTTGCCCTGTAGCGTTTCATGAGATGTATGACAGATGCTGATTTACAATACGTTTTGCTCTGTTACCAGGAAAGAGATGTCAAGTTCTTCACAGAGACAGAGGAGAACAACCAGATGCGAGGCCCAAGGACTGCAGTCCCATATTTTCTCTGACTTCAATTGTACAATTTTAGAAGTCAATATTTAAATCTGTAAGGGCAAAAGATCTGATCAATCAATCAGACGTGTTTATTGGTGTAGGTCCAGATCATAGTGCAATCTGATGCATTTGATTTCTATGTTTTCTTTTAACCACATGTACAATAGACTGTCGGGAGTGTCATGTTCCTGTATTCCTTCAGTGACACTGTCAAAGTTTTGTTTATGATTTAGTTCGAGTGCTGTTCACTTTGGACCGCGCTTGCTTGCCTTTGTGCAGCAGATGGGTCACGCTTGGCATATCGTTTATCTCATTTGTTAATACTTCATTCACGTGGCAAGATACTTTCGTGTACGCAGCTCCTGGCATATATCCATTTAGTTGAATGGCTCTACGTATATGTTCTTTAAGCCAAACTTCATTCGGCGCGATGGACCACTCTTACTCAATTGTTTACAATGTGATGCGCACATAGCATGTCCACATACGGGCCTCTAAGGACATGAAAAATGAACGTCCAAGAGGATAATCGTTGATACTAAATCCGTTTCAATTTATAAGTCGTTTGACTTTTCTGACTCTAAGTTTAATCACTTTTTATTCAAAAATTTAGGTAAAATATCAGTAAAAGTTCTTTAAGAATGATTTAATTTTAACTTTTTTATGCAAATATTTTGAATAAGACGAGTGGTCAAATTTTAGAGTTGAAAAATCAAACGACTTATAAATTGAGATGAAGGGAGTAGAAAAGTTGTTGCCTCCGGTGTAAATGGGTGCATAAATAAGGCCAAAGCCTAAAAAAGATCTTGCAAGCAGCATCGGAGATCCACACGAGGGAGCGGTGGAAACTGGTGTGTGCTGGTGAAAGTTGATGGAAAAGAATTTACTTGGGAATTTGATTTTGGTTTCACTACTCTTTAACCTACAGAATACGGAATTCAGCTAAAAATATACATCAAATAGTTAGCAATGGAAATATATCACATATTATAAGCTTGATGGAGGAGTTTTGGGAGCGAAAAAATTATCATAATTGATAGTTCATAACGAAAGATGTGGATACACACTATGCACATGTATTTTTCGCTCGAAGCATAATTCTTATTCAATTGTGAGTTTGTGACCTTGCCCCTGGCAGTGATTCTTGTGGAGTCTGTCCACTAAACTCCTATTGTTTTTTTTCCCACCAAAATTACTCCCACTCTCACTAAAGAAATAGACGTAACAAATATTTAAACAGTCTCCACCACCTATTCTATTCTCTCGCAATCAATTAGCTCCAACCGAATGCACCATAGTGCAAACAAAACTATTTTTCCGGCTCCGTGCATTGTCTAGAGCGTCTCCAACAGTGCCTAAATAATTTTGCTTAGATGGTCCTGCGATATTGGCGCAGCAGGACGATCCGGCTGTGGACAATCTCGCGGTGGTGAGATCGGACGCGTGGACATCAACGGGAGGCGACGTGGCTGCGGCCGCCGGCCGCGACGGCAGAGGAAGGCGGATGAATATGGGGCCAGGGCGAGGGCGATGGCGAGGGAGGTATTACCGCGGGGCTGGCTCCGCACGCCGATTGGAATCGCGGAAAATCCAAGGACAGAGAACGGAGTTTGATCTCCGGCGAGCGCAGTTGCTGTATGGAGTTGGTTGGACATGGGTATTACTTGGGTACCGTACCGTTGGTATTACTTGGGTACCGTACCGTTGGAGTCCGAAATCTGTTGATCTCGTCCAAAAACTGCCCCGCATCTCACCGTACCTTCGGTTGCGTTGCGCGCCGGCGCGGTCGGGGTACCGTAGCGAGAAGTTTTGCCTGCGCGCACGGCGTCTCCCACGTGTCGTGCCGCTTTTTCCAACGGTGGAGAAGGCATTGCCCTCCGCAGCTGGTCTCCTTCCTCGCCCATCCGGCCGCCGTCCCGCCGCCCGAACGAATCCTGGTCCTGGACCGCACGCACGGCGGCACGAATGATGCCCATTGCCCAGCTCGCCAGCCCGGGGATTGGGTTAGCAACCCGATGGCGATGGCGATGGCGGTGGCGTTTGCATCATCCTCCGCAGTCCGCACGCATCCCCTTTTCTTTTGTTCCTTGTTGTACTACTAGATCCGCTTTTGTGTTTGGACGGCGCTCGCTCGTGCCGGTGCCGCGGCAGTCGGCGGCCTCAGACAAGCATCAGGTCCTCGTCGTCCTCACGTGAACCCGCCGATGTCCCGAGCATAGCGCCCAACCAAACTGGGTGGAGTCCACTCGTTTAAACAAGAGAAAGCTTTTGACAGGTAGTGGGGTTGTGTTGTGTCAGCGTGCTTGACTGCTCTGCTCGTGCGGGCCCTCCGTGCTGCCGTGCTGGCACTCTGTCCCGCACTCGGGTCAAACGATGGAGCCTGCGGGCATCTTTCGGCACTCTGCTGTTCTTGTCCCTTTTCCCAATTCTCATGATCATTCAGGAGGGGGCTGGCTGGCTGCTGGGGCCAGCCCTAGGAAATTACTCCCTCCCTCGATACAAGAAAATAATCTTTCTGTAAGTCATTTTAAAAATCTCAAAAAGTCAAAACTTCTCAAATCAAATTTATTAAAAGAAATATAAAGATTTAAGACACCAAATAAATGTACTATAAAAATATATTCGATGAAAAACCTAGTGGTACTTAGTTGATTTTGTAATTTTATTATTATCATTAAACTTGGACAAAGTTGAGATAATTTGACTCTCCAAGATTCTTAAAATAACTTACAATTTAGGATGGAGAGAGTACTATAGTACTTAATCCGTCTCAAATTATAAGTCATTTAACTTTTTTAACCTTAAGTTAAATGACTTATAATTTATCATGCCATGATTTTGGCTTGCTTGGTTGGCATCCAAAATTTACCATGCCATAGATTTGGCAAGCCATAATTTTGGCTAGCCTTTGATTTGGTACCAAAACTTGTCAAACTCTCGCAATTGGCTTGCCAAAACCTTGGCGTGCCATGATTTATCTTGCTTAGTTGACATCCAAAATTTACCATGCCATAAATTTAGCAAGCCATGATTTTAAGCTCAAGCGAACAAAGCCAAATCATTTTAAAATCTTAAAGAGTCAAAAACATCTTAAGTCAAATTATTAAAAGTACTCCTACAAAGATTTAAGCCATCAAATAAATATATAAGAAAATATATTTGGTGAAAACCTAGTGATACTTAGTATTATAAATGTTATTATCTTATCCTATAAACTTGGTCAAAGTTCCTAAATTTAGAATAGAGAGAATACCTACGATAGTGACATGGTTTACAAATTTTACTTAATTATAGATAAAAATTATATTAATATTTATTAAATAGATGCCACTATATTAATTATGAAATATTTTTTTAATAAATCAATTTAAAGTCATAAACATAGACAATATTTACTGGAAATTTGATCATGAATTACTTCTGTCGACGCACAATCCAGCGTTTTTTTTTTGAGGGAGTAGTATATTTTTTGTCTCGTCCTGCTCGCCCCACTTCATTTAATATCGTCAATGGTTGTTCGTTTTTTTATAATGGATTCAACACTGAACACTCCCTTGAATGCACGCATGTTTTTCTTTACTTGCGAAAATTGAATCCGGGATAAGTACGTTACATTGACCAACAACGGATTGATACTTCACCAGACCTCAGTCCACTTCTTGATTTTTTTTTTAGTTTAGCAGAATGATTAAGGTAGAAGTGATAATACAGCTCTCTCTCTCTCTCTCTCTCTCTCTCTCTCTCTCTCTCTCTCTTTTTTGAAACTGATAATGCAGCTCTTGGTGCGATTGAGGAGAAAAATAGAACGATGCAGTTGGACACCTGCCACGTGGTACTAGGATCGGCGTGATAAAACCATTTGGTTTCGCCAAAATCAGTTTCTGGATTGAGATGCCGAGCAGATCGAAACAGCGGCATGTCCTACTTGGCACATTCTCCTCTGGATATGGTTACAAACTTACAACAAAATCGCAGAGGAGGGGGAAAAAATAGAAGAGGATGAAAAATGTCAGTAACTGACTAACTTGGCGCTACCTCCGACGATCCCTAGGCGGCGGCGGCGGCGGCGGCGATTGACGGGCCGACGCCGGAGGCGAGGTTGTCCGCCCGCTACGCGGCGACCGCGACCGCGGCGGCGGCGGCGGCGGCCTCCCCTCCTGCCCCATTGCCCGCCTGGCGGCACCGCCCTGCAGGAACTCGCCGACCTCGGCGTCCGAGAACGACGAGGAGCCCCCCGGCGCGAGCCGCCGCCGGGGCCGGCGGCGCCACCTGCCGCAGCACCGCCGCGCGACGCGGAGCGGGGCGCGCGCCACGCAGCAGAGCACGGCCACGGGGAGGCAGGCGCAGAGCACGCAGCACGCCGCCGCGCACTCCGCCATCGCCGCGCCGCTGCCGGCGGCAGCGTCCGCGGGGGGCGCCGCCGGGGACACGCCGCGCCCGCTCAGGTCCCCTCCTCCAGCACCCCCTCCTCCCCCCTGCCGCTTCTTCGAGGCATCGGCGGTGCACTCCTTCTTCCTGCGCGCCGCCGCCGACGGCGGCGGCTTGGAGTCCATGCCCTTGCCCTCGGCTGCTCTGCTTGCTTGCGTTCGCGCTCCCCACCTTGCCTTGCGCCTTGCTTCGCTTCCGGCGCGGGCGATTCGCGTAGGAGCAGAGGAGGCGTGGGGGGTCGTGGCTCGTGGGAAGGAGGGAGGGAGGTGGGAGGGGAGTAGGAACGCTGCTGCGTTGTGCTGTCTGACGTCTGATGCTTCGCATTTAAATTCGGAAGGAAGGCATCTCGTGCCGCGTACCGCGTCCAGGTCGTCTTCTTTTTTTATCTCCGGATGATCATTGATCAGATATCAAATTTGATTATCTTTTTCTGTGGGATAAAATTTGAATATCCATCTAAAACAAAAAAACAAATTGATAAATTTTGGCAACTTAGTAGCCAGCTTTTGGCCTTTTTGTGTACTCTGTACGAGCCGAAAGCTCTTTTACTGAGACTGCACGACTGGGAAAGCAGTCGCACTCTGAGGAATCTGGGTCCGTGCTAATTATAGCTTTGGTATATTTCGCGAAAACAAAAGAAAAGAAAAAAAGGTGCTAACGGCAGAAGTATTTTTATAGCAGTTGGGCTGGATGCTTTGCCGTTGCACCGAACAGTTTGGCTTTGGTTCTTGCAACTCAGCTGTAAGATATTATTATTATATCCGGTCAAAACGTGGTCGCCTCTGGGGGGTTACAAGTAGGCAGCGCGTGTATTCAATTCAATTCGTTCGATTGGACTCTTATTTGTGGGAGGGCCGAGTGCGCTCGCACGGTGGTGGCCGGGGGAGTACACGGGTGCATCAAATAAAGTGTGGCCCGCCGCCGCACGAGGCTGTTTGGCCACTGATGCTGACGCTTGGCGACGCCGATGTTGCTGCACTATCACATGGTTACCTTCATCATGTTCGCAGTACTACCACTGGCACTGTTTAGATTCAACACCAAATACTAATAGTTCTATCACATCAATATTTAAACATGTACATGGAGCATTAAATGTTGATGAAAACTGAAACTAATATGACAGCTTCGTAAAATGTTGTGAGACGAATCTTTTGAGCCTATTTAGGTCATGATTGAATACTTATATTGCAAAAATTAGCGCATTGCTACAGTAAAAATTTTTGTAAAATGAGCAATTTAAACACCCCAAGTAAAGTTTGCCCACTTGGCCCTGCTTTTTTTTTTATCAATACTTGGGCCTGCTCTGATCCTCACAGGAAAGCAGAGAACAAGGTAGGGACGCTGCTGCTCTGAACCTCTGATCCTCACACAAAAAACACATAGGGCCGATTGACAGCGTTACTTGGCTTCCTTCACAGAAAGCCAAAGGAAAACTTCGGGCATATTTGGCATCCCTGCCAAAAGGTTCGGAGATATTTTGGAGGAACCAAAATGGCTCGCCGTGCCAAACACCCTCTTCATATAGATTCAGATAGAAAGTGAATAAAAATCATTTCTAGATTTGTAATAAGAATTGAGAGTGAAAAAAAAGACCCACTCCATATTCAAAATAAACTTGAATCATCATCGCCTACTCTTTGTTCCAAATTACAAGCTGATTTTATTTTTTTACACCCATTTTTCTGCATACCTAGATACAATATATGTCTTTATACGTGAAAAAATGGATGCATAAAAAAGTCAAAACTACTTATAATTTGGAATGAAGAGAACTAGGTGGATTCCCCGCGCGTTGCCGTGGGTACAAAGGAAAAATATATGACCATTCTTTTATTTATTTTATACTTTGTAATTTTGATTGGAAAAACAATGGTCCATCACAAAATATCCATTGTCAAATACATGTTTTGACAAAGAAAATACATGTATATATATATATATATATATATATATATATATATATATATATATATATATATATATATAATATGACAAATGGAACGCGTCTAATTACTCACATAGAACCTGTAAAAAACATTATTCTGTAGCTTGTCACGTACTGTCTCGGCCCCAATTATAGTTTAAAATTTGTTAAAAAAAGCACACGTTTAGATAGAACAACACTCGTACAGATCGGTTTCAATTTTGGGAACTGCACGATACGGCTTTTATTTTATCAAAAGGAATCAGCAGCAACACGCCATCATGCGCGGATGGCTTCTCAATTTCTCATCCACTCATTGAGTCATTCGTCTATCCTTTTTTTTGAGCATCAGTCATTCGTCTATCCTTGGGATTCTCGTATGGAACGGTTGTTCCGCGTGGGAGATCCGCCCAAATATTTCTCACTTCCTCTGTTTTTCTTCCACTTCCAGATGCCATCCTCGCGAGATTAGGCGTCGAGCGAACGCCGAACGGCCACCGGGCCTGGAGACCGGCTCTACCACCACCTAGCAACGACGGGAGCGGGCGTAGCGAGTGAGCCATGGTGGGCAAAGCTCTGCATCGTGTGCCGGCGAACCAGTAGGCCGAAACAGCGCCGCCGAGCGGAGGTGATGTTGAGCCTCGGACGCCCATCGCCTCGCGACGGTTGAAGTAGAGCGCAGTATCCTAGTGCGAGCAAGGCAGGGCATGACCCAGGTGGAGCCGGGCTGCCGGCGAGGATATCAAAGGCAGTGCGGGGCTATTTATCGATTATACAGCAAGTAGATGATGACCTTTGGTTTCCTTCTGCAGTGGCAATTCAATTTAGTTGCGTCTGTTATAGCAGGGGAATCGCATGCGTGAGGCTGTAACGTTGCTAATTATGGCGTGGAGGCTAACTTCGCTAATTATGGTGTGGAGGCGGTGAAAGACCCTAGTTTGATTTTGGTAATTGATGAAACCTAGTTACTAATCTAAGTGCTAAGTATGTGTAGCCAAGAGTAGATTAGTGATAAGGAGGAAGATGACATGAGCTCAAGTAAAGATCAAGATGAAATAATCAAGGAGAAAGAAAAGGACTTAAAGAAGGAAAGCTAGAGGCTAAGGTATATCCAAATAGGGCTTTTCTTTTAGTGATCAAGACTCCAAGTGGGAGTGATCACATTTAGGATAGATAGCCGACTATCAAAGAGAGAACTAAGCTATTGGATTACTTTCAAGTGCTCTAGGTTACATCTCATGTGTATTGATCTAACCAACCTAAAAAACCTCTTTGAAAACCCTTGAAAAATGTTTGCAAAATGCTAACACACTGTCCACAAGTGTTGGAGACCTTGAGTGTTAGCACATAGAAGCAAGGGGTGAGAAATAGACTTGAAATTAGGTGAAAAAGGAGCGTCGGACTGTGTGGAAGGGCAGCGTCGGACCATTGAGTAGAGTCCGACGCCTAACCCTAGTTCTGGCCAATAGCGAGCGTCGGACACTCGGTAAACGAGCGTCGGACCATTGCCCACTTCAGTCCGACAGTGGCGAGCGGTGTCGGCGTGACGCGTGGCGTTCGGGAGAGCGTCGGACGCTTGAGAATAGTCCGACGCCGAGCGTCGGACGGTGTCCGACGATGTTTTCGCGTTTCTGAAGAAGCGTCGGACCCTGGGAATTTTTAGTCCGACGCACTGACTCGCGATCGTCCGACGGCACGCGCACAGTGAGCTGAGAGAGCGTCGGACGCAAGTGTTTAGTCCGACGCCCTCAGTCCGACGGTTTGAAAAAGAGCGCGATGAGGTATCCGTTGCGATCGGACGAACGTCGTTGAATCCACCTGACACGTGGTGAGATCGTGAGCGTCGAACGCTATCGGTTAGTCCGACGGAATCAGTCCGACGGTTCTGTCCGACGGTATAAAATCGTGTTTAATGGCTGTTTTGAGTGGGGTAACGGCTAGTTTTGCACTTGGGGTATTTATACTCCCTCCCTGGTCACTTGGTGACTCTCTTGCACACTTGGATTATTGTCATACACATTGTTGCATTCTAGCCTCCCACTCTCTCACTAGTTCATCATCTTGATCATCCTTAGTGAGATTGAGTGAACCTCAAGTGCATCATTGCTTGTGATTTGCATTCTAGAGCACTTGAGAGCAAGTCTTGGTTCAGTTCTTATTCTCTTGGGACATTGTCGTGTCCCTAGACGGCTTGGAGGAGAAGAAGGTGTGGAGGAGCTTGGTGATTGTGCTTGCCCACACCCGGCAATTGTGAGGGGTTCTTGTGCCTTCCCCGAGTGGAGTGCTCAAAGGTAACTCTAGTGGATTGCTCATGTCTTTGAGTTACTTCTTCCGTGGTAGGTTTTTGTGGCGCCTAGTGTAGGCTCGGTGTGTGATACCGATTTGCCACCGAACCACCGGTTGAAGTCGACACAACAAGGACGTAGCGTGCCGGCAAGCACGTGGACCTCGGGGATAAATCTTGGTGTCTCTATTGATTTTCTCACCTTCGAGTGAGTGACTTATTGATTGTCCCGGTGATTGGCTTCCTCTGAAGGAAAGGTTTAATCGACGATCATTCCTTTCTTATTCTTGTGCAAAGTAGCTTGTTTTATTGTCTTGTGTAGTTGTGTAGTATTTTAGCTTTTGCTAGCTTGCTTGTGTGGCTTAGAACTAAGAATTAATAAGAATTGTGTAGGTGGCTTGCCTAGGTTAGTAGTTGCACTAGCATTGCACATTTAGCCATATTTGTTACTAACCTCTTGAAAGCTCTAGTTTGGTTTTGATAATTAATGACATGCTAAGGACTAACCTAGATTGCTAGTGATGGCAAGGTTTTAGGTTGGTCAATCCATGGTGTAAAGCCTAAAGAAAAATGGTGATGACTAAAGGAAGGCTTAATCATGGAAGGAGCAAAGGTGATCAAGTGAGAAGGCAAAGGTATAATCCAAATAGGTTTTCCTTTTGGTGAACAAGACACCTAGTGAGTGTGTTCACATTTAGGATAGATAGCCGACTATTAAGGGGAGAACGAGTGTTGGATTACTTTCAAGTGCTCTAGGTTGCATCTCATGTGCATTGATCCAACCAACCTAGAGAACATCTTTGAAAACCCTTGCAAAATGTTTGCAAAATGCTAACACACTGTGTACAAGTGTTGAAGACCTTGAGTGTTAGCACATAGAAGCAAGAGGTGAGCAATAGACTTGAAAAACCCTGAGAAGTGAGCGTCGGACTGTGCAGAGGGGCAGCGTCGGACCATTGAGTAGAGTCCGACGCCTAACCCTAGTTCTGGCCAATGGCGAGCGTCGGACGCTCAGTAAACGAGCGTCGGACCATTGCCCACTCCAGTCCGACGGTGCCGAGCAGCGAGGTGTGACGCGTGGCGCAATCTGAGAGCGTCGGACGCTGAAGCTTAGTCCGACACAGTTTTCTCGGTTTCAAACCTCTCTGGAAGTGTCAGACTGTACGTTTCGTTGGTCCGACGGTGTTCGCTGAAGAGTCCGACGGTACGCACGTAGTGTACTGGGAACAGGGCATCGGACGGAGCATTTAGTCCTGTGCCCACAGTCCGACGGTCCGCAGTTGGGCGCGAGAAGTAGCCATTGCGATCCAGCGGCTGAGGTCGAACGAGAGCTAACACGTGGCAGCCATCTAAAACGACCTCGATTTCCGCGAAGGGAAATCCACAGGCTCGAATTGTAATTCAACAGATTGCTTGGGACAATCCATGAATTTACCCATATCTCAGTTGACACCAGGATCCATACAATGGTAGTTAAGTCTTACATAAACATTTATTACATCACCACACTGGCGGAATCAACATTTAGAGAAGCTTTAGAAGATGCGGAAACGTTTCATCCTTCACGGCCAACTTGAGTGTAGCACGTGACCCTATTCCTCGCCATCGTCTTCCTCGAAGTCGTACTCATTCTCGTCACCTGACAGCAAATTTATCAGTACGATATGTACTGGCCACGGAGCCCACCTATGCAGCATTTGCTTTGTGGAAAGTGGATGCAAGGCTATACAAGCAGACCTATAGGCTGAGGTTTCCTATGCAGCTGTAATCAATGTTTAATTAGTCAAGTTTTATCTCCAGTTAACACCATCATCCCTTTTCCCATCACCACATCTCACTTACCCACACCTCGCTCTCATTCGACAGGCCCAACTCCCTCTCGGGCCTATCTCAGCGGCACGCTACCACAACGGGTACACTGCCAGAAAAATGTCATCCAGGGGGAGAAGAGAACACTCACTACACTAGTAGAAGCTTCACAGGAAAGGTCCATAGCCAACAGGTTGGCATATGTATCGATCGATCAACCATACACTCTGCAGAGGTTTCACTACCCACAAGATTAGCCATCATAGGTGTTGCGCAAACACCTAGGCAGAATTCCGGGTGCTTGCTTGCCTAGGTCGATGCCGCCCTACCACTCAGCCCTGGGATATTTTGGATCCTATACCGTTATGCTGAGACTGGGAGACACAGTACTGGGCCCATCCAGTGGTACTGCGCATCTAGAACGGAATGGGAACCCATCGACCGTCTCCGCCCACCCTTATCACCTCTCAACCTAGCAGTAGTGGCACCGTCCTACCAAGTAGTCCAGCCGTCTCCCGCCCATCAGAAGCGAGTGAGTAGAAAAGGATTCCCATGAACCTGAAACTAGTCCGTCCTAGGTTTGACCAAGCTGGCATCTTCACTTAGGGGATACTCTCCCCGTGCCATCACAGCACCTCCGTCCACGGGCTTCAAACCACCAAGGCTATCCCACCCGGAACCTCTTCAACAACTTTACCCGCCACAGGTATCTCGCTTGGGGATGCCCAGGTTGCACCCCCGGCACGACTTGCCCCATGGGCTTGTCTCACATCCCACTTGGTCGACATCAACCCTTACCACGCACCCAAGACGCACGCAGCACTCTCTCCCAGTGGTTATAATCAGTTATACACCGTCCCAATTCCACCACATAGCATATAGCAAGTAGTAAGTAGTGGAAGAGTAACAGTAAATTAAGTAGCAGCTAACCTAGCAGCGGATAGCAGGGTATAGTCTTATCAAGGCAGGGAATTCAAATATACTACCATGCAACCAATCCATACATAATCATAAAGCATTAGCAACAATGTCATTTGCAATGCGTAAATAGGATCTAAGGATTTGGTGGGACGTGGCACCTTCGTAGTCGTCTCCTAGCTCCTGAAGGTACTCGTGGTCATCTTCCTTAGTCAGATCCTCCTCCGGCTCTGAAATCGAACACGAAATAGTCGCGTCAGCGACTCCTATAGAGTATTTCAGAAAAATCCAATAAAATAAAGAGCTAAATGCACACAAACATAGTCTTAGATTGTAGATCTCATTTTTCTGAGAATTTTGATATATGGTGCGCAATTTTTGGACATCGTATGAATAAGTTATGAATTTCCGAAGATTATCCTATTTTCTGAAAATAGAAAATGGTCGATTAATCAGGGGCAGCTCGGGATTGGTCCACGTGGCGCGCGGGTCCAGTAGTGCGGCATGTGGCGCCTCATCAGAACACAGACCCGATGGTCGCCCACCAGGTGTTCGATGCTGGTTCCCAGAGAGTCGCCGGCGTCGGCGTAGCTCGGCGGTTGGTCGGGCGAGCTCGACGTTGGTCGGGGGCGTCGGCGTAGCTCGGCGGTGGTCGGGCGAGCTCGACGGTGGTCGGGGGTGGTTCTCAGAGGTCGGGGGTGGTTCTCAGTGGTCGGGGGGCGTCGGCGTAGCTCGGCGGTGGTCGGGCGAGCTCGGCGTAGTTCGGCGGGGCTCGGCGGGGCTCGGCGGAGCTCGGCGAATCGGAGATTCGGGGCGCCGAGGGTGCCGCTCTCCCGAGCTTTCCCGGGGAGGCTCGGGCGAATCGGACATTTGGGCGCCGAGGGTGCCGCTCTCCCGAGCTCTCGCGGGGAGGCTCGGGCGAATCGGAATTTTGGGCGCCGAGGGTGCCGCTCTCCCGAGCTCTCGCGGGGAGGCTCGGGCGAATCGGAATTTTGGGCGCCGAGGGTGCCGCCCTCCCGAGGGTTGGCTGTCATTAGTGAAATGATGTCGTGGGCCTCCTTCTCTCCCACGGCATACGGCGGTTCTCCGACGAGGTGGAGGCGCACGTAGCCAAGGCGACAGACATGATTCGGGGCTCGGCTATCTACGCGGTGGTGCCGAGGCAGACTTGGCGAACCTCGTCGGCCTTTCTTCGCAGCGCGAGGCGATCGGGGGTACTCGGAACGGATTTTAGGCGAGGCGAAACGTGTCGGCGGCGATCACGTTTCCCCGAGAACGCACCTCTCGGTGTTCCGGGCTATGGAGGTTCGATCTTCCGCAACTAAGCTTGCCCGAGATGGTCGGTGAGTTGGTGGTCACGCTAGCGGGTCGCGTCGGCGGTTTCACGGCTTGTGCGCGCGGGAACGCCGTCGAGGTGGCGGTGCTCCGAGCACATATGACGGCGATGCCCGTCGGAAGTGGCCTGACGTCCATAGCCGATGTCTAGTGGTTTGATGGCCGGTCTTGTGCGCGTGTTGTGCGAAGTGTTCAGGGGCCGGAAACAGCCCGCGGCCTACACGCTCGTGATGCCGAGCGCCATGACCGTAGCACGGTGAGGTTGGATGAGGTGCTCGGTGGCTGACCGTGGGGCTGGTGAGGTAAGGATGGCGGTGCAGTGACGAGGTGACGCTGTGCAGAGTGATCGCAGTGCCGTGCCGCTCCTCGTCCGCAGCTCGGGCTTCCCTTCCGTGTCCGGCTCCGGCGTGCTCCGCGGCGGCGGCGCTCCGGCAGCTTCTCCTCCTCTGCTCCGCCCTTCTCCCTTCTCCCTCTCCCTCTATTGTGCGGTGTGGTGTAGTGGTTGTGCCGCAGCGCGGCGGCGGCGAGTGGAATGAGGTCTAGGGCTTCGGGGCGACTCCTTTTATAGACGGCCAGGGCATGGCGTGGCGGCGGACGATGATTAGCGGAGAAGGGGCACGTGGAGACCATCGGTGCTCCCGAGCTAGGGTTTCCCAGTGCGCGCGGCTTCTTGGCGAGCAAGGCAGGGGACAGGCGAGGGACAGCGGGGTCAGGGCTCTGCCATGCGTGGCGCTGTCGGTCACGCCATTTGCGTGACTCTGTCGGCCACCGTCTTTCGCGAGGTGAGAAGAAGAACAGTAGCGAGAGCGGCTGACAGACGGGGCCGGGCGGTCAGTGGCTGCGGGGGAGTGGGTGAAACGGTCGCGCGCGCGGTCGGCATCGCGCGTGCGCGCGGTGTTGGGCCGATTCTGCTCTTCCTTTTTCTCTCTTCTTCTTTTTCTTTTTCTTTTTCTATTTACACTTAAGTGTATAAATACATATATTACCCTTTTTAAATATTGAGTAAATACAAACATAAATTGCAATAAATCCCAATTGTGATGCATAAGCTATTATTCTATGTGAATGGAATTAAAATGCAAGCTATACTCCTTTATTTACCAAATTCATAATGAAACCTATATGCTTGCACAAGAAAAATGGTTTTCATAATAAATAAATAAAAAAATTTAATTGGTTGGGATTTTTAGGTTGTGTGGGTTTTTAGGGTTGTTACACCATCCGAGCGTCGGACGCGAAGGATTGGTCCGACGGAACCAGTCCGACGATCGGTCCGACGCCCCGAAAAACCTGTTAAAGGCTGTTTTTCAGTGGGTAACGGCTAGGATTGCACTTAGGGGTATTTATACTCCTTCCCTGGTCACTTGGTGACAACTCTTGCACACTTGAATCATTTGCATACTCTTTGTGAGCATCCTAAGCCTCCCACTCACTCACTTGTTCATCTTTGATCATCTTTGTGAGTTGAGTGATCCTCAAGTGCATCATTGCTTAGTGAATTACATTCTAGAGCACTTGAGAGCAAGCCAAGGCTGAGTTCTTATTCTCTTGGGGCATTGCCGTGTCCCTAGCGGCTTGGAGGCGATTCCGGTGTGAGGTTGATTGGAGATTGTTCAAGCCCACACCGAAGTGATTGATTGTGAGAGGTTTTGTGGTTATCCTCGGCGGAGTGCCAAAACCAACTCTAGTGGATTGCTCGTGGTTGATAGCCACTTCTCTTGTATTGGTGAGTGGCTCCAGGTGAGGGATTGGCGTGTGAAGCCTAGCTCGCAATCCACCAAGGAAGACCGGTGCCACAACGAGGAGTAGCGTGACGGCGATCACGTGAACCTCAGTAAAAAATCGAGTGTTCTTTGTCTTCTCCACCATCGAGTGGACTCTTGGCTTTCTTGTATTGTATTTGGTTTGATCATTTGGTTTTCATATTGGATATATCCCGATGATTAGTCTTCACGGCGTGCGGACTTCACTTCAATCAAGCCCATCGGTATAATCCTCTCGATCTCTCTTCCTTGCGTTTCATACTTGTTTAGGTGCCATCTCCTAAGGTTCGGGGGAGTTGGTTTCTTGCGTGTTGAGTGCGCATATTTGTGAGTAGCATATCTTGATAGGTGGCTTGCATAGAATAGTCTAGAGCTAGCGCTTTGTCTTGCTTGCTTATCTACTAACTTGTGGTCTAGTATTTTGCTAGAATTTTTAATAGGCTATTTAACCCCTTCTAGCCTATACGGTCCTTTCACCTCTTGGCCTAAGTTCTTTTTAGAAAATTTTATTAGGCTATTCACCCCCCTCTAGCCATACTAAGACATTTCAAGTGGTATTGGAGCCGTGGTCACCGTTTAGTCAAGGCTTAACATCCTTCGGTGCATTGAAATGGTTCATATCATGTTCAATCATGTTGGGGGCAAACCACCTCACTTTGATGACACAAGTTCATTTGATTATTGAAAAAGAAAGATGAGGATGTATCTTGACTCAATTCAGGAGAAGGTGTGGGAGGTCACCGAGAAGGAATACATTGTGCTTGATCCCGCAAGCCCCACACCTAGAGATCAAGAGAACAACCAATGTAACACAATGGCGCTCAACACCATTTACAATGGCATTGACTTAAAGGTGTTTGAGCAAATCAAGGATTTGGATAGAGCAAGTGAAGTATGGACAAGATTAGAGCAAACCTATGAGGGCACTTCAACGGTAAAGAGTGCCAAGTTGTACATGCTCAAGGACAAGCTCTCAAACTTCAAAATGGATGATGGAGAGAGCATTCCGAAAATGTTCTATAGGCTTCAAGTGATTGTCAATGATCTCAAGGCCTTGGGTGAGAAAACAAGTGATGAGGACTTCTCTCACAAGTTTCTCATGTGCTTGCCCAAGAGGTTCAAGACCTTGAGAACTATCATCTTCCGAGGTGGCTTGAAGGGTGTCACTCCAAATGAGGTTCTTGGTGATGTGATGACCGAGGATCAATACAATGAGAAGAGTGATAGTGAAGAAGGGAAGAAGGAAGATGACAAGAGCAAGAAAACCGTGGCATTCAAGTCCACCACCTCTTCTTCCAAGAACAAAGGCAAGGGCAAGAAAGTGCAATCTAGTGATGATGATGCATCTAGCCTTGACAGTGATGATGAGGCATTATCTCTCTTTGTGCGCAAGTTTGGAAGATTCATGAAGAAGAAGGGCTATGGTGCTAGAAAGAGAAGAGATAACTTTAAAGGCAAGAATGTAGTGAGGAAGTGCTACAATTGCAAGAGTACGGATCATCTTGTGGTGGATTGTCCCAATGCTAGTGATGATGAAGATGATTATAAGAAGAAAGGCAAGAAGGACAAGGAGGACAAGGTGGAAAAGAAGGAGAAAAAAATTCAACTTCTCCAAGAAGAAAGGTGGATCCTATATGGTTACATGGGATAGTGATGCTTCCTCCGATGATGATGAATCTAGTGATAATGATGAGAGGAAGACATCCAAGAAGAAGGCCATGACTTCTATTGCTATCAATAAGAAGTCTTCATCATTTGATTCATCATGCTTTATGGCTAAGTCCACTAAGGTAAAACACGATGACTCAAGTGATGATGAAAAAGATGATAATGATAGTGATAGTGATGATGATGAGCCTAGTGTAGCACAACTCATGGACATGTTAGAGCAAGCCGAATATCTTATTAGCTCTAAGTCTAAGAAGTGCAAAGAATTGTCCAAGAAATTAAAAACTGTTGAACAATTTTATGATGAGCTAAGTGCTTCTCATGAGTGTCTAAACGAAGACCATGAGGATCTCAAACTAGCTCACACCAAGCTTGAGAAAGCTCACTCCTCACTCTTAGAGCTAAGCAAGGTAGAGGATGTTGCTATAACATGTGATGTGGGTGTAACTTGTGATCTAATGAATGAATCAACTAATGAAACACTTGTTGCAACCACACCTAATAACACTAGCTTTTCATCATCATCCACTTCTACTTCTACCTTCGCTACTAGTGTTGATCCAACACTAAAAGTTAAAAATGAGAAATTGAAGAAGGAAGTGGACAAGCTAACCCGCGCATTAGGCAATGCCTATGGTGGGGATGCCCGCTTGCTACAATGCTTGGGTAGCCAAAGATATAGTAACTCTAAGGAGGGACTTGTAAGGAGGGACTTGGCTATACTCCCAAGAAAGGTAAGGCGGCCTTTATAACTCCAAAGCCTAGCTTTGTGAGGAGCAATGGTCGGTTTTGCTACAAGTGGAAGCAAGTTGGGCATATTGAGGCAAATTGTATCACTAACAACAAGAACAAGCAAATAAAATTCACAAGTGCTAAATCTATTAGACTTGATTCTTGTTACATGCTTACCAAGGGTGAGAAAGGTGTCAAAGTCAAATACATTGGTACACCTAAAGAGAGCCCAAGGTTGAAGGCTATTTGGGTACCAAAGGCTTTGGTTGCTAACCTCCAAGGACCCAAACAAGTATGGGTACCTAAAAGACATTGATTTGTTTTGTAGGTAAATTACAAAGCCGGAGGGAGGCATTGGGTTCTTGATAGTGGGTGTTCTCAACACATGAACGGTGATTTAAGAATCTTCAACCAAATAAATTCTAATGGCAATGAATATGATAGTATCACATTTGGGGATAATAGCAAAGGCAAGGTCAAGGGTCTTGGAAAGATTGCAATATCAAATGATCTAAGCATCTCCAATGTGCTATTAGTTGAGAGTTTGAACTTCAATCTATCGTCGGTGGCTCAACTTTGTGATCTTGGTTTTAAATGCATCTTTGGTGTTGATGATGTGGAAATCATTAGTGTGGATGGATCAAATTTGATATTCAAGGGATTTATATATGAGAATCTCTATCTAGTGAACTTTGGTGCTAGAGAATCACAATTGTCAACATGCTTACTCTCTAAGTCTAGCATGGGTTGGTTATGGCATAGAAGGCTAGGTCATGTTGGAATGAAGCAATTGAACTAAATTGTGAAGCATGACTTGGTTAGAGGTCTTAAAGATGTTGAGTTTGAGAAGGACAAGTTATGTAGTGCATGTCAAGCCGGAAAACAAGTAGGCAACACTCATCCTAAGAAGAGCATGATGAGCACATGCAAATCATTTGAGTTATTGCACATGGACTTGTTTGGACCAACTACATATACAAACATTGGTGGCAACAAGTATGGTTTGGTGATAGTGAATGACTTCTCAAGATACACATGGGTTTTCTTTATAAATGACAAAAGTGATGTTTATGGTATCTTCAAAATTTTTGTCAAGAGAAGTTGCAATGAATTTGAAACAACCGTCAAGAGGGTGAGAAGTGATAATGGTAGTGAGTTCAAGAACACAAGAGTCGATGAGCTTTGTGATAACTTAGGAATCAAACATCAATTCTCGGCTAAGTACACACCTCAATCAAATGGCCTAGTTGAAAGAAAGATAGGATTCTCATTGATATGGTAAGATCTATGCTTAGTGAGTATAATGTGAGTCAATCTTTTTGGGCCGAAGCAATCAACACGGCATGTTACTACTCCAATAGACTCTATTGCCATTCTATGTTGGAGAAGACTCTATATGAGATCTTGAATGGAAGAAAGCCAAATATTGCATATTTTCGGGTGTTTGGTTGTAAGTGCTACATATTGAAGAAAAGAGCTAGATTGATCAAATTTGAGAAGAAATGTGATGAGGGATTCTAGCTTGATTACTCCACCACTAGTAAAGCTTATAGAGTCTAAAACTTGGGAAGTGGTCAACTTGAGGAAGTTCATGATATTGAATTTGATGAAACTAATGAGTCTCAAGATCAAAATGAGAACCTAGATGATGTGAGTGGACGTCAATTAGCAAAGGCTATGCAAGAAATGGACATTGGTGACATAAGGACGACTCAAGTGGTTGACATAGAAGATGACAAAGATCAAGTGCAAGTTCCTTCAAATGATCAAGTTAGTGACTCTCAAGTGCAAAATCAAGATCAAATTAGTTCCTCTCAAGCAAATCAATCAAATGCACAATCAAGCTCAAGCAATCAACCTCAAATGCTTCAACCCAAAAATATTGCAAGAGATCATCCTTTGGACCAAATTGTTGGTGATATTCAAAAGGGTGTGCAAACAAGATCAAGACTAGCATCATTTTGTGCTCACTATTCATTTGTGTTATTTGAAGAGCCGGATAACATTGAGAAGGCATTGAAAGATAGTGATTGGGTAAATGCTATGCATGAAGAGCTCAACAATTTTGAAAGAAATGAAGTTTGGGAATTGGTAGAGAGACCAAAAAACTACAATGTTATTGGCACCAAATGGGTATTTAGAAACAAGCAAGATCAAGATGGTGTTGTAATAAGGAACAAGGCAAGATTAGTGGCACAAGGGTACACTCAAGTAGAAGGATTGGACTTTGGTGAAACCTATGTTCCGGTTGCAAGATTGAAAGCAATAAGAATTCTTCTAGTATATGCTTGTGCTCACAACATCAAGCTCTACCAAATGGATGTCAAAAGTGCATTTCTCAATGGATTCATCAATGAGTTAGTATATGTTGAACAACCACCCGGTTTTGAAGATGAGAAGAAACCAAATCATGTGTACAAGCTAAGGAAAGCACTCTATGGTTTGAAACAAGCACCAAGGGCATGGTATGAGAGGCTAAGGGACTTTCTCCTCTCTAAAGGTTTCAAGATGGGCAAAGTTGACACCACTCTATTCACCAAGAAGGTTGATGGTGACTTGATGATCATGCAAATCTATGTTGATGACATTATCTTTGGATCAACAAGTCAAGCTTGTGCGGAGTTTGAAAAGATGATGGCTAAAGAATTTGAGATGTCTATGATGGGTGAACTCACATACTTCCTTGGACTTCAAATTAAGCAAATGAAGAATGGCACATTCATAAGTCAAGGGAAGTACACAAGAGACATGATCAAGAAGTTTGGAATGCAAGATGAAAAACCAATTAGCACTCCCATG
Source organism: Eremochloa ophiuroides (assembly GCA_038502445.1). NCBI lineage: Eukaryota > Viridiplantae > Streptophyta > Magnoliopsida > Poales > Poaceae > Eremochloa > Eremochloa ophiuroides. The sequence goes on from JAHLJS010000006.1 coordinate 62,113,388, forward strand.
GGGACTAGTGGAAGCTTGGATGAAGATAAAAGTGGCAATATGGTTGATCAAAAGGCATATCGGTCTCTAATTGGAAGTTTGCTCTATGTCACCGCATCAAGACCGGATGTCATGTTTAGTGTGTGCATGTGTGCTAGATATCAAGCATCTCCTAAAGAGAGTCATATGAAGGCCGCAAAGAGGATATTGAGATATTTGAAGCACACTCAAGTTGTTGGATTGTGGTATCTCAAGGGTGCAAAATTTGAGTTGATTGGATATGCCGATGCGGACTATGCCGGTTGCAATATAAATAGAAAGAGTACATCGGGCACATGTCAACTCTTGGGAAGATCTCTTATCTCATGGTCATCGAAGAAGCAAAATAGCATTTCACTCTCCACCGCCGAAGCCGAATACATTAGTGCGGGGAGTTATTGTGCTCAACTCTTGTGGATGATGGCAACTTTGAGAGATTATGGAATTAACTTCAAGAAAGTGCCACTTCTATGTGACAATGAGAGCGCCATCAAGCTAACTCAAAACCCGGTCCAACATTCAAGAACCAAGCATATTGATGTGAGGCACCATTTTATCCGGGATCATCAACAAAAGGGTGACATTGACATTCAAAGCATTGGAGCCAATGATCAATTAGCCGACATACTCACCAAGCCACTAGATGAGAAGAGGTTTTGCAAGTTTAGGAATAAATTAAATATTCTTGATTTCTCCAATATGAGTTAAGATCATCCCCACACATATATGACATGCCTCTACTCCGACAAAGTAAGGTAAAATTGTTTGACATAACATCATACTTGTTAGGACATGTTTAGAGCATATAGACATATTCACCTCTTAGGATCATTCGTGGAAATTAAAATATTTTTTATGGATATATGCTACCACTATTACCTTGTTTGATTGTATGATCTAGTGGTAACATATGACATGCATGCGTGCTTAATCCCCTAGTGTTCAATCTAGTTCATTAGCTCAAGGTGTATAACTTAACATGGGTAAGATAACCCCTAGTGGCGTGAAGAAGCTTGTCCTTGGAACAAACTTAGTTATATATCCTAGGCAAGTGCACTAGATTGAGCCAAAGTGAACAATAATCTCTCTTTCCAAATCAAATGAACTTGACTAATTTCTCTTCACTAAAATGAGCCTTTTTGTGCAATTGTTGACAAAGGGGGAGAGAAAGTTACAAAAGAAAGAGAAAGCGCGATGAACCATCATTAGGCTGATGATGGGAGAGCAATAGGCGAAAGGGAAAGGGGTAATTAAAATTTTGAAGCACACAATTAGGGGGAGCAATCACATATGCAAGTTGTTGCATTTGGATGTACATTAATCATATGATTGCTCATTACATTTGTATTTACTCTCTTATACATGCTTGTGTGGTGTATTGCTAGTAGTAGGATTTAAATGATGATTTGAGCAACTAGCATGTGTAGGAGTAACTAGTTGGTCGTATTTCTTCAAGTGGTAACTAGAGCTTACTTATAATTTGATCTCACGGTATACTTTAGCATTTGTGACCTTCTAGTTACTAAGGTGCTAAGGATGGTGTACATGGCAACTCCGATGGTATCACGCTTCAAAGGTCCATTTTATACACCATTAGCACAATTTTGGTAGAATTACTCTCTATTCAATACATATGTGCTAGCTTTCAATCCAAACTCGATGCACATATGTAGGGGGAGCCAATACTATCAAAATAGAACTTATGATGGTTGTCCAAATCCTTTCAAGATCTACTCATGGACAACCATGATAAGTTCAAAATCTTAATGCATATTTCTTTTGTAAAAGGGTTGTCATCAATTACCAAAACGGGGGAGATTGAAAGACTCTAGTTTGGTTTTGGTAATTGATGAAACCTAGTTACTAATCTAAGTGCTAAGTATGTGTAGCCAAGAGTAGATTAGTTGTAACACCCGGAAATTTTTAATTTTTGAAATAGGAATTTAGTTTGATTTATTTATGCAATTGATTGAGCATTTAATATATAGAATAATATTTTTTGTGAATTAAAATAAACCCTAGGGCATAGAAACATGTTATGTTGCATACATGCTGCTGCACATATTTGTTTCCTGAGATTTGATTGGATTTTGCAAGGGTTCAAAACTTAGTTTGGAAAGCTATTTGGAAAATAAATTTGAAAATGAGTTTTAAAAAGAAAGAAAACAGAAACCTCACCCCTCCTCTCTTTCGGCCCAGTCGAGGCCCAACTTCTCCTCCTCCTTTCTCTCCCGCTTGGGCCAGGGCCCAAACTTGGCGAGCCAGCCGCGCAGCCCCGTCCCTCTCCGTCTGTGACTGACACGCGGGGCCCACAAGTCATCTTTCTCCTCCTGCTCGTGTTCGAAGCGGACACGGCCGCGCCGTAACCACCCCGGCCTCCTCTCTTGGCGTGGCCGAGTCCATCCCGTGCATGCCTCCACTGGCCCGTAAAAGGAAGCCGCGACCCTCTTCCCCCGCCGCTGACGCGTAGGGCCCGCTGCCCCGCGCCATCCCCTTCCTCCAGTCGGAGTCCGAGCGGAGCACGAGCGCCGCCTCCGACAGAAGGTAACCGCCGGATTTTTCGGCCGAGGCCGTCCCAAGTACGCTCCCTCGCGCCCCTATATAGGTCGGCCGAGCCCTGCCATCCCTCCCCACAAGTTCCCGAGCAAGCCACGCCCTCCAATCTTGCCCTAGCCGCCGCCCCGAGCTCCGCCGTCGCCCCGAGCTCCGCCGCCGCCGTCGATTTCTCCTCGGGAAGACTTCTCCGTCGAAATTAGTTGTTCTCCAAGCTTCGCAGCAAGGTCAGGAACCTTTCCGACCCCTTCTCCCTCGGTTTTGTGCACTACAGCCATGATGCCGAGCTTTGCCGCCACCATAGTTCCGCCACCTAGCTCGCCGCACCCTCCCCGAGCTACCCCTGTGGCAACCGAAACCATAGATAGGTTCGGCTTGAACTCCTCTTGCTTCCCGACCAGGTCCCGAGGTGTGCCGAGCTTCCTAGCCCCGAAAACTCCGTCTCCGGCCATCTTGCCGGCGAGGAATCGGCCGGGCGCCGCCCGACTCCGGCGACCAGAGCCGTCCCTCTTTTCCCGAGCTACCTGCGCCGTCCACGGTCGATCCAACGGCTCACAGTGAGAGATACCCTTTCGCCGGCACTTTTGCAAAAGAGCCCCTGAGCTTTTTAATGTTCTAACCCGTGGTCCTTTGGCGTATTTTTCAGATTACGCTTTCCTTTTTAGAAAATGTATTTTCCTCGGTTTAGATTCAAAAATACGTTTTCAATATTTACAGATTTGCCACTCAGTTTATTTCGGCCATATTTTATTCGTTTTAGCTCCGATTTGATCCGTTCAAGTCTCGTTAGATTCGTAATTTCGTAATCTACCTAATGATGCTACTGTTACTCATGTTTTCAACTTTTAAAATTCGAGATTAGATTTAATCTATTATTTTATTAAAGTAAAACTTGTTTATTTCATAACTTCTCTGTTTGAACTCCGATTTTCGTGATCTTTATATCGTTGGAATCGTAGCGAAGCGTAGATTATTTTTATACACCTTTCAATCCATTTTTCCACTGTTGGTGTACTGTTTCTAATATAGATCTTGTTTGCTTCGTGTATGATTGCCTCGATGATTGTGTGGTGATTTTATGATCGAGTTCAGACGGTGAGCAATTCGTTGGTGATCAAGAGTACACGGAGGATCCAAGTTCTCCAGAGCACTTTGATCAAGGCAAGTATAGCATGGATCATCCTTGTTGCCTATTCACCTTAATCACTAAATTCATGATGCATGTGTCTACCTTGGCAACCATAGTGTTTATTCCTAGTTTTGATGACTTGATCCTTGTTACCTATGAAATTGCATTTGAGTAGTGATGCTAGTGCTTGATGATGCCATGATCTTATGAACTTGATTAATTAATTATGAGATAAAGATTAAAAGATGCTTTTTAGCAACATGGACTAAGGACTTATCTGTAAGTATGACACCGGGACTTACAGCGCAACCATGGGGGCTATATGGCTCTGGCTTTAGTCAAGTATGGAGTTACTTTCTACCATGCTATTAATCTTGAAAGGTTTCTTGCCGAGCTGGTTGTTTTGCGGCTTCTGTCCTTGTGTGTACTGCTGCGTGTGTGTGCCACTTGGAAGGAGGGCTCTACCGCCCCTTGCCATTGCGCCCGGATTGATTAGTAACTTGTTAGAGAGCCTTTTGAAAGACTTCATAGTGAACCCCGCCGATCTACCTTGGTAGTGGATCAAGAGGCTGATCACCTCGAGAAAAAGGGTAAATCACGACTCATGGTGAAAGTGTGCAACCTCTGCAGAGTGTAAAACTGATATATCAGCCGTGCTCACGGTCACGAGCGGCCTTGGACGTCTTACAGGAATTTAACTAATTGAATATTGATTTATTTGAAGTTTCTATTGATGTTTATTCCATATTAATTATCATGTTTATATGATCATGCAAATCTTGTTCCTTGGTATATTCTATTGCTGCTACTCAAATTGCTAAAACATGATCAATTAAAAGCAACCGCTGTCAACCTGTGTCATGCCTTATTTGAGCCTCATAAACCCATGTTATTCTTATTGAGTACGACATGTACTTACGCTTGCTTTATTTTTCATATTTGGATAAAAATCCCGAATGGGTAACAAATGACTATGAGGATTCTTCTGAGGATTATTAGGATTGTGTTCACCAGTCAACTATTCCCTGTGGAATGGAGATTCTACGAGAGAGTTATCTATATTATTCCGCTGTTATTAATGTAAAGACTCTGTGATATTATTCATTATATATTAAACCTTGTGATGGTACTATGTAATTTGTCGCTTATGTGTGTGATTGATCTCTGGGCGCACATAAGTTGGTTCATTCAATTTTATCCTTAAAATTGGGTGTGACATTAATGATAAGGAGGAAGATGACATGAGCTCATGTAAAGATCAAGATGAAATGATCAAGGAGAAAGAAAAGGACTTAAAGAAGGAAAGCTAGAGGCTAAGGTATATCCAAATAGGGCTTTTCTTTTAGTGGTCAAGACTCCAAGTGGGAGTGATCACATTTAGGATAGATAGCCGACTATCAAGGGGAGAACTAAACTATTGGATTACTTTCAAGTGCTCTAGGTTGCATCTCATGTGCATTGATCTAACGAACCTAGAGAACCTCTTTGAAAACCCTTGAAAAATGTTTGCAAAATGCTAACACACTGTGCACAAGTGTTGGAAACCTTGAGTGTTAGCATATAGAAGCAAGGGGTGAGAAATAGACTTGAAATTATCTGAAAATGGAGCGTCGGACTGTGTGGAAGGGCAGCGTCGGACCATCGAGTAGAGTCCGACGCCTAACCCTAGTTCTGGCCAATAGCGAGCGTCGGACGCTCGGTAAACGAGCGTCGGACCATTGCCCACTTCAGTCCGACGGTGGCGAGCGGTGTCGGCGTGACGCGTGGCGTTCAGGAGAGCGTCGGACGCTTGAGAATAGTCCGACGATGTTTTCGCGTTTCTGAAGAAGCGTCGGACCCTGGGAATTTTTAGTCCGACGCACTGACTCGCGATCGTCCGACGGCATGCGCACAGTGAGCTGAGAGAGCGTCGGACGCAAGTGTTTAGTCCGACGCCCTCAGTCCGACGGTTTGAAAAAGAGCGCGATGAGGTATCCGTTGCGATCGGACGAACGTCGTTGAATCCAGCTGACACGTGGCGAGATTGTGAGCGTCGGACGCTATCGGTTAGTCCGACGGAATCAGTCCGACGGTTCTGTCCGACGGTATAAAATCGTGTTTAACGGCTGTTTTGAGTGGGGTAACGGCTAGTTTTGCACTTGGGGTATTTATACTCCCTCCCTGGTCACTTGGTGACTCTCTTGCACACTTGGATTATTGTCATACACATTGTTGCATTCTAGCTGTAACAGAACCGGCTAAATCACCTGGCCCACTGGCACCTGTCATTGTCACTAACGACTTCTGACAGCCGGGCCCGTGTCCCAAATGATCTAGACAGGTCTGTCGGGCTACATTAGCGCCCTTTTCTCCGACAGGATCACCATTGCAGAATCATCACAGGATTACAACGTTTCATAATAAAATACATCAGAGTACAGTGCGGAAGATTACATAACATTTAGATTACAAACCAGTTGTTCAAATAGGATTCAAATATAGTTATTACAGGCCAGAGGACATAACAGTAGCAGTGGAATAGTTACACAATACTAGATAAGATAACTCGAACCCTGCCCACGGGTTCTACTTCACTCATCGCTGCTTTCTTCTTCGACCACGGTCACGCAACATGGAGCAAGACAGATCTCCGACTGCGGTCCTCCTGCAACGGGGTTAACAAACCCTGAGTACTTGGGGTACTCCGCAAGACTTACCCGACTAAGGGTGTAAAATGAGACTCAGGAATGCAAGGCTATGGGTAAGGCTAGCAGAGGATGAGGAGTTTGCAGAAAAGCAATCTATCCTGTTCCATATTTTATTTTGTCATTATTATAATCATATTTATAGCTCCAATATTCAGACTCATGTATCGTCATTCTTTCAATTACTTTATTCATTCAGATAACCTAGTTGAGAACCACTTTTCGGTGTAGAGTGTGAGGATCAAGTCTCCATAACCGAGGAGCACGTCGATTCGAATCCAGAAAGTACCCAGCTGGGGATTCTAACCACACTGCATATGCAGCACGCCGGCATACATATACCAACCCGTCGTCACGGCTTTGCTATCCCGGAACCGGTCCTGCGCCACCCGAGAGCACAGTACTCCACTCTTATCCAGGCACGCCGGCCACGTGGGTACAAGCTACTCTCGCCATCTCTCCACTCCCAGTGCGTGGTTGTCGGTTCCAGCAATAGCGCCACCGAACTCTAGGCTTTCCGCATTGGTATGTGGCTAGGCTGTTCATTATGATCACAGCAGGCCTACAACGAACGGTCCCTACTTCCTTCCTGCCGTCAATCCTGCATTGGGACTCTAACCCAAGTACAAGACTACCCGACAGTTTTTATTATCGTGCCTGTCGGGTGAGTGAGACATAGGGAACGCCGCCCCATGAGCTGGCCACCCAACGAAACACGTTTCCAAAGACATCGACCAGTTCCAAATTACTCCGAAAGCGACCATGCATTGGGACTCCAACCCAAATACACATCGACCAACGGATAACCAGTTCTTCACCAATCAAAGTATAAGTATAATCATGTCACAGAAAATAGTTTTCTTTTACACAAAGCTAAGTTCATTAAGCATGCCTAAGCATTTCTCAAACCATTTTATTTAAATCAGGTTTCAGGGTATTTATTTGAGACAATGCATCTGGATAGGTGACAATCAACTCCTATCAACCTAATGCAGTAGATTAACTCGAATTATAAATATTTTGTAATAGAGGGGCTGAATGCACCGGGGCTTGCCTTGGATCGTGTACAGCGTCGGATCGGGATCAGTCCCGCAGATGTCGAATCCTTGGATGACTTCTGGAGCGGCCTCCTCAGTAGTAGTCTCGACCTGGACCACCTCGGGAACGGGCACTACACGTATGCAATGATGTATGCTTAGCGTGGCATGAGGGCAACAAATGAAATGCTTGGAAGTAAACCATTAATACCTTGAGTACAACTTTCCTTCACGGTAAAGTTGTAAACAATCTACGGAAGGTAAAAGTAATGTTTCCTACTTTTGTTTTATTGACCTTTTTAACGGTCACAGAAAGCCGCTACACAGCTTTATGACTACTATCAAGCACTAAGTTCTCGAATTGCCAAGGATCACTCAGCGAAAGATCCTTGGTCTTCATTCAATCCAAAAATTCACACAACAAACCTAAATTCATTTTTTTCTATTTACTTTATTAATCCCTAATTCCATATATATTTATTAATTGACCAAACTAACTTAAATTGCAACCAAACTTTACCAACAGCTAGGTTTTATCACCAAACAGAGCCACAATAAATTTCATGATTTTTGGATTTACAGAGAATTAATTAAAATTACACAAACTTGCATTTATTAATTACTTCACTGATTTATACAGCAGATTAAAGGCACTGGAACACCCTATATTATATTTTTAACAAATACTACATACTTCAGAGAGCATACACAATTATTCTCACATTTTTACACCTAGCAGATTAATTCATATGAAATTAACAAATATCAGCACTATTCACATGAATATATAAAAGAAAAGCATTTTGAAATTCACTGGAAAAAGAAAAGACCAAATCAGCCCACTACGGCCCAAGTCCAGAGCGAGCCGGCCCACTCGGCCTGCCCGCGCCCGGCGCCGACGGCTTTGCAAAAGAGACCCTGGGGAAACTGGAAATCAACCCGCGGTCCGATCTTCACTATTCACAAGAGTCATGAACTTCGCGCTTAACCCCCTGGGAAAACTTATCTTCTAAGCCGAGGCCCCTGGCCTCTCCTCTGTTTCAACAGAGGCGGGTGCGCCGGCGGTCCGCCGCCCCTAGCTCGCCGACGGTGAGCCGAGGGACGAAGCCGAGGGCACTGACGGACTCTACACTCCAAGGCGAGTCTACCAAGCTAAGATACGACGAGATCCGAGGCGCACAGCACCTGGAGACACGTACGCGGCGGCTCGGTGGCGGCGGCGAGCACGTCGCCGGCGAGCACAAGCCGGTAAAGAGAGGGGAAAAAGGTGCGCGAGTATCTGGGGCTCACCACGAAGCTGGCCGAGGGGTCGGTGGAGACGGAGGTGGTTCGGAGAAGGCGACTTGGCGACGGCGGCGGATCCCGGCGGCTCGGCACAACGGCGAACACGCGTTCCGGCGAACCTAGGGAGCCAGAGAGCACGCCGACGCACGCGTAAGGTTCAAGGGGTGACAGAGATCACGATACGCAACAATCCGAGGCCCAGAGCTTACCCAAACTAGCTCTAGACGACGGCGGAGCTCGCGGCGGCGCTCTGCCCGCCCGCGAAGGAGACACCGAGGTTCCGGTGGTTACGAAACTCTACAGCTCTCGCCGACGGTCGCAGGAGATGCGCAAGGAAGCTAGGTAGCTGGCTGTGAGATGGAGAGGGTGGTGATGGACGGAGCGCGGCGAATTTAGCCGGGGACCGAGAGAGTTCGAAGGTGGCCGGGAGAGAAAGAAATGGCGAGGGGGAGGGCCTCGTCGCCTTTCTAAAGGTCGGGAGCGAGGGGGACAGAACCAGGACGACGCGGCGCACGCGCGCCCGTATCTGCCGAGGTCGCGGGGACACGATCCCGGCCGGCACGGGCGGCCGCGCGCGCGCGCCCGGCACGGCGGCTGCCGGCTCTGTTCGCGAACAGGGTGAGGGGGCATAGCACTGTAGCACCTAGACCCTAGGGCTGTCGGTTTTTGACCAAATTCGACTGATTTTGTATAACAACATGAAAAACTGCAAAAACAAAAGTTGTATGGTTTGAAATTCTGAACAACTTTGCTTTTGGAACTAAATCCAAATTCGAAATATTTTTGAAACTACAGAAAAAGGGGTAAACTAGAGTTTTGAATTTTAAACTGTATTTTTAAAATTACTTTTAAATTTTCTCAAAAACTTGAAAAATTGCCAAAATAAAAGTTGTTCTACTCAATGATCTTTACAACTTCTATTTAGGAAGTTTTGCCAGATTCCAATTAATTTTTGAAATGCCAATCCAAAACTAAGTTTTAAATCATTGTTTTGAAATAAATTTAAATTTCCACCACAGAACTTTGAAATCTCCAAAAATAAAAGTTGTTCCATTTTAAAAGATCTAAAACTTTTATTAAGGGACTATCTCCAAATTCCTTTTAGATTTTGAATTAGGTTTTGGCCCTAATAAAAGTGAATTTTAAAACTTTATTTGGGAATTTAATTTTACAAACAAATACTAATTAAATTCAAATCACTCTAGGGACCTAATCACAATCATATGCAAATGATTAATTTAAATATGATGACATGGCAGATTAATTAATCCGTAATACCCGGGGTATTACACTAGCCTCCCACTCTCTCATTAGTTCATCATCTTGATCATCCTTAGTGAGATTGAGTGAACCTCAAGTGCATCATTGCTTGTCATTTGCATTCTATAGCACTTGAGAGCAAGCCTTGGTTCAGTTCTTATTCTCTTGGGACATTGTCATGTCCCTAGACGGCTTGGAGCAGGAGAAGGTGTGGAGGAGCTTGGTGATTGTGCTTGCCCATACCCGGCAATTGTGAGGGGTTCTTGTGCCTTCCCCGAGTGAAGTGCTCAAAGGTAATTCTAGTGGATTGTTCGTGTCTTTGAGTTACTTCCTCCGTGGTAGATTCTTGTGGCGCCTAGTGTAGGCTCGGTGTGTGATACCGATTAGCCACCGAACAATCGATTGAAGTCGACACAACGAGGACGTAGCGTGCCGGCAAGCACGTGGACCTCGGGGATAAATCTTGGTGTCTCTATTGATTTTCTCACCTTCGAGTGAGTGACTTATTGATTGTCCCGGTGATTGGCTTCCTCTCAAGGCAAAGGCTTAATCGACGATCATTCCTTTCTTATTCTTGTGCAAAGTAGCTTGTTTTCTTGTCTTGTTTAGTTGTGTAGTCTTTTAGGTTTTGCTAGCTTGCTTGTGTGGCTTAGAACTAAGAATTAACTAGAATTGTGTAGGTGGCTTGTCTAGGTTAGTAGTTGCACTAGCATTGTACATTTAGCCATATTTGTTACTAATCTCTTGGCCTAAGTTCTTTGTAGACAATTTTATTAGGATATTCATCCCCCCTCTAGCTATACTAAGACCTTTCAGGCGGTAGGTTGCTTGAGTTCCATTCGGATGCGAAGGGAGGCACTGGAAGGATGGGCTGGACGGATGTGGGATTTGTTGGTAACTGAAAATGGGTGACGTGGCGCAAGGAGGAGGCAGAGAAATAGTTCAGTGGGGTTTATTTATATAAGAAGTATAGATACTTCCTCAGGGCTCGTTCGGTTAACAGTGAATGGTTCCCTAGAATGATTCCTAACCGGATTACAAGTCTAATTTATACAAGATTTAGTCAACTGGAACAATTCCCATTGAAATTAGTAGCAAACGAACAGGCCCTTATGAAAATCAGTCTATTAGAGAATTAAGGAGCTAGAGCTAACAATTAGTGAATGGAAGTTTACCAAATGGATCCTAGACACGTGGTATAAAAGATTCCGTCTGTTCGGCTGAGCTGAATTGTACGGCTAAAATTATTGCGAGAGAAAATTATTCTTCTATGGCTAAAAAAAGTCGAATGTACCTCAAACGAACAGAGTGGTTATGTTATAACTCAGGAATGTCGAAAAGATGCAATCTAAGTCGCGTGAGTCTAATTATCTTAAGCTATAAACTATATTTACATAAAAAAAAAATACTCCATCCATCCTAAAATAGTTGACACTTTAGGATTCAATTTTGTTCCAAATGGTTGTCATTCTCATCACTTTTTAATGCATCTTTCTCTTCTCCTAGTTCATCCTTTTCTTTTCTCAATACATATCTATCTCTATTTTTAGGAGTATTTTGGTCCTTTTTCTTTCTATATTTGTCTCCTTGAAAGAGTCTAAAAGATGTCAACTATTATGGAATGGAGGGGTAGTAACAGCATTTGTAAGTCAAAAACATTATGAAAGTATTATACTGATATTTTATTCAATATGATTAAAATTAATGTTTTTATACAAACGTGTGCAAGTACAATTATATGCTTTCTGAGAGGGGGGGGGAGCGGTTTTCTTTCTTATTTCTTTGTACGGAAAACAGTGCGGATGGTAGCATATGTCTATCCCTAATTCCCTAATGATGGACGCACACCACCCACCCATGAGGACAGCCCATAGAGATGATGATTTTTTTTTTATGTATAAAATCACTTCTATTGCATCTCTATTACATGAATGTGACACTGAATAAGACCTCCATTGTTTTATAGTAGTAACTCTCTTGAAGAAAATAATAATAATAAACACACGTGGCAATTAACCATGTTTGCCTAGCCACGCGACGAGATCAGTGCGGCGCGCCGGTCTCAGCAGCCTGCATTTTCCTGTAGAACAGCGCGACGTCCTGGACGGCGTGGGACGCGTCCCTGACGGCGTCCGCCGCTGCGAAGCGCTCCGCCCACGCGGCGAGGCGTGGGAACCTGGCCTCGTCGAAGAGGTCGGTGCCGGCCACCTCGTCCACGGCCTTGATCCACGCCAGGTAGCCGCCTAGCGCCACGTCGACGTACCCGATGCTGTCGCCGCCGAAGAAGGGCTTCTTCGAGCTGCTAGAGCACTCCGCGAGGGCCTTCTCAAGTGTCTCCACCGCGGGGATGGCGTTCTTGAACGCCTCGGCCCTGTCCTCCGCGGTCTTGGACTTGAAGAACGGCTCCCACGACTGAAAGAACTGCAAGCAAATTATTAAAGTTCAGGTTCTGTAAGTTTGAAACTGCAATATCCTGAAATGTAGTTATTTATTATTAAACAAGAAACGAAGGCGGCCCGGCCCGGCCCAGAAGAGAAGCTAGCTCACCTTGTCATCGATGTAGGAGGCCCAGAAGCGAGCCTTAGAGCGCTCGTACGGGTCGGACGGCAGGATGCCATGATGGCAGGCCCGGCCCACACCTCGTTCAGGTACTGCACGATGACGAGCGACTCGCACTGTCGCACACGGGCGTGCCACGGTGGATGAGTAAGGCTGGAAAAAAAACTCGAAATTCGTTAGCTCGCTCGGCTCATGGCCAGTTTGACTCGGCTCGTTAGGATAACGAGCCGAGCCGAGCCAAGGTTTTAGCTCGTTAGCTATAACGAGCCGAGCCGAGGTAGCTCGCGAGTCTAACGAGTCCAACAAGGTCTTATACATATCATGTTTGTTATTGAATGATGGATATGGATATGAGTATATGACGCATGAGTATGTATTGTGTAGACTTAAATATGTATATTATGCATGTATATATCCATAATATGCTTATTGTTGAACAATAGACCTAATACTTGATGTATGAAATATAAGAAATTATATTTTTATATTATTTTGTTCCTTAGCTCACGAGCCTAACGAGCTAGTTCGAGCTTTTTTCGAGCCGAGCCGAGTCAAATTTTTAGTTCGTTAGTTATAACGAGCCGATCTGAACCAACTCGTTACGGTACCGAGACTAAACAAGCCGAGGCGAGCCGAGTAGCTGGATATCCAGCCCTATCGATGAGCACGGGCACCTTCCCGTGCACCGGGTTGGAGCCTTGGAGGTCGCTCTTGTGCTCCAGGTCCTCGTCCACCTACTCGTACCCGGCCAGTCGGTCACCCCCTTCACCGCCAGCGCCTGCTTCACCCGGTTGCAGTACGGGCTCAGCCACTCCACCAGCAGCCGCACTCCGCCGCCCCTGCCATTGTTGCTCGTCAACGTCAACTCGTGCTTCTGCTCTGCTATTGTCGATTGAACTGTTTCGACTAATCATGCTTTATTACATCCGTAAGAGGCTAAGAGTGTCTCTGTGTAAAGAAGAGAGATCGCAGAGTGTAACTTAACACATGCTCAAATCAGTTCGAACAAAATGTTTTGCTATTCTATGCCAACCCTCTTTGCACAAAAAAAACAACACTAATTCTTTCCTTAAATTTAGTCAAAGTTAAGATGCTTTGAATATTTAAGAAAGTTAGAATGACTTATAATTTTGAACTAAGAAATTACAAATTAAGTTCCTACATGTCGTGATTCGCAACAAATTAGGAAAAAGGCTACGCAAAAAGGAGGGGAAATTCTATGAACATTCTTATGTTCGGAATCAGTGGCTGTTCATTTCCATTTGATTTCAGCGGGACACATAACACTGTCGCACACCAGGGGACGATGTCGGAGTAATCAAATAGTATTTATTTTTTTAAAAAAAACATTCGATTCGTCTATTCGCCTGGACAGAATCAAGACTTTATTCATGATTATTGAACCCTAATACACATTTGCTAACGCAGAGAGAAAATACACGATCAAGCTTACTGTTTACAGACGGTGATCAGTAACCAGCAGGTGCAGCAGGCGAAGCCAATTTGGCCAGAAACCCCTTGTAGTGCTCCAGTAGCCTCCCGGGGTCCGGCATCGCCTCCTTCACGGCGTCCACCGCCAAGAAGCGCTCCACCCACGCCGCCACGCCCGGGAACTTGGCCTCGTCCAGGAGGCTCACGCCGGCTACCTCGTCCACCACCTTGATCCACGGCAGGAAGCTCCCGAGCGCTATGTCCACGAGCCCGACGGCGTCGCCGCCGAAGAAGGGTTTCCCCCTGGAGCACTCCCTGAACGCTCGCTCCAACGTCTCCACCACGGGGACGGCGCCGCCGAACGCCTCCGCTGCCTTCTCCGGCGTCGTCGACCGGAACAGTGGTTTCCACGCCTGGAAAAACTGCAAGAACGACACCACAAAGAATCATTCGATCGAGTAGCAATAATGACCCCAGAATTCAAAAAATAGCACCCAGATCGATGTTTTCAGATACCTTGTCGTCGATGTAGGCTGCCCAGAAGCGAGCCGTGGCGCGGTCAAGGGCGTCGGCGGGGAGGAGAGGAGGGCTTGCCCAGGTCTCGTCGACGTACTGCACGACGACGAGCGACTCGCAGACGGGGCGGCCGTGGTGGATGAGGACGGGCACCTTCTTGTGCACAGGGTTGAGCTTCAGCAGGAGGTCGCTCTTGCTGAAGAGGTCCTCCTCGACGTACTCGTAGCTGAGCCCCTTGAGCCCCAACGCGACCTTGGCGCGGATCACGTAGGGGCTGTACCACGAGCCCAGCAGCTGCAGCTCGCCTCCGCCCGCCATTGCTTGCAGGTTTGTTCTTTTCGACGCTTGTGGAATTCTCAATTGTTTGTTTCACGATTTGCTTTGACCAAATGGGGCGAACGATCATGTACAGTACTTGAGCTGGAGCTGGGTGGAATTGTTGACTGGTGAACCGATGTTGCTTTATCGGCGGGCAGCAGAGCAGGCAGCATTTTCGTCAGCACTGTCGTGAGCAGAGGAAAGGAAGCACCGAAGCAGATCATAGAGTGGACAGCTGGCCGTTGAATGAATAAACCAGCAATTTTGTTTTCTGCAGTGACCCCACATGGCTAAACCCAGTACATAACAGTCCTTCAGCCCCCGATTGACACAGGTTGGGGAAGATCGATCATGGGCACCGTGCTATCTTAGAAAATACATAGATAAATCTCTTATTTGACGAATCTTAGAAAATACATAGATAAATCTCTTATTTGACGAATCTTGCACCATGCTATCAAGAGAAGCTGGCCACCTCGCTTTCTTGCACCTGATTATCATGCCGAGAATTACATACATATACATACAGTACGTTCAGGCAGAAGCAGAACCAGCGTCCGCAATCCATTTAGCTCGGAACCCCTTGTACTGCTCCAGGACCTTGCCTGCGTCCGGCATCACCTTCTTCACGGCGTCGACGGCCACGAACCGCTCCGCCCACGCCGCCAGGGCAGGGAACTTGGCCCCGTCCAGAAGGCTGGTGCCTCCCACCTCGTCCACCACTCTGATCCAAACCAGGTGGCTCCCGAGCGCGATGTCCACGATCCCGACGGCGTCGCCGCCGAAGAACGCCTTCCCCTTGGAGCACTCGCCGAACGCTCGTTCCAGCGTCTCCACCGCCGGGAGCGCGTTCTGCAGCGCCTCCGCTCTCCGCTCCTCCGTTAGCGACTTGAACAGCGCCCTAAACGCCGGATAAAACTACCAAAAAAAAGAAGATTCATTTTCTGACTTCTGACTTCTGAAGGTCTCAGGGCTGAAGATCGATTCATTTTCCTGCTTGTGCTTGCTTTGCTTGATTACCTTGTCGTTGACGTAGGCCGCCCAGAACCGTGCCGTGGCGCGGTCGTAGGGGTCGGCAGGGAGGAGCGGCGGAGGACCGGCAGTCGTCGTCGGCGGCGGCCATGCCTCGTCGACGTACTGCAGGATCACGAGCGACTCGCACACGGGGCGGCCGCCGTGGATGAGGACGGGCACCTTCGTGTGCACCGGGTTGGACCGGAGCAGGAGGTCGCTCTTGTTGGCGAGGTCCTCCTCCATGTACTCGTAGCTCAGGCCCTTGAGCTCCAGCGCCACCCGCACTCGGATCACCCATGGGCTCGACCATGTGCCCAGCAGGAGCAGCTCGCCCGCTCCTGGCGCTGGCGCCATTGCAGTTTGCAGAGGTTTGCTTTGTGCTTTGTTGGGGTAGGGATCGAGTTGTTGTATATGTACAACCGGAGGTAATCACAAACAAACTGGTGCTTGCCTTGACTAGCAGCAGTTAATCGGAGAACTCGAGATATCATGTGGGCGCGTGGCAGCATGGAATTTGTGGGTGGTTAGCTCACTACTACCTGGGTGCTCGTTTCTCCTCGTCAGTCGTTAGTCGCCACTGCTTGTTGGAATTTGGAAAAGAGTTGCCGGCCATTGCGCTAGCGCTGTCGTGTGTTTAGGAAAAGAGGCGCCACGCGCCCATTGTATCCTTGGAGGATTTTTTTTTTCCTTGGAGGATTTGGGACTTGAGTGGGATGGGAAGGGCAGCAGTTTCTGAAAGTCGATGCTTCTTCCAAGTTCCACGAGACAGCGGACTACTGTTGATTATGTTCTGCGACATTTCTGTGTTTTTACTTGAAAAATACTAGTATTTTATTGTAATTGCCTGCTCTATAGACCGTACTGCGTTCATCAACATAAACTTCATTTAGGTATCGGCCAATTTTTTGGCTTAAAGTTATGGCCGTACGTCTTTCTCTCCCTTTTCTTTTTTCACCACTCCTACCGTGACTTGTGTGGAGGCCGAATCAAGTTAGCTTTTCAGTTTTGTTATTGACAAGCTAGCTCCATTGCTTGATAAAAAACAGTATTCAAATTTCTAAAATAAATTATCCCTTAGATTTAAGCTTCAGGCCACCTTGTATCATACATAGTTGTGTTTTTGTCCTACAACATCGCTAGATTTATCATATTGTTGCTTATATCTACTGGAGCCACTTCTGCAAGCAGCTACTAGTTGGGCCCCCATGGCAACAACACCGTTAGGGCCTTATTAAGCCTTCCCAAACGAATCATGGACTATTAATCTCAGGCATGTTACACACGGTGTGCTCTGTCGTACTGTTGGCCATGTTGTTTCCACTTAAGACCAACTAAATGGAATAATTGCAGTCTTGTGTGTGTCCACGCGTGCGCGCCAAAATTTGTTTCTTCCTAGTCCACTTCCAAGAAAACCATTAGATCTAACCCAAAGATTGTTAGAATTGATATGGATTGTCCCATTAGGTTGCTTTCCCATTCATCGGCATTGATTTATAGTGGTGCCATGACTTCTTGCCAGCAACATACTCCTTCCGCTCTAAAATAAGTATCATTTTTTTACTTTTTGAAATCGACATTTGACTATTTGTCTTATTCAAAAAATTTATGAAAAAATAAAAATAAATAAATCAGATTAAATTACTTCTAATAATGAATCATTTCATAATAAAATAATTAATTTTTTCACAAAATTTTTGAATAAGACGAATGATCAAAAGAAGATAGTCAAGATCCTAAAACGCCACTTGTTTTAGCACAGTAGGAGTAGGTAAAGAATGACTCAGTGCGTTTAGGTATACGAGAGAATAGGTTGAGATGGCAAGACATGAAGCATAGGGCGTGTTTAGTTGAGGAAAAGTTTGAGTTTTGGTATTATAGCACTTTCGTTCGGATTTAATAACTTTTATCTAATTATGGATGAACTAAAGTCAAAAGATTCGTCTCATGCAATTAGTTATTCTTTTACCTATATTTAATGTTCTATATATGCGTCTAAAGATTCTATATGACAGGGATCTAGAGAAAGTTTGAGCGGCATGTGCGTCAGAGGTGGCTCAATTGTTCTCCTTTCAACGGGAAAAAATGATTGGGCCCGTGTAGTCAACTTAGAATTATTGACAGCCTGTTCTTTTGGGCTAAAAAATAAGCGCTGATTTCGCTCGTGCTAATTTATTGTGAGAGAAAAATACTGTTTCGTGGCTAAAAATAAACGCTGATTGATCAGAAGAAGCTGTGAGACGGTGACTCTGACTGCTGAAGGAAGGAGGCAGATCACGGACGTTTTCTGCAAAGAAAGGCAGAGCATGGAGCGGACAGACGGCGGGTGACGGGGTGAGTCAAGATTGATGTGCTGATCATGAATCTGATTTGGCCTAGCTCTGCTCGAATCCGATTGTATCGATTTCAAAGCAGGATGATGCATTGATCATCTCACCATTTCGTAGACGAAATCGCAGATCACTTGACACAAAATACTGCTCCAAGTGCAAAACACCCCTAACTAGTAAGCAGGTAAAGTAGTGGATCTTATGGATTTATTTGGGGTCCGAGACCGATTCACTGCAGAAGTGGCCAATGCAAGCAGCAGTCGTACAGTGTGTTCAACTAGAATCAGCAGCGGCAGTCGATCTGGCCCGAGACGCCTTGTACTGCTCCAAAAGCTTCCCGGCGTCCGGCACCACCTTGTTCACGGCGTCGACGGCCATGAACCGCTCCGCCCACGCCGCCAGGGCAGGGAACCTGGCCCCGTCCAGAAGGTTGGTGCCGGCCATCTGGTCCACCGCCCTCATCCAAATCGGGTGGCTCCCGAGCGTGATGTCCACGAGCCCGACGGCGTCGCCGCCGAAGAACGCCTTCCCCTTGGAGCACTCGCCGAACGCCCGTTCCAGCGTCTCCACCGCAAGGAGCGCGTTCTGGAGCGCCTCCGCTCTCTGCTCCTCCGTCCTCGATCTGAACAGCGCGCTGAACGCCGGGAAAAACTAGAAACAACAGGAAAGGAAACGGCGGAAAGACTGTCTGAGAGCCCGATCGAACATCCATCGATCGATTCGTTTCCTGAATTAATGGAGATGGAGTACCACTACCATGTACCTTGTCGTCGACGAAGGCCGCCCAGAACCGTGCGGTGGCGCGGTCGTAGGGGTCGGACGGGAGGAGCGCAGGGCCGGTGCCGCGCCAGACCTCGTCGACGTACTGCAGGATCACGAGCGACTCGCACACCGGGCGGCCGCCGTGGATGAGGACCGGCACCTTCTTGTGCACCGGGTTGGACCGGAGCAGGAGCTCGCTCTTGTCGGCGAGGTCCTCCTCGATGTACTCGTAGCTCAGGCTCTTGAGCTCCAGCGCCGCTCTCACCCGGAACACCCATGCGCTCGACAGCTTGCCCAGCAGCCGCAGCTCGCCATCTCCTGCCCCGCCGCCAGCCGCTGCCATTGCAATTTGTGTGTTCTGCGCCGGGGGTCGAGTTTATATGTACGGCTACGATCTGATGCGACCACTAGCCGGCCCGGGTAGCTTTAGATTGTTTGACCGGTAAGACTGAGGTGAGTGGGCAACTTTGAACTTGTATCTAGTCATTTGTTCATAATATGATCTTATCCGCTAGGCAAAATAGTTCTCCTGACATAAAAGTCATTTTCCTTTGCTTAGTGGATACTGAAAATAGAGGCGATTTATTGGTTGACATTTTTAACATTATCTAATTTGTTTGTGGACACCGAACACATTAAAATATTCATCTCTTCGCTCAGGAAGTGGGACAAAAACAGTGAAACTGCCTTTTGCCTGTCACCCTCTCCATCCACTCCCCCTTGTTCTTCTCTCTCGCGGCTCATTGACGTTGGTCGGGTTGGTGCTTCGGCGAGACGTGAGTCTCTGCGAGGAGCCCTAGAGCACAAGGCAGGCAACGCAGACTTGTTGGTGGAGATCTTGGAGACTAGGAGGAGTCGGGGCAGGGGTCAACGATGGAAAACGGGTAGGCAGCGGTGGAGCTCTAGTGTGTGATGGGAAACGACATTGCTGACTTGGATTGACGCCGTGGAGCGGTGTTACGGGCTCGTCTTGCCGTTGCGAACCCAGCGAGGGTGGAAAACGACGCCGGAGGCGATCAGGTTAGGGAGATAGGGAGCTAGAGCACTTCAGCACTGGCGGTGGTGGCTCTTGGAGGAAGTGCTAGAGGGAAAGATGGAGCACGAGGGAGGACGGAGTGGGCAAGCAGGCCGCATGCATGGGCCCTGCCACCACGCAGACCGAGCAGGCCATGAGTGTATGTACCGCTATCCGCTTCAATGGACTTCGGTGGGATGTAGATCAGGCAATAGGAAGGTTCCAGGGGGCTGCTCGCCTAGGGACAATGGCGCGCGATGGCGGCGCCACGGCGGGCCGCGACCCACGACGAGGTTGGGTCCATGTTACATGGCAACGGCAATGTAACCGGCGAGAAAGAAAAGAAAGGGAGGGAGGAGGAAGAAGAAAGGGGAAAAGGGGCATTTCATGGCTCTTCACTCACCTCTTAAGCCAAAAATAAATATTTTAATATGTTGGATGTCCTCCGGCAAATTTGGCAACAATAAAAATGACCACCAACAAACGCTCCATTTTCAATTTTCCCTGGCAAGGGAGGTAACTTTCAATGTCTAAGACCAAATTGTTCCCATTAGTTCTACCCGTGACTTTTCCAAAACAAATACACATTTTATAGAATCAATTAACATGAAATTTAAGTAATTAATATAGAAAACACTAATATTCATGATATTAAATAAGATCAATAGATTAATAATATTATACTAGTAAACCAGTTTAATCTATAAATAATTAAATACTGATACTATTTTTTATAAATCCGATCAAATTGAATTAGTTGGCTTCTTGAAATATGATATCTGGGACAGTGAGAGTAATAATTTTATTGAACCCCTACTATCTCCATTCTAGAAAAAGTTTGATTCTTTCAGAGTGTTCCAATTTAGCTGAATCGACAGAAAAAGATATTAAATTTAATCACTATTCCTATATATATCAGGCGCCTGATTTTTTTAGCCCCTTCAGGCGACGTCGGGCATCACTGGTGCCATGCGTGATGCTTAAAAACCTGGTGCAAATTGGAGTGACGCACGGCATGCTGAATAGTAGAGACTTGATTGTTTATGATTTGTTAATTGTTTTTGTGTTATTAATATATCAATTTTTTTTCTTTGTCTAACTATAAAAATAATTGTTAATTGTATTTGTGTAAATACGGATCAAAATTTTGTTGGATTTATAATTTTGTCTAGCATGCCTTTTATTTTAGATCTGAAAATTGCAGATTATAACTAAAAAATTACGATGAACTAACCATCGCCTGAAAAAAAAACTAAAATTCAGGCACCTGAATTTAGCGACTCCCAAATTTAATATACCAAACTTACCATTAAATTCGACATAGAATACGCAAAGGCGGCCGTGAGCAGAGTAAGAGCCAGCGCATGCAGCAGAATTTGGCGAATGACTAGTCTAGTCTCTGATTCACCTAATATGGAGAATTTCTCGAGAAAAGTATCTTACGATGTTAACTGCATGCAATCTGCTGCCTCCTGTTCGCAACACAATCGGAACGGCGTTAGAAAAAAAAACTTAGAAAAAAAAAAACTGAGACAACCTGAACTTTTTGAAACATTGAGACAACATGTACGGAGGACAAACGTGTTCAAATTTGCACCGACAAATTCAAGCTACCTCATCGACTTAATTCAACACCAACCATCCACAATTATGTGGCTCTTAAAGATCACAACGGTCCCCGGCCCATTTGTGGTACCAATTAACCAAGCCTTTGCAATCAGCCACCAAAACGAGCTGCTATTAACGATCGCCCATTTGCCGGAAGCTACAAGCTAGTAGCTGTCAACTGCCCGTGCAGAAGGCCAACGGCAGACAAGAGCAGCGTGGATAGAATGGGAATCAAGCGTGCTGTGTGGTGTGGTAGTGAGCGCCCTGAGAGCTCTGCCAAGCAGGATAGGCTTCGAGTCGAGGGAGCTGCTGCAAGTAGCACTTGCCCTCGTTTAATTGCACACACAATAATAAATTCTCTCCCTCCGAAACCTCCGAAACTTCCTCCCGAGAAGTTCTGGAGTGACATTTTAATCTTGGTGAACTTTCAGTTTTTTGTTTCTTGTACTCTTCTCTTGTTAGGTTGCGTCCTGTGCTTCTGATTGGAGCCACTGCCGCCATGAATGAGGTCCCGGGAAGAAGTAGCTCCGTGAGAGCTACAAGGAGCATCTTTGGCGAAAGCATCGTTGCGAGGAAGCCGCAGATAAACAGGCCAATGAATGTTCTAGGACAAGAGGTAACTCAACTAATCTCTGAATGATTCTTCAGAATAGTGGTAAAACAAATCACTGTTTGATTGAATTTCGTGTCGGTCTTTCCAAATCAAATTTGCTCTTTATCATGCTCCTAAAGAATAACACCTCGATGCACGCAGAATCTGTCACCGGAGACCAAGCAGCTAGCAAAATCCAGCATGGATAAGCTGAATGAACGCAAGGCCGCCGTGGACAGAGAAAGAGCCGGCGCCGAGTCCGAGCTGTCGAGGGCGCGCGCCATGGCGAAGCAGCTGGAGCGCCAGATCGAGCAGGCCAAGGCCAGGGCGTCGTCGTCGTCCAAGAGGCCAGAGCCCCACGCATTGCGGGCGACCAGGGCAAGCAAGAAAGGCCCCGGTGCGGGTGCGCCGAGCTCGCAGGAGGAGAGCGAGAGCGACGCCGCCGAGTACGCGGAGGTGTCGCGGGAGCTGGACCGTGCCAGGGCGGAGCTGCTCAGGCTGCGGCTGGAGGTGAAGTCGGCGGCGGAGGCCAAGACCAAGGCCGAGAGCGACATCGTGGCGTCGGCGATGAACATCCAGTCCAACCTGCGCGCCGCCGACGAGATGAAGCGGCTGGTGGACGAGGCGAACGAGGAGCACGTCCTGGTGGAGCTCGCGCGCATGGAGGCCGAGCGGGAGCGCCGCGAGATCGACGCCCAGCGTCGCGCCGACGCCGAGCGGTTCTCCAGGGAGGTGGCGGCCACCAGGGCCAAGGTCGAGGCGCTGCAGAAGGACGTGAGCCGCGCGCGGGAGATGGAGGAGAAGCTCGCCGTGACGAACGCCGACGTGGAGGTCCTGCAGGCCGAGATGGAGCTGGTCCGCGCCATGGAGAGGAACAACAGTGCCAAGAACGATGACGCCGCGGAGCAGCAGGACAGGGCGCTGCTGCAGGCTGCGGAGGCCGAGCTGGACGCGGCCAGGAAGGAGCTGGAGAGCATCAAGGCCGGGAGCTTCCAGTTCATGACGTCCATGGACAGCGCGCGCACCGAGATCATGCGAGTCTCCGAGGAAGTGAACCGGCTCAGGGCGCAGGAGAAGGCGGCGGACGCGCGGGTGCAGCAGCTGAACGCCAAGCTGCTCAAGGCGAGGGCCCGGCTGGAGGCCCTCACGGCGACCAGCGAGCGGTCCAGGGCGATCGTCTCGAACATGGCGTCGGCGCTGCGGCAGCTGCAGGACGAGAGAGAGGCGGCGAGGAAAGACAAGGAGCTGGCCGAGCTCGAGCAGCGGTGCGTGCGCGCCGACACCGAGAACGCGAACGCCGAGATCGCCGTGACCGAGGCGCGGATACAGCAGTCCGTGAAGGAGCTCGAGGCGGCGAAGGCGGCCGAGGCCGCGGCGATGAAGAAGCTCAAGGCCGCCGTGGAAGGCACGATGCAGGCGAGGGCGTCACGGAGGTCGGGCACCATCACCATCTCGCGGTTCGAGTACGAGTACCTGAGCGGGCGCGCCGCGCTGGTCCGCGCGGTGGCCGACAAGAAGGTGTCCGCCGCGCAGGCGTGGGTTCAGGCGCTCAAGGCCGGCGAGAAGGAGCTGGCGGCGCGCGCGGAGGCCGCGGAGCGCTTGACGGCCGAGCTGCGCGCCAGGGAGGCCCAGGCGGTGGCGGAGGCGGAGAGCGCGGCGGGGGAGCAGAAGGCGCTGGAGCAGGAGCTATACGACCTGAGCGCGGCGGCGGAGAGGGACGGGCTGCTGTGCGCGTACCCGAGGCGGCGGTCGACCAGGGTGTCGGCGACGATGCGGAGGGCGAGGGCGCGGCGGTCGTCCGTGTCTTCGTCGGCGGGGATCCGGAACCCGCGGACGCCGTCGTTCACCATCAAGAGGAAGAAGAAGGTGATGCCCAGCCTCTTCAAGCTCATCAAACAGAGGAAAGACAAGAGCGCGAGCTGAGAAATGACCTTCGCCAAAGTCGTGTCAGGCGTCCGCTGGCTTTTTCCAACATGGCAAGGCCGAATTTCATTACTATGACACCAACGAAATTACAATGTCATGATGCAGAACATAGAGTAAAAGAAAGGTTCAGCAGCTCCCTCAAAAAGCCAAATTGACATGCCACTGTCACTGCGGTGCAAAATGTGCAGAAGTTGGCTCTCTGCCTTGCCCGTGCAATGGAAGCCATAAAATATAAAAATTCCACCATGTCTTGCAGCTGCCATTTTACTTGAGATGGTGTATCAAGCTTCAATTGTTCAGCACTTCAAAATACAAAGCAAATTTAAAAATAATTTATTCTTTTTCAACATTTTATAGCATTAAGTTGTTACACTTTTCATACAAGACAAAAGATAAGATGTGGTACATTCCATCAAAAATAGCTTGTGCGGAGTAGATGTGGATCTCTTATGCATTCACTAGGTTATTTGGACATTTTTAGAGGCTGCTGGGTTCCTTTGCAAATTGCAATGTATTGTTTTTGCTAAATGAGGATATTGAAGAGCCTTCCTTGTTGTTTATATTATTGTAAGGATATTGATGGTTATAGTGGGAGTGAATAGCCTATTAAAGTTTTTTCAAGGGTGCACAATCATTATAGCCACTGCAAGCATTAGCTCCACTTCAAACACACAAGCCTCCTACATGAATCTAGTAGCAATTGGGTTCTATTCTAATCAGTAATCACTTCACAAGCTATACACAAGCTATTAACCCGCAGGAAGTGAATAGGAATGTAAATGCAAGTGTGTAGAGATCGAATAGAGTAAGAGACAATAGATAAAATCACAGAGAGAACCTCTTTGTTAAGAGAGCCTTTGGCTAGTCAAGCAATTTGAGCAAGCGCACATCTTGCCATATGCCTTTTCCATGCGCATATGTGAGATCATTAATCTTCTTGTTTAAAGTCTCGTTCTCAACAATGAGGGTGGGATCACAAGTGAAACCTTCACTTATAAGGGAGGAACTTGTGGATGTCAATGCCTAGAAGTGACTTAGATTTTGTGTTGCTCTTCGCATCATCATCACTTTCACTCGAGGCATCAGAATCCCACTCAACACTATAAGCATGACCCTTCTTCCTATTGAATGACATGTTATTGCCTTCCTTGTCCTTCTTGGTCTTGCTATTCTCCTCTTTGGAGTTCTCTTTCTTCTTGGAACAATGGACAATTAAGTGAACAACTTCCCCACACTCATAGCATCTTCTTTCTTCCTTTATCTTGGATGATGGCCTTCTTTTTCTAGCATCATAGCCCTTCTTTATGAACTTGCCTAATCTTCTCAAAAAAAGAACCATTTCTTCATTATCGACATTTGAGCTTTCAACTTCATCATCACTTGACTTTTTTTTCTTGGTATTGCCTTTCCCTTCTTCCTCATAGTTGGCAAGCTGACGGTACAACTATTATTCCGTACTCCTCTTCTTCCTCGTTGTCGGCAAACCCTTCTCTCCTTTCTCATGGTCGATGGATCTCTTCTTCCACTGAGCGAGAGGCCCTTCTCCTTTGACCCTTTTTCTATTTTGGTCGAAGAAAGAAGAGAAGTGAGAAAAAGGTGAAACAAAGGTACAAATTCAACGCGATCGAAATTCCTAGCACATCGAATCCCACCTTGAGAGCAAGGCCAATAAGCTTGGCTTTAAGCCAAGCCATGTCATCTACAGCCAAGGTTAAGAGACTACTTGTACAATAATAGGTCTCTTCAAATATGTTTTCTAGTAGCACGTGGGTCCCACAAGCACCTCCTATCCACCTCTCTTGAACGCATGCAGCATGCTGGTCTGACACACACACACCAGGCTTAATTAGTGGCGGCCCCCACAAAGCACAGGGAAACGTGTTAGCGCCGAGCGCATGCTGTGATGCCAAGTTACTTCTCTCTCTTCTTTTCTCTCTCTTTCATGTAGGATTCTGCTGAGTTGTCTTAGCTATAAGACTGTCTCCAACGGTGGCCACCCAAACACATGACCCATTCTTCCATTTGGGTCGCACACAATGAAAAGCAGGTGAACCCAAATCTTACCTTCTGCAACAGCTAACCCAAATACCAGAGGAACCAACGACGGGCACGGGACGGGGCTCGCCGACGGCAAGAACACGGGTGGCGCTCTGGCCAGCAGCGCGAACACGGGGGCGGCGTTCTGCACGGCGGGGTGGTGCTCCTTCGCAGCGGCGCGGGTGCGGGAGGGCCCAGCTTGCCCTCTGGACGGCGAGGAGGAGAAGAGGAGGTGGAGCAGCGGACCCATCTCGCCGCGCCCGGCCGCGACCCGCCATGGAGCCGCAGCAGATCCACCTCGACGCGCCTACTCCCTGCCTTGCACCCACCTCGCCGGCGATGGCTGTTCATCCCTCACCGCCGCGGTCCCACCTCGCCGCGACCTTCAGCTCCGGCGAGGAGCAGCAGTCCCGCCTCGCCGTGCCCGGCCGCGACCCACCATGAAGCCGCAGCATATCCACCTCGACGTGCCTACTCCCTGCCTCGCCCCCACCTCGCCGGCGACGGCTGTTCATCCTCACCGCCTCGCCACCCTCCTCGCCGGCGACGCCTATCCTCTGCTCCCGCGTTTGCGTCGTCTCTCTGGGAGGATGCAGTTTTGCGTCTTCTTCGAGCTCATAGGCAAAATAGGTCTGATGTTTGGGTGAGCTGTTGGAGAGCCATTTTGATAGGCAAAGACACTGTTTATGATCCATTTAGAGTATGCATTGTCTTATTGGAGACCGCTAAGCCAAGCTGAGATGGCTTATTGTACTGCTCTGACAACGGCAGCAGTACATCAGTATGTAGCCCCACCGCATGTTTCCCACGTGGACGTGGCCGCCACTCGGTTCACCGAGCCAAACAGGCGATGAAAGAATGGGGAACGACATAGAACACACCAGAACCGAGGATCCCAAGTTTCCAACCGCCGCGCGCGAGCGAGCGAGCCATCCCCACCGATACCATGCGGCTACCGCACGCGGCCGACCTCCGCGCCTTCCTCGCGGCTGCCGCCGTCGCGCACCTCTCCTCCTTCAGGGCCTCCCGCGCCTCCCCGAACGCGGCCCCGCCACCTCCGCGGTTCCGCGCGTTCGCCTCCTCCCGCGCCTCGCCGCCGCCCTCCTCGCCCTCGCAAACGGGAGCAGTCGCCTCCGCCTCCGCCTCGGCCGCCGCCGCCGCCGCAGCCTGCGAGCATGTGGCGGAAAAGCCCGCTATATGCACGGCCGACGAGCTGCACTACGCGCCCGTGCCGGGCACCGAGTGGCGGCTCGCGCTCTGGCGGTACCGTCCGCCGCCTGAGGTGATGAGTTCATTGAGATGGCTGCTTCTGTGGGAGTGTGATTGGTGGTGCTTCGTTTTTTTTTTTTGGTTGCTGATTTTGTGCTGGCTTGGTTTGCACAGGCGCCCAAGAGGAACCACCCGCTGATGCTGCTGTCTGGAGTGGCCACGAACGCCATTGGGTTCGACCTGTCTCCTGGGGTGAGTGAGGCAGTGAGCTTGTCAATAATGCTGTTGTTGTGGTGTGGGGATAAACTACCCTGCAAACAGTGCATACTTGTTCTGTGAACGAAATTTGATGACATGTCATGAATAATGAATGAGTCGCTATGAATGAAGACATTGCTCTTAGAAACTGGCGTTGTTTAATGTTTCCAAATGCTGAATCTGCCGGTGTTTCAAAAAAGTAGGGAAAATCAAATAAGGAACAGGTGGAGCTTCCTATTTCTGAATTCCGAAGTACTCCATTGCAAATTATAAGATGTTTAGGCTTTTCTAGATACATAACTTTTGCTATGCACGTAGGTATGCACTATGTCTAGATCTAGAAATATAGTAAAAGTGATTGTATCTAAAAAATCCAAAATGTCATATAATTTCGAATGGAGGGAGTAATTTATGATTTTTGTTCTTTTGTGCAACATGAAACCAGAAAGCAAGCAAAGCCTTAAGTAAGAAATTCATTGAAAGAATACCATTGTTGTTTATAATAGGAAAATTAAGATTATTACAAATAGTTCATTTCCTGCTTGTAGAAGAACTGATTTCTTTGTATTGTTATTATTGTTCTTGGTTATAGTTTTTCGTTATGGCTTCCCTTTGACTTACATATGAAATGCTGTCAGGCTTCATTTGCTCGTCATATGTCCATGCAAGGATTTGATACATGGATTGTTGAAGTGCGTGGTGCTGGCCTGAGCATGCGTGGATCAGAACTAACTGCAGCTAGCACCAAGTCTGACATCACCCCTGATCCTAATTTGGATGAAAGTTCTACGACAAAAGCAAGTATTGCTGTTCCTGCTGATAATATGTCCACTTCTCAACCTCAAATTCCTGAAGTTCCAGTAATAGCAGATAATAACATGGTAGGAACGAGTATATCAGAAGAACCACAGTTGGTGACAAAGTTATCAAATGCTTTGGCACAATTGGGTGAAACATTATCAGGTTATGTAAAAGATAGCCGGCTGAAAAACATAGCTGACAGTTTTTTTGATCGAGTGTCAGAACTTGCTCCTGATGCCTCCTTAGCTAGCCTTGAGGAGGTTTCACAAAAGATTTTAGGTTTGTTGGAATTGCCACAGACATCAGTGATATCTGATCAAATTAGAAATTTAAGTCAGCGCCTTGTGAAGATTCTGGGGGAAGGCCAACAAAGTGTTTCCCCTAAGCTGTTTGGCTGGCAAGAACGCTTCTCCACAACCATAGAAGACCTACAGAAACAATTGGAGCTTATTATTAGCTATGATTGGGACTTTGACCATTATCTGGAGGAGGATGTACCTGCTGCGGTTTGTAGTCATTTTTTCATGTATACTAGTCAGATGGTACCTTGGAAACCCCTTAAGAAGCCTGCAATACTTTTTGTTTGTTCAGATGGATTACATACGAAAACAGAGTGTACCGAAGGATGGGAAATTGCTTGCCATTGGTCATTCCATGGGAGGAATCTTATTGTATGCGATGGTTTCAAAGTGTGGTATGTTTTGTTGACATGTCTCCTTTTCTCCTCTTACATATCTAGCAGTGCTCTTGAAGTTTTTGATTTAGTTGAAAAGAAGCTATGCTGTCAACTAGTAAGGCTGTAGTGTAACAGGTCAAACTTACTAGCATTGGTAGCTGGATATTATCGCAAGCATATAAATGACTGCAAATTTTATTCATCTTGATACCGGGATCTGGAACCTGTAAAAACTTTCCCTGGTGTCATCATTTTTGACCATTCTGTAATGCACACAAGTATTAAGTACAAAACCAAGTCATACAATCAGAATACATTGCGATTATCCTTCCTGGCATGGTATTTTCAGGTTCTCCTAGAATAGCAATGGTTTCACTGCAGTTATATGTACCAGGTATAAAATGGCTTCTGCACAAACAAAAGCAGTAAAGCACCATTCGTGCTAAATCTTTGTCCATTTTTCCCTCCCGATACTGTTTTCTTGTAATATCATCTTACTGGTGTGGTCGGTTGGTCGGCTTCCCAGGTGTGGGAGTGGCCACTCGGGGGGTTTGATCCTGGCTGGGACGAACCTGCGCACCTCACTGGGGATTTTCCCCTGAGGGAACCGGGCGGGTGTGTGAGTAGTGTGTGTCCGTGTGTGTCCGGTAGATGCATTCCAAGATTTCTCGGATAGTCTAATCTGTATTTAAGCGTGCGGTTGGTATAGGTGTCCAATACGAGTCTTACATGATATGCCAGTGCTCCCGGCAGTGTTCAAAAGAACAACTTACTGTACTTATTAAATGATGAATTATGATTATGCCTTTCCTTTTTTGTTCGCCTTTTCCCACTTCATTACTTAGCTCTGCCCTCCCCCCTCCCCCCGTGCCCCTGCGACATCCACGGGATTAACAATGTTAATTCTTTAATGTTGACTCTAAAAAATTCTTAGAATGTCCTCTCCCTCTGTCCCTCAATAGACTAATGCCATATGTAGAATGAGCACTGGTTTGGTAATTTCCTTCTTCAAAACCATAGCAGAGAACTATTTGTTGGTAGGTTTGGTAATTTCCTTCTCCAAAAATCATAGCAGAGAACTATTTGCCGGTACATTCTTTGAAAGTGGCTGAGGCATTACTGATAGTTTGCTGGATGTTTGCATACTGACTCTTAAGTTTGTTGGGAATCATCCTTGTTTAAATAGCTTCCGCTTGAATTCTCATGGGCTTTTAATTCCTGGCTCTAGGTTATTTACAATACAAATTACATAGCGTAAGAATACCATCTGTATCCAAGAACCATGTCATCACTATCTGATCTAGAGCTACTAGTAGTCTTGTGCGCAACATGTGTCAATTTAAATAGCAATTATTATATTGACATATGAAATGTAACTAGTTCTGTGCAGGGATCAAATGACTTCTCTTATCATTGATAACACTCCATCCATTATGTTTTCTTTTTTGATGGTTCCATCTCCGTTGCTTTTTACATCAGATTTCAGTGCGATTGGTGGGTCTTCTCATTTTTTATATTTGTTCTGCTCAGTTTGCTTGTACATCAGATTGTTTTAAAATTTTGTTACCAGTATATGGAAATAATTCATTTGGTTCTGCTTCATAAGGATCCGAAGGGGCTGAGCCAGAGCTGGCGGCAATTGTTACTTTGGCTTCATCAGTTGACTACACAACATCTAATTCCTCACTCAAGTTGCTATTGCCTTTTGTAAGTTAACCATCAATCAGCTTCGACACCCCCACCCACCTCCACACCCAGCCATATGTGTAACCTAATCTTCATTGTGTTCTCTATTAGGCAGATCCAGCAGAGCTGTTGCGTGTTCCTGCTATCCCATTAGGAGCATTACTGTCTACTACCTATCCTATATCATCTCGCGCACCATATATTCTGTCACTGCTTCGCTCTCAAATTTCAGCTAAGGAAATGATGGACCCTGAACTGCTTTCAAAGCTTATCTTCAATAACTTTTGTAAGTAAAGGCATATCTTGCTATTTGTTATGAAAACTGTCAAGTGCTTGTTTGTATTTAAGATACTAGTCAGATTATATTTAACTGAAATATAGCCTTGAATTGTTGCACATGAAGGTTTTCTGGTTCATTTATTATGTCCATGAACATACAAGTGCCGTATCAGTGGGGATCTCCCCCACAGTTTTGCGTCAAAAAACATAGAAGTGCCATATCAGTATACTAATATCATTTTTTTAAGAACTTGCATAGGTAATGGTGGTTAGGTCTCCTGCCAGTTCAAGAGAAAAGGAATCTGCATAGGCTAGCAGTATAACCCATGTGGCTCTTTTTAGTAATATCATAGTATTATCCGAAAATGTTCATTGTATTTTGTATGCATCTCCTATACATTTGATTTGCTGTAAGTAGTTCAAGATATAAGAAGTTAAATGGTATTTATACGTTTGTGCTTAATTGCTTATGCTTTAGTTTTGAACTATTTATGAACATTTGAAGGAATATCTAAACTTGTGCTGTAATAGTAAATTTCATAGTTGGCAGCTAAATGGTAAGTTTCAAAACAGACACCTAGTTCAGTTCTGGTGACATTTGTCACCTTTGTTCTTATTAATTAATCTCTGTGTGCTGGGGGGTGGGGGTGGGGGGGGGGGGGGGGGGGTGCATACAGGCACAGTGCCAGCAAAGGTTTTGTTACAGCTGACGACCGCATTCCGTGACGGCGGGCTGCGCAACAGGACTGGTACCTTTTTCTTTAAAGAGCATCTGGGCAAAATCAAGGTCCCAGTGCTTGCCCTTGCTGGAGACGAGGATCTGATTTGCCCCCCAGAAGCTGTCTACGGTTTGGCAACAAGCTCCATTTCTCCTTTGTTGTTTTGCAATAAGGAATCCTTTTTATAGTACTGAAACATTAAGTGTCAAAGATAATTTTCAACCAAAAGAATATGCAGCTTTGTTCTAGTGCAATGATCATGGTCATTGGAATTCATTGCCTAATTGGGCTTAGCCCACAAGATGACAGCCTAGGACTAAGAGCTACAGTGTTATCTTTATAGTACAGTTCAAAAAACCACAATGGGTGGTGGCTTTAACCAAATGCCTGATGCACATAGATTCTATCCTTGATATTCTTTCTTAATCCCTTTAGATAAAACAAATTGTAATTTTTGTTTGTGTGTGCAGAAACTGTGAAGCTAATTCCTCAGCATTTGGTTACATACAAAGTTTTTGGAGAACCCGAAGGCCCTCATTATGCACATTATGATTTAGTTGGAGGGAGAAAGGTATGTCGACAATAAGTGGTTAATCAGAGCTTGGAGTCCACCTTTGATTTCTTGTACCCATCTTCACATTACGGTGATCTATACTATGTGCAGGCTGTCCATGAAGTATACCCATGTATAATAGAGTTCCTCTCTCAACATGACAAAGTGTCCTCATGAGTTTTTTCTACTCATATCTATAATTACCATGTTCAAGACCACGTTGAAGTACATAGTAAATTCGCAAGATTGGAACTAAAGGTAGGATTTTTATTTCCCCATTTCCACACCGGATTTGGTTACATTGGTTTCTGCCATTAGATGGCTGTTATAACTCACAGATTGTCATTATTAGTCCGTTAGGCCATAGCAGTAGAAGCACTGGGGAGACGAACCATGCTGGTTGCTGGCACCTCGGTGAAACTTCGATGTATGTATGTTGTTGAATTCGAGGTTGCAAATGTTGTTTCAAGTTTCAACTACTTTTGAAGGGCTCGTGTGACTAGTAGCGTGGTCATATATACGTTTCAGCCGGTGGACTGTATAAGAATTCAACGTAGCTGTAATTGCACGATGGCTTTCACCGGCAACACCAGCTCGTGTCTATGTGGCAGTTCCGCAACAAAAAAGAGAGCTGCCAAACTGAGGTCGATAAGCCCCGTCTGCCAAAAAGAGAGTTCACTATCGGCTCATCCCAGGTGTAGCGACGAGGCTTATCTGCCCATTGCGGGGCTTATCGACCTCTGCCTTAGATTAGGTTGGAAGGGAGCAAGGCCTTTTTGGAGTTGGACCATCCGGTCTAAAGTTCTGCAGCCCATTAGACTTGTATTTGACCGCTAGTAGTATACTGGAATAGTTTATGACCGCTAGCATACTGGAATAGTTTATTCTTTTGGAGCTAAGATCATGGAATTCAAACAGAGCCTGATACATTATGAAAGCAAAGGGTCGTTCTAACTGTTGCTGCAAAACCTTTTCCTAATCACCCTAGATAACAGGGTATCAGAATCCGCAGTTTGATGGAACACATGACCAAAACATGGTATTTTCTTTCGGCGAGATTCAACGAATGGATTGTGTTTTTACATTAACAATAATATATATAGCGGGCTGTACAGGTCAGCAGAATTTGCCGATTTCACCCACATCTACAGATAGCGTTCCTGGACTTTGGATCTCTCAATTCTTGGTGACGGCAGTCTTGCAAACTGGGCAAGTGTTCTTCTGAGAGAGCCACTGCTTGATGCAATACACATGGTAGCTATGGCCACAGGCTAGCCTTCCCATTTCTTCGTTGGCTTCAAATTCTTCCTGCAAAGTATATAGTATAATCAGACTAGTTTTAAGATTGAACCACAGGGTACTAACATAACGAGGATCCATGGAATTATGTTTAGAGAAATGGAATTATGGGCATACTTGGCAAATACTGCATTTCCTTTCCATTTCTGTTGCGAACCGGAAGGAACTGAAGGATGGGTGCTTGACCTTCCTGAGGCTACGAGTAATCTCGTCCTCGCGTAACCCTGTGTTGACGTATCCAATTTTGTCTCCAAGCTCGAGCAACTCCTGCAAAGCGAAGTGTCTGATCATAGACTAATCGCGGTGGTCATACATAGAGACTAACATAAGGGGGAACGTACCTCGTATGTCATGTTATCAACGTCAAGGCGCCAATCCTGGTAGTGATCGTACATGTTCATTCCTCCCAGTAACACTCTTGTCTGAAACATCATTATCTGCAAATAAAGGAAAAACGAGGAATAAGAAACTACTGGGAAGTTTAAGCGATTTGACAACTGGATGTGATGTCTAAGGAGCAGATTATATCATAGTTATCCACTTTAGCTAGTAAACATTGTACAAATAGTGAGCATGCATTATACTCTTCACTGCAACCAAAGATGACTTTTAATTTGTATAAAGTGCAGACTGAAGTTCAAGAGTGGCATAACCAGCCAACTGAACATATGCATTACATCTTAATGGCTCGATTGAAAAGTCCATATCTACGTTTTCAATTCTAAGTTAATCTGTAAAGATTATATCAGTGTAGGTTCCTATAGGTAGAAATATGCAGGACATGGTAATATTTCTGGTGCAGAAATTGGGAATGGACAAATTTACGAAGAGTGCTTGGGGATAAATACTGTCATGATATTGACATATTTCACATGCAACATTTATTTGTCAATCTCAAGGGTACTATTCCACTCAGGAGGCAGAAACAGTACGCAATATGGCTCCACGGACCATTGTTTTGGGAGAAGACTACAAGATCCATCAAAGAACACAAAAGGGCTAGCGTGCAAAGCGACTGTAGAACAGTTCAATTTCAGCTATCTACTCTATATAATGAGCAGGCAATAGGCATCTGTTAACCAGGTTAGGAAATGACACCTAAGTAGATCAGCAGTGTGTTCCAGTAACTGTTAATTGGCGCCTGTACAGACCGACAATGCTTGTGGATATCGAATGTCGGGGCCATCACTAGACAGGTGCCCACATAGAAGGAATGCCTACAACTCGAGATCTGATTATGACTGAAGCAACAGGCAAATGATAAAAAGCATGAAGGATCGGTCCCCTAAGCAGACAGAAAATAATAGCACAGTCCAGCAAGGTAGGCTTGGGACTAATCATAAATGGTTAACTGCTAGCATCACCCATCAGCCAATGAAACCAGCATGCATGTTCCTTTCTTGAACATACTGTACGATCCACCAGAGCACAATAAAGAGAATCAAGCCATACTATTGGCGGTAATTGTCAGGTGTTCCACCACTACTGCTCCCATTCTCCAAGAGCACAATAAAGAACAAGTGACCATTTTCTGCAGTTCAGTATGGAGAATCAAGTATTCATACTTGTCATTGGCGTGTAATTTACAGGACCAGATTTCATTTTGGTTGGGAGGTCTCTTTTAATGGCCACATTTCTCTTGGTTCCATTCGTTCATCAACTGCAGTTATCCTTCCTAAGACTTAAATCAACAGGACCTCTATATGACATCAAGTGGACCCGAGGACATGAACAATGCCAAACATTTCTAAATGTCGTTTTAATTAGGAAAGCATATCTTGAAGGAAAGAATATAACTACATCAACAAACCAATAGTAAGGTTTATCTTCTCTATCTCTACAAGGAAAGCATATCTTGAAAATGAAGGTGCTTATAGATGGCTGTATTTGCACATGCGCCTTTTAGCCACAGGCGAACAGGTGAAGCACGCATGCTGTGAAATACTACCTTTGGCAACCAAAAGAATGCAAGTCTAGCATAAACCCAAGTCAAAACTATCACTAAGTTTGACTAAATTCCTATAAGATCGACAAATAATCATGACACCAAATAGTGTCATTAGATTCCATCATGGCATGCTTTGCTATAAATTTGGTCAAAAATATAAAATAGTTGGACAATGAACAAAGCTAGGGTTGCATTCTTTTTGGAACAAAAGGCAGTAAGCAGCTAATCTATCTGGCTATAAAACTTTTGTGTGTGTGTGTGTGTAATCAAATTCTGCTGCTACGCACGCACCTCCATTGTTGACACCCTACTACTAATATAGATGCTCATTACAATACGGATACCCACGGGCCACGGCTGCAACCACCGGTAATCATTGTGCCTGTTAAGGCGCCCGGTCAAGTTAACAATCTCCACGAAGGCCGCCG
The DNA here is from genome assembly GCA_038502445.1 of Eremochloa ophiuroides. Lineage (NCBI taxonomy): Eukaryota > Viridiplantae > Streptophyta > Magnoliopsida > Poales > Poaceae > Eremochloa > Eremochloa ophiuroides. The sequence continues at coordinate 62,149,314 of JAHLJS010000006.1, forward strand.
TCTCACGTCACGTTTAGCGCACGAAAGGAGCAAGTCAACCACTTCCAACTCCCACCCAGCCGCCCAGAGGCGTTACCAAACAGCGTACCAGTCAGTTACCACGCACGCATCACACGCGGAAACATGTCTGATGGCCACGCGCACCAACCGCTGGGGTCGGCGGGGCATGGAATGGACGCGGTTGATGTGTGCAAGCAAGCAAGCAAGCAAGCGCGAGACGGCGGGAGGCAGAGAGGAAGCGTCGGTGAGCCTGTGTGTGTGCAATGCCCGTACCTCTTCCTCGAGACCTCCGGGGGAGTGGCGGTACCCGCGCATCCGGCGGAGGCGGCCGGAGGGGATGAGATCGGCGCCGAAGAAGGGGGCGTCGAGGTGCGGCGGCGAGTCCATGAAGGATGAGGATATCTGCTCCTGCACGGTCGCCCTCCGAGACAGGCACGGCCTCTGTTCAGGTGAAAGCTCATCAATACAGCAGGAACATGGCAAAAGATTCCACTTGCATAGAATTATTATAGAATTAAAAATTAAAAATAAAAGAGTTCACGCGCCCAGAGAACAAAGGACGCCCAATAACATTGACCTTTGAACAAAACCACAGTTGTCAAGATTAAGTAGGGGATTAATGGCATTAATCAAATTTTGAAGGGGACCAGAAATGCTGTGAACCTGACAGAAAGCACGCAACGATCCCAGAAGGAAAATAAAATTTATTTTAAACAAAGAACGGCCCACCCGGCCACAGTGAACGAAGGAACCCTTTCGAAACGAACGAACGAACGAAATCTGAGCACGAACAGATCGAAAGCAAGTGGCGGGCGGCAGAAGCGAGGAAGCCGTGGACACACACCTCTCTGTGGGACCTCTCCCCCTCGGCACCGGCACCGGCGCCGCCGCGGCCGCCCCTCCCCCCCACCATCTGGTGGCGCGCCACCACGCAGTCCACCGAGGACGCCTCCGCGGCGAAGGGTATCCCGGGTGCGCACCACACGTCGGCGCCGATCCCCCCGGTGACGAAGCCTCCGCCTCCGCCCCCGCCCCCGCCCCCGCCGCCGCCCCGCTCCTTCCTCCTGTCCTTGCCGCCCCTCCGCCGCTGCCGCCGCCCGTGGTGCCAGTCCGCCGACGACCGCACGGCCGCCGCCGCGGCCGCCCCGGGCGCGTACGCCTGCGACGCCGCTGCCGACGTGCAGCCCAGGCCGCGCAGCGCCGCCGAGGCGAACCCCTTCCGCCTCCCCTCCTCCGCCGCCGGCGGGGGAGCAGGCGGAGGCGAGGACGAGGAGGCGGCCTCGCCGCGGGGATGCAGCAGCAGGCGCCGGATCCCCCGCCGCCGCTCCTCCGTGGGCGAGCGGTCCCCTGACATAGCGCGCACGGGGGGCGCGGGCGTGGGCGTGGCTAGGCTAGGCTAGGCTAGGCCTCGGCTTCCCTCCCCTGGCGGTGAGGGGCAGGGACTAGCAGTAATGGTGGCAGTGTGGTGGAATCGCCGCCCGGAGGGAGGGCTCGGCTCACTGCGTCTGCGTAGTAGTAGCCGCAGCAGTGCGTGTGCGCGGCGTGGGGGTGGGGTGGAGTGGAACCCTGGAAGACCGGGGTCCGGGGGGAGGAAGGAGTACCCGGGTGGTGGGGGTGGGCCTGGGGAGTCGGAGCACGAGGCAGGCAACGCGATGGATGAGAGGTGGTAAATTCTTGTCCCGGATTTGGTGCGGGCGCTGGATTTGAGGCGATGAGCGGATGTTCTTGACTTTTTATGGTGATCTGATCTCCTCCGTCGTTCCAAGCCAGCCCTCAAAAAAATGCTCAGGTAAAATGCTTTGTTTGTTAAAGAATGGGAGTGTTTCAGTGGTTGTGTACGCAGGGCTACCGTATGCGTGAAGAGTAGGAGCACTAGTACGCTGTATAGGAGTATATGCTAGTACGCGTGTACTCCTACCGCGTATTCTTTTTCTTGTCAGGGCTTCACCAACGCAAGCTACCAACAGTGTGTGCTTCGAAATATTATTCTGCTCCATGTAAGCATAGATTAGCTAGGGCTACTGTTTCTCTAAAGCAAGCATTACCACAGTTTATAAAAGCAGACAACATTTTTTGCCTCACCCTCTCAGGCCTGTTTAGTTGGCAAAATTTGCCACTATTCCCCATCACATTAACTGTATTTTCCGTCTGCATGGAGCACTAAATAAAATAGCAGCTGTTGTATGTTTGTACTTTTTGTCTGGCTAAATCGAGATGAATCTTTTAAGTCTACTTGGAGCATGATTGGACAAAAGTTATCAAATACAAACGAAATTGTTACCGTGTAATTTTTCATCCCTTGTACCCCTAACTAAACGGGGCCTAGCCAACATCCGAACCTAGTTGGCTGATGGAGGCACCAGTGAAGGCACAGCGTTGGGGCTGCTCTCACGGTCATGGATTTTTTTTCCTTATCAAGCTCATGGGGGTCGTACAATGTATACTCTTCAGTATTTAGTAGCAGGAGTACAATCCTTTAAATCCCGATAACGTCAGTACTACTGCTTTTGTGAAGCCAGTACGAGATGAGGCGATGAACGGGTCCGTCCGGGAGGTCAAGGATGTATGGAGGACGGACGGGAGCTCAAGGACCATGTGTGACATTCATGGTTCCGTGTGTGGTTGGTGAATCTGGATGAGGGAGGATAGAGGGAAGGATGAGGGAGGGCGAGGGCCAGTACACCATGTGGAGCAACGATTGATCGCTGCTTCTTTTGGCTCTCGGTGATGATGCTTGTGCGAGCTCGGGGCCATCCTTGTCCCGGTTTTAAACAGTTACTGGCGCACTGTGCTGTCAACACACCGGTTTTGAGTATCATGTCATCCTGTGTCCCAACATTTGATACTCTACTCTAGGAGTATTTGATAACAAAGATGGAAGCAGTTTGATACTCTATTTGATTTTTTTTTTAATAAGGGAACAAAGTTGATACTGTACTTTGATAACCAAGACAGCAGGAGGCAAGGGAGGTGGTAGGGCGCACAGTGGCAGCATGCCGCTCCGCACAATCGTCGTCCGCCTTGGATCCCTGCCAATGCTTGCCACTTGCCAGTTTGCCCATTTGCTGTGCGCAGTAGGAGTAGGAGTACTGTACAAAGGAGATGCACGCAGCATTAATAAAAAAAAATAAAATAAACAAAGGCCTTGAGTTTTCGGGCGAAAAATTTTAAGATATCATATGAGATGTTTGTATAGGTGTTTGAATAAAAAACAAACTACAGATTTCATAGTAAACTAGAGATGGATTAATTAATTCTAATTAACACATATTTACCAAAGCACCACATTGTTAAATCATGATGTCTTGTAAAATAATAATCGTTATGTGCCTAAACTTTTAATTTGATAGAGCCTAAAGTTTTATAGAGAAATTAAATATAGCCAAAATAAACTACTGCTCCCTCTATCTCAAATTATAAATCATTGCAAAAATCTTGAAGAGTCAACGCATTTTAACTTTGACCAAAATTATAGAAAGAAACACAAAAGATTTATAACATGAATAAGTGTACTATGAAAATATATTTAGTAAATAATCTAACGATGTTTAGTTGATATTATAAATATTATTATCTTATCATATAAATTTGGTCAAAATTAAGATATTTTCTAAATTTTTTATAATAACTTATAATTTGAGATGAGAGAGTACTAGTCAGTCAAAGCCTTAAAGGGAACAAATGCTCAGCTGGCAAAGTCCCCAAGTTGCTCCTCCTTTTTCGTCCCACTCTCCTCCTTTGTTTTTTTATATGCAATTATATATTATGCATGCAGAGACAAGACGAGGTCCCCGTTAACAGGAGAATCTGTACGTTTCCTACTCGAACGAAACAAATCTCCGGTCTGCAAATCTGATTGATGAGTCATCTTTCACTTCCGACTACCGAATCGTCCGACGTCGCAAGTGGATGGGCGACTACTCTCGGGGCTGTTTAGTTACATAAAAAGAGTTAAAAAGTGTACTGCAATGTTTTTATTTGTATTTTATAATTTTTATTTAATCATAGCCTAACTAAATTCAAAAGGTTCACGTCGAGCTAGCCAAACAAAAAGTATAAACACGTAATAGCTGCTACTTCATTTAATGCTTCATGCAAGCGTAAAGTACAATTGATGTGATGAAGATAGAGAAAAAAATTTTGTGAAGTAAACGGAGCCTCAAATAGCCAGCTCGCTTCACCTTTAGCTAAAGTCACTGTGAAACAATATTTTTCCATAAAAATTAGCAATAAAATAAGTCATAACCGTTATAGGAGTAAGTTTTGCCGAACAGAATCAAAGTTTTTAGCCTTCCATGCTAACGGCTTCACTAGCCAAATACATTTTTGCCACTCAACTCACGTATGAAGTCGCTAAAATCGTGCTCACTTGCATGTTCGCTGTCTCTAAATTTTGGTCTCTGACACATCGTATATTTAGACATTACTTTGAATTATTAACTATATAGACTATTTTTAAAGACAATTTCACATATGAAAACTATTTTATAAGACAGATTTTTTAAGCTTAAATAGTTCATAATGATTTGACAATACAGTACAGTAAATATATGCTTGTGATAGATTAATTAGTCTTATTACATTCGTAATTAGTTTTTTAAAAAAAATCTACCTTTAATACCTACATATAGTAGTCAAATATTCGATGTGACACCTCTAAACTTTAGTTTATATAACCAAACACCCTCTAGAAACACTTGCTGTGAAGGTGTGAAAAAACAGTTTGTCACAGCTTGCTCGGGTGAGATCCACATGATCATGAGCAGATTTTCCCTAGGCCAACACTGGGAGGCAATGTTGTTGCTGCCACGGCACATGTGTAGAGGTTGCGCCGAAGCTATGGCGCGCAGCGACGGGCGGCCATGCCGACTTGCAGCGAAGCTAGGTTTTTGCGCAGGGGCAGGGTGCCGCACCGCCGAGTTGCGGAGCTTGGCTCAGGCAGGGGTGGGTCACCACGCCCCTGGCGGCAAAGTTTGGGTGCGGAGCCCCCGTTGGAGCAAGGGCAGGGCAAGCGCGGCGGGGTAGGCCAAGGTCGTAAGGTGTGCGAGGGACGGTGATGGAGGGAGAGAGGAGTCGACTGGATGAGGAGAGAGAAGAGAAGATTGGAAAAAAATTAGAAAAATAGGAAGAAAAGAAGGATTATTTGGTTAGTTTATTGATTTTGTGTACTGACTAGAGTTGTTTCGGCAAACGGTCCAACTAAATTAAGGCTTGTTTAGTTTTTATCTTAAATTTTTACACCTATCACAACGAATATTTAAACATATGCATGAAGTATTAAATATAGATAAGAAATAATTAATTATATAGATTGCGTGTAAATTACGAGACGTTTTTTAAGTCTAATTAGTCTATGATTTGATAATGTTATGCTACAGTAAATATTTACTACTGATTAACTAGTCTTAATAAATTCGTCCCACGATTTACAAGGGAGTTATGTATTTCATTTTTTATTATTATATAAAAAAACCTTTTGATATTTCATGAAACATCCGATATAACACATAAAAGAGTTTTTATAGCCTGAATCTCAACACTCTCTCACGCTAAAAGGAAACTGCTCATCGGTGATACCAAAGTCTTCAAAATGCCTCTGAATTGAGGCACATCATTTCGCGATCGCCTTCAGTTTATATACAGTATCATCCCCTGATCCCCTTGACTCTTAGGCTATCTGCATCGTTCGGTATCTAAATCCGCACGTAAAAGGATAGGTCCACATGAAAGAACCAACCTACATGCTGTCTGAAAGCCTCTATCCTTTCTCCAAATCAACCGCTGCTGTTAAGAGAGGATTGTGGTGGGGCATGGTGGAGAGGATAGCGTGTTGGGTTTGAGGCCTACTTGTAACCGCAATCAAGCCCTAAAGTGAGTTTTGGTGATAATGACCGTACAATTAGAAGACTAATGAGCTTTATCGAGATGATGGACAGGCAAGACCATTATGAAGATGTATTCTTATGCAGTTGGACCCCTAACAACTAAAGGATGTGGCATCCGGCTCAAAGGAGGTTTAAATTTGTTTTTATTTTGAATTTGAGTATAGGAAAACCGTACTATTAAGGGGATGCAAAAGACAGATTTGAAAGTGTGACCAAGTATAAATCTTTACACCAAACATTCTCATTTCCTCTGCCTTAGACAGCCACAAAATTTCAGCTCACTTTGCTCTGTCTAGGCAGCGCGGCACTGCCGGCCGAGCGGCACTGCCGCTCCCAGCGCGGCACTGTCGCGACTTGTTTTGACTGTTAGACTCGAGGGGGCTTTTTAGTCTCTCTCCCGTCGCACCAAACGGTCACCTCGGCCATTTGCTCAGTTTCCAAACCAGAGAAGCTCTCCTCTTGCTCTCTATCACTCCCAACAAGCTCTTTACTCTCCATTTTGAATCCAAGTTTGAATTTAGAAGAGTGTGAGCTGAATCTCAGTAAGAACAAGTTTCTCCTCACTGATCTTCAACTTCTCCAAGCACTTGGTTCGCGTTCAAGCCGGTGGTTTGCATTTGTTACTTTTGGAGCTTGCTCCTAGCCGGGTAGAGTGTCGCCCGGTGAGCTTGCCAATCTTGTGGCAGCCCCAGGAGATTTGTAATCACCCTCACAAGCTAGTGGAATTACCTCCTCTAGAGTTAACTCTCTTGATTTGAGAACGAGGATTGGGATTTGTGAACCCAAATTTCCTTTGTGGAACCTCAATAACGTGGAGTAGGCAAGCCTTTGTGGCGAGCTGAACCACGGGATAAATCTTGTGTCACTTGTGTTGCTAGTTTTACTCTCTACTTGTTGAGTTTCTTGATTTCTAGGGTTTGGTCCCGATGTACTTTTTGGTGAAGTTCTAACTGTGAAGAAGTGGTGCTCTAAACTCTACACAACCTAGGGAACCTCACTAAATTACTAGATCAAAATTTTATTGGTTAAATTTTGAATTGTGTAGATTCTGCTCTGCGAGATCTAGCACTGCCGCTCTAGGAGCAGCAGTGTCGGGCAGCCCGACAGTGCCGCTCTCCAGGCCGACACTGCCCCGCCAGGTTCTGACTTTTGTTTGCGAAGAAATTTTACAGGCCTATTCAACCCCCTTCTAGGCCAGTCTGTGATCCTACAAGTGGTATCAGAGCGGTTACCTCTGTTTTACGCTTAACCGCGGGAGGTATGGCCAAGAAAGGCGAAGCGGAGGCAAGCACGGCTCAAGTCCGTGTTGATGGTGATGATCTTCACACCACCGACAGCAGTAGTGACAGCGTGTCGACGGCAAGCCAATCCACGCTGCCACTAGCTAATGGCTCCGAAGGAGAAAGAATTAGAAGAAGAGAAGAAAGAAGATTAAAAATAGAAGCAAAAGAAGCTAGAAGAGAAGAAAGAAGGAAAGAAAAGGAGGAGCTAAAAAGAAAAGAAGAAAAGCTCAAGAGAAGAGAAGATAAAAGGCTAATAAGAGAAGAAAAGAAAAGAAAAGAAGAAGAAAAGAGAAGAAAAGGGCAAGAAAAGGTTGTCAAGTGATGATGACTCGAGTAGCACCGAAGATGGAGATGATGATAGCACCTATCAACCTACCAAGAGCAGTAAGAACAAGAAGGGCAGCGGCTACACCGACTATGGAGCCGTATCCTTTGATTATTCTTCCATCTCTAACCTTGACACTAGACGTGTCATCAATGTGTCCGTGGGAAAGTTGCCTCATTTCGATGGGACAAACTTTACCAAGTGGAAGCACTTGATGAAAACTTATCTTGTAGGTCTTCATCCCGGGATTTGGGAGATTGTGCATCATGGCTTGGAGGCACCGATTGATCCAAAGAAGCCCACACGAGCTGAGTTTTACAATATTCATCTCAATGCCCAAGCTACTAGTGATGGGTTTGGATGGAGATGAGTATAATAAGGTGATGGGTTTAGAAGTAGCAAAGTAAATTTGGGACACCTTGCATATGGCACATGAGGGAGTTGACAAGGTGAGGCGGTCCAAGATTGAAATATTGATGTCCAAACTCAACCGGTTTGCAATTCATGATGGAGAAGGACCGTATGAAATGTTTGATAGGTTGATGGTCATTGTTGGCAAGATTAGAGGTCTTGGTGGCACCGAGGTGAATGATCACAAGGTTGTGAGGGTCATGTTGGAAGCGTTCTCACCAAGGAATGAGACCCTTGTGACTTTGATTAGAGAAAAGAAAAGATTTGAGCAATTCACTCCTATTGATGTTCTTGGAAGGCTTTTGACTCATGCCATGCATAGAGAGGAAGCTCTTGAGAGGTAAAGGCTTGGGGAGCTGCAAACGAAGCTTGAAGACGTGAAGATCAAGGATGTGGCACTCAAGGCAAGCAAGAAGAGCTTGCTGCCCGCAGCAAGAGTGGCTTAGGCCATGTTGCTGGGGGCAAGACTAATGGAAGATACATGAAAAATATAGTGGAATGTGTTAGGTTTGAGAGGAAGGCTAAGATTGGTACAGCTAGACCCGCACAGACCGCGGCAGTGCCGCGCCCTAGGACGGCAGTGCTGGGCCTAGAGCGGCAATGCCGCGCCCCAAGAAAGAGAAGGCCACCAATCTAAAGTCTGATCATTCCAAGGCGCATATCCAGAGGGTGCCCCAGCAAAAGTAGGTTTTCCAGAAGCCACAGGAATCAATGTGGGTGACCAAGAACAAGTTCGTGCATCAACCAAAGCCAAGAGTCACCCGTGAAAGCTTGGAATCTTGCTATGTGTTAAAGTGCAACAACCGTGGTAAAGTTATTGCTATGATTGTTGGTCAAGAGGCCAGCAAGCATGTAGGAAGGGCAATTTGGGTTTCTAAGATACTTGTGACTAACATGCAAGGCCCCAACCTAAATCAAGGAACTAAATTGTTTTGCAGGCATACTCCTCCGGTGGGTCAAGTTAGGTGCTTGATAGCGGATGCACAAATCACATGACCGGAGAGAAGAGTATGTTCAACTCATACTCCCCTATTAAGAATCCAAGTGAAAACATAGTCTTTGGAGACAACTCGAATGGGGGAGTAATCGGTCTTGGTAAAATTGCTATAACTCATGGACATTCAATTACTAATATTTTATATGTTGATTCGTTAAATTACAACTTGTTGTCCGTATCACAATTATGTGAGATGGGCTACAATTGTCTCTTTACGGATAAGAGTGTGGAAGTCACTAGAAGGGAGGATTCCTCTATTCCCTTTGCGGGTCGTTTGAGAGGGAAGCTTTACCTAGTTGACTTCAACAAAAGTAAAGCTAATCTTGAGACTTGTTTAGTAGAAAAATCTAGCATGGGCTGGTTATGCCATCGCCGGCTAGCTCATGTTGGGGTGAGGAAGTTGGCCAAACTTCTAAAGGACAACCACATCCTTGGACTAGCGAATGTTCACTTTGAGAAAGATAGGATATGCAGCGCATGCCAAGCCGGAAAGCAAGTAGGAGCACCACACCCACCAAAGAACATCATGACCATCACCAAGCCATTGGAGTTGATTCACATGAATCTTTTTGGACCGGTGGCCTACTTAAGCATCGGGGGTAACAAATATAGACTTGTTATTGTTGATGATTATTCCCGTTTCACTTGGGTATTTTTCTTATATGATAAGTCCCAGGTACTAGACAAAGTGAAGACATTCATTAGAAGGGCACAAAAGGAATTCGAGCTTCCCATCAAGAAAGTGAGAAGTCATAATGGGACCGAGTTCCGGAATACCCAAGTTGATAGCTTCCATGATGAAGAGGGCATCAAACATGAGTTTTCAGTTCCATACACCCTTCAACAAAATGGTGTAGTAGAAAGAAAGAACCGGACTCTCATTGACATGGGAAGAACAATGCTTGATGAATACAAGACGCTGGATCTCTTTTGGAGAGATGCCGTCAACACCGCTTGCCATCCAATCAACCGATTCTACCTACACAAGAAGCTGAAGAAAACATCATATGAGCTGCTCACCGGTAACAAACCAAAGGTGTTTTACTTTAGAGTGTTTGGGTGCTAGTGTTTCATACTTAACAAAAGGCCCAAAACCTCTAAGTTTGCACCTAAAGTTGATGAGGGTTTCTTACTTGGTTATGGATGAAATGAGCACGCCTATCGTGTCTTCAACAAGACCACCGGTCGGGTTAAAGTAGCGGTGGACATGACATTTGATGTATCTAACGGCTCTCAAATAGAGCAAATTGATCAAAGTGTTGTAGAAAAGGAGGATCCACCATGTGAAGCAATCAAGCAAACAGCCATTGGTGATGTGAGACCACGAGAAGACAAGGCTACGGAAGTGGAAAATCCTCAAGAAGAGGCCACTGCAGAGGCTGCTGCTGAAGGGAGCCCGGCAGTGCAACCCTCAGGCGCGGCAGTGCTGTTCCCCCAGCCAGCACAGCCATCATCTCCTGCAACAGCTGAGAAGACACCACTTCCAATGGATGATCTAGCACCTGTTCTTAAAGTAGATGAAAATGATTGGACAGAAGAAGAAGAACAAGAATCCATTTGTCGGGTACCAAAGTATGGGGTACCCAACTTTAATGCAAAAACACATTCCCAACACGGCCCAGCCCAGGCAAAGCCAGTGGAAACCTGCGAAGGCCGCGCTTACGGAGGCCCACGATGACGCTGCATCAACGCCAGCATATCCTCGAGCGTACGGCACCCTCAGGCGCCAATTCTCCGATTCGCCCGAGCCTCCCCGAGAGAGCTCGGGAAAGCGGCACCCTCGGACGCCGATTCTCCGATTCGCCCGAGCCTCCCCGAGAGAGCTCGGGAAAGCGGCACCCTCGGGCGCCGATTCTCCGATTCACCCGAGCTACCCCATCCCCCTCAGGCGCAATCTTTCTGAAGCATCCAAAGCACAATTGACGTCAGCGGAGCAATCTTGGACTACAAGGGACCTCTCTGACCACTTTATAAGCACAGTCCCATCGGGGGGCCCTGTGACACAGCTGCGCTCCGAACGCGCACGTTCGCCGTACCCACTGCCCCATCTCCTCTGGCAGGCGATCTGACAATCCTACTCCTCCCACACCGCTACAGGGACGGTCAACCGTACGGCCCCCTGGGCTGACGAGGGGATTCGCCAACTACGACGGCGACTGCCATGCCCCGGCCGCACGTGTGACACCAGGAAAAGGGGAATGACAGTGGTCCGGCAAACCCGGGGGAATGGGCAAGCCTTACGATCAGGCTCGCCTACCCCCTGGAAAGTACTTCACATGGAAAAAGAAGCACCCGAGGGAGGACACTCCTACCGCTTCGTCCCATCGCGCCCCCGATGGCACCAGGGTCACCCGAGCCTCGGGAGCTTATACTCAAAGGTCAAACTATCTACTCGTTACACTGTGCAGGGTCGGATGTGACGGCATGATGTAGTGCCACGCGACAAAGAATGACCAGCACTATGAAACGCTTTGGAACTCACCAATGGAACAGCGGTGGATCAGTCGGATGACCAAGGCCATACCGCCGAGGCGCCAAGACAAGGGCGTGGCTAACAATAGCCACCAGTCATCACCGACTCTGCCATGCCTAGCACTATAACCACAGGGCAACACATGTAACTCTAGCCCCTCCCTTGTAACTATAAAAGGAAGGGCAGAGGCCGATCATAGGCAGGTTCTTCACTCTCGCACTCATTCACCACAAGACATACAATATACAAACTCAAGAACGCACACGAACACTCATACCCACAAGAGACTTGGGAGCCCCTCCCTCTCTCGACTAGGCCTGTAACCCCTACTACAAGCACCCCGGTGCAAGGCAGCATGACTCGATCTCACACTGGACGTAGGGAACTCATTGCCTGAACTAGTATAAACCCTGTGTTCCTCCTTGCACACCATCCGTGATCTCAACCGCAAAACACAAATTTACTAGCCGGTGTTAGCACGCGCTAATCTAAGCACCGACAGTTGGCGCGCCAGGTAGGGGAGTTTTATGTGTTGATCCAGGTTGCGGATGGCAGCCAACGTTCTTGCACTTCCTGCTGGCACGGTGCTCTGGTTCCGGAGCCTCGAGTTCGTGGCCACTGGCCACGGCCTCGAGATGAACCTCCGCCCGACCGGGCCCCGCGTCGTCTCTGTCCAGATCCCAGCCCAGCAGGCGGCGGGGGAAAGGACCCCGGCGACACCTCCGCCCATTTCGGAGGACGGAGGGAACGCCACGTGCCGCTCCCGCCGAGCCAGGAGGGGGAGGCGCAGTCACGTCAACCCGGGACATGCCACGGGTGACGCGACCATCCCGGTGCCCCCTACGCGGGACACCACCCCCACGTCCACCACCAGCTCGACTCCACGAGCGGTGGAGGCACCCCGCTCCCCCACTACTCCGCGGAGTAATGTGGGAGGGGCCACGGCATCGCCCACCATTTCCCTTCGACCTCTCCATTTCCCTTTGGGCTCCACACTACTGTGGATGCCCACGTCCGTGCCGTTCGTGCCTACGGACGCGACCAAGCGATGGCCTCTGTCCGTCGCCTGGAGGGCCTGGGCGACCTTGATGACTCTCCAATGACCTCTCCTAGAGCACGCAGCGGCGGGGAGTTGAACTCCAGCAGCAGCACCGCCCCTCCGGAGTACTCGGAGGGATGGGACAGCTACGGTCGCGTCTCGCCGTCACGGTGGGATCTTGGCAGCGATGACGACGGCGACTACTTCTGGGCGAACGTGGACTTCGACGTCTACGACCCCCAAGCCTTCCTCTCCTCTGACGACGCAAGGGATAACGTCCTCAGCGTCTACTCCTCTGACGGCAGCATCAACGACCCCTCCCGGGAGTGCTATCACCTAGTGCACCGGGAGGAAACTGCGTTGGAGGACGTCCACTCGGGGGAGGAGGAAGACGCACCGGCGGAGCAGGCACAGCCGCACACATCGCCTCCACCAGCCCCTGGTCCCACGCCTTCGAAGGACCCGGGGGCTGGAACGTCCCGCCCACTCCATCGTTCTCTGGAGCTTGAGCAACTCCGGGAGCTCGAAGCCTGGATGGACGAGGACCACTTGCGCCTCGCGCAACTCCGAGCCGCCCTAGAGCACGGGGAGGAGCGGGGGGATGGCAGAGCAACACGGCGCCGAGCCCGTGACGTCCAGGCCCGCATCGTCGCCGGTGATGGGGCCAGGACACCAATACTGGTGCCCCGGGCGAGCCGGAAGCTCACGGAGGCTGCAATGCTCCTCCGGAGCATGCCTGAGCCCACCAGCACGGAAGCCCGACAGCTCAGGGATCAGCTCAAAGGCCTCCTGGAGGACGTCGCTGTCCTCTAGGGAGAAAGTTCAGCATCCCCGCACCGTGGTGCCGAGGAACGCCACCGTGGCGCCCCGACGCGCCGTGAACGAGAGGCCTCGGTGCAGCTCGAAGCACCGAGGGCCCCCTCGGTTCACCAGCGGTATGGCAAGGACATCGACGTCCGTGCCATTCTCCAGGCCCGCGGTCAATGAAAGACCGACGGGGCCGCACGTGGCTACAATGTCCACGGGGAGGACGTTACGACTCCGACGAGGACCGTGCGCCCTCACCCGAGCCTCCGGGTCCTCGCGTCTTCAGCGAGGCTATCCGGAGGGCCAAATTCCCGCCCCGGTTTCGACAAACGACGAATATCGCCAAGTACTCAGGGGAGACGAACCCTGAGCTTTGGCTTGCGGATTATCATCTTGCGTGCCAGCTGGGCGGCGCACAGGATGACCTCATCATCATCCGCAACTTACCCTTGTTCCTCGTCGACTCTGCAAGAGCCTGGCTGCAGCATCTTTCCCCGCGGTTGATCTTTGACTGGAGCGATCTGGTCAAGATCTTCGTAGGGAACTTCCAGGGCACGTACATGCGCCCTGGCAATTCCTGGGATCTCAGAAGCTGCAAACAGAAGCCGGGCGAGTCCTTGAGGGACTACATCCGGCGATTCTCCAAGCAGTACAACGAGCTGCCCCAGGTCGCCGACTCCGACGTCGTCAGAGCATTCGCTGCAGGAACCTCCTGCAAAGAGCTCGTTCATGAGCTGGGACGTCAGACGCCCACCAGCGTCTCCGAGCTCATGAAGATTACACCAGCTTCCCCTCGGGACGACGCAGTGGGAGCCCTCTTCTCCGACCCCAAGGGCAAATGGAAGGAGGAGTCCCCTGAGGGCACCTCCTCCTGAGCCCCAATCAGCAAGAAGAAGAAAGGGAAGGAGGAGTCCCCTGAGGGCACCTCCTCCTGAGCCCCCCTCCGCAACGACTCCCTCGTGGCAGCCACCGATCCCAAGGGGGCCGTCCCAAGGGGGCACGGCCCCCTTGGGGCCGTTTCGATGAGATGCTCAGCAAACCGTGCCCTTACCACCAGGGTTCGGTGCGTCACACGCCTGGGCAGTGTGTGATGCTCAAGAAGCACTATGGCCGGCCGGCGTTCAAGGACGACGCCGGCAAAAGGCCCGCAAAGGACCAGGAGGACAAGGACGGGAAGGACGATGAGTTCCCGCCCGTCGATAAGTGCCTCATGATCTTCGGCGGACCCGGAACCGCTCCCACGCCGCGTCAGCGAAAGCGCGAGCGTCGGGAGGTCTACTCTGCCGGACCAGCGACACCACGCTTCCTCGACTGGTCCCTCGACGCCATTACTTTCGGCCAAGATGATCACCTGGACTACGTCGCATCGCCAGGGCATTACCCGCTCGTTGTCGACCCCGTCGTCGGCAACACGAGGCTCACCAAAGTCCTCATTGACGGAGGTAGCAGCCTCAACATTCTCTATGCTGAGACCCTCGACTCAATAGGAATCAGTCGCTCTCTTCTCCAGCTGGTGACGTCCCCGTTTCACGGGATAGTCCCAGGGAAGAGCGTACAACCCCTCGGGCAGATCGACCTGCCTGTCTACTTCGGGACTCCTGACAACTTCAGGAAGGAAGTCCTGACGTTTGAAGTGGTGGGCTTCCGCGGCACCTACCACGCCATCCTCGGGAGGCCATGCTACGCCACGTTCATGGCCGTCCCGAACTACACCTACCTCAAGCTCAAGACGCCGGTGCCAAAGGGGGTGATCACGATCGGCGTTTCCTACCAGCACGCGTACCAGTGCGACGTCGAGTGCTGCGAGTACGCCAGCGCGCTGGTGGAGTCTGAGGCCCTCATTGTCGATCTCGAGAAGATGGCAAAGGAGGTCCCCGACCCCAAGAAGGCCACGGGCACCTTTGAGCCCGTTGAGGGGGTGAAGGAGGTGCCCCTCGACCCCGGAACACCCGATGGCAAGGTGCTGAAGGTCAGCGCCACCCTCGACCCGAAATAGGAAGTGGTGCTCATTGACTTCCTCCACAAGCACGCCGACGTGTTTGCTTGGAGTCCCTCGAACATGCCAGGCATCCCGAGGGAGGACGCTGAGCACTCCTTGGACATCTGGGCCGGGTCCAAGCCGGTGAAGCAGCGCCTGCGCTGATTCGACGAGGAGAAGCGGCGGGCCATCGGGGAGGAGGTGCAAAAGGTTTTGGTGGCCGGATTCATCAAGGAGGTCTTCCATCCAGAGTGGTTAGCTAATCTTGTTTTGGTTAAGAAGAAAAATAAAAAATGGAGAATGTGTATTGATTACACTAGTTTAAATAAAGCTTGTCTTAAGTATCCATTTCCATCGCCTCGCATTGATCAAATAGTTGATTCCACCGCTAGGTGTGAACGACTTTGCTTTCTTGATGCATATTCCGGTTACCATCAGATTCGCATGAAAGAGTTCGTTGAATTAGTGACATCTTTCATTACTCCTTTCGGCATATATTGTTATGTAACCATGCCATTTGGCTTCAAAAACGCGGGCGCGACTTGGGGACCTCGTTGGACGAACCGTTGAGGGTTATGTAGACGATATAGTGATAAAATCTAGGAAGGCGGACGACTTGGTAGTCGACCTAGAAAAGACGTTCGAATGCGTCAAGAAGCGAAACATAAAACTAAACCCCGAGAAGTGCGTTTTCAGGGTCCCTCGGGGCATGCTCCTTGGGTTTATCGTTTCTGAGCGTGGCATCGAAGCCAACCCGGAAAAGATATCGGCTATTACACATATAGGTCCAATTCGGAACCTCAAGGGTGTGCAAAAGCTCATGGGATGTCTCGCGGCCTTGAGTCGATTCATTTCAAGGATCTACGAGAAGGGACTTCCCTTATATCGGTTGCTAAAGAAAAGTGAGCACTTTACCTGGACCACCGAGGCCCAGGAAGCCCTTGAAAGGCTTAAGGCTCAGCTTTCGAAAGCACCGGTACTTGTGCCCCTATGAAAGGAGAATATCTTGCTATATGTTGCTGGTACTAACCAAGTTGTGAGTGCAGCAATGGTTGTAGAACGGCAAGAAGAAGGGCACGTGTTACCGATACAGCGGCCGGTATACTTCATCAGCGAAGTTTTGTCCGAGACCAAGACACGCTACCCTCCGAATCAGAAGCTGGTGTACGCAATCATCCTTGCTCGGTGCAAGCCGCGACACTACTTCGAATCTCATCCCGTGACCGTGGTATCATCCTTCCCCCTCGGGGAGGTGTAACACCCGAAAAAAATCAATTTATTAAATAGAGATAAATTGATTTTTTTATGTAATTGTTTGGCATATTAATCTAGTAAATAATAATTTTTGAGCAATTAAAATAAATCATAGGCAATAACGACATGTGGTGTTGCATTCATGCTATCCAATATTTATTTGTGCTGCTTGCACTTGAATTTGGTTTGAAAAGGAATTCAAAATCATATTGCTTATTTGAAAAATAAATTGTTTATAAAAAAAAGAAACCTCTCTATGCTCTCGGCCGAACAGGCCAACCTCTGCCTCCTTCAGCTAACGCGAGCAGGGCCAAAGCTGAGCGCTCCCTCGTGCAGCTCAGCGAAACTCTCCAATACGTTGTCTCCCTCTCTCGTTTGGGGCCAGGACCTGCAGCACCGGCCCAAAGCGCATGCGCTGCCCACCTCTTCCCTCTTGCTGAAGCTGACCAGCTGAGCCCGCTGCTCTTAGACATCTTCTCCTTCCTTTGCCCGTGAGCGAGCAGGACTCCTAGTCCGCCGCCTCCAAACAGAACGGCAACTGCCGTATCTCCCGAGTCCAGCACAGCTACGCCTCGCTCGTGCCAATATAAGTCGCCCAAGTACCCTGCCGTCCTCCCCACGAAGCCTAGAACGCGTAGCCGCCTTCAATCGCGCCGCTGCCACGTCCAATTCGTACAACAGAGCAGCTGCCGCGAAAAGCACCACCGCCGCCGTCGTCGATTTCTCCTCGGGAGGACTTCTCCGGCGAAATTGACTGATCCCAGAGCTTCGTAGCAAGGTTAGGAAACTCCCGAACCAATCTTCTTTCGATTTCGTGCACCATAGCTGCACCTGCGACCTCGCCGCCGCCATTGTTCCGCCGCCGTGCTCGCTGCTATTTACCCGAGCCCCCACTGCCTGAACCGATCCCTTAATCGAGTTCGCCTCGAGCTCCACTTTCTCCCAGTGTTTTTCCCAAGCCAAACCGTGCACTCTAGGGCAGTTTTTCGTTTTTCCGGCGAGCTTCCTCGCCGCCGTCAATGGCAGCCACCGTGCTGGCCATGTCTCTGCTGGCCTGAGCACTCCTTCTCTCCCTCCCTTCTTATTTTTGGCCGTCCAGATCCGATCGGATGGCTGATATTGATGGATACCTCTTCGCTGTCAGTTTTTCTAAAGAGACCCTCACTTTCTTGCTATTAAACCCGCAGTCCCTAGCTGGATGGAGATTCAGATTTTTGATTTATTTTATTTCGAAAATAGTACCATCTATTCACAGTTTTGCCACTGAAATTGTTTTGGCGATATTTTCTCCGTTTTAGATCCGATTTACTCCGTTCAAGTCTCGTTAGATTCATAATTTCGTAATCTATCTAATGATGCTACTGTTACTCATGTTTTCAACTTTTAAAATTTGAGATTAGATTTAATCTATTATTTTATTAAAGTAAAACTTGTTTATTTCATAACTTCTCCGTTTGAACTCCGATTTTCGTGATCTTTATATCGTTGGAATCGTAGCGACGCGTAGATTATTTTTTATACACTTGTCAATCTGTTTTTCCACTGTTGGTGTCCTTAAAATTGGGTGTGACAGATTGGTATCAGAGCATAGGTTGATTGTAGGACGCAAGCCTAGATAGAGTGGACATTTTAGGATGTGCTTCTCTCATCTTATTCATGCTTTCTACCTTAACCTTGATAATTGTTAAATTATATGCTTCCCTTACCCTTATTCTATTCTGAAAATTTGATGAATCTTTCCTAATTCCTGCTCTCTCATGCTTTCTCATCTTTTTCCATTATCAAAAGCTTGGATCCTATTCTCATTCTGTCTCTATCTTGGTCGATGATCAAGAAGATGACACATGATCACCAAACTACCCCACAAGTGTGTTGGAGAAGCCAAGCCGCAAGCATGACTATCAATGTGAGGATGAACTTAGGAATGAAGAAAAGATGCCCAAGCTCGATAAGAAGAATCAAGATAGGAGTCCAATTAGATAATAGAACGATTTAGATGTGAGTCAAGTTGAGTCGAGTCTTGTGTGCGTGTGAATTTTATGTGTTTGTTGCTTTGTGCTTATGAATTATATGTGATTTGATTCTTTGTAATGAGTGCTTAGGATTATACACATGTCTCTAATTCTCTTAATTAAAAGATTTAAGGGGTAAAATTTTTTTAAATAAATAATTAGGTTGAATAAATTTGGTTTTCTCAAAATCTGTTTTTCAGACCTCTCTGTCTTGTTAATTATTCTTAATTAATTTCATAATTCCAAAAATCATGAAAAATTTTTGGGGAACAGTATACTTCCATCCCTTTCCATGGCCTCAAGAATCATATTAATAGCTATTACGGCTTTGGAGATACAGTTGTTGCAAATTGAGAATTCTGCGCAGTATGGCACACCGGACAGTTTCAGTTATTATCTGTTTTAGGTTAATCTAACATCAGAATCTGGAAAAGTGGTCCACATGAAGATTGTAGAGAATTTCTCAGGCTTTCCAATGATATAGAGAATGCCTCTGTTTGATTTCTGAACCTCTAGATATGATCAGTTTACTATGCTGCTGTTATCGGATCTCGCCCAGAAATTCAGATTCATGCCTTACAAGTGTTTGCATAATAAAAAAAAATTCTAAAACTCAATTATATGTTGGAAAAACAGATGACCGGTAACAGGAGGAATCCTAATCCACCACCACCACAACCTAGCATTCAAGATCTCATCGCGTCGCAGATGCAGCTGATGGAGACAATGATGCAGTTCATTCAAAACCAACCAGCTGGAGACCACAACCTGCTCAACCTCAAGCTAGAGATAAGCGAGGAGAATTTCTGAAAGGTCGTCCACCTGTCTTCAACCACGCCGCCGACCCATTGGATGCTGATGATTGGCTTCGCGCCGTGGAGAGACAACTCACCATTGTGCAATGCAATGATGAGGAGAAGGTGTTGTATGCATCCGGACAGTTGCAAGGAGCTGCTCAAGACTGGTGGGATGCATTCCAGTATGGTCGCCCTAATAATGCGCCTGCTATCACATGGCAAGAGTTTTGTGAGAACTTCAGGTCATACCATATTCCTGAAGGTTTGATAGAGTTGAAGCAGGCAGAGTCTAGAGCTTTGAAGCAAGAACAAATGTCGGTGCCAGAGTACCGTGATCAGTTTGTTCAATTGTCGCGGTATGCTCCCGATGATGTTGCTAATGACAAGGACAAGCAGCGTCTCTTCCTCAAGGGACTTCACGATAGATTGCAACTCCAACTCATGACAACCACCTACCCCAATTTTCAAGAGCTGGTGAATCGCGCTATAGTGATCGACAACAAGCGCAAGGAGATGGCGGATAACAAGAGAAAGAAGTAAGGACAAACCTTTACAAGAAACAACCGTTCGCGTCCCAACGCTCAGCAACGAAATTTCCAGCAGAGACATCAAGGGCCATCAAATCAATGGAACCGCAATCAGAACCAGTCTCGTTCTCCATCTCCACCTCAACAGCAGAAAACTCCTACCCAGACTCCTCAGCAAGCTACCCCTAGCAAGACCCCCAACAGGACCAATACATTTGGCACTCCCATCAAGTGCTTTGCCTGTGGAGAATCGGGACATCTCTCTTATCATTGTCCCAAGAAGCAGAACCAGCAGACTCCCCAGAGTAGCAACCAGAAGGGAAGACATCAACAATCGTCTAATCAAGGAAGTGTGAACCATGTGTCTGCGGGGACAGCTCAGGAAGTACCAGAGGTTATGATGGGTACGTTCAACGTCAACTCCATCCCCGCTACCATTCTTTTTGATTCCGGTGCTTCGCATTCATTCATATCACAAAGTTTTGTTAGGATACACGGTATACCACTATTAGCCCTACAAAACCCATTATTGGTAAATTCACCCGGTGGGGCTATGCAAGATCAATATTATTGTCCTTCGGTTAGCATTGCTCTAATGGGGTAGATTTTAAAGTGAACCCTACGGTAATAAGAACAACCGGAATAGATGTTATATTGGGCCTGGATTGGATGAAGCAGCACAAGACAGTTATTCAGTGTGAGGAAAAGGTCGTTGCGTTAATTACGTCCAAAGGAGATAAAATCAGTGTTGATGTAGTAATGCAACCACCACTAGCAGCGACAGTTAACCAGATTCGAGAGGAATACCCAATTAAAATATTAGAAACCACAGAGCGATTCAGAAGGAGTAAAATTATAAAGTTGTGCAAGGTACAGTGGAACCGGTTTCCAGAAAACGAGGCAACATGGGAAAGTGAGGAAGAATTGAAAAAGTCATATCCCCATCTTTTTGAGTAAGCAGTAACTAATCTCGAGGACGACATTATTTTTAAGGGGGGTAGAATTGTAACACCCGAAAAAAAAATCAATTTATTAAATAGAGATAAATTGATTTTTTTTATGTAATTGTTTGGCATATTAATCTAGTAAATAATAATTTTTGAGCAATTAAAATAAATCATAGGCAATAACGACATGTGGTGTTGCATTCATGCTGTCCAATATTTATTTGTACTGCTTGCACTTGAATTTGGTTTGAAAAGGAATTCAAAATCATATTGCTTATTTGAAAAATAAATTGTTTATAAAACAAAAGAAACCTCTCTATGCTCTCGGCCAAACAGGCCAACCTCTGCCTCCTTCAGCTAACGCGAGCAGGGCCAAAGCTGAGCGCTCCCTCGTGCAGCTCAGCGAAACTCTCCAATACGTTGTCTCCCTCTCTCGTTTGGGGCCAGGACCTGCAGCACCGGCCCAAAGCGCATGCGCTGCCCACCTCTTCCCTCTTGCTGAAGCTGACCAGCTGAGCCCGCTGCTCTTAGACATCTTCTCCTTCCTTTGCCCGTGAGCGAGCAGGACTCCTAGTCCGCCGCCTCCAAACAGAACGGCAACTGCCGTATCTCCCGAGTCCAGCACAGCTACGCCTCGCTCGTGCCAATATAAGTCGCCCAAGTACCCTGCCGTCCTCCCCACGAAGCCTAGAACGCGTAGCCGCCTTCAATCGCGCCGCCGCCACGTCCAATTCGTACAACAGAGCAGCTGCCGCGAAAAGCACCACCGCCGCCGCCGTCGATTTCTCCTCGGGAGGACTTCTCCGGCGAAATTGACTGATCCCAGAGCTTCGCAGCAAGGTTAGGAAACTCCCGAACCAATCTTCTTTCGATTTCGTGCACCATAGCTGCACCTGCGACCTCGCCGCAGCCATTGTTCCGCCGCCGTGCTCGCTGCTATTTACCCGAGCCCCCACTGCCTGAACCGATCCCTTAATCGAGTTCGCCTCGAGCTCCTCTTTCTCCCAGTGTTTTTCCCAAGCCAAACCGTGCACTCTAGGGCAGTTTTTCGTTTTTCCGGCGAGCTTCCTCGCCGCCGTCAATGGCAGCCACCGTGCTGGCCATGTCTCTGCTGGCCTGAGCACTCCTTCTCTCCCTCCCTTCTTATTTTTGGCCGTCCAGATCCGATCGGATGGCTGATATTGATGGATACCTCTTCGCCGTCAGTTTTTCTAAAGAGACCCTCACTTTCTTGCTATTAAACCCGCAGTCCCTAGCTGGATGGAGATTCAGATTTTTGATTTATTTTATTTCGAAAATAGTACCATCTATTCACAGTTTTGCCACTGAAATTGTTTTGGCGATATTTTCTCCGTTTTAGATCCGATTTACTCCGTTCAAGTCTCGTTAGATTCATAATTTCGTAATCTATCTAATGATGCTACTGTTACTCATGTTTTCAACTTTTAAAATTTGAGATTAGATTTAATCTATTATTTTATTAAAGTAAAACTTGTTTATTTCATAACTTCTCCGTTTGAACTCCGATTTTCGTGATCTTTATATCGTTGGAATCGTAGCGACACGTAGATTATTTTTTATACACTTGTCAATCTGTTTTTCCACTGTTGGTGTACTGTTTCTAATATAGATCTTGTTTGCTTCGTGTATGATTGCCTCGATGATTGTGTGGTGATTTTATGATCGAGTTCAGACAGTGAGCAATACGTTGGTGATCAAGATTACGTTGAGGATCCAAGTTCTCCAGAGTACTTTGATCAAGGCAAGTATAGCATGGACCATCCTTGTTGCCTATTCACCTTAATCACCAAATTCATGATGCATGTGTCTACCTTGGCAACCCTAGTATTTATTCCTACCTTTTGATCACTTGATCCTTGTTACCTATGAGATTGCATTTGAGTAGTGATGCTAGTGCTTTGATGGGTCATGATCTTATGAACTTGAATAATTGATTATGGAATAAAAGTTAAAAGATGCTTTTTAGCAACATGGACTAAGGACTTATCTGTAAGTGTGACACCGGGACTTACAGCGCAACCATGGGGGCTATATGGCGCTGGCTTTAGTCAAGTATGGAGTTACTTTCTATCATGCTATTAATCTTGAAAGGTTCCTTGCCGAGCTGATTGTTTTGCGGCTCCTGTCTTTGTGTGTACTGCTACGTGTGTGTGTGCCACTTGGAAGGAGGGCTCTACCGCCCCTTGCCATTGCGCCCGGATTGATTAGTAATTTGTTAGAGAGCCTTTTGAAAGACTTCGTAGTGAGACCCTGTTATGCACCTTGCCAGTGTAGTGTGGGTCTTGCAAACCCCTGACACATGGGAATCACGACTCATGGTGAAAGTGTGCAACCTCTGCAGAGTGTAAAACTGATATATCAGCCGTGCTCGCGGTCATGAGCGGCCTTGGACGTCTTATAGGAATTTAACTAATTCAATATTGATTTATTTAAAGTTTCTATTGATGTTTATTCCATATTAATTATCATGTTTATATGATCATGCAAATCTTGTTCCTTGGTATATTCTATTGCTGCTACTCAATTGCTAAAATGTGATCAACTAAAAGCAATCGCTGTCAAACCAGTGTCATGCCTTATTTGAGCCTCATAAACCCGTGCTATTCTTGTTGATTACGACATGTACTTACGCTTGCTTTATTTTTCATATTTGGATAAAAATCCCGGATGGGTAACAGATGACTATGATGATTTTTCTGAGGATTATTATGGTTGTGTTCACCAGTCAACTATTCCCTGTGGATTGGAGTCTCCACGAGAGAGTTATATATATTCCGCTGTTATTAATGTAAAGACTCTGTGATATTATTCGTTATATATTGAACCTTGTGATGGTACTATGTAATTTGTCGCTTATGTGTGTGATTGATCTCTGGACGCACATAAGTTGGTTCATCCAATTTTATCCTTAAAATTGGGTGTGACAGGAGGTGATCCAGAATCGCTAAGTGGGCTATCGAACTCATGGGTGACGGCATCACATACGCGCCTGTAACACCCGAAAAATTGCATTCTTTTAAATAGTGGGAATTTATTTAATTATGCAATTAGTTGATCATTCCAGTATAGGGAAATTAATATTTATTGAGATATAAAATTAATGTTAGGCCATATACATGTTTGTTGCATTCATGCTGGAGCATGTATTTTTGTATTGTTTGGTTTATGATTGAGTTCAAATATTCAAAATCCAATTTGAAAATCCTTTTGGAAAATGAAATTGGAAAATGGAAAAGGTAGTAGAGAAGGGTTTTTCCCCCTCTGCTCAATCTGGCCCGAGAGCGGCCAGTTGGCCTGCTCGGCCTGCCCTCTTCCCATCTCTTTCTGATAGGCCCGAGGCCACACCTTGGCCCAGGCCGAAGCCAGCGGCCGGCACAGCCCAGCCCACAGGCCGCGCAGGCACCTTCCCCTCTCTCCCTCTCTGTTTCACTGACTGGATGGGCCCGCGCGTCATAGACCGCGCCTCCCTCCTTCCTCCGTCCTCCTCTGGCTGAGCCGAAACAGAGCCGCCGCTGCAGCCGAGCGCGTGTGCGCGGGGGATTCCCCTGCAGTGACTGCCAGCCCGACCCCAGTGCTCTCTGCTACCGACTCGTAGGCCCCACCGGTCGGCGTCTCCCCCTCCAATCCCCTCTGCTGCGGGCAGAGCCCGTCCCCGAAGCGAACAAGGCGAGTTCGTCGCTCGCCGACCTCGATTCGAGCTCCCACATCTGGGGCGAATCCAACTCCCCTATCCCCCTCACCTCGGGACAATATAAGCCCCTGGAGACCCCAGTCCGCCGCCACGCAACCCTAGCCACCTCTCCTCGCTCGCCCTCGCAGCAAACAGAGCTGCTGCTCCTCACAGTTCCGCCACCGGGAGCAGTTCGGCGGACTGGTCGCGTTCCGTCCCCGTAAGCACCTCTAGGAGCTTTGCCTTGACCCCACGAGCATGCAGAGCTGTTTTATCCCTTTAATCATTCACTGTTTTGGCCTCGTCACCGTTGCAGGACATCGTCGGCCGCCTGAGCGCGTGGAGAGCCGCCGCCGACCCGATTTCGGTCCGTGCAAGTGCCCTAGGTGAGCTCGAGCTGTCGTTCTCTCTCTCCCGAGCCCTTTCCCGTGCCGAATGGTGCACTGTAGCGCCGTCTCGTCCTCGCCGGTGAAGGTCCGGCCATGGCGCCGCCGCGGTCGGCTCTGCTCCGGCCGGGAGCACCGCCACCCCGCCTCTCTTTTAATCTGATCCGCCAATTTTGAATCGGACGGCCGAGAGCAGCCCATACCGATTCGGCCGGCGTTTTTGCGAATAACCCCCTGCAGTTTTTAATGCTTAACCCGCAGCCCTTAGCGTATTCAGTAGATTACGTTTTCTGTATTTGAAGGCGTATTTATTTTCGGTATATATGAAAATGTGTTTTCAGATTTGAAATCAAAACTGTTTTGTTCGTAGTTTCTCCGTTTTAATTCCGATGTGAACGATTCAAATTGCGTTAGATTCGTAATTTGATGATCTACCAGTTAGTAACACTGTTTCATATGTTATTAACTTTTAAAATTCGAGATTATATTTCATCTATTATTATTCTATTATAAATCTTGTAAAATTCATATCTTCCTCGTTTTAAATCTGATTTGCGCAAACTTTATATCGATGTGATCATAGCGACGTGTAGATTTGTTTTATAACCTTTTTAATTTATTTTCTCTCTGTTGGTGTACTGTTCTAATGAAAACTCTTGTTTGTATGCATGATTGCCCCTGTATGCGTGTGTGTTGTTATGATGGATTGAGTATAGACGGTGAGCTTTACGTGGGTGATCAAGATCAGTACTTCGACAACCCAGATCACCAGGAGTTTGCTGATCAAGGCAAGTATTAGTATGGATCATCCTTGTTGTCCTATTCACCAAATAAATAATTGCATTTGCATGTGTCTTCCTTGTTAACCATAGTTACTTCCTAGTTTTGTTATCCTGTTCCTTGCAACCTATGGGATTATGCATATGGTAATTGATGCTAGTGCGTTATTGATATCATGATCATGTAAACTGATTAATTGAATATGCAATAAGGATTAAAAGATGCCTTTTTAGCAACATGGAACTAGGGAATTGGAGCATAGTTTTGTGATGCTCCATATCCTTCCCCCTTGGTAATGATCTGTCAGCAAAAGCTGGGACTTACAGTGCAACTATGAGGGCTACATGGCTCTGGTTTTAGTCAAGTATAGGTCCTTTTTCTAGCTTGTTAGAGGTTACCGAAAGGCGTGATGGGGCCTGACGACTTGGGTATAGTGCGGTTCCTGTCCGAGTGTGTATAACCTGCGAGACCTTGTGCCACGAAGAAGGGGGGCTCTACATCTGCTTGCAGGGTCCCTAGCGGCCCTAACTTGTTAGATGAAGTATTTTGAAAGACTTCATAGTGAAACCCTGCTCACTCACCTTGGTAGTGTTATGGGAGTAATTAACCCGAGCAAATGGGAATCACGGCTCATAGTGAAAGTGCACAACCTCTGCAGAGTGTAAAACTGGTATACTAGCCGCGCTCACGGTCACGAGTGGCCCGAAAAACTCACGGAGTGGTTATTTTTCGGGGTGATGTTTACTTGTTGCTAGTCTATTTATTGCTACTCATTAATTGTGTTTACTATGATCATGAGAATGGGCTTATTAACTTGTTGCTATTCAAATGCATAAAAGGTGATTAATTAGAAGCAAACAGCTGTTAAACCCGTGTCAACCCTTTTGAGCCTCATGAACCCATGCTAGTCTTGTTGAGTACGACATGTACTTACGCTTGTTTATTTTTCATTACTTGGTTAAAAATCCCGGATGGGTAACAGATGGTGATAGTGATGAGGACTACCCAGAGGACTACTAGACTTGTGCTTCACCAGTCGACGTCCCTGTGCTATGGAGCTACCGCGAGAGTTATCTTTATTTTCCGCTGTGTAAAGACTTTGATATTATTCGCTATGTATTAAACATTGGTTATGATACAATTTAAGCAATTTGTTGGCTTATATGTGTGACTGATCTCTAGGTGCACATAAGTTTATGCATCCCATTTTATCCTTAAAATTGGGTGTGACAGCTCCACGCAAGGCCATCAAGTCCCAGGTCCTAGCGACTTCGTGGCAAAGTGGACCGAGACGCAGCTACCACCGCTCCCGATCCAAGAGGAGTATTGGGTCATGTACTTCGACGGGTCGATGATGAAAACTGGTGCTGGCGCAGGCATCGTCTTCGTCTCACCCCTTGGGGTCTGGCTCAAGTACCTGCTACGGCTGCACTTCACGGCTTCCAACAACGTGGCTGAGTACGAGGCTCTCGTCAATGGGCTCCACATCGCCATCGAGCTCGGGATCAGGCGCCTCGAGGTTCGAGGGGATTCCCAACTCGTCGTGGACCAGGTCATGAAGGAGTCAACGTGCCAGAATCCCAAGATGGCCGCCTACTGCAAGCTAGTGCGGTTGCTTGAGGAGAAATTCGACGGCCTCGAGCTCAACCACGTCGCGCGCAGGTACAACGAGGAGGCCGACGAGTTGGCAAAGATCGCGTCTGAAAGGGCTTCAGTCCCAAAAGGCGTATTTGCCAACGACCTCCGTAAGCCCTCGGTCAAAGTCGATCCCTCGGGAGGCAAGCAGAAGGAGACCCCCGAGCTCCTGCGAGAACTCGGAGCGTCCTCAAGCCACGGAAGACCCTCGGGGGTTGCCGAACCCTCTGACATAGGGGAGCCACCCGGGACCGTGGCTGGAGCCGACGACGAAGCCGAGGCGATGGAGATTGAAGCCGAACTGGACGACGATGAGCCAGATTGGCGTGAGCCACTGATCAGTTGGCTCGTCCGAGGGGTTTTGCCCTCGGACAAAACCAAGGCTCAGCGGCTGGCACGAAGAGCCAAATCCTTTACGATGATCGACGGCGAACTCTATCGGCGTAGCCCTTCCGGGGTCCTGCAGCGTTGCATCCCTTTCAGCCAAGGCAAGAGCTTGGTTGAAGAGATACACGCCGGGGCCTGCGGTCATCGAGCCGGGCCAACGATGCTCGTCGACAATGCCTTTCGACAAGACTTCTATTGGCCAACCACCGTGGCCGACGCCACCGAGGTAGTACGCTCCTGCGAAGGGTGCCAGTACTATGCTCGGCAAACTCATCTCCCGGCCCAAACTCTCCAGACGATCCCTATCACGTGGCCTTTCGCCGTGTGGGGACTGGACCTTGTCGGGCCCCTCTAGAAGGTGCCCGGGGGCTTCACCCACCTGCTTGTCGCCATCGACAAGTTCTTGCAGTGGATCGAGGCTCGGCCCATCACCCAGATCACTTCAACCCAAGCAGTGTTGTTCTTCACCGACATCGTTCATCGGTTCGGCGTCCCAAACTCCATCATCACCGACAACGGAACGCAGTTCACCTGAATGAAATTCCTGGTATCCTGCGACGACCGCCACATACGAGTGGATTGGGCGGCGGTAGCTTACCCGAGGACGAACGGCCAAGTGGAGCGTGCCAACGGCATGATCCTCCAAGGCCTCAAGCCAAGAATTTTTATCAAGTTGAACAAGTTCGGCAAGAGGTGGCTGACCGAGCTCCCTGCAGTAATATGGAACCTAGGGACCACGCCGAGCCGAGCTACGGGCTTCACGCCCTTCTTCCTGGTCTACGGCGCCAAGGCTGTGCTCCTCGCCGACTTGGAATACGGCGCCCCGAGGGTCCGAGCCTACGACGAGCAAGGCAACCAGGTCTCTCGGGAGGACGCACTAGATCAAGTCGATGAGGCTCGAGACATGGCTTTGCTGCACTCAGCCAAGTACCAACAGACCCTACGGAGATACCATGCTCGGTGCATTCGTGGCCGAGCTTTCAGCGTAGGCGACCTGGTGCTATGACTGAGGCAGGACAGCCAAGGACGTCACAAGCTGACGTCATCATGGGAAGGTCCATTCATCATCGCCGAGGTGCTGCGCCCCGCAATGTACAAGCTGGCGAAAGAAAAGGGCGAAGTATACAACAATGCTTGGAATATTGAACAGCTACGTCGCTTCTACCCCTAAGCTTTCGAGCATTGTACATTCTGTGCACCTTAAAATCAATAAAAGATCCGATTTCTTTTCTCGTATGATTTTAAGATCTTCACCCAAACCAACCCACGGGAACGGGTGATCCGCGCGACCAAAAGTGAGGCTTGGCCCTATCTCCGATAGGACCGACCCTCCCTCGGGGGCTAGGACGGGGAACCCCCGGACTCCTCCGAGATGTATCGATTTCGAAAACTCAAAATTTCAAAAACTACTAACAATTTTTCTCCCGAGCTCGCTTCTCATCCAAACCAAACGCAAAACTTATAAAACTTAGATGAGCAAAAGGGGTCCCAGAGGGCAGAGCCGGCCGAGCCGCGAGACCGCTTGCGCCTCCGGGATACGGCACCTCCACTCACCACTGTTCGTCTAAAGGCAACTTGCGCTTGGAAAAGAATTTATAAGAGCAGCGTCTGTAAGGAGAGAAGGCTCGGGTGATATCGAACAAACTCCCTTTTCCTAAAGCCCTCGCCCTACCGAAATTGCTAAGACCACGGCCGAGTCCACGCCCCTAAAGCTACGACGCCTGAAATGGTCCCCCGAGACTCGATGGCCCGGGCTCAGGGTTGGCGAGGAAAACGCTTAAGGAAAAGCGTTATAACGAATACGCGATGTAAAAAACAAATGTGCATCAAATATTTACATGAATATTTAAGGCCTCGAAGGGCAACATGTTTATTTCTTACAAAAATTCTTTCTAGGCACGACGGCCCGGCTTTTCTAACCTAGGTTCAGGGGAGGGTGCTTCACGTCTTCTTTGAAGAGGGCCGCCAGCGCCGCCCCAGGGACCTCCATGGAGCTGATCAGCGCCAGGAGCTCCTCGTCAGAAGCCTCGACGAAGCCATCGCTGACAGCGTCGGTGTCAAAGTTCTCATAATGAGACTTCGCCACCGCCTGCGTCTTCTGGACGCCCGTCCGGAGAGCTTCCTTGAGTTGGGCGCCCATCCTTGCATGGAGGGCTTTCAGGCGGCTCCTGAGCGAGGTCCCTGAGGGCTCACCATCGCCGGTGCCGAGGGTGTCACATAGCACGCGTGCCACCCTCTGCAGGTCCCGGTGCTCGGCGACCTCGGCGTCGTGCGCGGCGTTGAGGACGTCGATGGTCCCTTAGGTGCTGACGGCCTCCACCTTCAAAACTGCAGCAGCTGGGCTGTCAAGCTACGGTGAAAAGAACCACAGACAACCGAAATAAACGAAAGGTAAAAGAGGTAAGACTTACCTTCGACTTCCTCCCGAGCCTTCCGCGCTTCCTCCCGGATGGCGTCGACTTCGCCCACTGCCTGGTTCAGGGCCGTCTGGGAGCGGTCCAGGTCCGAAGACAGGACATCCACAACGGCCTCCTTCTCGGCGGCAAGCATCCGCGCGGCGTCCCTCTCCCGAGCCGCCTCCGCCAGGGCGGCCTCCAGCTGCTAGACCCGCTCCTCCAGGGGAGCGACTCATCCCCGAGCCTCCGTGACCTCGACCTTCAGGATGTCGCTGTCGAGGGACACGTCGGCCAGCCGAGCCGTCGCGCCGGCGAGCTCTTCCCGGGAGCGAGCAAGGGCCCGGCTCTTCAGTTCCAGCTGCTCCCGGAGGCCAAGGCCCTGCCGGAGGAAGCAGGACTTCTCCCGGGAGGTTGTCATGAGCTTCTAAGGGAGAAAGAAGCAAAGGCATTAGCCAATGAGTCAAGCGAAGACGCGAGCTGAAAACTCCAAAGCGACAAAGGTACGACGAATATACTCACGTGGAGTCGCTCCTGGCACTCTGTGTCGAGGGAGTCCACGAGGAGGCGCAGGCTCCCTGAGCACTGGGACTTGAGGTCCTGGAGGGCGTCCCACCGAGCGGCCTCGACGTCGTCCCACAACGAGAAGACCGGCGGAGCGTCATGGTTCGCCTGGCTGCTCCACTCAATGCGGGAGCCCGTCAGCACCCGGGGAGGCGCCCCGTGGACGACCAGCGCC
The DNA here is from genome assembly GCA_038502445.1 of Eremochloa ophiuroides. Taxonomy (NCBI): domain Eukaryota; kingdom Viridiplantae; phylum Streptophyta; class Magnoliopsida; order Poales; family Poaceae; genus Eremochloa; species Eremochloa ophiuroides. The sequence continues at coordinate 62,180,060 of JAHLJS010000006.1, forward strand.
GTGGAGCTTGTAGGCGGCGGCGCCGCAACCTCGGTCGACGGCGAAGCGTCGACATCCATGGTGGCAGCACCGGTGCCAGCCGCCTCCAGCGCAGGAGCGGTTGTCATCTCCGCCGAAGCCTCCCCGAGCATGACGACCGCGGGGGCCTCGGAAGTCGGAGCCGGAGCTGGAGCCGCCTTCTCGCCGGTGGCCGTGGCCCGACCGTAGAGGATGTGGCTGCCTCCGGCGCCACCGAGTCCTTGGCCGGACGAGCCTCCGCCGAGGGAGCTTCCTCAGCCAACAGGCGACCCTCTTCTCCGGCGGTGCTCCGGACCTGCACCTTCTGGACCTTCCGGTGCGAGACCTGAAGGGCCGACCCCGGGCACTTCCTAAAGGAAGACTGGGAGGAAATCAGCATTCGCGACACGAGGAGCGGAAATCGGTAAGACAATGATTCGAAAGATTACTCACTTAGTCTTGGGGATCGCCGTCCCGGTGCTTGGCGGAGAGACGGGCCCGGCGGATGACGCGGGCCGCGCCGCCGGCGGAGGAGTCGGCGCCACCTCGGCGTCAGGGCCAGCCCCGCCCTGAGGCGGGGGCCCTGCCTGGGCGCCGGGGGTCGTGTCGACGCCGCCACCCCTCGGCGGGGACACCTGAGTCTGGGAGGACCCCAGCTCGAGGTTTGGCGTCTTGGCGCCGGCCAGCTCCGTCCCCGACGGCGTCTTCTCTCCGCTCCCCCGTCTTCCGCCGTCACGCCGATCAGCGACACGTCGGAAGGAAGGGCGCGCCGAAACAAGGACCCCCCGGTTCCACCGGCAACAGCCTGGCCCGGCTCAGGCGCCAGGTCCAATCCCGTTCCCGGCCTCTCTAGCGAGCCCTCGCGGCCGCTGGAAGGCGGAGCCATGGCTCCAATGATCTCGCTGCCAGAGACCGCGCTTCCAGACGCGGTCTCCGACAGTTTTGCCTGGGGGCTCGGGTCACGAGCCCTGTCACATCCGCCGGCAGACGCCGACATGGGAGCCTTTCCTGCCGCGTCGGCGCCCACCGTGGGCTTTGTGGCCACTACGGGCTGATCCGACAGGATCACCAAATCATTATCGTCATCGTCATCGTCATCTTCCTCGTCATCTTCGTCGGTGGGGGAATCCTCCTCCGGCTCCCCCGCCGCCCTCTGGCGACGGTGAAGCTGGGCGAGCTCCTCGGCTCTCCGGGCCTTCTTCCTCCTCAGGCCGGTCTTCTTGTCCTTCCTCGCCTTCTCCTCCTCAGCGCGCAAGCGGTTCTGGGTCCGCTACAGCTGGTCCTCCGGGACAGGGGGTAGGGCTTTCCGGTCCTCGAAAGGCCCTGCGACGGAAGGAGAAGAAATTAGAAGAAGACCAGGGAATCACAAAGACAGCGACGCAAGCGGTGCTCACCAGCGCGATGATGCCCATGCGGGCGCGCATGGGCACCCGGTTCAGCTCGTCCCAGGTAGGACGACCACCCACCATGTACTTAACGTGACGCATGATCTCGTTTTAGCCAATGTTCTGGGCCAGCATCGCCGTACCCTCCCGCGGTGTCCCGATCAGCATCTCGTTCAGCACCAGCCTATGCTCCATCAGCGGTAGCACCGTCTGCGCGTGGAAGTGCGCCACCACACTGGCTCCCGTGCGACCCCGATCGCGCAACACCTGGAGCGTGTTGAAGTAGACATCCAGATGCCTGGCCTCCTTAGCCGGGCACCCCCACTCCCACTGAGGAAGGGGAGAGGTGCTCCCGTAAACTTGGGAAAGACGTCCACGTCATTGCGAAGGTAGAACCAGCCATGGTGCCAGCCCTTGTTGGAGGAAGGGGCCTTGCAGAAGATGTACGAGGCGGAGCGGATCACGAGGCCACAGCCCCCGCACGGGGGATCTCCCGCGTCTTCTTCGCACCAGCCGCCTTGGTGTACCAGTCGACGCGGGAGATGCGACGCCACAGGTCCCAGTGCGGGGGTACCCCGAAGCAACCCTTGCAGAGGGCGGCATAAATCGACGCCTGCGTGACGGAGTTGGGGGTGAGGTTGTGGAGCTCCAGCCCGTTGCTGAAGAGCAGCTCCCGGCAGAAGCAGCTCGGCGGCGACCCGAGCCCGCGCTCGTGGTAGGCGATGAAGCTCACCACGTACCACTCGTCGGGGTTCGGCTCGACATGGTCGCACGACGGCACAACCCGCTCCGGACGCTCCGTGTCGTTGCGAGGGCATAGGAGCCCCAGCTCAACGAGTCGCTCTAGGTCCGCCTCCGTCACGGTGCCCCACGGCCACGGCTCCAACCTGAGTATGCCGGCAGCAGCGGCATCGGTGGCAACAGGGGAGGAAGCCATGGCGAGCAAAAGACAAAGAGCTGCAGAAAGACAACGATGGCGGCCACGGCGGCGCTTCTCACTCAGGCAAACAACGAGGGCGAGGAGATGGGCAACGGAAGCGAGAAGACGAATGGCTCGCGATTTTTTCTTTTTACCTAGGTGGCAAATCGTGTTAGGTGCGGAGAATCCGCCGTATTAACTGCGTGGGACCCGCCACGATCCCAGCATCGCCGCCGGCCTCGCACACGCAACTGCCTCGACTGCCCCGAACCGCCGCGTCTGTCAAGTTTTGTGCCTCAAAAGGTGAGCCAAATCATTACGCTCGTTCGCCTCGATTCCACCGATACATTCTACTTCTCGACGAAGGAACCCCGGGCTCGAACAGTCGCCCAGGGAAGCCGAGTTATGGACAACAAACAGATGGGTCACGAAAATGGTCAGTATCCCGACGCCCGAGCGTCACAAAGGACATCCCGTGCTGTGTCCAAGTCCCAGTAGCGAGTCGATTAAGTGGAATCCATCCGTGGGAGGCATCAGGCCCTCGGGACCCATCGAAGGGACCCGAGCTCCACTAATTGATCCTCGAAAAACATTTGGAGTGTGCTCAGGCCACTAGCCGACCCCCAACGAACGGGCACGGACCTCCACTTGGACCAACCCGTTTGTACCTCACCGGAAATGCCGACTCGCGCCACAACACGGAAGTCGAGCAGGACCAAACCTTCCTCTTTCCAAAAAAGAGCGTGAAGGTCGAACTACAGAAAAATACATGGAAGGACCCGATCGATCTTCGATACGAAAACGGAGGTCGGGAACTTACCCTGCACCTTGGAAATAACACCGAACGACCTCCCTTTCACGACGGGAGGCCCGGGGGCTCCGTTTTCAAGGGATCACCTCCCCCTAAATAAATCAAAGAACATCCGAGGACTCGTAATCACAATTTTAAGCCTCCTCGACGGGAAGAGCCAGCTTGAGCCTGTGGAGGAATGCCTTCACTCCACCACAGGCTCGGCGGCTACTGTCGGGTACCAAAGTATAGGGTACCCAACTTCGATGCAATAACACATATTTCCAACACGGCCCAGTCCAGGCAAAGCCAGTGGAATCCTGTGAAGGCCGCGCTTACGGAGGCCCATGACGACGCTGCATCAACGCCAGCCTATCCTCGAGCGTACGGCACCCTCGGGCGCCAACTCTCCGATTCACCCGAGCCTTCGCGAGAGAGCTCGGGAAAGCGGCACCCTCGGGCGCCAATTCTCCGATTCGCCCGAGCCTCCCCGAGAGAGCTCGGGAAAGTGGCACCCTCGGGCGCTGATTCTCTGATTCGCCCGAGCCTCCCCGAGAGAGCTCAGAAAAGCGGCACCCTCGGGCGCCGATTCTCTAATTCGCCCGAGCCTTCCCAAGAGAGCTCGGGAAAGCGGCACCCTCGGGCGCCGATTCTCCGATTCGCCCGAGCTACCCCATCCCCCTCAGGCGCTATCTTTCTGAAGCATCCAAAGCACAATTGACCTCAGCGGAGCAATCCTGGACTAAAAGGGACCTCTCTGACCACTTTATAAGCACGGTCCCATTGGGGGGCCCGTGATACAGCTGCGCTCTGAACGCGCACGTTCGCCGTACCTACTGCCCCATCTCCTTTGGTAGGCGATCTGACGATCCCACTCCTCCCACGCCGCTACAGGGACGGTCAACCGTACAGCCCCCTGGGATGACGAGGGGATTCGCCAACTACGACGGCGACTGCCATGCCCCGGCCGCACGTGTGACACCAGGAAAAGGGGAATGACAGTGGTCCGGCAAACCCGAGGGAATGGGCAAGCCTTACGATCAGGCTCGCCTACCCCCTGAAAAGTACTTCACAAGGAAAAAGAAGCACCCGAGGGAGGACACTCCTACCGCTCCGTCCCATCGTGCCCTCGATGGCACCAGGGTCTCCCGAGCCTCGGGAGCTTATACTCAAAAGTCAAACTATCTACTCGTTACACTGTGCAGGGTCGGATGTGACGGCATTACGTAGTGCCACGCGGCAAACAATGACCAGCACTGTGAAACGCTTTGGAACTCACCAATGGAACAGCGGTGGATCAGTCGAATGACCAACGCCATACCGCCGAGGCGCCAAGACGAGGGCGTGGCTGACGATAGCCACCAGTCATCACCGACTCCGCCATGCCGAGCACTGTAACCACAGGGCAACACATGTAACTCTTGCCCCTCCCTTGTAACTATAAAAGAGAGGGCAGAGGCCGATCACAGGCAGGCTCTTCACTCTCGCACTCATTCACCACAAGACATACAATCTACAAACTCAATAACGCACAAGAACACTCATACCCACAAGAGACTCTGGAGCCCCTCCCTCTCTCGACTAGGCTTGTAACCCCTACTACAGGCACCCCGGTGCAAGGCAACACGACTCGATCTCACACTGGACGTAGGGCACTCATTGCCTGAACTAGTATAAACTTTGTGTTCCTCCCTACACACCATCCGTGATCTCAACCGTAAAACACAAATTTACTACCGGTGTTAGCACGCGCTAATCTAAGCACCGACACCATTGATCATCCAAGGCTAGACAGACCATTCAACGAGACCATCCCGTTGACAACATCCTTGGGAGTCTTCGAAGGGGGTAACCACTCGTACACATTTGGTAAATTTTTGTCAATTTTACTCTTTTGTCTCCTCTTTGGAACCTCTCAAGGTAGAAGAAGCACTTGGTGATCTGGATTGGGTGTTGGCTATGCAAGAAGAGTTGAACATCTTCGAGAGAAATCAAGTATGGACTCTAGTTGAAAGACCCAACACCAACATCATCGGCACTAAGTGGGTTTTCATAAATAAGCAGGATGAAGATGGAATGGTGACAAGGAACAAGGCAAGATTGGTGGCTCAAAGATTCACTCAAGTAGAGGGCTTGGACTTTAAAGAAACATATGCATCGGTAGCAAAACTAGAAGCAATCAGAATGCTTCTAGCCTATGCTGCCCATCACAACTTCAAGTTATATCAAATGGATGTGAAGAGTGCATTTCTCAATGGCCCAATACAAGAGTTGGTATATGTGGAGCAGCCACCGGGTTTTGAAGATCCCAAGTTCCCAAATCATGTCTACAAACTCCATAAGGTGCTCTATGGGCTTAAGCAAGCACCAAAAGCATGGTATGAATGCTTTAAGGAATTCTTGTTTAGACAAGGCTTTGAAATAGGCAAAGCTGACCCTTCTCTCTTCACTCACAAAGTTAATAAAGATTTATTTCTGTGCCAAATATATGTCGATGACATAATATTTGGTACTACTAACCATGTCTTTTGTGAGGAATTTAGTAGGACAATGACTAAGAGATTTCAGATGTCCATGAAGGGCGAGCTCAGTTCTTCCTCGGATTTCAAGTCAAGCAATTGAAAGAAGGAACTTTCATAAGTCAAACCAAATACACCCATGACATGCTCAAGAAGTTTGACATGGCAAATGCAAAGCCCATCAAGACTCTCATGCCAATCAATGGACATCTTGATCTCAATGAGGAAGGGAAAGCCATGGACATCAAGGTATATTGCTCCATGATCGGCTCTCTACTCTATTTGTGTGCATCTAGGCTCGATATTATGCTTAGTGTGTGCATGTGTGCAAGATTTCAAGCCAACCCGAAAGAGTGTCATTTGATGGCCGTTAAAAGAATCTTGAGATATCTAGTGCACACCCCAAACCTTGGCTTGTGGTATCCTAAGTGCTCTAAGTTCGATTTGATTGGGCATTCGTATTTCGATTACGCCGGTTGTAAAGTAGATCCCAAAAGCACTTCAGGGACGTGTCAATTCCTTAGACGGTCCCTAGTGTCTTGGAGTTCTAAGAAACAAAATTGTTTAGCCCTTTCTACCGCCGAGGCCGAGTATTTTGTAGCCAGTGCGTGTTGTGCGCAGCTACTTTGGATGAGGCAAACCATTCGTGATTTCGGATGTCACTTTACCAAAATACCATTATTGTGTGACAATGAAAGTGCCATAAAGCTTGCAAACAATCCCGTAAGCCACTCAAGAACAAAGCACATTGACATCCGACATCACTTCTTGAGAGACCACGAAACCAAAGGAGATATCGAAATACGCCATGTGAGCACCGAAAACCAACTAGCCGATATCTTCACTGAGCCTCTCGACGAGTCAAGGTTTTGCGCTTTGCGTAGTGAACTAAATATCCTTGATTCTCGAAACGTGGTTTGAAACCTAACACATACCTGTTTGCTTAAGCTAGGATTGACTGAAATTTTTTTGAAAAGTTCACTTATGTCTTTCAAAACTATTTTGGTTGAGTGCATGTGCAATCTTGGTTACTATATTTAATTCCTATTTTTTCTGACCAAGTGATTGCACAAATATTACTCTGTAACCATGACCTAGGTGAAGCCTAGTTTAAGTCTAGGTTCTCTGCTGGAAGGCAGGACGGCAGTGCCGCTCTTAGCCGTGGCAGTGCCGCGCCTTGCCAGCTTGGTGGCCCGTGGGCCACCTTAGTTAGAACGGTCGGGCCTCTCCTCTAAGTGCTCTCCACGCCCGTGACCGTTCCTTCCTCTCTTCATTCTCTCGGTATCTCCCTCTCTTTCTTCAAACCGAGAGAAAGGGCGACGGCGCCAGCCCCGGCAGCGCCGCACCTCCCCCCTGCCGCGCGCTTCTCCTTGCTGTGCCTGCTAAGGCTGGACTAAAAACTCAAAACTCGCTAGCTCGCTCGACTCGCTCGTTTATAGCTCGGCTCGAGTTCGACTCGTTTTATAATGAGCCAGCTCGTTTTATAACGAGCCAGCTCGAGTTGGCTCGCGAGCTGCTCGTTACCTCGTACGAGCCAGTCAATTCACAAGCCATCAAAGTAAAGTGCTTTTGTTATCTATATATATAGCTAACAAACTGACACATTTTAAATAGTTGCATTATCTATTAGATAGATGGAGTACTATAGTATATTATTATACTTATATATAGCATATTATTTTTTCATTTGATTATGGCTTTCTTTTGAATTATTGTTATTATTAAAATTTCGATAAATACATATACTCTCTCCGTCCCAAAATAGATTCATTCTCACTTCTCGAGAAGTCAAAGATATAAATGTTGAATATACTTATTAGTCAAAGATATTAATATCTATAATATATATTAGTATTATTAGATAGATCGTTGAATATAATTTCATAATATATTTATTTCAAGATATAAATGTTACATGTATTTTCTACAAATTCAGTTAAAATTGAGAAAGTTTGGCCAGCAAGTACCTCATAACGATATCTATTTTGGGACGGATAAAGTTTTTTTTGCATTTTTTATGTTTGGCTCGCGAGCCAAACGAGCCAGCTCGAGCTCACTAACAAGCCGAGCCGAGTAAGCCTTCTGGCTTGTTAGTATAACGAGCCGAGCTGAGCTGGCTCGTTATACTAACGAGCCAAAACGAGCCGAGCTGGCTCATTATCCAGCCCTAGTGCCTGCTGCCGGGTGTGTTGGGGACCTTGTTTCCCCTTCTTGCCGGCATCCAGGCTCCTTGATGGCGCGGTCTCTCCTTCCTTCTTCCCTCTCTCAAGGTAACTTCATGTCCTATGCTGAAATCGTGCCCGATCTATGCAATGTGATATTGTTGGTTAAGGAAAAGTGTTGTCTAGGGTAGTTTGATGAGTTTTGAATCAAATCCATAGGTTGAAATTAGCTGATCCATTGTTTCACAGGTTGAGAAAGTTTGGAGGCAAGGGAGCCTCTAGGCACGGCAGTGCCGGGCCCTGTGCAGTGAGCTTCTACCCCCAAATTTTTCCTCAACCGATGACACAGCAAATTTGCCCATTTCAACTCACTGCTTTGGTCAGCACTCACCTCTCCCTGTTATTGACACTCTCTTTCACTCACATGCATAGATGGCAGATGAAAGAAGGCGTGAAGGAAGGACGAAGGGCAACTTTGACGTGGGGGCTGGGTCCAGCAACCCAGCGCGTCCCCCGCATACCAAGCAGCCAGCCCGTCGTGGGGGTAGGAACACCGAGGGCAGAACGGATAGGCAGGCGATCCGTGATGCTGAGCTGGTTGAGCAGGCTGGCAGGACCATTCCAGATGGTGCTTGCCCAGAGACTCCAGATGACCTCACTATGTTCGATGGTGCGTATCTAGAGTGGGATGAGCATGATCATTATGTGCGTGCACCTGATGAGAGGAGGTAGCGGCGCAAGATCAGCTATTACAGCCAGTTCAGGGCTGTGCAGGAGCAGAGACAGCTTAATCCTTTTGCCAGGCGTAAGGATACTGATCTTGACTACAGGTTTTGGTCTGCTTTTCAGTCGGATTTCTATGAGTCCGTTCTCTTTGCTTCCAAGAAGTCCAAGATCGTTCCGATGAGGTATATTGATTGGGAGCACTTGGCTAGTAAGGATGACAGAGTATGCAACCAAGTCATCACTTTCTGCAAGAATAGAGGGATATATAATTTGATGGGTTTCAGGTTTGATTAGAACACCGAGATTCTATATCAGTTCCTAACTACCTGCTACTTTGACAGAGAGGATGATGAGTTGTATTGGATGACTGACATTCAACACTACCGAGTTGACTTCACTACTTTTGCTCGGATCCTTGGTTTTGGTGAGTGGGATAGGGATGCTTATGATCTTCTGGATGAGAGGGCACTTACTGAAGGTGAGTTGGCAGCCCTATATGATCATCTCGGTCATGCAGATGATTTGGTGAAAGGGCTGAAGAGTCAGTACTATATCTTGAACAACTTGTTTCGTCAGACTCTTCATCCTAAGGTTGGATCTACTTCTAACTTATATGGGACAGCAAGGAACATGCTTGCCAGGACACAGCCAGGTAATGGATCGTTCTCAGTGTCTCGCTTTCTTTGACGCGAGTTGATTACCACTTCTGAGGACGCTAGGAAGGCGCTACCTTATGCTCTATACTTGATGTTTGTGATAGAACGAGTGTCTAGCATTATCTTCAACAAGGATGTGTCCCATGAGCCATTTCGGTTGGACAAGACTCACCATTCCGGTGTTGGTGAGAGTAGGGCAGCCACCCGGTCTTCCACCAGGAGGGCTGCCCCGGCTTTGAATGCTCCAGGTCCTTCTCGTTCTGGCTCCCAGCAGCGTCCCAACTAGAAGAGCCGTCTCTCCCGCATGCTTTAGAGGATCTTCGGGGCTTGTATGCATGCTTCTCAGTCTGCACACAAGGCACGATTAGAGATTAGGGAGTCTTGTGAGATTCAGGGGCTACGACAGATTGACCCTCCTACACCTCCACCAGAGTTCACCGAGATGTCTGGATCCGATGTTGAGGACATCGATTGGGACCAGCTTGCACGTGAGGAGGAGGATCGTCCCGGCACGTCGTCTCGCGACGTACGCTTCACAGCCACCACTCACCGCCAGGGCCGTGCCGTTGTCTCCGATTCCGATGAGGAGGAAGAAGAAGAAGGCAATGACAACGACGACGAGGAGGAGTCTAGTGAGGATGATGATGAGTAGTTGTGTCTCGCTTTTCTCTCTTTTCTTCTTTTTTGGTGCTTGTTGCCAAAAGGGAAGAAGGGGATTAGAGAGGGGTACAATATCTTTTTCATCATTTTTACTAGTGTTCAGCAATGTGCAGCTTGTGAGCGTGTTCTATATCTTTGAGAGCTGCTAGTTTTAGAGTTGAGAGTGTTTCTCAAACTCATTTGGCTTGTAATAAGTACTTTGTTGCATTATTTTCATTTGGTTGTGAACCTAAGTACTTTATTTGAGAACCAGCTTGTGTTTGTGTGCAAACTAGTTGTATTTTATTTATGGTCTATGTAGGTGTTTTGCTTCTGCGAAGCTACTGTCTTCGGACAGAGCGGCAGTGCCGCGCCCAGGAGCGGCAGTGCCGGCCCCAAAGCAGCAGTGCCGCTCTATCTGACGGCAGCAGCTTACTCTGATTGTCTCACATGTCATTCGCATCACGTTTATAATCTTGACACTGTGTGCTGCAGCCCACAGAGACCATGGATGTAGGGGGAGACCTCATTTCACTCTAGTGTGTGAAACTTAGCGTTTTATGCTAAGTTTGAAAATTCAAATTCCATTCACACATTCAGGGGGAGACTCTACATTCAAAATCTCATTTAAAATCTCGTTGTATATTATCTTTTATCTCTCTAATCGTGTTGTCATCAATCAGCAAAAAGGGGGAGATTGTAAGTGCAATCAAGCCCTAAAGTGGGTTTTGGTGATAATGACCACGCGATTAGAAGACTAATGAGGTTTATCGAGATGATGGATAGGCAAAAGCATTAGGAGGATGTATTCTTATGCAGCTGGACCCCTAACAACTAAAGGATGCGGCATCCGGCTCAAAGGAGGTTTAAATTCATTTTTATTTTGAATTTGAGTATAGGAAAGCCGTACTATTAAGGGGATACAAAAGATTAGTTTAAAAGTGTGACCAAGTGCAAATCTTTACACTAAACACCCTCATTTTCTCTGCCTTAGACAACCACAAAATTCTAGCTCACTTTGCTCTGTCTTGGCAGCACCGGCCGAGCGGCACTGCCGCGACTTGTTTTGACCGTTAGACTCAAGGGGGCTTTTTAGTCTCCCTCCCGTCGCCCCCAACGGTCACCTCGACCATTTGCTCAGTTTCCAGACCAGAGAAGCTCTCCTCTTGCTCTCTCTCACTCCCAACAAGCTCTCTACTCTCCATTTTGAATCCAAGTTTGAATCTAGAAGAGTGTGAGCTGAATCTCAGCAAGAACAAGGTTCTCCCCACTGATCTTCAACTTCTCCGAGCACTTGGTTCACGTTCAACTCGGTGTTTTGCATTTTTCACTCTTGTAGCTTGCTCCTAGCCGGGTAGAGCGTCGCCCGGTGAGCTTGCCAATCTTGTGGCAGCCCCGGGAGGTTTGTAATCACCCTCACAAGCTAGTGGAATCACCCCCTCTTTTGAAGAGTTAACTCTCTTGATTTGAAAACGAGGATTGGGCTTTGTGAACTCAAGTTTTCTTTGTGGAACCTCAACAACGTGGAGTAGACAAGCCTTTGTGTCGAGCTGAACCACGGGATAAATCTTATGTCACTTGTGGTGCTAGTTTTACTCTCTACTTGTTGAGTTTCTTGATTTTTAGGGTTTGGTCCCGATCTACTTTTTGGGGAAGTTCTATCTGTGAAAAAGTGGTGCTCTAGACTCTACACAACCCAGGGAATCTCAGTAAATTAATAGATCTAAATTCCATTGGTTAAATTTTGAATTGTGTAGATTCTGTTCTGTGAGGTCCAGCACTGCCGCTCTAGAAGCAGCAGTGTCGGGCAGCCCAGTAGTGCCGCTCTCCAGGGCGGCACTGCCGCGCCAGGTTCTGACCTTTGTTTGCGAAGAAATTTTACAGGCCTATTCAACCCCCCTTCTAGTCCATTCTGTGATCCTACACTACTCTAGCAAACGGAATGATTGAGATTAGTATACAGGCTACGTTTAGTTAACAGTTGCAGTTGTAATTCTGCACTGTAGCACTTTCGTCTGTATTTGACAACTTTTGTCCAATCATGGCCTAACTAGGCTTAAAAGATTCGTCTTCTGCTGTACATGCAAATATTTCGTCTACATTTAATGCTCCACGCATATGTCGTAATATTGATGTGATTAATTGTAATTGTAATTTGCAGTGTAACTAAATAGGGCCACAGTCTTGCAGTGCAGAAATCACACCGACGTATTTGCAGTTTAGGTATATTTACAGTTGAGCGGTGCAGATAGCCTACTTAAGCTGGGGGTACCCTAGGCTAATACGCGTGCTTGCCGAATGGTTGCCGGCTTGCCCTTGTCCTCTTGGGTTTTGGCCCACTCCCCTCTCCTGGTGAAGCAGAAAGTCAGCAGGCGTCATGTTTCGTTGAGCGCCATGGCCAAGCTCATCAGTCATCAGATTAGACACGAGACGAGGAAACGTCCAACGGCGGAGCGCCCTTCTCCAGGTGAAATATTCTTTGCTTTTGCTGTTGCTAGTGGACGCGCACGCTACAGACGAGCCCCAGCGCTTTTGGCAGGCACCCATGCCAGTGCCATACTGCCATGGCCAGTGCCACGCAGAGAGATGCCCAACTCCAACCGATCAGCCACAACCGCTCTTTTGCTTCAACTAAACACCACATATTTTTTAACTTTAAAATAGTATTTCTTCTCACAACAAATCAGTTTCAATTAAAATCAGCTTAGCTTTTCAGCTAAAGCGAACAGATTTCCTTCTTTATTTTATTCCCTGACTGACTTTGGATGCTTATCGGCGTCAGCAGAGAGCTTCTCTCGTCTCTCGCCATTGCTGAGGGCTTCCCCAACGCGCATAGGTGGCGTGCTGCCCCAGTTGCCATGTCACTGTCGCGCATCCACGTCACACAATTGGTGGTTTCGCAGGTCTCCAGAGCAGCCTGCAGAAGCAGCATAGGCTTCATCTGACAAAAAGGTCGAAGCAGCGATGAGGCTCGCGTTGTGGAGAAGAGAAAACCTGTCTGACCATCCTCAGGTTATATGGACAACTAGTGGAAGGGGCGCGCCCTCGCACGTTTCGATAGACATAGATAAATATATATTGAAATCTTCAATACAGAATAATTAAGTAGACAGAGATAGTTGTAAGATTACATGATCAAATATAGATCAATAATAACTATAGATAGAACAAATAGTTTATAGATGAAACTCAAATTTTAATAGCCGATAAAATTCAATGCAAGGAAATTGGAGATACACAACCAATTTTCAGAATCAAACTGTTATTTTACAACCCAAGTTCTGATGCTAATATGCAAGTACTTGACTTGGAGAAAATGGCATTGCTTATTCTGCGCTTTCATTTGATCTTCTCCTGGTGTCAGTTTGGAAACAATAATTCATACGAGCCGATCCTTTGATGGACTCCTCTTGACGTATGCACAAATAAGGAACACATCCTCTGTTCTGGTAGATTGTCTTTCTTAGAACCTAATTAAGGCTGTTAGAACCCATGTACCTGATAATGTGGTACAAAAATTGTTTGTACTCAAATTTTAATGTTTCGAAAATAATATTATGATCAGTTGTGTGCATGTATGCTTGTAAGTCAAGGTTGAGCCAAGTTGAAACTTGGATACAAATAAGTGGATGGAAGCAAATTGAAGTGTACCTTTTGACTGTTTGATGCTCACGAATGATGGTTGGCTTGTCCAGGAGGAGGGATTTTTCATGAACTACACTTGATCCCAGGCAGATCTGAATACATAGCAAAGGGGAAATCCTGTAGTGCCTCCTTGGGCCAAAAAATGCATTGTTAGTGACAACACAAAGGAAAGTGGATGCCTACCTCTTAGAGAATTTAATAGAAAGGGAACTTTTACTTTTCTCACATTTTTCATGATCAGACATGGCTAGTTGAATGGCATGACCTTTTTTGACAGATTTGAACTTGGTTGGCTTGAAACATCTTATCCACTAATACAGGATTTCATTTTCAAGCATGCCCTTGGATTTCATTTACTGAAAGATAACTTCATTCACAATTCCCTCATAATAATTTCTAAGAGAAAGATGTGTACATACAAAAAAGACATAAAAAAGGGGAAAGAAAATATGTGTCAGCATGGTCATAACTATTACCGGAGGTAACTGGGAACAATTGTCTTACCTTCATATTCTTCTTCGGGCGGTGGATCAAAGGTTGGAAGCCTATAGTCATAAAAACAGCACATTAACAAAAATCACCAAGGTCTAAAAAACATGTCCTGATTCCTGAATTGATAGGGTCAATACAATTTTTTTTGTAACAAAAGATGGGAGAGGTAACTGGAAACAATTGTCTTACCTTCGTACTCTTCTTCGGGCGGTGGATCAAAGGTTGGAAGCTCCCTATAATCATAAAAATAGTTCATTTTAAAAAATCAGCAAGGTCTAAAAAACATGGCATGATTCCTGAATTAATAGTCTTATTACAATTTTTTTTGTAACAAAAGATGGGAAGGACCCTGAGATTCAATTAGCTAAGAAAGAAACAGGGTTCAAAGCAATCTGATTTTACAGATGTTATCAAGCAGGTATGCTACTGACAGGTTGGTTTGAGAACAAGACTAAGTCTAAAACACCTTTCAGAATCACCTAATGGAGAACACATAGAGAACTCACCAAATGGTACCTGGCAAGATCCTGAAATCAACATGTATTTTTAGGAAAGAGTTTTAGATGCACACCACTTGTATGTTGTTCGTAAGTTTGAAGGAGATAACTGTCCACAGAAGAATCAATGAACTGAATCAACATATTAGATGATATAGGCTATAGGCAATGCATATCATGGAAGAATTCTGCAACAAGAAAAACATTCTACCCTTCGAAGAATGGAGCATAGTTTGTAGGCAATAGTAACTTTGGATGTTACTGTGGGCAAGGCAAGCAACATTAAATTTTAATTTCCAACTACCCTTGCCAAAAATTATGTACATCATAAGAAAGAAAATAGGTATGCTGATATGGAAGAAAGAAGCCTAGGAAGGTACAAAATAATAGCTAGCACTGCACAAACTAATTAGCCAAGCAAGTGCTAATCTTAGATGAAAAAAAACTGAAATGATAGCCTTCATGAGGGCAGTTTAGTTAACTAATAAAAGAGAGCATGTGACATTTTATATAGTACAAATTTCAATTAGGCAATAGACTATTTTTTTTGCATAACAAATATATCTAATCTGAAGCAATGGACTATTCTTTGCATATAAAATATATTTTCTAGTCTTTTGAATCCATTGAACCCAAAATTTCCATTGCTGCACCTCATGCGCACATTTATCCAGAAACAAGAGAATGGCCTACAGTAAACTGATGCTGGAATCGATGAAAACTGGTCCGGTTAAATTAATTGCGGTAGCATCACATGAAAAGCAATTGAAAGAAGCATATCATTTTTTATCCCAACCTAATAAAGTAATATCAGAATCAACATGGAAATGCAATTAGTGGAGAGAAGCACACACGTTTCATGCAGACAGATGCAATATATTGCAAAAAAATATTGAAGAAGTGCGTAAAACATAATTTTAGGGCAACCAATATGCAGTTTTCTAAAGAGTAACAGCGATGGTTAGCTGTTAGCAAACATGACAATGTTGAGGCAACCAGCGATCACAGCATCAGTCTAGACCACAGAAGCGAAGTGCAGGAAGCCAGGAAACAAGATTGGATTTCATGGCAGGAAAAATTAGGTCATCATTGCATATGCCAAATTGCCTCAGGTCATTAAGAATACCAGAAAAGGACCACATATATGTAATAGTTCATCTGACTCCATATGCCAAATGCCTCAGATCCAAAACATATGGCAATGCCTAGAAAAAGATCACGAGGGACTAATAATCATGACCGCGTATCCTCATTTGCTATAGCCGTTGAAAAGATATGTGTTTTCAGCATCATTGAAATCAGCATGCGTAGAAAAAATTTGCAAAATAGCAATGACATGGAAACATGGTGAAACCTAACACATGGCAGTGTTATATTGTACAAAAAGGAAACTGTTTCCAACATCATTGGCATGGACATATGGCGAACCCCAAACGCAAAACATTAATGACATGGAAATATGGATATTATAGAAAAGGAAAATGTTTCCAGCATCATTGGCATGGAGCGAAAGTTGGATTTGAACCTGAGCTATTTACAGCAGATATTTATAGAATAGGAGCAGTAAGAAGTAAATAATGTTTAGGTTAAACTGATTTTATGAAAAACTGATTCAAGTAATCATAACTGTTGATTTGGAGATCTGACGAGGGGAAATTTTCATGTGACGTGGCTAGGGCTTTTGTTTCAGGAGCTAACGCTCCTTTTATCAATGATAACATGGAAACATGCTGAAACATAACACATGGCAGTGTTATATTGTAGAAAAAGGAAACTATTTTCAGCATCATTGACATGGACATATGGTGAACCCCAAACGCAAAACAGTAATGACATGAAAAATATGTCCAAAGCTATCGGAAGCA
This sequence comes from Eremochloa ophiuroides, assembly GCA_038502445.1. Classification (NCBI taxonomy): domain Eukaryota; kingdom Viridiplantae; phylum Streptophyta; class Magnoliopsida; order Poales; family Poaceae; genus Eremochloa; species Eremochloa ophiuroides. The sequence goes on from JAHLJS010000006.1 coordinate 62,196,352, forward strand.
CATGACATGTATGGTCTTATGATCAAATTGCAATAAGCACATCATTAGCAATGGCATATGCTCAGACTAAAAGAAAGAAAGCAGCACCATAGGCACACGCTTATATATAATGAAAAACTTATACCAGCAGTACAATGCACTGAGCTTTGCCGAAATTTCCTTGCCAGAAAACGAAGCTTAGAAAATAAATCCATAGAGGGATCAAGCAAGTTCATGAAGGGAGACACCGGATGGCACAATCGTCGGAGGCAGCCACCGGGGGGCTGACTGCCGCCCCAGCGTAGCCCATAGTGGAGAGTAGGGGGGTGGGGGGGCGCTAGCGGCAAGCGCTGCGCCGGAGCGCCACCGTGCCCTGCCCGCGCCGTGGGGAGGGGGCTGGCAGCACCCGCGACGAGCGCCACGCCGGTGGCCAGCCGGTGCGCCGCCACCTCTCCGACCTATGGTTTGCGTGCAGGCCACGCCCGATGCGCCACCACATCATAAGGGGGGGAAGGAGGAAGAAGGGAGGAAGGTGTACGTCACGATGCGAGGGGGAGGATGACGACGGCGAGCGTAGCCACCGCGCTGTCCGTCGCCGCATCGGGACTGAGATGGAGAGGAGAGCAGAGTCCCGCCGTGCCCCGGCCACGCCATGGGCCCGTGGGGAGGGCGCTGGCAGCGCCCACGAGGAGCACCGCGCCGGTAGCCGTCCGGTGTGCCGCCGCTCCGACCTAGGGTTTGCGCGCAGGACGTGGGGCCGGGGAAAGGCGCGGTAGCGGCACCGTCTGGACACAGCCCCGCCGTGACTTCGCCGGCGGCGTTCACCGGCAGGGAAAGAGGATGCACGCGCCATGCAGTGCGGCGCTGCCCGAGGTCGTCGAGGTCGTCGCCGCGCTGGCCGCCTCGAGAAAGAGAGAGGAAGAAAGACAAGCGAGGGGAAAGGTGTAGCGGAGGCCCGATTGGGCAGAAGCCGAGGACGCTGTGTATGTATATACGGTAAAAGGAGGAGCGGAAGCTGGATTTGGACATGAGCTATTGACAGCAGATATTTACAGAGTAGGAGCAGTAAGAAGTAAACAATGTCTAGTCTAAGCTGATTCTATGAAAAACTGATTCAAGTAATCATAACTGTTGATTTGGAGATCTGACGACCTGAAATTTTTCAGGTGACGTGGGCAGGGCTCCTCTTCAAGGAGCTGACGCTCCTTATCAGGTTTAAAAGCAGTAATGCCTCCGTTGCGAGATCCTTGATCTACGTGGAGCGAGAACTTTGGTTGAGGCTAACAACCCGTGTAGCTAGCGATGGTCGTGCCCTGAACGACCGATCCGTCGACTGACCAGAATGAGCACCGTCGTTTGCCTTGTCTTTACCATGCATCATGCACGCGCTTTTGAATGGACGACAAGACAAATCGAGCTTTCGTCGCTTCATGTCCATGCGAATGTGTTTCCTTACCCTGCTAATAATGCTTCTAATTGCGTACTTTTCTATCAAACAAAAACCATGACAGTGTCTCGCTTTCAGCTGCCCTCTTTTTTTCTTCCTAAAATATAGAAGAATAGATGTTCGACGATCCGTGTTTGTGAGTTGTGACAAAGCAAATACTCCAGTACAAACAGGGTGTCCAAGACATACTATTTCTAGGATGCAACAGTATTTTTCTTCTACAACATCTTCCGAAATCAGTCACAATTAAACTAAGCAGTGCCGAACAAGGCTAGTAGTGCACCGCTAACTGAATATTAACTGATCAACTGTGAGACGGCTACTAGCTAGGGAGGGTGATGACGCTGCCTAACCAACTCGATCGTGTCCAACGATAACTAGTGCTGCCATTTTAGGTGTTGGGGGGGCTCTTTTCAGCTAGTATCAATCACTTCGCGTTAGTTGCCGCTACTACTGAAACTGCACCCCTAAACACCGCGATGATGATGTACGTACTATTATAGTTGGGCCGTCGTCTGTCACATGTCATTCCATGCCTCTTCCTGCACGCTACTAGATCGAGATCATTCCAACATTTATCATTCAAGCACAACAAAAGGCCTAGACATTCAACTAGCGTGCCAAAAAACTGACAGATGATGTTTGCTCGAGGATATGGAGTTAAGATGAGCATCAGATCAGAATCGATAGGCCAGAGTACGTAGGCCGGTAGCTCGGGTTGAGCTTTCCTTGGCGCATGCATTGTCTCTCCGTTTCGTGTTGGACGGGCGATCAAACGGTGGACGACGTTGCGAGACGGCGGAGACCCCTAGCCGTGCGGTATCCTCTGTTTATTCCCTGGTTGGTCCCGCTGCCGTTAATTTGTACGTGTTAATCAAATCGATCAATTAGATTAGATTCCTACCTAGAAGTAAGTAGGAAATTCAGTGATGTCGCACGGTGGTTTTACGCGACACAATCGCATAGAACGTTTTTCTCCTGCCTTATCGTTATCCGCACTGGCGGAGCCAAGGCCCGGCCATCCTGAGCCAGTGGCCGGGCTCACCTGACCAATCCATGTAGATATACATATGTTTATACACTCACGTTGACCACGGAAACACGGACATACACATACACTTTGGTACTAGCAATAGCAATGGTTAAGGGTTGTGTATTAACCTATCTATGCAACGAGTAATACAAAACAATTAACTTCTTTTTAGAAGATCTAGGAACGAGTAACATATATGGATATAGATGCTGACTACGATCAATTTAGTCCTCTGGTCATATCATTTGCTTGGTGAGGAATACACAGACACACATTCTTCTTGCTTCATGTATAATTTGTTCTTTCTGTTCAAATATAATAATAACTTTTTGATCTATGCTAAACTTCAAAAGGTCATAGGCAAAAATTAAATGCATACACTACATGCAAACGCACGATATATAGAAATTAAAAACAGCTTCAATTTTATAAAAAAAAAGTTACTACACGTGGGGAGTCAAAACCGTTTTAATAGAAGCTGGAGCTCAACCTGTATTTTATTTCGTCACGCCTAGGCTCAACAGAAATCCTAGCTCCGCCACTGGTTATCCGCAATGCAAAATTTCCATTGGAAGTCGCATTATTTGAAAAAAAGGACATTTGTTGCTTGTAGCATCGGTAGATATGCTAAAAAAAAATTGCTAGCGGATCATCATCCGCACCGCACCAAATTCAAATCATGATGATGCTGGTGGACGACGAGAGTACGAAGCTGAAGATATTTCTGTTCCTTAATTAAACGACAAAAAGGTTATGATCGCGCACGTTTAAATACATGTAGTACTAGTACACTGGATGGAACAGAGAGGTGACGGGTACTATTTTGTTTATCAGACCCCGCAGAGGCGCAGACCGGAGACTAATAAATAAATTAGGCTATTTTCGCTAAATTTTAAAATCGTTTATTTTTTAACGGTTTTGTAGTATTTTTCTCTCACAAGAAATCTGCATCAGCGTTTATTTTCAACGATTTTAGCTTCAGCGAACAGAGCCTTAGTCACGCTCAGGGAAATAATGCTCATGTAGGAGTACTGTGTAGGAGTATGTTTTATTCAAATAAATCATTTCCATAAAATCATAAAAAGACTCAAAAAGCATGTCCAGCGCACATGATGCTTTGCAGGTCACAGAACGTACGTGATGCGTATCGGATTATCACATGTACTGTACAGGTACCGGCGTACTGCACGCAGGAACAGAAGAAAAAAGGGAACAGAAATGTGAGGACTGAAGGGGAAAAAGAAGAACTCTAAACGTTGCGATCACGCATGTTTACATACGCGTACTATTATCAGGTCACGACAAGAGAAATCGACGCGACGACGACAAAATACCGCGCTTGCTCTCTCTCGAGTTTCGACAGATGTTTTTGTCGTGCAAATTTGCATTAGAACAGAACAGTGACGCAAAGGGCATGGCGATGCAATATGCATCGTTCCACTCTTTTCCTTTCTTTTTAGGCTCCGTTTAGTTTTTCTGTTTGTATGAAGCACTAAATGAAGTACCACATGTTGTATGTTTATATTTTTTGTCTGTTTATCTTGAGATGAATCTTTTGAGTCTACTTGGGACATGATTGGATAAAAGTTATCAAATATAAACGAAAATACTACAGTGTACTTTTTCTCCAACTTTTTTTCAACTTAACATAGCCTTACTATCTCTGAGCTTATTGCTGCCACTACTACTCTAGTACTAGTATATACTAGTACTAGTGAACTTACTATCTCTGAGCTTATTGCTGCCACTACTACTCTAGTACTAGTACTAGTGAACAACAGGGAGACAGACAACAGTGTTTGCCAAACTTTTTGGCGTCTACAGTAGTCCTTAGACAGCAGCTAGCTCGGAGCTGGCATGCTAAAAGCTATAGCAATCGAGTGCACTATCTACTCCAACTAGCTATTATTTTTTTAATAGTACTTTAAGGGCAGGTCATACACACAGCGTTTCTCGGGTTCTGTGTGAGCTAGGAACGAGCAAATAGCTGGTTCGATTTTCTATGTATATTCTCTTTTCTAATATATGCTAATGTGTACATTCAAATAGCAAACCGACTCAGTCTTATTGCGGACATCCTTACTGCATGGGGCTAACATGACTTCCAAAGAAGAGGCAAGCTAAGGAAAACAAAACAAAAGCATGGGCAAAACGCACAGGATGATTAAAGACGGTCGAGGTGGTATGGGCATCAATCAATGACTTGAGTTCGTTCATCATGCACAGTGCTCTTGACAAAATGATGGGGCGTAATGGCGGTAATGCCTCTCCTGCTTTGTTTTGTCGCGGGACTTCCGAAACCCTTGTGTAGGCATAGGCAATTGAATTGCTACTGTCCTAGTAATACTAGGCGCTGTTTAGTTGTCAAAATTTAGCATTATTTCTCATGACATCAATTGTATTTTCCACTTGCATGGAGTATTAAATGAAATAGCAACTATTGCATGTTTGTACTTTTTGCCTGGTTAGCTCGAAATGAATCTTTTGAGTCTACTTGGACAATAATTAGACAAAAATTGTCAAATACAAACGAAAATGTTATAGTACAGTTTTCACCTCCTTTTCAACAACTAAACACCCCTAGTACCAACTAGCGTGTCCTTTAACACAGGCGCCGACCAAACATCCCTGAAAAACGTGTTTGAACTTTGAAGGAGCACCATGCGCATGCATGTCGCAGGCAGCTTATGGTCGAGTAGCACCAAAGCACCCCACTGTAACTTGCCATTGTGTACGTACTGTACGCCTACTTTCACCAATCAAAAAAGGAACAAAAAAAAGGACTTGCCACTGTTTGCGCTATGAGAAAGCCGGCACGGCCGCTGTGTCCGTGTCCGCATCTGCGTGGCCACGTCCCCTCCCATTCGAAGACAGTCACGGCTGCCACGTCCTGCCAAAATAAAACGGTGCGTGCCAGCCGTCAGTTGGGACTGGAGGCACGAGGCAGCCACGGCGGGCGCACGGCTCGAAGTCGAAGACCCGTGTGCTGGCTGCTGGTGCCGCGGCACCGCTGGCTATCTTTTTTTTTTTTTTAATTTTTTACAATGACCGCTGGCTATCTTTGCTTGCGCGCGGCGGGGCCAGGCAGTTGGGCCGCTGCAGGCTGGTAATTAGCTTCTTACCCGAATGCAGTTGGGCCGTGTCCCTTTTTTTGCTTTTGATGAAGTCTTCGGCTTGTAGGCCGGCCCGCGACGCCGCTAGGAGATGCTGAAGGATCCAGGCATTCAGCCCGTTTCGATAGGTGTGAGCTCGGCTTCGAATGGAAGAAGGCCTTCGGAGAAGCGTGTACAAGGCAGCCAGGTAGATTGCTCTTGTACTTTTTTTTTTCGACGAAAAAAGAATTATATTATATGATAGCTGGGTACATCAATCTGTTACAAACACTCTGAATAAAAAAAAATACCCATGCTGTAAATAGCATAACTCAAAATCTAATCTATTTAATGTTTTGTAGTATGGATGACCGCATAGGCAAACACTCGGCAAATGACCTGAGAACAAATGCCCAACGAACGACGGCCAACATTCCTATAGGCGGAATTAAGAAAATTCTTCGTTCTGACGTCTTCTTTCTCCTTCTTTCTGCCACTGAAGAATGAGGAAGACTGATCTGAAACATGCTCTCCCTAATATTTTATTATGGCCAGATCTAACCATAACAAAACAGAGAAGAGACTTGAGAAAATTATTCTATGGCGACGACATCATCTCCGCCTCGATGCCGCTGTCCAGAAACAAAGGTCTCCATGTCGTCATGTTGATGAAGATGCTGACGTCGAGGTTGCCGCCCTCATCTTCAACGAAGCCGCTATGGAGAAGACGATTCCACCCTTCTCCTTCGCCGTCGCCGGAGAAGAGAAGAAGGAGGAGATAAAACTCCAATAGCAATAACTTTGGCATAGAGAGACACTAACCCTAATGACTCGATCTATTAGAAAAAACTTATTAAAAATAATGGATCTCCGCTCTCTTTAACCCTCGGCAAGATGCCGGAGGAGAAGGGAGGAGAATCAACGGTGGTGGACGGAGAGCGGCGACGGCGACAGCGGCTCTAGGGCACAGGTCCCTGTTCACTTCTTGTCGAGGTCAACACCATGTGCTCTTATAAGCGTTAGATTACACAGTCTGACTGTGTAAATGGTTGTACACAGTTAGCAGACTCGGTTTATGTCCAACAATCGACAAGGAACGGTTCAAATATGGTTTTACTCGGTGAGTTGAACGTTTAGGCAACATAGTTGTTCAACAACCAGCGGCAATGAAAAATGATGTGCTCGTGTCATGCCCTATAGGAACTCTGTCTACTTTTGTCCGTGAAATATACATGGTCTAGTGGTTTTTTTTTCGAATTACACAGTACAGACACAGGCGCTCACAACGCATACATACTTACCCCTGTGAATCCACGCACCCAAATCCTACCCCTATGAGCATTTTCGAAAGACTGCGCCGGCAAATCTCGAGATTGACGAAGTCACAAACGCCTTACTGTAGTCTTATTATTGGACCACAGGTCCATTCGCAAAATATACATGGTTTAGTTATCAACTTATCATCAATTTTGTTATTTTATTTGGATTAGAAGTCGTCATTGTATTTTTGCTAGGAAGTTTGAACTATACATAGTGGCATGTTTATTTCTTGTAAACAAGTACAATCCCGCGTACACACCGTATAAATAGTGTAAACGCTACACGAGGCCTCACCGACCATCTATCAATCACCGGTTATGCAATTAATGACCATACAACAACATTTTTCATGGTTATTATATGCTAGTAGTCACAAACAAGTGCATGGTATCACACGCCTAACCCACAACCGGCTGCACGACCAACACAAGATGGGAATTCATAAGCTTTGAACAATTTAATAGAGTCGATTTTGGCTCTCTGTCGGAAATAAGCGCAACAACCCCTCATAAGGATCACTGATCGGAGCCGGAGACTAACACCACCCTCCGCTCAAAAATCCACCACCATCACCACCACCAGGCCATCTAGGTGTGGCAAACACCAAGAGTAACAAGATCTAACATAGACCTGAATCACCCAACTAGTGCAACGAGATGCAAATCACTAAGCAATGCACTAGAGGGTCTCCAATCTAACCCAAATGTGATCTATCACAAGTGTATGCAAGTGAGTGGAGTGTGGTTTCAACCCTCAAGAGGTGTGCACATTAGTATGGGGTCCCAAAAAGACTGGCTAAGGCCGGCAACACGGTCTGCCGGTCTGGGGCACTGGACACACCGGCTCGATGATCCCAACCGTCCAATTCCAAGGACTAGTATGCTGCTAGTGGCACTGGACACACTTGTTCAGTGATCACGCCTGAAAAATAATCTCTAGATTTTTATGGCAGTGCACTGTCCGTTGCGCTGGACACTATCCAATGAGTGTTAGACGCTTGCGTGCATGAAATCGATAGCCTCTGGAAAATAGGATGGAGCCCTGTCCGGCGTACCGAACAAGGCACAGGACGCACAATCCAGTGCACATCGGACGTACACATGTCCAGCCCTTCTCGTGTGCATTGGAGGCCGCTCTGAATTATGCCTTGCCTGCACTTGACAATCTTTCTGTCCGGTGCACTGGACACCCTTGTTCGGTGCCACCTAGTGGTAGCAAGACAAGCCTAACTTTGCCTCATTCTTCTTCTCTGTTGCAAATGTGCTAGCACATGGAGGTGGAAGGCCTACGGGTTGTCAACTTCTTTTCTCGGAGAAGAAACAATGACGGTATTTGAGGAATAAGCATCGGCTAACTCTGTGCCAGCAGTCGCGCTAAGACAGAGGATGCAAGCATTATCCGAAATAATTGGGCGTAAAAGCGTCTATAGGTGGCTTTTCAAGTCTGTCGTCAAATCCCAGGGCTCAACCCTGGACAGGCGGTGGAAACTACCAAGCTAGAGTACGGTAGGGGCAGAGGGAATTTCCGGTGGAGCGGTGAAATGCATTGAGATCGGAAAGAACATCAACGGCGAAAGCACTCTAGGTAATCAAAGTTATTATTTTTTGTATTAATAGAGTAGCCCATAACCTAGAAAGCTTAGCTATTCAGTCAAAGAATTCTTGTATTTGGGTCTATATTTGAACCCTTAGCTTCATTATCGAAGCCCTGGTGACTGGTGAGTGGTGAACGATGTAACCTTTCTTTTTTTTTTCTCATCAATAAAGCGCACCAGATAGCTTCCCTAATAAACACTACCACAGATCAGTAGTTTGCCTAGCTGAGGCGTACCCAAAACCAGGCATACCACGGCCCAATGCCAGATCGAAGCCCATGGCCCAAAGTAGCTGATACATCTCGGTGGTTTTTTTTTTTTTGAAATGCATCACATGTATTAATCCTTAGGCAAAGGCAAATCGCCAGATACAATATCCATTACATATGATGGAACTTTACTCATATAAATACATGAGCCAGGATGTAAAACATAAGCCCCGTGGGCCGCTAAACAGCCAGCTACCTTATTACAGCTTCTATTACAAAATGAGACATTACAAAAAGAAAATTCTGATTGCATCATGTCTCGAATATTGAACACCAAAGCCTTAATACTACTTCGATCTATATTTGTTGACTTAAGGGCTATTGCCAGAACCATGGCATCTGTTTCTAAAATGATTCGCGACATACCTAGCTAAGCTGCATGAATAAGGCCGATGAAGCATGCCGAATATTTCCAGCCCCAGCTGCCAATATCTCTCCATTCAATGTGTGTTTGGTTTGTGGACAAGGGTGGATGGGATATGGATATCCATAGATTTTGGGATATGGATATCCATGTTGCCTATTTGGTTGGATGGATGTGATGAGTCATTTTTCTGTTTAGTTGAATAAATGAGATTACCTGGAATGAGAATACTTGACTAATTATATCTATTATTTAGAAATAATAACAACTAATTACAATCTTAAAAATATGTGTCGACACTAATCTTGCCATTATAATCACTAATTTAAAATAAAATATATTAATTAGCACTAAGCTACTTTAATTGTCACACTAAACATGTGCTAATCAACATGTGGATATCCACATCCGTCAGATTTCTGAGAACCAAGATATTCAGCACCTACCTAAAATATTCCCTGTCCTGGATATCCAGATTCAGTTGGTCCATACAACCAAACACCTTGTGTTTAGAGATATCCATATTCCATCCATAAATATCCATCCAACCAAATACATCCTCGTATTTTTCACCGCAAAACTCCATCCTCCAGATCTTGTCTCCGGATCAAAAGAACCATCTGAGTTGGCAGGCCAAGTCTTCCGGTGATCCCAAGTCCCACAGGTACCTTTCTCAAAAAAAAAAAAAAGGGGTCCCCCAGGCACCTCCTTCCCCAGTCGATGTGGTCATATTTCAAGTGCCGCGTCCGCGAATATTAATGGCTACTATTTTTCAACCGGCGGCGGCCGCCGGTGAATGGGGTTGGGCGAGCGACCGCGGGCGCGGTCCATCTCATCTGGCCCTTCGTCAATCTGGCACAGCGGAGGGAAACTCCTGCCAGATCGATGTGACTTCCTGGGGCCAGCGTGCATAGACTGTTTCCTTCATGGCGTCGCATGGTATAATAGTCCTTGCAAGGCAGGAGGAGACTGGAAGAAGAGAAGAGGAAGAGAAAGGGAAAGACCGAAGGAGAGACGGAGGAAGCAAGGTTGCCATACGCTTTATGGTATTTCTGTTCCTGTTTGCGCTTGTTATCGATTCCTCATGGTTTTGTGTGTGTGTGGGGGCGGGTGAGCTCGTGGAGCCAAAGGGGTGATTCCTTGCTTGGCTAAAGGTTTGGCCTTCATTTCTCGCCTCTTCCGCATCTTTAGCTGTCGTGATTAACAAGACAGCAAGACCTCGGCGGCGGCAAACCGTCGAGCACCTGCTAGCGTGTCTGTGCCACCGGGTAGATAGCTTCGTACTGCTTGTGGTGCCAATAATTAGTTTTGTGCTGCTCCTCTCGCTTCTTTAACCTGCTGCTTAATTCGGTTCCGTCTAGGCATTCTGGTTTTGATATGTTGCTCTGCTTCCATAACGGACTCTTAGTTGGTTCATGCTCCTGAACTTGCCTCAGGAATATTTGATGAATTGCATATTAATTATGAAGTTTTGAGCGAAATAATAAGTAATATACTTACCGCATCTAGCAAGAACTGAGTCAAACTGCACGACGAGTTTCCCATGACTTAAAATTAAAAATTGCACAACTTTGTAGATGATAAGAATAACGCCTTAGCTCTTGTCTGCTAGTAGTTTATAGAATAAAGGCACAATTAGATAAGTGTAGTTGTAGTAGTACTTAATAACTCTTAGATATGAGGAAATAGAAATCCTTACGGTTGTCAGTATACATCGTGTATTGGATTTCTAATTTATTAAGTGGATTTTGTAATTTTATTCAGTTGGTTAACAATTTCAGGACTCAAGAGACAATGCCAGCCCCAGCCCCACCAATTCGTCTGGGAGTTCCAACTCCCTATATAACATCTCATGGATCCAAAGTTGCACGCCTACACATGTATGACTGGATTGTGCTAATTCTTTTAGCTGTATTGGATGGAGTTCTTAATATAATAGAACCATTCCATCGCTTTGTCGGATCAGAAATGATGACAGACCTCAGATACCCCATGAAGGGCAATACAGTGCCATTTTGGGCTGTGCCGGTAACATACTGTTCTCTTGTAGTGTTACCCTGTCAATTCCGATGAGCCTCTTGAATACCTTTTCTTCAAATCATTCTTATTCAGATAATTGGTATCGTTGGGCCTATGATTATCATAACAGCGATATACTTTAAGAAGAGAAATGTATATGATCTGCATCATGCCATACTAGGTACACCCACTTTCTTGCCTGATTTGTCGTGCTAGTTTATCCATTTAGTACTTATTCTGAAATCTAGCTTGTCCTAGCAGGTCTCCTATTTTCAGTGCTTATCACTGCTGTAATAACTGATGCGATCAAGGATGGTGTTGGGCGACCACGTCCAGATTTCTTCTGGCGTTGCTTCCCTGATGGAAAACCTGTAAGATTCATAACTTTTAGCCAGACCTTAATAATAACTCACTTGAAGCCCTTGTGCAATTACATTGCATGTGAATTGTATAAGAGAGCTTACGAATTTACTTGGCCTTTAGGATTATAACAACTTTACCACAGGCGTCATATGCCATGGTCAGGCGAGTGTTATTAAAGAAGGTCATAAGAGCTTTCCAAGTGGTCATACTTCATGTAAGTGACATTATTCTTTACGAACTAGATAATACCCTGCGTTGCTGCGGAAAATTATAGCATTGTATATTTATTTACACATTTGATGAAACATAATGTATTTTGTGATACACACTAAAGTTGCTAGGATATATCAAAGTTATAAAAATCAAATGACAAAATCCAACATGAATAAACAGGTACTATAGACATATGAAAAAAAAATCATGAGTACTAATTAATTTAAGAAAACTAAAAGAACTCCTATAACACAACTCACTATCTAATTTGCACACACCCATAGCAACCTAGCGCAACATATGCTTTTATATACACGTCTTTTCCTCTTATCCTCTCCCATCTGCTCTAAGATGAAAAAAGGCATACTCTCGGCATCGTTACATGGCTGAGGAGCCCGTAGTCAACACTCGTTGCATCCTTGTTGTAGCCTAGGCAAAACCTCGGCGTTGTGCGGAGGCTGCTGCCCCTGGAACTCTCATCAACCATCACTGCAGCTAATCACAGCGATAAGATTCTAAAGATACGCTTAATTGGCCCGCAAAAGATGATGTCATGCGCACGGCCAGGTGCAGCACTTCAAACCATGGTTGTCGCTGCGCCACTCCGCGTGCACCTCCATGTTGATGCTAAAGAAGCAGTTTGGACACATTTGGGGAAGGTGGTCACCCTCGTTTGCATCGTTGGTTTGCTAGCAAATACGCTCGCGATTTTTAATATCCTGCTTGCTTTCAAAAGACGAAGAGATTATTTGCATGGTGGAGGACAGTGCAGTCCATATGCTGCAGCACTGCGCCTGCTAGCTGGACATCCACGCTTTGACCGATGGCCGACGCCAGCCAAACGCTTCATTTGCCTTATGGATGCCATGCGATGACCGTACACTTCCGCCGCCCTTCATCCTCACCACGGTGTATTTTTAGGCAGCGTTGGGGGGGGGGGGGGGGGGGGGGGGGGGGGCATCGGATTCCTGCAGCTTCATCTATCTCCACTGCAGGTTTTCGTGGTCGGGGGATTCATTTTATATGGAAGATTCGAGGGATGCCGTAGGCGATTAAAATCATGGTGCATGCGTAATGGCTGGAGGCGTTTCGAGTGAGAATGCATGCATGATGTCTAGTGGGGGAGGTATACGCGAATCGTCGCAATTATGTTTGCACACATGCGTTAGGCTTTGAAGGGTGAGAAGCCATGGGTGGACAGCGACCATCGGCCAGTGCATGACGGGGAATAGAGATCGACCAGCAACGATCGGAGGATGGCTATACATGCGTAGTGATCTGTGGATGTGGGACCCTTGGATGACGTGGCTTCACGAAATTACAGGGAAATCTGCTAGTGGGTTCCTCCTATTTAGGTATAGTAGATATATGGAGTAGCCCCATGTTACTAGAACTAACAGTTTGGAAAATGTCCTATTTTTTTTGACACGCTAACTACCTTCTCAGCAGTTCAGTGAATATAACAATTGGTGCCTCTTTTTATAGGTTCCAATCTTTGTTTTAGCTACTGCTGATAATTTGGTGTATAAGCATAATCCACATATATTGACAAAGTAGTACATCAACCTGTGCTCCTGCATGGATAGTAATTTTAATAGACATAAGTATTACAAGTTTGTGGATAAATTTAGGATCTACAACTAATAAAAGTTGTTTGTTGTCTCCCATTTATTCTCGTATTATAAATCAATACTGGCGTAGGTGCTTTATAATCTTAATCTGATTGTGATGAACTAAAATTACCAAGTACTCAATATGTTTATCCATTCCCATTCAGTCTTTACTCTTTGGATTGCACTTTCATGCGTATTTGACATGTGTTTGGTTAAATCCTTAGCTTGAGCTATGTGTTTAACATGGAAATCAATTATACTCATTGCTTCTTGCATACGTGTATATGTGGTCTGCATGGTGACACACATTATGAAGTATACCTTTTTTTATATTAACAATTGAAAAAGTGGGTAATGCCAAAGGTAGGTAATTTAGAAACAGATTTAGGAGATTATTTTATATGTGAACTAGATTATTTCTCATAAAGGCACATGTGAGTCATTTAGATGAATATTTAGAGGGTTACTTTAGGTTATTTTTAATAATGACAGAGGTTGATAGTTTGGATATAGGTTTAGGGGTTACTTTAGACTATTTTTCAAAATGGTAGAGATGAGTAATTATTTAGAAAACAAAATATATCCAATGTCAAATATTATCAATGATAATTGGTGTCTATAGAATTGATGGCTATTTGTTTCTGTTTTTTGTGAGAAATTCTAGGATTTATCTTATTTTCTAGCGTGTCTTGTAAAAAATTCACATGAGGGTTCAAAAAGGAGTAAGTAATTGGTAATAATAAGATTAACGCTTGCTAGAACTGTAAAACAAAAGCTAAGCTATGAATTGCACACATAGTCGGGGCCCTAGGACCGGCAGGCTCCATCTCTGCGTTAGTGGCTAGCTCTACCGCCGAGTACCCAATTGGTCTCCAAAGTTGTACTTCCACTCAAGATGTTTTGTAGCGGTGTGTTGTGCGTCCTGTTTCATATAGTAATAGTAAGATTAGTAGTGTTTTTATTTATTTATTTTGCTAGGAAGTAAGATTAGTAGTTTATTTGTTAATACTTGGCTTTACTATTTTCGGCCCCACCTTGAAATATTATGGCATGCGTTCACGTTGGTGGTAGTAAGGCTGCTCTATTTGATTCCCTCAAGCCATACAGTAGCCTCGATCTGGTTCTCAATTCATATTTACCTCCTAACTGTTTTAAAATCTCATGGACGTTCATTAACATTTCATAGCACAAGTTATTCTTCTCTCTTGAGTCATACGAGCTTTTCATTCCATCTGTTATTATCTGGTGGATTACTCAAAGATTTATGTTTATCTTAGGGTCTTTTGCTGGCCTTGGCTTCCTCTCATGGTATCTGGCTGGTAAAATCAAAATATTCGATCATAAAGGGCATGTTGCAAAACTCTGCATTGTCTTTTCCCCTCTGCTTCTTGCAGCATTAGTGGCAGTTTCTCGAGTTGATGACTATTGGCATCATTGGCAAGATGTATGTACTGGTGGATTACTTGGTAAGTATTGAGTAACACCCCCTCCCCCCCTCCCCCATTCTCTCTACAGGCACCACAAAGAAATGTTAATGTTAAAGCACATATGGGTTTTTTTATGAAATGTTTGTACATGCGATTCTCAAAGTTCAAGTTATTGTTACATTTGTAGGGTTGACGGTTGCTTCCATTTGCTACCTGCAATTTTTTCCACTACCATCTGATGAAAATGGTATGCTTCTAACTCTGTCCTTAATAAATTGTGCTTAATGTTCTGTCCATATTTGCTAATCTCAAATTATAGTGAATACTTGGTTGGGGGTGTATAACCTGGGTTTACTTGAGGTTGTTTCCAAGTAATGAAAAAGCAATCAAGCCTGGACTTGAAAAATAAATAATCATCCAATATTTATGTATAATTTCTGAGGTGCCGTACGTTTGGTGAGTGGTGGTAATTGCTGTGTAATGAACTAATGACCCAATGTCTTTAAGAGGAAGAGTTTCATTTTTTAATAAAATGATGCAGCTGGACTAACATCGCTGAAGAATGTTTTTAACTGAATAATTGGGGTCTTGTTGATAGATATTTTCAATTTCAACAGTTGAATAATACCTATGAAAGTTATTCTTAACCTGCCTCAAAATGCTCTGGATCAGGACTTTTAACAATATTGGAGTTAATAGCTTTCAACAAATTAGTCTGCCTGCATGAAAACTTGCACCTAGGGTCTTTCTTCTCTCCCTTGATCTTTTTAAATCTTCCTGAATTGCACGCTTGTGTCTAGCCTCTAGCATGCTCCTGCTTTGGCAGTGTCACGAGTGTAGAGAGATTGACGAAGCTGCTACGTAGTACTGCTGTTAGTTTAGGACATGCATGAAAATAGGACATGGTGCAGTGCCTTGATTTTTGACAGTTTGTCTTGGTATACACCCTGTCATTGCTAGTCCTTGCACCAACTAATATGATAAGTTCAACGTGCATGGCAAGGAGAGAAGATAGATAAGTTAAAAGTACTAAGAAACGAATTCTCAAAAAGGTTCTATTAGCAGTTGGCAGCCTAGTACTGTGCACAGGGATCCTCCAATAAAAAGATGAAACATGTCAGCCATTCAAAGTAACAGATAGGTACAAACGAAGTTTGCAGGCTCTCGAGTATCATGGGCCCAATTTAGACTGCTGTTTACTGCCACGGTCAACCAACTGTGTTTTTCGCTCAGTGTCCTGGAAACTTGTATCCATTATGCATTATTTTCAGAGAATGGTTTGGTGGGCGTTTGAGCAAGCGCGATACGACTTCGCAAAACTCGCATGCTGGTATTGGATACTCCTCACGGATACAGATCCTCCGAGGATATGTATCCCGGATGCATCGAAATTTGCTCAATTTCTAAATACGCAGTACTAATAAGAATAGCCTAGATGCTCCTGAGATACCTCACCGGTACCTATGGACTATGATATACCTTGACACCTATCACCGTTCATTTGCTTAGTATAAGGGCCCTTGTCAGATCCATTGGTGGTCAACTGTCGCCAACAACCTAGCTATTGCAACTGGGGTCTTGGCTCCTTGTTGGTCTGAATGTTACGCCCTAAACAATGTCGTGTTATGTATACTTTGTATGTTAATTTCGTTATATTTAATCTTATTCTTTTATGTATTGCATATTTTTGGAAAATGGTGTATTGATGGTACATCATGAGTCTATTTTTTCTTAAATTTAATGGAATGACTCAATTCCTCATGCTAATTATTAGCTTACTAGGAGTGATGTGAAGATAGGTTGACACATTACATTCTACAAACAAAAAAAAAAGTGAGAAGATGATGGACCAACTCATTCCTCAAACCAAACAACCTATGTATCTCGTACCTGTGTTTGTATCCGTGTATTTTGCAATCCCAGGAGGGTTCTATGAATCATCTTAGATTCTTTCCCTTCTTTTATTTAATGTGATGATGCGTAGTAGTATTGAGTCTTTAGAGTATCATGTGTTGTGTACCTCACTCCACCACCCCCACCCACGTATCAGAAACTGCAAGGGAGTTGTCTTTATAGCTTTGTCAGGATTGATTGATAAATGTTAGTAGTTTCACCTTGTTCAATGATCGTTAAATGTTAACAGTTTCACCTTGTTCAATGGTCAGGATTGTGGCCTCACGCATGTTTCCGACACATCCATGAGCCAGAGGGTGACAGCCAAGTGCAACCCACATACATGAGCCGTCGCAGCTCGATTCAAAACGGTTCCTTTCACAGTCCTGATGTGGAAATGAGGAGCACGAGCCAAGTACTGGATTCCATGGAAGCTGGTGGGAGAGTCCAATGATGGAATAATGACACTAAGGGCCATACACCATTCAGGCGCGTCTGAAAAAATACGAGGCCCAGTTCAAGACACTAAGTGGAGGCCTAATATCTACTGCCAAAATAAGAAAATAATGTAAATATCAATATATTACTTATGTTACAAAGTATAAGAACATGCTAACATAGACCAAGAATTATACCTGTTGTATAACCATCACTTGTAAAGCGATCTTTTTTTTTAGCATTCTTGAAATGAAATCTTTAATGATATATTCATATTCAATCTTCTCTAGCATGTCACTCTCAAGTGCTATTAAAGACAGTGCATTAAATCTTTCTTTTGTCATTGTTAAAGACATGCTAACATTAAAGACAGTTCGCAAGTAGGTCTTTAATAGTTTCAATTTAGAAAAGTTTGCTCTGCCGATACAACAGTCATTGGAATGGTCAGTATAATTCTATATGCAATGGTTGCATTGGGAAAACACTCATATCGCTTCAAAAAAAATTAGAATTTTGACTAGGTCTTTGTTTTCTTGTGGAATAAAATCTTGAAGAAAAAACAATTCCACATATTATTTTCTTGTGGAATAAAATCTTGAAGAAAAATCAACTCCAGATAAAGGTCATCGGCATCAATATGAGATCGTCCATCTCGTTTAAGTGCAGCTCCAAGATGAGGACAACAAGATTTCAAGCTTTTATTATCCAGAGAACACAATGCATCAGAAGTAAATAAGAAACCAAATATTTTCTTGTAACCTTTATACTGTTCAAATCTTATAGTAGGAGAAGAAATAGCTTGATCAGCAATTGGTATAAAATAGTCGTGTCTAAATAATTCCTTGTAGATTTAAGTCATCCGGTTTCTCATCAAAATGACTCTTTCTTTATGAATAATTTGGTCCTTTTGCAATCTATTACGCAAATCATACCAAGCTTTCATATTCAAAACATGATCCACACTTGTCTCATGCTCTCTTAGACTTTCACTAAGATGTGCCCAATCATTAAATCCAGTACATGCCAAATTACCTTTTTGATTTCCTTTAGGGAATCCCAATATATTGGATAAAAAATATTTGGCTAAAAATAAACATCATCACCATTTGCAGCATGAGAACTATCCAAGTTAACATCAATGTTAGTGTCATCGATGTTATCAGGAACTTGCTCAACAATATTTTCTTTCTGGCTGATCATCATTAGGATTAGTATCATCGGCATTTTCTGTATCTTGTGCAGTGCCCTGCCCAACTGTTTCATTATTGGGAGAAGAAGCTCGTACTTCTCCAACAACAAACCTCTCCATAGCCCCTTTTTGAGATTGAGTTAATTCCTCAATTCCTTTTTTTTCTTACGCTTTGATTAATATTTTCTAATCCGATTTGAAGAAGACATGACTTGCAAGTTGGAACAATTACACTAATCAATTTTTGTATAAAGACAAAGCACAAAGGATTAACTAAAAAAAATAGAGGCCGGGCATGCAAGGAATTTACTACGCGAGTTCGATATGAGTTTGGTCTCTCGATGAATAATGGCGACGGCGAGGGCGAGGAACAGGAGGTCCATACAGGAGACGAAAAGTGACCTGAGAATTGGGACGCCCGCAGCATCGAGGACTCTTTTCCACCTCTCCACCGTAGACTTAATAGCAAGTCATGTTTTTAGGCCATATTCTATATACTTAACATACTTAGTTAATCTTGGGGTCCATGATTTTTGGGGCTGTTCGGTCGACACAGCCTGCACGGGCCCATGGACGCCGTCCATTGTAATATAACCTTGTAGAGCAAGATTTTGTTCGATTCCTTATTATGTAACGTCCAAACCATTGAATACAAAGCACATGTCTCTGGTGAGAATTATTGACGCTATATGAGTCTATCTTATGACTATAGACATCCCCTTTTGGAACATATTGATAATATAATGTCGTCGTGTCGATGTGTCATGAGGCACAAAGAAGTATGAGCTTATATGTATTTTGGAGGATCTTAAAATGCCGTTCCTTTAGCATCAGAATGAGCCGCAAACAGGTTGTTGGAAGCAGATGGCTTCGGCATGCTGTATGATGATCACTTTCCTGCTAGTGTCGTCTGAAGTGCAATCGATTACTGTGTTGCTGTGATCCCGGCTGCCATGTGATTCAGGTGATGAACAATACAAGAAGGAATCCATTCGGTGCAATGGGGTTTGTTGGGACTGGAACCATTATCGCAGCATCATGTTCCTCTACTCTACAGTGGGCCAGGTTTGAATGGATCCATGATCCATTTCAGGCACCTGCACAACATGATCGAATTAGTCCTGTCCTAGTAGTTAACTGGTACTGGACAAAAGCCTGCAAGCTGACACACCGACATGTGAGTTCATATTTTCTTTAGACCGAATGATGCCGAATTCATAGCGAGCCTGGCACACCGACATGTGACCCGATCTGTTATCGCTTTTTAGGAAAAGATGGTCGATCGTATGGTAGTGCAAAGGAGTAGCATCATATTTGTCTTGACTACTGAAAAACCCATGCTGCTTCAGCCGCAGTTACCTAAACTTTTCAGCGAAGGATGCAGGGATCAGTCATGAAGACAGAGCAGAAGATGATGGTCCAGTCCTGAGTTTCTACTTTTCCTCCAATTCAGTCAGATTAAAATGATGGGCGACTTTATCAGACGTCGAGAATTTTCAGCACAGTTGAATGCTACTAATTTCTGGCAACGGACAGCACAAAACATAATTCTCAGTTGCTGGCACGAACGGCACCAGAAATTTCAGTGGTGTGGTGTGTCCTTGTGAGGTCTGACCAGATCAAGCAGACCTGAATTATTGACATCACAACCACCCGATAAAAACTCCTATCCAGGTGTGTTTGTTGACAAATAATTCAGGACGATACCGTTGCACTGTCAATTCTCGTACATCGCCCCCCTTTCTCTGAATCTGAAAACCTGGAAGGAGGACGACAGATATGTGATTAGCTGGTGCAGCCGTGCAGGTGCACTATCGTCCTTTCCTCCCCCTCTTTTCTCGACAGGTGTATGAACACGTGTTTAGTCCTTTGGGGCAACAAGATTCATATGCATGGTTTCATTGGATTCCTGGGTTTATGCTCGCTGCTGTACAATTGCTAGTGCTGCCAACTTGCAAGAACCCAAGGACCGGCAGGCGGCAGCAGGATCAAGAGGAGAGAAATGAGAGATGGCCTGAATTTTTCAGGAAAGATGGAGGAGGAGGGAAGGAATCTACCACTCCTAGTAGTACGTACGAGTTGGTCATAATGTATGCTGGTAATCAGGACTAGTGACAGCTGTTGAGATGCGTGTCTGTCAAAGCACGGAGCTCCAAACTCCAAAGTGCGCAAAAGGTGTAATAGTACTAGCTAGCCCGATCGGCAACGTGCAGATGCGTGGAAAAGATTTGTTGTTTGACTGTAGAATATTTGAAGGGTGGCTAGACAATGCATGGCGCCAAATTAGTTGACTCTGAAGTGCGCGCGTGTTGTGCAGAGCTGTACTCCTATACGATGACCGACGATCCTCGAGATGTAGTCTTATATTTGCATATGCTGCCAATTGCAACGACTAATTTATGTACCATGGCCCATTTCCATGTGATTCTGCTGAAGCGGATGCGGACTTCGTTGTTTACTTTGGTTGGCGGTGGCATTGTATGGTATTGGTGGTGCAGACGTTAGATGTAGCTGTACCTTAGTAGGGGCGTTTGGGCCACAAGTGATTCGACACAAATGGTAGTTTTGAGCCAATTTGTCTAGCCCAGCTGCAGCTAGGGACGTTGCTCTGGTAGCTAGCTTTCTCCATCAACAATAGTAGGAGCACACTGCTAGTGCTAGGTACACTGAAGTTACTACCTCGCTGTCACTTTATATTTGTGCAGAACAAATTGAACAGGGTCGTCGGCAGCGTGTGGTACTTTGCTAATAGTGCTGATTCTTCTGATAAATCACCCATGGTCTCATGGGTCAAACAAGTCGTCTTTCTCATACTACTAATTAAGATATGGATAGGAACAGGAGGACAACATGGTTAAGCCAAGTGGTTGTGAATTTTTTTTTTCTAGCTAAAGAGTTTTGTAAAGTAGGCACTCCTGCGTCCAACAACATGTACGTAAAGTTGTCAAGAACCGGCGGAAGGTTTGTGTGCAGTGTATATAAAAGTAGTACCACATGGTTAAGCACGAACGTACGCAAGGCCGGGTAGGGCTAGGAAATGCGCGAGTCGCGTTTCGGCGATGACGGCGGAGAGAACAGTGGGTTACAACTCGATCGCGGCAATCGACGTGATTAATAAATTAACGGAACCAAGTCTGATTTGGTTCGGTGTTTTTGGCCGACTACTACCCACAGCTAGCTAGTCAAAGAAATCGCTCGCGGACAGACAGACGACATTTTTCTTTTTTTGACAACAAGACAGACGACATTGAAGTTGAGCTGAGAAAGATGGGCAGCATGCAGCAGAGCCTATCTCTTTGTAATAATATACGAGTGCAACCATCCATCCACGTATATTAAACTAGCACGCACTAGCATTCCATATAAATAATCCATTTTATATAGGTGCAAGTACATGCTCCTACGTGATGGAGCCTAACCACTTGACCAACGAGCAGCTTGCTTTTGATGCGCTCGACCCTGAGCACCACACCACTTTGCTGACCATTATTAGCATTAGTTAATCCGCGATTAGGCCAGCATGTGGGTGGTTTGACCGGTGTCCAGCCCCGCCAATGGCGTCGCGCGGGGAGCTAGCTAGAGTCTAGAGACGACGTCGTCCCCCCACGCTGTTCTCAATCAAAAGCGCCGTGTGCTTATCCGTCCACAGTCCACACACTCCGTCTGTGGTGTGGGCTTGCTAGCCGCAGCCGCCGCTGCTGTTTGTGACCTGGTGCCGCCGCGGCACTGTTATTTTGGCTGAAAATAAACGCTGATTTTAGCTCGTGCTGATTTGTTGTGAGAAAAAAATACTGTTTGGTAACTGAAAATAAACACTGATCGGTAAAAAAACAAGCTGTTAGCTTCTTCTGGAGGGCTCCCCGAGAGCCACAACAGCCAGGCACGCAAGCCACTGATTAACTTATTATTATTAATCGATCGGGCAGTTGAATGAATCTCTCTTCTCCGCGTTGCGTTTGGTTGCTTCTTGATCCGGAAAGCTAGACTGGTAGTAGTAAATAACAACAACAGGGCCGCGCCCAACTTGATGCGTTGTCGAATTCACAACAGTGGTGCTGGCGCTTCAATTCAGCGGTAAGCTAACCATGGACGACCTGATGACTCCCTGAGGATGTGTGGGCGTGCTGCTCTGCTGGCAAATTAATCATCGTTCGTGCAATCTAGCCCTCGAGATATAATGTAATCTCATGTTTTCATTGTTGGCCCCTCTTTAGTATGTGCTGTTTAGTTGAAGCGAACAGAGCTATGTTTTCATTAGTACTACGTTACTTGCTGCAGTTCAGTTTCAACATCAATAGAAATGTGATCTTGTTGGTTGGTCCCGACAGAACTTTCCGGTCAATTTCCGGTGTAATTTTTCTAGTACTGGACTGCTGATCTACAGTTCTCCACAGTCTCATCAAGACTTGTTGACTCTGACTGCGTGAAAAAAAATCAACTACCAGTGGCGAAAAGTGGGGTTGAAAAGTTACCGTACGACATGGAGAATTTTTTCAGTAAGTGTTCAATCAAAGCCTACCTAGACTCAAAAGATTTGTCTCGAGGAAAACAGATAAATTGTGAAAATACAATAGCTACTATTACATATGCTCATGTATGCGTTTAAAGATTCGATACGACGAGGAATCTGAAATTTTTTTTTGAGACATACTCTGTCAAGGGCGAAAATGCATATGAGTTGTACTCAGTACTCCTTCCTTGATAAGGAATCCCAGTTTCTAGACTACCGCGAGTTCGAGTACTACAGCACTTGCAGATACAGCTAGTCAAGGGAGACCAGCTATACGCTACCAGTATACTCAGGGGGTGTTTGGGAGAGGACGCTGAGGGTGGCCCGAGCTACTGGGATGCAACCTCCCATCTCCCATGTTCTATTCGTTTCAGCTCAAAAGGTGAGCTGATTTGGACTGAAACTGATTTGTTGTGAGAAGAAATATTGTTCCAGAGCTGAAAAACATGTGCTGTTTAGTTGAAGTGAATAGAGCCCATGTTTGATGCGCGATTACTGTTTCTGGGCCTATCTCGTACGGTGCTCAAAGCACTCATGGGACTGACTCCCAGGAAACGGTGGGGGTGGCCGTTTTTCCAGAGCCCGGCTGCCTCCAGTGCGTGTGAGCTCGCAAGGATGGCTGGAGGATGGCTCGAGTGACCGCCGCCCGACAGTCACCGCTTCCCGTCTCTCGCACACCGCCGCCGTGACGTGCTTCACCTCCGGCTCCGGTGCGCGCGTTGCTCGCCATGGCCACGAGCTCCACCTCCGGCACGCCTGCGCGCAGCTCGCCATGGCCGCGAGCTCCGCTTCCTGACCTCGCGCCGCTCGTCATGGTCGGAGCTCCGCTCGGGCACGCGAGCCACTCGCCATGGCCGCGACCTCCGCCTCCGGCGCGCGCTGCTTGCCATGGCTGCGAGCTCCGCCTCCGTCGCGTGCGCAGCTCGCCATGGCCGCGAGCTCCATCTCAGGGCTTGCGCCGCTCGCCATGGCTGCGACCTCCGCCTTCGGCGCGCGCTGCTCGCCATGGCCGCAAGCTCCGTCTCCGTCACGTGCGCAGCTCGCCTTGGCCACGAGCTCCGCCTCATCCCGCGCGCTCGCCATGGCCGCGAGCTCCGTCTCCGGTGCGCGACGCGAGCTATGGTCGCAGCCTCTGTCGACGCCCCACGTATGTTCGATGAAATGACAAAGAGGCTGTTTGAGGGGGTAATGTTACCATGTTTAGGTGTAGGGTCACCAAACTCTTTTATACATGTAAACCAAACACATTCTCAACTCGGCTCGTCTCTACAGAGACATGCAGTCAAACAAAGTCACTTGTACCATTTGAACCTACCTCTGTCTGACCAAGCTGACCATAGCCAGGCTAGGCGAGCCAGGCCAGCCAGATGCACGCTCCCAAACACCTCATCAGCGTCTTGTTTAGTTGCTCTGTCTTGTATGTACACCAGCTGGCCATAGGCCATGCAACAGAAAAAAATACACAGAGGCCTTGTTTAGTTGCTAAAATTTGGCACTATTTCTCATCATATTAATTGTAGTTTTCGTCTGCATTGAGCACTAAATAAAGTAGCATCTGTTGCATGTTTGTACTTTTTATCTGACTAGCTCGAGATGAATCTTTTAAGTCTACTTGAGCCATGATTAAATAAAAGTTGTCAAATACAAATGAAATTGCTATAGTGCACTTTTCATCCTTTTTACCAACTAAATACCCCCAGAATGCCTAGAACCACAAGGTGTAACGTGAAAACATCCATCCATCAATTCATCGTCATCCAGCAACGCATGCATCAAGCGGGAGAAAACAAGACCCGTGGAAAACGACCTAACACGGGGCTGGGCATCAAGATCCGAGCCTTTGGTCAGCAGGTCAGGCTAGTCTCATACTTAGACCAACTGCAGCGTCGTCCGAGACGCGTTCCTAGAGGAGAGAAAACCGCCGCAGCGGGTCCGGTACCCCCGTCCGGAATCGACATGAACGTCCGCTCGTCCTGAACTGCGAGTGGAGATAGAGGGTGTCCGGTTCGCTCACACGGGGCCCACGCGTCCTATCGCCGCCCGCTGCTCGCCGCATGGCACTGAGGGAGGGAGACCGGGGAGAGAGAGAGGGAGCCGCCACCGCTCGCCGCGCCGGAGCTAGCCGCACGCGCTCGCCGGGGCCATACGGGCTTGCCGGGGCCGCACTCACTCGCCGGAGCCGCGCGCGCTCGCCGGGAGGGCTCGCCGTCGTCGAGGGAGAGAGAGGAGCGGAGCCGCGCCGGGAGGGCTCGCCGACCGCTCGCGCGCGCTGCTCCTCCGCCCGCCGGAGGCCGCGCTGCTCCACCGCCCGCCGGAGCGCTCGTCCCGCCGTCGCACGCTCGTTCCGCCACCGCGTGCTCGTCCCGCCGCCCGCGGCCTGGCTCGCCCGCGGCCGGGGGTGGCCGGCCTGGCTTGCCGGCGGCCGGGGAGGGCGGCGGCACAAGGGGGCAGGGAGGGAGGGGAGAGAGGAGGGATGGGGAGAGAGAACGAGAGGGAGGGTGGGTGGGTGATAAAAAAAGAAAAAGAAATATAAAGGAGAGATATAGAGGATAGATGAGTGCGGGAGAAAGTAGTGTAGATGAGAGAATCTTAATGATTAGGACGAAATATTCCTTTTAGAGGATGAATTTAGAGAATGATGAGTATAGATGGTTTAAGCACGGACATATAATAACCAACCATATATGCATAAAACGCAGCGTTGACTCGCTATATAGACATGCAAAGAAAAGCCCACTATGCATACACGTACGACCAGCGGCACCTACTACTACTAGTACTCCACAATCCACATGACATGCGGGGGGATCATCATTAGTTTAACACCAATTTGGTAGTACTCCCGCGCAGGCACCTGAATAATCAAATCAAAGCCCCAACACAGAGCCAGCGGAGACGATGACGTTAACGATCCGCATCCACCCAGACCGACGACGCCAGCGGGCGGCCGGGGCACGCGACACGCCACGGTCCACAAGCCCCTGCTGCATGTGGTGTGGCCACAGCCACACCGCGGCTGCCGGAGCAAAGAAAAACACGGCTGCAGCCTTGCCCGTCGTTCCGTTCGCCAGTCGCCACTTGCCAGAAGAGACAGCAGTAGTAAAAGGAAAGCTACACCGCGTCAGCGGCTGCGGCTGGCTCTTGTCTTGCTCTTGCCGCCGAGGACGAGGACCCGGTGGGCGATGCGTGATGGGTGGGTCTCCAAAGTCGCGCGCACCTCTGTACCCGGCCGGGTGTCGCGTCCTGGTTGTTCTGTGTGAACCTGGCCCAGCCTCCGCCTAGTATGCTGCTGCCTCCTTTGCTGTGCAAGTGTGCAGTGCACAGTGCAGTGTGTGCGCCGCACCCACACCTGCCAGTCTGCCGCAACGGACCGCCGGCACGAGGGGTCAGTCCGGCCAGACGGACCTTTCCTTTCGTTGCCATGCATATCCTATGCATGCTTCGACACGGTGAGAAACTTCCAGGAACGGAGTGGTGTGGGGGTGTTGCCTCGGTGCCTGCTGGGTGGGGTGCGGTGCTTGACTTTGTGGCGAGACAAGCGTGCAGTACTGTACTAGCTTCTCGTCAAAAGGCAACATCGATTCGTGAATGGGCATGTGCTGTAATGGTGAAACCTTATACATTAAGGTTTAAATCTTGGTTGTCGCACCTTTCCTAAATTTATTTCATAATTTAACGGCGTTGTGCTTTCAGTGGCAGGCGACGTTCCCGTTGACAGCCAGGCGCGATCTGAGGATAGGGTTTGCGTGCGTAGGTTCACAAGGATGAGTGTGCGTGCGTTATAAGCGTATGTATTTGTAATGTGTAATTCATTTAAAAAAAAGCAACATCGATTCAGGTTTTCCATGGCGTGGCATGCAACAAAAGCTGCTTGCGTCGTTGTCGTTTTTGGAATCTTGGGACCACGGCCTATTAGTTTGTCTAAAAAAAAGAAACACCAATTTCAGTTGGTCCATTTGTTCGGAGAAAAACCTAAAACGCTGAAATCTGAAGCCTCTCAGCAGTCTTAGGTTCTGTTTAGATCCACTATAAATTATAATTACAACTAGGCACATCAACGTTTCCTCACATGTATAGAGCATTAAATGTAAATGAAATGTTTGCATGTTTGTACTTTTTACATGTACATCATGAGACGAATCTTTGAAATCTACTTGGATCATAATTGAACAAAAATTATCAAATACAAACGAACGTGCTACCATACAGAATTACAACTGCAACTGAGATCTAAACACAGCCGCCTGTTATACACTCTGCTATAACCTGGCACAGCCGCACACGCAGTAAGATCTAGGAGTACCGAATTTGAATGGCATACGGCCGGTGAGGGGTGCTGTGCCTGTAGATGAGCAAGAGTACGGTACTGATGCTGTGTAGTTGTCGTACTTGCAGGTGAGGGAATGTAAGCTGAGAAAAACATGGCGTGTGCATGCGATGCAGATGTTTTGGTTTCCATGTTTTCGTTTCTCCACCCGTACTACACCGGAAACCTGCACCACATGTGGTTGTTGCGAGGACTAGCAATAATAACAATCAAGCTGACCTCCACCGTGGACCGTGGTACACGCATTCTGTGTCAAACTAACCCAAGGGTAAGGGGTACCTCAACACGTCGTCGTAGTCGTAGGCTCGCTTGTAGGAGTACCCACTGGCTACTGTAGCTACCCGCTAGCCCTTTTGGGTCAGGTCAGCACTGTACTAAAAAAAAATCTATAGTCATAGTAATGAAATGTAATCAGCTGGCAACTCTCGCCCGCTCCAGCTAGCAAAACCTGCGTTCAACTGTGCAAGTGGGCAATGGCCGTCTGTTCTAAGCACGGGCGGAGGTAGTATTTGATCCATTAAAGCCGATAACAATTAAACACGATGAAAATACATACAAGACAACAGTATAGGTAATATCTAAATAATACGAAAGGAGAAGAAGCAAACAAAACCTAATGATATTTGTTATCTAGATATCGAATTGTGTAGTATAGAAAAAACAAAAGAAACAAAAAGATAATAGAAAGACTATCCTACGTCCCTCGCTCCGCCACACGAGCCTCTCTAGATATATACTCAATCCCTTCCGTAGTTTCACTGGGGTAATTGGTTGCGTTCGGGTCACTACTGGTGGCTCTTTGTGCTCTACGTACAGCACCAACAACAATAATTTAGGGCGGCAAGCCAAGCCAAGCCAAGGCGATTAGGCGAGAGGCCACGCAAGAGAGAGGGGGTGGTACCGGCTTCATATGTGCAACTTGTCCCCCAAGGCCAAGGCTGCCGCGTGCAGATTATTGTTGTAGTTGTACGTAAACTATACAATATATATATGCCGAGGACCCCTTGGTCTCTCAAGAGCCGTGCCCGGTGCCCCGCCGCGTCTCTATCCCTATCCGTGCGTCGCATGGGAGTCCTTCTGTTGGTGACGAGATAAGGCTGCAGCGCGGCCAGGCCGGGACGGGAACCTGCCGGTGGATCTCATTCTCATCTGCCGCCCCAGGCCCCAGCGCCAGCAGGCTTGGTGTTTGTCATGTCATGACTCATGCGCGTGCCGAATTGCTCGTCAAATTTGGGCGCACATAGTAGGAGTACTAAAGAGTGTAATCGTAGTACGAATCTGTCCTGCCTATGCTCATCAATTTTGGACGTAATATACGTAAGTACTAGCTGGCATAGCTAAGCAGCATGAAATGCGTGGGATCGGAGTAGAGAATTATTACCGCTAAAAAAAAGCTACCGAGTGAGAAATCGGCTCATGGCATTTTCCACAAATCAGTGGGCTAGGGCAGAACTACACAGCACACACTGTCTGGAGTACACTATCTCCATCTCCTATCCTATCAGTTGCCGACCATCTATCCTGCTGACGAACAACGAACCGGCGAGCCTGAGCCTCCAATGCAAAGATACGGTTCCACCGGCCACGCGCATGCATCTCCTCCGAGCTCCGATCCACCTCCGTCCTCCTGATCTCTTTCTCCTTCACCGGCCGGCCCCGGGCTCGTAAGCCGGGAAAACCGGGTGAAACGATCGAGCAACATTCCCCTGAATTTCTGAGGCCTCCTCAGCCGGGCCGGCGAATTGAGTACACGTACTGTACTGTACGTATGCAGTATGCTTCGGACGCGGGCGCCGACCAGAGTGAGAGATTCCCGATGGCCTCGCAATGAGCTGGACTCGCGTCGCATCGTCGGCTCGCCAAGCATGGGCGTGTTTTGTTTGGTTTCGACGCCAATGTGTTGCACATGCCCGTACTTCACGCCCTTGTACTGTTGTACATGTGTGCTGCAAAACCGCAACCAGACGGCGATTACATAAACATATATATTATTACTCCTCCATAAACAAACAAAACTGGGACAATGTGGTATTCGGTATTCCAGTCGTATATCTGTGTATGTACTTGTCTTTCTTCAATGGTATATTATACATGTATATCTATGTCAGCATGTACCAGCATACAGTACCTCTACTAGCAGCCACCCACTTGCGCTGCGTCTTTGTTGCTGGACTGGACTTGATGTGGCGACGAAATTAAGAAGAGAAAGTAAGCATGCTGAATACAGTACGTAAATACATACAGTACTCCAACGTTATATTATAAATAAATGAGACAGGGAGACAACGGTGCATATCGCTTCGTTTCCAGATCCGTCCTACTACTATCTTTCTTATCCGATCCAATAGATGGGCAGTGGCGACCGTATCCCTCCGTCTCCGTTCCCTGTTAAGTTCCCTGTTTAGATCCAGTGCAAATTACAACTGCAACTAGTCACATCAATGTTGTGGCACGTGCATGGAACATTAAATATAGACGAAATGTTTGCATGTTTGTACTTTTTGCATGTACATCACGAGACGAATCTTTTAAGCCTATTTGGACTATGATTAGACAAAAGTTGTCAAATACAAACGAACATACTACAGTGCAGAATTGCAACTGCAACTGGGATCTAAACGGGCCTACAGAAGATAATGTCAGCGAGCATGCATGCGCCTCCCATGGCTCTGCCATCAGATTCAGATAGAGGTAGCCTGCCACTGCTAGCTACTAGTAGTGCCCAAGAGCCTTTTGCAACCTCGATACATGCATCTGTGTTCTGTGGACTGTGGGTGTGGACTGTGGGTGTGGGTTGTAGCTGCAGCACATACAACACGTCACGCCATACACATGCTCATACAGTACTGGAGTAGGAGTACAATCTGATCTCAGTAGCTACTACAGTACAAATTATGATGACTACTAGTATTAGTACTAATAGGAACCCATAGGAACCTGGAAACTTTTTAATGTATAGTACTAATAAATATCTCTTGATCTGATGCACGAGCAATTGCACGGTTAACCATGATGTTTAGAATGTTTCTGCTTCTTCTGTGTCAGTTGATCATCATCTAGCCCTTCTAGGGCTGTTTTTCTTCCATTAGTAGTATACAGTTGATGAGAAGATTTACATCAAAAGCAAAGCAAGAGGATGACGAAATGGGAAATCAACAAAAGAACCAACTACTAAGTGAGATGCCGAGAAGGGGACTAAATTCAGCTCGGTGGTGATGCTATGCAACCATCTGGATGAGTTGAGCGATCGAGCAAAAAACGACGACTCGCTAGCTCGGGAAAGGCAAAGAGAAAGATCGATCGATCGCTCCGTCCGTAGCATTAGTCTACACTAGCGCCAGCTCCACGAGCTGCTTCTTGAACGCCGCCTGCGGGGGCGAAGCCAACAAGTCCCTGGCTCTCTTGCACCCGGCCATGGCCTCCGCCGGAGCCGCCGGGGTGGCCGGCGCCGTCAGCAGGTCGACGCCGAAGAGACGCACCGCCTTCGCCACCGGCGCCGGAGGCGATGACCCCACGGGGATCGTCGTGGAGGCGGTGACGACGAGGCTGCTGGGCCGCAGCTTGCAGTCGATGAAGAGCTTGCTGTCGGCGCCGGCGGAGCGGTAGAAGCCGACGACGTCGCCCGCTTGGAGGCCCTTCTCCTTGACGAAGCGGCTCCAGCCCTTGGTGAGCACGTAGCTCTGGCTGCTGTTCCAGTAGGAGTAGCGGAAGCGCCACACCTTGCCCGCGGCGTCCTCCAGGTTGAGGAGCACGCCCTTGGCCTCGCCGCCGGCGGACGGGAGCTGCAGCGGGAAGTGCTTCTCCGCGTGCTGCTTCGGGATCACCAGCCGGTTCAGCTTGCCCACGTCGCTGGGGGTGACCGTCTTGTCGAAGAGGTGCTCCCGCGCCGTCGCGGGGGACGGCGACGCGGCGGCGGCGGCGGAGGAGGAACGGTTGTTGGCCAGCAGCGACGACGACGTGGCGGCGGCGGCAGCGAAGGCGCGCCTGTTCTGCGCGAGCTCGTCGAAGTAGGTGTGCTTGCGGAGCATGTCGACGACCTCGGCCTTAGAGCAGGACGCGAGGAAGCGGAGCTCGGCGGCGGCGTCCGGGTCGGCGTCGGCGAGCGGGCGGAAGTTGGTGACGGCGTCGCGGCCGCGGAACCGCTGCGCCGCGACGTCGTAGGCGCGCGCGGCGTCGGCCTCGCCGGCGAAGGTGCCGAGCCACACGCGCTGGTGGCGCTCGTAGATCTGCGCGCCCCACCGCCCGTTGGGCTGCGGCACCACGCCCTTGTACCTGGACGACGGCAGCTTCCCGCCCGCCGCGACGGCGGCCGGGGCGCCGGCGGAGCCGGAGTCCGCCTCGGCGCCCGGCTCGGCCGCGTCCACCACCGCGCTGGCGCCGCTGCCCATGCGCTCCAGCTTTGTCCCCGTGGCGTCGGCGGCGGCGGCGGCCAAAGCCCTTAGCTTGTCCGTGGACGCGCCGCTGCTGGTGTCGTCCACGAGGCTGCTGGCGCTGTCCATTTCAGTGCACCACTGAACTGCTATCTGGGCACCGCGTGCTATGCTTCTGTTGCGGGAGATGTTGTAGGATAGGTGGAGGGGAGGGACTAGGGAGGGTGCCGGGGGATATATAGCCTCGGTGCGTGGGTGGGTGGAAACTCGCTGGAGACTGGAGAGACTACGGGGTTGGGTAGCGTAGCTCTCTTCTGGGGACTTGGCATGCCGAATTGCCGATACCGCTATACCATGGCCCTATTTAGGTGCACCGTAAATTACAATTGTAACGAGTCATATTAATATTATGCATAGAGCATTAAATGTAGACGAAATGTTTACATATTTATACTTTTTATATGTACATGACGAGACGAATCTTTTAAGCCTATTTAGAGCATGATCAGACAAAAGTTATCAAATATAAACGAACGTGGTATAGTGTAGAATTACAACTGCAATTGAGATTTAAACGGGCCCATGTCTGCGTCGGCAAATGGTTTGCGCCTTCGCGGCCGTGTGTTTGGGCGTGTTTCTTGTGATATTTCCGGTGCTTGGAGATGCTACTGAGTTGGATTGGATGCAAGTAATAAAAAGTACAAACATTTTTATGATATTTCCGGTGCTTGGAGATGTTGCTGAGTTGGATTGAGCAAGTAATAAGTAGGAGTACAAACCACTCTATACTAATTCAGCCGCAGCTACAGCTAGCCCAACAGAGCGGTACTCATACCATGTACTTGCTACGCTACCAGTACGACGAAACGTCATCGCCTCACTCCTACTACTCCGTGTGGCCGTGGGCTTCGCCGAGTGGGTGACTTCTGACTTGGCGTGGGTCAGTCAACTCTCTAAACGGGGCATGCGCCGCGATCAACCTAAGATATTGGCCCATAAGAAACGAAAGGAGAAATAAAGAAAAGATTTTTCTTGTTCTTGTTGCTGGTGATGATGATGCGAGCAAGGCTGGCTGGCAGCCCACAGGTGCTGGCTTGCCATGTCACCTTTGGATGCCTTTCTATCTTTGGCCTTTGGCCGCCTTTTGCACTCCAAGATGCGGCAATTGTTGTTTTTTTATATCCTAGTATATAATATATCTCAGACGTCCCGGGTTTTGTGTGTTTCAGATGGGTCGAGTCTCATGTGTTGTGTGCTGATGACTTTGTATATGATATTATTGTTGTTGGTTGTGTCATGGATTGGTATAGAAACCTTTCTCTAGAAGCTCGTAGAGGCTAGATAGACACAGGAGGCAAGCAGGGGGTATATGTATAGCATCAACAACAAAATTCTTTGATGGCAATGGCATGGAATTAGAAACTAGAAAACAACTTGCATTGGTAACTATCTAGGAGTACAAGCGACAGATGCGTGGAGACATGATCAACCTGGGAGAATAGTCCAAAATACCGGAGGCTTCCTGCATAGGAACATCACTGTTGCTTCTTGCTATTGAATTGTAGCCTAGACGATGACACTTTATTAGGTTTATTTAGACATTCCTTAGTCATTTCTGAATCAACGATGTTTGTGGGATATGATCTAGTTCGCATATATGTGAACTAAATACAAAAAAAAAAAGGTCATGGTTCGATCTTCCCGATCTGTACACTTCCAAGTAGTTGCTCCATAGCATCGTACTTATATATTTCATATTCTCAGATTTTTTCAAGATATGCATCCCCAAGGTCTTCTCCTGTAGCTTTTAATAGAACTATTCAAAGGAAGAATAATAAGTGGCTCAACTGGGCGCCAATGCTACAATCAACCAAGTTGAAATAATACTCATTAGCCGAGTGTGTACTTATAGAGGTGGATCAATCTATCGCCTACAAACCAGCAGTCAACAATGAACGTATACTTGTCTACGAAAATCTATTGCCCTGATGTAGTCTCTAGGTATAGAGAATAACCCTGGGTAGACCAGCAACAAAAATAGGCGATTTGAACAGTAAAAGAGCAGCAACAAAAATAGATCAGCAACCCTGGGTAGAGAATAACCCTGGGTTTATACCTCTGCTTGAGCCAAAGAGTGCTAGATCAGTTGGTCAAGACACTCCGGCAGCACCTCTCAGGTCTTGAGTTAGAATCTCAGTGGAAGTGAATTTCAAGCCAGGTTAAAAAAATCCCCTTAGTCGTCCTCATGCCAAAGCACTGGGTTCCCCGACCCAATTCTCACTTGGGTGATGGAAATGCCACTGTATATGGATGAGGATGGGGCGGTGGTAGTCTTACCTCTGCTTGAGTTACATCAGGTCTTGTTGCAGTCCGTTTATTGTGACTCTATAATTTCACCGAAACTCTAGATTTTATATTTCTTTTACTTAAATCATCAATTTATATTTTCTATCTTATGTGTTATTGCATTTATGATTAGCCATGTTAAGTTGAAACTTCAGGTTGTATTTTCTTGGCCCAAAACTGTCTTTATGGTATTTTTTTCACAGTAACATATGTGAGTATTTAGATGCAAATTTAAAGGCTTATTTTAGATTTAAATACTAAGGAGGTGGAGAATTTAGACGTGAATTTAATATTCAAATGCCTTAGAACCCAAGCTTTCACTTGAACCATAAAGTGTCCTTACTTACCGCGAGTACCTTTGTTGCAACCATACTCAAAATCTATCTGGGCTAAGCATGACATTTGACCAAAATATAACTAAATCCCTATTGAGGCTCCAAGTAGGAGGTCTAAAAGTGGTGTCTAATGTTTGGCCAACCTCATATAAATTTTAGACCATACAATTACAAGTGAGATAAAGTGGTCCAAAATTTAGTTAAGAACTAAACCATAGGATCCGAGCAGGCCCTAACTCAAAGAAAATAACACCGGCAAAACACACATTAGTAACGAACACTTGTGTTCATCAATCACTAAAACTCTGAATTCAAAACTGAGGCTCAGATGCATTAAACAATCATACTATTATAAACATAGATACGTCATAATGTTTCTATCAAAACATATAAACTTATCTATCTAAAGAAAAATAGTACACAAACTATTGTGATGTGTAAATACAATTTTAAGCTAATCATCAGTGAAATTTGTATATGAGCCTTTAGAGGAATATAAGCCTCTAATTAGTAGTATTAAGATTGGATAAAATAAAGTTATTTAAACATGTGTATTTAATAAAATAATAATAGCAAAATGGATTGACCAGCTCCTTGCATTTTTTTGTGATAGGATGTCGACTAAGAATTCTTAAAGTTGGGGTGTGCAAAACACGCACTATATGTTTGTGCAAAAAGTAGGATGTTTAGGCCCTGTTTGGATTTCTAAAGTAGTTTTCTACTAATATTATTTCTTTATATCTAAATGGCTATATATGATCAACTAGTTAATTGTTAGTTAGACCTTTCAATAATAATTATCCCACTAGTTAGACCAAATCAGACAATAAGATATTTGGTAGCTAACTATTATGAATAATGAATGCAGATAGAGCCTTAGAACAACTCCAACAGAGTTGATAAAAATGGATTGCTAAACTTATGATTTAGCCAACTTTTTAAAATAGAAAGTATCTAAAAAAACAGAAAACTCCAATAGCCTTTCTACTATGGCAATGCTAGATAGCTAGTGACACATGCATGCTATATTTACCATGTGAGATTTCTAGAATAGCTCGTTTGCTATTTTACAAAACAAAATAGCATAACTGTTAGAGTTCATATTTTACTATAGAAAATCTAAATATAGCATACAAAACAAATATACCATGTCTCTTGGAGATGCTCTTATATCATGCGGTTTTTAAAAAAACGATGGGTAAAATTTAACGTGTGCTCCGTTTATGGTCTAACTGTATTTGGCCCCCTTTGGCGATAGTTTTTTTTTAGGTTTTCCCCATGTGGGTTGGAATCCACCTTGGTACATGTTTGGAACGAAGCAGCAAAACACACATGAAAAAGGCACGAGAGCTTTCCTCAGCGGTTGGTTCTATTCTACTTGAAAGGATGGGAAAGTGCTAAGCGTTTCAGATACCCTTTTGCACCTTCTTGGTTTCAACCTACTATAAATTAGCAAAGCTGTTCCGATCCAAGCTAGGATAACATTTCCTGGAGCAGAAGCAGTTGTTGATGATATTTACTCTTAAATATAAAAATGACAATATATGCATGTCGGCGCGTGCGTGCACGCGGCCAATGCAAATCCCAACCGGCAACTTGCGTTTAGAATTTGGCAACAGACCGGTGGGTGCGCGCTAGCTGCGTGCTGCGGCAATGCGGGTGTGGCTGGAAACTGGATAGATAGATAGATGTCTGCCAGGGCCGGCCGCCGGTACGTCGTCCGCGACCGCGAGCGAAAACAACAGCGCGCCCGAGAAATCTGGCCAGATTTGTCGCAACTTGCTGCTGCTCGGCGGGCGCTCCGAGCCGAGCCTGCCAGGCCCGGCCGAACGTCAAGTGGTGTGCCGCCACGAAACAGTACTAGAGTAACTAGTAGTAATTGCAACGGCGACTCGCGGCCACTTGCCAACTCATCAGTCATCACGCTTCACGCAGGGGAGGGAGTCATGGACATGGGTGTCGCGCGTATAAATTTCCCACGAAAACGCGAGGTCGGCCGGGGAACGAAGACCAAGCAAGACTTGGGTGCCGGTCTGAACCGGTGACCTTTTGTACTGCATGTTTTTATTTGGTGGGAGGCAGCTATGATTGCAATGGTCTGCTGGTGTACGTGCATGTGGTGCCAACGTAACCAGCTAGGGAGAGCTAGAGGTATAGGCATAGTCGCATGGAAAGAGATGCTCGCTCTACGAAATGGGAGGAAGTCCTTCTGACTACGAGTGGAAAATTAGGAACAAGGAGACCTTTATTTGTGATGCCAAAGTTTAATTTCCAACATGATGTCATCCATCATAGTGTCATAATATACCAGATTGAGTTCAGTCTGTCGTTGTCCAGAATAAAACTATCGGAGCGGAGAAAGATTGACCGTTTTTCTTGTATGTGCATACACCATTGACATATCGTACTCTTTTTGTCCTAAATTATAAGTCATTTTAATTTTTTAGAGAGTCAAAGCATATCAAATTTGATTAAAATTATAGAAAAAATTATAAAGATTTATTAGATCAAATAAGTATATTATGAATATATAATTAATGCATCTAGTGATATACTTATTTAGTATAAAAATATTATTATATAAATTTGATCAAGTTGAGATGTTTTGACTCTACAAGAAAATTGAAATGCCTTATAATTTAGCACTAAGAGATTACTGATAATTAACATAAGAAATCTGAACACGTGACGACAGCACGGGTTTTAAAGTAAACTAAATTTAAATTTAACATAATTTATATAGCATGGAGATTAACTATAAAACTATAATGATACTTATTTGATATCACCAAATATAAATATTATATTTGGTTAAATTTGAGATTCCTTAACTCTTTAAAACATGTGATTTGCATATATTTTGTGCAAGATTTTAAATCTATGACTACAACTGTCGTTATAACCAGATATAACTATTTTCATGCTGATCAATCTATTTGTGCTTACGTAGAACTTATTAGCGGCTATAGTCCGCTAAAGTTCTATTTAGCATTCGCTTAACTGTTTTAGAGATCATCCGCTAAGTACCATTAGCTGGAGACTTAAAACTTACATTTAATTTTATGACGAGGGACTATATATAATAAAGCTGCACGACATCTCTAGCATGTACCAAGAATGCATCGCAAAAAATAGTTTATAGATTGCCAATGAGCCTCCTTTCTCTGATACTACTAATTTCCTCCTCCTCCTCCTCTCTCTCTCTCTCTCTCTCTGTCTCTCTCTCTCTCTCTCCGTCTCATCTTTTGAATGAAGAAACCATTAAGCCAGAGAGAGAGTTTCCACTAGCAGAACAGTGTCAAGTTTGGCGGGCGCGCCATGAGGACCATTTGCATGCACTATCTATCACGGACTATTCCTTGTGGTCGTAGATTCCGAGCCATTCGCATCATCTTTCCTTCCATGACCTCCACTCCAAGTCACCTCTCAGTCATCGTTTTTTTTCTCCAACAAAAGCCACTAGACACTACTCACTAGTGCTTCTAGAAAAATGCCTTGATGCTTTGAAAGCCTGGAACAAGTCACGTACACACAGAAAAATATCGCAGTGCCATTTACCAAAAGTGTTACTACTATTTTCTTGAATTCGCAGGCAGCTTATATTTTTAAGAATTTAGCTTCCAATCCATGTTGTACATCTGACCTAGCTAGCCAGCAGCCAGCACCATGCACATGGACCATTGTGCTTCGAAGCCATGCAAATGAATAGCAGCAGCGCCGCAGAGAGGATTGGGGCCAGGCCCTCCTCCGGTATGGGGCTTGAGAGCGAGGGGTGGGCCCAGCCCAGACGAGATGAGGAGGGGGCAGGTGGATGAGGGAGGAGCGTGGCATTCACATGGAGTGTGGACCCAACCCAAATGCCCAGGTGCAGCTCCCCCCCAGAAACAATTTGCAGGTGCTCACCGCTGACATTGCCATGCCATTGCCCCCGTTGCTACCCGTATTTGCTCCTACTACTGTGTGAGTGTCTACGGGCCTGTTTCTATATCTCCTCTCCTGTCCTGTGCCTATCTATCCAACCATTTGTTTTTGTCTTTCCTCTAAATAATGCAGAGGATGCGATATTCTATCTGTGATTCGGCTAGCTGTTGATTTGGCTAGCTGCAGACAGATAGGGTCGAAGTCTCGAAGAGACGACAAAACAAATTATACATGTCCGTTCCACGGCCACTTGTTTACTAGTATCTCGGATCGGCGAGAAGCTAGAATGCACTGCTGTCCGTCACAGCTGGGAACCGGTGGCTTCTTGTTTCTTGTTCGATCGCATAAATAAACCACTTATCAATCTTGCAGAGTAATAACTAGCCAGTGGCTGTGGTTTTTCAACCATTCTAATTTCGGCAGGACAAGCTATAGTTTGGAGTAGTACGTAGGAATTATCGGAGCAGAAAAAAGACAACGGGCGCTTATACACACGTACGTACGTGTCCCATTCGTTCCTTATCTGAAAGTTCA
This sequence comes from Eremochloa ophiuroides, assembly GCA_038502445.1. NCBI lineage: Eukaryota > Viridiplantae > Streptophyta > Magnoliopsida > Poales > Poaceae > Eremochloa > Eremochloa ophiuroides. The sequence continues at coordinate 62,234,948 of JAHLJS010000006.1, forward strand.
CGTGGAAACACCTGCGCTTGTTGCGTATTTGTGCCTATCGTAATTTGCGAGAGAATATGTGAGGTGGCGGAAAGGCGAAAGCGAGAGGATCGCTAGCTGAAGCCCACGGCGCCTCTGTTTCTTCCCCCCTTGCCGCTTGCCGCTTGCCGGCCTGTTGCTCACGGATCCATCCATCCATCTCTTCCATAGAAAGCGACGGTGCCAAGCCACGACGAATTCAAGTGCTAATCTGCCTTTCAGCTGGGAGCTGGCCTGTATGTTTTGCCATCATTCAGATTGAGTGGTGTTAGTACTAGCATTGCATTTTTGTTTGACGCCTACTACTAACATTGCATTTCCGACGGTGTTCAGCCGTCACCATTATTGCCCCAGACGGCCTGACATCATCGTCCACATTCTTTGACATGAAAAACGGCCGGCGATGCCGAAAAGGAAAAGCGCAACAGATGGACCGAAAAAAGAACGACAAACTACTCACAGAAACAGATAATAGAAGATAAGATTAAAGCACGGCTATGCTCTAAACAGGTGTGAACCGAAAGGTGCTGGAGATTAAAAAAGAAAAAGAAAACCATAAAAGCGTCGTTTGCTTGTTTCCCGGGCCTGCCTTCACGTGATTCTTACTTCCAACTTGCCGGCTAGTTCGCTACTTGCAATGTTGTGCAAAAAAACCCCGTGTCTCTCCATGTCTCGCTTACCCGGCCACACCAGTCTCCTGTTGCCGACTTTTCTTCTGCGTTCTGGCTGCCTCGCTCCGCCCCCCATTCACGGCATTCGGCGATCCTTATCCCGACCGCGGCCCATGCCCGTATCTCCATGCGATCCTTGTGCTGCACAGGCATCTGCTTGCGCCTGCTCTTCTCTGCCATCGTTCATCCCAATCCCATCTCATCCCATCCCCGCCCACCCGCGCGTGACTCCTCCAGCTCAGCGGATGCGGATCGGCCCAACACGCCGCAAAATTATTATTATGTTAACTATATATATTGTACAGTTCGGATGTACTTCATCCTTCCAAAAGAAATTATAACATTCGTTCTCGATGAATCAACGATTCTAAATTTTGACTCAATATAAATAGAAAATGCTAATTTATGGAGAATTGTCACGCTAATTTGGAGGAACCACTGCTTCCTCCCGTAAAAATGGAGATTTGTCGCTCCTTCCATCTCCTTGCGTCACTGCTCGCCTTGTCGCTTCCCTGGTCCTTGTGTCGCCGCCCGCCTCATCGCTTCCCTGGTTCGATCCCTGCGTCGCCGCCCGCTTCGCCGCGTCCAAGTTCGCCGGATCGCCACCTCCCAGTTCATCGCCTCACCACCAAGGGGTTGGCGCCGCCCTCACCAACACGTGTTTCCCAAAAGTGACAGTGCGTCTCCTCGGTTCGCCGACACATGGTCCCTTCATTGCCGCACTCCTCGCCACGTCCAAGTTTGCCGCCTTGCCACCAATCGAGTGTTTCTTAGATCTACAGGTTCGGTTCAGAGCAGCTGGTGCTGCAGTATCTCCTTGACGAGCAGCAGTTGAGTGCAGACATCCTGCTTCGGTTCAGTTCAGAACAACTGGTGCTGCATGACCTTCTTCGGCGGTGGTACGGGATCTCCTTGGGCAAGCAGCAGTCGATCACGTGGACGCTTGTGCCTGCAATGCTCCGGCGGGTCGTGTGCGCCGCAGCGCCCCGTGGTGAAGAGGGAGGGAGCTTTAGAGACAAGAAGAAGATATACGAGGCTACGGAGACGAGCCCCGGCTATCGGAATCCACGATTCCATGGAGCACCCGCATGAGAGGCGCCACTGCCACGTCAAGAGGCGGGGAACTGTATTGAAGGAGAACATTGCAATAAGGAAAAGGAGAAGCTAAAATGAGAAGTAACTCTTATTTTTTTAATAAGAAGTATGTATTTGTTCTTTGTTTTGATTCTGAGCAGATGCTTCTAATATGTCAAAGTATCGTTATCTCCTTCAAAATTAGTTAGAGGCAGTTCTAAACCCACATATTTCTTGGTTCTGCCCCACAACTTAATTTTCTCCCATCTGATTTCTTCTATTTTTAATCTAACGACACAGACGACTCCCATTATTTCCAAGAGTTGTAAAATTATATATAATAAATATTGTTGGATTAATCTTCAAATATATTTTTATAATAAATCTAATTGGAGATTGAAATGTATATAATATCTTCTGTAAGCTTAGTTAAATATAAAAAACTTAAACTTTTTGAAAAATGAGATTTACATTCTTTTGAAGACTAAGGTAGTACCACTCACCTAACAATTGCAACAATGCGATCGACTGGATGGATAGGTACCGGCAGATAAATGCAGGAATCAAAACGTTTCAGCTCATCTGCACTCATAGCGAGCGTGCCCATGTGTTCTATATCACCCAATGCAAAAAAAGTGCAGAGTTTTTTATTTGGTTATTTATCCGGTCTACTATGTCACAGCTTGCGCAAGCCTGTTAGTTACACGTCACATGCACTAGCATGCTAGGCATTCCTTTCTAACTACCACTTGTTAAGTTCTGATTCCAGGTGTAATCCGTGTTCCGTGAAAAAAATCCTCGGGTTTATCCGACGACGGCCCTGGCGATGTGATTTGCCAAGGGCAGCGGGGAAAATTCGCTAGCGAGGGCGCAAAAAGCCAAAAAGGCTTAGCGCTGCCCTCTCCGTCATTATCAGCAGACGATGATGCTGTCACCAAATTAGGCGCGTGTTTAAATGGCCACGATTTGGTTGTTTAAGACCAAAAAAAAAAAAAGAGGCGGCGACGCTCTTGTGACTTGTGAGTTTTGACCATCGGATACGGAGGTGGCATCCGATCCTCGCGCCATTTCTTTCGCTTTCTTTTAGACCGGCCCATGTGAAGATTGTTTTGCACGGCTGCCCGTGCCGTTCCCTGGATTTCAAAGTGCTCTCGCCCTCGCACGTACACACACATATATCGATTTGAATATTTGATTTGATGCGGATCGACAAGACTCATACATTTTGCTGGTTATATATATCATCATCCACTAACTAAACATGCACCTTATTAGGGACCTGTTTGGTAGGGATCCATTCTTCTATAATCATTTCAGATTCAGATTCTCTTTAAAAACGTTTCTCTAAAAAATAGTATATCGATAAACCATTATTTTATCTATTGATCCAGATTCCTTTTTTTAATGAACTAGAATCACTATAAAACATCTATTTAGGTTATTCTTATTTCTAATTAAAAAAACTCTCCTCTAAGAATTCAAAACGTTTCTATCATCGAAACAGTGTTTGACAGCGATCTAGTGATTCACTTTGATAATCCCAAATGTTTCTATCGGTTTGCGACTTTTGCGTTGGTATGTGATTATTATGAATGACTGGTACCTCTCCAACGTGTCGCCAGGAAAAATTCTTCCCTACTGCGCACCTGTAGGCCGGGAACGGTGTTAGCGGGTCGCACTCTGCCTGATTGGTTGCGCTTATTGCAGCACTGTTATTATTGCTGCTAGAAACAAGCCTTGATTAGACATTAGATCTAATCGCGTCCATTTACACACGCTAAACAGATGCCTTGAACAAACATGTTTGTTCAGTAGATTAAATGGACGATTAGATCTAATGTCTAATCACTAACATATGTGAAGCTTGATCCATGAGATGAGATTAATTTATCCTGATTGGCTCTTAACACTCTCCCTTAATCGAAACCAATTGTGAGGTCAATCAATTACTTGTAGTCCTAAAAAAACTTATAGGAAAATATGACGGAACAATGTTGTTCATATGCCATTAGACTGCTTAAAAACCAATGAAAAAATGAAGAAGAAATGATATTACATATTATTGGATCATGGTAACTCATACGAGATAAAAAAATTATAAGATAGCCCTATAGGCGAACTTAGAGAACAATAGTAGGGTCTAAGGACCATAACTGGAATAACCTCCTCCAAAATCTAGGGATGGTAACTGGGATAACCATGCATATAGAAAACTCAGAGGAAAAGTGTAAAATATGAGAGACTCAAAATATGATGCTAAGACAAATTAGGGAGAATCCTCCCCTTGCAAGTCCGCTTGCATCTATGCAATACATGTAGCAACTATTTGTGTAAATAAAGGTTGAGAAATAGAACCATCTGATTTGATTGGTGATTTGTTGATTCATTATGACATCAATATGTGATCTCGCATTTATATAGATTAGTTGGCCAATATATATCTTGACATCTAAATATAGTCATATATTCACTTATAACAAATCAACTTCTTTTTATTGCCATATAGATATCTATGGATATGCTGTTTTACTCCCATCTACTGGTGGCGTTGGAGTTACACTATATTTGAAAAGTTTAGGAACCTAAATGAGATATGAGTGGACGCGATTGGTACTACCAGCCGCGTTCGGCATTTGTAGCATCAGTGCTTTATACTTCGCCACTCTGGCGTGATCGAAGCTCACCAAATGAAACTACAAGAGGGTAAAGCAGGTAAACCTATTTTCAACTTAGCTACAGTGTAGGGTAATTGTTGGAGCCAAAACCGTTTAAAAATGTATAGGGCGGTTCGCTTCGCTGTAAAGAAACATTAATTTTAGCTAATACTAATATATCGTAAAAAACACTGTTTTATTAAAAAAAAAGCCGATCTACACAGTACATGTAGCATGCTTGGATTGGGACAGGCCACTTTCACTGTACTCTACCCTGATAGGCTCGCTACTCCTGCTACTAGTTCCAGGAATATGCGCATGTACAGCGTCCGTTCCCACTCTGCCGACTGGAGCTGTACGTGATGGACATCGATCCACGGCTATGTACAGTGACCGTTGGGACATACTAGTAGTAGTACTGTACTGTGCGGCAGCAGATCTTTCCGCCTGTAAATTTCCGCAGCATTCATTGACCAGCGAAAAACGCAAATGCTAGAATTGACGACGAGAAGGAAACAACGGCCCTCGACCTGGGTGTGTGTCTCTCTCACTCTATATATAGCCAATCTCTATAGTACTAGTGATGGGGCCACGCCATCGCGGGCAGGTGCAGAGAAATATTCAGATTAACATAGAGAGTATCATTATATAGTAGCAGAGGTTGCATTCCTATATACATATAGATACTGCTGTAGATGTTGCATCCATAGTATAGATAGATAGATAGATATTTAATTATACAGGGTGGCGATAGGTTTGAAATTGTATCGGAAGATGGCACAGTCGTAGGTATCCATTATAGTTTGCCGGTGCTTGCTGCCTTTTTTGCTTGGCGGTTTTCTGAGTTTATCGGCGTAGATGATGTAGTCGTTCCATGTAGTACTTTAGCTAGAAGAGTCTGCGTATAATATAATCCGATGTAAATTGCTTGGATAACTGGAAGTGTAAGGAGTGATATAACTGAGGTATAAGTTTTGTTTACCTGAACTGTCAGACCATCCCGTTGGATATGCTGAGAATCAAAAATGGAGTTAATAATGGTTATATGCATCTGTTTTGCTGGAAAATAGTACTGTTATTACATCATGATGTTGAACACATGGTGTTTTCAACATGGGTAGAACCTGGATGCCTGGATGGCAGGACGATTCACTTGATCTGGTTATGGATGAGGGTAGAGTGTTAGTGTTTTGTTTGTAATGGAATGAATCATGTATTTGTTTTGATATAGTGTTTTTTACCTTTGAAGTAGCGTTGGTAGTATGCTTTCATATCAGTTGAATCACCACATGCTGAACTTGCTGTAGTCATGTACATAGATGTCAGAATTTGCAGAAACCTTTTTTTCATCTAGTGAATGGATTTTTTTTTGTGATATGTGTTACCTTGCGGCTGAGGTGAAAGGTCCAGAGGATGATTTCCACATCTAATACGGAATATATATTCTGTTGTTGTGTTTAAGCAAAGGGGCCGAATATCGATACTCGATATTACCAAAATGTAGGAATATAAATGATAATAGATTAACATCATACCTCGAAATCATAAGGTTCAATGTTCAGAAGCTGGGCAATGGTCTTTTGGTCAAGTGGACTGTCCTCAACCTGTATAGATGCATCCTCATTTTCTTGTGGCGGTCATTCAATGTAAACAGCTTGATTTTTGAAACTAATATATTTAATGGGTGTAAGGAAGCAGATTAATACAAAGATGGACTAATAATCTGGCACATGTATAGGTTCCAAGGCTTTAATGGATTGATTAATCATGCAATGTCCATTAAAAAATTAGATGCTGAGTGGCTGTAAGTATGTAACCTGCAATAATATGGTTGAGTTTCTTTAATATCTGGGTTAAAGTAATATTGATGGGTGTTGCCTCCATCTAATATAGATTTTTTCTGAAAAATATAAGTCATGATATCAGTAATGGTAATTAGTGTTGTCAATATACACTTTCAATATTTTTTTCCTAATTTTGTGTGAACAGAGTTAAGGTACAACAATACTTCCTCTGAACTCATAAGCTTACCAAATATTTTCCTAGGCATACATCCAACAAAGAGGCAACGATTACTCTTGCTGTATCATCGCTGTAATAATTGTTGATAGTGAATCTTGTTGGTTGGTCGCCCCAAAGAGTTGTCTTAAGCTCGTTATCGCTGCAACATGAAGTGTAATCTGTAGAGCATGCCATTGCCACCACACTGAAAATGGAAATATTTGCTAAAAAAAGGGTAAATGTATTAGTGGCTATGAATATACCTTATGTCCTTTATAAAAATATCTCTAAGGGTACTTGCTTTTTTTTACTTTGGCGACTATGGAGGATGCGACTTTGTACATCACATGAATATACCTTATATCCTTTATAAAAATCTCTCTAAGGATATTTGCCTTTTCTTTTCCTTTGGGCGACTATGGAGGATGCGGCTGTGTACTTTGTGATGTAACCGATGACATCTGAAAATGAATGATTGTGTAATTTAGATTGAGCACTCCTTAAATTATGATCACCTTGAGAGATCACAGAACAAAGATAAATAGTTAGGCTGCAATGTAGAAACTTGCCTGAATATTTCATGATAGGACCTTGCACTGCCACAATCTTATGAAACAGAGTCAGATTGTATATGTATGCTGGAAATTTAGTTGGACAATCATTGAGCTGTTTTATGGTTGTGTATTCTGTGAATTTGATCATGAGTTGAGCATCAAAAGGTTTGTATGATGGTCTTGCATTGCTGACTCTAAATTTGGTGATGACATATGTCTTATCTATTTCCACAAGATGTTCTTTCAGGTCCTTGATGTCTCTTGAAATTCCAGCATACATGGCTTGTCTCTGAACACAGGATTTTTTTAGATACTAAGTATTTTGATATGCAATTATGGTGTAATCAGTATAACTAACACCAGAGCTTTTAGTTTCTGGGTAAAATAAAGCTGGTAGAATAGTTTTTACCTTTGTGTCATCCAGCACCATACCAACATACAGAGGGTCGCACTGACCCATTCTTTCTCTGATGATCCATTTCCTTATAACCCGAACACGGATAGAGATTCGAGGAAAGCCTCGCTGGAGTTTGGCCAAGTATGTTTGCTGCATCTTTTTTTTTAAAAAAAGAAGCATAACCAAATGGTATAAACAAAATTAGAACAATTATATGGAAGAACAATGATTTCGAACATTGACTGTATGAGCAGCTTGCTTCATACATGTAAATGATGTTTTTTGATCTGTTAGCTGGAACAGGCGAACAGCAAGGTGAAAACCTACTGTTGTCCCGTAGAATTAGAAAAGGCCATAAGCCCATAAGTTATGTGAAGTACATACATAGACTGTGAAACAAATATTGAAGAACGGGAAAAGAAGCATTGTAGATCTGAAGTTGAAGGGCCCAGTAAAAGAGAAAATTTAATGCAGACATGTGTGTGTAGGTGGCTTTATCCAGCTGGATTAAATCAATTCGAATTGCCGTCTCTCCCGAATAGTGAGAAACTTGATCACTGTCGAAGAAGCATAGTTGATCCTATAATATAGTAAACATGATGATTATGAATTACCAACTATGTTTGTATTAAACATATGTTTGTTCAGGATAGATGCAAACTTAGAAATAATGATTCTAATAAAACCTATGCTAAACCTGGAATAAAAGATGAAGCTAGTAAGCTCTTTTTGCAAAACTTTGCTATCCCATGAACTCCACCAAAATAAGCCTTATATATCCTTGAGAGTCTTTTTATTTACCCTCTGACGGGTAAGTCTTGCTGAGTACAATTGAGTACTTAGGGTTTTATTCCCAATGTTGCAGGTAATGTGTTATATGAGGGTTATTGCCTCACATGTAATAATCCTGCCATAGATGCAGAGGAGTAAAGACCATTGGGCATGGTCTTATATCTTATACTTTCCTCCTTTGCTGTGTATGGAGTTATAATGTGAGTATGGCAGAGTATTCAAATAAATGGTTTTCAAAACCAGAGCTTTCATGTATATTATTTAAACTTGGTATTGTAATAACTATCTTACTCTGTTTGTAATAAATTTTTGCTGTGAACTCTGTGCTTGTAATATGATGTTTCCTTAATCAGTACGATCCTGTTGTAAGTTGATTTACCGAGGTCCTTCGTGACACTCGGCGGACTACCGGGTTTATATGAGAGAGAGTATGTGTGTGCCAACGTGTTAAATGGGGACAATCATGCTTAATCTCGTATAAATTGGTCGGTTCTGTTACAGGTGTATTGTAATAGAACAACGTGAACATATATGGGAAATGTAAAAGAATATTACAATTATGTTTAGTTTAAATTGAGGCATGATATCGTCAACGAGCAAAGAGAAATGCCAAATAGGAAAGCAAGGCATTGCAAAGATAAAACAGATGGAACAAGAAAAACTCCGGAAGTGCCTTACGTTCTTCAAAGTTATGGCGAAGAGATTAGTTGCAAGGACAAACCCTCTCAAGAAGTAAAGGGAGCAGCAGAAGAGGCCATATCGTGTATAGAAAAAGTTTCAGCTATATATTGCGCTATCCCCCATAAAATTTGTCAAACGTAAGAAAACTGTTTAGGAAAGCCTAAGAATTTATCTATTTCAAGCGACGAAACATTGCATAGTGAGAGAAACCCCATTTAAAAGTAAAGGTGAACAAAACTAAAATCAAACAAAGAGAATATGAAAGTGATGGTGAAGATATTAGGTGCAGGAATGAACCTTCTCGAGAGGTAAGGATCTGTGGTGAGAGAAATCCCACTACAAAGCAAAGGTGAACAAAACTAAAATCAAACAAAGGGAATCTAAAAGTGATGGTGAAGAGGTTAGGTGTAGGGACGAACCTTCTTAAGAGGTAAGGATCTAAAGAAAATATAAAAACAATCAGTTGTTACATAGCTACAGGGAGGAACCATGTATTTTTTTCTTCAACATCGGATCTTAGCCTTGTTTCTCTCTAGTTCTTGAAAAGGCAATGATTAGAAATATAGGAAGAAAAGTATACAGGAATAAATTAAGTTAGAGAGGCATGATAATTAGACAAAAAAGGAAACCTAAGCTAGAGAGGAAATATAAAATTTTTAGAATCAAATTTTAAGAGGCTGTCAACCAAAAGAGCAATAACAATAGAAGGTGGAACTCTTCTAATATCATAATAACATAACCACGTAAGAATTTATAGAAAAGAAACTTGAACCTGATTTATCTGGTTGGTGACACTATTAGGTTAAGATACACAAGAAATTCTGCATACCAAAGGGAGTATTTCGTATTAGATGGAAACAAAGCAGGTGTGGCTGCCTCTGATCTGCAGGTAGCCATAATCCTGGCAATCAAATAATTTTAGTAAAGCTATACGTCCTGTAAAATAAAATAGATATTTCTGTGTTTTGAATTTAGACACCCTAAACCACTAACCAAGATAAAGAGCAAGTATACTTCACGATGCAGATACCCAAAGCACATGGCTCTTCAGATATATTGATCAAACTATTGCTGAAAATTGAACTGGTGGCCTGTCTAGCGGTGGCCTACCATACTCTTAGCTCTTCTTTCAAATGATTTACGCCAAGAAGTTATGGCTTCAAATGAAAATAGTAACATATCAAGAGAGCATTTTAGTATAACTTGACGATAAGAGAACAACAATATATTCGTCAAAAGAAAATGCATATTGCTATTTGAAACTGCCGAAATTAATTGCACTATTACAGAAAATATTAATTTTTGTGTGCTTTATATACTCCTTGAATATTTTGGTAAGAAATAAGCCATTTAAGTATCAGCAGTGAGTAGGGGGTATTATATTTAGTAATGGCAAGACGAAACAGGATATGAAGCCAAGGATAAGAATATGAAGCTAGCTTTTCATCAACCGAAACAGGCCATGGTAGCAGCTTGCTCATTATTTCGGGAATTTTACTCATGCTGTTCATTAAGGAGAGCAGATGTCGACCTAGCAACGTCGTGAGAGAAATCCTTTCTTGTGACAGAACCGCCTTAATCATAGGGTCCACGTGCCCCGTCATCGGCCCTAAGGATCTTTGACTAGTCTGCACGAGTTCTCTTTGACCTAGGTGGCCTGTCGGGTCTCCTAGGAAACCCTAATTTTTCCCGAGGATCTCATTGTAAAGACTTTGCAAGTATTACAACAGTTTACACAAACAATTTGAATCAGAGTAAAAAGTGCGGAAGTATTACAGAAAATAAATTTACAAATTTAGATTACATTATTCCCAAACCAGAGTTTTGTAGTAGAACAGCAGTATACGACTAGACACCCTGCCCAAGGGTTATGGCATACACACACTTTCATTCATGCATGATCCGTTGACCAGCACGTCCCACGCAGAATTTCATTCTTAGTTTACCTGCAACAGGGGTTAACAAACCCTGAGTACATGGGGTACTCCGCAAGACTTACCCGACTAAGAAAAAGGAATGAGACTCAGGAATGCAGGCTGAGGGGAGTCAAGGTAAGGCTTGAGCAAGAATCAAAGTATTTTGCAGAAAACATTGCTATCCTATTTCATTATTTGATCTCAATATTATTTTATTCATATCCATAATTCCAATATCAATTCTCATATATCATGTACTTTCAATTTCCTTTTCATTCTCAAAAACACCTAGTTCCGAACCACTCTTCGCTGTAAGTGTGAGGATCATGTCTTCATTAACCAAGGAGCATCGTCGATTCGAATCCAGAAGTACCCAGCTGGGGATCCCTATCCACACTGCATATATAGCACTTAAGCTTGCGTATGCCAACCTCGCCTACCATGGCTTTTCATACCCCAGAACCGGTCATACGCCACCCGAGAGCACAGTACCCCTCTAATCTCCAGGCACGATGGCCACGAGGGTACACGCTACTCTCGCCATCTCTCCACTCCCAGTGCGTGGTTGTCGGTTCCAGCAGTAGAGCCACCGGAGTCAGAGGCTTTCCGTAGTATGTGGCTAGTTGCAAAGTCATGATCACAGCAGGCCGACAACGAATGGTCCTTAAATATTTTTTCGTTGGACACCATGCATTGGGACTCTTACCCAAGTACATTGGAGACCACCAGGTTTTCATATCCCTTTTCCGATGGCGAGAATCGTTGGGACTCTAATCCAAACAGATGGTCAACCAAACGGAAAACCCATCCACGTTGATGATAATGGACTGGCCAAGTACACCATCACCAAACGAGGACAATACCAATCCCATAAAATGATTCATTTATTTCATATCATCACAGTTTTCAAAATAGCATTTTTGCAACTCTATCATTAAGCATGACTAAGCATTTTTCAATACTTTAAATAAATCAGGGTCTCAGGTATAATATGTGGTCAAGGAAAGATAATGCATCAATGGGTTATCATTCAACTCCTATTAACCTAATGCAGTAGATTAACTCAAGTGATAAATATTTTTAAATAACAAGGAGGGGCAAATGCACCAGGGCTTGCCTGTTGCTTGAAGTAGAGGGAACTCTGAAGTCCAATGCCGAGAAGATCCATGTCCACCGAGAGAAGACCTTTCTCGGGACTTGCGTCCAATAATATTTACCGCGCGTTTACTACACGAAGTAATAATGCATGCTTAACATAATGATATGCGTGCCATGATGCATGAGATGCATTAAATCACTGATCAATAGAAGGTAAACTTAATTTATAAGTTGAGTACAACTTGTCTCCATGATAAAATTGCAAGTCAACGAAACTAATTACTATCTAGTATTAACTGCTTCGGTTTAATGACCATATTAACAGTTGTTGAAAGCTGAACTAGCTCTCCTATAATAATGACCAGTACTCACTTAAGCGATTCATATAATCCTGTTATCACATGTGTATAAACTACTAATGTTTAATTACCATTGGTCTACCTACTTGAATTTTCTTTAAATATCTTAATTAACATGATTAGCATAAGTCTTAACAAGTTAACAAGACTCTAAGGGTCAGCACATGATAATGACCCAAGATTAACACACAATTCTAATTCACAAAATCCTTAAATTGATTAAGGTTCCAATCCATTTTTTAATCGATTTATAGAGTATTAATTAGTAATTAAGTAAACTATTCCCATTTGAGCTCAAACTTTTTCCACAGATAGTTTATACCTTAAAATAGTACCAACAAAAGTTTCATGATTTTTGGATTAATAGTTTGAGCTATAAAATTCATAGAAGAGTCATTTATTTATTAAAAGGCATATTTTTCTTTCTTGCAGGAATACCCGAAACCTATATTTGATATTTTTCATAAATCACTCACATCACAGAGAGGCTTCACAAATTTTTGCATAATTTTAGGAGCTCTATTTATTTTTATACAAAATAAACAAGATAAGGCATTGTTTACTTTTTCGGAAATAGAAAAATCCTTAAAACCACCCGAGCCAGCAGTACTGGGCTGACCCAGCCAGGCCCAGCCAAGCCCAGCTCGGGCTCTCCCTCTCACGCACCCCTCTCAGGCCAATTTGGCCCAGCAGGCCCGACCTGGCCCAACTTGGGCCTCCTTCTCCCTTCCCATTGCTCTGTTCGAGCAGAGAAGGGCATGCGTGCGCGGCGGCAGCTGTAACGGAACCGCCTAAATCACGTGGCCCACAGGCACCCGTCAACGTCACTAATGACATCTGACAGCCGGGTCCGTGTTCCAGATGACCTAGGCGGGCTCTGCCGGGCTACATAAGCACCCGTTATCTCCGACAGGATCCCATTGCGAAGCCATTACAGAGTTACAACATTTCATAACAAAATACATCAGAGTAGAATTTGCGGAAGAGTAAATAGTACTTAATATTACAGAGCAGTGTTTGAATAAAATTAAGTGCAGTTATTACAGACCATAAATTAAAACGAGTAGCAGTAGTGTTTGGATCAACAGTATGACAGATAGTTTAATATTACACGAACCCTGCCCAAGGGTTTAACCTTAATCTTCTTCACTCTCCTGGACGATGGTGACGCAGCACGGGGCGAGACAAACTTCGATCTCCTGCTGCCCTCCTGCAACGGGGTTAACAAACCCTGAGTACATGGGGTACTCCGCAAGATTTACCCGACTAAAAGTGTAAGATTAGACTCAGTAATGCAGGCTGAGGGGGAAGTCAAGGTAAGGCTTTAGCAAGAGTTCAAGAGTTTTTCGGAAAAGCATTACTAGTCCTATCTCAATATTTTATTTCAATAATACTATTCATCATTAGCCATTTCTCCAAGTTCTTTCTCATATGTCAATATTCTCTCATTTGCTTAATTCATTCAAAAAACAATCCTAGTTCCGAACCACTTTCCGATGTAGGGGTGAGGATCAAGTCTCCATAACCGAGGAGCAACGACGATTCGAATCGATTAACACCCAGCTGGGGATCGCTATCCACACTGCGTATGTAGCACTTAAGCTTACATACGCCAACCCCGCCTACCACGGCTTTTCATACCCCGGAACCGGTCCTGCGCCACCCGAGAGCACAGTACTCCTCTCGTCTCCAAGCACGACGGCCACGAGGGTACACGCTACTCTCGCCATCTCTCCACTCTCAGTGCGTGGTTGTCGGTTCCAGCAGTAGAGCCACCGGAGTCAGAGGCTTTCCATAGTATGTGGCTAGTTGCAAAGTCTTGATCACAGCAGGCCTGACAATGAACGGTCCCTAATATTTTTCCGTTAGAAACCATGCATTGGGACTCTAACCCAAGTACACTGGTAACTACCCGGTTTTCACATCCCTTTCCGATGGCGAGGATCGTTGGGACTCTAACCCAACAGATGGTCGACTAAACGGAACAACCCATCCCCGTGGATGACAATGAACTAGCTAGGAACACTGCCAACCAACAAGGACGTACCATTCCCTTAAAGTGATTCATTGGATTAATCTCATCACAGTTCAAAATAGCATTTTCGCAAACTAACCATTAGGCATGACTAAGCATTTTTGCAATACTTTTAATAAATCAGGTTCTCAAGTATTGTCAGGTATTCAAGGGTGGAAATGCATCAATTGGTTGTCACCCAACTCCTATTAACCTAATGCAGTAGATTAACTCAAGTAATAAATATTTTTAAATAACAAGGAGGGGCTGAATGCACCGGGGCTTGCCTTGGATTGTGTAGAGTGTCGGATCCGGGTCAGCTCCACAAATATCAAATCCTTGTACAACTTCCTGAGTAGTCTCCTCAGATGGACCCTCAGACTTTACCTCCGGATTCTCGGTTACTACACGTTTGCAATGAATGAATGTATGAATGTGATGCACATGAAATGACAGAATAAAATTAAATAATAAGTATTGCCCACACGTGAACAAGATCCTATCATAGACTAGCCATGATTACTCTAATTCACAATGTCCTAGGTCATAAAGGTGATTGACCTAGAATCTAAATCAATCCAAAAATCACACCATCCAATAATCATTGCATTCCCTATTCCTATTATTAATCATTTAAACTAACATATAATTTAATAAATACTTAACTATTCCCATTTGATGCCAAACTCCACCAACAGATATATTTCAGTACCAAACAGTGGCACAATAAATTTCATGATTTTTGGATTAACACAGAAATTATTAAAAATCATCAAAGTTCCTTTTAACATTTAATGTGCTGATTTTTAATTAATATAGAAAACACTCAAATCCTGTATTTAATATTTTTATTAAATTCTACACATCACAGAGAGTACCTAGAAATATTTTCATAATTTTTGGTACAGTAGATTAATCAACACAAAAAGATTAAAAGCTACACTATTCATTTTAATTAAAATGAAAAAGCAATAGAAAAATCGCTTGGAAATTGAAACGCCCATTCGGCCCACTAAGGCCCAGCAGCGGCAATAACAGCCCAGCTGGCCTGCCCGCGCTGCTGGCGCCACTGGAGGAGGCTGACAGGCGGCCCCGGCCTGTCAGCTCCTTCTCCCACCTACCACCGAGCGTCTGCTCGAGCGCGCGCGCGGCGGCCCGACGCGCCCTTCGCCGCCGGCGACCCCAGCGGCGCAACCGAGGGCACCCACACGTGCTCCTAGATCTAGCGGACCCCCGGACTTGACTAAACGGACGAGACGCCAACGGTGACGCGCCCAGCCGCGACCGCGGCGGAGGAGACACGGCGGCGCGGCTGCGCCCCGGCCTTCCGAGGACCAAAATGCTCTACCGACGAGGCGATGGTTACCGAGAAGCTCACCAAAGGCTAGTGTACTAGCTGGACGGGGCGGAGAGCGACCGGAGAGGCACGGTGGACGACGGCAGTGGGTTTGGCGGCGAGCTCCAACGGCGAGGTCGTCGTTCCGGCGGTCACTGTAAACCAAACGCAAAACCGTCTAACTCATGAGACTCAAGAAAGGACAGGGACTCCGGAACGCTCCGCAATAGGAGAATAAGCTCACCGAGGCGAGCTGTTCTCAGAGAGACAGACCACGGCGGCGCTCCGCCAGCCGTGAAGGAGAAAATCACGCCGTACGCTGATCTCCGACGACTAACAGTGGCCGGGCCGGGTCCAAATGGTGCGCCAGGAGATGTCAAGCTCATGGGTATGACGAATTGGGCAATGGTGGTTCGACGGTGGGCAATTCGGCCAAGAACCGAGAGCTCACCGGAGCGGGGAAACGGAGGAGGAAGGAGAAGAAGCACTGCGCCACGCCCTTTAAACGCACTCGGAAGGAGAGGATAAGGTCGGGACGTGTCCGGGTCCCCCTCCCGAGCTCGACACGGCGACGGCCGGGCCCTGGGACGGCCGGACGGCGACCGGCGCACGCCGCGCGCACGCCGCGTACGGGCGGCATATGAACAGGGCCCCCCCTGTAGCTACAGTAGTAGCCCATATAGGTCAAATGATATTTGATTCAATTTGATCTGATCCAGCCCGAATCCGAGGAAGTGGTGAATACAAAAGTTGTAGAGAATTTCGTGTAGATCATTTTTTATTTTGACACCAATCTCAAATTCGGCCAAAATTTCAAATTACAGAAAAGGGGGTAAAAGTAGGGTTTGAATTTCAAACTGAAATTTCAAAATTACTTTTGATTCTTCTCAACAACCTGAAAATTGGTAAACATGAAAGTTGTCCTACTGAGAGAGCTTGACAACTTCTATTAAGGAAGTTTTTGAAGATTCTTAATATTTTTTGAAATTGTAGTTTCAATTGTAAATTTCAATATAGTAATTTGAGTTTAATTTGAATTTTTATAACATAACTTCAAAATGTCCAAAAATAAAAGTTATTCCATTTTAAAAACTCTACAACTTTTATTAAGACACTTTTCCCATATTCCTTATAGATTTTGAATTGGGGTTTTAGGTCAACTTTAGGGTTTAATTTGATTTCTATTTAATTTTTATTTTTGATTTATGATTAAGGACTTAATTACACAATCAATACTAGCTGAAATCAAATCACTCTAGGCCCTAAGCACAATCATATGCAGATGCTTAAATTTAAATATGATGACATGGCAGATTAATTAAATTGTAATACCAGAGGTATTACAGCCTTCCCCCCTAAAAGAAATCTCGCCCCGAGATTTAATAGAAATATTAATTGAAACAAAGTAATGGAAAAGAACAAGTCTCAACTAACTAGTTCTAACTATCTACTAAAAACAGAAGACGTTTACATATGTCGAGACTAAAAAGTTTACATTCTATAAGGTAGCAAAGAACTCAGGGAAATTCTCTGCGAGGTAATCTTCCGATTCCCAAGTGGCTTCTTCTTCGGAATGTGCACTCCACTGGATCTTATTCCATCTGGTTGTATTCCTTCGCGTGACACGATCTTTTATGTCCAAGACTCGAATAGGATACTCCGAGTATGTCAGCTTAGGTTCAAGTTCCACTCCTTCCACTTCGACGACTTGATCAGGTACTCGAAGACATTTCTTGAGTTATGACACATGGAATACATTGTGTACCTCCGAAAGATGCTCTGGCAACTGCAGCTTATAAGCTATTTTTCCCACGCGTTCTATGATTAAGAAGGGTCTAACATAACACGGGGCCAACTTGCCCTTGACGCCAAATCGACTGACTCCTTTCATTGGCGATACCTTCAAATACACATAGTCTCCTACCTTGAATACCAAAGGTCGACGCCTTTTATCGGCATAACTTTTCTGTCGAGACTGTGCTACTTTCAAATTTTCTTGGATCTGCTTAACCTTTTCTTCGGCTTCATTGACCAAATCCACACCATAAAACCATCTCTCTCCAGGTTCAGACCAATTCAATGAGGTTCGGCACCTTCGACCGTAGACTGCCTCAAATGGAGCCATCTTGATGCTTTCTTGATAGCTGTTGTTGTACGAGAATTCTGCCAATGCCAGACAATCATCCCACTTGTCAGGGTAATTGAGCGCACAAGCCCTCAACATATCCTCCAATACTTGATTGACTCTTTCCCTCTGCCCATCCGTCTGCGGATGGTAGGCAGTGCTATGCAGAAGCTTTGTACCCAAGGACTTGTGAAAGGCCCGCCAAAACTTGGAGACGAACTGGGTACCCCGATCAGAAATGATGGTCCTCGGCACACCATGTAACTTCACCAAGTTCTCAATATAAAGCTTTGCATATGCCAGTGCCCTGTCCTTCTTCTTGACAGGTAGAAAATGAGCTTGTTTGGTGAGGCGATCCATAATAACCCAGATTGAATCAAAACCTCTTGAAGTCTTGGGTAATCCCACGATGAAATCCATGCTGATGTCTTCCCACTTCCATGCAGGGACAGGCAATGGTTGCAATTCTCCTCCAGGCCTCATGTGAACAGCTTTCAGTTTCTGCCACGTGTCACATCTCGCGACATACCGGGCAATCTCTATCTTCATCTTTGTCCACCAGAACTTTTGCCTCAAATCCTGATACATCTTGTTGCTGCCGGGATGGATGGAAAACCTTGTAAAATGTGCTTCATCAAGGATCTTTTGTCGCAACTCCGGCACCTTTGGAACTACCCGACGATCCTTGAACCACACGACACCATCATCATCAATCCGGAAACAATCTGCCTTGCCAGCTTGAACCTTTTCCTTGATGTGCTTGATTCCATTACTTTCCTGCTGAGCGGCAATAACCTCATCTCGGATGGGTGTTTCAATACTAATATTGGTCAGGCTGCCTTGTGGAATTATTTCTACCCCTAAGTTTTCCAACTCATAGCACAAGGACATATCATACGGCTTGACTGTCAAACAATTGCAGTGCACCTTACGACTGAGTGCATCAGCGACCACATTTGCCTTGCCAGGGTGGTAATGCACTTCAATATCATAATCCTTGATTAGCTCGAGCCATCTTCGCTGTCTCATGTTCAACTCTTCTTGAGTGAAAATGTATTTCAGACTCTTATGATCTGTATATACATTACAGGTACTGCCCAGCAAATAGTGACGCCATATCTTTAAGGCATGTACCACAGCTGCTAACTCCAAATCATGAGTGGGATAATTCTCCTCATGACGCTTGAGTTGCCGTGAGGCATAAGCAATGACTCTTCCTTCTTGCATCAAGACACAACCAAGTCTGGTACCAGAAGCATCACAGTACACATCAAAGGGCTTTTCTATATCTGGTTGGGCCAGTACTGGTGCAGTGGTCAACAACTTTTTCAAGGTTTGAAATGACTTCTCACATTCAGACGACCAGATGTTTTTGACCTGATTCTTCAACAGGTTGGTAATGGGCTTGGCTATTCTTGAGAAGTCTAGAATAAACCGACGGTAATATCCTGCCATGCCCATAAAACTACGGACTTGATGAACAGTGGTTGGTGGCTTCCAATTTAAGATTTCTTCCACCTTACTCGGATCCACGGATACACCTTCAGCTGATAAAATATGGCCGAGAAAAGGGACTCGATCTAGCCAAAACTCACATTTGCTAAACTTGGCATAAAGTTGGTGCTCTCTCAAACGGGTCAGGACACTACGACGGTGGTTGGCATGTTCATCAGGGGTTTTGGAGTAAACAAGGATGTCATCGATGAACACGACTACAAATTTGTCAAGTTTGGGCATGAAAACGGAGTTCATGAGATACATGAAATAGGCAGGTGCGTTGGTTAGGCCAAAAGACATGACCAAATACTCATAAATGCAGTATCTGGTGGTGAATGCTGTTTTAGGAATATCCTCGGGACGGATCTTTATTTAGTGGTAACCAGACCTAAGGTCAATTTTGGAAAAGACCTTGGCTCCAGCTAGCTGGTCAAAGAGTAGGTGTAACAACCCTAAAAATCCACACAACCTAAAAATCCCAACCAATTAAAATTTTTCATTTATTTATTATGAAAACCCATTTTTCTTGTGCAAGCATATAGGTTTCATTATAAATTTGGTAAATAAAGGAGTATAGCTTGCATTTTAATTCCATTCACATAGAATAATAACTTATGCATCACATTTGGGATTTATTGCAATTTATGTTTGTATTTACTCAATATTTAAAATAGGTAATATATGTATTTATACACTTAAGTGTAAATAGAAAAAGAAAAAGAAAAAGAAGAAGAGAGAAAGAGGAAGAGCAGATTCGGCCCAGCAAGCGGGCCCATCTCGCAGCCAAATCACCACGTGCGCGCAGCGCCTTTCGCAGCCGCTGCCAACCGGGATCCGCTTGTCAGTCACTCTTTCTTTTCCCCTGTTTCTCTTCTTCGCGAAAGACGGTGGCCGACAGTGTCATGCAAATGGCGTGACCGACAGCGCCACGCATGGCAGAGCCCTGACCCCGTTGTCCCTCGCCTGTCCCCTGCCTTGCTCGCCAAGAAGCCCGCGCGCACCACCGGAACCCTAGCTCGCGCAAGCCACAGCCCTCCGATCGGCCCGAATAGATCAGAGCCGCCCGCCATAGATAGCCACCCGAGCTCCGCTATAAATTGGAGCACCTCACAGCGCCCTAGCCTCGTTCCACTCGCCGCCTCCATTGGTGGCACCAACCACACCACAACACCACACCGTGTGAGAGAGGGAGAAGGAAGAAGGGCGGAGCAGAGAGAGGGGAGCACCGCCGAAGCGCTGCCGCCGCGAAGCACGCCGGAGCCGGGCACGGAGGAGAAGCTCGAGCTGCGGACGAGGAGCGGCACGGCACTGCGATCGCTCTGCACGGCTCCGACTCGCCACTGCACCACCATCCTAGCTTCACCGACACCACGGTGAGCCACCGCACGCCATGTCTGAACGTCGCCCTGCTTTTGCCATGGCGTTCCGCCCACGGGACGCGCAGGCACGAGCCTTTACGGCTCAGGAAGATCACCTGCACCATGCACTCATGCGACCGGCCGAAACCCCCGGACTACAAGCTTTGCAAGACCGAGAACGCAGCACGACGCGTTCTCGGTGGAGCGCGCTCGCTACCGACGCGTTCCGACGCCGAATCACCCGTTCCGAGCAATCCGACTAGCACCCGTATAGGTTAGAGCGTCGTGGAGCACCGCCACGACCCATTGAGTTAGCTACGTGGATCTAAGCGCTAGAGGAAGCCTCGTCTGCCCTGCTCGAGTGCGCCGCGACCTCGCCGGAGCTCCGCCGCGTGCCGAAGCCAGGAGGAGACCCTGCTGTGACACCAAGTTGCCACCAACGACCCGAGGGCCTTACTGACTATGTCAATAGAAGGGAACCACACCCGTTCGTGCCAAAACCGAACCCCGGCCACCACACCGCCGCTCGCCTCGCCGGAGAAGCGTCTGTGCCATGGCCGAGCACCAAAAGGGACCCTGTTAACCAAATTGGGTCCCATAGAAACGAATATTGGGGCCCGGAGGGGAGAAATTGCCTCGCTGTGGGCTGCAACGTAGCCTACCAGAGCTTTAGCCCTGCGGCGGCTCGACGCCGGCCGCCAAGACACGCCGAATGGTCGGCCAAGGTCACAAACCACCCGCGACCACCGCCGAGCTACGCCGAGCTACGCCGAGCTTGCCCGACCACCGCCGAGCTACGCCGACGCCCCCCGACCACTGAGAACCACCCCCGACCTCTGAGAACCACCCCCGACCACCGTCTAGCTCTCCCGACCACCGCCGAGCTACGCCGACGCCCCCGACCAACGTCGAGCTCGCCCGACCACCGCCGAGCTACGCCGACGCCCCCCGACCAACGTCGAGCTCGCCCGACCAACCGCCGAGCTACGCCGACGCCGGCGACTCTCTAGAAACCAGCATCGAACACCTGGTAGGCGACCATCGGGTCTGTGTTCTGTTGAGGCGCCACATGCCGCACTACTGGACCCGCGCGCCACGTGGACCAATCCCGAGCTGCCAGCCATTTTTCCATTTTCAGAAAATAGGATAATCTTCGGAAATTCATAACTTATTCATACGATGTCCAAAAATTACGCACCATATATCAAAATTCTCAAAAAAATGAGATCTACAATCTAAGACTATGTTTATGTGCATTTGGCTCTTTATTTTATTGGATTTTTTTGAAAAACTCTACAGGAGTCGCTGACGCGACTATTTCGTGTTCGATTTCAGAGCCGGAGGAGGATCTGACTAAGGAAGACGACCACGAGTACTTTCAGGAGCTAGGAGACGACTACGAAGGTGCCACGTCCCACCAAATCCTTAGATCCTATTTACGCATTGCAAATGACATTGTTGCTATTGATTTATGATTATGTATGGATTGGTTGCATGATAGTGTATTTGAATTCCCTGCCTTGATAAGACTTTACCCTGCTGTCCGCTGCTAGGTTAGCTGCTGCTTAATTTACTGTTACTCTTCCACTACTTTCTACTTGCTATATGCTATGTGGTGGAATTGGGACGGTGAATATCTGATTATAACCACTGGGAGAGAGTGCTGCGTGCGTCTTGGGTGCGTGGTAAGGGTTGATGTCGACCAAGTGGGATGTGAGACAAGCCCATGGGGCAAGTCGTGCCGGGGGTGCAACCTGGGCATCCCCAAGCGAGATACCTGTGGCGGGTAAAGTTGTTGAGGAGGTTCCGGGTGGGATAGCCATGGTAGTTTGAAGCCCGTGGACGGAGGTGCTGTGATGGCACGGGGAGAGTATCCTCTAAGTGAAGATGCGTGCTTGGTCAAACCTAGGACGGACTAGTTTCAGGTTCATGGGAATCCTTTTCTACTCACTCGCTTCTGATGGGCGGGAGACGGCTGGACTACTTGGTAGGACGGTGCCACTACTGCTAGGTTGAGAGGTGATAAGGGTGGGCGGAGATGGTCGATGGGTTCCCGTTCCGTTCTAGATGCGCAGTACCACTGGATGGGCCCGGTACTGTGTCTCCCAGTCTCAGCATAACGGTGTAGGATCCGGAATATCCCAGGGCTGAGTGGTAGGGTGGCATCGACCTAGGCAAGCAAGCACCCGGAATTCTGCCTAGGTGTTTGCGCAACACCTATGATGGCTAATCTTGTGGGTAGTGAAACCTCTGCAGAGTGTACGGTTGATCGATCGATACATATGCCAACTTGTTGGCTATGGACCTTTCCTGTGAAGCTTCTACTAGTGTAGTGAGTGTTCTCTTCTTCCCCTGGATGACATTTTTCCGGCAGTGTACCCGTTGTGGTAGTGTGCCGCTGAGATAGGCCCGAGAGGGAGTTGGGCCTGTCGAATGAGAGTGAGGTGTGGGTATGTGAGATGTGGTGATGGGAAAAGGAATGATGGTGTAATTGGAGATAAAACTTGACTAATTAAACATTGATTACAGCTGCATAGGAAAACCTCAGCCTATAGGTCTGCTTGTATTGCCTTGCATCCACTTTCCACAAAGCAAATGGTGCATAGGTGGGCTCCGTGGCCAGTACATATCGTATTGATAAATTTGCTGTCAGGTGACGAGAATGAGTACGACTTCGAGGAAGACGATGGCGAGGAATAGGGTCATGTGCTACACTCAAGTTGGCCGTGAAGGATGAATCGTTTCCGCATCTTCTAAAGCTTCTCTGAATGTTGATTCGCCAATGTGGCGATGTAATAAATGTTTATGTAAGACTTAATTACCGTTGTATGGATCCTGGTGTCAACTGATATATGGGTAATTTCATGGATTGTCCCAAGCAATCTGTTGAATTACAATTCGAGCCTGTGGATTTCCCTTCGTGGAAATCGAGGTCGTTTCAGTTGGTATCAGAGCCATACTTGACTGTAGGACGAGACCCATAGAGAATGGACGTTAGAATAGGAAGCCAGACTCCCTTTCGGTTATATTACCGACCTTGCATTCACTTTTTATGCAATGGCTTATCTAATACAAGGACCTGCTAATCCGTTTCTTAGAAAATTTGCAGATGACCAGCCTTGGACCACCACTTCGTCCACTGCACGACGGCACTATTGAGATCCCGATCAATGGGAGGAACCACGGCGGATTTGCCATGGTACTACGCCAGGTGTTGGAGGAGCTGGAAGCACCGTCTGACCAGATCCAGTACTTCAGCCGAGGGAAGCTTGTCGAGGCTGGGAGGTTTGAAGGACCTGTCACTACCAGAGTTGAGACACCCGTTAGCCTGACCCTTCCAGGGATGCCGGTTTTTACTGACTACACTACTGGAGAGACTGTGGAGGACGGAGTACAGTTCGTCTCCCGCAAGGTACTACGCGCAGTTGAGTACACAGCATACGAGTACCTTAAGGGGACCCATTTCCGTCTGCTACCTCAGGCCTTGGAGTTGCACCCTGACCCCATCCAGAGGATTCTGTACACCAGCCAGATCGTTCAGGCCGAGACTGACCCTTGCCTACGCACAGTGGCACACCACCTCCAGGAGCAGGACGAGTTCATCAGCTCATTGGAGCAAAGGAGGCAGCGTGACCGAGCACGTATGGCAGAGGTCGAGGACAGTTTGCAGAAAGGGACTCAGACCCTGGAGAGTTTGAGCAGAGCAGTCACTGACTTGCAGCTGGAGATGCAGCGCCGTGATGAGTTACACCGAGCCGAGATCGCCGACTTGCGAGACAAGATCGAGAATTTTGGGTTACGCAATGACTACCTGAACAGCAGAGTATTAGGATTACAGAGGAGGCTGGACGACAAGGAGAGAGCGCTTGCTGAGAGGGAGCAGAGGAGCAGAGACAGAGGAGTCGAGATGAGCACGTTGCGCTCCAGGATCAGGGAGTTGGAGAAACAGTTGGAGAAAGCCGAGGAGAAGTCCACCCGCAACCTAGGGATTCTGATTGACCGCGTGAAGATGGTGGAGTTCTTAAAGGACAAGCTACGGAGGACAGAGACAGCTTGGAAGCAGTCCGATGCCAAGAGAGCTATTGAGGTCCGGAAGGTGCAGAGTTCGCTTCCCCCACTGGAGATGGTGAAGCCCCGGGAGGGAGACTTCCGCGTACCACCCACTACGCTCAACCTGGGAGCGTGTCCGTATCTAAGGATGCAGGAGATTGAGGCCACTCCAGAGCTAGCAGTAGCACTCGACTACGTCAAGCGCCTGACCATGACTGATGACGAGATCGAGGCAGAGGACAGCCGCATACCCGATGCCGTACTCGACCTTATGCACCAGTAGCTTATGGGACCCTGTGTGGCCCTTAGACTAGTGATACCATGAGTTGTCCTGTCGTTGGCTATCTGCGCATAGCACGATCTTCTTAGCAGCTAGGAACATCCTTTATGTAATAATAACCATGTGATGAGTGACATTTGAATCTTATGCTTCTTATGGTTCTCTATGCTTCTTTGGTTGATTGTACGATAGCATGAAAAATGTTTTAATTCATTTAAATCATTGAAAACATCTAACTCCTACTTAAACCACTACAACATTATTACTGCACTGAGCACGTACCTAATAACTTCAGATGTCGATGAGACGTTCCGCGCGTTTGGAGAACCGCCAGCCCTCCCCCGCACCTGCGCCAGGACGCGGGCGTGGTCGCAACCGTGGACGCCCAGCTGGCAGACGTGCTGGAGTTAACCTGGAAGAAGAGCTGCGCCGGGCAGAGGATGCACCGCCGGTGAACAATCCGCCACCACAGGGCGAGAACGTGCCTCCGCCACCGCCACCGCCGCCGCCACCGACGTTGGCGGAAGTGATGGCACAGCAGACCCAGCTGCTGAATGCCATAGCTACTGGGATGAACAGGCACCACGGGCCACCCCAGAATGACTTCCAAAGGAAACTGGAGGGTTTCCTGAAGCTGAGGCCACCTACCTTCGACGGGACCGACAGCGATCCCCTCGCTGCCGATGATTGGCTTAATGAGATGGAGAAGAAGCTGGACCTGACCACTTGCTCCGACGAGGAGTGTGTTGGGATTACTAGCCACCAGCTGACCGGTGCTGCATGAGCATGGTGGGACAACTACACCAGCGCTCACGAGGACCCAGCCCGCATTGACTGGGATGAGTTCACCGAGGCTTTCCGTGACCACCACATTCCTGAGGGAGTCATGGAGGCCAAGGAGAACGAGTTTCGCAACATCTCCCAGGGAGCTGACCGGATCCACGAGTACACCACCCGCTTCAACTGCTTGCTCCGCTACGCACCTGCGTCTTGCGTGAGTTCCGAGAAGGAAAAGATGTACTACTACAGGAAGGGACTTCAGACCAAGATCAGGTTGGCTCTGTCGGGGAACAAGAGCTACACTCTGCGTGAGCTGATTGACCGCTGTATTGAGATCGAGAAGGATCGCATAGAAGCACGTCTGGAGTTTGAGGCCCAGAACAAGGGAAAGAAGCGCCGCTCTGAGGGAACCGCTCGCACTGCTCCACCCCTGAGACAGCGAACGGGTGCACCCCCGCCTTTCCGGACTCGCCAGGGACCTTCTTCGGGAACGAGCCGTGGTGGTGGTACCAACAGCAGCAACTATCACCGCCCCGCTCAGACCTACCCTGCGCCGACTCGAGCTGTGCAGAACACACCCGCCCCCGCTACCAACACGCCAAGGACAAGCAATTGGAAGGCTCCTGCGACAGCCACAGCAGGCAGTGCGCCCTTCACTTGCTTCGGATGCGGAAAGCCTGGACACCGTGTGGCTGTGTGCCCCGACCTCAACCGTGCACCAGCAGCTGCACAGGGTACACCGAACCGGGGATCTGCTACCCGAGGAAGACTGAACCACATGACCGCTGAGGAAGCTGAAGCTGCACCTGATGCTGTGTACGGTACGTTCCTAGTTTAGGGTAACATGACTACAGTTCTGTTTGATTCGGGAGCTACATGTTCATACATTTCATCTGCATATGCACGTAAGCATAACATACCTGTAACCCCGAGAGCAAACCCCATCCTAACTAGCTCACCCTTAGGAACCTTCAGAAGCGTTCACATATGTAGGGGAGTGATAATCACAATCGAGGGACTTGACTTTCGAGCTGACCTAACCCTACTAGCCTCCAATAGCTTAGATATCATCTTAGGCATGGACTGGCTAACCAAACACCGGGGAGTGATATCTTGTTCACCTAGATATGTTCAGGTAACCCACCCTTGGGGAACAGCCGTCCGATGTATACCCCAAACCAGGAGAATCCAAGCTCTCCTATGTGCACTGGAGACTAAGGCAGATAAAATGGAGCTGACATTCAGAGATGTGCCAGTAGTCTGTGAATTCAATGACGTATTTTCAGAGGAGTTGCCAGGAATGCCACCAGATAGAGATGTGGAGTTTGTTATAGAGCTGATGCCAGGAACTGCACCGATTGCCAAAAGACCCTACAGAATGTCGGCTGATGAGTTGAAGGAACTCAAGAAGTAGCTGGGAGAATTACTGGAGAAGGGCTTCATTAGGCCTAGCGCCTCGCCCTGGGGATCTCCCGTTTTGTTTGTCATGAAGAAGGATGGCACGATGAGGATGTGCATTGACTACCGGAATCTGAATGCGGTTACAGTCAAGAATAAGTACCCATTGCCCCGCATCGATGATCTGTTAGATCAATTGAGTAAGGCAAAGTACTTCTCAAAGATCGATCTCCGATCAGGGTACCATCAGATGAAGATCAGGGAAGAGGATATCCCGAAGATTGCATTTGTCACTAGATATGGACAGTATGAGTGCACAGTAGTCTCATTTGGACTCACTAATGCTCCAGTATACTTCATGAACATGATGAATAAGATCTTCATGAATGAGCTAGACAAGTTTGTAATGGTATTTATTGATGATATATTGGTTTACTCAGCCACAAAAGAGGAACATGAACATCATCTGAGGACCGTATTGGAGAGGTTGTCTCGCAACCAGCTATATGCCAAATTCTCCAGGTGTGAATTCTGGCTAGAGGAAGTTGCTTTCCTTGGACACGTACTGTCAGGAGAAGGAGTTGCGGTAGACCCAGCCAAGATTGAAGCTGTGAAAGAGTGGGAACAATCCCGTAATGTATCAGAAATCAGAAGCTTTTTGGGATTTGCAGGATACTATCGCAGATTTATTGAGAACTTCTCCAAGATTGCAAGACCCATGACCAACTTGCTGAAGAAAGAGAAAAAGTTTATATGGACTCCTGAATGTGAATAGAGTTTTCGGACCTTGAAGGAGAAGCTCACTACTACCCCTGTACTAGCCCTGCCCGATATTCACAAAGATTTTGTTGTATATTGTGATGCCTCTCGGCAAGGTTTGGGCTGTGTACTAATGCAAGAAGGAAGGGTGATAGCTTATGCCTCAAGACAGTTGAAGGAACATGAGCAGCGATACCTGACTCATGACCTAGAACTTGCAGCCGTGGTACATGCACTCAAGATTTGGAGACACTATTTAATAAGCAACAAGTGTGACATCTACACTGACCACAAGAGCCTGAAGTACTTCTTCACACAAGAAGATCTGAATATGAGGCAGCGTAGATGGCTAGAACACATCAAGGACTATGATCTTGAGATCCATTACCACCCAGGGAAGGCTAATGTTGTCGCTGATGCACTTAGCCGCAAAAGCTACTGCCATACCCTCATCACCAACTCTATGCCGCCTGAGCTCAGGAGAGAGTTCGACGCATTCCAGCTCGAGGTAGTCTCCTATGGCATGCTAAATGAGCTTCGCGTCGAGTACAATCTCACCTCATGGATCCGTGAAGCACAAAGGAACTGTCCTGAGATAGACTATATCCGTGGTTTGATGAAACTGGGGAGAGGCCCCGAATACCGAGAAGATGAGCAGGGAACTGTATGGTACAAAGATAGAATCTGTGTACCGACGGATTCAGCGATACGAGAAGAGATCCTGTCGGAAGGGCATGACTCTAAATATTGCATTCACCCAGGGTCAGCCAAGATGTACCATGATTTAAGGAAGCACTTCTGGTGGGAGAATATGAAGACAGACATTGTAGGGCATGTAGCCCGATGTGATACATGCAATAGAATCAAGGCCGAACATCAGAGACCAGCATGGTTGCTACAACCAGTTGAAATACCAGAATGGAAGTGGGAGTGCATATCCATGGACTTCATATTAGGACTGCCCCGATCCGAGCATGGATATGATTCTATATGGGTAATAGTGGACCGTCTGACCAAAGTGGCATATTTTATACCGGTCAAAAGGAAGTATAGAGTTGAAAAGCTAGCAGATCTGTACGTATCAAACATTTTGAAGTTACATGGGGCACCTCTGAGTATTATATCTGACCGAGGATCACAGTTTGTATCACAGTTCTGGAAATCCTTGCACAAGTCCATCGGGACCAAGCTCGACTACAGCACAGCATACCACCCGCAAACAGACGGGCAAACAGAAAGAGTGAACCAGATTCTTGAGGACATGTTACGTGCTTGTGTATTGAGGTACAAGGAAGGTTGGGAGAGCTGTCTACCCCATGCCGAGTTCTCATACAACAACAGTTGTCAGACGAGCATTAAGATGTCTCTATTTGAAGCATTGTATGGAAGACCGTGCAGAACACCGCTAATGTGGTTGGAACCAGGTGAAAGAACATTCTTCGGTCCTGCTAAGATTGTGGAAGCAGAAGAAGGTGTTGCCCAAGTAAGAGAGAATTTGAGGATTGCACAAAGTAGGCAAAAGAGCTATGCAGATAGAAGACGTAGAGAGCTTGAGTTCAAGGTTGGGGATTATGTCTACCTCAAGGTATCTCCGCTTCGTGGCACTGTCAGATTCCACGTAAAAGGGAAATTGGCACCAAGATATGTTGGGCCATACAAGATCTGTAAAAGGGTTGGAAAGCTTGCTTACAAGCTGGAACTACCGGAGGAATTATCTGGAGTACACCCCGTGTTCCATGTCTCGCAATTAAGGAAGTGTTTGAAGCTTCCTGAGGAGCAAGTTCCTACGGATGCATTAGACCTTCAAGACACACTTGAATACAAGGAACTTCCTATCAAGATCTTGGCACAGGATACCAAGTAGACGCGAAACAAGACAATTCCAATGTGCAAGATACAATGGAGCAATCACACTGAAAGGGAAGCTACGTGGGAGAAAGAATCGGACTTGCGGATTATGTTCCCTTACCTCTTCGATGGGTACGTTATCTCTAAATCTCGAGGTCGAGATCCTAATGAGGGGGAGGACTGTAACAACCCTAAAAATCCACGCAACCTAAAAATTCCAACCAATTAAATTTTTTCATTTATTTATTATGAAAACCCATTTTTCTTGTGCAAGCATATAGGTTTCATTATAAATTTGGTAAATAAAGGAGTATAGCTTGCATTTTAATTCCATTCACATAGAATAATAACTTATGCATCACATTTGGGATTCATTGCAATTTATGTTTGTATTTACTCAATATTTAAAATGGGTAATATATGTATTTATACACTTAAGTGTAAATAGAAAAAGAAAAAGAAAAAGAAGAAGAGAGAAAGAGGAAGAGCAGATTCGGCCCAGCCAGCCGGCCCATCTCGCAGCCAAACCACCACGTGCGCGCAGCGCCTTTCGCAGCCGCTGCCAACCGGGACCCGCTTGTCAGTCACTCTTTCTTTTCCCCTGTTTCTCTTCTTCGCGAAAGACGGTGGCCGACAGTGTCATGCAAATGGCGTGACCGACAGCGCCACGCATGGCAGAGCTCTGACCCCATTGTCCCTCGCCTGTCCCCTGCCTTGCTCGCCAAGAAGCCCGCGCGCACCACCGGAACCCTAGCTCGCGCAAGCCACAGCCCTCCGATCGGCCCGAACAGATCAGAGCCGCCCGCCATAGGTAGCCACCCGAGCTCCGCTATAAATTGGAGCACCTCACGGCGCCCTAGCCTCGTTCCACTCGCCGCCGCCACTGGTGGCACCAACCACACCACAACACCACACCGTGTGAGAGAGGAAGAAGGAAGAAGGGCGGAGCAGAGAGAGGGGAGCACCGCCGAAGCGCTGCCGCCGCGGAGCACGCCGGAGCCGGGCACGGAGGAGAAGCCTGAGCTGCGGACGAGGAGCGGCACGGCACTGCGATCGCTCTGCACGGCTCTGACTCGCCACTGCACCGCTATCCTAGCTTCACCGACACCACGGTGAGCCACCGCACGCCATGTCTGAACCTCGCCCTGCTTTTGCCATGGCGTTCCGCCCACGGGACGCGCAGGCACGAGCCTTTACGGCTCAGGAAGATCACATGCACCATGCACTCATGCGACCGGCCGAAACCCCCGGACTACAAGCTTTGCAAGACCGAGAACGCAGCACGACGCGTTCTCGGTGGAGCGCGCTCGCCACCGACGCGTTCCGACGCCGAATCACCCGTTCCGAGCAATCCGACTAGCACCCGTATAGGTTAGAGCGTCGTGGAGCACCGCCACGACCCATTGAGCTAGCTACACGGATCTAAGCGCTAGAGGAAGCCTCGTCCGCCCTGCTCGAGTGCGCCGCGACCTCGCCGGAGCTCCGCCGCGTGCCGAAGCCAGGAGGAGACCCTGCTGTGACACCAAGTTGCCACCAACGACCCGAGGGCCTTACTGACTATGTCAATAGAAGGGAACCACACCCGTTCGTGCCAAAACCGAACCCCGGCCACCACACCGCCGCCCGCCTCACCGGAGAAGCGCCTGTGCCGTGGCCGAGCACCAAAAGGGACCCTGTTAGCCAAATTGGGTCCCTTAGAAACGAATATTGGGGCCCGGAGGGGAGAAATTGCCTCGCTGTGGGCTGCAACGTAGCCTACCGGAGCTTTAGCCTTGCGGCAGCTCACCGCCGGCCGCCATGACACGCCGAATGGTCGGCCAAGGTCACAAACCACCCCCGACCACCGCCGAGCTACGCCGAGCTACGCCGAGCTCGCCCGACTACCGCCGAGCTACGCCGATGCCCCCCGACCACTGAGAACCACCCCCGACCTCTGAGAACCACCCCCGACCACCGTCTAGCTCTCCCGACCACCGCCGAGCTACGCCGACGCCCCCCGACCAACGTCGAGCTCGCCCGACCACCGCCGAGCTACGCCGACGCCCCCCGACCAACGTCGAGCTCGCCCGACCAACCGCCGAGCTACGCCGATGCCGGCGACTCTCTGGGAACCAGCATCGAACACCTGGTAGGCGACCATCGAGTCTGTGTTCTGTTGAGGCGCCACATGCCGCACTACTGGACCCGGGCGCCACGTGGACCAATCCCGAGCTGCCGGCCATTTTTCCATTTTCAGAAAATAGGATAATCTTCGGAAATTCATAACTTATTCATACGATGTCCAAAAATTGCGCACCATATATCAAAATTCTTAGAAAAATGAGATCTACAATCTACGACTATGTTTGTGTGCATTTAGCTCTTTATTTTATTGGATTTTTCTAAAAAAACTCTATAGGAGTCGCTGACGCGACTATTTCGTGTTCGATTTCAGAGCCGGAGGAGGATCTGACTAAGGAAGACGACCACGAGTACTTTCAGGAGCTAGGAGACGACTACGAAGGTGCCACGTCCCACCAAATCCTTAGATCCTATTTACGCATTGCAAATGACATTGTTGCTATTGCTTTATGATTATGTATGGATTGGTTGCATGATAGTGTATTTGAATTCCCTGCCTTGATAAGACTTTACCCTGCTGTCTGCTGCTAGGTTAGCTGCTGCTTAATTTACTGTTACTCTTCCACTACTTTCTACTTGCTATATGCTATGTGGTGGAATTGGGACGGTGAATATCTGATTATAACCACTGGGAGAGAGTGCTGCGTGCGTCTTAGGTGAGTGGTAAGGGTTGATGTCGACCAAGTGGGATGTGAGACAAGCCCATGGGGCAAGTCGTGCCGGGGGTGCAACCTGGGCATCCCCAAGCGAGATACCTGTGGCGGGTAAAGTTGTTGAGGAGGTTCCGGGTAGGATAGCTTTGGTGGTTTGAAGCCCGTGGACGGAGGTGCTGTGACGGCACGGGGAGAGTATCCCCTAAGTGAAGATGCCTGCTTGGTCAAACCTAAGACGGACTAGTTTCAGGTTCATGGGAATCCTTTTCTACTCACTCGCTTCTGATGGGCGGGAGACGGCTGGACTACCTGGTAGGACGGTGCCACTACTGCTAGGTTGAGAGGTGATAAGGGTGGGCGGAGACGGTCGATGGGTTCCCATTCCGTTCTAGATGCGCAGTACCACTGGATGGGCCCGGTACTGTGTCTCCCAGTCTCAGCATAACGGTGTAGGATTCGGAATATCCCAGGGCTGAGTGGTAGGGTGGCATCGACCTAGGCAAGCAAGCACCCGGAATTCTGCCTAGGTGTTTGCGCAACACCTATGATGGCTAATCTTGTGGGTAGTGAAACCTCTGCAGAGTGTACGGTTGATCGATCGATACATATGCCAACTTGTTGGATATGGACCTTTCCTGTGAAGCTTCTACTAGTGTAGTGAGTGTTCTCTTCTTCCCCTGGATGACATTTTTCAGGCAGTGTACCCATTGTGGTAGTGTGCCGCTGAGATAGGCCCGAGAGGGAGTTGGGCCTGTCGAATGAGAGTGAGTGTGGGTATGTGAGATGTGGTGATGGGAAAAGGGATGATGGTGTAATTGGAGATAAAACTTGACTAATTAAACATTGATTACAGCTGCATAGGAAAACCTCAGCCTATAGGTCTGCTTTTATAGCCTTGCATCCACTTTCCACAAAGCAAATGCTGCATAGGTGGGCTCCGTGGCCAGTACATATCGTACTGATAAATTTGCTGTCAGGTGACGAGAATGAGTACGACTTCGAGGAAGACGATGGCGAGGAATAGGGTCACGTGCTACACTCAAGTTGGCCGTGAAGGATGAAACGTTTCCGCATCTTCTAAGCTTCTCTGAATGTTGATTCCGCCAATGTGGCGATGTAATAAATGTTTATGTAAGACTTAATTACCATTGTATGGATCCTGGTGTCAGCTGAGATATGGGTAATTTCATGGATTGACCCAAGCAATCTGTTGAATTACAATTCGAGCCTGTGGATTTCCCTTCGCGGAAATCGAGGTCGTTTGAATAGGTCAATACGAGGCAAAGGGTATTTATTTTTAATGGTGACCTCGTTAAGTGGGCGATAATCGACACAGAGTCTGAGGGTCTTGTCCTTGTTTTTCACGAATATAGCAGGACAACCCCAAGGAGATGAACTCGGTCTGATGAAACCCTTATCAAGCAGATCTTGCAGTTGAATTTTAAGCTCAGCCAATTCCTTGGGAGGCATCTTATAGGCTCTGCGGGATATAGGTGCAGTTCCTGACTTCAACTCAATAGCGAACTCTACGTCACGGTCAGGTGGCAGACCGGGTAGATCATCAGGAAATACATCCGGAAATTCACAGACTACCGGAATATTTTGGATTTCTTGAACTGAGGTGGCACACAATCTCTGCACTGTCTTCTCAATCATTCTCACGGGTAGTGGCAGTTGGATAAGAAGTTGAGATTGACTACCAGGTATGCTGACCTTTATGGTCCTATTCAGCACATCTATCAGTGCCTTGTGCTGATACATCCAATTCATACCTAATGTGACATCTATGTCCTGATCCTTGAGTACTATCATGGTGGTTGGGAATATATGCCCGCCCAACTCGATAGGTACTCGATGCACTACCTCCTTAGTATTTATACGCCCTCCGGGCGAATGTATAAGGAAGTTTTCCTTTATTTCTCCAATTGGAATCTCATGTTTTACCACAAATGTACGATTGATGAATGAATGTGATGCACCGGAATCAAAAAGTGTAATAGCAGGGTGGCTGGCGACAGGAAACCTACCCATCATGACGGGTTCTCCTGCAGGGATGTCATCCACATGAGTATAATAGACATGTCCAGCCTTCTTGACAAGCTTGACCTTTTGAGCCTGGTGTTGCTGGCCACGGTCCTGATTCTGATGCTGCTGCTGCTGCTGTCCAGGGCCCTTCTGGGCATTTTGATTGTACTTCTTGGGATATGGACAGTCAGGAGCCCAATGTCCCATTTTACCGCAGTTGTAACAAGGATGATTGTAGATGGTCTGAGGTGTATTGATGCGAACACCTGGGGCATTCGGCTGAGTGGTGTTCTGTTGGTTTGAGGTATGAGAGGTAGCCGCGGTGCGTACCACGACTTGCTGCTGAGGGTAAGCGGGGCGATTGTGGTGTGTAGGATGATAGATAAGCTTCTGGCGTTTTTGACCGCTAGAAAAGCCTGATTTCTTTTTCTTCTTCTCATCCTGATGCTTACGATCACTTTCTTCATAAGCAATGGCGCTGTTTACAGCTTCGTGGTAAGAGCAGTTGAGGTTGTTAGATAAGCTACGCTGGATCTTGAAGTTCAGGCCTCTGACAAAGCAATCTTTCTTCTTTTGGTCAGTATTAGTATGTTCGGGAGCATACTGGGCAAGATGGTTGAATTGGTTCACATATTGCATCACAGAAGAATCTTTCTGCTGTAGAGCTAAGAACTGGTCCAGTTTTATTTTCATTACACCCGCTGGGATGTAATGTGCTCGGAAGGCTTCGCGGAACTCCGCCCAAGTAAGCTGATGCCCCTCGGGATGTGCAGACAACAGGTTGGCGTACTAGGCACTGGCCGGACCACACAGCTGATGAGCCGCGAATAGTGGCTTTTGGATTTCCATGCAGCGAATCAAGCTGAATTTCGGCTCCATAGTACGGAGCCAGTCATCGGCCTCCAAGGGTTCTTCGGCTTTTGTGAATATTGGTGGACGGGTTTCAGTGAAGTCCACATAGGTGGTTTCCTCATCTTCGCGGCGGCCTCGACGCCCGCCACGATTTTCTCGGTTTTGGGCCATAGCGTTGGCTGCATTAGCCAGGGCCGCGATGGCATCTGCTAAGGTTGGTGGAATGGGTGGTGGATAGGGAGCAGCTCCTTCGTCAGAAGTACCAGCACCATTCGAGCGAGTGTTGACCATCTGTTTTAAGACAACCACTAAGGACTCACATTGCATAATTAAACATATAGTAGCATTACAACTTAAAACACCAAATTTAACAATGTTCAACACACACAAATCACAACAAGTTCCACCCTGACTATGGTTCTTGGCACTACGATGACGACATTCGGATACAGAAGACTAAACCTCCCTAGTCCTAAGACAAGCTTAGTCAATAACGACAACCTCCTCCTCGTCGTCCTCCTCGACGACTACATCCCCCATTGGGTCGACTGCCTCAAGGTAACCGTCCTCTGAAGTCTCACTGTCATAATACTCATCATCGGGTCCTATGACCACACCCTCCTCAGGCTCTTCCTCTCGTGGAACCAGAATCGGGTTAAGCTGATCGTTCAGCCTATGCACCTCCTCGTGCAGCATGCCGTTGTTCCACTCAAGATTCTCAACATACCCCTCTAGCTCCTCAACCCGATCACGTGCCGCGCTCACTTGCTCCAAGACCTGATCCCTCTCTTGAGTCAGGCGGTCGATCTCCCGCCGTAGGTCTCTGTTGGTCCTCACATCCCGGTAATGATCAGCCCGGGCCACCTGGAAGTCCTCCTTCATGAGACTTATCTCTCGGTGCAGCTCCTTGATTTCTTGCTTCAATTCCTTGCGGCTGCGGCGGGGTGGACGGCTGCCGGACGCCTCGTCACTGCCGCGGGGTGCCAACTGGTGGCGCGGGACTCCTCGAGGGCCTGTCATCTTGCGCGCCGTTAACTTAGTTCGTGCCAGCTGGAAAGGTAAGTTTGAATTAGTGAAGTTATAATAGGCTAGCAAGAATAGGTGTGATAATTCCTAACCCATATACCCACTTTTAAGGAGGAAGTCATTAACATGGGTGATTATCATGATGCATGCACGGACTTACGAATTTTAAATCATGTAATACAAATCAAAGCATAATTAGTTTGAACATAGGGCTAATGTTAATAATGTTGTTCCACCTGCTACTATAACCATAATAAGATAATTACAGAACAAGATAAGAACTACTGAGTAAGGTAAGATTGTAAGCAGTTTGGACTCAAAATAACAGTTTAAGTTTTTATGATCCAAAACATTTTGAAGTTTTCGAAAGGTAACCTGCAATGATTTAGCAATGGAACTCTCTGATACCAGCTGTAACGGAACCGCCTAAATCACGTGGCCCACAGGCACCCGTCAACGTCACTAATGACATCTGACAGCCGGGCCCGTGTTCCAGATGACCTAGGCGGGCTCTGCCGGGCTACATAAGTACCCGTTATCTCCGACAGGATCCCATTGCGAAGCCATTACAGAGTTACAACATTTCATAACAAAATACATCAGAGTAGAATTTGCGGAAAAGTAAATAGTACATAATATTACAGAGCAGTGTTTGAATAAAATTAAGTGCAGTTATTACAGACCATAAATTAAAACGAGTAGCAGTAGTGTTTAGATCAACAGTACGACAGATAGTTTAATATTACACGAACCCTGCCCAAGGGTTTAACCTTAATCTTCTTCACTCTCCTGGACGATGGTGACGCAGCACGGGGCGAGACAAACTTCGGTCTCCTTCTGCCCTCCTGCAACGGGGTTAACAAACCCTGAGTACATGGGGTACTCCGCAAGACTTACCCGACTAAAAGTGTAAGATTAGACTCAGGAATGCAGGCTGAGGGGGAAGTCAAGGTAAGGCTTTAGCAAGAGTTCAAGAGTTTTTCGGAAAAACATTACTAGTCCTATCTCAATATTTTATTTCAATAATACTATTCATCATTAGCCATTTCTCCAAGTTCTTTCTCATATATCAACATTCTCTCATTTGCTTAATTCATTCAAAAAACAATCCTAGTTCCGAACCACTTTTCGATGTAGGGGTGAGGATCAAGTCTCCATAACCGAGGAGCAACGACGATTCGAATCGATTAACACCCAGCTGGGGATCCCTATCCACACTGCGTATGTAGCACTTAAGCTTACATACGCCAACCCCGCCTACCACGGCTTTTCATACTCCGTAACCGGTCCTGCGCCACCCGAGAGCACAGTACTCTTCTCGTCTCCAGGCACGACGGCCACGAGGGTACACGCTACTCTCGCCATCTCTCCACTCCCAGTGCGTGGTTGTCGGTTCCAGCAGTAGAGCCACCGGAGTCAGAGGCTTTCCATAGTATGTGGCTAGTTGCAAAGTCTTGATCACAGCAGGCCTGACAACAAACGGTCCCTAATATTTTTCCGTTAGAAACCATGCATTGGGACTCTAACCCAAGTACACTGGTAACTACCCGGTTTTCACATCCCTTTCCGATGGCGAGGATCGTTGGGACTCTAACCCAACAGATGGTCGACCAAACGGAACAACCCATCCCCGTGGATGACAATGAACTAGCTAGGAACACTGCCAACCAACAAGGACGTACCATTCCCATAAAGTGATTCATTGGATTAATCTCATCACAGTTCAAAATAGCATTTTCGCAAACTAACCATTAGGCATGACTAAGCATTTTTGCAATACTTTTAATAAATCAGGTTCTCAAGTATTGTCAGGTATTCAAGGGTGGAAATGCATCAATTGGTTGTCACCCAACTCCTATTAACCTAATGCAGTAGATTAACTCAAGTAATAAATATTTTTAAATAACAAGGAGGGGCTGAATGCACCGGGGCTTGCCTTGGATTGTGTAGAGTGTCGGATCCGGGTCAGCTCCACAAATATCAAATCCTTGTACAACTTCCTGAGTAGTCTCCTCAGATGGACCCTCAGACTTTATCTCCGGATTCTCGGTTACTACACGTTTGCAATGAATGAATGTATGAATGTGATGCACATGAAATGACAGAATAAAATTAAATAATAAGTATTGCCCACACGTGAACAAGATCCTATCATAGACTAGCCATGATTACTCTAATTCACAATGTCCTAGGTCATAAAGGTGATTGACCTAGAATCTCAATCAATCCAAAAATCACACCAACCAATAATCATTCCATTCCCTATTCCTATTATTAATCATTTAAACTAACATATAATTTAATAAATGCTTAACTATTCCCATTTGATGCCAAACTCTACCAACAGATAGATTTCAGTACCAAACAGTGGCACAATAAATTTCATGATTTTTGGATTAACACAGAAATTATTAAAAATCATCAAAGTTCCTTTTAACATTTAATGTGCTGATTTTTAATTAATACAAAAAACACTCAAATCCTATATTTAATATTTTTATTAAATTCTACACATCACAGAGAGTACCTAGAAATATTTTCATAATTTTTGGTACAGTAGATTAATCCACACAAAAATATTAAAAGCTACACTATTTATTTTAATTAAAATGAAAAAGCAATAGAAAAATCGCTTGGAAATTGAAACGCCCATTCGGCCCACTAAGGCCCAGCAGCGGCAATAACAGCCCAGCTGGCCTGCCCGCGCTGCTGGCGCCACTGGAGGAGGCTGACAGGCGGCCCCCGCCTGTCAGCTCCTTCTCCCACCTACCACCGAGCGTCTGCTCGAGCGCGCGCGCGGCGGCCCGACGCGCCCTTCGCCGCCGGCGACCCCAGCGGCGCAACCGAGGGCACCCACACGTGCTCCTAGATCTAGCGGACCCCCGGACTTGACTAAACGGACGAGACGCCAACGGTGACGCGCCCAGCCGCGACCGCGGCGGAGGAGACACGGCGGCGCGGCTGCGCCCCGGCCTTCCGAGGACCAAAATGCTCTACCGACGAGGCGATGGTTACCGAGAAGCTCACCAAAGGCTAGTGTACTAGCTGGACGGGGCGGAGAGCGACCGGAGAGGCACGGTGGACGACGGCAGTGGGTTTGGCGGCGAGCTCCAACGGCGAGGTCGTCGTTCCGGCGGTCACTGTAAACCAAACGCAAAACCGTCTAACTCATGAGACTCAAGAAAGGACAGGGACTCCGGAACGCTCCGCAATAGGAGAATAAGCTCACCGAGGCGAGCTGTTCTCAGAGAGACAGACCACGGCGGCGCTCCGCCAGCCGTGAAGGAGAAAATCACGCCGTACGCTGATCTCCGACGACTAACAGTGGCCGGGCCGGGTCCAAATGGTGCGCCAGGAGATGTCAAGCTCGTGGGTATGACGAATTGGGCAATGGTGGTTCGACGGTGGGCAATTCGGCCAAGAACCGAGAGCTCACCGGAGCGGGGAAACGGAGGAGGAAGGAGAAGAAGCACTGCGCCACGCCCTTTAAACGCACTCGGAAGGAGAGGATAAGGTCGGGACGTGTCCGGGTCCCCCTCCCGAGCTCGACACGGCGACGGCCGGGCCTTGGGACGGCCGGACGGCGACCGGCACACGCCGCGCGCACGCCGCGTATGGGCGGCATATGAACAGGGCCCCCCCCTGTAGCTACAGTAGTAGCCCATATAGGTCAAATGATATTTGATTCAATTTGATCTGATCCAGCCCGAATCCGAGGAAGTGGTGAATACAAAAGTTGTAGAGAATTTCGTGTAGATCATTTTTTCTTTTGACACCAATCTCAAATTCGGCCAAAATTTCAAATTACAGAAAAGGGGGTAAAAGTAGGGTTTGAATTTCGAACTGAAATTTCAAAATTACTTTTGATTCTTCTCAACAACCTGAAAATTGGTAAACATGAAAGTTGTCCTACTCAGAGAGCTTGACAACTTCTATTAAAGAAGTTTTTGAAGATTCTTAATATTTTTTGAAATTGAAGTTTCAATTGTAAATTTCAATATAGTAATTTGAGTTTAATTTGAATTTTTATAACATAACTTCAAAATCTCCAAAAATAAAAGTTATTCCATTTTAAAAACTCTACAATTTTATTAAGACACTTTTCCCATATTCCTTATAGATTTTGAATTGGGGTTTTTGGTCAACTTTAGGGTTTAATTTGATTTCTATTTAATTTTTATTTTTGATTTATGATTAAGGACTTAATTACACAATCAATACTAGCTGAAATCAAATCACTCTAGGCCCTAAGCACAATCATATGCAGATGCTTAAATTTAAATATGATGACATGGCAAATTAATTAAATTGTAATACCAGAGGTATTACAGCAGCACCGGCCACGACGGGTCACCGGCGGCGATCCCTCGGTGAGGTCAGACCCCCGACTTGTTTCCCTATATCACTACGAACCTATATGGGTGCTCAGAAGAGAGTCCCGTGCTCGAGCTCGAGCTCACTGGCGTCCATGGCGAACTGACCGCGTGGACACGACGGCGCGAGGTGTTCCGGCGACCTCAAGCCTCACGGTGCGCAACCATCTACCTCTAAAGCATCACTAAGTCACCAGATCTCATCAAACAAGTTGGTTTTGGCAGGGATGACTGGAACAGCTCTGTCGACGCCGACTGCTAGCTCGGCGGCGCGCTCCGGTGGCAAGATCTTCGTTCCGGCGAGTTCAAAGCACAAAAAGGGAAACCATCTAACTGGTCAGAACCGCCAGGTCAAGGAGAGTTCAAAACACAAGAAAATAGGAGGGTTTATCTGTAGACGGCTAACCGCGATGAGGCGAGCTCGGCGGCCATGGCGACCCGCCGCGAAGAAGAAAAGGCTCGCCTAGAAACTCTCAGCGACGACAAGCAGCACGGACGGGCTTAAACTGAGTGTTATGATATGGTGGTCTTGCCGACTCGTTGAATTGGATAGAGATTTCCTCGGCACGGTGAGTGTTGCCGGCGACCGGGAACTCTTCCGAGACAGCAATGGAGGTCGGGAGCGAGAGAACGGCGACAATGGTGATCTTTATAGGGTCGAGGCGCACCCCAGATGCGGCCGGGGCCCCCCACGAGCACGGTGACGACGGCGATAGGTCTCGGCCGGGCCCGGGCAGCGTCGGCGGCCGGCGCGCGCACGCGCCTGCGCGCGGTCAGGAAAAGGGTGGGGTCGGTTACTGTAGCTGTACCAGCTCCTCTTTTTGACTTTTGGCCAAATTACTTTTATTTTTGTGTATAAACTTGAAAAATTTCCCAAATATGAGTTGTAGACAATCTTGTGCTGAACAACTTTAGTTTTGGAACCATATTCAAATTTTGAATGGATTTTGAATGATTCAAAAAGGGGCAAAAGTGGGTTTTAAATTTTATTTCAAATTTAGTCAATTACTCAAAATTTGTCTTAACAACTTGAAATTCTTCAAAAATAAAAGTTGTTCCATTGGACAAGGCCTACAACTTTTATTAAATAGTTTTTGTCAGATTCTTCATAGTTTTTGAAATAGCATTTGAAATTTAAATCCTAAAACACTCATTAGGTTTTAATTTGAAATCTCAAAGCATAAGTTCAAAATCCCCAAATATAAAAGTTATTAAACTAGAAAAGCCTTACAACTTTCATTAAAGTAGTTTGCCCAAATTCTTGATAGTTTTTGAAATGGCATTTTAAATTTAAATAAACAAACACTAGTTGGGGTTTAATTTAAATTTCCACTGGTAAACATTAAAATCTCCAAACATAAAAGTTGTTCCATATTGAAAGGGATAAAACTTTTATTAAAAGACCATCATCAGATTCCTACTAGTTTTTGAATTTGTATTTCAAGTTTAACTTTAAAACCTAGATTAAGACTTTATTTGAAATTATTTTTAATAACTTCAAAATTGCCCAAAACAGAAGTTGCTCAACTTTTAAAGATTTACAACTTTTGCTTAAGGCCCAACACTTGATTCTTTTTAGTTTTTGATTTAGGGTTTCGGGTCCGATTAGTGTTTTTAAATGATTCCTTTTAAATTTTCTTTTTGGATTTAAAGTCATACACACAAACAAATATTTAAATAATAAAGTCACTCAAAGATACCTAAGTACAATCACATGTGGAAATAAAAATTGTTTTAATTAGTGCCCAGTAATCAGGTTTGATGCGGGATGATTTGCAACTAAGGATGATGACATGGCAGGTTTTAATTAACCGTAACACCAGAGGTGTTACATTCCTGCTACGTTACACACAGTCAATCACTCATTAAGGGACTTACCAATGTCGAGAGAGAAATCCTTCATGCTTGGCACTGTGAGGCAGAAAAGAGGAAGATCTCATCTGAGTGTGAACAATAGGATTGGTGCCCCAGGATGACGGATCAACCATTTTGTCCTAAGAAACAACCTTAAGCAGATCCATTTAAAAATGAACTCATAGATACTATGTGTATAAGGTTCTTCCCAGCTATGGCATTATAATGCATCTTCCTATTTTGGGTTTTAATGAAGAACAAAAATTATGTTGAGCAGATGGTACTGGAGAGTTAAATGTTAAGTTTATTTCTTCATTTCCACAAACACCAAAACACATAGATGCATGGAGCCATGGGCTGGTGTGTTGAGGTAAAGTATGTTGGTGGTAACAAGAGACGACAATGCTATAAAAAAAAAGAAAGGATGAGTACCTTTCGGTCGTGCTGTAGCTTTTTTTCTCTAAGGAAATCTAATAGAGAGGAATATGCATAATCAGAAGACCTGTAGCAAGCACACTTCTAATCATATTTGACTTTGAGGATGAATAGATGAAAGATTTAGCTATTCAAAACACGATAGCTAACTCCAGGGAAACAAATGATATGAAAAAGGAAAATCTAGTTCTGTGCACCCTTCATATGTCGGCAACAATATTGTATAAAAAATCATTTCAGGCCATTTCATTCAGTTGAAAATTTAGTAGATGCCGCAATCATTTGAGCTCATCTCATTAGGGGAAATTCACATAGCTATGA
Organism: Eremochloa ophiuroides; assembly: GCA_038502445.1. Classification (NCBI taxonomy): domain Eukaryota; kingdom Viridiplantae; phylum Streptophyta; class Magnoliopsida; order Poales; family Poaceae; genus Eremochloa; species Eremochloa ophiuroides. The sequence goes on from JAHLJS010000006.1 coordinate 62,278,268, forward strand.
GCAAAACCAGAATATAACTACATAACCCAAATAGATGAGAGAGCTGTAATAAGGGAGTTCAAAATTTAGCACCAGTTTGTAACTAAAATTAGAAGGTATAATATGCAGGTAAAGAAATTTAGCACCGGTCTGTAACTAAAATTAGAAGCCTGACCTGTTTCGTGGCTAGGCTCATTGGCAATCCCATGCTCCCGGTCAACATAAAAAAAATCCCTTGCTGCTGAAGTCCAAAATTTCAGAGCTTGTTTGAGAACATGAAAAATTCTCCCAAATTTCTCAACCACTCGCTAGCCTGCGCAAGAGAATCAAAAGCCTGAAAAGTTGAAGTCCAAATACCGAACCCTAGGACCTAAAGGAGCCTCAAGATTTGACAGCGATGGGACCTCCGTTGGAGCTGCGCTCATGCTGTTGTAGCGGGGCCTTGCCACTGGCTGCTGTTTGAGAGAGAGAGGAAGGGAGAGGGAGGAGCTGCAACCACCAGAATCCACTTGATGTGGCCGTCGGCGCTGCTCGCAGGCGCCGCGCCACGCTGCCGGGGCAAGAGAGGGAGCGAGTTGTGGACACATGGAGCTAGGGTTTGGTGGAGCACAGGAGAAGAGGACCTTGTGGAGGAGACAGGCAGGATGGCGGATCGAGGTAGGCCAAGCGTGCCGCGCCGTGGCCTGGGACGACCACCGCTGGGGCCATAGGCAGGGGCGGGGGCTGGGGCGCCGGAGGCGGCGAGCCGCGGCGTCGTGGGGTGGAGTCGGGGTCGAGAGGGAGGACGGGAGGGACGCCGTCTTTTTTTTTTGGGCATATGGGAGAAGCTGGGAGGGAGGAGAAGCAGAAGCTGTGGTTATATTTGTTCAGCGGGATTCGAAGAAGAAGCTGGGATCGGTAACCGGAAGCTGGATAAGGTAAAAAGAATTCTGAGAAGCTACTGCTGGTAAAATTCGCGCTATACAATCTGGTCCATCGGATCGAGGATCGAACGGAGGAGACAATTTCGGGTGACGTGGCATGAGATCCTGGGCGAGAAGCAACCGCAGCCCATAGAGGTTAATTTCCGAGCTGTTTGGTTGACCCGCTCGTAACATAAACAAAATTAGTTCAAATCATGTTTCTCACGGTAACATTTACATGCTAAATTTCATTTCCATTTTTATTACTGTAGGAAGAACCAAACAGCACCTTCGTACAAGGGCTGGAGCAAGGCAAACTGTGTGACCATGCGTAGAAATAGACGGCTACTAGGTGAAGTAGGACCGTATGTAGCAGAAATTCCATTTCGAGAACTACACACCATAGTGTCATCGATCGTACGCATCCCAATTGATGTATACATACATGTACGAGGCACGTTCAGTTGGGCTCAGCAATTCAGATTTTAAGCGCGTCGAGTGCTACTACTGCTCGACGTAGTAATTACCCCACGTGAAGAAGCGAGACTTTGACAACGTCAATCGTCGTTGCACTGTGCCTGTGCCTGTGCCCGTGCTCGGGTACTCCGATCCTGCATGCACTACTACGCACAGTAGTGCTAGTGGAAACAGAGCTCCCGCTCGCACGGCAACTCCGCCAGTCCCTAGACCTAGAGGCGGGAGAGGGCGTGGACGTGGAGGCCAGCAAGGCAACAACAAGTCGTCGCCCAGGAAGACGAGGCAAGTGGCGCAGCACCGCAGCAGCGCGTGCGGTGCCGGTGCGAAATTACAATCTGCACACTTTATTGACTTGACTCGCACGCACAAAGGCATGCAGGCACGTAGCACAGCACTGTTCATGCGATCTGTCGCTGCAACGGGACGGACGTGAGGTCCGTCTACATCTATTAGCTGCTGCTAATAGCTACGTATCCAACTAGTAGGATAGCTGTAATAGTAATTAGCTATTAGCTAATAATTAGCAGACTAGTAGCTATAGATCTGTTTAAATTAAAATTAATCATTATTGACAGCTAACTGTTATTTCGTGGATCTAAGTGTAGCTTCAGATAAGGTCTCTCTGATGCATGGAGGCATCAGCCACGGCCCACGGACGACAATGAAAGCGAAGTATCTCAATTTGGTGGCTCAGTTGAGGTTTAGCGCCGCTAATGGTAGCGGGTAACGGCTAATTATATTGACATCTCAATCTCCGATCCGCCTCCCTGGTGAAGAGGCTCTGCCCACGGTTCTGTCACTATCATGGCGTCGTCCAAGCTTAGTAAGATGGGACATGCATGGGAGTAGAAACTACTAGAAAGGTGCATCACGTACGTTCTGGTAAGGTAGTCGCTTTTCGAATTTTTCTACGGCCTCCAGTGCACGTACCCAGTCAAAGAAGATGCCATAGCCCACACGTAGGGGACCTGCAGGCCGTCCTGTTGCTTTCCCGGCTCCTTCTTGATAAGCTCGATCGGAACTCCGACCGATGACGTGTAATCTCAACTCCTACCATCAAATAAAAACCATTGTTGGCTTGGCTGGCATTTTTAGTACCCAATGTTGTTATTATTTACAAGAACACATATTGGGATTCTCTACATGTTGCTCCCCAAATTATGTTTCACACTCCTTTGTAGTTTCTTTGCAATTCATTGCACTTGCCTGACCGCCATCCTCCCTAAATTTATATATGATGTTTACTCTCATTTCACATGACTCCAGAATTTCTAATCCAACAGATACTGTCTATAAATGTAGCGTACAAAATTGTCTTATTTCGCATTATCCGCAAATCGAAATTAAGATGTTTAAATGACACCAAACATTTTATGATGTTAGGTGCACTATTTTCATCTCACTACTTTCTCCCGGATGTGGAAAATGCTGTATGTTCAAATGAGACTAAACGTTATACGACCTCACTCATCTCAGTGAACCCAAGATCTAGCGTATCGCCCTGTCCCGTATGCTTTGTAGCTGGTATGTCATACCATACACCAACAACTCAGGTACAATGTTGTTGGTGTACTCTATGCCAAATTAAGATGAATTTTCAGACCTCCCTTCTTCAGTTCTACTTTGTGATGTTTTCTCCAACACCTTTGTCCTGTTCAGCATCTGTGTTTATTTGTTCGAGATTCAACTGATATTCCTACGTTAGTTCATTATATTGTTGTTCGATTCAATGTTTCTTTCTGTCTTATTCAGGTTGACAGATATATTCTCCAGAGCAAAACCATGTTCTCAAACATACATTTCAGGATGAATGACTACAGAATGTCCAGGTCAAAGTGTGTTTCTGTGCACTTAGAACTTCTGTGGATTTCACCGTTTCAGGGTTAGTCGGAATTTGTGGATTTTGTCATTTCTGCCTGCCTGCTGTTGCATTAGGGTTCTGAATCTTTAATGTTATTTTTAACAGATGAATTGTCATACCAAAGGATGAGGCACAACATTGCGATCCTAGATACCACAACACAGGTTTGGATGTCTGATATTAAACAACGAACCACATTTGCTAATTTCGTTTCCTATTTTCTATCATTCACTCCTATTTTTTCTGAATGCATATGCATGAATTGATTAAGATGTTCGGTGTATACGTCACCTTTGTTCTACTATGTTAGCCTCAACCCTCCACTTCATAACCTATATGTATCTAGCGTCTTCAAAAATGCATATGGCCATAGTACAAGGTGCTCACGGAATAGTCTGAATGTTCCTCATAGTGTTCCTGTACCAAACATTAACTACTACTCTCTTGCTTTGTTCCTTTTCTTCAGTGTTGTCCACACAGCTTAGTACTTCTCAATGGACTTGCAGGTGCTCAGGTGGCTGCTGCTCAGCCGCTTAGGTGCCTTGCTAGCCTCCAGATTTCACACATGGTACGGCTCAAGCACAGCAAAATGCCATAAAAAAGGATCAGCACATTAGGCCTCCTTAATGTACCATTTAAAATCACTTCACAATTGATGCAGATACATTGTTCATGCAGAGATAAAAAACATTGTTGCTCATCTATACCTAATAATAAAGCACGAAGATTTCTAACGGTCTGGACGTTTTTTTTGTCTGGCCTATCTTTATTGCCTAATCGGGTGAGTTGGAATTAGAGTTGGATCAAGGATACCTGACCGGGTCATGGACTTGCCATGCATAACTCCCTGGCTTCAGGAGTTAGCACAGAGTTGGAGACTGATACGGGCAAAGATTAAACAAGAGCACAAATCGAATCAAACTGAGACCGAATCGAATCCACCATAGATAAATCGAAACCAATATAAAAATCAAGGGACCATGACGGTAGACAGAAATCAAATTTGAGCACGGACTGAAATACAAATCTCTAAGAGGAGGCCTCATTATCAGGATAAAAAGCCTCGAATTGGACCTCAAGCTTGAGACCCTGGCCTTACTCAATAACAAAAAGATGGTATTTTGCTCGAAGCCCCCGCCGGCATCTGCTCGAAGCCGCCTCTCGGAGCCACGCATGGGGAAGACCGGAAGAGCCACTCCGCACCACCACAGCCGACACATTGCACAGCAGACGCCATCATAGTCGCCAGCCACCCCCCACACGAAGCTGCCCCTTGGACTCACGCTTGGGGAAGATTGAAGAGTTGTGCCACGCCACGGTCTTGGATCAACAGCCGACGACGAGCGCTGGCGCACCGCGCACACAACTACCGCCGCCGCCATTGCTTTTCTAGAACTGGAGCGAGCGAGCACAACAATAGAGTCAGGGTTACTGTGACAGAACCGACCAATTTATACAAGATTAAGCATGATTGCCCCCGATTAACACGTTGGCATACACATACTCTCTCTTATATAAATCCAGTAGTCTGCCGAGTGTCACGAAGGACCTCGGTAAATCAACTTACAACAGGACCGTACTGATTAAGGAAACATCATATTACAAGCACAAAGTTCACAACGGAAATTTATTACAAACAGAGTAATGTAGTTATTACAATACCAAGTTTAAATAATATACATAAAAGTATTTGGTTTTGAAAACCATTTATTCAAATCCATAAAACACTGCCATACTCACGTATATCTCCATACATAGCAAAGGAGAGTATAAGATATATGACCATGCCCTGTGGTCTTTACTCCTCTGCATCTATGGCAGGGTTATTACATGTGAGGCAGTAACCCTCATATAACACATCACCTGCAACATTGGGAATAAAACGCTAAGTACTCAATTGTACTCAGTAAGACTTACCCGTCAGAGAGTAAATAAAAGGACTCTCAAGGATATGCAAGGCTTATTTGGTGGAGTTCATGGGATAGCAAAGTTTTGCAAATAGAGCTTACTAGCTTCATCTTTTATTCTAGGTTTGGCATAGGTTTTATTAGAATTATTATTTCTAAGTTTGCATCTATCCTAAACAAACATGTATTTGATCCAAATATGGGGTATTTCATAATCATCATGTTTACTATATTATACGATCAACTATGCTTCTTCGACAGTGATCTAAGTTTCTCACTATCTGGGAGAGATGGCAATTCGAATTGATTTAATCCAGCTGGATAAAGCCCGTATCACACACCCTTACAAACCCATCCCAAAAGTTCATATTTGTATAGGGTAGCTTCTCACTCTATTCGGGATACCGTGGGCTTGATCCACAGTGCAAGGATCAGGGGGCAGCCGGCGCCAGGACGCTCAGGCAATGCCTGCCCTTGGTCAAACCCTGTCCCACCGCACATCCTTTCTCTCCGCCAGCGATGCACTGCAGTTCAAATCCCAGCCCGACTAGTAGTGCTATATCTTCATAGTCGGAACGAGTTATCCGGCTGTTATGTGAAGGTACGTTCAATCTCGATCAAGGTCCAGACTACAAAATAATCCCAAATCATTTTTATACAGACGGGGATAAATAAGGATGTGTGCCTAACCGGCAATCAGGACCATAAAGGTACACTGCATCCTGTCTGTTTTCCATTATCACATGATTTCCTCTCCACATTGGTTACCAGTACCAATGGGTATAAGTAACTGTCTAAATCTTGCCGGTGACAGGGGATCACCTGACTTCTACCGGTTTAAGCATGGCTAAGCATAGAACGGTACTTATCTAGTGATAACAGGGTGTTATTTCTGGACAAGGTATATAATGCAACAACGGTTTCATTCAACTCTTATAAACGTAAATGCACATCTCATAAAGTAAGTTTACTCAAAAGTAATTCAGAAATAGAACAGGTAGATATATAGAATGTCCGGGGTTTGCCTCGGTGAAAAGTGGAGGGTCCGTGGTTAGGACACTTCAGCAGTGAGTCAATATCGGGTTCTTCGCCTTCGGGTGGCAATTCCTGTGGCTTCTCCTCGACTATCTCGTATTCGACAAGATTTTCCTCTTCTGATCCTATGTGTATGAATAGGATGTGTACATGAAAATAATGCGCTATGATATGATGAACGATAATGATATGATGACATGATGTGTGGTGAGATGCACCCATGTAACCCTAGTTGAATGATAAGTTTAAGTTGGTGTGGTTACATGAAATGACAATCTTGTTCTTATTTGTTTTATTGAGTACGTGCATATTTCTTCTCCGGTAGAGAAGTTTGCAATCCTACCAAGTAACACTTGAATAGGTATGACTTGTTATTCATGATAAAGTTGCAAGCCAACAAAACCTATCCCTAATTTCCTATTAAAGCATAAAATGTTGAATTTTAATTCATAAAGTAAGGTTAAACTAGCAAAGTACTACTATTGCCATGAAACAGTAGGGGTGGATGTTCCATGGTCTTCACACAACATACCAAAGTTGCTTAATTTGATTATACATCATTTCAATTCATGTGTTTTATTTGTTGAAGAAAACATTAATTATAATAGGCCTAAAATAATTATAACAGTGAAAGTTATTAAAACAATGCCAAAATTTTTGTGAAGGTAAACAGTGACATGTATATCACACACAAAGATTTTTAGAATTTTTAGAATAATATTTTAAGCTACAAAAATCACTAAGTGTCCCTTTTATTAATTAAAAGGATGATTTTTAGTTTCTATTAAAAGTACTGGAAAAGCCTATTTAATATTTTTCTATAATAGTACACACTGTGCAGAGCATACACCTAATTTTTCATGATTTTATCACTTGTATTTATTTAGATATGAAAATAACAAAATATGTTACTATTCACCTTAAAAGGAAAAGGAATAAATCAAAATAAAAAGAGAAACGTGCACGGGCTCGAATTCGGCCCAGCTCGGCCCAGTCCGCACAGGCACGGCCCAAGTCGGCCTCCCGCGCGAGCGCTGCCGGTTTTGCAAAAGAGGACTCTAGTTTTCGGAAAAACAACCCGCGCTCTTTTTTAAAACTATTCACATGAGTCACCGTTTTCTCACATAACCCCCTAGACCTTGTCGAATTTCTGTTCGACGGTCCTTCCCCTCTCTTCCTCTCTGACCGAACGATGCCGGCGGTTGACCGGCAGATTCCTTGCCGCCGGTGAGGATTTCGGCGAAGGGGAGGGTACCAATGTGCTCCCCTTGACCTTCCGCACACCCTAGTCTAGGTTTCATAGTATGGCGTGGCGGCTAGCATGCTCGCACACACGTGCAGCGGCGGTCCGGCCGGAGCACGGCGGTGGCATGCCCTGTTCCGGTGAACTAAGCATGGCAACGTTTAAAATAAAGCACCAGAAAGCAAAGGTAGCTCACCCCGAGTCTACTGGTGTGCTTGGTTTCGACGGAAACGGCTCGGAGATGGTAGCTTGACAGTGACAGAAGCAGCGGCGGCGTACACCGACGGTGATGATAGCGTTCCGACAGCTCCTGCGCGGTAGCGTTTACACAAACGAGCCTATAAGCAACACGGAGTGACAAACAGACTAGAATAAAGGATAAATGAGCAAGAGCGGTTCTTGCCGATGCTCTGGACGACCCGATACTCGCGGCGGCTCTGGCGAACGGCCGCGAAGAAGACAACGGTGTTCCGGGCGATTCAGACCACTAAAGCTTGCACGAGTTGGTGCAAACGGTGCGCAAAGGAGTGGTTGGATTAGCAGTGGGTGTAATTTGTAAGTGATCCAGTGAGGAGGGCGAATTTGATGATCAACCGAGATGGCTCACCAGTGGCCGAGAGAGGGGTGTGAGCAAAATGCAGCGTGCTCGTCGGCCTTTATAGGCACGGGACGGGGTGGTAAGGTGGCAAGGAGGTTCGCGAGCTCGGCTACGCGTCCAGGGAGGTGGCAGGGCGGCTGAAACGCCGGGAAGACGTCGGTGCCACTGCGATCTCGATGAACAGCGAGGAAGGAGCAATGGCGAGCCGCCACCATCGAGTTCAAGTTGTCCGGGGTGCTCTCCTATGGTTGACAGCGAGCTTGGGTGTTATCTGAGCCAGAGGCGTGGCCAAGATTGCAGCCACGGCCGACGGCCTTGCCGACGACACGGCAAAAGCCATGAACAGGCGGCGGTATGGGTAGAGAGACGGCGAATCCTCGACGTCGAGCTTTAATGGCGTAGGAAAAAGCTTCTACCACTTTGCCAACGTGGTATGGTGCTTCTATGCGCGTGGTTGTGTGGCCCAGGTCGTCGGGGCGGCGACGAGCCCACCGGCGACACCGCTGCTGCGGTGAACAGAGGAGAAGGAAAATATCCCCCTCGGATCACTGTAGCAGCTAGGATAAATTTCTTTCCATTTACAATTACTCAAAAATTTTCATAAGAACTTCAAAAATTCCAAAAATAAAAGTTGCTCAAAATTTCAAATACTACAACTTTTATTTTTGAACCATACACAGATTCATTCTAGACTTTGAAATGCAAATTTGACCTAATAGAATTCATTTGCAATTTGATTTGAAATTCAAATTTTTACTTAACAACTTCAACAATTTCCTATATAAAAGTTGTTCTAAATAATGAGCTTAACAATTTGCTTTTTACATCAAAGTCATATTCTCATTATTTTTGAAACTATGATTTAACCCCTTTGAAATAGGAATTAAATTGATTTTTCTTTTGATTTCAAAATGGATCAAACTTGGGGCTTCAAAAAGACTAATTTAGAAATAAAACTATTTCTAGGTCATTAAACCAAAGTTGTAGCAAATACTTTTCTTTATCATTTTTATTTAAGGTCTAAACTCATATAAGGTTTAGAAAATAAAATCCCATTTTAAATCAACTTTAGGCTTTACAAATGTAAATATAATCCAAATGCATTTTTAGTTCAACCAAAGCAATTTCTAGCATTATTTGATGGAACAAAATTATTAACTTACTTTAATTATGAATTTAGGTTGATCAAAGCCACTCAAATAAATAAACCCTAATGTTCATATATAAACATCACATAATTTTAGGGAATAGTAAAAATGAAATTCTTTTTACCATGTGATCATGATTATGAATAGTGATAAATGCTTATGTGTGCAAATGCAAATGCTAATGCATGTTTAACACCTAGGGTGTTACAGTTACGTGGCTTGGTCATTTGACCTAGATGTTTATTGGGCCGGCTGTGTCCTTGCCTCCTTGGCCCAACAATACTTTAGCTGCCGGCCTGCAGCTAAACGAAGACGACTTTCGTGGCAAAACAATCAACGGTGTATATTAGCGCCTCAAATTTCTTAGTGCAAAAAACTTGATCTCGTAGCTGCTTCCTTTCCCAACTATAGACGGAGATTTAAAACTATGCTCACAGGCGAGCGACAGTGGTGGATGCGAGAGTTGTCTGAGAATAGAAAAGAAAAAAATATATTACATTTTCTTAAAAAAGGATAAAAAGAAGAAAAGGAAATACAATTAATATTTTACTTATTGGTGAAAATAGAGGCTAGAAAAGGCTATTTCACTGGACAAGCTTAAGGTACAATACACAATAACAAAAAGTAGGTGCTTAGTTTAAGTAAAGCTGTAAGAGTTAAAGCTAATATAGCATCACACATTCACACACAATATTTGGTTGTGCAAGCAACGGTTGCCCTAGGCAACAAAATTGGACGCATGTGAGCCATGGCCAACCAGAAAAAGCTTTAAACAAACAAACTCTGTGTGAGTAAACCGAGTTGGTTTAAATTACTTGAATTCACCACTATACTTGATTTGTTAATTTTTTAATAGAAGTAAAAAAAATCCATAACAACACACAGGTATACTACCTATTTTTTTCAATTTCAAAGAAAAAATCGTTCAAAAGACCCTATGTTTTTTAAGCGTGTACGTGCCAAAGCAATGTGACAGAAATGTAATATTAACTTAACATAATAATTCAACGATCATGTTATGTTCAATGTGTTAGAACAGTGTCAAGACATGATATAAAGTCTGGTTACAATATGCAGGAAAACATAACATGAAAGTTGAATTTTCGAACTACAAATCATTCACACATTAGATTCTTCCCGTTGCAACGTACGGGTATTTTTGTTAGTATATAATCATATGATATCCTATATATCCAGCTCCATGGCCCGTGCGAAGCACGGGGGTACCTACTAAGTTTTCCTTTTGAATCTTAATACTCTGATGGTTTATTAGGCCCAATGATGATGGTCGGATCCATTGAGCTTGAGCATCAATTTGAGCCCAATAAACAGGCACCGTCTCGGCCTTCAGTCCCAGTCCATGACTCCCCAGTTGCATTGCATCATTATTGGTCTCTCTGTCCACTAGGCCCAGAGTATATATTTAGCATAAATACCTTTTTTTAACAAATACCAAGTCACGTTTGAAAAGGTATCCTGATTTAGTAGAGGTCATTGTTGATTTTTCAATAAATGTACTCAAGAGAGTGATTCACATCTCATATATCTTAAAGAAAATAGAGATTGGTACAAAAGTTGGACAACAAAACACAAAACGACCTTTAAAAATCGGTCATCTTCCTTCCATCATCCAATGCCTGTCAGAGATTAAATGACACCGAAAAGCAGGAATAAAAAAAGAACATCTGCAAACACCGTATCTCAAGAGGAAGAATATATAGCCTTAATTTCAGGGAACGATGGAATTAAAGAGCAAAAATAAAAACAAGTCATACGGTTTTAGGTGTATCACAAAAGGTCGTGTAATAGAAGAGAACCATGCGCGCGCTGGGCACCCACATGCAATGGCGGAGCCAGAAATAAAACCGGGGGGGAGGGGGGGGGGGGGGGGGGGGGGGGCATTTCCGAGCGTTTGTCAATTTTTACTTGGCAAATTTTGTGATTTGTCAACTCCTGAAGCAATATGCCAAGTAAAAAAACTGTTCATCTCGAAGAGTTTGGCATTTCTGACTTGGTAAAATAAAAAGTTCCGCTAATAAAAAAGCCCGCTAAGAGAACGAAGAGTCCCGCTAAGCGAATAAAGAGCCTCGCTAAGCGAACGAAGAGCCCCGGATGCCAAGCCGTATACGCGCGCGGAGGGAAGATATGCCAAGTTACTGTTGATGCCGAGTTATTTTGCCAAACTACTGGAGGCTATTATTCTTATTTTACTAAAATTATATGGATGACAAATTGAGATAGTAAACTTTTGGAAATGCTATAAGTACATAGGTAGCGGAGAAATTAGTCTTGCTAGTTACTACTTATATAATCTTGCCACACTAAACAAAATATAGTTGATGTGGTCTATTTTGTCTTTAAAGACTAACACACTCATGCACGCGTGCCCCTCTAAAATAATGTAAAATATGGGCTCCTTAAAAAAACACCGAGGCAAGGGGGTGAGAGCCCAATATGATCCAAACATAGCTCCACCAGTAAACATGCTACCACGCACTAGCTCCACCGGTAGTAGTTTCTCAACGTATGCTCACTCTCTCAATCGAACAACATCACACCCTACAATTTCTGTTCTCTTGTAGGCTCAACCAAAATATTTGCTACTCGATACTATTTTTTTATTGTTGTCAAACAACACACGTAATAGAGCCATATCTATACTAAAATTGCGCGTCAGCCAGGGGGCCAGGGCCCCGTATGGCCCCAAGGTGGCTTCGCCCATGGCCACATGCCCGTGCGGCCGTGCCGCTGCAGCCTCGCCTGCCTGCTCACATGCGTGTCTCCGTGCCGTGGTCAGTAATGGATCACGTACGCGACACTGTGACATGGGTTTTTATTTAAAATGTTATATTTTGGATATCCGCGGGTGAAAAGTGAAATCCGAAACCGAATCCGATATGTTTTGTGTACCCTAACCCGAAAATCATTGGCGAAAAAATTAGACATAAACCTAAACCCGTTAAAACTGAAACCCGTGGATATTCGCCCCGAATCAGATCCGATGTCATCCTTAGGTGCCACTAGATAAGAGTTGCAGGAGATCATAGAGAAAAAAAAAAGTGTCAAACATGCTCTAAGAATCAAGCTAATAACGCATGTTCCTCTCATTGGGCTCCGTGAACCCGATGTTCACACTGTGTTTATAGATAGCATTGTATCAAAATAAGTTAACTTCTAAAGTTATCTTAAGTCAAATTATTCTTAGTCCATCTAATCTAAATTTATAGAAATGAGCTCCATTATTTATGGTTTCAAATTATTTTCACGAGATGCACAATGAAATATAAATTTCTATAACCTACTTATTTAGTGTCATTAGCATTAATATTTTTTTACTATAAAGTTAGTCAAACTCGAGATAGTTTAACTTAGAGTAATTGTAGGACTCGAATTTTTTTTCGATGGAGAAAGTATACGCATAACTTAGGTTTCTAAGAAATTGTTTGTCACACATTCTCTTGTCCGAAAAAGGTTGCATTTTCTTTTTTGAGAAGTTAAACAGTCTAAATTATAATGAAATCAACAAACTACTACTCACTCCGTTCCAATTTATAAGTCATTTGCTTTTTTAACCATAAGTTTGACCACTCATCTTATTTAAAACTTTACGCAAAAAAGTTAAATTTAAATCATTCTTGAAGAACTATTATTAACAGAGCAAGCAATAACAAAAGAAGTGATATTTTATATAGATTTTTGAATAAAATGAGTGGTCAAACTTAGGGGAAAAATTAAACGACTTATAAATTAAAACGGAGGAACCGAGGAAGTAATATTTATGATATTAAAAAATATTAGATTATAGTAAATCTGAGGCTCTGTTTAATCCCCTTCCAAATTTCATAAAATCTGTTATATCAATTTTTGGACACATGTATAGTGTATTAAATGTTGATAAAAACTAAAAGAGTTAAATCCACCAATAGCCCTTGAACTTGTAAGGGTATGTCAATTAGGTCTACGAACTCTGAAAACGTACTTCTGGGTCTCTAAACTTGTAAGGGTGTGTCACTTAGGTCCACGATCTCTGAAAATACATTTCTAGATCCCGAAACTTGTAAGGGTGTGTCACTTAGGTCCACGAACAAATATTATATTTCTATTTCTATTTATATTTAATAATATAGTTATTCAATTTCTATTTCTATTTATATTTAATAATATATTTATGAATAGCACATAAATATAATATTTAATATGACATCATCAACAAATAAATAAACTAAAGTGTTAAAATAATTTAAAAGAACAAATATATTAGGATTAAACTAAATTAAAAAAGTACTAAAATTAATTTAATCTTTATGATAGGTTTCATGATATATAAAGATTAAATTAATTTTAGTACTTCTAATTTAGTTTAGTCCTAATATATTTGTTCTTTTAAATTATTTTAATACTTTAGTTTATTTATTTATTGATGATGTCATATTAAATATTATTTTTATGTGCTATTCATAACTATATTATTAAATAGAAATATAAATATAAATATAAATGTAACATTTGTTCGTGAACCTAAGTGACACACCTTTGCAAGTTTAGGAACCCAGAAATGCATTTTCAGAGTTCGTGGATCTAAGTGACACACCCTTACAAGTTTAGGGACCCAGAAGTGCGTTTTCAGCGTTCGTGGATCTAAATGACACACCCCTTACAAGTTCAAGGGCCATTGGTGAATTTAACTCAAACTAAAACTAATTTAACAAACTCCCAAAAAGTCATGAGATAGATCTTTTAAGTCTAATTAGCTCATGATTGGACACTTATTGCAAAAGTTATCACGTTGCTATAAGGTTCAAAATTCCAACACTTAATCTCCTAAACAGGCCCTAGATCTAGAAGTTACGTTCATTATGGAACAGATGAGCCTATCTCCAGCAAATGGTGGGGCTGACGAGTCCCCTCCTCAATCCAATATGACCAGTGAGTTGACACATGCACTGTGCTGTACTCCGCAGTGTCGTTCGCCTCGGACTAGCTCGACTCGGACTAGCCGTTGCCCATTGGGGCATTGGCAAGCGTGATCGGTGGGGTGGTAAACAAACCGTGTGCGCTCCCTCAATGCACATAAGTTTCACACGAATTCTACAATCGTCCATACTAGGGTGAAAAACGTCCACCCAACCTGGTCCAACTACCAAAGGGAAACAAATGCCGCATTGTTTTGGACATCAGGAAGTCTAGGGCGATATTTGTTTGGCTGGCAGCCAGCCATTTAACAGTGTTTTTCTCTCAGAACAATCAGCCAGTCAGCTGTACCGTACCAGCTAGCCGAACAGAGTGTAACTTGACCACTAATTGTTCTTCTAGTGCACGTGTAGAAGGAAACAGTAGAAAACAAGTGACATTGTAGCGGAAGTGCTTTCTGAGATGAGGCTTCTCAAATTAATTCTGGTTAATTAATGACCACAGTATCATAGAGGTACTGACTGTATACATACATATTTGCGGAAAAAAATGATTCCCCAATGCTATATTTTAGCTATATTTCTCTACAGCTCAAATGATTTACCTACTAGGCCAAAATAGCTGTCGAATTTTTTAACACAAGTACAGATACAAGACCATCGGTAGTTGCACATGTAATGCCATATCAAGATCAACTACTTGACTACTGTACAACACCAAAACATTAGTATTCACCTTTTCATGCTTCCAGTTATCTAGTAGCTCGACACAGGGCAATGCCAACTGGTTTGACAAAAGAGAGAAAAATATAGTCTGACAGGAAAAATAAGTTCAGCAGGGAAAACATTAGCAAGTTGTTTATGTCACCTTTCTTATCAGCACAGGGCAACAAACACACAATCCACGGTCTTCTTGAGCTCAGTAATTTTCTCATTATTCTTCTTAAGCTTAACAACTTGTCCTTTCGGAAGGAAAGAAAGGAGCTAGCTGTACTGCAGGTAAGAGCAATTTCAGCCATCGTTTTAAATACTCGAGAAATGTGGTGCCTTTCATATATCAAGTGCTCAGACCAGTAACAGTTTTAATATAGTAGTAACTAGTCCCTGAAAATGTTCGCAGTTTGGCACGAAGTTCTCAAGTTGGAGCATGGACACTTCTGACTGACACCGGTTCTTGCTGGATTCTTGAGCTGAACAGTTCCTCTTGATCCATTGACCAAATGTAGCTCATTGCTTTTGGAGGAGTCCAGTCTCAGTCCTGCAATTACAGTGAGCCATGCTATCAGCAGTTCACCATTTTGGGCATGAGATGTTTGAGAATCTATCTAACCTTTCCCTTATTCCTATACTACCCTATCTCAACCCACAGGAGGCCACATTGTCACTTATCCCTGACCATTGGATATTCAATCAACCATTCCTCACGTCCTTCCTCCCTCCCTCACGTGCAGTCAAAAGGAGTCGCGAGCCACGAAACTTTTGCGACGCTCGCGACACCTTCCCTGTGCCGCCATCCTCACAGCCCTGCCTCAATAGCCGCCCCTGCCTCCAGCGCCATCCCCGGCCAGCCCCGCACTGCTAAGCGCCCTGACAACCCCCCCCCCCCCCCCCCCCCCCCCCCCCCCCCCCCCCGCGACTAGGACATTGCCGCTGCTCTCCACGACACTGCCGGCCTCTCAAATCCACCGCTTACCTAGCCATGCTACTGGGCGCCGACGACCTCCCCGCTGGCGACCGAAGACGTGAACAGTCTGCTTCTCCCTGACTCTCTCCACGCAATCGCTTTATGGTACCGGTAAATGGAATATGGAATGGGGACATCAGTACAAACTGTTCCCTGACACTTGCTTCTCGGTGCCACAGGTTGTGCTGAGCCGGTCGATATTTGGTCCGTTGGCTGCCACAACAAAGGTATGACATACATTTCTTCTCCTTTGTGCTCTTGCTCCTGGTGCTATCTTCTGCTATAATAAGTGATTTGGAATTTACATGAAAATTTGGTTCTGTCAACGTTAAACATGATGAGATGAAAATTTTGTTCTGTCAACATTGAACATGATGAGTGTGCAGGTATCAGCATTTGATGCAGTTCGCTCTTCTATTGCTTGGAGGAAAAAGTCTACTTAACCTCCTGACCTTTGTAGGGTGGTCTACTTCACCCCCTAAACTATAAAACGGTCTAGTTTACCCCCTGAACTTTCCAAAACCGTCCAAAATACCTCCCGAGCGGTTTTGACGGTGGTTTTGCTACAGTGTCGGTGGTTTTCTATTTTCCTTTTTTATTTATTTTTGCTGAATCTTTGAAAAAACATAGTAAATCACAGAAAAATCATAAAATATAAAATTCAATTTTGTTGGAATCCACATGAGTAGATCTATACAGTGAACATATAATACAGTATAATTTAGTACAAAGTTTTTGCTATAGCCTTAGATTAATTGGAAAATCTAATTTTGTCTGTAATTAATTAGAATAATTCATAGCTACGACTTCTATGATCCAATTGTGGTGAAATTTTTATGGTGGACTAATTATTGTATGCTTGAAGTACAGTAAAAATTTTGTACTCATTGGACGACGTATAACTCAGTTATAGATAAAGCATAAATTAGCATAGACTTATGCTTATTAAATCTATGCTTGATCTATAACTAAGTTATACATGGTTCAATGAGCACGGAATTTTCACTGTACTTCAAGCATACAATAATTAGTCTACCATAAAAATTTCACCACAATTTGATCATAGAAGTTATAGCTATGAATTATTGCAATTAACTACAGACAAAATTAGATTTTCTAATTAATCTAAGGCTATAGCAAAAATTTTGTACTAAAGCATACTGTATTATATGTTCACTGTGTAGATCTAATCATGTGGAGTCCAACAAAATTGGATTTTCTATTTTATGATTTTTCTATGATTTACTATGATTTTTCAAAGATTCAGCAGAAATAAATAAAAAACAAAAAGACAAAACCACCGACACTGTAGCAAAACCACCGTGATACTGTAGCAAAACCGCCGTTCAAAACCGCTCGGGGGGTAATTTGGCCGGTTTTGGAAAGTTCAGGGGTAAACTAGACTGTTTCATAGTTTAAGGGGTGAACTAGACCACCCTTCAAAAGTCAGGGGGTTAAGTAGACCTTTTCCATTGCTTGGACAAGCCAGTGACATTATTATGCTCATTAGAACCAGACAAGTGCTACTGCTCCAAAACTACTACACAAGAAAACATTTGTAGAGATGTCAAATCTACTTCACATTTTTAAGGGCCTCACAACTCCCCTTATATGTGTCTTACTAATAAAATTGACATATGGTTGACTCCATGTTCAGAATGTTTAGGCCACAACATACTCCAGAGTATTATTGAACCAGAAAAAAATCCGCTACCAATGTTATGCATAGAGTAAGCCAGTCATATATTCTGTAGAACTTTTTCATGCATTATATTACTAACATTTGTTTTAGTTTAAATTTGTGATACAAATTAAGAATACAATTCAAAAATCAAAACAGGGAAACCATTTATACAAGTTGGGAAAATTGATTCCATATATTTAGTTGGATATGTTGTAAAATATATAATACTATTTTGCAGTTCATACCTCAGAGCTTTGAGATCAGTTGTGCCAAAGAATCAAAGACCAGGGCTGCTCAGCTTAGAGATTACTGCTACAGGTTACACCAAAAGTCAACGTCCATAGGTATTGGAAGATGCCATTTTTGCATGTAAATTCAGTTCCCCGCTCTGTGCCGTACGACCTGTTGTATTGTGTGAACAATTGAACTGAGATTCAGTTACTGAATACAAGTTTGAGCAGTCATGAAAAAAGATCCCAAAGGTTCAGTTGCAACAAATAACGTCCAATTATGTAACATGTACTGGATTTATTCAAAACCATTGTGCAGTTCCAAGTTCTCTGAAAATAAAGACTTTGATATCTTCTCAATTGAACACTTATTCATGCATGTAAAAGGTATGGAGTCCTCTGAAATTTGGTTCAGTTAGCGTCTCTTTGCATCCCTTCTAAAAGATTGCATAGCGTGATTAGCCTCAAGTACCTGTGTATATGAATTTTAAAAATATCTACTGCATTTTACTGTTCCATAATCACAATTACATATGTGATAGCTACCTAGCCCGCGCAACTGCACGGGGTTCCAACTAGTTGATAGTAGTAATGATTGAGTGAGACGTTAATAACAAAGCCATGGCTTGGTGGGCACCCTTTCATCCTTCCACAGGGTACTGGGAGCATTTATTCATAAAGCCAAAATTAAAACAGCATATGCCCAGCAGCTGGACTAGCAGATTAAAATGCATGAATCATGAAGAGTATCAGCAACAAAAAAAAAACCTCAGATATTGAGATATGAATTAACAAATAGCATTGCAAATTAAGAATGAAAAAAATAAAAGCAGACATTTGGAGCATCGACCCCATAATACCCCACGTGCATTCTGCATTCAAATAGATGACAGAGTAAACATTCATACCAACGTAGAAGTGAAGGGTCAATCAAACAAAGGTTCTTGAATAAGGATCTTCATTTTCTCAACAAGAAAGTCAAACACATCCTTCCTTCCTTCTTTCAAAAGCAGCTGCCTGAGCTTGCCAAATGTTAAACCAGGAGGTCTAATGCCCTTCTCTATCATATCTTCAAGCAGGACACAAGCTTGGCTAATCTCCCCCTTGTCACAGAGACCATTGATCAACACAGAGGATGTGTGCATGCTCGGCAGGAACTGCTTCAACCGCATATACTTCCAAACCTTTAGTGCCATCTCTAGCTTATCATTCTCACAGAACATCTTTATCATCATGGTGTAAGTATCAGAGTCTGGTTTGCAGCGCTTAATCATGTTGCGGAAGACCCTATATGCCTCATCATCCTTTCCAAGGCTAATCAGAGTATTTAGGATGATGTTCCAAGTCCTTGAATTCGGTGAGATTCCATGGCCTTCCATGTCATCCATGACTCTGAAGGCATTGTCAAACTTTCTCACTTTGCAGAAGGCAGTGACAAGCGCATTGTACACAACAACATCAGGCATAATCCCATCCTTCTCCATATCCAAAAATGTTGCAACAGCATCCTCAATCCTCATATCAACTCCATAAGTATGCACTAAGACACTGTATATGAAGGTTGTCGGTTGGCATCCTTTGGTGGTCATGTCATGCACGACACAGACAGCCTCTTCGACTCGACCTGTCTTGCAGAGTGCATCGACCATGATACCATATGTGACAATGTCAGGTTGGCAACCAGAATCAAGCATATCACTGTAAACCTCCCGCATCTTTGGGAGGTTGGGTGCTCTCCCCCAACCCTCAAGCAAGATGCTATAGGTCTTGGCATCAGGACTGAATTGATTATTCATCTTGTCAAAGATCTCCTGCGCCTTGCGCACGTTCTTAGACTTGCACAGTGCACCGAGCAAGCTATTGAAGGCAGCGAGGTTGTGGGCAACGCCATACTTCTCCATGATGTTGAACGTGTAAACTGCCTCATCGAACTTCTGCGCCCGGGCATATTTGCGCATAATGATGCCGAAAGTCTCAACATTGGCCACACCCTCCTTGCGCATGACGGCCACAATGTCCCACATGAGTTGGTACTGCCTGATCTTGGCCAGGGACGCGACAACCGTGTGGTAGGAACGGATGGTATGGGCACACCCGCCGCGCTTCTGCCTGCGCGCCCACTCAAAGAAGCGGTACGCGAGCATGCCAGCGTTGTCAAGGCGCTCGAGGACGCGCTCTGCGACCTCCGGCGTGACGCGGACGCCGCTATGGTCGAGCTCGTGCTCGAGGGCTGAGGCCTTCCGGCAGGAGATGACAAGCTTGCAGAGGTGCTTGGCAAGGTCTGAGGCGTCCAGCAGGGTATCACAGCCCACACTGGCCCCGCCTCCACTGCTAAGCATTCTTACAAACACCTTCCGTGCCTTTAACCAGGTGTGGTGGAAGTGGAAGTCACCCATTTCTCTTCCGGCACCCAAGGACCTCGCTGAGTTCCAGATCGTTGCTAAGCTTAGCCGCTCGAGGCCTCGCTGAATCCCGACACTCAGTCGAGGTGAAGCTGTAGCTGTTATCGGTTTAATGAGAAACTAGACTGTGATCCCGCGCTTCGCTCAGGAAGGAAACTATATAATATAGCTAACTTTTTTTCATGGAGGTATTTCTGTGAACTGAAGATATAGCTCGGTCCTTATATTGCAGCAGAAGAGTGCAGTAATAGCAGGTGGACAGAGCAGCACGATGGGAGCTTCAGGGCAGCATGTACCGCCCGTTGTGAAAGTCTGAACTGCAGTGTGAAGGTAAAAGTATTGTCAGCATGGAAATATGAGTTCCCTATGTTGTGAGCACGAAACAGGGACTTGCTGGCAGTTCAGAAATAAAGTAAGAAATCAATTAGGCTATGACGTGATTGCACATGGTTCTTGTACTATGTATGATTTCAGTGGCAAGGGATCATGTTTGAAAGGTCCTATAAATTATGAGAAGAACCTGTTGCAAGAGAGAACCCTATGTAGATAATAAGAGGGGTTTTTTTTTTTTGTTTTTTTTTTTTTTGTTTTTTTTGTAGTACGATAATAAGAGGTTGGAAACCTGTTGTACCATAAAAGGAAATGCTCGTAATAAGAGACCCTGGAGGATAAGAAATAATTCGTTTGTCTTAAGAAGAGCTTGGTGCATGGGTTTCGTACATTGTATTTGTAGTGTGTGGAAGTTAAAAATGGTGTGGTACAATCGTGTGATGAATAGTGACCCTAAGAGTCCCAAGATAAAATTTCAGTGATATTTGCATGTAAAAGGTTGCAAAAGGCTGACCAGGCCAGTTTATTCTGATAATGATTACATACACAATTAAGTGTTTGTGGATAATGATGATGTGCCTTGCAGCTTAGGATTGTTAACTGAACTTTTTATGTGGGGTCGCAAAGAAGTCAAAAATTTGAGAGTGTCCAGGTTTAACTGAAGCAAGTTTGTAGGTTTGCAGTGACATTTAACTGAGCAGTCAAAGCTGTGGAAATTGTTCGGATTTGCAATTTACTCAAAGATGCTGATGTTGACAATTTAGAACTGTAATGGTGGAATGGAGTTAATAAAGAGAGAGTGCATACCTTCTTAGTCATCGCAGAGCCGATACTGTGTCTGGAAGCAATGACGGCTCTTTTGTGATGCTAACAGGATATTAATTTGAGTGGTGGATGGCCCTGAAAATGTATTCGTTGATATGTATATACACTACCAGTCTGGCCAGAATGGTCACTTGTGGACGTTGGAGCATGGTTATCTGCAAAATGAGCATCCCTGCATCCTGAATTGTTGAAATAACCAAATGAACCGAATAAATCCAGGATGTGGATTTCAGCTGGAAGCACCTGTTATTAGTGCTGAACATAACAATAGATTTTTAAGTGATAGGAGCAAAAAGGGTAGGAAAGAAATAGTGTGCAGGTGATGAAGAGTGATTATTATGCAATTTGTTGTTCTTGCAGAAAAGTATGTTCTGTGTTTGTGGTTGCAATGGACTGAAACGGAATCACATTTTTCGTAGGTACTATGACGGCTTGCAGTAGTCTGATAAGCAGACATGAAGTATTTCCAAAATGGAGAAGTATGGCAGTGTAGGTGTCGTGTCTGCACTGTCATATAATCTAGAACGGTCCATTGTAGCAAGCCGGCAGCTGGATATCATCTGAAGAAAATGGCAAAATAGAAAGGGGAAAAAGGGAGAGCATACCTGCTGCTGAGACGTACGCGCGTGCGAGGTGCCGGTGGCGTGCAATGGGCCCTGGACGCGAGATAGGTGTTGGCCCGGGCGGTGTAGAGTGGAGAGGATCGGAGAAGGGGCCGCTGCACTGGCGCGCGATGGTGGGGCGGCCGCGTTGCTGGTCGGTCAGGTCACGGCGACGCGGCGATAGGGATGCGACTGGCGGAGCGTGGGGCCGCGAAGCCGCGTGAGGCCGCGCGAGGCGCGGCGGCTGGAGCACGACGGAGGGACGGAGGGAAGGAGACACGGAGGCACGGTGCTCGCTGGGAACTCGCGACTTCGCTCCTCCGTGAGGCCGCGGCGCTGCGAGGGACGGAGGAAGACACGCACACGGCACAGACGACCCAGGCCCAGGGAGCGGTGAGAAGTGGGCCTTCAATATTGGGCTGAAAAATACATGGTGTATGTAGTATTCGTGGGCTAACGACTACGGGATACTCGACAACATGAACTGTCTGCACAGACCCGGACTATCCACAAGTCAGTGCTCAGTCTATCCACAGTCTCGGCCCGAACTGTTCGACAGCACGGCCTAACGGGTAACAGTGCCCTGCACCAGACCTGTGCTCAGTGCCCTGCACCAGACTTGTGCTCTATTGGGTGTACAGCGATGGACTGTCCGTGAATTATAGGCGGATTGTCCGGTGTTGTCTTCCCAAAAAAAACTCGAGAAGAGAAGGTTTCTGCTCATTGTCGGGATCAGGTCCCGAACTGTCTGCGCTTGGATGCCGAGCAGGCTGCTGCAGCCCTCTGTGCTTGGCCCCGACGGCCGGACTGTCCGGAGGTACCCCGAGGACTATCCGCGCCTGTACAGTGAGGGCGAACCGAAAATCGCCTCGAATGAAAATCGACAAGCACAGGATCAAATCCAAACGAATTGCCACAAGATTTCGGCCATGAGGTTACTAGGCAGTCAAGAAACTACTCCCAAAAAATCGTAGCCAGTGGCGGATCTACAGGGGGCTGGTGGGGCTCCAGCCCCCCTAATGGATTGATTTACCACTAAATTACTATAGCAAAATCTCAAATTACCATTAAATTTTCATGCAAATCAACATCTCCATTGTTTTAGCTCCTCCTTGATTTCCATTCTACATCCGCCACTGACCGTAGCCCAATTTGGATCCAATCAATGGCAAATCGAAAATCCCTAAAAATGCTCATGAAGGTGAATCGCCCCAATCTATGAATAGGTTTGGAATCAAGCGATTTCCTTCGATCAAAAGACTCACCACATGGCAAAGATCAAGTGCACGCAAAAGGAACAAATCGAAACGCTCCAAAACTCGCGAATCACAATACAAACGAGAGGGGGAAACAATGAACAAGCAAAGAACGCGAAGACATATGACTTAACTTCAAATCCCGGAGGAGTTACGAGGTTAGAGCCTTGATTCCCACTAAAAAACATGAGTTTACACAACCATAATATCTTAGTTGTGGATCTCTCCCTAATGAGGTGCTCTAAACCTAAGCAAGGTGGGGGGAGGTGAGAGAAAATGAGAAAGAGAGAGAGAGAGAGAGATGGAGAGGAGGGGGCTGCCACATTCCTTCTTAACGTCTTATTATATTTTTTGTGCAATAGCCCCTAACTACTCTCTACTCCTAATCAGGTGAGCCAGCAAGCCCTAAAACACTCTGGAACAGCATGTGACCGTAGATGTGATCGGATGATCCCGCTTCCTGCCTGAGTTGCCGTCACCTCGTCGCAACCTCCAGGATTCCGCCACGTGTCGCCCCGCTTCCCTCGGAAGTTCCAACCGGGTTTTGAGGCCCAAACTCGAAAATCGTCCGCCACTGGTTTTGAGGCCTAAACCAGCAAACCGTCCTCAGCCACGCCGGCCCAACTTCGCCTCAAGCCACTTGACCATTGTTGGCGGTCCTTAACAACCAGAATATAACATCATTCTAATGCTAAAATAAATAGAAGGTAGGGCTTTTATCTAACCTTTCCACGAGTTTTCTTGCACATGTGACTTGCAGGTCAAACACGTGGAAATACATAAAAATCACCGAAAAGCGCACTTCCAGAAAACATATTCAGAAAAGACGCAAATCAAGAATAAAAGAGAAAAGCCCATCAAACCATCAAACGGGATCCATCCGTAACCACGGGGGAGGCCCAGGCCCAAGGAGCAACCGACCACCCGAAGGCGGTGGCCAGTTGCCGCCTCCCAGGGACCGACCGCCCCCGGGTGCGGCCATCCCCCAGTTGGCGTTTCCCGGGCCCAGTTTTCAGCGACAGTGCTCATGGCGGTTCCCTGAAAGCGGTTTCACCTCCTTCCATACTTAGCTACGCCGAAACCGACCTGTGAAGCTATAAAATGAGGCCCTCACCCCCTCCATAAAGAACAACTTGATACAAGAGAGAAGAAGAAGGGAGTGCCACCATTTTTTCATTAGTTTAGCTTCTAGCTAGGCTAGTATAAGGTTAGAGAGGGAGATAGAAGCTTGAGAAGTGAGAGCGGGGTCGAAGCAGTTCTACTCTCGGGTGGACGAAGTGCCGGACTTGTCGGCTCTCGCATCCAACTTGTACCTCTACAACCATCTTGCTACTTGAAGTAAGAGGTTTGTGATACATTCTAAGTTTTGATTCATTAAGTAAGTAATTTTCATAAAACTACTTGTTTGTGGGATCGTCGCTCGTTCGTTGGACGGGTGCTCTAGTTAGAGGACTCCTGATAAAGACGGAAGTTCCTAGCCATCGCTAGAGTAGTAGTCGCCGTCGTAGACGTGGTGTCTAAGTCAGGGTCTACCTTCGTATGTTGCGCGTTCCCACGGGTAGAGGGGTAGGTGGCAGGTGGTGACAGCCCTGTCCACTCGTATCTGAATTCCCCCATGTTCGGCCGCGGAGTAGCGCTGATACTGGTATCGGCTGGCAGACCAGCTGCGTCAGTGGGCCTGAAGCAGACAAGTAGTGGGGAAGTTATCTTCACTTAGTGTTACCAGCCCTAGTGTATCCTCTCTACCCAAGTTATCCCCTCTACCTTTTTCTAGGGTAAACTAGCTAAGAGCCTATAAACATAAGCCGTTCCTTTGGGAAATTATAAATACGATACCCTGAATACTTCCGGGTGAAGTGCTACAACGGTACTTCCGTGCGCTTGTGGACTTTTCTGCTGACGCTAAGAAGCGCCAACAAGCATTTCTGGCGCCGTTGCCGGGGAACGGTTGTCATTTTTAGTCTCCGAACCTAGTTGCCCGTGTATCCTTTGTTTTTACCTTTCTCTTCTTTTACCCCTTTTGTCCAATGGAGCAACCCACCATCTCCAAACTTTCTGCTCCTAAGGGCGAGTTCGTTGAACCTCCACAATCCACGAAGCCAATCACAGCTTCAAGCTACGAACTTTGCCTGGCTTTTATAGCCATGGTTCAGGAACAAACCTTCTCGGGGTTAGATTACGAAAACCCATATCATCACTTAAGGGAGTTTGAGCAGCTCTGTGCATGCCTAACCATTGCCGGCATGTCACATGAAACAATGCGGTGGAAATTGTTTCCTTTCTCGCTTGATGAGAGAGTGAAACAATGGTACGCCCTCAACGTAGGGAAGGTAGCTGGTGATTGGGAGGAATTACGAAACAAATTTTGCGTAGCATTCTTCCCTATATCCCGAATCGCTGCCCTACGTCAAGAGATTCTCAATTTCTAACAAAATGAGAAGGAATCCATAGGTGCAGTTTGGGAAAGATTTACAATTTTAACAAAATCTGGCCCAGACTTGTCTATTCCCAACCACGTGCTCTTACAGCACTTTTGGTTAGGACTGAGCAAGGACTCTGCCCTACAACTCGACATAGCCGCAGGAGGGTCCTTCACACACAAAACCACGGCCGAAGGAGAGGCCCTTCTAGATCGCATTCTAGAGAATACTCCTCCATTAGAACCACTCCATGTAGAGCCAAAGCTGTGTCATGAGGAAGTCTCTTCGGCCGAGGCCGAACCAACGTTACCTATAGAGACACCCTCACCCGAACCAGAAGATCCGAAGGAAGGTCTCCAACCTTCAGGTCTTCCATACTTCGATGACGACTTCTTCAATGATTTCGGGAATGTCTCGAAGTATGCATGCAAGAAAAACACCCACGTCTCTGTCACTCCAAAACCTTGCCTCTATTCTTTAAAGGAATCCATTAGGGAGTTGACGGCTATCATGAGTGACGAATGGACAAACGAAAGGGAGTCTTCATCTGAAGTAATTCAGATTCGCTCCCCTTCGCGAACCATCCGTTGCAAAATTCAAGATGATTAGGTGGAGATGTTGTATAACCCCACGGTAGGAGCAAACCTAATGTCTACAAGTTTTGCACGCACTCATCTAAGTGATAAGCATTTTGCTCCTACAACCCTATCCCTGAGAAACAGCTCACGAACCAATCAACTGGGAAAAGGGTTGGTGCACAACATCAATATTCAGCACGATGATGTAGTCTTGACCTTAGATTTTCACATCTTTGACGATGTAGACTTCAGCGTGCTGATCGGGCATCTCCTGGAGAAATTTCTCTCCAATGCTGCAAAAACAGGGGAAATAAATGTTAAACTGGGGAGAAATGATTATTCCATACCTTTCTATCGAGCTAAAAACTCGATTGCAGACCCTCTCCCCTGTCCAATACTGCCCGAGGAGATTATGTCGGTTTCCCCCTTTGAACCCCCTAAGCCGTCCTTAGAAAAAGATGCTAACTTCTTTATAGAAGAAGAGGAAGACACCGGGGAGACTTTTGACCTTCCTAAAGAGGAAGTGCCGACTCCACCTCCCGTTGAGCTAAAAACCTTGCCGGAAGGATTATGTTATGTTTTTCTAAATGGCAACAAAAGCACTCCCGTCATTATTAGCGATAAACTTTCAGACGAGGAGACAAAAAGACTTATTGCCGTTTTAGAAAAACATAGATCGGTCTTCGGGTATTCATTGCAAGACCTTAAGGGGATTAGCCCAACGCTCTGTACCCATCGCATCCCTATTGACCCTGCCAGCACACCATCACGCGAACCACAGCGTAGGATCAATAATGCGATGAGGGAAGTCGTGAAGAAGGAAGTCCTCAAACTTCTTCACGCCGGGATTATTTATCTCGTACCACACAGTGACTGGGTTAGTCCCATCCAAGTGGTTCCCAAGAAAGGAGGAATGACAGTAGTTGAGAATGCTAAAAACGAGCTCATTCGACAACGTACCATCACAGGATGGAGGGTGTGCATTGACTATAGAAAACTCAATGCGGCAACTCGAAAGGATCATTTCCCATTGCCCTTCATCGATGAGATGTTGGAGCGGTTGGCGAAACATTCTTTCTTTTGTTTCCTCGATGGGTATTCTGGCTATCATCAAATCCCCATCCATCCCGACGACCAAAGCAAAACAACATTTACATGCCCGTATGGAACGTATGAATATAGGAGAATGTCATTCGGGCTTTCCAACGCGCCTGCGTCGTTCCAACGTTGCATGATGTCTATTTTCTCAGAAATGATTGAAGAGATCATGGAAGTTTTCATGGACGATTTTTCAGTCTATGGAAAAACTTTTAATCATTGTCTCGAGAATTTAGACAAAGTTTTGCAAAGATGCCAAGAGAAGGACCTGGTACTTAACTGGGAAAAGTGGCATTTCATGGTCCGTGAAGGCATTGTTCTTGGACACTTAGTGTCCGAAAGGGGATAGAAGTAGATAAGGCAAAGATAGAAGTTATTGAGCATCTACCTCCCCCTGTGAACATCAAAGGGATCCGAAGCTTTCTAGGCCATGCGGGGTTCTATAGGCGCTTTATCAAGGATTTCTCACAAATCGCTAGACCCTTGACTAGACTGTTAGCCAAAGACGTACCCTTTGAGTTCACGGATGAGTGTTTAAAAGCCTTCGAAACCATCAAGAAAGCACTCATTTCTGCGCCCATCATCCAACCTTCGGATTGGACGCTTCCCTTTGAGATCATGTGTGATGCTAGCGACTACGCTGTTGGTGTGGTCCTTGGCCAAACCAAAGATAAGAAGCATCATGTGATCGCTTACGCTAGCAAGACTCTAACAGGACCTCAGCATAATTATGCCACAACCGAGAAGGAGCTCCTCGCAGTAGTCTTTGCTATCGATAAATTTAGATTTTACTTGGTGGGAGCAAAGATAATTATTTATACTGATCATGCCGCTTTAAAATATCTGCTCACCAAGAAAGATGTTAAACCTCGTTTGATTCGCTGGATCTTATTATTGCAAGAATTTGATGTTGAAATAAAAGATAAAAAAGTAGTAGAAAATACTGTTGCCGACCATCTTTCGCGTATGCAAGTCACTAACATGCAGGAACAAGAAATCAATGACTTCCTACGCGACGACATGCTGCTCATGGTCACCGACACAAACCCATGGTATGCAAACATTGTCAATTACATAGTTTCAGGGTACGTACCCCCAGGCGAATCTAGAAAGAAGGTAGAATATGAAAGAAGACGTCACCTGTGGGATGAACCCTACTTATACCAGGTTTGTGCCGATGGACTATTGAGAAGATGTGTGCCGACTGCTGAGGGTGCACAAATCATAGAAAAATGTCATGCAGCACCGTACGGAGGCCATTATGGAGCTTTCCGCACACAAGCCAAAATCTGGCAGTGCGGATTCTACTGGCCAACGATGTATAATGACACCAAAGAGTTCATCCGAAGGTGTCGACAACGCCAGCTGCAAGGCAACATCAGCTCCCGCAACGCCATGCCCCTTCATTTCAACCTCCAAATTGAAGTCTTCGATGTCTAGGGCATTGACTTCATGGGATCATTCCAAAAGTCGGGAGACTGTGAGTACATCCTCATAGCAGTCGACTATGTCTCCAAATGGGAAGCGCTACCTTGCCGAGCAGCAGATGCAAAACATGCAAGGAAGATGTTCCATGAAGTGATCTTCCCTCGCTTTGGAACACCAAGGATGGTGATAAGTGACGGGGGCTCACATTTCATAGACAAGACTTTCAGAGCATTCCTGCGAGAGCTGGGAGCCAAGCACAATGTAGCTACTCCTTATCACCCCTAAACCAGTGGACAAGCCGAGACTTCGAACAAGCAAATTAAAAACATCCTTCAAAAAACAGTGAACGAGATGGGAAAGGGATGGAAAGATAAGCTACCTGATGCGCTTTGGGCATATAGGACAGCTTACAAAACCCCCATCGGGATGTCACCATATCAGCTGATCTATGGAAAAAGTTGCCATTTGCCTGTTGAGCTTGAACATAGAGCTCACTGGGCAATTAAAACCTGGAACATAGATCTCAAGTCAGCTGGTAAAAATAGGCAGAAACAAATAGCAGAACTAGAAGAATGGCGAGAAAAGGCCTATCATAGTGCCAAGCTCTACAAGGAACGAACGAAGAGATGGCATGATCAAAGAATTCAACATAAAGAGTTCAAGATAGGCGACAAAGTTCTGCTCTTCAATTCAAGAGTCAAATTGTTCGGGAAAGGCAAGCTTAGAAGTAAATGGGACAGACCTTACACTGTCATCAACGTATCGTCACATGGAGCAATCACAATAGAAGACGATGACGGGATCATCCATAAGGTAAACGGTCAACGTCTCAAAGTATTCCTTGAACCCGAACTGAATTTCGTCGATGAAATCAACATAATATCCTTTAAGGAATTCATTAAAAACTTATATAAATAATATATATACATAAAATAAATAAATTTACAAAAACATATTCCATATTTATACTTGGCTATTTTTAAATAGATGGTTGTAGAGCAATAGTTGCATTTATGAAATACCCAAAAAGCCCATATGATCTTTCCTTTCATTTACATGAAATCCTTTTTGATCATAGGTATATTCTCTCATAAATGCATGATAGTGTAATCTTGAGATATTTTTATAAAAATCACATATCAAATTTACACTCAATCACTTTGATCCTCCGCGCATCACACTTGATCGTAACCGAGATAGGAATCCACTTGTTCTGATAGGAATCTGGGCAAAAGGCAGGGGCTGGCAGGTGGACCTAGGGGACCGACCGCCCCCCAGCCAGCTCAAATGAAGTCAATCTTTTTCGTATCTGTTTGTGATTACTCTAGCATCACGTCCTTGATTACGATCAGATCATTTCCTCAACAAAGACCTCGGTAGAACCTATAAAAAAGCATTTCAAGGCCTCTCCTCTCTTCACACCAAACCATTCTCTTCTTCCTCTTGCAAAGGTGCTAAGCTCTCCCACTTGCAAACCGTGACCATGTCTAGCTATGCTCTTTCGCTGATCCAAGCTCCCGGCTCTATTGCCAACTTAGACATAGTTCCCTATCAAGAGAGCTCTTTTGTGAGAGAAGAAGCTCATGCCATAGTGGAGAAGCCGCTAGCCTTTCTACCACCCCCTAGCGATAACTTCAGCGACATATCAAGTTTGAAGTCCACGGCACGCTCCCATGCACCCGAAGGAGGTGCTAAGAAGAAGAGTATTGCTGCCCGATCAACTACCGACGCTTTAGACCTCAAGAGGAAGGCTCCTAGTAGTAGCGGGCTTAGCAAACGTGCTGCCGTGATGCCCTCTACCTCCAGTTTACCTTCCTTGTCGTCTCCCGCTAAGGATAGTCGCTCTTACACCATTAGGGGAGTGCGCAAACCCGATGTAGGGTTCGCTAAAGGTCTTTTCCGCAAGGGTGAAACACCTTCTAGCAATCTTATACCCTCTGCCGAAAAGCGCAAGGTATTTAGGAAAGTTATTAGAGGGCAGCCTTAGGGATTCTTTAGCGATAGTGAGGATGAGAAGCCTCCCAAAGGGCCAACCATCGCCTCACTTTATGCTAGCATCAAGAGCACGCGCCTAAATGTTGAAAAGGCACAAACCCGCATAGCCGAGGCTCATCTTAGCGTGAAAGGACTTAGAGATGAACTAGATGAGATGTGCCGCGGCTATGGAGAGCAACTGCGCAGGCTCGCTAAGGCAGCAGGAGTTGAGCACATTCTCTAAATATCCGTAGAACGCTCGTGCTACACAAATAAATAGGCACACATTTTCTTTACCACAATCTTTTACTTCCATATTTCCCTTCAATGTAATGTGCCTATTTGATCTATCAATGAAATAAAAAGTTTCTATCTTTGAATATTTTGCGCACTTGTTTTCTATATATATTGTGACTAACCAAGACAGGAAAGAAAATAAGTGTGGGGGAAGGACTCTTCAAATTTAAACTGCACAAGAACAAAAATCAAATTCGGTTTGTGCAAACATCTCCCCTCTCTCTCCCTGACTAAAAAGTTTTTAAGATAAAATTTAAAATGATGGCTCCTTCATACTCCATCAAAACATGTCTTCCTAAGTTCGAAATGTTTGCATACTCTTTATTCCCTGCTAATATTCCTACAGATTTATGAACAACATTCAGGGATCCCTTTTTATCTAAGTAATTGACAAATGAGATATAGCCGGATGACATGATGCTTACTCATTCTTGCAAAGTACTTGGGACTGAGTTTTACAAAACAAAAATTCAATTAGCATGTTCCTTGAAAGATTAACAAATACCTACCAAAGCCAAATATGATTCTCTATAATGAAACCTTCCACATATGCCACTTACCTTGTGATGAGTCTAGTCAAAATTTGTGACCGCTGTTGAGAGATGTTTCATGCTCCCAAGATCAGAATTCACATGCACCCACCAAACGAAGCCAACTCTCACCCTGTGGGTTGCGCAAAACACGCATCCATCCATCCACAAAAAAATATATGCCAACTCTTACACTAGGAGTTGCGCAGTTTTCCTCCACCAAATAAAAGTGCTATTTTTATCCAAAGAAACACGCACCCTTGATGCAAAACTTTACTCATCCATCATGATATCTCCTCATTCAAAATATGTCATATGCCAATAAAAGATATGGGGCTATGCTAAAAAAAAGAAAAGAGAAGAAACTATGCCAAGGGGCATCAGAAAGTAAACGGGAAAGAAGATTCCAAATACCCGTTCAAAAAATATATATATAATATAAATAGTGATGAAGATCCTATAGCCCATATCTTGTCTTTTTAAAAGGATAATCATGATGCATAGAGTATCAAAAAGATTTAGAATTAGGTTTCCACCTTCATATCCTCCACACACATGCACATTCTGATCTAGGAGTATGACGCACTCCCTCCGGTACGGTCTGGGGTTTGACTCGACAACATATGCAGGGTAAGTGTGCCTCATCATTTTCATTCCTACCTAAAACTCCAGATAAGCCTTCTTAGAGGTAGGATGACCATGTGAAGGCATTATTTTTATGCCTTGGTGAGGAAACACTTGCATATATGAGCGATTTGAGAGAATCATTCAAGGAACACAAGCTATTCTTATGATTTTCA
Source organism: Eremochloa ophiuroides (assembly GCA_038502445.1). Lineage (NCBI taxonomy): Eukaryota > Viridiplantae > Streptophyta > Magnoliopsida > Poales > Poaceae > Eremochloa > Eremochloa ophiuroides. The sequence goes on from JAHLJS010000006.1 coordinate 62,310,466, forward strand.
AAATCTTGCAAAAACCCAAGTTTCTACGCATGGACAAACTAAGCAGAATTGAATCCAGACTATTCCATTTTGCAATTACTCAAGATAATTTGGTAGACACATTGAAGTTCATAAATCCAGGTGAAGTTTGGAATAAACTATATGCAGATCTTTATGAATAAGGAAAATAAACCCATTTGGTCCTTAGCACTTTACTCGAGGACGAGTAAAGGACCAAGTGTGGGGGAGTTGTTGGCGGTCCTTAACAACCAGAATATAACATAATTCTAATGCTAAAATAAATAGAAGGTAGGGCTTTTATCTAACCTTTCCACGAGTTTTCTTACACATGTGACTTGCAGGTCAAACACGTGGAAATACATAAAAATCACCGGAAAGCGCACTTCCAGAAAACATATTCAGAAAAGACGCAAATCAAGAATAAAAGAGAAAAGCCCATCAAACCATCAAACGGGATCCATCTGTAACCACGGGGGAGGCCCAGGCCCAGGGAGCAACCGACCACCTGAAGGCGGTGGCCAGTTGCCGCCTCCCAGGGACCGACCGCCCCCGGGTGCGGCCGCCCCCCAGTTGGCGTTTCCCGGGCCTAGTTTTCAGTGACAGTGCTCATGGCGGTTCCCTGAAGGCGGTTTCACCTCCTTCCATACTTAGCTACGCCGAAACCGACCTGTGAAGCTATAAAATGAGGCCCTCACCCCCTCCATAAAGAACAACTTGATACAAGAGAGAAGAAGAAGGGAGTGCCACTATTTTTCCATTAGTTTAGCTTCTAGCTAGGCTATTATAGGGTTAGAGAGAGAGATAGAAGCTTGAGAAGTGAGAGCGGGGTCGAAGCAGTTCTACTCTCGGGTGGACGAAGTGCCGGACTTGTCGGCTCTCGCATCCAACTTGTACCTCTACAACCATCTTGCTACTTGAAGTAAGAGGTTTGTGATACATTCTAAGTTTCGATTCATTAAGTAAGTAATTTTCATAAAACTACTTGTTTGTGGGATCGTCGCTCGTCCGTTGGACGGGTGCTCTAGTTAGAGGACTCCTGATAAGGACGGAAGTTCCTGGCCATCGCTAGAGTAGTAGTCGCCGTCGTAGACGTGGTGTCTAAGTCGGGGTCTACCTTCGTATGTTGCGCGTGCCCACGGGCAGAGGGGCAGGTGGCAGGTGGTGACAGCCCTGTCCACTCGTATCTGAATTCCCCCACGTTCGGCCGTGGAGTAGCGCTGATACTGGTATCGGCTGGCAGACCAGCTGCGTCAGTGGGCCTGAAGCAGACAAGTAGTGGGGAAGTTATCTTCACTTAGTGTTACCAACCCTAGTGTATCCTCTCTACCCAAGTTATCCCCTCTACCTTTTTCTAGGGTAAACTAGCTAAGAGCCTATAAACATAAGCCGTTCCTTTGGGAAATTATAAATATGATACCCTGAATACTTCCGGGTGAAGTGCTACAACGGTACTTCCGTGCGCTTGCGGACTTTTCTGCTGACGCTAAGAAGCGCCAACAACCATATTCAATCACGATTGTCGGTGTCCCCAAATGTCAGCCACTGCAACTAGCGCTCCGTCCTCGAGTCCTCGCTCCAAGCCTTCTCACCCGTCCTTTACCGCTCCCAGTCTATCGGCACGGCCCGTTCTACTTGTGAAAGCTCTAGTTTGGTTTTGGCTAATTGATGACACCTAGTATCTTACCATTGTGTTTAAGGTTTGTGATTACAAGATAGGTTAGTAGAACAAGTGGGGAGCTATGATGGCGTCCATGCAAGTGGTGTAAGTCCATCAAGATGTTGGATCAAATGCTTCTTAACTTGGAATTTGGAAAAGGGCTTAAGACAAAGGTAAAATTCATAGGGCTCTTTTCATTTTGGTGATCAAGACACTATAGAGAGTGTGATCACATTTAGGTTAGATGACCGTACTATTAAGAGGATGAAATTTCATTAACAACCTCGGTCATCAAGTGCCTCTAGTTGATATAGTTGAGCATATGCATTTAGATCTAGAGCACTAACCTAAAAACCTTGCAAATGAACTTAAAATCAAGCTAACACTCGTGTGTAAGTGCTCATACACTTGGTTGTTATCACCTAGAAGTAATGTAGTTGAAGAGAGGGCAAAAACAGCTCTCAGAGGTGCACCGGACGCTTGGCGTGTCCGGTGGGTGCGCACCGAACGAGTCCGGTGCAGCCAGAACCTCTCTGAAACCTCTTTGGATGAGCACCGAATGCTGGAACAGTAACTCCAGCGCGTCCAGTGAGAACTCGTGCTTTCTAACTCAGACCGGACGCTGAGGGCGTCCGGTGACCTAACAGCGGACGCGTCCGGTGCAACTTTGAGCTCTCTGGATGCTCTCTGGACGTGCACCGGACACGGGCGTCGGAGCGTCCAGTGTGACGACTCCGCTTTCGGTGAGTTGGCGCGCTGCAGGAAGTTTGAAATGGCTAGTACACGTGTCAACAGGCGGTACACCGAACAACCACCGGACGTGTCCGGTGCCAACTTAATCAGCGTCCGGTGTGCACGCAGAAACTGTAAAACGGCTAGTATTTCACCCTCACTTATAAATAGCCGATCAACCGGTCTTGGGACTTACTCTTGTGTATTTCATTCTTTGCTAAGCTTCTCTTGAGCCTCCCAAGCCTCTCCCACTCACTCTAGAGCTTGATTCTCATCCATAGTGAGCTAGGGAGAGATCCAAGTGCATTATGTTCATCTAGATCATCCATTGGCAGTTGTTGATTGTTGTTGCTGCGGATTTTCATCTATTCTCTTGGTGATTGCCGTAACCTAGACAGTCTTGGAGCAGCGGAGGAGTTGGCGGAGTTGGAGATTGTCTCCGGCCACTCTCGGAGGTCTTTGTGAGGGGTTTGCACCTTCCCCGGTGGAGAGCCGCAAGGTAGCCTAATACATTGCTCGTGTCATTGAGTTACCTTGCTCGTGGTAGGTTCTAGTGGCGCTCATTGGTTGAGCTTGACATTGGTTGTCAATTAGGCACCGAACCATCGAGTATTGGTCGACACAACGGGGACTAGCGTGCCGGCAAGCACGTGAACCTCGGGATAAATTCTTTGTCTCCATTGTGTTGATTGGGATTTCATTGTGACCATCACCTTTGAGTGTATCGGTATTCATATCGGTGATTGGCTAACTACTCTTCCTGGAGGTATAACACTACTACACTCACCTCTTTACCTTGAGCACTTTATTTGTGTAATAGTAGTTCTAGTAGTGTGCTTGTCCACCTAGGAGTAAAGTAGTCGCAACCTAGGTTAGCTTGTGTGTACTTAGAGACTTAAGTAGAACGGTTAGGAAGGCTTGCATTTTTGTTTAGGCTAGTGCAAATTCGCTTCGCCGTTTGTTATTCTAACCACTTGGTCAAGTGTTGTTTGTAGATTTTTAAAATAGGCTATTCACCCCCTCTAGCCTCTTTGGACCTATCAACTTGTCCTTCACTTTGCATCCGCCATTGCCTCCGTGCTCAACATCTGCACACCACAAGCCAACCAATATGCCAAGTAAACTCCGTTGACAATCACTCATTACAGACTCAAACACACAGGTCTTACCCCACCTTGTGTCCACATGTGGAAATGTGTTTTTTATAGCAGAAGAGACATGTATAGTATGTAGCCACGCAATGGTGTGGACAATTCAGCTGCTTCATATGGTTCATATGGACCATTGTTTAGGTGTCTACAAGAACGTCAAGTGAGTTGTGAAAAAAACAAAGAACATCAAATGAGAACTACGTATACCCACTAAATGCATCGCTTGTTTGGCAGGACTTATTACGACCACGTCTGATTTATAAAACTAATTATTTTGAGAGAAATGTTGTTCTATGACTAAAAAGTAAAGCTGATTCTGGTTGATAAACTAAAGCGAACAGGCTTGGCATCTTTTACCAATCGTTGTTCCGAAAATGTAGCCGCAGGTAGGGAATGGCATCTTTTAACAAGTGCTATCTACCTCGTATCCAAAACCAAAGTTGTACTAGCCAGAACCCCCATGCTTCGCGTGGGTAGATACTATGAGTGATAAAAGTTTATGAATTCATTGGTACAAAAGTATAGAAGCATAAAAGTTTGGTGTGTGTGACCATTCGGTAATGGCTATAGAAATTTACAGGACGTTGAACTGTGTATGTGTACATATTGCAGGTATAGTATGTTTTTACACAAAGGGACAATACTGCAGCAGTAGAAATTGTTGGTTGTATCAAGGGTAAGTGCAGATAGGAGGCAAAATATTAATATTATATGTCAGTTGACGAAAAGGTGTATGTTTCTCTGTCTTGTTCTTTGGAGTTTGGGCAATTCCTTATGTAGATACCACTAACTCTGAAAACATATGGGGTAAAGCGATTTGAGGTCAAAAACAGGCCTGTAATAGTTATGGATCTTGTCATGAACAATTGTGGAGGGAAAGGTCGTTACCTGATAAGATGTGACGCATGACACGGAGACTCGTCTCATCGTGACTCAAAGTAATTGTATGATTATGCCTCAAATTCGTGGAACGGTGCCTACAATTCATGGAACCAATGAATGAATTAATTAATTAGTAAGAGCAGATAACCAATTTTAGCTAACCAGCTATTTATGTGCAGCAGCATGAGCAATGGCTAGGAAGAATTGATGTGGGCAAATTGGTTTCAGTTTATGAGGAAACCATAATTTACTGCCAAAGATAGAGGGTAAACAATTACAAAAAAGAACTGTTTGTCTATTAATTTGAAATAGGAATATGAAGGATCTTATAGACCATAGAATTATCACTGAATTTGGGGATGTGAAGGCTAGCATCATAAGGTGGTTGCAAGAACAGAGCCTTTTTGGCCAAGATTCAGAATCAGAGAGCTGAACTCAGAAGGGAGGGCGTGTGACTGGTGTAGCCCTATTTTGCTGTCACAGATACCTGAGCTTAGATTGGTACCACCTATGTCATAATCTCGATGAAAGTTTGATAAGGGGATCTCGGACAATCCCTTTGAGCAATTTAATGCATCAAGTTATATAAACTTGCACTATGAGATGGAGGGAATAGAAGTACCGTACTTAAAACTTTTGGAGACAAAGAACACAATTGTGAATGCACAACGCAGTCAACATCTTCGACGCTTAGTCGAGGTAGCAATCATCCACAGATACTGATAGCATGGCAACAAAATCAATTAGGGTGTTTAGGTTGAAGCAGGAACAATTGTGTGAAGAAATCATGGAAGTATGTATTGACAATCAACTATAACCACAATATGCAGTAAGGTTTCACCAAACTATGTGCCATCTATGCGCTACAAAAATCTGTGGTCAAGGGAGAAGGATTTGTGACTTAGGAGTGAACGGATCTAAAAATAATAGCGGTTTTTTTTGGCCTGTCAAGGTTACTGCTCAAACCACACTCGAAGCAGCACAATTTATGTGTCATTTTAGAAACTGGTAAGGAAGGCAATTTTGTTTACATAAATTATATTGTTTGGAGGCATTCCGTGAAATAGTTTGAGGGCATGTAGACAAATGTATCTGGAGGGTAGTATTGACTGTGGCACTAAACATTGAAAACTGCAAAATTAAGTAAAGAGATCTCAAGTCTAAGGATGAGAAAGACAAACCTGGACAAAGAGCAAAATTGAAGGATGCATGGGCATGGAGCAGGCATATATCATGTGAGAGACCATTGATTTGCTCGTGTAATTGAATCTAACCGAAGCGCACTTGATAATGAAGACTGAAGAACTGAAAATCCTAATGGTTTGACGAAAAATCAGAAACCACTTGCAGAACTAAAACCAAATATGACTTCTGAATCTGAAAGTGCAATCACTCCCTAATGTGGGTTTTGGTATTTATGACCACTGAATTAGAGAACTAATGATTTCTATCGAGATGATGAGCAGGGAATCCATGTGAGATGAGGATATATGTTTCAAAGAACTCAACACTAACTTGCAGCTGGAGTGACCAACTCAAACGAAGGTTTAATTTCGTTTTACTTTTGAATTTGAGTTTTGGGATGCCGTACTATCAAGGAGTTCTTAGGGATGTCAGTCAATCTGTTGAATCAAGTGTTCATATCCCAGAAACAACATCCTCACACCTAGACAATTCCAGCAATACCTCACTTGCATCCTTTTGCTAGGAATTGCCAGTGCGGCAGTGCCGCACTTTGTCCGACCGTTGGATGACAGCATATAAATACTACTTTTTCTCCTCTCAACAACCTCTTCTTCCAGCTCCCGACTTTCTACCCGTTACATACAGAAAAAGCAGCTCCCCTCTCTCCTCCATTGTTGGCCTTGAGCTCAAAGTTGGATCTCGACTTTCTATCATAGAAACTTGAGAAAAAGGGCAGCAACCTGTGAGTTAAGAGCAGATCTACTAATTCCCAAAGTTTGAGAGAACTTGGTTCACGTTTGGCCGGCGTTCTTGAGGTCCTCTCCTTGGAGCTTTGCTCCTAGCCGGCTACGCGTCGCCCTAGAGCTTGCCAACCACATTGTGGCAGCCTAGGGAGGTTTGTAATCTCGTGTGCAGCAAAGAAATCACCCCTCTCTTCAAGAGTTCACTCTCTTGATTTGAGAACGAGGAATAAGGCAACCTTTGTGGTAATCCTAGCCTTTTGCGGCAAGACTCAACAACGTGGACGTAGGTAAGCCTAAATGGCGAGCTGAACCACGGGATAAATCACCAGTGCTGTTGTCTCCATATTACTATTGTGTTGTTGATTTGTTTTAGGGTTTGCCCCGATTTGGTGATTTGGAGGATTTCTGTGGTATCCAGTCTTCGAGCTGTGAACTTAGGTGAAATCTGGGAAATAGGCTGTTGGAAGCATACTCTTTCTATCCATAAATCATTTGCACAGTTCTGTTCAGATTTCAGAGTGCGGCAGTGCCGCCCCTGGGGTGCGGCAGTGTCGCCCTAGGATTTGACATCTGCTCGAGTTGAGTTTTTGCATGCCTATTCACCCCTTCTAGGCTTCTAGTGATCCTACAAGTGGTATCAGAGCCTGTTGCTTCGTATACGCTTCACCGCGTGAAGTATGAAGCCCAGAGCGAGCTCAACTCGATCCGTTCGAGTTGATGCGAAGGACGTGGATCTCCACGAGACCGACACTGAGAGCAGCGACCTCTCAGCCTCCACAGCAAAGGAGGATTTTCCCCCATTGCCTCCGACCCTGACAAAAGGCAACAAGATGAGGAAGAGAGAAGAAGAAGGAAGGCCGAAAAGAAATGAAGAAGAGAAGCTCGCGAACAAGAAAGAGAGAAGACAAGGCTAGCTGAAAAGAAGAAAGAAGACTCAAGAGAAAAGAAAGAAGGAAGAGAAGAGAAGCTAGGAAGAAGAAGGAAGAGAAGGCCATGGCGGTGCACACGTTATCTAGTGAGCTCTCTAGTAGCTCCGATATGACGTCTCCTATCATGCCTCCAAGAAGGACAAGGGCAGCAGCACCACCAAGAAGAAATATGCCGCTGTATCCTTTAATTATGCTCATATGACTAACCGTGATCGCAAGTCTTTCATCAATGTGCCCGCGGGCAAGTTACCTCATTTCGATGGGACTAACTTTGCCAAGTGGAAGCACTTGATGAGGGCTTATCTTATAGGTCTTCATCCCGGCATTTGGGAGATTGTGTGCAATGGATTTGAGCCTCCCGTCAACCCCGAGCAGCCCACACATGAGGAGCTATTGGCTGTCTATTTGAATAGGCAAGCCACTAGTGTGCTACTTAGTCCCTTGGATGGGAATGAGTACAACCGGGTGATGGGAGTTGATGTGGCAAAACAGATTTGGGACACTTTGCATCTTACTCATGAAGGTGTTGACAAAGTTAGAAAGGCAAAGATTGAGATATTGATGGCTAAGCTCAATAGGTTTGTGATCTTGGATGATAAAGGGCCACAAGCTATGTTTGATAGATTGATGACACTTGCTGGCAAGATTAGAGGCTATGGATGTGATGACTTGGATGATCACAAGGTGGTGAAAGTCATGTTGCAGGCTTACTCACCTAGAAATGAGACCGTAGTCACTCTAATTAGAGATAAGAAGAAGTTTGAACAATTCACCCCCAATGATGTGCTTGGTAGACTTTTAACATTTGACATGCAAAGAGAAGAAGCAAATGAGAGGAGAAAGTTTAGAGAGTTGCAAGCCAAGTTAGGGGGCTTGAAAGTGAAGGACATAGCACTTAAAGGAAGCAAGCCAAGCAAGCCAAGTCAAAGTCACAAGCATAGGAGCAGCAAGCAAGCAACTATAAGCAAAGGCAAAGAAATCAAGCAAATTCAAGCAAAAGTTGAGTCTACATCATCCTCAAGTGAAAGTGAAGATGACAACACCAAGTTCAAGGAAATAGAAGATGTGACACTTTTCATGAACAAGTATGGCAAAGGTTTAAAGAAGCAAGGTTACAAGCTTGTGAAGAAGAGATTTTCCAACAAGAAGAAGAGAACTTGTTACAAGTGTGGTAGTACCGAGCACTTTATTTCCCAATGTCCTCATGTTGAAGAAGATGGCAAGAACAACAAGGAAAAGAGAGAAAACAAGCAAAAATACAAAAGGGGCAGCAAGAAGACAATGGGAGAAGCTCACATTGGTCATGAATGGGATTCAACATATGATAGCTCAAGTGATGAAGATGTGAAGATTGCAACCGTGGCCATACAAAGGACATCTTCACCACCAAAGCTCTTCAACAACTTGACCGATGATGATGACTACTACTTCTCTCACACTTGTCTTATGGCAAAGGGTGAGAAGGTAAAAGCTAAATCCAAACCTTCTCTTCCTCCTAGTGACATCTCTAGTAGCGAACTTAGTGAAAACTCTAGTGATGATGTTTCAAGTGATGAGGAGCTAGATAACATAACCAAGAACTTGGATCCTAAAACTAAATTCTTCATCTCTAAGCTAATGGAGAACCTAGGGAGTGTCCAAGCCGAGCTAGAATCTAGAGAGGAACTTCTTATCAAACAAGAAAATCTCTATATTGCTAGCAATGAAGCACTTGCTTTAGAAAGAAGTGAGGTGGAATCCTTGCGCAAGGCTTTGGCCAAAGAGCAAGAGGACCATGCACTCACTAAGAAGGCTCATATTGCACTTGATGAAAAGTATTGTGTCTTATGTGAAAAGCACAAAGAACTTGAGTTGCAATATAACCTTTTTTGGGAGAGCACCTCAAATCTTTCTAAAGCAACTGACACCTCTATTGCCTCCACTAGTAAAGGTTGTGGAAAATGTCATGATCTTGATTTGGATATCTATGCTACTAACCTTGCAAACATGGAGGCTGTGAAGGTGGAAATAGCTAGGTTCAATGAAATAATTGCTAAAGAGAGCAAATCTGAGAACAAGCATGTTGGTGGCCAAGTGAATCAACCAAAGAAGCCACAATTCAAGGATGGGAGACACCCACACATCAAGACCGGGCTTGGGCACCGACATGGAGGCAAAACGAATGGGAGAAAGGTAATAAATGGTTATGAATGTGTGCATTTCACTTCTACCAGCAGTGGAAGTATAGAGGGACCTGCACTGAGAGCAGCACGACCAGCCTCCCGAGCAGCACTGCACCCTGTCCAGGGCGGTAGTGCCGCACCCCCAAAGAAAGGGAAGGTCACTTCCGCTGCATCTAGAAATGATCAGCATAGAAAGAAGGTCTCCCAGCTAAAACAGGTTCCACAGAAAAGCAAGAAATCAATCTGGGGGCAACCAAACAAGTATTCCTATCAACCGAAGACCGTTGCGCCTAGACGAAGCTTGAGTTCTTGCTTTGTGTTGAAGAACAATAGTAAGGGTGAAGTTATTGCCAAGTACATTGGCAAAGAAAATAATGTTTATCATAACACTTCTATTTGGGTTCCTAAGTTTCTTGTAACTAACATGTAAGGCCCCAAGAACATTTGGGGACCTAAATCAAGGAACTAAACTTGTTTTGCAGGCATACTCCTCCGGTGGATCAAGTTGGGTGCTTGATAGTGGATGTACAAATCACATGACTGAAGAGAAGAGTATGTTCTTATCCTACACCCCAAAGGAAGATTCAAATGAAAATATTGTCTTTGGAGACAATTCCAAGAGAGGTGTGTTAGGTCTTGGTAAAGTTGCAATCACTCATGAACATTCAATTACTAATGTTTTTCATGTTGATTCGTTAAGTTACAACTTATTGTCCGTGTCACAATTGTGTGAGATGGGCTACAATTGTCTCTTTACGGATAAGGGTGTGGAAGTCACTAGAAGGGAGGATTCCTCTATTGCTTTTACGGGTTAACTAAAGGGAAAGCTTTACCTAGTTGATTTCAACAAAGGGAACGCCAACCTTGAGACTTGTTTAGTGCCAAAATCTAGCATGGGCTGGTTGTGGCATTGCCGCCTAGCACATGTTGGGATGAGGAACTTGGCCAAACTTCTAAAAGACAACCACGTCCTTGGACTAACCAATGTTCATTTTGAGAAAGACAGGATTTGCAGCGCTTGCCAAGCCGGAAAGCAAGTATGCGTACTATAACACCACTGTGTTACTGAACTAAAATTTGGCATGTCATCATGAAGCATTGCATGTCATCTGTGATTGCTATTAATTTTGCCCTGCATCAACTAAAATTAATTTAAATTTATATTGATGGCTTGTGCTTAGGGCAATAGAGTGAAATTAACCGCAAATTAATTTTTAAACCCGAAAATGGGCTAAAACCCTAGTTTCAAAACTATAAGAAATTGGGCTTTAGTCCCAAAAGCAAAGTTGTATCTCTTATTAGGTAGAGCAACTTTGGTATACAAAGTTTTTCAAGTTTCTATTTGGAAATTCAAATTAAATCTGACTTTCTACTTTCAAATTTGAATTTAATACTCCAAGTTAAAAATTATTTGGAATCTGAAGTTGGTCATTAAACAAAAGTTGTAGAGCTCACTAAACTGAGCAACTTTGATGTTTACAGATTTTGAATTTCTTCAATAAATAATTGAGATTTAATTTGAATTGGAAAAGGGCTATTTACCCCCTTTTCAATAATTTTAAAAATATTCGAAATTTGAAAATACTTTAAATACGAATATTGTGTAGAATCAAATTTGGCACATTTCTTATTTTGACCATTTTCTAAGCTACTACTAAAATTGAAAGTAATTTTTGAAATACAAAAATTGGGGATAATTCCCCGCTACAGTACACGGAGGCAGTGCTCGCCACCGAGTACCCTGCCTGCCTGCTTCGTCCGCCGCCGCCATTCACCGGCGCTGCTCGCGTGGGCATGTGGCCCTGGGATGTGGCAAGGGCGAAGCAACGTGGCAATCGCCGGGAGCCCCACCTCCTCCTTATAAGCTCAAGGACGAGCTCGTTCTTCCCCTTTTTCCTTTTCGGCTCGTCGCCGGCGAGCTTACTGCTCGTCCCAAATTCGCCGTTCTCGTTCGCTATCACGCCGAATTGAGTGTGCCAGTAGCTTCGCAAGTTCTCTGCGAACCCGTAGAGCCTACTCCCGCGTCCTCTCGTTGCCGGAGTCGCCGGTGCGTCGTCATCGTCCTCACGGGCGGCCGGAACGCCGCCGACCTCGGTTCGTTGCGGCCAGGTCCTTGTGAACCTTCTCTTCTATTTCTGTCTCTTGTTCTAGCTCGGCCTTAACGTGTTGAAGCTCATGGAAGCCTCCGTTTCCGCAGTAGAACCTCGGACACGCCGGAACGGGAGTTGCCGCCGGGTTCGCACCGCCGGGAGCGCCATCGTCGTCGAGTCCCTCCGTCCGAGCCCCCTCTGTCCCAACCACTTAGCGTAACGTGTTTGGTGAGCACCCTGGATCGTCCTCGTCCCTTTTCCCCAAACCCTAACTCAACGGAACGGCGGGAACACGGCCGTTGCCGGCCACCGAGTCGCCGGGTCGGCATGGTTGCGGCTGTGCATGCCCAGATCACCGATTTGTAAAAGTAACTGCACAAGCACGTTGATCTCATCGTGGGGATCTTGTTGCCCCATTGTGGCCCCTCCGACCTCCGCCGGTCACTCGCTGCCCTCGCCGGAGCTGATTCGGCCGGCTGGCAGCAGCGGCCGACATGGGCGCGGTCTGGCCAGGGCAGGCCAGTGCCTGGCCTTGGCGCGCTGGGCTCTGCTGGGCCCAATTGGGCCGGCCCAATACCCCGGCCATATACACAGACATAATCTTTTCCATTTTTTCTGAGAATGAATAGTTGCTAGTTTTGTTAATTTTGTATAGCTTCTCTGAGCAATGTAGTATTTACGAAAAATATGAAACTTGCAGTTTGAGTACTTTCTGTAGACTGTAAAAATGTATATTTTAATTAATAAATGATATTTCCAGGATTTTTATAGCTCGAAATATTAATCTGAAAATTGTGAAATTAATTGTGTAGCTGTTTTGACCAGTGAGCTACCTCCACAAAAACCTGTAGCTCATTTGGAGGAGGTTTAATTGTTTGGTAATTTACCTTCAATTAAATAAATAGATAAAATGTTAATCCCTTTAGGGTTTGTGTGATATTTTAGGATTGGGTGAAGACTTAGGATCAGGAAACACTAATTGGTCATAAACACTTTTCTTAGTGTTGAAAGTCATGCTAATTGCGGCTTTCTATGACTATTTAAATAATTAATAAAATAATTATTTAACATTAACACTGCTAGGTGAGATCCTGATTACAACTTTACCATGAAGGAAAGTTGTACTCAAGATTATTAAATTAACATTTGTTTATTTGTTAATCATATCATTTGCACCGTCAATAAGCATGCATCATTATCACGTATAGTGACCGAAGCCGAGGGTGTCAAGACCAAGGAAGTCGTCGTTGACGAGACCTCGAGAACCGTCGGAGGATTCGACATCTACGGTTTTGATCCTGATCCGTCCCTCGCCGTGCAACAAGATAAGCCCCGGTGCATTAACCCCTCCTTGTATTCACAAATTTTTATCACTTGAGTTAATGTACTGCATTAGGTTGATAGGAATTGATTGTCACCTACTTGCTGCATTTACCTGCCTTGATGAATTGATTATCATCCTTGATGAATGGGTTCCGAGCCTGTCAAGATGTGTGCTGGGCTGCGGTCACATGGTGTGCCATTCTTGAAGGGGGCCTCCATTCGCCTTGCTGTTGAAACCTCGCGGCTACTAACTTGTTAGGGTAATTAGTGAAAAGCTTCGTAGTGGTTCCCTGCCCGCTCACCTTGGCAGTGTTATGGAAACTAGCTATCCCGGGCATATGGGAATTACGACTCGGGGTTAAAGCTATACAAATTCTGCAGAATTCTTTCAATCTGATATATCAGCCGTGCTCACGAATACGAGCAGCCTGGAATCCTTTTTGTATCAGTTGATACCTATGGAAGTGTTGAGGAGTTTTGTTTAAGATGATGTTCAAAGATAAACATGATTTACTTGGGATCTAGGTAATTCATTAAATTAGTAAAAGTAGACTCTAAGTAAAACTTGACCAACTAAAAGCAACTGCTGTAACCTGTGTCAACCTTTTGAGCCTTGTATCCCCCATAAGTATACTTGCTGAGCTGGGTGAGCTGACACTTGTGGTTGTCACCTATGCAAAAATCCCGGATGGGTACCAGATGATGAAGACTTTGATGACTTCCCGGAGGATATCCAGGACTGATGGAGACGGCGTGCCCCCAGTTGGTGTCCCCATGGGCGCGAGTTTTACCTTTCTACGTATTCCGCTGTAATAAACAATGTCGTTGGCAATGATCTGAATTCCCGCGATGTAATAAGTTATTACTCGTTGTTCGTGCATAATGATGTTCAATTTGTGGTATATGTGGTTTTGGACTTTCTGGGTCCACATATACTCTTGTTCGGATTTCTTCATAAATCTGGGTGTTACAATGGGTGAATACTGAGATTATCTTAATGAATCAATCTAGATTCAGGATTAAGTTTTAAGCTGACTTAGAGAGCTTTTCTGCAAAACTCTTTGATTTTTGCTAAAGCCTCTCCTTGATTCCCCTCATCCTGCATTCCTGAGTCTTCTCCCCAATTTTTAGTCGGGTAAGACTTGCGGAGTACCCCTTGTACTCAGGGTTTTGTTAACCCCATGTTGTAGGAAATCAGCAACCCAAGGTCTGCCTTGGACCTTGCTGCATGACGGTGTTCGAGGAAGTGATCGAGGAGGATAGTGATAGTGAGTGAGTATTTGATCCCTTGGGTAGGGATGCTATGTAATATAAGAGTTGTATAAGCTACTTACCTACTGCCACTACTCGTATTTTGGTTTTGTAATAATCGTACCTATGTTTAATTAAGAACACTGGTTTGTAGTCATATGTAATATTTTAAGTCTTCCGCTCTTGTACTCCGCGTTGTATAATTTGTATGAAATGTTATACTCTGTAATCTCTTTGCAATTAAGATCCTGTTCGGAGAAAACGGGTTTCCATGTAAACTCGGCAGACCCTTTTAGGTTATACGGGTCACCTGCACGGCTATCGAAGGTCTTTGGGACGACGATAGGTGCATGTGGGCCATATAGCTTAGGAGGTTCTGTTACACGTACCACATCCACCAAAGAGCATCATGACCACCACTCAACCATTGGAGTTGATTCATATGGATCTCTTTGGGCCGATTGCCTATCTTAGCATTGGTGTTAACAAATATGGCTTAGTTATTGTTGATGACTATTCCCATTTCACTTGGGTGTTCTTTGTTTATGATAAGTGCCAGGTACAAGAGAAGGTGAAGACCTTTGTTAGAAGGGCACAAAAGGAATTCGGTCTCCCCATCAAGAAAGTGAGAAGTGATAATGGGACCGAATTCAAGAACACCCTAGTGGAGGAATTCCTTGATGAAGAGGGCATCAAGCATGGGTTTTCAACTCCATACACCCCTCAACAAAATGGTGTGGTAGAGAGGAAGAATAGAACACTCATTGATATGGCAAGAACAATGTTTGATGAGTACAAGACGCCGGACATCTTTTGGAGTGATGCCGTCAATACCGCTTGTCATGCCATCAACCGTCTCTACCTACAAAAGAAGTTGAAGAAGACCTCCTACGAGCTCCTCACCGGTAACAAACTCAAGATGTTATACTTTAGAGTGTTTGGGTGTAAGTGTTTCATACTTAACAAGAAACCCAAAACCTCTAAATTTGCACCTAAAGTTGATGAAGGTTTTCTACTTGGTTATGGATCAAATAAGCATGCCTACCGTGTCTTCAACAAAAACTTCGATCGAGTTGAAGTAGCAGTAGATGTGACATTTGAAGAATCTAATGGCTCTCAAGTAGAGCAAGTTGACTCTAGTATTGTAGATAAGGAGGATCCACCTTGTGAGGCTATCAAGCAATTGACTATTGGTGATATAATGCCACAAGAAATTCCTGCAGCCAAACAGGGGGAGCCTCAAGATGCTGCTGAACAAGACTCCGCTGACGCACTCACCAGAGAAGAGCAGGGAACACCTACCACAGGAACGCAGGGAGGCAGTGCTGCCCCCAAGGGTGGCAGTTCCGCCCCAACTCCAGCACCAGAACAGAGTCAGGTCTGAACCATGGTTTAGACCTTGCTCCAATCTTTGATCTGGAAGATTGTGATGAGCCAGTTGAACAGCAAGAAGGTGTTGAGCATCCAAGGCTACGTCAAACGGTTGAATGGGATTATCCCGTTGATAATATCCTTGGGAGTCTTCGAAAGGGGGTAATGACTCGTTCTCATTTAGCAAATTTTTGTGAACATTACATGTTTGTTTCCTCTTTGGAGCCTCTTAAGGTTGAAGATGCACTTGGAGACCCAGATTGGGTATTGGCAATACAAGAAGAGCTCAACAACTTCACAAGAATCCAAGTGTGGACCTTAGTGAAGAGACCCAATACAAATGTGATTGGCACCAAGTGGGTCTTCTGCAACAAGCAAGATGAGAATGGCGTGGTGACAAGGAACAAGGCAAGATTGGTCACTCAAGGTTTCACTCAAGTACAGGGTTTGGACTTTGAGGAAACATATTGTAGGATCACAGATTGGCCTAGAAGGGGGGTTGAATAGGCCCGTGAAAAATCTTCGCGAACAGAGGTCAGAGCTTGGCACGGTAGTGCCGGCCTAGAGCGCGGCACTGCCAGGCTGCCCGGCACTGCTGCTCCTAGAGCGACAGTGCTGGACCTCACAGAGCAGATTCAACACAATTCATAAATTAACCAATGAAACTTAGATCTGGTAAATTACTGAGGTTCCCTGGGTTGTGTAGAGTCTAGAGCACCACTTCTCCACAGCTAGAGCTTCACCAAAAGATAGATCGGGACCAAACCCTAGAAATCAAGAAACTCAACAAATGGAGAGTAAAACAAGCAACACAAGTGACACAAGATTTATCCCATGGTTCAGCTCGCCACAAAGGCTTGCCAACTCCACGTTGTTGATGTTCCACAAAGGAAACTTGGGTTCACAAAATCCAATCCTCGTTCTCAAATCAAGAGAGTTAACTCTTGAAAAGAGGGGGTGATTTCACTAGCTTGTGAGGGTGATTACATACCTCCCGGGGCTGCCACAAGTTTGGCAAGCTCACGAGGCGACGCTCTAGCCGGCTAGGAGCAAGCTCCAAGAGTAACAAATGCAAACCCATGGCTCGAACGCGAACCAAGTGCTTGAGTAAGTTGAAGATCAGTGAGAGAAGCTTGTTTTTGCTGAGATTCAGCTCACACTCTTTTAGATTCAAACTTGAGAGTGAAGATCTTGTTGGGAGTGAGAGAGAGCAAGAGAGAGGCTTCTCTGGTCTGGGAACTGAGCAAATGGCAGAGATGACCGTTGGGGCGACGGGAGGAAGACTAAGAAGCCCCCTCGAGTCTAACAATCGAAACAAGTCGCGGTAGTGCCGGGCTTGGAGCGGGCCTAAGGTCGGCAGTGCCGCGCTGCCAAACCAGGACAGAAAGATCTGGAATTTTGTGGCTGGCTTTGGTAGTGGAAGTGAGGATGTTTGGTGTAAAGATTTACACTTGGTCACACTTTCAAACCTGTCTTTTGCATCCCCCTTAATAGTATGGCTTTCCTATACTCAATTTTAAAATAAAAACAAATTTAAATCTTCTTTGAGCTGGATGCCGCATCCTTTAAATGTTAGGGGTCCACCTGCATAAGATTACATCCTCCTAATGCTTTTGCTTGTCCATCATCTCGATAAATCTCATTAGTCTTCTAATCGCGTGGTCATTATCACCAAAACGCACTTTAGGGCTTGATTGCACTTACAATCTCCCCCTTTTTGGTGATTGATGACAACACGATTAGAGAGATAAAAGATAAAGTACAACGAGATTTAAATGGAATTTTGAATGTAGAGTCTCTCCCTGAATGTGTGACTGGAATTTGAATTTCGAAACTTAGCACAAAAGGCTAAGTTTCACACACTAGAGTGAAATGGGGTCTCCCCCTACATCCATGATCTCTGTGGGGTGTAGCACATAGTGTCATAAAGATAAACGTGATGCAAATGACATGTAAGACAATCAGAGTTTGCTTCTACCGTCAGATAGGGCGGCACTGCCGCTCTAGGGCCGGCATTGCCGCGGGCGTGGCACTGCCGCTCTGCATGAAGACAGAAGCTTCGTGGAAGCAAAGCACCTAAACAGAGTATATGAAAAGTAGAACTAGTTTACGCACAAACACAGGCTGGTTCTCAAATAAAGTACTAAGGTTCACAACCAAATGAAAATAGAGTGCATCATTACAAGCCAAATGAGTTTGAGAAACACTCTCAACTCTACAACTACTAACTCTACAACTACTAGCTGAACACTAGTAAAAATGATGAAAAGTTTTTATATCCCTCTCTAATCCCCTTCTCCCCCTTTGGCAACAAGCACCAAAAAAGGAATAAAAGAGAGAAAAGTGAAGTACAACTACTCGTCATCATCCTCACTAGACTCCTCCTCCTCGGCGTCATCGTCGTCGTCGAACTCGACAACTGTAAGTGCAATCAAGCCCTAAAGTGGGTTTTGGTGATAATGACCACGCGATTAGAAGACTAATGAGATTTATCGAGATGATGGACAGGCAAAAGCATTAGGAGGACGTAATCTTATGCAGTGGACCCCTAACATTTAAAGGATGCGGCATCCGGCTCAAAGGAGGTTTAAATTCGTTTTATTATTGAAATTGAGTATAGGAAAGCCGTACTATTAAGGGGGATGCAAAAGGCAGGTTTGAAAGTGTGACCAAGTGCAAATCTTTACACCAAACATCCTCACTTCCACTGCCAAAGCCAGCCACAATATTCTAGATCTTTCTGTTCTGATTTGGCAGCGCGGCACTGCCGGCCAAGCGGCACTACCGCTCCAAGCCCGGCACTGCCGTGACTTGTTTCGACCGTTAGACTCGAGGGGGCTTCTTAGTCTCCCTCCTGTCACCCCAACGGTCATCTCTGCCATTTGCTCAGTTTCCAGACCAGAGAAGCCTCTTTCTTGCTCTCTCTCACTCCTAACAAGCTCTCTACTCTCAAGTTTGAATCCAAGTTTGAATCTAGAAGAGTGTGAGCTGAATCTCAGCGAGAACAAGCTTCTCCCCACTGATCTTCAACTTCTCCAAGCACTTGGTTCGCATTCAAGCCGGCGGTTTGCATTTGTTACTCTTAGAGCTTGCTCCTAGCTGGCTAGAGCGTCGCCCGGTGAGCTTGCCAATCTTGCGGCAGCCTCGGGAGGTTTGTAATCACCCTCACAAGCTATTGGAATCACCCTCTCTTTTCAAGAGTTAACTCTCTTGACTTGAGAACGAGGATTGGGCTTTGTGAACCCAAGCTTTGTGGAACCTCAACAAAGTGGAGTAGGCAAGCCTTTGTGGCGAGCTGAACCACGGGATAAATCTTCTGTCACTTGTGTTGCTTGTTTTACTCTCTATTTGTTGAGTTTCTTGATTTCTAGGGTTTGGTCCCGATCTACGAATTGATGCTGTTCTAGCTGCAAGGAAGGGGTGTGCTAGGCTCTACACATACCAGGGAACATCAGTAATTTGTTCGATCTAAATTTCTCCAAGTAGTTTTTGAACTGTGCAGAATCTCCTCTGCGAGGTCCATCACTGCCGCTCCGGGAGCAGCAGTGCCGGGCAGCCCGGCAGTGCCGCTCTACTGGCCGGCACTGCCGCGCGTGTTACTAACCTCTGTTCATGAAGATTTTTCATAGGCCTATTCAACCCCCTTCTAGGCCTGTCCGTGATCCTACAAGTGGTATCAGAGCGGGTTAACTCAGGCTTACGCTTAACCGCGTGAGGTATGGCCAAGAATGGTGAAGCGGAGGTGAGTACAGCTCGTAAGGTTTGTGTTGGTAGTGGTAGTGATGATCTTCACACCACCTACAGCAGCAGTGACAGCGTGTCGACGGCAAGCCAATCCATGCTGCCACCAGCTGATATCTCCGAAGGAGAAAGAGCTAGAAGAAGAGAAGAAAGAAGATTGAAAAGAGAAGCAAAAGAAGCTAGAAGAGAAGAAAGAAGAAAAGAGAAGGAAGAGCTGAAAAGAAAAGAAGAAAAGCTAAAAAGAAGAGAAGAAAGAAGGCTGAGAAGAGTAGAAAAGAAAAGAAGAGAAGAAGAGAAGAAGAAAAGAGAAGAAAAGGGCAAGAAGAAGGCCTCAAGTGATGATGATTCAAGTAGCACCGAAGATGGAGATGATAATATCATTTATCAACCTACCAAGAGCAGTAAGAACAAGAAAGGCAGCGGCTACACCGACTATGGAGCCGTATCCTTTGATTATTCATCTTTATCTAACCTTGACACTAGTCGTGTCATCAATGTGCCCGTGGGAAAGTTGCCTCATTTCGATGGGACAAACTTTGCCAAGTGGAAGCACTGGATGAAAACTTAACTTGTAAGTCTTCATCCTGGGATTTGGGAGATTGTGCATCATGGATTGGAGGCACCGGTTGATCCAAAGAAGCCCACACATGCTGAATTTCGCAACATTCATCTCAATGCCCAAGCTACTAGTGTCTTGCTTAGTACTTTGGATGGTGATGAATACAACAAGGTGATGGGTTTGGAGGTGGCCAAGAAAATATGGGATAGCTTGCACATGGCACATGAGGGTGTTGACAAGGTGAGAAGATCCAAGATTGAGATATTGATGTCCAAACTCAACCGGTTTGCAATTCATGAAGAAGAAGGACCACAAGAGATATTTGATAGGTTGATGGTAATAGTTGGCAAGATTAGAGGTCTTGGTGGCACTGAGGTGAATGATCACAAGGTTGTGAGAGTTATGTTGGAATCCTTCTCACCTAGAAATGAGACCCTTGTGACTTTGATTAGAGAGAAGAAGAGATTTGAGCAATTCACTCCTAGTGATGTTCTTGGAAGGATTTTGACACATGACATGCATAGAGAGGAAGCACTTGAAAGACAAAGGCTTGGGGAGCTGCAAACAAAGCTTGAAGACATGAAGATCAAGGATGTAGCACTCAAAGCAAGCAAGAAGGGCTTGCTGCCCACCTCAAGCAAGAAGGGCCCGCAGCAAGCAAACAGCCCACCTCAAGAAAGTCCAAGGGCAGCAAGCAAGGTGCATCCTTCAAGTCAAGGGCAGCCAAGAAAGAGAAGGAAGAAGTGCCAACTTCATCATCTAGTGAAGAAGAAAGTGATAGTGAGCAGCAACAAGAGAAAATTGATGACTTTGCCTTTTCATGAGAAGGTTTCGAAAGGGAATCAAAAGCAATGGCTACAAGTTAGTAAAGAGGACCTTCCCAAACAAGCAAAAGAGAACGTGCTACAATTGTGGCAGCACGGAGCACTTCATAGCCGATTGTCCTCATGAGAAGAAAGACAAGAGACAAGACAAAAAAAATTATAGAGAGGGCAGCAAGAGAAGATACAAGAGAGATGTAGGAGAGGCTCACATTGGACATGAATGGGACTTAACCGTGGACAGCTCAAGTGAAGAGGATAGGAAGGTTGCGACCATTGCCATTCATGCACCATCCTCTACACTGAAGCTCTTCAACAACATGTCCGATGATGATGATGATGAGAACTCCACTCACCTTTGTCTCATGGCAAAGGGTGAGAAGGTACGAAACAAATCCAAGTTCAAAACTCCCTCTCCTAGTGACATCTCTAGTAGTGATTCAAGTGATTACTCTAGTGATGATGAATCTAGCAATGAAGAAATTGATAAGTTAACTAAGAACTTTGGATAACAAAACCAAAATGTTCATTGCTAGACTAATGGAAGAATTAGAAAGCACCCAAGCTGAGTTAGCTTCTAGAGAAAAGACTCTTATCAAACAAGAAGATCTCTATATTGCTAGCAAAGAAGCTCTTGCTTTGAAGAATAGTGAGGTGGACTCTTTGCAAGAGGCATTGACCAAAGAGCAAAAAGCCTACACTGTCACTAAGAAGGTTAATGTTGACCTCAACCAAAGATACAATAGCTTGTTGAAAAAGCACAATGAACTTGAGGATCAACATAAGCTTCTTGCTGATAGTAACTCACTCCTCCTCGAAAGCAAAGGTGCATCTAGGTCTTCCACTAGTCAAGTATGTGAACAATGCACCAAACTTGATTTAAATGCTTATGCTACTAACCTTGCCAACCTAGAGACAATGAAGAAAGAAGTGGCAAGGCTCAATGCCTTAGCTGCTGGTAAGGGCAAGAACTTACAGGTGCAAAATAGCAAGAGCAAGGTTAGAGAGCACCCAAAGGTGCAATACAAGGAAGGCATCCTCACATCAAGAGTGGCTTAGGCCATGTTGCTAGGGGTAAGACCAATGGAAGATACATGAAAAATGGAGTGGAATGTGTCAGGTTTGAGAGGAAGGCTCAGATTGGTATAGAGAGGCCTGCACAGACCGTGGCAGTGCGGCGCCCTAGGGCAGCAGTGCCGCGCCCTAGGGCAGCAGTGCCGGACCACGACAGTGCCAGGCCTAGAGCGGCAGTGCTGCTCCCCAAGAAAGGGAAGGCCACCAATCAGAAGCCTGATCATTTCAAGGCACATGTCGAAAGGGTGCCCCAGCAGAAGCAGGTTTTTCAAAAGCCACAGGAATCAATATGGGTGACCAAAAACAAGTTTGTGCACCAACCAAAGCCAAATGTCACCTGTGAAAGTTTGGAATCTTGCTATGTGTTGAAGTGTAACAACCGTGTTAAAGTTGTTGCTAAGATTGTTGGTCAAGAGGCCAGCAAGCATGTAGGAAGAGCAATTTGGGTTCTTAAGATACTTGTGATTAACATGCAAGACACCAATGTTACTTGGGGACCTAAATCAAGGCACTAAATTGTTTTGCAGGCATACTCCTCCGGTGGATCAAGTTGGGTACTTGATAGCGGATGCACAAATCACATGACCGGAGAGAAGAGTATGTTCAGCTCATACTCCCCTATCGGGAATTCAAGTGAAAACATAGTCTTTGGAGACAACTCGAAAGGGGGAGTAATCGGTCTTGGTAAAATTGCTATAACTCATGAACATTCAATTACTAATGTTTTACATGTTGATTCGTTGAGTTACAATTTGTTATCCGTATCACAATTGTGTGAGATGGGCTACAATTGTTTCTTCACGGATAAGGATGTGGAAGTCACTAGAAGGGAGGATTCCTCTATTGATTTTACGGGTCACTTGAAAGGGAAGCTTTACCTAGTTGACTTCAACAAAAGTAAAGCTAACCTTGAGACTTGTTTAGTGGCAAAATCTTGCATGGGCTGGTTGTGGCATCGCCGGCGAGCTCATGTTGGGATGAGAAACTTGGCCAAACTTCTAAAAGGACAACCACATTCTTGGACTAACGAATGTTCATTTTGAGAAAGATAGGATATGCAGCGCATGCCAAGCCGGAAAGCAAGTAGGAGCACCACACCCACCAAAGAGCATCATGACAACCACCAAGCCATTGGAGTTAATTCATATGGATCTCTTTGGACTGGTGGCCTACTTAAGCATCGGGGGTAACAAATATGGACCTGTTATTGTTGATGATTATTCCCGTTTCACTTGGGTATTCTTCTTGTATGATAAGTCCCAGATACTAGACAAAGTGAAGACATTCATTAGAAGGGCATAAAAGGAATTTGAGCTTCCCATCAAGAAAGTAAGAAGTGACAACGGGACCGAGTTCCGAAACACCCAAGTTGATAGCTTCCTTGATGAAGAGGGCATCACGCATGAGTTTTCAGTTCCATACGCCCCTCAACAAAATGGTGTAGTAGAGCGGAAGAACCGGACTCTAATTGACATGGCAAGAACAATGCTTGATGAGTACAAGACGTTGGATCTATTTTGGAGTGACGCCGTCAACACCGCTTGCCATGCAATCAACCGTCTCTACCTACACAAGAAGTTGAAGAAAACCTCATATGAGCTGCTCACCGGTAATAAACCAAAGGTGTCTTACTTTAGAGTGTTTGGGTGCAAGTGTTTCATACTTAACAAAAGGCCCAAAACCTCTAAGTTTGTACCTAAAGCTGATGAGGGTTTTTTACTTGGTTATGGATCAAATGAGCATGCCTATCGTGTCTTCAATAAGACCACCGGTCGAGTTGAAGTCGCAGTGGACGTGACATTTGATGAATCTAATGGCTCTCAGGTAGAGCAAATTGATTTAAGTGTTGTAGGAAACGAGGATCCACCATGTGAAACAATCAAGCAAGTAGCAATTGGTGATATAAGACCATGAGAAGACAAGGCTATAGAGGTGGAAGGACCTCAAGAGAAGGCCACTGCAGAAGCTGCTGAAGCAGGGAGCCCGGCAGTGCCGGCCTTAGGCCCGGCAGTGCCGCTCTCCCACACAGCAGAGCCATCAACTCCTGCAACAGCTGAGAGAACACCGCTTCTGAGGGATGATCTTGCACCTGTTCTTGAAGTAGATGAAGATGATTGGCTAGAAGAAGAAGAACAAGAATCCATTGATCATGCAAGGCTACGTCAAACTATTCAACGGGATCATCCCGTTGACAATATCCTTGGGAGTCTTCGAAGGGGGTAACTACTCGTTCATATTTGGCAAATTTTTGTCAATTTTACTCTTTTGTCTCCTCTTTGGAACCTCTCAAGGTAGAAGAAGCACTTGGTGATCCGGATTTGGTGTTAGCCATGCAAGAAGAGTTGAACAACTTCGAGAGAAACCAAGACCACGACTAAGAGATTTCAGATGTCCATGATGGGTGAGCTCAAGTTTTTCCTCGGGTTTCAAGTCAAGCAATTGAAGGGAGAAACTTTCATAAGTCAAATCAAGTACACCCATGACATGCTCAAGAAATTTGACATGGTGAATGCAAAGGCTATCAAAACTCCCATGCCAATCAACGGACATCTTGATCTTAATGAGGAAGGAAAAGCCGTGGACATCAAGGTATATCGCTCCATGATCGGCTCTCTACTCTATTTGTGTGCATCTAGGCCCGATATTATGCTTAGTGTGTGCATGTGTGCTAGATTTCAAGCTAACCCGAAAGAGTGGCATTTGATGGCTATTAAAAGAATCTTGAGATACCTAGTGCACACTCCAAACCTTGGCTTGTGGTACCCTAAGGGCTCTAAGTTCGATTTGCTTGGGTATTCGGATTCTGATTACGCCGGTTGGAAAGTAGATCAAAAAAGTACTTCGGAGACGTGTCAATTCCTTGGACGGTCCCTAGTGTCTTGGAGTTCTAAGAAACAAAATTGTGTAGCCCTCTCCACCGCCGAGGCCGAGTATGTTGCAGCCGGTGCATGTTGTGCGCAACTACTTTGGACGAGACAAACCCTCCGTGATTTCGGATGTCACTTTACCAAAATCCCATTATTGTGTGACAATGAAAGTGCCATAAAGCTTGCAAATAATCCTGTAAGCCACTCAAGAACTAAGCACATTGAAATCCGACATCACTTCTTGAGAGACCACGAAACCAAAGGAGATATCGAAATATGCCATGTGAGCACCGAAAAGCAACTAGCCGATATCTTCACTAAGCCTCTCGACGAGTTAAGGTTTTGCGCTTTGCGTAGTGAACTAAATATCCTTGATTCTCGAAATGTGGTTTGAAACTTAGCACACAACTGTTTGTTTAAGCTAGGTTGTTTGAAAAGGATTTGAAAAGTTCAATTATGTCTTTCAAAACTATTTTGAATATGTGCTTGTGCAATCTTGGTCACTGCTCTTAATTCTTAGTCTTTCTGATCAAGTGAATGCACAAATAATATCCTATAACCTTGTCCTAGGTGAAGACTTGTTTAGGTCTAGGTTCTCTGCTAGAAGGCAGGGCTGCAGTGCCGCTCCTAGCCCTCTGCAGTGCCGCGCCTTGCCAGCTTGGCAGCCCATGGGCCACCTTAGTTAGAACGGTCGGGTATCCTTTCTATCCTATTCCTAGCCCGCGACCGTTCCTCCCTCTCTCCTCATTCTCTCGGTTTCCCTCTCTCTCTTTCTCACACCGAGAGAAAGGGCGACGGCGCCCCTGCCCGGCACCGCCACTTCCCTGCAGCGCGTTCTCTCCCCTGCTGAGCCTGCTGCTGGTGTGTTGGAGGGCGTGCTCCTCTTCCCGCCAGCGTCCAGGCCCCTTGAAGGCGCGGCATCTCCTCTCTCCTTCCCTCTCTCAAGGTATGTGAAGCCCTAATCGAAGAACTTTCCCGATCTATGAAATGTGTTGTGTTGGTTGAAGAAAAGTGCCATTTAGGGTTGTTTGATGTGTATTGCATTGAGTCTATGGGTTGGACATCGGCGATCTATTGATTCAAAGGATGAGGAAGTTTGGAGGCAGAGCAGCCTCACTGTGTAGGCATGGCAGTGCCGGCCCCAGGCGCGATAGTACCGGGGCATGTGCAGTGAGCCTTTGCTCTCCAAATTTCACCTCACTCTTTGAATCACCATATTGGTTCTATTCATTCCAGAGATTTGGTCAGCACTCATCTCTTCCTAATTTTGACATAATTTTTCACACATTTACGTAGATCGCGGATGAAGGAAGGCGTGAAGCAAGGACGAAGGGTGGTTTTGACGCTGGGGTTGGGTCCAGCAACCCGCGTCCCCCGCGTACGAAGCAGCCAGCCCGTCGAGGTGGACGGAACCCGGAGGGCAGGACGGATAGACAGGCACTCCATGATGCTGAGTTGCTGGAGCAGGCAGGCAGGACCATTCCAGATGGTGCCTGGCTGGAGACCCCAGATGATCTCTCCATGTTTGATGGGGCATACCTGCAGTGGGATGAGCACGATCACCATGTGCGTGTGAAACGACCTCGATTTCCACGAAGGGAAATCCACAGGCTCGAATTGTAATTCAACAGATTGCTTGGGACAATCCATGAAATTACCCATATCTCAATTGCCACCAGGATCCATACAACGGTAAATAAGTCTTACATAAATATTTATTACATTGCCACACTGGCGGAATCAACAATCAGAGAAGCTTTAGAAGATGCGGAAGCGATTCATCCTTCACGGCCAACTTGAGTGTAGCACGTGACCCTATTCCTCGTCATCATCTCCCTCGAAGTCGTACTCATTCTCGTCACCTGACAGCAAATTTATCAGTACGATTTGTACTGGCCACGGAGCCCACCTATGCAGCATTTGCTTTGTGGAAAGTGGATGCAAGGCTATACAAGCAGACCTATAGGCTGAGGTTTTCCTATGCAGCTGTAATCAATGTTTAATTAGTCAAGTTTTATCACCAGTTAACACCATCATCCCTTTTCCCATCACCACATCTCACTTACCCACACCTCGCTCTCATTCGACAGGCCCAACTCCCTCTCGGGCCTATCTCAGCGGCACACTACCACAACGGGTACACTGCCGGAGAAATGTCATCCAGGGGGAGAAGAGAACACTCACTACACTAGTAGAAGCTTCACAGGAAAGGTCCATAGCCAACAGGTTGGCATATGTATCGATCGATCAACCATACACTCTGCAGAGGTTTCACTACCCACAAGATTAGCCATCATAGGTGTTGCGCAAACACCTAGGCAGAATTCCGGGTGCTTGCTTGCCTAGGTCGATGCCACCCTACCACTCAGCCCTGGGATATTCCGGATCCTACACCGTTATGCTGAGACTGGGAGACACAGTACCGGGCCCATCCAGTGGTACTGTGCATCTAGAACGGAACGGGAACCCATCGACCGTCTCCGCCCACCCTTATCACCTCTCAACCTAGCAGTAGTGGCACCGTCCTACCAAGTAGTCCAGCCGTCTCCCGCCCATCAGAAGCGAGTGAGTAGAAAAGGATTCCCACGAACCTGAAACTAGTCCATCCTAGGTTTGACCAAGCAGGCATCTCCACTTAGGGGATACTCTCCCCGTGCTATCACAGCACCTCCGTCCACGGGATTCAAACCACCAAGGCTATCCCACCCGGAACCTCCTCAACAACTTTACCCGCCACAGGTATCTCGCTTGGGGATGCCCAGGTTGCACCCCCGGCACGACTTGCCCCATGGGCTCGTCTCACATCCCACTTGGTCGACATCAACCCTTACCACGCACCCAAGACGCACGCAGCACTCTCTCCCAGTGGTTATAATCAGCTATACACCGTCCCAATTCCACCACATAGCATATAGCAAGTAGAAAGTAGTGGAAGAGTAACAGTAAATTAAGCAGCAGCTAACCTAACAGCGGATAGCAGGGTAAAGTCTTATTAAGGCAGGGAATTCAAATATACTACCATGCAACCAATCCATACATAATCATAAAGCAATAGCAACAATGTCATTTGCAATGCGTAATAGGATCTAAGGATTTGGTGGGACGTGGCACCTTCGTAGTCGTCTCCTAGCTCTTGGAAGTACTCGTGGTCGTCTTCCTTAGTCAGATCCTCCTCCGGCTCTGAAATCGAACACGAAATAGTCGCGTCAGCGACTCCTATAGAGTATTTCAGAAAAATCCAATAAAATAAAGAGCCAAATGCACACAAACACAGTCTTAGATTGTAGATCTCATTTTTCTGAGAATTTTGATATATGGTGCGCAATTTTTGGACTTCGTATGAATAAGTTATGAATTTCCGAAGATTATCCTATTTTCTGAAAATGAGAAAACTGTTTGGTTAATAGGGGCAGCTCGGGATTGGTCCACGTGGCGCGCGGGTCCAGTAGTGCGGCAAGTGGCGCCTCAACAGAACACAGACCCGATGGTCGCCCACCAGGTGTTCGATGCTGGTTCCCAGAGAGTTGCCGGAGTTGGCGTAGCTCGGCGTGGCTCGGCGGTGGTCGGTGGTAGCTCGGCTGTGGTTGGGGGTATCTCGGCGGAGCTCGGCGGTGGTCGGTGGTAGCTCGGCTGTGGTTGGGGGTATCTCGGCGGAGCTCGGCGGTGGTCAGGGGTAGCTCGGCGGGGCTCGGCATAGTTCGGCGTACCTCGGCGGGGCTCGGGCGAATCGGAAATTCGCGGCGCCGAGGGTGCCGCTCTCCCGAGCTCTCCCGGGGGGGCTCGGGCGAATCGGAGATTCGGTGCGCCCGAGGGTGCCGTTCTCCCGAAGTCTCTCGCGGAGGCTCGGGCGAATCGGAAATTTGGGCGCCCGAGGGTGCTGCTCTCCCGAGGTCTCCGCGGAGGCTCAGGCGAATCGGAAATGTGGGCGCCGAAGGGGCTGCTCTCCCGAGCTCTCCCGGTGAGGCTCGGGCGAATCGGAAATTTGGGCGCCCGAGGGTGCCGCTCTCCCGAGCTCTCCTGGGGAGGCTCGGGCGAATCGGAGATTTGGTGCGCCGAGGGTGCTGCTCTCCCGAGCTCTCCTGGGGAGGCTCGGGCGAATCGGAGATTTGGTGTGCCGAGGGTGCTGCTCTCCCGAGCTCTCCTGGGGAGGCTCGGGCGAATCGAAGATTTGGTGCGCCGAGGGTGCTGCTCTCCCGAGCTCTCCTGGGGAGGCTCGGGCGAATCGGAGATTTGGTGTGCCGAGGGTGCTGCTCTCCCGAGCTCTCCTGGGGAGGCTCGGGCGAATCGGAGATTTGGGCGCCGAAGGGGCTGCTCTCCCGAGCTCTCCTGGGGAGGCTCGGGCGAATCGGAGATTCGGTGCTAGCAGGGTTCCAGGGCGTCTGTTCAAGGCGGCGGTGTCTCTCCGGTGCGGCGGACGATGACAAGGCGGCGATGACCATATTTCGGCAAGACAGGGCTCGGCTATCTAGCGGCGGTGCCGAGGCAGACTTGGCGAACCTCGGCGGCCTTTCTCCGCAGCGCGAGGCGACCGGGGGTACTCGGAACGGATCTTAGGCGAGGCGGAACGTGTCGGCGGCGATGTCGTCGCGACTGTGAGGTTCCGGCGGGGCTAAGGAGGTCTTCTAGGAGGTATATACGCGTCCAGGGTCTATGGCGATGGTATACCAACTACCAATTTTGGCTACCGAGCTTTCCAAGGTGCTCGGTTGTGGCGGCGGCGTGTCGCCGACGACGGCGGAAGGCGGCATCGCGGCTACGACCAAGTATTGGTTCAATCGAATGCGGTCCTATCAAATTGGTGAGGCCAGAGAGGCATACAACACTCTGGTGGCGAACTTTAGCCATGGCATGACCTTCTTTTGGCAACGGCTCGCGGCGGCGCTCCGGTAAGGTCGCGGCGCACGCGGCCAGGGCGATTCAGGCTTCCTCTAGCGCTTAGATCCGCGTAGCTAGCTCAAGGGGGTCGTGGCGGTGCTCCACGATGCTCTAACCTATACGGTTGCTAGACGGATTGCTCGGAACGGGTGATTCAGCGTCGGAACGCGTCGGTGGTGAGCGCGCTCCGCCGAGAACGCGTCGTGCTGCGTTCTCGGTCTAGCAAGCTTGTAGTCCGGGGGTTTCGGCCGGTCGAATGAGTGCATGGTGCAGGTGATCTTCCCGAGCCGGTAAAGGCTCGTGCCTGCGCGTCCCGAGGGTGGAACGCCATGGCAAAAGCAGGGCAAGGTTCGGACGTGGCGTGTGGTGGCTCACCGTGGTGTCGGTGAAGCTAGGATGGCGGTGCAGTGGCGAGTCGGAGCCGTGCAGAGCGATCGCAGTGCCGTGCCGCTCCTCGTCCGCAGCTCGGGCTTCTCCTCCGTGTCCGGCTCCGGCGTGCTCCGCGGCGGCGGCGCTCCGGCAGCTTCTCCTCCTCTGCTCCGCCCTTCTCCTACGCTCTCTCTCTCGGTTTGGTGCGGTGTGCCGGTCTGTGCTGCGGTGGCGGCGAGGGAAAATGAGGGTAGGGCTTCGGGGTGCTCCAATTTATAGGCGAGCTTGGTAGGTTCCCATGGCGGACGGCCGCGATTGATCTCGGTAGATCAGAGGGCTTCGGCCGCTCGACGCTAGGGCTTCAGGGTGCACGCGGGCTCGCTTGGCGGCCAAGAAAGGAGGGGACAGGAGGAGGACAGCGGGGTCAGGGCTCTGCCATGCTGTCGGCTGTGGGACCGGGGTCACGCCATTCGCGTGACACCCCCGGCAGGCGCGTCGCCTTCGTGAGGAAGAAGAACAGTGGGGGGGGCGAGAGCGGCTGACAGGCGGGGCCGGGTTGGTAGCGAGCGCGAGCGCGAGCGCGTGTGTGCCGGTCGTGCGCGTGCGCTGCCGAGCCGCGACATGGGCCGCGCGCGGTGAGATGAGGAGAGGAAGGTCGGGCTGGCTTGGGCTGGCTTGGCGACCCGGCTGGCCGAAACGAATGGCTGGCCTAACTCTCTTTCTCCTTTTCTATTTTCAATTTAGTGTATATATACATATATTGCCCATTTTAAATATTGAGTAAATACAAACATAAATTGCAATAAATCCCAAATGTGATGCATAAGTTATTATTCTATGTGAATGGAATTAAAATGCAAACTACACTCCTTTATTTACCAATTTCATAATGAAACCTATATGCTTGCACAAGAAAAATGGGTTTTCACAATAAATAAATGAAAAATTTTAATTTGTTGGGATTTTTAGATTGTGTGGATTTTTAGGGTTGTTACAGCGTGCTCCAGTTGAGAGAAGGCAAAGGCACAAGATCATCTACTACAACCAGTTCAGGGCTGTGCAGGAGCAGAGACAGGTCAACCCTTATGCTAGGCGTAAGGATGTTGAGCTTGATTACAGGTTTTGGTCTGCCTTTCAGTCAGACTTCTATGAGTCCGTCCTCTTT
Source organism: Eremochloa ophiuroides (assembly GCA_038502445.1). Lineage (NCBI taxonomy): Eukaryota > Viridiplantae > Streptophyta > Magnoliopsida > Poales > Poaceae > Eremochloa > Eremochloa ophiuroides. The sequence continues at coordinate 62,341,413 of JAHLJS010000006.1, forward strand.
GCTTCCAAGAAGCCCAAGATTGTTCCGATGAGGTATATTGATTGGGAGCACTTGGCAAGCAAGAATGACAGAGTGTGCAACCAGGTCATTGCATTCTGCAAGAATAGAGGCATCTATGACTTGATGGGTTTCAGGTATGACTGGAACACTGAGATTCTATATCAGTTCCTAGCCACCTGTTACTTTGACAGAGAGGATGATGAGTTGCACCGGATGACTGATGTTCACCACTACCAACTGGATTTCACTACTTTTGCTCGGATCCTTGGTTTTGGTGAATGGGACAGGGATGCTTATGATCTTCATGATGAGCGGACACTCATTGACGGCGAGTTGGCTCACCTATATGATCATCCTAGTCAGGCAGATGGTTTGGTGCAGGGGCTGAAGAGTCGGTACTATATCCTAAACAACCTATCCCACCAGACTCTTCATCCTAAGGTTGGTTCAGCTTCCAACCTTTATGGGACAGCGAGGAACATGCTTGCCAGGACACAGCCAGGTAGTGGGTCTTTCTCAGTGTCTCGCTTCATTTGGTGCGAGTTGATTATCACTTCTGAGGATGCTAGGAAGGCCCTACCTTATGCTCCATACTTGATGTTTATGATTGAGCACGTGTCTGGCATTATATTCAAGAAGGATGTGTCCCATGAGCCATTTTGGGTTGACAAGACTCACCACTCAGGCGTTGGTGAGAGTAGGGCAGCTACTCGGCCTTCTAGCAGGCGGGCTGCCCCGTCTTCAGATATTTCCAGTTCTTGCCGTTCTAGCTCCCAGCGGCGTCCCAGGAAGAAGAGCCGTCTCTCCCGCATGCTAAAGAGGATCTTCGGGGCCTGTATGCATGCTTCTGACTCTGCATACAAGGCTCACTTGGAGAACAGGGAGATACGTGAGCATTTGGGGCTGCGACAGATTGACCCTCCTACACCACCTCCTATGTTCAGTGAGATGTCTGGCTCCGACGTTGAGGACGTCGATTGGGACTAGCTTGCACGTGAGGAGGAGGAGGACCGTCCTGGCACGTCATCCCACGGCGTACGCTTCACCGCCACCACTCACCGCCAGGGACGTGCCGTTGTCGAGTCCGATGATGATGAGGAGGAGGAAGAAGACCAAGACGACGACGACGACGATGACACTGAGGACGAGGAGTCTAGTAAGGATGATGACGAGTAGTTGTACTTCACTCTTCTCTCTTTTCTTCCTTTTTGGTGCTTGTTGCCAAAGGGGGAGAAGGGGATTAGAGAGGGATACAACAACTTTTCATCATTTTTACTAGTGTTCAGCTTGTGAGCTTAATGTTTAGATCTTGTGAGAGCTAGTAGTTGTAGAGTTGAGAGTGTTTCTCAAACTTATTTGGCTTGTAATAAGTACTTTGATGTCTCTATTTTCATTTGGTTGTGAACCTTAGTACTTTATTTGAGAACCAGCCTATGTTTGTGCGTAAACTAGTTCTAATTTTCATATACTCTGTGTAGGTGCTTTCCTTCCGCGAAGCTTCTGTCTTCAGGCAGAGCGGTAGTGCAGCGCCCTAGAGCGGCAGTGCAACGCCCGTGGCAGTGCCGGCCCCACAGCGGCAGTGCTGCCCTATCTGACGGCAGAAGCTAACTCTGATTGTCTCACATGTCATTCGCATCATGTTTATCTTTGTGACACTGTGTGCGGCACCCCACAGAGATCATGGATGTAGGGAGAGACCCCATTTCACTCTAGTGTGTGAAACTTAGCCTTTTATGCTAAGTTTGGAAATTCAAATTCCATTCACACATTCAGGGGAAGACTCTACATTCAAAATCTCATTTAAATCTCAATGTTACTTTATCTTTTACCTCTCTAATTGTGTTGTTATCAATCACCAAAAAGGGGGAGATTGCAAGTGCAATCAATCCCTAAAGTAGGTTTTGGTGATAATGACCACGCGATTAGAAGACTAATGAAATTTATCGAGATGATGGACAGGCAAAACCATTAGGAGGATGTAATCTTATGTAGGTGGACCCCTAACATTTAATGGATGCGGCATCCGGCTCAAAGGAGGTTTAAATTCATTTTATTATTGAAATTGAGTATAGGAAAGCCGTATTATTAAGGGGATGCAAAAGACAGGTTTGAAAGTGTGACCAAGTGCAAATCTTTACACCAAACATCCTCACTTCCACTGCCAAAGCCAGCCACAAAATTTTAGATCTTTCTGTCCTGGTTTGGCAGTGCGGCACTGCCGGCCCTAGGCCCGGCACTGCCGGCTGAGCGGCACTGCCGCTCCAAGCCCGGCATTGCCGCGACTTGTTTCGACCGTTAGACTCAAGGGGGCTTCTTAGTCTCCCTCCTATCGCCCCAACGGTCATCTCTGCAATTTGCTCAGTTCCCATACCAGAGAAGCCTCTTTCTTGCTCTCTCTCACTCCTAACAAGCTCTCTACTCTCAAGTTTGAATCCAAGTTTGAATCTAGAAGAGTGTGAGCTGAATCTCAGTAAGAACAAGCTTCTCCCCACTGATCTTCAACTTCTCCAAGCACTTGGTTTACGTTCAAGCCGGTGGTTTGCATTTGTTACTCTTGGAGCTTGCTCCTAGCCGGCTAGAGCGTCGCCCGGTGAGCTTGCCAATCTTGTGGCAGCCCTAGGAGGTTTGTAATCACCCTCACAAGCTAGTGGAATCACCCCCTCTTTTCAAGAGTTAACTCTCTTGACTTGAGAACGAGGATTGGGCTTTGTGAACCCAAGCTTCCTTTATGGAGCCTCAACAACCTGGAGTAGGCAAGCCTTTGCGGCGAGCTGAACCACTGGATAAATCTTGTGTCACTTGTGTTGCTTGTTTTACTCTCTATTTCTTGAGTTTCTTGAGTTCTAGGGTTTGGTCCCGATCTACGAATTGATGGTGTTCTAGCTGCAAGGAAGGGGTGTGCTAGGCTCTACACATACCAGGGAACATTAGTAATTTGTTCGATCTAAATTTCCCCAAGTAGTTTTTGAACTGTGTAGAATCTGCTCTGCGAGGTCCAGCACTGCCGCTCCACGAGCAGCAGTGCCGCTCTACAGGCCGGCACTGCCGCGCGTGTTACTAACCTCTGTTCACGAAGATTTTTCGCAGGCCTATTCAACCCCCCTTCTAGGTCAGTCCGTGATCCTACAACAACGGCGCGTCCCTGGCGGTGAGTAGTGGCGGTGAAGCATACGCCGCGGGACGACGTGCCGGGACGGTCCTCCTCCTCCTCCTCCTCACGTGCAAGCTGGTCCTAATCGACCTCCTCAACATCGGAACCAGACATCTTGCTGAACTCTGGAGGTGGTGTAGGAGGGTCAATCTGTCGTAGCCCCAAATGCTCACGTATCTCCCTATTCTCCAAGCGAGCCTTGTACGCAGAGTCAGACGCATGCATACAAACCCCAAAGATCCTCTTCAACATGCGGAAGAGACGGCTCTGCTTCCTGTGGCGCTGCTGTGAGCCTGAACGGGAAGAACTGGGAATATCTGAAGATGGGGTAGCCCGCCTGCTGGAGGACCGGGTGGCTGCCCTACTCTCACCAACGCCTGAGTGGTGACTCTTGTCAACCCGAAATGGCTCATGGGACACATCCTTCTTGAATATAATGCCAGACACACGCTCAATCATGAACATCAAGTACGGTGCATAAGGTAGACCCTTCCTAGCATCCTCAGAAGTGATAGTCAGCTCACGCCAAAGAAAGTGAGACACTGAGAAAGGCACACTACCTAGTTGTTGTCCTGACAAGCATGTTCCTTACTGTCCCATATAGGTTGGAAGCTGAACCAACCTTGGGATGAAAAGTCTGGCGGAATAGGTTGTTCAAGATGTAATACCGACTCTTCAATCCCTTCACTAGCCCATCTGCCTGACTGTGACGGTCATATAGGCGAGTCAACTCGCCGTCAGTGAGTGCTCGCTCATCATGCAGATCATAACCATTCCTGTCCCATTCACCAAAACCAAGGATCCGAGCAAAAGTAGTGAAATCCACTCGGTAGTGGTGAACATCAGTCATCCAGTGCAACTCATCATCCTCTCTGTCAAAGTAATAGGTGGCTAGGAACTGATATAGAATCTCGGTGTTCCAGTCATACCTGAAACCCATCAAGTCATAGATGCCTCTCTTCAAGCAGAAAGCAATGACCTGGTTGCACACTCTGTCATTCTTGCTTGCCAAGTGCTCCCAATCAATATATCTCATAGGCACAATCTTGGACTTCTTGGAAGCAAAAAGGACAGACTCATAGAAGTTAGAGTGAAAGGCAGACCAAAACCTATAGTCAAGATCTGTATCCTTACGCCTGTCATAAGGATTGACCTGCCTCTGCTCTTGCACAGCCCCAAACTGGTTGTAGTAGCTGATTTTATGCCTTTGCCTCCTCTCCACTAGAGCATGCACATGATGATCATGCTCATCCCACTCCAGATAGGCACCATCAAACATGGTGAGATCATTCGGAGTTTCAGGGCAAGCACCATCGGGAATGGTCCTGCCTGCCTACTCTAGCAGCTCAGCATCACGGATTGCCTGTCTATCCGTCCTGCCCTCCGTGTTCCGTCCACCTCGACGGGCTGGCTGCTTCGTACGCGGGGGATGCGGGTTGCTGGACCTAGCCCCAGCGTCGAAACCACCCTTCGTCCTTGCTTCACGCCTTCCTTCATCCCCCATCTATGCAAATGAGAGAAATAGGTGTAAATAATGGGAAGAAATGAGCGCTGAGCAAATCAGTAGGATGAAGGTAGCAAATCTGTGGTGTCAACTGTTGAGACGAAGATTGGGTGGCATAGGCTCACTACACAGGGCCCGGCACTACCGCGCCTGCGCAGTGAGGCCCCTCTGCCCTCAATATTCCTCAACGGGTGAAACAACAGATTGGCTAATTTCAACCCATGGATTTGACTCTAAACTCATCAAACTACCCATAGCAAGACTTTTCTTCAACCATAACCATCACATTGCATAGATCGGTGTTGCTATAAATTAACTGCACTCTATTAAAGATTATTATTATCAAGGTATCCGTAAGCGCACAGATAAAACACCGATGTAGCACTTCACCAGACAATCTCGGTTTTAATATCGAACCCAAAGGAACAGTAGGTGATACTGACTAAGTCTATTGGCTCTTAACCCGATAATACAATCAATCCAGAGAATATCAAGAATGAGGAGATAACAAATGATTATCCAAATCCGACAACCGGTAAACTTTGAATAATATTGTTCTAATCGGGCAGTGAAATGAATAAGAGGCGAAATCAGAGTTCCCTCCTACCGAACACTTATACACCTATCGATCCTATCAACAGGAAGTAGACTACAGAGGACTCAACGCAGCTGTCACCTACGCAATCTACCACTATCCGGCCAATCAAGGGACATTCACAAGTAATTATAGCCCAGACACCACGTCTACACTACAAACTACTACTTCAACCAAGGAGCTACCAAGATCAAAGCACTCAAATAGAGTTGTAAACTTAAGAATGAATAAGAACAAATGCTTACTTGAACCAGGATGTTGAATACAAAAGTACCTCAGAACGCAACTCCGGGCGAGGGAGCTGAATCCAGACGAACATAGCTACAAAGAAGCTCCGACAGGCTGGGACTCCTCTGAATCTCTACTCATCTACTCTATCTCTCTAATCTCTCTCTTGATTGCTAGCCTAGATATAGTGGATATCTATCTAATGCTTCAGGGTCTTCATGTCTTGATCTAGCTCTCCTCCAGGGGGGTCTGGCCCTCTATTTATAGGCTGGTGGGATGCACACGCGCCGTTAGATCAAACCGACTTAACCAAGGGCCTAGATGACTCCTAATAGGCGGTGGTAGAAGACTCCAGAAGGCGGCGGGGAGGAAACCCTAGGGGGCACCGGCCAGCCCCACCCTGGCACCGGTCGGCCCCACCCTGTGGGGTTTGGGCCCCGGTTGCTTCGGGTGTGTTCTGGACTCTTCCAGGGTCTTCGTGATGATGTTTTCTTCGCGTGCAAGTTTTGTGGTAATTATGCTCTTTAATCCTTCTTTTAAGCTTTCCTGAAAAATCCCCTGGGAAATAGACAATTCACCAAAACTCATGGAATCTGTCAGTAATAACCCTATTCTACTGGATATTCATGTTTAATGCAGGGAAAATTTATAATAAAATTTGGATGATAACTAGTGTCAACAATTACCCCCACACTTAGGCTTTTGTTCGTCCCGAGAAAAATGTTGGTTTTAAGATGTAAGATTCTTAGAGAGAATGGAGCATTTAAAACATAACTTGAGAGTGCATTATATAAACTAGTCTAGTCATGCATGTACTATGGAATTCAAAGTGTCTACCTTGAATCTTTGAGTAGTTGAAGAATAGAATAGCTTGAAAACATATCAGCTCTCTTCCTTTAGTTAAGTTAATTGGAGGGTATGTAATTTTGCAAATAAACTTAGCTTTACCTTCTCCTTTTGTAGTACTCTCGAATCACTGATATATCTGGTATTTTTGTATCCTTACCAAGGCGTTAATAAAATTGCCTTCTTTATCCTATTTCTAAAAAGCTTATGTGGATCTCAGGTAGGTAAAATGTGAAAACATACTTGCATTGTATTTGTTGTAAAGTCAAACAATGAATCCACAGAGAAATGAGGCATATAATCGAATCAAGCTTTATTTGGTGGAATATGGTGGAACCTAATTCTACCTTGCTCCTTGAGAAAATAAATCTCTCTTTCATACAACTGAGCTTAATCAGAGAGTATGAACTATCTCTATCTCTTTCTTCTTCTTCTTTTGTTTTCAAGGGAGGCGAGTATCTAAGTACCTATTGTTTTAATTTCTTCGGACACTTGTCCATTTTTTTATACTCCCTTCTTTTTTTGCATAGCTCATACCTCTTTTGAATTTAATAGTTGAGAGACTTTAACAAAACATGGAGCAATTATTTGGTCACTATGCTATACAATTATTTTTGGTATTTTCTCCCAATGTAGGAGAGAAACATTTTCAATAGAATGACTCGCTATTACTCCGGATTAGAGTAATGCTTATGTGGAATTGGTACTTCATTCGAAAATATGACAAATTTCTTCAAAGGGTTACAAAGGTTGACCAAACTCAACACAAAGACAAGTATTATATGTAGCAGGCTTCTATCCTATATATGGCTCTGATAGGATAATATTTTTACCACAAAGGAGAGGTATAACTAATCATTTAAATTTTTGAAATAAAATCTCCAAAGACAAAACATCAGGGATTGAGTTCTTATTATTCAACTATATCATGTTTCACAACAACTTAAACAATCATGGGGTCCCTATAAATAGTTTCCAATTGTAACATGATTCCTAGAAAAGTGTTATATAATTTATTCTTAAGCTATGAATTAAACAATCTTTTTCTTCTCTTTTAAAAGTAATTTTAGCATGTGAATTTTTAATTCGGATCGAAACAGAAATCGAAACATATGCAATTATATTGTATACGGATCAAACCTGACCATGACCGAGAAGGGGATGCAGAGGGTGTAGAGGGGGTTGGCCGGCCCAGGTAGGGCGCCGGGCGGCGTGCCTCTGTGGTCCCACGGGGTCCACTTCGGTGCGCGAGGTCCTGGTTTGATTATCTTCCGAATTACGTGACTTTCTCGAGCGAATTGATTTCCATAGTCGCGATGTGCCTCCCCCACACTCGTTTTCCTGCATACTTTTCTGCGCAACATGTGGAGACAACATGCGTACCAAAAATATAGAGAGTAGAGTAGATTGAAGCATTAATATTGATAAAAAGAATAATGCACTTTATTTATTAACGATACTAGATAACTCTGATAACTGACTGAGCTAACGACTGCCCTAGCTCAATAGGCTTTCCTAACACACTTAATATTATAAATCAAACCTAGCACACTCAATAATATAACCAAACCTAACACACTTGTGCTTTATTACATAGATAACGAGGGCAACATAAGGCTGCCCCTACGATGCGAGCTTCCTAATTTCTTCCTTAAGATCACTAATCTCTTCTTTCAGCTGATCTTTTTCGTGCTTGAGACTGCGAATTAACTTGACATTGACTTCTATCTGCTTAGTCATGTCACTCATAATCTTGTTCCTTAAGTCTTCATTCCTCTCTATACCCCTAACGGTGTTAGAGAGAGCTTCCATCTTCTCATTAAGGATTCGTGGAGAGAGCGGGGGCTGTCTGAGGACCTTCTCTAGTGATGATGTAGATGTAGCCTGCTGTCTCTTGGGCGGAGGTAGTATGAACTCGGTGTAGCGAACTTGGCCTGGACATGCACAAACTCCTTGGATGGCAGGGCGAGCAGTGGTGTACTTTGCACATACCAGCGTTCCGTTCTTGTCGGTCTTGACCGACAGGAGTCGCTCATTATCTCTAGGTGGAAGAAGTGGGGTGCCTCGGGGAATAGCGATCTGCTTCCCCCTGGTACCATCTTCCAGCAGCAGTCTTTCAAGTGGTGATGGCAGAGCAGGCTGAGCATGCGTGTAGTAGACTTGCTCGAACTGCTGAGGCACCGTAGCAAGATGCTTCGGCGGCACGATGGCGAGGTGCTTCGGCGGCACGAGGACGATGGCCTTCGAGTCGTCGCCGTGGATCTTGCCGGAATCAGCGCCGACGACCGCTTCGCCTGCCATTGCTACTAGATCTAAACTAGAGAGTTTCTTTGGAGGAGAGGAAGGCAATGATGATGGGATGGCATTTGAGGGCAGTATAGATGCGTATTTATATGGGTTTTCAGGAGACGTGATAAGATCAAATCTAGGTTCTACAGGATTTGTACGAAAGATTATTTGTATGCATTGGGAATCTATGGGATTATGTTTAGGAAAGCTAGGGAAAGAAAAGGAAACTCGAGTCGGGACGAGAGGGGGCAGGGGGCGCCGCCCAGCCCCACTAGGACACCGGCCGGCCCCACCAGGTGTCTTCCCTGGGTGGCCGAGCTCGTGAAGCTTCTAGACTCTTCCTACTTCCTGTTAGTTGTGATGCGCGATAATTTTTTGTAACGGATAATAGCGGGACTAAAAAGTGGGTAATTGGACAAAGTCCAGCCCGTCAACAACTTCTGAATTAAATGGTTCTAAAAATAATTTAATTCGGTGACCATTTACCTTGAATAACGTACCTTCGTGTGATTGTAGAGTTACCGCTCCATGTGGTGATGCATTCACAACCGTAAATGGTCCTTCTCATTTGCTTCGTAGTTTTCCAAGCCCGAATAATTTAAACCTGCAATTAAAAAGTAATACCTTATCTCCTGGTGCAAACTCTTTCTTCTTGATCCTCTTGGCATGCCATCTTTTTGTTCTTCTTTATAGATCTTTGAATTGTGATAAGCCTTTTCTCTTCATTCTTCTAATTCTGATAATGGTATTTTTCTCTTTTCTCCAGTGGCTTCAAAGTTCATGTTCCATCTCTTAATATCCCACTGAGCTTTATCCTCTAATTCCACTGGTAAATGATAGGTCTTACCATATACTAGCTGGTAAGGTGACATGCCCAAAGGTGTCTTGTATGCGGTCCGATATGCCCAAAGTGCTTCGGGTAATCGGTCCTTCCTTGCAGTACCCATCTCATTTTCTATTTTCTGTTGGATATTCTTGATTTGTTTGTTTGATGTTTCTGCCTGGCCACTTGTCTGAGGATGGTATGGTGTAGCTACATTGTGACGGATGCCATGAGCTTGCAAGTATCGGTGAAACTTTTTATCAGTGAAGTGTGTCCCTCCGTCACTAATAACCATCCTTGGTGTTCCAAACCTTGGAAATATAATCTCTTCGAACATCTTCTTTGAATGTTTGGAATCAGCATTCATGCATAGCATAGCTTCTACCCACTTGGATACATAGTCAACTGCCACCAGAATGTATTCATAATTTCTTGATTTCACAAATGGTCCCATGTAATCAATTCCCCAGACATCAAAGAGCTCGATCTGGAGATTGTTGGTGAGTGGCATAGCGTCTCTTGCATTGATATTTCCGTGCCTCTGACATGATCCACATCTCCGGACAAAATCCTTGGTGTCTTCATACATAATTGGCCAAAAGAACCCACTCTGCCAGATTTTAACATGAGTGTGGAATGCTCCATAATGACCTCCATATGGTGATGCGTGGCATTTCTGAATGATCTGCATGCCCTCTTCTACTGGTACACATCTTCTAAGTAATCTATCTAAACAAATTCTGAAGAGGTATGGTGGATCCCATATGTGGAGACGACTTTCATAAATGAGCTTCTTTTTATTTTTCCCTGGTGGTACATAACCTACAACCATAAAGTTGACAATATTCGCGTACCAAGGGTCTAACTTGGTCACTTTAAACAATATGTCATCTCTCAATGAGTCATTAATAGGCAATTCCTGAGGTTTCTCAAAGTGTATTATAGACAAGTGATCAGCAACTGGATTTTCTATTCCTCTTCTATCTTTAATTTCTAAGTCAAATTCTTGTAATAACAAAATCCATCTTATCAAACGAGGTTTAGCATCTTTCTTAGTGAGCAAATATTTTAAAGCAGCATGATCAAAATAAACAATTACTTTTGCTCTACTAAGTAAGATCTAAATTTATCAATAGCAAAAACAACAGTTAGGAGTTCTTTTTCAGTTGTTGCAAAATTTAGTTGTGCTCCTTTCATTGTTTTACTAGCATAAGCAATTGCATGATGCTTCTTATCTTTTATTTGTCCTAATACTGCCCCTACAGCATAATCACTAGCATCACACATAATTTCAAAAGGTAAAGACCAATCAGGAGGTTGAATGATTGGTGCTGACGTAAGTGCTTCTTTAAGAATATTAAAAGATTTTAAACATGCATCATCAAATTCAAAAGAAACATCCTTAGCTAGCAAGTTATTCAGTGGTCTAGCAATATGTGAAAAATCTTTTATAAATCTGCGATAAAAACCACAATGACCAAGAAAACTTCGGATTCCTTTTATATTAATAGGTGGAGGTAGTTGTTCAATTACTTTAATTTTTGCCTTGTCTACCTCTATACCTCTTTCAGACACTAAATGTCCTAGCACTATTCCTTCTCTAACCATAAAATGACATTTTTCTCAATTAGGGACTAAGTGCTTTTCTTCACATCTCTGCAAAACCTTATCTAGATTTTCTAGACAATCATCAAAAGTTTTTCCATAAACTGAAAAATCGTCCATAAAAACTTCCATGATTTCTTCTATCATTTCAGAAAATATAGACATCATACATCTTTGAAAAGAAGCAAGTGCATTACATAATCCAAAAGACATTCTACGATAAGCATAAGTTCCATAAGGACATGTAGAAGTGGTTTTGCTTTGATCATCAGGGTGGATAGGAATTTGGTGATATCCAGAACAACCATCAAGGAAGCAAAAGAAAGAATTATTTGCCAAACGCTCTAACATCTCATCAATTAAGGACAGCAGAAAATGATCTTTATTGGTTGCTTTATTGAGTTTTCTATAATCTATACACATTCGCCATCCTGTAACAGTTCTCTGGGGTATTAATTCATTTTTATCATTTTTAACTACGGTCATACCACCCTTTTTAGGTACAACTTGAACAGGGCTTACCCACTCACTATGCGGAACAGGATAAATAATTCCAGCATGCAAAAGTTTCAAGACCTCTTTCTTAACAACTTTCCTCATCGCATTTTGAAGCCTACGTTGGGGCTCTCTAGAAGGTGTAATCTCTGGGTTGGTTGGAATACGATAGGTGCATAAAAGAGGACTAATCCCCTTAAGGTCTTGGAGTGAATAATCAAAAGCAGCACGATGTTTTTCTAAGACAGTTATTAGTCTAAAAGACTCTTCATCAGAAAGTTTATCACCAATAATCACGGGAGAATTTTGATCATTATTCAGAAAAACAAACTTAGGACCAGAAGGTAGTTGCTTAAGCTCAATAGAAGGCTTAGGTGGCTCTAGTAATTCATCCAGAGGTTTAGGATCAATCGGATCCTCCTCCTCTTCATTAATGAAGAATTGAGTATCATCCTCTAAATTAGGTTCAATAAATTCCTCAAATGACACAGCCTTAACTTCTTCTATCGGATCTAACTCAGGAGATGGCTCTGCCTTAGCTTTTAATGCATGAGTTATAGGCACTGAGAGATTAAATCCCGTCCTAAGTTTAATATCTAAATTGCCCGCACAACCTTCTCGCAAGAGTTTTCCTATTGGTAACCCAATCATTACATCAAAATCCCAAACATCAAAGATATAGAAATTCAGCAAAATTCAGAATTCATTTATCACAATAGGAAGAGAACATAAAACACCCGAACTAGGAATAATATGTTCTGAACAATTTTTCAATAATTTATTTGTAGGAATTAATGGCATATCTTTCAAGAATTTTTCAGCAAATGTAAGAGACATAATATTGACATCTACTACTGGATTATAAAAGGCATCAAAATGATATGCATCAATTTGACATTTAATTGTAATGGCAGGAGAATTTAAATGAATTATATCATTTGAAAGCTCAGATTCTATCAACCACTCATTACTCATAACAAAATTAATTCTCTTATTATCTCTCTAAGGAATTTTAAATCAGCAGGATATGAAACTTTAAAACTTTTAAAATTCATAGACTCTTGTGGTTTTATAATTTTATGATAGCGTGAGGTGTTTCCATAATCATCAAAAAGTTCATCCTCAAATTCAAGCATAAAATCAGAAATAGGAATTATCTCCATCTCATTAGATAGTTCAGGTAAATGTTGAGATGAATCAGACAAAAGTTTAGAATCAAATGTCAAAAATTCATCTTCTAACAACTTGTATTTTCCTTCAAGAAGATCAATTAAGATATTAGTAAAAATAGTTTTAGCATGTGAAGCAGTAATATGCATTAATGCTCCTCCTGCGACCAAATTAAGGTATTCTTTATTTTTATCATCAAGGCCTAAAAAGAAATGTTGCAAAAGCATAGGTTCTGGCAAAGTAAGATTAGGTCCAGAATTTATAAATCCATCAAAGCGTTCCCAAGCCTTGCCTAATGATTCGTTATCTAATTGTTTAAATGCAATAATTTTGAAACAAAGTTTAGCGACCTTTTCGATAGGGAAAAATTTAAGACAAAAATTAGCACGTAATACTTCCCAATCTCCTTGGCTACTCCCAACATGACGATTATACCATTTCTTTGCTTTTCCCGTTAATAAAAACAGAAAGAGTTTCCATCTTAAAGTTTCATCTGCCATGCCCTTAATGTGCAAATATGAACATGTCTGCTCAAAATCGGCTAAATGGGAATAGGGGTTTTCGCTAGAACTACCAGAAAAATGTGATACTGAACTAATGTTGACGGTCGTTAAGTACCAATTTTATACCGTCAACTAATGCCTAGGGAAAATCAATAATAGAAGCATAGGGGTTATTACTGACGAATTCCACGAGTTTTGGTGAATTGTGTATTTTCCAGGGATTATTCCAGAAAGCCTTAAAAGAAGGATTAAAGAGCATAATTACCACGAAACTTGATCGTGATGGAAACATACTTCATCAGCAAGTTAGAAGGATGCAGAACACACCCGAAGCACCAGGGCCCGAGACCCACCAGGGTGGGGCCGGCCAGCGCCCCCCTGCAAGGGTTTCGGCCCACCTTCTAGAGTCTTCTTCCACCGCCTCTCTGGAGTCATCTGGGCCCTTTGTTCAAGTCGGTTTGATCCCACGGCGCACATTCATCCCACCGGGCTATAAATAAAGGGGCAGACCCCCTCCCAGAGCACCAATTCATTCCTCCTACTTCATTCGTCAAGAGTAGACAGAAGTTAGGGTTTCCAGCGATTAGAAATAGGGCTCTAGTTCTTCAAGTTCATAGTTTAGGTGTCTAGCAAGGTTCAAGTAGAGTTGGGCGCTACGCTCGGGATTCCAGATCCGTTCGTCAGGAGATCAGTAATATTATCTTGTATCTTATTATGACTTTGCTTTATTTTAATATATTGCTACTCATTCAGTTCTTACTTTATTCTAATTGCATATTCGATATAGTTATGATTGGTGATGATAATTGTCGTATGGTCGTAAAGCGCCTAATTCAGTATTCGAGTGAGTTAGGTGGTATGTATTATGTAGACGTGGTGTCTAGATATATTGTGTACCTACGGTGGCACCCTGACGTGCCGGGTCGTGTGGTAGTCCGCGTAGGTGACAGCTGCATTGGTTCATCTGTAGTCCACACCCCGTACGTAGGACTAGCAGAGCGCGGTCGCGAAGGAGGTGACCCTTGTGTCTTAATATCCTCATTAGATGATGCTCCTTATGATGTTTTCTGAGTTGATTATGCTATAAATGAAGATGTGTAATATGGCGTAGGCTGTAAACTTTGTATTTAGTAATTACATAGGTTTCCTTTACTTTAGCCGAATCTCGAGATTGTCTTTTCTACATTAGTGAGTCTCTATATTCTATCTCTGGAATACCATTTACCTTATTTACTCAGTTATCACTTACCATTTATCATTGACTTATTTATCGCTAAAGCACTAGAGTTATGGGTTATCATAGGTCTGCACACTTATCTTTCCAATTATTATAGTAGATTATCCTAATTAGTAGAATACCACCTTTATCCTTTTGGCATAAAACAAATCAACGATACTCGGAATACTTACTGGGTGAAGTGCTACAATAGGAGAATTATCTGTGCGCTTGCGGATATATTCTATAGTATTATTTTTAGGAAGCAAGTGAAGATTATTTTACATTTGGTTTTTGGCATCATGTTAGGGATGACAACTTAACGTGAAGTGATGTTAAAAATACCAACAAGCATTTCTGTCGCCGTTGCCAGGGATGGCAATTGTATTCATTAGGATAATTTATTGAGTTCGTTGATTTTATTTGCCAGGATATTTATTCTAGAATTTCATATAGGAGAGTTATTCATAGATAATATTAATAGAAAAACATAAAAATAACTATAAGACATAAATACTTAGAGATAACCATAATCTTTTGCTTTAGCAGACTTACCCGTGTTTTGTTTATATTTAAATATCTTATATAGGGTAAGTGCAGGATTGGTTGTGTACTTTAACTCCTATCAATCAGGAACAACCATAGGAAGAAGGGTCTTACATTATTTTGTGAAGCCATGGCTAAGAAGACTCTATGTGAATTCTCTGCCCCGAGCACTGAGAATATTCGCGTTGGGCCAACTTTCAACATTGGAAATCAAGATTATGAGATCAAGCCAAGCCTCATCAAAATGGTGCAAGCTATCACATTTACTGGAAAGAAAGATGAAGATGCAAGTGTCCATCTGCGGAATTTCCTGGAGATTGGCAACACCATCAACATCAAAGGTATTCCTCAAGACGTCGTGCTACTTCGTTTATTTCCATTCTCATTGGAGGGAGAGGCGAAGTAGTGGTTTTATCAGAATAAAGATCGAGTCAAGACATGGGTAGAATGTTCAAAAGCTTTCCTAGAAAAGTTTTTCCCAGTAAGCAAAACCAATGCTCTACGAGGAAAGATTTCAGAATTTTGTCAGCAGAAAGGTGAATCTATTTCAGAAGCCTGCGAACGTTTTCAAGATTACATATCAGATTGTCCCCATCATGGAATGGAAAAGTGGTTGCTCATGCAAACATTTTATCATGGACTAACTCAAAGGTCACGCGAGCAACTAGATGCCACTGCTGAAGGATCATTTATGTCACTCACCTCTGGAAGAGCTGAAGATATTATGGCAAAGATAGCAGAAAATCAGAATTGGATAAACAACACTCAGACATGCCATAAGAGTGAAGAAATTTCAGAGGAAGCGTGTGCACTATCAACCAAGATGCATGTACCGCTGAAGTTATATGTCAATATCCCGTTGTTAGATGCCATGCAGGTACCTACATACGTGAAGTATCTTTGAACCATCCTCAACAACAAAGGACCATTACCTTCTACTGAAGTTATCAAGCTAACGGAGGAGTGTAGAGAGGCAATTCTGAGTTCTTCTCCTACTAAGAAGAAGGATCCGAAGTGTCCCACTATTGATTGTTCAATAGGAGACTAGATGTTCGAGAATGCTTTATGTGATCTTGGAGCAAGTGTCAGCGTCATGTCCAAGACCGTCTTCGACAAGCTTAACTACTCTATGCTCACACCAACCACGATGTGTTTGCAATTAGCTAACCAATCGGTTCGCTATCCCGCAGGAATCGCAGAAAATATTCCGGTAAAAATCCGCAACTTTTTTATTCCTGTAGATTTTGTAGTACTTGACATACACAAAGAGAGGAAGATACCCCTCATTCTCGGGCGACCATTCCTAAACACTGCAAATGCAACCATCAACGTCGGAGCTGGAGAGATCACATTCACCATCAGTGGTCAAGAAGAGCGATTCGCATTCAAGCCAAGACTGGAGCAATGCCAAACATTGAAGTGTCATGAAGAACAAGATGCAGCAACATCTCCGACACCGGAGATGAATCATGAATAATAATTCAACTGGAGAAGTCCGGATCGGCGGACTCAAAAACCCCGAACCATCGCCGGGAGGTAACTCGGTAGTTATCGGTAATTTAATTCTTGCATTGAAATTTGTAAATTTATTTTCTCATAAATTGCATTATTAAAAAGAACTAAAAATAAGTGTAGCATGATTAAAGCTTAAGCCCCATGTGATTATTACTAACGGAGTGTTAAACCCCCGTCAGTGAAATTTGCTGTGGTGGCAGAAAATTATAAAAAGACCATCATTAGAATTCTAATTTTTCATAGATTCATAAAAGTAATTTAGTTTTTCATTCTTGTATCATTATACGGTATAAATACGGGAAACATTTGGGACCCACCATCATCACATCAAGTCACATCATGCATTATCATCAACCACCACCTTTCACTACCGTCCAAACTTCATTATTTACACATGCACTACCCATCATCCATCGATTCAGCC
Organism: Eremochloa ophiuroides; assembly: GCA_038502445.1. Taxonomy (NCBI): domain Eukaryota; kingdom Viridiplantae; phylum Streptophyta; class Magnoliopsida; order Poales; family Poaceae; genus Eremochloa; species Eremochloa ophiuroides. Next base: position 62,358,323 of record JAHLJS010000006.1, read on the forward strand.
AGAGAAAGCACCAACCCACATGTATTTGGAAGTCGATGAAGGTGGTGTCGACACTAGCTAAAGGAGAGAGCCAAATGACACAAGGTGGGGCCGGCCGGCCCCAAGGCCACGCCGGCCGGCGCCCCTCCTCTATTTCTCTGCCTCTCCTCTCTCTCACTCATTCACACACTCACATACACTCCAGAGAGCACGTAGCCAAGTTGTTTTGCAGCTCATGACTTCAAACTTCCAAAATTTTATCATTTGAATCAAGTTTAAGCAATGAAAAGGGTAGAGAAGAAAATTAGCAAGAAGACCTAGAACAGAGATCACCACTTTGATTCCTTCTCTCCTCTTGTTCTTGCTTGTTCTTATTTTGTTCTTGTGTTCTCGTTCATTCTTGCCGTGTTCTTCGTGTTCTTCATTTTATAGGCAAGATGAGCAATTGAATAAAAAGTGCCATTCGATCCCTTGGAAGAGCCCTCTCACGCCGCACAACAAGAAGCCAATCGTCATCACAAGTGCCATCGTTCGTCGGCTCCGACATGAATATTGATCCTCCGTCACCCTTCACGTATGACAACCTGTCATCCTCTTCCCAACCGGAAGAGAGGTATGAACTCACAAGTATCACTCAAATTTCATTATCATCTAGACCCCAGAAAGAAATTTTAAATGCGGTTAAAAACAAGGAATTCACACATACTACAATTTTTGATGCCACATTGCTCCATGAAACCGGAATGGATTTCGAGTTTGAGCTTATTTTTAGAAATGTTGGATGGAAAAATGTATGGCAAATTAATGAGCAGGGTAGCAAGTTACTCACTATAGAATTTATTAGCACCCAAAACTTTGATGATGATGTGGTTAATTTTAGAATGTTTAATAAACCTTTCACCCTCTCATGGAAAATTCTTAGTTTAGCATTAGGATTTAATAATCATTGTGTGGTCAATATTTCTGAAACTCTCCAAAACTTTGATAAAGATGATTTTTGGGAGAGTATCACTGCAAAGAAACCTGAGAGAAAACACAAATATACTACTGAAAAAGTTCATCATCCCACACTAAGATTTATGCTTAAATGGTTAGCTTTTACATTCTTTCCTAGAGAGGAGTTAAATACTATTAAACAGGATGAACTACATTTGTTATATATCTTGATTAAAAAGAGGAAGGCGTCACCTGTAAAAATGATGTTAAATTATTGGAGAACTGTCCCTTCCTTAAGAAAGTGCAGTACTTCTTTTACTTCTTGGATTACTCGTTTAGCTGTAGGGCTAAGTTTATTATCGATTGCTTCACTTGTTTATATTTCTGATGCCCGTAGAATTATCGGTTATGATTTTTTCTTTCGTGCTCACATGTTCAAACGCCGAAATAATAAAATAGTTATGATTTATAAAAATTATGACAATGAGTACGAACTGCCAGACAGGGAGTTAGGAATTTATTCTGTCCAGAATTTTGTTTTTCCAGCTGTTAGAGTTAATATTGGCAGATGTCCGTCCACGCGCATCAGCAGGGCGCCGAGAGCTAACTTCACTGGAGCTGACCCAGCACCATCTGGGCCAGCTTATTCCCATTATGTTAATTTTGGTGAATAGGTATCGACGCAGGAGCCACGCCAGCAATGGACTGGACATACAGGATGGAAAAAATAGCCCACATTTTAGTAAGGAGAATCTTCATCAGCAGCAGCAGCAGCAGCAGGTTAGGGAGCAACTGATTTTCAGAGAGGACGACCATCTTTTTCTACACGCGGGAATACGGAGTTCACCACCGGTGGACCGTATCCATTTCATGGACCACCAGAAGATGATTACTATCGGCCGCTTGAGCAGCACTTTACAGCTACCGCTAACGATTTTCCAGCTTTATCTATACGTCTCACTAACATTGAACAGGGACAGAACGCAATAAGCGACACATTGCAACAGCACGAGCAGTGGCAGCAGTGTAACACTCCTGAAAAATCCACACAACAAAAACCACAACCAATTAAAATTTTTGTGTTTATTTATCCAGATCCATTGCTTGTGCATGCATGTAGGAATTAATTTGCAAATTAGTAATGTGTTGGTGTCACCTGTATCCTATTACAATTTATGCTTGTATTTATATATAATGAATATTGGTTCAAATATATATATGTACCAATATACACAAAGAAATTAGAAAAGGAAAAAGGAAAAGAAGAGATGAGAGGAGAGGATTCCAACTGGCCTGCTGGCCAGCCCGGCTAGCCCGAACTTCTCCTTCTTTCCTCACTTGCGCTCGCACACCGAGCCGGCCCACCAGCGTGAGGCCCAGTAGGCACATGCGCGCGCAGCCCGGACACGCACGCAGCGCCGCTCGCAGCCGCTGCCAGCCCGGCCCCGCCTGTCAGCTGCCGCGTTTTCCCCCTTCTCCTGTTCTTCTTCCTCGCGCGGAGGAGGGCACGCGAAATGCGTGACCCCGGACCCACAAGACCGACAAAGCCACGCACGGGCAGGCCTGTTCCCCGCTTGTCCCCCTGCCTTGGCCACCAAGGAGCGCCGCGACCGCGACCAGAGCCCTAGCACCAAGCGTCCGCAGCCCTCTGATCTGCCGAAACCGATCTCAACCGTTCGCCATTGAAGCCATGCCGAGCTCGGCTATAAGTAGGAGCACCGTGGAGCCCTAGACCTCAACCCACACCCCGCCGCCGTGCTGTGGCACAGCCAACCGCATCCCACCGCGCCACTGAGAGACAGGGAGGAAGCGAAGCAGAGAAGGAGTCACCGCCGGAGCGCCGCTGCGGCGGAGCACACCGGAGCCGGAGGAGACGTAGCCACCGTCGCGGAACTGCACGGCACGGCGAACAACTGCACGGCAACGACTCGACACGGCCCCGCTATCCCATCTACACCGACACCACGGTGAGTCGCCGGAGCTCTCCCATGCCAACCTCGCCTTGCTGTTCGCCATGGCATTCCGCCCACGGGACGCACAGGCACGAGCCTTTACCGGCTCTGGGAGATCACCTGCACCACACACTCACGCGACCGGCCGAAACCCCCGGACTACGAGCCTTGCTAAACCGAGAACGCAGCACGACGCGTTCTCGGCGGAACACGCTCGCCACCGACGCGTTCCGACGCCGATTCACCCGTTCTGAGCATTTTCGACTAGTATCCGTGTAGGTTAGAGCGTCGTGGAGCACCGCCACGACCCCTCGAGCTAGCTACGTGGATCTAAGCGCTAGAGGAAGCCTCGTCCGCCCTGCTCATGTGCGCCGCGACCTCACCGGAGCTCCGCCGCGTGCCGAAGCCAGGAGGAGACCCCGACGTGACCCCAAAGCCGCCACCGATGAACCATAGGCCTTTCTGACTATGTGAATCGAAGGAAGCCACAACCAATCGAGCCAAACCACGACCGTAGTCGCCCCGCCGTTGCTCACCGCCGCCGGAGTTGTGCTGCCGATTAGGGTGGGCATTCCAGGGCCGGTCAAGCCTAATTAGAGGCTTAAACCCTGTCGCTGATAGCCGGGAAGGTGTAACCACACATCTGGAGGTCCTCAGTTTACCATCGGAGCCAAGTCGGCGAGACGAACTCACCACCGGCGACCAAATTACCCTAATCCTATGTCTGAGAACCTAAACCGACCCTTTTTGGCCCTTGGTCACTTCGCAAGACCGGCGACAAGCCATCGGAGCCATCTCCGGACACTGACGAGCTTACCCGACCTCCACCGAGCCTCGCCGCCGCCAGCGACCCGTTGGGAGTCTTCGTCGAACACTTGGAGGGCGTCGGTGTGAGCTCAGGCGTGCCCACTCTCAACGGCAGCACGTGCACAGACTCGAATCACCGTGAACCACTGCGGGAAGCCGCGCGGTGCACCAAGTCCACCATGAACCCGGCCTGTGGTCCACCAACCGCAACCGCGCGCCCACGATGCACCGAGCGCACCGTGAACCAACCCCGCTGCGGATCAGAAGCCACCACGTGGCATGACCCCGTGTTGACACGTATCGGTGATGACGTCATGCCGACGTCTTGATGACGTCATCCGACCCCACCCAACAGGAGCCCGTTGACCAAGTAAACGCTGACGTCAGCAATGACGTCATGATGACATCAGCAGACCGTGGGCCAGCCGGTCCGTTGACTTGGTCAATGTGAATAGTGCCTCGACCAATCCCGTGCTGCCACGTGTCACCCCCTGGTAATTCGGCCATTTTTCCATTTTCAGAAAATAGGATAATCTTCGGAAATTCATAACTTATTCATACGATGTCCAAAAATTGCGCACCATATATCAAAATTCTCAGAAAAATGAGATCTACAATCTAAGACTATGTTTATTTGGGTCTTTATTTTATTGGATTTTTCTGAAATACTCTGTAGGAGTCGCTGACGCGACTATTTCGTGTTCGATTTTAGAGCCAGAGGAGAATCTGACTGAGGAAGACGACCACGAGTACCTTCAGGAGCTAGGAGATGACTACGAAGGTGCCACGTCCCACCAAATCCTTAGATCCTATTTACGCATTGCTAATGACATTGTTGCCATTGCTTTATGATTATATGTTATGCATAGGTTGCATGATAGTATATTTAAATTCCCTGCCTTGTTAAGACTTTACCCTGCTGTCCGCTGCTAGGTTAGCTGCTGCTTTAATACTGTTACTCTTCCACTACTTACTACTTACTATGTGCGATGTGGTGGAATTGGGACGGTGTATATGTGAACCTGATTATAACCACTGGGAGAGAGTGCTGCGTGCGTCTTGGGTGCGAGGTAAGGGTTGATGTCGACCAAGTGGGATATGAGACAAGCCCGTGGGCAAGTCGTGCCGGGGGTGCAACCTAGGCATCCCCATGCGAGATACTAGTGGCGGGTAAAGTTGTTGAGGAGGTTCTGTGTGGGATAGCCTTGGTGGTTTGAAGCCCGTGGACGAAGGTGCTGTGATGGTACGGGGAGAGTATCCCCTAAGTAAAGATGCCTGCTTGGTCAAAGTTAGGATGGACTAGTTTCAGGTTCATGGGAATCCTTTTCTACTCACTCACTTCTGATGGGCGGGAGATGGCTGTACTACTTGGTAGGACGGTGCCACTACTGCTAGGTTGAGAGGTGATAAGGGTGGGCGGAGACTGTCGAAGGGTTCTCGTTCCGTTCTAGATGCGCAGTACCACTGGATGGGCCCGGTACTGCGTCTCCCAGTCTCAGCATAACGGTGTTGGATCGGAATATCACAGGGCTGAGTGGTAGGGTGGCATCGACCTAGGCAAGCAAGCACCCGGAATTCTGCCTAGGTGTTTACGCTACACCTATGATGGCTAATCTTGTGAGTAGTAAAACCTCTGCAAAGTGTGCGGTTGATCGATCGATACATATGCCGACTCGTCGGCTATGGACCTTTCCTGTGAAGTTTCTACTAGTGTAGTGAGTGTTCTCTTCTCCCCCTGGATGACATTTTTCTGGCAGTGTGCCCGATGCGGCAGTGTGTCGCTGAGACAGGCCCGAGAGGGAGTTGGGCCTGCCGAATGAGTGCGAGGTGTGTGAGAGGTGGTGTATGGGATGGGATTGGAACGGATTGGGTGAAGTGGGCGGAGTTGAATGAAACAAAAACTTGACTATTAAAATGATAATTACACATGCATAGGAAACCACAGCCGATAGGCCTGCTTGTACAGCCATGCATCCACATTCCAGAAAGCAACCGCTATCATAGGTGGGCTCCGTGGCCAGTACAAATTGTACTGATAAATTTGCCGTCAGGTGACGAGAAAGTGTATGACTTCGATGGAGACAATTGGGAGGAGTAGGGTCGCGTGCCACACTCAAGTTGGCCGTGAAGGATGAATTCCGCATCTTACCAGTTTCCCTGAATTGTTGAATCCGCCAGTGTGGCGATGTAATAATTTATGTAAGACTCTGTTATGAACACGATGTATGGATCCTGGTATCAACTGAGATCTGGGTAATTTTATGGATTGTTCGATGCAATCTATTTAATTACAATGCATGCCTGAGGATTTCCCTTCGCAGAAACCGAGGTCGTTTCAGTTGGTATCGGAGCCATACTTGACTGTATGACGAGACCCATAGAAAATGGACGTTAGAATAGGAAGCCAGACTCTCTTTCGGTTATATTACCGACCTTGCATTCACTTTTTATGCAATTGCTTATCTAATACATGGACTTGCTAATCTGTTTCTTGAAAAATTTGCAGATGACCAGCCTTGGACCACCACTTCGTCCACTGCACGACAGCACTACTGAGATCCCGATCAATGGGAGGAACCACGGCGGATTTGCCTTGGTACTACGCCAGGTGTTGAAGGAGCTAGGAGCACCGTCTGACCAGATCCAATACTTCTGCCGAGGGAAGCTTGTCGAGGCTGAGAGGTTTGAGGGACCTGTCACTACCAGAGTTGAGACACCCATCAGCCTGACCCTCCCAGGGATGCCAGTTTTTACTGACCACACTGCTGGAGAGACTTTGGAGGACGGAGAACAGTCCGTCTCCCGCAAGGTACTGCGCACAGTTGTGTACACAGCCTACGAGTACCTTAGGGGGACCCACTTCCGTCTGCTACCTCAGGCCTTGGAGCTGCACCCTGACCCTATCCAGAGGATTCTGTACACCAGCCAGATCGTTCAGGCCGAGACTAACCCCTGTCTACGCATAGTGGCACACCACCTCCAGGAGCAGGACAAGTTCATCAGCTCATTGGAGCAGAGGAGGCAGCGTGACCGAGCGTGCATGGCAGAGGCCGAGGACAGTCTACAGAGGGGGACTCAGACCCTGGAGAGTTTGAGCAAGGCAGTCATTGACATGCAGCTGGAGATGCAGCGCCGTGACGAGTTGCACCGAGCCGAGATCGCCAACATGCGAGACAAGATCGGGGATTTTGGGGTTCACAACGACTACCTGAACAGCAGAGTGTTGGGTTTACAGAGGAGGTTGGACGACAAGGAGAGAGCACTTGCTGAGAGGGAGCAGAGGAGCAGAGACAGAGGAGTCGAGATGACCACGTTGCGCTCGAGGATCAGGGAGCTGGAGAAGCAGCTGGAGAAAGCCGAGGAGAAGTCCACCTGCAACCAAGGGATTCTGATCGACCGCGTGAAGATGGTGGAGTTCTTGAAGGACAAGCTGCAGAGGACAGAGACAGCTTGGAAGCAGTCCGATGCCAAGAGAGCTATTGAGGTCCAAAAGGTGCAGAGTCCGCTACCCCCACTGGAGAAGGTGAAGCCCCGGGAGGGAGACTTCCGCGTGCCACCCACTACGCTCAACATGGGAGCATGTCCGTCTGTCGCACCCAGTTTTGCATAACAAAACCAAGTACACATATATGCGTGCCCAGGAAGTCCGAACGCATACATATAATACAAATTGCATAATATCAAAGTAAAATACTTTATTACATCGAATATTCATTACATTATTCATAAGTCTTGCTCAAAGGCAACATTATTACATAAGCGGAAAACATGACCCAAGTTGCCACAGGGACCACTGACTTGGGAAAAACAACTAGAAGTCCTGGGTGTCTTCAGGATTCTCCTCAAATCCACCATCTGTTACCCATCCGGGATTTTCATTGAAATTACGACAAGTGTAAGCGCACCATGCTTAGCAAGTATTACAAAGGGTTCATGAGGCTCAAAAGGGCTGACTCGGTTTAACAGCAGTTCACAATTTTAAGTTGATCAAATTTTAAAACTTACCTCTACTTTTAGTGAGTAAATCCCATCCCATTAGTATTATTGTAATTACGTCAACATCTTATCATAATCCAGTGAATAAGGTAAACCAGAACATAATCAAGAAGGATCCAGGCCGCTCATGTCCGTGAGCTCGGCTGATATATCAGGTTAAAGAATTCTGCAGAATTTGTACAACTTTACCCGCCGAGTCGTGATTCCCAGTTGCCGGGGGTCATGAGCCCCACTAGACCTCCTCTATGGAAGAATGGCAGGGTTTCACTACGAAACCTTTCACTAGACACCCTAACAAGTTAGTGGCCGCGAGGTTTCAATGGCAAGTGTGCACAGACGTATCCCCCTCCAAAATTTCCAAAACAAGTGTAAGTGGTCGCAGCACTATACACAAGGCGGGAACATCCGTGACCCCACGAGGCACCCCCCTCTTGCGCCTTCCGGTAACCACTAACAAGCTAGAGACGTACTAGTTATATGGTTAAGACCAGAGCCATTTAGTCCTCGGGGTTGTACGAAACCTCCTGGGTGGCCGCTTCAGGATTAAGCCCTAATACCTTGTTACTAAAAAGCCTCATTTTAAATATCATTCCATATATCATCAGTCAAATTATTATCTTATTTTGGTTATGCGCGGCAGCATCTATCCAATATGCATAAACCCATCCCAAAAGGTAACAAGGATATATGGATCAAATCATAATAGGGACAAACTCTAAAGGTACTTCAATTTAGACACATGCATATGAATGAATTATAAAAGTTCATAGGTAACAAGGAGCCTTTGTAAACACTTGCCTTCCTCAAAGTTTTGTTCCTGGTACTGCTGGTCAGCAAACTGCTCTTCGACAAACTCGGACTGATCACTTTCTAATTGAGATAAAAATCACCATACAAGCATCCAAACCAAGCCATACATGCATACAAATAAGTTTCTATTAGAACAGTACACCAACAATATAAATAGAAATAAAATATTTATAAATCTATTCTACGCACCGCTACGAACACGTAAGCGCAAAAAGCAACTAAAACGGATCTACGGTTAAAAAGTTATGAGCTTTTGAAATTTTAGATACATTGTTTTGTTTTAAATATACATTATTTGGAAAAAAATATGGTTACCAAAATGTCTACAGACTACTCTTTTTGTAAATTTCGATTTTTCTAGAATTATTTTAGTACACAAAAATCAAATTTATGATATAATAACCAAAGACTATAGCATCGATAAATGAAAATAAATTAAATTTATGAATGAAAACTCAACTGAGAATTTGGACAATTAGGCATAGATTATAAGGTGCAAATCATGAGATGCACACGACTCGTGAAACAGTAGGTTCAGTCAAGAAAACATCAAGGGTCAGTGCAAAAATGAGTGAGTCTGTACGGTGGAATGTGTCCATGGTCCATGGACCAGGGAGGGTTTGTGAGAGCGGTCCACCATGAACCATGTCCATGCTAAAGATGTATTTAGAGTGTATTTCTGGATTTGTTTTTCTAAAGAAAAACGGCCAAATGAATGATATTGGTGTGACAGCATACTGACATCAGCAAGCTAGTTATTAACAATGGAAACCAGGGCACGGACGACTTCTGGCTGCTTGCAATCGTCGGTCATGGCGCTGTGCAGAGCATGTGCAATGGCCGATAGGAGAAGCGCAGGCGTGGCTCCTCTGTTCGGCTAGCTGTGCTTGGCATTGAATGGGTCGCGGTACAGCATCACATGGAATTGGGTGTTCCCATGGCCGATGCCATGGCCGACGACGGTCCGAGCTCACGGCAAACGCCGATTCGGCAAACCTGATGGCTAAACGCGACGCAAACTACACCAAAGAGACGAGCATAGCACGGCGAACTTGAGGATGGGATTGCAGGGTCGGAGATCACACCGGAGCAGCACGCTGCATGGCGGCGGCGCCATTGCCGGCGGCAACTCGAGCTCGCCGGAGACGCGCAATCCGGCGCTCCGGGACCCGAATCGCATCACGGGATGCACTTAAATAACGAGAAAGACATCACTAACCCGATGGGGCTAACTGCGAGTACGAAAATCATGCCGAGAGGGCGGTCCTCATGGCGGTGCGCCATGGACAGCGGGACTGAGCTCCCGCGGACGTGATGATTCAGTTCGGGAAAAGGAAAACTGAGGGCACTGGAAAGACTAGAGATATACCGCGATTCCAACGAGACGATTCACGGCGTCCGAGGGTGCTCCGAGAGCTCCGGCGACGTGAGGCTGCGGATCAGAGAGAAAGACACCGCCGGTGAGTTCGATCTTCAGTGATTCATAATCAATTTGGAAGGGGAAAGATACCTACGGACGCATCACTTACTAGCGAAACACCGTAGCACGAAATCGTCAATGATTTAGGCTCCAGACCCAGGAATTGGAGGTGGCAGTGCGTGTGTGCGACTGAGGGGGCGAAAGGAAGAGAGTGGGAGCTCGGCTGTGGGTTTTATAGATGGACAGGGGCGGTTAGAGCATGGAGGTTACGCTCGGCTTCACTGCAGTGCTTGAATACGGGCTTTGATGGCCGGCTTTGAAGAGCTTTCATGCACGGTCATCAATCGTGGAGTGAAGAAGCAGTGATGAATGCCCTGCTCGTTTTCTGGCTTGAGGAAGGAGAAGGTGCTATGCCACTGATGTGTGGGGACAGTGGCGCAGTGAGAGTGGGAGAGAGTGAGCACGTGTGGGCAAGTTGGGCTTGCCCACTTGAGTTTGCCGGCCTGTGGCATAGCTGGCTGGCCTGTGCGCTCTCCAAGTGAAAGGAAAATGGGAAAAGGGCCGGCTCGGCTGGCTTGGGCTGGTTTCAGGGTTGGGCTAAATAGAGAGAAGAGAGTGAGAGAGAAAAACAAAAGCTTTTATTTTTCTCTAGCTGACAAACCAAGTCAAATTCAAAATAGATTTTGAAACCACTTCACTCAACTTGACTAACACTCAACCAAAAATAATATAATCCAGCATGAATGCAACAAACACGTTTCTAAACCCTATATTTTATTTTTATTTGTTCAAAAATTTGTTATTTGGTCTATGTTTAATGCAAAGAAAATTAAATAAAGCCAAATTAAATTCCTATTTGCAAAGGGTAATTTTTAGGGTGTTACAAACCTACCCCCTTAAGATGAATCTCGTCCTCGAGATTCGGAAGATTTAAAAAGATCGGGATAATCAATTTTCAGATCTTCCTCTCTTTCCCAAGTTGCCTCATCCTCAGAGTGCCTATTCCACTGTACTTTGCACATTTTTATGGTTTTACTCCTTGTGATCCTTTCAGCTGTTTCCAAAATTCTCAGAGGGTGTTCTTTGTACGAGAGATTATCTTTTATCTTAATCTCATCCAAAGATATTTGTTCTTCCGGCACTCTTAAGCATTTCTTAAGCTGTGACACATGAAACACATCATGGACTCCAGACAACCTCTCCGGTAACTCTATCTGATAAGCAACCTCTCCTCTTCTAGCAAGAACTTTGAAGGGTCCAACATATCTAGGAGACAACTTTCCTTTGGTATGAAACCTTTTCACCCCTCTCATTGGTGAGACCTTGAGATATACATAGTCACCTATTTCAAACACTAATTCTCTTCTTCTAATGTCCGCATAACTCTTTTGCCGTGTCTGTGCAACTTTCAAATTCTGCCTTATGGTTTGGACTAGCTTTTCGGCCTCTTTCAAAACTTCTGGTCCAAATACTTGACTTTCCCCAGTTTGATTCCAAAATAGTGGTGTTCTACACTTTCTGCCATACAATGCCTCAAACGGTGCCATTTTCAAACTTTTCTGGTAGCTATTGTTATAAGAGAATTCAGCATATGGCAAACTCTTATCCCAACTAGTACCGTATTGCAATGCACAAGCTCTCAGCATATCTTCTACAATTTGATTTGTCCTCTCAGTCTGTCCATCTGTTTGTGGATGGTATGCCGAACTAAAATTCAATTTTGTATCCATGGACTCATGCAATTTCTGCCAAAAATTAGATGTGAACTGTGTACCCCTATCAGACACAATCTTTTTGGAACACCATGTAAACAAACAATTCTCTCCATGTACAGTTCAGCTAACTTTGCACCAGTATAGGTAGTCTTGACAGGTATAAAATGTGCCACTTTAGTCAATCTATCCACAATTACCCAAATAGAGTCATACCCTCTTTGTGTACGGGGTAATCCTACTATAAAATCCATTCCAACTTCTTCCCATTTCCACTCAGGAATTTTCATAGGCTGGAGTAACCCTGCTGGTTTTTGATGTTCGGCTTTTACCCTCTGGCACGTATCACAAATAGCCACATGCTCGGCTACATCTCTTTTCAAACCATACCACCAATATCTCTCTTTAAGATCGAGATACATCTTGGTACTACCCGGGTGTATAGAATAAGCTGAATCATGAGCTTCCCTCAAAATAGACTCTCTAATGGCTTTTATTTCTGGTACACAAATTCTCTTGCCAAACCACACTGTCCCCTGATCATCCATATGAAAACCCGGTGCTTTGCCAATCACTATGCGTTCTGCAATATCTTTGATTCTCTCGTCTTCTAATTGTCCTTTACGGATCTCTTTTTCCAAAGTGGGTTCCACCTCTAACTCCATTGTGTTAGTTACCATTGCCAAATTAAGATATGCAAACTCTGCACACAACTCTTTGGGCAATTGAGTCGCATAGGCCATATTGACATAGCTCTTTCTACTCAAGGCATCCGCTACTACATTAGCTTTACCCGGATGGTAGTGTATTTCCAATTCATAATCTTTGATTAATTCCAACCATCGACGCTGCCTCATATTCAAATCTGACTGACTGAATATATATTTTAGGCTTTTATGATCTGTATAAATTTTAGTCTTATGTCCAACCAAATAATGCCTCCAAATCTTGAGAGCATGCACGACGGCGGCTAACTCTAAGTCATGAGTCGGATAATTTAACTCATGCTTTCTCAGCTGCCTCGACGCATAGGAAACAACTCTGCCCTCTTGCATCCGAACACAACCGAGACCTTGTTTTGAAGCATCACAATAGATAGAGAAGCTTTTAGAGAGATCAGGTAGGGTTAGCACTGGTGCGGTGGTTAGTCTCTTTTTCAACTCTTCAAAACTGGCTTGACACTCCTTTGACCATATAAACTTTGCATTTTTCTCTAACAAAGCAGTCATTGGTTTTGCTAATTTGGAGAATCCTTCAATGAATCTCCGATAATACCCAGCCATTCCTAAGAAACTCCGAATCTCACTCACATCCTTAGGTGGATTCCAATTTAGCACGTCTTTTACTTTCTTAGGATCAACGGCTACTCCTCCATTGGAGACAATGTGGCCAAGGAAAGCAACTTCTTTCAACCAAAATTCACACTTACTAAGCTTAGCATAGAGTTGGTGTTCTCTAAGTTTTTGGAGTACTAGCCTCAAATGTTCCTCATGTTCCTTCTCATTTTTAGAGAAGACTAATATATCATCAATAAATACAACCACGAACTTATCCAGATATTCCATGGACACTTTATTCATCAGATACATGAAATAAGCAGGTGCATTTGTCAGACCAAAGGACATGACCGTGAATTCATATAACCCATATCTAGTGACAAAAGCTGTTTTAGGAATGTCAGACTGCCTTATTCTCAGCTGGTGGTATCCAGATCGGAGGTCGACCTTGGAAAACACACAAGCTCCTTTCAATTGATCAAATAAGTCATCTATTCTGGGTAATGGATACTTATTCTTAATAGTCACTTCATTGAGAGATCTGTAATCTATGCACATCCTTTGTGTTCCATCTTTCTTTTCAACAAACAACACAGGTGCTCCCCAAGGTGATGAACTAGGGCGCACATAACCTTTTTCTAACAGTTCTCCTAGTTGTTTCTTAAGCTCTGCTAGTTCATTCACTCCCATTCTATATGGTCTCTTAGCTATGGGTGCAGTACCAGGTAAAAGTTCAATTATAAACTCAATATCTCGTTCAGGTGGCATACCTGGCAACTCATCAGGGAAAACATCAGGATATTCATTTACTATCTGCATCTCTTCTATAGGTGTGCCTTGCATCTGATTAACCGTATAATATTGTTTAGCTGACATAGACACTTCTACATCAATTTGTTCCCCTGACGGTGATGTTAACTGCACTGTCTTGTTATTACACTGAATAACTGCTTGCATTCGTTTCATCCAATCCATGCCCAAAATAACATCAATTCCCGATGAATTTAGAACCACAGGACTAGCTGTAAATTCTACCCCCCTTAAGATGATACTCACTAATGGACATCTAAGGGTGGCTTTCATTTCAGCTCCTGGTGAGCTAACTAGCATGGGATTTTTCAATGCACACATGGGTATATCATACTTCTTGACAAATGAATAGGCAATAAACGAATGTGATGCACCCGAATCAAATAAAACTGAGGCAGGATTTGAGTTGACCGGAAACATACCAAGCATCACGTCCGGTGGCTCCTGTGCAGCCTCGGCGGTGACATGGTTCACCCGGCCATGGACATAATTCTGCTGCGGCTTCGGGCCTTGCCCATGATTACCTTGACCATTCTGACCTAGCTTCTTAGGACATCTATTAGAATAATGCCCCGGCTCACCACAGTTGAAGCATCTGTTGTTGTTGACAGGAAGAGGCGTCTTTGGTGCACCATTCTTCGTGGGAGTATCGGGTGAATTTCCCTTCATAGGAGCATTATTGGTCTGCTGTGGACGATAGGCAGGTGCCTTGTACTGTTGCTGCCGCTGATATGATGGACGCTGCGGATATTGCCCACGGTTGACAAAGCTAGACTGTCCCTGAAATCGCTGCTGGGAATAGCCTTGCTGATTGTTGGAGTGAAAACGAGAATTGTTCCCAGAATGCTGCCCCTGAAATTTTCTTTTCTTTTCATCTATTTCACAGCGCTTGCTTTCAATTATTATGGCCTTATCCACCAGATGCTGGAAGCTAGCAAAGCTGTGAGAGAGTAGTTGGTATTGCAAGTCATCATTTAGACCATCCATGAATAATTCCTGTTTCTTAGCGTCATCTTCCACTTCCCCAGGTGCATAGCGAGATAGCTGTGTGAATTTGTCACGATATTCAGTGACAAGCATGCTACCTTGCTTCAGATTCAAGAACTCCTTCTTTTTCATTTTCAGTAAGCCCTCTGGCACATGGTGAGAGCGGAAAGCAGCACGAAACTGTTCCCAAGTGATTTGCACACCTTGCGGCTGGCCAAAACGGAAAGAGTCCCACCAATCTAAGGCTGCCCCCTGAAGCTGACCAGATGCATATAAGACCCTTTCCCTGTCATCACACTGAGCAATCTCTAGCTGCCTCTCAATGGCGCGAAGCCAATCATCGGCTTGAAGCGGTTCAGTGCTGTGAGTAAAAATGGGTGGTCGGCCTTTCAGAAAATCACTCCTCCTGTCACGAGCCTGAGGAGATGGGTTGCCTTGGTTGTTGTTCTGCATATTCTGAATATTTTGGGCCAGTTGCTGCATAATCTGCGTCTGCATCATCATAAGTTGCTCCATGGTAACAGGTGGTGGTGGCTGTGGGTTCTCATTGTTGTTTCCAGTGCCTGCGGTCCTCCTAGTGTCAACCATCTGTATAATATATATACCAAAATGAGTTCCACATGATCATCTAGGAAGAGTATTTGTTGATGAACAGTATGGTACGAGATAGTTCAGCAGTAAGACAAAGGATATACTTGCATCTAAATGAAAGATAACAGTCTGAATCTTCACTGCTTGGAAGAAAAGACAGCAGTGCGGTAAAAAGATCATAACGCTGTCTTTGTTTAACATCTGCAGGCAAACCATATATTGCTGGAAAGAGTACGAAATTTCCCACATCTTTTATTCAGAACACATTCTCAGATTCTAACGTTTACCCTGGTAAAAACAGATTAGAAGCAGTGCTGTTCCAGTTTTCAGGCTGCGCAGTTAACTCGAATTGAAACAGCCATATCTCACAAACCAGGATAGCTATCAGGGTGAATCCAGTTGGAAATGAAAGATTAAGAAGTCTACTTGCTCCCATCAAAATTTCAGAATTTTTTTGACTGAATAATTCTCAAGATAAAATTGATAAAGACAGATGACTCAAAGAAAACAGATCTGGACAGCAAGCTGATAGATAACCCAACAATTTATTTGACCCAAACCTTACACCCTAAACTTGTTTTAGATGATTGTGGACATGCCCCACAACTCATCTCAGTCAAGCAAAGAACCAAATCATCCATTTAGCATTATTACAAGCATCCAAGCATGGAAATGCAAAAGTTCATGACACGACTCGACTTGAAATTAAATCGCTCTAGCGCTCTTATTACATTTTGATAGGCAACTCCTAGATGTCCAGCGTGGTGTGAGTGTTATCAACGTCTCTGTTTCTTGGAGGTGATGCTGCAGGAACTTGAGGTGGCTCTTGATTGATGCCATAGAGCTGCCTCCTCAGCCTAGCATTCTCGTGACTGAGCCTCAAGTTATCCTTTCCCATGGTGTCCAGCTCATCCAAGGCCTGATCCAAACAAGTGTTGATCTTACTCATATACTCAAGAGTGGGAGGCAACCTGGCATTTTCTTCTCCCAGTGGTGCAGCGATGGCACAGCTCGACTGTCCACTCCGGCGGCGAGGAAAGTAGCGCTCAACCTCCCAAGCAATGGCCTCCCAATGCTTTGCACGATGCACCATGTATGCTTGCCTAGCAGCATCAGCAACAGCAGCAGAGCAAAGATAGCGGCCAGAAATGGCACTATGGATGCTACGCACCCTGCTCCCCACACGGATGTGCACTTCAGTCATGTTGAAACCCAAGTACTGCGGGTGAGTCCAGTGCTCTGTCCTGTACTGCACAACAGCCCTGGGACGGAAACGGCGCACAAGGGAGACTAACTTCGGGTGGAAGTAGTCATCACCATGCAGGTTGTAGTAGATATCAACCTTCCATCCCTCGGACAAAAGAGCCTGGCGCTGCGGGTCTTGGTTGTTGCCATTGCCATTATTATCATCACCTCCACCGGCACCATTGTTGGACCCCCGTGAGCTGCCATCATCATCGTCAGAGTCGTCAGAGCTGTCAGAGCTGTCATCTCCATTATCGCCATCGGGGTCGCCAGCTCCCTCCTGGCCCCCCTGTGGCGCAGTCTCCTCAATCACATGCTTGTCCTCAGTCTCTGGTTCCACCGGTTCTTCCTCATCCTCTATGTCCATGGGCTGAACCTGCTCCTGCTGCTCGGGCTGGTCCTCCTCCATGGGCTGCACCTCAAAATCATCCTCCTGCTCTCGCAGCTGCTGCAGCATGTGCTCGGGCACAGTCTTACCAATGGTGACTCTCACCAATGGGGGGATGAAACCTCCAGCGCTCTTGCGTGCAGTCTGCTTAGTGTGGGCCATCTATAATATAGAAATGATGAGGATTAGGACAAGGATATTTTTGCAATAGACGTAGACAGAATATAAGCAATAATTTATATAATAAATTAAATCAACAAAATAAAAGGATATGAATCTAGGTATCGCCCATTTCTCTCTAGGTTGTTCGTCCTACAGTCAGGTTAAGCTTTGATACCAATTTGTCGCACCCAGTTTTGCATAATAAAACCAAGTACACATATATGCGTGCCCAGGAAGTCCGAACGCATACATATAATACAAATTGCATAATATCAAAGTAAAATACTTTATTACATCGAATATTCATTACATTATTCATAAGTCTTGCTCAAAGGCAACATTATTACATAAGCGGAAAACATGACCCAAGTTGCCACAGGGACCACTGACTAGGGAAAAACAACTAGAAGTCCTGGGTGTCTTCAGGATTCTCCTCAAATCCACCATCTCTTACCCATCCGGGATTTTCATTGAAATTACGACAAGTGTAAGCGCACCATGCTTAGCAAGTATTACAAAGGGTTCATGAGGCTCAAAAGGGCTGACTCGGTTTAATAGCAGTTCGCAATTTTAAGTTGATCAAATTTTAAAACTTACCTCTACTTTTAGTGAGTAAATCCCATCCCATTAGTATTATTGTAATTACGTCAACATCTTATCATAATCCAGTGAATAAGGTAAACCAGAACATAATCAAGAAGGATCCAGGCCGCTCATGTCCGTGAGCTCGGCTGATATATCAGGTTAAAGAATTCTGCAGAATTTGTACAACTTTACCCGCCGAGTCGTGATTCCCAGTTGCCGGGGGTCATGAGCCCCACTAGACCTCCTCTATGGAAGAATGGCAGGGTTTCACTATGAAACCTTTCCCTAGACACCCTAACAAGTTAGTGGCCGCGAGGTTTCAATGGCAAGTGTGCACAGACGTATCCCCCTCCAAAATTTCCAAAACAAGTGTAAGTGGTCGCAGCACTATACACAAGGCGGGAACATCCGTGACCCCACGAGGCACCCCCCTCTTGCGCCTTCCGGTAACCACTAACAAGCTAGAGACATACTAGTTATATGGTTAAGACCAGAGCCATTTAGTTCTCGGGGTTGTACGAAACCTCCTAGGTGGCCGCTTCAGGATTAAGCCCTAATACCTTGTTACTAAAAAGCCTCATTTTAAATATCATTCCATATATCATCAGTCAAATTATTATCTTATTTTGGTTATGCGCGGCAGCATCTATCCAACATGCATAAACCCATCCCAAAAGGTAACAAGGATATATGGATCAAATCATAATAGGGACAAACTCTAAAGGTACTTCAATTTAGACACATGCATATGAATGAATTATAAAAGTTCATAGGTAACAAGGAGCCTTTGTAAACACTTGCCTTCCTCAAAGTTTTGTTCCTGGTACTGCTGGTCAGCAAACTGCTCTTCGACAAACTCGGACTGATCACTTTCTAATTGAGATAAAAATCACCACACAAGCATCCAAACCAAGCCATACATGCATACAAATAAGTTTCTATTAGAACAGTACACCAACAATATAAATAGAAAATAAAATATTTATAAATCTATTCTACGCACCGCTACGAACACGTGAGCGTAAAAAGCAACTAAAACGGATCTACGGTTAAAAAGTTATGAGCTTTTGAAATTTTAGATACATTGTTTTGTTTTAAATATACATTATTTGGAAAAAAATATGGTTACCAAAATGTCTACAGACTACTCTTTTTGTAAATTTCTATTTTTCTAGAATTATTTTAGTACACAAAAATCAAATTTATGATATAATAACCAAAGACTATAGCATCGACAAATGAAAATAAATTAAATTTATGAATGAAAACTCAACTGAGAATTTGGACAATTAGGCATAGATTATAACGTGCAAATCATGAGATGCACACGACTCGTGAAACAGTAGGTTCAGTCAAGAAAACATCAAGGGTCAGTGCAAAAATGAGTGAGTCTGTACGGTGGAATGTGTCCATGGTCCATGGACCAGGGAGGGTTTGTGAGAGCGGTCCACCATGAACCATGACCATGCTAAAGATGTATTTAGAGTGTATTTCTGGATTTGTTTTTCTAAAGAAAAACGGCCACAAAAATGAATGATATTGGTGTGACAGCATACTGACATCAGCAAGCTAGTTATTAACAATGGAAACCAGGGCACGGACGACTTCTGGCTGCTTGCAATCGTCGGTCATGGCGCTGTGCAGAGCATGTGCAATGGCCGATAGGAGAAGCGCAGGCGTGGCTCCTCTGTTCGGCTAGCTGTGCTTGGCATTGAATGGGTCGCGGTACAGCATCGCACGGAACTGGGTGTTCCCATGGCCGATGCCATGGCCGACGACGGTCCGAGCTCACGGCAAACGCCGATTCGGCAAACCTGACGGCTAAACGCGACGCAAACTACACCAAAGAGACGAGCATAGCACGGCGAACTTGAGGATGGGATTGCAGGGTCGGAGATCACACCGGAGCAGCACGCTGCATGGCGGCGGCGCCATTGCCGGCGGCAACTCGAGCTCGCCGGAGACGCGCAATCCGGCGCTCCGGGACCCGAATCGCATCACGGGATGCACTTAAATAACGAGAAAGACATCACTAACCCGATGGGGCTAACTGCGAGTACAAAAATCATGCCGAGAGGGCGGTCCTCATGGCGGTGCGCCATGGACAGCGGGACTGAGCTCCCGCGGACGTGATGATTCAGTGCGGGAAAAGGAAAACTAAGGGCACTGGAAAGACTAGAGATATACCGCGATTCCAACGAGACGATTCACGGCGTCCGAGGGTGCTCCGAGAGCTCCGGCGACGTGAGGCTACGGATCAGAGAGAAAGACACCGCCGGTGAATTCGATCTTCAGTGATTCATAATCAATTTGGAAGGGGAAAGATACCTACGGACGCATCACTTACTAGCGAAACACCGTAGCATGAAATCGTCAATGATTTAGGCTCCAGACCCAGGAATTGGAGGTGGCAGTGCGTGTGTGCGACTGAGGGGGCGAAAGGAAGAGAGTGGGAGCTCGGCTGTGGGTTTTATAGATGGACAGGGGCGGTTAGAGCATGGAGGTTACGCTCGGTTTCACTGCAGTGCTTGAATACGGGCTTTGATGGCCGGCTTTGAAGAGCTTTCATGCACGGTCATCAATCGTGGAGTGAAGAAGCAGTGATGAATGCCCTGCTCGTTTTCTGGCTTGAGGAAGGAGAAGGTGCTATGCCACTGATGTGTGGGGACAGTGGCGCAGTGAGAGTGGGAGAGAGTGAGCACGTGTGGGCAAGTTGGGCTTGCCCACTTGAGTTTGCCGGCCTGTGGCACAGCTGGCTGGCCCGTGCGCTCTCCAAGTGAAAGGAAAATGGGAAAAGGGCCGGCTCGGCTGGCTTGGGCTGGTTTCAGGGTTGGGCTAAATAGAGAGAAGAGAGTGGGAGAGAAAAACAAAAGCTTTTATTTTTCTCTAGCTGACAAACCAAGTCAAATTCAAAATAGATTTTGAAACCACTTCACTCAACTTGACTAACACTCAACCAAAAATAATATAATCCAGCATGAATGCAACAAACATGTTTCTAAACCCTATATTTTATTTTTATTTGTTCAAAAATTTGTTATTTGGTCTATGTTTAATGCAAAGAAAATTAAATAAAGCCAAATTAAATTCCTATTTGCAAAGGGTAATTTTTAGGGTGTTACACCGTCTCTGAGGATGCAGGAGATTGAGGCCACTCCAGAGCTAGCTGTAGCACTCGACTACGTCAAGCGCCTGACCATGACCGACGACGAGATCTAGGCAGAGGATAGCCGCATCCCCGACGCCGTACTCGACCTTATGCACCAGTAGCTTATGGGACCCTGCGTGGCCCTTAGTCCAGTACTACCATGAGTTATCCTGTCATTAGCTATCTGCGCATAGCACGATCTTCACAGCAGCTAGGAACATCCTTTATGTAATAATAACCCATGTGATGAGTGACATTTGAATCTTATGCTCCTTATGGTTCTCTATGCTTCTTTGGTTGAGTGTAGGATAGAATGAAAAATGTTTTAATTCATTTAAATCATTGAAAACATCTAAATCCTACTTAAACCACTACATAATTATCACTGCACTGAGCACATACCTAATATTTTTAGATGTCGATGAGACGTTCCGCGCGTCTGGAGAACCGCCAGCCCTCTCCCGCACCTGCGCCAGGACGCGGGCGTGGTCGTGGCCATGGACGCCCAGCTGGCAGGCGTGCTGGAGTCAACCTGGAAGAAGAGCTGCGCCGGGCAGAGGATGCACCGCCGGTGAACGATCCGCCACCACAGGGCGAGAATGTGCCTCCGCCACCTGTGCCACCGCCACCGCCGCCGCCACCGACGTTGGCGGAAGTGA
Source organism: Eremochloa ophiuroides (assembly GCA_038502445.1). Classification (NCBI taxonomy): domain Eukaryota; kingdom Viridiplantae; phylum Streptophyta; class Magnoliopsida; order Poales; family Poaceae; genus Eremochloa; species Eremochloa ophiuroides. The sequence continues at coordinate 62,379,787 of JAHLJS010000006.1, forward strand.
TGGCTCAGCAGACCCAGCTGTTGAATGCCATTGCTACAGGGATGAACAGGCACCATGGGCCACCCCAGAACGACTTCCAAAGGAAGCTGGAAGGATTCCTGAAGCTGAGGCCACCCACCTTCGACGGGACCGACAGCGATCCCCTCGCTGCCGACGACTGGCTTAAGGAGATGGAGAAAAAGCTGGACCTAACCACTTGCTCCGACGAGGAGTGTGTTGGGATTGCTAGCCATCAGCTGACAGGTGCTGCACGAGCATGGTGGGACAACTACACCAGCACTCACGAGGACCCAGCCCGCATTGACTGGGATGAGTTCACCGAGGCTTTCCGTAACCACCACATTCCTGAGGGAGTTATGGAGGCCAAGGAGAACGAGTTTCGCAACATCTCCCAGGGAGCCGACCGGATCCACGAGTACACCACCCGCTTCAACTGCCTACTCCGCTACGCACCTGCGTCTTGCGTGAGTTCCGAGAAGGAGAAGATGTACTACTACAGGAAGGGTCTACAGACCAAGATCAGATTGGCGCTCTCAGGCAACAAGAGCTACACCCTTCGCGAGTTGATTGACCGCTGCATTGAGATCGAGAAGGATCGTATGGAAGCGCGCCTGGAGTTCGAGGCCCAGAACAAAGGGAAGAAGCGCCGCTCTGAGGGACCCGCTCGCACTGCTCCACCCCAGAGACAGCGAACGGGTGCACCTCCGCCTTTCCGGACTCACCAGGGACCTCCTTCAGGTACGAGCCGTGGTGGTGGTACCTAACAGCAACTACCGCCGCCCCGCTCAAACATACCCTGCGCCGACTCGGACCGTGCAAAACACACCCGCCCCGGCTACCAACACGCCGAGGACAAGCAACTGGAAGGCTCCTGCGACAACCCCAGCAGGCAGTGCGCCTTTCACTTGCTTTGGATGCGGGAAGCCTGGACACCGTGTGGCTGCGTGCCCCGACCTCAACCGCGCACCAGCAGCTGCATAGGGCACACCAAACAGGGGATCCGCTACCCGTGGAGGGCTGAACCACATGACCGCTGAGGAAGCTGAAGCTGCTCCTGATGCTGTGTACGGTACGTTCCCAGTACAGGGTAACATGGCTACAGTTCTGTTCGATTCGGGAGCTACATGTTCATACATTTCATCTGTATATGCACGTAAGCATAACATACCTGTAACCCCGAGAGCAAACCCCATCCTAACTAGCTCACCCTTAGGTACCTTCAGAAGCATCCACATATGTAAGGGAGTGATAATCACAATCGAGGGACTTGACTTTCGAGCTGACCTAACCCTACTACCCTCCAATAGCTTAGATGTCATCTTAGGCATAGACTGGCTAACCAAACACCGGGGAGTGATATCCTGTTCACCTAGATATGTCCAAGTAAACCACCCTTGGGGAACAGCTGTCCGATGTGTACCCCAAACCGAGAGAGTCCAAGCCCTCCTATGTGCCCTGGAGACTAAGGCAGATAAGATAGAACTGACATTCAGAGATGTGCCAGTGGTCTGTGAGTTCAATGACGTGTTTCCAGAAGAGTTGCCAGGTATGCCACCAGATAGAGATGTGGAGTTTGTTATAGAGCTGATGCCAGGGACTGCACCAATTACCAAAAGGCCCTACAGAATGTCGGCTGATGAGTTAAAGGAACTCAAGAAGCAGCTGGGGGAATTGCTGGAGAAGGGCTTCATTAGGCCTAGTGCCTCGCCCTGGGTATCTCCTGTCTTGTTTGTCAAGAAGAAGGATGGCACGATGAGGATGTGCATTGACTACCGGAATCTGAATGCGGTCACAGTCAAGAACAAGTACCCACTGCCCCGCATCGATTATCTGTTAGATCAATTGAGTAAGGCCAAGTACTTCTCAAAGATCGATCTCCGATTAGGGTACCATCAGATGAAGATCAGGGAAGAAGATATTCCGAAGACTGCGTTTGTCACTAGATATGGGCAATATGAGTGCACAGTAGTCTCATTCGGACTCACTAATGCTCCAGCATACTTCATGAACATGATGAACAAGATCTTCATGAATGAGCTAGACAAGTTTGTGGTGGTATTCATTGATGATATACTGATTTATTCAGCCACAAAAGAGGAACATGAACATCATCTGAGGACCGTATTGGAGAGACTGTCTCGCAACCAGCTATACGCCAAATTCTCCAAGTGCGAATTCTGGCTAGAGGAAGTTGCTTTCCTTGGTCACGTACTGTCAGGAGAAGGAGTTGCAGTGGACCCAGCCAAGATTGAAGCTGTGAAAGAGTGGGAGCAACCCTGTAATGTGTCAGAAATCCGAAGCTTTTTGGGACTTGCAGGATACTATCGCAGATTTATTGAAAATTTCTCTAAGATTGCAAGACCCATGACGAACTTGCTGAAGAAAGAGAACAAGTTCATATGGACTCCTGAATGTGAGAAGAGTTTCCAGACCTTGAAGGAGAAGCTCACTACTACACCTGTACTATCCCTACCTGATATTCACAAAGATTTTGTTGTATATTGTGATGCCTCTCGGCAAGGTTTGGGCTGTGTGCTAATGCAAGATGGTAGAGTGATAGCTTATGCCTCGAGACAGATGAGGGAGCATGAACAGAGATACCCGACTCATGACCTAGAGCTTGCAGCCGTAGTGCATGCACTCAAGATTTAGAGGCACTATCTGATAAGCAACAAGTGTGACATATACACCGATCACAAGAGCCTGAAGTACTTCTTTACACAGGAGGATCTGAACATGAGGCAGCGCAGATTGCTGGAACTAATCAAGGACTATGATCTGGAGATCCACTACCACCCAGGGAAGGCGAATGTTGTGGCCGATGCACTCAGTCGCAAGGGCCACTGCCATACTCTCATCGCCGAGTCTATGCCACCTGAGCTCAAGAAGGAATTTGATGCATTCCAACTCGAGATTGTATCCCACGGCATGCTGAATGAGCTTCGTGTTGAGTACAACCTCACCTCTCGAATCCGTGAAGCACAAAAGAACTGTCCTGAGATAGATTACATTCGAGGTTTGATGAAGCTGGGAAGAGGCCCTGAGTATCGAGAGGATGAACAAGGAACAGTCTGGTTCAAGGATAGAATTTGTGTACCGAGTGATTCAGCTTTACAGGAAGAAATTCTGTCGGAGGCACACGATTCCAAGTACTGCATTCACCCATGTTCAGCCAAGATGTACCAAGATCTGAAGAAACATTTTTGGTGGGAGAACATGAAGGCTGATGTTGCGGGACATGTGGCAAGGTGTGACACTTGCAGCAGGATCAAGGCTGAACATCAACGACCCGCAGGACTATTGCAGCCAATTGCTATACCGGAATGGAAGTGGGAATGTATATCCATGGACTTCATAGTGGGGTTACCCCGATCCGGGAACGGGTATGACTCCATTTGGGTAATAGTCGATCGGCTGACCAAAGTGGCGCACTTCGTACCGGTCAAGAGAAAATTCCGAGCCGAAAGACTAGCAAATCTGTACATAGAGAACATTTTGAAGCTTCATGGAGCACCCTTGAGTATTATATCTGACAGAGGCTCACAGTTTGTGTCTCAATTCTGGAGTTCTTTGCATAAGTCCATCGGGACCAAACTCGACTATAGCACAGCTTATCACCCCCAAACAGATGGGCAAACTGAGAGAGTGAACCAAATCCTGGAGGATATGCTCCGTGCCTGTGTGCTAAAATACGGAGAGAGTTGGGAAAAGTGCCTACCTCATGCAGAGTTTTTGTATAACAACAGCTATCAAGCAAGCATCAAGATGTCACCATTCAAAGCCTTGTACGGGAGACCTTGCAGGACCCCGTTGATGTGGTCGGAACCCGGGGAGAGAGCATTCTTTGGCCCTGCCAAGATTGTAGAAGCAGAGGAAGGCGTAGCACAGGTTAGAGAAAATTTGAGGATTGCACAAAGTAGGCAAAAGAGCTATGCAGATAGAAGACGTAGAGAGCTTGAGTTTAAGGTTGGGGATTATGTCTACCTTAAGGTACCTCCACATCGCGGCACCGTCAGATTTCACGTGAAAGGGAAGTTGGCACCAAGATATGTTGGGCCATACAAGATCTGTAAAAGGATTGGGAAGCTTGCTTACAAACTAGAACTACCGGAGGAATTATCTGGAGTACACCCTGTGTTCCATGTCTCACAATTAAGAAAGTGTTTGAAGCTTCCCGAGGAGCAAGTTCCTACGGATGCACTAGATCTGCAAGACACACTTGAATACAAGGAACATCCGATCAAGATCTTGGCACGGGATACAAAGGAGACGCGAAACAAGACCATTCCGATGTGCAAGGTACAGTGGAGCAATCACACTGAACGAGAAGCCACTTGGGAAAAGGAATCGGACCTGCGGATTATGTTTCCTTATCTCTTCGAAGGGTACGTCATCTCTTGAATCTCGGGGTCGAGATCCTAATGAGGGGGAGGACTGTAACAACCCTGAAAAATCCACACACCAAAAACCACAACCAATTAAAATTTTTGAGTTTATTTATCCAGATCCATTGCTTGTGCATGCATGTAGGAATTAAATTGCAAATAAGTAATGTGTTGGTGTCACTTGTATCCTAATACATTTCCAAATTAAGTTAATAATCCATGCTGCATATTTGTATTCATATTACAATTTATGCTTGTATTTATATATAATGAATATTGGTTCAAATATATATATGTACCAATATACACAAAGAAATTAGAAAAGGAAAAAGGAAAAGAAGAGATGAGAGGAGAGGATTCCAGCCGGCCTGCTGGCCAGCCCAGCTAGCCCGAACTTCTCCTTCTTTCCTCACTTGCGCTCGCACACCGAGCCGGCCCACCAGCGCGAGGCCCAGTAGGCACACGCGCGCGCAGCCCAGACACGCACGCAGCGCCACTCGCAGCCGCTGCCAGCCCGGCCCCGCCTGTCAGCTGCCGCGTTTTCCCCCTTCTCCTGTTCTTCTTCCTCGCGCGGAGGAGGGCATGCGAAATGCGTGACCCCGGACCCACGAGACCGACAAAGCCACGCACGGGCAGGCCTGTTCCCCGCTTGTCCCCCTGCCTTGGCCACCAAGGAGCGCCGCGACCGCGACCAGAGCCCTAGCACCAAGCGTCCGCAGCCCTCTGATCTGCCGAAACCGATCTCAACCGTTCGCCATTGAAGCCATGCCGAGCTCGGCTATAAGTAGGAGCACCGTGGAGCCCTAGACCTCAACCCACACCCCGCCGCCGCGCTGCGGCACAGCCAACCGCATCCCACCGCGCCACTGAGAGACAGGGAGGAAGCGGAGCAGAGAAGGAGTCACCGCCGGAGCGCTACTGCGGCGGAGCACGCCGGAGCCGGAGGAGACGTAGCCACCGTCGCGGAACTGCACGGCACGGTGAACAACTGCACGGCAACGACTCGACACGGCCCTGCTATCCCATCTACACCGGCACCACGGTGAGTCGCTGGAGCTCTCCCATGCCAACCTCGCCTTGCTGTTCGCCATGGCATTCCGCCCACGGGACGCGCAGGCACGAGCCTTTACCGGCTCAGGGAGATCACCTGCACCACACACTCACGCGACCGGCCGAAACCCCTGGACTACGAGCCTTGCTAAACCGAGAACGCAGCACGACGCGTTCTCGGCAGAACGCGCTCGCCACCGATGCGTTCCGACACCGATTCACCCGTTCCGAGCATTTTCGACTAGTATCCGTGTAGGTTAGAGCGTCGTGGAGCACCGCCACGACCCCTCGAGCGAGCTACGCGGATCTAAGCGCTAGAGGAAGCCTCGTCCGCCCTGCTCGTGTGCGCCGCGACCTCACCGGAGCTCCGCCGCGTGCCGAAGCCAGGAGGAGACCCCGACGTGACCCCAAAGCCGCCACCGATGAACCATAGGCCTTTCTGACTATGCGAATCGAAGGAAGCCGCAACCAATCGAGCCAAACCGTGACCGTAGTCGCCCCGCCGTTGCTCACCGCCGCCGGAGTTGCGCTGCCGATTAGGGTGGGCATTCCAGGGCCGGTCAAGCCTAATTAGAGGCTTAAACCCTGTCGCTGATAGCCGGGAAGGTGTAACCACCCATCTGGAGGTCCTCAGTTTACCATCGGAGCCAAGTCGGCGAGACGAACTCACCACCGGCGACCAAATTACCCTAATCCTATGTCTGAGAACCTAAACCGACCCTTTTTGGCCCTTGGTCACTTCGCAAGACCGGCGATAAGCCATCGAAGCCATCTCCGGACACTGACGAGCTTACCCGACCTCCACCGAGCCTCACCGCCGCCAGCGACCTGTTGGGAGTCTTCGTCGAACACTTGGAGGGCGTCGGTGTGAGCTCAGGCGTGCCCACTCTCAACGGCAGCACATGCACAGACTCGAATCACCGTGAACCACTACGGGAAGCCGCGCGGTGCACCAAGTCCACCATGAACCCGGCCTGTGGTCCACCGACCGCAACCGCGCGCCCATGATGCACCGAGCGCACCGTGAACCAACCCCGCTGCGGATTAGAAGCCACCACGTGGCGCGACCCCGTGTTGACACGTATCGGTGATGACGTCATGCCGACGTCTTGATGACGTCATCCGACCCCACCCGACAGGAGCCTGTTGACCAAGTAAACGCTGACGTCAGCAATGACGGCATGCTGACGTCAGCAGACCGTGGGCCAGCCGGTCCGTTGACTTGGTCAACATGAACAGTGCCCCGACCAATCCTGTGCTGCCACGTGTCACCCCCTGGTACTTTGGCCATTTTTCCATTTTCAGAAAATAGGACAATCTTCGGAAATTCATAACTTATTCATACGATGTCCAAAAATTGCGCACCATATATCAAAATTCTCAGAAAAATGAGATCTACAATCTAAGACTATGTTTATTTGGGTCTTTATTTTATTGGATTTTTCTGAAATACTCTGTAGGAGTCGCTGACGCGACTATTTCGTGTTCGATTTCAGAGCCAGAGGAGAATCTGACTGAGGAAGACGACCACGAGTACCTTCAGGAGCTAGGAGACGACTACGAAGGTGCCACGTCCCACCATATCGTTAGATCCTATTTACGCATTGCTAATGACATTGTTGCCATTGCTTTATGATTATATGTTATGCATAGGTTGCATGATAGTATATTTGAATTCCCTGCCTTGTTAAGACTTTACCCTGCTGTCCGCTGCTAGGTTAGCTGCTGCTTTAATACTGTTACTCTTCCACTACTTACTACTTGCTATGTGCCATGTGGTGGAATTGGGACGGTGTATATGTGAACTTGATTATAACCACTGGGAGAGAGTGCTGCGTGCGTCTTGGGTGCGTGGTTAGGGTTGATGTCGACCAAGTGGGATATGAGACAAGCCCGTGGGGCAAGTCGTGCCAGGGGTGCAACATGGGCATCCCCACGCGAGATACCTGTGGCGGATAAAGTTGTTGAGGAGGTTCTGTGTGGGATAGCCTTGGTGGTTTGAAGCCCGTGGACGGAGGTGCTGTGATGGCACGGGGAGAGTATCCCCTAAGTGAAGATGCCTGCTTAGTCAAACCTAGGATGGACTAGTTTCAGGTTCAAGGGAATCCTTTTCTACTCACTCGCTTCTGATGGGCGGGAAACGGCTGTACTACTTGGTAGGACGGTGCCACTACTGCTAGGTTGAGAGGTGATAAGGGTGGGCGGAGACTGTCGATGGGTTCCTGTTCCGTTCTAGATGCGCAGTACCACTGGATGGGCCCGGTACTACGTCTCCCAGTCTCAGCATAACGGTGTTGGATCCGGAATACCACAGGGCTGAGTGGTAGGGTGGCATCGACCTAGGCAAGCAAGCACCCGGAATTCTGCCTAGGTGTTTGCACAACACCTATGATGGCTAATCTTGTGAGTAGTAAAACCTCTGCAGAGTGTGCGGTTGATCGATCGATACATATGCCGACTCGTCGACTTTGGACCTTTCCTGTGAAGCTTCTACTAGTGTAGTGAGTGTTCTCTTCTCCCCCTGGATGACATTTTTCCGGCAGTGTGCCCGATCCGGCAGTGTGCTGCTGAGACAGGGCCGAGAGGGAGTTGGGCCTGCCGAATGAGTGCGAGGTGTGTGAGAGGTGGTGTATGGGATGCGATTGGAATGGATTGGGTGAAGTGGGCGGAGTTGAATGAAACAAAAACTTGACTATTAAAATGATAATTACACATGCATAGGAAACCACAGCCGATAGGTCTGCTTGTACAGCCTTGCAACCACTTTCCACAAAGCAACCGCTATCATAGGTGGGCTCCGTGGCCAGTACAAAATATACTGATAAATTTGCTGTCAGGTGACGAGAAAGAGTACGACTTCGATGGAGACGATTGGGAGGAGTAGGGTCATGTGCTACACTCAAGTTGGCCGTGAAGAATGAATCGCTTCCGCATCTTATCAGTTTCTCTGAATTGTTGAATCCGCCAGTGTGGCGATGTAATAATTTATGTAAGACTCTGTTATGAACTCGATGTATGGATCCTGATATCAACTGAGATCTAGGTAATTTTATAGATTGTTCGATGCAATCTATTTAATTACAATGCGTGCCTGAGGATTTCCCTTCGCGGAAACCTAGGTCGTTTCAAGCAGCAGGTCGACGACAGGTTCTACCAGCATGAACAATGGCAGCACAGCACGGACCAACGATTGGATCAGATATATCAGGGACAGCAACAGACACAGAGCGGATTAGACTATTTAATAGATCAGATGGGATACCCGCCGTCACCTCCACCTCATTACTGAGCAACATCCAACTTGGGGGAGATCCCCGCTATGTGAGCACCTCTCACCTTTATATATGCTTTTTATTTCAGTATTTATTTCTGTCAATTTCAATATTGCTAAAAACAACAAGAAAACCAAATAAAAATTTATTTACCGCTTCCTTTAGTTATTGCATTAAATTTCTGCTTGCATAAAAATGAAAATCCAAAAAAAATAATAATAAAATAGATTGTATAATTAAGTTTGTTTTAAATTCCGCATTTAGTTTATCTTTAGAATAATTAGAACTTGAAGCTAGAGAAAAATCAAAAAGATATTTAAACTGTTTAAATATAATTTCCTACAATTGCTTAGTATTTAAATTTAAATTCTCCTACGAATTGCATGAAGTCTATCTGCCATGAAAATTTATTCTGAAACTTGATATTAGTGGGTAGCATAAGCTTTTCTAAATAATTGACGGATATGATATAAGAAGGTTTGAGTCGCTATTTACTTCATCCTAAGTGACACCTAAGCTCCAGACATTTCAAAAAAATCAAAATCAAAATAAATATAATAATTTGTTCTTCTAATATGATTTAAGTAGACTATTCTATTATGCATTGATGATTGAATTCACATGCACAAAAAGTTTTCACTCTATGCACAAGTCTCTCTCTTAGAAGTCTAACAGAGAGTGCGGGTTATAAAATTAAAAGATGCCATACCAAAGAAGTATGAGCCTGAAAGATGTCATATCAAAAAGGGTATGTGCCAAAAAAAGAGAGGAAAACAATGGGTGCAAAGACACCCGCCTGAGAGAAAAAATGGGTACAAGAAGTATCCGCTGGGAGATAACCCACACTCTTTAGAAGACAGAAAAGAGAGGATAATACATAGGAGTTCAAAAATAAAATTTAATCGCAATCACACATTCAATCATGATGTATAGCTTAGTAGTCCTCTGCAATCTTATTAGTAGACCCTCATTATTTCCAAAATAAAAACTATATACTTATTAAAAAAAATCTCTGGAGCAATGGTTGAAACAAAGGATGAAAGACTTAGTGCTTGCTTGATTATTCTATCTCTCAATTACCTAAGACTTAGTTTAAAAGCCCCACGATTGAAAAGAATAAGGATAAGTTTGAAAGCTAGATTAATGAATTTCAATCCGGAGAAGAATTTCTATTTAAATATTTAAGTATTTGTTGGGAGTTATATATTTTATCGAACCCTGAATAAATTATTTCAAGTCAACTTTGCTAAGGGACTACCAAAGACTTAGCTTGGGGGTATTGTTGACGGTCGTTAAGTACCAATTTTATACCGTCAACTAATGCCTAGGGAAGATCAATAATAGAAGCATAGGGGTTATTACTGACGAATTCCACAAGTTTTGGTGAATTGTGTATTTTCCAGGGATTATTTCAGAAAGGCTTAAAAGAAGGGTTAAAGAGCATAATTACCACGAAACTTGATCGTGACGGAAACATACTTCATCAGCAAGTTAGAAGGATCCAGAACACACCTGAAGCACCGAGGCCCGAGACCCACCAGGGTGGGGCCGGCCGGCGCCCCCTGCTAGGGTTTCAGCCCACCTTCTGGAGACTTCTTCCACCGCCTCTCTGGAGTCATATGGGCCCTTTGTTCAAGTCGGTTTGATCCCACGGCGCACGTTCATCCCACCAGGCTATAAATAAAGGGGCAGACCCCCCTCCCAGAGCACCAATTCATTCCTCCTGCTTCATTCGTCAAGAGTAGACAGAAGTTAGGGTTTCCAGAGATTACAAATAGGGCTCTAGTTCTTCAAGTTCATAGTTTAGGCGTCTAGCAAGGTTCAAGTAGAGTTGGGCGCTACGCTCGGGATTCCAGATCCGTTCGTCTGGAGATCGGTAATATTATCTTGTATCTCATTATGACTTTTCTTTATTTTAATATATTGCTACTTATTCAGTTCTTAGTTTATTCTAGTTGCATATTCGATATAGTTATGATTGGTGATGATTATTGTCGTATGATCGTAAAGCGCCTAATTCAGTACTCGATTGAGTTAGGTGGTATGCATTATGTAAACGTGGTGTCTAGATATATTGTATACCTACGGTGGCACCCTGACGTGCCGGGTCGTGTGGTAGTCCGCGTAGGTGACAGCTGCGTTGGTTCCTCTGTAGTCCACCCCCCATACGTAGGACCAGCAGAGCGCGGTCGCGAAGGTGGTGACCCTTGTGTCTTAATATCCTCATTAGATGATGCTCCTTATGATGTTTTCTGAGTTGATTATGCTATAGATGAAGATGTGTAGTGTGGCCTAGGCTGTAGACTTTGTATTTAGTAATTACATAGGTTTCCTTTACTTTAGCCGAATCTCGAGATTGTCTTTTCTACATTAGTGGGTCTCTATATTCTATCTCTAGAATACCATTTACCTCATTTACTCAGTTATCATTTACCATTTATCATTGACTTATTTATCGCTAAAGCACTAGAGTTATGGGTTATCATAGGTCTGCACATTTATCTTTCCAATTATTATAGTAGGTTATCCTAATGAGTAGAATGTCACCTTTATCCTTTTGGCATAAAATAAATCAACGATACTCGGAATACTTACCGGGTGAAGTGCTACAATAGGAGAATTATCTGTGCGCTTGCGGATATATTCTATAGTATTATTTTTAGGAGGCAAGTGAAGATTATTTTACCTTTGGTTTTTGGCATCATGTTAGGGATGATAACTTAACGTGAAGTGATGTTAAAAATACCAACAACTAACTTAATTAATCCCTTGCGTAACTCATAGCCAGATGATGTGATGGGTAAAGATGATTCTTTTGGCTGGAGATACGATCCCGATGGTGCTCCATATTGATATAAAATTTGGGATGTGGGTTCCATACTTTAAAAGGTAAAAGATAAAAGATAAAAGTATAATACAAGATTAAGACAGACTAAGCCAAAATCAGCAAACCGTTCCCCGGCAACGGCGCCAGAAATGCTTGTGGTATAAATTAACTGCACTCTATTAAAGATTATTATTATCAAGGTATCCGCAAGCGCACAGATAAAACACCGATGTAGCACTTCACCAGACAATCCCGGTTTTAATGGCTAACTAGCTATCGGCTTAACCGTAACCAGTCGAGCAACTCTGCTCCGCCCCTCCTCGCCGGCAGCGACGAGGATCCGCCCTTGCTCGCCGGCGTGACAACCCTCCGCCCCTGCTCCGTCCCCACTCGTCGGCGTCTCCGTCTTTGGGACCTTGGTCGGCGACGAGCACGCACTAGCAATCAAAGCTAGCTGCTGGTCCGCCCCTGCCAAGGCTTCGCTCGCATCGCAGGACTGCATCATGTCCCTCCAGGACTCCATGGACCTCGCCGTCAATCCTGCTTCCGTCCACGGCGTCCTCTTGCTATCTTCTCTGTGATGTGAAGTGCTCGCCATCAGGCGTTTACATTGATCAGCAGCAACTCTTCCATGATGAGCACCTTCACTGTGCACCAAGTGTTTGGCTAAATGTCTGAGTCAACTGCAGTGAACCAACCATGGGATCCTCCTCGGATCTGACTTCTCATTTGGATTTCAATCTTGGTCTGGAATTCCAAGATGAGGTTCGACGGCGCTACAAGTCTCCAGTACATCATCCTTATCCCACCCCCAGTGGCTCATTCTTCCTTCTGGTCACATTTCGTCATTTCCTGTTCCGCCTGACTGAGGATACGGTTGCTCTAGCACTGCAATCCTGTTTGGGTGGAAAAGCTCTGGACTTTCATGTTCAATTCCTAAGCAACAATCATTTTCGATTCTCGGTGTTCTTGAAAGATGTTGGCTTCTTTGTTTACAAACTCCGCAGAGTCATTACCAACATGTTTGATATCTATTTCCATCTTTGGAATAATGGCACACCCCACTGGGAACGTGAGAAGCTTGCTTGGGAGATAGAGCAAGAGAGAGAATGGACAAAGGTCCTCTTGCGCAGTTCAAAAAAGGCTGCTGCTAAGGCTTCAAAATCCCAAAAGAAAGTTAGTTTTGCTAAACAGCTGGTCTAGCAGTCCTTTCCCAAATGCTCTCTTCCACAACGTCTCAAGTTTGGAGCCTTTACAGTTGAATTTTCATGCAACGACTCTGAACCTTCTGATTGTTTGGTTTTTGGGAATGCCAAGTTGAATTTTCATGCAGATCATGATCGTGTTCTTCGGTATTCAGATCTTGAACAGCCACGGGACATGCAGCGACAGGGAGACATCCCCACTGCAAGCGATGCTAACCACTCAAAACGCAAGATTGTCTCTGGACCTTGTACTCGCTGCACGAACATGGGTCACACTCGCCTGAAATGTCCTGGTATGCTTCGGTGTTGGGCCTGCCACAATTTTGGTCACATCAAAAGAATATGCTTATCTCGTAGCAGACCTAATCTCATTTGGCAACCGAAACTTCCGAAACACAAGGACCTCCTGCTCGACCTTGACTCTCAAGCTGATTTCCCGGACCTCTCGGCATCTATTATCTCAGGACAGGAACAAGCTAATGATGACTTACATCCACCCTTACCGCCACATTTTCAGCAAGCTGAGGGCCCTGACATATGTCTTGAGGATGTTTTGGGAAGCAATGCTACAAATGATGGAAATTCATATCCAAGTGATGCCAGCTCAACTCAGATGGTGGATCATGCTCGCTTTATTGCTACACAGACCCATTGTGCAAATATGCTCATGCTCAATAGAAATGGCCTCCCGAGTGATGCTGATCTGAGACAGAGGGCTGCAGATATGCTACTCAAATGCAGTACCTCCGGGGTCCACCGTTAGGGGCAATTTTGCAGATGGGACAAGCAGCTTGACAAGCCAACAGCAGATACACCCCCTAGTCATCTTCAGGCCAATCATCATTGACACCTCTCGATTTGCACATCCTGTTGAAATTGAAGATGCAACCAGATTGGCAATTGTGCCATGGAAGCCAACTGCATATGCTATGGCCATCCAGCTCTACGCTGCCTTTGTTGAGAAACAAAATAGTACAACCCAAAAACCAGTAGTGGTTCAGCAACAACAGTCCTCTCAGAATTCAATAGTCAGCTCGGGTTTAGCTTTTGAATCTGAAACTATCCAGCCCAATGGAGGAGAAAATGCCAGTGAGAAGTCAATAAGGCCCAAGAGAGGTACAATGAGTCTGCCTACTACTGTCTCTATTCAGTCACCATCCACACCGCTGGTGGAGACAACTGCAAGACGCAGTCTGCGTCAGAAGAAGGGCAACCAAGGGTTCAAGGGGACCAAGGATGGCTTCCCGCATACTTGGCTAGAGAAGAATCCCACCAAGAGACAGAAGATCACAGCACTGCAGATCAACAGTCGGACTGGTGAACTCGGCCCAATCCAGATAGACACACTCCGTTCCTGGGGTGTTGAATGTGGTGTAGAACCTGGAGATCTCACCGATGAGGTGCTCATGCAGGCACTAGCTGATGACTCCCAGCGTGTTCATAATGAGTAACAGATCCTGGCAAATTCTATGTTGGAATATATGGGGCCTCAATGATTCCAACAAATGGGAGGCAGTAAGAAGCAAAGTCGATGAGAGTGCTTGTGCAATTTTTTGTCTACAAGAGACAAAGAAAGATGACTTTGACAGTACATTCATTCGCAACATCGCGCCCAGGAGGTTTGACAAGTTCGACTTCATTCCATCAGTAGGGGCATCAGGAGGCATCCTCCTCGTGTGGAATAGTGCTATTTTCTCTGGCCTGATCATTGACAAGCAGCGTTATGGCATTACTGCTAGATTTATTTCAAACCAAAACTCCCAGGTCTGGAAGTTGACTGCAGTCTACGGTCCTTGTGTTGAGCCCTCTAGATCTGAGTTTATATCATGGTTCAGAGGGCATCGAATTAAGGAAGAAGAGAATTGGATTTTTATAGGTGACTTCAACTTCTACCGTTCGTTGGAAAACAGAAATCGACCGGGAGGAAACATCCACGACACCTTTGTGTTCAATGATGCCATAGGTCATCTGGGACTAGTTGAGTTACCACTCAAAGGGCGTGCATTCACATGGAGCAATATGCAGCAAAACCCTTTACTAGAACAGCTCGATTGGTTTTTCACATCAGTGAATTGGACAAATGATTTTCCCCTAACAGAAGTGATCCCTCTAGCCAAAGTAACTTCTGATCATGTCCCGTGCAAGATCATGATCAACACGAGCATTCCAAAGTCAAACCTATTCAGATTCGAAAATTTCTGGACAGAGCAAAATGATTTCATCAGTGTTGTGGACAATGCTTGGGCCCAACATACAAACCATGGCAGTTCAGCTAGTAGCTTGGCGGGTAAATTCAAAAAACTCAGATATACACTCAAAGCATGGAGCAGGAACCTGTCAAATCTCAACCTACTTATAAGTAACTGCAATATTTTCATCCTTTTCTTAGATGGCCTGGAAGAGAGACGTGCGTTGTATAGCACTGAGAGAAACTTGAGACATATAATCAAGGTTCAGATTGCTAAGCTTCAGCACTACAAGCATTTGTATTGGAAAAAGAGGTACACGGTGAACAGAATCAAGCTGGGAGACGAGTGTACTAAATTCTTTCATGCTATGGCATCCATTTCATATAGAAGAAATTCTATTCCTTAGTTGCTCAATGGAGATGGAATCCCAATCAATGATCATGCAAGCAAAGCTGATATGATTTGGAACTCTTTCAAGAGTAGAATGGGAGTCTCAACTAATCCAAGTATGGCATTTGATCTTGCTGCTCTGATCCCTTCGCACCAAGATCTAAACTTGCTCTCTGTACCCTTCTCAGAGGCTGAAATAGACAACATTATCAAGAGGATGCCGTCAGACAAGGCTCCGGGTCCTGATGGCTTTAATGGGCTCTTTCTAAAGAAATGCTGGCACATTGTTAGAAGCGACTTTTATAAATTATGTGAAGATTTTTACAGCTGCCAAGTTGATCTAGAAAGCATCAATGAATCATTCATCATTCTTGTGCCAAAGAACCAGAACCAGTAACAGTCAATGATTTTCGACCAATATCACTTCTCAACTGCAGCCTCAAGGTAATCACCAAACTCCTAGCTGACCGACTCCAGTCCAAGATCCTACAGCTTGTTCACCAAAACCAGTACGGCTTCATCAAAAGCCGCACAATCCAGGACTGTTTGGCATGGTGCTTCGAATACGTCCATCAATGTAAGCAGTCAAGGAGGGAAACAATAATCCTAAAGCTTGACTTCGAGAAGGCGTTCGACATGGTTGAACACACTGCAATCCTCCATATGCTTAGGCATTTGAGTTTCCCGGAAAGATGGGTAACATGGATCAATAGCATCCTCTCTTCAGGAACCTCGGCAGTGCTCCTAAATGGAATACCGGGAAGAAAATTTAAATGCAAGAGAGGGGTTCGCCAAGGTGACCCGCTTTCTCCTTTGATCTTTGTCCTGGCTGCAGAGCTACTACAAGTGTTAGTGAACAGAGCTGCATCGCAAGGGCTTCTACACCCCCTGATCCCACAGCAAAATGATGATTATCCAATCATACAATACGCCGACGACACCCTGCTCATTATGCAAGCGGATGCAAACCAGCTGTTCTTCTTGAAGGCCTTGCTCAGAAGTTTCACAGATTCCACGGGCCTCAAAGTGAACCATGCTAAATCCCAAATGTTGCCAATAAATGTGAGCGATGAAAAACTGCAGATCCTTGCCAACACGTTTGGTTGCCAAATAGGATCACTCCCGTTTACATATCTCGGGCTGCCTATGGGTACAACAAAGCCAAGAGTGGATGATTATGCACCTCTGATGGACAAAATTGAGAGGAGACTACCAGCATGCTCATCTCTTCTATCCTATTCAGGTAGATTGCAAATGGTGAAATCTGTTTTGACGGCAACAACAACCTATGCCATGTGCACTCTAAAGCTACCAAAAGGGGTGATCGAGAATATAGACCGAGCACGCAAGCAATGCCTCTGGAGAGGTTCTGATAGATCAAAAAAGGGTGGCAACTGGGCAGCATGGCCAATGGTCACAAAGCCCAAGGAGAAAGGTGGTTTGAGCGTTCTTAATCTAAATATCCAGAATGATGCATTACTCCTGAAACACCTTCACAAGTTTTATAATAAAATGGACATCCCATGGGTTAAGCTTGTCTGGTCCAAATACTATGAAGGCAAAGTACCACATGCAAGTAGAGAGGTTGGTTCTTTCTGGTGGAAAGACATTCAGAGACTCAACACTTTGTTTAGAGGTATAGCTCGGTGCAATATTGGGGAAGGCAAGGCAGTTACTTTCTGGGGAGATTTATGGTCAGCTGGAGTGCTTGCCCATCGTTTTCCCAGGCTATTCTCCTTTGCCAAAGATGAAAACATAAGTGTTAATGTGGTTATGTCTGTTGAAGACCTTGATAGCCTATTCTTCCTTCCACTCTCACAAGAAGCATTTGAGGAGCTGGAAACGCTGACTGTTGTTCTCTCTACTCAGACTTTTGAAGAACAGAACACTGATGTCTGGACATATCAATGGGGCTCTGACAAGTACTCATCAAGGAAACTTTACAAGCTAGCATTCCAGAACATATCGGCCCACCCCATTTTCACTTGGCTCTGGAAGTCTAAATGCACGCCAAGAGTGAAGTTTTTTGCTTGGACGATCCTAGTTGACAGGATAAACACCAAAGTAATGCTGAAAAGAAGAAATATGTATGATGAAGATGAGAGCGTGCATTGTGTCCTATGCACTGAAGGCATAGATGAGG
This sequence comes from Eremochloa ophiuroides, assembly GCA_038502445.1. Classification (NCBI taxonomy): domain Eukaryota; kingdom Viridiplantae; phylum Streptophyta; class Magnoliopsida; order Poales; family Poaceae; genus Eremochloa; species Eremochloa ophiuroides. Next base: position 62,397,248 of record JAHLJS010000006.1, read on the forward strand.
ACAGGGATCATCTCTTCTTTGGGTGCTCTTTTGCAAGAAGATGTTGGGATAAAATCGGAATACAATGGAACAATGATCTAAGTCTGCACTCAAGGGTAGCATATGCAAAGCAGCAGCGGAACCTGCCATTCTTCATGGAGGCATTGATCATAGCAGCATGGGAAATATGGAAGATCAGAAATGATAGTGTTTAATAACGGGCCTATTCATGTTGGCACCTGGTTTAGGAACTTTAAGAATGAATGTTTACTTCAATCTCTCCGTTTTAAAGATGAACTTAGATCAGCCTTTTGCTTTTGGCTAGATGCTTTTAGTTAACCATATTGTAAGTCCTCTTGTAACTCTTTGTTTATTTATAAATACAAAATGAAGTGCTGTGGGGATCTCCCCCACAGTTTTTTGCCTTAAAAAAAATCCCGGTTTTAATATCGAGCCCAAAGGAACAGTAGGTGATACTGACTAATTCTATTGGCTCTTAACCCGATAATACAATCAATTCAGAAAATATCAAGAATGAGGAGATAACAAATGATTATCTATATCCGACAACCGATAAACTTTGAATAATATCGTTCTAATCGGGCAGTGAAATGAATAAGAGGCGAAATCAGAGTTTCCTCCTACCAAACACTTATACACCTATTGATCCTTTCAATGGGAAGTGGACTATAGAGGACTCAATGCAGCTATCACCTACGCGATCTACCACTATCCGGCCAATCAGGGGCCATTCACAAGTAATTATAGCCCAGATATCATGTCTACACTACAAACAACTACTTCAACCAAGGAGCTACCAAGATCAAAGCACTCAAATAGAGTTGTAAATTTAAGAACGAATAAGAACAAAAGCTTACTTGAATCAGGATGTTGAATACAAAAGTACCTCAGAACGCAACTCCGGGCGAGGGAGCTGAATCCAGACGAACACAGCTACGAAGAAGCTCCGACAGGCCGGGAGTCCTCCGAATCTCTACTCATCTACTCTATCTCTCTAATCTCTCTATTGATTGCTAGCCTAGATCTAGTGGATATCTATCTAATGCTTCAGGGTCTTCATCTCTTGATCTGGCTCACCTCCAGGGGGTCTGGCCCTCTATTTATAGGCCGGTGGGATGCACGCGCGCCGTTAGATCAAACCGAATTAACCAAGGGCCCAGATGACTCCTAATAGGCGGTGGTAGAAGACTCCAGAAGGCGGCAGGGAGGAAACCCTAGGGGGCGCTGGCCAGCCCCACCCTGGCACCGGCTGGCCCCACCCTGTGGGGTTTTGGCCCCCGTTGCTTCAGGTGTGTTCTGGACTCTTCCAGGGTCTTCGTGATGATGTTTTCTTCGCGTGCAAGTTTCGTGGTAATTATGCTCTTTAATCCTTCTTTTAAGCTTTCCTGAAAAATCCCCTAGGAAATAGACAATTCACCAAAACTCGTGGAATCTATCAGTAATAACCGTATTCTACTGGATATTCATGTTTAATACATGGATAATTGATAATAAAATTTGGATGATAACAAGTGTCAACAATCGGGGAAGTTCTTCTCTTAGGGCTTCACAAACCTTGAAGAGGGGAGAAAAGGGATGGAGTCCGCGCCTTCAAGGGACCTGGACGCCGGTAGGGAAGAGGAGCACGCCCTCCAACACTCACAGCAGCAGGACAAACAGGGGGAGAGGCGCGCGGCAGGGAGGTGCGGCGGTGTCGAGCGGCACCGTCGCCCTCTTTCTCTCGGTTTGAAAGATAGAGAGAGAGAGAGACCGAGAGAATGGAGAGAGGGAGGAACGGTCATGGGCCGAGAAGGGGATAAGGACAAGAGCCCGACCGTTCTAACTAAGGTGGCCCACGGGCCACCAAGCTGGCAAGGCGCGGCACTGCCGGGCAAAAGACCCGGCACTGCCGCGGCTAGGAGCGGCACTGCCGCCCTACCTTCCAGCAGAGAACCTAGACCCAAACTGGTCTTGACCTAGGTCATGGTTACAGGAAATTATTTGTGCAATCACTTGGTCAGAAAGACTAAGAATTAAGAGCAGTGACCAAGATTACACAAGCACACATTCAAAATAGTTTTGAAAGACATAATTGAAGTTTTCAAATCCTTTTCAAACAACCTAGCTTAAACAAACAGTTGTGTGCTAAGTTTCAAACCACATTTCGAGAATCAAGGATATTTAGTTCACTACGTAAAACGCAAAACCTTGACTCGTCGAGAGGCTTAGTAAAGATATAGGCTAGTTGCTTTTCGGTGCTCACATGGCGTATTTCGATATCTACTTTGGTTTCGTGGTCTCTCAAGAAGTGATGTCGGATGTCAATGTGCTTAGTTCTTGAGTGCCTTACAGGATTATTTGCAAGCTTTATGGCACTTTCATTGTCACACAATAATGGGATTTTGATGAAGTGACATCCGAAATCACGAAGGGTTTGCCTCATCCAAAGTAGTTGCGCACAACATGCACCAGCTGCAACATACTCGGCCTCGGCGGTGAAAAGGGCTACACAATTTTGCTTCTTAGAACTCCAAGATACCAGGGACCGTCCGAGGAATTGACACGTCCCCGAAATGCTTTTTCGATCTACTCTGCAACCGGCATAATCGGAATCCGAATACGCAAGCAAATCGAACTTAGAGCCCTTAGGATACCACAAGCCAAGGTTTGGAGTGTGTACTAAATATCTCAAGATTCTTTTAACGGCCATCAAATGGCACTCTTTCAGGTTAGCTTGAAATCTAGCACACATGCACACACTAAGCAAAATATCGGGCCTAGATGCACACAAATAGAGTAAAGAGCCGATCATGGAGCGATATACCTTGACGTCCACGGCTTTCCCTTCCTCATTAAGATAGATGTCCGTTGATTGGTATGGGAGTTTTGATAGCCTTTGCATTCGCCATGTCAAACTTCTTGAGCATGTCATGGGTGTATTTGGTTTGACTTACGAAAGTTCCTCCCTTTAGTTGCTTGACTTGAAACCCGAGGAAGAACTTGAGCTCACCCATCATGGACATCTGAAATCTCTTAGTCATGGTCCTACTAAATTCCTCACAAAAGACATTGTTAGTAGTACCAAATATTATGTCATCGACATATATTTGGCACACAAATAAATCTTTACCAACTTTGTTAGTGAAAAGAGTCGGATCAGCTTTGCCTATTTTAAAGCCTTGTTTGAGCAAAAATTCCTTAAGGCATTTATACCATGCTCTTGGTGCTTGCTGCCCATAGAGCGCCTTATGAAGTTCGTAGACATGGTTTGGGAACTTGGGATCTTCGAAACCCGGTGGCTGCTCCACATATACCAACTCTTATATTGTGCCATTAAGAAATTCACTCTTCACATCCATTTGATATAGCTTGAAGTTGTGATGGGCAGCATAGGCTAGAAGCATTCAGATTGTCTCTAGTCTTGCTACCAGTGCATATGTTTCTTCAAAGTCCAAGCCCTCTACTTGAATGAATCCTTGAGCCACCAACCTTGCCTTGTTCCTTGTCACCATTCCATCTTCATCTTGCTTGTTTCTGAAAACCCACTTGGTGCCGATGATGTTGGTGTTGGGTCTTTCAACTAGAGTCCATACTTGGTTTCTCTCGAAGTTTTTCAACTCTTCTTGCATGGCTAACACCCAATCCGGATCACCAAGTGCTTCTTCTACCTTGAGAGGTTCCAAAGAGGAGACAAAGGAGTAAAATTGATAAAAATTTGTCAAATGTGAACGAGTAGTTACCCCCTTCGAAGACTCCCAAGGATATTGTCAACGGGATGATCCCGTTGAATGGTTTGACATAGCCTTGGATGATCAATGGATTCTTGTTCTTCTTCTTCTGGCCAATCATCTTCATCTATTTCAAGAACAGGTGCAAGATCATCCCTCGGAAGCGGTGTTCTCTCAGCTATTGCAGGAGTTGATGGCTCTGCTGTCTGGAGGAGCGGCACTGCCAGGCCTGAGGCCGACACTGCCAGGCCCCCCTGCAGCAGCAGCTTCTGCAGTGGCCTTCTCTTGAGGTCCTTCCACCTCTTTAGCCTTGTCTTCTTGTGGTCTTATATCACCAATTGCTACTTGCTTGATTGCTTCACATGGTGGATCCTCCTTTCCTACAACACTTAAATCAATTTGCTCTACTTGAGAGCCGTTAGATTCATCAAATGTCACGTCCACCGTGACTTCAACTCGATCGGTGGTCTTATTGAAGACACGATAGGCATGCTCATTTGATCCATAACCAAGTAAGAGACCATCGTCAACTTTTGGTGCAAACTTAGAGGTTTTGGGCTTTTTGTTAAGTATTAAACACATGCACCCCAACACTCTAAAGTAAGACACCTTTGCTTTGTTATCGGTGAGCAACTCATATGAGGTTTTCTTCAGCTTCTTGTGGAGGTAGAGACGGTTGATTGCATGGCAAGCGGGGTTGACGGTGTCACTCCAAAAGAGATCCGGCGTCTTGTACTCATCAAGCATTGTTCTTGCCGTGTCAATTAGAGTCCGGTTCTTCCACTCTACTACACCATTTTGTTGAGGGGTGTATGGAACTGAAAACTCATGCTTGATGCCCTCTTCATCAAGGAAGCTATCAACTTGGGTGTTCCGGAATTCAGTCCCGTTGTCACTTCTTACTTTCTTGATGGGAAGCTCGAATTCCTTTTGTGCCCTTCTAATGAATGTCTTCACTTTGCCTAGTACCTGGGACTTATCATACAAGAAGAATACCCAAGTGAAACGGGAATAATCATCAACAATAACAATTCCATATTTGTTACCCCCGATGCTTAAGTAGGCCACCGGTCCAAAGAGATCCATCTGAATTAGCTCCAACGGCTTGGTGGTTGTCATGATGCTCTTTGGTGGGTGTGGTGCTCCTACTTGCTTTCCGGCTTGGCACGCGCTGCATATCCTATCTTTCTCAAAATAAACATTCGTTAGTCCAAGGATGTGGTTGTCCTTTAGAAGTTTGGCCAAGTTCCTCATCCCAACATGAACTAGTCGGCGATGTCATAACCAGCCCATGCTAGATTTTGCCACTAAACAAGTCTCAAGGTTAGCTTTACTTTTGTTGAAGTCAACTAGGTAAAGCTTTCCTTTCAAATGACCCGTAAAAGCAATAGAGGAATCCTCCCTTCTAGTGACTTCTACACCTTCATCCGTAAAGAGACAATTGTACCCCATTTTACATAATTATGAAACAGACAACAAATTGTAACTCAACGAATCAACATGTAAAACATTAGTAATTGAATGTTCATGAGTTATAGCAGTTTTACCAAGACCGATTACTCCCCCTTTCGAGTTGTCTCCAAAGTCTATGTTTTCACTTGGATTCTCGATAGGGGAGTATGAGCTGAACATACTCTTCTCTCCGGTCATGTGATTTGTACATCCGCTATCAAGCACCCAACTTGATCCACTAGAGGAGTATGCCTGCAAAACAATTTAGTTCCTTGATTTAGGTCCCCAAGTAACATTGGGGCCTTGCATGTTAATCACAAGTATCTCAGGAACCCAAATTGCTCTTCCAACAAACTTGCTGGCCTCTTGACCAACAATCTTAGCAACAATTTTACCACGGTTGTTGCACTTCAACACATAGCAAGACTCCAAACTTTCACGGGTGACACTTGGCTTTGGTTGATTTTCGAACTTGTTTTTGGTCACCAACATTGATTCCTGTGGCTTCTGGAAAACATGCTTCTGCTGGGGCACCCTTTGGACATGTGCTTTTGAATGATCAGGCTTTAGATTGGTGACCTTCCCTTTCTGGGGCGCGGCACTGCCGCTCTATTCCCGGCACTACCGCGGTCTGTGCAGGCTTCTCTGTATCAATCTGAGTCTTCCTCTCAAACCTGACACATTCCACTCCATTTTTCATGTATCTTTCATTGGTCTTACCACCAGCAACATGGCCTAAGCCACTCTTGATGTGAGGATGCCTTCCATCCTTGTATTGCACCTTTAGTTGCTTTCTAACCTTGCACTTACTGTTTTGTACCTGCAGGTTCTTGCCCTTACCAGCAGCTAAGGCATTGAGCCTTGCCACTTCTTTCTTCATTGTATCTAGGTTGGCAAGGTTAGTAGCATACATTTAAATCAAGTTTAGTGCATTGTTCACATACTTGACTAGTGGAAGAGCTAGATGCACTTTTACTTTCGAGGAGGAGTGAGTTACTATCAGCAAGAAACTTATGTTGATCCTCAAGTTCATTGTGCTTTTTCAACAAGCTATTGTATCTTTGATTGAGGTCAATATTAACCTTCTTAGTGATAGTATGGGCTTTTTGCTCTTTGGTCAAAGCCACTTACAAAGAGTCCACCTCACTACTCTTCAAAGTAAGAGCCTCCTTGCTAGTAATGTAGAGATCTTGTTTGATAAGTGTCTTTTCTCTAGATGCTACCTCAGCTTGTGTGCTTTCTAGTTCTTCCATTAGTCTAGCAATGAACATTTTAGTTTTGCTATCCAAGTTCGTAGTTAAATTATCAATTTCTTCATCACTAGAGCAATCACTATCACAACTAGAGATGTCACTAGGAGAGGGAGTTTTAGACTTGGATTTGTTTCGAACCTTCTCAACCTTTGCCATGAAACAAAGGTGAGTGGAGTGCTCATCATCATCATCATCAGACATGTTGTTGAAGAGTTTTGGCGTAGAGGATGGTGCATGAATGGCAATGGTTGTAACCTTTCTATCATCTTCACTTGAGCTGTCCACGGTTGAGTCCCACTCATGTCCAATGTGAGCTTCTCCTACATCTCTCTTATATCTTCTCTTGCTGCCCTCTTTATAATTTTTCTTGTCTTGTCTCATGTCTTTCTTCTCATGAGGACAATCGGCTATAAAGTGCTCCGTGCTGCCACAATTTTAGCACGTTCTCTTTTTCTTGTTTAGGAAGGTCCTCTTTACTAACTTGTAGCCAATGCTTTTGATTCCCTTGCGAAACCTTCTCATAAACAAAGCAAAGTCATCAATTTTCTCTTGTTGCTGCTCACTATCACTTTCTCCTTCACTAGATGATGAAGTTGTTGGCACTTCTTCCTTCTCTTTCTTGGTTGCCCTTGACTTGAAGGATGCTTCTTGCTTGCTTCCCTTGGACTTACTTGAGGTGGGCTGTTTGCTTGCTGCGGGCAGCAAGCCCTTCTTGCTTGCTTTGAGTGCTACATCCTTGATCTTCATGTCTTCAAGCTTTGTTTGCAGCTCCCCAAGCCTTTGCCTTTCAAGTGCTTCCTCTCTATGCATGTCATGTGTCAAAAGCCTTCCAAGAATATCACTAGGAGTGAATCGCTCAAATCTCTTCTTCTCTCTAATCAAAGTCACAAGGGTCTCATTTCTAGGTGAGAAAGCTTCCAACATAAACCTCACAACCTTGTGATCATTCACCTCGGTGCCACCAAGACCTCTAGTCTTGCCAACTATTACCATCAACCTATCAAACATCTCTTGTGGTCCTTCTCCCTCATGGATTGCAAACCGGCTGAGCTTGGACATCAATATCTCAATCTTGGATCTTCTCACCTTGTCAACACTCTCATATGCCATGTGCAAGGTATCCCACATTTCCTTGGCCATCTCCAAACCCATCACCTTGTTGTATTCATCACCATCCAAAGCACTAAGCAAGACACTAGTAGCTTGGGCATTGAGATGAATGTTGCGGAACTCAGCTTGTGTGGGCTTTTTTGGATCAACCGATGCCTCCAAGCCACGATGCACAATCTCCCAAATCCCGGGATGAAGACTATAAGATAAATTTTCATCAAATGCTTCCACTTGGCAAAGTTAGTCCCATCAAAATGAGGCAACTTTCCCGCGGGCACATTGATGACACGTCTACTGTCAAGGTTAGAAATAGAAGAATAATCAAAGGATAGGGCTCCATAGTCGGTGTAGCCGCTGCTCTTCTTGTTCTTGCTACTCTTGGAGGGTTGATAGGTCCTATCATCATCTCCATCTTCGGTGCTACTTGAGTCACCATCGCTTGACTTCTTCTTCTTGCCCTTTTCTTCCTTCTTCTTCTTCTTCTTCTTCTCAGCCTTCTATCTTCTCTTCTCTTCAGCTTTTCTTCTTTTCTTCTCAGCTCTTCCTTTTCTTTTCTTCTTTCTTCTCTTTTAGCTTCTTTTGCTTCTTTTCTCAACTTTCTTTCTTCTCTTCTTCTAGCCCTTTCTCCTTCGGAGATTCAACGGGTGGCAGCGTGGATTGCCTTGTCGTCGACACGCTATCACTGCTGCTGTCGGTGGTGTGAAGATTATCACCACCAACACCAACATGAACCTCACGAGCTGTAGTCGCCTTCGCTTCACCGTTCTTGGCCATACCTCACGCGGTTAAGCGTAAACCTGAGGTAACATGCTCTGATACCACTTGTAGGATCACGGACTGGCCTAGAAGGGGGGTTGAATAGGCCTGTGAAAAATCTTCATGAACAGAGGTCAGAACTTGGCGCGGCAGTGCCGGCCTGGAGCGCGGCACTGCCAGGCTGCCCGGCACTGCTGCTCCTAGAGCGACAGTGCTGGACCTCACAGAGCAGATTCAACACAATTCACAAATTAACCAATGAAACTTAGATCTGGTAAATTACTGAGATTCCCTGGGTTGTGTAGAGTTTAGAGCACCACTTCTCCACAACTAGAGCTTCACCAAAAGATAGATCGGGACCAAACCCTAAAAATCAAGAAACTCAACAAATGGAGAGTAAAACAAGCAACACAAGTGACAAGATTTATCCCGTGGTTCAGCTCGCCACAAAGGCTTGCCAACTCCATGTTGTTGAGGTTCCACAAAGGAAACTTGGGTTCACAAAGACCAATCCTCGTTATCAAATCAAGAGAGTTAACTCTTGAAAAGAGGGGGTGATTTCACTAGCTTGTGAGGGTGATTACAAACCTCCCGGGGTTGCCACAAGTTTGGCAAGCCACCGGGTGACGCTCTAGCCGGCTAGGAGTAAGCTCCAAGAGTAACAAATGCAAACCACCGGCTTGAACGTGAACCCAGTGCTTGAGGAAGTTGAAGATCAGTGGGAGAAGCTTGTTCTTACTGAGATTCAGCTCACACTCTTCTAGATTCAAACTTGGATTCAAACTTGAGAGTGGAGAGCTTGTTAAGAGTGAGAGAGAGCAAGAAAGAGGCTTCTCTGGTGTGGCAATGCCGGGCTTGGAGCGGCAATGCCGGGCCTAGGGCCGGTAGTGCCGTGCTGCCGATCCAGGACAGAAACATCTAAAATTTTGTGGCTGGCTTTGGCAGTGGAAGTGAGGGTGTTTGGTGTAAAGATTTGCACTTGGTCACACTTTCAAACCTGTCTTTTGCATCACCCTTAATAGTACGGCTTTCCTATACTCAATTTCAAAATAAAAACGAATTTAAACCTCCTTTGAGCCGTATGCCGCGTCCTTTAAATGTTAGGGGTCCACCTGCATAAGATTACATCCTCCTAATGCTTTTACCTGTCCATCATCTCAATAAATCCCATTAGTCTTCTAATCGCGTGGTCATTATCACCAAAACCCACTTTAAGGCTTGATTGCACTTACACATATGCACCGGTGGCTAGGCTTGAAGCAATTCGAATGCTTCTTGCCTATGCAGCCCACCATGACTCCAAGTTATATCAAATGAATGTCAAAAGTGCATTTCTCAATGGTCCAATCCAAGAGCTTGTATATGTTGAGCAACCACCAGGTTTTGTAGATCCCAAGTGTTGGTATTTCTTATGCACAACTAAAATATGAAAGATTCCACAAGCGCACAGAATACCATTGTAGCATTTTACCAGGAGTATTCTAGGTATCGTTATTTATATTTTACCATAGGGAAACAATGGTTAAATAAGTTGATAGTTCACCATCATGTATCTACAAACTAGTATAACTAATAGACTAAAGTAGGGGTAAAAGGTAAAATGATAGGAGTTATGTATATCTGACACACACAGGAGAATTCTATGATAAAAAGAGCAGATAGCTAAAATGAGAGAACAACGGGAGAGTTCAAGGTTCCTAAGTACTTCTCTATTACCTTAGTTTTATAAAACTAATTCATGGGTAGATAAAGCAATCACACAATAACACTTTGGAGCAACAGTACCTTTCCGACTCTAGAATAGAATGGGAAAAAGGTAGTCAGGAGAAGGCTGCCAAAAGCTCTACGAAACACCAACTCTGACATGGTGAAATACGAAGGCCTAACAGAGCTGTCACCTCTGGGACTACCATAACTAACCGTAAGAATTGGGCGCAACCTCAGGTAACCTATAGCCTAGACACCACGTCTACACTATCGATTACTACTCTAATCACATATGATAACTAGAGCACCTAATACAGGCGGAGATCCCATGCCAAGATGTAACAACTATACTAACCAGATATATAAAAGGCATAAAGGTAAATGAAGAAGATAACAAGATGAGATACAAAGATATACCAGACCCCTGAAGACTTCTCCAGAGCCGAAACGCAGCTCCGCTCTTCCTAACTCTCAACTAGAACTAATCTACTACATTGGAAAGTCTAGCCCTAATTCTCTAGAATTGAGAGGTTATCCATTCGAGGGACGCCTCTACAACTCCATTATGGTGCACTTGACTCGGGGGATCCTGGGTTCCTTATATGGGGGCGCCTGGCCTCCCCTCCACCTTGGGCAAACAATATGGTACTAAGCCTTTCCACCATGTGCACATAGGTTTTAATGGACCAAATTCTGATTTAGGCCCAATTAATCCCGCAGGTTTTAATTAATCCCGCAGCTCAGGTTCTAGAATCTTCCAGTGTTTGTAAAATCCATACATCTTTATTTCAGACTCCAAAAATAGCAAACTATAGGTTCATTTCGATCGTCTCGACGAGCTCTATGCAATGATGCACTTTAATTCCTCATTTGAGATACTTTTAATCGGTGAAAAATTGAATATCCTTTTATACCCTGCAAAACAAATAAGAACACCAAAACTCGTGGAACTTGTTAGAATCAAACCCCATAACTATATTGTGTATTGTTTTATGCCCTTGATTCATGTTTATTTAATGGGTAAAAATGAACAATAACTACCGTCAACACCAAGTTCCCCAACCATGTCTACCAACTCCAAAAGGCGCTCTATGGGCTTAAGCAAGCACCAAGAGCATGGTATGAATGCCTTAAGGATTTCTTGCTCAGGCAAGGCTTTGAAATAGGCAAAGCCGATCCTACTCTCTTTACCCATAAGTTTGCTAAAAATATCTTTGTGTGCCAAATATATGTCGATGACATAATATTTGGTAGTACTAACCAATCTTTTTGTGAGGAGTTTAGTGGGATCATGACTAAGAGGTTTGAGATGTCCATGATTGGTGAATTGAAGTTCTTCCTTGGTTTTCAAATCAAGCAATTGAAGGAACATTTATTTGCCAAACGAAGTACACCCATGATATGCTCAAGAAGTTTGACATGGTGAATGCCAAGCCTATCAAAACTCCCATGCCAACCAATGGATATCTTGATCTCAATGAAGAAGGGAAAGCCGTTGATACAAAGGTATATCGTTTTATGATCGGCTCTCTACTTTACTTGTGTGCATCTAGGCCGGACATAATGCTTAGTGTGTGCATGTGTGCTAGATTTCAAGCCAATCCTAAGGAATGTCACTTAACGCTGTTAAAAGAATCTTGAGATATTTAGTTCATACTTCAAATCTTGGCTTGTGCTATCCTAAGAGCTCTAAGTTCAAGCTACTTGGGTATTCGGATTCCGATTACGCCGGTTGCAAAATAGATAGAAAAGGCACATCGGAGATGTGTCAATTACTTGGACGGTCTCTAGTGTCTTGGAGCTCTAAAAAGCAAAATTGTGTAGCTCTTTCAACTGCCGAAGCCGAGTATGTTGCAGTCGGCGCTTGTTGTGCTCAACTACTTTGGAAGAGGTAAACCATAAAAGATTTCGGATGTCACTTCTCCAAAATCCCGCTTTTGTGTGACAATGAAAGTGCCATAAAACTTGCAAACAACCCGGTAAGTCACTCAAGAACAAAACACATAGACATCCGTCATCACTTTTTGAGAGACCATGAAACCAAAGGAGATATCAAAATTTGCTATGTGAGCACCGAAAAGCAACTAGCCGATATCTTCACTAAGCCTCTTGATGAGTCAAGATTTTATGCTTTGAGAAATGAACTAAATATACTCGATTCAAGAAACCTGGCTTGACATGTAGCACATACTTGTTTGACAACCTAGCGACCTAAGAAAAGTTTTTGAAAAAGCTTCATATTATCTTTCAAAACTAATTCAAAAGGGTTTTCAAGATACATGACCATAGTTTTTATTGTTGGATGTTTCTGGTCATGATATCTTGAAAATATGTATATCTCTGTGATAGAAACAGGGTCGAGAAAATAGGATTTTAAAAGACAGGGTCGAGAAAATAGGATTTCAAAAGCTCTGTTTGGGCAGGGCAACAGTGCCGCCCATAGGGTGCGGCAGTGCCGCACTCTGAAACCTGAGCAGTTTCGGCCCAAATTTCTCTGAGACGTGGGGCCTAACTCTCTCACCTATTTCTGGCGGCCCTACCATCTCTCTCCCTCTATTTCATCCCCAGACCGAGCCGCCCCCAACTCTTCCTCTCTCTCGTGAAGTTGAGGGCGCCGGTGTTCCTCGCCGCCGTCTTGTCGGTGTTTCCCAGGCATTGGTGCATCTAGGGCCAACATCTCCTGCTCCTTCTCGTGCTGGTCATGGTGTGGAGGCGTGGACATTGCTCTTCTTTCCTCCTCAATCTTCGGTTTGAATCAAGGTGAAACCCTAAACCATCTCGATCTATGCAATGTGTGATTTTTAGTTGTGGATTCGAGTTTTCAGAGGCAGTATCATGGATTTAGGGGGAGCCTCTCTGGTGAAATCATGGAAGAAACCTGATTTGATGAGGAACCCTAGCCAGGGCGGCAGTGCCGCACTCTGCAGGAGCAAGTGCTCATGTCCAGGTTCCCATGGATTGATTCAGTTTTCCTCCAGGATTTTATTTTTGAAAGTGCATCCCTCAGATCCAGAATATTATTCCCTATCTCGTTATATGTGGATTTCATGACCCGATCTGTTTGTGTACTTCGATTTCTGAGATTATTATGGAGTATAGAAGTTGTTGGATTGGAAAGTTAACTACTGAAACAAAGTGCACATTGTTCTGTTGAATAGGGCGAGTGCAGCAGTGCCGCCCTGCCTGGCTCTGGATCTAGACAATGTTCATTATGTTTCATTAGTTAAAGTTCAAATACAGCAAGTTCTGTATGTCCAGTTTACACAGTTTCCTATCAAAGTCTCATTTTAATTGCATAGATGGAGCAAGGAGGCGGAAGTGGAAATCCGCGGGGATTGAAGAAGCAGCTGTCGAAGCATCCTTCCAAGAGAGGTCGCAGGAGTACCAACAGCAACCCCGCTCCTTATGCAGCCGCTGATCGTGCTGCTCATGAGCAGTATATTCAGGATGAGGAGAAACGCCAGCGGGAAGGATTCACTATTTCCTATAGAGGTTGTCCCTTCACTCCAAATCATCTAAATGAGTTTGATGATAGCTAGATGAGAGACTCAGATGAGAATCCCAAGCTGCATGCTCCGATTGATACTGCACCTCATCCTGTGATTGATGCTCCGATTAGTGATGTGCACAGGAAGTTTTCTGAGATTCATGATGAGTCTCGCCTGGAGGTTGAGCAGATGAGGGTTCTCTACAAGGATTCCAGAGTGGCTGATGGTAAGAGGAGTGGCTTGCTTACTGTGTACTATGTGATGAACAGCTTGATCAGAAACACCATAAACCTAAAGGATGGAGCAGCTTCTGATATTAATGGATATGCTAGGAATGCGCTTGTTCGCTTTCACACAGGTGAGAGGTTGTCACACCCCGATATCAAAAACAACACCAGGATGTATAAAGGCTCACATGTGTGCCAAGGATCAAGTCCACACATGCTAGACAAATTAAATAGTACCATTGCAGAGTTTATTACTTAGCGAACAATATTTAAATCATAGTACTTTATTACAACACCTCAGCGGAAAAGATAATTCTCGTGGCAGCTTCATCGCAGGGACGTTGACTGGTTGACAACAAGTCTAGAACTCGTTGCGGTAATCATAACTCCAATCTTCATCTGTTGTGTGGTAATAGCAAGGGTGAGCACATTTCATACTCAGCAAGTAAAACACAGGGTTCATGAGGCTCAACTAGCTGTATGTGGTTATGTTGCGGGAGCATTTTTAAAGACAATTAATTATAGCACAATAAGTAGCATCAATGGTGTTTCTTAAATTCCCATATTCATGATCAATGTAAAGTGAAGTAGTAAGCATAAACAATTAAACAATGACAATATTTTCTGTTCCATGAGGATTCCAAGCCACCCATGACCGAGGGCGCGGCTAGTATACCAGTTTTACACTCTGCAGAGGTTGCACACTTTCACTACGAGCCGTGATTCCCATTTGCTCGGGTTAATTACTCCCAAAAACACTACCAAGGTGAGTGAGCAGGGTATCACTATGAAGTCTTTCAAAAGTCTTGTCTAACAAGTTAGGGGCCGCTATGGATACTGTGCCTGTTCTTATAATATTTCCCCTGCCTGATGGCACATAACCGCAGCCTATACACATCATTCCAGACAGGGGCCAAACTATAAGCTATCCCGGTTAATCACACCCCACTTGCGCCTTTCGGTAACTACTAACAAGCTAGACAAGAGCATTTTACTGAACTAAAACCAGAGCCCATTAGCACTCATAGTTGCGCGGTTTTCCCGGAGGTTCACTTACGGATAAAGTCATCTTTTAAAGTTCATTGCATTACCATTTACAAGATCATGATATTAATAGCATAGCCAACCCATCCACATGCATAAACCATAGGTATCAAGGTAACAGGTACAAATCTATGGAATTCAACTAGGGTTGACAAGGAATTGCATGCATATGATATTTATAAAAAAGCTTTCACAAGTAGGTAACAAGGATAATCCCATGAATTACTTGCCTTGCTCAGGGAAGTCTTGCTGGTCTTGCTGGTCCTCGAAGTGCGGGTCGTAACCAACGTCGAATTGCTCACCGTCTATACTCGATCAAACACCATAATACAAGCATACAGGGGCATTCATGCAAGGCAAACAAGAGTATAAATTAGAACAGTACACCAACAGTGAGAAAACCAATTAAAAAGTTTATAAAACTGATCTACACGTTGCTACGATCACATCGATATAAAGATCATCGAAAACGGATTTAAAACGTGAAAGATATGAATTTTCCGAGTTTTAATGCATGTTTAGGGATTAAAATAACACTTGAAAATAAAATATTATTAATATAGGTAAAAATTATAACACTGGAAAGAAGGTATTAATTACGAACCCAACGCAATTTGAACGAATCCAATCGGAGTTAAAACGATTAGGTTATGGATTTTTCAAGATTTTCCTTTGTAAAATAATAGGTTAAATATACCTCAAATTTTAAAAGTTCACAATATATAAAATAATGGTATTAACATGTAGATCTTGAAATTACAAATCTAATGAAATTTGAATCGTTCAAAACGGATTTAAAACGGAGAAATTACACATAAAATAAGATCGGTGGCAGTTTTGTAAATAATTGAAAACGCCTTTTCATTTGAACTCCGGGAAATACGTTTTCGAAATAGAGAAGCGTAATACCGAGGAGGCGCAAAGGGCTGCGCGCTGACCCCGCTGACTGCCACGTGGCACGATGTGATTGGTCGGGTCCACCACGCTGTCCGTGGACCAGCGCGTGTGCGCGGGTGGACCGAGTCCACGCTGTAGCCGTGCACCGAAGGGGTATCGAGCTCTCGGTGCCGTTGATATAGAGATGGGCGGCCAGGATTAGACCGCCCAGGGAGGAGTTGCTCTGTTCGCCGGAGTTGGGCGGCCGGCGGCGGCGCCCTCGCCGGAGACAGCGATCTCGGGCTACGGTGCCTGGTTTGGGCCGGGAAAAGTCCGGGGAGGTAGCTAGGCTTGCTGCGAGAACTTTGGAGGCCACCATTTGGCACGCAACGGGATGGGAAAAGTGCAGCAGGGCCTATGGCGGCCGGGCTTCACCGGTGAGCTAGCCGGCGACTCGGGAAGGAGCGAAACGAACAAAAATTGGTGGGCGAGGCTTCTTTACCTCACAACGATGCCTATGTGACGGTTGAATTGGACGGAGGAGGTCTCGGTGATGGACCTCAACGGCGAGGGCGGAGCTCGGCGCGGCGGCGGGGTCCTGCAACAGCGGGGAGGCGGCGTCAGTGCCCAATCCGAGGGGGAAAACGGCTCGGGGAGTTCACCGAGACGGCGCAAAGCTCAAGAGGTGTTCACCGAGAGGAAATCGTCGCCGAGCTCGACGAATTGGTCTCGGCGGCGGAAAGTTCTTGGCGGCGGTGTGCTCTGCGTGCTGCGAGAGGCAAGGGGAGGCGCAACGAGGGTTCGAAGGGGTGGCAGGGAATCGGGCACCGGCTTAAATAGCCCCGAGGGCGCTCTAAAGAGGAAGGAGGGATTTGGGGAGGGGAGAATTTGCCGGCGGAGATCGAGGCGGCGAGCTCTGCTCCTCTGCGAAAGGAAACCGGAGGAGGAGAAGAGGGAAGGTGGGGAGTGAGGCTGCCACGCGGGCCCGGCTCGTCAGTGAAAGCAAGGGCAGGGCCCACCTGTCGGCGCAAAAGGAACGGAGGGAGGGCGCCAGCGGCTTCTCCTGGCTGGTTGGGCTCGGCCCAGGAGAGAAAAGAGAGGGAGGAAAGAGGCCGAGTGGGCCGAGAGAGAGGAAGAGGGGTAGCAGGCTGGGTTGGGTTGGGCTGCTGCTGCACTCTACTTCTACCTCTTCTTTTTTTTTCTATTTCTATTTTTCCAACAAGTTTTCAAAAGAAATTTTCAAATATTTGAGAGACCAAATAATAATTCAAGCATCACAAAATAAATATGCAGCAGCATGAGTGCAACAACCATGTTTTGACTAGGTTTTTTTTATTTTAATTTCCCCAAAAATTCTATTTTCCCTATATTAGCATGAACAATTAATTGCATAATTAAGTAAATTCTCTAATTTTAAAATGTTGCAAAATTCTAGGTGTTACAATTCTACCCCCCTTAAAGAGAATCTCGTCCTCGAGATTGGATGCTTACTCAAACAAGTGTAAATACTCTTTCCTCAAATCCTCTTCTCTTTCCCAAGTTGCTTCTTCTTCCGAGTGCCTATTCCACTGTACTTTGCACATCTTAATCACCCTACTCCGAGTGACTCTTTCAGCTGTCTCCAAAATTCTCACAGGATACTCTTCATATGTCAGATCTTCCTTAACTTGAAGTTCATCCATGGGTATTTGTTCATCAGGTACCCGCAAACACTTCTTGAGTTGAGACACATGGAACACGTCATGTACAGCTGATAGATGCTCAGGCAACTCTAATTGATATGCAACTTCTCCACGTCTCTTTATAATCTTGAAGGGACCAACATACCTTGGTGCTAGCTTTCCCTTCATATTAAACCTTCTCACCTTTCTCATCGGTGATACCTTGAGATACACATAATCACCTACTTCAAAACTCAAGTCTCTTCTTCGCTTATCCGCATAACTCTTTTGTCGAGATTGAGCTATCCTTAAGTTCTCCCTTATCTTACTGACTTGTTCTTCAGCAGCCTTTATAACATCAGGCCCAAACAACTGTGACTCACCCGTTTGATTCCAGTATAAGGGTGTTCTACACTTACGCCCATATAATGCTTCAAATGGTGCCATTCCAAGACTTTTCTGATAGCTATTATTGTAAGAGAACTCTGCATAAGGTAGACTCTTGTCCCAACTAGAACCATGCTGTAAGGCACAAGCTCTCAGCATATCCTCGAGAATCTGATTGGTTCTTTCTATCTGCCCATCTGTCTGAGGATGATAAGCAGTGCTGAAGTTCAACTTAGTTCCCAAAGCTTCATGTACTTGTTTCCAGAAATGAGAAGTAAACTGAGATCCCCTATCAGACACAATCTTCTTAGGCACTCCATGAAGACATACTATCCTTTCCATGTAAAGCTTTGCCAACTTTGGACCATCATACTTAGTATTCACAGGCAAGAAATGAGCAACTTTCGTCAACCGATCGACAATCACCCATATTGAATCATAACCTGTGGATGTCCGAGGTAGTCCCACTATAAAATCCATACCAACTTCATCCCATTTCCATTCCGGTATCTTCATGGGTTGTAGCAATCCAGCAGGCCTCTGATGTTCGGCCTTGACTCTTGAACAAGTGTCACACAGAGCTACATACTCAGCTACAGCTCGTCTCATTTCTTTCCACCAATACTTCTCCTTGAGGTCCTGATACATCTTGGTACTTCCAGGGTGAATAGAGTAGGCAGACTCATGAGCTTCCCGAAGAATTGTATCTCGGATAGCCTTCATTGCTGGCACACATATCCTTTTTCCCAACCACAATGTGCCATTCTCATCAAGCCTGAATCCGGGTGCTTTTCCAACAACCACATTTTCAGCTATCTCTTTGAGTTCTTCATCCTCCATCTGACCTTTGCGTATTTCTTCTTCCAAGGTAGGCGTTATCTCAATCTCCACGATATTGTTAACCAAACACAAGTTCAGACGTTGCAACTCTGCACTTAACTCCTTAGGCATCATTGTTTCCTGAACTTCACTATCATAACTTTTTCTGCTAAGTGCATCGGCCACCACATTGGCTTTCCCAGGATGGTAATGCACTTCTAGATCATAGTCCTTAATCAATTCCAACCATCGACGTTGCCTCAAGTTCAGATCCGACTGGGTAAAGATGTATTTCAAGCTCTTATGATCCGTATATATGTCAGTTTTATGCCCCATCAGGTAATGCCTCCATATCTTCAAAGCATGAACAACCGCTGCTAACTCAAGATCATGAGTAGGGTAGTTTAACTCATGCTTTCTCAACTGTCTAGACGCATAGGCAACAACTCTACCTTCTTGCATAAGTACACATCCCAAACCTTGTCTAGATGCATCACAGTAGATAGAGAAGCTCTTACTTAGATCAGGCAATATCAGCACTGGGGCAGAAGTCAACCTCTTCTTCAACTCATCAAAATTAGCTTGGCACTGTTCGGACCACACGAACTTGGCATTCTTCTCTAACAATGCAGTCATAGGCTTAGCGAGCTTGGAGAACCCTTCAATGAACCTCCTATAGTAACCAGCCAAACCAAGGAAACTGCGAATCTCCTTAACATCAGTAGGTGGCTTCCAATCCAGCACATCCCTCACTTTGCTAGGATCTACAGCAATTCCACCATTTGAGACAATGTGGCCTAAGAAAGCCACTTCCTTTAGCCAAAACTCACACTTACTCCTTTTTGCATACAACTTATGCTCTCTCAATTTCTGCAAGACCAATCTCAAGTGTTCTTCATGTTCTTCTTCCGTCTTGGAGAACACCAGAATATCATCAATGAATACCACCACAAACTTATCAAGATATTCCATGAACACCTTATTCATCAAATACATGAAGTAGGCAGGTGCATTGGTAAGACCAAAAGACATAACTGTGTATTCATATAGCCCATATCTGGTAGTGAACGTTGTCTTCGGTATATCTTGGTTTCTAATCTTCAATTGGTGATAACCAGACCGTAAATCAATCTTGGAAAACACACATGCACCTCTCAATTGATCAAACAAATCATCAATTCTAGGCAAAGGGTACTTATTTTTGATGGTCACTTCATTCAATGATCGGTAATCAATGCACATCCTTTGAGTACCATCCTTCTTGTCAACAAAGATAACAGGTGCACCCCATGGAGAAGAACTAGGACGAATAAAACCTTTATCTAATAACTCCTTAAGTTGCTTTTTAAGTTCTTCTAACTCATTTACCCCCATTCTATATGGACGCTTAGCTATGGGTGCAGTACCAGGTAATAATTCAATAATGAATTCAATGTCTCGATCAGGTGGCATACCTGGCAAATCCTCGGGGAAGACATCCAAAAATTCCTCCACAACACGATCCTCAGGCTCCCCTTCATCTTCAATCATGTTGATGACAGCAGCTGGAGGTGGCCTCACTACAACATTAACTGAGACTCTGTCTCCCTTAGGTCCATTCATTTCCACAACCTTCTCTTTGCATTTGATGTTGACCGTATGTTCTTTCATCCAGTCCAGACCCAGTATCAAATCAATGCCAGATGCTCTCAGGGCAATCGGACTGACTGAAAACTCTACCCCCCTTAAAGACAATACTACTGATGGACAAAAATGAGTAGCAGGCATGACACCACCAGGAGAGTTTACTACCATCTCAGTCTTCATTGCAAGCAGGGGTATACTATGTTTTCTAACAAATATATGGGAGATAAATGTATGCGATGCTCCAGAATCAAATAATACAGTCGCAGGAGTGGAGTTGAGGTCGAACGTACCCAGCATGATGTTCGGCCCATCCTGAGCAGTGTCGGTGGTCACATGATTCATCTTCCCATAGAGTGGCTTCTTGTTGGGGCAGTGGAAGGACATGTGGCCTTCCTTGCCACAGCTGTAACAGACGGTGGGGGCTCTAGGGGCTCCATTCTTGGCAGGGGGACCATTAGCTTTTCCATTCTGGGAGTTTTGTGTCCCTCCCGACTGACGGAACGGCTGGCGCTGTTGGAAAGGCAAGCGTTGGTTGTTACCACCATGGTACCTTTGCTGGGAATTCTGCTGGTGACCATAGCGTGGACGGTTGTTGCTCCCAGAAGACTGACCAGAGAACTTCCTCTTCTTGTCCTGATCCTGGCGCATGTTGTCCAACACAATAGCACGGTTGACAAGAGCTTGAAAGTTGGGGTAGGTGTTACCAGCCAACTGCAGCCTGAGTTCATAATATAAGCCCTTGAGAAATAACCGCTGCTTGTCAGCATCGTCAGCAACTTCCCTGGGTGCATAGCGTGCCAGCTCAGCGAACTTGTTATGATATTCGCTGACAGACATGGACACCATCCGGAGAGACCGGAACTCTTCAGCCTTCTGATCCATCAAACCTTGAGGAATGTGATGAGCTCTAAACTCTCTAGTGAACTCATCCCAAGTAACATCAGGAGCATTCGTAGGCCATGCATCCTGGTAAGACTCCCACCAGGTTTGGGCTGCACCCTGCAACTGCCCTGAAGCATACAGGACCTTTTCCATGTCATTGCACTGCGCAATGTTAAGCTGCTTTTCCACAGCACGGACCCAATCATCGGCCTCTAGGGGGTCTGTGGCATGTGTGAACACTAGAGGACGTCCCTGAAGGAAGTCCTTGCGCCTGTCCCTGGGTGGCGGTGGTGGTGGTGCTCCACCCTGCTGAACATTCTGCATGAAGTGAGTCATTGCTTCCATGAACTGCCCTTGCATCTGCATGAATTGTTCAGGGCTGATCATGGGGGGTGGTGGAGGTGGTGGGTTGCCTCTGGGGTTCCTCCTTCCGGCCATCTGTCAACCCAACATACATAACGATTCTCAGACAATACCCAAATAACCAACATGAATAGAGAAACTGAAATTTCAGGACGAGTTCTCAGAAAACAGAAGTGCAGTAAATCGATCGTACAGGGAGCTACAGAACTCCAAACGAGACGTTCTATACATTGCTGGAAAACTTATAAAATTTTCTACAACTTTCATTTAGACCACTTTACCAGATTCTGACAGTTACCAGGTCCAAATTCACAATTTACAGAAGCTGTTCAGCACTTCCAGACAGCACAGTTATACCAGATTGCAACAGTCATAACTCTTGATCCATAATAGATATGAAGGTGATTGATACGGCGCTGGAAAGGCACTGAAGTCTAGTTTATCTCATAAAAATTTCATGACACTTGCATTATCAGATCTCCAGAAAACAGCAAGGGTAACGAGAATATAAACCAACCCAACAATATATAAAAAGACCTCAACTTAATTTTTACTTGTTCAAGAAGTACCGTAGACAAGTCTACAGCACTCCAACACTCATAACAAAGATCCAAATCACACAAGTGCATAATAATAAATCATGTTCTCACACCAATCTTACAAGCACACCAAGACTCACTAGACGCAGCTAACGATTTATTACATGAACCCCAAGGGTAACCTAGAACTTATTAACGTGAAGCGTGAAGTCTTCATTCTTCGTGTAGCGGGGGGACTTCTTGAGCATAGCCCGCAGACAATCATTCTCTTTCTGGAGACGCCGTGACGCTGAGTGTGCTCCCTTCAGCTCTCCCTGGAGCCCCACCACTTGCTCCGTCAAGGCATTGACGTGCAGTGCGGTGGTGTTCAACGTCGGATGCAGGGGATCAGCCTGGGTCACCACAGCTCGTCCAGCCCAGGGCTCAAAGCGGGGCAGGTGGCGAAAGCGATCCTCCTCCATGAGCTCATAGCGAAGACCATGGTAGAATGCGTACGCCACTTGCGCAGCATCCTCCATGCTGGCGTGAGCTGAAGTCCTCCTGGCAGGCGAAAAGAAGACCTGATGAGGAGCCGGCTTCGGCTGTCCAGGCTCCCAGTAGATGACTGCCAACAGGGTCTTATAGTAGGTCGCCTCCTCAGGGTGGGTGTGCCTCGAGCAGAGGTACTCGATGACCGGGTGCTTGTCACTGTAGTACGTAGTCAACACTTCTTGCAGCAGGGAGTGTTGATACGCGTTCGGCGCCGGGTCCTTGATGGTGGTAACACGGAACCACTCCATCACTGGCTCAGGTGCAGGGGGAGTCGGTGCAGGTGCAGGCGTCGGTGTAGGAGCTGGCGTCGTCGGAGTGACTGGCACAATCTCCTCCTCCACGTCGTCATCGAACATGAGGACCTCAGTGGGGTCCTCCTCATCGTCGGAGAGAACCACGACCTCGGGCTCCACCGGCGGTGCTGGCTCCACTCTGGGTGCGCTGGGAGAGAACTGGGCGACGTAGGAGGCGACGCCGTGAGAAGAAACAGCCTCAGCAGCAGAGCGGCGAGCGGCGGAACGAGTGAGAACCATCTACAAAATCAGAAAAGAGAAGCTAGAGTCAAACTTTTTTAATAGAATAAGGAAGTATAGCATAAAACAAAATTGTAATAAAATAGTCAAGGCTGAAATTTAAGTGCAAAAATAAACCTATGTGATTTTTACTATCTAGGCTTCCGTCCTACAGTCAACAAAGCTCTGATACCAAATTTGTCACACCCCGATATCAAAAACAACACCAGGATGTATAAAGGCTCACATGTGTGCCAAGGATCAAGTCCACACATGCTAGACAAATTAAATAGTACCATTGCAGAGTTTATTACTTAGCGAACAATATTTAAATCATAGTACTTTATTACAACACCTCAGCGGAAAAGATAATTCTCGTGGCAGCTTCATCGCAGGGACGTTGACTGGTTGACAACAAGTCTAGAACTCGTTGCGGTAATCATAACTCCAATCTTCATCTGTTGTGTGGTAATAGCAAGGGTGAGCACATTTCGTACTCAGCAAGTAAAACACAGGGTTCATGAGGCTCAACTAGCTGTATGTGGTTATGTTGCGGGAGCATTTTTAAAGACAATTAATTATAGCACAATAAGTAGCATCAATGGTGTTTCTTAAATTCCCATATTCATGATCAATGTAAAGTGAAGTAGTAAGCATAAACAATTAAACAATGACAATATTTTCTGTTCCATGAGGATTCCAAGCCACCCATGACCGAGGGCGCGGCTAGTATACCAGTTTTACACTCTGCAGAGGTTGCACACTTTCACTACGAGCCGTGATTCCCATTTGCTCGGGTTAATTACTCCCAAAAACACTACCAAGGTGAGTGAGCAGGGTATCACTATGAAGTCTTTCAAAAGTCTTGTCTAACAAGTTAGGGGCCGCTATGGATACTGTGCCTGTTCTTATAATATTTCCCCTGCCTGATGGCACATAACCGCAGCCTATACACATCATTCCAGACAGGGGCCAAACTATAAGCTATCCTGGTTAATCACACCCCACTTGCGCCTTTCGGTAACTACTAACAAGCTAGACAAGAGCATTTTACTGAACTAAAACCAGAGCCCATTAGCACTCATAGTTGCGCGGTTTTCCCGGAGGTTCACTTACGGATAAAGTCATCTTTTAAAGTTCATTGCATTACCATTTACAAGATCATGATATTAATAGCATAGCCAACCCATCCACATGCATAAACCATAGGTATCAAGGTAACAGGTACAAATCTATGGAATTCAACTAGGGTTGACAAGGAATTGCATGCATATGATATTTATAAAAAAGCTTTCACAAGTAGGTAACAAGGATAATCCCATGAATTACTTGCCTTGCTCAGGGAAGTCTTGCTGGTCTTGCTGGTCCTCGAAGTGCGGGTCGTAACCAACGTCGAATTGCTCACCGTCTATACTCGATCAAACACCATAATACAAGCATACAGGGGCATTCATGCAAGGCAAACAAGAGTATAAATTAGAACAGTACACCAACAGTGAGAAAACCAATTAAAAAGTTTATAAAACTGATCTACACGTTGCTACGATCACATCGATATAAAGACCATCGAAAACGGATTTAAAACGTGAAAGATATGAATTTTCCGAGTTTTAATGCATGTTTAGGGATTAAAATAACACTTGAAAATAAAATATTATTAATATAGGTAAAAATTATAACACTGGAAAGAAGGTATTAATTACGAACCCAACGCAATTTGAACGAATCCAATCGGAGTTAAAACGATTAGGTTATGGATTTTTCAAGATTTTCCTTTGTAAAATAATAGGTTAAATATACCTCAAATTTTAAAAGTTCACAATATATAAAATAATGGTATTAACATGTAGATCTTGAAATTACAAATCTAACGAAATTTGAATCGTTCAAAACGGATTTAAAACGGAGAAATTACACATAAAATAAGATCGGTGGCAGTTTTGTAAATAATTGAAAACGCCTTTTCATTTGAACTCCGGGAAATACGTTTTCGAAATAGAGAAGCGTAATACCGAGGAGGCGCAAAGGGCTGCGCGCTGACCCCGCTGACTGCCACGTGGCACGATGTGATTGGTCGGGTCCACCACGCTGTCCGTGGACCAGCGCGTGTGCGCGGGTGGACCGAGTCCACGCTGTAGCCGTGCACCGAAGGGGTATCGAGCTCTCGGTGCCGTTGATATAGAGATGGGCGGCCAGGATTAGACCGCCCAGGGAGGAGTTGCTCTGTTCGCCGGAGTTGGGCGGCCGGCGGCGGCGCCCTCGTCGGAGACAGCGATCTCGGGCTACGGTGCCTGGTTTGGGCCGGGAAAAGTCCGGGGAGGTAGCTAGGCTTGCTGCGAGAACTTTGGAGGCCACCATTTGGCACGCAACGGGATGGGAAAAGTGCAGCAGGGCCTATGGCGGCCGGGCTTCACCGGTGAGCTAGCCGGCGACTCGGGAAGGAGCGAAACGAACAAAAATTGGTGGGCGAGGCTTCTTTACCTCACAACGATGCCTATGTGACGGTTGAATTGGACGGAGGAGGTCTCGGTGATGGACCTCAACGGCGAGGGCGGAGCTCGGCGCGGCGGCGGGGTCCTGCAACAGCGGGGAGGCGGCGTCAGTGCCCAATCCGAGGGGGAAAACGGCTCGGGGAGTTCACCGAGACGGCGCAAAGCTCAAGAGGGGTTCACCGAGAGGAAATCGTCGCCGAGCTCGACGAATTGGTCTCGGCGGCGGAAAGTTCTTGGCGGCGGTGTGCTCTGCGTGCTGCGAGAGGCAAGGGGAGGCGCAACGAGGGTTCGAAGGGGTGGCAGGGAATCGGGCACCGGCTTAAATAGCCCCGAGGGCGCTCTAAAGAGGAAGGAGGGATTTGGGGAGGGGAGAATTTGCCGGCGGAGATCGAGGCGGCGAGCTCTGCTCCTCTGCGAAAGGAAACCGGAGGAGGAGAAGAGGGAAGGTGGGGAGTGAGGCTGCCACGCGGGCCCGGCTCGTCAGTGAAAGCAAGGGCAGGGCCCACCTGTCGGCGCAAAAGGAACGGAGGGAGGGCGCCAGCGGCTTCTCCTGGCTGGTTGGGCTCGGCCCAGGAGAGAAAAGAGAGGGAGGAAAGAGGCCGAGTGGGCCGAGAGAGAGGAAGAGGGGTAGCAGGCTGGGTTGGGTTGGGCTGCTGCTGCACTCTACTTCTACCTCTTCTTTTTTTTCTATTTCTATTTTTCCAACAAGTTTTCAAAAGAAATTTTCAAATATTTGAGAGACCAAATAATAATTCAAGCATCACAAAATAAATATGCAGCAGCATGAGTGCAACAACCATGTTTTGACTAGGTTTTTTTTATTTTAATTTCCCCAAAAATTCTATTTTCCCTATATTAGCATGAACAATTAATTGCATAATTAAGTAAATTCTCTAATTTTAAAATGTTGCAAAATTCTAGGTGTTACAGAGGTTCAATGTTTCTCGCTTCATGTGGCATGAGCTCTCCACTGCTTTGGATGATGGGAGAAGGGGATTGCCTTATGCCCCCTATCTCATGTTTATTATTGAGAGAGTTTCTGGTATTCGCTTTCCTCATAATACAGCACATCAGGTGTACAAGATTGACAGGCCAAGGCCGCATAGAGTTGAGAAAGGCAGTGGCAGTCATCAGGCTCACACAGATGTTCCAGGGCCATCTCATGGTGAAAGGAGAGGCAAGAAGAAGGGCTTCATCAAGAAGTTGCTGACAGCAATCTTTGCTACTTGCACTTATTCAGCAACTACAGCTTATGGAGCCAGACTTGAGGCTAGGGAGGCTAGGCAGAAGTTCGGACTTCCAGATTTACCTCCTATTCGACCTCCTCCTCCCTTTCAGCTTCCTTCAGACTCTGATGATGATGATGATGACTCTGATGATGATGATGGAGGATAGCCGCAGCAGCAATATGATCCTTTCCAGCAGCAGTATCAGCCATACCAGTAGCCACAGTATGGATACCAGCAGCCTCAGTATGGTATGCTCGGTTGGGATGCCACACTAGCTCCCTATCAGCAGTGGGAGCGTGTGCAGAGACCGGCAGGTCACACCACCCAGGGTGCAGACACTTCAGGCACCACTTGCTTCACAGGCACTACTCACCGTGGGGGCAAGGCAGTTGTTTCAGACTCAGATGATGATGATGATGATGATGGCAGCCCTCATGGTGGTCTCCGTGGTGGTGCAGGCACAAGCTATGGTGGTGATGGTTCAGGCGTCGACTGGACTCAGTTTCAGGATTGAGCTCTCTTTTCTTCTCTTTTTGGTATTTGATGCCAAAGGAGGAGAAATTAGATGGGTCAAATTCTTCTTCGTCGCCTTGGTGCAGTTGGAGCTTAGTTTTAGTTTAGTAGTGTGTGAACTTGAGAGTTAAAACTATTTTTATTATGGTTTGTAATAATTTAGTTACCTACTCGACTCTTTCTCTATCACTTTGGATATATATTTGTGCCTGTGTGATCTGGAACTTCATATTCTATATCCGTGTAGATCTTATGAGTGTTCAGGTGCTGTTTAAATTTGGTTGTGATCTGACTGAAGAAGCCAGTGCGGCAGTGCAGCCCTGTGCTTCGTCAGCCAAATCTTGTGTATCTTGAACTGTCATATGCATCATGGTTAATTGTTTGACACAGTGTGCAGCACCCCACAGAATCTTTGAATGTAAAGAAATTCTCCATTATCACTTGTGTGTGGATGTTTGGCTTCTTATGCCAAATTAGAAATTCAAATTCCGTTTCCACAACTCTTGAGAAGTTCTTTACATCCAAAGCTTGCTCTTTACAGTATTATTGATTATCTTGTAAGCTCTAATTGAGTTGTCATCAATTACCAAAAAGGGAGAGATTGAAAGTGCAATCACTCCCTAATGTGGGTTTTGGTATTGATGACCACCGAATTAGAGAACTAATAATTTCTATCGAGATGATGAGCAGGGAATCCATGTGAGATGAGGATATATGTTTCAAAGAACTCAACACTAACTTGCAGCTGCAGTGACCAATTCAAACGGAGGTTTAATTTCGTTTTACTTTTGAATTTGAGTTTAGGGATGTCGTACTATCAAGGAGTTCTTAGGGATGTCAGTCAATCTGTTGAATCAAGTACTCATATCCCAGAAATAACATCCTCACACCTAGACAATTCCAATAATACCTCACTTGCATCCTTCTGCTGGGAATTGCCAGTGCGGCAGTGCCGCACTTTGTCCGACCGTTGGACGACAGCATATAAATACTACTTTTCCTCCTCTCAACGGTCTCTTCTTCCAGCTCCCGACTTTCTGCCCGTTACAGACAGAAAAAGCAGCTCCCCTCTCTCCTCCATTATTGACCTTGAGCTCAAAGTTGGATCTCGACTTTCCACCATAGAAACTTGAGAAAAAAACAGCAACCTGCGAGTTGAGAGAAGATCTACTGATTCCCAAAGGTTGAGAGCACTTTTGCTCCTAGCCGGCTAGGCGTCGCCCTAGAGCTTGCCAACCACATTGTGGCAGCCTATGGAGGTTTGTAATCTCGTGTGCAGTTAAGAAATCACCCCTCTCTTCAAGAGTTCACTCTCTTGATTTGAGAACGAGGAATAGGGCAACCTTTGTGGTAACCCTAGCCTTTTGTGGCAAGCCTCAACAACGTGGACGTAGGCAAGCCTAAGTGGCAAGCTGAACCACGGGATAAATCACCGTGTGCTGTTGTCTCCATATTACTATTATGTTGTTGATTTGTTCTAGGGTTTGCCCCGATTTGGTGATTTGGAGGATTTCTGTGGTATTCAGTTTTCGAGCTGTGAACTTAGGTGAAATCTGGGAAACAGGCTGTTGGAAGTATACTCTTTCTATCCATATATCATTTGCGCAGCTCTGTTCAGATTTCAGAGTACGGCAGTGCCGCCCTAAGATTTGACATCTGCTCGAGTTGAGTTTTTGCGCACCTATTCACCCCCTCTAGGCTTCTAGTGATCCTACAGAATCGAATCAGATGTGATACCTTAGGAAAAGACATAGGCGCTATTCTTAGAGGCAAGAGATGCAGATGCTATTCTTGGCAGGCAAGGAGCTGGGAGCATCATTTTCGCCGTCACATGAAAACCATATGTCTGATTAATATAACTTGGTTACTGTTAGGGGATTTGCAAAAGTTTTGTTCATGTTCAAAATCTAAACGGTATCAAAAGAGTAATTTTTTTAGACAAATAGATAACTAAATCTATAGATTTCACAATTTTGGTGGGGGAAATAGTAGGTAAGCTATGCTTCTGCACAATAATGGACCTGTATTTGTTCGAGTCTAAGTTGCACACACCTGAATGCTTCTGCAATTTGTAATTGTCCGTAGGGTAAACAGATTAACTACAAATGGAAAAAAGGTAACCTTGGTAATCAAAGTAAACAGAAATGTATCTGGATGATATGTAAGGTTGAAACCTCACCATACTTGGGGCTATCAGAAACCTACAAAATAAGGAAGAACCATTAGCATCAGTGTATGGGTCTCTGGATTTTGAAGAAACCATATATCAGCATATAGCGGAAGAGAACGTGAGATTTAGATTTAATTTCTTAATTAAAAAGCACGAAATGCTCAGTATTTGTTATGGGAGAAGGAGCAACACAGTCATGCAGACTGATGGTCATAAATTGCAATTGGTGTAACTAAAGAAACAGTTTAGCAGGTGCACCCAGGTGCATGTAGGCTTGTGTGAGATAAGAGGCTAAATGGAAAACTAAAATATTCATACCTATGTTTCAGTGGGCTTGTAGCATCGAAGCAGTTGGAAGGCGGCCAATGGAGCAGGACGCATTGGAGGCCAAACCCTAGCACAGGAATGGAGGTCAGCCTGGGGAGAAATCAGAGAGGCAAAACAAAATTTGAAAAATGGAGGGCACTCGAGTACTGACAGACGGCGCTGACTGCTGAGGCCGCTCATCACTGTCCGCCGTTCGAACTCAGGTCGCGTAGAGATTTACTATGTGATAAGACGAGACTATATCAGCGGCTTAACATTCGTTATATTTTTGTGACTGCTCTGAAACAACAAAATGTATGGCTGTATTTTTTTTTAATTGAAATATGTAAGGTAAGAAGAATTATGAGGACCCCTTGTCCAGTGTTATGCATAGAATGCGTTAAACAAAATGAAAAATTGCAAGGAGAATACTTACATACGGAGTTACCTGTTCGTCAAGCATGACAGACCCCAGGATGGGAACTACCTGTCAAGAGTCAATCAGTCAAACCTTTTTTTTTTTTTGAGGGAAGTCAAACCAGTTCTTATACAGCGCCTCACGCTGATCCTATGAACCTACCATCTAGCACCAGGGAGCGATAACAGTCAGAAAGCTCTCTTTTGCACACATGGATCCTGGAGAGCAGTTTGCTGGCAACATCTCGCAGTTCTGGAAGTGGTTATGACCATATCAGAGGAAGTGAAAACCTGGGAGCTGGATTGAAGATACGGCCGAATCCGAATCCATTGGAAATAGCGTGGTGGCACAGAGGAGGGGGAGAGGATTTTTTTTTATGAACTCACCAGATTTGGGCGGTGTGGATGGGGATCACGATCAGCAGGTTGGCAGGTCCGGCCCACCCCACGGTGCTATGCTCCGTGGCCGTGCCGCGGCGATGGCGCTACGTTGTTGCGGCGCCGGGCCCCAGAAGCGAGATGGGCGAGGGCAGCTCCGCGTTGCTGGCACAGCACGTCATGGCGTTGCTGCTGCGGGGCGGTGCGGCCGCGCCGGCTGGGGTCGCGGCCGGCGGAGGTTGCAGGAGGGGCGGAGCGGCCGGAGGCCGCAGGTGGCAGAGGGCGCAGGAACGGCGGAGGACCTCGTTGCTGTCGTCGTCGCCCTCGTTGCCTTTTCCTCTTTTCTTTTTTTTTTCCTTTTTTTTTGGCTACCGCTCTGTGATGCGATGGAGGCAGCTCGGAGGATGGCATGGTTTGGGCCGCGATGGTACCATTGTTTCCAGAAGACTGACCGCATGGGCAGGATCCGATGGGCAGGTGCGCAGAGAGAGAGAGCCATCGAACGGCTGTGGTTGAAGGGGTGTAGATCTACAGGAAAATGTGAGGAGCGAGTGGAGGAAACTGTAGCTACGAACAGTGAAATAACAGTAATATGTGAGGGATAGAGGAACTGTAGATGAACAGGAGCACTACACCACAAATAAAGGTCTCTATAGATAAGTGCATCTCCAAGTGTATCCTATTTTTCCTTCCCAAAATATGATCTTTTCTGACTCCTGAAAATGTTTTGGGGGAAAAAAAGAAGATCATCTCCAAGAGTTTCTAATAAATCATTTCCAAATATCAAAAAGTAGGGCTGTAAGTGCAATCAAGCCCTAAAGTGGTTTTGGTGATAATGACCACGCAATTAGAAGACTAATGAGATTTATCGAGATGATGGACAGGCAAAAGCATTAGGAGGATGTATTCTTATGCAGGTGGACCCCTAACAACTAAAGGATGCGGCATCCGGCTCAAAGGAAGTTTAAATTTGTTTTTATTTTAAATTTAAGTATAGGAAAAATCGTACTATAAAGAGGATGCAAAAGATAGGTTTGAAAGTGATACCAAGTGCAATATTTTCACCAAACATCCTCACTCTCACTATCAAAGCTAGCTAAAAAAAATTTAGATCATTCTAATCTGCTTTGACAGCGTGACACTACCGCTCCCAGCGCGGCACTGCCGCGACTTGTTTTGACCGTTAGACTCGAGGAGGCTTCTTAGTCTCCCTCCCGTCGCCCCCAACGGTCATCTCTACCATTTGCTCGACTCAGACTATAGTTGGCCATGCAGCCCGAGGCCCGGCGGCCTGGCCCACGGCACGGGAATTTGGCCTGACACGAGCACGGCCTGGCCCGAAGGGTACCGTGCTCAGGCCGGCCCGGCACGAGGCCACGTGTCGTGCTTGGGCCGAGGCTGAGGCCGAGGCCGAGGCACGCGGGCTGGCACGGCCCGGCACGAATTTTAGGTGCCGGCCCGAGAGCGGCACGATGGCCCAACAAGCAGGAGCAGCCCAACATAAATAAGCACAACACAAACCCTAATTTCTACAATTCCCCACTCCCCATCCCTCTGCATGCCTCATCGCCTCGCGGTCGCGCCCGCCCGCGGCCCCTCGCCTCGCGGTCACGGCAGCCCCACGTGCCTCACCCTCCTCCGGCCTCTGCGTGCTTGCTGCCCGCGGCCCCGGCGCCCCGCCTCCCCTGTTCCCCTCGACGGGTGGCAGGAGGCTCGGCCTCCCAAGGTCCCTTCAGGCCTCAGCCGGCGGCAGGGCGGCTCGGGCTCCTCCATGCTACGGCTCCTCCACCTCCACGCCCTGTGCGGCCGTGCGTGGTTCCTCCTCCTCCTCCGGCCCCGTGCAACAGGATCTGGCTTGAGGACGAGCACGGCGACGGCGGCTGCTGCCTTCCCGCGCGGCCCTACCTCCGGGGCGAGCGCACCGGCGGCTGAAGCGAGCGTGGCGATGGTGGACTCCACCTGCTCTCCCCTTCCGACCTTCTCTCTGTGGGCCTTGGGCCGGCACGGCCCGTAAATGGCCTCGTGCTTAGCGGGCCGGCACGGCCCAAAAAACGGCCCAACAGGCCGTGCCTGGGCCGTAGGCTGAGGGCCATGTCGGGCCGGCCCGTTGGCCATCTATAACTCAGACACCAGAGAAGGCTCTCTCTCTCTCTTGCTCTCTACCTCACTCCATAAGCTCTCCACTCTTCCCATTTGAATCCAAGCTCAAATTTTGAAGAGTGTGAGCTGTTTTTCAGCAAAAACAAGCTTCTCCCATTGATCTTCAACTTCCTCAAGCACTTGGTTCGCGTTCAACCCGGTGGTTTGCATTTGTTACTCTTGGAGCTTGTTCCTAACCAGCTAGAGCGTCGCCCGGTGAGCTTGCCAATCTTGTGGCAGCCCCCGGGAGGTTTGTAATCACCCTCACAAGTTAGTGGAATCACCCCCTCTTTTCAAGAGTTAACTTTCTTGACTTGAGAACGAGGATTGGGCTTTGTGAACCCAAGTTTCCTTTGTGGAACCTCAATAATGTGGAGTAGGCAAACCTTGGTGGCGAGCTGAACCACGGGATAAATCTTGTGTCACTTGTGTTGCTTGCTTTACTCTCTACTTATTGAGTTTCTTGATTTCTAGGGTTTGGTCCCGATCTACTTTTTGGTGAAGTTCTACCTGTGAAGAAGTGGTGCTCTAGACTCTACACAACCAAGGGAACCTCAGTAAATTATTAGATCTAAATTTCATTGGTTAAATTTTGAATTGTGTAGAATCTGTTTTACGAGGTCCAGCACTGCCGCTCTAGGAGCAGCAGTGCTGGGCAGCCCGGCAGTGCCGCTCTCTAGGCCAGCACTGCCACGCCAGGTACTAACCTCTGTTTGCGAAGAAATTTCACAGGCCTATTCAACCCCCCTTCTAGGCTAGTCCGTGATCCTACAAGGTCCCACGGGCCTTTTGTTTCTGCAGCATTTTTTTTCCAGGCTAAATCAGCCTCGCCGGACATCCATTGCCGCCGCCTCTCCCAGGTGCCACTGTCGGTCACCAGAAAGATGTCGGCCACCAAGCAAGAAGCAGGCGTGTCTAGCAGCTTCACCATCCAAGTGATATCATGTTGATCTTGCTACTTGCTTGCGAAATCATCAAGCGGAGGACCTGGGGTTCGTCTTCTCCACGTTCGACCGCGACGGTGATGGGTTTATCACGACCATCGAGCTGGAGTCACTGCGTCGCCTCGGCATCGCCGTGTCCGCCGAAGAAGGATGCCGCGGGAAGGAGAGGAATCGCGGCAAAGTTCCGCTTGGGAAAAAGGAAGCCGTGCGGATCCGCGCGACCACCGCCGTCCTCCATTCTTCCTCTACGTCGCTGGGTACACCAAGAGCGGCCGTCAGCCAAGGCAGACAGGCAGGAGCAGGTGGCCGTCAGCCCACCACGGCCGACCGCAGCCAGGCACGGGCGCCCAACGGCAGGCTCTGCTTGGCCACGCCGCGGCTGAGGGCCACCCGGCAGGCTCTGCTTGGCCACGCCGCAGCTGAGGGCCGCCCGCCAGCCAAGATCGCTCCCTGAAAGGTCCTAAATGGCTAGAGGAGAGTGAATAGCCTATAAAAATCTACAAACAACGCTTTACAAGCCGATTAGTAACAATAGCAAGCTTTGCAAAACACTAGCTCTAAACTATGCTATGCAAGCCACCTAGACAAGTATACTACACTATGATCACTAGTTCACACTCAAAGGCTATGTCACTACTATACACTACTCCTAAGTGAGCAACTAACTAACAAGCTACACACGAGAGTAAGTACACAAAAGTAAAGAGAGAAGGTGATTTCAATACCCCCGGTGTAGAGAAGATATGAAGTCCAATATAACCAATCAATCACATATAAGGGAAATCCTCGGTAGAGAGATGACACAAGATTTTTTACCGAGGTTCACTTACTTGCCGGCAAGCTAGTCCTCGTTGTAGCGATACACCCACTTGGAGGTTCACGCGCTAATTGGCATCACACGCCAAAGCCTTCTCAAGGGTGCCGCACAACCAACACAAGATGGGGATCCACCAAGCTACGAGCAATCCACTAAAGATGCCTTTCGCGATCTCCCGCGGGGATAGGCTCAAGAACCCCTCACAATACCTTGATCGGAGGTGGAGACAATCACCAACTCCCCTCAACGATCCTCGCAGCTCCAAGCCGTCTAGGAGTCGGCAAACTCCAAGAGTAATAAGAGAAACCGCTGCGAAATACCACTACCAAGTGCCTCTAGATGATCTCAATCAATGCAATGCACTTGATGCTCTCCAAACTCACCAAAAGATGAACACAATCAAGTAGGATGAGTGAGAGTGGAGTGGGAAGGCTCATAAGTATGTTATGATGTTTAGGAGTGCCAAGAGATACTCCCCAAACCAGCCAAGTGACTATTTATAAGCCACACACAAAGAAATAGCCGTTTAGACTTCACTGCGTACCGTCGGACTGTCCGACGGCCAGACCGTCGGACTAATCTGCACGGTCCGACGCCCCGGATAAACGCCACATGTCACTAGCCGTTTGAAGTCGAACGTTGGATCACAATGGCTAACTTTCCGCGCTAAACGAACCGTCGGACTGTAGGCCGTCGGACCAAACCTTACGGTCCGACGCCCACTGCCATTGCACCGTCGGACTGAAAATACACGCCGCGTTGGACCAAATGAAACCACGGTCCGACGTTTCCAGAGAGCTCCCCGAGCCCTGAAAACCGTCGGACGTTGGTCCGACGCTCACCGTCGGACTAACGCCGAGAGTCCGACGCTCCTCTGCTCTCCACGTGTCGACCTGCTGCGGCTCTGCACCGTCGGACCCTGAGGACAATGGTCCGACGCTCCAAAATCAAGCGTCCGACGCTTGCTGAAGGGGTTAGCCGTCGGACCGAAGACAATGGTCCGACGCTCAGTCAAGTTAGAGTCCGACGCTAGTTTTTCTTATTGAAACGTTTCCGAAATTCGCCCCGTTTCTTGAGGCACTAACACTCAAACTTCACCCCGTTTCTTAAGGCACTAACACTCCAAAGTATCTCTCACTTAGGTGCACGTGTGTTAGCCTTTTCAAAGAGTTTTCCACGGGTCAAGTTAGTGTCACTAGCATCTATATGCATATGCAATGATCATGAACACCTAGTGGCACTTGATAACCGTATTTCATCAACGATTTCGCCCCTCTTGATAGTACGGCTATCTATCCTAAATGTGATCACTCCCTCTATGGAGTCTTGATCACCAAAAGCAAAAGAGCTCCTGTGGATTATATCTTTGCCTTGAGCTCCTAGCTTTTTCACCATCTTTTGATGAAGCTTGTGGACTCCTTTTGATGATGGACTTATACCATTTGTATGGATGCCGTCATTGCCCTTCACTTGTGGCCTCCACCGACCTGGTCCTTTGCTCCATCTTGCCTTTTGCTAATCAATTCTCATGAAACACTTAGAGCAATTGTTAGCAAACTAGGTTTCATCAATTACCCAAAACCAAACACATGGGCTTTCACTCCCTCAATGTCGTAGTCTGGGCAATGGTGCGAGAGAAAGAGTCGCGGGAAACTCCGGATACGCGCGATCTTACTGCGCGCATTTTTACGCGCAAGTGAGGGGTTTTTACCGAGTGCCAATATTTTGGAAAGGTGTATTGAGTACTGTTGGAGAAAAATTTTTATTGTGTTCCAAAAAACAGAGATTGGAAAAGTATTTTAGGAACTCTTGGAGATGCTCTTATAGTTCTATATCCCCCTCGGTCCCCGATCGGTCGGTCGTCTTACGTGTGACGAGTCTTCTTTGAAATTTGGGGTGGGTTACAAGTACTAATCAGGTAGGAGTACGTACTTAACCGGGACGACGAAACATTGGCACTTGCCAATGGGAAAGGTTGGGAATTCTCCCAAGTCATGTGTTCCATCACTTTTGGTCCTGCATTTCTACTCCCATCACAATCACATTTCCTTGCTGACACGCCTATGTTCTCAACCTTTCACTCGCTCGGGCGTCACCGCGTGCAGCTAATTGCACTGCAACAGAGCATTGATGATTAGGCTGAGACCAAGTAGTCGGTCTATATGCATTATGCTCACAAGGACATGTTGGACCTACGAAAGTGATTAGCAAGTCAACAGTCGAGTCAAGCCAAGGGCGGTCATAGAAATTGTAGCCGTGCGCCCGTGCCAAACCGCAGCAGCAGTAGCTTTCCCGTTGCCCCATTGTGCTCAGTGGCATCTCGATTTCAGGAGGAGAAAGACAATTAAGCGCTTCGAACACGATGATCGCGCCGCCCAACTTCGTTCTATGTTTCTCCCTGCTGTTCCTCCTCCTGGTGGTTTCATGCTCGGCCGACGATGTCGACTTCATCTACCAAGGATTCCAGCATGCGAACCTGACCCTGGACGGCTCGGCGTCAGTGCTGCACGGGGGCGCGCTCCAGCTCACCAACGACAGCAACCGCCTCGTCGGCCACGCGTTCCACGGCTCTCCCGTGCGCTTCCTCGAGCCGCCGTCGTCGTTCAGCACGGCCTTCGTCCTCGACATCGTCACCGTCGGGAGCGGCGGCGGGCACGGCCTGGCCTTCGTCGTGGCCCCGTCCACCGTGCTCCCCGGAGCAGCTCCCGAGGTGTACCTCGGCGTCCTCGGCCCGACCACCAACGGCGACCCCGCCAACCACGTCTTCGCCGTGGAGTTCGACACCGTGTTCGACCTGGAGATGAACGACACCAACGGCAACCACGTCGGCGTCGACGTCAACAGCCTCGTGTCCAACGTGTCGGAGCCTGTCGCGTACTACACCGGCGGAAACACCAAGGTGCCCGTGAAGCTGGAGAGCGCGCAGCCAATCCAGGCGTGGATAGACTACGACTACGGCGGCGGCGGCGGCGGCGGCG
Source organism: Eremochloa ophiuroides (assembly GCA_038502445.1). NCBI lineage: Eukaryota > Viridiplantae > Streptophyta > Magnoliopsida > Poales > Poaceae > Eremochloa > Eremochloa ophiuroides. Next base: position 62,434,571 of record JAHLJS010000006.1, read on the forward strand.
GCGGCATCCTCAACGTGACCGTCGCCCCGGTGTCCGTGGACCGACCTCGCCGGCCGCTGATCTCAACGAAACTCGACCTCCGACCGGTCTTCAGGGAAGAGATGTACGTCGGTTTCTCCTCGGCCACCGGGAAGCTGGCGAGCTCACACTACATCCTGGCGTGGAGCTTCCGGACCAACGGGCTCGCGCAACCCATCAATCTCCGGCGGCTGCCCAAAGTTCCGAAGCCGAGCACGGCGCTTTCCAAGCTCGTCGTCATCAAGTTCGCCGCCGTGGCCTGTGCAGGGACACTCGCTCTGATCGCCGCGGCCATGGTCATCGTGCTCTGGCTAAGGAAGAGGGCGAAGCTCGCTGACACGCTGGAGGACTGGGAGCTGGAGCACCCTCACAGGTTCCCGTACAAGGACCTTTACAAGGCCACCAAGGGGTTCAAGGCAAGCGAGCTCCTCGGCGCGGGCGGCTTTGGCCAGGTGTACAGAGGGGTGCTCCGGCAGCAGCGCTCCGGCGGCGGCGACCAGGTGGCCATCAAGCGGATCTCCGCCGGCACGACGCATGGGATGAAGGAGTTCGTCGCCGAGATCGCGAGCCTGGGGCGCATGCGCCACCGCAACCTGGTGGAGCTGCGCGGGTGGTGCAAGCACGGGCAGGACCTGTTCCTCGTCTACGAGTTCATGCCCAACGGCAGCCTCGACGCGCACCTGTTCGGCAAGGCGGCGCCGCCGGCGCTGAGGTGGGCGCAGCGGTTCGCCGTGCTCGGGGGCGTCGCCCGCGGCCTGCTGTACCTGCACGAAGAGTGGGAGCACGTGGTCGTGCACCGCGACGTCAAGGCCAACAACGTGCTGCTCGGCGCCGACATGGGCGCGCGGCTCGGCGACTTCGGCCTCGCGCGCCTCCACGAGCACGGCGCGAACCCGGCGACGACGCGCGTGGCGGGGACGCTCGGGTACATGGCCCCCGAGCTCACGGTCACCAGCCGCGCCACGACGGCCACCGATGTCTTCTCCTTCGGCGCCCTGCTGCTGGAGGTCGCGTGCGGGCGCCGCCCGGTGGAGCCGCCGAGTGAGGCGACGGACGACTCCGAGGTGATCCTGGTGAGGTGGGTCCGCGACTGCGGGCTCGGCGGCGACCTGCTGCGAGCTGTGGACCCGAGGCTGGAGGGGTGCTACGACGAGGGGGAGGCGAGGCTGGTGCTGTGGCTTGGCCTGATGTGCAGCCAGGCTCGGCCGGAGGCGAGGCCCAGCATGCGCCAGGTTTGCCGGTATCTGAGCGGCGAGGAGGCATTGCGGGAGGATGCGGTGCTCGTTTTCTCCGGCGCTGACTCTGTCGACTTCATCGGGTCGTCGCCGCTTTCCTTAACGTGGTCCTCCTCCGGCGGTACCATGTCGGCCGGCTCTCTGAAAAGTGGTCGGTGAACTACTATATCGTATAGAAAGCTGCTGAAGTGCACACATGACATATCGTGGTGCTGGTGTACTGGTGTTTCTTTGTGTAATTAAGATGTAAAGATAGCCCGGTGTGACTGTTCGTTTATGTATACACAAGTTAGCCTTACTTAGTTAAGGTGTTCGGTGTTCCGGGATCAGAACTGCCTAGACTAGACTCTGAACATACAAAGAACTATCAACAGCTGAAGAAAGAGTATATGACAGTTTCGGAAGCGATTTTTTTTTCTCTTAGGAGCATATATGCTCTCAAACCCACATCCATTGGATCTGCGTTGAGAAGTGTGTCCACACACATCTCAATGTAGATCTACATTGAGATGTGTGTGGACACACTTCTCAATGCAGAGGGTGAGAGCATATGCTCCTAAGTGCAAATAAAACTTTCCCCGACAGTTTCCGCAATGTGGGAACAAATACTGAATGTGCAGTGCTCAGTCTTGTGACAATGAGCTGATACTGAATGAAGCCGACTACTCCATGGCATCGGGTAACTTTGATTTGTGGTGGCCACTTACCCTGCAACACATGACACCATAAATTATATGCTACTGTAAATTTGTGTTTATGGCTTTGTGCTGCCTCCGTGAAATAGAATAATTTGCCATGGTGAAACCTCATTCGGGTTAATTCAGAATCCAAATGAACCACTACTTCATCAGCATTTAAAAAAAAAAGGTGTTACAGAAGTGTATTCATCTGAGCCACCACTTCAAACTTTGGGTTGAAAAAGTCAAATGACTTATAAATTGGGATGGAGGTAATACTACACTAAATTACATCTGTTAGTTCAAATATTGACAGTATGGATGGCATAAGTTTAGTGAAAACTACACCAAGGTGCAAAACAGCAAAATCCTGTGTGTACTTGTGTACATGGCTTATGCAGTTATGCTTCCTCTGTGAAATAGTTATAACTTCCATGACGAAATCTCCATTTGGATTTATTTATAACTTCAAGGCATTACTGGAGTGGATCCGTCCGAACTCTAACCATGACTTCAGCAAGAAGGAAAAACTGAACCGTAGCAGATGTGCTACACTCATGGCATAAGAGAGGTTGCAGCAACAATCAGAAAGGAAATAAACCTCCAGACCAGAGTAATGAATAGAGTGGTGTGTGAGATCAGGTCAAAGGAAGAAGAGGCTTCAGCTTTCTCAACACAGTATTTTATCATAATCACTCAAAGGCTAATTCCATTAACTAAAGCAAATTGAATAGGGAGTAAACCTAACGCCAGGTCCAATGCTATGGACTAAATGAAAAGTATCCACTATATTATCATAATCTCTCAGAGGCCAATATCGTTAACTAAAGCAAATTTCACAGGGCGTAATCTAACTCCCAGTCGAATGCTATGGACTAAATGGAAAGGTTCCACTATACTATCATAATCACTCGAAGGTCAATTCCATTAACTAAAGCAAATTGCATAGGGAGTAAATCTAATGCCCAGTCCAATGCTATGGACTAAATGAAAAGGCTAGAGCAAACAACTCCAGCAGATCACAACAGAATTGGCTTCTAAGACGATCCAGCAAAGCAAGAAAAGGTCATCAGGCACACTACGATTTTTGGTATCTGGCTGGAACTGATTCATCACAAAAGCATCAGGTACATTTTGAACTATGGTGGATTTAAACCACAATTAGCTTGTGACTCCTGAAAGCAGCAAAACAGATAATGAAACTGCACGTTAAATTCCATCTTTTAGTTCAAGTGTTGGCAGCATGGATCGCCTAAGGTCAATGAAAACTACACAGAAGAGAACATCAAGTTGCAAAACAGCAAACTTATGTGTGGGTCATTCCAAACGATTTTTTATTCAAGCATTTAGACCACAATTTATTATTCATATTACATGATACAGAGAAACTGAAAAAGTACAAGGAATAGCTCTATTCACTTCGACCTACAATCAAAAGAGCCTCCAGACCTAGTACTACAAGGTATGAGGTATAGATCTTAGCGCCATATCATGTTCACCAACCATAGTTGAGAAGGATTCAGGAATAGAATTCCTGGAACGAAAAACGAAAACAGCAGTTTGGAGGGTTAATTTAACATAAAAATTTTATGTCTTACCATTCAGATTTTTCTGGAGAACGTCCATCACAGAACCAAAGTCAGCCTTCACATTGATCGGTGGATTAGCATACTGGCAAACCATGTCCTTGATGTTTTTGTCATGGTAGTCAATCTTTGACTGTGTGAACTTCAGCCCATGAGCTGTGCTAACAACCACAGTGCGGTCATTAGGGCCAATTATACGCTGATCCCGGAGCTTAAACAAAGCAGCAAGTGCAACCCCAGTATGTGGGCAAGCAAACATCCCAGTGCGGTCAGCAAGCGCCATTGCATCCATTAGCTCCTCCTCTGTAGCCTCCTCCACAATACCATTAGTAGCCTTCAGCGCGACCACCGCACGGTCAACAGATACAGGATCACCAATCTGTATCGCAGATGCAAATGTAGTTTCAGCAACTTGCGGCTTAAACTCAGTCCAGCCTGACTTGTAGTACCGGTACAATGGATTTGCATTTGCAGCCTGAGCACAGACAAGCCGTGGCACACGATCAACAAGTCCAAGAACGCGGCACATCTCAAACCCCTTGTAGAATGCATAAATATTCCCAAGATTGCCTCCTGGAACAATGACCCAATCCGGCACCTGCCAATTGAACTGCTGCAATATCTCGATGGCCGCTGTCTTCTGTCCCTCAAGCCGGAGCGAGTTGAGCGAATTGGCAAGGTAAATTGGCAGCTCTGCAGTCACCTGGCGGATGAGCTTCATGCATCCATCAAAATCAGTGTCTAGAGAGAGCACGGTGGCGCCGTTGGCGATTGGCTGGATGAGCTGCTGCAGCGAGATGCGGTCCGCTGGCAGGAACACGATGGCGGGGATTCCCGCGGCCGCGCAGTAGGCCGAGAGCGCGGCGGAGGTGTCTCCCGTGGACGCACAGCCGACACCGTGGATGGGGCGCGAGAGCGGCGCGCGGCGGAGGCGGTTCACCTGACTGACAAGCACGGTCATGCCGAGGTCCTTGAAGGAGCCCGTGTGGGAGATGCCGCAGTGCTTGACCCAGAGGTCGTTCATCCCGCCGAGGTGCTCGCGGCCGAGGCGCTCCGCCCAGAAGAGGTTGGAGTTGCCCTCGAAGAGGGAGACGATGTGGTCGGAGTCGATCTCGGGGAGCACGAACTCCTTCTTGGACCAGACGCCCGAGCCGTAGGGCCAGGCGGTGCCGCCGACGCGGGAGTCGAAGAGGTCACGCCAGTAGGAGCCCGGGTAGCGGGCCAGCGCCTCCATGTCGTGGCGCACGTCGAGGAGGCCCCCCGAGCTGGAGCGGTAGACGACCTCGTCCAACGAGTAGCGCTCGTTGGGGTCGCCGGCGGACGCCGGTGGGAAGGGCTCGTACCACGCCGAGAAGCCCTGGGACGGGCCGCGGAGCCGCGCCGCCTCCTCGCGGATGTTCTCCTCCGCTGGGCGGCGGTGCTTCGTGGCCGTCGTGTCGGAAGAGGCGCAGCAGCTCGCGCGGCTGGCGCGGGGCCGCAGGCGGAGGTGGAAGCCAGTGGCGGGGCCCTGGACGGATGGTTGGCGAGAGTTGGGGTGGGAGAAGAGGAGGGAGAGCGAGGAGGCCGCGGTGGAAGTCGCCATGGTGCGGTGAGGAGGCTTTGCGGCGCGGCGGCGAGATTGGACTGTTGGAGAGGGTGGGGAAGGCCGAATGGGGGGCGATTAGGGACAGACGCTGTGACATTGGACTGACTCTGTTCGCTTAGGTTTAAAACCGCTTATTTTTTAGTCCTTGTATAGTATTTTTTTTTAAAAAAAAGCAGCATCGACATTTATTTTTAGCGGCTTTCAGCTTCAGCGAACAGAGCCGAGAAGACTAGCAAACGTGTTTGTACACTGCAACTAAAAAAACACAGATTTGTATCATTGTTAGACATGAGCATAAGTTATGAATCCATGTTATAAATTATGATCTAACGTGTCTTAGAATCAAATTCTACATCAACAATCGTCACACATATGATTTGTTCTAACTCGTATGAATATTGGTTTAAATTTATATACACCTGCGTCCAAGGATATAAAGCGTAACCATCTCTGGTTCTTCAAAGATCAAGAAACATACCGTGTGTTTGGTTTGGGAGCCATGCGGGATGGGTTGGCTCCATCCCTTATTTCTGAGTTGGATTGGACCTATTTCGCGTTTGGTTAGAGGGATAGTGTTATCCCAGTCCTCTGTTTAGTTTGAGAGGGTAGAAACTGGGTTGAGAACTTGAGATGCCTGACAAATGGGACTCGTGCGTCAGCCTCTACACCTTCTTCTCCCCATCTCTGCTTTAGCTCGCTACACGCTCCTCCTCCATGAGCTCGGCTCGCGCCATGCCGAGGGTGGAGTACGCGCAACTCCTCCGCGGGCTCCTCGCACCGGTAGCCGTGGCCTGCCCTAGCAAGCGCTCCACCACCGGCAGCTCCTATCCCGTACCCTACCTCGGCGACCGCAGCACCGGCGACTGCGACCCCCGCCGGCAGTCGCGCCCCCACCGACGAACGCACCTCCACCGGTAGTCACGCCACCACCGGCGGCCGCGCCCCCACGACAGTCGTGCCACCACCGGCGGTCGCTCCCCCACGGCAGTCGCGCCACCACCGGCGACCGCGTCTTCACCGATAGTCGCGCTCTGCTAGCCTAGCGTCGTGTCTACTTCGTCACCGGCCGCCGCAGCCCTTCCGCGCCACTCGCCCAGCGCCTAGCCTCACGCCCCTTTGTCGGGTACCAAAGTTTGGGGTACCCAACTTCGATGCAAAAACACTCATTCCCAACGCGGCCTGGCCCAAGTAAGGCCAGTGTAAGCCCACGAAGGCCGCGGCCGAAGCACATGAAGGCCGCATCTACGGAGGCCCACAACGTCATTGCACTAATGACAGCCAACCCTCGGGAGAGCGGCACCCTCGGCGCCAATTCTCTGATTCGCCCGAGGCCCCCCGGGAGAGCTCGGGAGAGCGGCACCCTCGGCGCCAATTCTCCGATTCGCCCGAGCCTCCCCAGGAGAGCTCGGGAGAGCGGCGCCCTCGGCGCCCATTCTCCGATTCGCCCGAGCTTCCCCATCCCCCTCGAGCACAATCTCACAAAGGCATCCAAGGCATAGGTGATGTCAGCGAAGCAATCTTGAACCACAAGAGACCTCTCTGATCACTTTACAAGCACTGTCCTGTCATGCGAGATTCCCGATGCGACTGTGCTTCGCACGCCCCTGACGGCCATACCACCTGTCAGGATTTCCCTGGCAGCGGATTTGATAGGCCCACTACGGCCTTCCTCTCCACGGTATGGTCTACGGTGCGCCACCCCGTTTTTCGCCGGGATCTACCAACTATGACTGTGACAGTCCGAGCGCCTGACAACGGGCTATGCAAGAACGGGAAAAGCGCCTACTGCACTGTCCACTCGAAAGGACGAGCACGCCTTCCATCCGGGCCCACCTAACCCTCGGAAAGTACTGTCCAAAGACCGGAAATACGCCCGAGGGGAGATATCACCCTGCTCCGTTCCATCACGCCTCCAGGAGTCCCGAGCCTCGGGAGACAACGCCCCGAGACGACTCGCCCTCTTGTCACATCATGCGAAAGGACAGCCATCAGGTGTGACCCTACGGCATGCCGTAATCCGACGACTGTTGCTGCCTCGGAACTCACCAAGATCGTATGAACCACTACGGCCATACCCCGGAGACGCAGAGAAAGGACCGTAGCTGACGACAGTCAAACGAGGAACAGCGACTCCTCACTGTAACATACGTAGCATTGAAAGCACTGCCCTTGCCTCTCTCTTGCGACTATAAAAGGGAGAGCAGAGGCCAGCTTTAGGGGGAGCCCAAAAGCCCTAAGCTCTCACTCACACATACACACCAATAGCAAACGAGTTGCATACACTTAGACACTCACAAGAGACCTGGGAGCACTTCCCTCTCTCGCCTAGCTTGTAACCCCCTACTACAAGCATCCCGATGCAAGGCAACACGACTATCCTCTTCACTGGACGTAGGGCTTGCTTGGCCTGAACCAGTATAATCCCTGTGTTCCCCTTTGCACACCATCCGTAGCCTCAACCGCAAAACACATATTTACTAGCCGGTGTTAGCCCCGCTAAAACTAGCACCGACAGTTGGCGCGCCAGGTAGGGGACTTTTGCGTGTTGATCCAGGTCACGGATGGCTGACGTTTCCATGGCGCTTCCCGCTGGCGCTGTGCTCCGGTTCGGGAGCCTCGAGTTCGTGGCCACCGGCCACGGGCTTGAGATGAACCCGCGCCCAACCAAGCTCCGCACCATCATCGTCTTGACCCCGGCCCATCAGGCAGCCGGGGAAAGCGCCACGACGACGCTTCCTCCCATCCCAAAGGACGAGAGGAATGCCGCACGCCGCGCTTCTCGGCGGACTAGGAGGAGGGGGCGCAACCGCGCCAACCAGCCCCTGGTCACGGAAGGCGCGGCCAACCAGGTGTCCCCGGCGGGGGACGCCAACACTGCACCGGTCGCCACCACGGCGCCTCCGGCGCCGACTGCTACACGACCGCCAACCGCCCGGAGGACGGGCGGAGGCGAAGTCGCGACGTCGACGGGACTTTCCCTCCGCCCTCATGGCGGAAGGGATACGGCGCAGACATATCTCTTCGGGCTCCACAACGCCGCGGATGCCCACGTCCGCGCGGTCCGTGCATTGCTGCACGATCTGGTGGAGACACCTGTCCATCGCCTCGAGCGTCTAGACGACCTCGTGGGCGGCCATGCGACCTCCCCACCATCCTCTCCCAGGAGCAATCCTAGGGTTTATGGCAGGGAGGAGACCGACTCCACTGACAGTCTCACTCCCCGAGAATTCTCAGAGGAGTGGGATCATCGCGGTTGGACCTCGCCATCATGGCGGGGCCTCAGCGACGACGACGACGAGTTCTGGGTGAACGTGGACTTCACCGTCCACCCCGGAGACTCGTGGGAGGACGCTCCGAGCGTCGCCACCGACTCCGACCAGTCCTGCATCGACCCCGCTCGAGAGTGCTACCACTTGGTGCACCCCGAGGAAGGACGAGTGGAGGACGTCCATTCGGAGGACGACAACGATGAACCTTCCCCGCTCCAGCCACAGCCTCAGCAACGCACCCCTCCGTCGGCCACTCCGCAGCCTGCACGGTCAATCCCACCGCAAGACGCGGAGGCTGGGCCGTCTCGCCCGCGCACCAGTCCCCGGAGCTAGAGCAGCTCCAGGAACTGGAAGCCCGGATGGAGGAGGACCGCCTACGCCTCACTCAACTGCGAACCGCGCTCAAGCGCGACGAGCGGCAAGGCACCGGCGGAGCAGCGCGTCGCCGGGCCCGGGACGTCCAGGCTCGCATCCTCACCGACGAGGGAGCCAGGACGCCAGGAGCCCTGCCTCGGGCAAGCCGCAAGCTAACAGAGACGGCAATGCTCCTCCGGAGCATGCCTGAGCCCTCCACCGAGGAGGCACGGCAGCTCCGGAACCAGCTCAAAGACCTCCTGGAGGATGCAGTCGTCCTCCAGACGGAAAGCTCGACGTCACACCACCGCGGCGATGAAAGCCACCCACGTGGCGCCACGGCGCGCCACGATCGTGAGGCCTCGGTGCATCCCGAGGTCCCAAGGGCCCCATCAGTCCACCAACGGCTGGGCAAGGACATTGACGTCCGAGCCATCCTTCAAGCCCGCGGTCGGCGAAAGACCGATGGAGCCGCACGAGGCTACCATGTCCATCGGGGCGGGCGCTACGACTCGGACGAGGACCGTGAGCCCGAGCCCGAGCCCTCGGGTCCTCGCATCTTCAGCGAGGCCATCCGAAGGGCCAGGTTCCCGCCTCGGTTTCGACAACCGGCAAACATAGCCAAGTACTCGGGGGAAACTAACCCCGAACTCTGGCTAGCGGATTATCGTCTCGCGTGCCAACTTGGCGGCGCGCAGGATGATCTCATCATCATCCGCAACCTACCCTTGTTCCTCGCCAACTCTGCAAGAGCTTGGCTGGAACATCTCCCCCCGCGTCTGATCTTCGACTGGAGTGATCTGGTCAAAATCTTCGTTGGGAACTTCCAGGGCACGTACGTGCGCCCTGGCAATTCCTGGGACCCCAGGAGCTGCAAGCAGAAGCCGGGCGAGTCCCTCAGGAACTACATCCGGCGGTTCTCAAAGCAGTATAACGAGCTGCCCCAGGTCGCCGACTCCGACGTTGTTAGAGCGTTTGCTGCAGGAACTTCGTGCAAAGAGCTTGTTCATGAGCTCGGGCGCCAGACACCCACCAGTGTCACCGAGCTCATGAAGATAGCAACCAGCTTTGCCTCGGGGGACGAGACGGTAGGAGCCCTCTTCTCCGACCCCAAGGGCAAACGGAAGGAGGAGACCCCCGAGGGCACCTCTTCCCGAGGCCCGAACAACAAGAAGAAGAAGGGGAAAGGAAAGGCCCCACTCCGCGATGACTCCCTCGTGGCGGCCACCGAGCCCAAGAGGGAATGACCCCCTCGAGGCCGCTTCAACGACATGCTCAACAAGCCGTGTCCTTATCACCAGGGCTCGGTGCATCAAACACTCGGGCAGTGTGTGATGCTCAAGAAGCACTACAGCCGGCAGGCGTTCAAGGACGACGCCGGCAAGAAGCCCGCTAGGGATCAGGAGGACAAGGGCAGGAAGGACGATGAGTTCCCGCCCATCGATAAATGCCTCATGATCTTTGGCGGGCCCGGGACCGTCCCTACGCCGCGGCAGCGAAAGTGCGAGCGCAGGGAGGTCTACTTCGCCGGACCAGCGACACCACGCTTCCTCGACTGGTCCCATGTCGCTATCACCTTCAGCCGAGACGACCACCCGGACTAAGTCCCATCACCGGGACGCTACCCACTCGTTGTCGACCCCGTCGTCGGCAACATGAGGCTCTCCAAAGTCCTCATGGATGGAGGCAGCGGCCTCAACATCCTTTACGCTGAGACCCTCGACTTGATGGGGATCAGTCGCTCGCTCCTCCGGGCCACGACATCCCCGTTCCATGGGATAGTGCCCGGAAAGAGCGTGCAACCCCTCGGGCAGATCGATCTGCCCGTTTACTTCGGGACTCCTGACAACTTCAGGAAGGAGGTCCTGACATTTGAAGTGGTAGGCTTCCACGGCACCTACCACGCCATCCTCGGGAGGCCATGCTGCGCCAAGTTCATGGCGGTCCTGAACTACACCTACCTCAAGCTCAAGATGCCAGGGCCAAAGGGGGTGATTACCATCGGTGCCTCCTATCAGCACGCGTACCAGTGCGACGTCGAGTGCTGCGAGTACGACGGCGCGCTGGTGGAGTCAGAGGCCCACATGACCGACCTCGAAAGGTTGGAAAAGGAGGTCCCTGACCCCAAAAAGGCCACGAGCACTTTTGAGCCCGCTGAGGGGGTGAAGGAGGTGCTCCTCGACCCGAGCTCCCCCAGCGGCAAGGTGCTGAAGGTCAGCACCACCCTCGACCCGAAATAGGAGGTTGTGCTCGTCGACTTCCTCCGCAAGCACGCCGACGTGTTTGCATGGAGTCCCTCGTATATGCCAGGCATCCCGAGGGAGGTCGTCGAGCACTCCTTGGACATCCGGGCCGGTTCCAAGCCGGTGAAGCAGCGCCTGCGCCGATTCGACGAGGAGAAGCACCGGGCCATCGGGGAGGAGGTGCAGAAGCTTTTGGCGGCCGGATTCATCAAGGAGGTCTTTCATCCAGAATGGTTAGCAAATCCTGTTTTGGTTAAAAACAAAAATGAAAAATAGAGAATGTGTGTCGATTACACTAGTTTAAATAAGAGCTTTTTACCTGTGTGCCATTATAAAAGTTCAAAATGACCTACGTACCACTGAATCAAAAAAAGTTCCTCTGTACCCTCGAAATTTTTTTTTACCTACATACCACTTCTCAATTTTCAAAAAATCATAACTTCTCCATGCAACATCGGATGAAGACGATTTTTATATGAAAATTGTAGAACTCGACGAGATCTACAACTTTCTAGTTTTGAGATTTTTCATTTGAGGACGTTAAGATACTCAAAATTAATTTTAGCTAAAATTAATTTTGAGTATCTTAACGTCCTCAAATGAAAAAAACTCAAAACTAGAAAGTTGTAGATTTCGTCAAGTTCTACAATTTTCATATAAAAATCGTCTTCATCCGATGTTGTATGGAGAAGTTATGATTTTTTTTAAATTGAGAAGTGGTATGTAGGTAAAGAAAATTTTTTGCGAGGGTACAGAGGAATTTTTTTTGATTCAGTGGTATGTAGGTCATTTTCAACTTTTATAATGGCACATAGGTAATTGTTTCTTTAATAAAGCTTGTCCTAAGTATCCATTTCCATTACCTCGCATTGACCAAATAGTTGATTCTACTGCTGGCTATGAACGACTTTACTTTCTTGATGCTTATTCCGGTTACCATCAGATCCGCATGAAAGAGTCCGACGAATTAGCGACCTTTTTCATTAATCCTTTCGGCACATATTGTTACGTAACCATGCCATTTGGTCTAAAAAACGCGGGCGCAACTTACCAGCGTTGCATGCTCAAAGTTTTTGGGGACCTCATCGGGCGAACCGTTGAGGCTTACGTAGATGATATAGTGATAAAATCTAAGAAGGCGGGTGATTTAGTAGCCGACCTAGAAAAGGCATTCGACTGTCTTAAAAAGAAAAACATAAAGGTAAACCCCGAGAAGTGCGTTTTTGGGGTCTCACGGGGTATGCTCCTCGGGTTCATCGTTTCCGAGCGTGGCATCGAAGCCAACCCGGAAAAGATATCGGCCATCACGCAAATGAGTCCGATCCGGAACCTCAAGGGTGTGCAGAAGCTCATGGGGTGTCTCACGGCCTTGAGTCGATTCATCTCAAGGCTCGGCGAAAAGGGACTTCCCTTGTATCAGTTGCTAAAGAAAAACGAGCACTTTACCTGGACCGCCGAGGCCTAGGAAGCCCTCGAAAGGCTTAAGGCTTTACTTTCAAAATCACCTGTTCTTGTGCCCCCTACGAAAGAGGAGAAGTCTCTTGCTGTATGTCGCCGCTGCTAACCAGGTTGTGAGTGCAGCGATCGTCGTAGAGCGGCAAGAGGAAGGACACGCCCTACCGGTGCAGCGGCCGGTCTACTTCATCAGTGATGTCTTGACCGAGACCAAGACACGCTACCCTCAGATTCAGAAGCTAGTGTACGTGATCATTCTTGCTCAACGCAAGTTGCGGCACTACTTCGAATCCCATCCCATGACTGTGGTGTCATCCTTCCCCCTCGGGGAGGTGATCCAAAATCGAGAAACGACAGGGAGGATCGTTAAGTGGGCCATCGAGCTCATGGGCGATGGCATCACCTACGCGCCACGCAAAGCCATTAAGTCCCAGGTGCTTGCGGACTTCGTGGCAGAGTGGACTGAGACACAGCTACCGCCACTCCCGACCAAGAAGAATACTGGGTCATGTACTTCGACGGGTCGATGATGAAGACCGGTGCTGGTGCAGGCATCGTCTTCATCTCACCCCTCGGGGTTCGGCTCAAGTACCTACTGCGGCTGCACTTCACGGCTTCCAACAACGTGGCCGAATACGAGACTCTGGTCAACGGTCTCCACATCTCCAACGAGCTCGGGATCCGGCGCCTCGAAGTCCGAGGCGACTCCCAGCTCGTCATGGATCAGGTCATGAAGGAGTCGATGTGCCAGAACCCCAGAATGACCGCCTACTGCAAGCTAGTGCGGTTGCTCAAGGAGAAATTTGACGGCCTCGAGCTGAACTACGTCGCGCGTCGGTACAACGAAGAAGCCGATGAGTTGGCGAAAATCGCGTCCGAAAGGGCTACGGTCCCGACGGGCGTATTCGCCAATGACCTCCACAAGCCCTCGGTCAGTACCGAACCCTCGGAAGCTGAGGGGACGAAGACCCCCAAGCCCCCGGGAGAACCCGGACCGTCTCCAAGCCACGCAAGCCCCTCGGGGGCTGCCGACCTTTCCAACAAAGGGGAGTCACCCGAGACCCTGGCTGAGGACGGCGACGAAGCCGAGGCAATGGAGATCGAAGCCGAGATGGACGACGATGAACCGGACTGGCGCGAGCCGCTGGTCAACTGGCTCGTCCGAGGAGTTTTGCCCTCGGACAAGACCAGAGCGCGACGACTGGCACGCAAAGCCAAGTCTTTCGTGATGATCGGCGGCTGCCTCTACCGACGGAGTCCCTCGGGGATGCTTCAGCGCTGTATTCCTTTCAGTCAGGGCAAACGCCTGCTTGAAGAGATACACGCCGGAGCCTGTCACCACGCAGCGTCGAGAACCCTAGTCGGTAACGCCTTTCGACAAGGCTTCTACTGGCCAACCGCCGTGGCCGATGCTACTGAGGTGGTACGCTCCTACGAGGGGTGCCAGTACTATGCCCGGCAGACTCACCTACCGGGCACAAGCCCTCCAGACGATCCCACTCACTTAGCCGTTCGCCATATGGGGACTGGACCTTGTCGGGCCCCTCCGGAAGGCGCCCGGGGGCTTCACCCACTTGCTTGTCGCTATCGACAAGTTCTCAAAGTGGATCCAGGCTCGGCAGATCGCCCAAATCAACTCGGCACAAGCGGTGCTATTCTTCACCGACATCGTCCACTGGTTCGGTGTCCCGAACTCCATCATCACCGACAACGGCACGCAGTTCGCCGAAAAGAAATTTCTGTCCTTCTGCAACGAGTACCACATACGAGTGGACTGGGCAGCCGTCGCCCACCCGAGAACGAACGGCCAGGTACAACGTGCCAACGGCATGATTCTCCAAGGCCTTAAGCCGAGGATATTCAACCGATTGAATAAATTCGGCAAGAGGTGCCTGACGGAGCTCCCGGCAGTGATATGGAGTCTAAGGACTACGCCAAGCCAAGCCACGGGCTTCATGCCCTTCTTCATGGTGTACGGTGCAGAGGCCGTCCTCCCCACGGATCTGGAGTACGGCGCCCCGAGGATCCGAGCCTACGATGCATAGGGCAATCAAACGTCCCGCGAAGACGCGCTGGACCAAGTCGACGAAGCTTGGGACATGGCCCTGTTGCACTCGGCCAAGTACCAGCAATCCCTACGCAAGTACCATGCTCGGCGTGTCCGTGGCCGAGCCTTTAGCGTAGGCGATTTGGTGCTACGGCTCAGGCAGGACAACAAAGGGCGCCACAAGCTCACTCCGTCGTAGGAAGGACCGTTCATCATCGCCGAGGTGCTACGCCCCGGCACATACAAGCTCGCGAACGAGAAGGGCAAGGTCTACAGCAACGCCTGGAACATCGAACAGCTACGTCACTTCTATCCTTAAGATTCCGAGCATTGTACTATTTTGTAAAATCTTGAAATCAATGAAAAGACCCGACTTATACTCTTTTTACATGATTTTTAAATTTTCAATCCGAGCCTACACTCGGGAGTGAAATGACCCTTTATTTCACCGCGCATTAAAAGCGAGGCTCGGCCTAACCTACGGAAAGGCCGACCCTCCCTCGGGGCCTAGAACGGGGGGAACCCCCGGACTTTCCTGGGATTCAACAATTTTGGAAACGTAAAAATTTCAAAACTCGTCGAATTCGTTTCTCCCTAAAACACGCTTCCTTCCAGAAATCAAGCATGAACTTATAGAATTCAGAAGAGTGAGGGAAGTCCCACAGAACAGAGCCGGCTGAGTCGAGGAGACCGCTTACGCTCCAGGGCCACAGCATCTCCCCTCGCCACTCCACGTTCGAAGGCTAACCTGCACTCGGAAGAAAACCTATAAGATCTACGCTCGGCCAAGTGAGGAGGCTCGGGAGGAAACGCCTAAGCCTTTTTTCTAAGGATTCTTTCCGCCAAAGTTCCTAGGACATCGGCTGCGTCTATGCCGCTAAAGCTACGACACCCGAAAAGCGTCCCCCGACGCTCGATGGCCCGGGCACAGGATCGGCAAGAAAAAACGCCTAAGGAAAAAAGCACGAAACAAAGCAAAACAAACATTCAGCAAATATTTACATAAATATTGAGGCCACGAAGGGCCATATTGTTTGTTTCCTCTCAAGCCACTCACGAAAGGTTACTTTTTACAAGGCACTATGGCCCGCTTCTTCTTCACGGCAGGTTCAGGGGAGGGAGCTCGACCTCGGCTTGGAAGAGGCCCGCCAGTACTTCTCCTGGCTCCTTCATCGAATCCTCCAGCACCAGGAGCTCGGCGTCGTCGGCTTCAAGGAAGCCCTCGCTGACAGGGTCGGCGTCAAAATTCCCGTAGTGGGACTTCACGACCGTCAGTGTCTTTTGGACACCCGTCAGAAGGGCCTCCTTGATCCGGCCGCTCATGCTGCCGTGGAGTGCCTCCAGTCGGCTCCGGAGCGACATCCCCGAGGGTTCTCCACCGGTGCCGACGGAGTCAGACAGTGCCCGCGCGACCTTCTGCAGGTCCAGGTGTTCGGCCACCTCGCCGTCGTAAGCCGCCTGCAGAACTGTGGGAGCAAAGCACGGAGATGAGTAAAAATACAGCGAGCAACCAAGACGAGTAGAATGGAAAAAATACAACGCTGCGCTTACGGTTAGCCTCTTCCCGAGCCTTCTGTGCCTCCTTCCCGGCCAAGTCCGCCGCGCCGAGCGCCAGGCGCAACGCCTCCCAAGTCTCATCCAGGTCGAGAGCCAAGATCTCGGCGGCCGAAATCTTCTCGGCGGTGAGCTCTCGGGTGGCGTCGCGCTCCCTCGTCATCGCGGCCAGGGTGCTCTCCAACTCCTGCACTCGCGTCGCCGAGGCAGCGGCTCGGCCCTGCGCCTCCGCGACCTCCCCCTTTAGGATAGTGTTGTCGACACTTACTTCGGCAAGCTTGGAGGTCGCGGCGGCAAGCTCGCCCTGGGCGCGGGCATGGGCTTTCTCCTTGAGATCGAGCTGCTTCCAGAGCCCGAGCCCACCACGAAGGAAGCGGGACTTGTCCCGGGAGGTATGCATGAGGTCCTGGAAAGAAGGAAGAAGCGGAAACAGTAAGAATGATGCTCATATGCAGGAAAAGTTTACAAGACACGGGGATTTACCTGAAGCTGGGCCGGGAGGTCCTTCTCGAGGACGTCGGCGATCGCACGGAGCCCCGCCGCCGAGCTAAATCCGAGCTCCTGAATGGCGTCCCATTTGGGGGCCTCGAGGTCGTCCCGGAGCGAGAAGACGGGCGGCGCCTGAGGGTCCGCTTGGTCCGCCCACTCGATCCGGGAGGCGGTTAGCTCCCGAGACTGAGGCCCCCTCAAGGCCAGGGCCCAGGAGCCTTCCTCACGGGCGGGGGGAGCTCCTGCGCTGACGTCCATGGCCGATGACCCCGCCGCAGCAGGCTCCGTGGGGGTGGCATCGGCTGGCACTCCCGAGGCGTCTCCGGAATCGACGGTCGAGGCCTCGGAAGCCCGTGCTGGCTCCGCCTCCAGGTCGATCACGGGCACGACTACGGCGGCCGCCGCCGAGATAGCCTCCCCCGAGGGAGGAGCCTCGGACGCCATGGGTGGACCCGTGGGGCGACGAACTTCCTCGCCCGCCGACCGGGTACTCCCCCCGGCCGTGTCATGGCCCTGCACCTTCCGGACCTTCAGGTGCGACACCTGGAGGTCCGCCCCCGAGCGTTTCCTGAAGCAGAGAAGGAAGAAAGGGCGCTCATGAAAGGGTCCCCACCAGAAGGAATTACAGGTAAAGATACTTATCTCGTTTTCTGAACCACCCTCTTCTTCTTCGCAGCGCCCACGCTCGACGAAACGACGGATGGTGTGGGCTGCGCCGGCGACGGAGGAGTGGGCGCCGACCCGGCGTCCGGGCCAACACCGCCCAGTGACGAGGGCTCCGCCTGGGCGCCGGGGGTCATCCCGACGTCACCGCCCCTCGGCGGGGAAGCTTGAGCCTGGGAGGGCCCCAGCTCAAGCGCCAGCGTCTTGACGCCGGTGGGCTCCGGCTCCAGCGGCGTCTTCCCAGCACTCTCCCCGCCTTCGGTCGCCGCGTTGACCAACGACGCGTCGGCGGGTAGGGTCTCGTACTTACTCTTGTGTAGCTTGTTAGCTTAGTTGCTCACCTAGGAGTAGAGTAGAAGTAGCAACTTAGCCTCTCGTGTGTGAAATAGAGACTATAGCTTAGAATGGTTAGGTGGCTTGCATTTTTAATAGGCTAGCGCAAGAATTCGCTTCGCTTATTATTTATCTAACCTCTTGCTTGAGTTGTTGGTTGTAGAATTTTTTATAGGCTATTAACCCCCCTCTAGCCATTTAGGACCCTTCAGCCGCGCACGCAAACCGTCTCGACTGAGCCGAACCGTCGCGTCCATCAGGCTTCGCGCCTCAAAAGGTGAGCCGAATCATTACAACTACGCACCTCGATTCCGCCAACATTCTCTCCTTCCCAAGGAAGGAACCCCGGGCTTGGGCGCCCGTTACGTTCCTAGGGGGGTCGAAGACTGGCCCTCCGTGGCTCGAACAGTCGCCCCAGGGAAACCGAGTTAGAGACAGCAAGTGGATCGGTCACGGAAACGGCCAGTATCCCGACGCCCGAAACGTCACAAGGGACATCCCATGCTGTGTCCAAGTTCCAGTAGCGAGTCGGTTACGTGGAATCCCTCCGTGGGAGTCATCATGCCCTCCGGACCCATCGAAGGGACCTGACATCCACTAACTGACCCTCGGGAAACATTTGGAGTGTGCTCAGGCCGCTAGCAGACCCCCAACGAACGGGGCACGGACCTCCACTTGGACCAACCCGTTTGTAGCTCACCGGAAATGCCGACTCGTGCCCCAGCGGGGAAGTCGAGTAGGACCAAACCTTCTTCTTCCTGAAAAAAGAGCGTGAAGGTCGAATTAAAAAAGACAGGGAAGAACCCGACCGATCTCCGATATGAAAACGGAGGCTCGGGAACTTGCCCTGCACCTTGGAAAGACCACCGAACGACCTCCCAACACGATGGGAGGCTCGGGGGCTCCCCATCCAAGGAAACAACCCTCCTAAATAAATCGAAAAACACCCGAGGACTAACAAATACGATTCTAAGCCTTTGAAGGGATATATCATCCCTCCAAAGCCTTGGGGGCTACACCCGGCGGGTGCGCTCGCGCGCACCCCCCGGAAAAAACAACCCATGCTTTATATTTTTGACAGGAAGAACCAACGTGAACCTGTGGAGGAGTGCCATCACTCCGCCACATGCTCGGGGGCTACTGTCGGGTACCAAAGTTTGGGGTACCCAACTTCGATGCAAAAACACTCATTCCCAACGCGGCCTGGCCCAAGTAAGGCCAGTGGAAGCCCACGAAGGCTGCGCCCGAAGCACACGAAGGCCCTATCTACGAAGGCCCACGATGTCATTGCACTAATGACAGCCAACCCTCGGGAGAGCGGCACCCTCGGCGCCAATTCTCCGATTCGCCCGAGGCCCCCCCCGGGAGAGCTCGGGAGAGCGGCACCCTCGGCGCCAATTCTCCGATTCGCCCGAGCCTCCCCAGGAGAGCTCGGGAGAGCGGCGCCCTCGGCGCCCATTCTCCGATTCGCCCAAGCATCCCCATCCCACTCGAGTGCAATCTCACAAAGGCATCCAAGGCACAGGTGATGTCAGCGGAGCAATCTTGGACCACAAGAGACCTCTCTGACCAATTTACAAGCACTGTCCCGTCAGGCGAGATTCCCGACGCGACTGTGCTTCGCACGCCCCTGACGGCCATACCACCTGTCAGGATTTCCCTGGCAGCGGATTTGATAGGCCCACTACGGCCGTTCTCTCCACGGTATGGTCTACGGTGCGCCGCCCCGTTTTTCGCCGGGATCTACCAACTACGACTGCGACAGTCCGAACGCCTGACGACAGGCTACGCAAGAATGGGAAAACCGCCTACTGCACAGTCCACTCGAAAGGACGAGCACGCCTTCCATCCGGGCCCACCTAACACTCGGAAAGTACTGTCCAAAGACCGGAAATACGCCCGAGGAGAGATATCACCCTGCTCCGTTCCATCACGCCTCCAGGAGTCCCGAGCCTCGAGAGACAACGCCCCGAGATGACTCGCCCTCTTGTCACATCATGCGGAAGGACAGCCATCAGGTGTGACCCTACGTCATGCCGTAATCCGATGACTGTTGCTGTCTCAAAACTCACCAAGATCGTACGAACCACTACGGCCATACCCCGGAGACGCGGAGAAAGGACCGTAGCTGACGACAGTCAAACGAGGAACAGCGACTCCTCACTGTAACATACGTAGCATTGAAAGCACTGCCCTTGCTTCTCCCTTGCGACTATAAAAGGGAGAGCAGAGGCCAGCTTTAGGGGGAACCCGGAAGCCCTAAGCTCTCACTCACACATACACACCAACAGCAAATGACTTGCATACACTTAGACACTCACAAGAGACCTGGGAGCACTTCCCTCTCTCGCCTAACTTGTAACCCCCTACTACAAGCACCCCGGTGCAAGCCAACACGACTCTCCTCTCCACTGGACGTAGGGCTTGCTTGGCCTGAACCAGTATAATCCCTGTGTTCTCCTTTGCACACCATCCGTAGCCTCAACCGTAAAACACATATTTACTAGCCGGTGTTAGCCCCGCTAAAACTAGCACCGACACCCTCTGTCTCGCCGCTTCTGTAACACCCCTGGTGTTACTGTAACCAAAACCTGACATGTCATCATGATTGCAAGCAAATCATCCCGCATAAACTCATTATTACTGTGCATCACTAAAATAATTTTTATTTCCACATGTGGTTGTGCATAAGTAATTTAGAGTGATTGGGTTATATAAGTGTTTGTTTGTATATATATGCGATTAAATCAAATTAGAGATTCAAACAAAAATCATTTATAAACCCTAAAATGGATTCAAACCCTAATTTAAAAACTAAAAGGAATTAGATGTTAGGTCTCAAATAAAACTTGTAAATCTTTAAAAGTTGAGAAACTTCTATTTGGGGCAATTTTGAAGTTATTAAAAATAATTTCAAATAAAACCTTAATCTATGCTTTAAAGTTTAAATTTGAAATTTAAATTTAAAAACTAGAAAGAATCTGATGAAGGTGCTTTAATAAAAGTTGTAGATCTTTTAAAATAAAATAACTTTTATTTTTGGAGATTTTGAAGTTTATCAGTGTAAATTCAAATCAAACCCCAATCAGTGTTTGTTAATCCAAATTTAAAATGCCATTTCAAAAACTATCAAGAATCTGATAAAACTCATTTAATGAAAGTTGTAGGGTTTGTCAAATAGAATAAATTTTATATTTGGATACTTTCAACTTATTGAAAGAAATCTTTGGAATTGGGCTAAATTTGAAATGAAATTCAAAATACATTTTTACCCCCTTTTGAATTATTCAAAATTTAGATTTGGTTCAAAAACCAAAGTTGTTCAACATGAAATTTTCTATAACTCTTGTTAAGGGTATTTTTTGAGTTACTACATGAAATAAAGGGTGATTTGGTAAAAAGGAAAAGAAGCATAGGGCATGGCTACAGTAACCTCTCTCTGTCGCGCGTGCACAGGGGGGGTCCGGCCGGAGCCCGTGCCGCGCGCCAGCGCTGCCCGGGGTCGGTCGGCTACCTGTCACAGTCGAGGCCGGGTCCGTGGGGGTCCAGCCACCTCTCACACCCGCCGTTGCCTTTATAAGCCACCGTCGTCGCCGTTTTCTTCCCCTTTGCCTCCACTGCCGCCGCCAACCGAGCGTTGGTCTACGGCCGAATTGGCGCTGCTCGGAGCCTCACCACCCAATCCCACTTGCCACCAGCTTCACCACATCGTAGCGCACCCGTTTGAAGTTTCTGTGTCGTGGTTTGGTCACCGGAGCCACTACAAGCCGTCTTCTTCTTCCCGCGGCCGGTAGAGCACCGTCGAGCACTGCTTCGTCGAGGCTAGGGCTCCTCGGTGGGTTGCTTTCTTTTTCAGCTCCCGTTCTAAGTTCTCCTTGATCCCATGAAACTTATTCTCAAGATGGTTTCCTTGTTGGTACCCTCAACTCTTCGGAACGATGACTTTGCCATCGAAGCGTGACGTTGCAACCGCCGCCGACGTTACCAGTGCACCCTGGACTGCCTCCGTCGCAACCAAGCCACTCTACGAGCCTTGGTGAGGTCCATAATCCTCATAGCATAGCTAGTTAGGTCTTGGGGCGCTCTGTGTGGCCGGAACGCGGGGCGCCGGCGAGCCGCCGCTGCCTAGCCACCATGGCTGCCTGCTAGCTCTTACTAAAGCCTTAGGTTCCGCTCTAGTGGCCTAGATAGTTGTGGGTGCTAGCTAGGTACTCGTCGGGGACCTTGCCCTCGCCGTCGGCGAGCCCGCCGCGGCTGCGCCGCTTGCGCACGCATAGGAGCGCACGCGAGAGAGAGAAGAGAGCGTCGGGCCGTGCTGGGCCGTATGGGCCAGCCCAGTAACCCTGGATGGGTTGACTGTGAAGAGTTTTTCATTTTCAGAATAAATAAAAAGTGCTGTATTTTGTTATTTTCACTGGAGTAAGTGCAGAGCTCCAAAAATTATGAAAATAATTGAGTAGTTTCCCTGTGTAGTACAAAATTTTAATAAATATGAAATTTATATTTTGGGCACTTTATGTATATATGAAAAATGCCCATTTTAATTATAAAATAGAACTTGTATGAATTTTGTAGGTTAAAATGAATGTCCAAAAATTATGAAACTTGTTTTGACATTGTTTTATGGTGTGAACTACCTTCACAAAAATTTTGGGATCAGTTGGATAAAATAAAATTTATTCATAAGTTATGACTAATTAATTAATAAAAAATTTATTTGCAAACTCTATTATTTAGGATTTGAGTAACTTTTGGGATTTTGTGTTGACCTTGGATCATGAACCTAATGTGATCCATAGCACCTTAATTAGTTGTTTAGGCTCGTTATTAACTTGTTAAATTAAGAAATGTTAATGATAATTAATATAATTAATATAAATCATCAGTAGTTAATGACATACAACTTTATCGTGAAGGAAAGTTGTACGTAACTTTCTAAATTAAGTTCACTTTTTATCTCATAATTTAGTGCATCTCATGCATCATGGCATACATATCATCATGTTAAACATTGTATTATCTGAAGAAAATCCTGAGTAACGTCTTCACTCGGTGGACGTGGAGCTTTCTCGATGATTGACTTCAGGGTTCTGTCTACTCCAAGCAACAAGCAAGCCCCGGTGCATTCAGCCCCTTCCTTGTGATTTATAAATTGTTTATAACCTGAGTTAATCTATTGCATTAAGTTGATAGGAGTTGTGTGATGACCCAATTGATGCATTACCACCCTTGACCACTGAAATACTCTCCTTCAAACCTGATTTAAAATGAAAATTTTAAAAAAATACTTAGCCCTGTTTAACTAATTTAGTTTTGCTCAAAACGCTATTTGCTAAGCTATGGTAATATACTATTGATAATTCATGGAAAAAGGGAAATGAAAATGATTACGTTCGGCGGTTGTGCACTTGGCCAGTGCATTGTCACCGACGGAAAAGGGGTTTTCCGTTTGGTGGTTGTATCACTTGGGTTAGAATCCCAATGTTTGACCACCGACGGAAAAGAGAATTGTCCACTCGGCGGTTGAACACTTGGGTTAGAGTCCCAATGCTTTGTCGCCGGCGGGCAGGGATTTGAAAGTCGTTTGGCTGCCTTGTACTTGGGTTAGAGTCCCAATGCATGGTTACCAACGGAAAAAGAATTAGAGACCGTCTGTTGTAGGCCCGCTGTGATCGAGACTTTGTAGCTAGCCACATACTATGGAAAGCCCTATCTCCGGTGGCTCCACTACTTGAACCGACGACCACGCACTGGGAGTGGAGAGATGGCGAGAGTAGCGTGTACCCTCATGGCCGGCGTGCCTGGAGACGAGAGGAGTACTGTGCTCTCGGGTGGCGCAGGACCAGTTCAGGTTTTGGAAAAACCGTGGTAGACGGGGTTGGCATATGCAAGCTTAGGTGCTACATATGCAGTGTGGATAGGGATCCCCAGCTGGGTACTAATCGATTCGAATCGTCGTTGCTCCTCGGATATGGAGACTCGATCCTTTGACTTACAATTAGAAAGTTGTTCGGAATTCAGATGTTTTTGAGAATGAATAAATGATTGGAATTGAAGGATGCATGTGAAAGAACTGAAATCTACGATTATTGATTAAAATAATACTGAGTTAAAATATTGAAAATAGGATTAAAGATTAGTATCGCTTTTCCGCAAAATACTTTGAATCTTGCTAAAGCCTTACCTTGACTCCCCTCAACTTACATTCCTGAGTCTCATTCCCTTTTTCTTAGTCGGGTAAGTCTTGCGGAGTACCCCATGTACTCAGGGTTTGTTAACCCCTGTTGCAGGAAGGTCGAGCTTATGGTTCTACTTGGAACCGTGCCGGTTGGCGGATCAGGATAGATGATGATGTGTATATGATATAACCCTTGGGCAGGGTATCTATTTGTAGGATTGAAAGGTCCTAGTATGGCTAGAGGGGGGGTGATTAGCCTAGATAAAAATTCTACAAACCACTAAACAAGTAATTAGAACTACAAGAGGCTATAAATGCAATGCTAAGGCAACCACTAACCTAGGCAAGCCACCTACACAATTCTAGTTAAACCTTACTTCTAATCCACACAAATGAGCTAGCAAAAGCTAAACGACTACACAACTACTCAAGACAAAAGAACAAGCTACTTTGCACAAGAATAAGAAAGAGATGATCGTCGAATAAACCTTTGCCTTGTGAAGAAGCCAATCACCGGGACAATCAATATGTCACTCACTCGAAGGTGAGGAAATCAATAGAGACACCAAGATTTATCCCCGAGGTTCACGTGCTTGCCGGCACGCTACGTCCTCGTTGTGTCGACTTCAACCGGTGGTTCAGTGGCTAATCGGTATCACACACCGAGCCTACACTAGGCGCCACAAGAACCTACCACGGAGGAAGTAACTCAAAGACACGAGCAATCCACTAGAGTTACCTTTGAGCACTCCGCTCGGGGAAGGCACAAGAACCCCTCACAATTGCTGGGTGTGAGCAAGCACAATCACCAATCTCCTTCACACCTTCTTCTCCTCCAAGCTGTCTAGGGACACAGCAATGTCCCAAGAGAATAAGAACTAATCCGAGGCTTGCTCTCAAGTGCTCTAGAATGCAAAACACAAGCAATGATGCACTTGAGGTTCACTCAATCTCACAAGGATGATCAAGATGATGAACTAGTGAGAGAGTGGGAGGCTAGAATGCAACAAAGTGTATGACAATGATCCAAGTGTGCTAGCTAGTCACCAAGTGACCAGGGAGGGAGTATAAATACTCCCAAGCCAACTCCTAGCCGTTACACTCTCTGAAACAGCCGTTAACCCCGTTTTTATACCGTCGGACCGACCGTCGGACCGACAGCGTCGGACCAAACGGCAGCGTCCGACGCTCGGATGAACACCACGTGTCAACAGGTTTAAACACCGTTCGTCCGATCTCAACGGTAACTGATTTCGCGCGTTTGACTACCGTCGGACTGGGGGCGTCGGACTAAACCGCAGAGTCCGACGCCCTCTCTCAGCTCACTGCGCGCATATCGTCGGACGATCGTGCGAGCACCGTCGGACTAAAGAAACTCAGCGTCCGACACTTCCAGAGAGGTTTGAAAACGCTAAATCATCGTCGGACTTTTCTTCAAGTGTCCGACGCTCCTCAGCGTGCCACGCATCACACCTCGCTGCTCAGCACTGTCGGACTGAAGGCCACAATTGTCCGACGCTCGGTAAACGAGCGTCCGACGCTCACTGATAGATCAGGCGTCGGACCGAATCAATGGTCCGACGCTCTGGAAACAGCCCTTTTTAAGTCTATTTCTCACCCCTTGCTTCTATGTGCTAACACTCAAGGTCTTCTACACTTGTGCATAGTGTGTTAGCATTTTGCAAACATTTTTCAAGGGTTTTCAAAGGGATTCTCTAGGTTGGTTAGATCAATGCATATGAGATACAACCTAGAGCACTTGAAAGTAATCCAATAGCTTAGTTCTCCCCTTGATAGTCGGCTATCTATCCTAAATGTGATCACTCCCACTTGGAGTCTTGATCACTAAAAGAAAATCCCTATTTGAATATACCTTAGCCTCTAGCTTTCCTTCTTTAAGTCCTTTTCTTTCTCCTTGATCATTTCATCTTGATCTTCACTTGAGCTTATGTCATCTTTCTCCATATCACTAATCTACTCTTGGCTACACACACTTAGCACTTAGATTAGTAACTTGGTTTCATCAATTATCAAAACCAAACTAGGGTCTTTCAACGATGCTACGCCACTACGAAACTCTGGTTCAGGATAATGTAATTTCTATTTGTAAACCTATGGTTATGAAATACTTTCGCATCCTGTATTATGATTCAATCTATTTGTATAAAATGTTGTAATACTGGCAAGGTCTTTACAATGAGATCATCGGGGAAATCAGGGTTTCTGAGGAAACCCGGCAGGCCACCTTGGTTGTAGGAAACTCGTGCACAGTAACCGGAGGTCCTTAGGGACGATAATGGTGCACGTGGGCCCGGTGATTCGGGAGGTTCTGCCATAAAATGGTATCAGAGCATTTCATTGTAAAGTACTTGCAGTATTACTTTACAAAAACTTCAAAATGATTTGGAATAAATAAAATTAATGGGGTAGTTTGGTCCAAGTTGCTTCTAAACTTTCCTCATTCATTTTATACAATCTTTCCTTGATTATATCTATAGATCTATAGTTACATTTTGAGCTTAGTAGTGGATTAGCACATTAAGTATGCCCTATATTGAAAAACATTGAGTGCAGGTCACTCTATTAATTAATTAATTAATACCTATATATCAGAATATTCTGGTTCGCATTGGAACGCTCATGCATCATGACATTAGAACTATTAATAATTCCCCGTTATGAAGTATATCTATATTTTCAAAAATAAAACCTACTTCAAAATATATTCTGTAAAAAAATAAATTCTCACTCTTTCCCTAAATAGATGGATCCGCAAGGCCCTGCTACTGGAATTGATGAGTGCCTGACTATATTCAGAACTCCTACAGTGTTGTGGCAATTACTGCAAGAAGTAGGCTACTCAGAACCATTCAAGTATCATTGGTCCCGTACTGTTCTCCTTGGTCCGTCGTGTTATGCAGTGTCCCTACTGATCCTAACCAGAGCATTAACAATGGGTCAATTACAACATTACTTTTGGAAAATTTCCAAGGGTTTTATAAATTGAAAGTGTTTCAAGAAAACAAATTAAAATGATCCTTCTAGCTTCTCTTATGCTTGCTGAAAGATCTGGTGATGATTTCTGACAACTCAAGATGAAGACACCCAAGGGTCTCAGTTGTTCTTCAAAGGACCAGTGAAGAGTCAAAGTTCTCCATGATGTTCTATAGAATGCTTCTCAACCTCTCTCCAAATTAAAGTAAAGATAATATATAAAGTATTGTCCTATAGGTTATATACTAACTAACGTGGTGAAGGCGCATAGGACGAGCACCTATCGTATCATCTACGAGGGTTTGAAATGTTTAAAATTTTCTGCTGCATTCTAGTGCAGCTATTGTTATCATGGCTGTGCTATTCCTATAAATTTCCGTACGTATTGGGTTTTTACCAATCCTTGTTAATTTTCGCTCCACGAGTTCCTAATCTTTGGAAACTTCTGGATGCACTTGAACATAATTCCATTGAATACAGAAACCATGCATCCATTCTGGACTTTCCAATCTGTGTCAGTGTCATACCTTGATGTGACACCTGCCACTTTCTTGAATTCAATATGTTGTTCAAACATTAAGATAATTGTGTCCTATGGTGGCGCCATAACTAGTGACCATGATGCTGCGACGGAACCAGGGTCTCTTGTATGTCTGAGTCATGCGAGATTCTGCAGGGTGTGCGCAGGTATCGAGGTTTAAGGTTGTGGTCTACTATAGCTTCACAATTAGTAAGCCCTCGTTCGTTTGCACCTTTCATGGAAATGAATCCATTTAACTGTGATGCATTATGATCTACGAATACCATGCAATGTAGGAGCTTGAATTCTCTTGTGTGGCTCACTACCACATGAGAAATTGAAGGGTATTCGCTTGCATCGAGATCCGTAGTCATTATACATCATAGTTTTAATTGTTATACCATCATTCTTAGGACTCCTTTGACCGAGACTACCTTAATTGTACCTTATAATGGTGTTTCGACCATGACTATAGTGCCTTGCAAAACTGAGAATCTCTTATGACTTGTAAACACGTAAGTTTTTCTCAGGGCACATATTAATATCATAGTTGGTGCTCCTCACCCATCAAGGTCACAGTTAATGTGCTCTCTTCCATCAATAATCCTTGCTCCATAAGTTTCCAGTCCTTTGGCAACTTCTGGATGTACTCAATTCAATACAGGGGATTACCGAATCCTTGACTTATCTGTGTATGTGTCAGTCTTTATCTTCTCCTCTCATGACACATACTATTTCCTTGAAATTGTAACCAGCATGTCAGGTGTTGGTTAAAATCTATTGTAATTGTAGTCTATGGGATGTCATGATCCATGACCATGATGCAGCGTCGAAATCTGGGGTCTCTTATGGATCGCGATCGTAAGAAGTTACTGCTGGACGCTCGCTGTTATTAGGGTTAATGGTCATGATCCTAGCCTACAATTAATGTGCTTTCACTCTTTCAAATCTCTTATACAAAATTCATATCTATATTTCTTCCTGAATTTCTAAAATTCTTTTGCTATTTATAACTATCTTCAAATCTACTTTGAAAATTCACAACTGATCTCACCGAATTCTCGAAATCTTTTGTCCTTGCGATCATTTTAATCTCATATGATAAAATAACGGGAACCGAATTGGAATTAGTACCTAAGATCCAATCACTTGGAAACGGTATCTATGATCCGCTGAGGATTTCCTGTTGTTTTATGGATTCTTGGTTATTTGTAAATATCTTAAAATCGACTTTGAGAACTCACTTCTTTGGGAAAATTTCGGGATGCACTCAAATTTATCCTACTGACCCAGTACCAAAAATCTAGCACTAGTCCTTGACTTTCATCAATGTATGTGTCATGCATTGATCCGACATGTACCACTCCCTCAAAAATTCAACATGTTATTTCAGAGTCATTATGGTTGTGCCTATAGTGGTGCCATGACCTATGACCACGGTGCCGCATCGAAACCTAGGGTCTCTGGTGTGCCATGGCCACACAGAGATTTTACTAGGCACGCGCTGGTGTCGAGGTTTAGGGTTTGTGACATACTATAGCTTCACAATTAATAAAATTTATGTGGAAACAAATCCATCTCGTTATGATGTACCATGATCTACGGTTGCGATACAATATAGCAACCTGGAATCTCCTGTAACTCACAACCACATGAGATTCTGAAGGGTATATGCTCGAATCAAGATCTGTGGTCACTTTTCATCATAGCCACAATCGATATACTTTCTCTCTTTTTACTGAGGTTATTTTAATTGTGTTCTATGATGGTATCTCGACCCGTGATTATAGTGCTGTGTCAACACTTGGAATTTTCTGTGGATTGCGACCACATAAAATCTTGCCAGGGTATGCACTGGCATTGTAGTCAGTGCTCCTGAACCATTATAGCTCGCAATTAATGTGCCCTCACTCTCTTTGAAATCATCCTCAAACAATGTTCCCCATAAAAAGTTTACCTTGAAGAAGTAGATTTTAAAACTTTTAGTGTTGAGAGACAACTGAGGTCAAATATGAATCTTCAATATAACAGTAGGGAGAGAAGTGTGGGCTAGTAGCTTGTCAACACAAGCGTCTGAACACCTATCAGCTGCGCAGGGTATATTGCATGTATCACCACTTGAGAAGTGTCTTTAAGTGCCAGGTCGAGATATGGACTTGGTAGGAGTTGAATTGAACCAGATCTGACACACTCCAAGCATTCAGTGTGAGTCGTAGACCGGAAGGATCGTGTTACTCAAAGGACCACAACAAGGTGGTACAAAGTACAATGGAATCAACCTTCAGAAGAAGAAGCTACCCGAGAAATCAGATAATTACTCATCTGAAAACTTTCCTAAGTTCTTTGCTACCCTTTAAAAGTAATTTATCCCTTTCAAGTCAAAAAAAATGTAAAACCCCTACTTGCTCTAGAGTCAAGTTTGAAAAATGTTTACTGGACACATTTTCTTTTCTATTACTAAAATTAAGGCTTTAGCCGTATCTTAAATCTCAAGACGAGATTTATTTTAACGGGGGAAGGATGTAACACCCCAGGTGTTACTGTAACTAAAACCTGCCATGTCATCATAATTGCATGCAAATCATCCCGCATAAACTCATTATTACTGTGCATCACTAAAATAATTTTTATTTCCACATGTGGTTGTGCATAGGTAATTTAGAGTGATTTGGTTATATAAGTGTTTGTTTGTATATATATGTGATCAAATCAAATTAGAGATTCAAACAAAAATCATTTATAAGCCCTGGAACGGATTCAAACCCTAATTTAAAAACTTAATGGAATTAGATGTTGGGTCTCAACCAAAAGTTGTAAATCTTTAAAAGTTGAGAAACTTCTATTTGGGGCAATTTTGAAGTTATTAAAAATAATTTCAAATAAAACCTTAATCTATGCTTTAAAGTTTAAATTTGAAATTTAAATTTAAAAACTAGTAGCAATCTGATGAAGGTGCTTTAATAAAAGTTGTAGATCTTTTAAAATAAAACAACTTTTATTTTTTGAGATTTTAAAGTTTATCAGTGTAAATTCAAATTAAACCCCAATCAGTGTTTGTTAATCCAAATTTAAAATGCCATTTCAAAAACTATCAAGAATCTGACAAAACTCATTTAATGAAAGTTGTAGGGCTTGTCAAATAGAACAAATTTTATATTTGGATACCTTCAACTTATTGAGAGAAATCTTTGGAATTGGGCTAAATTTGAAATGAAATTCAAAATCCATTTTTACCCTCTTTTGAATTATTCAAAATTTAGATTTGGTTCAAAAACCAAGGTTGTTCAACATGAAATGTTCTACAACTCTTGTTAAGGGTATTTTTCGAGTTACTACATGAAATAAAGGGTGATTTGGTAAAAAGGAAAAAAAGCATAGGGCATGGCTACAGTAACCCCTCTCTCTCTGTCGCGCGTGCACGGGGCTCCGGCCGGACCCCGCGCCGCGCGCCAGCGCTGCCCGGGGCCGGCCGGCCACCTGTCGCCGTCGAGGCCGGGTCCGTGGGGGTCCAGCCACCTCTCACACCCGCCGTTGCCTTTATAAGCCACCGTCGTCGCCGTTTTCTTCCCCTTTCCCTCCATTGCCGCCGCCGACCGAGCTTCGGTCTACGGCCGAATTGGCGCTGCTCGGAGCCTCACCACCCAATCCCGCTTGCCACCAGCTTCACCACACCGTAGCGCACCTGTTTGAAGTTTCTGTGTCGTGGTTACCTGTTTGAAGTTTCTGTGTCGTGGTTTGGTCACCGGAGCCACTACAAGTCGTCTTCTTCTTCCCGCGGCCGGCAGAGCACCATCGAGCACTGCTCCGTCGAGGCCAGGGCTCCTCGGTGAGTTGCTTTCTTTTTCATCTCCCGTTCTAAGTTCTCCTTGATCCCATAAAACTTATTCTCAAGATGGTTTCCTTGTTGGTACCCTCAACTCTTCGGAATGACGACTTTGCCGTCGAAGCGCGACGTTGCAACCGCCGCCGACGTTACCAGTGCGCCCTGGACTGCCTCCGTCGCAACCAAGCCATTCTACAAGCCTTGGTGAGGTCCATAATCCTCGTAGCATAGCTAGTTAGGTCTTAGGGCGCTCTGTGTGGCCGGAACGCGGGGCACCGGCGAGCCAGGGCCGCCTAGCCACCATGGCTGCCTGCTAGCTCTTACTAAAGCCTTAGGTCCGCTCTAGTGGCCTAGATAGGTGTGGATGCTAGCTGGGTACTCGTCGGGGACCTTGCCCTCGCCGGAGTCGCCGCCGTCGGCGAGCCCGCCGCGGCTGCGCCGCTTGCGCACGCGAGAGAGAGAGAGAGAAGAGAGCGTCGGGCCGTGCTGGGCTGTATGGGCCAGCCCAGTAACCCTGGATGGGTTGACTGTGAAGAGTTTTTCATTTTCAGAATAAATAAAAAGTGCTATATTTTGTTATTTTCACTGGAGTAAGTGCAGAGCTCCAAAAATTATGAAAATAATTGAGTAGTTTCCCTGTGTAGTAAAGAATTTATTAAAAATATGAAATTTATATTTTGGGCACTTTATGAATGTATGAAAAATGCCCATTTTAATTAGAAAATAGAACTTGTATGAATTTTGTAGGTTAAAATGAATGTCCAAAAATTATGAAACTTGTTTTGACATTGTTTTATGATGTGAACTACCTTCACAAAAATTTTAGGATTAGTTGGATAAAATAAAATTTAATCGTAAGCTATGTCTAATTAATTAATAAAAAATTTATTTGCAAACTCTATTATTTAAGATTTGAGTAACTTTTGGGATTTTGTGTTGACCTTGGATCATGAACCTAATGTGATCCTTAGCACCTTAATTAGTTGTTTAGGCTCATTATTAACTTGTTAAATTAAGAAATGTTAATGATGATTAATATAATTAATATAAATCATTAGTAGTTAATGACTTGTAACTTTATCGTGAAGGAAAGTTGTACGCAACTTTCTAAATTAAGTTTACTTTTTATCTCACAATTTAGTGCATTTCATGCATCATGGCATACATATCATCATGTTAAGCATTGTATTATTATTTCGTGTAGCGAACGCGCGATAATTATTATCTGAAGAAAATCCTGAGTAAGGTCTTCACTCGGTGGACGTGGAGCTTTCTCGATGATTGACTTCAGGGTTCTGTCTACTCCAAGCAACAGGCAAGCCTCGGTGCATTCAGCCCCTTCCTTGTGATTTACAAATTGTTTATAATTTGAGTTAATCTATTACATTAAGTTGATAGGAGTTGTGTGATGACCCAATTGATGCATTACCACCCTTGACCACTGAAATACTCTCCTTCAAACCTGATTTAAAATAAAAATATTAAAAAAATACTTAGCCCTGTTTAACTAATTTAGTTTTGCTCAAAACGCTATTTGCTGAGCTATGGTAATATACTATTGATAATTCATGAAAAAAGGGAAATGAAAATGATTCTGTTCGGCGGTTGTGCACTTGGCCAGTGCATTGTCACCGACGGAAAGGGGTTTTCCGTTTGGTGGTTGTATCACTTGGGTTAGAGTCCCAATGTTTGACCACCGACGAAAAAGGGAATTGTCCGCTCGACGGTTGAACACTTGGGTTAGAGTCCCAATGCTTTGTCGCCGGTGGGCATGGATTTGAAAATCGTTTGGCTGCCTTGTACTTGGGTTAGAGTCCCAATGCATGGTTACCAACGAAAAAAGAATTAGAGACCGTCCGTTGTAGGCCCGTTGTGATCAAGACTTTGCAACTAGCCACATACTACGGAAAGCCCTATCTCCGGTGGCTCCACTACTTGAACCGACGACCACGCACTGGGAGTGGAGAGGTGGCGAGAGTAGCGTGTACCCTCGTGGCCGGCGTGCCTGGAGACGAGAGGAGTACTGTGCTCTCGGGTGGCGCAGGACTGGTTTCAAGTTTTAGAAAAGCCGTGGTAGACGAGGTTGGCATATGCAAGCTTAAGTGCTACATAAGCTGTGTGGATAAGGACCCCAGCTGGGTACTAATCGATTCGAATCGTCGTTGCTCCTCGGATATGGAGACTCGATCCTTTGACTTACAGTTGGAAAGTGGTTCGGAACTAGAATGTTTTTGAGAATGAATAAATGATTGGAATTGAAGGATGCATGTGAAAGAACTGAGATCTACGATTATTGATTAAAATAATACTAAGTTAAAATATTGAAAATAGGATTAAAGATTAGAATCGCTTTTCCGCAAAATACTTTGACTCTTGCTAAAGCCTTACCTTGACTCCCCTCAGCTTGCATTCCTGAGTCTCATTGCCTTTTTCTTAGTCAGGTAAGTCTTGCGGAATACCCTATGTACTCAGGGTTTGTTAACCCCTGTTGCAGGAAGGTCGAGCCTATGGTTCTACTTGCAACCGCCCCGGTTGGCGGATCAGGATAGATGATGATGTGTATATGATATAACCCTTGGGCAGGGTGTTTAGTTGTACAATGCTACGCCACTACGAAACTCTGGTTATGGGATAATGTAATTTGTATTTGTAAATCTATGGTTATGAAATACTTCTGCATCCTGTACTATGATTCAATCTATTTGTGTAAACTGTTGTAATACTTGTAAGGTCTTTACAATGAGATCATCGGGGAAATCAGGGTTTCTGAGGAAACCCGGCAGGCCACCTTGGTTGCGGGAAACTCGTGCAAAGTAACCGGAGGTCCTTAGGGACGATGATGGTGCACGTGGGCCAGGTGATTCGGGTGGTTCTGCCACAGCTTTGCCCAAACCCAGTTCAACCCACGCGGTCTGCTCGATTTGGTGGAATCATCTCAACCCGTATCTGAGAGGAATATGCTAACCCGGGTCAACCCTATTCCACTTAACCCTCAAACCAAATACCGGCCCTGGGTTCGACCCGGGAAATCCTCCAAACTGAACACACAAATATTTAATTTTCTCTTAGCATTGGTATCAATGTATTCCTTCCGTATAGAATTCAGATGTCATTTAGAACAATAATATAGTCTTCAAAGCTGTGCTTAAAACTTCAAATGCTCAAGGGCCGGAGCATCCTTAACCACACAGATGAGGGGCAACACGACAAGATGCTTGTTCGCGTGATTTTCAAGGAGCCTAGGCTCCTTCGCATGTTGAGAACGTGGAGAATCGTGGGCGAGAGGGAGGATTACACCGTTAACCATATCTTCTGGATGGGTAGGGTATAGAACGGGGTAGGCCATGTGTTTTGGATGGGTATATAGCACGGGCGCCCTGCTGACCCATCACCCATCAAGGGGTGTGGTTCATTATTAGAGCAAATACAATAATTAACTATAGCCAATCAAATGCTAATGTGAAGAAGAGAATGAATGAAAAAGAATAAAGTTTGGCTCTCATACAACCACCAAACTGGTATAGAAGCATAGCCAGTGATAGAACCGTACACTAGGTGAATTTGAGGAGGATTAGAAAAGAGAGCGTGAGATATAGATAAAAAATGAGAGTGTGAGATATAGATAAAAATAACAATAAAAAATGTCTTGTAGACAAATAAGAGACTAATATTGTATAGCTTGACTTTTATAATTTAGCTAATCGTCAAACACTTGGCTTTATTATTGGCCTTTCTCTTACTTGCTTTAGAGCAAGGCTAATAATTTAGCCTACTGTCTTGTTCTCTCCATACCTATAAAATAAGTTATTTAGGATAACGATACGGTTTCCAAAGTATAATTTTAACTTCATATTTCTATAAAATATTTATTAAAAAGTGATATATATATATATATATATATATATATATATATTTATATTGAAGTATATTTCAAGATGAATCTATTTTTATAGTTTTCACATTTGTAAACTCAATAACTTAAATTTTATTTATAATTTATATTTCTAATATTTGTTCAAAACTTTATCTTAAATGACTTGCTTTACAAGTATAGAGAGAGTATAAGTTACATGTATGAAGGGAGTATAAGTTAGTTGAAATACCTGTTGTATCAAATACGCAAATAATTAATACTTTAGAGTTAGGGCCAATCACATGATCCCTAGCATTCGGCTGCAAGAGAGCTATTTCCCATCGTATTTTGTGTTTCAGCCCGTGAGAAGATAAATGCCCACTCGACAACGGCTCTGCTGGGCTGGCTGGTTCAGCCAGCACCAGCCAGCTATTCAGCAGTGTTTTTCTCTTAGAACAATCAGGCAGTCAGTCGTACCGTACCAGCCAGTCGAACAAAATAAACCTCTCTCCTAACGTGGCATTGTTTCTATTGACGTGGACTTAATCTCGCCGATTGAGACACGTTACAAGACTGCCACCACAAAATGGTCACATCAGAGGATCTCCTTAGAGCATGGTCAATAAAGCTTGGCTATAAGCCAAGATAAGTCATTTAGAACCAAATTTACAGTCCAATACATACAATAACAAGTCTCTTCTTTTTTATTTAAATATTTATTTTGTACCTATCACAAATAGAGAGAGGAAGTTTAAAACTGGAAAAGAGAAATATCTGAGAGAGCTGAGGGGCCCACCACATGGGGATGGAGCATTGGCTTGCGTGCTCAACTAGGCGTCGGACAGAGCGCTAAGGTATGGTTTCTCTCCCCTTCACATCATTCACTGCGCTCCCCTTCACATCATTCACTGCGCTGACGTGTTGGGCGAATCGCCTACTGCTGTACCTGCTTTTACCAGTTTACCAGACCGGCGCCACAAATGGTCACATCAGAGGATCTGATGAAGCATGTTCTGATCGGCTTCGTTTGGAAATAGGATCGGCTTCCTCTATCTGGATGAAGCATGTTGTGATGATGCACATTCTAAATTTCTAGTCGGCTTTCGCTACCTGATCGAAATATCCAGTGTTCTAAACGGGAAGGCTCCCACCAACTGTTACAAACCCAGCAAGACCAGATGCCAAGATGGAATGGAATCATGGCAGTACCGATGCTGCTGATTGCTGAACTCATAGAGCAGCCAATATACAAGAGCAAAGATGCCAAGATGGAATCATGGAAGTACCAATACTGCTAAACTCAGAGAGTAGACAATATACAAGAGCAAGGTGCCAAGATGACAAGCTGGAATCACTGAAGTACCAATACTGCTGAACTTGAGTAGACAATATACAAGCATGGATCAAAAAGAGCATGCAGAAGCTGAAACCAAGGCACTAAACAGAATGTTGAATTTTAAGGTGTAGGATACGTAGCTTTTCAAAATTTCAAATCTACATGCTACAGAAGAATGCTATGGGATTATGAATTCATAGTATTTTAGGTTGCTCATATCATACAGTATGCTGCAAAGAACAACTCAGCTGTCAGAATGTTCTTGCCGGGAAGATGACCACCGAGCAAATGATGCATCAGGTGAAGCTGATGGCAGTGCGACTACTGCAGTTCTTACCTCGACAAAATCTCTTTGGCATGGGAATTAAATTACATACGGTAGTTTATGGGTTCATCATCTATTTAGCATTTCAGAAGATTGTGCAGTGTTCACATAAATTGCGCTCTTGTTGAATCCTTCAAGCACCATTATTCGCACTGCCTCCAAGCCCCTATGGAACGCAAAATCAAGCTGCACAAAGAGATCGCTTCCATGAACACCCAAGTTATGTGTTTGCTAAAGTGGCTGAACCAAAATAACTGTAAAAGGTACATATATCATAGTGAAAACCTCTTCTTGCTCTTTCTTGTTAAAAGGCCGGAGAACAAAATTTGCAGGATCCATCTTCCCGGGTGGTCGTCCAATGCCTGAAAAATATGATTGCAGGAATGTTCATTCTGGGCAACTGAAGAGAAAAGGAGTGAGAAGGGGCATACCAATTCTTAGGCGTGGAAAATCACGGCTCTGTTTCAAATGGTTGACGATGCTTCTCATCCTGCAAATGGTAGCCAAATGGTAAGTACAGAAACAAGCTCTTCTCCAAACAACAACGGTGATGGAAGGTCACAAAGTTAGTGCAATCACTATGTCCAAATTTACACATTGATATAGGACTTACACGAAATTATTATGAATAAAAAGAGTGTGGACTCTTTCCTTACAGAAAAAAAGAGGGAGCAATAAAAACTACAAATGAAGTTGTTACCAAAGTTTTAATGCTGGCCTGCTGTAGTGCTGTGTGACAGGCAGGCACTTTATAATCAGTTTCTAAACATCAATGTACAGTTGCTAATGTGTTGAAGGACTGAATCATATGATCAAATATCCTTCTCTCGGATGAACTTAAGATTATGGAACAATTAACTGCCTCCAAAACTATGTGATCTTCATCAGAATTTGTATTATAAGGAACCTGAAACTATGATTAAATAAGCTATACATGGAACAGATGTCAGAAAGTAGATGAGAAATGGAGTACCCATTATGTCCGCCATGCCCACCCTTTGGCAGCAGACGCAGTTTTGCAAAGGGTAAATCCAGATCATCATACATCTGCAGAGAATAAAAGAATGTAGACTAGTAAATAGTGATTTTGCAAGGTGACAATGACATTCATAGTGATCTGTTATGAAATGCAGTTAGTGAAGAGTAAACATTTACCACAACGACTTGATTGAGTGGTATTTTGAAATATGAAACCAGCTGCCCGACCTATACATAACTCATTGTGTGTAAAAAAGATACAAAAAAGGAATAATACAACAATAACATTCAGTTTTTCAATGGAATCATTGTACTTACGGACTCACCGCTTGCATTCATAAAGGTTTGTGGCTTGGCAAGCATAACAGGTGCATCAGCGATGCGACCTGGATAAAAATGAATCATTTTAGTGCAGAATGCTTTCAAACATGCATGGAATTACAAAGAAGTAATAATGCATCTACTTTATGTTCAACAATCAGTTATAGATAGGACCATCCATGTGGAAGTGTATCGACACAGGGGCCCTATCCCATCATCAGACCTATTAATCTTATAAAAAATTCTAGCAAGCAGCCAAATACTGCATGACAAAGCCAAATCCTCAAGCGGAAGCATTGTCTCCAACCCCGCAGCACTAGTTCAACTTTCATCTTCAACTTTTCTTCTCCCAATCTTGATCAGCGTCTGGTGTCTCAGCGTAGGTGATTGGGTTACGCATGTCAGCGTGAAGTTATGTCGCCGTCTGTTGTGAGGCCATGGGCAGTGGATATCAGGAGTAGGACATGCTACTCGCTGCAGTCTTGGTGCTGGTCTACATCACATGCTGAGCTGGGCTGCTGGTTGGATCTGCCTTTGACAGCTAACAACGTAATTTCCTTTTCTTTTCTTCAATTGTACTTAGTCTTTCGTATGAACTAGTGAACTAGCACTAGAATGTTGTTGTCTGATGTATATATAATGCACATCCCTTACTTTTTTTTTTATCTTACATATTCAAGTGTATTAACTTGTCAAAATGTCAAGTGTTTTAAGATCAAAACCATTTCTTCTGCAAATCAGTCTAATAAAATATATGAATTGAGTTACCAAAAGAGTAAAAAACAGAGAACTAATATTAGAAAGGAGCTATGGATAGGCCATGCAAATAAGAGTAAAATCTGTATAATTGAATAATTCTTGATTGTTGCAATTTAATACAGTATTTTATTATTCTACTTTGCTAAGTTGCTTGGGCCCATTTTGAAATTTAGCAGAGTCCTCATTTATGCCAGGACGGCCCTGGCTATAGTGTATCCGAAACATATAATTTCTTTGGCCACATGTATACTGCTGTAAAAACTCTTTCAGGTTGCGACAAATTAAATTGCGAAAGGAAGTGAGAAAAAAATGGGACACAGATTAGCTCTGGAAAGTATTCTATCAACATTAACATAACAGACTTTAGCACATATAATAATTCATGTAAAGAAAAATATTTTGGTGTGATTGTTACCTTTTCCAACCATTGCCTTGAACTGCATACTGCTCAAAGTTATACCCTCAGCTTCTGCTATAACGTCGATCATCTCGAATCCAACCTGAGGATGATCCGATATGATCTCAGATTCTCAACTCCATGTTGTACGCTAGAGTTTCTATTTTCTAATTATACCGGTACACAATAAAGTCCTCTGCGTACAAGAGAAAAATCTGCTCTCTGACTACCGAATCATACATTTTAGTGTTTCTTTTTGAGCGTTTCTATCTCATTCTGTAACGAGCAACCAAGCCGATGCATCAAATTTTAAATTTCGCCATTGGATTCATTGGAATATTCTACAAGAAATGTTGGGACATCATCAGACAAGACTTGCTCAGTGCCTTACACCAGCTTTTCAACCTTAGAGCTGATAGATGGCAATTGCTAAACTTAGCAAACATCACATTGCTACCAAAGGAGGGGCAAATACAGCAGCGAACTACAGACCAAAAAGCATTACATGCAGTACTACAGTGTCACTAAAATAATGGGGAAAATTTTGGCCAATTGCCTGGCGCCACAATTACCAAAGCTGGTATCCAATAGCTAGAGTGCTTTCATTAAAGGGTGAAGCATCCTTGACAACTTTCAATACATATGAAGCGCAGTTAAACACTTCCATGAAGCAAAAAGACCGATGCTATCCATCAAGCTAGGTGTCACCAAGGCATTCGACAGTGTTCGATGGGAATACTTCCTGGAAGTCTACAACGCCTTGGGTTTGGATAGAGGTGGCGTAACCTGATCTCCATCATTTGGTATAAGACCTCTTCAAGAGTACTGCTAAATGGGATACCAGGAAAACCAATACAGCACTGCAGAGGACTGAGACAAGGCTATCCATTATCACCAATGCTTTTCATACTTGCAATGGATCCATTGCAGCATGTTTTGAACAAAGCAGCAACAGAAAGAGGACGTCTCAGCCCCATTGGATTGAGCTCAATTCAGATGTGTACTGGCCTATATGTCGATGATGGCGCCATTTTCATCCATCAACAAGCAACAGACCTCACCAATTTGCAGCACATACTACAGACATTTGAACAAGCGACCAGCTTACAAACAAATGTGTCAAAACTCAAAATCAGAGATATTAGGAATTAATTGTGACATCACTGCACTAAGATGGCAGGTTGTTTCCAAGCTAAACTGGGACAATTCCGTGCAAATTACCTCGGCCTTCCTCTGCATATTGTTAGGCTCAAGTGAGAGGCAAAACAGGTCCTTGTTTATAAGGTTGGAGCCAAACTCCCGGGCTGGAAGGGAAGATTACTGGCAAAGGCCGGTAGAATAATTTTGGTTCAGTCTGTTCTTTCTTCAATCCCAACCCTATCATATTACAGCGTTCCCACTGTCAAAGTCAGCAATAAAGAAGATCGAACGCGTAAGACAAAACTTCCTATGGAAGGAGCAGAGGGAACCCAGTCTGGGAACTGTTGGGTAAGCTGGCAAAGAGTCAAGCAGCAAAAACATCTTGGGAGGACTTGGCATTCGAGATTTGGCCTGTTTCAATAGGGCTCTAGGACTAAGATGGATTTGGCACAAGTAGGCTAGTCGAAACAAGCCGTGGGCAGGACTGCCAATTCAAACGAGTCCAATTGAGGAAGAACTTTTTAGAAGATGCACAATCATTCAGCCAGGGAGTGGACAGAAAGCAAAATTTAGAAGGACAATTGGCAATATGGATGGGCACCAAAAGACATTGCACCAGCTTGTTTCAGGCTCGCATAGCGCAAAAACCAATCGGTGTCATCGGCACTGCAAGGAAGGCACTGGATGCGAGGACTATACCGCATGAACACAAACAAAGAAACAGTTACACTGAATTCTGGACCCAGCTACAAACAACATGACTACAGGACCGAGAGGACAACATCACTTGGTGTTGAGGCTTTTAGACGATACTTGGTGAAGTCAGCATACAACACGCAGTTCATTGGCTCCTTTGCTAATCATGATTGGGCATAGATTTGGAACTAAAAGTGGACCCAAAATGTTGTTTCTTCACCTGGCTTCTACTCCAATGGAGACTACCAACAGTGGATCGAATATTAGGCAGGGAGGCCAGGGAAGCCCAACTTGCAGATTATGTTATTGCAGGCACGAGTCCCATACCCATCCTGTGGCGAACTATACATACTCGAAACAAGACTGGTGGAAACTTGGACTGCTCTACAAGGACTAGCAATGAATCATAGATTGAGAAAAACATCAAAGAATGGTGGACCAAAATAACTCAAACACAACCACATGGAAACACTCAAGAAATTAAGATGCACAGCGGCTGTGATTGTAGTGCATTCATCCTGGAATTATGGAAACAAAGACGCTGGCGAGTCTTAGGAAACAAGGCAAAAGACGCACAAAAAGTACTGCTGGAGGCCATTCAAGAAGACTAGTTAATGCTCAGAGTCGCTAGCGACGAAGCAGCCGAAATGCTGCAAGTAGAAGGCGTTACCTCTGTTGTAGTTCTTTTTGTTCTTTTCCTGTTTCACTGATCATGTAAAAAAAAATGTGTTTTGCTTCCTACTAAATGCAAAAAGGGCAGAGCACCTGCAGTCTACCTATGCCAAAAAAAAAAAAAGAAAGAATGCAAATATGCATATAATCTGTGTTTATATCCTTATTAATACCTAATAGATTTCGATGCCTTCCAAGCTCTGAGTTCAAAAAATTTAGGACTCTGAAATTTTGCCATAAATCTCAAACATTTACCAATAGGACGACCAGGGTAACTACTAATCCGTAACTAGTGCAAACAAACCCGCAATCCACAGTAGAAAATGGCAGCTTTCATGACGAACAGAGTAAGTAAGGCGCTTACGTTGTGGCGAGTTCCCTGGTACGCCTTTCCGGGGTTACCCAGCCCCACGAAGAGCCACGGCTTCCGCGCGCCGCCGTCGCCTGCGCCCGCGGCTGATGAATAGGCTGCCCGACAGGCGAAGGAGGAGCCTGGGACGCATCTTGTCCTTGCGCGGGGGCGCGAGAAAAGAGGAGAGGGGAGGCGGGACGCCGACGCGCCAGATAGCAGCCGCATCGCCGTCGCTGCCGCCGTCGCCGCAGCGCCACTGGTACGAGATTTCGAGCTAAGCCCCTCGGAGGCCCGGACTCGGAGAACGAACGATTTGGACCTTAGCGAGGCGCAGGACGGGCCGGGATTCACAAACTGGGCTTCATAGCTTAGGGCTTTAGGCCAGGTTGGGCCGACGGCCCAGCTATCAAATTATTGTTATTAACTAATTTTAAATTCAGCAAAAATATATGTTTTTTAAAGATCAGAAAAATATATGTAGGTCTCGAAAACATTGCAAACAAGGCTTTATATCTAAACATTATAATAATAACCAAACATTTTTAATAAAAAATATAATAAACTATGGATTTTTACTATTAAATTTTATTTTTCATACGAATTTACATGAAAAATAAGGTCCACACTCAAGTTGCTTAGTGCATGAGTAATTGGCTAAGATGTAGTTTGTTGGGGAGGAGTGCACTCTTTGAAGCAAATCCTGCCGCCCTCAATGCGCCTAGGTATCCGGCACGTCGTTGTGCTTAACATTTTTTCTACTTAATACAAAGATACACAAGTCTTTTGCGTATTTAAGAAAAAAAAAACTCATATCAACAAAGAGGTCGAAGAAGCTGCCGGTAGCTAGCGAGGACACAAGCAATTACAGGACACTCTCCTACTTTGAGCTTGCTCGTGCCACAAATAACTTCAACAATGATAATTTACTAGGAAATGGAAGCTCTGGCGAAGTATTCAGAGGCATACTGCCATACGGGATGACGGGCAAATTGTTGTGATAAAAGTCCTGAACATGCATGGAACTGAAAGAGCCACTATGAGCTTTTGATGTTCAGTGCCGTGCACTTCGTATGGCTCGACACCGAAACCTGGTTAGGATATTGCTCCAATCTAGGCCCTAGTGCTCCCGTACATGCTAAATGGGAGCCTAGATATGAATGGCTGTTCTCTAGTAACCGTCGTTGGCTGGGATTGTCCCAAAGGGTGAGCATCATGTCAGCTGTGTGGCTCTGGCAGTGGCTTATACCTTCAACATGAGCACTTGTAGGCAGTCCTGCATTGTGACCTCATCACCTCAAGCCAAGCCACTTGTGTGCTGCACGCGCGCGGTCACTGACAATGTCTCTAGTTTATTAACTTTGCTGTGAACTGGCATTACAACAGTTCAGCGAAGAGCTAAGCCTAAGACAGTGGATCAGCCAAGATATGACTCTGTTCGTTTGAACTTATCGGCGATTCATCAGCTAGTCATTCAGCAGTGTTTTTCTCTTACAATAATCAGCCAACCAGCCATACAATCCAGCCAACCAAACAGAGCCATGTCATGGACCATAAACATGCTTCTTCCAGGCGATGAGGCAAAGGTAGTGTCGGTGCTAATTTTGGCGAGGCTAACACCGGCTAGTAAATATGTGTTTTGCGGTTGAGGCTACGGATGGTGTGCAAGGGGGAACACAGGGATTATAC
Source organism: Eremochloa ophiuroides (assembly GCA_038502445.1). Classification (NCBI taxonomy): domain Eukaryota; kingdom Viridiplantae; phylum Streptophyta; class Magnoliopsida; order Poales; family Poaceae; genus Eremochloa; species Eremochloa ophiuroides. Next base: position 62,478,109 of record JAHLJS010000006.1, read on the forward strand.
TGGTTCAGGCCGAGCAAGCCATACGTCCAGTGGAGAGGAGAGTCGTGTTGCCTTGCACCGGGGTGCTTGTAGTAGGGGTTACAAGCTAGTCGAGAGAGGGAAGTGCTCCCAGGTCTCTTGTGAGTGTCTAAATGTTTACAAGTCGTTTGCTGTGGGTGAGAACTTGGAACTTCTCCGTCCGTTCGTTTGTTCTTCTGTCGTTTTTCTTTAGCCGGTCTCCGCTCTCCCCTTTATAGCCGCAAGGGAGAGGAAAAGGCGGCTACGACGCTACCTATTAAAATGGTGAGGAGTTGCTGTTCCCCGTTTGACTAGCTGCTGCCTTTTCTCCGTGTCTCCGGGGTATGGGTATGGCTATCTTGGTTCGCGAGTTCCAAGGTAGAAACAGTCGTCTGACCATGTCTTGTCGTCGGCTCTCTGGGTCTTCTGGATATGGCCGTCGTGGTCCGCACGACTTTGGTGCGTTCACACCTGCCGGCTATCCTTCCGTACGATGTGACAAGAGGGAGAGTCACCTTGGGGCGCTGTTTCCCGAGGCTCGGGATCCTGAAGGCGTGCTCGTCCTTTCGTGTGGACGGCGCAGTGGGCGTCTTTCCCGAAACGGGGCGGCGCACCGTAGACCATACCGTGGGGGACGGTCGTAGTGGGCCCATCAAATCTTGGGGCGTTGTTTCCCGAGGCTCGGGATCTTGAAGGCGTGCTCATCCTTTCGTGTGGACGGCGCAGTGGGCGCCTTTCCCGAAGCGGGGCAGCGCACCGTAGACCATACCGTGGAGGACGGTCGTAGTGGGCCCATCAAATCTGCTGTCAGGGAAATCCCGACAGGTGGTATGGCCATCAGGGGCGTGCGAAGCACAGTCGCGTCGAGAGTCTCGCCTGACGGGACAGTGCTTGTAAAGTGGTCAGAGAGATTTCTTGTGGTCCAAGATTGCTCCGCTGACATCACCCGTGCCTTGGATGCCGACTTTGGCGCCGTGGATGCCGCTCTCCCGAGTTCTCCCGAGGAGGCCTCGGGCGAGGCTCGGGCGAATCGGAGACTTGGGCGCCCAGGACGCCACCTCCCGAGCTCTCCCGAGGAGGGTCGGGCGAATCAGAGGTTTGGGCGCCGAGGACGAGACGCCGCTCTCCCGAGCTCTCCCGAGGAGGCTCGGGCGAATCGGAGACTTGGGTGCCGAGGACGCCGCCTCCCGAGCTCTCCCGAGGAGGTTCGGGCGAATCGGAGAATTGGGCGCCGAGGAGGCCGCCTTCCGAGCTCTCCCGAGGAGGCTCGGGCGAATCGGAGACTTGGGCGCCGAGGACGCTGCTCTCCCGAGCTCTCTCGAGGAGGCTCGGGCGAATCGGAGAATTGGGCGCCCAGGACGCCACCTCCCGAGCTCTCCCGAGGAGGGTCGGGCGAATCGGAGGTTTGGGCGCCGAGGACGAGACGCCGCTCTCCCGAGCTCTCCCGAGGAGGCTCGGGCGAAACGGAGACTTGGGCGCCGAGGACGCTGCTCTCCCGAGCTCTCTCGAGGAGGCTCGGGTGAATCGGAGACTTGGGCGCCCAGGACGCCGCCTCCCGAGCTCTCCGTAGGAGGCTCGGGCGAATCGGAGATTTGGGTCGCCGAGGACGCCGCTCTCCCGAGCTCTCTCGAGGAGGCTCGGGCGAATCGGAGACTTGGGCGCCCAGGACGCCGCCTCCCGAGCTCTCCGGAGGAGGCTCGGGCGAATCGGAGATTTGGGTCGCCGAGGACGCCGCTCTCCCGAGCTCTCTCGAGGAGGCTCGGGCGAATCGGAGACTTGGGCGCCCAGGACGCCGCCTCCCGAGCTCTCCGGAGGAGGCTCGGGCGAATCGGAGATTTGGGTCGCCGAGGACGCCGCTCTCCCGAGCTCTCCCGAGGAGACTCGGGCGAATCGGGGACTTGGGCGCCGAGGACGCCGCCTCCCGAGCTCTCCCGAGGAGGCTCTGGCGAATCGGAGAATTGGGTGCCGACGACGCCGCTCTCCCGAGCTCTCCCGAGGAGGCTCGGGCGAATCGGAGAATTGGGCGCCGACGACGCCGCTCTCCCGAGGAGGCTGTCATTAGTGGAATGATGTCCTGGGCCTCTGTAGACGTGGCCTTCGTGGGCTTCCACTGGCCCTACTTGGGCCAGGCCAAGTTGGGAATGAGCTTTTTTGCATTGAAGTTGGGTACCCCTAACTTTGGTAACCGACAGTAGCCCCCGAGCCTGTGGCGGAGTGAAGGCACTCCTCCACAGGTTCACGCTGGTTCTTCCTGTCAAAAAAGATAAAGTGTGGGTTATTTTTTTTCGGGGGGTGCGCGCGAGCGCACCCGCCGGGTGTAGCCCCCGAGGCTTTGGAGGGATGATATATCCCTTCAAAGGCTTAGAATCGTGCTTGTTAGTCCTCGGGTGTTTTTCGATTTATTTAGGTGGGTTGTTTCCTTGGAAGCGGAGCCCCCGAGCCTCCCACCGTGTTGGGAGATCGTTCGGTGGTCTTTCCAAGGTGCAGGGCAAGTTTCCGAGCCTCCGTTTTCGTATCGGAGATCGATCGGGTTCCTCCCTGTCTTTTTTAATTCGACCTTCACGCTCTTTTTTCGTGAAGAGGAAGGTTTGGTCCTGCTCGACTTCCCCGCTGGGGCACGAGTCGGCATTTCCGGTGAGCTACAAACGGGTTGGTCCAAGTGGAGGTCCGTGCCCTATTCGTTAAGGGTCGGCTAGTGGCCTGAGCACACTCCAATTATTTCCCGAGGGTCAGTTAGTGGATGTCGGGTCCCTTCGACGGGTCCCGAGGGCATGATGCCTCCCACGGAGGGATTCCACGTAACCGACTCACTACTGGGACTTGGACACAGCATGGGATGTCCCTTGTGACGTTCCGGGCGTCGGGATACTGGCCGTTTTCGTGACCCATCCACTAGCTGTCCCTAACTCGATTTCCCTGGGGCGACTGTTCGAGCCTCGGAGGGCCAGTCTTCGATCCCCTGGGAACGTAACGGGCGCCCGAGCCCGGGGTTTCTTCGTTGAGAAAACGTAGGTGGAATCGAAGCGTGCGGTTGTAATGATTTGGCTCACCTTTTGAGGCGCGAAGCCTGACGGACGCGACGGTTCGGCTCAGTCGAGGCGGTTTGCGTGCGCGGTGATGGCGGGTCTCTTCCAAGCCGAGGTCGAGCTCCCTCCTCTGAACCTGCCGTGAAGAAGAAGCGGGCCATAGTGCCCTTGTAAAAAGTAACCTTTCGGGAGTGGTTTGAAAGGAAACAAACAATATGGTCCTTCGTGGCCTTAACATTTATGTAAATATTTGCTGAATGTTTGTTTCGCTTTGTTTTGTGCTTTTTTCCTTAGGCGTTTTTTCTTGCCGAGCCTTTGCCCGGGCCATCGAGCCTCGGGGGACGCTTTTCGGGTGTCGCAGCTTTAGTGGCATAGACGCAGCCGATGTCCTAGGAGCTTTGGCAGAAAGAATCCTTTAGAAAAGAAGCTTAGGTGTTTCCTCCCGAGCTTCCTCCCTTGGCCGAGCGTAGATCTTATAGGTTTTCTTCCGAGTGCGGGTTAGCTTTCGAACACGGAGTGGCGAGGGAAGATGCTGTGGCCCTGGGGCATAAGCGGTCTCCGACTCGACCGGCTCTGTCTTCTGGGGCTTCCCTCATTCTTCGAATTCTATAAGTTCATGCTTGATTTCCGGAAGGAAGCGTGTTTTAGGGAGAAACGAATTCGACAAGTTTTGAAATTTTTGCGTTTCCAAAATTGTTTAATCTCGGGATAGTTCGGGGGTTCCCCCCGTCCTAGCCCCCGAGGGAGGGTCGGCCTTTCCGTAGGATAGGCCGGGCCTCGCTTTTAATGCGTGGTGAAATAAAGGTTCATTTCACTTCCGAGTGTAGGCTCGGATTGAAAATCTAAAATCATGTTAAAAAGAGCAGAAGTCGGGTCTTTTCATCGATTTCAAGATTTTCAAAATAGTACAATGCATGGAATCTTAAGGATAGAAGCGACGTAGCTGTTCGATGTTCCAAGCGTTGTTGTAGACCTCGCCGTTCTCGTTCGCGAGCTTGTATGTGCCGGGGCGTTGTACCTCGGCGACGATGAATGGTCCTTCCCACGGCGGAGTGAGCTTGTGGCGCCCTTTGTTGTCCTGCCTGAGCCGTAGCACCAGGTCGCCTACGCTGAAGGTTCGACCTTGGACGCGCCGAGCATGGTACTTGCGTAGGGATTGCAAGTATTTGGCCGAGTGCAGCAGGGCCACGTCCCGAGCTTCGTCGGCTTGGTCCAGCGCGTCTTCCCGAGAAGTTTGATTGCCTTGTTCATCGTAGGCTCGGACTCTCGGGGCGCCGTATTCCAGGTCCGTAGGGAGGACGGCCTCTGCACCGTATACCATGAAGAAGGGCGTGAAGCCCGTGGCTCGACTTGGCGTAGTCCTTAGACTCCATATCACTGCCGGAAGCTCCGTCAGCCACCTTTTGCCGAATTTATTCAATCGGTTGAATATCCTTGGCTTAAGGCCTTGGAGAACCATGCCATTGGCGCGTTCTACCTGGCCGTTCGTCCTCGGGTGGGCGACGGCTGCCCAGTCCACTCGTATGTGGTACTCATCGCAGAAAGCCAGAAATTTCTTTCCGGTGAACTGCGTGCCGTTGTCCGTGATAATGGAGTTCGGGATGCCGAACCGGTGGACGATGTCGGTGAAGAACAACACCGCTTGAGCCGAGCTGATTTGGGTGATCGGCCGAGCCTCGATCCACTTGGAGAACTTGTCGATGGCGACAAGCAAGTGGGTGAAGCCCCCGGGTGCCTTCTGGAGGGGCCCGACAAGGTCTAGTCCCCAAACAGCGAACGGCCAAGTGAGCGGGATCGTCTGGAGGGCTTGAGCCGGTAAGTGAGTCTGCCGAGCATAGTACTGGCACCCTTCGCAGGAGCGTACCACCTCAGTAGCATTGGCCACGGCGGTTGGCCAGTAGAAGCCTTGTCGAAAGGCGTTACCGACCAAGGTTCTCGGCGCTGCGTGGTGACCGCAGGCTCCGGCGTGTATCTCTTCGAGCAACCGTTTGCCCTGACTGAAAGGGATACAGCGCTGAAGCACGCCAGAGGGACTCCGCCGGTAGAGGCTACCATCGATCATGGCGAAAGACTTGGCTTTGCGAGCCAGTCGTCGTGCTCTGGTCTTGTCCGGGGGCAAAATGCCTCGGACTAGCCAGCTGACCAGCGGCTCGCGCCAGTCTGGTTCGTCGTCGTCCATCTCGGTTTCAATCTCCATTGCCTCGGCTTCGTCGTCGTCCTTACCCAGGACCTCGGGTGACTCCCCTTTGTCGGAAGGGTCGGCAGCCCCCGAGGGATCGGCATTGATCGAGGGCTTGTGGAGGTCATTGGCGAATACGCCCGTCGGGACCGTGGCCCTTTCGGCTGCAATTTTTGCCAACTCATCGGCCTCCTCGTTGTACCGACGCGCAATGTGGTTGAGCTCGAGGCCGTCGAATCTTTCCTCGAGCAACCGCACCAGCGTGCAGTAGGCGGCCATTCTGGGGTTCTGGCACGTCGACTCCTTCATGACTTGATCCACGACGAGCTGGGAGTCGCCTCGGACCTCGAGGCGTCGGATCCCGAGCTCGATGGCGATGTGGAGACCGTTCACCAGAGCCTCATATTCGGCCACGTTGTTGGAAGCCGTGAAGTGTAGCCGTAGTAGGTACTTGAGCCGGACCCCGAGGGGTGAGATGAAGACGATGCCTGCGCCAGCACCAGTCTTCATCATCGACCCGTCGAAGTTCATGACCCAATATTCCTCTTGGGTCGGGAGCGGCGGTAGTTGTGTCTCGGTCCACTCTGCCACGAAGTCCGCAAGTACCTGGGACTTGATGGCTTTGCGTGGCGCGTAGGTGATGCCGTCACCCATGAGCTCGATGGCCCACTTGGCGATCCTCCCCGTTGTTTCCCGATTTTGGATCACCTCCCCGAGGGGGAAGGACGACACCACGGTCACGGGGTGGGATTCGAAGTAGTGCCGCAACTTGCGTCGGGCAAGGACGATCGCGTACACTAGCTTCTGGATCTGAGGGTAGCGTGTCTTGGTCTCTGACAAGACTTCACTGATGAAGTAGACCGGTCGCTGTACCGGTAAGGCGTGTCCTTCTTCTTGCCGCTCTACGACGATCGCTGCACTCACAACCTGGTTGGTAGCCGCGACATATAGTAAGAAATTTTCCTCCTTCGTAGGAGGCACAAGAACCGGCGCTTTTGAAAGTAGAGCCTTAAGCCTTTCGAGGACTTCCTGGGCCTCGGTGGTCCAGGTAAAGCGTTCGTTTTTCTTAAGCAACCGATACAAGGGAAGGCCCTTTTCGCCGAGCCTTGAGATGAATCGACTCAAGGCCGCGAGACACCCCATAAGCTTCTGCACGCCCTTCGGGTTTCGGATCGGACCCATCTGTGTGATGGCCGATATCTTTTCCGGGTTGGCTTCGATGCCACGCTCGGAAACAATGAACCCGAGGAGCATGCCCCGTGGGACCCCGAAAACGCACTTCTCGGGGTTTAGCTTTATGTTTTTCTTTTTAAGGCAGTCGAATGCCTTTTCTAGGTCGGCTACTAAGTCACTCGCCTTCCTGGATTTTATCACTATATCGTCTACGTAAGCCTCAACGGTTCGCCCGATGAGGTCCCCAAAAACTTTGAGCATGCAACGCTGGTAAGTTGCGCCCGCGTTTTTGAGGCCAAATGGCATGGTTACGTAACAATATGTGCCGAAAGGAGTGATGAAAGAGGTCGCTAATTCGTCGGACTCTTTCATTCGGATCTGATGGTAACCGGAATAAGCATCAAGAAAGCAAAGCCGCTCACAGCCAGCAGTAGAATCTACTATTTGGTCAATGCGAGGTAATGGAAATGGATACTTAGGACAAGCTTTATTTAAACTAGTGTAATCGACGCACATTCTCCATTTTCCATTTTTCTTTTTAACCAAAACAGGATTTGCTAACCATTGTGGATGGAAGACCTCCTTGATGAATCCAGCCGCCAAAAGCTTCTGCACCTCCTCCCCGATGGCCCGGCGCTTCTCCTCGTCAAATCGGCGCAGGCGTTGTTTCACCGGCTTGGATCCGGCCTGGATGTCTAAGGAGTGCTCGGCGACCTCCCTCGGGATGCCTGGCATATCCGAGGGGCTCCACGCAAACATGTCGGCGTGTTTGCGGAGGAAGTCGACGAGCACTGCCTCCTATCTTGGGTCGAGGGTGGCGCTGACCTTCAGCGCCCTGCCGTTGGGGGAGTTCGGGTCGAGGAGGACATCCTTCACTCCCTCAGCGGACTTAAAGGTGCCCGTGGCCTTCTTGGGGTCGGGGACCTCTTTTTCTAACCTGTCGAGGTCGGTCATGAGGGCTTCTGACTCCATCAACGCGCCGGCGTACTCGCAGCACTCGACGTCGCACTGGTACGCGTGCTGGTAGGAGGCGCTGATGGTAATCACCCCTTTTGGCCCTGGCATCTTGAGCTTGAGATAGGCGTAGTTCGGAACTGCCATGAACTTGGCGTAACATGGCCTCCCGAGGATGGCGTGGTAGGTGCCGTGGAAGCCTACCACTTCAAATGTCAGGGGCTCCTTCCTGAAGTTGTCAGGAGTCCCGAAGTAGACGGGCAGATCGATCTGCCCGAGGGGTTGCACGCTCTTTCCGGGCACTATCCCGTGGAATGGGGACGTCGTGGCCCGGAGGAGCGAGCGACTGATCCCCATTAAGTCGAGGGTCTCAGCGTAGAGAATGTTGAGGCCGCTGCCTCCGTCCATGAGGACTTTGGAGAGCCTCGTGTTGCCGACGACGGGGTCGACAACAAGTGGGTAGCGTCCCGGCGATGGGACGTAGTCCGGGTGGTCGTCCCGGCTGAAGGTGATAGCGTCGTGGGACCAGTCAAGGAAGCATGGTGTCGCTGGTCCGACGGAGTAGACCTCCCTGCGCTCGCGCTTTCGCTGCCGCGGCGTAGGGGCGGTCCCGGGCCCCCCGAAGATCATGAGGCATTTGTCGATGGGCGGGAACTCATCGTCCTTCCCGCCCTCGTCCTCCTGATCCCTGGCGGGCTTCTTGCCGGCGTCGTCCTTGAACGGCTGCCGGCTGTAGTGCTTCTTGAGCATCACACACTGTGCGAGTGTGTGATGTACTGGACCCTGGTGATAAGGGCACGGCTTGCTGAGCATGTCGTCGAAGCGGCCTCGAGGGGGTCGTTCCCTCTTGGGTTCGGTGGCCGCCACGAGGGAGTCATCGCGGAGTGGGGCCTTTCCCTTCCCCTTCTTCTTCTTGTTGTTCGGTCCTCGGGAAGAGGTGCCCTCGGGGGCCTCCTCTTTCCGTTTGCCCTTGGGGTCGGAGAAGAGGGCTCCTACCGCCTCATCCCCTGAGGCGAAGCTGGTAGCGATCTTCATGAGTTCAGAGACACTGGTGGGTGTCCGGCGTCCGAGCTCATGAACGAGCTCTTTGCAGGAGGTTCCTGCGGCAAACGCTCCGACGACATCGGAGTCGGCGACCTGGGGCAGCTCGTTGTACTGTTTGGAGAAGCGCCGGACGTAGTCCCGGAGGGACTCGCCCGGTTTCTGCTTGCAGCTGCGGAGGTCCCAGGAGTTGCCAGGGCGTACGTACGTGCCCTGGAAGTTTCCTACGAATATCTTGACCAGATCGCTCCAGTCGAAGATCTTTCGTGGGGGAAGGTGTTCCAGCCAAGCTCTTGTGGAATCGGCGAGGAACAGGGGGAGGTTGCGGATGATGATGAGGTCATCCTGCGCGCCGCCAAGTTGGCACGCAAGGCGGTAGTCCGCTAACCAGAGTTCGGGGTTAGTTTCCCCCGAGTACTTGGCTATGTTGGTTGGTTGTCGGAATCGGGACGGGAACTTGGCCCTTTGGATGGCCTCGCTAAAGACACGTGGTCCCGAGGGCTCGGGTGAGGGTTCACGATCCTCATCCGAGTCGTAGCGCCCGCCCCGATGGACGCTGTAGCCGCGCGCGGCTCCGTCAGTCTTTCGCCGACCGCGGGCTTGTAGGATGGCTCGGACGTCGACGTCCTTGCCAAGCCGTTGGTGGACTGGCGGAGCCCTTGGAGCCTCGGGTCGAACCGAGGCTTCGCGCTTGTGACGTGCTATGCCACCATGCTGGTGACTTTCGGCGCCATGGTGTCGCGACGCTGAACTTTCCGCCTGGAGGACGGCGGCATCCTCCAGGAGGTCTTTGAGCTGATTCCTGAGCTGTCGCGCCTCCTCGGAGGAGGGCTCAGGTATGCTTCGGAGTAGCATGGCTGCTTCCGCGAGCTTTCGGCTTGCTCGGGGGGCGACCCCTGGTGTCTCGGCCCTGTCGTCAGCGATGATTCGGGCCTGGACATCTCGGGCTCGACGCCGAGCTGCTCCTCCATCGGTTTGCCGCTCGCCAAGCTCCAGCGTAGCTCGCAGCTGGGTGAGGCGCAAGCGGTCCTCGTCCATCCGTGCCTCAAGCTCCCGGAGCTGCTCTAGCTCCGGGGTTTGAGGTGCGGAGCGAGAGGTTCCTGCCCCCTGACCCAGCGGCGGGGCTGACCGCGAGGGCTTCGGGGCCGCTGGAGGGGGCGTGACTTGTTCGTGCTGGGGATGCGACGGAGGGGGTATGTCGTCGTCACCCCCCGAGTGGACATCCTCTACTCGCCCCTCATCAGGGTGCATCAAGTTGTAGCACTCCCGAGAGGGGTCGATGTAGGTCCTCTGTGAGCTGGGGACGACGCTCAGTGCGCTCTCCCCCGAGTCGTTGGTGTGGGCGGCGTTGTCCACATTTGCCCAGAATTCGTCATCATCGTCGCTGTAGCTGCAACGAGGCGAGTTCCGGTCATAACGATTCCCCCCTCCGAGCGTTGTCGAGGGGTGAGGTTGGCGGTGGTGTCTGTTTCCCCACCGCCGTGTGTCCTGGCACTTTCCCCAGGGGATGGTGGTGAGGATGCCACGTGGTCTCCCACGAGGCTGTCTTGGCGCTCGAGGCGCTGGACCGGAGTGTCCGACAGTTCGTGCAATAATGCATGAACTGCACGCACGTGGGCGTCCATGGCGGTCTGGAGCCCAAAGAAGGACGACGGCGCCGTTTCCCTCTGCCGGTGAGGGCGGAGAGAAAAATCGGCTGGCGTCGCGTTTCCGCCCTCGCCCGTCCCTCGGGCGGTAAGCGGATGCGTGACCGCTGGTGCCGGAGATTCCGGGACCGCGGTCGGCGCAGTATTGGCTACGCCCGTTGGAGTTGCCTGGTGAGTCGCATCTCCCGCGGCGGGAGGCTGGTTGGCACCACTGCGCCTCCTCCTCCTGATTCGCCGAGGGCGGCGTGCAACGTCTCCCCCGTCCTCCGAGGCGGGCGGAAACGTGGCGGGGGTCCTTTCTCCGGCCGTCTGCGGGGCCAGAGTCGGGACGACCGTGACACGGGGCCCGGTCGGGCGCAGGTTCATCTCGAGCCCATGGCCAGTGGCCATGAACTCGAGAGTCCCGAACCGGAGTTCCGTGCCAGCGGGAAGCGTGGTGGAGCTGGTCGCCATCCGAAACCTATGTCAACGCGCAAAAGGCCCCTACCTGGCGCGCCAACTGTCGGTGCTAATTTTGGCGAGGCTAACACCGGCTAGTAAATATGTGTTTTGCGGTTGAGGCTACGGATGGTGTGCAAGGGGGAACACAGGGATTATACTGGTTCAGGCCGAGCAAGCCATACGTCCAGTGGAGAGGAGAGTCGTGTTGCCTTGCACCGGGGTGCTTGTAGTAGGGGTTACAAGCTAGTCGAGAGAGGGAAGTGCTCCCAGGTCTCTTGTGAGTGTCTAAATGTTTACAAGTCGTTTGCTGTGGGTGAGAACTTGGAACTTCTCCGTCCGTTCGTTTGTTCTTCTGTCGTTTTTCTTTAGCCGGTCTCCGCTCTCCCCTTTATAGCCGCAAGGGAGAGGAAAAGGCGGCTACGACGCTACCTATTAAAATGGTGAGGAGTTGCTGTTCCCCGTTTGACTAGCTGCTGCCTTTTCTCCGTGTCTCCGGGGTATGGGTATGGCTATCTTGGTTCGCGAGTTCCAAGGTAGAAACAGTCGTCTGACCATGTCTTGTCGTCGGCTCTCTGGGTCTTCTGGATATGGCCGTCGTGGTCCGCACGACTTTGGTGCGTTCACACCTGCCGGCTATCCTTCCGTACGATGTGACAAGAGGGAGAGTCACCTTGGGGCGCTGTTTCCCGAGGCTCGGGATCCTGAAGGCGTGCTCGTCCTTTCGTGTGGACGGCGCAGTGGGCGTCTTTCCCGAAACGGGGCGGCGCACCGTAGACCATACCGTGGGGGACGGTCGTAGTGGGCCCATCAAATCTTGGGGCGTTGTTTCCCGAGGCTCGGGATCTTGAAGGCGTGCTCATCCTTTCGTGTGGACGGCGCAGTGGGCGCCTTTCCCGAAGCGGGGCAGCGCACCGTAGACCATACCGTGGAGGACGGTCGTAGTGGGCCCATCAAATCTGCTGTCAGGGAAATCCCGACAGGTGGTATGGCCATCAGGGGCGTGCGAAGCACAGTCGCGTCGAGAGTCTCGCCTGACGGGACAGTGCTTGTAAAGTGGTCAGAGAGATTTCTTGTGGTCCAAGATTGCTCCGCTGACATCACCCGTGCCTTGGATGCCGACTTTGGCGCCGTGGATGCCGCTCTCCCGAGTTCTCCCGAGGAGGCCTCGGGCGAGGCTCGGGCGAATCGGAGACTTGGGCGCCCAGGACGCCACCTCCCGAGCTCTCCCGAGGAGGGTCGGGCGAATCGGAGGTTTGGGCGCCGAGGACGAGACGCCGCTCTCCCGAGCTCTCCCGAGGAGGCTCGGGCGAATCGGAGACTTGGGTGCCGAGGACGCCGCCTCCCGAGCTCTCCCGAGGAGGCTCGGGCGAATCGGAGAATTGGGCGCCGAGGAGGCCGCCTTCCGAGCTCTCCCGAGGAGGCTCGGGCGAATCGGAGACTTGGGCGCCGAGGAAGCTGCTCTCCCGAGCTCTCTCGAGGAGGCTCGGGCGAATCGGAGAATTGGGCGCCCAGGACGCCACCTCCCGAGCTCTCCCGAGGAGGGTCGGGCGAATCGGAGGTTTGGGCGCCGAGGACGAGACGCCGCTCTCCCGAGCTCTCCCGAGGAGGCTCGGGCGAAACGGAGACTTGGGCGCCGAGGACGCTGCTCTCCCGAGCTCTCTCGAGGAGGCTCGGGCGAATCGGAGACTTGGGCGCCCAGGACGCCGCCTCCCGAGCTCTCCGTAGGAGGCTCGGGCGAATTGGAGATTTGGGTCGCCGAGGACGCCGCTCTCCCGAGCTCTCTCGAGGAGGCTCGGGCGAATCGGAGACTTGGGCGCCCAGGACGCCGCCTCCCGAGCTCTCCGGAGGAGGCTCGGGCGAATCGGAGATTTGGGTCGCCGAGGACGCCGCTCTCCCGAGCTCTCTCGAGGAGGCTCGGGCGAATCGGAGACTTGGGCGCCCAGGACGCCGCCTCCCGAGCTCTCCGGAGGAGGCTCGGGCGAATCGGAGATTTGGGTCGCCGAGGACGCCGCTCTCCCGAGCTCTCCCGAGGAGACTCGGGCGAATCGGGGACTTGGGCGCCGAGGACGCCGCCTCCCGAGCTCTCCCGAGGAGGCTCGGGCGAATCGGAGAATTGGGCGCCGACGACGCCGCTCTCCCGAGCTCTCCCGAGGAGGCTCGGGCGAATCGGAGAATTGGGCGCCGACGACGCCGCTCTCCCGAGGAGGCTGTCATTAGTGGAATGATGTCCTGGGCCTCTGTAGACGCGGCCTTCGTGGGCTTCCACTGGCCCTACTTGGGCCAGGCCAAGTTGGGAATGAGCTTTTTTGCATTGAAGTTGGGTACCCCTAACTTTGGTAACCGACAGGTAGGCAAAGAGGGTGTCAATGAAGGATGTGGTTGATAAGCTTCCACGGATCAAAGAGGGTTTACTATCCTCCAGATGATTTGGTCTGCAGCTGAAGGCAGCAACTGCAAAATGTATGCTTTTGCATTTACGCTGCAGCGTCGGGAATGGAGCGGATCTTGAGCTCTGCGGATTTGGTGTTCTAGGCTTTATGACTTCACTTCTTGTAAAAAAACGAGGTTTTTGGAGATAGACCATTATGGGAAGTGGGCTTCTGTTGGCACAAAAAGTGGTTCCCTAAGCCCAACACACCAGCGAAGCCGGAAACGACCCTTGAAAGTAATAGAGCTCTCGCAGATCCAGCTAGCTTCGGACCCGGTCTGAGAGTGTCGGTAACACCTAAGCGTGCCAGTCAATTTGACCTGCAATTGACAAGGAAAAAATGGTAATCAGTAATCACAGGGCGGAACTAACCGGTATGTCCAGGTAGTTCCAATTATGTGGCTCTGAAAGCCGATTCAATCGGAAACCGACTAAAGAGTCGATTCCGGCATGTATATATGTTTGGCCACGGAAGTGGATACTGAATTGATGCATAATCGATTGATATATATGATCAGATAGAACAATCTACATTAAACAAGTTTATGTAGATAATTATAGCAGATTAAAGCATAATCGATTAATGTTAACATGTCAAATCATTCAGTTCGGACCGTCTAAACGTCAAACAGACAGAAATCGGCTATTTAACCGATTTGGCAGGGAACAATCGGTTAACTGGTTTTCCTCGTGAAGCACAACTGCATCGGCTAATTAGCCGATCCAGGGTTCATGAAGCAGAAAACTTAGCGGTGACTAGTCCCAAGTATAAATCTGAAACTGATACGAAGCTGGTCTAGAAGGCCTGCGGCTTTATATCAATTTAGATTTATTCTCGAAAGTAACCACAAGTAGATCTAAAGGAATACAAAGCTGGTCTAGAAGGCCGGCGGCTCTATATTCATTCAGATCGACTCTTGCTAAGCTCTCTCATCACGTACGAACAAGATTACGATAATACTGGCCGAATCGAATAAATATCATAACAAAGCATAAATATGGACGGAATATAATGAACATTCTCTCATGTAGATCTGAGGCCAATACTATGCAATCTTGATCGGGCAAAGTGATGTTATACTGATAAATAAACAATAAACAACAAATAACATCTTGATAACTTAATGAATCTAACTAAATTGCCATATTTAGCTAGAGCCGATAACTAATCCATGCATGCAAACTATCTCAATCTATAGCCTGTCTACCGGATGACATTAACCAATAGATTAATCAAGCAAACAAACACGAATCGATAACTAATTCGCGCGTGAAAACCGTCCTAATCTACATCTCGTCCACCGGATGACGGTTAACACAGATTAATCGAGTAAACCAGCGTGAATCATCATTGACTCACTATACTTCCCGCGTCCACCGGATGACGCCAAAGAAATAGAGCTTAGTAAGGATCCTGGTCCGCCATGCTTCCACGTCCACCGGATGACGCTAAAAAGACATAGTTTAAGAGGGGGTTGATGATACTTACAAGCAAGCCTGGGTCTACCGGATGACACCCAGCCTGCATGAAGTAACTCGCCGGACTCGACTGACTTTAGGGTTTGTTGGCCAGAGCCAAAAGTTATGTTGTATTGATGTTGTTGTGTTTTGTTCAATGGCTGAGGGCTTATATTTATACCCTGAGCGTAGATAGAGTCCTAGTCGAATTACAACTCATCAACAGATAAGGAAACTAACAAACTATCCTATATCTAAGGTAACTTGGAGTCCAACCTTCCCTTTCCATAATGGACTCCGATCGTGATCGCACCCTGGCGGCGCGGACTCTGGATGACGTCATCAATACTGACGCTGCGCGCCTCCTGTCACCTTAGCCCGATAACCGATTCACCGTGCAATCGGCTATTTCCTTCCTTCCGCTGGACGGAATCTGCTTCCGAGATCGGCTATCATCCCCTGGTATCGGCTATCGGCTCCCAGTCCAAAATTTGGTGTTAACAGCTTCGGTGATATGCCATTCCGCAATGGGGTCTCGCCAATATGCCATTATGAAATACGACACACTCGCTAGAATGCCATCCGATGAGTTTAGAAACCTTTTATTCCCTTTCTACCCCTGCCTTCATCTTCACATTCGTCTTCTTCTACCTTTGCTCGTGCGTTCAATCTGTTCTTCCGACCGACCATGTAGGTGCGGCACTTGTACGCCATGTCTCTTCTGCCACCATCCCCACACTTCCTGCAGCTCTCACGCGAGAGCTCCACCATCTCTGTCTTGGGAATCAGGGACGTGCTCACCTTGCTCGTCGACTGCATGTCCATCCCGGAGGCGCGTTGCTACGCTTGGGAGTTCATGCCGGCCAACAGGCACACTTGCCTCGTCTTCTTGTACTCCGTCGAGTTGCCGAAGCGGGCGTTGAGGTCGTGCAGCTCCTTTTTCATCGCCTCACACGTGGGATCGTCGTCAACCACACGATGTTGTTCATGTCTTTGGCGTCCACCGCGAGGGACACGGATGCGCCCAGGCTCGCACTACTACAGAAAATCTTTTGGGAGGCACTTCTGAAATCTTAACCGTGGCGGTCAGCCCAGCAAACCGCCTCGGTTAAGACGGGCCGGCCGAAGGCTGGACTGGCCGCCCCCAACCGCCTCGGTTAATGTCTTTTCCGAGGCGGTTATCGTAACAAAACCACCACGGTTAATGCCTATTAACCGTGGTGGTTGACTTATGATAACCGCCTCGGTAAAGGCATTAACCGAGGCGGTTGTCGTAACGCAACCGCCACGTTTAATAACTGATTAACCACGGCGGTTATGTTAGGATAACCGCCTCCAGTAACTCTGGGCCTATAAAACAGCCACCCTCCCCTTCTTCCTCCTCGTGACCTCTTCTACATTTTTGGGTGTTTTGAGCTCAAAACCCTAAAAATAGCCATTTCAAGGGGGAGGTTTTGCCCTTGGATTTAGTGAAGGGTGGCACCGTAAGAGGTTGATTCTTACCCTCCAAATATTGTTTTCCTCTCTTTTTCATTATTTAGGTGTTTTTCCAAATGGTTTAGATCTAGATCTAAATAGATGAGAAGGAATAAGGAATTTATCCTTGGATTTAGTGAAGGATGGCACCGTTAGAGGTTGATTCTTACTCTCCAAATCTGCTTTTCCTCTCTTTTCCATGATTTATAGGAGTTTTTTTTGAAATGTGGCCGATTTAGATCTAGATCTAAAAAGATGAGAGAGAGTAAGTAAATCTAGAGTTGGATTTTGTGAAGGGTGGCACTTGGGAGTATTTAGATGATTTTTCGATACTTTCAATTAGTTGTAGAGTTGGATTTACCGCTCGTCTAATATGACTTCATTTCAATTTGCTGTGTTTGTATATAAGGTGAAGGTCATGGAGAGCAGGGAGAATTGGATGTACAACACATCAAGGCTGGATCTATCTTTCCTGGACAATGTGAGGAAGAAGTTCATTCCTTTTGCGCAGAAGCATCGTCTGAGTCTGGGCCGAGATCGCATGATTTATCCGTGCAATGACTGCAAGAATCGGCTTGCCCAGGAAGACAATGTTGTGCAATCACACTTGGTATGGTATGGGTTCATCAAGGACCCAAAGTACACTGTGTGGAAGTATCACGGCGAAAAAGATCCGAGTGTCGCAGATGCACAAGCAGAAAGCTCCTCGTCGGTGAATGACGGAAGACAGCAACAACAGACATCATCTGCCGCCGGCGATGACGACAATGCGAGACGTGAGTACATCACGATCAGTAATCTGCTCCAGGACATGGTAGACGACAACGCCGACGCTTGCGATGGGGATGGTGACCCTGTCGTTGACACGTTGCTGCCGGAGGATGCAGAGTTCATTGAGCAAGTTGCTAACTGTCAGGATCACGATGATATTTTGTTTGGGGATCCAAAATGGCTCGAGAATTTTAGAGTGATAAAGCAGGCGGCAATTAATCCCCTGTACAAGGATGGGGGGAAATGTCCACAGCATTGGACTGTGCTCCGTTTCAATCTCCAGTTGCTTATGTTGAAGGCTCGCCATGGGATGACCGACACTTGCTTCAATGACCTATTACGTATCCTTGGTGACAGTTACCCAGAGGGTAACAATGTGCACGCCAATACCTATCGGGCGAAGAAGTTGATCCGGTCAGTGGCAATGAAGCTTAGAAAGTTTCATGCATGTCCTAACCATTGTATTCTATTTCGGGGAGACAACTTTGCAAAGTTGGAGAGCTGTCCGCGTTGCAGCGCGAGTCGTTACAAGAAAAATGCTGGTTGTCGCACGGGTGATGAGGAGATACCCTCGAGAGGGCCAAAGAAGAAGAAGGCGAAGGCCAACAAATAGCCGCCTCCTGAGGACGAAGAAGAAGAGGGTTACACACTCAGGAAAAGTCCTGCCCTGTCGGTGTGGTACCTACCCGTCATCGATCGGTTGCGTGCACTATTCGGGAATCCAGAGAATGCCAAACTTATGTCCTGGCATGCATCTCCTGAACGTGTGAAGGGTGATGGCAAGCTGCGGCATCCGTTCGATGGCAAGCAGTGGAAGCATTTTGATGCCAAGTTCACAAAATTTGGGGACGAGCCTAGAAACGTCATGTTCGCGCTGAGTACCGATGGGATGAATCCCTTTGGCGACCTCAGCAGCACGCACAGCACGTGGCCGGTCACCCTCACCATCTACAACCTACCTCCGCACCTATGTCAGAAGCGCAGGTACCTTTTACTCACCATGCTTATTTCAGGACCGAAGCAGCCCGGCAATGATATAGACGTGTTCTTGGAGCCCTTGATGGAGGACATGCAGACACTATGGGAGAAAGGGGTTGACATGATGGATGCGTCCGACAAGAAGGAGTTCACTCTATATGCCATCATCTTTGTCACCATCACCGATTACCCTGGTCTTTTTTCACTATCGGGGCAGATTATAGAAAAGAGCGGTTGCGTGGTTTGCATTGATGGCACCTGCTACACTTACCTTAGTGCATCGAAGAAGATGGTGTATATGAGGTATAGGCGATTCCTCCCCAAGAAGCACAGGTACAGGAATTCGTCGATGAATATGTACTTCGACAACAGTGACGAGCTTGAAATTCACACGCTGGATAGGTCAGGGTACGGGCAAAAAGTGTTTGACATGGTGCAGGGGATCAATGTCGAGTTTGGGAAGAAGAAGAAAGAGGAGGAAGATGGGCCGAAGAAGCGGAGAAATAAGAGGAAGCGGGATGCAGAAGAGGAAGAGGCAGAGCCTGCCCCGGCCCCCGTTCCATTCAAGAAGCAGTCATGTTTTTTCAAGTACCTATCATACTGGAAGGAGCTAGATACACCCCATGCAATTGACTGCATGCACCTGGAGAAGAATGTCTTCAAGAGCACGATCGGGGTCCTGCTTGACATCAAGGCTAAGACGAAAGATGGTCTCAAGTCACGTCTGGATCTTGTGAACCATGATATCAGGCATGAAATCCACCCGACGGCGTCACAAGCCAGAAATAAAGTGGACCTTCCGGGCGTGAGCTATAACCTAAGAAAAGATGAGAGCACGGGTTTCCTCCGATGGCTTCGGGCTGTGAAGGTACCGACAGGTTTCTCTTCGAACATCAAGAGCCTGGTCTCAATGAAAGACCTCACAATGACCCACTTCAACTCTCATGACTACCATGTCATGCTGACGGTGTTCCTTCCGATTGTGATCAGGATTATCGGTCCAGAGTATGTGAAGATGGTCATCACGCGCTTGTCCTACTTCTTTAACCGCATCACACAGAAGGTCATCGATGAAGCTGAGCTGCCTGCCCTAAAAGAGTTTATCGCAAAGACTCTTTGCTTGCTTGAGATGTGCTTCCCGCCCTCTTTCTTCGATATTATGCCACACCTGATGATGCACATGGTCGATCAAATACAGGAATTGGGGCCTGTATACTTGCATCAGATGTGGACGTATGAGCGGTTCATGTCCACCCTCAACAGATACGTCCGTAACCGTGCTTACCCAGAAGGCTCAATGATTGAGGCGTACACAACAGAGGAGGCCGTTAACTGCTGCACGAGATATGTCCGGGATGGAAATGCTATTGGCATGCCCGTCCACCCGCATGAAGGAAGAACAACAGGGATGGGATGCACCGGGAGGAAAGTACGAACTGATATAGACGGCGATATCATGCAAGATGCACATCACGCCACCCTCAATCAGTTAGTCTTAATGGACAAGTGGGTTGAGCAGCACCTGAAGGAGATGCGCCGCACTAGTGATGGACGCATGAAGGCATGGGTACAGAAGCAGCACAAGATGCATTTCACGACATGGATAAAAAATCAGGACATATCGAACGATTGCATTGAAGAATCGAATCTAGCATCCGGCCCTTCTAGCCAAGTCACCACGTGGCAAGGGTACGACATCAATGGATACAGGTTTCACACAAAAGAGAAGGACAAGAAGAGTGCGGCACAAAACTGCGGTGTTCGATATGAGGGCATCGATGACACGACAGGGGACATCAAGTCATACTATGGGCAGATCGAAGAGATATGAGAACTTGACTACAGCGATGACCTACAGATACCCATCTTCCGGTGCCAGTGGGTCAAGACGAAGTCTGTGGTCATGGATGAGTATGGGCTAACAACCCTTGATCTCCAAAGTGTTGCCTACAGAGATGATGAGTGGGTACTCGCAAACCGCGTCGCGCAGGTAGCCTACTATCCGATGCCCAAAGAGACAAACAAGCATGTGGTTGTCTCAAGAAAGCAGAGGATCGTGGGAGCCGATGGAGTCCAGAGTCCCGAAGAATACAACAACTACGCAGAGTTCTCTCTATTTACCGATCATCCACGCAAGATCAAGATCGTTGAGAACAGCGTGAGCAGGAACAAGATGAAGCCTTGGTTCCGCCCCGACGGTGAGAAGAAGTCCGTCATAGGATCACTCCCAGCAAAATGATATGTATGTCACACATTTATGTAACAATGTACTCACCAATGTAATATACTTCTACTACTCTACTACTACGCTTACTACTACACTACTACTCTTCCTCCTACTACTCTACTACGTTTCCTCCTCCTACTACTCATACTAATCCTCCTGCTCCTATTACCACTACTGCTCTATTCTACTATTACTCTATATCACTCCTACAACAAGCCTAATAAAAGCTCAAAAATGAGAAAAAGGCTTAACGGAGGCGGTTATCTTAAGGAAACCGCCTCGGTTAATATTAACCGTGGCGGTTTTCTTTATATAACCACCACGGTTAATATCATCTATATATACCTGCTGCCCCTCGCCCTAAAATTCAATCTCCGCGCGCCGCTCAATTCGTCCCGAAGGGCTGCCGGATTTTCCCGCCGCCGCCGCCGCCATCCACGTGCGCCCGTTCTCCGTCTCTCCTCGACCCCCGCCTGCGCCTCCGCCTCCGCCTCTCCTCGGCACCCGCCTCCACCTCCGCCTCTCCCCCGCACCCGCCTCCACCGCCGGAACCCTAGCGCCGCCACCCACGCGCGCCCGTTCTCCGGCGGCTCTCCGTGCTCCGTCTCCGTCCCCGACCTCGACCTCCGTGCGCCGCTGCCGTGGTCCTTCCCCGACCCCGTGCTCCGTGCGCCGCCGCATTGGTCCTTCCTGGACCCCGCCATGCTCCTGCCCCGAGCTCAGTGCGCCGCCGCCGTGGTCCTTCCCTGACCCCGTGTTCGCCGGTGAGCTCGATCTCACTGACGCGCCTCGGTCTCCGTCCTGCTTGTTGCTGCCGTGAGCCAACCCTAGCTTGTCTCCCTGTGTTTCCTGGATGTGATATCTATGTGGTGCATTTTTTGTTTCAATTGTTTCAATTTTCGGTAATTTTGAGTTGAATTTAACCTGCCTGTGATGCGTTTGACAAGAATTTGAGGATATGCAAATGCCACTGTCTATGATGAGTAAAGTTCTTAACTGAGAATTTGCCACTGCCTATGATTATGCGTTTGACAAGAAGGGATTAAACAATGTTGCCGTTGTTTAATAGATTTGTGAGCTTGCTTTGATCACTAGAAGGGATTACATGGCATATAATATGTATTTGTGCTTATCTACCAGTTCTAGCCATCTCTCGCATCCCTCTGCAGATTCATGGCAGGAGCACTACTCTGTGTCATACCTGATTTCTTGAAATCATCCATTGATATTTGAAATGCTAACTTTAGAAAGCATGAGAAGCACTACTTATTTCTTGAAATCATCCATTGATATTTGGGCTCCCTGCTATTTTCCTGGTTAAAAAAACAATATTTATTTGAACGAGCACATCAGTTTTCGTTTCCTCCCTTGGACTTTGGCTAGAGCTATGCATTTGGACTTATTATCTACTCATTCGAGTCGAGTGGAGCCCTACTGCGTGCTCTGTGCTCTCTCTCTCTCTCTCTCTCTCTAGTCCAACAGGGCAGATTGTTGTGCATTAAATCTGTGAATTGAGAATTTTAGTCATACACACAAGCATTGGCACTCAGCTGCTGCAACTGATCAAGTCTTTTTGTTTGGTGCTTGTTCTGTCCTCTTGTAATAATACTTTGAGTTTACAGGGAATAAAGGGCTCTGTTTGGGTTTCCCCCCTTCACCAATCACCAATAGTATTTTTTACTGCCGTAGTTAAGTACTATTAGCAATTGATCATAAGCACCAGAGAGAGTTAAGTCCTTTTGATCATAAGTCCTTTTACTTTCCCTACCATCTGTTTTGGATTCTTCTTGCCTTTTGACTTGCTATGAACTTTTGCGAGGCACTTGGGGAAACTTAACTCTACTCCTACTCCTACTCTACTACTACTTTTGTACTACTCCTACTTACTACTACTATTGTTTACTAGTAGTACTCCTATTTATACTTCTAGTCTTAGCTCTACTACTCCTACTTACTACTCTACTCCTACTCCTACTTACTACTCTACTCCTACTTACTACTACTACTCCTATTCATACTTCTAGTCTTAGCTCTACTACTCCTACTTACTACTCTACTACTACTCCTATTCATACTTCTAGTCTTAGCTCTACTACCCCTACTTACTACTCTACTACTACTCCTATTCATACTTCTAGTCTTAGCTCTACTACTCCTACTTACTACTCTACTCCTACTCCTACTTACTACTCTACTCCTACTCCTACTCCTACTCTACTACTCCTACTTACTACTCTACTACTAGTCTCTATTACACTACTACTACTACTGTACTACTCTATCTCCTACTACTACTTCTCTACTACTACTTGTCTCTACTAGTGCTCCTATTTACTACTCTACTACTATTGTGTATTGCATTTTCGATGATGAATTGGTTTTGATTCTAGTAATGTGCTCAGGCAGTGGCATTTGCAATGATGTGAAACTTGAATTGTATGCTGAGGCAGCGGCTATGATGATGAAAAGTCCCCATATTGCTTGTGAGCCTCTAAACTAGGATGGCTTGTATACCATATACAAGCAACCAGTTTAGAAGCGATGTTATTACAATAGGGCAAATCTGAGCCAAATAAATATTTTTCTTATACTCTTTTGTACTCTTGTTATACTCTTTTGTACTTTTCTTAATTTATTTGTAAATGCAATGATGAATTATTTGGCATATACTCTACCACTACTTGTGTACTACTACTCTACTACTACTTGTCTACTCAACTACTACTCTTAGCTATACTACTACTCTACAACTTGTACTCCTACAACTACTCTAACTCCTAATCCTATTACTACTTGTCTACTACTACTCTAACTCTACTACTTTAATTGAAACCCTATTGTATGTTTTTTCGATGATGAATTGGTTTTGATTTTAGTAATGTCCTCAGGCAGTGGCATTTGCAATGATGTGAAATTTTGTATGTTGAGGCAGCGGCTATGATGATGGAAAGTCCCCATATTGCTTGTGAGCCTCTAAACTAGGATGGCATGTATATCATATATAAGCAACCGGTTTAGAAGCGATGTTATTACAATAGGGCAAATCTGAGCCAAATATGTACTTTTCTTATACTCTTTTGTAATTTTCCTACTTTTTTGTACTTTTCTCAATTACTTTGTACACCTACCCGCAGTGTAAATGAAAAATGATGTAATCTCTGATTGCAATGAAAAAGGATGTATTATTCTTTTCTTTTGTACTTTTCTTGTCTACTTTGTATGCCCTACTCGCACTTGTGAGATGTCCGTATAACTCTATCTTATTCATAGCTTCCAATGGTGGGATCGCCTGAAGGACAATGGCGCCAGCCAAGCCCGGGCCCGAGTGTGAGAGCAGCGAGTACGAGGAGCAGGTTCTAACACCTAGGTCAGAGAAGAAAGCACGTACGGAGGAAGAAGAAAATCCGACCTATACACCGGAAAAGGGACAAAGAACAGGGCCGTCAACTCAAGGACCTTGCACCCCAGGTCGTGGACCAGAAGATGAAAAAGGCCGCGTAAGTGTCCAACTAACACACCGTCGACGGGCTCGCATGTACTATGTATACAGCTAATGTGAGCTCCTGTCGTGTATACAGATTCCGGTGCCGCCTTTGCGTTTGGAGTTTGGTGATGAGGGGCATGAATCCGGTTCGTCCCCGGGCGTTTCATCAGAAAAGACAACCTGCAAGAGTGGAAAGTTAGAATTGAAGAGGGGCCAGCACGGAAGGCACCAGGTTTCGAAGAAGGTGCATGCCATAACCAAAATAGGGCCACAGGGAGAGCCCTTAGAGCCACAAACAGTTATCGGCACCTTCAGCAACCAATGCTCTTGCATAGTAAGGGAACATGTGCCTTTTACTTATTCAGATTGGAGGAAAGTGCCGCAGACTCTGAAGGACAAAGTGTGGGTTGACGTGAAGAGACGTTTCCAGTATCCACCCGAACAATACGATGAAGCCGTGTGCAGGGGCCATGCGTTGTTCCTGGCGGGCAAAGCTCTTCGCAGCTTCCGGTCCAAATTCAACACCCAGTATGTGAAGAAAGGAAAGACACCATATGAAGACTACAACTTCATCAAGCGGCACATCTGGGATGAGTTTGTCGAGAAGATGACCACCGATGAAGCAAAGCGCAAAGGCGAGAAGTTCTCGGAGCTCGCAAAGAAGAATGAGCTCGTCCACCACCTAGGCATGACCGGGTATGCAGGTAAGAGGCCCAAGTGGCGCCAGGAAGAAAGGGACATGGGTTCGTTCGGGGACTGTGTACTTGGGTAGCAGCCCTAATGCATCGTAACCGACGGAAAGGGGTTTCCGTTCGTTGGTTGTGAATTTGGGTTAGAGTCCCAATGCTTGACCATCGGCGGGAAAGGGATTTGAAAACCGTTGGGACACTTGTATTTGGGTTAGAGCCCCAATGCAATGTCGCCGGCAGAAAAGAATTAGGGACCGTTCATTGTAGGCCTGTTGTGATCGAGACTTTACAATTAGCCGCATACTACGGAAAGCTCTGACTCCGGTGGCTCTACTACTTGAACCGACAACCACGCACTGGGAGTGGAGAGATGGCGAGAGCAGCGTGTTCCCTCGTGGCCGGAGTGCCTGGAGAGGAGAGGAGTACTGTGTTCTCGGGTGGCGCAGGACCGGTTCAGGGGTAGAAAAGCCGTGGTAGCCGTAGTTGGTATATGCAAGGTTAAGTGCTACATATGCAGTGTGGATAGGGATCCCCAGCTGGGTACTAATCGATTCGAATTGTCGTTGCTCCTCGGATATGGAGACTTGATCCTTTGATCCACAACTGAAAAGGGGTTCGGAACTAGGTGTTTTGAGAATGATTAAAGAATTTGAAAGTATGATGATATATGAGAATGAATTTGGAATTATGGATTATGATTAAAATAAAATTTAGTAAAATATTGAAATAGGATAGTAATGCTTTTCTGCAAAATCTTTGACTCTTGCTCAAGCCTTATCTTGACTCCCTTCAGCCTGCATTCCTGAGTCTCATTCCTTTTTCTTAGTCGGGTAAGTCTTGCAGAGTACCCCAGTACTCAGGGTTTGTTAACCCCATGTTGCAGGGATACAGCAGTCGGAGGTTTGTCTCTCCCCCTGCTGTGTGATAGTGGTCCAGGAGGGAAGTGAGGAGGAGTAAGGTTGAACCCATGGGCAGGGTTCTTATCATTAAATACTTAATTATGTTGTATCGTCATTCCACTGCTACTTATTTTATTTATGGTCTGTAATAATTGCACCTTAATCTTATCTGGACAAATGGTTTGTAATCTAAGTACCTTATAATCTTTCCGCGCTTTTACTCTGATGTAATTTGTTATGAAATGTTGTAATTCTATAATGGCTTCACAATGGGATCCTGTCGGAGGAAATCGGGCGCTAATGTAGCCCGGCAGGACCTTCTAGATCATTTGGGACACGGGCCCGGCTGTCAGAGGTCATTAGTGACAATGACAGGTGCCTGTGGGCCATGTGATTTAGACGATTCTGTTACAATGTCCTTCAGCACCGAAGAAACCGGATGATGAAGCTGGGGACAAACCTGCCGACCTCACCACGAACAAACCTCCCCACCTCACCACGGAGCAATGGGCGGCGTCCAACTTAGCCGAAGAGTTCAAGTACTATACGGCGTTCGAAAGGTATGTATGCTTATGGCAACTAAACGTCTTCAACAGCTTAAGTGCGCGTAGATGCACGTAACATTCTTTTTTCATGTTGCCCCTACAGGGAGCGAACCCCGCCTAAATTTTGGCCCCTAAGTCCAGATTGCCCAGATAACTACGAGAATGGAAAATTCATGTTGACCTTGGGCGATCTTTTGGAGGAGCCGTGGGAGGTTCGGAGGTTCCACATCTGGTATATGCATGCTGCGAAGCTGGGCATGAAGGGGTTCGTTGTGAAGGTCCCGCGGGAGTACTTCCATTTGGTGGACGACGAGACTTTCATGCCTGTTGAATTCCATAACATGCATAGGATGCTGCGGCGCAAGGATCTCGACGTCGTCCAAGTGACTCTTTTTGCCATGTAAGTTATATCGTATCTTTAAATCGCTATATAGGTATGTTATTTGAATACGATCAAACTAACAATGTCATGACGATGACTTATGTCTTTAGGATGCAAGCATATGTATGCAAGGAACTAGACAAACCTATTTTGTACCTATCTCCTATGCATATTACCCAGAGGGCAATAATTAGCCATGGAATACCAGACACGTATCCTGAACTCGTGAACTTGGAAAGGTTGAAGAAAGCGGAAGTCCGTTCGAGATTGATAGGAGAGATCAAGTACAGAAAGGGACAGTGCCTCTTACATGTCATGAAGAAGGTCCCAGAGAATGGGTGTATCTTTGCCGCCTACCAGTTCGGGTATATCAAATTGATACGTACAATAACTTATGGGTCAAAGTACTATAACTTATGGGTTTATCTTTCCACATTGATTCAATTATGTAGCTTGGGAGTCAGCGGCCACTGAATTTTATTTGTCATCTATCCTCAGGATGGAAAGGCCGTCATATTTGATTCCTTGCGGAACCCAAGCGACAAAGAAGGATATAAGGATTTCGAGCACTGTCTGCGATAGTAAGTGACAACAACACACGTTTGCATTACTAGTGTTTGTCATATAAGTTAACACCAGTGTTTTGCCATATATATAGCGCATATAGGATATACGTGGAAGACTCCACCACCTATGATCGGAGGTCCGAGAGACAGAAGAAGAAGTTTGGCACACACTTGGCCGTGAGGAGAGAATTCCCGGTGCGAGTACTTACCATGCACTGCTACCCGCCACGGATAATATCCTGTATCTTACATTATTTCTATTTTTCATGCAGTGTGCCAAGCAACCACTTGGCTCAGTCCTGTGTGGATACTATATTTGCGAGTTCCTCAGGGCTTGCGGAAGTTACCACCAGGGCTGGCGTCAGGTTAGGAAATCAATAAAAAGGTGAAAAAAGGAAAAAGTGGATGATAGAAACATCAAGCAAACAATAGCTGACATTTGCAAGTGCGTCACGGACGATTGTTGTCATGTGAGGGGTAAGTTCTTCGATCCTACAAGCGAGCTCGCGACAGCGGAGAAGTACGAGAAGCTGCGCAACTGGAGAACCAGTGGTCTAAACATGGATGACTACAAGTTGTCGGACATCTTCGATTAACTTAATTATGCCGTGCTGAAACTATAATTTCATGTTCTTGTTTAGAAGTAAACATTTTGTAATATTGACGGTGACATACAGGGGATATACATACGGACGACATAAGACTAAATATGATTTACGTGTTTATACTTTTTACTTGCATTTTTTTACTTTGAATGTATGTGAATATCAGAAATTTCGGTTTCAAATTCAAATTCAAATATTGCAAAAACATTTTTTTTATTCCTGGAAAATAATAACGGTGACGGTTATATTAAGATAATCGCCACTGTCAATCCATTAAAAGTGACGGTTGTGTTAAGATAACCGCCTCGGTTAATTTGATTATTCGTGGTGGTTATCTTAAAACAACCGTCTCGGTTAATATGATTAACCATGGCGGTTGGCCAACCGCCTCGGTTAAGGCTACGATTAACCGTGATTTTAGGTCCGAGGCGGTTGAGATAACCGCCACGGTTAAGCGTTTTTAACCGCCACGATTAAATTTTTTGTAGTAGTATCGGCCACCTCCACACCGTCTCGCTGCTCTCCTGCACCACCGCCTCGCTGTCCTAGCTCGTCGGCGGCGCCCTCCTCCTCACCGCGCCCGCGCCGGGCCCCTCTTCCTCTAACGCCGTGGCATCAGATCCGATCTCCACCGTGGACACGCTCGTCTCCTGGCTCCGCCTGGGCTGCGCGGCATCCTGCACCGCCGCCGTTGGGGACCTCCGCGAGTGGGGCAGTGGCCGCGCTTGCGTCCTCGGACGCTGCGCTCGCAGCCCTGGCGCAGGAGGGCGGCGCCATGGTGCTGGTGCCGCGCTCGAGTCTGACGGTAGAAGAGGAATAAAAAGGTTCTAAACTCACCGGATGACATTTTAGCGGCTGTGTCATGTTTCATAATAACAAATTAGTGAAGCCTCGTTACGAGATGACATATCACCGAAACCCACTTACCATAATAATCTATATAAAAAAAAAGCTCTCAAAAAAAAACTCTAAATTATTCTGCTTCCATTCCATCCAATAGAAAAAAGTCGTAACTTCTGCGTGGACCATGCATGCGTGTGTCTGTAGCTGAATTCGTCCTGTCGATATGGCTGTGCTGGAGCCAATCAGCCAATGTTTTGCTTGTTTGCTTTGGTTCGGCCACGTCAACCACGTCATCCTCATCCTCTCCGCTCCACTCGTCTGCAGGGCAGCTGCTGCCGCCATTTCTTCTCCCTCCTCCTTCGGCCGCCCGGCGGACCAAATCAGACCGACCATACGGCCATTGCCGCGCCACTACGGCACTACCTACTCCAGGGATGCTATGCTGCACGCGCTACTCGCTCCAGCTGCTCCAACCCCATCCCTCCTTCCCCGGTGGCGCCACCTGCGCTTGTTCATGCTCATGCTCCCCGCCTTCCTCCTCCTCCGGCAATCACCACCAGAGGTTCCATCTTCCGGCGGCCCTGTCTCCACCTACTTCCCGCTCCACCCCGCCACTCACACACGCGCCTGACCATGACCATGACGACGAAGGTGGCGCCACCGACGACGACGCCCTCCTGGCGCTCCTCCGCGCCCACGACACCGACGCCGCCTACAGCTTCTTCTCCGCCAAGCCTTCCCTCCTCCCTTCCTCCCCGACCACGGCCTCCCGCCTCCTCGCGCAGCTCTCCTTCAGCTCCAACGGCGGGCCCGACGCGTTCTCCCGCGCCGCACGCCTCCTCCAGAGCCTACGCGGCCGCGGCGCCCTCGACCTCCTCGACGCCAACTCCCTCTCCCTCGCGGCGGCCGCCGCCGCCCGCGCCCGCGACGCCCGCCTCGCGCACTCCCTCCTCCTCTACATGCTCCGCCAGGGCCTTCTCCCCGACCGACGCGCGTACACCGCCGCCGTCGCCCGCCTCGCGCCGCCCGCCAGGGCGCTCCGCCTCTTCGACGCCGTCCTCCGCCACCTCCGCCGCGCGCCGCCGGAGCTCGCCTCCGCCTCTCCCTCCTGCCTCCCCGACGCGGCCGCATTCAACGCGGCGCTCAGCGCCTGCGCCGACGAGGGGGACTGCCGCCGGTTCCGCCAGCTGTTCGACGCAATGAGCGAGTGGGGCGTCGCCGCCGACGCGCTCACCTACAACGTCGTCATCAAGGCGTGCGCGCGGGCCGGCCGGAAGGACCTCGTCGCGCGCGTGCTCGAGCGCATGCTCTCCTCCGGCCTCGCCCCCTGCGCCACCACTTTCCACTCCCTCGTCGCCGCGTTCGTCGGCTTCGGCGACATCGCCACGGCCGAGAGGATCGTGCAGGCGATGCGGGAAGAGCGCAAAGACATATGCCTACTGCTCAGGGCCGTCGCCATGGATTCCGACGGCGCGACCGGCGTCGAGGACGAGGAGGGCGCCGCGCTGCTCGACGACATCGTTAAACGGGAACAACAGGGCTCAGACGAGGAGGTGCCGGTGCCGCTGCTCCCCAAGGCTTATCCGCCCAACGCCAGGGTGTACACCACGCTGATGAAGGGATACATGAACGCCGGCCGCGTCGACGACGTCGTGGCCGTGCTGCGCGCGATGCGGCAAGAGGCGCAGACGGCACCGGCAAGCCGGCCGGACCACGTGACCTACACGACGGTGATCTCAGCGCTTGTTGGTGCGGGCGACGTGGCGCGCGCGCGCTCCGTGCTGGACGAGATGGCCGCGGCCGGGGTTCCAGCGAACCGCGTCACCTACAACGTCCTGCTCAAGGGCTACTGCCAGCAGCTGCAGATGGGCAAGGCCAAGGAGCTCTTGGAGGAGATGGTGAACGGCGCCGGCATCCAGCCCGGCGTGGTGACGTACAACACCCTCATGGACGGGTGCGTGTTCGCGGACGACAGCGCGGGCGCGCTGGCCTTCTTTAACGAGATGCGGTCGCGGAGCATCGCGCCGTCCGCGGTGAGCTACACGACACTGATGAAGGCGTTCGCGGTGTCGGGGCAGCCCAAGGTGGCGCACAAGGTGTTCGAGGAAATGGAGCGGGACCCCAGGGTGACGGTGGACAGGGCGGCGTGGAACATGCTGGTGGAAGGCTACTGCCGGCTGGGGATGGTGGAGGCGGCGAAGCAGGCGGTGGAGAGGATGAAGGAGCGCGGCGTGCAGCCGGACGTGGCGACGTACGGCAGCCTGGCGAAGGGCGTGGCGGCGGCGCGCAAACCGGGGGAGGCGCTGGTGCTCTGGAACGAGGTGAAGGAGCGGTGCCTGGAGGAGGCCGACGAGGAGCTGCTGGCGGCGCTGGCGGACGTGTGCGTCAGGGCCGCCTTCTTCAAGAAGGCGCTGGAGATCGTGGCGTGCATGGAGGAGAAGGGCATCGCGCCCGACAAGACCAAGTACAAGAAGATGTACATCGAGATGCACTCGAGGATGTTCACGAGCAAGCACGCGTCGCAGGCGCGCCGGGACCGCCGCCGGGAGCGCAAGCGTGCTGCCGAGGCCTTCAAGTTCTGGCTCGGCCTGCCCAACTCCTACTATGGCAGCGAGTGGCGGGTTGAGCCTCTGCTGGATGGCGATGACCACCAAAGTTGAGCCGCCCGCCACCGTTTCTGCTGCTACTATAAGCACTGTACGTACCCTGCTGCACCAAGGGAAATTTTGTCTACTAACTTCAAAAGGGAAAAATATACTTCGTATTTCTTGTTGTAAACCTCAGGAAAGGAAACCAAATGGGATTTACATATCCCCTTCTTTCTCGTACGACCTAATCAGGAGTCGAGATTTTTTTTATTTTTTTTATTTTTTTTATTTTGCTGCGGCCAGTTGTTACGGTCGTCTATGGACGGCGGAACAGTTGGACGAGACGACGGACCACCTGCTATGCTCCTGTGTCTTCGCCCGAGAGGTTTTGGTCCCGTCTACTTATCGCCATGAACTCCATCGCAACTCCACCGCTCCCGACTTCCACCCTACTTGAGTACTAGACTGGTGGCTCTCGGTGGGGCCTGTGATGCCGCAACCGCTGCACAGAAGCTTCGAATCCTTGGTGCTGCTAGTGACTTGGTGCCTGTGGAAACAGACGCACCTTCGATCACCAGGCGGTGTCACCGAGCGCCCTCGTCACGGCCATACTCGACGAGGCCGCCGCCTGGGTGGGAGCAGGCTTCAGTAGCCTTGCCTTGCTAACAGGACTTGTAGCTTGAGGCGAGTCCGCTCACTCGCCCCCATCGCGCAACGGTTTATCCTTTAGTACAAATGAGGCCCGTTTAGATCCCAGTTATAGTTGCAATTCTGCATTGTAGCACGTTCGTTTGTATTTGACAACTTTTGTCCAATCATGACCCAACTAGGCTTAAAAGATTCGTCTCGTGATGTACATGCAAAAGGTACAAATATGCAAACATTTCGTCTACATTTAATGCTCCATACATGTGCCGCAACGTTAATGTGACTAGTTGCAGTTGCAATTTGCACCGGATCTAAACAGGGCCTGAATCTTCCCACCGCCACGTGCGGTGATATGTGTTTAGTGTTTAATCCGCGGTGTTGTATGGCTACTCGTCGTATCGTCCCCTGGAGCCTGTAAGAAAATTCTCACTTCTACTTAACGAAGAACATGCGATGTACCCTTTCCAAAAAAAAAAAGTTGTTATCTGAAACGGTAGAAAAAATTGATTTTACAGTCGACAGGAGAAATGCACATGAACGTAACGCGAAGCACTGAAACTTCGACCAGAAGACGGGTGACATAAGTTAACTAGTAGCATATGTAAGAAATATGAGCCCTAGCACAGGCCTTAGTTGTTTTGACAGTTTAATGACAATATTATCATTAGGACTAACAGCATTTGCTAGTATATAATATACTAATTCTACGGATGCAAAATATGGATTTGAGCTAGGTTACGAGATCGCTTCAATACCTCAAAGAAAGATAACAGAGAAGTATTGAAGACCTTATAAAACAAGCAAGAAGTTCAAGACATCAATTTATTTGCTGCAGGCTCCGCACACTTGCTGATCATGGTCATGCTAGCGTTAACCCATAACACTTTCAGTTTCATGGCATCAAGGTGTGCTCGCACGCCTGCACTTTCTACTTCTACAGGTCAATCGTGATGGGGAATGGTGTGCTTGTGTGCATGAATCTGAACGCGTGCAAGCCTGTCAGGCTCAGCGTAACATTAACTTCTGCCTACACTTGGAGGCTAATCGTGATGGGGATGGTGTGCTAGTGTGCATGAATCTAAACGCGTGCAAGCCTATCAGGCTCAGCCTAACATGAACCAACTCCTGCTCCAGTCATCAGTATATGCCGAACGATCTATTAATTCGAACTTGTTTGTGTACACAACCTTCCTAGAACTTTCTGACCTGGATCCAACCAAAGAAGGAAGATGTATGGCCTCCCTCAAATAGCCCATTCAAGACGACAGACCTTTAACTGTCAAAGCAAAGACTGAGCCCGGATGCAGAGATGGATGGTGTAGAAGTCTATGGATAGGAACAAGGCAAGTAGGCATGAACGGGAATAGGCCTCCTTTCCTTTGAAGGAGCGGGAAGCACCGGTTCCGGCATCATTCTGTCTCCCGCATTCTCTCCTTTCATCGGTTTGTTTTTTTTACTTCGCTTCGCGATTAGAGTTGTACGCATCATGCATGGGAATCCTTCCGTCCTTGATGTTAACGCTCTCGTGCGTAGGTCCCGGGTCAAAGGCATCTCGAAGGAAGCTGCTCCGCATATGCGATCACCTCCACTACAGATGAGGGCTCCAACGCCTACTGTACGATCATGTGGGAAGTGCATCCTGCACACCAGAAAGTCAGTGGCGTACGCCACACCCCCTCTCTTTCTACGGTTGGTTTCTGACGTCCATCAAGATTCAATATTCAGTAGGTTTGCTTTGACGAGTTAAAGGTGGAAGCTTCGAAGCATCAGTGAAGAGAGTAGTCCTGCTTCAGACGCCAAATTTATGGAGCAGTACATGGTTTCTTGGACCCGGCCTGTTCCTGTCACTTACCCATATCGCAATAAAATGATTTTCCGCTGAACTAAAGTTAAATGAAAACAAAATACTCCCCCAACAAACGTCCATACACGGATTTCTTTGCACCAAAAGCCACATATCTATCCAATCCAATGTGGGGATAGAATAAAGAGGCTTCATTTACCACAAGTTGCTTGCTAATTGCTAGAGCAACCATAATGTTGCAGTAAAGTAGTCTATAGGGATTAAAAAATTATCTACCAGCTAACTGAAACATTGCAGAGGCAATCCATATAGCAGTCCATTACTAAAGGTACCTATAACCCTATAAGCTGCCCATAAGGAATAAACAAATAATTTCTCTCTCTGCATTCTTTCTCTTCCCCATCTCTCACATATGGACTATCCAGTCCATATACATTGTGAAGACAACAATAGATATGGATCACTGACACAAAAGCTGCGCATATGAACTGTTTGGTCCATATACATTGTGGTTGCTCCCAGGTTACGTCTCTGAAAGCAGTTTCTTCGAAGAAGAAATCGTTATTTCCAAGAAGCAACAGCGTGCGAATGAGAAAAGGAAACAGCTTTCTTTTTGAACGAGAAAAAGGAAACAGCTTTCCTGACCATATATTCAACAAGTTGGCTTCGGATGGCTGTACGTCTCCAAACACTTGAGCCAACTGCACGTCCAGAGCTGCTTACAAGAGCAGCAGCCAAGTAAACAGCCCTTCTGTCCACTACTCACTGACGAGTGACCAGTGACGACTCTCACCAAAATGGTCTCTTTCTTCTTCTTCATCCGCATCCACATGGTACTCATCTTACTCGCCGTCGCCGCAGCATGCACCACCGCACTCACCCTACCGCCATCCAATACCACAGACCTTGCTGCTCTGCTCGCCTTCAAAGCAATGCTCAAGGACCCCCTTGGTATCCTTGCCAGCAACTGGACTGCTACTGCGGTATTCTGCTCGTGGGCGGGGGTCTCTTGTGACAGCAGGCAGCGCGTCACTGGCCTTGAGTTCAGCGACGTGCCGCTCCAGGGCAGCATCACGCCACAGCTTGGTAATCTCTCTTTCCTCTCCACCCTTGTCCTCAGCAACACCAGCATCATGGGTCCCGTGCCAAACGAGCTTGGCAGTCTGCCCTGGCTTCAAACTCTTGATCTGTCAGACAACAGCTTGTCAGGTACCATCCCTCGCAACCTTGGCAACCTCACTAGGCTTGAGATTCTTGATCTTGATAACAATTATCTGAGCGGACCAATTCCACAGAGCCTGTTCAACAGCACACCCAATTTGAGTGAAATAAATCTTGGCTCGAATTGGTTGACAGGAGCAATTCCTGATAGTGTCAGCTCATTACTAAAGCTGGAAGAGCTTGTCCTAGAAATAAATTTTCTCTCAGGCTCCATGCCACCTTCTTTGTTTAATATGTCACAGCTTCAAGCACTATCTGTCGGACGGAACAATCTCTCAGGTCCCATTCCTGGAAATGAGAGCTTTCACCTCCCTATGCTGCAGGTGCTGATTCTCGAAGAAAACCATTTCAACGGGCCAATCCCTTTAGGACTCTCTGCGTGTAAGAACCTTGATAGACTCTACGTTGCTGTGAACAGTTTCACTGGTTATGTGCCGTCATGGCTGGCAACACTTCCAAACCTTACCGCAATAGCCTTGTCAATGAATAACCTGACTGGAATGATCCCAGTTGAGCTGAGCAACCAGACCCTGCTTCTTGTGTTGGACCTCAGCGAAAACAATCTTCAAGGGGAGATTCCACCAGAACTGGGACAGTTGAGAAACCTCCACTTTCTAGGCCTTGCAAACAACAAAATAACTGGTGTCATTCCAGAATCCCTAGGCAATCTACAAGACCTTACCCAGATAGATTTACTTGGAAACAGATTGACAGGATCAGTGCCGATGTCATTTAGCAACTTGCTGAATCTCCGTCGCATCTATGTTGATGTGAACCATCTCTCTGGGAATCTAGATTTCCTAGCTGCATTATCCAAATGCAGAAGCCTGACTACCATTGGCATAGCAAACAATGAGTTCACAGGGAGGCTACCAACTTCAATTGGAAACCTTAGCACGCTGCTAGATACTTTCCGAGCAGATTACAACTACATCACTGGAAGCATCCCTCGCGCATTGGCTAACCTTACCAGCTTATCAGTACTGTCTCTTAGTAGAAACAACCTGAGTGGGAAGATCCCTACACCAATCACTGCAATGAACAATCTCCAAGAATTGGACCTCTCCCACAACAACTTGTCTGGCACCATCCCAGAAGAAATAAGTGGATTAACAAACCTAGTTCTTTTAAGTCTTGACAGCAATAAACTAACTGGTCCCATTCCAAGCAATATCAATAGCCTAAGCCAGCTGCAAACTATGACGTTATCCCAAAACTCATTATCTTCAACCATACCAACAAGTCTGTGGGATCTTCAGAAACTTATTGAGCTTGATTTGTCACAGAACTCTTTAATTGGGTTCCTGCCTGCTGATGTTGGAAAATTGGCAGCAATTACCAAGATGGATTTATCAGGAAACAAGCTATCAGGTGACATCCCAGTTTCCTTGGGTGAACTCCGCATGATGATATATCTCAATCTGTCCAGAAATTTATTCCAAGGATCAATACCAGGTTCATTCGGCAATATGCTTAATATTGAGGAATTGGATCTATCCTCCAATGCACTTTCTGGTGCCATCCCAAAATCCTTGACCAATCTCACTTACCTTGCCAGCTTGAACCTTTCTTTTAACAGATTGGATGGACAGATACCAGAAGGAGGAGTGTTCTCAAATATCACACTCAAATCATTAATGGGGAACAATGCACTGTGTGGCCTTCCTCGCCTAGGTATAGCACAAATGCCAGAGCACCTGTAATCATTCGCGATGGCGACCAAAAAACCTGTTGATAAAAGTTCTGTTACCTTCATTCCTGGCATTTTTCGCTTTAGCTGTGTTCTTGTATATGTTGGTAAGAATAAAGGTGAATAACCGAAGAAAGATGCTAGTACCCTCAAACACAGAGTTGCAGAACTGTCAGCTGATCTCTTACTATGAACTTGTTCGTGCAACCAGCAATTTCACTGATGATAACTTGCTAGGGGAAGGAAGCTTTGGTAAGGTTTTCAAAGGTGAGCTAGATAATGGATCTTTGATAGCAGTAAAGGTACTAAACATGCGGCATGAATCAGCTTCCAAGAGCTTTGACAGAGAATGCAGTGCACTTCGAATGGCTCGGCATCGGAATCTGGTGAAGATAATTAGCACTTGTTCCAATCTTGACTTCAAAGCACTAATTCTTGAGTATATGCCTCATGGTAGTTTGGATGATTGGTTGTACTCAAATAATGGGAGGCAACTCAGTTTCCTCCAAAGGGTTGGCATCATGCTGGATGTTGCAATGGCGCTGGAGTATTTGCATCACCAGCATTTTGAAGCTGTCCTGCATTGTGATTTAAAGCCAAGCAATATCTTGCTTGACAAGGACATGATTGCACATGTTTCTGACTTCGGCATTTCCAATTTGCTAGTTGGAGATGATAACTCCATCACATTAACTAGCATGCCCGGAACTGTAGGATACATGGCTCCAGGTAACTTTTAGTTTCTCTTGCAATGCATGACGCTATATGTATTACTATTATACTTATTTAAGCTCACCAGCTTTCTTCTGACATGGATTGAACAGAGTTCGGATCAACAGGAAAAGCATCACGGGCCAGTGATGTTTATAGCTATGGAATTGTTCTCCTTGAAGTCTTCATGAGAAAAAGGCCGACAGATTCAATGTTTGTCGGTGACATCAGCTTGAGGCAGTGGGTTAGTCAAGCATTCCCACATCATCTCACAAATGTCATTGACACTAGCATACAAAAGGAGCTTAATAATGGTATTCAAGATGCAACTAAAGCTGCCGAGAACTTCAGCATCTTGAATACCTGCCTAGCGTCCATAATTGATTTGGCCTTGCTTTGTTCAAGTGCTGCGCCAGATGAAAGGATCCCAGTGAGTGAGGTGGTTGTGAAGTTAAATAAGATCAAGTCAGACTACAGTTCACTGCTTGGAAAACAAGGGTCTATTTATCACAACACCTGATATTCCCAACTTTGACCCTATACGGGTGATGATCGAGGTCCAAGCAATTGACAGCACTTTCGAAGCACCGGTGCTGTCAGCAAGAAAGAGATGCTTCAGTTCATAAATAGATGAAGCAAGCATTGAATTGCCAGATCCTCAAAACTGTGCAGGATCGCAACATCAGGGAAGATTGAATTGGTGTTTTTTTTTTCACTGCAAGTAAATCAGTGCAGGGAGGCTTTGAGAAAACTTTGTAACTTCTTATTCCATATTTCCATAACGAAACATGCTGCACAACCCTAGAAAATCAATGGTTGCAGTTCCTGGCATTGCCTAAGAAAAATAGCACATTTGTGATGTCGGGTCGCTGAAGCAAAAGTAATGACGTCAGCGTGTATTGTACCTTGAATTATATATACACACCAATGATGCTAGTAACCGTATCGTTGGCTGAAAGGGGAAATGGATGCTTTACACTCTCCAACTCACTTTCATGTTTCCCACTACCGGTGATTTGTGTTCCGAGGGCGGAAAAATAAGTAGAATTCTGTGGACTGAATGGGACATCACGAAACAGATTCAAGGACACATGCAGTGGAAGCATGTGTCCTTGAGGGCATATTTAACTTTTGCCAACTGAATAGGATTTAAACAGAAGTTCTTCAATACTAGGCCTGGTGATGAAGTGTAATTTGCATTTGAGTTTTTGAATCACCGAGATAAGGTTTTCCCGTTCTGCCAGTCTTCGAGGCTCGTCAGATCCTCCTCGAGGCTCGAGCGTTGGCAGTTCCACTGCCTGTCAACAAGATTCAGTTTTTGGCTCATGTGTTCTCTCCTTCATGGTCTCAGCTGCTTAGGTCGTTTCCCCTGTGTTGCTCTCCCTGCAACGCCACTGCCACGCCTTCGTCGCCGGCGTGCCCCTTTCCGTTGCTTCTTCAAGCGACGCCATGGACACTAACCCTCTCTTCGACGCCGATCTTTCTGATGGTGACTCCTCCTCCACTTCTTCTGTCGATTGCATCCCTTTCACCGAGACTGTCGTCCAGCCTCCCGCGGCGACCGTGCTCAGGAATAGAGATTTTTTGTTCTGCGGCCATTTGTTATCTGAACGGTGGAGTTTTTTTATGATAACGGAACAAAGTTCCAGCCTCTACCATCCGGAGATGATACACAGCTGATCTGAACAGTGGAGTTAGGGATCGATCTTTCGTCTCTTCTCTAATTTGACTTATGGAGTTAGGGATGGATCCTCCTGTCTTCTCTAGTTTGACTTGTGGAATGGACACGTACTCCTACGCCATCAAGCCTATCCCTTGTTCGAAATGAACTCTTACCGATCCAATAGGCAAAGGTAGTCATGGCTTTTTCATGACTTGTTTGATATTCACCTATCGGTTTCAGTTCAGGCTTTGGATCAGTTAGGTCTGTTTGAATGCAACCTAACTAAAATTTAATTAACTAATTAATAGAGCTAGCTAAATTTTAGTAGAAGCGTTTAGATCCTCTAGCTAACTGAAAATCATGACCATGTTATCCTTTATTAGTTTCATTGTTTAGTTAGTTAAACTTTAATTGGTGTGTTTTGATCCTCTAACTAAACTTTAGTTAGGGTAGTTTGGTTGTTCAGGTCTTTTAATTGGTTTGAACTAGGTTGAAACAACTCAATGGATTGTGTATACTCGCTCCATCCAAAAAAAAGAGTGTCGTTTTCTTAGTTTCAGATATCGTGTTTGATCGTTCGTATTATTCAAAAATTTTGTGAAAAATATAAAATAAATACATCATTATTAAAGTATCTCTAATGATAAATAAATTATAATAAGATAAATAATAATTATTAAAAGATTCAATAAGACGGATGATCAAACAACGTGTCTAAACTTCTAAAAAGACACTTTTTTAGGACGGATGGAGTATTTTAGCCTCCGGCTAAAGTTGAACTGATTTTGCCTTAGGATGTTTGACATCAAAGCCAAAATAGCTCGCTAAAATTTAGCTGATGCACCACATCTAAAAGTCACACTAGAGTAGGTAAACTCTGCTAGTATAAAGTATCCTATCTTTAGCTACCAGCAGTTTTATCTTATGATTACTTTTCTCGCAAACTATGTGTGAATTGTAAACTTGATCCACCAAGTACATATATAAATTTAAAGCCGAAACCTATATTGGCATTATCTCTTTATCTTAACCAGTAAACATGTTCATGCGTTATAATAGGACGAAATAAATTCTAGTAAAATAAAAAACATTTTTTATATAACTATAGTTGAACAGTCTGTTCACTGGATTGTACCTCACATAGTAGCACTACGTATTGTATGCCACGAATTTTACATGAAGTAAAACGGGTTCGTGTAACAAAATTTCACAGCTGACATTTGAGTAGGTTTTTTCAGATGTGATGCAGCTTCAGATGCTACTAGAAAATTAACATGCAGTACAATATTACTGTGCTAGTTATATCATCAACGAAATATGGTTTAAGAACTTACAAATCTACAAAGATAATTTGATTTTATATTCATGAGATGATCAGCTGGCATGTGCATCATCTAAAACAAACGGGCCAGTTTTTAGTAAACAATCTTGCCATTCATTTAGAGAATAAATTTTTTTAAGGAACTATTGGACTGATGATAGTGGTTGCTAAAGGTCTGCTTGGTTATGGGTTGCCATGTCTACATCACGACGAGCGACAAGGAGCTCGCTTGCTGATTTGACTCTCTCACAGCTCATCCCAAAGAATGTAAACTTGAAGATAAAATTGTTCATTGTTAGGAAAAATGATTGAGTACCCATGCTTGAGACAACTAATTCTTAATTTTAAGTGAATTCAGACCATGGGAAGGATCAGTACCACTGCAAGACACATTGCAAGATGGTATCATTGAGAAATTCCAAACAACTGCTCATACTCCATCCAGTTCATCGCCCTACCATTCCATGCAATCCTCCCCAGGCCGCTGCCACGGAGATAGCCCACAGAAAATAGTAAGCCTGCTTGGCTGAGTTTTAAAATTTGTCATGCTTAAGATTTGGTAAGCCATAATTTTGGTTAGTATTTAGTTTACTACCAAAACTTGCCAAAGTCTTACATTTACTTGCCAAATTTATGGCAATTTTTTCCCTCAACTTTTGGCTTGCCAAATCATTGGCATAGCAAATTTTGGACATAAACCAATCAGGCCTAACATATCAACTACTCTTGTTAGTATATAAGAGAAAAAAAAAATCCAAATACTTTTTTCATCCAAGTTATTCCAATCTTGGAGAGTCAAATCGTCTTACCTTTCACCAGGTTTTTATGATAAGATAATAATGTTTATATCAACTAAGTACCATTAAATTTTTCATCAAATATATTTTCATAGTACATTTATTTTGTATCATAAATCTTCGTATTCTTCCTATAACTGGTTAACTTGAGATATTTTAACTCTCCAACATTGGTGAAATGACTTACGATTTGAAATGGAGTACTCACCATTGTGTAAGAAGGAAAAAAGGCACATATGAATACACAATATGAACTAACCTAGTGAATCCAAAGAGAATAGCATATCAACTAACACTAATATTACCTCTCCATTCCAAATTATAAGTCATTCCAAAAATCTTAGAGAGTCAAGACATCTTAACTTTGACTAAGTTTATATAATAAGATAATAATATTAACAATGCCCTCCCGATCCCGCAATCAGCACGACACGCACGCGCCCCCGCCCCCTCCGCGATCCGGCGACGCGATCAGCGCGACCCGCACACGCCCTCCCCCCACCCCTCCGTGATCGGCCGCGAGGCCTCCCCCGCGAGAGATCGCGTCTTGTCCGCCGCGAGGCCTTCCCTGCGAGAGATGGTGTGTGACCACCGATCAACACGCCTCCGAGATCGCGTGTGACCCTCTCCCCACCGCCGTGGCCTCCCGTGTCCATCCATGTTGCCGCCGATAAGAAGCTGGCAAGGCAGCCCCCCACACCGGCGGCCGTTCTAGGGTTTTCCTCTCCGGAGACTCCTATCGAATGCAGGCCTCCGTCCGTGCTGCGCCCATACAGGAGCTCTTCCTCATCGACGTCTCCAATGATGTGAGATCTTGCGAAGAACCTTGTGGAGGTCTGGTGCAAAGATCCAAATCACCAAGGACGTCGATGTGGACACAACTGCCCTCCAACACCCGTTGCTTGAAGTGGAGGAGCACCACGGCACAACATTCATGATGACAGGCTGCACTCATCCACTTCGATGTTATGAGAAGTGGATCAAGGAGTTGCATAATCAGGTGGTGTTATGAGAAGGCGACGTCAAGTAATTGCTGCCGCCGCCGCTAACTGCCTCTCGGGCCACCACGCTTCGCAGCCCCGGAATAGCGCTGCCGGGGCGACGCTACTGTAGCAGTGCGCCTGACGCCTCCTCGCCGCTGCGTGCCAGCGCCGCCACCACCTCGGCCCGCGGAAGCGTCGACACCACCGCATCAGGCCAAGTCCGGTTGCTGTGCCGCCGCCGGCACGCGGACAACGCAACCCCGCCACCCTGCACGCTGCACCCTGCGTCAGTGCCGCCGGTGGCCCGCAACGCGGCCCCTCCGGAGCGCAGGTTCGCCTCCGCCCATCTCGGCCGCGGTGCCGCGAGCCCGCACCGGCATCGCGTTGGCCCTCGCGCGCTCCTGTAGCACAGCGGCGTGCCAACGTCCGCCCGCATTCGCCCATCTCCGTCGCCGCAGCGCCGCCCCGCGGTACCGGCCGTCCGTCCGGCGTTTCGCATGTGCTCCCGCAGCTGCGGCGGCCGTGCCGCAGCGGAGATGGCCTATGTCCCTGTATGCACCTCGATGGCTCGATGAGCCTCACATGCTTCCCACTGTTATGCTGGCAGCTTAGTAATAATTTGACATTTCCACAGTCATTTCTGTCGGTTCTATGCCATCTCTGCACTACTCCTGCTACGATCCATGGTGCTCAATGGATGGCTACTTACAAGGAAACAAACAATAAACCCATAGCTCTTGCTTCCTCGAAAATCTCGAATTACTTCCTCGTTCTCCCCCAGGTTCCTCCCCCCCTCCTTCCTCGTCCCCATGGTTCTTCCTGAGGAATTAGCGCGCAAGTTGGATTTTTCTCATGGAAAGAAGTTCCGTAAAGAAATCCTTCAACTTTTTGGTTCTTCGGTTCATCACACCTTGGCCTCACCCTCGGGATCCTTCTTTCTGCTGGTCACATTTCGGCGTTATACATTTCGGCTAAATGAGGATTCAGTGGCTTTTGCATTGGCTTCCTGCCTTGGTGGTGCTCCTGCTGGATTTCATGTTCAGTACCAAAGTGAACGGCATTTTCGTTTCTCTGTGGCCAATAAAACAGTGGGTTTTCACGTTTGTTCTCTTCGGCGTTTCATTGGAGATCATTTTGATGCTTATTTTCATCTGTGGCGTGATGGAACTGCCAATTGGGAAAGAGAAAAGCGTTTATGGGAACACGAACAGCAGAGGCAATGGACCGAGGTCATGTCTAGATGTCAGAAACACAAAGCCAAATCCTCCAAGAAAGTGACTTTTGCACCTTCTCCTGCCTCAAACCAAAAGAAGATTTCATCCATTCGTGTGCAACCTCAGTTTATTTCTTTTGGTCAGTTCACAGTTCAAGTTCCTCAATTCCATGATTTTTCTGTCGGTGGTCTCTATTTTGGTTCAGTGCAACAGTCTCGTTCAGCGTGTTCTTCACAAATTTCAAATCCAGACCAACCATGCAACTTCACCGCAATTCCAGGATCTGAATGTGGCAAGACCGTATCCTCAGGATCTGAAACTGGCAATGTTTCCTGTTCTCGCTGTCTTGGGCTAAAGCACAATCGTCAAGCTTGCAAATCCAGAATCAGGTGCATTCGCTGTTTCAAGTTTGGGCATATCAGAAAAAATTGCCGCAACACTCCAAGGCCTATTTGGCAATGGCAGCCCAAATCCATTATCACCAAGAGTGAGCCCACAATTACCTGGAGACCCAAAGTCCCAATCCAAGGTGCTAAGTCGCAATGCGAACCCAACTTGGGTGAGAATTCCTCTGATTGCACCGGCTGCCTAGAATCCCGTGCTGACCCTTCACATTCAAGATCCTACACCAGCAAATCAGACACCTCAATGTCCGCTGGTAAGGAACAGTCTGGTTCCTCCATGTACTTCCTGCGAGCTGTAGGACCTGACATCCCTCTTGATCAGCTATGGCATGACCAACAATCAGATGATACCTCCTCATCACCTAGTGATGCAACCTCTCTTCCAAATGAAGACAGGGCAAAGTATATGGCTGCACTACAGCACTGTGTTACTATCAACATGATTCGTTGGAGGGGCATTCCTAACTCTGCACAGCCGCAGCCAGGTTCTTCTAATAATCAGACAAGGGCAACAATCTCATTCAGGCCAATCCTGATAGATCGAGAGGCTCTGCAGATTCAGGAGGTAGCACCAATTTCACCTGGTATGGAAATTGTGCCGTGGAGCCCATGCCATCATGCAATTGCTCTACAACTATGGCCACAAATACTGGAGGCCAGATGCCATGCAGTGGTGCAAGATATTGTGGAAGAGACTAATGAGGCATTGCAAGAGAGGAATACATATTCTCAGAATGACATTGCTATGATAGAGGGAAGTGAAGAAGTGCCAGCTAAAGACCTACAGCTAGTTCTACTCCCAGATGCTGTCCAAAAGGAGACTCAAGATGCTTCAGGACTTTCCTCACAGCTCATGCTAGATGTCCAGCCACTGCAAAGTCTCTATCCTAATCAATCAACAACAACAACCCCAAAAAATGCTATGATCTTTCAGGCACAACCAAAAAGACCCAACAGGAAAAGACCTACGCCAGTTGTAGATGATGAGGTTAGGAGAAGTGTAAGACTAAGCAAGCAGCCTGATGTTGAGCTCATGTACCTAGATGAGAAATCAAAACCAAGAAAATTGAATAAGAAAGACACAAGAACAATGCAGCAAAAACTCCAATCAGCTCTGGAGGAGGTGGCAACTGCAGGGAAAGAAAAGTCAAGTGAATCTGAAGAAGCTGAGCAAGGAACAAGTGCACTGCCTGTGCAATTTATGCAGAACCTGGCAATAACATACTGTGAAGTGGATCCTGAGGATGTCACTGAATCAAAGCTGCTCTCCAACAAGAAATACAATGAATAGTAGACTAATCTGCTTTTCCAAGTACTGCTGGACTGTACTGCAGATCACTATCGCATTTAGTTTTGCTGGTAATTTTATGGTTGCTTTTGCTTCTATGCTAGTGGTGGCTGTGCACCCACTGTTTATTTTTCCTTTCATCAGTATCAATGGATCATAATCGTACCTGGAACTTGTTATGTTGGAATGTGCGAGGTCTAAATGAACCTGACAAATGGGATCTTATTAGAAATAAATTGGAAGAAAGTTCATGTTCCTTATTTTGCTTCCAGGAGACAAAAAGAGAGGAAATAGATATTCTCTTTTTAAGAAAGTTTGCACCCAAGAGATTTGATAGTTTTGAGTTTTGCCCCTCAGATGGTGCATCTGGTGGAATCCTTGTGGCATGGAATTCTAGAATTTTTTCTGCTGTAGTGATTGATTCACAAGTATTTGCCATGAGAATGCA
The DNA here is from genome assembly GCA_038502445.1 of Eremochloa ophiuroides. Taxonomy (NCBI): domain Eukaryota; kingdom Viridiplantae; phylum Streptophyta; class Magnoliopsida; order Poales; family Poaceae; genus Eremochloa; species Eremochloa ophiuroides. The sequence continues at coordinate 62,522,697 of JAHLJS010000006.1, forward strand.
AGTTACATCTGTTCACGATCTAACTGTTTGGAATCTAGTTACTGTGTACGGTCCGACAAAAGAACCTGAAAGGACTTATTTTGTTTCCTGGCTATACGGTCTAGATATTGCCTATGATGACAACTATATTATCATGGGGGATTTCAATTTCTATAGATCATCAGCTAACAGGAATAGGCCAGGTGGAAACACAAATGACATGATTCTCTTTAATGACATCATACACCACCTAGGCCTCACTGAATTACCAATCAAAGGCCGAAGCTACACTTGGAGTAATATGCAAGAACAGCCACTAATGCAACAATTGGATTGGTTTTTCACATCACCATCCTGGACCCTAGCATATCCAAATACATTAGTCTTGCCTCTAGCAAAGAATACATCAGATCACACCCCTTGCAAAGTTCAAATTGGCACACAAATACCCAAGGCAACTCTATTTCGGTTTGAAAATTACTGGACACGGCTACCTGACTTTGATAACATAGTATCCACTGCATGGTTCTCCTGCTCACATAATAATGCAACTAGGAGCATATCAGTCAAGTTTAAAGCATTGAGAGCTGCAATCAAGATTTGGAACAGATCCAGATCAAATTTAGCTATTCTGATTCAACACTGTAATATGGTGATTGCCTTTATGGATGATATAGAGGACACCAGAAACTTACATATTTCAGAAATAAACTTCAGGACCATCATCCAAACACAATTAAGGAAGCTACTACTGTGCCAACAAATTTACTGGAAGCAAAGATATACAGAGAATCTTGTCAAATTAGGAGATGAGAACACAAAGTTCTTTCATGCCAGAGCAACTGAAAGATTCAGATTTAATATCATATCTCAAATCACAGCTGAAGATGGGAGATTAGTGACTGACCATTCAGAGAAGGCAGCCTTGTTCTGGAATGAATTTAAGAACAGAATGGGTACCTCAGTCAACACTCAAATGCTATTTCATCTTAATCAATTGCTACCAGAACACAATCTTGAAGAATTAGTGGAACCTTTCACAAATGAAGAAATAGATATGATTGCTAAAGATTTGCCAGTGAATAAAGCACCAGGGCCAGATGGTTTCAATGGGTATTTCATCAAAAAATTCTGGAATCTCATAAAATTTGATTTCTACAGATTGTGCAATGAGTTCTATGATACTGCTGCAGCCCTGCAAAGCATTAATTATTCCTATATTACTTTGGTGCCAAAAAAGACAAATCCAGAGAAAGCAACAGATTTCAGACCTATCTCCCTGCTAAACTCAAGTATGAAATTTGTTACAAAATTGCTAGCAAACAGATTGCAAAAAAGAATTCTTCAAGTAATACACAGAAATCAATATGGGTTTATACATGGAAGAACTATACAAGATTGCTTGGGTTGGGCTTTTGAGTATCTTCACCAATGTCATGCTTCCAAGAGGGAAATAGTTATACTGAAACTAGACTTTGAGAAAGCATTTGATATGATTGAGCATGCTGCCATCTTAAATATATTGGAAGCAAAAGGATTTCCAGAAAAATGGTGTGCCTGGATCAAGCAAGTGCTAAGCACAGGAACATCATCAGTTCTTCTTAATGGTGTCCCTGGCAAAGATTTTCATTGTAGAAGGGGTGTGAGACAAGGGGATCCATTGTCCCCTTTATTATTTGTTCTGGCAGCAGATCTCTTGCAAAGCATTGTAAACAAAGCATACCAGCAAGGCCTATTTCAATTCCCAATTCCAAACAGAGATGTGGATCATTTCCCAATTGTGCAATATGCAGATGACACATTACTCATCATGCAGGCTGATGCTAGACAACTATTCTGTTTAAAAGGTCTCCTACAAAGCTTTGCTACCTCCACTGGTTTGAAAGTCAACTTCCAGAAATCTTGCTTAGTTCCCATAAATGTTCCAAGCCACAAGGTTCCTCTTCTTACTGGTGTTCTGGGCTGCATACAAGGTAGACTTCCCTTCACCTACTTGGGAATACCATTGGGCACCACCAAACCTCTGGTCAGAGATTATACTCCACTTATATGCAGAATTGAGAGAAAACTTTCAGCCAGCTCTATGTACCTCAATTATGCTGGAAGGCTACAGCTTGTCAACTCAGTGATTTCATCCATTCCCACATATTTTATGTGTACCCTAAGGTTTCCAAAAACTGTGATTGGGATGATTGACAAATTTAGGAAGCAATGTCTCTGGAGAGGATCAGATATAAATGCAAAAGGCTATAACTTGGCAGCTTGGGAAATGGTCACAAAACCAAAGGATAAAGGAGGACTTGGGATCAAAGATTTAGAACTCCAAAATGAGGCTTTGCTTATAAAACATCTTCACAAGTTCTATAACAAGGTCAATGTGCCATGGGTGCAGTTAATCTGGAGTGCCTATTACCAAGATAAAGTGCCTCATTTAACCCCTCCAAGAGGATCATTTTGGTGGAAGGACATACTCAAATTAATAGATAATTTCAAAGAAGTAGCTCACTGTTTACCTGGAGATGGAGACACAGTTGGAGTTTGGGAAGATAATTTAATGCAGCTACCTTTCTCAAATAAGTATCCTGCACTGTACTCATATGCCCAACATAAAAATATATCACTAAAAAGATGCTTGCAAACCCTCAACCTGCTTAGCCTCTTCAGACTTCCCATGTCTAGATCAGCATTTAATGAATATCTGCTCTTCCAAAATGAGCTGGAGTTCTTCAGAGGGGAAAATGAACAAGATGACATATGGATATATCAATGGAGCACGGGACTATACACATCAAAGAAAATGTATCAGCACCACTTTAAGGATATCACACCACCAGCCCCATTCAGATGGATATGGAAAACTAAATGTATGCCAAAAATAAAATTTTTTGCTTGGCTGCTTCTAGCTGACAGACTAAATACAAGAGAAATGTTGAGAAGAAGACACCAAGTGCTTGAGGAAGGATACAATTGTGTATTATGTCATGAAAACACTGAGGAAACGCTGCTGCATCTTTTCTTTGAATGCTCTTCAGCCGAGAGCAGATGGTTCTCAATTGGTATTCAGTGGAATATACAAGCTGATGTCAACCAAATGATAGTACAACAAAAACAAGTTTTTGGAGGACCTTACTTTATAGATCTATTCATGCTGGCATCATGGAGTATATGGAAGGAGAGAAATAATTATATCTTCAATCATAAACCCCCTTCAATGGCAAATTGGAAATGTCTGTTAAAGGAGGAAGTTAAACTTCACCTCCTCAGGGTACCTAGTCATTCTCAATCTGTAGTCATGAATTGGGTAGAATCTTTGTAATAAGGTCTTGTACAGTAAGTGTTTTTTCCACCTCCTCCCCCCTCCTTTTCTTCTCCTTAGTTTAGTTTAGTTTCAGTTTTTTCTTTGTTAGCTTCCAGCTAACCTTGTGTTAGTTCTCTGTACTTTGTTTCTTTATTAATTGTTTTATGCACTGGGGAGCAAGGCTCCACAGTTTTCCTAAAAAAAAAAAATAATAATATTAACAATATCAACTAAATATCATTCAGTAATGCTTGGGTTCGGTCGTCCGGCCACGCGCCGGAAGCAGCTCCCACGCACGCGCGTCCGTGCGTCCGCCCCTCGCGTCTGCGCGGTTTTTTTCTTCTTTTCTTTTTCTTTTCTTTTTTCTTTCCTTTTCCTTTTTTCCTTTCCTCTTTTTCATTAGTTTTTCTTTATATTTTTCTTTTTCTTTTCTTTTAAATTTTTATTTCCATTTTTCTTTTTTTATTTTTTAACATTAAAATATTTTTTATTTCTTTGTATCTACATCGAAAAAGTAGATAGGAGATGTTACATATGATACAAGTGTTTCAGATGTATACTACAAGCGTGTTCAAAATGTTTCAACTTTTTCGGACGTATGTTTTAAGGATATATTTCTAATGTTTTATCTCATTTTCCAAATAAATGTTTGAAAGTATCTATCTAGATGTTGCATATGTTTTCACCTTTATCGTTGAAATTGCTTTATGTATGTTTGTAAAACGATTTGCAAGTGTTTTCTGGTGTTTTTTTTAAATGTTTTATACATATGTTTCGAGTGTTTTAATAGTTTCATATATATGCTGCAAGTGTTACATCTAAATGTTTCAAAATTAGATCTGATGTTGCAGATAGTGTTTCAGATGCGTGTTTCATGCCCATCGGTCGGATTGGGAGTCACCGGCGGCGACCATTCTCCGCCCTAGCTAGCATGACGTCGCATCTTCACAGCAGCCATCATCGTTCCTCTGCCCGTTTGCTCATCTTTCTTACCTTCTTTCGTGCTTCATAGCGGCCATCATCTATCCTCGCCTCAACAGCTCTAACACTCGATCTGGCTAGGCCGGTGTAACCTCCCATCAATCTTCCTCTTCCTCTTCCGTTGCCGGCTAGCCGGATCGACCGTTCCCCTCATCTACTCTGTATCATCTGGAAGATATGGTGAAACATGCATGTTGCAAAAGTACGTATCCAGTATTTCAGTAGTTTTATAAGTATGCTGCAGGTGCTTCGTATAGATATTGCAAAAGTATATCGAGATGTTATACATGTTGCAAAAAAATTATTAAAATATATCCATATGCGGTCTTGTTTTGAAAAGTTTATTGCAAAGAACATGATGGTTAAATCGGATTTTAATTACGATACTTGATTTGGGGATTATATATTTTTTTAACATCAAAAACTATGAAACGTTGATATGCGTGCATGCTGGCGACAGCAAGCGGACGCACAGCAGGCAGGCGTCCGGACGGCCACCTCCGTCCGGACGTCCGGGCCGAGGTGTTGTCCAATATCATTAGATTTTTCATCAAATATATTTTCATAGTGCTTTTATTTGATGTCATAAATCTTTATATCTTTATTATTTTAGTCAAACTTGAGATGATTTGACCCTCTAAGATTTTTAAAATGGCTTATAATTTGGAATGGAGGGAGTACTTAGCAACATCAATAAGAAAACCATGCTGGATTTGTGTGCGGCGACATTAAGAGCTTTCGTTCTTGTTCTGATCGGCGAGATCAGGGTTGTTCTTGTTCAGCTCGGTGAAATCAGGCTTCGTTGAGATTTTTTTCTTGATTCAAATTCCAAGTCTGTCTCGCTACATGGACGGAGCATCAGTGATGCCATGAACGTCAACAAATCAGGTGGCGGCAACGCAGATGTGAGGATGTTAACACGGAAAAAATAATTGGGTGAGCCCCTATCCCCATCCAACTATGGAACCTAGGTATATTACACGGCTCCTGCCTCCCTGTTTTCTTCCCCTCATCCCGCCGCACACAGCAGCACGAGGAGACGACGCGAAGTCGCGGTGACGCGGTCTCCACTCTCGCGGACGCCGCACCGTGCACGGCCCTCAGCGCGGCCCCGCGCCTCTCACGGACGCACCTGCAGGCAGCAGGCTGCAGCCGCCATCCCACACAGCGCGCTGCGGCGGCCGTGCCCTGCTGCGCACCGCGGGCGGCGTCGACGCCCTGCTGCACGCCTGTGCCTCGCGCTGCCCCTGCCCTACGGCCGCGAAGGCCACGGTCTGCTGTCCGCCCCCGCCCCCACCCCCGCCCATGAGTGACGAGGAGTCGAGGACGAGCTGATGCAGTTTGCTGGTCGCGGCTCTCGCTGGGCAGCGTTGCGTTGTCTCCTGCCCTCTGAGGGTGCGTTTGGTTACGAGTTTAAGGTGGAGTGGGATGGTCCCAACTCTGATTTATGGGACGGGATGAGCCCATTTTCTATTTGGTTGAAAAAGGACGGGATGAATCTAATTTTTGTTTGGTTCAGAGACACCATATGTGGGATGAGCCCATGACAAGCGAGGCCCATGTGCCTCCCCACCACCCATCCCACCTGAGATGACCTCATCCCCTCGATTTTGAGGGATAGGAGTCACGTGAATATGCCAGGAATATTCCAAGTGGGATGGTTCTCGCCCCTGCCCGCCTCTGAACCAAACAGCCCTCGTCCCGGGACGATCCCACTTCATCCCAACAACCAAACACACCCTGAGTGTCGTTGTTGGGCGCTGTTGTTGCTGTTGACCTGCTGCTGCTTGAGTGTTGATTGCTAAAAACTGCATGTCATGCTGCTAGTGTGTAACAGAACCGCCTAAATCACATGGCCCACAGGCACCTATCAACGTCACTAATGACATCTGACAGCCGGGCCCGTGTTCCATATGACCTAGGCGGGCTCTGCCGGGCTACATAAGCACCCGTTATCTCCGACAAGATCCTATTGCGAAGCCATTTGTAACAGAACCGGCTAAATCACCTGGCCCACAGGCACCTGTCATTGTCACTAATGACCTCTGACAGCCGGGCCCGTGTCCCAAATGATCTAGACAGGTCTGTCGGGCTACATCAGCGCCCTTTTTTTTCCGACAGGATCACCATTGCAGAATCATCACAGGATTACAACATTTCATAATAAAATACATCATAGTAACAGTGCGGAAGATTACATAACATTTAGATTACAAACCGGTTGTTCAAATAGGATTCAAATATAGTTATTACAGTCCAGAGGGCATAGCAGTATCAGTGGAATAGTTACACAATACTAGATAAGATAACTTGAACCCTGCCCACGGGTTCCACTTCACTCATCATCGCTGCCTTCCTCGACCACAGTCACACAACAAGGGGCAAGACAGACCTCCGGCGGCGGTCCTCCTGCAACAGGGGTTAACAAACCCTGAGTACTTGGGGTACTCCGCAAGACTTACCCGACTAAAGGTGTAAGATGAGACTTAGGAATGTAAGGCTGTGGGTAAGGCTAGCAGAAGGTAAGGAGTTTGCAGAAAAGCAATCTATCCTGTTCCATATTTTATTTTGTCATTATTATAATCATATTTATAGCTCCAATATTCAGACTCATGTATCATCATTCTTTCAATTACTTTATTCATTCAGAAAACACCTAGTTGAGAACCACTTTTCGGTGTAGAGTGTGAGGATCAAGTCTCCATAACCGAGGAGCACGTCGATTCGAATCCAGAAAGTACCCAGCTGGGGATTCTAACCACACTGCATATGCAGCACGCCGGCATACATATACCAACCCGTCGTCACGGCTTTGCTATCCCGGAACCGGTCCTGCGCCACCCGAGAGCACAGTACTCCACTCCTATCCAGGCACGCCGGCCACGTGGGTACAAGCTACTCTCGCCATCTCTCCACTCCCAGTGCGTGGTTGTCGGTTCCAGCAATAGCGTCACCGAACTCTAGGCTTTCCGCATTGGTATGTGGCTAGGCTGTTCATCATGATCACAGCAGACCTACAACGAACGGTCCCTACTTCCTTCCTGCCGTCAATCCTGCATTGGGACTCTAACCCAAGTACAAGACTACCCGACAGTTTTTATTATCGTGCCTGTCGGGTGAGTGAGACATAGGGAACGCCGCCCCATGAGCTGGCCACCCAACGAAACACGTTTCCAAAGACATCGACCAGTTCCAAACTATTCCGAAAGCCACCATGCATTGGGACTCCAACCCAAATACACATCGACCAGCGGATAACAAGTTCTTCACCAATCAAAGTATAAGTATAATCATGGCACAGAAAATAGTTTTTCTTTTATGCAAAGCTAAGTTCATTAAGCATGCCTAAGCATTTCTCAAACCATTTTATTTAAATCAGGTTTTAGGGTATTTATTTGAGACAATGCATCTGGATAGGTGACAATCAACTCCTATCAACCTAATGCAGTAGATTAACTCGAATTATAAATATTTTGTAATAGAGGGGCTGAATGCACCGGGGCTTGCCTTGGATTGCGAAGAGGGTCGGTGCGGTGTCAGTCCTGGGAACGTCGAAGACTTGGGTCACCTCGGGAATCACCTCTTCAACGGTCGGCTCAAGTTTGACCTCCTCGCTCGCAGACACTACACGAGTGCAATGATGTATGCTTACAAGGTGCAGATGACAAACACACAGATGCATTAATAAATTATTTAAAACCTTGAGTACAACTTTCCTTCACGGAAAAATTGTAAACGAGATTTCCTAAAGTAAATCGGTATTTCACGTTTTATTGTTAAAACCTATTTTAACAGTCATAGAAAGCCGCTGCACAGCTTTATAACTACTACCAAGCACTAAGTTCTCAAATTGCCAAGGATCACACCGTGAAAGATCCTTGGTCTTCATTCAATCCAAAAATTCACACAACAAACCTAAATTCATTTTTCTATTTACTTTATTAATCCCTAATTTCACATATATTTATTAATTGACCAAACTAACTTCAATTGTAACCAAACTTTACCAACAGCTAGGTTTTATCACCAAACAGAGCCACAATAAATTTCATGATTTTTGGATTTACAGAGAATTAATTAAAATTACACAAACTTGCATTTATTAATTACTTCACTGATTTATACAGCAGATTAAAGGCACTGGAACACCCTATCTTATATTTTTAACAAATACTACATACTTCAGAGAGCATACACAATTATTCTCACATTTTTCCATTCAACAGATTAATTCATATGAAAATAACAATCATCAGCACTATTCAAATAAATTAAAATAGAAAAGGCATTTGAAAATCCCTTTGGAAAAACGGAAACGGCCCACTCGGCCGAGGCGGCCCAGCCGACCGCGCTCGCACCCGAGCCGGCCCAACACGGCCCAAACGCACGCGCGCTGCTCCCGCGCGCACGCGGCCCACGCCTGCGCGAAATGAGGCGCTGACAGACGGGCCCCGCCTGTCAGCTCCTCCTTCCACCTCCCGCCGGCTCCCGTGCACGCGCACGCGCGCGCGTGGCCAGCGCGGCCTTCGCCACCGGCGACCCCAGCGGCGAACCCGAGCGACTCTACGACTACCCTAACCCCTAACGAGCACCCCCGCAAGGTTAGGCTCTAACCTAGGCGCCTCCGGCGAGGAACATTTCGCCCATGGCGGAAGCCGACGACACGGCGGCTCGGCGCCGGTCAGATGAAAGCGGTAGCAAACGGGAGAAAGAACGGGAGAGGTTCAGCGGCTCACCACGAAGCCAACGGGCGAGTCGGTGAAGGCAGAAACGGCTTGGTGAAAGCGGCTTGACGGCGATGGCGGATCCGGCAGCTCGGCCCCGACGGCGATCCCGCGTTCCGGCGATCCTAGAGTGCCAGAGACCCAACCGCCAGGCGCATGAGAAACAGCGAGTGATAGAGAGTTCGAGACACGAGACCGAGGGAGAAGAAGCTCACTCCAACACGCTCGTCGCGTCCGGGATGGCTGCGGCGGTGCTCCAGTCACCCGCGGAACGGCGACGAGCACCCCGGCACCTACGAGCCGTTACGGCTTCCACCAACGGGCTCGGGAGGTGCGCAAGGAAGTTAGCTAGCTGCGAGCGAGATGGAGAGGGTTGTGAAGGCTCGGTGGCGACGAATTTTGCCGAGCACCGAGTGGAGTTCGACGGTGACGGGAGGGAAGAAAATGGAGAGGGGAGGGCCTCGTCGCCCTTTTGAAGGCCGGGGAAGAGGGGACAGGGTCAGAGCGTCGCGGCGCACGCGTATCGTCCTCAAACGACGACCGGGAGCCAGATCCCGGACGGCACGGCAGCCGCGCGCGCCCGGCCGGCACGGCCGTTGCCGGCGCTGTTGGCGAACAGGGTGAGGGGCGAAACACTGTAGCACTAATCCCTAGGGGGCTGTCGGTTTTTTTGACCAAATTCGACTGATTTTGCATACAAACATGAAAAACTGCAAAAACAAAAGTTGTAGGGTTTGAAATTCCGAACAACTTTGCTTTTGGAACTAAATCCAAATTCGAAATATTTTTGAAGTTACAGAAAAAGGGGTAAACTAGAGTTTTAAATTTCAAACTGTATTTTCAAAATTACTTTTAAATTTTCTCAACAACTTGAAAAATTACCAAAATAAAAGTTGTTCTACTCAATGAGCTTTACAACTTCTATTTAGGAAGTTTTGCCAGATTCCAAATAATTTTTGAAATGACAATCCAAAACTAAGTTTTAAATCATTGTTTTGAAATAAATTTGAATTTCCACCACAGAACTTTGAAATCTCTAAAAATAAAAGTTGTTCCATTTTAAAAGATCTAAAACTTTTATTAAGGGACTAACTCCAAATCCCTTTTAGATTTTGAATTAGGTTTTTGAGCCTATAAAAGCAAATTTCAATTCTATTATTAAGGGATTTAATCCCACAATCAAACACCATCTTAATTCAAACCAATCTAGGATCCTAAGCACAATCATATGCAAATGATTAATATTTGAACATGATGACATGGCAGATTAATTAATCCGTAATACCCGGGGTATTACAGCCTTTCTCCCTAAAAGAAATCTCGTCCCGAGATTAGGTACATAACCAAGGTTGAAACAAAGTAATGAAAAAGAATAACAACAACAAGTTCAAGATTAAACAAGAGACAAGGCGAAGCCATACATAATACAAAATAGGTTTACATTTATAGAGTAGCATAGAACTCGGGGAAGCTTTCTGCCAAGAAATCTTCAGACTCCCAGGTAGCTTCATCTTCAGAATGATCACTCCATTGGATCTTGTACCATCTGGTTGTGGTCCTTCGGGTAACACGGTCCTTTATATCCAAAACTCGTACTGGCTGCTCCGAGTATGTCAATTCAGGTTCAAGTGCTACTCCTTCAACATCGATGACTTGTCCAGGTACTCGGAGACACTTCTTCAGCTGAGAAACATGAAACACATTGTGTACTTCCGAGAGATGTTCTGGCAATTCAAGCTTGTAAGCTACCTTTCCCACGCGTCCTATGATTAAGAACGGTCCAATATAACGTGGGGCTAACTTGCCTTTGACTCCAAAACGGTTAACTCCTTTCATAGGCGAAACTTTCAAATATACATAGTCTCCAACCTGAAATGTCAAAGGTTTGCGCCGCTGATCGGCATAACTTTTCTGTCGTGACTGTGCCACTTTCAAATTTTCCTGTATCAGTCGAACCTTCTCTTCAGCTTCATTGACCAAGTCAACTCCATAGAACCATCTTTCTCCAGGCTCGGACCAATTCAATGGAGTACGACACCTGCGGCCATATACTGCCTCAAACGGAGCCATTTTTATACTTTCTTGGTAACTGTTGTTGTACGAGAATTCGGCCAATGCCAAACACTCGTCCCATTTCTCAGGGTAATTGAGTGCACAGGCTCTTAACATGTCTTCAAGTATCTGATTTATTCTCTCTGTCTGTCCGTCAGTCTGAGGATGATAGGCTGTGCTATGCAGGAGTTTTGTACCCAATGATTTATGAAAGGATCTCCAAAATTGGGATATGAACTGAGTACCTCGGTCAGAGACAATGGTCTTGGGCACTCCATGTAGCTTCATCAGATTTTCTATGTATAGCTTGGCGTAGTGCGGAGCCCTGTACATTTTCTTGACAGGTAAGAAATGAGCTTGTTTAGTGAGACGGTCTACAACAACCCAGATGGAATTGAAACCCCTAGAGGTTGTTGGGAGACCCATAATGAAATCCATGCTGATGTCTTCCCATTTCCATGCAGGAACAGGTAATGGTTGCAGCTCTCCACCAGGCTTCATGTGTACAGCTTTTACTTTCTAACAAGTGTCGCATTTTGCTACATACTGAGCAATCTCGATCTTCATCTTAGTCCACCAAAACTTCTGTTTCAAATCCTGGTACATTTTGTTGCTTCCCGGATGAATAGAGTATCTTGTCAAATGAGCTTCGTCAAGAATCTTGCCACATAACTCTGGAATTTTTGGAACTACAAGCCGATTCTTGAACCATACAATCCCTTCATCATCAATTCTGAAACAATCTGCTTTCCCTGCTTGGATTTTCTCTTTGATGTGCCTGATACCTTTACTATTTTTCTGAGCAGCCACGATTTCATCACGGATGGAGGTTTTGATGCTGATATTGTTCCAACTGCCTTGAGGGACTATTTCTATGCCCAATTTTTCTAACCCGTAACACAACGACAGATCATATGGCTTCACAGTCAAGCAATTACAATGAGCCTTCCGACTGAGTGCGTCGGCAACCACATTAGCTTTACCAGGATGGTAGTGCACTTCAATATCATAATCTTTTATCAACTCAAGCCATCTTCGTTGCCTCATATTTAATTCTTCTTGTGTAAAGATGTATTTCAGGCTTTTGTGATCAGTGTAGACATTGCATGTGCTGCCTAACAAGTAGTGACGCCAGATCTTCAATGCATGAACCACAGCTGCCAATTCAAGATCATGAGTGGGATAATTCTCTTCATGAGGCCAGAGTTGTCGTGAAGCATAAGCAATGACTCGGCCCTCTTGCATCAAAACACAACCAAGGCCAGTACCCGACGCATCGCAGTACACATCAAACGGCTTTTCAATATCTAGCTGAGCAAGGACTGGTGCAGTGGTCAAACATCTCTTCAAGGTTTGAAACGCTGTCTCGCATTCCGGCGACCAGACAAACTTGACCTGAGTCTTCAATAGGTTGGTTATAGGCTTAGCTATTCTTGAGAAATCCGGAATGAATCGGCGGTAATATCCCGCCATTCCCATGAAACTGCGAACCTGGTGCACAGTGGTTGGTGGTTTTCAGTTCAAGATTTCTTCCACCTTACTTGGATCTACGGACACACCTTCCGCTGTCAGGATATGCCCAAGAAATGGAACTCGGTCCAACCAGAACTCACATTTGCTGAATTTGGCATAGAGTTGATGTTCTCTTAAACGGTTCAAGACGATACGGAGGTGCTCGGCATGTTCCTCGGGGGTTTTGGAATAAACAAGGATATCATCAATGAACACGACTACAAATTTGTCGAGCTCAGGCATGAAGACGGAGTTCATGAGGTACATGAAATAGGCAGGTGCATTGGTTAGGCCAAAAGACATGACTAGGTATTCGTATAGGCCATATCTGGTGGTGAAAGCTGTTTTTGGAATGTCTTCAGGACGGATCTTTATTTGGTGGTAGCCAGACCTAAGGTCAATCTTGGAAAACACCTTAGCTCCAGCCAGCTGGTCAAAGAGTAGGTCAATACGGGGTAAAGGATATTTGTTTTTGATGGTGACCTCGTTGAGTGGACGGTAATCAATACAGAGTCGGAGGGATTTGTCTTTCTTCTTGACAAAGATGGCAGGACAACCCCAAGGAGATGAGTTGGGTCTGATGAAACCCTTATCTAGCAAATCTTGTAGCTGCACTTTAAGCTCTGCCAATTCTTTGGGAGGCATTCTGTAGGCTCTACGAGATATAGGTGCGGTTCCAGGTTTTAGCTCAATAGCAAATTCCACATCTTGATCAGGTGGCAAACCAGGCAACTCATCAGGGAATACGTCTGGAAATTCGCAGACCACTGGAATCTTCAATACTTCTTCAACTACGGTGGCACACAACCTTTGCACGGTCTTTTCGATCTTTCTTACGGGCAATGGAAGTTGGATAAGAAGTTGAGTTTGACTATTAGGTATGTTCACTCTTATGGTTCTATTCAACACATCAATCAAGGCCTTGTGCTGATACATCCAATTCATACCTAATATCACATCTATATCCTGATCCTTAAGTACTATCATTGTGGTTGGGAATTTATGCCCTCCCAGCTCTATAGGTACTCCCTGAACTACCTCTTTAGTAGTTATATGCCCCCCGGGCGAATGTATAAGGAAATCTTCCTTTATCTTCCCAATAGATATATCATGCTTAACCACAAATGTACGGTTGATGAACGAATGAGATGCACCAGAATCAAATAGCAGAACGGCCGAATGGCTAGCAACAGGAAACTTACCCATCATGACAGGTTCTCCAGCAGGAATATCCTCAATCTGAGTGTAATAGACCCGACCTGCCTTCTTGACAATCTTGCCCTTCTGAGCATGCTGCTGATGACCACGGTGCTGAACTTGCTGTTGCGGAACACCAGGACTTTTCTGCACATTCTGGTTGTACTGCTTCGGAAAAGGGCAATCACGGGCCCAGTGTCCCATCTTTCCACAGTTGTAGCATGGGTGATTATAGTTGGTCGGTGGAGTGTTGATACGAACGCCAGGGGCATTCGGCTGAGTGGTGTTTTGCTGATTAGAGGTATGAGAGGTAGCGGCAGTGCGCACAACTACCTGCTGATGGGGATATGACGGACGGTTATGGTGGGTAGGATGATAGATAACTTTCTGGCGTTTCTGACTGCCAGAAGAGCTAGACCTTTTGCTCTTCTTCTTCTCCTCTTGGAGCTGACGGTCGCTTTCCTCAAAAGCTATTGCACTATCCACTGCCTCATGGAAAGTGCACTTGAGGTTGTTAGACAGACTGCGTTGAATCTTGAAATTCAGACCTCTGACAAAGCAGGCTCTCCTCTTAGCATCAGTGTTGGTGTGCTCAGGTGCATACTGTGCCAAGTGGTTGAACTGCCCAAGATACTGAGCGATAGTGGACTCATTCTGCTTCAGGGCCAGAAACTGATCCAGCTTCAATTTCATCACACCCGCAGGGATGTAATGAGCACGAAAAGCTTCACGGAACTCGTGCCAGGTAAGTTGATGTCCAGCATCCTGCGCAGTCAAAAGGTTGGCATACCAAGTAGTCGCTGGGCCACGGAGCTGCTGAGCTGCAAACAGAGGTTTCTGGACCTCGGTACAGTGAATCAAGCTAAACTTCTGCTCCATGGTACGGAGCCAATCATCGGCTTCTAAGGGTTCATCAGCCTTAGTGAACACCGGTGGGCGGGTGTTAGTGAAGTCAACATAGGTGGTATCCTCATTATCACGGCGGCCACGACGTCCACCACGATCTTGCTGATTCTGAGCTAGCAGCGCTGCAACATTGGTCAATGCAGCGATGGCCTCTGCCAGAGTGGGTGGAAACTGAGGTGGTTGGGGAACACCAGTTGCATTATCTGAGTTGTCTCCCATCTGTTAATAAGCAAACCCAACTTGAGTCTTACATTAGTTAAGCAAACATAGCAGCACACAGCAATATTACAAGGTTCACACAACATGGCTTGCATCCAGGCAAGACCCACAACCCATAACTAAGGTTTTCTAGGCAAGCACCTATATTACAGACAAAAGAGAACAACTAGCTGACAACTCTAGGCCACACTGGCCTAGTCCTCGTCGATCCCAGACGCGCCAGAAGCGTCACTGTCCTCGTCGATCTCCTCGAAGTCCTCCTCGGCGTCTGCCCCGACGACCTCGACAGGCTCGACCTCCACGTCAACATCCTCCACGTCCTCATCCTCCTGACCGAGGACAACTCCCAACTCAGGATCCGCCTCCTGCGGTGCAGGAATAGGGTGGAGCTCACCATAGAGCTCATGCACCTCCTCGTGCAAGACGTTGTTGTAGAGCTCAAGCTGACCAACACGCTGCTCCGCCTCGAGCATCCTGTCCATGATCGTCTCCTCACGATCCCAAGCTTCATCCCTCTGCTTGGTCAGGCGATCGATCTCTTGACGCAGATCTCGATTGGTCCTCACGTCACGGAAGTGGTTGAGACGTGCAACCCTGTATTCTTCCTCCCACTGCCTGACTAGCTCCTGCAGCCTTCCAACCTCAGCCTCAAGCTCCTCGCTGCTGCGACGAGGTGGGCGACTCCCAGAAGCTCCGCCCTCGCCAGTGCGTGGCGCCAACTGGTGGCGTGGAACGCCACGTGGTCCGGTCATCTTGCGTGCTGTGAGCTTGCAACGGGCCATCTGGAGAAGGTAAGTGGAATTTTAAGATATAATAGGTTAGCAAGAATAGGTTCGGTAAACTATCCCAAAAACCCACTTTAAGGAGGAAGTTAATTAACAGGTGTGATTATCATGATGCATGTACGTACTTACGAATTTAAATCATGCAAGGTACCTACATACATAAATAAACTTTTAACATAGGGCTAATAATAATATTATTCCACCAGCTACCTTAATCCTATAAGGTAAAATATAGAACAAGACAAGAACTACTGAACAAGATAAGGATAGAAGTAATTTGGACCCAAAATAATAGGTTAAACTTTTTATGATCCAAAATATTTTGAATTTTTTGAAAAGTAATCCATAATGATTAGCAATGGAATTCTCCGATACCAACTGTAACAGAACCGGCTAAATCACCTGGCCCACAGGCATCTGTCATTGTCACTAATGACCTCTGACAGCCGGGCCCGTGTCCCAAATGATCTAGACAGGTCTGTCGGGCTACATCAGCGCCCTTTTTTTTCCGACAGGATCACCATTGCAGAATCATCACAGGATTACAACATTTCATAATAAAATACATCATAGTAACAGTGCGGAAGATTACATAACATTTAGATTACAAACCGGTTGTTCAAATAGGATTCAAATATAGTTATTACAGTCCAGAGGACATAGCAGTATCAGTGGAATAGTTACACAATACTAGATAAGATAACTTGAACCCTGCCCACGGGTTCCACTTCACTCATCATCGCTGCCTTCCTCGACCACAGTCACACAACAAGGGGCAAGACAGACCTCCGGCGGCGGTCCTCCTGCAACAGGGGTTAACAAACCCTGAGTACTTGGGGTACTCCGCAAGACTTACCCGACTAAAGGTGTAAGATGAGACTTAGGAATGTAAGGCTGTGGGTAAGGCTAGCAGAAGGTAAGGAGTTTGCAGAAAAGCAATCTATCCTGTTCCATATTTTATTTTGTCATTATTATAATCATATTTATAGCTCCAATATTCAGACTCATGTATCATCATTCTTTCAATTACTTTATTCATTCAGAAAACACCTAGTTGAGAACCACTTTTCGGTGTAGAGTGTGAGGATCAAGTCTCCATAACCGAGGAGCACGTCGATTCGAATCCAGAAAGTACCCAGCTGGGGATTCTAACCACACTGCATATGCAGCACGCCGGCATACATATACCAACCCGTCGTCACGGCTTTGCTATCCCGGAACCGGTCCTGCGCCACCCGAGAGCACAGTACTCCACTCCTATCCAGGCACGCCGGCCACGTGGGTACAAGCTACTCTCGCCATCTCTCCACTCCCAGTGCGTGGTTGTCGGTTCCAGCAATAGCGTCACCGAACTCTAGGCTTTCCGCATTGGTATGTGGCTAGGCTGTTCATCATGATCACAGCAGACCTACAACGAACGGTTCCTACTTCCTTCCTGCCGTCAATCCTGCATTGGGACTCTAACCCAAGTACAAGACTACCCGACAGTTTTTATTATCGTGCCTGTCGGGTGAGTGAGACATAGGGAACGCCACCCCATGAGCTGGCCACCCAACGAAACACGTTTCCAAAGACATCGACCAGTTCCAAACTATTCCGAAAGCCACCATGCATTGGGACTCCAACCCAAATACATATCGACCAGCGGATAACAAGTTCTTCACCAATCAAAGTATAAGTATAATCATGGCACAGAAAATAGTTTTTCTTTTATGCAAAGCTAAGTTCATTAAGCATGCCTAAGCATTTCTCAAACCATTTTATTTAAATCAGGTTTCAGGGTATTTATTTGAGACAATGCATCTGGATAGGTGACAATCAACTCCTATCAACCTAATGCAGTAGATTAACTCGAATTATAAATATTTTGTAATAGAGGGGCTGAATGCACCGGGGCTTGCCTTGGATTGCGAAGAGGGTCGGTGCGGTGTCAGTCCTGGGAACGTCGAAGACTTGGGTCACCTCGGGAATCACCTCTTCAACGGTCGGCTCAAGTTTGACCTCCTCGCTCGCAGACACTACACGAGTGCAATGATGTATGCTTACAAGGTGCAGATGACAAACACACAGATGCATTAATAAATTATTTAAAACCTTGAGTACAACTTTCCTTCACGGAAAAATTGTAAACGAGATTTCCTAAAGTAAATCGGTATTTCACGTTTTATTGTTAAAACCTATTTTAACAGTCATAGAAAGCCGCTGCACAGCTTTATAACTACTACCAAGCACTAAGTTCTCAAATTGCCAAGGATCACACCGTGAAAGATCCTTGGTCTTCATTCAATCCAAAAATTCACACAACAAACCTAAATTCATTTTTCTATTTACTTTATTAATCCCTAATTTCACATATATTTATTAATTGACCAAACTAACTTCAATTGTAACCAAACTTTACCAACAGCTAGGTTTTATCACCAAACAGAGCCACAATAAATTTCATGATTTTTGGATTTACAGAGAATTAATTAAAATTACACAAACTTGCATTTATTAATTACTTCACTGATTTATACAGCAGATTAAAGGCACTGGAACACCCTATCTTATATTTTTAACAAATACTACATACTTCAGAGAGCATACACAATTATTCTCACATTTTTCCATTCAACAGATTAATTCATATGAAAATAACAATCATCAGCACTATTCAAATAAATTAAAATAGAAAAGGCATTTGAAAATCCCTTTGGAAAAACGGAAACGGCCCACTCGGCCGAGGCGGCCCAGCCGACCGCGCTCGCACCCGAGCCGGCCCAACACGGCCCAAACGCACGCGCGCTGCTCCCGCGCGCACGCGGCCCACGCCTGCGCGAAATGAGGCGCTGACAGACGGGCCCCGCCTGTCAGCTCCTCCTTCCACCTCCCGCCGGCTCCCGTGCACGCGCACGCGCGCGCGTGGCCAGCGCGGCCTTCGCCATCGGCGACCCCAGCGGCGAACCCGAGCGACTCTACGACTACCCTAACCCCTAACGAGCACCCCCGCAAGGTTAGGCTCTAACCTAGGCGCCTCCGGCGAGGAACATTTCGCCCATGGCGGAAGCCGACGACACGGCGGCTCGGCGCCGGTCAGATGAAAGCGGTAGCGAACGGGAGAAAGAACGGGAGAGGTTCAGCGGCTCACCACGAAGCCAACGGGCGAGTCGGTGAAGGCAGAAACGGCTTGGTGAAAGCGGCCTGACGGCGATGGCGGATCCGGCAGCTCGGCCCCGACGGCGATCCCGCGTTCCGGCGATCCTAGAGTGCCAGAGACCCAACCACCAGGCGCATGAGAAACAGCGAGTGATAGAGAGTTCGAGACACGAGACCGAGGGAGAAGAAGCTCACTCCAACACGCTCGTCGCGTCCGGGATGGCTGCGGCGGTGCTCCGGTCACCCGCGGAACGGCGACGAGCACCCCGGCACCTACGAGCCGTTACGGCTTCCACCAACGGGCTCGGGAGGTGCGCAAGGAAGCTAGCTAGCTGCGAGCGAGATGGAGAGGGTTGTGAAGGCTCGGTGGCGACAAATTTTGCCGAGCACCGAGTGGAGTTCGACGGTGACGGGAGGGAAGAAAATGGAGAGGGGAGGGCCTCGTCGCCCTTTTGAAGGCCGGGGAAGAGGGGACAGGGTCAGAGCGTCGCGGCGCACGCGTATCGTCCTCAAACGACGACCGGGAGCAAGATCCCGGACGGCACGGCAGCCGCGCGCGCCCGGCCGGCACGGCCGTTGCCGGCGCTGTTGGCGAACAGGGTGAGGGGCGAAACACTGTAGCACTAATCCCTAGGGGGCTATCGGTTTTTTGACCAAATTCGACTGATTTTGCATACAAACATGAAAAACTGCAAAAACAAAAGTTGTAGGGTTTGAAATTCCGAACAACTTTGCTTTTGGAACTAAATCCAAATTCGAAATATTTTTGAAGTTACAGAAAAAGGGGTAAACTAGAGTTTTAAATTTCAAACTGTATTTTCAAAATTACTTTTAAATTTTCTCAACAACTTGAAAAATTGCCATAATAAAAGTTGTTCTACTCAATGAGCTTTACAACTTATATTTAGGAAGTTTTGCCAGATTCCAAATAATTTTTGAAATGACAATCCAAAACTAAGTTTTAAATCATTGTTTTGAAATAAATTTGAATTTCCACCACAGAACTTTGAAATCTCTAAAAATAAAAGTTGTTCCATTTTAAAAGATCTAAAACTTTTATTAAGAGACTATCTCCAAATCCCTTTTAGATTTTGAATTAGGTTTTTGAGCCTATAAAAGCAAATTTCAATTCTATTATTAAGGGATTTAATCCCACAATCAAACACCATCTTAATTCAAACCAATTTAGGATCCTAAGCACAATCATATGCAAATGATTAATATTTGAACATGATGACATGGCAGATTAATTAATCCGTAATACCCGGGGTATTACACCATTACAGAGTTACAACATTTCATGACAAAATACATCAGAGTAGAATTTGCGGAAGAGTAAATAGTACTTAATATTACAGACCAGTGTTCGAATAAATTAAGTGCAGTTATTACAGACCATAAATTTAAAAGAGTAGCAGTAGGGTTTGGAACAACAGTACGACAGATAGTTTAATATTAGACGAACCCTGCCCAAGGGTTTAACCTTAGTCTTCTTCACTCTCCTGGACGATGGTGACGCAGCACGGAGCGAGACAAACTTCAGTCTCCTGCTGCCCTCCTGCAACGGGGTTAACAAACCCTGAGTACATGGGGTACTCCGCAAGACTTACCCGACTAAAGGTGTAAGATTAGACTCAGGAATGCAGGCTGAGGGGGAGTCAAGGTAAGGCTTTAGCAAGAGTTCAAGAGTTTTGCGGAAAAGCATTACTAGTCCTATCTCAATATTTTATTCCAATAATACTATTCATCATTAGCCATTTCTCCAAGTTCTTTCTCATATATCAACATTCTTTCATTTGCTTAATCCATTCAAAAACAATCCTACTTCCGAACCACTTTCCGATGTAGGGGTGAGGATCAAGTCTCCATAACCGAGGAGCAACGACGATTCGAATCGATTAACACCCAGCTGGGGATTCCTATCCACACTGCGTATGTAGCACTTAAGCTTGCATACGCCAACCCCGCCTACCACGGCTTTTCATACCCCGGAACCGGTCCTGCGCCACCCGAGAGCACAGTACTCCTCTCGTCTCCAGGCACGACGGCCACGAGGGTACACGCTACTCTCGCCATCTCTCCACTCCTAGTGCGTGGTTGTCGGTTCCAGCAGTAGAGCCACCGGAGTCAGAGGCTTTCCGTAGTATGTGGCTAGTTGCAAAGTCTTGATCACAGCAGGCCTGACAACGAACGGTCCCTAATATTTTTCCGTTAGAAACCATGCATTGGGACTCTAACCCAAGTACACTGGTAACTACCCGGTTTTCACATCCCTTTCCGATGGCGAGGATCGTTGGGACTCTAACCCAACAGATGGTCGATCAAACGGAACAACCCATCCATGTGGTTGACAATGAACTAGCTAGGCACACTGCCAACCAACAAGGACATAACCAATCCCATAAAGTGATTCATTTGTTTCATATTATCACAGTTTTCAAAATAGCATTTTTGCAACTCTATCATTAAGCATGACTAAGCATTTTTCAATACTTTTAAATAAATCAGGGTCTCCGGTATAACATGTGGTCAAGGAAAGGTAATGCATCAATAGATTATCACTCAACTCCTAATAACCTAATGCAGTAGATTAACTCAAGTGATAAATATTTTTAAATAACAAGGAGGGGCTGAATGCACCGGGGCTTGCCTTGGATTGCGTAGAGTGACGGATCCGGGTCAGTTCCACAAATATCAAATCCTTGTACAACTTCCTGAGTAGTCTCCTCAGATGGACCCTCAGACTTTACCTCCGGATTCTCGGTCACTACACGTTTGCAATGAATGAATGTATGAATGTGATGCACATGAAATGACAGATAAAAATTAAATAATAAGTAGTGCACATACGTGATCAAGATCCTACCATAGGCTAGCCACGATTACTCTAATTCACAATGCCCTAGGTCATAAGGGTGATTGACCTAGAATCTCCATCAATCCGAAAATCACACCATTCAAATAATTATACCATTTCCTATTCCTATTATTAATCATTTAAACTAACATATAATTTAATAAATATTTAACTATTTCCATTTGATGCCAAAATTCACCAACAGATAGATTTTAGTACCAAACAGTGACACAATAAATTTCATGATTTTTGGAACATCACAGAAATTATTAAAAATCATCAAAGTTCCTTTTATCATTTAATGGGCTGATTTTTAATTAATAAATAAAACACTCAAATCATGCATTTAATATTTTTATTAAATTCTACACATCACAGAGAGTATCTACTAATATTTTCATAAATTTTGGTGCAGTAGATTAATCCACACAAAAAGATTAAAAGCTAACACTATTCATTTTAATTAAAATGGAAAAGCAATAGAAAATCGCTTGGAAATTGAAACGGCCATTCGGCCCACTAAGGCCCAGCAGCGGCAATAACAGCCCAGCTGGCCTGCCCGCGCTGCTGGCGCCACTGGAGGAGGCTGACAGGCGGCCCCCGCCTGTCAGATCCTTCTCCCACCTCCCACCGAGCGTCTGCTCGAGCACGCGCGCGGCGGCCCGACGCGCCCTTCGCCGCCGGTGACCCCAGCGGCGCAACCGAGGGCACCCACACGTGCTCCTAGATCTAGCGGACCCCCGGACTTGACTAAACGGACGAGGCGTCGACGGTGTCGCGCCCAGTCACGACCGCGGCGGAGGAGACACGGCGGCGCGGCCGCGCCCCGGCCTTCCAAGGACCAAAATGCTCTACCGACGAGGCGATGGTTACCGAGAAGCTCACCAAAGGCTAGTGTACTAGCTGGACGGGGCGGAGAGCGACCGGAGAGGCACGGTGGACGAAGGCAGTGGGTTTGGCGGCGAGCTCCAACGGCGAGGTCGTCGTTCCGGCGGTCACTGTAAACCAAAAGCAAAACCGTCTAACTCATGAGACTCAAGAAAGGACAGGGACTCCGGAACGCTCCGCAATAAGAGAATAAGCTCACCGAGGCGAGCTGTTCTCAGAGAGACAGACCACGGCGGCGCTCCGCCGGCCGTGAGGGAGAAAATCACGCCGTACGTTGATCTCCGACGACTAACAGTGGCCGGACCGGGTCCAAATGGTGCGCCAGGAGATGTCTAGCTCGTGGGTATGACGAATTGGGCAGTGGTGGTTCGACGGTGGGCAATTCGGCCGAGAACCGAGAGCTCACCGGAGCGGGGAAACAGAGGAGGAAGGAGAAGAAGCACTGCGCCACGCCTTTTAAACGCACTCGGGAAGGAGAGGATAAGGTCTGGACGCGTCCGGATCCCCCTCCCGAGCTCGACACGGCGACGGCCGGGCCCTGGGACGGCCGGACGACGACCGGCGCACGCCGCGTACGGGCGGAAGATGAACAGGGGGTCCCCCCCTGTAGCTACAGTAGTCTGCTAGGTAGGTCAAATGC
Organism: Eremochloa ophiuroides; assembly: GCA_038502445.1. Taxonomy (NCBI): domain Eukaryota; kingdom Viridiplantae; phylum Streptophyta; class Magnoliopsida; order Poales; family Poaceae; genus Eremochloa; species Eremochloa ophiuroides. Next base: position 62,545,873 of record JAHLJS010000006.1, read on the forward strand.
TATTTGCTGCAAATTCGAGCTGATCTCAATCGAATCCGAGGAAGTGGTGAATACAAAAGTTGTAGAGAATTTCATGTAGATCATTTTTGCTTTTGACACCAATTTCAAATTCGGCCAAAATTTCAAATTACAGAAAAAGGGGTAAAAGTAGGGTTTGAATTTCAAACTGAAATTTCAAAATTACTTTTGATTCTTCTCAACAACTTGAAAATTGGTAAACATGAAAGTTGTTCTACTCATGAGCTTGACAACTTCTATTTAGGAAGTTTTTGAAGATTCTTAATATTTTTGAAATTGAAGTTTCAATTGTAAATTTCAATATAGTAATTTGAGTTTAATTTGAATTTTTATAACATAACTTCAAAATCTCCAAAAATAAAAGTTGTTCCATTTTAAAAACTCTACAACTTTTATTAATACATTTTTCCCATATTCCTTAGAGACTTTGAATTGGGGTTTTAGGTTAACTTTAGGGTTTAATTTGATTTCTATTTAATTTTTATTTTTGATTCATGATTAAGGACTTAATTACACAATCAATACTTAGCTGAAATCAAATCGCTCTAGGCCCTAAGCACAATCATATGCAGATGCTTAAATTTAAATATGATGACATGGCAGATTAATTAAATTGTAATACCAGAGGTATTAAATAGTGTTGTAGTGCATGCTGTCGGCTGATGATTTGGTGAGTTGGGCGCTGGTTCCTTGTACATGTCTAATTCCTTGGGATTGTATTTTTTCTATGCTATTTTAATTTCCAATGGTAATTCCTTGTTGAAACTCGGGTGACGGTTCCCCGTCGGGTGTCGGGTCCCGTCGGGTTCGGGGACGGGGGCGGATTTCCACCCGAAGTAGGGTTCGGGTTCGGGGCAGGTTTTCTTAGCGGGTTTTGGGTACGGGTCCGTGAACACTCCACCCGCCTTGAACCCGTCCGTTGCCATCCTTGTTAATGATGACCATGTAGCTCACGCGTAACGATCACTATGCAGGCGGTAGAGACCAACGTAGATATAAAATAAATGGAGGAGCAGCTGAGCAAATCTTAAGGAGGAACAAAGCATCGTGCAAAAAAGAGTAGGCTGAGAGTTGGAGCATGTTTGGATTCCTGCCGCTTGTAATACCCCGGGTATTACGGGTAATTAACAATGCCATGTCATCATGTTTAAATTTAAGCATCTGCATATGATTTTGCTTAGGGTCACTAGAGTGCTTTGATTTCATGTGTTGTGGATTGTGTAATTAAGCATTTAATTAAAAGGCAAAAATAAAAATTAAATAAGAAATCAAATTAAGCCCTAGAATCGACCTCAAACCCTAATTCAAAATTTATAATGAATCTGATGAAAGTGTATTAATTAAAGTTGTAGAGTTTTTAAAATTGAACAACTTTTATTTTTAGAGATTTTGAAGTTGTGTTGCAGAAATTCAAATTAAACTCAAATTACTATATTGAAATTTAAATTTGAAACTTTAATTTCAAAAATATTGAGAATCTAATAAAACTTCCTTAATAAGAGTTGCAGAGCTCACTGAGAGGAATAACTTCTATTCTGACCATTTTTCTAGTTGTTGAGAAAAATTAAAAGTAATTTTAAAATTTCAATTTTGAAATTCAAAACACTTTTTACCCCCTTTGCTGTAGTTTCAAAATTTGGCTGAATTTGAAAATGGTTCAAAAAGAAAAACCGATCAGCACTTGTAGTACTACAACTTTTGTTTTAAATGTTTTCACAGATTCAGATTCTTAGGCCATCATTCAAATTAAAATAGCTTTTGACCTATTTAAGCTCTACACTGTAGCTCCCCTGTTCCTCTTCTCCGGCTCGTATAGCGCGTGCCGCGCCGCGCGTTGCCGCTGTCCGGCCGGCAGAGGCGTTGTCGCCGTCGCGTGTGCGTTGCTCGGGGCCCCGGACCTTGCCCCGATCCTATCCACTCCTCCCTTTGCCCTTAAAGACGACGAGCCCCCTCCGTTTTCCATTTCTTCCCGAGCGGCCGCCGGCAACCACCTCGTCGTCCATGGCCAAATTCACAGCCACCGAGCCACCACACCCGGATTCGTCGTGCAACCAGTCTCCTCCCTTCCTTGCGCATTGTTTGGGTGCGGTTTGGTCGGGTGTCGTAGACGGAGTTGCTCGGTAGCCGTTGTCGTCCATCTCGGAGCCGTTCGGAGTGCCGCCGCACGTCGGGAAGTCGAGGCTAGCTCTCGGGGGTGAGGCCTCTCCTGTCTTTTTGTGTGTTTTGGCATTATGGTGCTCCACTGGTGCTCATGCGCTAGCCGGTTCGCCGTCTTATGCTGTAGGATTGTCAGAACGAGGACCTCGTCGCCGGAGCGCACTGCTGCGGTCGCCGCCATCGTCGTATTCGTCACTGCACGTCAACCTGGTCCCGAACTACTGCCAGTCTAGGACCATGGTGAGAACCTAAGCTTCCCCATCCCATTTATTGGCTCTTTACCGTAGCACTCGGGCCGGTGACTCGTCGCCACGCCATCGTGTCTGCCATGGGCGAGATGTGCTCGTCGGAGGCGCTAGGGATTAGGAGTTGAGGGTGCTAAGTGGCCCGCTAGGGGCTAAAGATCATTTGGCCGTGGTTAGTTTCGTCGTTAGGGTAGTCGCCGACGAGTACCGCGGCAAACTGCCGCGTGCGCGCGCGAGCAGGGACGCGGCGAGAGGAAGGAGAGGGAGCTGACGGCTGGGCCCAGCCTGTCAGCGTCCCTGGGTGAGAGAACTGACACGGCGGACCCGCCTGTCAGCGCCCTGTGTGAGAGGGGGCGCGCGCGGGCGAGCCTGGGCCATGCTGGGCCGGTTTGCGCTAGTTGGGCCGACTTACTATGATTTCGGTTTTTATTTTTTCGGAAGGAATTCCTAGGGCTTTTTCTTTATAAATTAGAATGAATAGTGCTACTATTTATCATTTTTAGTAGAATTATTTTACTGTGCCAAAAATTATGAAATTAATTGTGGAGACTCTGTATAGTGTGTAGTATTTAACAAAAATATTAGATGTGATGTTTGAGTAGTTTCTGAAGGAGGTAAAAATCAGCACATTAATTCATAAATGGAACTTAGATGATTTTTAATAAATTCTCTGTAAGTCCAAAAATCATGAAAATTTATTTGGTACTGTGTTAGGTCGATATCTATCTGTTGGTGAAGTTTTGTGCTAAATAGAAATAGTTTAATTATTTATTAATTATATGTTTGTTTAATTGATTAATAAAAAGAATAAGAAATGGAGATAAATGTTGAATGGTGTGATTTTGGATTACTTGTGATTCTAGGTCAAACATCATTATGACCTAGGGCATCTTTGACTAGATATATTATGATTTGTATATTTAGAATAGTTGTGCACTAGTTTGTATATGATTGATTATTGATTTTCAATTTCGTATTATTGCATCGCATTCATACATTCATTATTGCACGCGTGTAGTGACCGAGAACCCGGAGGTGAAGTCTGAGGTGACAGCTGAGGAGGTTGCTCCGGAAATTATGCAAGGCTTCGATATTTGTGGCACCGATCCCGATCCTACTCTTTTCGCAGCACAAGGCAAGCCCCGGTGCATTTGCCCATCCTTGTTGTTTTAAAATTATTTATCACTTGAATTAATTTATTGCATTAGGTTAATAGGAGTTGATTGACAACCAATTGATGCATTACCATCCTTGAATACCTGTCAATACCTGAGAACCTGATTTATTAAAAGTATTGAAAAATGCTTAGTCATGCTTAATGGTTAGTTTTGCAAAAATGCTATTTTAATTTGTGATGATATAAAGCAAAAGAATCATTTTATGGGACTGGTTATGTCCTTGTTGGTTGGCAGTGTTCCTAGCTAGTTCATTGTCATCAACGAGGAAGGGTTTTCCTGCTCGGTGATCGTGGCATTGGGTTAGAGTCCCAACAATTGTCACCGACGGAAACGGGATTTGAAAACCGAAGGGACGGGGGTATTTGGGTTAGAGTCCCAATGCACTGTCGCCGTCGGAAAAAGGTTTAGGGACCGTTCATTGTAGGCCTACTGGATCGAGACCTTGTAACTAGCCACATATTACGGGAAGCCTCTGACTCCGGTGGCTCTACTGCTGGAACCGACAACCACGCACTGGGAGTGGAGAGATGGCGAGAGTAGCGTGTACCCTCGTGGCCGGCGTGCCTGGAGACTAGAGGAGTACTGTGCTCTCGGGTGGCGCAGGACCGGTTCCGGGGTATGAAAAGCCATGGTAGGCGGGGTTGGCGTATGCAAGCTGTAACAGAACCGCCTAAATCACGTGGCCCACAGGCACCTGTCAACGTCACTAATGACATCTGACAGCCGGACCCTGTTCCATATGACCTAAGCTGGCTCTGCCGGGCTACATAAGCACCCGTTATCTCCGACAGGATCCTATTGCGAAGTCATTACAGAGTTACAACATTTTATAATAAAATACATCAGAGTAGAATTTGCGGAAGAATAAATAGTACTTAATATTACAGACCAGTGTTCGAATAAAATTAAGTGCAGTTATTACAGACCATAAATTTAAAAGAGTAGCAGTAGAGTTTGGAACAACAATACGACAGATAGTTAAATATTTCACGAACCCTGCCCAAGGGTTTAACTTAGTCTTCTTCACTCTCCTGGACGATAGTGACGCAGCACGGGGCGAGACAAACTTCGGTCTCCTGCTGCCCTCCTGCAACGGGGTTAACAAACCCTGAGTACATGGGGTACTCCGCAAGACTTACCCGACTAAAAGTGTAAAATTAGACTCAGGAATGCAGGCTAAGGGGAGTCAAGGTAAGGTTTAGCAAGAGTTCAAAAGTTTTGCGGAAAAAGCACTACTAATCCTATCTCAATATTTTATTTCAATAACATTATCCATCATTATCCATTTCTCCAAGTTCTTTCTCATATATCAACATTCTTTCCTTTACTTAATCTATTTCAAAACAATCCTAGTTCCGAACCACTTTTCACTGTAGGTGTGAGGATCAAGTCTCCATATCCGAGGAGCAACGACGATTCGAATCGATTAATACCCAGCTGGGGATCCCTATCCACACTGCGTATGTAGCACTTAAACTTGCATACGCCAACCCCGCCTACCACGGCCTTTCATACCCCGGAACCGGTCCTGCGCCACCCGAGAGCACAGTACTCCTCTCGTCTCCAGGCACGACGGCCACGAGGGTACACGCTACTCTCGCCATCTCTCCACTCCCAGTGCGTGGTTGTCGGTTCCAGCAGTAGAGCCACCGGAGTCAGAGGCTTTCCGTAGTATGTGGCTAGTTGCAAAGTCTTGATCACAGCAGGCCTGACAACGAACGGTCCCTAATATTTTTCCGTTAGAAACCATGCATTGGGACTCTAACCCAAGTACACTGGTAACTACCCGGTTTTCACATCCCTTTCCCGATGGCGACGAAAGTTGGGACTCTAACCCAAGCAGTTGGCCAACCAAGCGGGAAAAACCATCCCTGTTGATGACAATGAACTAGCTAGGAACACTGCCAACAACAAGGACATAACCAGTCCCATAAAGTGATTCATTGCATTTGTATCATCATAGTTTGAAATAGCATTTTTTGCAAATCTAACCGTCAAGCATGACTAAGCATTTTTCAATACTTTTAATCAAATCAGGTTATCAGTTATTGGTAATTGGTCGAGGATGGTCATGCATCAAGTGGTTGTCAATCAACTCCTAGTAACCTAATGCAATAGATTAACTCAAGTGATAAATATTTTTAAATAACAAGGAGGGGTTAAATGCACCGGGGCTTGCCTTGAATTGCGTAGAGTGTCGGATCCGGGTCCGTTCCACAAATGTCAAACCCTTGTATGACTTCCTGAGTAGTCTCCTCAGATGGACCCTCAGACTTAACCTCTGGATTCTCGGTCACTACACGTTTGCAATGAATGAATGTATGAATGTGATGCACATGAAATGACAGACGAAATTTAATAACAAATAAATAAACCACACATGAGTATATGTCCCTATCTTAGCTAGACATGAATAATCTAATTCATACTGCCCTAGGTCATAAAGGTGATTGACCTAGAATTTCAATCAATCCAAAAATCCACGTCAAACCCTAATCACCAAAATTTCCTATTTATTTTATGAATCAATTAACCAAGCATATAAGTAATAATTAATTAAATTATTTCTATTTGACCTCAAACTTCACAAACAGATAGATCTTGACTTATAATAGTGGCACATAAAATTTCATGATTTTTGGAATTACAGGGAATTAATTAAAAATGCCTAAAGTTGCATTTTTTATTTAATATACTGATTTTTAACTACTACAGAAAGTGTTCAAAATCTATATTTAATATTTTTATAAAATACTACACACTATAGAGAGTACTCACAAAAATTTCCATAATTTTTGGGGCAGTATATTAATTCTCACAAAAAGATTAAAACACAGAACTATTCATTTCAATTATTAATAGAAAACCCTTTGAAAATTCCCGAAAAAAGAAAAAAGCCAAATTGGCCCGGGTCGGCCCAACAGCACGCAGGCCGGCCCAGCGCGGCCTCTTTCTGCCCCGCGCCGCTGACGAACGGGCCCCGCCCGTCAGTCTCTTCTTCCCTCCCTCCTTTCTTCTTCCTCCCGCCGTCCCCCACGCACGCGCGCGCGGCGGCTCTGCGCCACCGGCGCGGCCGTGCCGGCGGAATCGCCACTGGAGGCCGACACCCGACGAGTTCCCACTGACGACCGCACCCCAGCTACGGACTCCGCACCGCCCCCCGGCCTACCGAGCACGACCGAGAGCGGCCATGGCGGCTCACCGCGGCAGCGGCTCGACTCCCGCGACTTACGGACCATCACAAGCTAAACCGACGACATCGAGGGTACCACAGAGCTCACCGGGATCACGAATCACAGGTGGTTGAGACGGAGAAGGCTCGGAACGACGAGCTTGACGGTGACGGTCGGAAACAGCAAGTTGGGCTCGACGGCGATCTCCCGTTCCGACGAACCCTGAGCTCCAAACAAGAAACCGTCGCGCACATGAGCACCACGGCGAGACACGGAACGTAGAACACACGTGTTAACGGAGAGAGGCTCACCGAGACGAGCTATCCGCGTCGAGAAGACCCTCGGCGGCGCTCGGTCGGCGCGGAGGACGAAGCAGCAGCTGCGCGGGATTCCGGCAACGGCAACCCTCAACAAGCGGCTCAGGTGGCGCGCAAGGAAGTTGGCTAGCTGGCTGTGGAATTGAGAGGGTGGAGTTGGTCGGGACACGACCAATTCCCGCCGATCGGTAGTAACGGTCGCCGCCGATCGGTAGTACCGGTTGCCGGTGAACCGAGGAGAAGAAGGCGATGGAAGAGCTCGTCGCCATTTAAAGCCGCGGACGGGGAAGAGATAAGGGCGAGGCGTCCCGGGGCCCCCCCCCTGCGGCGCACCACGCGGCGGTGCCCCGGCCCCGGCGGCCGGACGACGGCCGGCGCGCGGCGCGGCACGCGCGTACGGCGGCGTTCGTGAACAGGGGACCCCCCCGGCTACTGTAGCACAGAGGAATGGTCAAAAGCTATTTTCTCCAATTAAGCCCTACCCAAGCTGAATCAGTGAGTGGTCCCAAAATAAAAGTTGTGGAGAATTTTGTGTAGAATACTTTTGCTTTTTGAAGTATATTCAAATTCGGTCAAATTTTCAAACTACAGAAAAGGGGGTAAAAAGGGGTTTTGAATTTCAAACTGAATTTTTAAAATTACTTTTGATTCTTCTCAACAACTTGAAAATTGGTAAACATGAAAGTTGTTCTTCTCAGAGAGATTGACAACTTCTATGAAGGTAGTTTTTGAAGATTCTTGATATTTTTGAAATTGAAGTTTCAAATATAAATTTCAATATAGTAATTTGAGTTAAATTTGAATTTTTATAATATAACTTCAAAATCTCCAAAAATAAAAGTTGTTCCATTTTTAAAACTCTACAACTTTTATTTAGACACTTTTCCCATATTTCATATAGATTTTGAATTGGGTTTTTAGATCAACATTAGGGTTTAATTCAATTTCTATTTAATTTCATTTTTGAATTTTTGATTAAGGGCTCAAGTACACAATCAATACTTAGCTGAAATCAAATCACTCTAGGCCCTAAGCTCAATCATATGCAGATGCTTAAATTTAAATATGATGACATGGCAGATTAATTGAACTCTAATACCAAAGGTATTACACAAGCTTAAGTGATACATACGCAGTGTGGATAGGGATCCCCAGCTGGGTATTAATCGATTTGAATCGTCGTTGCTCCTCGGTTATGGAGACTTGATCCTTCGACCATTCAGCGAAGTTTGTAATATTAAGTACTATTTAATGTTCTGCACTTTTATTCTGATGTAATTTATTATGAAATGTTATAATCCTGCAATGGCTTCGCAATGGGATTCTGTCGGAGATAACGGGTACTTATGTAACCCGGCAGAGCTGTCTAGGTCATTTGGAACATAGGCCTGGCTGTCAGAGATCATTAGTGGCGATGACAGGTGTCCGTGGGCTATGTGATTTAGGCGATTCTGTTACACCGCTGTCCGCCACGCCGAAAGTGCGGCAGGTCGTGGCGGCCGCAGCTGCGGCGGAGTTTTCAGTCGCCACAGTTTGTGGCAGGTTTTGCTTCCCTGTGATATTGTGGCTGCCTTGTTTTACTCGCCAACCAAACAACAACACACGGGGAGCGTCGTGAGCCACATCTGCGGCGCGGCGAGGTGTGGCCGTAGACCAAACATGCCCTTGAGCTTAGAATGAATGGGTTGGACGAAAAAATGAACTAAAAATTATATATAGATATAGATAAAGCATATAATAATACAATGAATGAGCAAATGGCTCCAAGACCATACAAAAACTAATCGAGTACATCCAATAGCAGGATGTTTGTCATATGCATATATCTTTTCCATTTAGGCCCACAAGAGAATTTTTATGAATCCTTGCTTCTTTTATAAAATTGAACCGTTTTTCATGAAATTCTTACATGATTCTTACAAAATCCATATATCCTAATGTTCTAAAGATGCTAGTCAATAAAAAATTTCAAAAAATGAAGCACCTACTATCCAGGGAAAAAAATCCTGCTCCTTCGAGGCTGCGCCATAGATTCTGCAAGGTATCCTAAGAAATTTCGATATTTGACATCTAACTCGTCTGTCTCACAATATTTGACATCCAATTCGTCTGCCTTTCGAAATTTAACATCGGGAACGCGACCATTTACTCATATTTTTCTTTTTCCTTTTGCTTTAACGTTTTCAGCTCTCCCTACCCACCTAAAAGGACGAAACTACCCAAAAGCCGGCGCTAGAGCGGAGGGGGGGGGTCGCCGGCGGGTCGGGGACGAGGAGGCCGGCGCTCGAGTGGAGGGAGGTCGCCGGCGGCTAAGTAGTGCCCGGCGGGCGCTCGCCTCTGCTCGCGAGCGTAGCTTCAGCCAGAGGAAGAGGGTGGTCAGGGAGGGGAGGGAGACGCCGATGGAGGAGCGGGGTCCCCGGCGGTCAAGGGGCGGGGTCGCAGGGGGCCGAGGGGCGGCGCAACGCGGACCAGCGGAGGGGCGCAGCCGCACGCGGTTGTGAGCGAGAGGCGCGACTTCTTTGCGCTTGAAGGTGGTTGCGGAGGGGAGGGGGAGGGCGGCGGCGAACAGGCGGTGGAGGGGTTCAGGGCGAAGTCACGGCGCTTGTCCTCCCGCACACGTGGAGTCGCGACGGTCTCGCGAGGAAACAGGACGGGACAACGACTTCCAGGATGATCGAATAGATCGATGTGTTTTAGTATGCTAGGGGTACTCTCGTCGTTTCAAGTGGTTGGAGAGAGGTAAAAGGATCAAAGGAAAAAATATAAATAATAGCTGGAATCCTTCGAACCGAAATAATTAGCAATTTTAGTATCAAATTTCGAAAGAGGGACGAATTAGATGCCTCCATGTTAAATTTCTCACGTATCCAGTCCAACTACCCCCGGGGAGTTTCAGACCCGACCCGACCCGACCCGACCCCGCACCACAAGGACAAGGAGGCCCCCGACCCTAACTACGAGCCCAACGACAACCGAAGCGCCGTCTCCGCCTAGTCGCTCGCCGTTCCACCTCCTCAGACACCGGCGGCGGTCATGCCGCCTCCGCCTCCGCGTCCGCCGCACCCCCCACCTCCGCCTCCCCCGCCGCCCGGTCCGCCTCCTCTACGCGCCCATCGCCTCCCTCTCCCGCCCACCCGCCCGGCCCCCGCGTCTCTCCTACTCGCGCCGCACTCCTCCCCAGCCCGTGCCCTCGCGCTCCTCTTCCCCGACTCCTCCGCCCACCTCTTCCCCTCCCTACCCTCCGCCGCCGCCTCCTCCTCGCCCGCTCACACCCCCGTCCCGTCACCGCTCGCCGCCGCCGCCTGCTTCGCTCTCCTCCTCCCGTCCTCGCACCTCCTCTTCCTCTCCGCGCACCCGTCCCTTTCCTCCCCCTCTATCCACCTTCGCGCCTACTCCCTCGCTTCCGCGCCCGCGTTCCCGCGCTTTGCGCCCGCCTCGCTTTCCTTCAAGCGCCATGCCTCGGCCGCTGGCCTGCCGCTCCAGGGCCTGCCCTTCGGCCTCGGCGTCCGCCTGGCCGGCGGGGTCAACGCCGTCGCGCTGCTCTCCCTGTCCGCCGGCCAGATCTGGGTGCTCTCCCCGAAGCTGGCCGCGGACGGCCGGACTGTGGAGCTGCACAAGTGCGCGGTCGTCGAGCTCGAGCCGGCGCGGCCCGTGTACGCGATGGAAGTCGCAATGGGAAGGCTGCTGCTCGGGGAGGCTGGCGGCTTGCGCGCCTTCCCGCTGCGGGGTTTGATGAAGGGTGGAAAGGAGAGGGAGGGGAAGAAGGAAGCTGCTGTGGCACTAGGAAGGAAGGGCTTCCACAAGAAGAACGGGATGCTGAATGGCTTTGTTGTGCCTGTTAAGCGTGTTAGCTATGGGGGCAGTGGTGAAGGCGATGTTGTTTCCACTTGTGAGTACTTTACACCTAGTTTTTATCTGTTCGGTGATCCTTGGTATAATGTGAAATAAAAAGGCACTACAGCATGGCAGGATTGAATTTCTGTTTGTAATGTCGGTTGAATGGGGAGATCTAAGCTAGGCATGGATGTGCAGGGGTGCAACTTTTGGTTAAGCTAGGCATAAATGTGCTAACCTCTTTTTGGGTGTAAACAAGAGGCGTTACCATGCTTAGGACTTTTATATCGATGGCCTACTAACCTAGCTGTCCTTGCGTATCATACAGCAAACTGACAATAACTGATAGGTTCATGGAAGATAGAATACAAACTATGCAATGGTATTTTAGTGTTTTACTTCTACATTTCTTGTGTTTGTAGTTACTATTAAGCGAACACGTACATCTCGTGCCTACTTATTAGAGATTTGAGCTGTAAGCAGCCATTTTTGTCGAGTTCGATGATAATTAGCATAGTCGGTCTATCCTATTGCCATATTCTGCTGTCCATGCAGATACAGTGATCATATGCATTTTGTCGAAGTTATAGTTATATATTGATATTGCTATCCTCATAACGATAAGAGGAAATAGAGAAAGGCACAGTTGTGTCCAGAACTATTGGTGCGTGTATGAAAAATAGGAATAAAAGTATTGCCATGGGCGAAGCATATCCAGCATTCATTCTTATTAATATAAATAGACTCTAGCCTTTCAATGGATTACATTCTTCAGGGACTGCTTTGTGTGGGAATTATTGCTGTGATCCAACCATGTCAGTTGTACATGATTCTTTGATAAACTGTACAGGTTATACTGATAGTAAAGTAGAGATATGTTACTACTGGATATAGTAGGTCTACTTTTAATAAAAACAAGGTTGATGGCTTACACTTGCACTCTGTGCTGCGGAATTTTCTCAGAATCTACTAATCTTAGGTCTAAAATTATGCTTTTCAGGTAAGCTCACAACTCTGAGGGTAAAACAGAGTTCAGGAAGCTATTGCTCTTTTTTGTTGGCATTTCAAAATGATGACCGCAAGTCAGAAGGCAGCATGGAATTGCTGAAATCAGTGAAAGCTGTTTCAATCCATCCTCTTTCCAAGAACAAGTTTTTGGTACTGGATTCATCTGGAGTGTTGCATGTCTTCAGTTTTTCAACAACACAAATGGGCTCAGGAGCTGCCAGCAAGCAATATTCTGAAAATATTCATACATATCGCTTGGATTATCCCATGAAAGTGCAATTATCTACTGTCTTTTCAGTTACCTCTATAAGTGAGTTCTTTTTCTGAATTTGCTGTCTTATTTCACATTATGGTTTAATTCATTAATAAATATGTTCAGAGTGTTTGTGCAGAGACACAGTATTTTTGGGTTTCAGATGGTGGACATACTGTACATGTAATTTCTGCAGTTGAGACTGATTCCCCTAACGGTGACAATGGAGACATTACCGGAGAAAGAGAGTTAGCAACTATCAAGCTTTCAGGTTGTGGCATTCTCCTAGTTCTTCAATCACACATCTTGTCTTTCAAAATTCAAATATCTTATTCTTACTTAATTTGAGCACCAATATAAATTTTACGTGATGTATAAGTGAATTTGCCTGGCTGTGCATAGTTTGCATTGCTTTACTTTTCATTTGGCTCATGCTAATCTGTTAAATAAAATCAACTGTCAGTTCACAGATGTTTTCCATTGGCTGTTGTGTTATACTCATTTTTTAGTTTATAATTGTATCGTATAGCATGTACACCATAATGACCTTTGCCTCAGTTGAACCTAATTATGTCTTGTGCAGCTATTGAAGCAATCTTTACAAGCGAAAGAGTTCAGGACATTGTATATATCTCCAAGGATTTAGTCCTTATCCTCGGTCAAGGTAAGAGGAGTTTGTGACATATATTCTAGACTCTCAGATATGTTGTGGTCATCTAACATATCCTTTTTTAGCTTGGTTTTGAATTTTTCCTAACATAATATGATGTCCCAGGCAACATGTTTCTGTACGGAACTTCTTGAATTTGGTTGTTTATCATGCGTGGTGAGTATAATCAAATCACATTTTTTCCATCCTTCTATTCTTACAATAATTGCTTCACCATACACCCTCAAGTTTCATTTGATATCAGGTGGATTTATCACTGTTCTTTAGGGCATGGTTCAAGAATTTGCAGCTTTGGATGGGGTTTTGGCTAAAGACAGGATGGGTTAGTTCATTAATTATCAACTGATTTATGTTTCTCTACTTCTGTTACCATTGTAATTTGTTGCCTTCTAATGCTTCCTTCATTACTTCGAACTGAAGTTTTGGTGATTTTGAAGATGAACTTATCCACCTGTCCGTGAAGTCATGAGCTTTACTATTTATTAATCACTGTAAGCAGATGAAAAAAGCTCATGTCTTCCACGCAGAGCAGCAAGAATCAGAAGGTTCATGATTCTCTACCTTGTATACTGGTTTACTACTACATATTTCTGCAACTTTGCAAACTTGCAGTGCCATATTTCTGCTCACCTCATGGAAACTTTTGAGCAGGTGATGCCAGATTATGGACGGACCATGCCGTAATACCCGTTTTGCTCTGCATGCGTATTTTACTGCAAAGACTGGCAAAATTCTTGTTGATATCACTTGGAGAAGAGCAATGCTGCAAAATCTATTCCCAGGCTCAGTTACCGTGGAAAGTGGATCATCATGAGGCCGTTCAGTTATCATACAGCTGGACTTCCGGTGTCGTGGAGTTGAGGTTTGGGCATGTTACTGTAGGGTACCTCGGAAAAGGAATAATGTAGTACTCCTGTAAGAGTTAAGATCAGGCTTCGCTAGATGGAATGCTGAAAGGCGGGACCTTGAGCCATTCCGTCTATCATTGGTTTTTTGTTGCTGCTTTTGTGACATTCCACTATTCCGTCATAGCAAAATCATTCCTGGTTAGAGTAGTAGTGTAATCAGGTAGTATCTTTCTTTTACTTGTTGAGCTTGCTGCTTGCTACCTCGGGCTTTAGAACATCTCTGGCAGTGCTGACAACACTACTTAGTTTGTCTTTCCGTCGGTTCTTCAATAGCCTACCCTCCGTCCAATTAACTGTTGCTCGTTTCATGAGAAATCAAACACAAATCTATTCATTTTTTTTTACGAATTACACAGTATAATGCAGACATATACAACGAACGCACACTTAACCCTACCAAAATGTGTGCATCCTATTTTTATGAGCATCTTTGAAGAGTAGATCGGCAATTCCTAAATACATAATTAGTTTATTCTATTTTTATAATAAATTTATTTAGGCATACAAATTTTACTAATATTTTAGAATCTTTATAATAAATCTATTTAGAGATACAAATGTTAGTGATATTTTAGTTTAAGAAAATATTAATATTTTTGGCACATCCCATTAGTATTATTATATAGATTTTTTTTAAAAAAATTTATAATAAATTTATTTGAATTGTTAATCAATCTACTTTTTTTGTCATGAAATAATATTTTCCTCTCCCTACAAATCATCTGCAATGGAAAAAAAAACCTTGATGAACAGAGCCACAAATATTACTAATATTTACTGGTATTAATACTCTGACGGCACTTTAAACAGGAAATTAAACAGGAAAGAGGAAAGTATACTATATCCACATTGTCGATCTACGTCAAAACTTTTTTTAAGTAGTTCACACGAGGTCTATAGCCCTTCATTTCATGTGATCATACGTGGAACGTACCATCACTAGCCAGTAGTGTCCCTGAACGTGAGGCGGAAGTCTACGTCATCGGCTCGCAGGCGCAGGAACACAAACGACGCGGTGGTGGTGAGGTCCCAACCCAGCACGGCACGAGGTCGAGGAGTGGCGCCGCAGTTTCTTCCCTGAACGGTGACGTGTCGAACACCCTGAGGAACGACAACTCATCGTCGACTTCGTTGCTAGTAGAAACACAATTTGTACGGCACCTTCAGTCCGCTCCGTCGAAGACTCAAAGTCGCACTGGTCAGCCACTCACACGCTTATCGAAGACTCAAAGTTTTACGTGCCTCGTAGCCGCGAGGGCTCGAACTACTCCACCCATTATAGTTACTTATGTCTAAATCTAAATTTTTCACATATAACAAACTGATGGAAAATAGACTGTTGAGGGCCTAAATTAAATAAAAAAGTTGTCAACTATAAATTTGAATACTTTTTCAAGATTTATAACTTTTATTTTGGCTGTTTCTACATTCAAGGTCGTTTATTCTTTTTTATTTTCAGTTTTCTTTTATTTTTTATGCCTCTTTATTCTTTCACATACAACTCGTACTTCTGTGATACATACATGTCCACTCGGCAAGTTTTCTCTTTTTATTTTTTTTCCTTTCCTATATCTTCTTTTAAATTTATTATTTATCTTTGTTTTAAGTTTCTCACGTTCATTCCAGGTTCCGGTTTGTGAGTTTCTCTTCTATTTTTCTTTCCTTTTCTTTTTTCTTTCTGTTTTATTTGATGTTTTATTGATTTTCTTTTTTTTTCTTTCTTTCTTCTTTCTAGTGCGCTTTTTCTTTTTTCTTTTTAATTTCCTTTCATTCCTTTCTTTCATTTGTTCTTTTATGTGAACTTTTATTCTTCTTTCACTTTTCTTTATATTTTTATCTTTATTCTATTCATTTTTTATTTTTATTTATATCTTTATTTTATTTATTTTTATCCTAATTAACTAATTAACTTTCATTCAAGTCTTAATGGTTTTTTTTATCTTTTTTCTTCTATTTATAATTTTATGTTTTACTTTTTGTACAAACACAACAATGTTTACGTAGTATACATATAATGTTCTATTATGTATTTTTCGATGTCCGCGCATAGGAATGTGATATTTTATGATGATTTTATAATACTATACATTGATATCCTAAGATATATTTTGTAATGTTTGGTAGTGTGTTAATCTTTTTTATTTGACTAATTAATTACTTCACTAATTTTATCATTTTTTTTATATTTTCATGATATTTGTGATACTCACGTAGTATACATATGATGTTCTATGCTATATTTAGTGGTGTTCATGTAACGTTAATGCAGTGCTCTTTAATGTGTTTGTGCTGATCAATATCATTTTTTGTTTTTTATTTGACTATGATTATTTACTTCACTAATTCTGTTTTTATTTTAAAATTACATAATACTCCTTTCATATCGTAATTAGAAGTCGTTTTACACAGCATTGTGCATACCAAGGAGTCATTAATTAGAGGGAAGTTTTCCTTCTTTGCCCTTATTTAACAGGCCTGCGGATGCCATCCGTACAGCATTCCTTTGTAGCCCGAGTTGTAAGCTTTCCGCGGCTCGAGGCGAAAGGTGCAGCGTTGGAACCATCGCCCGTGCCTTTTTTTTTTTAGCTGTACGTGTGGAATTTGCATGGCCGCCTCGTTGCTACCTCTTGTCGGGCGGATGGAGTAATAACTCACGCCAATCGCGCATGCGTCTAGCGCGGCGCTAATAAATCATGCGGCCCGGGAGCCCAAGCGCCAGGGGCATCGGCGTCCAAACCTGCGTTCGTGCCGTAGAACTTCTTTTTTGTCAACTTCGTTCAATCTGCAGAACGACTTCTATTTAGGATACCGAGGGAGTATATATATATATATATATATATATATATATATATATATATATATATATATATATATATATATGATGTTTTTGCCGTTAATATGTTGTTCTACGATATATATTTATGATATTCCATATTATATATGTAAAGATTTTTTTTAATATATCCAAGCGGTATCTTAAATTGAAGGATTTATGTAAGAAACACAATTGCGCAATCAAAATTTAATTCTGAAACTCCGTTTAGGAAATATAACCTTTTTAATTTTCAAGTGCTATGCATATGGATGATATCATCAAATTTGTTAAACATGCATGCACTACATGGTCTCTCCAGAAACAATCCAACAAAGTGTAAGGCCCAATAAAAAACCAGCCCAGTTGCTAACACCGCGCGCTACCAGGATTTCTGCGTGCCACCACCGACCAGGGCGAGCGCGACTCACTATTGCCCAGTAGATGTAGCTCGTGTAACTTTAGTAACTTGCGATCGTTTTGGCTCGTCACAAACTCCAATGAGAAACCTATCGGAATATGAAATCAAAGAAATAAACAAATATGATTCATTGACCCGATCTAAAATATTTTGGGGAATTGCTAACGGCAGAGATTATGTGTTTGCTAACACTAGCAGCAAAACTCAATTAACTAATGTACACAGGCAAATGGTTACAACAATGGTTAGAATAAATTAGTCAAATGCCTGCTCCCTATGGAAGGAATGCAGAAAACAATGAAGAAGGGGGCAATATCGACTTTCCTCTGAACTGCTTTCTGTGTCCATTTTTCTTCGCCTCTGCCTGCAAGGGCGAGACTCCCAGGACCACGACGACTGGACTACATTTTGCCACAATAGTAAAGCTACTATACAAGTTGGATGACTTCCGTTCCACTGGAGCAAAATCTCCAATCTCCAGGACAGACAGGACCTCACCTCACGCCATACAATCATCTCGCGTTGGCTCCTGTCATCATCTCCCTTTCTCCATGCGGAGTTGCTTATAAACGGTCATTGCAAAATAGTTACACATCAGAGGGGCAGCAATCTTCATTGATGGTCCGTCTGTTCTGCACACTAATGCCTACAATGATCTGTATATGCATCGACCTTTCTTGCAACTGATGGCTTCTGCAACGTTATATTCACATCAGGGTTGCGCCAGGAAGAGAGGTGGTTGCATCTGCTGTTTGTAATGTAGCAGGCACAAACGTCAATGGTGCCTGCTGTGGTTCACTAAAAAAACCCAGAATGTTCAAAATTTGTCTGCAATTATGAGAAACACCGCACAAGGCACATCAGAAATAAGAACACAAAGATGCAACAAGCCAACAACTATGCTACTATTGATCACTTCATTGGTGGAATACTGAGATGACTAAAAAGAGTAAAAGTTAATATGAAGTTGGTACTGGAAGTACAACCTGTGTAAAACTCGATGTGATCTTTGTTACAACTTTGAATTGATTCTCGCAAAGAAAATTAGGAACCACTTTTATATTTGTGTGCTCAAACCAAAAGAATGATATTTGCATAAAAAAAATAAAAGGCCATCATAGATTCCAGAACTTAGAAAGGAGATAAATCCTTGGAAGAAAATCCAACTACAAAGCATGAATTAAGTACAAAAAGCACATCAAAGGATCTCTCTAAGGGTGAAAGGGGCCTCGAATTATCATAAGCAGAAGCAGGACCCCACCCCCAACAAAAAAAATTGCATTTTCAGCACATTTACCCAGCAAACCAATAAAAATAAAGAAACCAGTAATAGTGTGGGTGACTCAGTTTATAGCACCTTAATTAGAGGCTGAAGTATCTCAAGCCATCAAAAGGGTGTATGAAAATTGAGTAAAAATACTGTGAAGGTCTCGCAGCAAAAAAAAAAAAAAAAAAAAAAAAAAAAAAAAAAAAAAAAAAAAAAAAAAAAAAAAAAAGAGTGAAGGTACCTGGGCAAGGTGTTATGCATATTCCGCTGATTAACAAACGAAGAAAGAGGCGTCCGAAGATTGGGATATTTATTCAACATAAATTCAAGTTGTGGTGGAGGTAGCTATATGTAGCAGCATGAATGGATATCAGTAAAACTGAATAATGGATATACATGAATGTTTCAGTTGCATAACAAGGTATACCTGTAACAAGACATCAAAAGAACGTGGTTGAGTCTGGAATGACAATTTTAAAAACCCAACCCATAGCTTTGGCATTTTCCATATCTGCAGCAAGAAAAATAAATTCGAAGGCTCAGAGCTCAATAAATCAGAACAGAAAACCTACTTAATGGCCTTCCTCCTTGGTTTCTTTGCGATCTTAAACAAGAATAATTTGTTTTGTGTGTGTACCCAAAAAGAATTTTATATCAGCACGCATCAATGATAACTAATCTGCTAAAAAAGGCACAATGGCTATATTAGGTTGCTAAAAATTTCATACAAAAAAAAAAGTGAACTACACACCAAATGAGGTAGAACACTCCAATGGTATCGTATATACATGTTAACCTAGCTTCTTTCGGTAGATACAAATATAGCGATAGAAACAACTTTATGAGATTTTGGTTAAGCTTTGATACACTAAATGAGTTAGAACACTTGAATGGCATTGTATATAAATGTTAACCAAGCTTCTTTCGCTAGGTAAGAATATAGAGACACAAACAACTTAAAGAATATACCGACAATAACTTTATGGGATTTTTGTTAAGCTTTGATATAGCAATGGGTTATTGTTTGCTCAATCAAAAACAACATAGGAAATTAAACAGGTCCTAAAAACAAAGTATGACTGCATGATACACTAGAAATTTTTAGACCTGTTTATTGACGAGCCTGGAGAGTATTCCCATGACAAAATCAACCTGAATAAGTAACAATGGTCAGATGAGCGAAAATTTGAATTACAATGTTCTTCAGACTGCTCTTATGTTCCAAATTATAATATTTGGAAAACGGAAAACAATGTGAACTGGCAAGAATGAGTTGTTCAGAGTTTCTGGAACAAACTATTGTCTTTGTAAACAATATAGAGGAAAAGGTTTATTACAATTATATGCATTTGATTAGCAAATGCATATGTACCGATAGGTTGGTTGGCAAGTTAGCATTTAGATATAATAGTATATTTAAGAGTGTACACATGGATTACAAAAGGAATAGATGAACTACAATCAAGCTTTTTAACAAAAAATAAAAACAGATAAAATTCATTGTTTATAACTCAACAAAATCAGCATACCAAAGCAGGGAAAGCATCAAGTGCTTGAATAACGGTTCTCATAAAAAGAAGAGGAATTGGTATTCTGTCAACCTGCAAGAAAGTTCAACTTATTAGCAAGATGAAAATAAAGTTGCACAAAACTCCAATAGCAGTGGTAATGCAAGTACCAATTGATTGAGTGACTTCTCCAAAACCTGCTGAGTAAATACGGTACGTTGCTCAAAGCAAGCCGTGCAAGCGTCCGTGACCTGAAATGAGTCTCCATTAGCAGCAGAAGAAATTCATGCAATAAATAAAAACACACTCACATATTTGCACAAATCCATGAAGATGCAGAGATGTGGTTGGGTACAAAGTCTGGAATTCAAACAATGTTCCAAAAAAATATATGTTTCTCTCAAGAACTCAATTATTTTGGGAGGCTAATGCAGCATACAAGACAAGGTACTCAGGAGCCATGTTCATTGTGTATAGCATGTCAAAATATTATGAAAATGATATTAAAAACAACTACAGTAAATGGGATTACCTTCTTTAGGGCAACTTTATCTTTTTCAGGGTTAATATCATGAATTGCAATCAGAACTTCAGCAGGAGTCAATGCTGGACCAGTATGAGCAGTTCCCTGTCCAATGTAAACATACAAAATATAAGAGAAAAACTTATGGCTTGCTTAAAAAATAGATTGTGTGTGCATCCTTTTACAACAAAACCCGGGCATCATTGTGTCAACAATAAAATAAACAGACATGCTGAAATAATAAATATGGTGCATCAGATCAGCACTGAAACAGAGAGTCTGCTCATACTTCAATGCTTCGCCCCCATAAAATCTAAAGCTCAGACATGCCTTTGTTTTGAGATAAAAAGGGGGTTCATAATGCCTATCAATGGAGTGCTATAAGCAAAGTAAAATCACCTGTAATATCCGAGCAAGTGCATCTTGGAATCTCTCAAGCGGGAGATCAACTAGCCTAGGAAATATAGGCAATACCTGAGAGCCAGTATAATAAGAGAAAATGTTAAGTGCAATAAAAGAACTTGTCAATTATACCCACTATCCAGAAAAGGTTGAAATCTGTAGTAATGAGAACTGAAGAAAAAAATGCATGATGAAATAATTGCATTTGTTAAGAATCACAGTTTGAAATATTCGACAAAGAAATTGCAATAAGATCAGTAATGATTTCTCAAAATGGCCTTGATCATACTTTTATTTTATCATGTGCAGATTAATTTGCCATTCGGTACTGCCTTCTAACTTCTAAATAAATTTTACATTGATCACAATCTAAATAACCCAAAGTCACTACCAGACAGGGAAGTGATTAATGCTGGAGTAAATATTATTTGAAGCATGTACCTCCTCCTTCAGAAATGAAGGCAGTAAGGGAATGAGAATAGATGCATCCTGCCAGTCAAAAGATTCAGCAAACACGTTAAACAATAACAAACAGCAAACAAGTTACAAGTGCGAACAAGTGAATATGAAGCACAGAAGCAGTACACAACAGTACAATACAACCAGAATTTATGCATACCTTCAGCTTGGTATTATATAATTGTTTGACAGCAGCAACTAGGTCAGCTGAAGGATTTGAATCTTCGGTCAATGTTTGCAGGGTCTTTAAAATGAGAAAACAAACAAAATAAGTTTATGGAACCTATTTGTACTTCCTCTGTCCCAAATTACATCAACTCCTAGAGGTGATCTAAGTCACTATTTTAAAATTTGACAAAATGAAAATAACACCAATATTTATGACATAATATAATTATTTGGTGTCATAGATGTTACCTTTCCTATAAAGTTGGTCAAACTTAAAATAGTTAAGACTTAAGGTGATTCTAGGAATTGATTTATTTTGGGACGGAGGAAGTATTGAATAATTTATAAAGAGAAGTCAGAAACCAAATGTTTACCAAGGTAATAAGATGTTCACTGCCTTCAGGTGGATTATGAATTATGTTCAGCATCTCAGGACATGAGGGCCCCAGATTTCTTATAAGATTGGGCATATGCCAATTGATACACTGCATAAATTTGCACCATGATGAGCGGCCAGTGACGTATTAACTAGTCAATATTTAGAAACCTACATTGCAAAAAACAAAGGCAGCACCTGCTTGACAACTTTTGGAGACCTTCCATAAACATTGAACAGATGTTGAAGAAGACTAGGTCTCTGGAAGAAAAAAAATGCATTTACCACCATCCAAAACGAAGACAGAAAAGAGCAAAGGTACTATTTTCATATGGATACCTTGGTGCAAAGTGCAAAGAACAAAGAAGTACGGCGTTTTGCCTCAGATACAGATACTGCTGACTGTTTTGGTGAAACCGATGATGTCTTGAATGGTCCATTTTCAGAAAACTCAGTATCTGGGATCTGGGGGCCACTAACTGAAGTTGCGTGATTGCCTACCTCAATCTGCTTTCATGAAAACAAAACATTCATCAGTGAAGAAAACAAAACACAGTAACTATTGCGAATAATCTAAACTCTTAAGAAGAAATGAGGTCAACCGTGAAGAGTATCAAAATAATTTAGAGTTACCTCAGCTGTAGATTCTTTCAAGGATTTGAAATTAATATCTGCGTCCACAGTGTGCTCATTAGCAACTCCCACAAGACTGTCTATGGCAAATTGCTCTATTTTTTCTGTTGCATATGTTAGATCATAGAGCCTTTTTGCAACCTACAAATACAATGCATGTGTCACCATTATATAGTGTAGTATTATATCAGGTCAAAACAATGAAAGAATAAGGCAATGCTGCGCCCATACCAATCTAACTGCCTTTCCCCTGACTTCATCTTGAGAGTGGGCAGCACACTGCAAAATGCAAATTCACAACAGAAGATAAGTGCTGCACAGACCAATGTACCAGCCACATAAGAACTTGTACCATCAAGATATTCTCATAAACTGAAAATTATAGTGCAACAAATGTGAGCCATGCATCCCGCATGCCTGCACTTGAGGTTAATGGAGATATTTACACAACGAAGAAATGAAGATAACATAAGTAAACTCAAAAATTGACAAGCAACTTAGAAAAACCTCAATTATATTACTACCAGTGGAAAGGAAACAAGCTAACCTTCAGAGCAATATCCAAGCAAGCATGGCGAAGCGGAGGCCGAGCCAAGATAAGGCTCCGTACAGTTCCCAGGCCTTGGGTAACACGGTCTCCATCCCCATCCTTTAATTGTTGGCTGTTGTCTTCTGACATGCAAAGATCCTCCAGTAATCTAAACGAAGACTCAGGTAGATATGGTGCATCGCATAAAAGTTTGCTAAAAGACTTGTCTGAAGCAGGCAGTGAATCAATCAAGGACCTCGCCTAGAGATGACAACAAAGGAGATGGAAAAGATGTTTCAGCTCACAGAAAGAACATTAATAAGATACAATACTATTATGAGCATGCTTACAAGTGATATAAAGAACTTCTCGTAATGTTTAGAAGTGGAGGTAGAGCTTTCTGGTGAATTAGCAACACTGATACTCTGCAGCTGATACAACACATGCATTGCCAGTTCATACCCCTACAAAAACATATGTGCTTCAGAAATATCTTAGGAGAGGTAAAGTTACCAGTCAACTAATAATATGATCATGATGGGACCCAAGCTTGGTCTGGCATTGACAATTGCAATTCACATGATAAACAGAGCAAGTTTGAACAGCACAAACATAGCTGATACTTTGTATCTGCCTCAAATTTAGACTGCAAAAGCTCCTACAAAATCCAAACCAGCGTTTGACTTTAAGTACATACATAGCATGTATTTTAGAACATTGGTTGAAGCTGTCTGTCTGTTTCAGCTTCTGGATTTTGGCCTACAGAAGACAGCCAGGAGCTGAAACAAACTGTGCCTTAGGAGCATTAACTCAACTTAATGAACGCAGAACGCAGAAACTAACTCAAGGTTAGCAGAAAAGGATGCGTGGCTAAAAAAGAAACAAGATCACTTCGACAAGTGAACCCTAGTCATAACAATTGCACACATGTATATGAAAAGTAATTACCAACCTGTCTACGATATATTCAAGCCATTTTCACTCCAATAAAAAATAATAACCTGGTATCAATTTTAACATCTGAACTAACATCTCACGAAATAATATAATCTGTGTGCATTAAATCCTAACAAACAATAACGAATTCAGATACTCAACTCAGCCAAATGCAAATCCCTAGTAATTTGATTGAAAAGCAAGATGTATCTGCTGTAGTTACAGCAATGCTATCAACACCAAACAGTGGATATAATTCATTATTACTGAAGTACCTTCTGATCATGAGAGTGAAAGATAATGTGCCTCTGAATAAAATCCATAATGTTATCATCATCAGCACTCTATGAAGACAAATTATGGGAAAAGCAGTGTTAGACAAAATTACTCAAGCAACATAAAATATTTGCAGCAAGTAAACAAAAGAGATTTTAAAAAATGGAGTTACTAAGGGTGTGTTTGGCTGCCGCTGCAGCTGGGGCCACGCCGCAAGCGCGGCAGACATAGGCCGCCCAACTACTGGCGAGCTGCGGCATGGTTTTTGCACTACCAGCAGCGGCACGCGCCCAAACTGCGGCAGCGTCGTTTGGCTCCCGCATGGTGCCGCATGTGCTGCGCAGTGGCCTGACTATAGAGTATGTATACTAGACTACAGATTACAATTCCAAAATGATACCTGCGCAATCAAATGGGCAAGCAAAGAAAATCTGGCATTGAGACTATTTTCCTTGTAATCATCAAGTATCCGCCCAATGGCTAGTTTGTTAATTGAGATTTTCCCTTTTTCACTTAATTCCAACTGAGATGTAATGACTGGCAAGTCATGATTAGTGTCCTCTGGTGTTGATGCCTCTGGAGCAGGTAAAAAGGGGTCAACCTCTAAATCCATACCATCAGATTCGTCAAGTGAAATAGCTTCTGAAGACATGGGTTTCACCATATCTTCATCAACATCAGAAGAATGAATCCTGACATCCACTGGTGCCTCGACTTCAAATGTCGGCTCCGGTTCAGTGGCAACATCCAGGAGCTCCGACTTGTCTTTGGCAATTGCTTGATTAGGTTGAGGAGCTAAGTGATGTTCATCTTCATTTTTTTGTAAATCTCCTGAATAATCCGAATAGTTTTCAGCCTTCACAGAATTGGAGTAGAGTGTGTTTGACAGATTATCTGTTTGATGCACACTATTGGTTTCCATCTTCACCTGCATCGAATTTACAGCAGAAGGTGAAACTATTCGCCGTGGATCGAGACGACGAGGGTCCTGCAAGACATCAGCATCTCAGAATAGGCATTTTATGTTGACTACATAAAACACAACCTGAAAAACACCAAAAGATAGATCATACCCTTCTTGGATCACGCTTAGCATCATGACCGCTAATCATAACAAAGGCATCAGATGGAGAGATGCTGACTCCATCTGCTGTGGTTGTTGTTTGTGCAGTGAACAGTGCAGGCTCTGAAATGGCTGGTAGGTTTTGTGTTAGGAGACCAGAGGAATATTTAAAATTCAGTTGCTGGACACCGTTGTTTGTTGCTAAATGAAATGAAGCTTCCGGTAGATGTTTCATTGTTTCTATCACAATGTCAGCCATGACATCTGCCTCTACTGTTGAGACAAGAATACCCAAGGATTCAGCTCCTCTCTCTCCTTCAGCAAGTAAAGCACCAATCATTTCAATCATCTTCTCGACAGGAGAGACGTCATTATTTAATATGGATGGAGCAGACGAATAACCCACACTGGCATCATTGTCAGCCTGTGTATCAGAATAATCAGAGGATCCCAGAACTGGCTGATTTGAAGTGGCAGACATGTCAAATCTTGCTCTCTTAGCTATGCCATCTGACGCAGTAAGAGTATCACTCGATCGAGTAGCAGGTTTCTTCCGATTAATATCTCCATAAGGCATCTCCCATGATGTAGACTCATCCTGCAGCATAAGGGGAAAAAAACTACGATTCTTCAGAAGAGAAGAAACAATTTATATGCTTATCGAGGAAGCATAGTTTTCACAGGTATACATGTACAATCCATCGAGTAAAACTATATAAGCATGAAAATATATACCTTGCTAGCACGAGAAGCACGCTCTATATTTCTAGAGATCTTCTCTGCCTGCCTAATATTTTGTTCCATTGCCTCACCAGGGCTGAGAACACGCAGCCGCCTTACCAATGTGTCTTTAGACTGTCAAAAGAATAAAGTCTGCTTAGCTTGGCAAGTAATATGCATAAAGAAACAAATATAGATATGTAAATCCTACACACATTTAGGAAAAGCAATGCAGGAGCAGAACTGATGTAAAATTTCTCAAAAGAAAACAAGATGCCTCCAAAAAATAGCTCATAAACATATTAGTCACTTTTATTAAGTTACAACAGCAAACACAAGCAAGCAACCAAATTAAGAAGAGGAAGGGAGGGGAGTAGGGGTTGTCTCCACGGTAGTGACTCCCTGAAAGGAAACTAGACAGCTCAGACCAGACACCAGTTTGAGTTTAGGTGGCGTTTGGATAATAGGCGGGACAGGGATAGGGATATACGATTGGATATGGATAGGCAGGTTATGGACTTCGAATAAAGGTTCAAAGACCAAACCAGCGTCTGGATATCGGATTTGGGTATCCATCCATCCACATCTCCACACGCACTCGCAAAGCGGCGGGTGCTGGAGTGCATGCCTCGCGCACGAGCGAGGTCAGGGTGGCTCCGGCAAGCCAAGCGCAAGCGAGACGAGTGCCCTGCAAGTGTGGCGGTTTCAGAGCCTGCGAGCACATGTCCTGGGGTCGCTGTAGCCTCCTTGTCTGTGCTCGCGAGATGTGATGCAGCCGCGGCCAACCTGTCCCCACCGCTTCCCCCCAGTCGTTTCCCAGAGTAACCCACCCTCCTCGTCAGGATGAGATAACCTCCACATTTCCCTTTCCCACTGCTATAGGATATCCCTTTCCCTCTACCCAAACATAGGTTAGGGTTTACATGTCCCATATCCCATTTCCACCCCTCATTTCCCACTTCCCAAACGCCACCTTAGTGGAATGAGTCTA
Organism: Eremochloa ophiuroides; assembly: GCA_038502445.1. NCBI lineage: Eukaryota > Viridiplantae > Streptophyta > Magnoliopsida > Poales > Poaceae > Eremochloa > Eremochloa ophiuroides. Next base: position 62,572,718 of record JAHLJS010000006.1, read on the forward strand.
CAAAAACCCAATGTCATACATTCAAATCCTATAGTACATGATTCCATTTTTCTTATCATAACTCCAACTTTGTTAGTATCACCTTTTTTGACCACATGAATCCATATTAAGATTGAGCATAAAGATCTGCTTACAAAATCAGCTTTTAAAGTTTTGACAAAGTTCACATAGATTTATAATTCAAATCTACTAGGGCTGAATCGTGTCCTCAATTTACATATGAGCTTCATGCATCAAGGCATATTTACTATCAACCATCATATTTGTACTACCAATCCATTAGTTAATTGACCATAATTTGGTGTAATAACATATTAACATGCTAGCCAAGTTATACTTCCTCAAACAAAAATCAACCATAGCAACATTTTGAAAATCTTTGAGCTGTATCGTGGCATGAAGTATGTAAATTAAATTAGATAAACATAATCTACAAGTGTAACCTGTAGATGTGCTAACCTCAATCATTGCCTGGTGCGGACTACGTAGAAACCCCAAAAAAGCTGCTCTTACAGCATACCGCAGGCTTGCTGAATGTGCCCCCTTTGCAGTCTCCAAGCCAGGGTCAAAATCAAGCAACACTGGCAACACGCGGTCATAGTAAATTGGTCGAATCTTTACAACTGCTGCAAGACTGACAAATGCCATATATTATATTTCAGAATAACAAATAAATATATCTCAAACAGCTATGCATCCTTGTAAGATAAACGGCACAAATGGATACAGTCTCAAGCTTCAAAGATACACTCCATCTGTATGCATAGCTGGGCTCACAGCAAGCAAGCAAGGAACCGAACACACAAGCACACACAAAGGTCAAAACCTATGTATAACAAAAAAAGTAGGATACCAGTCAATCAGCTAAAGTAATTCAATTGCTCCATAATTCAATATTCAAGATAAACATGTGGATAGCTAGGAACTGATGTTATGCATTAAATAAATTCAGGTTCATCTTCATACACAGAGGAAGCTAGTTCAAACAGAGAATAAAATGGCGGAATAGTGGGAGTGTAATGAATCACTTCTGCTCAACATATGTGAAAAAGCCGGTAGAAATTCTTACGAATTGATGGTGCCAACTAGGAAGGACCCTCGATGGGCATAAGCTGTTCGCAGAATATCCAGGAGGTGGAGAAGAGCTCTATGTGCATCAGCTTCCAAAACAGCAGCATCAAGGCTAGGATGAAATTGAGATAATCGTGAAGTATCAAATCTCCAGTTTTTTCCTGTATAGAAGGTGTACTTGTCAATGTGGAAGCCATTTTTCCTCAAAAATATATTGCCCATTTACTTGTTACTATTAATCTAGAAAATGGTACCTTCAGTTGGCTGTACTTGGTCACTGTTGGCTTGAGGTGTGCAACACAAAATCCATGTTTCAACGAACTTTAAAGCTAGTAGTTTAGTTGCAATAGGGCCTGGCTGTTACATGTCACAAGCAATAGTGTCAGCCAGTAAACCTAGAAATCACAGCACCAACCATTGCATCTGGTCACATATGTCATTCTTTGTAAAGTTTGTTATACCCTCAGGTAGCACCGCAGTAAAGTACAATAGTATCATCTAAGGACTTGAGATATTGCATAAAACAAAGGGGGAATATAACAACTAAGACCTCACACTTGAAGAGTTTTAAGTAATTCCATGATGTGTCGACTTCTCACAACAGCAATTGCACATATTGCATGTATAAAAGCACAAATTACAATTAAACAAACCTCATTCATCACACCACAGACTGCATCTTTGAACTGCTTCATCCAAGACCACATGTCTTCAAGCCAAGCTTCAAGTTTTCCGCACTTGTTAACCTAGATTTACAATTACATTAGAAGAGTGAGTACCAGGGATGATTATAGTGAGTTACAAATATTTAACATCAAATCAAAGCAGGACAAATATGCCAAGAAAAGAAACTGTTCAGATTTATAGAATCCAGATCCCAGACAGTGCATCATATTTTCCAAAGAGAAGGGGACAATGCCATGAGTTTCATCTGAACCAAAGCCCAACTTAAAACGTTGTCACATTATGTCTTAGCTTGTACATTTCATCACAAATTATCCTTGTAAATTAGCCAAACAAATAGCAAACAATCTAACCTACTGGTACTGTGTGCCTCAATTTGTTGATAAAATTTCAACAGTTCTTGATAGTTGGAATTCTAGATATTGCAAAGTAAGAAATCAGTTCAATTTCAATTGTAGCATGTAGTTTAGACTCAACAGCACAAAATGTAAATTTAGAGCTTGATGTGTAATTCATAATCCGATGGGGAACATTTATCTACACAAGCTCAGAATCAAATGTTTCACAAAAAGAATATGTTGCTCAAATACCACTACCCAATTCTGACAATCCTATTAATGCATGGATATGATAATGTATACCACTAGGAAGCACCACTTTATAGCCAACTTGACAATAAGCTGAACAAAGAATTTATGATACTCCTTCAAATCAAATATTTAACTGGATGAAGATGGGTGTATTCCTTTTTCATGGCAATATGAATAGTACAAGGAAACTACAGTACATTTATTATCACTTTAATGCCGACATGAATGTTTGAGATATTTAAGGCAAGGTCACTTTTTTAATTGACTTTTCTCAGATATACTGAAAAAAACACAAAATTGTCATATGCAAGTCTCTGCCCCTACTATTCCCCCCAGTGTTTTCCAAGAGACAGCGTAGCAAATATAAGAACAATTGGGAATAACAATGAGTGCCAGAATGAATGAACGGTGGAAGCAGAGTTCACAAGGATTTGGAGGTTTTGGTCATTGGGCAGTCATTGCAAATAACTGAAATGTTTGATCTCAATGGTAGCAGAATAAGTTATTTGATCTTCAGTTCTTTGATGATCACAAAAGATGCATGCACTCGACATGCCAAAAGTCGAGAACAGACAAAAGTGCTTTCATCAGCAGCACTTTATGATAGTCAATGTCTGTTACTTTTCTGCATGAACTGACAAAGTAGAAACAGGTAAAAACAAAAGAGTGCTGGATTTTACACTGCCTTCAATAGTAAGTCAATCAGAACATGCATCGCAGCAAAATGCTTGTCATTTGGAGTTTAAGAACTCTTTGTATGAAAACTAGGTTTTATGTTAGCAAATAGGCATTTCTTGTAGCGTAGTTTTTTCAACCGGATGGACTTTGTGAGACGCTCCCGACACAATTAAGATAAGCAAGTAACTTCGTCAAATGACCATAGCAACATCACCACGGTAGGTAGTTACAACAACAGTGGATTTATTCATTAATAAATATCTGTTTTACAAAGAACAACCTGTAGTGTCATCTCTTCCAATACAGCAGCAAATAAATTTGTCCCACTAGCTATAGATTGCTTATTGACTGCAGGATCATCATGCTTCAAAAATGACAGCAAATTTGGCATCAGCACAACCAAATCTTCTGTAACATTTGTGCCAAGCTCTCTCAGCAATCTGTCAGAAAGAAGCAGATCCATGAGAACCACCACAATAATTTTTCCAAGCAGAAAGCAAGGAATACACAAATAAACAGAATTTCTTTTTCTTAATTCACACTAAGATAAACATCATGTCCATTTTTTCACTCCAATCAATTTCAGCAAGTTATCCACAGCAGATCAGGGGCAAAGAATACAAACTCAAATCAGAAGCCATCAAATCCAACATACAGATTTAAAGATGTCCTTGAAACAAACTTTGCTTTGACCAAATAACATTATATATAGTATCATGAATCACGAAAACTTCAAATGTCTGGATATCCCACACATGAATTTTTCCTCTCCATCATTCCAAAGCTCCATCATTCAACAAATTAATGAAAACCATATCAAAACATAACTTTGACACCAATGTGTTGCCCTCCTACCAGATGGCATCAGCAAAGTTCAGCTAAACCAACTGAGCATTCCTCTGGCATATTGTCAGATTATGCAAAAAAAACTAAATTCTCCATTCCGTTGCAGATATTAAGTTCCAACTTAGACGACCAAATACCTAGAGGCCCCTCAGGAGGCCAGCTGTGCAACTAACAAAAATCACAACTTAGGCCAAGCCCAAGCTTATAAAAATCTCACAAAAACAGTAGCATGTCAGATCTACGAAGGTTACTAATATAACAATTTGAACAACTTCAATCACGTTGACACAACTAAAAATAGTCACGAGTCCCAAAATTCATGAAGATAGCGGACCTAACCATATGGAGAAATTTCAAATTTAACCCCGATTCACGTGCCTTTCAATATTTAACCCTATGCATGCGAATTACTTCAATATAAGGGATTTTCGAGATTTCCTTTCCTTTCGAGATTTTAATACAAAAATTCGGTTGAAGGGGAACGACGCCCTGTAAATATTCCAGGCTGGATTCGTTATCTAATTTGAATAAGCTCCTGTCAACCGGAATCGTTCCTGGCCCGGTTTCAGCTAAACCGAACGAGCCCTAAAACAATTTCGCCAGATCGCCTACGAGTTGGCATCACTCAGTATTATGGATACGAAAGCACATGAAGGAAGGCCCTGGGGCTCACCTTAGGGCACGAGACGAATCGAAGCGGGGCGAGGAGACATCCCCGCGGTCTCCCAGCTGCGGCGGAGGCGGCGCTTTGGCGGCATCGCCTCGCGGCGGCGGCCACCGGGAGCCGTCCGCCCCGAATTCCATGGGCTTGGGGCCTAAACCCTAGCTCAGGGGCGGCAGGGCCTCGCGGGCACGCGGAGGGATAGCTAGGGCACGAGACAGCGACTGCGAAGTAAGCAGCAGCTACTGGGTCGAGATAGGGTTTGTGTTCGGCGGTTGCCGCAGGCCGCGAAGCAGCCGACGCGGCGGCTGGAGGAGCAGGGCAGAGCGCGGCCAGGCGACCGCTCAGGCGACGGAGTGGAGAAGGCCGCTGTTGTGCACGATGTTATAGCGCGAAGGACACCGACACGTGGGACCGTTTGTGGTTCTACAGAGCCCTAGTTTGGAACCGTGGGCCGACGCGCCAAAGGTGCGCGGCGCCCCGTGTTTTTTCTATGTCCCGCGTCCCATAATGGGCCCTTAAAGGGAACGAGTAATTGGTCTGCGTGCGTAAATAAAGCCCATTGTTATCCGTTGCTACGTTTTCTTTCAGCGTCTTCCTTCTAAGCTGTACACACTCCGGCTCGGTGCTCATAGGATAGCATTAATGTATGTGTATTCTCAGATGTGAGTGTACGTGTGTATTGTAAACGTCTATATTATATTATGTAATCTAAAAAAAGATATCATAGATTTTTGAGATACTCTGTTTGGTTGAACTGAAATTTGGATAAAATGAATTTTACGATTGAATTGTTGTAAGAGAAAAATATTATTCTGTGACTCAAAATAAGTTGAATGGAGCTCAAAGGAATAAAAGGTCGGTGCCATGGTAAAGGTAACGCAAATAAAATTAGTTCAACAGTATATTCCATCGCTAACGTCTGGAGCTTTCGATCATTTATGTTCTCCACACCAAACAACTCCTTGTTAGATATTTAAAAGTATCAATTTATAAGTCATTTGACTTTTTTAACCTTAAGTTTGACCACTCGTTTTATTCAAAAAGTTACGCAAAAAGAGTTTAATTTAATTTAATTTTGAAAAAATTTTATTAATAATGCAGGTCATAACAAAAAAGTAATGTTTTGCATAAAATTTCAAATAAGACAAGTGGTCAAATTTGGAACAAAATAATTAAATGGCTTATAAATTGATACAAATGGAGTATATAATATCTAGTCTAGAAAAGTCATATCTACAACTACTTATTAATATTAATCTTAATTTGTATCTACAACTATGTCTACCTAATATGTATCTATATCTATAACTGACAATAAAGCGGTAAAAATTTTCCCCTTTTTTTTATTGGCTCCCCTAACTACCATGTAATGAAAAGTTTATTGTGCCCGCGCTTATATGATTTATGTTTATAAGAGTTTGAATAGATTGTGTCTCGATATAGAGTTTAATTCTTGCATCACTTCCGCGTGATAGTCTCACACCTCGTTCATGAGTCCTAAATTTTTCTCAAGTTCATGTTCTAATCTGGAATGGCCTAATAGTTATTCGTTTTTTCCATCAAATAATATCATTTTTATTATAAATATTAAAATATAATAAAATATAATAATATTAATCTTTAAACCCTTAACCTTTTCATAAAAGAAAAAAAGGAAAAATAGCTATAGAAGGGAATACGAGAGGCGAACGGTAAAAAGAAAAAAGTAAAAACGATGTGGATAGAAAGGGGGGCAATCACTTAGTATATGTAGGAAAGAAATAGAAAAGAACAATAATGAATGTATGAAAAAAGAATAGGAATAAAAAAGAATAGTAATTAATAGACTTCATCACAGAATCATTTAATTTATAGGGAAAAAACAAAAATAACAATGGAATGCTATAGACTCCTTTGATTTGAAATTCTTAAAAAACATGTTTTTAGATGGGAAAATAGCACAAATATAAATAAATATGCAACACTTCCATTATTGTGTTTCATTAACTTTTTTCTTCCATTGCAACGTACGAGTATGTTTGCTAGTAGGAAAAAACAAAAATAACAATGGACTGTCGTAAACTCATTTGATTTGGGACTTTTAAAAGACCACATATTTAGACCTGAAAATAGCATTACAAAAATAAATAAATATACAACACTCCTATCATTGTGTTTCATTAACGTTTCTTCTACCGTTGTGATGTGTGGGTATATGTGCTAGTAATAATAATAAGCTAATATTTATCTTTGTTTATTTTAGGGGGTGGTAGGTGTAGTTTTCTTTGGCCACTAGCAAAAGGAAGGGTTACTAGAAGATTGTATCTCAGTGTCGGTGTTTTACGACCCATAGCCTGTCATGGGGGTGAAAGGGTCGATATGGCGGACTAGAGGGGGGTGAATAGTCCGACAAAAATTAATCGCAGCGGAAATAAAACCTAATTGGTTCTAGCGACAATTCACCCCTCTAACTAAGACTTTAAGCACCTTGCAAAAGATCCTACCAAGAAGCAAAGATGCAAGCCTAACTTGAGCTTCCCTAAACCGTTCTAGCGCAAGGCCACACAAACCTAAGCACTAGTACTTTAAGCACGGGGGAGCTCCTACCAACTAGCAAGCAAAAGTGCACTAAACACCTACGCTCACTACGTGCTCAATGACAAGGATACACAATTCTAATCAAGGAGCGCAACTTGTTTAGTTACACAAACTAAATAAGAAACTACTTCTAAACTACACAAACTAAGAAGGTGAGTGGCAAACTACGCAAGCTAACTGGTTTCATAAGAGCAACTACAACTACACAAGTAAAATAATGCACAAAGTAAAGGACTTGTGTGGAAGGGAGCAAACCACCGCGAAGGATGGGAAGATGTTGATGCGGTGATTTATTTCCCGGAGGTTCACTTGTTGCCACAAGCTACGTCCTCCGTTGAGACAACCTCCAAGGTTGCCGCCGGTCCTCTTGCTAGTTGTGACCCTCAAGTCACACTCTCCCACGTGGAGTGTTTACCACAAGCTCTACAACTTGACTTGGCTATACCACTTGTCGCTCTTCACGTCTCGCTCTACTAACGATACTCGTCGCAATCTCCCACGGGGTGAGCTCCAACCCCTCACAAAGTTTCTCCGGAGCCAAACACAATCTTCTTGCTTGCTTCGACGGAGCCTCTCGCCACTAAGCCGTCTAGGAGGTGGCGACCTCCAAGAGTAACAAGCACCACCGGCTTGCAACTCGATCACCCAGTGCCACTCAAAGCAATCTCACAATGCAATGCACTAGCGATCGATCACTCACTTCTCGAATGTGAATTCTATGAGCACAACTGAGTTGGAGAGCACTAAGCCATGCACAAGTAAGGGAAACACATTCTCAAGGTGCAAGACACCTCTCACAGCCGGCCACACACTCCTATAAATAGCCTTCAAGCCAAAGGAGCCGTTACCAACTCAAACCGACCGTCGGACCGAGCGTTGGACACTCGTACGCGCAACCGTCAGACTACTGTTCATGATCTGACGCCTTAGATTTGCACCACGTGTCACTAGCCGTTTGAATCCGACCGTTACCACGCTCTAATGGCTCTCTATGAACGTCCGACCGAGCGTCGGACCGGAGCGTCAGACCATTGTTTAGGGTCCGACGGTCTACAGAGAATTTTCCCGAAAGTAAAATAGCGTCGGACTGTCCCAGGGTGGGCGTCGGACTATATCTCCAAGGTCCGACACTTTAGCCCCTTCGAATGGCTGTTTTTAGAGCATCAGACCGAACCGTCGGACTGGTCCGACGCTTAGCGTCGGACTATTGTTTCACAGAGTCCTACGCCTGCCCCCGTTCGGTAAAACGGTGATATCTCTTAGCTCCGAACTCCAATTTCGATGATCTTAGATATTTTAGAAAGCTTATTCAGAGGGTTGCACAACCCACATGATTCTTGATCCAAAACTCAAAGGATAAAATTAGTTTATTCATCCAAAATCCAACCAAGTTTCCTGCGAACTTGAAACTTCCACCCTTTTGTAAATGTGCCAACTCCAGAGTGTTTCACTACCTTGTGCATGTGAGTTAGCATTTTCACAATCATTTTTCAAAGGATTTTTCACTCTTTTCACCATGCCACTCGATCCTATCAATGCATGCAAGTTAGATCACTCAAGTGGCACTAGATGAACGATATGCAAACAAGTTTGCCCCTCTTGATAGTACGGCCATCTATTCTAAGTCTTGTCAAGCACTTCTCTACTCAACCTTAGATCGATGAAAGGGAACTGCCCTATGGTTATACATTTGCCTTGCGCTTTCCACTCCGATCACCGTCTTCATCACCGTCTCCGACACCATCGATGCCGGTGCAACACATGCATCAACACGTCATGAATGATATGATACATTTCATATCATCGCGTGGCTTTTGGTCCATCGATCCTCGACTTCACTTGCTCTTCACCCTTTCTTCGGCCTCCAACGCCAAATCTTGCTTAAGCCTCCTGACACTCGGTATCAACGGCTTCAAAGCCTTCAACTTGCCCTTTACTCTTGCAACGAGTCCATAAAGCCAAGTCTTGTCTTGATCTTCTCCACCTAGCCACATGACTCCATGTCATGTCTTATGTGCATTAAGCTCCTTCACCATCACATGTGTGAGCTAAGCAATCATCCCTAGCCATTTTTATCTCCATGGCATAGTTGCTCACACACATGTACCTGTGAACTAGTCACCTGTGTAATCATCACTTAAACACATATTAGTCTACCTAAGTTGTCGTGAGCAACACAAAGCTCCTCATGTGAACAACATGGTCTTTTACCAAATTCTCATGAGCAACACAAAGCTCCTCATGAGTCAATTTTAACTCCTCATGTGAACAACTCATGACATAAAGTAGATGCTTTTGTTGTTCACATGTGTTCTTTAGAAAAGAGTTTTCATTTGCCAATTTCTTTGTTTTGTTCATCTCTTTTTGTAAAGCATTAACGAGTTTGCATATAAGCTCAAAATTTGGATCATCACAATTAACAATCACATTACCAAGTGATACCTTGCCGCCACCGAGTGACGTGTAGCTATGTGATGAGGAAGTAGAGCTTGTTGATGCATCACTCTCGTAGCCATCATCTAGTGAGCTTGAGGTACCATCATCATTGGCATCAGTTGTGGCTTCATCAACTCCCCTGTCAAGTGCTTTTATGGTATGATCATCATCACCATCACTTGACCAAGCGGAGGAGCAACTCTCCGCAATCACCGAGTTGTGAAGGTGCTCAATGTTGACGGTGGATAACGTCAACTTTTATTAGAACTTTAGATATGAAAGGACACATGAATACACACTAGTCTAGGGTTTTAACTGACAATTTCTATGAGTTTTGGTGATTTCATATTTTCCAGAGAGTATTCTAGAAAAGGATTAAAAGAGGGTTTAAAGTGCTTAAAAGTCACGAAACGTGTCACGGACGAAGACATCGCGTATTGGACTACTAAAAGTATCTAAAAGACACCGGAGCGGAGGCGGGGCCCAAAGCCCACAAGGTGGGGCCGGCCTACCCCCTAGGCACGCCGCCCGGCGCCCTAGGTCAAGTGGCAGCCCTCCCCTTCTGGAATCTTCCTCCCACGCTTCCTCGGCACCTAAGTAAAGCATCTCTACGTCGATCTAAGGTCGGTTTGATCCGACGGTGCACATAACATGAGACGCGGATCGATGATATGGCGGTTCCTTATCCTTTACTCCACCTCGGTGAAAGACAAAGTTTGGTTTTGATAATTAATGACATCCTAAAGACTAACCTAGATTGCTAGTGATGGCAAGGTTTTAGGTTGGTCAATCCATGGTGGGAAGCATAAAGGAAAATGGTGATGACTAAAGGAAGGCTTAATCATGGAAGGAGCAAAGGTGATCAAGTGAGAAGGCAAAGGTATAATCCAAATAGGTTTTCCTTTTGGTGAACAAGACACCTAGTGGGTGTGTTCACATTTAGGATAGATAGCCGACTATTAAGGGGAGAACGAGTGTTGGATTACTTTCAAGTGCTCTAGGTTGCATTTCATTTGCATTGAACTAACACAACCTAGAGATCAAAGTTAGAAACTCTTGAAAAATGTTTGTAAAATGCTAACACACTGTGCACAAGTGTTGAAGACCTTGAGTGTTAGCAAATAGAAGCAAGGGGTGAGAAATAGACTTGAAAAACCCAGAGAAGTGAGCGTCGGACTGTTAGCAGGGGCAGCGTCGGATTATTGCCCAGAGTCTGACGACTAACCCTAGTTCTGGCCAATGGAGAGCGTCAGATGCTCGGTTAACGAGCGTCGGACCATTGCTTACTCTAGTCCGACGGTGCCGAACAGCGAGGTGTGACGCGTGGCGCAATCTGAGAGCGTCGGACGCTGAAGCTTAGTCCGACGCCGAGCATCGGACTCTGTCCGACGCAGTTCTCGGTTTCAAACCTCTCTGAAAGCGTCGGACTGTGGTGATTATTGGTCCAACGGTGGCCGAGCTGTGTCTCGTCTGTAAGAGTCGGACAGTCCGACGCCTGGAGTAGTGCGCGCGTCGGACCATCAGCTTGAGCATCCGACGGTTGGAAAAACGGCGCGAGAAGTAGCAGTTGAGATCCAGTGGCTGCGGTTGAACGAGAGTTGACACGTGGCAGCCATCCGAGCGTCGGACGCGAAGGATTAGTCCGACGGACTCAGTCCGACGGTCGGTCCGACGCCCTGAAAAGTGTGATAACGGCTGTTTTTCAGTGGTTAACGGCTAGGATTGCACTTAGGGGTATTTATACTCCTTCACTAGTCACTTGGTGATAACTCTTGCACAATTGAATCATTTGCATACTCTTTGTGAGCATCCTAAGCCTCCCACTCACTCACTTGTTCATCTTTGATCATCTTTGTGAGTTGAGTGATCCTCAAGTGCATCATTGCTTAGTGAATTGCATTCTAGAGCACTTGAGAGCAAGCCAAGGCTGAGTTCTTATTCTCTTGAGGCATTGCCGTGTCCCTAGCAGCTTGGAGGCAATTCCGGTGTGAGGTTGATTGGAGATTGTTCAAGCCCACACCGAGGTGATTGATTGTGAGAGGTTTTGTTGTTATCCTCGGCGGAGTGCCAAAACCAACTTTAGTGGATTGCTCGTGGTTGATAGCCACTTCTCTTGTGTTGGTGAGCGGCTCCCGGTGAGGGATTGGCGTGTGAAGCCTAGCTCGCAATCCACCAAGGAAGACCGGTGCCACAATGAGGAGTAGCATGACGGCGATCACATGAATTTCGGTAAAAAATCGAGTGTTTCTTGTCTTCTCCACCATCGAGTGGACTATTGGCTTTCTTGTATTCTATTGGGTTTGATCATTTGGTTTTCATTTTGGATATATCCCGGTGATTGGTCTTCACGGCATGCGGACTTCACTTCAATCAAGCCCATCGGTATAATCCTCACGATGTCTCTTCCTTGCGCTTAATACTTGTTTAGATGCCATCTCCTTAGGTTCGGGGGAGTTGGTTTCTTGCGTGTTGAGTGCTTATTTTTGTAAGTAGCATATCTTGATAGGTGGCTTGCATATAATAGTCTAGACCTAGCGCTTTGTCTCGTTTGCTTATCAACTAACTTGTGGTCTAGTATTTTGTTAAAATTTTTAATAGGCTATTCACCCCCCTCTAGCCTATACGGTCTTTTCACTCGGCCTATATGATGACGCCCCAAGGCCCCTCCTAGAGGCATTCTACACCCCGGTGCTTCATATTCTCTACATAAATTAGGGTTGCGGTCCCTCTAGTTGATCTAGTTTTAGTTCTAGTTCATCTAATTGTAGCAATTAGGAGAGACTAGTTCATTTAGATCTAGTCTTGTTTAGAGATTAGAGAGATAGAGTAGGAAAGTAGAGATTTTGGAGGAATTCCGGCCTGTCGGTGCTTCTTCGTGGCTGTATTCTTCTGGATTCAGCTTCCTCGCCCGGAGCTGCATTCTGAGGTACTTTTGTATTCAACATTCTAATTCAAGTAAGCAGTTGTTCTTATTTGTTTTTTAAGTTTGCAACTCATATTGAGTGCTTTGATCTTTAGGACCCTATAGATTGAAGTAGTATTTCGTAGTGTAGGCGTGGTGTCTAGACTACGTTTACTTGTGAATGTCCCCTGATTGGCCGGATAGTGGTAGTTCGCGTAGGTGACAGCTACGTTGAGTCGTCTGTAGTCCACTTCCCATTGATAGGATCGATAGGTGTATAAGTGCTTGGTAGGAGAGAACTCTGATTTCTGCTCTTATTCAGGTCACTGTCCAGTTAAAATGGTATTATACAAAGCTCACTGGTTGTTGGAACTAGATAGTCAATAGTTATTTCCTCTTTCTTAATATTATCTAGCCTAATTGTTGGGTTAAGTCTATAGTCTTGGTCATTATCACCTACTGTTCCCTGTGGATACGATATTTAAGATGGAAGCTTTTTCCGTTCTCTTTGATTGGAAGAGCTAAACGGTGGTATAATCGAGCCGTAGGAAGTATGCAAGGGGAATGAGAAACTTTGTGCTCTGAATTTTGTTTATATTTCTTTCCCATCCATAGAGTAGTTAACCCTCGAAAAGAGGTTCTAACTTTTAGGCAACTAGAACAAGAATCTCTTAGTACATCATGGGATCGATTTAATGAACTTTTTACATCTGGCCCTAACCTTGGTTTTCCAGACCCAGTACTTATTCAACATTTTTATTTGGGTTTTACCAAGAATTCTAAGAAATCCATTGATTTATCCTCTGGAGGAGCCTTTCCTTATTTGCCTATAAGTAAAACTAGAGCTATGATCAACAAGGTTGCTCAACCGAATTCTGAGTTACCTGAGGAAGAGAAGAACTCATCTCCCGAACAAGAAGAGGAAGTTTTGATAGTGAAAACGCAATCACTCCAATCCCAAGATTTAGCTGTCAATCATAAACCATCGAAACCCCACTTTGATGATTTAGACTTCCAATTAGCTAAGATGCTTGTAAATCAAAGTAAATCAGATCTTCTTATAAGAGCATCTTGGAAAAAGTGTTGTCAACTTCCTTTCCCCCTGAAAAACACTGGGAAGAATACAGGGATGGTATGTCTAGTGATGCCATAGAAGGAAAGCCAAACCACATAGGAATCAATTCTATCTTCTCCCCTTCTATGCCTACATTAAATGTCTCATCTGAACCCATCTCTAAACCCATCCTTGACCCCAATGATCCTTCTTATGCTCTCTCTCCTAAGTCTCATAATGACTCTAGGGACCCGTTAAGACATCCAAAGTATAGGAGTCATGAAGACTATAGGGATGACCAAGAAGAGCTATGACAATGGCAGGAATGCATAGAGCATATGAAAAATACATATGCTATTGTCAAAGAATGGATGGAAGAAGACGAAGCCTTAGTGCTAGCATGTGGTCTAGATTCAAATGGTGAGCTTAAATCAATTTCTGTAATAAACATAACTCATCCAAATTTAGAGAAAGCCTTAGACAAAACCAATCTTAGAGACACCAATCCATGGGAAATCCTAAAAAATAACTTATCCAAATGTCATAGACATAAAATAATAGAGACAAACTTGTTGCCTATAGACATCCATGAAGAAACGCCCTCGGAGTTTAAAAAGGGAGATCATATCGATGAGCATGGGAATTATTTCATTGACACCACTTCAAATCCATGCTCATATGAGAAAACTCCTGAATTAATTGGTCTCTCTAGCATTGCCACAAACGAGATCTTCAACCCCTTATTCTACCTGTTTACAAATTTATTGAAAGGGTGGTTGTAGATGCATATGTTTATCATAAATATTATAGATCTCGTGGTAATTTTGATATAGGTGCACAAAGGTGGGTGTCCTAAGAGAAACCACCTCTCGAACTAAAAGTGTAATAATTAGAAGGTCTCCCAAGAATAACTTTGTGTCCTAAAATAACCACTCTTGAAAAATAACGTGAGCTTGTACCTTTTGATGTAATACTCTTGAGAATTGAGCATAGAATTATAATCATTAAAATATTCCTTTGGGTATTTTTGTCACTAACTATTTCAGGCTTGAAGTAGAAGGATGACATTATTAGGTATGTCCAACCAATCATCATGCAACATTAATCCATCCAAACTTAACTTTGCCTTGCAAAATTCAAGTTTGGGGGAATGAGCTTATTTAGAAAATCTTATGTTGCTAATATTGGTTGTCTCTATCTTGTCGATCCATATTCAAATTGTTAATCAATGATCATGCCTTTTCATCTCTGTTTGCATAACTCTCTATAAACTTTCATGTTACCTTTGTTCGCTATAGAATACTTAAGGTTTAGAAAAATTTCATACACCTTTTAAATTAGGCATGGTGCTTAATTTAAACTAGTTTTTGGAATCATAATTAGATAAGGTGTTTAGTTGATTTCCTAACCAAGAGGTGTGATGATTTTACTTTCAAAGGATTTTTGAATTAAGCGTGGTGCTTAGGTTAAAATGCCTTCCTAAGTCAAATTGGACGTGGTGTCTTGGTTGATTTTTGAACCGCTCGTATGCTGTAGTAGACATTGGATATTTTGTTGGACTAACTTTTACAGAAAACTTCCAAGTTAAAATGGGTAAGTCACGAGATAAATTCAAATCAGAGATGAGACAGGGCACATGCTGAACTTCAATAAATTTGCAGAGGAAGACATAGCTCATTCATTATGGATGGAAGAACTGTAAGTATCAATGATTCATTCACTTTATCTTCTGCTACAAGTTATTTTGCTTTAAGCCATGCCTGTATAGAATATGATCTATGCTTAAATAATATCAACACTATATTCTTAGTAGTATATAGATGGAACATGATAAAATTCTGGACAAACAACCTATGTTCCAAAGTTGTACATTCCTTCGGGTATGTGTTGTCCACTAATCTGTTGTAGGCATAATAATGAATGGAGTGACAAGGTGTCATAAGATCAAAGAAGTAAAAGACGGCAAAGAAGATAAGCAACAAAGGAAACAAGATACTCATGAACAACTCAAGATACAAGAGAAGGAAAGGACCGTTAGTCATCTACCCTTCATTACTTAGTGCCATCACGCTCTAATAATGATGGTAATATCTTAAGGTAAGTGGTCACTATTTTCTTCTTGATCTTGGAATGCAGATAAACAAAGACATAAATATGTTAGAGTTACAGTTTTAATTGATTAACCTAATTAACTCAACATGCTTTGTCCTTTAAGATTGTTCATGGCATCATTCTTTTGATCTCAGTCTTAACCAAATGTGCTAAAACATTGTATTCTATCTTTGGAAGATTATAGTCATACTCATGTGAAAATTTATATATTATGTAGAGATAGACAACCCTTCCATTGGTTAAGCAATTTAAATCTTTTCTGCCATATGAACTTAAATGCAACATTAGATGCTTAATCGTCTGATCTTACCGCTCATGTCATGAGTAAAACAAATTATGCATTATCAACTTTGTCTTGTTCAATGTGCCTAAGGATAGAGAAAATAAATAAATAGATTTGGTTTTGTTGGTGTTTTTCCACCAGCAGAGCCCATGCACTTGATCTCTACCTTGGTTGTGCAAACAGGAAAACACTTCGAGCAAAGTTTGTTAATTCCCAAAATTCTACAAGTGAAAGTTCTGTGAACATGCACGCGGAGCAAGATGCTGCCAGTTTTCACTATTAATGCTCTACTCCAACCTGCTGGCCAAACAAAGGATAAAAGCGACATCATCTTCACAAAGGGTGCAACTATCAAGATACACAAGAGTGGATAAAAGTCCTAACGGTAGACTTTAAATCCCGCACCCTTGCCATAAAGTAATATGGTAGTTATCTAATTAATTAGTATTTCTATCTACATTAGTAATTTCACTTTACCATATTCATCTTTATGCATATTTAAGAAAATAATAAAAATAGCAGGGGGCGCCGGCCGGCCCCACTTTGTGGGGTCCCGGGCCACGGTTGCTCGGGTGTGTTCCAGATGGTTCTAGTGTTCTCGTGATGATGTTTCCTTCGCGGTCAAGTTTCGTGTCTTTTATGCTCTTTACCCCTTCTTTTATGCTTTTCTGGAATAGCCCCTAGAAAATACAGAACATGCAAAATTCATGGAAACTGTCAGTTAAACCCAAGACTAGTGTGTATTTATGTGTCCTTTCATGTCTAAAGTTCTAATAAAAGTTGATGTTATCCACCGTCAATAACACCCCCAAGCTTACCTGTTTGCCAGTCCCTTGGCAAACAAACTAAGCCTAATTTACCAAAGTATTTGAATCAGGAGTTGCTACAATGCTTTCATACTTTCCAAGTACACATGCTTTCAAACAGAAATTCTCTTCCGAATTAGACAAAACTGATCTAACTTTCAAATTTACCCATTTTACCTTTAACTACGGGGATTTACAGCTTTTGCATTAGTCTTGAGCAATCGAAAGACAGAACAATCAAGTGAAGCACCATGTCTCAAATTCTTCACAGTACTATTATTCCGGAGTTTTACAAATTTTCAAAATAAAACTCAGAGCTTAATTGTATGACACCCTCAGGTCTCTTAATATGTGGTATTTATGGATCTCACTGAGGCATTAATGATGTTATGCCTTCCTACAACTAAGGATTATAGTGGAGCTTATAGGAGTGGCAATAATAAGGATGAGCATACTTGCAATTCATATATTGTAAAGTCAAACAATGGATCCACAGAGAGTCAAGGCATACAATCAAACCAACATGTGCATGTATATGGAATATGGTGGATAGATATATATATGGTATTTAGTGGTTGATCCTAATTCTACTTTTGCTCCTTGAAAATAACTCCCTCCTTTAAAACTTAAAACTTTTCACGGAAAAACATGAGCTATCTTTATTCTTCTTTTTTTTATTTTATATATTTTTTTTACAGGGAGGCGGACATCTAAATACCCATTGTTTTAATTGCTGGGACACTTGTCCATCTTTTACTCTCTTTTCTTTTTTCAATACTTTTGCATAGCCACATGCGTCCTTTGAATATAAATAATTGGAGAGATACTGATAAGAACGTAGAGCAATTAAACAGGTGTTGTCCTATAGGGTATATATTTTTGGGTGTTTACTCTCAGTGTAGGAGAAAACATTTTAAAGGTGGATCTAGATGAAAGTGAAAGTTGATTGCGCTTACTCCTAGAGTAGGAATAATGCATATGTGGCTGGAGTGTGTAAGTGATCTTGGTTTTAAAAGCATGACAAGACTCTCATAAGGTATACAATAAAGGTTGACTAAACTCAATACAAAGCAAGCAGCATAAATGTGCAAAGGTTTTCCTATCTCTAAATGTATCATATATGGCTTTAGTAGGAATTTACACCTTGTCATACAAGAGCTCATCATGTAAGATTTTAAATTTAAAATAAATCTCCAGAACTTAGTATTGTTAGGAATAAGATAAATAGCAGCTCAATCTTCAAGAATCATATCAATCAATTACCTAGACTTAGCTCAGTCATATGCCTCCACAAATTTTAGGTTCAGAGTAAATTCTTAAGTCAAAACAGCAATATCTAAAACTAAGGAGAAATCATGGTTTGAAAACTAAGCACCAGAAAAGTATTATGGCAGAGCAACTATTCATCATCTCCAAGACAAAATTTTAATGTTCATCAGTTTTAATTAACTCTAGCCCAGACTGACTCTAAACATACTCTAATATATAGCTAAATATTTATTTGGTTTTCAAATTTTATCTTACTAGCTAACTCACGCGAAAAGCAATATAATAATAAGGTGGAAAACTTATACTTACCTAGATTTTAAATGGAGGGTGCCCTCCCCCAGGCTGGATGTTTGATAGGGTCTTTGATGTTGCAAATTGAGTGATTCTTCTGAGAGCAGGTGTATTGGCAGCGTAAGGGCGTCGGGTGGACTAGCTCTTTGATCTTGTATTTTTCTATGAAACTCAATTGCCAACAAAAATACCAAATCTCATGGAGAGGGGTTAGGTTTAGAACCACTCCATGGTAAGTGATTGATTTTATGTTTTCAGCAGAAGTTTCCTAATTGGGTGGACCTTCATGTGCCCACATATTTTTGGG
This sequence comes from Eremochloa ophiuroides, assembly GCA_038502445.1. Classification (NCBI taxonomy): domain Eukaryota; kingdom Viridiplantae; phylum Streptophyta; class Magnoliopsida; order Poales; family Poaceae; genus Eremochloa; species Eremochloa ophiuroides. The sequence goes on from JAHLJS010000006.1 coordinate 62,591,288, forward strand.
GTTTTCTAAAAGGTGTGAACCTTCATGCGCCCATATATTTTTGGTATTTTATGACTATAAAACAGACTCGATAATCGCATAGGTATAGTTACCTGATAACTAGGGGATGCTCCTCCCCCAAGCTAGATGTTTGCAATACTTAGTGTTGATGATCTTCAGGGCGAGCTTGCCAGCAGTAGTCCTAGTGGGCTCCACTGATGGACACACTCATTAGTCATAATGTCGTTCCTGCATAATTATGCTCTAAAAAGAAAACCGAAACTCGAGGCTCGAATTTAAGGGGTTAGCGGTCAGCTAGATGAGTAATTGATTATTCTAATGAGTTAATATTAGTTGGCAGATTCTAGCAGGATTCTTCTTTTTAGATTTTCTATTTTGTGATGCAGTAAAATAAATATAGATCCTATTTTGTTTTTATTTTGATACCACCACAACAAATATTCCTACGGAGTTACCATAAGTCTACTTACATGGGGCTTTAATATTTTTGATGCAATAAAAGCTATACAAATTTTTTGTCTTTCTTTTCGATGCACTAATAAAGCGGTAAAGATTTTTATTTTGTTTTAATATGCAGAAGGATAAATATGCATGGTATGTTTGTATTTATTTTTAGGCCACCATGATGAGTACTCCTACAGGTTTTATACCGCAAGGGTTTTTTCACATGGGGCTTCAAGTTTTTAAGATGCATGAATACAGCTTAATGCATGCCTATTTACTCTTGTCATTTTCTATGCAAAGTTAATGCAGAAGAGTAAACCTACTTACGAGAAAATAATTCATGCAATGCAGAAAAGCAAAAATGGACAACTACCGATGTTACCTCACGGCGAGGTTTCGATATTTTGAGTCTTTTGAATTGGACTCCTCCTTGCAGTGATTCATTAGTCAAGTACTTTGGTTTGCTCTTGAGGTGGTGCCTCCACTAGTGGCTCCCAATGGTGGTGCCATCTTTCTTTTGTCGGCATCTCGAAGCCAATCTTATGTGCATCATTATTACTGGTTGAGAACTTCTACTTATCGAATTTGGGGGATTGTCTCCCCCACACTTTGATTGAAGTGTGTTCTACCCAAAAAAGACAAGGTAGAGATCAAGTGCATGGGCTCTGCTGGTGGGAAAACACCAACAGAACCAGAAATTTATTCATTCTCTAACCTTGGGCACAATAAGATTGATGTTATTCATATTGTTCATTTATAACATGGGTGAGAATACAGAAGTATAAATATGGTATTTAAACTTGTGAGATAAAGAGTGAAGTTACTTAACCATTGGAAAGACTGTTTATCTTTAAAATTTTCATGATGACTATTATTTTCCAAAAATAATAGATGAAGTATTTTTAGCTTACTTGGTTAAGACTGAGATAGCGCTATGAACAAACTTAGAGAACAAATCATGTTGATTTAATCAGGTTGGTCAATTTAAGTAGTAACTCTAACATGGTTGTATTTTTTCATTTATTGCATACCAAAATCAAGAGAAAATTAATAACCACTTACCTTAAGATGTTACCTTCATCATTGGAGCATGATAAAGGGTAGATGAAATTCAATGGTCCTTTCCTTTATTGCATCTTGAGTTGTTCATTAGCATCTTTTCTTTTACTTTGTTCTCACTCTTCAGACCTCCTGCTTCTCTCATTATATATATATTTTCTCTGCAAGGGGTTAGTAGACAACACATATCTGAAGGAATATTCAATGTAAAATACGGATAATGTTTGCCAAGGTTAATTTATAGCTTTAGTTTTAAATGATTCATCATTACTTCATTCAATTTTTTTCAACAAGGTTAAGGTAATGATATTATTTGAAAAGTACCTTCAACCTCAACTTGATTCTATGAATAGTCTCCTAATAGGATTTAAACATTTTTATATGAGAGAGGTGAGTCTACATATACAACCAAATTCTTAGACAAAGTATGTTTTGATCTCATAGTCATGTTCAAATAATATTCTGAAGCATATTTATAATAGAACAAGGAAGTTTACAAGACTAAAGATATTTATTCAAATAGAACCAAGAATGTGTATGGTGAACAAAAAGAGCATTTATTTAATTTATTTTAATTGTTAGCAAGTTAAATTTGAGCATGGCATAGGGTAGGAGTGACCAAGACAAATTAGCAAATGATATAAGATGTTGACTGTAGTTAAATATTGCATGAGGCTTAGACAAACGTACCTTATGTCTTCATCCTTCTAAGTAAGTGGTGACAAACTTACTTGAAAGAGGAGGCTTATCCGGCTCATCTGTTGGTGAAAGCTTGTGGTCTTGTTGAGCAAGGCCTTCCTCTTATCTTCTTTTCCTTTTCACCATCCGATGAAAGTACAGATAATCACATGCTCTTCACTCATCAACCTTTTTCTTGATTTTGATTGATTTGCGGTTGATGAACTTGGGTCCACTGGAGATGCAAACTCAAGCTCCTCTCTGGTTGTCTTTGTCTTTTATTGGCATGGCAACGAGTTATTCTTCTTTTAGTGACATGCCAGCCGTCTTGATGGTCAGGGCGGGGAACTTCTTTGATGTTCGAGTAAAACTTCACCTTCAATAGATTAAGAATGTTCTTTTCTGCAAAATGTTAATGGACACATACCCGAGAGAATATAACAAAATTGAAATACAGGTTTGTTGTCCATACTATTTTGCGATTTTCCTCTATGCTAACCAGATGATATATGGTTTTAAGATTGTTTAGCATAGATTATGTCTATTGTGTTTTATATTGCTGTTGCTACATTCTAGCATGGTTCAAAACAGAGATAACTTGTAACGAAAGATAAATAAATAAACATTAATACTCACAGTTCTTCCTCTTATAAAGAATAAGCTGGGTCTTCTTGTGCAAAGTCATTATTGTCTTGATTCATCTTCGGTGTGAACTCATCTTTTGACTTTCCCAGATTTAATTCGAAATTTTCCTGTAGGGGTTAGTCCGACAAAATATTCGATGTCTACTACAGCAATTTCTAATTCAATAACCAAACCGAACTGCATGTCTAGCTTTAGTTAAGGAAGGCATTATAACCTAAGCACCACGCTTAATTTAAAAGCCTTTGAAGAATATCGTATGGCTGTATGTAGTACCTCCAAATCAAAACTTACTATGGCAGACAAAGGTAACATGAAAGCATTAGTAGGGAATTATTCAGGTAGAGACGAAAAGCATGATCATGGTGAGTTTTTTTCTAAAAAACTAATCATGAGCCTTTATGTGCTCATATATTTTTATTTCTTTTAATAAGAATGCAAATGAGATGGATATATGAATGGAACTAAATAAGTTATGAGTAGAAAGAATTTTAGAATAAATAGGATGAATATATGGATTTAAAGTAAACATGCAGTGGAATGTAAAAGATAACTACTCATCAAATTTAAAGTCCATTAGCAAGACTTTCTCACCTTTATTTGATCATACTTACCATGTCTCACATGATGGAATTTATGAGTTATGTAGCATCTTTATTCCCGTCACTTGAGATACGAATTGAATTTTTGTGACGTCAAACTCTTTTTCCAATCTTGGATTTATTATGTTTCTTCTTTTTGTGGGAGCTTGCCGGAAGGCCGTATACCGGTCATTCATTACCCTGCATAAGATATGAAAGTAGACAAAACACGGGTAACCCTACTTGAGCATGGGTTAATGGTTATCTCGATTACATTAATAAGTATAAGTCTATCAATATTCTTAATATGTCTAGCTACCTTGCCCAGCAACGGCGGCAAAAATGCTTGTTGACATCTACTAACGCCGCCCAAAATCACTTTATAACTTTTAACACTAGGGACGAGATTAGAAGATGTATGGTATTTTAATTAACTGATCATTAGCAACTAGCCACTTATCTATTACCAACATTTTTTAGCATGAACTGGGTTGTCAATCCTAATTATATATGCTAAGAATAAATAAAGGTTTTATATATTATTCCATGTGACTAGGCAGAAATATAAATAAATATAAACTAAGAACAATTCTGCAAGCGGACAGATAATTATACCATTGTACCATTTTACCTAGAGTATACCAGGTTGTCGATTTATATTTATACCACTGGGAAGGTCTAGTAGGACTTAAATTATTTCTACAATTTATACTGCTAATGTAAAAGATAAACCATAACTATAATCCTACTCATAGCAGGGATAAGTCATATGATAAAGATATATAAGATAAACATGATCAGTCATCATCATATATAGGTAAATATCAGAGCTCATCTAGTCATAACAATAGCTAGCCAATGGATAGATAAAGGAATTAATATCTAAAGTAATTCTATAACTACATCAATGAATACTATGATTAGTGCAATTACATCTAGCAATCATTGTTTAGCTCTACCTACATCATGATTAAATGTAAAGGAGCATCATCTAATGAGGATATTAAGACACAAGGGTCACCTCCTTCGCGACCGCGCTTTGCTCGTCCTACGTACGGGGGGTGGACTACAGAGGACTCAACGCAGCTGTCACCTACGCGATCTACCACACGACCCGGCACATCAGGGTGCACTCGCAGATAAGCAAGATATCTAAACACCACGTCTACATACTGCCAATCATTCATCCACGATATCTCTGAACGAACTCTATACGAGCAATTACATAAATTCAATATGATCAAACTAACTATGCTAGACATATAATTAAAGTGAACAATGACTATTGCAATTAAGAACATATATAAAATTAAGAACAATGTTTTCCAAATCATAATATTGAATGCAATAAGAGAAAAGAACTAGAACTATACCGAACTTCGCGCACCAGACAGACGCCGAGGGCTCCGGATCCCGCTGAAGAACTAGAACTCATCTACTTCTAATCTAACTAGGCTAAAACTATGAACTAGAGAGGCTTTGGATGGCTTGATCTCCAAATGACTTGATGCCTCAGGGAGGGGGGTCTGCCCCTTTATTTATAGGCCGGTGGGGCGCACGTGTGCCGTAGGATCAAACCGACTTAAAATAAGGGCCGAGATGCATCGAGGGAGGCGGTGGAGGAACATTCCAGAAGGCAGGGCCTGAACCCTAGCAGGGGGGCTCTGGCCGGCCCCACCCTGGGGCCGGCCGGCCCCACTTTGTGGGGTCTCGGGCCCCGGTTGCTCGGGTGTGTACCAGATGCTTCTAGTGTTCTCGTGATGATGTTTCCTTCGCGGTCAAGTTTCGTGTCTTTTATGCTCTTTACCCCCTTCTTTTATGCTTTTCTGGAATAGCCCCTGGAAAATACAGAACATGCAAAACTCGTGGAAACTGTCAGTTAAAATCCTAGACTAGTGTGTATTCATGTGTCCTTTCATGTCTAAAGTTCTAATAAAAGTGGACGTTATCCACCGTCAACAACTACACAAGTAAAGTAATGCACAAAGTAAAGGACTTGTGTAGAAGGAAGCAAACCACCACGAAGGATGGGAAGATGTTGATGCGGTGATTTATTTCCCGGAGGTTCACTTGTCGCCACAAGCCACGTCCTCCGTTGAGACAAGCTCCAAGGTTGCCGCCGGTCCTCTTGCTAGTTGTGACCCTCAAGTCACACTCTCCCATGTGGAGTGCTTACCACAAGCTCTAGCACTTGACTCGGCTATACCACTTGTCGCTCTTCATGTCTCGCTCTACTAACAATGCTTTTCATGATCTCCCACGGGGTGAGCTCCAACCCCTCACAAAGCTTCTCCAGAGCCAAGCACAATCTTTTTGCTTGCTTTGACGGAGCCTCTTGCCACCAATCCGTCTAGGAGGTGGAGACCTCCAAGAGTAACAAGCACCACCGGCTTGCAACTCGATCACCCAGTTCCACTCAAAGCAATCTCACAATGCAATGCACTAGCGATCGATCACTCACTTCTCGAATACGAATTCTATGAGCACAAGTGAGTTGGAGAGCACTAAGCCATGCACAAGCAAGGGAAACACATTTCCAAGGTGCAAGACACCTCTCACATCCAGCCACACACTCCTATAAATAGCCTTCAAGCCAAAGGAGCCGTTACCAACTCAAACCGACCGTCGGACCGAGCGTCGGACCCTCGTACGCGCAACCGTCAGACTATTGTTCATGGTCCGACGCCTTAGATTTGCGCCATGTGTCACTAGCTGTTTGAATCCGACCGTTACCGCGCTCTAATAGCTCTCTGTGAGCGTCAGACCTAGCGTCGGACCGGAGCGTCAGACCATTGTTTAGGGTCCGACGGTCTACAGAGAATTTTCTCGAAAGTAAAATAGTGTCGGACCCTAGCGTCGGACTGTCCCGGGGTGAGCGTCGGACTATATCTCCAAGGTCCAACGCTTTAGTCCCTTCGAATGGCTGTTTTTAGAGCGTCGGACTGAACCATCGGACTAGTCCGACGCTTGCCGTGGGACTATTGTTTCACAGAGTCCTACGCCTGCCCCCCGTTCGGTAAAACGGCGATATCTCTTAGCTTCGAACTCCGATTTCGATGATCTTAGACATTTTGGAAAGCTTATTCAGAAGGCTACACAACTACATGATTTTTTTATCCAAATCTCAAAGGACAAAAGTAGTTTATCCATCCAAGATCCAACCAAGTTTCCTGCGAGCTCGAAACTTCCACCCTTTTGCAAATGTGCCTATTCCAAAGTGTTCCACTACCTTGTGCATGTGAGTTAGAATTTTCACAATCATTTTTCAAAGGGTTTTACACTCTTTTCATCATGCCACTCGATCCTATCAGTGCATTCAAGTTAGATCACTCAAGTGGCACTAGATGACCGATATGCAAACAAGTTTGTCCCTCTTGATAGTACGGCCATCTATCTTAAGCCTGGTCAAGCACTTCTCTACTCAACGTTAGACCGGTAAAATAGAACTGCCCTATGGTTATACCTTTGCCTTGCGCTTTCCATTCCGATCACCGTCTTCATCACCGTCTCCGACACCATCGATGCCGGTGCAACACATGCACCAACACCTCATGAATGATATGATCCACTTCATATCATCACATGCCTTTTGGTTCATCGATCCTCGACTTCACTTGCTCTTCACCCTTGCTTCGGCCTCCAGCGCCAAGTCTTGCTTAAGCCTCCCGACACTCAGTACCAATGGCTTCAAAGCCTTCAACTTGCCCTTTGCCCTTGCAACGAGTCCATAAAGCCAAGTCTTGTCTTGATCTTCTCTACCTAGCCACATGACTCCATGTCATGTCTCATGTCATTAAGCTCCTTCACCATCACATGTGTGAGCTAAGCAATCATCCCTAGCCATTTCCACCTCTATGGCATAGTTGCTCACACACATGTACCTGTGGACTAGTCACCTGTCTAATCATCACTTAAACACATGTTAGTCCACCTAAGTTGTCACTCAATTACTAAAACCAAACAAGGACCTTCAGGGGGTACCCGGGATAATTGTTCGGACTTCGGTGAACATTTGAAACTCGGCGGTGAACACGAAGACAAATGATTTATACTGGTTCAGGCCCTCGTAATAGAGTAATAGCCCTACGTCTAGTCAGCATTTCCTATTACATAATCTTCTTCTTCTCCTTGAGGCGCCCTCGGCCCTTCTCTAGTTCGAAGAGGGCCGAGAGCCGTTTCTACCTCTAGTTGGATCCTAGAAAGAGTGTTATATTCTAGTTTACAGGAGCTACTTTCCACTAAAATCCATTTAGGTCCTCTGATTCTAAGTCGTTGTTGGCTTCTCCTGGGAATTACGGTCCTGGACAGGGTCCGAATCCCGTCGGGAGTGCCGATGAGGACCCTGGTAGGTCCCGTATCGACACTCAGACTCCCTTAAAATGATTTTTTTAGATAACGGAACGAAGTTCCAGCCTCTACCATCCGAAAATAATACACAGCAACTGTAACAACCCTAAAAATCCACACAATTTAAAAATCCCAACCAATTAAAATTTTTCATTTATTTATTGTGAAAACCCATTTTTCTTGTGCAAGCATATAGGTTTCATTATGAAATTGGTAAATAAAGGAGTGTAGTTTGCATTTTAATTCCATTCACATAGAATAATAACTTATGCATCACATTTGGGATTTATTGCGATTTATGTTTGTATTTACTCAATATTTAAAATGGGCAATATATGTAAATATACACTAAATTGAAAATAGAAAAGGAGAAAGAGAGTTAGGCCAGCCATTAGTTTCGGCCAGCCGGGTCGCTAAGTCAGCCCGAGCCAGCCCGACCTTCCTCTCCTCATCTCACCGCGCGCGGCCCACGTCGCGGCTCGGCAGCGCACGCGCACGACCGGCACACACGCGCTCGCGCTCGCGCTCGCTGCCAACCCGACCCCGCCTGTCAGCCACTCTCGCCCCCCCCACTGTTCTTCTTCCTCACGAAGGCGACGCGCCTGCCGGGGGTGTCACGCGAATGGCGTGACCCCGGTCCCACAGCCGACAGCATGGCAGAGCCCTGACCCCGCTGTCCCCCTCCTGTCCCCTCCTTTCTTGGCCGCCAAGCGAACCCGCGCCCATCCGGAGCCCTAGATCCACTCGAGCCACGGCCCTTCGATCGGCCGAGCGCAATCGGGATCGTTCGCCATTGGAGCTGGCCAAGCTCGCCTATAAATTGGAGCACCCCGAAGCCTTACCCTCATTTCCCCTCGCCGCCACCGTAGCACAGACCGGCACACCGCACCAAACCGAGAGAGAGAGCGTAGGAGAAGGGCGGAGCAGAGGAGGAGAAGCTGCCGGAGCGCCGCCGCCGCGGAGCACGCCGGAGCCGGACACGGAGGAGAAGTCCGAGCTGCGGACGAGGAGCGGCACGGCACTGCGATCGCTCTGCACGGCTCCGACTCGCCACTGCACCGCCATCCTAGCTTCACCGACACCACGGTGAGCCACCGCACGCCATGTCCGAACCTTGCCCTGCTTTTGCCATGGCGTTCCACCCTCGGGACGCGCAGGCACGAGCCTTTACCGGCTCGGGAAGATCACCTGCACCATGCACTCATTCGACCGGCCGAAACCCCCGGACTACAAGCTTGCTAGACCGAGAACGCAGCACGACGCGTTCTCGGCGGAGCGCGCTCACCACCGACGCGTTCCGACGCCGAATCACCCGTTCCGAGCAATCCGTCTAGCAACCGTATAGGTTAGAGCGTCGTGGAGCACCGCCACGACCCCCTCGAGCTAGCTACGCGGATCTAAGCGCTAGAGGAAGCCTGAATCGCCTTGGCCGCGTGCGCCGCGACCTTACCGGAGCGCCGCCGCGAGCCATCGCCAGAAGAAGGTCATGCCATGGCTAAGTTCGCCACCAGAGTGTTGTATGCCTCTCTGGCCTCACCAATTTGACAAGACCGCATTCGATTGAACCAATACTTGGTCGTAGCCGCGATGCCGCTTTCCGCCGTCGTCGGCGACGCGCCGCCGCCACAACCGAGCACCTTGGAAAGCTCGGTAGCCAAAATTGGTAGTTGGTATACCATCGCCATAGACCCTGGACGCGTATACATCCCCTAGAAGACCTCCTTAGCCCCGCCGGAACCTCACAGTCACGATGACATCGCCGCCGACAGGTTCCGCCTCGCCTAAATCCGTTCCGAGTACCCCGGTCGCCTCGCGCTGCGGAGAAAGGCCGCCGAGGATCGCCAAGTCGGCCTCGGCACCGCCGCTAGACAGCCGAGCCCTGTCTTGCCGAAATATGGTCATCGCCGCCCTGTCATCGTCCGCCGCACCGGAGAGACACCGCCGCCTTGAACAGACGCCCTGGAACCCTGCTAGCACCAAATCTCCGATTCGCCCGAGCCTCCCCAGGAGAGCTCGGGAGAGCAGCACCCTCGGCGCACTAAATCTCCGATTCACCCGAGCCTCCCAGGAGAGCTCGGGAGAGCGGCACCCTCGGGCGCCCAAAATTTCTGATTCGCCCGAGCTTCACCGGAAGAGCTCGGGAGAGCAGCCCCTTCGGCGCCCACATTTCCGATTCGCCCGAGCCTGCGCGGGAGACCTCGGGAGAGCGGCACCCTCGGGCGCCCAAATTTCCGATTCGCCCGAGCCTCAGAGCAGCCCCTTCGGCGCCCACGTTTCCGATTTGCCCGAGCCTCCGCGGGAGACCTCGGGAGAGCGGCACCCTCGGGCGCCCAAATGTCCGATTCGCCCGAACCTCCGCGGGAGACCTCGGGAGAACGGCACCCTCGGCGCCGCGAATTTCCGATTCGCCCGAGCCCCGCCGAGGTACGCCGAACTATGCCGAGCCCCGCCGAGCTACCCCCGACCACCGCCGAGCTCCGCCGAGATACCCCCAACCACAGCCGAGCTACCACCGACCACCGCCGAGCCACGCCGAGCTACGCCAACTCCGGCAACTCTCTGAACCAGCATCGAACACCTGGTGGGCGACCATCGGGTCCGTGTTCTGTTGAGGCACCACTTGCCGCACTACTGGACCCGCGCGCCACGTGGACCAATCCCAAGCTGCCCCTAACTAACCGACCAGTTTTCCCATTTTCAGAAAATAGGATAATCTTCGGAAATTCATAACTTATTCATACGATGACCAAAAATTGCGCACCATATATCAAAATTCTCAGGAAAATGAGATCTACAATCTAAGACTATGTTTGTGTGCATTTGGCTCTTTGTTTTATTGGATTTTTCTGAAATACTCTATAGGAGTCGCTGACGCGACTGTTTCGTGTTCGATTTCAGAGCCGGAGGAGGATCTGACTAAGGAAGACGACCACGAGTACTTTCAGGAGCTAGGAGACGACTACGAAGGTGCCACGTCCCACCAAATCCTTAGATCCTATTTACGCATTGCAAATGACATTGTTGCTATTGCTTTATGATTATGTATGGAGTGGTTGCATGGTAGTATATTTGAATTCCCTGCCTTGATAAGACTTTACCCTGCTATCCGCTGTTAGGTTAGCTGCTGCTTAATTTACTGTTACTCTTCCACTACTTTCTACTTGCTATATGCTATGTGGTGGAATTGGGACGGTGTATAACTGATTATAACCACTGGGAGAGAGTGCTGCGTGCGTCTTGGGTGCGTGGTAAGGGTTGATGTCGACCAAGTGGGATGTGAGACAAGCCCATGGGGCAAGTCGTGCCGGGGGTGCAACCTGGGCATCCCCAAAGTGAGATACCTGTGGCGGGTAAAGTTGTTGAGGAGGTTCCGGGTGGGATAGCCTTGGTGGTTTGAAGCCCGTGGACGGAGGTGCTGTGATAGCACGGGGAGAGTATCCCCTAAGTGGAGATGCCTGCTTGGTCACAACCTAGGATCTGACTAGTGACCGGAAACATCTGGATTCCCTTGCTACTCGCTCGCTTCTGATGGGCGGGAGACGGCTGGACTACTTGGTAGGGCGGTACCACTACTGCTAGGTTGAAAGGTGATAAGGGTGGGCGGTGACGGATGGAGAGATTCCCGTACCGTCCTAGATGCGCAGTACCACTGGTTGGGCCCGGTGCTGCGTCTCCCAGTCTCAGCATAACGGTGTTGGATCCGGAATATCCCAGGGCTGAGTGGTAGGGTGGTACCGACCTAGGCAAGCAAGCACCCGAAATTCTGCCTAGATGATTGTACAGCATCGATGATGGCTAATCTTGTGAGTAGTAAAACCTCTGCAGAGTGTATGGTTGATCGATCGATACATAAGTCAACTCGTTGGCTATGGACCTTTCCTAATGTTTCTGCAACCACTATTAGATGAGAGCATATTCTTTTCTTCCCCTGGATAACATTGTTCCGGCAGTGTACCCGTTGTGGTAGTGTGCCGCTGAGATAGGCCCGAGAGGGTGTTGGGCCTGTCGAATGAGAGTGAGGTGTGGGTATGTGAGGTGTGGTGATGGGAAAAGGGAAAATGGTGTTAACTGGTGATAAAACTTGACTAATTAAACATTGATTACAGCTGCATAGGAAAACCTCAGCCTATAGGTCTGCTTGTATAGCCTTGCATCCACTTTCCACAAAGCAAATGCTGCATAGGTGGGCTCCGTGGCCAGTACAAATCGTACTGATAAATTTGCTGTCAGGTGACGAGAATGAGTACGACTTCGAGGGAGATGATGACGAGGAATAGGGTCACGTGCTACACTCAAGTTGGCCGTGAAGGATGAATCGCTTCCGCATCTTCTAAAGCTTCTCTGATTGTTGATTCCGCCAGTGTGGCGATGTAATAAATATTTATGTAAGACTTATTTATCGTTGTATGGATCCTGGTGTCAACTGAGATATGGGTAATTTCATGGATTGTCCCAAGCAATCTGTTGAATTACAATTCGAGCCTGTGGATTTCCCTTCGTGGAAATCGAGGTCGTTTCAGTTGGTATCAGAGCCATACTTGACTGTAGGACGAGACCCATAGAAAATGGACGCTAGAATAGGAAGCCAGACTCTCTTTCGGTTATATTACCGACCTTGCATTCACTTTTTATGCAATGGCTTATCTAATACAAGGACCTGCTAATCCGTTTCTGAAAAAAAAAATAATTGCAGATGACCAGCCTTGGACCACCACTTCGTCCACTGCACGACGTCACTATTGAGATCCCGATCAATGGGAGGAACCACGGCGGATTTGCCATGGTACTATGCCAGGTGCTGGAGGAGCTGGGAGCACCGTCTGACCAGATCCAGTACTTCAGCCGAGGGAAGCTTGTTGAGGCAGAGGACAGCCGCATACCCGACGCCGTACTCGACCTTATGCACCAGTAGCTTATGGGACCCTGCGTGGCCCTTAGACTAGTGATACCATGAGTTGCCCTGTCATTGGCTATCTGCGCATAGCACGATCTTCTTAGCAGCTAGGAATATCCTTTATATAATAATAACCATGTGATGTGTGACATTTGGATCTTATGCTTCTTATGGATCTCTATGCTTCTTTGGTTGAGTGTAGGATAGCATGAAAAATGTTTTAAATCATTTAAATCGTTGAAAACATCTAACTCCTACTTAAACCACTACAAGATTATTACTGCACTGAGCACGTACCTAATAATTTCAGATGTCGATGAGACGTTCTGCGCGTTTGGAGAACCGCCAGCCCTCCCCCGCGCCTGCGCCAGGACGTGGGCGTGGTCGCAACCGTGGACGCCCAGCTGGCAGACGTGCTGGAGTTAACCTGGAAGAAGAGCTGCGCCGGGCAGAGAATGCACCGCCGGTGAACGATCCGCCACCACAAGGCGAGAACGTGCCTCCGCCACCGCCACCGCCGCCGCCACCGACGTTGGCGGAAGTGATGGCTCAGCAGACCCAGCTGCTGAATGCCATAGCTGCTGGGATGAACAGGCACCACGGGCCACCCCAGAATGACTTCCAAAGGAAACTGGAGGGTTTCCTGAAGCTGAGGCCACCTACCTTCGACGGGACCGACAGCGATCCTCTCGCTGCCGACGATTGGCTTAAAGAAATGGAGAAGAAGCTGGACCTGACCACTTGCTCCAACGAGGAGTGTGTTGGGATTGCTAGCCACCAGCTGACCGGTGCTGCACGAGCATGGTGGGACAACTACACCAGCGCTCACGAGAACCCAGCCCGCATTGACTGGGATGAGTTCACCGAGGCTTTCCGTGACCACCACATTCCTGAGGGAGTCATGGAGGCCAAGGAGAATGAGTTTCGTAACATCTCCCAGGGAGCTGATCGGATCCACGAGTACACCACCCGCTTCAACTGCTTGCTCCGCTACGCACCTGCGTCTTGCGTGAGTTCCGAGAAGGAAAAGATGTACTACTACAGGAAGGGACTTCAGACCAAGATCAGGTTGGCTCTGTCAGGGAACAAGAGCTACACTCTGCGTGAGCTGATTGACCGCTGTATTGAGATTGAGAAGGATCGCATGGAAGCACGACTGGAATTCGAGGCCCAGAACAAGGGAAAGAAGCGCCGCTCTGAGGGACCCGCTCGCACTGCTCCACCTCAGAGACAGCGAACAGGTGCACCTCCGCCTTTTCGAACTCGCCAGGGACCCTCTTCGGGAACGAGCCATGGTGGTACCAACAGCAGCAACTATCACCACCCCGCTCAGACCTACCCTGCGCCGACTCGAGCTGTGCAGAACACACCCGCCCCCGCTACCAACACGCCAAGGACAAGCAATTGGAAGGCTCCTGCGACAGCTACAGCAGGCAGTGTGCCCTTCACTTGCTTTGGATGCGGAAAGCCTGGACACCATGTGGCTGTGTGCCCCGACCTCAACCGTGCACCAGCAACTGCACAGGGCACGCCAAACCGGGGATCTGCTACCCGAGGAAGACTGAACCACATGACCGCTGAGGAAGCTGAAGCTGCACCTGATGTTGTGTACGGTACGTTCCTAGTTCAGGGTAACATGGCTACAGTTCTGTTCGATTCGGGAGCTACATGTTCATACATTTCATCTGCATATGCACGTAAGCATAACATACCTGTAACCCCGAGAGCAAACCCCATCCTAACTAGCTCGCCATTAGGAACCTTCAGAAGCATTCACATATGTAGGGGAGTGATAATCACAATCGAGGGACTTGACTTTCGAGCTGACCTAACCCTACTACCCTCCAATAGCTTAGATGTCATCTTAGGCATGGACTGGCTAACCAAACACCGGGGAGTGATATCTTGTTCACCTAGATAAGTTCAGGTAACCCACCCTTGGGGAACAGCTGTCCGATGTGTACCCCAAACCGAAAGAGTCCAAGCCCTCCTATGTGCCCTGGAGACTAAAGCAGATAAGACAGAGCTGACATTCAGAGATGTGCCAGTAGTCTGTGAATTCAATGATGTATTTCCAGAGGAGTTGCCAGGAATGCCACCAGATAGAGATGTGGAGTTTGTTATGGAGCTGATGCCAGGGACTGCACCGATTGCCAAAAGACCCTACAGAATGTCGGCTGATGAGTTGAAGGAACTCAAGAAGCAGCTGGGAGAATTACTGGAGAAGGGTTTCATTAGGCCTAGTGCTTCGCCCTGGGGATCTCCCGTTTTGTTTGTCAAGAAGAAGGATGGCACGATGAGGATGTGCATTGACTACCGGAACCTGAATGCGGTCACAGTCAAGAATAAGTACCCACTGCCCCGCATCGATGATCTGTTAGATCAATTGAGCAAGGCCAAGTACTTCTCAAAGATCGATCTCCGATCAGGGTATCATCAGATGAAGATCAGGGAAGAAGATATCCCGAAGACTGCATTTGTCACTAGATATGGACAGTATGAGTGCACAGTAGTCTCATTTGGACTCACTAATGCTCCAGCATACTTCATGAACATGATGAACAAGATCTTCATGAATGAGCTAGACAAGTTTGTGGTGGTATTCATTGATGATATATTGGTTTATTCAGCCACAAAAGAGGAACATGAACATCATCTGAGGACCGTATTGGAGAGGTTGTCTCGCAACCAGCTATACGCCAAATTCTCCAAGTGCGAATTCTGGCTTGAGGAAGTTGCTTTCCTTGGACACGTACTGTCAGGAGAAGGAGTCGCAGTAGACCCAGCCAAGATTGAAGCTGTGAAAGAGTGGGAACAACCCTGTAATGTGTCAGAAATCAGAAGCTTTTTGGGACTCGCAGGATACTATCGCAGATTTAATGAAAATTTCTCCAAGATTGCAAGACCCATGACCAACTTGCTGAAGAAAGAGAACAAGTTTATATGGACTCCTGAATGTGAGAAGAGTTTTCAGACCTTGAAGGAGAAGCTCACTACTACACCTGTACTAGCCCTGCCCGATATTCACAAGGATTTTGTTGTATATTGTGATGCCTCTCGGCAAGGTTTGGGCTGTGTACTAATGCAAGAAGGAAGAGTGATAGCTTATGCCTCAAGACAGTTGAAGGAACATGAGCAGCGATACCCGACTCATGACCTAGAACTTGCAGCCGTGGTACACGCACTCAAGATTTGGAGACACTATCTGATGAGCAACAAGTGTGACATATACACCGACCACAAGAGCCTGAAGTACTTCTTCACACAGGAAGATCTGAATATGAGGCAGCGCAGATGGCTAGAACTCATCAAGGACTATGATCTTGAGATCCATTACCACCCTGGGAAGGCTAACGTAGTCGCTGATGCACTTAGCCGCAAAGGCTACTGCCATACCCTCATCACCAAGTCTATGCCGTCTGAGCTCAGGAGAGAGTTTGACGCGTTCCAGCTCGAGGTAATCTCCTATGGCACGCTAAATGAGCTTCGCGTCGAGTACAATCTCACCTCACGAATCCGTGAAGCGCAAAAGAACTGTCCTGAGATAGACTATATCCGTGGTTTGATGAAGCTGGGAAGAGGCCCCGAATACCGAGAAGATGAGCAGGGAACTGTATGGTACAAAGATAGAATCTGCGTACCGACGGATTCAGCGATACGAGAAGAGATTCTGTCAGAAGGGCATGACTCCAAATATTGCATTCACCCAGGGTCAGCCAAGATGTACCATGATCTAAGGAAACACTTCTGGTGGGAGAATATGAAGGCAGACATTGCAGGGCATGTAGCCCGATGTGACACTTGCAGCAGAATCAAGGCCAAACATCAACGACCAGCCGGCCTACTACAACCCCTCGCAATTCCAGAATGGAAATGGGAATGCATTTCGATGGATTTTATCGTTGGGTTACCCCGCACCGAGAAGAAACACGATTCGATTTGGGTGATAGTCGACCGTTTGACCAAAGTCGCTCACTTCATTCCCATCAGCATTGGCTACGATGCCGAACGGCTGGCGGATTTATACATAACCCACATTCTGAGACTACACGGGGCACCCACAAGCATAATATCTGATCGAGGCTCACAATTCACGTCTCGATTCTGGCAAGCCTTGCACAAATCCATCGGAACCAAGCTGGACTATAGCACGGCTTATCACCCACAAACTGACGGTCAAATAGAAAGAGTGAACCAAATTCTCGAAGATATGCTCCGAGCTTGTGTGATAAAATACAAGACCAGTTGGGAAAGCTGCTTACCCCACGCTGAATTCTCGTACAACAACAGCTATCAAACAAGTCTCAAGATGTCACCGTTTGAGGCATTGTATGGGAGACCCTGCAGGACCCCGCTAATGTGGTCAGAACCCGGAGAGAGAGCCTTCTTTGGCCCTGCTAAGATTGTAGAAGCAGAGGAAGGCGTAGCACAGGTCAGAGAAAATTTGAGAATTGCACAGAGTAGGCAAAAGAGCTATGCAGATAGAAGACGTAGAGAGCTTGAGTTCAAGGTTGGGGATTATGTCTACCTCAAGGTATCTCCACTTCGTGGCACTGTCAGATTCCACGTGAAGGGGAAATTGGCACCAAGATATGTTGGGCCATACAAGATCTGTAAAAGGGTTGGAAAGCTTGCTTACAAGCTGGAACTACCGGAGGAATTATCTGGAGTACACCCCGTGTTCCATGTCTCGCAATTAAGGAAGTGTTTGAAGCTTCCCGAGGAGCAAGTTCCTACAGATGCATTAGACCTGCAAGACACACTTGAATACAAGGAACATCCGATCAAGATCTTGGCACGGGATACCAAAGAGACGCGAAACAAAACCATTCCGATGTGCAAGGTACAGTGGAGCAATCACACTGAAAGGGAAGCTACGTGGGAGAAGGAATCGGATTTGCGGATTATGTTTCCTTACCTCTTCGAAGGGTACGTTATCCCTGAATCTCGAGGTCGAGATCCTAATGAGGGGGGAGGACTGTAACAACCCTAAAAATCCACACAATCTAAAAATCCCAACCAATTAAAATTTTTCATTTATTTATTGTGAAAACCCATTTTTCTTGTGCAAGCATATAGGTTTCATTATGAAATTGGTAAATAAAGGAGTGTAGTTTGCATTTTAATTCCATTCACATAGAATAATAACTTATGCATCACATTTGGGATTTATTGCGATTTATGTTTGTATTTACTCAATATTAAAAATGGGCAATATATGTAAATATACACTAAATTGAAAATAGAAAAGGAGAAAGAGAGTTAGGCCAGCCATTAGTTTCGGCCAGCCGGGTCGCTAAGTCAGCCCGAGCCAGCCCGACCTTCCTCTCCTCATCTCACCGCGCGCGGCCCACGTCGCGGCTCGGCAGCGCACGCGCACGACCGGCACACACGCGCTCGCGCTCGCGCTCGCTACCAACCCGACCCCGCCTGTCAGCCGCTCTCGCCCCCCCCACTGTTCTTCTTTCTCACGAAGGCGACGCGCCTGCCGGGGGTGTCACGCGAATGGCGTGACCCCGGTCCCACAGCCGACAGCATGGCAGAGCCCTGACCCCGCTGTCCCCCTCCTGTCCCCTCCTTTCTTCGCCGCCAAGCGAACCCGCGCCCATCCGGAGCCCTAGATCCACTCGAGCCACGGCCCTTCGATCGGCCGAGCGCAATCGGGACCGTTCGCCATTGGAGCTGGCCAAGCTCGCCTATAAATTGGAGCACCCCGAAGCCTTACCCTCATTTTCCCTCGCCGCCACCGCAGCACAGACCGGCATACCGCACCAAACCGAGAGAGAGAGCGTAGGAGAAGGGCGGAGCAGAGGAGGAGAAGCTGCCGGAGCGCCGCCGCCGCGGAGCACGCCGGAGCCGGACACGGAGGAGAAGTCCGAGCTGCGGATGAGGAGCGGCACGGCACTGCGATCGCTCTGCACGGCTCCGACTCGCCACTGCACCGCCATCCTAGCTTCACCGACACCACGGTGAGCCACCGCACGCCATGTCCGAACCTTGCCCTGCTTTTGCCATGGCGTTCCACCCTCGGGACGCGCAGGCACGAGCCTTTACCGGCTCGGGAAGATCACCTGCACCATGCACTCATTCGACCGGCCGAAACCCCCGGACTACAAGCTTGCTAGACCGAGAACGCAGCACGACGCGTTCTCGGCGGAGCGCGCTCACCACCGACGCGTTCCGACGCCGAATCACCCGTTCCGAGCAATCCGTCTAGCAACCGTATAGGTTAGAGCGTCGTGGAGCACCGCCACGACCCCCTCGAGCTAGCTACGCGGATCTAAGCGCTAGAGGAAGCCTGAATCGCCTTGGCCGCGTGCGCCGCGACCTTACCGGAGCGCCGCCGCGAGCCGTCGCCAGAAGAAGGTCATGCCATGGCTAAGTTCACCACCAGAGTGTTGTATGCCTCTCTGGCCTCACCAATTTGACAAGACCGCATTCGATTGAACCAATACTTGGTCGTAGCCGCGATGCCGCTTTCCGCCGTCGTCGGCGACGCGCCGCCGCCACAACCGAGCACCTTGGAAAGCTCGGTAGCCAAAATTGGTAGTTGGTATACCATCGCCATAGACTCTGGACGCGTATACATCCCCTAGAAGACCTCCTTAGCCCCGCCGGAACCTCACAGTCACGACGACATCGCCGCCGACAGGTTCCGCCTCGCCTAAATCCGTTCCGAGTACCCCGGTCGCCTCGCGCTGCGGAGAAAGGCCGCCGAGGATCGCCAAGTCGGCCTCGGCACCGCCGCTAGACAGCCGAGCCCTGTCTTGCCGAAATATGGTCATCGCCGCCCTGTCATCGTCCGCCGCACCGGAGAGACACCGCCGCCTTGAACAGACGCCCTGGAACCCTGCTAGCACCAAATCTCCGATTCGCCCGAGCCTCCCCAGGAGAGCTCGGGAGAGCAGCACCCTCGGCGCACTAAATCTCCGATTCACCCGAGCCTCCCCAGGAGAGCTCGGGAGAGCGGCACCCTCGGGCGCCCAAAATTTCCGATTCGCCCGAGCTTCACCGGAAGAGCTCGGGAGAGCAGCCCCTTCGGCGCCCACATTTCCGATTCGCCCGAGCCTGCGCGGGAGACCTCGGGAGAGCGGCACCCTCGGGCGCCCAAATTTCCGATTCGCCCGAGCCTCAGAGCAGCCCCTTCGGCGCCCACGTTTCCGATTCGCCCGAGCCTCCGCGGGAGACCTCGGGAGAGCGGCACCCTCGGGCGCCCAAATGTCCGATTCGCCCGAACCTCCGCGGGAGACCTCGGGAGAACGGCACCCTCGGCGCCGCGAATTTCCGATTCGCCCGAGCCCCACCAAGGTACGCCGAACTATGCCGAGCCCCGCCGAGCTACCCCCGACCACCGCCGAGCTCCGCCGAGATACCCCCAACCACAGCCGAGCTACCACCGACCACCGCCGAGCCACGCCGAGCTACGCCAACTCCGGCAACTCTCTGAACCAGCATCGAACACCTGGTGGGCGACCATCGGGTCCGTGTTCTGTTGAGGCACCACTTGCCGCACTACTGGACCCGCGCGCCACGTGGACCAATCCCAAGCTGCCCCTGACTAACCGACCAGTTTTCCCATTTTCAGAAAATAGGATAATCTTCGGAAATTCATAACTTATTCATACGATGACCAAAAATTGCGCACCATATATCAAAATTCTCAGGAAAATGAGATCTACAATCTAAGACTATGTTTGTGTGCATTTGGCTCTTTGTTTTATTGGATTTTTCTGAAATACTCTATAGGAGTCGCTGACGCGACTGTTTCGTGTTCGATTTCAGAGCCGGAGGAGGATCTGACTAAGGAAGACGACCACGAGTACTTTCAGGAGCTAGGAGACGACTACGAAGGTGCCACGTCCCACCAAATCCTTAGATCCTATTTACGCATTGCAAATGACATTGTTGCTATTGCTTTATGATTATGTATGGAGTGGTTGCATGGTAGTATATTTGAATTCCCTGCCTTGATAAGACTTTACCCTGCTATCCGCTGTTAGGTTAGCTGCTGCTTAATTTACTGTTACTCTTCCACTACTTTCTACTTGCTATATGCTATGTGGTGGAATTGGGACGGTGTATAACTGATTATAACCACTGGGAGAGAGTGCTGCGTGCGTCTTGGGTGCGTGGTAAGGGTTGATGTCGACCAAGTGGGATGTGAGACAAGCCCATGGGGCAAGTCGTGCCGGGGGTGCAACCTGGGCATCCCCAAAGTGAGATACCTGTGGCGGGTAAAGTTGTTGAGGAGGTTCCGGGTGGGATAGCCTTGGTGGTTTGAAGCCCGTGGACGGAGGTGCTGTGATAGCACGGGGAGAGTATCCCCTAAGTGGAGATGCCTGCTTGGTCACAACCTAGGATCTGACTAGCGACCGGAAACATCTGGATTCCCTTGCTACTCGCTCGCTTCTGATGGGCGGGAGACGGCTGGACTACTTGGTAGGGCGGTACCACTACTGCTAGGTTGAAAGGTGATAAGGGTGGGCGGTGACGGATGGAGAGATTCCCGTACCGTCCTAGATGCGCAGTACCACTGGTTGGGCCCGGTGCTGCGTCTCCCAGTCTCAGCATAACGGTGTTGGATCCGGAATATCCCAGGGCTGAGTGGTAGGGTGGTACCGACCTAGGCAAGCAAGCACCCGGAATTCTGCCTAGATGATTGTACAGCATCGATGATGGCTAATCTTGTGAGTAGTAAAACCTCTGCAGAGTGTATGGTTGATCGATCGATACATAAGTCAACTCGTTGGCTATGGACCTTTCCTAATGTTTCTGCAACCACTATTAGATGAGAGCATATTCTTTTCTCCCCCTGGATAACATTGTTCCGGCAGTGTACCCGTTGTGGTAGTGTGCCGCTGAGATAGGCCCGAGAGGGTGTTGGGCCTGTCGAATGAGAGTGAGGTGTGGGTATGTGAGGTGTGGTGATGGGAAAAGGGAAAATGGTGTTAACTGGTGATAAAACTTGACTAATTAAACATTGATTACAGCTGCATAGGAAAACCTCAGCCTATAGGTCTGCTTGTATAGCCTTGCATCCACTTTCCACAAAGCAAATGCTGCATAGGTGGGCTCCGTGGCCAGTACAAATCGTACTGATAAATTTGCTGTCAGGTGACGAGAATGAGTACGACTTCGAGGGAGATGATGACGAGGAATAGGGTCACGTGCTACACTCAAGTTGGCCGTGAAGGATGAATCGCTTCCGCATCTTCTAAAGCTTCTCTGATTGTTGATTCCGCCAGTGTGGCGATGTAATAAATATTTATGTAAGACTTATTTATCGTTGTATGGATCCTGGTGTCAACTGAGATATGGGTAATTTCATGGATTGTCCCAGGCAATCTGTTGAATTACAATTCGAGCCTGTGGATTTCCCTTCGTGGAAATCGAGGTCGTTTCAGCAACTCCCTTAAAATGATAGTTTGAAATCTCAAAAAAAAAACAATGATAGTTTGGATGTGGTTGTGAAGGTAAAAGGGCAGGTTATTACGAGACCGTGCCTCAATCTCGCTTAAACTATAGTTTTATAGGGACATGGTTGTGAAGGACTATTGGGTACTTCCTTTAGTCAAATTGCAAGCTTTTAGTATTGTTCTGGAACTAGTATTGAAGGCGCGCGCATTCGCGCGCCCGTTGTGTGTTCTGGGAGATACTTTCAGCTAAATATATTTTGAAAGTTATAATAGGCTCATAGTATATGGTATTTTGGATGTGATTGTGATCGAAGCTGTAACTGTGGCGGACAATACTGTACATGGTGAATATATGATGGCTAAGTGCACGGTTTGATATCATACAGAGTTCATATATAGAGATGCAAGGTTCCAGTCTACTACTATATAGTTATGCAGGATACTGTAGCGGTAGCGTTGCCTGAATATTTTATAGATGCAACAGGCATTACAGGAGGTTGGTTCATGGTTGTTCAGTCTGTTATCTGAACATTAATGAAGATTGATTTCTTCATTTCTTGGTATAGTACATGGTCCAAAAGTGTGGTCATTTTCTTGGTAGAGAAGATGCTGGACTATTTTTCTTCTCTGTTTTTGGCCCCATGGTCTTCTGGAGAAGATTTTGATCTACAATAATTTATGACATAATGATAGAGTTAGCTTATGTGTAGAATGTATGCGTGAGGAATTTGTACAAATGCAGGGATACAGTCAGGTGAGATTCTGTGTTTACTTTTTTGTCTTGGGCTCTATAGAGATGATAGTTTCTATAAGCTTATAACTATCTTTCTGCCAATAGTCTTTTTCAGTTGTCTGCAGTAGGATACAACTTATTTCATTTTTTTTATCTATTTACAATTTTAATTTGTACAGAGTGTTATAGCTTACCTTATTTGGTGGAACGACAGTGCTGAATAATGTCCTACGAGCTGTGATTTCCCTGCTTGGTGACCTTTGAGTAGTTGATCATAAGTCATTTGTTTGTCTCTATTTGCTGATAATTATTTGGAATGAATTAGATACTGGTGCATACTTGTTGTCGTCGTCTTTTGATGTGTTAAGCTGTGGTTCGATAGCCGGTGGTGGAGTCTGTGAGATGAATAAGTTATTGAGTTTGTTAATATTTGTACTAATATACAGGTATGAAACTGGACCAGGTAGAAGATTGCTTACAAAGTGCGGTGGGGTCTGGAGTTGTAGCAGCTCACTTTGATCTTCTGGATTTACAGTGGCTGCATTGGAATTGCCTGGTTGTGCTCTGTCAAACTGGGACATAGGACTATTTTGTCCTATAGGACGCCTTGAGGGTCTTTCTAGGACTGCTTTAACCTGATATTGTCTTTTGTCTGATCTTTTGCATGATTCGTCAGTAAGATTGACTGAGAGAATGTATTTCTTGCTAATAATATTCTTTATTGCCTGAGGTAGACCTTCTTTCCTGTGTAGTGGATCTACTATTGCTTCACATTCTTTTTGTATCATTTTTTGAGCTTCATCGTCATAGGCAAAGAACCGCGCTTCATCTGTTTCGTCCTTTCCTATGAAGGATAATAGATATCTGAAAAACCTGGAAGCATTAGTTGCACGAGATTTTAAAAACAATAATGTCTGTCTAATCAGTTTTTTGTTGATATACCTGGGAGCTGTGTTTGTGCCATTACATTTTGGGCATTTGTAACTGCCATCAAATTGTTGCTCAGCCCTTTTTTTTGCACGATCGGCAAGCCATGTACCACCAGTTGCCAGTGTTTATGATGGAATCTACTATTATTGCACACTTGAATGGTCCTGTTTCCTGACATAAAGCATGTGTTGGCGCAAAAAGTGGTTCCCTAAGCCCAACACACCAGCGAAGCCGGAAACGACCCTTGAGGCAGTAAAGCTCTCGCAAATCCAACTAGTTTCGGACCCGGTCTGAGAGTGTCAGTAACACCCAAGCGTGCCAGTCAATTTGACCCGCAATTGACAAGGAAACAAGACGTAATCAGTAATCACAGGGCGGAACTAACCGGTATGTCCAGGTAGTTCCAATTGTATGGCTCGAAGAGCCGATGTAATGGGAGATCGACTAGAAAACCGATTCCGTCATGTTATGAACCGATTGTAGCGAAACATGCATTATAACTCAAGTTAACCGATTCAGACATGAATTCAATAATATATACTTGCATTAGACGGAAGTATATTATAAAAGATGTAGTCACAGCAACCTAACATGATCATAAGATGTCTCAATGTAAAACAAGAAGAAACCGGCTATTTCAGCCGATTTAGTGTATACGAGCAACATACAAGCCTATAAAGTAAACAATGTTTCAACTCTCCGGCTAATAGATCTAAATCACAATCTTGCAACAGTGGAGATCGAGCGGATCGACGCAGTCATGATGAAGTTGCAACTTAGATCCGTTAACCCTTGAATCTAGACAATGTTTATTTTATTACTTGAGTGCGACCCGTATCTAATCTAGATCCAAAATACAACCGGCTGGTGCAAAACATTCTATCTTATCAATATAAAACGAATGGCAAACATAATTCGTTGAACATATAGATCTATTAGATATAAGCCGACACATATGGATCAAGACGGGCAAATTGATGATTGCTTTAAATAATAAACAATAAACATAAGCAACATCGGTAACTTAATGAATCTAGCTAAACTGCCAAATTTAACTAGAGCCGATAACTAATCCATGCATGCAAACTGTCGTAATCTATAGCCTGTCCACCGGATGACGTTAACTAATAGATTAATCAAGCAAATAAACACGAATCGATAACTAATCCACGCGTGAAAACCGTCCTAATCTGCATCTCGTCCACCGGATGACGGTTAACACAGATTGATCGGGTAAACCAGCGTGAATCATCCTTGACTCACTGTGCTTCCCACGTTCACCGGATGACGCCAAAGAAACAGAGCTTAGCAAGGACCCTGGTCCGCCATGCTTCCACGTCCACCGGATGACGCTAAAAAGACATAGTTTAACAGGGGGTTGACGATACTTACAAGTAAGCCTGCGTCCACCGGATGACACCCAGCCTGGATGAAGTAACTCGCCGGACTCGACTGACTCTAGGGTTTATTTCGCCGGAGCCGAAAGTTGTGTTGTATTAATGTTGTTGTATTTACAATGGCTGAGGGCTTATATTTATACCCTGAGCGTAGATAGAGTCCTAGTCGAATCACAACTCATCAATAGATAAGGAAACTAACAAACTATCCTATATCTAAGGTAACTTGGAGTCACATCTTCCCTTTCATAACGGACTCCGATCGTGATCGCATCTTGGCGGTGCAGACTCTAGATGACGTCACCAATACCGACGCTGCACGCCTTCTGTCACCTTCGCCCGATAACCGATTCTCCGTGCAATCGGCTATTCTCCTTCCTTCTGCTGGACGGAATCTGGTTCCGAGATCGACTATCTTCCTTCGGTATCGGCTATCGGCTACCAGCCCAAAATTCGGTGTTAACAGCATGACATTTGGGTGTTATATTTTTTTCTTTACCAAAAATTGTGTACAATAGTTGCATCATTTTGTTGTGCACTTATTTTAGGAGTTTTATTAAGGATCTTTGCAGAGTGAATGTATTAATAAACTGTCAAATGTATCGATGATTATGTAATGTTACACTTTGTACCTTATCATCAAAGGGGTCAACATGATTCAGGTCAAGTATAGTCTTTGGTGGAAGTTGAATGTCTTGCGTTGGTGCCATAACTGCTTCTTCTGTTGTTGTTGGCTGCTCAATATAAACCGGAGTGTTCTTGAATCTATTAACATAATTTTTTTTCATGGTCATTAATTGTAAGTTGTTTTATATTATTAATATATGATTTGTATGTAGCAAAGTGCTTACCTAGAATGGAAAGCCCGTGCTTCTGGAATGTTGGGATTGAAGTAGTAACAGCAAGCTGGACTCCCTGTAAGGCATACTTTTTCAGCAATGGTGTAGAAGTATATTGTTCGGTCTATTAATCGTGACATAGTAGTTCTTTGAATCTGTACAGATATATAGCTGATGGTATATAATGACAATGGGAAATTACCCTTGTCTCTGAATTCTTCTCGCGGTATGCAGCCCACAACAAGACAAAGTATGAGATTGCCAGTTTCACTGTTGTATATATTGTGAATGTTAAAGTTTTTGGAATGGTCACCCCATAGTGTTATTTTCATGATCTTGTCGCTGCAAATATATTTTTTTGTTTGTAAGAAAATAGGATGTATATATTTTGCATTGTTGAATCAACTGTAGACATACCTTAAATCTTTGAGGTAGATCTCTCTGAGTGTTTTAGCTCTCTCTGTGTTCTTCGGCACAAATGTGTCAGCTTTAGTATATTTGATCAAGTATCCAATGACATCTTAAAAATAGATATGAGTGCTGTGTTAGTTATTAAAAATTTGAAGTAATAAATGTAAGGAGATAACGTTGCTGGGAAGATTTTGTGATATTATAGTTCACCTGTGTAGCTGTAGATGAAAGTTGCTGGTCTTACGTTTGCAAACGGAGTGATCTTGTAAATGTAACCTGGAATCGATGGCGGAGGATCTCTGACAAGCTCAACAGTTGTGTATTCTGTGATATCTAGCATTAAGTCTTTGTCAACTGCTCTATAAGATTTTTTGGCATTGTTGATCATGAATTTCTTTATCAGATAAACTTTTCCAAGATCGAAAAGATAAGCTTTGTCATTGATGAGATCTTCTGAAATTTCTGCATATATTGCTCTACCCTATTTTTATTGATATGTGTAAATAAAGTTAGTTAGACAATATATTTATGAACATATAAGGCAGTAATATAATGTATTGAGTAGACTGGGGGAAAAAAATTAGTGTCATAGTAAGTAAATATTATACCTTCGCATCTGCTAACACCATGCCAACAAATAGAGGAGTTTCCTGGCCTATGGTTTCATAATGTGTCCACTTTCGAATGACTCTAGCAATGATGCCATGTGTACAGCGACCTTTTTTTAAACTTGCTAGAGACTTGGGCTGGACCATGCTAATTCTGTAGAAGAACAAATATAGGTATTAATGTATGAAAGTAGAACTGGAAATTGTTAATAAATGTAGTGTAAAATACTATTATATAGATATACAATTAGGTATAATTGGTATACTCTTTTTTTCTGCCTATTTAATAGGCAGGAAACTTGCATTGATTATAGATTCCAGTGTACAATGATAGACAAAATGTCCTATACATGCCAAAATACTATTATATAGATATGCAATTAAGTATAGTTAGTGTACTCTGTTTTTTTTCTTGTTGCCTTGTTAATAGGCAGGGAACTTGCATTGATTATAGATTCCTGTGTACAATGATAGACAAACTATCCTATACATGCCAAAGTCTAGCTAAGAGAAGCACACAGGCCTATATGAGAATATTGTACATATGTGAGTAGCTGATATTTTTTTAGGTTACCTATATGGCTGCGCAAAAGATAAATATTGATTACAATAATTGCCATTTTATGCAAAAGATGGCAGGACTTGGTATTTCATAGACATCTAATGTAGGTGAAGTAAACATGAGACAAAAACTTGGTCATAGTAGTTTCTAATTTTTTCTACGTCAGATACTGAAGAACTTCTTTGTAAACCACATTCCTTGTCTCATTGGTAGAATTGCCTTCATCATCTTCAATGTAGATTTTCAGACCCTGTTTTGTTGTCACCCGCGACACAGCGACATATAACTGTCCATGTGTAAAGACCGGCTTTTTCAAGTAGAGACCAACAGTAGACAATGTTTGTCCCTGACTTTTGTTGATTGTCATAGCATAGCAAACTCTTATTGGGTATTGCCGCCTTTCTAAAATAAATGGTCACTTGTTACTTTTCAAAGATAAGCTTATGCGCGGTATGGCAAAGCTCTGATTTGCATGCTGGCCATTCATGATTTTTGTTTGGATTGTCCATTCTCCAATAGATGTTACAATCATTCTAGTGCCATTGCAAAGACCTGCTCTTTGATTGAGATTGTGCAGTAACATTATGGGAACTCCTTGTTTCAGAATAATTCTATGCTGTGAGAAATTATTACCGTTGATTGAGTTTAGAAACTCAATTGGATACAACAGGTCATATGCCTCATGTTGAGCAGTGGATTTAGCAATAGTATCTGAACTCAAGTATTCTCTCTCATTTCCATGGACCAAAGGAATTATGTATTCATTCACCATATCAGTTAGTTCATTTGTCGGAGCTAGTATGGCTCTTTCTGCAAGGAATCTAGTGTCTTTGTATCTTCTTTCAAAATTAGGATAGACTGATTGTACGATGGCTGCAAGTTTGTTTCCATCAGTAAGTACTAACAATTCTTGAGGTATTTTAATCCAACTTGGTTCTTCTGATTCTTTAGTATTACATGGTATTTTCCCTTCACCAATGTCCAATATCCATTGACTAAATGTAGCTACCTCTTGTTGTTTGGAAGGATTATTAATTGAGGATTTTAGGCGCATATTTTGCTTGAGACTAAGTATTTCCACATAATGCCACAAACGTGATTTGATTATAGT
Source organism: Eremochloa ophiuroides (assembly GCA_038502445.1). Classification (NCBI taxonomy): domain Eukaryota; kingdom Viridiplantae; phylum Streptophyta; class Magnoliopsida; order Poales; family Poaceae; genus Eremochloa; species Eremochloa ophiuroides. The sequence continues at coordinate 62,619,940 of JAHLJS010000006.1, forward strand.
GGCATTGATGACATCTTGTTTACTGCCTCCTTCAACAACAGGCAGGATCTGTCTAAGATCTCCTCCTAAGACTATAACTTTTCCACCAAATGGAATATGTGCAGCCTGGGGAGTTTTGACCTTCTCAATGTCACGAAATGTGCGATCTAAGGCTTCGAAGCAATTTTTATTAGTCATGAGGGCTTCATCCCAAATCACCAGACTTGTAAGTTTAATCAGCTCTGAAAGCATGGTGCCCCTACTTACATCACAGACCATATCATCTTCTACCTCACAAGGTATCTTGAATCTAGAGTGTGTTGTACGGCCTCCTGGTAAAAGCAGTGCTGCTACACCCGAAGATGCTACGGTGAGGACAATTTTTTCCTGCCTTCTAAGATATCCAATTATACGGTTCCATAAATAGGTTTTACCAGTTCCACCATATCCTGAGAAAAAAAAGAATCCAGGTTTCTTTTGTTGCACTCTGTCTACTCTTTTTCTGAAAACATTTGTTTGATCTTGATTTAGAGAAGCAGTAGGATTATTCATGTCGATTGAAAGATCAGCAGGATATGATAGTTCCTCTTCCACAAGACGATTATAAGAATCTGCATATTCAGCATGTGTCTTCTTAGGTAAGTTGAAATCAGTTATGTTTCTACCGCTCTGAGAAAAAAGAGTTGATAATTCGTCCAAAAGATAGTCTCTGGTTCTTGAATCAGGCAATATATAATTGGGATCACCAACCATATCTATGTATTGATAAATAATATCATCAGACAGATGACGCCACACTTTCTCGAAGAAGCTGTTTTCATCACCCACTTCGCAAAATAGTATCATAGTAACAAATAGACTTCGTAATTGTGCTGAAGTAGCCCAAGCAGCTGCTTCATCAAAAGCATTATACCACTCTTGGTCATCACCAAGAAGACCACATGATTTACATGCCTCTTTAAAGGTGTGATGATATTGTCGATTGTGAAATCTAAGGTGTTCATAGCTTGTGGCACCTTTGACTGTCAAGAGTAACATTCTGAGGTAATATCGCTCGCCTGCTGATGGATGGACATGATGAAGACGTCCTATTTTTCCAAATTGTCTTCTACGTCTAGTCCATTCTCTGTTTTTCTGGTTCCATAACCATTTGGAGGGAAATTGTGGATAGGTTAATGTTCTAGCTTCGGAGAAGTTTTCATTGCATGTAAACCATTCAGTCAACATTGTTTTTCTCAGAAATTCTGCAGACACTAATTTATCTACTCTGGTTTTGGCACTAAAAGTTATGAAATTCTCGTTTGGAAGGTGTACAGGCATTCTTTCTACTGGTGGATAGTGTCTGTGAATATCATATCCAAATATTCTCCAACATGCATCTTGTTCACAAATGTATCTGCAATCAAGATATTCTTTGACCTCATTTATGGTGTTTGTGTAGGATCACGGACTGGCCTAGAAGGAGGGGTTGAATAGGCCTGTGAAAAATCTTCACGAGCAGAGGTTAGTAACAAGCACGGCAGTGCCGGCCTGTAGAGCGGCACTGCCGGGCTTCCCGGCACTGCTGCTCCCAGAGCGGCAGTGCTGGACCTCGCAGAGCAATTTCTACACAATTCAAAAACTGCTTGGGGAAATTTAGATCGAACAAATTACTGATGTTCCCTGATATGTGTAGACCCTAGCACACCCTTTCCTTGCAGCTAGAACACCACCAATTCGTAGATCGGGACCAAACCCTAGAAGTCAAGACACTCAACAAATAGAGAATGAAACAAGCAACACAAGTGACACAAGATTTAACCCGTGGTTCAGCTCGCCACAAAGGCTTGCCTACTCCACGTTGTTGAGGTTCCACAAAGGAAACTTGGGTTCACAAAGCCCAATCCTTGTTCTCAAGTCAAGAGAGTTAACTCTTGAAAAGAGGGGGTGATTCTACTAGCTTGTGAGGGTGATTACAAACCTCCCGGAACTGCCACAAGATTGGCAAGCTCACCGGGCGACGCTCTAGCCAGCTAGGAGCAAGCTCCAAGAGTAATAAATGCAAACCACCGGCTTGAATGCAAACCAAGTGCTTGAGGAAGTTGAAGATCAGTGGGGAGAAGCTTGTTCTTGCTAAGATTCAGCTCACACTCTTCTAGATTCAAACCTGGATTCAAACTTTTGAATGGAGAGCTTATTGGGAGTGAGAGAGAGCAAGAAAGTGACTTCTCTGGTCTGAGAACTGAGCAAATGGCAGAGATGACCGTTGAGGGCGACAGGAAGGAGGCTACGAAGCCCCCTCAAGTCTAACGGTCAAAACAAGTCGCGGCAATGCCGGGCTTGGAGTGGCAGTGCCGCTCGGCCGGCAGTGCCACGCTGCCAAACCAGGACAGAATGATCTGGAATTTTGTGACTGGCTTTGGCAGTGGGAGTGAGGATGTTTGGTGTAAAGATTTGCACTTGGTCACACTTTCAAACCTGTCTTTTGCATCCCCCTTAACAGTACAGGTTTCCTATACTCAATTTCAAAATAAAACGAATTTAAACCTCCTTTGAGCCGGATGCCGCATCCTTTAATTGTTAGGGATCCACCTGCATAAGATTACATCCTCCCAATGCTTTTACCTGTCCATCATCTCGATAAATCTCATTAGTCTTCTAATCGCGTGGTCATTATCACCAGAACCCACTTTAGGGCTTGATTGCACTTACAATCTTCCCATTTTTGGTGATTGATGACAACACGGTTAGAGAGGTAAAAGATAAAGTACAGCGAGATTTAAATGAGATTTTGGATGTAGAGTCTCCCCCTGAATATGTGAGTGAAATTTGAATTTCCAAACTTAGCATAAAAGGCTAAGTTTCACACACTAGAGTGAAATGGGGTCTCCCCCTACATCCATGATCTCTGTGGGGTGCAGCACACAGTGTCATAAAAGATAAACGTGATGCAAATGACATGTGAGACAATCAGAGTTAACTTCTGCCATCAGATAGGGCGGCACTGCCGCTCTGCCTGAAGACAGAAACTTCGCCGAAGCAAAGCACCTACACAAAGTATATGAAAAGTAGAACTAGTTTACGCACAAACACAGGCTGGTTCATAAATAAAGTACTAAGGTTCACAATCAAAAGAAAATCGAGACATTAAAGTACTTATTACAAACCAAATGAGTTTGAGAAACACTCTCAACTCTACAACTACTAACTCTCACAAGATCTAAACATTAAGCTCACAAGCTGAACACTAGTAAAAATGATGAAAAATTGTTGTACTCCTCTCAAATCCCCTTCTCCCCCTTTGGCAACAAGCACCAAAAAGAAAGAAAAGAGAGAAGAGCGAAGTACAACTACTCATCATCATCCTCACTAGAGGCCTCCTCGTCGTCGTCGTTGTCGTCTTGGTCTTCTTCCTCCTCATCATCGTCGTCGGACTCGACAACGGCGCGTCCCTGGCGGTGAGTGGTGGCGGTGAAGCGTACGCCACGAGACGACGTGCCGGGACAGTCCTCCTCCTCCTCTCGTGCAAGCTGGTCCCAATCGACGTCCTCAACGTCGGAGCCAGACATCTCACTGAACACAGGAGGTGGTGTAGGAGGGTCAATCGGTCGCAGCCCCAAATGCCCACGTATCTCCCTGTTCTCCATGCGAGCCTTGTATGCTGAATCAGACGCATGCATACAAGCCCCGAAGATCCTCTTTAGCATGCGGGAGAGACGGCTCTTCTTCCTGGGACGCCGCTAGGAGCCAGAACGGGAAGAACTGGGAATATCTGAAGACGGGGCAGCCCGCCTACTGGAAGACCGGGTGGCTGCCCTGCTCTCACCAACGCCTGAGTGGTGAGTCTTGTCAACCTAAAACGGCTCATGGGACACATCCTTCTTGAATATAACGCCAGACACGCGCTCAATCACAAACATCAAGTATGGAGCATAAGGTAGGGCCATCCTAGCATCCTCAGAAGTGATAATCAACTCGTGCCAAATGAAGTGAGACAATGAGAAAGACCCAATACCTGGCTGTGTCCTGGTAAGAATGTTTCTCGCTGTCCCATATAGGTTGGAAGCTGAACCAACCTTGGGATGAAGAGTCTGGCGGAATAGATTGTTCAGGATGTAGTACCGACTCTTAAGCCCCTTCACCAAACTATCTGTCTGACTGGAATGATCATATAGATGGGCCAACTCGCCATCAGTGAGTGCCCACTCATCATGCAGATCATAAGCATCCCTGTCCCATTCACCAAAACCAAGGATCCGAGCAAAGGTAGTGAAATCCACTCGGTAGTGGTGAACATCAGTCATCCAGTGCAACTCATCATCCTCTCTGTCAAAGTAGCAGGTGGCTAGGAACTGATATAGAATCTCTGTGTTCTAGTCATACCTGAAACCCATAAAATCATAGATGCCTCTGTTCTTACAGAAGGCAATGACCTGGTTGCACACTCTATCATTCTTGCTTGCCAAGTGCTCCCGATCAATATATCTCAGCGGAACAATCTTGGGCTTCTTGGAAGCAAAGAGGACGAACTCATAGAAGTCCGACTGAAAGGCAGACCAAAACCTGTAATCAAGCTCAACATCCTTACGCCTAGCATAAGGGTTGACCTGTCTCTGCTCCTGCACAGCCCTGAACTGGTCGTAGTAGCTGATCTTGTGCCTTTGCCTCCTCTCAACTGGAGCATGCACATGGTGATCATGCTCATCCCACTGCAGGTAAGCCCCATCAAACATGGAAAGATCATCTGGGGTATCCGGGCAGGCACCATCCGGAATGGTCCTGCCTGCCTGCTCCAGCAACTCAGCATCACGGAGTGCCTGCCTATCCGACCTGCCCTCCGGGTTCCGTCCACCTCGATGGGCTAGCTGCTTCGTACGCGGGGCACGTGGGTTGCTGGACCCAGCCCCAGCGTCGAAATCACTCTTCGTCCTCGCTTCACGCCTTCCTTCATCCACCATCTACGCAAATGTATACGAAAAATGTGTTAAATATAGGAAGAGATGAGTGCTGACCAAGTCATTGGAATGAACAAGGCCAATTTGTGGAGTCAAAGATGGGGACAAAATTTGGAGGACAGAGGCTCACTGCACAGGGCCCGGCACTGCCGCGCCTGCGCAGTGAGGCCATACTGCCTCCAATCTCTCCCAACCTTTGAATCAACAAATTGGCATTTTCCAACCCATAGAATTGAATCATTACACATCAAACAGTCCTAAACAATACTTTTCTTTACTTGAATCCATCACATTTCATAGATCGGGAAGAAACTCCAACTTAGGGCGTCTCATACCTTGAGAGAGGAAAGGAGGGAGCAGAGGCCGCGCCAACAGGGGGACCTGGACGCCAGCAAGGAAGAGAAGAGATCTCCCCACGTTCCAGTAGCAGGTCCGGAGAGGGAGGAGCGCGTGGCAGGGGCAGCGGCGGTGCCGGGCAGGGGCGCCATCGCCTGCTCGCTCGGTTTGAAGCGAAGAGAGAGAGAGATCGAGAGAATGAGGGGAAAGAGGGAGAAACGGTCATGGGCAAGGGATAGAGAGAGGAAAGCCCGACCATTCTGACTAAGGTGACCCATAGACCGCTAAGCTGGTAAGGCGCGGCACTCCCGGGCTAAGGCCCGGCACTGTCGGGGCACGGCACTGCCGCGGCTAGGAGCGGCACTACCGCCCTGCCTTCCAGCAGAGAGCCTAGACCTATTCTGGTCTTCACCAAGAATAAGGTCACAGACTATTATTTGTGCAATCACTTGGTCATAAATACTGAGAATTAAAAACAGTGACCAAGATTGCACAAGCACACGATCAATATAGTTTTGAAAGACATAATTGAACTTTTAAATCCTTTTCAAACAACCGAGCTTAAGTAAACAGATGTGTGCTAAGTTTCAAACCACATTTCGAGAATCAAGGATATTTAGTTCACTACGCAAAGTGCAAAACTTTGACTCGTCGAGAGGCTTAGTGAAGATATCGGCTAGTTGCTTTTCGGTGCTCACATAGCGTATTTTGATATCTCCTTTGGTTTCGTGGTCTCTCAAGAAGTGATGTCGGATGTCAATGTGCTTGGTTCTTGAATGGCTTACGGGATTTTTTGCAAGCTTTATGGCACTTTCATTGTCACATAATAATGGGATTTTGGTAAAGCGACATCCGAAATCACGAAGGGTTTGCCTCATCCAAAGTAGTTGCGCACAACATGCACCGGCTGCAACATACTCGGCCTCGGCGGTGGAAAGGGCTACACAATTTTGTTTCTTAGAACTCCAAGACACTAAGGACCGTCCAAGGAATTAACACGTCCCCGAAATGCTTTTTCGATCTACTTTGCAACCGGCGTAATCGGAATCCGAATACCCAAGCAAATCGAACTTAGAGCCCTTAGGATACCACAAGCCAAGGTTTGGAGTGTGCACTAAATATCTCAAGATTCTTTTAACAGCCATCAAATGACACTCTTTCGGGTTAGCTTGAAATCTAGCACACATGCACACACTAAGCATAATATCAGGCCTAGATGCACACAAATAGAGTAGAGAGCCGATCATGGAGCGATATACCTTGATGTCCACGGCTTTCCCTTCCTTATTAAGATCAAGATGTCCGTTGATTGGCATGGGAGTTTTGATAGCCTTTGCATTCGCCATGTCAAACTTTTTGAGCATGTCATGGGTGTACTTGGTTTGACTTATGAAAGTTCCTCCTTTCAATTGCTTGACTTGAAACCCGAGGAAGAACTTGAGCTCACCCATCATGGACATCTGAAATCTTTTAGTCATGGTCCTACTAAATTCCTCACAAAAGACATTGTTAGTACTACCAAATATTATGTCATCGACATATATTTGGCACACAAATAAATCTTTACCAACTTTGTGAGTGAAAAGAGTAGGATCAGCTTTGACTATTTCAAATCCTTGTTTGAGCAAGAATTCCTTAAGGCATTCATACCATGCTCTTGGTGCTTGCTTAAGCCCATAGAGCGCCTTATGGAGTTTATAGACATGGTTTGGGAACTTGGGATCTTCAAAACCCGGTGGCTGCTCCACATATACCAACTCTTGTATTGGGCCATTAAGAAATGCGCTCTTCACATCCATTTGATATAGCTTGAAGTTGTGATGGGCAGCATAGGCTAGAAGCATTCAGATTGCCTCTAGTCTTACTACCGGTGCATATGTTTCTTCAAAGTCCAAGCCCTCTACTTGAGTGAATCCTTGAGCCACCAATCTTGCCTTGTTCCTTGTCACCATTCCATCTTCATCTTGCTTGTTTCTGAATACCCATTTGGTGCCGATGATGTTGGTGTTGGGTCTCTCAACTAGAGTCCATACTTGGTTTCTCTCGAAGTTGTTCAACTCTTCTTGCATGGCTAACACCCAATCCGGATCACCAAGTGCTTCTTCTACCTTGAGAGGTTCCAAAGAGGAGACAAAAGAGTAAAATTGACAAAAATTTACAAAATGTGAATGAGTAGTTACCCTCCTTCGAAGACTCCCAAGGATATTGTCAACAGGAAGATCCCGTTGAATAGTTTGACGTAGCCTTGGATGATCAATGGATTCTTGTTCTTCTTCTTCTGGCCAATCATTTTCATCTACTTCAAGAACAGGTGCAAGATCATCCCTCGAAAGCGGTGTTCTTTCTGCAGTTGCAGGGGTTGATGGCTCTGTTGTCTAGGGGAGCGGCACTGCCGGGCCCCCTGCAGCAGCAGCTTCTGCAGTGGCCTTCTCTTGAGGCCCTTCTACCTCTGTATCCTTGTCTTCTTGTGGTCTTATATCACCAATTGCTACTTGCTTGATTGCTTCACATGGTGGATCCTCCTTTCCTACAATACTTAAATCAATTTGCTCTACTTGAGAGCCATTAAATTCATCAAATGTCACGTCCACCGCGACTTCAACCCGACCGGTGGTCTTATTGAAGACACGATAGGCATGCTCATTTGATCCATAACCAAGTAAGAAACCCTCATCAACTTTAGGTGCAAACTTAGAGGTTTTGGGCCTTTTGTTAAGTATGAAATACTTGCACCCAAACACTCTAAAGTAAGACACCTTTGGTTTGTTACCGGTGAGCAGCTCATATGAGGTTTTCTTCAGCTTATTGTGTAGGTTGAGACGGTTGATTGCATGGCAAGCGGTGTTGACGGGAATAATCATCAACAATAACAACTCCATATTTGTTACCCCCAATGCTTAAGTAGGCCACGGGTCCAAAGAGATCCATATGAATTAGCTCCAATGGCTTGGTGGTTGTCATGTGAAAGGTCCTAAATGGCTAGAGGGGGGGGTGAATAGCCTATAAAAATCTACAAACAACACTTAACAAGCCGATTAGTAACAGTAGCAAGCTTTGCAAAGCACTAGCTCTAAACTACACTATGCAAGCCACCTAGACAAGTATACTACACTATGATCTCTAGTTCACACTCAAAGGCTATGTTACTACTTCACACTACTCTTAAGTGAGCAACTAACTAACAAGCTACACAAGAGAAAAGTACACAAATGTAAAGAGTAAAGGTGATTTCAATACCGCCGGTGAAGAGAAGATATGAAGTCCAATATAACCAATCAATCACATATAAGGGAAATCCTCGGTAGAGAGATGACACAAGATTTTTACCGAGGTTCACTTGCTTGCCGGCAAGCTAGTCCTCGTTGTAGCGATACACCCACTTGGAGGTTCACGCGCTAATTGGCATCACACGCCAAACCCTTTTTAAGGGTGCCGCACAACCAACACAAGATGGGGATCCACCAAGCTACGAGCATTCCACTAAAGATGCCTTTCGCGATCTCCCGCGGGGATAGGCTCAAGAACCCCTCACAACTTCACCGATCGGAGGCGGAGACAATCACCAACTCCCCTCAACGATCCTCGCAGCTCCAAGCCATCTAGGAGTCGGCAAACTCCAAGAGTAACAAGAGAAACCGCTGCGAATCACCACTACCAAGTGCCTCTAGATGATCTCTATCAATGCAATGCACTTGATGCTCTCCAAACTCACCAAATGATGATCACAATCAAGTAGGATAAGTGAGAGTGGAGTGGGAAGGCTCACAAGTATGTTATGATATTTAGGAGTGCCAAGAGCTGCTCCCCAAACCGGCCAAGTCGCTATTTATAAGCCACACACAAAGAACTAGCCGTTTAGAGTTCACTGCACACCGTCGGACTGTCCGACGGCCAGAGCGTCGGACTAATCCGCACGGTCCGACGCCTCGGATGAACGCCACGTGTCACTAGCCGTTTGAAGTCGAACGTTGGATCACAACGGCTATTTCCTCGCGCCAAAACGACCGTCGGACGGACGAACGTCGGACTAAATCAACCGGTCCGACGCCCTCAGCCGACCACCGTCGGACTCAGTCAGACGGAGCCGTCGGACTAACGAACGCGGCCGTCCGACGTTTCCAGAGAGCTCCCCGAGCCCTGAAAACCGTCGAACGATGGTCCGACGCTCACCGTCGGACTAACGCCGAGAGTCCGACGCTCTCAGAGCTCGCCACGTGTTACCTTTCGCACGAACTGCACCGTCGGACGCTTCGGCTAATGGTCCGACGCTCAGGAACTGAGCGTCCGACGCTCTCAGTAGTGTTAGTCGTCACTGAGGCTAATGGTCCGACGCTCTCTGACAATACGGTCCGACGCTAGTTTTTCTATTGTAACGTTTCCGAAATTCGCCGAATCCTGCCTCGCAAGCTCGGCAGGAGGAAGAGAGGACCAAACCCTCTCTAACCCTCAAACTTCACCCCGTTTCTTAAGTCACTAACACTCCAAAGTGTCTCTCACTTCGGTGCACGTGTGTTAGCCTTTTCAAAGAGTTTTCTACGGGTCAAGTTAGTATCACTAGCATCTATATGCATATGCAATGATCATGAACACCTAGTGGCACTTGATAACCGTATTTCATCAACGATTTCGCCCCTCTTGATAGTACGGCTATCTATCCTAAATGTGATCACTCCCTCTATGGAGTCTTGATCACCAAAACCAAAAGAGCTCCTATTGGTTATACCTTTGCCTTGAGCTCTCGGTTTCTTATCAACTTCCTTCTCATCTCTTGATGGACCTTGTGGACACCTATGATGATGGACTTATACCATTTGCATGGATGCCGTCAATAGGGCTTTCTCCTTTATTGATGGACTTACACCATTTTCATGGACGCCGTCATTGCCCTTCACTTGTGACTTCCACCGACCCGGTCCTTTGCTCCATCTTGCCATTTTCTAATCAATTCTCATGAAACACTTAGAGCAATCGTTAGCAAACTAGGTTTCATCAATTACCCAAAACCAAACATGGGCTTTCATCATGATGCTTTTTGGTGGATGTGGTGCTCCTACTTGCTTTCCGGCTTGGCATGCGCTCCATATCCTATCTTTCTCAAAATGAACATTCGTTAGTCCAAGGATGTGGTTGTCCTTTAGAAGTTTGGCCAAGTTCCTCATCCCAACATGAGCTAGCCGGCGATGCCATAACCAGCCCATGCTAGATTTTGCCACTAAACAAGTCTCAAGGTTAACTTTACTTTTGTTGAAGTCAACTAGGTAAAGCTTCCCTTTCAAGCGACCCATAAAAGCAATAGAGGAATCCTCCCTTCTAGTGACTTCCACACCCTTATCCGTAAAGAAACAATTGTAGCCCATCTCACACAATTGTGATACGGATAACAAATTGTAACTCAATGAATCAACATGTAAAACATTATTAATTGAATGTTCATGAGTTATAGCAATTTTACCAAGACCGATTACTCCCCCTTTCGACTTGTCTCCAAAGACTATGTTTTCACTTAGATTCTCGATAGGGGAGTATGAGCTGAACATACTCTTCTCTCCGGTCATGTGATTTGTGCATCCGCTATCAAGTACCCAACTTGATCCACCGGAGGAGTATGCCTGCAAAATAATTTAGTTCCTTGATTTAGGTCCCCAAGTAGCATTGGGGCCTTGCATGTTAGTCACAAGTATCTTAGGAACCCAAATTGCTTTTCCTACATGCTTGCTGGCCTCTTAACCAAAAATCTTAGCAACAACTTTACCACGGTTGTTACACTTCAACACATAGCAAGATTCTAAACTTCCACGGGTGATATTTGGCTTTGGTTGGTGCACAAACTTGTTTTTGGTCACCCATATTGATTCCTGTGGCTTCTGGAAAACCTGCTTCTGCTGGGGCACCCTTTGGACATGGGCTTTGGAATAATCAGGCTTTAGATTGGTGGCCTTCCCTTTCTTGGGGCGCAGCACTGCCGCTCTAGGCGCGGCACTGCCGTGGTCCGGCACTGCCGCCCTAAGGCGCGGCACTGCTGCGGTCTGTGCAGGCCTCTCTGTACCAATCTGTGCCTTCTTCTCAAATCTGACACATTCCACTCTATTTTTCATGTATCTTCCATTGGTCTTACCCCCAGCAACATGGCCTAAGCCACTTTTGATGTGTGGATGCCTTCCATCCTTGTATTGCACCTTTGGTTGCTCTCTAACCTTTCTCTTGCTGCTTTGCCCCTGCAAGTTCTTGCCCTTACCAGCAGCTAAGGCATTGAGCCTTACCACTTCTTTCTTCATTGTCTCTAGGTTGGCAAAGTTAGTAGCATAAGCATTTAAATCAAGTTTGGTGCATTGTTCGCATGCTTGACTAGTGGAAGACCTAAATGCACCTTTGCTTTCGAGGAGGAGTGAGTTACTATTAGCAAGAAGCTTATGTTGATCCTCAAGTTCATTATGCTTTTTTAACAAGCTATTGTATCTTTGGTTGAGGTCAACATTAGCCTTCTTGGTGATAGTGTGGGCTTTTTGCTCTTTGACTAAAGCCACTTGCAAAGAATCCACCTCACTATTCTTCAAAGCAAGAGCCTCCTTACTAGCAATATAGAGATCTTCTTGTTTAATAAGAGTCTTCTCTCTAGATGCTACCTCAGCTTGTGTGCTCTCTAGTTCTTACATTAGTCTAGCAATGAACATTTTAGTTTTGTTATCCAAGTTCTTAGTTAGATTATCAATTTCTTCATCACTAGATTCATCATCACTAGAGCAATCACTAGAATCACTACTTGAGATGTCACTAGGAGAGGGAGTTTTGGACTTGGATTTAGTTTTTACCTTCTCACCCTTTGCCATAAGACAAGTGTGAGGGAAGCAATCATCATCATCATCATCGGACAAGTTGTTGAATAGCTTTGGTGTTGAGGATGAAGCTTGAATGGCAACGGTTGCAATCTTTCTATCCTCTTCACTTGAGCTATCCACGGTTGAGTCCCATTCATGTCCAATGTGAGCCTCTCCCACATCTTTCTTGTACCTTCTCTTACTGCCCTCTTTGTGGTACTTCTTGTCTTGCCTCTCGTCCTTCTTCTCATGGGGACAATCAGCTATGAAATGCTCCGTGATACCACAATTATAGCATGTTCTCTTTTTCTTGTTGGGGAAGGTTCTTTTCACCAACTTGCAGCCATTGCTCTTGATTCCCTTGCGAAATCTTCTCATGAACAAAGCAAAGTCATCAATATGTTCTTGTTGCTGCTCACTATCACTTTCTTCTTCACTAGATGATGAAGTTGTTGGCACTTCTTCTTTGACTTTCTTGGCTGCCCTTGACTTGAACGAAGCACCTTGCTTGCTGCCCTTTTGCTTGCTTGATGTGGATTGCTTGCTTGCTGCGTGCTGCAAGCTTCTCTTGCATGCCTTGAGTGCTACATCCTTGATTTTCATGTCTTCAAGCTTGGTTTGTAGCTCCCCAAGCCTTTGCCTCTCAAGTGCTTCCTCTCTATGCATGTCATGTGTCAAAAGCCTCCCAAGAACATCACTAGGAGTGAATTGCTCAAATCTCTTCTTCTCTCTAATCAAAGTCACAAGGGTCTCATTTCTTGGTGTGAAAGCTTCCAACATTACCCTCACAACCTTATGATCATTCACCTCGGTGCCACCAAGACCTCTAATCTTGCCAACAATGACCATCAACCTATCAAACATCTCTTGTGGCTCTTCACCTTCATGGATTGCAAACCGGTTGAGCTTGGCCATCAATATTTCAATTTTGGACCTTCTCACCTTGTCAACGCCCTCATGTGCCATGTGCAAGGTATCCCAAATTTCCTTGTCCACCTCCAAACCCATCACTTTGTTGTACTTATCTCCATCCAAAGCGCTAAGCAAAACACTAGTAGCTTGGGCACTGAGGTGGATGTTGCGAAACTCAGCTTGCGTGGGCTTCTTTGGATCAACCGGTGCCTCCAAACCATGATGCACAATCTCCCAAATCCCGGGATGAAGACCTACAAGATAAGTTTTCATCAAGTGCTTCCACTTGGCAAAGTTTGTCCCATCGAAATGAGGCAACTTTCCCGCGGGCACATTGATGACACGTCTAGTGTCAAGGTTAGATAAAGATGAATAATCAAATGATACGGCTCCATAGTCGGTGTAGCCACTGCCTTTTTTGTTCTTGCTACTCTTGGTAGGTTGATAAGTGCTATCATCATCTACATCTTCGGTGCTACTTGAGTCATCATCACTTGAGGCCTTCTTCTTGCCCTTTTCTTCTCTTTTCTTCTTCTCTTCTTCTCTTCTCTTCTTTTCTACTCTTCTCAGCCTTCTTTCTTCTATTCTTTTTAGCTTTTCTTCTTTTCTTTTCAGCTCTTCCTTCTCTTTTCTTCTTTCTTCTCTTCTAGCTTCTTTTGCTTCTCTTTTCAATCTTCTTTCTTCTCTTCTTCTAGCTCTTTCTCCTTCGGAGATCTCAGCTGGTGGCAGCGTGGATTGGCTTGCCGTCGACACGGTGTCACTGCTGCTGTCAATGGTGTGGATATCATCACCACCACTGCCACCACGAACCTCACGAGCTGTACTCGCCTCCGCTTCACCGTTCTTGGCCATACCTCACGCGGTTAAGCGTAAACCTGAGGTAACCGGCTCTGATACCACTTGTAGGATCACGGACTAGCCTAGAAGGGGGGTTAAATAGGCCTGTGAAAAATCTTCGCGAGCAGAGGTTAGTAACAAGCGCGGCAGTGCCGGCCTGTAGAGCGGCACTGCTGGGCTGCCCGGCACTGCTGCTCCCAGAGCGGCAGTGCTGGACCTCGCAGAGCAATTTCTACACAATTCAAACATTGCTTGGGAAAATTTAGATCGAACAAATTACTGATGTTCCCTGATATGTGTAGACCCTAGCACACCCTTTCCTTGCAGCTAGAACACCACCAATTTGTAGATCGGAACCAAACCCTAGAAGTCAAGACACTCAATAAATAGAGATTGAAACAAGCAACACAAGTGACACAAGATTTAACCCGTGGTTCAGCTCGCCACAAAGGCTTGCCTACTCCACGTTGTTGAGGTTCCACAAAGGAAACTTGGGTTCACAAAACCCAATCCTCGTTCTCAAATCAAGAAAGTTAACTCTTGAAAAGAGGGGGTAATTCCACTAGCTTGTGAGGGTGATTACAAACCTCCCGGAACTGCCACAAGATTGGCAAGCTCACCAGGCAACGTTCCGGCTAGGAGGAAGCTCCAAGAGTAATAGATGCAAACCACCAGCTTGAACGCAAACCAAGTGTTTGAGGAAGTTAAAGATCAGTGGGGAGAAGCTTGTTCTTGCTAAGATTCAACTCAAACTCTTCTAGATTCAAACTTGGATTCAAACTTTTGAATGGAGAGCTTGTTGGGAGTGAGAGAGAGCAAGAAAGTGACTTCTCTGGTCTGAGAACTAAGCAAATGGCAGAGATGACCGTTGGGGGCGACAGGAGGGAGGCTAAGAAGCCCCCTCGAGTCTAACGGTCAAAACAAGTCGCGGCAGTGCCGGGCTTGGAGCGGCAGTGCCGCTCGGCCGGCAATGCCGGGCCTAGGGCCGGCAGTGCCGCGCTGCCAAACCAGGACAGAATGATCTGGAATTTTGTGACTGGCTTTGGCAGTGGGAGTGAGGATGTTTGGTATAAAGATTTGCACTTGGTCACACTTTCAAACCTGTCTTTTGCATCCCCCTTAATAGTACGGCTTTCCTATACTCAATTTCAAAATAAAACGAATTTAAACCTCCTTTGAGCCGGAGGCCACATCCTTTAAATGTTAGGGGCCCACCTGCATAAGATTACATCCTCCTAATGCTTTTGCCTGTCCATCATCTCGATAAATCTCATTAGTCTTCTAATCGCGTGGTCATTATCACCAAAACCCACTTTAGGGCTTGATTGCACTTACAGTTTGTTTGCTCATCGTATGGTGTTGCTTCTCCTCTCTTAACTCTTTGGAGGTAGGTCTTGCTGCAATCTGCTCCTTTGGTTACATACTTGAAGAGATACTTGATAAAGGTAGTTTTGTTGCACCACTCAACATTTATATGTGCTTGATATTTTTTTAATAGCAGCATGTTATATGGAACTACCCATCTGTTATCCAGGTGCAGACCGGCCTTTTCTACAAAGAGTGTGTTTTCTGTTCTTTTGTATACAGCAAAACCAGTAGAATTCACCATGGTTTCTTCTTGGTATGGTTTGGGAAAGTGCTTTGAGCACCTGTTATTTTTCATGCATGGGCATCTTGGATTGTCCTTGCCACAAGGTCCATGAATCAGGTGTTCTGCTACAAGAGCATAACCCAATGGATCTGATTTAGGATCAGGTATTTCTGCAGATATATATTTATCTATCATTGATGCTGTTGGATTGGTTGTATCTCCTGAGGTCCAAAGGATAATGTGTGCATGTGGAAGACCACGTTTCTGGAATTCAACAGTGTGGAGCACTGCAATTTGATAGTGAAGATTGGAAATACTTAGTTTGGCTACGGTTATGTAAGCAGAAATATAAAAGACTATATGAAAAAAGGATTATGAATGCTTAGTATGCAGGTAGAAATATACCTGCATTACAAGGACTGAAAGGCATTCCTTCTCTAATATCATGCAAGAGTTCTTCTAATTTCATGTTGAAAACTCTCACTACTAAATCATTTCTATTTGCTGGCTTCTGTCCAGGTTCAAAAATGGCTTTAGCAATTTCTAGCCATTTAGGATTACAGGTAAATATCAAAAAAAAATTAGGAGGACCATATTCTCAACAGATTGCTATGCCATCATGATAATTCTGTATCATGTAGCGTCTTCCACCCGTGTATGATGCTGGCAATATTGTCAATTTACCGACCTCACTTCCTTCCGTTGATCCTTTGCTAATAGCATCACAGATTCCTTGGATACTTTCCGTTCTGATATCTGTTTGATTATCCATAATGTACTTGAGTCTATTTTCATCTATACAGGCTCGAGCATCAACCTTGGCCTAACTTGATAATGCACCATAACATAGATAGGGATTGGGTTCATTTTTTCTATAATGGAACATGTAGCAATAATAGTCTTGCATGGTAATTTTTACATGTGCATTTTCTGCCGACTGTGTGACACCGTATAGAGTATTCCAGGCTGCCAACCACGTTCAGCATATGGAAACAATAAAGGATACTGGAGTGCCATAAAAGCAGGATGCAAAGCGGAGATCTGATGTAGTTCTCCTATTTTTTCTGCACAATAATGTCTCGCTCGAAAGCCTCACAGGTAAAATCACCAACTACAAGCATTGCTAGCTGATCTGTAGTTGGTAGATTGTACCGTGGAGGATCTCCATCTTTGGGTCCAACAATACGGATAACAAAATTTTCTGTGTCATTGTCTGCTAATCTATCTCGTGCCATTCTGAACTGTTGTGCAAATGAATTATGATTATCGAGCATAGTAACCAAGGACTGAACGATTGCTGGATCAAGATCGGAATCTCTTGTATCATCATGATTCAAAGAGCTAATTCTATTATGTACTTCATTGGATGTATCATATACATAGAGCTGAATAAATTTTGGAGGCTGACCATCTGGAGGCAGTAAAGAACCGATATGGTGATGAATTTGTCCACAAATCTTGAAAACCGGTGGACCTTTGCCATCATTGATTGATCGCTCTATATTTGCTCCCATAGAGGTGAAGGCAAAGAGACAATTGTATTGCCTTATGTTTTTCATGAACTTGTTAGAGACAGAATTTCCTCCAAATGTTGCCAGAGATGCTAAGGGCTCAGGTCTAGGAAGGAATGGTGGTATAACAACTTTTCCTCCTTTGCAACATTTGTTGTAGATAACTACTCTAGAGGTGCTCTGTGATTCTTTGCCAATTTTTTCAGCATGCCAAAAAAACGGCACGACAGTTAGAGCATTGATAATCAGGTCCTCCATAATATGATCTCCCAGGATATGATACTGTTTTCATAGAGATATAATAGATTGATAAAATTTAATCAGGCCTAGATTTTTTTTCCATATGATACTTAAGATAAAGATACATATATACTTTAGATCATATGACATGTACCTTTTAAAGCCTCTATGAATTCTTCGTCGAATTGGCCGCACTCTAAGTTAGAACTATGAGCCGATGCTGCACCTATTAAAGGATTATTGATTATAGTTACAATTTTTTAATAATTATATAGTGATGTTATTTGTTATGGATTTGGTGTTAATACCTTTCCATACAAGACGATGTTGATTTAATAATCTCCTTCTTTTTTGTCTAGAGGTTGATGGATCCAAACTCTGTATAGGGTAAGAGGCGTTGTTTCCTGATTAAAGTATTGACAAGGAGAGATAAGAATGATTTGCATATAATAATCTATGTAAATATAGTGGCCTAGACGCTGGACAATACATACGTCGTCGTGCGTGGCGGCCTCTTGATGTGTTTGTAGCGGAGGTGCCTATATGCACCGGAGCGTCCGCTGCCAAACAAAGATATATATCATTAGATACATAAGTATAAGCAAGCATCGGTTATTCTAAACATAATCATGGACCTAGATAGAAATGAAGAAAAAATAGGTTATATTTTACATACATGGGTGTTGAGGCTCCATAGCAACTGGTTATTCCATAGATGATGAAAGTTGTGTATCTTAAGATGGAAATATAGTGACGAAAATTTTTCCATTTGGAAAAAGTTATGACTTGGTTAAAAGGAAAGATTCCAGCTGTTTGTGAGATATAATTTGATGCAAAATAACTCATGGAAATACTCATGATATATATGAAAGAGATCAAGGAGTAATAAAATAAGAAATGCTAAGATGTCTGGAGAGAAGCATTTAACATTCATTGTATTAGGAAATTATTTCATTACAACATGGAAGAAAAGTAGGGAAAGAACTAAAATTGGGTAAGAAGAATGATGAAATACTATAACACATGATTATGTGGAACCGAGGAAACTTCATGTAATAATTGATGTGCACACACTATCAAATCAGAGAAAGGTATGTTCTCCTGTTCTAATGCTGATATTACTAATCTAGCAAGTTCTGTGCCTCTATTTGCAATTGGAAAGAGGTGCTGTGCTAAAGATCTAATGCTGTAATCAACAATAAGCAATCCATATATTGTTTGCAAAACTATCAGAGCTTGCAATGCAGCTGCTTCATATGCCAGTCTCTGTTCCAAGTGATTATCAGCCCAAAAAAATAATGTTTGAGAGCTTCCCTGGACTATATTGGGTGGCAATTCTATTTCTACATCATATATGTGGCCTCCATCCTGTGTTACTTCATGTATGCAGGATGCATAAGGTAGGTGACAGCGGCGTGCCACGTCCTGTAGAATTGCTAGATATGATAGAGTTAAGGAGAACATGTCTATGTTATAGGAAATTTGGGGAAAACTGTTTGGTAAATTAGGGAAAAAAAGTAGTTTGGGCAATATGGTTAGGTAAAACCTTTGGCAAACTTTTTTTTTTTCTGTTTTGGAATATTTTTTTTCTCCTCCCACCCTTTTTTTTGGGAAATAATAATAGAGCCTATCTCTAGACAGCTGCAACAAGCACGTTCGTCCTTTGATTGGAATTCCAAAAAAAGAGGCAGAAGAGAGCAGAGGTAGATTAGTTCAATAAAGTAGCACAAATATCTATAAGAGCTGGAGATCTGTGAATCATATAGCGCATTTGTTACCTGAGACCACTTGGAACCTATGGAAGCTGATTTCACACGACAAGAATTCTTGAATCCAGCAGGAACAACAGCCAAAACAAGGTCTGCTTTACAAATGAAGCTGGCACAAATAAAGGATAGAATACATTATAATGTTTTTCATTGTAGGACATTTTCTCTGCAATCAGTATGGAACTGAAATAATCGGTTACTAACTGTGGGTAGCCTTCCTTTTTTTTTCTATTTGCAGCGGTATCATTTTTTTTAAAGTGTATACAAATGAAACGAGGTAATCAAAAAGAACTTTATAAAGAACATGTAGAGTAGCATTTTTACATTTGGGTGGTGGATTTTGTGAGACGCCGTACTATCGATGACGAAGGTAATAGTGTAGGAGTGAATCCGATAGAACGTTCTGCACTAGATAAACAGTCAAACAATGAAGCAATGCAGAACCGCGGTAGAGGGAAGGCTCGAATCTGAATTAGAAAGAGAAGAAGCGGCTTAATCTTACCTGGACGGCAGATTGGAGCCTAAATCTTTTCTGTGTCTTGTAATCTCCGTCGGTTAGGGTACCACGGTTCCCCCCGCCTAGGTCGCCAAGGTTGGCATTCCAGGGGGGAACGAACAATACTGTTGCCGAAGAACCTCACGAACAGATTGCTGTGAAAGGCGCGGCAATGGAAATCCTAAACCAAGATTTGGTGATGAGACTCGCAAGGGAGACGTGGGAGCGACGGCGACCTGGGAGCGAACTCTGACTGCGATGGAAGCAACGGTGGTAGGTGTGAGAATAATAAGGAAAGAAGCGATCGGGTAGAAGCCGAGACAGTCCAAAGGGACGGAGATTGATTAGAGAGAAGCAGAAGCTGTCTCAGAGAAGCTACGGACAGTTGTAGAGGGACTATGAACAGTTGTATGCGAATGTGCAAGTTGAAACTGGAAGCAGTTAGAAGTTAGAAGTTGGAAAAATTGTAGCATTGGCTATGGAATAGGAAGAAGGCAGAAAATATTTCTGGGCAATTGAAGTAATGAGCGTAGCTGTTACTGTTTCTAGGATACATATCTGTTTATGTTCATGTAACTAAATCTCCTTTCTTTTTTTAAAAAAAATTATTAAATAGCAATAGTTGTACAGTCCGGAATAAGCGTTCCTGTGTATATAGATATCTTCGATGCTGTCATTTCGAAATGTCCGCTTCCTCTTTCATTTGCTCCACTCTTGCCATCACGCTCTGAGCATCTCCCACATCTAACTGCAACATCTAAATTAATGAGCGAGGTTTAACCTTCTTCTCTTTTTTTTCCCTAGAACCGTATGTATAAAGATGGCTATAACTATAATGCTTCAAGCTTTATGTGACCCTTATAAGCTAGCCGATCCAAAATCACAGAAACAAGGATTTGCAGGAATGATAACTGACATATTTTTTACTAATAAATATGACAGATATTACATCAGTTCATGACTGATTAACTATGGTTGGTGTCTCAGAGCGTACGCACTGCCGCATTAGACCTAACATAACATATGTACAAAGCTGATGATGCGAAATCATCAGCAAAGGATAATATCACAATTTTACAGCCAACAACTACGATTGTCCAAGCCAAAAACACAGGTTGCTCTAGAGATTGCCGCTTCCGGTGTTGGTCTCCCAGCTTGTGTCATCTTCTTCGGAATTCCGTGTTGGAGTAGCTGTAAAAAAAAGTTCGTCGAAACAAATCAGTGTTATTTATCATTTTTCTAGTAAAGTTCCTGCTACCTGTATATTTGATAGAATATGTACAGACGAATTGTAATTGAACCGATCAGTAAAGTGTACTTACGGTTATAATCATCATCAACAGGTGGTGACTGCACAAGGAGGCCTGCAAAAGGAAATGATTAAAGTCTGAATACGGATCGTCAATCTATTGAATTCGATGCATATTACATGGCATCAGGTGTTGGTAGGTATAAGTTTAATAAAATTATGAAAACTAAATATGTGCCTTAGTTATACCTTGTGGGCGAGACGTAATCTCATCATCAGGGTAGGTATATATCTCACGCCGATGCGCCGTGCTCAACACAGAGTCGCCTGTTAAAAAGAAAGTTAGTAACTTTGAAAAGCTATTTTCTTTCAATTGAATTATTAGTATTCTTTGTTTGAATCTGAGATAATTACATCGGATGTGAGAAATGCGCTCCTCTGGCAGTGTGCTCCTGCCCTGCATTTCTTCTGTTATTGTTTCATATCTCAATGGCCAAATACTAACAATGTCATTCATTTCTGATAGGTTTCTCATGCCTAGGTGGGCTGCGACAGGTATTGCTGACCCTTGTCCGCGGGCTATTATCCGGCATTCAAGCCTTGCAAGTAGGAAGCTTATATTGTTCACGGTGCAGATGCCATTGAAAAGTCGATATATGACTGAATTTGTGCATAGATGTGGTGGTATGCCAAAAATTTCAATGAGCAGCCTTTCGTGTGGTTCATCTATCGGTGTATCTCTGGCGTGGTGTACATTAATTGGATTGGACCCGAGGAGGTCTCGCAGTGGAACAATGGTTGAGCCATAGTCTGATTTCCATGGAATGAAACTGAGATAATTGCCATGGATGTTAAGTAAAGAATTATTGAGCAACTGTGTTCTAGCGGCTGGTGTGGTTAGGCGAAGGAAAAAACCAGATCCATAATAAGATATATTTTCGATTGGTATGTTGATTCCATGTTGTTGGTGGATAGCATCCCTCAGTTCATAAGCACTGGGTAAATATGGAGCTGTATCTGGGAGAGTTGCAAGGATTGCATTGCGGAAAGAGTTCATGTCGACATCTCTAAGATCCATGTCGTCGATGATTGTCAGATTACAGAAACGCTGTCTCGGCATCTGTCCCCAAAAATTTAATATATCTTATTTTGAAAATAAATAAGCCTACAGGACATTGCTGTCATTATCTTCTGGAGAACTGGCAGCATATTTCATAAATGTGGAAATCTATACATAATGGTTTGCACTAAGACTGTTGTTGCTAATTTGTAGCAGATAGTTTTTTTTTTTCACTATGAATTTTATAGGAATTAGAATTAACTGAATGAATATGCCTGTAACTTTGGATCTTCATGTAACTACGTATAAATGAATTTGGCATCAAAATATTCTTGGATCTCTAAAAAGACTAATCTCTTCCAAGCAATTCGATAATATATAGAATAGATTACCTTGCGCTGCTGCGTAGAATTTGATTCGGAGCTGGTTGATCGACAATACTTTTTCTGTAAACTGAATTGTCAAATTGCAGGCAACAGAAGAGTTTGTGAACAAAAGAAAGCTATAATTTATAAACTGGAATTGCTAACTGGCTATAAATCTGGATACCAAAATAATCGTTCATATTACCTGCACTTTAATAAAAAGCTGAGGGAGTATTGGACTCTAATAAATAATACTGCTTGTGCAACCATTAAGTTATGTATATTAACAAAGGAACAAATAATGTTTCATCTGTAAAATATAAAGCTGGAATATACAAACAGACATGAACTATATAAACAATGGTAGAAATGAGAAAGGACTGTACAGATGGTGGTCTTATGTAAATTTGTTCTCCCTAGATTTGAATAATTTGAAAACCATGGTAAGCAATACTGATAATCAGAATGAGGTTGTACAATAACCAAATAATAGCATATACTAACTAATTGTAAAATACTAAAACGCCTACATCATACACCAAACAACTTACATAATGACTCTTTGTTTTAAATCTAGGAGATCCCATAAACGCAACTACGATCATTTAATCATAAGTCTAAAGCCTAAATTCGTGGGAATGAATGATCCAATGGCCAAAATTTTATAAACCCAGGACCTGAGAGATATAGGAGCTTCAGTGTCTGTCGTTCAGCAATGGACATGGAACTGTAAGCAGAGGCATAAGAACGGATCCATAGCCAAAAAAAAAGGGGCCAAACAGCCTACCTACGCGAAGCAGTAAGGGAACCCAAAATTACATCCGCAATCATGTCGCGGTCTATTGCTAAGGTAACTAACAAAGGAACCGATTGGAAACATACGTGGCTGAATAAAATGATGAACAACAGCAACAAGAACAGTTCAGTCGATCTGGGATGCTCTGAAGATGTGACAGACAGTGCGCTCAGCGCAGCATTATTGGAGGAAGGGACAGAGCGCACAAAGAACGATAACAGTAGGGAGAACGAAGGGAGAAGCACAGGACGTACCAGAACCGGCGGGCAGCCGCCGTTAACACCGACGAACCTAGGGTTCCGCCAAGCAGACGCAAACCATAGCAGGAAGCAAACCCGGGTAAGAAC
The DNA here is from genome assembly GCA_038502445.1 of Eremochloa ophiuroides. Taxonomy (NCBI): domain Eukaryota; kingdom Viridiplantae; phylum Streptophyta; class Magnoliopsida; order Poales; family Poaceae; genus Eremochloa; species Eremochloa ophiuroides. The sequence continues at coordinate 62,643,177 of JAHLJS010000006.1, forward strand.
CTAGGGGAAAGGAAGGAGTGAGGATTCGTGCGGGAGCCAGCACCGGTGGAGATCTATCTACGGTAGCAACGCAGCGACAGATCTCGGCGACACCACAACGGCGGAACCGCGAAAGGCGACGGTAGCGAGGACGAAGCCGGTTGAGGGAAAGAAGGGGCAGAAGCTGGAATCACCTAAAACGAGAAGCAGAATCCGAGTATATATATCCGTGTCCATAGATTTTCATAAGCAGCTTCAGAACGTGAGATGAAGCTGGGAAAGGCCGGATAAACAGCGGAAGCAACTTCGGTAAGAAGCCGGCTGAGGCAATCGTATCCACCCATTTTGATATCGGACGGCGAGCGACGTGGCCGGTGGTTCTGCCGGAGAACCCTTGTGCGGGTAAATAAATAAATAAATACCAATGCGTCAAACATTTCTTCTACATTTGAAGAAGTGTTGTCCTACTAAGGAAAAAAAATCCAAATTATGCAATGTCCCTGAATATTTGCAGCAGTATAGATGTTAGTTATCTATCATGCAATGGCATTATTTTCTAAATTACATGTCACCTTCAACTAGTACTATAAATACTACGGCTATGCAAGTATACTAGAGTAGGTTCCAAATAAATAGACTTCATTTATTACATTTATTCTTTGAAGTGAACTAGATCATTTATTGCATTTATTCTTTAAAATAAACCAAGCCTTGGATTCCTGATCCATCGAATCTTATACTATACTTTTACATAGCAAAAATTTTACGAGAGTTCAATCTCTACATGCAACCTATCCATCTCATTGTCTACTATAAGATGCATTTACAGTTAACTAACATTCATATTTCACAATTATGATTTCTATATCATCAAGACACATCATCCATTAACATGTATTTAGTAACCCACATCAATGTACCACGTCATTCACTAATAATTATTTATTTTTATGTATAAGTAATTTTATCTCAAATCACCAATAATTCCCGTGGCTAGCACGTGAGGCATAATTCTAGTATATACGATAGAAATGACATAATCCAACAAAAAAAGGTACTCGTTCCGTTTTGAATTTTAGGGCATGTTTGAGAAAAAAAAAAAACTTGCGTAGAATCTCACAAGATCAATTTAATTTCAAATGAGAACGCAGAACAGGAAAACAAAATGTATTCCAAACTAGACCTCAAGTTATTTTTAGCTTTTCTAAATACATAAATTTTGCCACATACCTAAAAATAGCATATAAAAACTATATACCTAAAAAGATAAAATGATTTATAATCTAGAACAGAGAGACTATACAAGCATGGGCTTGACCCAGCCAAAGAATATGTAATGAAGAAATACCCATCATCTCTATGGGACTATGTCCATCAAAGAATGGCTAATAGTCCTACATTCTGGAAACAGAAACCAGAAAGGAAGAAAAAAAGGTAAAAGAATCTCGGACGAGAACAAAAGATATATGCCAATCATTGATCACTCATGGAGTCACGGTGGCAGACAAGCATGACGATGCATCGCCGTATAATGTACAGCCTCGCCTTCTGATCCTTCAACATCCTGCTAAGGCCGCAGCCATTCTTCAACGCCCTGGTAAGGCCGCAGCCCTTCTTGCCTTGGCTCTTCGCCCGTTTCATCCTGGTTTTACAATCAGGGGTGTATCTCTCAAAGTCTCAAGGAATGAGAAGGCTGTGTTAGGTGAGCCTGTGCTTTTGCTATGGCGAAAGCGTTTCTGGCTTTCTGCTTATTTGATTGGCATGGTCATTTTCCTAGCACCTGGTGCGCTTATATAGGGCGAGAACGGAGGTGCTCATAACCTCTTCCTTATCTTTCTTTTATAATGAGAAAGCCGTCCTTTTGCTTAATTGTACTCCAGCTTGTAATAATGTACTGTATTCCACTTGCCACTCTGCAAAGTGCAAAAACATGCTGCAGTTCAGCGAACTACTGATCAAGATCTTGGGGACAGTACTTCTAGAATTTATGGACTATGATGCCTCCTGAAACGTTCGTTCTGGCTCCCAGAATCCCCATAAGATACACAAATCTGCTTCTAGGATTTGTTCAGCTTTTGAAGAAGCTTATTAATGAGCCGTCACGAGACGGTGCCCATTTCTATTGACAGAGAGGAGAGAAAAAAAAAAGCTCCATGCATTTGACATTCCTTCTGAAAAAGGGATGGCTAACAATTTCACAATTTGTGGCGACAGAGAACCCATGTGAGTTGTGACCTCCCAATTCTATAGATTTTTGAATGGCACTGCATCCTGGTAAGTGGTAACACCTAGAACTAAAGTGTATATTTGAACAGACAAACAGAATTTGTCATGTTCTGCTTGACGGTCAGAAATCATCTTGCTTCATGCAGCAAAAAAGATGGTTGAATAGCCCGGGAGCCTTAAGCTTGCATTTGCAGGTGTGCATTTCGTATGCTATCTCCAAGTTTAGTGCTTTGACTCCAATACCTTATACTACAGCTAATGATTTGCAATTGCAACAACACCATTCAACCGCCAGCTTCGATCGATTCCGTTTGACCAGCATAGATAGCTTCGCCTTTGTTCTGTTTCTGCCAACGCTTAGCTTTTGTGTCCTCGCTCCAAGATTTTAGAAAAGTGGCTTGCTCGCCAATATAGCGTACGTGTCATCGCTTAGACGAGTAACCTACGTGTCGTCGAATTCGCTGCCCGTTCGTGCACTACACACTAACACACTGCTGACGCAACTTGGATCTTACCTTCTACTCCTTGTTCTAAGTTATAAAATCATTTTAGTTTCATTTTAAAATTAAACTCCTATAGCTTTGACTGATCAGGTACAATGTGATGATAAATGTTTTGATTGAGTATAGAAAAAATTTTATACACATCACAATTAAACTAGTTTGGTGTTCGGTACGCTTTGTAATAAAGCCTGTTGAATGTCTTTGGTCGAAAAAACAATTAAACTAGTTTAACTAAAACGAATTACAATTTGAAACGAAAGGGCTACTTACAAGGACTGTATCGACCGATCAAGAAATTTCCGCAATGGACGGGTCGCCCTGCGCTGATAAGCTAGCTACAATTAATCGAAAAGGAGACAGGTCGTCCATGAGGCCATGATCGCTTTGCTTAATTTGCACTCATTATAGGGAGAGACGTCGTTGATCCTGGGCCAAGCAAGCAGACAGGAATCAGCATTATATTTGCAAATCCATGGAGGAAAGTTCGATGGCTCGTTGGACGATGCACCGGCGACGACGACGGCCGCTGATCTCTCGGGAAACAGAGAACTCAAAGCTGATCGAGGACACTTGCTTCCGGGATAATACAGCCCATGCCCATATCGTAATCTCCCGGAAACAAACGCGATCTGGCAAAAGGACGACCGAGATTACCTCGAACTCTCGAAAGGTCCTAGACGATCGATCCAGAGAGAAGGTTTTAGCGCGTTTTCCACGGAACCGGCTGCCGGCTGGACTGGGAGTCTCTTCGCTAGCGCCTAGCGCAAACGGTGAAGCGAGATCTTGGACTGAACTGAACCGTCCAGTAGCAAGTCGGCAGACAGAAGCGCTGGGGCCAACAGATAGCGCCGACACCACCAAGCCCAAGTGCTCGTGCCACCGCCAGCATGCTGCTCGCGCTTCCATGCTTTGGTCGTGTGCTAGTGTGCGTCGGCTAGGTTAGGTCAATATGGAGTACTCTCTACGTCTACAAATAAATCACTTTCTTTGATTTTTGGACTTCATATTTGACCGTTCGTCTTATTCAAAATTTTATATAAATAATAAAATAAATAAATTATTAATAAAGTATCTCTAATAATAGACTAAGTTATAACAAAATAAATAATGTTTGTATAAATTTTTTGAATAAAATGAACAGTTAAACGTAAAGTTTAAAAATAAAAAAAACGATTTATCTGTAGACGGAGGAAGTACTCCTGAAGCGAGCGACGGGCCTTTCCCGTGCGTGTGCACGCTGCTTCTGCACGTCAACCCCGCACGTCACGGGGAGATGGACACTTTTCAAATTCAGTTTGTCTTTTGTCTTGTAGCACATGTTTTTTTTTAAAAAAAATTACTCTCTTCGGCTAAACTGAATATAGCTGCAGGTGAATTCACAATTGAATTGCTATGAGAGAAAATTACCGTTTCGTGACTAAAAATAAGATGAATCTAACTCAAACAAACAGAGTGTTATGAGAACTACAAGACACAACTACAAGAAAACCTCCCATAGCATAGATTTGTACAAGCCAAAAAAAAAAAAAAAAACAAAGTGATGGACCCTTAGCCGTAAAACCCTCTTGAGCTTGACAGCCTGTGGGAAGAAAGCTCACTAACACAATGGTTGCCTACATGAGGCATAGTCACCGTGGCAAAGCAACTTCAGGGATAAAAGCATCTACAAAAACGCGGAGAAACACTCTCTCGGCAACAAAGCTTATACTAGAAAGGGGACCAAACGACATCAGCCGAACATCCACTAGAGAATCCAACGATAGCCGGGCATCCACCGTCGAAAAACGATATCAGCAAAACATCTGCCAAGATAGCCAAATGATGATGGCAAAGACGACCACTACATGAGGACAGGACATTACGAAGAAATACACAAGACACCGCGAGAAGTAGATCTGGCGAGACACAAGACACAGATGATAAAATCCCGTTTGTCAATCAATTTGACCATAGAATTGAACCTAATAAATGATCGATGTCTAAAACCAACCGGTATGACCAGTCTTCAGCGTGAACCAAAACTGAAAGAAGTCCAGACAGTTAAATATCTCTTGGATTACTATGAGACCCATGCCCATGAATCTTTGGCTTCACAGTGTGCAACGATAAGTTCAGATGGACACTATTTATTTACTGCATTGAGCCATTGATGTCAAATGTAATATTACAACAGAAATCTCAGAGTGGACCAATTACAAGGTTACAAAACACGTACATGTGTTAAATAATGGTGAAGAGAAAAAAGAAGACAGAATAACAACCAACAACATATATACATCGAAGCTTTCTAAAAAAATGTTCACTCCAGAGAATTGCTGATCCTAAATTCTGGAACTAAAACCAGAACAAAAACTGGATTCTCTGACGAGAACAAAGATTTCAATTGATTGTGTCAATCAATCGCGATGGCAAAGAAGCATCACGACACATCGTCGAATGATGTACAGCCTCGACTTCTGCTCCTTCAACATTCGACTAATGCCCCGCCGGCTTTTCTTCTCCTGGCTCGCCTTCTCCTTCTTCGTCATGGCTATTCAGGGTGGCTTTTCTCTCAAGCAAAAGGTAGGTTGTGTTGAGTGGGATCTTTACACTTGCTTACGGAGAAGTACCTGTGTGCTTATATAGTGGGGTGGGGGGTGAGATGGACCTTCTCTCTGCCTCATATTTTTAAGAGAAGACTATGTGCTGCTTAGTTGTCGTTGCACTAATCTATTCCATTTTGATGTAGCAAAGTACTTCCTTGCAGTGGCTATCAGCTACTGTCACTCCAAAGATGAAGCTGTTGTTTGGCAACTTGCAAGAACTTTGTTGACTCGAGACCCGATGGACAAGTAACTCTAAAATCTGTGGACTACAGCATATAATGCCTCATGAATCACTAGGATTCACTGGAGATACAGAAATCTCCGTCAGGGTTTTGTTAGGCCACATGCATGCATGGCTTACCAGTTACCACTCTTATATCTTGGGAATCAACGTGATTCGCTGTCGAGTTGTAGGCATACATACATACAGTATATCTTAGTTCCTATCCATGATTTGAAAGATCCTGGTGAGTTAGGACCATATGAGGTTTCTCTAAACAATTTCCTCAAGTCCAACTTGAACCCAGCACCAATATCATTTGCAATCACTCGTACAGTCATGCGTATAACATCTGACTGGGGCCTGTTTAATTTGTCGTATCTGCCTCCAGAAGAAACTACTTTCGAACGACCAAACGAAGGACCTGATTTGATCCACCAACTAGAGTCCGCTAGGGATTTAAACGACCTAAAAGCTTAGCTGCTTCAACTTAGTAAAACTCAGCTAAAAATTAGCTGAGTCTATTAATTAGCTGAAGGATCTAAACATCTGTAGCTTAAGTGTAGTTAGAAAAACTTTTAGCTAGCTAACGAAGTTTAAAATGTTAGCTAGCTAAATTTTAGTTAGGTAGATCTAAACATGACCGAAACGACTTGTCGCAATTTTCGCGAAGAGATTGAAACAGGAATCACCAAAATAGATCATGAATCTACGATTTGTGGCCATAGATTATATAGATAAATAATGTAAGCGATGCATACGACTAATGTACATGACGGTGTGTTAATACTTTATACTACTTCCTCTCTATCCATAAAAAAACGCAACTATGGTATCCGTGCCTGTGTTAAAATTTATTCAAGTTTGACTAAATTTACAAAATATAGTATTCATATTTATATGTCTCTAATTAGTTTATTATTGAACTATTTTTTATGATGAATCTAATACTATCTATTTTATACCATGAATGTTAATTTTTTCTATGAAAATTTAGTCAAACCTGAAAACATTTAATTTCTCGAAATATGAGAATTGTATTCTTTATAGTATGACACATGGACACCCAGTGCTGTAGAGGACGGCGGGTTTGATTAGCATGCAAGATCGAACTAATCTTCATCAGGACGGCCTAAATCTTCTTCATCGGATGAAGCAAAAGTTGACTAATATATCTTCAAGTTTTTAGAGGCTTTGACTTTAATATTTTAAGCTAGCTACAATTCCGGTCTATATATCAACAGCTCGAAATTGTTTGACCGAAATTTAAAAACAGGTCCATGTGACTTTGTTCTGCCAACATTAACGCCTGCACAGTGCACACCAAGTTTTCAGTCAACTGGCTTCCGTGTAAATATATAGAGCGAGATCATGCCGTGGACAAGTAATTCCCGGTGTTAGATTAAGCCAACCAATCTACGGTAGCTGGCCGAGCTGCCTTGGCCATCTGCCTTGGCCATACATGACGCATCCCTGCTAAAATATGGTTTTAAATAAAGTTCGATATATATATGTCCATAGCTTGTCGCTAAATTTAAATTTATATATATATATATATATATATATATATATATATATATATATATATATATATATATATATATATCAAATTTAATATCGACAGTATACCCTCTTTTTAGCTTTAAAATGGAATGAATTATACTCTTTCGATACTGATTTTGATCCATGTGGCATATTGGCCCACACATATCTTTGGATTTTTTTAGCCATATCATATTTGAAGAAATATTTAGGCTCCTGAATAAATTTGAATAAAAGAATATTTTAACTAGAATCTCGTCAACCACTATAAATTTGGTATGGAACGTACTCCATCTGAGATTGTTTGGAAAATTTTATAAATTTAGTTTCATAAAGAAATTAAAATAAATACTTGGACATTTAAATGATCTCAAATAACATGTCAAAGGTCATTTAAAAATTAAAAAACAATATGATAACTGAAAAATGGAGATTTGGGCTTCTAAACAATATTAGATAAGAATAGTCAACTAGAAATTTATTGATCACATACCTACAGTGTCAACATTCGAGATCATTCAAAAAAAAAAGGAAGGTTAAAATCTAAGAACTTATAAAATAAGTATTTGGACCAGTAATCGATCTTTAATAAAAACAAGTTGTCAGCTACAAATATGTATATCGGTTTGAGAGCTACAACTTTAGTAGAGACCTTATGAATATTCGAGGTTGTTATACAAAATTTTGAATTTCAAAGTACTACTACAACTTATAACAAATATTCATGTTTGAGAAAATATGTGGACTATAGAATATGTCTAGACCCCACTACTTAACATTTCTCAAATCAATCAAGATACTTGCAGGCTCATAACTACAATCAACATTCATATTCATTCAACCTCAACAATCATCGGTTCAATAATTCAACCTGTTATTTTCAGCCACGAAATAGTATTTTTCTCTTAGAATAAATCAGCGTCAGCCAAAATCAGTGCTTGATTCCAGCCCAAAAGAACAGGAGTTCAATTACATCGTTTATTAAGTAAAGAAATGACGAGAAATGTATTAATATTTGCATCGGTCAAGATTAGCGGTGCTAAAAGTATTTCACGGCTTGAGTCAAATAGTGATGTTTGGCCTTAATCAGATGGATTACATTGCTTTGCTTTACACTGCACGGAGCAAAAAGAATCAATGAGAGAGTAGGTAGTCCTATATCTGCAAATCCACGAAGAAAATTAAAGTGATGACTCGCGATACATCCCAAGTTCCCAACTCCGACCCCGGCGAGGCAACCGTAACCGAGTCACCGACATCAGACGTGGTGGCACCCCGGACACAACCGGCCGCACGGGCACCGGCCACAGGACGGGGCCATCGAAGCTCGCAACGCATAATACAAAGCGCGCCGCCAAGATCGATGATCTCCCGGGAAACGGAAGGGGATCAGGAATCGGCCGAACGGTCGAGATTACCTCGAATACTTTGGCCTGCTGAATTGTCCAGACATCTTGCAGTTGACTGATCCGGGTAGAGGTTGGCACATTTGGACTGAACTGGATGCAAAGAAAGCGCGTTCAAATCTTCGTATGTACTCCCGTACGTACAGGCACAGCCAAGGTGCCCGTGGCGTAGCTAGCACCGTAGCGGCCGGCACAAGGACCGTACCTAGCGCGACGACCTACATTGAATGAACCATCCAGGTCAGGATCGCTCCCCACGCGTCCCCCATGCGCCGGCTATCCCGGTATGCGTATTATATATATATAAGCGCGGGAGGACCGAACACAGAACACCACCGCTCACCGCGGCCCAAGCTTTGTCGTTGTCGATCTGGCGGAGGAGGCCGGCCGCTGTCCAGTCCAGTCTCCCTTGCGTGCGCGGTGCCATCGTCCAGCCAACCCAGGTTATCGCTTCGCGTTTTGTGCGCTCGACGCAGAGGAGGAGATGGAGCTCGTCGTCGTCAGGAGCCAACAGGGGAGGCGCGGGGCTAGGCGGGGCCTCCGCAGGGCCGTCAAGGAGCACGGTGCGCGGCTCCGCATCATCTGCCGCTGCGTCGCGCTGCTCGTCTTCTACCGCGACTGAACTAAACCGGCCGGGCCGGCCCTGGCCGGCCGTCCCAGTACACACTCTGATCTGATGAGTGATGACTCCATCCGTCGGTCCATGTCTCATGTCTGCGCGCGCGCTCGTCAGTCGTCACGGTGACGATGGGGGCGCGGCTGCATGCTTAAATTTGATTTGTGTGTCCATCTCTGTGCTGTGTCACGGTCGTCGCTGTGTGTTTTGCGTCGTTTAGCCTGGTGACTGGTTCGCCTCTCTCGTTTGTTTCCTCGTCGTGGGGCTCTTGTGGTGGCTGTGGCCACGGTTTCCGTTTTTTCGGGCCCTCTTGGCGTCGACAGGAGTAGGGAGCGTATGCTGCCGCATCAGGCAAGAAATGCAAAGGTGGTTTTCGTGATATGTGTATGTACGTATTGTCGCCAGTGGTTTTCAGCTGGGGATTCAAAGTTATTGGAATAACAAGTAGTGGTGTATATATGATGAAGGAACTGCACATCGTGTCTGTCGAGTCGTGTATGATACATGTTTGTGTGGATGTTGGTAGCAAGTGTCTGAAAGTATAAATGGCTAAGAGAAAAATTCACCACTGTTGCTCTAATTGAGAGCAGGTGTCACTTAGAGCATCTCCAGTAGTCCCTTAATACTCACTCACAATGAGAAAAAAAATGCAATTTGAGGGATTTAATAGCTCCAACAATACTCCAATCTCATCCCCGATAAGCAAATTTTTTTCTCATACGTGCAAAATCTATCCCCCAATCCCTCAAAGATGAGGGACCTAGACGACTCACGCTCAATACAAGCAGCACCACTAGCATGCACCTGCCGTCGATAGTCACGTAAATCTTCTCTTTCGTTGTCGCCTTGCTAGCGACGTCGCGATGACGAGCGGCACCAGGCGTAGAAAGAGGTGGCCGAGGAGAAGCGGTATGGGAGAAGCGTAGGAAGGGAGGGAGGTGAAGAAGGAAGAGAGGTGGATAAGAGGAGTGGCAACAACAGGGGGCGATGGAGGAAAAGGAGTGGCGACGGAAGACATGCGCGGTCATGTAGTAGATCGTGGATGTGATACTCCCATTGAGTTCTTTATAGTCCACTCCCCGAATATAGGTCTAGTAAATAGTAAAACATATTTACGAAGAAAGTCTTGCTCTATTCCTGATCTTCCTTAGTAACGTCTCTTGTGTTCAGATATAAAGTATTCTTGTCATGATTACTAGGTGTAGTTACACTAATCTTAGTATGCTCTGATGTATGATTTAGAATGACTTAGGAATATTTCTCTATTTTTGTCTAATCCATGCTATTAGATGGGGAGTGCTCTAAGTGAAATACATTATATATGACTTGATGTTTATCATTTATTATCATTTACCCTATGATTTATTCCCGTTATGAGTAAATAGATTATACATGGTTGATTCTCTATTGCATGTGCAATTGAATCATCATATTCTTACATAAGCCATCTCTTTTCAGTGGTAAAAATATAAATTGACAACTCTAAAATACTTTCGGATAAAATGCTACAATGATATAATTATCTATGCGCTTGCAGATACCTAACATTCATATTTATAGGTTCTTTCTCTAGCCACCTGCATTAGCAATAAATGCTTAGTATTATTCTACATAGTATCAGACATCTCGCTTATATTCATATAAGGGATGGCAACCTAGTTATTATAGAAGATATATGTTTATTATACATGGCTAAGTATTTCAACCAAGTGACACATTAGTAATTACCACAAGCATTGTTGGTGTTGTTGTTAAGGATAGAATTTATTTTATTACTAGTAGCGAAGTAAAAAAATGCCAACATGCATCAACGTTGTGCTTATCGTATTATTAATCTCATTGTCAAAACTGGTTTAAAAAGGTTCAAACCATACGCTGAAGATTTTATAACTGCTATTAGTTTCTTAAATTCTTATAATCAAAGAACTACCTCATTTACGAATTACTACAATGCTCAGGGTATTAGACCTAGAAATTTTGGCTTAGACATGAATGTTAGACGGAATGCCATGTGTCTTATGCTTACACACTTGTTTCATGCAAGGATGTGCTCTTTGTTTTCATTAATGCAAATTATGGCACCACATCGTTGACCAAAAGGCATTGGTATATAGCTGATGAGATGGTATATAGTTGATAAGATCTTTGAGCTCCTATAATTATTTATGAATCTATAGTTATTGTTTTTGTTGTTTACTATTCAACTAGTCCACTTATTCTGCACCATCTGCTAGACATTGCTGCTAATTTGCATGAAAGTGAAAAAAGATCAAAATTAAATTATTGTTGTATATCTTACAAAGCTTAAGTTTCTTAAATACTGGCAAAATATCCATCTATTATATTCATTTGCTTTCATTCTTGATCTTAGAGCTAAAATGAGATGTTTATTTAATATTCTTCAAAAACTTAAATAAAACATTGGTGTTGATTACAATTCATAATATCTCGGTGTGAAAATTGAGCCTTATAAATTATTTAACAAATATGAAAGAAAGTTTGGTGGAGTTAGGTCTCATAGGCCTTCACAGTTTGCAGTGGCTTCAAGTAAGAAAAAACAGGCATAAGGAGGAATCTTTAGAGGCTCTAGATCATATGGTGTTGTTGGTCCTTCCCCTGCCTTTGTCCGCTCTTCATCTCAATGTGCTTCTGCTACTGGTTGTGAGCTCACTACTTATCTAGATAGCGACAATATCACTACATATAAGAATGGCTTTGATTTACTTCTTTGGTGGCGTGACCACAAACTAACCTTTCCTATCCTATCTATAATGGTTAGAGATATTATGTTTGTTTCTGTCTCTTCTGTCTCTTCGTAATCATGTTTCAGCTTGACAGGAAGGATAATTGAAGAGCGACGGTATATGTTGCCTGAGACTGTGAAGATGCTGGTTTGCATAAAGAACATGCTTTAGACAACCTAGAGTTGCAAGACTTTAAAGAATCTTTTATCTTGACGAAGATGCATCCGGAGCGGTTTTTGCTGGTACATCTAGGGATGTCACATCTACATTTGTGGCTTCTCCTGGTACTTAGTGTTTGTGAGACTTGGGAGTTGTGAAAGAGTGGGACTTGATAGTGATATGTTATTTGTATATGAGACCTTTGAACAATTTAAGACTTAATTAAGAACCGTGATGCACTATTTTTCTATTTTTAGTGTTTCTCACAAAGGTGAGTTGTACCTAGAAAAATTTTAATGAGCAATTATTGCACACAACTTATTTTTATCTTATTTCTATTATCTCCTTTGGTTGCTTTGGTTGGAATTAGGTTGCTTTCTGTTACATTTTTTGAATCTATGATGATTAGTTTATGACTTGTGAATATTTGAGAAATGAGATTATGAAAATGGAAATATGTTGTTTGAAATATGTTCTTCAGGTGTCTCAAGAGAACCGGGCTATGGGTTGGCCCGGTCCACTGACTTGGCTGTACTTAGCGGGCCAGCACGACACAGATTTCGGCATGTTATGTCGTGTTTGGGCTGAATGTTAGACACAAAGCACGATACGGGGAGGTACTGCGTGCTGTGCTAGCCCGACACCTTACGAGCTGTGCGTGTGCCCGTGCCGTGTCTCGAGCCAGCCCGGCCCGTTGGCTAACTAGCATTGGGTAGCGATTCTTGCCTTCCGCCAACCAGGCCCGGCGCCACTGTCTGTTTGCTTCTCACATCCAAGTACGGTGGCGCCGAGCTGGCTGCCCCAGGACGCACCAGCTACCCTCAGCTACCGAAAGAGAGAAGCCACCTTTCGCTCCTCCTCTAATTTGCTTTGCACCATTTCCTTCCTCCTCCTGATCGAGAAATCTGGCGCTGCACTAATCAGCAGAGCAACTTGTTCTGGAAAAAGAATTCGCCAAACGAAGTTCCAGAGACCGACGTGGCGATGTTCGAGATAGGCGAGACGTGCTTGTCGAATGCTGGCGCTTCTCGCTTCCTGCCGATCCTCTCTCTTCTTCCTGAAGAAATCCTTCTCCAACAAGATGTAGGACCATTCAGGGCATCATGATCGAGCTGTCAAGGGTCTTGACAATTGCAACCAGACCACATTATACCTTCTTAATCGTGCACATAAATGTACGTAGTAACCAATTAGTGTTCAGAATCGTCATGCCTACTGCATGCTCAGCTGAGGTGGTGAGGAAGTTCAGAAAGGCTACTAACGGCTGGACATTGGCAACGATTCCCAATTGGACGTTATCAGTTTCTGAAGTTCAATAAAAAAACTAGAAATTTGTATATGTCTGAAAGAAATAAATATTCTTGCACAGTCATGAGAAATAGGTGAGCTACTGCCTTTTGCCAGGTTAAGCCCAACCATCCTACTGATAATTTTGGCCTGGCCTTCGCTTCATTCTTGCCAAAACTTGGTTCTTATGATTGGAAAGAAGTGGTATTCAGAACAGGCTTATTTAAGTAACACTTAATAAGCTTCTTATTCATTTTGGTGATACATTAATTTGCCCCCGGCAAGACCAGGAAACACAGTTCAGCTACGCCGCCAGCCCCATCTGAAAGACTGAAACGAATGAATTCTGCATGTGCCTTGGACGAGAGATTGAGATCCAGCACTCAGTTTGGATACTAGGCTGCAACTGCCGCTCCGGGACCGGGCAGTAGGCACCGACATTGCACTAATCTACAACGTCGGGGTTGTACCGGAGTTATTTATTTATATAATCCAAGAAAAAATACTATAGTACTCATAACAAAGCCGGTGTGGAATTGCACGTTGAGTCATCACTCATCAGTTCTCTCCGAAAGAACTTCCACCGGCGTGGAAGGTGAGGAACGCGCCTTCTCTGCGCTCAGGCGGTCCCCTCTATTTGTTGGGGGGAAGGCTGGCAGTTCCGTGTACCGCGAGACCGCGCTCGAAATTTCACACACCAAAGCCCGAGCCAAACCACAAGAGTAGTGCGAGGCAAGGCCGAGGGCGGCGAGGCGGCGGGCGCAGGCAGCAATGTCGGCGCTGCAGAGTTGGCGCAAGGCGTACGGCGCGCTTAAGGACACCACCACCGTCAGCCTCGCCAACCTCAACTCCGACTTCAAGGTCCGCCGTCGAATCCTCCCCCGCCCATGCTTTTCCCCCGATTTTTCGCTGGCGCCAAACCGGTCCACTTCGTGAGCGTCGATCGTGCCGTGCGCTCTCCCTCGGATCTATGGCCGCACTCCTGCGCTGCACTGGGATTCATTGCTTCTCTCTTTGGCGTGTGGTTTTTCCCCCCTCAGGATCTGGATGTCGCGATCGTGAGGGCCACCAACCACGTGGAGAGCCCGCCCAAGGAGCGCCACCTGCGCAGTGCGTGGATTCCTCCCACCATGTTCTCCCTTCCCCTTTTTTTTCCACCTTAATTTGATGTTATTTAGGAACTAGCCGGATCGTCGAAGGCAGTGGTTTCTCCAGCATTTTTTTTGGTCTGAGTTTGCTGTCTGATGGGTTTGTCGGTGCCGGTGTTGCAGAGATTGTGGCGGCGACGTCCATCGCGAGGCCACGGGCGGATATCGCCTACTGCATCCATGCGCTTGCCCGGCGACTCGCCAAAACCAGGAACTGGATTGTAAGCACTGCTGCACTCCGGTTCAGATTATTTGATTCGTTCTGTGCATTCGATGCTCTGATGGTTGCTTTAGCTGCTCAATTGGTGCCGATCTTGTTATGGTATTCCGCGATCGATGAATCTCAAATGCAACTTCGTTCGTTAAAAATGTGAGCACGCTGTGGAATTGAATGCGGACTAAATGCTCAATCGTCAAATGCCCAAGTTTCATGCACGGTTAGTGAGGATGTAGTGCTATTGATTTGAGCACCTGAACCTTTGGGTCCTTGGTCCTTGCACACTGGAGAGCTGGAGCTCATGTGTTTAGTTATACAATAATCACTCTATTCCAAATTATAAGTCATTTTAAGAATCTTGAAGAGTCAAAACATTTTAAGTTTGACCAAAATTATAGAGAAAAATACGAAGATTTATGCCACCAAATAAGTGTACTATGAAAATATATTTGATGAAGAATCTAATGATATTTAGTTAATATTGTAAATATTATTATCTTATTATATAAACTTGGTTAAAGTTGAAAAATGATTTGACTCTCCAAGATTCTTGGAGTGACTTACAATTTGGGAGGGAGGGAGTAGTATATTATGTTGTGTTCCATATCACCAATAATGCGGATAACTGTGCTTTTGATGATATGTACCAGTTAATTTGGATGTGGGAAAAACAGAAAGAAATGCAACTGAAGATTTTGTTATTTACTGCTGCAATCAAGATATTATACAGTCAAGTTGAAATTTCTTTGCATAGCATAATAAGCTTGTTTGCAAAAGCACTGTGAAAATTCTACATTTAACACAACTCTTCACTTTTTGTAGTCGCTTTTATTTGAACTGAGAATTGCTAATTTTAATTGTGTGGTTCCTTCTTTTCTGTTGATTGTCTGAAGCCCGTTTGACACCCTGTAGTGTTATGTCCTTTGATTAAACTCTCTTTTTTAATGGTTAATTTTGGTCTTTGCCTGAATTGTATGATGGAGGTCAGTTGTGATGGCACAACTCCGACTGTTCTGCGCTTTTTTTTTTTGGTGTCCTTACAGCTATAGTAGCGGCAAATATCTCAAAATTATTTGCAGTTCTTGTATTCCTATTCTGAATGTTCTTCTTCATTTTGTAGGTCTTCATCAACCTTTCATCTTAGCAGCTAATAATGTAGAATAGACCTGATCATGGGCCACTCGACCAACCCAACCCAAAAAAACCTGACCCAACTAGTGCACCGGGTGGGCTCGGGCCATGATTTTCAAACTGCAACATCCATCGGGTCAGGCATGGATGGTAATTGTTGAACCACAGCAACCATCAGGTCGGGCGCGGGCATGGGCCGCATTTTTTAACCTAGGACCTGACCCAACATAAGAAAACCCAGCCTAACCTGAAAAAATAACCCAACCCAACCCGTCGTGTCTGTTGGGTGAGCGGGGGCCAAAAATATTAACTCACCACTGTGCTTGGTCTGGCAAAAAAAGTGTGGGTTTTTTTTTTTTTTTTTTTGGCCCAACCCGATGCTTGAATTAGTCTAATTAACAATAAGTTCTTGTGTTATGTAGGTTGCTCTGAAGACGCTTGTAGTGATACATAGGCTTCTTCGGGAAGGTGATCCTGCATTCCGCGAAGAGTTTCTAGCATTTACTCAGAGAGTGCGGATTTTGCAGTTGTCAAACTTCAAGGATGATTCCAGTCCAGTTGGTCTGTTTTTCTTTAATTTGAATTTAAACCTGATGTTTTATTTGGATCATTAAATTCTTCCACATTTCCTTCTAATCTATTGTCTTTATATTTCGGAATTATATCCAGCTTGGGATTATTCTTCATGGGTTCGCACATACAGTTTATTTTTGGAGGAAAAACTAGAATGCTTCAGGGTCTTGAAGTATGACATTGAAGCTGAGCGTTTACCAAAGCAAGGTCCAGGAGCTGAAAAGGTCTGCACTCTGACATGCTCATCCAGTATTTTTATTTCATTTTATTACGGCTTTACCAAAGCTGTGCGAGGTTATCCATTATTTGTAGCTATATTACTTGCCGGTGATATTTCAACATGTAATTAAACTCCTTTGTTTTCAGAGCCATAGTAAAACCAGAGAATTGAATTCTCAGGACTTGCTGGAGCAATTGCCAGCACTGCAGCAATTATTGTATCGACTTATTGGCTGTCGGGTGATTCTCTCTTATCCTTGCAACAAATAAGTTGGATTAGTGAAAGAAATGGATTTTATAAACATATTTAGTTGTCTGGTCTGTACTTTTTTCTATTTTAACTAAGTCAACTTGGCACTGCTTTTCTTTTTGTATTCAGGCAGAAGGAGCCGCAAACAACAATTATCTGGTGCAATATGCTCTAGCCCAGGTTACAGCTCTGTTTTTTCTGTCATTTTTTCTTCTTCATCTTCTATAAGGTGATCTTTATATTTAGTTTAACGACCCAACTGATCATTTGTGAATCTGTCTGGCTTTGTCTCACTCTCACGCTTTATGACCTGTCCAATGTATAATAGAGCGGCTCAATTCCTTCTATGTAATAGTTTATTCTTAGGGGATGTTTGGTTCCCCGGGACTAAACTTTACGAGACGTATGTTTGGATACTATTTTGAAGTATTAAATATAGACTAATTGAAAAACCAATTTCACAGATAGACATTATTTTACGAGATGTATTTTCTAAGTCTAAATAGTCCATGATTTGACAATGAGGTGCTAATGGTGGATTAATTAGCCTTTATAAATTCGTCTCGTAGTTAGCCTTCATCTATGTAATTGGTTTTATAAATAGTCAACTTTTAATACTCTTAAAAAGTAGTCAAACGTTCGATGTGACATAACTTTAGTCCCAGGAACCAAACACCCCTCTTAGATCTAGGGCATCTTACGCAATTTGAATGAATCCTGCTTCTGTACAGGTTCTTAAAGAAAGCTTCAAAATTTATTGTGCAATAAATGATGGAATTATCAACCTTGTTGACAAGGTATATTAATCTTCAAAGAAGTAGAAATTTGTGTATGTTGCATTAAGCTATTCCTACTTATGCTTCCTGGTTCCTGTTGGCTGTCAAACAACTATGCAGTTCTTTGAGATGCCAAAGCATGAAGCGCTAAAAGCCCTTGACATTTACAGGAGGGCTGGCCAGCAGGTAACTGCCCTACACAGTAGTAATGTGCAATGTATCTTAACTTGAAAAAGATCAAGATGTAACAATTATTTGTGCTTAGACGATTAGCTACTATTTTTACCCATCAACATCTTTGATGCTTCAGGCTGGAAACCTATCTGACTTCTATGAAAGCTGTCGGGGTTTAGAACTCGCAAGAAATTTCCAGTTTCCCACTTTGAGGGAGGTGAGGTCATTTGTCTCAGCGTTTGCCATGTAAATTTTTACTATGTAAGAGTATGACCAAATACTCAGATTTGATTTATCTTATTTTCAGCCACCACAAACATTCCTTTCAACCATGGAGGAGTATGTGAAGGAGGCTCCACGCATGATGCCAGTTGTAGAGCCACTGGTTAGTTCCTGGGTTCCCATAAACCATTTCGACTTTTGCATGATACCTTTACATTTACATATTGTAACGAGTAAGAAGTAGGAGCCCCGATGATGGTATTTGTGTGATACTTCTTGTGCCTTGCCTTTTTTTTTTTTTTGAAACTTTGTGCCTTGCATGTTAAAGTAGCATATCACAACCAGTTGGGAAGCTAAAGCAAATAGGGGGGGGGGGGGGGGGGGGGGGGGGGGTGGGGGGAGGGGCTCTTGCCTTGTGGGGGCCACAGGGGGTGCGTTAGATAACATCATTGTTTAAACATTTTTAGGTGGTGCTTTTGCGCCCCCTAATCTCAGTGTACCTTGCACTGATCACAACTTCATTCTTTTATATCTACTGACAGCAAACTACCTGATGTAGGGAAACAGTTAACATCAATATTTGTGTCCAAATGAACAGTTTCTCTTTTACTTTAATATTTATGTGATAATTGTGTCATCATTGTGAATGTCACATGCTCTTTGGGAGATAAATGATTACTGTCAAGTCAAGTTTATACCAGGCGACTTATTGTGGAATGGATTCTTAAATACGGGCTATCCTTCTTATTTCATCAGGAGCTTCCTGAGCGGCTTCTTCTGACATACAAACCAGAAGAAGAAGAAGAAGAAGTTCGTGATCCTGTTCCTATTGTAGAGGAGAAACTGCAAGTTGTTGAAGAACCTGCTCCAGTTCCTTCTTCCGAAATAGCTTCGCCTCCCAAGCCTGAGATTGCAGATACTGGTGATTTACTAGTAAGTATGAAAATGGTCATAAAGTGAATGACATTAATGCTTTTATATTATAATCTAATTAAATGTCATATTTTCTCATAGGGGTTAGGTGATTCAACCCCTACTGTGTCAGCAATAGAGGAGAGCAACGCTTTGGCCTTGGAAATTCTTCCGACAGGTAATTAATCAAATAGTTGTGTTATTAATTATATCATGTAGTTTTGAGAAGTGTATGCATGCATGCTGCAGGTGTTGATAATTCAACAACTACACAGCAAGATAGAGGATTTGATCCAACAGGATGGGAACTTGCTCTTGTTACTACAAGCAGCAACATGACTCCACTGTCTATGGAGAGTAATTTGGTTCGTTTCTTAATCTTTCATTGAGGATATCTACCTTTCAGTTGGTTGCTACAGTTTTTGCAAATCAAAGAATTTAGAGATGCTGCACTGCTATTTATTCTGTTTCGTGCGTGCAACTTTGTTAAGCTCCTGTAGTTCTACTGTCAAGCTTAACTCATTTACTGGCTGAAAAGTGAAAACCAATATGCTGGTATGCCGGTTCACCGCAGTTGAAAACTAGTAGCGCTAAGTAGCTAATTCCTATTTTATCAAAGTGCAATTACAAAAAAGTAAATTTACTATTTTGTGGTAACTCTTACAAATTACTCAAATAGAGCACAATTTGAGAAGCTGTATTTTGCCTCCTCGATTGCTTGAGCCAACTGACAGCACCACTTATCATCTACGGTGACTCAATGAGCTTTCTGGAATTTTGTAGTATGGATAAAACATCCAGAACATATAGGAACTAAGATGATCCCAATCTCAAACGACTGAGACTGACGATTATTCCCATCCACAGCCATTGGAAAAGCTTCTTATGAATGTTCAGTCGATTGTTGACAGTTCATATAATACTAGGGGAAATTTGGGATTCACAACTCTATTTCTTGTCATAATGAATTGCCAAGTGGCATGCATGGCCTCATTGACATTTGTTATTACTTTTCTACCTCATGGCATCACTACCATGGTCTGGAAAGGTGTAAATCATTGGATGGCTCAGTTGATACTATCTACTTATGCTTCAGTCGTTTGGATTTTGGTGGAACTTGACAGCATTTCTGCTAACTCCAGAACGTTGTGCTTAAGATTCTGTAGATGAAACCCTACTATTTAGGTTGCTCTCTCCATTGATAAGAAACATCTGTGTGCTGAGACACCGGAGTACATATTGATGAACTATGACTAAGCAATTAATTTACTGTGTGGAGTATTGTTTAGCTTTTATCAAAACCAGAATTTTATGTGTTCCAAAAAAAAAAGAGCCTTTTACATGAGCGCCATTACAAAAGTTTGAAATTACACAGGACCCATTAAAAAAGTTGGCCGCTCACAAGTGCCACTGCTCCAAACTTTTTTACCTCAGAAGCCATTCCGTCCGGGTTCCGTTTGTTTCCAGCCGTTTGGCAGCACTTACAGGTGGGCCCGACCACGGAAAATGCCCTTGTTGCCCCTGGCGTCCACAGAAGAGGAGAGGGTTGGCGGTGGGTTTTGGCGGGACCCACACAGCAGGGTTGTCTCCTTCCTCTGTTCGTAACCGAGGCAGACTCCCACCACGACGCCGACGCATACGCAGCCTCACATCCTTCTCGTGTGCTGCCCACGCGGCCACGCCTAGTGCCTCCTACCCAGAGCGCCCTGCAGCAGTCGCTCATGGCGGGTCTGTCCTGCCAGATGGGTCCCACGCAGCGGAAGCCGAGGTCCAGCAGCATCTCGAGCGCGCGCCGAGCGCGGAGGTGCGGGTCGAGCACATCGGCGGAGGCGCCGGCGACGAACCTGGCCATTGCCCAGCGCGCGGTGAGGCGCTCCTTCATGTCGCGCTTGGTCTCGATGGGGCGGTGCGCGGTGGCGAGCTCCACCAGGACTCCAGGAGCACGCCGAAGGAGTAGCTAGACGTCGCTGCGGTCCGTGAGCTGGCACGTCTTGAGGTACTCCTCCGTCTCAATTGATCACGCATGAGGTCCGCAGCGAGCTCGCGAGGCTCTGGAACTTTTCTTCCTCAAGAATCGACCGTCACCGGACCTCGTCACCAGAGCAGCACGTCGACGTCCGCCGTCGTCGTCGAGTTTCGTCACCAGGGCCTTCTTCGTCGAAGTGGACCGTTCCCCAAGCTTCATAGCGAGGTAAAGAAGCTTCGGCCGCCGTTCTTTAATTGTTTTTCGCCCCTCCAAGCTGCCAGCGACATCGCTATAGCCAACCGTCCGCCATTTCTCGCGCTGCTCGCTCTGTAGGCCGCCACAACCCAAATCGATGCTCTAGATTGGTTCTCCTTGAGTTTCTCTTGCTCCCAGTTCTTTCCCTGCGCCAATCTGAGCCCTTTAGCCCTAAAACCGCGATGCTCCGGCGAGCCGCCACCATGCCGGCCCTGTAGCTGGCCGGAGTTGCCCATCATCCCCCTCAGTTGCTAATCCGGGCCGTGGGTTCTGCATCTGACGGTTCACATCAAAGATACCCTTTCGTTCTGGACGCCAAGGGCAACAAGGGCATTTTCCGTGGTCGGGCCCACCTGTAAGTGCTGCCAAACGGCCGGAAACAAATGGAACCCGGACGAAATGGCTTTTGAGGTAAAAAAGTTTGGAGCAGTGGCACTTGTGAGCGGCTAACTTTTTTAATGGCTCCTGTGTAATTTCAAACTTTTATAATGGCACCCATGTAAAAGGCTCAAAAAAAAAGAGAAGGGTTTCGGTATTACCAACGATTCTGTTTCAGATCTTATTGTGAGGTATATAACCTGGAGTCCTTTTCCATTTGCAGGGTGGTGGATTTGACAAGCTCACATTGGACAGCCTATACGATGATGGAACCTACAGGCAGATGCAGCAACAACAGCTATACGGCTCAGCCCCTCCCAATCCCTTCATGGCAAGCGATCCGTTCGCCATGTCAAATCAAGTAGCTCCCCCACCGTCAGTTCAGATGGCGGCCATGGATCCAAAGCCCCAGCATTTGCCCATGATGATTGAAGCAAATCCCTTCGGACCACCACAGCAGCCTCAGGCGGGCATCGCTCCGGCAGCTAACCCCTTCCTCGACCCCGGGTTCGGCGCGTTCCCGGCAGTAAATGGAATGCATCCACAGACTAACCCCTTCGGAGGCGCGGCACAACTTCTGTAGGCGTATACACTCTGCATTTCATTACATGGATGGAAGAGATACCCATGCAAGACAAGCAATCGGCGTGTCTGGAATCGCTTTTCTCCGTCAGATCGTTACCAATCAGGGAGTCGCCATGTTGCACCAGCTTCATCTCGCCCTTCTGTAGGCCGTGGCCGCTTGACCTTTCTTGTGTAGCTTTCCGTTTTGCTGTGGCCGGTTTTCCATCTTCCGTGGCAGGCCATTGCACCCCTCGTTGTAAAGAAATTTGTTTCGGGCTTTGGGCTGATAAAACTACGTGCCAATAAGAAGTAGCAGTCCAGGACCCAGCTAACTCGTTCTTCTCACCCGGCGGGGTCAGGCAATAATTGCATTTGCGGAAATGGAACTATGGAAGAGAACGCCGGCGCAGTGCAACATCCACTCACAGCGGGAGAGGGGACCGATCATCACGGTAGATCGCGATCGGTTCCAAGCTCCATTCCACGGCCCCTCGCGTCCCACACTCCCACTCGCCGTCGCCACGGTTCTCGCTGCCTCGCATTCCATAAAAAAACACCCAACCTCGCCATGATTCGGGCTCTCCTGCCACGCATTCCATAAAAAAGACCCCAGCAGCGCGGGCTCTCCTGTACCCTCCGCGCCCGGAGCTTCTCCCGAGCCCGCGTCGCCGTCGAGGGCTGTTAACCTTGCAACACCCTCCACCAACCAAGAAACGAACGCCGCGGGCTCGCTGTGATGGCCGCCACCGCCGCCGCGGCCGCTGTGAACGGTAAGCGATCGGCCCGTTGCGCGCTCGTTTCACGTTGGAATTGGTTTGAGATAACTGCCGAGCACATGGCGTGCAGGTTCTTTATGAGGATTGAGGCCTGGCGTTGACTGTGGGCCTGCGGGGACTGATGGTTTCTGCCTGTGTGTTGCTGCAGGGAGCCTAGACGTGCGTGAGAGGAAGGCGCAGAGGAGCTACTGGGAGGAGCACTCTAGGGAGCTCACCCTCGAGGCCATGATGCTCGACTCCCGTGCCGCCGAACTCGACAAGGAGGAGCGCCCCGAGGTGATTGATCCCGCGACGACATTTTTCACTCGGCTTTTGTTAAGTTTCAGTTCGTATGTTTGTGATTCTTCTGCTTGAACCTAATGCTCCTGTGATGGTAGCCTTGTAGGCTTAAAATCTTGATATGTTGGTGCTTCTTTTCTGTAGGTTTTGTCTTTACTTCCCTCATACGAAGGGAAATCTGTACTGGAGCTGGGAGCCGGAATAGGTCGCTTTACTGGTGAACTGGCTAAAACATCTGGGCATGTTTTTGCAGTGGATTTCATTGAAAGTGTGATTAAAAAGGTACTGAAATTTACACTTCCCCCTGATGTAAATATTTTCAGGTTTGGTAGCTGAAATCTGATCGTTTTGTAGAATGAAAGTATAAATGGTCAATACGACAACACATCCTTTATGTGTGCTGATGTTACATCCCCGGACCTGATGATTGAGGCAAACTCCATTGATCTGATATTTTCGAACTGGTTGCTGATGTATCTTTCAGATGAGGAGGTACTGATCAAAACGTACATTAGAATCATAAACTGATTCAAGGTCTATCGCTAAAGAAAAAACTCAACTGCAACTTTTGCATTTATCATTTGACCTGAATTGGGATATGTTTGTCCCTTCCGATTTTTCTAACTGTCTCTCTTACTGTAGATTGACAAGTTGGTAGAAAGAATGGTAAAATGGTTGAAGGTCGGTGGCTATATCTTCTTTAGGGAATCTTGCTTCCATCAATCTGGAGATTTAGAAAGGAAGTTTAACCCGACACACTATCGAGAATCAAGGTTTTATACCAAGGTGAGAATGCAAACTCGCCTAGTCCTGCCCCCTTTTGCTTTTTCGATTTCAGTCAATTCAAAGTCTTACTGTTCTTACCCACACTCCACTCTTTAGTTTTCTTAGATTGAGTACCAGCTTTCTTAGAAATAGCTGATAATGTCTTATCCATCTAGGTATTTAAAGAATGCCAAACCTTTAATCAGGATGGCACTTCCTTCAAACTTTCTCTGGTTACTTTCAAATGCATTGAAGCTTATGTAAACATCAAGAAAGATCAAAACCAGGTACTTCTCTGTCCTCTTTCTTTTTTGAAACGAACCAAGCAGGAGAATTGCCAATTATATTAAAAGAAGGTGAACTCAGATGGGCTAGACAACAGAAATACAACAGAGCAATGTGACTCCAACAACAAAGAGCTAACAACTAGACATGCGTTTCTATTCCTGTCAAATTAGTATTGAACATGATTCCATTGTTTCCAGATATGTTGGCTATGGCAAAAAGTAAATTCATCAGAAGATTGGGGTTTTCAAAGTTTTTTGGACAATGTGCAGTACAAAGCCACGGCCATATTGCGCTACGAACGCATCTTTGGAGATGGTTACGTGAGCCCTGGTGGAGCTGGTGAGAGGACACACCTCATTTTTTTTCTTTTTTTGGTAAATCATATTTTCAGTGCCATTAAATGTTATTATCTATCACTATATATCCACCAGAGACTACTAAAGAATTTGTGGATAAACTGAATCTTAAGCCTGGGCAGAAGGTGCTTGATGTTGGATGTGGAATTGGGGGAGGTGACTTTTATATGGCTGAGAAGTATGGTGCCCATGTTGTTGGTATGACCTTTCCATTAACATGATATTGTTTGCCCTTGAGCGTTCCATTGGGCGTAAGTGCTCAGTTGAGTTTGAAGTTGCTGATTGCACAACGAAGACATACCCAGAGCACATGTTTGATGTCATCTACAGCCGTGACACTATCCTTCATATACAAGTATGCCTTACACATATACTCACCTTGATCATATAGTATCATGGAAAGTATCTCCAGTTGTGTATGTACTTAGAAACTTGTTTTCTTTTTATGCTCTTTCTGGTTACCTTAGAACATCATATGTTTATGGCATATATTTAGTTGAAGTTTGACTAACATATCTTTTTGCTTTTGACTCTGCAGGATAAACCCTCCTTGTTTAAAAGTTTCTTCAAATGGCTAAAACCTGGGGGAAAGGTCCTAATCAGTGACTACTGCAAGAGTCCTGGGAAACCATCAGAAGCGTTTGCAGCTTACATTAAGCAGAGAGGTTATGATATCCATGATGTGGAGGCTTATGGACAGGTGGTTCTTTTTTTTTTCAAACGAATTAGACGGAACACCTGCCGATTAGATGAAGCCCAGACTACGGAAACCAAACAAACCACTTCGGTGGGTTGGATCGGGACATCAACACGCACCAAACACACTCAAGAAAAGAAAAAAAAACTCTGGCCGGTTGCCATCGCCTCCAGCCTGCACCACCAGCCGATCACCACAAAGTAATGCCAACCCCCTGAACGATAAGGACGACGGGACGAGAGCACCGTCGTCACTGCTTGCACCGTCATTGCTGATGATGTCCCACACTGAGTAAGCCCGCTGGTAAGCAGTGCTAGTCGCCATAGTCAGCTGCAAGCCGTGTAGCCCTCACGCAATCGGATTCGCTTGTGCTTTTCTCTCAGAGACGTTGTCCCACACCCGAAGTAGCCACTGCCAAGCAGGGCTAGCCGCCGTAGTTTGCTCCAAACAGCCAAAACCAAAAGCGTGAGCAGCTGCCTCTAGCGCTCACCATGCCGAACCCAAATCCACCTGGATCCATGCAAACACCTCGTGGCTTCCAGCATCTTAGCTGCCTCGTCGAAGGCGCAAGTGTCTTCCATGTCCTCCAGTTACTAGTCAGAATGCCTCCTTGGGCCAAAGCAGCCGCTGCTAGGCGAGACCACACGCCATCAAACCATGCAGGTCCCCTCGGCAATACGAAACTGCTGGCCACCATCTCCCTCCCATGCCGGCACACTCGTTCTTAGCTCTTACCTGATCTTACTTTTGTGTGCGTGGTTATTGCTCCATACAATTGATGATTTGATTCTAAAAGTATAAATTCCGTTTGATGAATAATAAACCTCTGTCCCAAATTGTCCAGATGCTTAAGAATGCTGGTTTCAGTCATGTCATTGCTGAAGACCGAACTGACCAGGTCTCTGCCCCTATAAACACGCGCAATCTGCATGCGCATATTCTTGTCTACTAAGATGCTTGGATAAACAGTTTTTAGTGACAACACTGTGTTTTGTGTTTCAGTTCCTCAGTGTTTTACAGAAGGAGCTACATAAATTTGAGAAGAACAAAGATGATTTCCTGTCTGAGTTTGCTCAGGTGATTCGACAAAGCCCTTGTGCAGTTCAATACTGAAAAATCCTAGCAAAAGAGAAAATCTCAAAAGTTCAGCAATGAACTGGCCGGCGGTTTAGAAGCCTGCAATCTTCTCTGTTGCTCTAAATAATCTTTTAACTCATAGTTTCGTTTGTTCCCAGGAGGATTATGACGATATCGTGAATGGATGGAAGGCAAATGTGACAAAACCGACCAATTTATAAGAGCACAAGTACGGCGATAGCCGTCGAAACAGCTAACCAACCACACTTGAGCCCATATAAACCCGGTAGTCCGTGAAATCTCGAAGGATTTCAAACCAAATGGTAACACAACCAAGATCGTACAGAGTTCAACAACATACATCCATATTACATAGCTTTTGAAGTTCGGAGTACGAAGACACATATTACATCATAAGTTTCAAACTTAGCGGAAGTAAAGTAGTTATACAAACCAAGTCTTACACAAACATACTTATTTAATATACAATGCCATACTTAGGATCAAACTGCTAGATAAGATAACTATTAAACACGAAGACACAAGCTGCCCACGCTTCAGTCCTCGTCCACGGCCGGGGTGAAGCAATTCTTACAATAGCCATAAAAGACTTGGCCATCTGCAACAATAGGGGATAAACCCTGAGTACACAATTGTACTCCGCAAGACTTACCCGTCTTACCAAATAAAAGAATTTTAAGGAATATGCAAGGCTTTTTGATGGAGTTGGCTGACTGAAAGCCCATGTTTGGTTTTGGATAATTGATGAAACCTAGTTTGCTAACGATTGCTCTAAGTGCTTCATGAGAATTGATTAGCAAATGGCAAGATGGAGCAAAGGACCGGGTCGGTGGAGGCCACAAGTGAAGGGCAATGACGGCATCCATACAAATGGTATAAGTCCATCATCAAAAGGAGTCCACAAGCTTCATCAAGAGATGGTGAAAAAGTTAGGAGATCAAGGCAAATGTATAATCCATAGGAGCTCTTTTGCTTTTGGTGATCAAGACTCCATAGAGGGAGTGATCACATTTAGGATAGATAGCCGTACTATCAAGAGGGGCGAAATCGTTGATGAAATACGGTTATCAAGTGCCACTAGGTGTTCATGATCATTGCATTGCATATAGATGCTAGTGTCACTAACAAAACCCGTTGAAATCTCTTTGGAAAAGACTAACACACGTACACTAAAGTGAGAGACACTTTGGAGTGTTAGTGACTTAAGAAACGAGGTGAAGTTTGAGGGTTAGAGAGGGTTTAGTCCTCTCTTCCTCCTGCCGAGCTTGCGAGACAGGATTTGGCGAATTTCGGAAACGTTTCAATAGAAAAACTAGCGTCGGACCGTATTGTCACAGAGTGTCGGACCATTAGCCTCAGTCCGACGGCTAACACTGCTGAGAGCGTCGGACGCTCAGTTCCTGAGCGTCGGACCATTAGCCGAAGCGTCCGACGGTGCAGTTCGTGCGAGAGATAACACGTGGCGAGCTCTGAGAGCGTCGGACTCTCGGCGTTAGTCCGACGGTGAGCGTCGGACCAACGTCCGACGGTTTTCAGGGCTCGGGGAGCTCTCTGGAAACGTCGGACGACCGCGATCGTTGGTCCGACGGCTTCGTCCCGCTGAGTCCGACGGTGTCAGCTGAGGGCGTCGGACCGTTTGTTTTAGTCCGACGATTATACCGTCCGACGGTTCGTTTAGCGCGGAAAGTTAGCCGTTGTGATCCAACGTTCGACTTCAAACGGCTAGTGACACGTGGCATTCATCCGGGGCGTCGGACCGTGCTGTTTAGTCCGACGGTCTGGCCGTCGGACAGTCCGACGGTACGCAGAAAAGTCTAAACGGTTAGTTCTTTGTGTGTGGCTTATATATAGTCACTTGGCCGGTTTGGGGAGCATCTCTTGGCACTCCTGAACATCATAGCATACTTGTGAGCCTTCCCACTCCACTCTCACTCATCCTACTTGATTGTGTTCATCATTTGGTGAGCTTGGAGAGCATCAAGTGCATTGCATTGATAGAGATCATCTAGAGGCACTTGGTAGTGGTGATTCGCAGCGGTTTCTCTTGTTACTCTTGGAGTTTGTCGACTCCTAGACGGTTTGGAGCTGCGAGGATCGTTGAGGGGAGTTGGTGATTGTCTCCGCCTCCGATCGGTGAAGTTGTGAGGGGTTCTTGAGCCTATCCCCGCGGGAGATCGCGAAAGGCATCTTTAGTGGATTGCTCGTAACTTGGTGGATCCCCATCTTGTGTTGGTTGTGCGGCACCCTTGAGAAGGGTTTGGCGTGTGATGCCAATTAGCGCGTGAACCTCCAAGTGGGTGTATCGCTACAACGAGGACTAGCTTGCCGGCAAGCAAGTGAACCTCGGTAAAAAATCTTGTGTCATCTCTTTACCGAGGATTTCCCTTATATTTGATTGATTGGTTATATTGGACTTCATATCTTCTCTACACCGAGAATTTTATAGGCTATTCACCCCCCTCTAGCCATTTAGGACCTTCCACTGACTCATTTGCGTAAAAAGCCATTTTAGTTTAGGATGTCATATGATACTTACTAGCAAGTTTTTAGTAGTCCTAACTCCTTGCTTTTAATTTAACCCTTATCTAATTCAAACACTTGATTAATTCTAAGCAAACACTATAATAAAACCATAGCAATTTGGCATTTACATTGATAATCATGTTCATGTTCAAACTTATCCATTTCTACCATAAGGCAAGATAGTCAAGTTTCTCACTATCCAGGAGAGATGGCGATTCGAATCGATTGCAAACCAGCTGGTGACAAATGCCAATCACAAATCCAGACAGACCTGATCAGGGTCCCTTAGGTCACCCTTGGTACTATTTGGGTTCCTCCGCGGGTCTGGGGGAGCCATATACTGGGGGACTAACTAGTGGCCAGGACGATCAGGCTCCAACCTGCCCATGGTCCGATCTAACTCCCAAAACCCTACGCGGTCTAGTATATAAACCCAGCTAACCAGTTCCCGGCCTAAATAGAGCTACTCGGCTTCACGGTCGGAACAACTTATCCGGCCAGCTAAGTGATGGCGTCTTTCAATCTCGACCGATGTCTCACAGGGGTGTTTCCCTATTTCACTTGGCGGTGATTGGTTTACAACCAAGACCTCCATATCTTGTTGTATCCAAATCATCCTTCCGCCCATCTCATTTCCTCCCTCAGCACCCATGGTTATATCACGATAGCAATATATAGCCAACCGTGCTTCTCACTTCCTTATTTTGGTGACCGGGATCACCATATCTACCGGTTCTAAGCCAGGCTAAGCAGAAGATACGACCCTGGACCTATTTAGGTGAAGGATATATAATTGTCCAATATAATGCAGCTACGTTTTCAAACAATTCCTACATTTAATGCAACAATCACTGTACTCAAGTCATTTCATTTCAAAAACGTAGGAAATAAGAATGCACCGGGGCTTGCCTTTCAGAAAGGTCGATGGCTGGTGGTCAGGGCACTCAGGCAAGTCAGCGTTTTCCTCGACTCCTGGTTCGGCAGCTGGGGCCTCCTGAGGGATCTCCTCCTCGGTTGGGCTCACTTCGGTCAGGTTCAACTCTTCCAACGATCCTGTATGCATGGTCATGTAAGATGAATACAGGGATGCATAGTAATCTTCAAGGTATTCGATACGATGCATATGAATGCTTTCATGAAATGCAAGCACACAAGTATGATTTATTTTCTTTTACTGAGTATGTGCATATTTCTTCTCCGGTAGAGAAGTCTTCATCTCCATTTAACAAAGCAAAACAAGTTCTCAACATGCATTATAGGAGCTTAAAAATGAATTAACTAAACTACCCTAGACATGGTTACCTTATTCATCTTCCAAAATACATTCCATATTACACTTCAGCAAGCACATACTCATGAACGTAGCAGGAAACACCATTGCTGGATGAACTAAACAACATGCAAATGATATCCATTCATCCCAAACAAGTGCTTAACCACACAACTCTTAGCTTCACTTATAACTAGACCTACCAGATCTAAGTTACATAAAATTCCCAGAAAAATACAGTAGATAGAACTGGTCTAACATAGCTCACTATCCAAATTTCAGGCCATTTGGACCTACAGAACTTTCTACACAAAAATAACAATACTGAAGGCTAAAATTAAGTAGAAAATAGTTACTACAGTGAAAAGTATCAAACAACAGATTTAATATTTTTATGTTGTTCTTAATCACCTAGAAACATCATAAAAAAATATTTATATCCATGTCACTGGTATTTATTTTCTAATGAATTTCCAAGCAATCAAACCCTAAATGGGGCTTGAACAGAAACTCTACTACTAAACAGAGAACATGCCTAACCAATATTTTTTCTAGGTTCTACTCATCAAAACAAGATTACCGGAAGTGGAATCATATTTTTAGCACACTCCTAGAATTAGTTATGCATTTTCAAAGGTTCCTGCAGTAATAGAAATTAATTTATAAAACACAGAAGTACTATACAAATGCTAGGGTTTAATATTTTTCATGCATAGGGTATCTCATAAGGAAACTAACAAACTTGGTCTCACATCATTTGGACTTGTAAAACTTCATATACAATTTTTACAAGCATTGAATCAAAACTGGAAATAGAAATAAAACATTTCCCATATTCAAACCGAAATCCTAATGGCTACGGGTACCCAGCAGTGCACCCAACAGAACAGCAGCAGGGGCAGACAGCCGGGCCCTAGGGTCAAACTGACCCCACTTGTCAGAGGAAGGGCAAGGCCGCGCCCTTGACCTGCGAAGAATTCGCCGTCGGTGAGGTCTCCGGCGAAACCGAGCACATATTCGTGATCCCCGCATCGAGACGCATCCGCTGGTCTAGCTAGTTGGGTTAGTTGCGCACGGGACGCGACACATCGCCGGCCATGGCGGACGGCGGCGCACGGCGAGGTCACGCCTGCGAACTTCGGCCAAATCAAACCGAATCGATCACACTGTAAGACTCACGGTCATCTAGGGTTCCTAATGTTACAACGAATCGACTTCTAATGGCCCGCAGCACCATCAGTGCCATCCATGGCGGACGGCGGTAAAGCGCTCGTCGGCATAGCCGCGTTCCGGCGAGCACGGTCCACGATTCAACAAACCATCTTCGGATTAACAAAATTAAACCCTAACTATGCTGGAAACACAAAGTAAACAAGGGAAAACAATCCTGTGACGACCTGGCCACGGTGAGCGTCGCGGCGGCGGAGCTCCGGCGAGCTCTGATGGCGGCAAGCCTTGAACAGAGGAGGCGCTATGGCTTGGTTTCTTCGACAAAGTGGTCAGGAAAGTAGAGGGGATTAAGGTGGAGCTATGGGTGCGGTGGTTTGGACAGTGGTTAGCCAGGCGCGACGAACACGGCTGGCGGCGCCATTGGTGGGTTTTGGGCAGAGGAAACAGAGGAAGGCGATGACGACGATGGGAGCGAGCAAATGGATCAGGATCGATTTGAGGGTGATCAACTTCGAGTTTGCAACCTCCCTAAGCGGTGGAGCTCGGCCGAAATCGACACGACGACTCGGCGCTGTCAAAACCGAAAGATGACACGATTGCACCCCAACTGTTCGACACGTGGCCTCAAAGAAGTTCGGTTCAGTTTAGAACCGACTCATTCGACTGAAACTTGATTTTCAGCGCTAATTTGCTCCTAATTCAGAGGCTTTTAGGTTGAACTTCATTAATATGGGTGATAGAACTACATGATTACAACACAAGTTAGTGTAACAGTTTGGGCTGGTTTGGCTTGGTTTAGGAACTACAGCTTACAAAAGTAGGGTACATCAAATTGCAATACAAGGACTTAGACAAATTTATTCAGAGTTTAAATTCAACCATGCTTGATCTTAGGGATCAAATTCGAGCAAGTTAAGGTCATTTTCATGACTTGACCCTAAAATAAACTTTGTTGCAAACTAAATTTCCCACAAACTTTATTTAATACTTGAAATCATTTGAAAACCTTAAATTATATTTTCAAATTGAATTATCAAGATCACTCCAAATGACCCTAAGTTGAATTTCAAAGCAAACCCTAGCTAAAGATCAAATCACAAGATACTTCAAACATGAAAGAGGTTTGGTTTGACACTCTAAACTAGCATTGACACTCCAAAAGTGTCGAAAAATATTTTTGCTTCAATTCTCTATTATGACCCTATATGCACATACACATATACATATAAGAGGTAGTTAATATTTCATAGGAAATTCACTTTACTCATATATATGAAATGATGATATGATGTTCATGACATGCCAATGCAATATAATGCAAGTGATTTTGCAAGCTTAACACTGGGGTGTTACAGCAAAAAATGCAGAGGAGCTCTGCTGGTGAGCAGAGGTGGGGGCTGTTCGTCGCCACCAAGTGATGCGCGTGTGGCCTTAATTTACAAATAACGTGGCTTTCGCAATTCACCGATGGGATTGTGTTTTGTTACGGTCGATCGCACTGAAATGTGTGCTGCTGTGTGCTCCTGCCACCTTTATGTGAAAGTGTAAGAGCAAGTATATTAGTGGGCTTATAGCTAAGTTAGTCAGTATTTTTGTTGATGTGGAGGAGAGATGAGAGGAAAGAGAAGAGAGCTTGACTCTTGTTCTAACACTAAACTGGGTACGGATGCATAGACATGTGTGGGACCAAATAAGAGTGTATTTGAGAAGAAGAAAGAAAGAGAAGCTAAAACATGATACCATATATTAATAAAAAAAATTTATAGTCAAATAAGAGATAACTGTTGTATAACTTAGCTCTTATGACTTGACTTATAGTTAAGCACTTAGCTCTACTATTAACCATGCTCTAATAAAGCTCTCCGCATGGCTTGACATGTGGATACATGGGTGGCACATTGTTCTCTTCAATTCAAGTTTCTACAGTAGTTTCTTGCATAACTAGCTGAGGAACCGAAACCCAGTCCTTCAGAATATGGGCATCCAAGTTCTGCTAAATATTGGTAGGAAAATGAAAGGCCCCGTAAATTCCGAGGCGAGTTCAAAGCATCCGACCCAAGGACTGCTTTCCATCAGGACACATCACTTCTTTTGGACCGTCAGGGCTCTTCAGCGTGCAGACGTGGGCTGCGGGCGGGGTGTTACTCATCGGACGACGTGGTGACGAATTTTCTAGGCACTGATCATGGCTTGTGAGGTGGATTTCGTTTACGCATGTAGGCACACGTGGACGCATCTTAATAAATAGTTAAAAGATTTTAGGCGTAGTAACTTTCAATCAACTCAAAAAAAGACATATATCGATAATCTCAATAAGTTCTACCGCAAAAAAAAAAAATCAATCATAAAAGCTAAAGTATACTTGTTTGTAGTATCATTTTTTACTATTTATAGTTAGTACCTTAATAATTAATAAACATAGAAATCATCATAGTTTCTAGATTGAGACTGAAGTAGTTCATGCCATGATATGAATTGATGGATTGGTGCGTTTTTACTCATGTGTTGATGCTCAATGTATAACAATGATACTATGCAAGATTGGCTACACGTTACAGAGGTAACTAGAAGGTAAGATTGCATAGGATTATATTCAAACTGCATTAATTCATCAAAAAGTTATGCTTGGTTTGATCTGGTTCTAAACGGATTCAACTAATAGTCTAGTTGATTATTAGCTGAATATGTGACTAACAACTTACTAGTTGGTCAAATCAACTAATAATTAGCTAGCTAATAATAGTTGTGAGCTGTTAGCTAGCTTAACCCTTTTTATTATAATTATAGGACATTTATTTTTTTAATCATAGTTTTTGTTACATATCTAGACATAACGTATGTCTAAGTGTATAGTAAAAGTATGTACACAGGAAAGCTAAACAATTTATAATTTAAAACAGAGAGACAAAAAATCAAAGGAATCTTAAAATGACCTAAGGCTCTTAGCTGCTAAAAATTAGCCCCTTTGAATTTAAATAGTTCTAGTTCGTAGTTTAGCGGCCCTTCTAACAATTAGCCGGTCAACTTGGATCCGCTAGTACTAATTTTAGTCACTAATTTCTAGTGCTAAAATAGATCCAAACAGATCCAGTTCAAATACCCAACTAAAGCCATCTCAGGGCATGTTGGGATCCATTAAGTGTTAGTATTTAGCTAGCTACTACTCCCTCCGTTTCAAATTATAGGTCATTTGACTTTTTTAAGTCAAAGTTTAACCACTCGTTTTATTCAAAAAATTGTACAAAATATCATTTCTTTTGTTGTGTCTTGGTTTAGTAACGAAAGATCTTGAAGAATAACTTAAATTTGACTATATTTGCACAAATTTTTTGAATAAGACGAGTGGTCAAGCTTAAACTCAAAAAAGTCAAACGACCTATAATTTGAAATGGAGGGAGTATATCACAACTATTACTCTATTATTAGCTGCTATTAGGTATTTTGTTAGTGAAATAGTTGTTAGTTGAGCATTTAGCTAACAATTAGCTAAATTATTAGCTCGTTATGTTTAATCCTATATTATTAGCAGCTAAATACTACCTCTTTTGGATCCGACCTTATTATTAAGGAAACCAACTAATAGTATCAGTGTTTAGATCAAAAACCAGCTAATAGCATCAGTGTGATTTCCAAGGCCACAGCGATTTACCAAAAGCCGAAGCTCTTTGCTCATGAATCGTTAGTCTGCGTGATATGAGATACTCGTAACTACTAGTAGTTTTTTTGATTTTTTTTTTGTTTATTGTTGCCGCTCACTGCCTCCCTTCATGAGACGAAATGTTAAGAGAGCCTACCGTTCAACAACAACGAGTGCCTGTACCAGTGTGCCACACGTCAGCCAAAACGACAAAAGAAAAGAAAAAAAAATCCACGCCGATCCAGCATGCACGCTGCAGGTGGCTCCACCAGGCACAGATCTCACGGTCGATCGGATCTCCCGGCTCCCGGTTCCCGCCTATAAATGCACCTCCCTTCCAGGATCCCATTCCCAGTCGCCACAGCCACCGGTCACAGCCACCGCCTCCCCCTCCTTCCCCAACCTCGCCTCGATCGGGCGGTGGATGCAGCAGCGCGGCCGCTCCTTCAACCGCCGCTCCCGGAGCTTCTCCCGCGCCCGCCTCGCTATCGAGGGGTCTTAGTCTCACAGCCATCCCTCGCTCGTTTCGTTTGAGCTCGGTTCTGAATCTCTGACTGACGAACGGACGAACGCACGCACGCAACGACTTCGCGTGATGGACGCCCTCGCCGCCGCTGTTGTTTCTGTTAACGGTAAGAGATTGCATTCCCGCGCGTCGGCCCGTGCAGACGGGATCAGATCTGCTCTTTGCGGTTCTCCCCTGGGAGTCCATTTCGTGTTGTTGGGTTGGATGGGGAGAAGTGTCGAGCACATGGTGTGTGATGTTTGCTTTGTTCGTGTCGATGATTTGTTCGAGGGGCGTTGCAGGGAAGGTGGGGTTTGAGGAGAGACAGGCGCAGAAGAGCTACTGGGAGGAGCATTCCAAGAACCTCACCGTGGAGGCCATGATGCTGGACTCCCGCGCCGCCGATCTCGACAAGGAGGAGCGCCCCGAGGTGATTGATTCCGCGATGATGTTTCTCTCCGTTATCCATTCCATTGTTTGTTAATAGGTATTTATATACTGTCATTAGTGTCTTGTTTGGTGCCTTTCGGCTTCGGGATCCACGGTCCACCTGCTTGGATCTGTACTGCATCTGGCAGACACTCAGCCTTTGCTCCACGGTATCACATGGCAGTCTCTGAATGGTCACGTGTGTCGATATAAAGGCGGATGCACTTTTTTTTGGGATATAAACTGGTCGGCAGTTTGTGTTGTTCAACACAGGTGTGCTATGATTGTGATGGGAGAGGGTGACGTTGATTTTTTCCCCAAGTGTGCTATGATTGTGATGGTGAGGGTTATGTTGATAGATTTTTTTTCACTTTTTTTTATATTTCAGGTGTCTGAAATTTCAGATGATTTCAGCGAGTACCCTTATACCACCAACTAGTACAAGTAAATTATTAATTTTGTGATTTATTATTTGTCTTTGTGTCGTTGCCTTCCTATAGAAATAATTGTAAGTTGTTAATTGTATTTGTGCCGGCACAAATAAGATTTTGTCGGGTTTGTAGTTTTGTCTAACGAGTTTTTTTATTATCGGTACCAAAATTGCAGATTGCGCCAATAGTTGCAACAAACAGAATCTGCAATTTTAGTATAAAAAATATATGCAATAACCATTGTCTGAAAGCAAACTAAGCAAATCTTTTTTTTTCTTTTTTTTTAAGAGTGAAAACTGAACTTGGCCAAGAAAACCGCCTGCTCATTTGAGGTTGCCAGGTGTTTTAATTTGTGATGTGATGTATAACTAATTTCTTAGGTAAACTCTAAATAACAATCAAGGTAAATGATTACTTCTATTCGAGTAGCTGAATCTTGCAAGGGCTCTTGCTCTGATATAGTAAACTATACATGTACTGATTATGACCATAAGAAAAATATTGCACCGATTATTTTCCGCGTTCTATATTGTGTTGATCCATTTCATGTTCTGACTATGATATTTCTTAGTTTAATATAACATCTGTAAAGAAAAAAATAGGAATTGAAAATTGAAGCTTGCATTTATTTATGATTTGATTTAGAAATTGAACTAGTTCTATTTTATTTTCAGGAACTGTGACATAAGTATGCTATGTCCACTGGTTGCTTGAAATGATAATAATTTTTTTATGTAGCAGACATCATTTTGATTTGTAAGAGAAGGTGTTCCTGAAAGCACCCCTTGGCTTTTAGGTCTAAACTTTTTGATATGCTTCTGTCCTGTAGGTCCTGTCTTTGCTTCCTTCATATGAAGGAAAATCTGTACTGGAGCTTGGTGCTGGAATAGGCCGTTTCACTGGAGAACTCGCTAAAACAGCTGGGAATGTTCTTGCTCTGGATTTTATTGAAAGTGCAATTAAAAAGGTATTGAAATTTGCAATGTCTTGATATAAAAGTTTTGTGCATGTCAACTTGAAATATGATGGCCTTCATCTGATTTGTAGATGTGCTTATGGTTGATTCATTCAATTCTTTTATGCAATTTTTTTTTTTCTTGCAGAATGAAAGCATTAATGGTCACTACAAGAATGCATCCTTTATGTGTGCTGATGTGACATCCCAGGACCTGGTGCTTCAAGCTAACTCCATCGATCTGATATTTTCAAATTGGTTATTGATGTATCTTTCAGATGAAGAGGTAATGAATGAGACATGCTTTGAATAAGTAACAAATTATAGTTTTATAGTATTCCTTGATCTTCTCACTGGTTGTCCTTGTAAAATAGATCTGTGCCATAAAATTTCTGAGGGGCACCTGTTTTCTAAATGAGTTAAAATTGTTGTTCGAATGTCCTTGAAATGAGTTCTGGCTCTTGAATTTCCAACTTTCGTCTCTTAATGTAGGTTGAGCAGCTAGTTCAAAGAATGGTAAAATGGTTGAAGGTTGGTGGCTATATCTTCTTTAGGGAATCTTGCTTCCATCAATCTGGAGATTCAAAAAGGAAAGTTAATCCGACACACTATCGGGAACCAAGTTTTTATACTAAGGTGAGTAGGCATACTGTCTATTATAACAGACATTCAGGCTTGTCAGTAAAAAATCCAGCTATTATATGAAGGATTGTTGCTTCACTCTTTATTTTTCTTATTATTTTCAATACCATTTTCTTTGAAATAACTAATTGATTGTTTATTCCATAAATAGGTTTTCAAAGAGTGCCATACCTTTGATCAAGATGGAAATTCCTTCGAACTTTCTCTGGTTACTTGCAAGTGTATTGGTGCTTACGTTAAAAACAAGAAAAACCAAAATCAGGTACTTTTGTTTGTCCATGCATATACACGTGTTAACCATGGTCAACTGAGGTCAGTGATGGACATGTCTCTATGGTTATAGATATGTTGGCTATGGCAAAAGGTTCATTCTACGGAAGATAAGGGATTCCAAAAATTTTTGGACAATGTGCAGTACAAAACTAGTGGAATATTACGTTATGAGCGCATCTTTGGAGAAGGCTATGTGAGCACTGGTGGAATTGGTGAGTGCCACAATCCCTTCTAATTTTAACTTGTGATGTTCTATTTGCATTGTGCCCTTAAATGTTGTTATGTATCATTGTCCAACAGAGACTACAAAAGAATTTGTGGATAAACTGGATCTCAAACCTGGACATAAGGTGCTTGATGTTGGATGCGGAATCGGGGGAGGTGACTTTTATATGGCTGAAAACTATGATGCTCATGTTGTTGGTATTGATCTTTCCATAAACATGGTATCATTTGCACTTGAGCGTGCAATTGGGCGCAGTTGCTCAGTTGAGTTTGAAGTTGCTGATTGCACCACGAAGACATACCCAGACAACACATTTGATGTCATATACAGCCGTGATACTATCCTTCATATACATGTATGTTTCAAATATACCCAGTTTCAGATGTATATTTTTTTCAGACGCCACACTTAATGCATCTTAAAGTTCTAAATTATACGAAATGATTCTTCAGAGAAATATTTGTTTTTGTAATCATAGTCCCAACATTAAATGCCGCACGCTTGTTTTGTTCAGAGTAACATTGTTTAGGCTGACATGATTTTGCTTTGTTTTTCAGGACAAACCCTCTTTGTTCAAAAGTTTTTTCAAATGGCTGAAGCCTGGGGGCAAAGTCCTTATCAGCGACTACTGCAGGAGTCCTGGGAAACCATCAGAGGAATTTGCAGCGTACATCAAGCAGAGAGGTTATGACCTACATGATGTGGAGGCTTATGGACAGGTGCTTCTTACTTGCATTTTTATATGGTTATACACTTATTAGATACAGTTACTTTGATCAAAATGCAGGATTGACTCTTTCTTGTTCGTCATATTATCCAGATGCTGAAGAGTGCTGGTTTTCGTGACGTCATTGCTGAGGATCGAACTGATCAGGTTTCTTTGTAACTAGCTTTTCCACTAAGATGTTTGGATGAACACAAGCTTCTACTAATACTAATCCGTGCTCTGTGTAGCAGTTCCTTGGTGTTTTAGAGAAGGAATTAGCTAAATTTGAAAAGAACAAGGATGAATTCCTGTCTGACTTCACCCAGGTGATTCAACAGAAGCCCTTAAGAACTCCAATCATGGACGTGCAGATTAGGAGCCTGCATCCTTTCTTTGTGGCTTTGACATCTCTTAACTCTGAAAATCACTTATATATTCCAGGAGGACTACGATGATATTGTGAACGGTTGGAAGGCAAAACTGCAGAGGAGTTCTGCTGGTGAGCAGAGGTGGGGACTGTTCCTCGCCACCAAATGATGATGCAGATGTGCGTCGACGTGCAAATAAAGCATCATTTTATTATATTTGGTGTGGCATTTGTTATTTTGAACCCAGCTGTTACCTGTTAGCCTGGGTTAGTACCTACTATCCTGTTTATTTAGTGCGTGGAGAAAACTCGTCCAGTTTTACAATCCCTTGATTGCATTGCCGGGGTACTGTGGTAATCCATGAAATGTAATAAAGGAGTAATAATCTGTCTGCATGTTTGAGTATGTGGTTTTTCGAGTCGTGCTATCATGTGATGGAAGTTTCAAAGTTTTTCTTATTAAATATAATAAAGCATCCAAGGTAGTGAAATGCAATGCTGTCAGTCGCTTTTGGAACAGAATCGCGTGGCTGATCTCTCTTGTGCAACTTGGTGGAAGTTCTCTCTTTCCGATTTGTTGTCTCCTCGTTTTATATCTCTTTAATTTACCAAGAGATTCGATGGCGAAGGCCGGTAATTTTGTTTAATTATACTTCGGATTCCACATGCTAGACCTACCAAGCGGTGAGATCCGCGCTTGCACATGCCCACGGTTTTATGGTAGGGCCTGTTTGGTTATAGAACAGAGTATCTAATGTTAATTAGATACTGTAGTTACTATTTGGACATCTACATAACAACTATCCTATTAGCTAGGTTAAATTAGATAGTGATTTATAAGCTAGCTTTCTATTATAGATATATATATGAATCTAAATAGGTAAATAGAGCCGTAGTCTGATATAGATTTTTGCTGTATATAAATTTGTAATAAGGTAAAAGGTCTTCGTTGCCACAAAGATCTCTCGAAAAGAGCCGAGAGAGAGAGAGAGAGAGAGCGGAAAAAAGAAAAAGAGTTAAAAGAAAGGACAGGTTCCTCATATCAAATCAAACAACAACACACTGATTTCTTCATTCTTCGTGTCTCAAATCACAGCGAAATCTAGAAAAGCAGGTCACGACAAGGAATATAAGCCCAAGCCAAAAAGCCCTCAGAAATTACGAAGCGCGTCGACGGGGTCTATGATCCTCGAACCCCTTCGATCAACCATCAAAAAGTAGATAAAAACAAGGGAAATCCTAACTAATCTCGCTACAAGGCCACACCGCCGCGTATGCGTATTTCCAGTCCCCATCCCCCACCCGCAGCGGCGCCATACCATACCATACGCACCAGCGCCCGACAGGGACGCCGTGCGCGTCACGAGGCGGAACCGGAAAGGTCGCACCGAAAAAAACCCCCAACACGCACCACCACGCCACGACACAACAACCACGGGCGGGGAGAAAAGGCACGGCACATCATCGCTCCCCCGTTCGTCCGTCCGTTCCCGGCTCGGCGGCTCCGGTACGCCTCCACTCCACCACCCGCGCGCGCACACGACACAACACCCGTCGTCACCGCGCCGCCGCCGCGGCCCTGCCGGGGCGAAGCGCCCGTCCCGAAACGCTACGCACGCAAACCCCCGCCTCGGCCTCCCGCTGCACACGCCGTCTCCTCTTTTAACCCCACAGCGGCGCTCCCGCGGCTGGTCCTCTCTCTCCCTCCCGGACCGCGCGCCTTTCAGTTTCGCATGCCACGGAGGCCTGCCAGCACCAGCAGTAAGGCCACCGCCATACGCGCACGAAGATGCCGGTGAAGCGGTCGGCGTCCGTGGCGGCGCTCCCGCCGGTCGTCGGCCGCCGGGCGCGGGCCCGCCTCTGCCTCCGCCTAGCCGCGCCTCTCTCCTTCCTGCTCCTCTTCGCCGCGCTGTTCCGCACCCAGCCGCTCCTGGGCGTTCCGCCCGCCGCGCCGTCGCCCTCCGCGGGGCCCGCTAAGGTCGCCTTCCTCTTCCTCGTCCGCGCGGGGGTGCCGCTCGACTTCCTCTGGGACGCCTTCTTCCGCGTAAGCATCAAGCTCCCCCCACCCCGCCCTGATCCGGCCATCCGTTCATTTCATCCGTCCCTTTCCTCGCGTCTGGCTATGTACTACTTCGATATTTCGAGTACTAATTGGTGGCCTGATCGCCGCCCGCCCCCCATGTCTTTGCAGAACGGCGAGGAGGGCAAGTTCTCGGTGTACGTGCACTCCGCGCCGGGGTTCCAGCTCGACCGCGCCACCACGGGATCGCCATACTTCTACGGCCGGCAACTTGCTCGGAGCGTCAAGGTTGGACCATTCTCTTCTCTGCTGTACCTTTACTGTGACGCGGGGTCTCTTGGTACGGTTTTGACTTGGGGAGTATGGTTGCGACCCGCAGGTGGTGTGGGGAGAGGCCACCATGGTCGAGGCAGAGAGGATGTTGTTTGCCGCCGCGCTTCAGGACCCCGCGAACCAGCGCTTTGTTTTGCTCTCTGATAGGTAGGTGTGCTGCTTACTTTCTGATGTTCCCGGCTGCTCTTGTTCGTACCTATAGTTCAAATTCCGTGAAGTGGTCCATGATGAAATGAACGTTACATTGTCCGACTCTTGATCAATTTAATAATAACCAATTAAAGATGTTTGGTAATGGTAATTGACCTACTCATATTGAGATAATTTTTTTTTTGACCTAGTCATATATGCATTTGGACGTCCTCCTGTTCTGCTGGTACTGCTTAGTGCTTACTGTTTTTGATATGCTTTTCTGATAATATTCTCTAGTGCTTCCATGTCAAAGTCTGTGTTTTGCTTTCATATTTTGGCATAACAACGTCCTCACTTGTTTAAAGTGTGCAATTCCTATATTAGAATTTAACAATTTGATACAATTTTTTTCTTTTTCCCCCCTTATGCAGCTGTGTTCCTCTCTACAATTTCAGCTCCATATATACTTACTTGATGGCTTCACCTAAAAGTTTTGTAGACAGGTAATGGGAAAAAACATGCAATATCTTGTTTGTTCATTTTGATTTTCTCCACAATCTTCAATATTTCAATTATTTGTTCTCAAATATAATAAGTTAGTCTTGCAGCTTCGTTGACAAGACGGAGAAGCGTTATAATCGAAACATGTCTCCTGCCATTCCAAAGGATAAATGGAGAAAAGGATCTCAGGTTATTAGTTTGTGACCTTTCTTGTTCTTATATTTATTTCAATACCTGCTGAGAGCCGTATTCTGACTTCTGGGTCCATCTGTCAACTCATTTCAGTGGGTAGTATTAATCAGAAAACATGCTGAAGTTGTTGTTGGTGACAAAAATGTATTAAAAGTATTCAGAAGACATTGCCAGGTATATTGTTATTCTCTTCATGTTGACACTGGAATTTGTTTTAGCTTCATTTGGTCCTTTGACACTGACATTCTGAATAAATGTAACTATCAAAGGGATTTTCAGTGCGCCTTGTTTCATTTTTTTTTCTTTTCATTGCTCTAGTAAGTGGTAGATCCTTGGACCCATGAGTTTACTACTAGTTGAACAAAAGCATGAGATGAGCTGACTTTTATTGAAATTAGATGGGAGACAAAACCGTCCCTTTAATTTTGATTCACTTGTGGTCCAATTAATAATGCTAGCACCCTATTGCTGCCTTGGATAAGTACCAAGCAAACTGCTCAAATACTTTCAAGGTTTAAAATACTAATCTGAGGTAGTTTTATGAAATATGTTCTAGTCTTCTTTTTCACAAACAACGTTACTCCATGCAGTCTACAAGTCCAGGACTATCTTCATAAAACTACTTTATGATTTCCACTTGATTAGTGTCTATTTTGACTATCATGGTCAATGGTTGCTGCAGATTTATTATGATTTATTATGATCTTTATCTCACTTACATGAAGTTCTAATACAACACAATAATATAGTCTTCGTATTCTTCAATAAGCAGCAGTAACAGTTTTTTTTTTTTTTTTTTTTTTTTTGGGTTCAACCAACTTCTGCAGATGGTAGTAACCAAGAGCTTGCTTGGACGAGGGCCAAATGCTGTAAGTTTTTAGTTTAATTCATTTGTGCACACTTTTATTAGGTTTGTAATTACTCTATAGATATGAAGTTGTGAGCCAAAATTGTGGCATTAGATGGCTGTTGTTTGGCACTTTGATGAGAAGGCGATTTTAACGTAGATCGGGAAATCCTTGCCTTGATCTATGCAATCTTGGCTGAAATGAGATATATAATATGCTGAGCTAGTAATAAACATAATTGGATCTGCACCATTGCTCTATGCTTTGTAATATGGACTACATTTCATCTTACCAAATGTGATATTCTGTAAATAGTGTGACTTGTCTAAGTTTTATTTTTTTTATTTTATTTTAATGTAAACTGTCTAAGCTTTATATTATGTAACCCCTCTGTTTCAATTTATAGGACATTTTCTCTTTTCTAGATACACAAATTTTATTATGTATATCTAGGTGCATAGCAAAAGTTATGTACCTAGAAAAGCCAAAATGATTTATAATT
This sequence comes from Eremochloa ophiuroides, assembly GCA_038502445.1. Classification (NCBI taxonomy): domain Eukaryota; kingdom Viridiplantae; phylum Streptophyta; class Magnoliopsida; order Poales; family Poaceae; genus Eremochloa; species Eremochloa ophiuroides. The sequence continues at coordinate 62,687,150 of JAHLJS010000006.1, forward strand.
TGGGACAGAGGGTGGTAAGTGTTTTCTTTTTTGTTTCTTTCAATCCTAAATCAATCTAATGGGCGAACTGATTTTCCATCCCCTGTCCAGTAACTTATTTTCATGCACCAAAGACCAAACAACTGATCGTCTGTTCCTCTAATTGAATGTTCTTGTTTCTGTGATTAGTGTTTACATATAACAAATCCACTTTCCTTGCAGAGACGACTGGGGTTCACCTTTCGGAGAAAGCAGGTACTGGCAAAGTTCAGCTGTCCACAGTCTCTTCAAATATCCCCCAGCATGTATTCGGATGAAGTTGATCTAGTTTTCACACTTACACATATGATTACAAAAAGAAAGGAGCACAGAGAGTTTCTTGTTCATAGTTGTTGCTCAAAGCACATAAAGTTTCTTGTTCATTTAATTATGTGCCTGACACATTATGTCATGTTATCTTTTCAGAAAGGAGTAGCTCAACAGGAGCATGATTGTATTCCGGATGAACATTATGTACAGACATTATTTTCTGTAAGTTTTGTTGTTACTTCTATAGATCTCAAAGTTGGAACTGTCATAATTATCATACAGATTCATAATGGCTGGCACATTATTTTAATATATTCTAGGTCAAAGGTCTTGAAGATGAACTGGAGAGAAGAACTTTGACCTATACCTCGTGGAACCAATCATCAAATCCGAAAGACAAAATGACTTGGCATCCTATGAAATTTGAGTATGATACATCTAGCCCTGAGCATATCAATGCTATCAAGGTAGGCTCTTGATTTTCTACTCTATTTCTGTTACTCAGATCAGAATTTGTGTTTGCATGGTAGAATTAGTTACCTCAAACCTATGTGTCGAGAATAGATTTAATCGTCGAAATCTGATGGCAATGTGCATTCTATTATTCAAGATCCATTGTATATGACAACCCACTTTTCTTCGATAAACATTGTGTTCTGTAGGACAGAACATAGTATATTACATATTGTTATTGCTCAGTTGCCACCACACTACTCATAATTTGTTATGAATATTTTTGCAGAGAATTGATCATGTCAACTATCAGATGGAGCACAGGACAGAGTGGTGCCAATGCAATGGTACCTCCGTTCCATGTTTTTTATTTGCCAGGAAGTTCTCCTATAGTGCGGCCATGCATCTTTTGGAACAAGGAGCCATTGGCAGACCGAAATCTTCTCAGCTGATGATTAACTTTTAACAAAATCATTTACACAAATCCGCACTCACCATTTTGATGGGTCAGGTACTGTTCACAATTAGTACCAGCCTCAATGAGAGCTGTAGCATTTGCAGCAGTAGCTACAGAGAATGGAGTATCAGAGTATTGACAGTGACCACAGTGCACTTAGACAGTTAAGGACTAAAAGAGGGTTGATGTACAGATTACAGAGCATCAGTTTTGAAGTTTGTCAGCTCCATCACTATGCAATATCCAGGAGACATAGTGAAGGACAAAGTATTCGCAGCCCTTTACCCTAACAGATCAAGAAAGTTATAACAATAGTTTATTTTTTTCTTATACATATTGTTCCCCTTGTATGATTAAAGAATAGATAGTTTTGTTACTGCATACAGGTTATTATTAGACATAGTGAATAGGAAAACGTGCAAAAAGATAGATACATGTGTCCATCTGACCTACTGTTTAGAACATTGGTCATATTGGTCGATTATTTGAATTTTTTGCAAGTCTACAGACCAACGGAAACTCCTGTGATTTCCTTTTTCCTCTTATATCGTGAAAGTACTCTTATTTTTCAACAAACGTCGTTCCTCTAAGCCTGTACTTGCTTTCCTTATATACAAGACCTATGGTTTGCCAAACACAGCAAGAACCCAAATGATTCTGCCCTGGTGCTTCACATACTGATGGAATGTATTAGAGTTACTTTCTCCTCCAGTAGATCTTATTATGTAGAAAGGACTTCAACACAACTGGGTTGTGCTTCAATTTCCCATATTTTTCCTGTGAACGGCGCATTGGCACGCAAATATTTGGAAGTGGAGAACTATTTCAACTAAAATTTGCTTCACTTGAGCATATTCGTCCAAACGACCGGATATTAGAAGTGCGCATGCGACCTTGGAACAAGTTAAAAGAATTTGGATTAAGTCTACTTTTGACCCCTCAACTCTTGGCTTTGTCTAATTTTAACCTCTAACTATAAAACCGTCTAACTTGACACCTCAAGTATCAAAACCGTTTGATTTTTACTCCAGAGCCATCGAAAACCACTCCAAATCGTCTTAGGGGTTAAAATTGAATGGTTTTGATAGTTTAAGTGCCAAAGTTAGACATAAACAAGAGTTGAGGGGCTAAACATAGACTTAATCAACTAATTTAGTTTTTAAATATTTATCAAATGATAGACTTATCAATAAATGTTTACATGTATTAAAATATTACGTACACATCATTTGATTTGTTCTTTTCTGAATAAGAATCCAACTTCTTTAAAATGTAATATATATGTTTGAAGTTCTCATATTTTTATTTTTCAAAAAATTATTCAACTTAACTCGAATTGAGAAATGACAAAAACCAAAGTTACGAATCTCAATGAGATATAGAATTCTATAGTTGATCACCTTTTCATTTGCAATCTACTACGTTATTTTTCACATTATTAGGAAAACCATCATATAATGTTTAAATATTTATCAATAAGTAAATCTAAATTTATAATTTTTTCATAAATATTTATATATTTAATTATAAAATTAGATATTTATATGTAAAATTTTAATACATATAAATATTTACTTATAAATGATGTGTAGGCAATATTTCAATACATATAAATATTTATTAATAAGTCTACTTTTTCAAAATATTTTAAAAATAAATTAGTTGATTAAGTTTATTTTAGCCCCTGAACTGTTGTTTATGTCCAATTTGACATTTCAACTATCAAAACCATTCAATTGTGACCCTTGAGGTGAATTGGAGTGGTTTGCGATGGCTCTGGGGTCAAAATTAAACGGTTTTGATAATTGAGGTGCCAAAGTTAGACGGTTTTATAGTTGAGAGTTAAAATTAAACAAAGGCGAGAGTTAAGGGCCAAAAATAGACTTAATCCAAAGAATTTGCTGCTAGTTTTTTTTTAAAAAAAAAGATCCGGTTTTCCAACTTTGGTTAATATTAAGAAGCAGGAGGATGCAAAGGCAGCGTCAATTACATGCGCGGAAAAGGTTTATTGCTCGCTAAGTATTGAGCGACCAGAGGTAGGGGTTAGGACCTTCCCCCTGCAAGAGCCCAGATGGAGCATGTGTCCTTGATCTATGTAAAAATTTCCAGCACCGGTCTTCTCGAATCTCTGAAAATCATGGCATTCGTTTGCTTCCAAATCCACAAAGGGTTGCTATTGCTATTGTGTGTGTGCCCTAGTGCGTAGATTAGTCAACTGGTAGAACCATTCCCCCATGTCATATTCGGTCATCCACTGATGGGGGTGCAGGTTAGGACAGTCACTCCAACCTGCTGGTGGTGAATCACAGCTCCAGAGTAAGGTACATGAAAAGAAACAGACAGATTGAGCACTCACTAAAACATGCACATAAACTTTCTACATATATTAACTAACAGAAACGATGCTACTTCAGGTTGGCCGTTGGCGATTGCTTGCAGTTCATAGTTCAAGATTGAAAATCAAACTATCATGTAAGTTGGAGGTTGAAAGATGCACCTTACCCCAATCTTTAACACATCAGCTTACACCAATCTAACCACCAAATTAAGTGACTTCCTAGCAATCTGGGTTCCACCAATTTTGAATAGACATCTGTATAAACTGCCTTTTTTCATGATCTGCAGCTAAAACAAAATAACCAGCCAACTTGCCTTGTCGCACTAATGTCCTAGCCACTTGCTGCTTTTGTGAACACACCGAGCGGCAAAGGGACACAAACACTGGCCGACCGAGGGTGGCGCGCCACTGCAGCGTGTTCGGTTCGCACCGTGACCTTAGGGGCCCTCGCGTAGGAACGTTGATCCAGCCACCATGCGCTGAAAATCGATGGCCTGGGGAGCGGAGAACTTTACCAGGTTCAACCAAACTAGTGAGCCAATGTAGAGCGATCGCTATGGGTCATCAGCATAAAAGTGGAAGTAGTGGTCATGACTCATGGACCATAAATGCAGTCACAACGGTCCACAGCACACGGTCATTTTCAACGCAAATCATAGTGTTAGCTTCCAAATCAATAGCAAGACCAATCCCTTTTACAAAGGGAGCGCAGCCCGCAAAGCTCTATCGACTTTTGATTATTCAAAGTCAAAGATCACATTCCATACCCACAAACCGTAACATTTGCACATCAACTTGGCCTACTTAAGATTTTTCGCCTGTGGTGAACTGTGGTGAATACCTTTGTGCCAATCCAAAAAGGCCAAGGGTGCCACCCGTATGGATCATCAACACTTTGGCTTCACTGTCTCCACAGCATAGGTCAACAGCTTGCTCCCAGGCAGCCAAGGTGTACATCGGATCCAGCAGGACACCGGTCTGTTGAGCTACCTGGCGGCACATCGCGACTTCACCATCCAGCACCTTGCCAAATCTGAAGGAAAAGGTGAAAGGTATTGATAGTTCAGTGCAAGAGTAAGTCCAAGATATCAGTATCAGTGTCTCAAAGTATCAAAATTACTGTTTTGTTCATTGAAATACGTTACATTCTATGCTGATTCCTCTAGAGAGAAGGTGGATGGATATCCTTGATCACAATTGGGATACCACTGAAACAATTTAGTAGATGGATACCCACAAATTACAAGGTTCTGAATAATTTGAATCCTGAATGTTATCCTCTGACATTAGAGTTCGGTTCTAAATGATATCCACAAATTATAGAACTACCAAGCATGCCATCAGCAAGCAACCTTTATACTGTAAAGCATACAAGTTTGGAGCTTCAGGAAACTTTATTGCAGCGAAAAATATTCTTTATCAGTCGAGAAGTTTCAGTGACTTTGCATATTGAACAAAATAGGTACCAAGTAACAAAATACAGTATATGCACTTTACTAAACCATACCTTCTAGGTGAAAACCGCTCCACCCATTGAACTAGATTGTCATGAGTAGCATCTTCCACCATTCCATGGTAGATTTCTGGGAAAACCTTCTCGAAGTCAGATACAAGAGATCTCTCTCGTTGTTTATATCTTTCAAGTGTGTCAGCAAGCATAACACCAGTAACCCTCCACTGGAGTCTGCATGTAGGAGAATTAGATGAGATGTGATAGGTAGCAAAGATGCAAGGAGAGAATAGCACTAACAACATTAGGTGATTTGGTGATGAAAATAAGAGCTCACAGTTTCGAATTCCCAATGCAACAGAATGGGATATTTTCAAATTTACAATTGATTGTTTGTTTTCCGCAATTTTTTTATTCGGCATGTGCAGGTATTTGTATCAAACGCACCCTAGACATACCGCTCCAAGAGCTAAACCCACAGCTGTTGTTCCTGTTCCAGAATCTACCACAATATGAACTTTCTCATCCTTTCCAAATAATGTCAAACCAGAAAGATACTCCACTAGCCGCATGACACCTGAAGAGAGAATAAATCATGTGAAAAGTAGCACAATCACTTTCTCTATCGAGCTTTAAGTAAAAGTTTTCCTTTTACAAATCTCAGAACAGACATAAGAAATCAACATATTCTTGTGCAAAGTACTTGATGATACTGATCTTAATGCTCAGAATTTATTTTTTCAATCCTGATGAAATACAGCTTGAATATGATGAAGTGAAACCAGTAAAAGATGCATGAACTAGAATATCATCTTACCAATTTATTTTACTTTATTTTATTTCATTGGCAGTAGAAACATCATGTGTAATCATGAATGATAGATGGAAACTAGCCAAAAAGAATCCCTTCTTACCAAGCAGTGCTTGAACACTACCTGCCCCTTCCTTAACAATCATTACTCTTCTTGAACCATTTCCATCAGTGGTGACCTCATCTACACCCAAATCCTTTCCTATCACTTCATTTGCCCACATCACTGTGCCACGAAATCCTGCAACTTTTATGGCATGCTCATAAAGCATCTCATCTCTTTGGGCATACAAAGACCGAGAGGCATATGCCACATTGCCAAACATCAATGAGATCAGATTATACCCTGTGGGAACATCCAGTTGCTCGCCTCTCAGCAGTATATGTGGCCTGATTCCCCATTCAGCACAATGAACCGCTGATACAAAGAGAGAAAACAGATTGTTAGGGAAACTAAAAAAACATGGAGCACCATTTAAATGAAAAAGCTCATCCGAAAGCAACAATTGGATTTTAAACACGTGTACATTACACAAATCTATATCTGTAATAATATAACAATCATTGATTGCTATAAAGGTCAATCCTCATGAAGCCACATCACCCAAATCAACCACCATTCATCTGATATTTCTTTTGATTCCACCTCATTTAACTGCGTCCAGTAGAAATTATTAACTAAAGCTCAATCCTCATGAAGCAACATCATCTCTTACAGCCACCGTGCAGGCATATACACTTTTTATTCATTCATATATGATACATCACACAGAGTAGCTTGGTTTTAGCCTCTTAGCCCCGTTTGGATCCTTAGAATTGAATTCATTTTAAGAAATCATAATTTATACACATATTAATTAACTTAATAGGTTGTATATAGATTATATTTGTATATTATTGTTGGCTATACGAGAGAGATACTTATGTGTTGTATTTTTACCGTATGAGAGCGAGTTAAAGAACACGCTCTAAATTGCAAAGTAGAAATATAGCAAGGTGATCTATAGAATCAAATTACATCTCTCACCCTATGAATTTTTAAGGTAGGCTAATATGTGAACTAAGTGGTGGAATGTTACATTCCAAGTGAAATAGCCCAAGTTGTTAACTACTTTTCAATTTCCACAGCAATGCGAGCGGGGAGATCACCTAATCTATATTAAATGACACATGCGATTCAAAGAAACAAATTTCCAGGGATATATTGGAATTTAACAAGTAAATTTACAGAAGCATGGGACTCACCGATGGCTGCGGCATGGGCGCTCTGGCAACCCCCACATGTAACCTGCAATTGGGAGTTTGAGACAGTGAGAATAACAACATATCACAAAACTGATGCAAAATGAGGAAAAGGGCCAGCGAGATGGACGGACGATGTCAGTAGCGCCCCAATGGCGGAGGACGGGCAGGAGGGCGTCGAGCTTGCGCGCCTTGTTGCCGTTGGCGAGCGGGTGGAGGAGGTCGTCCCGTACTATCTGGAACTTAGGATTGCCAGTCTCTGCCCCGCTGCCGCCGCCATTCCTGAGCGACGTCGTGAGGTTGGAGAAGGTGAACTCGTGAAGAGAGGGAAGGACGGAGATGGTGTGGACTTGGGTGGCCGGAGAAGGAAGCATCCAATCCGTGGCGGATAGGAAGCTTGCGACCGTGCGTCCGCCGGCGGCGAGCGCCGGCGTCAGCCTCATAGGTCTGTGGGAGGCAGCGGCGTCAGGACAGGAGCGTAGTAGTATCTGAATGCACAAGGACAACACAACCACGAACCACACACCTGACAGGCATAGTACTAGGTCGATCGGTTCCAAACATTTCGTATTTTAAAAATAACTAATTTTAAATTTAATTAAATGTATACTTTAAATTATCAAATTTGATATTACCTTTCTTCTGAGAAGTAAGATATAGATTTATTTTGGACAGAGAGTAGGCTAGATTTTCCTTACATATGGACTAAATCTATACTCTAAATTATCAAAGTTGGTATTAGTTGAGTCCTAGAAATGTAAGATGTATTTATTTATGATGGAGAGGGTATGCCATGTAGTGATTTCGTCAATTTCGAGATCTGCCGATGCAGTCTTTTGGAGGTGTTCATAGGAGTATGGTTATATGTGTATTCATAGGGATAAGTGTGCGTGCGTTGTGAACGTTTGTGTCTGTACTGTGTAATTCGAAAGTAAAGAACAAGGTATGCTATGTATATATCATCTACGTCCTCTGTTTCTAAATAAATTAATTTCTAAAGTTGTTTTAAGTTAAATATTCTTTTAAGTTTTAGCAAATTATAGAAAATAATACTAAGATTTAGGGTACCAAATTATAGTATCATAATTTGTTTATTTGGTATCGTGAATATTGTCATTTTTTCTATAAGTTAGGTAAATTTAAAATATGACTTATGATAATTCTAATAATTAATTTATTTAAGAATGGACGGAGTGCATCTGTACACATGTACCCCTTGAACGCGGTAGCCCTAACATAATCAGAAAAAAATTAGGTGAGGCCCATCCATACGATGAGAACTGTGTAGCTGACGCATGGACCATAATCACCATGCATGTGGTTAAGATAATACTGTATGGTGATTATGACCCACATGTCAACTGCACAATTCTCATCATGCACTGTGAGACCTGAGCCTCATCCAAATTTTTTCCCATAATCATTGTCAAAAACGGCCAAGGCAGGCATGAAACAATAATGAGAAGGGTACCGCGTCAGCCCGGACGTCCGACGGGCATGTCAGTCCGGACGCCCGCCTGCCACCGCCAGCTGTACCACTCTAATACAGTACGTGTCATGATTTTTAAAGTTAAAAAAACTAAAACTCCTAAACCAATTATCCAAATTAAAATCCGATTGCATCATTGAAAGGTCTTTTTTTGGTTTTGGTAATTGAGTGACAATTTAGGTGGACTAATATGTGTTTGAGTGATGATTACACAGGTGATTAGTCCACAGATACATGTGTGTGAGCAACTATGCCATGGAGGTGGAAATGGCAAGGGATAATTGCTTAGCTCACACATGTGACGGTGAAGGAGCTAAATGCAAATGAGACATGACATGCAGTCATGTGGTTAGGTGGAGAAGATCAAGATGAAAGCTTGACTTGATGGACTCATTGCAAGGGCAAAGGGCAAGTCGGAGGCTTTGAAGTCGTTGGTACCGAGTGTCGGGAGACTTAAGCAAGACTTGGCTCCGAAGGCCGAAGCAAGGGTGAAGAGCAAGTGAAGTCGAGGGTCGATAGACCAAAAGCCATGTGATGATATGAAGTGGATCATATCATTCTTGATGGTGGTTGGTGCATGTGTTGTATCAACATCGATGGAGATGAAATGGAAATGCGCAAGGCAAAGGTATAACCAATAGAGCATTTTATTACATCGGTTATCTAGTGCCACTAAGTGTGAGTCTCATTTGCATATGCATAAACGCTCAGTGATATGGTGAGATTAAGCCTTGAAAAATATTTGAGAAAAGCCAAAATTATATTAAAATATTTTGTTAAAATTTGGCTTACTAAAAGGCTTGGAAAGTTGCTGAAAAACTAAGCTGAAAACAATCGCAACTAGTTGGAAGTAGTTGCAACGAAGCTAAAATTAAATTGGAACCAGCTGAGAGCAGTTGCAACCTGTTGAGAGCAGCTGAAAATATTTGGAAGCAGCTGCAAGCAATTAAAAGATCGTGACCAGCTGTATATGTCAATGTATACATGTACTCTGATTAGAGGAGGATTGTTGTCAGCTACCTTAATTAAAAGCCTCGTGGGCCCCTGCTTGCATGCAGAAAGCGTGAAAAAGAAGATTGGGAGGCGCCATTAGCTTGTTTGCTGCTCAAAATGGATTTGTTTATTCCTGTCCAGCATGTGCTTTGGTGTTTACTACTTGCTGCCTGCCTGTGCTTCGGTTGACAAAGAAAAAGGAGATCAGGGGCGCCTACTTGCTGGTCTGCATGCGCTGCTGCTGCTGTCTTGAAGCTGGGCCTGGCCCATCGACACGGACTTGGCCCATCTCGGTAACCAGAAAGGAGGCACGCTGGCTCTGGTCGTCTGCTCGCAGGAGGAAAAGCAGGAAGCGCCGCTCGCCTCTGCCGATTGCCGTGCTCTGCTGCTCGAGCGCAGGGATCCGTTGGAGAAGAGTGCCGTTGGGAGGGCTGCAGCTGCCCGTTGGGGAGTGCCGGTCTGTGCATCTAGATAAGGTCTGGCCTCTCTCCTTCTCTGATACAGCTCCTGAGCTCCCCATTCCTTCTTCCACTGATAAATATTTTGGGGGAACAAAGCTAGGGTTCTGACTCTCCTCTTTCTCTCCCATGATTTGAGCTGAAATTTTAAGGAGAGATTGAGTGCCCTGTGTGGGTGTGTATAAGAGATTGAAGATCCACCTCCTCCCTTTTTTTCTCCCTCTCAAAGTTTAGTGCGAATTTTTAAGAGAGGTTGAGAGACCTAGTGTGTGTATTTCGAATTTGCATTTGGTGGCACTAGGAAATCTGTGTGATTGGGAATTTCTTGTTACTCTTGGTGGTTTTCACCTCCTAGACGGCTTGGTGGTTGTGGTCTCCGTCGAAACACGCAAGGAGATTGTGTGTGGCTCCGGAGAAGAGCTTGTGAGGGGTATTGTGCTCACCCCGGCGAAGAGCTGAAGAGCAACTCTAATAGAGCGAGACGTGAAGGGAGACAAGTGGTCCGGCCGAGTCAAGTGCTAGAGCTTGTGGTAACCACTCCACGTGGGAGAGTGTGACTTGCGGTTCACCATTAGCAAGAGGACCGGAGGCAACCTTAGAGCCTGTCTCAACAGGACGTAGCTTGGTGGCAACCAAGTGAATCTAGGTAAAAATCACCGTGTCATTATCTTCCCATCCTTCGCGGTGGTTTGCTTCTTTCTACACAAGTTGTTTATATTGTGCATTACTTTACTTGTGTGGTTGTAGTTACTCTTATGAGTCCGGTTAGTTTGTGTAGTTTGCCACTCACCTTCTTAACTTGTGTACCTTAGAAGTAGTGTTCTTGATTAGCTTGTGTAGCTAATCAAGTTGCACTCGTTGATTAGGATTGTGTATCCTTGTTATTGAGCACGTAGTGAGCTTAAGTGCTTAGTGCACTTTTGCTTACTAGCTGGTAGGAGCTCCCTGGTGTTTAAAGTACTAATGCTTAAGTTTGTGTAACCTTGCGCTAGAATGGTTTAGGGAAGCTCAAGTTAGGTTTGCACCTTTGTTTCTTAGTAGGATCTTTTACAAGGTGCTTAGAGTTATAGTTAGAGGGGTGAATTGTTGTTATAACCGATTAGGTTTTATTTCCACTGAAAACTCTTCAAAAATAAGACCCCACATGGATATATTTTGATAATTTTTTTACAACATGTACAACATCCCGATATACTTTTGCAACATCTATATGAAACACCTACAACATATTTCTAAAACTACTGAACCCTAGATACGTGTGACAGAACCGCCTTAATCATAGGGCCCACGTGCGCCATCAACATCCCTAAGGACATCCGGTTACTGTGCACGAGTTCCCTAATGACCTAGGTGGCCTGCCGGGTCTCCTAGGAAACCCAATTTCCCCGAGGATCTCATTGTAAAGACATTGCAAGTATTACAACAGTTTACAAAAAAATAATCTAAATCAGAGTACAAGATGTGGAAGTATTACATATCTATAGGTTAATAAATATAATTTTTACATTACCCAGATCAGAGCTTCGTAGTGGAGCAGCAGTATACAACTATACCCTTGCCCAAGGGTTGTACCATCAACGCATCTTCACCCGTGCACGATCCAACAACCGGCACGGTCCTAAACAGAACTTGAACTCTCGGCTCACCTGCAACAGGGGTTAACAAACCCTGAGTACTTGGGGTACTCCGCAAGACTGACCCGACTAAGGGTGTAAAATGAGACTCAGGAATGCAGGTCATAGGTAAGGCTAGCAGGAGAGAGAAGGTTTGCAGAAAAGCATTGCTAACCAACATTTTAATTATTTATCATTATAATCATAGTCATAATTCCAATAATCAATCTCATCTATCATCAATTCTCAACTTCCTTTGATCATTCGGTGAACCTAGTTGCGAACCACTTTTCGGGGTAGGTGTGAGGATCAAGTCTCCATTAACCGAGGAGCACGTCGATTCGAATCCAGTAAATATACCCAGCTGGGGATTCTAACCACACTGCATATGCAGCACGCCGGCATACATATACCAACCCGTCATCTAGGTCTTTCTATCCCGGAACCGGTCCTGCGCCACCCGGGAGCACAGTACTCCACTCGTCTCCAGGCACGCCGGCCACGTGGGTACACGCTACTCCCGCCATCTCTCCACTCCCAGTGCGTGGTTGTCGGTTCCAGCAATAGAGCCACCTGACTCTAGGCTTTCCACATAGGTATGTGGCTAGGCTGTTCATCATGATCACAGCAGGCCTACAACGAACGGTCCCTACTTCCTTCCTGCCGTCAGACTTGCATTGGGGCCTAGCCCGAATACAATACTGCCCGACAGTTTTATTATCATGCCTGAAGAGTAGTGTGACATGGGAAACGCCGTCCCATGAGCAGGCCACTCAACGAAACACATTTTGGGTGATACCGACCAGTTCCAAACTATTCCGAAAGCGACCATGCATCGGGACTCTAGCCCGAATACACATCGACCAACGGATAACAAGTTCTTCACCAATCATAAAGTATATACATGTACATAGCACAGAAAATAGTTTTTCTTTTATGGAATTCTAATTTCATTAAGCATGCCTAGCATTTTTCAAATTATTTATTTAAATCAGGTTTCAGGGTAGTTATATGGGACAATGCATTTGGATAGGCAACAATCAACTCCTAGCAACCTAATGCAATAGATTAACTCGAATTGTAAAGGATTTCATAATAGAGGGTTAATGCACCGGGGCTTGCCTGTTGCTCGTAGAAGATGGAACCCTGAAAACAATCACCGAGAAGATCCACGTCCACCGAGCGAAGACCGTACTCGAGGCTCGCTTCCGATAATAAATACCACGCGTTCACTACACGAGATAACAATGCAATGCTTTACATGATGATATGTATGACATGATGCAAGAGATGAGCTAAATCGGGAACAAATGAAAAGTAAACTTAATTTAGAAAGTTGAGTACAATTTTCTTTCACGGTAAAGTTGCAAGCCAACAAAACTAACTTGTTTCATTAACAACTAGAGTTCCATTAAATCATCTCATAAAACGATTCATTCTTCGTTCATATGGAAAGGATTATTATTGCCTCACTACAAGAAGCATGTTTGACTATTTCTTTTTACCCATGAAGTTGCATCCAAGAAATAACCAAAGCAACACCCATGGATCCACTAACGAGTATTTGTAATAAACATCTTAATTACCTATTAACCCATGAATTACAACTACACAAGGAATTAAGATACCAAGGAACAGTTGTGGTTTTTGTGTTTCGAGGTCCACAATCAACTTCAAAAGTTCACACCATTCCAAAAAGAATTAGTGTTTCTTATTTATTTTTATTGCTTATTTTATTGACCATTTTAACCGTCGTAGAAAGTCGCTGCACAACTATTTAACTACTTTTAAAATACCAATAAGAAACTCATCCTCACCTGCCTAGGGTCATTAGGGTAGATGACCCAAGGTCTTCAACCAATCCAAAAACCATACAAACCTAAAGTGATTATAATTTCTATTGATTTATTATTCAATTACCCTAATGTTAATTAATTAACTAAATAGACTAATTCCATTTGGTCCCCAAACCTTGCCATCAGATAGCTCTAGACCCACAACAGTACTATATAATTTTTCGTGATTTTTGGAATTATCTAGAATTTATTAAAATTCAATAAACTTGCATTTATGAATTAAAATACACATTTTTATCTACTGCAGAAACTGATCAAATACATTATTTAATATTTTTAATGCATTCAACATATCACAGAGAGTTCACACAATATTTTCATGATTTTTACCATAGTATATTTATTCCTATAAAAATAACAAGATTCAGCACTATTCATATCATAACAAATTAGAAAATCAATTTTATTTCGCGGGAAAATGGAAAAACTTAATTCAGCCCGAGCCGGCCCACGAGCAAGCAGGCCAGCCCAACTAACCTATCAAGGCCGCGCCCTCACTCTTCCCTCTCTCTCTCTCTCTCACTGCCTGACGGGTCCCACCCGTCAGGATCTTCTTCTTCCTCCTCTGGCTGGCACGCGCGCGCGCGCACGCGACGGCACCCGGCGGACCTCACCGCCGGCGACCCCCGCGACGAACCAAAAGCGCCGACGGACACCCTGAGGATCTAATGGACACGGTCTAGCGCCTAACACCTGCCCTAGTCGCCTCCGGCGAGGTGCTCCGCGCCCACGGCGGACGCCACCGGCCGGCGGACGAGCACTGGCCGCTACGGGCACAAAAATACTAAACCGAGAGGTTGGGGAGAACCAGGAGCTCACCACGATGCTAGCCACGCAGAAGGTTGGGTCGGAGAAGGACTGCAACGATGATCTTGACCACAACGGCGGACGCGGCGGCGTGCTCCGGCGGCAACAGTCTGTTCCAGAAACACTGGGACACCACCGATCAAACCAACGCAAGCATGAGAAACCGAAGACCGCAAGGAGTCGAGAACACGGGTTAGAGGACCTCAAATCTCACCCAATCGAGCTTGGCACGGCACACGGCTCGCGGCGGCGCTCCGACCGTCCGCGATGACGACAACGCGCGCTGCGACGCAACCCGGACACCACGGCTCTCACTAGCGGGCACAACCGACGCGCAAGGAAGATAGCTAGGTGTTCACGAGATGGAGAGGGTGGAGATAGCACGGTGGCGGCGAATTTTTGGCCGGAAGGAAATAGAGGTCACCGGCGGCCGGGAAGAAGAAGGAGAAGAAATGGAGGCCGCCGGCGTATAAATAGGATGGGAAAACGGGTTGGGGAGGGAGAAGAAGACCCCGCGAGTCAACATTGCCGATCGTGGGAGCAGGAACGCGCGAGGACGGCCGCGACGCGCTCGCCCACGCCGGCGGTCAGAAGAACAGGGGAGGGAGGACGAAGCCCATTCCCCGGCTACTGTAGCTCAACTACTCCCTTTGACTTCTTTTGAAAAATTCAGTCCAATCCAGGAGGAAAATGGGAAAGTGGTAAAAAGCAAAATTGTAGCCCTCTGAAAGTTGAACACTTTTCGCTTTTGGACCAACTTCAAATTCTGCCAAATTTGAAAATTATTCAAAAGGGGGTGAATAGGGTTTTTAAAACCTAAATCGAATTTTTGAAATTACTTTTGATTTTTCATAACAACTTGAAAAATGGTAAAAATAAGAATTGTTCCCCTCAGAGAGCTTAACAACTTTCATTAAGGGAGTTTGTCAGATTCCAAATAGTTTTGAAATGACATTTCAAATTTGATTTTCAATTCACTGTTTTGAGCTAAATTCAAATTTTTACATCAGAACTTCAAAATCTCTAAAAATAAAAGTTGTCACATTTAAAAAGATCTACAACTTTCATTTAAGGGTCATCTCAAGATTCCTGCTAAATTTTGAATTAGGGTTTTGGGGTCGAAATAAGGTTTAGAAGGGAGTCTGATCAGAAACTCAAAAATCAAAATTTTATGTAATAACTTTAAAATCTCTAAATACAAAAGTTGTTCCATTTTATGAACTTTACAGCCTTTATATAATGGGTTTTGGCAAATTCTTAATAACTTTCAATATAAAGGTTTAAGTTCAAAACTTTATACACCAATTAGGGTTTTATTTAAAATTTCAAATAGTAACTTCGAGATCACTCAATGTAAAAGTTGCTCAACTTTTCAAGAGCTAGAAGTTTTATTTAAGGCTCAAGACCAAATTCTTATTAGTTCTTGGAATAGGGTGTTGGGTCCTATTTTAGGGTTTATGAAGGAGTTTTATTTTATCGTCCAGATGGGATTTGACCAAATGCAATTAAACTAGTATTTATGAAATCAAATCACTCTAGGTTACCTATGCACAATCACATGGAAGAATAAAAATTGTTTTAGTTAATGCACCCTAATGATGAGTTTATGCAGGATGATTTGCATGAAATCATGATGACATGGCGGTTTTTGTTACAGTAACACCAGGGGTGTTACATCCTTCCCCCCTTAAAATAAAATCTCGTCTCGAGATTTAAAATATGGCTAAGGCCTTAGGTTTAGTAATGGAAAAGAAAATGTGTCATGTAGATATTTTCCAAACTTGACTATAGAGCAAGTAGGGGTCTACATTTTATAAACTTGGTAAATAAGAATTATTTATAAAAGTAGCAAGGAGTTCAGGAAAGTTTTCAGAGGGGTGATCTTCTGATCCCTCATGTAGCTGTTTCTCCTGGAGGCTGATCCTGCTATACGTCGCACCATCCCGCTGAAGTCCTTCGAGCAACCCGATCTAATCAGTCGTCTCTCAACACTAAAAATTTTATACTTTACTCTTACAAATAAACCTTTACGAGGAATCTCGTTCGAGCGTGGCTTTCTAATGAGTTATGGTCAAGGATGACGATACCTGCGCATGCCGAGCAGCTAACCCTGTATGTATCACACGGGAAGCTCTTGGTTTCGTCGCGGCACCGTCAATCGTTAACCCTTAAATTGTGAGCTATAAAGGTTCAGGAGCACCGTCTACGATGCCAGTGCATACCTCGGCAAGGTCTTATGTGGCTGCGGTCCACAGAAGGTTCCAAACTTTGACACGGCACCATAGTCACGGATCGAGATGCCGTTATAGCGCACAATTTTGGTAACCTCAGTCAAAAAGAGAAAATGCATCTATGGTGATTGCGATGAAAAATGATCAAGGACCTTGATACGAGCATACCCCTTTTCAAAACCTCATGTAGGTGCAAGATACACGAGATTTTAAGTGGCCACATTGCATCGTAATCATAGATCATATTTCACCACAACAAGAGAATAGAGCTTGATAGTTGTGAAGCTATAGTGGATCATAACCTTAATCCACGATACCAGCACGTGCCTAGAAGAATCTCACGTGGACGTAACCTGCAAGGGACCCTAGGTTTCGACGCGGCACCGTGGCCTCAGGTCATGGCACTATTATAGGGCACAACCATAAAGACTCAGATAATTTAAGGAAATGAGACGTGTCGGATGAAGGCATGACACGTATGCAAATGGAAAGTCACAGTTTTGTAGTAACTCTCTCTATACTGGGACTTAAATTTCAAGTGCATACAAAATCTTTTGAAAAGTGAATTTTTAAAAATAGAATTCAGGATATTTGTAGTTAATTAGGAATTAATAAAACAACAAGATTGGGATGATTGTAAGGACAAAGAATTTTGAGAATCCAGAGAGATCTGTTGGGAACTCTCAAGTAGATTGATGATAGCCATAATTCAACAAAGAACTTTAGAAATTCAGGAAGAGATTCGAATATGACCTTGGAAAGGAGTTTGGAAGGGGTGAAGGCACAGTAATTGTAGGCTAGGATCATGACCATCAACCCTGATAGCAGCGAACGTCCAGCAGTTAACTTCCCATGGTTGTGATCCATAAGAGACCCTAGATTTCGACGCTGCATCTGGTCATGGATCATGATATCCCGTAGACTACAATCACCATAGCTTTCAACCAATCAGGAAACAGTAGGTGTCATGAAGGAGAGGATAAACCTGACACATGCGCGGAGAAACCAAGGATTCGGTAATTCCTTGCTTTGAATTCAGTGCTTCCAGAAGTTACCAAAGGACTGGAAACTTATGGAGCATGGATTTTCGATGGAAGAGAGCACATTAATTGTGACCTTCATGGGTGAGGAGCACAGGTTATGACATTAATAAGGCACCATAACCATGGTCAAACACCATCATAAGGTACAATTAACGTAGCCTCAGTCAACAGGAGTCATACGAACGAACGTATGACAATCAGGACTATAATGGATAATGACTACGGTTTTCGATGTAAGCGAGTTCTTGCAAAATTTCTTGTGGAAACGAGCCATAAGAGATTTCAAGTCTCGACATTACATTGTATTGGTAGATCACCATTCATCACAGTAATATGTATTCGTTTCTACGAAAAGTGCAACGAAAGAGAGCTTATGAATTGTGAAGCTATGGTAGACCACAACCTTAAACCTCAATACACACGCTCCTAGTAGAATCTCGCATGACTCAGGCATGCGAGAGACCCTAGGCTCCATCATGGCATTGCGGTCACTGGTTATGACACCACCATAGAACACCATTATAATAGTTTTCGAAGGAAATGGCAACGTTTTGAAAGGAGAAAATAAAATTAAGGATGAACTAAAGTTTTCTAAGGAGTTGACATAGTAAATAAGTATATCCAGAAGTTCCCCAAGGACCAGGAACTTATGGAGCAACATTTATTGAAGATCGACCAAACTTGTTTATAACATGTAACTTTTAATGAAAGGAGATTTTTAATAAAATTGAACTGGGAAATTCAGTCATGCTAAGTACCATATGAGGGCGGTCACAATCATACCACGATACCCGCATACGCTCGGTAGCAAGCCATGTGGATGCATCACACATGGGGGCCTCATGTTTTATAGCGGTACCGTAGGTCGGGAACGACTTATCTCATCGAGGTACTAGCATTAGCTTGATGTTCCAAGCAAGAGGACAAATCCTTTTGAAAGGATTTAAAAGACCGTCTCCTTTTAAAACTTAAGTTATTGGTGACCCTTGCAAGAAAGATTTTAGAAATTAAATCGTTTTATAATTCTTTTCGGAATGGACTTTTGAGCAAAGGCGGTGAACAAAGGTGGAAGGAAGAGATAGGGCTTTCGTAAAAATATTGTACAATTGCCAAAAACCTTTCATGGTGATTGAATGAAAACCTTGTTTGGAAATTTAGAAGCATTTTTGTAAGGCTTTAAAATCGGAAGAAGATTTGAAAACCATCTTAAGAATCGATGAGTTTTGATAGCAAAATCTTTTGAATGTATTCTTTTTCGAAATAGTTTTCAAGGCTTGGTTCGACTGGTGTGGTTTTGAAATCAAAGCGTCATTTCTTTCCGCTTGCTTTAAATAAAACCGGTCTGGCTTTTGTCCTCCGCTTGATTTTCGGAACTCATCCTTGACTGGAGTTGTCAGTAGTCATCACCAGATCTTTCAGCAAGCATAAGGGAAGATATAAGAGTAAAGCCTTTTGAAACAAGTTATATTTTGAAAATATAGGCTTACTTCATTATGGGGGAAGTATTAATTGTTGTAATGTCATGATGCATGCACGTTCCAACGCAACCAATATACTACGATATATATACATATATACTTGGTAAAATAATTATTAGAGCGACATGCACTCAATATTTTGGGAATATAGGGCATATTTAACTGCTAATCCACTCCCAAGCCTAAAATCTAACTATAACTCTATAGAAAGAATTAGGGAAGGACTTTAGAGAATGAATAAGGGAAGTTCAGAAACAACTGGTACCAAACCACCCTGTTGACTTTATTTATTCGAAATCATTTTGAAGCCTTTGGAAAGTAACACTGCAAGTACTTTACAATGAGAAGCTCTGATACCACTTGTGACAGAACCGCCTTAATCATAGGGCCCACGTGCGCCATCAACATCCCTAAGGACATCCGGTTACTGTGCACGAGTTCCCTAATGACCTAGGTGGCCTGCCGGGTCTCCTAGGAAACCCAATTTCCCCGAGGATCTCATTGTAAAGACATTGCAAGTATTACAACAGTTTACAAAAAAATAATCTAAATCAGAGTACAAGATGCGGAAGTATTACATATCTATAGGTTAATAAATATAATTTTTACATTACCCAGATCAGAGCTTCGTAGTGGAGCAGCAGTATACAACTATACCCTTGCCCAAGGGTTGTACCATCAACGCATCTTCACCCGTGCACGATCCAACAACCGGCACGGTCCTAAACAGAACTTGAACTCTCGGCTCACCTGCAACAGGGGTTAACAAACCCTGAGTACTTGGGGTACTCCGCAAGACTGACCCGACTAAGGGTGTAAAATGAGACTCAGGAATGCAGGTCATAGGTAAGGCTAGCAGGAGAGAGAAGGTTTGCAGAAAAGCATTGCTAACCAACATTTTAATTATTTATCATTATAATCATAGTCATAATTCCAATAATCAATCTCATCTATCATCAATTCTCAACTTCCTTTGATCATTCGGTGAACCTAGTTGCGAACCACTTTTCGGGGTAGGTGTGAGGATCAAGTCTCCATTAACCGAGGAGCACGTCGATTCGAATCCAGTAAATATACCCAGCTGGGGATTCTAACCACACTGCATATGCAGCACGCCGGCATACATATACCAACCCGTCATCTAGGTCTTTCTATCCCGGAACCGGTCCTGCGCCACCCGGGAGCACAGTACTCCACTCGTCTCCAGGCACGCCGGCCACGTGGGTACACGCTACTCCCGCCATCTCTCCACTCCCAGTGCGTGGTTGTCGGTTCCAGCAATAGAGCCACCTGACTCTAGGCTTTCCACATAGGTATGTGGCTAGGCTGTTCATCATGATCACAGCAGGCCTACAACGAACGGTCCCTACTTCCTTCCTGCCGTCAGACTTGCATTGGGGCCTAGCCCGAATACAATACTGCCCGACAGTTTTATTATCATGCCTGAAGAGTAGTGTGACATGGGAAACGCCGTCCCATGAGCAGGCCACTCAACGAAACACATTTTGGGTGATACCGACCAGTTCCAAACTATTCCGAAAGCGACCATGCATCGGGACTCTAGCCCGAATACACATCGACCAACGGATAACAAGTTCTTCACCAATCATAAAGTATATACATGTACATAGCACAGAAAATAGTTTTTCTTTTATGGAATTCTAATTTCATTAAGCATGCCTAGCATTTTTCAAATTATTTATTTAAATCAGGTTTCAGGGTAGTTATATGGGACAATGCATTTGGATAGGCAACAATCAACTCCTAGCAACCTAATGCAATAGATTAACTCGAATTGTAAAGGATTTCATAATAGAGGGTTAATGCACCGGGGCTTGCCTGTTGCTCGTAGAAGATGGAACCCTGAAAACAATCACCGAGAAGATCCACGTCCACCGAGCGAAGACCGTACTCGAGGCTCGCTTCCGATAATAAATACCACGCGTTCACTACACGAGATAACAATGCAATGCTTTACATGATGATATGTATGACATGCAAGAGATGAGCTAAATCGGGAACAAATGAAAAGTAAACTTAATTTAGAAAGTTGAGTACAATTTTCTTTCACGGTAAAGTTGCAAGCCAACAAAACTAACTTGTTTCATTAACAACTAGAGTTCCATTAAATCATCTCATAAAACGATTCATTCTTCGTTCATATGGAAAGGATTATTATTGCCTCACTACAAGAAGCATGTTTGACTATTTCTTTTTACCCATGAAGTTGCATCCAAGAAATAACCAAAGCAACACCCATGGATCCACTAACGAGTATTTGTAATAAACATCTTAATTACCTATTAACCCATGAATTACAACTACACAAGGAATTAAGATACCAAGGAACAGTTGTGGTTTTTGTGTTTCGAGGTCCACAATCAACTTCAAAAGTTCACACCATTCCAAAAAGAATTAGTGTTTCTTATTTATTTTTATTGCTTATTTTATTGACCATTTTAACCGTCGTAGAAAGTCGCTGCACAACTATTTAACTACTTTTAAAATACCAATAAGAAACTCATCCTCACCTGCCTAGGGTCATTAGGGTAGATGACCCAAGGTCTTCAACCAATCCAAAAACCATACAAACCTAAAGTGATTATAATTTCTATTGATTTATTATTCAATTACCCTAATGTTAATTAATTAACTAAATAGACTAATTCCATTTGGTCCCCAAACCTTGCCATCAGATAGCTCTAGACCCACAACAGTACTATATAATTTTTCGTGATTTTTGGAATTATCTAGAATTTATTAAAATTCAATAAACTTGCATTTATGAATTAAAATACACATTTTTATCTACTGCAGAAACTGATCAAATACATTATTTAATATTTTTAATGCATTCAACATATCACAGAGAGTTCACACAATATTTTCATGATTTTTACCATAGTATATTTATTCCTATAAAAATAACAAGATTCAGCACTATTCATATCATAACAAATTAGAAAATCAATTTTATTTCGCGGGAAAATGGAAAAACTTAATTCAGCCCGAGCCGGCCCACGAGCAAGCAGGCCAGCCCAACTAACCTATCAAGGCCGCGCCCTCACTCTTCCCTCTCTCTCTCTCTCTCACTGCCTGACGGGTCCCACCCGTCAGGATCTTCTTCTTCCTCCTCTGGCTGGCACGCGCGCGCGCGCACGCGACGGCACCCGGCGGACCTCACCGCCGGCGACCCCCGCGACGAACCAAAAGCGCCGACGGACACCCTGAGGATCTAATGGACACGGTCTAGCGCCTAACACCTGCCCTAGTCGCCTCCGGCGAGGTGCTCCGCGCCCACGGCGGACGCCACCGGCCGGCGGACGAGCACTGGCCGCTACGGGCACAAAAATACTAAACCGAGAGGTTGGGGAGAACCAGGAGCTCACCACGATGCTAGCCACGCAGAAGGTTGGGTCGGAGAAGGACTGCAACGATGATCTTGACCACAACGGCGGACGCGGCGGCGTGCTCCGGCGGCAACAGTCTGTTCCAGAAACACTGGGACACCACCGATCAAACCAACGCAAGCATGAGAAACCGAAGACCGCAAGGAGTCGAGAACACGGGTTAGAGGACCTCAAATCTCACCCAATCGAGCTTGGCACGGCACACGGCTCGCGGCGGCGCTCCGACCGTCCGCGATGACGACAACGCGCGCTGCGACGCAACCCGGACACCACGGCTCTCACTAGCGGGCACAACCGACGCGCAAGGAAGATAGCTAGGTGTTCACGAGATGGAGAGGGTGGAGATAGCACGGTGGCGGCGAATTTTTGGCCGGAAGGAAATAGAGGTCACCGGCGGCCGGGAAGAAGAAGGAGAAGAAATGGAGGCCGCCGGCGTATAAATAGGATGGGAAAACGGGTTGGGGAGGGAGAAGAAGACCCCGCGAGTCAACATTGCCGATCGTGGGAGCAGGAACGCGCGAGGACGGCCGCGACGCGCTCGCCCACGCCGGCGGTCAGAAGAACAGGGGAGGGAGGACGAAGCCCATTCCCCGGCTACTGTAGCTCAACTACTCCCTTTGACTTCTTTTGAAAAATTCAGTCCAATCCAGGAGGAAAATGGGAAAGTGGTAAAAAGCAAAATTGTAGCCCTCTGAAAGTTGAACACTTTTCGCTTTTGGACCAACTTCAAATTCTGCCAAATTTGAAAATTATTCAAAAGGGGGTGAATAGGGTTTTTAAAACCTAAATCGAATTTTTGAAATTACTTTTGATTTTTCATAACAACTTGAAAAATGGTAAAAATAAGAATTGTTCCCCTCAGAGAGCTTAACAACTTTCATTAAGGGAGTTTGTCAGATTCCAAATAGTTTTGAAATGACATTTCAAATTTGATTTTCAATTCACTGTTTTGAGCTAAATTCAAATTTTTACATCAGAACTTCAAAATCTCTAAAAATAAAAGTTGTCACATTTAAAAAGATCTACAACTTTCATTTAAGGGTCATCTCAAGATTCCTGCTAAATTTTGAATTAGGGTTTTGGGGTCGAAATAAGGTTTAGAAGGGAGTCTGATCAGAAACTCAAAAATCAAAATTTTATGTAATAACTTTAAAATCTCTAAATACAAAAGTTGTTCCATTTTATGAACTTTACAGCCTTTATATAATGGGTTTTGGCAAATTCTTAATAACTTTCAATATAAAGGTTTAAGTTCAAAACTTTATACACCAATTAGGGTTTTATTTAAAATTTCAAATAGTAACTTCGAGATCACTCAATGTAAAAGTTGCTCAACTTTTCAAGAGCTAGAAGTTTTATTTAAGGCTCAAGACCAAATTCTTATTAGTTCTTGGAATAGGATGTTGGGTCCTATTTTAGGGTTTATGAAGGAGTTTTATTTTATCGTCCAGATGGGATTTGACCAAATGCAATTAAACTAGTATTTATGAAATCAAATCACTCTAGGTTACCTATGCACAATCACATGGAAGAATAAAAATTGTTTTAGTTAATGCACCCTAATGATGAGTTTATGCAGGATGATTTGCATGAAATCATGATGACATGGCGGTTTTTGTTACAGTAACACCAGGGGTGTTACAATACGTAGTTTTGCAACATGCATGTTTCACCTTTTCTAGAGCAAATGAGAAAAACGGTCGATCTAGCTAGCCGGCGACGGAAGAGGTAGACGATGGTTGATGGAAGGTTACGCCAACTAAGCCAGATTGAGTGCTGGAGCTACCGAGGATGGATGATAGCCGCTATGAAGCATAGAAGGAGATAAGGAAGATGAGCACAGCAGGTAGAGAGACGACGATAGTTGCTGGGAAGATACGAAGTCACGCTGGCTGGGGCAGACAATGGCCATTGCTAGTGAAGGACCTCCCAGTCCGACTGATGGGCATGAAATATGCATCTGAAACACTATCTGCAACACCTTGAAACATGCAGATGTAACACTTGCAACATATATATGTGTATGAAACATTAAAAAAACAACTAAAAAAACACTTGCAAATTATTTTATAAACATATGCAACATTCACATAAAACAATTGTAACAATATATGTGAAAACATATACAACTTTTAGATAAACACTTGTAAACATTTATTTGGAAAACGAGATAAAACATTCGAAACATACCCTTAAAACATACGTACGAAAAACATGAAATAGTTTAAGCGACACTTATAATATGCAACCGAAACGCTTGTAATATATGCAACATCGCCAATCTACTTTTACAACAAACATATAAAGAAATAACAAAAATATAAATGTTGAAAAAATAAAAAGATAAGAAAAACGAAAATGAAAATGAAAATAAAAAGAAAGAAGAAAAATAAAAATAATGAAAAAGAAAAATTAAAAAAGAAAAAGGAAAGAAAAAAACGCGCAGACGCGCGTGCGCGAGCGCACTGGCCGCGGGGGCGCGCGGCCTCCGGCCCTTCGGACGTCCGCACAGGATCGTTACCGATGAGAAAACATGCGGTGGGAACTACGCTAAGAGCGTGTTTGGCTTGACGGACGGACTCATGAGGAGTGGGTTCGTGCAAAATGAGTAGATTCTAATATTTAACCTGCAGTTGGTAGTACACGAACTGTCTGGCACCGAATTTGACTGTGTTTAGACGCTGGACCGTTAGAATTTTAGGTAGTATACATAATAATTTTTGCAATAACTGGTCTAAATAAATTTAAAAAAATTTATCTCGTGATTTACATATAAACTATGTAATTAGTTTTTTTTTCTGTCTACATTTAATGTCCTATATATGCGTCCAAACATTCGATGCAACGTGAGTTCATATAAAAAGTTGTGATTTTTTTTTAACACAGAGGGAGTAGCTTTTATTATTAGAGTTGCCCTAAAAGATACTTGAAGAGACGTCTAAAAATTAGGGTATTGTAAGTTCTGATAAAAAAACAGCTAGATTAGAAAATATAAAAATCAGCCCTCCCACAACTGAAGCCTAATAATAATCTAGCTCAAACTTTTAAAAAGCCCTAGTGCATTCAAAGATATGTGTAATGGCCATCTACCTAGCCTAAAATTATATTACAAGTTATTTTGTAAAGATCCTTGTGGGGTGTGCCGTCGGCAAGGAGATGCTTGCTAGCATTATTTGTCTTTCGATTGGATCTGACGAAGCTGGAACTGAGCGTAGCCATCTCACGAGGAAGAAAAGAAATATGTTCTTGATTTCTATATTTTGTGGGTCCCACCACATAGCTCAATCCCAGTCCAAAAGAAAAACGATGGATATACTCGTATCCTCATCCCTAACCCACACACCATCTTTTCTGTCCTCGTAACCCAAACCCAAACCCCATGGCTAACCAAACGCCACCTCCTATGTAGATAAGCTAGGACTGATTTTTAGCTTAGCTTTTGCATCAAACGAACTCTTAGCTTATTATTAGGCTAATCAATTTGAACGGGTTTTCACTCCTTGCTTTGGTCCTAGGCATGCCAACACTCACGGTAACCCTAGTTATATTCTCTCCGTGTATATCCAACCTAAAAGTTCTATTCGAGGCGTAAAGAAAAGTGAAACCTATATGTATATATTCCTATATAAGTTGCGGAGAATCGAGATGGTAAGGAAAAGATGAAGATGCTAGCTTTTTTTCTTTTTGAAAGAAGAAGATGCTAGCTTGTGGGGACGACGACGCTCCTATTTACTACCCTGCCTCTCCGTTTAAACTTTTACATGAAAAACATTAGTAGAAGACTATTGAGCTTCATCAAAGATATCTCCCTTTGGATGTAATCCCACGCAGTGACGTTGAACGGACGTCATCGAGCGTCTCCAGTGGCAACTGGCATACCGCGACCAGCCTAGCTGTAACCTCAACAGGTCCCGATCGAAGTTTGGCCTGATGTATAGTAGTAGTACTACCGCAGCTCCATCTCACCAAACAAAGGCTCTGTTCGGTGAAGCTGAAAAACGCTGAAAGTACTGTAGAAGTGCTGATTTATTGTGAGAGGAAAGTACTGTAGAAGTGCTGAAAAATAAGCGCTTTTAAGCGCTTTTCAGCTCTAGCCGAACGGAGCCAAAAAGTCCATCGAGTATCTTAGTACTGTATTAAGTAGTATTATGTGATTGATGTTACAGTTCCACTGCATGAAGAAGATCTTAGGTCTGTGTGGACTCCTGTGGTAACCTGTCTCCTCTGGCCTTTTCAGTTTTCACACTCAGATTTGATTTTCGCTGGGGCCTGGGGTAAGCTTTACTCCAACTCCTACGTCAGAAGAAAAGCTAGTAGAAGCTCTCTGATGCATCGACAGCAATGCAAGGCAAACGAGGAGAAATTAGGAAGATATATGATGTAGACCAGCGGCGTGTAATCGATCGATCGGAAAGTTGCAGATGGGATCAGATCAACAGCTGTCTCAGGTAGCTATGGCTTCGTCTCCGGTCTCCAGGTCGTGATTGTAGCATTCGATCAGCGAAGCAGCCTCAGCCACCTGGAAAACGATTAATGATGCTCTGTCATTTCGCCGGCAAGAAAAATTCTTGAGAATTGCTAACTGTCACTCGGGTGTTTTTCCCTTGCCGTGGCATGATTTTTTTTTGGGGCCCCTAGATGTGTTACAGTGTCATTCATGTGGAGCCAGTTTGTTTACCTGCAAAAGGGGGTTAGCCAGGTCCAAACGGTGCGGGAGCTGTTTGTTTGTCTGGACGCCTCTTGGGCTTGGGTCGCACGGTGCTAAAAGCACCTGAGAGCTAGGCCGACGAGGAATGACCCTCCCCTTGTTTTCCTCGGGCATGGCTCGCTCGGGCTGCAACGAAAGTACAAGTGGGTGGGTGGGTGGGTGAGGGTGATTGTTGTGTGGGCTCTCTTGCGCGGTGCAGGTAAATAAACATCATCTCGCACCAACTTAGTCCAGTTGGGAAGGAGAACCAAACAAGATGCCTTATAGTTGAGCCTAACCTTACATATCCTAGCTAAAGAATTTAAGCTTGGTTGGCGATGTCCAGACAAACAAACAGGCTCTTGAGGTGCCTCCGCTGTCCCACGTCTTCTCCCTCCTTCGAGCCACATCTTTTTACTCCGCCACCCCAGTTTGCTCCACCTTTCCACGTTGTTGCCGCCGCCAACAAGCATAACCACCCCTAGCCCGATGTCGTCGCCACCCTCAGCTGTGACTTCGCTTGCGCCCATAGCATATCCATGCACCGCCGCCCCTAGGCCGTCCACGGCTCCCCAAGCCAGCCATCCATTGCCGCCCCAAGGCCGGCCACAGCTCCCCTAGGCGAGCCCACATGACGCTAGCACCGACAAATATTTCTCACTGATCTACAATTATTTCCAAATTACGTTACTCTGTCTAATAAATTACAATTTAAAAATTATTATAAATTTAAAAATGTAAATATATCTAAAAGACATTTAAAAGCACATGGAAAAGTTTCAGGTGCCAACTGTCAAGAGCTTCCAAAAACACGCTAGACAGATCCAAATTCTTTGATGCCAAATCGCTGGCTGGCGTAGCTCTGTCGGCTGTCGCTTCATGGGGCGCCTTTATTTTGTTCCCCTCCGTCCTGTCTTTCCAGGATCCTGGATCACTAATCTCTTACTCTGAGGACGCCATTGTCAACAATATGCACTAGGACTAGTGTATCATCAAGGACTACCACCCTGCCGGTATATAGTAGTACGAAATTATTTAGGCTAATAATGGCAATCACTATCGTCTCGCACAAATGATGATGCAAAGCATGACACTATAAGTGAAAGAGGGGTCGAGGAGAAAGAAGCCGACTGGCGGACGGCAGAATTCAACTTTCAACCCCACCGCGTCTCGTGAGTCGGCGCGTCCTATCTCCACTGCACTAGATCCTCGCGGCCGACAACGGATGCATACTCTCTCCGTTCCAAAAACATTTTTAACTTAATTTCTATTTAACCGTTAGTCATGAATATTACTTATTTTGTAAGTTATTTTATCATTAGAAATATTTTAATAATAGATTTAAATAAAACGAATGATGACGCAAGAAATTTAAAATAAAAAATGTTTTTTCTAGACTAAGGGAGTGTGCAATTAGGCACGTTACCAACAACGGCCGGATCCAGGGAGAAGATTTTGATCGATGACACATAACATTATTCTTATTCCTACTACCTACCTTAGCTTCAATCCTAGCAGCTCTTTTACTCGGCCTCATCAGCCTTTCTTCTGTTTCACTTTTCACATGAATCGTCACATAAACGAATGCGATGCGATGGAGCACATGCACACCCACTCCGAGTCTCCGATCCCTGCCTACTACTACCAGAAGAAGACCAACCATCAATCGCGCGTGTTGCCCATGACGATGGCCCCATGCTGGGTAAACATCGGAATCATCAGAGAGTAGGACTCGACATGACCACCGTACAAAATGGGTACTGTATGTTCAACCATGTGTCCATGTTGCCAGTCGCCACATCATCCATCGCCACCAAACTAGTGAACGAGAGTGAAATAGTAGGACTCCATCAGCCGGCCGGCTTCAACATCAACATTGTTATTTAGTATATATATAGTACCATCGAAAGGGAAACCTAGGCAATTTAGCTAGCTAGGCTGATTTTATATTTCTAAAATATATAAGTGGCCCTGGCGCACCATGCCACCATATAAATATATATAAAATAAATATAGATAATACTCTCCCTCTATAGAAAAATGAAATGGTTTTGATAAGGTTTTGGTCAATCATTAGAAATATAAATCATGAATAACTTTTAAACTGTAAAATTTGAAAATATGAAAATTATATAAATAGATTTATTTTCAAGCATACTTTTATAAAAGTATGCATATATCAGTTTTCAATAAATACTTTTATAAAAATACGAAGTTAAAGTCGTGCTCTCAAGACCATGTTGTTGTTATAAACGACTTCTAAATCTTATATGGAGTGAGTACTCTACAAAAGAGCTGCCTCACGGGCCAGCAAGCAGGGGCACCAGTAGTGCCAACAAAAGAGAGCTATATATTCAACCAGAAAGAAAGGGAGAGAGAGAGGGCCTGAGTGAGGGGGCTAATAATTAAGGTTGGTTGTTCATGGCTGGGGGAGCGAGAGACGGCCGTGGCGAGGATTATGCCGATACAACGAACGAGGGGCGCGGCAGCAGCAGCGACCACGCGTCAGCCGGGGCCACGGCGACGAACTCGAAGAAGCAGCTGGTGCCGTCGTTCCTTGGCATGTTCAGGTACGCCGACCGCACCGACGCCGCGCTCATGGCGGTCGGCACGGTGGCGGCGGTGGCCAACGGCATGACGGAGCCGCTCATGACCGTCGTCTTCGCCGCAGTCATCGAGTGCTTCGGCGCCGGCGACGACGCCACCATCGTCCACCGGGTCAGCAAGGTACCACTACTACGTGGCTCTTTCGTTTCGTGTTTAATCAGTTTTTGTATCTGCTGGTCCTGCGTGAGTGCACTGTACGTATACACATGCTACTATATACGTATATATGTTCGTTCCATGCACGCGCGCGGCGCACTAGCAGCTAAGCTAGTGACTAGTGACGGGTGGGATCGGCTAGGGCGGCGCTCATGGCGTGCGCAGCGGTGATGGCCGCCGGAGGCTGCCGTACGTGGAACTGGCGGTCCGGCGCTGACCCCGCCGTACGTCTTCTGTTCGTATTATTATTGCCCGGCCGCCTAGGTACAAGTAAGGTCCAGCTCCAGCAGTACTACGTATATGGATATCTTGCGGCAGTTCGTATATGGATATCTTGCAGGCGCCATGCAGCCTATGTGTGCAATTGCTTATAGTTTTTTTCTTTAATAGGAAAACGCAAGTGCGTATAGTAGCCGGCGGCCCTATATGTAACTTCGGTTCTCTAACTAATACTTATAGGCTTGATATACTTGGCAAAAGGTAGTGCACAAGTATGACAGATTGACAGTAAGACCTATTGTCTTCTCTCTCAAAAATCTCTCCACCATACAAGTACACACGTATGCCACTATGACCTATTGTCTTCTCTCTAAAAAATCTCTCCACCGTACAAATTACCAAACCTATATACTATTATTATAATCTACACGCAACCGATTAAAAAAACAGAGAAAATCAGGAGGCACAACCGAAAGTCCTTTTCAAAAAGTAGATTTTAGCTAGCGTGCCACATTAAATTACTCTTCCACCATACATGCATGATCTGGGAAATCCCTCATCATATTCTTCATATACATATATTGATATATCATCATCCCTTTTCCCTTGGGTCATATTAAAACGAGATCGTACGTTATTAGTTGATCGAACGTAATATCAAACCGTACGTCGTTCAACACTGCTAGTACAACGCAAGAGGTTACGTGTGCGATAGCTCATGGCGTTTCGGTAATTTGATGTTCTCAGCTCACCAGACAAATAAATCTCTGGGTGATATCATTCATATATTCTGAATCTGAACTCTGTAAACGATCGACGTTACGACAACTACTAAGTACAACCACATGCAGGGGCACGCGCGCGTGATTGTTGATGAGCTATTGAACTCCAATGCTATACCTCTTTCTCAATTAGCCTTTGTATATATACAATCCGTACAGACATGCTAATTGTCAGTGTTTTTTATAAACACATATTCGATTCTTTGAGGAATTCGCTTAATAAGAAGACCAACAATAGTCGAGACACGAGATTTATACGGTTTCTAACCCTCCGGAAGCGAGTAAAAGCTTTACGTCTAGTCACCACTTGTTTGTACTACAATCTCGTCGGACGAGATAACAATTACAAGATATGCCTACGAGAGTTTCGATTATTACAACGGGGGATGATTCTATCTATTTATATCTAAAGCCTACTTGCCCTGTAAGTTACCAAGTCGTGTCCTAGTCAGAGTCCTGGCGACGGTCCATGATCTATTTCTTTGAATACACGAGTCGTGATCCTGTGTATCTTTTCGGTACGGATCTTATAGGCAATATATCTGGTAGTCGTGATATTTAAGGAGTATGGCACCATCACTAATTGTGCTTTAAGCTAAAGTATAAGATTTACGTTGACGGCTCGTTTCCATTTGTAAACACCCCCGCCCCCCCCCCCCCCCCCCCCCCCCCCCCCCCCCCCCCCCCCCCCCCCACCAACACACACACACACACAAATCGGGATGCCTTTCTACCATCTTTGAGCAGACATCCTCGATAGTGCTCCTTCTATATGGTGATAGTATATCGTGGCTGTCTGCCGGTTATGATTAGACATGTTTGGAAGATGAAAGAGACAGGCGAGCAATAAATACTCCGTCCATTCTAAGTTATTATAAGATAATTAAAGCTGTATTTTAGGGACTGTCACGGTCAAAAACAACTTCATTTAACAAAATCTAGAGAAAGCTAAAAAGAATTCATCTTTCAAAACGTTTCTGCATAGACTTCTGCCCCCCCCTCTCTCTCTCTCCGCCCCCCCCAAGTATCTCCAATTTTTTCCCTATATACAAAGAAGACAAAGATGAAAAATAAACACAATATTAGGGATCTTTAAACCCTTGTCATTTCTCTACCTCTAATAAATAAATACATCTACTAGTAAGTTGATATAGTTTTGATTAGGAATCACTACTGGATTCGCCCTCTTTGCCGACTGCTGAAACCAGTCGGCAAAGGAGGAAATGCAGTCGGCAAAGCCTTTGCCGACTGCATTTCTTGAGGCAGTCGGCAAAGGGGAGGTGGCAAAGCCCAAGGCGGCAAAGGCCACCTTTGCCAGCTGCCATAAAAGGCAGTCGGCAAAGCCTTTGCCGACTGCCGCTCTGGCAGTCGGCAAAGCAAACGCGCACAGCCGTTAGAGTTTTCTTTGCCGACTGCCTAGGTGCCAGTCGGCAAAGAATTTTTTTTCATTTTTATTAATCGAGGCAAATATTTTTTCCCTTTTTTTTAATCGAAGACCTTTGCCGACTGACTTTATTGGCAGTCGGCAAAGATTTTTTCCATTTTTTTTAAAAAAATGTGTATATCTTTGCCAGCTGCCAATTCAGCAGTCGGCAAAGGCTTTGCCGACTGCCTTGCTTCGTGGCAGTCGGCAAAGCTGGGTATTTTGCTTTTTTTGTTCTCAGCTTTGCCAGCTGCCATGGCAGTCGGCAAAGCTGGGAAATGCAATTTTTTTTGCTGTTTTTGCCGATTTAGCTCACGTATCGCAGCAACCAAAACACATATATGTACATATCACAGAAATCCACATATACATCACAGAGATTCACAAATAATCCATAACCACAACATCCATCAAGTCGCACGCACGAATGCAACATCCAACAAGTCGCACAAGTCCAACATCCAACAAAGTTGCAAAAGGGTCTAACATAACAAAGTTACATCCATTATCCAACAACATGCACCGAGCCACTCACTCGTCCTGTGACCAGTCGCCACCACCGTGGTGTGAGGAGCTCCCTGTCGGCCACGAAGACCACCCGGACGGTCCGACCTGCGGCTGTGGAGAAGGTCCAACTGTCGGAGACGGGTTCGAAGCCGCCGACTGCAGCTGTACGGATAAGCGATCTCATTAGTACCTAAGGGATGGCCGCACAAGCGAAAACAATAGATAGGCTGCCAGTAACTCACCGGAGTCCTTACAGGCGGAAGATCAGGGAGTGGAGGGAGAACAACCGGGGGTGGAGTGAACATCACTTGCAACGGAGGGGGTCTGTAGTTAGGGATCTCCAGGCCCTGAAAGTAGCTGGAAATCGAGGAGGCAAACTGCGTCATCTGTTGCTGGGACTGCTGCTGGAAAGCTAGCATCGCCTGCCGATGGGCCTCCTGTTGGGCCGCCAGCTGCTGCCGATAGGCCTCTTCTCGGGCCGCCTCTCTTGCCTGTTGGGCCGCCTGTTGGGCCCGCATCTCTTCCAGTTGGACCTGCAATATTACACAAGCGATGTTTAAACAATGCATAAAGATTCGGCAACATATGTAAAACCAATGAACGACGAATAGTTACCTGAAGCGCCGCCATCATCTGTGTGGAGCTTGCTCGCCGATGTTGTATGGGGACATCGGAGGAGGTACCGGCACTGCTATCCGAACGACGAACCTCACGAAGGGAGGGAACGGTGGCCGGGTCGATGACGCTGTGAGCAATAAGGTACCGGCCGTGCTGCTTCCCTCCTCCCGTCCTCATCAGGACGTCCGTATCGAGGGGCTCGGTCGACGGGTCGTAGTCGGCACCATGGCGTGTGCGAACCGCCTCGGTGTACTGGACCACCCTATCGTAGACGTTTTGGTTGGTGATGGCGTCGGGCCCCCTCGCCGTGTCGTAGACGTTCTCTGGATCTGTCGCCTTGCCCTGGTGAGACAGGATATAGCCCGTGAACTCGTTGATCACCTGGCCGTCATGCGACTGGGTCTGCGAGGAAAACACAAGGACGATTACACGTAATGAGAATGAATGACTCAATCAATTGAATAAATAAACAAATTGGTGTGAAGGGTACCCATGTGTCCATGTACTCTCCGAGAGAGCGGCACCCTTGGTGGTGTGACGGCCCCGCCTTCGCCTTGGCATATCCAGATTTCTTCCTGCGCGTCTCGTAAGCCTCCGGCGTTCTCCACCCGTCCACAATCGCCTCCCAGCAGTCCATGTGCATTTTGCACCAATCAGCAGGATACTGCATGCATTACAACGTGCATTTAGGTGAGTAAGAAGATGAATTGGAATGAAATTAGAATTATTGTTTCCTACTTACGAGCAAGTAGGCCTCCCTGGGCATGTCAGTTTCGGGCCACTGGATCATCTTCCTCGCATCCGCCTTGTCTAGCTTCTCCTTGAGTACGTTGGCGTGGTAGCTGATGAGGCACTGGACGTGTGCCTCGTAGAACATGTCCTTGAGCCTGATCTGGCAGACCCTGTCCTGTACTACCGACGCCTCATGCTCGTGCCCTGGGTCGCACGTGAAATACTCCTGCATACATATATCATTTATGAGTTGATTATTTCAAGGACATCCAACAAATGCTTAGTAGTGGCAAAGCGGTGCAATGAAGACTCACCCAGAACTCCCTCTTGATCTTGTCGGCAAGGGTGACGTCTCCGTGCACTGCCTTGAAGAAGTCTGGCCAGTGCTGGGGCACTTTATCCCTCCCATCTATGGTGACTAGGCCAGAAAAATTCTTCTTAATCAGGAGGCCCAGAATGCCATTAGGATGGCGTCCACCTCTGTTTCCATCCACACGCTTCCAATTGCTGCACAAGTCATTAAGAAGAACTGTTAATCTTGAAGTTCAATTTTCAACATGGCATATGAACAAGTAAGTGAAAACATGAATGGTTACTTACCTTGGCCCGTCGGGTCGAATCACCGGACGGAAGGCTAGCGTGGGCGCGGCGCTTGGGAGGCGTGTTATCCCACGCCGGTAGGGCCTCCTCGAAGCTGTGGAAGACGAGTCCCCTGATGTCGCCTCGCTCCCGCCCTGGTCGCCCCCGTCCTCGCCGCCGCCGCCCCCGTCCTCGCCGCCCCCGTCCTCGCCGCCCCCGTCCTCACCGCCGACCGGGGCAAACAGGCGTCTGGTAGAGCGAGTTCTACCCCGCATCTCCTCCAAAGTCTCCTCCTCCTCCAACGCCTCCTCCTCCTCTCTCTGGTAGAGCGAGTGGACCTTTCTCACCGGTCTCTTCTGTCGTTGTCTACTTCCGCCCGGCATTTTGTCCTATGCCTGCAATGACAAACATTAAACCAATTAGCACAAATAATCGATAAGTACTTGTAAAGAGATGCAAAATGAACGAAACATAATTGCAAAGTAATAATAATCAGAACAATATAGTATTACATGAACTAGAAACCGAAGTCCTGGTCATCACTATCACCATTGTCATCACCTCCTCCACTGTCATCACAATCACTACCGTCGTCTTCACTATCAATATTATCGAAACCTAAGTCCTCATCATCTCCATTACTCTCCTCACCACCTCTATCGTCCTCAACATTTAGGTTGCGATGAGCCCTCCATCGCTCAAGCATCATTAGGTCCTTAGCATCTTGCACCACTTCACCCTCGTCCTCGTCATCATCGATGACGTTGTCTGCTTCCATGCTCATCAGCGAAAGAATGTCTATCTCCAAACGCCCTTCTAGCCCCTCAGGTTGATAGAACTCTCCGCTATCCGCCTTTGGGTCAAAGTTGTAGTCATCATCGATTGGGACAGGCGCTTTACCGCGTGGCGATACCGATTGCACAAGGTACCAACCCGTAAGCCTCTCGTCTTTTTGGCACGCCCATGGGAGATAATAAACTTGCCTGGCCTGCTGAGCCACAATATAGACATCGTCTCCACTATAGACGGAATCCTGTCGAATTTCGACTAGCCCAATGTCATCGGCTCTTCTCATGACATGAGGATCGAACCATTGGCATTTGAACACCACTGGCTTAAGAGCTTTGGGGCCCAGGAAGTCGAGCTGGTATATTTCTTCGACTATGCCATAATAGTCGAGATCATCGTTGCCGGGCGTACAAACTCCTGTGCACGTGGTCTTTCGGCCGGGCCGACTCTCCTCGTAGCTTCTCGTGCGAAAGCGATAGCCATTCACATCATAAACGGTGAATGCATTGACCCTAGTGCTGAAGCCACATGCAACCTGTCTCAATTCAGCACTCATTTCTCTATCTGTGCGTGCCTGCAAGGTGAGGCCACGTAGATCGTTACATTACTCGCTCATACGAGCAACTCAAAGATGGAACGAGGTAAGTTGGATTGTACCTTTGTACACAACCACCCAATAAAATCGGGCCTGGCAGTGTTGAGGAAATGGTCTTCTTCTTGGTTGGTAGGAGGCGTATTCCTTTTTCAGAATTGCCTAATGAACTCCCTGAAAAAACAAGAGGTGAAAGGGGTTGGACCAATAGGTGGAGGATATTGACTACGTATGTAATAAGTTCTTTGAGAACTTACATTCGATAAGAAACCACTTCGTCAAGGTTCATCAACAGGTAGAGTGTGATGGTGCGAAACTCAGGTGGTTGCAATGTCTTGGGGGTACCTGCGCTGCCCCTTCCGAGTTGCCCTTTGAAAAGGCTCAGAGTCGATAAATTCTCGTCCTCGTTGTAACGAGGGAGTGGGTTCATGTTGGGAAGGTTCTCGGTATAGTACGCCTTTGTGAAGTTCGACACCTCCTCCACTCTTGCTGCCTCCGCCACAGAAGCCTCAATTTTGGCTTTATTCCTACACTTTTTTCGAAGAATCTTTTGACACCTCTCGATTGGATAGCACCAACGGGCCTACACAGGACCCCCCAGCCGTGCCTCACGCGGTAGGTGCAGTATCAGATGCTGCATCGGCAGGAAGAAGCCGGGTGGAAAGATCATCTCCAACTTGCAGATCAGCAGAGGTGCAAGTTTCTCCAGGTCACGAATCACTTCCCGAGATAATTCCCTGGCACAAAGCTGGCGGAAGAAATAGCTCAACTCTGCCAGAACGCGCCACACTGGCTCGGGGAGGTATCCACGGGTCATCGCAGGAAGGAGTCGCTCAATCCATATGTGGAAGTCATGACTCTTCATCCCCAAGACTTTGCCAGTCTTAGGGTTCACTCCCCTGCTCAGATTCACCGCATACCCATCAGGGAACAATAACGTCTTCATCCACTCAAACACTTCCTTCCTGTCGGCCCTTTTCAGGATGTAATCGGCCGAGCCCCTTCTCCAAGTCTTGCCGGGCGCAGGGGTCTTCATCACTAGCTTTGGTCTGTCGCAGATCGCCTCCACATCCAGTCTAGCCTTAACGTTGTCCTTTGACTTCTGTTTTATGTCCATGAGTGTTCCCCAAAGTGCCTCGGCGATATTTTTTTCTGTGTGCATCACATCGATGTTGTGTGGAAGGAGGAGGTGCTTGAAGTAGGGGAGCCTAGTCAAGCCCGATATATGTGTCCACATGTGTTGCTGACCATATCCAATAAAGCCACCCTTGTCTTTGTCGATTTTGAGAGCCTCTAACTCGGCAAGGACCTGTTCACTGCTCATAATCTGAGGAATAGGGTCAGTGACTTCAAGACCTTTCGTGAAGTGTTGGGTGTCACGTCTCAATGCATGGTTCTCAGGCAGGAATTGACGATGTTTGTCAAACAAAGAGTACTTGCCACCCTTCTTCAGCCAGGTGAACATCACAGAATCCTTGCATACTGGGCAAGGGAACTTTCCGTGAACACACCACCCACAAAATATGCCATACGCCAGGAAGTCATGCATTGAGTACTGATACCATACATGCATTGTGAAGTTCTTCTTTGTAGCTCGGTCGTACGTCCGTACCCCCTTTTCCCAAGCATGCTCCAATTCATCCCACAGTGGCTGCATGAACACACCCATATTGTTGCCCGGGTGTCCAGGTATTATCAGCGACAATAACACGTTCTTGGGTTCAAACATGACGCCGGGGGGAAGATTGAGGGGGATCACGAACACGGGCCAACAAGTGTACGGGGCCGCATGTGTTCCATACGGGTTGAACCCATCTGTTGCTATCGCTACACGTACATTCCGAGCGTCCCTAGCTTTCTCAGGATACTGTTCGTCAAAGTACTGCCATGCCTCAGCATCCGCTGGGTGTACCATCTTGTCACTGTATCTTTTGCCATCCTTGTGCCATGTCATCTGCTTCGCCAACTCCTCTGTCATGAACATCCGTTGGAGCCTCGGTGTGAGTGGAAGGTACCGTACGACCATCTCGGGGATCTTAGACTGTTCCTTCTTGCCATCAATAACGTCCACCTCCACATACCTAGAGGCTTTGCACTTTGGACAGTGCGTTGCTGCCACCAGTTCAATGCCCCTAAATAGGACACACCCGTTACGGCAAGCATGGATCGACTCATATGGCATCTTAAGTGCACGGAGGAGCTTCACTGACTCGTACGTGCTCTTCGGCAGCGTGTGGTCATTCGGAAGCATTGTGCCGATCACTTTCAACATGAGATTAAAGCCGTCTTGGTTCAGGCTCAACTGCGACTTCAACCCTAGAAGACGTCCAATGGCATCCAGTTGGGACATTGTTGTCTTCTCATGAAGAGGCTTCTGTGCCGAAGACATCATTTCATAGAACGCCTTTGCGGTTTCCTCTGGATCCTCCTCCACCAATCCTTCATTGCAACGTGCCTCGTTATAGTCTACCACCATGTCGACCACCCCGGCATCTCCATCAAACTCCTCGAGGCATGCTCTCACCTCCTCCTCTCTAACATTCGCTTTCGCTTCACCATGGAAGATCCACCTCTCGTAGTTTTCCACAAATCCATGCTTCACAAGATCTTTGTATATCTCCATCTCTACTTTTCTTTTTTGGTTCTTACAGTCTTTGCAGGGACACAGCGTCCGATCGGACCCATGAGCAGCCGGGCCAAATGCTTGCTGCAGGAATTGATTGGTCCCGTGAACCCATTCAGCGCTCTTCCTCTTTTCTGTCCAGCCTGTGTACATCCACTCACGGCCAGCCATCTTCTGTCATACGCCAATGTATGTGAGTAATAAAACCAGCATTTGCACGAAGGCCGACATTCGCAAACGGCACGAAGGCCGACATTCAAGACAGTCCTTATACCTTCGGTGGTGGCGAGGCGTGCACGCGGAGAACGGGACGAGACGTTGCTGCGGAGGCACCACCTCCCCTTCACTCCATCTCCCCCTCGGCCTCCTTCCTCCTCTCCTTCCTCGCCTCGCCGGCCTCCTCCTTCCTCTAGCCTTCTCCTTCTTCCTTTCCTCCTCCTCCTTCTCCTTCTTCTTCCTTCTCTTTCTCCTCCTTCTTCCTCCCTCCTTCCTCCTCTTTTCCTTCTCCTTCTCTTCCCCTTCCTCCTTCCTCCTCCCTGCTCCTCTTCCTCCTTCCTCGGGGCGCGGTGGCACTGGGGGGTGGGGCGGTGGCGGCGGGGCCGGCGGCCGGGGCGGGCCGGGGAGGGGCCCGGCGGCGGCCGGGGGAGGAGCCGCGGGCCGGCACCAGGGCGGCGGGCCGGCGGGGGCAGGGAGGGGACGGACGGACGGCGCGGGTGCGGCGGGGGAGCGGGGAGGGGCGGCCGCGGGCGCGCGGCGGGGTGGGCCGGGGGCGTGGAGGGGAGCGGGACGCGGGCGCGCGGCTTACGGCAGATCCGGGCCCGGGGTGCGGCGCGGCGGGCGGCGGGGCGGCCGACGGCGGCGGCGGTGGTGTGCGTGCGTGTGGTGTGCGTGCGGGTGTGTGCGTGCGCGCGGCCGGCCGATTTAGGGATTGGGGATTTTTGCTTTTTTATTTTTTTTCGGAAAATTCCTTTGCCGACTGCCTCGATAGACAGTCGGCAAAGCAGGCCTCTTTGCCGACTGCCAGATCAGCGGCAGTCGGCAAAGAGGCCCTTTGCCGACTGTCCCAGCTGGCAATCGGCAAAGTATTAATTTTTTTTGAATTTTGGTTTCAAACTTTTTTTGACCCATATATATTGTTTAAGAGTACATGTTCAAATTTGGAGCCTTTTTACAAAAGTTTACTATATTTCGCTCATTTTTTTTATTTACTTGAATTTTTTCGCACTGTGATCACATGCGCATATGTCTAGGTTTTGGACATTCGACATCGCAACGTGCTCCAAACTTCTTCAAATTTTTATAAAATATTTGTAAAAAGGCTCCAAATATTTATAAAAAGGCTCCAAATTTTTGTAAATTTGGAAAAATTCAAGTAAATAAAAAAATGAACGAAATATAGTAAACTTTTGTAAAAAGGCTCCAAATTTGAACATGTACTCTTAAACAATATATGGGTCAAAAAAAAAGTTTGAAACCAAAATTCAAAAAAAAAATTAATACTTTGCCGACTGCCAGCTAGGGCACTCGGCAAAGGGCATCTTTGCCGACTGCCGCTGATCTGGCAGTCGGCAAAGAGGCCTGCTTTGCCGACTGCCAAACGGCGTGACAGTCGGCAAAGAAGACGGAGACGGACGCCATCCCGACGCTTGCAAGGTATGCCGACTGCTTCCCTTCGCCGACTGCCGGGAGCAAGCTGGCAGTCGGCAAAAACTGTCTTTGCCGACTGCCTTTCTTTGCCAGCTGCTCGGAGCAGGCTGGCAGTCGGCAAAGATTTTCTTTGCCGACTGCCTTTCTTTGCCAACTGTTTTGACTTCTGCAGTCGGCAAAGATGCTAGCAGGCGGCAAAAACCCTGTTTCCCGTAGTGAATTATATTACCTAGGCAATATTGAAGAGCCAAAACCACTGCCCATTTTTTTTTGTCTAGCCTCCACTAACCACCTAAGCACTTAGAGCATCTCCAACAGTTCCCTAAATATTTCTTCTAAAATGTCTATATTTTCCAACTCCTAAAAGGGTATTGGGAAGAAAAAAGAAGGCAATCTCCAAAAGTTTGTAATATTTCACTTCTAAAAATCAAATTTTGTCTAGTTGGTTTGTTTCGTAGCCTTTTTCTGCGTGGATTTCTTCGTGGTTGTGTACGCTGCCATAGTCTCCATCCTCGGCGGGCCGGAGGGGTGAGCGAGGAAAGATCGATTGCATGGTGTAGCTGCAACAGCACATCTCGATTCTCAACCTGAGGAAAAACATCGTATGGAGCACGCTCACGGGGAGACGTCACAGAACGCAGAATCGAGTCTCGCAATCGCAGCCACGGGCACGAGCGCCGTTCCAGCCGGTTCTGTGGTCACTCGCCATGGGCGTTCGTGTCCGTGGCCATTCACCATGGCAGCACCACGAGAAGGCCTCGAGGGACCCCTTCCATGTATCTCCGATGCTCTACTACGAAGTAGCAGTATATCTGCATCCGTCTCCGGTCTTCAAATCAGCGAGCGATGAAGGAGCCGCCGCGAAGGAACTTGTGACAAAACTGTCCACGTGACTCGCGGGAAAAAGGATCCGCGCTCCTCCTACTACGCGTAAAGTTACGCGGAATGGAGAGGAATTTTCCAAGTGCGTATATTTTAGGAGGAAGTATTAGGAGTTGTTGGAAATGGATTTTTTTTCTCAATCTTTCTAAAAGTCAAAGATTATGAGTGGATTTAGGGAACTCTTGGAGAGGCTTGCGGATAACAGAACAAAACTAAGTACAACGTTGCTTCCAATATGATTAAACAGAAGCCGTGTCAAATATAACAACGGTGCAACCCAAATTGACTCATCAGGAGTACAACGTATGTAATGAGATAAATCGGAGTCTTAATTGAGAGGCCACAGTCATGTCGCCGCAGGAACTAGAAGAAAATTATGGTTCCAGACTTCCAGTTCCAGCCACCACCAGAGTCCGGAACCGAGCTCACACGCCCGCAGGGCTGTGTGACACCGTCCCCGCTGCTCCTCCCTTCCCAATGCATGCTCGTGCGGATGACGGCCGGACGCGGCCTGGCGTTCTACTGCATCGTCGCCGTGATGTGCGACAGCCTTCCCAAACAAGATACCGTACATCTACATCTTGTGCGTGCGGTACAACTCCCAGCTTGGCAAAAGGGTCCAATCTCCATCGGTGTGGCGGCCGAGCCGAGAGATAGCCCCCACCATCCTATTCGAGTTTTGTCGGGCG
The DNA here is from genome assembly GCA_038502445.1 of Eremochloa ophiuroides. Classification (NCBI taxonomy): domain Eukaryota; kingdom Viridiplantae; phylum Streptophyta; class Magnoliopsida; order Poales; family Poaceae; genus Eremochloa; species Eremochloa ophiuroides. The sequence goes on from JAHLJS010000006.1 coordinate 62,729,099, forward strand.
CTCGACGTCCCTGGGCAGTGCGGTTCACATCACCGAGGGGATGAGCTCGTCAATGAGGTTGAATGAGCGCGATAACACAAGCCGATTTGACAAGGCAAGCGCACGCACGACATGGCCTATTGGGACGGTCGCTCGACCACCACAGCAGTGGAAGTAGAAGACTTTATTTTTAGGGGAGGCAAGACTTTTTTTTTAGGGGATGAGCGCTACTAAAGCCGTCTAAAATGCAGAATTTTATCAAATCAGTTTTCCGTGCCACTAATGTACTATCAACCTGCCATCAGTACATGTTTGTTTTGCTTAAAACATGGCCCAAAGCTGCTGTACATGCTTACCCCTCGTTTCCTAACGCTAGGAGTGTTTTTTTTTCACAGGCAAGTCCACATTATAACTGATTATTGCAGCTAAACACTATACAGTATGTGCCCATCTCCTTAAGTATCAAACAAGTCAATACATAACGAGGAGTTTTTCTCCAGGTTGTCATGTACTACATCTACCTGGGAATCGGAACTGCAGTTTCTTCCTTTCTCCGTAAGTATTAAAAAAAATCAATATATACTATATATTATGTGTATTTGGACTTGGACTACATGCACATAACTAGAATGAATAAATGTTGTCCAATAGCTATAGAATAGGAAAGTTTCGTTATGGTAGCCCATTCACAAACATCCCACGAGTACAAAATGGTCACTGCCAAGTGCCACCAATGGAATGCTTGGCTATTCCCACTGTCCAAACTTGAAGCATTTGCCTTCCAATATTTTTCAGTTATTCACATTACTACCAAAACATACACACTTCACTACTTGGATGGTTTCAAGCATGAAAAGATGGCACGGGGTTTACTACAATTAGAAACAAAGGGCGTGTTTGGTTTGAGGGGTGAGGTGCATCTCATCCCTTACATTTTTTATTTGGTTTGGGGAATAGATGGGTTAAGCCATCGTCAACTCATTCGTCACAAGTTAATAATTAGTATATGCATAAGGAATAGATTGATTCCACCAAAATTCATCGGATGAACTCATGATGCACAATTTTACGAAGCACATGGTGATTCCAACCAGGTAGAGAACGAACTTTGTAGCAGCTAAAATTGATAACTCTGTTTAGTTGGATTAGCAGAATCCCAAACGATTGGCTGAAACATTTACCTGCTCCAGAGGTATCATGCTGGACAGTGGCTGGAGAAAGGCAGTCAACACGGCTGCGATCATTATACCTTGAAGCTGTTCTGAGGCAAGACATTGCATTCTTTGATGTGGAGATGACAACTGCAGAAGGAGCTTCAAGAATGTCTGCGGACACTGTACTCATCCAAGACGCCCTCGGTGAGAAGGTAGGAATTCATTATTGCTTTGACAAAAGAAACAAAAATATGTCTAACTTCCAGTAACGGGTCTGGGTCTTTCATGTCTAGAAGAACACTAAAAAACCTGGTTCTCATGTTAAGGTAGGGAAGTACATACAGCTTTTGACAACCTTCATCGGTGGCTTTATCATTGGATTCATCAGAGGCTGGATGCTGGCCCTTGTTGTGCTCTCGTGCATACCACCAAGCATTTTATCCTTTGCAGCAGTCTCCCGATTGCGAGCTCAAATATCTCAAAAGAGGCAAGAATCATATGAAGATGCAGGGAATATTGTCGAGCAAACCATTGGAGCAATAAGAACAGTGGGTGATTCTAATATTTTTTTAAATACAAATTAATGCTGACAATAGGTGTTTGCAACTATTCAATATCAATAACATCTCAAAAACAGGTTGTATCTTTCAATGGTGAGAAGAAAGCAATTACAATGTACAATAATCACATAAAAAAGGCATACAAGGCTACTCGCATGGAAGGGATTGTCACTGGTCTTGGAATAGGTTGCGTATTTTTTGTTGTCTTCTGCAGTTACTCTCTAGCTTTCTGGTATGGCGCCAAGTTAATCATCGGCAAAGGATATACTGGAGGGCAGGTCATCAATATCGTATTTGCAATTTTAACTGGCTCAATGTGAGTTTTGTAACTGCGAACTACATATGTAATAAATGACAGTAAAAAAATACTATTAAGACTCTTTGATTGAAATCGAATTGATATTTGATATTTCATATTCTAACATTAAGGTTTGATTATTTGGGAACAGAGCTATAGGTAATGCATCGCCATCTATTTCTGCAATTGCAGAAGGGCAATCTGCAGCACAAAGATTGTTTGAAATTATCAACAGGAAACCAAATATTGACATTACCAACACTTCCGGAATAGTATTAGAAGATATTGAGGGAGAGGTTGAGCTCAAGGATGTGTTCTTTAGGTACCCTGCAAGGCCTGAGCACTTGATACTTGATGGCCTGTGCCTGCAAGTACCTAGTGGTACCACAATGGCTATAGTTGGGGAGAGTGGAAGTGGTAAATCAACAGTGATTAGTCTGGTGGAGAGATTTTATGACCCAGAGGCTGGTGAAGTGTTGGTAGATGGAGTGAACATCAAAAGTCTGCAGCTCCAATGGTTAAGAGGAAAGATAAGCCTTGTCAGCCAAGAACCATTGCTTTTTATGACCTCCATCAAGGATAACATAAGCTATGGTAAAGCGGATGCTACAATCGAAGAGATCAAGAGAGCAGCTGACCTTGCAAATGCATCAACCTTCATTGAAAAGCTGCCTGATGTACTTTGAGAAACACTACTTATTTATGTATCTTACTCAAGTTTCTGGCAATTAATATCTTGTCTTCCGCTTCATACAGGCATACGAGACAATGGTTGGTCAGCGTGGTTCTCAGCTTTCTGGGGGGCAAAAGCAAAGGATTGCCATTGCAAGAGCAATCCTCAAAAATCCAAAAATCCTTCTTTTGGACGAAGCTACAAGTGCTTTAGATGTAGAGTCTGAAAGGGTAGTTCAAGAAGCACTAAATAGGATCATGGTAGGGAGAACTACACTCATTGTTGCTCACCGCCTGAGCACCATCAGGAGTGCAGACTGCATAGCAGTAGTTCATCAAGGGAAAGTAGTTGAACGAGGTAAGTGACTCTTCGACACTATTTTGTTTTTTTAATCCTTAGAAGCAATCAATCAGTGTGAAAAAATAGAGGTAGTTCAATTCAGTTTTTTGGAACCAGTTAACCAATTGACACGTCATACAGGTGTCCACGACAAGCTAATTAAGGATCCTGATGCAGCTTATTCTCAGCTTATTAGGTTACAACAGGCACATGCTAAAGAAAAGCATGAGGTTCCAAATATTGGCATGTCAGGTTCAATCTATAAGAGTAGAAGTTTATCTTTGGAAGAATCAATAGGCAGAGATTCTCCCAGGAACAAAGGACATCATTCCTACACAAAAACCACTGGGCTGTCTGAAGAATTGAACATGCAAGATTTTACAGACAGAAAGGAACACCAGGAATATGGTGATAGTAAGGCTCCTAAGAAAGCACCAATTGGACGACTAATCAAACTTAATAAGCCAGAAGCACCAGTTCTCTTATTAGCTGCTATAGCTGCCTTTGTGCATGGTCTTATGTTCCCATCGTTCAGTGTAATGATGTCTGGCGGTATAAGAACTTTCTACTATCCACCACACCAACTTCGAAAAGATTCTCAGTTTTGGGCATTGATCTGCCTTCTGTTCGCAGTCATTTCCCTGATTTCAATCCAACTGGAATACTTTCTATTTGGGGTCGCTGGTGGGAAACTTATACAACGTGTCCGCTCTTTGTCTTTCCAGAGCATAGTACATCAAGAAACTGCTTGGTTTGATGACCCTTCAAATTCTAGGTTTTCCTACTTAAACATTTTTTTTCCCAAATTTCATATATTTGTCTACAACTGTTTGGACATCAATTTTACTGTTTCGTTTTATAGTGGGGCACTTGGCGCAAGACTCTATATTGATGCTTTGAACATCCGACGCCTCGTTGGAGATAACTTGGCCATACTAGTGCAGTGTATAGTAACACTAGTAGCTGGTTTTTCCATAGCATTTGCTTCTGACTGGAAGCTGACGCTGATCATCATATGTGTGATTCCTATAATGGGCTCACAAAATTATATTCAAGTGAAATTCTTGAAAGGGTTCAGTGAAGATGCTAAGGTGAAAATATTGAATTTCCTGCAGTGAACATAATCGTCTTAATGTTTAAAAAAGCTAAGCATACCTGATACTTTTCAAAATAGATGATATGTGCAATCTTTTTAGACAGCATACAGTTTTGCATATATATTTGAAGTTTATAATTAACAAAAATTAAGTAAAGATTTAATGTCGATCAAAAGTTTCACCTAACAACTAATTGCAACAGGTGATGTATGAAGAAGCAAGTCAAGTCGTAACTGAGGCAATTGGTAGTATTCGAACCGTGGCATCTTTTTGTGCAGAGAAGAGGGTTATTACATCATACATCCAAAAATGCCAAGCTCCAATGAAACAGGGCATTAGAAGTGGAATGGTTGGAGGCCTTGGTTTCAGTTTCTCAAACTTAATGATGTATCTCACATATGCTCTTTGTTTCTATGTTGGTGCACTGTACATACATGAAGGAAAATCAACTTTTAAAGACGTTTTTAGGGTAAGGGATTAGCATTAGGGAACATTTAAATAACATCATTTTGTTTATTGACTGACTAACTTAATCTGGTAACTGGCAGGTCTATTTTGCTTTGATTTTCACAGCTTTTGGAGTTTCCCAAACTAGTGCAATGGCAACAGATTCAACAAAAGCCCAGGAATCAACAACTTCCATACTAGCTATTATAGACAGGAGGTCTAAAATCAACTCGATTAGTGATGAAGGCGTGATTCTAGAAAAAGTTGATGGCAATATAGATCTCAGACATGTAATCTTCAAATACCCATGCCGCCCAGACGTCCAAGTGCTCAGCGACTTTACTTTGGTCATTCCAGCCAGAAAGGTACTGTTTGTTCGATGCTTTTCATAGTTATAATTCATAAGTTGTTTGACTGGAGAGGGTAGTTAGTTATTCATTGATCTTCGAAAGAAATAGGGGATGTGAACAGGGACTGGGGTGGTTGATCTTGCTAGGTTAGTACCAAGTTAGACCATGCTAGACACTTTACAAAAGCGTCATGGCAATTCTTGAACAGCTTAATTTCAACAACAGTATAATAGGAAAATATGAGATATTGGCTGCAAATACAGTAACCGTTTGCTACTTTGCTCAGGTAAGGAGTGATCAATTCATCTTAATCCTTAACATAAGTTTCACAAAAGTTGTATATAGGTGGTACAAAATACATTTAACATTCTGCAAAATTTCAAGTACAAACTCCATTTTCACAAGGAGTACAAAAGGCAGAATATATAAGATGAAAGTAACAAAAAAAAAAAGATTTACTATGAATTAAGGGTTTTTCCTTGCTTTTTTATCTCTTTAGAATGCTTGGTTGCCCACAATATCTGCTTCTTACTCTTTGAATTTATTCTATTGACGCACATGTGATTCAATGAGATAAGAACAACTGGAGTTCTAAATACTTAATTGAAAGGCAGAGCTCCTGCCATTTGTGTTCAAAAAGTGCTGGATACTTCCGGTCAATGAAAATAAGCCTGAAAAGAATGGAAATTAGCTCTTGTTTTCACATTTTCCTCTATGATTTGTACTGATGAACTTAAAACTATTTTTCATATGCAGACTGTTGCACTTGTTGGAGAGAGTGGTAGTGGCAAGTCAACAATAATTGCTTTGCTCGAGCGATTCTATGACCCAGATTCTGGCACAATCTCACTAGATGGAACAGAACTCAAAAAACTAAAGGTGAGATGGTTAAGAGACCAAATGGGGCTAGTGAGCCAAGAACCTGTACTTTTCAAAGACACAATTCACGCCAACATATCATATGGAAAACAAGGAGAAGTAAGAGAGGACGAGATTTTTGCTGCTGCCAAGGCAGCCAATGCTCATGAGTTCATTTCTAGCTTGCCTCAGGGATATAGCACTATTGTCGGCGAGAGAGGAACACAGCTCTCTGGAGGCCAAAAACAACGGGTTGCTATTGCAAGGGCCATCTTGAAGGACCCAAAAATACTTCTACTTGACGAGGCAACAAGTGCCCTGGATGCTGAAGCAGAGCGTATTGTTCAAGATGCGTTAGACCAAGTGATGGTCAGCAGGACCACCATTGTTGTGGCGCACCGACTGTCCACGATCAAAGGGGCAGATATAATTGCAGTCATCAAAGATGGCAAGGTTGCTGAGAAGGGAAAGCATGAATACCTCGTGGGCAACAAGGGTGGAGTTTATGCATCGCTGGTAGAACTACACTCGACGTCAGCATAAAGATATATGGGGACTTTGATGGATTATTTGGTATTACAAGGGGAGTGTTTGCAGTAGTAGGTAGTCATGCAACGGAAACAAATCCATGAAACTTATCAATTCACACTGCTGGTTTGTTATAGATCAGCTTTATCCTAAACTCCATGTCGACAAAGATAGCATTGGCATCATCGTATTTCATATGCTGCAGTGCACTTGATTATCAATAAATTAATGGTAAAAGGCCAAACAAATCGGCCTAATCACTGAACTATTACGAGCAGAATCATTTCTACTATTCCAGAGCACAAGACATGTCAAATACACTACAATTGTACCCATTGGAAAGAATAAACTCGGATCAAATGCAGGTATCGAGAACTGAAACCGGCTTACCTTTCGTGCACCGAGGTCCCCCTTTTGGTCGTCATGATCCAACCGACGCTAGCGGCTAGCCTAGATGGGAAGGCCGTACCAATGCCCACTGGCGCGGCCGCCACACCTGGCTGCTGGCGTTAGAGAGCCACCTCGCTTCCTTTACGCTCCCCACCAGCGAAGACACAATAGCCGCCGCCGCCGTTCCATAGCTACGCCGCCGCGTGCCTTCACCGTTCTACCGTCCGAAAACAAAATCAACGGCGTATTATTAGGCGGGCCGACCGCCCTACCTCCCCTCGGGCGGGATCCGCTCCCCCCTCGAGCGGCGCACCTGCCCCTCGACTGCCGACCGGCGACGCCCAAGCTCGAGAAGTCCGAGGTTGAAGATAGAAAGCGAGTCAGAGACGACGACAGGAGTGGGCTGTTACGTTATATGGGCCAACGGCCATCTCCACTCTCTCGCATGGGCCTCGTTTGGACTATAGGGCCGGCCGGCTTGTGCTTCACCAGAGTTGCTGAGCGCGGAGTGACCGGGAAGGAGGTGCTGAGAGCCAAACAGGGAGGAGGTGACCGGCGGTGCTGCATGCGATCTCGGCCGATAGCGGCGGGGCCGCGGCTGCACGACCGTGCGGAGGATCTGGAGGCAAATATAGCAGCTATATATGCCTGTATCCGGTTAGTGCTACCCTGATCTTCTGGTTTAGTAAATCATTGCCTAGACCTAGGGCATTTTTATTTAATCTTGTACATCCAATTCTCACTATAGCAATGCGGATTTGTATTTGAGTTCAGTAGAGAATATATACCGTTGAGTCTCGTTTTTATATTTTTATATGGTTTATTTACTATTCATTTAGTGACCCATTTGAATGACCCTTCACCTACCACATAATTTTAGTTTCGACTTCTAAAATTACAAGCAATTGAATTCTGACCAAATACTATACTTGTACAAATGCACAAACGATATAAAGATACATCATCCTATTCAGATTTTGAGCGGAGCTCTACTAGTGAAGCATAGGCTCCACCCTTGATACGCATCAGGGCTTCGTGCCTTCCCTTCTCTGCAATCTTGCCTTCCTTGAGGACAGCAATCATGTCAGCCCCTTTGATCGTGGAGAGGCGATGTGCCACCACAATGGTGGTACGACTGACCATGACTCGGTCCAATGCGTCTTGAACAATGCGCTCTGATTCCGCATCAAGGGCACTGGTTGCCTCATCAAGGAGTAGTATCTTTGGATCCTTGATTATGGCCCTTGCAATAGCTACTCGTTGTTTCTGCCCACCAGATAGCTGAATTCCTTTCTCGCCTACCATGGTGTCATATCCTTGAGGTAAGCTTGATATGAACTCATGGGCATTGGCTGCCTTGGCTACTGCCATTACCTCTTCCTCTGTTACATCACCATGTTTCCCATATGTTATGTTGGCACGAATTGTGTCATTGAAAAGCACTGGCTCCTGGCCCACCAGCCCCATTTGATCCCTTAGCCAGCTTACTTTTAAGCTCTTAATTTCAACACCATCTAGTGATATTCTACCAGAATCAGCATCATAGAAACGCTCTAATAAAGCAATTATTGTGGACTTGCCACTACCACTCTCTCCAACAAGTGCCACTGTCTGCAAAAGGAATGGAAATATTGCATCACACAGAGCTTGGCAAATATCAGATGTGAAATAAACAAGCTAAAGTTACATATGTTATGTTACTAGAACTAGATACATTTCATCCAATCATTGGGGGGTGGGGGGGGGGGGGGGGGGCAATGGTACTGCAAGACAATGAACAATAGATGGTAAATGGCTGCAAGGTTAATTGTACCTTTCCAGAAGGAATGCGCAAGGTAAAGTCACTGAATATCTGGACATCAGGGCGTGATGGGTACTTGAAACTGACATTGTTGAAATCAATATTGCCAGTGACATTCTCCAGTGTCACCCCATCCTCGCTATGTGAGTCAATTTTTGAATCCCTATCAAGAATACTGAAAATGGAAATAGCAGAATCCCTTGCTTTTGTTGCATCAGAAGCCAGTGCACTTGCCTGTGAAACCCCAATAGCTGCCAAAACTAATGCGAAGAAAGCCTGGAAAACATCCAACCAGTTAGTGAATGCTTTATAAAGTAATACTAGTGCACTAATTTGTAACTAGAAAGTACTAATAGGTAACTAGGTATCTTACCTTAAAAACATCTGGAAAAGTAGTTTTCCCCTGACGTACAAACTGTGCACCAACATAGAAACAAAGACCATATGTAAAATACAACATTAAAAATGACAATCCATAACCAAGTCCTCCAACAATTCCACTTCGAATTCCCTGTTTCCTTAGTGCTTCACATTTCTCATTGTATGTTGTGACCACTTTTTTCTCTGCACAGAACGATGCGACAGTTCTGATACTGCTAACAGCATCAGTTGCAACTTGGCTAGCATCTTCGTACATCTCCTGCATAGTAAAATCACGTTGGCATGATACAACTCAGGGATCATAAACAGAAAATAAATTTTACAGTTGCAATGCATCACCTTAGCATCTTCGCTAAACCCCTTCAAGAACTTCACTTGAGCGTAACCCTGTGCACCTACCAAAGGAATCACGCATGTGATGATCAGTGCAAGCCTCCAATCTGCCGCAAAGGCTATGACAAATCCAGTTGTTAATGTAGCTATAGACTGCATTATAAGGGCCAAGTTATCTCCTACTAAGCGCCGGACATTTAACGCATCAACTGAGAGCCTTGTTCCAAGTGCTCCACTGCAAACGATAAATATGACTCTTAGTATTCGTGTAAATCTATATATGTTTATTAGAAAATATATAATAACAAATAAGAACTCTTATCTTACCTGGAATTTGAGGCATTATCAAACCAAGCAATTTCCTGGCGCACAATGCTTTGAAATGACAAAGCACGAATCCGCTCTATCAGCTTGCCCCCAGCAACCGCAAACAAAAAGTATTGTGCTGGGATTGCAATCAAACATATAATGCCCAGAACAACAGCTATCAATGCCCAAAAGCTAGTATCCTTTCGCAGTTTGTCTGGTGGTTCATAAAATGATTTTATAATACCAGACATTAATATACCAAACAATGGGAAAACGACACCATGCACTGATGCTGCTATAGAGCCTAACACAAGAATTGGCATTTCTGGCATGTTAAGCTTAAAAAGTCGTCCGATTGGTGCTTTCTTTAGCACCACAACATCAGAGAGCCCTTCTGTTTTCTCTTCTCCTATGATCCTATCCTCATGTAACTCAACTGATAATCCTAAGGGATTCTTGAAGGAATATCTGTTGCTGTTACCAAAAGAATCTTTATTCATTGACCGTCTAAGTGACAAACTGGTGCTTTTTGATCTGGAATCTTGCACCCCAGAGTCTGCTGTTTTACGCCTTTCATCAGCACGAGTTTCTTGTAGCCTAATAAGCTGAGAGTATGCCCCGTTGGGATCCTTCACCAATGCATCATGAGGTCCTATGTATGAAATTTATGTTAGTGGGATAAATTGGACTACGGCAGCTTGGAAAGGGAAATATTTCAGAAACAAGAAAAAAAAAACATATAAGAGGTTCAGACCTTTTTCAACTATTTTCCCTTGACGAAGTACTGTTATGCAGTCAACATTCCTTACGGTGCTCAAACGATGAGCAACAACAAGCGTGGTCCTTTCCACCATTATCCTATTCAGTGCCTCTTGAACTATACGCTCAGATTCCACATCCAATGCACTTGTTGCTTCATCGAGCAAAAGTATTTTTGGGTCTTTAAGGATGGCTCTTGCGATTGCAATTCTTTGCTTTTGTCCTCCAGAAAGCTGTGTGCCACGCTGTCCAACCATTGTATCATAACCCTGGTTTGTCAAGAAAATGTTGTTAGCTGCTTATTAGTATATAGTATCAAGAAATTATTGGAAAATTAAAAAAAAAAAATCTTCCATACATCCGGCAGCTTATCAATGAAGTTTGCTGCATTTGCAAGCTCAGCTGCCCTCCTGACCTCTTCAATTGTCGCGTCTCCTTTACCATACATTATGTTATCTTTAATGGACGTCATGAAAAGCAGTGGTTCTTGACTGACCAGACTGATCTTCTCTCTAATCCAACTAAGCCTTAGATTCTTGATGTTAATGCCATCTATCAAAACTTCACCATCATGTGGATCATAGAATCGCTCAACTAGGCTGATGACAGTTGACTTGCCACTTCCACTCTCTCCGACTATGGCCATTGTTGTCCCACTGGCTACTTGCAACGTCAATCCATCTAATATCAATTGGTGTGGTCTTGCAGGGTAGCAAAAGTGAACATCTTTTAGTTCAACATCACCCTTGATATCTTCTAAAACCACACCGCTGGTATCACCTGAATCTATCTCTGGCTTCCTCTCAATCGTTTCAAACAACCTGTATGCTGCAGATTGACCCTGAGCAATTGAAGACACAGAGGGTGTTGCACTACCTAAAGACCTGTTGCAAAAAATTGAATTGTAGCATGTTCAGGACATTATTATACAATGTGCAATAAAGTTAAATTTATTGTTTCTCAATATGGAGTAATAGTTGCATAAGTACTGCTCAGGTGTCATGCCCTGCATGGCTGCATGTGCTTTTTTGAGGAATCTAGGTGATTTCATGAAAGTAGAATTGCGCAGATAGAATTAATTACAACCGTACAAGTACAGAGTGCTTAAGCTGTGCATTTTTGTGTATGTTTTTCAGAAACTCACATTGCACCAGTTAGCACAGCGAACAAAACTGTGATGATCTTCCCACCAGTATATCCTTTATCAATGATTAGCTTTCCGCCATACCAGAAAGCTAGGCCATAGCTGGAGAACAAGATGCAAAAGACAGATCCCATGCCAAAACCATTGATCAAGCCTTCCAAAATATCAATCCTGTATGCCTTCTTTATTAAGTTTTTGTACATTGCAATGGCTTTGTTCTCTCCATTGAAGGAAACTACCTGCATATTGAAACAAGATATAGCTTACTAACTCATAATTTTGCGATATAATTGATGTATTTTGAAATAATTGACATAATTTGAACTCACTGTTCTTATAGCTCCAATAGTCTGTTCAACAGTGTCCCCAGCATCTTCATAAGATGTCAGTTTCTTGCTAGAAATATTTGTTAGAAACTGAGCAGAAACTACACCGGCAATTGCAATTAGTGGTAGTGATGTTAGCATGACGAGGGTGAGGAGCCAGCCTTTTGTGAATGCTATTATAAAACCACCAAAAAAGGTTGATGAGAGTTGTATAAGCTTTCCCGCCTGTAAATGACAATCTAGCATATTCATGAACTTTTCAGCAGCAGCAGCACAAAGTGATAGTGAGACTGGATGCAGAGTGTATGAAAATACAGTTAGCTAGCACAAAAAAACACTAATGGCAATCATCCATTTTGCTAAAAAGGTAAAACAATAATTTCTTCATTCTATCGTGTTTTTGCAGGTATCTGTGCACTTGTTTTTGCAATATATGTTGGGGAAAAAACAAATGTAATACCTTTTCGCCAAGAGCATCCTGAATCACGAGGGTATCACTGGACATCCTAGAAACTGCTTGGCCTGTTGTCAATTCTGTGTCGAAGAATGCAATATCTTGCCTTAAGACCGCGTTGAGGTATAAAGAACGGATTCGAGCTGACTGCCTTTCTCCTGCCGTGGTCCAACACGACACCTCTGGGACAAGTGAAAAGCTGAGCCTTTTAATTCAACTGTACAAGCAGAAGTAGATTCTAACAAAGAAATAGGGTGGAGGAATAATATGCAGCGATTCCTTTTGAGACTGTATGCCTTATTAAAGCATGATGGCATATATTTGACGGATGCCGTAAAGATTAGTTTGGTTGACGAATGTTATATAGTAGTCAATATGAGTAATCTTTATGTCATACAGTTTCATCTGGCTAATTTTTCCTGTATCGTTTTTCTTCAAACTTACGAAGAAATGAGACTACAGCTGCTCCGATGCCCAAGTATACGAAATCCAGAACAACCTGAAGGAAGAAGAACTGGTGTTAAAATTGGGCTGTCCGTCAATGTTGTTCGCTGCAAGTACTACTGCTCAAAGCTACTGGAGCAGGCACCAAAGATGCCACGGCCTGTCTACCATTCCTCGGTGCAGCGCACTGACCTTTCTCACGCTGCGGACGATGTCCTGCGAGGTGCTGTCGCCGAAGGAGTTGATGACGTTGCCGAAGAGGACGGTCATGAGGGGCTCCGCCACGCCGTTGGCCATGGCCCCCACCGTGCCCACCGCCATCAGCAGCAAGTCCAGGCGGTCCGCGTACCTGAACATGCCCAGCAGCGACACCTTCTTCTTCGCCGGCGCCGCCGCCGCACCCTTCTTGTCCTCCTCGTTTTCTTTTCCATTCTGATCGCCGCCGCTGCCACCGGCTCTGCTAGCCGTCGCATCCATGGTGGTGGTGGTGGTGGACTGGTGGTGATCTTGAAGCTAAGCTTGCCGGCGCGCGCGTGCTGCCTGGAATATGTGCGCGCGCTTGAAAAAAAGAACGGGTTCAGTGGGAGCGCTATATATGCGCATTAGTTCTTCTGGTGCGAGGGTGCAGGCGCTCGACTTGTCGCCGCTGATTAGAGCCCGGAAGCGACCCGGAACGATCGTTGATCACGGATAGATAGCGACGGAGAAAGAGAAAACAGAGACCGGTCATACAGGTCAGGCAACAGAGAGCATGCAGTGCAAGGTGCGGTGTATTATGCAAGAAGCATCGGTATCAATTCCACAACACAGGCCCAAGCTGCAAACTAGAATCGTGCTTGTTTCTTTGATTTGAGTTTTTTTTTCAGATGGGATGGTAAAAGCTGAAATCTGAAAGCCGATTTCTTGTGAGGAAAATATTTTTTAGTGTTGAAAAGAAGCCAAATTAAGTTGCTTAGGTCCTGTTTAGTTCTCAAATTTTTTCAAGATTTCCCGTCACATTGAATATTTAGACGCATGCATAGAACATTAAATGTAGGTAAAAAACTAATTGCATAGTTTATATGTAAATGTCGAGACGAATTTTATAAACCTAGTTAATTCATGGTTGAATAAAAATTATCAAATACAAACAGAACTACTATAATACTAGAATCCAAACTTTTTCATCAACTAAACAAGGCCTCAAGCGAACAGAACTGTGTTCACTGTGCTGTGCCTTCATCTCCAAGAAACTGTCCTGGATTACCAAGTGGTAGACTGATAGTACGACTTGTCAACCTTTGACTACCCCAGGCCCAGTCAACCATAGGCATGGACGGATCCGATATACAAGACCTTGGCCCCGTTTAGTTAGTCACTGTAGTGGTTGAAGAATCTTCACCAATAACAGCTTGTTCTTTTGACCAATCAATGCTTATTTTCAGCCATGAAACAGTATTTTTCTCTTATAACAAATCAGCACGAGCGAAATCAGCGCTTATTTTTCAGCCCAAAAGAACAGGCTGTAAGTTTCCAATCATACCCCAGGTAGACTCAAAAGATTCGTCTCGAAAAAACCAGGTAAAAAGTATAAACATGCAACAGCTGTTACTTTATTTAATGCTTCATGCATACGTAAAGAACAATCGATGTGATAGAAAATTTAAAAATTTTTTGCCAACTAAACAGGGCCTTTGTATACCTGCCTAGAGGAGAGATTCAAGAACGGGGGACAGGCTGAGCAGAGCAGTTCAGGTTCCTTGCATGCCAAGCATGCACTAGCCGTAGCTGCAAGTTGGAAAAACCTGGCTGCAGTGTTCACACGTGACGTGAGAGTGAGACTCGCCGGAAGTACTGGGAATCTGGGATCCAGGACTTTGTTCTTTTGATCGATCAGCGTTTATTTTTAGTTATGAAATAATATTTTTTTCTTATAACAAATCAACACGAGCTAAAATCAGCATTTATTTTTAGCCAAAAGAACAGGCTATAGGTCACCCCTGGTCTAGGGTGCGTTTAGTTCATAAAAAGTGAGGTGAAAAGTTATACCACGTGAAGAATCTTCTCTAATAAGTATTGAATCATGATCCAAGTACTCTTCAAAGATTTGTTTCGAGAAAAATATATAAACTGTGTAAACATATAACAGCTGCTACTGTATTTAATGCTCTATAAATGCGTCTAAAGATTTAATGGGATGAGGAATCTGAATAATATTTTTAACTAAACAGGCCTAGGTTGGCAGTCCTCAGGTCCTCTGCCTCGATTATTCCACGGCTTCAGCCCCGCGGACACTATTGGTCCAGCCCACTAGGCTGGGCCCAGGGGATTAAAGAGAAAGCGTGTCGTTGTAACGAGATAGTCATGGGCCGTACGAACAGGCCGTGGCTTAGCATCACCATTCGCCCGAAGCCCAGGAGAGGCGAAGCAAGCAATATGCGAGCGATCGAGAAGCTGAGCAGACACCAGTCACACTCACACCAGCCGGCCAGCCAGTCTCTCTCGGTTAGTATCTACTCGCTAAAGAATTCTCGCTTATCGAAGAGTCAACAAGTTTCTAATTTTAACTAAAGTTATACGAAAAATTACTAATATTTATAATACAAAATAAATATTAAAAAATTAATGATGAAATATATTTTCGTAATAAATTATATTTGAGACATAAATGTTAATATTAATCACTGTAAACTTGGTCAAACTTTAACAAATTTGATAGGCACGAATCTCATAATTGCATCTTTTTGGACGGATGAAGTACAGTAGAGAATTTTAATATAGTTGAAGAAAAATGGACGGCTTACGAGCACTGATCCGACGGCCAGAAAGGAATAGTAACCAAGAGGTACCAATTTTAGAGTAACCAAGAGGTACCTGGTACCTTCTAAATGTTGAGGTTGTAGGTACCTGGCACATATTGAAATTGGTGGGACCAACGTTTAGAAAAAAAGGCATGATAATATTATTTTTGAAATTTTATTATGTAATTAAGGGTAGAATGGTAAATTTATAATAAGAAATAATGTTTTGGCATCACTATAATAAGAAATATTGTTCATGATAACGGAGAGATTATCGAAGTAGAAAATTACATGTGGCCGTCCTTACTTCTGGAAGAGCACTTCCATGTCCTCCAAGCTCCGGCCCTTGGTCTCCGGCAGGCACGTGTACACAAACACAAACATGGCCGCCATCACCGCAGCAAAGAGGAAGAAGCACCCAGGCATGGTGATCGCGTCGGCGAGCGAGATGAACGTCACGCTCACCACGCCGCACGTGAGCTTCTTCACCGCCATGGCCAGGCTCGAGCCCTGCGCGCGGAGCCGCAGCGGCAGGACCTCTGCCCTGTACGCCGACACCACCGACCCGTACCCGATCGAGTACGTGGCCATGACTGCTAGCACCGACGCCAGGCACGCCGCCGTGGCTGCCGGCGCCGGGGACGACGACGACGACGATGACTTTGTGCTCGTGCCTCCTACGTACAGCGTCACGGTGAGGGCGGTGGCGGTCACGGCGACGTACGCCCGCGGTGTGGCAAGGAGGTGCGGGCGCCGGCCGAGCTCGTCGGTGAAGACATGGCCACGAGGATGAAGCAACACTTGACGGCTCCGATGGCGACAGTGGCGCCGAGGATGGTGGAGTTCGACGCCATGCCGACCGCCTTGAAAACCAGTGGGGAGGAAGATGGCGTCGACGCCGGACGCCTGGACGAAGAAATTACCATAATGCTCTTCGACGCATGAATTAAATTAGAAGTAATTTCTTGCCTAGGTACCAAGAGTAACCAAGAGGTGACTACAACCACAGTAAAAGGACTCAGTAGCAGGCAGGAGGGATCATGACGCGGAAGCCGGCGGCGCATCTGCGGGGCGTGGTCGGGGCGACGAGCTGCTGGCGCGAGCCGTGGCGAAGGATAGGGAGGGGCGGCAGCGCGCGGAGGATCTGTAGGCGAATATAGCACCTATATTTGCCTGCATCAGGTTAGTGCTACCCTGATCTTCTGGTTTAGTAAATCATTGCCATTCTTTAATCAATTAATCCTGCGGACCCGGTCCTCACTCTAGCAATGCGGTCATTGCACTTAAGTTCAGTAGAGAATGTATACTGTTGAAGCTCAGTGATGCATTTGAATGTGGTCCCTTAACCTACCACATGATTTTCGTTTCAGCTTCTAAGATTAGGAACAATTGGATTCTGACCAAACACTATACTTGTACAAATGCACAAACGATATGAAGATACAACATCCTATTCAGATTTTGAGCGGAGCTCTACTAGTGAAGCATAGGCTCCACCCTTGATGCGCATCAGTGCTTCATGCCTTCCTTTCTCTACGACCTTGCCTTCCTTGAGGACTGCAATCATGTCAGCGCCTTTGATCGTGGAGAGGCGGTGTGCTACCACAATGGTGGTGCGGCTGACCATGACTCGGTCCAATGCGTCTTGAACAATGCGCTCTGATTCCGCATCAAGGGCACTGGTTGCCTCATCAAGGAGCAGTATCTTTGGATCCTTGATTATGGCCCTTGCAATAGCTACCCGTTGTTTCTGCCCACCAGACAGCTGGATTCCTTTCTCGCCTACCACGGTTTCATATCCTTGAGGCAGGCTTGATATGAACTCATGGGCATTGGCTGCCTTGGCAACAGCCATAACCTCTTCCTCTGTTACATCTCCATGTTTCCCATATGTTATGTTGGCACGAATTGTGTCGTTGAACAGCAGCGGCTCCTGGCCTACTAGCCCCATTCGATCCCTTAGCCAGCTTACTTTTAAGCTCTTAATTTCAACACCATCTAGTGAGATTCTACCAGAATCAGGGTCATAGAAACGCTCCAGTAAAGCAATTATTGTGGACTTGCCACTACCGCTCTCTCCAACAAGTGCCACTGTCTGCAAAAGGAACGAAAATATTACATTACAACTGTTCCAGTGCTTGTGCTACGTTAGGTGTGAAATAAAGAACCTGAAAGTTGCGCATATTACGTCACTAGAACTAGAATATGGTATCAAATTATTTGGGGCAATACTACTTGAACACGGGAGAGTGGTTGCAAGTTCAACTATACCTTTCCGGAAGAAATCTGCAAGGAAAAGTCACTGAATATTTGGACATCAGGGCGTGATGGGTACTTGAAACTGACATTGTTGAAACTGATGTTGCCATTGACATTCTCCAGTGTCATCCCATCATCAATGCTTGAGTCAATTTTTGACTTCCTATCCAGAATACTGAAAATGGAAATAGCTGAATCCCTTGCCTTGGTTGCATCTGAGGCCAGTGCACTTGCCTGTGAAACCCCCAACAGCTGCCAAAACTAAGGCAAAGAAAACCTGGAAAACATCATCAGTATGTGAATAATTGATAATAGCAATACGTTTTGCGTCAAATGGTGACTTGAAATTAGTAGAATTCTTACCCTAAAAACATCTGGAAATGTAGTTTTTCCTTGACGTACAAACTGAGCACCAACATAGAAACAAAGGCCGTAGGTGAAATACAAAATTAAGAATGAGAAGCCATAGCCAAGTCCTCCGACAATTCCACTTCGAATTCCTTGTTTCCTAAGAGCTTCACATTTCTCGTTGTATGTTGTGACTACTCTTTTCTCCGCACAGAAAGATGCTACAGTTCTGATACTACCGACAGCATCTGTTGCAACTTGACTTGCATCTTCATACATCTCCTGCATAATAAAATACATTGTCATGATAAGCAACTCAAGTATCATTAGGAAATATGTTACTCAATAAAACAGAAAATTATTTCTACAGTTGTAGTTCATCACCTTAGCATCTTCGCTAAACCCCTTCAAGAACTTCACTTGAGCATAACCCTGTGCACCCACCAAAGGAATCACACATGTGATGATCAGTGCAAGCCTCCAGTCTGCCGCATAAGCTATAACAAATCCAGTTGTTAATGAAGCTATAGACTGCACTATAAGAGCCAAGTTATCTCCTGCTAAACGCCGGACATTTAACGCGTCAACTGAGAGCCTTGTACCAAGTGCCCCACTGCAATTTTTAAAGATTAGTATTAGTATTGGTGTAAACTTCATATGCTTAGAAAGTATAAGAATAAAAGTCAAACGTTATAATAATACCTAGAATTTGAGGCAGTATCAAACCAAGCGACTTCTTGGCGCACAATACTTTGAAATGACAAAGTACGGATACGCTCTATAAGCTTTCCTCCAGCAACTGCGAACAAAAAATATTCTGCTGGAACTGAAATCAAACTTGCAACTCCCAGAACGACAGATATAAACGCCCAAAAGCTAGTATCCTTTCGCAGCTTATCTGGTGGTTCATAGAACGATTTTATAACACTAGACATCAGTATACCGAATAATGGGAAAATAACTCCATGCACTGCTGCTGCTATAGATCCTAAGAGAAGAATTGGCACTTCAGGTATATTAAGCTTAAAAAGACGCCCAATTGGTGCTTTCTTAAGCAGCACAACATCAGATAGCTCTTCTATTTTCTGTCCACCTGTGATCTGATCTTCATGTAACTCAACTGACAATCCTACGGGGTTCTTGAAGGAATATCTGTTGCTATTACCAAAAGAATCTTTATTCATTGACTGTCTAAGTGACAAACTGGTGCTTTTTGATCTAGAATCTGATACCCCAGAATCTGTTATTTTATTCCTTCCATCGGCACGAGTCTCTTGTAGCCTTATAAGCTGGGAGTAAGCCCCATTGGGATCCTTCACCAATGCATCATGAGGACCTGTATATATAATATGTTTATAAAGCAAATGAATTATCTGAACTTCAGAAAGGAGATTTTTCAGAAAGGAAAAAGTAGTAATAACAAGAATCAAACCTTGTTCAACAATTTTCCCATGGCGAACCACAGTTATGCAGTCAACATTCCTTACTGTGCTCAGACGATGAGCGACAATGAGTGTGGTCCTTTCCACCATTATCCTATTCAGTGCCTCTTGAACTATCCGCTCAGATTCGACATCCAATGCACTTGTTGCTTCATCAAGCAATAGTATTTTTGGATCTTTAAGGATGGCTCTTGCAATTGCAATTCTTTGTTTTTGTCCTCCAGAAAGCTGTGCACCACGTTGCCCAGCCAATGTATCATATCCCTGGTATGTCATGAAAACATCATTAGCTGCCTATTACCATAACTTAGTGTCAAGAAATTCAAATATTCATAAAAAAATCCCGTACATTTGGTAACTTATCGATGAAATTTGCTGCATTTGCAAGCTCAGCTGCTCTCTTGATTTCTTCAAGTGTTGCATCTTCTTTACCATACATTACATTATCTTTAATGGATGTCATGAAGAGCAATGGTTCTTGACTGACCAGACCGATCTTCTCTCTTATCCAACTAAGCCTTAGATTCTTGATATTAATGCCATCTATCAAAACTTCACCATCCTGTGGATCGTAAAATCGTTCGATGACAGTTGATTTGCCACTTCCACTCTCTCCAACTATGGCCATTGTGGTTCCACTGGGTACTTGCAATGACAATCCATTCAATATCAATTGATCAGGTCTTGCAGGGTAGCGAAAGTGAACGTCTTTTATTTCAACATCACCCTTCATATCTTCTAAAACCATACCACTGGTATCACCTGAATCTATCTCTGGCTTCCTCTCAATTGTTTCAAATAATCTGTATGCTGCTGATTGACCCTCCGCAATTGCAGAAACAGAGGGTGTTGCGTTACCTAAAGAACTGTTGCAAGAATTTAATTGTACTAAATACAATAATCAACTTAAATTTAATGTATCTTGCATTCTTGGGATATCATGAAATAGAATTGTGCGGATATAATTAAATACAGATATAGTTATTTTGTGGTTGTTATGTTAGGGTTTCAGAAACTCACGAAGCACCGATTAACACTGCGAACAAAACTGTGATGATTTTCCCACCAGTGTAGCCTTTGTCAACAATTAGCTTTCCACCGTACCAGAAAGCTAAGCCGTAGCTAGAGAACAAGATGCAAAAGACAGATCCCATGCCAAAACCATTAACAAGGCCTTCCATAATGTCAGTCCTGTATGCCTTCTTTATGAATTTTTTGTACATTGCAATGGCTTTGTTCTCTCCGTTGAAGGAAACTACCTATTAAAACAAGACAACTTACGAACCTAGTTTTCTTGGAAAGTAACTGATATACTTTGGAGTAGTTGGAATAATTTGAACTCACTGTTCGTATAGCCCCAATGGTCTGTTCAACTAAGTCCCCAGCATCTCCGTAAGATGCCAGTTTCTTGCTGGAAACCTTGGTTAGAAACTGAGCAGAAACTGCACCGGCGATGGCAATTAGTGGTAGTGATGTTAGCATGACAAGGGTGAGGAGCCAGCCTCTTGTGAATGCTATTACAAAACCACCAAAAAATGCAGAAGATAGTTGTACAAGCTTTCCTGCCTGTAAATGATAATTTAATACATTCATGAATAGTTGAGCATTGGCTGCACAAGGTGAGACGCTTTTTTGTGAGACTTGATGCAGGGTATGAAAATAGACAGTTAGCTTACACAATAGCTA
Source organism: Eremochloa ophiuroides (assembly GCA_038502445.1). NCBI lineage: Eukaryota > Viridiplantae > Streptophyta > Magnoliopsida > Poales > Poaceae > Eremochloa > Eremochloa ophiuroides. The sequence goes on from JAHLJS010000006.1 coordinate 62,750,238, forward strand.
ATTTCCTTCGTCCATTTTGCTGAAAATATAAAGTAAACAATAAAATTGTCTGCTGTATGTCATGCTTTTGCAGGTCTGGGCATTTTTGTTTGCAATATGTGATGGGAAAGTAGATGTAAAATGTAATACCTTCTCTCCAAGGGCATCCTGGATCACAAGGGTATCGCTAGACATCCTAGAAACTGCTTGGCCTGTTGTCAACTCTGTATCGAAGAATGCAATGTCTTGTCTCAGGACTGCATTAAGGTATAACGAACGGATTCGGGCTGACTGCCTTTGTCCTGCCATCGTCCAACATGACACCTCTGGGAGAAGTGAAAATTGAGCCTGTTAATTGAACTGTGTATAGCAGATTCTTAAAAAAAGGATTGTTGCAAGAACGTGCAGCAAATTCCTTCGAGACTGAAAATATCATAAGCATGATTATATTTGAATGCTGTAAAGTTCAGTTTCATTTACAAATGTTATATACTCCCTCCGGCCTGAAGAAGTTTCGTTTTTTTCTTCTATGTATCTAGATACAGTGCATAGCAAAAGACATATCTAGAAAAGCCAACATGTCTTTGTAATTTGGAATGGATGGAGTAGTTTATATGAATAATTCTTATTGTTCATATGTCTACTCTTTCCCTGCACCATTCATTTCCTCACATTCGTAGGTGCTTTGAGTGAATCCGAAAACAGAGTAAAACCTCACTTACGAAGGAATGAGACAACAGCTGCCCCGATGCCCAAATATACGAACTCCAGAACAACCTGAATGAGACAACAACTCCACTTAGATTTTGGCTGTTCGCCAGTGGCCTTTTCAAAATAAAGCCCAGTGTTCAGTCTGATGGATGACTCCAGATTATCACTGACCGGTGAAGAGCAGAGCAGAGCAGAGGTGCGCACTCACCTTGGTGACGCTGCGGAGGATGCTCTGCTCGGTGCTGTCGCCGAAGGAGTCGATGACCCTGCCGAACAGGAGCGTCACGAGGGGCTCCGCCACGCCATTGGCCACGGCCGCCGCAGCGCCCACCGCCATCAGCAGCACGTCCAGCCGGTCCGCGTACCTGAACATGCCAAGCAGCGACACCTTCTTCGCCGGGGCCGTGGCCGCATCCTCCTTCTTCTCCTGCTCCTCCCCGTCTCTGCCATTCTGATCACCGGCGCCACTAGCCGTCGCGTCCATGAAGCTCAGCAGCTTGCTGGTGCGCGCCGCGCGTGCTCTCTGCGTGCGTGCGCGCGCGCTTGTGGAGTTGGAGTACACAAATAACGAGCAGGTTCAGTGCCCCCCAGTCATGGCCCTAGTGCTAGTGGGGGGCGCTATATATGCGCATTAGTTTTGGTGCGAGGAGGGTGCAGTGCAATGCAGGCGCTCGACTTGTCGCCGGTGATTAGAGCCCGGAAGCGACCCGGAAGGCCGGAACGACCGTTTGTCACTCAAGGATAGATAGCGATGGATTAAAAAAACAGGGACCGGTCATACAGGTCAGGCGAGGCAACAGGGCATGCAATGCGGTTCGTTGTGCGAGAAGCATCAGTACCAATTCCACAGCACACGGGCGGGCAGAGTGCAAACTAGAATCGTGCTTCGTTCTTCGTCCTGAGGTTTCAGGCTTTCAGCGTCATCGCCCGACCTGTCGTCCTCCTAGAGCAGGTATAACGACTGGCTTATAGCCAAGTCAATCAAAATAATTTTTTATGAGAAAAAAAAAAGATATGTTTGAATTACAAACTAATTTCACATGTTGAGGCTAATTTGCGCGATGAAATTAAACCTAAATAGTCCATAATTTGACAATATGGTGCTCCGGTAAGCATGTGCTAATAATGAATTAAGGGTATGTCCTCCACCCGGACGTTCGGCGCGGCATGCGCCTCCGGACGCGCGCGTCAGGCCAACTGCCCCCAATCCCGCGTAAGAAGTGAAGTACACTACCTTCCATGTATTTTGAAGTTTAAAAAGTTATAACTCCTAAACCAAACGTCATAATTAAAATTCGATTGCACCATCGTGTTCCGTGCAATTAATTCTTTAAAACAAGATCCCACATGGATATATTTTGATAATTTTATTTTTCAACCTATACAATATTTCGATATACTTTTGCAACATTCATATGAAACATCTACGACATAACACTAAAACTACTCAAACATTGGATACCTACTTTTGCAACATACATATTTCACCCCCGCTATGAAGCAAAGGAGGTAAAGGAAGATGAGCACGCGGGCACAGGGACGATGACGATTGCTGAAAAGATGCGAGGTCGCGCGGGCTGAGACGGAGAATGGTCGCCACCGATGATGGACCTCTCAATCCGACCGATGGGCATGAAACATGCATATAAAACACTTTAGAACAACATATCTAATTGTAAAACATCCAAATGTAAACACTTGCAACATGTATATGAAACTACTGAAACACTCGAAATAAGTGCATGAAACATTTGAAAAAAATACATGAAAAACACATGAAAATTATTTTACAAACATATGCAACATTCAGATAAAATAATTGTAACAATACATGTGAAAATATATGAAATATCCACATAAACACTTGAAAAAAATCATTTTGAAAAATGAGATGAAACATTAGAAACGTACCTTTGGAACATGCGTCCAAAAAGATAAAACATTTTTAATAACTCTTGCAATATACATCTAAAGCCATTGTAACATATACACGTTCCTGATATACTTTTACGACATACATAAAAAGAAATAAAAATATATAAATATTTTAAAATAAAAAGATAAGAAAAATGAAAATAAATAAAAAAGAAAAAAGAAAAAAACCGAAAAAGAAAAAACACGCCACGCGGGGGAGAGCAGCCTCAGCGCGCGGGAGGACGCGCGTCGGCGCATGGGAGGTGACAAAACAAAAAAAAAGGGAAAAAAAGCGCGTGGAGAGACGCGCGCGCGTCTGCTCCGTCCGGCGCGGGCCGAACATCCGCGAACAATCCTTTCCGATTAAAATAAAAAAGAGAAAAGGAAAAGGAAAAAAAACAACGTAGTTGCCCTGGTGCGGGCGACATGCGACCCGCGGCACTCGACGTCCGTCCATAGGGAGGGGCGCATGCGTCCTACGGCATCAGAAGGAGAAAAAGGAAAAAGGAAAGGAAAAACACAAAAAAAAACAAAAAAACTGGGCAGACACGCGGGGCGGACGCACGGGGGCGCGCGTGCGTGGGAGCCGTGGCCGACGAGCGGCCGGACGACCTGACCCAAGCATTACCGATGAATTAATTAGCCTTAATAGATTTATCCTACAAATTAGCATCATAAATAGTTTTGTAGTTAGTTGATATTTAATACTTCTAGTTAGCATCTAAAACATTCGATGTGACGTGATTAAACTTTAGTCTCGTAAACCAAACACCCCCCTCCCCCCTCCCCTATCACTCTCTTTCTCACAAGGCACAAAAGTGTTGCAACTTTACACGTAGGGATGATAAGTTATGGCAATCACACCCATGGGTGCGGGTAACGTTATGGTGCGGGTGCGGGTGCAATATTAGATCTGTGGGAGTCTTTGGGTCGAGGCCCGCCATGATGTCGGGGCAGGTGTTATTTCACTGATGGCTAACACGTGGGCCCTGAAATATATGTTTTTCCATCCTCAGATTGGAGGTCTATAACTAATATTTGACATAACCCTACTTAAACATTAGTCTGATTTGTATAAATTATGTTGCCTCTATAGTATCTACTGGACTAGATTTAAGTTGTTGTAAACTTTTGATTTATTGGTCACGATAAATAGATAGTTATGTATTTTTCTCTCAATTTTTTTTGTTACATGTAATGTATTAGCTTCTTATTAACACACCTGCGGGTGACTCAACCCGCGGGTCACCCTCAGGTGGCATTGCATCCATGGGTCTTGTTGAGGGCAGGCGTAGGCAAATATCATGAGCGTCGTTAAGGGCAGATTTTTACTCCACCAAACTTGATCCGCTGTCATCTCTACCTGCGTAGGTCATGGTTTACCATTTACTGCCCTGCACGACTTGTGGCACAAGCAAATATTAAACAGGATTTCCTGTTACATCCGCGAGAATCTAGGCTGATTGTTTGTAAGGGTTAAGAGAGGAAAACAGATTACGCTCCGGTGAATTAGTATAAGCAAAAGGAGGCAGGATGTGATTGCGTCACTATCCCCAATGGGGAAGACCGCCAATAAACATGATCAGGGATGGATTACAAAAATAGAATGGTTAGTGTGGCCATAGGCAGCAGGTGCAAATCTGGAGTAACGACAGGATGTTGCCTGTGAAAGAACACGAAAATAGTGGTATTTGGGAAGGAGGAATAAAAAACTAATTTACATTCGGTTGAGATCCTATGGTCATGAATCAACTGAACACTGTCAATTTTTCTTTTTACTTTTTTATAGGCTTTAGCATCAAATTAAATCATCTATAAAATGTATTACAATACAAACACTCACATACTTATACATCTATACTCATGTATATGGATACTTAAATATAAAATAGAGTTGGACACACATATACCTCACCGGTACACATCATAGCGTCAATTATTGATAAGTAAGGCGTGAAAGCTGTTATAAAACATGTTGCCAGATGTTAGAACCTTCCCCTCTCCGTCTCTCACGATCAACATAGTAGATGAAAGTAGAACAAGTAGACATAAGATGTAGGGAGACTATTCTTTATTTCTCTGATATTGATGATTACAACATAGAGCTCCCACGTATATATAGTCATGTTAAGGCCTAAGAGTTTCGGTAAGAGCCCACATACAAACGGACTAGGATTATGATTCCTCCTTCTTCTTTCCTTCTAGGATAGAAAGTCCGTGTGTTTTACAACACTCCCCCTTGGACGAATACCACGATATGCAAATGCCTCATTAAAAACTCCATCCAAAAACCCAGTGGGAAAAAACGGTTCTTGGAGAAAAGAGTATATTGTATTCGTTAATTGCATTGCACATGTTGCCTCTGTAAGGAAAATGGACCCTAGACCCATTTATAATGGATTTTGGTGTTTGATGATCACCATGACCAATATTGGACTAATTGTTTTACAAGTGTTTGTTTTGAACTTCAATAGGATGCAAAAGTGTTTTGGACTTAAGAAACGGTGTGATCCAAATGATCAACATCTCAAGCAAGACATTAGAAGGCGTGCCGAAGTCAAGTAACCCTCCTGCCGAGCTTGCGAGGCAGGATTCAGCGATTTCTGGAGGTGTCACTATGGAAAACATGCACCGGACCTCAAAGATCATGCATAAGTCCAAGACACGAGATGGAACCAAGTCGGACAACAAGATCACGAAGAATCGGAGTCAACCGGACAAAACAAGAGCGTCGGACGCTAAGAATCAAGGGCGTCGGACCAATGTTTGGAGTCCGACGGCCCAGGCAGGTTCTCTGGCGCAGCAAGCGTCGGACGCTGCGGTTGATGCTCGTCGGACCAAAGACCGTCCGTCCGACGGTGCCTGAGAGCGAGAGAAGGCGTCGGACGGTGTGAACAGTTAAGCGTCGGACCAATTGGCGTCTCAGTCCGACGGTTCCAGAGAGCATCAGAGAAGAAAAAAAGGCGTCGGACGTCGTCCGACGGAGAGCGTCGGACCAATGTCTATCGTCCGACGGTCTTGGTGGCCCACCTGTCAGCGACTGCATCGCGTGCTCCAACGGTCGAATTGGGAGAAGCGTCGGACGCTGAGGAATGGTCCGACGCCCCTGCATCGTCCGGTCTGACGGTTCGCAGAAAAGCCCATTGAGTGTTCCAACGGCTACCTTTGCTTTGGGGCTTATATATACCCCTCCAACCGGCTATGGAGGGCGTGGAGAAGTGAGGAATCATTCCAAGGTTGTTGCTACACCATTCAATAGCTCTCCACTTGCATAGTGCTTAGTGATATACTTGGTGATTAGCATAAGTGCTTTGCGAAGTGCTTAGGTTGATTAGACCACCGCTTATGCGCTTGCTCTAGGTTGTTGCCTAGTGTTTAGTGAGGTTTGCATACCTCCAACTCATTGGTGCTTGCGTGCACCGTGCTTGTACTCGGCGGGGCTTGTAGTCTTGCGAGACCACACCGACCGCGCTTGTGGTGTGGCCGCCACCATGTACCAAAGGGAACAAGACCCGCGGCGGTTTGGCCAGAAGCTTGATAGTGAAGACGTCGGGGAGCATCCGAGGAGAGGCTTGCCTTGCGAGGCACACCGGAGACCCACTTGCGTGTGGGGAACGCCTGGGGCTATCCACGGAGTGACCCGACCGGGAGCTTGGCCCTTGCGAGGGATTCCTTGCGAGGGGCTCCAACGAGGACTAGGGGGAAGCTTGAGTGCTTCTCGATACCTCGGTAAAAATACCGGAGTCGTCGACGGGAGTTTGCATCTCTACCTCATCTTTACCTTCCGCATTTACATTGCTTCCTTGGTTGTGTGCTTTACCTTTCCTAGCTTAGTTGATAGGCTAGTTGATAGGGTTGGAACCTAGGTTGCATAACTCTTTTGCGGTAGAGATAGCAACACACTTAGCAAAACCTTAGTTGCACATTGGTTAGTTTACTTTTGTATAGGTTTTGCTAAGGTTAAGAAAAAGAGGCCATAGATTAGAAGTAAAGTTTTTAGTCGCCTAATTCACCCTCCCCTCTTAGGCGTCACGGTCCTTTCAGCTTCATTAAAAACCTTCTATGAGAAACCTTCATGTAAAAACTCACATAGGAAAAAGAGTACAACATTTAACCTTTCCGGTCATATATATTCTTCAAGATATTCTATTCTTTGTGAATAGACATTGATCTTCATAATCTATACATAAACTTCAGTATTTTAGTAAATATGATCTACTTGATCTTTATAATTTTAGTGGTTTCAATTACCTTCAAGGTAAATTCAATAAATTGCTCCCCCTCGTAAAACCGTCCTTTGAATTTCATTATTCAAACCACACTTTTATAAATGTGTGCTTAATTAATGGTATGCGATACCATAAAATCATATCTTTCAAAAAGTTAGCTCATAATTCTTCCATGAATTATATGGGTATAACAAAGAGCAATATGCTTCATGCATAATAACCACTTATTAGTTGTGCAAAACAAATAAAAATTTATCCTTCAAGGTAATAAATCCTTTCAGAGGATTATGGGGGTAAAAAAAACTTTATATTAAATATCTTCTAGATAGTAGAACAAACTTATAGTTCTTTCTTAGTAGATTTTTAAACCTATAAATCTTCAGGATTTTGATTGTACTACTAAGTAATAAATCCAGTCTTGCATTTGGCTTTTAGCGGATAATTCAATTGCCAAAATCACCATTATTCTTATACCTTCTATGGTATTTAGAGGATATCAAATCTTCATTGCTAGCTTTAGAATATGCACTTTTCTAAGTGTTTATATGATACTTTCATGGTGTTTTAAACTTCCTCACTATTTTTCTCTCGGGTCTATATTCACTTCAGGGATTAATGGTGTATCTACAAGAATCGACTGATAATACATTCATGGATTAGTTCCTTCAAGGATGTTCTTACTCTACTGCATGAGAGATTATTAAGTGATATACACAATGAGATTGTGTTATTCACTATAAAGTCATTCGATGACTATTCCTTGTAGGATATGCTCTTCTTGAGACTTTAATATTCATTCATGAATATATTCTACCTTATACTTCATAACACTTGTATGAGATTTAATTGTTATATGTTGCAATTTATATTCTTCAGAAATTATATGGATATTCATAATTCATTTATTGACTACATATTTAATATTCATTCATTTCATTTGCCAGAGATATAGCAAAACATTTATTCTTCTTAATAGGAGATTCAACCTCAATTGCTTTCTTTATTGGCCCGATATAATCGCTACAGGTGACTTTGCCATGGACTTTGTTTCTAGATCTGGGTTCTCATCAGAGAAACATTTGCAATTATAGAGGTAGCGTTGTCGACAACTATTATTTTCTCCCAATATTCTCATAAATGAGATTATTTTGTCTCTTCATTTTTTTTCAAACAAGAGATGATTTATTGTTCTGCATACCCAACACTAATGATGTGCGCACTTAATGTGTTGGATTTCATCTTCGTGATGATCCTCTTCATGAGGTGATTTACCTTTTTCAAGAGGTGTTCTCTTCATGAGAATGGAGGAGTTTTATTTTATTTCTATTCAACAAGTATACGCTAAAACTAGTACCCACAGGCATCCCCGTAGATTTTAGCTTGATAGTATACAATATTTAGTTTACTACTAGTAAACAAAACTTCCGGTTTATAACTTCAAGTTACTCCTCTCATTTTAAAAAATATTTGGCATATGCTCTGCTTCATGCTTCACAAGAGCATTAGTCAAACTATTAGTTGACTTAGTGCGTGTTTGTATTTCTGTTTCAAGCTTTAAGAAATATTTTCTCTATATCGTTTTCCTTCTGTGAAAATAATATTTGGCATTCAAAATAGGCTCTTTCTCCCCCTAATGCCAAGATTAGATTTTTAATAGCATACTTCAATACATATCCCCTATCATGGGCTTAAAATAATCACATTCATGTATCTCCAACTGCAAGTGAAAGCCCATTCATGTATGCTATGATAGAGTTTTATGGGAAATATTCACGCACATAATTAAACATGGGGGTTATTATACATTATATGCAGTGAGGTAGAATACATAAAGTGCAATTATCGATGTTCAGCATCTCTACAAACTCAGGGATGTTCCCCCCCTGATGCACATATCATACTTTATAAAACTATTGTATTATCTAGCTTCTTTATTATTTAGCCCAAAATTTGATCCAAATACTCATACATAACAGTGAACCATATATTTCAAATATATAAAATACACAACATTTAAATTCACATGGAATTTCTTCTAGAATTTTCTTATTGCCATTAATGCAAAATTCCCTTAATGTCTTATCTTCATAAATCCTAAATCATCATATAGTGTGTTATCCACCATCTTAATTCCACAATTATACACCCCACCAATTGGGTTAGTTTCCATTGAGCAAATTTCATATTAACTCACTCCCCCTAATTTTAGGCTACTTGGCCATAGACCAATCTATTGCTTATGCATGCAATGCATCGAAAGCAACTTATTTCTTGGTTCAACGAGAACCATATAGACATAGCATGCTGCCTAGCCAATTTAATTATGAGAGAAGTGCAAAGGTAGCAACTAGCTACACGTATAGCTTCTTTGCTAATATTGTAGGTCAACAAGAGCACAACATAGTGATACACATTTATGTGTAATGTGGAATGTTGATATTCAGTCCAATATAGTAGATAACAATAAAATGCAAAGCTGCAAGCTTGCTTAAATTTAGTGCAGTAGAGAAAGTTAACTCGGCCGGAAGAAACGCGGGCAAAACCTTAAGTCTTGATACATGCACTTAAAGATAGATTTAGAAAGGCTATGCCTATTAAATACATATATTACCCATATTTTCTTATGCCTTTACCCAATTTTCCATTCCCTTTTCATGCCATAATTACTTCAGTACTAATTTGCTTCATGCATCATTTATGAATGATCACTTCTAGTGCTCAATAGATCTAGGATCCGTTAGTTATGGCATGAAATATTCACATATGCAATGTACTATTCAGTGTACAATGATAGAGTTAGGGTAGGACATACACTTCTAGTTTTGGGTTGAAGTATTAAACACTTAGTTTTAGCATTATACTATTTCTTGGCTAAATTTGTTCTTCTAGGATCAACTCATATGCCAGTATAGTCCAATTATTCATGTGCTTCCACTGAATTCAGGTTTCTCCTCTATCTACATGGTAGACATGCACAACAAACTATAACCTTTATGGTTAGTCAAGGCTTCTTTATGGATAACATTATTGCAAAACTTATTTAGATAGGCAAAAGGCAATTCTTATATGTAGAACATATAAATCTTATTTATTCCATGAGAAGTTAACTTATAATACTTCAGGTAACAATAGCAATTAAGAATATAAAATATTTCATATTAGTCTTCAAGCTAATAAGTTAACCATTAATCACTTAATTCAACGGGAATAAAAACTTAATGCACCACAACTACTACTATCAATACTTTAGGATATGAACTTAAAATTCAACAAATCTATACGCACATGATTTAAGTTTTTCTTAAAAAAACTCTTAAATGTTCTAAATAATATCATTCCTACTTGTCTTAACTTCTATACTCGACAAGTAGTAGCTTCATACTCTATATTCAACAGTTATGATATACAGTCACAAGCCGTCAAGGGGTGTAACATATGCAAGCCATAAATTCAAATTTTATTGCAATCGACAATACCCTGATTTATAAAGCTGTCTAAAAATCCAACTCATTTTCTTTGAGTAATGGTAAATTCAAATACTTCATGTATTACATTGCTTTGTGATACTATATACACAAGAGACATTTTTTCGAGAATATCGTATTGATAAAATCTTATTTACCATCTTATCTTCTAGACATTTAGTATATAGCTTTAGGCTATTGTTTACAGAGCAGCATTTTATACCTCAAACTATAGGCATATAAGGTTGAAAATTCAACTTTCAATACAATATGATATTCTGTAATCATAATTTGAGATTTTACTCATGCAGTGAGCCCCCCAATGCATTTGTTACTTCTCTCGGCCACATTCTCTATAAATTATCACTACACTTCAATGATAGTGAAAATATCCTACATGGATTTAATAATGACCGTAACAAATAATTGTTTCATTCATAACAAGTTCAGGATATTCTTTTTTCATGAAAATATGTATATATCATTATAACGAAATCATGTGCATTTAGTTTACTGCACGTAAACAAGTAGTAAAGTGCAAAAAGACAGGGGATGGTTTTACAAAATATTCTTAAAAGCATTTCAACATTTTCAAGATTTAATTATGGTACATGCTAGTTTTCAGAATTAATACAAGCATAATTCATCCCAATAATTCATTATGCTAGGAAAAAACAAATATGAGCCTCTCAAAAGCAAAGTAAAAAAAAATCTACAGGATTCAGAGAGCTCGTACATCTTATACTATGTATCTAGAGTAATAAGATTTGATTCAATGGCATGGTATATAATTTATATTGTGTGATAAATAAATACATTGAAAATAGCATATAATAATAATAATTCTAGGGAAAATATAAGTACTATAATTTTCAAGAAAATAGGACATATGCTTGAATTCTGCAGGAAACGAGCATACTCGTAAAGATCTACAGAACATTTTTCTGTATTTTGTTTCGGACAATTTTCTCCATAGTGTAAGTGCATTCGCCCCCTATGTGGGATTTTGGTGATTAATGACAATCAAATTAGGGACTAACGGTTTTATCAAGATTATGTGCAGGTGTTAGTCCATATGAATGAGCAAATTGAAATATTCGGTGAAACAGCACCCCTCCAACTTGACCGAGTTACTTGGTGATCTTTACTCATAATTTAGCAAGTTTTATCTTTTATTGAGTATAGGACTACCGCACTATCAAGAGGGATGCATAGCTAGTTGACTAGTAGAAGGTTTAAAGTGCTCAAACATTGACTTAAACAAACATGCTTGAGAGACACCTTCACACACTTGTGCACTGCCCTATCCTGTTCTGCCCCTGGAGAATCGGTAGTACCGGTCTTTGACCGGTAGTACCGGTAGGACTTAGAGCAGGATCCTCTCCAGCGAACTGCTTGCTCTCGGGTTCCAGAAAAGTTTATTCCGGTAGTACCGGATTTTAATCCGGCAGTACCGATGTTGAACCGGTAGTACCGACTATGAATCGGTAGTACCGGTAGGACTTAGCGCCGAGACTCCTCCCAGCCAACTCGCTGCTCTCGGGTTTGAGTAACTATATTTCAGTAGTACCGGATTTTAATCCGGTAGTACCGGTTCCAGAGCGGTAGTACCGGTCCTTGACCGGTAGTGCCGGTAGGACTTTGCCCAAGCAGTTACCCAAGGTCCGGATCGGTAGTAACGACTGTACTTCGGTAGTAGGTTGACTGTTGTATCGGTAGTACCGGTGTACCACCGGTAGTACCGGTCAAGTCAACTTGACTGACACACTTTTCTACCGTTGGGGCCTCGTGCAGTGCGTGTGTCAGACTTTTAACGTTCGATCTGCTGAGGTAGCATCGGTACTACCGGTAGGAATCGGTAGTACCGGTAGCTCCCAGACGGAGGAAGTATAAATACTTCTTCCCTCTTCTTTAGAACGTTACCCACTTCATTTTATTGCCTACCAACCCGAGACAACAGCTCTCTCTTGCTCTCCCACTCTCTCTCACACATATTCATTGCTCATAGCTCAATCCATTGCAAGTTTCAAGTTGAGAAGTGAGATTCGAGTGAGGAAAACTTAAATCCATTGTTTGAGCACTTGATTCCTCCCTCTAGCCGGCTTTGCTTTGCATTTGTTACTCTTGGGTTCTTGGAACCCTAGGCGGCTAGGCGTTCTTCGGGAGAGCCCGGTTTGATCCATTTGTGAGGGCTCCCCGAAGTGTTTGTATCACCCCAAGATTCTAGTGAAGAAACTCAAGTGACCTTTGTGGTAACCTTGAGTGAGGAAAGGAGGTGAAATAGACTCCGACCTTTGTGGTCACCTCAACAACGAGGAGTAGGCCTTCCTTTGTGGATTGACCGAACCTCGGGATAAATAACTTGTCCCTTGCTCTTTTTGTTGTTGTGTCTACTTGTGGTGTCACGGCTTCGACCGTGCTCTTTCTCTCTCTAACTTGTTCTTAGGTTTGGAGGCCCGATCTACGATTTGGTGGTGATTCAAGTTAGGGTGAAGGTTGCAAGGAACTCTACATACACTTGGGTGGTTTGGTATAGCATAGATCTAAACTTACTCTGCAGTTAATCTTGGTTTCGTAGCTATCTGTTCTTGACCGGTAGTACCGACGGATTGCATCGGTACTACCGACAGTTATCGGTAGTACCGGTCCAATCCCGGTAGTACCGGTCTCTGTTCTCACTTTTCAATTAAGTTTGAGTTTCAGGTTTTATACTACGCCTATTCACCCCCCCCTCTAGGCATTGTAGATCCTTTCAATTGGTATCGGAGCCTAACCCTCGTGTTAGCGCTTCACCGCGTGAGGGAACACAATGTCGGAGATAAGTGAAGCTCAAATGACCCAATTTGCCGAGAAGATAGCAGAAAAATTATTGGAAAATCAAGCCAAGCACTTTGAAGAGCAAATGAGCAAGATGAGAGAAGAGATTGAGAGCTTGAAGGTAGCCTTGAGCAACAAGAATGAAAAGCAACCTAGTACATCAAACTCAAAAGGTGGTGCAAATGAAGAAGAGAAAGATCAAGAAGGTGACAAGACACCAAGAGGGTTCACCGCTACATCCTTTGACTACAATCTATTGAACAAGACCAATGTGAATCAAATGACACACATCAATCTTGGGAAGCCACCGCCGTTTGATGGGATCAACTACAATGATTGGGCACACAAGATGAAGATGCATCTCATTGCGGCAAGGTGTTGGGAGATAGTGAGTATTGGCATTCAACCTCCGGAAGTAGATGGTGAAATCACTCCTCAAGATGTACATGATTTCCATCTTAATGCTCAAGCCGCATCATTAATTCTCTCATGCCTCAAGCCCGAAGAAAGCAACAAAGTGCATGGAATTGAAAATGCCAAGATGATTTGGGATACACTTAGAGTATCATATGAAGGTGATGAAAGTGTGAGAAAGTGTAACATTGAGTTACTACATGGGAAGATTGAAAATTTCTCTATCAAGAGCGGAGAGACCACTCAACAAATGTTTGATAGATACATGACCTTGATCAACAAGATAAGAGCACTAGGTGATGAAAAGTGGGATGACAACTCGGCGGCAAGAAAGTTATTGAGAGCATATAGGGTCAAGAACAAGACACTTGCGGCAATCATCATGGAAAGGCCAAACTATGAGAAGATGACACCACATGAGATGCTAGCAAAGATAAAGCACCATGAAGTCCTTGATGATGAAGCTATTGAAGATCAATCACAAGAAACAAGCAACAAGAAATGTGTGGCTCTCAAGGCAAATCATGAACATGCATCAACTCAAGAAAGAAGAAAGAAGTACAATGATGATAGCTCAAGTGAAGAAGATGATGATTCCGATGATGAAGCCGCACTCCTTGTCAAGAACTTCAAAAGATTCATGAGAAGAAGGATGTCAAGGAAGAGCTATGGTGATGGAAGTAAAAGAAATAAGAAAAGAGTTTGCTACAAGTGTGGTGCCCATGATCATTTCATTGCCGATTGTCCGCAAAACAAAGAGAAGAACAAGTCCAACAAAGATGATGACAAGAAGAATAGAAGGAAGAAAAGAGGTGAAGCACACATTGGTGAAGAATGGTATTCTAGTGATGAGTCAAGTGATGATGAGAAGACTAAAGGGAAGGACAAGGAGAAGGGTGCCGCAAACATTGCTATTCACAAGACATCTTCTCCAAGCTTCTTCACCAACAACTCATCTTCATCCAAGCTCTTCATCAACCTCTCCGACGACGATAACGTCACTCCAACTTGCCTTATGGCTAAGGGGGAGAAGGTACCACACAACTCTCCTACATGCTCAAGTGATGAACATAGTGATAATGAAAATGATGAGATGAATGAATATAAAAGGAATTTGATAATAAAATTTGGTAAGAAAGGAGGCAACAAAATAATCAAATTGCTAATGAAACTAGAAAGTCGGAATGAAAGTCTTGAAATGCAAGGTGATTTGATTTCGCAAGAAAGAGAAAAGAATCTTGCACTTGAAGCTTCTCTAACCGAAGAAAGGTTGAAAGTTGAGAAATTGACCGTAGAACTATCCTTAGCCAATGACTCTATTAAGAGGTTGACAAAGGAGTGTACCACGGCCAATGACTTAATTGCTAGTGTAAAGAACAAGTATAGCATAGCTCAAGAAAGCCTCACAAGCTTACAAGAAAAGTATCAAAAACTTGAGCTAAGCTATAATGCTCTTTGCAATAGCCCCTCAACCTCTTCCAAGGTTTCCGATGACTCTAGCACATCAACAAGTAAAAGTTGTAAAAGGTGTCAAAATGTTGATATAAATGCATATGCAACTAACCTTGTTGAAATAGCAAAGAAGGACAAGGAGATTCATAGGTTAAACATGATATTGAGAAATGGATGCAAGTGCAAAGACCAACAACCAAGGCTCACTCTCAAGTTCGCAAGGCATCCATCCATCAAGGAAGGAGTTGGTTTTAGTAAGTATAATGGCAAAGCCAATGGAAGAAACATGATCAATGGAGTGCCTTGTGTGAGGTTCAACAAGGGAGTTCCTCTCTTTGAACTCATAAACAAGGCAAACAAGGTCACAAGTCCATCTACTCCGCTTGCAAATGACAAGTCCAACAAAAAGATGCAAGTGGAACAACCCAAGCAACAAGTGCCCATCTCACGAACCTATGCTAGTGATTACATGTGTTGTTGGGGTAAAGATGGCAAGATAGTTGTGAAGTATGTTGGTGTACTCAAGAAGAGGGAAATCATGAGGAGTGTTTGGGTGCCTAAAACTTATGTTACTAACCCCCTAGGACCCAAATCCATTTGGGTACCTAAAACAAGAACTTGATTTATTTTTGTAGGAATATACCTCCGGTGGAACAAGTTGGGTGTTGGATAGTGGATGCACCAATCATATGACCGGAGCAAAGAACATGTTCACCTCATTTCAACCAAATCATGATTCATGTGAAAACATTGTGTTTGGCGACAATGGTAAAGGAGAAGTGCTCGGTTTGGGTAAAATTGCTATCTCAACCGAAAATTCTATTTCAAATGTTTTACTTGTGCATTCGTTAAGTTACAATTTGTTATCCGTTTCTCAACTTTGTGAAATGGGTTACGATTGTCTCTTCACGGATAAGGGTGTGACCGTCTATAGAAGAAGGGATTCCTCTATTGCATTTACGGGTCGTTTGAAAGGCAAACTTTATTTAGTTGATTTCACAACTAATAAGGTTGAGCCCGAGACTTGTTTAATGGCAAAATCTAGCATGGGTTGGCTTTGGCATCGCCGGCTAGCACATGTTGGGATGAGGAACTTGGCCCAACTTCAAAGAGGCGAGCACATTCTTGGACTAACAAATGTTTCTTTTGAGAAAGATAGAATTTGCAGTGCATGCCAAGCCGGAAAGCAAGTAGGAGCAAAGCATCCAATCAAGAATGTTGTATCAACCACAAGACCATTGGAGCTACTTCACATGGACCTATTTGGACCCGTCGCTTACCAAAGCATTGGCGGTAACAAATATGGACTAGTAATTGTTGATGATTATTCTTGTTTCACTTGGGTGTTCTTTATGGTAGATAAAAGTGAAACACAAGGCATCTTCAAGAAGTTTGCGAGAAGAGCACAAAATGAGTTTGAAGTGAAGATCAAGAGAGTTAGAAGTGACAATGGAACGGAGTTTAGGAACACCAACATTGAAGCCTATCTAGATGAAGAAGGCATCAAGCATGAGTTCTCGGTTCCATACACTCCACAACAAAACGGTGTTGTGGAGAGAAAGAATCGAACTCTCATTGAAGCCGCAAGATCAATGTTGGATGAGTACAAGACTCCACGCAATTATTGGGCGGAGGCGGTTAACACCGCTTGTCATGCCATAAACCGCCTATATCTTCACAAGCTTCGGAATAAGACTCCATATGAGCTTCTAACCGGTAACAAACCTAAGGTGCACTATTTTAGAGTTTTTGGTTGCAAGTGTTTCATACTTAATAAGAGAACCAAAAGCTCAAAGTTTGCACCAAAGGTACATGAAGGTTTTCTACTTGGTTATGGTACTAACGAACATGGATATCGTGTGTTCAATAATGTCACCGGCAATATTGAACTAACGGTAGACGTGTCCTTTGATGAATCTGATGGCTCTCAAAAGGAGCAAGTCAATGATGAGCTTGTAGGTAAAGATGTTCCTCCAAGTGAAGCAATCAAGAAGCTTGCCATCGGTGATGTAAAGCCCAAGGAGACACAAGATGAAGAAGAGGATTCAATTATGTATTCCCCTCTTGACTCAACTATTTATCATGTGCATGAAAATGCATGTGGTGAAGCTTCCGCACCTACTACTCCGAGTGATGGGAATACACATCAAGCTCATGATCAACATCAAAGAAATGATCAAGACCAAGGACAAGTAGAAGATCAACAAGATGATCAAGAAACAAGAGAAGATAGTGCAACAATTGATCAAGATCATGATGATGATGGTCCAATGCAAAGAAGATCACTAGTGCCACATCCAAGAGTGCATCATAGCATTCAACGGGATCATCCCGTTGATAACATACTGGGAAGCATTCAAAGGGGAGTCGTCACTCGCTCACGATTAGCTTCTTTTTGTGAACATTACTCGTTTGTCTCCTCTTTTGAACCCATGACAGTGAAAGAAGCACTTAAGGACATGGATTGGGTGATGGCCATGCAAGAAGAACTAAACAACTTCAAACGGAATGAAGTCTGGTCCTTGGTGGAAAGACCCAAGCAAAATGTGATAGGAACCAAATGGGTCTTCCGCAACAAACAAGACGAGTTTGGCGCCGTGACAAGAAATAAGGCACGGTTGGTAGCTCAAGGATTCACCCAAATCGAAGGTTTGGATTTCGGTGAAACTTATGCACCCGTAGCTAGGCTTGAATCAATTCGTATATTACTTGCCTTTGCTACTTACCATGATTTCAAGCTATTTCAAATGGATGTAAAAAGTGCATTCCTCAACGGCCCCCTATCCGAAGTGGTGTATGTTGAGCAACCACCGGGCTTTGAAGACCCTAAATTTCCCAACCACGTCTACAAACTCGACAAGGCACTCTATGGGCTCAAGCAAGCCCCTAGAGCTTGGTATGATTGTCTTAAGGACTTCCTTCTCAAACAAGGGTTTGAGATAGGAAAGGCCGATCCCACTCTCTTTACTCGCAAAGTTAAGAATGATATTTTTGTTTGCCAAATATATGTCGATGACATAATATTTGGTAGTACTAATGTGGCTTTTTGCGAGGAATTTAGTAGGATTATGACAAAGAGGTTTGAAATGTCTATGATGGGTGAGTTAAACTACTTTCTTGGTTTTCAAATCAAGCAACTCAAGGATGGCACGTTCATTAGCCAAATCAAGTACACCAAAGACATGTTGAAGAAGTTTGGCATGGACAAAGCCAAGGCCATCAAGACTCCAATGCCAACAACCGTCCACAATGATTTACTAAAGGATGGTAAGGCCGTCGATCAAAAGGTATATCGCTCCATGATTGGATCTCTTCTCTACCTTTGTGCCTCTAGGCCGGACTTAATGCTTAGTGTAGGAATGTGTGCAAGATATCAAGCTAATCCAAAAGAATGTCATTTGATGGCGGTTAAAAGAATTTTTCGATATTTAGTTCTCACTCCTAATTTTGGCTTGTGGTATCCTAAGGGCTCTACATTCGATTTGATTGGCTATTCCGATTCGGATTATGGTGGTTGTAGAATCAATCGAATGAGTACATCCGGGACTTGTCAATTTCTTGGTAGGTCCTTGGTGTCTTGGAGTTCTAAAAAGCAAACGAGTGTTGCCTTGTCCACCGCCGAAGCCGAGTATGTTGCGGCCGGCGCTTGCTGTGCCCAACTACTTTGGATGAAGCAAACCTTAAAAGACTTTGGTTGTGAGGTAAACAAGATTCCTCTTTTGTGTGACAACGAGGGTGCCATTAAATTGGCAAACAATCCCGTAAACCACTCTCGTACAAAGCACATAGATATCCGGCATCACTTTTTGAGAGACCACGAAACCAAAGGAGATATCGTTCTTACTCATGTGAGAACCGAAGATCAACTAGCCGATATCTTTACAAAACCCCTAGACGAGTCAAGATTTTGTGCTTTGAGGAGTGAGCTAAATATTATTGATTCTAGTAACCTAGAATGATCTCTTGCACATGTTCATTGTTTTCACCTAGAGATTATAGAAAAATCGTTGCAAAACTTACATTTATGTCTTTCAAAATCTATTTTTTTCAACATTCCTTCAAGTGTGACTATGGTTTTGTATTGCTTTGCTGGTGTCTAGTCACATTTGGAAGGGTTCTAGTTCCTCATTTATTTCACCTTGGCTGTAGAGTACCCCTTCCTGTTTCTGGACTGTCGGTAGTACCGGTTTCCGGCCGGTAGTACCGGCCGCTTATCGGTAGTACCGGTGATTCCGTCGGTACTACCGGTAAGGCGTGGGTCTGGGTTAAAACCTCTCCTCTCCTTCTCTTGCCTCTTCACTTCTTTCCCACCCGGCCCGTCCCCTGCCTCTCTCTCCCTCGCCCCCTTCCCCCATCCTCCTCCCCGATCTCCTTCCTCCCTCCACCATTGCCAAATCCCTTTGAGGAAGATCTTCTCCTCTCCTTGGAGCCTCTCTTGGACGACTTGGAAGCGGCCCCAACCTCTTCGAGCTTGCGGATTCGGCCCTATTCGTTGACTCAAGGTACTTGGGAGCTCTCTCTTTCGATCTCCCAATGTGCTTAGTTTGTGGCCGTGTCTTTGCTTGAGGAAGTTCCTACGGACATGTTCTTGCTTGTGCTTACCTTTTCCTCTCAAGTTCATGGTTGGTTTGGTGATTCCCCATGGATTGTTAGGGCCGCGGGATGTGTCGGTAGTACCGACCCCCTGTCGGTAGTACCGACCCCCGTCGGTAGTACCGATCACTGGCCGGTACTACCGGTCCTGTTGCCCCACTAATCCATGGTGCCTCTCCATCTCAACTCTGGCTTTGGAACTCTCTCTCAATCTCTTGCTTATTCCTCTTGTTCTCTCTCCTTTGCAGCATGTCCCGCGAAGGTGGAAAGCGCAAGAACCCCGTCCGTGCCGCCCGTGGCGAGAGCTCACATCGAGGTCGCGGCTCCCATGGCGGAGATGGCGATGATGAGCCGAGTGGTCAGCCTCTCCACTCTAGCATGTATTCGCACGTCCCACGCTCTCATGCGGAGCGCGCGAGGACCGCTCCTCCGCCTGCTAGGGCGTCGGATGCCGAGGCAAATATTCGTATCCTTGGCAAGGCGATTGATCCTCGGGTTGTCCCTCGGACCCCCGAGCACGTGCAGCTAATTCTCTCTCGCAATCTCCCTTGCCACCAGCATTTCAACGCTCGCATTCACGCTCCTGCAGCTGGTGGTGGGTTTTCAGTGCGTTCTCCTATTGATTATCGCCATAAACTTCAAGAGTTGAGGCAGCAACGCAATGAAAATCCTTACCTGTATGTCAAGGATCCCTCTCTTGAGGCTCGTTTTTGGAGTCAGTTCCAGTTTGATTACTATCATTCTGTCATTTTGGGTTGTCAAGAACCCACTGGTGCTGCTCCTATCATTGCTCCCAAAGCAATTGATCTCGTTTCCCTTCGTGCTTTTGATGATCCGGATGTGGTTGCTTTGGTGAATGATCTTGAGGCGTGGGGTTTGCTAAATTTGATGGCTTTTCAGTATTCCTGGAATACTGAAATAATTGCTCAATTTTACTCCACCTATCATTTGGAAGTTGAGAATCGTGTCATGCATTGGATGACGCAAGGGCAGCATTATCGTCTTGATTATGTCACTTTTTCTCGTCTTCTTGGGTTTGGTCAAGCTGACCGTGATGCTCCTAGTATCTTTGATGGGCATGATCATATCACCTATCGGGACATCCGGCACTTTTACCTTCCCGGGAAGACTCCTGATTTCAAAAACACCTATCTTCGTCCCTATTATTATGTCCTCAATAATCTCATTCGAAGCACCATTGATCCAAAGATTGGGGATTCATTGCACCTTCAGCATGATGCTCCTAAGATTCTCTTGCGCTTTGGCGAGAGGGGTGCTCGCTTCTCTGTCTCGGACCTTCTTTGGCGCAAAATCTATTCTGCTTCTATTGATCCTCAGCGCCACCTTCCATTTGCTCCCTACCTAATGCACATCATTGAGCAAGTGGTTGGTCTTTCATTTGCTCATGATCGCAAGCATGAGCAAGTTAAGGTCCGGAACCTCCACACTCCTAAAGCCAAGAATGACTTCCTGCGTCTTCGTAGGCCTCCAGAGGATATGGATGAGGAGGATGAGGAGGACTCGCCCCAGCGTCCGTCTTCGGTGCGCCGCACTCGAGGTGCCGCTCGCTCCACCGCTGACCCTAGCTCCTCTCGGGGCCCTAGCTCCTCTCGTGGGCTTGGACCTCGCCGTCGTCGCAGTGGTGCCATCAAGCATGCACTCCAGAAGATTTTCTCGGCCTTTTGCTATAAGGCTGAGAAGGATGACCGCCGCCTTCGAGCTATTGAGGACAAGCTCGGCATACCTCCTTCTTCTCCTTTGCGCGAGTTTCGCGATCCTTTTGAGGAGTACGCCGAGTCTTCACGTGCAGCGGGTGGTCAGGACGATGAGGATGAGGATGAGGACGAGGACGAGGACGAGGACGACGACGATGACCAGGAGGAGCCTTCTGATGACGACATCGACGAGGACGACGACTAGCTTTGCTTTCTTGCGTGCCTACCCTTTTTGGCACTTGATGCCAAAGGGGGAGTGTTAGGCTTTATTATGATGTAATAAGTAAGTTGCGACTTGCTTTGCCCCATGGTGGTCCAGACTTTAGTTATGGTTTGTAATATTTATATATTTCGTGGTGAACTATGTGTTGGACAAGAACTTTGTTGGTGTAATGCTTAGTTGGAGGTATAACTCTTGTATTCAATGTTATCTTAGTGAGTTTGCTTTTATCTTGTGGTTTGTGATTTATTTGTGACTTGAATTTTTCCTATGCTTCACGCTTATCACTTGTTCTTGTCACACTCTTTTTGGCACCCCACGAATTACAAGATTTAGGGGGAACCTCTCTAAATGTATGCACTCTTGACTATGGTCGTTATTTGGAATTCAAATCCTATGCATACATTAAGGGGGAGCTCCATCCTAAATGTTGGATTCAAAAGCTTCAATTTATCTCAATCATATATAAGCCTAATTTGGTTGTCATCAATTACCAAAAAGGGGGAGTTTGTAAGTGCATTCGCCCCCTATGTGGGATTTTGGTGATTAATGACAATCAAATTAGGGACTAACGGTTTTATCAAGATTATGTGCAGGTGTTAGTCCATATGAATGAGCAAATTGAAATATTCGGTGAAACAGCACCCCTCCAACTTGACCGAGTTACTTGGTGATCTTTACTCATAATTTAGCAAGTTTTATCTTTTATTGAGTATAGGACTACCGCACTATCAAGAGGGATGCATAGCTAGTTGACTAGTAGAAGGTTTAAAGTGCTCAAACATTGACTTAAACAAACATGCTTGAGAGACACCTTCACACACTTGTGCACTGCCCTATCCTGTTCTGCCCCTGGAGAATCGGTAGTACCGGTCTTTGACCGGTAGTACCGGTAGGACTTAGAGCAGGATCCTCTCCAGCGAACTGCTTGCTCTCGGGTTCCAGAAAAGTTTATTCCGGTAGTACCGGATTTTAATCCGGCAGTACCGATGTTGAACCGGTAGTACCGACTATGAATCGGTAGTACCGGTAGGACTTAGCGCCGAGACTCCTCCCAGCCAACTCGCTGCTCTCGGGTTTGAGTAACTATATTTCAGTAGTACCGGATTTTAATCCGGTAGTACCGGTTCCAGAGCGGTAGTACCGGTCCTTGACCGGTAGTGCCGGTAGGACTTTGCCCAAGCAGTTACCCAAGGTCCGGATCGGTAGTAACGACTGTACTTCGGTAGTAGGTTGACTGTTGTATCGGTAGTACCGGTGTACCACCGGTAGTACCGGTCAAGTCAACTTGACTGACACACTTTTCTACCGTTGGGGCCTCGTGCAGTGCGTGTGTCAGACTTTTAACGTTCGATCTGCTGAGGTAGCATCGGTACTACCGGTAGGAATCGGTAGTACCGGTAGCTCCCAGACGGAGGAAGTATAAATACTTCTTCCCTCTTCTTTAGAACGTTACCCACTTCATTTTATTGCCTACCAACCCGAGACAACAGCTCTCTCTTGCTCTCCCACTCTCTCTCACACATATTCATTGCTCATAGCTCAATCCATTGCAAGTTTCAAGTTGAGAAGTGAGATTCGAGTGAGGAAAACTTAAATCCATTGTTTGAGCACTTGATTCCTCCCTCTAGCCGGCTTTGCTTTGCATTTGTTACTCTTGGGTTCTTGGAACCCTAGGCGGCTAGGCGTTCTTCGGGAGAGCCCGGTTTGATCCATTTGTGAGGGCTCCCCGAAGTGTTTGTATCACCCCAAGATTCTAGTGAAGAAACTCAAGTGACCTTTGTGGTAACCTTGAGTGAGGAAAGGAGGTGAAATAGACTCCGACCTTTGTGGTCACCTCAACAACGAGGAGTAGGCCTTCCTTTGTGGATTGACCGAACCTCGGGATAAATAACTTGTCCCTTGCTCTTTTTGTTGTTGTGTCTACTTGTGGTGTCACGGCTTCGACCGTGCTCTTTCTCTCTCTAACTTGTTCTTAGGTTTGGAGGCCCGATCTACGATTTGGTGGTGATTCAAGTTAGGGTGAAGGTTGCAAGGAACTCTACATACACTTGGGTGGTTTGGTATAGCATAGATCTAAACTTACTCTGCAGTTAATCTTGGTTTCGTAGCTATCTGTTCTTGACCGGTAGTACCGACGGATTGCATCGGTACTACCGACAGTTATCGGTAGTACCGGTCCAATCCCGGTAGTACCGGTCTCTGTTCTCACTTTTCAATTAAGTTTGAGTTTCAGGTTTTATACTACGCCTATTCACCCCCCCTCTAGGCATTGTAGATCCTTTCACATAGCCCAACTCTCTCTTCTTTTATTCAAACCAACATAGTGGGAACGGCATGCAGTCAAGGTTGAGTACTAGCGGCATGCGGGCCGCACGACGGCGACTCACTAGGGGCGTCCGACAGCATGCTGGCTGCGTGGACCAAGGAGTAGCACCTACGGCGGGTGGTATACATTTGAGCTTTGTGCCATGATTCTCAGCTACGTGCTGAAGCCATGATTCAGGTGCAGGTTGATTCACGCATGTTGCTCAGACTACATCCATTGCAGTTGGCTTAATACATCATGCCATATACTTTCGAGCTTTGGCGCAGGCTCACGGCTGCCTGCCGGTAATGACGCACAGCCAATTTGCTATGATTTTCACCATTGATGTGGCTTCAAGCCAATTCGTGCGTGCATGGCCAATTCATGAGCCAATTCGTGGCATAGCAGCCCAGATAATATTGTTTATTAACTTTCTAACTTTGTTCACACAGATGTAATAATATGGATAGCCTTCATAGCTTATGCGATCTCGTAGCCACATGCAGACGATGCAAATGAGTGTTGATTTTTCACGCGGACACAAGTAGATTGAAAATAGCTCTAGATGCAAACCGATCTACAATTTTTTTATGGAATCATACCTTCGATTATTACGGATGTCAATTGATCTACGTCACGTGTCGCGTAGGACAGTGATTAGTATATACATACCGCGTAGGACGTTTGGCACTGTCGTAGAACTGTCTGCTTGATGGTGACGGTATATGTCGATGCAGTGTAGATATTTGCAGGTAGAGGTAGTAGATCTGTTCCGCTAACAACGTCAGATGTCGACGACGTCGTCGAGTTGCGGCAGGACCATCGGCACAAGCGACAGCAGCGAAGATCGACGGCAACTTTAACGGTGATGTCGATGTAGAGCTTATCGTGCTGATAACGTGTTATAAAACATGTTTCCAGCGGTTAGGACCTTCCCCTCTCCGTCTCTCACGATCAACATAGTAGATGAAAGTAGAACAAGTAGACATAAAATGTAGGGAGACTATTCTTTATTTCTCTGAATATTGATGATTACAACATAGAGCTCCCACGTATATATAGTCCTGTTAAGGCCTAAGAGTTTCGGTAAAAATCCACATATAAACAGACTAGGATTATGATTCCTCCTTCTTCTTTTCTTTTAGGATAGAAAGTCCGTGTGTTTTACAACAAAAGCATCTCTGCAGGCTATCCTAGCTAATATTAAATTAACTTTGTAATTAATAAAGTATGATTTCTCAATTGAATACCTGAGTTCTTTAAACTATGCATCACCCAACCCACAGACAAAAACCTAGCAAAAACGGATGAGCATGGATGTTGCGGGCTTTGGCTACGGGAGACATGGTGTGCGTCAACAACCACAAGACATCACGAAACCACGTGGATTTGGACTGTTGGTGATTGGTTTTTCTGTGCCTTCATCCCCAAGTACTGCAGCCTGCAGGGGCCACCAAGTGGTAGTACTTGTCAACCTTTCACTAAGAACCAGAGCCTTCTTTTGACTTCTCTCTTGCTGGACGGATGGACAGGAGCAGTTGATCGTGCTCTTATAAAAAATAATTCAAAACAAGAGCTCACATGAGTATATTTTAATAAAGTTTTATTAGTTAACATTTATTTCATAATGATAGATAAATTTCTTTCATTATTAAAAACAAATGATGTTCTAGGTTAAAAAAACAATGTTCCACTATTCTTGATTTAGAAAATTATTATTTCAAATCTAAGAGAAATATTATATATTTAAGTAATTAGTACTATAATATCTGTAAAAAATAATAAAAAGAATAATAAAAATATAAAATATATAATCATATAATAAACTAGCGGAAATCTCCACGCAGTTGCGCGGGGTAGAACGTTATTGGTAATTTATAACATAATATTAACATGCTCTGAAACAAAGGTCTATAAAAAATACAACAAAAACTACTTGCTGCTAAAAGCATACATTGAAGACATAAGATAGTAAAACAAAAGGCACATTAAAGATATGAAACAGTAAAGAAAAAGACACAACCATTGATGTATGCCTGTTTGATTGAACAATTAATGCTTATTTTCAATCATGGAATAATTTTTTTCTCTCGCAACAAATCAGCACCAGCCAAAATCAGCGTTTACTTTCAACTCAAATAAAACATCCAGGATTTCCTTCTTGGTAGAGCCACAACTAAGAATAGTAACAATGTGTGGAACATTGTAGTATTTGGCGCGCCACTACACTGAATCAGAATCTCCATTACTGTTGTTGGAGTGGTGTCATACTGCCAATTGTGGGGTCGTTGCAAGAGTTTTTAGGTTATGTTTAGTTTAGTAAAATAAGCGAATTTGTGAGTACACAGTTTAGTTTAGTTTAGTTTAAATGATCGTTTACATGAAAGAACAGCTCCAATATGAATATCCTGATAAATTGAAGCAACAAAAGCATACCTAGGGGCGTATTTGCAACGATGCATCTAGCTGGTCTGGCCAACTAGCCTGGCTATGGCCAGCCAAAGTCTGGTCCAAAGGGTACAGGTGCTCGTGTTTGGTGCACGTTTCTGTAGAGCCGAACTCAGTTCACATCGTGTTTGTTTACCTGGCCAAAAGAGTAAGATAACTCTAGACTTGGAATCGGGTATGATTTTACCCCTCAAACGGCACGCCCACCTCCATCACCAGGCACCAGCTTGCGTCTGCATTCGTCCATCTGCCCCAGCATTCGTCCGTCCGTTCCCCTCGCATTCGTCTGTCTGCCCATTCCTCCTCGCTCATCCTTCTCCCCACTCTCCTCCAACGCCGTCCTCTCCCTGCACTTCCTGCCCGTGCTCACGAATGCCAACGCCGGCGCGCTGGACCTGTCGTTCACGTCCACCGCCTTCGCCTCCACCTCGTCCTTCACCACCACCACAGGCCGTTGTAGCCGCGATCCCCACCCGATCTAGGCTACGTGATGGAGGATGCCACCGCCGCCATCGCCGCGCCGTCCCCGAGGAGGAGGTCAAGGAGGTGGTGCTGTGCGAGACATCGATGTAGCGGCCACCGCCGGAGCCAGTCAAGAGGAGGCAGTAGCAACCGGAGGCGGGTGATGTGGCAGAGCGCTGAGTTGATGGCGTCGGCATAAAGAGGTGACCACATCGCCCTCCTCGGCCCATGGAGAGCTCCACCGAGCCTGGCTGCGAAAAAACGGCCCCCTCCATTTCTCCGGAGCCTGGCCCAGGATGCTTTAAATCCCGTACAGCATGGACTTTGATACTGGGCCAGACACACCAAACACAACATGTTGCAGTCTGCGAGCTCGGGCTACCCTTCTGCACCGATAGCAAACACGCCCTAGGTGAACTGCGGGAAGCAACATATGAAAAAAAAATTACAGCACACTATCTTAAATTCACTTTAATATAGGTATTTAATTTCATAGTATTATTATACTATCATTTGATCCATGTGTTTTTATACAAAAGTTTAATTTTCTCATATCAACGCACGAGAGGCTACCGAGTACAGGGGTGAAGTTTGAAGTGTCTCCTGGGACATGCTCTAACCGTAGAAGATAAAGCTGCTGCCACCATTTCACGGTGCCGCATCATTGTCTGCTACGGCCCAGAGGAGGCCCAAAGGTCCAAGCAAAGAGAGATGCCCCCAATACTGGCAATCCCCTAATAAGAATGAGATAAATGCTGGTTGCTGGCGGCGGCGACGACACGACCTTGTGGAGGATCTATGGCGAATTTAGCAATATGTTTTACCAAACCTGGAGATCAGGCCGGTACCACGAACCGGATGGTAGTTTTGCATTTGAGTCCAGTAGTGAATATATACTGTTGAGAGGCTTGTTTTCATATTTATATAGTTTATTCAGTTAGGGACGCATTTGAATATTATTGTTTGGTCAATATCCAATTTTTCATGATTTTAGCGCTAAAATCATGAAAAAATGGATATTGACCAAACAATAATTGTAGAAATGATTTAAAGAGACATCTTTCTATTCAGATTTTGAGCGGAGCTCTACTAGAGAAGCATAGGCTCCACCCTTGATGAGCATTAGTGCTTCATGGCTTCCTTTCTCTACGACCTTGCCTTCCTTGAGGACTGCAATCATGTCAGCCCCTTTGATCGTGGAGAGGCGGTGTGCTACCACAATGGTGGTGCGGCTGACCATGACTCGGTCCAATGCTTCTTGAACAATGCGCTCTGATTCAGCATCAAGAGCACTGGTTGCCTCATCAAGGAGTAGTATCTTAGGATCCTTGATTATGGCCCTTGCAATAGCTACCCGTTGTTTCTGCCCACCAGACAACTGGATTCCTTTCTCGCCTACCACGGTGTCATATCCTTGAGGCAGGCTTGATATGAACTCATGGACATTGGCTGCCTTTGCTACAGCCATGAACTCTTCCTCTGTTACATCACCATGTTTCCCATATGTTATGTTGGCATGAATTGTGTCATTGAATAGCACTGGCTCCTGGCTTACTAGCCCCATTTGATCCCTTAGCCAGCTTACTTTTAAGCACTTAATTTCAATGCCATCTAGTGAGATTCTTCCAGAATCGGGATCATAGAAACGCTCCAGTAAAGCAATTATTGTGGACTTGCCACTACCGCTCTCTCCGACAAGTGCCATTGTCTGCAAAAAGAACGTAAATATTGCATCACAACTGTTCTAGTGGTATAGAACCTGAAAGTTGCATATATTATGGCCCAAGAAGTAGTATATTGCAGCCAATTATTTGCAGCAATACTACTGCAAGAAAATGGATAGCAAGCGACTAAGTTGTTGCAAGTTCAATGTACCTTCCCAGAAGGAATGTGCAAGGTAAAATC
This sequence comes from Eremochloa ophiuroides, assembly GCA_038502445.1. Lineage (NCBI taxonomy): Eukaryota > Viridiplantae > Streptophyta > Magnoliopsida > Poales > Poaceae > Eremochloa > Eremochloa ophiuroides. Next base: position 62,778,869 of record JAHLJS010000006.1, read on the forward strand.
ACTGAATATCTGGACATCAGGGCGTGACATGTACTTGAAGCTGATATTGTTGAAATCAATGATTCCAGTGACATTTTCCAGTGTCATCCCATCATCACTACTTGAGTCAATGTTTGACTTCTTATCCAGAATGCTGAAAATGGAAATAGCAGCAGCCCTTGCCTTGGTTGCATCTGAGGCCAGTGCACTTGCCTGTGAAACCACAAAAATTGCCATAACTAAGGCAAAGATAACCTGGAAAACATCATCAACTAATAAGTGATAATGGCAATATTTATGCGCCAAATGGTATCTTGAAATTAGTTGTATTCTTACCCTAAAAACATCTGAAAATGTAGTTTTTCCTTGATGTACAAACTGCGCACCGACATAGAAACAAAGACCATATGCAAGATACAAAATTAAGAATGAGAAGCCATAACCAAGGCCTCCAACAATTCCACTTCTAATTCCCTGTTTCCTAAGTGCTTTGCATTTCTGGTTGTATGTTGTAGCTACTCTTTTCTCCGCACAAAAAGATACTACAGTCCTGATACTACCGACAGCATCCGTTGCAACTTGATTTGCGTCTTCATACATTTCCTGCATAATAAGATCACATTGTCATGATATGCAACTCAAGTATCATGAGGGAATATCATTCTCAATAAAATGGAAAATAATTTCATAGTTGTCATGGATCACCTTAGCATGTTTGTTAAATCCCTTCAAGAACTTTACTTGAACATAACTCTGTGCACCTAGCAAAGGAATCAAGCATGTGAAGATCAGTGCAAGCCTCCAATCTGCCACAAAAGCTATGACAAATCCAGTGGTTAATGAAGCTAAAGACTGCACTATAAGGGCCAAGTTATCTCCTGCTAAGCGCCGGACATTTAACGCATCGACTGAAAGCCGTGTACCGAGTGCACCACTGCAAGTGATAAGGAGGATTCTTAATATTGGTGTAAATAAATTAACATATGCTTAAAAAAAAGGAAAAAAGTAAAATTATATAATACCTGGAATTTGAGGCATTATCGAACCAAGCAACTTCTTGGTGCACAATGCTTTGAAATGACAACGTACGAATACGCTCTATAAGCTTTCCCCCGGCGACTGCAAACAGAAAATATTCTGCTGGGATTGAAATCAAACATCCAACTCCCAAAACAACTGATATTAGTGCCCAAAACATTGTATCCTTTCCTAGCTTATCTGGTGGTTCATAGAACGATTTCAGAGCACTGGATAATAATATACCAAACAATGGAAAAATGAATCCATGAACTGATGCTGCTATAGAGCCTAATAGGAGAACTGGCACTTCTGGCATATTAAGCTTAAACAGACGCCCAATTGGTGCTTTCGTAAGCACAACAAAGGAGAGTTCTTCTGTTTTCTGTTCGCCTGTGATCTGATCCTCGTGCAACTCAACTGACAATCCTAAGGGTTTATTGAAGGAATTTCTATTGCTATTACCAAAAGAATCTTTATTCATTGACAATCTATGTGACAAACTGGTGCCTTTTGGTCTAGACTCTGGCTCCCCAGAATCTGCTATGTTATGCCTTTCGTTGGCATGAGTCTCCTGTACCCTAATAAGCTGGGAGTAAGCCCCATGGGGATCCTTCACCAGTGCTTCATGAGTACCTGTATATATAATGTGTGTGAGACAAATGAATTATGTTTGTTTGAGAAGGGAGATTTTTTAGAAAGGAAAAATAAGTAACCATGACTCCATGAGAGGCAAACCTTGTTCAATTATTTTCCCTTGGTGAACAACAGTTATGCAGTCAACATTCCTTACGGTGCTCAGACGATGAGCGACAACAAATGTGGTCCTTTCCACCATTATTCTATTCAGTGCCTCCTGAACTATCCGCTCTGATTCCACGTCCAACGCACTTGTAGCTTCATCAAGCAAAAGTATTTTTGGATCTTTAAGGATGGCTCTTGCAATTGCAATCCTTTGCTTTTGTCCTCCAGAAAGCTGTGCACCATGTTGCCCAACCAATGCATCATAGCCCTGTTATATCATGAAAACACTGTTAGCTTCTTATTACCATAACTTAAAAGTGTCAAGAAATTATTGCAAATATCATAAAGAAAATCTCATACATTTGGTAACTTATCGACGAAATTTGCTGCATTTGCAAGCTCAGCTGCTCTCTTGATTTCTTCAAGTGTTGCGTCTTCTTTACCATACATTATATTATCTTTAATGGAGGTCATGAAGAGTAATGGTTCTTGACTGACCAGACCGATCTTCTCTCTTATCCAACTAAGCCTTAGATTCTTGATATTAATGCCATCTATCAAAACTTCACCAGCCTGTGGATCGTAAAATCGTTCGATTAGGCTGATGACCGTTGATTTGCCACTTCCACTCTCTCCAACTATGGCCATTGTGGTTCCACTGGCTACTTCCAATGACAACCCGTTTAATATCAATTGATCAGATCTTGCAGGGTAGCAAAAGTGAACATCTCTTATTTCAACATCGCCCTTCATGTCTTCTAAAACCATACCACTGGTATCACCTGAATCTATCTCTGGCTTCCTCTCAATCGTTTCAAATAATCTGTATGCTGCTGATTGACCCTCCGCAATTGCAGAAACAGAGGGTGCTGCATTTCGTAAAGAGCTGTTGCAAATAATTGAATTATGGCATGTTAGGACTTTATGTGCTGTATAACTACTGCTCATGTGTTCTGCATGTATGTGTGCATTCTTTATGATATCATGAAAGTGGAATCGTGAGGGTATAATTAAGTACAAATCTGGTGGGCTTCAACAGTGGTTTCATGTTTGTGATGTTAGGGTTTCAGAAACTCACCGTGCACCGGTTAACACAGCGATCAAAACTGTCATAATCTTCCCACCAGTATAGCCTTTGTCAACAATTAGCTTTCCACCATACCAGAAAGCTAGGCCATAGCTGGAGAACACGTTGCAAAATACAAATCCCATGCCAAAACCATTGATAAGGCCCTCCCAAATATCAGTCCTGTATGCCTTCTTTATAAATTTTCTGTACATCGCGATTGCTTTTTTCTCTCCATTGAAGGAAACTACCTATTGAAACAAGAAAAGTTATTAACTTATTATCTTGGAAAGTTTGTAATATACTTTGAGCTTATTGGCATAATTTGAACTCACCGTTCGTATGGCCCCTATGGTCTGTTCAACTGTATCCCCAGCATCTGCATAAGATGTCAGTTTCTTGCTGGAAACCTTGGTTAGAAAATGAGCAGAAACTGCACCAGCGATAGAAGTTAGTGGCAGTGATGTTAGCATGACAAGGGTGAGGAGCCGGCCTCTTGTAAATGCTATGACAAAACCACCAAAAAATGCAGAAGATAGTTGTACAAGCTTTCCTGCCTGTAAATGACAAGTTAATAGATTCATGAATAGTTCAGCGAGGCCCGCACGGCACAAGGTGAAACTTGATGCAGAGAGTATGAAAATTGTACGGTTAGCTAGCAGACGCACAAAAAAGAAGTCCTTCATCCATTCTGCTAAAGGTATAAAATAAATAACAAATTTTTCCTGCATTGTACCATGTTTTCGCAGGTCTTTGTGTTTACGATATATGATGGGAAAATGGATGTAATACCTTCTCTCCAAGAGCATCCTGGATCACTAGGGTGTCGCTAGACATTCTGGAGACCGCTTGGCCTGTTGTCAACTCTGTATCAAAGAATGCAATGTCTTGCCTCAGGACTGCATTTAAGTATAAAGAACGTATTCGGGCTGACTGCCTTTCTCCTGCCATCGTCCAGCATGACACCTCTGTAACAAGTGAAAGTTGAGCCTTTTAATTCACTGTGTAAGTGTGTAAAACAGATTCTAACAACAGTTAAATGCACACATAAACTTGGGTTAATGTATTTAGATACATCATCTCTCTAATTGCTCATTCGAGTGAACTGACTTGGCATGTGGGTGCACAACTGCTTATGGAAATATAGAAAGATACTAGTAGTACTTATGACGCAAGATAGACATACATGAAATCTGATTACACTTATTTTGTATTATATAAATTTGGATACCATTTTGTAATCTTAATTAAATTCAAAATGGCTACTTGAATTGCATTCTTTCCAGGATGAAGGGAGTATGTTATATGGTTGATAACTTCATATGTCTATTTTGTCACATTCGGTAGTTTCAGTGACATTTTGAGTGAATCTGAAAAAGAATTAAAATTCCACTTACGAAGGAATGAGACGACAGCTGCTCCGATGCCCAGATATACGAAATCCAGAACAACCTGAAGAAAACCTACCCTTAGATTCGGTGTTTGTCAGGCATTTCCAAATAAACAAGTCAGGCGTTCATGAGTCTTAAAAAATGGTGATCAAATTAAAAATAAACGTTGATTTTGACTGGTACTGATTTGTTGTGAGAGAAAAATACTATTTCGTGGCTGAAAACAAGCGCGGATGGATCAAATGAACGAGACGGACTCCACCCAGCAGAGCAGAGGTGCACTAACCTTGCTGACGCTTGGGAGGATGCTCTGCACGGCGCTGTCGCCGAAGGAGTCGACGACTTGGCCGAAAAGGAGGGACACAAAGGGATCCGCCACGCCGTTGGCCACGGCCGCCACCGTGCCCATCGCCATCAGCAGCACGTCCAGGCGGTCCGCGTACCTGAACATGCCGAGCAACGACACCTTTGCCGGGGCCGTGTCCTTCTTCTGAACCCCGTCTCTGCCATTCTGATCACCGGCTCTGCTACCCGTCGCGTTCATGGTCGCGTCCGTGGAACTCAGCTTGCTGGCGCGTGCTGGAATCTATGTGTGTCCTTGTGTAGTATACAGAGAATGAATGTATATGTATATAGCACATAATGTGAGCTTTAGTTTTGTTGCAAGGGTGCCGGCGCTCAATTAGAGAGTAGAGATTGGAAGAGACACTGAACGATCGTTAATCTATATCTATATCGATCTGTCTATCCTACATTTATCTGTCTACTAGATATGTGCGCACGTGTTGTGCCAGAGCGTAGATATTGCCGACGACTACAGCGATGCACATAGCGTGCGATTTAGACGACATCTATCTATATCTATGCGGCAAACTTTGAGACTATATTAGTATCTTGTGGGCCTTGTGGACTATATTAATAAGAGAGGAGTGTGCCTTGTGAGTGGCCGTGGGAGAAAAAAAAACCTCTAGTTGTTTCTAACCTTGTAGAGAGTAATTAGTCTTGTATGTCTAGGCTCTATCCCCAGCTGCGGTCTGCAACAGGAGAAAGCGCTGCTCGCACCATCAATTGTAAAACTCTATTTTTCTCTCTTATTAATATCAACCGGGTAAAAGAGAGAGAGACTATATTAGCATCTTTGACAAATAGATGCAATTCTGCAAAGCCATCAGCCAATCATGGTGGCCGCTCGTCTCCGATGGCCTTCCCTCTTTCTTTCTTTCTTTTTTTTTTTTTAGAAGCCCTCCTTTTTCTCTTGAAAATTGTTGGAGCGTAGTGAGTTAGATGGCCATGTGTGCTAGTTTTGACTGTTTTGTGGGGCTCCCCGAGCGTGAAGCCCATATACATAATTTTGCTAATTGCTGTATATGGGCTTCACGCTTATTTTTTACTATTTTAAATAATCGTGCGCACTTTGAACTAAAATATTGAAAAGTTCCTCATCTAATAATCAAAATAAAGTACCCCAAACTGTTCTCATATATTATTGCAATCTCCAACAAGGGCATTCATGTAAAAATCATGAGAAGTCTTGGTCATAATCATTAATGGACATACCAATCCTTGACATATCAACTAACCAGGGACGTAGCCAGCGGTGGGGCGGGTGGGGCTCTAGCCCCCCTACCGCTGGTGAACCAATGGAATCCCTATGAAATTTTTATGAAATTTATAGTATATTTTAAGGATAGGAGGGGCTGAAAATGTGATCTGGAGATATTTTTAAAGAGTAGGAGGGGCTAAAAACGCGATATAGAGGTTGAAGAAGATAATACTTACGTCTTGTGCTTAACTTAGATTCAGATTAAGTTAAGTTGACCGACCTCAGTATTTAGTCTCTCCCCCTCTGTCGGACCCCAAAAGTTGGGGTCCACTGTACATCCGTATCAGTCCATGGATCAGTAGCTGATACGTACAGATTAAATAAGATTGATATCAAAATAACCATACTTTTATTACTAACGTGGAAAACACATTTATAAGGTTTTTATTTACAAAAATAGGCCATTGGCCTACAATAAACATTAGAGTCTAACACAGCGTTCCTACGACATCGTGGTTCCATTCCGACAGGCAACTTGGAGTGCGGACGAAAACCTCAGTCTTCAGCTCATTCTTGTGATCCATCACTTGTAGTCTCTCTTGCTTGAATCTCCTTAGTTGCGGTGGCATATCTCCATCCTTATGTCCTTGTTGATTCATCCTTGCGTCGCCTTCGATAGTTCCATCCTGGCGCGTACTCCTGCGGTTCCATCTTCGCGTAGATCCTCGCGGTTGCATCCTTGCGTATACTCCCATGCTAGATCCCTGAGAACATAGTATCGAGTGGGTTGAGTACATAAAGTACTCAGCGAGCCTAACGAGAAGAAAAGAAAGGTGGAAAGGGAAGGTAGGATTATAGGGCATAGGTGGTGAATGATAGGAGTAAAGTTATAATGTATATAAAATGATGGTTTTGGCTCTAGGAGAGTATTAACCCTTCTCGCTAGTTCCCGGGTTAGTTACTATCATCAATCATCAGAATTCATACCTTTATTACAGTGTTTGTCCCTAACACATAAGTGACTTTATCCCGGCGGTTGCCCATGACCAAGGACGTGGCTATTCGAATAGGATTTAGTGAACTCTGTAGAGGTGTACAAATTTCTCCACACAATAGACACTATCCAACACCATCGTCATGGCTTAGACAGGTCTAACAAGCATCCGTACTGTAACAGAACCGGCTAAATCACCTGGCCCACCGGCACCTGTCATTGTCACTAACGACTTCTGACAGCCGGGCCCGTGTCCCAAATGATCTAGACAGGTCTGTCGGGCTACATTAGCGCCCTTTTCTCCGACAGGATCACCATTGCAGAATCATCACAGGATTACAACATTTCGTAATAAAATACATCAGAGTAACAGTGCGGAAGATTACATAACATTTAGATTACAAACCGGTTGTTCAAATAGGATTCAAATATAGTTATTACAGACCAGAGGACATAACAGTAGCAGTGGAATAGTTACACAATACTAGGTGAGGTAACTCGAACCCTGCCCACGGGTTCCACTTCACTCATCGCCGCTTTCTTCTTCGACCACGGTCACGCAACATGGAGCAAGACAGATCTCTGACTGCGGTCCTCCTGCAACGGGGTTAACAAACCCTGAGTACTTGGGGTACTCCGCAAGACTTACCCGACTAAGGGTGTAAAATGAGACTCAGGAATGCAAGGCTATGGGTAAGGCTAGCAGAGGATGAGGAGTTTGCAGAAAAGCAATCTATCCTGTTCCATATTTTATTTTATCAATATCATAATCATATTTATAGCTCCAATATTCAGACTCATGTATCATCATTCTTTCAATTACTTTATTCATTCAGATAACCTAGTTGAGAACCACTTTTCGGTGTAGAGTGTGAGGATCAAGTCTCCATAACCGAGGAGCACGTCGATTCGAATCCAGAAAGTACCCAGCTGGGGATTCTAACCACACTGCATATGCAGCACGCCGGCATACATATACCAACCCGTCGTCACGGCTTTGCTATCCCGGAACCGGTCCTGCGCCACCCGAGAGCACAGTACTCCACTCTTATCCAGGCACACCGGCCACGTGGGTACAAGCTACTCTCGCCATCTCTCCACTCCCAGTGCGTGGTTGTCGGTTCCAGCAATAGCGTCACCGAACTCTAGGCTTTCCGCATTGGTATGTGGCTAGGCTGTTGAAAGCCCATGTTTGGTTTTGGGTAATTGATGAAACCTAGTTTGCTAACGATTGCTCTAAGTGTTTCATGAGAATTGATTAGCAAATGGCAAGATGGAGCAAAGGACCGGGTCGGTGGAGGTCACAAGTGAAGGGCAATGACGGCGTCCATGAAAATGGTGTAAGTCCATCAACAAAGGAGAAAGCCCTATTGACGGCATCCATGCAAATGGTATAAGTCCATCATCATAGGTGTCCACAAGGTCCATCAAGAGATGAGAAGGAAGTTGATAAGAAACCGGGAGCTCAAGGCAAAGGTATAACCAATAGGAGCTCTTTTGGTTTTGGTGATCAAGACTCCATAGAGGGAGTGATCACATTTAGGATAGATAGCCGTACTATCAAGAGGGGCGAAATCGTTGATGAAATACGGTTATCAAGTGCCACTAGGTGTTCATGATCATTGCATATGCATATAGATGCTAGTGACACTAACTTGACCCGTGGAAAACTCTTTGAAAAGGCTAACACACGTGCACCTAAGTGAGAGATACTTTGGAGTGTTAGTGCCTTAAGAAACGGGGTAAAGTTTGAGGATTAGAGAGGGTTTGGTCCTCTCTTCCTCCTGCCGAGCTCGCGAGGCAGGATTCGGCGAATTTCGGAGACATTACAATAGAAAAACTAGCATCGGACCGTATTGTCACAGAGCGTCGGACCATTAGCCTCAGTCCGACGGCTAACACTGCTGAGAGCGTCGGACGCTCAGTTTCGGAGCGTCGGACTATTGTCCGAAGCGTCCGACGGTGCAAAGCGACGAAGAGGTAACACGTGGCGAGCTCTGAGAGCGTCGGACTCTCGTCGTTAGTCCGACGGTGAGCGTCGGACCATCGTCCGACGGTTTTCAGGGCTCGGGGAGCTCTCTGGAAACGTCGGATGGCCACGTTCGTTAGTCCGACGGCTCCGTCTGACTGAGTCCGACGGTGGTCGGCTGAGGGCGTCGGACCGGTTGATTTAGTCCGACGTTCGTCCGTCCGACGATCGTTTTGGCGCGAGGAAATAGCCGTTGTGATCCAACGTTCGACTTCAAACGGCTAGTGACACGTGGCGTTCATCCGAGGCGTCGGACCGTGCGGATTAGTCCGACGCTCTGGCCGTCGGACAGTCCGACGGTACGCAGTGAACTCTAAACGGCTAGTTCTTTGTGTGTGGCTTATAAATAGCGACTTGGCCGGTTTGGGGAGGATCTCTTGGCACTCCTAAACATCATAACATACTTGTGAGCCTTCCCACTCCACTCTCACTCATCCTACTTGATTGTGTTCATCATTTGGTGAGTTTGGAGAGCATCAAGTGCATTGCATTGATTGAGATCATCTAGAGGCACTTGGTAGTGGTATCTCGCAGCGTTTTCTCTTGTTACTCTTGGAGTTTGCCGACTCCTAGACGGCTTGGAGCTGCGAGGATCGTTGAGGGGAGTTGGTGATTGTCTCCGCCTCCGATCAAGGTATTGTGAGGGGTTCTTGAGCCTATCCCCGCGGGAGATCGCGAAAGGCATCTTTAGTGGATTGCTCGTAGCTTGGTGGATCCCCATCTTGTGTTGGTTGTGCGGCACCCTTGAGAAGGGTTTGGCGTGTGATGCCAATTAGCGCGTGAACCTCCAAGTGGGTGTATCGCTACAACGAGGACTAGCTTGCCGGCAAGCAAGTGAACCTCGGTAAAAAATCTTGTGTCAACTCTCTACCGAGGATTTCCCTTATTTGTGATTGATTGGTTATATTGGACTTCATATCTTCTCTACACCGGGGGTATTGAAATCACCTTCTCTCTTTACTTTTGTGCACTTACTCTCGTGTGTAGCTTGTTAGTTAGTTGCTCACTTAGGAGTAGTGTATAGTAGTGACATAGCCTTTGAGTGTGAACTAGTGATCATAGTGTAGTATACTTGTCTAGGTGGCTTGCATAGCATAGTTTAGAGCTAGTGTTTTGCAAAGCTTGCTATTGTTACTAATCGGCTTGTTAAGTGTTGTTTGTAGATTTTTATAGGCTATTCACCCCCCCTCTAGCCATTTAGGACCTTTCAAGTGGTATCGGAGCCAAGGCACCGTTGATTTGAGGCTTAACAATCTACGGTGTAAAGATGGCTCAACTCAACATTCACATCAACAACACCAAGAAGCCACCCCAATTTGATGGCACAAATTATGCATATTGGAAGAGCAAGATGACCTCATACATCAAGTCAATCAATAGAGAGGTTTGGAGGGTTGTGGAGACCAAGATTGAGATTGCCAATGCGGCAAACCCCACAACCGCCGAAGAAAGATTGCTTCAACTCAATGACATTGCGGTTTGTGCTATTCATGAGGCCGTAGATGAAAAAGTGTTTGAGCAAATAAAGAACATTGAGAGTGCTCATGAAGCTTGGAAGAAGCTTGAGGAATCATATGAGGGCACCAAGGGTGTAAAGGCCGCCAAAGCATACATCTTGAAGGACAAGTTTGCAAGCTTCAAGATGAAGGATGATGAAACCGTGCCGGAGATGTTCCATAGATTGCAAGTTATTGTGAATGATCTCAAGGCCGTGGATGAAGAGGTGAAAGATAGTGACTTCTCCATGAAGTTCTTGAAGAGCTTGCCCAAGCGGTTTGCCACATTGATCACGGTCTTGGTGAAGACAACATTGAGTGAATTGACTCCAAATCAAGTGCTAGCGGAGGTGATGACCGATGATGCTTATAGAGATGATGATGATAAAGAGGAGTTGATCAATAAGAAGAAGAAAGAAAAAGATGAAGACTCCAAAGATGAAAAGAAGAAGAGTGTGGCATTCAAAGCCACATCCTCATCAAAGGGCAAGAGTAAGGCCAAAGAAGAGTCAAGTGAAGATCCCTCTAGCACAAGTGAAAGTGATGAAGAAATGGCCCTTCTAGTAAGAAGATTTGGCAAGTTCATGAAGAAGAAGGGCTACCGGGCAAGAAGAAAGAAGAATGCAAGAAAATTTGATGGCCCAAGAAGATGCTTCAATTGTGGAAGCAAAGATCACTTGGTAGCCGATTGCCCACACTCAAGTGAAGATGATCACAAGGGCAAAAAGAAGAACAAGCATGAGAAGAAGGAGAAGAAAGAGAAGAAGGAATCTTCATGCAAGAAGAAGAAGAACTATTCTCATGTGGTGACATGGGATAGTGATGCCTCTTCAAGTGATGAAGAGAGTGATGATGATAAGAAGAGCAAGAGGAAGGCACATGCAAGCATTGCCATTCATGACAAGCCCTCCATCTTCGACACTCCTTCTTGCTTCATGGCCAAGGGCTCTAAGGTATCATCCGACACCGAATCTAGTGATGATGATAGTGATGATGACCTAACAAAAGAAGAATTAATTGAAATGCTTGATGATGCACGTATTCATTTTGATAAACTTAGAAAGGAATGCAAGGGCTTGCGTAAGGATAAACAATCCATTGAGCAAGAACTTGAGGAACTTAGAGCATCTTATGAGAGTCTAAAGGAAGACCATAAGAAGCTCCTAAAGGTTCACACTAAGCTTGATGAAGCTCATTCTTCTCTAGTTGAGCAAAATGAAGACTTGCAACAACAAGTGCAAAAGAAAGAAACTAAAACTTGCAACATAGGTGTAACATTTGACATATCTTGTGAACCTATTGTTGTTACCACTAACCCTTCTTGTAGCACTTCCACTACTACCTCACCCACTAGTGACCCTTCACTAGTAGTTGAGAACAAGAACCTAAAGGAGGAGGTTAAAAAGCTTAATCACTCCTTAGCTAAGGCTTATGGTGGTGAGGACCGCTTGCTTATGTGCTTGGGTAGCCAAAGGGCATCTCTCCACAAAGAGGGATTGGGCTATACCCCCAAGAAAGGCAAAACCGCCTTTGCTCCTCACAAGACTTGTTTTGTGAAGAGAAATGGCCGGTATTGCACAAAATGCAAGCAAGTTGGTCACTTAGAGCAAGATTGCAAAAACAAGAAATCCAATGCTTATGTATCCTCAATTAAGTTTGATTCTTGCTACGTTCTCACAAAGGGCTCAAATGGTGTGAAGGCTAAGTTTGTTGGTACATCCATGTTGGGTCCAAAGAAGAAGACCATTTGGGTACCAAAGAGCTTAGTCACTAACCTTCAAGGACCCAAGCAAGTTTGGGTACCTAAAAGGAATTGATCTCTTTTTGTAGGTCAATTACAAAGCCGGAGGGAGGCATTGGGTGCTTGATAGTGGATGCACTCAACATATGACGGGTGATTCTAGTATGTTTGGCTCTCTCAACACAAGTGCAAATAGTGGCTATGATGCAATCACATTTGGTGACAACAAGAAAGGGAAAGTGAGAGGACTTGGTAAAATTGCTATCTCCAATGATATGTCTATCTCAAATGTGTTGCTAGTTGAAAGTTTGAATTTCAATTTACTCTCGGTTGCACAACTTTGTGATCTTGGTTTCAAGTGCATATTTGGGGTTGATGATGTTGAAATTGTTAGTGTTGATGGGTCAAATTTAATATTCAAAGGGTTTAGATATGACAACCTATATCTTGTGGATTTCAATGCTAGTGAAACTCAATTGTCAACTTGTTTGATTACTAAGTCAAGTTTGGGTTGGTTATGGCATAGAAGGCTTGGTCATGTTGGAATGAAACAATTGAACAAACTAGTGAAGCATGATCTAGTTAGAGGCTTGAAAGATGTCACTTTTGAGAAAGATAAGCTTTGTAGTTCATGTCAAGCCGGCAAACAAGTTGGAAATACACATCCTAAGAAGAGCATGATGAGTACTAGTAAAGCTTTTGAGCTCTTGCATATGGACTTGTTTGGACCAACTACATATACTAGCATTGGTGGGAGCAAGTATGGATTTGTGATTGTGGATGACTATACTAGATATACATGGGTATTCTTTCTAGTTGACAAGAGTGAAGTGTATGATATATTCAAGTCTTTTGTCAAGAGAAGCCAAAATGAGTTTGAAACAACCATCAAGAAAGTTAGAAGTGACAATGGTAGTGAATTCAAGAATACCAAGATTGATGAATTGTGTGATGAGTATGGCATTGGACATCAATTCTCACCCAAATATACACCACAATCAAATGGCATTGTTGAAAGGAAGAATAGAACCTTGATAGATATGGCAAGATCAATGCTAAGTGAATACAATGTTAGTCATTCTTTTTGGGCCGAAGCAATCAACACCGCTTGCTACTACATCAACCGCTTATATTGTCATGGTATGCTTGCAAAGACTCCTTATGAGCTATTGAATGGTAGAAAGCCCAACATTGCATATTTTCGGGTTTTTGGTTGCAAATGTTACATTCTCAAGAAAGGCACAAGATTGAGCAAGTTTGAAAAGAAATGTGATGAAGGCTTCTTACTTGGCTATTCAACCACAAGCAAGGCATATAGAGTTTGGAATTTGGCTAGTGGTACTCTTGAGGAGGTACATGATGTTGAATTTGATGAAACCCAAGGCTCTCAAGATGAAGTTGAAAATCTTAGTGACGTGAGAGGCAATGACTTGGCAAATGCAATGAAAAATATGGATATTGGTGATATTAGGCCAAGGCAAGTCAATGAAGATGAAGATGATGGTGCAATTCATACTAGTATGCAAGTTGAAAATGAAGCAAGTACAAGTGACTCACAAGATCAATCTTAAGTGCAAGATCAACAAGCTAGTTCATCTCAATCCAATGATCAAGTTCCTATTCTCCAACCGGTCTCTATTGCAAGGGATCATCCTTTGGATCAAATCATTGGTGGTATTCAAAGTGGAGTTCAAACTAGAGCAAGACTAGCTCAAATTTGTGAGCATTTCTCATTTGTGTCAACCATAGAGCCAACCAAGATTGAGGAAGCATTAAAAGATGTTGATTGGGTTAATGCTATGCATGAAGAGCTCAACAATTTCACAAGAAATCAAGTTTGGGAGCTAGTGGAAAGACCAAAGAAACACAATGTGATAGGAACAAAATGGGTCTTTAGAAACAAGCAAGATCAAGATGGCATAGTAATAAGGAACAAGGCTAGATTGGTTGCACAAGGTTACACTCAAGTAGAGGGTCTTGATTTTGGAGAAACCTATGCACCGGTTGCTAGATTGGAGGCCATTAGAATCTTATTAGCCTATGCTTGTGCCCACAACATCAAGTTATATCAAATGGATGTCAAGAGTGCATTTCTCAATGGGTACATCAATGAGTTGGTTTATGTGGAACAACCTCCCGGATTTGAAGATGTGAAGAAGCCCAACCATGTATACAAGCTAAGAAAGGCATTGTATGGTTTGAAGCAAGCACCTAGAGCATGGTATGAGAGATTGAGAGATTTCTTGCTCTCAAAAGGGTTCAAAATGGGAAAGGTTGATACCACTCTCTTCACTAAGAAACTTGGTAATAATTTATTTGTGTTGCAAATATATGTGGATGATATTATCTTTGGATCAACAAATCAAGATTTTTGTGAAGAATTTGGAAATATGATGGCAAGTGAGTTTGAAATGTCCATGATTGGTGAGCTTAGCTACTTCCTTGGTCTTCAAGTTAAGCAAATGAAGAATGGTACATTTGTAAGTCAAGGCAAGTACATAAGGGACATGGTGAAGAAATTTGGATTGGAACATGCAAAGCCCATGAATACTCCTATGGCAACTAATGGGCATTTGGACTTGGATGATAGTGGAAAAATGGTAGATCAAAAGCTATATAGATCAATGATTGGAAGTCTTCTTTATGTGACCGCATCTCGACCGGATGTAATGTTTAGTGTGTGCATGTGTGCAAGATTTCAAGCCTCACCAAGAGAAAGTCATTTGAAAGCCGCAAAGAGAATATTGAGGTATTTGAAGGGCACACAAGATGTTGGGTTGTGGTATCCTAAGGGGTCCAATTTTGAGCTTATTGGATATTCGGACTCCGACTATGCCGGTTGCAAAGTGGATAGAAAGAGCACTAGTGGAACTTGTCAATTGCTTGGAAGGTCACTTGTATCATGGTCTTCAAAGAAGCAAAATAGTGTTGCTCTCTCAACGGCCGAAGCGGAGTACATTAGTGCCGGAAGTTGTTGTGCACAATTGCTTTGGATGAAGGCAACCTTGAGTGATTTTGGATTGAAATACAAGAAAGTGCCTCTGCTATGTGACAATGAGAGTGCTATCAAGCTAACCAACAACCCCGTGCAACATTCAAGAACAAAGCACATTGACATAAGGCATCACTTCATTAGAGATCATCAAATCAAAGGGGATATTGCAATTGAAAGTGTTGGCACCGAAGATCAATTAGCGGATATCTTTACCAAGCCACTTGATGAGTCAAGATTTTGCAAGTTGAGAAATGAGCTAAACATACTAGACTACTCCAACATGAAGTGAAAAGCATCCTACATTATATGACATGCCTCTCCTTCGGCTAAAGCAAGGTAAAATTGGTTGTCATGGCATTCATACTTTGATAAGGATTTGTCTAGTTCATGTAAACATAAAATGCATGTTATAGGCTCATTTATGAAAAATCAAATGCTTTCATGTATATATGGTACCACTTTTGTTCTTTATGCTTGTATGATCAAGTGGTAGCATATGACATATTGATGGGCTTGCAAACCTAGTGTTGAATCTAGAACATGAGCTCATGATGTGTAACTTAACATGGTCAAGATAACCCTACAAGTGAGGTGTGAAGAAGCTTGTCCTTGGATCAAGCTTAGTTACATATTCTAGGCAAGTAATCTAGATTGAACCAATGTGAAAATGAACTAAACCCCATTTATTGACTTGATATTCCCATAGTTTGTACCATTTTTGGTGATTGTTGACAAAGGGGGAGAAGAAAGTCACAAAGATAAGAAAGAAATGGGTCAATTAAAAATTTGAAAGCACACATGTAGGGGGAGCAAGCTCATGAATAAGTTGTTGCATTTGTGTATGCATTAACATATGAAATATTGCATTGTCAAAACTTCAATTCCTATATTTGTTTGAATTGATGAAATGCTTAGAAATAGGATTTGAATGGTGATTTGACAAACTAGCATGCATAGGACTTATATGCCATACAAAGTACCTCTTTTACTTAAATGTTGATCTCACGAGGTATTTTAAGTTTGTGATGCATGACTAGTAAACAATGGTGCTAAGGATGGTATATTTCCGCAACTCCGATGGTATCACGCTTCAAAGGTCCATTCTATATACCTTAGCATCATTTGATAGTAGTAGCTCACCCAAACTTTCAAATTCATGCATATGTGAAAAATTGAACCAAACATAAGGAATCACATATGTAGGGGGAGCTAATACTACCAAAGTGCAAACTTGGTTTTCATTTCATATCTTTGTGAAGGTTGTCATCAATTACCAAAAAGGGGGAGATTGAAAGCCCATGTTTGGTTTTGGGTAATTGATGAAACCTAGTTTGCTAACGATTGCTCTAAGTGTTTCATGAGAATTGATTAGCAAATGGCAAGATGGAGCAAAGGACCGGGTCGGTGGAGGTCACAAGTGAAGGGCAATGACGGCGTCCATGAAAATGGTGTAAGTCCATCAACAAAGGAGAAAGCCCTATTGACAGCATCCATGCAAATGGTATAAGTCCATCATCATAGGTGTCCACAAGGTCCATCAAGAGATGAGAAGGAAGTTGATAAGAAACCGGGAGCTCAAGGCAAAGGTATAACCAATAGGAGCTCTTTTGGTTTTGGTGATCAAGACTCCATAGAGGGAGTGATCACATTTAGGATAGATAGCCGTACTATCAAGAGGGGCGAAATCGTTGATGAAATACGGTTATCAAGTGCCACTAGGTGTTCATGATCATTGCATATGCATATAGATGCTAGTGACACTAACTTGACCCGTGGAAAACTCTTTGAAAAGGCTAACACACGTGCACCTAAGTGAGAGATACTTTGGAGTGTTAGTGCCTTAAGAAACGGGGTAAAGTTTGAGGATTAGAGAGGGTTTGGTCCTCTCTTCCTCCTGCCGAGCTCGCGAGGCAGGATTCGGCGAATTTCGGAGACATTACAATAGAAAAACTAGCATCGGACCGTATTGTCACAGAGCGTCGGACCATTAGCCTCAGTCCGACGGCTAACACTGCTGAGAGCGTCGGACGCTCAGTTTCGGAGCGTCGGACTATTGTCCGAAGCGTCCGACGGTGCAAAGCGACGAAGAGGTAACACGTGGCGAGCTCTGAGAGCGTCGGACTCTCGTCGTTAGTCCGACGGTGAGCGTCGGACCATCGTCCGACGGTTTTCAGGGCTCGGGGAGCTCTCTGGAAACGTCGGATGGCCACGTTCGTTAGTCCGACGGCTCCGTCTGACTGAGTCCGACGGTGGTCGGCTGAGGGCGTCGGACCGGTTGATTTAGTCCGACGTTCGTCCGTCCGACGATCGTTTTGGCGCGAGGAAATAGCCGTTGTGATCCAACGTTCGACTTCAAACGGCTAGTGACACGTGGCGTTCATCCGAGGCGTCGGACCGTGCGGATTAGTCCGACGCTCTGGCCGTCGGACAGTCCGACGGTACGCAGTGAACTCTAAACGGCTAGTTCTTTGTGTGTGGCTTATAAATAGCGACTTGGCCGGTTTGGGGAGGATCTCTTGGCACTCCTAAACATCATAACATACTTGTGAGCCTTCCCACTCCACTCTCACTCATCCTACTTGATTGTGTTCATCATTTGGTGAGTTTGGAGAGCATCAAGTGCATTGCATTGATTGAGATCATCTAGAGGCACTTGGTAGTGGTATCTCGCAGCGTTTTCTCTTGTTACTCTTGGAGTTTGCCGACTCCTAGACGGCTTGGAGCTGCGAGGATCGTTGAGGGGAGTTGGTGATTGTCTCCGCCTCCGATCAAGGTATTGTGAGGGGTTCTTGAGCCTATCCCCGCGGGAGATCGCGAAAGGCATCTTTAGTGGATTGCTCGTAGCTTGGTGGATCCCCATCTTGTGTTGGTTGTGCGGCACCCTTGAGAAGGGTTTGGCGTGTGATGCCAATTAGCGCGTGAACCTCCAAGTGGGTGTATCGCTACAACAAGGACTAGCTTGCCGGCAAGCAAGTGAACCTCGGTAAAAAATCTTGTGTCATCTCTCTACCGAGGATTTCCCTTATTTGTGATTGATTGGTTATATTGGACTTCATATCTTCTCTACACCGGGGGTATTGAAATCACCTTCTCTCTTTACTTTTGTGCACTTACTCTCGTGTGTAGCTTGTTAGTTAGTTGCTCACTTAGGAGTAGTGTATAGTAGTGACATAGCCTTTGAGTGTGAACTAGTGATCATAGTGTAGTATACTTGTCTAGGTGGCTTGCATAGCATAGTTTAGAGCTAGTGTTTTGCAAAGCTTGCTATTGTTACTAATCGGCTTGTTAAGTGTTGTTTGTAGATTTTTATAGGCTATTCACCCCCCCTCTAGCCATTTAGGACCTTTCAGCTGTTCATCATGATCACAGCAGGCCTACAACGAACGGTCCCTACTTCCTTCCTGCCGCCAATCCTGCATTGGGACTCTAACCCAAGTACAAGACTACCCGACAGTTTTTATTATCGTGCCTGTCGGGTGAGTGAGACATAGGGAACGCCGCCCCATGAGCTGGCCACCCAACGAAACACGTTTCCAAAGACATCAACCAGTTCCAAACTATTCCGAAAGTGACCGTGCATTGGGACTCCAACCCAAATACACATCGACCAACGGATAACCAGTTCTTCACCAATCAAAGTATAAGTATAATCATGGCACAGAAAATAGTTTTTCTTTTACGCAAAGCTAAGTTCATTAAGCATGCCTAAGCATTTCTCAAACCATTTTATTTAAATCAGTTTTCAGGGTATTTATTTGAGACAATGCATCTGGATAGGCGACAATCAACTCCTATCAACCTAATGCAGTAGATTAACTCGAATTATAAATATTTTGTAATAGAGGGGCTGAATGCACCGGGGCTTGCCTTGGATCGTGTACAGCGTCGGGTCGAGATCAGTCCCGCAGATGTCGAATCCTTGGATGACTTCTGGAGTGGCCTCCTCAGTAGTAGTCTCGACCAGGATCCCCTCGGGAACGGGCACTACACGTATGCAATGATGTATGCTTAGCGTGGCATGAGGGCAACAAATGAAATGCTTGAAAGTAAACCTTTAATACCTTGAGTACAACTTTCCTTCACGGTAAAGTTGTAAACGATCTACGGAAGGTAAAAGTAATGTTTCCTATTTTTGTTTTATTGACCTTTTTAACGGTCACGGAAAGTCGCTACACAGCTTTATGACCACTACCAAGCACTAAGTTCTCAAATTGCCAAGGATCACTCAGCGAAAGACCCTTGGTCTTCATTCAACCCAAAAATTCACACAACAAACCTAAATTCATTTTTTTCTATTTACTTTATTAATCCCTAATTTCACATATATTTATTAATTGACTAAACTAACTTCAATTGCAACCAAACTTTACCAACAGCTAGGTTTTATTACCAAACAGAGCCACAATAAATTTCATGATTTTTGGATTTACAGAGAATTAATTAAAATTACACAAACTTGCATTTATTAATTACTTCACTGATTTATACAGCAGATTAAAGGCACTGGAACACCCTATATTATATTTTTAACAAATACTACATACTTCAGAGAGCATACACAATTATTCTCACATTTTTCCATTCAACAGATTAATTCATATGAAATAAATAAACTTCAGTACTATTCATATGAATATATAAATGAAAAGCATTTTGAAATTCACTGAAAAAAGAAAAGGCCAAACCGGCCCACTACGGCCCATGACCAAAGCGAGCCGGCCCACTCGGCCTGCCCGCACCCGGCGCCGGCGTTTTAGCAAAAGAGACCTTGGGGAAATCAGAAATCAACCCGCGGTCCGATCTATACTATTCACATGAGTCACGGGATTTGCACTTAACCCCCTGGAAAGACCTATCTTCTAACCCGAGGCCCCTGGCCTCTCCTCTGTTTCTACAGAGGCGAGAGCGCCGGCGGTCCGCCGCCCCTAGCTCGCCGACGGTGAGCCGAGGGACGAAGCCGAGGGCACTGACGGACTCTACACTCCAAGGCGAGTCTACCAAGCTAAGACACGACGAGATCCGAGGCACACAGCACCTGGAGACACGTACGCGGCGGCTCGGTGGCGGCGGCGAGCACGTCGCCGGCGAGCACAAGCCGGTAAAGAGAGGGGAAAAGGTGCGCGAGCATCTGGGGCTCACCACGAAGCTGGCCGACGGGTCGGTGGAGACGGAGGTGGCTCGGAGAAGGCGACTTGGCGACGGCGGCGGATCCCGGCGGCTCGGCACAACGGCGAACACGCGTTTCGGCGAACCTAGGGAACCAGAGAGTACGCCGACGCACGCGTAAGATTCAAGGGGTCACGGAGATCACGTTGCGCAACAATCCGAGGCCCAGAGCTTACCCAGACTAGCTCGAGACGACGGCGGAGCTCGCGGCGGCGCTCTGCCCGCCCGCGAAGGAGACACCGGTGTTCCGGTGGTTACGAAGCTCTACAGCTCCCACCGACGGTCGCAGGCGATGCGCAAGGAAGCTAGCTAGCTGTCTGCAAGATGAAGAGGGTGGTGACGGACGGAGCGCGGCGTATTCGGCCGAGAACCGAGAGGTGGCGATGGCGACCGGGAGAAGGAAAAATGGCGTGGAGAGGGGTGGTCTTTGCCCTTTTGGAGGGGCAACGGGCGGGGACAGGCGCGGCACGACGCGGCGCACGCGCGCCCGTATCTGCCGAGGTCGCGGGGGCACGATCCCGGCTGGCACGGCTCGCCGCGCGCCCGCGCGCGACACGGCGGCTGCCGGTGCTGTTCGTGAACAGAGCGAGGGGGCGAAACACTGTAGCATAGATCCCTAGGGGCTGTCGGTTTTTGACCAAATTCGACTGATTTTGCATACAAACATGAAAAACTGTAAAAACAAAAGTTGTAGGGTTTGAAATTCTGAACAACTTTGCTTTTGGAACTAAATCCAAATTCGAAATATTTTTGAAACTACAGAAAAAGGGGTAAACTAGAGTTTTGAATTTTAAACTGTATTTTTAAAATTACTTTTAAATTTTCTCAACAACTTGAAAAATTGCCAAAATAAAAGTTGTTCTACTCAATGAGCTTTACAACTTCTATTTAGGAAGTTTTGCCAGATTCCAAATAATTTTTGAAATGTCAATCCAAAACTAAGTTTTAAATCATTGTTTTGAAATAAATTTGAATTTCCACCACAGAACTTTGAAATCTCCAAAAATAAAAGTTGTTCCATTTTAAAAGATCTAAAACTTTTATTAAGGGACTATCTCAAAATTCCTTTTAGATTTTGAATTAGGTTTTAGTCCTAAATAAAGTAAGTTTTTAAACCTTTATTTGGGAATTTAATTTTACAAACAAATGCTAATTAAATTCAAATCACTCTAGGGACCTAATCACAATCATATGCAAATGATTAATTTAAATATGATGACATGGCAGATTAATTAAATCCGTAATACCCGGGGTATTACACGTACCCGGCTGGAGCTACCTAAGGATCCATATAACTCTACCACGAACTAATCAGGGGTCGGAAATCTACACAGTGACTTGCATGAACCCTATCATGCAATAAACAAGAATATATAATTGGCTCAACTCGGCCCAGAATTTATTAAGCGGCTCGCACACAGCCCAACAGAAATTTAACGTGGGGCCAGTATCCCCACGCCGACCGGACATGGGGCCAGTATCCCCATTCGGCTCCTGACAATTTGTTGCACCTCCGGCCTCCAGATAGAAATTATACTTCAACCTTGCGGGGTATGGATCGCAAGTCTACCCATATAGACATGTGGCTGTACGAGTTTCTGACCAGGCGAGAGTGGCTTATGACTAATCAATTTTATGACCAAGACAAGCTCTCCAAGTAGGAACCCACTCCGAGCGAACCTACCCAAAGGTAATTTCACACCGCATGAAATTACCTCCCGCTTGCTCAGTCGAACAATTGTAGTTATCACAGTATATCAGAATTTATGTTCACATATCATGATTCATGTTCACAAGTTTAATCATAGCAGAATTATTATTTCAGCATTTATCATGAAATAAATCAGGTTTATTTAGTTTAGGTGGTAGAATAGGAGGTGTAGGTTTTTTTGTGGTGGAGGTGGTGAATATGGTGGTAGTGGGGGGCAGTTGGGATGGTAGTGACATGACATGTGGAGTGGAGGGGTGGAAGGTATGGATGGGTGGTGATGGTTTATATGGTAGGCTTTTGGTGGAGAGGATATTTATGAGGTTTTGAGGTAGGGAAAATGTAGGTGGCAA
This sequence comes from Eremochloa ophiuroides, assembly GCA_038502445.1. Classification (NCBI taxonomy): domain Eukaryota; kingdom Viridiplantae; phylum Streptophyta; class Magnoliopsida; order Poales; family Poaceae; genus Eremochloa; species Eremochloa ophiuroides. The sequence continues at coordinate 62,801,091 of JAHLJS010000006.1, forward strand.
GGTGGAAGGGAAGTTGAGGTTTGTGGTGGTTTTGGCGGATGGAGATATTTAGGGAGAGGGAAGTATTTGTATAGAAAAAAACTAGAAAGAAGGGAAAGGGAAGTTAGACTTGCCTTTACTCGATGACGATCATATCCATATTCTGGGATCCTGATTCCTAGTTTCCTTGTTCCTTTGTCTTCCTGTACTATGCTTCGGGATTTCTCCATCTTCTCGGGATTTGCTTCTGGGTGCCTTCAGGTTGTCTTCACGTCATCTTCTATCCTACGCCGTCTAGCGTTGACAAGTAAAGAAACTCCAAATAAAGAAAACATTGCAACCACAATCAAAACAAGATAAAGAAGAGAGAAACGATCCTAACTAGTGGAGGGCTTCTACTAAGGCTAACACTATTATGTGAATCTGGAGTAGAAAGCCTGATCAAGTTATCATAAAGAACTTGATCGACTTCTATAGATCCACAAGGGGGTTAGCAGCACATACGCACATGCATATGTATGTGCCTCGGGTTAGGGTGATTAGGTACGTATATATGTATCCATATACACATACAAAGAGTTAGCGGAGTTAGCGACATATACGCACCTGCATATGTATATGCCTAGGGTTATGTTAGCGACGCATACGCTGCATATGTATATGTCTAGGGGCGATTAGAAAGATGGGAGAAGGGACAGTTAGCCATGCATAGGCATGATACGTTAGGAGTATATATGATGCATATATAATATATATTTATATACAGGTTTCTGCATACATATACATACATCCAACGCATATGCTCTTACATGTGAGCGACTGTGCTGCTGCATATTCGTATATTCGTATATGTGACATGGTGTATACTCCTACGCGAATATACGGTGCAAGTGTAAACTAGAGGTTAGCGGGGAAATAAAAGAGAACGAGAAAATAAATAAATAAAACTAGAATTTAAATGGGCACCAAAATTAAGGAAATGGTATGAATAGGTAGGGATTGATTTTAGAATATATTTGTTGGATGAATTTTGGAATTTAGAGTTGGGAAGGTGGAGATATGGATTTTAGAAGTTTAGCATGAAAGGCAGGTCGAGAGAAAAGGCATGGAAAATATTTCTAGAAATTTTGGAGTCTGGAAATGGAGTGGGATGAGATTAGATAGGGTTTATAATGTACCTAGTTTATTTAGAAATTTTCTGGGAATTTTCTAGAGTGAGAAAGCCCTTCGTTTAATCCTCCGTGTACCTTTACTGGGTGCGCGTAGCATCTTCCAGCCGGCTGACGCGTGGGGTTCAAAGCTGTGGACGCTGCCTGCTGGTATTGTGCCTGTGAACTCATAAGCCGATCGATGGACTGGCTCCCTTTCTCTCTATATTTCACGTGAACCAAGTCTGTAGAAGGCAGAGAGAGGGTAGGGGATGCTGCTGCTTCCACGTGGGGCCTGCAGGAGGAGGTGGCGCCTCCCCATTGGCTACACCAACGTGGCCTAGTGCCCAGGCGGATGCTCGTGCTCCCGTTCATGTGCTCCTGTCCATCTCTCCGGTCAAACAGAATAGATTAGAGAGAGAGAGAGAGAGAGAGAGAGAGAGAGAGAGATGGATTGAAGGGAGAGGGAGAAATGGAGGGAGCAGAGCAGGGAGCTCGCTCGGGCTTGGCAGGGGAGGTGGGGAGAGAGACCAAGGGAGAGAGAGGGAGACGGAGCACAGGGATGGAGAGGGCAGGGGCGCCGGCGGCAACTCGTGGTGCTCCGGCTTCGGTGCGGTCATCCTCGGCGTCAGGCAAGCGCGTGCGCGGTCTACTGCGCAGAGGAGAGCAGGACAGAGGGCGCAGACTAGCGGCGGCTCGCGGCGGGTTCCTCGACGGCAGAGCCGAGGGCGGCTTCGGCGAACGCGACTCCGACATACGGCTCCCGGGCGCCTGGCCTCGGCACGGCGCGAGCGTTTCGGCGGCGGCGAGCTGTGCTCGGCTTCGTCGTCCGTGCAATTTGTGCGGTCTCGGCCGGCTGGGCGTCGAGCAATGCGGAGCAAGGCAGGGTCGCGGCTCGGCTCCGGTGGCTGGGCGGCGGCAGTGCCGACCATGGCTCCAGCGAGCTGGTCCCGAGCGGCGTCACGACGGCAGGAGCTGCAGCGGCTCTGGCTAGCAGCGAAGGCACGGCGACACCTACGTCGGGCTCTGGCGCTTGAACTGCGACGATTTCGCCTTCCAGCGTGCTCACGAGCTCAGCTCCGCTGATGGCCAAGCTGGTGAACTCGACGGCCTTTTGTAGCCGGAGTAAGGCGGTGGCAACAGTAGGTCGGTGGAGAAGGTCAGCAAGAAGATATTTTCCGGCAAGGTCAGCGAGCTCACTGTTGAGGAGTCGTCGGCACAGTTCCGGTGCTGACGTAGAGCAGAGAAGGCATAGAGGAAGGAGAAGCTTACAGGCGGGGTCCGCCTGTATGTGAGGGGGAGGAAGAGGGGAGGTGAGTGGGCTGCTAGCCGCCGGTGTGCAGCTGGGCCGAATGGCCTGGGTCGGCCCGTGCGGGAAAGGGCGAAGAAACAAGCCCGCGAACCATTTTCCCTTCTCGAAATGATTTTCTTTTTCCAGAATAACAACATGAATAATTTTATTATATTCCCAGATTTTTCGAAAATAAATTAAGGCACATCTAAATAGATTCCAAATTGGATTTCAAGGAATTTGGGAGGAAGGATAAATCAAGGATAAAAGGTCCAAGAAATATATTTGGTGGTAGATGGATTTGAAATCAAGGAAGGGATGGAACAGATATCCAAGGAAAATATTTTAGTGCCGCAGATAAATTCCAGAGGGCACACAAGAAATCAATCAAGTAAGCATTCAAGCAAACAATATTTCAATCATAAACACAAATACATTCGGAATGCAAAGAGAATGCATGTGGTGAATTTTAATGCAAGGTTTTCGAAAACGGTTTTGGCGGAAAATAAATAAAGTCAATTTTAATTTGTTGGGAAATTTTTTAAAAAGTTCAAATTTTTAGTGAAATTTAAGATGGTGAAAAATACGGATGTTACACCCCCCCCCCCCCCTAAATTTTTTCCTGGCTTCGTCACTGCAACTAACCTATGTGGACTTTAATTAGATATTAGAATATTATATTTTTTATGAGTCCTCAAAAAAAGTTAAGAGACTTGATATTAACACAAATGGATAGTATGAGAACTAACGCAATCATACATTTTATGAGTAAATATTTCTACGTCTTGCAATGGAACCAAAAACCTATCTATCAAAACAATAAACAAAAGTTTTATTTAATCGATACCGAATGAACAGGACAATGCCATGTTATTGCCTATACATTGTATTATATATTATGGATGCCATGATCAACATAAAAACAATTATACCTTTTAATTTTTATAGTTTTTTTTCTACTGTTGCAACACACAGGCATGTTTGTTAGTATTAATAAATATACAAATCTAGTTACATTGAAAATATAACACACATTTTATGGTCTTTATATCGCTTATATTGTGTACTCCCTACATTCCAAATTGCAAGACATATTTTTGCTATACTCTTATATATTTATATATTTAAATATGTTATAAAAGTAATGTATATAAAAATAAAGTGCCATATAATTTTATAATTTAGAATGAAATAAGTACTCCCTCTGTCTAGGAAAACATGTAATTATAGCATAGAATCTAGGAAAATATGTCATTATAGCACAGAATCATGGTTCATTACTTTAAATTTGATCAATTACAAATATAAATATTAATATATTAAATAAAGACCATTAGGTTAATTACAAAAATATAGTTTCACAATAAATTAATTAAATACAATCATAAATATAAATAGTATGTATTAGAAATTTGGTCACGGCTATAGGCACCAATGGACGAGGGAGTACAGTATTTACGAAGAAAATTAATGCCAAAAAATTTCCTCGTGGAGATGTCAGGTCGGTGTCGGTCCCCCGAAACGCTAGGGGAGCCCGTGAGGCCGTGACACGACGATGCGATGGCGACGGCAGGAACGCGGCTGATCCAACGGACCCAACCCAACGCGGTCTGATCGCCGCGGAAGTGGAATCCCCTCCGTTTCCCGAAACGGAGCGCCCAAGAACGAACCACCCCAACGACACTTGCCTCTCTGGGTTGCCTGGCGTCCCACGTCGCGGTGCACGCCGCGCACGCTTCCTCCTGGCTACGTGAGTGATCGAGCGGCTGAGCAGCCAGCCAGCCACCAGCCAGGCTCTCTGCTCTCGGCTACTACGTTGCAGGAGTAGCCAAGCCACCCAACACGAGCAGGCAGGAGGGACGATGACGCGAAAGCCGGCGCCTCAGCAGCGGGTCGCCGCCGGGGCGACGAGGACGAGGACGAGGACGACGCTCAAGCGGGGTGCGTGGACGCCGGAGGAGGACGAGCTGCTGTCGCGGGCCGTGGCGAAGGAAGGGGAGGGGGGGTGGCGCACGCTGCCGCGGCGAGCGGGGCTGCTGCGCTGCGGCAAGAGCTGCCGGCTCCGGTGGATGAACTACCTCAGGCCGGACATCAAGCGCGGGCCCATCGCCGCCAACGAGGAGGACCTCATCCTCCGCCTCCACCGCCTGCTCGGCAACCGGTGTGCACTCTTCTCCCCTGTAGGCTGTAGCTAGCGGAGTGCAATGCTTAATTACATTGCATCGATCCTGCGTGCGTGCCGTACGTGCAGGTGGTCGCTGATCGCCGGGCGGCTGCCTGGGCGCACGGACAACGAGATCAAGAACTACTGGAACTCGCACCTCAGCAAGAAGCTCGTCGCGCGGGGCATCGACCCGCGGACGCACACGCCTCTGCAGCCCGACAAGACGCCGGCGCCACTGAAGGAAATCGAGCCACCATTTGCGCCGCCGCCGCTGCCAGCGCACCCGAGCTCGTCGTCCGGCGCCGGCGTTGGCGGCGACCTCGCGACCAGCATCGTGGCCGGTCTCGGCGCCGAGGGCTTCGAGGGATTTGGTGACGCGTTCTGTGTACCAGATGCTGTGGCTCGTGGCGGGTTCGAGTTCGACCTGGGCTGCCCCATCCTGGACGACGCTGCCTTCTCCTCGTTCCTCGACTCGTTGATGAACGAGGAGCGCATCGCCGATTACTTCGGCGATCAAAAGGATGCTGATGCTGATGGCGAGAACGATCAGGGTGGAGCTTAGCTTATTATTCGCGTTCCTAACTTCATCTGCATTTTAATTGTGAATGTGCTCCTACTATTCAGTGTACATAGAAGCGCTGAATCTCTTTGCGTGGTTTCTGTTTGTGTGTGAGAGTTTGATCAAGCATGGGGGAAACATGAGGAATGAGAATATTCATGGATTGATTGAAATAGAACTAGTATTGCATTGGTATTGATCCAAAATCTGTTATGATCCTGTTGTTTAGTTTCATTTTGTTTCTGTCAAAAAAATGTACTGCATTTTGGTATTTAATTTGGTTTAATGTCTGCACCTACTGCTCATGCGTGCGCATTATGCCAAGCGAGCAGTTTGAGCACTAAACGGGCCACAAACCTGCAGGTCTGCCCATCTACATATGCACGCACAGCTCACTCGACAATTCTACCCATCGCGACTCGAATCGTTTGTTCTCGTTACATCCGTGCTGATACTGGATTGTCTGAAACCGCACGCCTGTCGACTTTGCTGCCTACGGACACCTAGCGCTTCATTTTAAACTTTGCTCCTAAAATCCTGCACGCTATGGACAGTATACGCGTGCGGCCTGTCTAAGGAACAAGTTTGATCTGAGGCGAGGATTCTGACGTGTACAGTAAAGGGCGAGAACGGCACGGCCAACGTCTGAATGGCCGAAAGTCCAGTACGTCAAAGACCAAAAGCACAAGCGAATCCAGAATAATCTAATTAGTAATAAGAAGTGATAAGAAGCCACTGCGAAAGTAAGAAGAGACGGCAACCTGTAGCCTGAGTTGCAGCCAGCCTCCATGCGTGCTCGACTGCCGATAGGCTGTCTTCGGCTGGCTGGTCCAGCCAGCACCAGCCAGCTATTCAGCAGTGTTTGTCTCTCAGAATAATCAGCCAGCAAGCCGTACCGTACCAGCCAGCCGAACAGAGTGTGCTGCCGTGCATTGCTTCGCCACTGCAGCCAGCAGCTTCTCCATGGCCAAGACGAGGCCTCAACTCCGGTCCAAAGTCGCTGCAGGGGCGCACTGGAGAAGAAGCACCGGCGGCCGGCGTGCTTGCAGCTTGCCAATATATAGAGTGACGCGAATAGACTGTCAGGTTGGACTGATCCAGCAGGAAACAAAACGCGGCGAACTTCTTTGCCCGTGCACTCGTGTGTGAATCGATTCCAAGGCTCCAGCCTCCAGCTCCAGGTGTGCGTGTGTGTGTATTGTGCCTAGCGAATTGACTCGTAGCTGCAAATTTTTCTTGGAAGTCAGAGGATTCAGTGAGTTATACATTTTGTATATACGCACTGTATACCACACACCGCACCGCATCCATCTTTCTATTTTTGCAATTGTACCTAGCGCTACCGGCACGCGGAGGCCTTAAGCTTACGAGTTTAAAGCTGTACTCTCCCTCCAACATGCAGTTCTCGTATTCCAAGGAGTCAACTATCACAAACTTTGACTAAAATTATATAAATTATAAAATAAAATAAGTACCATTAGAACGGTTATGAAATATATTTTCATAAAAAAATTATTTCGAAACATAAATGCTAATATTTTTTACTATAAATTTAGTTAAAGTTGACATCGTTTGATCGGCACGTTTCCATAATTGTATATTTAATGGGACGGATGGAGTAATATTTTTAGGTATAAAAATATATTTTTTTTACTTTGTTCGTTTGAGTTAGATTTAATTTATTGAACAATATTTTTTTCTCTTACAACAGTTCAACCGTACAATTCAGTTAATCGAACGTAGTGTTTTTTCTTACAATAAATCAATGTCAGTTAAAATCAACTTTATTTTTACTAGCCCAACAGCCGGGATTCCGAGTTAGAATTTCCAGAGATGCAACTTACTCCCTGGATTATAGAGAGAGCCATAGAGGATTATTAGAGGGAGAACTGCAGAAATTGGCACGAACACGTATGATACGTCTTCAAGATAACGTTACGTAACAGGAATTTTCCGCTTCCAGACCATACCCATCGACACCGCACGCCCCTTTCGGCCGCCTGCGTGCGCTGCAGCCGGGGCAGCCCGTTCCACCGCGGTGGCCGGTGGGAGAGGGCCTCTGCTGCGACGAGGGTGCGCTGCTGGGACTCGGAGTGTGCAGCAGGAGATGGCCTTGGCCGTCGCGCTCACGCCGCTTCGAGCGCCTGTTGTCGTGGCCGGATGGAGGCGGCGCCCAGGGGTAGCTCCTCCGCTGTTCGCCGTTGTCCTGGCGACGTCTAGCGGAGTCGGCGGCGAACGGGGCCCGCCGACGTTCGTACGCCTAAGGGAGGAGCTCCTCCAGCTCCACGCCGAGGCCGACCTCACCCAATCCAAAGGTAAGATGTCTGTCACGGGAATGCAGCAATGTTGTGTTCATGGGACCAGAGCATGCTCCTGTTTCACCGTCCAAATTTTCTGGTAGTACTTCCCATTACAGAAAGTGTGACTCCCAAAAGGTTGCACTTTGATTTATCTCCAGTAACTTGTGTTTCTACGTAGCATCTTAGATTCACCTGATGTAGTGATGGCCTGATGGGTGGTCATAGGACGTTAGGATGGAACTTGACAATTCACTTGTGGGACATTAGGCAGCAGGCTGGAGTATTTGCTCAACTGCACACCATCCTTGTAACAATTTCCTTTCTTTTCTTTTTTCATAGCAAATAGCGCGAGGGTAAGGCTTGTGCGGTTGACTGAGGCTGCTGAGAATCTTAAGAAACGAGCCGCAACCAGTGTCCGAATGGGCAAGGAGAATGAGGCTGTGGATTTACTTGTGCAGAAGAAGAAATTGACCAGAGCCCTGGAGAACATTAAAGAGCGCATTGAGGTGCTTGACAGGCTTTCGGCAAAGATTAGCGAGGTGATCAAATGGTTTTTTTTAGTATCATGGAAAATGGCACGACTGATTTCTTTTTCTAGAAGCTTCTGTATTCTTTAACTTTATTCCAGTTGTTCAAAATTGCTGCATGAGCCATTGTTTGCATTTGTATGTCACACTGTTCGTGCAATGATTCTGCTGATCACAATCTGAAATTAACAAGTGTTTGCTTCAACCATGGATAAGTGCACTACTCGTGAACTTATTGTTGTGAATTCGTGTTTGGTATATGCAACCCTGAATGAGCAATTTTGTTGGATTCAGGTAATTTCGATGAAGCAAAACATGTTAATTGAGTATGCGTTGCGACCAGGGACATCTAATGGTGAAAACTCTGATGACAAGATAAGGGTTTTCTCCAGTACAATCAATGATGGAACCAATCAAGCTGAGAGTAGCGATTCTTGCCCAGCATCAGTTGAAAAGGAATCTTATGAGTTGAGAAATGAGGCACAAGCAATTGCAAGTATGGCTGGCCACCCTGAGCACAATGCACTCCAGAAATCCGATAACTTCTCATTTTTAAACAATCCTAATCCAGCAAACAACATGAAGAATCATTCTGCATATGATGGACTTATAGAGCATATTAATGTACAGATGAAATCATTGGAAGATGAAATTGAACAGTTCATCAGTTCCCAATTAGTCGAAGAGGTGGGCAGTGAGAAGCACAGAAGTGACAAGTGGCAAAAATTATCTGACATACAGATGCTTGTAAAGGAAACTAGAGAAAAGTGAGTGTTTGATGCAAAGTTAGATAAGTTCATAGCATGTAGACTTTTCCGTTCTTTCTAATTACACGGTCATTTCATCATTGCACAAGATATCCTTGATCTTCATTACAGTAACTAACTGTTTCAGGATTGCAAAGGTTTTGGGTATGACAGTAGAAGAGACTGAGTCTGGGGATTTAAGATGATAGCAAACCACAAAACATTGAATTGGTGGCATCCATCCCCCATCTGTTTCGTGGGTAAGTTGGCCTCTCCACTGCTTTAGGAAACCTCAGGAATCCAATACCTGTATGAATGAATTGAATAGTGTATGTTGGTTCATTGTGTTTCTCCCTGTACGCCTATACATCTTACAATTTATTTCCCCCCATATGTTTAAGACATTCTGGAGATGAATGCAGCCTTTTGTTCAACCATGATACACAACTTTCAGATTTTAGTTAAACTGCAACGGATGAACAGTCATGACATGCAATGATGCAAGGGTATTACATACTTAACATAGCATACGAGTGTCTAAGAGGATATCATCGTGGTATGGGATATTCCTAATTTACAAATACCAGATTCACAATTTTCCAATTATATCTGCCAGAGGGATCCTTTCACATTTACCAAACTCTATCTGATCGAACTGATCAGAGATCATTTTGATGTCTTTCTCATCAATCTTCTCCATCTCCTTGAGCTTGTAGATCACAAAATCTGATTTTCTGTTGCATAGGAGCAAGCAGATTCTTAATGAATGACCATTGACAACTATATACTTGGAATATGACTTACTTTCAAATTAGTATATTCAGAAATATACAATATGTGGGCAAATAAAGTAAATTTAATTTACAACGGTGGGGTTGATGTTCATGTCACGTTCATCACAGTCTTGTAACCTTGCCCTGTCTTTGTATTTATAGAATGTTGGTGTCTCTACTGCAGACATTTTAGGACATTGGGCCTAGTTTCATCAGAAATTCCAAAAGAAAAGTTAGCTTGTACAGATGGCTATGAGGACATATAGTTTTGTATCAAGATTCTTTTGTTTACTAGTGCATTCAGGATTTTAAACCTATATTTTCAGCGCATAAACTACCTGTAACATTAATTTATTTTTAATTCAAAAAAAAATTCAGTGCCGTGTTAAAAGAAATAACAATTTTTGTCTTTTTGTCATGTAAGGGATAATAAAGTGAATGTCTTCAAAAAGATTATGATGTAATCATTGAATTAAATATAAGCAACATATAAGTAAGTTTCTCTGAAAAGTTGCTTCCCTTTCAGGTCTTAATTATTTTTTTAGAATATCCTGGTATAAATTGTTAATAGGCAACTTCAAATCATAACTTTTCATGAAATAATCTTTCATGGAAAACTGTACCGTACCTTACAGCAGGATCGTTGTCTAGGTCTCCTACAAGTGGTTCGTTGTCCATTTTCTTCTTGAGGATCCATTTTGTAGTCCGCCGGTTCCTTTTGTCCATCCTTAAGTCTGTTAGGAACAAGAAGGCCTTTGCAACTGCTAAAGTGCTTACCAACAAGCACACAGTGGCAGTGAGCCTTCCTGCTGTTGTTGAGAAGCTTTTGTCTCCATATCCAACTGTTGTAACAGAAATGACTGATAAATAGAAACTATCAATCCAGTTTAGGCCCTCAGCTTCATGTACTATGATTGTGCAAATTGAGATAGTGGCTGCTACAACCGATAATGCAAGTATCACTTTCATCCTCCCTCTTGACCTTTTCTTTCTAGCATCAATCATGTAGGTGTCAAACACTTTGTTAAGCTTGTTATCATCCATTGTGCTAAGTAGAACTGTTCTCTGCTTGTCCAGTACATTTGTCAACAGCCCATTTAGCATAAGGTCAATGAAACGAACACCAACTAGTAGGAACAAGCATGTGAACACCTTTGTGAAGGTAGTACAGGGGACTATGTCACCATATCCTATTGTGCACAAACTAATGATGGTGAAGTAAAGGGCATCCACTAACTTGAATGTGGATTTCCCCTTGAAGCCTTCAACATTTGTCATGTACACAAATACCCCTATTGAGATGTATAAGATGACAATGACAATAGCCTGCTTTGCAATTGATGGTGTATATTGTGCAACAGCAGCATGCCTTTGGCCATCAAGCTCATCCACACGGTGTGCTTCTTTGCTTGATGTGAATATAGAAGGTGAAGAGTGCACCCGCTGGATATTTGGTGAGGATACTGTATTGGTAGTTTCATCAGTGGGCGGCAGATGATTGAGAATACTGAAGTTAGCTTTGAGATGACTGTTTGGGGGAAAGGAAGTTGCACACCTGCTTGGAACATCACAGGATCTTCTTCTGTCTTGTTTGGAATTGTACTTTTGGTTGCGCTGGACCAAAGGTAGCAGAGGCTCTTCCATGGATGAAACTACCTAGCTTGCAGTTCTCAGGCTAGATCATCAGTTTATATCCATGCTGCTTATGCTGAGACCTTGACGATGGAAATGGTGGCCAATTAAGCAGGGATGTACACTTCCCTGGCGTTTCTGGGATGAATGGACTGGTTTACATCATATCTTGAAACATATCTTTCTTATTTATTGCAACATTTATTCGTGTAGTTTCTAGTATCCTGCATTCCTCCATGGTAGCTGATGCAAGAGGCAACTGTTGAAAGAGAAAGAATGTTGGGCATATTCTTTCCTCTGATGTCTGAAACAGAACCATTGTTTTATCTTCGCAGTCCCTGTGCTGTGGCATGGGTATCGCGCACTGAATCACTCTTTGTTCACTGCACGTGCACTAATTATGTGAATTACACTTTGATGCAGGTACCCAAGGCCCAAGTTGACAATGGCTTGAGTAGTTGGATCCTGCAAGTTGTTTCCGAGCTTGGGATGATCCATTGGATGTAGGCAGTGCCATATTCTGCCGGACTCCGCCTAACAACTAGGCTACCAGAGGGAAGGTGGGGATTACCTTCTTCTCTGGATGGAAACATATCGATTTGTTGCTGTGCTGAGATCTCATTATCGGCGATGGATATGCTGATATACAGTACAGATAGCACCTACTGAAAGCTTCTCAAGCTAAAAAATCTTTGACCGATCATATCCGTATCTGTGACTGAGTGCTCGTTATCTGTATGTTAAGTTGTGGACCTTGATCCAAGGGGGCTGTTCCATGTCATCCCTCTGCGTGCATTTGTATGTAAGGATGCAGTGAAGCTGTACAGGCATGCCTAGAAATTTGCCGAAGACTTGAGAATTTTAAAGTCCAAGCAGAGCAATCCTTCAAGCTTTCTGACATGAGTGCAGATGATGAAATTTTTCAAGATGGGTCTCTGTGCCCAGCATATAACAAGAACAATCCATGCCCCAAGGACCATGGAGTACTAAATGAGAATGTGAGATTGTCAGTGTCTCCGTTCCGGTTAAAGTTTTGTTTCCTGAACCTTGTGTAACGCATATATCGTGTTACGAACACGTCTATCAGCACAACGGCAGCAGCTCCCTTTCACGGGATTTCACGGCAACAGGCAGCATCTCCACAGCGAAATTAGCATTCGGTTCATATATCAGGGCTATTACTTGTTTATGATGTTTCTGTGATCTGCTAGCAAAGATAATGAATCTGGCAGCTTTTGCCTTTTCTAGAAAAAGGAATTAGCAAATTTTGGTTGGTGTATAATGGGGTCTTGTGTCTCGATAGAGTGCTTGGAGAGCAGCTATGGATGTGCCTGAAACGTGATGTGCTTGGAACGTGAAGGGGCTCTTGTTAGGTTTCAACTGTAGCCTACCCAACTTACTCGGGACTAAGAGTCGTCTTGCTTGGTTTGTGACTAAAATTTAGTAAGCCAAAGTTAGGTTAAAAATTACCATAGATTTGGTAAGATAAAATGTGAGAGGTTAGCAAGTTTTTGATAGCAAACCAAATAATAGCTAAATTTTCTTATTGAAAAAACAGTAATCGCTTAAATTAGGGCTTGGCAAATTTTGGAAGGCAATCAATCAGCCTAAGAAGGGTGGTTGTTGTTGTGTGTGATAATTGGGTCTCTGGGCCTCGTTACTCGTCAGCCCACCCCACCCGGGTAGTTCTGGGCCCCCACTCCTGGTCGGCCACCAGCGAACTACCAAATCAACAAACAGGCCGAGCAGGATGGTGGTGGTGTAAAGGTTTGGGGCCTGTTTGGAAAAAAAAAAAGAATGCAAAATAGAGGAAAGGAAGAAAAACGCAGGAACAAGGTATAGGTGTTAGTGGGAAAATAGAGGAATAGAAAAACATGGGTGTTTGGAACGTAAGAACTAGGAACTGTAACACAGGATTCTCAAAACATGAGTTTTTGATTAAAAGAGATGGTTACTTGTTTTATTATCATATATTTGTCATTTTTTCGCTTCATTCAAATATTTGTCATTACAACGTCAAACTTTAATTAACAAATATATGTCTAAATTTGATTTGTAATCATAGATATTTTTGTATTTGATAATTCTATGTTTGACAATAATATGAACCATAGTATTTCTTACCTTCTTTACCTGCTGGTTCAGAGAGCTACACACTAATAATAGCAGAGCTGAGGACCTGTTTAGAACGCAGGAATTTTATAGGAATAGCACATGAATTTTGTAGGAATCAGTTCATTTTCACAGAAAAAACATAGGAAGAGGAAAAAAATTCCAGCATTCCAAATAGGCCCTGAGACTGGATTGTTTTTTTTTCCCTTTGAAATCACATGCCTGGACTAGTAATCCACAGGAAAGGAAATGGAAAATCCTTTGATCCAAACACCTTTCCTTCAAAATTTTTCTATAGTTTTGTTTCCTATACTTTTCCTATGAAAATACTCCATTCCAAACAGAGCCTAAGTGGGAGGCTCCCACGAGGTGGACTTCTTGTTTCTAAAAAAAGAGGTGGATTTTTCAACCTGTGGGCAGCGGCCTGCCCTGGGAGCCAAAAAGAGGATGTAAGTGGACTATAAAGGCCATGTTATATTCGTATTACAGTGGAGAAGAGAAAACATGAGAGGAAAAAAAAGAAGAGTGAGATGACAAAAAAAGATCTGAGAAAATAAGGTGAGCTATCTATTAATGGTGAACCAAGTATCATATGGATGAAAAGATACTTGTACTGGTAGAGTTTGCGTGCATACATTTACAAAGATGAGTGAAAGTGTCTATGTTATACAGTGTAATTCAGAAAAAAAACTATAAATGATGGCAATAGTTCGTTTTATTAGTCCATTCCCAACGATAGGTCCCATTTGTACTATTTCCAAGAGATATGTAGATGGTAAAATGAAACAAGGCACACAATGCACATTTTCATTTCTATGTTCTGTATATTACATATTTAAATGTTGTATCATATGAAATAAAATGTTCTAGTGGACTGGAGTTTCACTCAGTTTCCAACGCATCAATAAAAAATATTCTCACTAGAGTTTCACGGCCAATCTCAGTGGAGAGTTTCATAGCATTATTTTCAAGACTATCATGTTATATAGAATGAACAAAACTTGAATGAAACAACCACTCTCAATGTAAAGTTTTATTCATAGTTTCATTGATATAAAATTTCGTGACTCACAAAGAGCTGATAATCGTGCCAAGAGTTTTCTTAAGATGAAACTCATTTCTTCTTTATCCTCTTAAATACACCGTTATACCGTCAAATATTCCTATGTGGCAACCCATTTAATGCAAATAAAACGAAGATAAAACTCTCACCGAGACTTACATGTACCAATAGTGAAACCCGCATGTATGAACGTGTGGGCGTGCTATGGAGTGAGACTGCTATCAGGAGCGGATTCAAGGGTGGCCACTGGTCAATTTAATTTTCCATCCACGTGCTCAACTTGAAACGAACTTCCAACCGAGAAAATATTTTATTCATTCATCACTAGATTTTTGCCGTGTGTCAAATAGTTAGAAAAGATATCACGACAAACTTCATGAACAAAGCTAGATTATTGGCCCTTGAAGTTTGGAATTGACGGTAAATATACTTATCAATCACCCGTTACAACGCATGGCTAATTTCACTAGAAATTAATGCAAATCTATAGGCCCCGTTTGGATTTTTGAGAAATTGAAATGTAGTTAATAACTTAGACTATTTCACTTGAAATGTGTTATTTCGTCACTTTTTAAAGTTCATATATTAGGCTACATCAAATTCATAGGATGAGATGTTGAATTTGATTCTATAGATCACAATGCTATATTTTCATTTTACAATTTATAGCACGTTTTTCTACTCGATCTCATACGGTAAAAATATAACACATAAGTATCTATATCGTATAGCGAACAAAAATATACAAATATAATCTCTATATACAACCATATTAAGTTCATTAATATGTGTATAAATTATGATTCTTAAAATAAATTTAATTCCAAAGATACAGACGGGTCTAAAACTAATCTGACAGTTTTGTAAACTGAGACATCAAACCTAGAGACGGGCCAGGGCATGAGTCCGATGAATTTATTCCCGCTCGATCTTGATCTTGGTATGTACGTGGGGCAGTTGGGTGCACCTGGACGTGGAGAGGAAATATTTGAACGTGACATCCCATGAGCCAAAAATTACTGCCGTCAAGATCGATGGATGGCGTGGCCCCCAACAATCTCTTTCAAACCTTCTCAAATCTCAAGTACCGACTTCTGTAGCAGCGGATTTGTGATTTGTGAGGGCACGCACAACGCCTGTATTGGCCGTCGTCTCATCGTGGTATATTTGCAAAATCCCCCCTGGTTTGGAGGTGAGAGAGTGAAGCCGTCGCCTTTTCGTGCTCCCAGACCAAAACGACAGCAACAGCTCGCTTGGCGATGTACAAAGCCGTCGTCTCAAGACGACGCCGGGTGGATCTAGCGCGTGCAGCCAGTCTCCGTCCCTTCATGTGCGCGGAGGGCAGGCAGCGAGCAAGCGACGCCGGCACCAGGATAGGGCGGGGCGAGCAGGCCACGTCAGTACCGGGGCAGGGCGGGGCGAGCAGGCCATGCCGGCAACGGGGCAAGGCGGGGCGCCGGCACTGGGCACAAGGCGGAGCAGCGCAGAAGCACAGGCACAACAACGACGAGTCGACGAGGGCATGGCGGACCACAGCCGCGACAGCAGAGCACATCTCAACGAGGCAAGAACATGGTGGAGGTGAGCTTCCTAGGCGGCACGTCCATGGCAAGCACGTGGCGGAGGTGAGCTTCTCGCCGGCAAGCATGACAGAGGTTAGCTTCGCGAGTTCGCAAGTCCATGGCCATAGACGTGAGATTTGTTAGCTGGAAGTCTGGGATTGACATAGTTTCAGAATAAAATCATCCATGGACAGTATGCTTCGATGTTTGGTGTTGGTTGTGTTTGGATAATCATAGAGAATATGAAAATTGAATGCTAAACAGACAGCAAGTGTCGTGGGTTATACAAGCTGTCTGTATAGCCGTCTATATTGTAAATTTTGAAAACTTACAGACAGCCGCTGTCTCACGTGCGCTCTTTGAAAAAGGGTTCATTTATTTCATTCGCAACGACCACGATAGTGCCAGCTGCCAGGCGCGTCGTTGCACGAACCCAGCGCAGACAGCTATACGCCCCCTTCTAGAAGACCATGGTGCCAGATCAACGACTGTGTAGCGATGCAAGAAACGACGACCCTCGAGAGATGCCCTAAATCAGCGCAATCGTTAGCAAATACTACTACTAGCAACCAGATTATTATGAAAAGATTCGTACATGTGCCTGATCACAGAACTAGTGCGCCGCCTTCCGCTTCAGCGAACCATCCAGGGGGCTTATTGAATTTTACGGTATCTGTTTGATTTTCCACCTGGTGCTTAGTTTGATACCAGACACAAACACTACTTTATTCTATCATATCCTACACCATTAGTTAATAATCAATCATTTTACAGATCAGCTTACAACACTCTTATGGTTTGTTTAAATTAAATACCGATTTTAAAACTGTCCCAATGTCAGAGCTCCTTGTTACAGAATCGAATGAACATGCGCATGTGCGTCGTTATTCCTACCGCGATCCGCGAGATCAACCCTGATTATTGTCGGACAGGAAGGCACGACGGGGCTCAAGAAATTCTAATGCTAGCTCTCTATTCACGGTATTTTGGAGCTGCCTGAATCCAACAGTTTGTGAACTTTGATTGAATGTTGCATGTATGTGTTTTTTTTTTTTGTGTATGGAAATGCTACGAGTAAACTTGTATCAAAAATAGCATTCCACACTCTTTTGTTTTGTATTATTACATTATATAGATATAGTATCATACTTGGTTGTTAAATCTTAATCGTATATGGTGCGTTTAACAACTTTGCGATCATAATTTAGGATTTGCTAAAATTCTGGTGCCTAAATTTGAGTTTTCTTTCAAACAACAGTTATTGCATACATTTTATATTAAAATTATATATTTCAATCATTACAATTATTGTACGTGCAATATACAATTTTAGATATCTATAACAAAAAATTCGTTAGACAAAGGTACAGTGTTGGTACAAAGACAATTAATAATTATTTATATAGGAAGATAAGGGCAAAATAAATTAATATGTCATGATATAAAGATAAAAACACAAATCAACAAAAGTAACAGTTTACTTGTACTAGTTGGTGGTATAAGAGTGCTGCCTGAAATCATCTAAATTTCAGGCACCTGAAATATAGGAGAAGTGTCCTAGTTCATCAAGTTTGGTTCTATGATTCTATCAGTAGAATATATGAATTTACAATTTTTATAGTTACGTATGATTTGTGATCCTAGCATTTGAGTTCCTGTTTGATTATTTAGGATCACGCTATTTTGATATGGTATTATTAGGAGAAAACATGTTTAAAATTTTTTTATAGCTATGATTTTCTATGATTTGTGATCCTAGCATTCGGGTTTTAGTTTGATTATTTACGATCATGATCTTTTGATATGAATCTATTAGTAGAATATATTATTTTAGATTTTTTTAATAGAGATGATTTTCTATGATTTGTGATCCTGGCATTCGAGTTTCAGTTTGATTATTTACGTTCAAGATCTTTTGATATGAATCTATTAGTAGAATATATGATTTTAGATTTTTTTTAATAGTGATGATTTTCTATGATTTGTGATCCTAGCGTTCGAGTTTCGGTTTGATTATCTAGGATCACATTTTTTTTTTACAACCTTTGGTCAAGATGTGTTTATGGGACTAATCCAGCTCATGTCTGATGTGTGTTCTAGTTTTTTTTTTTGGTGGAAAAAGGTCTATATTTCTAGGTTTGCAAAGAAAAGCCCCGACTTTAAAGAAATTCTAACAGTGCCAATTTTGAAAGTCTTATTGTTCAATTAACCAGTGCATTGAACAATGGGGAATGGATGCTGAACGTTAATATAGGCCCTGTTTAGATCAACTGTAAATTACAATTGCAACTAGTCACATCAACGTTACGGCATATGCATGGAGCATTAAATGTAGATGAAATGTTTGCATGTTTTTACTTTTTGCATGTACATCACGAGACGAATCTTTTAAACCTACTTGGGGCCATGATTAGATGAAAATTGTCAAATATAAACGAACGTGCTACGGTACAGAATTGCAACTGCAACTAGGATGTAAACGTAGCCATAGATATCTTGTCGGGGCCGCAGCCTATCAGGCTAGTTTTATAATCTACTTGGTAGTTGACATACTGGCCACTTGCAACCTTCGCCTTGGGAGCGAAGCATATAAGCCTTGACGGTCAAGCTCAGATGAGATGCCCATTGATCAACAGCGAAAGCGGACAAAATCAATCAGCCGCGCTTCGTTTTGTGAAGATATACTACACGATTTGGCGGCTACCTTGACACTTGACACTAGGCACTTGAGTGTTTGACCGTACCGGCATCTAATTAAAGCATGAGCTTGAAGAACCTTGGATGCCAAGGAGAGATTTCCAATATAATAATCTTTATCTAAATAATAAGAATCGTTCAAACCGACTACTAGTTTCTTTATTAATTGATCATCCATGCAATATACTGTGATTGAGCCTAATAATTTTAGAAAATCTATGGTTGAATCATTTTGGAACAGGGCTGTACAATCAACCGTTGTGCCCATATATAAGCGATTATCGTGTCACGTAAGATTTGTTTCTATTGCAGCTCTCGCAGGGGCGGAGCCAGAATTTGACCATAGGGGGGAAAGAGCAAACTAGAAACAATCATACCTGTCAAAATATGTACGACAAAGCCACAAAGATATACACAACATCTAAACAAACGTTTATATTGCCATAAGAAAGTAAAAAAAGCTAAAAAAAATGAAAGAAAATTAATTAGTCTCGTGACTCTAGGCTTCGCCCCACCAATCTAGTAGTAACAAGTAGTTAAACGGAGGCAAAACTAAATAGTGCTTGATCCTAAATATCAAATGTCAAACAATCGTTAATTGTCGTTCAACCTCAGACACACTCAAACGGGTAAAATGGCCGTTTATATAGATAATTAAACGAAAACATCGTACTATTATGTAGTGTTTAAATATTGAGTATATAGGCTAAATGAGTATTTAGATGAATAAATGACAAGAATATAGAGGTAGTAGGAAGACGAATATTAAATAATTTAGAAGATTAAACAATGATAACTATAATTTTCATTTAACTAGCTAATTAGAGTGTGTGATATGGGACAAACATGTTTGATAGATAATAATAAAGATAAAAAGATATGGAGAAAATATTAGGAAGACATAATTTTATTTTATATAAGATACTAATAGAGATCGGTATGTAATAAAAACAAAAAAAATCATAGTATAAATAATGACACTAACTAGCTAATTAATTAATTAATTAAACACATAATATAAGGAGTTTATTAGGGGAGGTAGGGGGAGGTTGGGGGGTGCCAGGCCCCCTCAGCCCCTCCCTCCCTCCGCCACTGAGCTCTCGGGGCTGTTTGGTACAGAGCTGTTGTGAGTTGTTTTTCTTATCAAACATCCTTTTTTAAAATTTTTTCTCTCTCACAAAAGGATAAGCTGTCATCAACTGAAAAAGGTGGCTTCTCCTAACTCTCTACCTCATTTATTTCTCCCCATCATGCATAAAGTTGTTGATGAAGCTATTTTGCCAAACAATAATTCCAAAACGACTCAGGTTCACCAAAAAAGTTGTTCATGAATTCATTTTCTAAAAAAACAGCTTCACTTGTGAAGTTGAGCTATGTCAAACAAGGCCTACAAATAAACGTAGACGAGGCCCAGAAGCAACATGCTAGCTACCCAGCGTGCCAACGACTTTTGATGTGGAGTGGTCTTAGGGCTTGTTTGGTATAACTCAGCTTTACTGTGAAGCTGGTTTTTTTTAGAAACTGACTTCATGAGCAACTTTTGGATGAAGTGGAGCCGTTTTGAGAATGTTGTTTGGCAAAATATCTTCATCAACAACTTCATGTATGGTGAGAAGAGAGAAATAAGATAGAGAGCTAGGAGAAGCTACTTTTTTTCAGCTTCATACAGCTCATCCTTTCGTAAGAGGAGAAGAAAAATAGCTTCACCTATAAAATCGTTTTAGAAAAATGTGGTTAGCAAACACCCCCTTAGTCGTAATCAGTATAAAGTTCCGTACATAGTCTAACAAGTACTCCTACTCTAACAAGTACTCCTACTCCGTAAGTCAGGGGGAAAAATACAATTAAAGTAGTTGACATGCTGGCCACTTGCCACCTCCGCCTTGCGACTTGGGAGCGAAGCATATGAGCCTTGACGATCAAGCTCGATGCTCACTGATCGACAACGAAAGCAGGCAAAATCAATCAGCTGCTCTTCGTTTTCGACTTTTCGTGAAGATATACACTAGCATTTGGCGGCTACTTTGACACTATGCACTTGAGTGTTTGACCGTACCAGCATCTAATTAAAAGCATGAACATGAAGAACCTTTGGATGCCAAGGAGAGATTTCCAATATAATAATCTTTATGTAAATAATAAATCTAAAAAACCTTTATGTAAGAATCCTTCACAACCAAAAGTTTCTTTACGCTTTGCTAGGATGGTGTGCTCTAGTAGCTACTTTCTCCGTCCCTAAAAAGCTATGATTATGTGATTTAAATCTTATCTTAAAATTTATGTAAATCTAGACTGAGGATATAGCTAAATGGGATCCATTTATTAAAAAAAAACATACGTACTCCGTACTATGTGCAACTGGAAAGGCATGGTCGCATGACCCTGTCCATCCATCCATCTGTCATCCTCGCAGCCTCCCACAAAAAAAAACAATTAATTACTGCATCCCTTCGCGGGACAGCTGAGAGCGCTCCACCCCTGCACCTTTTGCTCCTCCCATCCAGATCCATCTAAACAGGATGACGCGTGAGTTCTGACACAGATTGAAAGGTGCAGAGGGGAAAAACATAATTTCACACGTCTGTTAAATTAGACTCGAAAACCAAGATTCATATGTTTTGTGAGACGGAAGAGGTAGTTTCTTAGATAGTTGACATTCTTCTTTAGTTCTTCTATTGGAGTTTCTTGGTCTTGGCCTTCACCAACAGCGTGACCGCTAGCGTGTAGAGAGCTGCATGCTCGTGCCATCGTCTCCATTCGTGCGCTCGCAGCAGGGACCTCGCACCACGCGCCATCCTACCCCCTTTGGGTTCGTTAGTCATGCGATTGGAGCGTATACGTGAGGAGATAAAGATGTTGAGCTGTTTCCTATAGGGTGAAGCTAACTCTGTTTGTTTGAACTTACCAGTTAGCCGTACAATCCAGTCAGCTGAAAATCCACAAAGGAGTGGTATGTGTAGGAAAGGAGATGATGTGTTGAAGTAGGGTCTCGGACCCAGATTTGGCCAAAGACTATGGCCATTACATTATGCATTAGTGCTAATTGTAACTGCTTATGAGAAAAATGATAATTTTTCACTATGATTAAGGGCTATGACTACGGCCATCGCTCTAGTGGCCTTAGTTGAAGGAAAGACACCTCTCACACTGAATGGTGGATGTTTTATGTGCCACGCGATGGCTATAGAGGGGAAGAGCTCACCGGGTGTGTTTTAGACCATACTAGTACTACTATATTGCTATATGGTCGTCCATATTGCTATATCAAACCATACTACTACTACTATATTCATTTGAAAAACACATATGGTCATCCATCACCACGATATTGCTATATCAAACCATACTAGTACTACTATATTCATTTGAAAAACACATACTTCCTCAATTCTTAGAAGATATAAATTCCTGATGACATGAAGTAAAATTATTTTAAATGTAATAAAACTTATAAAAATTACTATAATTTATATTAAATATGTATTACTATAATTGTTATAGAATACTTTCTATAGTATACGTATTGAATATTATAATATGGGTAACAAGTGAGTAGAGCAACTCCAACAGCTTGGTTAAAATCAACATCTAAATTCTAGTGTTTAGCCTCTCTAAAGAAGAGATCCACAACAGATTTGCTATTTTACAAAATCACAAAGCAAATGTTCATGGTTGGCTATATATGGCCAACGAAAATTAAGGGATAGCCAACTTTCTATTTTACAAAATCAAATAGCACATCTGTCAGAGTCTATTTTTTACTACACAAAATGCTAAAATAGCATTCACAACAAGAATAGTCAACCTTTTGGAGTTGCTCTAACGTACATGAATTTAGTTTCTCATCGACTTGAAATTAATTTTAAGATATAGGATTTTCCTATTAGCTAGCTGTAGCAATCAGCCGTCGTGCCCATAAGCGATTATCGCGTCATGTAAGGTTTTTTTTCTATTGCAACTCTACAAATAAACATAGACTAAACGAGGCCCGGAAGCAACGTGCTAGCGACCAGCGTGCCAGCGACTTTTGATCGTGCAGTGGTCTTAGTCGTGATCAGTACACAGTTCCGTACATAGTATAACAAGTATACTCCCTAAGTCAAGAAAAAAAATACAATTGAAGTGCCCAGTTAATCTAACTTAACTTAATTCAAATTTATAGTAAATAATATTAGCATTTAGTCTTCAATTAAATTTATAAAAAATATATTATACAATTAATCTAGTGGTGTTTATTTTGTATGGTGAACGTTTGTAATTATACAGGGCTGCGGTGCACTTTTTCTGTTCTGAAGGTTGCTTGGGGTGTGTGTGTGTGGGTGAGAGAGAGAGAGAGAGAGAGATTAAGCATCTTTAATATTTTTCTTTCTTTTATTTTTCCGTCGACTGGCATAAAGTCAAACATAGTTGCTATAAAAGAGTAGCATGAGAACGTTTTATATAACCAGGGGCGGTCCTCGTATACTGTCAAATTTGACATGGCCAAGTAATAGCTAGCAATTCGAATTATTGAGCTTCGCGGTCAACCGGCCTTGTTCTACGGCTATTACATACGCAGGGATCGTCATATGTGCATGCAGTCTTGTGTGCCTGTCACCCGCTTGCTGTTGGACTACTACATGCTTGTTTACTTCTAATTAATTACTAGCATTATTAGCATGCAATCGCATTCCCTTCGTTGTTATATATTGAGCTGCACCTGCACAGACCTGTGTTTTTTTTTTCTGTTTTTGCATAGCGTGTCGGTTGTTTCCGACTCGTTGGTTCCTTGCGTCCCAAGCACCTGGAGCTTCCTGAACTCCTGATGATATATTAATTGTAGTACTGTTTATAATTTAAAACTGCTGGACGTAGTGTGTGCAAGTAGATTATAGAGATGATTGTTTATTAACCTCGGTTAGTATATAGACAAATCAAAGAATCTACACTATTACCATATGGGAACGCCATATGTTTTTTCTTTCCCTCTAATAAAATCTCGGTAAAGCTTTTGCCGTGATTCGAAAAAAAATATGGTCCTAGCTAGGTGTGTAATTTATCACCACCAAAAAAAAAATTACAAACAACCTTTAATTTTGGGCATAATAATTTATTTTCTATTTTTTAATTTACTTTTTTTACAATTTTCGAAAAAGAAAATTAGGGTTGGTTTCAAAACCACCCTTATAAATACATGCCTCATTTCTAAAATTAAGTTGTGTATAACGACATTTTTCATAAATATTTTAGGAGTATAGTAGAGTCAATAGTGAAACTTGTTTCTCTTATACATGTCTAAGACATCATTTTTTCCCTTGACCCGAGAGATGCTTGCGTATTTTGTTTAGCGTAAGGCCGAGAATCCATTTAAAAACATATTTTGTGACCAGATGGGCCATTCAAATCAATAACAATCGTGCATGTCTAAGAGCCTGTTTGGATTCTCTTCTCTAAACTTTAGACCTCTAAAAATTTTAGAGTACTTTAGCTTAATTTTGATGTCTAATGCTCTAATGTGAGTTGGGTTAAAGTTTAGAGCCAACTTTAGACCACATGTTTAAAGTTTTAGCTCTAAAATTTAGAGCTCTAAAGTTTAGAGGTTAAGATCCAAATAGCCCCTAAATACTTTCACGACAAGAGTATACATAACAGCTAGATAAATTTTGTGTTACGAAATAAGGTATAGTTGACAGAAATTAAAAGTGCACTAGCTATTACAAAGAAAAATAGAACAAAAATAATCAGCTCTAGGGAGACGATCTGACTGTATAACCTCAATGTGATCAATATGGTTCTTAGACTAGGAAAGAATCTGTAATACGGTAATAACCAAAATGAAAGAGATATATAACAGAAAGGGCTAATCCTAAATAATGTATATGCTATTAGAGATCATTTCAGAGTTCATAGGAGCAAAAACAAATTACTAATTATAATTAACTAGCTTAGAGGTTAGAATAACTCTTTCTTAGAGGCGGAGGAAGTCGAAAGTAGCTAAAATGAGATCTAATATAGCAGACAGGAGAGCTAATATGTAGACTAATTTTTAGGAACTTTTTAACTATTTTCTATATTCTAAATTATAAGTCATTCGACTTTTTTTTCCCTAAATTTGACCACTTATCTTATTCAAAAAATTATGTAAAATCACACATCTTTTGTTATGGCTTAGTTTATAAAATTTCTTAAAATGATTTAAATTTAACTATGTTTATATATTTTTTTAATAAGAAAAAGGATTAATTTTAGAGTCAAAAAGTCAAATGGCTTCTAATTTAGAACGAACAAAGTATTTGTCAGTCAACTAGTAACTAGCCATGTATATCAAACAGACCCTTAAGTATATTACGTAGCTAGCTAGCCAGGCGGCTGATTGACAAGTGGTTAGTTGAAACATCCCCGATTTTACACGAAGGGAAAATCTACAGAATGAGATATAATGTGATAAAACCAAAGATTGATCTCATCGCATTATCATATATTAATTGATATTAAAGTCATACATCGAGAATACTTACAAAATTTTACATCAACTGAGTGGACACCTATTACAGGGTTAATCTAGCGGAAGCATATCTAATCTTCATCAGAGTTGGCGGAACATTGTTGTTGAGTGAAGGCTCCTCCTTCACGAGAATCATCAGAGTTGTTGATGGCGCAGCATATTCTTCATCTCCTGAACCAAACTTGAGCGTAGACACGAGACCTTCTAATTCTTCTAATCTCGATATTTCTGTTAGACAGGTAATCTGCACACCGCCAGATATGTGCAGGCCATGGTCAGCACCGATGAGCTTTAGTGGAAAAGAGAAAATAAAGGATCTGGCGATCCTAATATTTGGCTGTGGTTTGCATCCTATGCAAAGTAGCATCAAGTAATAATATCATATTAGTTGTCAAGTTTTAACCCATCTCATCAATTCCCATTCCAATCCATCATTCCACCCATACGCCACCTCACACCCACACCTCGCACTCAGTCGACATGCCCAACTCCCTCTCGGGTCCTGTCTCAACGGCACACTGCCACGCCGGGCACACTGCCGGACAATCATCAACCAGGGGAGAAAAGAATATCGCTCTCTACACTAGACAGAGCTTCACATGAAAGGTCCATAGCCGACGAATCGGCATATGTATCGATCGATCAACCATACACTCTGCAGAGGTTTCACTACTCACAAGATTAGTCATCATCGATGCTGTACAATCATTTAGGCATAATTCCGGGTGCTTGCTTGCCTAGGTCGATGCCACCCTACCACTCAGCCCTGGGTAACTTCGGCCCTACGCCGAAACGCTGAAACTGGGAGACGCAGTACCGGGCCCAATCAGTGGTACAGCGCATCTAGAACGGTGCGGGAACTTCCTGCATCCGCCACCGCCCACCCTATCACCTTACAACCTAGCAGTAGTGGCACCGCCCTACCAAGTAGTCCAGCCGTCTCCCGCCCATCAGAAGCGAGTGAGCAGTAAGGGATTCCCATGAACCTGGGCTAGTCCTTCCTAGGTTTGACCAAGCAGGCATCTCCTCTTAGGGGATACTCTCCCCGTGCCACCACGGCACCTCCATTCACGGGACTTCAATGCACATCCCGGAACCACCTCATAAGTCATTACCCGCCACAGGTATCTCTCGTGGGAATGCCCAGATGCAACTCCCGGCAAGACTTGCTTACACAGCTCGTCGTGTATCCCACTTGGTCGACTCGACCCTCACCACACACCCAAGACACACGCAGCACGCTCACATACCACCAGTCCGGCATCCCAAGCCAAACCATTCCCAGGGGTTCACCACCAGCATCACATCATAGATACAATGCGAGTGGAGTTAATAGATAAATATAGTGATGTAACATGCAAGCAACAGGTAGATAGAAATATGTATAAAAGAGCGTGAGCGTGAAGCCGGGTGGTATAGTGGAGTGGTTGCAAGCGGGGTAGTAACGGCTTAGGTAGTAACATGCATCATATACTAGCAAAGGAGCAAATATAAAGCGCTAGCAATTCTAGATCTGCAATGTCTAATAGGATTCTCTAAAAGAAGGTGCTGCCATGACACCTGCGTTGTCGAGGAAGTAGTGGTATGAGCACTCCTCAGTTAGTGTAGTCGTTCTGCTGGATCACCTCCTCCAGGGTGACCCCATTCCGCGGGTCCTTGCGCCGTCCATGTTCTCTTTCAGCGGGTCTCGATCCGATCGTCGCTAATCCGGAAACGGCTACTCCGCGAAGCAATACAATAAAACACCCAATTCACCAAAAGATGACGGGACGCGGGAAGACCCATTAACAGTAAAGAAATAATAAAAGGTATACGGCTTAGCCCTCTCGGCGTATGTCCGATTTCATCCGGCCAAAGAAACAGGAGTGGTGGTTTGCTAAGCACAAGCATAAGTCACAGCCAAGCCAATATGGCTTTATAATAAATAGTTTAGGCCAAAGCTTATCCATAGCAAACACCACGGCACACGATCTTCCGATCTGTCCGCCACGGGGAAGACGGGGATCGGAGGACGGCCGATTAGCAGGAAAGAACAAGGAATTTTCAACAATAAATGTTGCACAAAATAGTGCGAGTGTTTAATCCACATGTAGGGTACCAAGGCTGTGATTCAAACGGGTACAATCATACATGTGCTTAAACACCAAGAATCAAAAGAGAGAGAAAAGTTAGCTAGGCACATCCATATTATATTCTCAGTCACATCTTCAGTGAAGATGGTTTTAAGTGGTCGACCGAGTCGACCTACATAGGTCTGAGATCTTAATATAGACCATAGCTTCACTAACAAAAGGAGTCAGTCCGGTCTTTGATCCGGTCACTGTGAGTAAGACGGAATCGAACAGAGCGGGCTAAACGAACAAAGAGCGAGAAGCATAAAACAGTAGTGGTCTACTCTTTCCAACGCACACGCCACGGAAAAGACGGGGCGTTAGAAGAGAGCGACAGGTGAAAGAAGCAAGTGCGCAAACCACTCGTAGGGTACCACGACCTAGGTGCACTGGCACTAAGTCATTACTCGGATCCATAGCGGTGCGGTTGTCACCACAAGAATCAGAGGAATGCGACGGTCGCGTAGGGTACAAGCATACGAGGGTCAGGCACGAGAAGTCAGAGAGTGGCAACGCGAGGTCAGATTACACTCGGTCATTACGGCCATGGCGAGACGAATCCCGCGATCGCAATATCCGAACGAAGTACGATCCCACAACCGGCTCGAAGGCACGGCACACAGACAAACAACAAGAACAACTGACAATAAGATCCAAAGACACGACCACAAAACAAAACAACTCGACAAGACAGTGGAGTAGCACAATTCCATAGCACGAAGATAAATGGATCCTGTGTCACAGATACAATGTACAGACTATGTGTAAGGATAGGGCACAACAGATACATGAGGATAGGGTACAACAGACATATATGAATAGGGTACAATAGATATATGAGAATAGGGTACAACATGGTGGACAGGTGTATAAAGAAGTAAAAGAAGGGCCCTCCAGTAGTCAGCATCGTATACCAGTTTGGCTTTTTAACCGTCCAACACCATCTATTGATTTGTCAACAGTCCAGCTTTATCTATTAATTGGGATCTTCCAACAGTCCAGCATCTTCTATTATCATCAATGGGGCATCAAGATGTGGCAACGGGGCTACGGCACAGGGTCGGACAGGGTCAATGTCAAAGGAGAAGTGGCGAGGCTTGCTGCAACATGCTCCGGCTCCTGTTGGCCAGCTGCTGGTACCTTCTGGCCTGCTATGGCTTGCTGCGCCTGGTCGTGGCCGGCTACTGACTAGCTGTGGCTGGCTACTGGCTTGTCGCGGCTGGCCGGGCGAGGCTATGGCTGGCCGGAGGCTGGCTGGTGGTGGCATCAAGTGGTCGGAAGGTGGCGGAGCATGGCCGGGTTCTCAACGAGGCATTGGATCACGCACGAAGGCCTATGTCGACGGCGATGCCCGTCGTATATATCCATGGTGTGTCGTCCGGTTGGCTGGGTTTAGTCCGGTGTGCGTGAGTGCGTCGTGTTATTCCTGAGTCTGTGGCGACTCTGCCGGTGCGTTCCCTAGGGTGGGACGCGATGGCGCACATGGTGGGTCCGAGAAGGCTGTGGTGCTCACCGTGGTGCTGACGAAGATAGGATAGTGGTGCAGCGAGGAGTTGATGCCATGCAGGGTGATCGCAGTGCCGTGCCAATCCGCGACGGTGGTACCGGTTCTGTCTTCGGCTCCGGCGTCCACTGGTGGGTTCGGCGCTGCGGGGTTCTCGTCGTGTATGTCGGGGCAGCGAGGGTTGGACAGGGACGGCCAGATCATGGATGGAGCGCCGTTGGAGCGAGTGTTGGTTCCTGCGTGCTGCTGTTCAAGGTGGGTGGTGGTGCTGTTTCCCTGCAGTAGTACAACAGTGGCACGAAGGCCGGTTTCAATCTTGAGTTGGCAACAGATAAGAAAGGGATGGAGACTTCGGCTTCCCAGGCTCACCGGCTGGGAGGAGAAGGTGCTGCTGCGATTCGTGGTCGAGGCGAGATGGCTCGTCGTTGCGGTAGGGGCTGGCCGGAGAGTGGTGCGTGATCGGCTTTCCTGCAAGGTATGAAACACGAGGGCCGGCCATCAGGGTGCACGGTCACCAGGGAAAAAGAACAGGGGGCTGTGTTTCATCGGTTCACCGGTGGCTTCTCACCGGCGAGGTGCTTGCTGCGGTGGCGGCTGTTGTAGTAAGCGCCAGAGCTTCTCGTCGGCCTGGGTAGAGGCGGTCATAGCCGAGGCATGAAGCAAACGAGAGGCGCGGACGGGCGCGATGGTGCTGCTGTCGGGGCCCGAGCGGCGCGTAGTCGGCGTTCCCGACACCGGCTTGGCGTAGGAGGCGCAGAGCAGAGGCGGCCGGCGCGACCGGTGCGCACACGGCCGGTCCAGTGTCCGCGGTGGCGGGGCAGCTCGAGGCAGAGAGGTCGGGGAAGAAGGTCGCCGTGGTGCTCCTTGACGTGACGGTGAGGCGGAGGAACAGCGTGGCTCGGACGGAGGGTGGCGATGGAGGAGCTCGGCGAGTCGGCGTCCAGTGGCGCGGCGAGCTCGGCCGTGGAGGGAAGCTCGGGCAGCGTCGCGGTACGGAATCGGCGGAGTAGCATGCTCGTCGTGGCGCTTGACGCGATGGCTCCGGCGGTGGAGGGCGGCGGTGGAGCACGACCGCGCGGCCGCAGCGTGACTTCGGTACTCCCGGTGCTGCTAGCTAGTGCAGCAAGGCAGAACAGAGCGGTGGCCCTCCGTGGCAGCGTCGAGCCCCGGCCATGGCCACTGCGGCAGGACAGAGCAGAGGCGGCGGCGGCGGCGCAAGGGGAGGGAGATGAACCGTGCGGCCGCGCCTTTATAGATGGGGCAGGCTAGGGTTCGTCATTGTCCTCGACGTCCGCGCCGTTGATGTGATGGCCGAGACGCGTGGCGTGCATCGCACGGACGTCGAGGTCGCGTCGCGCGCACGCAGGGTCAGCTGGCGGCGGCGGTGGCCGGGACTGGATGCGGCGTCCCTGTCTAGGGTTCCTGAAACGACCTCGATTTCCGCGAAGGGAAATCCACAGGCTCGAATTGTAATTCAACAGATTGCTTGGGACAATCCATGAAATTACCCATATCTCAGTTGACACCAGGATCCATACAACGGTAATTAAGTCTTACATAAACATTTATTACATCACCACATTGGTGAAATCAACATTCAGAGAAGCTTTAGAAGATGCGGAAGCGATTCATCCTTCACGGCCAACTTGAGTGTAGCACGTGACCCTATTCCTCGTCATCATCTCCCTCGAAGTCGTACTCATTCTCGTCACCTGACAGCAAATTTATCAGTACGATTTGTACTGGCCACGGAGCCCACCTATGCAGCATTTGCTTTGTAGAAAGTGGATGCAAGGCTATACAAGCAGACCTATAGGCTGAGGTTTTCCTATGCAGCTGTAATCAATGTTTTAATTAGTCAAGTTTTATCACCAGTTAACACCATTATCCCTTTTCCCATCACCACACCTCACATACCCACACCTCACTCTCATTCGACAGGTCCAACTCCCTCTCGGGCCTATCTCAGCGGCACACTACCACAACGGGTACACTGCCGGAAAAATGTTATCCAGGGGGAGAAAAGAATATGCTCTCATCTAATAGTGGTTGCAGAAACATTAGGAAAAGTCCATAGCCAACGAGTTGGCTTATGTATCGATCGATCAACCATACACTCTACAGAGGTTTTACTACTCACAAGATTAGCCATCATCGATGTTGTACAATCATCTAGGCAGAATTCCGGGTGCTTGCTTGCCTAGGTCGATGCCACCCTGCCACTCAGCCCTGGGACATTCCGGATCCAACACCATCACACTGAGACTGGGAGACGCAGTACCGGGCCCCATCAGTGGTACTGCGCATCTAGAACGGTACGGGAATCTGCCATCCGTCACCGCCCACCCTTATCACCTCTCAACCTAGCAGTAGTGGCACCGCCCTACCAAGTAGTCCAGCCGTCTCCCGCCCATCAGAAGCGAGCGAGTAGCAAGGGAATCCAGATATTTCCGGTCACTAGTCAGATCTTAGGTTGTGACCAAGCAGGCATCTCCACTTAGGGGATACTCTCCCCATGCCATCACGGCACCTCCGTCCACGGGCTTCAAACCACCAAGGCTATCCCACCCGGAACCTCCTCAACAACATTACCCGCCACAGGTATCTCACTTAGGGATGCCCAGGTTGCACCCCCGGCACGACTTGCCCCATGGGCTTGTCTCACATCCCACTTGGTCGACATCAACCCTTACCACGCACCCAAGACGCACGCAGCACTCTCTCCCAGTGGTTATAATCAGTTATGCACCGTCCCAATTCCACCACATAGCATATAGCATGTAGTAAGTAGTGGAAGAGTAACAGTAAATTAAGCAGCAGCTAACCTAACAGCGGATAGCAGGGTAAAGTCTTATCAAGGCAGGGAATTCAAATATACTACCATGCAACCAATTCATACATAATCATAAAGCAATAGCAACAATGTCATTTGCAATGCGTAAATAGGATCTAAGGATTTGGTGGGACATGGCACCTTCGTAGTCGTCTCCTAGCTCCTGAAAGTACTCGTGGTCGTCTTCCTTAGTCAGATCCTCCTCCGGCTCTGAAATCGAACACGAAATAGTCGCGTCAGCGACTCCTATAGAGTATTTCAGAAAAATCCAATAAAATAAAGAGCCAAATGCACACAAACATAGTCTTAGATTGTAGATCTTATTTTTCTGAGAATTTTGATATATGGTGCGCAATTTTTGGACATCGTATGAATAAGTTATGAATTTCCGAAGATTATCCTATTTTCTGAAAATGGGAAAACTGGTCGGTTAATCAGGGGCAGCTCGGGATTGGTCCACGTGGCGCGCGGGTCCAGTAGTGCGGCATGTGGCGCCTCATCCGAACACAGACCCGATGGTCGCCCACCAGGTGTTCGATGCTGGTTCCCAGAGAGTCGCCGGTGTCGGCGTAGCTCGGCGGAGCTCGGCGGTGGTTCGGCGGTGGTCGGGGGTAGCTCGGCGGGGCTCGGCGTAGTTCGGCGGTGGTCGGGGGTAGCTCGGCGGGGCTCGGCGTAGTTCGGCGGTGGTCGGGGGTAGCTCGGCGGAGCTCGGCGTAGCTCGGCATAGCTCGGCGTGGCTCAGCGGGGTTCGGCGTACCTCGGCGGGGCTCGGGCGAATCGGAAATTCGGGCGCCGAGGGGGCCGCTCTCCCGAGGTCTACCGGGGAGGCTCGGGCGAATCGGACATTTGGGCGCCGAGGGTGCCGCTCTCCCGAGGTCTACCGGGGAGGCTCGGGCGAATCGGACATTTGGGCGCCGAGGGTGCCGCTCTCCCGAGGTCTACCGGGGAGGCTCGGGCGAATCGGAGATTTGGGGGCCGAAGGGGGCTGCTCTCCCGAGCTCTCCTGGGAAGGCTCGGGCGAATCGGAGATTTGGTGTGCCGAGGGTGCTGCTCTCCCGAGCTTTCCTGGGGAGGCTCGGGCGAATCGGAGATTTGGTGCTAGCAGGGTTGCAGGGCGTCTGTTCAAGGCGGTGGTGTCTCTCCGGTGCGGCGGACGATGACAGGGCGGCGATGTCCATATTTCGGCAAGACAGGGCTCGGCTTTCCCAAATTGGCGTGCTCAGGCAGTCGTCCGACCAGATGGTGGCGGGTTAGAGTCATGATATGGCCTCCTTCTCTCCCTCGGCATACGGTGGTTCTCCGACGAGGTGGAGGCGCACGTAGCCAAGGCGACAGTCGTGGTTCGGGGCTCGGCTATCTAGCGGCGGTGCCGAGGCAGACTTGGCGAACCTCGGCGGCCTTTCTCCGCAGCGCGAGGCGACCGGGGGTACTCGGAACGGATTTTAGGCGAGGCGGAACGTGTCGGCGGCGATGTCGCCGCGACTGTGAGGTTCCGGCGGGGCTAAGGAGGTCTTCTAGGAGATGTATACGCGTCCAGGGTCTATGGCGATGGTATACCAACTACCAATTTTGGCTACCGAGATTCCCAAGGTGCTCGGTTGTGGCGGCGGCGTGTCGCCGACGACGGCGGAAGGCGGCAACGCGGCTACGACCAAGTATTGGTTCAATCGAATGCGGTCTTGTCAAATTGCTGAGGCCAGAGAAGCATACAACACTCTGGTGGCGAACTTTAGCCATGGCATGACCTTCTTTTGGCGACGGCTCGCGGCGGCGCTCCGGTAAGGGCGCGGCGCACGCGGCCAAGGCGATTCAGGCTTCCTCTAGCGCTTAGATCCGCGTAGCTAGCTCAAGGGGTCGTGGCGGTGCTCCACGACGCTCTAACCTATACGGGTGCTAGTCGGATTGCTCGGAACGGGTGATTCGGCGTCGGAACGCGTCGGTGGTGAGCGCGCTCCGCCGAGAACGCGTCGTGCTGCGTTCTCGGTCTAGCAAGCTTGTAGTCCGGGGGTTTCGGCCGGTCGAATGAGTGCATGGTGCAGGTGATCTTCCCGAGCCGGTAAAGGCTCGTGCCTGCGCGTCCCGAGGGTGGAATGCCATGGCAAAAGCAGGGCAAGGTTCGGACATGGCGTGCGATGGCTCACCGTGGTGTCGGTGAAGCTAGGATGGCGGTGCAGTGGCAAGTCGGAGCCGTGCAGAGCGATCGCAGTGCCGTGCCGCTCCTCGTCCGCAGCTCGGGCTTCTCCTCCGTGTCCGGCTCCGGCGTGCTCCGCGGCGGCGGCGCTCCGGCAGCTTCTCCTCCTCTGCTCCGCCCTTCTCCTACGCTCTCTCTCTCGGTTTGGTGCAGTGTGCCGGTCTGTGCTGTGGTGGCGGCGAGGGGAAATGAGGGTAGGGCTTCGGGGTGAGCTCCTTTTCATAGGCGAGCTTGGCCAGCTCCAATGGTGTACGGTCCTGATCGCGCTCGACCGATCGAAGGGCCGTGGCTCGAGTGGATCTAGGGCTCCGGATGGGCGCGGGTTCGCTTGGCGGCCAAGAAAGGAGGGGACAGGAGGGGGACAGCGGGGTCAGGGCTCTGCCATGCTGTCGGCTGTGGGACCGGGGTCACGCCATTCGCGTGACACCCCCGGCAGGCGCGTCGCCTTCATGAGGAAGAAGAACAGTGGGGGGGCGAGAGCGGCTGACAGGCGGGGCCGGGTTGGCAGCGAGCGCGAGCGTGTGTGTGCCGGTCGCGCGCGCGCGCTGCCGAGCCGCAACGTGGGCCGCGCGCGGGTGAGGTGAGGAGAGGAAGGCCGGGCTGGCTTGGGCTGGCTTAGCAGACCGGCTGGCCGAATGGCTGGCCTAACTCTCTTTCTCCTTTTCTATTTTTATTTTAGTGTATATATACATATATTGCCCATTTTAAATATTGAGTAAATACAAACATAAATTGCAATAAATCCCAAATATGATGCATAAGTTATTATTCTATGTTAATGGAATTAAAATGCAAACTACACTCCTTTATTTACCAAATTCATAATGAAACCTATATGCTTGCACAAGAAAAATGGGTTTTCATAATAAATAAATGAAAAATTTTAATTGGTTGGGATTTTTAGATTGTGTGGATTTTTAGGGTTGTTACAGTTCCGAGGGGCGCGGCAGCTTGGGCCGCGAGCTGGGCCTTGGGCCGGGGCGCGAGGTGGCTGTGCTGGCTGGGCAGTGGCGCCCGCGTGCTGGGCCGTGCGGGTTTTGCTGCTCCACGTGGTGGGCCGAGGCAGATAGGCGGCCAGGTGCGGGAGCTGGGCCGAATTGGAGACAAAGGAGAGGGGAGGTGGTCTAGTTTACTAGAGAAGGAAAATGGATTCTCCTTTTTGTTGTTTGGGAGTTTTAAGATATTTGATCGGGATTCGGGATGGATTCAAAGATGGTTAGGGAGGGTCCTGCCAAGGACTTGGTAATTTCCAAGAAGACGTTTCGAGTAGGTTTTCGGGATTAGTGGGTTGCAATAGTTTTTTGGTCGATCTAGAGATGGGAATCGGCAGTGGTTGCTATGGGTCTTGTGCACTCCAATGCAAAACAAAACTCAAAACCAGGAACCATCTTATGACACGGACTCACGTCTACAACAATACTATATGCATGCAGCGAATTGTTAGTGGGTTAATCGTCGTTTAACCTAGTAACTACATGCTCCACACATATTGCAAGAAAAATTTTAGAAAGTTCGGATTTTTGGTTATCGTAAAACCCGGGTTGTTACATTAGTTCACCTAATCCTCTACAGATAAGTCACAATCTGTTAAGCATGTGAGGCCAATTAGGGTCGTGCTGGCGGAAGCTTCACGGGTGTTACGCTATGACTGCGAGGTTAGGAGCTAGTAATGGTGTACGCCGCAGACAAAACATTGGCAAAGGCAAGCGCCAGCAAGGCGAGCGACTCATCGCGGGAGGTCAGCCAGGTGATCACCAGGAGGCATGGAATCGGGAGTTTTGGGAGTGAGGATGAGCTGAGCGCAAATCGCTCCTTTTCCCTTCGCCGCATCCGCGTACAGGGGCTAGAAAGGACGGCGCGGCGCCCGCTCCCCGCCGCCGCGCCCGGCGCTACGCACAGTCACAGATCCTCACGGATGCGCATGCCCATGAGGCCCACTCCCCACCGCGTGGGTCTCCCATCCCATTGATCGTGCGGACACGCACCGTAGCACAGCACAGGAGCGGGCGCCCAGTCAAACACCCTCGCTTCTCTCAACTTTGAACTGATAACGTCAGCGATGACGTCAAACGCACGATTCTTTTTATTATAAGTTTATAAGATTTAGATATTGTTTAGAATAACGATACGGTCTTTGAAACATACCTTTAACTTTATATTTCTGTAAAAATATTTATTGAAAAGTGATATATGCATATTTTTATGAAAATATATTTACTTATATAGTTTTTATAGTTTCAAACTCAAGAATTTAAAAGGTTTCATAATTTATATTTCCCAATGTTTGACTAAAACAGTATCTAAAATGACATCTAAATTTTATACGGAGAGAGTACGTGTGATGCTACTCCTTCCAGCATGGCATAGGTCATAGGTTCCACTTCCATTCCAATGGTGCCGGTGCCGCCCCTCGTTTGGGAACGGGAACCGCTCTATGCGCGCTAACTGTGTTTACACAAGTGCTTACTTGTAGCGTAAGTATAGGTGCTGCGAGAACCGATGACACAGGAGTTCCTCCTGTGGGTCTGCAAGAGGGCCACAGGAAAATATGAAGTTAAAATCATATTTTGAAAATCGTGTCATTATTTTAACCGACTTGCTTTTAGTACGGAGGGACTACTTCCGTATAAACTGTTTTTCAACAGAAGTTGGGCAGCGTGTGAAATGGCTCCTATCCGGTTATCCCCACAAAAGTACAGTACCACCCTCACCCTGCAGTGCGACGACGAACGAAGGAACCCCATAAATACCGTTGGCAGGCGGAGCCGCAAGAATCTGGCGGCCCCCAAATAAGGCAGGCGTGTACGCGCAGTACGCACTCACAAAGTCGCGACTCGCGAGCAATGGACGCAGCTGGAGCCGCGAAAGGGCGGGATGGCGTGGAGAAGAAGGAAGAGGGGAGCGGGAACGGCGGCGGCGGCGGCGACGCCGGGAAGAAGGTGCCGTTCACGGGGCTGTTCCGGTACGCCGACGGCACTGACGTGCTGCTAATGCTCCTCGGCACGGTGGGGTCGCTGGCCAACGGCGTCTCGCAGCCCGTGATGACGGTCATCTTCGGCCAGGTCATCAACGCCTTCGGAGACGCCACCATCGACAGCGTCCTCCACCGCGTCAACCAGGTGAGCGCCGGCCGGCGACGACGCTAGCTTCTTAGTTTGCGTGCCATTCTCCAGAACTAACAAGTATGCCCGCGCCCGGGGACGGCCATGGCTGGATCGAGGACAAATTCCGTCTCGTCTCATGGCAGTCTGGTCTGATCGAGGTAGAAAGATCTAAATCTAGGGACAACGATGGAGGGCGTATCTTGACTTTTGGCGCCATTAGTCCTCCCGCTGTGTTCTCTGTTCGTCTTGTTTCTGTTTTTCTCCTTTTTTTTTTGCTCTTCATAATCAATTTTCCCAGTTTCAAAGTTTAAATATTGCGTTATTCCTTCTGTCTTCTTGGAGCGTCATTAGTTCAGTCATCATGCGGCAGCAATAATTGCAGTTTCAGTATATTTTTATAAGAGCAAAGGGCGAGCCTCGGCTAAGTTTGCATAGCAACTTGATCCTTTACTGTATTGCGGGAACAAAACAGGGTCTTCAGATTCACAAGTTTACTGTATAAAATACAAGCACCGAAATACAACTGTTTCCCTGCTGGACAACGAATGCGGAATGCCCCAACAACTCAACTCAACTTTTAGCAGCTAACCATTTTTTCGCATTTAGTATTTCCATGCAATGCAAGTAGGATTTTTTTCCTTTCCTCACGTGGGAGCTGACTTTCTGCGGTGGTCGCTTACAATGTGCTTTTCTGAAAGCAACCTTTCTGAATTAGAAACAGGAATATATATTAGCTATGTTCAAACAAGTAACTTGCAACAGGTTATACCAGTCGATTTCATTATTGCAACTTGTAATATAATAATAATAATAACAGACATCTGATGAAGTCTGGAATCTTTTCTTGATCAAAGATCCAAAACTCAGTCCAAGAATAAAAGATGGCGTCCAACACATTTCTTGCCCCCATTCTGAGATGGGACATATAAATCACGCTGTCAAGTTTGTCGTATATTTATGCTGACAGATTTCTATCCGAATCCTGAACAGTACATTTACAAGTAGCTTGAAGTTTACTTCAAGTAGAATTCATTTCCTTGTTAACGATACATCAATGAATTTCTCAATTCTCACTTCGTTTCTACCTTACTTTTTTTTCACAGGCAGTTCTGAACTTTATCTACCTAGGCATTGCAACAGCGGTTGTTTCCTTTCTTCGTAAGTACTCTAAGTAGACTGTCAACTTTTCAATCTTCACGTCCGTTTGCACTTCGCACCATAAGCTGAAATTGCCATTGCTACTGATTGACCATTGTTAGTATAAAAATAATCTTGCGGTCAATGGTGAGATAAGATAAGCTTAAGGAAAAGAAGCTCGCCTCATATACCAGCTTGCGCCAATACTACCGTTTCAACTTTCAAACTTGCAAGCTGTTGTCATAGAGCAGTGCTCAACTGAATTCTAGTAGAGTTCAATTTTGACTTTTGCTATGTACTCTACTCTCAATGAAGGGTACAAAAAGCTTGTGTTCATGATAGTAGTTAGGACAGGCCCAACATGTTTTGAATTTCCATGTATACATGAAGCAACGAACAATAAAAACATTGCTTA
This sequence comes from Eremochloa ophiuroides, assembly GCA_038502445.1. Taxonomy (NCBI): domain Eukaryota; kingdom Viridiplantae; phylum Streptophyta; class Magnoliopsida; order Poales; family Poaceae; genus Eremochloa; species Eremochloa ophiuroides. The sequence goes on from JAHLJS010000006.1 coordinate 62,839,423, forward strand.
GTTAACCAACTGATTCAGAAAACTTGAAACAGGGTTCTACATGCATAAGCTATGTGGTAATTATGTCATTGTAAATAAGTGAATCCAACTTATTGTTTGTGCAGAGGTGTCATGTTGGACAATGACAGGAGAAAGGCAGGCAACACGCATTCGATCTCTGTACCTAAAATCTGTCTTGAGACAAGAAATAGCATTCTTTGATGTAGAGATGACAACTGGGCAGATAGTTTCAAGGATGTCTGGTGATACAGTGTTAGTTCAGGATGCCATTGGTGAGAAGGTAATAACTCCTATCTTTGAAAGTGATGAGTGCAGAAGCAAACCTGCTATTGATCGTTACCAATTATATCAAAATGTGCACAATTTGACTTTTACAAACTCTTCAGGTCGGCAAGTTTCAACAGCTTGTGGCAACCTTCATTGGCGGTTTCGTGGTAGCATTCGTAAAAGGATGGCTTCTATCTCTTGTCATGTTGGCATGCATACCTCCAGTTGTCATTGCTGGTGGAATTGTCTCAAAAATGCTTGCTAAAATATCTACCAAGGGGCAAGCATCATACAGTGATGCAGGCAATATTGTTGAACAGATACTTGGGGCTATAAAAACAGTGAGTTCCAAATTGCTCCTGTCAGATGAATCTCTACATTTTTCAATTTGGCATGCTCTCACTGGTTTTATTGTGCCTACATCTGTAAAAATAGGTTGTCTCCTTCAACGGGGAGAAACAGGCTATTGCATTGTACAATAAACTCATACACAAGTCATACAAGGCTGCAGTTGAAGAAGGAATTACCAACGGTTTTGGCATGGGTTCTGTTTTCTGCATATTTTTCTCAAGCTATGGTTTAGCCATATGGTATGGCGGAAAGTTAATTCTTAGCAAAGGTTACTCAGGAGGAGACGTCATCAATATCTTGTTTGCTATAATGACTGGGGCAATGTGGGTTTCTTTGAATCTAGAGAAATAAAGTCTTATGCTGATCCATGTTGCGTGACTGGTGGTGTTGACTTCAGTTTTTGGTGTGCAGGTCTTTAGGTAATGCAACACCCTGCATGGCAGCCTTTGCAGAAGGACAATCTGCAGCATACAGATTGTTCACGACGATCAAGAGGAAACCAGAGATTGACCCAAACGACCCAACTGGTAAGCAACTAGAAGATATCAAGGGTGATGTTGACCTAAATGACGTGTACTTCAGCTATCCAGCGAGACCAGAGCAACTAATATTTGATGGGTTCTTGCTACATGTGTCTAGCGGCACTACAATGGCTATAGTTGGGGAGAGTGGAAGTGGCAAGTCAACTGTGATAAGTCTTGTAGAGAGATTCTATGATCCACAAGCTGGTGAGGTTTTGATTGATGGGATTAACATAAAGAGTTTGCAGCTTGATTGGATAAGAGGGAAGATTGGTCTTGTTAACCAAGAGCCATTGCTCTTTATGACATCTATCAAAGATAATATAACATATGGAAAAGAGAATGCAACAATTGAAGAGATCAAAAGAGCAGCTCAGCTTGCTAATGCAGCAAATTTCATCGATAAGTTACCCAATGTATGCCATAGATCTAATTATCAACTTATGTACATCCTACATCTTGCTGAGCCGAGTGCTAATATTCTCTTTTTGTCCGATACTAGGGTTATGAAACGATGGTTGGTCAACGTGGTGCTCAGCTATCAGGGGGACAAAAGCAAAGGATAGCTATTGCAAGAGCAATCATAAAAAACCCCAGAATTCTTTTGTTAGACGAGGCTACTAGTGCATTGGATGTGGAGTCGGAGCGGATTGTTCAGGAAGCATTGAATAGGATCATGCTGGATAGGACAACACTTGTGGTTGCACATCGCCTAAGTACTGTGAGAAATGCTGATTGCATATCAGTTGTTCAACAAGGAAAAATAGTCGAACAAGGTCAGGATGTCTTTCCCATTTTGCATTGCATATCGCATCTTCCATGTTGTTTTTATTTTGTTTCTTTCCTTCTTTTGTCTCTTAAACTGGTGTTCTTGGCGGCACTTGTTTTAACTTTTAAATAAAATCCTGTAGGGGCTCCAGCCCCTCCAGTTTCATAAAAAGAAAAAAAAAATCATTACATGTTCAAGATATTGTAACTAACCATATCAATTTCTTGCATCAATGAATATTCATAGGTCCCCACGATGAACTGATAATGAACCCTGATGGTGCTTATTCTCAACTTATTCGTCTCCAAGAAAGCAAAGAAGAAGAACAGAAATTAGATCATCACATATCTGATTCAAGGTCTAAAAGTAGAAGCCTCTCAATGAAGCGATCAATAAGCAGAGGTTCCGCGGGAAACAGTAGTCGGCATTCTTTGATCCTCCCCTTTGGCATGCCTGGTTCAGTTGAATTGCTCGAAGGCAACGATGCAAATTGGGAGGATGAGAAAGAGCAGGCTCATGTTGGTGAGGCGCCAAAGAAAACTCCAATGGGACGGCTAGCTAGTCTAAACAAGCCAGAGGTACCTATTCTTTTATTAGGATCGCTAGCTGCTGGAGTCCATGGAGTGCTTTTCCCAATGTTTGGTCTAATGATCTCCAATGCCATCAAAACCTTCTACGAGCCACCACACCAACTAAAAAAGGATGCAAGATTTTGGGGTTTGATGTGTGTTGTGCTGGGCATTATATCACTATTATCAATACCAGTGGAGTATTTCTTGTTTGGGGTAGCCGGGGGAAAGCTTATCGAGCGTATCCGTGCCTTGTCATTTCGGAGCATTGTGCACCAAGAAGTTGCTTGGTTTGATGAACCCAACAATTCCAGGTTGGTTACCACCCCTTTGTTCAATGTTTTGTTTTCTTTACATGATTCCATATTTGAGGTACTAACGGTACGCTTATATCTTACAGTGGAGCACTTGGCGCAAGGTTGTCAGTTGATGCTTTGAATGTCCGACGTTTAGTGGGTGATAACTTGGCCTTGGCAGTTCAGGTCACCTCGACACTAATTGCGGGATTTGTGATTGCTTTTGTGGCAGATTGGAAGCTCACACTGATTATCCTTTGTGTGATGCCACTATCCGGTATTCAAGGTTATGCACAAGTGAAGTTCTTGAAGGGTTTCAGTCAAGATGCCAAGGTAATCTATCAACTACTGAAACTAGAATTATGCATATATTTTCAACCAATCAAGACCATACTATATTTTAAAATTTATGACATTATCATTGAGTTATACGAATTACATCAAAAATAATTTAAAGCAGGATTCACTATACACATTTGTTGTCTCCCAAATTTGCTAAGCCGCAATGGATCCCTGTTCTACAGATACTGTATGAAGATGCAAGTCAAGTGGCCACCGATGCAGTCAGCAGTATCAGGACTGTAGCTTCTTTTTGTGCCGAAAAAAGAGTGACGACAATTTATGATGATAAATGTGAAGCCTCAAAGAAACAAGGAGTCAGAACAGGAATGGTTGGAGGCCTTGGTTTTGGTTTCTCATTTTTTATGCTGTACCTTACATATGGACTTTGTTTCTACGTTGGAGCACAATTTGTTCGTCATAACAAATCTACTTTTGGAGATGTTTTCAAGGTTAGGAAAAATGCATTGCTTCCCTTCATCATTCCATTTCTTCCTATTGGATATTTGAGTTTGATGCGTTAAGTAATGTCTGGCAGGTGTTTTTTGCACTGATGATGGCAACAATTGGAGTATCTCAAACAAGTGCATTGGCTTCTGATTCTACAAAGGCCAAGGATTCAGCCGTCTCCATATTTGCATTGTTGGACAGAAAGTCCAAAATTGACTCAAGCAACGATGAAGGTTTGACACTACATGAGGTCAAGGGCGACATCGATTTCCAACATGTCAGCTTCAAATATCCAAGCCGCCCAGATATTCAAATATTTAGCGATTTTACCTTGCACATTCCGTCTGGCAAGGTTAGCTTACTATCTCTCTGCAAGTCTGCATCTCATATCTTGTGCACTAATATAATCTGCAACTCAATCCAATTTCATTTCTTTATACAGACTGTTGCACTTGTGGGAGAGAGTGGCAGTGGCAAGTCAACGGTAATCTCTTTGTTGGAAAGATTCTACAACCCTGACTCTGGTACTATCTCACTGGATGGAGTGGAGATCAAAAGCCTAAAAGTCAGTTGGTTAAGAGAGCAAATGGGTCTGGTGGGGCAAGAGCCTATTCTTTTCAATGACACAATCCGTGCCAACATAGCCTATGGGAAACATGGGGAGGTCACTGAGGAGGAGCTCATCAAGGTCGCAAAGGCAGCCAATGCACATGAGTTCATATCAAGCCTTCCCCAAGGGTATGACACCACTGTTGGAGAGAGGGGGATTCAGCTATCTGGTGGCCAGAAGCAGCGGGTAGCCATAGCAAGGGCCATACTAAAAGATCCTAGAATTCTACTTCTTGACGAGGCAACGAGTGCCTTGGATGCTGAATCTGAGCGCATAGTGCAGGATGCCTTGGATAATGTGATGGTTGGCAGGACAACAGTTATTGTGGCACACCGCCTCTCGACGATTAAAAGTGCTGATATTATCGCTGTTCTCAAGGATGGCGTGATAGTGGAGAAAGGAAGACATGAGGCACTGATGAATATCAAAGATGGATTCTATGCTTCTCTAGTTGAACTTCGTTCAGCCTCATCATAGTACCTATGTTAAGAGTTTGTTCTGATTATTAGGCATTATACTTATACATCTTTATTAGCTCTCCTTATTGTTTCTGTAGTTTAGAGGTAGTATGAAGTCATTGGGATTTGAAGAAGAATTTGAGAAGTTAACATTTCTTTTTAATTATCTTTCACTGTAAGCATTTGGTTGAGTTTTGAACAGTGGATTGCTGTGTATATATGCAAAGAAGGCATTATTTTGTGTTGTACCTATGCCATTGCTCTGTCATTATCACCATATAGAGTGTACACATAACTTGTGATATCAAAATGGTCATCTACCTTTTTTTTTAGGAATAAACATAGCACAATGAGAAGAAAAAAATATAGCCTAGCGATCTCCGAAATATAGGGAACACATGTTCAGAGCAGTGAATTTGTCCTTATAGTATAGTTCTAAATGAAACCCTAAAATTTCATATAGCTATCCCAGCATCCGATAAGGCGATCAAATAATTAAAAAACCAGATGAGAAAAGGCCAAACATACCGTGGCCCCAACGGCGTCATGCTTAGCATTGGAGGATCAGTGACGCTGCGATCTAAAACACCAAAGCTCTGAACAGCCGCCAGCCTTGCCCGCGGCGGCAAGCTCCCACCACAGTCGCTGCTCAAGGTCCGCAGCAACGAAGTAAAGCGCTGCGCTAGCTGCAGCCGCCCCAAAATCGCGCGTCAGTGCAGGTCCGTCCTGGGTACGTCTATGGAGGAAGCCGGCTGGCTGATGTCAACACCGATGGCCGCAAGCACCACCGTGTGGCTCGTTTGGATTTGGGAAGTACTAGTAGTTGTCTAGCACCAAAGTTTGCTAGAGCGACTTCTAAGAGTTTCTTATATACCTTTCCTATCCATGTTATTTGGAAAAAACTACCCTGTGAGACTAACTTTTGATTTTTAGAAATGGATTATAGAGAACTCTTGAAAATGTGTTTTTTTTTAACTCCCCATACTATATTTAGGAGTTGGCAAATTCTATATTTGAAGAATAAAAGATGAGAAACTCTTGGAGCTGCTCTTAGCCCACTTGAAATAGATATTTGCTAGTGTGGGCATGAAAAAATAAAATAGATAAGCAAATAACAAAAAGAAAAAAAAATGTTTGCTAGTATTGGCCCAGTTGAGCCACAAACATAAAATAAAGATTTCCCGAAATAATTATACTCTTTTATATTTCTTTAGAGATTTTAATAAAAAAATATCTTCTAACATCTTCTTCAATTAAATCTCTACAATGATTGTCCGAACCATAATTTACAGAGTGAATTTAAGAAATGTTCTTAGCTTAAAGATGGTGGTTTGAACAATCATAGGGCTATCAGGATGGTCCGAGAATAGTAAGTGTACTTCTCAAATCAAATCTCAAGAGTAAATTTAGCAAGGGACCAGGATATGTAGTTCTGTCCAGGATATGTAGGGCTGGAAAGTAGTCCAGTCGAAGAGGCCCACGCCACCAGCGACGAGGACGTCAAGGCACTCGTGCCTCGTGAAAGTAAACAATATTTTGTAACCCAATTTGTAGAAGGTGTCTTTATAATTGAAGACACAAAATCTGAGTTGATGTATATCTAGATAACACGTCACGCATATCGGAGCACAAGACGAGCAAATAGATATAACAAGTCTCTTCTCCAGGATTCTAATAAGATTATTATATGACTGTAATGGTGAAAGTTCGAGCCAGCCGAACAGAGTGATCATCTCATGGCGTGACATTCTTAAAAACTCCGCAATAATAGAAAGCATCTCTCGGTTCCTTCCTGGACACGTACAAAGGATGAGTAAGCGTGACCTGAGTGCAGTTTCAGACTTCTGCCGCCTTCGGAGAGTTCTCGGGCATCTTCAGCGGCACATCTGATGCCTTGCTTGTCTTGTGAGACTCCACCGCATCCTTGAATTCCTCCCTGGTGGCTGTGTCCTTGAACTTCAGAGCAAATGTGGCAAGGCTGCTCGGTGACTCCCCAATGCTATTCATGCAGGCAAACGTCACGCCTTTCTTGTCCATGTCCTTGAGTGACACGTCATTGTACAGGCTTGCATTCAGGACCAGACGATAGTTGCCTTTCGTCCTCATGACAAGCCGGGCTCTCTCACCGCCAGATACAGGAACGTTCAGCTTCAGTTCACCTTTTCCTCTTTCTTTCCAGCCCCCATCTAGGTACTCATACAAAGCAGAATCAGCAATAAATACAGCCTTCTCATTTTCTTCACCGGTTTCAACAGGGCCCTCTGCCATAGCAAATTTCTTGGGTGCCTCTGCTGAAGTAGCAAGCGCTGTGGCGGAACTACCGTTGTTGGCAAAGAAGGGAACCAAGAACCATCAGTTTTAAGCCCAAATAGGGGACCAGCACTTGAGCCATTTTTATAGGCTGAGCCAAAAGAGAATGATGTGCTTGAAAATCCAGTTCCCGTCAGACCTGTGAAAGCATTTTGACCACTTGACAGATTCTTAAATGAGAAAAGGGGTGTTGCTGATGATGTCTGCCCTTTGTTATCATCGTCTTTCTGCTCTGATTCACCTCCATCTTTCTTCTCAGTATCATCCTTGCTAATTTTATCGGCATCTCTCTGCTCATCAGACATGGTCTCTGATTCACCTCCATCTTTTTTCTCGGTATCATCCTTGTTAATTTTATCATTATTTCCAGCTACATCTGCCCCTTCCTTTTCTTCAGCATCTCCCTCTTTTGTTTCGCTCTCAACTTCAGATGGTATGCAGCTACCTTCGTTGGGTTCTCCAACTAACACTTTATTTCCACCAGATTCATTCTTTGTGTCTTCTGCCTTGATACTGGTTTCAACAGGTTGAGGTGGTGCTTCAGTTGTGGCTCCAGATTCAGAATTTACACCAGAGCCTGCATTCTTGTCTGGCACAGACGAAGTATCATTCCCACTACCATTGCTTCCCTCGTCAGCTTTGACATGATGACATCTGAAGTTTGGGCCTGTGGGACAAGGGCACTTGTTTGAGCACTAGAATCAGTGGGGGCAAATCTGATTGCAGAGAAAGGATTAGAAGACGGAGCTGATGAAGTCTGCTGCCGCCGAACCTTTACAATTGTCCGGGTTGCCATAACTTCCTCAGTAGCTTTCTTAAATGTACCCATTTCTTGCTCTGGTCCGTCATCATCAGGCTCAGGATTATCCTTGTTGATTTGGGTACCTGCAACCCTCTTCCTAGAGCTCAGGGCTTGTTCCTCATCTGCCATCTTCCAAGTTGATAGCACCTGAAATTCAAACAAAAGAACAAACTTAGAAACGGTAAAAAGAATAAGCCCAAGAGCCACCAAAAAATAGTAACAGGTAGGGTGAAGCAATTCATAAATGAAAATCAGAGTTAAATCTAAAGATAGGGTTTATATAGAGTGATAGCTCAATCTGCATCCTAGTGACGATAAACAGCCAAAAAGTATTCCGAAATTTTCATGTTAACATGGACACATGGTATCTTGGCAATCCATCAAACTATCAACAAAGAAGAAAAAGAAACCTCACAAGGCCTTCCTATATACAATAGAAAGAAAGAAGTGCTAAGGACAAACAAGCAGCACAATCGTAGTGCGAGTGCAATAGACTCCACCTAAGCGGCTAAGCCAAAAATAGGATTTTTTTTTTCAACTTATCTGACATCAATAACCACACAATTTGTAACTGAAAGAAAGAAATAATATGTTGCTTGACAGCGTATCAGATGTTAAGTTCTGTGCAAAGTGCAAAAAGGATATCATCTTGGCAGAACATTGTCAATAGAAAACTTGAATGGTATCCATATAAACCATCTTACCCAACAATGGCATTAAACTATCTCACCCAGATATTAAAACATAGCAATCATATCATGTGTTTTGGACCAAGTGGCATAGAACATGCATCTATATTAAGCCAAAATAAACATGGTTTTTTAAAATCTTCATCTGGTGTCAATAACCAAACAAATTTTTTTAACATGAATCAAGGAAAAATATATTGCTTAACATAATGCATCAGACAATAAATTCCATCTAGCTGCAAATGAATATCATGTTGGCACAACCAGTGCCGGACCCAGTTTTTGTTAAGACTAGGGCCTCTATGTTGTGGTGAAAACTACCTATTATACATCTACTCTAATACCCTATCCAGCATGAGCCCATTAATATCACACACAAAAATAACTAAAAAGGGGCAGATCCGGTGCCGGAGGCTCCCACATGAGTGGGGTCTGGGGAAGGGAAGATGAGGTAAAAATACTAATTGATCTGATGATTGAATTAAAATTGCTAAGGATATTGTACGATACACGTGATGATATGAAAATAAATACCTACTGCTTGCTAACAATTTTAGCTTCTACGGAGTATAATCCTATCGTTACATTTTTTTTCCCCTAAAATCATAAGCAACTCTATTTCGGAGTATCAATGGTAATACCTCAACCAAATAAAAAATTGATACTAAAAAAAATAGAAGACACTACCAGACTCACTAACGGCTAACCAAGACATTTCTTCGAAGATCAACCAGAAAGAGGAACATTCTACTTAAAGCTGAAGGTTTTTTTTAGTAATGGCAATGATTATGCCTTGCTACACACTTGCAGAATAGACGCTAACATGCCAATTTCAGTTTACAAAGCTGACAAGTCATTCAAATTATGGCTTTGAAGGAATAAAGCGGGGCAAAGAAAATACTGTAACATATAACTGGCACACACAACCTTGGAATACAATTACACAAGCAGTGAAGCAGATAGGTTCTATTGCCTTGACATGTTTAATTTGAAGCTATTAAAAAGAGGAACAGGAAGAAGGGATCCCAAGCTCACCTTTGGAGAGAGGTCGAATCCACGGACGGCTCACGCGGTCACGCCTCAAGGCCGGACGCGGGACACCGGATGGGGCCCGCCGGCCAGGGGGCGAGGGGCGATGGCCGGCGCACTGCCTGCACGGAGATGCGGAGGACGGCCGGCGAGCAGCGGCGGAGGGAGGACGGTGGCCGGTCGGCGTTGAACCGGAGTCCTCTCCCGTGCGCCGGCGCCGCGGCGGTCAGCAGGGTGACGACGGTGAGGGAAAGGACGCTAGTCTCATGGTTGGTGTTGGGCCTTCAGTTATGGGCTGAAAACTACATTGGGTACGAGGGATTAGTGGGCCAACGAGGCCTTAGGCCCAGATCCGCCCCTGTATGCTAAGTGATGGAAGAAGAAAAAATTGCTACTCTGGATATAGTTTGATGTATTCATTTTGTGTAGATAATTTGATGGATTGTCTAAATTGCCTAAATTGCTTTTTTGTTGTATATGTGTCGCTAAAGCAGTTTGAGCTATTTTTACAATTCCATTTTAATCCATTTTCCAACATCCCTCGTACAAACCTATAAAGTTTCAAACTTGCATGAAGTGCAATATAACAAAGGTCCGCGTATTACTCAAACATTCATCAAGTCATTAAGATGATATATTTCAGTTAACCATCTCTCACTCAAAATTTCATCGGTAGCTCACATAAAGACTGCTTGGCACAGATTTTGGGGGGAAGGGGGGGGGGGATGATCCCCAATCCAAAGCGTTACAGACCTAGACCGTTAAATCACAACAGTAGGAGAGTCTGATACAGTTTAGGAAGAATTAGAGGAATTTGAACTGAGATTAGCAAGAATAGGAGCGTGGGGAGCAAGAAGCAGCATATAAGGCAGAGGTAGAAGACAAGATCAGGATTTACAGGAGTTCAATTCATTGATACCCTGGACAGCCTTTAGCGTATATTATTTGTCACGCCGGCTCATAACTTTGGCCCATGCTCATCCCATACAGCGGACACGGCTCGCAGGTCCGCCGCGAGCGCATACACACGCATACCTATCAGATGGTGCCAGCACGGGTCATGACAATTATGAGTCCTGGATTAATGATTTAAATTAAGACCAGACCCAATTTATTAAATATTAAATCCAATAAAAAATTGTAGCTAGCTTATCGTGATGACACGGACATCATGTACTAACAAATTGTTATATGTTCTGCGAGGTACGAATATAAATTTTCTAGAATATGCTGGTACAATACTTTAGACCCCAATTTCCAAAACACACGCGTTATAGGCCACCCAGGCCAGCCCGGCAGTCCCATAGTAGGTGACCAACTGGCCGGCTGGCCCCACCTTCTCTCAGTGAACAAGTGTGGGCCCACGTCCGTCGCGTGAGGCGTGACCAACCACCTCAAGTGCGTTTCCACTGGTCCACCAGGGCGGCCAGGGTGGCCTCCGACTCGCCGCCGTCGCGAAGCGCGTCCTTGGCCTGCCGCATGGCCTCCAGCGTGCGCTCCCGGAGCGTCCTCCCGCCATCGGAGTCCATGAGCCACCGCACCTTGGCGGCGACCTCCTCGGCCGCCACGAGGCCCTCCCCGGCGTCGTACCCTTCCACGGCCACGGCCAGCCGCATCTCCTCCTCCAGGAACACCCGGTTGAGCCGCTGCTCCGCGTAGAGCGGCCACGCCACCATGGGCACGCCCGCCATCACCGCCTCCAGGACGGAGTTCCAGCCGCAGTGCGTGACGAAGCCGCCGACGGACGCGTGCGCCAGCACGTCCCGCTGCGGCGCCCACGACGGGACGACGAGGCCCCTGCCCTCGGTCCGCGCCAGGAACCCCTCCGGGAGCAGCGCGCCCAGGTCCGGCTCCGGCGGCTTCAGGAACTTCTTCGCCGGGTCGTCGCTGGGCGGCGCCCGGACCACCCACAGGAACCGCTGCCCGCTGGCCTCCAGGCCCGCCGCCACCTCCCTGATCTGCGCCGCGCTGAACCGGCCGATGCTGCCGAAGCAGAGGAACACCACGCTGCCCCTGGGCTGCGTGTCCAGCCACGCCAGGCACTCCTCGCCGCCCTTGCCCAGCACCTCCTCCGACTTGATGAGCGGCCCGATGCAGTGGACGGGCGGGGTCGGGAGGCCGGCGGGCGTGCAGCGGCCCGCCGCCACGGCCTCGACGGCGCGCGGCTCCAGCGACCGGAACGTGTTGACGAGGACGCCCCGGGAGCGGCACAGGTCCCTGCAGCCGTTTAGGAAGCCGTCGTAGGCCGCGTCGTCGCGCTCCATGATGGGCAGGATGGCGTGCGTCGCCGGGAACGGCGGGATGCCCGGCACGCGCACGGCCTCCTCCCCCATGTCCCGGAAGCTCGCCGTGGTTTTCTCGTGGAGCGCCGGGAGGTGCAGGAAGAAGGCCAGGACCTCGGCGCCCGAGGTGAAGAAGAAGTAGGCGGGCACGCCGAGGTCCTCCGCCACGTCCAGCGCGACGCTGCAGAAGAAGTCGAGGACGAGCACGGCCGGGGGCGGGGACGCGGCGGCCAGGAACTCGCGGAGGTGCGGGTTGGAGACGCGGATGATCTCGAAGGTGAGCGCCTCGTGGTGCTTGGACTTGACGGTCGGGAGGCGCTCCACCTTGGGCAGAGGGTGGAAGGCGATGGACGGGTTGGCCGCGGAAACGCCGGCGAGGAAAGGCCCCGTGGCGCCCGTGTTGTAGGGCGGCTCGACGACGACGATCGTGACGGGCAGCCCCCGCGCGCCCAGGAGCTTGCCAAGCTCGATCATGGAGACCAGGTGGCCCATCCCCGGCGACGGGTACAGCACAACCGGTCTCTGGGCGAGCCCCGTCGCTGCTGCGGTGGCCTCCATTTCCCCCGACCCCAACACCGAAGGATTGCTTGCGATGGTTAGTGGAGTGGCGGCTAGTCAGTACGTTTCTGTCGAGAGAACCAGTACTCCTTTGACGCTTTTATAAAAGCACGCGCGAGGCCATTTCGCGGGCGAGTCCCCACGTTTGGTTTGACTGCCCATTGATATTTCTTTTAACACACGCATGCACCACATATATTCATACACAAACACCACATATATTCATCTTTATAAATACATTTACCCACATCTTGTCCCTATACATATGAGTATATCTGAAAAACTAAACTGAACCTTCCAACAAGTGACTCATAATGGCACACAGACCTAAAATGAATCTTTGACACTATATTAGCCTCTCAACAGAGTATCTATATGAAAGGTCCATTTTTAAATATTAGAAGAGACAGCCTAAATCTGTATCTTCTCTCCTAAAGACTTATCTACGGAAAGGATTTTCTTTAGCTCTTGTTGTTGGAGAAGAAGAAAATAATAATTAAATCTTTTGGCTATAATAACGCTACTCAAATCAGTCCATCACCGTCCATTTCGCTGACTTCGCTCCACGTCCGACAGCTAGCCCATCTATTTGCCCGCCACATGGATGAGGGCCAGTTCAAGAAAAGCTCGCGCGCCTAAATGGGGGTCCTCCATGCGAAGCAAAACCACTTTTTTTTTACGCTTTCTCTGAGATCTGTTTTAGAGAACGCGATTCCTAAGGAGCGACATTTTCTACCGTATCGGGCACGTGGAGTCGTAGAGCTGCTCTCCACGAGCGCTACCTAACCGGCATTCTTATGATTTAGGTGGACTAAACCAAGTACACATTGGTTCCGCTGGTGAAAAGGATCTGAGCTACCTGTGGAAGGAGGGGAACACACATTTCAGGTCTGTTTGGAAGCACCTCAACTAAAATTTATCTAACTAATTGATAGAGGTAAAGTTTAGCTAGCTAAACATCACTTTAGGTAGGGTGTTTGGATGCTCTAGCTAATTCAAAATCTTGACCATGCTACCCCTCATTAATACTATTATTTAGATAGCTAAACTTTAACTGAATGTGTTTGGATGCTCTATCTAAACTTTAGTCGGGGATAGTTTGGTCATTTAGACATTTTAGCTAGTTTTAACTGGGTTGAAACAGCTAATTAGATTATGTATATTTTGGTTCAGCATAATGCCAATTCTATGTGTACTTACCACATAGAAAGTGGATCTACGTACAACACACAGAATGCCAATTTCGCAACGCCACTCGGCTGTTGAACATTATTAGACGATGAACGACCGACGGGGACGCACATTTCGAAATAAATGGCTAGCTGCGGGCCCGGGATGGGTCGCGCTCGCGCTCAAAAGTGTGGAGCTCCAGCCTCCAGTGAGAGCGATGTGGCAACGTCATCGATGACAAAATGGGATCCGGCGCTGAGCATCAACCTTGCATCGTCAATTGTCATCTTCCCCCCATCGTATCTAGCTTGATCAGCGATATCCGATATTCGTGCCGGGTAGATGGCGACTGGCGATGCTATGTTGAACCCGGACGTAAAAAGGGAGCGTTCTTCTTGCGTACTGTGCATTATGTCATTGCTCTGCTCATCCGGCCATAAAAAAAAAAAAAAAAAAAAAAAAAAAAAAAAAAAAAAAAAACCTTTACCTTGATGACTTGCATTCATATGATAATGATGATAACAGTTTCTGCTCAGCCGCGCCTTTCCACGCCGTTCATGTGTATGTGGCCGTCGCCGTCTAGCAAATGCCAACCTAATACAAAGAGGTGGTTTCGCATGACTTTGAGCGGATGACAGAGTTTGTGCACATCTAGGACCTCTTATCCGGCTTCGGTTACGACGCTTCAGAGGTGCATGCAAGCTGGCACTCCTTAAAAGGTCAGCGTACCCTATGCAAAACTTAGGTGATTCGAGGAATTCGGTGACATGTGTGATTTGGTTGCCAAAATCACATGAACTTAACATATCATGTGATACAATTGCTTTTCTCACGCAAGGTAATATGATTGCTTAAATAACATGATTTAGATCATGTGATCTGATTTCAAGGGCTCCATGCATCATACGAATCAGATGGGGGCAACATATATATAGGTATAGGTCAAAGATTTATATATGAATGAATATTTAGTTACAGTGTTACACAAACTGTATCTAGGAACGACACCAAATAATTGTCATAACTTTAATAGTACAGCATACATCTAGTATAAATTGATACTAACTGACTTTGAAGTGTGAGAGAGTAGAGTTTCATCCGTATCTTAGCTCCTGTCATGCGTACCTACTATAGCTAGGCTACTATTTAGGAGGAAGAAAGGGAAGACAGATGAAAGGTAAAAAAAAATCAAGTTTGAAAAAGAAGACTTTCCCTTTCCCCTAAGCATGATATATATGACAAAACCTGAATAATTTTATATATTGCATATGATAAAATCTAAAATTCTTTCATAGATTACAAAATAGCAGAATTTCTTGAGTCTTCAATTAACCAGATATATCAAACTAGGAACAAATATTCTATTGATTGAAAAAAAAAGAGACCAGCAAACGTACACAAAACGAAACAAGAGAAAGATGCCACAAAATGCCAAAAACATTGGCAAGTAGTCTTCTCTGTCCTAAAATAAACGCGCAGCTTGCTTTCTATGAAGTCAAAATTTTAAAGTTTGACCAAACTAATATAAAAAAATAGATAATAATACCCTGCATATTGCTGAGAAAATTGTTTTTACGTTGTGAAAAGGAATAATTGGTAGTACTATCTCACAACAACGCCTGCTAGAGCAAATGGGAGAAATCAGCATATGACTTCTTACTTCTTAACATTATGTTGTGGGAAAAACAAGATGGCGTATTTGAAAATCATTTCTAGTAGTGTTATATCTTAGAATTTTTTAGATTTTTCCTAGATGGATGCTACCGGATAATAGGTATTTAAATGAAAAAAATAGGAATCTGCATGTGAAGTGTGCACGCTAAACTGTATCCCTAATCATGTCAAATTAAATACAAAAAATTCATGTCACCAAAATTAAATATACCTTAAAATAATTTGTCGGATTATTATATGTCTTATCAAAAGAAATGGAGAGAGTAGGTCTTTTTCTCCAAGGAAGAACGGAAATGATCAGTTTAAGCAAAAGATGAACCGCTTCGTTGGCAAAATAATATAATGATGTTTCTTTCTCTTTGAGAACTACCATGTCCTTCCTAAAATATTTTTTGGGAGCGGTGAATTGGTGAGTCGGGCTGGCACGGCATTTCACTATCGGGCCTTGCTAGGCCGTGTAAAAGAGCACGACATTTTCACACCGCGGTTGTCTCGGGCCTTAGATGGCTTGACTCGGCCCAACCATAGAACAACAACCAAGTTGAGAAATGGTCTGAACTTACCGTGTGTTTCGTTCGGGCACCAAGTGGGTTGGTTGGGTCCAACCGGATGAGATGAAGCCATGTCATATTTGGTTAAAGGGTTGGATTGAACCCAGTTTTTTTTTTTTTGGTTGGAAGATTGAGAAGGGATAAAACAAATGCCATCTTAACACCGTTACCAATACCAGATAGTGGGCCCTACCTGTCATCCTCCTTAACTTTTTTTCTCTGTCTTCTTCCTTTGCTCGTTGTGCCCAGGCAGAGCGGCCATGGCCATCACCCGTCCACCTCCCAGGCTCTCAGCCCTACACCGGCCCCACCTCCCAGGCTCCCAGCCCTACGCCGGCCATGGCCGCCGGTGCGCACCCCCACCCCGCGTAGATCACAGCCTCCCAGCCCCGCGGCGGCGCTGCCCGCCCTTGCCTGCACGCAGACTCGCCCTCCCATGCGCCCACCGCTTCCCCGCGCCCCGCCGGCCGGAGTCGCCGGACGCCGGCACCTGCTCGCGAGCCATGGCCCCGAGAACCTCGCCGTGGCCACTGCTTGCGCGCCATGGCCGTGGCCACCTCGCCCTAGATGGCCGCCACCTCGATGGGCCCCACCGCTCGCGCGCCATGGCCGCGGCCACTTCGCCCTGGCCATCGCTCGCCTTGGATGGCCACCACCTCGCTGGGCCCGAGCTCGCCCGCCATGGCAGCCACCTCCCCGCTCACGAGCGCGCCCACCATGGACGTCGGTGTCGCTCGCGCCAGCTTGTTCGTCTAGATGCGTCGAGGCCAGACAGAGAGCGTCGACGTTTATGTGGGTTGAGTGCATCCGCCCAAATCGAAGGAATACCGGGAACCCGCGTATCAAGGCAATATGCCAACCCGGGTTGACCCAATTTCACTCGACCTCCAAACCAAACACAACACAGGTTCACTTGGGTCGAACCCAGTCTAACTCGAACCTCAAACCAAACACACCCTAGAGGACACACGATCACACGATCAACCAAGATATACATTGCTTTGTGTTGCATCTCTCTCCCAATCAAATTCACTGCTCACAAACTTGTCAACTGGGGAACTTGCTTCTTGTTCGAAAAAAAAATGCAAGTGGAGTTTCTCTTCAACCAAAATGTCATAAAAATGTTAACACCGATATACGTATACCAATAGGAGCATTAGCTGACATTGAAGAACTACGCAAGTGTCAACACTATCAGACATGCCGGAGATACTTGTAAACATAAGAAATATACAGCAGCATGCTGAATGGTGGGTTACCTCAGTTGATCGCAAAAGGATCAGGCAGGACAACCGGACAAGGAGATATATTGAAGTGTTGAAATTCTCCGAACCCATCAATATGCCAATAATCACCAATTCATCATTCACGAATCTCCCAGATGTGTACTTCCTTTCTTCATCATTATCAACAACAGAAATCAGTATCGACAAAGGCAAGAGACTTGAGATACAGTTACTAAACTCATGGAGGAAGCAAGCACCGGTGTTGGATGTTTCATCCTTACTGTTCGGTGTCTCCAAACGAAACACGAAACAATAGGATCATCTAGCTATAGATTATAATGCCACAACAAATGCCCATATCAGCATATATCCTCAAATTAAAGGATCGAACCTGGAGAATATTTCATTGCTTTGCTAAGCACCAGAACCAAGGCACAGGATCTTGCAGGACAAGAATAGAAGCAATATTGCATAGAAATCCTCGCTGAACTCAGCACTCATCATATCTCAGATAGTCAGATTCAGATGTTAATTTGCATTCCATCGCCAGCAATAATCCAGTATCAACTATCAAATTCCATAGTTATCATGGCGCTGTACTTACCTCCCTATGGGCTATGGCAAATTGCCCACCACTGGGATACCCAAGAGGAAGCACAGCACCAGGACGGCGATCCACAGGATGCTGGTGGGTCCCGCCACCACAGCGCCGCACGACACGACGTACGCCTGCGCGTAGGCCGCGGCGGCCCTGACGAGGACCCGAGGGAGGAGGTGGACGCGGCGGTTGAGCGCAAGGGAGACGGCCCGGGACGCGACGAGGAACGCGAGGCCTTCGACCAGAAGAAGCTCGTGCCGCCGGATGAGCTCGACGCGGGCCTCGGCCTCCACACAGGCGGCAGCGTGCGCGGCCACCTCAGGATCATCCTGCAGCAGCGCCAGCGCCAGACCCTCCGGCGGCTCCTGGTCCTGGAGCGCGTGGCCGCGGCGGGCCGCGGCGCTGATCGCCACCTCCGCGAGGCGCCGGTCGGCCTGCGCAAGGTGGGCGGCGGCCTCGGCGTGGAGCGCGGCGTACTCGTCGATCTCGGGGCGGACGAGGTCGATGCAGAGCTGCACGGCGTCGACGTCGCCAAGGCGCCCGGCGAGCTCGCCGATCAGTGCTTCTATGATGGGGTTGGCATTCGCCATCGGTGAGCGTGGGGGGCCGCTGCCGCGACTGCGAGAAGTAGATGGGCTTTGACCGTGTTGTCCTGGAGGTCGATTGCAAGAATCTGAAGACCTTGCTGGAGGACCGATTGGGTGTTAGATCATCAATAGGTGCTCTTTGTTTCGATATTGCAGGGTTAGGCAAGAACTTTAAAGAGTTTAAAGTTATCTGGGTGGGTAGAGAAGTTAACTCGGTGGCCCATTAGTATGCCTGTATAGTTACGGCCACTGAGCGCTCACTCTTTTGGCTTGACGAGGTTCCGGCTTGGTTAACCGAACTCGCGGCCGTAGATTGTAATCTTGCCTCGATTTAATGAAAGCTCTGTGATACTAAAAAAAAAGAACAGAATGTCAGGATGCTACACAGCAGGTTGTGCCATGCTTGACTTGAGCGGTACGACAGCCTAGCGACGGTTAATTCTGCTACTTGTACACCCCTCGTCCCATAAAAACTGTCATTTTATTTTAGACTTTTCAGATATTATGTTTGACCATCCGTTTTATTTAAAAATTTTATATAAAATATAAAATCAATTAATAATTATTAAAGTACCTCTAATAATAAAACAAATTATAATAAGATAAATGATATTTATATAAAATTTTTAAATAAGACGAATGGTCAAACGTGATGTCTGAAAAATCTAAAATGACAGTTCCAATGAGACGGAGAGAGTACTTGTTACTAGCAAAACTAGAGTACTAGACCATTCGACTAAACTGAATTTAGCTGCAACTGAATTGTTGTAAGAGAATATTGTTCCGTGCCTGAAAATAGCCTATGGAGAATTATCGTTTTTTCTCTTGTAATCCATACAAAGACTGCCCCTGCTAAAAAATGAGTTAAGCGCTCGAGTTGCGCAATTTACGACATTGTTTCCAAGTCGACCATATATAAAATAAATGAAACATCCGCTCGCAGTTGAGATTTTTAATTTCATGACTCGTTAAAAGTTAATAATCGTGTCAAGATAAAACTCATTTTTTTATAAAGAACAATATTACCATATATCGAAAAAAAACATTTATGTGACAGCTTACAATACAAATAAATTTTGATGAAACACACTGACTAGCATTCTATTTTTTACTCCCTCCGTCCAAATGAATATGCAATTCTCACATCCCGATGAATCAACTTTTACAAACTTTGACTAAAATTATATAAAATAAATATTAACTCTTATTAGACAAAATAAGTATCTTTAGATAGGTTATGAATATATTTTCATAATAAAATTATTTTGGACATAAATGTTAATAATTTTTTGTTATAAACTTGATCAAAGTTAACACAGTTTGACCAGCACGTTTCCCATAATTACATATTCAAGTAGACGGAGTGAGTACACAATGAAATGGTGCCCACGTCGGTGGCACTAACAGACATGCCCGTTTGCACTTTGTTCTATGCATTGGATGAGATCATCAATGAAGATTGAATTTTAACACTCTCCTGATCGAATACTATAGTATTGACATCAATCATTTGATTATTCTCCTAAATGTATATGGGGAAATATGAGTAATGCTATGAGAGCCTATCAAGTTAATCTACCTATAATCCGAGTATCACTCTAGACTCGCTTTATTAATTAATAAACTGGCCGTGGTAGGATGTGTGAACGTCGGTTGTAGAAACGGATATGCCCATTCGCTCTCTTCTGTATGCTTTGGATGAGAGAGAATTCAGCCCACGATAGGCGAGGCGTGTGGAATAGGATGACAAATGCAGTCACCGCCATAGCCCGTATCTCAGACTGTTCAGCCTCTCAGATGATTTCTGTTTCTGATCAAGAGAATGTGTGTATTTTCAGAATGCCGACGACTTCCAACCAAGAGAAAAAAATATATTACTTATTATTTTCAGAAGGCACAGAGGTAACAAATGTACAGTAGCAGATCGCCGAATAGTACCAACTACCAAGGTTCTGAGGTAGCGAGGTTAATGGATCGTAATACCAACCACGTACTTAATTTCAACATCAATACCAACCTATTTAATTTCGTCGATTCGGGTCGAGTTTAATTGATTGGTGTCATCAAGCTACTGTGTATAATCCAGGGCATAACACAGACCACCATATTTTATATCCCATCTGTTTGACTATACTTCCCTGTCCCGTTGCAAACAACACCTCAGTCTCACCACATTCCACATATGCTCGAGTAGTTGATATGTTGTACACACTTAGCACATCATAATCCTTACCATAAAATTGATTTACATAGTCACAACCTGCACGTTGTCTCGGGCATCAGAAAGTGATGCAGACAGAATAATAGCAGAGACCAGTGTAAGCATGAACAGAAACGAGAATAAAACCAACAGTGCAACACGACAACCCACAGAAAAGATAGCGTTCCGAACTAAATATTTCCTGAAGATTAGTACCCACGTTTCACAAATTCGTCTAATGATTCCTAGCTGTCAGCTTGTACCGGCCAGACAAATATACAAGGCACATACACATTTCACATAATCTAAATTTAGTACAAAAAGTTTACACCCAGCATGCCACATGATCTAAATTACCAGATAGTAGCTATTGGACGAAATAAGTGATCTAACGAGATATTTTATGTTTAGAATCCACCAAAACTGCCCCAACGATTAGAATCAGAACAAAATACTTTTAACATACTAGGACAGTAACTAATTGCATATGAATTTACAAGTAGTAAAAGATAGACCTCATTTCATAAATCATAAATGAATAGATTTCGGAGGGAATCTGCAAACCATGAAGGCCCTGTTTGGAAGCACCAACTAAATTTTAGCTGACTAATTTTAGCTATGATGTATCCAAACACCCCATAGCTAAACCTAGCTAAAGTTTAGCTGGAGGCCAAAATATACACAATTCAATTAGCTGTTTCAACCCAGCTAAAACCAGCTAAAAGGTCTAAATGACCAAACTATCCCCAACTAAAGTTTAGTTAGAGCATCCAAACACATTCAGCTAAAGTTTAGCTATCTAAACAATAGTATTAACGAGGGGTAGCATGGTCAAGATTTTGAATTAGCTAGAGCATCTAAACACCCCAGCTAAAGTGATCTTTAGCTAGCTAAACTTTAGCTTTATCAATTAGCTAGCTAAATTTTAGTCGGGGTGCTTCCAAACAGGCCCGAAGCAATTCGAACCACAAACAATGAGACATTGAGGTGTAGCAATTCCATGCATATAAACTTCATCTGTCATTCTATGATGTCCTGTCCCATTACTAAACAGTTTTGTGCCCCGATCAAAAGCAAGCAGAATGATACTAGTGAAGGAACAAATATAACCATTCTAAGCAACTGATTGGAAATTGACCATATGTTTCTGTGGGTTATTACTAAACAACTAAGTCATACCAATCCCAATTTAGTAGCAGTAGCATCACCACAAAAAACAACAGTTGTAATTGTGACATCTGCAAAAGGCCATTTAGTTTTTATAGGAAGGCTAAACATGTCCATCAACAGAACCAATCACATTGTTTCTTTTGCTAAAGATGTCCTCTAAATCAATGAAAATTATGAGCCTGTGCAATGCCCACTTAAAACCGGAAAAAAACATCATGGGTAAACAAGAAAACCATATTAGCAGTAGCTTGAATGGGCCAAAAAGAATGCAAGAAAGGGTAATGCAATATACCATATGCCTGTTTTTGGTAAAATTTTAGTCGCCTACACAGACAACTGTTCAGATTAACAACACCTATTCTTTCACACTGTGTTCTTCAACCCATTGTTGGCCAACACATTGCAGCCCCTCCCTCCTGCGCTTGCCCCATCCCCGACAGCGGTGCTATCCCCAAGTCTGCTTACGCCAACCCTGCTATGATAAACAG
Organism: Eremochloa ophiuroides; assembly: GCA_038502445.1. Lineage (NCBI taxonomy): Eukaryota > Viridiplantae > Streptophyta > Magnoliopsida > Poales > Poaceae > Eremochloa > Eremochloa ophiuroides. The sequence continues at coordinate 62,861,387 of JAHLJS010000006.1, forward strand.
GTTGTTGCCAGTGATATCATTGCCGCGTTATGTGCTCCCACCCTTTCGCCACTCATTAGACATTCTCCCTGCTGTCTATGGCTGGCAGCATTCCCAGCTCCCACAACCATGCCTCCCTGCATCTGCACCAGCCAGGCAGCCACCTCTGCTGGTCTGGCCTGTTTGCCATGGCTCTCACATCTATGGCTAGTTATTGACAGTATCTCACCAGGAAAAATCCCACCACCCCTAACTGCAGTTACCTGAATTGATGTCCAGACGACTGAAATCTAAGAGGCGCGTAATAGAAGAAGATATATTGCTAATGCACAAACAGAAACACTGAGCACAGCAATTCCTCTAATTGACCAAACAGTGCCTAAGCAGAGGAACACAAGTGATGAAGGCGTCAATAAGCATAATTCATAAACAAACAGTATATAGTGCAATTGTAATCAGATGCAATACATGTCAACTGCTGAGGTAATTTTATTATCTCACACACCAATCACACAAAATAGACAGCATCACCAAGACATTAAGTAATTTCAAGTAACCAAAGTAGCACACGACCATTATTAGATCAAAAAAGGGACATGAGGCCATGTCGTAGCAGTAACATAAACCATAAACCAGACGATAACAAACCATACAATGTTCCTCAGTTGCACGAATATGTCTTTATGTCACCGCCGTAAAACGATACTGGTGAATGAAAAACAGCCATGAAACATAACCAGTCTCCAGATCCCTATATTTCTGTAGGCTAATAAGCAACTACTCATAGAAGTCACATCACTCCCAGTTCAGTAATAGCAGCATCACGACGAAAACTTCCAGCACTGCTACGCAACCGACTAACCGAGCACCAGATTACCTCTTAAGGCGGAGACAGATCAGCATGACGGCAGCCGTGCTTGCGGCGCCGGCAGCCGCAGCCACCGCCATCCCCAGCCACGCGATCTCCCCTTCCTTCGTGGCCTCAGCCGGCGGCGCAGCCTCCCTCTCCTCGGTGGCGGAGGCGGTGGCGGAAGCCTTCAGGGCGCCGATCTCCTCCTCGAGCTTGAGCTTCTCCTGGCGCACGGCATCCACCTCCATGGCGAGCCTCTGGTGGTTCAGCTTGTCCAGCTCGTGCTCGCCCTTCTCGGTCTTGAGGGCAGCCTCGAGGCGGCCGACCTCCGCGCGGAGCGAGGCGACCTCCTTCTCGGCAGAGGCGGCGGCGATCTCGGCGATGGTGACCTCCTCCCGGGCCTGCATGAAGATCCCCTCGATGCGGTGCGCCTCCTCGGCGAGGACCTTGTTCTCACGGCGGGCCTCGGCGAGCTTCGCCTCCAGGTCGAGCTTGGCGGCGCAGAGGTCCTCGATCTCGGCGCGGGCTGCGACGGCAGCGTAGGAGGACTTGGCGGTGTGGGCGCCGGCGACCCCCTCTCCCTCTTCCTCCTCCTCCTTCGCGGCGCCGCCGTTAGGAGCGGGGTTCTCGGCCGCCACCGCGGCGTAGGACTTCGCGGGGTGGGTGGTGATGGGGACCTGCTCCTCCTCTGCGACGCCGCCGTTGAGCGCGGCATTCTCGGCGGTGGGGGAGGCGAGGGTTTCGTCGCCGTTCTCCATTGGGCGGTGGTGGGTTTTGGGGCTTTGGTGTTTCTGTGCGTGGGGTGGGATTGCGGGGGCGGCGCGGCCTGCGGGTGGGAAGTTTATGGGGGAGAAGGCAGGAGGGTGAGGACTGAGGAGAGAAAGGGCAGGCTTCTTTCTTCTCCTTTTCTGCTGCTGTGCTTGCGGATGGGGTTGAGAAATATCTAGAAAGGCAGGCTCCGCCTTGCGTCAATGACGGGTGGGGTATACGACCGGGGTCGCGCCGCGGTCGCACCTGTCAGTTACTGGTAACCGTTTGATGGGAGCGCGTGCAAGACGGCGACGGCGGGGTGTGTGTTGGCCTAATGGGTCCACAGTGTCAGCGATGCGGTGGCTCTTTCGTAGTTTCGTGGCGAGGAAGTTGGTGCCAGGGGACGCCGTCAGCGTCACGCCGTCACGGGCTCTCCTGTGTTTTTTTTTGAAAGCACCGGCTCTCCTGTTGTTTCGGTAGTGCGCTTGCGTTCGGTTGAGGGTATAAGCGCTTATAATCGTTTATTTTTCAGCACTTCAGCAGTATTTTTCTCTCACAAGATTTCAGCACTTCTACAGCACTTCAGCGCTTATCTACAGCACTTCAGCTTCACCGAACACAGCCTATATGGTATGGGCGCCGAGATTCGCGCCTCGCGGGCCCGAAACGCAAGTGGATCGAGGACGATGGATTGATGGGGCAGTTTTATTTTAGCTCAGAGATACGAATTTCGAAAGGCATGGAAAATGCATGTGTATACACTGCGTCCATTTTGAATGATCGATGGAGAGGTTTTCGTCTTTTGGTTTTCAAAAATCGGATTTGAAAATCGCCTAATGAGAGAGAGAACGTACGGACAAACGGACGCACACTGGCACATGATCATGTAGGCATGTACTAATGTCATCCTTTTTGTCAACTTGGCACGAAACAATTAGAATATTTATTTCAACTTATATCAGTTAAGATCATTCTTGTTTTTTACAGTAGAATATCATTTTTTATCACAAAAAATTAATCTTACAAATTAACCGCAAATTGTATTTGACAATTACGGCAACACTTAACATCTATTTGTTACACTAGAAAAGGAAGCGCGCTTCGCGGCGCCCTACCGGCGTCAATTTGAATCAAATTGTTAAGCAATATTGTTAAGTGTACATGATCTTTCTCATAGAGAGAGAGACACTAACAATAAGAGGAAATGTTCTGATAACATAAGTTGTAGTCCTTATAGAGGTTATTTGCCAAAATCAGCACTTCTTTTCAGTAATGGAACAGTGTTCTTATCTAATAATTAATCTGCATCAACCAAAATCAACATTTCTTTTCTACCAGTCGAACCAGGATATAGAGGATCTCATAGGCAAATAGTGTCAGTATCACAAAATGTAGGTTCTTGCAATCTATCGGATTCTTTCTACTCAGATTACATGCAAGACCAGAATCCGTTAGTACAAATAATATTTGCCCGTAATCAAAGAATACTGCTCCATTCCATCGGAAGCACTCAAACAGTGACGACCTCCACCATTGCCAGAGGAAAAGCTTTGGCCTTTGTCAGCAAAGAACCTACAACAGGAAGGGAACATTGAAGAAAAACAATACAGAGAAGATGTCGGTATATGCTGCATATACGTATTCTTGTTAGCAGGTTTGACTATGCGAGTATCATGCACACTGTCTCTTACATATCATACTTTATCAACCATTTTTATTTCAATTGGTGTATGAGTTTAATAACACATGAGAATTTCCCTAAACGTAAAATCAGCTACTACCTACATGTAACCGAAAGCATCACAATGTTCCAGTAAATGTGAAAGCTATGAAGCTAACCAAAGCTCTGTTCATGTAAAGTGAGTGCCATTCATTAATCTAACCGCAACCAAACATGTGACATTTTGTTCTCTTTTTTTTTGGCCAGAAGAGGTCATTTTGTTGTTTGTGCTTAATACCACCATCAAATCAAATTTCCGAGGTTAACTGTACCAGAAATAAAGCGAAACAATTTCGCTTTACTTGAAGACATGTTAACTATGCTCATCATTTGCTCACTTGGCAGGAGAAGTAAATACTTCAACACATATGCTAATTAGTTATCTTCCATTGCATTGTAAACAAGAGAGGTCAAGATTTATTATGTTTAGGGGGACCAAGAAAATCAGGTACACATGTAAGCGTGCGAGGAAGGGAGCAACCAAAGAAATTCAGATACACATGTAAGGTCAATGACTTTCAACCTATTGAAGTTTGTGCGGAAGAGAGCAGTAGCAACCAAAAAGAAAAAAATTGAGTCTAATCTAGGTGCTCAGGAAAATGAGAATAAAGCTTTAAATAACTTATTTTCATGCGTGCAGTTTTAGTTTGGTTCAGCTTCTGGTGGGAAGCTTCTTCCCCTCTGTTTTCAATTTCAAAAAGAGACTTATTTTATTGACCCTGAACTGTGTCGCCAAAGTTTTTGTTGCCCTCTTGTAATTTTGGCATGTCACATTTGTGTTGTCATTATTGAATGAAAGTGTGTGTGCGTGTGGCAACAAACTCTTAGCTTATGTGCAGTTATTGTCGGTTTTGTTTGATTGACATCTCTAAGGCAACATACTCTATGGTTAGAATTATTCGGAGACGGAAACAAACTCTACAGATAATCTAGATATAAAAGGTCGAGTCCTAGATATAGAGCAATTTCATTTAGACTGTTACTGAACTGAGTTTCAGCTCGCTCGCTTGGGTCACCAAATCAGACACGCAAGCTTGAACTGTTGTAGGAATATTCTTTCCAAGCTGAATGAACTAAATAACATAGCTAATGAAGTAGGACTATACACAGCAATGCCCACCGCAAATGGATCACCAACAGCAATGTTTTAAACTTATGTGGATCATTTGCTAGGAATGGATATTTGGCTTTTCAGTTCATCATTTATAAGTCAAGCAAAAGGTTAAATCTTGTCACGCCTCATCTTAAAATTCTTCCACATTTGGCGTAACTACAGCATTTTATTTTACCAGGGCAACTCAGAATACCCTCTATAGTTGGACCCAACAAACAAACTCTACAATTAGTTTGTTCAGGCAGTCCACTGATTAAATTACCCAAACTACAGGTGCTGTTTCCCTCTTACACTGATCAAAAGGGACACCCAAACAAGCATTTGCAGCCTTTACAAAAAGAAAAAAAAACAGAGGTGTCATCGCCTCTGATCAACCCAACCAGAAAATACAAAGGGCAACAGGTAAATCATCAAATCAAAACGAAGTCTAATTAACATCACCTGGAGACAGGGATGCTGGTGCCTCTGGTCATGTGATGTTCCTCCCGAAGAGAAGGAATCCTGATGTCAATTCCTACACATGAAAGTTTACAAGACAACAATGCCATGAGCGAACAAGACATGAACCATAGAAGTATACCAGAAAAAAAACACTAATCACATAGCAAATAAATTAGCAGATCGACCAAGTAAGACAACATATTCCCACCAAAGATAAAATCCAAGACAACATTTGCAGGCAAAGCAAGGCAACTCATTATTAAGTAGTATAAATCGCAAGACAATATCTTTGTTTTTTGCGACACCGGAGACAATCTTATAGGCACTCCATTTAGACACATTAAGCTGAAAATTGTCATTTAGTCTATCATCTCATCAATTGACAGCTAATAGGTCATCAGTTCATCTCGACCATTTTATATTACTGATAGTAAGAACAGAATAATGGGACTGAACAAAGTCCAAAGAAAATCAGTTATCCATGGTTATCAAAATAAAATTTCAGTAGGAACGCAAGTTTCAGCTATTCCATTCACAATGTTAGCCATAAAAAATCCCTAACATGTACTACAATTTTATCCATGGTGTCACCTCACATTATGTTTTCAGCTATGGAACACTGAATATTAGTTTTCAGCTATGGAACAGTAGCAGAACCAGAACTGGAATATTATAGTTTAAACTAATACTTAACACAAAGCTATCCAGTCTACATGGTTGGATGAGAAAAGTTATAAACCCATAACAAATGATCTCACAGCACAAAAACTCAGAATTTACATGGCAAAGGTCAACATCCAGCTTGCCATCATCCTCCTGTAAGAAACATCCCTTCCTGGCGTGCTGCAGAAGCTCAATGCACTGCCATGCAAAACTAACCACTTCACAGGTTACTTGACATGGGGAGAACCAGTAAAGGACTGGATAATTTCGTAAACAAAAAATCCAATTTGATCGTATACACTGGTTTGCAAGTAAACGAAGTCAGAATATAAATCCTCAGGACCTTTAGACGCAGGCGTTTGCTGCAAGTTTTAGACTTGGGCGTTTGCTGCAACTTGCAGGAGCTTTAGACTTGGGCCTCGCTGCCTTCCGTACCATCGTAGAGTGCGAGCATGAAGGAGACCACGGCCGCCAGGAGCAGGATGCGCACGAGCGTGTCGTCAAACTGCTCGAGGATGATGAGCTTCCAGACCGACGGCGAGGCGTGTCGCTCGAGCTCGTTGGGCCCGTATCGCTGTAGCCGCGCCGCCACCCCCTCGGGGCTGAGCCCGCGGTCCACCGAGACTCCCAGCTCCGCGAGGCACTGCACTGCAGCTCCCGCAGGTGCGCCTCGTAGTCGTTGTAGCCCTAGCCGTCGAGCACGAGCGGGCCGTCCGCCGACGGTGGAGGCGGAAGAGGAAGCGGAGGCGGAGAACCGACCTGGGATGCCAGATCCGTGGGCGGGAGGCGCTTCAGGATGGTCTTCACCACGCCCGTGGTGCCGTTGGTGGCTCCCTTCATGTCGCGGCGGGAGCGGCGGAGCCCCGCGACAACGTAGCAGCCGCTGCCCTCCCGCGCGACGGCGGCGGCGAGGTCGGTGGCGTCGTCGAGTGGCACGCGGCGCGCCCGGCGGGGGCGGGTCAGGGACGCAGAGATCTGGTGCGGCGCGATGCCCACGCGGTCCGCCACCACGGCCTGCAGGCGCTTCACGACCTGCAGCGGAGAGAGATGGGATGGAAATAGAGAGAAAGGGAAAAAGGAGGCAGGAGGAGAGAGAGCGGCGGATGGGAGACAAGGTCGCGGTTGCTTGGCGGAGGAACTCCCGTGGTCCGTGGAAGGGGAGGAGCACGACGGCGAGCCACATTGGAGGAATGAGGAGGGGATTCGGGTTTAGGGACTCTGGGCTGAGCGTGGGGTTTTTTTTGCAAAATCTCCAGGGGGTATGCCAAAAAATTGAGGTAGCTCATGAATTTTCTCTTCTTCGTGTTAGAATAAAATTTACAACAAGGGTTTAGATGAAAAATATTAAAACGTGCACAGTGTTCGGGGATGACGGACTGGGCTGCGAGTTAGTTTCCTGAAAGATGGAGGGCTTTTTTGCAAAGTAGACAACGTCACGCGTCAGTACGTCGTGCCTCCGCGGGGACTCGGAGCGCTCTCATGCGCCCAATTCGGAGTAGGTTTTAAGGAACCTAATGTAGAGGAGTCATGCCGTCGTCAATTAAACTTCAGGCATCAGGCTTACTGGCCTCTTTGGCACAACTTTCAGTTCTAACTTTTCTCTCAACTTTCACGGTGTTGTACAAATATCTAAAATACAACTGGATTCTAGAATAAATCAAAATTAACGTTTATTTTTAACGCCAGTGAACAGATCGTCCAGAAGCCATGCCTGGTACCGTGCTGCCTTCGCCCCATCCTGCCATCGCGGTGTCTCCGTCTGTCCCCCCGTGCCCACAGCATTCGCATCGTCGCCCTTCCGCCGCCACCGCCCTACCTCATGCCGACGCCGCACACGAGGTGCTCAAGTCTTCGTTGGGCCCTTCGTCGGCACCAAGCCCCCAACTTCCCTTCCATTCGTGCTGTGCGAAACCAAGGTACATGTTGCCCATTGTCCTTTACGGTTGCTCGGCATGATATGCAGGTGGAAGCGTGGCCACTCCTTGTCGGAGCCCGTATTCTATGGCTCTGTGTTCACGTAGATACGGCCGACCAGTGGCGGAGGGAGGGAGAGGCTAAGGGGGGCCTCGCACCCCAGCTTTCCAATACCTCCCCCTAATACACTTTCTATATTATGTGTTTAATTATTTGATTAGCTAGTTAGTGAAATTATTTGTACTCTGATTTTTGTTTTTATTGCATACTAATCTCTAGTAGTATCTTATATCTTATATAAATAAAATTATGTCTTTTAAATATTTCCTCCATATATTTTATTTTTATTATTGTCTACCACAAATTAGTTTGTCCTATAGCACACACTAATGCACTAGTTAATTGAAAATCACTAGTTAATTGAAAATCATTGTTTTCATTGTTTAATATTCTAAATTGATCTTCAAGACGTCTATATTATTTAACATTAATCTTACTATTATCTTTCTTATCTCCTATATTCTTGTCATTGTTCGTCTAAACAGTCATTTAGCCTATATACTCAACATTTAAACACTATATAGTACGGTGGTTTTGCTTAGCTGTCTATATAAATGGCCATTTTACCCATTTGAGTGACTATTTTGTCTAAGGCTAAACGACAAGTGATGATTGTTTGACAATGATATTTAGGGTCTAGCCTAATTAATTTTGCCCCGTTTAACTATTTGTTATTACTATGATTCTTTTTCTGACCAGAAAACTAGATTGGTTGGGTGAAGTAGAGTCACGAGGCTAATTAATTTTCCTTTATTTTTTTAGCTTTTCTACTTTCTTATGTCAACACAAACATTTATTTGGACGCTATGTATATTTATTGTTTTATCGTGTATATATTTTGATATGATTGTTGCTGGTTGCTCGGCCCCCCTATGGCCAAATCGTGGCTCCGCCCCTGCGGCCGATGCTAGGCGAAATGCCTGATCTGTCAAGTGAATCTGTTTAAATTTTTTTTTTCTCATATGGCGGGGGCCCAACTGTTGCTACGCCTTGTAGCAATAGCAATTGTTAACTGGACCGGGCTTCCTTTCGGGCGTGTTTGGTTGGATGGATATTCATGGATGAGATATGGATATCGCTGAACACATGGTGTTTGGTTGCATGGACTAGCTGAACCTAGATATTCAGGATAGAGAATATTTTAGAAAGATGCTAGATATTCTGGTCCTCAGAAATCTAGCGGACGAGGATATCCATATATTGATTAGCACATATTTAGCGTGACAATTAGAGTAGTTTAGTGCTAATTAAAATATCTTATTTTAAATTACTGATTATAATGGCAAAATTAGTGTGGCTACATATTTTTTAGTTGTAATTAGCTGTTATTATTTCTAAATAATAATATAATTAGTCAAGTATTCTCATCCCAGGCAATTTCATCTATCCATCCAAAGAGGAAAATGGTTCATCCCATTCATCCAACCAAACAGCCAACACAAATATCCATATCTCGAAAATCCATGGATGTGCATATCCTATCACCCTTGTCCGCAATCAAACACACCCGAATTCCTAATCCACGGGAAGGGTACTGTATCTGTATGTCTATTTTTGAATAACAGCAGGTGTCAAATGCAAAATATACGAAGGCGACATTACCAGCAGCACCCCCAGTAGCCACCCCAAATCTCCTCCGCGGCGTCATTCTAACCGAAACCCTAGAAGCGCTCCGACGAGCTCCAGGCTCCCGTGCTCGCCGTCGCCGCTTCGCGAAGAAAAAGCGGAGGCCGAGACAAAACCATACCTCAGCGGCTCAGCCATGGATCTGGAGATCGTTGGGCGGCACGCCTTACTGTTCGACGACGACGCGACGGCGGAGGTCGTCAACTCCGGCGGTTCCCTTGTCCCCTGGGCGGCCGTCGGAGCGGCAGACCTCCTCCTCGACCGCCACGACGTGCGCCACCTCCTTGATCGCGTGCCCCCTCGGCCGCGCCGCGCCTACTCGGTGGCCCTCCGCTCCACGCCCTCCCCCGACGGCATCTCTGAGACCGAGCTCGATCGCGAGCGCTACCAGGACCTCCCGGCTGGCGACGGCGAATACGAGGGTTTTGGAGATGCGGCCCCCTCAGGTATAAATGGATCTTCCTTTTGTGCCGCTTCTCCTCTCGTATCTGTGACTGTCAGCTTCCGCCTTATGTTTTTGGTGTATTTGAGCTCAAGTTCGTTCCCTTCTACATTTTGAATGTTGTTCTGCCGACTGTCTTGTTCTATGAGTCATGATCCTACATTTTTCGGACTCACCTTAATGAAATCTCAAGTATAAATTCAAAATAAGTCCATTATTTGGTTGGGATTTCACATTTCAGTCTTCTGATCTTCAGGTTAAACTGTGTTATGTTTTTTACCAGATATTACTCCCTTTATGTGTGGCCTACAAGCATATTACACGTACCGATTTGCTCTGTCTTTGAATTTCTTGGGTACCAGCAGACTAGCGTTGTAGTAACTATGTTTTCTTGCAAAGAAACAAGGTTCATAGAATATCCAGTTGTATCCAAATAACAGTACCACTGCCACACGTTTAAAGTTAGCAGTGTTCATTGTACATATGTTTTTTTTTCCATTATATACTTTTAAGTTTGCAGGAAGGATGCTTTGATTAGTTCATGAGCATATTTAATCATTTCAAGTAAGGGTCTCTCTTCTGTTGCTCGGAAGATGTAATTTATGCCTGCAGTTTCTTCTCTACTCCTATTTCTGTTATTTACTATATAAAAATCCTTTAGCTGACATTTTTTTTTTCTTATCTAGGAAATGGTACAGATACTGGACAGGCTGATTATAATGCTGTTCCTTTCTCATATGGATATCCTGCTGGTTCAGATGAACCAAATCCTTCAGACTTGTGTTATCGCCCATCATTTTATGTGCCAGAAAGCTTGTTGAATAAGCTGGTTAGTATAAGCTTTGATCTCTCACTTTTAACTATTTTCTCTCCAAATATGATAGAAATTTATTTCTTCAACCCTGTTATTGATCTTCTTCAGTTGATCCAGCAATAATTTTCCAAGGTGCATATGTTCTTCTAAGGATTAAATGCCTGTTTCAGATGGTTGGAGCAGAGATGAAGTTCCTACTATTGATGCACATTGTTTCCTTGCAATGTATCTTGACGTAAGGAATATAGGCAGGTGGGATTAGAATGATTCAAGTGCTACATATAACAAAAATGAATGGGATGGCTGTCTTACGATATACCAGTGTTCTTAATATAGTAATTAATTCTGTTTGACATAATTTGTGCTTGTGTGCTCTCTAGCCATTACTGAGACAATTTTTTTGCACCCTGTGTTAAACTTACAGCCTCCTTCCGAGAAGGCGCATCAGATAATTGCAAGAACAGCCTTATTTGTCAGCGAGCATGGAGGACAGTCAGAGATTGTATTGAGGGTGAAACAAGGAGATAATCCAACATTTGGATTCTTGATGCCTGATCATCATCTCCACAGCTACTTCCGATACCTTGTTGATCATCCTCAACTGCTGAAAGATGGCGCTGATGTTGTTGGCACGGATAAACGCAATACTGAGAGTGAGCATGCTTTATCTGGCGGGGCTTTGTCATTGCTTGGGACTGCATACGACTCGGGAGATGAGGATGAAGGCACACTCCCACGTAGTTCGGAAGGCATGAATCCTGGAAAGAGCATGCCCCCTGATGTGCAGGGCCATGTAAAACCTGCATCAATTATGCCTGACAAAAAAGAACTAGACGAAGATCAGAATGCCGCCGCTCCTGCAGTTAAGAGTAAAACAATATTGACAAAGAAGAATCTGATTATTAGTGGCAACAGCATTGTTGCTGTTCAGCGTGAAAAGGTTAATGACACAAGTACAGCATCAACTACATCCAAATCACATACCAACTCAGGGTTATCTGAAACAAAAGAAATGATCCTTGAGCCACCATCTTTCATGAAACGCACGATGGAGAAAATAATTGAGTTTATTCTGACAAACGGGAAGGAGTTCCAAGAAAAACTGATTGAGCAAGACAGAACAACTGGGAGGTTTCCATTTCTTCTGTCTTCTAATCCATACCACTCGTATTATCTAAAGTTTCTCCAGGAAACTGAAGAGGTAATTTGAGTCACTTGTTTATGCTTTAAGCTTGAAAGATTTGTGTTACTACCCCTTTTCTGTTATTGTGTTATAGAGGCCAAAAGAAATTTATTGTTTTCTTTGTTACAATTTCGAAGGTACCAAACGAAGTTTATTGTGCCTTCTTGTTTTCTATTTCGGAGAAGCCAAAATAAACTTAGTTTCCCAAAATACTGTCGTGCAATAAATGTCCCATACCTTCGTTCTCATCTTGTGATAGCGATACTTCTATTTACTTAATATTAATATTTGTCAGGTTTTAATACCTAGCATTTGTTTGTTGATCAATTATTTCGTCATTTATATTCAAACCTGTTGAGTTTTCTACTACTGAAGATTTCATACATGATAGGAATGTTGTAATTGCAAAAATGATGGCCCTATGTTCTTCATTCATCAGGATTCTTTGCTTGTTTAAGTCTTAAGTAGTTGCCTTATTGTTATAGTTATTTCTAATAGGTTTAGGCGCTTTATTTCATTCTTGTGTACTCTTGATGTGCATTCAAATCGAGCAATCAACATTGCCATGCTGAGCAACAGTTTTTTTTCTGTGTCTTGGTTGCTTAAAATCTTGAGATCGTAAAACTGAGTGTTTCTGTACTGCTGTTCCTGGTTCTTATTGTATTTTTTTGCTGAGTGTCTTCTTCTTTTTCTTTCTTTTTTGTTATGAAGTGCATATGATGTCTTACACTTGATCTCTGAACTTCAGGTAAGTTCACATGTGGAAAGTATTAATCGCTGATGCACTACTTTGAGTTGCCTGTAGTAGGGTCTTTTGTTCAGTCGCTGGCCACTTTTCTTTTGGTCCTAATCTTGTAAGCTGGTTTCCCCAGCGTGGGTGTGGTGTGATTGTTCTAAGCTTTGTATACCTTTTTGCTTTTTGTAAAAGCAGGGTTTTCACATTTGGTGCAACATATTTATGACATAATTTTCTGGTGGATGTATTGTGTTCAGATGAGTCAGTTTCTTTGGTTTTCTGCATCTCTTTTCTGTATTTTTAAATATAATGTCTACTTTGACGATATCCTGGACATCCAGGGCATGATTTGATGTAGTGATGTTGTGTTATCCTAGTTTGAAGCACTACATGGCATGAATTAGAAAGGTTTCTTATCTTCATGGACATGAATTGCTGATGTCTGTTTTGATTACTTGAATCGCTTTCCTTGGTTCAATTGTTTCTTGAATGCATCACTTGTTGGCTTTGCTTCTCAATGTTATACTGCCCATTTTTTAATTATTATTTTTTAGCTCATAAAAAATATCCTGGACACCCAGAATGTTTTGTATTCCAGGCCAAATCAATCCCTACCCCTCAATATCTACATCCAAACAGAGCTTTATAATTGTTAGTGCTTCTCTTTTATACACCGAGAAATACAAAAGGTTTTGTTGTAGACTTGAGCCCTTCCGCAATGCAGGATTTTATCAGAAATACTTTAATTCCCACTTTTTGATCAGAATCTTCATGTTCTAAACATTTCTCTAGCTTCTTTACTAAGTCAATGTTATCCTTTTTCCTGTGATCCAATGGTGAAATATAACTATGGTTTGTTTCTCTTTCATTTATTGATTTTGCAGTCCAAGTCACATGGTAGAAGTCCTAATTACAAGGACAGAAGAGGTTCTTCTGACTGGAGGGGCAGAAGAAGTCCTGAGAGCGATGACAGAAGCTCCCGTGAACACGCCGATAGAAGATCTCGTGAGCGCGTTGACAGAAGCTGTCGTGAGCGCGACGACAGCAGCTCTCGTGAGCGTGCTGACAGAAGCTCTCGTGAGCGCGGCGACCGAAGATGCTCAATGGAGCGCAAAGACAGCAGTTATGGCATGGTATCCAGTGCTTCTGATAGAAGCTCAGCTGGACCATCAGAGAAGCAGCTGTATGACAACCAAGGGAAGGGTAGATTCCATCCTGTTTGTGGGGTCAAGAAGGAACCTACTCGGAAAGTCACTGCTGATGAAGCTGCTGCTATAGTAATGGCGGCTACTCGTGGATTGGGTGTTACAAATGACCCACTTAACACCATGAAAGGAACCAAGGACAATGTTCATACCCATGTTGGTAATGAACCATCTTCCAGCTTTGGAAGTTTCTCATCTTTACAGGACCGAGATGCACTGTCCAAACATATTTCAAATAGTGAGGCTGATGCTTCACTTACAGGTAGTGGACAGCCCCAAAAGGTAGGTTTTGGAATTATTGATGATGATTGGATTGCAAACACTATTGCGAAAGCTGCCGCTGCTGCTGCCTCAAAAGAGGCAGATTCTTCGGAAGCTTCCATGACAAAGGAACAGAAGCTGAAAGCTGAGAGGCTTCGCCGTGCGAAGATGTTTGCTGCAATCATTAAGAGTGGAGACAACAAGATGAATGATTTAGCTGAAGCATCGGATCCAACTAGTGAAGCTGCCGAGGCAATTCCTGATATGAATGTGTGTGGACAATCTGTGGGTAAGGAACGTGAAGGTAGCTCTGCTCCTTTTGGACATGAGGGGCCAAACTTGGCAAAGCATAATAAAGACTCTGATGATGAACAGAACAGAGTGCGGAAGTATAGAAAGAAACATCAAGAATCTGACGAGGAAAAAGATGAATCAGAGGATAGCTGTAAGCATTCGAGGAAGAGGCATCACCCAGAGCATTCAAGAGGCCGGAGTAAGGATGTTCACAAACATAAGCACAAGAGTCACTCCAAGGACAGGGAACCCAGACATCGCAGACACCGTTATAACTCTTCTGAAGATGAGCAGGAGCATGAACATCGGAGATCCAAGTTAAGGCATAGGCATAGAGATGATCACCGGTACTCTGATGAGGAGGAACACAGGAGGTCACATAAGCATCGGAGGGAGCATCACTCCAATTCTAAAAGGAAGTACGAGGAAGATCGAGACAAGAGTGAACAGACTCAAGGTCGCTTAGAAGTGTCCCCGTCCCGATCAGGTGAAAAGTTTGAATCAGACATGCTGCCTGATGACACTGCACAATCAACTCAGGGAACAACCGAAGTGCCGAGTGAACTGAGAGCAAAAATCAGAGCTATGTTGCTCGAGAGACTGTAATATCTGTATCACACCAGTTTTTGTGTCCTTATAGGCCTCTGTTTTGTAGCCAACTGCCCTTTGAATTTATGTATTTGCTTCGAACGTTCCAACTATGTGTCCATTTTGTTTGAAATGAAATGCACATTAAGTTTGTTGGCCTGTTCCACATGTTGGCGTTTGTGCTGCATACATAGTTTTGATAATGGGAACGGATTAAGTGCAAACCACCTTCGTGAAAACTCATGCAAATCATGGCAAAAAAGTCGTCTAAATTTAAAAAAGATCATACATGGAGAAGATATGATGATATATAATTTTGTAAAATATCTTGTCTAAACTCGACTTCGTTTATGAGATATAAAAATAACAAATTTTAATATCTCACAAACGAAGTCGAGTTTGGACAAGATATTTTACAACCTTGTGTATCATTATAGCATCTACATGTGTGATTCTTTTTTTAAATTTATACGACTTTTTTGCCATATTTTGCATGGGTTTTGACGAAGGTGTGGTTTGCACCTGATCTGTTGCCTTTATAATAAATCTTGCTGAATCAGTGGTCCGCGTGTAAGTATATTTTTCAAGACGTCTGCTGATGCTGAAGTCTGAAGACAAAAACATATGTTGTGGTGAATTCGTTAAATATGCGGTGTCTATAACTTTATATGAAATGCAAGTTTTTGAGGTGGAAAATCAATTCATTTCCCACTTCATCAATCCATATATCCATATGGATTGAGTTTTATCCAAACAAGTCCTCTCTAGAAAAAAAAGGAAATCTTTTTACTGGCTTGAGGAGAACAGAACCAAAGGCACCGACCACCGATCCATGGGTGCATCGTGCATGCCGATCATGCAAGTGTTCGGTGAAGCTGAAGTGCTGTAGATAAGCGCTGAAGTGCTGTAGAAGTGCTGAAATCTTGTGAGAGAAAAATACTGCTGAAGTGCTGAAAAATAAGCGCTTATAAGCGCTTATACCCTCAACCGAACCCAGCCCAAATCCATCCATCCAGTCCGGTTGAATCCGATCCAATCCAAACCAGTCCGTCAACGGGGTTGGTTCCGTTTTCCGCACCTCCGCTCCCAAAGCTCACCCGCCGCCGCAAAACCACCCGTACCAGTACCACTACCACACGTCCACACCGCAGTCGCCTTCGCCTGGCTGGCTCGCATCTCAGCCGTCCATCAGCGTAGGGGCGGACCCGAAACCCACCGCAACAAAACTAACGACTGCCGCACACCCGAATGGGTCGCAAGTCGCAACCCACGCTGCCTCTCTCCCGGGCCCCGGCTCCGATCTGCTAAGGCCCCCACCGGATCGGGTTGCGGGTCACCACCCCCGACCCAGATCCACCACAGCTCGCCGCCGGCCGCCGTCTCCGCCGCCGCAGAGGTTACTTTCGCATCACTCACCCTCCGCCTCCACCCCTTCTGTTTGTTCCTTCTTAACGGATCCGCTTACCCGGGCCATAAACCCTAGCTAAAAGGTGCGGTCTGCGAGCTACTTCACGCCCGATTTCCTAGGGTTTGACTGTTCGAGCGCGGGGGCTGGACCCCGCTGGGTTTCGATTTGGCGGGGGGATGCCAGGTCACTTGCTCGCCCCGGCTGATTGTGCCGTAGTTTTGAGGGATTGGGGATCCGCTTGGGATTAGCAAGGGGATTTGCTACTCCGGTAGTATGTTTAAGGGGATTTTTAATGGTGTCTCTCTGAGGTCAGAGGCATTCGGTAATCAGTAGTGCTTGTGCAATGTGCTTGCTCAGCTTATCAGTGCTTTGCAATCCGAGTTAGGAGAGAGCTTGGCAACATTTTAGTCTGTTTTTTATGGGTGAATGGCTGCCGGTTGCTTTCCAGTTTATGACGAAAGGTATTGGATATATGCAATCTATCTCTTAATTTTTGCTACCCTTTGTTTCCGGTAAAAAGGGACACAACTGAGAGCTTTTCCTTTGGTATTGTTATGTATGATGTGCTTCTCTGTATGTGGTGCAGTGGCTGATCGTGTATGCGGTAACATGCTGGAGCCAATAGCAATGGAGGTGCCCATTACTGCCTCAGTGAGCAATGCAGTGGTGCCTGCTACTGTGGTTCACAATCCGCGCGCACGCAAGCTGCGGTCTGCAGTTTGGCAGGACTTCACAAAGGAGCGTCGTGCCGATGGTAACTGTGTGGCTGTCTGTAACCACTGCAAAAAGCAGCTCACGGCAACTAGCCGGTCAGGCACAACGCACCTCCGCAACCACCTTGCTATCTGCACCAGCACCACCTCCACACGACGTGGTGGTAAGCGCCGGAAGCTTGTTGTGCGCCGCATTCTCCACAACAAGTCCTCCTTCTCCTTGGATGGGCGCTCGGGTGAGGGCCACGCCTCAGGTGAGGACAATGATAATGAGGGCACACACTTTGATCAAGAACTCAGCCGCCGAGACCTGGTGCACATGATTGTCCAGCATGGCTACCGGTTTTCGATTGTGGATGATGTGGGCTTTCAAAAGTTTGTCAAGAACCTCCAGCCTCAGTTTAGGATGGTGTCGTATGAAACAGTGAGGGCTGATAGCATGGAAATATATGAAGGTGAGAAACTTAAGCTACATGATGTGCTCTCTAAGATCCCCTGCCGGGTTAGCATATCAGTTGACATGTGGCGGTCAAATACACAGATGGAATACATGTGCTTGACTTGCCACTACATTGACCATGCTAATGATGAGTGGAAAGTTAGGAAAAAAATTCTAAACTTTTTGCATATGGAGGCACCTTTTACAATTGATCAGATGGTTAGTCTCATTGTAGAGAAGTTGCATAGTTGGGGTATTGACAGAAAGGTAGCTGCTGTTGTGCTAGACAACTGCAACGGTGGTGAGATTGTTGCTAGAGAGCTTCTCGAAGTTTTGCAGCCTCGGCGGCTTCTATTGAATCGGGATTTTTTCCAAGTACGCTCTTGTGCACATATTCTAAATCTCACTGTCCAAGAAAGCTGGGAACAGGCATCTGATATAACTGATAGAGTTCGCAAGATGATTAGCTATGTCAAGTTCGAAAGATTCCAAAAGTTTCAGGATATTTCAAAGGTACTGCATATGGATCAAAAGCTCCTAGTTGTTGATTCTCCTGATAACTGGTCGTCTACTTACCTAATGTTTGAGTCTGCATGCTACTTTCATGATGTGCTTGTGCGCCTGACAGAACAGGAAGGGCACTATGATGTTTTTCTGTCTGCTAATGACTGGGCTGAAGTGAAAGCCCTCACTGAAATACTGGATGTAGTTTATCATGCTATGGAGAAGTTTCCTGTGGAAAACCCAACTGCAAACCTCTATTTTAATGAGATGTGTGAGATCCATGTGCTTTTGAAAACCTGGCGCAAGAGTCCATCTACTGTTGTTGCCAAAGTTGCTGACCAGATGCTTTCGAAGTTTGAGGGCTACTGGGATCTCACTAGGCCTGTAATGGCATTTGCATCTATTCTTGATCCTCGTTACAAGATGAAGTCCCTCGAATACTTTTTTCGGCTCATTTATTCTGATGAGCAATTTACAGCAAAGACAATGATAGATGTCATCCAGAATACCTTTCACAATCTGTATAATGATTATAAACATCAATCTTCAGATTCATGGAAGAATCCATCTGTTCTCGGTTACTCTAGAAACAGTAATTCTTGCATGGGCTCTATGTACAGCAATGGGGATGATTCTAAGACCTTCTCACGTATCACATTATCTGATGCTCGACGTGGACTTGATCAGTATATACAAGAGACCTCATCAGGACAATCCTTGAAGTCTGACTTGGAGATGTATCTTGAGGAAGCAGTTTATCGTCCAAAAGAAGGAAATCAGGATAATTTTGACATTCTGGGATGGTGGAAGTCCTTTGCAGCCAAGTATCCTGTACTTTCACAAATGGCTCGTGATATTTTAGCTATCCCTGTATCTATCATCCCTTTGGACAGTGAAGCCCGTACACTAAATGAGTATCTCAGTACTATGGACCCTTCAACGGTTCAGGGATTAGTGTGTGCACAAGATTGGTTACGGGAAGACCCAGAAGGTATCGCTGACTTTCTCTAACTGCCATGAAGATTGGTATTAACTTAATAATGATCATTTTCCCACTTCTGCAGTTCTTGCTGGTTCAGGTGGTCATGGAGATGATGCAGCACCGCGCGGTGATGAACTTATTGTGGTGCCAAAATAGGTGAATACATTGGAGGCCCTGCACTTCTTTCAGTTTATTACCAATATCATTTTATCTTATCCCTTGTTGAAGATGTGCGTGCATGAGATGTTCTAGCGAGAAAAAAGTTGGCACGAGGCTTTTATAAGAAAAGTTGAAAGAATCTGGTCCTGGTTATGTATACTTCCTTGCCATTTGTTTGTATGCATGGATAACAAAAGTTAAAAGCACAAATTTACGAGGTGCATTTAAGATGTTAAATAATATATGGTATAGCTTTTAGAATCTTCAGTGCCTGTTAGAGTGATACTTACCTTATGTCTTAAGCAGAGAATAATACCAGGCAGTTCAAGAAACTGACACGTTTTGCCATTAGAGTTCTGTATAAATTAAGTTCAGTGGCTATAATAGTATTTGTAATGAAAGAGCTCTTAGTAGGTGTTTATTTGCAGTTTAACTCAGTTTGTACTGGATGGTCATTATTGATGAAGGGGACCAGCCAAAGTGCAAATTACCAAAGATTTTATTAGCTATTTGAATTTGGACGTGCTATTTGCAGGAACTGAGATCCCTATAGACCTTAGTTTAAAGTCTTGAAGCCAACTATTTTTTCTGTGTCTTAAGTTTCAAGACTACTTCTTGCTTTCAGTCATTTGTTTTGATGCAACTTTATTTACCCTCAAACCATTTCACTATATGTCTCTTTGAGCATGAACTATCGATTGTTTTTTCACTATAAGGATACTCCTGACGTGTTGGTTACCAACTTACCATTATATTGGTACTGTTGAATCCACCTGTTAGAGGAAGAGGAGTCAAAGGCCTATTGGGCCTTAGCCCATTAGGATTAATTAGTTGCTTGTTTAGGGGCCAAGTAAGACCTCTCTATATAATGAGAGGAGATGTATCAATCTGAAATCAAGCAAGAGATTAGAAGGAAATCCCTTCTCTCTTGCCGGCCGTGGGCAAAGCCCCGCGGCCAGCCTTTCCAGCGCCCTAAACCCTAGCCGCCGCCTCTGTTCCTCCTTCTCTCGCGATCTCCCTGCGCCGCCAGCAGGGGCTGCCTCGACGTCGGCCATGGTGGTGCCGACGCCCTCGCTGCCCATGGGCGCGCCGACGGGCCCGCGGGTCGTCTTCACGCCCGAGCAGACGACGGCAGCCATCGTCGACCTCAGCAAGGGCATGGCAGACCTGCGGGTTACGATGCAGACCGTGCTGCAGTACTTCCAACCGCAGGTCTCTGCCTTTCAGCCGCAGCAGGCGGCTTTGCCGCCTCTGCCCTCTGCAACCGTGGTGGCCGCCGCTGCCTACCCCTACGGGATGCCCCACGTCGGGGAGATCTCCGCGGGAGTCTAGGCCACGCTGCCACAGCCGTCCCAGGAGGTCCCGATCACGCAAATCAGGTTCCCATCCTCGCCATCGCCGCTTCCTGCCTGGATCGCTGGATCGGCTGCGCCTGTATACACAGCGGCGAGCGCTCAGCCCTACGTTCCACCGCCACCATCTACCGGGGTGGTGGCCACACATGGGGGCGTGCCCGCTTCCGGCGTCCTCTACGGCAGCGTCGACGGCACCCTGTTCCATGGGGGTTCTCTGCAGCCCTCACCATCACCAGCCTCGGCGTCTATGGACGTCCAGGGGGCGGCTTCCTACGCTGCAGCACCTGAACCGCCTCCATTCTGCAAGCTCGAATTCTAGACGTACGACGGCTCCGTCAACCCCCTGAATTAGCTCAACCAATGCGACCAGTTTTTCAGGGGCCAACACACATTGGCGTCCGACCGCACATGGCTTGCTTCGTACCACCTTTGGGGCGAGGCCCAGACATGGCACTAGCCCTGGAGCAGGACGAGGGCATGCCGTCCTGGGAGCGCTTCCGGGACCTCTGTCGTCTTCGCTTCGGGCCGCCGCTCAGGGGTAGCCTCCTGGCCGAGCTGGGTCGGCTGCCCTTTACCTCGACTGTGCAGGAGTACGCAGGTCATTTTCAGGCGGTGGCGTGCCATGCCCGGGGGCTTTCCACGCGCCAGTGCGCCGAGCTCTTCGTCGGTGGCCTTCCTGAACATATCCGGGTGGACGTGGAGATGCTCGACCCCCCGGATCTTCAGATGGCCATGTACCTGGCCCGAGCCTTCGAGCGGCTCGCTGCTGCAGCCGCACCAGCACCCCCGCCACGGGGTGTGCACCCTCCCCAGCAGCTGCAGGTGCCGGCGCCTCCACCGGGGCTACCACGCGCGCCGACCGAGCTGCCTGCACCGGCGAACGTGGCGCCACTGGATCCTCCCGCGCCCCACCGGCTGCAGTGCCTTCCTTCCGTCGCCTTACACCGGCTGAGCAATTGGAGCGCCGTCGTCAAGGGCTTTGCTACAATTGTGACGAGCCCTATGTCCGCGGTCACCAGTGTCAGTGGTTATTCTACTTAGAGGCGGCCGACTTCCTCGACGACGATGTGCCAGCGGTGGTGGCGACCGCTGCTGCGTTCCAGCAAGAGACCGAAGTGGGTTGACGCCACTTCTCCTGAAGTTTCAGCTCGAGGACGAGCTGTTTCTCCAGGCGGGAAGAGATGTTATGTCGGGCAGCATGGTATTAGGCCCATTAGTGGTTTAATTGCCCAATTATCCTATATATATTTATATTTCCTTAATTAGTTGAATTAGTTCCTAAAAGATAGCATCTCATAGGCTATATATTTGTAAACATGGATTCATGGAAAATTAAGCAAGAGCAATCAGATTTGCTCGGCTTCCCTTAGGGAGCCGGGAGACCTCTCTGTGCCCTAGCCGCCGCCTCTGTTCCTCCTTCTCTCGCGATCTCCCTGCGCGCGTGCCGTGGCCACGGCCCCTTCTCGTCGCTCGCGACCTCCCAGGTCGTGATTTCCCCCTTCCCATCCCTACTCTCTCCGCTCCATCCCCGGTAGGATCAGGAATCCTATCACCACCATCTTGTTCCCAGGAATGAATCTTTGATCAACACAATGGCAGTGTCAGGGTCTCAGGGTTTGGGTAACTTCTTGCTATGCTTCTGAACCCACTTTATGGCTAGAACTATTAGGGATTTAGGGTACTATAAAGCCTATAAAATTACCATAGGGACAGATGGCACTAATTGTTGATTGTTTAGATGGAAAGATGTACTGATGCACGCCAGAAAATGTACTTGCACGCTATTCATTATGTATACTCTTTTTTTATCTACTGGAGTACAACCTTTGTGTGTAGAACTATTTGATGCCTTGATAGTAATAAGATATAGAATTATGTGTTTTAGCTTATCAATGCAGAGAATCATGTGTTTTAGCTTATCAACGCAGAGTCAGGGTTACTCTGTCTCTGGACTCTACTCTCCTAGAGCCTTTACATTATCCGGACTATCATATTCCTTTCCTGCATTTTTTTATATCCTTGGGATTATGAATTCACCATCCTAATTCACCATCCTAAGTTCCTAACCAATTTAATATTTTCCAGAGTGGAGTATTCTGAAAGAAGTCTTTTGAGAAGACGTGGGCGGCAATGTTAACTACATAATCTATTGTGCAAGAACCTCTAGTACTCTCCTGTAAATCCATCTTTCTAGTTCTAGATGCTGGTTTGTACAATGAACTCCTGGAGTCACCCTCCAAGGATGGTAACATTATCCAGCCATCAACTACCATTCAAAACAGCCTACCATGTATTCAGGATGAATTGATGTGCATTATGCTGCTGCTAATCAGGTAGCCTAAGCTATCTGTTGACATGTTTCGCTGGGCAATTGCGATTATTTGAAGTGCGCTTCTGATGAGCCATGCATGCCCTGGGAGCCTGACAGCTTGAAGGACGGGGCACTTGAATTGGACAGTGTTGTGTCGAATACATGAAAGATGACAAGAAATTTGAGATGTCCAAGTCCACGAGGAACCTGAGGTGGACATATATCTAACAGGCATTTCGCATGACCACATTGTCCAAGTAGAGTGCTTTATAACCATGGTTATCAAAAAAGGACGTGCATGTCTCCACTGAGCTTAGCTCGAACCCACAACTATGGTGAAGCCCTGTTCTTTTGGGCTAAAAATAAGCGCTGATTTTGGCTGATGCTGATCTGTTCAGGGCTTATTTAAAGCCACGAAATAGTATTTTTCTCGTATTTTTCTCTCAAAACAAATCAACATCAGAAAAAATCAGCGCTTATTTTTAGCCTAAAAGAATAGGGCTTCACCATACCAGAAGTTGCCAAGAGCAAGAAGGCCCCGTACAAGATCGTGACAACTTGTAGGCATAGCTGAAGTAATGCTTCTCGGATCCTTCCAGTTCAAAAAGATCCAAAAGTTATTCACCATACCTATTTGGCTGGCGATTTCAACCTTGACAATGTGGAAAGGAGACGTGGATCCAAGAGCACGAATGTACATGTGTGCGATACGCTTACTGGGGGTGAGCGACGCAGTCTACACAAGACACCCGAACATCACCTAAGATTTTTTTTTTGTACGATTTGTGCTAAATCTTGGTCATGGGCCTCAAGGCTGGGCTACTGGGCTGAATTTTTGGGCTTTGGTTGAGACCCTTTGCTGGGAAGGAATAAGGTGGATAAATACATTCGGTCAACACAGGAACAGGCATCGAACAGAAAGACTGACTGTAAGTCGTCTTCCACCGTCATCAAGCACGCAGCGGGCAGGCACAGCACGGCCAACAGACTGGCCGGCCGCTGCATCTGGACTGGGGTGAAGAAAGAATACCAAGGGAAGAAGAAAAATCAAAGAGCAAACGCGTTCTGATTACTGAATGCTCTCTCCATCCACGAGACACGCTTGCAGCTGAATTGACAGTTCGCCGCGGAAAGAATTTGCTTAGCTAGGCCCTCTTAGTGAATGCTACCCCTCTGCCTGAACACTGAAACTTTTATCTGGTATATATTGTCGATGTTAATCGCAAAAAATACTAGTGTATGTATACGCTCCCGGACCAAGACGCTTCATCCCCAACTTCTCCAGTCACCATACCCTCAGGACGCGGACGCGCGAGCACGTGTGCCACCGGTTGCGGTCACCCGGTTGCTCTCAAAGTCTCAAGAGATCACCGGCCTGCAAGTGGGCAAACAGCGGTGTCAAGTAAATACGAATATAGTGACAAGTTTCTGCCTCGATATATCGAGATAAACCAAAGTACTCAAAAAGTTTGAAACTAGCCTAGGGGTACAGTAGTACAACATCATCGGAATTGCCCATCAAACTATCCAAGAGGCTGCTCTAAAGTTAGTAGACGACGCATGCATAGGAACAAGAACTTATGACAAACGCATTCAGTCGGGCTTTGCCTACAGGGATGTAGATGTTCATATATGTTTGTCTGATCAAATTTTTGGCTAAAACTGATTTGTTTTAGTGATGACTATAAAACTACAGCAGAAATCTTCTTACAGTAAGTGACCAAAGATTGCATTACAGTAAGTCATCACCAGAAATTACACATTCAGTGAAGTAATATACTGAATAATTCTATCTTGCTTTTCTACCAGCCTGGGAAAGGAACATAGCTGTGCCAACGGCCATATATAGTGCTAAAAATGCAAGGGACACAAATTCATGCCATAGATAACAACAAAGGTTCATGAGATAAATTGTGGCAACACAAGGGGAGAATAATGAAAAAGTCACCAAATAAGATATCGCTTTTCAAAACAGTTCGTTAGGACACTCATGAAAAGCTAAGAACAACGAGCAAGCAAAACATTGATGGCTCTTAAGGAAGTTAGTGGCCCATGTCCTAACAGGGAGGCCCATAAATAGCACTACGTGCACATCAAGTACATGAAAAAAGGGCAAAGACAATTGGTTCAACTAGGACCAACAGGGTCCACAAAAATCTATCACCGTCTGTCAATCTGGCGTGCAATTCAATGCTGTAGCAATACAGAAAATCCAAAGTAAAAGCAATTAATGGAAGTTTAGTAGTAAAATTACTTGAACAATTTGTTGCGCTGAAGGAACATATTTTGAACTTTTGTACTGATTAGAAGGCAAGCTTTGTTAGTTATTTATTTGGTCTGTAAACATTACAATTCAAAAGGCATAGTTGTAAGCAATAGTATCTTTTTATTGTTTTTGGTTGAACATAAAAATCAAATATTCAAGTCTGGAAAGCAGAAAGTATTTTTTTTTAAAAAGAGAATATTTTAGTATCTTAGATTTTGTATCGACTAATGCATATAGCTGTGGAAAGCAAAAAAGTATGAAAAGGCTATAGTTTTGCTACATCATGCTCTGATGAAAAACTTATCTCTTACATCCAAATTTTATGAGCATGTTATAAGGGCGGAAAATGGCATTCTAGAGGAGTTTTGCACCCATATTAAAAGTGTTGCAAGAATTGGGTGAAATATTCCTTCTCCAAACCCAAGTTTTAGTTACACAAAATATAAATTATATCGGAATTTTAGTTACACATTCTATCTAGAAATTATACCAAAATAATTAATGACTGTAACTCTAATAAATTTCAAGCGTATATCTAGGGTAAGTTCAGTCTAACTAAAAGTATGATGAGGAAGGAAGAGGATTTTCACCCGAATCTTAGTCTTATTCTCTTCCTTGCATGTAGTATTTAGGAAGGAAGAAGAGAGGGAAAGAAAGGAAAGGACAAAATTCAGGAGTGGAGACCGGTGAAGATTTTCACCTAGCTATGTAGTATACAAATCCTAAAGCTGACAAACCCTAAGGCTAACAATAAGGCGGGGAACAAATGACAATCAACAGAAGACTAAACTGAACTTATAAATATACATTGGCAATTACTCATAACCTTTTAACCAAAGAAAACTAAAGCAGAATTTAATACTTAGGCCTTGTTTAGTTATAGCTGTGTAAAGTTTTAGGGTGTCACATCCTATGTTACATAGGATAGTATGAGTTGTTCAGATATCAATAAAATAACAAATTACATATTCAGTCAGTAAATGACGAGATAAATTTATTGAGCCTAATTAATCCATCATTAGTACATGTTTAGGTAAAACAACATTATAAAATCATGGACTATTTAGGCTTAAAAATTCGTCTCGCAAATTAGTCACAATCTGTACAATAGTTATTTTTTTAGTCTATATTTAATACTCTGCATATGTCAAACATCCGGAGAGATAGAAAGTGCAGGGAAGTTGATTTATTAGTTTGGAGGATAAATAGATAGGGTGGAAAGTTTTGGATGAGGAACTAAACAAAGCCTCAATTCCTTGATTGTACACAATAACACAACCGTGGGAGGAAAACAAGAAAACGAAAGCAAGATCAGGCTGCAAATAATGAAAGCACTGGTTCTACATCTACTAGGACATGAGGCTCCAGAAATCCAGAGACAATGGCTGCTGCATTAGACATCACCATCCAGCGCCTAGATTAGCATTCACCAACAAAGCCTACGAGATACAAGAGGGCTACAACCGAAAATGTGATGACCACCAATCTGTGGTCAAGATGCGGCGGGGAACTTACAGAAAGGACCAATCCAACAGTCAACTTAAAACACGCTACTGTAGCAGTAGTAAGGAGCAGCTCATCCTGTGATCCTCCCCAAGACGAAAAGTAACCTTATTTTCATCTCGGAAGTCGTAACCTGAATTCATGACCATGACTGGAGTTCGTCATCAGTGTTTCAACGAGACCGTAAAGTAAAAGAAAAATGAGTCACCACCGAACTTGACCGTATCTTAAATAAAGAGAAGTCGAGAACAAACAGGATACCGAATCCGATATGCATCTCCAGAAACCGGCTAGAAACAACATTCTTCAATATCAAGGTGGTGGTATCTCCGCGAAGCTTCTGCTGCTAAAATGCATTTTTATTGTTTCTTTTCCTTGTATTATATACTAAAAGCTCGAGGTAGAGCAGACAAGCAAAGAGCAGGAGTGGAATGCAGTTGCATGGACAGTCGGGACATGGAACGAAATGCATGTAGGTAGCAGGGGGAAGGGGAAGGGGGACTCACCTCCTCCAGTCCTCCATCCGCGTCCGCGTCCGCGTCCACCCCGTGATCTCGAGGCGGCCATGGCGGGCTGGGTGCAGCTTCGTGGGCCCCATCCGAGGCCATGTTTTGCCGGCGCGGGCGAGCACACGGCAAGTGGTTGCGGGGGCGCGGGGAAGCGAGGAGGGCAAGGGGAAGGGAGGGCGGCAAGGGAAATTGCACAAGGGAGGGGAAGCCGAGTTAAAACCAAGCAGCAGCCAGCGTACTAGTGAGCAGAGAGAGAGAGGACAGGGGAGAGGAGGAAAGAGCAGGGGCAAAAGGAAAGGAGGGAGCAAGTGAGCAATGGCTGTCAGCTGTTCCCGCTGCTTTTCTCTCTCTTTCTCTCTCGAGCCTGCAGTCCTGCACAGTGGTCAGCAGCCCTGCCAATCTGCCATGGTTTATTGAACGACGATGAAAGCCAAACGGTCAATGGAAGGGAGTGGGGACCGCCCGACGTGCTTGATGCCTTGAGCCCTTGATCATCTCCATGGCTCGGTTACCTTCTTCAGTTCAGATCAAACAAGCCTGATCGCCGGTTTACCTTGTTCATCCTCACGCGGCGTGCTGCGTCACAGCGTCACCTTTGGTTTTGCTTGGTATTGGTGTCGCGCGTGCGCGATGCATGCGCGGTGTGCACGTTGCCTTGCTTAGAAGCAGCAACAAGTAACAGCAACGG
This sequence comes from Eremochloa ophiuroides, assembly GCA_038502445.1. Lineage (NCBI taxonomy): Eukaryota > Viridiplantae > Streptophyta > Magnoliopsida > Poales > Poaceae > Eremochloa > Eremochloa ophiuroides. Next base: position 62,888,864 of record JAHLJS010000006.1, read on the forward strand.
CGGCGTCGGTAGGGACTAGAATAGGGAGCGAGTCTTTTCTTGCTCTGCTGTTTGCTCTCTTGCCCCTGCCCCTGCCCCTGCCCCTGCCCCTGCCGCAGCAGCAGCGTCTCCAAGGTGGCCCCCTTGCTGACTTTGCTTTCCTTCTGTCTCGTGATGAAACGGGAAAGAGACCGTGAGAAAGGCCTTGGCAAAGATATTTTCGCTGCAGCTCATAAGCTAAGCTGACTTTGGTTGAAACTGATTTATTGTGAGAAAAAATACTGCTGAATGACTGGCTGATGTTGCCTGATAAGTTCAAACGAACAAAGGGTTGAGAGGCCGCTTTCTGTCATCTTATTCTGCATCTGTATCAAAACCTGTAGTCTCTATTCTATTAAAAGTGTTATTTTAGATTCTGTGTCATCTTATTTTACGGTTCATTCTATTCAAAAATTTTATACAAATACTATTTATTTTATTATAACTTTTTTATTATTAAAGATACTTTAATAATGATTTAATTATTTTATTATTTTCAAAAAAATTAAATAAAACAAATGGTCAAATAGGAAGTTTAAAAGTTAAAAACAGCACTTTTAACGAGACAGAGGGTACACTAAAGCCAGTGGTGAGTTTCACATCTCAATTTCCAATACGTGAAACTTTGACATGAAACGGCCCTGGCAGCAGGTGGGTGGTGTGATAGAGTCGGCCGCGGCGGGAAGGCCGCGACGGGCGCTCCCTCCTCTCCTCCGAGCATGGCACCCCAGCCCCTCCTTTCCCCATGTACCTAACCCAAGCAGCTCCTAGCGCAGATCCGTCCAGCAAACGCCATCACGAAGCGCAAGTAGCAGTAGGGCAAGGGCGCTGGTGCATGGGGCACAGCGTGCAGAGACGAAATTACTGAGAACGGGGAAGGAGATTGAGGAGATGAGGATAGAATTGCAACAACGGATCTAAATCTAAAACATCCGGTTACAATACTTACAACATATGTATGAAGGCAAATAAAACACATAATAACATTCGCCTGAAACATTAGCGACAAACTCTAAATCCGCTTCTGAAACATTAAGAGAAAACACTTGCTACACATATATGAAACAGCTGAAACACTCGAAAAACATGTGTAGAAAACACTTAAAAAAACTAAAAAAATATTTGAAGAACCATTTGCAACATACGCAACATTCGGATAAAACACATACAACATACAACATAAGTGTGTAGCCACTGCAGCATGTGCAACATTTCGATCTACTTTTGCAACATAAAAAAAATAAGTGCAACATACAAACAAAGCGTCCAAACATTTGAAACATACTATTGCAACATAGGTTTTCAACGCAACATTTCAGGCTTGGAGACGACAGGGAAGCGTGCGTGGAGGCAAGGGAGGGCGGAGTCGGCAAGCACCGGCGCCCTGGTGTCGAGCGTGAGCGGAGGCGACCTCTATCGCTAGCCAATGGCGTCCACGAGAGGAGCAGCACTTGTGGTCGCCAGAGCCGAGGAGATTGAAGACGAGGATGAGGAGCAGAACTTGAGGTCGTCAGAGGTCAATGGTGTGGTCCTCCGCCGCCTCAGCTATGGAGAGGACCAGCGGCGGCATAGAGAGAGCAGGGGGGCAAAGGGAGGAGCGGGGGCTTCCGGTGGGGGGGGGGGGTTGCATGGATGCTGGCTAGTGGGGCACGACCAGCGGCGGATCTGACGAGGAAGGAAAGAGCGGGAGAAAAGAATGGATAGGTGGCGGAGAGAATGGATACATATCTTTTTTTTTAATTGGGCTACGGACTCATATGGAGTGTTGAAGGTGATATGTAGGCACGCGGCATCCGTCCTTCCGGACGACTGACGCGTGTCGTTTCCGTTTAATTGATGAGCATAAAACTCCATGAACCCCGTTGAGACTAGATAAAAAACGCTCTGTTCTTTTAGACTGGAAACAAGCACTGTTTTGACTTTTGACTGATACTATTGTTTTGTTCTGAGAAAAAAATATTGTTTCATAATCAGAAATAAGTGTTATTGGTCAAAAGAAGAGGCTGGTAGTATAATAGTGGACAGCTGTTTTTTCTCTTGTTTAGGTACGCTTACGCTTAGGGGTAGCCAGCCGGTTACAGGTGGTTCCAGCTCGTAATAGCAGTAGCAGTTGGCCAGTAAGAACTTCAAGGGTGTGTTTGTTTGCCTGTATGAGGGGCTTGGGGCCTGGCTCGTGTAATACATCGGGTATTACTATTAAATAATCTGCCATGTCATCATGTTTAAATTACTTCCATGCATCTGATTGTGCTTAGGGCTCATTGAGTGATTTGATTATGTTTGGAATGATTGTGCAGTTAACTCTATGATTAGAAAGCAAAAGCAAAATTAAAAAGAAAAATCAAATTAAGCCCTAATTTGGCCCTAAAAATCTAATTCAAAATCTATAAGGAATCTAATGAAAGTGTCTTAATAAAAGTTGTAGATCTTTTAAAATGGAACAACTTTTATATTTGGATATTTTTAAGTTATACAGTGAAAATTTGAATTAACCTCAAAACAGTGGATTGGAATTTGAATTTGAAATGTCATTTTAAAAATTATGAAGAATATGACCAAACACCCTTAATAAAAGTTGTAGAGCTCAGAAAAATTAACAACTTTCATATTTACAGATTTTCAAGTTATATATGAAATTTTAAATAATTTAATTGAATTGGGTTTGAATTTCAAATTGGGGATTTACCCCGTTTCTGTTATTTTCAAAAATATGCAGAATTTGAACTTGGTACAAAAAGAAAAAATATTCTACACAAAATTTTCTACAACTTTCATTTTTGGACTTATCATTGATTCAAATCGTGTAGGCCATCATTGTAGAAATTAGAGTTTGACCTAGAAGGATTGCTACAGGAACCGAGCCCCTACAGTGGCACCGGCACCGTACCGCGTGCGCGCGCCGCGCGCTGGCCGCCGTCTGGCCGGCCGGGGCCTAGGCGCCGCCGCGTGGGGAGTCGCAGGGGGCCCCGAAACCCGCCTCGACCTTATCTTCTCCCTGCCCACTGTTAAATGGCGATGAGCACCCCTCCCTCCTTCATTCTTCTCCATTCAGCCGCCGAGCTCACCTCCATCCGCGACCAAATTGGCCATCTCTCGACCACGTCCATACTCTCCATCTCGCCACAAACTTTGCCACTTCCTAGCGCACCCATAGAGCCTGTTGGTGTGCCTTCTCGTCGCCTGGAACGCTTGGTTGCCGCCGTCTTCTTCCTCGCGTCCGGGCGGTACGCCACCGCAAGCCGCCTCACCGCGTCTAGTTCACTACGATGAACGTCTTGGCGTGTGGTTCCTTGTTTTGAGCTCTGTGTATCTTCCCGGTGCTCATGCGCGCATCGGTTTGCCTTTTTGTGCACAGGGTAGCTCGGAACGGGGACTCGCCGGGGAGCTCGCACCGCCACATCAACCGCCGCCGTCACGTTCGTTCCTCTGCTCCGCCACAGGACCGCCCACCTAGCTTAACGAAATCCCAGTGAGGCATTGACCATCCCCGACCCTTCTATTTGGTCTCTACCGCCCTCTTGTGGTCGGAACGCGTTGACCGCGCCGCTGTGTCTACCATGGGCGAGCCCAGGCTCGACGGAGGCGCGTAGGGTAGGGGCTAGGCACGCTAGAGTGTCTACTAGGCTCTAGGGTCCACGTTAGCATGTTTGGTTCCGCCACTGGAGTCGCCGGCGGCGAGGTCCGCGTCGGGCCGCCGCGTGCACGCGCGCGCGCGAGCGGGAGGTTAGGGGAGGAGCTGACATGCGGGGTCCGCATGTCAGCGTCCCTGTGAGTTGGCAGCGCGCCCGGGTTGGCGCGCGGGCGGGTGCTGGGCCGGCCTGCGTTAGTGGGCCGACTTGGGCTGCTCTCGGTTTTTCTTTTTCTAGAGATTTAAACTGATTTTTCGATTTATATTAAAAAGGAATAGTGTTGCATTTTAATATTTTTGTATGAATTAAATTACTGCTCTAAAAATTATGAAAATATTTGTGGATGCTCTCTGTGATGTGTAGTATTTAAAAAAATATGAAATATAGGATTTGAGTACTTTCTGTGTGAACTATAAATCTGTGTTTTAATTAATAAATGCAACTTTGTGTATTTTTAATTAATTCTCTGTAACTCTAAAAATCATGAAATTTATTGTGGTACTATTTAGGGTCAAAAGCTATATGTTGGTAAGGTTTGGCATCAATTGGAAATAGTTTAATCATTTATTAATTAAATGCTTGAATAATTGACTAATAAAATAATTATGAAACAATAATCAATTAGGGTTTGTGTGATTTTATGGTTGATTGTGGTCTTAGGTCAAACACCCCTATGACATAGGGCATTTATAAAACAATTACTTTGAATAGGTTGTGGATGATAGTAGTGTTTGAAGATTGTTTATTTATTATTTCATGTACCCGTATTATTGCATCGCATTCATGCATTCATCATTGCATACGTGTAGTGACCGAAGATCAGGAGGTGAAGACTGAGGTGACTGCTGAGGAGCCTACTTCGGAGTTGGTGCAGGAATTTGACATTTGTGGCACCAACCCCGACCCCACTCCTTTTGCGATCCAATGCAAGCCCCGGTGCATTAGCCCCTCCTTGCTATTTATAAATGTTTGTCACTTGAGTTAATCTATTACATTAGGTTAATAGGAGTTGACTAATAACCTATTGATGCATTACCTTTCCTTAACCACTTATGATAACCTGAGAACCTGATTTGTTTAAAGGATTAAAAATGCTTAGTCATGCTTAATCTTAGATTTGCAAAAATGTTATTTTAAACTATGATAATATGCAAATAATGAATCATTAAAAGGGAATGGTGTTGTTCTCATCGATGGTGGTGCACTTGGCCAGTCCATTGTCATCAACGGGGATGGGTTTTCCGTTTGGTGGTCGTATGTTTGGGTTAGAGTTCCAACTTATAGTCGCCAGCGGAAAAGGGATGTGAAAATCGGGTGGTCACCAGTGTACTTGGTGAAAGACCCTAGTTTGGTTTTGGTAATTGATAAAACCTAGTTACTAATCTAAGTGCTAAGTATGTGTAGCCAAGAGTAGATTAGTGACAAGGAGGAAGATGACATGAGTTCAAGTGAAGATCAAGATGGAGTGATCAAGGAGAAAGAAAAGGACTTGAAGAAGAAAAGCTAGAGGCTAAGGTATATCCAAATAGGGCTTTTCTTTTAGTGATCAAGACTCCAAGTGGGAGTGATCACATTTAGGACAGATAGCCGACTATCAAGGGGAGAACTAAGCTATTGGATTACTTTCAAGTGCTTTAGGTTGCATCTCATGTGCATTGATCTAACCAACCTAGAGAATCACTTTGAAAACCCTTGAAAAATGTTTGCAAAATGCTAACACACTATGCACAAGTGTTGGAGACCTTGAGTGTTAGCACATAGAAGCAAGGGGTGAGAAATAGACTTGAAAAACGCTGAAAAAGGAGCGTCAAACTGTGTGGAAGGGCAGCGTCGGACCATTGAGCAGAGTCCGACGCCTAACCCTAGCTCTGGCTAATAGCGAGCGTCGGACGTTCGGTAAACGAGCGTCGGACCATTGCCCACTTCAGTTCGACGGTGGCGAGCAGGTGTCAGCGTGACGCGTGGCATTCGGGAGAGCGTCGGACGCTTGAGATTAGTCCGACGGCGAGCGTCGGACGGTGTCCGACGATGTTTTAGCGTTTCTGAACCTCTCTGGAAGCGTCGGACCCTGTGAATTTTTAGTCCGACGCACTGACTCGCGATCGTCCGACGGCACATGCACAGTGAGCTGAGAGAGCGTCGGACGCAAGTGTTTAGTCCGACGCCCTCAGTCCGACGGTTTGAAAAAGAGCGCGAAGACGACCGTTGAGATCGGACGAACGATGTTCAAACTTGTTGACACGTGGTGAGATCTAGAGCGTCGGACGCTATCGCTTGGTCCGACGCTGTCGGTCCGACGGTCGGTCCGACGCCTCGAAAATCGTGGTTAACGGCTATTTTGAGTGGGGTAACTGCTAGATTTGCACTTGGGGGTATTTATACTCCCTCCCTGGTCACTTGGTGATATGCTTGCACACTTGGATCATTGTCATACACTTTGTTGCATTCTAGCCTTCCACTCTCTCACTAGTTCATCATCTTGATTATCTTTAGTGAGATTGAATGAACCTCAAGTGCATCATTGCTTGTGATTTGCATTCTAGAGCACTTGAGAGCAAGCCTTGGTTCAGTTCTTATTCTCTTGGGACATTGCCGTGTCCCTAGACGGCTTGGAGGAGAAGAAGGTGTGGAGGAGCTTGGTGATTGTGCTTGCCCACACCCGGCAATTGTGAGGGGTTCTTGTGCCTTCTCCGAGCGGAGTGCTCAAAGGTAACTCTAGTGGATTGCTCATGTCTTTGAGTTACTTCCTCCGTGGTAGGTTCTTATGGCGCCTAGTGTAGGATCGGTGTGTGATACTGATTAGCCACCGAACCACCGGTTGAAGTCGACACAACGAGGACGTAGCGGGTCGGCAAGCACGTGAATTTCGGGGATAAATCTTGGTGTCTCTATTGACTTTCTCACCTTCGAGTGAGTGACTTATTGATTGTTCCGGTGATTGGCTTCTTCACAAGGCAAAGGTTTAATCGACGATCATTCCTTTCTTATTTTTGTGCAAAGTAGCTTGTTTTCTTGTCTTGTGTAGTTGTGTAGTCTTTTACCTTTTGTTAGCTTGCTTGTTTGGCTTAGAACTAAGATTTCACTAGAATTGTGTAGGTGGCTTGCCTAGGTTAGTAGTCGCTCTAGCATTGCACATTTAGCCATATTTGTCACTAACCTCTTGGCCTAAGTACTTTGTAGAAATTTTATTAGGCTATTCACCCCCCTCTAGCCATATTAGGACCTTTCAAGTGCTATCAGAGCCGTGGTCACCGTTTAGTCAAGGCTTAACATCCTTCGGTGCATTGAAATGGCTCAGATCATGTTCAATCATGTTGGGGGCAAACCACCTCACTTTGATGGTACAAGCTCATTTGATTATTGAAAAAGAAAGATGAGGATGTATCTTGGCTCAATTCATGAGAAGGTGTGGGAGGTCACCGAGAAGGAATACATTGTGCTTGATCCCGCAAGCGCCACACCTAGAGATCAAGAGAACAACCAATGTAACACAATGGCTCTCAACACCATTTACAATGGCATTAACTCAAAGGTGTTTGAGCAAATCAAGGATTTGGATAGAGCAAGTGAAGTATGGGCAAGATTAGAGCAAACCTATGAGGGCACTTCAATGGTAAAGAGTGCCAAGTTGTACATGCTCAAAGACAAGCTCTCAAACTTCAAGATGGATGATGGAGAGAGCATTCCGGAAATGTTCTATAGGCTTCAAGTGATTGTCAATGATCTCAAGGCCTTGGGTGAGAAAACAAGTGATGAGGACTTCTCTCACAAGTTTCTCATGTGCTTGCCCAAGAGGTTCAAGATCTTGAGAACTATCATCTTCCGAGGTGGCTTGAAGGGTGTCCCTCCAAATGAGGTTCTTGGTGATGTGATGATCGAGGATCAATACAATGAGAAGAGTGATAGTGAAGAAGTGAAGAAGGAGGATGACAAGAGCAAGAAGACCGTGGCATTCAAGTCCACCACCTCTTCTTCCAAGAACAAGGGCAAGGGTAAGAAAGTACAATCTAGTGATGATGATGCATCTAGCCTTGATAGTGATGATGAGGCACTAGCTCTCTTTGTGCGCAAGTTTGGAAGATTCATGAAGAAGAAGGGCTATGGTGCTAGAAAGAGAAGAGATAACTTCAAAGGCAAGAATGTAGTAAGGAAGTGCTACAATTACAAGAGCACGGGCCATCTTGTGGCGGATTGTCCTAATGCTAGTGATGATGAAGATGATTACAAGAAGAAAGGCAAGAAGGACAAGAAGGACAAGGTGAAAAAGAAGGAGAAAAAGAAGTTCAACTTCTCCAAGAAGAAAGGTGGATCCTATGTGGTGACATGGGATAGTGATGCTTCCTCCGATGATGATGACTTTAGTGATGATGATGAGAGGAAGACATCCAAGAAGAAGGCCATGGCATCTATTGCTATCAACAAGAGGTCTTCATCATTTGATTCTTCATGCTTCATGGCTAAGTCCACCAAGGTAAAATACAATGACTCAAGTGATGATGAAAAAGATGATAATGATAGTGATAGTGATGATGATGAGTCTAGTGTAGCACAACTCATGGACATGTTAGAGCAAGCCGAATATCTTATTAGCTCTAAGTCTAAGAAGTGCAAAGAATTGTCCAAGAAATTAAAAACTCTTGAACAATCCTTTGATGAGCTAAGTGCTTCTCATGAGTGTCTAAAGGAAGAACATGAGGATCTCAAACTAGCTCACACCAAGCTTGAGGAAGCTCACTCCTTACTCTTAGAGCTAAGCAAGGTAGAGGATGTTGCTATAACATGTGATGTGGGTGTAACTTGTGATCTAATGAATGAATCAACTAATGAAACACTTGTTGCAACCACACCTAATAACACTAGTGCTTCATCATCATCCACTTCTACTTCTACCTTCACTACTAGTGTTGATCCAACACTAAAAGTTGAAAATGAGAAATTGAAGAAAGAAGTGGACAAGCTAACCCGCGCATTAGGCAATGCCTATGGTGGGGATGCTTGCTTGCTACAATGCTTGGGTAGCCAAAGATATAGTGACTCTAAGGAGGGACTTGGCTATACTCCCAAGAAAGGTAAGGCGGCCTTTGTCACTCCAAAGCCTAGCTTTGTGAGGAGCAATGGTCGGTTTTGCTACAAGTGCAAGCAAGTTGGGCATATTGAGGCAAATTGCATCACTAACAACAAGAACAAGTAAATAAAATTTGCAAGTGCTAAATCTATTAGGCTTGATTCTTGTTATATGCTTACCAAGGGTGAGAAAGGTGTCAAAGTCAAATACATTGGTACACCTAAAGAGAGCCCAAGGTTGAAGGCCATATGGGTACCAAAGGCTTTGGTTGCTAACCTCTAAGGACCCAAACAAGTATGGGTACCTAAAAGATATTGATTTGTTTTGTAGGTAAATTACAAAGCCGGAGGGAGGCATTGGGTTCTTGATAGTGGGTGTTCTCAACACATGACCGGTGATTCAAGAATGTTCAATCAAATCAATTCTAGTGGCAATGAGTATGATAGTATCACATTTGGGGATAATAGTAAAGACAAGGTCAAGGGTCTTAGAAAGATTGCAATATCAAATGATCTAAGCATCTCCAATGTGCTATTAGTTGAGAGTTTGAACTTCAATCTATTGTCGATGGCTCAACTTTGTGATCTTGGTTTCAAATGCATTTTTGGTGTTGATGATGTGGAAATCATTAGTGTGGATGGATCAAATTTGATATTCAAGAGATTTAGATATGAGAATCTCTATCTAGTGGACTTTGGTGCTAGAGAATCACAATTATCAACATGCTTACTCTCTAAGTCAAGCATGGATTGGTTATGGCATAGAAGGCTTGGTCATGTTGGAATGAAGCAATTGAACAAACTTGTGAAGCATGACTTGGTTAGAGGTCTTAAAGATGTTGAGTTTGAGAAGGACAAGTTATGTAGTGCATGTCAAGCCGGAAAACAAGTAGGCAACACTCATCCTAAGAAGAGTATGATGAGCACATGCAAACCATTTGAGTTATTGCAGATGGATTTGTTTGGACCAACTACATATACAAGCATTGGCGGCAACAAGTATGGTTTGGTGATAGTGGATGACTTCTCAAGATACACATGGGTTTTCTTTATAAATGACAAAAGTGATGTTTATGGTATCTTCAAAACTTTTGTCAAGAGAAGTTGAAATGAATTTGAAACAATCATCAAGAGGATGAGAAGTGATAATGGTAGTGAGTTCAAGAACGCAAGAATTGATGAGCTTTGTAATGACTTAGGAATCAAACATCAATTCTCGGCTAAGTAAACACCTCAATCAAATGGCCTAGTTGAAAGAAAGAATAGGACTCTCATTGATATGGCAAGATCTATGCTTAGTGAGTATAATGTGAGTCAATCTTTTTGGGCCGAAGCAATCAACACGGCATGTTACTACTCTAATAGACTCTATTGCCATCCTATGTTGGAGAAGGCTCCATATGAGATCTTGAATGGAAGAAAGCCAAATATTACATATTTTTGGGTGTTTGGTTGTAAGTGCTACATATTGAAGAAAGGAGCTAGATTGAGCAAATTTGATAAGAAATGTGATGAGGTTTTCTTGCTTGGTTACTCCATCACTAGTAAAGCTTATAGAGTTTGGAACTTGGGAAGTGGTCAACTTGAGGAAGTTCATGATGTTGAATTTGATGAAACAAATGGGTCTCAAGATCAAAATGAGAATCTAGATGATGTGAGTGGACCTCAATTGGCAAAGGCTATGCAAGAAATGGACATTGGTGACATAAGGCCGACTCAAGTGGTTGACATAGAAGATGACAAAGATCAAGTGCAAGTTCCTTCAAATGATCAAGCTAGTGACTCTCAAGTGCAAAATCAAGATCAAGCTAGTTCCTCTCAAGCAAATCAATCAAATGCACAATCAAGCTCAAGCAATCAACCTCAAGTGCTTCAACCCACAAACATTGCAGGAGATCATCTTTTGGACCAAATTATTGGTGATATTCAAAAGGGTGTGCAAACAAGATCAAGACTAGCATCATTTTGTGCTCACTATTCATTTGTGTCATTTGAAGAGCCGGAGAACATTGAGAAGGCATTAAAAGATAGTGATTGGGTAAATGCTATGCATGAAGAGCTCAACAATTTTGGAAGAAATGAAGTTTGGGAATTGGTAGAGAGACCAAAGAACTACAATGTTATTGGCACCAAATGGGTATTTAGAAACAAGCAAGATCAAGATGGTGTTGTAATAAGGAACAAGGCAAGATTAGTGGCACAAGGGTACACTCAAGTAGAAGGATTGGATTTTGGTGAAACTTATGCTCCGGTTGCAAGACTGGAAGCAATAAGAATTCTTCTAGCATATGCTTGTGCTCACAATATCAAGCTCTTCCAAATGGATGTCAAAAGTGCATTTCTCAATGGATTCATCAATGAGTTAGTATATGTTGAACAACCACCCGGTTTTGAAGATGAGAAGAAACCAAATCATGTGTACAAGTTAAGGAAGGCACTTTATGGTTTGAAACAAGCACCAAGGGCATGGTATGAGAGGCTAAGGGATTTTCTCCTCTCTAAAGGTTTCAAGATGGGCAACGTTGACACCACTCTATTCACCAAGAAGATTGATGGTGACTTGATGATCATGCAAATCTATGTTGATGACATTATCTTTGGATCAACAAGTCAAGCTTTGTGTGCAGAGTTTGAAAAGATGATGGTTAAAGAATTTGAGATGTCTATGATGGGTGAACTCACATACTTCTTTGGACTTCAAATTAAACAAATGAAGAATGTCACATTCATAAGTCAAGGCAAGTACACAAGAGACATGATCAAGAAGTTTGGAATGCAAGATGCAAAACCAATTAGCACTCCCATGGGGACTAGTGGAAGCTTGGATGAAGATAAAAGTGGCAATATGATAGATCAAAAGGCATATCGGTCTCTAATTGGAAGTTTGCTCTATGTCACCGCATCAAGACCGGATGTCATGTTTAGTGTGTGCATGTGTGCTAGATATCAAGCATCTCCTAGAGAGAGTCATATGAAGGCCGCAAAGAGGATATTGAGATATTTGAAGCACACTCAAGATGTTGGATTATGGTATCCCAAGGGTGCAAAATTTGTGTTGATTGGATATGCCGATGTGGACTATGCCGGTTGCAAGATAAATAGAAAGAGTACATCGGGCACATGTCAACTCTTGGAAAGATCTCTTGTCTCATGGTCATCAAAGAAGCAAAATAGCATATCACTCTCCTCCGCCGAAGCCGAATATATTAGTGCGGGGAGTTGTTGTGCTCAAATCCTATGGATGACGGCAACTTTGAGGGATTATAGAATTAACTTCAAGAAAGTGCCACTTCTATGTGACAATGAGAGCGCCGTCAAGCTAACTCAAAACCCGGTCCAACATTCAAGAACCAAGCATATTGATGTGAGGCACCACTTCATTCGGGATCATCAACAAAAGGGTGACATTGATATTCAAAGCATTGGAACCGATAATCAATTAGCCGACATACTCACCAAGCCACTAAGAAAAGGTTTTGCAAGTTGAGAAATGAGTTGAACATTCTAGACTTCTCAAATACGAGTTGAGATCACCCCCACACATATGACATGCCTCTACTTCGACAAAGAAAGGTAAAATTGTTTGACATAACATCATACTTGCTAGGACATGTTTAGAGCATATAGACATATTCACCTCTTAGGATCATTCATGGAAATTAAAATGTTTTTGATGGATATATGCTACCACTATTGCCTTGTTTGATTGTATGATCTAGTGGTAACATATGACATGCATGTGTGCTTAATCCCCTAGTGTTCAATCCAGTTCATTAGCTCAAGGTGTATAACTTAACATGGGCAAGATAACCCCTAGTGGTATGAAGAAGCTTGTCCTTGGATCAAACTTAGTTATATATCCTAGGGAAGTGCACTAGATTGAGCCAAAGTGAAAAATTAACTCCCTTTCCAAAATCAAATGAACTTGACTAACTATCTCTACTCCACTTAACCTTTTTGAGAAATTGTTGACAAAGGTGGAGAGAAAGTTACAAAAGAAAGAGAACGCGCGATGAACCATCATTAGGCCGATGATGGGAGAGCAATAGGTCAAAGGAAAGGGGTAATTAAAATTTTAAAGCACACAAGTAGGGGGAGCAATCACATATGCAAGTTGTTGCATTTGGATGTGCATTAATCATATGTTTGCTCATTGCATTTGTATTTACTTTCTTATACATGCTTGTGTGGTGTATTGCTAGTAGTAGGATTTGAATGATGATTTGAACAACTAGCATGTGTAGGAGTAACTAGTTGGTCGTATTTCTTCAAGTGGTAACTAGAGCTTGCTTATAATGTGATCTCACGGTATACTCTAGTATTTGTGACCTTCTAGTTACTAAGGTGCTAAGGATGGTGTACATGGCAACTCTGATGGTATCACGCTTCAAATGTCCATTCTATACACCATTAGCACAATTTTGGTAGAATTACTCTCTATTCAATATATATGTGCTAGCTTTCAATCCAAACTCGATGCACATATGTAGGGGAAGCCAATACTACCAAAATAGAACTTATGATAGTTGTCCAAATCCTTTCATGATCTACTCATGGACAAGTATGATAAGTTCAAAATCTTAATGCATATTTCTTTTGTAAAAAGGGTTGTCATCAATTACCAAAAATGGGGAGATTGAAAGACCCTAGTTTGGTTTTGGTAATTGATGAAACCTAGTTACTAATCTAAGTGCTAAGTATGTGTAGCCAAGAGTAGATTAGTGACAAGGAGGAAGATGACATGAGTTCAAGTGAAGATCAAGATGGAGTGATCAAGGAGAAAGAAAAGGACTTGAAGAAGAAAAGCTAGAGGCTAAGGTATATCCAAATAGGGCTTTTCTTTTAGTGATCAAGACTCCAAGTGGGAGTGATCACATTTAGGATAGATAGCCGACTATCAAGGGGAGAACTAAGCTATTGGATTACTTTCAAGTACTCTAGGTTGCATCTCATGTGCATTGATCTAACCAACCTAGAGAATCTCTTTGAAAACCCTTGAAAAATGTTTGCAAAATGCTAACACACTGTGCACAAGTGTTGGAGACCTTGAGTGTTAGCACATAGAAGCAAGGGGTGAGAAATAGACTTGAAAAACGCTGAAAAAGGAGCGTCGGACTGCGTGGAAGGGCAGCATCGGACCATTGAGCAGAGTTCGACGCCTAACTCTAGCTCTGGCCAATAGCGAGCGTCGGACGCTCGGTAAACGAGCGTCGGACCATTGCCCACTTCAGTCCGATGGTGGCGAGCAGGTGCCAGCGTGACGCGTGGCATTCGGGAGAGCGTCGGACGCTTGAGATTAGTCCGACGGCGAGCGTTGGACGGTGTCCGACGATGTTTTAGCGTTTCTGAACCTCTCTGGAAGCGTCGGACCCTGGGAATTTTTAGTCCGATGCACTGTAACAACCCTGAAAAATCCACACACCAAAAATACCAACTTCCAAAATTTTTCCTTTCTTTTCCCAAAACTATTTCACCTTGGAGTGCATGCATGTAGTAGAGGAATTAAAAACTACCAATCATCTATTTGTTGCTTGCACTCTAAATTAAGAACACTAAGTCATATAGCATCATTGGGATTTTTAATTGAATTTATGATTTGCTTTACTTATTTATTAAGGGACATACATAGAACATATATGTATACATATAAATGTACTTATACCCTTACACACCATATCCTAAACATATCTACCCATACTTATACTTATGGCTTAATAATATGAATATATCAATGCATGGAAATAGGATATGGAAAATAGAGAAGGAAATAGAGAAGGGAAATTGGTTAACCGGCTTGCTGCCCAGCCCAGGCACCGCGGCGGCCCATCCCTCGCGCGCGCTCGCACTAACCGCACTGGGCCGGCCCAACACTCGCGGCCGTCCCCGACGCTCTCACGCGCGCGCGTTGCCTTCCCACTGAGTCACTGCCGCAACGACCCCACCCGTCAGCGTTTTCCCTCTCGCTACTGTTCTTCTTCTCACTTCGCGAAAGACGGTGGCCGACAGGGTCATGCGAATGGCATGACCCCGTCCCCACGCTGTCCCCGGCCTGTCACCGAGCCTTGGCGGCCAAGGATGCGTCCTGCTCACACCAAACCCTAGCCGAACCGCCCATCACAGCCCTCTGATACCCCATGGCGGATCACGACCATCCACCATGGCCACAACCGGTGCCAAGCTATAAAAGAGTCCCTCCTCGGTACCCTAGTCCTCATTCCACTCGCCGCCGCCGCTAGTGGCAACAACCACACCCGAGACCGAGAGGGAGGAGAAGGGAAAGGGGAGGAGGAGGAGTCCGTCGGTGCGCCGCCGCCGCGGAGCACGCTGGAGCCAAAGACGAAGACGGAGCCGGTGCCACCGTCGTGGAGTTGCACGGCACGGCGAACAACTGCACGGCACCGACTCAACACAGCCCCGCTAGCCTAACTTCCCCGACACCACGGTGAGCTGCCGGAAATCCCCTTTCCAACCTCGCCGTGCCACCGGTCATGGCGCTCGGCATCACGAGCGTATAGGCCGCGGGCTGTTTCCGGCCCCTGAACACTTCGCACACACGCGCACAAGGCCAAACTCAGTCATCTGGATCGACCGAGCTAGAACAGTGCGCCGGGCACTGATGTCGCGTACTGAGCTCCCGGGACGCCGGTGACTCGTCGGCGTTTCCCTGCGTAGCAGCCACCATCCACCGTACTGCGTGAACTGGGAAGACCACCACAAACCCTTGAGGCCTAAACACGCCGATGTGCAGCCATAGCCCTCGCGACCAACTTCTCTACGTGCACCAGCAGCCGCCGGAGTGCCGCCGTGTTGTGCGGGCGTTCCGAGCACTACGGGTCGATAACGGGTAGGATAGCAGATCCTGGAGCAATGCCACGACCGTCTCGGGGCAGTCGAGTAGTAGGATGAGATGGTAGGAGCCCTGACTGCCCTATTCACGAGCACTGTGACTTCGCCGGAGCTCCGCCGCTTGATGACGCCTAGGAGGAGGCCTAGCAGCAGCAACAACGGGACGCCACCGACACAGGGGAGATCAGCGATGCACCAATTAGAGAAGACGCCCACGGCCGAGCCTAATCATGACCGTAGCCGCCTCACCGACGTCCGCCACCGCCGGAATAGCGCCGCCACTGTGAACGGACGCCCTGGAGCCCTGCTAGCACCAAATTGAACGTCGGATCCCTGTCAACAGAAATTGGGGTGGCAGATTCACCACTCCTCAGACCTTGTCGCGCCTCGCCGGAGCCCTGCCGGCGCAACGGCCTCACCGCCAGCGACCGGAGCATCCCAATACCACGACCGGGAACAAAAACCGACACCTTTTGGACTCTAGAACACACCACTAGCTCACCGGCTAACTGAGAGAACCACCCCCGACCACCGTCAAGCTCGTCGGACCACCGCCGTGCCACGCCGACGCCGGCGACCCGCTGAGAACTAACGTCGAATACCTGGAGGGCGCTGGCGCGAGCACGGATGCACACGCTCCCGGTAGCAGCATGTCCACGGACCCTGTCCACCATGAGCCGTAGGGAGAATAGGGAGAGTTGGGCGCGGTCTACAAACACCGTGTGTGCAGTGCACTGGACCCTAGAATGCGGGTCCATCGTGGACCGAAGGCCGTGCACCGGACCTTTCCGCGAACCAGGCCCGCCGCGTGGCACGCCCATGTGTCGACACGTGTTTGGGATAGTGACGTCATGCTGACGTCACCCGACCCCACCAACCAGCAGACCGTTGACTTGGTCAACACTGACGTCAGCAGTGACGTCATGCTGACGTCAGCAGAACAGTTGTCAGCCGATCCGTTGACTTGGTCAACATGAACAGTACCCTAGCCAATCATAGCCTGCCACGTGTCACCCCTGAGTAATTAGCATTTTTCCATTTACAGAAAATAGGATAATCTTCGGAAATTCATAACTTGTTCATACGATGTCCAAAAATTGGGCACCATATATCAAAATTCTCAGAAAAATGAGATCTACAATCTAAGACTATGTTTGTGTACATTTGGGTCTTTATTTTATTAGATTTTTCTGAGATACTCTGTAGGAGTCGCTGACGCGACTATTTCGTGTTCGATTTCAGAGCCGGAGGAGAATCTGACTGAGGAAGACGACCACGAGTACCTTCAGGAGCTAGGAGACGACTACGAAGGTGCCATGTCCCACCAAATCTTTAGATCCTATTTACGCATTGCTAATGACATTGTTGCCGTTGCTCTATGATTATATGTTATGAATAGGTTGCATGATAGTATATTTGAATTCCCTGCCTTGTTAAGACTTTACCCTGCTGTCCGCTGCTAGGTTAGCTGCTGCTTTAATATTGTTACTCTTCCACTACTTACTACTTGCTATGTGCTATGTGGTGGAATTGGGACGGTGAATATGTGAACCTGATTATAGCCACTGGGAGAGAGTGCTGCGTGTGTCTTGGGTGCGTGGTAAGGGTTGATGTCGACCAAGTGGGATATGAGACAAGCCCGTGGGGCAAGTCGTGCCGGGGGTGCAACCTGGGCATCCCCACGCGAGATACTTGTGGTGGGTAAAGTTGTTGAGGAGGTTCCGGGTGGGATAGCCTTGGTGGTTTGAAGCCAGTGGACGGAGGTGCTGTGATGGCACGGGGAGAGTATCCCCTAAGTGAAGATGCCTGCTTGGTCAAACCTAGGATGGACTAGTTTCAGGTTCATGGGAATCCTTTTCTACTCACTCGCTTCTGATGGGCGGGAGACGGCTGGACTACTTGGTAGGACGATGCCACTACTGCTAGGTTGAGGGGTGATAAGGGGACGGGCCTGGTACTGTGTCTCCCAGTCTCAGCATAACGGTGTTGGATCCGGAATACCCCAGGGCTGATTGGTAGGGTGGCATCGACCTAGGCAAGCAAGCATCCGGAATTCTGCCTAGGTGTTTGCGCAACACCTATGATGGCTAATCTTGTGAGTAGTGAAACCTCTGCAGAGTGTATGGTTGATCGATCGATACATATGCCAACTTGTTGGCTATGGACCTTTCCTATGAGGCTTCTACTAGTGTAGTGAGTGTTCTCTTCTCCCCCTGGATGACATTTTTCCGGCAGTGTGCCCATTGCGGCAGTGTGCCGCTGAGACAGGCCCGAGAGGGAGTTGGACCTGCCGAATGAGAGCGAGGTGTGCGAGAGGTGGTGTATGGGATGGGATTGGAACGGATTGGGTGAAATGGTTGAAGTTGGATGAGATATAAACTTGACTATTAAAGTATTGATTACACTTGCATAGGAAACCCTAGCCTATAGGTCTATTTGATCAGCCTTGCATCCACTTTCCACAAAGCAACTGCTATCATAGGTGGGCTCCGTGGCCAGTACAAATCGTACTGATAAATTTGCTGTCAGGTGACGAGAAAGAGTACGACTTCGATGGAGACGATTGGGAGGAGTAGGGTTGCGTGCTACACTCAAGTTGGCCGTAAAGGATGAATCACTTCCGCATCTTATCAGCTTCTCTGAAATGTTGAATCCGCCAGTGTGGCGATGTAATAATTTATGTAAGACTCTGTTATGAACTCGTGGTATGGATCCTGGTATCAACTGAGAATTGGGTAATTTTATGGATTGTTCGATACAATCTGTTTAATTACAATGCGTGCCGGTGGATTTCCCTTCGTGGAAATCGAGGTCGTCTCACGCATTGACTCGCGATCGTCCGACGGCACGCGCACAGTGAGCTGAGAGAGCGTCGGACGCAAGTTTTTAGTCCGACGCCCTCAGTCCGATGGTTTGAAAAAGAGCGTGAAGGCGACCGTTGAGATCGGACGAATGATGTTCAAACCTGTTGACACGTGGCGAGATCTAGAGCGTCGGACGCTATCGCTTGGTCCGGTGCTGTCGGTCCGACGGTCGGTCCGACGCCCCGAAAATCGTGGTTAACGGCTGTTTTGAGTGGGGTAACGGCTAGATTTGCACTTGGAGGTATTTATACTCCCTCCCTGGTCACTTGGTGATATGCTTGCACACTTGGATCATTATCATAGACTTTGTTGCATTCTAGCCTCCCACTCTCTCACTAGTTCATCATTTGATCATTTTTAGTGAGATTGAGTGAACCTCAAGTGCATCATTGCTTGTGATTTGCATTCTAGAGCACTTGAGAGTAAGCCTTGGTTCAGTTCTTATTCTCTTGGGACATTGCCATGTCCCTAGACGGCTTGGAGGAGAAGAAGGTGTGGAGGAGCTTGGTGATTATGCTTGCCCACACCCGGCAATTGTGAGGGGTTCTTGTGCCTTCCGGAGCCGAGTGCTCAAAGGTAACTCTAGTGGATTGCTCGTGTCTTTGAGTTACTTTCTCCGTGGTAGGTTCTTGTGGCGTCTAGTGTAGGATCGGTGTGTGATACCGATTAGCCATCGAACCACCGGTTGAAGTCGACACAACGAGGACGTAGCGTGCCGGCAAGCACGTGAACCTCGGGGATAAATCTTGGTGTCTCTATTGATTTTCTTACCTTCGAGTGAGTGACTTATTGATTGTTCCGGTGATTGGCTTCTTCACAAGGCAAAGGTTTAATCGACGATCATTCCTTTCTTATTCTTGTGCAGAGTAGCTTGTTTTCTTGTCTTGTGTAGTTGTGTAGTCTTTTACCTTTTACTAGCATGGTTGTGTGGTTTAGAACTAAGATTTCACTAGAATTGTGTAGGTGGCTTGCCTAGGTTAGTAGTCGCTCTAGCATTGCACATTTAGTCATATTTGTCACTAAGCTCTTGGCCTAAGTAGTTTGTAAAAATTTTATTAGACTATTCACCCCCTCTTGCCATACTAGGGCCTTTCACTTGGGTTGGAGTCCCAATGCATGGTTTCCAACGGAAAAGTATTAGGGACCATTCATTGTCGGCCTCCTGTGATCGAGACTTTGCAACTAGCCACATACTCTGGGAAGCCCTATCTCCGGTGGCTCTATTGCTTGAACCGACAACCACGCACTGGGAGTGGAGAGATGGCGAGAGTAGCGTGTACTCTCGTGGCCGGCGTGCCTGGAGACGAGAGGAGTATTGTGCTCTCAGGTGGCGTAGGACCGGTTTAGGGATAGAAAAAACCGTGGTAGACGGGGTTGATATATGCAAGCTTAGATGCTACATATGCAGTGTGGTTATGGATCCCCAGCTGAGTACTTAATCGATTCGAGTCATCGTTGCTCCTCGGTCATGGAGACTTGATCCACTAACTTACATCGAAAAGTGGTTCAGAATTAGGATGTTTTGAGAATGAATAAGTAATTGGACTTGAAGGATATTTGTGAAAGAATTGTGAACTATTGATATTGATTATAATAATATTGATTAAAATACTGAAAATAGGATTAGTATTGCTTTTTTCGCAAAATACTTTGACTCTTGATAAAGCCTTACCTTGACTCCCCTCAACCTGTATTCCTTTTTCTTAGTCGGGTAAGTCTTGCGGAGTACCCCAGTACTCAGGCTTTGTTAACCCCTGTTGCAAGAAGTCAGCAGCCGGAGGTCTGTCTCGCTCCTTGCTGTGTGACCATCGTCAAGGAAGGTAGTGAGGAAGAGTGAAGTTGAACCCATGGGCAGGGTTCGTGTTATCATCTACTTTAGTATGTTGTATTGTTGTTCTACTGCTACTGCTACCGCTTTTAATTATGGTTTGTAACAACTGCACTAGAATTTTATTTAGACAACCGGTTTATAATCTAAGTACTATTTAATATTTCGCATTTTTACTCTGATGTATTTTATTATGATATGTTGTAATCCCGTAATGGCTTCGTAATGGGATCCTGTCGGAGAATACGGGTGCTTATATAGCCCGGCAGAGCCTTCTAGATCATCTGGGACACGGGCCCGGTTGTCAGAGGTCATTAGTGACAATAACAGGTGCCTGTGGGCCATGTGATTTAGGTGGTTCTGTTACAGCTCGCTCGTGATCCAACGCTGGGCGTCGGTGGTGGGTGAGGGTGGCTGACATACAGGTCCTCTAGCACAGTGCAGACAAACGAACACTATCTCACACCAGCCTGGCCTAATTAAGAAGGAGCACCAAACATGGTGCCTTGCACCAGTTGGACCTGGCCCAACCGAGCTTGGCTAGGAATCTTGGGCCTGGCTCGCGCGGTGCAGCCAAACAAACACACCCCAAACATCCGGATTTCCTGCTCAACCTCATCGATTTTTTGAATTTGTACACGTCTCAGCCTTTGAGGTCTGAACCGAAGCAGCGACTCGGGCCTTGTTTAGTTACACTTCAAAATTCCAAGATTTTTATCATCACGAGACGAATCTTTGAAGCCTACTTAGACTATCATTAGATACTTATTACAAAATATTTCTTTTTCAAATTCAAAAAAGATTTTTTTGTCTTCTAAACGGGGCCTCGACTCGGCAGCGGCAGTTTTGAAGCCCGCGCGGCTCCGCAACGCGGCCTTTTGCTAGCCTCCAGGCCGGGCCGCGGGCCGATCGGCCTCGCAGGCACGACACGACCCGCGTCACTTTTCAGTCCGAGAAACACGGCCGGCCGGGCCCCCGTGTCCACCGATTGCTCGCTTGATCCCCTACCTACAGGCTACAGCTAGAGGACGTAGAGCACGGGCAATCCCCCTACTGCTACACGGTTGATTTGCAGGGTTGCTTGCATCAACAATTCAACATGACTGCCTGCCTTTACATTTTGATTTTTGAGTGGTAATAGTACAGCAAATCGGCACGCTGCTCGTCAGCATGACTGTATTTTGTTCGACATCGCCTGCATGCCTCGAACAGCATCCGAAATCACGAACATCGCTGGAGCTACCGTGGGTCCGTGGCCAACCATCCGAAGGAGCACGTCCGGCACATTTATCGACGACCAGCGAGCGTCAGCCTGGAGCCCTGGACGACCTGGGCGGCGGCGGGTTCGGCCCACCGGGAGTAGTGGCGCATCGGCATGTGTTTATGGGCAATTCTAGTAAGGGACAGTCTCAGCAGAGTCTTAATTAAGTTTCATTTGCATTAAATATGTTGCTATATAGATATATTTGGATAAATGACAGTGTATTTAAGAAGAGATAGAAAAAATAAATTTTATCTAGACGAAAGAAATAAATTTTATCTAGACGAAACTCTCTTAACACGATTACCAATTACGAATAAAACTCTAGAATGAAATATCCATTCTCAATGTAAAATTTCATTCGAGTTTCATTTCGTTCTATATGACGTGGCAATCTAGAAAACAACGCAATGAAACTCTTCTCTAAGACTGACTCCGTCAATTCCGAGATAGTGTGATTTTATTAATCTTAAAATTTGCCGGCTCTTTTTTAGAGGTATTCATAGATGTTAAGTGTGTGCACGAGTCGTTTCCGCGAACGCTCATTGACACGAATCGAGCGAACCATTGATTCTCCCGCAAGTTTTCTTTTCTAGCAACTTTTTCCTGCAGTTTTCTTTTTAGCAAAGTTTTCTTTTTCCCCTGGTCTCGTACGCCTATAATTGCATATATTCACTGTGCATCAGTAATGACATAGGCTTAAAAGGCAAAATATTTAATTTAGTTACTATATCTTTTAAACAATCCATCTATTTTTAATTCTATTTTTACCGGTTTGTTCTACGTAATGAGCCAAACAAAAATAGACTACACTTGCAAATGTTTTGAACAATTTTATTGTAGTAACAAATTATTTGTGTAAAATTATAATATAGAACTTATAGTATATAACTTGTAGAATATAACTTATGCTAAATCATGAAAACGCAAAAGTTATGAAACACTTGTTTTTCTTTTTTCTCTCTTGTTTACCTTTCCACATTTCCTATATCTCAGATGCCTAAGATAAGGATTTCCCATCACGTGATGCTCCCACACGCTGCTTTCCCCCTTCCTCCCTCTCTAGCTCGTGACGCTCCCTCCCAATACGCCTCTATGAGCGAGCCTCCCAAGACACAGACGGCGGCCCCAACTGTAATAGAACTGCCTAAATCACATGGCCCACAGGCACCTGTCATTGTCACTAATGACCTCTGACAGCCGGGCCCGTGTCCCAAATGATCTAGAAGGTCCTGTCGGGCTACATTAGCGCCCATTTTCCTCCGACAGGATCTCATTGCGAAGTCATTACAGAATTACAACATTTCATAACAAATTACATCAGAGTAAAAGCGCGAAAAGATTATAAAGTACTTAGATTATAAACCTTTTGTCCAAATAAAATTGAGGTACAGTTATTACAGAACATAAATAAAAGTAGGTAGCAGTGGAATGACGATACAATATAATTAAATATTTAATGATAAGAACCCTGTCCAGGGGTACAACCTTACTCCTCCTCACTTCCCTCCTGGACCACTGTCACACAGCAGGGGGCGAGACAGACCTCCGACTGCTGTATCCCTGCAACATGGAGTTATAAACCCTGAGTACTGGGGTACTCCGCAAGACTTACCCGACTAAAGAAAAAGGGTAAGACTCAGGAATGCAGGCTGAGGGGAGTCAAGGTAAGGTTTGAGCAAGAGTCAAAGAGTTTTGTAGAAAAGCATTACTATCCTATTTCAATATTTTAACTCAATCTTAATTTAATCATAATCCATAATTCCAAATTCATTCTCACATATCATTATACTATCAAATTCTTAATTATTCTCAAAGCACCTAGTTGCGAACCACTTTTCAATTGTAGGTCAAAGGATCAAGTCTCCATATCCGAGGAGTAACGACGATCCGAATCGATTAGTACCCAGCTGGGGATCCCTATCCACACTGCATATGAAGCACTTAAGCTTGCATATACCAACCCCGTCAACCATGGCTTTTCTA
This sequence comes from Eremochloa ophiuroides, assembly GCA_038502445.1. NCBI lineage: Eukaryota > Viridiplantae > Streptophyta > Magnoliopsida > Poales > Poaceae > Eremochloa > Eremochloa ophiuroides. The sequence continues at coordinate 62,912,360 of JAHLJS010000006.1, forward strand.
TCCCTAAACTGGTCCTGCACCACCCAAGAGCACAGTACACCTCTCATCTCCAGGCACGCCGGCCACGAGGGTACACGCTACTCTCGCCATCTCTCCACTCCCAGTGCGTGGTTGTCGGTTCAAGCAATAGAGCCACCGGAGTCAGAAGCTTTCCGTAGTATGTGGCTAGTTGCAAAGTCTTGATCACAGCAGGCCTACAATGAACGGTCCCTAATTCTTTTTCCGTCGGCGACATTGCATTGGGACTCTAACCCAAGTACAAGTGTCCCAACCGTTTTCAAATCTCTTTTCCGCCGGTGGTCAAGCATTGGGACTCTAACCTAAATTCACAACCAACGAACGGAAAATTTCTTTTCGTCGGTAACGATGCATTGGGGCTGCTACCCAAGTGCACAGTTCCCCGAACGGACTCATAGCCTTTCCTTTTTCATGATTCATTAATGTCATATTCTCATAAGTCAAAAATATCCTTTTTATGCAAATCTAATTTGATGAAGCAGGGCTAAGCATTTTCGAACATTTTTATTTTTAACAGGTTTCAAGGGTAATATATATCAAGGCAGGTAATGCAACAATATAGGTGACAATCAACTCCTAATAACCTAATACAATAAGTAACTCAAGTTGTAAATAATTTATAAAACACAAGGTGGGGTTGAATACACCGGGACTTGTCTTGGATTGCGTACAGTGTCGGGTCGGGCTCGGTCCTACAAATGTCAAACCCCTGAACGACCTCGGGAGTCACCTCCTCCGCAGTGGCCTCAACCTTGCTTTCCTCGTTGACAGGCACTGCACGTATGCGATGATGCAATGCTTAACATGATGTGAATAATAATGGATACGAAACACAATAGTAAACAATACAAATCCTTGAGTACAACTTTCCTTCACGGTAAAGTTGCAAAATATTTTTCATAAAGTAGAATGGTGTTTTTTATTTCATTTTTATTGACCATTTTAACAGTCATAGAAAGCCGCTGCACAGCTTCACTACAACCACCTAATGGCATCTCTACTTCTGCCAAGGATCACTTATGGAGAAGGATCCATGAACCCAATCAATCCAAAAATCACACAACTACAGGAATTATTTGTTTAAATCAACTCTATTATCCAATTAACCCAATATTTAATTAACAGGTGATCAAACAGTTTTCATTTGAGCCGAAATTTAACCAACAGATAGGTCTTAGCCTACAACAGTGCCATATAAATTTTTATGATTTTTAGATTAACCTAGAATTTATTAAAATTGCCCAAAGTCACTTTTATTAATTAATATGCTGATTTTTAGTTCCTGCAGAAAGTGTTCAAAACACACATTTGATATTTTTATTAAATACTACAGACAACAGAGTCTACCCATGATTATTTTCATGATTTTTGGTGCAGCAATTTAATTCGTACAAAATTCATAAAACAGTGCACTATTCCTTCAAATTCATATTGGAAAAATTAACTAAATCATCAAACCCGGGGAAACCGGGCCGGCCTGCTCGGCCCACGCGCGGCCGAGCGCCCAGCGCCGCTTTCCCCGCTCCCACCCGCGCGTCCCTGGGCCGGCCCAACAGCCGAGCTCGGCCCAGCCGACTCCCACCCACACGGGAAAGGCGCCCCCGCGCGCGCAGCGGCCCCAGCCGCGGCGGCTCACCGCCGGCGATTTCCCGGTGATGCCGAGGACACCCAAACGCGCCCCAGCACCTACCGCATCCTCCTAGCTAAAGAATAGGGTAGAGCAGGGCTCGGTCTGCTCCCCACCGAGGCCATGGCGGACCGGCGGCATCCAGCACGGCGGTGCGGTCACGCTCCGGGCAAATGGGGTCGGTAGAGGTCAAACCAGGGAGTGCTACGTGGTCAGGGTGCTCACCGGAGTTCAGTTCATGAGCCGGTTGAGGACGAAGATGACTAGAGACGGGCGTTGATGGAAACCGAGGCGATGGCGACGGACTCCGACGGCGACGATGCTGTTCCGACGACCCCCGTGCACCTCTCACCAAACCGCCTAGATGGTGAGCTCCACAAGAACACGGGGAGTCAAGAGCGCAAGTGTAAATGGAAGGGTAGCCTACCCAAGAGAGCTGGTCACGACGAGCCGAACGCGGCGGCGCTCCGACCGGTGATGGAGAAGAAGGTGGTGTTCGCGCGACTCCGGCGATCGGTCACCGGCTCCAATAGGTTGTACGGGGGCGCAAAGGCGTGGCGAGCTCGGGGGCGAGTGGAATTGGGTAGAGGTGGCTCGGTGGTGATGAATTGGTCGGGCGCGGGGAGATGACCAGGGCGGCGACCGAGTGGAGGAAGGGGTCGAAAGCGGGCGGCGGATGGCTTAAGTGCCATAGGGAAGGGGAACAAGGGGGCGACAAGTCCCCGGGGCCCCCTACAACTCGAGAGCACCAGAGACAGGTCACCGGTAGACCCCGGTGAACGGCGCCGCGCTGCTGGACGCGCGCCTCTGTTCGTGAACAGAGTGAGGTGGCGATCACTGTAGCACATCAATTCTCCCTCTTTCACTGTTTTCTTCAAATTACTTCTCATTTTATATAGGAACTAGAAAAATCATCAATGTAAGAGTTGTAGAAAATCTTGTGCTGCACAACTTTGGTTTTTGGACCAATTTCAAATTTTGAATAATTTTGAAGATATTTGAAAGGGGGTAAAACTATTATTTGAATCATATTTCTTATTCAATTAAATTCTCCAATTTATTCCTAATAAAATGAAAATCTTCAAACATAGAAGTTGTCCTATTTGCTGAGCTTGACAACTTTTATGAAGGAAGTTTGGTCAGATTCTTAATAGTTTTGAAATTAGCATTTCAAATTTGAATTTCAAAGTAGTAATTAGGGTTTAATTTAAATTTCTATTAAAGAACTTCAAAAACACCTAAAATAAATGTTGTTCCATTTAAAAGTATCTACAACTTTTATTAAGACACCATCACCAGATTCCAAGTAGATTTTGATTTAGGGTTTTGGGGTCCGATTAGGGCTTAATTTAGATTTTTCTTTTGCTTTTCTTTTTAATCACCAATTAGGGATTCCATAGCAACATTAACCTCATTCATAACTCACTCTAAAGTCCCTAAGCACAATCATATGAAGATACTTTAAAATAAACATGATGACATGGCATAATTAATTAGCCGTAATACCTGGGGTATTACAGCAACGAAGGAGGCTCGAGGTGTTGTGGTTCCTCCATCTGTTCCCTCGGATAGTGGCAGCTCAGATCCAAGTGAGGTAGGTGTCATCATCCTCGCCCTCTTTCTCATCCTCCTCGACGAGCCTCTCTCTCTCTCTCCCTTTCTTCTCCAACACCGGCGAGTTTAGAAGGGGATAGCCGGAAAGGAGGTAGGGAAGACAGGCGGTAGGGATCGAGGCAGGCGGTTTAGAGCCTTGGCAGCGAGGGAGGCGGTTGGGATAGGTTTAGGGCGGAGGAGGCTCGCCGGAGCCGAAGCCGGCGAAGATGGTGACGGTGGGGAGCAGAAGTAGCCGGTGGGGGTGGCCGAGGACTGGCACTGTTGCGAGAAGGAAGAAATCACGCGAACACAGTCGGGAAGATGAAACAGTGTGCTCGCAACCCCAGCTGTACGATGATGATCTTACGTTTCTGAGTCAATGCCTGAGAGGGAGCTATTTTTCAGTTGTCTGTATTATAGCAACCCCTTACTTTTTATAGTAGTCTAGCAATTTTTCTTCTATGCATACTACAAATATTTTCTTGGTGTTTTATAAGTTTTTATGTTCCTAAGTTTTTTTTAACAAGTTATAAGGTAACTTGTTGCATTGTGTTTAATAACTTGTGTATTTGAGTTGTATTTCCATGTTATATGCTATGAGTTAGATGTTATATGTTAATACACATAATTTGTTAGTAGATAATTTTTTTTCAAAACATATGTAAGTGGGAAAATGGATACACTGTTGATAAATATAGCAATCTAAAATAAAAGTTTTGTTATTTTAGACTGTGTCATCGTTAATGTCTCGACCACATGCAAAGGTGGGCTGGTGCACTAGTAAGCTTCAAAGGAGTGTGTACAGGTTTGTTTAGAATACTATTCGGTTCCGTTTGACACAGCTCAGATTTACATGTAAAGTTTTTTTTGAAAATAGCTTCACGAGTATTTTTTTTTTAAAGTTGATCTGTTTTGAAAATATTATTTGGCAAAATAGCTTCAAGAATAACTTCACGTATGATTGAGAAAAATAAGTGAGAGAGCTTAGACAAACTATTTTTTTCAATTTCAAGCCAATTTATCTCTTTATGAGAGGAGGGTAAAACCAGCTTCACCTATAAAACTATTTTCGCAAAAGGTGTTTGAAAAAAACACACACAAGCGCTCGTTTTGCTGTCATGAGCCATACAAACATACCCTTCGCCGTATTTAATGTAGTGAGCGTTCGTAATTTATGCCGGCTAGTATTTACGGGTCTGTGTGTTTACCTATAGAAAAAAAATTCATAGGATAAGCTGTACTCCCTCCGTATCGGAATTAAAACTTGTTTTTGGAAAAGATCTTGTCAAACATTGAGAATATAAATCATGAATAACTTTTAAATTATTCAGTTTCGAAATATGAAAACTATATAAATAGATTTGTCTTTAAATATACATTCATAAAAGTATACATATATCATTTTTTAATAAATATTTTTATAGAAATATAAAGTTAAAGACATATTTTGAAGGCCATGTTGATGTCCTAAACGACTTCTAAATCCGATACAGAGAGAATACTTTTTATCCGAAGAGTGCTTGTGCTTCGGCCTTTTGAAGAGAACACAGAAAATCTTATATTGGGCCCGTTAACTTTTTTTTTAGAAAACATCCCCTCCTTTTATTGATCACCAATTATATTACAAACTCCAAAAGGAGGAGAGATGAACCACACATGTCTACCATAATCTAAGCTAACTGAGCTCTTAGCTAACTGATGCGCATCAAAGTTTGATTGCGTCTCGTCATGCACAAAATCAATTCTGGCGAAGCTTCCCATTCTTCTCTTGATCTCCAGGATGATAGGACCATGACTTCCAAAACCAGCTCCTTAGATACTTCTTGCTGCATTAGCGCAATCTATCGCCACTCTCACATTTTGGAGACCTAGGTCATCCGCGAGAGCAAGGCCCTCGCAACATGCAAGGGCTTCAGCCACCTCCGCCTCCGAGAGGCCATCCAGGACTAGAGCCGAGGCCCCCAGGAAGGTGCTTTCTCTATCCCTCGCAATCGCCACCACCACAGCTCTTCTGGTTTTTTTTGACAATGCTGGATCCACATTAATCTTTATAGCTCCACTGGGTGGCCGAATCCATCGTGGGCTGGGTGAAGTCCCTTGCTTCTTCTTTGACTCCAGTTTGATCAACTCCAGCTCTGCGACAAAACGCTCAACAAAGCAGTGGGTGGATAATGGGCTCTGAAACTGGTCCTCATATATCGCTTTGCGCCTCACATACCAGATCGCCCACAAACGCACCACTACTCGTATCAACTCTTCTTGTTGCAGATGTTGAAATAGCTTTGCCAGCCATCCCCGCACGTCTTCACCCCCGACACTGGATACTAGCTTAGCTATCTCAACTTTCTCTAGACTCCATACACACCTTGCGACATTGCAATCAATCAATGAGTGCCGCCATGAGTCCGGTTGCCCACACAACGAGCAGCCACCATGCGGCGCCATGTTTCTATTGTGACGAACATCCCCTGTTGGAATTGAGTTCTAGGCAAGCCTCCACAAAAACACTCGGATTTTGGAAGGCACCCCAATTCTCCAGAGCTCACGCCATTCCTTCCTCTCCGACATAGTATCCGAGCGGCCTACTAAATGCTCTTGCCAAGCCGTCATGGATTCTCGAGTCTGTGCCAACATCTGATAAGCTGACTTCACCATGAACATGCCTGACTTTTCATGATGCCATGCCCAATAATCCTCCATTGGTGTAGTACACAAGGGAATGCTCGATATAGTCTCTATGTACAGTGAGGTGAAATATTCCGCCAAGATCTGCTTGTTCCATCGCCTTGACGTCTGATCAATTAGATGGCTAACCCACACCGGCGGGTTGCTTTTGATGCTGCACATAGGTCTCATGCCGGCATCCCTAGGGAGCCAATTTATGTCCCAAATTCTCGTAGATTCTCCAGAGCCAATACGCCGGATCAAACCCAGCTGCAAAACTTGCTTGCCTTCAACGATCGCCCTCCAAACCTGAGACGGATTCGGACCGACCACTGCATCTAGGAAGTTCGGCTGTGGAAAATACACCGCTTTGAGCACCCGAGCACTCAGTGACTCTGGGTACTGCAAAATCCTCCAAGCTTGTCTTGCAAGCATGGCCTGATTAAACAGTTCCATATTTCTAAAACCAAGACTCCCTAGATACTTGGGCCTTGTCATATCATCCCACGCGACCTAAGAGGTGCGGCGCTTGCCTTCCTTGCACCCCCACCAGAAGTCTCGCAGTAAACCATCAATATGCTTACATAAACCCCTTGGGAGCTTGAAACATGACATAGAGTATGTTGGAATGGCTTGGGCAACAGCCTTGATTAGAATCTCTTTACCGCCAGCTAAAAGACATTTTTCCATGCAGCCTTGCACCTTCTGCCACACCCTGTCCTTGAGGTATTTGGAAGCTGCATTTGCCGATGTTCCCACATCTGTCGGCATACCCAAATACTTGTCACTCAAAGCTTCATTTTGGACACCTAGCAACGCCTTTATCTCACTCCGAAGATCAGCACTACACCCCTTGGCAAAGTGGATAGACGATTTGTCCATGTTTACTTGTTGTCCAGAAGCTTGACAGTACAAATCCAACACTCGCTGTACTTCTTCCGTATTCTCCCTATTTGCTCTGAAAAGCAGCAGGCTGTCATCTGCAAAGAGTAGGTGACTCACTATCGGAGCCGAAGGAGCCACCCTAATGCCCATGAGATTAGATGACGTAACTCTGGATTTTAAGAGGCACGAAAGGCCCTCTGCTGCTAGTAAGAAAAGATAGGGTGAAATCGGATCCTCTTGCCAAATGCCTCTGGTCGGAATAATACTCTCCAGCTTTTCTCCATTAAAAAGAACCAAGAATGAGACCGAAGTGATCATCCTCATAACCATCTGAACCCACAAATGGTGAAAACCCAGTCGCACCATGATTTTCTGCAAATAATCCCACTCAAGCATGTCATATGCTTTCCTCATATCGAGTTTCAAAGCACAACACCTGCTATCCCTGGCCCTCTTCTTCTTCATAAAATGCAAGCACTCGTAAGCCGCAATTATATTATCTATAATTAGCTGACCTGGAACAAAGGCCGACTGCTCCTCGGATATTACCTCTGGAAGGATATCCCGCAATCTATTAGCCACTGTCTTCGATGCAATTTTGTAAAGCACATTGCATAGGCTGATCGGTCTGAACTGACCATGTTCCTCTGGGTTCTCCACTTTTGGTATCAAGACAATACTCGTGTTGTTGATAATAGAAAGATCATCTTCTCCTCGCAACACTTGCAAGGCAATAGAAGTCCCAGTGACGCTGAAAAAAATGTGCTGGATATCCGTCCGGTCCTGGAGCCTTGGTCGGGAACATCTGGAACAAAGCTGCCTTGACCTCATCACTGCTAAAGATCTTCAACAGTTGTTCATTCATCTCACTTGTCAGCTTCACAGGCACCGTTTCTAAAAGCTGATCAGTGTTTTTTAACCCTCCGTTGCATACAAGCCTTTATAAAAGGCCGTAGCGAGGTCAGCCATCTCATTCTCACTTTCTGTTACACTGCCATCTTCCCGTTTGAGTCTAACAATTTTATTTCTCCGTCTCCGTTGGCTTGCTCTCAAGTGAAAAAAACGAGTGTTCTTATCTCCTTCAGCAAGCCAGTTAATCCTTGACCGTTGCTTCCACATAATTTCCTCCCTGTGACTAAGTTCCACAATTCTGTCAGCCAACTAAATCTCCTCGCGTGTTGGTCCCTGGCGTGAGGGATCCGATCTGAGCACTTCAAGCCTGCCCTTCATCTTCTTCAGCTCCCGAGTTACACTCCCAAATGTCGTCGAGCGCCAAGCACTCAGTGAACCTGATACATCAGACAACTTCATGTGCAGCTCCGCTAGCGTGGAAGCCTTAGGCCTGCAACACCAGGACTCTTTGAGCGCTTTAGCAAAATTATTGTGAGTCTCCCACATCACTTCATATCTGAAAGACTTCTTCCTCCTACCTTGTTGGCTTGGCTGTGTCAGATCCCAGCGAAGCACGTGTTGGCGCAAAATATGGTTCCCTAAGCCTAACACACCAGCGAAGCCGGAAACGACCCTTGAAGGCAGTAGAGCTCTCGCAGATCCAGCTAGCTTCGAACCCGGTCTGAGAGTGTCGGTAACAACCAAATGTGCCAGTCAATTTGACCTGCAATTGACAAGGAAACAGATATAATCAGTAACCCAAGGCAGAACTAACTGGTGAGTCCAAATAGTTCCAACTGTACGGCTCAAAGAGCCAGTATAATCGGAGATCGACTAGAAAGCCGATTCCGTCATGTTATGAACCGATAGTATAATAATGAAGTAAAACGGCTATCAGGATACTCATATGAAGATAATAACGTACTAGCCGATCTAATTCAATTGATTTGTATAAAAGAAAATAGATCATGTGTACAGATCTGATCTGTACATAAAACAAGCAGAGATCTACTAAAGCTGGTCTAGAAGGCCGGCGGCTTTAGTAAACCCTCTTCGCTAAGTTCACCAAGTCTGCGTTCACCTGGTCTAACGGCCAGCGGGCTTCAACAAACCCAGCAAACAAAGCTAGATCGTTTGATGTCCAAATAGATCTATATACACTATCTATTCGTGAAAGCATAACTGAATCGGCTCTTTAGCCGATGCAGAGTCCATGAAGCACGAACGAATGCTAGCGTAGTCATAAACGGACCTCAAATTAAAGCAAGTCTAATCTAGTGAACACTTGTTTAGGTTAAACCTGTTCCACCGGATGACGCTCAGTTTAACTTAAACAAGGACACAAAAATAAGACTTACGATAACCTCAGAATCACTTATGTCTCAACTAGCACCGAACGCACAACATGTAACGAACAAGATTGATAGGGAATTAGCCGATGTAAGCATGGAACCGATCATCATGGTAAAATAAGCATAAGAAAGCATAAACGATGATCAGATTCAAATAAATCTAAAGCCAAATCTATCAATCTTGATCGGGCAGAGAGATGTTATATTGATAAATAAATAATAAACAACAAATAACATCTTGATAACTTAATGAATCTAACTAAATTGCCATATTTAGCTAGAGCCGATAACTAATCCATGCGTGCAAACTATCTCAATCTATAGCCTGTCTACCGGATGACATTAATTAATAGATTAATCAAGCAAACAAACACGAATCGATAACTAATCCGCGCGTGAAAACCGTCCTAATCTGCATCTCGTCCACCGGATGAGGGTTAACACAGATTGATCGGGTAAACCAGCGTGAATCATCCTTGACTCACTGTGCTTCCCGCGTCCACCGGATGACGCCAAGGAAACAAAGCTTAGCAAGGACCTTGGTCCGCCATGCTTCCACGTCCACCGGATGACGCTAAAAAGACATAGTTTAACAGGGGGTTGACGATACTTACAAGCAAGCCTGCGTCCACCGGATGACACCCAGCCTGGATGAAGTAACTCGCCGGACTCGACTGACTCTAGGGTTTGTTGGCCGGAGCCGAAAGTTGTGTTGTATTGATGTTGTTGTTTTTTTTACAATGGCTGAGGGCTTATATTTATACCCTGAGCGTAGATAGAGTCCTAGTCGAATTACAACTCATCAATAGATAAGGAAACTAACAAACCATCCTATATCTAAGGTAACTCGGAGTCCCACCTTCTCTTTCATAACGGACTCCGATCGTGACCGCATCTTGGCGGCGCGGACTCTGGATGACGTCATCAATACCGACGCGGCACGCCTCCTGTCACCTTGACCCGATAACCGATTCACCGTTCAATCGGCTATTTTCCTTCCTTCCACTGGACGGAATCTGCTTCCGAGATCGGCTATCTTCCTCTGGTATCGGCTACCGGCTCCCAGGCCAAAATTTGGTGTTAACACATGCCCCCCAATTTTGGAATAAACTGGTTTATTCCGAAATTAGCGCTTGAGCCTTCAAATAGCCAAACCGCAGCTTCCCTCTCGGCGCTTCAAACTTTCGCACCAAAATGAAACCCTAAACCGTCGCAACTTCCGCCACGGGCTTCAATCCGCCGCCATCAGCTTCGATTCACTACCGTCAGCTTCGATTCGCTGCCGTCAAGTCATCCCCGAGCTAATGGTGACTCCTTCCGAGGTCCCTGAGGTATCAATTTCATCGATCCGCCCCCCGATTCGTGAATCCCTCTTCAACCTTACTGAGTACGAGTTTCAAATCCAGGTGCTGAGGAATGATATTCTGATTCCACTGAAGGACATCCCTGATACCTACTACCTGGGTCCGATGGGTGATCCGATCCTCAAAGATTTCATTGTTCAGGAAACCAACCAGTTCCCATTCCGAAGCTCCATGATGAGCGCCTCTTCTTGGGCCAAATTCTTCAAAAACTGGCCAAGTGTACCTGCTGGGTGGAGGAACTGGTTCTGTCGCGTCGCGGCGAAGAAACGCGCGGACTGGGAGATGTGTCATCTGAGCCAATGTCTTGACCTATCATTATCAGAGATGGCAAGGAATGAGCCGCTACTGATAGCCGCCAGTCACTTTTGGTCCAACTCCCTGAATGCTTTCGTGTTCGGAGACGGTCCAAAAACCATTACCCTGGGCGATATCCATATGTTCACCGGGCTTCAGACTACTGGATCATATGACTTCTGGGATCTCTGCTCCAGTGGCAAGAAAGACCCATACTTCCTGAAGCTGGACACATACAAAGGGTGGAGTGGCTATGTTCAACACCACCAGAAAAACTCCTCTTCCGTCAGCGAGAAAGAACACGTCGCATTCTTGACCATGTGGCTTGAGAGATTCGTGTTCTGCGGCGCCATTGCCGGACCAGCATACCCTTATTGGGTCTTAGCAGAGAAACTGGCTCAAGGGCACTTCATCCCCCTGGGCAAACTCCTGTTGGGTGCAGCATACAGGCTTATGAACTGGGTATTTAGTTCCTTGATTATAGGTGAAGAAGTGCAATGCATAACAAGCCCTTGGTGGCTAGTACAGTTATGGCTCAACCTGTATTTGCATAAGCTAGTAAGAATACAACTCCAGGGCCTCAACTCTCCATCCACCGAGTATTCAGAGGAGGAGGACCCAAAAACCAGAGGCTGTCAAAGTTTTGGTGAAGCTGCCTCTGCCATAACCATCCCAACTTCAAAGGGCAACATGCTGGAAACATTATACAGGGGCTTGGGACCAAATGTTACTACCTGGTTCCCCTACGAGGATGAAGATGAATTTCCAGCGCCCTCCAGCTTCAAGTTCAACAACGGGTGCTCTGATGATGAGGCTATTAGCATCTTGAATGCAATCATAAAACCCTGTGCCTTGCCATTAGACTTCAAGCACCTTCGGAGCACAAGTGGCAAGGCAACTAGTTATCCCTCTTATGAATTTTATCACCCAAACATAGCAGCAAGACAGCTAGGTTTCGGCCAATTGCCCCCTCGGCTCCCTTTTTTGAATACCTTGAAACCCAAGGAGAACATTACAGAGCACCTTCAGGCTGGCATAATTTTTCAACTCGGAGCAAACCTGCCCACATTCTCGTCGAAGCCGTGGAATCATATCTGCATCACCCATCAGAGTTTTGATGACTGGTGGCAGCGATGGCACGCTCACTTGTTCTGCCAAATTGTCCACGACAAATGCAGAGCCCTGGACCCAAACTTCCAATCTCCCCGAGCAGTAAGTGTTCTCAGCCGATTCCAGTAAAAACGGCTTTAGGCAAACATGTTACTTAACAGATATTTCTCGCAGGACCCATCATCCAATCCACCAGAGCAAGTGGAATATTATCTCCTTGTCCGACAGCGAGGCTAGGCTCTTGAGCACCGACGCTGCGACAACTAATGCTAGGCCCTGCTGTACTGACGCCCCCTTCTGCTTCAAAACGGCCAACTGCATCTCAGCTTCAAAAGCAAGCTCCCAAGAAACGCCGTTTGATAAGAAAAGTTCAGGTACCCAGAAGTAGCATCTTCCTTTACTGCAGTGTGCTCCGACTCTTAAATCGGCTTTCTATTAGGTGAATCCCCAACCAACTCAAGATACCTTGGGAGAGAAACAGGCCGAAGAACCACCAGAATCCACCGGCCATGAGGAGTCAGCTGCTCAAGAAGAAGGGATCCAGGAAGAAGGAGCCAAAACTCAGGTACTACTCATTGGGCTTTTCTTTCCGCGACACAAATGTCCTGATTGACCAAATCTTCTTTTTAAAAATATAGCCGAACAGCCCTTCCGACGAAGTTTGGGCGAACCTTGAAGAAGAGGAGTTGCCCCCTGAGAGGAATCCAGGTAACTCCTATTCAGCTGTTAGCAATTATCCTTGCTCCCATACTGCTCTTACTTCTGGTTTGCAGAAACCCAACTGCCCGAGGCAATGACAGCCGAGGATCCGCATGCCGCAAGAGACACGACTGCCTTAGTCGAACAAGCAACATCGGCATCAACCCTACAACCCTCAGGCCTCATTCAGGTATCCCGTCTCTGGCATAAAACAATTAATCTATATTGTACCTTTTCTGATGAGAGAATGTATGTATTGTAGGTACCGAAGCCTTCGTCTCCCGGCTATTCATTTGACATAGAAGAATTCTGTGATAGAGACGAACTGGCCTCCTCCTCCGAGAAACTTTCAGAGCCAGATTTCAACAATCGGCTGAGTGCACTTCTACCCCATCTAGAGGGTGATCTAGTTGCTCTGGCCTCGAATCCCGGACTGATTGATCAAATAATTGAACTTGTCCAGCAGCAACCCAATGTGACAGCCTTGAAATCCCTGCAGAGACTCGGTGATCTTAAAGTTACAGCATCAGGGATTATCACTGCTTATGCGAACCTGGCAGAGCTTGAACAGCTGGGGAGCAACAAATCGGTCAACTGACAAGAGGCCACCGGATTAGCCGATCGAGCCAGGCTGCTCAAATCTTCAATCAGCACAGCCGAAACAGAACTGGAGACATTGAAAACAAGACAAGACCAGCTGAGAAAAGAACTGGAAGCAGTTGAGTCGGCTATCAGTGAGCGCGAAATCACCATTTCCACTAGCACGATCGAGCTCTCCCAGAAAAAGAAGGAAATCAGCAGCTTGGTCGTTGCAGGCAGGAAGACATGCCAACGCCTAGACCTGTTGCAGTTCACTGAAAACCGAGATTAACAATTGCTGCATGCTGGCCACGTGCTCCGTGCTGAATTAGTAGAACTGATTCGATCTTTATTAACTTTGTAACATGATGGGTGTACTGCTTGGCATGTTCTTTTCTATTTGCAACTCTGTCTTCGTGCTGTTTCACCCTGAATTTGACAATTTAGCCTGATCTGCCTTTGATTTCATACCTTAATATTGGCTTTGTCCTGTTTTCGAATTGACTTTATTCAGCCTGATACGTTTCTGCATGCGAATCGGCTCTCGGGCTTGCGTTGTACCTTAGAATCGATTACTCAGCCTGATCCGTTCTACATATGAATCGGCTTTCGGGCCTGTTTCTTAGCATCGGCTTTGTTCTGCTTTCCCTTAGAATTAACCCCTCAGCCAGATTCACTACGAATCGGCTTGTGGGTACTTACAATAGAATCAGCTAAACAGCCTGAGCCAAAAAGCCGATCGGTGTGCGACCATTGATGGCGGCGCTTCGTCTCCCTGATTTAGCAACTGTTCCGGATTAAAGAAACGCGGATTAACCATAACCTAAAATCCGCCGTGCCATGTCACTTCCCAAAGAAACCGCCTCGGTGCCCGTGTTGTCTTATAAATAGTTGGCAGACTTGAGGCAATATCACACGCCATCGTATCCGTCTCGCCGACCAACTCTTCCGGCCGCCTCCTTGTATCTACTTCGCTTCCGCTCTCTCAATCTTCATTCACGACCATGGCCGGCAATGGAGACCGTGGGAAGCGCCCGGCGCCTGAGCCCGCCGACGGTGATGAGATGGAACGGAGCATCCGCCGCATCTGGGCCAGCGTCGCCCGAATCGAGCAGACGTTAGGGTAAGTTCAACCGTCAGCCTACCATCTCCTTGCTGTTTCTGTCTGATTTGATCTGTTTCCGCAGTCACCAGCCATCTCTCGTCAGCGGCATTGCTGGCTCCTTAGCCGGCCTGAACACCCCTGCCCCCGGTGTTGATCTTCCTCGGGCAACCATGGCGGATGGTGACGCTGTTCCTGCAACTGGGACGGCCGCCCCGGAAACCCCGCCGCTGGTGACGTCGCCGGGCCCTCTGCTCCTGTAAGGGCTCCAATCAGGCGTATGATGCAAGTCAGCGGACGGGGAGTCCATAGCAGGTATCTTATTCGTCCTTTTCGCCAATCTTTAAATCTGGCTAAATCTGGGTGCCTGATCTAATGGTTCCTTTCAGCCAACGTCCCCCGTTCCATTTGCCTTCCGGCGCACCAATCGGCGCCAGTTCCTCGATGCATCGCACGGCGCCACAACCGAACCTCCCTCACGCTCCGGCTCGCAGCACCACCTCCGGAGCAGAATCGAACTCGGAATCGTCTTTGAGTTCCCGCGACTCCTACACCGCCGCCGACGGCCGCCACTTCCACCATGAGATGGTGCGGTACCGCAATCTCTACTCCGAGGCTACCAAAGAAGCCGGTCGGCTGGATAAGGAGAATGAGGACCAGGCCGTTGCGCTCGTTGCCGCTAGCATCGATTTGGCGGAGGCGTGGGCCAACCTCGCGGAGTCGCAGGCCGCCGTGGCAGGTAATCTCTCGCTTTGTCCAATGGCGTGCACGGCGCATTTTCCAGCACTGACCTTCCTTGTTTATGCAGCCCTGACGGCGCAGCTGCATGAGCTGCACGTGGCTGCGGCGAGTGTCACCGACGTCCTCCGCGCGCGGGGCCAAACGCAGGTGGAGCAGCTTGCGGACGTGCACCACCGCGTCCGCCAGGTGGCGATGAGCGGTGTCCGTCATGGTGCCGCGGGAGCTCTGGCCGCTGCCCAGATCAACTTCGGCATCGTGCTGGAGAACGTCGAACCGGGGATCCGGGCAGGCCAAGACATGAAGGAGTTCGGCACGCTGATGGTCGCTTTCGTTCCTCATGCCGATGGTCTCTCCATGTCCATCGACGCCGAGGACGTGATCCGAGATGGCGTCAATAATCCAAACTAGATTGTATTAGGCATTTTGATGTATATGATACTTCTGAACTCGTTATGCCCGAATCAATCCAATCTGCAAGGCTGCTTATTTTGTTTTTATTTTTTGCTCTAGGGGCGATGCTTATTGCATCGGCTGTTACACCCCATCGAGGGTATTTCATTTTTGTGCTAAGGGCGACTCGTTACTACGATGTCGGCCATTTTTGTCCTAAAGGCGACCCGCTTGCACGGCATCGGCTGTTAGAGCCAGATTCACATGAATCGGCTATCACCCCCCCAACTGGGATGCTAGGGTAGTATTTCTTCAGATGCTTCCCGTTGATGGCCCTGGCGAGTCTCTGTCCTTCTAAATCCTCAAGGATGTAAGCATTACCCGGGGCGCATTCAACCACACGATACGGGCCTTCCCAGTTTGGCGACCACTTACCGAATCGGCTATCTTTCGTACCAATAGGCAGAATGACCTTCCATACTAGCTCTGATTCGGTGAAGCTCTTGCTTCTTACCTTAGTGTTGTAATACTTGGCCACCCGTACCTTGTTCTTTTCAATGTATTCCAAAGCCCTAAGCCGATGACAGTGCAAATCTTCTAAACTGTCCATCATAATGTCTTTGTATTCACCGGCTGTAAGCTTGTTTTGCAACGTGACGCGCCGTGTCTCAGACTGAATCTCCCATGGCAAGACAGCAGTGTGTCCATAGACTAGCTCGTAAGGTGAAGCCATGATCGATCCATGCTGTGCCATGCGATATGCCCATAGCGCCTCGCTCAGATGCAAATACCATTTTCTGGGGTTCTGCTCAATCTTTTTCTTGATGACCTTGATCAAAATTTTATTGGTGGCTTCTGCTTGTCCGTTGGCCTGGGCATAATACGGCGATGAATTATAAATCTTGATGCCCATGTCGTCGGCAAAGGTCATAAACTCCTCTGAAGTGAACATTGTCCCCTGATCGGTTGTGATCGTCTGAGGTATGCCAAACCTGTAAATAATGTGCTCCTTTACAAATTCGATCACGTCAGCTGAAGTGGCGTTCCTCAAAGGAATGGCTTCTACCCACTTGGTGAAGTAATCAGTCGCCACCAGGATCCATTTGTGACCCTTGCTCGATGGTGGGTAGATTTGGCCGATTAGATCAATACCCCATCCTCTAAACGGCCATGGCTTGATTATAGGATTCATAGCAGAGGCTGGAGACTTCTGTATATTCCCGAACTTCTGGCATTCTTGACACCCTTTATAATATTTGAAACAATCTTCCAGCATCGTAGGCCAATAGTAACCAGTCCTCCTGATGATCCACTTTATCTTGTGAGCCGATTGATGTGCACCACAGACTCCATCGTGTACTTCGCTCATCAGCTTCACTGATTCCTCTGTCCCAGGCATTTGAGCAGCACTCCTTCAACAGTCTTGTAATACAACTGACCATCCAGCAACACGTACTTCGTGGCTTTGTACCTTAGCTTTCTGTTGACCCATTGTGAAGGATTTGCCAGGTAACCTGCTATCTCGCCCCTCCAGTCATCAGCTGATTGCTCGCTGTTACAAATCTCCTGCATCGGCCGATAACCCGACGCGTTCTGCGCCAGCCGATTAGCTTCCTGGTTCTGGGCCCTGGGGATGTGACAGAGAGATACCGTCATGAACTTCTTGATGAGAGCCTGGCACTGATCATAGTAGCCTCTGAGTATCTCGTCTTTACACTCATACAAGCCGAGCAATTGGTTGATGACTAGTTGTGAATCGCCAAATACTTCAACTGCATCGGCTTTTGCTTCATGCAGAAGCTGAAAACCTTTCCACGCGGCTTCATATTCAGCCTGATTGTTTGTGACAATCGGCCCAATCTGGAAAGCATACTCAAAGCGCACACCCCGCGGTGAGATGAGCACTACTCTGGCGCCACCACCTTGCTTGCACGAAGAGCCGTCAAACAACATAGTCCATGGCGCTATATCCGCCACGTTAGCCGATCCTCCGTGATACTGTGTGATGAAATCGGCTATCGCCTGGCCTTTGATTGCCTTGGCCGATTCGAACCTCAAGTCAAACTCTGAGAGCGCCAGGATCCATTTGCTGATCTGACCATTTAAAATAGGCATCAAAAGCATGTGCTTGATGACATCCTCCTTGGACACCACCACACACTCCGAGGCAAGCAGGTAGTGCCTCGACTTGGTGCATGAGTAGAATAGGCACAAGCACAACTTCTCGGTCGGTGTATATCTTGTCTCAGGGTCAAGGAGCCACCTGCTCAGGTAGAAAACTGCTCTCTCTTTCCCTTCAAACTCTTGAAAAAGGGCCGATCCAATAGTATGGCTTTCGACCGTCACGTACAACTTAAAAGGCCTCCCTCTCCGTGGCGGTACTAAGACAGGGGGAGTCTTCATGCATTCTCTGATTTCGTCAAAAGCCTTCTGTTGCACGTCACCCCATTTGAACTCTTGATCATTCTTGAGCTTCAACAATGGCGAGAACGGCGGCACCTTCTCTGATAAGTTGGTGATGAACCTTCTGATAAAGTTAATCTTACCAAGCAAAGATTGCAATTCCTTCTTGTTGGTTGGAGGTACAAGTTCATCGATCGCCTTCTTGCTCTTGCTGCCGATCTCTATCCCTTTGCGGTGGACCATGAATCCCAGAAATTCGCCAGCCGACACGCCGAACGCACACTTGTTAGGATTCATCTTCAAACCATGTCTCCTTGTGCACTCCAGAGTGGCCCTCAGATCGACCAGGTGATCTTAATAGCTCTTGGATTTCAACACCACGTCATCTATATAGATTTCAACGATTTTGCCGATCAACTTGTGAAATATATAATTCATAGCTCTCTGATAGGTTGCACCGGCATTCTTCAAACCAAACGTCATGACCACCCATTCAAACAAACCAAGCGCACCAGGGCACCTGAAGGCAGTCTTCGGGATGCCTTCATCAGCCATAAAAATTTGATTATAACCGGCATTGCCATCCATGAAGCTAATAACCTGGTGCCCAGCAGCCGAGTCTACCAACATATCGGTTATTGGCATAGGGTAGCCATCCATCGGTGTAGCTCTATTCAAATCCCTGAAGTCAATACAGACTCGCAATTTACCATTCTTCTTGTACACAGGGACGATGTTCGATATCCATTCGGCATATCGGCAAGCTCGAATGAACTTGGCTTCTAATAGCCTCGTGATTTTGGCCTTAATGTCGGGCAGAGCGTCCTCTCTAAACCGATGTGGAGGCGGCTTGTGTGGCCGAAACCCCGGCTTGATAGGTAGCCTATGCTCAACAATAGATCTATCCAATCCAGTCATCTCATAATATTCCCAGGCGAAGCAATCTCATAATGAGGCACTGATGTATGGTGGATGGCACGCAGCAGTTAGCATGAATCAAGTCGCGTCCAAGCAGCAAGCCGTAGGCACCCTTACTGTCGATCACGAAAAAGGTGGTAAGCAGTGTCTTCTTCCCCACTGTCAGCTCGACGTTGATTGCCCCCCGAGTGTTGGAAGAATTGCCATCAGATCGGTTTCTATTAGATCATCGGGACCCTTGCCTAGCTTGCGGAATGTAGTGTAGGGCATGAGATTGACAGTGGCGCCGCCGTCCACCAGCATCTTCGTCATGGGCATGCCGTCGACATAACCTTTGAGATAGAGGGCCTTCAGATGTCGATTCTTGGCCGGCTTATCAAAAGTAGCTTGCTGTGCGAGCACTAACTTGGCCACTCCTTCTTCTGATCCTGAGTCGTCTGAGTCGGAATCGGTATCGTACTTTCTGGCTCTGAACTCTGCAGGTAGTGCAAACACCAACTGTGCATCGGCTACAGCTTTTCCATTACTTTGTGAAGGCTTTTCGCGCCACACCTGCTTGGCGCGCCCCTCATCCTGGAGCTCCCTGTTCCTGTGCCACTGCACCCGGCGCCTTTGGCTTCTAGTTAGATCTCCCAGGCACCACGGGTTCTCCTGCCAAACCGGCTGTCGGCGTTCAACCACCGCCTCATCAAGCCGATCGCGCAGGTCCCTTTTTTCACGCCGATCCCGCGGGCTATGGGGGCTCCCTAGCCTCTGGTGCACGGACCGGCGGTTGACCTGGGACTGCCTGTACTCTCGGTACTGATTGCTGCACTCTGAACAGTTGCGCAGCGTTGGCAGTCTCAAGCCTTCGTTCCAGCAGTGTCGGAAGAACGGGCAATGCCAGTGATCCTCCTCACCTTCCCGGTGGCGAGCCATTTCTTCGTGATAGCGCGCCTCTTCTTCCTCGTGGAGCCACCTGCGGTACTCCTCTTCTTCGCGCTGCAGCTGCCTCTGATGATCCTTCTCTTTCTGTCGCCGCCACTTATTTAGGAGATGCTGGTGCGTGGGCCTCCTGCTCTTGGTGTCGCTGGACTCTCCCTGCTCCAGGTGCCTCTGGTTCTGCTCCCTCCTTCCTTTGATCACTGCTAGCTCCTCAGTTGTGATCTGTGCATCGGTATTAACCGAGGAGTTCTTCTTGGCCCGTTTGGAGGTTAACACCTTTACTTTGGTCGGGGGGTTTGCGATCTGGACCATGTTCTGCCCCTTTGGGAATGGGAATTTGTTGATCTTCATCTTCCCCTTGGGAGGGGCTCAAATTTCAACAGGCCGCTCCTAATAGCATTCTGGATTGCTGCTTTGAAATTGCGGCAGTTGTTTGGGGAGTGTGAGGTGAGGCCATGATACTGGCAGAACGGTTTCCCCTGAAATCTTCAGGAGACGGCTTGACGTAATCAGCCGGGAAGGTGATGTGGCCCGCGCTGACTAACAGGTCGAAGAGCTTGTCCAGCTTGCGTGTGTCAAAGTCGTATTGATCTTCCGCGCTCCAACCCTTCGGCACGGCCATGGGCTTTGTACCCCATTTGAGCTCAACAGCAGCCACTTCTTCATTCTCCCCATCCTCTGAGTCGGAATTACTGACGTAGGCCGACTGCTTGTATTTCGATTCCTTCTTGAAGCTTTGGGCCTACTGTTCTAATGCGGCCACCCTCTGCATCACCTCGCTGATGCTGTTGAAGTTGGTGCCCACCAGCTTCTCTTGGACGTGTGGGAGCAGCCCACTGACCACTATCTTTACGAGCTGTTTGTCGTTCAGGTTCAAAGAGTAGCACATGTTCCTGGTTTCCCTGAATCGCCTGATGAAAGTCGATCCAAGTTCATTCGGCTTTTGGCGCATGTTGGTGAGATCTGTGATGTCTTTCTCCCCGGTGCCAGAGAAGAAGTAATTATGGAACTTGGTCTCCAGATCCTCCCAACCTTGAATCGAGTCAGGCTCCATGGACGCGAACCAGCTAAACGGCGGCCCTATCAGTGATAGCGAAAAGAGCCGGACCCTGTGAGCTACCTCATATGAAGCTTCGCCGAGCTGGGTCAGGTAATGGCTAATGTGTTCCATGGTGGTGATGTCGTCCTGCCCACTGAACTTGGAGAAGTCGGGCAAGCGATACCTGGGCGGCAACGTCACTCGGTCGTACCACTCGGGGTAAGGACGTCTGTACTTGATTCCAGTCCCGGTCTTCGGCTGCAAACCGAACATATCACGGAGCATGGCAGTCATCTGCTCCAGTAGCTGATTGTTGGGCGTCTGGGCGTACCCCGGGTGCGGCGCTGCCTGAAGGTCTTGATATGAAATCCCCTCGTGGTATCCAGGAGTTGGGTTGGCCGTGTCTGCCGCCGGTGTATTTCTAGCCGCCGGGTTCACCGCTGATGAGTTCATCGAGTTCACCGTCTGGCCAGTGGCCTGCATGAAAGCGGCGAGCTCCTCCAGAGTATGATCTTTGTATAATCTGGGAGAAGCTACTATTTTTTGAGCCGAACCGGCCGCAGTGGCACCTTGCACTAGCGCTATCGGCTGGCTCGGCTGTTGCGGTGAGGAATTGGAGGTCCCTGCCGCTGCTTTTGGATCTGCGTCTTCTGCGGGTATGTTGAAGTAAACTGGACCCAAAGACTCCCAACCCTGCCGCTTGAGAACGGTCTTCATGATGTTATAGAATGTCTGCAGGAAGGATTTGTGACGGTGGCCGACTGCTGAATAGATAGCCTCCCAGATCGCTTCTTCCAGCATCTGTTTGAGGTCGGCCTTGCACTCCTCTTCAGATTTATCAGAATGGCCGTCCATGATCCACCTTGAGAATGCATTCTTCTTCACTATGGAGCCATCACGCTGCTTGCTGAATGAAAGCAGGCAGGCATCAGCGAATTTTTCAACGATCTTGTTCAGCACTGCCGCGCCCTCCTCGTTGAGATCTTCGACCCTGACCCTGAGGACACCGTCATCCTTGGAGGAGCCGTCTGCCGCGGTCTTCCCTTTTGCCATGGTCTTCAGTGAATTGTTCCACCGAGCGTGCCAAAAAGTGTGTTGGCGCAAAATGTGGTTCCCTATGCCCAACACACCAGCGAAGCCGAAAATGACCCTTGAAGCCAGCAGAGCTCTCGCAGATCCAGCTAGCTTCGAACCCGGTTTGAGAGTGTCGGTAACACCTAAGCGTGCCAGTCAATTTGACCTGCAATTGACAAGGAAACAGATATAATCAGTAACGCAAGGCAGAACTAACTGGTGAGTCCAGATAGTTCCAACTGTACGGCTCAAAGAGCCAGTATAATCGGAGATCGACTAGAAAGCCGATTCCGTCATGTTATGAACCGATAGTATAATAATGAAGTAAAACGGCTATCAGGATACTCATATGAAGATAATAACGTACTAGCCGATCTAATTCGGTTGATGTGTATAAAAGAAAATAGATCATGTGTACAGATTTGATCTGTACATCAAACAAGCAGAGATCTACTAAAGCTGGTCTAGAAGGCCGGCGGCTTTAGTAAACCCTCTTCGCTAAGTTCACCAAGTCTGCGTTCACCTGGTCTAACGGCCAGCGGGCTTCAACAAACCCAGCAAACAAAGCTAGATCGTTTGATGTCCAAATAGATCTATATACACTATCTATTCGTGAAAGCATAACTGAATCGGTTCTTTAGCCGATGCAGGGTCCATGAAGCACGAACGAATGCTAGCGTAGTCATAAACGGACCTCAAATTAAAGCAAGTCTAATCTAGTGAACACTTGTTTAGGTTAAACCTGTTCCACCGGATGACGCTCGGTTTAACTTAAACAAGGACACAAAAATAAGACTTACGATAACCTCAGAATCACTTATGTCTCAACTAGCACCGAACGCACAACATGTAACGAACAAGATTGATAGGGAATTAGCCGATATAAGCATGGAACCAATCATCATGGTAAAATAAGCATAAGAAAGCAT
Organism: Eremochloa ophiuroides; assembly: GCA_038502445.1. Lineage (NCBI taxonomy): Eukaryota > Viridiplantae > Streptophyta > Magnoliopsida > Poales > Poaceae > Eremochloa > Eremochloa ophiuroides. The sequence goes on from JAHLJS010000006.1 coordinate 62,934,956, forward strand.
AAACGACGATCAGATTCAAGTAAATCTAAAGCCAAATCTATCAATCTTGATCGGGCAGAGAGATGTTATATTGATAAATAAACAATAAACAACAAATAACATCTTGATAACTTAATGAATCTAACTAAATTGCCATATTTAGCTAGAGCCGATAACTAATCCATGCGTGCAAACTATCTCAATCTATAGCCTGTCTACCGGATGACATTAACTAATAGATTAATCAAGCAAACAAACACGAATCGATAACTAATCCGCGCGTGAAAGCCGTCCTAATCTGCATCTCGTCCACTGGATGACGGTTAACACAAATTGATCGGGTAAACCAGCGTGAATCATCCTTGACTCACTGTGCTTCCCGCGTCCACCGGATGACGCCAAGGAAACAAAGCTTAGCAAGGACCTTGGTCCGCCATGCTTCCACGTCCACCGGATGACGCTAAAAAGACATAGTTTAACAGGGGGTTGACGATACTTACAAGCAAACCTGCGTCCACCGGATGACAACCAGCCTGGATGAAGTAACTCGCCGGACTCGACTGACTCTAGGGTTTGTTGGCCGGAGCCGAAAGTTGTGTTGTATTGATGTTGTTGTTTTTTCTACAATGGCTGAGGGCTTATATTTATACCCTGAGCGTAGATAGAGTCCTAGTCGAATTACAACTCATCAATAGATAAGGAAACTAACAAACCATCCTATATCTAAGGTAACTCGGAGTCCCACCTTCCCTTTCAAAATGGACTCCGATCATGGTCGCATCTTGGTGGCGCAGACTCTGGATGACGTCATCAATACCGACGCTGCACGCCTCCTGTCACCTTGACCCGATAACCGATTCACCGTTCAATCGGTTATTTTCCTTCCTTCCGCTGGACGGAATCTGCTTCCGAGATCGGTTATCTTTCTCTGGTATCGGCTATCGGCTCCCAGCCCAAAATTTGGTGTTAACAGCACGATGGGGCCATGATCTGAAGCTGCTGATGTGTGATGATAAAGAGTTGCCAACGGAAACTGAGCCATCCATTCAGCACACGCCAAGGCCCGGTCTGGACGGACCCGACAATAGCTACCACTTGCCACCTTCTTCTCATAAGTCCAGCTGCGCCCCACATACCCTAGATCAGAAAGGCCACAGACATCTGCCATCTCTCGAAAACCCGCTATTTGTGCGCTACTCCTTTCCTGCACGCCTATGTGCTCTGAACTTAGGAGAACTTCATTGAGAGTATGGTAAAAGCTCCACTCTAGTATTATTGTTCCAAAAAAAACCCCAAGGCCACCACTGCGGCCCGAACTGCTTACGGTGAAAGCGTTATCATAACTGTCGGTGCTAGTTTTAGCGAGTGCTAACACCGGCTAGTGAATTTGTGTTTTGCGGTTGAGGCTTCGGATGGTGTGCAAGGGGGAACACAGAGTTTATACTGGTTCAGGCCAAGATGGCCCTACGTCCAATGGGGAGGTGGATCGTGTTGCCTTGCACCGGGGTGCTTGTAGTAGGGGTTACAAGCGAGAGAGGGAAGTGCTCCCAAGTCTCTTGTGAGCGTGTGTGTGTACAAGTTTTGTGACAGTAGCTTGTAGTTGTGTGTGGTGAAGTGGGGTGTGTGAGCGCTCGTCCTAAGGCTGACCTCTGCCCTCCCTTTTATAGTCACAAGGGAGGGGCCATAGCTATACTTAAGAGTAAAATACTAGGAAAAGCCCATATGCGACGAAGATTTTTTGTTGCTGTGGGAATAAGAAAAAGTCCAAATCCCATTGACATAATAACTGGAAGTGGGAGAAGAGGAATTACCCAGGCATATTGATATGTATGTTCCATAAGAAAAGAAATAGCAATTTTTAGTTTAAATTTATAGTTCAATAATTGCAATGACTTCCTTATTTCTTTATGTGCAGAAAAATAAGATTGTCTAGAAACGACGGGGCAAAATTTTTTCAATGTATTTCCAGGATCATAATACAGATATTTTTTTGTGTAAGTAGTATAATATGATAGGGTATGTAGCTCTTTCTACACACAAAGAGGAAAGCGCGTACATTGGTATGCATGTTACACTTGGGAGTAGTGGCCACTGTTGACTGTCGTTAGCCACGGTCTTGTCTCCGCGTCCCAGGGGTATGGCCGTAGTGGTTCGTACGATCTTGGTGAGTTCCAAGGCATTAATAGTCGTCGTGATTACGGCGTGGCGTAGTGTCACACCCGATGGCTGTCCTCCTGCACGATGTGACAAGAGGGTGAGTCACCTCGGGGCATTGTCTCCCGAGGCTCGGGACTCCTGGAGGCATGGTGGAACGGAGCAGGGCGACATCTTCCCTCAGGCGCATTTCTGGCTTTCGGACAGTGTTTTCCGAGGGTCAGGTGGGCCCGGATAGAAGACGTGCTCGTCCTTTCAAGCGGACAGTGCAGTAGGTGCTTTTCCCGTTCTTGCGTAATCCGTTCGTCAGGCGCTTGGGCTGTCGTAATCATAGTTGGTTGATCCTGATGCAAAATGGGGCGGAGCACCGTAGACCATACTGGGGAGGGGATGGCCGTAGTGGGTCCATCAAATTCGTCGCCAGGGAAGTCCTGACAGGTGGTGTGGCCGTCTGAAAGCTCTATGTTTGGTTTTGGCTAATTGATGACACCAAAGTATCTAACCATTGTTCCTAAGTGTTTGATTACAAGATGGTTAGAGGATCAAGTGTGGAGGTGATGAAGGCATCCAAAGACTTGGAGTAAGCCCATCAAAGTGAAGATCAAGAACTCCAACACTTGGTGATTTGGATTGAGCTCAAGGCAAAGGTATATCAATAGGGCTCTTTCCATTTTGGTGGACGAGACACTATAGAGAGTGTGTCCACATTTAGGATAGATAGCCATACTATAAAGAGGGGAGTAATTCCATGGTTAACACGGTTATCAAGTGCCATTAGATGTTTGGATCATGCATTGCATTTAGATCTAGTGGCTAACTCTAAACCCTTTGCAAAACCTTTTGAAAATGGCTAACACTTTGCAAGAAATCTTTTACATATAACATGTGTAAGCCAACATAAGCAAAGGACTTGACACGAGCTCGAAACGCGCTGAAAACGAGCGTCGGACGCTTTGGTCGACAGGCGTCGGACCAATTCCCAGCGTTCGACGGTAGCCCTGCAGCTCTGTGTTTTGAGGGTGTCGGACCGATCAGAGGCACTGCGTCGGACTAATTGTTTCGTCCGACGGTGTCTTCGCGCTTCAGTGAACAGGAGTGTCGGACTATATGTCCCCAGCGTCCGACGGTCAATCGTTCGGTAGTTCGACACGTGGCATCCTTAGAGGGCGTCGGACAATAGTCGTTGGTCCGAGGCCGAGCGTCGGACCGATGTCCGATGAATTTTGGCGCTCGTGGACCTCTCTGGAAACGTCAGACTCCTCAGCGCTTTGGTCCGACGGCCTCAGCCGACGAGCGTCGGACTATTTCGCTCAGTCCGACGGTCTGCAGTTTGTGGCACCAACGGTCGATTTCAAGCGGTCGAGCTGACGTGGCACGCGCCGATTTGCCGAGGAAGAAAGCGTCGGACCGGGATCATTAGTCCGATGCCCCGCGCGGACCGTCCGACGCTTAGCGTCCGACGGTGCGTAGAAAGTGAGTAACGGCTACGTTTGTGTGTGCCTGTCTATTTAAGCCACTTAGCTGGTTCATACTCTCTCTCTTGGCTCTCTAACTTGCTGATACACCTCTTGAGCACCCTCACAACACTCTCACTCACATAGATTGCATTATTCTCATCCATTGTGAGCTAGAGAGTTGATTAAAGTGCTTTGCTTGATCTTTGCATCCATTGGCACTTGTTGATCGTGTTTGCTGCGGAGTTCTCTCATTTCTCTTGGTGATTGCCGTCACCTAGACGGCTTGGAGCAGCGGAGGAGCTTGGCGGAGTTGGAGATTGTCTCCGGCCACTCCTGGTGATCTTTTGAGGGGTATTGCACCTTCACCGGCGGAGAAGCCACAAGGTAGCTCTAGTAAATTGCTCGTGTCATTGAGTTACCCTTCTCGTGGTAGATTCTTGTGGCCCTCTTGGTGAGCTTGACAATTGTCGTCGATTAGCCACCGAATCACTGAGTCGTGGTCGACACAACGGGGACTAGCGTGCCGGCAAGCACGTGAACCTCGGGATAAATCTTTGTCTTCGTGTGTTGATTGGGATTTTATTGTGACCACCACCTTCGAGTTTGTTGGTATCTCTCTCGGTGTTTGGCTACCACCTCTACACGTCGGTATATCATCTCTACACCCTACTCTTTACATTTGTGCACTTTACTCTTGTGTTGTAGTAGCTTGTGTAGTGGTAGTGGTAGAAGTAGCTAGTTTGTTCACCTAGGAGTAAGTAGCTCATCTTAGGATTAGCTTGTGTGCTCCTAGTGACTCTAACTAGACCGGTTAGGAAGGCTTGCAACCCTCTAGTAGGCTAGCGCAAAGAATTCGCTTCGCCTCATTTGTTACTAACCTTGTGATCAAGTTTTGTTGTTGTAGAAAGTTTTTAATTGGCTATTCACCCTCCTCTAGCCACTTCGGACCTATCAATTGGTATCGGAGCCGTGGTCACCGTTGTTGCAAGGCTTAACATCCTTCGGTGTTCAAGATGGCTCGCAACAACTTAATCAATCACATGGGCAAGCCACCTCGGTTTGATGGTTCTAGCTATGGCTATTGGAAGAAGCAAATGAAGGCTCACTTGAAATCAATGAACCGAAAGATGTGGGAGATTGTTGAGAAAGACTTTGTGGTGATTGCCATGAATGATCCCACACCAAGAGATGAAGAAAAGCTCCAATTCAATGACATTGCTCTCAATGCTCTCTATAGTGCTCTTGATGAGAAAGTCTTTGAACAAATCAAGGACTTGGAGTATGCACAGTCGCATCGAGAATCTCGCCTGACGGTACAGTACTTGTAAAGTGGTCAGAGAGGTCCCTTGTGGTCTAAGATTGCTTCGCTGACGTCAATTGTGCATTGGATGCTTCAGAATGATTGCGCCTGAGGGGGATGGGGAAACTCGGGCGAATCGGAGAATAGACGCCCGAGGGTGCCGCTTTTCCGGGCTCTCTCGAGGAGGCTCGGGCGAATCGAAAAGTTGGCGCCCGAGGGTGCCGCTTTCCCTAGCTCTCTCGGGGAGGCTCGGGCGAATCAGAAAGTAGGCGCCCGAGGGTCCCGTACGCTCGAGGGTAGGTTGGCATTGATGCGGCGTCGTCATGGGCCTCCGTAAGCATGGCCTCCGCGGGCTTTCACTGGCTTTGCCTAGGCTGGGCCGTGTTGGGAAGATGTGTTTTTGCATCGAAGTTGGGTGCCCCATACTTTGGTACCCGATAGTAGCCCCCGAGCTTGTGGTGGAGTGAAGGCACTCCTCCACAGGTTCAAGCTGGCTCTTCCTGTCGAGGAGATGAAGTATTGGTTGTTTTCACCGGCGGTGACCCCTTGGAAACGGAGCCCCCGAGTCTCCCGTCGTGAAAGGAAGGTCGTTCGGTGGTATTTCCAAGGTACAGGGTAAGTTCCCGAGCCTCCGTTTTCGTATCGGAGATCGATCGGGTTCTTCCCTGTCTTTTTCGCTAGTTCGACCTTCACGCTCTTTTTTCGAAAAGAGAAAGGCTTCGTCCTGCTCGACTTCCCCATTGGGGCGCGAGTCGGCATTTCCGGTGAGCTACAAACTGGTTGGTCCAAGCGGAGGTCCGTGCCCCGTTCGTTGGGGGTCGGCTCGTGGCCTGAGCACACTCCAAAAGTTTCCTGAGGATCAATTAGTGGATGTCGGGTCCCTTCGATGGGTTCCGAGGGCCCGATGCCTCCCACGGAGGGATTCCACTTAATCGACCCGCTATTGGGACTAGGACACAGCACGGGATGTCCCTTGTGACGTTCGGGCGACAGGATACTAGCCGTTTTCGTGACCCATCCGCTTGCTATCCCTAACTCGGTTTCCCTGGGGCGACTGTTCGAGCCACTGTGGGCCAGTCTTTGATCCCCTGGGAACGTAACAGGCGTCCGAGCCCGAGGTTCCTTCGTCGATAAGAAGAATGTATCGGCGGAATCGAGGCGAACGGGCGTAATGATTTGGCTCACCTTTTGAGGCACGAAACCCGACGGACGCGATCGTTTGGTGCAGTCGAGGCGGTTGCGTGCGCAAGGCCGGCGGCGATGCTAGGATCGCGACGGGTCCCACGCAGTTAATGTGGCGGATTCTCCGCACCTAACATGATTTGACGCCTGGGTATATAAGGGAAAATCGTGATTTTTTTTCTTTTTACCTTAGCCATTCGCTTGCCCAGTCATTCGCCTTCTCGCTTCTGTCATCCATCTCCTCGCCCTCGTTGTTTGCTCGAGTGAGAAGCGCCGCCGCGGCCTCCATCGTTGTCTTCCGCAGCTCTTCGTCCTTAGCTCGCCATGGCTTCCTCCCCTGTTGCCGCCGATGCCGCTGCCACCGCCGCCGGCATACTCAGGTTGTAGCCGTGGCCGTGGAGCACCGTGATGGAGGCGGACCTGGAGCAACTCGTGGAGCTGGGGCTCCTACGCCCTCGCAACGACGCGCAGCGTCCGGAGTGGATCGTGCCGTCGTGCGACCGTGACGAGCCGAACCCCGACGAGGGGTACGTGGTGAGCTTCATCGCCTACCACGAGCGCGGGCTCGGGTCGCCGCCGAGCCGCTTCTACCGGGCGCTCCTCTTCAGCAACGGGCTGGAGCTCCACAACCTCACCCCCAACTCCATCACGTAGGCATCGATTTACGCCGCCCTGTGTGAGGGTTACTTCGGAGTACCCCCGCACTGGGACCTGTGGCGTCGCATCTCCTGCGTCGACTGGTACACCAAGGCGACTGGTGCGAAGAAGCCACAGGAGATTCCGCGCGCGGGGGCTGCGGTCTCGTGATCCGCTCCACCTCATACATCCCTTGCAAGGCCCCCTCCACCAACAAAGACTGGCACCACGGCTGGTTCTACCTTCGCAATGACGGGGACGCCTTTCCCAAGTTTACGGGAAGGGTGCTCACCGCTCTCCTTCCTCATTGGGAGTGGGGGTGCCCGGCTAAGGAGGCCAAGCATTTGGATGTCTACTTCGATGCGCTCCAGGTGTTGCGCGATCGGGGTCTCACGGGAGCCATGTGGTGGCGCACTTCCATGCACGGACGGTGCTGCCGCTGATGGAACGCAGGCTGGCGCTGCACCAGATGCTGATCGGGACGTCGCGGGAGGGCACGGCAATGCTGGCCCAGAATATTGGCGAGAAGGAGATCATGCGTCGCATTAAGTACATGGTGGGCGGTCAACCTACCTGGGACGAGCTGAACCGGGTGCCCATGCGCCCCCGCACGGGCTTCATTGCGCTGGTGAGCGTCATTTGCCCTATCGAGTCTGCGGTTCCTCCGTCTTCTTCCTGATTTCCTTCTTTGTTTGTCGCAGGGTCTCTCAAAGATCAGGAAGCCCTCCCTTCCGCCTGTCCCAGAGGACAAGGCTCGGCGGACCCAGAACCTCCTTCGGGATGAGACGGCGAAGGCGAAGAAGGACCAGAAGACCGCGCTGAGGAAGAAGAAAGCTCGGAAGATAGAGGAATCCTCCCAGTGTCGTCGTCGCCGTAGGGAGGCGGGAGAGCTGGAGGATGACACCCCCACCGACGAGGATGACGTGGAGGATGACGAAGAAGAAGATTTTTATGATGAAGCTTTGATGGAGCTGGACTGGCCCTTTGTGGCCACAAAGCCCGCGGTGGGCGTCGACGAGCCTGGGAAGGCTCCAATGTCGGTGTCCTTCGGCGGAAGTGCCGGAGCTCGTGGCCCGAGCCCCCAGGCAAAACTGCCGGAAGCCGTGCCCGGAGGTGCGCCCGGAGGTGTGGTTTCCGCCCACCGATGGCATCGAGGACCCGCCGGAGGGGCCGGGAATGGGCTCAGGTCCGGCGCCCGAGGCCTCTAAGGGCCCTGGCGCGGGGGCCGAAGGGCCTCTTTTTCGGCGGACCCTTCCTGTTGACACGTCGTTGGTTGGCGCGACAGCTGAAGAGTGGAGGAGCAGGGAGAAGACACCGCTTGCATCGGAGATGGGTGGCGCCCGGACGACGGACCTTGAACCGGGGTCCACCCAAACCGGGGCGCCCCCGCTGAGGGACGGCATTGTCAAGGCCACCCTTGGCGAGCAGACAGGGTCCGCGCCTGAGGCCGAGCACGAGCGTGACGTGGAGGCGTTGCCTACCCTTCCACTGACGGCGCAGCCCACGCCGCCTGTCGTCCCACCGAGCGCGGGGGCGGCGAGGAGGAGGAGGGTGGCTCCGAAGACGAGGTAGGCGACTTTACCTGTTACCTCTTTTGCCAGAGATCCATCCTGGCGTTATGAACGTTCCTTCCTTCCTTTGTTGTTTCAGGAAGTGCTCGGAGTTAGACCTCCAGGTCTCGCACCTGAAGGTCCTAAAGGTGCAGGGTCACGACACGGCCGGGGGGAGTGCCCGATCGATGGACGAGGAAATCCGTCCCCCCACAGGTCCGGTGGTGGCGTCCAAGGTTCCTCCTTCGGGAGGGGTCATTCCGCCTATGGCCGCTGCCGACGCGTCCGCTGCTGATGTGGAGGTGGCGCCAGCCACGGCTCCCAAGGCTCCTGTTGGCGGTTCTGGAGGCGTCTCGGGAGCGCAAGCCGACGTCGTCCTTGAAGGACCAGCCGTCACCGAGGAGGCGGCTATGGATGTCAGCGCGGGGGCTCGCCCTCTTCGTGAAGAGGGTACCAGGGCGTCGGCGCTGAGGTGTCCGCCCCCTCGGAAGTTGACCGCCTCCCGGATCGAGTGGGCGGACCGAGCGGACCCTCAAGCGCCGCCTGTCTTCTCGCTCCGGGAGGACCTTGAGGCTCCCAAGTGGGACGCTGTCTAGGAGCTCGGGCTCAGTTCGGCGGTGGGCCTCCGCGCGATTGCCGACGTCCTCGAGACAGAGCTTCCGAAACAGCTCCAGGTGAGCCTCCGTTTTTTTGTAGCTTTTCTCCTGCGTATGAGTGTCGTTTTAACCGTCTCCGCTCCTCTCTCCTTTCTAGGACCTTATGCACACCTCTCGGGACAAGTCCCACTTCCTCCGCGGTGGGCTCGAGCTCTGGAAGCAGCTTGACCTCAAGGGGAAAGCCCTTGCCCGTGCCCAGAGCGAGCTCACCGCCGTGACCTCCAAGTTCGCCGAAGTGTGTGTCGACAACACTATCTTGAAGGAAGAGGTCGAAGATGCGAAGGGCCGAGCTGCTGCCTCGGCGACACAGGTGCAGGAGCTGGAGGGCGCCGTGGCCGAGGCGACGAGGGAACGCGATGCCGCCCGACAGCTTGCCGCTGAGAAGACTTCTGCCGCTGAAGCCTTGGCTTTCGACCTGAGTGAAACTCAGGCGGCATTGCATCAGGCGGTTGGCGCGGCGGACTTGGCCCGGGAGGATGCACAGAGGGCTCGGGAGGAAGCTGGCGGTATGTGCAGTGTCGTGCTTTTCGTTCCATTCGTCTTGGTTGCTTATTGCATCTTTGTTCACCTCCCTGTTTTGCTCCCGCAGTTCTGCAGGTGACCTATGATGGCGAGGTCGCTGACCACCGGGAGCTACAAAGAGTGGTGCGCGCACTATGTGACTCTATCGGCGCCGGCGGGGAACCTTCGGGGATCTCGCTCCGGAGCCGACTGGAGGCACTTTACAGCAGCGTCGGCGGCCAGGTCAAGGAGGCCCTGCTGACGGGCGTTCAGAAGACATTTGCGGTCGTGAAGTCCCATTTTGGGAACTTTGACGCTGGCCCTGTCAGCGAAGGCTTCCTTGAGGCCGACGATGCCGAGCTCATGGTGCAGGAGGACTCTATGAAGGAACCCGGAGAAGCGCTGGCGGGCCTCTTTGAAGCCGAGGTTGAACTCCCTCCAATGGACCTGCCATGAAGATCAGCCAGGCCGTAGTGCCCTTGTAAAAAACAAATTTTTGTGAGTGGTCGGGAGGAACAAACATGTGGCCCTTCGTGGCCTTAATATTTATGTAAATATTTGCTGCATGTTCATTTTCAATTCATTTCGTGCTTTTCCCTTAGGCGTTTTTTCTTGTCGATCCTGTGCCCGGGCCATTGAGCCTCGGGGGACTTTTTCGGGTGTCACAGCTTTAGCGGCGTAGACATGGCCGTAGTCCTAGGAGTTTTGGCAGGAAGAATCCTTGGAAAAAAGGTTTAGTTGTTTCATTCCGAGCCTCCTCCCTTTGCCGAGCGTAGATCTTATAAATTTTCTTCCGAGCGCAAGTTGGCCTTCGTACGCGGAGTGGCGAGGGGAGATGTTGTAGCCCGGGGGCGTAAGCGGTCTCCTCGACTCGACCGGCTCTGTCCTCTAGGGCTTCTCTTACTCTTCCGAGTCTTATAAGTTCACGCTTGGTTTTAGGAGAGAAGCATGTTTAGAAAGAAAAAATTTCAATGGGTTTTGAAATTTTTGCGTTTCGAAATCGTTGAGGCTCGGAGGAGTCCGGGGGTTCCCCCCGTCCTAGCCCACGAGGGGGGTCAGCCTTTCTGTAGGTTAGGCCGGGCCTCTCTTTTCTAATGCACGGTAAAATTAAAGATCATTTCGCTCCCGAGTGTAGGCTCGGATCAAAAGTCTAAAAATCAGGTAAAAAGAGTAGAAGTCGGGTCTTTTTATTGATTTCAAGATTTTACAAATTGTACAATGCTCAGAATCCTAAGGATAGAAGCGACGTAGCTGTTCAATGTTCCAAGCATTGCTGTAGACCTCGCCCTTCTCGTTTGCGAGCTTGTACGTCCCAGGCCGCAGCACCTCGGCGATGATGAATGGTCCTTCCCACGGCGGTGTGAGCTTGTGGCGTCCCTTGTTGTTCTGCCTGAGCCGCAGCACCAAGTCGCCTACGCTGAAGGCTCTGGCACGGATGCACCGAGCATGGTACCTACGTAAGGATTGTTGGTACTTGGCGGAGTGTAGCAAGGCCATGTCCCGAGCTTCGTCGACTTGGTCCAACCCGTCTTCGCGGGAAGTCTGATTGCCCTGTTCATCGTAGGCTTGGACCCTCCAGGCGCCGTACTCCAAATCTGTGAGGAGGACAGCCTCGGCACCGTACACCAGGAAGAAGGGCGTGAAGCCCGTGGCTCGGCTTGGCGTAGTCCTTAGGCTCCATATCACTGCCGAGAGCTCGGCCAGCCACCTCTTGCCGAATTTATCCAATCTGTTGAAGATTCTCGGCTTAAGGCCTTGGAGAATCATGCCATTGGCACGTTCTCCTTGGCCGTTCGTTCATGGGTGGGCTACTGCCGCCCAGTCCACTCGTATGTGGTACTCATCGCAGAAGACCAGAAATTTCTTTCCGGTGAACTGCGTGCCGTTATCAGTGATGATGGAGTTCGGGACACCAAACCGATGGACAATGTCGGTGAAGAATAACACCGCTTGCGCCGAGCTGATTTGGGCGATCGGCCGAGCTTCGATCCACTTAGAGAACTTGTCGATGGTAACAAGTAAGTGGGTGAAGCCTCCGGGCGCCCTCTTGAGGGGCCCAACAAGGTCCAGTCCCCACACGGCAAAAGGCCAAGTGAGGGGAATCGTCTGAAGAGCTTGGGCCGGGAGATGCGTCTGCCGAGCATAGTATTGGCATCCCTCGCAGGAGCGTACCACCTCGGTAGCATCGGCCACGACGGTTGGCCAGTAGAAACCTTGTCGAAAGGCGTTGCCGACGAGCGTCCTTGGTGCAGCGTGATGGCCGCAAGCTCCAGCATGTATCTCTTCGACTAGGCGATTGCCCTGACTGAAGGGGATGCAGCGCTGGAGGACTCCCGAGGGACTCCGTCGATAGAGGTCACCGTTGATCATCGTGAAAGACTCCCTGGACAAGCCAGCTGACCAGCGGCTCGTACCAGTCTGGTTCGTCGTCGTCCATCTCGGCTTAGTCTTCGGTTGCGTCGGCGTCGATTTCCATTGCCTCGGCTTCGTCGTTGTCATCGTCCTCGGCCTCGGTCATGGGGCGCTCTTCTTTTCCCGAGGGACTCGCAGCCACCGAGGGGCTGCTACCGATCGACGGCTTGAAGAGGTCGTTGGCGAACACGCCCGTCGAGACCGTAGTCCTTTCGGATGCGATTTTCGACAACTCGTCGGCCTCTTTGTTGTACCGACGTGCGACATGGTTGATCTCAAGGCCGTCGAATTTTTCCTCCAGAAGACGCACTAGCTTGCAGTAAGCGGCCATCCTGGGGTTGTGGCACGTCGACTCTTTCATCACCTGATCCACAACGAGCTGGGAGTCTCCCTGGAGTTCCAGGCTCTTGAATCCTAGCTCGACAGCGATGTGGAGCCCGTTGACGAGTGCCTCGTACTCCGCTACGTTGTTGGAGGCAGCGAAGTGTAGCTGCAACAAATACTTGAGTCTGACCCCGAGGGGTGAGACGAAAATTATGCCTGCGCCGGCACCATTCTTCATCATCGACCCATCGAAGTACATGACCCAACATTCTTTCTGAGTCGGTAGCAGCGGCAGTTGTGTTTCGGTCCACTCTGCCATGAAGTCCGCCAACACCTGCGACTTAATCGCCTTGCGAGGCGCATAGGTGATGCCGTCCCCCATGAGCTCGATTGCCCACTTAGCGATTCTCCCCGTGGTTTCCCGATTCTGAATCACCTCCCCGAGGGGGAAGGATGACACCACAGTCATGGAATGCGATTCGAAGTAGTGCCGCAACTTACGCCGAGCAAGGATGATCGCGTACACCAGCTTCTGGATCTGAGGGTAGCGTGTCTTAGTTTCGGACAAGACCTCCTGATGAAGTAGACCGGCCGCTGTACCGGTAACGCGTGCCCTTCTTCTTGCCGTTCTACGACGATCGCTACACTCACAACTTGGTTAGTAGCAGCGACATATAGCAAGAGATTCTCCTCTTTCATTGGGGGCACAAGAACCGATGCTTTTCAAAGCAGAGCCTTAAACCTTTCGAGGGCTTCCCAGGCCTTGGTGGTCTAGGTAAAGTGCTCACTTTTCTTTAGGAACCGATACAAGGGAAGTCCCTTCTCGCCAATCCTTGAAATGAATCGACTCAAGGCCGCGAGACATCTCATGAGCTTTTGCACACCCTTGAGGTTCCGAATTGGACCCATCTGTGTGATGGCCGATATCTTTTTCGGGTTGGCTTCGATGCCACGTTCGGAAACGATGCACCCAAGGAGCATGCCCCGAGGGACCCCGAAAACGCACTTCTTGGGGTTTAGCTTTATGTTTCGCTTCTTGAGGCATTCGAACGCCTCATCTAGGTTGGCTACCAAGTCGTCCGCCTTCCTAGATTTTATCACTATATCGTCTATGTAAGCCTCAACGGTTCACACGATGAGGTCCCCAAAAACTTTGAGCATGCAACGCTGGTAAGTCGCGCCCGTGTTTTTGTGGCCAAATGGCATGGTTACGTAACAATATGTGCTAAAGGAAGTGATGAAAGAAGTCACTAATTCGTCGGACTCTTTCATGCGAATCTGATGGTAGCCAGAATATGCATCAAGAAAGCAAAATCGTTCACAGCCAGCGGTGGAATCAACTATTTGATCAATGCGAGGTAATGGAAATGGATACTTAGGACAAGCTTTATTTGAACTAGTGTAATCAATACACATTCTCCATTTTTCATTTTTCTTCTTAATCAAAACCGGATTAGCTAACCACTCTGGATGGAAGACCTCCTTGATGAATCCAGCCGCCAAAAGCTTCTGCACCTCCTCCCCGATGGCCCAGCGCTTCTCCTCGTCGAATCGGCGCAGGCGCTGCTTCACCGGCTTGGACCCGGCCCAGATGTCCAAGGAGTGCTCGGTGACCTCCCTCGGGATGCCTGGCATATCCGAGGGACTCCAAGCAAACACATCGGCGTGCTTGCAGAGGAAGTCGACAAGCACGGCCTCCTATTTCGGGTCGAGGGTGGTGCTGATCTTCAGCACCTTGCCGTCGGAGGAGCTTGGGTTGAGGGGCACCTCCTTCACCCCCTCTACGGGCTCAAAGGTGCCCGTGGCCTTCTTGGGGTCGGGGACCTCCTTTGCCATCTTCTCGAGGTTGGCAATGAGGGCCTCAGACTCTACCAGCGCGCCGGCGTATTCGCAGCACTCGACGTCGCACTGGTACGCGTGCTGTTAAGAAGCGCCGATGGTGATCACCCCCTTTGGCCCCGACATCTTGAGCTTGAGGTAGGTGTAGTTCGGGACCTCCATGAATTTGGCATAGCATGACCTCCCGAGGATGGCGTGGTAGGTGCCGCGGAAGCCCACCACTTCAAACGTCAGGACTTCCTTCCTGAAGTTGTCAGGAGTCCCGAAGTAGACGGGCAAGTCGATCTGCCCGAGGGGTTGCACGATCTTCCCGGGCGCTATCCCGTGGAACGGGGACGTCGTGGCCCGGAGGAGCGAGCGGCTGATCCCCATCGAGTCAAGGGTCTCAGCGTAGAGGATGTTGAGGCCACTTCCTCCGTCCATGAGGACTTTGGTGAGCCTTGTGTTGCCGACGATGGGGCCGACAACGAGCGGTGCCACGGCGACGGGACGTAGCCCGGGTGATCGTCCCGGCTGAAGGTGATGGCGTCGAGGGACCAGTCGAGGAAACATGGTGTTGCTGGTCCGACGGAGTAGACCTCCCGACGCTCACGCTTTCGCTGTCGCGGCGTTGGAGCAGTCCCGGGCTCGCTGAAGATCATGAGGCACTTGTCGACAGGCGGGAACTCATCATCCTTCCCGTCCTTGTCCTCCTGGCCGTTTGCGGGCTTTTTGCCGGCGTCGTCCTTGAACGCCTGCCGGCCTTTGTGCTTCTTGAGCATCACACACTGCCCAAGCGTGTGATGCACCGAACCCTGGTGGTAAGGGCATGGTTTGTTGAGCATCTCATCGAAACGGCCCCGAGGGGGCCGTGCCCCCTTGGGCTCGGTGGTTGCCCTGAGGGAGTCGTTGCAGAGGGTGGCCTTTCTCTCCCCATCTTCTTCTTGCTGTTTGGGGCTCGGGAGAAGGTGCCCTCGGGGGCCTCCTCCTTCCGTTTTCCCTTAGGGTCGGAGAAGAGGGCTCCCACCACCTCGTCCCTCGAGGCTTAGCTGGTTGCAATCTTCATGAGCTCGGAGACGCTGGTGGGGCTCTGACGTCCCAGCTCACGAACGAGCTCTTTGCAGGAAGTTCCTGCAGCGAATGCTCCGACGACGTCGGAGTCAGCGACCTGGGGCAGCTCATTGTACTACTTGGAGAATCGCCGGATGTAGTCCCTGAGGGACTCGCTTGGCTTCTGTTTGCAGCTTCTGAGATCCCAGGAATTGCTAGGGCGCACGTATGTGCCCTGGAAGTTCCCTACGAAGATCTTGACCAGATCGCTCCAGTCAAAGATCATTCGCGGGGGGAGATGCTCCAGCCAGGCTCTTGCAGAGTCAGCGAGGGACAAGGGTAGGTTGCGGATGATGATGAGATCAACCTGCGTTCCACCAAACTAGCACACAAGACGATAGTCCGCTAGCCACAGTTCGGGGTTGGTTTCCCTCGAATACTAGGCTATGTTGGCCGGCTGTCGGAACCGGGGCGGGAATCTGGCCCTTCGGATGGCCTCGCTGAAGACGCGAGGACCCGGGGGCTTGGGTGAGGGCTCGCGGTCCTCGTCGGAGTCGTATTGCCTGCCCCGATGGACGTTGTAGCCTCGTGCGGCTCCATCGGTCTTCCGCCGACTACTGGCTTGAAGGATGGCTCGAACGTCGACGTCCTTGCCAAGCCAATGGTGAACCGACGGGGCCCTCGAGACCTCGGGATGCACCGAAGTCTCTCGCTCATGGCGTGCCGTACCGCCACGTTCTTGACTTTCAGCGCCACGATGACGTGACGTTGAACTCTCCGCCTGGAGGACAGCTGCGTCCTCCAGGAGATCCTTGAGCTGGTTCCTGAGCTGTCGTGCCTCCTTGGTGAAGGGCTCGGGCATGCTCCGGAGCAGCATTGCTGCCTCCGTGAGCTTGCGGCTTGCTCGAGGCGGGGCTCCTGGTGTCCCGGATCCATCATCGGCGATAATACGACGAGCTGCTTGTTGACACTTCTTAGCGCAACCACCGGAGACAGGGTGTTAGGCTATCTCTGATAACGGCGCCAGAAGTGCCTGAGGGGTATTTCTTATGTCTATTGGATAATTCCGCAAGCGCACAGAATATACCGCTGTAGCACTTCACCCCGGAGTATTACAAGATATCGTTATTTATTTTATCCCAAGGGAAAGCGGTTGCTAGGAATAATTAAAAAAAAGAAAGAGAGATCCTTAAGTCTATACCAACTTAGTACCAGTTAGTGGTAGGGGGTAAATCGATAGGTAGAGGAAAAGGTAATGACACCAACACGCAACAAGTATTAAGATAACTAAAAGATAACTAGTAGAGTATAGCTAGGTGGGAGGACAACGAGTGAATATAAGACTCCTATGACACTTACTTTACTCTTGTGACTTACCCTATCAAATAGATGACTTATATTAAGATAGTACCTTACTACCGGTGTGCAGGGGTAGTGCAAGATAATAGAGGACAAAACCTCTACCCGAAGCGCCTACACTCTTATGGGAGCCTACCTTTTAAGAACTTGCCTAAAACACGTGGAGAGATACTAAGACTAGACAGGGCTGTCACCACCTGCTAGCACCAACAAACAATCCGTGCGACAAGCGGTAATCAAAGGAAAGATCTAGTCTAAGCACTACGCTTACACTAAGTCTCACTATTCTAGCTGCGTACCAACAACTAGAACACCCTATGATAGGCGATGAACTAACACACGTTGAGTTGGGACAAGATCACTATCAAGTATAAGACAACTATAGAAGAAGACAAGACACAACAATACTATAAAGAATAGTAAAGGCTAAGTAAGAACTTAGTAAAGTAAAGTAAAGATAATATATATTGATAAGAATAAAGTCTTACAGAAGGAAAGGTACAAGAGCTATACCAGACTCTCCAGCAGACGACTCCGAAGACTCCGAGCGTAGCTCGACTCGACTCTAACTCCCACACTAGACTAATACTATTACTAAAGAGTAGAACTTCACTCTAGCTTGCTTCTTGTGTTGTATGGTGTGTCTTGAAGAGGAGTGGGCAGCCTCTATATATAGGGGAGAGCAAGGGCGTGCCACGTCAACGATCCGCGTGCTCCATGCCTCTCCACCCTTGGATGAACCGACCTCATTACCTCCATAAGATGGACGGTTCTGGGCAATTCATCACGTGGGCAGCATGTAGGAAGGCAGAGGAGGCCAACCGACCTGGCTGGGCACCAGGGGGGTTCGGCCGACCCCCCTATGACTGGTGGGCCCAGCCAGGAGCTTCTAGAAGGAGTCCCCACCAGTCAGTGATGGTGTAGGTGGCTTGGTTCCCCTTTTGGTGGTTCGGCCGACCCACCCCTGGTGGGTGGGTCCCACCACCATGGCCCCCATCTGTCATAGACTCTTCCTATGTGTTGGTTCTGTCTTTATTGCTTCGTTTCATGACTCAATCCATGTGCCTTTGGTCTCCACCGTTGACCGTTTCATGCAGGAAATTTGCAACAGCGAGCAATCAGCTGATGACTGGAGGGGCGAGATAGCAGGTTACCTGGCAAATCCTTGACAACGGGTCAACAGAAAGCTAAGGTACAAAACCACCAAGTACGTGTTGTTGGATGGTCAGTTGTATTACAAGACTGTTGAAGGAGTGCTGCTCAAATGCCTGGGACAGAGGAATCAGTGAAGCTGATGAGTGAAGTACACGATGGAGTCTGCGGTGCACATCAATCGGCTCACAAGATAAAGTGGATCATCAGGAGGACTGGTTACTATTGGCCTACGATGCTGGAAGATTGTTTCAAATATTATAAAGGGTGTCAAGAATGCCAGAAGTTCGGGAATATACAGAAGTCTCCAGCCTCTGCTATGAATCCTATAATCAAGCCATGGCCGTTTAGAGGATGGGGTATTGATCTAATCGGCCAAATCTACCCACCATCGAGCAAGGGTCACAAATGGATCCTGGTGTCGACTGATTACTTCACCAAGTGGGTAGAAGCCATTCCTTTGAGGAACGCCACTTCAGCTGACGTGATCGAATTTGTAAAGGAGCACATTATTTACAGGTTTGGCATACCTCAGACGATCACAACTGATCAGGGGACAATGTTCACTTCAGAGGAGTTTATGACCTTTGCCGACGACATGGGCATCAAGATTTATAATTCATCGCCGTATTATGCCCAGGCCAACGGACAAGCAGAAGCCTCCAATAAAATTTTGATCAAGGTCATCAAGAAAAAGATTGAGCAGAACCCCAGAAAATGGTATTTGCATCTGAGCGAGGCGCTATGGGCATATCGCATGTCACAACATGGATCGATCAAAGCTTCACCTTATGAGCTAGTCTATGGACACGCTGCTGTCCTGCCATTGGAGATTCAGTCTGAGACACAGCGCGTCACGTTGCAAAACAAGCTTACAGCCGGTGAATACAAAGACATTATGATGGACAGTCTAGAAGATTTGCACTGTCATCAGCTTAGGGCTTTGGAATACATTGAAAGGAACAAGGTACGGGTGGCCAAGTATTATAACACTAAGGTAAGAAGCAAGAGCTTCACCGAATCAGAGCTAGTATGGAAGGTCATTCTGCCTATTGGTACGAAAGATAGCCGATTCGGTAAGTGGTCGCCAAACTGGGAAGGCCCGTATCGTGTGGTTGAATGTGCCCCGGGTAATGCTTACATCCTTGAGGATTTAGAAGGACAGAGACTCGCCAGGGCCATCAACGGTAAGCATCTGAAGAAATACTACCCTAGCATCCCAGTTGGGGGGTGATAGGCGATTCATGTGAATATGGCTCTAACAGCCGATGCCGTGCAAGCGGGTCGCCTTCAGGACAAAAATGGCCGACATCGTAGTAACGAGTCGCCCTTAGCACAAAAATGAAATACCCTCGATGGGGTGTAACAGCCGATGCGATAAGCATCGCCTTTAGTCTAAAAAAAGAAAAAAATAATAAAGGAAAATATATATGTATCCGGGCACATATGAAAATCGGATTGATGCTTTTTGAAGGAAGTTTCATTTCTGATTGTGCTTACAGGAGCCCTATTACATTCTAATCATGCGTGGCTCTGTCTATGATGTCCTGGGCGTCGGTGACAGCCACGACCTCGTCGGCGTGCGGGAAGAAGTTCGCCAGTTGGGCGCTGGCCTCCTCCATATTCTGGCCCTCCGGGAACCCGGGCTCGACGGCCTCCAGAGCAATGCCAGAGCAGAGTCGCGCGGCTGTGAGAGCCCCAGCGGCGCCGTGACGAACGCCGGCTATGGCCACCTGGGAGACGCGGTGGTGAACATCCAGGAGCCGCTCCGCCTGCGTGTTGCCACGGGCATTGACGGCATTGGCGGCGGCCTCGGCGGCCACACACAACTCTTCAAGCTGCGCGGTCAGGGCTGCAAAAGAAAGAGGTGTCAGCATGAAGGTGATCGTCAGCGCGCCACAATTAAAGATGTTACCGGCCACTGCAGCATCCGATTCGGCGAGTTGGGCTTGCACCCTGGCCACCTCGGTTTCGGCGGCCTTAAGGGCAGCGGCTTGGGCTTCGGTGACGCCCTGCAGCCGGCCATTCTCCTTTGTAGCCTCTAAGTAGAGGTTATGGTACTCCACCATCTGGTGATGGAATCGGCGACCGTCGGCGGCGGTGTAGGACCCGTCAGAAGACCCCGATTCTGATCCAGCGCTCGGGGCCGGGTCTCGAGGGGGTTCCTGAGGAGGCGCAATTCTGAGAGGCCGAGTGTCCATGCCAATCGGTGCTCTCGGTGGGAAAGGAATCACGCGGGCCTGACTGAAGGTTGACAAAGAAGCAGATGTGTCAGAATCGAAAGAAAACCAATGTCTTGGGTACAGACTGATTTACCTGCTGTAGATGGCTGACTGTCGGGGCGTCACCCAGCGACGACGGCCGTGATGCGGGTCAGCAGCGACATCCGCACCAGCGGTAGCTCCAGCGGCTGCAGGGACGGCTTGAGACGGCCCGGCACCGGTTCCCGAACCTCCGACGCCAGCAGTTCCCGCATCGCTGCACAAGACGGTGATGGTCAGATTAGATCAGGTCAATGTATCAAGAAGTGAGCAGCAGCCTTACCCTAACCAGGCTCGCAGGTGATGCCTCCGTTCACCCACGGCTCGCAGGCTCCGGGTGAAGTTGTCACCTTCGGCGGAACTCGAGGCCGGCCGCTTGCCGTGGTTTTCGTCGCTAGCCATGGATTTGGTTTTGGGGGATTTTGTTTTCTCTGATCTGAGGAGAGGAGGCCGGATGAGCAAAGGCTTTGATGTTGCGGTTGCTCGCTCAGGCCGGGCGTGTATTTATAAAGATGAGGGCATCGAGACGGTTTCCTCCTCGGAAGGCGAGACGACGCGGCGGATTTTAGGTTGCGGTTAATCCGCGTTTCTTCAATCTGGAATAGTTGCCAGATCAAGGAGACGAAGCGCCGCCATCAGTGGTCGCACACTGATCGGGTCTTCGGGTCAGGCTGCCTAGCCGATCCTATTGTGAGTGCCCACAAGCCGATTCGTAGTGAATCAGGCTGAGGGGTTAACTCTAAGGGAAAGCAGAACAAAGCCGATGCTAAGACACAGGCCCGTAAGCCGATTCGTATGTAGAACGGATCAGGCCGAGTAAACGATTCTAAGGTACAATGCAAGCCTGAGAGCCGATTCGCATGCAGAAACGTATTAGACCGAACAAGTCCCTTCGAAACAGGACGAAGCCGATATTAAGGTATGAATCCAAAGGCAGATCAGGCTAGATGTTCAAACTCAGGGTGAAACAGCACGAAGACAAAGTTGCAAATAGAAAAGAACATGCCAAGTAGTACACCCATCATGTTACAAAGTCAATAAAGATCGGATCAGTTCCACTAATTCAGCACGGAGCGCATGTCCAGCCTGCAACAATTGTTGATCTCGGTTTTCAGTGGACTGCAAGAGATCCAGGCGTTGGCATGTCTTCCTGCCTGCAACGACCAAGCTGCTGATTTCCTTCTTTTTCTGGGAGAGCTCGATCGTGCTGGTGGAAATAGTGATTTCGTGCTCGCTGATGGCCGACTCAACTGCTTCCAGTTCTTTTCTCAGCTGGTCTCGTCTCGTTTTCAATGTTTCCAGTTCTGTTTCAGCTGTGTTGATTGAGGATTTGAGCAGCCTGGCTCGATCGGCTAATCCGGTGGCCTCTTGTCTGTTGGCCGATTTATTGCTCCTCAGCTGTTCAAGCTCTGCCAGGTTTCCATGAGCAATGATAATCCCTCATGCTGTAACTTTAAGATCACCGAGTCTCTGTAGGGATTTCAAGGCTGTCAGATTGGGTTGCTGCTGGACAAGTTCGATTATTTGATCAACCAGTCCGGGATTGGAGGCCAGAGCAACTAGATCACCCTCTAGGTAGGGTAGAAGTGCACTCAGCCGATTGTTGAAATCTAGCTCTGAAAGCTTCTCGGAGGAAGAGGCGAGTTCGTCTCTATCACAGAATTCTTCTATGTCAAATGAATAGCCGGGAGACGAAGGCTTCGGTACCTGCAATACATACATTCTCTCATCAGAAAAGGTATAATATAGATTAATTGTTTTCTGGCAGAGACATGATACCTGAATGAGGCCTGAGGGCTACAGGGTTGATGCCGATGTTGCTCGTTCGACTAAGGCAGTTTTGTCTCTTGCGGCATGCGGATCCTCAGCTGTCATTGTCTCGGGCAGATGGGTTTCTGCAAACCAGAAGTAAGAGAAGTATGGAAGCAAGGATAATTGCTAACAGCCGAATAGGAGTTACCTAGATTCCTCTCAGGGGGAGACTCCTCTTCTTCAAGGTTCGCCCAGACTTCGTCAGAAGGGCTGTTCGGCTGTATTTTTGAAAAGAAGATTTGGTCAATCAGAGCATCTGCGTCGAGGAGAGAAAAGCCCAAACGAGTAGTACCTGAGTTTTGGCTCCTTCTTCCTGGATTCCTTCTCCTTGAGTAGCTGACTCTTCATGGCCAGTGGATTCTGGTGATTCTTCGGCCGGTTTCTCTCCTGAGGTATCTTGAATCGGCTTGGGTTTCACCTGGTAAAAGCCGATTTAGGGATCGGAACATACTGCAGTAAAGGAAGGTCGATGCCAGTTCTGGATACCTGAACTTTTCTTATCGAACGACGTTTCTTGGGTGCTTGCTTTTGAAGCTGAGATGCAGCTGGTCATTTGGAGGCAGAAGGGGGTGTCAGTATAACAGGGCCTGACATTAGTTGTCGCAGCGTCGATGCTCGAGAACCTAGCCTTGCTGTCGGACAAGGGGGATAGTATTCCACTCGCTCTGGTGGATTGGACGATGAGTCCTGCGAGAAACATTTGTTAGGTAACATGTTTGACTAAGGCCGTTTTTATTGGAATCGGCTGAGAACACTTACTGCTCTGCACTTGTCATGGACAGTCTGGCAGAACAGGTGAGCGTGCCATCGCTGCCACCAGTCATTAAAACTCTGATGGGTGATACAGACTTGATTCCATGGCTTCGGCGAGAATGTGGGCAGATTTGCTCCAAGTTGAAAAATTCTGCTAGACTGCAGGAGCTCTGTAATGTTCTCCCTGAGTTTCAAGGTATTCAAAAAAGGGAGCCGAGGGGGCAATTGGCCAAAGCCTAGCTATCTCGCTGCTATGTTTGGGTGATAAAATTCATAAGAGGGATAGCTAGTTGGCTTGCCGCTTGCGCTCCGAAGGTGTTTGAAGTCTACAGGCAAGGCACAGGGTTTTATGATTGCATTCAAGATTCTGGTAGCCTCATCATCAGAGCACCCGTTGTTGAACTTGAAGCTGGAGGGCACTGGAAATTCATCTTCATCCTCGTAGAGGACCCAGGTAGTAACCTTTGGTCCCAAGCCCCTGTATAGTGTTTCCAGCATATTGCCCTCTGTAGTTGGGATGGTTATGGCAGAAGCAGCTTCACCATAACTTTGATAGCCTCTGGTTTTTGGATCCTCTTCCTCTGAGTACTCAGTGGATGGAAAGCTGAGGCCCTGGAGTTGTGTTCTTACCAGCTTGTGCAGATATAGGTTGAGCCACAACTGTACTAGCCACCAAGGGCCTGCTATGCATTGTACTTCTTCACCTATGATCAAGGAGCTGAACACCTGGTTCATATGCCTGTATGCTGCACCCAACAGGAGTTTGCCCAGGGGGATGGAGTGCCCTTGAGCCAGTTTCTCTGCCAAGACCCGACAAGGGTATGCTGGTCCGGCAGTGGCACCACAGAACACGAACCACTCAAGCCACATGGTCAAAAACGCGACGTGTTCTTTCTCGCTGATGGAAGAGGAGGTTTTCTGGTGGTGTTGAACATAGCCACTCCACCCTTTGTATGTGTCCAGCTTTGGGAAGTATGGGTCTTTCTTGCCACTGGTGCAGAGATCCCAGAAGTTATATGATCCAGTGATTTGAAGCCCGGTGAGCATATGGATATCGCCCAGGGTAATGGTTTTTGGACCGTCTCCGAATACAAAAGCATTCAGGGAGTTGGACCAAAAATGACTGGCGGCTATCAGGAGCGGCTCATTCTTTGCCATCTCAGATAATGATAGATCAAGACATTGGCTCAGATGGCGCATCTCCCAGTCCGCGCGTTTCTTCGCCGCGACGCGGCGGAACTAGTTCCTTCATCCAGCAGGTATGCTCGGCCAGTTTCTGAAGGACTTGGCCCAAGAGGAGGCGCCCATCATGGAGCTTCGGAATCGGAACTGGTTAGTTTCTTGAACGATGAAATCTTTGGGGATTGGATCGCCCATCGGACCCAGGTAGTAGGTGTTGGGGATGTCCATCAACGGAATCAGAATATCGTTCCTCAGTGCCTGGATTTGAAACTCGTATTCAATAAGGTTGAAGGGGGATTCACAAATCAGGAGGTGGATCGATGAAATTGATACCTTAGGGACCTCGGAAGGAGTCGCCATTAGCTCAGGGGTGGCTTGACGGCGGCGGATTGAAGCCCGTGGCGGAAATTGCGATGGTTTAGGGTTTCGTTTTGGTGCGAAAGTTTGAAGCGCCGAGAGGGAAGCTGCAGTTTGACTATTTGAAGGCTCAAGCGCTAATTTCGGAATAAACCCGTTTATTCCAAAATTGGGGGGCATGTGTTAACACCAAATTTTGGGCTGGGAGCCGATAGCCGATACCAGAGGAAGATAGCCGATCTCGTAAGCAGATTCCGTCCAGCGGAAGGAAGAAAATAGCCGATTGCACGGTGAATCGGTTATCGGGCCAAGGTGACAGGAGGCGCGCAGCGTCAGTATTGATGACGTCATCCAGAGTCCGCACCGCCAGGATGCGATCACGGTCGGAGTCCGTTATGGAAAGGGAAGGACGGACTCCAAGTTACCTTAGATATAGGATAGTTTGTTAGTTTCCTTATCTATTGATGAGTTGTAATTCGACTAGGACTCTATCTACGCTCAGGGTATAAATATAAGCCCTCAGCCATTGAACAAAACACAACAACATCAATACAACACAACTTTCAGCTCCGGCCAACAAACCCTAGAGTCAGTCGAGTCCGGCGAGTTACTTCATCCAGGCTGGGTGTCATCCGGTGGACGCAGCCTTGCTTGTAAGTATCGTCAACCCCCTGTTAAACTATGTCTTTTTAGCGTCATCCGGTGGACGTGGAACCATGGCGGACCAGGGTCCTTGCTAAGCTCTATTTCTTTGGCGTCATCCGGTGGACGCGGGAAGCATAGTGAGTCAAGGATGATTCACGCTGGTTTACCCAATCAATCTGTGTTAACCGTCATCCGGTGGACGAGATGCAGATTAGGACGGTTTTCACGCGCGGATTAGTTATCGATTCGTGTTCGTTTACTTGATTAATCTATTAGTTAATGTCATCCGGTAGACAGGCTATAGACTAAGATAGTTTGCACGCATGGATTAGTTATCGGCTCTAGTTAAATATGGCAATTTAGTTAGATTCATTAAGTTATCGGTATTGTTTGTCTAAGTTGATTTACCTTATTATAACAATATCTCTGCCCGATCAAGATTGATAGATTTGGCATTAGATTTACTTGAATCTGATCATCGTTTATGCTTTCTTATGTTACCATGATGATCGGTTCCATGCTCACATCGGCTAATTCCCTATCAATCTTGTTCGTTACATGTTGTGCGTTCGGTTCTAGTCGAGACATAAGTGGTTCTGAGTTTATCGTAAGTTTTATTCTCGTGTCCCTGTTTAAGTTAAACTGAGTGTCATCCGGTGGGACAGGTTTAACCTGAACAAGGTTCGCTAGATTAGACTTACTTTAATCTGAGGTCTATTTATGACTATGCTAGCATT
Source organism: Eremochloa ophiuroides (assembly GCA_038502445.1). NCBI lineage: Eukaryota > Viridiplantae > Streptophyta > Magnoliopsida > Poales > Poaceae > Eremochloa > Eremochloa ophiuroides. The sequence goes on from JAHLJS010000006.1 coordinate 62,960,233, forward strand.
CGATCGTGCTTCATGGACCCTGCATCGGCTAAAAAGCCGATTCAATCGTGCTTTCATGAATAGATCGTGCATATAGACTTATTTGGATATCAAACGATCTAACTTTGTTTGCTGGGTTTGTCGAAGCCCGCTGGCCGTTAGACCAGGTGAAAGCAGACTTGGTGAACTTAGCGAAGAGGATTTACTAAAGCCGCCAGCCTTCTAGACAAGCTTTAGCAGATCTCTGCTTGTTTGATGTACAGATCAGATCTGTACACGTGATCTATTTTCTTTTATACACATTAACTGAATTAGATCGGCTAGCACGTTATTATCTTCATATGAGTATCCTGATAGCCGTTTTACTTCATTATTATACTATCGGTTCATAACATGACGGAATCGGCTTTCTAGTCGATCTCCGATTATACTGGCTCTTTGAGCCGTACAGTTGGAACTATCTGGACTCACCAGTTAGTTCCACCTTGGGTTACTGATTATTATCTGTTTCCTTGTCAATTGCAGGTCAAATTGACTAGCACGTTTGGGTGTTACCGACACTCTCAGACCGGGTTCGAAGCTAGCTGGATCTGCGAGAGCTCTACTGCTTTCAAGGGTCGTTTCCGACTTCGCTGGTGTGTTGGGCTTAGGGAACCACTTTTTGCGCCAACACTACCCTGCTTCTCTTCCTTCCTTCCTCCTCCACCCCTTCCTTAGGAATCTAAATACAAATTGGATATCTCCAATAGAGCCAACTCAAACTCGGCTGTAGCCACCGAAACTATGAGGGACAGATGGAACTCAAACCCGAGTCGCCCTAGGAATCACAGCAGGGAAATTGAAGACAAATTCGATGTCTCCAGGCATTCCAGCTCAAGCTCAGTTGTCTACCACAGATTTCAAAATCTCTAGACGTGCCAGCTAAAGCACGGCTGTAACCAAACAGGATGAAGCGTACCAGCACACGCTCTGTCGTTGAAGGCGGTGCGCCGGAGTCAGAGCGGATGAAGAGCGACGCTCAGCAGGGTGACAGCGCCATTCGCACACCGCAGGCTGGAGCTCGGCGAAGATGACGACGACGAGATGCGGCCGCTGGGGACGACACTCAGCTGGGTGACAGTGCCGTTCGCGCGAGCTCGGCGAAGACGACGACGACGAGGTGTGGCCGCTAGGCTGGTGCCGCTACGCCGGCGCTGCACCAGGAGGCATTTGATGGAGCTGGGCCGCTACATCCGCCCGCTCAAGGCTGCCGCACCGGAGGAGCGCGGGCGAGCGTGGAGGACACGGAGGAGCGCCGCCTAGAAGCACCGAAACAGAGGACAGGGCGCACTCACAGAAGAAGACACGGGCGGCGGCGCGCCTATTGACGGGCGGCGGCGCGGCGCGAGACGAGCGGCCGATGCACAAACGCAAGCAGGGGAGCACGCGCGTGCAGGCGGCAGCGGAGCACGGCGGCCTGCGCGGAAACCGGTGAGGGAAGTGGGGGAAAGTAGAGAAGGGGATGGAGAGATGGAGCTATGCAGAGCCGAGGAAAGGAAACGGCGAGAAGCAGCGAGGAGCGCCCCAAGCTCCGGGAGCGATGTGGAGGACCGGCGCGGGATGCGGGGCGATGAGAGATGTGGCGGGGAGCGACAGCGGAGGCTCGCCTCCACTAACCGGCTCGATTCGCCAAGAGGCGCCGAGAACAGACTGCTGACACCAGAAGTGGCAAACAGATATACCGCAAGCGTACGGTAGTCAATGTAGCCTTCACCGGGAGTATTCCAGGTATCGTATTTTTCACAGGGAACGTGAAGTGTTCTAACTAGGTTCAAGACCGTCCAGTGATGAGACAAATGATCTATGATAGCTAGGTAGAGAGGTTCCTATGTAGCAAAAGATATTTGGTTTTGGTGTTCTAAGTATAAAGAGCTTAGTTAGCTCCTCCCTTCACAAGAGGCGACATGCGAAACAGAAGGAGACAAAACCCCTACCCGAGGCGGCTGTACTATTGTCTTGATGCCTTGCCGTTTTAATAACTTGTCTTACACACGTGGTGGAATACGAAGACCAGACAAGGCTGTCACCACTTGCTGGCTACCACAAACAATCCGTACGACAAGCGGCCTACACTGGCAAGTTATAGTCTAGAAACCGCGTCTACACTACACTTACTACTCTAACCTTCGCGAAAGACTAGAGCACTTCACTAAGTAAAGCAATGTACGGGTGAAGACAATATATACTTAAAATACCAAAACCAGAATATCAAATACTTAGAAGGACTCGGATGTAAGACTTACTTGAAGATTCGCATCCGCTGAGGTACACCTTGGAGAAGATTCCCGACAGGCCCGGGGCTTTCTCCTAAAGACTTCCCTCACTCTCTCCCAACTAGCATAGCACTACAGCAGAGCTAAGCTACTACATAGTGTTTTCTCCTTTGAATCATGCTCTAAAGTGAAGGCCTATGGGGGGTATTTATAGGGGGATGAAGGGCAGCGCCACGTCAGCGATCCGCGTGACCTCCAGCATGCACCGTTGGATCAACCGCCATATAACCGCCTTAGGATCAAGGGTGGAGGATTTCCAGCACATGTTCAACATGAGCACGGCGATGGAGGTTTAACCGACCTGGCTGGGCCCAAGGAGGGGTTCGGCCGACCCCCCTATGGCAGGTGGGCCCAGCCAGGGTCTTCTAGAAGGTCTCCCCAACACGCTGGAGTGCAGCTGAGCTTTGGGGCCCACAAAGTGGGGTTCGGCCGACCCACTTACTGACCTGTGGGCCAAGCCTGGTCTTCTAGAAGACATACCAAGCCGGTGGAGAGAAAGTAGGCCCAGGAGGCCACAATATGGGGGTCGGCCGAACCATCATTGGCAGGTGGGACCAGCCCTTGAGTGTGGGACCTCTTCTTGTGTCGATTGGTGAAAACAGGATGGCTGGTGGGCCCCATAAGTGGTTCGGGCGACCCCCCATGATGAGTGGGGCCATACTCATTCTTTGTGGGCCCTCTCCACCTTATTTAGAGTGAGTATGAGGTGGTGGGACCCCTTGATCACTTCGGTGGTTTCCCAACTTACATATGGAGCTTCCGAACACTGAAAATACCTGTTCTGAGTGCCTGCAACCAAATAATGACAAGTACATGTGGAACCAAGTTATTTGTACCTAAGTCACTATGTGCTTGGTGGTTTCCTTCCAGAAAGAATGTCTTGTTGACGGTTTTGATGGGGTAAAAATATGGTATAACTACCGTCAACAAGATCCCCCACACTTAAGTCTTTGCTCATCCTCGAGCAAAGGTTAAAGAGAGAGAATGATAAAATTTGATTATGACATGTTTAAGGTATTAGCAAACACAAAGGTTTACTCAAGACATATCTCATACAAGTGGGTTATGTAGTTTTGTCTGGCATATATCCTTCAGATGTTGAAAAATGGAACAGTTCTCAAAGTAAAGTCATCTTCCCATTTTCATGTCTTTAGCACTTAGAGTTTTTGATAATGGTTTTAAAAGAAAGCACATAGTTCATTCTTACTCCTCAAATAGTACTCTCAAATCACTCAGTAAGTATATGATTCCTCATCAAGGCATAGCATAAGATTGCCTTCTTTTGTTTTATCCTACATCTATCAGGCTTATGTGGGGCCCAGGTAGGGATAAACAAGATAGCATACTTGCATTGCATTTATTGTAAAGTCAAAACAAGGATCCAAGGAGAAGAATGTCATAATCCTAGATCAAGATGTGCAAGTGTGTGGCAGATGATGCAATCTAGTGCTCCTTTATTTGATAAGATCTCTCTCTACTTTATATTATTTGAGACATGGCTAGCATTTTTTCTCTTTTTTTTCTTCTTTTCAAAATAATGGACCTTCACGTGTCCACTTTTGTTGAATAAGGTAATGGACCTTCATGTGTCCACTTTTTTTTGATGTTTTTCACTTTGCATAGCCTTATGTCTCATCTACTAGATCAAACTTAGAGATATCTTGCAACCTTAAAGCATGGAGCATTTATTTGATGAAAATGAATGGCATGTTTTTTTGTGTACTTCTAGTGTAGAAGTAGCATGTGTATATGTGGCGTGTATGTGATCTTGATCTTGGGACTATGACATAATTCTCAACTAGGGTCAATAGGGTTTGACCGAACTCAACACAAGTACAAGTAGCATATATAGAAAGGGTTATGAATCATGGTATGAACAGTTATGGCTTTGGTAGGAAATTCATCACTATTGAGGAGTGAGTGAAACTATGGTTTTATGACATTTTTAGAAAATAAATCTCTAAGCACTTTGAATAGAAAAGGGATGAATCATGAGCTAAGAACTATATCACATTTGTCAACAACTAAGTCAATATGATATTCCTATCAAGATATGTGACCCACAAGTATAAGCATATGCAAGAATTAAACTTTGTGACGTTTTTACCCTTTAAATGTCATAAATCATGTCATATATTTTTTTTAGATGCAAGTCTTCTTGTTTTTATTTTTATTTTATTTTTTCTAAGGAAAGCAAATAAAAATTAAAAATGAAAGAACAGAGGGGAGTAGGAGTGGCAAACCAGTCAGGAAGCAAGTAGACGCTGGGTGAGTGCTGACTGGTGGGTCCAGAGGTCCCAGGTGGGGTCAGCCGACCCCACCATGGAGCTTCTGGCCACTCCGGCGATCGCCATTCGAATCCTCACCTTTGAAGGTGCTCCAGCACTTGTGTTTTCCTGTTTTGTGCACGTCGCCCAACCTGCCCTTAAAGGCTTCTTGGGACAGGTTTTGTCGAGCAGACGTGTCTTGTTGTGAATTTCATCGTAGTGCGTTCATAATTATTCCTGAGTGTGTTGGGGAGGTCACCAACCTTCCCCCACACTTGGCTTGCTGCATACTAGGTTAGAGAGACAAAGGAAATGTCAAATGCAGGGGCCCTGCTGGTGGCAACACACCAGCAGAACCAAAATTTTTATAGGCACAACTTACTAGGATAAAGATTGAATGAACATAGCTATGTGCCTAGCATATTTGTGAAGAGGTTTGAGATATCTAGGGAAAGAGGTCAAAGGAGGATGTCCTCATACCCCCATTTTGTTTTTGTTTCTAAGTGCAAACCATACTAAGGTCCTTCTTCAAAAATTTCTTCTCAAACAGTCATCCTCGAAGAGCCTTGACGGCTTCTTTGACATGGAGGATTATCCTTTCACCTCATGAAGTTTAGCTCCTCCCACAACTACTTCTCCTCTGAGGTGAATAGGGGAATAAAGCAACTTCCCTTGTTCAGCCCACCACCAATGCCCTTGTGGTTCTTCATGAAAGGTGGGCGTCGAAGGCATGTAGGGGCTGGAATACTCCATAGGGCTCAACCTCAAGCACCTTGACCTCCATGATGACCTCTAGGGTCTCGAAAAGTGATCTCTCGGATGGATTAAGGTCGAAGGAGGGTGCTGGAATGGTGAAGAATGGAAGTGGAAGGAAGAAGAAGGAGAGGAAGAGGTTTAGAAGACGAGTGCCAACATTTTCCTTTTCGAAATCGCTAGAAAACGTTGGGGGAACATTGGCACAACGTTTTGGAGTCGAAGGGTGGTGCCAGGTTGCCATGGGTGGTTCGGCCGACCCCAACGATGGGTCATATGGCTGTGGCAACTTCCCAACATGCTCCCCAAATGCTTCTCTAAACGTGACGATGTTGAGGGGTTGCAAAGTATGGTTCGGCCGAACCATAAAATTGCCCCAAATTTCTATCACGTCATCTACAAGAGCTCCTGAATATTGTTCCATTTTCCAAAATTTCAAATTCTGCCAAGTGTGGGTTGCCCAACCTGGGTTTGAATGGCCCAGTGCGACCACATTATGCATTTCTGAAAATTATATGGCTTGGCCTAATTTTGGTCCCAAGTGGTCACCGAATTTCGGCTGTCCACTTCTAATTTGGGGTTTTGGGGACCCGAGGTAAAGAAAGGATTTGCAGTTAACTAAGAACCTGTCTAGTGATCAAGCTATACAAACAACCAAAAAAGAAAGTAAGACATGCAAATTTTAATTATGTCAATTCATTATCAAGGATAAATTCTAACATGTCACCTTCTTCTTCAAAGGTTCATGATCAAGAAAAACTCTAAGAAGGTGGCCACTTACCTTAAAGATGATGAGTTGTAGCAGTGGTTCTCCTCAGTTGCATTGAAGTTCTCCTTGGCCAAACAACTTGACTTTTGACCATGAGGATCTCAATCTATCTCTTGAATGATCTTATGACTTACCCATAGAGATTTTGAGGCTCTTGCTACAGGGGTTAGTCCAAAAGTGCATCCAAGTTCCATGCAAGTATGTTTTGATTTAATAATCAAACTTAACACCATGTCATGTTTGATTAAGGTAGTCTATTTAACCTAAGCATCATGCTTAATTTAAAAAGACTATGGAGGTATGATCGATGCAACGATCAGTACATCCAAATCAAGGCATGCTAACATAGAAAAAGGAGGCATGATAGGATAAATAAGATTCATTCTACTAGAGACAATAGAGTGAATGGTGAAGACAAGAAGCATTTTTTATTATTATTTTATTGTAGAGGGTTGAAGACAAACATAAGAAGAATGCACTAAACAAGAGAAAGGAAAAGTGACAAACCAGTCAAGAAGGATGGCTCAACGTAGTGGAGGTTGACTGGTGGGCTGGGGTGTCCATTGTGGGGTCGGCCGACCCCACCTTGGAGATTCCAGCCTCTTTGGTTCTTTTCTTGGCATTCTTACCTCTAATGATGTGTTCATGCACTGATGCTTTTTGCTCGGGATGTCCATCAATGCCCAAATGTGTTTAAGGGGGTCAAATGACCCCCCTCACACTTGGTGTAAGGTGTGTCCTGAGTCATGGAAAATAGAGAAAACATCAAGTGCAGGGGTTCTGTTGGTGGCAACACACCAACAGAACCAAAAGTCTTGCTACCATACTCAAGTTAGGCACATAAGTTCAATTATGTTAATTTGAAGCCAACTTGTGGGGACCTAACTGCAAGAATTCATACCACTACGAATTTTGGAGAACTTATGATAAACAAAAGCATCTACAACCTCTATTGCAAAAGTTTTGGACACAAGAAGAGTGAAGGGGTTGTAGATCTCTTGTTGGGTAGTGGTAGAAAGAAAGATTGAGTCAGGAGATTTCTCAAATGAGCAAGGACTTGATGAGAGGATCGACGGATAACTTCCATGCCCTTTGATGAAATTCTCCGTCTCAAGGAGTGGGTGAGCGATTTTCTTCTCATGACATTCCAAATCCTCCTCAAGACTTGGATATGTCATGGTTGTTTGTGAAATCATCTTAAGCTCACCCCTTGGGTCATGAATAGGATTGGATTCTACCCTTGTGCTAAGAGATTGGGAAGACCAAACAGGTAGATATTCCTTGCCTATTCTATGACCAAGCTTCTCATTTCCAATGTCCTCCAAGATTCGCATGATTGGCCTCCCAATGAATGTGAGATGGAAAGAAAGTCCAGGAAGGTCAAAGATGTGAAAATCTAAGGAGATCTTTAGATCATCAATCACTATAGGTACGCCTTGAAGGACTCCTAAACAATCAAGGATTTGACCATTTGGGAGCCTAAGGTGTTTTTGGGATTGTAGCAGGTGATTCTTTGATGAACCTTGAACATGGAAGTGAGGATTGATGTTAATCCCAAGGCTAGGATCATAGCAAATTTTACTATAGATACCCATGACTTGACAAGCTATTCTCCTTACATGAGTGGGCATCTTAGTGATTTCATTAGAATCTTTGGTCTCTTCTAACCATTCTTGACTTACAACAGTGGGTGGATTCTACAACTGTTGTTGTTCCTCTTCTTGGTTAGATTTATGGGCCTGATGACTCTCATGCCTTGGGTGTCTTAATGAATCTCCAGAGTCAATGACCGGATCATCATAAGACTTTGAAGAAAGGACACAATTGGATGTATCGGGATCAAGGATGAGTTTAGAGATGGGTTCAAAGGACATAGCGGAAGTGGGCATAGAAGGGGAGAGTATAGATTTTGCTTGTAAGCATTTTGGTTCTCCTTCTATGGGCACAGTCAGCATTCATTTTGGAGGTTCATCCAAGATCCTAGATGTTTTCCTATGTGCCACATGGGAATTCGAGGCGTCAGATGATGCTAATTGGGGAGGTTTTTGAAGAGATCCCTTCTTGAGAGGTTTTGAATGATGTTTCTTAGGAGGACTCTTTTGGATAGGATAATTGTAGTCATTCCCAAAACTAGCAAGGTCAGATAGGAGATTAGCCTCGTAATCGAAGGAGCGATTTATATGATGAATTTCTTCCTCCCTCGATATTTGTGGTATTTGTGGTTCAGGATCGATGGCAGAATCATTGGATGAGACTGATTTTGATTCGGCTATTGGGATTTCTTTACGCTCGAGGATTAATTCCTTTTCTTCGTTAGGATGTTCATTACACCCTTGGGCGAGGGGAGTGTTTTCAAGGATTTTAGTAAGAAGTTTCTTCCCTTCACCAACGGTACAACGAAGGAATGCTCCTCCAGAAGATATATCAAGGAATTGTGCGGAATCTTTACTAAGACCGAGGTAAAAATGTTGTAACAAAGCTGGCTTGGTTATAGCAAGATCAGGACCAAGGGATACTAGATCTGTGAAATGGGCCCATGCCGCACCTTGAGTCTCCTTTTCCTTTTGCTTGAAGGTTAGGACCTCTAGTCAAAGACGAGCAACACGAGAGATAGGGAAGAAAGCTAAGCAGAATTTGGATTGAAGGCTTTTTCACTCTCCATGTGCACTCTCTACGTGTCGAGTATACCAATGTTTAGCTACCCCCGTCAAAGAGAACAGGAATAACTTCCATTTCAAGGTTTTTCGTGTCATGCCTTCAATTTGAAGACATGAACACAATTGCTCAAAATCACGTAAGTGAGAGTAGGGGTTTTCATCTTCTTCCCCAGCAAAAGATTATTCCTGAACCTTAGCTATGAAACTAGGGCGAAGCTCATAGCTAGGCGAAAGAATAGGATGGGATGATGGTGGTGGCTCCAAACTAGCACCATTTGGAGCGGCGAGATGAGATATGGGTGCTTGGTTCATGGTGTGGAAAGAATGAAAAGAAAAGAAAGATAAAAGAAGGGTAACTCAGACGACTCGATTCTAGTTAAGACAGCTACTGTTCCCCGGCAACGGCGCCAGAAAGCTTGTTGACACCAGAAGTGGCAAACGGATATACCGCAAGCGTACGGTAGTCAATGTAGCCTTCACCGGGAGTATTCTAGGTATCGTATTTTCCACAGGGAACGTGAAGTGTTCTAACTAGGTTCAAGACCGTCCAGTGATAAGACAAAGGATCTATGATAGCTAGGTAGAGAGGTTCCTATGTAGCAAAAGATATTTGGTTTTGGTGTTCTAAGTATAAAGAGCTTAGTCAGCTCCTCCCTTCACAAGAGGTGACAGGCGAAACAGTAGGAGACAAAACCCCTACCCGAGGCGGCTGTACTATTGTCTTGATGCCTTGCCATTTTAATAACTTGTCTTACACACGTGGTGGAATACGAAGACCAGACAAGGCTGTCACCACTTGCTGGCTACCACAAACAATCCGTGCGACAAGCAGCCTACACGGGCAAGATATAGTCTAGACACCGCGTCTACACTACACTTACTACTCTAACCTTCGCGAAAGACTAGAGCACTTCACTAAGTAAAGCAATGTACGGGTGAAGACAATATATACTTAAAATACCAAAACCAGAATATCAAATACTTAGAAGGACTCGGATGTAAGACTTACTTGAAGATTCGCATCCGTTGAGGTACACCTTGGAGAAGATTCCCGACAGGCCCGGGGCTTTCTCCTGAAGACTTCCCTCACTCTCTCCCAACTAGCACAGCACTACAGCAGAGCTAAGCTACTACATAGTGTTTCCTCCTTTGAATCATGCTCTAAAATGAAGGCCTATGGGGGGTATTTATAGGGGGATGAAGGGCAGCGCCACGTCAGCGATCCGCGTGACCTCCAGCATGCACCGTTGGATCAACCGCCATATAACCGCCTTAGAATCAAGGGTGGAGGATTTTCAGCACATGTTCAACATGAGGAAGGCGGTGGAGGTTCAACCAACCTGGCCAGGCCCAAGGAGGGGTTCGGCCGACCCCCCTATGGCAGGTGGGCCCAGCCAGGGTCTTCTAGAAGGTCTCCCCAACACGCTGGAGTGCAGCTGAGCTTTGGGGCCCACAAAGTGGGGTTCAGCTGACCCACTTACTGACCTATGGGCCAAGCCTGGTCTTCTAGAAGACATACCAAGTCGGTGGAGAGAAAGTAGGCCCGGGAGGCCACAATATGGGGGTCGGCCAAACCATCAATGGCAGGTGGGACCAGCCCGTGAGTGTGGGACCTCTTCTTGTGTTGATTGGTGTTGGCGGTCCTTAGCAACATAAATATAACATTATTTTAATACTAAAACAAATAGAGAATAGGGCTTTATCTAACCTTTCCACGAGTTTTGTTGTGCACCTAACTTACAGAGATAGCACGTGGAAATGCATCAAAATATTAAGGAAAACGCACTTCCAGGAAACGCATTCAGAAAAGGCGCAAATCAAGAATAAAAGAGAAAAGCCCATCAAAGCATCAAACGGGATCCATCCGTAACCGCGGGGGAGGCCCTGGCCCAGAGAGCAACCGACCACCCGAAGGCGGTGGCCAGTTGCCGCCTGTCAGGGACCGACCGCCCCCGGGGGCGGCCGCACCTCAGATGGCACTTCCTGGGCCCAGTTTTCAGCCACATGCTCAAGGCGGTTCTCTGAAGACGGTTTCACCTCCTACCATACTTAGAATGCCCAAACCGCCCTTGATCAACTATAAATAGATGTGCTTCACCCCCTCCAAGACACACCAACATTTGGAGCACTACACCTCATATTTCTTACTTGTTCTCTAGTTTAGTAGTAGTAGTAGAGCAAGGCAAATCTATCAAGGAGAGCTTGTCTCCTTGGAGGAATCAAGAACATCTTTGTATGAATACACATCAGTTTTCCTCTATGAGCAAGTTCTTATTTTATTTATATAGCAATGCATCTGAATTAGAGTATAGTTTTGTCCATATTATGATCATAACATGTAAACTAGTTCATAGTCTGTGTTATGTTCTTGATATGTTCATCAAAGTTCTTCATCGTTCATCAAATTAGTATGAATAGAGGAAGAACTAAGGATGGGATAATAGTTCGTTGTGCTGTCATGGCTGCTCCTAGCCGAGCCTGTCAATCCGAAGGGTTGGGGTCCCGGGGGGCTAGGAGTTGTTTCCAATTACACGAGCGTGGTGCTCGGGTATGCGGGAATCAGCGGATATGTCGGTACCCCACGGGCAGAGGGGTAGGTGGGCAGGTGGTGACAGCCCTGTCCATCCCTAGCATTCCCCCACGTTCGGGTATTGAGTAGGAGTTCGTAAAGTCTCTATCGACTGGCAGACCAGCTGCGGGGATCTCCCTATAATCCCAGACTTAGTTCTGATCCTAGTCTTATTAATTCGATGTAATTACTATTCGTTGCATAGCTGTATATGACCAATGACTGCTCTCGCAGTATTTCTTTATTCTTTATTTTATTTTTTATCCTTAAGGTTGCTCCGATGTGTGTGTCCACTATCTTATAAACATGTTTTAACCCCTGCCTATGCTATGCCTACCAATGCATCCAATAAGTGATCATGTTTATACCAAAAGCTAGATGGAATACATCATGCCCTCCTACGGGAAATTATAAATACGGCACCCTTGAATACTCACGGGTTGAAATGCTACAATGATAGTTCTGTGCGCTTGCAGAGTAATCTTATTCCTTATTGAGCTATCGATTGGCATACCTAAGTACCATTACTTAAGGATTGTAATTCTTGTGCACCCCATGGCGCCGTGTCACAGTTTTACATATCGTAAGTAATGACGATTAGAAAGGCCAATCCGGCACTTCTAACTGCTATTACCAGACTGTATTACCTAGGCCGGCGCCACTAGGGCCAAGGATTACCTTTCTGAAGTAATGGTGGTTGGGAATGCCAACAAGCATTTCTGGCGCCGTTGCTGGGGATGGACTTTTAGTCTATCTTTTGTAATGACGTTAAGAAATACCAACAATTGGTGAAAATAGGATGGCTGGTGGGCCCCATAAGTGGTTCGGGCGACCCCCCCCCATGATGAGTGGGGCCATCCTCCTTCCTTGTGGGCCCTCTCCACCTTCTTTAGAGTGAGTATGAGGTGGTGGAACCCCTTGATCACTTCGGTGGTTTCCCAACTTACATATGGAGCTTCCGAACACTGAAAATACCTGTTCTGAGTGCCTGCAACCAAATAATGACAAGTACATGTGGAACCAAGTTATTTGTATCTAAGTCACTATGTGTTTGGTGGTTTCCTTCCAGAAAGAATGTTTTGTTGACGGTTTTGATGGGGTAAAAATATGGTATAACTACCGTCAACACAGACTCGACAACGCGAGACAAGAGAACAAAGTATTGGGCCCCGTTAACTGACATGGCTAAGTCCTAGGGCAAAGAATGGCCCAGAATAGAAGAGAATTTTCTTTTTTTTTTTAGAAGTTAAGGCCCAGAATAGACAATGACGCGTAATAGACAGCCCATTTGGCCGTTTGTCTGTGGTAATCACATTCCTACTAGCAACGGGCCAGGCTTAGTTTAAGCGTGACTGCATGAACGTTGCTTCGAGGCCTTCGGGATCCTTGTTTGCTCGGAGGAAGTCCCCGCTTGCAACCACTATGTATGGCTCGTAAGAAGTTTTAGGAGCTTAAGCCGCTGTTTGTAAGCCCGGTATTTACTCCAAAATCATTATAAGTAGGAACCTTTTTTCTAAAACAGGCTGTATTACATGTTTGTATGACCGATGAGCCTAATAATTTTACACCTGTTTTGACACAAAACCGTTGGAAAAAAAAGTGTGACCTACTCAGGTCTAGGAAAATTACAGCTATCGGGATATAGCTCGCTCCGTCCGCTCGATGCTGAGAGCGCGAATTTTTCTTGACGGCGCCCAACCCTAGAACCACATGGTCGTCGCCATCGCCATCACACCAACCCATGGGTTCCTCGCCCAACCACTCCTCGACGGCTAGTCACCTCACCGCTAGAGCCGGCGGAAGCCTCAAGCAATGGTCCACCTCGCGGAATCGGCGTGAGGACGACGAAGCAATGGTGTCATCGGCAAGGTCGATAGGCGTGCCGATGTTGGTGGCTGTCGTTGGCTTACCCCGCCGCTGTCACCACCCACGTCGTCTTTGGCTTTGACGTGTGCTGTCGCCACCCCCCACGGCACCCTGCGTGGTCCCAACCGGGGTCGGTGGGTTGCTGAGGAGTGCACGTTGGGAGGTCGGTCTATTGTCGGCACCACCCATCCATACCGACTTGAACCGCTTGCAGTCCCTGGCGAGGTGTCGAAAACTGTGGCAGTGCAGCCAACACCATGATAACCGGCAAGTCGCTACTCGGTGGGAGGAATCAGCCGGGGCAGGGCAGTCCTAGGTCGCGTCTCCATCCAAACCTTACACAATTGGTTACTCGTCTTCTTTGAGTTAAAATGACAATTTAAACAGATGAACAACTATTTAGGTCACGTTTGATTCACCATCTAATAATACAATGCCGTTAAATCCTGGAATAAATCCAGGAAATGTGCGACAACTAGGATTTGAACCCTGGTGGATAGCGTCCCACTGGACAGTCTTACCATTGGACCGCAGGCCCATTCGCAATCTATTTATTTATATAGCTTTCATATTTTCAAATTCAATGATTTACAAGATTTCATGATTTATATTTTTATTATTTGACTAAAATCTTCTAAAATGATATCTAAATTTTGCACGGAGGGAGTATGTGTGATGCTACTCCTTCCAGCATGTTGGCATGGCTTCCACTTCCATTCCAATGGTGCCGGTGCCGCCCCTTGTTCGGGAACGGGAACCACTCTGTGCGCGCTAACTGTGTTTACAGTTACACACGTGCTTACTTGTAGCGTAAGTATAGGTGCTGAGAGAATCGACAACACAGGAGGAACAAGAGGGCCATCCGTGCTAGCCTCGCTGAGCACCGTGCATCGATACGAGGTCAGAAAAAAACTTCTGTGATGATGTCTCGTGTGTGTTACATGTGTTGTATTGTGTGGCTTCTTGAAATACTCTTTTTTTTAATTGTTGTGTACACTTTGACACTTTTGAATCAACAAAGTCGGGGAAAAAACTAAAGGCCTAAATTTCCAAGCATGTAATAACGTAATATAGCATAGCTAGGCAAAGATGAAGGAAATTAATAAGCCCAATTTAAATGCAATTTTATGAGGAGTGTCATGTACGTTAAATAGTTGAATAGTTGTTATCTATATCTCATAATAACAATCAAACAAGGCTTTAGATAAGATAAACGGTCGACTAAACATAAGCAATACTCACCACAATATAGCGTTCAATCTGAACTAAACGGTTGGTTGGACGAGTATACAAGAATTATGTCCTGGCATTCATTTCAAACAAAGACTTCTGAAAAATCCATAGAAAATTGTTTGATCTAAATAAGCACTGAGACAAAGAAAACTAAGGATCCTGCTCGACATGATTGGCATCTTCTACGTATCTTATTCCGATATCTTCAGATTGCTTCGGTCCAGACGGATCAGAATCAAAGCTCCGAAGGAACAAATGGCAAATAGATTTATTATTATCTAGTAGATGATTAGAAAACCCTAAAGCCTTTGAAATGGAACAAATACGCTTATAATCCGGTCCAAGCATGCATGACCATATTCTCTAGGGGCAAGCTTTATGCCATAGTGAATGGATGACCTTCTCCAACTACTGATCCGTATTCCATACATATCTCTTCTTAACCTCAGAAAAATTAGGCTACACTACATAGGTAGCTTTTCAACTTTCAAAAGGCATGCGGAGATTGTCTGAAGCCGTTTGATGAACGGCGTGTAGCCTCACTTTCAGTGGCCAACGACGGAACAGACTGAGGCAGCCTAACAAGTAATAGCATGTAGTAGCAGCAGCACGCCACGAGTGAGCCTCTGACTGCAGGCTTTACACAATGCCTTGTTGACTCAGGCGGCAATACGCCATACCAATACGCCATACCTGCCACAGCTCCAACCAAAAGCGGCTGGCTGCTGAACTGCCGGATCCTCAAGGGTTCAACAATCAAGCTGCCTTATCCGGTTGCCCGGCAGGTAATGACTCTTGGGCCAGTTGCGTTTAATTATATTATTATGCACGCTAATGGAGAGTGATGGTGCTGATGGTGTTAGGCCAAGAGGTAGTGTTTCAATTGCAATCAGGATGTGGTACCATGGAAAGCCATAGCAATAACTTCGTCTCCCAAGCTGTCGATTCCTGTGGCGAGGTCAGAGAAAAGTAGCTTGCCGCCGGCCGTCGCCCATCGCCGATCGATACATGTAGTAGTGTACAACTGTAGATGTCCATTGAGGAATTGACTTCAGTTAATGCGGTTCTCTCTTTTCCTTTGCTCCTTTTATTAAATTTTTAGTCCTCAAGGTTGACTCCGCAACGAAGCTCGGCCAATCCGCCGCCGCAGTGTCAACGCCAGGATGACGTTTCAAGCAGTTCAAGGCCATCTTTGAGTCTTGCAAGGAATCTACGATATTTTTATTGGCAAGTGATGAAGCATTGCGGTTGCTTTTCGCCTCCGAGTGAAAGTGTTCGACATGCCATAAGCCGGAGATGAACTGAAACATATACTAATTTTCAATGCCTGAAGATAAGAAACCAAACTGGTAATTTATAGCTGAACTTACTATATGTTGAAAGTTCAGAAACAACCAAAACTCGTTGGTTGACATGAAAAAAAACCCAAACTAAAGTGAAACTGGCTTGGATTCAACACACTCACTGCCAAACTCACCGCTGATAATAAAGATAAGATTTTTGCTATTTATCTGTCAACATTTTTTTTCTAAATCTTTCTGATTTCTATATGTTTGATTGTGATTTAAGATTTGTGTTATAACTAGATACTCCCAACATCGACACCTAACATGGCAAGAGAAGCGGCACATCATCCTCCCAACATCGAACCATTGCGAGTCGAGAAAGATGGTGGGTGCGGCGTCATTCCACACAAACATGGACGCTTTCCCGGCATGGTACTTAAGAAGTTGAGATAGACCTGGAGCCACCCGCCCGCTTCCATCCTTGCTCCTCGACATGACATGGTTCAAGGCATCTGGCGCGACCATCACTGTCCCTATCCTGCTCGAGATCAAAATCAAATCAAAATCGTGCCGACCTGATTGCTCGATTCTGTTAGACCAGCTCGGCCCTGATCCCCCGTGCATTGCTCGTCAACCGCCTCTTAACCATTTTTGTTAATTGTTCGTTGACATTACTGGTTAGTCAACGGGCCTAAACCCGCGAGCAGAAAAAAAGACCAAGTACATTCGCGGCGATGTCAAAACGGTTGACCTGCTCCAAACTCGGGAGCAGGTTCGATTCAACCGAAAGGGTGGCTCGCCTCCGATCCAAAGAGCTAAATTAACAAATGTCCAGTGGAATCCGCAGCCTTGGGAACACGCTGTAATCATAGGATGGTGAGGCTACTACTAAAAAGCTCCGTAGTCCGTACCGACCACCGAACAAGTTGACTGCACCCGGTCGCCTTGCTTGCACACCGGCGTGTGTTGACTTTAGCCCCGGCGTGAGCTATTGAATCGAGCGCCGAGTTCGGCGCAGGAACGTGTGAATCGTCTCGTCAGATCTCAAGAGGGAGGTGTTCGGTTCATGTGCATATGCATATTGCCCGCCGCCTGAAAAACGCTGCTCGCGCACCAGATCCCTACGCGTTGGCAGACGTGGAGGCAGGCAAGGTGTGGTTTGGGGCCAAACCCTGCCCGATCCGTTCAATCTCTCGCAGGAATGTCGTTGGATTGGCATCATCACCCGTTGCGTGCTGTGGTCGTTCGTGTGATCCAGCCGGCGAGCGTACGCTCCGTTCTGCCAGGTGACCGCGCTGGGACGCACACGCGCTTGCGCACGGCCCACCTGGCGACCGACCTCCATTATTTGGAGCAGAAACGAGAGCGGGGGTGAGCAAAGCGGCAGCACGGAGAAGTAGCTGACGTTCACCTGCGGACGGGAGCCGGCCGGTGCTCTTGCTCGTCAGACGCATGGTTCGTTCGTTACCCAGTCGGATCGGATCACCGCGCACCTACTATACTGCTCCTGCAGGAATCGATCGATCGATCCGATTTCAACAGTTGAACCAACGGACGTGAAGCTGATCGCCCATCTTTCTCTTGAGACTTGACCGGCTCCGATTTGATCTCGTCAGGGTCTTTTCTGAAAATCCCGTCAGAATGTTGTTAAGATAGGGTGGGTGTGGTATCTGGTGTAACCGACGAACGGTACTACTCCAAGTCAAGTGCCTACCTACCTGCTCGAACCGATCGCCGGGGGGGTGGGTTTGGTGGAGGCGTGGAGCAAACGCTGCTAACCCCCCTCCTACGCGGCTGCAGTAATTCTGTTCGTGGGCCGTCGCAGTGTCAACGCAGCCAGCAGCCATGTCCCCCCGTCTCTAGTATTTTTTTAAAAAAGGCGCACGCGTTGACCTCGGCGGCGGGCACGTTTTACTACAACGGAACGGAGGCCGGAACGGCACACGAGCGGGGGCAGGTCACGATCACCAAACCAACCGTGCTACGGCCGCTGGACCTCGCTTTCGCGGCGGCCGATCCGTATCGTTTGTGAGAAGGAGAACCGGCCACGACGCGAGGGGTCGTCCGTCGTCGCAACTTGCTTGCAGCCTGTTCGCTCAGCCGTTGCACGTCCAGTCTTCACCGGTGCGGTGCTGCTGTATTGGACCCAGCTTAAACGATCCGGGACTGGACGGGTGCATCCGTCCGCTGATTAATTAGCGCGACCGACCCGGAAATGTAGCAGCAGTAGGCAGTAGCTCGCTCGTGTTTCATACTTGTTTTTTTTTTTCCTTTGGTGTACCAGGAAAAGGACCATCTCTCGCTCACCCATCTAATCACACGAGGAACACGAGCAGGGAGAGGGTGGCTCGGCCATTACAGGATTAGACTTTCTAATTATACTATACAAATATAGGCTCTGTTCGCTTCAACTAAACAGCACATATTTTTCAGTTCTGGAACAGTATTTTCCCTCACAACAAATCAGCTTCAGATCAAATCAACTCAGCTTTTCAGCTGAAGCGAACAGAGCCATAGTGTTTTCCCCCCTGAACACAAATAGGCTTTTCTATAATAATAACACAAATCATTGCCATGTGATCTCCATCTCGGGACCCTCCAAATCAGGCACCTCGTTTTTTATTTATTTTTTGGATCTGATACCCCTGTAACACGAGACAATTAGAAAACGCAGCATGTTTATAGCAACAAATATCACGAAATAGGTTGACGCGGGCTGAAAGGAAGGGTTGACACCGCGCCGGCAGCGGCAAGCTAACTGAGGAGGGTGGTCAGGCGCGGGAGGCGCCCGCAGGCCGCAGGCCCTCCTCGTTAATTAGCCGCACGAGTCGCACCCGCCCGCGCCGCGCGTTCCCACCCACAACCACAACCACAGGCACCAGCGCACACGCCGTTCAATTGCCGCGCGTGGGCGGGGACGCGACGCGCGACCCACGCCTTCTCCCCCCTTGCCCATTTCCTAATCCCGCCCCCCACCCAACTTGAGCCTTTGACGCACACCAAACAGCCTCTCGAGAACTAAAGTTACTAAACTAATCACCCCCACCCAAATTAACTCCGACTCGTCTTCTCCTCCTCCCTTGCCCAGCTTTGTATATAAACGCTCGCAACTCACCCACATCAAGGGCAGGGCTCACACAATTCCAGCTCGATCAGGCCAAACAAAAAGACCACCAGCGAGCGCTACACATCGCGAAAGCAGGAAAGGCAGCGAGCAACCAAGTAACCACGCACACACGAACAGCAAGGAGGAAGAACAGAGGCAAAGAAAGAAAGAAACAAAGCCATGGCGGCGGCGGCGGCGGTTGCCGTGAGCGGGCACTGGAGGAGGCTGCGGACGCTGGGCCGCGGCGCGTCGGGCGCCGTGGTGTCGCTGGCGTCGGACGCCGCGTCG
This sequence comes from Eremochloa ophiuroides, assembly GCA_038502445.1. Classification (NCBI taxonomy): domain Eukaryota; kingdom Viridiplantae; phylum Streptophyta; class Magnoliopsida; order Poales; family Poaceae; genus Eremochloa; species Eremochloa ophiuroides. Next base: position 62,979,318 of record JAHLJS010000006.1, read on the forward strand.
GGGGAGCTGTTCGCGGTCAAGTCGGCCGGCGCGAGCGACGCGGCGACGACGCTGAGGCGGGAGCAGCGGGTGCTGGCCGGGCTGTCCTCGCCGCACGTCGTGCGCTGCGTCGGCGGCGGCGAGGGCGCGGAGGACGGGTCGTACCAGCTCTTCCTCGAGTACGCCCCCGGCGGGTCGCTCGCCGACGAGGTGTCCAGGAATGGGGGCTCCCTCGACGAGCGCGCCATCCGCGCGTTCGCCGCCGACGTGCTGCGCGGGCTGGCGTACCTCCACGCCCGCCGCGTCGTGCACGGCGACGTCAAGGCGCGGAACGTGCTGATCGGCGCCGACGGCCGCGCCAAGCTCGCGGACTTCGGGTGCGCGAGGGCGATCGGCTGCGGCTCCGCGCGCCCGATCGGCGGCACGCCGGCGTTCATGGCGCCCGAGGTGGCCCGCGGGGAGGACCAGGGCCCCGCCGCCGACGTGTGGGCGCTGGGATGCACGGTCATCGAGATGGCCACCGGCCGCGCACCCTGGAGCGACATGGGCGGCGACGTCCTCGCCGCGGTCCACCGGATCGGGTACACGGACGCCGTGCCGGAGGCGCCGTTCTGTCTGTCGGCGGAGGCCGAGGATTTCCTGGCCCGCTGCTTCGCCAGGGACGCCGCCGGCCGATGGACCGCCGCGCAGCTCCTGGAGCACCCGTTCGTGGCGTTCGCCGCCGGCTGCCACGGCGACAAGGCAGCCCCGCGGGCGTCTCCCAAGAGCACGTTGGACGCCGCATTCTGGGACTCCGAGTCCGAAGACGACGACGACGACGACGAGGTGGCAGGGAATGCGTCGGAGAGGATCAAGTCACTGGCGTCCTCCGCCGCCTGCGCCTTGCCCGACTGGGACGGTGACGACGACGGATGGATTGACGTCCTCGGCGAGCAGCAGCAGCAGCAGGTCGAGGCTTGCGGCACGGTCCAGGTGGCGCGCTGCGCGCCAGGCAAAGTGTCCAGCATGCTGGCGGTGCCAGCTGGGGAGATGGCTGTCGGCGGCGGCGGCATCACCAGTGATGATGAACTGGAAGCGGACGACGTGCCGCTCGCTGGCGATGTTCCAGTTCCAGCGGCGGATGCTTCAGTTGAGCGTCAAAAGAAACACTATTTGAGCTCGCACTGTCATGTAGTACTCCCGTGCCAGTTAGCACCTTGTAATCTAGTCATTAATGCAATAAAGTTATGGCTTCCCACAAATGTTGGCTGTGCTGCTCTGTTCGATTCCTTCCATTCGTCATGATGCTCTGCTCATTCATTCAGGCCTTGTTTTCATTCATCGGTAGCACGCGAGACAGGCCACGATCGGCTCCACACGCAACAATACCACCCGCACGTTGCATGGGTCGAACTAATTTGGCAAAGTAACCACACCGTTTAGGAAGTGACGAGAGAGACCATACGGTAGACGACTTGCTGTAATAGCATTGCAGATTTTGATCTGCCGCTCTCTCTCTCTGTTTCATTACCTCCATGCCCTGCTCTGCTTTCGCCTCTGCAAGACGGAATACGTCCTGTTCCACACCGGAAACACTCACACCGCGCCAAGGTTAAAAATATTAGTTTATTTTTCTCAAAACGTAAAAGGTTTGCGTATTTTTTATTAAGATTGAGAAATAGTGAAGATTACAACGACGCCGCACACATATGGCATACTAGGAGGGCTAATGTTATACAATCGGCTCTGCCCTCTCATCTAGTGCTAATTAGAACGAGGTTGCCTCAGGTAATTAGAACGATGCTGCCTCACAGGGTATGCCGTGGCCCACCTGCCTATCCCGTATTGGCGATCAGAAGCGTCCATTTGCATGGCATCTCGATCGCCTCGCTCTCTTATATTGCGAGCTGTCGCATAGTTTCTATATGCAAAGGATCGAGCGGATGGAGGAATGCTGCTGTAGGCGTCCGCGTCCGTCGAACATCCCCATACAAATGATTGGGTAATTCAGTAACCGCGCCGAAAAGAACCGACATGACATAGCATGTGACGTGGTTCATTCGAGAACGAAACCGAACACCACGGCGTGAAGCCGTGAACGCTAATTGTTCGAGAACTCCGGGGTTTATTCCATGAGCTGTGCGATTGTTCCATTCCACGGCTTCTGGACCCGCGAAACCGGCGGTGGATTCTCTTCTCTCCGGTCCCCCGAGTCGGCACGACACGGATGCCCCCTCGCCAGCGTCAGCCTTCACGTACGTACCCGTCCCCTCCAGGCCTCCACTAAACTAAACTTTAATCACCGCGCGGCCAGGCCAAAACCAAAACCACCGTGCTGGGGAAACCGTGAATCCGTAGTCGAGGCGTCGGCCACTGGCGGCGTCGGCTGCTGACGCGAAGAATGAATGAAAAAGAAACGAGTGGTCAGCCGACGCGACGAACGAATGAAAAGAAACACGCACTCCGCGCGCAGGCGCAGCAAAGCCAGGGCCAGCAGGCCCAGGCGACTAGGCCAGGCAGCATCTGCCCCTTTCGACGGGGAACGGGCAAACGGGATACGCCGCGGGGGCCCGGCACGGCACCGCCCCCTGGCGATATGCCGATATCCACAGCACCGTCCACCGTCCTGCGGCGCCTCACTAGGTACGGACGGCGGGCTGTGGTGGCGGCCGAGTCGGTGCGCGTGCGATGCGAGGTCACCGATGGGGCCGGCGGCACGGCGTCGCGCCCGGCTGACGCTGACGCGCACCCCGCATCATGGGTTCCGTCACGGCGCACCATGTCAAAGCCACGGGCCGGCACAATGATTAGGCTCGCTCCGCGGCACCGTGGCGGTCAGCGGTAGCTGCCGACCCCCGGCAGCCGCCGCTTGTCCGCCCGCCCGCGCGCCCGCGACGGACGCGTGTCGACAGTTGGAGACGATCGCGCCACGAGGTTGGCAGCACGGGCTCGGCCGGCACCGGCGCGTCTCGGCGTGGCTGGCTGGCGCGGTGGTACGCGTGGTCGCGTCATCGCGTATTCGCGTGCTGGTCAGCCAAGCCGGACACGGACTCATCGTGCGTGCTACAGTATTTGGCCACTAAAAGTTTCTGGCGTCCAGGTGTGTCGTGCTCGTGCGTGCGTGTGTGCATAGGAGGACGTACGCATGGGCGGCGTGCGATTGGGCCACACGGCATGATAAGGGGACGGAAGATACTGGAGCGCAGCGCAGCGCAGATGGAGTCCACGGGAGAGTGCATTCGGAGGGTCTTGGTCTTGGCCGCCAGCTCCTCCTGCCACGGCATACTCCACAGCTTTTCTCAGGTCTCCGCTTGTCTCGCCACTTTCGCGTCGAACTTTCGGACGCAAGTAGAGATGACTTGGATTCTAGAACGTTTTGATCTAATGACTGGTGGACGACGGCACCCAGCAGGGTTCTAGAGAGGGTCAGAACGTTTGTTCCCATTCTATACTCCAGAAGAGTGCATGCATCATGGCATGGATGGCTTCTTGAGATCTTTGGAAGGCGAAGGTTCGGTGAAGTCAACGGCTTGGAATGTTCGAGGCCGCGCAAAAACGGATGGTTTGTGAATATGTGATGGCGACCGTGTTCTGTCTAGAAGTAGAAGGGCGGGCTGCCTGCCTGCGGAAATGCTGATGTAAGTAGACCCGAATGGATAAGCGAGAGCACTCCAGGTTTGTTAATTGTGGTGAGTGTCGACCAACTCAGCATCCATGCCAGCGCTTCGGTGGCACCAAACTGAGGTACCCACCTGGCTATCTAGGCTAAACTTATGTACTACGAAGTTTGGTGAACAAACACGCTTGCGGTATGTACAGAGCTAGGAGTTGCTCTGAAAACAAATACTCCTACTACTACTAGCAGACGTACTCTTCCGCCTCCTCTGCCCTTTGTTTCAGAGCGCGTTTACATCACCGTCATTAACTCCGGTAGCCGTGCAGGTTGACTTCACGCCTGTCCCCATTGGCATGGTCTCACACGGCCACACCATGCAAAAGTCAAACCGCCGTGGAGGGGTGCCATAACTTCATCAATACTGTTACTCCAGTCATCAAAGGTCGTCAAGCGCAGAGCAGTGTAAAGTACAGTGTAAACGCCGCCAACTCCACAGCTGCCATATGATAACCGTTCTGTAATCTCGACAGTTCCGGTCGGTCCTGGCGTTTTTATATTCTACGTGCTCCTACCGGCTCCTGTACTGCTGTAGAAGTACGTGATGCCTCTCTGACGTACCCTCCTGCCCTTCGTTTTCTTGCTGTGCTCATGCTCCGGACCTCTCCGTCCACTGCCTTTTTTTTAGAAAAAAAAGGCGACGAAATTCTAAAGCTCCAGGCACGGCCGAGCATCGCGTCCACCACTAGGGATGCGCAACGTGTCGCGCTCCTCCGCCAAGAACCAAAACACCACCGCCACAACGGCTCGGCTGGACGCCGGAGCGCAAAATATTCGAGCCACACTCAGGAAGAGCGAACCTGTGGTCCGGACCGGACACCTGTCGAGGCAGCAACTGCGACAGGTCATACAAAGGCAATGAGCGCCGCGCCTACCAAAACCAACCGATTCGAACCAAAGGCGGCCGGCCGCCAGCGAAGAGCGCTGCACGGGTGGGACCGGCGAGGCACGGGTGGTGTTTGTTTACGAGTAGAGGCTGCAGCCAAGTGTACTCGGCTTGTGGCTGTACGTACGTGAGCTTTTGGCACCTGTCAAAAGTTTTAGTAGACCTGGGAAATTAATTGTTCAGTTGATGCGAGGGGATCATCATTTCGCTGGCAAGAGGGCCAGATGGGGGGTGATGCTTTATATCATCCATCCAAAACGTGATTGGAACAGTTGTGCTTCCTTTGATTACGCTCTCTAGCCTGTGTATATCCATGGATGGATGGGCCGTGGTGTCCTGGCTCTCTGACCTTGTTTCATAGGAGTATCTTCTGAACCAAGGACAGATCACATTGCACGCCTGATTCAAGGCTTCCAGCAAAGTGGCCTAACTGAAGTTTCAGACACATTCGACCATAAGGATGACCTCAGAGTCAGCATCATGGATGATCGATCATCGATGGATTAGCATATGACAAGGCTGCTGGGCGGGATAACCATCCATGTTTTCATAAACACATTTCTTTTAAGCACTAGGTGTACGTACTCCATACAGCGTGTATTATGGGTTGTTAGTATGGCCTAGGTTTTTATTTTGTTTCCGCGGCCGCGCCTTGGTAGGTATCCCTGGGTTGGCTTAAGGTTTGAGCATGGATGGATGAAAATCTCATTATATTGTTAATTAGGCACACATTTAATCTTCACGATACCTTATTTTTAAAAAAAAGATAAATTTTAGAAATTTAATGACAATCTGAAACATATATTCTTTAATTTAGTAGATTCTATCTATCATCTTTAGTCATATGTTGGATTTTATATTTTCTAAAAAATTACTCATATCCATCATTATGAGAATTGAGAAACATATAAAGCAACTCCGACTCACCTTTGTCGTTTGCCATATTAAAAATAACTCACAACTTTACATAGAATTCCAGATTTACCATTTTTACGCAATTTCTACATTCACCATTATAAGAATAATGTAGAATAATCTTAAACTTTTTGTATCTTACATGTTCTCTCTACCATTAGAAAAGATAATGTAAAGTAACATAGTATAAGTTCACATCTAAATAGTCCACATCTGCCATTATAAAATATACTGAGGAAGCACCTTCAACTTATATACGAATTATTCACATAGATTCATTATAAAGAATAAACTCAGTATCCCTCAAATGTTGTCGGTTTCAGTTGTTTGCATGACGTCTGACACTTGGTGTTTGTTAACCTAAAAAACAACCGAATAGGACAACCTTTTTTATGTACACAGTACTTTATCCGTCCTATAAATTACAAGAGATTCCAATTTTATTAGAATGTCAAGCATCCCAAATTTTTATTTAATATTAAAATCTCATACTTTTTTAATCTTAAATTTCGACCGATGCTGATTTGTAAACACTATTAATACTAGTTGAAAATAAGTTAAAATCTTGACTGATTTGACAAAAGAACAGGAACAATAGATTTGCAAATTAACGGCTCAATGCTGCAGAAGCAAGAGGAGAAATACGTGACCTCTACCTGAGCAGCTCAACCCAAGCTGATCGCGCCAAACCAGACGTGAGAATCTGCATCCACCGCCTGCCGTTGAAGAAACAGAAAAAATCCAGCGACGGTCCAACTGAACACCGAGCTGACAAATGTGCAGCGCAACCGAACTATCGGGCATCCCTGGCTCCGTGGCTCGCCGTGTCGTCGTCAGGCACGCACAGGTAGGCTAGGAAGAGCCGCGGAGGCGCTGCCGTTGGCCTACCCGATAAAATCTCGCGCCGAGGCCCGCCGGCGGATACGTGTGCGCCCACTCCGTTTGTTGCTGCTCGCCACGCGCGTGTCTGCATGTAACGCATCGACGCGTTCGAGTTCGCGTTCGGCTTGCAGGCGGCGGTACGGTAGCACGGCTCAATAAACTTTTCGAACGAATACCGGCCTGCGAGTTGCGTGCCTTCACGTGTGTTCTCTCTCTCTCTCTCTCTCTGGTCGCTTCCCATTCTTTGGCGTGCAAACCCGGCGCAAACGGTTTGGTATTTTGCATGACCAGACCGCGCAGTGCTCAGCCAGGTACGTAAAATGGTAAATCGCTAGTAGGGGTAGGGTTTTACCCTTGATGAACAGGCGCAATCTCCAAGGTGGGCACGTATATTGAACGATCACTCGTGCTGTTTTGACCCAAATGTAGGGCTTTCCGGTTAGACAGGAGATAAAACCTGATACTTGTCCCAATTACGGCAGGTACGTTGTAATCCTCATGCCAGCTGACGGCATCATCTACGAGCTAGCTAATAACGTGCCTGATCGCGGATTCAACGCTCGGGGAATCGCCGCCGGTTAGTTATTGTAGCAAAATAATGAACCATCGGAAATGATCGGCGGAAGGATCGGAGACAACGGCGCCTTTCGAGTTTTTCGACAGACGACATGTGCAAGGTCACTGACTCACCATGTGTGGTGACTGTTAATTCTCTGATTGCTCACTGAGTCACTGTTAGCACAAAAAAAAAAGTAAATGCATGGTCAATGAATACTGTTTAAATATAGCACCTCTCTACCACTGACCACACTCTTTTGTAACTCTTCTTATCTTAACACTTTGTAATCTTATATTAAATATTTTGGCTACTAAAGAATCCAAATAAATAATAACTATAAAGTTTTAAATCATGTCAAGCACCACAATTTTTGTATAAAATGTGTCTCAACATGAGTTTGTTTGAAAATTAAAAAAATAAATCCCAAATATGTAAATTTAAATATTTGAGATGCAAAAAACTTTAAATAAAAACTTATCAACAACAAACATATAGATCAGGTCTACCACTATAGCTTTGATATTAACTATCTGAACATTTCATGGTCGATTAGAAATTCTAAACGTGTAAACTTAGACCGCATATTAGGGACTCTAAACAATTTCAAATAAAAAAATCAACTATAAATGTATATATTGTATCGATAACTATAACTTTCTTATGCACTACGTCAACATTAAAATCGTTTGTAGTTATCAATACAAAATCAACTAGGCACATGTTTGCCAGTGTTTATTGTTTAGGATTCACTCTATGGGCCTGTTTAGCAGAGCTCTACTTAGCTCTAGATCTTGAAAACAGCTCTAATCTTAATTTTTCCAATCAAACATCTCAGCTCTGTGAACTTCAAATCCGCCAAAAACTTGGTTCCATCTCTCAGATCCACCAAATGAAAGAAGCATCTCAATGGGTGCTCTAAAAACCAATTTCGTGGAGTTAGAAAAAATTACTCACCAGTACCACTTATTACACAAATATTCTGATTCATTTTCATTTCTTTTCTTCTTTCTGGTCGCGACGCCTTCTTCCCCCCTCAATGCCTCACGCGTGGCCGTGCACGCCCGCCCACCGCCCTAGACGACCTGCCAGGCCCGTTTCGCCACTCTAGCCACGCCCTGGCCGTGGCCAGGCACGCTATAGCTGGCCTAGGGAGCCTAGGGTCGCGAGGGCCATGGTCAGCCACGTGGTCCATGCACTAGTCATCCCCCCATGCTGAGACCCTGCGCCCCTGACCGTGCCACGACCCACGCTCAGCCGGCCGTCGACTCAGACCTGTCGCGCCATGGCAGGTCACAGGAGCCTGAGGCCGTGAAGGCCATGGCCAGCCACGAAGTCCGTCCACCTTCCCACACCATGCTTCGGCGTCCCCGGCTGCACCCCAAGCCCCTGGCCGGCTGGCCCACCATGGTTCGGCGTCCCCGGCTGCACCCCAAGCCCCTGGCCCAGCTGCGCAGCACCCTGTCATCGGCAGCTACCTCCACGCCCCATGCCCGGTCACACGGGAGGAAGAAGAAACATGTTTTTTATTTTTTCTCTGCTGATGTTTTAATAATTACATATAAGTCCATCTAGAGTTAGAACTCTACCAAACGGTTTGGTAGAAACTTAACTTCATAGAGGTATTTCATGGTGGAGCACCAGCTCTAAACCTATATTTTTAGAGCTGAAACCCTATCAAATAGATCCTATATTGCTAAACTAATTTGTATTTGGAATAAGTCAAAGCACACTAGAAAAAACTTAATGCATATCTGGCTGCAACAGTTTATGGCTTTTTATGTTGCACTTTACATTTAGGTCTTTGTTTTAAGTCTGAACCATACACTCAATTCACCCATTCTCGAGCACTGACATGACCTCGCATTGACCCACACCCTGACACCCACACCTAATAAAATAAAAAATATTAATAACCCATATCTGGTCGTGGGTAATTTTTTTTCTGTATAAGCTATTTGTCGGTGCTAGTTTTAGCGAGGCTAACACTGTCTAGTAAATATGTGTTTTGCGGTTGAGACTACGGATGGTGTGCAAAGGGAACACAGGGATTATACTGGTTCAGGCCAAGCAAGCCCTACGTCCAGTGGAGAGGAGAGCCGTGTTGCCTTGTACCGGGGTGCTTGTAGTAGGGGGTTACAAGCTAGGCGAGAGAGAGAAGTGTCCCCGGGTCTCTTGTGGGTGTCTAAGTGTATGCAAGTCGTTTGCTGTTGGTGTGTATGTGTGAGTGAGAACTTAGGACTTTCGGAGTCGTTCAAAGCTGGCCTCTGCTCTCCCTTTTATAGTCGCAAGGGAGAGGCAAGGGTAGCGCTTACAATGCTACGTATGTTACAGTGACGAGTTGCTGTTCCTCGTTTGACTATGGTCAGCTACGGTCTTTTCTCCGCGTCTCCGGGGTATGGCCGTAGTGGTTCGCACGATCTTGGTGAGTTCCGAGGCATCAACAGTCGTCGGATTACGGCATGTCGTAGGGTCACACATGATGGCTGTCTTTCCGCACGATGTGACCAGAGGGCGAGTCGTCTCGAGCAGGGTGATATCTCTCCTCGGGCGTATTTCCGGCCTTTGAACAGTACTTCCCGAGGGTTAGGTGGGCCCGGATGAAATGCGTGCTCGTCCTTTCGAGTGGACAGCGCAGTAGGCGCTTTTTCCGTTCTTGCGTAGCCCGTCGTCAGGCACTCGGACTGTCGCAGTCGTAGTTGATAGACCCCGGTGAAAAACGGGGCGGCGCACCGTAGACCATATCGTGGAGAGGACGGCCGTAGTGGGCCTATCAAATCCGCTGCCAGGGAAATCCTGACATGCGGTATGGCCGTCAGGGGCGTGCGAAGCACAGTCGCGTCGAGAATCTCGCCTGACGGGACAGTGCTTGTAAAGTGGTCAGAGAGGTCTCTTGTGGTTCAAAATTGCTTTGCTGACATCACCGGTGCCTTGGATGACTTTGTGAGATTGCGCTCGAGGGGGATGGAGAAGCTCGGGCGAATCGGAGAATGGGCGCCGAGGGCGCCGCTCTCCCGAGCTCTCCTGGGGAGGCTCGGGCGAATCGGAGATTGGGCGCCGAGGGCGCCGCTCTCCCGAGCTCTTCTGGGGAGGCTCGGACGAATCGGAGATTTAAGCGTCGAGGGTGCCGCTCTCCCGAGCTCTCCTGGGAAGGCTCCGGTGAATCGGAGAATTGCCTGTCATTAGTGCAATGACGTCGTGGGCCTCCGTAGACGTGGCCCTCGTGGGCTTCGGACGCGGCCTTCGTGGGCTTTCACTGGCCTTACTTGGACCAGGCCGTGTTGAAAATGATCGTTTTTCATTGAAATTGGATACCCCGTACCCGACACTATTATTATCGTCACGAACAGAACGTGCTGTCGAAACCAATACAAACGTGAGAGAAACAGTGACGCGGCTTAATAGGACGAACCTTCGCCCGGACCGGAGAGAGCGAAGCGCTCCCGCTCTCACGCCCGAATTGACACTCGTTTTCCAGTTCCCCCGCCCAAAACCAGAAAATCCCCCACGTGCTCCGCGCCACACCAGCCACGTTACCGATCCTCCCTAGGCAGACCTCCTCCCCACCGGTCAATCCCCAAGGCATGCATGCCGCCGCGGCCGCATGAGGCTCCACACGCCAGTCTCCCCGCTCCGTCCTCGTAGTGGTAGGCGTAGGCCCCCCTGCGCATGCTTTCCACGCCACAGCCCACAGCCCCGCGGAGGAATCGCTACGGAGAATGGAATCGCGCGTTGTACGGATGGAAGGCACAACACCGCACAGCAGCAGCTCCCAGCTTTGGATGTGCTTCGACCGCGTCCCCGTCTGTCTTATAAATACGCGCGCTCCACTTCAAACAAGCGGCAAATCGCACACAACAGCCAAATCGGCCGAAGCGAGCGAGCCAAGCGATTCGAACAAACGAGCGCCGAGAAAACAGGAGGGGAGGCGAAAAGGAGATAAAGCAGAGCGCCCATGGCAACAGCGGGCAGCAGCAGCAGCGGCCGGTGGACGCGCGTCCGCACGCTGGGCCGCGGCGCGTCGGGCGCGGTGGTGTGGCTCGCCGCCGACGACGCCTCGGGCGCGCTCTTCGCGGTCAAGTCCGCCCCCGCGGGGGCCGCGGCGCGCCAGCTGCGGCGCGAGTGGAGCATCCTGTCCGCGCTCCGGTCCCCGCACGTCGTCCCCTGCCTCGGCCTCCGCGCCGCGGCCGACGGCGGCGCCGCGGGGTGCCAGCTGTTCCTCGAGTACGCGCCGGGCGGCTCGCTCGCGGACGTGGCGGCGAAGAGCGGCCTCGGCGACGAGCGCGCGGTCGCGGCGTACGCCGCGGACGTGGCGAGGGGCCTGGCGTACCTCCACGCGCGGTCGCTCGTGCACGGGGACGTCAAGGCGCGGAACGTCGTGGTCGGCGCCGACGGCCGCGCCATGCTCGCGGACTTCGGGTGCGCCAGGGCGGTGGGCTCCTCGGGCTCCGGCTCTCCCATCATCGGCGGCACGCCGGCGTTCATGGCGCCCGAGGTGGCGCGCGGGGAGGAGCAGGGACCCGCCGCCGACGTCTGGGCGCTGGGCTGCACCGTCGTCGAGATGGCCACGGGCCGCGCGCCGTGGAGCGACGTGGACAGCGTCCCCGCTGCCGTGCACCGGATCGGGTACACCGACGCCGTGCCGGAGGTGCCCGGGTGGATGTCGGCCGAGGCCAAGGACTTCCTGGCCCGCTGCTTCGCGAGGGACCCGCGCGACCGGTGCACGGTGGCGCAGCTCCTGGAGCACCCGTTCCTGGCGTCCGCCGCCGGCCGCGTCAAGGCGGCGGAGGACGCCGCGGCGGAATGGGTGTCTCCCAAGAGCACGCTGGACGCCGCGCTCTGGGAGTCCGACGCCGATGAGTCCGATGACGAGGGCGACGTGTCGTCAGAGAGCCCCGCCCAGAGGATCAAGGCATTGGCCTGCCCCTGCTCGGCCTTGCCGGACTGGGATTCCGAAGAAGATGGCGATTGGATTCAAGTGATCGACGAGCAATGTGAAGCCAAGAATTTGGTGCCAACCAAAGATGCGGCCGAGGACGAGACGGCCAGCGAAGACGAGTGCCAGCTCCTAGTTGAGGTGTTGGAAACAGAGGTTGACTTCATCGACGCCGATGCAGAGGGCGATGATCCTGGGTGTCCTGTAGCTGTAGGGTTTAGATTAATAACAACAACTACTGCTCCGTCAGTTGAGCTGCAGGAAGACCATTGTACTCCTTGGGGTGCTTACAGTAGTCCAACTGCATTTCTTACTGAGGCTCGTCACAATAATTTTGAAATGTCAAAGTCCTTTTTACTGAAAAATTGTCCCCTCTTTGCCGTGTCTTCTGTTCTTGTGCTACTACTACTACTATTCGTTCTGCGAAATGATTATCCGTTTTCACATTGCTGTACCAACAACAAAAAATCCAGAACTGCCTAGTAAGCCTGACTGGTGCGATGCGATAATTCCAGAAACATTGTTCTAGTTCTAGACCGAGGCGGCGACGGCGAGGTCGTGAGTTGGGAATGACCGGGGTTCCCATGGGGCCATGCTTAAAAGTAGTGGCCAGATCATTACCAGTAAAAGGCGGTTTGGAAGCATCGCAATCTGGACCCCCTTTCTTTGGGCATGGCAATGGCATTGGCCCCTACACTCGTGTTTACAGATCTTGAAATCCTCACGCATCGACGCAGCGATTAGCGCACATTCGGCGCCTGATTCCGCAGCTGATAACGATGAACTCCGGCCCTAGATTGGCATCCGACTCTCCTCCCGAGTGAGCTAGCGAAACGGAGCACTCCTACTGCATGCGTAGCACCAGTGGCAGTGGGGTCTCGTCGCCGGGGACTCCTGGCTTGGCCTGAGCTGCTGCTACTACTGAAAAATTACTTGGCTTTGTGTCTGGATAAGTCTGGACGTGTTGGCACGCGGCCTGATACGCGATGCAAGTGATGGCCAAGTGGCACTTTCTTCCAAACTTGGTGCCTTGGTGGTGTGCTTCTCATGCAGATATAAAATAAATGAAAAAAAGAAGCTGGCGTACACGTTTGATACATACAGTAGGTGCTACTTGGCACACGTGGAGAGCGATCTCTTGTGAATGTACAGTTCCACAAGGTTTGCTCACCACGGCACGTGTCGCGACATCTGTGAAAGCTCTTCCTTGCTCGTTTCTAGCAGCAGCAGAATTGCAGAGATATGCTAGTGGTTGATTCCCCACACCCATCTCAGCTCTTACGTCACCTAAAATCGATTTGTTATTACAATTCTTCTCCTCCTCGGCGACTCTTTGCTGGTGTTTGTTTCCACACCAAGAAAAAGAAGATACGAAGCCGCAGCAAAGAATTTATTGCATAATTGAAGCACTGAAAATCGCTGAATATTGGTGCGCTAGGTAGCTACTGTTCCACAGTGCAGACTTGTGGTCATCCTCACAGCCGAAGTCATCGCATCCACAGCGAGCGAAGGAAAGGGATTTGGTGGCCTGCACGACGGCCTCAAATCCTCAGCAACCTTGCTGTGCGCTAACTAACGGGGTACCTTACACATCTCAGCCCACCTTTGCCGCTTGTGTTTCTTGAAAATCTTGAGCGAGCAAGAGAGCGGAAATGCGTGGAGCACTAGTTTACGCGGCTCCTTCCGTCTCCAGAACCCCTACACGCTATATGCATTGGTGTAAGGCTATCTGCACCGCATACGCGATCGCGAACGCTACGCTACCGTGCAGTAGCGAAATCGCTGCAGCAACGCCATACGCGATCGCGAACGCTACGCTACCGTGCAGTAGCGAAATCGCTGCAGCAACGCCATACGCGATCGCGTATGCTACGCGCGCGAGCCCGCTACCTGTGACGCCTGCGCGGTCGTCCTTTACCGTTCCCGCACGGCCCCACCACCGCTAGAGAGGAGAGAAAGAGAGAGAGAGCACGTCGGCGCCGTGGTCGCGCCGCCCTCGGCCTCCATGGCCACCTCCGCTGCCGGATCCGGCCCCACCGCGCCGCCCTCGGCCTCCCTGGCCACCTCCGCATCTGGATCCGGCCCCACCTCGCTCGCGGCAGAACCCCTACACGCTACATGCATTGGTGTAAGCTCAGGAGAGAAAAGGGCACACAGTAGTGTCACTTACTCCCTCCATCCTATAAAAACTGTCGTTGTAGACTTTTCAAAAATGATATGTGACCGTCCGTCTTATTTAAATTTTTTTTACAAAATATAAAATCAATTAATAATTATTAAAGTGTCTCTAATGATAAAACAAATTATAATAAGATAAATGATATTTATATGAAATTTTTAAATAAGATAAATGGTCAAACAAGATGTCTGAAAAGTCTTAAAGGCTAGTCATCGTGGGACGGAGGGGTAGTACGTGCGTTCGGTAGGTGGGCGTACGTCCAACTGCCAGGTCAACAATGCATGGCTGCGGCAGCGGAAACGATCTTTCTGAGGTTTGACCTGAGAATCTGAGATGGGCGACGGCAGTAGTTGAGCAACAGGATTCTCATGCAGTGGTCAGCCGAGCGATCGTCGATCGTCTTCGTCTCATCTCACTGGTTGCGTCACACGCTAAGACTGACAGTTTGACACAGGCGATGTCTGTTCCAAAACAACTCCTGTCGAGGGGAGCCCTCCGATTTGTCAGTCGTCTAATTTTTACTTGGTGGTACACTACTTATCGAACATTTGTTTATCCCTATTCTCCATCGGAATCCAAACGGCATCTACCTAGACCCAGTACTTATCCCTCAATTTGAGCGTACTTTAGCAGACTACCTAAATAACTATCCAAATTAATAGCCTTACAAATTCTACCTTACACACTAACTATTCTTGTTGGCCCAACAAAATTGTTTACCTATTTTTCTGCTCGCCTTTCCACCCACGCGCTCGCTGACCCATGCCCGTGCGCGGCTTCTTCCCTACTGTCACGCACGTGCGCGGCCTCTTCCCCAGCGACAGTGCTCCTCCCCGGCAGCGGCTCCCCGATGGCGCTCTTCCCTGGCGGCGGCTCCCCGATGGCACTCTTCCCCACGGCTTCTCCCCGGCGCAGCAAGCCTCCCCAACAGGCGACGCTCCTCTCTGTGCGCGCGCTCCTCCCCGGCGCGCGGCCTCCCTAACACGGGTGGCTTTCCCCAGCGCGCGGCCTCACCGGCGCGGACCTTCCTTGTCCCTCGTCATCTTCCGTGGCGTGGAGCTATGGAGAGAAGAACAACAGAGAGAATGACAAGTGGGACCCACCTATCATTCTCTGTTATGATAGATTTGGTTAGCCTATTTTAGATAGTGCTATTGGAGTTGGGAGCAAAATATGGGCAGCAGAAAAATAGGTGACTACCTAAATGGAGATTTAGATTGTCTAATTTAGAGAGTATTGCTGTAGATGATCTAATAATCTAGCTAAATGAATCTCGTAATCCTAAAATCTCTTCCAAACCGTCTAGATTTATAGATTCTACTCTACAAATTTGAACAAAACACATTGGATTTCTTTAATCCAGTTTTTTTACATCTCTAATTAAGAATCCAAACAATACTTAAGTCATCCAAATGGATGACTCCAAATACAGAGTAGTTTTATAGTCTAAAACTAATGGATTATTAGTCTCTCCTAGATCCTAGCAGTCTATATATAATATATCGCAATAATACACTACTGAGTTTTATACTTTGTTTTGATCCATTTGCTGCTAATAGTTGACTAGCTAATATTCTCGTTAGTTTATAGCTAGCCAATATTTGCTAGTTTGGTTCTAGTAGTTGTAGCTAATATTAGATATTATTAGCTAGTTTGGTCTAACTAGTCAAATAGTTGTCGATTAGTTATAAACTAACAATTAGCTAAACTATGAGCACCTGTTTAGATCTAAGAAGCTAAATACTAGTGGTTAGTCATATAAACTTTAGGCATTCAAGTTTGGACTAACCACTTTTCCAAGTGATCAGCGCACACGCAGGCCCCAATTAAGTCCCGAAAGTGGACTTTTTATCATTTGGATTTCGTCGAGCAAACGTGCCCCCCCGGGTGATCGACCCAGATGAGGAATGGCGTGGCCCTGTGCGGCGTGCATCGTATACTCGGGCTACGTGGAGGAAGGAGGGCAGCTCAAAAAAGGCCGAACCATTGGACGATGCTGACGGGTAACAGCGTAACGTGCTTTGCCCGCCGGAGCATCCGTGATGCCGGCCCGAAAGGCGAGCGATGATGATTGATGATGCATCCGCACGTCGGTGACGCCCGCTGTGACGCCACTCGATCGGCATCTCATCTACTATCAATCAGGCTCGCCGGCGGCTAGGAGGAGTCTTTCTTCCGTCCGCGCCTGCGCCTCCCTCCGACCAGATAGAACCTGCACTGCACCTGCACTACTCTCCTTGGAGGCTTGGACCTTGGCCAGTGGCCACTCTGGGTGGGTACTCACTTGGCTTACTACAGTGTACCAGTACTGAATATGATCTCTGAAGGAGAAGGTGGGTGTGCACGTCATGTCAGCATGTGCATCCGGGACCGGGAGAGGATAAAACTAAACTACTTTGCCTACTGGCATGGCCACTGAGAGGTGAGAGCGTGACTGAAATATCAGCCGCCGCCGGGGCGTGCCAAACTGCTGCTTCGTTGCTCGTTTACCCCGCGCAGCGGCGCTGGCTGGCGTTAGTGCTTACGCCGCCTCTGAAAAGTCGCGGCAGAGAAGAAACTAGTAGCTAGCGAGAGGGAGAATGTGGGAACTGGGAACAAACCCGTGCTGTTTCATAGGAGTAAATAAATATATATGAAGAAGAAAACGTGGTGTTGATTATGGTTGGATTACCTTTAACCTGACAGGGACGTAAAAATCCAGTGCGGGCTGCACCAACCTCAGCAAGGATCTCAATTTGGCTCGTGCGTGATCTGCGTACTGCGGACCGGCGCTAGTCTTATTACAGGTGCAGTTTGTTTCTGAACTACTACTAGTTCTTCAGGTCAATTCAACTCTGAAACGCAAGCATCGGTCGCCGCCGGGAGGCGGGAGCGAGAAGAATAGCAGACCGGACTCGGTTAATTCAGCCACGGAGGAACGAGCTCGCTCGCTCGCTCTTGGAGCTTTTGATGAGTTGGTAAACGCATGGATTTTTTTTTAATTTTGCTTGGTGGACTCCAGCAACATGTGCTCGCTCGAGAGCTCTTTTTCCTTTCCCGTACGTTGTTTATATACGGTTGACGAGGAGTACATGATTGGTACAGGTACTGCTCCCTCGGTCTGTACGGTAGTACTAGTGTAGGTAGAGCGTGCTGTGTTGTTCTTGTTCCAAACTTAGTCGTACGAAACGAACGCACATGCCCAATTTGCCAAAAATCAAACACATGTGCCACGGCGCCAGATCTGTCACGCCAAGGGGACGTCTCCGGACGATTCAGCCTGCCTAACGGTCCATAAATTAGGAACAGAACTACTCCCTCCGTCAAACAACAGAAGATATTAATAAAACTGATCTGAACAGTTATAACAGTTAGCCCTCAACCTATATAACAGTTAGCCCTCCACATGTCTCTCTTCTCTCATCTTTTCTCCATATGCTGATTTACAATGCTTTATTATACTTTCTCTAAAGCAGAGGACATCCGGCCATCCAAGCCAAAAAAAAAAGAAAAAAAAAGAAAACCAAAAGGCTGTCCACACTGCTATTCCTCTAAATCCATCATCTAAAAGAAATATTCTGTCCTGGTCATCGAGATTCTCTCCTCTATATCACTTTCTCTCGTACCGATCCAACCTCTGTATCATCCTTTATGCACAGTGGAGCCCACATGTCTATAAATAAATTTTATCTAAATATATCCATGTGAGATCTTGTTTTGAAGGATTTATTGCAATGAATTTAATGGTACAATCGGAATTTAATTTGGGTTTTCAGTTTATGAGTTATAGTTTTTTTAGTTGAACCTTGTGGGCCCCGCGCTGTACCTCTCAGCTCTCTCTGCCGCACTCCCTCCCTGGCTCGCGCCGTACGTCCGCTCTGGCGCACTGAATTTAGCGGCTTCGGTGCCGTAGCGGAGGCTGTAGAGGATGGCGCTGCACCTGCTCCGACCGCTAAAGGGTCCTGGAGGACCGTATCTAGGATGCCAGTGCAACCAGCCTTACGCACCAGCCCGTCAGGGCCGACTACATGTATCTGATGTCATGCTGACACGATGTGCCTCATCGTCGTCGTCACATAACGCGCGAGCAAATTATGATGAAGATCAAATCAGAGGCCACGATGCCCACGTGCCCCTGCTCTGCTTCTTGGCACTTGGGGGAGTATTGAGATGCAGGGCCATGGTAGCTAGGTCGCCCTCACCGGCGGGTGAAGCAGGCACGAGCGAGCAAGTGGGTGCGTTATGCAACGCCCGCTTCCTCGCGTGGGCGGTGCCGGTGACAAGCTCACATGATGCGAGATCGTTCATGTCCACCCACGTTTGTTTTCCGTTGTCGCGTCACGGCCTTCGGTTTCTCTCGCCGATGAGCGCTATCCCTCGGCCCTCCTGTTGCCTATACAGTGAGCTATATGAGGCCGGCGAGGTCTGGATCCGAGCGAAAAGCTCGATCCATCATTGCCGTTACCACGCTGGATCACCATGGTACCTACCTCGTGCCTCAGATCTAAGGCATTTGTTATGCCACGTTAGATTTTTTTAGGAACTGAGCTATGCTCAATTTGTTTTTCTTTGTCAAACCAACTTGTTTGGGTTTGAGTCATGTATATAGATAGATTCGTGTCCTACTGACGAGTAGTATCTTCGTCTATCATGTTTGAGCATTTCCAATGTGTTTGTTTCAAAAAATATATATTTCGAATATGGGCCATTCAAGTTCAGTAGTGGCTCTAGACCCATGATTGATTTCGAGGTTATGCACGTCCCCACCTTGGGTGGCCATACCGTCCGTCCATACCATCAGGAAAAAGGACCGAGCGCCGAACCCGAGGTTGCTGCACCGCATCGGATCTCCCACTCAAGATTTGAGAATCTTGGCGTTGACATATCAAAGAGGTGTGACATGCAGCCTGGAGCAGCGGCGCACGAGCAGGAGCATGTGCAGACGTGACGTCATGCTGCCTCGTCGCCGTCGCGCTAGCAAGCATTTCAGCATTTCATTGGCCTGGCCCCCTCATCAAGCATGCTGTACGGCAAAACCGAACGGCGCACGGGCCTGCCTACTTCGCTAACGTGCGACGCTATGCATATGCTCGGATCCTGACCAAAGCTTGCCTCGGCGCCAGTGATGTGGTGCTTAACGAAATCGATTTCTTTCCAGCTGTCCAGTGATCGCATGTTAGGCTTAGCCGCTTAGGCATAAGCAAGCACATGATGTGTACGGGCCCGGGGCCGTGCCAACCAGGTGATCTCGAGAAGGGATTTTTGTTTTTTCCGAACGAAATTCGTTTCACTGTTATTGCTCTGTTTCTGTTATTACAAGCGCGGTGGGATTCCACCTTTTCTAATTCTATCCCGGCATCATGCATAGTAGGCATGTAATAGCTGCTCTGGCTAATGGTGGTGCTGGTGGCACCATCAGCTACAGCTCCTGCAATGTGCGGGAGATGCAGATGGCCATGGCCACTGACGTCTGCGGCGGTGGCGACGAATTGCTCCAGCTCTGCAACTACCGACGGCTCCGCCCAGACGAAGTATTCCGCGACGGCCGCCGCCGCCGCCGCCTCAGTCGCTGCCGTCGCTGCGTCGACGGTTGCCGAGCGGTGGCCGTCGTGGAGGTCGATCCAGCCTTCCTCGGAGTCCCAGTCAGGCAGAGCGGAGGCGGCGCACGCCAATGCCATGATCCTCTCGGCGGCGCCCGTCGACATCTCGTCGTCCGCTTCGTCGTCGTCCTCGGTGTCCGAGTCCCAGAACGCGTCGTGCAGCGTGCTCTTGGGGGACGGGAACTCCTGCTTCGCCGGCTGCGGCTGCGCGTCGTCCCGGTAGCGGGCGGCGACGAACGGGTGCGCCACGAGCTGCGCCGCCGTGGACCGGGCGCCGGCGTCCCTTTGGAAGCAGCCGGCCAGGAAGTCCTTGGCCTCCGGCGATAGCCACGCGGGCACCTCCGGCACGGCGTCCGTGTACCCGATCCGGTGGATGGCGGCGAGGAGGTCGTCCGCCATGTCGCTCCAGGGCGCGCGGCCCGTGGCCAGCTCGACGACCATGCACCCGAGCGCCCAGACGTCGGCGGCGGGGCCCTGCTCCTGGCCGCGCGCCACCTCGGGCGCCATGAACGCCGGGGTGCCCCCGATGGGGCGCGCCGACTCGGCGGCGGGCCTGGCGCACCCGAAGTCGGTGAGCCTGGCGCGGCCGTCGCCGCCGATCACCACGTTCCTGGCCTTGACGTCGCCGTGCACGAGGGAGAGGCCGTGGAGGTACGCCAGCCCGCGCGCCACGTCGCCGGCGTAGGCGGCGATGTCGCGCTCGGCCAGGCGGCCCACGTCGGCGAGCGACCCGCCGGGCGCGAACTCGAGGAAGAGCTGGTACTCGCCGCCCGCCGCGGCGCGGGCGCCGAGGCAGGGCACGATGTGCGGCGAGGAGAGGCCCCGGAGGACGCGGCCCTCCCGCTGGAGCTGCGCCGCGGCGCCCGCGGCGCACGCCGACTTGACCGCCAGCAGCTCGCCCGAGGCCTCGTCGGAGGCCAGCCACACCACGGCGCCCGACGCGCCGCGCCCGAGCGTGCGCACGCGCCTCAGCTGCTTCGTCGTCGTCGTCGTCATCACCATGGCTGCCTGCTTGGTTGGAATTCGCAGGCCTGCTTGCGGCGGAGTCTGAGTCTGAGTCTGAGAGGAATCGCAGGAAGGAGCGGATGGGGATTATGAGGGCGTGTGGTGTGTTTATGGGGAGGGGGAGGGGGGAGGTCTATTTCTACGGGCAGCGCGGGGGCGTGGAACACGTGCGGAAACGGAGCGGGGGGAGGAGGGAAATGGCCGCGTGCGTTTGCCTTGTTTGTGTGCGCGCGGCGGCCTCTCGTCGCCATCAGCAGTGCCCGTTTGCGTCTGCTTAGGAAGGTGTAAGGAACTTGTAGGAGCGGATACGGTCGTGGGTGTTTCCGGCGTTTTTCCTGCTGCCTTTTACTAGTTGCGACGACGGGTCCAGATCTCGCCGGTCGCGGCCTCGCAGCCCGGGCGGGTGCATCCTCTCAACACTTCGCCGCCGCCCGCCGGATCTGATTGGCAGCCACGTGCAGAGCCGGCTGCTGGGTCACCTCGGCAACTGCCTCACCTGTGACTGTGACCTTCTCTGCTCTGCTCTGCTCCAGCGGATAAGGAAGGCCTGGATGTGATCTGGAAGGAATGATCTAGTGATGATGATCCGTCGCGTTACGCTCTCTCTTTTCTTCTAGTACTAGTACTGTATAATATGCTGTACGACCTTCATCTTCACGGCCTCATGGGTAACGTCACGGCGCGGTTCTCACCTTCCCGCCTTGCCCATCCATTTCCTCTCGCGCGACGTGGATGCGTTCCGGAAGAGGGGCTGCCGTGGGGACAATGCGATCGAGCAGCCCCGCAGTGGATGGCGCGGCGTCTCAGGCAGGCACAGCGGCACGTTTTTGTTCGGCGGACGGCAGGCGCGCGAGCGCCAGGTGTCGACAGTCGACTTGCGGTGACCCCGCCGTCCGGCATATTCCGCCGTTTGGAGGATAAGCTTCGCAGGGCCTTTCGTCTTCCATGTGCTCCGGCATGCGGTTTTTGGCTAAATCATGATGGTTATTACGCAGTTTTATTCTTTCTTTTCCGCGGAGCGCTTTACACTGTGAGCACATGCACGTAGGCCATCATGTCAAACGGATCTCTGTTCGCTAAACCTTAAAACTATTTATTTTCAGCCCTTCTATAGTATTTTTCTCTTACAAGAAATCAGCATCAGCGTTTATTTTCAGCGGTTTTCAGCTTCAGCGAACAGAGCCTAGATCTTTCTATTGTTTCGCGAGGGAGTTAGATTTATTACTTCCTCCTCCGGTTATAAAACACTAGCATAGCAAGATGGCTGCGCAAATTGCACGGGCAGCTAGTTTTTTCTTCTTAAATATTTAGATTACAGAAATAAATAAAGTAGCCTATAAATGTGCATCAAAATTACCCCTCTCTGCCATTATGAAAAATGACTTAAAATAATCCACTTATCATTAGGAAATATAGTTCAAAATAATCCACTAAATTTGTGTTTAAATTATACATATCTAACACTTTTGAATATAATTCAAAATAATCCCCTATATTTGTATCTAAACTATCCATGTATGCCATGATGTAAAGTAATGTGAATTATTCCTAAAGTTGCATTTAAATTACCAATATGTGTTATTACAAAAGGTAATATAAAGTAAAATATTTTAATTTATCTAAACTATTTACATCACCTGTGGCAAAAAAACTAAACAAGAGTTACTTCTAAATTACAAAAAACTAATTCAGTAACCATAAAGTATACTATATTTTTTTTTCTAAATTACACACTTCTTCCATTATTAATATAAAAGTAAACATATTATCGTTTTCCACTCTATAGACCAAGTAAACATCTATACCTGAGGATAAATATTCATTTTGATAGCTCATCAAGTGTGGAGAACTATACAATATACCATTACCAAACCATATAGCAATGGCATTGGCAATTCACTTTAAATAAATTATATCAGTATCCCATTATAATAAATTTCTTAAGTTGTTATTTTATTTATACATTCGTCTAAAAATGTTAACAATTTAAAATTTAAAATTCTATGTTTTTTGAAACAATACTACTATCCAAATTTATTGATATTACAAGTTCAACATCTTAAGTGACATGGTGCAAGCTGAAACAACAATTTACACTAATGTAAGAAATGAAAGGGTATCCTAAAATCAAGAATCTTCTTTAATTTTTTTTTGAATAAAACATAAGACAAGCATTAGAGTTTCAACTTAACATGTGGTTTGCAAAAAATTGCTCCAACCAGGTTGAAAAAGTTAAAGTTAAAAAATATAAATTCATGATGCAGATACAATAAGTGCTTATATAACTTAAACCTATGTTTCAACTAAATAAAAATCACGCTAAAAACATAGATCCTAAAAATTCTAATTAAAATCTCTTAATGGAACTTCCACGCCCCTAAATCAAGATTTTTGGTTTTAGTCAAATTATCTAAAGTTTGATCAATTGTATATGAAAGAACCTCAAAGTTTTATGACACTAAATAGGTGTACTATAAAAAATATAGTGAATCTAATTATATCTGTTTAGCATCAAGCCCTATTGATTTTTTTTACATAAACTTAGTCAAGCTCAGGATATCTCACTGAATTGTACAGCGGATGCAGTACTCTAGCAAATGATGGGTGGTCCTTGCAACTACCATAACAACTCACAAGTGCACCATGCCAATTATACTCTGCTTAATGTATCTACAAGAAAGCTAAAACAACTCCTAAGACTTCTTTACGTACGTAAAGTTTATAACACCAACCGTCCAACCGTACTTCACCTGTCCAGACTACTGATCACATTTGTATTTCTAGTTAAACCTGCTGCTTACAAATCCTTGCCGCTTTATGCACGTGCCTGCAAGCATTTGTCCTTCACTTATATAAACCAACTTAGAAACCAAATTTAAGCGGGTCCTCGACTCGACTAGTGCCTGCCTGACTTGCAAACATTGCTGCTTTGGGGATGAATAATTGGCCTGTGAGTTTGTTTTTTTTTTTTCACTTCTCATGTGCGTGATATTTGTTGTTGTTATTCGGGTAACATATAACTTTGTTGTTGTTTAACTATTAATTGTATTTAAATTATCTCTTGTGAGTTGTTCTTTTAGTTGTGGTAGTTGGTACTCCCTCTGTCCCACAGCGATTGTCGCCTGGGAATCATGATGGTAAGAGGAGCACGAATTTTAAACGACACTGCAAACGGGACAGAGGGAGTAGTCTATAATTGTTGCTTGAGAATCTAGCAACCTGAAATATTGAAACTTCTTAATTCTTTTATCAAAGGTTCAACAGTTCAAGATTCTTGACGCAAAATTGTCTTCTAGATTTTAGGATTGGAATTTTGGAAACGGTTCAAAAAGCTCAACAAAATTTTTCCCAACCTTGCTGCAATTTCCTATCACAGGCTACTGTATAAACAACTGCTACTGTTGTAGGCATACCTGAAGCGAATGGTTTATATATCTGTTGTTGACGCAGATTCTGCCCAACACACTAGCAGGTGTTAGATCGCACGTGTCTTCTTGGTCATCGGGACGACCAGTAATCTGCAGCGCAGGACGTTGATGGTCGTTGTAGTGCCCGTCCTTCGCCGGAGAACTTCCGAACACCTCTCGGAAAGATCCGTCGGAGAGATACACGTGGAGGTTGCCCTAGGGACTAAAGATGGCAGCGGGTCGGGTTTAGACCCGAAACCCGCGGGTTTCAGACCCGGTGGGTGCGGGTTTGCGGGTTCAGGGCCCCGAAACGGGTCGGGTCGGGGGCGGGTTTGAATTTCCCCCGCGGGTGCCCGTCGGGGGCTCGCAAAATACAATCACTGTGTAATAGAAAGAAAAAGGCCCAACTTTCCGAGGCCCAACTAAGCCAACCCTAAGTCCCAACGCAGGCACCGCACTCCCTCCCTCTCGATCTCCCCTCTCCCATAGCGCCGCAGCCGCCAGCCCTCCTCCGCTCCTCGTGACTTCGCAGCGGGGCTAGTTAGGCAACGAACGCCGGCGCGACCCCTGTCCCTGTCCAGCGGTCCAGCGGCCTCGAGTCCTCGACCACGACTCCTTCCACCCCATGTCCCCACCAGCCGCAAGGCCCGCGACTCGGGGGTCTTGGTCCCGCGCGAGGCACGCCAGCACGCGAGGTCCCCAGGTGCGTGCTGCTTGCTGCTGTGTGGTACGTGCTGCTTGCTGGCTTGCGCTTGCTGCTATTAGCTGCTTGCTGCGGCCTGCCGCTGCCCGCTGGACTACTCGCTTGGAGACCTGGTGCCTGGAGACTCGAGTGCTGGCGTGCTGCTTGCTGGACGCTGCTAGCAGCTAGCTGTGCTGTTGCCTGACTGCAGTGCTGTAGTGCTGTTTGCCGCTGGAGGCCTGCTGGCCTGGAGTTCTTTCTTCTTTCTGTGATTCTGTCCCTCTGTAAACTTAATTAAATGTGTGTAATTGTGTTTGTGTATTATGAAGTTATGAACTATGGTCCTATGGAGTTGTTGACAATTTCTTTAATAAATATATTATTTCTGTCATGGCATATAAGAGATAAAACTCGGGTCTCGGGTCCCCCGTCGGGTCTCGGGTCCCCGGCGGGTTCGGGGCCGGGGGTGGATTTTCACCCGGAGCGGGGTTCGGGTTCGGGACGGGTTTTCTTATCGGGTTTCGGGGGCGGGTCCGCGAACGCTCCACCCGCCCCGAACCCGTCCCGTTGCCATCCTTACTAGGGACCGCGGAGGCCGCCTAGAACGCCGACTAAACTCGCGGAGAGTCGAGCCGAACAGCAGGATAGAGGTGAACCACCACGAGAATCTACTTTGTAGATGTGTTTTTTTGACTATTGGATGGTTAAGATCTCAATCGGCCATGATCATCTCATATATATAGAGGGGGGTGGTCTTATCCCAGTAGGAAACCTCTCCAAGGCTTATTTTCCAAGTTTCCCATGGAAGAGTTCGGTTCGGAATCCAAAAGGTCAGATCCGAACAGGATATTTTATTAGGTCTGTCGGAACTTCCGGAGGGTCGAAACTTCCGACTTAGGTCGGAACTTCGAACACGTCGGAAGTTGTGTCGGAAGTTCTATCGGAACTTCCGATTTAGGTCGGAACTTTTGACACGTCGGAAGTTGTCGGAAGTTGGGTCGGAACTTTCGACGTGACGGCATATTCGTGAGGGCATAACTCCTTCGTCCGGACATCAAACGAGACAATCCATATATGTTTTTTTATCAGCTCGACGAGACGGACACAGTGATGATGTCCATTTTACATTTTGATAACATCATAAATTGGAGAATTTTGGTTGTCAACATCTGTCAAAAACTATTGGAAATGCTCTAAGACGATTAGAGGGTGTATTGTAGAGATGCACTAGACTTGGTGGGCAATTGTAGAAAGAACAAAATAGATGGAGAAAATAACAGGAAGTATAATTCTTAACTACAAAAAAATAATATTTAAAATTAATATGGAGAAAGGAAAAATACAAAATACAAACAACATTATTAACTAGGTAATTAGAGTATTATGTACCTAATTGTGGAATGTGTGTTAGTGGAGAGTTGGGGGGGGGGGGGGGGGGGAGTGTAATGTCACGTACTTTGACTTTTAAGGGTCATCCCTGTATTAGGTGCTTAACATTCTCCATTTCTAGTTTTCCTGGTACCGGCAGGTGATGACTTTTTATCCCCTCCGATGGAGTCTTTAAAACAAAAAAGGACAACACAGCAAGTTGTGTTAGCGTGATAGAGGGAATAACGGGGCAAGATAAAGCGGCCGCTAGACCGCCAAGAACGGCGGTTAGCCAACGGTAGGCTAAGATAGTAAGATACACGTGAACTGCGTGGGACTGTGTCCTGGTGTTGATGAACATCTCAAGGTAGACGATGAACAGAGACCATTCCAATCTAAATTTATCAGCCGAACGTTTTGTTTCACGAATTTGTACTGTGGAGGAACAGTTCCGGGCGCGGAAGTGCATGTTTCAGAGCAACCGAACGGGCCTAGGTGGGAACGTCGAAGCAACATTCACGGAAAAAGTCTCTCCGTTTGGGTAGGGAAAATCCGTGTTCAACATTCACGCAAAATGTCACGAAAATGCCAAAGTTGGCACGAAATCAAATTTATCTCCTACTTCTCGATTACAAGGACAATCGAGTTCCCCAGTTTCTGCCAACCGGGCGCAAATACTCTACATTGCTGCCTACAATGACCCGACAATATCTCTGCAACTTGCTGTTCGCTTCAGCTGAAAAGCTGAGCTGATTTATTGTGAGGAGAAATACTGTTTCAGAACTGAAAAATATGTGTTGTTTAATTGAAGCGAACAGAGCCAAAATCAGCAGTAATTCCTACACTTCTGTCTCCGCTCATCATAGGATGTCTCTCGCACTTAGCAAAGCCATCTCTAATTCCTGCATTGTTGCCTACCCCTGTGCTGGGATGTCTCTGGCACTGAACAACATCTACCCTCCATCTCAAATTGTAAGTCATTCTAAAAATCTTGGAGAGTCAAGGCATCTCGAGTTTGACCAAAACTATAGAGAAATATATAAAGATTTATGACATCAAATAAATGTACTATGAAAATATATTTAATGAAGAATCTAATAATACTTAGTTGATATTAAATATATATTATTATCTTATCATATAAACTTTGTCAAAGTTAAGATATTTTAACTCTTCAATATTTTTAGAATGACTTACAATCTGAGATGGAGAGAGTATATTGCCTCCTGCATGGACAGGCGAATGTCTCTGGCATTCGATGGAATCATCTCTAACTCCTACAGTGCCTCTAGACGATGTAGCAAATGTACTGGCACTTTCCACGATGACGACGATCTGGAGATCATCAATCACGGCGGCACCCAACCGTTCACTCCCTAGGGCAATATCAGCGCTGGTCGTCATCGTCGCTGGCAGCACCTCGGAGAACCGGGACCAGTCTCCACGCACTTGGATCCAGCCGTCCTCCAGATTCCAGTCGGGCAAACCGCAAACCCGTGCAAAGGCTGCATAGAGCATCTCCAGCCACAGGCTCAAAATCAGACCTCTACATCTTCATTTGAAAGGTGGCTTGAAAAAAATAGAGACCTAAATTTACTCCCAACTTCAGTGGAACATGCAGTCCAGGACCCCTTCTCAAAAGAAAAAGTGGTGTGACACCATGAATAAGAGGGGATAGGGGATCCTATATCTAGGAGGTTGAGATTATAATTTAAAGGACATGCAAAATAAGATCCGATTTAGAGGCTCCACTGGAGTTGAATTTTTCTCAGACTCCTAAAATTTAGGATAGAGGCCCAACTAGAGGCTTGGACTGGAGATGCTCAATGAGCTGACCCTTTGGAACGCTCGCTCAGAGGTCTCCTCCTCGTCGTCGTCGTCGGACTCCCAGAATGCCGCATTGAGTGTGCTGTTGGGGGACGCCCAGTCATGCTTGGTAGGATCGCTAATGCCATTGCCATTGCCGCGCAGGCGTCGTCCGCGTCGCTCCAGCTAGGCGAGAGGCCACACGTCGGCCGTCGGGCCCTGCTCCACGCCACGAGCCACCTCGGGCGCCATGAACGCCGGGGAGCCAGCGACGACGGCGCGACCGCAGCCCACCGCCGGCCTGGCGCAGCCGAAGCCGGCGGGCTTGGCGCGCCCGTCGGCGCCTACCAGGACGTTGGCGGCCTTGACGTCCCCTTGCACGAGCGGCGATCGACGCCCCGTGGTGGAGGTAGGCCAGGCCACTGGCCACGTCCGCCCCGCGTCTCTGTCCCGGTCTCTCCTCCTCATCTTCCTTTGAGTCCTTTCCGTTCCTCCTCGGAGCCTGCGCGTGCCAATTTGGACAGTACAGTATGTGACGGCGGGACCTGGATCCGGTGCAGTTGCTATAGTATAGCAACTGTAACTTTAGCAGTCCCACCATCCTGATCGTCCAAAGCCAATCGAAGGGCAAAGCATGGCTGTCTCCATCCTACCCACTTTACTAGTCTCGATGTCCATCTTCTGCTGTTTTTTGGAGGGAAAATCAGAAGCCTTTGGCGCCATTTTTTCTGTTGGCTCGGAACGGAGCCGAGGCGATCGCGAGGGGCCCAGAGAGCAGCCTCGCCATGGAACCTCCGGGGCCACCGCAGCCACAGGTGCGTCTCACCGGACCTGCCTTGCCTTCTCCATCTCTTGTCCCAGCGCCAGTCGGAGCGAAGAATGGAGGCGCCGTCACGGATGCTACACTTCGGTACAAAAATCTTTGCAAAATATTCATTCCATTGGCTTCACGAGCTGCTGATTTTGAAGACTGTTATTTGCTTGTGGAAGAGACACTCCATACTGTTAGTAAACAGGTTGAAGAAAAAATCAAAGGAACTCCTAACATTAGTGCCGAAAATGCTAGTGTTCAAGAAACATTCAGCTTACCTAACCAATATACACATGTGGCTGGTCTAAAGAAGAAAGAAAAGCAAAAAGGTGGATCAAAACGAAAGAAATCTTGGACTGAAAAATTTCAGAAGAAAAAGAAAAACAAAGGAAAAAAGAAGAATACAAGCAAACCTATGCAGCAAGATGGAAATCATGTGCCAGAATCACAAGCATATGAATCAGTTTCTAGTTTTACCAAGATTCTTATGGTATGCTTATTACACTTAGCTTTTTTCATGGAAAGAGCATTCTGTGCTTTCACAATAACTTGATTTTTTTTTCTATTTCTCAATCTTTATTTTGGTCTCTGTATCCTCTCTTTCCAGAGTTCAAGTGTTGTTCAAGAGGTCAACAATCCTTACTCCTTGGAAGGGATAGATGGCTGGGAATTATAGCACAAGTGTAAGCATCTGTCAGCAATTCTTGGTCCTTGGAAGGGATAGATGACTTGACAAGTTATAATCTCTAAATTACTTTTTTTTGCAGGTTGTGTACGGAAGGAATGGCTGATATATTTTTTTGTTTATGAAATGGGAAAGAGTACCTTATGTGCAAAAGGCTCCCCATTAATCATACTTTCTTTTGTGTTAAGCATGCATATGCCCTTTGTGGCTGCAGAACTGCTGATGGTTGATGCAAGCTTTTGTATGTGAAATCAGAAATCCTTGGTATATAGAAAAGGATCTTAGTTTAGCGTATATCTTTTGTATATGCAAGCTTTTGTATTAAGCTATCAAACTGCAGTAAACACATGCAGCTTTGCTCCATTTAATTGGATTATAAGATATATGCATTCTATTTTCTGTTCTTTGCAATCTCTCCTAAGCAGCAGAGTCTAACAGCAAGCATTGGGGAGGGAAGGAGGAGAAAATAAGGCTTTCATCCCAGCCATTCATGGGTCCCCTTTTGAATGGATCAGATGCAGCTACTGCATACTAGCTTGCAGCAGCAGTTATAACTGCACCTGATCCAGGTCCGTGACGGCGTCGGTCGGGATCCTGCGCACGTGACAGAGTGCGGAAACGTGAGGGAAATGAGCCAGTGATGGCGCGATGCCAAGGGACGGCCGACGGCGTGGCGGGGTCGTAGCGGCAGTGGATGCCCAAATCGGCCTGTATTTCTGGACGCTCGAGCGTTTTTTTCCGTCCTGCGGCGTGAAGGATTGGAGACTGGGAATGCGTAGTGGTAGGGGTAGGCAGGCGGCAGGCAACCCACATCGACGGTAAGCATATTCCGTCCACGTTTTCGTTGGTGAAATGGATGTCTGCCTTAGCTCTGCTCTGAAGTCACTGCAAATCTTCTGCATGTTTGTTTAGTCTTGCAGATAAGGCGTGGACACTGGTTTGATTTCTCATCTTCGCTCTTCAGCCCTGCAATTATTCTCACCTTTTCTTCAGTCAGTTGCTCTTCTTTTTTTCTTTTTCTTTTTTCTTCATTCAGGAAAATCAGCACGCCTTCTCCGACGTCGAGCTGCTGCATTGGAAGCGACTCGGTATAATCTTCACTACACATGGGGTTGAAATTTGAAAACCTGCAACCATCTGGTGTAAACAGAGAGAGGTCAGCACACGTGCAGAAACGTGATCAACCGATAGTAGTGATAGGTGATAGCAATTCTTTTTTTGACACCAGCGATGACGTCAGTCTCGCGCGTTCTCTCAACTCACGCAGAGACTGACAACAGCAAAAACCAAATGGAGCGGCGAGCGCAGGAACATGCTTGGACGTTTCGTTTCGCGCCCCTTCCTTCCTCATGTTAGCAGTCAGTCGGCAGACGGCACACAGGTGACCCTCGGCGGCCGTCTCCCGGCGACTTGGCGGCTGCTCCGGTCTCACTTGGGCCGTTGGAAATTCCAACAGACCGGATCCTGGTCCTTCCATGAGGTCAACCAGCTGAGCCATCCAAAAGGTTCATGCACAAAAGGTTCTCTGTCAAAGTTCGACGCACGTGTCCTTTTCAGCAAGTGCGTGCGTTTCTGCACTCCACTGCGAGCGCTGCTGCTAGAGCTTGACGGCCCTTTGTGTGATGGGGACGGACGTCGTCCAGGCGTGATTAGCGTTGGATAACGATCAGCGAGATCGGGACAAAAATAAATACTGTATCACGGATTAGCAAGTTACCTTTTTTCTGATTCCATACCGGCTACGCTCAAGATTTTTTTTTTTCTATTCAGTTTCAAGTCGCCTTCTTCTTCTTTCTTCACGTAACCACTTGCTTGTGTTGGAGAGGTAGAATGAACTTCTTCCTTTTGTACTATATATAATATAAAAAAACATTTGCCTAATGGAAGAGGCAAATTTGTATCTTTGACCTGCACGGAGGACGATATGCCCACGAAATGTTTGTAAAAGCCGAAATAGTCAAATTCGTCCTTGAACTATCACCAAAACCTCAGTTTAGTCCCTGAACTATGAAAACGGCCGTTTTAGTCCTCAAACTTTCACAGCCGGCTCAATTTCGTCCCTAAACTATGAAAACGACCGTTCTCGTCCTCAAACTTTCGCAGCTGGCTCAATTTCGTCATTAATCTATGAAAACGACTGTTCTCGTCCTCAAACTTTCGCAGCCGGCTCAATTTCGTCTCTGGTCCGATATAGAGCGCCACGCTGGCTCATCTCGTCATCGCCTAGTCAGCTAGAATCAGTTTTTTAAAGTCTGCAACTGATTTATTCTTATTCCAACTGGTTGCAACTAGTTGTACCTCTTCAATACAACATTGATGAAGATGATTTTTAATTATAGATCTCAATAAAATTTACAAATTTTTAGTTTTAATTTTTTTTATTTAAGGATGTTAAGATGCTCAAAAAGTTCATATAAAATTTTAGCACCATAATAATTACCTGCTGCTGCTTGTAATTAATATAAAAGTTAATATAAAATTTTAGCACCATAATATGAACTTTTTGAGTATCTTAATGTCTTCAAATAAAAAATATTAAAACTAGAAAGTTGTAGATCTTATCGAGATCTATAATTTTTATGAAAAAATCATCTTCATCCCATTTTGTATTGAAGAGTTACAACTAGTTGCGACAAGTTGGAATAAGAATAAATCAGTTACAGCCTTTCGAAAACTAATTCCAGCTGACTGGGTGATGACGAAACAAGCCAGCGTGGCGCTCCACATCGGACCAGAGACGAAATTGAGCCGGCTGCGAAAGTTTGAGGACGAGAACGGTCGTTTTCATAGTTTAAGGACGAAATTGACCCGGCTGCGAAAGTTTGAGGACGAGAACGGTCGTTTTCATAGTTTAGGGACAAAATTGAGCCGGTTGTGAAAGTTTGATGACTAAAACGGCCGTTTTTATAGTTCAGGGACTACATTGAGGTTTCGGCGATAGTTCAAGGACGAATTTGACTATTCCGCCTTTATAAAACGAAGGGTAATTGATAACTTTTTCGATACGGGAGCTTCATTAACGCAAATATAGAGTTAAAAGAGTATGAGAGAGAGAGAGAGACAGGGTACAGACAGTGCACCCTTGGCACACACCTAGTAGCGAACAAAATGCGTTTAACCACCCAACGCAAAAGACAAGCTTAAACGTTTTAGGAACATAATAGAGAAACCAGAGTAGAAACCGAGAGCCAAAGCAGACCAAACAGCTAACATCCTGAAAACAACATCAATTGATCAATATTCACCATCTAGAAGTGCATCCTCATCGTTGCCCCGTCCAACTCCCAGAATGCGTTTAGCGATGGTGAGCATAGTCTCCACTCCAGCTTCCAGCACAACATTATCATCTTCAGAATAGAGTCCTGCCCAGAATTTCATCAGTGCGCCCGCATGACATACAATTTCTAAAGGGTTTTTGATCAGCTTCTTATCAAAGCAAGCTTTATTTCTAGCTTTCCAAATTACCGAGCAAATAGCTGCTACTCCATTAACATGCATTTTTTTCTGAGAGAAAGCCACTTATCACACCAAAACCAGCAAGCTGATATGTTATTAGGAATATCATTGGCCCCCGTAGTTAAGGCAACATACATCCATATTACCTTACTAACAGCACATTCAAAAAACAGATGGGAGATAGTTTCATCATGGTTACAGAAGAATAAATTGATAACTAAACTACCACCATCCAAGAATAAATTGGGTAGGTGTGTTAATAATATTTGTATTTGTGTTTCTGCTCTGTACATAATGTAAGTGTTGTCCTAAACGCTACATGGTAAACAATCGTTCACCTGCCGTGTAGCCACTATTCGAGCAAACACAGGTTGGATCTCTTTTTCAGCGTGCCTCCCAGCACAGGAAATTGGAAACGATGGGTACTTTTCAGAGAAAGGTTTCGGTTTTTCTTAGTTCTAACTCCTCAATTAGGGCTCTAACACTCGAGAATAGGAAATGGGACGGAAGGAGCGGACGGGACTTGACTGTCATGTTGTAGTTGAATAGGAAACGCTACGGTAAACAGTCTCAAGTTTCTTACTATTTATTTGCTTTTCAACAGCACGTTGGGCTTGACTTGAGGGAAACCATGCATGCACCAGCTAGTAAAAGGGGTAATCTTCGGCCATGAATCTGTGTACAGCCTACTGAATGCGGCGCCTTGGAAAGCCTAGCGCACGTTTGCGTGGGCCGTGGGCTGTTTCTTTCATTTTTGAGCATGGAGTGGTGTCCATTGCTCTGCCATGGCCTCTTGGTCATACAAAATACTGCAGCATGAAACAGTCGTAATGTAACCAAAGAGTATTCCTCACTAGTTTAAGTATTTAACGAAAGTATTGTCAACGTTTTGCTACTATCTCTAAATCATAGTTCACTTTAGCTTTACACCAAGTCAAACTTATATCTTATAATTGAAATCAAGGGAGTGCGTAGCATTTGTGTTGCACTTTGCAGCAGAGCAGCAGTAGCATCGGCATCGTCGATTCAGCTTATTTTCAGCCACAAAACAATATTTTTCTCTCAGAATAATTCAGTCATACAATTCAGTCCATCCGAATTTCAGAGCAGCCGAACAGTTGACCTCTCTATCGTGTCTATTGGGCCAAGCGGCTGAAGATGGGCTTCCCACGCCATGGCATGCGCATGCAGCGGTTTCATCGATGGGCCGGTGCTCCGGCCCACGGTAGTTAGGTGTGTGGTTCGCAATCATAGGCCATAGTTCCTTAGTTTCAGCCCGCTTGTCTCGTGTCGCGTGGCCCTGCTACATTGCGAAACACTAGTCACCACCACTCAGGTACAGCAGGACGTCACTTCCGGAAGCCACCCGTTTCCTCCAGCGCAGCGGCGAAAGGGCGACTCCGAGGCGATCTCTGCTGCCTCCGCCGGATCCGCCGGTTTCCTCACCTTCAGTGGCCTTTTTTGGCGCCAGTGAGCTGGGGGAACTGAATATCCGGTGGAGGGTGTATATATTCCCTACTACTATTATAGTTTTAGGTAGGGTAGGGTTGGATTTCTTCCTGGTGAGTTCTTCACTGGGAATCTTTTGCTATCCTCTTGATTTCTCTGGTGGCTTCGATGTTGGGGCGATTG
The DNA here is from genome assembly GCA_038502445.1 of Eremochloa ophiuroides. Taxonomy (NCBI): domain Eukaryota; kingdom Viridiplantae; phylum Streptophyta; class Magnoliopsida; order Poales; family Poaceae; genus Eremochloa; species Eremochloa ophiuroides. Next base: position 63,013,734 of record JAHLJS010000006.1, read on the forward strand.
GCGTCTAATAGTGGTTCTTGGGTGTGTGGTGCGTGGCTTGGGTGCTTTAATTGGAGGATCTTGCACCGACGATGTTTTCCTTGATGTTTTCTTATGCGTCGTTGCTCGATTCTTCTGTGTTTTTCTTTCCTCCGGCTGCGTCCTTGCCCTGAGCGGCCCCGTCGGCCTTGATGCCAACGACATAGCTGCTGGAGGCCGAAGGATATTGTTCTACCAACTAGTGAAATCGGGTTGGTCTTTTGCTCCCACCTTTTCTGGTGGTTTCTTTCCCCTCCGGGGTGTTCGATCGGCTGGCGTGTTGGGGATGCTGGAGGTTGAGGTGCCAGGCTCCCTGATGTCCGGCGATGTGGTGGTGTTTGGCCATCTTGTTAGGCCTGTGCGTTCAGCGGATAAAAAGCATATTGTTGCTGCCGGTATGCTGCTCTTGGTGCCACTCAAAACCTTTCTTTCTTCGTCGGAAGGGTGGTCGGTTTCAGCGCCTGAGATCCAGCCGCTGGTGATGAAGACGACCGGGAGAAGCTTGCGACAACCTGAATGTATTTTTATTTTCCTTCAAGGATGTTGTTGTAAGCGTTGGGATGTAAATCTTCAGAAACTTTTATGAAATAAACCTGGTTTCTCAAAAAAAAAAACCCCACTCAGGTACAGCACGTGTGATGTTAAGGAAAAAAAAACAGTGTGGTGTGTTTCCACGGTAGAAATGCCGCTGGTACATTCGAATTTCAGAAGATCATCAGTCAAGTTTTGTCTTTCTCGTCCATTCTTTTTTTTCTTGGAAAGGTGGTGTGTTTGGTTTATGGATAAGGATGGATGGGATATGGCCATCTATAAATTTCGGGATATGCATGTTGTCTGTTGGATGGACGGATGGGATGAATCATTTTTCTGTTTGGTTGGATAGATGAGATTGCCTGTGATAAGAATACTTGACTAATTATATCTATTATTTAGAAATAATAACAACTAATTACAATCTAAAAAATATGTAGCGACACTAATCTTGCTATTATAATCACTAATTTTAAATAAAATATATTAATTAGTACTAAACTACTCTAATTGTCATACTAAACATGTGCTAATCAACATATGGATATCCTCATCCGGTAGATTTTTAAGAACCAGAATATCCAGCATTTACCTAGAATATTTCCTGTCCTGAATATCTAGGGTCAGTTAGTTCATGTAACCAAACATCATATATTCAAGGATGGATGGATATCCATCTAACTAAAAACACTATATGAATCTAGTCGTCGGACGGTTGCCGGTTGCAGTTTTGTATTCTCTTGGAACGAAGTTCCTGGAAAAAAAGATGATGACATGGAGCGTCTGAACCGGGACGGCTGGTTTGGGGTGGGGGCATTTAAACACCTGGTGCTCAAATCTGACAAAAAGAACTCCTTTTTATCGTTTTCTACTACAGCGAGAATGAAAAGAATCGCTAGTTTGGTGGCTTTATTTCTTATTAGTCAGAAAAGCAACTGCCAGGTAGGGGATTCCTGCTATCCAAAGGCAAAAGAGGATCCTTATGCTTCAGTTTTAAACTCTCGTATATACTAACCTTGGTGGTATCTGTGATGGCGACACGGGCGATACCCATTCCCCCACCACGCCACCACCCCCATCCCCATTCCCCCGCAGCGTCGCCACTAGAGTGGACTGCCGAGTCAACCTAGGCAGCTTGCAAGGACGGCGACGACGAGGCTTTCCCCTGCTCTGAGCAGCACGCTCGCCGACTGAAGGAGGTGGCGGGGTGCGGCCTTCAGATCCGCGCTCTGTGATTGCAGGCGGCGGGAGGTGCATGCGAGGTGGTGGCCATGGCGATGGTGTGCGGCAAGCGCCTGGATGGCTGTGAATGACTTGGCGACGACACATGGGCGCGGGAGTCGGCGACCAGGATGGGGCAGCCAGGAGCTAGGGTGGCGGTGGCGGCGGCTAGATCCGGCGTATTCGGGGCCTGATTTGATGAGCTGCGGCTGTTTTTTGAGGTGGTGTGGTGGTCGGTACTACTTGAGGTGGTGACGTCCGCTCTTGCCGCCGACGTCCCGAGCGGCCGCAATGATGGCGGCGGCAGGGTTTCGCCATCATTTGGCTCCGGCAGATCGGGCCATCTCTCCGCTGGGCCTATGGTCTGACGTCCGGTGCCATTGCTTCCTCTCGCAAGTCGCTTCCTTTTGTCAGATTGCAAGTCTTCAAAGATTGAATTCTCAGTCTTAGGGGCTGGATCCGTGTCTCCAGATCTATTGAATGCAGCTCAAGCAATAGATGGTCACCTTCAAGCGTTATGGCGGTTAGATTATGCCGGGTTCCTCTTCACATCGATTCAACATCGGTCAGCCTTTGCTATGCGGGGGCAGTTTGAGATGACATGCTCAGTTTGGCATCTTGAAGGCGTGGGAGGCGGTGGATATGCCCAGCGACTTGCTGTCATGGTGCTTTGATTGATCAGCGTCAGCTTTTAGATGCCATTGGCAGTGGCGCTTTCTATTGAGGAGGCTAGTACGTTCTTCGGTGCTAGTGTCATGTCCTTTGGTGTTCTTCGGTGCTGAATTTCATTGGGAATATTGGCTTCTATGTGGCGGTGTTTGTCGGCAATGACGGTTCAAGTGGGGCTAAGTATCGACTTCAACTTCACCCGACATCTGACCATTACTGAAGCTGTTGTTGTTTTGGGTTTTTGAAGCTAGGGTTCCGAAGTCTTATAATTTGCTTTTTCTTTGCGTATGTTGTTTAGTGTTTGTAAGTCTAAGGTGCTTTTTCTGTAAGGTTTGGCTGTGTACATTCTCTCGATGTAGAGGCAGGGATTCTTCCCAATATCTAAAAAAAATATACTAACCTTGGTACTTGGCAGAAGAGAGTCGAACAATGCTTTTCAGTTTTGACCGCCTGCTAGGGCATTCTTATCTTCACCGCCAGGATTTGCAGCCGTTCTTGTTCTGAATAACAGGTTGTGTATATGTATATCTGTCTGTCATCCAATCTGACCGTCGATTTTACGATCAGTGACGAGTGACGGACACGGACCACAGCATCCTCATCGCTCTGCTAGCTAGCACTTGGCATCTCCCGAAAACGTGCGTTGCAACGTCTCCCATACATTCACGGATTCGATGGCCAAAGCTAGCAGCCAGCGCGTTCTTCTTCCTGTCGTATAAAAAAGGAACGCAAATTTAAAGCGCGCGATGCCCCGACTGAACTGAAAGGGATCGATGCATTGCCACGGACTCGGAGGAAAAGGCTGTACCTGTCCACCACATCCGAAGTAAGTTCTTGCAAGCTAATTAATTCTAGACGAACAGAGAATCTCTGAGGACCGATCGATAAGGTGCATGTCGAGCTGAAGCTGAAAGCGCCGACGGCGGGGCCAGCGCTAGCTAGCTTCCTGCCTTGAGCGTCACGTTTGTCACAGATCTCACGTAAGCTCCACAAAATCTATCCAACTCCAAGCGGCTGGCCGGGCCGGCTGAACTGTTCATGCAGCCAACGGAAGCAAGGAACAAAGAAAGCTTGGCCAGGCCAGCTAAGCTACGTACCCATTCTATCTAGCTCGTACTTAGAGAAAACGAGTAGTATTGTTTCCATCGTTCTTCATCGGTGGTGCTCGTGTGTGTGTATATATGTACCAGGTGCACCCCTGCAAGCTAGCTCAAGCCCCAGCAGAAACCGTACGTAGAGCGAGACGCGGCATTAGAGCTATAGCTAGCTTGCTAGGAGCGATAGATCGAGCGAGCTCAATTCGTTTTCAGTCGGACATCGTCGATCGATCAGTAGTCAGCAGTTAGCATCTATAATCCATGGCGAACGCGGGCATGAAGCCGGTGGCCGGGCTCCTGCTGGTGCTCAACTTCTGCATGTACGTCATCGTGGCGGCGGTGGGCGGATGGGCCATCAACCACGCCCTCAACTACGGCTTCTTCATCGGTAATAATAATAACTGGCTGTCCATGCATGTCGATCGTTCATCAGCTGATTTGGTTAATTCTTTGAGTACTGATGCATGCATTTGCATACCTTCTGCTGCAGGCACCGGGCTGGAGCTCCCGGCTCACTTCTCCCCGATCTACTTCCCCATCGGGAACGCGGCGACCGGGTTCTTCGTCATCTTCGCCGTGATCGCCGGGGTCGTCGGCGCGGCCTCGGCGCTCGCGGGGTTCCACCACGTCCGCGCCTGGAACGCCGAGAGCCTGCCGGCGGCGGCCTCCGCCGGCTTCATTGCCTGGACGCTCACCCTGCTCGCCATGGGGTACGTATTTCGTTCTCGATCGGGTCCCGTGCCTGCTTGTTGCTCCATCTCGAATTTCTCGATCGATTTCCTGACGCGTTTCCCTGTTTTCGTTGTTGTTTCAGATTGGCGGTGAAGGAGATTGAACTGCACGGCAGGAATGCCAGACTGGTAAGATCGATGCCCAATTACGCTAGTGTTTGATTACAAGCACATCTCTGTACCCTAAAACAAATCTGCAAGAGATTGACATGCATGTACTAGACCACGGGGTTAATTAACTGCGATGAGTTAACTATGGCCTGGAATTGATGATCTTCCGATCGATCTTCTTGTGCGCAGATATGCATGGAGTCCTTCACCATCATCCTGTCAGCGACGCAGCTCTTCTACCTGCTCGCCATACACGGAGGCTCGAGATAAAATCATCAATATTGAGCTGGCGTGCATCGGTTTCATCACGGGACTGCAGTGGCTTCGTCGATCGCTTTGTGTCGTTGTGGGTTTCTTCCAAGATGGAGAGCAGTACGTATGTGTATGTGTGATTGTGTGTGTGTTAATTACGTACGCCATTGTGTTGGGGGCTGCTGGTTAATTGATTTTAGTTGTATATCTCGATTGTGCATGCGTCGGATTGTTGGTTACGTCATCCCGTGTGATTCATTGATTGTTTCGGAGATGGAGAGGCAATATGTGAGTTATTATGAGTACTGTTCAATTACATGTCATGATGATGTGGTGATTACTTGCTTCCCGTGTGCACATATAGCATCATAGCATCACTTTCCCTCTGACCACCCTGATTCTCTTCGGCCTTAGTGGAACCAAAGTTGATTTTGCCTTAGTACAAACAACGGCTGCGTTCGGTTGAGGGTATAAGCGCTTATAAGCGCTTATTTTTCAGCACTTCAGCAGTATTTTTCTCTCACAAGATTTCAGCACTTCTACAGCACTTCAGCGCTTATCTACAGCACTTCAGCTTCACCGAACACAGCCAACGATAGGCCCAAAACCAACGGAAGGGCCATCTCAACTATTGGCCCAGGCTTTACGCTCATCATGGGCCGATAAGGGCCCATATGGTGGATACATACACCGTGCAATTAATTTCTCTTTCCCTTTCCCTTGGAAAAAAAAAATCGTGTGATCAACTTCCTCCACTATCATCGTGACTCTGATTTGCCGCCCCTGTCAGAAAACCAGATTTTTAACTCCCTGAGAGAGATTTTGAAAGTGGCTTTGGCTAACATGTCGCATCACCATGAATGGCGTAAATTAAACTTTCACGATAGTTCACGTAGGTCAATTATATTAGATTTTACAAAATATATAGAAATATTTTTTGAAAAACTATCCGATTATTTTTTTAGGATATAAATATATAGTTAAAAATACTAAATCTATTTTTATGTTAAAATTTTCATTAAAAATGTTTTAACTTAAAAAATATAAATAAAATCATACTTTTGTTTTTTTTTTCTAAACTAGGCACCAAATAGTGAGCACAATTTTAGGAGAAAACACACGAAGACTGACATCTCGAGCCCATCCAAACCTATGAGTACATACCGGAAAGATCTACAATGGCCTAGAGGGGGGGTGAATAGGCCTAAATAAAATTCTGCACACACTCTAATTCAAATTGGTCAAAGACAGCCGGAAGTTCCGACAATTTGTGTCGGAACTTCTGATGGTGTCGAAAGTTCCGGCCCAAACAGTCGGAGATTCCGACACCTACGGTAAAACTATCCCTAGTGGCTAAATAAACTTTAGAGTGAGAGAAGCCTTACAACTCTTTTGCCCAATGATGAAGTGATGTAGCAGATGTAGTTTCTTAGCTCCGTAGATGCTCTAGACCACAAGTGTAGCTCAAACCCTAGAAAAATGAGGAGGTAGAGAGAAGGACAAGCACAAGAGTAATACAAGCAAGTGATTCAACAACAACACACAAGGTGACACAAGGATTTATCCCGAGGTTCAGCAACCCCACAAAGGAGTCTCTACGTCCTCGTTGTTGAGGTGACCACCAAGGTCGGAGTCTCTTTCACCACCTAGCCTCTCTCAAAGAAACCACAAATGTAACTCGAGTTTTCCACTAGAAATCAAGGGTGGTACAAACTTTCCAAGGCGAATCCACAAGATTAGATGCTCTTGGGCAACGCCTAGCCGGCTAGGAGCAAAGCTCCAAGAGTAACAAACACAAAACCAACCGGCAAGACGAGGAGAATTAAGTGCTCAAGCTCAAGAGGTGATTTTCTCACTCGATCCACTCACTCTTCACTCAAATCCTTGGGGGAATCGAAGATGGGAGAAAGGGGAGAGGAAAGGAGAGCCTTCAATGCTTGGAAACTGTTTTGGACAATAGTAGGTCGAAATGAATGCGTGATAACGATTAGAAGTGAGTGAGATAGCTTTTATAGTCGAGTCTAAATCTAACCGTTCAGATCTACGTCGGAACTTCCGACGCTGAGGGTCTGAACTTTCGACCCAGCTATTCAAACAGGCCACAGTGCGAGTAGGTCGGAACTTCCGACGCGTCGGAACTTCTGGCAGAGGCCGGAACTTCCGACCACTCGACACTTAGCCACGCCACTAGTTGGCTGTATGTCGGAACTTCCGACTGGTCAAATTCCAGCAGTTCTCAAACGTGATCGTGCGGTGATTTAAGTATCTCTCATTTGATTTTAGATTAAAGCCTGAGCACTTTATCTTCATCAAACCACTTAGTTTTGCATCCATCTTAATAGTACAGCATTTCTAACTCAAGAGAAGAATAAAAGTGATTCTAACCACCGCTTGAGTTGAAGCGCCAAAGTTCAAGTCGAATTGAGGGGTGCCGTTTAATCCCAAATAGATTTTCAATATTCTCTCACGAGATTAAACCTGCACACATTCCTTATAGAATTCATTAGTCCCTAATTTGGGTGTCATCAACTAACCAAAACCCACGATGGGGCAAAAACACTTTCACATACACATCCACACCGCTACCACAAAGAAAATTTGTACATAACATCTAATTTATGATTTGTTGCATAAAAAAAAACTCGACGCAGGGACCTAGCCGGCCCGCGGCATTTTCTCTGGTCGGCACCGAAGCGCACACAACCATTAACGGGGCTAAGAAGAAGATCTTCTCACGTATAAACATTTAGCTAATGAGTATTCTGCTACCCACTGGGTTAGCGGTTAGCCTAACTGCATCCCAACAAGCAGTGGTGGAACATCTTCAACGTCATCAAGGAACACAGTAAAGAGCCTGTGAACTTGTTGCCCATCAAAGAAAAGAACAAATCGCCATTCTCCCTTTCACATATAATACACATAATCTTTCCTCGACAGCTCATCTTGATAGGCCTCAACCTCATGCATGGTTCTTGTGCTAGGCTGCTTTACTTTTCTCGCTTTGGCACAAAGTGTGTCTCCAGAAAAGACCTTACTGTGCACACAATTATTAAATAATTCAAAATAGTTAAGTTATATACGATAATGGAGTTTTATGATGATTCGCCACAGAATGAAGAGTTTTATTAGGTTCATGAATTCTTTTACGTCGTCTTCATGCCTATTCCTGTAGGTCCGGTCCGATCCGTTCCATGATTGCGCAAGTGCAACATGGCACGGTAGGCTGTTGAGCACGGCGACCACTTCTAGGCGCGTCTCGAATATTATTATTTGAAGTAAGGGGGTGTTTAGACCTCAAATTTTTGGAGATTTTGGCACTGTAACAGCGAGGAATCTTTTGCAATAAGTGTCTAATTATAGTCCAAGTAGACTCAAAAGATTCGTCTCGTAATTTACAGGCAAATTGTGCAAACATGCAAAAGTTTCGTTTACATTTAATGTTCCATGCATGTGCCACAAAATTGATATGACGGATGTTTTGGGATTTTGGAGAGAAACTAAACACCCCTTAAATATGTTTTTATCAACACATATTAATTGCGCGCGGTGCTTTCAATTCAATTCCATGGGATGGGAGAGTAGTATTGTTAATCTGAAATTGACTTGTCGGCTATTGGGATCGGAGTAGCGTTTTGTAGACTGCTGCCACCTGTGCCATCCGTCCACATGGAGCATGGCAATATTTTGGGCGCGTTTGGTTCGGTGTATTTGGCCTGGCCTGGCTTGTCTGATGCAGTGTTTCAGCGATTGGTTACCTACGTGTTCGCTTTTATCAGGCTCCGGCGATGTAGAAAGGCCCACCTAGCCGGGCTCCCGGGAAACTAAATCGATTTTCGTTTCTCGTGAGCCTGGTTAGTTTGGTGTGAAAGAACACACACGGATACATGCTATGTGAGAGGGAGAGCTGTGCGCTGTAGACAACTAAACATCAGCGTTTCCTAGCCTGACTGCATAAGTACGTAGACCAAACGGGATGATATTGCAGCTGTGTAGCCTGGCCGGTGGCAGCATCTGTGCGAGCCAGTCCAGGTTTAGAAGCAAAGCAAACGTGCCCTTTGTTGCTCCGGAGCAAATTCAAACGGCGCGTCGGCACCTGGATACTGAGCATCTGAGCTTAGATCTGATTTGTGGATCGCTAGATCTTGAACGTCACAAATCAGAATCCAAAATTTGAAACTAAAGGAATCTTTTATGCTCATATCACGAGTAGAATCTTTATATACTACTATAATGAAGTGTTCGTACTGTAAAATAATGTCGGGTATGAACAGCGAACACTGCCACACTGGGACCTTCCTCTGAATAAACAACTTTTTTTTTTAAAAAAAAAGGCAAGCAACTTGTTTCAGACGTGCAAATCGAACCGGTCGCTTGATAATATGCGGTAAAAAACCGTCAGGCATGTGGGGGAATTTACAGCAAAAAATAGCATATTATGGAACTCTCTCTCAAGAATGATTTGATATACTAATATTATCTGAAGCAATTTATTATTGAGCAAAATACATCACAGGCCTCTCAACTTTGGGCGGTGTGTCATTTAGGTCTACTACCTTTGAAAGTGCAGTTTTAGGTCCCTAACCTTTGCTCTGTGTGTCATTTAGGTCCATCACCTTTGAAAGTGCAGTATTAACTCCCTAACCTTTAATGCACTTCACCGACAGTCCATTTCTACTGTAGCAGTGACGTCACCTTTTTGTTTTCTCTAAATTTCTCTCAAATTTGTGTAATAACTTGAAAAGATTCCAAAATAAAAGTTGTTCTAAATTTTATGTTCTACAACTTTTCTTTTTAAACTATTTTCAGATTCTATCTAGTTTTTGAAATTTTGAATTGGAGTTAAGTTGGTCATTTGAATTGAGTTTTGCAATTCAAATTTTTATTTAACAACTTCAAAATCTCCAAACATAAAAGTTTCTTAAAATAATGAGATATATAACTTTCATTTAAGACTTATCACCAAATTCTCAATATTTTTTAAAATAGGGTTTGAAACTTAAAGGGTTATTAAATACTTGATTTGGGGTAGATCAAATCCTATTTTAAAAAATATTAAGAATTTGGTGATAAGTCTTAAATGAAAGTTGTAGATCTTATTATTTTGAGAAACTTTTGTGTTTGGAGATTTTGAGATTGTTAAATAAAAATTTGAATTGCAAACCTCAATTCAAATGACCAACTTAGCCCCAATTCAAAATTTCAAAAACTAGATAGAATATGAAAATAGTTTAAAAAGCAAAGTTGTAGAGCATAAAATTTAGAACAACTTTTATTTTGGGACTTTTTCAAGTTGTTACACAAATTTGAGAGAAATTTGGAGAAAACGAAAAGGTGACGTCACTGCTACAGTGGAAATGGACTGCCGGTGAACTGCATGCAAAGATTAGGGATTTAAAACTGCACTTTCAAAGGTGATGGACCTAAATGACACACAGAACAAAGGTAGGAACCTAAAACTGCACTTTCAAAGGTGATGAACCTAAATGACACACCGTCCAAAGATGAGGAACCTGTGGTGCATTTTACTCTTTATTATTCATGGATGGATTGCGGAAAAATCGTTATGGAAAAACAAGAGCAGCTTACTCCATCAGACAGGAAGACAATCCTTCCAAGACGACGCCCTCATGCCACTGTGCGCTCCGCTGACAGCTGAGTCTGTGGATCCAGTTCGTCCGTGGATGGCACATCGTTGCGTAGTCTCTCAGCATGGGCCACACTGAATATGACGCGTGGAGACACCTGCACTCTGCACAAAGGCCCAGGGGGGACACACCTTCGGTCTCGAATCAAGTTCGTAAAACTGGAGTACTCCGTCCAACTTTTTCAAGTGTTTGTACTCCGTCCAACTTTTTCAGGTGTTTATACCGTGTTCGTTAACTTTTTTCCAGTGTTGACTGAGAACAAAAACGGTGGATTCAAAAGTACAACAAAATAAAGATGAAAAAAATAGAGGATGTGATTATATATGCCCATGTAAAATTTGAGCTTATAGAAAAGGAAAGGAGAAAAGAGAGAAATTAACTAGCACTTTGCCAAGTGTTGTCATGCGTAATCCTGAGGTTCACTTTAAAACACCCACCAACCAAAAAAACAACAACAACATCAGCTCAAATGAATTCCAGCACAAGGGCCAAATTCTGTTCTTTTTTCCCCTAATCAACCTATTTTAAAAGTTAAAACACATTTATTATTGATCACGACGTGCATGGGCCTACTACAAGCTAGTACAAGGATACTCCGTATATAACTGGACCGGCATCTCAACAAGAAGAAGACATCCAAAAGAGCAGTAGGGGAAACGCAATTGAGCTCAGGCCCCCGCGTCGCCCCCGCACAGGCGACACGGGCGGCGAAAACCCTAGCTCGCCGCCAGCCCTTCCTCCCCTCCCTCCCACCCTCGCCACCGCCGGAGGAGGCTGCCGGGAGGCCCGTGCGGCCCCTAGGATGGTGGCGGCGAGGCTCTCACCCAAATGTGCGAGGCGGCGCTCGACGGCCATGGCAGCTCCTCCGTGCGGGGCGGCGCTCGACGGCCGTGGCAGTGAGGCGTGGCTCCTGCTGCGCGACGGCGGTGGAGTGGGCGCGGCGGCTGCAATGCTCAGTGGCGCGGAGTTGGCGCTCGCTGCGCGCGTGCGCACGGGTTGGTGGCTGCTGCTGCTGGCGACTCCGGCGAGCACGGCGTCAACGGCGGCGACTTCGGCCACCAGATCCGGCACCTCGACGGCCGGATCTGACCTTCTCTGGGCCGGATCTGGTGCTTCTGCAGTGGTGGTGGCTGGCGGCACCGGTGGCGACTGCTTCTTCGGCGGCGGCTGCAGGCGTGGCCCGTGCAGAGGCAGGGGCGTCCACGGCGGTGGCTTCCGCGCGTGCTGAAGCCGGAGCGGGTTGGAGGTGGTGGTGGCGGGACTCGGTTGCAGCGGTGGCGATCGACCTTGTCCTCCTCGGTCGGTGGTGAGACGACGACTGTGGTGGCTACGGTGGTGGAAGACGGGACGCCCAGATGAGGGGGCGGCGGTGGTGCGGCAGTTCGTCGGCAATGCCGTGGTGGCGTGGGCGCACCTGGCTTGGCCGGGTTGGCTCCAGCGGTGCCGTGGTGGCGCTGGTTGGTGGCAGCCTGGCGATGGCACGCCCGCGGTGCCATGGTGGTGTAGCCGGTGTTGCCAGGCTAGGGTGAAGGACGCATTTCTGATGGTGGTGACAGGTTGGGCTACAGTGAAGGCCCGGACGTCTTCCGGAGGACCTTGTGGCTGCTGTAGTAGAGGTGGACGGCGGGGTAGTGCCGTCAGTTGTGTTGTGTGGCTGCAGCTGGTGGTTGCCGACGGTGAGGTGCGGCTGCATCTGGTGGTTGCCGGTGAGGGTCCAACTCGACAAGATGTTCGTCTATCTTGGGTCTCTCTGCCATCTCATGTACTACGACCGTGATGTCAGATGCGCTACCTTTACGGACGCCGTTTCCTCCCTGGAGGCGTCCACCCCGTCCGATCTGCTAATTCCCGTGGGTGAAAACCCCGCCTACTCGTAGGCCGGCAATGGCGACGCCAACTGGTGTCGTGACCTTCCTGAAGGCGTTGTTATCGTGGAAATTGAACGTCGTGTCCGACGCCTTTTGACCGAGCTTTCATTTGTGGTTCACGGGAAGTCGGAGCTGCTGCATCGGTGTCGATGAGCTTGGTGACGATGACTCGAAGCCGTACCTTTGGTCTGTGTTGCGATGGCTGGCAGGGAGATCCTTTGTGGACTTTGTTCATCTAGTTGACGTTGGGGCTGGTGGAGCTTGGCGGTTTGTCGAGCGCTGGTTGTATATATAGTGTAGAAGTAGTCCATAAGCGGCTGTTATATGGTTTTTGACCCGGTTTTCCTTATAAACTGTGTCAACTCACTTCTTCTTATTAATATATACGCCGGAACACTGTTCTCGGATCTTTAAAAAAAAAAACAAGAAGAAGACGTGGAAAGAAAGAACGAGTGTCTGCTGTCCCGCCCGGCCGCCCCCAACCAAAACACACCTCAGTCCACCAGTGCCGAGGCCAAACGCAGCGTAAGCAGCGGGCGAGACGGCGTGGAGAACGGGAAAAAATAATTAAGGGGTCACAGCATCACAAATTGAGGTCCGGCCTCTTGTCCGGTTTCCGCTCCGCATCCCACGAAACAACAAACGCTGCATGCACGGAATTGCTAGCGAGACACGAGCTAATGCGTCACCAGATTGTGTTTTGCGTGAAGACGCGTACACGTGGCGTGGCTGTTTCTCTTCTTTCTCTCCTCGACGGTCGATATAAGTGGCTTTGAGAGTAGCCAGCTAACTACGTAGTGAAATCCAGATTATATGCTTCGTTGCAGTTATGTTAGCTTGGGTTCACTGGGAGTGAATTCCACCCTGTACTTTCTAGATTCATCCCAAGCTGGACAACACCTGTGCGTTTTAGGTAACAACGTTCCCACAACGGTACAACTCAGCACATACACACACAGAAAAATAATATGGTCAACAGCTCACCGGTTTCAAATTTAGACTCTACAATAAGAACAACCCCGTTAAGCTTTTGAGGACCTTTTAACTATCTCTGTCCTGGAAGGAAAAAAAAAAAAGAGCGCTCTGATTTTTATTTTATTTTTCTGTAGAGACCCCCCGTTTGTCAGTTGTCACGAATAAGAGGACGGGAATGAAAGCCGAGTCCTTGTCGCTTGTCGCCATGGTTTTTTTTTTTCCCATTTTCTTTTCGTATTTTCATGTCTGTTTCAATTTCTTCTTTTTCCAGTTCCAGATAGATTTTTAGTTACATTTTTTTTATCCATCATGACGCGAACAAGAGCCAAGTCCTTGTCGGTTGGCCACAAATTATTTTGATCTCTTTCCATGTTTCGATGATGTCTTTTTCGATTGTTTCCCAGTTCAGTTCAGTTACGCCTTCCTTTTCTCATCACGTTCAACTAATCAACTACATGTGTTCCATTCTATTACTTCGAAAGAATTCATGAAACTTCATATTTAAATGCACCAACATATGTATATTATATAAATTAAACTTAAATTATATATATATATATATATATATATATATATATATATATATGCTTAGCAATGTTAAAAGAAAATATCAAGATCTTATTTTAATTTGATACAAGCTTAATTATACATTGTAACATTATTTCTAACATTTGCTTATATTTTGGATGTCGTCACAAAATAAAATATAGCTCTCAAATTTTATATAAAAAAGGAAAACATAAAGAGTTATATAGAATTTTTTCTCAAGTTTGCTAGTATAATATAATATAAGTAACAAAAGAATGGAAAATACACACATGAACCACCACTGTCGTGGCATAGTTTGTTTTCTTAAATAAATACAAAAAAGTGATGGTAAAACGAAACTAACTTTTGTTCCAGGGAAAATGCTAATCCTTGCCTTGGGGAAGATAGGAGTCTGGGTAAACCTAACAAAATTGAACCGATCCCCCTCCATCCACCTCAAAACAATTCCTCCTCTTCCCTCCTCCCCTCGCTCCTCTCCGCGCCGCCTCCTCTCGAATCCAAATCCCTCTTCCGCCATGCCGAAGGGCGCCAAGAAGCGCGCCAAGCTCAAGAAGCAGCAGCAGCAGGGCCACCCCGACGATGCCGGCAACACCCACGCCAGCAACGGCAACGGCAGCGATGACAACAACAACAACAACAACAACGCCTCGAGCGGCCGCGACGGCGACCACCGCCACCTGCGGATCCCACCCAAAGTTTCTCGCGGTACGAATGGCACCTAACCCTCCTCCGCCATCTTTAATAAGCCGGGGCAGATCCGCACGCCGCTCGCTTTCGGCACCACCGGGGCGGGAATCACCTTTCCGCGTGCGGCGAGGGTGGCATTCGCTGTCGCCGCGGGCGGGTTTCCCCGCCACCATGTTCCCACCAACCCGGCCGCCGCTTTACGGGCTGTTCGCGCTTTCCGTGCTCCCTTCCTTGCGCTATATGTATGATGGATGCGTGTGGTTTCTGATGCTGTGCTTGTGCGTGTGCGTGTGTGTGGGTTGGCGCAGTGGATATGAGCGAGGACTCCATGGAGAGCTCCGAGGAGATGGTCACCCCCCGTGCTGCCGCGTCGGAGCCGGACGAGGAGGAGAGGAAGGCCACCGCGGCCGAGGTGCCCGCGGAGAGCGCCACCGAGGCGGACGTCGCCGGGTCTGAGGAGGTCATGGTGGACGCGTTTCCGCCCGAAGCCGCCGGGCAGGAACGTGAGGGCGAGGTGGATGAGGCAGAGGTGGAGGTGCACGCCGTGGTGGCGCAGGAACCGGAGGTAAAGGATGTGTTGGTGGCCGAGGAATCCGTGGTGCAGGAGCCAGTGGCCGATGCGCCGGCGGTGGAGGCTTCAGAGGTGAAGAAGGAGGTGGCCAAGGTGCATCCGGTGCTTGAATCGGAGCCGAAGGTTGATGAAGTGGTGGTGGTCGAGGAAACGCCTGTAGCGCCTGGGGTTCAGGAACCAGAGGTGGAGGGCGCCGGTGCTACTGTTGTGGTGAAGGAACCAGAGACGAATAGTGGCAATGTGGAGGTCAAGGACACTGCTGAGGTGCCACGATCTCAGGAGGCTGTTGATGTGCATACTACAGAGGTAAAAATGGTGGATACGGTTTAGTTCTATTCATCTCGCAGGTTTTAAGGCTGTGAGTTCTTAATGGGTAGGTTCTATTTTGCTGCAGGTGGAGCGCGGACCTGCAGTGGCAGTGGCTGCTTCAGGGCAACGGGCAACATGGTGGAATTGCTGTGGCCTATTTGATGCCTTTACTGGTTCAGGGAGATAGATGAAGGTGAGATGGTTCTATACTAATATATCTCGTGATTGTGTTTTTATAATACTTTGTTGATTTTGAGTGCCATAATTTCTTATTTCTAAGCACACTGTAATTAGTGTCAAAGAAATCGGTGTTGGGGAAGGGGAAATATGGTTATAACTTGTAAGTTTTACTGGTTAAGCCTTTGGAATATGAGATGCATATCTGAGTTCATTATGCATAGCTTATTTGGTGAGATCATTGAGAGTGCTGTTCAATGTCTGTGTATAAGTTATAACTATAATTTAGCCTGCAGTTTATAACATCTAAGGAACCTATAAAATTGCAAAGCGATGGTGTTTTTGTGGGTACTGACCAAATGCTTTTTTCAGAGTGAACTTTTGGGCCATGAGATGCAGTTTTGTATCTCTCACACATGGTTTAATAGATGGCTGTGATCTTCTTATCATTATTGTTTGATGTCATTGGTGAAGGTAGCTGCTAAAATTATTCACTTAGCTTCTGGTTGGATTTAATAAGCCTTAGTGGCCCTTGTACTAGTTATTAAATGTCTGCCCATATAGCTTATGAAGTTCACTTCTTGACTTCACTTACTGAGTTTTGAATGTAGAATATACTGTACCCAGTTTTCAGCAGTGATTGAAGTCCAGAAAATTTACCAAACAAAATTTCCCAAATCAACAATCGTGCCACTCCATGCTGCTGAAGAGTGCAAGATGAAAATAAAAGGCTGTTTGCACATATTAGGGGTGATGTATTTTATACAATCACCATTTTATATACTAAGTTCCATGCTTTTTTAATCTATTTAATAATTCCTTTGAGATTATGGATTTATTTGTGGATTTTCTCCGACACTTTGGGAGTAACATTGTCTGCTATTGAATTATTGATTCTGAGTGTACTTTCATCGGTTCCATTTTCTTAAAAAAAATTTAGAAACAATATCGAGCTGACATGGATGTTTGTCTATAACAGGTGTCCTTACTGTCTTAGCATGATTGTGTATAAAATGAATGGATGCGTCATATCTTGAGAGATGAATGTGTCTGAGTTTTTGGTAAAAAGCTTCTCAGAGTAATATGAAAAGCTTCATATCATGACTTCTAATGGTTTAGCATGATTTTATTTTTATGAACATTGTTTTCCCAATCCTGATAAACTGCCCATGGAAGATTGGTTATAACACAAATGTTATAATACCTGAAACTTGCTGAAGTCGCACCATTTATTTGAAACTTAGTATACATGTCATGCACATGAAAATGTTGCATGTAATTTACACCCTACTAGAGGGCAGTCATATTATGGACATGGAAAATGGCTTCCCAAGTTCTGTATGTTTCTTTAACTTGTTTATTTTTTGTTAATTGAGTTAAAACAGATTTGTGAATCCCCAAATAACTGAAGATGATCTATTGATTCTCTTCTACTTGGCAGTATAACGCGTATCTTTGTAAATAGAAGAAAAGGGCCAAGCACAGATACTAAAACCAACACTCACACATACAGATCAGAACTAAAAAATCTGAAACGATTACCTGCCAGACTAGCTTTCTTTAATATGATGGCACCTGCTTGATACATGTGGACTGAATTGCAATTGCGGTACTCATCAGTCATGACAAGAATACTTGGTCAATTTCCCCTGATTCCTTCATGAGTATATTATTTGTCTATGTTGTGTTCTATATATCAATGCGGATATGATTATATGAACTACTTACTGACAATGATTACAGCTAGTCCTGATAAATATGATTCGCTGCACTTGCTATGTTTGTAGCTGCTCTGCTGGATACTACTGTTCAGAAATATACATTGTTTTCCTGGCTTCTGAGGATGAGATGAAACATATGATTGGCGGTTAATTGATACTACTACTAGTAGTATTTAAGCATCTCATCTAATACTGTTTTTTTTTTTTTTTGACAGGGTTGGAACTTGAAGTGAAGAAGACAGAAAATGCGGTGACGACGTTCAGTTTAAAGCTGACGGCAGCTGTAACTAGACTTTGTTTGAATAGTCACATGAATGATGAAGCAGAAGGATTTCGGATAACATCGAGCTGATGTTTCCACTTTCTTCCTCCCTGTGTCTCTGCATGTGTGCAAAGTTACACCTAGTCCCTGGTCGTGGTTAGTATTCTTAGTTTCCTTAGTATCCTCAACACCTAGTCCCCCTTGTCTAGTGTCGTCTAGGTATTGGTCTTGTAGAGTTGATGTGGGTCGACCGTAAAGAAATTTTGCTGTTTCTGCCTTTATACTTATTTTTTTCTGGGGTATTGTCTGCTATGCCCCTTCCTCTCATGGTTGACCTGTAAGGAGTATATTATTCAGACAATTTGAGATGGTGCTTTTGAAATCTTCAATCCGAGATTGCTGAGTGTCAGCCAGGTTTATTTTAATTTGATTGAATTCCGTGTTTGGTTCATAGAAAACCTAACCTTTGGCAGAGTATGGTTGTCGACGTGTAGGTAGCGGGTTAAGGAAGTTTGTGAAACCGTAGTAGTGGCATTTTAAACTAAACATATTCATATGGCAATGGGAACTATTTATCAGTTGGGTAACTACATCGAATCGGTAAATAGTTATGCAACGCTTTGGTTACGGAGGAAATAGAACAGGAAAGATTGCCGATTGGATTGAGAAAACATGAATTCCAGCATGTTTGGTTTGCCGAATCAATTGATCTGAACTGAGCTCATCACGGACCATGTCATCCGCCGATTTTGCGAGGATTGAACTGATCCCAGCTGGCTTAGGCTATCTGCACTCCTTATGCTTTAAATTCATCCTCTCAAAGGAATATTCCGTCCTGATCATCGAGATTTTCTCCTCTATACTACTTTCTCCCGCATTCATTCATACTCTATATCTCTACTCTATATTTCTTTTTCCTTTTTTTATTCTCACCCACCCACTCTCCCTCCCCTCTCTCTCTCCTCCCTCTCGCGACCAGCGCGACAGCGCTCCCGGGCGTGGCCCCGGCGCGGCCCCGGCGGGCGGAGCTCGTGCTCCGGCAGGCGCGCGCGACTCCGGCGGGCCGCTTCCTCCTCTCTTCTCCCTCGCCGCGTAGATCCGGCGAGCCCTCTCCTCCGGCGGGCGGGCGGACGGACGGACGCGGCCTGAGCGTGCGGACGGAGGCCCGATGCCGACAGCGCCGCTGGCCTTTCTTCCCTCTATCCTCTCTCTCTCTTGTCTCTCACGCCCTCCCTCCCTGGACCCCACTGTGCGCAGGATGCAGTACATACTCGCAGGCGCCACAGATAGCGGGAGCCAAACCTTACCGTGGCTCTGTTCGCTTCAACTGGAAAGCTGAGCTGATTTTGGCTGAAGCTGATTTGTTGTGAGGAAAAATACTATTCCAGAGCTGAAAAATATGTGCTGTTTAGTTGAAGCGAACAGAGCCCGTATCGCATGGCGCACAGCGCTGCAGCAATTTTGATACTGCATGCACGCGTAGCGGAGACGATCGAGTACGCGCTGCAGTCAGCCTTAGGGGCGACGATGTCATGACGGACGGGGTTGTTGTTGTTGCAAACCAAACAGGAATATTAGCTTCCGTCCTTCCGATATAGTTGGATCGGATGATTCCGAACACATGACCAAACACACTGTGGTCATAGGGCACGTTCGGTTGAAGGGGAACGACGGGCTGGAATTATTGCTGGCTGGATTTGTTATATAATTTAAATAAGCTTCGTCAAGTGGAATCGTCTCTGATCTTGAATGAATTGATGAGGACGGAAAAAAAAATCCTTTGTCCAATCGGCGGAAAGGAAAAGACGAAAGGCATTTGCCCCACAGATTTTTTTTTTGCCCCCTTCGGCCCTCGGTGTCGTTTTAAGGAGCTAACGCGGTTCAGCGGCCAGTTCCAATGCTATAAATATGTAGGTTTTCAGCGCCATAAAGTTAGTCACAATATTACAAACTATATATGATTTTTATCCCTGTTATTGTCTATAGGCTCTACGTATAGAAATTACAGAACAATTGTTCTGTAGCATGGTTCTAATGGATAGTTTCTATAGGATAATTTTTTATCAATCACATACATTCTCTCTCCATTCTCTATCAATTATATTGCTTTATGTCTTGGTTCTAGCATAGACATAGTTTCTAATTTAGACATGGTTTCTATAACTTCTGTTCTCTTCAATAACTTTCCTGACACATCAGCAAAACACTTATGTGACACTATAACTAATGTTTATGTAAACCACGGTAGCCTCAGCACTGAGAGTGCCCGCCCGCCCCCCCCCCCCCCCCCCCCCCCCCCCCCCCCCGGCGGCCGTTTTCTCAAAGCGTTTGTGGCCGTGCAAGGCGTCTGTCTGGCTGAGGCGGGCGAGTGGTGGCTACGCAGCCATTACGGGCTTGTGGTAAAGCGACCTAGCCGATTTCCGACGATTTTCCAGTCGTCTGATTTGAACGTCGGCGAACGAGAATCGGCCGGTGTACATTACAGTACTACATAAAAAGACAGCTGGCGGCGCACTTTGCCATTTGCAAGCCGTGAGTTTTGCCGAAGTTCTATTCTGCACGCTGCACTTTTGCCAGCCGTCCAGTGAGCCAGTGACTCGTTTGACTGACAACAAGAAAAAACACATGTGGCCATGCACGCGGTAAAATGAACCAACCCCCCTAACGTAATGATGCAGGGGATTTTTCTTGGAGGGAGATACTTGAAGCCTCACCACAAGGAGAAAGAGGGATATTCGCAGGACCACCAGCAGGGCCACGTTGCTTGCTGTGCTGGCTTCAGACTTCGATCATAAGAGCCCCAGATTTTTAGCACGAGGAGGCAGCGAAACGAAAAGCAGAGGAAGCCGGGAGGTTGTGCACCCATGAGCTCCCTGTACGATATCTCCTGCTTCGCCGCTGGCCTTGCTGGTAATCATCTCCTCCTTCTACGCCTCTCCAAAATTCTGAATTTTGAGGCTGGGTAGCTGAAGCCTGAATTTGTTCCAATCTGGTCGCCATTGCAGGCAACGTCTTCGCCTTCGCCCTCTTCCTGTCGCCGGTGTAAGCAAGCTAGCCAGCCAGCACACTGATTCTTTCTTTCGTGCCTTTCTGTTGATGAACTAATTAATTGCTCACGAATGCGTTGCTGTTCTTGTCTTTCTCTTCTGTTCCTGCATGTCAGGCCGACGTTCAAGAGGGTTCTCAAGGCCAAGTCAACGGAGCAGTTCGATGGGCTCCCCTACCTGCTGTCCCTGCTCAATTGCTGCATCTGCCTCTGGTACGGCCTCCCGTGGGTCTCCGACGGCGGCAGGGCCCTCGTCGCCACCGTCAACGGCACCGGCGCGCTGTTCCAGCTCGCCTACATCTCCCTCTTCATCTTCTACGCCGACAGCAGGACCACTCGGGTAATTCCATTCATTTGCTTGCCGCCATGGATGTGCTAACCAGTTTCGGTAGTACAGAGAGAGGATCAGTGACGCCTGACTTACTGAAATCACTAAAACGGGCCCGTTGATCTCCATTCCCTCCGCAGCTGAAGATCACGGGGCTTCTGGTGCTAGTGGTCTTCGCGTTCGCGCTCATTGCGCATGCGAGCATCGCCTTGTTCGACCAGCCGGTCCGGCAGCTGTTCGTTGGCAGCGTCAGCATGGCGTCTCTGGTCTCCATGTTCGCTTCCCCGCTGGCTGTCATGGTATATATGCTATTCCACTCCAAGCTACGTATGCTTGTCGATCGATTTCTCCTGGACCGCGTCTGTGTGTGTGATCATTGGTTAATTAATGTTTGCGTGCTTGGTCGTGGCTGTCAGGGTTTGGTGATCCGCACCGAGTGCGTGGAGTTCATGCCTTTCTACCTGTCCCTCTCCACGTTGCTGATGAGCGCATCCTTTGCAGTCTACGGCCTTCTGCTGCGTGATTTCTTCATATATGTGAGCACTCCATCCCATCCAAATTTACTGTTTCATAAATGACAACGCTATTCAATGCGTGTCTCCGGCAGAGTAGAGAAATTGTGTCCAAACTGTAGAACTCACGACTAGAATTTTAGACTTCTTTCAGACTT
The DNA here is from genome assembly GCA_038502445.1 of Eremochloa ophiuroides. Taxonomy (NCBI): domain Eukaryota; kingdom Viridiplantae; phylum Streptophyta; class Magnoliopsida; order Poales; family Poaceae; genus Eremochloa; species Eremochloa ophiuroides. The sequence goes on from JAHLJS010000006.1 coordinate 63,035,172, forward strand.
CTTTCAGTAAGTTGGGTTTCTTCTAACGTTTTGCTATTCAAAATTTAGCATAAATTTTCCCTACTAAATATTTTCTAGTAATATTCCCATGTGCTGTAACTAATGGTAATGTTTTACTGCAAAATAAAAACATTAGAAGAAGCCCACCACTTTGGTAGTGACTCTTCTGTGATGGCAAAATAACAAGAAGAAATTAGCGACATGATAATAACAAGAAGTAAAGCGAGAAAAAATTAGTGATACAAACTGTAACAAAGTAGTAGTTCACCGAATTGTTCAATAGTAACATGTAGAAATTCATAACTTTTCATTTGAATTGTTACACACTTCATGCACATAATTTGATTGCGATGACTCTAGCAAGTAAGTGGGGGATCCAAGGATTTATGGTTGCGGAAAGTTGTTTAGGGTTGTGGTTTTTTCACTGGCTAGTAGGTGGCGTGTTGAGTTGCGTGTGTATATATCCTTGTGACTTAAATTGGTGAAGTATATGCTTGTGCCGAGGATTAACAGTGTATGTATGTGTGTGTTTTTTTTTCAGTTCCCGAATGGGCTTGGAGTTATCCTGGGAGCAATGCAGTTGGTGCTGTACGCGTATTATAGCCGGAGATGGAAATGCAGCGACTCATCTGCACCTTTGCTTGCCTGATCATAACTGAGTTGATCAGTCAATTGTCTGTGTGCCGCGGTGTGTTTATGTCATCCAGGAGTTTTGGAACAAATTAATCTGCTATGTCTATGCGTTGTTTTGTCCTAGCTAGTGTGATGTAAATGTTGTTATCTTGTGTCCCATTGTTTCTCTTCGTAACATTTCTAGCGATATATGTTCTCAAGCATTTTTGTTGGACTAATCGTATCTACGGTATTCTTGGGAAAAAAGGGGAGAACGGAGTTTCATGTTCCTTTCCTTTTCCAAGATATGGACGTTAGTTATTTTCTAGCATCTTATTTATTGTTTTGTGACACTTCTACTCGCACTCGACAACTGCCGGAGTCCAGTTGGCCAGATACTAGGTTTTTGACAAAAAGATGGTTTCAAAGGATCGAATGGCCAAGAGGGGTTTGCATTAGCCTCTAAAAACTTTCAAGCAATAAATCTTACTTAGCCTATCCAATTCTACTTTCTGCTTGCATGTGGTTGAAACCTAGGACTATAGATACAAAAACTTGTCCTTATGGCCAACACACTAAGTCAAGTCCTCAATCATGATCACACTAAGATATAATTTTTAATTGCAGAATTAAGACATATCATTAATAGCACATTAGCAGAGAGATTGAAAATCTAGTTGTCAACCAAATTCTTGCAACCAAACAAAAAGAGCAAAGCACAAAGTTAAAACAAAAATGGGAATGCGACAATTTACAAGATGGACAAAAGATAAACTGCAAGAGTGAAAGGCAGTTGACGGCTTGGCAGCTGAAGAATTTAACGAAGATGAAGAAGAAAGTACTTGTATTTTGTAGAGGTACTAATCAAACTATGGAAATTTATATTGATGTGGAGGATCAAATCGAATGATGAAAGTGACTCAAAACCTCCAACTCAAGTCACATGTTCAAGATTGACATGCTCAAAATGTTAAAGTGATGAAGACGAGCTTCAATTATGTGATCAGGCAAGCAATGGATAGACAAAATCTCAATTGGAGGATAAATTATTTTTATATTTAATTCTTGAGTATAAAAATGCTAACTCTATCAGGAGGATGCATCATTGAGTTTGAGACAAGCAACAGTGCTCAAGTAAACCCATGCGAGGAATTTGAGAGTGAAATGCAAAAACTCAACCACATTTGGAAAACCAACTAGGTTGGGTTAGGAGGTCTGCAAGCTGCAATGGCTTGTTTTCTTTAAATACCGGCTAGGCTTGGTTCTTATACCAGCTAGGCTAGTAGGTTTGCCTCACATAGTACAAATGGCTAGTTTTGGAATGTTATCTACTTATTATACCTCTCTCTCTCTCTCCGACTTTTCTTTGTTGTTGTTGCTCCTAATTTATTTGAGACGATTTATGAGCACTTGGCTACTCCTCTTATTCCCTTTTGTGGGTGTGGTAGCTTAGAGAGAAACTAACTTTTATTAGAGAGTTAGCCTTGTTTCGTGAAAGTGCCTCGGTAGCACTAGAGAGCTTGAGAGATCTTGTGTGAGCTTTCAAATAGTTAAGCACTTGAGAAAATCGAAGAATTTTGGTTCAGTGCATTTGTTACTCTTGGAGCTTTGCTCCTAGGTGGCTTGGCATCACCGACAAGCGCCTGAGGGTGTGGGCTACTGCGGTAGTCTATAAAGGCCTGATCTCAACGCTGCAAGAGGAAAAAGATCACTTAGTGCAAGTGTGGAAAGAGTTTTTTCTTAGAAATACACTCAAAAGAGTGTCTCATATCTGATATATATCAAGAAAAATAATAGCTTCTACAAAGGAACATTTGACACGAAATTACCTATAATAAACAAGAGTACATTGAAGATCAAAACAGCCATCTTCTTCCTTCGATCGTTCAATGCCTATCGAAGATTGAAGAACCCAATGAAAAGATAGCAAAGGAAAGTACCTACAAACACCCTCACCACACAAGGCTTTGAAGACCGCAAAATCCACTCATCGTTGACAACGAGATCTAATACCCAATGAAAGAATATCGTCCGGAGGAATCCTCAAGGATAACCTGGTCAAGAGTAGACCTTATTGGGTCTATCACGACTTCCTCAATAAAGGTGTAGGGCCCTTCAAAGGTCCAAAGTTTAGTCTAACAAATCGTTGCATATCTACTTTGCTTTACCTCACATTTGTTTTTGTTGCATATATTATTTGTGCTTTTGCTTGTAGCTACTCAGATGTGGTTTTTTGTGATTGATGGGACTGTGTGAACTTGTTCACACCTTCATAAGAAGAGAAGAGGCGGAAGGCTAATACACCTTTGGCTAGGCCCTGTATGTAAATTCGTGAATTCGACATTGGAGTCTGTCCAAGTGAGGTTTCCTTTTGTTGCCTGTTCGGTAAAGCTAAACCGGCAAGGCTGGCTTTGCTATCCGAGTAGGTCAGATTTGCCTGTGTGTTGTGTTTTGCTATTAACATAAAATTTTTTGTCCAAAAATTTTACAGATTATTCATCCTCTGTAGGCATTGAAGTGGTCCTTTTGCGTGATCATATTGACCATCCGAACCTTAGCTCGAGATTCATAAAATGGATTTGGTCATAAATTCAAACGATAAAATAATTAATATTTACTGTAGCAAATTAATTTGGTAAAACATTCCTCGGTAATATCGTAGGGCCTATTTTTATTGGCAACGGATCAGGTGCAAACCACAACCTTCGTGAAAACTCGTGCAAACCATGGCAAAAAAGTTGTCTAAATTCACAAAAAAATCACACATGTAGATGATATGATGATACATAACGTTGTAAAATATTTTATCCAAATTCGACTTTGTTTGTGAGATATAAAAATAATAAATTTTAAGCCAGAAAGCTGTCAGATGATTTGTTAGAAATTTGTTATTTCTATATCTCACGAACGAAGTCAAGTTTGGAAAAGATATTTTACAAGATTGTGTATCATCATGTCATCTACATATGTGGTTTTTTGATGAATTTAGATGACTTTTTCGCTATGGTTTACATGAATTTTCATGAAGATTGTGGTTTGCACCTGATCCGTTATCATTTTTATTAGTATTCCATGAGAAAGAGTCTCTTTATGTGTTATACTATGTCTACTCTTTTGCCCTTCTATTTTTATCTGTTACTTTATTGATTGTATAAGAGACAAGCGAAATGTCCTGAGCCGCTGGCGCAACATGCGTTGGTGAAAGTTAGAGGTGAGGAAGAGCTGTTTGCGTGGAGAAACTAAGACAAGAGAGAAGAAGAGGAAGAAGAAACACCGCAACAGAAAATCAATAGTAATTTTGTCCCCACAAAACGCTCAGCCTCCTAGAGCCGGTCCTTCTCTCCGTGTTCTCCTTGGGCTCCCACGTCCGCCATTCTCCTCTCTGTCAGGAGAGAAAGAGAGACTCACCTCTCTTCCCACGGCAGCCGGACGCAAGCTCTTCTAACGGAGGTATGGCCTAATCGATTGGTTGATTTGATCCGCCATTGCCCTGCTGGTCGAATCCTCAAGGCGTGCAGTTATCGACAGTAGGATTGGATGCGAATATGCTTGTTTTATTAGTCACGAATGCATGCCGAAAATGTATACGGTTCATTGTTGGCTCGAACGTGGGGATCATGTGACCCAATCAAATCTACCAATAATGTTCGGTTGCTATTCATCACGGTTTCTTTTTTTTCCCCCTCTTGGTTAGCTGCTAAGTAACAAATCATTTTTTTTCCCCACATGTATAACTGAATGTTAATTTGCACTCCCAGTGCCATTCAACATAAATAATTAAACTAACTTTCATATTTATCTACTGTTAATTTGCATTCCCAGGCATACCAATTGTATTCGTCCAGAAGCATGGCAAGCCAACTCTAAAGAAATCATTTATTGTTAGCATGCTGTAGTACTGGTGTTGGCTTCTGTCCAGTATTCCTGTTGTTTCTCTTCACAGAGATTTGATTCTCATGTTCCCCTTTATATATTTCTCTTCAAACATATTTCAGTAGTGCCATGCATGAGTGGCTAATTGTTGTAAAAGAACATACGGGGTTCATGGTATGTGCAAACCACTAGACTGTCTGGACAAAAGTTTGGTGGGAATCATGTAATTAATCCATAGTTTGGGGAATTGTAACATTATTTCATCACTGCACATTTTTTCCACCTTTTGCTATAATTTTCCTCTTCTGTTATTGCCAAATGATTTGTCATTAACTTCTATTTCTGAAAAAGTGAAAAAATATGTTCCTGTCATGCATTAATAATGACATATCAAATGCTTCATTTTTCTTGTTTTTATTTCTTGTGTTTGCAGTTGTGGATGAAAAGATCTGACAGTAGGATGTTGACTTGTAGCTGTTTAGATGACACCGGATGAAAATGTATGGGTATAAACATGACTATGAATATAATATTTTGTTTCACTTTCTTATTAATCGCACATGCGGCGAAACTTCTGTCATACCACATTTGTGTTTCATTTTCTGAAGGCCCTTATTACTCTAAAGAAAGGTAGCAAGCTTATCAAGTATAGCCGGAAAGGAAAACCCAAGATCCGTTCTTTCAGACTTTCTAGTGTAAGTTCATAGGCTCGTTCTTTAGACCCTGGAATGATTTTGTTTGACTTGTGGGATATAGCTTATTCTGTTCACATTACGAAATTTGCATAGCTAAATTCTGATTACCAATATATTTGAGGGAATATATACACACTGAGTCATATGCATATGTGCCAATTGCGTGGCATGGGGATGGTGTGTTTGACACTGTTTGCTTCACACTCCTTGTTACAGGACGAAACAGCATTAATTTGGTATTCTCACAAAAAGGAAAAATTCCTCAGACTGTCCTCTGTCTCTAAAGTCATTCCTGGGCAGAGAACTGTAAGTTTACTATTATCTGAGTTAAACATCAATACTTTTGTTGCTGGCGTAACCATACCGGCAGTAGATATTAAAAGAAGAGTCTTTATATTTCAATAGACACTATATTACTACAGTTTAGCTGACATTTTTCTTCGGGGAAATGAATATTTAAATCTCAGTCCTACCATGTCCTTACATGTTTATCTCTTGATCAGGCTGTTTTTAGGAGGTTTTTACGCCCTGAGAAGGACTATCTATCATTTTCACTCATATACAAGAACGGTCAACGTTCCCTTGATCTGGTAAAGATAAATTTGTGAGCTTCTAACCATTAATTGATAGTACTAAATAGATTAAAGCTATGATAGAATAGTATAATTATGACAATTGTACTTGATTTCTTTCTTCTTTCTATATAGGTTTGCAAGGATCAAGTTGAAGTTGAAGTGTGGTTTTCAGCACTCGAGGGATTAATAAGTTCGTGCCATAGAAATTCTTCAGTTGATGAGCACAAGGATAGAGTATCATTTTCTGATGTGAGTTTGTGTTCCTAAACAATTCTCCTTTTCTTACCCAAGCAGTTTGACGTGTGGTTTATTTTTCTGTGTCAACTAATTTGATATTCTAATGCTAAATGAGAATATTTAGGCATAATTAATTATACATGCATTTAATGTTAATATAATATTTAATTTCCCCTAGTTACACTTGGAGATTGTTTTTATTGAAACAAAATAGGTACTTGCATGCTTGAAGCTTAAAGTTTGGGATCAATAGCTAGCTCTATGTTTGTGCCTCGAATTTTCCTGTGAAGAATGAGCATCCATACTTCGACGTTTCCACCTTGAGCTATCCATCCTAGCCCTGTTTCTATGAGCTTGAGAATTGTATGTATCTTTATTTGATTTATGAAATGCAGTATATTGTGATTTAATTCGCGGTTTTGTTTTCCAGGATGTATCATATTATCAAGATAGTCATCCATATGATTCAACACTAGATATTGCTTCAAGTATTTCACGTAGTTTTAACACGGCAGGTAATTGTGGAGGCAGTTCTTTTAGTTTCAGAAGATCAGATGCTGGATCTGATCGTGCAAATATGATAAGAACTAGTGGTGCAGACAGTACTCGACTTAGTATTTCCAGTGCCCCTAGCTCTTCTAGTGTGGGTTCTGGAACAGATGACATAGAATCCCTTGGTGATGTCTATGTATGGGGTGAAGTTTGGACTGATGTGGCCCCATCAGATGGACACACAAGCTCATCATGCTCAAAAGTGGACGTTTTGATCCCCAAACCTTTAGAATCAGATGTCGTCTTAGATGTTAATCAGATAGTATGTGGTTCAAGGCATGTTGCTCTTACGACCAGGCAAGGTGAGGTGTTTACATGGGGCGAGGAACTTGGTGGGCGCCTTGGTCATGGAACTGATACAGATATTAGTCGTCCCAAGCTTGTCGAGTCAATATCTGTGACCATAGTTGATTTTATCTCATGCGGAGAGTTCCATACCTGTGCTATATCTGCTTCTGGTGATCTGTTCAATTGGGGGGATGGTTCTTACCATGCTGGATTGCTTGGATACGACACTGGGGCTAGCCATTGGCTTCCAAAACGTGTCTCCGGTCCCTTGGAGGGGCTTCAGGTACTATCTGTTGCATGTGGCTCGTGGCATTCAGCTCTGATCACGTCAACTGGAAGACTCTACACGTTTGGTGATGGAACATTTGGTGCTCTTGGGCATGGAAACCGTGAAAGCGCCGCATACCCAAAGGAAGTGGAAGCCCTGAATGGATTTAGAACCGTGAAAGTTGCATGCGGAGTCTGGCATTCTGCAGCAATTGTGGAGGCCACTGGTCAGATAGGCACGAATTTGGTGTCTAAGAAGCTGTATACCTGGGGTGATGGAGATAAGAATCGTCTAGGCCAAGGGGACAAAGAAGCTAGGCTGATTCCTACTTGTGTTCAAGCTCTCCTTGAGCACAATTTTCACCAGTTGGCCTGTGGACAAAACATGACCGTTGCCCTTGCTACATCTGGTCATGTGTATACCATGGGTAGTTCTGACAATGGTCAGCTTGGAAATCCAAAATCTGATGGTAAACATCCTTGCTTGGTAAAGGACAAACTAGCTCACGAGTTGGTTGAAGAGATCTCATGTGGGGCCGCTCATGTCGCAGTTCTAACATCAAGAAGCGAAGTATACACATGGGGAATGGGTGCCAATGGAAGACTTGGTCATGGTGACCTCAACGACAAAAAGACACCAACTATTGTCGAAGCACTTAAAGATCGGCATGTCAAAAGTATATCATGCGGTTCAAATTTCACAACATGTATTTGCATACATAAGTGGGTGTCAGGTGCAGATCAGTCTGTTTGCACAGGTTGTAGACAGGCATTTGGTTTCACGAGAAAGAGACATAATTGCTACAACTGTGGACTAGTACACTGCCATGCTTGCAGTTCAAGAAAAGTGCTCAAGGCTGCTCTGGCACCAACTCCTGGCAAGCCACATCGTGTATGTGATTCATGTTTCCTGAAACTAAAGAATGCAGATACCATCAGCAGCAATACCAACAGAAGAAATGCTGCTACTTGTCGCTCTACCGATAGCAGAGAAAAACCCGATAGGCCTGAAATAAGGCCTCCTAGGCTGGTGGCGACACCATCAGCAGAGCCAGTCAAGTATATGGAGGTAAAAGCAGCTAAGGGTGACATGAAACCTGCAGATTCGATCATGAAGGCATCTCAAGCTTCGGCTCTATTACCGTTCAAAGATCTTGGTTTTGGTGCCCAATTTGGTGGGCTTCAACCTATGGGAATGTCACCAGCACTAGCTATCTCGCCTTCAATACCGGCATTTTCTATGGCATCTCCATCTCCATACGCAAAGAGAACAAAATCACCTCCTGCTTCTGCTATTCCACAGAGCTCTAAAGTTGATGTTGGTCACTTGCAGAAGTCAAATGACCTACTGAATCAAGAACTTCTGAAATTGCAATCTCAGGCAAGTACGGTGCTGTATTGTACTTTCTAATTTGTCACGTTTAGCTGCTTTGCCAAAGTATTATGTCTTCACAGGTTGATATTTTGCCAAAAAAAAAGTATGCAAGCTGCTGTATTTTACTTCATATATAATTCGTTCAGGTTAACTGCTTGTTGAAGTATTATCTTTTTAACAGGTTGAGGATTTGAAACAAAAGTGCGAAGCACAACACGAGCAGCTTCAGAATTCAGATAAAAAAGCTAAGTCAGCTGCCTCTATGGCCACTGAAGAATCCTCGAAACGTAATGCCGCCGTGGAGTTTGTCAAATTTCTTGATCATGAGGTACTTCAAAGACTTGCATGCACTTCTGAATGCATGTGTTTCATACCCTTGGTATTATGAATTTACATGATAGTAGTATGGTCTAACCTGAAAGATAGTATTTCCATTCATGAAATTCCTTTTTTTTGAATAAGTTGATATGGATTTAAAATGCCATTCCAATTTGATGATTGGATCTATCAGTGGGTTTATGTGGCTGGTGTACACACACTAATCTGCCACTCTTTTGCAGCTCAAGGGTATTGTGGATAAACTGCCTGTTGATGCTGCCGATAGCATGAAAGCTTTGCAAATGCAGACACAGTCACTCTTGAGGGAACAATCAGGTCACCCATCAGAACTCATGAATCCAATGGAACGTGATCATCTTCACCTGTCCAGTGGTGGAAGTGGAAGATATGATTTGTCCACTCATAAGTCAGGAGGTGTAGGTTACCTGACAATGTCTCAAGATGGCACTTCTGCTAGTGGTTCAGCCAGTTCCATCACAAGTGAATCCCCATCCCATCGTTTCATGGAAAACAGTGCAAAGGCGCATGGTGATTTTGCCCCGAAGCATGGTACCCATGGAGAGGTGCAGTTGATTGAGCAGTTTGAACCTGGTGTATATGTGACACTTATCCAGCTGAAGGACGGTACCAAAGTATTCAAGCGGGTCCGATTCAGGTACCCTTTCCCCTTTCAATGGAGTAAAAAAAAATCTGAACTTGAAATTACTATGGTTCTACCTTATCTTTCACTATAGACTGAAACTTGTCTGTTCGGATAGCAAGAGGAGATTTGCAGAGAATCTGGCTGAAGAATGGTGGAGGGAAAACCAGGAGCGGGTCTTCAAGAAATACAGCCATCCAACTCATGCACCACATGGAAACACATCTTCTCACGAGGAAGAACATCATTCATGACCTCCAAATCAGGTCCACACCAGGTCGTCCATGATGCGGTAAATGATGAGACACTGCAATAGAATCTTGACAGGAAACTCTGCTCAGGAGTTTTACTTGGAGGAGGGCATCACGTAGGAGCTTTATCACGTGAAATAGGGTAAAACAGGACTTACTATTGTTTTGTTCATTATTTTTCTTGTAAATTGTAGATTATTATTGTTCTCTTTTGTCCTTTTTACCCCGTTCAAAATCCCTTCTGACAAAGGTATTCATGTCCAAAGCCAACTAAGTTGAGCATTCATCTGGTTTGCTTTAGGCAATTAGTCTTTTTAATCACGGCCGACTGGTTTTGGATGTTATGAAATCTTTTTTGTTCAGATAATCAGATTTAAGATGCCTTGATTATCTGAGAAACGTACTTTGTGACAAATAGTTGTTTTGGTTTACACGAAGTCAACCTGTTGTGAGGTTAACAAAGGAGTCGTTCGTGCACGTTCTGAATTGTCGCGTGCAAGGGCTCAGATTCAGACGGACAGACTACAACGCAACAAAAGTTTTGCGGCTACTACATACAATACGTAAAAGCCTTGTTGGCGGAGGATACACCACCGCTGTTGGGCTTAGGCCTAGGGCTCTTGTTGTCGATGGGCTATGGGTGGAAATGAGAGACAATCCGTGTCCATGGGACGAAGGAAGGGTGGGGCTAATGTCGTCCTTGACATTCTATTTGGTTACCTATTATGACACTCTTGTTGTCGATGGGCTATGGGTGGAAACGAGAGACGATAATCCGTGTCCATGGGACGAAGGAAGGGTGGGGCTAATGTCGTCCTCGACATTCTATTTGGTTACCTATTATGACATGGACAGATAAAAAATAGGAGAAAGAGTAATTACTAGCGACGAATAAATATCCGATATATTTTACATAATCCGAGAATATGTGAGAAGATCATGTTGATCTAATAATATAAGAATGTATAAAATAACTACCCCCATTGCAAACGTTCTAAGAGAGTGGTAACCATTTCCTTGAAAAAAGGAGTGGGAACAGGGCACAAGAGAGTGAGGGATGTCGTGGCGAGGGATGAATGAATGAAAGAAAAAAAATGGAAGCTAGGAACGGACTGATGGGGAGAGAGAGTGACCACGGATGAAATAACTTTGCTTCTTTTAATATTATATACTATAAATATATTCATGCGTTATAATGAAAGAAAAATATTATTAAATGTTTGACAAATTTGCTTCAGTTTAATATACAGTTCAATTGCACATGTTAATTTTTATATGTGCTACCATCTAGATGGCTCATTGATTGGAGGATCATTGAGGGGCTTGTGGTGATTGTTTGTCCTCTCTGATCGATCAAGTTGATTGTAAGAGGCTCTTGTGCCCATCTCTACGGTACATCACGAAGAACAAGTCTAGTTGAATGCTCTTGGCTAATTAGAGTACTCTTTGTGTTTGATTCTTGCCCCCAAGTTATTGGTCTAGCTTGAACGCTAGTTAGCATGTGAATCACCCACATAGAGACTAGCCACCGAATCTGGAGAGAGAAAAAAAATATCGTGTCATCTCTCTTTGGTCGGCTCAGTTTGCATTACTATATTTGTTCTTTATTACTTTCATATATAGCTGGTGTAGTTTTAAGTTTGAGCTAGGTTGGCTCATTAGAGATGTTTTTTTATCTAGTAAAAGCGGTTTGGGAGTCAGAAAACAGGGGTGCATCACCTATGAGTGAGGCGTTTTCTTAGAGGGTGGGCTAGAAAAGAATGAATAGGTCGTGGTTGACTGTTTTGTGTCGATGCCTCGCCCAGGATATTCATGGATTAGATGGGCTGCAGTTGCTTGGCTTTGGTGAGTTGGGCCATCCGTGGGCCTTAATTGGTGTCTTGAGATACCTGAGTTGACACCGACACAAACTCAATTTTAGCTTGTGAGCCTTAAGTACCGAGCGTAACCCACCTCTATAAATCTTTGACACTATATTGGTCGTTGTGTAGTTGCAGTGTGAATGTTCTTGGGTTTTTTTTCAATAATTCGAGAACTCAGTATGAGGCTTCACACAGCTAATAAGTTCGACTTTCCTCCTCGAAAACTAAACTTGATTTATTCGGTTTTGAATGGCTAGCGGCTTAGCACAAATAGAACGGTGTATTTACCATTGACATCCAATACATTTGTTAATTGACTCGCACCCTCCCCAATCCTATCAGTTAGCTAGATACACATGAATTCTGTTACCACTAGTCACCGTTACTCGGAGGTAGTACTGCTGAACACACACACACACACGGCACACACGCCAGCGAGTACTGATGAACACACACACACACACACACACGGGGCACAGCAACAGGGTCATGCATAAGTCCTGTGGCGGGTGAGTGACAAGGTCGATCACAATTCACAACCTTGTGAGGACGACCCCGATCTGCACGCTCTTGACGTCCTCCCGCTCCATGGACTCGGTGACGAGCTCCGTGTACGTGTGGAACAGCGCGTCGACGATGTCGGCGCCGAAGTGGTGGCTGAGCATGGACTCCTGGATGGCCCTGATGGCCATGGCCACCGTCCGGCCGTCCTCCTTGGCGTCGCCGCTGCTGCTCAGGTTGATCTCGTACGTCTGCACGTGGTCCAGCCGGAACGACTCCTCCCGCCGCACCTCCTCCTCCACCTCGCCGACCGACGGCGCGTAGAACGGCACGTTGTACGCGTCCACCTTCGCCTGCTCCACCAGCCCGCGCGCCACCAGCGCCGCGAACGACTCCGAGAGCAGCTCCCACAGGAACGTGGTCCGCCGGTCGTCGGTGCACCCGTCCGCCTCCCTCCCGAGCATGGCGAGCACCATCCGGCCGCCGGCGACGACCTCGGCGGCGCGCGACCTCAGGAACACGCCGAAGTCCCGCTGGAACTGCCGCAGGTACGCCACCGGCACGGCGGCGGGGCTGGTGCTCGAGATGTACATCTTCCCCTTGTTGATCGGCTTCGGCGCGCCGCCCATGTCGTCGTCGTCGGCGGCGGCGAAGAGCCCCGGGGGGACCTGGGAGAGCCAGTGCAGGCTGGAGCAGGAGCAGATGAAGTGCACGCTCGCCCTCGGGAACAGCCGACCGTAGAAGGAGCCCGGGACGCCGGACAGGAACACCATCGGCCGGCCGCACTCGTCGGTCCTGGTCCTGGCCCCGGCGCCGGCGGCGGCCTTGAGCCGGTCGGTGAACTCCGGCAGGCTGAAAAAGATGGTGTTGAAGTCGTTGGTGGGGAGGTCGTTCAGCAGCACCGAGAACTCGGGCGGCGGCTGCCGCCGGCCGCACACCCTGCCGATGCTCCCCACGATGTCCTCCACCAGGCACAGCGCGTTCGGCCCCGACGAGCAGCCGAGGTCCGCCACCGTGAACCTCTCCGGCATCTGCGAGATGTACACGTCCGTCGCCGAGTTCGTGATGAGGCTCCGCAGAGTGTCCATGCCTCGCTTCTGTAATACAGTAAGAACATTCAGAATTCAGGCTTCAGAGCTGTGAATCTGATGGAAAACGGGGAGCCGGCCGGCTGAAAGGCGATTGGCTCACCTGAAGCGAGGAGTTCTGCGCGTAGCTGGTCTCGCCGAGTCCCTCCTTCATGTGGAGGATGGCCTCCACGTCCAAGAACGGGAGCTTGTCGGAGCAGTGGAGCAGTGAGGACGCCATTGCCTTGCCTCTCTTTCTCGCTCACTGCCAACAGCCTGGAGCCCTGGACCTGCACTGCACTTCAAGAACCCCAATGCCCTTCTTCTCCCTGTGGCAATGTAATGCAGTACATATATATTTGGTCAGGACTATGCTTTTGCACATTACTACTCGGCACAAGATTAAAATAAAGTACTGTCTAGGCCCGTTAGTTATTTCGCATTTCTTTTGGCAGCAAAAGAGCTTGGACATGTCTAGTTACTGGACAGCTACTTGTGAGTTGTGACACGCTAATTGTAAAAAAATTCTACCTTAGTAAAAAAGAGTTCTTCGGAATAGTTTGATGGGCATCTATTCAGGGCGCTTTATGCAAACAATGCTTGATATGTCTAACTCGAAATTCCCTCTCTCTTTTTTGGCGCATCAGTTAGTCTGTTTATAATAAGTGACTGAGAATCAGGTTTCAGATAAAGTACAGGCTTTAAGGACATGGGCTCGGATTCGCTAATATCATATCATGTACGGTGGCAAGAAACAGAGTGATGACTGATGAGAGAGCGAGAGGCTGCACAGGAGATGAAACTGAAAGGTGCTGCAGGATTAGACCATTGCTGCAAAACCACCCATGCAGGCTGTCCTGTGGTTTCCTCTCAAAAAGAGAGAGAACTTTCCCTCGCTAATAACCAGTGGCTGGAAACCTGAGTCTACTGTTAGGACAACATGACTTTGTGTGCTTGCTGTACCTATGGTACTCCTAAAACGCATATGCTTGCAAGTTGCAAGAACTAACTCTGCAACCTGTTAACAGGCATTTCCATGTTTGAACAGGCGAAACGGATGGACGAAGCTCTTGAAAGCGCGCGCCCTTTTCGCCCCCCTGTCGGGTGCTTTCCTCGTCCCATCGCACTGCAGCTCTTAAGAAAGAAGAACGTTCTCTCTTGGTACGCTAGAACAGTGAAAAGATGGAAAACCAAAGCACAAGATCCTAAACGAACACTAGAGCAATGCTATTTGTTGGTTGTTGCATTTGCCAGGACGGCATGCCCATGCCCGTTTATAAGAGAAACCATGCATTTCAGAGACAGACGACGACGCATCAATTCAGCAGACTTGGTTGGTCGTGATTGTGAGAGGAACTTACCTTGGTACTTTCAGAGTCGTTTCAGACGGTAAGGTATGTGTGTTGTGGATGGTCGTTGCTCTCGCTCTGTTTGCAGAGAAGAAGGTAGCCAAGAGCTAGCCCTCGCCCCGGTTCCTTAGCGTCTGCAGTGCTTGCTGTGCCCAGGGTATATTTATAGGCAGGCAAATGGAATCAGAACAGTCTCAGTTTGCAACTGGCCGGCGTCCCCCTCGGCCCACTTGCTCTAGCTTATGGTTATGGAGCGGAGAAAAATATCAGGAGCCGTCTCGCTTCACTTCACTGCCAGTACTGTATGCCCACGAGATATTAAATATCATCAGTCAGATACTAATAGGGTCTTTTTTAGTTTGGTTGCAAGAATCATCACTTCATTGTTCATTCTAAATAACAGTCTGTTTCTTAAATTGGATGGAATGAGTTCATTCATTCATTTTACAGTAGCTTGTGGGAAATGGAGTCATGATCGCGCCAAACAAATTAAATAAACAAATAAATAATTCCTCAAATCAAACAACCTACTAGTATAAAAATTTACTCATAATTGTTTGTGCGTGCACGGTGGAAGATGGGTCGCAGATACGATGCGATACGCCGACACGCAGCTAGCATCTAGCTGCTGTCACGGCGCGCGTTCTCGAGCATTTATTGGATTGATAATCTGATATATGTACTCCATACTACTTACTAATATATATGCTTGCGGACTAAACAAAGAAGAGAGACGATTGACTCTGTGGCGTGTTAGTTAATTACAAGTCGCGAAAAAGATCCAGTGAGAGAGAGCGCCGTGCGAGGAAAATATCCGGCGCCCACACCACGCGCGAGTTCGTGGTGTATCGAGGCGGGACAGGTAGGGGCGCGGGTAGGAACGCAGCGAGCGGCCGTGGAGTGGTGCTCGCTGGACCGTCGCCGACGCCAGCCGCCTTTAGCTTTTCTTCTTCTTCTTCTCGGCTTTTCCTTTCTCCTCCTCCTCCTCCTCCGACGATCGATCGATGCGGTGCGGTGGTGGAGCCGGGGAGAAAGACACCGAGTGACCGAGAAGAGGGTACTGCAGGCCGGTCCCTCCCCGGCGCCCGGCCGGTGCTTTTCTTGCTGCTTTCCTCTCTTCCAATGGCTGGCCCTGGTCGCGAGAGAACCCAAAGGACGACACATTTTCGCCCGGACGCAGGCGTACGTGACGTCCGCGGGTACATTCTTCTCCCCCGGCCGGCCCCCGGGTGCCTGCCTAACTTGCGTGTCGACCGCGCCATGAACGTGCCGGGCTTCTTGCTAGGTACCTGGTCGCGACTCGCGACAGACAGACAGTGCGTGAGTTGCAGAGCCCTCAGAAAAGGGCGCTAGCTATTAGCTAGCTGCTTGTCTAGCCAAGACTCGCATGAGAATTCACTCTGTTCGCGTATCTTTGGTATCTTTTCCAGGTTCATTGTCCACGACGATGATATGGCCATATGGCCTCGTGGAGCGTCTTTTTCAATTGCCCTGTTTCGGTTTGGAGGTTGTCTTTGAACCGAGATTATAAGACATCATTAATTTTCTTCCCTCGCAACACCCTAAATGAGCCATGGAACAATATTTTTCTCTCACAATAAATTAAAACAAGCTAAAATCAGCGTTTATTTTTAGCACAAGAGAACATGCTGCCAAAATCAGCTAGAGAACACTCGCACGAGAATTCACTTTGTTCACGTTCACTGTTCACAGTGATGATATGGCCATTGCCTCATGGACTGGAGGCGGAGCGTCTTTTTAACTGCCCCTGCTTTGGTTTAGAGGTTCTTTCTAAAACGAGATTATAAGACCTTATCAATTTTCTTTCCTTGGTTGTGGTTGATTTATAGGACTAATTGTTATGAGAAAAAAAAATTGTTACGTAGCTGAAAAGTAAAACTAATTATGGCTGCTCAAGCGAACAGAGTGTCTCTTGTACTGCAAGAAGCCTAAGAATAAAATGATAGGAGAGGGACCAACAATGTTCGCCTAATATAGGAGGGTTTTTACCCGCAAACACAAGCAGGGGAGAAGAGATATGAAAAGAGTATGGCCTCCAAGAAGAAAGTCGCATCCATAGACGTCATGATCCGAGTTTTCAGTCTAGCCTCGAACATATTTTGATTATGACCTTCAACCATATAAAATCCGACAATGAAGGTGCTTTTAGAACTAGCAGTCCCGGTTTACAGTAGTGAACGTGATGCGTGCATATAAAAAAAACTAGATTTTTTATATCATTGACATAGTAATAATCTACGGACAACATCAGATCAATTATAACATCAAATGCTATAAACTAACATGAATATATCATCGCTTGTGGAAAAGTGGAGGCACAACAATGCATAAAAACCTTTCCTTAGTGGAGTTTATGCAATGGCATTTGCACACGTTATGACAAAGGCCAGACATGGTGTAACAAACATATAGGCTAGGTAAATATAATTAATACCTAGGCACTGCATTTGAGTCAAGGAGAACAAATCAAAATGCGAATTTTCGCCTGTTAAATGGCTTACAGTGGCAACATCCATTAGTACAAATGCCTAGTGCTCTTTGATAACATATTTTTTATTCTAGATATGGTACTGATATATTCCACATTTTCTATTTAAGGTATCTATGCAAAACAATTTCTCAATCCGTTTGGTACTGTATGTGGTGAAAATAGCTGGTTAAGAAGTCACCACGCAAGCTGAACTTAGCTATTTAGGTTTCTTTTGGTGGAACATGTTCACTCATGTAAAGTTCTCGACTTGATTGATACGGGTGCTCTTCTAGATTTTTTTAGGATTTAATAGAAATATTCTTTTAATGGTGGACAATGTGTCTATAGATTGCAAGATGTCTTTGGTGACTTTGTCATTTTTAAGATCTACTAAACTTAGTATTTCGGAGATACCATTTATAATGTGTACTAATTTTGAGCGTCTATAATGTGTACTAATTGAAAAAAGGGGATATGGCACTGTGTAACGTAAAAGATATTGCAACAACATCAGACTGCCATGATAACTAGATTTAACTATCTCAAAAATTGTACAAAAAATCTGCCTGGAATAAACTAGTGAGCAACTTGACCAAAAATGAACAGAATCATAACCGTCATGGCTAGAACAAATTAGCGATGCTAAAACAAAGTGATCTTGTAGCCAACTTTTCCTGGCTGAAACTAAAATCGTTGCCTACAAGTTACAAACAAGGATATATACCATTGCGGAGGAGAACTATTTTTTTAACAGAATCAGCAGGGGAGTCCCTTACCTTTTTTTTTCTTTTTAATTAAAAGAATAAATGGAATTTACAGGAGTAAGTACAAAATACAAGGCTTTCAAGTCCAAAAAGAAAAGGAGGAACTATGTTGTATAGCGATCTCTCCACGCAATAATTGCTTTTTAATTGACCCTGCCTTAGTACACAGACTTGGTCGATTTCAGCTCTGAAGTTCCTTGCAACTTGAGTTGCCTAGTTCGTGAGTAGTCGGTTTCCGAGAGAGGGGGGGAGGGGGTTGGAGTCGCCTTGTAAAACCCCTTAGCGCGCCAGTGCTCTTGTCAACTACTTCTTCTTAATACAAAGATACGCAAGCCTTTTGCGTATTCGAGAAAAAAAAAGTTCCTTGTCCAGCTGCTAATGTCTACTTGGGCATTATCACGGAGAGGGATTATCATCACGGTGGTAAGCATTAATATGCCCGATTAATCCTTACTTAATTTTATTTTGCAGGCTCTATTCGTTTTACATGATTGATCGATACCAACTTGTGACAACAAATTGATCAGTAGCACATACTAAAATGGTAGAAGGTATATTAAAAAGGCATATGCTTTCGTTGGTGCAAGTTAGAGCTGTGCTTCTTTTAGGATTCTCCTATAGTGTGCTAGCTGCTGCATGGTAGACGAAAGTGTTCACTAGGTGCAAAGCTTCTAGCTGGTTGCATGCGCACTATATACGCGTAGTACCCTGTGTTACACGATCATGCCATATGAAAAGTGTATATATATCATGCATATATAATTCAGGCAGGCTCCATTCCAACTTTACTTTTGACCCCGTAATAGCGACCCTTCGAGCTAGCTAGCCGTTCTTCAATGAATCAAATTAGTCATGGAGGCCATAGTTTCCACACAATTTGTTGGCTCACAGCTACAGAGAATATTGTGACTTTATGCTTGTGTGCAGTATTATATATTTGTGGTCGCCCCCCCAAAAAATGCATAATATATTTGTATAGGCTATAGATGATTGGATCTGTTTTTATATAAATAATAGTTCTGATGTGATGCAATGGAGAAATGCATATTTATGAAGAGAATAAGGTGCATATGTGAAGATTCTGATAATAAAGTCTCATTTCATTTGTGAATTAATGCTAACGAAGGCTATGTAATAATAGCTTTATTATATTTGATGAAGCGCATTTGCGCGCGGGAAGAAAAAAAACTGATGAGCGGGATAATTAACTAAAATATATGGAAGGAGTCCCATTATGGGCCTATATTTTGAACACAATAATTTCTTATGGAATGATTTAATTAATGCAACTATTCTCCCTCCCAAATAGTCTATATATAGAACTCAGTCATGTGCGAGTGATGTCAATTGTTGTAGTATTCTCTCAATTCTAAATTATAATATATTTTGGTTTTTTTAAGATATATAGTTTTTATTACGCTCTTAGACGGCATAGACACATAATAAAAAACAATGTATCTAGAGAAAAAGCTAAAATGTATTATAATTTGGAACGGAGGAGCACATGGAAGATGCCACCAAATTATAATTAAAGAATTACCATAATAAATAGACATACATAGTTTCTGGTATACACTTAAATATAGGAGTATCTTGATACATAGCAAAAGCAAAGAGTAAAAAGATAAAAACATTTTATAGTTTGAAACGGGGGAGTACCAAATTATGTTACCTTCCTACCTAGTTATAATTTGTCGTACCTCCTTGTACTCTCTGAACTGGAAAAATACTCATGGTATATAAATCCTTCTTTCGCCTGTATTTAATTTTGACCCAACTTTGTGTTTCTAATTACAATTTATATGCTCTATAACAGCATGTATACAACTGTAACGAGCTGGCTTATTACTTTCTCCTTTGGTTTTGTTTAAGTCAGCACTTGCCGACTAGGAGAGTAGGAGCTACTTCGGAGTACAATTAAAAATTCCGAACTTTCCCCCAATTTATGACCTCAGGAAACCTATATACATGTTCCTTTGCATCCCACCGGTTTTGCCACTTGATTGAGATGCATATCAGAATATATGTAGCCCCCATTCTTTGCCTTGCTTCAGTTGGACCACCAACAGAACCTGACATTACAACCACCGAATTTAGGACGTCACGATGCAAGCTGCATCAAATTGACATACACTATGAGATCTGTGAATAAGACATGCATCGACTGCTATGCTAATGCTGGCTTTGGAATCTGAACCTAGCAAAGGGGACCGGCCGGCAACCATGCGTGATTCAGTCTTGACGGATCGGTAGAACATCCGGTGTTCCATCCAGCTGGAATCTTGCCAAGTCTCTTCACTTCACTTCAGTGTTTTAGAAACGAGCAGTGTTAGTGGCTACAGGAGTGTGCACTACAAATGGTTGGTTTTAGCAAGCTTCGTTCCATTTTTTCCCCTTTGTGTGTCATGGTCGCCACCAAGTTGACGAGCAATTTGTTACGAGCACAAACAACAGCCTTTGTGGAGCTGACAGAACTTATGGTTTGACCTGCAGGCCAACAGCTCATGACTAAGCTAAGGTTTGCTTCTAATAACAAAGGATTTCATATGAATCTACTCCCACCGTCCCAAAATAGTTAACACTTCAAGACTCAAATTTTGTCCTAAAATAATTATTATTATCACTTCTTAATGTACCTTTTTTTCTTCATACATCTTTATCTTTTCCCAATATATCTCTACCTCTACTTGCTAGGGGTATTTTTGACTTTTGCCCTATACATTCGTGAGAGAGTCTAAAAGGTATTAAGGGACGGAGGAAGCACCAAGCTTTGTAGGAACCACACATGAGTTTGATAGGGTGAGGTATCAAAATTCCTTTAACCTTGCATATGCTAACAGAGGCAAACATGTTGCTGAGATATGAAAACAGCTAGTTTTAAAATCAGTTTTGACACATATAAATATATTTCCTCCATCCCAAATTAAAGTAAGTGCATTTTCAAAGCTTTACGTGAGAAGGCCAATGCTAGTGCAAAATTACATATGTGGCCCTACAAAAATATAATTATTGCACCTTTGGAATATAAAATGTATAAAAGACAAGTAGAGTCAGGCTGTCTCATATCTCAATGTACACTTGTTTTATGATAAAATTTGAACTCTAGAAGTGCATTTAATTTGGAATGTAGAGAGTATTTTGATTACTGCATTTGGGTGCCAACTTGGCTGTCCACTCAGCGTCGCTTGCTGACAGTTTCACAAGATGCGTGGTTTGTGCCTCGGTACACTTTCTGCCGGCGCTCCTAGTTTTCTTTCCTCTGTCCCAAACGGACAACAAAAAGTCAGAAACCAAAACGGGCCACGGCGAGCTCGATCTGGAAGCGTCAAATGTGGGAGCAGCATTACCGTACCTGACGCAACAATTCGGGCAATCGGGTGGTCAAATCAGCTAATGGCTGCCGGATCAATCAGCCAACAGCCACTTGGACGACGGTTCGTGTGGCTGCTTTGTCTGGAGTCCGGACTGAGCAGACACCACACCAATCGACGCACGATGGTCCCTCGATCTATCCTGAGCTCAGAAACAGATCGGTACAGGAAGCTACGATCATTTCCTCCGTCGGCTGTAATGCAAATCAGAGAATATGCACGAGGAAATTCTGTTCCCCATCGATGGCATGGTCAAACTGGAATTTTAGTGGACCATCGATCTTTGTTTGCGTCCAAGTGAGTTACATCATCATGCACATGGAGGAACAGTACAAGTTGCACAAAGTTTCTTAGTGCTGTTTTTTGGAAGACAGAAGTAATATGGTCTGGCAAACAGCGATGCTCTTGCAATTTTAAAATATGGAAGAGACTCTGCTTCTGCACCTCCGCAGTCCGCACACAACGTTTATATTATTTTGTAATTTCAGCTATATATATATATTGATGAGTCTAAGAAACAAAATACAAAAATTATACATGACAGTGTCTATTATTAAATTTCCAGAATCACGCGTTCCAAAGACGGCCTCAATTCCTATAAATCTTTTGAGTCTCTACCGAAGTCTCGATGTTAGTTTTAGATAAACTAGAGAAAAAAAAAGATAAATCCTAAATTTTGATGAAATCAGAATCATTGCAATCTATTAGGTATAGTCTAATCATCATTGAGAAAATGTCCATTAAATCTAAATTATTATTTAATAAAATTATCTGCATTAGCCATTGTAAAAATATGTCCCTTAAATCTAGGTTTGAATTATCCACCACTACCATTAGGTAAAATAACCTAACCCAACCCTCTAATCTTCGCTAAACCGCCCACATATATCATTACGAAATATGTTCTCTTTTATAAGGAGTACACACATATCAAGATTCAAACTTTAAAATCTTTAACCAATAATTTGGTTAACAATTTTAGTTATTATAATACAAGCTTGTGGATAGATTCTTAACTTAATTTACTACCGAATATCATAAACTTTTAAGCACGAACAATATAAAATAAAATAAATAAATGGCCAAACTATAATCTAAGAGATCATGTCACGTAGAAATGTGCCTTAGAAAAGATAATAGAGGGAGTATAAAAATAACCCTGAATTTGCATCTAAATTAACTCCATTATGTATTGTTAAAAAAACAAAAGAACTCCTAAATTCAGACGATTCTTCATATTTTTAGTGTCAGAAATTATTAGCTCATGTACAATGTTTAAAACCCTAATGATTATTTGGACTAACTTCGACACTAACTCAAAGCATGAGCGCACATAATATGATAGAGAAATATAGTATACGCAAAATGGGCTTCATCTAGTGGCACATGTCCCCTCACGTAGGACGTGACACAGAAGCGTGAGCCCTAGGTTAGAGGATAATTCGTATCAAACGCGAATAAGTGAGTATGAATCAAATTTTGGTATCACCCGGTAAATGATTTCTTTAGTCTTTTTAGGTGTAAAAAATTAAGACGTGCAGCCTCACCCTATTCGTGTCCGTAATAACCACATAAAAGTGGAAACAAACTCCCAAAAAATCTATGAAAACCAAACTTGCTTCCTTCAACCAAGTGAAATAGTGGTACGAACTCATGATTCGTTGTACCAGAGTTGGGACGCGTCTCCATCAAATACGGAAGCAAAACGATGCTTTGCTTGCGTAAAATGTAAGGCGCTTTATTTGCCGACTTTTTCTACGCACAGAACCAATACCACTAGCTTCTGTACCACAGGAACAGGAGCCAGGGTCCGGCTGGAATATAACTTGCGTAAGTGGAAAACAAAGGCCCAGCAGATCTAACACACGCTTACAAACTTGTACTAGCATTCTATCCTACTGTACGTCTGTACCAGGTCAATGCCCGCATCAGTAAGGCTAGATTAGTCCTCCCTATGTCCATTGATGTATCGTTGTAGTTGTGCTTCTGATAGTCTAGGTTCAAAGCATCTTCTTATATGTTGTTGTATGTGCTTCTGGTAGTACCGGCTCAAAGCATCTTTGACGGACTTAGATGTCACTTCTGTCCAAGTTAAAAGAATTTTGCATGTAATCCCTCCGTCCCAAAATAAGTGTCGTTTTATGATTTTGACTAGTATCTCCTTTTGATCATTCGTCTTATTCAAAATTTTATGAAAAAATTAATTATTTTATTATAAAATGATTCAATATTAGAAGTACTTTAATCTTGATCTATTTATTTTTATATTTTTAAAAATTCTTTGAATAAGACGAACAGTCAACGTCGATTTCAAAAAGTCAAAAATGATATTTATTTTAGGATGGAGGAAGTAACTAGTACCAAACCAAGATAATAATTAAATAGGGAAGGAGGGAGTACAAGAAAGGAGAAAAAAGTAAAGACGTGAAATAGGGAAGGAGGAAGTACAAGAAAGGAGAAAAAAGTAAAGACGTGCTAAACATTGCGACACATAAGGCAAAGTTCGCAGCAATGTGTGTCTGTTCTGCCACACCTTCGATGGAAACCAGAGAAAATTTAAGGATCTAGTAGTCTCGCGCTTCACTGAAACAACTATGTTCGCTCGTTCTAGAGGGATAACTCTCACATTCGATGGCAGCTTAGATTTACAAACAACAAAACATACTCGTCACTCACCGTGGTCTCATCTCATTGTTGGCAGCCTTGTATTGTTGTATTTTCTCTTGCAGGTTCAGTTGGTTAGGTTTGTGTTGGAGGGTACCTCTTTACCGTCCTTCTTTCTACTTTTCGTTTGTGTGTGTTTTTGTCTTTGGAATTCCGCTGGTAATCCCTGTTACTTGTGAGTCCATTTGTATCCATGTTTTAGCCTTTCTTTCGGCCTTTCCTCTTAATGAAAACGGGTAAAAGATCCAATAAAAAAAACAAAACATACTCTCTAGTTTCAAATCATAAATAAGGCGTTTCGGTTTTTCTGGATACGTTGCTTTTAGTATACAATTAAATATACACTATGTCTAGATACATAATAAAATGAATGTATCTAAAAACGGAAGAGCCAGTGCCCTGACATCCGATAGTATTGAGTCTCATTGGATGCCCTGTAACACCCGGTTTTTTCGAAGAATACCAAGCGTTAACTATATGTGTGCTCAGGATGTCCACACAACACATATAGTGATAAATATGGCAAATATCATAAGCAATGCTTTATTACATAGCGAAACATATTTACATTAAGACTTACAAATATATCAAAACACAATGGAAACTATTCTTCATCTTCTATCTTCGGGTCACCAAACTCCACATGAACGGTTGACTGGAGGAGCACCCGCCTAGCACTCATGGAACATCTCATGAAAGCACCTTACTAGAGCGACCATCTGGTACCCATCTGAAATTTTTATTGGTGACAACCACAAGCGTCAGCTCACCATGCTCAGCAAGTATAACATGAGGGGATGTAAGGCTCAAAAGGCTGATGCGGTTGAACTGTGATAAGCACTTTTAGTTGGTCATATTTTACTTATTAAGAACCTATGTAACTAAGTTATGCTTAGCACCCCAGAGAGAGTATAATAATTATCATCAATATTATTTCATCATCTTCAACCATCCATAGAACCATCTGTCTCGAAAAGGATCCAGGCCGCTCGTGTCCTTGAGCACGGCTGATATATCAGTTTGATCAAACTCTGCAGAGTGTGTACACTTTCACCATGAGTCATGAATTCCCATATGCCCCGAGGTGGCCAACCTCTTATCACTTCCAAGGTGAGCAGGCAGAGAATCACTACGAAGCTTTTCTTTAGTCATTCTAACAAATTAGTAGACGCAAGGTTTCAGTAGCTAGGCGAATGGAGGCCCCCTTCAAGATTGGCACACCTTGTGACCGCAGCCCAGCACACATCTTGACAGGCTCGGAACCCATTCTTAAACCTAGGCCCCCTCTAGCGCCTTTCGGTAACTACTAACAAGCTAGAGAAGATCTAGTTACTCATTTAAGACCAGAGCCATGTAGTTCTCATGGTTGTACGGTAAATCCTGGGTGACCTCTTTAAGATTCAGATGTATACGAAGGGCGGACTAGAGCGACCAAAAAGGCCCAATGCTCTAGCCCTCTTCTGTCCATGTTGCTTAAAAGCATCTTTCATCCATAATTGTATAAACCATTAATCAATATTATAGATCTTTATAACTGGTGATAGCAAACTAAGCAACTATACCCATATGCAAAAACCCATAGGTAACAAGAATACAAGATATCAATAGTTCTAGGTAAAATCTTTATAGGTTTATCATATTAGACACATGCATATGAAAGGTGATTAAATGGTTATTAGGTAACAAGGAAACTCATTTTACACTTGCCTTCCAAAAGCTTTCCAAGCTCTCCAATTTCTTCACAATCATCCTTGCATAGCTCCACTTCTAACGATCACAACAACCAGCACAAGCTTTACATTCAAACCTAGAAACAGTACACCAAGCATTATAAAAAATAAATTACAAATGTTTTAAAAACGTATGACTTGATCTATTATCGTGTGAGCGCAAAAACTAAACAAAACAAGAACCACAATTAAAGGATATGAGAGTTGATAGGTATATGTGGCAAGGATTGGGTTAGATGAGCAAGGTGGAATTTGGACTAGAACATATCTAACATAACAAAAATGATTGAATATGTATTAGGTTTTAAGCACAAGGTTTGTCTTTGGAGAGCATGATATGTATTAGGGTGTGTGGTAGAGAAATTGGAAGGGACTGCCTTGGAGAATAAGATTGAATTGAAATACATCATGTGGCATTCTCCTAGGGATATATGATAATTAGTGATATGATGTTTTCATCACTAGGCCGGAGTGACATATCAAGGTTGATGATAAGAATAGAGGTTTATTTGTGATGAGGATGTAGGTTAGGAGAGTTCATAAAGGCTGACTTGAATAGGACAAGTGTGTTTAGCGGTCACAAGATCATGGTGTAGTGATGTGATTCGATAGGATTAACTAAAATATAGCTCATGGTTCTATCTGGACGATGTAAATGATGACCAAAATATAAGGATTATGCATGCAACATCTAAGGGCATGTCACATGAAGAGGGCATGTCAATCAGAGATGCACTTAGGAATAAACAAATTTACAAGTTGATAGGTATGCTAATGGGCACCATTAGAGAACGAGGATTGGATGATGGATAACATGTTATGATATTGATAACAAGATTTATCTCTGGTTATAGAACATCACATGACAAAGATGGTGGTAGTTGGGACATGTAGATCATGTAAAGTGCATGGAGACCATGGATTTAAGGTGGGAAGAGAGGTGGCTTGTATTCTGAATATTCCTTAGAGATATGTGGAAATGATTTTGGATAAGTGAATAGGTTACTTTGGAACATATCGTGATCAACCAATGAACTGAGGTGGATGCTAGATCAAAGAAAAACAATATTATGGCAATTTGTGCATCGGTTGAGTGTAACCGGTGATGGATAATGGTAAGTATGATGATAGATTGCATGGTTACAGCAAAGACAAATGGAAAAACATTTTTTAGATTTATAGGTACTGTACAAGGAGGTTATGGCAAAAGAAAATGATGTTTTGACCATCCGTTGACCGGAGAACTCGATTGTAAGATGGGACTATGTGGCTATTGGCAAGGCCAGCGACACGACGATGATTATAACTCAAGTGTCATGACTCATATGATGAAGCCAACTTGCAGGGATGTGTGTAGGTATATGATACACACCACGGTCAAAAGTGCTGATCACCGGAGTGGTCAATCAACGAGAAACGCTCTTGCAACCCGCTGCAGTGCGGCTGCAGGATAGCAGGACAGTAAGCACAAGATAGGAGCATATCTCTTCCATACTTGATGCTATAGACATGAAACTTTGCAGAGGTATGTGCAACTATATAAACAATAATATAGCCAAAGGGTTCATCAAGGGGTTCACTGGATCAAAGGGAACGCCATTGGCAAATACAGGGTGATTGCTGTTTGGACAGCAGGAGTGGTAGACAATTCGGTCTCGATACCTCGGCCATCTTGGATTGGATAGCCGAACCAACTTGTGGGATCATGTTCAGGGATGTCATGAACAAGTAGGTTCAAGGTATTGGTGATTTGGATAGTGGATTAGTGGGGAATGCCAAAAACTTCTCAGAGCAGCAATCTGTCGAACAGCAAGAACAGCGGCACGGAGATGACAATATCTCTAGATTCTCAAGCTCTATGAAGAAACCATTTTACAGGAACGTGTTCAATGATATGAAGTACAATTTCACCAAAGGGTTTGACGATTTGGACAAAGGAACAGCGAGGAATGCTATTTCTACAAACAGCGGCGCTACTGGCCTCCAGGACAGCAATACATACAACGGGTAAAGTTCATCGGGGATCAACCGTACATCAGCAAAGGTACTTGATATGCAGAGGATAATATGAAAACATGTTTGGATATATGATTTAGGGTTCTCACCATGGGCATTGGTGTGGTGGAGCGGGGAAACACATCAATGACGGCCGATGATGACAACGCGGTTCAACGGCGCATCCTTCTCGCGATGTGGTTGATCAGGGCGACATCCAAGGTAGTAGAAGCCATCACCACGACTTGAACAGCAGGGAGGGTGATGATGATCTCCTCCAACTCCTTTTTGGGTGCTTGGGAAGGGAATCAAGGTGGCAAGATGGGTTCCAATCATCGAGATGCATCGTTTCCATGGAGGGGAAGGGGAAGAAGGTTGGGGAATGGTTGGAGCAGCCATGGGGGAGAAGGAGGGGCTGCAGGGGTGTCTTTCCTCTGTTCTTGACATGGGAATTAGAGGGTTAGGCGTGAGGGGGCTGTGGGGGAGGTGTATGTGAAGTGGAAAGGGTGAGAGACCAAAGGGTTAGAAGACAAAGGGTCTTGTCTTGATATTTTCTTGACTTGGTTGATATTTTTGTGCAATATTGAGGGGACTTCAGGGGGTGACGTGGGATAGGGGAGAGGAAGTGATAGAGGGCTGGTTGGGCTTGGTGTTGGACCACAAAGGAGAGGAGGATGGTTTGCTTTTGACCCGCGGCGAGAGATAACTCAAAGTTTGGACCGGATTCGGCCCGAAGCGATTTCGGAGGACGAAATGAATTGGGTTGACCCATTAGCAAAGGAAAGAGAGATTGGGAAGATGGTTTACTAATGGGATATATTAGGTGCTTGTACAAAAATAATAATACAATATGGAATGATGGTGTTGAGCTCAGGCCGCAAAATTTCCAGAGACACGATTACTATTTGCAGAAGATTTAGCGTTCCAAAAGGGGACACCAAAGCCATGCAATTTCTGAAGGATGATTCAAAAATATGTTTGTCTTTGATCAAGAGGAGAGTGCATGGAGGAGAAAGAGTCCATGTGTATGTTGCCTAAAGGTCAGGAAAGTGGAAGAAAGTTAGAATTGAGATTAACATGAGTACACAACATGTGATTGATTTGACTAGGTGATGATAGGATTATGTGTGTGTGTGAGAGAGAGAGAGGATATACATGATTTGTCATCTATCATAGATTTTGAATTTAGAGACTCAATTAAAAAGGATTAGGAGCTCAAATACAAGGAAGAAGGGATAAAAGAGAGAACAAGTTAGGATATGACTAGACAGAGATTTAAAGAACAGGAGTTCGGGTGATGGCAAAATGGCCATTTGAAGATCCATCAAGGTTTTTGGAGTAAGGATCAAGATGTATGGTTTCCAATAATTTGATCAAGGATGAAAAGTTTATCAAAGTTCTTAAGAAATTTGATTCCAATAAAACCCTATGCGCGCTTGAAAACTTTTAAAATCATTTTTCATACAAAGCACTATGCAAAGACATGAATGCAACATATCATTAAATTAAATATCAAAAATTTTAGAAACACACCTTTTCCAATATCTAAATTATAAACAACCTATGTAAAGTTGAAAATTTTAGAAAATTCATAAAACATTCATTTTATTTATTTATTTCTATGCACAACTCAAAATGGGAATTTTTGGGGTGTGACATGCCCCCATCTGCACGCCGTTGTCCGCCTTCGTCCCCGGCTGCACAGGCCATCTTTCGACTTCGCCTTCACCCCCGCTCCGTGCCCCCCTATCTCTTTCTGCACGGGGAGCACTTGGCAGATGGGGATGAACGACTGAGGTTGAGCATGACCCTAGAACGCTCCTAGGTCACCGCCCCCATCCACCAGCCCCCGTGCGCCATGTGCTGTCTGTCGGCCCCTAGGTCATCCCCAGCCGAACAATTTAAAACCATTGCAACATAAAAAACATCGGACGAAACATGTGGAACATGCATTTGTATATGTGTGAAAAGACGATATATAACATCTAGATTTTTTTTTTTTGCTATCAAACCATCCAGATAGAACACTTGCAACTTGCAACATGAAAACACTCACTGCAACAGAAAACAGGAACAAATGAAACGTTTGGAACATATTGTTGTAACATATGTGAGATACATATTCAGATAAAACGTTTGCAACATATTCCTAGAACAGATGAAACATTTCGAACAAAAGCTTGCAACATACCTCTGAAACACTTGCAACATATGCATTTTCCGATCTCCTTTTATAACATCCACATAAAAAACAACCGCAACATGTCTCTTAAACGTCTGAAACACTTCGTCGGGGGTGGGGAAAGCTTGTTCACTGGGGTGAGAGAGGGTGCAGCTGGAGGTGGGGTGGGCATCATGCCACCTTCATGGATCACACCGGAGGCCATTGGATATTGTTGGTCGAAAGAGGCAAACAAAGCGTGCAGGCATGGTTAAAGGCAAACACGGTCAAAAAAAAAAATATTGCAGGCTAGTCATTACTAGTAATAAAATCATATGAAATAGAAAATTTGGTAGAAAAAATATAGAGGGAAATTATACTATGGAGTAATAGACAGTTAACGATTAGAGCAAATATAATAAGAGGCTGTAAGCTGGCTAAATGTTGACGTGGACGAGAGAAGGGAGAAAAGAGAGGAGAAACGGGTTGTAATCTTACAGTTGGCTTGAGCACAGGAACAAAAAAAAACTCTGTGAGAGAGACAAGTAGGCTATGTATTAACTATGAAAGACTGACTACTATACGAGTAGGGTAAAAAAAACTTTACAGCGAATAAACCAGCTGTATTGTTAACCTTGCTCTTTTAGACATGCAAGCATGCAGCTCTTGCTCGGAAGCAAATAAAAAACAAACAAATATCCTGCTGTTGCCTACTTATACTTGTGTTGTTGGCCTGTTGCTGATGAGTCATGACCGGTGACCAACAAGAAGCCCATGCAGCTTGAGCGGCGCGGCACTTCTGATTGCGGATTGGAGAGTGCAACAGCCGCCGAGCGTGAAGCCAGAGTATGGAGGAAAGGTCCTTATCTTTCTCCAATCAGAAGGCAAGAAATAAAAGCAGTTGTCTATGTTAAATGGTCTATTGGACTGACATGACTCTATTAGGCTGAGTTGAAATTCGGCTGGACTAAATTGTACGGTTGAATTATTGTGAGAGAGAAATATTGTTCTGTGGCTGAAAATAAATTGAATTTAATATTTGACTCTGTCGCTAACATGACTATCGCTGAAAAATGTTTGAGACCAAGACGGTACCATCTCCCACTTTTACCGCCCTATAGCTCCGTATGTGTCATCTATCGTCCATTCCTTGCAAGAACAGGTTTTCAGAAGCTTCTCACGTGGAGTTGTTTCATGTTACCTCATTTGACACAAAAACAACTTCAAATAACTCTTGAAGCTGCTAGAGAAGTTGTACCAAACAAGATCTAAAATTAGCATTGGTTCTAGCTTCTTCAGTGGACTGGAGCATTTTTACTTTTTAGCTCCAGCTTCACTCGTTAGGCTATCTCTAATAAGGAGATGCAAACCCAAATATGGGTCTCTGATAGTACTGTTTTGCTCTCCAACAGATTACCCATACAGGAGGCCCATTTTGGGTGCCAGGAGATGTATAACCCAAATCTGGGTATCCTCTCTCTTGGAAACCCATTTGCTGAGAGGATTATCTTTTAGGTGTTGTTGTTGGAGAAGACTAAAAATGGGTGTTGAATCCATTCACTGTAGTGCAACCCAAACATGAAATGGGTCTTGTATTTTGGGTATTGTTGTCGGAGATAGTCTTAGAGCATGAACCCATTTGTCATTGGATTCAGTGATTCACTCTATTATTCCTCTAAGGCTCTAACCTTCTCAAGGATATCTCTCACCTTACCTTCTCTCTCGCCCGATACCACCCCCAATCCTCTGCAACTCTCACCTGTCACCGTCTGTAGTCACCACACAGACCCTCCACCACTGCACCTGCCCCTCACCTGGTAGCGAATAAAGCGACGTCGTGGGGGTAGCGCATAAGGAGGACGAGGCTGTAGTGGTTCCTCAACTCCTCGGGCGCCCCAAGGATGGCAGGACCCACAAGAGCGAGAGGAAGCTAGGTGAAGCTTAATTTTTCAACTCCTAAATTCAACAGGCTTCGTAACACATAGAGTTGCTATTAGGAGGCTGTTTGGTTGGTTTACGCAGTGAAGCAGGCTCCAGTCGACAGTTTTGTTAGACTTTTGGGTGTGTGCTTCATGGCATGGGCGCATGGCTTAGCGGTGCTCGCCTAGGTAGGTGGATCCAACCATCATGCGCTTAAAAATCCAAACCGTTATGCAATGGAAATCAATGGCCTGGGGTGCTGCTTCGTCCATGCACCTTCGCCAGAGTTAGAAGCAAAAAAAAAAAAAAAAAAAAGGAAAAAAAAAAAAGAAAAGAAAAGAGACTCTTCTCACGTATAGAGCTGTTACCTGCTAGAAGGTCGTTTCGTTGGTGATGGTGAAGTGGCTCATGCATCAACCACAACATAAGGCTATCTCCAACAGTTGACTTATAAGAATATCTAAATTCAAAATAAGTCTACGACAATTATATATGGCCACACGTTTAGATCTTATTGTTGGAAAAATAAATAAATATTCAACCATTTGCGGCTACATAAACGTGGACGTTGGAGGATAATCTAAGCGCGGCCAAACGCGCCTCCTGTGTCGACCTACCAACAGTCTGTCACATCCAATTTTAAGGATAAAATTGAATGAACCAACTTATGTGTGCTCAGAGATCAATCACGCACATAAACGACAAATTACATAGTACCATCACAAGGTTTAATATATAATGAATAATATCACAGAGTCTTTACATAAATAGCAACAGAATAATATAGATAACTCTCTCGCGGAAGGTCCAATCCACAGGGAATAGTTGACTAGTGAACGTGTAACGTCCCGCCTCCCCGAGGCCGGGCCCGCTTATATTTGGCAGCTTAACTAGGATATAGACTGCCCTCACAGACCAACACCAGTCTTTTCTGCACACTTTGTCCTCACTCATGCGCACCCGGGAAAAACTTCCCGGTCGGTCACCCATCGCTCCAGGGCCAAGCTCGCTTAACCTCGGAGTTCTTTGCAGATGGACTTCCGGAAAAGAAGTTGCAACTTGTTGGTATGAGTATCCTATCAATCCTATTAAGCCCTGAGCCGGGATGTTACATCCTCACCCCCTTAAGAGATCGACGTCCTCGTCGATCAATCCCAAGCCAGGAACGTCCCCTCTTGGCCACGTCCGTGTGTCCAGAGCCAGCGCATGTGCCATGCTGTGTGACCACGCCGGATCCACACCAGCCATGCGCACCATGCCTGCGCAACTGCGACACACGCGCCCGTGAAACCGTAAGGGTCGGCTCCGATACCATTCTGTAACGTCCCGCCTCCCCGAGGCCGGGCCCGCTTACATTTGGCAGCTTAACTAGGATATAGACTGCCCTCACAGACCAACACCAGTCTTTTCTGCGCACTTTGTCCTCACTCATGCGCACCCGGGAAGAACTTCCCGGTCGGTCACCCATCGCTCCAGGGCCAAGCTCGCTTAACCTCGGAGTTCTTTGCAGATGGACTTCCGGAAAAGAAGTTGCAACTTGTTGGTATGAGTATCCTATCAATCCTATTAAGCCCTGAGCCGGGATGTTACAGAACGCAATCCTAATAATCCTCAGAGAAATCTTCATAACCATAGTCATTTGTTACCCATCCGGGATTTTTATCCAAATATGAAAAATAAAGCAAGCGTAAGTACATGTCGTACTCAACAAGAATAGCACGGGTTTATGAGGCTCAAATAAGGCATGACACTGGTTGACAGCGGTTGCTTTTAGTTGATCATGTTTTAGCAATTTGAGTAGCAGCAATAGAATATACCAAGGAACAAGATTTGCATGATCATATAAACATGATAATTAATATGGAATAACATCAACAGAAACTTCAGATAAATCAATATTAAATTAGTTAAGCTCCTGTAAGACGTCCAAGGCCGCTCATGACCGTAAGCACGGCTGATATATCAGTTTTACACTCTGCAGAGTTTGCACACTTTCACCATGAGTCGTGATTCCTATGTGTCAGGGGTTTGCAAGGCTCACACTACACTGCAAGGTGCATAACAGGGTCTCACTATGAAGTCTCTCAAAAGGCTGTCTAACAAGTTACTAATCAATCCGGACGCAATGGCAAGGGGCGGTAGAGCCCTCCTTCCAAGCGACACACACGCGCAGCAGTACACACAAAGACAGGAGCCGCAAAACAATCAGCTCGGCAAGGAACCTTTCAAGATTAATAACATGATAGAAAGTAACTTCATACTTGACTAAAACCAGAGCCATATACCTCTCATGGTTGCGCTGTAAGTCTTGGTGTCATACTTACAGTTAAGTCCTTAGTCCATGTTGTTAAAAAGCATCTTTTAATCTTTATTTCATAATCAATTATTCAAGTTCATAAGATCATGACCCATCAAAGCACTAGCATCACTACTCAAATGCAATCTCATAGGTAACAAGGATCAGGTTATCAAAAGTTAGGAATAAACACTATGGTTGGCAAGGTAGACACATGCATCATAAATTTAATGATTAAGATGAATAGGCAACAAGAATGGTCCATGCTATACTTGCCTTGATCAAAGTGATCCTGAAAATTTGGATCCTCAACAGAGTACTCTTGATCACCAACGTATTGCTCACCGTCTGAACTCGATCATAAAATCACCACACAATCAACGAGACAATCATACACGAAGCAAACAAGATTTAGATTAGAAACAGTACACCAACAGTAGAAAAACAGATTGAAAAGTTTATAAAAATAATCTACGCATCGCTACGATTCCAACGATATAAAGTTCACGAAAATCGGAGTTCAAACGGAGAAGTTATGAATTAATCAAGATTTATTTTAATAAAATAATAGATTAAATCTAATTTCGAATTTTAAAAGTTGTAAAACATGTGTAACAGTAGTATCATCAGATAGATTACGAAATTACGAATCTAACGAGACTGGAACGGATCAAATCGGATCTAAAACGGAGAAATTATGGGCAAAATAAAAGCAGTGGCAAAACTGTAAATTAAGGAAAACGTATTTTGAATAAACCGAAAGAATTACGCTTTCTAGCTATGTAAACACATTCTACTGAAGCCGTAATGGACTACAGGTTTGAACATTAAAAACGCTAGGGGGTTTTTAATAAAAAGACCATCGAAGGGGTATGAAGGGATCTGGTTCATTGGATCTCTTATGGATGGCTGAGATTAGATGCAAGAAGGCTGAGGGGGCTCTGTTCGTTTGGGAAGGAAGGAGCATGGTGGAGGACATGGCCGGCGGCGAGCCGGAAAATGCGAACTAAGGCTATGGTTGGTTATTTGATTGACCGAAGGGTTCTGGAGACACATAAGCTCAAGACGAACCTATATAGAGCATCGGTTGGGGCAGGGATGGCTCGGAGAAGGAGCAGCAAGCGCGGCGGCGGAAAAGCTACGGCGGCGTGGTAACTGGTGGAGCTACGACACACGGAAACTAAAGAAGAAGGGTTGGGGAGTTTACGAACCTTGCTGCGAAGCTCAAAGAACAAGCAATTTGAACGTAGGAGCTTCGGTTCTCGCCCTCGACGGTGACAGGCGGACTGCTCAGCAGCGGCTTGCAAAATTGGAGGTAGTGGCGGCGCGATCGAAGGCGGCAGCACGTTCTAGGGTCCGTGGGGAGAGAGGCAAGGGGCCCGGGCGCTTTATATGGAGCTGATTTGGGCGTAGACCGCACGCACAAGGAGGCCGGCGGATTCACGACTCGGCCACGGCGGTGGAGTCCGTCTTCGATACGAGGATGGAGAAGAACCTGCCATGCGGGCCCCGCGTGTCTGTCTCAGGGAGAGAAGGATAGAGGCGTACGGCCTGCTAACTGCTGAGCTGCAGCGGCCCAAGGGAGAGACTGGGAGGTGGCGCTCTGGCTGCAGGCCCAGTCGGCAAAGGGAAAACGAGGATAGCAGGCCTTCGGCCTCAGGCAGGGAGGGAAACAGGGAGCCAGCGATTTGCTCACTGGCTTGCACGGCCAAGAGAGCAAAGAGAGATATCTTTTTTTATTGTTCAACTCATTTTCAAATAGATTTAAATAGATTTCAGATTATTTTGCAGGCCAATAAAATAATGCAAGCAATACAAAATATTTGATGGGCAGCATGAATGCATACAATCAAGTTTTTATTTTCTATGATTTATTTTAATTCACAAAAATTATTATTCTATATATTAAATGCTCAATCAATTGCATATATAAATCAAATTAAATTTCTATTTCAAAAATTGAAAATTTCCGGGTGTTACACAGACTCCATGACTCCCGGACCTGTACTCCTTCACATGTCACGTGTAAAACAATGGGAGGTCCATCCCATCCCCACGACTATTGATCATGGGTCTATTTGTGTCTAAACAATGTGTTTGGATGGCTACATGCACTGCAGTGCTTGCACGGATGAATGCAAATTGTCGGGATACACTCAAATTAAACTTCACTCCCAGGTCTGGCTTGATGGATGCAGGATGAGGATGATAGATCCACACGTCAGTCTCAGGCTAGATAGATTGTATCCGCTCAGCAAGTAACCAAATAATCTCTTTTTTTTATTTTATTTTTTTACATCAACCTCTATTAAACACCTCTTCTAAACACAGTTCCACTCAGCATGCATCCACCAACCAAGATATACAATCCAGCTCCTCTAGCAACCAAACACACCCCATACCTACTTCAGAATTACACCACTCAAGCCTTACACCAAATACTGGGAAACATTAAGCCTCTGGATGAAAATGCACACAAACTTCTTTCTCTGTCTTGGCTAGGGGGGTGTTTAGTTACACCACCAAAAACTTTATACCCCATCATATCGAATGTTTAGACACGTGCATAGAGTATTAAATGTAGATAAAAAACTAATTACACAACTTGTATGTAAATCGTGAGACAATCTTTTGAGTCTAATTAGACTATAATTGGACAGTTATTGCTAAAGTTAGTACATGTGCTACAGTACCTAAAAAATTTACACCGAGGGAAAAACACACCCTTAATCAAGATGACAAAAGAAGCTACCCTGCTCCTCAATCCTAACTATATTTCTAAAAAAATGCCATTATTTACACCACAACAAGATGAAGATATTTGCAAGTATACTGCGTCCACAATAGCAGCATGTCATCTCCAAAGAGAAGAAAATATACTCCCGTGTACTTAGAAGCAGAATTTCTGCTGCTGCAAATGATGGATGGACAAATATGAAAGTGTGTACTTGGTACATTTATTAGAAGAGGGAAGCGTTAAAATGGTATGCTCTTGAAAGGAAAAGGAAAAACTATACAAACGGCCGAACTTACACAAAATTTGGCTGCCTGTTGTTTGTCAATATATGCAAGTAGCTCATCCTGCCGAATCAATGTCTCGTACAAGACCTGCTCGAGAGAGAAACAAATGTCAGTACAGAACAATGTAACAATCTATGATTTCACTTCTGGTACAACAAAAATATCAAGAAAATTGGTAAACGGACAAATTCTTGGATGTACCTAACATGGGTGAGAAAAATATTATTATCTCGCAATGAAGTTACAGCATATATTTAAAATTAAGATGCCAAACTAGGGTCAACCTGGTAAATCAGCTTACAGCTACTTTTTTTTCCTTTAATAAGAAAACAAGAGTACCTTCTTCATAGAAATTAGTTCAGCTTCCAACACATCCACACGGTAAACGGAAGTTTGTAACAATTCCTCCTTTTCAAATGGCACTTGGGGTGGTTTTGCTTCAAGTGTTTGTACCTTCTCCTCCAATTCACCAAGCCGTGTCAATACAGATGCAAGGGTGCCATTTGCCGTGTATCCTTGATGGAAGTCAGCACTGCAGTGGTCACATGTGATGGCCTGGTTTGAGAGCCTTTTGGTCACTATGCTCAGGACAGAGCGGAGGAATGCCAACAAGCTCAGGATTACGACTGTTAACCACGTGACAATTCGAGTTTTAAATCCTGCCAATGTTGCCGGTATATTTCTCAAGCAGAAAGAACCTGGTGAAGCATGCATAAAGAATCAGTCAATGTAACGCTAACTTGGTTGCTTATCCTAATAATCATCTTAAAAACCAGTCGAAATTGCCCAATATTGGTACGTGTAGTATTGTATCTAGTTAGTCTCAATGCAGTTGGTCTCAAATCACAGGAACTTCTCGATAGGAGTCTGGTCTATGAAAGTATGAATGACATGATTACATAAATACCTGAGCTGGAATACGTTGAGCTGTTTCTTGGATTGGAGCATGCATCCACGACCTTGCCAACAGAAGGGATGCTATCCCCTATAATGGGAGGAGCATCAGATGAGGAAGCATGTCCTGGAAATGTTGACTGTAAACAGCAAAACATATATCGATCATCATATTGATCAATTAAAAAAATAAGAAAGAGTTCAAACATTAAGAAGCAGTAACCCAAAAAGCATTTATATATGCAACTGAATCATTTGAAGTCATAAAACCTGTAGGATAGCATACATATCATTGACTGTGCAGATGCTCAAAGAGTAAAAGAAAACTTGCCTCATCCACATGGGTCAAATTAGGGAATATGATGGGATTCACTAAAGCTGTTGGAGAAGCAACATCTTCCACCTCAGAAATAGATTCAGCAGAGGCATCATTGCCTTTTTCCTGCTCCTAATGGGGAAAGGTTTATAAGGTAAATAATAGAAATCTCAAAAAAGGTGTTCCAAGTAACGTCCATGTAAAGCAGGCTTACAGTTGAGCGTTCAGTACAACCAACTTCCTTCTGATTTATGCTTGATACAGCAAGAACTTGCCGACCATAGTTTGCCTCACCATTGATAACCCTCTGGGAATTGAAGCCCCTTATTTTTAGTATATAAAACAGGACAACTAGTCAGAATGATGAGGACAGCACTAAGAAAATACCTTGACAATTTCAGGGTCCTTCCAAGGGCCTTTATCTGATTTCAGACAACCTCCATACTCTTCACACCTGCACTTGCCACCAAGAAATTCTGGGAGTTCACTGAAAAAATGGAAGATTAAAACATTAGGATGGAATCCAAACAGAAAACCAGTTAACAGGATTTGAGATCCTAACCTGCCATCAATTATTTCAAGTAACTTAGTTTGGTACTTGTTTCCAAGGACCTTGATGTGAAAAAGATTGATGAGAATCAGTATATATAAACCAGACACATGAATAGTAAGATAAGACCGTAGCAATAAACAGTAGCAGCCATACATGAATTTTTGAAGCAGTCTCTGGATCAAGAAATGATTTTATTGTACCCCATAACATCTTGAAGCCTTGGCCAGCATTTATGATGTACAGCTGGTGTAAGGTCTGCAAGATCATTCAGAATGCATTAGAGAACTACTTCCCTGAATAGGCCCAGACAAAAAATGGTGAATTCATGAGCAGCGATAATTGAAGAACCATGTACATAAGGTAGAAGAGAACCAGGGAAATGAGGGAACAGTGAAAAAACTAGTGAACTTGGGAATAACATACCTCTGGATAGTTGTCATTGTTGATCTTCTGCAACCGCATAATTAGCTCTCTTGCATCTTTTGTAAAGTTCTTTAGGCCCTTGACTTACAAAAACAAGTTAATTGCTACTCTAAACCCCTTAAAGTAAAATTTTGTCGAGGGAAATGTTGTACATAAAAATCACATACCACGCCTTTCACATCCAATATTGTAGTAGATGAGTCTATGTGCCTTTTCGCAGCAATAGAACAAGCTGGAAACCTCATCTGGAGACATCTCTCAAACTCCTTTACATGATATTTTACATAACGGTCAATAGTTGTGATTTGCACTAGTTTGTTGGCATCAACTTTCCCAATTAGTTCTATGTAAACAGGCCTTCCCTCTTTGTCCACACCATGGTAAAACTGTGGGTAGTACTTCACAACTTCCTCTAATTCAGTGTAGTCAAATTCCTAAAGGACCAGATTAGACTTTTGAAATTAAACA
Source organism: Eremochloa ophiuroides (assembly GCA_038502445.1). Classification (NCBI taxonomy): domain Eukaryota; kingdom Viridiplantae; phylum Streptophyta; class Magnoliopsida; order Poales; family Poaceae; genus Eremochloa; species Eremochloa ophiuroides. The sequence goes on from JAHLJS010000006.1 coordinate 63,074,722, forward strand.
AAAAGAAATAATTACGCTACATATATCATGGGGTATATGTTTCCGTATATTAGATAATTAGCTTTACCTCTATATTGTCAGCACCAAATTCCTTCCTCCATCTAAGCATCTCTGACCACATATGCTTTGCTTTGTCAATATTAAATTTCCTTGCTTTCAGGAACCTACACGTAAAAGTCATAGAAAGAAAAGTTAAACCAAATAAGGAGGTGAATTTCTATTCATGAGATTTTTTGCATATAAAAATATAGTGCAAGAAAAATAAAAACCTGACAGGAGAGAAGAACCAAGAAACTTAAGATGAGCAAATGCGATGCAACAATACCTCAACATCGAGTGATAATCATCGTGATGTTCTGGCAACAGGCCTTCATCAAGTAAGCACTGGCGGAACCTTTCAACAATCTCCACCTCTTGAACATCTCTTATGTCTTCTATTGAGGCTACATGGTTATCATTCTTCGTTTTACTCTTTCTCCTTAAGGAATGCCTAAATTTATACCCTGCAGAAACTGCCCTCTTCTTGAAAGAGCCCCTTTTGGGCTTTCTTTCTCCTTCTGAGCTCTCTTCGTCAGAATTGCACTCTCTCTTTTCGTCACTGTGTGCACGACCCTCATGACCTGCACCCAGAACTATTTCAGCATTCCATGTCTCAACCAAATCGAAATCAGTATAGAACCCATAACAATTAGTAGGCAAATTAGCAAACTGCCATGCTTCGCAAAGAAGGAAATTCGGTGCTACAACTACAAGACATTCATATGCACCAGACTATAAGGGTGAAACTCAATGACCCTCCCGCGGGCATCAGTCTAGCAGAAACATTATCATCTTTTTGAATCCAATTACCGAATTTTGAAGGAGACGTTTGTTATTTTGAGTTCGTCAATCAATTATCATGTCCTCAGCAATCAACTGTCAATATTGAACCCAACAGAAGGAAACCTTTATATATATCCTCTAAAAGCGGAGTTACAACTGAACCGATGCACCAAAGTAGCGAGACGCCCCCACTCTCCAACCCCAAACATCGAAGGAACAAGAAAGCACAAGGCGTAAGGCAATCTTCAAGAACATGTGGCTGAAGCAAACGTATTTTGGCACTCACTCGGCGTCGCGAGACGGTCGACGGTTGCCGACATTCCCTTCTCCGCAGGCCCCAACCCGAGTGTGACTGATTCCTCTGTGGGGATTCCAATTCCAGAGCCCTCGCTACGACCCTAACCCCTACTAACGAATGGGGCTCTCGATCGAGGAGTAAACAGATGGTGGATTGCTCCGAATCTAGTTTTTTTCCCCGTAAGCGGAGAATTTTGAAGTTCTTTTTTCTAGCGGAGAATTTTGATGCCTCTTTGGGAGGGAGGGGAAAAGAAGCTTCTGCTTTCCCTTCACGGTGGAGGGAGGGGAGAGGTTACACGGTTCCCGGCCCAGCTGGACCAGGTCCATGGGCTCCGAAGTGCGAGGAGGAGGTGGCGTTACCGGCACGTGAACGTGCCACGTGTCTGATGACGAGGGCTCTGGGTCCACGTCTCGTGTGGCCGTGTGCCCAGGCGCACAACCAACAGATTCGCGCGGTATGCGAATCGTGAAGGCGGCGGACCACTGGGCTAGCTAGCAGAGCGGTGTGGGCTCCACGATAGGGATGTTTGGTACTCGCTCGGTATAAACTTGGATGTCGTTTAGATAACGATGATATACTCTTTAAAAAAAAAAATAACTTTGACTTCATATTTCTATAAAAATATTTATTTAAAAATAATATATGTATATTTTTTATAAAAGTATATTTAAAGTTAAATTTGTTTATATAGTTTTCATATATTCAAACTTAATAATTTAAAAGTTATTCATGATTTATATTTCTAATGTTTGACCAAAACCTTATTAAAACGATATTATTTGTATATACGGAATGGGTACCGCTTAACTTCATGTTTTAGTTCTTTTAATTCATGTTTTTAGTCCGCTCTATATTTTTTAGTTGAACGGTTTTAGTTCCATACACTTCATTCGAGAGAAAAAAAGATGACGTTGTGAGAGCATCTAAGGAGGTACTTCACAAACTCTAGTTTTTTTAGTTGCTCCACTGTGAAATTTGTTGAACGAAGTTTATGGAGCAGTTCTAAACACCCCCATAGTTAAGTTGCATCCTATAAATTAAGTTATGTTTGCTTGTTTATATTTATTTATTGCATATAGTCTCATATATGTTTTACTAGCAAGTATTCCCGTGCGTTGATAACGGAAGAAAAAAACATTAATGAAACACAATAATAGAAGTTTTATATATTTATTCATATTTGTATTGTTATTTTCTAGTCTAAATACGTGGTCTTTTAAAAGCCAAAAACATATGAGTCTATAACGGTCTATTGTTATTTTTTCTTTTTTTCCCTATAAATCAGAGGAGTCCGTGAAGAAATCTATTAATTAATATTCTTTTTTTATTCATATTCTTTTTTCTTATATGCGTTATTCTTTTTTATTTTTTTTCCATACATATACATAATATAAGTGATTGCACTCGCTTCCCTTTCCTATCCACGTCCTTGTTACTTTAGTTTTTTTGTTTTTTACCGTTTGCCTCTCATATTCCCCTCCATAGCTATTTTTCCTTTTTTTTCTTTTACAAAAGAGGTTAAGGATTTATTGATTTTTAATATTATATTTATTATTTTTGTTTATATTCATAAAAAATAATATTCTTTGATGGAAAAAATAAACTAACAACTCTTGTAAATGTTCTAGATTAGAACATAGACTCAGAAAAACTATGGACTCGTAAACGTGTTGTAAGGCTATCAGGCGGAAGCGATGCGAGAATGGGACTTTATATCTGTAACACCTCTGGTGTTATGGTTAATTAAAACCTGCCATGTCATCATATTAGCTGTAAATCATCCCGCATTAAACCCTGACACTTTGCATTACTAGAATAACTTTATTACCTGCATGAGATTGTGCTTAGGACCTATAGAATGTGTTGATTGTGAATGATCATGATTGTGCAATTAATTCCATAATTGAAAGTTCAAAAATAAAATCTAAATAAAAAATCAATTATAAACTCTAAAGCGGACCTGAAATCCTAAATCAAAAACTAAACATAATTAGGGATTCAGCCTTAAACAAACATTGTAAATCTTTAAAATTTGAGCAACTTCTATTTTGAGTAATTTTGAAGTTACTAAATAAAAATTCAAATAAAATCCTACCCTATGTTTGGATATGTTGGTTTGAAATACAAATTCAAAAACTATAAAGAATTGGACCAAGTGCCTTTACTGAAAGTTGTAAAGCATCTCAAATGGAACAACTTTCATTTTTAGATATTTTGAAGTTATACAGTGGAAATTCAAATTAACCTCAAATCAATACTTTGAAATTTGAATTTGAAATTCTGTTTCAAAAATTATCAAGAATCTGGCCAAACTCTATTAATGAAAGTTGTAGATCTTGACAAATAGAATAACTTCTATTTTTGCAGATTTTCGTGTTATTGAACTTTTTTTTGAGAATTTGATTGAATTGCAAATAAAATTCAAATTCAAGTTTTAACCTCTTTTTGAATAATTTCAAAACCGTGCAAAATTTGAACTTGGCTCAAAAAGCAAAAATTTTCTACACAAAATTCTCCACAACTTTTATTTTTGGAGTTTCCCTGGTTGCCATTTGGATTTGGGAGATAAGGATCAAATAGGCTTTGACTTGGGATGCATAGCTACAGTACAGGGGTCCGGTTCCCTCCTACGCGCGCGCAGGCGCGTGCGCGCGACGGACGCCGGAGACGCCCGGGGTCCGGCCAGCCTGCCGCCTCCTGCTGTTGTCATGGGGGTCCCGGCCACGCTCTGAGCACACCCTCAGTCCTATAAAACCCCACCGTCGCCGTTTCTCCTTCCCTCTCCCTCTCTTCACTATCCAAGTGGAGGAGCCGCCATGACCGCCGGAGCAAAGCTCCATAGCCACCATCCAATCTTCATCCTCCATTCATCCCGCGGCCAAATCAATTGAAGCACCTCGTTCCTCGCTTCACGCCGCCTTCCCCGCGCTCCTCCCTCGGCTCCGCCGCGTCCTGCAGCGCCGCGGCCGCCTGCTGCTGGTCGCCGGGCCGCCTGGCGCCGTGGCATGGGCCGCGCCGTGCCAAGCTGCAGGCACCGGCAGGTCCGCCGGCTGCCGGGCCAGCACAGGCCTCACTCCGCTGCCCTCCGGCCAGTTGGGGCTAAGCCGGCTCTCTCCTCCCCGACGCCCGATCCCCCACGACTCTGCTCTGTTCGTCGAACCGAGGAAGAAGAAGAACAGCACGAGTGAAAGGTCCTAAATGGCTAGAGGGGGGTGAATAGCCTATAAAAATCTACAAACAATACTTAACAAGCCGATTAGTAACAATAGCAAGCTTTGCAAAGTACTAGCTCTAAACTACACTATGCAAGCCACCTAGACAAGTATACTACACTATGATCACTAGTTCACACTCAAAAGCTATGTCACTACTATGCACTACTCCTAAGTGAGCAACTAACTAACAAACTACACAAGAGAGTAAGTACACAAAAGTAAGAGTAAAAGTGATTTCAGTACCTCCGGTGTAGAGAAGATATGAAGTTCAATATAACCAATCAATCAAATACAAGAGAAATTCTCGGTAGAGAAATGACACAAGATTTTTTACCGAGGTTCACTTGCTTGCCGGCAAGCTAGTCCTCGCTGTAGCGATACACCCACTTGGAGGTTCATGTGCTAATTGGCATCACACGCCAAAACCCTTCTCAAGGGTGCCGCACAACCAACACAAGATGGGGATCCACCAAGCTACGAGCAATCCACTAAAGATGCCTTTCGCAATCTCCCACGGGGATAGGCTCAAGAACCCCTCACAATACCTTGATCGGAGGCGGAGACAATCACCAACTCCCCTCAACGATCCTCGCAGCTCCAAGCCGTCTAGGAGTCGGCAAACTCCAAGAGTAATGAGAGAAACCGCTGCGAATCACCACTACCGAGTGCCTCTAGATGATCTCTATCAATGCAATGCACTTGATGCTCTCCAAACTCACCAAATGATAATCACAATCAAGTAGGATGAGTGAGAGTGGAGTGGGAAAGCTCACAAGTATACTATAATGTTCAGGAATATCTAGAGATCCTCCCCAAACCAGCCAAGTGACTATTTATAAGCCACACACAAGAAAATAGCTGTTTAGACTTCACTGCGTACCGTCGGACTGTTCGACGTCCACACCGTCGGACTATACTGCACGGTCCGACGCCCCGGATGAACGCCACGTGTCACTAGCCGTTTAAAGTCGAACGTTGGATCACAACGGCTAACTTCCCACGCTAAACGAACCGTCGGACTGATGAACGTCGGACTAAACCATACGGTCCGACGCCCTCAGCTGACCACCGTCGGACTCAGCCAGACGGAGCCGTCGGACTAACGAACGCGGCAGTCCGACGCTTCCAGAGAGCTCCCCGAGCGCTGAAAACTGTCGGACGTTGGTCCGACGCTCACCGTCGGACTAACCTCGAGAGTCCGACGCTCTCAGAGCTCACCACGTGTCATCTCTCGCACGATCTGCACCGTCGGACGCTTCGGCTAATGGTCCGACGCTCAGGGACTGAGCGTCCGACGCTCTCAGCAGTGATAACCGTCGGACCGAGGCTAATGGTCCGACGCTCTGAGACTCTACGGTCCGACGCTCTGTTTTCTTTGGATTTTCACTCAAACCTTTCACCCTTTGTTCCCATGTGCTAACACCAAGTGTTCTACACCTTGTGCACGTGTGTTAGCCTTTTCAAAAGAGTTTTCCAAGGGTTTGTTAGTGTCACTAGCATCTATATGCAATGCAATGATCATGAACACCTAGTGGCACTTGATAACCGTATTTCATCAACGATTTCGCCCCTCTTGATAGTACGGCTATCTATCCTAAATGTGATCACTCCCTCTATGGAGTCTTGATCACCAAAAGCAAAAGAGCTCCTATGGATTATACCTTTGCCTTGAGCTCCTAGTTTTTTCACCATCTCTTGATGAAGCTTGTGGACTCCTTTTGATGATGGACTTATACCATTTGTATGGATGCCGTCATTGCCCTTCACTTGTGGCCTCCACCGACCCGGTCCTTTGCTCCATCTTGCCATTTGCTAATCAATTCTCATGAAACACTTAGAGCAATCGTTAGCAAACTAGGTTTCATCAATTACCCAAAACCAAACATGGGCTTTCAACGAGCTCCTCTCTGTTTTCTCTTGTGTGCAAATGACGTGTGGGCCCACTTGATTCCAATACTACACTAAGGTGTCAGATTTCTTGTTGATGTTCAAAAATTCATATTTCCAGTTTGGTAGCTCCAAGAATAGCGAAACAAGTTTTGTTAGTTCTCTTGTTAAATACTCTGCATGTTAGATCCATAAAATGTGTTGTGTTGTTTACATTTTTGTGCTGTAGAAATTAATTAGGAAAAGTGGTTTAGGAGATTTATTAACTTGCTTTTGGCTATATTTTGAGAAATATAAGTCCAATAACTATGATTCTAATTTTGTTAGTCCTCTAATAAAATACACTAGCCAATAGGGATATAAAACATGAAGGTTGTTTACTATTTTAAAGGTGTTTTACTTTAATCTTGTTAAATAGGAAATAAATGATTGTTTTGCTTGTTATTTTTGTACCTAGAGTTGTATTACTCCAAATGACATGCAAATTTAGTGGTAGACCCTCTGAGTGATGTGTGGTGTCTGGTTAAACTTTCATGATTTATGGTGCATGTATGGTTGAGTTATTGATTTAACTTGTTTGATGCCTAATAAGTAGATTTAAATGCATTATAAATAATATATAAGTGTAAAAATTGGGAATGGTGCTCCACTGCCTTTTCATGATGTTGTGGTAGCCGAGGAATCAATAATATGGCTATGTTGTTTCAGAAAATGTTGAGTTTCACATTTATCTTGTTTTTCCAATGTATTGTTGCATTATAAACTTGTTATTTTGTAGTAATTAATTTATAAAACCTGAGCATGTGAAATTTGTACCTTGGTCATGATTTATAATCACCTAACTCTCATTAAAATTTGGAATTCATTTGAGGTGTTTACCATATAACTTAAATAATCAAATAATAAACTTTTATGTGATATTTAGTGAAAGTTTTGAGGTAAACAGTGTCGGTGCTAGTTTTGGCGAGGCTAACACCGGCTAGTAAATATGTGTTTTGCGGTTGAGGCTACGGATGGTGTGCAAGGGGGAACACAGGGATTATACTGGTTCAGGCCGAGCAAGCCCTACGTCCAGTGGAGAGGAGAGTCGTGTTGCCTTGCACCGGGGTGCTTGTAGTAGGGGTTACAAGCTAGTCGAGAGAGGGAAGTGCTCCCAGGTCTCTTGTGAGTGTCTAAGTGTTTACAAGTCGTTTGCTGTGGGTGAGAACTTGGAACTTCTCCGTCCGTTCGTTTGTTCTTCTGTCTCCTAAAGCTGGTCTCTGCTCTCCCTTTTATAGCCGCAAGGGAGAGGCAAAGGCAGCTACGACGCTACCTATTAAAATAGTGAGGAGTTGCCGTTCCCCGTTTGACTGGCTTCTGCCTTTTCTCCGTGTCTCCGGGGTATGGGTATGGCTATCTTGGTTCGCGAGTTCCAAGGTAGAAACAGTCGTCTGACTATGTCATGTCGTCAGCTCTCTGGGTCTTCTGGATATGGCCGTCGTGGTCCGCACGACTTTGGTGAGTTCACACCTGCCGGCTATCCTTCCGTACGATGTGACAAGAGGGAGAGTCACCTTGGGGCGTTGTTTCCCGAGGCTCGGGATCCTGAAGGCGTGCTCGTCCTTTCGTGTGGACGGCGCAGTGGGCGTCTTTCCCGAAACGGGGCGGCGCACCGTGGACCATACCGTGGAGGACAGGTGGTATGGCCGTCAGGGGCGTGCGAAGCACGGTTGCGTCGAGAGTCTCGCCCGACGGGACAGTGCTTGTAAAGTGGTCAGAGAGATCTCTTGTGGTCCAAGATTGCTCCGCTGACATTACCTGTGCCCTGGATGTCTTCGCGAGATTGCGCTCGAGGGGGATAGGGAAGCTTGGGCGAATCGGAGACTTGGGGCGCCGAGGATGCCGCTCTCCCGAGCTCTCCCGAGCTGGTGCCGCTCTCCCGAGCTCTCCCGAGGAGGCTCGGGCGAACCGGAGGATTGGGCGCCGAGGACGCCGCTCTCCCGAGCTCTCCCGAGGAGGCTCGGGCGAATCGGAGGTTTGGGGCGCCGAGGACGCCGCTCTCCCGAGCTCTTCCGAGGAGGCTCGGGCGAATCGGAGCCTTGGGCGCCCAGGAGGCCGCTCTCCCGAGCTCTCCCGAGGAGGCTCGGGCGAATCGGAGGTTTGGGTGCCGAGGACGCCGCTCTCCCGAGGAGGCTCGGGCGAATCGGAGACTTGGGCGCCGAGGACGCCGCCTCCCGAGCTCTCCCGAGGAGGCTCGGGCGAATCGGAGACTTGGGCGCCCAGGAGTGCTGCTTTCCCGAGCGCTCGCCCGAGCTCTCCTGGGAGGCTCGGGCGAATCGGAGATTTGGGCGCCGAGGGTGAGGCTCGCCCGAGCTCTCCCGGGGAGGCTCGGGCGAATCGGAGATTTGGGCGCCGAGGACGCGGCTCTCCCGAGCTCTCGCGAGGAGGCTCGGGCGAATCGGAGACTTGGGCGCCGAGGACGCCGCTCTCCCGAGCTCTCCCGAGGAGGCTCGGGCGAATCGAAGACTTGGGCGCCGAGGACGCCGCCTCCCGAGCTCTCCCGAGGAGGCTCGGGCGAATCGGAGACTTGGGCGCCGAGGACGCCGCCTCCCGAGCTCTCCCGAGCAGGCTCGGGCGAATCGGAGACTTGGGCGCCGGGGATGCCGCTTGCCCGAGCTCTCCCGGGGAGGCTCGGGCGAATCGGAGACTTGGGCGCCGAGGACGCCGCCTCCCGAGCTCTCCCGAGGAGGCTCGGGCGAATTGGAGATTTGGGCGCCGAGGACGCTGCTCTCCCGAGCTCTCGCGAGGAGGCTCGGGCGAATCGGAGACTTGGGCGCCGAGGACGCCGCTCTCCCGAGCTCTCCCGAGGAGGCTCGGGCGAATCGGAGACTTGGGCGCCGAGGACACCGCCTCCCGAGCTCTCCCGAGCAGGCTCGGGCGAATCGGAGACTTGGGCGCCGGGGAGGCCGCTTGCCCGAGCTCTCCCGGGGAGGCTCGGGCGAATCGGAGACTTGGGCGCCGAGGACGCCGCCTCCCGAGCTCTCCCGAGGAGGCTCGGGCGAATCGGAGACTTGGGCGCCGGGGAGGCCGCTCTCCCGAGCGCTCGCGAGGAGGCTCGGGCGAATCGGAGACTTGGGCGCCGAGGACGCCGCTCTCCCGAGCTCTCCCGAGGAGGCTCGGGCGAATCGGAGACTTGGGCGCCGAGGACGCCGCCTCCCGAGCTCTCCCGAGCAGGCTCGGGCGAATCGGACACTGGGGCGCCCAGGAGGCCGCCCTCCCGAGCTCTCCAGAGGAGGCTCGAGCGAGGCTCGGGTGAATCGAAGACTTGGGCGCCCAGGAGGTCGATCTCCCAAGCTCTCCAGAGGAGGCTCGGGCGAATCGGAGACTTGGGCGCCGCCTCCCGAGCTCTCCCGAGGAGGCTGTTATTAGTGGAATGATGTCGTGGGCCTCTGTAGACGCGGCCTTCGTGGGCTTCCACTGGCCTTACTTGGGCCAGGCCAAGTTGGGAATGAGCGTTTTTGCATTGAAGTTGGGTACCCCTAACTTTGGTAACCGACAGTAGCCCCCGAGCCTGTGGCGGAGTGAAGGCACTCCTCCACAGGTTCACGCTGGTTCTTCCTGTCAAAAAAGATAAAGTGTGGGTTGTTTTTTCCGGGGGGTGCGCGCGAGCGCACCCGCCGGGTGTAGCCCCCGAGGCTTTGGAGGGATGATATATCCCTTCAAAGGCTTAGAATCGTGTTCGTTAGTCCTCGGGTGTTTTTTGATTTATTTAGGTGGGTTGTTTCCTTGGAAGCGGAGCCCCCGAGCCTCCCACCGTGTGGGAGATCGTTCGGTGGTCTTTCCAAGGTGCAGGGCAAGTTTCCGAGCCTCCGTTTTCGTATTGGAGATCGATCGGGTCCTTCCCTGTCTTTTTTAATTCGACCTTCACGCTCTTTTTTCGGGAAGAGGAAGGTTTGGTCCTGCTCGACTTCCCCGCTGGGGCACGAGTCGGCATTTCCGGTGAGCTACAAACGGGTTGGTCCAAGTGGAGGTCCGTGCCCTATTCGTTAAGGGTCGGCTAGTGGCCTGAGCACACTCCAATTATTTCCCGAGGGTCAGTTAGTGGATGTCGGGTCCCTTCGATGGGTCCCGAGGGCATGATGCCTCCCACGGAGGGATTCCACGTAACCGACTCGCTACTGGGACTTGGACACAGCATGGGATGTCCCTTGTGACGTTCCGGGCGTCGGGATACTGGCCGTTTTCGTGACCCATCCACTAGCTGTCCCTAACTCGATTTCCCTGGGGCGACTGTTCGAGCCTCGGAGGGCCAGTCTTCGATCCCCTGGGAACGTAACGGGCGCCCGAGCCCGGGGTTTCTTCGTTGAAAAAACGTAGGTGGAATCGAGGCGCGCGGTTGTAATGATTTGGCTCACCTTTTTGAGGCGCGAAGCCTGACGGACGCGACGGTTCGGTTTAGTCGAGGCGGTTTGCGTGTGCGGTGATGGCGGGTCTCTTCCAAGCCGAGGTCGAGCTCCCTCCTCTGAACCTTTTTGAGGCGCGAAGCCTGACGGACGCGACGGTTCGGTTTAGTCGAGGCGGTTTGCGTGCGCGGTGATGGCGGGTCTCTTCCAAGCCGAGGTCGAGCTCCCTCCTCTGAACCTGCCGTGAAAAAGAAGCGGGCCATAGTGCCCTTGTAAAAAGTAACCTTTCGGGAGTGGTTTGAAAGGAAACAAACAATACGGCCCTTCGTGGCCTTAACATTTATGTAAATATTTGCTGAATGTTTGTTTCGCTTTGTTTCGTGCTTTTTTCCTTAGGCATTTTTTCTTGCCGATCCTGTGCCCGGGCCATCGAGCCTCGGGGCACGCTTTTCGGGTGTCGTAGCTTTAGTGGCATAGACGCAGCCGATGTCCTAGGAGCTTTGGCAGAAAGAATCCTTTAGAAAAGAAGTTTAGGTGTTTCCTCCCGAGCTTCCTCCCTTGGCCGAGCGTAGATCTTATAGGTTTTCTTCCGAGTGCGGGTTAGCCTTGGAACACGGAGTGGCGAGGGAAGATGCTGTGGCCCTGAGGCATAAGCGGTCTCCGACTCGACCGGCTCTGTCTTCTGGGGCTTCCCTCATTCTTCGAATTCTATAATTCATGCTTGATTTCCGGAAGGAAGCGTGTTTTAGGGACGAACGAATTCGACGAGTTTTGAAATTTTTGCGTTTCCAAAATTGTCGGATCTCGGGAAAGTCCGGGGTTTCCCCCCGTCCTAGCCCCCGAGGGAGGGTCGGCCTTTCCGTAGGTTAGGCCGGGCCTCGCTTTTACTGTGCGGTGAAATAAAGGGTCGCTTCACTCCCGAGGGTAGGCTCGGATTGAAAATCTAAAATCATGTTAAAAAGAGTAGAAGTCGGGTCTTTTCATCGATTTCAAGATTTTCAAAATAGTATAATGCTTGGAATCTTAAGGATAGAAGCGACGTAGCTGTTCGATGTTCCAAGCGTTGCTGTAGACCTCGCCGTTCTCGTTCGCAAGCTTTGCCGGGGCGTTGCACCTCGGCGACGATGAACGGTCCTTCCCACGGTGGAGTGAGCTTGTGGCGCGAAGTCCTCTGTCGTCCTGTGAACAATAAGTCTTGGCCGAGTGCCCATGTAAATATCAGACTTTGTGATGAAAGTTGAGGACTTAGCATTTTTAGGGATGCCGTAGCCTCGGTGGTGTAGACAGAGCCAGAGCTGTGCCAGTCCGACCCGAGGGGTTCCCACTTTGTCGCGCACACAGCTAGGTATCTCAGAGAAGGCTCGAGTGAGTTCGTTTTTTTACTAAATTTCCCAAACGCCCGTCTCTCTTCTCGCACTCAGGCAAAATTCGCGAAATCTTTCTGGAGCGCAAGTTGACCCTCGGGCGGAGGGTGGTGAGTGGAGGTGCCGTAGCCCGGAGGCGTAGGCGATCTCACGGCTCGGCCATCCCTGCCCTAAGAGTGTCCTTTTACTTCTTTGGATCTCGCAAGTTTTGCTAGAGTGCAGAAAGGAGTTCGGCGTGGAATTTTCGAAAAAGCTATCGAAAAGGCGCAGAGAAAATTAGATCGTCGGCCCCCAAGCGTCCACCCCTCATCCCGTACTTGAAAAACTCCATGAAATTGCCTCGAAGCGTAAGTCACCCGTCGGACGATGGGTGGTGAGTGGAGGTGCCGTAGCCCGGAGGCGTAGGCGGTCTCGCGGCTCGGCTAGCCATGCCCTAAGGGTGTTGTCTTGCCTGTTCGGGTTTCACGGATTTTTTCAAGAGTGCTGGAGAGGTTCGGACGTAAGGGAGGTTTCGGTTTAAATCTCAAAATTCGCGATAATTAAAGAACGCTTATTTGTCGATTCCGAGACCACAAATATGAACAAAGCTTGGAAGCTTAAGGGTAACTGTGACTTAGCTGCTCGAGCTACCAGCGTTGCGCTGGTGATGATCGTAGAGGCGGTGTCTCGCACGGGGGGCACCGGATTGGTCGGGTTGACGCGGATGCGCTTCCCCCGCCTAGTTCGGCGGGAGCGGCGCGTGGCGTTCCCTCTGTTTCCCTGAAACGGGTGGAGGTGTCGCCGGGGTCCCTTTCCCAGCCACCTGCTGGGCCGGGGTCAGGATGATGATGGCCCGGGGCTCAGGTTGGGCGGAGGTTCATCTCGAGGCCGAGGACAGTGGCCCGAACCGGAGCACCGCGCCAGCAGGAAGCGCAGGGACGTTGGCTGCCATCCGCAACCGGGATCAACACGCAAAAGGCCCCTACCTGGCGCGCCAACTGTCGGTGCTAATTTTGGCGAGGCTAACACCGGCTAGTAAATATGTGTTTTGCGGTTGAGGCTACGGATGGTGTGCAAGGGGAACACAGGGATTATACTGGTTCAGGCCGAGCAAGCCCTACGTCCAGTGGAGAGGAGAGTCGTGTTGCCTTGCACCGAGGTGCTTGTAGTAGGGGTTACAAGCTAATCGAGAGAGGGAAGTGCTCCCAGGTCTCTTGTGAGTGTCTAAGTGTTTACAAGTCGTTTGCTGTGGGTGAGAACTTGGAACTTCTCCGTCCGTTCGTTTGTTCTTCTGTCTCCTAAAGCTGGTCTCTGCTCTCCCTTTTATAGCCGCAAGGGAGAGGCAAAGGCAGCTACGACGCTACCTATTAAAATAGTGAGGAGTTGCCGTTCCCCGTTTGACTGGCTTCTGCCTTTTCTCCGTGTCTCCGGGGTATGGGTATGGCTATCTTGGTTCGCGAGTTCCAAGGTAGAAACAGTCGTCTGACTATGTCATGTCGTCAGCTCTCTGGGTCTTCTGGATATGGCCGTCGTGGTCCGCACGACTTTGGTGAGTTCACACCTGCCGGCTATCCTTCCGTACGATGTGACAAGAGGGAGAGTCACCTTGGGGCGTTGTTTCCCGAGGCTCGGGATCCTGAAGGCGTGCTCGTCCTTTCGTGTGGACGGCGCAGTGGGCGTCTTTCCCGAAACGGGGCGGCGCACCGTGGACCATACCGTGGAGGACAGGTGGTATGGCCGTCAGGGGCGTGCGAAGCACGGTTGCGTCGAGAGTCTCGCCCGACGGGACAGTGCTTGTAAAGTGGTCAGAGAGATCTCTTGTGGTCCAAGATTGCTCCGCTGACATTACCTGTGCCTTGGATGTCTTCGCGAGATTGCGCTCGAGGGGGATAGGGAAGCTCGGGCGAATCGGAGACTTGGGGCGCCGAGGATGCCGCTCTCCCGAGCTCTCCCGAGCTGGTGCCGCTCTCCCGAGCTCTCCCGAGGAGGCTCGGGCGAACCGGAGGATTGGGCGCCGAGGACGCCGCTCTCCCGAGCGCTCGCGAGGAGGCTCGGGCGAATCGGAGACTTGGGCGCTGAGGACGCCGCTCTCCCGAGCTCTCCCGAGGAGGCTCGGGCGAATCGGAGACTTGGGCGCCGAGGACGCCGCCTCCTGAGCTCTCCCGAGCAGGCTCGGGCGAATCGGAGACTTGGGCGCCAGGGAGGCCGCTTGCCCGAGCTCTCCCGGGGAGGCTCGGGCGAATCGGAGACTTGGGCGCCGAGGACGCCGCCTCCCGAGCTCTCCCGAGGAGGCTCGGGCGAATCGGAGACTTGGGCGCCGGGGAGGCCGCTCTCCCGAGCGCTCGCGAGGAGGCTCGGGCGAATCGGAGACTTGGGCGCCGAGGACGCCGCTCTCCCGAGCTCTCCCGAGGAGGCTCGGGCGAATCGGAGACTTGGGCACCGAGGACGCCGCCTCCCGAGCTCTCCCGAGCAGGCTCGGGCGAATCGGACACTGGGGCGCCCAGGAGGCCGCCCTCCCGAGCTCTCCAGAGGAGGCTCGGGCGAGGCTCGGGTGAATCGGAGACTTGGGCGCCCAGGAGGTCGATCTCCCAAGCTCTCCAGAGGAGGCTCGGGCGAATCGGAGACTTGGGCGCCGCCTCCCGAGCTCTCCCGAGGAGGCTGTTATTAGTGGAATGATGTCGTGGGCCTCTGTAGACGCGGCCTTCGTGGGCTTCCACTGGCCTTACTTGGGCCAGGCAAAGTTGGGAATGAGCGTTTTTGCATTGAAGTTGGGTACCCCTAACTTTGGTAACCGACAAACAGGCACATGCATATTGTTTATGACTTCTTGCCATGTATTAATCTAAGGTGAATGTTTTATGTTTGTGTTATGATGTTTCGAACTCTTTAACTAGCTCACATAGGAGTTTCTTGGTTGGAAAACAAGTGAGCAAATTAATTGAAACGACCTCGATTTCCACGAAGGGAAATCCACAGGCTCGAATTGTAATTCAACAGATTGCTTGGGACAATCCATGAAATTACCCATATCTCAGTTGACACCAGGATCCATACAACGGTAATTAAGTCTTACATAAACATTTATTACATCGCCACACTGGCGGAATCAACAATCAGAGAAGCTTTAGAAGATGCGGAAACGATTCATCCTTCACGGCCAACTTGAGTGTAGCACGTGACCCTATTCCTCGTCATCATCTCCCTCGAAGTCGTACTCATTCTCGTCACCTGACAGCAGATTTATCAGTACGATTTGTACTGGCCACGGAGCCCACCTATGCAGCATTTGCTTTGTGGAAAGTGGATGCAAGGCTATACAAGCAGACCTATAGGCTGAGGTTTTCCTATGCAGCTGTAATCAATGTTTAATTAGTCAAGTTTTATCACCAGTTAACACCATCATCCCTTTTCCCATCACCACACCTCACATACCTACACCTCACTCTCATTCGACAGGCCCAACTCCCTCTCGGGCCTATCTCAGCGGCACACTACCACAACGGGTACACTGCCGGAAAAATGTCATCCAGGGGGAGAAGAGAACACTCACTACACTAGTAGAAGCTTCATAGGAAAGGTCCATAGCCAACAGGTTGGCATATGTATCGATCGATCAACCGTACACTCTGCAGAGGTTTCACTACCCACAAGATTAGCCATCATAGGTGTTGCGCAAACACCTAGGCAGAATTCCGGGTGCTTGCTTGCCTAGGTCGATGCCACCCTACCACTCAGCCCTGGGATATTCCGGATCCTACACCGTTATGCTGAGACTGGGAGACACAGTACCGGGCCCATCCAGTGGTACTGTGCATCTAGAACGGAACGGGAACCCATCGACCATCTCCGCCCACCCTTATCATCTCTCAACCTAGCAGTAGTGGCACCGTCCTACCAAGTAGTCCAGCCGTCTCCCGCCCATCAGAAGCGAGTGAGTAGAAAAGGATTCCCATGAACCTGAAACTAGTCCATCCTAGGTTTGACCAAGCAGGCATCTCCACTTAGGGGATACTCTCCCCGTGCTATCACAGCACCTCCGTCCACGGGCTTCAAACCACCAAGGCTATCCCACCCGGAACCTCCGCAACAACTTTACCCGCCACAGGTATCTCGCTTGGGGATGCCCAGGTTGCACCCCCGGCATGACTTGCCCCATGGGCTCGTCTCACATCCCACTTGGTCGACATCAACCCTTACCACGCACCCAAGACGCACGCAGCACTCTCTCCCAGTGGTTATAATCAGTTATACACCGTCCCAATTCCACCACATAGCATATAGCAAGTAGAAAGTAGTGGAAGAGTAACAGTAAATTAGGCAGCAGCTAACCTAACAGCGGATAGCAGGTAAAGTCTTATCAAGGCAGGGAAATCAAATATACTACCATGCAACCAATCCATACGTAATCATAAAGCAATAGCAACAATGTCATTTGCAATGCGTAAATAGGATCTAAGGATTTGGTGGGACGTGGCACCTTCGTAGTCGTCTCCTAGCTCTTGGAAGTACTCGTGGTCTTCTTCCTTAGTCAGATCCTCCTCCGGCTCTGAAATCGAACACGAAATAGTCGCGTCAGCGACTCCTATAGAGTATTTCAGAAAAATCCAATAAAATAAAGAGCCAAATGCACACAAACACAGTCTTAGACTGTAGATCTCATTTTTCTGAGAATTTTGATATATGGTGCGCAATTTTTGGACTTCGTATGAATAAGTTATGAATTTCCGAAGATTATCCTATTTTCTGAAAATGAGAAAACTGGTTGGTTAATCAGGGGCAGCTCGGGATTGGTCCACGTGGCGCGCGGGTCCAGTAGTGCGGCAAGTGGCGCCTCAACAGAACACAGACCCGATGGTCGCCCACCAGGTGTTCGATGCTGGTTCCCAGAGAGTTGCCGGAGTTGGCGTAGCTCGGCGTGGCTCGGCGGTGGTCGGGGGTAGCTCGGCTGTGGTTGGGGTAGCTCGGCGGAGCTCGGCGGTGGTCGGGGGTAGCTCGGCGGGGCTCGGCGTAGCTCGGTTTAGCTCGGCGGGGCTCGGGCGAATCGGAGATTCGGGGCGCCGAGGGTGCCGCTCTCCCGAGCTCTCCCGGGGAGGCTCGGGCGAATCGGAGATTTGGTGCGCCCGAGGGTGCCGTTCTCCCGAGGTCTCCCGCGGAGGCTCGGGCGAATCGGAAATTTGGGCGCCCGAGGGTGCCGTTCTCCCGAGGTCTCCTGCGGAGGCTCGGGCGAATCGGACATTTGGGCGCCGAGGGGGCTGCTTTCCCGAGCTCTCCCGGTGAGGCTCGGGCGAATCGGAAATTTGGGCGCCGAAGGGGCTGCTCTCCCGAGCTCTCCTGGTGAGGCTCGGGCGAATCGGAGATTTGGGCACCGAAGGGGCTGCTCTCCCGAGCTCTCCTGGGGAGGCTCGGGCGAATCGGAGATTTGGGCGCCGAAAGGGCTGCTCTCCCGAGCTCTCCTGGGGAGGCTCGGGCGAATCGGAGATTTGGTTCGCCGAGGGTGCTGCTCTCCCGAGCTCTCCTGGGGAGGCTCGGGCGAATCGGAGATTCGGTGCTAGCAGGGTTCCAGGGCGTCTGTTCAAGGCGGCGGTGTCTCTCCGGTGCGGCGGACGATGACAGGGCGGCGATGACCATATTTCGGCAAGACAGGGCTCGGCTTTCCCCAATCGGCGTGCTCAGGCAGTCGTCCGACCAGATGGTGGCGGGTTAGAGTCGTGGTATGGCCTCCTTCTCTCCCTCGGCATACGGCGGTTCTCCGACGAGGTGGAGGCGCACGTAGCCAAGGCGACAGTCGTGATTCGGGGCTCGGCTATCTAGCGGCGGTGCCGAGGCAGACTTGGCGAACCTCGGCGGCCTTTCTCCGCAGCGCGAGGCGACCGGGGGTACTCGGAACGGATTTAGGCGAGGCGGAATGTGTCGGCGGCGATGTCGTCGCGACTGTGAGGTTCCGGCGGGGCTAAGGAGGTCTTCTAGGAGATGTATACGCGTCCAGGGTCTATGGCGATGGTATACCAACTACCAATTTTGGCTACCGAGCTTTCCAAGGTGCTCGGTTGTGGCGGCGGCGTGTCGCCGACGACGGCGGAAGGCGGCATCGCGGCTACGACCAAGTATTGGTTCAATCGAATGCGGTCTTGTCAAATTGGTGAGGCCAGGGAGGCATACAACACTCTGGTGGCGAACTTTAGCCATGGCATGACCTTCTTTTGGCGACGGCTCGCGGCGGCGCTCCGGTAAGGTCGCGGCGCACGCGGCCAAGGCGATTCAGGCCTTCTCTAGCGCTTAGATCCGCGTAGCTAGCTCGAGGGGGTCGTGGCGGTGCTCCACGACGCTCTAACCTGTACGGGTGCTAGTCGGATTGCTCGGAACGGGTGATTCGGCGTCGAAACGCGTCGGTGGTGAGCGCGCTCCGCCGAGAACGCGTCGTGCTGCGTTCTCGGTCTAGCAAGCTTGTAGTCCGGGGTTTCGGCCGGTCGAATGAGTGCATGGTGCAGGTGATCTTCCCGAGCCGGTAAGGGCTCGTGCCTGCGCGTCCCGAGGGTGGAACGCCATGGCAAAAGCAGGGCAAGGTTCGGACATGGCGTGCGGTGGCTCACCGTGGTGTCGGTGAAGCTAGGATGGCGGTGCAGTGGCGAGTCGGAGCCGTGCTGAGCGATCGCAGTGCCGTGCTGCTCCTCGTCCGCAGCTCGGGCTTCTCCTCCGTGTCCGGCTCCGGCGTGCTCCGCGGCGGCGGCGCTCCGGCAGCTTCTCCTCCTCTGCTCCGCCCTTCTCCTTCGCTCTCTCTCTCGGTTTGGTGCAGTGTGCCGGTCTGTGCTGCGGTGGCGGCGAGGGGAAATGAGGGTAGGGCTTCGGGGTGCTCCAATTTATAGGCGAGCTTGGCCAGCTCCAATGGCGAACGGTCCTGATTGCGCTCGACCGATCGAAGGGCCGTGGCTCGAGTGGATCTAGGGCTCCGGATGGGCGCGGGTTCGCTTGGCGGCCAAGAAAGGAGGGGACAGGAGGGGGACAGCGGGGTCAGGGCTCTGCCATGCTGTCGGCTGTGGGACCGGGGTCACGCCATTCGCGTGACACCCCGGCAGGCGCGTCGCCTTCGTGAGGAAGAAGAACAGTGGGGGGGGGGGGGCGAGAGCGGCTGACAGGCGGGGTCGGGTTGGCAGCGAGCGCGAGCGTGTGTGTGCCGGTCGCGCGCGCGCTGCCGAGCCGCAACGTGGGCCGCGCGCGGTGAGGTGAGGAGAGGAAGGTCGGGCTGGCTTGGGCTGACTTAACGACCCGGCTGGCCGAAACGAATGGCTGGCCTAACTCTCTTTCTCCTTTTCTATTTTCAATTTAGTGTATATATACATATATTGCCCATTTTAAATATTGAGTAAATACAAACATAAATTGCAATAAATCCCAAATGTGATGCATAAGTTATTATTCTATGTGAATGGAATCAAAATGCAAACTACACTCCTTTATTTACCAATTTCATAATGAAACCTATATGCTTGCACAAGAAAAATGGGTTTTCACAATAAATAAATGAAAAAATTTAATTGGTTGGGATTTTTAGATTGTGTGGATTTTTAGGGTTGTTACAGTCCTCCCCCCTCATTAGGATCTCGACCTCGAGATTCAGGGATAACGTACCCTTCGAAGAGGTAAGGAAACATAATCCGCAAGTCCGATTCTTTCTCCCACGTAGCTTCTCTTTCAGTGTGATTGCTCCACTGTACCTTGCACATCGGAATGGTTTTGTTTCGCGTCTCTTTGGTATCTCGTGCCAAGATCTTGATCGGATGTTCCTTGTATTCAAGTGTGTCTTGCAGGTCTAATGCATCCGTAGGAACTTGCTCCTCGGGAAGCTTCAAACACTTCCTTAATTGCGAGACATGGAACACGGGGTGTACTCCAGATAATTCCTCCGGTAGTTCCAGCTTGTAAGCAAGCTTTCCAACCCTTTTACAGATCTTGTATGGCCCAACATATCTTGGTGCCAATTTCCCTTTTACGTGGAATCTGACAGTGCCACGAAGTGGAGATACCTTGAGGTAGACATAATCCCCAACCTCGAACTCAAGCTTTCTACGTCTTCTATCTGCATAGCTCTTTTGCCTACTCTGTGCAATCCTCAAATTCTCTCTTACTTGGGCAACACCTTCTTCTGCTTCCACAATCTTAGCAGGACCGAAGAATGTCCTCTCACCTGGTTCTGACCACATTAGCGGGGTTCTGCACGGTCTTCCATACAACGCTTCAAATGGAGACATCTTAATGCTTGTTTGATAACTGTTGTTGTATGAGAACTCGGCGTGGGGTAGACAGCTCTCCCATCCTTCCTTGTACCTCAATACGCAAGCACGTAACATGTCCTCGAGAATCTGGTTCACTCTTTCTGTTTGCCCATCCGTTTGCGGGTGGTATGCGGTGCTATAGTCGAGCTTGGTTCCGATGGACTTGTGCAAGGATTTCCAGAACTGTGATACGAACTGCGAGCCTCGGTCAGATATAATACTCAGAGGCGCCCCATGTAACTTCAAAATGTTTGATACGTACAGATCTGCTAGCTTTTTGACTCTATATTTCCTTTTGACCGGTATAAAATGTGCAACTTTGGTTAGACGGTCCACTATTACCCATATAGAATCATATCCATGCTCGGATCGGGGCAGTCCTATTATGAAGTCCATGGATATGCACTCCCACTTCCATTCTGGTATCTCAACTGGTTGTAGCAACCCTGCTGGTCTCTGATGTTCGGCCTTGATTCTATTGCAGGTATCACATCGGGCTACATGCCCTGCAATGTCTGTCTTCATATTCTCCCACCAGAAGTGCTTCCTTAGATCATGGTACATCTTGGCTGACCCTGGGTGAATGCAATATTTGGAGTCATGCCCTTCTGACAGAATCTCTTCTCGTATCGCTGAATCCGTCGGTACACAGATTCTATCTTTGTACCATACAGTTCCCTGCTCGTCTTCTCGGTATTCGGGGCCTCTTCCCAGCTTCATCAAACCACGGATATAGTCTATCTCAGGACAGTTCTTTTGCGCTTCACGGATTCGTGAGGTGAGATTGTACTCGACGCGAAGCTCATTTAGCATGCCATAGGAGACTACCTCGAGCTGGAACGCGTCAAACTCTCTCCTGAGCTCAGGTGGCATAGAGTTGGTGATGAGGGTATAGCAGTAGCTTTTGCGGCTAAGTGCATCAGCGACAACATTGGCCTTTCCTGGGTGATAATGGATCTCAAGATCATAGTCCTTGATGAGTTTTAGCCATCTGCGCTGCCTCATATTCAGATCTTCCTGTGTGAAGAAGTACTTCAGGCTCTTGTGGTCAGTGTAGATGTCACACTTTTTGCTTATCAGATAGTGTCTCCAAATCTTGAGTGCATGTACCACGGCCGCAAGTTCTAGGTCATGAGTCGGGTATCGCTGCTCATGTTCCTTCAACTGTCTTGAGGCATAAGCTATCACTCTTCCTTCTTGCATTAGTACATAGCCCAAACCTTGCCGAGAGGCATCACAATATACAACAAAGTCCTTGTGAATATCGGGCAGGGCTAGTACAGGTGTAGTAGTGAGCTTCTCCTTCAAGGTCTGAAAACTCTTCTCACATTCAGGAGTCCATATAAACTTGTTCTCTTTCTTCAGCAAGTTGGTCATGGGTCTTGCAATCTTGGAGAAGTTCTCAATAAATCTGCGATAGTATCCTGCAAGTCCCAAAAAGCTTCTGATTTCTGACACATTACAGGGTTGTTCCCACTCTTTCACAGCTTCAATCTTGGCTGGGTCTACTGCGACTCCTTCTCCTGACAGTACATGTCCAAGGAAAGCAACTTCCTCAAGCCAGAATTCGCACTTGGAGAATTTGGCGTATAGCTGGTTGCGAGACAACCTCTCCAATACGGTCCTCAGATGATGTTCATGTTCCTCTTTTGTGGCTGAATAAACCAATATATCATCAATGAATACCACCACAAACTTGTCTAGCTCATTCATGAAGATCTTGTTCATCATGTTCATGAAGTATGCTGGAGCATTAGTGAGTCCAAATGAGACTACTGTGCACTCATACTGTCCATATCTAGTGACAAATGCAGTCTTCGGGATATCTTCTTCCCTGATCTTCATCTGATGATACCCTGATCGGAGATCGATCTTTGAGAAGTACTTGGCCTTACTCAATTGATCTAACAGATCATTGATGCGGGGCAATGGGTACTTATTCTTGACTGTAACCGCATTCAGATTCCGGTAGTCAATGCACATCCTCATCGTGCCATCCTTCTTCTTGACAAACAAAACGGGAGATCCCCAGGGCGAAGCACTTGGCCTAATGAAACCCTTCTCCAATAATTCTCCCAGCTGCTTCTTGAGTTCCTTCAACTCATCAGCCGACATTCTGTAGGGTCTTTTGGCAATCGGTGCAGTCCCTGGCATCAGCTCTATAACAAACTCCACATCTCTATCTGGTGGCATTCCTGGCAACTCCTCTGGAAATACGTCATTGAATTCACAGACTACTGGCACATCTCTGAATGTCAGCTCTGTCTTATCTGCTTTAGTCTTCAGGGCACATAGGAGGGCTTGGACTCTCTCGGTTTGGGGTACACATCGGACAGCTGTTCCCCAAGGGTGGGTTACCTGAACATATCTAGGTGAACAAGATATCACTCCCCGGTGTTTGGTTAGCCAGTCCATGCCTAAGATGACATCTAAGCTATTGGAGGGTAGTAGGGTTAGGTCAGCTCGAAAGTCAAGTCCCTCGATAGTGATTATCACTCCTCTACATATGTGAACGCTTCTGAAGGTTCCTAAGGGCGAGCTAGTTAGGATGGGGTTTGCTCTCGGGGTTACAGGTATGTTATGCTTACGTGCATATGCAGATGAAATGTATGAACATGTAGCTCCCGAATCGAACAGAACTGTAGCCATGCTACCCTGAACTAGGAACGTACCGTACACAGCATCAGGTGCAGCTTCAGCTTCCTCAGCGGTCATGTGGTTCAGTCTTCCTCGGGTAGCAGATCCCCGGTTTGGTGTGCCCTGTGCAGCTGCTGGTGCACGGTTGAGGTCGGGGCACACAGCCACACGGTGTCCAGGCTTGCCGCATCCAAAGCAAGTGAAGGGCGCACTGCCTGCTGTGGCTGTCGCAGGAGCCTTCCAATTGCTTGTCCTTGGCGTGTTGGTAGCGGGGGTGGGTGTGTTCTGCACAGCTCGAGTCGGCGCAGGGTAGGTCTGAGCGGGGCGGTGATAGTTGCCGCTGTTGGTACCACCACGGCTCGTTCCCGAAGAGGGTCCCTGGCGAGTCCGGAAAGGCGGAGGTGCACCCGTTCGCTGTCTTTGGGGTGGAGCAGTGCGAGCGGGTCCCTCAGAGCGGCGCTTCTTTCCCTTGTTCTGGGCCTCGAATTCCAGTCGTGCTTCCATGCGATCCTTCTCGATCTCAATACAGCGGTCAATCAGCTCACGCAGAGTGTAGCTCTTGTTCCCTGACAGAGCCAACCTGATCTTGGTCTGAAGTCCCTTCCTGTAGTAGTACATCTTTTCCTTCTCGGAACTCACGCAAGACGCAGGTGCGTAGCGGAGCAAGCAGTTGAAGCGGGTGGTGTACTCGTGGATCCGGTCAGCTCCCTGGGAGATGTTACGAAACTCGTTCTCCTTGGCCTCCATGACTCCCTCAGGAATGTGGTGGTCACGGAAAGCCTCGGTGAACTCATCCCAGTCAATGCGGGCTGGGTCCTCGTGAGCGCTGGTGTAGTTGTCCCACCATGCTCGTGCAGCACCGGTCAGCTGGTGGCTGGCAATCCCAACACACTCCTCGTCAGAGCAAGTGGTCAGGTCCAGCTTCTTCTCCATCTCCTTAAGCCAATCGTCGGCAGCGAGAGGATCGCTGTCGGTCCCGTCGAAGGTAGGTGGCCTCAGCTTCAGGAAACCCTCCAGTTTCCTTTGGAAGTCATTCTGGGGTGGCCCGTGGTGCCTGTTCATCCCAGTAGCTATGGCATTCAGCAGCTGGATCTGCTGAGCCATCACTTCCGCCAACGTCGGTGGCGGCGGCGGTGGCGGTGGCGGAGGCACGTTCTCGCCTTGTGGTGGCAGATCGTTCACCGGCGGTGCATTCTCTGCCCGGCGCAGCTCTTCTTCCAGGTTAACTCCAGCACGTCTGCCAGCTGGGCGTCCACGGTTGCGACCACGCCCACGTCCTGGCGTAGGCGCGGGGGAGGGCTGGCGGTTCTCCAAACGCGCAGAACGTCTCATCGACATATGAAATTATTAGGTACGTGCTCAGTGCAGTAATAATCTTGTAGTGGTTTAAGTAGGAGTTAGATGTTTTCAATGATTTAAATGAATTAAAACATTTTTCATGCTATCCTACACTCAACCAAAGAAGCATAGAGATCCATAAGAAGCATAAGATCTAAATGTCACTCATCACATGGTTATTATTATATAAAGGATATTCCTAGCTGCTAAGAAAATTGTGCTATGCGCAGATAGCCAATGACAGGATAACTCATGGTATCACTAGTCTAAGGGCCACGCAGGGTCCCATATGCTACTGGTGCATCAGGTCGAGTACGGCGTCGGGTATGCGGCTATCCTCTGCCTCGACAAGCTTCCCTCGGCTGAAGTACTGGATCTGGTCAGACGGTGCTCCCAGCTCCTCCAGCACCTGGCGTAGTACCATGGCAACTCCGCCGTGGTTCCTTCCGTTGATCGGGATCTCAATAGTGCCGTCGTGCAGTGGACGAAGTGGTGGTCCAAGGCTGGTCATCAGCGAATTTTTCAAGAAATGGATTAGCAGGTCCTTGTATTAGATAAGCCATTGCATAAAAAGTGAATGCAAGGTCAGTAATATAACCGAAAGAGAGTCTGGCTTCCTATTCTAGCGTCCATTTTCTATGGGTCTCGTCCTACAGTCAAGTATGGCTCCGATACCAACTGAAACGACCTCGATTTCCACGAAGGGAAATCCACAGGCTCAAATTGTAATTCAACAGATTGCTTGGGACAATCCATGAAATTACCCATATCTCAGTTGACACCAGGATCCATACAACGGTAATTAAGTCTTACATAAACATTTATTACATCGCCACACTGGCGGAATCAACAATCAGAGAAGCTTTAGAAGATGCGGAAACGATTCATCCTTCATGGCCAACTTGAGTGTAGCACGTGACCCTATTCCTCGTCATCATCTCCCTCGAAGTCGTACTCATTCTCGTCACCTGACAGCAAATTTATCAGTACGATTTGTACTGGCCACGGAGCCCACCTATGCAGCATTTGCTTTGTGGAAAGTGGATGCAAGGCTATACAAGCAGACCTATAGGCTGAGGTTTTCCTATGCAGCTGTAATCAATGTTTAATTAGTCAAGTTTTATCACCAGTTAACACCATCATCCCTTTTCCCATCACCACACCTCACATACCCACACCTCACTCTCATTCGACAGGCCCAACTCCCTCTCGGGCCTATCTCAGCGGCACACTACCACAACGGGTACACTGCCGGAAAAATGTCATCCAGGGGGAGAAGAGAACACTCACTACACTAGTAGAAGCTTCATAGGAAAGGTCCATAGCCAACAGGTTGGCATATGTATCGATCGATCAACCGTACACTCTGCAGAGGTTTCACTACCCACAAGATTAGCCATCATAGGTGTTGCGCAAACACCTAGGCAGAATTCCGGGTGCTTGCTTGCCTAGGTCGATGCCACCCTACCACTCAGCCCTGGGATATTCCGGATCCTACACCGTTATGCTGAGACTGGGAGACACAGTACCGGGCCCATCCAGTGGTACTGTGCATCTAGAACGGAACGGGAACCCATCGACCGTCTCCGCCCACCCTTATCATCTCTCAACCTAGCAGTAGTGGCACCGTCCTACCAAGTAGTCCAGCCGTCTCCCGCCCATCAGAAGCGAGTGAGTAGAAAAGGATTCCCATGAACCTGAAACTAGTCCATCCTAGGTTTGACCAAGCAGGCATCTCCACTTAGGGGATACTCTCCCCGTGCTATCACAGCACCTCCGTCCACGGGCTTCAAACCACCAAGGCTATCCCACCCGGAACCTCCGCAACAACTTTACCCGCCACAGGTATCTCGCTTGGGGATGCCCAGGTTGCACCCCCGGCATGACTTGCCCCATGGGCTCGTCTCACATCCCACTTGGTCGACATCAACCCTTACCACGCACCCAAGACGCACGCAGCACTCTCTCCCAGTGGTTATAATCAGTTATACACCGTCCCAATTCCACCACATAGCATATAGCAAGTAGAAAGTAGTGGAAGAGTAACAGTAAATTAGGCAGCAGCTAACCTAACAGCGGATAGCAGGTAAAGTCTTATCAAGGCAGGGAAATCAAATATACTACCATGCAACCAATCCATACGTAATCATAAAGCAATAGCAACAATGTCATTTGCAATGCGTAAATAGGATCTAAGGATTTGGTGGGACGTGGCACCTTCGTAGTCGTCTCCTAGCTCTTGGAAGTACTCGTGGTCTTCTTCCTTAGTCAGATCCTCCTCCGGCTCTGAAATCGAACACGAAATAGTCGCGTCAGCGACTCCTATAGAGTATTTCAGAAAAATCCAATAAAATAAAGAGCCAAATGCACACAAACACAGTCTTAGACTGTAGATCTCATTTTTCTGAGAATTTTGATATATGGTGCGCAATTTTTGGACTTCGTATGAATAAGTTATGAATTTCCGAAGATTATCCTATTTTCTGAAAATGAGAAAACTGGTTGGTTAATCAGGGGCAGCTCGGGATTGGTCCACGTGGCGCGCGGGTCCAGTAGTGCGGCAAGTGGCGCCTCAACAGAACACAGACCCGATGGTCGCCCACCAGGTGTTCGATGCTGGTTCCCAGAGAGTTGCCGGAGTTGGCGTAGCTCGGCGTGGCTCGGCGGTGGTCGGGGGTAGCTCGGCTGTGGTTGGGGTAGCTCGGCGGAGCTCGGCGGTAGCTCGGCGGGGCTCGGCGTAGCTCGGTTTAGCTCGGCGGGGCTCGGGCGAATCGGAGATTCGGGGCGCCGAGGGTGCCGCTCTCCCGAGCTCTCCCGGGGAGGCTCGGGCGAATCGGAGATTTGGTGCGCCCGAGGGTGCCGTTCTCCCGAGGTCTCCCGCGGAGGCTCGGGCGAATCGGAAATTTGGGCGCCCGAGGGTGCCGTTCTCCCGAGGTCTCCTGCGGAGGCTCGGGCGAATCGGACATTTGGGCGCCGAGGGGGCTGCTTTCCCGAGCTCTCCCGGTGAGGCTCGGGCGAATCGGAAATTTGGGCGCCGAAGGGGCTGCTCTCCCGAGCTCTCCTGGTGAGGCTCGGGCGAATCGGAGATTTGGGCGCCGAAGGGGCTGCTCTCCCGAGCTCTCCTGGGGAGGCTCGGGCGAATCGGAGATTTGGGCGCCGAAGGGGCTGCTCTCCCGAGCTCTCCTGGGGAGGCTCGGGCGAATCGGAGATTTGGTGCGCCGAGGGTGCTGCTCTCCCGAGCTCTCCTGGGGAGGCTCGGGCGAATCGGAGATTCGGTGCTAGCAGGGTTCCAGGGCGTCTGTTCAAGGCGGCGGTGTCTCTCCGGTGCGGCGGACGATGACAGGGCGGCGATGACCATATTTCGGCAAGACAGGGCTCGGCTTTCCCCAATCGGCGTGCTCAGGCAGTCGTCCGACCAGATGGTGGCGGGTTAGAGTCGTGGTATGGCCTCCTTCTCTCCCTCGGCATACGGCGGTTCTCCGACGAGGTGGAGGCGCACGTAGCCAAGGCGACAGTCGTGATTCGGGGCTCGGCTATCTAGCGGCGGTGCCGAGGCAGACTTGGCGAACCTCGGCGGCCTTTCTCCGCAGCGCGAGGCGACCGGGGGTACTTGGAACGGATTTAGGCGAGGCGGAATGTGTCGGCGGCGATGTCGTCGCGACTGTGAGGTTCCGGCGGGGCTAAGGAGGTCTTCTAGGAGATGTATACGCGTCCAGGGTCTATGGCGATGGTATACCAACTACCAATTTTGGCTACCGAGCTTTCCAAGGTGCTCGGTTGTGGCGGCGGCGTGTCGCCGACGACGGCGGAAGGCGGCATCGCGGCTACGACCAAGTATTGGTTCAATCGAATGCGGTCTTGTCAAATTGGTGAGGCCAGGGAGGCATACAACACTCTGGTGGCGAACTTTAGCCATGGCATGACCTTCTTTTGGCGACGGCTCGCGGCGGCGCTCCGGTAAGGTCGCGGCGCACGCGGCCAAGGCGATTCAGGCCTCCTCTAGCGCTTAGATCCGCGTAGCTAGCTCGAGGGGGTCGTGGCGGTGCTCCACGACGCTCTAACCTGTACGGGTGCTAGTCGGATTGCTCGGAACGGGTGATTCGGCGTCGAAACGCGTCAGTGGTGAGCGCGCTCCGCCGAGAACGCGTCGTGCTGCGTTCTCGGTCTAGCAAGCTTGTAGTCCGGGGTTTCGGCCGGTCGAATGAGTGCATGGTGCAGGTGATCTTCCCGAGCCGGTAAGGGCTCGTGCCTGCGCGTCCCGAGGGTGGAACGCCATGGCAAAAGCAGGGCAAGGTTCGGACATGGCGTGCGGTGGCTCACCGTGGTGTCGGTGAAGCTAGGATGGCGGTGCAGTGGCGAGTCGGAGCCGTGCAGAGCGATCGCAGTGCCGTGCCGCTCCTCGTCCGCAGCTCGGGCTTCACCTCCGTGTCCGGCTCCGGCGTGCTCCGCGGCGGCGGCGCTCCGGCAGCTTCTCCTCCTCTGCTCCGCCCTTCTCCTTCGCTCTCTCTCTCGGTTTGGTGCAGTGTGCCGGTCTGTGCTGCGGTGGCGGCGAGGGGAAATGAGGGTAGGGCTTCGGGGTGCTCCAATTTATAGGCGAGCTTGGCCAGCTCCAATGGCGAACGGTCCTGATTGCGCTCGACCGATCGAAGGGCCGTGGCTCGAGTGGATCTAGGGCTCCGGATGGGCGCGGGTTCGCTTGGCGGCCAAGAAAGGAGGGGACAGGAGGGGGACAGCGGGGTCAGGGCTCTGCCATGCTGTCGGCTGTGGGACCGGGGTCACGCCATTCGTGCGACACCCCCGGCAGGCGCGTCGCCTTCGTGAGGAAGAAGAACAGTGGGGGGGGGGGGGGCGAGAGCGGCTGACAGGCGGGGTCGGGTTGGCAGCGAGCGCGAGCGTGTGTGTGCCGGTCGCGCGCGCGCTGCCGAGCCGCAACGTGGGCCGCGCGCGTTGAGGTGAGGAGAGGAAGGTCGGGCTGGCTTGGGCTGACTTAGCGACCCGGCTGGCCGAAACGAATGGCTGGCCTAACTCTCTTTCTCCTTTTCTATTTTCAATTTAGTGTATATATACATATATTGCCCATTTTAAATATTGAGTAAATACAAACATAAATTGCAATAAATCCCAAATGTGATGCATAAGTTATTATTCTATGTGAATGGAATTAAAATGCAAACTACACTCCTTTATTTACCAATTTCATAATGAAACCTATATGCTTGCACAAGAAAAATGGGTTTTCACAATAAATAAATGAAAAAATTTAATTGGTTGGGATTTTTAGATTGTGTGGATTTTTAGGGTTGTTACATTAATTGTATTCCCTGTAAGATGTTGTGTGACTTTTGGTTTGTGTGGTGGCCCTGGATCATCAACCCAATATGATCCTTGGCACTTAACGGAATGGTTCGTGATTAACTTGATGATAGAAAAGGTTAATAATGATTAATATAGTTAATAGAAACATTAACTAGGCTTTCTACGACCGTTAAAGTGGTCAATAAATTAATTATGAAATCACCACCTTTCTAAGTGAAGTTGATTTACAACTTTATCGTGAAGGAGAGTTGTACTCAACTTTCTAAACTAAGTTTACTTTCTAATAATTCACAATTTAGTGTATCTCATGCATCATAGCATACATAACATCATGTTAAGCCTGCATTACTATCTCGTGTAGTGAACGCGCGGTAATTATTATTGGGAGCAAGCCCCGAGCAAGATATTCCCTAGGTGGACGTGGGTCTTTCTCGGGATCATCTTGGGGATCCCATCAGCTCCAAGCAACAGGCAAGCCCCGGTGCATTCAGCCCTTCCTTGTGTTTTGAAAACTTTATCACCTTGAGTTAAATTATTGCATTAGGTTGATAGGAGTTGATTGTCACCTAACTTGCTGCATTACCTACCTTGATATATCATCCCTGAATCTGATTTAAAATAAAATGTTTGAAAAACGCTTATCTCTGCTTAATTAATTTTAGATTTGCACAAAATGCTATTTTCTGTGCTCTGATTATATTGTGAATGAAATATTATAATCGGTGAAGAACTTGTTATCTGTCGGTCGACTTGCACTTGGGTTAGAGTTCCAATGTATTGTTGCCATCGGAATAGTTTGGAACCGGTGGATAAAATATGTTCCGTCCGGTGATGTGCACATGAGGTGGCGCCCCCATGTCTTGTCACTGGCGAGCATGGATTTGGAAACCGTTGGGTAACTTTGTACTTGGGTTAGAGTCCCAATGCATGGTTGCCGACGGAAAAAGGCTAGGGACCGTTCGTTGTAGACCTGCTGGATCGAGACTTTGCAACTATTCACATATTCCGGAAAGTCCTGTCTCCGGTGGCTCTATTGCTCGAACCGACAACCACGCACTGGGAGTGGAGAGATGGCGAGAGTAGCGTGTACCCTCGTGGCCGGCGTGCCTGGAGACGAGAGGAGTACTGTGCTCTCGGGTGGCGCAGGACCGGTTCGGGGATGGAAAAGTCGTGGTAGACGGGGTTGGCATATGCAAGCTTAGGTGCTACATATGCAGTGTGGATAGGGATCCCCAGCTGGGTACTTAATCGATTTGAATCGTATTTACTCCTCGGTTAATGGAGACTTGATCCACTGACTTACCCCGAAAAGTGGTTCAGAACTAGGACGTTTTTGACAATGAATATGTAATTGGAATTGAAGGATACATGTGAAAGAACTGAGATCTATAGTTATTGATTAAAATAATATTGAGTTAAAAACTTTGAATGTAGGATCCAATATTAGTATTGCTTTTCTGCAAAATACTTTGACTCTTTTCTGCAAAATACTTTGACTCTTGCTAAAGCCTTACCTTGATTCCACTCAGCCTGCATTCCTGAGTCTCATTCATTTTTCTTAGTCGGGTAAGCATTGCGGAGTACCCTATGTACTCAGGATTTGTTAACCCCTGATGCAGGTAAACTAAGGGTGCAGTTCTGCGTGGGACCGTGCCGGTCAACGGATCGTGCATGGATGAAAAAGTATATGATGTAACCCTTGGGTAGGGTGTCTAGTTGTAGGCAGCTACTCCACTACGAAACTCTAGTTTGGGATAATGTAACATTGGTTTGTAAACCTATGTTTATGTACTACTTCCGCACTTTTTACTTTGATTTATATTATTGTGTAAACTGTTGTAATACTGTAAGGCTTATAATGAAGGTCCTCGGAAAAATTATCGTTTTCTAGAAGACCCGGCAGGCCACCTAAGTTAAAGGGAACTCGTGTGGACTGATCAAAGGTCCTTAGAGATGATGACAGTACACGTGGGCCCTATGATTAAGGCGGTTCTGTCACAATATCGAAACACAATCTATTCAAACCCTTATAGCACAAGTTATATAAGTCCTAACACAATAAACTTTCCGTTATGTGGTAGTTAGGGGAGGTCACACCAAAAGAAAATAGGGTCGCTTTATTATTGGTTGGTTATATAGATTAGGGGTCTCATGTTTATAGTAAGGGTGGAGATTGTGAAAAAATGTTTTGTAGGTGCCCATCAGCTTATACTAGAAAGGCGGCTTTGCCGCGCATGGCCATTGTTAAAGCCACGCGTGGTCATTGTTAGATATTTGTTCTTACTTTGTAGTTAGGCACATGAGTATGAATAATGGTACCTACATGGTTCTTTATGCAATGTATTGGTTTTTTTATGTTATTTGGAAAGAATCATTTGTGGATGATTGTACATGTTAACCTTGGATTTTTTATTTTGTTGTATATATACTTCGAGCCCTATAAAGATCAAACAGAGTTCTTTTTTTAAATGAGTGTCAATAATGGTACCTAAATGGTTCTTTATGTAATGCACTAGTGTTTTTCCATATTATTTGGAAAGAATTATTTGTGGATGATTGTACGTGTTAACCATGGATTTTTATTTTTTTTGTATATATATTTCGAGCCCTATATGGATCAAGCATGAGCTCCTTTTTTTAAATTAATTTATTAACTGAGCATGGAATAATAATTTGTTGGAATATTTTAAATTTGTCTCAAAATTTTTGTAGAGGTTGGAAACATCACAAAGAAGCCAGAAAACAAATTGTAATATTTTTTGGATTAATATTTTGATGTGTAAAAATGATGGAAGGTTTATTTATTAATTAAAATAGGTTATTTTAAATCATTTTAAAATTCTTTATTTTTCAAGTTTCATATTTTTAATATATAAAGTACATCATGGAGAGGTTACATAAAAAAACTCATGATTTTAGAAGCTCTATTTATTTTTATATGAAATAAACAAAATCAGCATGTCATGAGATTTAATAAAAAAATATAAAAAGGAGATAGCCATTTGGGCTGAATTTGGCCCAGTTCGGCCCAGTACAGTCAATACACGGTGGCAGGCCGGCCCATAGAATTGCCTGGACAGCGGGTTAATTTCGAAAAACATTAAGAGCTTCTTTGCAAGAAAATCTGAGAGAGGAGGTTGGACGGCGGATTGATTTCGCTATAGTTTAAAGGCTTTTTTGCAAAATGACCGGGGCTGGCCCGATCTAGGCCTTTCGTTCGGCTGATCGGACGGCCGAGATCAGCCAGCGGCACATTCTCTGGTGCGTGATTCGTATCAAGAAGATTTATACAAACATATGGTGTTGTGTAAAATGGTAAAAACTAGCACCACCAAACTACACCATACCCACGGCCCGTGTGGTCATATTTTGGTTGCATCGGTGGTTGCTGAGATCGAACTCCATATCCTCAGGCCTTATAGGTTTCTTACTATTATATTAGCGGTCTTTAAACTTGTGCTGTTATGTCACTCTGGTCCTTAAACTCTTAAATCGACCGTTTAGATTCTTAAACTTGTCTACCTATGTCATCCCGGTCCCTAAACTTATAAATCACCCAAATAGGTCCTCAAACTTGTTCAGTTGTGTCATTCCAGTCCTTAAACTTTTTTGGCTGTGTCATCTGGGTCCAAACAAGACGATCTAAAAACTGATATCAAAAAATAATTTATAATTTTTTCATATGAACCCGAATAAAGACAAACTTTATATCAAAATTGTAGCCCTCAACGCGATCTACAACTTTGTAGTTGAAAAAAATTATTTGAAGTCGTTTAATATTCCGAAATATTATTGTATGTTTACAGATTTTAAAATTTAAAATTAAATTTTGGGACCCTAAACAGTTTTAATTAAAAACTTTTCAACTATAAAGTAGTAGATCGCATCGAGGGCTATAATTTTAATATAAAGTTCGTCCTCATTCGAGTTCGTACGGAAAAATTATGAATTATTTTTTATATCAAGTTTTTAAATCACCCTGTTTGGACCCAGATGACACAGCCAAATAAGTTTAGAGACTGAGATGACACAACTCAATAAGTTTGAGGATATAAACGGATGATTTGCAAGTTTAGGGACCGGAGTGACACAGCCGAACAAGTTTAGGGACCGAGATAACACAGATGGACAAGTTTAAGGACCTAAACGGTCGATTTGAGAGTTTAGGAACCGGGATGACACAGCGGCGCAAGTTTAGGGACCGGTAGTGTACTTTACTCTTATACTAATCAGTACGTACTTTGTAACTAAATAAAATATATTTTATTCATTCCATATGGTAAGTTATTCTAAACGTTTTCGAGAGTCAAAGTATCTTAAATTTGACCAAAAATCATATAAAACAATATAAAGATTTATGACACCTAAATAAGTTTACGATGAAAATATATTTGGTGAAGAATCTAATAATACTTACTTAGTTGATATTATAAATATTATTATCTTACCATATAGATTTGGTCAAAATTGAGATACTTTGACTCTCTAAGATTCTTAGAATGGCTTATAATTTGAGATGGAGGGAGTGCATTCCTTTCGTAGTTAATATTGTAATGCATATTTAAGATTCTATAAACAAATTCAAATGAAGATTTTTGAACTAAAAAGTTTTAAATATCTTCCGTGATTTTATGTCATTTCTTGATCTGATGCCATTTAAAATTCAAAAACTTTAAGCACCTTAAAACATAGCTTCAGAACCATAGATGATTTCAAATGGAAAAAAATAATCAACTACAAAATTGCATTTCTTTTCGAGCCCTACAATTTTTGCTTAGACTTCTTCTCCATTCGAGATCATTTGAAAAAAGATAAAAAAATCAAATTATGAAACGACCTCGATTTCCACGAAGGGAAATCCACAGGCTCGAATTGTAATTCAACAGATTGCTTGGCACAATCCATGAAATTACCCATATCTCAGTTGCCACCAGGATCCATACAACGGTAAATAAGTCTTACATAAACATTTATTACATCGCCACACTGGCGGAATCAACAATCAGAGAAGCTTTAGAAGATGCGGAAGCGATTCATCCTTCACGGCCAACTTGAGTGTAGCACGTGACCCTATTCCTCGTCATCATCTCCCTCGAAGTCGTATTCATTCTCGTCACCTGACAGCAAATTTATCAGTACGATTTGTACTGGCCACGGAGCCCACCTATGCAGCATTTGCTTTGTGGAAAGTGGATGCAAGGCTATACAAGCAGACCTATAGGCTGAGGTTTTCCTATGCAGCTGTAATCAATGTTTAATTAGTCAAGTTTTATCACCAGTTAACACCATTTTCCCTTTTCCCATCACCACACCTCACATACCCACACCTCACTCTCATTCGACAGGCCCAACTCCCTCTCGGGCCTATCTCAGCGGCACACTACCACAACGGGTACACTGCCGGAAAAATGTCATCCAGGGGGAGAAGAGAACACTCACTACACTAGTAGAAGCTTCACAGGAAAGGTCCATAGCCAACAGGTTGGCATATGTATCGATCGATCAACCGCACACTCTGCAGAGGTTTCACTACTCACAAGATTAGCCATCATAGGTGTTGCGCAAACACCTAGGCAGAATTCCGGGTGCTTGCTTGCCTAGGTCGATGCCACCCTACCACTCAGCCCTGGGATATTCCGGATCCTACACCGTTATGCTGAGACTGGGAGACACAGTACCGGGCCCATCCAGTGGTACTGTGCATCTAGAACGGAACGGGAACCCATCGACCGTCTCCGCCCACCCTTATCACCTTTCAACCTAGCAGTAGTGGCACCGTCCTACCAAGTAGTCCAGCCGTCTCCCGCCCATCAGAAGCGAGTGAGTAGAAAAGGATTCCCATGAACCTGAAACTAGTCCATCCTAGGTTTGACCAAGCAGGCATCTCCACTTAGGGGATACTCTCCCCGTGCCATCACAGCACCTCCGTCCACGGGCTTCAAACCACCAAGGCTATCCCACCCGGAACCTCCTCAACAACTTTACCCGCCACAGGTATCTCGCTTGGGGATGCCCAGGTTGCACCCCCGGCACGACTTGCCCCATGGGCTCGTCTCACATCCCACTTGGTCGACATCAACCCTTACCACGCACCCAAGACGCACGCAGCACTCTCTCCCAGTGGTTATAATCAGTTATACACCGTCCCAATTCCACCGCATAGCATATAGCAAGTAGAAAGTAGTGGAAGAGTAACAGTAAATTAAGCAGCAGCTAACCTAACAGCGGACAGCAGGGTAAAGTCTTATCAAGGCAGGGAATTCAAATATACTACCATGCAACCAATCCATACATAATCATAAAGCAATAGCAACAATGTCATTTGCAATGCGTAATAGGATCTAAGGATTTGGTGGGACGTGGCACCTTCGTAGTCGTCTCCTAGCTCTTGGAAGTACTCGTGGTCGTCTTCCTTAGTCAGATCCTCCTCCGGCTCTGAAATCGAACACGAAACAGTCGCGTCAACGACTCCTATAGAGTATTTCAGAAAAATCCAATAAAACAAAGAGCCAAATGCACACAAACATAGTCTTAGATTGTAGATCTCATTTTCCTGAGAATTTTGATATATGGTGCGCAATTTTTGGACATCGTATGAATAAGTTATGAATTTCCGAAGATTATCCTATTTTCTGAAAATGGGAAAACTGGTCGGTTAATCAGGGGCAGCTCGGGATTGGTCCACGTGGCGCGCGGGTCCAGTAGTGCGGCATGTGTCGCCTCATCAGAACACAAACCCGATGGTCGCCCACCAGGTGTTCGATGCTGGTTCCCAGAGAGTTGCCGGAGTTGGCGTAGCTCGGCGTGGCTCGGCGGTGGTCGGTGGTAGCTCGGCTGTGGTTGGGGGTATCTCGGCGGAGCTCGGCGGTGGTCGGGGGTAGCTCGGCGGGGCTCGGCATAGTTCGGCGTACCTCGGCGGGGCTCGGGCGAATCGGAAATTCGCGGCGCCGAGGGTGCCGCTCTCCCGAGCTCTCCCGGGGAGGCTCGGGCGAATCGGAGATTTGGTGCGCCCGAGGGTGCCGTTCTCCCGAGGTCTCCCGCGGAGGCTCGGGCGAATCGGAAATTCGCGGCGCCGAGGGTGCCGCTCTCCCGAGCTCTCCCGGGGAGGCTCGGGCGAATCGGAGATTTGGTGCGCCCGAGGGTGCCGTTCTCCCGAGGTCTCCCGCGGAGGCTCGGGCGAATCGGAAATTTGGTGCGCCCGAGGGTGCCGTTCTCCCGAGGTCTCCTGCGGAGGCTCGGGCGAATCGGACATTTGGGCGCCCGAGGGGGCTGCTCTCCCGAGCTCTCCTGGGGAGGCTCGGGCGAATCGGAGATTTGGGCGCCGAAGGGGCTGCTCTCCCGAGCTCTCCTGGGGAGGCTCGGGCGAATCGGAAATTTGGGCGCCGAAGGGGCTGCTCTCCCGAGCTCTCCTGGGGAGGCTCGGGCGAATCGGAGATTCGGTGCTAGCAGGGTTCCAGGGCGTCTGTTCAAGGCGGCGGTGTTTCTCCGGTGTGGCGGACGGTGACAGGGCGGCGATGGCCATATTTCGGCAAGACAGGGCTCGGCTATCTAGCGGCGGTGCCGAGGCAGACTTGGCGAACCTCGGCGGCCTTTCTTCGCAGCGCGAGGCGTCCGGGGGTACTCGGAACGGATTTAGGCGAGGCGGAACCTGTCGGCGGCGATGTCGTCGCGACGGTGAGGTTCCGGCGGGGCTAAGGAGGTCTTCTAGGAGATGTATACGCGTCCAGGGTCCAAGGCGATGGTATACCAACTACCAATTTTGGCTACCGAGCTTTCCAAGGTGCTCGGTTGTGGCGGCGGCGTGTCGCCGACGACGGCGGAAAGCGGCATCGCGGCTACGACCAAGTATTGGTTCAATCGAATGCGGTCTCGTCAAATTGGTGAGGCCAGAGAGTCATACAACACTCTGGTGGCGAACTTTAGCCATGGCATGACCTTCTTTTGGCGACGGCTCGCGGCGGCGCTCCGGTAAGGTCGCGGCGCACGCGGCCAAGGCGATTCAGGCTTCCTCTAGCGCTTAGATCCGCGTAGCTAGCTCGAGGGGGTCGTGGCGGTGCTCCACGACGCTCTAACCTGTACGGGTGCTAGTCGGATTGCTCGGAACGGGTGATTCGGCGTCGGAACGCGTCGGTGGTGAGCGCGCTCCGCCGAGAACGCGTCGTGCTGCGTTCTCGGTCTAGCAAGCTTGTAGTCCGGGTGTTTTGGCCGGTCGAATGAGTGCATGGTGCAGGTGATCTTCCCGAGCCGGTAAGGGCTCGTGCCTACGCGTCCCGAGGGTGGAACGCCATGGCAAAAGCAGGGCAAGGTTCGGACATGGCGTGCGGTGGCTCACCGTGGTGTCGGTGAAGCTAGGATGGCGGTGCAGTGGCGAGTCGGAGCCGTGCAGAGCGATCGCAGTGCCGTGCCGCTCCTCGTCCGCAGCTCGGGCTTCTCCTCCGTGTCCGGCTCCGGCGTGCTCCGCGGCGGCGGCGCTCCGGCAGCTTCTCCTCCTCTGCTCCGCCCTTCTCCTACGCTCTCTCTCTCGGTTTGGTGCGGTGTGCCGGTCTGTGCTGCGGTGGCGGCGAGGGGAAATGAGGGTAGGGCTTCGGGATGCTCCAATTTATAGGCGAGCTTGGCCAGCTCCAATGGCGTACGGTCCTGATTGCGCTCGACCGATCGAAGGGCCGTGGCTCGAGTGGATCTAGGGCTCCGGATGGGCGCGGGTTCGCTTGGCGGCCAAGAAAGGAGGGGACAGGAGGGGGACAGCGGGGTCAGGGCTCTGCCATGCGGTCGGCTGTGGGACCAGGGTCACGCCATTCGCGTGACACCCCCGGCAGGCGCGTCGCCTTCGTGAGGAAGAAGAACAGTGGGGGGCGAGAGCGGCTGACAGGCGGGACCGGGTTGGCAGCGAGCGCGAGCGCGAGCGCGTGTGTGCTGGTCGTGCGCGTGCGCTGCCGAGCCGCGACGTGGGCCGCGCGCGGTGAGATGAGGAGAGGAAGGTCGGGCGGGCTCGGGCTGGCTTAACGACCCGGCTGGCCGAATGGCTGGCCTAACTCTCTTTTTCCTTTTCTATTTTCAGTTTAGTGCATATATACATATATTGCCCATTTTAATTATTGAGTAAATACAAACATAAATTGCAATAAATCCCAAATGTGATGCATAAGTATTTATTCTATGTGAATGGAATTAAAATGCAAACTACACTCCTTTATTTACCAATTTCATAATGAAACCTATATGCTTGCACAAGAAAAATGGGTTTTCACAATAAATAAATGAAAAATTTTAATTGGTTGGGATTTTTAGATTGTGTGGATTTTTAGGGTTGTTACAGTCCTCCCCCCTCATTAGGATCTCGACCTCGAGATTCAGAGTTAACGTACCCATCGAAGAGGTAAGGAAACATAATCCGCAAGTCCGATTCTTTCTCCCACGTAGCTTCCCTTTCAGTGTGATTGCTCCACTGTACCTTGCACATCGGAATGGTTTTGTTTCGCCTCTCTTTGGTATCCCGTGCCAAGATCTTGATCGGATGTTCCTTGTATTCAAGTGTGTCTTGCAGGTCTAATGCATCTGTAGGAACTTGCTCCTCGGGAAGCTTCAAACACTTCCCTAATTGCGAGACATGGAACACGGGGTGTACTCCAGATAATTCCTCCGGTAGTTCCAGCTTGTAAGCAAGCTTTCCAACCCTTTTACAGATCTTGTATGGCCCAACATATCTTGGTGCCAATTTCCCCTTTTACGTGGAATCTGACAGTGCCACGAAGTGGAGATACCCTGAGGTAGACATAATCCCCAACCTCGAACTCAAGCTTTCTACGTCTTCTATCTGCATAGCTCTTTTGCCTACTCTGTGCAATCCTCAAATTCTCTCTTTCTTGGGCAACACCTTCTGCTTCCACAATCTTAGCAGGACCGAAGAATGTCCTCTCACCTGGTTCTGACCACATTAGTGGGGTCCTACAGGGTCTCCCATACAATGCTTCAAACGGTGACATCTTGAGGCTTGTTTGATAGCTGTTGTTGTATGAGAACTCGGCGTGGGGTAGACAGCTCTCCCATCCTTCCTTGTACCTCAATACGCAAGCACGTAACATGTCCTCGAGAATCTGGTTCACTCTTTCTGTTTGCCCATCCGTTTGCGGGTGGTATGCGGTGCTATAGTCGAGCTTGGTTCCGATGGACTTGTGCAAGGATTTCCAGAACTGTGATACGAACTGTGAGCCTCGGTCAGATATAATACTCAGAGGCGCCCCATGTAACTTCAAAATGTTTGATACGTATAGATCTGCTAGCTTTTCAACTCTATACTTCCTTTTGACCGGTATAAAATGTGCAACTTTGGTTAGACGGTCCACTATTACCCATATAGAATCATATCCATGCTCGGATCGGGGCAGTCCTATTATGAAGTCCATGGATATGCACTCCCACTTCCATTCTGGTATCTCAACTGGTTGTAGCAACCCTGCTGGTCTCTGATGTTCGGCCTTGATTCTATTGCATGTATCACATCGGGCTACATGCCCTGCAATGTCTGTCCTCATATTCTCCCACCAGAAGTGCTTCCTTAGATCATGGTACATCTTGGCTGACCCTGGGTGAATGCAATATTTGGAGTCATGGCCTTCTGACAGAATCTCTTCTCGTATCGCTGAATCCGTCGGTACACAGATTCTATCTTTGTACCATACAGTTCCCTGCTCATCTTCTCGGTATTCGGGGCCTCTTCCCAGCTTCATCAAACCACGGATATAGTCTATCTCAGGACAGTTCTTTTGCGCTTCACGGATCCGTGAGATGAGATTGTACTCGACGCGAAGCTCATTTAGCATGCCATAGGAGACTACCTCGAGCTGGAACGCGTCAAACTCTCTCCTGAGCTCAGGTGGCATAGAGTTGGTGATGAGGGTATGGCAGTAGCTTTTGCGGCTAAGTGCATCAGCGACAACATTAGCCTTTCCTGGGTGATAATGGATCTCAAGATCATAGTCCTTGATGAGTTCCAGCCATCTGCGTTGCCTCATATTCAGATCTTCCTGTGTGAAGAAGTACTTCAGGCTCTTGTGGTCAGTGTAGATGTCACACTTGTTGCTTATCAGATAGTGTCTCCAAATCTTGAGTGCATGTACCACGGCTGCAAGTTCTAGGTCATGAGTCGGGTATCGCTGCTCATGCTCCTTCAACTGTCTTGAGGCATAAGCTATCACTCTTCCTTCTTGCATTAGTACACAGCCCAAACCTTGCCGAGAGGCATCACAATATACAACAAAATCCTTGTGAATATCGGGCAGGGCTAGTACAGGTGTAGTAGTGAGCTTCTCCTTCAAGGTCTGAAAACTCTTCTCACATTCAGGAGTCCATATAAACTTGTTCTCTTTCTTCAGCAAGTTGGTCATAGGTCTTGCAATCTTGGAGAAATTCTCAATAAATCTGCGATAGTATCCTGCAAGTCCCAAAAAGCTTCTGATTTCTGACACATTACAGGGTTGTTCCCACTCTTTCACAGCTTCAATTTTGGCTGGGTCTACTGCGACTCCTTCTCCTGACAGTACGTGTCCAAGGAAAGCAACTTCCTCAAGCCAGAATTCGCACTTGGAGAATTTGGCGTATAGCTGGTTGCGAGACAACCTCTCCAATACGGTCCTCAGATGATGTTCATGTTCCTCTTTTGTGGCTGAATAAACCAATATATCATCAATGAATACCACCACAAACTTGTCTAGCTCATTCATGAAGACCTTGTTCATCATGTTCATGAAGTATGCCGGAGCATTAGTGAGTCCAAATGAGACTACTGTGCACTCATATTGTCCATATCTAGTGACAAATGCAGTCTTCGGGATATCTTCTTCCCTGATCTTCATCTGATGATACCCTGATCGGAGATCGATCTTTGAGAAGTACTTGGCCTTACTCAATTGATCTAACAGATCATCGATGCGGGGCAATGGGTACTTATTCTTGACTGTAACCGCATTCAGATTCCGGTAGTCAATGCACATCCTCATCGTGCCATCCTTCTTCTTGACAAACAAAACGGGAGATCCCCAGGGCGAAGCACTTGGCCTAATGAAACCCTTCTCCAGTAATTCTCCCAGCTGCTTCTTGAGTTCCTTCAACTCATCAGCCGACATTCTGTAGGGTCTTTTGGCAATCGGTGCAGTCCCTGGCATCAGCTCTATAACAAACTCCACATCTCTATCTGGTGGCATTCCTGGCAACTCCTCTGGAAATACGTCATTGAATTCACAGACTACTGGCACATCTCGGAATGTCAGCTCTGTCTTATCTGCTTTAGTCTCCAGGGCACATAGGAGGGCTTGGACTCTCTCGGTTTGGGGTACACATCGGACAGCTGTTCCCCAAGGGTGGGTTACCTGAACATATCTAGGTGAACATGATATCACTCCCCGGTGTTTGGTTAGCCAGTCCATGCCTAAGATGACATCTAAGCTATTGGAGGGT
Organism: Eremochloa ophiuroides; assembly: GCA_038502445.1. Lineage (NCBI taxonomy): Eukaryota > Viridiplantae > Streptophyta > Magnoliopsida > Poales > Poaceae > Eremochloa > Eremochloa ophiuroides. The sequence continues at coordinate 63,116,683 of JAHLJS010000006.1, forward strand.
AGTAGGGTTAGGTCAGCTCGAAAGTCAAGTCCCTCGATAGTGATTATCACTCCTCTACATATGTGAACGCTTCTGAAGGTTCCTAAGGGCGAGCTAGTTAGGATGGGGTTTGCTCTCGGGGTTACAGGTATGTTATGCTTACGTGCATATGCAGATGAAATGTATGAACATGTAGCTCCCGAATCGAACAGAACTGTAGCCATGTTACCCTGAACTAGGAACGTACCGTACACAGCATCAGGTGCAGCTTCAGCTTCCTCAGCGGTCATGTGGTTCAGTCTTCCTCGGGTAGCAGATCCCCGGTTCGGTGTGCCCTGTGCAGCTGCTGGTGCGCGGTTGAGGTCGGGGCACACAGCCACACGGTGTCCAGACTTTCCGCATCCGAAGCAGGTGAAGGGCGCACTGCCTGCTGTAGCTGTCGCAGGAGCCTTCCAATTGCTTGTCCTTGGCGTGTTGGCAGCGGGGGCGGGTGTGTTCTGCACAGCTCGAGTCGGCGCAGGGTAGGTCTGAGCGGGGCGGTGATAGTTGCCGCTGTTGGTACCACCACGGCTCGTTCCCGAAGAAGGTCCCTGGCGGGTTCGGAAAGGCGGAGGTGCACCTGTTCGCTGTCTCTGAGGTGGAGCAGTGCGAGCGGGTCCCTCAGAGCGGCGCTTCTTTCCCTTGTTCTGGGCCTCGAATTCCAGTCGTGCTTCCATGCGATCCTTCTCAATCTCAATACAGCGGTCAATCAGCTCACGCAGAGTGTAGCTCTTGTTCCCTGACAGAGCCAACCTGATCTTGGTCTGAAGTCCCTTCCTGTAGTAGTACATCTTTTCCTTCTCGGAACTCACGCAAGACGCAGGTGCGTAGCGGAGCAAGCAGTTGAAGCGGGTGGTGTACTCGTGGATCCGGTCAGCTCCCTGGGAGATGTTGCGAAACTCGTTCTCCTTGGCCTCCATGACTCCCTCAGGAATGTGGTGGTCACGGAAAGCCTCGGTGAACTCATCCTAGTCAATGCGGGCTGGGTCCTCGTGAGCGCTGGTGTAGTTGTCCCACCATGCCCGTGCAGCACCGGTCAGCTGGTGGCTAGCAATCCCAACACACTCCTCGTCGGAGCAAGTGGTCAGGTCCAGCTTCTTCTCCATCTCCTTAAGCCAATCATCGGCAGCGAGAGGATCGCTGTCGGTCCCGTCGAAGGTAGGTGGCCTCAGCTTCAGGAAACCCTCCAGTTTCCTTTGGAAGTCATTCTGGGGTGGCCCGTGGTGCCTGTTCATCCCAGCAGCTATGGCATTCAGCAGCTGGGTCTGCTGAGCCATCACTTCCGCCAACGTCGGTGGCGGCGGCGGTGGCGGAGGCACGTTCTCGCCTTGTGGTGGCGGATCGTTTACCGGCGGTGCATTCTCTGCCCGGCGCAGCTCTTCTTCCAGGTTAACTCCAGCACGTCTGCCAGCTGGACGTCCACGGTTGCGACCACGCCCACGTCCTGGCGCAGGTGCGGGGGAGGGCTGGCGGTTCTCCAGGCGCGCGGAACGTCTCATTGACATCTGAAGCTATTAGGTACGTGCTCAGTGCAGTAATAATCTTGTAGTGGTTTAAGTAGGAGTTAGATGTTTTCAACGATTTAAATGAATTAAAACATTTTTCATGCTATCCTACACTCAACCAAAGAAGCATAAAGAACCATAAGAAGCATAAGATCCAAATGTCACTCATCACATGGTTATTATTACATAAAGGATGTTCCTAGCTGCTAAGAAGATCGTGCTATGCGCAGATAGCCAATGACAGGACAATTCATGGTGTCACTAGTCTAAGGGCTACGCAGGGTCCCATAATCTACTGGTGCATAAGGTCAATAGCCATTTGATCGGGATCTCAATAGTGCCGTCGTGCAGTGGACGAAGTGGTGGTCCAAGGCTGGTCATCTGCAAATTTTTCAAGAAACGGATTAGCAGGTCCTTGTATTAGATAAGCCATTGCATAAAAAGTGAATGCAAGGTCGGTAATATAACCGAAAAAGAGTCTGGTTTCCTATTCTAACGTCCATTTTCTATGGGTCTCGTCCTACAGTCAAGTATGGCTCCGATACCAACTGAAACGATCTCGATTTCCACGAAGGGAAATCCACAGGCTCGAATTGTAATTCAACAGATTGCTTGGCACAATCCATGAAATTACCCATATCTCAGTTGCCACCAGGATCCATACAACGGTAAATAAGTCTTACATAAACATTTATTACATCGCCACACTGGCGGAATCAACAATCAGAGAAGCTTTAGAAGATGCGGAAGCGATTCATCCTTCACGGCCAACTTGAGTGTAGCACGTGACCCTATTCCTCGTCATCATCTCCCTCGAAGTCGTATTCATTCTCGTCACCTGACAGCAAATTTATCAGTACGATTTGTACTGGCCACGGAGCCCACCTATGCAGCATTTGCTTTGTGGAAAGTGGATGCAAGGCTATACAAGCAGACCTATAGGCTGAGGTTTTCCTATGCAGCTGTAATCAATGTTTAATTAGTCAAGTTTTATCACCAGTTAACACCATTTTCCCTTTTCCCATCACCACACCTCACATACCCACACCTCACTCTCATTCGACAGGCCCAACTCCCTCTCGGGCCTATCTCAGCGGCACACTACCACAACGGGTACACTGCCGGAAAAATGTCATCCAGGGGGAGAAGAGAACACTCACTACACTAGTAGAAGCTTCACAGGAAAGGTCCATAGCCAACAGGTTGGCATATGTATCGATCGATCAACCGCACACTCTGCAGAGGTTTCACTACTCACAAGATTAGCCATCATAGGTGTTGCGCAAACACCTAGGCAGAATTCCAGGTGCTTGCTTGCCTAGGTCGATGCCACCCTACCACTCAGCCCTGGGATATTCCGGATCCTACACCGTTATGCTGAGACTGGGAGACACAGTACCGGGCCCATCCAGTGGTACTGTGCATCTAGAACGGAACGGGAACCCATCGACCGTCTCCGCCCACCCTTATCACCTTTCAACCTAGCAGTAGTGGCACCGTCCTACCAAGTAGTCCAGCCGTCTCCCGCCCATCAGAAGCGAGTGAGTAGAAAATGATTCCCATGAACCTGAAACTAGTCCATCCTAGGTTTGACCAAGCAGGCATCTCCACTTAGGGGATACTCTCCCCGTGCCATCACAGCACCTCCGTCCACGGGCTTCAAACCACCAAGGCTATCCCACCCGGAACCTCCTCAACAACTTTACCCGCCACAGGTATCTCGCTTGGGGATGCCCAGGTTGCACCCCCGGCACGACTTGCCCCATGGGCTCGTCTCACATCCCACTTGGTCGACATCAACCCTTACCACGCACCCAAGACGCACGCAGCACTCTCTCCCAGTGGTTATAATCAGTTATACACCGTCCCAATTCCACCACATAGCATATAGCAAGTAGAAAGTAGTGGAAGAGTAACAGTAAATTAAGCAGCAGCTAACCTAACAGCGGACAGCAGGGTAAAGTCTTATCAAGGCAGGGAATTCAAATATACTACCATGCAACCAATCCATACATAATCATAAAGCAATAGCAACAATGTCATTTACAATGCGTAATAGGATCTAAGGATTTGGTGGGACGTGGCACCTTCGTAGTCGTCTCCTAGCTCTTGGAAGTACTCGTGGTCGTCTTCCTTAGTCAGATCCTCCTCCGGCTCTGAAATCGAACACGAAACAGTCGCGTCAACGACTCCTATAGAGTATTTCAGAAAAATCCAATAAAACAAAGAGCCAAATGCACACAAACATAGTCTTAGATTGTAGATCTCATTTTCCTGAGAATTTTGATATATGGTGCGCAATTTTTGGACATCGTATGGATAAGTTATGAATTTCCGAAGATTATCCTATTTTCTGAAAATGGGAAAACTGGTCGGTTAATCAGGGGCAGCTCGGGATTGGTCCACGTGGCGCGCGGGTCCAGTAGTGCGGCATGTGTCGCCTCATCAGAACACAAACCCGATGGTCGCCCACCAGGTGTTCGATGCTGGTTCCCAGAGAGTTGCCGGAGTTGGCGTAGCTCGGCGTGGCTCGGCGGTGGTCGGTGGTAGCTCGGCTGTGGTTGGGGGTATCTCGGCGGAGCTCGGCGGTGGTCGGGGGTAGCTCGGCAGGGCTCGGCATAGTTCGGCGTACCTCGGCGGGGCTCGGGCGAATCGGAAATTCGCGGCGCCGAGGGTGCCGCTCTCCCGAGCTCTCCCGGGGAGGCTCGGGCGAATCGGAGATTTGGTGCGCCCGAGGGTGCCGTTCTCCCGAGGTCTCCCGCGGAGGCTCGGGCGAATCGGAAATTCGCGGCGCCGAGGGTGCCGCTCTCCCGAGCTCTCCCGGGGAGGCTCGGGCGAATCGGAGATTTGGTGCGCCCGAGGGTGCCGTTCTCCCGAGGTCTCCCGCGGAGGCTCGGGCGAATCGGAAATTTGGTGCGCCCGAGGGTGCCGTTCTCCCGAGGTCTCCTGCGGAGGCTCGGGCGAATCGGACATTTGGGCGCCCGAGGGGGCTGCTCTCCCGAGCTCTCCTGGGGAGGCTCGGGCGAATCGGAGATTTGGGCGCCGAAGGGGCTGCTCTCCCGAGCTCTCCTGGGGAGGCTCGGGCGAATCGGAAATTTGGGCGCCGAAGGGGCTGCTCTCCCGAGCTCTCCTGGGGAGGCTCGGGCGAATCGGAGATTCGGTGCTAGCAGGGTTCCAGGGCGTCTGTTCAAGGCGGCGGTGTTTCTCCGGTGTGGCGGACGGTGACAGGGCGGCGATGGCCATATTTCGGCAAGACAGGGCTCGGCTATCTAGCGGCGGTGCCGAGGCAGACTTGGCGAACCTCGGCGGCCTTTCTTCGCAGCGCGAGGCGTCCGGGGGTACTCGGAACGGATTTAGGCGAGGCGGAACCTGTCGGCGGCGATGTCGTCGCGACGGTGAGGTTCCGGCGGGGCTAAGGAGGTCTTCTAGGAGATGTATACGCGTCCAGGGTCCAAGGCGATGGTATACCAACTACCAATTTTGGCTACCGAGCTTTCCAAGGTGCTCGGTTGTGGCGGCGGCGTGTCGCCGACGACGGCGGAAAGCGGCATCGCGGCTACGACCAAGTATTGGTTCAATCGAATGCGGTCTCGTCAAATTGGTGAGGCCAGAGAGTCATACAACACTCTGGTGGCGAACTTTAGCCATGGCATGACCTTCTTTTGGCGACGGCTCGCGGCGGCGCTCCGGTAAGGTCGCGGCGCACGCGGCCAAGGCGATTCAGGCTTCCTCTAGCGCTTAGATCCGCGTAGCTAGCTCGAGGGGGTCGTGGCGGTGCTCCACGACGCTCTAACCTGTACGGGTGCTAGTCGGATTGCTCGGAACGGGTGATTCGGCGTCGGAACGCGTCGGTGGTGAGCGCGCTCCGCCGAGAACGCGTCGTGCTGCGTTCTCGGTCTAGCAAGCTTGTAGTCCGGGGGTTTTGGCCGGTCGAATGAGTGCATGGTGCAGGTGATCTTCCCGAGCCGGTAAGGGCTCGTGCCTACGCGTCCCGAGGGTGGAACGCCATGGCAAAAGCAGGGCAAGGTTCGGACATGGCGTGCGGTGGCTCACCGTGGTGTCGGTGAAGCTAGGATGGCGGTGCAGTGGCGAGTCGGAGCCGTGCAGAGCGATCGCAGTGCCGTGCCGCTCCTCGTCCGCAGCTCGGGCTTCTCCTCCGTGTCCGGCTCCGGCGTGCTCCGCGGCGGCGGCGCTCCGGCAGCTTCTCCTCCTCTGCTCCGCCCTTCTCCTACGCTCTCTCTCTCGGTTTGGTGCGGTGTGCCGGTCTGTGCTGCGGTGGCGGCGAGGGGAAATGAGGGTAGGGCTTCGGGGTGCTCCAATTTATAGGCGAGCTTGGCCAGCTCCAATGGCGTACGGTCCTGATTGCGCTCGACCGATCGAAGGGCCGTGGCTCGAGTGGATCTAGGGCTCCGGATGGGCGCGGGTTCGCTTGGCGGCCAAGAAAGGAGGGGACAGGAGGGGGACAGCGGGGTCAGGGCTCTGCCATGCGGTCGGCTGTGGGACCGGGGTCACGCCATTCGCGTGACACCCCCGGCAGGCGCGTCGCCTTCGTGAGGAAGAAGAACAGTGGGGGGCGAGAGCGGCTGACAGGCGGGACCGGGTTGGCAGCGAGCGCGAGCGCGAGCGCGTGTGTGCTGGTCGTGCGCGTGCGCTGCCGAGCCGCGACGTGGGCCGCGCGCGGTGAGATGAGGAGAGGAAGGTCGGGCGGGCTCGGGCTGGCTTAACGACCCGGCTGGCCGAATGGCTGGCCTAACTCTCTTTTTCCTTTTCTATTTTCAGTTTAGTGCATATATACATATATTGCCCATTTTAATTATTGAGTAAATACAAACATAAATTGCAATAAATCCCAAATGTGATGCATAAGTATTTATTCTATGTGAATGGAATTAAAATGCAAACTACACTCCTTTATTTACCAATTTCATAATGAAACCTATATGCTTGCACAAGAAAAATGGGTTTTCACAATAAATAAATGAAAAATTTTAATTGGTTGGGATTTTTAGATTGTGTGGATTTTTAGGGTTGTTACAAATTATTTGTACATTTAGCACTAGTTTAAGAAAATTATCAATGTAAATGCATTTCTACTAGCGATTCTTTTATCCCTACCGCTGGTAGAAGTTGGATTTAGACTCGTAGTAGGCTTAAGAAAATTGCTAGCTATAAATGTATCTGCACTGGTGGTTCATAGCCATGGGTCCACGATTCTATTTCTATTGATCCCTGTTCTTTATGAATGTCAATGAAAAACTAGAAAAAAAATATTTCTATACTAGTGATGCATATAACGAGGAGTTTATTCCTTAGCAACCATGGTTCAATTTTAATAAATAAGGTCTATGAGTATGGTTTTTATTTATCCTAAAAATTCTAAAACATCAAGTTATTAGGGATGGAGGGACTATCGAGATTATTGTCTGCAATGTTGAGTCTAATGAGTAGTTTGGCCATTTCGCATTTCACAATCTTTCTGCAAGTTGTACAAGCCGGAGTTGGATTGCTGAATTCTTAAGATTTAAGAATGTGGCGCCCATATTGTTAAAAGCTTCCTATCCACAAATTTGAGGATTAAAGTACTGTGCCACGCGATACTGATGATCAATGTAGTATTAGAAACGCTATTCACACATAGACGGAGAGATTCTAGCCGTGCTTCCACGAGAGTTCTTCAAACGAGTCTAATAACTAACGCCTTTGCCACGATCCTGGGAGGGGGATTGCATGCACCTTAAGTTCAGGGCTTCAGGCCGTCAGTCGTGTGATTATTGCGCGCACGTTGTGGCATGTGGAGTTCATCAATAAGGAGCAGCTCAGCAGCATGCATGCTTAGATGCCAGGTGCAACGTGAGGTCGTGCTCCTCGCGGATAGCATATAAAACTTGGAGGCATTTGACCTTGACGCGCATAAATTGGTCGCGCTAGCATGCCTGAGCTGAGCTGCGCAACGGCAGGCAAGGTATCTCGCCTGCACCTAGGAGTCAGAAGCAGGTCGAGCGCGATGGGGACAGCAGGACCCGGCCGCGTCTTCCTCCTTGCCTTGGTGCTGCTCTTCGCTCTGCAGACGACGCCGGCGTCGGCTGACAAGAAGGCAATACATCATGCTTCCTTTGTTATCCATTTTGCCTCTTTTAGTCATAACTGAACTGGTCTGGTTTGAGATTTCTACATTTTGTTTGAACATGGCTGCAGTCGTTTGTGATCTTCTTCAGTACTTTCCCGGCCTCCATTGACGTGCTGATCGCTACAATCACCAATGAGTAAGATCAGATACTAGTACCACTGCGTTATTAGTTAATTGACTCTTAGGCATCGTACACTATTGTTACCAATCCATTCCATTTGTTACGAAATGCAGCTTCAGGATCCTGCCGTACGACCTGCGGCCCATCAGCGCGGTTGCGCTGCAGATCGACCAGAGCTTCCTGCCGCTCCTCCGACGTATGTTCTGTCTGTCTCTGATGGTTCATCAGCGACAGGTTTTAATTTACGAGCGAGTGAATACACACTCGGATCGTATCGTAGTATCGTATGGATCGCGCTGATGAAGCGTGTTTCTTTGCTTTGGTTCAGAGCTCCCCGGCGTGATGGCCGTGATCCCGGACAAGCTGTACAAGCCCCTCACCACGCATTCGTGGTACTTCCTCGGACTCGCTGACGGCTACGGCGAGATAACCCCCGCATGGTCGTCTACGAGGCTGGGTATGGACGCCATCATCGGCACCATCGACACAGGTAAGAATACTGATGATGGATCTAGTGCTCTGTTCTTCAGCGTGAATAAAGCACACAATTAACAGTAGGATGGATATGGAGTCTGTGTGTAAATCAAGAATCTAGAATCCTAACAAGGTCACTGATGCAGAACTGATTATCAAAGACGTCTAATAATATGTGGAGTTCATAGCTGTCTTACCTCCTGTAGGATTTTTTTTAAAAGATCTTGTAACAAGTATACGGAGCACTTGTACTTTACTTCATGTGAAGCTTCTTGTGACATTGTGTTCGCTGCATGCATGTACTGATCATGAGGAAGGCGTATGGCCGGAATCCCTTAGCTTCCAAAATGATACCATGCCAAACGTCTCTCCATTAGTTTGGCACGGCACCTGCGACAAAGGCAACGACACGAGCTTCAAATGCAACAGGTAATAACATTAACACGCGCCTGCAAGTGCAATGACTCGAACAAACAACTAGGCACAGGGTCCTCGTTCTCCGGCAGGCCGGGGCCAAAGCAAACACTTTGCTTGTGAAAAAGCTGACCGCTCGTACGCACACTAAACGCATGCAGGAAGCTGATCGGCGCTCGGTTCTTCAGCGAAGGCATCCAGGCGTCTGGCGCCCTGGGCGACGGCGACGGAGGCCAGCAGCAGCCGAGGCAGGCGGACCTGTCGTCGCCGCGGGACTACGTGGGGCACGGCTCGCACACGCTGTCCACGGCGGGCGGCTCGTTCGTCCCAAACGCCGGCGTGTTCGGCCACGGGAACGGGACGGCGGCGGGCGGCGCGCCAGGAGCGCGCGTGGCCTCGTACAAGGCGTGCTACGAGGCGGGGTGCTCCGGCATCGACATCCTGGCGGCCACGCTCGCGGCGGTGGCGGACGGCGTGCACGTCCTCTCCGTCTCCCTCGGCGCGCCGGCCGGCGACTACCTCACGGACCTGACCGCCATCGGCGCCTTCTTCGCCGTCCAGAGAGGGGTCACCGTCGTCTGCTCCGCCGGCAACTCCGGCCCGCAGCCGAGCTCGGCTACCAACCTCGCCCCGTGGATCCTCACGGTCGGTGCCAGCACCATGGACAGGGATTTCCCAGCTTATGTCAGCTTCAACGGCGACACCATCCGGGGACAAAGTCTCGCGGAGAGCACTCAGCCGTGTCCGATGATCAGCGGGGAGAAGGCCAACGCCGTGAACCAACCAACCGGCAACTCGTACGTAGTACCCATCTGATTCATAGCCTGCTAGCTGTTTAATTACTTTGTTGTTCGGATCAACGTACGTGTCTCGTGTATATGAACTGAACGTCTCCTGCAGGTCGCTGTGCTTGCCCGGCTCTCTGGATCCTGACAAGGTGAAGGGCAAGATTGTGGTGTGCGTCAGAGGGGTGAACGCCCGAATGGAGAAGGGGTTCGTGGTGAAACAGGCGGGCGGCGTCGGCATGGTCCTCTGCAACGACGCCAGCACCGGGGACACCGTCGTCGCCGACCCGCACGTCCTCCCGGCAGCTCACTGCTCCTTCTCGCAGTGCGCCCGGCTCTTCAGCTACCTCCAGCAGTCTAGTCGTACCAACGCAACGGGCTACATCAACGCGACGGGCGAGAGCTTCGGCGTCAAACCTGCGCCGAAGATTGCAGCGTTCTCGTCCCGGGGGCCAAACGCCATAACTCCACAGATCCTCAAGGTGAGCTCGATCATCGCATTGTTCAGCACCCAGATTATTTTTGTCCCATCCTGTGGTGACCACCAGTAGTAGTGTCGTCGCTGACATGCATGCATTTGTTGTTCGCTGCAGCCCGACATCATCGCGCCAGGCGTCAGCGTGATCGCCGCGTACAGCCGCGCGGTTTCACCGACGGAGCTCCCGTTCGACGACCGCCGTGTCCCCTACAACATAATGTCCGGCACCTCCATGGCGTGCCCCCACGTCTCCGGCGTCGTCGCCCTCCTCAAGACGATGCACCCAACCTGGAGCCCCTCCATGATCAAGTCGGCAATCATGACCACGGCCAACACCACGGCCAACGACGGCGAGCCGATCCAAGATGAGACCGGCGGCGCCGCCACGCCGTTCGACTACGGGTCTGGGCACGTGGACCCCGTCAAGGCGCTGGACCCCGGGCTGGTGTACGACACCACGGCGGCCGACTACACCAACTTCATCTGCTCACTGAAGCTCACTCAGAGCCCGATCACGAGCCTCCCGGTCGTCGACTCCCCGCCGCTCCTGAGCAACCTCTCCCAGCCTATCGTCGACCTCCTGCTCCCACTGTTCAACGCCGCCGGCGACCCGTCCAAGTGTAGCCAGGGCCCGTCGTCCGGCCGCCCGGAGGACCTGAACTACCCGTCCATCGCCGTGCCTTGCCTGCCGTCCCTGTCCGGCAGCGGCAGCGCCACGGTGAAGCGCCGCCTGAAGAACGTCGGCGGCGCGCCCAGCAAGTACAGGGTTACGGTGAAGGAGCCCGCGGGGGTCAAGGTCACCGTGGTGCCGAGCGAGCTGGACTTCGGGGTCGGAGAGGAGAAGGAGTTCACGGTGAAGCTGGACATGGACGTCAACGCCCCGCCGGCTAGTAACTACGTGTTCGGCAGTATTGTGTGGTCGGATGATGCGGGCGTGAACAACAAGGCCCATCACGTCCGGAGCCCCGTCGTGGTTAAGACGACCAAGTGCGGCTAGCGGACTAGCAGAGCACGAACGACGGTGTGTGCCACTGCCGTTGGCTCCAACCAAACATTTAAGGAGATACAGTAGGCAATAAAGATTATTATTTTGCTGTTTGCACAACTATAAAAGCATACGGCTAACTCTAAGCAACCCACTCACACACAAATATACTCACTCCATTCTAATTTATAAGTTGTTTGACTTTTTCAACTCTAAGGTTGATCACTCGCTTTATTTAAAAAATTTGCAAAAAAGAGTTAAATTTAACTTATTTTTGAAGAACTTTTATTAATAAAGCAGGTTATAACGAAAAAAATAATATTTTGCACAAACTTTAAAACAAGACGAGTGGTCAAACTTAGGATAAAAAAGTCAAACAACTTATAAATTGCGACGGATTGAGTAACACATTACTGATGAACTCACTACATGTCATCATAGCCAAGCTTATTCTAAAACAGTGATAAAGCAGTTCCGACTGTCCATGGCTAACCTCAGCCAAAGCTTGTCCAAAGCCCCTAAGGGCAGGGCCAACGCAGCCAGCAGCAGTCATATGCCTCAGGCTCCATGTAGACCAAGCGAAGTGCAAGCTATCGATCTCTCCAAAGGAAGTAGTAGTTCTTCTGCAGCTTTTTCACGCCCACCACTGTCTACTCTGCAGATTTTTGTGCATTTTTTCTCCTCCTGTTCTTTAGGCACACACCGCGAAATCTCCAACGCACGCTCCAGCAAATGCTTCACACTTTTGTCAGATGGAGCGAGCAACTCCTCTGCAGGAACCTCTGACCCTCTGGGAGGCTGTTGATGGGCGTGACATGGACCAAAGACATCGACGTGGAGGCTGGGGACGGCCTAACAAGCTATGACCTCTAGAGAAAAAGAACACAAGGTGTCATTATTGCCAAGCTTTGTTACAAGACCAAGACAAAAGCAGCTTCGACATTCACCATGGTGACACCTTCGAGAAGGACAAGATGCTGAGTGCCGCCTTCACTAGCATAAGAACCTTAAGCAAAGTTTCCTCAAAAGAACCCCACAAAATTAAGGGAGGCACCACAACAACATTTTCAAGGAAGAGAACATCACCCGGTGTGTCACTGTCGTTGGCTCTGGCTAGCACTAGCTGAGGCTTTCTCCAGCGTGTTCCACCTCAAACCTGTGGTGTCACCTTACACGTGCGCAGGCGTAACGTCAGAGACAAACATCGTCGCACACGGTCAGAGAATAACGCGTGCAACCGAGCACACCATGTTCCACGAATCCAAGTGAACTTGCATACCATCCACCACAACACATAGCTTGACCCGAGCTCATGGAGACATTGTAGGCACAAGGCATGCCCACAATAGTCTGCCATGGCAAGCCATGGCTGGAGAGCCCATTAGTAGCCACGAGTCGACAAGCACCACCACCATCAACGTAAGCCTAATCAACCACAACACTCCTATATTGTCGCCCTAGACCTACCGCTCGGTAGTCCCGCCCCGAATCATCGACATCATGGGCGGTCAACACCAACATAGAGTCGACCTGGACAGATCCTGGCATCGACACCCTGGATCTAACCGCTAGGCGCCAACACCAACATGAGAGAAAAGGGTGACGCCCTCCCTAACGAAAATCTGTTTACTCCCCACGAACAACACGACTCGTCCAAGCAACTGGCAAGATGAGAGGAGAGAGGCAGATGGTTGGTGACGCCACAACTAACAATATCTCGACATCAGATGTTACCGCCAGGGAGTGGAATAGCCCCCGCCTTAGCGATGCATACGACGGACACCCTCTATTGGGGATTTTGAGTTCGGACCAAAACTAAGCCCCGAACTTCGGCTTTTGTCGGCTCCGATCAACCATAACTTAAGTCTTGAAGACTCACGGAAACTTGACAGCGAAGTCGACTTCGCACATGGTGGGAAAGAAGAGAACCGAAGACAGCCGAGGAGGTAAAAGAGCAAGAGGGAAGCTCGGAGGAACCTCCGCTAGCAGGGCAAAGTCGAATCAAGGTGAATCTACACCAGGATAGTTGGTAAAGCGAGTGTTGCGTTGAGTCGTTCAGGCGAAGTGCAAAAGACGACTTCGCCCCGTATGTAAATATTAGAGTTGTAATAATCGTAGAGGGGTAAAACGGTCTTTTAGTGAAGGGTAGCGAAGACCAGACCCCTATAAATATCCTCCTCTGACATGTACAGTGACAGGGCAATAAAGTTACTTTACACGTGTGCGATTCTGCCATGTGGTTCTCTCATTACTCTGTTGTTGAAAGTTTTACCCAACACCCTCTCTCAAGGCAATTAGAGACCTTCGACAAATATGTTTTAATATATCATTCAATATCATGAATATTATCATTTTATATATTTGTTTTATGTTATTGATTAGCATAGAAAAAATTATAAAATTTGCGCACTTTTGATACTCAGGAAGTTGTCCCTGTCACATTCAATCTCTTGACTAATCTGAAATTGGAAATTGAGCTAGTGATCTCTTTTCTACTCTTAAAAATATTAACATGTTAATCGCAAATATTTGACACCTATTAAGATTTAAGATCATGTTTGGATCCATTAGCACTATACACAGATAATAGATGCTAATAGTTCATATGCACTTAAGCCTGAAAATTGATTTACAGGGGGCGTATTGTTAATAACCGATGATGGTTCATATATATAACATTATAAAGATTGCAATACAATACATTAGAATACAAAATACCATATATTTGACAAAAAAAACGCCATGTGCTCCTTTACGGTGACTTAATTAGCACAAGAATTAAATGTAGTCTCCTATTGCAACCAGAGTATTAGAGGGTGTGTGTGTGGCCTCTAGCCCTTTCCACCATCTTTATATACACCTTCAGCTCACCATTCAACCACCTCTTAGCGTTGGCTCCAAACACTCCTTCTAAAAATTACTAGCTATTAGATAGTTATTTTTTAGTGCTAATGGATTTGAATAAGCATAGTTATTTTTTAGTGCTAATGGATTTGAATAAGCCCTAAAAGCAGCGGTGTCTGTGACCGGCGACATCTTTCAACTCTCTGTGACGTTCTTGTGAACGATCTTGTTAGTGTAACCCAATGTTGAGTGCTTGAGGCCAGCGGTGTCCCGCTGTGTACTATGGGCAATAATGCTGCAAATAATTGTCATCATCTCTTAACGCCTAATCAAAGAGTAACCGTTCCAAAAGGAGCGAGGGCAGGCGGCCTGGCGGCCAGCGAAGCTACCACCACTTTGCAGTTGCGAGCCAGCGGGGCCAGAAGCACAGTAGGCGTCGCCCGCTGCTGCAGTTTTGTCCTGCCCGGGCCGCCGGTGGGCCCAGTCTCCGGCCCCTTTGTTCCCATGTTGACCGCACCCTCGAATCAACCGACTACCCTCCCGCCCCGCATCTCCGCCAGGTGGGCCTCGGCCTCTCCGACTCATCATTTGTTCTTTCGACTGCAGCCCATCTCTCCCAACCGCGTTCAGTTTTGATCTAGGACTAGGAGGAAGGGAACGCGGCGGGGGAGCCGCCATGGTGAAGGCCAGCGAGTACTACGACGTCCTGGAGATCAGCACTGACGCCTCCGTGGCCCAGATCAAGAAAGCCTATTACCTCAAGGTTCGTGCGTGGCTATCCCCCCCCCCCTCCCCTCCCCCGATCAACGGTTCCGGTTTCGTGATTTTGAATCTGTTGGCCTTGTTTCGGGTTTGTGAAGGCCAAGCTGGTGCACCCGGACAAGAATCCGGGCAACCCTGATGCCGCGCGCAAGTTTCAGGTACATGTTCATACTCTGCTCAAGTGCTGCTTCCTGCGGATTTTGCTACTTGCATTTGGGTGCAGCAGTGGGATAACAGTGGAATTGCTGTAGAATTTCTTCCGTCCTATTGGGAGATAATATAGCACTGTTGGGGGTCAAAACTCAAAGCCCACAAAGATTGTCACTATAGAATTGTGTTTTGCTTCCGATTGAGAATTCGCATCGGTGTTGCAGTAGTGCCCAAAAGCTAAACTGTAAACACGTACGGCATTGTCATAAAACTTGTTGAGTACAGGAATGATTTTCCCTTATCTCTTTGTGCAAAATCTGAATCAGTTGTCCTGTAGATGGTTAGCTTGCTACGAACACTGATTTGAATTGGTTGGTTACCTCTTACAAGGAACTAGGCGAAGCCTATCAGGTCCTAAGTGATCCGGTGAAAAAGGAGTCTTACGATAAGTATGGAAAGGAAGGACTTCCCCAGTAAGTTCTGAATTTATCTAAATCTATCCTATGTTCAAACACTAGTTTCTAAAGCACAGGATGCCACAAATGCTGTCAACTTTATTTTGGATACTGTACTACATTTACGTTATAGTACTACCATATCACTGACAGTTAGTCACTAACTTTATTGCAATGGTATTCCAGAGATAATATGATTGATCCAACCGCTGTCTTTGGAATGCTTTTCGGGAGCGACTATTTTGAAGATTATGTTGGCCAACTTGCACTAGCATCTGTTGCCTCAGTAGAGATTGAGGAAGAATCAACCGCACCTGAGGCAAGGTCAAGGATTCAAGAGAAGATAAAAGTATGCTACTCCTGTAATAAGTTGTCTTTCTAACACCAATCTCCTCTGACTCTAAAATTACCTACATGGACTTCATGGTCTAGAAAAATCTCCTCAGGCTTGGGAGTTGATGTTCTAAGTGTAGACCTTTATAATCTCATTGATTTTCAGGACGTGCAAACCAAAAGAGAGCAAATACTTACTCAAAGCCTAAAGGATCGTCTGCAACCATATGTTGATGGGAAGCAAGATGAGTTTGGTGATTGGGCAAATGCAGAAGCTCGGCGTTTGTCTCAAGCTGGTAATGTCTAAGAACCTCACTTTTCGTCTCCATATTCAGTCATTACTAGCTAGTATAGGCACTTCATTCGGCTTTGCTACTACACAGAGGCACTTCTTAATGCTATTTCCATATTCAGTCATTTACTTGCTAGTAGTGTTGGCACTTCATTCAACTGTGCTGCTACACAGAGACACTTCTTAATGCTATTTTCATGATGAGCGTAAACTGTTGAATTTCATTTCTTCATACCTGTGTTGCATTTAAAATACTTACTACCTCCAGATTCGACTATCGCAATGTGACATCCATAAGGTTCATTTGTGTCCGAACATTATAAATGTTTTATTTACTGATGTTTTTATGTGGTTTACTTATATAAATCTTTTTTTCAGCTTTTGGTGAGGCTATGCTTCACACTATTGGCTACATCTATGTTCGGCAAGCAGCAAGAGAACTTGGGAAAAGCAGACTGTATATGGGTGTACCTTTCATTGCTGAGTGGGTAAGGGACAAGGGCCACCACGTAAAATCACAGGTTAATGCTGCTGCAGGTAAATCCGAGGACAATAAGTCAATAACTACCCCTTTTTCTTGTTAATGATGGCCCGATTCTTCAGTGACTTGTATCCTCCTACTATAGGTGCAATTTCTCTGATACAGCTACAAGAAGGAATAAAAAAGATTGAAGAGGGTGACAACAAGGAAGAGCAGCTGATTAAGAGCATCGAAGAGAAAAAGGATGCAATGCTCAATTCTTTATGGAAAATTAATGTGGTCGATATTGAGTCAACACTTTCACGGGTCTGCCAAGCAGTAAGCACTTATTCGAATTGCTTCGTTTATATAAATTTATCATGCATGTATGTTTATATCTTCTTTAATATGAATATTCAAGTAGGAGAATGAAGTCTGGCACTCCATGTTTGATTTCTGTTTTCACCCTTTTCTCCAGGTTTTGAGAGAAAATGATATTCCCAGAGACATACTGAAGTCGAGAGCAAGAGGACTGAAAAAGCTAGGGACGATATTTCAAGTAAGTTTTCTTTAGTCTTTGAGTAATCCAGTTCCTTTGTCAGGGGCCAAGAAGATTTGATGAAAGCCTAAGGACGAGCACACAATAGTCTTTCGTCTCATCAGGAATGAAGTATGCTGCATCATTTCGTTTGAGTAAATTGCAAAATAAATACCAAGAATTAAATCCGTGTTAATGTATTGTCAGTACTAAGTAAGAATCAAATACTTACAGAATCCTTTCTCACTGAAATTATTCTATGCACCCACTTTCATGGCTCTTTGAAATGAGGCATAATTTGTTGTTTTTTTTTGAAATAACTGGAGAGGCCGTGGGGCCCCTACACGACCTATTCATCAAACAAATTAATGTCAATATAAATTAATTTGTGCCACGTTCATTTTCTTTTACCAATTAAAGCTATTCTTGTTGACAATTGGCTCTGTTCGCTAAATCTTAAAACTGCTTATTTTTCAGTTTTTTTACAGTATTTTCCTCTCACAAGAAATCAGCATTAGCGCTTATTTTCAGTGGTTTTCAGCTTCGGCGAACAAAGCCAATATTGCAGCAATTTCATAAACCCAGAACAAATTAAACTTAATTTTTTTTCCTTTGTTTGCTGAATGTACCTCTAGTGTCAGAAAACACATGTAGAAACTCTTTGAAAGGTCCTTCAGCTCCCTGCTGGGTCATATCAGTCTTTTATTTATTTTAATTTTTGGAACTAACCTTCCATGTTTCAGTTTGTTGTTTATATATCTCTCCTTCACCTTGCCCGCTATCCGAACTTCCGTTTTGTGGAAATAAACTTGCGTGGTTCTAAAGTTCAGTCAGCCTTCATTACACTAGATGCTTTCTTTCACTTATCAGCTGATCTTGTTTGCATCCCTTTGCTGTTAAATGCTACTTCCGTCGTGAGTAATTTCGTGTCATTCCAGTTTAACCAGGTAACGAAGTTGTAACGAGTAATTTATCCGTTGTGAAATCAGGGCGCAAAATCAAACTACCGTCGTGAAAACAGCCTGCGTGTCGAAGGTGACTCGGCAGAAGCCACACCGTCGCACTGACTCACAGCGTCAGCGTCACCGACGCACCGAGCGAGACTGAGCCCGAAAGCCGACCACTTGGAAGGAGACAAGCAATGCTGTTTGCAGAGATTTGTGTGCGGTATAACCGCAAGGTATTTCTACCTTTTTCAGTATCATGCCATACCGTATCGCTGTTCTGTACTGCAAATAGTTTTGTTTTGGTGGACAAAAAGTAGTAAATATTTGAAGTTGCAATGTGATACAAAATGATTTAAGCGCATGAACATGCACTTCGGATGTGGTTGCGATCCGATTCAGATCCTGATGGACCTTAAGAAACGAGAATGAAGAAGTGAAAGAATGAAAAAGTTCTAAACACTTTGGATTTTACAATGGGATTCTGCAATCTAATTATCTGTATAGATCCTATTATCTAAATCTGAAAAAAAACAATTCAAAAAACAAAAATCATCTTTTTTTAATTCAGAATTCAGACTTTAATCTGCTACACTATTGCCCTGTTTAGATCCACTGCAAATTACAATTGCAATTAGTCACATCAACATTACGGTACATGTATAGAACATTAAATGTAGACGAAATGTTTGTATGTTTGTACTTTTTGCATGTACATCACGAGACGAATCTTTTACCCTACTTGGACCATGATTAAATAAAAGTTGTCAAATACAAATAAATATGTTACAGTTTAGAATTACAACTGTAACTGCGATCTAAACAGGGCGCTGGACTTGCTACCTCGAACCTTGCAAAAAAGATAACGTATACTCCTTTTCATCCCCTGGAATCTTCAGAGCAAACCAACGTGGTTACGTGGCACGCCCGTGACACGCGCCCTCCTCTCGTCATGCGTTGCGTCCCTACGTGGCTGCATGCATGCGTGTCCTCCTGCGCATGCCGTCCCTATCGCCCCGTTCCCGGTACATATAGAGACGCGAGCGCATTGGTTCCGCTTCCATTCCTATCCGCTACAGCTACCAGACGACGCTCACCGTCACCGGCACGCCTGACACGCTCAGCAAGAGCCAAAAGAGGGCAGGCAAGCAATGGCGGAGTACCAGGGGGAGTACGGGCACCCGTACCCGCGCGTCGACCAGTACGGGAACCCCGTGCCGCCGGTGGACCACTACGGCAACCCCATCCCGCGGGAGCCGGCGCCGCCGGAGTCCGGTTTGTTGGGCGGCACCACAGCTCCCTCCTACGGTTCTGGGCACGCGGCGGCGCCTGCTGTCGAGTACGGTGCCGGCGCAGGGTATCCACACGACGACGGCGGCGGCATGGGCAGCGGCGTCGTGACCGCTCCGGCCGGCGTTGGCGTCGTCGCACCAGGCGAGACGACGGCGCTCGCGTACGAGGGCATGGTCGGTGGCGCTGGCGGCGGCCACCTGGAGCCGACCAGAGCGGAGGAGGAGCACACGTTTGGCCCGGGCGCGCAGCTCCAGCAGACCAAGGAAGAGGAGCACACCACACTCGGCGAGAAGCTGAGGCGCTCCGGCAGCTCCAGCTCCAGCTCCTCCGAGGATGACGGGCAAGGCGGGCGCCGGAAGAAGAAGAGCATCAAGGAGAAGATAAAGGAGAAGCTCCCAGGCAGCCACAAGCACGAGGACCAGAAGCCTGGGCACGGGGCGCCGCCGACGACGGGGACGGGGACGGGGACGCATGCAGCGGGGACGCACGAGAAGAAGGGCTTCATGGAGAAGATCAAGGAGAAGCTGCCGGGACACCACCACCACTGAGCGTGCACCTCGGTTGAGAGCACTTTGTGGACTTGAGGGGTCTGTGAATATAATAATCACGTGTCCCGTGCACACGTCGCTGTGTATATTGTGTACGACTTCGGTATTACCTGGTCATGCCCATGCGTGCATTGGTGTGCTCCGCAGTGCGCGCTAGTAGGATTTGGGTTCTAGTGGCTATACATATACTTTCTTCGTTTAGGTTTGCCTCAGAGTTATGTAATTGTGTTGGGCTCGTGTTTTTGTCTCTGTAATTGCGACTGTCAATTAGTTTTATATCTCGTATGAAATATGGATTTTGCTTGCATTGCACCAAAGCGCCGCTTGCCTGAGCAGAGTAATTAGAGGCTGCAAACTTCTTCTTCTCCTCTCTCTCTCTCTCTCTCTCTCTCTCTCTCTCTTTTTTGCGAACGTAGAGGCTGCAAACTTGAGAGGCTAGTGTCCGACGGCACCGAAGCTGGATGGGCCTTCGGTACCACGATTGGGCTGGCGGATGGGGGTACTGCCCTGCGGGCTGTGGTAGAGCGTGAGAACATCGCGGCCCGGAGGCGGCAACAGCGGCGTGTGCGGCTGCTTCGCTGGTAGGTCGTAGCGGTTGATCCGCGCGTGTACATATCCCCATCGCGAGGCACTAGCAGTAGCAGCGAGAGCTGTTGCTGCTGTACAGCCTGTTATGAACAAACTTTGGAAGGAAGAAAGAGCAATAGAAATGCTATGATAACTGGCTATCTAGATTCTATGATTCGCTATCAGAGTTATTGTGTTCTGTTTTTGGATGCGCCCACCGTCCCGCCCTCGCGGCTTATATAGCCGCTACGCTGATACAAGCTTACAGCTGTCAGTTATCGAACCGACAACAGCCGAATACACGTGCACAAGGCACAAGGCCGCCGCCCTGGAAGATCCGTTACACTTCCTCTTCGCTTGAAAACCAGCTTGTCCTCAAGCTTCCTTGTGTGCTTTCCACATCTGAATGTCCGCAGGAGCTTCCCAGGTTGTCAGCGCCTCTGGCATAGAAGACCATTTGACCAGAACCTGCTTGATGGTGTTGCCTCCTTTCCTGATCAATCTGTTGGCCAGTACTCTTTCAGGTAGTGCTTTCAGCACCTCTGCATTGTCCACTGAGGACAGATCATCAGATACGACTTCAGCTCGTGGTACTTGTTTCTTGAGCTGGGAGACATGTAGCACCGGATGAATCTTGCTCCCTTCTGGTAGCTTCAACCTGTAAGCCACGACGGCACCAATCTTCTCCAAAACCTGAAAAGGTCCATAGTAGCGAAAGGATAGCTTTTTGTTAGTTCGAGATGCCACTGATGTCTGCACATATGGCTGCAGTTTCGTGTACACCATCTCTCCAGGCTTAAATGTGCGCTCGCTACGGTTCTTGTCTGCCTGATTCTTCATTCTCTGTTGGGCTCTTTCAAGCTGCAGTTGAACCACTCGAGTGAGAAGATTACGTTCAGTTAACCACTGTTCTAAATCCGGCACAGAACAGAGCTCCATATTTGCAATGCCAAAATGCCTTGGACTGTGTCCATACAACACCTAAAAGGGGGTATGTCCCAGAGCTGAATGATATGTAGTGTTATGCCAAAATTCTGCCACCGACAACCACTTGCTCCACTGCTTGGGACAAGAATGCACTGTGCAGCGCAGAAAACCTTCCAAACACTGATTTAGCCTTTCGGTCTGTCCATCCGTTTGCGGATGATAGGCTGAGCTCATCAGTAGTTTTGTGTCTGTGAGCTTGAACAGCTGTTGCCAAACATTACTTGTGAACACAGGATCCCGATATGAGATCAGAGCTTGAGGAAGACCATGAAGCTTATATACATTGTCCAAATATACTTTGGCAATTTGTAAAGCAGTGAATGGATGATGCAGGGCAATAAAGTGACCATACTTACTAAATTTGTCGATCACGACTAAGATAGCATTGAACTGATCAGACTTAGGCAACCCTTCCACAAAGTCCAGACTGACAATCTGCCATGCTTGATTAGGAACAGGTAATGGTTGCAACAGTCCTGGGGTTTTGATATGTTCAGACTTAGCTTGTTGACAGATTTGACACTGCTGAACAAATGTTTGAACAATATCTTTCATGTGTGGCCAGGCAAATAGAGCTTTGATCTTGCTATATGTAGCTTGCACCCCTGAATATCCACCGGTGGCACTATTATGGACAGCCTCCAGGATATGCTGCTGAGCCAGTTCATTGTGGCCTACCCAGACTCTCCCTTTAAGTCTGATAACCCCATCCGTCAAAGTGTATCTCCTTGTATTGGAACCTAAAATACTGAGTTCAGTAAACAATTCCTTCTCTGCAGAATTATCCATGTAACCCTCCTGTAGCTTTTGAATCCAGGTAGGGACACACTTTGAAATAGCTAACACCTCAGTTGCTGTTTCACAACGAGACAAAGCATCAGCAGCAGCATTATTAATCCTCTTCTTATACTGGATTGTGTAATGCAAATCCATCAACTTGACCAAGGCTTTATGTTGTAACTTGGAGGTTACTCTTTGCTCTGTTATGTGCAACAAGCTCTTATGGTCTGTGCGTATCAAAAACTTCCCATGTTGAAAGTAAGGTCTCCACCTATCAACTGCCATTAGGATGGCCAAACACTCCTCATAAACTGAAAGGGTCTGGTTTCTGGGACAAAGATGCTTGCTGAGATATGCAATCGGATGCTGGTCTTGCATGAGAACAGCCCCAATACCAAAGTCACAAGCATTGGTCTCGAGAACAAACTGCTTTGAGAAATTAGGCACTGCCAGGACTGGGGCTTGCACTAGTTTCTGCTTTAGCACTTGAAAAGCTTGTTCAGTGTCCTCAGTCCAACGAAAGGTTTGATTCTTTTTTAATAATGCTGTCAGAGGTCGGCTAATGATCCTATAGTGCTGGATAAAACGTCTATAGTAGCCTGTCAAACCCAGAAATCCCCTAAGTTGCCTGACATTCATTGGAGTTGGCCATTGTGACACTGCTTGAATCTTGGTTGGGTCGGTTGCCACGCCTTTGTCAGAGATTACATGACCCAGGTATTCAACTGAAGTCTGAGCAAAGAAACATTTACTGCGTTTAATGAAAAACTGATTAGCCTGTAGAATCTCAAAGGCCTTCCTGAGCAAAATGACATGTTTCTCTATGGTCTTACTGTAAATCATAATATCATCCATGAAGACCAACACACCATGCCCGAGAAGGTCACCAAACAGTGTATTCATCAAACTTTGGAACGTAGCTGGAGCGTTAGTCAATCCAAAGGGCATGACTAGGAACTCATAAAGACCCTGGTGTGTTCTAAAGGCTGTCTTATACTCCTCCCCAATTGCCATCCGAATTTGATGGTAACCTGCCCGGAAATCTAACTTTGTGAACACTTGAGCTCCACTGAGTTCATCGAGCAGCTCTTCGACCACTGGCATGGGATGCTTATGTTTAATAGTCATGGCATTCAATACCCGATAATCGACACAGAAGCGCTATGTGCCATCCTTCTTACGAACAAGAAGTACTGGAGAGGCAAATGCACTGACACTTGGCCGAACCACCCCATTCTGCAGCATTTCCTTCACTTGAGTCTCAATTTCTTCCTTTTGAATGGATGAGTAATGATATGGTCGGGTGCGAACTGGTTGTGCACCAGGCATCAAATTGATGTGATGATCAGCCGATCTCTGCGGTGGTAACTCAGTTGGCACGGCAAACAAGTGCTCATACTCCTGTATCAAAGATTGTACCGCACCCGGTATGTCTGTCCCGATAGTCTGTTCCATAGCACAGATACACTATAGCTCGTCCAACAACAGCTCCACTGGAAGAGCACTGTCTAGCTGAATACAATAAGCAATACCACCATTCTTCACTAGACCTTTCAGTTTTTTACTGGAGATGCTCTCACATTGTTGCAGTTGGTCAGTGACACCCTTTAGCTGGACCACCTTATTGTGATGCGTGATCCGCATCTCTTTTGTCTTGTAATCCACCAACACTGGGCTAACAGATTCCAGCCAGTCTTCCCCAACAATCATGTCATAGCACCGGAGAGCTAGAACTCGGGCATCCGACTGAAAATGATGTCCTTATAACCACCAATGTAGTCCTTGGACCTGCTTGGTGAATTGCAATTGCCCACCATCGGCTGCCTTGAAGTAGGCCGAGGGACAGTCCTGGAGTGGCAGATTGAGTGCTGCGACTAACTTATCACTGATGAATGTGCCAATACTGCCAGAATCTACTAGAATCAAGACTTACAGCTTCCCAATGTGAGCAAGCAGTTTCAAATTCTGGCGTCGCCGAGGCATTTCATGATCTGTCGGTGTTTGAACAACCATCACCACCTCATCCGATTGCAGAGACTCAGACATAGGGCCATCAACTTCACTGGATGTGTGACATTCCAAAGCATCCCATAACTCTTCAAGCACATGAAGCGAAATCTAATCTGGACAAGTGTGGTTGGCACCCTATTTTTCACCACATTTGTAATATAATCCATTCTTCCTGCGATATTGCTTCAAGGAGGCCCACTTCTCACTGTCAGCCTTTGGTGCCTTCCCTGATGAATTCTTGTCTGAATTGGACTTGTCTGAGCCTTTACTGAACCCTTTAGCAGCCCCTTTTGGTTTCAGGTTCTGTAACTCTTCCTCTTGGAGAGTGGCCAGGTTGATAGCAGTGATCAAATCTCATGGCCGATGGAGAATGATAGCTGAACGAATCTCCTCCTTCAATCCCGACTGAAACTTGATCACAAAATATACATCATCATAAGCAGGATTGTAGAGCAAAATGCCATGAGCAAGGCGCTGAAACTGAGTCGCATACTCCTGGACTGATGTGGATTGCCGAAGATACTCAAGCTGTCTGTTGACACCAGAAGTGGCAACAGATATACCGTAAGCATACGGTAGTCAATGTAGCCTTCACTGAGAGCATTCCAGGTATCATATTTTCCACGAGGAACGTGAAGTGAACTAACTAGGTCTATGGCCATCAGATGGTGATCAAAGGGTTTAGGATATAGGTATAGAGAGGTCCCTATGTAGCAAGAGATATCTGGTCTTGATATTCTAAGTATACCTCCTCCCTTTACAAGAGGCGATAGGCGAAACAGTAGGAAATATAACTCCTACCCGAGGCGGCTATGCTATTGTATTGATGCCCTGCTGTTTTAATAACTTATCTTACATACTTGGTGGGATACTAAGACCAGACAAGGCTGTCACTACTTGCTGGCACCCACAAACAATTCGTACGACAAGCGACCTACACTGGTAAGAGATAGTATAGACACCACGTCTACACTACACTTACTACTCTAATCTTAGCTAGAGACTAGAGTACTTCACTAAGTAAAGCAATATACAGGTAAAACAAGTATATAATTATAGTACCAGAACTAGAATATCAAATACTAGAAGGACTCAGATGTAAAACTTACTAGAAGCTTGCATCTGCTGAGGTACACCTTAGAGAAGACACCCGACAGACCCGGGACTTTCTCCTGAAGAGTTCCCTCACTCTCTTCTCTCTTATTCTAACACTAAAGCTACTAGAGTAGTCTTTCTTCCTATGATACACTTTATACTTGATGTTTAGAGTGAAGAACTATGGGGTATTTATAGG
The DNA here is from genome assembly GCA_038502445.1 of Eremochloa ophiuroides. NCBI lineage: Eukaryota > Viridiplantae > Streptophyta > Magnoliopsida > Poales > Poaceae > Eremochloa > Eremochloa ophiuroides. The sequence continues at coordinate 63,141,847 of JAHLJS010000006.1, forward strand.
GGTTTGAAGAGGAGTGCCATGTCATCAATCCATGTGCCTTTCCATCTCAACCCTTGGATCCACTGACCTTGAACCGACTTGATTTGGACGTTCTGGATTCACCACGTTGCCTATCTTCATGCCTGGAGTCGGTGGATGGAATTTGGGCACCAAGGGGGTCGGCTGACCCTCCTATGGTAGGTGGGTCCTACTAGCTTGCTCCCCACATGTCATAGAGTGTTGCCCATGTGTTGGTTATTCCGTTGTCACGTCGGTTTCTTTGTTGCGGGCCCACGAATCCATGTGCTTTGCTCTTCCACCGTTGATTGAAGGTATACTTGTGATCCAAAGGTAGAAATGGACTGTAGGAGAGGTGTACTAGATCGTGCCATGCCAGCAGAGCCAGCAGGGCTCCATGCATGGGTCGGCCGACCCATGGCATGGCCCCACTTGAGCTTAGCTCTCTCTCACATAACTCCATTGCTTGGTGCTTGAAGGTGGTGTGCTAGGGCCACTTGATCCTGGAGCCAATAGATTGATGATTGTGACATCACCTTGCCACTTTGTCATAGTTTGATTTGCATTATATCTTCATCTTGGGCTCCTGAATTCTGGAATTACCTGTTTTGAGTACCTACAAGCAAATACTGACATGTACATGTGGAACCAAGTTATTTGTACCTAAGTCACTATGTGTTTGCTTGTTTCTTTTCCAAAGAGAGTGTTTCGTTGACGGTTATGACGGTAGAAAACATGGTATAATTACCGTCAACAAGACCTCCCACACTTAAGTCTTTGCTCGTCCTCGAGTAAAGGTTAGAAAGAAGGGTTGAAAAGATTAAGACATATCCAAGATAGTGGTGAACAAAGTTTTCATTCAGAACATAGCTTATACCAGTGGGTTATGTGGCATTGTCTAGCATATATCCTTGAGATGTTGAGAAATGGAACAACTCTTAAGGCAAAGTCATCTCATCTTTTTATCTTTTCAGTGCTTAGAATTGTTGATAATGGTTTTAAAAAGAAAGCACATAGTTTATTCTTACTCCTCAAATAGTACTCTCAAGTTACTCAATTGTATTTGATTCCTTACCAAGGCATAATCTTGAGGATGCCTTCTTTATTTTATCCTACATCTATAAGGCTTATGTGTAGTTCAGGTAGGGATAAACATGACAAGCATACTTACATTGCTTATATTGTAAAGTCAAAGAAAGGATCCAAAGAGAAAAGTATCATAAACCTAGATCAAGATGTGTAAGTGTGTGGAATATGATGAAAACTAATGCTCCTTTATTTGTATGATCTCTCTTTACTTTATTACCCTTTTTGAGACATGGCTATTATTTTTATGAGCTTAGACTTGCTCATATTTTATTTTTCTTTTCTATGGACTTTCACATGTCCATTTTTTATAGCCCTTGTCTCTTCTATTATACCAATGAGAGAGATATTCTATGACATTAAACTATGGAGCGTTTAGTTGGTGGAAATGAATGATATGTGATTGCGTACATCCAGTGTAGAAGAAGCATAGATATGTGGTGTGTGCGTGATCTTGATCTTTGAACTATGACATAGTTCTCAACAAGGGTCAACAAGATTTGACCAACTCAAAGCAATTGCAAATAGCATGACTAGAAGGTGTTTTGAATATGGTGATCATATATGGCTTTGGTAGAAATTTCCTTACTATTGAGGTGTAAGTGACACTATGGTTTTATGACATTTTCAAAAATAAACTTCTAAGTATTTTGAATAGAAAAAGTGTAAGTCATGTGCCAAGAATTATATCACATTTATCAACATCTTAGTCAATATGATTTCCTGTCAAGATATTTACCCACAAGCATAGGCATATGTAAGAATTAAACTTTGTGTCACCCCTAATCTTCAAATGACATAAATTTTATCTCTTTTTATTTTGGGATGCAAGAATTCAAATTTTTATTTTCATTTTTATTGAAGGATAAAGAACTAAATTGAGGAAATGCTTGATTCGAGAAGAAGGAAGAGTGCAAACCAGCCAGGAAGCATGTTCTCGACGCAGGGAAGCTGGCTGGTGGGTCCAGGCCCCATAGGTGGGGTTGGTCGACCCTACCAAAGGGTCCTGATCCCCTCCGTTTGAATCTCCTCACCTCAAAATGTATTCCTGCACAAGTGTTTTACAGTTGGACGTCATTTTGTGGGTTGGCCGACCCATGTTTTGTGACGTTTCACACCTGTTCCGATCCAGCAGAAGTTCCGTGCATCGTGTCATGTTCGAAATCACACAGAGAGCTGTTAGAGGGGTCGCTCGACCCCCCCACACTTGGTTCTTTTTGTCTGGTAACACAGGGACAGCGAAAAATGTCAAGTGCAGGTGTTCTGCTGGTGGCAACACACCAGCAGAACTCAAAAGCATTTTTATTCAACTCACTAATATTATTGTAGGCACAATTACAATGGTGAAATCAAAATTTAAAAAGAGAAATCTAGCTAGTGCCTACTTTATTCTAAATCAATCCTAATCTAAGGAGAAGGTGGAGCTAGGATGTCCTCTTGGCCTATAGCAGTGGCCATGCGCTTGTGCTTTGCATTAGTGCTAATGCGAAGCGCGTGAAAATTGTCCTCCATGTCTAATTATGCCATCCTCAACTCCAACACCGTTTCCTCTAATGTATTATTTCTTTTCCTAAGGGTGGCTACAATTTTGAGGACCTTCTCCATATCGCTCTTCTCTTTCCGATCATCTTCAAATTGGCCTGGTGGGCCATTGATCGGGGGCGCATCCATCTTCCGCCGGATGTTTGAAGGAGAGTTAGAGTCAAGTGACTCCCTCAGCTGCTTCCTTTCATCCGAAGTGAGAGGAGGGACGAACACCTTACCTACACCTAGCCCACCGTCAACGATCTTGCGATTCTTGAACATAGTGGACGTGGACGGGGTGTAGGAGCTGATGCTCTTCGACGAATCCGAGAAGATGGAATTGGGGCGCTGCTCTGGCACCTCCGGAGCCTTCCCTTTCAATGCCAATTGGCCTGTGGTAGGCCTTATTGGCGTAGTGGATCGAACAGGGGGTTTTCTAAGATCCCGTCACGGAGTGAGAGATCTCGGCGAGGAAATGGACCGAGGGGAAGGCCTGTGGGTGGTCGGCCGACCCCTCCTTGGGTCGGGCGACTCCGGCCTTGCTCCCGGTGGCCCTCCGGTTGGCGGCAGAAAGTTCAGAGGCTCGACCTCCAGCACGTCGACGGCCATCGCTCTCTCTAGGCTCTCGGTCAATGACCTATGGGGCTTGGAAGTTCCTTCTCCAGTGGGAACAATGGCATTCTTGCTGGTGGGGGCCATGGTGGATCTCACTAATGGCTCAAGGTGGAAGGAGACTGCTGGAAGTGTGAGAGATGGAGGTGGAAGGAAGAAGAAGGGGTTAAGAAGACATGTGCCAACGTTCTCTTCCTCCAAATTCACGAGGGAGCATCGGGGGAATGTTGGCACAACGTTCTGGAGTGGCTAGGTCGCAACAGGGGGTTTTGGATGGGTCGGGCGACCCCCAAAAATGGGTCACCTGACCACGAAAACTTCCACACGTGCTCCCCAAATGCCGACCCATACTTCTTGCCCAAGTTTTTGTCATGTCACCTACAAGTCTTCCTGAACGTTGTCTCAATTTTCAAAATTTCGAATCGTGCCAGGTGTGGGTCGCCCGACCTGGGTTTGGATGTCCCAGCGCGACAAAATTCTATGTTTCTGAAAATTGTATGACTTGGCCTAATTTTGGTCCCAAGTGGTCACCGAATTTTGGCGGTCCACTTCTAATTGGGGGGTTTTGGGGACCCAAGGTGTTGAAAGGAAAGATTTCTAGTTAATTGAAACCTATCTAATGTTCAAGCTGTACTAAAAATGAAAAAGAAAGTAAGACATGTTGATTTTAATCATGTTAATGCATTATCAGAGATAAATTCTACCATGTCAATTTCTTCTTCTAGTGGTGCATGTTCATGAAAAACTTTAAGACGATGACCATTTACGTTAAAGATGTTTCCGTTGTCGTCTTGAAGCGTGACGGCTCCATGCATTGCTGCATTGATTACCAGGTATGGTCCTTCCCATTTGTTCCGTAGCTTTCCATGGCCAAATAGCTTGACCCTTGAGTTGAACATGAGGACTTTGTCTCCAGGATGAAATTCCTTGGGCTTGATCCTCTTGTCATGATAGCTTTTGGTTCTCTCTTTATAGATCCTGGCATTGTGATAGACTTTCTCTCTCCATTCCTCAAGTTCAGAGATCTGCATTTTTTTATTTCTTCCAGCAGAGCGTAAATCCATATTCCATTATTTGATTGCCCAGTGTGCTCTGTGCTCTAGCTCTACCGGCAGATGGCATGTCTTCCCGTATACAAGTTGGTATGGTGACATACCAATCGGGGTCTTATATGCGGTCCTGTATGCCCAGAGTGCATCCGGTAGTTTGCTCTTCCAAGCTGTCCCCATCTCATTGACTGTTTATTGTAGGATGTTCTTGATTTGCTTATTGGACGTCTCCGCTTGGCCACTTGTCTTGGGATGGTATAGTTATGCTTTATTCCCATGTCAGCCAGGAAACGTCGGAAACTTCTGTCTATGAAGTGAGATCCTCCATCACTTATGACTAGTCTTGTAGTGCCAAATCTTGGGAATATGATTTCTTTAAACATCCTTTTTGAATGTGAAGCGTCTGCGGTTGTGCAAGGCATTGCTTCCACCCATTTGGACACATAATCCATTGCCACCAAGATGTACTCACAACCTTGAGACTTGGGGAATGGACCCATGTAGTCAATTCCCTATGCATCAAATAACTATACTTGAAGGTTGTTTGTAAGTGGCATTGCATCTCGGGTGTTGATATTTCCATGTTTCTGGCATCTTGCACACCTCTTCAATACTCTTGTGCATCTTTGTACATGGTAGGCCAAAAGAATCCACTTTGCCATATCTTTGCGTGGGTTCTGAATGCCCCATAATGGCCTCCATACTCTACTCCATGGCATTTCTCAATGATCTTGATTGCTTCATTCATTGGCATGCATCTCCTCAACATTCCATTATTACAGACTCTGTACAGGTATGGCTTATCCCATGGGTGGACCTTACTCTCTTGGATGAGCTTCTTCTTGTCTGCTCCCGGTGGCACATAACCTGTGACCATGAAGTTGACAATGTTTGCATACCAGGGTGGGAGTCTGTAACCTTGAGGAGCATGTCGTCTCGCAGGAAGTCGTCAATGGGCAGATCTTGTTTGTCTTTGAATTGCATTCTAGACAAATGATCGGCTACAGAGTTTTCTACTCCATTTTTATCTTTTATTTCAAGATCAAATTCTTGGAGCAGTAATATCCTTCTTATTAGTCTTGGTTTAGCATCTTTATTAGTGAGCAAGTACTTTAAAGCAGCATGGTCAGTGTAAATAATGACCTTGGCTCCAACTAAATAAGATCTAAATTTATCTATAGCAAAAACCACAGCCAATAGTTTTTTTTCAGTTGTTGCATAATTCAATTGTGGCCTAGTTAAGGTTTTGCTAGCATATGAGATTGCATGATGTTTCTTATCCTTGGTCTTATAACAGAACCACCTAAATCATGTGGCCCACAGGCACCTGACGTGGCCAGTACTGACCACTGGCAGCTGGGCCCGTGTTCCAAATGACCTAGGCGGCCTTGTCGGGTTACATCAGCACCCGTTTCTCCGACAAGATCGCATTACGAAGCCATTACAGAATTACAACATTTCATAATAAAATACATCAGAGTAAAAGTGTGGAAAGGTTACATAGTACTTAGATTACAAAACGGTTGTCCAAATAGAATTTAAATGCGGTTATTACAAACCATAGATAAGTGGCAGTAGCAGTGGAATAACCAAATACATATAACTAGGTAAACATAACATGAACCCTGCCCAAGGGTCTTGCTTCACTCATCATCACTTCCTTCCTGAACAATGGTCACGCAGCAGGGGGCAAGACACACCTGCTGCGGTGGTTCTCCTGCAACAAGGGTGTAACAGAACCGCCTAAATTACATGGCCCACAGGCGACTGTCATTATCATTAATGACTCCGACAGCCGGGCCCATGTTCCATATAACCTAGACCGATCTGTCGGGCTACATCAGCGCCCAATTTCTTCCGCAGGATCACATTGCGAATACATTACAAGATTACAACATTTCACAGTAAAATACATCAGAGTACAGGAGCGGAATATTACATAACTTTATGTTGCAAACCAGTTGTCCAAATAGAGTTCCAGTATGATTATTACAATCCATAAGTAGTGGCAGTAGCAGTTGAATAATTATACAACATTATACATGAGGTAACTCGAACCCTGCCCACAGGTTCCACTTCACTCTTCCTCGCTACCCTCCTGGATGATGGTCATACAGCACGGAGCAAAACAGACATCTGAAGGCGGATCTCCTGCAGCAAGGGTTAACAAACCCTGAGTACTAGGGGTACTCCGCAAGACTTACCCGACTAAAGGTGTAAGATGAGACTCAGGAATGCAGGGTCATAGGTGAGGCTAGCAGGAGGTAAAAGATTTGCAGAAAAGCATCACTATCCAATTTTATTTCATCATTATCATCATCATATATCTATAGTTCCAATATCCAAACTCATAGATCGTCATTTTTCCACTTACTTCCTTTATTCAGAAAACACCTAGTTGAGAACCACTTTTCGGGGTAGGGAAGTGGATTGAGTCTCCATTGACCGAGGAGCACGTCGATTCGAATCCAGAAAGTATACCCAGCTGGGGATTCTAACCACACTGCATATGCAGCACGCCGGCATATATATACCAACCTATCATCTAGGTCTTTCTATCCCGGAACCGGTCCTGCGCCACCCGGGAGCACAGTACTCCACTCGTCTCCAGGCACGACGGCCACGTGGGTACAAGCTACTCCCGCCATCTCTCCACTCCCAGTGCGTGGTTGTCGGTTCCAGCAATAGAGCCACCTGACTCTAGGCTTTCCACAAAGGTATGTGGCTAGGCTGTTCATCTCGATCCAGCACGCCTACAACGAACGGTCCCTATAGTTTTGAAAACCGTGTCTGCCGGTGAGAAGTCATGGGAAACGCCGTCCCACGAGCACGTCAGCCGAGCGAAACACCTTACAGTGATATCGACCAGCTTTGAACTATTCCGAAGGTGATCGTGCATTGGGACTCTAACGCAAATACACATCGACCAACGGATCACAAGTTCTCCACTAATCATAAAGTATGTATACATTCATAGCACAGAAAATAGTTTTTTTTTATAAAATTCTAATTTTTATTAAGCATGCCTAAGCATTTTTGTTTAAACCATTTCATTTAAATCAGGTTTCAGGATAATTATTTGGGACAATGCATCTGGATAGGTAACAATCAACTCCTATCAACTTAATGCAATAGAGTGACTCGAATTATAAAGAATTTCACAACAGAGGGTTAATGCACCGGGGCTTGCCTTGGAGTGAAAAGAGGGTCGGGTTGGGATCGGTCCCGCAGATGTCGAAACCCTGGATCACCTCCGGAGCTGTCTCCTCAGCAGTGGCCTCGACTTTCACTTCCTCGCTTCCGGTCACTACACGTGTGCAATGATACATGCTTAACATGATGCAACAGTCTTTATAGGAATGCAATAATCAATGATTAACATCTTGAGTACAACTTTCCTTCACGGAAAAGTTGTAAACGGAGATCAAAAATTATACAGCAATTATTAAAGAGATGATTTAGCAGTCATGGAAAGCCGTTGCACGACTTTTACGACTTTGACCTTACACTAACATCTTTTATTGCCAAGGATCATATAGGGGTGGATCCTTGAGCTTCAATCAATCCAAAATCCACACAAAACCCTAAATCCATTTCTTCCACTCATTTTATTTATTTTTCCTAATTTCACATATATTTACTAACTGACCAAACTAATTCCAATTGTGACCAAATTTCACCAACAGCTAGATTTCATCATTAAACAGAGCCACAATTAATTTCATGATTTTTGGAGTTACCTATAATTTATTAAAAATCAACAAAGTTGCATTATCCATTTATTTGGCTGATTTTTACCCCTAACAGAAAAGGTCTAAAATGAACATATGATATTTTTATTAAATTCTATACATCACAGAGAGCTACCACAAAATTTTTCATGATTTTTCAGGCCACAGATTAATTCCTATGAAATTGACAAACATCAGCACTATTCATAGAAATAAATTTGAAAAAGGCTATTGAAAATCGCTGGAAAATGGGAAAAGTGAAACCGGCCCGAGGCGGCCCACACAACCGGCTCGGCCCGGCCACTCGCCCCCGCCGCGCTGCCCGCGCCCGCACCCGAACTGGGCCGGCCCACTACCACGCGCGTCGTCTCCCGCGCGCACGCGGCCCGCGCCTGCGCGAGCTGAGGCGCTGACAGGCAGGCCCCGCCTGTCAGCTCCTCCTCCTACCTCCCGCCAGCTCGCGCACGCACCGGCACGCGGCGGTCCGCCACGGGTATCGCCGCCGGCGACTTCAACAGCGAAACTGACCGCGTCAGTCCACGCCCTAGAGCTAAGGGAACACCCAGGCATGCTCAGCTCCTACCCTAATCGCCTACGACGAGCCGAAGCTCGCCCATGGCGGACGCGCAGCCCGGCGGATCTACGCCGCCCACGCCGGACCCGCGAGGTAATAACAGAGGGGTTGGGGAGGGTCATCAGCTCACCACGGGTCTTGGTGACAAGGTGGTGAAGGCAGAGGTGGCCCGAAGGGACGAGCTTGACGGTGACCGCAACGGCGGCGGCGTGCTCCGACGGTAACTCCCCCGTTCCGGCGACACTGGACCACCACAGAGCATACGGTCGCAAGCATGAGAAACTACAGGCTACATGGAGCCTCGGACACAAGCTAAGGATCCCCAGAACTCACCTAATCGGTCTCGACACCGCACGCGGCTCGCGGTGGCGCTCCGGGCACCCGCAGCGACGGCGACGAGTACACCGGCACCCTCGAGCCACTACAGCTTCCACCAGTGGGCTCGGGAGGTGCGCAAGAGAGTTGGCTAGATGCTCACGGGATGGAAAGAGTGATGGTGGTGCAGTGCGGGCGAATTTTGCCGGCGAACCGAGCGAACTCCGGCGAGCCGGGAAACGGGAAAAGAAGAAGGCGGCCGCTCGTCGTAATTATAGGGCAGAGGACGAGAGGGAGAGGGAGAAAAGGCGTCAACGGCCCGTATTTGAGCAACGTGGGAGCAGGGACGGGCGTGGCCGACCGACGGCGACGCGCCCACGCCGGCGACGCGCGAACAGCGCGAGGAGGACAGTGCCCATCCCGGGTTACTGTAGCTCAACCACTCCCATTTTTGTTTTTTTATGGAATTCGGTCAAATTCAAATGGAAAAAGGAAAAATGGTAAAAAGCAAAGTTGTAGTGCTCAGAAAACTGAACACTTTTTGTTTTTGGACCAACTCCAAATTTGGCCAAATTTGAAATCTATTCAAAAGGGGATGAATAGGGTTTTTGAATTTCAAACTGTATTTTCAAAATTACTTTTGATTTTACACAACAACTTGAAAAATGGCCAAAATAGAAGTTGTTCCCCTCAGAGAGCTTTACAACTTTCATTAAGGAAGTTTTGTCAGATTCCAATTAATTTTTGAAATGGCATTTCAAATTCAATTTCTTTATTCACTGTTTTGAGTTAAATTCAAATTTTCATAACAGAACTTCAAAATCTCCAAAAATAAAAGTTGTCACATCTAATTAGATCTACAACTTTAATTAAAGGATCACCCATAGATTCCTTCTAGATTTTGAATTAGGGTTTTGGGGCTAAATCTAGGGTTATTTCAAATATGCAATTAGGATTTTAAATTTTCAATCCAATACTTTTTCAATCCAAGCCACTCTAGGTCCCTAAGCACAATCATATGCAAATTAATTAAGTTAATTATGATGACATGGCAGGTTATTTATTCCGTAATACCCAGGGTATTACAGCCTTCCCCCCTAAAAGAAATCTCGTCCCGAGATTGCTAAACTAGACATTGAAACAAAGTAATGGAAAAGAAAATACATAAGGTAAACTATACTTGCACTAGCTCACAAAATAAGTAGGAGGGTTTTTAACACAGGGAGCACTTGTCAGACTATTACAGTTACAGGGTGGCAAAGAATTCCGGAAAATTCTCCGCCAGGTAGTCCTCAGATTCCCAGGTGGCTTCGTCTTCGGAATGTTGACTCCATTGAATCTTGTACCATCTAGTTGTGGTCCTTCGAGTGACACGGTCCTTTATGTCCAAAACCCGTACTGGATATTCTGAGTATGTCAATTCGGGTTCCAGTACCACACCTTCCACATCGGTCACTTGGTCGGGAACTCGCAGACATTTCTTTAGCTGAGATACATGAAACACATTGTGCACTTCTGACAGATGATCTGGCAACTGCAACCGGTAGGCAACTCTTCCCACACGCTCGGTGATTACGAATGGTCCAATGTAGCGCGGGGCTAACTTGCCTTTGACCCCAAAACGGTTGACCCCTTTCATAGGCGAAACCTTCAAGTACACATAATCTCCAACCTTGAATGTTAATGGTCTACGCCGCTGATCGGCATAGCTTTTCTGTCGAGACTGAGCCACTCTCAGATTCTCTTGTATTAATCGAACCTTCTCTTCGGCTTCATTGACCAAGTCGACTCCATAAAACCATCTTTCACCGGGCTCGGACCAATTCAATGGAGTACGACATCTGCGGCCGTATACTGCCTCGAACGGAGCCATCTTGATGCTTTCTTGATAGCTGTTGTTGTACGAGAATTCAGCTAACGCCAAACACTTGTCCCACTTGTCAGGGTAATTCAATGCACAGGCTCTCAACATATCTTCAAGCACTTGGTTGACTCTCTCTGTCTGCCCGTCAGTCTGCGGATGATAAGCCGTACTATGCAGAAGTTTTGTGCCCAATGATTCATGGAAAGATCTCCAAAACTTGGATATGAACTGAGTGCCTCGATCAGAAACAATGGTCTTCGGCACCCCATGGAGCTTCATCATATGCTCTATGTAGAGATTTGCATAAGTCGCTGCCGTGTATTTGAGCTTGACTGGCAAGAAGTGAGCTTGCTTAGTGAGGCGGTCGACGATTACCCAAATGGAATCATAACCGCTTGATGTTTTGGGCAATCCCACAACGAAATCCATGCTAATATCTTCCCATTTCCACGCGGGAATAGGCAATGGTTGTAGCTCTCCACCAGGCTTCATGTGCACAGCCTTGACCTTCTGACATGTGTCACATCTCGTCACGTACTGCGCAATTTCTATCTTCATCTTGGTCCACCAGAATTTCTGTTTCAAATCCTGGTACATCTTATTGCTTCCTGGGTGGATAGAGTATCTGGTCAGATGAGCTTCATCAAGAATTTTGCGACGTAGCTCCGGAACTTTTGGAACTACCAAACGATTCTCGAACCATACGACGCCCTCATCATCAATTCTGAAACAACCTGCCTTTCCTGCCTGGACTTTTTCTTTGATATGCTTGATGCCCTTGCTTCCCTTTTGAGCAACCACGATCTCATCACGGATAGAAGTTTCAATACTGATGTTTGCCAGACTGCCCCGTGGAACTATTTCTATGCCCAACTTTTCCAACTCACCGCACAACGACAGACTATAAGGCTTCACAGTCAGACAGTTGCAGTGAGCCTTCCGACTGAGTGCGTCAGCAACCACGTTAGCTTTGCCAGGGTGATAATGCACTTCAATATCATAATCTTTGATCAACTCAAGCCATCTTCGCTGCCTCATGTTCAGTTCTTCTTGTGTAAAGATGTACTTCAGGCTCTTGTGATCTGTATACACATTGCAGGTGCTGCCTAGCAAATAGTGGCGCCAGATTTTCAAGGCATGAACCACAGCTGCCAATTCTAAGTCATGAGTAGGATAATTTTCTTCATGAGGTCGGAGTTGTCGTGAAGCATAAGCAATAACTCTGCCCTCTTGCATCAAAACACAGCCGAGACCAGTACCGGATGCATCACAATACACATCAAATGGCTTTTCAATATCTGGCTGAGCTAGGACTGGTGCAGTAGTCAAACACTTCTTCAAGGTTTGAAACGCTGCCTCACATTCTGACGACCACACAAACTTGACTTGATGTTTCAACAAGTTGGTGATTGGTTTGGCTATTCTTGAGAAATCTGGGATGAAACGGCGGTAATATCCCGCCATGCCCATAAAACTGCGGACCTGATGAACAGTGGTTGGCGGTTTCCAATTTAAAATTTCCTCTACCTTACTCGGATCGACAGATACTCCTTCAGCTGAGAGAATATGTCCGAGAAAAGGAACTTTGTTCAACCAGAATTCACACTTGCTAAACTTTGCATAAAGCTGGTGCTCTCTCAAACGAGTTAGGACAATGCGAAGGTGGTTGGCATGTTCTTCGGGTGTTTTGGAATAGACAAGGATATCATCGATGAACACGACAACAAATTTGTCGAGCTCGGGCATGAAGACGGAGTTCATGAGATACATGAAGTAGGCAGGTGCGTTGGTTAGGCCAAAAGACATGACTAGATATTCATATAGGCCATATCTGGTAGTGAAAGCCATTTTTGGAATGTCTTCAGGACGGATTTTGATTTGGTGGTAGCCGGACCTAAGGTCGATCTTAGAAAACACCCTAGCTCCAGCCAGTTGGTCAAAGAGTAGGTCAATACGAGGCAACGGATATTTGTTTTTGACAGTCACCTCGTTGAGTGGACGATAGTCGATACAGAGTCGAAGAGATTGGTCCTTCTTTTTAACAAAAATGGCAGGACAACCCCAAGGAGATGAACTAGGGCGGATAAAACCCTTATCAAGCAGCTCTTGCAACTGAATCTTAAGCTCTGCCAATTCCTTGGGAGGCATCCTATAAGCTCTACGAGAGATAGGAGCTGTTCCAGGCTTTAGCTCAATGGCAAATTCCACATCTCGATCAGGTGGCAAACCGGGCAACTCATCAGGAAACACGTCTGGGAATTCACATACCACAGGAATCTTCATCACTTCTTCCACTGAGGTAGCACACAACCTTTGCACGGTTTTCTCCACCTTTCTCATAGGTAGTGGAAGTTGGATAAGAAGTTGAGTTTGACTATTAGGTATGTTCACTCTTATAGTTCTATTCAGCACATCAATGAGAGCATTATGCTGGTACATCCAATTCATACCTAATATCACGTCAATATCTTGATTCTTTAGCACTATCATAGTCGTAGGGAATTTATGCCCTCCCAACTCTATAGGCACTCCCTGAACTACCTCTTTAGTAGACATACGCCCCCCGGGCGAGTGTATAAGGAAATCTTCCTTTATTTCCCAAATTGGAATTTCATGCTTGACGACAAAGGTACGATTTATGAATGAATGCGATGCACCAGAATCGAAAAGCGTAAGTGCAGGATGATTGGCAACAGGGAACCTACCCATCATGACGGGCTCTCCCGCAGGGATATCATCAACTTGAGTGTAATAGACCTGACCTGCTTTCTTGACAACTTTGCCCTTTTGAGCATGATGTTGATGACCACGGTGCTGACTCTGCTGCTGCTGCTGATGTTGCTGCTGCTGACCACCAGGTGCATTCTGATTGTACCTCTTTGGGAAAGGGCAGTTGCGTGCCCAGTGCCCCATCTTACCACAGTTGTAGCAAGGATGATTGTAGGTGGTTTGAGGGGTATTAATACGAACGCCAGGGGCATTCGGCTGAGTGGCATTTTGTTGATTTGAGGTGTGGGAGGTGGCGGCGGTGCGCACAACCACCTGCTGTTGAGGATAAGATGGACGATTTTGGTGAGTGGGGTGGTAGATGAATTTCTGGCGCTTCTGACCACCAGAAAATGCAGGCCTCTTATTCTTTTTCTTCTCCTCCTGGAGCTGACGGTTGCTTTCTTCAAAAGCCAATGCACAGTCAACCGCTTCATGGAAAGTACATTTGAGGTTGTTGGACAAACTGCGATGAATCTTGTAATTCAGCCCCCTGATGAAACAGGCCTTCTTCTTCTCATCGGTGTTGGTGTGCTCGGGTGCATACTGTGCCAGATGGTTAAACTGTCCCAGGTACTGAGTGACAGTGGACTCGTTCTGCTTCAGTGACAGGAATTGATCCAACTTCAGCCTCATCACACCCGCGGGGATATAATGAGCACGGAACGCCTCGCGGAACTCCTGCCAGGTGAGCTGGTGTCCTTCAGTCTGTGCTGCCAACAGGTTGGCATACCAGGTCGTTGCTGGACCACGGAGTTGTTGCGCTGCGAACAGAGGTTTCTGTACCTCTGTACAGTGGATCAAGCTGAACTTCTGTTCCATGGTACGAAGCCAATCGTCTGCCTCCAGAGGTTCATCTGCCTTGGTGAACACAGGCGGACGGGTGTCGGTGAAGTCAACATAGGTGGTTTCCTCATTGTCGCGGCGACCACGGCGTCTACCACGATCTTGCTGACTCTGAGCTAGCAGGGTTGCCACGTTCGTCAAAGCAGTGATGGCCTCTGCCAGAGTGGTTGGAAGTGGTGGCGGTGGAGGAGCGCCAGTCCCATGACCAGAGTGATCTCCCATCTGTTAACAAGCAACCACTAAGGACTTATATTACATAAGCAGAGCATAGAAGCACACACAATTCTTACATTATTAATATTACAAGACTCGCACCCAAGCAAAAGTCACGCCCCATACTAAGGTTTTTCTAGCAAGCACCTATTTTACAAACTGGAAAGGCAGCTAGCTGACAGCCCTAGGCCTACACTAGTCTAGTCCTCGTCGACTGCAGACGCGTAGGAAGCGTCACTGTCTACGAAGTCCTCCTCAAAGTCCTCGTCACTCTCCTCGGAGCCTGCCTCCTCGACCTCGATAGGCTCGATCTCCTCGTCAGTCTCCTCCATGTCCTCCTCACCAAGGACAACTCCAAGCTCCGGGTCCTCCTCCTCAGGTACCGGAATAGGGTAGAGCTGATCATTGAGCTGGTGCACCTCCTCGTGCAAGGTGATGTTGTCTTCCTCCAGCTGCGCGGTGCGCTGCTCTGCCCGCAACATCCTGTCCATGATCGCTCCCTCGCGATCCCAAGCCTCGTCCCGCTGCTTCGTCAGGCGGTCAATCTCCCGACGCAAGTCTCGGTTGGTCCTCACATCACGATAGTGATTGAGGCGAGCCACACGGTAGTCCTCCTCCCACTGACTCACTAGCCTCTGAAGTCTCCCGACCTCAGCCTCCAACTCCTCACTGCTGCGACAGGGTGGGCGACCCCCAGAAGCCTCGCCCTCCCCGGTACGTGGCGCCAGCTGGTGGCGCGGAACGCCACGTGGTCCCGTCATTTTCCTGGCAGTGAGCTTGCAACGAGCCATCTGGAGAAGGTAAGTGGATTTTATAAGATATACAAGTTAGCAAGAACAGGTTTGGTAACTTATCCCAAATACCCACTTTTAAGGAGGAAGTTATTATTATGTGATTAACATGATGCATGCACGTACTTACGAATTTAAATCATGCAAGTAAACACATACAAAAGTAAGTAAACTTTTCAACATAGGGCTAATAATAATAATATTATTCCACATGCTACCATAGCCACATGATATTAAATATAAATCACTTAAGACTACGGAATAAGATAAGAACAGAAGCAATTTGGACCCAAAATAATATATTAAGTTTTATGATCCAAAACATTTTGAAGTTTTCGAAAGGTAATCCGTAATGATTGGCAATGTAATGCTCTGGTACCAACTGTAACAGAACCGCCTAAATTACATGGCCCACAGGCGACTGTCATTATCATTAATGACTCCGACAGCCGGGCCCATGTTCCATATAACCTAGACCGATCTGTCGGGCTACATCAGCGCCCAATTTCTTCCGCAGGATCACATTGCGAATACATTACAAGATTACAACATTTCACAGTAAAATACATCAGAGTACAGGAGCGGAATATTACATAACTTTATGTTGCAAACCAGTTGTCCAAATAGAGTTCCAGTACGATTATTACAATCCATAAGTAGTGGCAGTAGCAGTTGAATAATTATACAACATTATACATGAGGTAACTCGAACCCTGCCCACAGGTTCCACTTCACTCTTCCTCGCTACCCTCCTGGATGATGGTCATACAGCACGGAGCAAAACAGACATCTGAAGGCGGATCTCCTGCAGCAAGGGTTAACAAACCCTGAGTACTAGGGGTACTCCGCAAGACTTACCCGACTAAAGGTGTAAGATGAGACTCAGGAATGCAGGGTCATAGGTGAGGCTAGCAGGAGGTAAAAGATTTGCAGAAAAGCATCACTATCCAATTTTATTTCATCATTATCATCATCATATATCTATAGTTCCAATATCCAAACTCATAGATCGTCATTTTTCCACTTACTTCCTTTATTCAGAAAACACCTAGTTGAGAACCACTTTTCGGGGTAGGGAAGTGGATTGAGTCTCCATTGACCGAGGAGCACGTCGATTCGAATCCAGAAAGTATACCCAGCTGGGGATTCTAACCACACTGCATATGCAGCACGCCGGCATATATATACCAACCTATCATCTAGGTCTTTCTATCCCGGAACCGGTCCTGCGCCACCCGGGTGCAAAGTACTCCACTCGTCTCCAGGCACGACGGCCACGTGGGTACAAGCTACTCCCGCCATCTCTCCACTCCCAGTGCGTGGTTGTCGGTTCCAGCAATAGAGCCACCTGACTCTAGGCTTTCCACAAAGGTATGTGGCTAGGCTGTTCATCTCGATCCAGCACGCCTACAACGAACGGTCCCTATAGTTTTGAAAACCGTGTCTGCCGGTGAGAAGTCATGGGAAACGCCGTCCCACGAGCACGTCAGCCGAGCGAAACACCTTACAGTGATATCGACCAGCTTTGAACTATTCCGAAGGTGATCGTGCATTGGGACTCTAACGCAAATACACATCGACCAACGGATCACAAGTTCTCCACTAATCATAAAGTATGTATACATTCATAGCACAGAAAATAGTTTTTTTTTTATAAAATTCTAATTTTTATTAAGCATGCCTAAGCATTTTTGTTTAAACCATTTCATTTAAATCAGGTTTCAGGATAATTATTTGGGACAATGCATCTGGATAGGTAACAATCAACTCCTATCAACTTAATGCAATAGAGTGACTCGAATTATAAAGAATTTCACAACAGAGGGTTAATGCACCGGGGCTTGCCTTGGAGTGAAAAGAGGGTCGGGTTGGGATCGGTCCCGCAGATGTCGAAACCCTGGATCACCTCCGGAGCTGTCTCCTCAGCAGTGGCCTCGACTTTCACTTCCTCGCTTCCGGTCACTACACGTGTGCAATGATACATGCTTAACATGATGCAACAGTCTTTATAGGAATGCAATAATCAATGATTAACATCTTGAGTACAACTTTCCTTCACGGAAAAGTTATAAACGGAGATCAAAAATTATACAGCAATTATTAAAGAGATGATTTTAGCAGTCATGGAAAGCCGTTGCACGACTTTTACGACTTTGACCTTACACTAACATCTTTTATTGCCAAGGATCATATAGGGGTGGATCCTTGAGCTTCAATCAATCCAAAATCCACACAAAACCCTAAATCCATTTCTTCCACTCATTTTATTTATTTTTCCTAATTTCACATATATTTACTAACTGACCAAACTAACTTCAATTGTGACCAAATTTCACCAACAGCTAGATTTCATCATTAAACAGAGCCACAATTAATTTCATGATTTTTGGAGTTACCTACAATTTATTAAAAATCAACAAAGTTGCATTATCCATTTATTTGGCTGATTTTTACCCCTAACAGAAAAGGTCTAAACTGAACATATGATATTTTTATTAAATTCTATACATCACAGAGAGCTACCACAAAATTTTTCATGATTTTTCAGGCCACAGATTAATTCCTATGAAATTGACAAACATCAGCACTATTCATAGAAATAAATTTGAAAAAAGACTATTGAAAATCGCTGGAAAATGGGAAAAGCGAAACCGGCCCGAGGCGGCCCACACCACCGGCTCGGCCCGGCCACTCGCCCCCGCCGCGCTGCCCGCGCCCGCACCCGAACTGGGCCGGCCCACTACCACGCGCGTCGTCTCCCGCGCGCACGCGGCCCGCGCCTGCGCGAGCTGAGGCGCTGACAGGCGGGCCCCGCCTGTCAGCTCCTCCTCCTACCTCCCGCCAGCTCGCGCACGCACCGGCACGCGGCGGTCCGCCACGGGTATCGCCGCCGGCGACTTCAACAGCGAAACTGACCGCGTCAGTCCACGCCCTAGAGCTAAGGGAACACCCAGGCATGCTCAGCTCCTACCCTAATCGCCTACGACGAGCCGAAGCTCGCCCATGGCAGACGCGCAGCCCGGCGGATCTACGCCGCCCACGCCGGACCCGCGAGGTAATAACAGAGGGGTTGGGGAGAACCAGGAGCTCACCACGGGTCTCGGTGACAAGGTGGTGAAGGCAGAGGTGGCCCGAAGGGACGAGCTTGACGGTGACCGCAACGGCGGCGGCGTGCTCCGACGGTAACTCCCCCGTTCCGGCGACACTGGACCACCACAGAGCGTACGGTCGCAAGCATGAGAAACTACAGGCTACATGGAGCCTCGGACACAAGCTAAGGATCCCCAGAACTCACCTAATCGGTCTCGACACCGCACGCGGCTCGCAGCGGCGCTCCGGGCACCCGCAGCGACGGCGACGAGTACACCGGCACCCTCGAGCCACTACAGCTTCCACCAGTGGGCTCGGGAGGTGCGCAAGAGAGTTGGCTAGATGCTCACGAGATGGAAAGAGTGATGGTGGTGCGGTGTGGGCGAATTTTGCCGGCGAACCGAGCGAACTCCGGCGAGCCGGGAAACGGGAAAAGAAGAAGGCGGCCTGCTCGTCGTATTTATAGGGCAGAGGACGAGAGGGAGAGGGAGAAAAGGCGTCAACGGCCCGTATTTGAGCAACGTGGGAGCAGGGACGGGCGTGGCCGACCGACGGCGACGCGCCCACGCCGGCGACGCGCGAACAGCGCGAGGAGGACAGTGCCCATCCCGGGTTACTGTAGCTCAACCACTCCCATTTTTGTTTTTTTGTGGAATTCGGTCAAATTCAAATGGAAAAAGGAAAAATGGTAAAAAGAAAAGTTGTAGTGCTCAGAAAACTGAACAGTTTTTGTTTTTGGACCAACTCCAAATTTGGCCAAATTTGAAATCTATTCAAAAGGGGATGAATAGGGTTTTTGAATTTCAAACTGTATTTTCAAAATTACTTTTGATTTTACACAACAACTTGAAAAATGGCCAAAATAGAAGTTGTTCCCCTCAGAGAGATTTACAACTTTCATTAAGGAAGTTTTGTCAGATTCCAATTAATTTTTGAAATGGCATTTCAAATTCAATTTCTTTATTCACTGTTTTGAGTTAAATTCAAATTTTCATAACAGAACTTCAAAATCTCCAAAAATAAAAGTTGTCACATCTAATTAGATCTACAACTTTCATTAAAGGATCACCCATAGATTCCTTCTAGATTTTGAATTAGGGTTTTGGGGCTAAATCTAGGGTTATTTCAAATATGCAATTAGGATTTTAAATTTTCAATCCAATACTTTATCAATCCAAGCCACTCTAGGTCCCTAAGCACAATCATATGCAAATTAATTAAGTTAATTATGATGACATGGCAGGTTATTTATTCCGTAATACCCAGGGTATTACAAAGGGTTAACAAACTCTGAGTACTGGGGTACTCCGCAAGACTTACCCCACTAAGAAAAAGGTGAGACTCAGGAATGCAGGCTGAGGGAAGTCAAGGTAAGGCTTTAGCAAGAGTCAAATTATTTTTGTGGAAAAGTAATACTAATCTTGAATCCCACTTTCAATATTTTAACTCAATATTATTTTACTCAATAATCATAGATCTCAGTTCCTCCACATGTATCCTTCAATTTCAATTATTTATTCATTCTCAAAACACCCTAGTTCCAAACCACTTTTCGGGGTAGGGAAGTGGATCAAGTCTCCATTGACCGAGGAGCAACGACGATTCAAATCGATTAGTACCCAGCAGGGGATCCCTATCCACACTGCATATGTAGCACTTAATCTTGCATATGCCAACCCCGTATACCACGGCTTTTCCAAAACCTGAACCGGTCTTGCGCCACCCGAGAGCACAGTACTCCTCTCCTATCCAGGCACGCCGGCCATGAGGGTACACGCTACTCTCACCATCTCTCCACTCCCAGTGCGTGGTTGTCGGTTCGAGTAATAGAGCCACGGGAGTCAGGGCTTACCGGAGTATGTGGCTAGTTGCAAAATCTCGATCCAGCAAGCTTACAATGAACGGTCCCTAATTCTTTTCCGTCAGTGACTATGCATTGGTACTCTAACCCAAGTACACAATTACCCAATGGTTTCCAAATCCATGCCCGTCGGCGATAAGAAATGGGGGCGCCGCCCCACATGCACATCAACCGAACGGACACATTCCTTTTTCATTTTTCATGATTCATTAATAGTATATCACGATAGCTCAGAAAATAGCATTTTATGCAAATCTAAAATTAATTAAGCAGGGCTAAGCATTTTCCAACATTTTATTTTAAATCTGGCTTCACGGATAATATATCAAGGCAGATAATGCAACAATTTAGGTGACAATCAACTCTTATCAACCTAATGCAGTAATTTAACTCAAGTGATAAATTTTATAAATCACAAGGAGGGGCTAATGCACCGGGGCTTGCCTTGGATTGCGTAGAGCGTCGGGTCGGGATAAGTCCCACAAATGTCGAATCCCTGGACAACCTCGGGCACCACTTCGTCAGCAGGAACTTCAACTTTGACTTCTTCGTTCCCGGTCACTACACGTATGCAATGATGCATGCTTGATATGATGCAATAATACGGGATGCAAGATATAGCCAAAAATAAACTTCAAGTACTACTATCCTTCATAATCATTCAAAACAACTTACTCTAGGATGTCCTAGGTCACAAGGGGATTTGACCTAGGATTACAATCAATCATAAAATCACACCAAACCTTAAGTCATTAACTCTTTTAATTCAATCTATTAATCAAATAACACAACATTAAATAACAACCTAGTTAGACTATTTCCATTTGAGCCAAAAATTTACCAACTGGAAGATCCTGCCCTAAAACAGTACCAAAACAAATTTTATGATTTTTGGATTAACAGAGAATTAATTAAAATTGCTCAAAATTGCATTTATTAAATAACCCACTGATTTTAAGCTCTTACTGAAAGTGTCCAAAACATATATTTAATATTTTTATCAAATACTACATATAACAGAGAGCACACACAATTATTTTCATAATTTTTCATACGGCAATTTAACTCATATAAAAATGACAATGAGCAGCACTATACACACAAATATAATTAGAAAACCCTTTTAGATATCCCCAGAAATAGAAAACGATAAACCGGCCCGGGACGGCCCATGACGGAACAGGCTGGCCCAATTCGGCCTGCCCCGCACGCGCGCGGCATTTTTGCCGAAAGGACCCCAAGAGATTTGATGCTCAACCCGCGGTCCACCCTCTATTATTCATCTGAGTCGCTGGCTTTGTAAATACCTCCCTGTGTTTCCTTTTCTTCTAAACCAAGGTCCTTCCCATTGTTGGTATTTATTAAGTGTAAATAGAATATGAAAGATTCCACAAGCGCACAGAATACCATTGTAGTTTTTACTCGGGAGTATTCTAGAGTATCGTTATTTATATTTTACCACAGGGAAGCAATGGTTAAAGAATCCGATAGCTACCATCATGTATCTATTAACTTAATACACCAACTGGACTATAGCGGGGGTAAGTGATAAATAATAGAAGTTATGCACAATAATCACTTTGTAAGATAAATGAGTAGTCTAGCTAAGTTGAGAGGACAACGGGAGAGTTCAAAGTTCATAAATACTTCTCTATTATTTGGGTTCTAAGATAACTGAACTATAGTTAGATAGGGAATCACACAATAGCACTTCGAGACATCAGAACACTAGTCTCAGATTGAGATGAGAATGGGACTAGGAAGCTCTGGCTACGGTCCTACAATCATCAACCTACACGAGGTGGAATACGTCGGCCGTCAGGGCTGTCACCTCTTGCGGCTATCACAACTATTCGTAAGGTTGAGTGCAATCTCAGGTAACCTCTAGTCTAGACACCATGTCTACACTATTAATTACTACTCTAATCCCATATGAAAACTAGAGCACTCGATGCGATCGGAGATCCTATGCCAAAGTATAACAACTATACTAACCAATCACATAATAAAGCATATAAGTAAATAGAGAAGATGAATATATAAAAGCATAAGTCTTACAGAGATAAGATTCAAGTCATACCAAACCTCAGAAGACTTCTCCAGAACCCGAGCATGGCTCCGCTCTTCCTAACTCTCAACTAGAACTAATCTACTCCTTTGGAGAGAGGTTATCCTTCAATGGGACACCTCTCCATCCAAGCCCTAACTAGAGAATATGAATTATAACAATGAAAGGGATGCCTCCGGGGAGGGGTCTGCCCCTTTATTTATAGCCCGGTGGGATGAATACGCGCCGTTTGATCAAACCGACTTAAGTGCGGTCGAGATGAGTCCTCATAGGCGGTGGAGGAAGACTCCAGAAGGGCGCAGCCAAAACCCTAGGTGTGGGGCCATCCAGCCCCACCCTGGCACCGGCCGGCGCCCACATGTGGGGTCTCGGGCCCATCTTCGTCGCGGTGTCTTCTTGGGCCTGTGCAGTCCAATGGTGCATGTGTCCCCGCAAATTTTGATTCCGAACTCCGAATATAGCAAATGATAGGTCCGTCTCGATCGTCTCGATGAGCCCGTCGCAATGGTGCAGTCCAATTCCTCATTTGAGATACTTTTACTGATGGAAAATTGCATATTCCTACAATACAAGTGAGAACACCAAAACTCGTGGAACTCGTTAGAATCAAAACCTATAACTATGCTTTGTGATTCATTTTCTGTCAAATCATGCTATAGTTGACGGTTATTTTTAGTACTTAACTACCGTCAACACCCATACTCAACACAGGGGCGTGATGGAAGAGCACTACCCGGCTCGGCCCGCGCGGTGGCGTGCATACCGGCGACGACGAGGCCTCCGGCGTGAACCCAGGAATTAACCGGACCACTCTAGGGGCTTGTATGGGCAAAAACGAACTTGGTGCCACCCTCAATACGGCTACGGCGGCCGGTTAGGGCAAGCGCGACGGCGAGCCGTGTTCCGGCCACGCCGAGACCCAACAGAGCCGACCGATAGCACTACGAGGATCAAGGAGCTCACCGCGACCTGGTAGAAGCCTCGGAGAAGGCGGAGATGACCCGGGTGATGCTAGGTGACGTTGACAGTACCCACGGCGATGCGAACACGATGGCGAGGCGATGTCTTTAAGGGACAGGGGAGAGTGGATAAGGGTGAGGCGGTTCTGGGTCCTCCCTGCGACCTCCGCGCGGCGGCGCCCGGGCCCCGGCCGAGCGGACGGCGGCCATCGCACGCGCGCACGGCGACGCGAGCACAGTAGGGCCCCCCAAACAGTAATCATATCCCTAAGGTCAGACCCTAGTGCTACAAATTTTGGCTATTCCAATTTAAATCAGGGGAAACACCAAAAATAAAAGTTGTGGCAAATTTCGTGTAGAACATTTTTGCCTTTTGGACTAAGTTCAAATTCTGCCCAAATTTGAAATTATTCAAAAGGGGGTGAAAAGGGTTGTTGAAATTCAAATGCAATTCAGTTAAATTCTCCAAAATTTCCTCAATAACAAGAAAATCTGTAAACATGAAAGTTGTTCTAATTGTTAGCTCTACAACTTTCATTAATAGAGTTTGGTCAGATTCCTGATAAATTTTGAAATAGCATTTCAAATTCAAATTTCAAAGCACTGTTTTGAATTTAGTTTAAATTTCCACTACATAACTTCAAAATCTTCAAAAATAAAAGTTGTTCCATTTTAAAAGATCTACAACTTTTATTAAAACACTTTCATCAGATTCCTTATAGATTTTGAATTAGGTTTTGGGACCCAATTAGGGCTTATTTTTTTATTTTCTTTTTGAATTTATTTTTGGGGTTTCAATTATGGATTTAATTGCACAAACATCATCATTCATAATCAAACCACTCTAAGGTCCCTAAGCATAATCACATGCAGGCAATTAAATTAAATATGATGACATAGCAGTTTTAATTAACTGTAACACCAGAGGTGTTATGGCCCTTCCCCCTTAAATAAATCTCATCCCGAGGTTTGATGCACGACTAAGACTTAAGCCTAAGTAATAAAAAAGAAAACGTGTCAAGTAAACCTAGTTCAAACTTAACCATACAACAAGTAGGGATGTTTACATATTATAAGACTAGGAAATTTACATCTACAAAGTAGCAAAGAATTCGGGGAAGTTTTCTGCGAGGTAATCCTCTGATTCCCAGGTAGCTTCATCTTCGGAATGTTCACTCCATTGGATCTTGTACCATCTGGTTGTGGTCCTTCGAGTGACACGATCTTTCCGATCCAGAACTCGGATTGGATAGTCAGCGTACGTCAGATCTGGTTCGAGATCCACTCCTTCGACGTCAATGACCTGATCAGGCACTCGAAGACATTTCTTGAGCTGAGACACGTGAAATATATTGTGCACTGCTGAGAGGTGGTGTGGTAATCCCAATTTATAGGCTATTTTTCCAAGGCGTTCCAGGATTAGGAACGGTTCAATGTATCGAGGAGCTAACTTGCCTTTGACTCCAAAACGGCTGATCCCCTTCATCGGCGACACCTTAAGGTAGATATAATCTCCTACCTTAAATGTTAAAGGTCGACGCCTTTGATCGGCGTAACTTTTCTACCGTGACTATGCAACTTTAAAATTATTTTGTATTTGTTTGACCTTTTCTTCAGTTTCCTCCACCAGGTCAACTCCAAAGAACCATCTTTCTCTAGGCTCAGACCAATTTAGTGGAGTTCGACACCTACGGCCATACACAGCTTCGACGGTGCCATCTTGATACTTTCTTGATAACTATTATTGTATGAGAATTCTGCTAGTGCCAAACATTCGTCCCATGTATCTGTGTAATCCTCAGCATGTCCTCTAACACTTGGTTGAGTCTTTCAGTCTGACCGTCAGTTTGCGGGTGATATGCCATACTATGCAGAAGTTTTGTCCCCAGTGACTTGTGGAAGGACTTCCAGAAATTTGAGATGAACTGAGTACCTCGATCCGAGACAATGGTTTTCGGCACCTCATGAAACTTCAACAAGTTTTCTATGTATAGCTTTGCATAAGTTGCTGCCGTATACTTAGTTTTGACCGGTACAAAGTGAGCTTGTTTGGTGAGGCGGTCCACAACGACTCAGATTGAATCAAAGCCCCTGGATGTCTTGGGCAAACCCATGATGAAAATCCATACTAATATCTTCTCACTTCCACGCAGGAATAGGCAATGGTTGTAGTTCTCCCCCAGGCTTCATATGCACAGCTTTCGCTTTTTGACATGTATCACACCTGGCGACATACCGAGCAATTTCTATCTTCATCTTAGTCCACCTGAATTTTTGTTTGAAGTCCTGGTACATCTTGTTACTTCTTAGATGGATAGAGAATCTCGTTAAATGTGCTTCTGTTGGCGCAAAAAGTGGTTCCCTAAGCCCAACACACCAGCGAAGCCGGAAACGACCCTTGAGGCAGTGAAGCTCTCGCAGATCCAGCTAGCTTCGGACCCGGTCTGAGAGTCTCAGTAACACCCAAGCGTGCCAGCCAATTTGACCTGCAATTGCCAAGGAAAAAGATAGTAATCAGTAATCACAGGGCGGAACTAACCGGTATGTCCAGATAGTTCCAACTGTATGGCTCGAAGAGCCGATGTAATGGGAGATCGACTAGAAAGCCGATTCCGCCATGTTATGAACCGATTGTAGCGAAACATGCATTATAACTCAAGTTAACCGATTCAGACATGAATTCAATGACATATACTTGCATTAGACAGAAGTATACTACAAAAGATGTAGTCACAGCAAGCTAACATGATCATAAGATGTCTCAATGTAAAATAAGATGAAATCGGCTACTTTAGCCGATTTAGTGTATACGAGCAACATACGAGCTTATAAAGCAAACAATGTTTCAACTCTCCGGCTAATAGATCTAAATCACAATCTTGCAACAGTGGAGATCGAGCGGATCGAGGCAGTCATGATGAAGTTGCAACTTAGATCCGTTGACCCTTGAATCTAGACAATGTTTATTTTATTACTTGAGTGCGACCCGTATCTAATCTAGATCCAAAATACAACCGGCTGGTGCAAAACATTCTATCTTATCAATATAAAAAGAATGGCAAACATAATTCGTTGAACATATAGATCTATTAGATATAAGCCGACGCATATGGATCAAGACGGGCAAATTGATGATTGCTTTAAATAATAAACAATAAACATAAGCAACATCGGTAACTTAATGAATCTAGCTAAACTGCCAAATTTAACTAGAGCCGATAACTAATCCATGCATGCAAACTGTCGTAATCTATAGCCTGTCCACCGGATGACGTTAACTAATAGATTAATCAAGCAAACAAACACGAATCGATAACTAATCCGCGCGTGAAAACCGTCCTAATCTGCATCTCGTCCACCGGATGACGGTTAACACAGATTGATCGGGTAAACCAGCGTGAATCATCCTTGACTCACTGTGCTTCCCACGTCCACCGGATGACGCCAAAGAAACAGAGCTTAGCAAGGACCCTGGTCCGCCATGCTTCCACGTCCACCGGATGACGCTAAAAAGACATAGTTCAACAGGGGGTTGACGATACTTACAAGCAA
Source organism: Eremochloa ophiuroides (assembly GCA_038502445.1). Taxonomy (NCBI): domain Eukaryota; kingdom Viridiplantae; phylum Streptophyta; class Magnoliopsida; order Poales; family Poaceae; genus Eremochloa; species Eremochloa ophiuroides. Next base: position 63,168,745 of record JAHLJS010000006.1, read on the forward strand.
GCCTGCGTCCACCGGATGACACCCAGCCTGGATGAAGTAACTCGCCGGACTCGACTGACTCTAGGGTTTGTCTGGCCGGAGCCGAAAGTTGTGTTGTATTGATGTTGTTGTATATTTTACAATGGCTGAGGGCTTATATTTATACCCTGAGCGTAGCTAGAGTCCTAATCGAATTACAACTCATCAATAGATAAGGAAACTAACAAACTATCCTATATCTAAGGTAACTTGGAGTCCCACCTTCCCTTTCCATAACGGACTCCGATCGTGATCGCATCCTGGCGGCGCGGACTCTGGATGACGTCATTAATACCGACGCTGCGCGCCTCCTGTCATCTTGACCCGATAACCGATTCACCGTGCAATCGGCTATTTTCTTCCTTCCGCTGGACGGAGTCTGCTTCCGAAATCGGCTATCTTCCTCTGGTATCGGCTATCTCCCTTTAGTATCGGTTATCGACTCCCAGCCCAAAATTTTGTGTATTTCTTTGTTTCTATACCATCGGCCAGCTCTTTCCTTTCTGGGGCAAATTTACCAAATTTTGGTGTAAACAGCTTCATTGAGGATCTTTTGACGCAACTCAGGTGCCTTTGGAACTATCAGACGATCCTTGAACCACACAACACCTTCATCATCAATTCTGAACCAATCTGCTTTTCCGGCTTGGACTTTCTTTTTGATGTGCTTAATTCCCTTGTTTTCCTTCTGAGCAGCAATGATTTGCTCCCGAATAGGTGTTTCAATACTGATGTTGGCCACACTGCCCTGTGGAACTATTTGTATACCTAATCTTTCTAGCTCATAGCACAAAGATAGGTCATTAGGCCTTACGGTCAAACAGTTGCAGTGAACTTTCTGACTGAGCGCATCGGTAACTACATTGGCCTTGCCTGGATGGGAATGCACTTCAATATCATAATATTTGATCAACTCGAGCCATCTTCGTTGCCTTATGTTCAGCTCTTCTTGAGTAAAAATATATTTCAGGTTCTTGTGGTCTGTGTAGATATTACAAGTGCTGCCTAGCAAATAATGACGGCATATCTTCAAGGCATGTACCACCGCTGCTAATTCCAAGTCATGTCAAGACACAACCAAGACCAGTGCCAGAAGCATCACAATAAACATCAAATGACTTTTCAATATCTGGTTGAGCTAGTATTGGTGCTGTGGTCAACAACTTTCTTCAAGGTCTGAAATGCTTTCTCACACTCTGGTGACCAAACAAACTTGACTTGATTTTTCAGCAAACTGGTAATAGGCTTGGATATCCTACAAAAAATCCGGGATAAATCGACGGTAGTACCCCGCCATTCCCATGAAACTACGAAATTGATGTACTGTGGTTGGTGGCTTCTAATTTAAGATTTCTTCCACCTTGCTCGGATCAACTAATACACCCTCTGCCGACGGAATATGTCTGAGGAATAGGACTCTGTCCAACCAAAACTCACACTTGCTGAACTTGGCATAGAGTTGATGCTCTCTCAAGCGAGTCAGGACAACACAGAGATGGTTGGCATGTTCTTCAGGGGTTTTGGAATAGACAAGGATGTCGTCAATGAACACGACCACGAATTTGTCGAGCTCCGACATGAAGACGGAGTTCATGAGGTACATAAAATAGGCAGGAGCATTGGTTAGGCTGAAAGATATAACTAGGTATTCATATAGGCCATATCTGGTGGTGAAGGCTGTTTTTGGAATGTCTTCGTGACGGATTTTTATTTGCTGATAGCCAGACCAAAGTTTAATTTTGGAAAACACTTTGCCCCAACAAGTTGGTCAAAGAGAAGATCTATACGAGGTAAAGGGTATTTGTTTTTGATTGTGACTTCGTTGAGTGGACGGTAGTCAACATAGAGTCTGAAGGATTTGTCCTTCTTTTTCACAAAAATAGCAGGGCAATCCCAAGGAGATGAGCTAGGTCTAATGAGACCCTTATCCAACAGATCTTGCAACTGAACCTTAAGCTCGGCCAGTTCCTTGGGAGGCATCCTATAGGCTCTACTAGAAATAGGTGCTGTTCCAGGTTTCAACTCAATGGCAAACTCCACATCACAATCCGAAGGCAAACCAGGCAAATCATCAGGAAACACATCCAGAAATTCACAGACTACCGGAATGTTCTGCACCTCTTTGACAGCGGTTGCACACACCCTTCCAACAGCTCTTTGAGGGATTGGGAGTTGAATGAGAAGTTGGGTTTGACTATTAGGAAAGTTTACCCTGATGGTTCTATTCATCACGTCAATAAGGGCCTTGTGCTAATACATCCAATTTATGTCTAATATCACATCTATGTCTTGGTCTTTCAGCACTATCATTGAGGTCGGGAATATATGCCTGCCCAGTTCTATAGGCACCCTGTGTACTACTTCCTTAGTACTTATACGCCCCCCGGGCGACTGTATAAGGAAATCTTCTTTTATTTCCCCAATTGGAATTTCATGCTTGATGATAAAAGTGCGATTGATGAATGAATGAGATGCACCAGAATTAAAAAGCGTAATTGCAGAGTGACTTGTGACAGGAAACCTACCCATCATGATGGGTTCTCCCTCGGGAATATCACCAACATGGGTGTAGTAGACCTGACCTGCTTTCTTCACAACCTTCCCCTTCTGGGCATGTTGCTGATGACCACGGTGCTGAGCTTGCTGCTGCTGCTGACCACCAGGACCCTTCTGTGCATTCTGGTTGTACTACTTCGGGAATGGACAATTACAGGACCAATGTCCCATCTTGCCACAGTTGTAGCAAGGGTAGTTGTAGTTTGACTGAGGAGTGGTGATACGAACGTCAGGGGCATTCGGCTTAGTGGTGTTTTGTTGGTTGGAGGTGTGGGAGGTAGCGGCAGTGCGAACAACGACATGCTGCTGGGGATATGATGGACTGGAATGATGAGTAGGATGATAAATGACTTTCTGGCGCTTCTGATTGCCAGAGAATCCAGTAGACCCAGTCTTCTTTTTCTTTTTCTCATCCTGGTGCTTGCGGTCGCTCTCTTCAAAAGCAATTTCTATGTTGACAGCTTCATGATAGGTGTAGTGGAGGTTGTTGGACAGGTCATCTTGCGGTCGGCCTATGTTTCTCATCCTAGTGCTTGCGGTCGCTCTCTTCAAAAGCAATTTCTATGTTGTCACCAGAAGCCTCCCCGTCGCGTGGCGCCAGCTGGTGGCGCGGAACTCCCTTAGGACCAGCCATCTTGCGTGCGGTCAGCCTTGTGCGTGCCAGCTGAAGAAGGTGAGTTGGATTAGTAAAGATATTACAGGGTAGCAAGAATAGGTTTGATAGATCCTACCCCATATACTACTTTAAGGAGGAAGTTAATTAATATGTGAGATTATCATGATGCATGAATCGTACTTACGAATTTTTAACCCATGCAATATAAAATAAATTTACAAACAATTATAATATAGGGCTAGTAAACAGGTTACTCCACTTGCTACCATATCTATATTACAGAGTAAGATAAGAATAAGCAGTTTGGACGAAAATAGCAAGTTAAATTTGATGATAAAAACATTTTAAAGTTTTGTAAAGTAATGCCGTAATGATTTAGTAATGGAACATTCTGATACCAGCTGTAACAGAACCGCCTAAATCATGTGGCCCACATGCACCTAACATGGCCACTAATGACCACTGAAAGCTGGGCCCGTGTTCCAAATAACTTAGGAGGCCCTGTCGGGTTACATCAGCACCCGTTTCTTCGACAGGATCCCATTGAGAAGCTATTACAGAATTACAACATTTCATAATAAAATACATCAGAGTAAAAGTGCGAAAAGGTTACATAGTACTTAGATTACAAACCGGTTGTCCAAATAGAATTTAAGTGCAGTTATTACAAACCATAGATAAGTAGCAGTAGCAGTGGAATAACCAAATACATATAACTAGGTAAACATAACATGAACCCTGCCCAAGGGTCTTGCTTCACTCATCATCACTTCCTTCCTGAACAATGGTCACGCAGCAGGGGGCAAGACACACCTGCTGCGGTGGTTCTCCTGCAACAAGGGTTAACAAACCCTGAGTACTGGGGTACTCCGCAAGACTTACCCGACTAAGAAAAAGATGAGACACATGAATGTAGGCTGAGGGGAGTCAAGGTAAGGCTTTAGCAAGAGTCAAAGTATTTTTGCGGAAAAACAATACTAATCTTGAATCCTACTTTCAATATTTTAACTCAATATTATTTTACTCAATAATCATAGATCTCAGTTCCTCCACATATATCCTTCAATTTCAGTTACTTATTCATTCTCAAAACACCCTAGTTCCGAACCACTTTTCCGGGTAGGACAGTGGATCAAGTCTTCATTGACCGAGGAGCAACAAAGATTCGAATCGATTAGTACCCAGCTGGGAATCCCTATCCACACTGCATATGTAGCACTTAAGCTTGCATATGCCAACCCTGTCTACCATAGCTTTTCCAAAACCTGAACCGGTCCTGCGCCACCCGAGAGCACAGTACTCCTCTCCTATCTAGGCACGCCGGCCACGAGGGTACACGCTACTATCGCCATCTCTCCACTCCCAGTGCGTGGTTGTTGGTTCGAGTAATAGAGCCACCGGAGTCAGGATTTCCCGGAGTATGTGGCTATTTGCAAAGTCTCGATCCAGCAAGCCTACAACGAACGGTCCTTAATTCTTTTCCGTCGGTGACTATACATTGGGACTCTAACCCAAGTACACAGTTACCCAACGGTTTCCAAATCCATGCCTATCGGCGATAAGACATGGGGGCGCCGCCCCACGTGCACATCAACCGAACGGACACATTCCTTTTTCATTTTTCATGATTCATTAATAGTATATCACGATAGCTTAGAAAATAGCATTTTATGTAAATCTAAAATTAATTAAGCAGGGCTAAACATTTTCAACATTTTATTTTAAATCTGGCTTCACGGATAATATATCAAGGCAGGTAATGCAACAATTTAGGTGACAATCAACACCTATCAACCTATTGCAGTAATTTAACTCAAGTGATAAATTTTATAAATCACAAGGAGGGGCTAATGCACCGGGGCTTGCCTTGCATTGCGTAGAGCGTCGGGTCGGGATCAGTCCCACAAATGTCGAATCCCTGGACAACCTCGGGCACCACTTCGCCAGCAGGAACTTCAACTTTGACTTCTTCGCTCCCGGTCACTACACGTATGCAATGATGCATGCTTAATATGATGCAATGATACGGGATGCAAGATATAGCCAAAAATAAACTTCAAGTACTACTATCCTTGATAATCATTCAAAACAACTTACTCTAAGATGCCCTAGGTCACAAGGAGATTTGACCTGGGATTACAATCAATCATAAAATCACACCAAACCTTAAGTCATTAACTCTTTTAATTCAATCTATTAATCAAATAACCCAACATTAAATAACAACCTAGTTAGACTATTTCCATTTGAGCCCAAAATTTAACAACAGGTAGATCCTGCCCTAAAACAGAACCAAAACAAATTTCATGATTTTTGGATTAACAGGAAATTAATTAAAATTGCTCAAAATTGCATTTATTAATTAGCCCACTGATTTTAAGCTCTTACCGAAAGTGTCCAAAACTTATGTTTAATATTTTTATCAAATACTACATATAACAGAGAGCACACACAATTATTTTCATAATTTTTCATACAGCAATTTAATTCATATAAAAATGACAATGAGCAGCTTTATACACACAAATATAATAAGAGAACCCTTTTAGATATCCCCAGAAATAGAAAACGATAAACCGGCCTGGGACGGCCCATGACCGAACAGGCTGGCCCAATTCGGCCTGCCCCGCACGCGCGTGGCATTTTTGCCGAAAGGACCCCGAGAGATTTGATGCTCAACCGGCGGTCAACCCTCTACTATTCATCTGAGTCGCTGGCTTTGCAAATAGCCCCTGTGTTTCCTTTTCTTCTAAACCGAGGTCCTTCCTATACTCAACACAGGGGCCCGACGGGAGAGCACTGCTCGGCCCGGCCCGCGCAGCGGCGTGCACACCGGCGACGACGAAGCCTCCGGCGTGAGCCCAGGAACTAACCAGACCACTATAGGGGCTTATATGGGCAAAAACGAACTTGGTTCCACCCTCAATACGTCTACGGCAGCTGGTTAGGGCAAGCGCGACGGTGAGCCGTGTACCGGCTGCGCTGAGACCAATAGACCCGACCGACAGCACTACGAGGATCAAGGAGCTCACCGTGACCTGGCGGAAGCCTCGGAGAAGGCGGAGATGACCCGGGTGATGCTAGGTGACATTGACAGTACCCACGGCGGCGCGAACACGATGGCGAGGTGGCGTTCCGTGATGACTTGAGCACCAAACCACAAACCAACTAGCACTTGAGAAACGCGGGATCACAGAGAAGGTTGGACGCACAACTAAATGGCGTGAGGTTTACTGGAGCAGGCTGGTCACGACGAGGCGAACCACAGTGAGCATGGTCGGAGCCGAGGAAGAGAAACGGGCGTAGAGTTGACTCCGACGACAACAAGCACACCCCAGCGGCTCCGGCAGTGCGTAAGGGGGTAATGAGGCTATCAGCTCCGGCAATCAGAAAATGGTGGAGTATTGGTGGCTAATTCGGCCACGGACGGCGCGAGCTTGCCAGAGAGCCGAGAGGGAGAGGAAGAAAAGAAAGGGGTGCTCGACGTCTTTAAGGGACAGGGGAGAGTGGATAAGGGCGAGGCGGTTCTCGGTCCCCCTGCGACCTCCGCGCGGCGGCGCCCGGGCCCCGGCCGGCCGACCGGCGGCTAGCGCGCGGCGCGCGCACGGCGACAGAAGCACAGTAGGGCCCCCCTTGTGACAGAACTAACCAATTTATACAAGATTAAGCATGATTGCCCCCATTAACACGTTGGCATACACATATTCTCTCTTATATAAACCCGGTAGTCCGCCGAGTGTCATGAAGGACCTCGGTAAATCTACTTACAACAGGATCGTACTGATTAAGGAAACATCATATTACAAGCACAGAGTTCACAGCGGAGATTTATTACAAATAGAGTAATATAGCTATTATAATACCAAGTTCAAATATTATACATAAAGTATTTGGTTTTGAAAACCATTTATTCAAATCCATAAAACACTGCCATACTCACGTATATCTCCATACATAGCAAAGGAGAGTATAAGATATATGACTATGCCTTGTGGTCTTTACTCCTCTGCATCCATGACAGGGTTATTACAGGTAAGGCAATAGCCTTCATATAGCATATCACCTACAACGTTAGGAATAAAACCCTAAGTACTCAATTGTACTCAGCAAGACTTACCCGTCAGAGAGTAAATAAAAAGACTCTCAAGGATATGCAAGGCTTATTTGGTGGGGTTCATGGGGTAGCATATTTTGCGGAAAAAAGCTTACTAACATATATTCTTAGTTCAAAGTTTTAACTTCCAATTATCATGGAGCTAAATAGATCTATATTAGTAAGCCTTTTATAAAGTGAATCACTTAATAATTGATAGGAAAAGAATCTCATTCTCTCATCAATATTTTATAATGAGTTGTTGCTACATTTCTGGCACATGGATAAGTTTCTCCTAACTGGGAGAGACGGTGATTCGAATCAATTTACACCAGCTGGGTAAGCCCGTATCACACACCCTTATGAACTCATTCAAAGTTCGTATTGTGTTGGGTAGCTTTTCACTCTATTCGGGATACCGTGGGCTTGATCCACAGTGCAAGGCTCAGGGGGTAGCCGGTGCCAGGACCCTCAGGCAGTGCCTACCCTTGGTCAAACCCTGTCCCACCGCACATCCTTTCTCTCCGCCAGCGATGCACTGCAGTTCAAATCCTAGCCCGACTAGAAGTGCTATAGCTTTACGGTCGAAACGACTTATTCGGCCGTTATGTGAAGGTACGTTCAATCTTAACCATTGACCAAAATACGGATTTAGTTCCTAGTCAAGTTTGACAGGCAGGATCCAAAGGTGCATGTCTAATCGACATCAATGACCATAATGGCACACCATATCCCGTCTGAAATTCATATCTCATGATTCTTTCTAAATATCCATTTACCTGATTTACTAGGCATGGCTAAACATAACACTAATCAATACTAGTATTATCAGGAAGCTCTCCTTTCTAGACAAGGTAGGTAATGCATCAACGGTTTAACTATAACTCATCAATTTAATGCATAAACTGTAACTAAATAATACTTAATTGAAATTTTAAAACAGAAATAGAGGGGTGATAAAATGTCCGGGGCTTGCCTGGGATTCAACATTAGGTTAGTGTTTGTTAGATGTCATTCGTTCGACAGGTTTCTCCCATTTTATTACTTGCTCAGTCCTTCCATCTTTGGGATAGGTCCAGCGATACACCGTCTTGTGGATCGGCTCCATCATCACATCCTTCACGTGATGTATCTAGCGTACCTAGATGTGGTGCAATAATGCATATGTTTGAATGTAAGAAATGATCACACATGATACATAACTCTAGCTACAACAAGCATCTACCAAAAAGAAATAATTAATTTTAACCTAGTCAATTAAAAGTATTTCAATCAATCAATCAATCAATCAATGTTTGTTATTAACTATAGAACAACAGTTGCTTATTTAGACCATAACTGGAGCTACAGATCTTCAAAAGAGATTATGCTAGACTTTTCACAAAACTAATGAAGTTAGATCGAAAGCTAACAAAGTCAAACATTATCAAGAAGGCATCTCTGTCCAAATCTTGGACAGATTCGGACCTTTCTTACCAAACAGCTATAACTAAAGATCTAGATAACTGGCATAGGTAAACCTAGACTTTTTGGAGACTTTAGATAATTGCCTATGACTTTGTTATTAACCTCAAAAGTTGATTTTATACCTAATTGGGTCAGATGGTACAAGGAAGCAGATCTGTCCAGATTTGGACAGAATCTGTCATCCCACTTTGAACAGCTATAACTGAGGTTCTAGGTCACCTAAAACTATGATCCTAGACATTTTGGAAATAGTATAAAAAGTACTATAACTCTTCTAATATCACCAAAATATGATTCCTTACTTAAATGATCCAAACAATTAAATCATTCAGATCTGTCCAGAGCACATGAAAAACAGGACAGGGAACTTGTGAGTTTTATAACTCCTAAACCATTTGAACTAAAATCATGAAATTTTAGGAAAAACAAGGTATAGAAATTATCTACAATTTTTGTATAGACCATAACTACAGAAAACATCATTTTATTTGTAAAGTTATAACCACAACACAAATTACATATGCAGCTTTTTCCAATGCAAGTGAAAAGGGTACTTTACTTGACCCCTAAGCAAAGCTATGTAGAAACCTAACTAATACACCTCCTTAGACAATCATGAATCCTATCATATATCATTTAATTCAAACTAACACACCATAAAAGCATCACATGATTCTAACACGGTATCCCTTAATCCTGTTCATCCTCTACTTATGTTATTCACTCTATAAATATTATTTTTAGGTGATTTTCAAAATAACTAATTTGGACTTGATATTTTTACATGTGAATAATAATATTATATCATGACTAGTGTAGTAATCTCACATGCTCAAGTCTTATAAATTAATTACTACAAAAATAACAAATCCTATTTACCAATAAGCACATAGAAGCAAATTAAATGCAAAACCCAATATTTTGTATAAACATATGACCATGTTATGGTTTCTTAGGCTAACATAACATGATTAAAAGACAGTGGAGCACTATGTTTCATTTTTACGCCTATATATTATTTATAAGACATTTAAAACCACTTATAATGCTCCTAGAAAGTTAAATCATTAATCCAGTGTTACATGCACATAAAATTTATGAAATTTTAACCATACATTAATAATTACACAGAGAGACTACAAATAAATTTTTATACCATTTGGAGCAATACATCTCCAGATATGAAAATAACAAGCAAAACAAGCAATGATTTCCTATTTAACAAGATTTAGGTATAACATCATTAAATCATTAAATAACCTGCATGTTTTATACTTCTATTAGCTAGACCATGTCATTAGAAGACTAACAAAATTTGAATCACTATTTTTGGACTTCTAAAACTCGGTATTGATGAAAGCAAGTTAATAGTACTTTCTAAACCACTTTTAAAGTTTAATTTACACAGCACATAACCATGAATAAAACAGTACATCTTATAGACCTATCCTGTGGAGCACTTTATGAAGAATCCAACAAAAACAAGTTTCACTATTTTAAAAGCTACCAATCATGAGATATGGAATTTCAAAGACCAACATAGAATCTGTAAATTTGAGGCAGTATTGGACCTTGCGGGGCCCACACGTCATAGAGAGAAAAGAAGAACAGGCCTTCTTCTTCCTCTGGCTGAACGAACAGAGCAGCGCGGAGCATGGCCGGCTCGGCGGCTTCGCCGGCCAGCTCCGGCAAGTGGCAGGCTGGCGACGGCGGCGCGGGGACACGGCACCACAGAGTCAAGCTACACGCGCTGGGGGGCCTCGGCTTGGCTCGGGATGGCCCGTGGAGGTCTGGCCACGCGAGCAGGCGGCTCGCCGGCGGCGGCTTCGCCGGCCGCGGGGCCCTGGTGGATTAAAGAGCCGGGGAAAGGGATCTTCGGGTTCTTCATGACGCGGGGAAGGTGGTGGTGTGGTCAATTTGGATAGAGGATGGCCGGAGGAGGAGAATCAGTGGCGGCAGCAAGCTCTGCAGGCGTCGGCCATGGCGATGGTAGTGCTCTGGTCGTATGGAGCTCAAGGGTATTTATATTCAAGAACGAGAGGCTGAGGTGGCTAGCAACTTCGCGAGCTCGCCCACGCGTCCAGGAACGTGGCCGGGTGGTCGAAGCGACGAGAAGACCGCCGGCGACGCGTGCCATGGACACGGCGGCGAGGTGAGCAGTGAGATGACGAATCCTCGACGTCGGGCTTTAATGGCGCGGGGCGACGCTTCTCCAGCTTCGACAGCGCAGCTTGGTTCTCCTACGCGCGTGGCGCGCGGCCTGACTCGTCGGCACGACGAGAAAGAACGCCGGCGCCACCGCGACGGTGAGGAACAGAGAGAGGAGACCGATGACGAGCCGCCACCGCGACTTACGAAGGGCAACGGGGCATCTCCTCTACTGCCAGCGAGGACATGGCCTTCAATGCGAGTGCGGCGTGGCCAGGGACGAGAGGCAGAGAGCACAGGCTCGCCGGCGACACGGCGGCGCGAGGAGCAGCGACGGTATGGCGATGAGCAGAGACGAAAGGGACAGGGTCGAGTTACTGTAGCAGCAAACGAATTTCTACTTTTTTCAAAATTACTCTGAAATTCATATAGAAACTTGAAAATCTCCAAAAATAAAACTTGTTCAAAATTTTAAATGCTACAACTTTTATTTTTGAACCATACCCAAATGCTGCCCAGATTTTGAAATACAAATTTGGGCCTAAAAGGATCATTTGAAATTTGGTTTGAAATTCAAATTTCTACTCAACAACTTCAAAATCTCCAAATATGAAAGTTGTTCCAAAAAATTAACTCTACAACTTTTATTATTGGATCAGGACCAAAATCTCAATATTTTTGAAATTAGATTTTTTTAAATTGAATTCCTTTAATTAAATAAAGGATTTTTGAATTATTCAAAAAGGGGTTTAACTTGGGTTTTAAAATGACCAACCTAAAGATGAAACTAGGTCTGGGTTATTAAAAGTGGCAAAAATTATAATATACTACTTTCATTTAGGATTAATATTCATATCTTGCTTGTAAAATATAATTCCATTCTACTCAAATAAATGACCTATGGAGGTTCAAATTAGGGTTTCGGTCAAAAGAGGTATTTTCGGAGCATTTGCTCAACATGGACCTTTCACGATTTTTGTTGTAGAGTTCAAATAGAGTTGTTTAGGCAAGGTTGCAAAGCTTGTTTGACTTCACATCTTCCTATTTACTTAACCAAGCATTTCAAGCGAATAGATAATTCATCATTTCATGAGAATTTTTTTTATTCTGATTTTTTTATAAAACTTCTCAAATAATTAAAATGGTTAAAGATGGATTGAGTTAGAAACTAATATCATCACTTAACATATCTCGCTTAAATCCAAAGTCACTGCTTAACAGGTAATTAACACCTGGGGTGTTACACCCCCAAACAGTAATCATATCCCTAAGGTCAAACCCTAGTGCTACAAATTATGGCTATTCTAATTTGAATATGTTGACGGTAGTTATTATATGATTTTACCCGTCAACCAATCATGAAAAAGATATAAATGAGAGCCAACACCTAGAATAGGGTTTAAACTTATAGAATTCCATTAGTTTTGATGAATCTGTGTTTTCCAGGGACTATGCAGGAAAAGAACCAAAGAGGACCCACTCCGCAGAGAAAAATACCGAATTACACCGTGGCAGGAGATTAAGAATATTTTAGAAGACACCAAAGACACGCCTGCCGAAGCAGGACCCGCAACTCAGAGAGAGGGGTCGGCCGACCCACTGACCAGGTCGGCCGACCTGTCAGTGAGCCACCTCGGCCTCTGCTTCGACGTGGACCCACATCCCGAAATTTCACGCAATTCTAGCCGCCCGTCGAAGTCGGTTTGATCCAAGGGCTACGGTTCATCCCACCGGCCTATATAAGGACCCCAGACCCCTAGGGTTTTCAGATGATCCGGAGAGAAATCAATCCAGAGTTTCAGAATTCCACCGACATATCTCAAATGGAGTAGAAACCCAAGATAGGATCTAGAGTCAAGCATCAAATAGAAGATTAGCCTTGTAGTCTCTCCAGATTAGGGTTATTCTTGTTCTAGAAGTAGTGTGGTAGTAGAGCTAGAGATAGTTGGGGGGAGTTGCCGGCCTGTCGTTGACTGCTCCCACGGATTCAAGCCCTTCTTTGGGACTTGTTTCTGAAGATTTCCTTGGAGTTCAACTTCTAATCTAAGTGAGTAACGTTGCTATTATTGTTCTTGAGGTTTACAATTCTTTTGAGTGCTTTAGTCTTGGTAGCTCCTTGATTGAAGTAGTTATTTATAGTTTAAGCGCGGTGTTTAGATTATATTTACTCGTAAATACCCTATACTCACTACAAGAAATCTGTGGTTTTTTGACATATTTCATATGACAACAGGTCACAATGTCATTATATTATCTGGTTTATGACATTCTGTATTAGGCATTGCGACTTAGTGACAATAAAAACTTGCACGTCACAACAAATGTCATACAACTAGTCCAATTCCAGATAATGACAATATTTAATTTGTCATAAGGACTAATTTTTGAATGTCAAAAATCTTTGACGTAAGTTGTGAGTCATAAATTATTTTATTAAAATTATTTTAAATACCTTTGTCCATATTGGCATGTCCTATTCACATGGCTAGATTTTTTTTCCTTCTTCCTGTTATTTATCTCGAGATGGGCCACCTTGGGATCAGCCCAAGGCTGCACCCAAGCCAAAAGGCCGCCTGTTTGAGCCCACCACCCGCCGTGCTCAGCCCAACAGGCCCCCGTGCGCTCAGCCCAGTCAGCCTAACAGCCCCCTCCGCCCAGCAGCCCAACAACGCCTCCGCCCACCCCTCGCGCAAAATGTTTTAAAAATGGAGGTCGGGAGGGGAATCGAACCTGAGACCTGTTGAGTTGAATCGGTACAATATACCACTGAGCTACGCATCCTTATTTGTTCAGTTAGCATATGCGAACAAATATATTGTATTAAAACAAGGTAACTTACATCTACGTTAATTGTTGTAATTCAATTCTTTCATTTACATTTAGTTTTGACAGTAAATTTTGTAATGTTGGATGCATTTTCATTTACCTTGGTTCTTGACCTTTTTACATGTTGCATCTATATTTCTTGACCAATAGTTATGTGTTTATACAGTATATATATAAGATAAAGTAGAGATGCACCTGAAATCAACATCATTATACAGAGATTCTACTGAAATTGGAGCTGCAGTGTTTGCACTAAGAATTTCTTTGGTGCGCTTCACTTGCTTTTTCAACTTAGCCATTGCCTTCGGAGACTGACGGATATCAACCCCGTTGCCGAACTGCTTATTGAATTGATCAGCAAAATAGTTGGCCAGACGCATTTCCATTTCAACGCCTCCAAGCTCAGAGTTCCATCTAACGTCCTTAACCTGCAGACAATTAGTGTTAGCAATAGTGCTCTGGTCACATAGCAGCACAGCTCAACTAAAAGAAAAACGCAGCACAGCTCAACTAAAAGAAAAACCCTGCCGGCGGCACGGCCATCCAGGCCGGAGCGGCGCAGCCCTACCAGCGGCACGGCCATCTAGGTCAGAGCGGCCGGCGGCACAGCCAGCCAAGCCGGAGCGGCCGGAGGCACGGCCAGCTAGGCCAGATTGGCATTGGCCAGGGGAGCGGCGCGCACGGCCAGCCAGGCCAGAGCGGCCGGTGGCACAGCCAGCCAGGCCAGAGCGGCTGGCGCCAGCCAGGCCAGAGCGCCGGCAGCACGGCCAGCCAGGCCAGCAGCGACCGACGGCGCCAGGCCAGGCAGCTGCGCGGACCACATCCAGCGGCGCAGCACACTGCCAGCAGAGAGGTGGGGCGAGGAGTAGATTGGCGACCAGGGCCGACCGCCGTGGCGAGCAGCGCAGCGAGGGTTGATCTCCTCAGCAGCTGTTAGAACTCCCTTGATTTGTTTTCCTCGGAGTGGTAGCCTGCAAGGAAGGTACTGATTTGCTTAGTGAAGTAATCTTGCATCTTAATGCATAGTAGTTGCTTACTGCTTTGCCCCAATTGCAGTCAATAGTTCATGATAATACCAAGTTGTATCTTAGTGTTTGTTTATTTGTTAACCCTTTATTGGAAATAGTGCTGAACTAATGTATACATATTGCATAGTCATAATGTCATGTCTCATATTTGATAATTTTGGTTAAGTATCATATATATGTAAATTTTTTTTACCAAGTTTATCTCGTGGTTTGATGCAGATGGACAGGTCTTGGATCAATAGTAGGATGTTTAGCAAGGAACATGTGGATGGGGTCAGTGAATTCATGACCTTTATTTCCGAGAGATTCAATGATGATGAAGAGATGCTCTGTCCATGTCGTCGGTGTTTGAATCGGATTCGCAAACCTAAAGGGCAGGTGGAGGATCACTTGTATATTCATGGGATGGCTAGTACCTACACTAGATGGGTACATCATGGAGAAACCGTGAGGGTTGTACCACATGAAATTAAGGACCATGTTGATGAACATACTAGTCTCAATGAGGATTTTGGCATGAATGTAGATGAAAATGATGACCCTGACGATGGAATTCATGGTATGGTAGAGGAGTTGTACACAGCTGAAGAGGAAGGCAAAGGGAAAAAGTCTATGTTTGCAATTCTATTGGAAGAGATGAAGCAACAACTGTATCCCGGTGGTCCCTGCACAAGGTTTTCATTTGTGGTGAAGTTACTTCATATCAAGTCATTTTACCGAGTATCTAATGGTTTTTTCACAGCGCTACTGAAGTTGCTGTCATCATCATTCCCAAATTGCTCTATTCCTGCAACATACGAGGAAGCAAAGAGACTTATCCGTGCATTGGGGCTCGGATACAATTCAATTCATGTTTGCCCAAATAATTGTGTTCTGTTTCGGAAGAATTTAGAAAAACATGATGTTTGTCCGGTTTGTGGTGCATCAAGATGGAAAGACAATGATGGAAGGAAGAAAATTCCTGAGAAGGTTCTACGACATTTTTCATTGATTCCTAGGCTGAAGAGAATCTTTTCTTCCAAAAGAATGGCAGAGGAGGTGCAGTGGCACAAGTTGAAAAGGAAGGAAGTGGAGAATGAGCTTAGCCATCCAGCTGATGGTGAGGCATGGAAAGACTTTGACAGAAAGTATGGGTGGTTCGCAAAAGATGCAAGGAACATCAGACTTGGCCTTGCTACTGATGGTTTCAATCCATTTGGTAAGATGAGCTCCTCGTATAGCATGTGGCCAGTGTTTCTTATCCCATACAACTTTCCTCCATGGGAATGTGTGGAGAAATCTAACTTTATCATGGGCCTGCTTATCCCTGGTCGAGAATGCCCAGGAAAGGATATTGATGTCTTCATGGAACCACTTGTTGAGAAGTTGTTAGAGCTTTGGAAAGGTGTCCCTACTGTTGATGCACTTATTGGCAAAAAGTTTGATTTACATGCTGCTGTAATTTGGTGCATTCATGATTATCCTGCTCTGAGCACATTGTCAGGTAGAGTCACAAGAGGCTATTATGCTTGTGTGTATTGTGACAAAAACCCTTGCTCCCAAAGGATAAGGAATAAGATATGTTACATTGGTCACCGGCGTTTTCTTGCTAGGGGCCACCCATGGAGGAGGAGCAAATTGTTTGACGGTAAGGTTGAAAACCGTGAGAAGCCAGAGAAATTTACCATGACTGAGCTGATGGAGCAGCTAGAGAGGGTCAATGATGTCAGACCAGGAAAGCATCCTGAAAGCAAAAAAAGAAAGCGGGACGTAAAGGGCCAATGTTGGAAGCGAAGGTCATGTTTGTGGGATTTGCCGTATTGGTCCAGTTTGAAGCTACAGCACAATCTTGATGTGATGCACATTGAGAAAAATATATGTGAGTACATCCTAGGTACATTTCTAGGCATGTCTGGGAAGTCAAAGGACGGTATAAATTCTAGGCTTGATTTGGAAGATATGGGGATTAGGAAGCATTTACACTTGATCCGTGATGGAGATTCATATAGTGTTCCTCATGCCCCCTACATAATGACTAAAGCACAGAAGGCTGAATTTTGTGACTTTTTGAAGAGTGTACAATTTCCAGATGGATATGCTTCCAACCTAGCAACTTGTATTACTGCAGATGGATGCAACCTCCAAGGACTGAAAACTCATGATTGTCATATTCTTCTTCAAAGGATCATACCTGCTGCTGTCCGAGGAATCATGAGCAAGGACATATACGAAGCACTTGCTGAACTAGGTAATTTTTTTCAGCAACTTTGTGCAAAAACTTTGAAGATAGATGCTATGGAAAGACTGAAAGCGGACATCCCAATTATCCTGTGCAAGCTTGAGAAATTATTTCCTCCTTCTTTCTTTGATGTGATGCTACACTTGGCTGTCCATTTACCTGAAGAGGCTATTCTTAGAGGTCCAGTACAATATGGATGGATGTACCCAATAGAAAGAAGGTTACTTACATTGAAAAGATTTGTGAGGAACATGGCAAGGCCTGAAGGATCCATTGCAGAAGCATATGTTGCTGCTGAGTGCTTGAATTTTTGCTCAAGGTACTTTGGTGATGATGTTGAGACACGACACAATCGGGAGGGCAGGAATAGAGAGCGTGTTGCTACTGTGGAAGGAGAGCTATCTGTTTTCAAGCATGGAGCTTATGTTCTTGGAGCACCAAATCTTACATATCTTGAACATGATTATGAAAAAATGGTTTGGTTTGTGCTAAACAATTGTCCGGAGGTTGAGCCGTATATTGAGTATGTCAACCCATCTACTATTTTCATTGTTCTTATAACTCAATTATCAGCCCTAATTTTTTTAATTCACTATCTTTTTCAGGATGTACAAGAAGGACTTGGAGGATGAAGGATGTCCTAATGTTGAGAAAACCCTTGAGAAGCAATTTTCTCCCTGGTTTAAGAAGCATGTGAGTTTGACCTCTGTTAATTTATTTCATCACTTTCTTCCTGGTTGAAGAAACAAATTTTTTATGTCCAATTTTTTTTTGGCAGATTGCAAAACTTCGTTATGTGGAGGGACAAGACATAAATGATGAGCTATTTGCACTTTCATGTGAGCCTGAGCTGCGAGTTCGAATTTATTCTGCATGTCTTGTTAATGGTGTTCGATTTCACACCGTAGGCCGTGAGAAAAATAGAAGAACACAAAATAGTGGAATTATGACCGAAGGAACACATAACGGCCAAGATATTGACTTCTATGGTTCTTTGAAGGAAATAATTGAGCTTAGGTACAATGCAGATTCGGGTGGCCATAGGACAGTGGTTCTATTTCGATGTGATTGGTTTGACACTCATGGAAAGAAGTTTCGAATGAAGGAAGATGGGTACTTCAGAAGCATCAACCATGGCAGCCTGTGGTACAAGGATGATCCGTTTATTCTCGCAACGCAGGCAACAAAGGTGTTTTATTTGCTGGACACCAAGTATCATGAGAACTGGCGAGTTGTTCAAAAATTTTCTCACAGACACTTGTGGAGTGTGGCTGAAAATGACAATGATAACATACCCAATGCCGTGGTATTGTCCTACCAAGACGATGATTGTGAAGGTGTGCATGTTCAACTAACTGAAGAAAGTCTGGAAAATGAGCAGCCAACTAGTGAAGATGTTGTTCGTGTTGATGCTAGTGTAGTTGATGACCTTCGTGGACAAAGAGAAGCAGAAGGGCAACAAGATGAGTCATGTGACAGCGAGGATGAAACTGGATGGCAATATGTTAGTGATAATGAAGGACCAACAATCCCTCCAGAAGATGACGATGATAGTGATTACGAGTAGATTTAGTTGTGGTTTGAATTTAGTTGTAATATGGAGATCTAGATATGCTATGTGGATTACTTGTTTTAATAACCTGTTCTGCAATTAAGACAGTGCACTTGAATTAGGCCATTGGCCTTGATGTGTTTTAAATTTCTATGTTCTGGACATATAAGCTGCACTATAAGCTGCACTATGTTGTGGACATATTGATGGGCATTATTGATGTGTCTTTGGGAGCTTGGTTGATAGGGTTAGATGTTGAGCACTCCACCTGGTGAGCTTCTGTTATTTTCTGTAACCAGAATGAGTTCAGATTAACTGTCCAATTTACTTGATGGTTTACATTACTTTCTAGTCAAAGTGCTCTGTTGTGTATCTGTACATTGTCCAAAGGATGTGTCTGATTCATATGTAGGCCTGTTACTAGGTAGATATGGTTTACAGTCATGCTTATTTTCTCCCAGTCATGCAGTTTCAGAGCTGTATATACAAATTACAGACAAGGTTCTTTGCAAAAGTGCGGACAAGGTTCCTTCTTTGCATTTACAAGCTTCAGAGCTGCATATACAATTACAGACAACCTTCCATCTTTGCAAACTCCATACATAAGTGCAGACACAGTTCTGAAATTAGAGAGTAAATAGATGGCACATATATAACAGATAGATGGCACACACACATAGACAAGGTTCTGAAATTAGAGAATATAAATAGATGGTATATATAATAGATAGATGGCACATATAATAGATAGATGGCACATAGAGGTTCTGGACACATACATAGAGGGTCTGGACACATACATAGAAGTACCATTCAACCATTCCATACATACATAATAGATAGATGGCAGTGCTACCATTCTAGACCATTACATGCTAGTCCTGGACATTCTGTACACCTAACAACATCAATTCCCAAAAGATAGCCACTGGTGGTGGTGCCTTCATTTCTTGTAGGCCTTGAACGCCATAGAATCGACCTGCTCCGTCAGGAACTTCACCTTGTCCATCAAGAAGTTGACCTTGCCCATCAGGAAGTCGAGCTCCTCTGTTTTGGTCATAGCAGCAAACTTCTTCACGTGAAGACCAGTTTTGTGGTTGACAGCCATCTTCCTTGGCACCTACAAGGTTTAGGCATAGGAAACCATATGAACATTCTGTGCAAAGCATCAATTCCTGCTTGCTACTGACTATTGGGCAAACATACCATATGAACTACTACTGAATATTGTCCAAACAGACCATATGAACTACTGTCGAAACAGACCATATGAACATTCTGTGCAAAGCATCAATTCCTGCTTGCTACTGACTATTGGGCAAACATACCATATGAATTACTACTGAATATTGTCCAAATAGACCATATGAACTACTGTCGAAACAGACCACATGAAAGGCTCCTGCTTGCTGAACTACTACTGATTTTGGGATGCTGGGCTCAAGATTGCTCACCTTCATCGCCGGGGGCACCACCGCCATGTGTTGCCGCTTGCTCGACGAAGGACCCCTGGCGTGGCTGGAGGACGGCCCCCTGGCGCGGCTAGAGGACGGCCCCTTGAGGCGGTTCGACGACGGCCCTCCGTGTCCCTCTAGGGATTTGATTGGAGCCCAATCCGGGCCCACCACAATGCAGTCGTCTGAGGACGAAGGGCCGCCGCCGCCGCTCCTCGCCGCCACCGCTCCCCGCCGATCTGACATGACCAGGGTCTTCGATCCGCGGCAGAACTGCCCGTACGCGTCACGGGCCTGAGCACGCGCCCGGGCTGTCTTCTTGCCTCGGGCCATCCTCCGCAGTCCGCACGGCCACCGTCTCCTCAAGCCGCCGCCCGAGATCCGAAGAGTGCGGGAGAGTGCGAACTGGGAAGATGAGGGCCGTCTCCTCGGCACCATCGCCGCTCAGGTGCTTATAGTGCAAGGCCTGGGATAAAGGTGAAATAGGATGCTATCAGCAACATATCGAAAACACCTGAGTGTCCGAGTGGTTTATGTGTCCATGCTAGTGCAATTCAATGCCAGGTCCTCGGTTCAGGGATCGAACCCAATAACGGCACCGTTTTTTGTTACTTTTCCATTATTTTCTTTATATTGTTTTTTTCTGCTTTCACAAACTATTTTCAAGCACTTATTTGCAGTATTTTTATCCCTATATATAAAACCTATTTGTAAAACTTATTTTCAAATCTTTTCACTATCTTTACGTGGTATGTTGTATATGCCATAGCATACTATCTTGCGATCGAGCCATGGACACTAGTAAATCTCGAGCATTCAACGTTTGTACCGGCACTAGCACTGGCGCACATACATGTATATTTCAACGAACTAACAACGTCGAGCAAACAACATTTATAATCCGAGGGTTAGGATGACTTTCATCTTAATTGGACCTATGTGGTACATGTCCAATGTCTGTCACACTAAAGCACTGGCGCACATACATGTAGATTTCAACGAACTAACAACCTCGAGCAATCAACATTTATCCGAGGGTTAGGACGACTTTCATCTTAATTGGACCTATGTGGTTCATGTCCAATGTCTGTCGCACTGAATTCACATTTGTTATCCGTGCCGCCACCCCTACTTAAGGTTTAGTGTAGCCTACCCACAATCAATTGGAAAACAACTAACCATGTACAATACACATGATTATATTATTATAAATTGTTCCTAATATGAATTTCATAGTGCCCAATGATTTTTGTCCTATCAATTCAAAATATGATTCTATCCCTATCAACATCGGGCACGGATTGAAGACAACTTCTGTGTCGACAACGACATCGGGCACGGATTGAAGCTCCTTCCATGCATGCATATGCATTATTATGAGCGACATCAAGGAGGTGCACGACAACCGCCACAAGGTCAAATATGTTCCCATCTTTATCGATTCCCTCTCTTCTTTGATCAAACTAGAGTGATGACTGGACGCACGTAGAATGGTGCAACGAGAGTGGCACTGTTTACTGGCATTAGTACTAGCACACATACACGTAGAATGAAAATTTTACTACTGACGGCTGAGAAAAACGCCAGTAAATGGGTGTACAACCTCCTATAGTGAGCTCTTGTGTACTAGTGCAATTGTGAAACAACTAATCATGTAAAAAGCGATTATATTCTTATAAATTGTTCCTAATATTACTTTCACTGTGCCCAATGTTTTTTTGTCCTATCAATTCAAAACATCATTCTATTCTTATCAATTGCACAACAAAAACACGTCTTATCAATTATACAACGAAAACACTTTTCGGAATTTGTAGTTTAAAACTAGACATGAAGATGCAATCATATGAAATACCATTTTTTATTAGTTGAAATAAGAGAGCACTATATTTTTTTATATTAGAAAGCAGTATTATATTAGTAGTAAGAAAGCATGCTGTGTGCCAAAAATTTCACGTAGCAGGCGCGCAT
The DNA here is from genome assembly GCA_038502445.1 of Eremochloa ophiuroides. NCBI lineage: Eukaryota > Viridiplantae > Streptophyta > Magnoliopsida > Poales > Poaceae > Eremochloa > Eremochloa ophiuroides. The sequence continues at coordinate 63,190,692 of JAHLJS010000006.1, forward strand.
TGGCGCGATGTCTCGGCGGCAAACCAAAAACTTTTTGGGCAAAATTTCATTTGGACCCAGACATATCCCACAACAGGTAGCCTTTGGACAGGGATACTACAGTAAAATCGCCCCCACATCATGACCTATTCAGGTCACCGCTCCCCCCAAACCCTAAATCCAATTCATTCCTCTCAGCAGCCGCCGGCTCCCCCAAACCCTAAATCCAATTCTTTCCTCTCAGCATCCTCCGGCTCACCCAAACCGGCTACAACCTGGGAAGAGGGTTCGAGGCCCTCCGCTGCCGAAGAGGCTCTGCGTCTCCGACGGTGCCCTCCGCGCTCCGCCCCCGGCTTCCTAAACTCGTGAAGATGGCTCCTGGTCGGAAACCGGCCACCCGGCCCTCAACCAGACGTGAACCAGAAGGTAACCTGTCGATTCCACCTCTTACTTTTTACCTTGCAATCCATATGGCGGGGAATGGAGGCACAGGCTCCGGCCCCAGATTTGGGGATTTGCAAGGGGAGACCTGCCCTGCAGTTTGAGGAGCCAGCGTCGGCGCCCGACGCGGCTGCAGAGATGCTTTGCGGCGAGACATGGCGTAGCAGCTGGGGGTGTTGGGAGTGGCGGACACAAAAGAAAGAGGGCAGGGCCAGTTGCTAGGCAGTGCATCGCAGCTTTGCTGCTTTGCAGTGGCCGAGCATTGGTCGACAGGTTGAGACGGCCCTATACGTAGTAGAAATACTAATCAGGAATTTGTTGTGCTATATGTAGTAGGGATACTTGAGGAGAGATAGTCTTTTTTCTATGATTGACTAGGCTACTAGAGAAGCTGTTAAACATGTAAATAGCTGTATGCACAAAATCTAATTCAGTAAGTGACAGGCTATGTAATGGGTTCCATATTTCACTGTCAAACTTTAGTACAAATTCTAAATGGTACATTACTCTGTATGTTTTGTTCTCACATGCTTAATATACATGCTTAATAATATACTAATGTGTGATTTCTTTTTCTCGTGCAAGTAGAGCCTCCAATGACTGAATATGAGAGGCAGAAAATGGAGAATGTGATGCGGAACAGTCGGATTTTCCGCAGTCTTGGAATAAGAGAGGCAGCGGAAATTCTGAAAAAATCAAAAACAAAGGCCATGACTGCTGCTCGTGAAGACTCTGGCTCATTGTATCAACCTGGAGACCCTGAAGATGGTGAAGACGTTGAACAAGCAGTATTTGATAAGGTACCTCCATGACAAATGGGCATTTATGTTAAATATGCAGTTCACGTGCAAAGCTCAGTCATTTGTGTTAAAAAATATGCAGAGCTATTCATTCAGTTTTAATTTGTTGTGTCATGAAGGATGCCATGCAGGACTTGGAAACTGAAGTTACCAAGAGTTCGGCACAGAACATCTCTATCCCGGCAGGAGGATCAAGAGCATCAAAGAGAGTGATGGCAGTGGCAGTTCGGGGTAAGGAACCAGCAAGAATTACAAGGCAGAGGACAAGGGAATTGGCCTCAGAGGATGGAGTGCCAACAGCAAACCCACAAGATGGTTCAGCACAAGATGCAATGATGGCTGGCAATGATAATGCCCTGTCCAACAACCAGAATGAGCAATCTACTAATGGCAAGTGATTGTACTCTGTCCACAGAAGAACCAGAATGATTTATTTATTTGCATTAATGGGTCTATGGTTTACTCTAATTGTTTTTCAAATTACATGATAGGTCAATCTATCACCAAAAGACATGTAGGCAGAGATTTGGATATGATTTCAAGAGGGTTAAGAGACAAGATCCCAGTGAACATCTCTGAAGGAAAGTTGCGGCCAGAGGACCCTTTGCAAGCTGCAAAACTAGCATCAGAGGCTGGTATTGTTCTACGGGACCATATACCAATCTATACTCATGGGGACTGCAGTTGTTATGGATGTAAATAAACTGGATATGTGTCTGCACTAAGAGCTATGACATTGTATTGTTTTGAGGTGTTATTAATGACTGAATATTGAAGTTGCCTATTGATGTAAGCCCAGAAACAATTAGTAAAGTTCCTTGCTGTAGTGTCGTTGACCAGACCCTAGGCACTCTACATGAAGGATAAACTGCTCTTATTGTCCTACCTGTGCATTAATATCTTCTAATCCTTTCCTACCCCTGAAGCACAAACTGCTATTAGTGCAAACTCACTGAACTCTCAAGTTCGGCTCATATTTTTGTGCCTTTTGAATTTACCTTTTGTTAGTAGTCTGCTACTGATGTCTCTTTCAATCCCCATATCTATTTTCATTGTAGCTAATTGAATCTTTATTAGCTTATTGCTCTTCCTAACAGCTTGCCTATATAATTGCTAGAACTGCTGGGATTCAAGTATAAGGATTTATGGTGTAAACAACATACAATTTTAGATTTATAGCATGTCAGGTTCAATGAAATTGTTGTGAACATACTATTGCTGTTCTACTTGTTAATGCTGCTGTTACTGTTCTACTGCTGTATGTAATTTACTCTTAAGTTATTTACGTGATGTTGCTAAGCGCTGCTGCTGCTGTCTCTAATTCATTTTCTGTTTTTATGTTTTTAGAAGCAAACTAAATTTAAGGACGTGCCACCAACTGCGATTGATGTTTTCAAGGACACCCATTGTAGCAGCAAGTCGGGTTTTACTGAGCAAGCCAAGGAGGCTATTGTGAGTACCTTTCTCGATTTCTTATTGTGAACAACACAATATACTAGTACATGTGTAAGTAAGCATTGAGATCTGAATATTTTGCTGTTATTGTTGCTAGGCTCAAATGGAGGCATATGTTGCTCAACCAACAGAAGAAGGGCAAGATCCGAAGACTCCTGCTCAAGCTGTAGCTCATGTTCTGGCAAAATCAACTTTTCTTCGCAATGTTGGCATGCAGGACGCAGCGACGAAGAAAAATGCTAGAGCTGATGCACTGAATGATCGTGTAAATGAGCTGCAAAGTGAGTTGGAAGTTGAGAGGAGGGGAAAAGCAGGACTAGAGTCACAGCTTGCTGATTTGCAGAAGGAAGTAGAAGATCAAAAAGAAGCAGCAAGAAAGAGTGAAGAAGCAGCAAGGAAGAATGCAGAAGAAACCGAGAAGGTGAAGCAGCAAGGCCTTGAAATCCAAGGCTTCCTTCGTACCTTGTTTGGCAACAAGTTTGCACCACCTGGTGCTCAAGAGTAAGCTCTCCAACACAACTAGCCTCATTTTGGTGATATCTATGTCTACGAGGCAATGAACCTATTTTGGTTGGTGTCCTGAACTTGTGCAACAGCAGCTAGACACTTGTGCTTTGTGGCCGCTGTGCTGCTCCTATGGTGATGATACTGAGTAATGTGCTGCAGTGAGATGTGCTGCTGTAGCAGCAAGTAGAAATTTGACATCTGGAATTGTTGAATGATGTAATGTATTATATTTTAAGACTTGTGGAATGCTTATGATGCTGCAATCTTGTGGAGATGATTTATTTGAATCTGGTTGTATGGGCTGCAAATTGTGGATATAATTGTATATGCATATTGTATTTTGTGGGCTAAATTGTGTGTGGGCTGGATTGTAGTGTATCATCTGAAATGTATGGGCTGAACTAAGTGGGCCGAAAAAAATGTATGGGCTAAATACGAGGGCTGGAAAAAAATATATGGGCTGAATTGTGTGGGCTTAAAAAATTTATGGGCTAAAATAGTTATACAGGCTGAAACAGTTATATGGGCTCTAATACTTAAAAATGTATGGGCCAAAAAAATTAAATAATGGGCCAGTCAATATTGGCCCAAAAAAACCTTGTGGCCCATAAAGAGGCAGCTAGCTATGTGGGCTTGAGCAGGCCAAAATTCATTTTGTGACATTCTTTTCCTCTGCCATGTCAGTGCCATGTCAGCTTTTGATCCTACGTGGCATTTGTCCATGTGGCAAGGTTTAGGATTTTGTGACAATGAATCAAAGTCATAAACCAATATGACACTAAAATCCATTGTCATAACCTTATGACAATAAATAAACAAACGTCACATAGTTAGAATATGACGCGGGTTTTTTGACATTTGAATTTTCGTCAACTGAATGTCATAAACTATAAGTTATGACATGAATTCCATATATTTTAACATAATTACAATGTCAAAAAACCACAGATTTCTTGTAGTGACTGTCTGGATCGATGGTAGATCGCAAGGGTGACCTAGCCTTGTTGAGTCTTACACAGTCCACCTCCCGCCAATAAGATCGTAGGATTCCATTACTAAGGAATTTACCCTTTGTTGGTGTATTCCTATAGTAATTCCCTTTGAGAACAATCATATCATATCTTGTGAGGATTAGAACTAGAAGCCTTAGCAATCTCCTATATCACATATTTTCTCCGTCCTTGATAGCAGCTCAGGGGTTAAGTCTAGATTCTAGTCATCCCGTTTTCCCTGTGGTAAAATATAAATAACGATACCTGGAATACTCCCGGGTGAAGTGCTACATCGGTATCTGTCCGCTTGCAGATAATCCTAGTGTTTATTTGTTTGAGTTAACTTATACCAACAAGCATTTCTGGCGCCGTTGCCGGGGAAAATGGTTGAAACATGTAGAGTCTATCTTAACATTGTATTCATACTTTTATCTTTATTATCTCCTTATTTTTGTTTTCATCCTTATGGATGTCATTAAAACCACACCCATCTATAAATATGTTGCATCCACGAGCACAAGCCATAGGCTTAGGAAATCCTCAAAGCCTATTCAAACTCCTACCTATGAGCTACGCCCGTGCTTAATAGAGATGGTCCAAAGCCAATCCTTTTCAGGAGAGGAAGATGATAATCCTCACCTTCAGCTACGAGAGTTCGATCAAACTTGTGACTGCCTCCATATAGAGGGCATGCCCGATGAAACACTTAGGTGGAAGCTTTTTCCTTTCTCTTTGAGAGGGAGAGCTAAAACCTGGTATGACCGAACCATGGAGAAAGAAGGAGGAGATTGGGGAAAACTTCGTTCAGACTTTTGTCTCGAATTCTACCCCCTTTCCAAAATTGTCAACCTCAGAACCAAGATCCTATCTTTCAACCAGAAAGATAATGAATCTCTGTCCACATCCTGAGAGCGTTTCAACGAACTCATAAAATCTCGACCAGACCTATCCATTCCAGACCCAATTCTCATTCAACACTTTTTTGTGGGTTTGAGAAAGAAATTCAAAAGGCATATCAACTACTCTGCGGGAGGATCTTTTGCTCATGTTTCAGATTCTGAAGCACGCAAAATCCTGGACAACATCTTAGATAACCAACCCGAGAAGAAGTTAGAAGAAGAGCTTAGGGTAGCTAAACCTGAACCTTTACCATCAACATCCCAATCCTCAGCTATCCTGATTTTCAACCCTATAGAAAAGGAGGATACTCCGCTTTCGAACTTTATGTTTGACATAGAAGATGATCTTTTCTCCGATTTTGGAAACACCTCTCACTTCCATATGATTAAGAAGCCTTAGGAGTCCAAGAAACCATCTTTAGAACCTTTAGAGCCTCCTGAAGTAGCCTTCTGTAGAAAAACCATAAGAGAGCTTATAGACATAATCTGCAATGATTGGCTAGAAGAATCAGAGGTTTCCTCTGATGTGATCCGATTGGATTCACCTTCTGCCATAATCAAATGCCAAATCCATAAAGGCCCTTTTGAAGCTTTCTACAATTCAGTTGTGGGTGTTAATATCATGTCTGCATCATTTGCTCAAGAGTTATCTATAGACATGCCAGTAACCCCAACAACAAAGCTCTTGAAAAGTTCTTCCGGGCACATTATTCCAAGTTTAGGCATTTTATATGTGCTCCCTATCCGGGTAAACGACACCATGCTCCATCTAAGTTTTTATATCTTTGATGTCATGGAGTTCGACCTGTTGATAGGCCAACCTATTGGAAGACTTATTCAAGAAGACAAATAGGGACAATCCATGTTCAATTAGGACCAAACTTTAGACTCTTTTTGTCTATTATCCGTTCATTAAATGTTAAGACTGAGCCATATTCTGAGCCTGATCCAATTAGTAAGATCACGGTGGCAGCCCTAGATTTTCTGAGAGAATCTCATCTTGAAGAAGATGAGGAGTTCTTCATTGAGGAAGAAGCCGAAAATTCAGAACCTTTACCCCTTAATGAATTCCTAATGCCACCTAAACCTCCTATTGAGCTCAAGCCATTGCCAACTGGTCTAAGATATGCTTTCCTAAATAGAGATATGCAATCTCCAATGATCATAAGTGATAAACTCTCCCAAGTAGAGATCATTCGCTTGATCACTGTCTTGGAAAAGTGTGGGGATATAAACTCCTACTCGGATACGGTGCATCTATCTTGATACATGGACGACACAGCAAGTAAAATGTAAAAATCTGCTCATGCATGCTACTTATAAAAATCTGCTCATGCATGGACACGTCTTGGTGATAGTAAGTGAGCTGTCCGAGCAACATCCACCTATTTGGACATTGTGACATGGAATCCAATCAAAAGCTAAGTCATATGTTTATTTTAATTAAGATATTTTATTATGTATTGTCTTCGGTTTTCTCCACAAAATATTTTTTGGCAGAGAATCAATCGCGTCTCTCATCGTCAATGCCCTGCGACGGCCTCGTCGTCGTTCATCTATGGTAACAGCAAGCCTGGAATCATCAAGCCGTCTTCCGAGCCATGGCGAGCCGTCCAGCGAGCCACGTCGAGCCATCGCTAAGCGAGCCGTCTACGATATATCATCTCCAAGATTATCTCCATGATTCGTCCCGCAACTGCTCGGCAGTCCAACTTCGTCGACACGTAAGCCCCGCACCTGCTCGGGCCGCACTTCTTCGCTCATGCGTAAGCCCCGCACCTGCTCGGGCAGCACAACTACGACTACGTGTAAGTCCCACACCCGTTCGGACATCCTAGTCAGGTCGACCCGTAAGCCCTGCATTCGACAGGCCGCCCAATTTCGCCACTTCATCGACTGCCCCGATAGATTCGGGAAGCCATCGCCCACGATAAGCGTAACCCCTGCCAGGCGCGGGCAGCTTCGCTACCATGTAAGCCCCAGGGACGCCTGGGCCGTTAAGTCTTCGCTAACACGTAAGCCCCGGGGACGCTTGGGCAGGTTAGCAGTGTCTCCACAAGCCCTATCGAAAGGAACGGACACCGATTGCCGATCTCTCAAAAAGTCACACGTTCCGGCTCCTTGTCGACCCCTCCAAAAGACCTGACCACGCTCGGGCATTCACTGAAGATTTTTTCTCTGCAAGAACTCATCGCCACTCCTCGCCGTCCTTGTCGCCGCTTTCCATGAATCGCTGACCTCCAGAAGATCTCCAAGTTGTCGTCGCTCCCCAAGACAAGCCTCCGCCATGCTCTCCAGTCAAGCTCTACACCCGGATTCTCCATCAACATATCGCTGAGCACCCCATACAACAGCAGCAGCGGGCAGCAAGTCGAAGCTCCACCTCGATCTGATCTAAATCATAGCAGTGTCAAGCTGATCCACGCATACGAATCTCTAGACACCCTAATCAAAACCAAACAACAAAGGAAGGATATAAGGAAGCCAGCAGCGCCATCTACAGGGCCATGCAAATCATCAAGCATGCACGAAGTTATCTCCTTGATCGGACCCATCGACCATGCAAAGCTAAGTTGAATATTTGTATTGTTTTATCCATACTGTCGGGTACCAAAGTATGGGGTACCCAACTTTGATGCAAAAATATACATTCTCAACACGACCCTACCCAGGTAAGGCCAGCGGAAGCCCACGAAGGCCGCGCCTACGGAGGCCCATGACGATGATGCATCAACACAAACCTACCCTCGGGGAAGCGGCACCCTCGGGTGCCAATTCTCCGATTCGCCCGAGCCTCCCCAAGAGAGCTCGGGAAAGCGGCACCCTCGGGCACCAATTCTCCGATTCGCCCGAGCCTCCCCGAGAGAACTCGGGAAAGGGGCACCCTCGGACGCCAATTCTCCGATTCGCCCGAGCCTCCCCGAGAGAGCTCGGGAAAGCAGCACCCTCGGGCACCAATTCTCCGATTCGCCCGAGCCTCACCATCCCTCTCGAGCGCAATCTTTCAAAGGCATCCCATGCATAGTTGACGTCAGCAGAGCAATCTTGGACCGCAAGGGACCTCTCTAATCACTTTACAGGCATAGTCCCATCGGATGGGCCCCTCGACACAACAGCGCCCTGAACGCGCACGTTCGCCGTACCAACTGCCCCATCTCCTCTAGCAGGCGATCTGACGGTCCTCCTCCTCCCACGCCGCTACAGAGACAGTCAACCGTACGGCTCCCTGGGCTGACAAGGGGATTTGCCGACTACGACGGCGACCGCCATACCCCGGCCACACGTGTGACACCAGGAAATGGGGGACGACGGTCGTCCGGCCAACCAGGGGGAATGGGCAAGCCTTATGACCGGTCTTGCCAACCCCCTGGAATGTACCTCACAAGGAAAAAGAAGCGCCCGAGGGAGGACACTCCCCCCGCTCTATCCCATCAGGTCCCCGATGGCACGAAGTCTTCCCGAGCCTCGGGGGCTTGTACCCAGAAGTCAACCTATCTACTCGTTGCACTATGTAAGGACGACACGACGGCATGACGTATCGCCATGTAGCCAACCATGACCAAGCACTGTGAGGCACCTTGGAACTCACCAATGGAACAGTGGCGGATCAGCCGAATGACTAATGCCATGCCACCGAGGTGCCAAGACGAAAGCGTGGCTGACGATCGCCACCAGTCATCACCAACTCCACCATGCCGAGTACTGTAACACAGGGCAACACGTGTAACTATAAAAGGGAGAGCAGAGGCCAGCTTTAAAGGATCTCTCTCTCACAAGCTCACACATACTCACACGCACTCAACAACAAACAGCAACAAGCAATCTGTACGCACTTAGACATTCATAAGAGACTTGGGAGCACTTCCCTTTCTCGCTCAGCTTGTAACCCCTACTACGAGCACCCCGGTGCAAGGCAACACGACTTGATCCCACACTGGACGTAGGGCACTCATTGCCTGGACCAGTATAAATCCTGTGTTTCCCCTTGCACACCACCCGTAACCTCGACCGCAAAACACAAGTTTACTAGCCGGCGTTAGCACTCGCTAAATCTAGCACCGATAGTTGGCGCGCTAGGTAGGGGGCTTTTGTGTGTTGACTTAAGTTACGGATGGCAGACACCTCCATGACGCTTCCTGCTGGCGTGGTGCTCCGGTTCGGGAGTCTTGCGTTCGTGGCCACCGGCCACGGGCTCGAGATGAACCTGCGCCCAACTGAGCCCTGCACCATCATCGTCCTAACTCCGGCCCATCAGGCGGCCGGGGAAAGGACCACGGTGACGCTTCCTCCCGTCCTAGAGGACGAGGGGAACGCCGCACGCCACGCCTCCCGGTGAACCAGGAGGAGGAGGCGCAACCGCGCCAACCAGCCCTTGGTCGCGGAAGGCGCGGCCAACCAGGTTTCCCCAGTAGGGGACGCCAACCCGGCACCGGCCGCCACCCTGACACCTCCGGCGCCGGCAGCTGCATATCCGTCAACCGCCCAAAGGCCGGGCGGGGTGGGATCGCGGCGTCAACGGGTCTCTCTCTCCGTCCTCATGGCGGGATGGGGATGGCGCCGTCATCTCTCTTCGTGCTCCAGAGCGCTATGGACGCCCACGTTCGCACGGTCCACGCTCTGCTGCACGATCTGGTGGGACACCTGTCCACCGCCTCGAGCGTCTAGATGACCTCGTGGGCGACCACGTGGCCTCCCCACCGTTTTCTCCCGGGAGCAGTCCCAGGGCGTACGGCGGGGGGGAGACGGACTCCACTGACAGCCTCACTCCCCGAGAATACTCGAAGGAGTGGGATTGTCGCGGTTGGACCTCGCCGTCACGACGGGGCCTCAGCGACGACGACGATGAGTTCTGGGCGAGCGTGGACTTCACCGTCCACCTCGACGACTCAAGGGAGGACACCCCAAGCGTCACCACCGACTCCGACCAGTCCTACATCGACCCCACTCGGGAATGCTACCACTTGGTGCACCCCGAAGATGGACGGGTGGAGGACGTCCATTCAGGGGACGACAACGACGTATGTCCCCCGCTTCAGCCACAGCACACGCCGCCTCTGGTGACTCCGCGGCCTACGCGATCAGCTCCGCCGCAGGACCCGGGGGCTGGGACATCTCGCCCCGCGCACCAGTCTCCGGAGCTAGAGCAGCTCTGGGAACTCGAGGCGTGGATGGACGAGGGCCGCCTACGCCTCACCCAGCTACGAGCCGTGCTCGAGCGCGAGGAGCAGCAAGGCACCGGCGGAGCAGCTCGTCGCCGGGCCTAGGACGTTCAGGCTCGTATCATCGCCGACGATGGAGCCGAAACACCAGGAGCCCTGCCTCGAGCAAGCCGCAAGCTCACAGAGGCAGCAATGCTGCTCCAGAGCCTGCCTGAGCCCTCCACCGTGGAGGCACGGCAGCTCTGGAACTAGCTCAAGGACCTCCTGGAGGATGCAGCCGTCCTCCAGGCGGAAACTTCAGCGTCACGCCAGCGTGGCACTGAAAGCCACCAACTTGGTGGCGCGGCACGCCACGAGCGCGAGCCCACGGTACATCCCGAGGTCCCGAGAGCCCCGTCGGTTCACCAACGGCTTGGCAAGGACGTCGACGTCCGAGCCATCCTTCAAGCCCGCAGTCGACGGAAGACTGACGGAGCCGCACGTGGCTACCATGTCCATCGAGGCGGGCGCTACGACTCGGACAAGGACCGCGAGCCCTCGCCCAAGCCCTCGGGTCCTCGCGTCTTCAGCGAGGTCATCCGATGGGCCAGGTTCCTGCCCCGGTTCCGACAGCCGGCAAACATAGCCAAGTATTCGGGGGAAACCAACCCTGAACTATGGCTAGCGGATTATAGTCTTGCGTGCCAGCTTGGCGGTGCACAGGATGATCTCATCATCATCCGCTACCTCCCCCTGTTCCTCGCCGACTCGGCAAGAGCTTGGCTGTAACATCTTCCCCCGCGGTTGATCTTTGACTGGAGCGATCTGGTCAAGATCTTCGTAGGGAACTTCCAGGGCACGTACGTGCGCCCTGGCAACTCCTGGGACCTCAGGAGCTGCAAGCAGAAGCCGGGCGAGTCCCTCAGAGGCTACATCCGGCGATTCTCCAAGCAGTACAATGAGCTGCCCCAGGTTGCCGACTCCGACGTCGTCGGAGCATTCGCTGCAGGAACTTCCTGCAAAGGGCTCATCCATGAGCTCGGACGCCAGATCCCCACTAGCGTTTCCGAGCTCATGAAGATAGCAACCAGCTTCGCCTCGGGGGATGAGGCGGTGGGAGCCCTCTTCTTCGACCCAAAGGGCAAACGGAATGAGGAGGCCCCCGAGGGCACCTCTTCCCGGGGCCCAAACAGCAAGAAAAAGAAGGGGAAGGGAAATGCCCCCCTCCGCAGCGACCCGCTCGTGGCAGCGACCGAACCCAAGAGGGAACGACCCCCTCGGGGCCGCTTTGATGACATGCTTAGCAAGCCGTGCCCTTATCACCAGGGTCTGGTGCATCACACGCTTGGGCAGGGTGTGATGCTCAAAAAGCATTACGGCCGACAGGCATTCCGGGACGCCGCTGGCAAGAAGCCCGCCGAAGACAAGGAGGACAAGGACGGGAAGGGCGACGAGTTCCCGCCGACAAGTGCCTCATGATATTCGGCGGACCCGGGACCGCTCCCACGCCGTGCCAGCGTCGGGAGGTCTACTCCGTCGGACCAGCGACGCCACGCTTCCTCGACTAGTCCCATGACGCCATCACCTTCAACTGGGACGATCACCCGGACTACATCCCATCGCCGAGGCGTTATCCGCTCGTTGTCGACCCCGTCGTCGGCAACACAAGGCTCTCCAAAGTCCTCATGGACGGAAGCAGTGGCCTCAACATTCTCTATGCTGAGACCCTCGACTTGATGGGGATCAGCCGCTCTCTTCTTCGGCCGGTGACTTCCCCGTTCCACGGGATAGTCCCGGGGAAGAGCGTGCAACCCCTCGGGTAGATCGACCTGCCCATCTATTTTGGGACTCCTAACAACTTCAGGAAGGAGACCCTCACATTCGAAGTAGTAGGTTTCTACGGTACCTACCACGCCATTCTCGGAAGGCCATGCTACGCCAAGTTCATCATCGGCACTTCCTACCAGCACGTGTACCAGTGCGACGTCGAGTGTTGCGAGTACGTCGGCGCGCTGGTGGAGTCCGAGGCCCTCATCGCCGACACTGAATGGCTAGCAAAGGAGGTCACCGACCCCAAAAAGGTCACGGGCACCTTTGAGCCCACTGAGGGGGTGAAAGAGGTGCCCCTCAACCCAAGCTCTCCCGACGGCAAGGTGCTGAAGATCAGCGCTACTCTCGACCCCAAATAGGAGGCTGTGCTCGTCGACTTCCTCTGCAAGCACGCCGACGTGTTTGCTTGGAGTCCCTCGGATATGCCAGGCATACCGAGGGAGGTCGCCGAGCACTCCTTGGACATCCGGGCCGGGTCCAAGCCGGTAAAGCAGCGCCTGCGCTGATTCGACGAGGAGAAGCGCCGGGCCATCGGGGAGGAGGTGCAGAAGCTTTTGGTGGCCGGATTCATCAAGGAGGTCTTCCATCCAGAGTGGTTAGCTAATCCTGTTTTGGTTAAAAAGAAAAATGGAAAATGGAGAATGTGCGTTGATTACACTAGTTTAAATAAAGCTTGCCCTAAGTATCAATTTCCATTACCTCGCATTGACCAAATAGTTGATTCTATTGCTGGCTGTGAGCGACTTTGCTTTCTTGATGCATATTCCGGTTACCATCAGATTCGTATGAAAAAGTCCGACCAATTAGCGACTTCTTTCATTACTCCTTTCGGCACATATTGTTGCGTAACCATGCCATTTGGCCTAAAAAACGCGGGCACAACTTACCAGCGTTGCATGCTCAAAGTTATTGAGGCTTACGTAGACGATATAGTGATAAAATCTAGGAAGGCCAGCAACTTAGTAGCCGACATAGAAAAGGCATTCGACTGCCTCGAGAAGAAAAATATAAAGCTAAACCCCGAGAAGTGCGTTTTCGGGGTCCCTTGGGGCATGCTCCTCAGGTTCATCGTTTCCGAGCATGGCATCGAAGGCAACCCGGAAATGATATCGGCCATCACACAGATAGGTCCAATTCGGAACCTCAAGGGAGTGCAAAAGCTTATGGGATGTTTCGCGGCCTTAAGTCGATTCATCTCGAGGCTCGGCGAAAAGGGACTTCCCTTGTATCAGTTGCTTAAGAAAAATGAGCACTTTACCTGGACCACCGAGGCCCAAGAAGCCCTCGAAAGGCTTAAGGCTCTGCTTTCAAAAGCACCGGTTCTCGTGCCTCCTACAAAAGAGGAAAATCTCTTGCTGTATGTTGCTGCTACTAACCAAGTTGTGAGCGTAGCAGTCGTCGTGGAACAGCAAGAGGAAGGGCACGCATTACTGGTACAGTGGCCAGTCTACTTCATCAGCGAAGTCTTGTCCCAGGCCAAGACGCGCTACCCTCAGATCCAGAAGTTGGTGTACGCAATCATCCTTGCCCGGCGCAAGTTGCGGCACTACTTCGAATCCCATCCCGTGACCGTGGTATCATCGTTCCCCCTCGGGGAGGTGATCCAGAATCGGGAGACGACTGGGAGGATCGCTAAATGGGCTATCGAGCTCATGGGTGATGGCATCACCTACGCGCCACGCAAGGCCATTAAGTCCCAGGTGCTTGCGGATTTCATGGCAGAGTAGACCGAGACACAGCTACCGCCACTCCTGACCCAAGATGAGTATTGGGTCATGTACTTCGATGGGTCAATGATGAAGACCGGTGCTAGCGCAGGCATCGTCTTCGTCTTGCCCCTCGGGGTCCGGCTCAAATACCTGCTGCGGCTGCACTTCACGGCTTCTAACAACGTGGCCGAGTACGAGGCTCTGGTCAACGGTCTCCACATCGCCATCGAGCTCGGGATCCGACACCTCGAGGTCCGAGGGGACTCTCAGCTCGTCGCGGACAAGGTCATGAAGGAGTCGACGTGCCAGAACCCCAAGATGGCCGCCTACTGCAAGCTGGCGAGGTTGCTCGAGGAAAAGTTCGATGGCCTCGAGCTCAACCACATCGGTCAGCATAGATACCTCGGGGGACAACGAAGAGGCCAACGAGTTGGCAAAAATTGCGTCCGAAAGGGCTACGATCCCGACGGACGTATTTGCCAACGACCTCCACAAGCCCTCGGTCAGCATAGATACCTCGGGGGACAAGGGGAAGAAGACCCCCGAGCCCCCGGGAGAACTTGGGGGATCCACCCGAGACCCTGGCTGAAGACGGCGATGAAGCCGAGGCGATAGAGATTGAAGCCGAGATGGACGACGACGAGCCGGACTAGCGCAAGCCGCTGGTCAGCTGGCTTGTCCGAGGAGTTTTACCCTCGGACAAAACCAGAGCACGGCGGTTGGCACGTAAAGCCAAGTCTTTTACGGTGATTGACGGCAACCCCTATCGACGGAGTCCCTCGGGTGTCCTCGAGCGCTGTATTCCCTTCAGTCAAGGCAAACGCCTACTCGAAGAGATACACGCCGGAGCCTGCGGTCACCACGCCGCACCAAGAAGCCTAGTCGGTAACGCCTTTCGACAAGGCTTCTACTGGCCAACCGCCGTGGCCGATGCTACCGAGGTGGTACACTCCTACGAGGGGTGCCAGTACTACGCTCGGCAGACACACCTACCGGCCCAAGCCCTCTAGATGATCCCCCTCACTTGGCCGTTCGCCGTATGGGGATTGGACCTTGTCGGGCCCCTCCAAAAGGCGCCCGGGGGCTTCACCCACTTGCTTGTCGCCATCGACAAGTTCTCGAAGTGGATCGAGGCTCGGCCAATCGCCCAAATCAGCTCGGCGCAAGCGGTGTTATTCTTCACCGACATCGTTCACGGGTTTGGTGTCCCGAACTCCATCATCACCGACAACGGCACACAGTTCACCGGAAAGAAGTTTCTGGCCTTCTGCGATGAATACCACATACGAGTGGACTGGGCGGCCGTAGCCCACCCAAGAATGAATGGCCAAGTAGAACGTGCGAATGGCATGAATCTCCAAGGCCTCAAGCCGAGAATATTCAACAGATTGAATAAGTTTGGCAAGAGGTGGCTGACGGACCTCCCGGCGGTGATATGGAGTCTAAGGACTACGCCAAGCCGAGCCACGGGCTTCACGCCCTTTTTTCTGGTGTATGGCGCCGAGGCCGTCCTCCCCACGGACTTGGAGTACGGCGCCCCAAGGGTCCGAGCCTACGATGAACAAGGAAATTAGACTTCCCGCGGAGACGCGTTGGATCAAGTCGACGAAGCTCAGGACATGGCCCTCTTGCACTTGGCCAAGTACCAACAGTCACTACGCAAGTGCTGCGGCTCAGGCAGGACAACAAGGGCGCCACATGCTCACTCCGCCGTGGGAAGGACCATTCATCATCACCGAGGTTCTACGCCCCAGCACGTACAAGCTCGCGAACGAGAAGGGCGAGGTCTACAACAACGCTTGGAACATCGAACAGCTACGTCGCTTCTATCCTTAAATTTCTGAGCATTGTACAATTTCTAAAATCTTTAAATCAATAAAAAGACCCGACTTCTACTCTTTTTACCTGATTTTTGGATTTTTGATCCGAGCCTACACTCGGAAGTGAAATGACTTTTCATTTCGCTACGCAATAGAAAAGTGAGGCTCGACCTAACCTACGGAAAGGCCGACCCTCCCTCGGGGGCTAGGACAGGGGAACCCCCAGACTTTCCCGAGTCTCAACGATTTTGAAAACGCAAAAATTTCAAAACTCGTTGAAATGGTTTCTCCCTAAAAACACGCTTCTTTCCTAAAACCAAGTGAGAACCTATTAGACTCGGAAGAGTAAGAGAAGTTCCAGAGGACAGAGCCGGTCGAGCTGAGGAGACCGATTACGCCCCAGGGCTACAACATCTCCCCTCGCCACACTGCGTCCGAAGGCTAACTCGCGCTCGGAAGAAAACTTATAAGATCTACACTCGGCAAAGGGAGGAGGCTCGGGAAGAAACAACTAAGCCTTTTTCTGAGGTTTCTTTCTGCCAAAACTCTTAGGACTTCGGCTGCGTCTATGCCGCTAATACTACGACACCCGAATAAAGTCCCCCGAGGCTCGATGGCCCGGGCACAGGATCGGCAAGAATAAACGCCTGAGGAAAAAAGCACGAAATGAAACAAAACATACAACAAATATTTACATAAACATAAAGGCCGCGAAGGGCCACTTGTTTGTTTCCTCGCAGCCACTCACGAAAAGATACTTTTACATGGGCACTACGGCTCGGCTTTTCTTCATGGCAGATTCAGAGGAGGAAGTTCGACTTCGGCTTCGAAGAGGCCCACCGGCGCTTCTCCTAGCTCCTTCATCGAGTCCTCCAACGCCAGGAGCTCGGCATCGTCGGCTTCAAGGAAGCCTTCGCTGACAGGGCTGGTGTCGAAGTTCCCATAGTGGGACTTCACGACCGCCAGTGTCTTCTGGACACCCGTCAGTAAGGCCTCCTTTACCCGGCCACCGACGCTGATGTAAAGTGCCTCCAGATGGCTCCAGAGCGAGATCCCCAAAGGTTCCCCACCGGCGCCGATGGAGTCACATAGCGCGCGCGACCTTCTGCAGTTCCAGGTGGCCGGCCGCTTCGCCGTCGTAAGCCGCCTGCAGAACTGCGGGAGCAAAACATGGAGGTGAACAAAGATGCAGCAGGCAACCAAGACGAACAGGACAAAAAGCACGACATTGCACATACCGCCAGCCTCTTCCCGAGCCTTCTGTGCCTCCTTCCGGGCCGAGTCCGCCACGCCAACCGCCAGGCGCAACGCCTCCTGAGTGTCACTCAGGTCGAGGGCCAAGGCCTCAGCGACAGAGATCTTCTCGGCGGTGAGCTCTCGGGTGGCGTCGCGTTCCCTTGTCATCTCGGCCAGGGCGCTCTCCAGCTCCCGCACCCGTGTTGCCAAGGCAGCGGCTTGGCCCCTCGCCTCCGTGACCTCCTCCTTCAAGATGGTGTTGTCAACACTCGCTTCGGCGAGCTTGGAGGTCACGGCGGCGAGCTCGTTCTGGGCACGGGCAAGGGCTTTCCCCTTGAGGTCAAGCTGCTTCTAGAGCTCGAGCCCATCGCGAAGGAAGCGGGACTTGTCCCAGGAGGTATGCATAAGGTCCTGGAAAGGAGAGAGGAGCGGAGACGGTAAGAACCATGCTCATACGCAGGAAAAGTTACAAGACATGGGATTCACCTGAAGCTAGGCCGGGAGGTCCTTCTCGAGGACGTCGACAATCGTGCGGAGACCCGCCGCCGAGCTGAACCTGAGGTCCTGAACTGCGTCCCATTTGGGAGCCTCGAGGTCGTCCTGGAGCGAGAAGACAGGCGACGCCTGAGGATGCGCTCGGTCCGCCCACTCGATCCGGGAGGCGGTTAGCTCCCGAGGTCGAGGCTCCCTCAAGGCCAACGCCCAAGGACCCTCCTCACGGGCGGGGGGAGCTCCTGCGCCGACATCCAAGACCGACGACCCCATGGCGGTAGGCTCCGTGGGGGCGGCATCGGCTGACGCTCCCGAGACGCCTCTAGAACAGACGGTCGAGGCCTCGAGAGCCCGTGCTAGCTCTGCCTCCAGGTCGATGATGGGCGCGACGATGGCGGCTAAGGCCGGAGCGACCTCTCCCGAGGAAGGAACCTCGGACGCCATGACCGGACCCGTAGGGGGACGGTTTTCTTCGTCCGTCGACCGGGCGCTCCCCCGGCCGTGTTGTGGCCCTGCACCTTCAGGACCTTCAGGTGTGACACCTGGAGGTCCGACCCCGAGCATTTCCTAAAGCAGAGAAGGGAGAAAAGAACGTTCAGAGTGCCAAACAGGATCTCCCACAAAAGGAATAACAGGTAAAGAGATCTACCTCGTCTTCGGCACCACCCTCCTCTTCATCGCTGCCCCCGCACTCGGCAAAACTACAAACGGCGTGGGCTGCGTCGGCAGCGGAGGAGTGGGCGCTGACGCGGCGTCTGGGCCGGCACCGCCCTGGGGCGGGGGCCCTGCCTGGGCGCCATGGGTCGCCTCGATGTCACCGCCCCTCGGCGGGGAAGCTTGAGTCTGGGAGGACCCCAGCTCAAGTTCCGACGTCTTGGCACGGGCTAGCTCCGGCTCCGACGGTTTCCGCTCACCGCTCCTCCCGTCTTCGGCCGTCGCGCCGATCAACGACGCGTCAGAGGGGAGGGTGCACAGAAACAGGATCTCCCCGGTCCCGCTGGCAGCAGCTAGGCTTGGCTCGGGCACTTGCCGACAATTTCTCCATAAGCCCCGACCACGCTCGGGCACTCAGAAGATTTTCTCCGCCGACAAGATACTAAGTATCTCTCCGTTTTCTTTTTCTCAAGGGTTGCTTAACGTACCTTAGTAGCCACGCCTTAATCCGTGAAACCTGTCTTCGCCTCGTAAGCCGTCACACAAAATGGTCATGTTAAGGACACCTCTGATCCAGACGCCGGGTCAGGTGCTTAAACGTAACAGGCCAACTACCAGGGGAAATTATGTGACCTGACAAGAGCAAGAAACGGACAATCTTATCATGCGTTCTACAATATTGGGACCCGCCTTCCTCGTCAAAAATCTACATCATGTACTACCCATTGTACAAACTTGTTTTGCAGGAACTCTTCGCCGTCCTCGTCGTCACCACTTCTCGCCGTCCTCGCGCTGCTCGAACACCGTTTCCGACCACGCTGGGGACTCGTCGCCGTCGCTCCTCGCCGTCCTCGCGCTGCTCGGACATCATCTTCGACCACGCTGGGGACTCGTCGTCGCTACTTGCCGTCCTCGCGCTGCTCGAACATCATCTCCGACCACGCTAGGGACACGTCATCGCTACTTGCCGACCTCCCGCTGGAACCCGTCTCCGACCACGCTGGGAACTCGTCGTCGCTACTCGCCGTCCTCGTCGTCGCTCCTCGTCACCACCGACCACGCTGAGGTCTCATCGCCGAGCTATCAAGGCACTCCACGCTGTTCGGATCAGGGTGCTGATCTTGGGTAGCACATCGAAGGTCTTGATATGCGCCTCACCTGCTCGAAAGATTGTCCTGAGCACCATGCTGTGCTCGGGGATTTCCCGATCACTTGCTGTGCTCGGAGACTTCGTCGTCTTCTCGCCAGCTCGGAAGAGTTTCCCGATCACTTATTGTGCTTGGGGACTTCGTCATCGCCTGCTTGGAAGAGTTTCCCAATCACTTGCTGTGCTCGGGGACTTTGTCATCGCCTGCTCAGAAGAGTTTCCCGACCACTTGCTATGCTCGGGGACTTCATCATCGCCTGCTCGGAAGATTTTTTTCCGATCACTTGTTGTGCTCGAAGATTTCGTCATCTCCTGCTCGGAAGAGTTTCCCGATCACTTGCTGTGCTCGGGGACTTCGTCATCGCCTGCTCGGAAGAGTTTTCTGATCACTTGCTGTGCTCGGGGACCTCGTCATCGCCTGCTCGGAAGATTTTTTTTTCCGATCACTTGCTGTGCTGGGGGACGGCGTCATCACCTCGCCTGCTCGAAAGATTTTTTTTCCCCGATCACTTGCTGTGTTCGGGGACTTCGTCAAAACTTTAGATGATCAACAAGAATAAATATTTTGACCCTGACACCATGTGACTGCATCACCTACTATCAGGCTCGGGGACTAAGTGGATACACTTCACCTAACGGTGAAGGTATTGTTTCTGAAGGACCAAAAGTGGATACACTTCACCAAAGTGAAGGTTCTTTTCAAATTTTTTCTGAGCTCCTTATATCCGTCTGGTGGAGCAACTCCGAAGATCTGCACCTCCCGACAAATGCAAGGCACTCGGGGACTAGCTGTGGGGATATAAACCCCCGGTCCCACAAGACAAGACATGGGCTGCACCATCAAATCTGGCCCGACCTAGAAGACGAAAGCGTGCGGCGCAAGGCACTGCATCGCACGGTTTTTTACCAACTTGGATAGTTTACTTGTAACCTTGTCCCTTCAGACTATATAAGGAGGGGCAGGGATAGATCCCGTAAACCCAACTCATATCATCTACTAGCAATACAATGCACACACAGGACGTAGGATATTACGCCTAGCGGCGGCCTGAACCTGTATAAATATCGTGTCTCACGCTTCCAGCGTAACTCTTGCTCATCTCAGGCGCACCTTCATCGATCAATCTACTACCTTGGGCATACCTCTCGGTAGACTATCACCGGCATTCCGTCGACACAAAGCATCGATCAGCTTTTGCCTTTTCACTCCAAGATCTGAAGGGAATTAGTCCTGTTCTTTGCACCCATCGCATTCCAACTGATCCTAATTCATACCATCTAGAGAGCCCCAGCGTAGGCTCAACAATACGATGAGAGAGGTTATAAAGAAGGAGGTCTTGAAGCTATTGCACGCTGGGATTATTTATCCTGTGCCGCATAGTGAGTGGGTAAGCCCAGTCCAAGTTGTGCCTAAAAAGGGAGGCATGACGGTTGTCATGAATGACAAGAATGAGTTAATCCCTCAGAGAACCGTCACTAGATGGCGGATGTGCATAGATTACAGAAAACTCAACAAGGCGACAAGGAAAGATCACTTTCCTTTGCCCTTCATCGATGAGATGTTAGAGCGATTGGTAAACCACCCTCTCTTTTGCTTCCTTGAAGGATATTCTGGATATTATCAAATTCCTATCCACCCTGATAATCAGAGCAAAACCACCTTTACCTGTCCCTATGGAACCCATGCCTATCGTAGGATGCCCTTTGGATTGTGTAATGCACCAGCCTCTTTCTAAAGATGCATGATGTCTATCTTTTCTGATATGATTGAAGAAATCATGGAAGTATTCATTGATGACTTTTCTGTTTATGGAAAAACTTTTGATGATTGTCTTAAAAATTTAGACAAGGTTTTGCAAAGATGTGAAGAAAAGCACTTAGTTCTTAATTTGGAAAATGTCATTTTATGGTTAGAGAAGGAATAGTGCTAGGACACCTAGTGTCTGAAAGAGGGATAGAGGTAGACAGAGCTAAAATTGAAGTAATTGAGCAATTACCTCCTCCTATTAATGTTAAAGGGATTATAAGTTTCCTTGGTCATGCTGGCTTTTATAGACGCTTTATTCAAAACTTTTTATATATTGCTAGATCTCTTACAAACTTGCTAGGTAAGGATGCTCCCTTTGATTTTGATGATGCTTGTATGAAATCTTTTAACACCCTTAAGCAAGCACTTATCTCTGCACCAATCATGCAACCCCCTGATTCGTCTTTACCTTTTGAAATTATGTGTGATGCTAGTGATTATGCTTAGGGGCAGTTTTGGGACAAACTAAAGATAAAAAGCTTCATGTAATTGCCTATGCTAGTAAAACTCTGACAGGAGCACAACTCAATTATGCAACAACTGAAAAAGAACTCCTACCTGTTGTTTTTGCTATTGACAAATTTAGATCTTACTTAGTGGGAGCTAAAGTGATTGTTTACACTGATCATGCTGCTTTGAAATACTTGCTCACCAAGAAAGATGCTAAAACTAGATTGATAAGATGGATTTTGCTACTCCAAGAATTTGACTTAGAAATAAAAGATAAAAAAGGAGTAGAAAATTCTGTAGCAGATCACTTGTCTAGAATGCATTTTGAGAATATGCAAGAAATGCCCATCAACGACTCGATGAGGGACGGCATGCTCTATTGGATCACCCGATCCGACCACTGGTATGCAAATATTGTGAATTTTATGGTTGCAGGATATGTACCACCAGGGGAAGACAAAAGAAAGCTCATCTACAAGTGTCGACAACACATGTGGGACCCGCCATACCTCTTCGGGATATGTTTAGATGGACTGCTCCGGAGATGTGTACTAGCGGAAGAGGGGATCAAGATTATTGAAAGATGCCACTCATCACCATATGGAGGACACTATGGCGCATTTCGCACACATGCTAAGATTTGGCAGAATGGATTCTTTTGGCCCACGATGTATGATGACACGAAAAACTTTATCCAGAGATGCGGGGCATGCCAACGACATGGAAACATCAATTCAAGAGATGCCATGCCCCTCGTCAACAATCTCCAAGTAGAGCTCTTCGATGTCTGGGGAATCGACTACATGGGACCATTTCCAAAGTCAAAGCAGTGTGAGTACATTTTGGTGGCAGTAGACTACGTCTCAAAATAGGTAGAAGCTATGCCATGCAAAGCTGCAGATTCCAGAAGCACAAAGAGAATGTTTGAAGAAATAATATTTTCAAGATTTGGTACTCCAATAATGGTAATCAGTGACGGAGGATCCCACTTCATCGATAAAAGATTCCAACTATATTTAGCAAAAAGTGGGGTCCGACACAATATTGCCACTCCATACCATTCTCAGACAAGTGGGCAAGCAGCGACATCAAACAAACAGATCAAGAATATTCTGCAGAAGATGGTCAATGAAATCGGAACAGCATGGAAAGACAGACTACCAGAAGCACTATGGGCTTACAGAACAGCCTATAAGACACCAATTGGAATGTCACCATACCAGCTCGTTCATGGAAAGACCTGTCACTTACCAGTAGAGCTTGAGTTCAAGGCTCACTGGGCAATTAAGAGATGGAATATAGATCTGGATGCTATAGGAATAAAAATAAAGATGCAACTCTCTGAACTAGATGAATGGCATGATAAAGCATATCACAACTCCAAGATCTACAATGAGAGAACCAAGAGATGGCACGACAAAAGGCTGAAGAAGAAGGACTTCACACCCGGAGATCAGGTATTACTTTTTAATTCTAGGGTGAAGTTATTTCGGTCACGAAAAGCTATGAAGCAAATGGGAAGGACCATTTAAGGTGATCAATACTTCATCCCATGGAGCGGTCACACTTCAAACCGATGAAGGTACGTTATTCAAGGTAAATGGTCACCGCCTCAAACTCTTTCTAGAACCAATTAAGGGCCCAGAGGAAATAAATATTATTGAATTTATTGAATTACCAAGTATATTAGGGCCTAAGCCTTCCTTTTGCATTCCCGCACGGAAAAGTCCGAATTTTGAAAACTAAATATCGCGAAAAAGCCGCACGAAAAAACCGGAGCTGAATGGGCAAGAGGGCAGATCGCCCGACCCCACCACCAGGCCGGCCGATCCCCCCTGACTCCATTCGCCGCCGCCTTTTCGTGACGTGATCCTTCAGGTCTCTTCTCCCCTATTTTCCAACTTTCGTTTTTGTTAAGTCATCCGCCACCGCCATAAGCTCGTAGGAAAAATTTCGAAGGCCTAGCAGCCACCGGACACCTATATAACCAGCCCCTGTTAGCCTCCCATCTCATCTCATCCAATCCATTCTCTTCCTCATGTCTACGAGCTCTCCTCCAAGCCCCCCACGGCCGACAAAAAGATCATCCCCTATGGGATGGATCCTAGCAAGGTTCCCACCGACGACTCTCAAGCCATCATCCTTGCTAGAACTCCCTGGCCTCTTGCCATTGCTCCACCAAGCCAGCCTCGCAAGCATGAGCAATCCTTTCGTGCTTGTGCAAGATCAGCCCTTCCGTCACCGCCGGAGAGCCTCTACCTGAAGGACGCGCCACGGAAGGAACCGATCGTCAAGCTACCGAAGGATGTCAAGCTCCTACCACCGAAGCCAAACAAGACGCTGATGGGAGTGAAGCTCAACAGGGATGGCCATGTCTCATGTGCCAAGTACACCACTCGCCCCACCTTCGATGGAGTCCGTGCTGACCCAGCTAAGGTCAAGTATGTGCCACCCAAGGAAGCACCACGTGGAGAGCAACCTCCATGGAAGCGTTCCAAGGTCACCACGGCAGAGCTTCAGAAGCAGATGGACCAGATGAGACATGAGATAGAGATCATGAAAAACCAGGATAGGCTCCTTACTAGAACTATAGCAAATACTAATCTTAGAATTGATCTGAAGGACGGAAAGCAGAGGGAGTTAAAGATTAAATTTGAGCTTTTCTCGCAGAAAAATTCTTGGAAGTATTCGAGTTGTGTATCCATAGGGCACCCCTTAGTTCGCTTAGCTCGATTAGTTCGCTTTAGTTTGCTTAGTTCATTTTAGGTTTGGAAGTCTTGTGTAATAAAAGTGCCCTATTAATAAAAGTCAGTTTGAGTCAATATTATCTCGCTTGGATATATTTGTGCTTGTCTACACTTTGTTATGCATAAAGGAAAACAAAAACAAGTGTGGGGGAGGAGCACATGATAGAACGACGAACACCGAAGACGAAAGTACACCAAAACAGAAGTAACCGACGCAAAAGTCACACACGACGAAACAGGGCACGAACGGCCACCAGGAGGGATCGGCCGATCCCTACCCTAGGTCGGTTGATCCATCCCAGTGCCGCCTCGCCACAAGCTTCGTCCACGGCCAGGTACGTACCCTGAACTTCATATTTTCTCATACGCCGCTCGATTGTTTTTCACTGAATTAAAAATCTTATGATTAAATAACTTTAAAACATGAAAGGATTAACCTGAGTTGCCTTGACTTAAGGATAGACATGCATAACACTTTTCCTGGAAGTCTTGCCACTATTGGGAACTTAAAATTAGGGACCTCATGTTGCTTAAGTTGTTGTGGAATACGAGATAGTAAGAATAATGAATGCTTGATTCTTGATATCTAGTTGTTGGAGAATTTTATTTGCAAAACTTAAAAACCAATAACTATGCTTCTCCTTTGTAGTAATAGCATTTACCTACCAGAGCCAAATATAGGATAGAATCAACCTTCTACATTTACTACTTGCTATTGCTTTGAGTTTTGTCAAACGGAGTAACCCTTGTTGAGAAATTTATCATGTTTCCAAGATCAAGATCACGTACACTCCAAATATATCTGCTATTCCTACAATGGGGATGCGCAACAACATGCCTTTTCACCCAAAAATATTTCACTCTAATATTGGAGGAAGCACAAAAAGAAGTTACGAATAAATGCTCCAAAGTTCTTGTTATCATCTCTCTAAAGTATGCAGAGAAGAGGCATGTGGCTATACAAAAGTGTGAGAAGAGAGAAAACAATGGGTACAAAGATTGCCTGAGTGGTAAAAATAGACAAGTGTCCGGAATGACAAAACAATGGGTACTCAGATGCCTGCCTGAAAAAAAAGAAAAGTGAGAAGAAAGATAGGCCATATTGTCCTGCAGAAGCAAAAGAGAGAGAAAATCCTCAAAAGAGCATAGTAGAATTAGGTTAGCCACCATTTCTTCCATACACATGCACATCTTGATCTAAGAGTATGACATCTTTATCCTTGGATCCTTGTTTTGACTTTACAATATATGCAATACAAGTATGTTTTCAGTTTACCCCTACTTCAGCTCCACATAAGCTTTAGAAGTAGGCAACAGAGAATGCAACATCATCTGTGCCTCAGCAAGGATCAACACCACCACATATGAGTGACATGAGAGTACTACAAAGAAGGAGAAGGTAAGCTATGCTTTATTTTCAAATTATTCAAAAACCTCCAACTACTTGATTGATAGAAGACGGCGATCAGTTTCTGGCTGTTCTATTCTTCAACTGCTCAAAGTTTCATGGTAGACACAACAAATCCCGCAGTGCAGGTACGACTAGGAATGGTGAAATGTTGATGTCTAATCCTGAAGTTAAGATTGCTTAATTCCATCCTTTACTCGGGACGAGCAAAGATCTGGTGTGGGGGAGCTTGTTGACGGTTGTTATTGTATGATTTTACCCGTCAACCAATCATGAAAAAGCATATAAATCAGAGCCAACATCTAGAATAGGGTTTAAACTGACAGAATTCCACTAGTTTTGGTGAATCTGTGTTTTCCACAGACTATACAGGAAAAGAACCAAAGAGGACCCACTTCGCGGAGAAAAATACCGAATTACACCGCGGTAGGAGATCAAGAATATTCTAGAAGACACCAGAGACACGCCTGCTGAAGCAGGACCCACAACTCAGAGAGAGGGGGTCGGCCGACCCACTGACCAGGTCGACCGACCTGTCAGTGAGCCACCTCGGCCTCTGCTTCGGCGTGGACCCACATCCCGAAATTTCACTCAATCCTAACCGCCTGTCGAAGTCCGTTTGATCCAAGGGCTACGGTTCATCCCATCGGCCTATATAAGAACCCCAGACCCCTAGGGTTTTCAGACGATCCGGAGAGAAATCAATCCAGGGTTTCAGAATTCCACCGACATATCTCAAATAGAGTAGAAACCCAATATAGGATCTAGAGCCAAGCATCAAGTAGAAGATTAGCCTTGTAGTCTCTCCAGATTAGGGCTATTCTTGTTCTAAAAGTAGTGTGGTAGTAGAGCTGGAGATAGTTGGGGGAGTTGCCGGCCTATCGGTGACTGCTCTACGACTTGTACCCACGGGTTCAAGTCCTTCTTTGGGACTTGTTTCTAAAGATTTCTTCGGAGTTCAACTTCTAATCCAAGTGAGTAACATTGCTATTATTGTTCTTGAGGTTTACGATTCTTTTGAGTGCTTTAGTCCTGGTAGCTCCTTAATTGAAGTAGTTATTTATAGTTTAAGCGTGGTGTTTAGATTATATTTACTCGTAAATACCCTATACTGTCCGGATCGATGGTAGATCGCAAGGGTGACCTAGCCTTGTTGAGTCTTACACAGTCCACCTCCCGCCAGTAAGATCGTAGGATTCCATTACTAAGGAATTTACCCTTTGTTGGTGTATTCCTATAGTAATTCCCCTTGAGAACAATCATATCATATCTTGTGAGGATTAGAACTAGAAGCCTTAGCAATCTCCTATATCACATATTTTCTCCGTCCTTGATAGCAGCTCAGGGGTTAAGTTTAGATTCTAGTCATCCCGTTTTCCCTGTGGTAAAATATAAATAACGATACCTGGAATACTCCCGGGTGAAGTGCTACATCGGTATCTGTCCATTTGCAGATAATCCTAGTATTTATTTGTTTAAGTTAACTTATACCAACAGAATCAGGGGAAACACCAAAAATAAAAGTTGTGGCAAATTTCGTGTAGAACATTTTTGCTTGTTGGACCAAGTTCAAATTCTGCACAAATTTGAAATTATTCAAATGGGGGTAAAAAGGGTTTTTGAAATTCAAATGTAATTCAGTTAAATTCTCCAAATTTTCCTCAATAACAAGAAAATCTGCAAAACATGAAAGTTGTTCTAATTGTTGAGCTCTACAACTTTCATTAATAGAGTTTGGTCAGATTCCTGATAAATTTTAAAATAGCATTTCAAATTCAAATTTCAAAGCACTGTTTTGAATTTAGTTTAAATTTCCACTACATAACATCAAAATCTCCAAAAATAAAAGTTGTTAAATTTTAAAATATCTATAACTTTTATAAAAAACACTTTCATCAGATTCTTTATAGTTTTTGAATTAGGTTTTGAGACCCAATTAGAGCTTATTTTTTATTTTCTTTTTGAATTTATTTTTGGGGTTTCAATTATGGATTTAATTGCACAAACACCATCATTCATAATCAATCCACTCTAAGGTCCCTAAGAACAATCACATGTAGGCAATTAAATTAAATATGATGACATGGCAGTTTTAATTAACCGTAACACCAAAGGTTTTACAGGTCTGTCCTAAGACAGCATCTCAAAAGAAAGCGTCCAATCAGGGGGTTGTATGATTGGCGCAGAGACAAGTACTTTCTTCAAATAATAAAAAGAGTCTAAGCACTCATCATCAAAGTTAAAGGGTGCATCTTTAGCAAGCAGATTTGTTAAAAGTCTAACAATTCGAGACAAATCTTTTATAAGCCTTCTATAGAATCCTGCATGACCAAGGAAACTGCGAACACCCTTAACATTCGTGGGTGGTGGGAGCTGTTCTATGACCTCTATCTTAGCTCAATCCACCTCTATCCCACGCTCGGACACTCTATGTCCTAGCACTATTCCTTTTCGAACCATGAAGTGGCATTTCTCCCAGTTTAAGACTAAGTGCTTCTCTTCACACCTTTGTAAGACACGGTCCAAATTCTTTAAGCAGTGATCGAAGGTTTTGCCATAGACTGAGAAGTCGTCCTTGAACACCTCCATGATTTCTTCGATCATATCGGAGAAGATGGACATCATGCACCTTTGGAAAGAGGCAGGAGCATTGCATAAGACATGCGCCTATATGCATATGTTCCATAGGGGCATGTGAAGGTTGTCTTACTTGGGTCGTCAGGATGGATGGAAATTTGATGATATCCTGAATACCCCTCAAGGAAACAGAAGAAAGAATATTTTGCGAGCCGCTCCAACATCCCATCGATGAATGGCAACGGGAAGTGATCTTTCTTTATGGCCTTGTTAAGTTTTCGGTAGTCTATACACATTCTCCATTCCGTGACGGTTCATTGAGGTATTAATTCATTTTTCTCATTTTTAACGACCGTCATCCCTCCTTTTTTAGGCACTACCTGGACGGGGCTAACCCACTCGCTGTTAGGAATAGAGTAGATTATGCCTGCGTGTAAGAGTTTCAGGACCTCTTTCTTTACTACCTGTCTTATCGCATTGTTTAGCCTCCGTTGAGGCTTCGTAGAAGGTGCAGCATCTTGCTCAATAGGGATGCGATGGGTGCAAAGAGTGGACCAATTTCCTTAAGATCTTGAAGAGAGTAGCCTAAGACAGAGCGGTGTTTCTCTACAATGGTGATGAGTTTTATAACATCCCAAATTTTGCTACATTTAAAATAGTCCTACATTGATTTAATTTTGTATTTTTGTGTTCATCAAAACATAGGGAAACTATTTTTTTAAAGTTATAATTCAATTAGTGTTTAGCAACATGTCTGTGCACTCATGCTCTTGCATATGATTTATTTTGGTCGAGTGGTCTTTGCCAAAACTCAAAAAGACTAAAAATCGTTTATGAATTAAGTTATGATATGAGTGAATAAATTTAGCATAACGATCTTCTTTACGGCTTGTCTTTGTCTCTTTCTATATCAAATTCCTTGGTTCCCAACTCAGATCCTTCAATCCGAGCTTATGAGAACCTTTTCTTCAGATCCAAATCACTCTTTAGTGCTCATCATTCATCAACTTATCTCTAAAAATTTTCTGAAAATTTTTTCCGCTTTTTCCAGACCTTTTCCCCATTTTTCTATTAGCAAAATATAATTTTTAGATGCTCCAAAATATCTTTTCTTCAGCTCTAAATCCTTTATTTGGGTTCAACATGTTCTAAAATGTATCCAGGAATTTTCCTATAATTTTCGGAGCCTTCCAGGTATTTTTCAAGGCCCAAATATCAATTCTGAACTTTTCTAAAATTATTTAATTCGGAATATTTAATAAATTCAAAAATAATAAAATATCTCGTTTTTTTACCGACTTCAAACCCTATATATCACGGCGTAGCCCTCGACGCGCTGATTCCGAAAGTACGGCCCGTTTTTACAGGCACCGCTCGTAGCCTCCTAGATATAAAGCCGAAATTCGAAAAGGTTAGGTTTCCGGTGAGCTTTTCCGGCCATCTCGACCGTCTCTGCTAAAAACCATGACCGTCACGAGGTAGCCATCTTTGTTCCCTACATCGTGGTATATTCTTTTTCTTGAATCCATCTCCGTTTAACTATTCTCTATTCGTTTTTTTTTTCTCCGGTGAGTTTTCCGATGAACTTGACCGCATGAGCACCATTGCTGCAGGTCATCTTCTTCGTTTTTCCTGTCACCGTGGCTTCGTGGTCCACCAGAGGGTCCTTGCACCGCTGCCTCCGGTCACCCAGGGCTGCTGGCCGAACGCCCTCCCTCTCCCTTGTTCCCTGTACGTATCTACAGCAGCAAGCATCAAGCCACCACAAGAGAGCAGCAGTCCAGCAGACGTGCCCAGCAGTGGCCCAACGCCTCCCCTTCACCTGGCCGAGCAGGCCCTCGCCCAAGCGTTTCCCCTGGCCGAGGCCGTTCCATCCCCTGCATACGAGAACAAGCAGCAGCAGACCACCGTGAAGACCACCATGAAGTTCCGTACGTTATACAGTTGGACGGTGGAGGAAGAAGACCAGAGGTTGAAGACGACGTATTTAGGAGTTTGCCACCGATTCGTATTTTCTCCGTGGTTTCTCCGTTCTAATTCCGATTTGATCCCTTCAACTTGC
Source organism: Eremochloa ophiuroides (assembly GCA_038502445.1). Classification (NCBI taxonomy): domain Eukaryota; kingdom Viridiplantae; phylum Streptophyta; class Magnoliopsida; order Poales; family Poaceae; genus Eremochloa; species Eremochloa ophiuroides. Next base: position 63,220,842 of record JAHLJS010000006.1, read on the forward strand.
GTTAGATTCATATTTTTGTCCGCTACATGTTTTTACCACTGAACATTAATTTTGGTATTTTTAAATTTCGTAATTAAATTCAGTCTATTATTTTATAAAAGTAAATCTTGTTTAAATCATAACTTTCACGTTTTAATTCTGATTTTCATGATCTTTATATCATTATGATCGTGAAAGCGAGTAGAATAATTTTATAACCTTTTTAAACTGTTTTGTTAATGTTTGATGTACTGTTTTAATTATTATCTTTGTTTGCTTCGTGTATGTCTGTTGTATATTGGTGTGGTGCTTTGTGAGCATGTCCCGTTGGTAAGTGTTACGTGGTGATTCTCGCAGCTACCAATTGAAGATTTGGATCAGAGAAAGGATCTCAAGTTTAAGGCAAGTATAACATGGACCATTCTTGTATCCTATTCACAATAAATCCATACTACATATGCATGTGTCCACCTTGACAACCTAGAGATTATAACTTAGTGATTTGATCTTGATTCCTTATTCACCTATGAGATATGCACTGAGTAACTTTTGCTAGTGCTTTATTAATACCAATGATCTTGTGATATGATTAATGGATTATGCAATGAAACAATTGAATATGATTTTATTACTGTTCAAAGGGGGCTAGAGCCTTGAGTTGGATGGTTTGGCTCTAGTTTCTCTTCATAAGATTTCTGTAAGTATTTAATCCGGGACATATGTACAGCTGTGAGGGCTATATGGCTCTGGCTCTAGTTGTTTAGAAGACCTTTTCTAGCTTGTTAGAGGTTACCCGGAAGGACGCAGTTGGAGGTTTGACACCTTGGGTGTAGTACGGCTCCTAGTTTTATGAGTATAGCCGTGAAGGAGTGTGCCATTTAGAAAAGGGGGGGTTTCTACATCTCGCTACCACTCACCCTTGCGGCCCTAACTTGTTAGATGAACTTTTAAATGGCTTTATATGGTTAGCTGATGTGTGGGTCTGATCAATCCATGTATTAAAAAATCATGACTCACAGGTAAAGTGTACACCTCTGCGCAGAGTTTAATAATCTATCATGATAGCCATGCTCACGGTCACGAGCGGCCTTGGAACTTTTACAGCTAGATGGTTACTGTTACATTTATGATATGTTTTATTATTGCTGTTAATACCTTTGTTATTTATTAACCTTATTACAATTGATCATTGGATTAATTATGGGATTTGGAATACCTTGATGCCACTCAGCTGCTAAAAAGAATATGAATATTAAAAGATAAATGCAGTCAAACAGTGTCAAGCTTTTTGAGCCTCATGGACCCGTGTTATACTTGTGGAGTACGAAATGTGCTCACCCTTGCAATTCCCCACCACAGATGAAGATTGGAGTGAAGACTATCGCAATGAGTTTTAGGCTTGAAGTCTCCCAGTCGACCTTGTCCCTGTGATGGAGCTTCCGCAAGTGTGACGTCATAGTTATTATTTATATTTGATCAAGTCTATGTAATAAATGTTTATTCGTATTGTAAACACTGTGATGATACATTTGTAATTTGTCAGTTTATATATGTGACTATTCGTGGGGCACATATGAGTCTTTTATGCATCTTATTTTATTCTTAAAATATGGGTGTGACAAGTCTGGAGGCTTTCTCCTCAGAAAGTTGGTCACTAATGATTACTGGAGTTCCTCTATCACTATTAAGGAAGGCATACTTAAATTCAGAAGGAAGGGGCTTAAGTTCTATAGAGGGCTTAGATGGGGGTTTAGATTTATCCAAATCTAGGGCTTCTTCTAGTTCAGCCTCTTATTGGATGAAATTCTTAGCATCTTTTTCTAGATCAGGATGAGAAGGTTTTAGAAGAGATGCAACCATTACTTTCTCTATCGGGTCAGACTCAGGATGCATTTCTGCCTTTGAGTTGGCAGAATTTGCTAGTGGAATCTAAAGACAAAGGTTCTTCCCGAGATGACCTTCAAGGTTTCCTCCATGGAATCCATCAAGAAGTCTCATGAGTGGGTGTACGGTCGAGATGGCGGACTAGAGGGGGGTGAATAGTCCGAACAAAAATTAATCGCAGCGAAAATAAAACCTATTCGGTTCTAGCGACAATTCACCCCTCTAACTAAGACTCTAAGCACCTTACAAAAGATCCTACCAAGAAGTAAAGGTGCAAGGCTAGCTTGAGCTTCCCTAAACCGTTCTACCGCAAGGTCACACAAACCTAAGCACTAGTACTTTAAGCACCGGGGATCTCCTACCAACTAGCAAGCAAAAATGCACTAAGCACCTAAACTCACTACGTGCTCAATGACAAGGATACACAATCCTAATCAAGGAGCGCAACTTGTTTAGTTATACAAACTAAACAAGAAACTACTTCTAAGCTACACAAGCTAAGAAGGTGAGTGGCAAGCTACACAAGCTAACCGGTCTCACAAGAGCAACTACAACTACACAAGTAAAGTAATGCACAAAATAAATAACTTATGTAGAAGGGAGCAAACCACCGCGAAGGATGGGAAGATGTTGACACGGTGATTTATTTCCTGGAGGTTCACCTGTCGCCACAAGCTACGTCCTCCGTTGAGACAAGCTCCAAGGTTGCCGCCGGTCCTCCTGCTAGTGGTGACCCGTAAGTCACACTCTCCCACGTGGAGTGCTTACCACAAGTTCTAGCACTTGACTCGGCCGGACCACTTGTCGCTCTTCACGTCTCGCTCTACTAGCGATGCTCTTCGCGATCTCCCGCGTGGTGAGCTCCAACCCCTCACAAAGATTCTCCGGAGCCGAGCACAATCTTCTTGCTTGCTTCACGGAGCCTCACGCCACCAAGCCATCTAGGAGGTGGCAACCTCCAAGAGAAACAAGCACCACCGGCTTGCAAAACGAACACCTAGTGCCACTCGATGCAATCTCACAATGCAACGCAGTAGAATCACTCACTATTAATCAATCGGATGTGCACTAAGCAAGTGAGTGAGTGGGAGGGCTTCCAAGCACACCTACACAAGCCACACAGGCCCAAGGGTGCTCAGCTTGCTGCCAAAGGCCGCCAAATGCTTGGTTTTATAGCCCTCAAGTGAAAGGAGCCGTTACCAACCGAAATCGGCCGTCGGACTGAGCATCGGACGCTCAGCCGCGCCACCGTCGGACCAATGACCACGGTCTGACGCTCCCGATGACCGCCACGTGTCACTAGCCATTTGAAGTCGAACGTTGGATCACAACGGCTAACTTTCCGCGCTTCAGTTCATCGTCGGACGGAACACCGTCGGACCAACGAACTCCACGGTCCGACGCTTCCAGAGAGCAACCTGAGCGCCAAAACCTCGTCGGACTTTGTCCGACGCCCAGCGTCGGACCAAACTGCCCCGTCCGACGCCGTGCCCAGAGCGCGCCACACGCCTCGCCACGCCGTGAACTCGCCGCGACGCATCGTCGGACTGTCAGCCAACAGTCCGACGCTCACGTTTCTCACCCCGTCGGACTGTCCGACTCTCACAGAGCCAAACACCGTCGGACGCACAAGGATGGTCCGACGCTGTCACTGCAGACAGCGTCCGACGCTCGCACTCAACTGCACAGGGGCTAGGGTTTACCGTCGGACTGAACGCAATAGTCCGACGCTCACCCAAGCCAGCGTCCGACGCTCTTTCTGAGCTCCTCTCAACTCTAAACTTCACCACATTTGCAAATGTGCTAACACTACCAAGTGTACACCTCATGTGCATGTGTGTTAGCTTTTCTCATACATTTTTCAAAGGATTTTTCTCTCTTTTCACCGCGCCACTCGATCCTAGCAACGTATGCAAGTTAGATCAATCAAGTGGCACTAGATGACCGATATGCAAACAAGTTTGCCCCTCTTGATAGTATGGCCATCTATCCTAAATCCGGTCAAGCACTTCTCTACTCAACCTTAGACCGGTGAAATGAAAACGCCCTAGGTTATACCTTTGCCTTGCACTTTCCATTTCAATCACCGTCTTCATCTCCGTCTCCGACACCATCGATGCCAATGCAACACATGCACCAACACCTCATGAATGATATGATCCACTTCATATCATCACATAGCTTTTGGTTCATTGATCCTTGACTTGCTTGCTCTTCACCGTTGCGTTGGTCCATCGGCGCCAAGCCATCACCCAACTTGCCCTTCACACTTGCAACCGGTCCATCGACGCGAAGCCTTGTCTTGATCTTTCCCACCTAGCCACATGACTCCATGTCATGTCTCATGCGTTTAGCTCCTTCATACCATATGTGTGAGCTAAGCATCATCTCCAAGCCATTTCCACCTCCATGGCATAGATGCTCACACACATGTACCTGTGGACTAATCACCTGTGTAATCAACACTTAAACACATATTAGTCCACCTAAGTTATCACAAAATTAACAAAACCAAACAAGGACCTTTCAGTGGGTGCCCAATCAACAAGTCAAATTCCTCTATATCAAATATAAAGAAGTTTAAGAGGATATTGGTCTTGTTAATCGAGACAGGAATGGTCTGTGCAATCCCACAGCTCTCGACCAATCCCCCAGAGGATAGTTTAAGAAATTTGTTGGTCGGGGCTAGAGGTTCCTCTCCTAGGAGTGCACTTGCTAATGATTTAGACATAATGCTTACTCCTACGGTGGGGTCATAAAGAGAGTCTATGGTACTCCTGTTTATGATGCAAGGAATGGTTGTGAAGCAAGATAGGGTCCTAATAACCTCAGGTGAGGCTTCGGCCTCCTTCAGCCATTCGTCACTCATAATGGACGCGAGCTCTTAAATGGTCTCCTTGAGATAGCTTGTCTCAAGGCGATGCGGGATGTGATTGTTTGGAGCTCTACGTGTTGTAGACTTCTTTTGCACAGGTTGATTCGAGGCGTTTCCGAAATCGGAGAAAAGATCGGCCTCGATATCAAGAGGAAATTCCAGAGGTTTAACTTTCTCTGGAGGATTTGGTGGTTGTGGTTCAGGTTCGATAGATTGTGTTGTGAGTGGTGAGGTTTCGACTATCATGGGTTCGTCCTTCGAGGTTTGATCATCCTCGGGGGCTTCATCATAGACATTAGTGTAGGGGGTGTTCTCGAGAATTTTCGCAAGAACTTTCTTACCTTCACCAATGGGGAGATGCAAGAACGCTCCCTTAGAGGCTAAATCAAGAAACTGTGTGGAAGTTTTGGCTAAGACCGAGGTAGAAGTGTTGCAAGAGTGTTGGCTCGGTTATAGCTAAATCGGGGCTAGAAGACCCTAGGTCTGTGAGACGGGCCCATGCCGCACCTAGAGGCTCATTATCCTTTTGTATAAAGGTTAGGATCTCTACACGAAGACGAGCAACTCGGGGAATGGAGAAGAAGGTGATACAAAATTTAGACCGTAGCTTCTCCCATTCTCCATTTACACTACCTACGTGGCGAGTATACCATCGTTTGGCTATTCCCGTCAAAGAGAACGGAAATAACTTCCACTTAAGGGTATCTCGCCTCATCCCTTGGATGTATATGCAAGAGCATAATTGTTCGAAATCTCGTAGGTGTGTATAGGGGTTCTCATCTTCATCCCCAGAAAAAAGCTTCTTCTGAACCATCGCTATGAGATTCAGACGTAGCTCATAACGAATGGCCAAAATGGCCTGTGATGAACTAGGCGGCTCCATCGTAGCGCCCGATGGAGCAGCATACTCGAAGATAGATGTTTGATCCATGTGGTATATGAAAAGATAGTTTTGGTCAAACAAGGATGACTATGACGACTTGACCCTAGTTAAAACAGCTACCGTTCCTCGGCAACGGTACCAGAAAGCTTGTTGACACCAGAAGTGGCAACGGATATACCGCAAGCGTACGGTAGTCAATGTAACCTTCACCAGGAGTATTTCAGGTATCATATTTTCCACGGGGAACGTGAAGTGAACTAACTAGGTCTATGGCCGTCAGATGGTGATCAAAGGGTTTAGAATATAGCTATAGAGAGGTCCCTATATAGCAAGAGATATCTGGTCTTGGTATTCTAAGTATACCTCCTCCCTTTACAAGAGGCGATAGGCGAAACATTAGGAGATATAACTCCTACCCGAGGCGGTTATACTATTGTATTGATGCCTTGCCGTTTTAATAACTTGTCTTACACACATGGTAGGATACTAAGACCAGACAAGGCTGTCACCACTTGCTGGCACCCACAAAAAATCCGTGCGACAAGCGGCCTACACTGCTAAGAGATAGTATAGACACCATGTATACACTACACTTACTACTCTAATCTTAGCTAGAGACCAGAGCACTTTACTAAGTAAAGCAATGTACAGGTAAAGCAAGTATATATTTATAGTATCAGAACCAGAATATCGAATACTAGAAGGGCTCAGATGTAAAATTTACTAGAAGCTTGCATCCGCTGAGGTACACCTTGGAGAAGACTCCCAACAGACCCGGGACTTTCTCCTGAAGACTTCCCTCTCTCTCTTCCCTCTTATTCTAACACTAAAGCTACTAGAGTAGTCTTTCTTTCTATGATACACTTTATACTTGATGTTTAGAGTGAAGAACTAGGGGGTATTTATAGGGGGATGAAGAAGAGTGCCATGTCATCAATCCATGTGCCTTTCCATCTCAACCCTTGGATCCACCGACCTTGAACCGACTTGATTTGGACGTTCTGGATTCACCACGTTGCCTATCTTCATGCCTGGAGTCGGTGGATGGAATTTGGGCACCAAGGGGGGTCGGCCGACCGCCCTATGGGAGGTGCGTCCCACCAGCTTGCTCCCCACATGTCATAGAGTGTTGCCCATGTGTTGGTTATTCCGTTGTCACGTCGGTTTCTTTGTTGCGAGCCTATGCATTCATGTGCTTTACTCTTCCACCGTTGATTGAAGGTATACTTGTGATCCAAAGGTGAAAATAGACTGTAGGAGAGGTGTACTGGATCGTGCCACGCCAGCAGAGCCAGCAGGGCTCCATGCATGGGTCGGCCGACCCATGGCATGGCCCCACTTGAGCTCAGCTCTCTCTCACATAACTCCATTGCTTGGTGTTTGATGGTGGTGTGCTGGGGCCACTATTAATGGGTCGGCCGACCCATGAATAGTGTGCACCAAGTGTCCACTTGATCCTGGAGCCAAGAGATTGATGATTGTGATATCACCTTGCCACTTTATCATAATTTGATTTGCATTATATCTTTATCTTGGGCTTCTGAACTCTGGAATTACCTGTTTTGAGTACCTGCAAGCAAATACTGACATGTACATGTGGAACTAAGTTATTTATACCTAAGTCACTATGTGTTTGCTTATTTCTTCCCTAAAGAGAGTGTTTTGTTGACGGTTATGACAGTAGAAAACATGATATAATTACCGTCAGCATTGTCTGAGTTGATTAGGGTATTGATTCTTGTCAAACTGGGCAAACACCAGCCCACATAGCTGATCCCAATCTGTGATTCGACCTCGGCACTCCACAGTTTGTAACCATGCCGCAGCTAGTACATGGAAATTCAGTGCCGCATACCAAGTCTTTATGATCGGGTGAACTCCATACACCTCGAAAAACAAAACACACTGATCACGCCACCATCTCGGGTTATCACCATCGAATTTTGGAAAGTCCATTTTCGGAACAGGCATCGAACGGTTGGTGTGCGTCGAATCGAAATCCACCGAGGCAAAAACTAGGGAAACGAAATGATCAGGATTCATACCCGTGACCTGGTGCGGCACCGAGGAACGAGGTCCCCCGATGTGCGCCACCCGGTGATCCATGTGTAGGCCGTGCCCCTAGGGCAAATGATCGCTCGTCGCCAAGTGCGGGGAAGCAGCAGGCGTGACGTTGAGATCCACCCACCCAGGATGTGGATGGGCCATCACCTGGGCGGCTGAGCCTGCAGCGGATGTAGCGGTGGGCATGCCGGTTGGTGCTGGGGCATCGGTGCAGACAGAGCAGGCGGTGGTGGAGGTCGCATCTCCAACTGCTGCACTCGAGATGATGTGTCCTGCGAGCGCTGCATCATCGCGCCCATGGAAGTCTCCGCCACCGTCTTCCACTTCTCCGGATCATCCAGCTTATCCAGCGCAGTCGCCATCATCTGTTGAAACCCTGCAAATTGCTTCGACATGTCCTGAATACCGGCGAACTGCGTCGCCATCCCCTCGACCATGGCCTTCAAATCCTCCATGGACGAAGCCATCTCTGACTGAAACTTGGTGGGTTTACGCTTCGGCGCCAGGCTAAAGCGTCCAGAAAAAAAATTTCTCTCTCCGATCGAGCTGGCTCTGGATACCAAATGTAAATGTTATGAACAAACTTCGGAAGGAAGAAATAGCAACAGAAATGCTATGATAACTGGCTATCTAGATTCTATGATTCGCTATCAGAGTTATTGTGTTCTATTTTTGGATGCGCCCACCGTCCTGCCCTCGCGGCTTATCGAACCGACAACAGCCGAATACACATGCACAAGGCACAAGTCCGCCGCCCTGGAAGATCCGTTACACAGCTCAACAGTGTGATCAAATCCAAGAGAATCGCCTCCTTCCTGGCATGTGCAAAGCAGCCCCACCCCGGGTTACAGTGAGACGCCTGGTGGCCGCTTCAGGAGTCAAGACCATGCATTTGATTTGCACCCATGTCGCACGCACCGACGCGCCGCGTTGCGATCCCCAGGCCAGCAACCGGCCGCCGGCCGCCGCTAGAAGCCGAACTGGCCGAGGCCCGCTAGAAGCCGAACTGTGCCCTCCCAAATCATCGACTCTTCGTGTCCTGTTGTCGCGATCTCTCGTCGGAACGCTCCCCCACCGAGTGGCCCCTGGATGATTGATTGTTAGTGACTGGGAGTCTGGGACTGCCAGTGCAAGACAGATCACCTGGCTCATATGCCTGGCTTGCTCATCTCAGGGATTGCTCTAATGTCTGTCGTCTACTATATGCTGGTCTCTGGAAATTGGAATGATGCCTGCAAAAGGTGATCTTGCTATTCCTGGTCCTGCATGTAACAAAGGAGGTCGGGAGACCTTGTTCTTGTCATGTCTGTGATGTTCAGCTCAGCTCTGCTGTGCCTGTGCGTCCGGCAAGGATAGCGTTGGCGTGGGGTTGATGATTGTACTGTACGCTCTAACACGCGACATAAGCCCTACTAGTAGTACAGTACAGTAGTAACCTATTCGCCTGCCCTCTGTTCTGACGGCCTTTATGGCCGTCCCGTTAGGATCCAAAACATGACCGCCCAAGATGTTCCGGGCCATCCTCCTCCTGCTACGTTCAGTGCTTGTGTCGCCACCTGCGGTTAGATTCTGACGTCAAGCAAAGCAACGCCATCACCATAACTCGGTCCCCCCGACAAACATGACGGACTCACATCGTGGCATGTGCAATGTCATTGTCCCTCCATTGCTATCAATTTAAATTGAGAAATTTTATCTACGACGAGACACTCACGGCTCACGGCATCCCAAACAAATCCTCAAGTCGATCAAGGCCCGCTGGCCCGGCATGGGCACGGACTAAAAAAGCACGGCTAAAGCCCGGTGCGTCACATAGGGCACGTTTGGTTCCCAACCTATCTCGCATAGACCCGGCGCATGCATGTGAGTGTAATTGGTTAATCGGTTCCATCGGGCCATGCTAAAGAGATGACGATTGGTTGACCTGCTACTCTCCTGTCTCCTGCATTGCTCTCTCACACGCATACACGTGCGGCGACCGTGCCAGCCAGGCCCGCCAGAAACAGATTCTAATTCCGTTTCCTGGTAGCTAGGCTCCGGACGGCTCGTTGCATGCGCCGAGCTAGGCCCGTGGCCAAATACGAGCATCCAAACGATGGCGAGCTGCACCTGTGGAGCCTGGCCAGCCTTCGTCAGGGCAACCAAACGCGCCCATAGCGGCTCGTATTGGTGGCACGGGGCACGACCAGCTCTAACTGCCACCACGGGGCGGCACAATCTTCGTTGGATGTCGTGATTTTCTTTGATCATTGAATTTAGCTCCTTACAAACCCTAGATATATAACGGACTCTTAGCTTTCTCCCTCAGACCGTCGTCCTAGCTTCTGAACTCGTCCGGACCTTCTCCCTTCCCACCGCTGTCTTTGTTTGCTTCACTTTCTTCAACCTCTCAACTCCCACCGCTGGTCCTGGTCACAGCCATCCCTAGCTCCCTCTCGCTAGCCATGGCGGCTTCCCGCAAGTGCGGTGGTGCGTCATAGGTGGTGGGTGCTTCATGTGGCGGTGGCGCGTCCCACGGTGGTGGTGGTGGTGCGGAAAAGCTAGGGCTCATCCGCAACGACGGCTGGGAGCGACTTCGACAGCGGCGTCCACGACGATAGCATGACAGCAACGACCTCGAGCCGGCAAGGTCACGGCGTACCAATCGGCACGGCACGGCATGGCCGAGTCCTCGTAGGGCCGTGCCTGGGTCGAGGATTAAACACGGTGACACAACACGGCACAGCACGGCAACGCTACCGTGCCCCATCGTGCCGTACCTCACCGTGCCAGTGTCGTGTAGTGCCCGGGCGGCATGTTTGGACATCTATAGTCCTAGCCCAATTCCTCTCTCTCATGAATCTTTTATTTTTCTATTCATTTCCACTGCTACGTCAGCTCGGCCCGGTTTGGTTGTTTGAGAAAAAAGCGCTAATTACTGCTGATGCTGATTTGTTATGAGAGAAAAACATTATTTTATGTCTAAAAAGAAGCTAAAATCTGGACAAGTGAATAGGGTAAGATCTACGAAGACCAAGATATAACCATAGAAGGTGGAGAAAAACTCAATGCTTTCTATGGTCCAAATCGTAAGAAAGTTTGGAAAGGGAAGGTTCGAGCTAAAATCAAAGTTGTCATGTGGTTAATTTGCTAAAAGGAAAGGGGAAATGACGTCCAAATTGCTATTTCTATGTCACGAAGAAAAATAACATCTGTTCTTTGAATGTCCTTTAGATAAAGTATTTTGGGATGTGATAAAAAGTGCACTGGTGCAAATAAGATACCTAGAAATTTAGAACAGTGTTGGAGGTGGTGTGCTATATGGATCCCTCTAGGCAAAAAGTACCATCATCTAGGGGTTTGCACCAATTTGTTGTGATATTTGGAACAGTTGTGAGTTGTTAGCCCATTGAAGCGATGTTTTTTTAGATAATGGAACAAAGTTCTAGCCTCTATCATCCGAAAATGATATACAACTGAGATATAACACCACACACTAAAAGCATATGGCTCCAACAAACACATCCAGAAAAGACACTACAGGAAAGTTTGGCTGAACTCAACGGTACTAAGTTTAACAACAACAACAAAGTAGTTAATACGTGATGATAATTACTCATGCTTACCTTTTTTCTGATTTGATTATAGATTTAATCTTTAAATATGTACACAGTACACCTGATTGAAGGTTCAAGCTCAAGCAATGCCGAAAGTATTAATTAAACGAAAATTTATGTACATGAAAAGAAATCTTCATGACCCTCCCTCCTCCAAGAAAAATCGAAATCGTGGCTCGTACTGCTCTATTAGTAACCCCATAGAAAATTTTTCCATTTAAATAGAAGACAGGACTACACCAACGTCCTTACATCCACCAAGTCCATCAAGTCTCTCGTGATTTGTTGAATTGTTGCCATGCATGAGAAATATAGGTGCCCCGATGGATCAGCAAAGGTTGTTCACGTCTTTCATTAATTGCACTCCTCTGTTTCTATCCCAACACGGCTGAATTATAATACATCATCATTTAGCGTGTCATGGTAGTGGTGAATGCATTATTAGGACCTTTTTCGCAAAAGCAGCGTGTTGGAGGAGAAATTAGACTAGATGCTACCACGAAATTGTTGTCCAGAAAAGCATTATTACACGTAATGACGTAAACAAAGTAATTGCAATTAACAAACTGTCATCAAAAAATGTTTCTAGTGGCGGTGGATTTTTTCCATTTTTTCTCAGTGATACTAGGAAAAAAATGGAGCCAAAAACTGACTTTTTTGGAGAATATTTGAAGTAATTTTCTTAATGTTTTTGAAATCTGAAGCAGATTTCAATTAGACTGGTTTCTTGTGAACAGTAGATTGTTCGTTCGGCGCAGTGGCGTGCTGCATGCATGTCTTAGCGCCGTTTAGGAAAAGTGTCATTCAGAAGGAAAATTGAATTCACAAGCTAACAGCAGCATTAAAAATGCCACAAAATTGTTGTTCGAGGGGAGGAAAAATATATAAAGCATCTGTACTCTTAAATAAATAATTGAAATTGATTGGCATGGCCGATTCTAGAGGTGTAGCTTTCTTGCTTTCGTAAGACACAAATCATCGAAAGCTGAAAACGTGATAGCAACCTGCCTAAGCAATTAGTGGGAACCTTCTGTTTTCTTTTTCAGAAGAGGAATATACACAGCAAAACTAGTATAGTGTTTTTTAGTACTAGCCATAGCCCATAGTCAGTGAATTGAGTAAATAGAGTAAGAAACGTATTCTTACAAAACCTTAATATAGATAGTAGTTACTACACTGTTTACATTTATATATGCATATGCCTTTGTTTTAGACATATAGAAAACATATGGGCTGATTGGTTGGCTATCAAAATTTGTCATACCAAGGATTTAGCAAGCCAAAAGTTAGACAAAAATATGACAAATATTTGGCAAGCCAAATGTGAGAAGTTGGCAAGTTTTGCCAAATCCTTGGCATGACAAATTTTAGTAGCTAACCAATCAGGCACACAAAAACAAAGAAGCACAAACACATTGTTAAGAGGAGTAAGGAGGACTAAAGGAAATTAACAAAGCACGGTCTCTAAGCTCCCAATTGTTCCGGGTGAAATGCCGTTAATACAGTATATATACGGTAATATTACTGAAATTCACAAACTGAACCTTCAGAAGAACTCTAAACTCCCAATCGTTTTTCCAAATGAACTCTGAAGCGGGTCAGCAGTTCTTCCCTTGGCTTTTAGCAGTTTGTATATTGCTGAGGAGTCAAGTTTGCCTTGTCCATAGTCAAACGGGGACAGTCTCTTCTCCGGTTCAGAGGAGAGGGCAGTGTCTTGGATGATGTCCCTGAATCCCTGATCTCCTGAAGCTGTGAAGCAGCCTGTGTTGACAGTCTCGGAACAAAAGCATTGGACAGGTTGGAAGAGAGAGCCTGCTGGACAGTGTCATCCTTCCTGACGCAATGACTGAAAATTGCCGGAAATCTGTCAGACAAAACATCCGACCAGAAGAGGTAGCCACTCAGTTACCAATGGACACCGTTGTTAGACCTTGGTAAAGAGGCAGTAGTGGCCGCAGGAGGTCCCAATGGGTTCCATGGAGATCCCCCTTGAGGGTGGCCATATTAGCACGCTGTCGAACCCTGTGCCCAAGCCGAAGCGTTGGAGCAGTACAAACGACGTTTGCGCTTCAGTAGCAAGCACACGTTGTGAGTTCCAAAGTCTCTGATGCCGAGCCCTCCAAGGTCTTTGGTTATGCATACGTTATCCCATCCCACCAGCCATTTTGCTGCAGATGCTTGTGATTCACCAGCCAAAGGAATGCTCTTCTTCTCTTGTCTTTGTCTATAAGATGAAGGGTCGTAGAAGGGATCTGCAGAGCAGACATAATAATGTATACCAGTTGGTCGTCCAGGACTGAGTTGATCAGGACAACTCGACCCATATGGGGTTCAGCAGAGAAGCTTGCCAAGAGGATAGGAAGCCATCAGTTCTGCCAACATAGGTATTGAACGCCGAGGCAGGTAATTTAGTTGCTAAAAGGGGCAGGCCCAGGTAATTCCATTCCTGTATGCATCCAAGAACTGAAATGCATTGCTGCAGTTCAGCCCCATCCATGTGAAGAGGAGCAACTGAACTTTTAGGAAAGTTGATCTTCAAGCCAATTGCATTGGAGAACATGTCCAGCACCTCTTTAAGCCTAGAAACTCCACCAGTCTCACCTCTTAGGACAAATGCAATATTAAACTTAAACAAAGTAATTGCCATTAACAAATTGGTGTCCAAAATTGTTCCTAGTGGCAGAGGAGTTGTCCAATTATTCTTAGTTATTCTAGAAAAAAAAACTGAAGCCAAAAACTGACTTTTTTCCTAGAATATTTGTAGTACTTGACAACCCAGTTACTAGAAGCAGAGCAACACACGTCCCCGCGTCGCCTCCCACGCAGGCAACACGGGCGGCCCCCCAGCCCAGCCCGCCGCCCTCCCACCTCCCTCCCCTCCCCAGCCGCGCCGCCGCCGGAGCCAGCCGCCGGCAAGGCCGTGCGGCTCGCCGGGAAGGCGGCGGCGGGGCTCCTTTCTTTCCCAAGTGCTTCGGTGGCGCTAGCTACGGCGCGGGCGGTGGTCATCCCCTCGGGTGAGCAGCGTAGTGCTCGGCGGGGAAGGCCACCGCGGCCATGGCTGCACCAGCTGGCGGCTGTGCCGGCGCAGGGGTTGAGGGGCGGGGCTCTCTCGCTCCCTCTCTCTTCCTCCTCCGTCCCTTCTCCTCCTCTCCAGGCCTCCTGGCGGCGGCGCAGGCAGGGGCCGTTGGATCCGGTGGCTGGTCTCCAAGATCCGGTGGTCAGGCGGTTGGATCCGGTGGCCGGCCGGCCAGATCTGGCCCTGGCCGGTGGCGCTGGCGGCTACGCGGCTGGGCATGGCCTCCGTTGGGTCTGCTAGCAGCGGCAGGGCTGTGCTGGCGGCCTGTCGTGCCTGCATGGCCCAGGCCAGGCGGCGGCTACGTCCGGCCTGGCAGCCGGGTTGGTGCCCTGGCCTGTCCGCCGGGCTGGCCTGACCGCAACGGCCGGCTGTCGCCGGCTGTGGCAAGGCGGCATGGTCAGGATAGAAGCGGAGGCGTCGGCAAGGGTGTCGGGTTCGTAGCCTACATGCTGGATTCGGCGTCCACGGGGCAGGGGGCGGCGCCCATTGCGGTGGAGGCACGAGCCGCGTGGCTGCTGCCTTGGTTGGTCAGCATCGGCGACGGTGGGTGCCTAAGTCGGCGGCGGTGGTCAGCGGCCTCGCCGTGCGGCGGTGTGGCGCGAGCGGCGGGCCTTCTTCCGGTTCCGCGGAGCCTAGTTGGAGGGGGTGGCGTCCGACGCAGCTGCGGTTGCTGCAGGCAACCGGCGCGTTGTTGATCCTCTGGCGGGGCTTCGGGGGACAGCGGGATGGCGACAGTGGCTTGTGCTAGCAGGGAGGAGGTCCTTCTTCCGAGCCCGATGTTTGTGTTTGAGGGTTCGTGGGCGAAAGCCTTGGCGACGGCGACGCCTGTGGGCGTCGTTTCCTTGTTGGGGGCATCGCTTTTTCCTTCAACACTGTCATCCAAGGGTGAAAGCCCAGTCCGTTGGACATGCGACGGTGGCGCCATCGGCGTCACTCCCTTGATGAAGGCGTCGTATTTGGATTACCGTCGTGGCTTAGAAGTGTCCTTCGGCGGTTACTCTTCTTCCCGATGCTTGGTCGAAGCATGGAGGCAAGGCTCGCTGCGGGAAGTCGGAGCTGCTGCGTCGAGGACGCAGCTCGGCAACGATGACACGCGGCGCGCCTTCCTTCATTCTAGAGGCTGAGTTCTGCCGAGGGTCTGCAACTGTTGGAGGCGAGGTGCATGATCGTGATTGGAAGTCGGAGCTGCTCTGCTTTTGAGCTTGGCAGAGCTTGGCAACGATGACTGTTATGGCCATCCGCTTCGAGACAGTCAGTGGATAGCTTGGGGGTGGCCTGCCATGGGAAGTCGGAGCTGCTAGTACTTCCATGCTCGGCAACGATAACCCGTGGCAGTGCGTCGTGTTGGTGCCTAGCCGCGTCGCGTGGGTTGGTTAGCCCATTGAGTGTCCGTTGATATTTCGTCAGGCTAACCTTCTTGTACATAAAATTCTTTCGTCTTAATTGAGCGACAGAGCTCCTGCCTTTGTTTAAAAATATATATATTTATAGTACTTATAAAAAAAGAATTTTTATAGTAGTTTTCTCAATATTTTTGAAATCTGACCCAGATTGTAATTAGACTGGTGGCGTGCTGCATGCATGTCCTAGCGCCTTTTAGGAAAAGTGGCACTCAGAAGCAAAATTAGATCACAAGCTAACAGCAGCATTAAATGCCACAAACTTATTTTTCGGAGGAAAAAATAAAGCACCTGTACTCGTAAATAAATAATTGAAATTGACTGGCATTTCCGATTCTAGCGGTGTCGCTTTCTTCCTCATTGCTTTCGTAGGACACAAATCAAGGAAAGCTGAAAACATGATGGCGACCTGCCTAAGCAATTAGTGAGAACCTTCTGTTTTCTTCTTCAGAAGACGAATACACACAGCAAAACTAGTATAGTGGTTTTTAGTAGTAGCCATAGCCAATATTCTCAGTGAACTGAGTACAGAAAGTAAGAAATGTATTCTTACAAAACCTCAATATAGGAGTAGTTACTACACTGTGTTTACATTTGTATATATATGTATAATATGCCTTTATTTTAGACATAGAGAAAACATAAAAACAAAGAAGCGCAAAACATTGTTAAGGAGGAGTAAGGACGACTAGAGGAAATTAACAAAGCACGGTCTCTAAGCTCCCAATTGTTCTAGTGTGAAATGCCTTTAACAACACAGTATATATACGGTGATTTCTCTTTATACTGCTGAGATTCATTCACAAACTGAACCTTCAGAAGAACTCGAGGTTGAACTCTCCGACCACGGCGCCCCGGCTGATGTCGAAGTCGAAATGCGGCAGGCTGTGGTCCTGCTGCCCGTGGCAGGGCAGCAAGAACTTGTGCTCCTCGGCGCCGTAGCCGGCGAAGGGCGCGGCGGCCTTGCTCTCGGAGGCCCAGTGCAGCGGCGCGTCGCCGTCGAGCGCATTGTGGCTCACCTCCAGCGCGCAGTTGTTCCAGTTGCTGCTGTTGCTGGAGCTCTCGCCGCCGCAGCCCAGGTTCTCGGACGACACGTCCAGCACGCTGCTGTAGTCCACGAACGCCGCCGCCGCGTCCTGCTGCTTGCCCATGTGGCCGTACAATGTGGCGGCGTCGAAGCCGCCGCCGAAGCTGTCGGCCAGCGGGAACGGGTCGAACACCTGCTGGTGCTTCGCGTCGAGGCCGGTGTCAGCGGCGGCTGTGGACAGCGGCTTGCGGTCCTGCGACGCCGGCTGCTGCTCCAATGCCGCCGCCGCGTTCCCGGAGATGGGCTTGTGGGTGCTGGGGTCGATGCCGCGCTGTCGCAGCTTCTTCTTCAGGCAGCTGTTCCAGAAGTTCTTGATCTCGTTGTCCGTCCGGCCCGGCAAGTGGGACGCGATCTGCGACCACCTGCATCGTCCGCAAAAATGCATCGCCGCCGCCCGCCGCCGCCCATTAGCAGTGTGTCGATGGCCGAACAAACATTGCGCTGGGGTGCTGTGTAAGGAAATCGATCCGAAACGCATTGTGAGTGCGTGCGTGCGTACCTGTTCCCCAGGATCTCGTGGAGGCCGACGATGGCGTCCTCCTCCTGCTGCGAGAAGCTGCCCCGCTTGAGGTCGGGGCGCAGGTAGTTGATCCACCGAAGGCGGCAGCTCTTGCCGCACCTCTGCAGCCCTGTATGTGAAGCACGCACCGAATCAGTGGCGGCCGCGGCGACACGATCGAGACAGAAGCAACAGGAACAGGATGCGCTTATAGCTAGCCAGCTAGAGAGAGAGGGCGAGCGCGTGCGTTCATGCCTGCGAGCTTGGGCACAGAGCTCCAGCAGCCGACGCCGTAGCGGATGATGTGGTTGTAGAGCTTCTCGTCTTCCTCGGGCGACCAGAGGCCCTTGCGCAGCTTCTGCTGCACGCCGCCGCCGGAGGCCGCGTGGCGTCCCATTCCCGCTCCCGATGGCGAGGGAAGGCAGGAACGAGCAACGGCCTCGATAGCTGATGGATGAGCAGCTGCCTGCCTGCTCCGTCGGTATGCACGCGCGTCACTGCCTGTGCATCTCTATCCGCCCGCCCCAGAGCTGCCAGGGCCGGTATATATGGGGTAGCGTGCCAAGAACTGCGCACGTACCGGAAGCTATGCTGGCTGATCGATCAATTGGGTTCGAAGCAACCCGAGGGGGGACACACACACAGAGAGAGAGAGAGAGAGAAGAGAGAGAGAGAGAGAGAGGGGGAGGGAGGGAGAAGGTGGGATTAAAAATGGCGATGTTCGCGCGAGGAGGCGAGGAGAGAGCAATGGAGTTCGTAGCGAACAGAACAGAACAGAGCAACAGGGTGGTCGCTCCGCTGGCTGGGTCGCGCGTCGTGGGGCACGCCGACAGGAACGGAAAAGACAGAGGAAAAAAGCTGGGGCTGGTTGGGGATGAGGGCAAGATTTTTGCCTTCACGGCACACGGTTTATGTGGCACGGTACCATCATCAAACTCCCTCGTCAGGGAGCTCGGAAAAACGCATCACCTGTACGTACTACAACGTGCCCGTTCCATCTCGCCACTACTCACCGGCCGATAACTAATCCGGTCTGCCAGCATTTCAACGCGGCCGCGCCGGGGGTGAGAGCTGTTTTCCCCCCACGAACGGGTTAACCCGGCGGCATCACTGTCTCCCCGATCCTCATGCCGATGCTGTACGGTGCAGCCGCCGACAGCATCAGCCGCCCGTGGCGCCGGGCGTCGGTCCTCCGGGCTCCGGCGGGGACGCCCGTGGGAACGGGCCGCAAACATGTGCATCAGACAGCAAGAAACGCTGTCGGTCTGGTATCCATCGGATTTTTAGCAATTGTTTAAGACGTGCACTAGTAATACTGTATTTGGATTAAAAAAATAACTCTCTCTAGCTAGTCCACCGGTTCACAATGCGAATTTCGGTCACGTGTCAGGATCTTGCATGCGACGTTGTGGTCAAACAAAAACCATATGGTACTTGAATAATTACGTCTTTGGAACTATCCATCACGAAATTACCATCCAGTGTAGTGCTCCAAACCACGACTGACTGAAGTGCAAAACAATTCTGCTCCCACTCCGATCCCAACAAGAAGCCCAACACAAGTGTTTTACTTGACATTTTGGACTTTTTCGGCCTGTTCTTTTGGGGCGAAAATTTTAGCTGATGTTGATTTATTCTGAGAGAATATACTCAGATTATACCAAAATCGAGGGTAATCTCAACAGAAGCCCCCGCGTCGTCCATCCTGGGCGGCTCGGGTGGCTCTCTTGCTCTCGCCCCCAGCACTCCTCCAACCATAGCCCGCCTCCGCCGCCGCCGGAGTTGCCGCTCGGAGGTCCGGCGTGTAGCGAGGAGGGCGGCGGCGGGGCTTCCTCGACCTGTTCCCCTCCCTTGCCTCTCCTTCCTCCCCTTCTCTCCCTTGCCCCGGGGTCTCGCTGACGAGCTCGCTTTGGTGTTCGGCGGCTGCCTCCGTGTGTGCGTCTGATCTTGTGCCCGGCGGCCGGATCTTGGTGCTCGCGTGGTGGACGGTGGGGGGCTGACCGCGCCTTCTCCTCGTGTCCCCTCCTCTCCCTTGTTCTGGCCAGTCTTACTGGCGCCGGGGACGGTCTTCCGACCCGGCGGCCGGATCCGGCAGTGCCGAGCCTGGATCCACGCCTGGGGGTGGGCGGTGGGCTCCAGGCGTGGATCCAGGCCCGTTCCCCCCGGGCCCCAACGGCCGGCGCCCCGTTCCGCATCCCAGGTGGTCGGCTCCGGCATCTTCGGTCATCCCGCGGCCAGATCCGGTGGCTCCCGCTGGGATTTGGCCGGGAAGCGGCCGGCGCGGGCGGTGGCACGCTGTGGTGGTGGGGTCGGGGGTCGACGTTGCGGCGAGTGGCCGGTGCGGGTGGCGGCACGGCGAGGGGGCCCCCTGGCTCCGGGCGGCCGGCCACGGGCTGGCCACGGCCGGTCACAGCCAGTCACGGCTGGCCACGGGCTGGCCACGGCCGGTCACAGCCGGTCACGGCCGGCCACAGCTAGTCACGGGCCGGCCACGGCTGGCCACGGTCGGCCACGGCGGGTGGGTGGCGGTGGTGTGGGGGTGGGAGGTCATGGCAAAAGCTCGGACGGCGGTATCTGCGGATGTCGCTTTTCTTCTTGGAGACGTCCTTCGTGCATATCCCATCCCTGTCCTTTGGTAAGATTTGCAAATCTATGGCTGCTCCTCTCCGGTGGGGAGCGCCGACAGGGCGTCACGGGGTTGCTGCCCTTTCGGGTGTGGGGCGGCGGAGGGGCTCCCTCTCCCTCTGCTCGTCCCCCGCCTCCTCCTGATGGTGGCCATTTCGTGGCGGTGGCTGGGGTTGTGCTGGCGTTAGGGGCGGTCTTCGTCTATACCGTCCCTCCCCCATGCCTCCGACTGCCATCGAAAGGCGATCGTTATGAAGATGGAGGCCATGGCGTTCACGAGGGTGCAGGTCCGGGGCTATGCTCCAGATCCAGTACCTTTAGGGGGTGGCGGTGCCTGCGACGGGAGCTCGGCCGACGACGGTGGTCGGCGGCAGCTACGGCTTCGGCGGGTGGTTGGTGGACGTTCACGGTGGCGGGAGGCTGGTGTTCGGCAGGTGGTCTGGCGGGGTGATGGCGTAGCTTTGCGGCTGCTTGTGTGGTCGGCGCGTCGACCCCAGTGAGGCTTCTTCTGGATGGCCAGCAGTGACGTCCTGGTGTTTGGCGGGGACCCGAGATCTTGACCGATGTCTGTGCTAGGGTTTCTTTGGGCGAAGGCCTGGCGACGGCGACACTTGTGGGTGCCGTTCCCCTATTGAGGGCGTCGTGTCCCCACCACACTCCATGGGTAAGAGCCTAGTCCTGCCGTGGACGGACGACGGCGACGCTTGGGCGTCATAACCTTCTTGAAGGCGTCGTTGTGAAGTTCGACTCGGTTGGGATGTCTTGGGCAGTGCTAGTTCGTCGTTTTCGCCAACGTGTTCGTGGTTGGTGCCAGTGGTGGAGTAGGCATAGCTTGTTTTTAGTTGCTTAGTTTTTTAGTTGTTTTGTTAGTCTTTAGTTACTTGCTACCTCAGTTGTGGAGCTCCTAGTGGTTTAAAGTGGAGGCTCATGTCGACGACCCAATCCGACCGAGTTCTAGTGGTAAGAGGCTTGTGTCGATGTCCCAGTCCGACCAAACGTGGAGTTGAGTAGAGTTTGAGTTGGCGCTTTTTGTGGCGCGAGTTGAGTTGATTTGGTAGTAGGGTATCCTACACAATTGTATGTGTGGTTTTTCGCCCAGTTTCCGCTTCAAAAACTGGGCGGGGCACTTGCCTTCTTTTTTTTATTCATCTAATAGAAATCGCGGCAAAGTTTTTGCCGTCCTTTCGAAAGAATATACTCGGATTCATATGGGTAAAACTGGACAGAGAGGAAGGAGCCAAAAAGGAAACTTTGCTCCTTCACGTGGTAAAGCATGTTTTCATCGGAATGTGTGTGAAAAGAATTATGAATTTGCAGAAGTAAGCTAAAATTCAAATCACGAACACAGTACATAGAGTACATGTGTTGCCTAGTAGAGCCAGCATAATTATCACTAGTAGAGAACGGACCTTTGATCCGAGGCCGGGAATGGGCTTTAGTCCCGGCTAATTTTGTGTTCGGGAGTAAAGAAACCTTTAGTCCCGGTTCCAGCCACGAACCGGGACTCAAGGTCCCTGCCCAACAGTCACTGGGAACTGACGCTATGTCAGGTGACCTTTAGTCCCGGTTAGTGCAATGAATCGGGACTAAAGGTTTGTCTGTAGTCCCGGTGCTTGATACCGACCGGGACTAAAAGTTTTACTCCCGGCTGTAGATACCGGCCGGGACGAAAAGCTTACTTTTAATCCCGGTAAGTAAGTCCAACCGGGACTAACAGTCCCTGCGTATAAAAGTCAGCAGCTCCCTTCTTCCTCCTCTAGCCCGAGAGCTAGCTGTTCTTCAGCCCGAGAGCTAGTTGTTCTTCCTCTCCATTGTGTTCTTGCTCTGTTCTTCGGCCGTCACCCCCATTTGTTGCAGAACTCTATCGATTTTTGAAGTTAACTAACTTCATTTTCACACCTCAATATTATGTCATTGTATTGTCTAGAAATAGCCAAGGATGTAACATATTGTCTTTTGTATCCATTTCTTGATTTGTGGCCATTTAAGTTTATATTCTCTTCAAATCTGTATTTTTGGATAAAGAAAGCTTATAGTTGTTGTATTTTAGAATGCCCTTCAAATCTGTGTCCATTTTACAATGCCCTTTTTATTAGTTTTTAACTAGAATGCACCTTTTATTGGATGAAGACAGCTTGTATTTTTATATATAGCTTTTTTAATGGTTATGAGAATTAGAGGAATTTAGTGGTTTATGAAAATATCCTTGTTTAGAAACTGAGAAAAAATAAATAACAACACCAGTGTTTTTAAAATGAATTTATGGGTTGACATTATGTTTTGTTTGTGATTGTGCATGACAACTGCCGTTGGGGCCTCAATCAGCGTACCTCGGGAACCCAAAGATATGGCGGACTTCAATCGCAACTATATGACAATCTTTGACGCACATGAGGTCAACTTGCATACTAATGATATGCTAGGCAGCTTAATACTTATCAAGGTCCCCGTGCAAGCTATCCCTGAAGAGTACCCGTATTTCATGAGTCGTGCCACGATACAAGAAGCACTGGTGCAGTAGTGTCAGGTCTTTGTCCCGCTAAAAAATATCTCGCATTATCTTCGGGATTACCTGGTGCTACTCTCATCTCCAACTGATTTGAATGACATCATGTCTGTATCACATATCGATGTTGGTGTTCATGAGCTTGTCATCCTTCCATGGACATTCGACTATGGTGCCACTACAGTTGGCTTGGATCCCACCTTACCCGCCACCTCCATGGTACAAGAAGAACCAGCATCACCGTCAGAATTGGCCGAACCACTCAAGCTTGTCATTTATGGAATGCCACCGGATCTTTTTGTGCAACCAGTCGTAGTACTTAGAATGTTCACGAACATATGTCAAGTTCGTGACATCTAGTACGATAGCAATGATCTCACAATCCACATGATCACATATGCTCGAAGATCAACTATACCCAGGGTTGCACATATCGGAGTCCGCAAATAGTCACCTTCCGGGGATGCCATGATGCACATATGGCAAGTTTGGATTACTGTGGACCCACTACCACTGGGTGATCAACAGGAGGCCCGTCGTCCCATGACTGGTAGGTGCACTTACAACAGAATTAACCATATTGCATGTATGTTACATTGTTCCTTTCTAACAATTGTCACTCTTACTACAACCCTGCCTCCTTATCGAATCCGATACACACTATACCCACACATGGATCGCGGAGGCGCGGGGACTTTTGGACATGGAGGTACGGGGTCTTCTGGACATGGAGTTGCGGGGTCTTCTGGACATGGAGGAACAGGTCATCGGCAAGCAGGCACGGGTACAAACAGTTCATACATGGGTTTACATATATACAAAAATCCTAAATTACGTGATGCACAGATTACTTAATTGAGGGACCCTGTGATCCTTCATCAGAAGAAGGTTCGCCTGCACGCACCACAATGGAAGCACCGGGAGACACCACAGAAGTTCCAGAGACACCACCTTCTTCAGAAGATGGTCCACTGCTTCTGGACCCGGGTGTTGGATCACAGGAAGCAGCCCCACAGGATGACCTCGAAGGTTCGACCCAACCATTTTCACGAGAATGATACATTATATTTATAGTTCAGCTACAATTGTTATTTATGCAACTGGGTGGTAAATTATACATGTAAATTATACCTAATACATCACATTTAAATATGTAGGTACGAAGAATACTGAAACCAAGGATGACGAGGCACATGTGGCAAAGAAAGCGCGAACCACTGAGTCCAAGGATACTTCATCCAAGGATGACGGTGCTTGATGCATATATGATCCTCCCTTCAGTCCTCGTTTGTCGGATTTGTGAACTTGATGTGTATTTGAACTTGTTGTTGTGAACTTGTATTTGTGAACCTCTGTTATACTGAACTATGATTCTGTGAACTCGCTGCGGTATTTGTGAACCTCTTTTGTACTGAATTATGAGTCTATGAACTTAGTTGAATTATGAGTCTGTGAACATAGTTGCTGCGGTTGCGAGAGTCTGTGAACTATGTTCGGGCAGCTTTAGTCCCGGTTCCAGACACCAACCGGGACTAAAGGTCCATGCCCAACGGCTAGTGCCTCGTGCATTCAGGTGTGTATTACCAACCGGGAGTAAAGGTCTGTCTTTAGTCCCGGTTAATGGCTCCAACCGGGAGTAAAGGTCTAATCCCGGTTGGTAATACCAGCCGGGGCTAAAAACAGGCATTTATTCCCGGTTGGTATTACCAACCGGGAGTAAAAGTGGCCACCTATATGAGCTCAAATTTTCCTCTTCCACCTCCACCCCGAGCATACTCTGTTCTTGCTCGCACACTCTATTCTTGCTCCTGCTTCCGTGTTCTTCCTGTGTTCTTCGGCCACCACACGATTTCTTCCACTTCTACATCGATTCTTTGGTTTCAGAGGTTACTAACTTCATTCTCACACTTTCATTTCTTGTATATCTCATTTCATGGTCATTTATACTTGATTTTAGAGGTTATCTAGCTAATTTCACACCTTTGATTGATTTCTTGATTTGTGAGCATTTATACTTGTATTCACTTGATAGTTTGTATGTTTAGATGGTGAAAGCTTGTAGTTCTTTGTTCCAACTAGTTTGCACCTTTTATTTGTTTTCATATATGTAGCTTATAGTTATTTATTTAAAATTACTATTATAACTATTATTCATATATGTAGCTTAATAATCATATTATTAGTGAATATCCATAGCAATTTATGTAGTTTATTTTTTAATTTGTGGGCCTTTAAGGTTAAATTTATAGTAATTTACACACGAATATAGAGAGTAGATGGTGACTCGTTCTGGGTCCTCGAATTCTCATCGGGTCTCTAAACGACTTAGGCCGCACCTCCATCTCATTGCGTGCAGCGAGTGTAAGCAGAAGATTGTCATGGAGTTTCGAGTGAGGAAGGAGTGTCCCAACAAAGGTCGTATCTTCTACAAGTGCCCAGATCGCAATGTGAGTTATTGGATCTCATTTGACGTACTATGGTTATTTTTTTTACATTCTCCTAATGATTTTGATTAAAGTTCTTAATTGTTATTTTAATTTCAGTGGGACGGCACCAGATGTAAAGGATGGTATTGGGAGGAAGAGTATGTTCAACACGTGCAAAACAATCAGACGGGTGACGCAGTGAGCCAGCACAAGCAGCCCGCCGAGACAGAGGAAGCGAATGATCTGTCTATTCTAGTTGGGATTGGTCATCAGATCCTTATGCTGCTGAAGTGCATTTTAGTTTTAGTCTGTTTAGTGCTAGTTGGGATTGTGTACATTGTAGTGAGCTTAACATGAAGTGATTAGTTTGTGCCTGTAGGCTAGCATTTTAATTGAACAAGATGACTGGTGTTGTGCAATTATGTAATTATCTTCAAGGTTTTCATACGGTATGTCTTGTAATACAGATGAGCCGACACTGGATGTACAACGCTGATCGCCGCTCCGGAGAATTCATTGCGGGCGTGCATATGTTCTTGAGTGTGGCCGAGAAAAACAAGCGTGATGGTTTCATGTGTTGTCCATGTGCTGTATATAAGAATTTAAAGGAGTATGCTTGCTCAAGGACTCTCCATTCACACTTGTTTAAGTCGGGTTTCATGCCAAACTATATATGTTGGACCAAGCATGGAGAAAACGAGGTTGCAATGGAAGAATGCGAAGATGAAGAAGAAGGGAATGATGATATATTTGCCCAATACAGTCCCTTACATGACATTGCAATGGGGGAAGTCGAAGAAGACGTAGCTAAATAAGATGAGTCCGCTGATGATCTTGGTCAGGCCATATGTGATGCACAGCGAGAATGCGAAAGTGAAAAAGAGAAGACCAAGTTCGATCGCATGTTAGAGGATCATAAGAAATTACTTTACCCAACCTGCGATGCGGGTCAGAAAAAGTTGGGTACCATACTAGAGTTGTTACAATGGAAGGCAAAGAATGGTTTATCCGATAAGGGATTTGGACAGTTACTGCATATCCAAAAGAGGATGCTTTCGAAGGATAACAAATTGCCCTCCACTACATATGAAGCAAAGCAGGCTGTATGTCCTTTGGGGTTAGAAATTCAGAAGATACATGCATGTCCCAATGACTGCATCCTGTACCGTGGCAAGGACTATGAGAACCTAGAAGCATGCCCCGTATGTCATGCATCACGCTATAAGATCCGAAGAGATGACCCTGGTGATGATGAGGGCGACGGAGAACGTCCCAGGAAGAAAATCCCTGCGAAGGTTATGTGGTATGCTCCTATAGTACCATGTTTGAAACGTTTGTTCAGAAACAGAGACCATGCAAAGTTACTGCGATGGCATAAAGAAGACCGTAAGGTAGACAATAAGTTAAGACACCCCGCGGATGGGTCTCAGTGGAGAGCAATTGACAGAGAATTCCCTGATTTCGCAGCTGACGCAAGAAACTTAAGGTTTGCTTTAAGTACAGATGGCATGAACACTTTTGGGGAGCAGAGCAGCAGTCATAGCACTTGGCCTGTTACGCTATGTATCTACAATCTTCCTCCATGGTTGTGCATGAAGCGAAAGTTCATGATGATGTCTGTGCTCATCCAACGTCCAAAGCAACCCGGTAATGACATCGATGTATATCTGAGGCCTCTAGTTGACGAACTTCTAATCCAGTAGAGTAAACCTGGTGTACGTGTGTGGGACGAGCACAAGCAGGAACACTTTGACCTGCAAGCATTGTTGTTCGTAACAATTAATGATTGGCCTGCTCTGAGTAATCTTTCAGGACAGACAAATAAGGGATATAATGCTTGCACACACTGTTTTGAGGACATCGACAGCATATATTTGAAGAAATGCCGAACGATCGTATACCTTGGCCATCGCCGGTTTCTTCCTGCGACACACCCGCTAAGAAAGAAAGGCAAGCATTTTAAAGGTAAGGCAGACACTTGGACAAAACCTCGCAACCGAATTGGAGAGAATGTACTCAATATGGTCAAGGATGTGAAAGTAGTCTTTGGAAAGGGACCTGGCAGAGAACCTGTTCCGAAGGATGCTTCCAGGCGCGCACCCATGTGGAAGAAGTCCATATTTTAGGAGCTTCCACATTGGCAACTCCTTGAGGTCTGCAGTTCGATCGACGTCATGCACCTCACGAAGAATCTTTGTGTAAACCTACTCAGCTTCATAGGTGTGTACGGGAAGTCGAAAGACACAATTGAAGCACGACAAGACCTGCAGTGTTTGAAAGAACGAGATAACCTTCATCCAGAGAAGACAAAAGATGGACGCTGTTACTTAAGACCCGCTAGCTACACTCTTAGCAAAGAAGAGAAAGAAAACATGTTCGAATGTCTAGATAGCATCAAGGTCCCATCTGGATTCTCCTCGAATGTAAAGGGTATAATCAACGCGGCAGAGAAGAAATTTCTAAACTTGAAGTCCCATGACTGCCATGTGCTTACGAAGCAATTGCTTCTAGTTGCTTTGAGAGGAATTCTACCTCCAAATGTACGTTTAGCCACCGTGAAGCTATGTGCATTCCTCAATGCAATTTCTCAGAAGGCAATCAATCCATTGGATCTAGCAAAGCTACAAAATGATGTGGTTCAGTGCCTTGTCAGCTTTGAGTTGGTGTTCCCCCCATCCTTATTTAATATCATGACTCACCTCCTAGTTCATCTGGTCAAGGAGATTAGTATTCTCGGTCCTGTGTTCCTACACAACATGTTCCCCTTTGAAAGGTTCATGGGAGTCCTAAAGAAATATGTACACAATCGTGCTCGAACAGAAGGAAGCATAGCAAATGGATACGGAACAGAGGAGGTCATTGAGTTCTGTGTTGACTTCATTCCCGACCTTGAGCCGATTCGTGTGCCTGAATCACGATATGAGGGCAGACTAAGTGGTAAGGGAACACTAGGGAAGAAAACATATATCGGTACGGAGGATGATCGTTTCAATAAAGCACACTACACGGTTCTGCAAAACTCTTCATTGGTGGCCCCATATATCGAGACGCATATAGAACTCCTCATAAATGAGTTTGCAGGAAAAACTGAAGCTTGGATTACACGTCACCACATGAAAACTTTCAGCGGTTGGCTGCGGAAAGAATGTCAAGGTGACGAGAGTCTTGATGAGCAACTGTATTTGTTGGCTAGGGAACCATCGTGGTATATTCTCACTTATAAAGGGTATGAGATAAATGGAAATACATTTTACACAGTGGCCCAAGATAAAAGGAGCACCAACCAAAACAGTGGTGTCCGCGTAGATGCCACAGATCCAAACAGGAATAAGCAAACATATTATGGTCGTATAGAGGACATATGAGAACTGGACTATGAACCTAATTTTAAGGTACCTTTATTTCGGTGTCAATGGGTGAAAGGGACCAGCGGCGGGGTAACAGTCAACAATGAGTATAGAATGACGTCTGTAGATCTCAACAATATTGGGTATAAGGACGAACCATTTATCCTTGCCAAGGATGTCACTCAGGTGTTCTATGTCAAGGATATGTCTACGAAACCAAAGAGAGGGAGAAACGACAACTCAATCAACGAGGCAAAGTGTCACATTGTTCTTTCAGGAAAAAGAAACATTGTGGGAATCGAGGATCAGTCAGACCTATCAGAGGATTATGAAAAGGATGACCGAATTCCGCCGTTCATAGTGAATAAGGACCCAAGCATCGCGCTAAATAATGAAGACAATCCATGGTTACGGCGCGATCATGATCAAGGAACACACCTCAAGAGGTCTTCACTGCTGTTGTTGCTTGATGTAGTGATATGTAATAATGTGTAATATATATTATGTAAAAACTATGAATGCAAATTTTCTATATACGTTGAAATTTAATTTTATATGTTTCATGATGTCTGACGACTATTTTGGACAATAAGCACTCAAAAAACAAATTTCAAACATTGAAATGATGTGAAAACAAATATCCTATCGAAATCCAATGGTTTCAAAATATTTAAATTAAAAATATATTTTTTCATTAATGAAATAGTGATTATTTTCTAATAAAAATGGGTATAAACAAGAATAAATAAAATACTTTAAATTTAAGATTTATCATAGTTATAGCAAAGGAAAAGAAAAATAAAGATTATTTTTATGAAAAAATATTCTAAGTAATTAATTTATTATGTAATTATTACATTAAATCCGATTTATAACAAATTAAACAAATGGTGAAGGCTAAATTGGCAACTGGCGGGAACTGGGAAAAATTCACCTTTACAAAACAGTAGCCTAGTCGAGCGGGAAGGGATAATACCAACCGGGAGTAAAGGTTTACTCCGGGTTCTTATTACCAACCGGGAGTAAAGATGACTTGCCTATAAAAGGCACAGTCCTTCCTCCTCGGCATCGTCAGTTTCCACACTTAGCAGCAGGAAGATCATCGCCGCCGATCCGCGCCTCCGCCCCCGCCGTGCGCCTCCGCCCCCGCCGTGCGCCTCTACCACCGCCGTGCTACGCGGCCACAGTCGTGCGCCTCCGCCACCGCCGTGATCCGCGCCGCGCCGAGCTCCCCACGCACGGCACCGGCCGCGCGCCGCCGCCGCGCCGCTCTGCTCGCCCGGCCTCAATCGACGATCCCGGCCCCGCTCCGCCGTCGGACTCAATCGACGCCCCCGGCCGCGGACAACTCGACCCCGCACGCACGGCTGCGCCCACTGTACGTACGGCCGCCCGCCGCCGCTTGCCCCCATGCAGCGCACCACCGTCCCCACGCTGCTGACCTCGACGCGGTCCCGGCCCCGGCCCTGCCCTCGACCCCGCACGCTGAGGTGAGGCGCGCCGCCGGCCAAGAGTGGAAAAAAAATTAAAATTTAAAATTGTGATATAGGTATATATATATGTATGTATGTATATATATATATATATATATATATATATATATATATGTGTGTGTGTGTGTGTGTGTGTGTGTGTGTGTGTGTGTGTGTGTGTGTGTGTGTGTGTGTGTGTATATATATATATATATATATATATATATATATATATATATATATTGAAACACATATATGAAATATTGTGAAATTGATATATGTATATGTTAAGTTTGAAATTGGTATATCTATATGAAATATTGTGAAATTGATATAAGTGTGATATACATGTTCCCCTCTCAATTTAGTATATGTATATATCTCAATTTCAAATATATGTATATATATAATGTATATGCATGATTTATATAAATGATGATATGTATAGGTTTTAGGGTTAGGGTTTGTGTATCTCAATTTTTCTTTTCATGTATCTCAATTCTCATATATATATATATATATATATATATATATATATATATATATATATATATATATATATATATATATATATATATATATATATATATATGTGCATTTTCTATACTCCCGAAAGTAGTTACTCCCATCTTTAAAAAACCACATTGCGTATGTGTTCATATTTGTTTATCACTTTGAGTATGTTTACATACTTATATTATGGTGCTCCAAATCTTCCTATGCGAAAAAATTTTAAGGGAACCTATACTTTTTAATATATATCAATTTCATGTATAAGTGTTTAGGGTTAGGGTTTTAGACGGGTTTTCTTTTAATTTCTTATATATATGGGTTTAGGGTTAGGATTTATATGTATATCAATATTTCGTATATATATGTATCTCAATTTTAATTTCGTATATATCCTAATTTCATATATAGTCCCGATGGCCGATCCTAATCAAAACATGAAGGATGTAACGATGAATATGATCGCTGGAGGTCAATACGACGAAGTTGATAACCAGCAGACGGTAGATGACACGACACAATACTTGAACCTTCACGATGAGCAAGAGATTGTCGGCGAGGTATAAATAAATGAAATATATATGTGTTTACATGTATATAAACATTTGAAATATATGAAATTATCAGTGATGAGCAATATACTTATTGAACTATTTTTTTTCTAAATCCATAGCCCTCTGGATCGATAACGACGACGAAGAGTCGAAATGTACGAGGCCCGGCAAAGCCGTTGGAGGGCCACTTCGTAATCTCTGATTTCAACAGAGAGACATGAGAACCACTTGGACCAAACGTCAAGAAGTTTGTTTCTCATTGTGGGTACCTTGTAAGGGACAGGCTCCCCATCAGTGCTCGAGAGTGGACACAGAAGAAAGACGCTCCTCATATCAGTTATGTCTCCGATCTTGACAAGAATTTGATTTGGAATGATATCATGGCACATTTCACATTTGAAGGAGCCAATGATGCTTTGAAAGAGCTAATGAGGAGTTGGGCTATGAAGAAGATGGCAACACAATTCCAGACTTAGAAGAAAAAGTTATATAATGATTATGTGAAGAAGAACTTGACGCCGGATTTCAACACTCCGGGCCCAGTTTCAAAGTTGAGGCCATATTGGGATGAGTTCGTACAGTTCAAGACCTCAGAAGAAGATGAACAACAGGTGCGAAGGAACCAACAAAATGCCCGGCAGAAGACATACCACCATCGCATGGGATCCAGTGGCTACAACAGTGCCGTCCCCAAGTAGAAGAAGATGGAAGCAGATGTAGTTGCCAAGGGGCTCGTGCCGGCTTCACTCCATTGGCCCGACTGTACCAAGAATTGATTTTTCACGCATGGTGGCAGGCTGGACCTGGAGACTGGGCAGGTAGTGTATGGCAAACAAATCCAAAGGGCAGCAGAAAGGTTACTTTTTGCGGTAGACGCTTCCGCTAGCGGTGCGTTCAAGCCCGACAGAGATAAAGATGAATTAACGTATGCCCTAGAAAGTGCTGAGCACGGTGGGCGAACAAGAGGCAAAGGTGCTATCCCATGGTCACATGGTTTTCCTGAGAATAGAGGAACGTACAGAAGCCGCCAGAGAAAGAAGGACGAGGAGAACGAGAGGCTCCGCCGTCTGAAGGAGTTTGTGTTACAGTCGCAAGAACGGGAAAAGAAAATGCAAGAAGAAATGCAGGAGATTAAACGACAATTGAGCACCCAGGGACAGTCTACATCAGCGATGGGACCTGGGGTCAACATTAGCCCCCCTGATCAGATGAAAAGCAGTTATGCTTCCACGGACATGACAGCTCAAGGAGATGCAGGGCTTCGCTTTCCCGTGGATGATGTCACACAACATATGACAGCATGTGAGTTGCACATTCCAAAGGACAATGCCACAGTCCTAGTGGCTACAGCTGTTGTTTCCCCTGTCGCCACTGAGCAGGTAATCCATGGGCAACCAATCCAACCTGGATATGCTAAGGTGTCGGTGGATAGGGTACTCTCTGGATTCAGCGATGTGCCTCTTGACATTCCCGAAGGTGATGGGGAGAAGACTTTAGGAGAGGTAGAGCATGCATTCATTCAATGGCGCAAGCGCTACATCGTCATTCCTGGGGCGTCGCCAGCAAAGCCCCTTCCCCGGAGGTACGTACATGAGAAATAATTAAGTAATAATTAATCTTGTCAGATTCTCACATTCATTTATTTGCTATATTGTACTGATCACCCAGGTTGGAGGGGCAGCTAAGTCCAATTGTTCATTCACCAGACCACCACAGTGCTCCAAGGAGGTCTCCAACGCCTCAGCCCCCTCCGCCAAGGTCCCCGACGACACAGGCACCTCCGCCACCCCCAGCGAGGTCTCCGATGCCTCAGGCACCCCCACCACCCCCACCGAGGTCTCCGACGCCTCAGGCATCTTCGCCACCCCCAAGGAGGTCTCTGACTCCTCCGCCCCCTCTGCCACAACCGGCTCCGCCCCCTCCAATGTCCAAAAAAATATCCACTAAGAGGGTGCGAACGAAGTCCTCGTCCCCGCCGAAGAAGAAGAAGAAGGCAAAAACTATCCCTAAAAAATTGCCTTCTGCCATGACTGAAGAGCAAAAAAGTGCGGAGGCAAGAAAAGAGGTTGTTGATTACTTTGAGAAAATGAAACAACAAATATTAACATTGAAGGCAAACCCACCCAAGTCGTACTTTTACATGCATCCAAATGCACTGAGGCTAGAATGTTGCGTGAAGGTCGTAAGCCCTCGCCGCCATCAGACTATGACCGAACCCTCATCAAAACTATTGAGAAGTCGAAGAAAAAGACAGCAGGGAAAGATGTTCCACAACTTTGGGAACAATCGAAGCAGATTGAACCCCTAGTTGTAAGTGATCCATACGGTTCAAACGAATCGTACATGGAGGCCGTGCCTTCAAATATCAATTTGGATGACCTTGGTGACTTCATGCTATCTACCGGTCTCAATTTTCAGCAACTCTTTCAAAGTGGACACATCAAGAGTGCACAAGTTGTTGATACCTGAAGAAAATATGAACATGGCAAGCCACTCTATAACCCTGAGAAATATGCAGAACTAGGCACATAAATGTACTTGTTGAACAAGTGGTACCTAGATGCGTGTGCCAGGAAAGAGAATTACATATTGGTTAAAATTCGCAACGAGCACTTCTTCCGTGGCGATGATACCATGTTCATTGAATTCAGTGAATTACACCAGCTATGCCACTAGGACTCGCTCGACAAGTCACTCTTGAGCTGCTATTGTCTGTAAGTCATTGTAGCACCGTGCCTGTTATTATATTGTCTATATAATTATATATCCTAACTCACACTACATATATGTTCTTCAATATATATTGACAGATATGAGATGGTGGTCATCAAAAAAAGAAGGGATGATACCATTGGATTTATTGATCCTTATATCGTATTCAAAGACCCAGTTACTCCTAATTGGGTAGTTGAAGCTGAGGCGAATCTCAAGACGATGATAGAGAAACAAAGTAAGAAGTCAACGATTCTCTTCCCGCACGGCGGCGAGTGAGTGTTATTAATTATAATGTCATTTTTTATACCTGGCCCGGCCCGTAGTTTATCGAGTTATGATTATTATATTTTTCCTATGCAGCAATCACGGGATCTTGATGGTCATCAAGCTATCAACCAGTCAGTTATTGATCTTTGACTCTATGAAAAAGGAGCTGGAACGATACCAACCAATGATTGATATGATCCAACGGTAATCTAGTTTCACTCAATCTTCCTAAACTCCAATATATGTTTATACATACATGCACTCTCTTTAATTGGATATATTGGACAGTGTTTGGACAGAATTCATTTCAAAACATCGTCCCGAGTGCAAAGCGCCGCTGCAAATAGTCACACCCGTAGTAAGTAGCACTTTGCTATATGTAGTGTCTAATATCTTCATTTGTCATAGTTCAAGTCACTAGATGACGAGAGAATTCTTTTCTCATATATATAGTGGTGTCTGCAGCAGGAGCCGGGGAACAACCTATGTGGATACTATGTGTGCGAGTTTCTCAAGGTGCACTCTAACAGAACTCCTGTTAAGAGGATCAAAGTAAGTTGCAAAATATATTTAGTGGTATACATGATTATCATATATATATATATATATATATATATATATATATATATATATATATATATATATATATATGCATACTAATATATGTTTTTTCTCAATTTAACTCAAATTGAAGACTGATTGGTTGAGGCAGAAGGCCCTAAATCAGCACAACGTCAAAGCCATCCAAGAGATAATAGCAGGCTTTATTAATGATCAAGTCTTAAATCCTAATGGAGAGCACTACTTCGGCGGAAAATAATTGTCTCGGCTTGTAATTTTAGGTTAAGGACACGGACAAACAAACGTGTGTGTATATTTTATGTACATTATGTGTATATTCAATCATACATGTGATATATATAGTTTCCTAACTATATAGTTAGGTTAATTATTTACATATGCATGCTTTCATTTGATACGTGTATGCATATAACATTAGCGTAGAATGCGTATTTGAATACCTATATTAAATCCTAAACCCCAAATATGAATTAAAAAGCTAAAATGAGCCAAAAAAGAAAAAATACCTTTACTCCCGGTTCGTGTTACGAACCGGGACTAAAGGTTCCTGCCAGCGCGATCAGGCTGAAGGGACTTTTAGTCCCGATTCGTGATAAGAACCGGGAGTAAAGGCCCCCCTTTACTCCTGGTTCCTGAACCGAGAGTAAAGGGGGGCCTTTACTCCCGGAAACGTACTCCCGTCTGGGAAACCGGGAGCAAAGCCCCTTCCCAACCGGGAGTATAACCCGATCCTGTATTAGTGTATCCGTGTCGGCTCAAAAATAGTACACATTAAACCGACATGGATAATCAAAAGTCAAAAGGTATATATGCCGGTTGGTGAAACAAGCGCTGTCAAAATTACTCACAGATGATCTCTGGTGAACAGTGACGATATTTGTTTTTTTCAAAGACAGGTAAATAATACTCGGAGTGCTTAACGCGGCGGTTCTTGTTACGCATTGGCATAGTCGCATAGATGTCTTGTCGGCACAGTGTATCGGCTCTAGTTTTACTAGAACGGGTAAATTAATGTATTTACGGTAGTGCTGTCATTGGATCTGCATCGGACGGTTGATATCTATCTAATTTGAACAAATTCGTTTTCAGTCCATTGAACAATAGTGTTGCCAGTATCATACTGTGAACAAAATTTGTACGTGAATTGATATGACACTTAAATGTACGGAGCAGCTGGCCGGCATCAAAATGGTGCCACCTACGTACTAGTTCTAGAAACATTGTGAAAAGCTGAAAGTTACCTCTGGCATGAAAGCTAGGTGGAAATCACGTAGTGCCCGCTTCTGTCTCATCAGCTGCAAAAAAAGCTTGAAGAGATGGATCGATGGAATAATTATCCGGAGGGTCCCAGATAGATACACTCCATATCACTGCAAAACAAGCAGCAGTTTCCAGGTCATATATGCACAGGACGCATCTGACAATAATCGATCGTACGCTACGAGAGTAGAATAGAAAGGGAAATTAAAGTGCGATACAGATGTTCAGTTCTACGAATCATCGATCGATCTCGTTGCCTTGAGGACGCCGGCGATCGATCAATTGCGCAATCATTCAGCGTTCAGTAGTACACTAAAAGCGAGGCCCTGATCATCACGCAACAAAGCTGATGCTGCATCATGCAGGAGAGAATCCGCACTTGGCTCGCACGCCAGAAAAACAGACGCCAAAAGTTATTAGCCTGCATGATCCAACTATGCAGTTCCCCGCTGTTCTTTAATCACTGAGTGCAAGAAACTGAACTTGTCGTGCAGAGCAGAGCATGGAGAGATGTGAGTTTTTTTTTTTTCTTTCTTATGAGATGATCAGACGACGACACTACTATTAATGTTACTTGTTTCATACAATATAACCAACGTATTAATTATTGTCACGAGGGAAACACGAAACACACGACGACCGAACTGCTGTAGCTGCTGCTTTGTTTAAGCGCGGTTCAATACAGGACTACAGGGATTAGCTAGTATAGTATAGTACATACCGCTCGTTAGTGTGACTTGAAGGCTAGTGCCAAATGATGGCAACCACCAGTGTAGTATAGCTAGTGTAGCATGAGACAGATAAGTTGCCAATGCAAGCAGGAGGAGGGCCTGCAACTGCAAGTGATCGTCGACAATGATGTAGCGGCTGGCCGGGCCGGCCATGCCCTGGGTAGCTATAGCTAGCGTGCGTTGGAGAAAGCATATGCAGGTTAGCGTAGCACGGAGACCACCCCGACCCGTGTGTGGGCGTTTGGTGGCCTATCAGGCTCGCGTTTAGCGTATCCAGCTTGCTGTTGTCGTACTTCCTTCGATTCTTCTCCGATCCCCCATTGTTATTAGATTTCAGTTAGGGACGACGACCTATAGCTAATTAAGCTAGCTAGCTCCTATGTACACTGTAGTACTCCCCTAGAAGGCAGGCATGATAACGGTTGTGCACTACTCGTGTGCTCTCTTCCTCCTCAGCTCGATCGATCAGCTGCAACTGCATGCAGGGACATGCATTATTGAAACACCCATGCATGCATTTGCATTCAGTCACTTGGGGACAGGTGACCTGTTTCTTGGGATGTTTGCATTGGCGACCATTTCTGCGTGTTTGGTTGGGGATTTTGACTTTAGTACATGTATATCCGCGCTGAATGAAGTAGTGCGAAAGCATCCGCCAATAATTATTATTTGGCATTTGTTTCGCAAGAAAAAGAATGATATTATTCAGCATTGCCGGGTAATAACTAAATAAATAAACCTGCATGCATGAGCATGAGTGAAACTAAAGGCATGTACGTATATATATAAAGAATTTGCTGATGGGTCGATCTGGTACGTACGTGCTTGTACCGTTTGGAAACAAAACAACTAACGCTTCTTCCACAATATTCTTGTGACGAATATAAAAAAAATATTACCTCGCCCGCTGTATGGCAGCAAGGCAGCTAGAGTTTCCCTTTCACTCGAGAGGTAGCCGCAAAAGTGGTTAAAAGACAAGCCGGCCTCTTTCGCTTTCACCCACAAGGGGGAAAAAGCACAGGCCAGAAAGGGCGACAGTTACACGTACATGTATAGTAAAGTACGTTTACAACTTGTGTAGTGTGTATCTATCCTGTCCCTGGCCTAGCTATAGCTTTCTTTTTAGTTTATTTGTACCTGTTCATTTCTTCAAGGAAACTCCAGTGTTTTAGTACCGAGCTGGTAGTCTAGTCGTAGCCGGACGACACAACTGCTCTGCTACGTCGTCCAGCATGCTGTACTGGTAAGTCTGGTATCTGACGTTGATTCTCTGAGAATTGTTCGGACTAAAAGACACGTAGCCGGCCCCGGCCGACAGAGAAAGGTCAGAAACGAACACGTACCATGCACGTACCGGCAAGCTGCGCTATCACCACTGCATGCAATTTGCACGGTCGTCGTTGCATTGCACTACAACAGGGTAGTAGTACGTACGTGGTATACTTATAGGTTATAGGGGTGAATCATATCGTGCATGCATGACATGATGTAGATCGAAAAGAAGAATACCCCCCCCCCCCCCCCCCCCCTCCTAATAATAACCGACGGTTTAATTACCGTGATCGAGTTGCTAGTGCGGGTCTCCATCTCTGTCGTGGGCAAATTTAATTAATAAAAGGATCCTGCCGGATTCTCTCCTGCATGAGGGTTATAGTAGCTTGATCCTGCTGACATGCCTGGGTGGCCTCTAGAAAGGGAAGCAACGCACGCAGCAGGATTTTTTGATCCAAAAAAAGGAGGGCCTGCTGGGACTGGGAGTAGTAATAAGCTAGCGAGCGAGGGAGAGGGGTACGGTGCGGAGCATCATGGTGGCTCCTCTTTGAAGTTATGCAATCCCAAAAACCACGCAGCTGAGTGGCCGCATTACACATCAGATTACGCACGCACGAACGGACTAGCGCAGCCACACGTTACTAGCTAGCTTAAAATGCATCAGAGGTCCATTAAAATTTAAGAAGGTATCTTATAGGGCCATCAACTTTTAAACTTTAGTTTTAGGTTCATAAACTTCCTATGTGATTCAACGTTGTACTTTATAGAAACCATCTTCTCTTTCTTTTTTTCACACATTTCACTACGGAAAATCCACCATATATATATATATATATATATATATATATATATATATATATATATATATATATATATATATGCCATGTCCAACGATTTGCCGAGTGCAATCCATTGGACACTCGGCAAACCGTTACTTTGTCGAGTACCTC
Source organism: Eremochloa ophiuroides (assembly GCA_038502445.1). Taxonomy (NCBI): domain Eukaryota; kingdom Viridiplantae; phylum Streptophyta; class Magnoliopsida; order Poales; family Poaceae; genus Eremochloa; species Eremochloa ophiuroides. The sequence continues at coordinate 63,259,402 of JAHLJS010000006.1, forward strand.
CACAGGAATACTCGGCGAACATAAAACAATCGGCAAAGAAGTTGTTTGCCGAGTGCTGGAGACTAGACACTCGGTAAAAGAAGCTCTTTACCAAGTGCAGTAAAAAAAAAACACTCGGCATCAACTGCCGTCGCTAGACCTTTTGCCGAGTGTCTGGAGTTAACACTCAGCAAAAAATCTCTTTGCCAAGTGTTTTTTTTATGACATTCGACAAATAGCTTATTTTACCGAAACCTTTTTTTTTCCTTCCCTTCAAACTTTTTCTAGTTTTCATACATAACATATGGTACACCATGTTAATTAAAATTTTCCTCGACGATCGATCTTTCCCGCGCGGCAGGAGGGATCGGAGGCAAGAGCCAGACAGGCAGTAATAGTACAGAGGGGTGGTTAGTATACGCGCGAGGTGCATGCATGCGGCTTCCGCTACGGCTACGCCGAAGACGACGACTACGAGGGGAGGTGATCGATCGGGAGTCAGAGGCCGTCGCCGTCACAAAAAGATCAGATGGCGTGATGTGCACTTGCCTTGCATGAGTAACCTGCATGATTGAGCCATTTGCTAGCCCACGCCACAACGGAAAAGCTCCTCAACACATGCAAAGTTGCCAACCAAACCGTGCACTAATTAATTCCCCCCAACTCCACCTAATTTAGCCCTTGCCCTTTTCTCTCATTAGGAACCTTTTTTTCAAAAAAGAAATTGACCTATGTATATAGTATATATGTATATAGCATGCAGCACTATTCCTCTTCCTTCATCTCTTTCTTGCTGTTCTCTTGCACGCACGGCACATTGATTATTATATACGGGCTAATACACGGTAGTTAATGGTGGCCACTTCTTAGCATGTGCATGCACTCTATCAGCAGCAAGCTACACACTGCTACAGGCTACAGCTAGCAAGCCATGGAGCGAGGTCGTTGCGGAACAGGACTGATCGAGCAACATAGCTGAACACTGTGCATGAGCGCAATGTTTGGTTTGGACTTTGGCGTACAGAAAATGAAGTTGCCAATGCTGCTATTTCGATCAGGGGATTGGGACGGATGAGGAGTGTTATATAATCGTACGTGCAGTAGTACGTTGTCTGTTGGGTTTTCGCTTTCCTCGGAGGAAACTTGTTAGATCGCCCGCCTTCTTTCTTGGTTCTTATCCACGGATACATTATTGAAGTCAATTGCCATTCGGTCAAGCGTGCAACGGGAAAGATGATCGATCGGCGGTTCTGTTTCCATGGGCTTACTGAATCACTGATCAATCATCGCGTCACGTGGTCAATCCTATCATCCTGGTGTCGATTATTGTGTGATATTGTGATGCAGTTCTGAAATTTACTGGTCCGGAGAAAAATTCGCGGACATACACGTACTATACGTATAACGTACCAAATACTACCATTCCATCACAGGCGCATGCATGCATCCTAATAACCCTACCCTATTCTCGAACCCTCTGTAGTCGAGCTCTCTATAATAAGTAGTATATAAAACTAAACTTACGGCAAAAGCAATAGCTGGACGACGGACGTATACATTTGCATGTGTACTACAGTACTAGTATATAGTATAATAGCAATACACTACTACTACTAAACTAACAAATTAAACTGTACATGCGCATGACATAACATGCTTGACAAACTGCCATAACAATAATTTGGTCAATCAGCAGAGCTTTTCCCTCTGGCTCTTGTAATAAAAACTGCAGCTGACGAGACGCGCATGCATGCGAGAAGCCTTTTAGCTCTCCTCGTGTGAAACTAGGTGCAAGGAATATCTATCTCACTATCTGACTTCTGATCATTTATAAGATCATTGCGGAATAATAAGTGAAGCAAGGTGCCGTGCTAGCTCACCTCATTGCATTGCCACATCCAATAGTAATACTGTAGTATCATTGAGTCCAGCAATATGGCTATATATATAGGAGCAGGCACCGAGACATGCAGCTACCAAACCATGGCCGGATGGAACACATGAGAAAATGCGAACGAAAAGCGCATCATGCATATGCATGACTTCCTGTCTGGCTGCACAATCTTTTTGCAGTGTAGAACGACATATGCGTGAACCACTACTAGTTTGCATGCTCGTGCTCTCCTGTCGTGTTTGATGTTTTTGTTCAAGGGTTTCCTTTTCTTGCAGGGCCAGACATCTCAGTGCGTGGCTGGGTCCCCTTTCTTTGGCTGTTCCTCCTGATTTTTATGTTGACACCACGCTCATATTCCCAATCCCCTCACCCCCCCCCCCCCCCCCCAACCCCATTCACGTCGACTGGATCATGATTACATCGCTGAAAACGGAAAAGGGGTAGCTAATTTGAATAATATAATCAGTATAGGAGTATTATTATATATATAGCCGAATGGTGTTGGTAGAATCTGGCATTCTGGCATGCTTATTACCAGCTTGAAACCAAGACGTACTGCTACACATCGGGCGTCTTCTTTGTTCAGTAACAAATTTGCGGCGCCTAATAATCTGAGTAGGATAAAATTAAATAAACGAAGCCAATTTAATCAAAGAGAAGATTTGGAAAAGAAGCACGCATATATATTTTTTAATTAATTTGTGTATATATAACTAAGAAAGCATTAAAAAAGTTCATATTTCTCTCACAATGGAACTCTTCGTTTTCCCTGTCGCAGATGAAGAAAAAAAAAAAGGAGGGCGGTTCCCATTTGAATTTAGGACAAACAAACAGCCCAGTCGACGCTTGCGTCCAACAACTCTGCAATATGCTGCTCGGAGTGGTACAGCCGCCGTACGTGTACGGGGACAACGTCAAAGCGTCACGGTCCATCGGTTGATTACGTCCGCGCGTACAGCAGAATGCACCAGCTACTACGTACCGAGACTAGGCCGAGGCAGGTCTCGCAGCTACAGCTAGCTAGCGCAGGTGAGTGAGGCGAAAATGATCGATGCATAGAAAACCGCAAAGAGAGAAAGAAAATACTGTATCGATTATAACAACACATCTTACCAGCACACCGTACTCTAGCCGTACGTTGTTCTTGCTTGAAACGGGTAGCTGACGAAACAGCACAAACTGCCCCCGGCCGCGAGCGCCGAGCGAGCGTGGAAAACGTACTCGTACGCCGGTGCCGGCACCGAGACGTGCAGGTGCAGCGCAACGCCGCGGTTCCTGTGCAACCGGCTCTGCTTGTTCAGTCACAGGTGGCAGCTGTCGAGCGGGACGAATCGTTGCCGTGCGTCCGGTCGGTGTCGCTCGCGACTGGGAGGACGAATCGTTGCCTGCGGTGCGGCCGCGCAGGTGTGACGGGCCTGTAGTAGCCCACGCGGACGGTTGTGCAGCACACGGCCCACGCACCAACGACGGCTGGCTGGCTTCCGCCGTTATCCAGCCCGCGAACTGCCTTCATGTGCAACGTTCGTGGGCTCTTTCGCTGTCATATATCCTCCTCGATCGCCTTGTGCGATAGTACATTCCACTTTCCTGTACACGTCACCATATTATTTTCACCTAGGCGTCGTCACCCAGGCCGGGCACCTTTATGACGTGTCGGGCCGCAGCCCCTGCATGGCGCACTCACGAGGTTGACCTCCGGGACGCCAGTGTCGGCAGCACGAGGTTTCAAAGCCGTCCGTCCCACACACCACACCACACGGATGGTTTTGCCAATTTCGTTATTATGTTATTATGTGGTGGCGCACTGGCACGCTGGCCGACGGCGAGACGGGCGACACTCCAGCAATTCTCTGGCGAAGCACCACCACTCTCGTCTCGGGGGAAAAGAGCAAGGCCGTCGATGGATCGCCGTCAGATGGGATCCGCATCAAAGAAAAACGGGGTTCTATACACATTTGCGCCCTAGCTAATTGATCCTCCGATAATCGTCGCATTGGATTGCAGATCGGACCCTGGGCCACACTACCTAGCTTAGGATCCATATCATTGACTTGGATGTCACGCTAGGCTCAATTTCGTAAATAGCCCGTCGACAATGATGATGATGACGCGGAGCTGACTGTACCCAATCGAACACGGGAGGTAACCCAGCATGCACACATGCATGCATGGCGTGGCGTCGTGTTAATTAGCAGCGTCGGTCTCGTCGTAGTCTCCATCACCCAATCAGCGTTGAAAGATAGACGTGCCTTTTTGTTTTCTAGATAGAAATGTTTTGCGGCACAGCTTAATTAGTTACAGCGACCGCGGTGAAAAGCTGATAGCTCTGTATTTTACATTACCAATGCTCCCTTTTCCTTTTGCACTTGCACTAAACGTACGTCGTCTGAGGTGACCCGGCCGTCGGTAAGATTGTTCCCTCCAGTCACAAGAACTGCAATACTCCGATGATAATTTCGGAAATAAAGTACGTACGTTTCTGAATTCCGATGAGGCTTCCAAACTTGTTCTGATGGGCTGTGATGTGATTAGGGCGAGAGAGCAACAGAAAAATAAAATGACATACTATGCATTGTAAGATCTATTATATATAGACCCGGCCAGCTATCGGTCATCACCAACCATTACTACATTATTACTATTATTAGCTATAGATTATAACCCAATAGTAGTCCACGTCGATGGCGCCTTTCGAGTTCCGAAGCAAAATATGTAGAAATATACTCCATATCCTCAAGCACTATCTGGTCATCGCAATAGTACTTCCTATTGTTAAAGCCTATATACATGAGGATGGTCTTCGCCCGGATGTGCTACTTTGTCAACCAGATTAGTGTAACACCCTAAAAAAAATTCATTTACAATTTAGAAATTAAATTGAGCACTTAATTATTTTTTTCCTTGCATTTAAACCTACATCAAATAATAATTCTTGATTAAATAAAATCAAATGTAAGTTTTAGAAACATGACTGTTGCACTCATGCTGGAGCATCTAATTTTGTTTGAATGTAGGGCTAGTTGAGTGAAAAATAATTTCAAAACTCTATTTTGAATTGACTTGGTTTGGTTTTGAAAAGAAACAAATAAGGATTTTCCTTTTATCCCTCTTCCCTTCTCTGCCTTCTAGCCCAGCCCAGCAGGCTCTTTCACTCCCTCCTTACCTCTGCCTTGTGCGTGGGCCGCCCCTGCCAGCCCAGCTCCTCCTCCTCCTCCCCTCAGCGAAGTGGGCCGCCAGCCCAGCACCGCGGCCTGCCCGCAGCCGAGTGGGCAAGCCCACTCCCACCTATGCTCTCCCTCCCTCTCACTGCACTGCGGGGCCCACATGTCAGCGGCCCATGCCTCTTCTCCTTCCTCCAGCCGAGGAGGCACGGCGCCATTCCATCCTCTCTCCGGTAACGGCCGCCGCCGCACTTAATGCCACTTCGGCCGCCTCTCTGCGTGGGTGGAGCACCCACGACTCTTCACCACCCTCCCCCCCCCCCCGTTCGGCTTATAAAGCCCGCAGCCGAGCCCTCATTTTCTCCTTTTTGCTCTCCGCTCACGCTCGCACTCACTGCCGCCGGCGAATTGCTATTTCGAAGCTTCAATCGTCGTCGGTAAGGTGCCCCGGAGCTTCGTCGAGTTCCACCGCAACCCTAGGTACCTTCCCCGTCCCGTTTCGGCCATGAATTTCTCGGATTCAAGCTCACCGGCTGTTTTCTCTCTCTCCGCCCGCAGCCGCTCGTCGCCGGCCACCTCGGAGCCCTCTCGGTCATCGAGGATCCCACCGTCGGACTCGCGGTATCCTCCTCTCTCTCTCCCAGAGCCTTCAATTCCTCTTCCCTCGCTCTGTATCGCTGTGTCCGCGAGCTCAGTGGCCACCGGCAATGGTGCCGCCGTGGAGTTGTCACCCTGGCGTGTTCCCTGCCCTCGCAGATGACCCCCTCGAGTTCACGAGCTCGTGCTCAGCGCGTAGGCGTAGTCGGTGGGGCGAACCAAGGCCGGAATGGCCATATGGCTTCTCTCCGGCGAGCTCCGTGGAGCCGCCCAAGGCGTGCCGCCGTGGGGAGCGCCGCCTGGCCAGCCGGGCTTGCCCCTGAGCCTTGTGCACCGTCGATCTCGTGATGGACGCACGAGATTAGAACATACCCCTTCGGGTATGTAACCGGTCCACCGGACCCGGTCTACAGCGCCACGCAGGCGAGTCCACGGTTCGGTGGAAGACCAGACCACTCGCGCGCGGCCACGTGGCACCCCGTCAGTGCTGGCGTGGTCAAGCTCGGTCAACCGAGCACATTTTGCCCTTTAGCCCTTCTGTTTTCTCCAAATCAACCCGCCATCCATCATAGTTCAAATAAATTCCTTTTACGTCCTGTTTTCTTGTAGTTTAGCCCCTGGCCTTTTGAAAAATAGTATGCGCCATCCAGCAGGTGGGCGGATCTCATTTTTATTCAAAATAATTCAAATTGAATTCGGTTTATTTACAAATTTGCCATTTAAACCTTACTTTGAGCATATCTTTCAGGTTTTAAACCCGATTAGAGTGATTTTTGCGCTCATGTGTTCGTAGCAGTACGTAGAATAGATTTATAACCTTTTTAACCCTTGTTTATAATGTTTGGTGTACTGTTCTAATAGAAGTCTATATGTTTGCATGTATGGCTTGGTATGGATGATTGATTGGTGATTATCTCTACATATAGAAGGTGATCTTTTTGAGTTGTTCAAGACCAAGGTGTTAATCAGTGCTACAGCAAGACAACTTTGAGGAAGGCAAGTGTAACAAAGGAAATCCTTGTACCTATTCATTATACATATAATTCATTATTGCATGTGTCTAATATTGAAACACCTATAAGGACTATGCCTAGATTAATCTTGTACCACATATCCTTGTTACCCATGGGATGGTATGCATATTATAGCGCTGCTACGCATAACCAAGGACTGATTAATAAGTTTGACTAATGATATATGCAATGAGATAAAATGATGACTTTTATCAACTTGTTTCAGGGAACTAGGGCACGGAGTTTTGGTGCTTTAGATTTCTCTCCCTAAGGACTTAATCTTGAAGCAGCAACCCAGGATATACCATACAACCATAAGAATCACATGGCTCTGATCTTAGCTAATTACTTAGATTAGTTCTAGCTCGTCTGTAGCTTACCGAAAGGGCAAGAGGGGGGTACCATGCTGCGTATGGAACCTGTCCGGCCAAGGTGGGTGATGTTTGGAGATACCACTCTTGGGGGAAGGTGTCCATAGCACTTGGGAGACTGAAACCTCAGTAGCTACGACTTGTTAGGGCGTCTTTGGAAAGGCTTCGTAGTGTACCCTGCCGCACATCCTTGGTAGATGTGAAAAGGGAGTAATTAACCCTAGCAATGGGAATCACGACTCATGGTGAAAGTGTACACACTCTGCAGAGTTTGATCAAACTGATATATCAGCCGTGCTCCCGGACACGAGCAGCCTGGACCCTTTTTGATTAATGGTTACTTGGTGAGACTGGGAATGATCTAAATATTGATTAATGATGTTATTCACTTGGGCTGGATTATCACTAAAGTAGTGATACAGGTATAATAAAACATGATCAACTAAAATTTGCTAACCGCAGTAAGCCGAGTCAAGCTTTTGAGCCTTCATAAACCCCTTTGTTATACTTGTTGAGCATGGTGAGCTGACGCTTGTGGATGTCACCAATGAAAATCCCGGATGGGTACCAGATAGTGGAGTTCACGGAGAGGATCTTGAAGAGTTTGAGAAGCACTAGGCTGAGTGTTGACATCTACTAACGTCGCCAAATATAACTATATAACTTTTAATACTAGAGACGAGATTAGAGATGTATGGTAATTAACTGGTCATTAGCAACTAGCCACTTATCTATCACCAACATTCTTATGCACGAACTAGGTTGTCATCCCTAATTATATATGCTAAGAATAAATAAAGGTTCCATATATTGTTCAATGTGACTAGGCAGAAATATATGTAAATATAAACTAAGAACAATTCTGCAAGCGGATAGATAATTATACCATTGTAACATTTTACGTAGAGTTCTACCAGGTTGTCGATTTATATTTACACCATTGAGAAAGACTGGGTAAACTTTAATCTATTATATTGATAGAAACTATATACAATGAATAAGTAGTGTTATCGATGTCATTTACTCTACTCATAACAGATAGAGGTCACAAGATGATAAAGATAAATAAAGGTGATAAGTATGATCAAGCATCATAAATAATGGATAAACATCATAGCACTTTCTAGTCATAGTAATAGCTAGCCAATGGATAAACTAAGGAATTAATATCTAAGGTAATTCTATAACTACATCAATGAATAACTCTAATTAGTGCAACTACATCTAGCAATCATTGTTAGATTAGTCTTATATCATGATCACATGTAAAGGGCATCATCTAGGAAGGATGTGAAACAGAGTCATTACCCAACTTCGCGACCGTGTCTGCTTGCCTACATACGGGGGATGGACTACAGAGGACTCAACGTAGCTATCACCTACGCGATCTATCACATGACCCGGCACATCAGGGTGCACTCGCAGATAAACAGAATATCTAGATACCACGTCCACATATTGTTCATCATCTACCCAACGATCGTTTGGATAAACGCTATACGAGCAATTACACGAATTCAATAAGATCAAACCAACTATACTAGACATATAATCAAAGTAGGCAATGACTATTATAATCAAGAACATATGAACTGTTAAGAACAATGGTTCCGTAATCATAATGAAGGATACAATGATAGAGAAAGAACTTGAACTATACCGAACTCCGCGCTCCAGATAGACGCCGGGGCTCCAGATCCCGCCGAAGAACTAGAACTCCTCTACTTCTAATCTAACTAGGTTAGAACTATGAACTAGAAGGCTCTTGATGAACTAGGAGGCTCTTGATGGCTTGACCGAAGACTTGATGCATTGGATGAACGATTGGATGCTCCGGGGGGCTGCCCCTTTATTTATAGCCCGGTGGGATGAACGTGCGCCGTAGGATCAAACCGACTTAACCAAGGGCCGAGATGACTCCTCAAAGGCGGTGGAAGAAGACTCCAGAAGACGGAGGGAAAAATCCTAGGGGGGCACCGCCCGCCCCCCACTTGGCGTCGGCCGGCCCCACCTGTCAGGTGGTGGGGCCCTGGTTGCTTCGGGTGTTCTCTGGATGCTTCTAGGGTCCTGATGACAATGTTGCTTTCACGGTTAAGTTTCATGTCTTTTATGCACTTTAATCCTTCTTTTATGCTTTTCTGGAATAATCCCTGGAAAATACATAATATGCAAAACTCGTAAAAATTGTCAGTTAAAACCCTAGATTAGTGTGTATTCATACATCCTTTTGTGTCTAAAGTTCTAATAAAAGTTGACGTTATCCACCGTCAACACCGAGGTTCACCAGTCAACGTCCCTGTGGATCGTGGAGCTCTACTGAAGACAAGATCATCATTTCCGCTATGTAAATGTTAAAGACTTGTATGTCTTGATGTTATGTAATTATAATCGATATGTATTTGAGCACAATATTTTGTATCTACCTTGTTTTGTCACTGTATGTGTGATTTGACGTCCTGAGCACACATATGGTTGGCGCTCGGTTTTATCCTTAAAATCGGGTGTGACAATTAGACGGAAGGAGAATCTGAAACGACCTCGATTTCCACGAAGGGAAATCCACAGGCTCGAATTGTAATTCAACAGATTGCTTGGGACAATCCATGAAATTACCCATATCTCAGTTGACACCAGGATCCATACAACGATAATTAAGTCTTACATAAATATTTATTACATCGCCACACTGGCGGAATCAACAATCAGAGAAGCTTTAGAAGATGCGGAAGCGATTCATCCTTCACGGCCAACTTGAGTGTAGCACGCGACCCTATTCCTCGTCATCATCTCCCTCGAAGTCGTACTCATTCTCGTCACCTGACAGCAAATTTATCAGTACGATTTGTACTGGCCATGGAGCCCACCTATGCAGCATTTGCTTTGTGGAAAGTGGATGCAAGGCTATACAAGCAGACCTATAGGCTGAGGTTTTCCTATGCAGCTGTAATCAATGTTTTAATTAGTCAAGTTTTATCACCAGTTAACACCATCATCCCTTTTCCCATCACCACACCTCACATACACACACCTCGCTCTCATTCGACAGGCCCAACTCCCTCTCGGGCCTATCTCAGCGGCACACTACCACAACGGGTACACTGCCGGAAAAATGTCATCCAGGGGGAGAAGAGAACACTCACTACACTAGTAGAAGCTTCACAGGAAAGGTCCATAGCCAACAGGTTGGCATATGTATCGATCGATCAACCATACACTCTGCAGAGGTTTCACTACTCACAAGATTAGCCATCATAGGTGTTGCGCAAACACCTAGGCAGAATTCCGGGTGCTTGCTTGCCTAGGTCGATGCCACCCTACCACTCAGCCCTGGGATATTCCGGATCCTACACCGTTATGCTGAGACTGGGAGACACAGTACCGGGCCCATCCAGTGGTACTGTGCATCTAGAACGGAACGGGAACCCATCGACCGTCTCCGCCCACCCTTATCACCTTTCAACCTAGCAGTAGTGGCACCGTCCTACCAAGTAGTCCAGCCGTCTCCCGCCCATCAGAAGCGAGTGAGTAGAAAAGGATTCCCATGAACATGAAACTAGTCCATCCTAGGTTTGACCAAGCAGGCATCTCCACTTAGGGGATACTCTCCCCGTGCCATCACAGCACCTCCGTCCACGGGCTTCAAACCACCAAGGCTATCCCACCCGGAACCTCCTCAACAACTTTACCCGCCACAGGTATCCCGCTTGGGGATGCCCAGGTTGCACCCCCGGCACGACTTGCCCCATGGGCTCGTCTCACATCCCACTTGGTCGACATCAACCCTTACCACGCACCCAAGACGCACGCAGCACTCTCTCCCAGTGGTTATAATTAGTTATACACCGTCCCAATTCCACCACATAGCATAAAGCAAGTAGAAAGTAGTGGAAGGGTAACAGTAAATTAAGCAGCAGCTAACCTAACAGCGGATAGCAGGGTAAAGTCTTATCAAGGCAGGTAATTCAAATATACTACCATGCAACCAATCCATACATAATCATAAAGCAATAGCAACAATGTCATTTGCAATGCGTAATAGGATCTAAGGATTTGGTGGGACGTGGCACCTTCGTAGTCGTCTCCTAGTTCTTGGAAGTACTCGTGGTCGTCTTCCTTAGTCAGATCCTCCTCCGGCTCTGAAATCGAACACGAAATAGTCGCGTCAGCGACTCCTATAGAGTATTTCAGAAAAATCCAATAAAACAAAGAGCCAAATGCACACAAACATAGTCTTAGATTGTAGATCTCATTTTTTCTGAGAATTTTGATATATGGTGCGCAATTTTTGGTCATCGTACGAATAAGTTATGAATTTCCGAAGATTATCCTATTTACTGAAAATGGGAAAACTAGTCGGTTAATCAGGGGCAGCTCGGGATGTGGCGCGCGGGTCCAGTAGTGCGGCATGTGGCGCCTCAACAGAACACAGACCCGATGGTCGTCCAGGTGTTCGATGCTGGTTCCCAGAGAGTTGCCGGAGTTGGCGTAGCTCGGCGTGGCTCGGCGGTGGTCGGTGGTAGCTCGGCTGTGGTTGGGGGTATCTCGGCGGAGCTCGGCGGTGGTCGGGGGTAGCTCGGCTGTGGTTGGGGGTATCTCGGCGGAGCTCGGTGTAGCTCGGTTTAGCTCGGCGGGGCTCGGGCGAATCGGAGATTCGGGGCGCCGAGGGTGCCGCTCTCCCGAGCTCTCCCGGGGAGGCTCGGGCGAATCGGAGATTTGGTGCGCCCGAGGGTGCCGTTCTCCCGAGGTCTCCCGCGGAGGCTCGGGCGAATCGGAAATTTGGGTGCCCGAGGGTGCCGTTCTCCCGAGGTCTCTGCGGAGGCTCGGGCGAATCGGAAATTTGGGTGCCCGAGGGTGCCGTTCTCCCGAGGTCTCCTGCGGAGGCTCGGGCGAATCGGACATTTGGGTGCTGAGGGTGCCGTTCTCCCGAGGTCTCCTGCGGAGGCTCGGGCGAATCGGAAATTTTGGGCGCCGAAGGGGCTGCTCTCCCGAGCTCTCCTGGGGAGGCTCGGGCGAATCGGAAATTCGGGTACCGAGGGGGCTGCTCTCCCGAGCTCTCCTGGGGAGGCTCGGGCGAATCGGAGATTTGGGCGCCGAAGGGGCTGCTCTCCCGAGCTCTCCTGGGGAGGCTCGGGCGAATCGTAAATTTGGGCGCCGAAGGGGCTGCTCTCCCGAGCTCTCCTGGGGAGGCTCGGGCGAATCGGAGATTCGGTGCTAGCAGGGTTCCAGGGCGTCTGTTCAAGGCGGCGGTGTCTCTCCGGTGTGGCGGTCGGTGACAGGGCGGCGATGGCCATATTTCGGCAAGACAGGGCTCGGCTATCTAGCGGCGGTGCCGAGGCAGACTTGGCGAACCTCGGCGGCCTTTCTTCGTAGCGCGAGGCGTCCGGGGGTACTCGGAACGGATTTAGGCGAGGCGGATCCTGTCGGCGGCGATGTCGTCGCGACGGTGAGGTTCCGGCGGGGTTAAGGAGGTCTTCTAGGAGACGTATACGCGTCCAGGGTCCAAGGCGATGGTATACCAACTACCAATTTTGGCTACCGAGCTTTCCAAGGTGCTCGGTTGTGGCGGCGGCGTGTCGCCGACGACGGCGGAAAGCGGCATCGCGGCTACGACCAAGTATTGGTTCAATCGAATGCGGTCTTGTCAAATTGGTGAGGCCAGAGAGGCATACAACACTCTGGTGGCGAACTTAGCCACGGCATGACCTTCTTTTGGCTACGGCTCGCGGCGGCGCTCCGGTAAGGTCGCGGCGCACGCGGCCAAGGCGATTCAGGCTTCCTCTAGCGCTTAGATCCGCGTAGCTAGCTCAAGGGGGTCGTGGCGGTGCTCCACGACGTTCTAACCTGTACGGGTGCTAGTCGGATTGCTCGGAACGGGTGATTCGGCGTCGGAACGCGTCGGTGGTGAGCGCGCTCCGCCGAGAACGCGTCGTGCTGCGTTCTCGGTCTAGCAAGCTTGTAATCCGGGGGTTTTGGCTGGTCGAGTGAGTGCATGGTGCAGGTGATCTTCCCGAGCCGGTATAGGCTCGTGCCTGCGCGTCCCGAGGGTGGAACGCCATGGCAAAAGCAGGGCAAGGTTCGGACATGGCGTGCGGTGGCTCACCGTGGTGTCGGTGAAGCTAGGATGGCGGTGCAGTGGCGAGTCGGAGCCGTGCAGAGCGATCGCAGTGCCGTGCCGCTCCTCGTCCGCAGCTCGGCTTCTCCTCCGTGTCCGGCTCCGGCGTGCTCCGCGGCTGCGGCGCTCCGGCAGCTTCTCCTCCTCTGCTCCGCCCTTCTCCTACGCTCTCTCTCTCGGTTTGGTGCGGTGTGCCGGTCTGTGCTGCGGTGGCGGCGAGGGGAAATGAGGGTAGGGCTTCGGGGTGCTCCAATTTATAGGCGAGCTTGGCCAGTCTCCAATGGCGAACGGTCTCGATTGCGCTCGGCCGATCGAAGGGCCGTGGCTCGAGTGGATCTAGGGCTCCGGATGGCGCGGGTTCGCTTGGCGGCCAAGAAAGGAGGGGACAGGAGGGGAACAGCGGGGTCCAGGGCTCTGCCATGCTGTCGGCTGTGGGACCGGGGTCACGCCATTCGCGCGACACCCCCGGCTGGCGCGTCGCCTTCGTGAGGAAGAAGAACAGTGGAGGCGAGAGTGGCTGACAGGCGGGGCCGGGTTGGCAGCGAGCGCGAGCGCGAGCGCGTGTGTGCCGGTCGCGCGCGTGCGCTGCCGAGCCGCGACGTGGGCCGCGCGCGGTGAGATGAGGAGAGGAAGGTCGGGCGGGCTCGGGCTGGCTTGCTGGCCGAACTCTCTTTCTCCTTTTCTGTTTTCAGTTTAGTGTATATATACATATATTGCCCATTTTAATTTATTGAGTAAATACAAACATAAATTGCAATAAATCCCAAATGTGATGCATAAGTTATTATTCTATGTGAATGGAATTAAAATGCAAACTACACTCCTTTATTTACCAATTTCATAATGAAACCTATATGCTTGCACAAGAAAAATGGGTTTTCTCAATAAATAAATGAAAAATTTTAATTGGTTGGGATTTTTAGGTTGTGTGGATTTTTAGGGTTGTTACAGTCCTTCCCCCTCATTAGGATCTCGACCTCGAGATTCAGAGTTAACGTACCCATCGAAGAGGTAAGGAAACATAATCTGCAAGTCCGATTCCTTCTCCCACGTAGCTTCCCTTTCAGTGTGATTGCTCCACTGTACCTTGCACATCGGAATGGTTTTGTTTCGCGTCTCTTTGGTATCCCGTGCCAAGATCTTGATCGGATGTTCCTTGTATTCAAGTGTGTCTTGCAGGTCTAATGCATCTGTAGGAACTTGCTCCTCGGGAAGCTTCAAACACTTCCTTAATTGCGAGACATGGAATACGGGGTGTACTCCAGATAATTCCTCCGGTAGTTCCAGCTTGTAAGCAAGCTTTCCAACCCTTTTACAGATCTTGTATGGCCCAACATATCTTGGTGCCAATTTCCCTTTTACGTGGAATCTGACAGTGCCACGAAGTGGAGATACCTTGAGGTAGACATAATCCCCAACCTCGAACTCAAGCTTTCTACGTCTTCTATCTGCATAGCACTTTTGCCTACTCTGTGCAATCCTCAAATTCTCTCTTACTTGGGCAACACCTTCTTCTGCTTCCACAATCTTAGCAGGACCGAAGAATGTCCTCTCACCTGGTTCTGACCACATTAGTGGGGTCCTACAGGGTCTCCCATACAATGCTTCAAACGGTGACATCTTGAGGCTTGTTTGATAGCTGTTGTTGTATGAGAACTCGGCGTGGGGTAGACAGCTCTCCCATCCTTCCTTGTACCTCAATACGCAAGCACGTAACATGTCCTCGAGAATCTGGTTCACTCTTTCTGTTTGCCCATCCGTTTGCGGGTGGTATGCGGTGCTATAGTCGAGCTTGGTTCCGATGGACTTGTGCAAGGATTTCCAGAACTGTGATACGAACTGTGAGCCTCGGTCAGATATAATACTCAGAGGCGCCCCATGTAACTTCAAAATGTTTGATACGTACAGATCTGCTAGCTTTTCGACTCTATATTTCCTTTTGACCGGTATAAAATGTGCAACTTTGGTTAGACGGTCCACTATTACCCATATAGAATCATATCCATGCTCGGATCGGGGCAGTCCTATTATGAAGTCCATGGATATGCACTCCCACTTCCATTCTGGTATCTCAACTGGTTGTAGCAACCCTGCTGGTCTCTGATGTTCGGCCTTGATTCTATTGCATGTATCACATCGGGCTACATGCCCTGCAATGTCTGTCTTCATATTCTCCCACCAGAAGTGCTTCCTTAGATCATGGTACATCTTGGCTGACCCTGGGTGTATGCAGTATTTGGAGTCATGGCCTTCTGACAGAATCTCTTCTCGTATCGCTGAATCCGTCGGTACACAGATTCTATCTTTGTACCATACAGTTCCCTGCTCATCTTCTCGGTATTCAGGGCCTCTTCCCAGCTTCATCAAACCACGGATATAGTCTATCTCAGGACAGTTCTTTTGCGCTTCACGGATTCGTGAGGTGAGATTGTACTCGACGCGAAGCTCATTTAGCATGCCATAGGAGACTACCTCGAGCTGGAACGCGTCAAACTCTCTCCTGAGCTCAGGTGGCATAGAGTTGGTGATGAGGGTATGGCAGTAGCTTTTGCGGCTAAGTGCATCAGCGACAACATTAGCCTTTCCTGGGTGATAATGGATCTCAAGATCATAGTCCTTGATGAGTTCCAGCCATCTGCGTTGCCTCATATTCAGATCTTCCTGTGTGAAGAAGTACTTCAGGCTCTTGTGGTCAGTGTAGATGTCACACTTGTTGCTTATCAGATAGTGTCTCCAAATCTTGAGTGCATGTACCACGGCTGCAAGTTCTAGGTCATGAGTCGGGTATCGCTGCTCATGTTCCTTCAACTGTCTTGAGGCATAAGCTATCACTCTTCCTTCTTGCATTAGTACACAGCCCAAACCTTGCCGAGAGGCATCACAATATACAACAAAATCCTTGTGAATATCGGGCAGGGCTAGTACAGGTGTAGTAGTGAGCTTCTCCTTCAAGGTCTGAAAACTCTTCTCACATTCAGGAGTCCATATAAACTTGTTCTCTTTCTTCAGCAAGTTGGTCATGGGTCTTGCAATCTTGGAAAAATTCTCAATAAATCTGCGATAGTATCCTGCAAGTCCCAAAAAGCTTCTGATTTCAGACACATTACAGGGTTGTTCCCACTCTTTCACAGCTTCAATCTTGGCTGGGTCTACTGCGACTCCTTCTCCTGACAGTACGTGTCCAAGGAAAGCAACTTCCTCAAGCCAGAATTCACACTTGGAGAATTTGGCGTAAAGCTGGTTGCGAGACAACCTCTCCAATACGGTCCTCAGATGATGTTCATGTTCCTCTTTTGTGGCTGAATAAACCAATATATCATCAATGAATACCACCACAAACTTGTCTAGCTCATTCATGAAGATCTTGTTCATCATGTTCATGAAGTATGCCGGAGCATTAGTGAGTCCAAATGAGACTACTGTGCACTCATACTGTCCATATCTAGTGACAAATGCAGTCTTCGGGATATCTTCTTCCCTGATCTTCATCTGATGATACCCTGATCGGAGATCGATCTTTGAGAAGTACTTGGCCTTACTCAATTGATCTAACAGATCATCGATGCGGGGCAATGGGTACTTATTCTTGACTGTAACCGCATTCAGGTTCCGGTAGTCAATGCACATCCTCATCGTGCCATCCTTCTTCTTGACAAACAAAACGGGAGATCCCCAGGGTGAAGCACTTGGCCTAATGAAACCCTTCTCCAGTAATTCTCCCAGCTGCTTCTTGAGTTCCTTCAACTCATCAGCCGACATTCTGTAGGGTCTTTTAGCAATCGGTGCAGTCCCTGGCATCAGCTCTATAACAAACTCCACATCTCTATCTGGTGGCATTCCTGGCAACTCCTCTGGAAATACGTCATTGAACTCACAGACTACTGGCACATCTCTGAATGTCAGCTCTGTCTTATCTGCTTTAGTCTCCAGGGCACATAGGAGGGCTTGGACTCTCCAGACGCGCGGAACGTCTCATCGACATCTGAATTTATTAGGTATGTGCTTAATGCAGTAATTATCTTGTAGTGGTTTGTGTAGGAGTTAGATGTTTTCAACGATTTAAATGAATTAAAACATTTTTCATGCTATCCTACACTCAACCAAAGAAGCATAAAAATCCATAAGAAGCATAAGATCCAAATGTCACTCATCACATGGTTATTATTACATAAAGGATGTTCCTAGCTGCTAAGAAGATCGTGCTATGCGCAGATAGCCAAATGACAGGATAACTCAAGGTATCACTAGTCTAAGGGCCACGCAGGGTCCCATAAGCTACTTGTGCATAAGGTCAAGTACGGCGTCGGGTATGCGGCTGTCCTCTGCCTCGATCTCGTCGTCGGTCATGGTCAGGCGCTTGACATAATCGAGTGCTACTGCTAGCTCTGGAGTGGCCTCAATCTCCTGCATCCTTTGAGACGGACACGCTCTCAGGTTGAGCGTAGTGGGTGGTATGCGGAAGTCTCCCTCCCGGGGCTTCACCATCTCCAGTGGGGGAAGCGAACTCTGTACCTTCCGGACCTCAATAGCTCTCCTGGCGTCGGACTGCTTCCAAGCTGTCTCTGTCCTCCGTAACTTGTCCTTTAGGAACTCCACCATCTTCACGCGGTCGATCAGAATCCCTTGGTTGCGGGTGGACTTGTCCTCGGCTTTCTCCAACTGCTTCTCCAACTCCTTGATCCTGGAACGCAGCGTGATCATCTCGACTACCCTGTCTCTGCTTCTCTGCTCCCTCTCAGCAAGTGCTCTCTCCTTGTCGTCCAGCCTCCTCTGTAATTCCAACACTCTGCTGTTCAGGTAGTCATTGCGAAGCCCAAAATCTCCGACCTTGTCTCGCAAGTCGGCGATCTCGGCTCGGTGTAACTCATCACGGCGCTGCATCTCCAACTGCAAGTCAGTGACTGCTCTGCTCAAACTCTCCAGGGTCTGAGTCCCTTTCTGCAAACTGTCCTCGACCTCTGCCATGCGTGCTCGGTCATGCCGCCTCCTTTGCTCCAATGAGCTGATGAACTCGTCCTGCTCCTGGAGGTGGTGTGCCACTGTGCGTAGGCAAGGGTCAGTCTCGGCCTGAACGATCTGGCCGGTGTACAGAATCCTCTGGATGGGGTCAGGGTGCAGCTCCAAGGCCTGAGGTAGCAGACGGAAGTGGGTCCCCTTAAGGTACTCGTATGCTGTGTACACAACTGCGCGTAGTACCTTGCGGGAGACAGACTGTACTCCGTCCTCCACAGTCTCTCCAGCAGTGTAGTCAGTAAAAACCGGCATTCCTGGAAGGGTCAGGCTGACGGGTGTCTCAACTCTGGTAGTGACAGGTCCTTCAAACCTCTCAGCCTCGACAAGCTTCCCTCGGCTGAAGTACTGGATCTGGTCAGACGGTGCTCCCAGCTCCTCCAGCACCTGGCGTAGTACCATGGCAAATCCGCCGTGGTTTCTCCCATTGATCGGGATCTCGATAGTGCCGTCGTGCAGTGGACGAAGTGGTGGTCCAAGGCTGGTCATCTGCAAATTTTTCAAGAAACGGATTAGCAGGTCCTTGTATTAGATAAGCCATTGCATAAAAAGTGAATGCAAGGTCGGTAATATAACCGAAAGAGAGTCTGGTTTCCTATTCTAACGTCCATTTTCTATGGGTCTCGTCCTACAGTCAAGTATGGCTCCGATACCAACTGAAACGACCTCGATTTCCACGAAGGGAAATCCACAGGCTCGAATTGTAATTCAACAGATTGCTTGGGACAATCCATGAAATTACCCATATCTCAGTTGACACCAGGATCCATACAACGATAATTAAGTCTTACATAAATATTTATTACATCGCCACACTGGCGGAATCAACAATCAGAGAAGCTTTAGAAGATGCGGAAGCGATTCATCCTTCACGGCCAACTTGAGTGTAGCACGCGACCCTATTCCTCGTCATCATCTCCCTCGAAGTCGTACTCATTCTCGTCACCTGACAGCAAATTTATCAGTACGATTTGTACTGGCCATGGAGCCCACCTATGCAGCATTTGCTTTGTGGAAAGTGGATGCAAGGCTATACAAGCAGACCTATAGGCTGAGGTTTTCCTATGCAGCTGTAATCAATGTTTTAATTAGTCAAGTTTTATCACCAGTTAACACCATCATCCCTTTTCCCATCACCACACCTCACATACACACACCTCGCTCTCATTCGACAGGCCCAACTCCCTCTCGGGCCTATCTCAGCGGCACACTACCACAACGGGTACACTGCCGGAAAAATGTCATCCAGGGGGAGAAGAGAACACTCACTACACTAGTAGAAGCTTCACAGGAAAGGTCCATAGCCAACAGGTTGGCATATGTATCGATCGATCAACCATACACTCTGCAGAGGTTTCACTACTCACAAGATTAGCCATCATAGGTGTTGCGCAAACACCTAGGCAGAATTCCGGGTGCTTGCTTGCCTAGGTCGATGCCACCCTACCACTCAGCCCTGGGATATTCCGGATCCTACACCGTTATGCTGAGACTGGGAGACACAGTACCGGGCCCATCCAGTGGTACTGTGCATCTAGAACGGAACGGGAACCCATCGACCGTCTCCGCCCACCCTTATCACCTTTCAACCTAGCAGTAGTGGCACCGTCCTACCAAGTAGTCCAGCCGTCTCCCGCCCATCAGAAGCGAGTGAGTAGAAAAGGATTCCCATGAACATGAAACTAGTCCATCCTAGGTTTGACCAAGCAGGCATCTCCACTTAGGGGATACTCTCCCCGTGCCATCACAGCACCTCCGTCCACGGGCTTCAAACCACCAAGGCTATCCCACCCGGAACCTCCTCAACAACTTTACCCGCCACAGGTATCCCGCTTGGGGATGCCCAGGTTGCACCCCCGGCACGACTTGCCCCATGGGCTCGTCTCACATCCCACTTGGTCGACATCAACCCTTACCACGCACCCAAGACGCACGCAGCACTCTCTCCCAGTGGTTATAATTAGTTATACACCGTCCCAATTCCACCACATAGCATAAAGCAAGTAGAAAGTAGTGGAAGGGTAACAGTAAATTAAGCAGCAGCTAACCTAACAGCGGATAGCAGGGTAAAGTCTTATCAAGGCAGGTAATTCAAATATACTACCATGCAACCAATCCATACATAATCATAAAGCAATAGCAACAATGTCATTTGCAATGCGTAATAGGATCTAAGGATTTGGTGGGACGTGGCACCTTCGTAGTCGTCTCCTAGTTCTTGGAAGTACTCGTGGTCGTCTTCCTTAGTCAGATCCTCCTCCGGCTCTGAAATCGAACACGAAATAGTCGCGTCAGCGACTCCTATAGAGTATTTGAGAAAAATCCAATAAAACAAAGAGCCAAATGCACACAAACATAGTCTTAGATTGTAGATCTCATTTTTCTGAGAATTTTGATATATGGTGCGCAATTTTTGGTCATCGTACGAATAAGTTATGAATTTCCGAAGATTATCCTATTTACTGAAAATGGGAAAACTAGTCGGTTAATCAGGGGCAGCTCGGGATGTGGCGCGCGGGTCCAGTAGTGCGGCATGTGGCGCCTCAACAGAACACAGACCCGATGGTCGTCCAGGTGTTCGATGCTGGTTCCCAGAGAGTTGCCGGAGTTGGCGTAGCTCGGCGTGGCTCGGCGGTGGTCGGTGGTAGCTCGGCTGTGGTTGGGGGTATCTCGGCGGAGCTCGGCGGTGGTCGGGGGTAGCTCGGCTGTGGTTGGGGGTATCTCGGCGGAGCTCGGTGTAGCTCGGTTTAGCTCGGCGGGGCTCGGGCGAATCGGAGATTCGGGGCGCCGAGGGTGCCGCTCTCCCGAGCTCTCCCGGGGAGGCTCGGGCGAATCGGAGATTTGGTGCGCCCGAGGGTGCCGTTCTCCCGAGGTCTCCCGCGGAGGCTCGGGCGAATCGGAAATTTGGGTGCCCGAGGGTGCCGTTCTCCCGAGGTCTCTGCGGAGGCTCGGGCGAATCGGACATTTGGGTGCCCGAGGGTGCCGTTCTCCCGAGGTCTCCTGCGGAGGCTCGGGCGAATCGGAAATTTTGGGCGCCGAAGGGGCTGCTCTCCCGAGCTCTCCTGGGGAGGCTCGGGCGAATCGGAAATTCGGGTACCGAGGGGGCTGCTCTCCCGAGCTCTCCTGGGGAGGCTCGGGCGAATCGGAGATTTGGGCGCCGAAGGGGCTGCTCTCCCGAGCTCTCCTGGGGAGGCTCGGGCGAATCGTAAATTTGGGCGCCGAAGGGGCTGCTCTCCCGAGCTCTCCTGGGGAGGCTCGGGCGAATCGGAGATTCGGTGCTAGCAGGGTTCCAGGGCGTCTGTTCAAGGCGGCGGTGTCTCTCCGGTGTGGCGGTCGGTGACAGGGCGGCGATGGCCATATTTCGGCAAGACAGGGCTCGGCTATCTAGCGGCGGTGCCGAGGCAGACTTGGCGAACCTCGGCGGCCTTTCTTCGTAGCGCGAGGCGTCCGGGGGTACTCGGAACGGATTTAGGCGAGGCGGAACCTGTCGGCGGCGATGTCGTCGCGACGGTGAGGTTCCGGCGGGGTTAAGGAGGTCTTCTAGGAGACGTATACGCGTCCAGGGTCCAAGGCGATGGTATACCAACTACCAATTTTGGCTACCGAGCTTTCCAAGGTGCTTGGTTGTGGCGGCGGCGTGTCGCCGACGACGGCGGAAAGCGGCATCGCGGCTACGACCAAGTATTGGTTCAATCGAATGCGGTCTTGTCAAATTGGTGAGGCCAGAGAGGCATACAACACTCTGGTGGCGAACTTAGCCACGGCATGACCTTCTTTTGGCTACGGCTCGCGGCGGCGCTCCGGTAAGGTCGCGGCGCACGCGGCCAAGGCGATTCAGGCTTCATCTAGCGCTTAGATCCGCGTAGCTAGCTCAAGGGGGGTCGTGGCGGTGCTCCACGACGTTCTAACCTGTACGGGTGCTAGTCGGATTGCTCGGAACGGGTGATTCGGCGTCGGAACGCGTCGGTGGTGAGCGCGCTCCGCCGAGAACGCGTCGTGCTGCGTTCTCGGTCTAGCAAGCTTGTAATCCGGGGGTTTTGGCTGGTCGAGTGAGTGCATGGTGCAGGTGATCTTCCCGAGCCGGTATAGGCTCGTGCCTGCGCGTCCCGAGGGTGGAACGCCATGGCAAAAGCAGGGCAAGGTTCGGACATGGCGTGCGGTGGCTCACCGTGGTGTCGGTGAAGCTAGGATGGCGGTGCAGTGGCGAGTCGGAGCCGTGCAGAGCGATCGCAGTGCCGTGCCGCTCCTCGTCCGCAGCTCGGCTTCTCCTCCGTGTCCGGCTCCGGCGTGCTCCGCGGCGGCGGCGCTCCGGCAGCTTCTCCTCCTCTGCTCCGCCCTTCTCCTACGCTCTCTCTCTCGGTTTGGTGCGGTGTGCCGGTCTGTGCTGCGGTGGCGGCGAGGGGAAATGAGGGTAGGGCTTCGGGGTGCTCCAATTTATAGGCGAGCTTGGCCAGTCTCCAATGGCGAACGGTCTCGATTGCGCTCGGCCGATCGAAGGGCCGTGGCTCGAGTGGATCTAGGGCTCCGGATGGCGCGGGTTCGCTTGGCGGCCAAGAAAGGAGGGGACAGGAGGGGAACAGCGGGGTCCAGGGCTCTGCCATGCTGTCGGCTGTGGGACCGGGGTCACGCCATTCGCGCGACACCCCCGGCTGGCGCGTCGCCTTCGTGAGGAAGAAGAACAGTGGAGGCGAGAGTGGCTGACAGGCGGGGCCGGGTTGGCAGCGAGCGCGAGCGCGAGCGCGTGTGTGCCGGTCGCGCGCGTGCGCTGCCGAGCCGCGACGTGGGCCGCGCGCGGTGAGATGAGGAGAGGAAGGTCGGGCGGGCTCGGGCTGGCTTGCTGGCCGAACTCTCTTTCTCCTTTTCTGTTTTCAGTTTAGTGTATATATACATATATTGCCCATTTTAATTTATTGAGTAAATACAAACATAAATTGCAATAAATCCCAAATGTGATGCATAAGTTATTATTCTATGTGAATGGAATTAAAATGCAAACTACACTCCTTTATTTACCAATTTCATAATGAAACCTATATGCTTGCACAAGAAAAATGGGTTTTCTCAATAAATAAATGAAAAATTTTAATTGGTTGGGATTTTTAGGTTGTGTGGATTTTTAGGGTTGTTACAGAATCATGATGACGAATTAGGTGACTTAGTAGTTCCTTACGGAGACTATGGGCCGGCGCCATTGAAAAGCCCTAGTTTGGTTTTGGTAATTAATGAAACCTAGTCACTAACCTAAGTGCTAAGTGTGTGTAGCAAGAAAGGTTAGTGAAAGATGACATGGTGCTCAAGTGGAGATCAAGTGATGGAAGTGTGAAAAGAAAAGAAAAGAAACAAGGAGCCAGAGGCTAAGGTAAAAAGATAGGAGCTCTTTGTTTCAGTGATCAAGACACTTAGTCAGTGTGATCACACTTAGAATAGATGGCCGGACTATTAAAAGGGGAATTGCTTCGTGACTCGGTCATCAAGTGCTCTAGGGTTGCATTCTTTGCATACACTTGAATTCTAACCTAGAGAGACTACTACTCCTTGCAAACGTGTTCAAAACTTGCTAACACTTATGCCTAAGAGTGTGAAACACTTAGATGTTAGTCTATGAGAGCAAGAGCGGTGAGAAGATCTTGGGAAAGTGCTCAGAGGAGCACCGGACACTGCACTAGACACTGCCGGGAGCGTCCGGTGACTAACCCTAATAGTGGCGCTAAGTACGGAGTGCACCGGACGCGTCCGGTGTCCATTTGACCTCACTGGAACCTTACTGGAACCACACCGGATGCGTGAACAATAACTCCACCGCATTCGGTGGCTGCAAACGTGCGTCCGATGTGAACTTGTACTGTGCAGACTAAGTGAATGCACCAGACGCTGGGATTGTCCGGTGACCTAGCGGCGGACGCGTCCGGTGCGTCTAGGAGCTCTCTGGATGCTCTATGGACCATCACCGGACACTGAGGGTTGAGTGTCCAGTGCACCAGTGGACGCGTGCGGTGCCAATTTCAATAGCGCACGAACTGAGTTGACCGTTGGGATC
This sequence comes from Eremochloa ophiuroides, assembly GCA_038502445.1. NCBI lineage: Eukaryota > Viridiplantae > Streptophyta > Magnoliopsida > Poales > Poaceae > Eremochloa > Eremochloa ophiuroides. Next base: position 63,283,576 of record JAHLJS010000006.1, read on the forward strand.
CGATGACCGGAGTTTGAAGCAGACAACACGTGGCATCGATCTAAGCACCGGACATGCAGCGTTCGGTGTGAGCGTCCGATGCCCCCATAAACAGATCAAAACGGCTTGATTTTTAGGGCGCTTATAGTGTAGCTGGCTTGGGGCATCTCTCTTGCGTATTTTTTATCTTTCTAAGCCTCTTGTGAGCCTAGCACACTCCCTCCAACTCTCTCCCCCCTTGATTCAACTTGAGATTTTGATTGAGAGAGTGTGTGTGATTCAAGTGTGGTGATCATCATCTTGCATCTCTAGTGCACTTGTTGGCTTGGTGGCAGAGTAATTCTTATTACTCTTGGTGATTGCCATCACCTATCTGGTTTGGAGGTGGAGAAGATGTGGAGAAGCTTGGTGCTTGTGCTTGCTCACACGGGTGGATTGTGAGGGGTTCGTGCCTACCCCGAGTGGAGTGCTCAAAGGTAACTTAGTGAATTGCTCATGTCACTGAGTTACTTGCTCCGTGGTACGTCCTTATGGTGCCTTGTGTAGGCTCGGTGTGTGATACCAATTAGCCACTGGACCATCGGTTGAAGTCGACACAACGGAGACGTAGCGTGACGGCTAGCATGTGAACCCCGGGGATAAGTCTTTGTGTTCATATTGATTTCCTCACCTTCGAGTGATTGATTGTGATTATCCTGGTGATTGGCTTCATCTCAAGGCAAAGGTATAACTCCATAAGCTCTCCTCTTTATCTTGTGCAAAGTAGTTAGTTTTCTTGTTTGTTTAGTCTTGTGTTGTTGCTTTGCCTCTTGCTAGTTTGTTTGAGTGGCATGGTGCTTAGAAACACTAGACATGTGTAGGTGTGAAAGCTCATGTTTGGTTTTGATAATTGATGAAACCTAGCTTGCTAATGTTTGCTCTAAGTGTTTCATGAGTTGAATTAGCAAACATCAAGATGGAGCAAAGGACCAAGTCGGTGGAGGCCACAAGTCTAGGGCATTGACAGCGTTCATGCAAATGGTGTAAGTCCATCAACAAAAGGAAAAATCCCTAATGACGGCATCCATGCAAATGGTATAAGTCCATCATCAAAGGTGTCCACAAGCTTCATCAAGAGAAAAGAAGGAAGATGGAGAAAAGCTAGGAGCTCAAGGAAAAGGTATAACCAATAGGAGCTCTTTTGATTTTGGTGATCAAGATTCTATAGAGATAGTGATCACATTTAGAATAGATAGCCCTACTATTAAGAGGGGAGAACTCGTTCGTGAAATACGGTTATCAAAGTGCCACTAGGTGTTCATACTTGTCGCATATATATGCATGTAGATGCTAGTGACACTAACAAAACCCGTGAAAAACACTTTGAAAATGCTAACACACATACACTAAAGTGAGAGACACTATAGAGTGTCAGCGCTTTTTCGATGATATCTCTTTGTAGAAAAGTGCACTGAACAATTGCCAAAAAGTTCGGTGGCTAACTCTAATTGAAAAGTGCCAAAACGTGTGCACCGGACGCTGAGAGTGTCCGGTAGGGTAGCACTGGACGCGTCCGGTGTGAACCCCGTGCTCTCAGGTCGGTTCGGTGAAGTCTTTCACCGGACACGGAAATTTTATCACTGGATGCGTGGTGAACATTGTTCATGCGTCCGGTGTAACTGACTGAGCGCGCAGTAGAGTGTCGTTAGAGCGGCGGACGCTGAGCAGCGTCCGGTGACCCTACACCAGATGCGTCCCGTGAGCAAATGTGCTCTCTAGAACCTCTCTGGAACTGCACCGGACACTGGCGTCCGAGCGTCTAGTGTGACGACGCACACGTTCGTCGTGAGCGCGCGTAACGGGTGAATTCAAATGGCTAGTACACATGTCCTACAGTGATACACCGGACGCTGAGTGTTCCACGTCCAGTGCTACTGTTGGAGCGTCTGGTGCCCCCGTAAACTGTGTGTAACGGTTGGTTTTTGGAGTGGGGGCTATATAAGTTGGAGGGGCTGGCTTGTGTTCTCTCTCTTGGCCATTCTCATTAACATAGCAAGCTAGTGAGCCTCTCCACTCCTCTCTCACTCATTTTACTTGATTGTGATCATCATTTGGTGAGATTGGTGGGCATCAAGTGTATTGCATGAGTGAGTTCATCTAGAGGCACTTAGTGATTGGATTTCGCAGTAGATTCTCTTGTTACTCTTAGAGTTTGTTGACTCCTAGACGGTTTGGAGCTGTGAGGATTGTTGAGGGGAGTTGGTGATTGTCTCCGCCTCTGATCGATGAAGTTGCAAGGGGTTCTTGAGCCTTCCCCGCGGGAGATTGCAATTTGCTACTCTAGTGGATTGTGCGTAGCTTGTGGATCCTCATCTTGTGTTGGTTATGCGGAACCCTTGAAAAGGGTTTGGCGTGTGATTTCAATTAGCACGTGAACCTCCAAGTGAGTGTATCGCTACAATGAGGAATAGCTTAACGGCAAGCAAGTGAACCTCGGTAAAAATTCTTGTCTCATCTCTCTACCGAGGATCTCTCTTGTTTGTTGTGATTAATTGATTGCATTGGTATTCATTTTCTCTTCACCGGCGGTATAACCATCTATCTCTCCTTTACATTTGAGCATTTACTTTTGAAGTAGTGACATAGTCTTGTTGGTGTGAAACTAGAGACAATAGTATAGAACGGTTAGGTGGCTTGCATCTTTTAGTAGGATAGCACAAAATTCGTTTTGCCTCATTTTTGTCTAACCACTTTCCTTAAGTGTTGTTTGTAGAGGTTTTTATAGGCTATTCACCTTCCTTAGCCATTTAGGACATTTAAGGTGGCTTGCTTAGATTAGTTGTTGCTCTAGCATTGTAATTATAGTTTCTTGTGGTACTAATCTTTTGTTAGAGTACATTGTATAATATTTAAGTAGGCTATTCACCCCCCCTCTAACCAACTCGGACCTTTTAGCCATGACACTTGGCGCTGATCTCGGGTGCCACAACTCTTGGCGTTGACCTCAGCGCCAAGATCTATGACGCCGAGGTCCTTGGCACATAGTGTAATGCCCCAGAGTCCAAACGGCTCAGATCCACTCTGCACGCTGAGAGAACCACACCTACCACCATCCCACTTAAGCTTTTGTCATCTCTTCGCTTAAAAGAGTTAACTCGGGGATGGTGGGATGGACTCTAGAAGCCTTATATGTTGGTTTAACCCACCTTTAACAACCAAGGTGGGATTAAACCCCCCACAATATCTCATTACTTGCACATGGGCCACTATGGGCCAAATTCCAAATTGGGCCGGGTGTTACATACACCCCCCTCAAAGGGCCCGACGTCCTCATCGGCCCAACACACCCACAACCGGGCAAACGATGACCAGGAATGCTCCCCTCTTAGCATACCCGACCGTGCGTCCAGTGCAGGCACATGTAACACGCCGTGCGCCCCGCAGGCCCTACACGCGCTGGCCCACACGCGTCCGTGGTTGCGAAGGTCGTCTCTGATACCATTTGTAACGCCCCAGAGTCCAGACGGCTCAGATCCACTGTGCACGCTGAGAGAACCACGCCTACCACCATCCCACTTAAGATTTCGTCCTCGCTTCGATTAAAAGAGTTAACTCGGGGATGGTGGGATGGACCCTAGAAGCCTTATATGTTAGTCTAACCCACCTTTAACAACCAAGGTGGGACTAAACCCCCCCCCCCCCCCACAATGTCTCATTACTTGCACATGGGCCACTATGGGCCAATTTCAAATTGGGCCGAGTGTTACACATAGGAACCACGTCGGTAGTTGGTTGCATACCTCATTATGGCGTCGAGACGTGTCACCTTGACGTCATGAGTCCTAGCGGCTGACACCGAGCGCAAAGGGTCCAAAGTTGAATTTACGACATTCCAGGGCCAAACATAAATTTTCTTTAAAAAAGGGTCAAAATGCAAAAAATCTGGGATGATCCTTATATAAGCACCAACAGGTTTTGGAACAAGTGACATTAAGCTTCCATCATGGGCAACATAGCTGAACCAAATTTAAACTAGATAATACACCTTCTCACGTTCACATCAGCTCCTCTACTCTGTCCTCTTTCAAAGTCAAATACAATTAGTTCTTTTACATTCTCATTTGACTCAATATCTTGAAGAACTCTTTAATCATTTTTCTTGCACAAGATTAGTGAAATAGGAGTTGAGTAAAACTTTTTAGCCAAAGAATATTGAAAACATCCTTACTGAGTTGAGAAGATCCACCAAATTCTATATATAAATCGAAGGGCTAATTAGAATACTTTCTACACATTCACTTTAACGACATACATAGATACGCGGGTAGCATCCTGTAGTCTGTCTAGTTCTTTGTACAACTTTCAATAATCTAAGACCAAAGAAATAGGTAGTTTAATCTAGTTATCACTTTCATTCAACTAAAAAAATGGTGTTAGAACAGCGGCAATGAGACTATGAGAGAATTACTTGGTAATTTAGACCCACTAGGCACTAGTCATTGAACTATTTGAAAGTTCATGTTTGCAAGTAGCTCTAGAGGAAGATCTATCAAGAGATTGAGTTAGAATGCTGGAGATGCTATAGATGTGTAATTGTCCGAATATTTGGCAAAAATGAGGACGTTGATAGCATGGACATCTTGTGGCCACAGTGAGGAATTGTCCGAACATTTGTGGATGCCTTCATCATGTTAGTCATGTTCTATTAGTTGATTCAAAAGTCCATCGTTGTTTATGAACCCAGCTAGGAATAGAAATGTATCTATAAATCTTATACGAGCACCTAGAGTTGGTCTAATACTCGTACTTAAAAATCATGTGAGATTGTAATGCAAATTTATCAATATTATGAGTTGTATGTATTCAAAATTAGATAATTTCTTCAATAGTATTTAGAGCTCAATAGTATTTAGAGCTAGCAAGTATCTCATAATGGTGATGGTGCCCTGAGCGTCGATCCTTATTGGATTCAGCAAGAACGAAAAGGTAAGAAATTGGACGATCGAAGTAAATTCATGGAAACTCGAAGCCTCACATCTCTACTAATATAAAAGGCACCAATTAAATTATTCTATGGCCACACAATTCTACCCCAACCAAATTACCCCACAGTCTATATGTCTTCTAACCTTCACTAAACCCATTCCAAATTGTGCACCCACAATTTCAACAACTTCTAATCCAATGCTCAATGTCTCCTCCCATTTCTCTATTCTATTACTCACTCAGATCTAAGGGACGAGACACTTCGGATCAAACATCATCACTCATCACTCATCCCTAAACTCATTCGCCACCTACGCGAGAAACGCTTAGAACAAACACGCGCAATCAACGCGGATCCATACGGCCTTGTCCTTAAGCCGCACTCATCCATGCCGCGTCGAGACCACCTGAAGCCACACGTCCATGTCGCCGATCCTTACGACGTCGTCCTGAAACCACACGTCCACACTGTTGTGATCAACGCCGCGACGCTGTGCAGCAGCCACACATCCACGCCGCCGATCCGTACGTCCCTGGTGCTTAAAGAACTAGTGCTTATGTTTGTGTGACCTCGCGCTAGAATTTATTAGGGAAGCTCAAGTTAGGCTAGCACCTTTGTTTCTTGCATATGATCTTTGATTGGGTGCTTGGAGTTTAGTTAGAGGGGTGAATTGTTGCTAGAACCGATTAGATTTATTTCTGCTGCGATTAGATTTTGAAAAGGACTATTCACCCTCTTCTAGTCCGCCATCTTGACCCTACACGTGGTATAAGAGCTTGGTCTCTCCATTGTGGTCTTTACCGACCCGAGAGGATGGCGACTAATGGACTAGATTTTAAGTGTCCATACACATTTGATGACACACATTGCATGTTGGAGAAATTAGACGGAATGCAATATTAAGTTTATTTCTCTTCAAATGTGGTGGTTCATAGATGTAGAATTTTCCTATGTGATTGATGAGGACAATCCTACCGAAGCGCAAGGGAAGTGCTTATAACTTGATTACCTAACTATTGACATGTTTTATAAATCCTTGGATGAAAGCATCTTTGGACAAATCATGAAATTTGAGATCACCTGAAATTTGGGTATTTCTCAATGAAAAGTATGGCAAAGACACCAAAGATAAAGATGAAGCCAAAGACAAGAAGCTTGGTGATCAAGGACTCCGTGATTGTGGAGAGTTGCTCCTCCACTTAGTCAAGTGATCGCAAGATCACTTGACAAGGGAGTTGATGGTGAGTGATGATGCTACCTCAAGCACAATTGGTGGCGATGGTTCATGCTCCGAAGACCATAGACGTAAATCCAAGTTTGTATTCACAAGTAAATCCAAGGTAACCAATGTAATTTATTGATAATTTTCAGTTAATCCTAGCATTCACAGGTATGGTCATGTAAACTGGAGGTAGCACAATCTGTAGATCAGCGTTTAGCTGACCTGATGTGTAAAATTAGTAGAGTGCATATACCAATCAAGCACTTGTTCAAGTATGTACCAATAGTAGCACGTGCAATCTTGGATAAAACAACATGCTGTGAAATGCAATAGAGAGAAGGCCATCAACAGTAGGTGTAAAACAAAGTTATATTTTTTTATGGTCACATAGCTGAGAAATTTTAAACTAAGGTGGCTATATTGTTGAGAATGCAAAATTTTCAAAATGACGAACAAAACATATAAGACAAATTTTGTAGTGTACTGAAATTGTCCATTTTCATGATTGGATATTGAAATGGGAGTTCTAAACACCATAGAAATCATATTTCAAGAAAAGTGCTAGGAGTCATGGAACCAGCTCCTAACAGGAGTTTTTATATCCATTTAGTGGTGACAAATGCTAATATGTACATTCAAGGTCTACTTAGTTATCCATTTTAGTTGCTAATCCCCATTTATAAAAAAGAGTGCTCTGAAGATAACATATTTGGCAGAATCATTCTCATATTTCTCATATAATTACCAGAAGCATTCTCAGTCTGTAGACCAAAACGAGAAACGTCAAAGGATGACCAAATTCAATTTCATAGCTATAGCATCACATACCCAATCAAGAAATTTGTCTAGAAGTAACTGATACTTTCTTTCCAAATCAAGGCATAAATTTTCATTGTTCTCCATGTTAAAGGCAATCAAGTATGTCCATAGAAAGCAAACAAATTTATGCATGAGAGATTGGAGAAAAACATATAAGAATGTGTAGCTGTTTTAGCATAAGAAACCACAAGAACAAGTGATTCAATTTCGAATTCTCGAGGGTCCAATATAGACCTCCTTGCTTATGTATCTTTGTTTGTCCTCAAACAAGCAGTAGCTTTATAAGTTTTCTAGTTGTACTAATCTTCTATCAAGGCATCGATATATTGCCAAATTCATTATGTTTGCTTGCTTAACATTGCACTGAAACTCTGAAATTAAAGGCGTCACTGATATAATTGATACCATACCAGGTCCAAAGTGGCGAGATCGACTTCTACATCTTTTGAGGCAAACAAATACATCACATGCATTGGCATATCATCGAACATGTTCTGAGCATTGAGGCTTTAACAAATGGAAACTTGCACAAATGTCTTTAAGTAAAAAGGAAATATTGTTCAGCAGATGTACACACATGCAAGATGGAAAGACTATCGTCACTTCAAGTCCATGCTACTGATGAAAAGCCCAGCTTCTCCTTGCAAATGCTATAATAAGATCCAACACAATCTCCTCCATGCGGCAGCAGTGCGCACGTGTCAAACTTGCTTTTGCGCTTTTGGGGGCGTATTTTTCCCCTGAGCTAGCTAGAGTATGTTCTCTTGCCTCACTCAACGGTCAATGTCTTCGGGATCACCTTGGTGGCTTGGCTCACCAATTCAAGCGGAGGAGATTTGTGGCTGTGTGTCATCTCCCTGTCAGGGCATCATGCCAGTTTTCGTGGTTGCATATCTGTGCACCACAGGGATTTTTAGTTACCCTAAAAAGTTACGCCCTATAACGTTAGATGTTTGACTTATGAAGTATTAGATATAGACAAAGTAGCTAATTATATATATTGCAAATGTTTTGCAAAATAAAAATTTTAAATCTAATTAGTCCATAATTTGACAATGTGGTGGTACAGTAAACGTGTGCTAATGATGAATTAATTAGACTTAATAAATTCATCTCGTAGTTTACTAATAAAATCTGCAAATTACTTTTTATTGGTATCTTAATACCCCATACAACACTTCATTTAATATCTAATATGACACTCTAAAACTTTAGACCTGTATTTAAACGCCCCCCGAGCACCGGTGCAAAAGATCGATTTCAGTGGAACTTTTTTCACACACCTAGAAATGAACATAAAAAAAAATCTGCTTGTTGGCCAGCCACGTGCCGACATCCATCGGATCAATGCTCCAGGTGGGCTCTCCCTATGAGAATGTCTTTAAGTAAAAAGGAAATATTGTTCAGCAGATGTACACACATGCAAGGTGGAAAGACTAGCTTCACTTCAAGTCCATGCTACTGATGAAAAGCCCAGCTTCTCCTTACAAATGCTATAATAAGATCCAACACAATCTCCTCCATGCAGCAGCAGTGCGCGTGTGTCACACCTGCTTTTGCGCTTTTGGGGGCGTATTTTTCCCCTGGGCTAGCTAGAGTATGTTCCCTTGCCTCGCTCAACGGTCAATGTCTCTGGGATCACCTTGGCTCGCCATTTCAAGCGGAGGAGATTTGCGTCTGTGTGCCATCTCCCTGTCAGGGCATCATGCCAGTTTTAGTGGTTGCATATCTGTGCAGCACAGGGATGTTTAGTTACCCAAAAATTTACGTTCTATCACATCAAATGTTTAACTTATGAAATATTAAATATAGACTAAAAATATCTAATTATCATATAGATTGCGAATGTTTTGCAAGACAAATTTTGTAAACTTAATTAGTCCATTGACAATATAGTGCACAATATAGTGCTAGAGTAAACATATGCTAATGATAGATTAATTAGATTTAATAATTCATCTCGCAGTTTACTAATAAAATCTGTAAATTATTTTTTATTGGTATCTTAATACCCTATATAACACTTCATATAGTATCCAATATGACACACTACAACTTACCTGTATTTAAACACCCCCCAGCACCGATGCAAAAGATCGATTTCAGTCGAACTTTTTTCACACACCTAGAAATGAACATCAAGAAAATCTGCTTGTTGGCCAGCCACGTGCCGACATCCATCAGATCAATGCTCCAGGTCGGCTCTCCCTATGAGAATAGCGGCAATGGGAAATTTCTGGGGGGGAAAAAAAGAAGGTGAAAAGGTGAAGAAGTGAAGAAAGTAGAAGAGCCGGCCCAATGAACCCAAATAGACCCGCTGCCAGCGGTTGCCGTTGCTGGGCTAAGCCCAGCCCTTCGTGGGCTCAACTTATGAAGTCAGTCGGCTTAAGTTTACGCTTGCTGCAAAACAGGCTATTCGGGCCGTATCAGAACGCCAACATTCGCATGGGCTGGACTATTGGATCAGGGGTACTTTGTTCTCTTGGTGGATTAGTTGGGCCCTTAACCAATGCGTATCCCGGGGTTGTTGACCAGTTGTTTGTTACTACGACATCTTTTTTTTTTTCATCATATTAACATATAATATAGACAGGCCTTCTGCCTTAGCGTAAAAGACTCGCAGATGTACTTCTTACAAAGACTTTCTATACTTGGGTTGCACCAAACGGAATGCGGGATGCCTGCCACAAGGACGCAGGTGTGGAAATATTTGACCAGATTCTGGTGAAACCTGGCATTCCTCCTTTTATTGAAATTTGAAAGTTCATGATAGGCTACATAACTAGCGTCGTGTCAAAGACAGGATTTCCCAACAGAAAGAACGGACCAGAATGAGCCAGTGTGGTGGTTGCGTACCACATATACAGAGACGTGCAACCTATATACAAGGGCTCTGGTTCCATTCTCGTGGTGGCTGATGTGCTTCGTCAGTCCCATTGAACTATACTTCCTCCATCCCTTAAAAAATATCGTTTTCGCTTCATGAGAAATTACTTTGACTAAATATATAATAAAATTTATTAATTTATATGGTACATAATGAGTATCATTAGAAAGATCTTTTAATTTAGTTTTTTAATAAATTTATTTGGGGATACAAATATTATATATATTCTCTACAAATCGAGTCAAACTTGTGACACGCACACCAACGGCGACAGTATTTTAGGGAGGAGGGGGGGGCGGGGGGGGTGTTAGAACGAGTGCCAATTGTACTTCGTCAGTCCCATGAACAATAGGATGAGACTTTACCATCTGATGATGAGCCCTGCCACCGTCCTTGAGTCACTCTCTGATTACCTGACACAATGTCACTAAGAATCAGAAAATTTTTAAAAGGTGTTTAAATCCGGGGTGTAAGACTTTTACATGTTACATCAGATGTTTCATGGGATATCGAAAGTGTTTTTCAGACACTAATAAAAAACTATTTACATAATTCACTTGTAAACGACGAGACAAATTTATTAAACCTAATTAAACCATCATTAGCAAATGCCATAACATTATCAAATTATGAATTAATTAGGCTTAAAACATTTGTCTCACAATTTACTTGCAATATTGTGTAATTATTTATTTTTTCGTCTATATTTAATATTCTATGCATGTGTTCAAATATCCGGATATAATGGTTGTAAAGTTTTTGCGGTAGTAACTAAACATGGCCTTAAACTTTTCTTCAAACACCAATATGGCACCTCAGTCTCCAAGTGCTGGAACAAATTTGCCTTGTCCCAGCCCATCTAGTAAGATTTGATAATCTGAAAGCTGAAAAAAAAACATCAACTAAATATCGTTAACAAAGGGATGTAATTAATTAATCTGAATGTGTAAGAAAACAAAAAGTCATGCATGGCATCTGCTCGACATAACCAGGGCAGCCGCCCTTGTTGCTTCCCACCTAAACAAAACCAAACACAAGCCAAGCGCCCAAGCCGAAGCCTGAGATCGCAAAGAGCCAGCAGGAAGGAAGCATGGCGAGAAGGGGAAGAGGAGGAAGGAGACGGTTAGGCCAACCGTTTGTATCCTCCACCTTCACGCACCTCCCCCAACTCTTGGCGCCAAAGCAAAGCCGTTAGATTATTGGTCGCCATCTCGAACCCAACCCGCGCTCTTCCCTCCCACCATTTATCCTTCCCGGAGAAAACAAGCGCGCCATGCCAATGCGCCAGCGCCGCACCGCCCTCCCCTCCGGTGGCATCATCGCGCCACCAAAGCAATGCGGCTGCCTTCGTCATCCTCCTCTTCTTCTTCTTCTTCGTCGTCGTCGTCAGCGTCGGCGATGATTCCGGCGCCGCCAGGAGGCGGAGGCGGCGGCGGCGGCCGGATGATGTCCGCGTTCGCGATGCGCGCGGTGGCGCGGATGTCGCGGGCGCGGTGGTTCGTCTTCCTGCGCCGGGTGTACCAGTACCAGAACGGGCCGAGGTCCGACCTGGGCTCCAACCCCTTCAACTCGCCCGGCTGGCTCGCGCTCGAGCTCGGCGTGATCGTCGCGCAGATGGTGCTCACCACCGCCGTCGTCGCCACCTCCCCCGCCGAGCGCCCCGCCTGGCCGCTCCGCCTCTGGGTCGCCGCCTACAACGTCGGCAACGTCCTCAGCCTGCCCCTCCTCTATTGGCGCCACCGGCATTCCTCCGCCGCCACCGCCGGCGACCTCGAGATGCACGGCGGCGCCAATGACGCTCATCTGAGGTACGAATTGAAACTGGCCAACGGACAGACAATCTTTGATGCATGGAATAATTGGAATCAAACAATGGGGATTGATTGATTGGTGGATTGGTTGTTCTTGCAGGAGCAGCAGGTCGTACCTGATGAACAAGGCGCGGGCGTTCCTGGAGCTGTTCTTCGCGATGTGGTTCGTGATGGGCAACGTGTGGGTGTTCGACGCGCGGCTGGGGTCGTTCCAGCGCGCGCCGAGGCTGTACGCGCTGTGCGTCAGCCTGCTGGCATGGAACGCCGTCGTCTACTCGCTCCCGTTCCTCCTCTTCCTCCTGCTCTGCTGCTTCGTGCCCATGGTCGGCTATGCGCTCGGCTACAACATGAACTCGGCATCCGCCGGCCGGGGCGCCTCCGACGAGCAGCTCGCCGCGCTGCCGCGGTGGCGCTTCAAGGACACCGACGTGCCGAGGGACCGAGAGCACGATGACCAGGCGAGTAAATTTAAAATCCATATGTCTCTCTTCATCGGCCATCGCACGCTAGTTTAGCTGTTGCATGCATATTCACAGGCACGCTAGGCTGCACGAACAAATGATCTGATGATCACAGTAGCAGCAGCAGCTATACCTGGCAGCATTTTGATTGGTATACAGATAAGAAACGAAGTAGGAAGGGAGGCTAGGAAGAAATTCGATCGCCAAACAAATGATTGGTGGTGGACTCAACTCAAACTGCGGCAGGCCGGAATTGTGTAAGGCGAAAGTGGAAACGTGCGAGTACCAAGTTAGAACGTGCTCCCTTTTTGGGTGATATACTATTTATAACAAGTCCTAACTTTGCTTTTGGGATATGGCGCCCACTACGAAAGTACAAAGTCTCTTGGCTCATGCTACTATTGCTGTGATCCGATCCAACAGCACGCATGATCGCTGTGATGTTTCCAAGTCATGCAGCATATACAGCAATCGTTTAACCTTTGTCTGAACTGCAAACTGCAGGAGTGCTGCATCTGCCTTGCGCAGTACAGGGAGAAGGAGGAGGTTCGGCAGCTGCCGTGCACGCACATGTTCCACCTCAAGTGCGTGGACAGGTGGCTCAGGATCATCTCCTCTTGCCCTCTCTGCAAGCAAGAGCTCGAGTGATCGATTGATGCCTACACCACTCCTACAGATTATTATCCTCTTATTACTCTGACTGCGCCTGCCGATCAGCGGGGCTTACACCCTAAGCCAGGGAGATTGGCCGGATGCCACCTACATAAACCACGACCGCCGGGCGATGAGGCGATGCGTGCGTCGCACCTCTCGCGAGGATTTCGTCGGGCCCGTGCCGTGCTGTGCTGACCTAGTAGACGCTGACAAACGCTGGGTACCTACACATCGCAGCAGGTAGAAGGAGAATTTTATGTATACTTTTAGTCTAGAAATCAAAATTTCCAGTGCTGGAGTCAGGATTCCCACGTTGGGTGTTCAAGAAAAATATTGTTTTTTTTTTTTTTTGCTGTATGTAATAATGTGCTGTGCGCCCTTGCTTCATTCAAGACTGAATGCACCTACCTTTTGTGCTGGAGATCAAATTGAATGGCAATACCATGTTTCCTTTGTTGTCACTTCAGCATTTGCGCTGCTCTCTTTCTCCCACCTGTCGAGAGTTAAGCATCCACGAAACTTATTTTGCCCCTGCGAATCGAGGTTCCACGACAGGAAATTGAATTAGCCCGAGCTACAACACGCCTACACGTCTCGTTTATAAAGGTCGTAGCCATTTAGACGGACGGTCTACGGTGAAGTATTTTAGCAAATTCAAAACATTGTTTCATAGCGCTGATTTTGAAACATAAGCTTAATCGAACGGAGCGGGCCCAACAAGATTTGACGCGATTGAAAGGCCTGGACAGGTTTTAGAGTGGAGGCGTGAGCGCCCTATTGGATTAGGCTTGGTCCGTTTCCATGCTCGGTCCGATTTTGGTTGTCCAGTATGGCCTGGCCCAACGAGGCCTAATAATACATTCAAGCCTTCTAATTTGGCTGCCCATGCCGTGTGGAGATATAGCGTAGGCAAAAATTGTCGTGCAGAACAGCTCACAAGTGAACGCAGAACGCTGCAGAGGTCTGAGTGCCTGACGCATCGACGTGCCATTCCGGCTCCGTGTCAGTGTGCGTGGACGTGTCAGAGTCAGGTGACGGAAGCCACACATTGACAGGTCAGCTAGGATACTCTGCAGAAACCGCTGCTAAGCAACCCTTCCAATTATCTGTCACGTTTCTACGAAGTCGTAGCACACATTGACAAAAAGGGCTTCGCCGCTGTCTGTCTTTTCTGCAAAGAATCCACGTTCTATTCCATTTTTCTCTGTGTTTACCACCGGACCGGACGCCAGTAATAAGAGCGCCACGAGTCCAAGCCATTCGCACGTGGCAGGCGAAGTCAGCTGCGTGCCGGCGAATGTGTGATGACTCTCGTTCGCTGGCTGCTGCACACGCTGAAGTTGCGGCCGAAAGTCTCTGGGAGGGACATAGAATAGAACCAGCGCTCGAGTGACGGGCTCGTCGTGGAGTGCCCACGCCGGCGTCGAGGACGACGACGACTACCCGTAACCGTAATACGTTTTCCATGCGCCGTTTGACCTGCGGTTTCGCGCTCCCCCCTTCTTTCCTCCTCACGTGTCATGTATGTGGACGAGGAGATGACGAGAGTGACACAAACAAGGGCACAAAAATTCCGGCTCTGCGGTCGTTGCTTTGGTTGCAGGACAGGAAGCGCACGGTGGATGTGGAATGCTTCCGGAACGTCCAGGCACGGCGACTGTGTCTGTACAGCTACAGCGACCCGAGCGGATTTAGTAACGAGCACATGGAGAGCGTGCCTGACTAATTCTGGCTGATCCTCGGTTATAATCGAGGAAAATCCATCGATCTCCGCCTCAAAAAAATTCCTACTGCATGTACTAGTAGGGATGTGGATGCCTCATCTTTCGGGGTCATGAATGCGCTGCTGTGCGGGCGGCGTCACGGAGAGAAGAAGCCCATGCGGCATTGAATTCGTTTCGGACTTGCAGGAGGAGTTGTAAGGCAGAGGATCAAGAGTACATTATTAGCAACCGTTCATCGCCTCTACTGGAGTAATTCACATGCTGACCATGTTGACTAGGAAAGCGACATCTTACATGTCGCACTCCTACGGTCATTTGTGCGTGCCGATGCTTGCCACGGGATCGATCGCAATCGGTGCGCGTGACCGCCATCTCAGAGCGACCACACCTCGGCAGCTGTCTGCCATCCCCGGTCTCTCCTCCGTGCGCATCCAAAGCGAGAACTCTGTACCAGAGCAGTGCAGTGCAGGTGATGGCTCCGATCACAATTCACGATTCACAAGCAAGGTTCTCCGCTAGCCAACTGTGTTTTTTACGGAGCGAAATGCTCGCGTAGTGTGTATGCATCAATAGTACAATAGTAACTTCTATCTACTAACCAACAAGCGTACTAGGCGTTAACCACGTCACCGTGCCACTGATGACCACAGTAATGGCCACCCTGCGTAGAACCTGCTGACGTTTGGTTAGAGAGAAATGATCTTATCTCTCAGGGGCTTCAACCAAGTGAAGTGATATGAAATGCAAGACGAATTTTGAAAAGAAGTTAACTCAGCTTTGCTATAGAGTTAAATGTAGAACTGAAATCTCTTTTGTTCTATGGCTAGATTTCTCTTTAGTTTCCTTGTTATGCCAGCTCTCCTATTTTCTTCTCTTGTTCTCGCTCTTTCCTTTGGCGTTAGCCAACCCTGACCTCAACTTGTGATTGTGTTCGGTTGGCTTGAACTCGTTGCCCCTGTACTCAAAGAGGCGATGGAGCAGGCTCGTCCTATCCTCTTCCGCGATAGAGGACACTCGCTCAGTCGCTCTTGTGTGGCCCTTTCCCTGCGATCGAGAACGCTCACCCTCACGTTAGAGCGGCTCGACCTTAGAGCACCGTCCTTTCCTCCTCGCTAGAGAGGACGTCGATCGCATGTCACCATCATCTCCCAACATAAGATGGAAAGCAATGTTGTTCACGAAGTGAAGTGAGTTTGTTTTCATCTAAACATAAACTGGAATATTCTACTACGGTAACTGTTTTATCCCACTCCTACAATCAAACACCAAGTGAAAAAGGATACTACTTCATTTTATCTAGTTTGTCCTTGAATCAAACAGATGTTAGCCACTGGGGGGGAGAGAGATGTACCTAGGTAGTAAAATTCAACCCGAAACGTGCCTTAATTAGGTTATGCTCTTCTAGAGCATGTTTGGCTCATGATCCTACCTTGTCACGTGGTAAATAAACATGCCATAGTTTTTTTTAGACGTGTTTAGTTTGTTGTTATAATAACAATGTGCCACACTTTCTTAGCATATGTTCTACATGTTATAACATGTTATAGACTCATTTTCTTGTCAAACTTTGACATAACTACGTAGGGTCCGTTTAGTTGCCGAAAAGACAGTGAAAAGTTCACTGTAGCACGTGAGGAATCTTCTACAATAAGTGTCCAATCATGGTCCAAGTAGACTCAAAAGATTCGTCTCGAGAAAGTTAGGTAAAAAGTATAAACATACAACAGCTGCTACTTCATTTAATATTCCATGCATGCGTAAAAGACAATCGATGTGATGGAAAATTTTATAACTTTTCGCCAACTAAACAGGGCCGTAGTCTATCTAAAGTTGGGCATGGCGAACTTGGACATGAACCAAATGTACCTTGTTACAACCTAGTACATCTCTGGTTCTTCAAGGTTTTTGTCAATAGAAACTTGAATCTTTTCCAGAGTGCCACCAGCCCATCACTCCCAGGTCCCCGTTGTCGCCGTCACGGTCTTCGTGGCACCTCCCGTCCATAAATAAACTTGTGCCCACAAATCTGTTTGCTCGCAGTCGCATACTCGCATTGGCAACCGCATCGCAATCCCGTGCGGCTGCATCACACACCCAGCAGCCCTCGCTTCTCCTCTTGCCAAAAGCCCCCCTTCACCGAATTCCGCTCCCTCCCCATCTCCTCCTCCTCCCGCGCCCGCGCGTCGTGAGGTGAGGTGGAGTTCCACCCCGAGGCCGCAATGGCGACAGCGGAGGTGGTGGTGGCGGCCAACGGCTCGGGCGGCGCCGACACCAAGGCCGCGTTCAAGGAGATATACAGCAGGCTCAAGGAGGAGTTGCTCCAGGACCCCGCCTTCGAGTTCACCGACGAGTCGCTCCAGTGGATCGACCGCGTAATGCTCTCTTCCCCTCCGCTTAGTTTAGTTTAGTTTACTGTGGGTGGGTGTCGGCTTCTTGATCTCTGGCGGTCCCGTCAGTTCTTTCGATTTCTACCGAGTTTTCTGGGCTTTCGGTGATTCCGAGGATCTGGTTGGCCGTTGAATTCTTCCGGTGTGAGGGGCTGAGGGCTATGAGTATCAGAGTCAATACTCTGGGTCGGTGAATTCCTAGAGTTGTTTCGTTGTTTTCAATCAGACTTTTTATGTCAATCATGAGACTAAATGATCATGTTATAAAAATATATTTTATGATATACCGATACGGTTTCATAAATCTTGATTATCTTTTCTATAAATTCGGTCCGACTTAGAAAAGTTTGACTTAAACGAACTAAGAATTGATGCTGGGGGAGTACATAAACATGAAGGATTCTGTTTAAACGTGTTAGAAGTACTTGTCTGCCTAAAAATTCTGATTAAAAGGGTGAGTGATCTCTTAATCTTTGTATCTGTCACAAAAAATGGGGACTTTGGAAACATGAAACAGGTACTTTGTTTTCTACTTTGGGTTCGATCAATTTGTCATGAAAGGACTAACAGGGTTGAAATTTGCTGTTACCTGTTACCAAAAGTAGCTGCCCTTACTAATAATCTGCTCACTACAGTTTAGTTAATATCTGTCTTTTAGCTTTTGTTCCTGATATTTGATACTACCTCCGGTCACAATTAGATGATGCTTTGGGTAGCAAATTAGGCTGATGATTAGTTTCTTTTAGTCCCCAAAACTTCATCTGATATAGTATGACCCAAGTATAATGGGTATTTACTATGTTCCAATTGGAGCATAACTTCTATATTGATCTAGGGCTCGGGCAAACTTATTAAGATGAGCAGATCAACTTCTTTGAAAATTGAGCATTTTAGTTACATGCGACTATGCACTGAATATAGGGGGAAATATCAAAATGCTGAAAGTTCTGCTCATGAAAATATATATATATATAAAAAACTGATGGAATTCACCAGACAGATCTCATAATGATTGTCCACTAATTCCCATTTCGATTTGTAGTTTCTGCCTGCAGAGAAGTTAATCAGCAGAAACTGGAAATCTACATAATGGATCCCATTGTTTCTGATGATGTCTTTCGCTTAGTTTCTTTGGTTAAGATCAGAGAATAATGTATCACTAGCTTGGATAACTTTTTGACCTGTTTATTTCGTCTGGAGTAGATGGTGGATTACTACTGTGCTCGGAGGAAAGTGCAATCGTGGGATCTCTGTTATCGATAGCTACAAGATATTGAAGGGTGCTGATGTTCTGACCAAGGAGGAGACATTTCTTGCCTGCACCCTTGGTTGGTGTATTGAATGGGTACAACTTTCTTCTGGTGTTGTTTTCAAGCAATTTTAATGTTAATAGATTGAATTTTCTGCTAATTTGGAATTTTATATCACTATTTCTTATCTTGCAGCTTCAAGCTTATTTTCTTGTGCTTGATGATATTATGGACAACTCCCAGACACGGCGTGGCCACCCTTGCTGGTATAGAGTGCCACAGGTTAGATCAGAAGCATCTACCCTTTTTACTAACCAAATTATTTATATTGGTTCTTGTTTTGAAGGCTGTACTAAGGTCTTGCACTCTTACTTGAGAAGTTTGGTGTTAAACCCGAGTTATATAAGAATACATCCGTCAGTTTTCTGTTAAGCCATGTTTCTGTCATAATCTCCTCTTAACTAACTTATTCATGTTCCATGATTCTGTTTCATTTCCCAATAGGGAGGTCGTTTATACTAGTCTATTGTTTAGCTTTTGCAGATTGTTTTAGGATTTTATAGCTTATAATGTATGAAACCTATTTCTCACCTTTTGTTTTGCAATAGGTTGGCCTCATTGCTGTAAATGATGGGATTATCCTTCGAAATCATATTTCACGGATTCTTCAACGCCACTTCAAAGGAAAACCATATTATGTTGACCTCATTGACCTATTCAATGAGGTAATCATATCTTCTGACATAATAATTTATTCATGCTACGAATACTGGATGCTTCTTCATATGACTGATTCACTTTTATGTTTTCAGGTTGAGTTCAAGACAGCTTCAGGGCAATTGTTGGATCTTATCACTACCCATGAGGGTGAAAAGGACCTAAATAAATATAACTTGACAGTGTAAGTTTATGTTCACTGTATCAGTAACATAATTTCACACGCTTTGTTTTCTTGCATGATTTACTGTGTAGTTTCCAGAATGAGTTATTATTATGTGTTTAGCCCTCAAATTTGGGACGTAATCTTTATTTGTGCTAATTTCTCAATTATTTTCATTTTGCACAGTCATCGCCGCATCGTTCAGTACAAGACAGCTTATTATTCATTTTACCTTCCTGTAAGAGTTATTGCTCTATATATTCCTCTCAGTCATGTGGATGTTAGCATTTTAATTTGATGAGTGTGGTAACAAGTTTCTACTCAACTCAAGGTTGCATGTGCATTGCTGCTGGCTGGTGAGAACTTGGATAACTTTGGTGATGTAAAGAACATTCTCGTTGAAATGGGAACATACTTTCAAGTTCAGGTGATGCTCTTGTTTTTTGAAGGCCAAATGATATGGATTTGCTATATTGAACTACCTCTGATTAATGATATTTGTCTACAGGATGATTATCTAGATTGTTTTGGTGATCCCGGATTCATTGGCAAGGTAAGGTGTTTGCACTTTTCTTTCTACTATATAATAGAACGAGTGTTACTGTTTGGTCAATTGCAATCAAGGCCCTGTTTTCTTGAACTTCATCTCATCAGTATTTATTCTTATCACAGATCGGAACTGACATTGAAGACTACAAATGTTCCTGGCTAGTGGTGCAAGCTCTTGAACGTGCTGATGAGAACCAAAAGAGCATTCTGTTTGTAAGCACTATTAAATTGGCCAAATTTTTCACAACATTAACGACAAAGTAAAAAAAAAAAAATCCTTCATGTCTGTTCAAACAGGAAAATTATGGAAAGTCTGATCCAGCGAGTGTTGCAAAGGTGAAGGACTTGTACAAAGAGCTTAAACTGGAGGTTTGTCCTGACCATTCCGTGTTCTTATGATTTATTTTTTGAGGGCTGTTCTTATGATTTATTGTTTCAAGTTCACCATGTAAGCATCACGATTTGTTATTATTATCTGGAAACAATTAAATCCAACATATGATGGTCATGATGCATAATTACTTGGTTAAAGGCACTGAAACAATGGCCATGCACTTCAGTTTATCAGCGCTTATTTTCAGCTCTGGAACAGTGTTTCCTCTCACAACAAATCAACATCAGCCAAAATCAGCACTTATTTGCATGTGGTTGTATGCTTTTTTTTTTTTTGGCGAGACGGATGTATGCATTTACATGTGCTGATCCCCAATACTCTGTTTTCGTATATACATGTTCTGTTTTGCTGACGTCCTTTCCTGATTGATATAAATCCAGGAGGTTTTCCATGAGTACGAGAGGGAAAGTTACAACAAGCTGATTGTCGACATTGAGACCCAGCCGAGCAAAGCAGTCCAGGCTGTTTTAAAGTCCGTCCTTCACAAGATCTACAAGAGGGACAAGTAGACCCAGATCGTCGAGAAGCTATCGACGGTTGCATCAAATTACTATACTTGATTGATGCGGGCGGCTAATTTGTACTATGTTGTTTTGTGTTTTCATTCTCCTGTTGTACTATACACCTGAATGAATGATGAATGAATTGAAGGAATGAATGAATGTAATAAAGCACGGTGCCATTAGGGATGCTTAACCAGCTTGTGTCACCATTCACCAACGCATCCACAAGTTCCTGGGTTGTTCATCCTTCTCAACTTCCAAAGGATTTGAGAAAATGAAGGCTCTGTAAACGACAGTACTACTGTCGAGACCTCGTTTAGATGTGCTTCCAAATTCTAAAATTCTCGTCATATCGAATATTTGAATATATGCATGGAGTATTAAATGTAGATGAATATTTTATATATTTCCACAGTTAATGTAAATCCCACGAGACAAATCTTTTGAGTCTACTTACGCTATGATTAGACATTTATCGCAAAAGATTTCACGTGTGCTACAGTGTCATTTGCACAAAAAAAATTTGCTTCTAAACAAGCCCATTTATGTGGCAATCTTGATAGTAACTCCCATACACCTGGGTGGCAGTCTACCTAATTGGACATTCTAGCCCATTTGATGTGATGTCTTTCGTATCCGGTATATAACTGGCAGTTTTCAAGAATAAAACATATTCAACTTTAACCAAGTATATATAAAAAATATATTAGATAGATTATTAAATTTATATTTATAATAAGTTTATTTGGAGATGTAAATGTTGCTAATGTTTTTTGTAATTCTAGTTGAATTTAGTAAATTTTGACCTAGCATACTTCTTGTAGCGACATTTAATAACGGATGGAGGAGAGAGTATGGCCCTGTTTAAATACCCTGCAACTTCTAATTGTAACTAGTCACGTTAATGTTGCGGACACATGCTATTGAATATTAAATATAGACGAAATGTTTGAATGTTTGTACAGTTTGCATGTACATCACGAGCCGAATCTTTTAAGCCCACTTAGGTCATGATTGGACACTTATTGAAAAAGATTTCCCGCTGCTACAGTGTCAAAATTCTAAATTACAACTGAATCTAACTGTTCGGAGGCTTATGAGCTTAGGGCTTATTGGATGGGTTAGGCAAATTATTAATAGCTAACTACAAATTAGTCATCTTACTATTAGAAAGTTTGGATCCTATACTAAAATGTGCCTATATTAGCAATGGGGTATCAGTCCAAGTTAGCTAGTTATACTTGGCTAATAAAATAGTAATCGGTCAAGAGTTTGGCTAGATATGAGCTCGCCTATTATAGCCCTCCTATTTGAATGAATCGGATTAAAATCAGGAAGCACTCCTTAGCTCTATCTTCTATTAGATGTACAATGGCAAAGGGGCCGGTTTAGGATCTATCGGTTTAAAGGAAGGTGACAAACTAGATAAGATCAGAAAGCACTCTGTTTTACCGTTTTTCACATTCATGCTAGGCACCATATGAGGAGAAATTTCATCTCCAAACTGACTGATGGGGAAATGTTGGTTACTGGTCATGATGACAAAACAAAGATAATTGATGATTTTGGGGATTGATCTTGGGGACTACCAGGACTATAGTAAAGACTAGGACTACACCACTAGTTTGAAGGACCTGAGCATTAGCATTGTGACGCCCCATTGTGAAGAAATGTGGAACGTAATTTGTCAACTATGGCTTGATAAAGCTCCAAGACTTGTTGGTTGACTTTTAAAAAGGACATGTTTCACTTATTCCCAAGAAAGATGAGGGACTATAGTAAAGACTAGGACTACACCACTAATTTGAAGGACCTGAGCATCAGCATTGGTGATGCCCCATTTTGTGAAGAAATGTGGAACGCAATTTGTCAACTATGGCTTGATAAAGCTCCTAGACGTGTTGGTTGACTTTAAAAAAGGACATGTTGACTTTAAAAAGGACATGTTTCACTTATTCCCAAGAAAAATGAGGCAATACTTGCCAGTGATTTTAGGTTGGTCAACTTGGTACATAGTTTTGCAAAACTTGTTACTAAGATCTTTGCAAACAAGCTTTCTCGCCTGTAACGTCTGATTGTGAGTCCTAATCAAAGTGATTTTATAAAAAAATCATTTAATAAAGGATAATTTCATGCTTTTGTGCAACAAATAATAAGACTCCTCATCAACAAAAGTAGGCCCATATATTCTTAATGAGATATCAAAAAAGTTTTTAATCTGGTTTTATGGCCTCTTTCTTCTGGAAGCGATGAAGAAATTGGGGTTCGGCTCTATTTGGTGTGATATGATTAGTCGGATCCTCGCTTTCTCTTCAACAGAAGTGATTCCATTCTCAATGGAATTCCTAGACAATTCTTCACACACCCTCATGTCTGCACCAAGGTGGCCCTCTGTATTTGATGCCTTTTGTCATTGTCATGGATGCGTTTGATTCACTTGGTAACAATCTTATTGCACTCAACTCCACTAATATTGATCTAGCTCTAGATATATTGTACCTCTTCAGTGAAGCCTTATATGCAAAAGAGCAGTGTTTACCCGATTCAGTCAAGGAATTGGACATAGCTATGGTACATGAGCATTTGCTTTGTGAATTGCTTCCTTATAAGTATCTTGGTTTGCCCCCTCACTTCATAGGTTATCAATATATGTACTTTCCAAGCCTGTTCTTTTGGCTGAAAAATAAGCGCTGATTTCGGCTCGTGCTAATTTGTTGTGAGAGAAAAATACTATTTCGTGGCTGAAAATAAGCGCTGACTGGTCAAAAGAACAAGCTGTTCACCTTTCATCGATGGGATAACTGATTGTCTCCCAGCGTGGAAAACTGAGTTGTTTACCTAGGTCATTGTAAAGTGCTTGTGCAATTTGTTCTAACCTCATAGCTATGGTAGTGATCAGTGATCTCCTTCATGGGCCATCAAGGGAAATTGATAAAATATGGAGATATCTTTTTATGGAGGGACACAAAAGATGTGAATGGAGGGTACTGCCTTATTGCATTATGGATCATGGTCTTGGCATCTTCACATTTTAGCACATGAGTTAACGATTTTTATTTAATTTATAAACCTTATACTATGAGGGTAGGTTTGAAGTTCTCCAAAGATACATCGAAACTACAACTAGTTAAAACAAACAATTGAATATAAGTGTGACCTACGCTTGTCTTGGGTTTTGGATATGCTCCGCTGGAGTTGAAAAGTTTGTGGACATCGACCATGCTTCACAAGCTAAGAAATTGTCTTGTCAAAATAAATAAGATATTTCATGATATGTTCTTCTTGCAATTTTTTTAGATTCACCCTATTAGCGGTTGCTGGGCTCTGGGTTGCCACGGGCTATCTAGGTCTCTTACAGTGTTATGGTATTGTGATTTTCTTCCTTGACAACGTACAAACTCTAGACTTATTAAAACAATTTATTTCTAGCATAAATCAGAAGGAACCAAGGATCTCTTTGACACAGTGCTCAACTCATGCTGTGGAGGACATGTCAAACTGATAAAAAAAAAAAGTTAGTTATGAGGAGTCTGAAGGAATCCAAGACCTTTTTTTTTTACCAAGCAACGGAAACTGAAAAATACACTTCTCCTAACTCTTCCTCACAAGAATTAATATATTCCCTCCGTCCCCAAATAAGTGTCGTTTTAAGATTTTGACTATCTCCTTTTGATCATCCATCTTATTCAATTTTTTTAAATTTATTTATTTTATTATGAAATGATTCATTATTAGAAGTATTTTAATTTTGATTCGTTTATTTTTATATTTTCGTAATTTTTTTAAATAAGACGAATAGTTAAACGTCGATAAGTCAAAAATAACATTTATTTTGGGACGAAGAGAGTAAATATAAACTATTAAAGAATTAAAATGTTTTGTCAAATATTTTTGGAAACTGATTTCAGGCTAGAAAATATGTTTCTTAGGAACAAGAGAGCCCGCTCCCGCACTAATGCTTCGCTAGGAGACTAGGACCTGTCAGCCAGCAAAAAGAGGCGCTCCTACATCTGACAGCATCCAGGCCCCACCGTCCAGTGGGACGCATGAAAGACACCCGGATCCTGCCCTCCCCTTCACCCTCTCCCACTTCCGTTTCCGGATCCTGCGTTTCCTACTCCGATCCAACCCAGCACCGCGCCGCGCCGCGCGAGCACGTCGGGCGCCGGTGCGGCAGGCGAGATCCGAGCGCACTCCTCCCCCAGCGCCCCCGCGCCCGCATGGCCGCCGCTGGCCGCAGATAGAGAGGCGCAGGCGGGGGCGTGCAGATCCAGATCCGGTGGGCGGCGAGGACGAGATCGCCCCCCACCACCATGGCGGGCGCCGTGTCGGCGCTCTTCCTGCTGGACATCAAGGGCCGCGTCCTCGTCTGGCGCGACTACCGCGGTGATGTCTCCGCGCTCCAGGCAGAGCGTTTCTTCACCAAGCTCCTCGACAAGGAGGTAAGTGGCCGATCGGCCTCCTCACCTTGCCTGTTATCTGCTCCCGAGATCCGTGCGACTCTGGTGCTGACTTCTCGTGGAATGGGTAGGGTGACTCGGAAGTCCACTCGCCTGTGGTCTACGACGACGCCGGCGTCACGTACATGTTCATTCAGCACAACAATGTCTTCCTCCTCACCGCCGCTCGCCAGAACTGCAACGCGGCCAGCATCCTCCTCTTCCTCCACCGTGTCGTAGATGTACGTGCCCTCGCCCCCCCCGTTTGAAGTGAATCGTTGATGACATTGTACCACCTGTTGTTCATGCGACTTGTGCGTGGGTACAGGTGTTTAAGCATTACTTCGAGGAGCTGGAAGAGGAGTCGCTCAGAGATAACTTTGTCGTTGTGGTAAGCAAATTTCAGGTACTTCCTCTGTTTGATGTGCGGTTACTGGGACTTGACAGAATGGATCGCCCATTTTGTGCTTACAGTATGAGTTGCTTGATGAGATGATGGATTTTGGGTACCCACAATACACGGAGGCAAAGATCTTGAGTGAGTTCATCAAGACAGATGCATACAGGATGGAGGTCACACAGCGTCCACCCATGGCTGTAACAAATGCTGTGTCATGGAGGAGCGAGGGGATCCGGTACAAGAAGAATGAAGTATGTTGATTTACTATTTACTAACTTTGTAATGCAGGCAATCGGTTCTGTGATGGTACTTGATAAACCACCACACTTCGTACCTGCAGGTCTTCTTGGATGTAGTGGAGAGTGTTAACATTCTAGTTAACAGCAATGGACAGATTGTGAGATCAGATGTGGTTGGGGCACTGAAGATGCGAACATATTTGAGGTGAATTTGCATTGTCAGCTATGTCATCTTGCTAAACATTATTAAAGACTAAAAGCAACTTATCATTTGATCATACAACTAAATTGGTGTGCCCTACAGCCCTATAATTTAAGCTCTTGCAGAATACTATTATTCAAACAAGCAATCAAGAATACTGTTATTCATACAAGCAATCAATTTATTATTGATCGAAAAATATTTAGAGAAAACAGCTTGCATTGCTATGAGCGAATTTGTTCCTGAGATCTAATTTTATGCTGTGGGATAGCACACCAGGGCTTTTATTACTATGGTCTCTCTTTGTTTCGATGTAGATTAGTGATTGAAAGATACGGAAATTTTAAATTGAAATTCGAGGATATTACTTGGTCAGTGTTACTAGTCATTTTCCTTACAAGTTATCAATACTTTTGTCATGCTGATGGAGTATAAGTTTATAATCATACACGTCTTGCGAATACAATGGGACGGAATTTTATGCTGCTATAAAAACAATTGCTTTTATGTACTTTGAAGTTTACTTGAGCAGAAAAATATCCCCTTCACTGTTATCTTAGATTTATATTGATCTTAGGAGCTATACATTGTATTCCCTCGTCCCTCCTGTAAATACTTGTATTGATAACTGGGAATACTATATACTTGTAAAGCAAGTTAACAAAGGTTGAAATCTCAATCAGCAATCACTAACAATAAAACATCAAAAAGAAGGCTTATATGTCTTTACAATGGTGACTACATGAAATTGACTAGTTGTGAGGTCAATAATTTATTTATATGTATTTTGCCCTAGAATATTTATGATTTTTTATATCCAGTATTCAGATAGATGTTTACTCATCGTAGCATGAAGTGAAATACACTTGAAAGGTGCAAAACACTGTAGTTTATGCTCGTAGTGTTTGTGCCGCACCTAATTCTTATTTGTGTGGTACTACCTACATCCCCGAGAGTGTCATTCTCACTTTTTGAGGAGTCAATGAATCAAGTTTGACCAAATATTTACAAAAAGTACTCATATTTATTAGGTGTAATAAGTATCATTGGATAAACTATGGAATAGATTTTCATAACTAACCTATTTGGAGATATAAATATTGACAATATTTTCTGTAAATCTAGTCAAACTTAAGAAAGTTTAACTTAGTTCAAACCTAGAATGACACTCTTTCAGGGATGGACGATGTAGTATTTATTTAGTTAATAGATATTGGTTGTGTTTCTGTTTTAATATGTTAAGAATAGCTGGATTGGAGACTCATGGCCTAATTTTAAAACAAGATGTACGCAATGAGAATGGTTTTCAGAATTTCATTTGATGTATTCTTCTTCATGATATTGAAAGCGAACATGCCATAGTGTTTTTGAACTACTCATTTTATGTAGTCACACTTAATATTCTCCTTGCGTTCAGATATACACACATTTGTAGCCCTAACAGTGAGACATTTTGAAACAGTGGAATGCCGGAGTGCAAACTTGGCTTGAATGACTAGGGTTCTTTTGGAGGCTCAAGGCAGAGCAACTAAAGGAAAAGCGATAGACCTTGATGATATCAAATTTCATCAGTAAGTGAAAAATATTGCTTTTTTTTTTCTTCACCTAATCGGTTTCATCACTAATTCAGCATGTCCATTCTCCCTTCTTTTTAGGTGTGTACGTTTGGCTAGATTCGAGAATGATAGAACTATATCGTTCGTACCTCCTGATGGATCTTTTGATCTAATGACATACAGGCTTAGCACTCAGGTTCAGTTCCTGATCAACTGTGGAATGCTTTATTATACAGTAGAAGATATGAAATGTTTTCACTCTATCGTTTTCACACGCATGTTTTTATTTGATTTCCTTTAGGTAAAACCTCTTATATGGGTCGAAGCACAGATTGAGAAACATTCTAGAAGCCGTATAGAACTTATGGTGAAGGCAAGGAGTCAGTTCAAGGAAAGAAGGTGAGCGCTATTTACAAAAGCAAGATTTGCTTGTGTGACAGGGACGGGCTTTTTTAAAGAATGAGTTTCTTTTTTGTTCCATTTACAGCACAGCAACAAATGTTGAAATTGAAGTGCCTGTTCCTTCAGATGCCACAAACCCAAATATAAGAACTTCAATGGGTTCTGCGGCATATGCTCCTGAGAGAGATGCTATGGTCTGGAAAGTAAAATCATTCCCTGGTGGCAAGGTAATTACTATCCAAATCCAAGTCTTTTTGCCCTGTTCATTGCTATTTTGAGGTGTGCTAATGTGCTGAAACAATCCATCCTATAGGAATACATGTGCAGAGCAGAATTTAGTCTTCCTAGCATAACAGCTGAAGAAGGGGCCCCAGAAAAGAAGGCACCGATACGAGTGAAATTTGAGATACCATATTTCACCGTATCAGGCATTCAGGTAACAGATTTGCTGTTTGCAGATATTATTTGTCAATGATTCTTGCATTCCATCTATTGTACCTTATCATGGAATCGTCAGCACTGAATGGTTTTTATTGTATATTGTGCAGGTCCGTTATCTGAAGATAATTGAAAAGAGTGGTTACCAGGCACTTCCCTGGGTTAGATATATCACAATGGCTGGCGAATATGAGTTGAGACTTATATGAAGTTATCTCGTTTCTGGCTGCCGGAAGACATTTATGAAGCTGCAACACACTAAAGATACATATTTGCTCGAGTCAGAGCAAGCAGTTTTCATTTTGATGGTTAGCCTGGATGTCTTCTGCCGACCATACAAGGTTTTCCCCCCTGGGGCTTGTTGTTCATCTTGTTAGGCTCACCTTACCATGGTTATTGTAAGTTACCCATCAAGTATAGTTTTGGAAAAAAAAGGATAATTTTACTTTTCAGTTCACTTGTATTATTATTGATTTATTTTGTGGGTACCAAACTTGGATTTGTTTCATTCTGTATTACACGGGCTGATTTGAGTTCATCAAAACACTGCCATAGGCCCATAACTGGGTGATGATTCTGCGCTACAGGTTGAAACAATTTTGCCTTTCTTCACTGTAAATGTCGTTGTCATGTATCCAGACAAAAGAAAGGAAACCTAGCAAAACTTATTCATGACTTTTTTATTTTGAACTATTTTGGTTTCCATTCTGTGAGGTTAACGGACGATGGTTTGTAGGCTACTATGTGAAAAGTTCCTATGAAGCACATTCACCCTGATGAACGCATATAAATCAATGTACGCACATTCACCCCTATAAACTGAACATAAATTATATCCCTTTAGAGCAGCTCCGTAAGGTTACGATGATAGATCTCGAGAACGATAAAGTCACTAAAGGCATTTCGCAATTGACAGGAATATCGTCCTATCATTGAAAGTATAATTCTGTTAAATCTTAGACTAGCAATGAAAGAATAAATCTAGTAAAATTTGAGCACTCAGTGCTCTTAGGACCCGGGTGGATAGGTTTTATTTTGTAAATCTGGCTGTACATCTTCCTTTTAGTATCGCGAGCCTCTGTGCCCTTTATAATCCACCATGTTCAAGTATGGTTGGCTGCCTTGTTGGTGCTGCCGCTGCCACGTCCATTGTTGTTGGGGGAGCTAGCGGCAACGGCCGATCAAATTGGGCGTGAGGGGCGCTGGTACCGGTGGAGTAGGCGTCGCCCCCTCGAGTCGCCGAGGAGGCGAGGAAGACGATGAGAGGGACCTACCAATAGTCAATGTTTTCTGTTAACGCGCGTTCATCGTAGAGCTACAGGCAAGAGCTGTGTAACTACCACTATGCAGAAGCTGATGTCTGAAATGAGCAAGTGAAGAGTGATTCTTACCATATCTTAGGGTCATAACTCATAACCCTTAGCTATCCTGTCTATCATGGCTATCATCTATCTTATCCTTTGATGAGAACCCGTTTTTTAGATAACACATACGTTTCCTACGGATTCGATAACATGGCAATATTTTTGAGTGACAGCATACTGCATATGCTTAAGGATTTATCTATGAACATTAAAATACCCAACAGTTAATGTAATGGACTTGGATGTTACTCCGTCTGTCCGTTTAAACATGCAATTCTATGTTCCCAAAGGTAGAACTAAGCAGATCATAAAATGACGCATATGCCCCTATAAAGACAATGCACTACAACTGCTCTCTACTGCCACCGCAGATAGCGAAAGGATTGTATCCAGACCATGGTGCGAAAGCTGTGAGGGAGGAGATTGTTTTGATGGGGGAACCAACGGACAAGGATGGTAGGTGGACAGCTGCTCGACTTTGCATGTTCTTAGACCTATGCCTAGACCTATGATTCTAAAATTACATGTTTTGATGGACAACGCTTTGACTCTAAAATTGTATGTCTAAACGGACGTAGGGAGTACAAAGAGTCGACCTAGGCCAGCCTTAACCTATGGTCTGGCGTATATAGGACAGACGGGACGATATTTTAAACCACGGTCCAAAATTCTTTCTCACCAGAATGGAACCAGGGCTTGAGGAACGACAACAATATATGCAACTTGCTTTTGGAGTTATACACATAAACCTCCTCGGTTCTTATAAAAAGGAAAACTCCTCTCGGTCCGGCTACTCTCCATGCTTAGACGATCTTCAACAACAGTTGTGTTTCTTTAGTCCACAAAACACCTATATATATAATATGCTGAAAGGGAATAGAAAACATAAGCCTATTATAAACGCACTGCAGCTCCCCATGGCAAACGTACAACAGAGCAACATAATGTACACTAGCAGAGATACACATGAACAATACATGTATATGTAATTAGATGATGTAATTAATATACCATCGTGCTTGCATGCACTGCGTGTCTTGAGTTCTCGTTCGTCAATGCATGCATGCAAGCAATGCAAGCGGCCTGGTTACTACAGAGGCGTCTATGGCTGGTCCTTGATGGTGGCTGCCAGGTCGAGGCAGTTGCTGATGAGGCGGCTGAGGTGGCGCTGCGCCCCTGGTATGGGCGACTTGAGCTCCGGCCGCTCCTCGAAGGCGTCCTCGCAGTCGGTGGAGTAGGTGGCCGCCGCCGACAGCTCCGTCATCAGGTCCGCGTTGCCGCCGCCGCTCTTGAGCGTCTCCCGCGTGCTGTTGATGGAGTCCACCATCGACGCGTAGCTCTCCTTGCACGTCTCCAGCGTCGACATCGTCGGGTTCCCCTGCCCCGCCTTCATCGCCTCGTCCAGCTTCATCTCCGCCATCGCCGCCTTCACCGCCGTGATCCGCAGCGACGCGTCCAGCAGCTGCTCCGGCGTCGTCACCCCCGGCAGCGTCGTCATCGTCGTGCACAGCGTCTTGTAGTGCATCTGCACATGCCATCCATGCCATGCCATTGCCATGCCATGCGTTAATTAACATTGTTGCGTGCACGCACAGTTTTGTAAACAGTCATCGCGTCAATGGTACGACGCTACAAATCAATGCAAATTCGTGCCTGCGGCATGCGCTAGCTACCTGTTGGCATAATGCTACGAGTTCATCGTGGCCGGTGGTGCCGATTAGGCGACGGCCGTCGTCGTCGGAGGCGGAGGCGGGAGATGGGCCGGCGGCGGCGGACTCGAGGTCGGGGGTGACGATGGGGTGGACGACGCGGGCATCAACGGGCTTGTTCGTAGACGCCGCCGCCAAGGCGGCCACGAGAATCAGAGCAGCGAGGTGTCGGAACATTGCTTTGCTATGGTCCTTTCGAATCTGGAATGACGATCGTGAGGTGAGGTAAACAAGAGAGACAAGGGCGTGAAAAGGCTATAAATGGGGAAGAGAAACGTCATTCATGCATGCATGTCCCAAGATTTGTGCTGCAGCTAAAGAGGTCGGGATGGAGTTGACTGCAGGCGAAAATTGGCCATGAGTTTTTCCGGGTTGCTCTGGTTGGTTAGCCTTCATTGTAGGTAGGTCGCCTCCTCCGTACCGTACCGTACCGTACCCATGCAATTTTTATTATCTGGCACCACTAGCGACCACATATATAAAGATTGCTGAAACGGAATCATGAATCTTTGTAGGTCAGAGCAAGCAAAACCCCATCGTAAAGTATGTACTTTAATAGCTTTGTAATGACCTAATAGTGACGCACATCTTGGAGCAGAGGGATTGGCCATTGGCGAAGGATTAGACCATCTGCACTCGTCTAAATTCATCCTTAAAAAAAATATTCTATCCTGATCATCTATATTCTCTCCTCTACATAACTTTCTCCCGCGTTCATCCATCCTCTATATCTCACTCTATACTACAAGTGAGACCTGCGTCTCTTTTTTTTTTGTTTTTTCCCACCACCACCGCCCTCCCTCGGTCTCCTTCCCACTCTCTCTCTCTTGCGCGCGCCGCCTCTGTCCCCGGCGCGGGCGAGCCTCCGGCCGCGGCGCGCTCTGGCGAGCGCGCGGCCCGGCGCGGTGCTCCCAACGGCGAGCTCGGACGCGGCCCCGGCGAGCACGCGCGGCTCCGGCGAGCCCGCGTGGCGGCGGCTCCCTCTCTCTCTCCGGTCTCCCTCCGGCCCCGGCGCGGGATCCGGCTCCCGTCGACGACGGCGGTCCGGCGCGCGAGCGGCCGACAGCGAGCACCCTCTCTCTCCCCGGTCTCCCTTCCTTGGTGCCACGCGGCGAGTGAAAGGTTCTAGTATGACTAGAAGGGGGGTGAATAGCATAAATAAAAATTCTACAAACCACTAAACAAGTAATTAGAACCACAAGAGGCTATAAATGCAATGCTAAGGCAACCACTAACCTAGACAAGCCACCTACACAATTCTAGTTAAACCTTAGTTCTAACCCACACAAAAGAGCTAGCAAAACCTAAACAACTACACAACTATTCAAGATAAAAGAATAAGCTACTTTGCACAAGAATAAGAAAGAGATGATCGTTGAATAAACCTTTGCCTTGTGAAAAAGCCAATCACCGGGACAATCAATAAGTCACTCACTCGAAGGTGAGGAAATCAATAGAGACACCAAGATTTATCCCCGAGGTTCACGTGCTTGCCGGCACGCTACGTCCTCGTCGTGTCGACTTCAACCGGTGGTTCGGTGGCTAATCGGTATCACACACCCAGCCTACACTAGGCGCCACAAGAACCTACCACGGAGGAAGTAACTCAAAGACACGAGCAATCCACTAGAGTTACCTTTGAGCACTCCGCTCGGGGAAGGCACAAGAACCCCTCACAATCACCGGGTGTGAGCAAGCACAATCACCAAGCTCCTTCACACCTTCTTCTCCTCCAAGCCGTCTAGGGACACGGCAATGTTTAAAGAGAATAAGAACTAATTCGAGGCTTGCTCTCAAGTGCTCTAGAATGCAAAACACAAGCAATGATGCACTTGAGGTCCACTCAATCTCACAAGAATGATCAAGATGGTGAATTAGTGAGAGAGTGGGAGGCTAGAATGCAACAAAGTGTATGACAATGATCCAAGTGTGCTAGCTAGTCACCAAGTGACCAGGGAGGGAGTATAAATACTCCCAAGCCAACTCCTAGCCGTTACACTCTCTGAAACAGCCGTTAACCCCGTTTTTATACCGTCGGACCGACAACGTCGGACCAAACGGCAGTGTCCGACGCTCGGATGAACGCCTCGTGTCAACAGATTTAAACGCCGTTCGTCCGATCTCAACGGTAACTAATTTCGCGCGTTTGACTACCGTCAGACTGGGGGCGTCGGACTAAACCGCAGAGTCCGACGCCCTCTCTCAGCTCACCTCGCGCGTATCGTCGGACGATCGCGCGAGCACCGTCGGACTAAAGATTTCACCCGTCCGACGCTTCCAGAGAGGGTTGAAAACGCTAAATCATCGTCGGACTTCGTTCGACGCTCGCCGTCGGACTTTCCTTCAAGCGTGCGACGCTCCTCAGCGTGCCACGCGTCACACCTCGCTGCTCGGCACCGTCGGACTGAGGATGGTAATGGTTCGACGCTCGTAAAACGAGCGTCCGACGCTCGCCATTGGCCAGAACTAGGGTTAGGCGTCGGACTCTGCTTAATGGTCCGACGCTGCCCCTCTGCACAGTCCGACGCTCCTTTTTAGTTAATTTCAAGTTAATTTCTCACCCCTTGCTTCTATGTGCTAACACTCAAGGTCTTCTACACTTGAGCACAGTGTGTTAGCATTTTGCAAATATTTTTCAAGGGTTTTCAAAGGGATTCTTTAGGTTGGTTAGATCAATGCACATGAGATGCAATATAGAGCACTTGAAAGTAATCCAATAGCTTAGTTTTCCCCTTGATAGTCGGCTATCTATTCTAAATATGATCACTCCCACTTGGAGTCTTGATCACTAAAAGAAAAGCTCTATTTGAATATAGCTTAGCCTCTAGCTTTCCTTTTTTAAGTCCTTTTCTTTCTCCTTGATCATTTCATCTTGATCTTCACTTGAGCTCATGTCATCTTCCTCCTTATTACTAATCTACTCTTGGCTACACACACTTAGCACTTAAATTAGTAACTTGGTTTCATCAATTACTAAAACTAAACTAAGGTCTTTCAGCGAGCAGCAAGCGCCGGGCGGCGTGAGGCGCGAGGATGCGCGGGCCCCGCGCGCGCGTGCCGAAATGTCCTCCACCTCCGGTCGCAGTTCAGGACGAGCGCGCGGCCACGTCAATTCCGGACGACAGGAGCGGACCTGCTGCGGCGATTTTTCCTCCTCCAGAAATGCGTAGAGGACGTGAGTGCAGTTGGTCTTACCCAGCTGGCCACCGAACGAATCGCCACGTCCAGCTGCTGGGGTCACCGGTATGGTGGTGTTGAAGGCCAGGGACTAATGGTAACAACTAGCGGCCAATTGGATACGATCGAGACAGGGGTTGACATTTTGGCATGAGCAACTTGGCAGCTATCTTAGGCTTAGCTGCGGTTACGCATCACATCGAGGGAGAGAAAACTTGGTACAAGACGTACGACCAGGAAAGGAAAGTATCAGGTTTGAACCAATAATTTCAGTCTGAACTAGTATTGTACTAGTCTCGAAAAGAATTGACAGATGAGCCGCATATTCTCGCAAGATGTTTACTCTTGTAGATATGAGAAATGACAAAGGCAGTTTGGCCACTATATGTGTCGTTGAACTTGAACCAGGGCAATCAGAACCGTCCAGTTGTGCTTGCGCTCCTTTATTTGGTTTAATTGGGGAGCTTCCGTCATGCCTTTATATGAATGCATAACCATTTTGCATGCATTTGATTCTGTGATAAAGCTCTAATAAGGCATAGTTTCCATACTTCTGTGCTACAAGATGTGAAGAAAAATGCTAGTGAAGTACTGCCAGCGAGTACGGAGAAACAAAAACATATTTTGTATGACGAACTTGCAGCATATTTGAGTTAAGTTCAACTTATTTTCAGTCACAAAATAATATTTTCCTCTCCCATCAAATTCAGTCAGCCGAATTTCAGCTCAGTCGAATAGAGTTCCGTCGAAGATTGATGCATGTTCTTATCTGCACTGATTGTCTGCGTCCTCCCACAGATCAGTATACCTATGAACAGGAAGAGAATGTACGAATTAGCAGATTGTTAGTCGTATTAACTTTATCACACATTCAATATTTAAGAAATCTGTGGGCTAGTTTCAAATGCCCATGGTTCCTATATATTTTGTACCTTTCAGAATCTAAATCTGTATATGTGGATCAAGTACACTGGCTATTCTTGTTTTAGTACTTTTCCCCATTGCGAAAGGCCAAGGTGGTATTTTTACGAGATCCCAAAGTCAGATTGAGAATCCTCCATGTTCTGACGAACTGCTAGTTGCTACAAGTACAAAAAGAATCTTATTCTGGTAGTTGCCCTATCAAAGAGCTTGGGTGGATCCACCATAGAATCTTATAAGAAACAGTTTATAGCCAGTACCACAAGTTTTCCCGTTTTTTATTATACACACACATAGTCTTCCAATAGTTCATAGCGCTCTTTTGTTGTTCCAAGAAAGCTCAAGTCAATGTTTCCACTACAAATATCCTGGAGATGTATATCCTAGCAAATCTCATTTAGCTTAAGACAACAAAGGTTAGAATTTTCAGGATGATTTGATACATATCAATTTGGATTTTTGAATTGTTTAAAGAAAAGAGAAAATTGCAAGGGGTCCCGTTGTCCTAGTTTTTGGCTAGCCTAACCTTTCGCTTTCTATTAGAGCTGAAGCAGCTAGTTTTGATATGTTCTCATGTATCCATGTTGTGATGAATTCCTTACAATGAACAGTAAGAAGGCCCTTTTTTTTTAAAAAAAAAAACAAAACCCATCTATCATCCAATTGCAGTCTGTTCCAGCATAATTAAATTCACCAATACTTCAACTCTTCACTAAGGTTTGTTGTCAGTAGTTTTGCCCTTTGAGAACCCAGAGGTCACGGGTATTATTAGAAAGAAAATGCAATGTCATTTTGCCTGTGTACTATACATGCTAGTTGGCTGTTTTTTTTGCGACAGATACATGCTACTAGGATTGTATCATGTATGTTTGTCTGGTTGCATCTATGAACCTGAGCATTGTTTTATCCAGACTCCTGAAAGTTTTCTAGCTGTTGTCCATGCATTGTTGCAAGTGTACACGTAGTTTCCAAACCCGTGGTACAGGATCTCCAACTGTTTGTGTGGAATATTTTCATTGTGTGAATCATTATCCCTGCGGAATTTATACGGCGTTTCCATCTTGCTGAAAGCCATATGCTGCCGTCCTCCTTTTCTTTTCTTTCATTCAAAGCATATGCTACTGCCTCTGCCTTTTGGCAGATAATCTTAGCTGTGGCGGGTCCATAAGCACATAGTTTGGTTTTTCCAAATTCATCATTGGTGTGACCAATAGCTTAGCATTTTTATATGGCCCCTCAAATCCACTAGTGTGATTTTCTCCATTTTCATATGTCATTTGGACGCAAACACCTGTTTCTAGCGAAACAGCGGCTCATTAGCTCCTGTTCCACTGTTTGACGAGTACTCCTAGAAAGCAACAGTAGAAGTAACAGAAAATTATTTCCT
The DNA here is from genome assembly GCA_038502445.1 of Eremochloa ophiuroides. Classification (NCBI taxonomy): domain Eukaryota; kingdom Viridiplantae; phylum Streptophyta; class Magnoliopsida; order Poales; family Poaceae; genus Eremochloa; species Eremochloa ophiuroides. Next base: position 63,320,296 of record JAHLJS010000006.1, read on the forward strand.
CGATCCTGAAAAAAGTTTGACTTAGTTTCTCGGCTCTATTTTCATCGAACTTTGTTATTTGGTCCCTAAAACAAAATTTGCTTATTTTCTTGGCCCTTACGTCCACTTGAAAAGATCATAACTCTTTGATATGACATCGGATGAAGATGATTTTTATATGAAAATTATAGGTCTCGACGAGATCCATAACTTTATAGTTTTTAGTTTTTCATTTGAGTAAGTTCAGATGCCCAAAAATATTAATATATTATATCTATGTGTTTGGGCATCTGAACTTCCTTAAATAAAAAAACTTAAAATTATAAAGTTGTAGATCTCATCGAGAACTATAATTTTCGCATAAAAATCATCTTCATCCAATGTCGTATCAAAGAGTTATGATCTTTCAAAGTGGACGGAAGGACCAAGAAAATAAGTAAACTTTGTTTTAGAGCTAAATAATAAAGTTTGATAAAAATAGAGTAAAAAAACTAAGTAGAAATTTTTCCAAGACCAAGTACAAGGAAATAATTTCCCCCTAGAAGTAATGTGGATGACAGAGAGACACACGAGGGATGCGTGCAGCACGACAACAGCTAGCATCCGTCGCATCGTGTAGAATTTGAAATTCTGCTCCAAAAGTTGTCGGAAAAAACGCGCTCTTTGTTAAAGGACTTGTTTAGTTACATGTGTAAAGTTTTTTTTAATCAGATCGGATGTTTCATAGGGGTGTTGCATGAAGTGTTTGGATTCCAATAAAAAATAAGTTACAGTTTACGTTTGTAAACCACGAGATAAATTTATTAAACCTATTTAATCCGCCATTAACAAATGTTACTATAGCACGATATTGTCAAATCATGTACTGGTTAGGTTTAAAAAATTCGTGTCGTAATTTATAACCAATCTTTGCAATTAACTATTTTTTAGTCTATAGTATGTAGTACTCATGCATGTATGATGTAATGGGGTGTAAATTTTTTTGCGGCGGAACTAAAAAGGCCAAGTTTAAAATAGTTTTATAAGACAGCTCTAGAAATTCATTATACTTTGACATGATAACTCGACAAGTTAAATATTGTTTAGAACGGAATCCTGAAAGTCTTCTTAGCTCGCCAATAGGATTCCTATTTCCTAATGAGATCCGAGGAGTGGATTGGATTGGAGCTGCGGTAGTAGTTCCACGGGCCAAGGAACTGACAACTGAGTGACGTACTCCGGTGGCCTCCGAGGTCAGAGGTCAGAATCTTGGCTATAGAGCCGGCCAGCCCCTCTTGTCCACCACGATAGCGACAGCGACACCAACCAGCTCGCTCTGCACGCCAACAAAAGTCTCCCGCGCATCAGAAACAGAGAGCCGCGACGCCCGAGTGCACCGGCGAGGGAGCACTCCCCTGCCGTGCGCGCCGGCCGGCCTTCCACTGCATCGCTCCAAATCTTTATTGGTTTCCACGCTGTCCCCTCGCCGTCTCCAAACATCGCGCCCCGGCCGCCGCGCGCCGCAGCCGCCGCCGCTTCAGTTCCAGCGCTAGCTCTATATAAACGCCACGTACGCGCCGCCGAAGCATCAGCATCAGCAGCACAGCCACGTACGGAGGGGGAAGAAGAGTAGTGCAAGACGACACCGATCGAGCGAGAAGCAGCTGCCATGGCGGAGGCCGGGGAGTTCAAGCCCGCGGCGGCGATGCAGGTGGAGGCGGCGTCGAAGCCGCGGTTCAGGATGCCGGTGGACTCCGACAACAAGGCCACCGAGTTCTGGCTCTTCTCCTTCGCGCGGCCGCATATGAGCGCCTTCCACCTCTCGTGGTTCTCCTTCTTCTGCTGCTTCCTCTCCACCTTCGCGGCTCCGCCGCTGCTGCCGCTGATCCGCGACACGCTGGGGCTGACGGCCACGGACATCGGCAACGCCGGGATCGCGTCCGTGTCCGGCGCCGTGTTGGCGCGCGTGGCCATGGGCACGGCGTGCGACCTGGTGGGCCCCCGCCTGGCGTCCGCGTCCATCATCCTGCTCACCACCCCCGCCGTGTACTGCTCCGCCATCATCGACTCGCCCACGTCGTTCCTGCTCGTGCGCTTCTTCACGGGCTTCTCGCTGGCGTCCTTCGTGTCCACGCAGTTCTGGATGAGCTCCATGTTCTCCCCTCCCAAGGTGGGGCTGGCCAACGGCGTCGCCGGCGGGTGGGGCAACCTCGGCGGCGGCGCCGTGCAGCTGCTCATGCCGCTCGTGTACGAGGCCATCCGCAAGGTCGGGAGCACGCCCTTCACAGCGTGGCGCGTCGCCTTCTTCATCCCGGGCATCCTGCAGACGCTGTCCGCCGTCGCCGTGCTGGCGTTCGGCCAGGACATGCCCGACGGCAACTACCGGAAGCTGCACAAGTCCGGCGACATGCACAAGGACAGCTTCCCCAACGTGCTCCGCACCGCCGTCGCCAACTACCGCGCCTGGATCCTGGCGCTCACCTACGGCTACTGCTTCGGCGTGGAGCTCGCCGTGGACAACATCATCGCGCAGTACTTCTACGACCGCTTCGGCGTCAAGCTCAGCACGGCCGGGTTCATCGCCGCCAGCTTCGGGATGGCCAACATCGTCTCCCGCCCCGGCGGCGGCCTGCTGTCCGACCGGCTCTCCAGCCGCTTCGGCATGCGCGGCAGGCTGTGGGGGCTGTGGGTGGTGCAGACCGTCGGCGGGGTGCTCTGCGTCGTGCTCGGCGCCGTCGACTACTCCTTCGGCGCCTCCGTCGCCGTCATGATACTCTTCTCCATGTTCGTGCAGGCGGCATGCGGGCTCACCTTCGGCATCGTGCCCTTCGTCTCCCGGAGGTCGCTGGGGCTCATCTCCGGCATGACCGGCGGCGGCGGCAACGTCGGTGCCGTGCTCACGCAGCTCATCTTCTTCCACGGCTCCAAGTACAAGACGGAGACGGGGATCAAGTACATGGGGCTCATGATCATCGCCTGCACGCTGCCCATCACGCTCATCTACTTCCCGCAGTGGGGGGGCATGTTCGTGGGCCCGCGCCCCGGGGCCACGGCGGAGGACTACTACAACCGGGAGTGGAAAGCGCACGAGCGCGAGAAGGGGTTCAACACCGCCAGCGTACGCTTCGCGGAGAACAGCGTGCGGGAGGGGGGTCGCTCGGGCAGCCAATCCAAGCACACCGTGCCCGTCGAGTCCTCGCCGGCCGACGACGTGTGAAACACACGCGTGCGTACGCTACTGCCCGTATGATGATCAAAAGGTCCCGCGTCAGCAAATCATATGTACTGTTCTGTTTCCTGAGTCGTACGTGGTGTTTGTTGTGCATCCGTGTGGTAATTTCTGTGTTTAGAAGGAAAAGCCGGTGGTGGATTTCAGCAAAGAGTGATATTTATAACACTGGGATTGTTCATTCTGTTAGCTGGTTTCATTTTTTTTCTGAAATATAGTACATAAATCAACTTCATTCCAGGTCAAGATCCTGGTGGAAAAGGTTAGTACTTATATAGCTCAATAAAAGCAACACGACACAAGTAATGGATTAGGAGGATTATAAATAATAGCGACAATAAAAGATAAATTATCAAAATTCTTACGATAACTAGATAACCAGAAATATGTAGTCTGTGTGTGAACATCCATAAGAGAGCGGAACCAACCATAGCCCGCCGACAACCAATCCGTCCTCTTGTACACGTCGTTTGGGGGAGCCTCCTCGCCTCCCCAAGCCTTCCCACCCTCCATCCCCTGTCCCCATCCGTGGGCGACCTAAGTGAGGGATCGTTCTCACCACTAAAGTCTTGTGTCAGATCCTAAATTCTGCTCTTAATTTATCGGCCACTTTGTTCATTCTCTGCTCTGGTGGTCCTTAGGACTCACATGCACCAGAGCATGTCATCTTTCACGTGTCTACGGATGATGAGGTCAGCCTCAGATGATGGCTATGTTCCCCCTTTCCCTTCTGAAATATATAAATCAACTCCATTCTAGGTCAAGATCCAATTGAAAAGGTTATTACTTATTGTTGGCGGTCCTTAGAGCCTATTTCTTACCGCCAATATGTTACTAAAATAAATAGTAGGTGGGGCTTTAAACTAACATTTCCACAAGTTTTGGTGTGTACTTGACTTACAGGTGTGACATGTGGAAATGCACAAAAACCATAAAGAAAGCGCATTCCAGAATTCGTATTCAGAAAAGGCGCAAAGAAGAAGAGAAGCCCACCTTCATTAGCATTCTGGGCCCATTCGTAACCACAGGAGAAGTCCAGGCCCAAAGACAAACCGACCACGCGAAGACGGTGACCAAACGGACCCACCAGGGGGCGGCCGGTCCCAGGGGCGGCCGGTCCCCTAGTGGGGCCTCTCGGGCCCAGTCTTCTCAGGCGGTGCGTAAGACGGTTCCCTCAAGTCGGTTCCACCTGCTTCCATATTTGTTGGCGCCCGAACCGTCCTTGTTAGACTATAAAAGAGAGGGAGAGCTCTCCTCCAACACACACCATCATTTGGAGCCATTTATCTCACCTCTCACTTGTATTCTTTAGACTAGTTTTAGTATTAGAGCAAGGCAAGAGCTAACAAGGAGAGTTTGTATCCTTGGGAGAAGAAGGAACACCTCGGTATGAATACAATGCAGTTCTCTTCCAAGTTCAAGTTCTTATCTTATTTATATATCAATGCATATGAACTAGAGTATAGTCTTGGTCATGTTATGATCATGATATATGAACTAGCACATAGTTTATGTGTTATGTTCTTGATATGTTCATCGTTGTTCTTCATCGTTCATCGACTTAGTATGAATAGAGAAAGAACTAGGGATGAGGTGACGGTTCGTCGTGCCTTCTCGGTGCTCTTAGCCTAGCCTGTCACTCCGAAGGGGTGGGGTCCTAGGGGGTTAGGAGTTGTTTCCAAGTACGCGAGCATAGTGCTCGGGTATGCGGAGATCAGCGAATATGTCGGTATCCCACAGGCAGAGGGGTAGATGCGCAGGTGGTGACAGCCCTGTCCATCCCTAGCACTCCCTCACGTTCGGATATTGGGTAGGAGTTCGTAAAGTCTCTATCGGCTGGCAGACCAGCTGCGGGGATCTCCCTGTCATCCCAGACCTAGTCCTGATACTAGACATGCTAGTTAGATGTTTACTAACAGTTCTTTGCATAGTTATATATGACCAATGCCTGCTCAATTAGATATATTCTTTTATTCTTTATCTCTCTTTTATCCTTGAGGTTGGCTCAGATGTGTGTCCACTATCTTTGAACTATGATTTACCCCTGCCTATGTGTCGGGTACCAAAGTTAGGGGTACCCAACTTCGATGCAAAAACGCTCATTCCCAACATGGCCTGGCCCAAGTGAAGCTAGTGGGAGCCCACGAAGGCCGCGCCCGAAGCCCACGAAGGCCGCGTCTACAGAGGCCCACGACGTCATTGCATCAATGACAGCCAACCCTCGGGAGAGCAGCACCCTCGGCGCCAATTCTCCGATTCGCCCGAGCCTTCCCAGGAGAGCTCGGGAGGCGGCACCCTCGGCGCCCAAATCTCTGATTCGCCCGAACCTCCCCAGGAGAGCTCAGGAGAGCGGCACCCTAGGCGCCCGAATCTCCGATTCGCCCGAGCCTCCCCAGGAGAGCTCGGGAGAGCGGCGCCCTCGGCGCCCATTCTCCGATTCGCCCGAGCTTCCCCATCCCCCTCGAGCGCAGTCTCACAAAGGCATCCAAGGCACCGGTGATGTCAGCAGAGCAATCTTGGACCACAAGAGTCCTCCCTGACCACTTTACAGGCACTGTCCCGTCAGACGAGATTCTCGACGCAACTGTGCTTCGCGCGCCCCTGACGGCCATACCATCTGTCAGGATAGGATTTGATAGGCCCACTATGGCCGTCCTCTCCACGGTATGGTCTACGGTGCGCCGCCCCGTTTTCCGCCGGGGTCTATCAACTCCGACTGCGACAGTCTGAGCGCCTGACGGCGGGCTACGCAAGAACGGGAAAGGCGCCTACTGCACTGTCCACTCGAAAGGACGCACGCGCCTTCCATACGGGCCCACCTAACCCTCGGGAAGTGCTGTTCAAAGGCCGGAAATATGACCAGGGAGATATCCCCTGCTCCATCCCATCACGCCTTCAGGAGTCCCGAGCCTCGGGAGACAACGCTCCGAGGCGACTCACCCTCTTGTCACATCATGCGGAAGGATAGCCGATAGGTGTGACCCTACGGCACGCCGTAATCCGACGACTGTTGCCGCCTTGGAACTCACCAAGATCATGCGAACCACGACGGCCATATCCTGGAGACACGAAGAAAAGACCGTAGCTGATGACATGGCGTAATCCGACGACTGTTCCCGCCTTAGAACTCACCAAGATCGTGCGAACCACGACGGCCATACCCCGGAGACGCGGAGAAAAGACGGTAGCTGACCATAGTCAAACGGGGAACAGCAACTCGTCGCTGTAACATACGTAGCATTGTAAAGCGCTGCCCATGCCTCTCCTTTGCGGCTATAAAAGGGAGAGCAGAGGTCAGCTTTAGGGAAGAAGTTCTAAGTTCTCACCACACCTACACACCCACAGCAAACGACTTGTAAACACTTAGACACTCACAAGAGACCTGGGAACGCTTCCCTCTCTCGCCTAGCTTGTAACCCCCTACTATGAGCACCTAGGTGCAAGGCAACACGACTCTCCTCTCCACTGGACGTAGGGCTTGCTAGGCCTGAACCAGTATAATCCCTGTGTTCCACCTTGCACACCATCCGTAGCCTCAACCGCAAAACACGTATTTACTAGCCGGTGTTAGCCCCGCTAAAACTAGCACCGACAGTTGGCGCGCTATGTAGGGGCCTTTTGCGTGTTGATCCCGGTTGCGGATGGCAGCCAACGTCCCTGCGCTTCCTGCTGGCGCGGTGCTCCGGTTTGGGAGCCTCGAGTTCGCGGCCACTGGCCACGGCCTCGAGATGAACCTCCACCCAACCTGAGCCCCGGGCCATCATCATCCTAACCTCGGCCCAGCAGGTGGCTGGGAAAGGGACCCCGGCGACACCTCCACCCGTTTCAGGGAAACGGAGGGAACGCCACGCGCCGCTCCCGCCGAACTAGGCGGCGAAAGCGCATCCGCGTCAACCCGACCAATCCGGTGCCCCCGCGCGGGACACCGCCTCTACGATCGTCACCAGCGCAACGCTGGTAGCTCGAGCAGCTAAGTCACAGTTACCCTCAAGCTTACAGACTTTGTTCATATTTGTGGTCTCGGAATCGATAAATAAGCGTTCTTTAATTATCACAAATTTTGAGATTTAAACTGAAACCTCCCTTGCGTCCGAACCTCTCCAGCACTCTTGAAAAAAATCCGTGAAACCCGAACAGGCAAGAGAACACCCTTAGGGCATGGCCGGCCGAGCCGCGAGACCGCCTACGCCTCCGGGCTACGGCACCTCCACTCACCACCCATCGCCCGACGGGTGACTTACGCATCGAGGCAATTTCATGGAATTTTTCAAGTACGGGACGAGGGGTGGACGCTTGGGGACTGACGATCTAACTTCCTCTGCGCCTTTTCGATCGCTTTTTCGAAAATTCCGCGCCAAACTCCTTTCTGCTCTAGCAAAACTTGCGAGATCCAAAGAAATAAAAGGACACTCTTAGGGCAGGGCTGGTCGAGCTGTGAGAACGCCTACGCTTTCGGGCTACGGCACCTCCACTCACCACCCTCCGCCCGAGGGTCGACTTGCGCTCCAGAAAGATTTCGCGAATTTTGCCTAAGTGCGAGAAGAGAGACGGGCGTTTGGGAAATTTAGTAAAAAAACGATCTCACCCGAGCCTTCTCTGAGATACAAAGTGGGAACCCCTCGGGTCGGACTAGCACAGCTCTGGCTCTGCCTACGCCACCGAGGCTACGGCATCCCTAAAAATGCTAAGTCCTCAACTTTCATCACAAAGTCTAATATTAACATGGGCACTCGGCCAAGACTTATTGTTCACAGGACGACAGAGGACTTCACGTCACAAGCTCACTCCGCCGTGGGAAGGACCGTTCATCGTCGCCGAGGTGCTACGCCCTGGCACATACAAACTCGCGAACGAGAAGGGCGAGGTCTACAGCACCGCTTGGAACATCGAACAGCTACGTCGCTTCTATCCTTAAGATTCCAAGCATTGTACTATTTTGAAAATCTTGAAATCGATGAAAAGACCCGACTTCTACTCTTTTTACATGATTTTAGATTTTTAATCCGAGCCTACACTCAGGAATGAAATGACCCTTCATTTCACCGCGCAGTCAAAGCGAGGCTCGGCCTAACCTACGGAAAGGCCGACCCCCCCTCGGGGGCTAGGACGGGGGAACCCCCGGACTCTCCCGAGGTTCAACAATTTTGGGAACGCAAAAAATTTCAAAATTCGTCGAATTCGTTCCTCCCTAAAACACGCTTCTTTCCAGAAATCAAGCATGAACTTATAGAATTCGAAGAATGAGGGAAGCCTCAGAGGACAGAGCCGGTCGAGTCAGAGACCGCTTATGCTCCAGGGCCACAGCATCTTCCCTCGCCACTCCGTGTTCGAAGGCTAACCCGCACTCGGAAGAAAACCTATAAGATCTACGCTCGGCCAAGGGAGGAAGCTCGGGAGGAAACACCTAAGCTTATTTTCTAAGGATTCTTTCTGCCAAAACTCCTAGGACATCGGCTGCGTCTATGCCACTAAAGCTACGACACCCGAAAAGCGTCCCCCGAGGCTCGATGGCCCGGGCACAGGATCGGCAAGAAAAAATGCCTAAGGAAAAAAGCACGAAACAAAACGAAACAAACATTCAGCAAATATTTACATAAATGTTGAGGCCACAAAGGGCCATATTGTTTGTTTCCTTTCAAACCACTCACGAAAGGTCACTTTCTACATGGGCACTGTGGCCCGCTCCTTCTTCACGGCAGGTTCAAAGGAGGGAGCTCGACCTCGGCTTGGAAGAGGCCCGCCAGCGCTTCTCCTGGCTCCTTTATCGAATCCTCCAGCGCCAGGAGCTCGCCGTCGTCGGCTTCAAGGAAGCCCTCGGTGACAGGGCCGGCGTCAAAATTCCCGTAGTGGGACTTCACGACCGCTTGTGTCTTTTGGACACCCGTCAGAAGGGCCTCCTTGACGCGGCCGCTCATGCTGTCGTGGAGTGCCTCCAGTCGGCTCCGGAGTGACATCCCGGAAGGTTCTCCACCGGTGCCGACGGAGTCACACAGCGCCCGCGCGACCTTCTGCAGGTCCATGTGTTCGGCCACCTCGCCATCGTAAGACCCCTGCAGAACTGACGAAACAGGCGACGAAGGTAAGAAAGCAAACGGTCGAGCGAGCGAATGGCTAGGGTAGAAAGAAAAAACCGTAAGTTTTTCTTATAAAATCCGCCGGCGGATCGTGGGTGGATGCGGAGAATCCGCCGCATTAACTGCACGGGGCCCGCCACGATCCCCACGCCGCCGCCATCGCCGCACACGCAAACCGCCTCGACTGAGCCGAACCGTCGCGTCCATCAGGCGTCGCGCCTTAAAAGGTGAGCCGAATCATTACAACCGCGCACCTCGATTCCACCTACATTTTCTCCTTCCCAACGAAGGAACCCCGGGCTCGGGCGCCCGTTACGTTCCCAGGGGATCGAAGACTGGCCCTCCGTGGCTCAAACAGTCGCCCCAGGGAAACCGAGTTAGGGACAGCTAGTGGATGAGTCACGAAAACGGCCAGTATCCCGACGCCCGGTGAAAGGTCCTAAATGGCTAGAGGGGGGTGAATAGCCTATAAAAATCTACAAACAACACTTAACAAGCCGATTAGTAACAATAGCAAGCTTTGCAAAACACTAGCTCTAAACTATGCTATGCAAGCCACCTAGACAAGTATACTACACTATGATCACTAGTTCACACTCAAAGGCTATGTCACTACTATACACTACTCCTAAGTGAGCAACTAACTAACAAGCTACACACGAGAGTAAGTACACAAAAGTAAAGAGAGAAGGTGATTTCAATACCCCCGGTGTAGAGAAGATATGAAGTCCAATATAACCAATCAATCAAATATAAGGGAAATCCTCGGTAGAGAGATGACACAAGATTTTTTACCGAGGTTCACTTGCTTGCCGGCAAGCTAGTCCTCGTTGTAGCGATACACCCTCTTGGAGGTTCACGCGCTAATTGGCATCACACGCCAAACCCTTCTCAAGGGTGCCGCTCAACCAACACAAGATGGGGATCCACCAAGCTACGAGCAATCCACTAAAGATGCCTTTCGCGATCTCCCGCGGGGATAGGCTCAAGAACCCCTCACAACTTCACCTATCGGAGGCGGAGACAATCACCAACACCCCTCAACGATCCTCGCAGCTCCAAGCCGTCTAGGAGTCGGCAAACTCCAAGAGTAACAAGAGAAACCGCTGCGAATCACCACTACCAAGTGCCTCTAGATGATCTCTATCAATGCAATGCACTTGATGCTCTCCAAACTCACCAAATGATGATCACAATCAAGTAGGATGAGTGAGAGTGGAGTGGCAAGGCTCACAAATATGCTATGATGTTCAGGAGTGCCAAGAGATCCTCCCCAAACCGGCCAAGTCGCTATTTATAAGCCACACACAAAGAACTAGCCGTTTAGACTTCACTGCGTACCGTCGGACTGTCCGACGGCCAGACCGTCAGACTAATCAGCACGGTCCGACGCTCCGGATAAACGCCACGTGTCACTAGCCGTTTGAAGTCGAACGTTGGATCACAACGGCTAACTTCCCGCGCTATACGAACCGTCAGACTGTATAATCGTTGGACTAAAACAAATGGTCCGACGCCCTCAGCTGACACCGTCGGACTCAGCGGGACGAAGCCGTCGGACTAACGATCGCGGCCGTCCGACGTTTCCAGAGAGCTCCTCGAGCCCTGAAAACCGTCGGACGTTGGTCCGACGCTCACCGTCGGACTAACGCCGAGAGTCCGACGCTCACCTGCTCTCCACGTGTCACCTCTTCGTCGCTCTGCACCGTCGGACGCTTCGGACAATAGTCTGACGCTCCGAAACTGAGCGTCCGACGCTCTCAGCAGTGTTAGCCGTCGGACTGAGGCTAATGGTCCGACGCTCTGTGACCAAACCCTCTCTAACCCTCAAACTTCACCCCGTTTCTTAAGTCACTAACACTCCAAAGTGTCTCTCACTTAGGTGCACGTGTGTTAGCCTTTTTCAAAGAGTTTTCCACGGGTCAAGTTAGTGTCACTAGCATCTATATGCATATGCAATGATCATGAACACCTAGTGGCACTTGATAACCGTATTTCATCAACGATTTCGCCCCTCTTGATAGTACGACTATCTATCCTAAATGTGATCACTCCCTCTATGGAGTCTTGATCACCAAAACCAAAAGAGCTCCTATTGGTTATACCTTTGCCTTGAGCTCCCGGTTTCTTATCAACTTCCTTCTCATCTCTTGATGGACCTTGTGGACACCTATGATGATGGACTTATACCATTTGCATGGATGCCGTCAATAGGGCTTTCTCCTTTGTTGATGGACTTACACCATTTTCATAGACGCCGTCATTGCCCTTCACTTGTGACCTCCACCGACCCGGTCCTTTGCTCCATCTTGCCATTTGCTAATCAATTCTCATGAAACACTTAGAGCAATCGTTAGCAAACTAGTTTCATCAATTACCCAAAACCAAACATGGGCTTTCACCCGGAACGTCACAAGGGACATCCCATGCTGTGTCCAAGTCCCAGTAGCGAGTCGGTTACGTGGAATCCCTCCGTGGGAGGCATCATGCCTTCGGGACCCATCGAAGGGACCCGACATCCGCTAACTGACCCTCGGAAAATAATTGGAGTGTGCTCAGGCCACTAGCCGACCCTTAACGAACGGGGCACGGACCTCCACTTGGACCAACCCGTTTGTAGCTCACCGGAAGTGCCGACTCGTGCCCCAGCGGGGAAGTCGAGCAGGACCAAACCTTCCTCTTCCGAAAAAAGAGCATGAAGGCCGAATTAAAAAAGACAGGGAAAGACCCGACCGATCTTCGATACGAAACGGAGACTCGGGAACTTGCCCTGCACCTTGGAAAGACCACTGAACGACCTCCCAACACGATGGGAGGCTTGGGGGCTCCGCTTCCAAGGAAACAACCCACCTAAATAAATCGAAAAACACCCGAGGACTAACAAACACGATTCTAAGCCTTTGAAGGGATATATCATCCCTCCAAAACCTCGGGGGCTACACCCGGCGGGTGCGCTCGCGCGCACCCACCAGAAAAAACAACCCATACTTTATCTTTTTTGACAGGAAGAACCAGCGTTAACCTGTGGAGGAGTGCCTTCACTCCGCCACAGGCTCGGGGGCGACTGTCGGGTACCAAAGTTAGGGGTATCCAACTTCGATGCAAAAACGCTCATTCCCAACATGGCCTGGCCCAAGTGAAGCCAGTGGGAGCCCACGAAGGCCGCGCCCGAAGCCCACGAAGGCCGCGTCTACAGAGGCTCACGACGTCATTGTATCAATGATAGCCAACCCTCGGGAGAGCGGCACCCTCGGCGCCAATTCTCCGATTCGCCCGAGCCTCCCAAGGAGAGCTCGGGAGAGCGGCACCCTCGGCGCCCAATTTTCCGATTCGCCCGAACCTCCCCAGGAGAGCTCGGGAGAGCGGCACCCTCGGCGCCCGAATCTCCGATTCGCCCGAGCCTCCCCAGGAGAGCTCGGGAGAGCGGCGCTCTCGGCGCCCATTCTCCGATTCGCCCGAGCTTCCCCATCCCCCTCGAGCGCAGTCTCACAAAGGCATCCAAGGCACCGGTGATGTCAACAGAGCAATCTTGGGCCACAAGAGACCTCCCTGACCACTTTACAGGCACTGTCCCGTCAGACGAGATTCTCGACGCAACTGTGCTTCGCGCGCCCCTGACGGCCATACCATCTGTCAGGATAGGATTTGATAGGCCCACTACGGCCATCCTCTCCACGGTATGGTCTACGGTGCGCCGCCCTATTTTCCGCCGGGGTCTATTAACTCCGACTGCGACAGTCTGAGCGCCTGACGGGGGGCTACGTAAGAACGGAAAAGACGCCTACTGCACTGTCCACTCGAAAGGACGCACGCGCCTTCCATCTGGGCCCACCTAACCCTCGGGAAGTGCTGTTCAAAGGCCGGAAATATGACCAGGGGAGATATCCCCTGCTCCATCCCATCACGCCTTCAGGAGTCCCGAGCCTCGGGAGACAACGCCCCGAGGTGACTCACCCTCTTGTCACATCATGCGGAAGGATAGCCGATAGGTGTGACCCTACGGCACGCCGTAATCCGACGACTGTTGCCGCCTTGGAACTCACCAAGATCATGCGAACCACGACGGCCATATCCTGGAGACACGAAGAAAAGACCGTAGCTGACGACATGGCATAATCCGACGACTGTTCCCGCCTTGGAACTCACCAAGATCGTGCGAACCACGACGGCCATACCCCGGAGACGCGGAGAAAAGACGGTAGCTGACCATAGTCAAACGGGGAACAGCAACTCGTCGCTGTAACATACGTAGCATTGTAAAGCGCTGCCCATGCCTCTCCTTTGCGGCTATAAAAGGGAGAGCAGATGTCAGCTTTAGGGACGAAGTTCTAAGTTCTCACCACACCTACACACCCACAGCAAATGACTTGTAAACACTTAGACACTCACAAGAGACCTGGGAACGCTTCCCTCTCTCGCCTAGCTTGTAACCCCCTACTACGAGCACCCAGGTTCAAGGCAACACGATTCTCCTCTCCACTGGACGTAGGGCTTGCTTGGCCTGAACCAGTATAATCCCTGTGTTCCACCTTGCACACCATCCGTAGCCTCAACCGCAAAACACATATTTACTAGCCGGTGTTAGCCCCGCTAAAACTAGTGTAGGGTCGAGATGGCGGACTAGAGGGGGGTGAATAGTCCTTTATAACAACTAATCGCAGCGGAATAAAACCTAATCGGTTCTAGCGACAATTCACCCCTCTAACTGAGACTCTAAACACCTTGCCAAAGATCCTAGCGAGAAGCAAAGGTGCAAGTCTAGCTTGAGCTTCCCTAAACCGTTCTAACGTAAGATCACACAAACCTAAGCACTAGTACTTTAAGCACCGGGGAAACTCCTATTAACTAGCAAGAAAAAACGCACTAAGCACCTAAGCTCACTACTTGCTCAATGACAAGGATACACAATCCAAATCAAAGAGCGCAACTCACTTTAGCTACACAAACTAAGTGAGAACTACTTCTAAGCTACACAAGCTAAGAAGGTGAGTGGCAAGCTACACAAGCTAACCGGTCTCACAAGAGCAACTACAACTACACAAATAAAGTAATGCACAATATAAATAACTTGTGTAGAAGGGTGCAAACCACCGCGAAGGATGGGAAGATGTTGACGCGGTGATTTATTTCCCGGAGGTTCACTTGTCGCCACAAGCTACGTCCTCCGTTGAGACAAGCTCCAAGGTTGCCGCCGATCCTCTTGCTAGTGGTGACCCGCAAGTCACACTCTCCCACGTGGAGTGCTTACCACAAGCTCTAGCACTTGACTCGGCCGGACCACTTGTCGCTCTTCACGTCTCGCTCTACTAGCGATGCTCTTTGCGATCTCCCGCGGGGTGAGCTCCAACCCCTCACAAAGCTTCTTCGGAGCTAAGCACAATCTTCTTGCTTGCTTCACGGAGCCACAAGCCACCAAGCCGTCTAGGAGGTGGCAACCTCCAAGAGTAACAAGCACCACCGGCTTGCAACACGATCACCTAGTGCCACTCGATGTAATCTCACAATGCAACGCACTAGAATCACTCACTATCAATCAATCGGATGTGCACTAAGCAAGTGAGTGAGTGGGAGGGCTTCCAAGCACACCTACACAAGCCACACAGGCCCAAGGGTGCTCAGCTGGTCGGCCAAGGCGGCCAAGTGCTTGGATTTATAGCCCTCAAGCGAATAGAGCCGTTGCCCTCTCAAACCGGCCGTCGGACTGAGCGTCGGACGCTCAGCCGCGCCACTGTCGGACCAATGTCCACGGTCCGACGCTCCGGATAGCCGCCACGTGTCACTAGCCTTTTGAAGTCAAACGTTGGATCACAATGGCTAACTTCCCGTGCTTCAGCTCACCGTCGGATGGAACACCGTCGGACCAACGAACTCCACGGTCCGACGCTTCCAGAGAGCTCCCCGAGGGCTGAAAACCGTCGGACGGTCGTCCGACGCTCGCCGTCGGACTAAACCCAAGAGTCTGACGCTCTCAGAGCTCGCCACGTGTCAGCTCTCGCACGATCTGCACCGTCGGACGCTCGGACAAAAAGTCCGACGCCCACAAACTTCAGCGTCCGACGCTCACAGGCCAAACACCGTCGGACGCACGAGGATGGTCCGACGCTGTCACTGCAGACAGCGTCCGACGCTCGCACCACAGCACAGAAGACAAGGGTAGGCCGTCAGACCGAACCCATGGTCCGACGCCCCCTGGCCTTAGCGTCCGACGCTCTTGTAACTTCGCCGAAAACCTCCGAATCCTGCCTCGCAAGCTCGGCAGGAGGAAGAGAGAGAACCACACCCTCTCTACCTCACAACACCACCTCCAAACACTTTCACCTTTGCAAAAGTGCTAACACCAACAAGTGTACACCTCATGTGCATGTGTGTTAGCTTTTCACAAACATTTTTCAAAGGATTTTTCACTCTTTTCACCACGCCACTCGATCCTAGCAACGTATGCAAGTTAGATCACTCAAGTGGCACTAGATGACCGATATGCAAACAAGTTTGCCCCTCTTGATAGTACGGCCATCTATCCTAAATCCGGTCAAGCACTTCTCTACTCAACCTTAGACCGGTGAAATGGAAATGCCCTAGGTTATACCTTTGCCTTGCGCTTTCCATTTCGATCACCGTCTTCATCACCGTCTCCGACACCATCGATGCCGGTGCAACACATGCACCAACACCTCATGAGTGATATGATCCACTTCATATCATCACGTGGCTTTTGGTTCATCGATCCTTGACTTGCTTGCTCTTCACCGTTGCGTTGGTCCATCGGCGCCAAGCCATCACCCGACTTGCCCTTCACACTTGCAACCGGTCCATCGACGCGAAGCCTTGTCTTGATCTTCTTCACCTAGCCACATGACTCCATGTCATGTCTCATGTGTTTAGCTCCTTCATACCATATGTGTGAGCTAAGCATCATCTCCAAGCCATTTTCACCTCCATGGCCTAGATGCTCACACACATGTACCTGTGGACTAATCACCTGTGTAATCAACACTTAAACACATATTAGTCCACTTAAGTTGTCACTCAATTACCAAAACCAAACAAGGACCTTTCAACTAGCACCGACACTATGCTATGTCTACCTATGCATTCAATAAGTGATCATGTTTATGCCAAAGCTAGATGCATTCGTCCTGCCCTTCTACGGAAAATTATAAATACGACACCCCTGAATACTCACGGGTCGAAATGCTACAATGATAGTTCCGTGGGCTTGCCGATTTATCTATACTGAGCTATCATGAATGGCATACCTAAGTACCATTATCTAAGGACTGTAATTCTTGTTGCACCCCAAGGCGTCGTGCTTCAGTTTTGCATATCGTAAGTAATGATGGTTGGGAAGGCCAATCAGGCACTTCTAACTGTTATTATCAGACTGCATTATCTTGGCCGGCGCCAGTTAAGGGCCAAGAGTTACCTTTCTGAAGTAATGGTGGTTAGGGATGTCAACACACGTTTCTAGTATCGTTGATAGAGATGGACTTTTAGTCTATCTTTAGTAATGACGCTAAGAAACGTCAACACTTATATCTCAATAAAAGCGACATAAAACAAAGTGAGTTCCTTGTGCTCCTTGATCTTGTGCTCCTTGTGCGCCGTGGGAGAGCTAGGTGCACTGCTTCTATTGCACTGTTTATAGGTCCGTGCGTGCACCGGGAGCACAAGATCAAGCAAGAACGTTTCTTGAATGGACTTGGGATACCGGTCTTCAAGCGTTTTCTAAAATCATGCTCCATATAGTGGTGCCTAGGTTGGAAAACATAGAACTTAATTTTAGAAGAAGAAAATTTGAATCTAGTTTTGTATTTTTCTAAGCTAAACCAAAATCTTAAGGTTGATTTTAATTTTAGAATTCTTAATTGCATTTTTTTCAAAATTATGTTTTAAAATATTTTAATTTTTTTTAATAAAGTTACCTTCCTAAACTTACAAGGTAGTCCGTTTTATATGTACCATGACTAACTTTTATGGAAGATTTCTGATATGACAGCCACGTTGACTAAAATTGTTCTCAAAACAAATTTGTATCTGATGGTTCGAGGGTTCAAAAATCTGACATTCTAATTTTTCACCTGATATTCCAACTAGGAGAGGCAAGCGAGACTAGGAACAGTTTAGGAGAGCTCTAGCTTCATTTTAAAAGATTAGTTTGGGAGAGTTCTAGGCTTCTAGCTTCAGCTTCTCCAAAGAGAAGCACTTTCAACCAGCCAAAAATTTAAGATGTTATGATTTAGTTGGGTAATCAAAGGAGAATCACTTCTTTATTTATGCTAGGAGCTGGAAGTCAAAAAAATTCTTTATTTTACCATGCTTCTTAGTTATATTCGGGTAGAAATAAGCAAAGAATCAAATTTTTTCTCTCTCTCTCCGAGAATCAAGGAGTGGGGGCTCTTCCGAGCAAGACATTTTTTTTTTTTTGGTAGGCCGAGCAAGACAATTGAGTGAGCCAGAAATCCTCCTGCCACAACCTACAAACAGGAAATCCTACTGTAACGGGCCTATCCAGATCACAGCCCACCAACGCTCGTTCTCGGCCCAGACTGCCCAGTCGCGGCCTCCGGTTCAAATACACCATGACAGCGCGGGCCCACAGACCGAGGCTACTGCTGCACTTCTGTTTTGTGTTCTTGTGCGCCGGTGCCCGTCCCACTGTCCGCCCACTACTGCAGATAACACAGCGGAAGGCGGAAGCCGATGGCCGCCGTGGCAAGCCCCGCCCTCCGGGTCCGCCCGAGGGCCGCGTCTACGTCGGCGCCCTCTTCCTCCGCCCCTCCTCGCGGCTCCTTCTCTCACTCCTGTTTCAAGGCAATTCCTCCCCTTCCCCTCCGTATACGCTTGTTTAGAGCATAATATTTTGTGGCTAGGAATTTGGTAGGGTTTTGTTTACTTGATTAGTTGATTTTTCCCAATCCCTGTTCCCTATACACATGATCTAGCTGAATGGAAGACTCGAATCTCTCTTGGTGCGGTGGCCATGTGCCAATGGGTTCGTCATGAAAGTTCAGAGAGAGATAACAATATAACATTCAGAATTTGCTTGTACAGCAGTAACTTAGGTGTCTTTTTAATCATAGAAGAATAGGCATCCAAATTCCCCCTCGAGGACTTAAACTTGGCTGGCCTAGGCTCAGAATTTTCTTTACATGCCCCGGGTCACAAGTGCCTCAGTGTAGTTCTGCACGATATTAGCTCGTAGAGATGCTTACAAGTGTTTGATTTTGTTATATTGACTTATATATATCTCAGGTTGCGAGTCCATTCCCAATTCAGAGAGTCAGTGGAAGCACGATGCAGCATTTATGTACTCTAAAAGGTAAAGTACTTTGCATTCTCCATCTTCTTTTCAGAAGAACTTTGTGAGTTAGAGTAGCACTATGTGCTGATCTTTTACTACGCGCTAGCAGGTCAAGTTTTAAGCAGCATCCACGACCACGATGGACGGTTTCATATCAAGAGGGCGATATGCTTCGCTGCTACTGACAAGCAGGAGCCAGTCGTTTCACTTACCACAGACGTGCCGGTTTTGCAAGAGACAGAAAGTGGTACTAAAGTTACCCCTGCATCTGAGTACTCCTACTTCGCTGGTGGAGGTGCTGGAAAACCAGGATTTATCTCCTTTCATGGAAGCAGCTTCCAAAAGACAAGAGCGGAGAGCGTGCCACATCCTGGCAAGGAAGCATCTCGATTAGTTTGGTTTATTGGCCCTACGATCCTTGTGTCTTTCTTGGTACTTCCATCTCTTTACTTGCGCAAAGTACTCTCAGCTGTGTTTGAAGATTCCTTGTTGACAGGTATGGTTTCTTTGATAGATTCAGGAATGTGGTGTCTTCTTTCTAGATTATGGACGATTCATAATGATTATAGCTTCTCATTCATGTATTCATAAATTTCAGACTTCCATCAGTAAACTTAGATGACGTTTACCTTATTCTCTTTTTAGCGTTTACCACAATAACATATCCTGTCATCTTTCACGTAATTCATTTTATTTTGTAGTTCATGTCTTTTCTAAAGAAGATCAGCAATATCCCTATCCATAGTCAACAAAAGGCAGTACCTGATGGATTTTGTTTTTCTTGTTTGCAGATTTTCTTATACTATTCTTTACCGAGGCTTTGTTTTACGGAGGAGTTGCAATTTTTGTCTTCTTGATTGATAAAGTCTGGAGGCCTTTGCAGCAAGTAGCACCGAAGAGTTACATTTGGTCCAAATCCAGATTCTTTCGTATTTCCTCAGTAACAACAATGGTTCTGAGCTTAATAATACCTCTTTTAACAATGGGCATGGTGTGGCCCTGGACTGGACCAGCAGCATCAGCGACTCTTGCCCCTTATTTGGTTGGACTTGTTGTACAGTTTGCATTCGAACAGTATGCACGGCATCGGAAGTCACCTTCTTGGCCGGTGATTCCTATTATCTTCAAGGTAATTTTGTTCTTAAATTTGTATGATTTTCACCATTTGGCTGGTGCTTACCAACTACTCAAGTTCAAATGTGTGGAAAGCATAGATCCTTTTATAGTTTTATTCCACCTCTTTAGTTTCTGATCTGATCAATCATACCTGATACTTGGGATCTGGGACTTGAGATTATCAAGTAATCCTGGACTTGGGTGGAAGCATTTTGAAGAATCTATGGGCAACAACTAAGTCTGGGAAATGTGAAAGCAAATAATCCAGTGAAATAGTCTAGTAAATAAGTTTCTGATATGTTTATTTCTACAAATTAGGACCAAATGGTGTTCTCTTGTTTGTCCTTAAGGATATGCTGGACCCACAAAGATTAAAAAAAATGATTGCTTATGGGAAACAATTCGATGATCAGCCAGTATATTGTTTTGTTGATGTAAAAGCTTGTATCCTGATAGAGGATTTAAAGACAAAAAAGAAACTTGAGAATGACATATCCGGATTCCTTTCAGCTGTCAGTACTCTGCAGATTTGCTTTGTTAACATTGTTTCTCCCATCTATGTGCATACTGTTAGAAGTGTGTAGAATATGCCCGACAAGTCTCTATTCCTTTGGAGTTCTGGTATACATATAGTATGTACAAGAGACCAACTTGGGCCATGGGCCTCATGGGCTAAATAGAGTATTCAAAGTTCAAAAAGGTGGCGCCTAGGCTCGACTAGGCTCTAGTCAGAGGGTGTCCGCCTCGCCTATGGGGGTAGGCGGACCCCTAGGCGGCGGCTGGGGCTGGAGGAGCGCCTGGCGGAGGTCGCCTGTGGGGAGGAGGAGCCACGGGTGGCGGTGAGCGCTTGCGCTGGGCTTGTGCGGGCGGGGAGGGCACGGGCGGCAGCGGGCAGCGATGGGCGTTCGCGCAGGCGCAGGCGGCGGTGTGGTGGGAGGAGGAGGCAGGGGAGAGGATAAGGCGGGGAGGTGGGATGTTGAATAGTTGGGCTGCTTTGATGGGCTTCCTTTTCGACTTAAGGCCCACTGGTCCTCTATTTTTCTTTTCTTGACGTATTTATGATGTATATGACACGGTATATGTCCGCATATTGCACCGCCTAGAAAAACGCCTTGAAACGCCTAGTCCCGCCTAGGCTCTAGGCGGTAGAGACCGCCTAGCGCCTTCTTGAACTATGAGAGTATTACATACTACATTTGACACCCCCCTCAAAATGTTTTCAAGGATGATTTATTGATGTAAATGGACTGTCTAAACAATGATCTTTAGTCGCTGCTCCCCATGATTGACCACAGTTTGGTGCATGACTGAAACTGAAAAATGTCTGAATACTTATGTAGAAACTAGGGTCAGGTAACTTGCAGTCATCATTTCCTGGTTTCTTGGGAACCATTGCTGGCTTCCCTACTCTGCTCTTGTTCATTTTAATTTTTTACCAATCAAGCAACTGCATATTTATGTTATTCTATGAATAATAGATATAAGCACTAAAATGTTACATGATGCTCTCAGCTCCACCGAAATGCTTCAATTAGTTCTCATCATGTGATTTTGCCCTCCTTCCAGGTATACAGACTTCACCAATTGAACAGGGCAGCTCAGCTGGTGACGGCACTCACATTTTCTGTCAGAGGAACAGAGACAACAAACCAAACTCTGGCTATCATGAACTCATTAGGAGCATTACTGACTGTTCTACAAATTCTTGGCGTTATTTGTGTTTGGTCTCTCTCAAGCTTTCTGATGAGGTTTCTTCCCTCTTCAGACATTCCAGATCCCTGACTCCTAGAAGCTTTGGTAGGACATTGGAATGTGGGCATAGCTTCCCATTGTAAATTGGTAATTGGTTACATGGAACCAATTCACATGTCTGCAAGGTTTAGCATTTCTTTAGGGATTCTTGATGCGATCTTCGGCTGATTAATTGGAGAGAAATTGGCACTGGAATCAAATAAACAGCAAATAAAAGGTCTGAGGCATGTGTTTCCATGCTGATCTTGTGGATCAAATTCTGAGTTTGCAAGTGGATCAGTTTTGTAAGAAGGTACGCGAGATTTAGTTAAATTTAATGCTCCACAAGGCCCTTGTAGAGCACAATACAACTCACAAGCTGATGGCAATCCTGTATATCATTGCCAATTGGTCAGACCCTGCTGATGCTAGGAGATGTGGAGCTGGATCCAGATGATTCAAACTTCTCTGTCCATTTTCCTTCAGAAAACATATTTCATGTGTGCTACTGAATTCAGTTTCCGGTTAATTGGGTGCAGCATTCACTTTTTTGGTGCTTTTGACCAGTATAATGTCTTCAGTCCGTACATACTCGAGAGGAAGTTCTTGGAGGACTTGCAGCATGTGGCGACATATAAGAACGGAATCTTCTGCGAATATACTTTTAAGATATTTGATGTCGTTCTGTTCGTTACATGTGTGAAGCAGCAAGCAATTTCTAAAATCATGCATTTCAATTATGTCAATCAACTGTGTGCATCAGATTTCTCCTTGCAGGGCATCTTCAGTTCGAGGAGATTGATTTTTATCCGCCAATCCCTTTGGTGTAGGGATTAACCAAACATGCACGCAAGATTACGAGCCATTTCCATCCCAGTCTCTGTCAAGGTGTCATCTTCAGACATGAAACTTCAATCCTATCTCTTGCTTTATGTAATCATCTATTAGAAAGAGCATGTTTATTTTTCTTAAAGAACGAAACCGGAACGTTCTCAAGCGTGCAGCTTCTAGTTCACATTCCCTGTAGCAGTTTTACTTCTGCTAAAAGTCTGCTCTTTTTTCTCAATGGATTCTTCTGCTAAAAGCATTTAGTTTCTCGATGCGACAACATCAATCCTTTTTTATGGACGGAGGGAGTATTTCATTTCAACTCTGTCCATAATGCATTTCGCACGGGCATCATTTCGTCATAGAACACCTTTCAGTTATAGATCCTTGACCTTGAGCACGCCACATAAACCATGATAAACTCAGCAGATCCAAAAGACGACCTTCTATTCGACTAACAGAGCAGAACCCAGACATCAAAAAGCTACAGAGCACGGGAAAAAGGGGAGGACTTCAAAAGCTACAGAGCACGGGAAAAAGGGGAAGCGGCCAGACGGGGTAGAAAACCAAATGATGTGCGCCCGTTTCACTGAGGATTGGAGGCAGATGAACTCCAAGCCCCAAGCAGAGTGAACCGGGCGCTTCGCCACTAATGTTCAACACACGTAGCCCATCCTTATGTGCAAAAGGTGGCCGGGCTGCCCAAACGAGATTCGTCGCAGCCGGATTGGAAGTTTTTGCACCAGCTACACGAATGTTCCAAAGAAAAGAAAACAGTCCCAAGGAGAAAAAAAAAAAAATGAAGCACAAGCCACCACATGAAGAAACCATTGAGAAAACAGAGAAGACTGCAAGAAAGCACAACTTCACTCGGACACACTGCAAAAGAACAAGAGATCAAAGTGAAACCCTACTCCTATAGTAGCTATACCAAGAACGGCGCCCTGAAGGTATGGATGAAACCCTGAGCTTGCCCTGCATTTTATAGGGAGGCTACCCTGCACCCGGCGCCGCCAATCTTCTCTTTGTGGTAATGGTTTGCTCTCAGGATTTGATGCTAGGGTTTCGGGTGGGCAAGTGGGCAACCCGGGCAGCGGGCAGTGCCCCCCAAATTGGCATTAAATTATGAATTCATGTCTGTATCTGGTCTGGCGCGATAGTTATTTTCTTCCGAGAAAAATCTCAGCAACTCGGCTCTTGCCAGTTGCCACCAGCCACCTTGTGGGGCCCTACTGTAGTAAATTATTACTACTATCAAAGAAATACAAACAAGTTTTTCGAGAAGTGAAAGAATTTTTATATTTCATTATCTTTAAAGAATTTATTATAAGAAAAAGTATCAGATCTCGGTGTGTTTTCATATCCGACACATCCATTTTTAGGTCTCTATAATTTGAGTAGACAGACTTGCCCTTCTACAACTCCAATGACCAAATACGCAAGCCAAGGACAGTAGGATTCAATGTATTTGATTTATTTAAGCTTAAAACAAGTTCAGTTAATGAATTCAATAAAATAGATAGCTTATTACTATTTGTGCAAGAATTATGCAATAAATCATGTGTCCTGTTGCAATGTATGAACGTTTTTTTTTTGCTATATAAATAACCAAAATTTGTATCTTATTTTTGTTTCGTCTTCACCTAAGTATCACGTCTAGCGCCAAAAAAAATACTAAGACAATTCAATACGTATTATACATATTTAATATGTGAATTAAGCTTATAGCTCGTGATGATACGAATTAAAATAGCTTTGCATCTAAGAATAACACCGAGTTTTTATAGCTTTGCAAGGTACGGGCGCGTGTGCTAGTAAAAAAAAAAAACACGAAAGCCCAAAACCAAGCACACCCTAGACGAGTTGCGCCCCCTTCTCCACCCGTCGAGTGCCACGGCCTCGCCGTTGCAGACCTGCCGCCCTCGCGAGATCCGGTCACGAGGAGCGCCCGAGCTCAGGCGCTGCTTCCGCCTCTCCCTCTTCCTTGGCGCGAGGCCCCGCGCCCGCGCCTCAGGAGTGCCCCGTACGCCGGCTTCTGTCTGGTAGCTGGGTTCCCTGAAGCCAGCCATGGCGACGGGCCTCGCCGTCGCAGCAACCGATCCCATTCGCTCCTTCCTCTCGTCCGCCGCCGCCTCCGTCGACCTGCCCGCCGATCTTCGGGACCTCGCCTCCGACCTCACATCGAACACCGCCGTGTCCTACCGCTCTCTGCGCACCATCTGGTGCGCCACCTCGCCGGACACCCGCCCGCGGCTCCGCGACCTCCTCCAGGGCGCCGACTTCGTGCTGCCCAGCCCTAAACCTCGGGAGAAGGTTCTTTCTCTCAGTCCTTGGTGGCACTGTCTGTCCCGGTCTGTGCGGACGGGCAAATAGGTGGGTTTTGATTCTGATTCAGCTTGGTCTGTCATGCGGTTGGTTTGCAGAGCGATGAGCTCAAGGCGAGACTGGAGAAGCTTCGCGAGATACAGGAGAGGAAGGAGTACGCTGAGCTTGTCAGGGACGTTGCGCCGCCCAGCAAGGACGACGCTCCTGAGCCCTTCTCATCCTACAAGGATCAGATAGGATTCGGTACCTACCCAACCGCCCTGTTTTCAAATTGCTCTATGCAATCTTCCTGTGGCTTGTTTCATGGAGTACACTTATTCCATAGGGGCTGTTTGGATCCTTTCATTTGTAGGAATTGAAATCTAGTTAATAACTTAGCTATTTTACTTGGAAAGTAACATTCCACCACTTTTTAAAGTTCACATATTAGCCTACCTCAAATTCATAGAATGGGAGATGGAATTTGATTCTATAGATCACCATGCTATATTTCTACTTTGCAATTTATAGCCACGCTCTTTAACTCACTCTCACATGATAAAAATACAACACATAAGTATCATTTTCGTATAGCCAACAATAATATTCGAATATAATCTATATACAACCATATTAAGTTAATTAATATGTGTGTAAATTACGATTCTTAAAATAAATTCAATTCCAAGGATCCAAACGGGGCGTGAGTAAAAAGAATATGGGATGGAATATAGGACGGCGCCTGTGTGTGTGTTTCAACAGAATTGGAGCTTTCCTGGGCTCAGACTTTGGATTTGAAAAACTACCTCGAGGGCTCATGTATAAGCGTGATTGCCAATAGAAGAATTCTTCTTTCCCGAATTAGATACTTTAAAGTTGATGCGGTCTGTGTTTTGCACAAAGGTATTTTGGTTATGTACTGTATAAAAGTTAGAGGCCGAAGCTTGATGGATCTATTTTAATTTGTGCACCATGTTACTTCTGTTTATTGTTGGCTTCGGTGTGTACTGTAATTCCTTTATCTTGTTTAGGGATCCAGGGAGTTTTCCCAAGGGAAAATAAACTCCTAAGTTTAAATTAGCGCTAGTGAAACTTGTAATCAAGTTTTCAGTAGTGAAATCATACAAATTTTTCTTCCCTAAAATGTACTACTCCCTCCGTTCCAAATTATAAGATGTTTTGGCATTTCTATATTCATAGGTCTTGTAATTTGGGACTGAGGGAGTACTACACAAACCTTGAATGCTCAATTAAGAATGATTGCTATAATACAAGAATTCTTCTTTTTTGATTTTAGAACCTTTAAATTCCCTTGTGTGGTAGTGTTAGTAAGCACTAGTGGGATCTAACATTTGTGTGCCTATCTGCGATGGTATTGGAGTTCTACAATAAATCCCTCATTTTATTTTTAACAATAGCTAGCAAAAATGGTTTAAGTTTTTTTTTCCTAACATGTGGAAATTAGGGGTTTATGATTCTTTAGAAATTCCCAAAAAATAAGTTAGAAACATGTATGCTGGATTTGAGTTTGAACTTGTTTTTGGTGCAACTAATCGAGCATTTTGGTTCTCTACAATGTAATTGACTGAGGCTGAACCACTAAAGCTTGTTGGATCTACTCTCATTTTTGCTCTTCCTTTATTTTCTTTCTAATTGTGGTTATGATTGGAAATTCCTTTAGCTTTGCTAATGGAACCCTAGGATGTTATGCAGAAAGGGACTTTTCAGTTAAACAGGTGCATGTGAAACTTGCAATCAAGTATCTAGGAACTTTAATAGACTATTGGTAAATAAAGGCCTACACAATTTGTACAATTTTGCATGACATTGGTAATGAAATCATACATATACGTTCTTGACTGAAATTTACTAATACACAAACCCATGGTGCACAATCAAATTGTGGAATTAGTTTGTCACTTCAAGTTAATACTGGCTTTTTCATCTAAATGCTTTGCATTTCTAGAATCACTCTTATCCAAAATCATCAGTCACTTTCATTAAAAGGGGTGATTTTCTATCTGATCCTTTGTTTTGGTTATAGATCCAATGTATCACCAATAATAAATCCATATGCCCTAAAATAGAGGCAAACTTTTCTATATGCAAAGTGATCGATAATGTTCTTTTTCCTATAAGTACATTTATATCCTCCTAGGATGCCATGCAGTCTATCTGAGCTTCGGCTGCTAGGATTTTCTTGTATGTCTTGTATGGTTTTCAATGTTCAATTGACCTCTTCTTTTTCAGGTCTGCATGTCGTGGTTATTATGTTCACAGGTTATTTGGTAGGATTTGCTATTTTCAAAGCTCTGTTCAACAATAGTGCTGTACTGGTAAGTTCATTGAGGACTGGCCACTTCTTGTAGGAGTGTAATATCTTGTACATTGAACTGGAAAGGCCAAATA
Source organism: Eremochloa ophiuroides (assembly GCA_038502445.1). NCBI lineage: Eukaryota > Viridiplantae > Streptophyta > Magnoliopsida > Poales > Poaceae > Eremochloa > Eremochloa ophiuroides. The sequence goes on from JAHLJS010000006.1 coordinate 63,347,246, forward strand.
ATTTTGCCTTCCTCTGTAGCTGTTAATTTGTTTGACATATCCTGGTAAGATTAAACCTCACAGAGTTAACCTTGTTGTGGTTTTTCAGAATGCTGCTGGAGGTATTTTAGGATTAGTTGGTGGCATGCTGGTGGAGACCATTCTCTTCATCATCAGATCATCCAGTAGAGAGTTGGCCTCTGTTCCAAGATCGAAGAAAGCTCAGTAGACGTTTGAAGTGCTATCGTCAGTTAGTGGTGGGAGCTATAAGAGGCCTTATCCTGTGGGGAAGTCTAGGGAGCATTTGTTTGGGTTTAAAAATGCAATTCATTGAATATATACAATTGATATCCAGTTTGAATTTGCATGAAAAAGGAATAGGGCAGAGGGATTTGATTTGACTATTTTTAGCTACCCTGAAGTTTGTATCTCACCCAATGATTGGCTCGATGATCATTGAAGAGCATGTAGCTACAGAAATGTAAAAAGTACATACAAGAGGATGGTATGCTTAAGTACCATTGAAGAGTATATTGGCTTAAAATTTTGCAGTGAAAAGTGAGTTGTTCACTGTGTTCGGCTGGCTGGTCCAGCCAGCACCAGCCAGCCATTCAGCAGTGTTTTTCTCTCATAACAATCAGCCAGCCAGCCGTACCGTATCAGCCAGCCGAACAGAGTGGTTATTTTTGCATGCGAGGTTTTGTTTGTGGTTAAGGATATGGTATCCTAAGATTTTTCTCAGACTTCTTTTTTATCATAGCATTGAGTAAATTGAAACGAAAAGTTTGTTGGTGTTTGCATGATTATTCATTTAGCTAGTTCTACATTTGTAGGATTGTAAAAAAAAATTACGAATTAAATCTGAGATACTAGATAAATATGACCATTATTTTTATTTGTACAATTTTTTTTTGAAGACAGGATAAACACGGAATTAATTTCTACCACCTCATGTCGTATCCTTGTGTTATTTATAAAGTAGATCTACCGTCTAAAAATCATTCATCCGTACACTGCTACCAAATCTCATCCAAAGGGGAGGGGAGGAGAATGTTACTCTGATGAGAGATGGCCAATGCTCAGACCAAGTCAAGAAGAGCACATCTTGCACTATGATCGATGGCGCGCCTAACAACTGATAGTTATTATAAGAACATATACAATAAGTGTCGGGTACCAAAGTTAGGGGTACCTAACTTCGATACAAAAACGCTCATTCCCAACATGGCCTGGCCCAAGTAAGACCAGTGAAAGCCCACGAAGGCCGCGTCTACAGAGGCCCAAACCTCCGATTCGCCCGAGCCTCCCCGGGAGAGCTCGGGAAAGCGGCACCCACGGCGCCCAAATCTCCGACTCGCCCGAGTCTCCTCGGGAGAGCTCGGGAGAGCGGTCCGATTCGCCCGAGCCTCCTCGGGAAAGCTCGGGCGAGCGGCCTCCTCGGCGCCCAAACCTCCGATTCGCCCGAGCCTCCTCGGGAGAGCGGCACCCACGGCGCCCAAATCTCCGACTCGCCCGAGTCTTCTCGGGAGAGCTCGGGAGAGCGGTCCGATTCGCCCGAGCCTCCTTGGGAGAGCTCGGGCAAGCGCCCTCCTCGGCGCCCAAACCTCCGATTCGCCCGAGCCTCCTCGGGAGAGCGGCACCCACGGCGCCCAAATCTCCGACTCGCCCGAGTCTCCTCGGGAGAGCGGCCCGAGCGCCCGAGCCTCCTCGGGAGAGCTCGGGACAGCGGCACCCACGGCGCCCAAAGCTCCGATTCGCCCGAGCCTCCTCGGGAGAGCTCGGGAGAGCGGCACCCACGGCGCCCAAATCTCCGACTCGCCCGAGTCTCCTCGGGAGAGCAGCATCCTCGGCGCCCAAACCTCCGATTCGCCCGAGCCTCCTCGGGAGAGCTCGGGAGAGCGGCATCCTCGGCGCCCAAATCTCCGATTCGCCCGAGCTTCCCTATCCCCCTCGAGCGCAATCTCGCAAGGCATCCAAGGCACAGGTGATGTCAGCGGAGCAATCTTGGACCACAAGAGATCTGTCTGACCACTTTACGAGCACTGTCCCGTCAGGCGAGACTCTCGACGCGACTGTGCTTCGCAGGCCCCTGACGGCCATACCACCTGTCAGGATTTTCCTGGCAGCGGATTTGATAGGCCCACTACGGCCGACCTCCACGGTATGGTCTACGGTGCACCGCCCTGTTTTCCGCCGGGATCTATCAACTTGGACTATGACAGTCCAAGCGCCTGACGACGGGCTACGCAAGAACGGGAAAGGCGCCTACTGCGCTGTCCACTCGAAAGGACGAGCACGCCTCCCATCCGGGCCCGCTAAACCCTCGGGAGATGCTGTTGGTAGGTGTGACCCTATGGCACGTCGTAAGCAGACGACTGCTGCCGCCTTGGAACTCACCAAGGTCGTGCGAACCACGACGGCCATATCCTGGAGACCCAGAGAGCTGACGATATGACGTAGCCAGACGACTGTTCCCACCTTGGAACTCACCAAGATCGTGCGAACTAAGACAGCCATACCCCGGAGACGCGGAGAAAAGGTAGTAGCCAGTTAAACGGGGAACAGCAACTCCTCACTGTAAAATAGGTAGCCGCCCTTGCCTCTCCCTTGCGACTATAAAAGGGAGAGCAGAGGCCAGCTTTAGGGGGACGACGGAGAAGTTCTAAGTTCTCACCCACACAAACGTACCCATAGCAAACGACTTGTAAACACTTAGACACACACAAGAGACCTGGGAGCGCTTCCCTCTCTCGCCTAGCTTGTAACCCCCTACTACAAGCACCCCGGTGCAAGGCAACACGACTCTCCTCTCCACTGGACGTAGGGCTTGCTTGGCTCAACACGACTCTCCTCTCCACTGGACGTAGGGCTTGCTTGGCCTGAACCAGTATAATCCCTGTGTTCCCCCTTGCACACCATCCGTAGCCTCAACCGCAAAACACATATTTACTAGCCGGTGTTAGCCCCGCCAAAACTAGCACCGACAGTTGGCGCGCCAGGTAGGGGCCTTTTGCGCGTTGACGTAGGTTTCGGATGGCAGCCAGCTCCACCATGCTTCCCGCTGGCGCGGTACTCCGGTTCGGGACTCTCGAGTTCGTGGCCACTGGCCAAGGGCTCGAGATGAACCTGCGCCTGACCGGGCCCCGCGTCGCTGTCGTCCCGACTCTGGCCCCGTAGACGGCCGGAGAAAGGACCCCTGCCACGCTTCCGCCCGCCTCGAAGGACGGGGGAAACGTTGCACACCGCTCTCGGTGGATCAGGAGGAGGAGGCGCAGTGGCGCCAACCAGCCTCCCGCCGCGGGAGATGCGACTCACCAGGCAACCCCAACGGGGGTAGCCAATACTGCGCCGGCCGCGGTCCCGAAATCTCCAGCACCAGCGGTCACGCATCCGCCTACCGCCCGAAGGACGGGCGAGGGCGGAAATGCGACGCCAGCCGATTTCTCTCTCCGCCCTCACCGGCAGAGGGGAACGGTGCCGTCGTCCTTCTTTGGGCTCCAGACCGCCATGGACGCCCACGTTCGTGCAGTTCATGCATTATTGCACGAACTGTCGGACACTCCGGTCCAGCGCCTCGAGCGCCGGGATAGCCTCGTGGGAGACCACGTGGCATCCTCACCGCCATCCCCTGGGGAAAGTGCCAGGACACATGGCGGTGGGGAAACAGACACCACTGCCAACCTTACCCCTCGACAACACTCGGAGGAGGGGAATCGTTATGACCAGAACTCGTCTCGTCGCAGCTACAGCGACGATGATGACGAATTCTGGGCAAATGTGGACAACGCCGCCCACACCAACGACTCGGGGGAGAACGCACCGAGCGTCATCTCCAGCTCACACAGGTCCTACATCGACCCCTCTCGGGAGTGCTACAACTTGATGCACCCTGATGAGGGGCGAGTGGAGGATGTCCGCTCGGGGGGCGACGACGACATACCCCCTCCGTCGCAACCCCAGCACGAACAAGTCACGCCCCCTCCAGCGGCCCCGAAGCCCGCGCGGTCAGCCCCGCCGCTGGATCAGGGGGCAGGAACCTCTCGCTCCGCACCTCAAACCCCGGAGCTAGAACAGCTCTGGGAGCTTGAGGCACGGATGGACGAGGACCGCTTGCGCCTCACCCAGCTGCGAGCTACGCTGGAGCTTGGCGAGCGGCAAACCGATGGAGGAGCAGCTCGGCGTCGAGCCCGAGATGTCCAGGCCCGAATCATTGCTGACGACGGGGCTGAGACACTGGGGGCCGCCCCCCGGGCAAGCCGAAAGCTCGCGGAAGCAGCCATGCTACTCCGGAGTGTACCTGAGCCCTCCTCCGAGGAGGCACGACAGCTCAGGAATCAGCTCAAAGACCTCCTGGAGGATGCCGCCGTCCTCCAGGCGAAAAGTTCAGCGTCGCGACACCGTGGCGCCGAAAGTCACCAGCATGGTGACATAGCACGTCACGAGCGCGAAGCCTCGGTTCGACCCGAGACTCCAAGGGCTCCGCCAGTCCACCAACGGCTTGGCAAGGGCGTCGACGTCCGAGCCATTCTACAAGCCCGCAGTCGGCGAAAGACTGACGGAGCCGCGCGCGGCTACAGTGTCCATCGGGGCGGGCGCTACGACTCGGATGAGGATCGTGAACCCTCACCCGAGCCCTCAGGACCACGCGTCTTCAGCGAGGCCATCCAAAGGGCCAAGTTTCCGTCCCGATTCCGACAACCAGCCAACATAGTCAAGTACTCGGGTGAAAGGTCCTAAATGGCTAGGGGGGTGAATAGCCTATAAAAATCTACAAACAACACTTAACAAGCCGATTAGTAACAATAGCAAGCTTTGCAAAACACTAGCTCTAAACTATGCTATGCAAACCACCTAGACAAGTATACTACACTATGATCTCTAGTTCACACTTAAAGGCTATGTTACTACTTTACACTACTCTTAAGTGAGCAACTTACTAACAAGCTACACAAGAGAGAAATACACAAATGTAAAGAGTAAAGGTGTTTTCAATACCGCCGGTGAAGAGAAGATATGAAGTCCAATATAACCAATCAATCACATATAAGGGAAATCCTCGGTAGAGAGATGACACGAGATTTTTTACCGAGGTTCACTTGCTTGCCGGCAAGCTAGTCCTCGTTGTAGCGATACACCCACTTGGAGGTTCACGCGCTAATTGGCATCACACGCCAAACCCTTCTCAAGGGTGCCGCACAACCAACACAAGATGGGGATCCACCAAGCTACGAGCAATCCACTCAAGATGCCTTTCGCGATCTCCCGCGGGGATAGGCTCAAGAACCCTCACAACTTCACCGATCGGAGGCGGAGACAATCACCAACTCCCCTCAACGATCCTCGCAGCTCCAAGCCGTCTAGGAGTCGGCAAACTCCAAGAGTAACAAGAGAAACCGCTGCGAAATACCACTACCAAGTGCCTCTAGATGATCTCAATCAATGCAATGCACTTGATGCTCTCCAAACTCACCAAATGATGAACACAATCAAGTAGGATGAGTGAGAGTGGAGTGGGAAGGCTCACAAGTATGTTATGATGTTTAGGAGTGCCAAGAGATCCTCCCCAAACCGGCCAAATCGCTATTTATAAGCTACACACAAAGAACTAGCCGTTTAGAGTTCACTGCGTACCGTCGGACTGTCCGACGGCCCGAGCGTCGGACTAATCCGCATGGTCCGACGCCTCGGATGAACGCCACGTGTCACTAACCGTTTGAAGTCGAACGTTGGATCACAACGGCTATTTCCTCGCGCCAAAACGATCGTCGGACGGACGAACGTCGGACTAAATCAACCGGTCCGACGCCCTCAGCCGACCACCGTCGGACTCAGTCAGACGGAGCCGTCGGACTAACGAACGCGGCCGTCCGACGTTTCCAGAGAGCTCCCCGAGCCCTGAAAACCGTCGGACGATGGTCCGACACTCACCGTCGGACTAACGACGAGAGTCCGATGCTCTCAGAGCTCGCCACGTGTTACCTCTTCGTCGCTTTGCACCGTCGGACGCTTCGGACAATAGTCCGACGCTCCGAAACTGAGCGTCCGACGCTCTCAGCAGTGTTAGCCGTCGGACTGAGGCTAATGGTCCGACGCTCTGTGACAATACGGTCCGACGCTAGTTTTTCTATTGTAATGTCTCCGAAATTCGCCGAATCCTGCCTCGCGAGCTCGGCAGGAGGAAGAGAGGACCAAACCCTCTCTAATCCTCAAACTTCACCCCATTTCTTAAGGCACTAACACTCCAAAGTATCTCTCACTTAGGTGCACGTGTGTTTGCCTTTTCAAAGAGTTTTCCACGGGTCAAGTTAGTGTCACTAGCATCTATATGCATATGCAATGATCATGAACACCTAGTGGCACTTGATAACCGTATTTCATCAACGATTTCGCCCCTCTTGATAGTACGGCTATCTATCCTAAATGTGATCACTCCCTCTATGGAGTCTTGATCACCAAAACCAAAAGAGCTCCTATTGGTTATACCTTTGCCTTGAGCTCCCGGTTTCTTATCAACTTCCTTCTCATCTCTTGATGGACCTTGTGGACACTTATGATGATGGACTTATACCATTTGCATGGATGCCGTCAATAGGGCTTTCTCCTTTGTTGATGGACTTACACCATTTTCATGGACGCCGTCATTGCCCTTCACTTGTGACCTCCACCGACCCGGTCCTTTTGCTCCATCTTGCCATTTGCTAATCAATTCTCATGAAACACTTAGAGCAATCGTTAGCAAACTAGGTTTCATCAATTACCCAAAACCAAACATGGGCTTTCATCGGGGGAAACTAACCCCGAACTCTAGTTAGCGGACTACCGTCTTGCGTGCCAACTTGGCGGCGCACAGGATGACCTCATCATCATCCGCAACCTCCCCCTGTTCCTCGCCGACTCCACAAGAGCTTGGCTGGAACACCTTCCCCCACGAAAGATCTTGGACTGGAGCAATCTGGTCAAGATATTCGTAGGAAACTTCCAGGGCACGTACGTACGCCCTGGTAACTCCTGGGACCTCCGCAGCTGCAAGCAGAAACCGGGCGAGTCCCTCCGGGACTACATCCAGCGCTTCTCCAAACAGTACAACGAGCTGCCCAGGTCGCCGACTCCGACGTCGTCGGAGCGTTTGCCGCAGGAACCTCCTGCAAAGAGCTTGTTCATGAGCTCGGACGCCGGACACCCACCAGTGTCTCTGAGCTCATGAAGATCGCCATCAGCTTCGCCTCAGGGGATGAGGCGGTAGGAGCCCTCTTCTCCGACCCCAAGGGCAAACGGAAGGAGGAGCCCCCCGAGGGCACCTCTTCCCGAGGACCGAACAACAAGAAGAAAAAGGGGAAGGGAAAGGCCCCACTCCGCGATGACTCCCTCGTGGCGGCCACCGAACCCAAGAGGGAACGACCCCCTCGAGGCCGCTTCGACGACATGCTCAGCAAGCCGTGCCCTTATCACCAGGGTCCAGTACATCACACACTCGCACAGTGTGTGATGCTCAAGAAGCACTACAGCCACGCGTCCGAGGTCGAGCCTTCAGCGTAGGCGATCTGGTGCTACGGCTCAGGCAGGACAACAAAGGGCGCCACAAGCTCACTCCGCCGTGGGAAGGACCGTTCATCGTTGCCGAGGTACAACGCCCCGGCACATACAAGCTCGCGAACGAGAACGGCGAGGTCTACAGCAACGCTTGGAACATCGAACAGCTACGTCGTTTCTATCCTTAAGATTCCAAGCATTATACTATTTTGAAAATCTTGAAATCGATGAAAAGACCCGACTTCTGCTCTTTTTAACATGATTTTTAGACTTTCAATCCGAGCCTACACTCGGAAGTGAAATGACCCTTTATTTCACCGCGCATTAAATCGAGGCCCGGCCTAACCTACGGAAAGGCCGACCCTCCCTCGGGGGCTAGGATGGGGGGAACCCCCGGACTATCCCGAGATTCAACAATTTTGGAAACGCAAAAATTTCAAAACTTGTCGAATTCGTTTCTCCCTAAAACACGCTTCCTTCCGGAAATCAAGCATGAACTTATAGAATTCGAAGAATGAGGGAAGCCCCAGAAGACAGAGGCGGTCGAGTCGGAGACCGCTTATGCCTCAGGGCCACAGCATCTTCCCTCGCCACTCCGTGTTCGAAGGCTAACCCACACTCGGAAGAAAAACCTATAAGATCTACGCTCGGCCAAGGGAAGAAGCTCGGGAGGAAACACCTAAGCTTTTTTTTCTAAGGATTCTTTCTGCCAAAGCTCCTAGGACATCGGCTGCGTCTATGCCGCTAAAGCTACGACACCCGAAAAGCGTCCCCCGAGGCTCGATGGCCCGGGCAAAGGATCGGAAAGAAAAAAAATGCCTAAGAAAAAAAGCACGAAACAAAGCGAAACAAACATTCAGCAATTATTTACATAAATGTTAAACGAAGGGCCATATTGTTTGTTTCCTTTCAAACCACTCCCGAAAGGTTACTTTTTACAAGGGCACTATGGCCCGCTTCTTCTTCGCGGCAGGTTCAGAGGAGGGAGCTCGACCTTGGCTTGGAAGAGACCCGCCATCACCGCGCACGCAAACCGCCTCGACTGAGCCGAACCGTCGTGTCCGTCAGGCTTCGCGCCTCAAAAGGTGAGCCGAATCATTACAACCGCGCGCCTCGATTCCACCTACATTTTCTCAACGAAGAAACCCCGGGCTCGGGCGCCCGTTACGTTCCCAGGGGATCGAAGACTGGCCCTCCGAGGCTCGAACAGTCGCCCCAGGGAAATCGAGTTAGGGACAGCTAGTGGATGGGTCACGAAAACGGCCAGTATCCCGACGCCCGGAACGTCACAAGGGACATCCCATGCTGTGTCCAAGTCCCAGTAGTGAGTCGGTTACGTGGAATCCCTCCGTGGGAGGCATCATGCCCTCGGGACCCGTCGAAGGGACCCGACATCCACTAACTGACCCTCGGGAAATAATTGGAGTGTGCTCAGGCCACTAGCCGACCCTTAACGAATAGGGCACGGACCTCCACTTGGATCAACCCGTTTGTAGCTCACCGGAAATGCCGACTCGTGCCCCAGCGGGGAAGTCGAGCAGGACCAAACCTTCCTCTTCCTGAAAAAAGAGCGTGAAGGTCGAATTAAAAAAGACAGGCAAGAACCCGATAGATCTCCGATGCGAAAACGGAGGCTCGGAAACTTGCCCTGCACCTTGGAAAGACCACCGAACGATCTCCCAACACGGTGGGAGGCTCGGGGGCTCCGCTTCCAAGGAAGCAACCCACCTAAATAAATCGAAAAACACCCGAGGACTAACGAACACGATTCTAAGCCTTTGAAGGGATATATCATCCCTCCAAAGCCTCGGGGGCTACACCCGGCGGGTGCGCTCGCGCGCACCCCCCGGAAAAACCAACCCACACTTTATATTTTTTGACAGGAAGAACCAGCGTGAACCTGTGGAGGAGTGCCTTCACTCCGCCACAGGCTCGGGGGCTACTGTCGGGTACCAAAGTTAGGGGTACCCAACTTCGATGCAAAAACGCTCATTCCCAACATGGCCTGGCCCAAGTAAGGCCAGTGGAAGCCCACGAAGGCCGCGTCTACAGAGGCCCAAACCTCCGATTCACCCGAGCCTCCCCGGGAGAGCTCGGGAAAGCGGCACCCACGGCGCCCAAATCTCCGACTCGCCCGAGTCTCCTCGGGAGGGCTCGGGAGAGCGGTCCGATTCGCCCGAGCCTCCTCGGGAGAGCTCGGGCGAGCGGCCTCCTCGGCGCCCAAACCTTCGATTCGCCCGAGCCTCCTCGGGAGAGCGGCACCCACGGCGCCCAAATCTCCGACTCGGCCGAGTCTCCTCGGGAGAGCTCGGGAGAGCGGTCCGATTCGCCCGAGCCTCCTCGGGAGAGCTCGGGCGAGCGCCCTCCTCGGCGCCCAAACCTCCGATTCGCCCGAGCCTCCTCGGGAGAGCGGCACCCACGGCGCCCAAATCTCCGACCTGCCCGAGTCTCCTCGGGAGAGCGGCCCGAGCGCCCGAGCCTCCTCGGGAGAGCTCGGGACAGCGGCACCCACGGCGCCCAAAGCTCTGATTCGCCCGAGCCTCCTCGGGAGAGCTCGGGAGAGCGGCACCCATGGCGCCCAAATCTCCGACTCGCCCGAGTCTCCTCGGGAGAGCTCGGGAGATGAAACGACCTCGATTTCCGCGAAGGGAAATCCACAGGCTCGTATTGTAATTCAACAGATTGCTTGGGACAATCCATGAAATTACCCATATCTCAGTTGTCACCAGGATCCATACAACGGTAATTAAGTCTTACATAAATACTTATTACATCGCCACACTGGCGGAATCAACATTCAGAGAAGCTTTAGAAGATGCGGAAGCGATTCATCCTTCACGGCCAACTTGAGTGTAGCTCGTGACCCTATTCCTCGTCATCATCTCCCTCGAAGTCATACTCATTCTCGTCACCTGACAGCAAATTTATCAGTACGATTTGTACTGGCCACGGAGCCCACCTATGCAGCATTTGCTTTGTGAAAAGTGGATGCAAGGCTATACAAGCAGACCTATAGGCTGAGATTTTCCTATGCAGCTGTAATCAATGTTTAATTAGTCAAGTTTTATCACCAGTTAACACCATCATCCCTTTTCCCATCACCACATCTCACTCTCATTCGACAGGCCCAACTCCCTCTCGGGCCTATCTCAGCGGCACACTACCACAACGGGTACACTGCCGGAAAAATATTATCCAGGGGGAGAAAAGAATATGCTCTCATCTAATAGTGGTTGCAGAAACATTAGGAAAGGTCCATAGCCAACGAGTTGGCTTATGTATCGATCGATCAACCATACACTCTGCAGAGGTTTTACTACTCACAAGATTAGCCATCATCGATGCTGTACAATCATCTAGGCAGAATTCCGGGTGCTTGCTTGCCTAGGTCGATGCCACCCTGCCACTCAGCCCTGGGACATTCCGGATCCAACACCATCACACTGAGACTGGGAGACGCAGTACTGGGCCCCATCAGTGGTACTGCGCATCTAGAACGGTACGGGAATCTGCCATCCGTCACCGTCCACCCTTATCACCTCTCAACCTAGCAGTAGTGGCACCGCCCTACCAAGTAGTCCAGCCGTCTCCCGCCCATCAGAAGCGAGTGAGTAGCAAGGGAATCCAGATGTTTTCGGTCACTAGTCAGATCCTAGGTTGTGACCAAGCAGGCATCTCCACATAGGGGATACTCTCCCCGTGCCATCACGGCACCTCCGCTCACGGGACTTCAATGCACATCCCGGAACCACCTCATAAGTCATTACCCGCCACAGGTATCTCTCGTGGGGATGCCCAGGTTGCACCCCCGGCATGACTTGCCCCACGGGCTTGTCTCACATCCCACTTAGTCGACATCAACCCTTACCACGCACCCAAGACGCACGCAGCACTCTCTCCCAGTGGTTATAATCAGTTATGCACCGTCCCAATTCCACCACATAGCATATAGCATGTAGTAAGTAGTGGAAGAGTAACAGTAAATTAAGCAGCAGCTAACCTAGCAGCGGATAGCAGGGTAAAGTCTTATCAAGGCAGGGAATTCAAATATACTACCATGCAACCAATCCATACATAATCACAAAGCAATAGCAACAATGTCATTTGCAATGCGTAAATAGGATCTAAGGATTTGGTGGGACGTGGCACCTTCGTAGTCATCTCCTAGCTCCTGAAAGTACTCGTGGTCATCTTCCTTAGTCAGATCCTCCTCCGGCTCTGAAATCGAACACGAAATAGTCACGTCAGCGACTCCTATAGAGTATTTCAGAAAAATCCAATAAAATAAAGAGCTAAATGCACACAAACATAGTCTTAGATTGTAGATCTCATTTTTCTAAGAATTTTGATATATGGTGCGCAATTTTTGGACATCGAATGAATAAGTTATGAATTTCCGAAGATTATCCTATTTTCTGAAAATGGGAAAATTGGTCGGTTAATCAGGGGCAGCTCGGGATTGGTTCACGTGGCGCGCGGGTCCAGCAGTGCGGCATGTGGCGCCTCATCAGAACACAGACCCGATAGTCGCCCACCAGGTGTTCGATGCTGGTTCCCAGAGAGTCGCTGGCGTCGGCGTAGCTCGGCGGAGCTCGGCGTAGCTCGGCGGTGGTCGGGGGTAGCTCGGCGGTGGTCGGGGGTAGCTCGGCGGAGCTCGGCGGTGGTCGGGGGTAGCTCGGCGGAGCTCGGCGGTGGTCGGGGTAGCTCGGCGGTGGTCGGGGGTAGCTCGGCGGAGCTCGGCGGTGGTCGGGGGTAGCTCGGCGGAGCTCGGCATAGCTCGGCGTAGCTCGGCGGGGCTCGGGCGAATCGGACATTTGGGCGCCGAGGGTGCCGCTCTCCCGAGCTCTCCCGGGGAGGCTCGGGCGAATCGGAGATTTGGTGCGCCGAGGGTGCCGCTCTCCCGAGCTCTCCCGGCGAGGCTCGGGCGAATCGGAGATTTGGTGCTAGCAGGGTTCCAGGGCGTTTGTTCAAGGCGGCGGTGTCTCTCCGGTGCGGCGGACGATGACAGGGCGGCGATGACCATATTTCGGCAAGACAGGGCTCGGCTTTCCCCAATTGGCGTGCTCAGGCAGTCGTCCGACCAGATGGTGGCGGGTTAGAGTCGTGGTATGGCCTCCTTCTCTCCCTCGGCATACGGCGGTTCTCCGACGAGGTGGAGGCGCACGTAGCCAAGGCGACAGACATGATTCGGGGCTCGGCTATCTACGCGGCGGTGCTGAGGCAGACTTGGCGAACCTCGTCGGCCTCTCTCCGCAGCGCGAGGCGATCGGGGGTACTCGAAACGGATTTAGGCGAGGCGGATCGTGTCGGCGGTGATCACGTTTCCCCGAGAACGCACCTCGCGGTGTTCCAAGCTATGGAGGTTCGATCTTCCGCAACTAAGCTTGTCCGAGGTGGTCGGTGAGTTGGTGGTCACGCTAGCGGGTCGCGGTATTGGGATGCTCCAGTCATCGGCGGCGATGTCGCCGCGACTGGGAGGTTCCGGCGGGGCTAAGGAGGTCTTCTAGGAGATGTATACGCCTCCAGGGTCTATGGCGATGGTATACCAACTACCAATTTTGGCTACCGAGATTCCCAAGGTGCTCGGTTGTGGCGGTGGCGTGTCGCCGGCGGCGGCTGACGACGGCAAGGTGATTACGGTCTCGTTTTGGCATAACCGGACGTGGTTTAGTCAAATTGGCGTGACTAAACGGGCATACGTCCGCTTAGTGGTGAACTAGTGACAGGGCAGGGCCTCCTTTTGACTCCGGTCCACGGCGGCGCTCCGGCGAGGTCGCGGCGCACTGCGGACGAGGTTTCCTCTAGTGCTTAGATCCGCGCAGCTAGCTCAAGGGGTCGTGGCGGTGCTCCACGACGCTCTAACCTATACGGGTGCTAGTCGGATTGCTCAGAACGGGTGATTCGGCATCGGAACGCGTCGGTGGTGAGCGCGCTCCGCCGAGAACGCGTCGTGCTGCGTTTTCGGTCTAGCAAGCTTGTATTCCGGGGGTTTCGGCCGATCGCATGAGTGCGTGGTGCAGGTGATCTTCCTGAGCCGGTAAAGGTTCGTGCCTGCGCGTCCCGTGGGCGGAACACCATGGCAAAAGCAGGGCGAGGTTCGGACATGGCGTGCGGTGGCTCACCGTGGTGTCGGTGAAGCTAGGATGGCGGTGCAGTGGCGAGTCGGAGCCGTGCAGAGCGATCGCAGTGCCGTGCCACTCCTCGTCCGTAGCTCGGGCTTCTCCTCCATGTCCGGCTCCGGCGTGCTCCGCGGCGGCGGCGCTCCGGCAGCTTCTCCTCCTCTGCTCCGCCCTTCTCCTACGCTCTCTCTCTCGGTTTGGTGCAGTGTGCCGGTCTGTGCCGCGGTGGCGGCGAGGGGAAATGAGGGTAGGGCTTCGGGGTGAGCTCCTTTTTATAGGCGAGCTTGGCCAGCTCCAATGGTGAACGGTCCTGATCGCGCTCGACCGATCGAAGGGCCGTGGCTCGAGTGGATCTAGGGCTCCGGATGGGCGCGGGTTCGCTTGGCGACCAAGAAAGGAGGAGACAGGCGAGGGACAGCGGGGTCAGGGCTCTGCCATGCGTGGCGCTGTCGGTCACGCCATTCGCATGGCCCTGTCGGCCACCGTCTTCACGGAGAAGAGAAACAGGGAAAAGAAGAGTGACTGACAAGCGGGTCCCGGTTGGCAGCGGCTGCGAGAGGCGCTGCGCGCGTGCGGGGTGGTTTGGCTGCGAGATGGGCCGGCTGGCTGGGCCGAATCCGCTTATCCTCTTTCTCTCTTCTTTTTCTATTTTCACTTAAGTGTATAAATACATATATTACCCTTTTTAAATATTGAGTAAACACAAACATAAATTGCAATAAATCCCAAATGTGATGCATAAGTTATTATTCTATGTGAATGGAATTAAAATGCAAGCTATACTCCTTTATTTACCAAATTCATAATGAAACCTATATGCTTGCACAAGAAAAATGGGTTTTCATAATAAATAAATGAAAAATTTTAATTGCTTGGGATTTTTAGATTGTGTGGATTTTTAGGGTTGTTACAGTCCTCCCCCCCTCATTAGGATCTCGACCTCGAGATTCAGAGATAACGTACCCATCGAAGAGGTAAGGAAACATAATCCGCAAGTCCGATTCTTTCTCCCACGTGGCTTCCCTTTCAGTGTGATTGCTCCATTGTACCTTGCAGATCGGAATGGTTTTGTTTCGAGTCTCCTTTGTATCCTGTGCCAAGATCTTGATCGGATGTTCCTTATATTCAAGTGTGTCTTGCAGGTCTAATGCATCCGTAGGAACTTTCTCCTCGGGAAGCTTCAAACAGTTCCTTAATTGTGAGACATGGAATACAGGGTGTACTCCAGATAATTCCTCCGGTAGTTCCAGCTTGTAAGCAAGCTTTCCAACCCTTTTACAGATTTTGTATGGCCCAACATATCTTGGTGCCAATTTCCCTTTCACGTGGAATCTGACGGTGCCACGAAGTGGAGATACCTTGAGGTAGACATAATCCCCAACCTTGAACTCAAGCTCTCTACGTCTTCTATCTGCATAGCTCTTTTGCCTACTCTGTGCAATTCTCAAATTTTCTCTGACCTGTGCTACGCCTTCCTCTGCTTCTACAATCTTAGCAGGGCCAAAGAAGGCTCTCTCTCCGGGTTCTGACCACATTAGCGGGGTCCTGCAGGGTCTCCCATACAATGCCTCAAACGGTGACATCTTGAGGCTTGTTTGATAGCTGTTGTTGTACGAGAATTCAGCGTGGGGTAAGCAGCTTTCCCAACTGGTCTTGTATTTATCACACAAGCTCGGAGCATATCTTCGAGAATTTGGTTCACTCTTTCTGTTTGACCGTCAGTTTGTGGGTGATAAGCCGTGCTATAGTCCAGCTTGGTTCCGATGGATTTGTGCAAGGCCTGCCAGAATCGAGACGTGAATTGTGAGCCTCGATCAGATATTATGCTTGTGGGTGCCCCATGTAGTCTCAGAATGTGGGTTATGTATAAATCCGCCAGCCGTTCGGCCTCGTAGCCAATGCTGATGGGAATGAAGTGAGCGACTTTGGTCAAACGGTCGACTATCACCCAAATCGAATCGTGTTTCTTCTCGGTGCGGGGTAACCCAACGATAAAATTCATCGAAATGCATTCCCATTTCCATTGTAGAATTGCGAGGGGTTGTAGTAGGCCGGCTGGTCGTTGATGTTCGGCCTTGATTCTGCTGCAAGTGTCACATCGGGCTACATGCCCTGCAATGTCTGCCTTCATATTCTCCCACCAGAAGTGCTTCCTTAGATCATGGTACATCTTGGCTGACCCTAGGTGAATGCAATATTTGGAGTCATGCCCTTCTGACAGAATCTCTTCTCGTATCGCTGAATCCGTTGGTACGCAGATTCTATCTTTGTACCATACAGTTCCCTGCTCATCTTCTCGGTATTCGCGGCCTCTTCCCAGCTTCATCAAACCACGTATATAGTCTATCTCAGGACAGTTCTTTTGCGCTTCACGGATCCGTGAGGTGAGATTGTACTCGACGCGATGCTCATTTAGCATGCCATAGGAGATTACCTCGAGCTGGAACGCGTCAAACTCTCTCCTGAGCTCAGACGGCATAGACTTGGTGATGAGGGTATGGCAGTAGCTTTTGCGGCTAAGTGCATTAGCGACTACGTTAGCCTTCCCTGGGTGGTAATGGATCTCAAGATCATAGTCCTTGATGAGTTCTAGCCATCTGCGCTGCCTCATATTCAGATCTTCCTGTGTAAAGAAGTACTTCAGGCTCTTGTGGTCAGTGTATATGTCACACTTGTTGCTCATCAGATAGTGTCTCCAAATCTTGAGTGCATGTACCACGGCTGCAAGTTCTAGGTCATGAGTCGGGTATCGCTGCTCATGTTCCTTCAACTGTCTTGAGGCATAAGCTATCACTCTTCCTTCTTGCATTAGTACACAGCCCAAACCTTGCCGAGAGGCATCACAATATACAACAAAATCTTTGTGAATATCGGGTAGGGCTAGTACCGGTGTAGTATTGAGCTTCTCCTTCAAGGTCTGAAAACTCTTCTCACATTCAGGAGTCCATATAAACTTGTTCTCTTTCTTCAGCAAGTTGGTCATGGGTCTTGCAATCTTGGAGAAATTCTCAATAAATCTGCGATAGTATCCTGCAAGTCCCAAAAAGCTTCTGATTTCTGACACATTACAGGGTTGTTCCCACTCTTTCACAGCTTCAATCTTGGCTGGGTCTACCGCGACTCCTTCTCCTGACAGTACATGTCCAAGGAAAGCAACTTCCTCAAGCCAGAATTCGCACTTCGAGAATTTGGCGTATAGCTGGTTGCGAGACAACCTCTCCAATACAGTCCTCAGATGATGTTCATGTTCCTCTTTTGTGGCTGAATAAACCAATATATCATCAATGAATACCACCACAAACTTGTCTAGCTCATTCATGAAGATCTTGTTCATCATGTTCATGAAGTATGCTGGAGCATTAGTGAGTCCAAATGAGACTACTGTGCACTCATACTGTCCATATCTAGTGACAAATGCAGTCTTCGGGATATCCTCTTCCCTGATCTTCATCTGATGGTACCCTGATCGGAGATCGATCTTCGAGAAGTACTTGGCCTTACTCAGTTGATCTAACAGATCATCGATGCGGGGCAGTGGGTACTTATTCTTGACTGTGACCGCATTCAGATTCCGGTAGTCAATGCACATCCTCATCGTGCCATCCTTCTTCTTGACAAACAAAACGGGAGATCCCCAGGGCGAAGCACTAGGCCTAATGAAGCCCTTCTCCAGTAATTCTCCCAGCTGCTTCTTGAGTTCCTTCAACTCATCAGCCGATATTCTGTAGGGTCTTTTGGCAATCGGTGCAGTCCCTGGCATCAGCTCTATAACAAACTCCACGTCTCTATCTGGTGGCATTCCTGGTAACTCCTCTGGAAACACGTCATTGAATTCACAGACTACTGGCACATCTCTGAATGTCAGCTCTGTCTTATCTGCTTTAGTCTCCAGGGCACATAGGAGGGCTTGGACTCTCTCGGTTTGGGGGTACACATCGGACAGCTGTTCCCCAAGGGTGGGTTACCTGAACATATCTAGGTGAACAAGATATCACTCCCCGGTGTTTGGTTAGCCAGTCCATGCCTAAGATGACATCTAAGCTATTGGAGGGTAGTAGGGTTAGGTCAGCTCGAAAGTCAAGTCCCTCGATTGTGATTATCACTCCCCTACATATGTGAATGCTTCTGAAGGTTCCTAAGGGCGAGCTAGTTAGGATGGGGTTTGCTCTCGGGGTTACAGGTATGTTATGCTTACGTGCAGTAATTATCTTGTAGTGGTTTAAGTAGGAGTTAGATGTTTTCAACGATTTAAATGGATTAAAACATTTTTCATGCTATCCTACACTCAACCAAAGAAGCATAGAGATCCATAAGAAGCATAAGATCCAAATGTCACTCATCACATGGTTATTATTACATAAAGGATGTTCCTAGCTGCTAAGAAGATCGTGCTATGCGCAGATAGCCAATGACAGGACAACTCATGGTATCACTAGTCTAAGGGCCACGCAGGGTCCCATAAGCTACTGGTGCATAAGGTCGAGTACGGCGTCGGGTATGCGGCTATCCTCTGCCTCGATCTCGTCGTCGGTCATGGTCAGGCGCTTGACATAGTCGAGAGCTACAGCTAGCTCTGGGGTGGCCTCAATCTCCTGCATCCTTTGAGATGGACACGCTCCCAGGTTGAGCGTAGTGGGTGGTACGCGGAAGTCTCCCTCCCGGGGCTTCACCATCTCCAGTGGGGAAAGCGAACTCTGTACCTTCTGGACCTCAATAGCTCTCCTGGCGTCGGATTGCTTCCAAGCTGTCTCTGTCCTCCGTAGCTTCTCCTTTAGGAACTCCACCATCTTCACGCGGTCGATCAGAATCCCTTGGTTGCGGGTGGACTTCTCCTCGGCTTTCTCCAACTGCTTCTCCAACTCCCTGATCCTGGAGCTCAACGTGCTCATCTCGACTCCTCTGTCTCTGCTCCTCTGCTCCCTCTCAGCAAGCGCTCTCTCCTTGTCATCCAGCCTCCTCTGTAATCCCACTACTCTGCTGTTCAGGTAGTCATTGCGTAATCCAAAATCTCCGATCTTGTCTCGCAAGTCGGCGATCTCGGCTCGGTGTATCTCATCACGGCGCTGCATCTCCAACTGCAAGTCAGTGACTGCTCTGCTTAAACTCTCCAGGGTCTGAGTCCCTTTCTGCAAACTGTCTTCGACCTCTGCCATGCGTGCTCGGTCACGCTGCCTCCTTTGCTCCAATGAGCTGATGAACTCGTCCTGCTCCTAGAGGTGGTGTGCCACTGTGCTTAGGCAAGGGTCAGTCTCGGCCTGAACGATCTGGCCGGTGTACAGAATCCTCTGGATGGGGTCAGGGTGCAGCTCCAAAGCCTGAGGTAGCAGATGGAAACGGGTTCCCTTAAGGTACTCGTATGCTGTGTACACAACTGTGCGTAGTACCTTGCGGGAGACGGACTGTACTCCGTCCTCCACAGTCTCTCCAGCAGTGTAGTCAGTAAAGACTGGCATCCCTGGAAGGGTCAGGCTGACGGGTGTCTCAACTCTGGTAGTGACAGGTCCTTCAAACCTCTCAGCCTCGACAAGCTTCCCTCGGCTGAAGTACTGGATCTGATCAGACGGTGCTCCCAGCTCTTCCAATACCTGGCGTAGTACCATGGCAAATCCGCCGTGGTTCCTTCCGTTGATCGGGATCTCAATAGTGCCGTCGTGCAGTGGACGAAGTGGTGGTCCAAGGCTGGTCATCTGCGAATTTTTCAAGAAACGGATTAGCAGGTCCTTGTATTAGATGAGCCATTGCATAAAAAGTGAATGCAAGGTCGGTAATATAACCGAAAGAGAGTCTGGCTTCCTATTCTAACGTCCATTCTCTATGGGTCTCGTCCTACAGTCAAGTATGGCTCTGATACCAACTGAAACGACCTCGATTTCCGTGAAGAGAAATCCACAGGCTCGTATTGTAATTCAACAGATTGCTTGGGACAATCCATGAAATTACCCATATCTCAGTTGTCACCCGGATCCATACAACGGTAATTAAGTCTTACATAAATACTTATTACATCGCCACACTGGCGGAATCAACATTCAGAGAAGCTTTAGAAGATGCGGAAGCGATTCATCCTTCACGGCCAACTTGAGTGTAGCTCGTGACCCTATTCCTCGTCATCATCTCTCTCGAAGTCGTACTCATTCTCGTCACCTGACAGCAAATTTATCAGTACGATTTGTACTGGCCACGGAGCCCACCTATGCAGCATTTGCTTTGTGGAAAGTGGATGCAAGGATATACAAGCAGACCTATAGGCTGAGGTTTTCCTATGCAGCTGTAATTAATGTTTAATTAGTCAAGTTTTATCACCAGTTAACACCATCATCCCTTTTCCCATCACCACATCTCACTTACCCACACCTCACTCTCATTCGACAGGCCCAACTCCCTCTCGGGCCTATCTCAGCGGCACACTACCACAACGGGTACACTGCCGAAAAAATGTTATCCAGGGGGAGAAAAGAATATGCTCTCATCTAATAGTGGTTGCAGAAACATTAGGAAAGGTCCATAGCCAACGAGTTGGCTTATGTATCGATCGATCAACCATACACTCTGCAGAGGTTTTACTACTCACAAGATTAGCCATCATCGATGCTGTATAATCATCTAGGCAGAATTCCGGGTGCTTGCTTGCCTAGGTCGATGCCACCCTGCCACTCAGCCCTGGGACATTTCGGATCCAACACCATCACACTGAGACTGGGAGACGCAGTACCGGGCCCCATCAGTGGTACTGCGCATCTAGAACGGTACGGGAATCTGCCATCCGTCACCGTCCACCCTTATCACCTCTCAACCTAGCAGTAGTGGCACCGCCCTACCAAGTAGTCCAGCCGTCTCCCGCCCATCAGAAGCGAGTGAGTAGCAAGGGAATCCAGATGTTTCCGGTCACTAGTCAGATCCTAGGTTGTGACCAAGCAGGCATCTCCACATAGGGGATACTCTCCCCGTGCCATCACGGCACCTCCGCTCACGGGACTTCAATGCACATCCCGGAACCACCTCATAAGTCATTACCCGCCACAGGTATCTCTCGTGGGGATGCCCAGGTTGCACCCCCGGCACGACTTGCCCTACGGGCTTGTCTCACATCCCACTTGGTCGACATCAACCCTTACCACGCACCCAAGATGCACGCAGCACTCTCTCCCAGTGGTTATAATCAGTTATGCACCGTCCCAATTCGACCACATAGCATATAGCATGTAGTAAGTAGTGAAAGAGTAACAGTAAATTAAGCAGCAGCTAACCTAGCAGCGGATAGCAGGGTAAAGTCTTATCAAGGCAGGGAATTCAAATATACTACCATGCAACTAATCCATACATAATCACAAAGCAATAGCAACAATGTCATTTGCAATGCGTAAATAGGATCTAAGGATTTGGTGGGACGTGGCACCTTCGTAGTCATCTCCTAGCTCCTGAAAGTACTCGTGGTCGTCTTCCTTAGTCAGATCCTCCTCCGGCTCTGAAATCGAACACGAAATAGTCGCGTCAGCGACTCCTATAGAGTATTTCAGAAAAATCCAATAAAATAAAGAGCCAAATGCACACAAACATAGTCTTAGATTGTAGATCTCATTTTTCTAAGAATTTTGATATATGGTGCGCAATTTTTGGACATCGAATGAATAAGTTATGAATTTCCGAAGATTATCCTATTTTCTGAAAATGGGAAAATTGGTCGGTTAATCAGGGACAGCTCGGGATTGGTTCACGTGGCGCGCGGGTCCAGCAGTGCGGCATGTGGCGCCTCATCAGAACACAGACCCGATGGTCGCCCACCAGGTGTTCGATGCTGGTTCCCAGAGAGTCGCTGGCGTCGGCGTAGCTCGGCGAAGCTCGGCGGAGCTCGGCGTAGCTCGGCGGTGGTCGAGGGTAGCTCGGCGGTGGTCGGGGGTAGCTCGGCGGAGCTCGGCGGTGGTCGGGGGTAGCTCGGCGGTGGTCGGGGGTAGCTCGGCGGAGCTCGGCGGTGGTCGGGGGTAGCTCGGCGGAGCTCGGCGTAGCTCGGCGAAGCTCGGCATAGCTCGGCGTAGCTCGGCGGGGCTCGGGCGAATCGGACATTTGGGCGCCGAGGGTGCCGCTCTCCCGAGCTCTCCCGGGGAGGCTCGGGCGAATCAGAGATTTGGTGCGCCGAGGGTGCCGCTCTCCCGAGCTCTCCCGGGGACGCTCGGGCGAATCGGAGATTTGGTGCTAGCAGGGTTCCAGGGCGTTTGTTCAAGGCGGCGGTGTCTCTCCGGTGCGGCGGACGATGACAGGGCGGCGATGACCATATTTCGGCAAGACAGGGCTCGGCTTTCCCCAATTGGCGTGCTCAGGCAGTCGTCCGACCAGAAGGTGGCGGGTTAGAGTCGTGGTATGGCCTCCTTCTCTCCCTCGGCATACGGCGGTTCTCCGACGAGGTGGAGGCGCACGTAGCCAAGGCGACAGACATGATTCGGGGCTCGGCTATCTACGCGGCGGTGCTGAGGCAGACTTGGCGAACCTCGTCGGCCTCTCTCCGCAGCGCGAGGCGATCGGGGGTACTCGAAACGGATTTAGGCGAGGCGGATCGTGTCGGCGGTGATCACGTTTCCCCGAGAACGCACCTCGCGGTGTTCCGGGCTATGGAGGTTCGATCTTCCGCAACTAAGCTTGTCCGAGGTGGTCGGTGAGTTGGTGGTCACGCTAGCGGGTCGCGGTATTGGGATGCTCCAGTCATCGGCGGCGATGTCGCCGCGACTGGGAGGTTCCGGCGGGGCTAAGGAGGTCTTCTAGGAGATGTATACGCCTCTAGGGTCTATGGCGATGGTATACCAACTACCAATTTTGGCTACCGAGATTCCCAAGGTGCTCGGTTGTGGCGGCGGTGTGTCGCCGGCGGCGGCTGACGACGGCAAGGTGATTACGGTCTCGTTTTGGCATAACCGGACGTGGTTCAGTCAAATTGGCGTGACTAAACGGGCATACGTCCGCTTAGTGGTGAACTAGTGACAGGGCAGGGCCTCCTTTTGACTCCGGTCCGCGGCGGCGCTCCGGCGAGGTCGCGGCGCACTGCGGACGAGGCTTCCTCTAGCGTTTAGATCCGCGCAGCTAGCTCAAGGGGTCGTGGCAGTGCTCCACGACGCTCTAACCTATACGGGTGCTAGTCGGATTGCTCGGAACGGGTGATTCGGCATCGGAACGCGTCGGTGGTGAGCGCGCTCCGCCGAGAACGCGTCGTGCTGCGTTCTTGGTCTAGCAAGCTTGTAGTCCGGGGGTTTCGGCCGATCGCATGAGTGCATGGTGCAGGTGATCTTCCCGAGCCGATAATGGCTCGTGCCTGCGCGTCCCGTGGGCGGAACACCATGGCAAAAGCAGGGCGAGGTTCGGACATGGCGTGCGGTGGCTCACCGTGGTGTCGGTGAAGCTAGGATGGCGGTGCAGTGGCGAGTCGGAGCCGTGCAGAGCGATCGCAGTGCCGTGCCGCTCCTCGTCCGCAGCTCGGGCTTCTCCTCCGTGTCCGGCTCCGGCGTGCTCCGCGGCGGCGGCGCTCCGGCAGCTTCTCCTCCTCTGCTCCGCCCTTCTCCTACGCTCTCTCTCTCTCGGTTTGGTGCAGTGTGCCGGTCTGTGCCGCGGTGGCGGCGAGGGGAAATGAGGGAAGGGCTTCGGGGTGAGCTCCTATTTATAGGCGAGCTTGGCCAGCTCCAATGGTGAACGGTCCTGATCGCGCTCGACCGATCGAAGGGCCGTGGCTCGAGTGGATCTAGGGCTCCGGATGGGCGCGGGTTCGCTTGGCGACCAAGAAAGGAGGAGACAGGCGAGGGACAGCGGGGTCAGGGCTCTGCCATGCGTGGCGCTGTCGGTCACGCCATTCGCATGACCCTGTCGGCCACCGTCTTCACGGAGAAGAGAAACAGGGGAAAAGAAGAGTGATTGACAAGCGGGTCCCGGTTGGCAGCGGCTGCGAGAGGCGCTTTGCGCGTGCGGGGTGGTTTGGCAGCGAGATGGGCCGGCTGGCTGGGCCGAATCCGCTTATCCTCTTTCTCTCTTCTTTTTTTATTTTGACTTAAGTGTATAAATACATATATTACCCTTTTTAAATATTGAGTAAACACAAACATAAATTGCAATAAATCCCAAATGTGATGCATAAGTTATTATTCTATATGAATAGAATTAAAATGCAAGCTTTACTCCTTTATTTACCAAATTCATAATGAAACCTATATGCTTGCACAAGAAAAATGGGTTTTCATAATAAATAAATGAAAAATTTTAATTGGTTGGGATTTTTAGATTGTGTGAATTTTTAGGGTTGTTACAGGAGAGCAGCATCCTCGGCGTCCAAACCTCCGATTCGCCCGAGCCTCCTCGGGAGAGCTCGGGAGAGCTCGAGCCTCCTCGGGAGAGCGGCATCCTCGGCGCCCAAATCTTCGATTCGCCCGAGCTTCCCTATCCCCCTCGAGCGCAATCTCGCAAGGCATCCAAGGCACAAGTGATGTCAGCGGAGCAATCTTGGACCACAAGAGATCTGTCTGACCACTTTACAAGCACTGTCCCGTCAGGCGAGACTCTCGACGCGACTGTGCTTCGCAGGCCCCTGACGACCATACCACCTGTCAGGATTTCCCTGGTAGCGGATTTGATAGGCCCACTACGGCCGACCTCCACGGTATGGTCTACGGTGCACCGCCCTGTTTTCCGCCGGGATCTATCAACTTGGACTATGACAGTCCAAGCGCCTGACGACGGGCTACGCAAGAACGGGAAAGGCGCCTACTGCGCTGTCCACTCGAAAGGACGAGCACGCCTCCCATCCGGGCCCGCTAAACCCTCGGGAGATGCTGTTGGTAGGTGTGACCCTATGGCACGTCGTAAGCAGACGACTGCTGCCGCCTTGGAACTCACCAAGGTCGTGCGAACCACGACGGCCATATCCTGGAGACCCAGAGAGCTGACGATATGACGTAGCCAGGCGACTGTTCCCACCTTGGAACTCACCCAGATCGTGCGAACTAAGACAGCCATACCCCGGAGACGCGGAGAAAAGGTAGTAGCCAGTTAAACGGGGAACAGCAACTCCTCACTGTAAAATAGGTAGCCGCCCTTGCCTCTCCCTTGCGACTATAAAAGGGAGAGCAGAGGCCAGCTTTAGGGGGACGACGGAGAAGTTCTAAGTTCTCACCCACACAAACGTACCCATAGCAAACGACTTGTAAACACTTAGACACACACAAGAGACCTGGGAGCGCTTCCCTCTCTCGCCTAGCTTGTAACCCTCTACTACAAGCACCCCGGTGCAAGGCAACACGACTCTCCTCTCCACTGGACGTAGGGCTTGCTTGGCCTGAACCAGTATAATCCCTGTGTTCCCCCTTGCACACCATCCGTAGCCTCAACCGCAAAACACATATTTACTAGCCGGTGTTAGCCCCGCCAAAACTAGCACCGACAATAAGGGAAACACATTCCTAAGTGCTAAGCTACTTGTCTTAGTCACTTAAACACATATTAGTCCACCTAAATTGTCACTCGATTAACAGAACCAAACAAGAACCTTTTAGCCGGCAAGCAAGCTGCTTCAGGGGCTAATTGCCTAGTGGCTTGGATTCAGTGTAGCGCAAACCCTTTCAAGAAAGGCGTGGTTGACTCGGCCACCTGAAAGCCCGGAGCACATCATTGGAGGGTGCCCCTTCTCGTCTTCCTTCTGGTTGGCTGTGGGTGTTGACATGCTGTCGTCGAGGTCCTGCTTGAACTTGCGACATACGTTGTGCCCGAGCCATGTCCCCGGACACTCTTCAGCACTTTGATTGCGCTTTGTTCCTGGAACCTCTAGAATCGCAGGAATGCAGTGGTTTTCCTTGATCAGATTATGACTCTCCAGCCGCTTCTCCTGAAATACAGGCGGGACGCCGATCTGTGGCGTGCGCGCTTCAAAACATCGGAAAGGAACGTAGCTGATGAATGGTGTCTGCAGTCTGCATCGTCCCTGGCTCCCTGCATTTCTGCTTCGCGGATAGGCACTGAGCGCCTTGATCTTGATGTAGCATTGACGAATTCCACCACCTCCATTGACTCATGTTTAGGTTTCCACGGCAGGATAGGAATAAGGATGGAATAATGGAATCAGGTGTCTGTAGATGGAGTGTGATGGTTAAAAAAAAACAGTGTGACATATGTGTCCAATATATTTTTGCCTAAACTTTGAGTTGTACTCCCGAGTCTCAAACTAAAAGATGTATTTTTTGCTATTATTATGTATTTAGACATATTTTATACCAAGGTGCGTAACAAAAACTATGAATCTAAAAATACAAAAATGTTGGAGAGAATATTTAGCAATATACTTAATCCGTCACAATTTATAAGTCGTTTAACTTTTTCATCTCTAAGTTTGAACACTTGTCTTATTTAAAAAATTACCCAAAAGAGTTAAATTTAACTTGAAGAACTTTTATTAATAAAACAGCTCATAACAAAAAAGTGATATTTTATATAAATTTTTTAATAAGACAAGTGATTAAATTTAGAGTAAAAAAAGTCAAACGATTTATAAATTGAAACAAAGGGAGTATAACATAGTTTGAATTGTCACCGAGAAAACCAAGGAAGAGGACAACAATGTTAATGATGGATGGAACTACACCTGAGCTGCTACCAGCGACGAGGAGGAGGAAACCGAATACTAAGAATGAGCTGCTTGCAGGCATTCGTTTTGTTCTGTAGTTGTGCATATAAAACTTCGGGGTTATAGCTTTTGCGTAAATATGAGGCTGACTTATAGTAGACAGAACAGATGTTGTAGCTGGCCTGCCCTTTCTCAATTGGTCATGCCATGAGTTCAGAAAGGATAAGGGATGATTTGTTCCCGTTGGTTTGTGTTTGTCTTTTGGTTTTCTGTCACGAATGAGTTATCGTAGCTCTGATGCAGTGGCTGGAAATCGATCTCCGTTAGCCTTACTCCCTCCGTACCAAAATAAGTATTATTTTTTACTTTTTAAAATCGACATTTGACCATTCGTTATATTCAAAAAATTTGCGAAAATACAAAACTAAACAAATCAAGATTAAAGTACTTATAATAAAGAATCATTTCATAATAAAATAATTAATTTTTCGTAAAATTTTTGAATAAGACGAATGATTGAAAGGAGATAGTCAGAATCCTAACACGATACTTATTTTGGGACCGAGGGAGTACATTTGTAATGTGCATCCACGGGTTTCAGAGTGAGAGTGTGCGTCTATGGTTTCAAAGTGAGCTTAATTTCAGGCCTTGATCAGGCTTTGCCGGACATGGATGCTGAACTTGTGTCCTGTGACTAGAAGAGCGCGCCCCCGAGCTCCTTCGGGAGCTGAGCTGCAACTCTGTGAGATGAGATAAGAGCAAGGCTAATAATACAGACGCTTTGCTAGTTGTAAGGCTCTTTGTAGCTTTCTCTCAACCCATTCGTATAGTAGTCAGCCTTTCATATCTACTGTATGGCCCACCTGTTCCTCTCACAGAAATTTTTGGTCTCTGTGTTCAAACCGACTGTAAGCTCATAGCCCACTTCTCTTTTCTCTTCTCTCTTCTCTCCTTCACATCAGTATTTAGGGGGCTTATAGCCCATTACTGTACTCTACGGGGACGGACAAGGTCGTCACTCGTCAGTCTTTTGGGACCGGAGAGCTAACCTATATATTTCCATCTATTCGAGGTACAGGATCGGCATTTCTTTTTCTTTGTCCAGACAAAACAGTAACATCCTTGTTGCCCTTTTCAATTGCTTATTATATTCATCTCAATCTAAAAAGTCTATAGAGAAAGAAACAATGAAACATACTCCTATGTCGCTCGTCACCAAACGGAGCAAGTAGCATTCCTCCCAAGTCAAAGAGGGGCATACACAAAAGGTGCAATTTTACCTATATATTTCCATCCATTCGAGGTACAGGATCGGCATTTCTTTTTCTTTGTCCACACAAAACAGTAACATCCTTGTTGCCCTTTTTAATTGCTTATTATATTCATCTCAATCTAAAAAGTCTATAGAGGAAGAAACATATGTCGCTCGTCACCAAACGGAGCAAGTAGCATTCCTCCCAAGTCAAAAAGGGGCATACACAAAAGGTGCAACTTTGAGTAAAGCAGTGTCCTCGCAATCAAACGGCTGTTCACAAAGCTAGTAGTGGGTAGTCACATTCCCCATACAAGAACATCTTTCCTCCTCCACGACTTCGTCTGCAACTTGCAAGTGGCAAACAGCGGCTGTTCCACTTGAATCGAATCGGTGTGAGCGCGTCGCCGTCCGCCGTGCGTCAGCGTGGGCCCCTTGCACCAACGGCCAACGCCAGCTCATCCAGACCCACCGGAGAGCAGGCCAGGATGGCACGGCCCAGCGGCTGGGCCTGCACGGCCGGTGCGCAGGGCACCCAGTTCCAGCGCGCCACAGCGGCGGCGCTTCCCTCCGCCTTTTTCCCCTCCTCCCACAGCTCGTAGAGCACCGCGCCGTTCGCCGGCTCCGCCGCATTGTACACGTACCCGCCCGCGGCGTTGCCGCACACCCCGATCGACAACGTCCTGTCGTCCAGCTCCTCCTCCTCCTCGTCGCCATCAGTGCGGTCACGAGGAAACAGCCTCTCGGACAGATCCGGCGGCATCGCGACGCTGGGTGCGGAGGGGATCGGCTCCAGAGTGTCGCCGTCCACCTCCCATGCCTGGACGACGACCGTGCACTCGGCCTCCTTGTCCGCCCGCTTAGCCCCGAACAGGACGAGGCGCTCCTCGGCGCCGACGCGGCCGGGCGCGACGCCCCACGTGGTGACGGCGGCGTCGGGACCGAGGCGGCTGGTGGGACCCCACCGCCGTTTCGCCGGGTCGAACCAGCTCGCCCACCCGGTGGTCCTCTCCACGAGGTACACCCGCTGGTCCGTGGTGGCAGCGGACAGCCACGTCGCCGCGGCGGAGTCCCTGAGCGCGTCGGGCATCGGGTCGCAGGCCGTCCACGCGCCGTCCTCGTGGACCTCGACCGCCGCGGCGTCGCCGCCCTCGGCCAGCGCCAGCCGGCACGCGCCGCCGAGTGCGACGACGCGGTCGCCCACCGCGGCGAGCACCGGGTCGACGCGCCACACGCCGGGGGCGTCCAGCGCGACGCAGGGGCCGCCGGCCGCGCCCCCGAGCGGGTCGGCGGCGACGGCGAGGCCCGAGAGCGAGAGCGCGCACACGCGGTCGCCGCGCGCGCCGCCGCGCAGGAGGCGGACGTGCGACGGCGTGGCGTGGCGCGGCGCCGGCACGGCGAGCCAGGCGCCCGAGCACGGGTCGTACGCCGCGGCGCACCGGGGCGCCGCCCCTCCCCCTCGGCGGTCCTGGAGGTGAACGACGAGCCAGGGCAGCCGCCGCGGGCGCCGGCGTAGTGCGGCGCGCACCGCGCGGAGCCACTCCCGCGAGACCCGCGCCGTCGCGGCGAGGTCGGCCGCCGGCACCCGCTCCACCACGGACTCGAGCACGTCGCCGTAGAGGTACATCGCCGCGAGCGACGCGCCGTCGGGCTCGGGCATGCATGCCTCCTCCTGGTGGCGCTGCTGCTTCAGATTCAGATCGTGAGCTCGAGCGCCGACGCCCATTGCTTTCCCCCGCGAAAGATTCGCTAGGATACAGGTCACCAGTGAGCGCGGCAAGCTTCGCTTCTTGCGTGCCTTGCCCGTGGACTGTGGCTCGATTTGGGCTCTGCGGTGACCTGATGGCACAGGATAAATAGAGCGGAGCGGACTAGGGGAGGTGGGGGTTGCCGGCTAACACTGTCCGCACTCTTTATCCTCTATATCTATCCTTAAAAGAAAATATTTTATTCTGACTATCAAGATTCTCTTTTATATCACTTTTTTCTACACTCATCTATCTTCTATATCTCTACTTATATATCGAGTGGACCCCACATATTTATAAATAAATTTTATCTAAATATATTCGTGTGAGATTTTATTTTGAAAAATTTATTGTAACAAATTTAATGATGCAATCGAAATTTAATTTATTTTTTTTCTATAAGTTATAGTATTTTTTAGTTTGGTGAAATAGTGGGGCTCACTCTGCATGCGCTTTCTCCCTCCACTTTTCCTCCTTAACATACCCCGCTGCAGCTCATTTTTCTGTAAAAATCTCCTCCAGGATGTTTTGCAGTATGCCAATGCAGGTAGTCTAAGACCAACTGCACTGGAGTCCTTTATACGATTCTGGAGGAGAATTTTACAGGAAATTAAAGCTGCAGCGGTATCCTCTGCCTCATCCAGAACCAGCAGTCATCCCTTAAATACAGCGACATGCAGGAGCTCTCCTATCTGGCGTGGGACCATGCCCTGCTGCGCGTGCATGCGAGAGGCCGGCCTGTGGGAGAGAGAGGTGGGACCCAGCGCTGCTGCAGCACGCGTTAGACCGGTCTGTTGGAGAGAGCAGTGGCGGACCCTATAACTTTAACTAGCTTAAAAAAATATTATAACTCACGAATTAAAAAGCTAAATTAAATTTCGATTACACCATTAAATTCGTTGCAATAAATCTTTTAAACAAGATCTCACGTAGATATATTTAGATAAAATTATAAGTGGACTCTATTGATGGTAGTTGGTATAGAGTAATATAAAGTAGAGATATAGAGAATGGATAGGTGTAGGAGAAAGTGGTATAGAGAAGAGAATCTTGATAATTAGGATATATAGAGGAGAAAAATAGAGGATGCCGAGTGTGGTCCGTCTAAGGAAAGCCGAGCGGTGCCGCCTGCCACGGGGGTCAATGAAATGGAAATGGGGATAGGAGAGTGACGAGATAGGGCGGACCAGTGGGTGGGAAGGGGCAAGGCAAAGCTGTGTGCAGCCCATGACGTGCGAGGGGCGCGACGTGGCCTGTGGCCAATTGGTCCCCTGGAGCAAAACCGACGTTAAGACCTAGTACTCCGTAGTATGGTTTCGTTACATAGAAGAATTCTGAAAGGGTGTATGCTGTTTCTATTTAATCCTGCGCTCTAGCTGTTGAATCGCCTCCACCTCCCTGACCAAGTGATCTATTTTTTTTCTTATTCCTGTCCTGTGTGGCTGTGTCCTGCAGCTGTTGGATCGCCAGACCTTTCCGCTAGCATGAGCCCTGTGTTACTTGGTGAAAAGAGACGAAAAAAAGTACATTATAATACTTTTATTTGTATTTGATAACTTTTGTCTAATCATAATCTAAATAGACTTAAAAGATTCATCTCGAGATGGTCAGACTAAAAGTATAAACATGCAACAGGTGCTATTTCATTTAATGCTCTATGTAGATGTAAAGTACAATCGATGTGATAAGGAAAGAGAAAATTTTTTAGAAAGTAAACAGGGCCTTGACAACATAAGACATTTGTATTAAAAAAAAGAGAGACAGATTTGAGTCGGACAACGGAAGGCATTGAAAATGTGATCTTCAGCCTGTAATGGAGTTCAGTGAATTTATTCCGTTAGTTCTTGCAAATGCTTCGGTGTAAAAAGGCCATTCAGAAGAAAGAAACAAGAGCACAGTTAAACCATGCGCATCCGTTTAGGCTGATGTTGAATTCTAACAATAATAATCTGTGTAAAGATTGGTTAACGAGGTGCTTTGGCCTAGCCCTCGGTTCCATGTTATATAGCGGAGAAACAGCCTCTCGGCGGTGGCGTTACATGGTAAGGTTTGTTACAGAAGATATACATGGTAAGCGATATACATCAATACATGGTAAGCTACAATCTAGGAACATAACCATATCAAGATACATCGAACCTAGACATGTAGAGACTAACTAACGTTATCATTTAACAATGAGCTATCGGTAAATTGCTAACTTCAGCAATGTGGCTCACAAACTATTAATAGGAATCACGATTCATCACGTTAGACAAACACCAATTAAGGTGGTTTTGGTAACCCGTACGGCGAAACTGGGTAGTACACTCTAACAATAATCTGATATTGCTAAATTGCTGACAGCGCCATGTGTCTGACAATTATTGATAGATGGAAGCGCGATCCATCGCGACAACAAGAAGTTTATGACCGATAGGTGGTGGCATAGGTGCCAGCACACTACTAGAGAACGGACCTTCGATCCGAAGTCGGAAATAAGATTTGGTTCCGGCTAATTTTATGTTCGGGAGTAAAGAGACCTTTAGTTCCGGTTTCAGCCATGAACCGGGACTAAAAGTCCCTGCCCAACTGTCACTGGGGACTGATGTTATGTCAGGTGACCTTTAGTCCCGGTTGGTGTAACGAACCGAGACTAAAGGTTTGTCTTTAGTCCCGGTGGTTGATACCGACCGGGACTAAAAGTTTTACTCCCTGTTGTAGATACCGGCCGGGACGAGAAGCTTACTTTTAATCCCGGTAAGTAAGTCCAACCGGGATTAAAAGTCCCTGCGTATAAAAGCCAGCAGCTCCTTTCTTCCTCCTCTAGCCCGAGAGCTAGCTGTTCTTCAGCCCGAGAGCTAGCTGTTCTTCCTCTCCATTGTGTTCTTGCTCTGTTCTTCGGTCGTCACCCCCATTTGTTGCAGAACTCCATCGATTTTTGAAGGTAACTAACTTCATTTTCACACCTCAATATTATATATCAATGCATTGTCTAGAAATAGCTAAGGATGTAACATATTGTCTTTTGCGTCCATTTCTTGATTTGTGTCCATTTAAGTTTATATTCTCTTCAAATCTGTATTTTTAGATGAAGAAAGCTTATAGTTGTTGTATTTTAGAATGCCCTTCAAATCTGTGTCCATTTTAGAATGCTCTTTTTATTAGTTTTTAACTAGAATGCACCTTTTATTGGATAAAGACAGCTTGTATTTTCATATATAGCTTTTTTAATGGTTATGAGAATTAGAGGAATTTAGTGGTTTATGAAAATATCCTTGTTTAGAAAATGAGAAAAAATAAATAACAACAACAGTGTTTTTAAAATGAATTTATTGGTTGACATTGTGTTTTGTTTGTGATTGTGCATGACAACTGCCGTTGGGGCCTCAATCGGCGTAGCTCGGCTACCAAAGATATGGAGGACTTCAATCGCAACTACATGACAATCTTTGACGCACATGAGGTCAACTTGCATACTAATGATATGCTAGGTAGCTTAATACTTATGAAGGTCTCCGTGCAAGCTATCCCTGAAGAGCACCCGTATTTCGTGAGTCGCGCCATGATACAAGAAGCACTGGTGCAGCAGTGTCAGGTCTTTGTCCCGCTAAAAAATATCTCGCATTATCTTCGGGATTACCTGGTGCTACCCTCATCTCCAACTGATTTGAATGCCATCATGTCTGTATCACATATCGATGTTGGTGTTCATGAGCTTGTCATCCTTCCATGGACA
Organism: Eremochloa ophiuroides; assembly: GCA_038502445.1. Taxonomy (NCBI): domain Eukaryota; kingdom Viridiplantae; phylum Streptophyta; class Magnoliopsida; order Poales; family Poaceae; genus Eremochloa; species Eremochloa ophiuroides. The sequence continues at coordinate 63,380,178 of JAHLJS010000006.1, forward strand.
TCCGACTATGGTGCCACTACAGTTGGCTTAGATCTCACCTTACCCGCCACCTCCATGGTACAAGTAGAACCAGCATCACCCATCAGAATATTACGAACCACTCAAGCTTGTCATTTATGGAATGCCACCGCACCTTTTTGTGCAATCGGTCGTAGTACCTAGAATGTTCGCGAACATATGTCAAGTTCACGACGTTCAGTACAATAGCAATGATCTCACAATCCACATGATCACATATGCTCGAAGATCAACTATACCCAGGGTTGCACATATCGGAGTCCGCAAACAGTCACCTTCTGGGGATGCCATGATGCACATATAGCCAGTTTGGATTACTGTGGACCCACTACCACCGGGTGATCAACAGGAGGCCCGTCGTCCAATGACTGGTAGTTGCACTTACAACAGAATTAACCATGTTGCGTGTATGTTACATTGTTCCTTTCTAACAATTGTCACTCTTACTACAGCCCTGCCTCCGTATCAAATCCGATACACACTGTACCCACACATGGATCGCGGAGGTGCGGGGACTTCTGGACATGGAGGTGCGGGGTCTTCTGGACATGGAGGAACAGGTCATCGGCAAGCAGGCACAGGTACAAACAGTTCATACATGGGTTTACATACATGGGTTTACATATATACAAAAATCCTAAATTACGTGATGCACATGTTACTTAATTGAGGGGCCCTGTGATCCTTCATCAGAAGAAGGTTCGCCTACACGCACCACAAGGGAAGCACCGGGAGACACCACAGAAGTTCCGGAGACACCACCTTCTTCAGAAGATGGTTCACTGTTTCTGTACCCAGGTGTTGGATCACAGGAAGCAGCCCCACAGGATGACCTCGAAGGTTCGACCCAACCATTTTCATGAGAATGGGTACATTATATTTATAGTTCAGCTACAAGTGTTATTTATGCAACTGGATGGTAAATTATACATGTAAATTATACCTAATACATCGCATTTAAATATGTAGGTACGAAGAATACTGAAACCAAAGATGACGAGGCACATGTGGCAAAGAAAGCGCGAACCACTGAATCCAAGGATACTTCATCCAAGGATGACGGTGCTTGATGCATATGTGATCCTCCCTTCAGTCCTCGTTTGTCGGATTTGTGAACTTGATATGTATTTGAACTTGTTGTTGTGAACTTATATTTGTGAACCTCTGTTATACTGAACTATGATTCTGTGAACTCGCTGCGGTATTTGTGAACCTCTTTTGTACTGAATTATGAGTCTGTGAACTTAGTTGAATTATGAGTCTATGAACTTAGTTGCTGCGGTTGCAAGATTTTGTGAACTATGTTCAGGCTAGCTTTAGTCCCGATTCCAGACACTAACCGGGACTAAAGGTCCATACCCAACGGCTAGTGGCTCGGGCATGCAAGTGTGTAAAGGACCTTTACTCCAAGCATGCAGATTGTCGTGGAGTTCCGAGTGAGGAAGGAGTGTCCCAACAAAGGTCGTATCTTCTACAAGTGCCCGGATCGCAATGTGAGTTATTGGATCTCATTTGACGTACTATGGTTATATTTTTTTACATTCTCCTGATGGTTTTGATTAAAGTTCTTAATTGTTGTTATAATTTCAGTGGGACGGCACCGGATGTAAAGGATGGTACTGGGAGGAAGAGTATGTTCAACACGTGCAAAACAATCAGATGGGTGATGCAGTGAGCCAGCACAAGCAGCCCGCCGAGACAAAGGAAGCGAATGATTTGTCTATTCTAGTTGAGATTGGTCATCAGATCCTTATGCTGCTGAAGTGCATTTTAGTTTTACTCTGTTTAGTGCTAGTTGGGATTGTGTACATTGTAGTGAGCTTAACATAAAGTGATTAGTTTGTGCCTATAGGCTAGCATTTTAATTGAACAAGATGACTGATGTTATGCAATTAAGTAATTATCTTCAAGGTTTTCATACGGTATGTCTTGTAATGTAGATGAGCCGACACTGGATGTACAACGCTGATCGCCGCTCCGGAGAATTCATTACGGGCGTGCATATGTTCTTGAGTGTGGCCGAGGAAAACAAGCGTGATGGTTTCATGTGTTGTCCATGTGCTGTATGTAAGAATTTGAAGGAGTATGCTTGCTCAAGGACTCTCCATTCACACTTGTTTAAGTCAGGTTTCATGCCAAACTATATGTGTTGGACCAAGCATGGAGAAAACGGGGTTGCAATGGAAGAGTGCGAAGATGAAGAAGAAGGGGATGGCGATATATTTGCCTAATACAGTCCCTTACATGACATTGCAATGGGGGAAGCCGAAGAAGACGTAGCTAAAGAAGATGAGCCCGCTGATGATCTTGGTCAGGCTATATGTGATGCACAGCGAGAATGCAAAAGTGAAAAAGAGAAGATCAAATTCGATCGCATGTTAGAGGATCACAAGAAATTACTTTACCCAACCTGCGATGCGGGTCAGAAAAAGTTGGGTACCATACTAGAGTTGTTACAATGGAAGGCCAAGAATGGTTTATCCGATAAGGGATTTGGACAGTTACTGCAGATCCAAAAGTGGATGCTTTCGAAGGATAACGATTTGCCCTCCACTACATATGAAGCAAAGCAGGCTGTATGTCCTTTGGGGTTAGAAATCCAGAAGATACATGCATGTCCCAATGACTGCATCCTGTACCGTGGCAAGGACTATGAGAATCTAGAAGCATGCCCCGTATGTCATGCATCACGCTATAAGATCCGAAGAGATGACCCTGGTGATGCCGAGGGTGACGGAGAACATCCCAGGAAGAAAATCCCTGCGAAGGTTATGTGGTATGCTCCTATAATACCACGCTTGAAACGTTTGTTCAGAAACAGAGACCATGCAAAGTTACTGCGATGGCACAAAGAAGACCGTAAGGTAGACAATATGTTAAGACACCCTGCGGATGGGTCTCAGTGGAGAGAAATTGACAGAGAATTCCCTGATTTCGCAGCTGACGCAAGAAACTTAAGGTTTGCCTTAAGTACAGATGGCGTGAACCCTTTTGGGGAGCAGAGCAGCAGTCATAGCACTTGGCCTGTTACGCTACGTATCTATAATCTTCCTCCATGATTGTGCATGAAGCGAAAGTTCATGATGATGCCTGTGCTCATCCAAGGTCCAGAGCAACCCGGCAATGACATCGATGTATATCTGAGGCCTCTAGTTGACGAACTTCTAATCCTGTGGAGTAAACCTGGTGTATGTGTGTGGGACGAGCACAAGCAGGAACAGTTTGACCTGCGAGCATTGTTGTTCGTAACAATTAATAATTGACCTGCTCTAAGTAATCTTTCAGGACAGACAAACAAGGGATATAACGCTTGCACACACTGTTTTGAGGACATCGACAGCATATATTTGAAAAAATGCCGAAAGATCGTATACTTTGGCCATCGCCGGTTTCTTCCTGCGACACACCCGCTAAGAAAGAAAGGCAAGCATTTTAAAGGTAAGGCAGACACTCGGACAAAGCCTCGCAACCGAACTGGAGAGGATGTACTCAATATGGTCGAGGATGTGAAAGTAGTCTTTGGAAAAGGACCTGCCAGCGAACCTGTTCCGAAGGATGCTTCCGGGCACGCACCCATGTGGAAAAAGAAGTCCATATTTTGGGAGCTTCTATATTGGAAACTCCTTGAGGTCCGCAGTTCGATCGACGTCATGCACTTTACGAAGAATCTTTGTGTAAACCTTCTCGGCTTCATGGGTGTGTACGAGAAGTCGAAAGATACAATTGAAGCACGACAAGACCTGGAGTGTTTGAAAAAACGAGATAACCTTCATCCAGAGAAGACAAAAGATGGACGCCATTACTTAAGACCCGCTAGCTACACTCTTAGCAAAGAAGAGAAGGAAAGCATGTTCGAATGTCTAGATAGCATCAAGGTCCCATCTGGATTCTCCTCGAATGTAAAGGGTATAATCAACGTGGCAGAGAAGAAATTTCTAAACTTGAAGTCCCATGACTGCCACGTGCTTATGACACAATTACTTCCAGTTGCTTTGAGAGGAATTCTACCTCTAAATGTACGTTTAGCCACCGTGAAGCTATGTGCATTACTCAATGCAATTTCTCAGAAGGCAATCAATCCACTGGATCTAGCAAAGCTACAGAATGATGTGGTTCAGTGTCTTGCCAGCTTTGAGTTGGTGTTCCCCCCATCCTTCTTTAATATCATGACTCACCTCCTAGTTCATCTGGTCAAGGAGATTAGTATTCTCGGTCCTGTGTTCCTACACAACATGTTCCCCTTTGAAAGGTTCATGGAAGTCCTGAAGAAATACGTACACAATCGTGCTCGACCAGAAGAAAGTATAGCAAATGGATACGGAACAGAGGAGGGCATTGAGTTCTATGTTGACTTCATTCCCAACCTTGACCCGATTGGTGTGCCTGAATCGTGATACGAGGTTAGACTAAGTGGTAAGAGAACACTAGGGAAGAAAATATATATCGGTACGGAGGATGATTGTTTCAATAAAACACACTACACGGTTCTGCAAAACTCTTCATTGGTGGCTCCGTATATCGAGACGCATATGGAACTCCTCAGAAACGAGTTTGCAGGGAAAACTGAAGCTTGGATTACATGTCACCACAAGAAAACTTTCAACGGTTGGCTGTGGAAAAAATGTCAAGGTGATGAGAGTCTTGATGAGCAACTGTATTTGTTGGCTAGGGAACCATCGTGGCATATTCTCACTTATGAAGGGTATGAGATAAATGAAAATACATTTTACACAGTGGCCCAAGATAAAAGGAGCACCAACCAAAACAGTGGTGTCCGCGTGGATGCCACAGATCCAAACTGGAATAAGCAAACATATTATGGCCGTATAGAGGACATATGGGAACTGGACTATGGACCTAATTTTAAGGTACCTTTGTTTCGGTGTCAATGGGTGAAAGGGACCAGCGGCGGGGTAACAGTCGACAATGAGTATGGAATGACGTCTGTGGATCTCAACAATATTAGGTACAAGGACGAACCATTTGTCCTTGCCAAGGATGTCACTCAGGTGTTCTATGTCAAGGATATGTCTACGAAACCAAAGAGAGAGAGAAACGACAACTCAATCAACGAGCCAAAGCGTCACATTGTTCTTTCAGGAAAAGAAACATTGTGGGAATCGAGGATCAGTCAGACCTATCAGAGGATTATGAAAAGGATGACCGAATTCCTCCGTTCATAGTGAATAAGGACCCAAGCATCGCGCTAAATAATGAAGACAATCCATGGTTACGGCGCGATCATGATCAAGGAACATACTTTAAGAAGGTCTTCACTGCTGTTGTGGCTTGATGTAGTGATGTGTAATAATGTGTAATATATATTATATAAAAACTATGAATACAAAATTTTCTATATATGTTGAAATTTAATTTTATATGTTTCATGATGTCTGACGACTATTTTGGACAATAAGCACTCAAAAACAAATTTCAAACGTTGAAATGATGCGAAAACAAATATCCTATCGAAATCCAATAGTTTCAAAATATTTAAATTAAAATATATTTTTGCATTAATGAAATAGTGATTATTTTCTAATAAAAATGGGTATATACAAGAATAAGATTTATCATAATTATAGTAAAGGAAAAGAAAAATAAAGATCATTTTTATGAAAAAATATTCTAAGTAATTAATTTATCATTCAATTATTACATTAAATCCTATTTATAACAAATTAAACAAATGGTGAAGGCTAAACTGGCAACTGGCGGGAACTGGAAAAAATTCACTTTTACTTCCGGTTGGTAAGGGCCCAAAACAGAGCGGGAAGGGACCTTTACTTCCGGATGGTAGGTTGGACCTTTACTCCCGGTTCTTGTTACCAACCGGGAGTAAAGGTGCCCCGCCTATAAAAGGCACACTGTCCCTCCTCCTCCTTCTCCACGCCATCGTCAGTTTCCAGACTTAACAGCAGAGCAGGGAGATCGTCGTCGCCGCCGATCCGCGCCTCCGCCCCCGCCACCGCTGTGCTCCTCCACCACCGCGGTGCTACGCCGCCACCGCCGCACGCCTCCACCACCGTGATTCGCGCCACGCCGAGCTGCCCTCGCACGGCCCCGCGCGCTGGGCCACCGCGTCGCGCCGCTCTGCTCGACCGGACGCTCGCCGTCGGCCTCAATCGACGGTCCCGGCCCCGCTCCGCCGCCGGACTCGACCCCGCGCGTCGCCGGCCTCAATCGACGCCGCCGGCCCCGGACTACTCGACCCCGCTGTTGACACTTCTTAACGCAACCACCAGAGACAGGGTGTTAGGCTATCTCTGATAACGGCGCCAGAAGTGCCTGTGGTATTTCTTATGTCTATTGGATAATTCCGCAAGCGCACAGAATATACCGCTGTAGCACTTCACCCGGGAGTATTCCAAGGTATCGTTATTTATTTTATCCCAAGGGAAAGCGATTGCTAGAAATATTAATAGAAGGAGATCCTTAAATGTATCTCAACTTAGCACAACTAGTGCAGAGGGGGTAATCGAAGTATGATAGAAAGGTGATGATTCAAAGATAACAAATGAAATACTAAAAGATAACTAGTGTAGTGTAGCTAGGTGGGAGGACAACGAGTGAGAAAGGTTCCTGTGATTCGAACTCTACTCCTATGATCTATCCTATCAAATGGACGAAGTACACTAAGACTGCTACCTTACTTCCGGTGTGTAGGGGATAGGCGAGACAGTAGGGGATATAACCTCTACCCGAAGCGGCTATTCTCTTATGGGAGCCTACCTTTTAAGAACTTGCCTAAAACACGTGGAGGGATACTAAGACTAGACAGGGCTGTCACCACCTGCTAGCACCCACAAACAATCCGTGCGACAAGCGGCATTCAAAGGCAAGATCTAGTCTAAGCACCACGCTTACACTAAGCCTTACTACTCTAGCAGTGATCAAAGCAACTCGGGCACCCTATGACAGGCGATGAACTACACACGTGAGCTGGTTACAGGATCACAATCTAATGCAAACCGACCAAGTAATATGATGACTCACAACAATACTATTAAAGTAATGCACTAAGTAAAGACTCAGTAAAGTAAAGTAAGAATATAATATATTAAAGTAGATAAGTCTTACAGAAAGAGAAAGATACAAGAGCTATACCAGACTCTCCAGCAGACGACTCCGGAGACCCCAAGCACAGCTTGACTCAACTCTAACTCCCATACTAGACTACAACTACTACTAAAGGTGGAATTACACTACTCCTTCACTTGTATCTTGAATGAATCATGTCTTGAAAGGGTGGATGCAGCCTCTATTTATAGGGGAGAGTGAGGGGGTGCCACGTCAGCGATCCGTGTGCTCCATGCCTCTCCACCCTTGGATGAACCTCCTCATTACCGCCTCAAGATGGACGGCAGAGGTGAATTCATCACGTGGACATCATGCTGGGAGGCGGTAGAGGCCAACCGACCTGGCTGGGCATCAGGGGTGGTTCGGCCGACCCCCTATGGCAGGTGGGCCCAGCCAGGGTCTTCTAGAAGGAGTCCCCACCTGTCAGGGAAGGTGTAGGTGGCCTGGGCCCAAAAATAGTGGTTCGGCCGACCCACACCTGGTGGGTTGGGCCCACCGTCGTGGTCCCCATCTGTCACAAACTGTCCCCTTGTGTTGGTTCCACTTCGTTTGCATGTTGTCACGTTGAATCCTTGTGCTTTGCTTCTCAACCGTTGAATGGAAACACATGTTGATCTGAGGGCTGAAATGAGCTGAGTGGAAGGTCACACGGATCCGGCCACGTCACCAGAGCCAGGTGGGCCCCATGGGCAGTTCGGCCGACCCATGGGTGGGCCCACCCTTGGCTCTCCTCTCTTCCAAGTGATGTTTTGCATTATGTCTTGATGTGTGATGACTTGTTTCCCAAATACATGGTTCGGCCGAACCACATTATTGGGCTCCAAGTGTTCATTTCTGCTTTGTTTCATCTTCCCTGCGTTCACAAGGTTAAGAGTACATGTGAAACTAGTTATTGATTAAATATTGCTGATGATATGTTTATTCTCCTTTGAATCCGAAGTCTGTTGACGGTGTTTAAATGTGGAATTTTATGGTATATCCACCGTCAACAAGATCCCCCAAGCTTAACCTTTGCTCATCCCGAGCAAATAATTAAACTTAGCCTCGGTGGATCAGGAGTTGCTACAGTATTCATATTTCAATAATACCATGTGTACAACTAAATACTTCTTTTTGAATGGAAAAATTAGTTATAAAAATTCACCTATTTTACCTTAGTCCTTTATGGGGCTAATGACTTTTCCTTTGCCTTAGGTGGTTGAGAGACAGAACAGTTTAACTTGAGCAGTACTTTTCTCATTCCTTGCAAGTTTCATGCTGGAGGTAATGTTTTGCAAAACATAACTTAATGTTCCTCATATGGTTCTCTCATGTCGCTCAAATGGTGTATGATTCCTTACCAAGGCACAAAGTAAATGTTGCCTTCTTTTTGTCATCCTACTAAAAATGTCTTATGTGGAGCTTAAGGTAGGAATGAAGGGTATAGCATAGTTACTTTGCATATGTTATAGAGTCAAAGCTTGGATCCAAAGAGAGAAGTGTCATGCCCTTAAATCAAGATGTGCAAGTGTGTGGAAAATATGAACTATAATGCTCCTCTATTTGAAATTGTATCTCTCTCTAAATTTTAGAGACATGGCTATCATTTTTCCTTTCTTTTATTTATGAGCCTAAACTTGCTCATTTAATTTTCTTTTCTTTTCTATGGACTCTCTTGTGTCCATCTCTTCTTTTTAATTTGCATAGCCTTTTTGTCTCTTCTACCAAATTAACTAAGAGAGATATTTTTCAAATTTTAGCACAAGGAGCATTTATTTGGTGGAAATGAAAGGCATGTTGTTACATACTTCCAGTGTAGAAGCAGCACATGTATGTGACGTGTACATGATCTTGATCTTGGAAGCATGATAAGTCTCTCAATAAGGGTCAACAAGACTTGACAAAACTCAATACAAAGCAAATAGCTTATGTGGTAGTTTTTAGACATATATAGCATATATGGCTGTGGAAGGAGTTTATCACCATTGAGGAACATTAAGGTTTTGATTGTTCAAGAAATAAATCTCCAATAATCATGCATGCTTAGAACAATATTATAACAGCTCTTATTTTACCATATCATATCTCACAACAACTTAGACTTAGTTCTAGCACTTAGCATCCATAAAGTTTTCAGGTTCATGATGATTTTAATTAGACCAAGTAATCCATACTCAAAGAAATACTAAGTTGTAAACTAGGCATTAAAGAAATATTAACAGAGCAACTATTCATCATTTCCAATGAGAAAGATTAACATGCATGAACAGAAAATATTTTTGGTGTTTTTAGTTTATTTTATTTAAGTGCATTAAACGAAGAACAATATAAAATACTGAGATAGAATACTTACCTTGGTGGGGGAGAGAATCTCCCCCAAGCTTGCACTTTTGCAGTTATCTCACTGAGGTGGACGTGGCGGATAGTGAGGAGGATATTATGGTGGATATGGTTGCGGGAACTGCTGTGGGTGCTGTGGGATATATGGAGGTGGAGATATGTTGTGATGTGCATAGAGGGCAGCCCACTGTCTGCCAGTCTGCTCCTGAAAATTTGGAGCTGCTGCTGGGTTTGTGCAGTGATGTTGTGAATGGCCTCATGGCCAGCCCACAGCATACCAAACTGATGTGTTAGCAACTCCATGTCATGTCGATGGCTTCGTGTCCCTGCATCCTGCATAGACGAGTAAGAAAATCTGGCACTTTGTGCCCCTGACCGGCGCCCTCCTCCAGAACTAGAGGCTTGCATGGCATTTGAGCTGCCTGCATAGGTGCTGTCGTCTTGTTCGAATGATTCATTACGTTGTGCAACATGCGTTCTTGCACGGGTAGCAGGACTTGAAAAACTCCATCGGCCGCCTACTCCTGCAATGTTAGGCACTAAAGGGTGGCCCCCATATAGTTTTAATTCTAGGCATGGCAAAGTGAGTCTTGCATCGTTATTATGGAATTTAAATTCTATTGTTCCTTGGGGACCACCTGCAATAATATGAGCTTTTATGAAATATTCCTCACCCAGAATGGTTCTATGTGTAGGTATGTAATCATTAAATCCATTTAGCAGTTCAAGGTAGCTACACATTTTTGTGATGATGGATGTGAAATCAAATGATCCACATCTTGATGGTGCAGAAATCTAATGCTCTACCATGGCTTTTACAGGTGATACTCGGATTTTATATACCATTGCATACATTATTCTTAAATCAATTTCTCTCACAGGTCTCACATCATCCCGGGAAAACAAAGTGATTCCTAGCCATCTATGCAAAAAGCGCAGTGTGGGGTTGCAAATGTGACTAGTACGCGGTTTTCCCATTCTATTTTCCCCAGTTATGTCATGCCAAAATTCAAGTTTATTTAACCTTCGAGTAGCAGATTCTAAATTTGAGGTGCAGTTCATGAAGCCTAGGCAAGCACTAAACTGGTCCCAATTAAGATCATAGGCTTGATTAAACAGGCGAAAATAGATGTTGTCTCTAGTTGCTTTTACTGTGCACATAAATTCTAAAGTGAGACTCTTGCTACCTTGGTACCCAGAAAAATCCCAGAATTCGCCCCATCCTATTGCACCAAAAACATCAAAGAACTCCTCATACATACCGGTGCGTTGGAGGAGTTCTAAATCAATTACCTTGGTGTGTTCAAAGTTGCGGTTGCGGATGGAGTTGAGGACGAGAAGTTCTTGCGGAGTGACCCAAATACCTGTTTCTTGGTCTTGTGTTCTAACAGGTTCTTCCTCTTCTTCGGATTCTTCATAATAATGAGAAGGTTGTTCAACATTTTCCGTGTTGTTGCTTGGCTCAGTTGCCTCAGACAAATATTCATCCTGTGACCCCGAGAGTCGTATCTCAGTGTCATGGGAGGATGATCGTCGTGATGAACTCCCGCTCAATGCTGAGCGCATTTTCTTTGCTCCGGCCTTGAATGGGTTCTTCATATTTGCACGAAACAAAAACACGAACCAAGCTTCGGATAGGGGTTAGCTTAGCTTAATGAGCCTTTTTCCTGATGATTACCTTACTTGGCTTCCTCGGGTGATGAACACTTGAAGAGTAAGGATGGGAGGAGAATTTGAACTGTTGAAAATGCTCTGCTGTTGGTTTGGTTGGAGAGTTGTGCTCACGAGCAAAGGAATAAAATAGGGAAGGAGATAGAGGTGAATGAGCACATGGACAGGTTCGGCCGACCCATCCTCTGCCTCATTTCATGCACATAATTGCAGGGATCTAGGACACGTTGAAGTGGACAAAGGCTAGAGCGATGGGTGGTCAGTGCATGGGTCGGCCGAACCCTGACCTCTCTCCATTTGCACCAATAATTGTGGGAATCTCTGGTGTGTAAAAAGGAGAGAACGATAGAGTGACTTGAAGTGCTTTGATGGGTCGGCCGAACCCTCACTTCTCTCTAATTGTTATGTGCCAAGCATGGGAGTCAATGGTGGTCACTTCTTGCCTGGTGGAGCTCCCATCTTTCTCTCCTTTGGATGCTTGCTCATGGAATCAATTCTTGGAGTGAATGATGAATGGAACAAAGGGCCAAAAGAGGGGCAAGACATGACCATGGCTAGTGGATGTTTGCTCATGAGATGCTTCACGGGATAGTTCTTTCAAAAGGTGATTTGCTTAAGGGTTTAAGTAAGAATCCTTCCCATGATTAGCAAAAGGTATTCTGATCAAGCTTTGCATGAGTGGAATTAAGGAGAGAGAGAATGGACTTTGTCATGACAAAATTTTGCTCTCGGCTCACTCATGGTTGTTGTGCACTTTTCTTGTCAGCATTTTAATAAAGCATGAAATGAGAGAGAGAAGGATCTAATGCCCAGAGTGCGAGTTGACAGATATATGTCTTGCAGCACTCTATAGGGCAGCTCACATGAGGCTTAAGTAGAGCAAATTAGCACTAAAACATGTGAGAGCACAGAAGAGTGATTGAGGGAAAATTCAAGGTTGCCTTGCTAGCTCATTTAAATAATCAAGATTACATGTAATATTTTAGAGTGTTGTCGTGCATGGTACATATCAGAGCATGGCATGGATTGATTTTGAAAAAAGATGGCAGGTAGGTGGCAACATGATGGGGTTCGGCCGACCCCACCATGGGCCCCACCTGGTGTCAACTTACTTAGCAGGTCAAATAGTTAATTATTTTAATATTGTGCTTAATTATTGATCGACAGAACAGGGGTTGGATATAAATGCTAAAGTCAATTAAGCAAATAAAGGAAGTAAAATTTAATTAAATGTTAGTGTACTTATCTTAATGGAAGAGTTGATCCTTCAGGTCCTTGGAGTAAGACCATCTCCTTGGGCTGGTGTTGAAATTTTCTTTGGAGGTGTTGCCGATTGTATTACCTTTCTCTTCCATACTTGCTTGCTCTTTGCTCGTGGTTGTGATTTGGGCTTCTTCAGGTCTTTCACAGTAGCAAAGGCATGTATTTCCCGTAGCGTGATCAATGAGTATTGCTCAACCTTTGGTCGAAATTTGAATGTCTCCAGGGTCCCATTGATTGTGAATTGAATTTCTCCAGCTCCAACATCAATATGTGCATTGGCGGTGCTGAGGAACGGTCTCCCCAAGATGAGTGGAGTCTTCTCATCTACTTCCATGTCCAAAATCATGAAATCCACGGGGACAAAAAATCCGCGTATCTTGACGGGGATGTTTTCCGCTATCCTCGCCGGGTAACGGACTGATTGATCCGCCAGCTGCAAACGTATTGATGTAGGGGACAAGATGGTATGATTGAGTTTATCGAACACTGCCTTTGGCATGACGCTGACGCTTGCTCCCAAGTCGCATAGTGCATGCTCAAAGTATTGTGTCCCAATGGAGCAGTCAATGGTGGAACACCCAGGGTCCTTCTTCTTGGTTGGCAGTTGGTTCAATATGGCCGCGCTGCATTCCTCCGTCAATTTGACAATTTCCGTTGTGGGTAGCGGGCGCTTATTGTTGAGGATGTCTCTTAGGTACTTGGCGTAGGTTGGTACCTGCATTGCGTCAAGTAATGGAATATTCACGTAAAGATGACGAATTACCTCAACGAATTTCCCGAATTGTTCGTCGGTGGTTTGCTTCCTTGTTCTTGGGAAAGGTAGCAACACATTGGTGTCATAATATTCGTGTGGGGCTGTCTTTCCTTGGAATTTGGTGTTGTCATCAGGCGCTAGCAATTCTTCTTCTTCATGATCTTCCTTGTCTTTTCTTGCAGCCTTCCCTGCCATGTTAGGATTTGGTGGATCACGAGTGGACTTACCTCCCCTCGTGATCACCGCATTGATGTTTGAAATATTGCAAGTATTTTTAGGAGATGAAGTAGTAGCAACAAGATGAGCTAATTGAGATTCTAACATTTTATTAAAACTCATTTGTTCTTTAACAGAAGAAGCGAGAGCATCTATCTTACAATTTAATGTTTCAAGGGTCTTGTTATTTTCTATCAACTTTTTATTCATGCTTTCATTTATTTTAGCTTGATTCATAACAAGATCTTTTAATGATAATTGATTACTAAAATTTACCTTACCTTGAAATTTGGAGTTCGACGCAGATCTTCCTTGTTGAGGGTACTTTGAATTGTTGTTGATGGCGTCTATCTTCTCAGGATTTAATTTGGAATAAGATACACTACATACCTGATCCCATTGATGATTGAAAGCATAATGTTGAATGGCCTCTAGGTCTTTCTTGAAATTAGCACGTTCTTCCAACCTTCTCAAGAGGAGATCTATCTTCTCAGATATTGCATCTACTTCATGGATGGTATGTGTGTTCTTCTTCTTGGATTGGAGTCGATCTTCATTCCACCCTTGATTTGTCACCATCTTTTCTATCAGATTCTTGGCTTGTGTGACATTGAGTGAAATGAGTGCTCCTCTAGCAGCGGCATCAAGGTGGCTACGAGCTGTTGAGGTTAGCCCATGGTAAAAACCTTGAATCAGGAGCCATTCTTGGATTCCATGGTGAGGACATTCCCGAATGTATTCCTGGAGACGTTCCCATGCCTCGGGAATCATCTCGTCCACTTGTTGTGTAAAGCCTGAGATCTTTCCTCGAAGAGCGGTGGTATTGCCCATCGGGAGGAACTTCTTGAGGAATGCATTAGCACAGCTTGTCCAATTGCCAATGTCTTCGGAATGAGCATAGAACCATTGTTTTGCCTTGCCGATCAAGGAGAACGGAAAAAGGCAAAGACAGATAGCGTCCATCTTGACTCCCTTTATGGCAATCGCGCCACACAACTCCAGGAAATTCTGGAGATGTGCATTTGCATCCTCATGGGGCTTTCCGCTGAATGGGTTGGCTTGCACCATATTGATAAGAGAGGGCTTGAGCTCAAAAGTGGCATCCCCCAAGCTAAACTGCGGACCGGTGGTGACTTTGTCGGCCGACGGTGCAGAATGCTCGAAGATGGTCTTTTGGGCCATAGCCTCCTTAGGTGATAGTGCAGAGCCTCCTTCCTTGAGTGGTTCCAATACCAAATCGGACCTCTGATCGGAGATTGAACGGTGTCGAGAACTCTTGATGGATCTCTCTGGATTTTCTATTTCTGTGGCTTGAAACTGAAATCTACTCATGTATGCCTTGCTTCATGATAAAGAGAAGCAGAGGCAAGGGTAAGCCCTACTACAACTAATTGATACTAATTTGATGATAGGTTCCGGATTCGTTCTTATTAAAATTTCTAGGCTTATGCTTTCCCCGGCAACGGCGCCAGAAATGCTTGTTGACACTTCTTAGCGCAACCACAAGAGATAGGGTGTTAGGCTATTTCTGATAACGGTGTCAGAAGTGCCTGTGGTATTTCTTATGTCTATTGGATAATTCCGCAAGCGCACAGAATATACCGCTGTAGCACTTCACCCGGGAGTATTTCAAGGTATCGTTATTTATTTTATCCTAAGGAAAAGTGATTGCTAGAAATATTAATAGAAGGAGATCCTTAAATCTATCTCAACTTAGCACAACTAGTGCAGAGGGGGTAATCGAAGTATGATAGAAAGGTGATGATTCAAAGATAACAAATGAAATACTAAAAGATAACTAGTGTAGTGTAGCTAGGTGGGAGGACAACGAATGAGAAAGGTTCCTGTGATTCGAACTCTACTCCTGTGATCTATCCTATCAAATGGACGAAGTACACTAAGACTGCTACCTTACTTCCGGTGTGTAGGGGATAGGCGAGACAGTAGGGGATATAACCTCTACCCGAAGCGGCTATTCTCTTATGGGAGCCTACCTTTTAAGAACTTGCCTAAAACACGTGGAGGGATACTAAGACTAGACATGGCTGTCACCACCTGCTAGCACCCACAAACAATCCGTGCGACAAGCGGCATTCAAAGGCAAGATCTAGTCTAAGCACCACGCTTACACTAAGCCTTACTACTCTAGCAGTGATCAAAGCAGCTAGAGCACCCTATGACAGGCGATGAACTACACACGTGAGCTGGTTACAGGATCACAATCTAATGCAAACCGACCAAGTAATATGATAACTCACAACAATACTATTAAAGTAATACAATAAGTAAAGACTCAGTAAAGTAAAGCAAGAATATAATATATTAAAGTAGATAAGTCTTAGAGGAAGAGAAAGATACAAGAGCTATACCAGACTCTCCAGCAGACGACTCCGGAGACCCCAAGCGCAGCTCGACTCAACTCTAACTCCCACACTAGACTACAACTACTACTAAAGATGGAATTATACTACTCCTTCACTTGTATCTTGAATGAATCATGTCTTGAGAGGGTGGATGCAGCCTCTATTTATAGGGGAGAGTGAGGGGGTGCCACGTCAGCGATCCGTGTGCGCCATGCCTCTCCACCCTTGGATGAACCTCCTCATTACCGCCTCAAGATGGACGGCAGAGGTGAATTCATCACGTAGACATCATGCTGGGAGGCGGTGGAGGCCAACCGACCTGGCTGGGCACTAGGGGTGGTTCGGCCAACCCCCCTATGGCAGGTGGGCCCAGCCAGGGTCTTCTAGAAGGAGTCCCCACCTGTCAGGGAAGGTGTAGGTGGCCTGGGCCCACAAATAGTGGTTTGACCGACCCACACCTGGTGGGTTGGGCCATCCGCCATGGTCTCCATCTGTCACAGACTGTCCCCTTGTGTTGGTTCCACTTCGTTTGCATGTTGTCACGTTGTATCCTTGTGCTTTGCTTCTCAACCGTTGAATGGAAACACATGTTGATTTGAGGGCTGAAATGAGTTGAGTGGAAGGTCACACGGATCCTGCCACGTCACTAGAGCCAGGTGGTGTGGGGATATAAACTCTCGGTACCACAAGTCAAGACGTGGGCCGCACCATCAAAACTGGCCCGGCCCAGAAGATAAAGACGTGCGGCGCAAGGCAGTGCACCGCACGGTTATTGTAACAACTTGGATAGTTTACTTGTAACCTTGTCCCTTCAGACTATATAAGGTGGGGCAGGGATAGATCTCCTCAACTCAACTCATAATAATACAAGATAGCAACACACAGGACGTAGGGTATTACGCCTCACGGCGGCCTGAACCTGTATAAATCTCGTGTCTCGCGCTTACTGCGCAACGCTTGTTCGTCTCAGGCGCACCCTCACCGTCTCATCTACTACCTTGGGCATACCCCTCGGTAGACTATCGCCGGTATTCCATCGACAGTTGGCGCGCCAGGTAGAGGGTGTGCTTCCTGAATCCATGACGGGGAAGACAGAAATTTCTTTCGTCATCGTCGACCCCGGCAACAACATTCGACGCGGCAAACCAGACGAGAACCTTCTTCATGAACATGATGTCCTCGTCTGGCTTCCGTCGACGGCATCTTTCCCGGCAGCCAGATCCGTTTTCGCATCTACTCGTCAGCAGCCAATAAAAAAAAACTCTCTTCCGTGAGATCCAATCTGACTATCGGCTTTGGCGGCAAAGCCGTCTCACGCTCTGCTCGGTCTGCGTCAACACTCAGAGATCCTGATCGCGTTCATCACCGGATCCTCAAGAAGATTCGTCAAAATCCAGTACGGCGTTGCCTAGATTGGCGGGCGAGGCGAGGCCAGACATGGCCTGACACAAGCGCGACGTGCGATCGGAGCAGGGGCCTGGGCCGTGAGGGACGGCCCCTCACATAGGCAGGAGTTCGGTTCTCGGCCATGCATGTCCGTCAGTTCAGATCAACCAAGTCATGACGTCAGACAAGCCAATAACAAACAAGGAAGCGAGACGTGTGACCTGGACCATTCAGGTCGAATAAACTCGATGCACACACGAGAGCAAACCTGCATCCACAACGGAGAGCCGGCCTCTCAAGATCGTCGTTCAAATTGTTCAGCGACTCATCCAAGCAGATAAGTCGCATATTTTATTTTAATATTTTATTACAAATGTTTTATCTTGGATTTCTCCACGAATCTGCACTATATTTACTGGCAGAAAATCAGTTGCGCCTCTCGTCAACAACACACTACGACGGCCTCGACAACAGCAAGTCACGTCGAACCATCACGCGAGCCACGTCGAGCAACTCCTCCGACCAACTCCTCGACACGCCGACCACTCCGCTCGACGTCAAACAAGATAAGTCATAATTTTAATATTCTTCTACGAATCCTTCGATCTCCATATATCTCCGGATACTTTCTTCATAAGCCCCGACAAAGCTCGGGCAACTCGCCGACATAAGCCCCGACCACGCTCGGGCATTCAGAAGATTTTCTTCGCCGATGAGATACTAAGTACCTCTCCGTTTTCTCCTCTCAAGGGTTGCTTAACGTACCTTGGTAGCCGCGCCTTAATCCGTGAAACCTGTCTTCGCCTCGTAAGCCGTCAAACCGAATGGTCATGTTAACAAACCTCTGAACCAGATGCTGGGTCAGGTGCTTAAACGTAACCGGCTAACTACCAGGGGAAATTATGTGACCTGACAAGAGCAAGAAACGGGCAATCTTATTATGCATTCTACAATATTCGGATATGCTTTCTTCGCCAAAAATCTACATCATGTACTACCCACTGTACATATTTATTTTGCAGGAACTCTTCGTCGGACACTCATCATCGCTTTTCGCCGTCCTCGCGCTGCTCGGACACCACTTCCGACTAGGCTGGGGACTCGTCGTCGTCATTCCTCGCCGTCCTCGCGCTGCTCGGACATCGCCTCCGACCACGCTGGGGACTCGTTACCGCTTCTCGCCGTCCTCGCGCTGCTCGGACATCATCTCCAACCATGCTGGGGACTCGTCGCCGTCGCTTCTCACCATCCTCACGCTGCTCGGACATCGTCTCCGACCAGGCTGGGGACTCGTCGCCGTCGCTCCTCGCCGTCCTCGCGCTGCTCGGACATCATCTCCGACCACGCTGGGGACTCATCGCCTTCGCTCCTCACCATCCTCACGTTGCTCGGACATCGTCTCCGATCAGGCTGGGGATTCGTCACCGTCGCTCATCGCCGTCCTCGCACTGCTCGGACATTATCTCCGACCACGCTGGGACTCGTCGTCGCTGCTCGCCGTCCTCGCGTTGCTCGGACTACGCCGGGGACTTCGTCGTCTTCATCAAGCATCTCCGAGCACCAAGCTGTGGGGATATAGACCCCCAGTACCACAAGACAAAACATGGGCCACACCATCAAAGCTGGCCCGGCCCAGAAGATAAAGACGTGCGGCGCAAGGCATTGCACCGCACGGTCATTGTACCAACTTGATTAGTTTACTTGTAACCTTGTCCCTTCAGACTATATAAGGAGGGGCAGGGATAGATCCCTCAATTCAAGGCAACTCAACTCATAATAATATAAGACAGCAACACACAGGACGTAGGGTATTACGCCTCGCGGCGGTCTGAACCTGTATAAATCTCGTGTCTCGCGCTTACTGCGCAACGCTTGTTCGTCTCAGGCGTAATACCTGGCGCGCAAACTGTCGACGGAATACCGGCGATAGTCTACCGAGGGGTATGCCCAACCCGTCCTCGCACTGCTCGGACATCATCTCCGACCACGCTGGGACTCGTCGTCGCTGCTCGCCGTCCTCGCGTTGCTCGGACTACGCCGGGGACTTCGTCGTCTTCATCAAGCGTCTCCGAGCACCAAGCTGCTCGGGGACTTCGTCATCTTCGTCAAGCGTTTCCGAGTAATAGATCTGCTCGGGGACTTCGCCGCCTCGTCAAGCGTTTCCGAGAACCAACCTGCTCGGGGATTGCGTCGTCTTCATCAAGTGTTTTCGAGCACCAAGCTGCTCGGGGACTTCGTCGTCTCGCCAAGCGTTTCCGAGCAGTACAGCTGCTCGGGGATTTTGACGCCTCGTCAAGCGTTTCCGAGCAGTACAGCTGCTCGGGGACTTGGTCGCCAAGCTATCAGGTCACCTCCCGACGAATGCAAGGCGCTCGGGGACTAGCTGTGGGGATATAAACCCCCGGTACCACAAGTCAAGACGTGGGCCGCACCATCAAAGCTGGCCCGGCCCAGAAGATAAAGACGTGCGGCGCAAGGCAGTGCACCGTACGGTTATTGTACCAACTTGGATAGTTTACTTGTAACCTTGTCCCTTCAGACTATATAAGGAGGGGCAGGGATAGATCTCCTCAATCAACTCATAATAATACAAGACAGCAACACACAGGACGTAGGGTATTACGCCTCGCGGCGGCCTGAACCTGTATAAATCTCATGTCTCGCGCTTACTGCGCAACGCTTGTTCCTCTCAGGCGCACCCTCACCGTCTCATCTACTACCTTGGGCATACCCCTCGGTAGACTATCGCCGGTATTCCGTCGACAGGTGGGCCCCATGGGCAGTTCGGCCGACCCATGGGTGGGCCCACCCTTGGCTCTCCTCTCTTTCAAGTGATGTTTTGCACCATGTCTTGATGTGTGATGACTTGGTTCCCAAATATATGGTTTGGCCGAACCACATTATTGGGCTCCAAGTGTTCATTTCTGCTCTGTTTCATCTTCCCTGCGTTCACATGTTTAAGAGTACATGTGGAACTAATTATTGATAAAATATGCTCATGATATGTTTATTCTCCTAAATCCGAGGCCTGTTGACGGTGTTTAAATGTGGAATTTTATGGTATATCCACCGTCAACACCCGCGCGCGGCTGCGCCCACGTACGGCCGCCCACCGCCGCCGCTCTCGGCCCGGCTGCCGCCGCTTGCGCCCGTGCAGCGCACCACCGGCCCCGCCGCTGACCTCGACGCGGTCCCGGCCCCGGCCCTGCCCTCGACCCCGCACGTCGAGGTGAGGCGCGCCGCCGGCCAAGAGAGAAAAAATTAAAATGTAAAATTGTGATATAGGTATATATATGTTAAATTGAAACATATATATGAAATATTGTGAAATTGATATATGTATATGTTAAGTTTGAAATTGGTATATGTATATGAAATATTGTGAAATTGATATAAGTGTGATATATATTTTTATATCTCAATTTAGTATATGTATATATCTTAATTTCAAATATATGTATATATATAATGTATATGCATGATTTATATGAATGATGATATGTATAGGTTTTAGGGTTAGGGTTTGTGTATCTCAATTTTTCTTTTCATGTATCTCAATTCTCATATATATATATATAGATATTTATTTATTTATTTATTTATTATATCAATTTCATGTATAAGTATTTAGGGTTAGGGTTTTAGCTGGGTTTTCTTGTAATTTCTTATATATATGGGTTTAGGGCTAGGATTTATATGTATATCAATATTTCGTATATATATGTATCTCAATTTTAATTTCGTATATATCTCAATTTCATATATAGTCCCGATGGCCGATCCTAATCAAAACTTGGAGGATGTCATGATGAATATGATCGCTGGAGGTCAATACGACGAAGTTGATAACCAACAGACGATAGATGACACGACACAATACTTGAACCTTCACGATGAGCAAGAGATTGTCGGCGAGGTATAAATAAATGAAATATATATGTGTATACATGTATATAAACATGTGAAATATATGAAATTATCAGTGATGAGCAATATACTTATTGAACTATTTTTTCTAAATCCATAGCCCTCTGGATCAACAACGACGACAAAGAGTTGAAATGTACGAGGCCCGATAAAGCCGTTGGAGGGCCGCTTTGTAATCTCTGATTTCAACAGAGAGACAGGAGAACCACTTGGACCAAACTTTAAGAAGTTTGTTTATCATTGTGGGTATCTTGTAAGGGACAGGCTCCCCATCAGTGCTCGAGAGTGGAAACAGCAGAAAGACGCTCCTCATATCAGTTATGTCTCCGATCTTGACAAGAATTTGATTTGGAATGATATCATGGCACATTTCACACTTGAAGGAGCCGATGATGCTTTGAAAGAGCTAGTGAGGAGTTGGGCTATGAAGAAGATGGCAACACAATTCCAGACTTGGAAGAAAAAGTTATATAATGATTATGTGAAGAAGAACTTGACGCCGGATTTCAACGCTCCGGGCCCAGTTTCAAAGTTGAGGCCATATTGGGATGAATTCGTACAGTTCAAGACCTCAGAAGAAGGTGAACAACGGGTGCGGAGGAACCAACAGAATGCCCGGCAGAAGACATACCATCATCGCATGGGATTCGGTGGCTACAACAGTGCTGTCCCCAAGTGGGAGATGATGGAAGCAGATGTAGTTGCCAAGGGGCTCATGCTGGCTTCACTCGATTGGCCCGACCGTGCCAAGAATTGGTTTTTCACGCATGGTGGCAGGCTGGACCTGGAGACTGGGCAGGTAGTGTATGGCGAACAAATCCAAAGGGCAGCAGAAATGTTACTTTTTGCGGTAGATGCTTTCGCTAGCGGTGCGTTCAAGCCCGACAGAGATAAAGATTAATTAACGTATGCCCTAGAAAGTGCTAAGCACGGTGGGCGAACAAGAGGCAAAGGTGCTATCCCATGGTCGCATGGTTTTCCTGAGGATAGAGGAACGTACATAAGCCACCAGAGAAAGAAGGACGAGGAGAACGAGAGGCTCCGCCGTCTGGACGAGTTTGTGTTACAGTCGCAAGAACGGGAAAAGAAAATGCAAGAAGAAATGTAGGAGATCAAACGACAATTGAGCACCCAGGGACAGTCTACATCAGCGATGGGACCTGGGGTCAACATTAGCCCCCCTGATCAGATGAAAAGCCGTTGTGCTTCCACGGACATGCCAGCTCAAGGAGATGCAGGGCTTCGCTTTCCCGTGGATGATGTCACACAACATATGACAACATGTGAGTTGCACATTCCAAAGGACAATGCCACAGTCCTAGTGGCTACAGCTGTTGTTTCCCCTGTCGCCACTGAGCAGGTAATCCATGGGTAACCAATCCAACCTGGATATGCTAAGGTGTCGGTGGATAGGGTACTCTCTGGATTCAGCGATGTGCATCTTGACATTCCCGGAGGTGATGGGGAGAAGACTTTAGGAGAGGTAGAGCATGCATTCATTCAATGGCGCAAGCGCTACATCGTCATTCCTGGGGCGTCGCCTTCTCCGCTCCCTCCCCAGGGTACGTACATGAGAAATAATTAAGTAATAATTAATCTTGTCAGATTCTCACATTTGTTTATTTGCTATACTAATCACCCAAGTTGGAGGGGCAGCTAAGTCCAATTGTTCGTTCACCAGACCACCACAGTGCTCCAAGGAGGTCTCCAACGCCTCAGCCCCCTCCGCCAAGGTCTCCGACGACTCAGGCACCTCCACCACCCCCAGCGAGGTCTCCGACACCTCAGGCACCCCCACCACCCCCACCGAGGTCTCCGACGCCTCAGGCACCTCCGCCACCCCCAAGGAGGTCTCCGACTCCTCCGCCCCTTCCGCCACAACCGGCTCCGCCCCCTTCAATGTCAAAAAAATATCCACTAAGAGGGTGCGAACGAAGTCCTCGTCCCCGCCGAAGAAGAAGAAGGCAAAAACTATCCCTCGAAAATTGCCTTCTGGCATGACTGAAGAGCAAAAAAGTACAGAGGCAAGAAAAGATGTTGTTGATTACTTTGAGAAAATGGAACAACAAAGATTAGCATTGAAGGCAAACCCGCCCAAGCCGTACTTTTACATGCATCCAAATGCACTGAGGCAAAAGGTGGACGAAAAAGCTAGAATGTTGCGTGAAGGTCGTAAGCCCTCGCCGCCATCAGACTATGACCGAACCCTCATCAAAACTATTGAGAAGTCGAAGAAAAAGACAGCAGGGAAAGATGTTCCACAACTTGGGGAACAATCGAAGCAAATTGAACCCCTAGTTGTAAGTGATCCATATGGTTCAAACGAATCGTACATGGAGACCGTGCGTTCAAATATCAATTTGGATGACCTTGGTGACTTCATGCTATCTACCGGTCTTAACTTTTAGCAACTCTTCCAAAGTGGACACATCGAGAGTGCACAAGTTGTTGATACCTGGAGAAAATATGAACATGCCAAGCCACTCTACAACCCTGAGAAATACGTAAAACTAGGCACACAAATGTACTTGTTGAACAAGTGGTACCTAGATGCGTGTGCCAGGAAAGAGAATTACATATTGGTTAAAATTCGCAACGAGCACTTCTTCCGTGGTGATAATACCATGTTCATTGAATTCAGTGAATTACATCAGCTATGCCACCAGGACTCGCTTGATAAGTCACTCTTGAGCTGCTATTGTCTGTAAGTCATTATAGCACCGCGCCTGTTATTATATTATCTATATAATTATATATCCTAGCTCACACTACATATATGTTCTTCGATATATATTTGCAGATATGAGATGGGGGTCATAAAAAAAGAAGGGACGATACCATTGGATTCATTGATCCTTATATCGTATTCAAAGACCCAGTTACTCCTAATTGGGAAGTTGAAGCTGAGACGAATCTTAAGACGATGAGAGAGAAACAAAGCAAGAAGACAACGATTCTCTTCCCGTACGGTTGTGAGTGAGTGTTATTAATTATAATGTCATTTTTTATACGTGGCCCGGCCCGTAGTTTATCGAGTTATGATTATTATATTCTTCCTATGCAGCAATCACTAGATCTTGATGGTCATCAAGCTATCCACCAGTTAGTTATTGATCTTTGACTCTATGAAAAAGGAGCTGGGACGATACCAACCAATGATTGATATGATCCAACGGTAATCTAATTTCACTCGATTTTCCTAAACTCCACTATATGTTTATACATACATGCTCTCTCTTTAATTGGATATATTGGACAGTGTTTGGGCAGAATTCATTTCAAAACATCGTCCCGAGTGCAAAGCGCCGCTGCAAATAGTCACACCCGTAGTAAGTAGCACTTTGCTATATGTAGTGTCTAACATCTTCATTTGTCATAGTTCAAATCACTAGATAACGAGAGAATTCTTTTCTCGTATATATAGTGGTGTCTGCAGCAGGAGCCGGGGAACAATCTATGTGGATACTATGTATGCGAGTTCCTCAAGGTGCACTCTAACAGAACTCCTGTTGAGAGGATCAAAGTAAGTTGCAAAATATATTTAGTGGTATACATGATTATCTCTCTCTCTCTCTATATATATATATGCATACTAATATATGTTTTTTTTCTTAATTTAACTCAAATTGAAGACTGATTGGTTGAGGCAGAAGACCCTAAATCAGCACAACGTCAAAGCCATCCGAGAGACAATAGCAGGGTTTATTAATGATCAAGTCTTAAATCCCAATGGAGAGCACTACTGCGGCGGAAAATAATTGTCTCGGCTTGTAATTCTAGGTTAAGGACACGGACAAACAAACGTGTGCATATTTTATGTACATTATGTGTATATTCAATCATACATGTGATATATATAGTTTCCTAACTATATAATTGGATTAATTATTTATATATGCATGCTTTCATTTGATACGTGTATGCATATAACATTAGCGTAGAATGCGTATTAAAATACCTATATTAAACCCTAAACCCTAAATATGAATTAAAAAGCTGAAATGAGCCAAAAAAGAAAAAAATACCTTTACTCCCGGTTCGTGTTACGAAGCGGGATTAAAGGTTCCTGCTAGCGTGGCTAGGCTGAAGGGACTTTTAGTTCCGGTCTGTGATAAAAACCGGGAGTAAAGACCACCCCTTTACTCCCGGTTCCTTTACTCCCGAAAACGTACTCTCAGTCGGGAGTACAATCCGATCGTGTACTAGTGGTACTATTCTGATGAGAACAATAAGATATTTTTGGAGTGAATGACAGATGTTGACGAAGACTAGGCAGAGAGAAACGGTAGGCGAGCCGCGTGCATGCGGACCCTCAAATAGGAGTAATCCTGACGAAATTAATAGTTGTGGTGGGGTATCAGATCGATGACTTGTGAAGGTTATCCTTAATAAATGCATGGCTGCTAGCTTCATGCCTCCATTATTTGGTGCCCCCATTGAATAGATCGTACCGCCACGGTGCGTGTCGGCATCAAGCAAAAAATATAAGGCGGACAAGAGCCACCACTTGGCTTCTAGAAGGATTTCACGAACGGGCGTGTCGCTATCACAGTTTAGTGGCGCTCGTCCTTTCTTGTCTCTCCTCCTCTTCTTCTTCTTCTTCTTATTCTTTTTTCATTGTGCGAATCCACGAAGCTAGCTACGATTTGGTAACAATACTAATGTCCAGAATTCAAATAAGTGTCTGTACTTATCTAATGTGTATACATGTGAAAAAAAAAGAGCCGCGCCACATTGACCAGCGCTCCATGTATTTCTCCTGCGCGCGCGTGGCGACTCCGTCTATGCGATGCTGGCATGGCATGCGGCTGCTGCAACGCGGACGCGGGTGGCTGCAACCGTAGCCGCCGCAGGTAGTTTTCTTTACGACCCTCTCTCTGTAGCCGCCACGGTAGGATATTAGTTCATCGAGCAAAGTCATCAGTCGCTGCTGACTGGTGAGAGGTGACAGGTGAGCGTTTGGTCTGGCAGCCGAAAATTAAACGAAGTCTGATGGATCACCTACGATCGCTGCAGATTCCTAAGCCAGTCTCCTTCCATGCAGTACCATGTCAATAATTTCTCAATCCTTTACGCAATCTTCTTTTTATCGTTAGCATGAGAGTTACAGGGCGGTGCAAAAGTTACTATCGGGGGGACGGGGAGGGGGCGACAGGGTACTTAACAAGTTAACATCGCTCTTGGGAAATTACATTGGGAATTGATCAATGATGACGACATAGTCAATCCACCCGGCTTTTTCCGGCCGGCGCCTGCTTGTCGCTTCAAGAAAAACTTTACCTTGTCCTCTCCTCATAGTACTACACTCCAAGTCTACGTACATACCATACACGTACCAATCGTGGCTGAAAACAATGACAATTTAATTAATGATGATGAAAGCTCCCTCCCTCTCTCGATCGCTGCGCTACTTCCTCTTGTTCTTGGAGGCGAAGCGGAGGACGAGGTAGAAGAGGACGCGGTAGAGGACGGCCCAGCCGAGGAGGTAGAGCACCATCCACCACTTGCGGTCCTCCACCACGCTGATGCTCAGCTGCCGGAGGATGATGTCGCCGGTCAGGGGCGGCTTGGTCTCCGGCGCGTAGACCCGGTCCCCGTTGAACTCGTTCATCAGCAGGCCCTCGTACGGGTACTTCATCGTCGAGACGGTGTTCATCCACTTCCACGCCACCGGGATGCTGTGGCTGTCCAGGAAGTAGCCGCAGAAGAGGAAGAAGAGCGCCGTGAACGCGATCACCGCAGCGTACCTGCATCGTCGCCGTCGCATTCGTTCATCAGAAAACGCATCTCGAACAGTTTGGGCCGGTGTTGTTGTTTAGGACGGGAATGGGCTCTAGTAATGTTAGTTCAGGACGGGCTGAGCTTAATGGGCCGTATTTGATTCCTCCTTTTTATTTGGATTGGGCTACGGCCTACTACGGCTGATCTGGACAAGACAAAGTTCCAATTTTTTTGGTAAAATTTCTGCCAAAAAACACACACACGAAACAGGTGGAATGGAATGGAATCGAGGACTACTTACCCCAGGATGAAGTTTGGCACGACGGAGCTGATGAAGACGACGAAGGAGTTGGTGGAGAGCAGGGAGGCGTAGAGCATGACGAGGAAGTAGAGGAACTGGCCGTGGAGGCTGAGCGCGAACCAGACGATGGCGGCGTAGGTGGCGGACTGGAGCAGGAGGAAGGGGAGGTAGGTGATGAGCCCGGCGACGACGTAGGCGGAGGCGCGGTAGGCGTTGTGCGACGTCTCCCTGATGAAGATGAAGCGCTCCTGGATGAAGGCCGGTACGGCGTCGTTGGAGGAGAAGAAGAAGACGCAGACGGTGAAGATGAAGAAGCTGAGGCGGTTGGTGACGCCCTGCGCGTTGTCCTTGGGCTTGGTGAACATGGTGGCCATCAGGAACCCCATCACCGTGAGCACCATCAGCCGCGACAGGAACAGCTCCGGCGTGCGCCAGATGTTGGTGAAGTTGCGCCGCATCAGCACCCACACCTCCACGGCGTAGGAGTTGGCGAACTTGCCCCGGTGGCCCAGCGCGTTCACGCCCACGCCGGGGGCGCCCGTCGCGTTGTTCGCGCCACGGTGCGTCGGCGTCAGGTAGTCGTCCTCGTCCACCGTGTACGCGCTGCTCAGCGGCGTCGGCGTCCCCATCACGATCTCCGGCGTGTACCCGCCACCGTGGTTCCCGCGCTGCGGCTGCTGCTTGGGGCGCCGGGACGGCGTGAGGCGCACGGCGCCGCCGCCGCTCCACGGAGACTTGGAGTGCTGGCTCCTCAGGCTGCGATCGAAGTCGTCGTCGCCGCCGCCGATCGGCGTCTGGACGACGCTGGACACGGTGGACAGCCCCTCGGCGGCGGTGAGCTTGGGCGGCTTGAGGCCGGTGAGGCAGAACTCGGCCATGGCCTTGACGCCGAACTCCGACTGCTCGTACTCCTGGATGACGTCCAGGAGGTGCTCGATGGAGTTCTCGCCCTTGGGCACCTTGCGGCCCATGCGGCCCAGGTGCGAGGTCACCTCCTTGGGCCCGCCGCTGTACATGAGCTGCCCGCGCGCCAGGATGATGAGGTGGTCCAGCAGCAGCAGGATCCGCGACGACGGCTGGTGGATGGTCAGCACCACCGTGCTCCCGGCGCACGCGATGTCGTGCACCTTCTCGATCACGCTGTGCGCGCTCGTCGAGTCCAGCCCCGACGTCGGCTCGTCCAGGAACAGCAGCGCCGGCCCGTGGATGATGTCCACGCCGATCGACACGCGCCGCCGCTCGCCGCCGGACACCCCCCTCGTGCCCTCGTCGCCGATGTACGTGTTCCTCGACGACTGCAATTGCATGCATGGTACGGTACCATCGATAGATGTCATATTAGTGTTCTGTTTTGAAGCATCCAATCCAACAGCTGCAGTGTGCATGCATGTGCGCGCGGTTATAATAATAAACGAAACACTATAATCACATACGGTGAGGCCGAGCTGCTCGATGAGGTTCTCGACGCGGAGCTTCTTGTCGGCGGCGGAGACGGAGGAGCCGAGGCGGAAGTCGGCGGCGAACATGAGCGTCTCGTAGACGGTGAGCATGGGGAACAGGCGGTCGTCCTGCATGACGTAGGCCGAGGAGCGCTTGATGAGGCTGGGGCTCATCTCGACGCCGTCGAGCGCCACGCGGCCGTCGAGGCTGGCGATGCGCCCGGCGAGCGCGTCCAGGAACGTCGACTTGCCGGCGCCGCTGGGGCCCATCACGGCCGTCACGCACCCCTTGGGAGCGTACCCGGTGATCTCGTGCAGCAGGTCCACGTCCTTCTTCTCCCACTCCCCGCCGGCGCCGCGCTGCTTCTTCACCACCGTGTACGTGAGCCCGGTGAACTCCAGCCCGCCCGTGAAGCCGAACCGCTTCTCCGGCTGCTGCTGCTGCTGCTGCGGCATGTTGATCACGGTCTCCAGGCGGTGACCGCCGCCGCCGCCGTGCTGCCCATTGTGCTTATGGTGATGGTGATGCTGCGCCATGCTCGATCTCTGCACGTACGGACAGGCCGGTGTGGTCGCCTATGTATTTGTATATAGGCACTGCACGCAGCTTGTACTGTATGTATACTTGTCCGCGTGTCACTAACAGCTTCGTTATTTTGTACGGTTGGTAGATGCCTGGTTCCGGGCGACGGAAATGAGGATGGGCAACAGGGTGTCATCGGAGTGAACGTTTGTTGTGGTCAGTTTTTTGGTCTGGACCGTCGATGTTGACTTGGGGCAGCTCGTCCTCGACACTATCATGGCCAGATCGAGACAAAACTATATGTTGTGCAATGATTTCTAGAAATGGTGAGCCTTTTGGATTTGTACAGATTATATTCTGCGAGCAAGAGTACTCCGAAAGGAAAGAGTAATGATAATATTCTTCTTCGAGCAATGATAGAGCGTCAGCTGGGAGCAGCACTGCATTCACAGGGTTCCAGCCTTCGGACGGCGCCACCACGCCACAGCACCGCAGATTTGGGCCAGGCCCAACAGATCAGCAGGATAGCATCGCCAACGGTCCAGGGCCCATCTTAGTTTGGCAGCGCGCTTTGTGCGGCAGGGGGGAGAGAAAGCGAGGCTCCCAGCCTCCCAGGATAAACGGGACACGTCGCGGGTTCACGGCTACCGCAGAAAACGAGCGAGAGAGAAAACGGCTCCCTCCGCCGGGAAAGGTCAGCAACTCGGAGGAGCAGTTCGCCAGTTCGTTCGCTTGCCTGCGTGCCGTACTGCCGTTTCTCTGCCCCACTTTGCCTTCGCGAGCCAGCGCCCGAATCACAGGATGAGAAGAGATAGCCGGTGAGCGATCGGAGCACCCCCATGGCGGCATCCGCAGCCCCCTCCTCGTCCACGCGCATCCTCCTCCTCGCCTCGCCCCACTCCCCGCCTACTCTCCTCCGCCTGCGCCGCGCGGGCGGCCGCTCCCTGGGGCTGTCACGGCGCGGAGGGAGCGCGCGCCTTCGGGTCGTTCGACGAGCGGCGGAGGAGGAGAGCGGGGCCGCGCGCGGAGAAGACCAGGAGGTGGAGGAGGCCCCGGAGGAGCCGGTGGCTGGCCGTAACCTCGTCACGCTCACCGCTTGCCTCGTGGGCCTCCTCACTGGCGTCTCCGTCGTGCTCTTCAACCTCTCGGTATGGTAGCCACCTCGCGAGCTCAACTCTGGTTATGGTGATTTCGCCACGTCAAATGGACTCCGTAGTACGTTTGAGGATTTGAACATCGGAGGAGAATTGGTTGAAAGCAACTGAGCAGTGGGTTTGGTATTGTAGACCATGCTTCCGAATTTTGACATCCAGGTTTGCTGAATCAGTATGGTATGCTATCTATTCAGTCACATTATATTCTGACGAGTCCTCGGATTTCAAAAGCATTAGTTCCCACCTAAAAAGGTTACAGGCTTTATCAATTGTCCTCCAATCTTACAGGTTGTAGGATCACATTAGTTAGTTCCGCCTTGTTTAGTTGTTTATACTAATTCACAGTCTCTTTTTTTTTTTTTTTCATCCCTATGTATGTTGCATAAACTTGGAGTTGCCTCATTGCCTGTGCCACGTTGAAATGGCACACTCCATATTGGGTCCATTTTAGTACTGAAGAGTGAAGAGGCATTGCTTAATTCACGTGCTGTCCATTTAAAGTACCTCATATTATTACATACTGTGATTAAAGATGCCCATATTTCTTGCCACAGGTTCATGAAATACGTGACGTGTTTTGGGGCAGTATTCCTTTGCGAGGTGCTTCATGGCTGAGGGAAGAGCCGATTGATGAAATCTGGCAGAGAGTCATATTTGTTCCAGTCAGTGGAGGTGTTATAGTAGGTGGATTGAACACACTAAGAAGTTATATCAAAACTAACTCAAATGCCCCTGTGTCCAAGATAAAGAGTGCATTTAGACCATTCTTGAAAGCTGTGGCAGCATCTTTCACACTTGGAACTGGCAATTCACTGGGTCCCGAGGGTCCCAGTGTGGAAATTGGTTCTGCAATAGCCAAAGGATTTGGTAATGTGTTTGAATGGGAAGGTGGGAAAAGGCTTTCTCTTGTGGCAGCTGGATCAGCAGCTGGGATTGCATCCGGTAACTTTACTAACTAAAGTTTTGATGATTGTTGTTGTTTTTAAGTTAGACATGCTCTGTGTTCAAGAAAAGATCAACATGCTTGTGCTTGTTTTCTGGATTTTTTTCATGTCAATATCAAATGATTGCCACCAATGCCAACAGAACATCTCAACATCATCATTTCATCACCTTACCTATGGCTATTGTCAACTGTTACCCCCTAAAATTTCTAATCATAAATTCATAATGATGCTGTATGATAATTCCTTAATGACCTTGTTGAATAGGTTGGTGTGCTAACAGCTGTAGATGATTTAATACATGATATATGCGACATTTACCCAGTAGCTTGTATTAGATTCGCCTTGAATACTTGAAATTATCAATAATTCAATATGTCTATGCAGTTTTCTGTCTTCTTTTTTAATCTCATTTTACTTATATTCTAGGTTATTCCCTTGTATTTAGGTTTTAATGCTGCTGTTGCTGGGTGTTTTTTTGCCGTGGAATCTGTTTTGTGGCCTTCTACGGATTCCTTATCCCTTGCCAACTCTACACCTATGGTGATACTCAGTTCAGTGATAGCATCTGTTGTTTCAGAGATTGGTCTAGGTTCTGATCCCGCTTTCACTGTTCCGGAATATGATTTTCGCTCTCCAACAGGTACGTTATGATTTATTATAACACTGTTGATCCACTACACATAGTTTTTAGTGATGAAATATGACACAAAATGTAATATTGCTATAAGCTATGAAAGGATCGAGGATGCCCAAGAGGGGGGGGGGGGGTTGAATTGGGCAACTAATAAATTTTTCGCAAATCAATTCAACCTATCGTCATTTGCCCAATCTCACTCCACAAGTGCTTGTATATGTTCTAAGCCTAAAACAAGTTATGCAACCTAGAGCCAAGTCCTATCACAAGTATACTACTCTACGAAAGTAGAGAACACAAAGTAAATGCGGGAATGTAAATGAGTAAGAGATTGCAAACCGAGTTTTTCCCGAGGTATCGGAGAGTCGGCACTCTCCACTGGTCCTCGTTGGACCACCCACGCAAGGGTGTAGCTCCCCCTTGATCTTCGCAAAGACCAAGTGCTCTCTACTGGCTGATCCTTTGCCTCTCCGGCGCGGTGGATCGCCCACAACCGCTCACAAGCTTGGCTTGGGCCGCCCACAAGCTCTCCAAGCAGTCACCAAGCCTCCGATCGCCACCGAACCGTCTAGGTGATGCCGATCACCAAGAGTAACAAGCCTAGACTCTCACTTGACCAAGAACAAGGCCAAAGAGGGTGATGGATGCACACAAGTCACTCTTGATCTCTCTAGGGAAGAAGCTCACAAGCAATGGAGTTCACTCAATCTTCCCTAGGGCTTTTGCACTCTCAAAAGGTCACAATGGATGCTTCAGCTGAACAAATGGGCAAGAGAGCTAGAATGAAGCCAATAGAGAAGTATAAATACTCCCCCTCTCCAAAACTAGCCGTTTGTACTGTTTTCAGCTTTCTGTGAACCGTCGGACCGGATGAACAGTGCCAGCGTCGGACTATACCCCGCCAGTCCGACTCTCACAAACGTCCTGCAGTCAACACTGTGTCAGAGGGGCGTCGGACTGAAACCAATGGTCCGACGCACACCGTCGGACCACGGTCCGATGCCCTTGAGCTCTCGGGTGAGCTTTGCACAGGAGCCCTCAACGGCTAAAACACGCGCTAATAGTCCGACGTTCCCCGTCGGACGCGGTCCGACACTCAAAGACGCTCTCTGGACCTCTCTGGAAGTGTCGGACGCTACCAACGATTGGTCCGACGCTCTCTCTCACTATGGTCCGACGCTCACCAGACTCACCCAGGCACCGTCGGACCCTGTGCAATGGTCCGATGACCATTCCAGCAGCGTCCGACGCTCTCTGGTTTGCTGGGGTGCAACCAGGAGCTACCACGTACCCGTCGGACTCCAAACATTGGTCCGACGACCATACTCATTAGAGTCCGACGCTCAAAACTTGATCAAAACTTCGCCGAATTGAAAACTTTTCAAAACAAAGTTTGATCCTCTGTCTCTCTCAAGAGACTCCCTGGGCTGTGTAGAGCTATGTTGGACAAATGTGCATCACATCTACACTCTCTAACCTTGCCTTAAGTCAAGCTACCCATCCAAGCCCCTCTTAATAGTACGGTCAAAGAGAAAAACAAAACCTAAGACTACTCCAAGTGTCTCTCAACTCCAATCGACACTTGGGACTAGCCTATCACTGTCTTGTCTTCTATCCTTTGAAAACCGAATCGATTTCCATCGCTAGGGGCTTTAACTTACATGTTATTATGACCTAACCTCTAGGTTATCCTGCAAAACACACGTTAGTCATAATAAACTCTTTGTTGTCATTAATCACCGAAACCACTAGGGCCTAAATGCTTCAAGCTAGATGATGTTTGCATCAATTTGTTTCAAATTTCACATGCTCCTGTCCTGATAAGTTAGCTTGGAACTGGAGGTGGTGTATATTGTCTCTGAGCGCATAGACCCTCCTTTCCGCCATACGAAATTACAAAAAAGTCCTTCAAACCAATATTACACCAACATGATACTACTAAATAATCAGCTGGGCTACCATCTTTTGCCTGATACAGTCACAGAACGCTTTTACAATCCTCCTGATGGTAGGATAGTTATGGTGTTTGTTTAATGATATCCTCTTTTTACATTTTGTTTCTCATGCTCCAGAGATTGAAAGTATGAGGATATTTACATGACTTCATAAATGTCAGAACTTCCTCTATACCTTTTGCTGGGTGTCTTCTGTGGGTTGGTTTCAATTGCATTATCAAGATGTACATCACTTGCTGTGGAGGCAGTTGAAAGTGTACAAAGGGCAACAGGATTACCGAAGGCCGCATCTCCAGCTTTAGGTGGCTTCATTGTTGGCCTCCTTGCACTTTTGTACCCTGAAGTATTGTATTGGGGCTTTGAAAATGTTGATATCTTGCTGGAATCAGGACCATTTACAAGCGGACTCTCAACGACCATATTGTTCCAGCTTATTGGAGTGAAAATATTAGCAACATCTTTGTGCAAGGCTTTTGGATTGGTTGGTGGTTACTATGCACCATCTCTTTTTATTGGTGCAGCTACAGGGATGGCATATGGAAAATTCATTTGGTTTACATTTACTGGCCCTGAAGCACTGCTGCATGTCCCATTCCTAGACGTGGCATCACCTCAAGCATATGGCCTGGTAATATGTCTACCAATTCAGCTCTTTCAACTGCATTCGGATTCTGTTCAAGATTGTTATTATTAGGGATGAAAACGGATCGAATACGAACGGATATTACTGATTTCATATTTGTTTTCATATTTCAGATCGGATTCGGATTCGAATACGGATAGTGTCAGCCATGCCGGATAGGATACGATTAGATGTCGACATCATAAATATACGATTTGAGTATTCGGATACGGATATGGTATCGGATGTTGAATATCCGGACTCGGATACGGACTGACCTAAACACCTCTAAACGGATTCGGTCGAACGGACGATCGGATAAATATCCGTACCATTTTCATCCCTAGTTATTATCTTAATTTCGCCTCTTAAAAACCCCACCATACCATTAGCTTGTTGCCTGTATAGTTCGACATATTTACCCACAATACCACCTGCTATTAACTATTTATTCTAGAAACGTCACCAGATAATTGCTAGTAGCTTAATGACCTATTTGATTTTTTTAGTAAAAAACAAATAGTCTTGAATATAGTCAATAGGAATTTAACATTTCTTATTGGGGTTTATTAGGTTTCCATTGCAACAAGTACCATACCTAGTGTTAACCAGCGTTCCACTCCTGTATCCTTTTTCTGATCTTTTTCATTTCTTTCTTTGTTTCTTAGCTACCCCATGGAGGGTTCTGTATTTGTGAACTTTAAAGTTTCAATAAATTTCGAGTAGGGGTTCTTACCCCTCCTGTTTCATCCAAAAAAAAAAAAAAAAACAGCGTTCCACTCCCTGTTAGCTGTTACCAATTATTGCCCATGAAATTTGCACATTATAATCTTGGACAGCAATATTAAGCAGAAAATATGATCGCTGCTTATGTTCTTCCTTTTTGTTTAATCTTCACAGGTAGGTATGGCAGCTACCCTCGCTGGTGTATGCAAGGTGCCTCTGACATCTGTTCTTCTACTTTTTGAGCTTACACAGGACTATCGTATAGTTCTACCTTTGCTTGGGGCAGTTGGGTTATCATCCTGGATTGCTTCTCCTCAAAGGTTCTCTAAAAAAATTGGGAGTAAGCTGGATTCTCAGGAGGAGAAATCAAGTATTCCTCAACAAGCAAACATGCTCACTCAAAACAAACATGGCACTTCCATGGATGCAGCTGATTCGTCACTAGAACTATGTAAAATTGAAAGCCCTATCTGTGTCTATGATGCCAATGACAACGATATGTTAAAAAAACTTACTGTTGCAGAGGCCATGAAAACTAACTACTTTTCCGTCTCAATGACAACTACATTAATCGAAGCACTAGATCTTATGCTTGCCAAGAAGCAGTCCTTTGTTATGATAACTGAGAATAACACATCTGTAAGTGGCTTGCTGGCACTAAAGAATATCCAAGATTTTTGCAGAGCTGCAAAAACTACCAGAGCACAAGCTGAGGTAAAATGTGAGAATAACACCGATGTTTCAATAATTTGATTGATTTTGGAGTTCTGTATGATACGTAGGCATGCCTATAGGTCTGTTATTTTTTTTTTTCTTTCAGTTCTATGGATCTCTTGCTGTCTCAAGTCTCAACACAATGAATATGCACTGTTGCCTTATGCATAGTTATTTTCCTTATTTTTCTTAACAGAGGGCACCATTGGCACCAGTTTATTTAGTTATACCCACCTTACATAGTAATTGCATCGATCACAACTTTTGATCACAGCATCTGCCCCGTTGGATCCCAAATATAGCTCCATTTAGCCTTGTGCCTTTTTCCTAAGTCAATGATTAAAAAGTTATATAGATAGATAACATGAGGTTGATGTTTGATAAAAAAACAAATTGACAGGTTTGGTTAGTTCCTGGGGTCCTAAGCAATCTTGATATTGCAAGTTGCTCTGTTTTTTTTTTTCTGTGCTTCCAAGTTTTTCTTTTATCATATAAAAGAAACGGATTTCACATTTGTTCGGTGAGGTCACATGGTAATTTAGAGGATATCTATACATAATATTTATTGCCACATGGTCTTTTTTGTTAATTAACTTATTGGTTACTTCTCAACCTTGACGCAGGTAAAGGAAGTCCTGATATCTCATGTTTGCCAAGCAGGCAAGTGTGAATCGTGGTCTGTGACGCCTCAGGTGTCACTTACTACTGCAGAGAAGATTATGGATTCTCATGGCGTGGATCACCTTCCTGTAGTTTCTGAGGATGCTAATCATCAGAACGGAGGACTTTTGATCGGTTTTGTAGACAGAGAATGCATTGCTATTGCTCGAAGGTGTTTGGATGATTCTTCTAAAGTTTGATATAGTATTGCTTGCGTTTCCAGTTTCCACCCTATACCAACAGTGTTCGTTTGTCCTTTGTTGCTGTGTTTTCATTCAGGGCCATGGCAACGAAAGAATTGTTCAGTTCTATGTATGAGATCAGACAGGAAGAGGAGTAGCACGGAAGGGAAGAGATGCAGAAACACTCCCTACTTAGCAAGTCTATGATGTTCTATGTTGGAGAATTGCAATTACGGTCCGCAAACATGGCCTAAGTTCACCGTGGCATCTGTTCCTGGTCAAGGATAAGACCTCTCCAGTTATTGGTTGTTTGCTAACTGAAAACGCGCTTCAGGCACGAGATTAAGGTGGGCCTCCATTTTTTTTTTCCATTTCTTTTTTTGAGAACAGCCTCCATTTTTTCCCGAAGTATCTCGTCCCACCACCATCTCTGTCACTTGTGCTACTAAGTTCCCAATCATTGTAACTGATAAACTTAGTAGTGAGCTGCTTATCCAAATATATGGCTGCTGAAATACTGGAATACTCGAGTAAAACGGATGGATAGAAAAGCATTCAAGAGCTTGATTTGCTCTATACATACCATGTTTCAATGCGTGCCTAGTCTGATCAAACGAACACTAAGGTCCAGACAAGCATTACATGAGGTAAAAGACCAATCTAGGAGGAAATAGGTGTCTTTTCAATTAAGAAGAATAGACACCTAAATTTTCTCGTCAAGGATTCAAGGGGGGTTTGGGTGTCCATCCATCGACCAACTTGAGCTAGGCTTAGTTTTTTGAGAGAACAGGAGAGGCCACTGGTGCCTCTACTGAGAACTTAATTGCGAGTAAAAAACCAGGGGGGGAATACACAAAGAGGGGGAAGGAAAAAGCAAAGCAAAAACAAAACAAAAATAATAGATTGACATGCTATATAATTTGTGTGTGTGTGTGTGTGTGTGTGTGTGTGTGTATAGAATAACTGTATATGAAAAGTTTAAATTAAATTAGAATATTCTAACTAAAGAAATTGCTGCTTCAATGTATGACCAGTGATTGTCTCGAAATCAACTCAACACTGTAGGTTTTCTAAAGCGACATTTCAGTTGCATTCCTGGCATGCTACTGCAGTTTGAACGGGAGAAAATTTGTTCTGCGTTGTTGAATAAGAACTGCAAAGTCTGAACTGTCAGGGGTTTCAAGTCCAGTCCAAACTTGTTACAATAATTTTAAACTCAGGAAAAATATAGCTTATCATAGTGGCGTAGAGTTGAATATAAACAGGGAGCTGATTCGTTCCATATATGTACGGATAAGAAAAAGGATGGCAGCACGAAAGGGACATGAGGAATTGAGGACACATACGTTATTATCATTATCACGATTACAGTTTTTTTTCACAAATGAATCAATATAAGACTATATAGGACATTAGTGTCGTCAAGTTGTGATTAATTAGTAAGTACTATAGGAGAGTCTAAGGTTACAAGAGCACAAGAAAGTTACAAGCCAGCTTGAATGTTCAGAATCCTTCAGCATAGACGCCACTAGGCGATGGATCCATTGTATGTCATGACAGAAAGGGGAAGAACGGTGCACAATGCGATCCATTCTGTACGAAGAACACAAATTTTCAGTATTCTGCGACCTCTTCCCTGATCATGTATGTATCTTCTAAGTTGCTATCACGACACGACCGAAGCTAGTAGCAGCAAGAAAAAATTACAGTATTATTAGTAATAGCTAACAAGAGTACTATAGCGTGTGCATGAACAAAGAGCTTGGAGCCATGCATGGACGCCCGCCGGCCGGCCGAACTCAGCTCGTCAGCGGCGCCGGCGGCCCTTGCCGCTGGCGCTGCGGGGCGGCTGCTGCTTGTCCTTGCCGAAGAGGCTGCAGAAGCCGCAGGCGGCGACGCGCGGGGACGGCGGGTCTAGCGCCGGCTGCACGTGACCGCCGGCCCTGTACCCGCCGTGGCCGCTAGAGCCGCTCCTCCGCTCCTTGGACCCGGCCGCCGGCTTGGTGAGCTCGCCCGACGCCGATTGGTGCCTGTCCTCCCACACCGTCCCCGACGACCCGGACCGCCGGAACGTCTCGGTCGACCGCTGCAAGCCGGCCATGTAACGCGCTCGGGAAGTCGGGATGGGCCGCACCGAGCACGGCCTCGATGCCCGTTCTCTCTTCTCTAGCTACCACACGCACCTGGACCCGGCCGGCTTGTGAACTTTATTCTCCACTTTGTGCCGTCTGCTTGGCCAGTGCACCGCCTATATATATAGATATGACTGTGCACTGTGCAGGCGAGGATGACGTACGCAGCTGGGGTTTCGCCGTTTCGGCGCTTCTTTCTGTGTGTACGGGTGCGGGCTCGGCATAATGGCCGCCTTGTGCAGAGACGGAGATGGAGACGGAGACCGAGACAGAGACAGCGCAACGGCAGTCTCACTCCGAGTCTGGAGGAGGGAGAGAGAGGCTGCTTGGTCGTGAACTGCGTGATCAGACTACATTAATTAAGCGGGAAGAAATTAGTGGTTATTAGACTTTGACCAGAGAAACAAGAGTAGCATGGATCGAAGAATGAAGGAATGGGTGTAAATTTCTGAACTCTGATTTTTGCTCACGGCCGACCGGTTTACAATGGCCTATGTACATGTTCAAGTCTCCGAGATATTAGTGACATGTGCTGGTCTCGCTTGGTTTGCTTAGACTCGTCGATCTCGCGAGTCCTAGCTTCTGCTTAGTAGGTGGGCTTTGATTTGCTTCTAATAAATCCTCAGGAGCCGGTCGTGATGGCTTGTGTTTATTCTAAAAATGTTTGCTTGACGGCTGAAGCTGTGGCAAGGAATGATTTATACATGCGAAGACAAGTGGGAGAACTCCGGGAGACTAGAGGAGCATGAGAATGGAATGATGCATGCTTATTACACAACGATGCTGATCGCAAACGTATGCATGGCTTAAGATTGAATAATGCTGTGGCATTGCTTGTCAGTCGTTGCATGCTGTTCAAATCAGATTGTGAACCCCTAAGATGTTGCTGACTAAACCCTCCGTTCAGTGAGATTCAGGATTTGAGAACGTTTATTTGCTACCTAACTACTACATCTGTTGACAAAAACTAAAACATGCTGAGAAAACCGCGCGGGTAAAAACTAAGGCTCTGTTTATAGAGCTTCTTCACCGGCTACAGGAGCCATTTGAAGCAGTTTTCTACCAAACGAGGTAAAATAAAATAGTTTCACTGATGAAGCCCTTTAAAACATACTCTCATAGACCCCTAGGGTGAGATGGAGACATGGAGCTAAAAATAGTGACTTCCTCTGATTTCACGTCGGCCACGTGGACACAAGAAGCTAAAAATAGTTATTTTATACCTTTGGTCTACCGGGAGGAGCCCTTTTGTCAAAAAGGGCCCCCAAAATAGCTCTAGCTCCATCAGCGGAGCATTTCGTGGAGCTAATGTTGGAAAAAAAACAGCTTCATCAGTGCATCAGTGAGCAATAAGAAGGTCAGGAAATTGCGAAAAGACATATTAGTTTATTATACTGTAGACTCCATAAGAAGCTAGGAGGTACATACCAAACAAATATTTATAAGATAGCAGACGCATGTTGAGCATAGAGGTGCACCACAAAATTCGACATTCTTGCTGAATTGTTGTGGCAAGCATTCGTGGAAATAATGGGACAAAAATACGGCCAGATGATCTTTAACCTAGATGATGAACTCACTCACCCAGTAACAGGCTTGGAGCAACTAGAGATCCCTTTCTCAAAGGGAGAGGTAGATGACATTGTCAATAATTTGCCCAACAGCAAGTCTCCAGAACCTATGGATTCACGAACGAATTTATAAAAGGTTGTTGGGCTCTGATAGCAGAAGACTTCTACAAGCTATGTGATAAGTCCTTTAATGGTAAGGTCTGCCTAAGAAGTATCAACAATTCCCACATTGTCTTGACCCTAAAAAGGATGAGCCCCAAGGGGTATTCTGATTACAAACCCATTTCTTTATTGAACGCTTCAATCAAACTATTGACAAAACTGTTGGCAAACAAATTGTAAGGGAAAATCAAAGGCTTAGTTCACAAAAACCAATATGGGTTCATCAAAGGCCATTTAGGACTGATTAACATGGGCATCCTAAAAGTGGTTTTTTGAAAAACTTTTAATAAGATCGAGCATGGTGCAATCCTGGAGATACTTAGAGCAAAAGGGGATGGGAAAAAATAGATTAACTAGATAAAGGCAATTCTGAATTCAGGCACATCTTCAATTTTGTTGAATAGCACACTTGGGAAAGTTTTTCACTGTAGGAGGGGTGTCAGACAAGGAGATCCTTTGTCCCCTCTTCTCTTTGTTTTAGCTGCTATGCTCATGCAGTCTATGATCAACAAATCCAAATACAAGGGTTATTATCCCTCCCAATCCATCTAAGATACAATAGTGACTTTCTAGTAGTGCAATATGTTGATGACACTCTTATAGTACTGAAGGCGTGCAACAAACAAATCTAGGCTCTCCAATCTTTACTTCATACCTTTGGACAGTCCATTAGACTAAAGGTCAATTATAGTAAATCTTTGATGGTTCCAATCAACATTAATCAGGAGAAATTGATCACCTAGCAAGGACGTTTAACTTTTCAACTAGAAGCTTACCCTTCACTTATCTGGGGCTTCCTCTAATATAAGCTCACTAAACCAAGGGTAATAGACTTCTCCCCCTTAGTCAGCAAAATGTGAGAGAAGATTAGCAGCGACCTCAATTATTCTGATTTAGGCAGGAAAACTAAAAGTTACAAATCCCATTTTCTCAGCATTACCAACCTTTTGCACGAGCACCTTCCTCCTACAACATATTGTAATTGACCATATTGATAAGTTCAGAAAGCACTCCTGATGTAAATGCTAAGAAAAATCCAAAGGCTACCTGGCCAATGGTTTGCAGAGCAAAAGATGAAGGAGGGCATGGAGTCACTGATCAAAAGCTCAAAATGAAGCTCTACTGATCAA
The DNA here is from genome assembly GCA_038502445.1 of Eremochloa ophiuroides. NCBI lineage: Eukaryota > Viridiplantae > Streptophyta > Magnoliopsida > Poales > Poaceae > Eremochloa > Eremochloa ophiuroides. Next base: position 63,421,748 of record JAHLJS010000006.1, read on the forward strand.
GTATGTCCATAAATTGTTTAATAAAGAAGACATCGCTTGGGTTTCCTTAATGGGGGGGGGGGGGATACTATAATAATGGCAAGTTACCTGGAGATGTGAAGAAGGCTCATTCTAGTGGAGAGATGTACTGAAACTACTAGATAAATATAAAAAATGTCAAGGGTTTAGATCAACAATGGAAAGTCATGCTATCTTTGGGAAGACCTCTGGGAAAATGATTTAATGCCAACCAAATTCCCAGAGCTTTTTTCTTTTGCCAAGAAGAAGAAAACAGTCTTCTCTGATGGCATAGCCTAGTCACCAAATACATAGTCTATTCAATTTGCCTCTTTCTCAACAGGCACATACCCAGATGCTACAACTAGAATCCTTGCTCGAACATATTCAGATAAATCCCCTATTGATAGATAGTCATGTGTTTGGAACTCCAGTCATTTCTGGGTTAAAAAAGTTTACAAGCAGCTGAAGGGCATATTAGCCTACATCTGGTTTATAAATGGTTGTGGAATTCTCCATGTCAGAACAAGCAAAAGGTATTTTTTTTGTTGCAATACAGGTTAAGCACAAGAGAATTCTTAAGAAGAAAAAACATGGACCTGCATGACTTTAGTAGTGTGTTGTGTTTGGGATCAATGGAAGAATCCCTCTACCACCTCTTTCTGAGATGCCCCTTGGCTATTCAGTGCGAAGTTGGATCAACATTCGGATTGATCATCTTCTCGACCTGTTCCAAAATCTCCAGAGTTTCAAGGATCAAATTTGGGTGCCATTCTTTACGGAAATTGTCATTGTTATGTGTGGACGATCTGGAAAGCAAGGAATGATGAGATTTTAGGCAAACCAATCCTAGTTAAACCTCTAAGGTTATGTTCATGGAAGAACTTCATTTACTTTCCCTGAGGATGAAAAGAAGACACACCTCATTTTCTTCTTTTCTTTCTTTGTTTCCTGATTTCCTGCCCCCGTTTTTTATTTCTAGCTTGTACATGTAATATTTGATACCTCTTAAGTTTTAATTAAAGTACTGTAGGGGTGCAAACCCCCTCTAGTTTTCATAAAAAATATTTGTCTTCCTGAGCAACATTATTCTCCGAGCAGTCTAGCCGATTGACAATGGACAAGTGAAAATAGGCTTGTAGCACCCACTCTATCGCCTGACCACTGTCATTGGGTGTCTTTCCATGTCGGCATCGTTTCTGTTGTTCCACAATGACCATATCCCACACAAGATGATGCCGCTATCCTCCTCCTGGCAGTGGGAGTATCCAACAAAACTCTTGTCCAGGTCATTGGGTGTAGTCGAGGAAGCTTGATACCCATTAAAATTCTTAGCTTGACCCAGAGCCAAACATGTGCACTGTGTCAACGCATGATAAGTGCACTCGTCCTCCTTATAGCAAAAAACACAGAATATGTCGACGATGACGGTTTGTGGGACACTGTTAGGGATACGGGCTAGTATTAGTAAATAACTTATGGGCTTCGGACTTGGGCCTATGTGCCTCTACTAGTTGGGCTTGGCTTGTCTATGGTGTGAGTGATATATTTACCCGTGGATGTATAGAGAGAGAGAGAAGAGATATGAAGAATATTGTAATCAAACACCTATCCTAATCCTGTTATTATTGCCATTTCTCTCGAAATCGTCCTTTTCCTTCTATCCCTTCTCTTTGTTGTTGATCTTCTCTAATTCTCTTATTTCCCAACCTCCCCACTGGCTGGTGGCTAACACACTCGCCACCAAAACACCCATACTCTTGGTGGAACCTTCCATTTCCATAGCTTTTGCTAATGGGGATCATTACTAGCGGCAATTGAGCCTTAATATTTATTTGCTATTGTAGATGTTACTTAATATTTTATATTGATGAAAATTAGAAAACTAAACTAAACTATGAAAGCTTGTGGGGGTGGTGTCATGCAGGTCTTAAACATTTTCGATTTTTAGGTCTTAAACTTGTCATAGGCTCTAACGCCAATCCAAACGGGTTTTGACTCACTCCACGCATTGATGTGGCACACTGATGACTCAGCACTGCCGCATAAATTATATGTTGGGCCTACTACTAAAACTTATATCGCGGTGTCATTTAAATTCTAAACTTCCAAAATAATATGTCTAGGTCTTTGAACTTGCTAAACAGGCCCAATAAATTCTCAAACCATAGAAGTTCCAATAGGGGCCTGTATCTTTGACTGACAGATACTGGCAGGTTGTAGCCATAGAAGTATAGAAGAGACGTACTGTGCCTACTGCGCTGAGAGCTCCTCACGAAATTTACAAATCCCCTACCATCTGCCCGGCCGGCCGGCCGGACGGACTCAAACCTGCTCAACTCTCCTGCGAATCCAAGTGGAAACGATCGGACAAAATGGCGACAGATACCACCGGCGCCAAATCAATAGGACGAGCAACAGGGCCACTAGTTTGGGAAAATAAATCATAATCCTAACAGTTGGTATTAGGTTGCTCACCAGCTCGCGTGCATCACTCATGCACGCGCTTTGCAGACCCAGTATAGCGATGCCGCCTTCCGCCTGCAGTCCCGGGCATCACGCCGTCCACATCAATTCCAACCGTGCACGCACTCGTCAGCCAGCATGCTATATATATTGCCCGATCGATCGCCTAACAACGACACAACCCAAGACAAGAACCCAACAGTAGAGAGCACATCCTTCCATCCATTTTATAGTTAAGAAGAGTAACGTTTTGATGGCTTCAGCTGCTCGGTCCCTTGTACTCCGCGCGCTGCTGGTGGCGGCGGCCATCGCCGGCGCCCTCTCGGACCCGACGCCGCTCCAGGACATCTGCGTGGCGGACCTGCAGGCCCCGACGTCGGTCGACGGGTTCGCGTGCAAGCCGCAGTCGGCCGTGGTGGACGACGACTTCTTCTCCCGCGCCATCGCGTCCGCGGCCAGCACCAACAACCCGTTCGGCGTCAACTCCACGCGCGCCACCGCGACCACGTTCCCGGGCCTCAACACGCTGGGCGTCGCCATCACGCGCGTCGACCTCGCCCCCGGCGGGCTCAACCCGCCGCACTCGCACCCGCGCGCCTCGGAGCTCGTCATGGTGCTCAAGGGCGAGGTCATGGTCGGCTTCACCACGTCGACCAACCGCCTCTTCTCCAAGGTGGTCAGGGAGAACGAGCTCTTCGTCGTGCCCCGGGGCCTGCAGCACTTCCAGCTCAACACTGGCGCCGGCGACGCCCTGTTTGTCGCCATGTTCGACAGCCAGTCGCCTGGCGTGGTCACGCCCACGTTCGCCATGTTCTCGACTAAGCCTGCCATGCCGATGGAGGTGCTCACCAAGACGTTCCTCATGGGCGAGGACGAGGTCAGCTCCATGAAGTCCAAGTTCGCTGGCTTCTGATATGCAATATATATTGCCTAGCAGCAGTTTAATTGGCTGCACGTTTGCGTGGCGTCAGTGCGTGTGTATTTATTCATTTTTACATGTTGATTCTTTGTTTCTGAAACTGTCTGTGAGGACAAGTTTATGTTCCGCCAAATGTATTTTCACCAAAACCTTCTACCAATTGAGCACCACAACAAACTCACGTTTTCATGTGCCACACCATCCAAAAACAATGTTTTTCTCCCATAATAAATTTGCAGCAGCCGCTATCCAAAATTAGCCAACCGAATAGGTCAATTATATTTACACTATATATCTTGTTGTATCTTCTATTCAAAAATTTATCTTTATATGTTAATTAAAATAGATTTTAGGTCATGGGTTCCACACTTATTTTTTCGAAGGGACGGCAAAAACTTTGCCGCGATTTCTTTTAGACGAAGAAAATGAAAAAAAGGGTCGGTCCAGTTTTTTAATGGAAACTGGACCCAAAAACCATTACAACTAGAGAGAGAGCAACGCTCATCTCGCATGACTCAGGCGCATCCGCTGAATACAACATGAGAGCACAACTCCACACACAACTCAACTATATACCCTAACTATAACCTAACTCAAAACCACTACTTGAAACTCAACCGGTCGGATTGGGACGTCGACACGGTTGCAGACCTCAACTCGTATACCAAGACCATCAAGCCACACCCCCCAAGGAGCCGCCGACAAGCAGCCCACCTCGCGAGCGCCGTCGTCCCCGATAATGTCCCGCACCAACCAACCCCTGCCAAGCAGAAACTAGTTGTCACAGTCCGCTGCAAGCCAAGTGGTCACCACGCCGACTCCACCGTGCCGCCATCGTCTTCTCATCACACAGTCGATCCCCCAACTCGACTCAACGTTAGCCGAGGTCGAAGAGGAGTCCACCCCCATGCTTGGTAAGCCAATGGCTCTTGGAACCAAAAGCACCGCACCGGATCATGGCACTGAGACAACTCATCTTGGTCAGATTGGGACATCGATATAGGCCTCGACGTGTGGGGGCCTCGCCACATCCATCGCCGCACACCACTCCACTTCTCACCAAGGATCCAGGCATGTTCGCCGTTTAGGGTGACATAGAAGTAAGCCACTCCACAACCTCACCTCTGTCGTGTCACTGTTGGAAACTCTACTACCTCATGGATAGAAAAACCTCCAAAGACATGGCACAACCCGCTGCCTAGGTTGGATTGCGAGATCGACCCTAGGCCTCCACTCAATCTGCCTAGCAGGATTGGAACCTAGACGCTAGCCAAGGCAGCTTAAACACCAACCCCTTTTTTTGGAGGAGAAGGAAGAGAAAAGAAAAACGAACTCCAACGAAGCCACCGGAAGCACGAACAGGACCAGGCAGGAGGGACGGGGCAGCAGAGCGGGGCTGGAAAGCCTCACGATGCCTTCAAGAAGGACACGATGCCGAAGGCGCCGACATTGCAAGCCCACAAGGGAAGATTTTCACCTACAAATCCAAACGATGGATGGGGGGAGAGGATGCCTCCAAGGAGGAAACGACATCCGCAGACGCCACTGTCGAAGCTTTTGCCATGACTTCTCACCCCCACACCACCACCGCTGTGACTACCACCAGCCCAGAGACTAGCCGCCAGACCCAAAAGGATTCAGACACTGGCCACCCGGAGCTGCCACACCCACGTGGAAGCTGGCCACCACAGGGGTAGCGAGACGACAACCCCCACCCTGGCGTAGCACCGCCCGCCGCCACACCATGGACCACGGGCAGGCTAGCCAGGGCCAGCCACGCCACCAAGACGTTAACGACGGACAGCCACGACCCCGTCATCACCGAGCACGGGAGGAGGGAGCCATGGTCACAGCCGTCCCCCAGTCGCGCCCAGGCTGCCGTGGTCGGCCGTGACCAGCCGAGGTCAGCCCCCAACCGCACCCATGCTGTCGGAGCCATCCGTGGCTGACCCCCAACTTGCGCCCAGGCCACCGGGGCGGGCCGCTGCCTAGCCCCAAGTCCGCCGCCGGCTGCGGTCGGCCAGAAAGATCGCCTGTAGGCCACCGTCCCGGCAGCCTCCTCGACGAAGGTCCGTGCTGCCGCTGCAGTGATGGATCCACTGGATCCACCACCGAGGATGCCGGATCCGGCGACAAGGGCACTGGAATCGAAGGAGGAGCCACCGCCCACTGCTGAACGTCGCCATGCCTCTTGGAGCTCTGTCCGAGAGAGGGCAGGGTCCCCAGCTGAGGTGCCATGGCACCCACGGTGTAGATCCAGCGAAGAAGACACCAGATCTGCACTTACCGGAGCAAGAGCCGGCCTTCGGTGGAGAGAGGGAGAGGGAGAGGGAGAGGGAGAGGGCCTAGCCGCCGCCATCCTTGCTCTCCGCCGGCCACTGGCGTCCGAGCTCCGGCGACGGTCAGGTGGTGGCAACGTGGGGGAGGCGCCGCCCGAGTCGTCCTGGGAGCGACGCGAGGGCGGGTCGACCCCTCTTGAGATTGTTCAACACAGCGTCCAGCTATGTGGGTTTCACCCTTATATTTACTACAATACCAGAAATAGTTATTTTGGCCTATGCCATGGCATTTTTTTTAAAAAAGTAAAGGCCTCATCAGTGGTGGATGCGCGTTGAACCTTAGGTATTAGAGTCATTACTCCATAATATAACCTTCCTATATCTAAAATCCTCTTAGAAAAATCATTGACCATCTCCAATACTCCAACAAGCCTTATAAAAAAACAACTAAAGCCTGGTGTAGAGTTATCCAACTGAACTATAACCTTATGAAGTTCATCTTGGTAAAAAGGTTGAGATAAACAAATTAAATCATCAGCGCCCAGTCTCCCTTATCAATACATCCATCAAGATCTTCACCAAAATCCTAGCCAAGAGATTGCAACCTTTCATCACAAAGCTTGTTCACAAAAACCAATATGGTTTCATCAAGTCAAGGACAATACAAGATTGCCTAGCCTGGTCCTTTGAGAATCCGCACAATTGTCATAAGAGTAAGAAAGAAAGAATTATTCTAAAGTTGGACTTTGAAAAGGCATTTGATAAAATTGAGCACAATGCCATGATGGAAATTGTGAGAACAATGGGCTTTGGGAAAAATTGGCTCTCTTGGATGAACTCCATGTTTAGATCTGGCACTTCTTCAGTCTTACTAAATGGTGTACCTAGAAAGGTTTTCCACTGCAGAAGGGGAGTCAGACAAGGGGATCCTCTATCCCCACTATTGTCTGTACTAGCTGCAGACCTCCTTCAGGTGATAATTAACAGGGCAAAAGAGTTGGGCCTTCTAAAATTACCAATCCCTCTGCACTATTCAAATGAATTTCCTATTCTTCAGTACGCTGATGATATTGCTCTCATCATCATGGAGGGGTGTGCCAAACAACTATTCTTCCTAAGGGCTTTGCTTAGCTCTTTTGCTGAATCTACTAGACTGAGGGTAAACTTTCGAAAATCCACAATGGTTCCAATCAATCTATCAACAGAAAAACACAACCTTCTACCAGGAGCTTTGGTTGTTCCACTGGCACCTTACCTTTCACTTATCTTAAATTTTCTCTTGGGCTAAGCAAGCCAAGAGTAGGAGAATTTCTGCCATTGGTGCACAGGTGTGAAAGAAGACTGATTACTACGTCGATCTTCCTCTCACAAGTAGGAAGATTGCAAATGACGAATGCAGTTTTTTCGGCTCTACCAACTTTTAATATGACTAATTTCCTGTTTCATAGAACTAGAAGAGAACAGAAGACACTATCTGCGGAGAGGATCTGATGATAGCAGCAGAGTAAATGCAAAAGCAGCCAGCTGGCCTCTAGTTACAAAGCCAAAGCTGGAAGGTGGCCTGGGGGTGTTAGACTTGCGTACTCAGAATGAAGCTTTAATGATCAAGAACCTTCATAAATTCTTTAAACAAATTCTTTAATAAATTGGACATCCCTTGGGTTCATCTAGTATGAGAGAAATATTATGACAATGGCAGACTACCTAACCATACAAAGAAGGGTTCTTTTTGGTGGAAGGATGTTCTCAAGTTCCTAGGATAAGTTCAAGGGCATAGCTACAGTCTCTGTCCACTCAGGAACCTCGTGCCTTCATTGCGATGATTTGTGCTTGGTCAAGTGCTGAAACTAGTATTCCTAAAACTCTACTCTTTATCCAAGAAACCAAACTTAACAGTTGGAGCTGCTAGAACTTTGGATGATCTGGATGACAGTTTTCATCTGCTACTGTCCGAATTGGCATTTCAATACTTTATTAGCTTGGAGGAATTGCTAGGAAACGTCCATCTTTTTGAAGATCATGAATGTGGCATTATCATAATCCCACTGTACATCCATCTTACCTAACCAAACTTTGGGATGCTGCGGACTGCGCCGTTCGTGGGTGGATCTATGGCTCCACCGATGACGACGTCCTCGACCTCGCCATGGCTCCCGACCAAACTGCTCGTGACCTATGGGCTTGCGATCGCTGCCCTGTTCCAAGCCAACAAGGCGCCACGTGCTGTTTTCCTTACGGAATAGTTCCACTCGATGACTCAGGGCGACCTCTTGAAAGCCTATGTTTGGTTTTGGGTAATTGATGAAACCTAGTTTGCTAATGATTTGCTCTAAGTGTTTCATGAGAATTAATTAGCAAATAACAAGATGGAGCAAAGAACCGGGTCGGTGGAGGCCACAAGAAAAAGGGCAATGACGGCGTCCATGAAAATGGTGTAAGCCCATCGACAAAGGAGAAAGCCCTAATGACGGCATCCATGCAAATGGTATAAGTCCATCATCAAAGGTGTCCACAAGCTTCAACAAGTGACGAGAGTGAAGATGGTGAAAGGCTAGGAGCTCAAGGCAAAGGTATAATAAATAGGAGCTCTTTGCTTTTGGTGATCAAGACTCCTTAGAGGGAGTGATCACATTTAGGATAGATAGCCGTACTATAAAAAGGGGCGAAATCGTTGATGAAATGCGGTTAATCAAGTGCCACTAGGTATTCATGAACATTGCATTGCATATAGATGCTAGTGATACTAACAAACCCTTTGAAAAACTGTTTTAAAAAGGCTAACACACGTGCACAAGGTGAAGAACACTTGGTGTTAGTTCTTGGGAACAAAGGCTGAGAAGTTGAGGTGAAAAACCTCTGATTCTGAGCATCGGACCGTGCTGTCACAGAGCGTCAGACCATTGGCTTCGGTCCGACGGCTAACACTTGTCCTGCTCATTCTGAGAGCTTTGGACGCTGCGTTTGAGGGCGTCGGACCATTCCCGCTCGGTCCGACGGTGCAGAGCAACTGTAAAGCGACACGTGGTGAGCTGTGGTGCGTCGGACGCGCTCCGTTGGTCCGATGGCAATCGTCGGATAGTCCGACGGTTTTCAGCGCTCGGGGAGCTCTCTGGAAGTGTCGGACGGTCTTTTCTTTTAGTTCGATGGCTCCGTCTGGTTGAGTCCGATGGTGGTCTGTTGAGGGCGTCGGACCGTGGACTTTAGTCCGACGGCGTTCCGTCCGACGGTCTGTTTTGGCACATGAGTTAGCCGTTGCGATCCAACGACTATCTTCAAACGTGCAGGGACACGTGGCTCGCATCGGGGGCAGTTGGACCATGGTGTTTGGTCCGACGGTTGCACGTCAACCGTCCGACGGTTGATGTCTGACGGTTCGCAGTGTAGCCTAACGGCTACAACTTTGTGAGGAGCTTATAAATAGACCTTTGGCTGGTTTGCCCTCTAACTCTTGGCACTTCTGAACATCATAGCATACTTGTGAGCCTTCCCACTCTATTATCACTCATCCTACTTGATTGTGATCATCATTTGGTGAGATTGGAGAGCATCAAGTGCATTGCATGAGAGTGTTCATCTAGAGGCACTTGGTGATTGAATTTCGCAGCGGATTCTCTTGTTACTCTTGGAGTTTGCTGACTCCTAGATGGCTTGGAGCTGCGTGGATCATTGAGGGGAGTTGATGATTGTCTCTGCCTCCGATCGGTGAAGTTGGGAGGGGTTCTTGAGCCTTCCCCGCGGGAAATCGCAAAAGGCTACTCTAATGGATTGCTCGTAGCTTGTGGATCCCCATCTTGTGTTGGTTGTGCGGCACCCTTGAGAAGGGTTTGGCGTGTGATGCCAATTAGCACATGAACCTTCAAGTGGGTGTATCGCCACAACGAGGATGTAGCTTGCTGGCAAGCAAGTGAACCTCGGTAAAAATCTTGTGTCCATCTCTTGCCGAAGATTTCTTGTGTATTGTGATTGCTCTTATTGGTACTCATCACATCTTCACACCGGTGGTATAAAAATCACTCTCTACCCTTTTACATTTGAGCACTTACTTTTGTTCTAGTGTACTTGTTGTATTTGCCCACCTAGGGGTAGAGTAAAGTAGTGACTTAGGTTCTTGTGTGTGTTCTTAGAGACTATAGTGTAGAACGGTTAGGTGGCTTGCTTTTTAGTAGGCTAGCGCAAAATTCGCTTTGCCACTTAATTGTTTAACCCCCTTGTCTTAAGTGTTGTTTGTAGAATTTTTATAGGCTATTCATCCCCCTCTAGCCATTTAGGACCTTTCAAGTGGTATTGGAGCCAAGGCACCGTTGATTTGAGGCTTAATAACCTACGGTGACAAAATGGCTCAACTTAACATTCACATCAACAACACCAAGAAGCCACCCCAATTTGATGGCACAAATTATGCATATTGGAAGAGCAAGATGACCTCACACATCAAGTCAATCAATAGATAGGTTTGGAAGGTTGTAGAGACCAAAATTGAGATTGTCAATGCGGCCAACCCCACTACCGCCGAAGAAAGATTACTCCAACTCAATGACATTGCGGTTTGTGCTACTCATGAGGCTCTAGATGAGAAGGTGTTTGAGCAAGTCAAAAACATAGAGAGTGCTCATAAAGCTTGGAAGAAACTTGAGGAATCTTATGAGGGAACCAAGGGCGTGAAGACCGCAAGAGCTTACATCCTAAAGGATAGGTTTGCTAGTTTCAAGATGAAGGATGATGAGAGTGTGCCGGAGATGTTTCATAGATTGCAAGTAATTGTCAATGATCTCAAGACGGTGGATGAGGAAGTGAAGGATAGTGACTTCTCCATGAAATTATTGAAGAGCTTGCCCAAGCGGTTTGCCACCTTGATCACGGTGTTCGTGAAGACTACATTGAGTGAGTTGACACCAAACCAAGTGCTAGCGGAGGTGATGACCGATGATGCTTATAAAGATAATGATGATAAGGAGGAGTTGATCAACAACAAGAAGAAAGAGAAGGATGAAGACTCCAAGGATGAGAAGAAGAAGAGTGTGGCATTCATGGCCACATCATCATCAAAGGGCAAGGGCAAAGCCAAAGTTGAATAAAGTGAAATCCCATCAAGCACAAGCGAGAGTGATGAGGAAATGACTCTTCTAGTGAGAAGATTTGGTAAATTCATGAAAAAGAAGGGCTACCGAGTAAGAAGAAAGAAGAATGCAAGAAAATTTAATGGGCCAAGAAGATGCTTCAATCGTGGAAGTAAGGATCACTTGGTGGCCGATTGCCCACACTCAAGTGATGATGAGCACACAATGAAGAAGAAGAACAAGCATGAGAAGGAGAAGAAAGAAAAGAAAGAGTCATCATACAAGAAGAAGAAGAACTACTCTCATGTGGTGACATGGGATAGTGATGCATTTTCAAGTGATGAAGATAGTGATGATGACAAGAAAAGCAAGAAGAAGGCACATGCAAGCATCGCTATTCATGACAAGCCTTCCATCTTTGACACTCCTTCATGCTTCATGGCCAAAGGCTCAAAGGTATCATCCGATAGCGAATCTAGTGATGATGATAGTGATGATGACCTAACAAAAGAAGAATTAATTGACATGCTTGATGATGCTCGTATTCATTTTGATTCACTTAGAAAGGAGTGTAAGGGCTTGCGCAAGGATAAACAATCCCTTGAGCAAGAACTTGAGGAGTTTAGAGCATCTTATGAGAGTATAAAAGAAGACTATAAGAAGCTCCAAAAGTCTCACACAAAGCTTGATGAAGCTCATTCCTCTCTAGTGGCTCAAAATGAGAACTTGCAAAGTCAAATTAAAAAGAAGGTAATTAAAACTTGCAACATAGGTGTGACTTGTGACATATCTTGTGAACCTATTGTTGTTACCACTAACCCTTCTTGTAGCACTTTCACTACTACCTCATCCACTAGTGACCCTTCACTAGTATTTGAGAACAAGAACCTAAAGGAGGAGGTTAAAAAGCTCAATCACTCCTTAGCCAAGGCTTATGGTGGTGAGGACTGCTTGCTTATGTGCTTGGGTAGCCAAAGGGCATCTCTCCACAAAGAGGGATTTGGCTATATCCCCAAGAAAGGTAAAACCGCCTTTGTTCCTCACAAGACATGTTTTGTGAAGATAAATGGCCGGTATTGCACAAAATGCATGCAAGTTGGTCACTTAGAGCATGAATGCAAAAGCAAGCAATCCAACTCTCATGTATCCTCAATTAAATTTGATTCTTGCTACATTCTTACTAAGGGCACAAATGGTGTGAAGGCTAAGTTTGTTGGTACATCCATGTTAGGTCCAAAGAAGAAGACCATTTGGGTACCAAAGAGCTTAGTCATTAACCTCCAAGGACCTAAGCAAGTTTGGGTACCTAAGAAGAATTGATCTCTTTTTGTTGGTCAATTATCAAGTTTGGGTGCTTGATAGTGGATGCACACAACATATGACCGGGGATCCTAATATGTTTGGCTCTCTCAACACAAGTGCAAATAGTGGCTATGATGCAATTACTTTTGGTGATAACAAGAAAGTGAAAGTGAAAGGACTTGGTAAGATTGCAATATCCAATGACATGTCCATCTCCAATGTGTTGTTAGTTGAAAGCTTGAACTTTAACTTACTCTCGGTTGCACAACTTTGTGATCTCGGGTTCAAGTGCATATTTGGGGTTGATGATATGGAAATTGTTAGTGTTGATGGCTCAAATTTGATATTCAAAAGCTTTAGATATGACAAACTATATCTTATGGATTTCGATGCAAGTGAAGCTCAATTGTCAACTTGTTTGATCACTAAGTCAAGTTTGGGTTGGTTATGGCATAGAAGGCTCGGTCATGTTGGAATAAAACAATTGAACAAATTAGTGAAGTATGATCTAGTTAGAGGCTTGAAAGATGTCACTTTTGAGAAAGATAAACTTTGTAGTTCATGTCAAGCCAGCAAACAAGTTGGAAACACACATCCTAAGAAGAGCATGATGAGTACTAGTAATGTTTTTGAGCTCTTGCATATGGACTTATTTGGACCAACCACATATACTAGCATTAGTGGAAACAAGTATGGATTTGTGATTGTGGATGACTACACTAGATATACATGGGTATTCTTTCTAATTGACAAGAGTGAAGTTTATGATCTATTCAAGTCTTTTGTCAAGAGAAGCCAAAATGAGTTTGAAACAACCATCAAGAAAGTTAGAAGTGACAATGGAAGTGAATTTAAGAACACCAAGATTGATGAGTTGTGTGATGAGTATGGCATTGGACATCAATTTTCACCCAAGTATACACCACAATCAAATGGCATTGTTGAAAGGAAGAATAGAACCTTGATTGATATGGCAAGATCAATGTTAAGTGAATACAATGTTAGTCATTGCTTTTAGGTTGAAGCAATCAACACCGCTTGCTACTACATCAACCGGTTATATTGCCAGGGTATGCTTGCAAAGACTCCATATGAGCTATTGAATGGTAGAAAGCCAACATTGCATATTTTTGGGTTTTCGGTTGCAAATGCTACATTCTCAAGAAAGGCACAAGATTGAGCAAGTTTGAAAAGAAATGTGATGAAGATTTCTTACTTGGCTATTCAACCACATGCAAAGCTTATAGAGTCTGGAATTTGGCTAGTGGTACTCTTGAGGAGGTGCATGATGTTGAATTTGATGAAACCCAAGGCTCTCAAGATGAAGTTGAAAACCTTAGTGATGTGAGAGCCAATGACTTGACTAATGCAATGAAAGATATGGACATTGGTGATATTAGACCGAGGCATGTCAATAATGATGAAGATGATGGTGCTATTCATACAAGTGTGCAAGTTAATGATGAAGCAAATGCAAGTGACTCACAAGATCAATCTCAAGTGAAAGATCAACAAGCTAGTTCATCTCAATCCAATGATCAAGTTCCTATTCTCCAACCGGTCTCTATTGCAAGGGATCATCCTTTGGATCAAATTATTGGTGGTATTCAAAGTGGAGTTCAAACAAGAGCAAGGCTAGCTCAAATTTGTGAGAATTTCTCATTTATGTCATCTATTGGGCCAACCAACATTGAGGAAGCATTGCAAGATGTTGATTGGGTTAATGCCATGCATGAAGAGCTCAACAATTTCAAAAGAAATCAAGTTTGGGAGCTAGTGGAAAGACCAAAGAAACACAATGTGATAGAAACCAAATGGGTCTTTAGAAACAAGTAAGATCAAGATGGCATTGTGATAAGAAATAAGGCAAGATTGGCTGCACAAGGTTACACTCAAGTAGAAGGGCTTGATTTTGGAGAAACTTATGCACCGGTTGCTAGATTGGAGGCTATTAGAATCATATTAGCCTATGCTTGTGTCCACAATATCAAGTTATATCAAATGGATGTCAAGAGTGCATTTCTCAATGGGTACATCAATGAGTTGGTATATGTGGAACAACCTCCTGGATTTGAAAATGTGAAGAAGCACAACCATATGTACAGGCTAAGAAAGGCATTGTATGGTTTAAAGCAAGCACCTAGAGCATGGTATGAGAGATTGAGAGATTTCTTGCTCTCTAAAGGGTTCAAAATGGTAAAGGTTGATACAACTCTCTTGACTAAGAAGCTTGGTAATGCTTTATTTGTGTTGCAAATATATGTGGATGCTATCATATTTAGATCAACAAATCAAGATTTTTGTGAAGAATGTGGCAATATGATGGCAAGTGAGTTTGAAATGTCCATGATCAGTGAGCTTAGCTACTTCCTTGGTCTTCAAGTGAAGCAAATGAAGAATGGTACATTTGTAAGTCAAGGCAAGTACATAAGAGACATGGTGAAGAAATTTGGATTGGAACATGCAAAGGCCATCAATACTCCTATGGCAACTAATGGGCATTTAGACTTAGATGATAGTGGCAAAATGGTAGATCAAAAGTTATATAGATCAATGATTGGAAGTCTCCTTTATGTGATCGGATGTCATATTTAGTGTGTGTGCATGTGTGCAAGATTTCAAGCCTCACCAAGAGAAAGTCATTTGAAAGCCGCAAAGAGAATATTGAGGTATTTGAAGGGCACACAAGATGTTGGGTTGTGGTATCCTAAGGGGTCCAACTTTGAGCTTATTAGATATTCGGAGTCCGACTATGCCGGTTGTAAGGTGGATAGAAAAAGCTACTAGTAGAACTTGTCAATTACTTGGAAGGTCACTTGTATCATGGTCATCAAAGAAGCAAAATAGTGTTGCTCTCTCAACAGGCCGAAGCAGGAGTACATTAGTGCCGGAAGTTGTTGTGCACAATTGCTTTGGATGAAGGCAACTTTGAGTGATTTTGGATTGAAATACAAGAAAGTGCTTTTGCTATGTGACAATGAGAGTGCTATCAAGCTAACCAACAACCCCGTGCAACATTCAAAAACAAAGCACACTGATATAAGGCATCACTTCATTAGAGATCACCAAATCAAAGGGGACATTGCAATTGAAAGTGTTGGCACCGAAGATCAATTAGCGGATATCTTTACCAAGCCACTTGATGAGTCAAGATTTTGCAAGTTGAGAAGTGAACTAAACATACTAGATTATTCCAACATGAAGTGAAAAGCATCCAAATTATATGACATGCCACTCCTTCGAGTAAAGCAAGGTAAAATTGGTTGACATGGCATTCATACTTTGATAAGGATTTTTCTAGTGCATATAGACATGAAATGCATGTTATAGGCTCATTCATGAAAAACCAAATGCTTTAATGTATATATGATACCACTTTTGTTCTTTATGCTTATATGATCAAGTGGTAGCATATGACATATTGATGGGCTTGCAAACCTAGTGTTGAATGTAGAACATGAGCTCATGATGTGTAACTTAACATGGTTAAGATAACCCTACTAGTGAGGTGTGAAGAAGCTTGTCCTTGAATCAAACTTAGTTACATGTTCTAGGCAAGTGATCTAGATTGAACCAAAGTGAAAATGAACGTAACCCCATAAATTGACTTAATACTCCCATAATTTGCACCATTTTTGGTGATTGTTGACAAAGGGGGAGAAGAAAGTCACAAAGATAAGAATGGAAAGGGGTCAATAAAATTTTGAAAGCACACAAGTAGGGGGGGCAAGCTCATGAATAAGTTGTTGCATTTATGTGTGCATTAACATATGAATTGTTGCATCGTCAAAACTTTAATTCCTATACTTGCTTGATTGGTGAAATGCTTAGAAATAGGATTTGAATGGTGATTTGTGTTGGTATAATTTAACTGCACTCTATTAAAGATTATTATTATCAAGGTATCCGCAAGCACACAGATAAAACAACCCGATGTAGCACTTCACCAGACAATCCCGGTTTTAATATCGAACCCAAAGGAACAGTAGGTGATACTGACTAAATCTATTGGCTCTTAACCTGATAATACAATCAATCCAGAGAATATCAAGAATGAGGAGATAACAAATGATTATCTAGATCCGACAACCGGTAAACTTTGAATAATATCAGTTCTAATCAGGCAGTGACATGAATAAGAGGCAAAATCAGAGTTCCCTCCTACCAGACACTTATACACCTATCGATCCTATCAATGGGAAGTGGACTACAGAGGACTCAACGCAGCTGTCACCTACGCGATCTACCACTATCCGGCCAATCAGGGGACATTCACAAGTAATTATAGCCCAGACACCACGTCTACACTACAAACTACTACTTCAACCAAGGAGCTACCAAGATCAAAGCACTCAAATAGAGTTGTAAACTTAAGAACGAATAAGAACAAATGCTTACTTGAATCAGGATGTTGAATACAAAAGTACCTCAGAACGCAACTCCGGGCGAGGGAGCTGAATCTAGACGAACACAGCTACGAAGAAGCTCGACAGGCTGGGACTCCTCCGAATAGGCTGGGACTCATCTACTCTATTTCTCTAATCTCTCTCTTGATTGCTAGCCTAGATCTAGTGGATATCTATCTAATGCTTCAGGGTCTTCATCTCTTGATCTGGCTCTCCTGCAGGGGGTATGCCTCTCTATTTATAGGCCGGTGAGATGCACGTATGCCGTAGGATCAAACCGACTTGAAACAAGGGTTCAGATGACTTCTAATAGGCGGTGGTAGAAGACTCCAGAAGGCAGCGCGGGGGAAACCCCAGGGGGCACCGGCCGGCCCACCCTGGTGCCGGCCGGTGCCACCCTGTGGGGTTTCGGGCTCCGATGCTTCAGGTGTGTTCCAGATGCTTCTAGTGTTCTCGTGATGATGTTTCGATGGCGGTTAAGTTTCGTGGTAATTATGCTCTTTAATCCTTCTTTTAAGCTTTTCTGGAAAATCCCCTGGGAAATAGATAATTCACCAAAACTCGTGGAATCTGTTAGTAATAACCCTATTCTCCTGGATATTCATGTTTAATACAGGGATAATTGATAATAAAATTTGGATGATAACAGGTGTCAACAATTACCCCCACACTTAGGCTTTTGCTCGTCCCGAGAAAAAGGTTGGTTTTAAGATGTAAGATTCTTAGAGAGAATGGAGCATTTAAAACATAACTTGAGAGTACATTATATAAAACTAGTCTAGTCATGCATGTACTATGGAATTCAAAGTGTCTACCATGAATCTTTAAGTAGTTGAAGAACAGAATAGCTTGAAAACAGATCACTCTCTTCCTTTAGTTAAGTTAATTGGAGGGTATATAATTTTGCAAATAAACTTAGCTTTACCTTCTCCTTTTGTAGTACTCTCGAATCACTGATATATCTGGTATTTTTGTATCCTTACCAAGGCATTAATGAAATTGCCTTCTTTATCCTACTTCTAAAAAGCTTATGTGGATCTCGGGTAAGTAAAATGTGAAAACATACTTGCATTGTATTTATTGTAAAGTCAAATAATGAATCCACAGAGAAATGAGGCATATAATCGAAATCAAGCTTTATTTGGTGGAATATGGTGAAACTTAATTCTACCTTGCTCCTTGAGAAAATGAGTCTCTCTTTTATATAGTTGAGTTTATTCAGAGGGTATGAGCTATCTCTTTCTTTCTCTTCTTTTTTTCAAAGGAGGCGAGCATCTAAGTACTCATTGTTTCAATTTCTTCGGACACTTGTCCATTTTTTATACTCCCTTATTCTTTTGCATAGCTCATACCTCTTTTGAATTTAGTAGTTGAGGGACTTTAACAAAACATAGAGCAATTATTTGGTAACTATGCTATATAATTATTTTTGGTGTTTTCTCCCAGTATAGGAGAGAAACATTTTCAATAGAATGACTCGCTATTACTCCGGATTAGAGTAATGCTTATGTGGAATTGGCACTAGATTCGAAAATATGACAAATTTCTTCAAAGGGTTACAAAGGTTGACCAAACTCAATACAAAGACACGTATTATATGTAGCAGGCTTCTATCTTATATATGGTTCTGGTAGGACAATATTTTTACCACAAAGGAGAGGTATAACTAATCATTTTAAATTTTTGAAATAAAATCTCCAAAGACAAAACATCAGGGATTGAGTTCTCATTATTCAACTATATCATGTTTCACAATGACTTAAGTAATCATGGGGTCCCTATAAATAGTTTTCAATAGTAACATGATTCCTAGAAAAGTGTTATATAATTTATTCTTAAGCTATGAATTAAACAATCTCTTCTTCTCTTTTAAAAGTAATTTAGCATGTGAACTTTTAATTCGGATCAAAACGGAAATCGAAACATATGCAATTAAATTGTATGAGGATCAAACCTAACCGTGACCGAGAAGGGGATGCAGAGGATGCAGAGGGGGGCCAGCCGGCCTAGGTAGGGCGCTGAGCAGCGTGCCTCTGTGGCCCCACGAGGTCCACTTCAGTGTGCGAGGTCCTGGTTCGATTATCTTCCGAATTACGTGATTTTTCCGAGCGAATTGATTTCCATAGTCGCGATGTGCCTCCCCCACACTTATTTTCCTGCATACTTTTCTGCGCAACATGTGGAGACAACATGCGTACCAAAAATATAGAGAGTAGAGTAAACTTAAACATTAATATTGATAAAAAGAATAAGGCACTTTATTCATTAATAATACTAGATAACTCTGATAACTGACTTGAGCTAACGACTGCCCTAGCTCAATAGGCTTATCTAACACACTTAATATTATAAATCAAACCTAGCACACTTGATAATATGATCAAACCTAACAAACTTGTGCCTTATTACATAGATAACTAGGGCAACTTAAGGCTGCCCTTTTTTCGCAAGCTTCCTAATTTCTTCCTTAAGACCACCAATCTCTACTTTTAGCTGATCTTTTTCGCGCTTGAGACTGCGATTTAACTTGACATTGACTTCTATCTGCTTAGTCATGTCACTCATAATCTTGCTCCTTAAGTCTTCATTCCTCTCTATACCCCTAACGGTGTTAGAGAGCTTCCATCTTCTCATTACAGATGCGTAGAGAAAGCTGGGGCTATCTAGAGACTTTCTCTAGTGCTGATGTAGATGTGGCCCGCTGTCTCTTGGGCGGAGGTGGTATGAACTCGGTGTAGCGGACTTGGCCTGGACATGCACAAACTCCTTAGATAGCAGGGCGAGCAGTGGTGTACTTCGCACATACTAGCGTTCCGTTCTTGTCGGTCTTGACCGACAGGAGTCGCTCATTATCTCTAGGTGGAAGAAGTGGGGTGCCTCGGGGAATAGCGATCTGCTTCCCCCTTGTACCATCTTCTACCAGTAGTCTCTCAGGTGGTGATGGCAGAGCAGGCTGAGCATGCGTGTAGTACACTTGCTCGAACTGCTGAGGCACCGTAGCAAGATGCTTTGGTGGCACGATGGCGAGGTGTTTCGGGGGCACGATGGCAAGGGGCTTTGGCTGCGCGAGGACGATGGCCTTCGAGTTGTCGCCTTGGAGCTTGCCGGAGTTAGCGCTGACGATCGCTTTGCTAGCCATTGCTACTAGATCTAAACTAGAGAGTTTCTTTGGAGGAGAAGAAGGCAATGACGATGGGATGACATTCAAGGGTGGTATATGTGCGTATTTATATGGTTTCCAGGAGACAGGATAAGATCAAATCTAGGTTCTACAGGATTCGTACGAAAGATTATGCGTACGCATCGGGAATCTATGGGATTGTATTTAGGAAAGATAGGGAAAGAAAAGGGAACTTGAGTCAGGACGAGAGGGGACAGGGGCGCCGCCCGGCCCCATTATGGCGCCGCCCGGCCCCACCAGGTGACTTCCCTGGTTGGCCGAGCTCGTGAAGTCTCTAGACTCTTCCTACTTCCTGTTAGTTGCGATGCACGATAATTTTTCGTAACAGATAATGACGGGACTAAAAAATAGGTAATTGGACAAAGTCTAGCCCATCAACAACTTCTAAATTAAATGGTTCTAAAAATAATTCAAGTCGGTGACCATTTACCTTGAATAACGTGCCTTCGTGTGGTTGTAGAGTTACCGCTCCATGTGGTGATGCATTCAGAACCGTAAATGGTCCTTCCCATTTGCTTTGTAGTTTTCCAAGCCTGAATAATTTAAACCTGGAATTAAAAAGTAATACCTTATATCCTGGTGCAAACTCCTTCTTCTTGATCCTCTTGTCATGCCATCTTTTTGTTCTTTCTTTATAGATCTTTGAATTGTGATAAGCCTTTTCTCTCCATTCTTCTAATTCTGATAATTGCATTTTTCTCTTTTCTCCAGCGGCTTCAAAGTTCATATTCCATCTCTTAATAGCCCAGTGAGCTTTATGCTCTAACTCCACTGGTAAATGACAGGTCTTACCATATACTAGCTGGTAAGGTGACATACCCAAAGGTGTCTTGTATGTGGTTTGATATGTCCAAAGTGCTTCGGGTAATCGGTCCTTCCATGCAGTACCCATCTCATTTACTGTTTTCTGTAGAATATTCTTGATTTGTTTGTTTGATGTTTCTGCTTGGCCACTTGTCTGAGGATGGTATGGTGTAGCAACATTATGACGGATGCCATGAGCTTGCAAGTATTGGTGAAACTTCTTATTTGTGAAATGTGTCCCTCCGTCACTAATGACCATCCTTGGTGTTCCAAACCTTGGAAATATAATCTCTTCGAACATCTTCTTTGAATGTTTGGAATCAGCATTCATGCATGGCACAGCTTCTACCCACTTGGATACATAGTCAACTGCCACCAGAATGTATTCACAATTTCTTGATTTCACAAATGGTCCCATGTAATCAATTCCCCAGACATCAAAAAGCTCGAGCTGGAGATTGTTGGTGAGTGGCATAGCATCTCTTGCATTGATATTTCCATGCCTCTGATATGATCCACATCTCCGGACAAAATCTTTGGTGTCTTCATACATAGTTGGCCAAAAGAACCCACTCTGCTAGATTTTAGCATGAGTGCGGAATGCTGCATAATGACCTCCCTATGGTGATGCATGGCATTTTTGAATGATCTGCATGCTCTCTTCTACTGGTACACATCTTCTAAGTAATCCATCTGAACAAATCTTGAAGAGGTATGGTGGATCCCATATGTGGAGACGACTTTCATAAATAAGCTTCCTTTTATTTTCCCCTAGTGATACATAACCTGCAACCATAAAGTTGACAATATTCGCGTACCAAGGGTCTGACTTGGTCACTTTAAACAACATGTCATATCTTAATGAGTCATTAATAGGCAATTCCTGAGGTTTCTCAAAGTGTATTCTTGACAAGTGATCAACAACTGGATTTTCTATTCCTCTTCTATCTTTAATTTCTAAGTCAAATTCTTGGAGTAATAAAATCCATCTTATCAAACGAGGTTTAGCATCTTTCTTAGTGAGCAAATATTTTAAAGCAGCATGATCAGAATAAATAATTACTTTTGCTCCTACTAAGTAAGATCTAAATTTATCAATAGCAAAAACAACAGCCAGGAGTTCTTTTTCAGTTGTTGCATAATTTAGTTGTGCTCCTGTCATAGTTTTACTAGCATAAGCAATTGCATGATGCTTCTTATCTTTTGTTTGTCCTAATACTACCCCTACAGCATAATCACTAGCATCACACATAATTTTAAAAGGTAAAGACCAATCAGGGGGTTAAATGATTGGTGCTGATGTAAGTGCTTCTTTAAGAATATTAAAAGATTTTAAACATGCATCATCAAATTCAAAAGGAACATCCTCAACTAGCAAGTTAGTCAGTGGTCTAGCAATATGTGAAAAATCTTTTATAAATCTGCGATAAAAACCACAGTGACCAAGAAAATTTCGGATTCCTTTTATATTAACAGGTGGAGGTAGTTGTTCAATTACTTCAATTTTTACCTTATCTACCTCTATACCTCTTTCAGACACTAATGTCCTAGCACTATTCCTTCTCTAACCATAAAATGACATTTTTCCTAATTAAGGACTAAGTGCTTTTCTTCACATCTCTGCAAAACCTTATCTAGATTTTCTAGACAATCATCAAAAGTTTTTCCATAAACTGAAAAATCATCCATAAAAATTTCCATGATTTCTTCTATCATTTCAGAAAATATAGACATCATACATCTTTGAAAAGAAGCTGGTGCATTATATAATCCAAAAGACATTCTACGATAAGCATAAGTTCCATAAGGACATGTAAAAGTGGTTTTGCTTTGATCATCAGGGTGGATAGAAATTTGGTGATATCCAGAATAACCATCAAGGAAACAAAAGAAGAAATTATTTGCCAAACGCTCTAACATCTCATCAATGAAGGGCAGCGGAAAATGATCTTTCTTGGTTGCTTTATTGAGGTTTCTACAATCTATACACATTCGCCATCCTGTAACAGTTCTCTGGGGTATCAATTCATTTTTATCATTTTAAACTACGGTCATACCACCCTTTTTAGGTACAACTTGAACAGGGCTTACCCACTCACTATGCGGAACAGGATAAATAATTCCAACATGCAAAAGTTTCAAGACCTCTTTCTTAACAACTTCCCTCATCGCATTTTGAAGCCTATGTTGTGGCTCTCTAGATGGTGTAATCTCTGGGTTGACTGGAATACGATGGGTGCATAAAACAGGACTAATCCCCTTAAGGTCTTGGAGTGAATAACCAAAAGCAGCACGATGTTTTTCTAAGATAGTTATTAATTTAAAAGACTCTTCATCAGAAAGTTTATCACTAATAATCACAGGAGAATTTTGATCATTATTCAGAAAAACATACTTAAGACTAGAAGGTAGTTGCTTAAGCTCAATAGAAGGCTTAGGTGGCTCTAGTAATTCATCCAGAGGTTCAGGATCAGTCGGATCCTCTTCCTCTTCATTAATGAAGAACTGAGTATCATCCTCTAAATTAGGTTCAATAAATTACTCAAATGCACAACCTTCCCAAGTTTAATTTCTAAATTGCCCGCACAACCTTCGCAAAAGTTTTCCTATTAGTAACCCAATCATTACATCAAAATCCCAAACATCAAAGATATAGAAATTCAGCAAAATTCGGAATTCGTTTATCACAATAGGAAGAGAACATAAAACACCTGAACTAGGAATAATATGTCCTGAATAATTTTTTAATAATTTATTTGTAGGAATTGATGGCATATCTTTCAAGAATTTTTTAGCAAATGTAAGAGACATAATATTGACACCTGCTACTGGATTATAAAAGGCATCAAAAGGATATGCATCAATTTGACATTTAATAGTAATGGCAGGAGAATTTAAATGAATTATATCATTTGAATGCTCAGATTCTATCAACCACTCATTACTCATAACAAAAATTAATTCTCAAGTTATCTCTGTAAGGAATTTTAAATCAGCAGGATATGAAACATTAAAACTTTTAAAATTCATAGACTCTTGGGGTTTTATAATTTTATGATAGCGTGAGGTGTTTCCATAATCATCAAAAAGTTCATCCTCAAATTCAAGCATAAAATCAGAAATAGGAGTTATCTCCTTCTCATTAGATAGTTCAGGTAAAGGTTGAGATGAATCAGACAAAAGTTTAGAATCAAACGACAAAGATTCATCTTCTAACAATTTTTCTTTTTCTTCAGGAAGATCAATCAAGATATTAGTAAGAATAGTTTTAGCATGTGAAGCAGTAATATGCATAAATGCTCCTCCTGCTGCCAAATTAAGGTATTCTTTATTTTTATCATCGAGGCCTAAAAAGAAATGTTGCAAAAGCATAGGTTCTGGCAAAGCAAGATTAGGTCCAGAATTTATAAATCCATCAAAGCGTTCCCAAGCATTGCCTAATAATTCGTTATCTAATTGTTTAAATCCAATAATTTCAAAACGAAGTTTAGCGACCTTTTCGATCGGGAAAAAATTTAAGACAAAAATTAGCACGCAATACTTCCCAATCTCCTTGGCTACTCCCAACATGACGATTATACCATTTCTTTGCTTTTCCCGTTAATGAAAACGGAAAGAGTTTCCATCTTAAAGTTTCATTTGCCATGCCCTTAATGTGTAAACATGAACATGTCTGCTCAAAATCGGCTAAATGGGAATAGGGGTTTTCGCTAGAACTGCCAGAAAAAATGTGATCCTGAACTAATTTAATTAATCCCGGGCGTAACTCATAGCCAGATGATGTGATAGGTAAAGTTGATTCTTTTGGCTGGAGATACGATCCCGATGGTGCTCCATATTGATATAAAAGTTGAGACGTGGGTTCCATACTTTAAAAAGGTAAAAGTTAAAAGATAAAAGTATAATACAAGATTAAGATAGACTAAGCCAAAATCAGCAAACCGTTCCCGGCAACGGCGCCAAAAATGCTTATTGGTATAATTTAACTGCACTTTATTAAAGATTATTATTATCAAGGTATCCGCAAGCGCACAGATAAAATAACCCGATGTAGCACTTCACTAGACAATCCCGGTTTTAATATCGAACCCAAAGGAACAGTAGGTGGTACTGACTTAGTCTATTGGCTCTTAACCCGATAATACAATCAATCCAGATAATATCAAGAATGAGGAGATAACAAATGATTATCTAGATCCGACAATCGGTAAACTTTGAATAATATCGTTCTAATCGGGCAGTGACATGAATAAGAGGCGAAATTTGAGTTCCCTCCTACCAGACACTTATACACCTATCGATCCTATCAACGGGAAGTGGACTACAGAGGACTCAACGCAGCTGTCACCTACGCGATCTACCACTATCCGGCCAATCAGAGGACATTCACAAGTAATTATAGCCCAGACACCACGTCTACACTACAAACTACTACTTCAACCAAGGAGCTACCAAGATCAAAGCACTCAAATAGAGTTGTAAACTTAAGAACGAATAAGAACAAATGCTTACTTGAATCAGGATGTTGAATACAAAAGTACCTCAGAACGCAACTCCGGCCGAGGGAGCTGAATCTAGACGAACACAGCTACGAAGAAGCTTCGACAGGCCGGGAATCCTCCGAATCTCTACTCATCTATTGTATCTCTCTAATCGCTCTCTTGATTGCTAGCCTAGATCTAGTGGATATCTATCTAATGCTTCAGGGTCTTCATCTCTTGATCTGGCTCTCCTCCAGGGGGTATGCCTCTCTATTTATAGGCCGGTGGGATGCACATATGCCGTAGGATCAAACTGACTTGAAACAAGGGCCCAGATGACTTCTAATAGGCGGTGGTAGAAGACTCTAGAAGCCGGCGCGGGGAAACCCTAGGGGGGCGCCGGCCGGCCCCACCCTGGCGCCGGCCGACCCCACCCTGTGGGGTTTCGGGCTCCGGTGCTTCGGGTGTGTTTCAGATGCTTCTAGTGTCCTCGTGATGAGGTTTCCTTGGCGGTTAAGTTTCGTGGTAATTATGCTCTTTAATCCTTCTTTTAAGCTTTTCTGGAAAATCCCCTAGGAAATAGACAATTCACCAAAACTCGTGGAATCTGTCAGTAATAACCCTATTCTACTGGATATTCATGTTTAATGCAGGGATAATTGATAATAAAATTTGGATGATAACATGTGTCAACAATTTGACAAACTAGCATGCATAGGACTTACTTTTCTTACAAAGTACCTCTTTTGCTCAAATGTTGATCTCACGAGGTATTTTGAGTTTGTGATGCATGACTAGTGAACAATGGTGCTAAGGATGGTATATTTTTGCAACTCCGATGGTATCACGTTTTAAAGGTCCATTCTATATACCTTAGCATCATTTGATAGTGGTAGCTCACCCAAACTTTCAAATTCATGCATATATGAAAATTTGAACCAAACGCAAGGAATCACATATGTAGGGAGAGCTAATACTATCAAATTTGCAAACATGGATTTCAATTCATATCTTTGTGAAGGTTGTCATCAATTACCAAAAAGGGAGAGATTGAAAGCCCATGTTTGGTTTTGGGTAATTGATGAAACTTAGTTTGCTAATGATTTGCTCTAAGTGTTTTATGAGAATTAATTAGCAAATAACAAGATGGAGCAAAGGACCGGGTCGGTGGAGGCCACAAGAAAAAGGGCAATGACGGCGTCTATGAAAATGGTGTAAGCCTATCGACAAAGGAGAAAGCCCTAATGACGGCATCCATGCAAATGGTATAAGTCCATCATCAAAGGTATCCACAAGCTTCATCAAGTGACGAGAGTGAAGATGGTGAAAGGCTAGGAGCTCAAGGCAAAGGTATAATAAATAGGAGCTCTTTGCTTTTGGTGATCAAGACTCCTTAGAGGGAGTGATCACATTTAGGATAGATAGCCGTACTATAAAAAGGGGCGAAATCGTTGATGAAATGCGGTTAATCAAGTGCCACTAGGTATTCATGAACATTGCATTGCATATAGATGCTAGTGATACTAACAAACCCTTTGAAAAACTGTTTTAAAAAGGCTAACACACGTGCACAAGGTGAAGAACACTTGGTGTTAGTTCTTGGGAACAAATGGTGAGAAGTTGAGGTGAAAAACCTCTAATTCTGAGCGTTGGACCATGCTGTCACAGAGCGTCGGACCATTGGCTTCGGTCCGACGGCTAACACTTGTCCTGCTCATTCTGAGAGCATCGGACGCTGCGTTTGAGGGCGTCGGACCATTCCCGCTCGGTCCGACGGTGCAGAGCAACTGTAAAGCGACACGTGGCGATCTGTGGTGCGTCGGACGCGCTCCGTTGGTCCGATGGCAAGCGTCGGGCTAACGTCCGATGGTTTTCAGCGCTCGGGGAGCTCTTTGGAAGTGTTGGATGATCGTTTCTTTTAGTCGGACGGCTCCGTCTGGTTGAGTCCGACGGTGGTCTGTTGAGGGCGTTGGACCGTGGACTTTAGTCCGACGGCGTTTCGTCCGACGGTCTGTTTTGGCGCGTGAGTTAGCCGTTGTGATCCAACGACTATCTTCAAACGTGCAGGGACACGTGGCTTGCATCCGGGGCATCGGACCATGGTGTTTGGTCCGACGGTTGATGTTTGACGGTTCGCAGTGTAGCCTAACTGCTACAACTTTGTGAGGAGCTTATAAATAGACCTTTGGCTGGTTTGAGCTCTAACTCTTGGCACTTTTGAACATCATAGCATACTTGTGAACCTTTCCACTCCATTCTCACTCATCCTACTTGATTGTGGTCATCATTTGGTGAGATTGGAGAGTATCAAGTGCATTGCATGAGAGTGTTCATCTAGAGGCACTTGGTGATTGAATTTCGCAGCGGATTCTCTTGTTACTCTTGGAGTTTGCCGACTCCTAGACGGCTTGGAGCTGCGTGGATCGTTGAGGGGAGGTGGTGATTGTATTCGCCTCTGATCGGTGAAGTTGTGAGGGTTTCTTGAGCCTTCCCCGCGGGAAATCGCAAAAGGCTACTCTAGTGGATTGCTCGTAGCTTGTGGATCCCCATCTTGTGTTGGTGGTGCGGCACCCTTGAGAAGGGTTTGGCATGTGATGCTAATTAGCGCGTGAACCTCCAAGTGGGTGTATCGCTATAACGAGGACGTAGCTTGCCGGCAAGCAAGTGAACCTCGGTAAAAATCTTGTGTCCATCTCTTGCCGAGGATTTCTTGTGTATTGTGATTGCTCTTATTGGTACTCATCACATCTTCACACCAGGCTGTATAAAAATCACTCTCTACCCTTTTACATTTGAGCACTTACTTTTGTTCAAGTGTACTTGTTGTAGTTGCTCACCTAGGAGGAGAGTAAAGTACTGACTTAGGTTCTTGTGTGTGTTCTTAGAGACTATAGTGTAGAACGGTTAGGTGGCTTACTTTTTAGTAGGCTAGCGCAAAATTCGCTTCGCCGCTTAATTGTCTAACTTCCTTGTCTTAAGTGTTATTTATAGAATTTTTATAGGCTATTCACCCCCTCTAGCCATTTAGGACCTTTCACCTCTCCATCGACCAGTACTGTCAACGTATGATGTAGACTGCCGATTCTCTCCGTGACGTCGGCCACCCATCCTCAACTCCCAGCTCGTGCTGAACCTCCTACGTGGCCTCAACCCCCGCTACTCTAGCACCGCCGACGACATCGTCAACAAGGACGTGCTGCCATCCTTTGCTGCTACTCGCAACATCCTTGTCCTCAAGGAGCTTCGCCTCGCCAATGAATCTAAGGTGCAAACCGGTACCGCTCTTATTGCAGGCACCCAATCTTCGTCTGCCTGCAATACAGACTGCCGCTCTTCCACCTATGGTTCTCCCGCTGCCCTCTCCTCAGCAGCGCGCGGCTAACATAGGTGGTGGCCGCAATACTAGCAACCGCTAAGGTGGACGCCGTGGCAACGGCCAGCAGCAGCGACAGCAACAGCTGTTCGCCGGTGGTCAGCGACATCAGTCTGTCCAGCCTGCTAGTCCCTAGTTTTGCTTCAGCCCAGGGGGCTTTCCGGCTGGGCAGCACCTTGGTTGGCGCCCCACCGGTGGCTCTGGCATGCTCGGCCAGGCACCCCAGGCGCATACCGCCTTCGCGCCCCTGCAGTACTCACAGGCGCCCCAACAACAGCAACAGTTGGATCCCTCCACTCTGGTTGCAGCCTTGGACCAGATCTCCATGAACCAAGGCGACGCACCTTGGGTCATGGACACCGGCGCTATGGCCCTCATGAACTCCAACGACGGTATCCTCACCTTCCGCTCCCTTCCTTCCTCTCCATCCGTTGTTGTTGGTAATGGCAACTCTCTTTCTGTCACTGGGCAGGGCGACTCTTTCCTCTCTACTCCTTCCTCAAACTTTGCACTAAATAATGTTCTTATTGTGCCATCCATTATTGGCAACCTCCTTTCCATGCGTCAATTCACTCGTGACAATAACTGTTCTATTGAATTTGACGCTATTGGTTTTTCTATTAAGGATCCACGGACCAGTCGGGTGATGCTTTGCTGCAGTAGCTCTGGCGATCTCTACACCATCCCTGCCGCCACCCATCAAGCTTATGCCGCCACATCCGATGTCGCCTCTCTGTGGCATGGTCGTCTGGGTCATCCAAGTCTAGCAGTTTCCACTCGTCTCTAGCATTTAGTTCCTTGTAATAAGAGTTTCATTAGCATCTGTCACGCTTGTCAGCTTGACAAACATGTTCGTCTTCCTTTTAGTAGTTCCTCTTCATGTACCTCAGCACCCTTTGAACTACTGCATTGTGATGTTTGGACATCCCCTGTTTCTAGTATATCTGACAACTCTTATTACCTGGCTATATTGGATGACTATACCCATTACTCCTGGACATTTCCCGTTAGGTGAAAATTTGATGTCTATCAGCATCTCATTCAGTTTTATGCCTTTGCTCGCACCCAGTTCTCACTGCCTGTTAAGTGCTTTTAAGCCGATAACGGCACTGAGTTTGTGAACAATACCACCGCCACCTTCCTCGCCTCCAATTGGATTCTTCTTCATCTTTCTTGCCCCTACACTTCCGCCCAGAATGGCAAGGCTGAACGTGTTCTGCGCACTCTTAATAATATAACACGCACCCTTCTTCTCCACTCCCCAATGCCTTCAGCCTATTGGGCTGAAGCCCTCGCCACAGCCACTTACCTATTAAATCGTCGCCCGAGCTCTGTTATTTCTCACGAGATTCCTTTTTCTCGTCTCTATGAATAGCTGCCTGATCTATCCAATCTTCGGGTGTTTGGGTGTCTCTGCTATCCTAACCTTTCTACTACCGCTGCACACAAGCTCGCACCACATTCCACTGCTTGTGTGTTCCTCGGCTATCCGACATCTCACAAAGGCTATCGCTGCCTTGATTTGTCTTCTCGCCGCATCATCATCTCTCGCCATGTAGTGTTCGATGAACAAGTTTTTCCCTTTTCGGCTAACACTGTAGGGCTCTCCTCTCCGGTGTCGCTTGACTTTCTTGTTGATGACAGCGACAACATTGTGCCACTTCTCACAAGTGTCATACCCCTTCAACCTGGCAGGCGTGGTCTCGTGCCCTCGTCCGGCTTACCGATTTAGACTGGCGGGCATGGTCTCGTGCCCCCATCCGGCTCGCCGACTCGGTCTGGCGGGTGTGGTTTTGTGCGCCCGTCCGACTCCACGCCCCTTGATGACCCTGTGGTCATCTCCTGCGAGCGTACTGTTCCAGCGGCAGCACCGGCGCCACCGCTCCCACCGCTGGGGCGTTTTGGCCAGGTGTACACCCGCCGCCCTCCAGCAGCACGTACACCTGTGGCTACCTCTTCCTCAGCACCTGCGCCGGCACCTGTAGCCACAGTGGCAGCTTCTGGTGCAGCGCCCGTGGGTGCCCCTACTGCAGCACCATCACTTGCCCTTGGTGCAGCACCCGCTGCCCCTCCTACAGCACCAGCGCCTGCCCCTGGAACAGCTGCATCTACAGCAGCAGCACCGGCGCCTGCTCCTGCTGCATGTACCACTACCAGGCTGCAATCCGGTGCCCTTCGTCCCGTCGATTACAGCAGCGCCTTCCTGTCTATAGTCGTCGCCTCACCTCTACCAGCTAACTATCGCTGTGCGCTGGCTGACCTTCAGTGGCGTGCTACTTTGGTACATGGCGCCTGGTTCCTCGACCACCCGGTGCCAATGTCGTCACCGGCAAATGGATTTTCAAGCATAAATATAATGCTGATGGATCCCTTGCTCGGCATATGGCACATTGGGTTGTGCGCGGCTTCTCACAGTAGTACAACATCGACTATGACGGGACCTTTAGTCCGGTTGTCAAACCGGCCATGATCCACGTCATCCTCAGCATTGCTGCCTCGCGATCGTGGCTGATTCACTAGCTCGATGTGAAGAACGCCTTCCTTCATGGTCATCTTCAGGAGACCATTTACTGCCAGCAGCCTCCCAGCTTCATCGACCCGTCTGCTCCTGATCCTGTCTGTTTGTTATAGAGGTCTCTCTATGGTCTGAAGCAGGCCACTTGAGCTTGGCACTAGCGGTTTGCCATGTACTTTCATCACCTCGGGTTCAAGTCTTCGGCTACCGATGCGTATCTCTTTATTTATAAAGATGGAGACCGCGTCGCCTATCTGCTGCTCTATGTCGATGATATCATCCTCACAACGTCTTCCTCGACTCTCCTTCATCAGATTACTGAGTGTCTCAGCTCAGAGTTTGCGATGATGGACCTCGGCGCGCTCCACCACTTCCTCGGCATCTCCGTCACGCGCTCGACTGATGGCCTATTCTTCTCCCAATGCCAGTATGTGTTGAGCTTCTCCAGCGTGCTGGCATGACAGAGTGTCATCCCACCTCTACGCCCATCGACTCCAAGTCTAAACTGTCTGCCGCAGATGGTCCACCCATCGCCGACCCGTCTTAGTACCGCAGTCTCGCTGGTGCGCTGCAGTATTCGACCCTCACACGGCTGGACCTGGCTTATGCGGTCTAGCAGGTGTGCCTGTTCATGCATGACCCCCGTGAGCCGCACCTCGCCCTTGTCAAGCGTATTCTTCCCTATGTCAAGGGAACGCTCTCCACAAGTCTACATATCGACACTGGTCCTATCCGGTCTCTCACAGCGTACTCTGATGCGGACTGGGACGGTTGTCCTGACTCCCGGTGTTCTACGTCAGGCTACTGCGTCTTCCTTGGTGACACACTAGTGTCTTGGTCTTCCAAGCGCCAGACCACTGTCTCTCACACCTATGCAGAAGCGGAGTACCGTGCCGTTGCTCATGTTGTCGCTGAGTGTTGTTGGCTGCGCCAACTTCTTCAGGAGCTTCAACCGCCTCTCCAATCTGCTACTGTTGTCTTCTGTGACAACGTTAGCATTGTATATATGGCAGCTAACCCCGTTCATCATCGCCAGACCAAGCATATTGAGATCGACATTCACTTCGTCCGAGAGAAGGTGGCTCTCAGCGAAATCCGGGTCCTACATGTACCGTCGTCTCACCAGTTCGCTGACATCATGATCAAAGGTCTCCTTGTACAGTTGTTCAGTGATTTTAGGTCCAGTCTGTGAGTCCATGACCTTCCTGCTTCGACTGCAGAGGAGTGTTAGATATGTGTATATCTGAGGGGGTTATCTGTATATAGCTTACTTATAACTCAAATCATTGTTGACTATATATATCAAAGCCACCCAATCCATGGGGTATGAGGTGTTTGCCATAATTCTATATAAGTTCTTCCTCCGCGGCCACATCAACGGCACACTGGAGTCCGTCCCCGCTGATGCACAGTGGGATGCTGTGGACTGCGCCGTTCGTGAGTGGATCTACGGCTCCACCGCCGACGAACGGCGTAGTCCACAGCATCCCACTGTGCATCAACGGGGACAGGTGTTGACGGTCGTTAAGTACCAATTTTATACCATCAACTAATACTTAGAAAGGGGCAATCATAGCAACATGGGGGTTATTACTGACAGATTCCACGAGTTTTGGTGAATTGTCTATTTGCCAGGGGATTATCCAGAAAGGCTTAAAAGAGGGATTAAAGTGCATAATTACCACAAAACTTGATCGCGAAGGAAACAAACGTTATCGGCAAGATAGAAGAGTGTAGAAGGCACCCGAAGCAAGCGGGGCCCCACCTGGCAGTTGGTGGGGTCGGCCGGCCCCAAGGGGAGCCGGGCGCCCCCCTCAGGGTTTCACCGCCATCTTCTAGAGTCTTCTTCCACCGCCTCCGAGGAGTCATCTCAGCCCTATGTTAAGTCGGTTTGATCCAACGACGCACGTTCACCCCATCGGGCTATAAATAAAGGGCAGGCCCCCTCCTAGAGCACCAATTCATTCCTCTTGCTTCATTTGTCAAGAGTAGACAGAAGTTAGGGTTTTCAGAGATTAGAAGTAGAGCTCTAGTTCTTCAAGTTCATTAGTTTAGGCGTCTAGCAAGGTTCAAGTAGAGTTGGACACTACGCTCAGGATTCTAGATCTGTTCGTCTGGAGATCGGTAATATTATCTTGTATCTCATTATGAGTTTGCTCTATTTTAATATATTGCTACTTATTCTAGTTGCATATTCGATATAGTTGTGATTGGTGATGATTATTATCATATGATCGTAAAGCGCCTAATTCAGTACTCGAGTGAGTTAGGTGGTATGTATCATGTAGACGTGGTGTCTAGATATATTGCGTACCTACGGAGGCACCCTGACGGCCGGGTCGTGTGGTAGTCTGCGTAGGTGACAGCAGCGTTGGTTCCTCTGTAGTCCAACCCCCCGTAAGTAGGACGAGCAGAGCGCGGTTGCGAAGGAGGTGACCCTTGTGTCTTAATATCCTCATTAGATGATGCTCGTTATGATGTTTTCTAAGTCGGTTCTGCTATAAATGAAGATGTGTAATATAGCGTAGGCTGTAGACTTTATATTTAGTAATCACATAGGTTTCCTTTACTTTAGCCGAATCTCGAGATTATCTTACTACATTAGTGAGTCTCTATATTCTATCTCTGGAATACCATTTACTTTATTTACTCAGTTATCATTTACCCTATTATTATTGACTTATTATCGCTAAAGCATTAGAGTTACTGGTCATTATAGGTCTGCACATTTATTAATAACCTTTTCAATCGCTATAGTAGATTATCCTAATGAATAGAATGTCTATTTATCCTTTTGGCATAAAACAAATCAACGATACTCGGAATACTTACCGGGTGAAGTGCTATAATGGGAGAATTATCTGTGTGCTTGCGGATATATTCTATAATGTTATATTTTTAGGTGGCAAGTGTAGATTATTTTACCAATGATTTTTGGCATCATGTTAGGAATGACAACTTAACTTGAAGTGATGTTAAAAATATCAACAACAGGCTCTAGTGTACCATCGATGTGGCCGCGGAGGAAGAGCTTGCCACAAAGCGAGGTGAAGAAGGCAGCCCAGTTGTTGTAGTTGGGATGAGCCAACTCCAACAAGATGGGAACATGGTGCTTCATGTTGACGGCAGCGTAGGAATGGGTGACGATAGGGGCACCTCCACCAGATTCGCTGGAGGAGTTGTTGCACCCCATGGTGCCGGAAGTAGCAGCAGCAGCAGAAGAAGAAGACATGGCGCTGCGGGGAGGGTGAGCGGCGGCTGGAAGTGGCACCACCCCTAGGGCACGGTGGTTGGGGGAGGCGGCGGCGGCCTAGGGCAGCGGACGGCTGGGGGTGGTGAAAGCCCTAGTTTGGTTTTGATAATTAATGACATCCTATGGACTAACCTAAGTTGCTAAGTGTGGCATGGTTTAGGTTGGTCAAACCATGGAATATGGAGTCTAGGAGATGGTGTTGATCAGGATGACTCATCCATGGAACAAGAAGCAAGGTGGATCAAGTGAAGTTGATCAAGGTGAAATAAAAGGACTGAAAGAGGTGAAAAGAAAAGGCTTGAAGGCAAAGGTATAACCCCAAATAGGCTTTTCTTTTGGTGGTGTTGGTATAAATTAACTGCACTCCATTAAATAAGATTGTATTCAGATTATCCGCAAGCGCACAGATAATATACCGCTGTCACATTTCACCTAGAGGTTTTAAATATCGAATCCACAAGGAACAGTAGGTGATAATGACCAAGCCAATGAACTTAACCCTACAATTAGGCTAGATAATATCAAGAAAGAGGAAATAGCTAATGATTATCTAGTTCCAACTACCGGTAAACTTTGAATAATATCGTTCTAACTGGGCAGTGACATGAATAAGAGGCGAAATCAGAGTTTCCTCCTACCAGACACTTATACACCTATCGATCCTATCAACGGGAAGTGGACTATAAAGGACTCAACGCAGCTGTCACCTACGCGATCTACCACTATCCGGCCAATCAGGGGACATTCACAAGTAAACCTAGCCTAGGCACCATGCCTACACTACGAAATACTACTTCAATCAAGCAATTACCAAGATCAAAGTACTCAATATGAGTTACAAACTTAAGAACAAATAAGAACAAATGCTTACTTGAATTAGAAGTTGAATACAAAAGTACCTCAGAATGTAGCTCCGGGCGAGGAAGCTAAATCCAAAAGAATACAGCTACGAAGAAGCGCCGACAGGCCGGAACTCCTCCGAATCTCTACTCCTCTACTCTATCCCTCTACTTCTCTAAACAAGACTAGATCTAGAAGAACTAGTCTCTCCTAATTGCTACATCTAACCCTAACAGGAGATATTGAATTGAAGCTCAGGAATAGGGATTGCCTTCCGGGGGGGTTTGCCCCTTTATTTATAGCCCGGTGGGATGAACGTGCGCCGTAGGATCAAACCGACTTCAACAAAGGGCTGAGATGACTCCTAAGAGGTGGTGGAAGAAGACACCAGAAGCGAGGGCCGAAACCCTGGGGGGGCGCCGGCCGGCCCCACCATAGGGCCGACCGGCCCTACTTTGTGGGGTCTCGGGCCCCGGTTGCTCGGGTGTGTTCCAGACTTTTCCAAGGGTCTTCGTGATGATGTTTCCTTGGCTGGTTAAGTTTCGTGTCTTTTATGCTCTTTAACCCTTCTTTTATATTTTTTTGGAATAGTCCCTGGAAAATACAGAACATACAAAACTCGTGGAAAATTGTCAGTTAAAACCCTAGACTAGTGTGTATTCATGTGTCCTTTCATATCTAAAGTTCTAATAAAAGTTGACGTTATCCACCGTCAACAACACCCCCAAGCTTACCTGTTTATCAGTCCCTTGGCAAACAAACTAAGCCTAATTTACCAAAGTATTTGGATCAGGAGTTGCTACAATGCTTTCATACTTTCCAAGTACACGTGTTTCAAACAGAAATTCTCCTCCGGATTAGACAAAACTGCTCTTACCTTCAAACTTACCCATTGTACCTTTAACTATGGAACTTCTCAGCTTTTGCATAAGTCTTGAGCAATCGAAAGATAGACAATCAAGTCAAGCACCATGTCTCAAATTCTTCACAGTACCAACATTTCGGAGTTTTGCAAGTTTTCGAAATAAAACTCAGAGCTTAATTGTATGACACCCTCAAGTCTCTTAATATATGTGGTATTTATGGATCTCACTGAGGCATTAATGATGTTATTATGCCTTCCTACAACTAAGGATTATAGTGGAGCTTATAGGAGTGGCAATAACAAGGATGAGCATACTTGCAATTCATATATTGTAAAGTCAAACAATGGATCCATAGAGAGTCAAGTCATACAATCAAACCAAGATGTGCACGTGTATGGAATATGGTGGATAGGTGTATATATGGTGGTTAAATGCTAATTCTACTTTTGCTCTTAGAAAATGATTCACTCTCCTTTTTGGAACTTAGAACTTTCGTAGGAATACATGGGCTATCTTTATTTTCTTTTTCTTCTTTTCTTTCTCTCTCTCTCTTTTTTTTCAGGGAGGCGGGCATCTCAGTACCATTGTTTTAATTGCTCGGACACTTGTCCATCTTTTACTCCCTTTTTTTCAATACTTTTGCATAGCCACATGCATCCTTTGAATATAAATAATTGGAGAGATAATGATAATAACTTAGAGCAATTAAACAAGGGCTGTCCTATAGGGTATCTTTTTGGGTGTTTACTCCCAGTGTAGGAGAAAAACATTTTTAAGGTGGATCTGGTTGAAAGTGGAAAATGATTGCGCTTACTCCCAGGGTAGGAGTAATGCATATGTGGGTGGAGTGTGTAAGTGATCTTGATTTTAAAAGCATGACAAGACTCTCATAAGGTATACAACAAAGGTAGACTAAACTTAATGCAAAGAAAGCAGCATAAAAAGGTTTTCCTATCTCTAAATGTATCATATATGGCTTTGGTAGGAATTCACACTTTGTCATACAAGAGCTCATCATGTAAGATTTTAAATTTAAAATAAATCTCCAGAACTTAGTATTGTTAGGAATAAGATAAATAGCAGCTCAACCTTCATATATCATATCAATCAATCACCTAGACTTAGCTCAAGCATATGCCTCCACAAGTTTCAGGTTCAGAGTAAATTGTTAAGCCAAAATAGTAGTATCCAAAACTCGGGCGAATTTAAGGTTGAAAACTAGACACTTGAAAGGAATTACGGCAAAGCAACTATTCATCATCTCCAAGATAAAATTTTAATATTCTCCAGTTTTTATTTGACTCTAACCTAGACTGACTATAGACACACTCTAAAACCACTCTAATATATAGCTAAGTTTTTATTTGGTTTTTAAATTTTATCTTACTAGCTAACTCACGCGAAAAAAGCAATATGGTACAATAATAATAAGGTGAAAAACTTATACTTAGCTAGATTTTAAATGGAGGGTGCCCTCCCCCAAGCTGAATGTTCGACAGGGTCTTTGATGTTGCAAATTGAGTGATCCTTCTGGGAGCAAGTGTATCGGCAGTGTAAGGGTATCGGGTTGACTAGCTCTTTGATCTTGTATTTTCCTGTGAAACTTAATTTCCAACAAAAATACCAAATCTCATGGAGAGGGGTTAGGTTTAGTACCACTCCATGGTAAGTGATTGATTTTATATTTTCAGCAGAAGTTTTCTAATTGGGTGGACCTTCATGTGCCCACATATTATTGGTTTTTTTCTAAAAAGTGTGGACCCTCATGTGCCCACATATTTTTAGGTATTTTTAGATATTCCTATGATACTATTGTGAACCTTCATGTGCTCACATATTTTTGGTATTTTATGACTTTATAAAACAGACTTGATAATCGTATTGGTATAGTTACCTGATAACTAGGGGATGCTCCTCCCCCAAACTAGATGTTTGCAATACTTTGTGTTGATGATCTTTAGAGCAAGTTTGTCAGCAACAGTCCTAGTGGGCTCCACTGATGGACTCACTCCTCAGTCATAGTGTCATTCCTGCAGAATTATACTCCAACAAGAAAACCAAAACTCGAGGCTCGAATTTAATAAGAGGTTAGTGATCAGCCAATAAGTAATTGATTATTCTTTTGAGTTGATTTTAATTGACAGGTTCTAGCAGGATTCTTTTTTAGGATTTTCTGGTTTTCTTATGCAGAAAAGTAAATATGTATGCATGATGTATATTTTATTTTTATGCCACCACTGAGAATATTTATTCTCATGGGGCTTAGGATTTTCATAATGCAAGAAAGTAAATACAGATGCTATTATCATTTTTTTATGCCACCACAGTAAATACTCCTACAGGGTTACCATAAGTTTATTCACATGAGGCTTTAATATTTTGTGATGTAGTAAATAAGACAATAAAGATTTTTATTTTTTTATTTTTTGTTAATATGCATAAAGATGAATATGCTAAAGTGAAATTACTAATGTAGATGGAAATACTAATTAATTAGATAACTACCATATTACCTTATGGCAAAGGTGCGGAATTTAAAGTCTACCGTTAGGACTTTTTCTTCCACTCTTGTGTATCTCTCCGTCTTAGAGATGGAGGTCTTGATGGTTGCACCCCTGGTGATGGTGATGTCACTTTTGTCCTTTTTTTGGCCAGCAGGTTGGAGTAGAGCATTAATAGTTGGAGCTGGCAGCATCTTGTTCAGTGTGCATGTTCACAGAACTTTCACTTGTAGAATTTTGGGAATCAATAAATTTTGGTCGAAGTGTTGTCCTGTTTGCAAAACCAAGGTAGAGATCAAGTGCATGGGTTCTGCTGGTGGAAAAACACCAACAGAACCAGATCTATTTCTTTATTTATTCTTCTCTAGCCTTAGGCACATTGAATAGGACGAAATTGGTGTTGCATAATTTATTTACTTATAACATGAGTGGTAAGATCAGAAGATTAAGTATTAAATGTTGCATTTAAGTTCACATGGCAGAAAAGATTTAAATTACTTAACCAATGGAAGGGTTGTCTATCTCTACATAATATATAAATTTTCACATGAGTATGACTATCATCTTCCAAAGATAGAATACAATGTTTTAGCACATTTGGTTAAGACTAAGATCAAAAGAATGATGCCATGAACAATCTTAAAGGACAAAGCATGTTAAGTTAATTAGGTTAATCCATTAAAGTTGTAACTCTAGCATGTTTGCATCTTCATTTATGTGCATACCAAGATCAAGAAGAGAATAGTGACCACTTACCTTAAAATATTACCTTCATTATAAGAGCGTGATGGCACTAAGTAATGAAGGGCAGATGACTGGTGGTCCTTTCCTTCTCTTGCATCTTGAGTTGTTCATGAGCATCTTGTCTCTTTATTGCTTATCCCTTTGCCGTCTTTTGCTTCTTTGATTTTATGACACAGTTCTTCCATTCGTGATGAATAAGCTGTGTCTTCCTCTGCAAAGTTATTAAAGTTCAGCATGGGCCCTGTCTTATCTCTGATTTGAATTTATCTCGTGACCTACCCAAATTAATTGTGAAAGTTTCCTATAGGGGTTACTCCAATAAAATATCCAATGTCTACTACAGCATACGAGCGGCTCAAAAATCAACATAAACACCACGTCTAATTTGACTTAGGAAGGCATTTTAACTTAAGCACCACGCTTAATTCAAAAAGTCTTTTGAAAATAAGATCACCACTCCTAAACTAAGCACCGTACTTCATTTAAGAGATTTATGAAAGTACTTCAAATCCTAAACATATATAATAGCAAATAAAGGTAGCATGAAAGTATTATAGAGCATTATTCAAACAGAGATGAAAGAGCATGATTATTAATTAACAATTTGAACATAGATTAAAAGGTAGAGATAACCAATATTAGCAACATAAGATTTTCTAAGTAAGCCCAGTCTCCCAAGCTTGAATTTTGCAAAGCAAAGTTAAGTTTGGATGGATTAATGTTGCATGATAATTGGTTGGACATACCTGATGATGTCATCCTTCTACTTCAAGCCTGGAATGGTTAGTGACAAAAATACCCGAGGGAATATTTTCATAATTATAATTATATGCTCAATTCACAAGGATATTGTAGTAAAATTAAAGGTGTAAGCTCAATTCATTTTTTCAAGAGTAGTTATTTTGGGACACAAAGTCGCTCTTGGGAAACCTTCGTTCATGGGGTGGTTTCCTCTAGAACACCAGTCTTTGTGCACCTATATCAAGATTACAACGAGATCTACAATATTTATGATAAACATATGCATCTACAACCACCCTTTCAAAAAATTTATGAACAGGTAGAATGAGAGGGTTGAAGATCTCGTGTGTGATAATGTTAGAGAGACCAATTGATCCAGGAGATTTCTCATATGAGCATGGATTCGATGAGGTGTTAATGAAGTGATTCCCATGCTCATCGATATGATCTCCCTTTTCAAACTCCAAGGGTGTTTCTTCATGGATGTCTATAGGCAACAAGTTTGTCTCTATTATTTTATGTCTACGACATTCATTGGACATTTTATTTTCTAGGATTTCTCATGGATTGGTGTCTCTAAGTTTGGTCTCGTCTAAGGCTTTCTGTAAACTTGGATGAGTTATGTTTACTACAGAAATTTATTTAAGCTCACCATTTGAATCTAGACCAAGTTTAGATGCTAGTACTACGGCTTCGTCCTCTTCTATCCATTCTTTGACAATAGCGTATGTGTTTCTAGTATGTTCTATGTATTCCTGTCCTTGTCGCAGCTCTTCTTGGTCATTCCAATAATCTTCATGACTCCTATTCTTGGGATGTCTTAATGGGATCCTAGGGTCATTATGAGACTTAGGAGAGAGAGTATAAGAAGGATCATCAGGGTCAAGGATGGGTTTAGAGATGTGTGTTGACACTTCTTAGCGCAATCACTAGAGAGAGGGTGTTAGGCTATCTCTGATTACGGCGCCAGAAGTGCCTAGGGTATTTCTTATGTCTATTGGATAATTCCGCAAGCGCACAGAATATACCGCTGTAGCACTTCACCCGGGAGTATTCCAATGTATCGTTATTTATTTTGTCCTAAGGGAAAGCGGTGCTAGAAATGTTAATAGAAGGAGATCCTTAAATCTATCTCAACTTAACACAACTAGTGTAGAGGGGGTAATCGAAGTGTGATAGGAAGGTGATGATTCAAAGATAATCAAATGAATTGCTAAAAGATAACTAGTGTAGTATAGCTAGGTGGGAGGACAACGAGTGAGAAAGATTCCTATGATTCTTGCTTTACTCCTATGAACTATCTTATCAAATGGACGAGATACACTAAGACTTCTACCTTACTTCCAGTGTGTAGGGGATAGGGGAGACAGTAGGGGATATAACCTCTACCCGAAGCGGCTATTCTCTTATGGGAGCCTACCTTTTAAGAACTTGCCTAAAACACGTGGAGGGATACTAAGACTAGACAGGGCTGTCACCACCTGCTAGCACCCACAAACAATCAGTGCGACAAGCGGCATTCAAAGGCAAGATCTAGTCTAAGCACCATGCTTACACTAAGTCTCACTACTCTAGCTGTGGCCAAGGCAACTAGAACACCCTATGACAGGCGATGAACTACACACGTGAGTTGGTTACAGAATCACAATCTAATGTATGCCGACCAAGTAATATGATAACTCACAGCAATACTATTATTAGAATAGTAATGCACTAAGTATAGAACAAAGTAAATACTCAGTAAAGTAAAGCAGGAATATTATATTAAAGTAAATAAGTCTTACAGAAAGAGAAAGATACAAGAGCTATACCAGACTCTCCAGCAGACGACTCCGGAGACCCCG
Organism: Eremochloa ophiuroides; assembly: GCA_038502445.1. NCBI lineage: Eukaryota > Viridiplantae > Streptophyta > Magnoliopsida > Poales > Poaceae > Eremochloa > Eremochloa ophiuroides. The sequence goes on from JAHLJS010000006.1 coordinate 63,463,317, forward strand.
AGCGCAGCTCGACTCAACTCTAACTCCCACACTAGACTACACTACTACTAGAAGTGGAACTACATTGTTTCTCACTTGTATCTTGAATGAATCATGTCTTGAGAGGGTGGAGGCAGCCTCTATATATAGGGGGAAGTGGAGAGGTGCCACGTCAGCAATCCGTGTGCTCCATACCTCTCCACCCTTGGATGAACTGCCTTGGAACCGCCTTGAGATGGACGGCCGTGAGCAAACCAGCACGTGGGAAGTGTGCTCAAGTTGGTGGGGAGGCAACCGACCTGGTTGGGCACCAGGGGGTTCAGCCGACCCCCCTATGGCAGGTGGGCCTAGCCAGGGGCTTCTAGAAGGTGTCCCCACCTGTCCTGGAGTGTGCCGGTGGCCTAGGCCCACCATGGGTGGTTCGGCCGAACCGCCTATGGCAAGGTGGGCCCACCACCGTGGTCCTCACCTGTCATAGACTGTGGCTATGTACTTGTTTTGCCTTGATCTTGTCGGTTCATGCTTTGATCCATGTGCTTTGCTTCTCCACCGTTGATTGGAAACACAACTTTGATCCAAAGGTGGAATTGAGCTGGATGGAGTGTCACACGGATCGTGCCACATCACCAGTCCTGTGGGCCCCATGCATGGTTCGGCTGAACCATGCATGTGCTCCATTTGCACTGATCTTCCTTTTGTGTGCTGATATGACTCATGTGCTGAAATGTCATGGCCTGGTGTCACCATATGTGGTTCGGCCGAACCACCTTTGGTGGAACCAAAGGTCCATCTTCTGCAGGTGGCTTCTTCATGCAATTCTAAGCACAATGGTGGTGCTAACTTGCCCATGGGTGGTTCGGCCAAACCACTCATTGTGCCCATCTTTTGCACATCGTCTCCAGAAGCTATGATATTAATGATTGTGAAGTTGGTTTGTCATTTGGCCATACTTGGTTGGTTGCCCAAACTTCATATAGAGCTTCCGGACACTGAAAAGTACCTGTTTTGAGTGCCTGCAACCAAATAATGACAAGTACATGTGGAACTAAGTTATTTGTACCTAAGTCACTATGTGTTTGGTGGTTTCCTTCCAAAAAGAATGCCTTGTTGACGGTTTTGATGGGTAAAAACATGGTAAAACTACCATCAACAAGATCCCCCACACTTAAGTCTTTGCTCGTCCTCGAGCAAAGGTTAGAGAGAGAATGATAAAATATGATTATGACATTTTTAAGGTATTAGCTAACACAAAGCTTTACTCAAGACATATCTCATACAAGTGGGTTATGTGTATTGTCTAGCATATATCCTTCAGATGTTGAAAAATGGAACAATTCTTAAAGCAAAGTCATCTTTCCATTTTCATATCCTTAGCACTTAGAGTTTTTGATAATGATTTTAAAAGAAAGCACATAGTTCATTCTTACTCCTCAAATAGTACACTCAAGTCACTTAGAAGGTATACGATTTCCTCACCAAGGCATAACATCATATTGCCTTCTTTTGTTTCATCCGACATCTATCTATCAGGCTTATGTGGAGCTCAGGTAGGGATAGACATGATAACATACCTGCATTGGCATTTATTGTAAAGTCAAACGAGGATCCAAGGAGAAGAATGTCATAAACCTAGATCAAGATGTGCAAGTATGTGGAATGTGATGGAAAACAACGCTCCTCTATTTGACATGATTTCTCTATACTTTATTATTTTGAGACATGGCTAGCATTTTTTTCTTTTTCTTTTTTCATAGTAATGGACCTTCATGTGTCCACACTTTTTTTATAGCCTTTGTGTCTCATCTACTAAGTCATACTTAGAGAGATATTCGAAACTTTAAAGCATGGAGCATATTTATGATGGTTATGGATGGCATGTTTTTGCGTACCTCCAGTGTAGAAGCAGCATGTGTATATGTGGCGTGTATGTGATCTTGATCTTGGGACTATGACATAGTTCTCACAAGGGTCAACAAGATTTGACCAAACTCAACACAAGTACAAGTAGCATATATAGAAGGGGTTTTGAATCATGGTATGAACATATATGGCTTTGGTAGGAATATCCTTACTATTGAGGAGTAAGTGACACTATGGTTTTATGACATTTTCAAAAATAAATCTCTAAGCACTTTGAATAGAAAAGGTATGAATCATGTGCTAAGAACTATACCACATTTGTCAACAAATAAGTCAATATGATATTCCTATCAAGATATGTGACCCACAAGTATAAGCACATGTAAGAATTAAACTTTGTGATGCTTCTACCCTTTAAATGTCATAAATCATGTCACTCTTTATTTTCAGATGCAAATCTTCTTGTTTTTATTTTTATTTTATTTGTTTTAAGGAAAGCAAATAAAAAGTAAAAATGAAAGAACGGAGGGGAGTAGGAGTGGCAAACTAGTCGGGAAGCAAGTAGACGTTGGTGGGTGCAGACTGGTGGGTCCAGAGGTCCTAGGCGGGGTCGGACGACCCCACCATAGAGCTTCTGGCCACTCCGGTGATTTTCCATTCGAATCCTCACCCTTGAAGGTGCTCCTGCACTTGTGATTTTTCTATTTTGTGTTCAGAATTGTTCCTGAGTGTATTGGGGAGGTCACCAACCTCCCCCCACACTTGGCTTGTTGCATACTGGATCAGAGAGACAAAAGAAATGTCAAGTGTAGGGGCCCTGCTGGTGGCAACACACCAGTGTTGATGCTCACTAAATGCACATTTTAACCATCAACATTGATAAAATTAAGCAAGAAAATGGCACATAGAAGGTAGAAATTTGGTTTAAACTAACGGAGTTCCACTTGTACTTGAAGAATTGTGGTTGCACGTGAAATACAGGTGAAAATGAAGCAAACCAAGGCACATTGAGCAGTACACGTGACAAGAGCCACATTGGACACAAGACAGGGCTCCCTCCCCCTAGTAGGGCGACCGCCCCCCTATTGGCGCCATCAGCACTCTGCCATGTCATGGATCCGTGCCCCAACCTCCTAAACAGAGTTTGGCACATTGATTTAACATCAATGGCTCAAATTCATCTCACCTGGATTCGGTAGCCCTGTTGGGCAGGGCGCCCGCCCTGTCCATTTGGCCTGCCACGTCCACAATCCGGTAGAGAGGCATCCAAGCACTTGTGGCCGTCGATTTGAAGTCGATTTTCATCCAAGGGAGATCAAAGGTGGTGTCAAGGATTCATGGTCCCACTTGTCATCCTCTAAGGGCCACAAACCGCCTCTGCAACAACCAACACGTGCTCAACCGACCTTGCCACCGTCATTGGAGAGGATCCTGGAGCGTTGGATGGCGAGGCGGTGGAATCCACCGGGCGCCCCTCCCTAGTAGGGCGCCCGCCCTACAAGTCAGGGCCACCGACCTCCGGCCACCTCTACAAGTACCTCAGGGGTCTCCAAGTGCTATAAATACCCCTAGAATGCTTCAGTTGTAATTAGCTTAGAAAGAATAGAGAGATTTGGAGTATAGTCCATCCTAACTCATCTGGTGAGAGCCTCCTAGCAAGGCTAGTGGTATGAGTGTGAGTGAAGAGAAGCTGAAGAGTAGGAGAGCTCTGCGAAGGTCTCTCTCTTGGGCGCTTCCTCTGTATGGTACTCTTTGTTTCGGTAATATAATTTCCTTTCTAGTACTTACATTTTCCGCATTACTTTCAGTATTTACTTCCAAGTATTTACTTTAAGTATTACTTTGAGTTCTCTAGTTGCGGTAGTACTAGGGGATTAATTATCGGTTTTCATACACTTAGTGCGGGATCTTCGCCGCATAGTCGGTGCTCTAATCTTAGCGCGAGGTTAGAGTAGTAGCCTGTAGTGTAAGAGTGGTGCTTGGACTAGAAGTTACCTTGGATTGCGGCTAGACCCACGGATAGTAGTGGTAGGTCTTAGGTGGTGACAGCCCTAAGATCCTCTGGATTCCACCACGTTCGGTCTAGTAGTAGGCGTAGGGCTTTTCTGTTTGTGAGTAATCCCAATCCCTTGGGACCATGCATTCGCCCCAAAGTGCTAAGTAGAGTTAGCCTACCATGTTGCCTTGCATCCCACTCTTGAGCTCATCACTGTCTATGCTGTTGTTTAGCTCTATCTTAGACTAGATTATTTCGATTAGTTATCACTACACTAGTTCATTATTATCATAAATCGTGATTGTTCTTAGTTTACCATTGGATAACTCTAGCCATTAGAAGCTTCCCTGTGGAAATAAATACGATACTTGGTTACTCCCAAGTGAAGTGCTGCATCGATAGATTCTGTGCGCTTCTGGAATTCTACAATAGTCATAGGAATTATCAACAAGTATTTCTAACACCGTTATCAGGAATATCTATTCTTGGTAGTTAGTTTAGAAACGCCAACAAGCATTTCTGGCGCCGTTGCCGGGGAAGCAATTGGCCTAGATTTTCTTTTGTGTTTACTATAGAACTAACCCCGTTCTTTAGCGGGACCACACCTATCTGTCTTTTTGTGGTGACTGTTAAGCTAGATATTTAGAATGGCTGGATTCAATCTACCTGAAGATTTTCATGAAGACCCTAAGTCAATTCTTAGAAGAGCGAGAGCTAATCTCACTCCTCCAAGAATGACTTCTAGATCTCGTCCATCTTCATCGAGGGAACCTACATTGCAAAATCATCCATCAGATGAGTCCGACCAGTTCATCTACATCAAGAACAATCTGTGAGTATTCTACTCCATCTATTTCCAACATTGCTACTATGCCTAGTGATGATAGCGGAAGTAGAGAATTCGAGCTTAAACCCGCATTGATCATGATGGTGCAAGCAATTGCATTTCATGGCAACCCTTCAGAGGATGCCAATGCTCACTGGCAGAATTTTCTGGAGATATGAAATACAATCTCTATTCCAGGAATTTCGCAGGATACAATCCGTCTGCGCCTGTTCCTTTCTCATTACTTGAGAAAGAGAAATAGTGGTTCTACATCGACATGGGATCAATGAACACTTGGGAGAAGTGCTCCAACCACTTCTTGATGAAATTCTTCCCTATTGGTAAGACAAATCTTTTGCGTCGCAAGATTTCTAACTTTCAACAGGAGATTCGTGAATTTGTCCCCGAAGCATGGGAGCACATGCAAGAGTACATTCAAGCCTGCCCTCACCATGGCATTGAAGATTGGCTATTAATCCAAAGCTTCTATCATGGACTCATGATGGATTCTCGACAACATCTTGATGCTGCCGCCGGAGGTGCATTCTTGTCTCTCAAGGTGAGTCAAGCCAAGAAGTTGATTGAGGAGATGGTGGATAATCAAGGATGGACCGACGATCATCTCAAAGGTAATTCTAATGCTTTCGAAGTTAATTCTTTATCTTTTGAATGCCTTTTGAAAAAGTTAGAAAATAGAGCTAATTGAAAAAGAGATCGTGCTGCTATAGAATATTATACAAATGCTAAAACACCATGTGCATTATATGGAAATAAAAATCATAACATAGATATCTGTCCAATAAAAGATGCTAAATCTCTTTTAAATGATGGCGGATATGACCCCCTACCAATTTCACCTTACCAAAGATGGAATCCACGTAGGGAAGATAATGATTCTTTATATGCTAGCAATCATTCGCTTAAGGAACTTGTTTTAAATCAAGCTAAAATAAACTCTGGTTTAAGTTTAGTGTTGATTGATCAAGATAAAATCCTAGGAGATATAAATGCTAGAATAGATAAATTTCATGAGCTGTTAAGGGAACAACTTGACTTTAATAAAATGGTGGAAAAGCAATTAGCAGATATTCATGCAAAACTTTCATGCCATAATGAAAAAGTTAATGATGTAACCACGAGAGGTCGTAAGACCACTCGTGATCCCCCTTATCCTGATTCTATGCCCAAGAAGAAGGTAGTAGAAGAAAAAGCTGAAAAAGAAGACTCTACTGCGCCTCAAGAAAAGGTAAGAACTTCTCCTCATGAGTTTTATGATACCAAGGTGTTGCCTTTTCCTGACCATAACAGGAAACCAGAGGAGGATGAATAATTCTGGAAGTTCGTGGAGGTAATACAAAAATTATATATACATATGCCTCTAGTTGATGCGATGCAGATACCTACCTATGCAAAATATTTGAAGGACATCCTCAACAGAAAGAAACCAATCCCGAGCATAGAAATGGTGAAATTGACGGAGCAGTGTAGTGCTACTATCCTCAATAATTTCCCCGAGAAGAAGAAGGACCCCGGAAATCCTACTATCTTATGCTCTATCGGAACTCAACAATTTGACCAAGCTCTATGCGATCTTGGAGCAAGCGTCAGCATCATGCCTAAGCTAATATATGACAAACTTAATCATGCATCTTTATCTCCAACTACTATGTGTTTGCAGCTGGCCGATCAATCAATACGATATCCGGCGGGGATAGCGGAGAATATCCCTGTTCAAATTAAAAATTGTTTCGTTCCCGTGGATTTCGTGGTGTTAGATATAAATCCTAATTTTAGAACACCACTAATCCTAGGAAGACCATTTTTAAGTACTACAAATGCAACCATTGATGTAGGAGCCGGAGAAATCCGACTCAACATCAATGGAAAAGAAGAAATCTTTCATTTCAGGACACGTCCGGATCAGTGCTCGTCAGTGGAGGACGCACCTGCCGACACCACCATGCATGATGAAGATTCTCTGGAGCACGAAGACAACATGAAGTGTTGATCATCATGCAAGCATCCGAGGCACCTAACCAAGGTAAGTTAAGCTAAGGTAAGTTCTAATCTCGCTTATTTTATTAAATAATTTCACTTTCCCTTCATGAATTAGCTTAGTATCTTGCTTAGGATAATAAAGTATGGGATTAGAAGGCCGGTGGCCCACTTTGATAGGGTGGCCGTCCCTACCCCCTTGGCTTTTAGCTCCACTAGCTACCCCACTCACTTGTCACATAGAAATAGAGAGCAAGGCACCAGGTTTTGGCCGACATATCCATCCATCTTTCACTTGCTTTCTTTCTCATCTTGTCTCAAGTCCTTCCACTCTCTCCTCTCATTTCTCTAGGCTGCTAGCTGAACTTTTCACTAATGAAAGATGCTTTGGAGTGAAGGCACTAGCACGTGAAAGAGTAGGAAGAGATTTCGGCGAATTAGTAGGGCGGGCGCCCTGTCATTAGGGCGGGCGCCCTGTCCCTGGCCACCATACTGTTCCCTCTGCTGTCCACTTGCCTATTTACACTCTCACATGCACGAGCAAGTGCTGAACCAGGCATCCAAGCTCTCACTCTTGCTTCACTTCCATTTTCTTTCCTCCGAGCAACCTCGTAAGCACTAGCCACTAATCACTAAGCAAAGCAAAGCAAGGAGGGACACGGGAAGGTAGCACACACACTCCCGAGAAGAGTGGTTTGTTTTACTAACCTTAATGCTTGCTTCGTTAGTGTTTTTTTGTTCCATCATATTGAAGAATTTGTTCGGGAAGAAGAAGAAGAAGACAGGAGAGAGTAGTGATGGGAGCAGTAGTGGAAGACCGAACCAACATCTGCGCTTCTCGTCCAGAAGCCATTCGAGCTCAGGAAGTCAGCACTCCCGAAGAAGCAACATGTCTATTGATCAATCGAGCCATGGCGAACCTCCCGAGGAACAAGGCATTCAACATCCAACCATTCATATTCTTGTGGATGAGGCCCAGATTATTTGGCCAAATAATCAGGAAAGAGAAGCCTTCCGCATGCTACGTGAGCGCACATTCATCCACACCCCCGAAATCGACCGCAACTTGCTCAACGCAACAGGTATGATTACTGAATTTCAATTTATATTTCGTACTTTGGGGTGGAGAAATGCATAGATAGTTAATGAACTGGGGTATAGAGAACTTACTTTAGAATTTTTATGCACCCTAGAAGTCACTAGTAGCCACTGCAACTTTCGTGTGTTTAATGATAATTATTCTTATACATGGACACAATTTAGTGAGCTGCTAGGATTTAATAAAAATTGTGCAGTAGACTTAAATAAAGCCTGTAAAGATTTTAATAAGAAAACCTTTTGGTATGAAATTTCTGGTCGCCATGATTCATCATATCCTAGAACTTCTCAGATACATAACCCAACACTTAGGATGTTGCAAAGATTTATTGGCATTACCTTTTATCCTAGACATGATCTTAGGAAGGTTAGAACTGATGAAATGCAAATTTTGTTTGCCGAATTAAAAGGAATTTAGTGTATCACCAGTTAAAACTATGATGGATTATTGGTCTAAAGTGTTTACACGGGTAACTGATACAACCATTGAAATGACTTCACTTGTGACTAGGATAGTCAGTAACATGGGTTTGCTAGGCAGTGCACAAATTAATTTCATTAATACTGAGAGGGTAATTTTAGACATAGAATATTTCAGGCAAGCACACATGATGAAGTATGATGTGAAAAATGAAAAATATATCATGACATATCAAGGTTTTATTAATGAAATTCCATTGCCTGACATAAGTTTATGGTTAAGAAATATGAACTCTTTGCACTTACCCCTCGAAACCGAGGAACAGCACGCCGCAAGGCTGGCACAAGAACATGCTGTGCAGGTTGCAGGAAGAAGAACAAGCGCCTAGACTAGAGCTGCTCAGGCTGCAGCACAAGAGCAAGCAGAGCGGGCGGCACAAGAAGCATTCCAGCAATGAGCCATGCCACACACTAGTCAGTGAGGTGCATGGCCGGCTCCTGGCTCTCAACAAGCAGGAGGTTCCAACTGGTACCAGTCCACCCCCGCAGCAGCAGCACCAGCCGACTGGCCCATGGGATCCCTATGGACAAGCATCTGCACACATCAGCCGTTCTGGGAGTACCCAACACTTGGGTGGCTCATACAGATATACTGGTGTGGAAGACTCACACTCTTCCAACACTGAAGGATACCCTCCACCGAGACACTCAGTTTCAGTGCATGGATGGGAGCGAGACCTTGGCTATGTCCAGCATCAGATAGAGGGTTTGCAGATTGGCCAAAACCAGCTTCACCAAGGGTTACAACATTTGTCATATGAGTTCCGGCAATACAGGCAAGAGAATGAGGAAGAGACAAGGGATATGCACTACCTGGCTCGTCACAATGACCGTCGCTGGACGATTTCTATCGCTGCCAGGGGTGGGATTTCCAGTGATGCTTTCAGAACCAGTTTGAGCGAGGTCCCCCGCAAAGGTAAGTACACATAGCCCCATCCTTTTTATTTACGCATTTATATTATTTTATTTCCAGCATGTTAAAAAAATAAAAAAAATATAAAATAATAATAGTAGTAGTAGTAGTATTTGTTATGTTAGTATTGTTATGCTTGAAAAATAAATAAACACCCACACTGTCACACTATTAGAAACAAGAGAATGAAAATGTTTATTGCTTATAATTACTTCAAGTTAGTAATTCGTTGATGATTTGACTGTTAATAGTGATTTTACTTATACCATGAACTTGAAATCCGTGGGTTGCAAATGTTATAACAAGGCTTGAAAAATTTGAGTAACATGATTTAGCAAAGAAATGAGTAAGTTTCTATCATGTCATGAGCAAGGTTAATCTATGGAGAATTTCTTTAAAATAATGATAAAACTTCCTTAAGATCTTCTGTGGTAAAAGAGAACACCTATCAGAGCCATATCTGTTAGATAGGAAAACTCCACTTGCTGCCTATATTTATGTTGAACCTTGTCAAACTTTTATGAATCATAGTAGAGAAACTAGTCATATTCTCGTGACCGAGAACACGAACACCCACCTTCATATTGCTATTCTTACACTGAGAATAAGCAACAACATGCCTTTTATGTTAGGATCTACTCCATGGCATTATCATTTATCCCTCTGAAATATTCCTCAAAAAAGTGGCATGGCTAGTCTCTAGTAAAAAAAAAGAAAAAAAAGAAGAGCAAGTGCTCTGATGAAAAAAAAGAAAAGAGAGCCAGTGCTCTGATGAAAAAAAAAGAAGAAAGAAAAGAAAGAGCTAGCCATGTTTCTAAAAAGGGAAAAGCCTTGAAAGGAGTAATTAGTACCACCACCATACACATGCACATTCTCGGTCTAAGTCTATGACTTGTTGCTCCTTTGATCCAATTGTTTGACTTAACAATATTACATTATATATGGTATGCCCCATTTCCCTGTGAACCTAAAACTCCACATAAGCTATTATAGATAGAATGTGGGGGCATTGCAAGCTTTTTGAGTGAGATCAAAAAAATTCCACACACATATTAGAGAGACTGAGAGTGCCACAGAAGAGTCTAAAACATGATTATTGAAAATATTTAAAAACCTCCATAAGATTTAATCAGGCAAAAAGGGCATGGAAAACAAACCCTTTTTCTATCTAGTCTGTGCTCTATTTTTCAGGTTAAGGGATAGATAAAAGCCCCATGGGTAATAGTGATTGAATATGGGTAGTTGCATTATCATGTTGAAGCAAAAGTGAGTCATTAATAAGAAGTTAAATATAAGCATAACATCTTGAGTCTTTGCTCAGGGACGAGCAAAAGGTAAGTTTGGGGGAGTTTGTTGATGCTCACTAAATGCACATTTTAACCATCAACATTGATAAAATTGAGCAAGAAAATGGCACATAGAAGGTAGGAATTTGGTTTAAACTAATGGAGTTCCACTTGTACTTGAAGAATTGTGGTTGCAGGTGAAATACAGGTGAAAATGAAGCAAACCAAGGCACATTTGAGCAGTACACGTGACAAGAGCCACATTGGGCCCAAGTGACAGGGCGCCTGCCCCCTAGTAGGGCGCCCGCCCCCTCTCTTGTCACCATCAGCACTCCGCCACGTCATGGATCCGTGCCCCAACCTCCTAAACAGAGTTTGACACGTTGATTTAACATCAATGGCTTAAATTCATCTCACCTGGATTCGGTAGCCCTGTTGGGTAGGGCGCCCGCCCTGTCCATTTGGCCTGCCACGTCCACAATCCGGCGGAGAGGCATACATGCACTTGTGGCTGTCGATTTGAAGTCGGTTTTCATCCAAGGGAGATCAAAGGTGGTGTCAAGGATTCATGGACCCACTTGTCATCCTCTAAGGGCCACAAACCACCACTCCAACCACCAACACATGCTCAACTGACCTTGCAACCGTCATTGGGGAGGATCCTGGAGCAGTTGGATGGCGAGGCGGTGGAATCCACCGGGCGCCCGCCCCCCTAGCAGGGCGCCCGCCCTGCAAGTCAGGGCCACCAACCTCCGGCCACCTCTACAAGTACCCCAGGGGTCTCCAAGTGCTATAAATACCCCTAGAATGCTTCAGTTGTAATTAGCTTAGGAAGAATAGAGAGATTTGGAGTATAGTCCATCTTAGCTCATCTAGTGAGAGCCTCCTAGCAAGGCTAGTGGTGTGAGTGTGAGTGAAGAGAAGCTGAAGAGTAGGAGAGCTCTGCGAAGGTCTCTCTCTTGGGCGCTTCCTTTGTAAGGTACTCTTTGTTTCGGTAATATAATTTCCTTTCTAGTACTTACATTTCCCGCATTACTTTCAGTATTTACTTCCAAGTATTTACTTTAAGTATTACTTTGAGTGCTCTAGTTGCGGTAGTACTAGGGGATTAATTATTTGTTTTTATACACTTAGTGTGGGATCTTCGCCGCATAGTCGGTGCTCTAATCTTAGCACGAGGTTAGAGTAGTAGCTTGTAGTGTAAGCGTGGTGCTTGGACTAGAAGTTACCTTGGATTGCGGCTAGACCCACGGATAGTAGTGGTAGGTCTTAGGTGGTGACAGCCCTAAGATCCTTTGGATTCCACCACATTCAGTCTAGTAGTAGGCGTAGGGCTTTTCTGTTTGTGAGTAATCCCAATCCCTTGGGACCGCGCATTCGCCCCGAAGTGCTAAGTGGAGTTAGCCTACCGTGTTGCCTTGCATCCCACTCTTGAGCTCATCACTGTCTATGCCGTTGTTTGGCTCTATCTTAGACTAGATTATTTGGATTAGTTATCACTACACTAGTTCATTCTTTTCATAAATCATGATTATTCTTAGTTTACCATTGGATAACTCTAGCCATTAGAAGCTTCCCTGTGGAAATAAATACGATACTTGATTACTCCCAAGTGAAGTGCTGCATCGATAGATTCTGTGTGCTTGCGGAATTCTGCTATAGTCATAGGAATTATCAACAAGCATTTCTAACGCCGTTATTAGGAATATCTATTCTTGGTAGTGAGTTTAGAAACGCCAACAACCAACAGAACCAAAATTGGATATCTAATGTACCATGGCATACATTATTCTTAAATCATCTTCTATAACAATTCTAACATCATCCCTGGGAAAAGAGTGCTTCCCAACCATCTATGGAGAGAGGGTTGCAAATATGACTAGTGCGCATTTTCCCCATTTTATTTTCCCTTGTTATTTCATGCCAAAATTCAAGCTTATTGAACCTACGGGCAGCAGCTTCCAAATTTGTGGTGCAGTTTATAAAACCTAGACAAGCACTAAATTGCTCCCATCAAAACCATAATCTTGATTAAACAAGCCAAAAATAGATGTTGTCTCTAGTTGTTTTTATCGTGCATATGAATTCTAAAGTGAGAAGCCTGCTACCAGGGAAGTTAGAGAAATCCTGAAATTCACCCCAACCTATTGCACCAAAAAGATTAAAGAACTCCTCATACATACCTGTGCGTTGGAGGAGTCCAAAATCAATTACCTGGGTTTGTTCGAAGTTGTGGTTGCGGATCAGGTTGAGGATGAGCAGTTCTTGCGGAGTGACCCAAATGCCTGTTTCTTGGTCTTGTGTCTAACCGGTTCTTCTTCTTCTTCATCATTGACTTCTTCATGATCATGAGGAGGTTGTTCAACATTTTCCGTGTTGTTTCTTGGCTCAGTTTCTTTAGACACGTATTCATCCTGTGACCCCGAGAATCGTATCTCAGTGTCATGGGAGGATGATCGTCGTGATGAACTCCCGCTCAATGCTGAGCGCACTTTCTTAGATGCGGCCTTGAATGGATTCTTCATATTTGCACAAAACGAAGACACGAACCAAATTTCGGATAATGGGGGTTAGCTTAGTTTAATGAACCTTCTTACCTGATGATTACCTTTCTTGACTCCCTTGGGTGGTGAGCAAGCATGAGAGAAAAATATTATCGGGTTTTACTTTTTGGAAGGGGAAGAGAGTTTTTGAGTGTCGAAGTGCTCTTATGAAGTTTTGGGCGAGGCAATGAGCTCACGAGCATGGCAATATAATAGATAAGGAGCAGAGGTGCAGGGGGCACTTGTCCTGGTTCGGCCGACCCCTATAGTGCACCAACTTGTGCAAATTATTGATGAAATCTCTGGTGTGTAGACAGGAGAGAAAGATGGAGTGATTTGGTGGATCTTGATGGGTCGGCCGAACCCTGTCCCCTCTCCATTTGCACAAGGAATCATGGGAATCTCTGTCTTCTTGGTGGGAACAAAAGCTGAAGTGATGGAGTGGCCTATTGATGGGTCGGCCGAACCCATCAACACCTCCATTTTGGAGCCAAGTGAAGACATGGTGTCGGCCATAGATTCATAGGTTGATGGCATGGTCTATTGTTGCCTGGTGAAGCATCAACTCTTCTCTCCTTTGGATGCTTGCTTATGGAGTCAATTCTTGGAGTGAGTGATGAATGGAACAAAGGGTCAAAGGAGGGGGGCAAGATATTACCATGGCTGGTGGATGTTTGCTCATGAGAGGCTTCACGGGAGGATTCTTTGAAAAGGTGATTTACTTAAGGGTTTAAGTAAGAATCTTTCCCAAGATTAGCAAAAGGTGTTTTGATCAATGTTTGCATGAGTGAAATTAGAGAGAAAGAGAATGGATTTTGTCTTGACAAAATTTGCTCTTGGCTCACTCATGGTTGTTATGCACTTTTCTTGTCAGTATTTTATTAAAGCAGAAGATGAGAGAAAGAATCTAGCTCCCAGAGTTTAAGTTGACAGATATATGTCTTACAGCACTTTATAGGGCAGCTCACAGGTAGTGTAGATAGAAAATACTAGAACATGTGATTGCATAGAAAAGTGACTGAGAAAATTTCTAGGTTGCCCTGCTACGTTCATTTAGATGATCAAGGTTGATATATTATCTTTTAAGGTGCTGTCGTGCATGGGACATCTCAAGACATGGCATACATGGAAATGGACAAGAGGTGGCAGGTGGGAGACACCAGGGTGGGGTCGGCCGACCCCACCATAGGCCCCACCTGGTGTCAATTTTTCTCAGGAGATTAATAATATGATTATTTTGATATTGAGCGTGATTTTTAGTCGACAGAAGAAGGGGTTGGAGAAAAATGCTAAAAATGAAACAAGCAATTAAATGAAGTAAACTTTATTTAAGTGTTAGTGTACTTACCTTGATGGAAGAGTTACCTTCTCAAGTCCTTGAAGCAGGAATTACCTCAACGAATTTCCGAATTGCTCGTCGGTGGTTTGCTTCCTTGTTCTTCAGAAGGTGGCAACTCTTTTTTATCATTCTCCTGGTCTTTTCTTGCAGCCTTTCCTGCCATGTTAGGATGTGGCGGATCGCGAAGTGGACTTACCTTCCCTCGTGGATACCGCATTGACATTTGAAGTATTGCAAGCATTTTAGGAGATGAAGTAGTAGCAACAAGGTGAGCTAATTGAGATTTTAATATTTTATTAAAGCTCATTTGTTCCTTTACAGAAGAAGAAAGAAGATCCGTCCTAGTATTTAGTGTTTCAAGGGTCTTGTCATTTGCTATCAGCCTTTTATTTATGCTTTCATTAATTTTATCTTGGTTCATGACAAGGTTTTTTAATGATACTTGGTTACCAAAATTTGCATTACCTTGAAACTTGGAGTGTGACGTCCATCTTCCTTGTTGAGGATAGTTTGCATTGTTGTAGACGGCGTCTATCTCCTCAGGCTTCTTCCCTGAATGTGTTGTACTACATACCTGATTCCATTGATGCTTGGAAGCATAATGTTGGATGGCCTCTCAATCTTTCTTGAAGTTGGCACGTTCTTCCAGCCTTCTCAATAAGAGATCCACCTTCTCACAGATTGCATCTACTTCCTGGATGGTATGTGTACTCTTTTTCTTAGATTGGAGTCGGTCTTCATTCCACCCTTGATATTTCACCATCTTTTCTATCAGGTTCTTGGCTTGTGTGACATTGAGTGAAGTGAATGCTCCTCTAGTAGCGGCATTAAGATGACTCCGGGCTATCGGGGTTGGCCCACTATTTTCAGAGCGTCGGACTGAGAGGTAGTGCTGCGTTGGACCATTGGTCTGCGTCCGACGCCCTAACCTAGTACTGTTTCGTTGGAGAGCGTCGGACGCTCATTTTATGAGCGTCGGACCATTCTCCTCAACCGTGCGACGATGGTGAGCAGTGGGAGTTGACACATGGCGATCTGTAGAGCGTCAGACGCTTCTCTTTGGTCCGACGCTGAGCGTCGGACTGTAGTCCAACGGTTTTTATCCGCGGTGGAACCTCTCTGGAAATGTCGGATGACTGTGTTCGTTAGTCCGACGCCTCTAGCGAGAAGCATCCGACGGTGCTCAGTGGCGAACCTCTGTTGCGTCGGACTCTAGACGTTGGTCCGGTGGTTGTAGCGTCTGACGGTTTGGAAACTAGCGTGAGCAGTAGCCGTTGGCGATCAGCGGCTGAGGCTAAATCCTACGGGACTCGTGGCGAGAATCCGAGCGTCGGACCGTGGCGATAGTCCGACGGGGTGCGTCTGACGCTTGCGTCCGACGCCCCAAAAAGCTGTTTAACGGCTGGATTTTGAGGGGTAACGGCTAGGAGTGCACTTGGGAGTATTTATACTCCCTCCCTAGTCACTTGGTGGGACTCTTGTACATTTGATTCATTGCCTAACTCTTGTGAGCACTCTCTAGCCTCCCACTCACTCATTTGTTCATCTTTGATCACCTTTATGAGTTGAGTGATCCTCAAGTGCATCATTGCTTGGTGAATTGTATTTTAGAGCACTTGAGAGCAAGCCAAGGCTGAGTTCTTGTTCTCTTGGGACATTGCCGTGTCCCTAGCGGCTTGGAGGCGATTCCGGTGTGAGGTTGATTGGTGCTTGTTCAAGCCCACACCGAAGTGATTGGTTGTGAGGGGTTTTGTGGTTTTCCCCAGCGGAGTGCCAAAACTAACTCTAGTGGATTGCTCGTGGTTTGTAGCCACTTCTCTTGTGTTGGTGAGCGGCTCCCGGTGAGGGATTGGCATGTGAAGCCTAGCTCGCAATCCACCAAGGAAGACCGGTGCCACAACGAGGAGTAGCGTGACGGCGATCACGTGAACCTCGGTAAAAATTGGGTGTTCATTCTCCTCTCCACCTTCGAGTGGATGATTGTTTTTCTTTGTGGTCATTGGTTATATTCTTGGTGATTGGCTCTACTTCGGCGATTGGTCTTCACTTCATCAAGCCCTTGGTATAATCTTCCTCGATCACTCATCCTTGCGCTTACTATTTGTCTAGGTGCCATCTCCTTAGGTTCGGAGGAGTTGGTTTCTTGCGGTTGAGAGCATATTCTTGTGAAGTAGCACATTGTGCTAGGTGGCTTGCATAGGGTAGTTTAGAGCTAGTGCTTTGCAATAGCCTTGTTATATTCTAACTTGTGGTCTAGTGCTTTGTAGAAATTTTAATAGGCTATTCAACCCCCTTTAGCCTATCCGGTCCTTTTCAAGTGGTATCGGAGCTGAGGTCACCACCGTTTGAGGCTTAACATCCTTATGGTGAAGAATGGTTCAAATCAATGTGTTGGAGAAGCCGCCGAAGTTTGATGGCACAAGCTATGATCATTGGAAGAGGAAGATGATTGTGCACTTCATGACCATGCATATTGATGTATGGAAGGCAACGGAGACAAAGATTGAGTATGAGAGTCCACAAGCTCCCACCGATGTCGACAAAAGAAAGATGGAGTGCAATGCTCATGCAATCAATGCACTCTACACCGCACTTGAGTCTCACTGTGTTTGAGCAAATCAAGGATCTTGATTTGTCTCATGACATTGGAAGCGGTTGGAGGAAACCTATGAGGGCACACAAGAGGTCAAGAATGCAAAGGTCTATATGTTGGGAGAGAAGTTTGGCACCTTCAAGATGGAAGACGATGAGAGTGTGCCGGAAATGTTCAACCGGTTGCAAGTGATGGTCAATGACTTGAAGAGTTTGGATGAGGATATCAAGGACAAAGACTTCTCCCACAAGTTCTTGAGATGCTTGCCCGCAAGATTTGCTATCATCAAAACCTTGCTTGCAAGAGAAGATTTGAGGAAGAAGAAGCCCAACCAAATCCTCGGTGAGATCATCACTCGAGATATGAACAATGAGGAAGTGGTTGAGGACAAGAAGAAGAGTATAGCTCTCAAGGCTACATCATCATCCAAGAGCAAGGGCAAGGCCAAAGTGATTGAGCTAGATGAAGAATCCACTTCAAGTGATGATGAAGATGATGAGGCTATGGCTCTTCTTGTACGCAAGTTTGGACGTTTCATGAAGAGGAAGGGCTATGGTCAAGGCAAGAAGAAGTTCATCTCCAAGAACAAGCAAGAGCCAAGGAGATGCTTCAAGTGCAAGAGCTTGGATCACTTCATTGCCGATTGTCCTCACAATAGTGATAATGACAATGAAAGCGATGATGAGAAGAAGAGCAAGAAGAAGGACAAGAAGGAAAAGTAGAATAAGAATGTGACACTCAAGAAGAAGAAGAACGAGCAATCATATTGTGTCACTTGGGATGATAGTGATGCCTCTACCGATGAGGATGATAGTGATGATGAGAGCAAGACCATCAAGAAGAAGGCCATTGCTAGTATTGCTCTTAACAACAAGCTATCTCTTTTCGACACTCCATCCACATGCTTGATGGCCAAGCTATCCAAAGTACAATCCGATGATGAGAGTGATGGGGATGAGCTCTCATGTGATGAGCTTATGTCCATGCTTGATGATGCCAATACTTACATTGAGGCCAAGAGAAAGGAGTGCAAAGAATTGCGCAAAGACAAGATAGCCATTGAGCAATCCTTTGATGAGCTCTTAAAGTCTCATGAGAGGCTAATGGAAGCCAATGAGAACCTCAAGGTGGCTCACTCTAAGCTTGAGAAAGCTCATTCCTCTCTAGTGGCCGAAAATGAGAAGAGGGCATCCATCAAGACATGTGACATGGGTTCATCATATGACAACCTTAGTGACAAGTCAATTTCCTCTACTACTATTGTTGTCACTAACCCTTCTTGCAGCTCTACTACTCCTATTTCACCTAAAGTTGATGACTCTAAGTCCTTACTTGTGGTAGAAAACAAAAACCGTCAAGGAGAAGGTCAACAAGCTCACCCGCGACTTAGGCAATGTCTATGGTGGGGATGCTCGCTTGCTAAAGTGCTTGGGTAGCCAAAGATTTAGTCATTGTAAGGAGGGAATAGGCTATACCCCCAAGAAAGGCAAGGCTGCTTTTGTGACTCCCAAAGCTAGCTTTGTGAGGAGCAATGGTAGGTATTGCCAAAGATGCAAGCAAGTAGGGCATAATGAGCAATATTGCATAGGCAACAATATCAAGCAAGTCAAATTTGCTAGTGCGACTTCAATTCGCCTTGATTCTTGTTACATGCTCACCAAGGGAGTGAAGGGTGTCAAAGCCAAGTACATTGGTACGCCTAGTGGTAACCCAAGGAGAAGATCCATTTGGGTTCCCAAGTCTTTGGTCACTAACCTCCAAGGACCCAAGAATGCTTGGGTACCTAAAACCAATTGATTTACTCTTTGTAGGTAAATTACAAAGCCGGAGGAAGACATTGGGTGCTTGATAGTGGATGCACTCAACATATGACCGGAGAGTCTAGTATGTTCAATTCTATCAACACAAGTGGCAACCAAGAGTTTGATTCTATCACATTTGGTGATAATGGCAAAGGCAAGGTGAAGGCTTAGGTAAGATTGCTATCTCAAATGATATGAGTATATCCAATGTGTTGCTAGTTGAATCTCTCAATTTTAACTTATTGTCGGTTGCACAACTTTGTGATCTTGGTTTCAAGTGCATCTTTGGTATTGATGATGTTGAGATTGTGAGTGTGGATGGTTCCAACTAGATCTTCAAGGGATTTAGATATGGGAACTTATACTTCGTGGATTTCAATGATAGTGAAGCAAAACTCTCATCTTGTTTGATCTCTAAATCAAGTCTTGCTTGGTTATGGCATAGAATGCTTGGACATGTTGGCATGAAGCAACTTGGAAGATTGGTCAAACATGATATGGTTAGAGGCTTGAAGGATGTGCACTTTGAGAAGGATAGGTTGTGTAGTTCTTGTCAATTTGGAAAGGAAGTTGGGAATACACATCCTAAGAAAGGCATGATGAGTACATCTAGTCCACTTGAGCTATTGTATATGGATTTGTTTGGTTCAACCACTTATGCAAGCATTGGAGGAAGAAAGTATGGCTTTGTGATAGTTGATGACTTCTCTAGATACACTTGGGTATTCTTTCTAGTTGACAAAAGTGAAGTGTATGAAATCTTCAAATCTTTCATCAAGAGAAGCCAAAATGAGTTTGATACAAGGGTGAAGCAAGTGAGAAGTGACAATGGTAGTGAGTTCAAGAACACAAGAATTGATGAGCTATGTGATGATTTGGGTATCAAGCATAAATTCTCGGCCAAGTACAGTCCACAATCAAATGGGCTTGTTGAAAGAAAGAATAGAACTCTCATTGATATGGCAAGAACAATGCTAAGAAAATATAATGTTAGTGATGAGTTTTGGGCCGAAGCTATCAACACGGCTTGCTACTCTAGCAACCGTCTATATTGTCATCCAATATTAAAGAAGACACCCTATGAGATCTTGAATGGAAGAAAGCCCAACATTGCATACTTTAGAGTGTTTGGTTGTAAATGCTATATTTTGAAGAAGAGCACTCATTTGGGGAAGTTCGAGAAGAAGTGTGATGAAGGGTTCCTACTTGGATACTCAACTACAAGCAAAGCCTATAGAGTATGGAACTTGGCACATAAGATAGTTGAAGAAGTCCATGATGTTGAGTTTGATGAAACTAATGGGTCACAAGATGAGAAAGATAATCTTGATGATGTGAGAGGACCTCAATTAGTTGATGCTATGAAGAACATGGACATTGGTGATATTAGGCCAAGACAAGTTGAAGAAAATGATGATGAAGTCACCCCTCCTGTTGTGCAAGTGGAAGATGATGCAAATCAAGCAATCTCAAGTGACTCTCAAGCCCAAGATCAAGATCAAAGTCAAGATCAAGACCAAGTACAAAATGCAAGTTCAAGTCATGTGCTCCAACCTACTTATATTGCAAGAGATCATCCTCTAGATCAAATTATTGGTGATATTAGTAGAGGTGTGCAAACAAGATCAAGGGTAGCTTCCTTTTGTGAGCACTACTCTTTTGTCTCACAAGAGGAGCCTACTAACATTGAGAAGGCTCTCCAAGATGAAGATTGGATCAATGCTATGTATGAAGAGCTAAACAACTTTGAGAGAAATCAAGTATGGGAATTAGTTCCAAGACCAAGCAAGTACAATGTGATTGGCACAAAATGGGTCTTCCGGAACAAGCAAGATCAAGACGGGATTGTTGTGAGGAACAAAGTAAGATTGGCTGCACAAGGTTACATTCATATTGAAGGCTTAGACTTTGGAGAAACCTATGCACCCGTGGCAAGATTGGAAGCAATCCGGATTCTATTGGCTTATGCATGTGCTCATAATATCAAGCTCTATCAAATGGATGTCAAGAGTGTATTCTTAAATGGCTACATCAATGAATTAGTATTTGTTGAGCAACCTCCCGGTTTTGAAGATAACCAGAAGCCCGACCATATGTACAAGCTCAAGAAGGCTCTCTATGGTTTGAAACAAGTACCAAGAGCATGGTATGAGAGATTGAGGGATTTTCTACTCTCTAAAGGGTTCAAGATGAGAAAGGTTGACACCACTCTCTTCACTAAGAAGATTGGTAATGACTTATTCATCATGCAAATCTATGTTGATGATATCATCTTCGGGTCAACAAGTCAAGCATTTTGTGAAGAGTTTGGAGAAATGATGACCAAAGAGTTTGAAATGTCCATGGTTGGTGAACTTAGCTACTTTCTTGGACTCCAAATCAAGCAACTGAAGAATGGCACATTTGTGAGTCAAAGCAAATATATCAAGGACATGGTGAAGAAGTTTGGATTGCAAAATGCAAAGGCAATTTCAACACCTATGGGTACTAATGGAAGCTTAGAACCGGATGAAGAAGGTAAATTGGTTGATCAAAAGCAATATCAGTCAATGATTGGTAGTCTAGTAACCGCTTCTAGGCCGGATGTGATGTTTAGTGTGTGCATGTGTGCAAGATATCAAACTTCTCCAAGAGAAAGTCATTTGAAGGCTAAAAAAGAATTTTGAGGTACTTGAAGAGCACACCTAACATTGGATTGTGGTATCCCAAGGGATCAAACTTCACTTTGATTGGTTATGAGGATGCGGACTATGCCGGTTGCAAAATTGATAGAAAGAGCACTTCCGGTACTTGTCAACTATTGGGAAGGTCACTAGTATCATGGTCATCCAAGAAGCAAAATAGTGTTGCACTCTCTACCGCCGAAGCCGAATACATTAGTGCGGAGAGTTGTTGTGCACAAATCTTATGGATGAAGCAAACCTTGAAGGACTATGGATTGAAATTCAACAAGATTCCATTGCTATGTGACAATGAAAGTGCGGTGAAGATCACAACCAATCCGGTGCAACATTCAAGAACCAAGCACATAGATGTGAGGCACCACTTCATAAGAGATCACCAAGCAAAGGGAGACATTGTAATCACAAGTGTGGGCACCGAAGAACAACTAGCCGACATATTCACCAAGCCACTTGATGAAGCTAGATTTTGCAAGCTAAGCAATGAGTTGAACATACTTGACTACTCCAACATGTGTTGATGCACTTCATGAATATCTGATGACATGTCTATCCTCCAAGCAAGGCAAAGTTATCTATGTTTGACATATGCATTCATACTTTGCTAGGACTTGCTAGATCATATAGACATGATTTTGTTCTCTCTAAGTCATTCGTTGAAAGCCAAAATGGTTTTGAAATCTATATGGCATCACTATTGCTTGATTGGTTGCTTGATCTAGTGATGGCATATAACTTGTTCATAGTGATGCAAACCTAGTGTTGAATCTAGTTAAATGAGCAACTAAGTGCTTAACTCAACATAGGCAAGATAACCCCTAGTGGCGTGAAGAAGCTTGTCTTTGGTTCAAACCGAGCTAAGTAACTTGTGCAAATTTGCTAGATTGAACCAAACTTGACTAAGAATGTCTCCCACTCCTTTAACTTGACCCTTTTGTGGTACTTGATGCCAAGGAGGAGAAAAAAAATATAGAGAACAAGGTAAAGAACAAGAGGGAGAGAACTTAAGCTTCGCAATGAACCATCATTAAGGCCGATGATGGAAGAGCAATAGGCCAAAGTAAAGGGATCAAAAATTTGAATCAAAACCTTTACTTAAAATAAGCTCACCTTGAGGGGGAGCAAACTCATGAACTTGGTTGTTGCATTTGGAATGTGCACTTACATATGATTGATGCATTTGCATATGTACTTATTTTCAATTGCCATGTTCTTGAGTGGTGTATGCTAGTATAAAATTGATTGATGATTTGATAACTAGTATGCTTAGGTGCTAGCTAGATGATCTTGTACTTTCCAAGTGGCATTTGAGCATTGCTTATATTATTGATCTCACGGGTATGCTCAAGCGTTTTGATCATCTAGTCATCATAAGTGCTAAGGATGGAGAATTCTGCAACTTCGATGAAAATTTCATTTGGTATCACGCTTGAAAGGTTTATCCTAACCATCATAGCACATATTGGTGAAAATTTACTCTCTAATAATACATATGTGCAAGCTTCAAAATCCAAACTCATGCACATATGTAGGGGGAGCTAAATAGCCACCTAACCGAATTTGTGTTGTTTGTCCATTCCAAAACATGATAATCTTATTTGGACAAGCTCACAAGTTCAAAAACAATTTTATCTCTTATCTTTGTACGGGATGTCATCAATTACCAAAAAGGGGGAGATTGAAAGCCCTAGTTTGGTTTTGATATTTAATGACATCCTATGGACTAACCTAAGTTGCTAAGTGTGGTAAGGTTTAGGTTGGTCAAACCATGGAATATGGAGTCTAGGAGATGGTGTTGATCAAGATGACTCATCCATGTAACAAGAAGCAAGGTGGATCAAGTGAAGTTGATCAAGGTGAAAGAAAAGGACTTAAAGAGGTGAAAAGAAAAGTCTTGAAGGCAAAGGTATAACCCCAAATAGGCTTTTCCTTTGGTGGTCAAGACACCTAGCGGGTGTGATCAAATTAGGATAGATAGCCGACTATTAAGGAAAGAACAAGTGTTGGATTACCTTCAAGTGTTCTAGGTTGCATTTCATGGCATTGAATCTAACACAACCTAGAGATCAAGTTAGAAACCCTTGAAAAATATTTTTGAAAATGCTAACATACTGTGCACAAGTGTTGAGAACCTTGAGTGTTAGCACATAGAAGCAAGGGGTGCGAAAAAGACTTGAAAAGCCCTATTTTCAGAGCGTCGGACTGAGAGGTAGTTGTCAGCGCTTCTTAGCATCAGCAGAAAAGTCCGCAAGCGCACGAAAGTACCGACGTAGCACTTCACCCAGAAGTATTCAGGGTATCATATTTTCTCAAAGGAACGGCTTACGTTAGAGGTCTCTTAGCTAGTTGGCCCTAGAAAAGATACGAGGGTAACTTGGGTGGAGAGGATACACTTAGTTAGGAAACACTAAGTGAAGATGACTTTCCCACTACTTGCCTGCTTTGGGCCCACTGACGCACCTGGTCTGCCAAACGATACCAGTATCAGCGCTATTCCGCGGCCGAACGTGGGGGGATGCTGGTTCCAGTGGACAGGGCTATCACTACCTGCCACCTACCCCTCTGCCCGTGGGCGCGTGCAACAAACGAAGGTAGACTCAAACTTAGACACCACGTCTACGAAGGCAACTACTACTCTAGCGATGGCCAAGAACTTCCGTCTTTATCTGGAGTCCTCTTACTAGAGCGCCCGTCTCAAGGACAAGCGACGATCCCACAAACAAGTAGCTTTATAAAAGTAACTCACTTAATGGATCAAAACTAGAATGTATCACAAACCTCTTACTTCAAGCAGCAAGATGGTTGTAGAGGTACAAGTTAGATGTGAGAGCCGATAGGTCCGGCACTTCGTCCACCCGAGGGTAAAACTGCTTCCACCCCGCCTTCACTTCTCAAGCTTCTATCTCTCTCTCTCAAACCCTATACTAGCCTAGCTAGAAGCTAAACTAATGGAAAAATGTGGCACCACCCTCTTCTTCTCTATTGTATCAAGTTGTGTTGCTGGAGGGAGTAGGGGCCTCATTTTATAGCTTCATAGGATGGTTCCGGCGCAGCTAAGTTTGGAAGGAGGTGAAACCGCCTTTGGGATACCGCCTAGAGAACGGCCTCCGAAGACTGGGCCCGGGAGGCCCCACCAGGCGGGCGGCCGCACCCGAGGGTGGTCGGTCCCCTGGCTGGGCCGGCTGGCCACCGCCTTCGGGTGGTCGGTTGCTCTCTGGTCCTGGACCTCCCCCACGGTTACGGATGGATCCAGTTCAGTTCTTAGGTGGGCTTTCTCGTTTTTGCGCCTTTTCTGAATATGCTTTCCGGTAGTGCGCTTTCTTGTGAATTTTATGTATTTCCACGTGTCAGACCTGCAAGTTACATATGCAATAAAACTCGTGGAAAGGTTAGATAAAAGCCCTACCTTCTATTTATTTTTAGTATTAAAATGATAATAGAATTTAGTTACTAAGGACCGCCAACAACTCCTCCACACTTGGTCCTTTGCTTGTCCTCGAGTAAAGTGCTAAGGACCAAAAAGGGTTCATTTTCCTTATTCAAAAAGATCTGTATACTGGTTATTCCAAGCTTCACCTGGATTTATGAACTTCAAGGTGTCTACCAGATCATCTTAGGTAATTGAAAAATGGAATAGCCTGGATTCAAATCCTCTTATTCTGTCCTTGCGTAGAAACTTGGGCTTTTGCAAGGTTGTGAAAACATAAAAATAGCTCATGTTCCTTGAATGATTCTCTCAAATCGCTCATGTATGTGAGTGGTTCCTCACCAAGGCATGAAAAGGTAATACCTTCACATGGTCATCCTACCTCTAAAAAGGCTTATCTGGAGTTTTAGGAAGGAATGAAAATGATGAGGCACACTTACCCTGCATATGTTGTTGAGTCAAACCCCAGACCATACCGGAGGGAGTGCGTCATTCTCCTATATCAGAATGTGCATGTGTGTGGAGAATATGAAGGTGAAAACCTAATTCTAAATCATTTTGATACTCTATGCATCATGATTCTCTTTTTTGAGAAAGACAAGATATGGGCTATAGGATCTCCATTATTATTATTATTATTATTATTATTATTATTATTATTATTATTATTATTATTATTATTATTATTATTATTATTATTATTATTATTCGAATGGGTATTTGGAATCTTCTTTCCTGCTTATTTTCTGATGCCCCTTGGCTTAGTCTCTTCCTCCCTTTTTTCTTTTTTTAGCATAGTCCCATATCTTTTATTGGCATATGACATATTTTGAGATATCATGATGGATGAGTAAAGTTTTGCATCAAGAATGCGTGTTTCTTAGGATGAAAATAGCACTTTTATTTGGTGGAGAAACTGCGCAACTCCTAATGTAAGAGTTGGCATATTTTTAGTGGATGGATGCATGTTTTGCGCAACTCTCAGGGTGAGAATTGTCTTTTGGTGGGTGCATGTGAATTCTGATCTTGGGAGCATGAAACATCTCTCAACAGCGGTCACAAAATTTGACCAAACTCAACATAAAGTAAGTGGCATATGTGGAAGGTTTCATCATAAAGAATCACATATGGCCTTGGTTGGTATTTTTTAATCATTCAAGGAGTATGCTATTGAATTTTTGTAAAATAAATCCCAAGTACTTTGCAAGAATGAGTAAGCATCATGTCATCCTACTATATCTCACCCGTCAATTACTTAGATAAAAAGGGGTCCCTAAATAGTATTCATAAATCTGTAGAAATATTAGCAGGAACAAAAAGTATGCAAACATTTTGAACGTAGGAAGACTTGTTTTGATGGAGTATGAAGGAGTCATCATTTTAAATTTTATCTTAAAAATTTTTTAGTGAGAGAGAGGAGAAATTTGCACAAACCGAATTCTGATTTTTTCCTTTTGTGCAGTTTGAATTGGAGAGTCCTCCCCCACACTTATTTTCTTTCCTGTCTTGATTAGTCACAATATATAGAGAAAACAAGTGTGCAATATATATAAAGATAAAAGACTTCTATTCCATTGATAAATCAAATAGGCACATTACATGATTGGAAAATAAAAGATCGTGAAGGGGAAAAATGTGTGCCTAATTATTTGTGTAGCAGGAGCATTCTAAAGATATTTAGAGAACGTGCTCAACTCTTGCTGCCTTAGCGATCCTGCGCAGCTGCTCTCCATAGCCGCGGCGCATCTCATCTAATTCATCCCTAAGACCTTTTACGCTGAGATGAGCCTCGGCTATGCGAGTTTGGGCCTTAACAACACTCAGGCGCGTGCTTTTGATGCTAGCATTGAGCGAGGCGATGGTTGGCCCCTTAGGAGGCTTCTCATCCTTACTATCGCTAAAGAAACCCTTAGGCTGCCCCCTAATTATTTTCCTTACAATCTTGCGCTTGGCGCCTGAAGGTTCGGCAGAGGGTGCCGGATTGCTAGAGGGAGCTTCACCCTTGCGAAAGAGACCCTTGGCGTACCCTCCATCGGGTTTGCGTACTCCCCTAATGGTATAAGAGCGACTATCCTTAGCGGGAGACGATAGGGAAGGTAAACTGGAGGTAGAGGGCATCATGGCAGCACGTTTGCTAAGCCCGCTACTACTAGGAGTCTTCCTCTTGAGGCCTAAAGTGCCGGTAGTTGGTCGGGCAGCAGTACTCTTCTTCTTGGCACCGCCTTCGGGTGCACGGGAGCATGCCGTGGACTTCAAGCTTGATATGTTGCTGAAGTTATCGCTAGGGGGTGGTAGAAAGGCTAGTGGCTTCTCTACTATGGCACGAGCTTCATCTCTCACAAAGGAATTCTCTTGATAGGGTGCTATGTCTAGGTTGGCTATGGAACCAGGAGCTTGGATCAGTGAAAGGGCATAGCTAGACATGGTCAAGATTTGTAGGTGAGAAAGCTTAGCAACCTTTGCAAGAGGGGGAGGAGAATGGTTTGGTGTGAAGAGAGGAGAGGCCTTTGTGATGATTATATAGGTTCTACCAAGGTCTCTGTTGAGGAAACAAACTGATCGTAACCATGGACGCGATGCTAGAGCGATCAGAGTGAGGTACGAAAAAGATTGGCTCTGATTGAGCCAGCTAGGGGTGCAGGCCGGTCCCGGGGGTGCTCCGTCCCCTGGGTCCACCTGCCAGCCTCCGTCTTTTGCCCACGTGTCTTGCTGATTGAGTAGATATCTATCCCGGTTACAATCAAGTTTGATGCGCGGTGGATCAGTGTGATGGTGTATGTGATAAGGTGTGATATAATTTTAAAATAATGCTCAAGATTACACTATCATGCATTTATGAGAGAATATACCTATGATCAAGAAGATTTATGTAAACACAAGGAAAGAGCATAGGAATTTTTTTTAGATATATCATAAATGCAACACCAATGTTTTATAAAATAGCAAAATGTAAACGTAATAGATATGTTTGTTTTATTTGTTATATATATTTATTATTATTTTTTTATAAATTTTTAGTAAACTCTTTAAAAAATACTATATTTATTTCATCAATAAAATTAGGTTCGGGTTCAAGGAATACCTTGAGACGTTGACCATTTACCTTATGGATGTTTCCGTCATCGTCTTCTATCGTGATTGCTCCATGTGATGATACGTTGATGATAGTATAAGGTCCGTCCCATTTATTTCTGAGCTTATCTTTCCCGAACAATTTGACTCTTGAATTGAAGAGCAGAACTTTATCGCCTAATTTGAATTCTTTTTGCTGGATTCTTCGATCATGCCATCTCTTTGTTCTTTCTTTGTAGAGTTTGACACTATGATAGGCTTTTTCTCGCCATTCTTCCAGTTCTGCGACTTGTTTCTGCCTATGTTTACCAGCTGTCTTGAGATCCATATTCTAGGTTTTTATTGCCCAGTGAGCTCTATGTTCAAGCTCAACAGGCAAATGGCAACTTTTTCCATAGACCAGCTGATATGGTGACATCCCGATGGGGGTCTTGTAAGCTTTCCTATATGCCCAGAGTGCATCAGGTAGCTTATCTTTCCATCCCTTTTCCATCTCGTTCACCGTTTTTTGAAGGATGTTTTTGATTTGTTTGTTTGAGGTTTCGGCTTGTCCACTGGTTTGGGGATGATAAGGAGTAGCTACGTTGTGCTTGGCTCCCAGCTCTCACAGGAATGCTCTGAAAGTCTTGTCTATGAAGTGTGAGCCCCCGTCGCTTATCACCATCCTTGGTGTACCAAAGCGAGGGAAGATCACTTCATGAAACATCTTTCTTGCATGTTTTGCATCTGCTGCTCGGCAGGGTAGCGCTTCGACCCATTTTGATATGTAGTCTACTGTCACCAGGATGTCCTCACAGCCTCCCGACTTCTGGAATGGTCCCATGAAGTCAATGCCCCAGACATCAAAGACTTCAATTTGGAGGTTGAAATGAAGGGGGATAGCATTGCGGGAGCTGATGTTGCCATGCAGCTGACATTATCGACATCTCCGGATGAATTCTTTGGTGTCGTTATACATTGTTGGCCAATAGAATCCGCATTGCCAAATTTTGGCTTGTGTGCGAAAAACTCCATAATGGCCCCCGTATGGGGCTGCATGACACCTCTCAATGATGTGTGCACCCTCGGCAGTAGGCCAGCATCTTCTCAACAGTCCATCGGCACAAACCCGGTACAGGTAGGGTTCATCCCATAAGTGGCGTCTGCTTTCATATTCTAGCTTTTTTCTGGATTCGCCCGGGGGTACGTACCCTGAAACCATGTAATTTACGATGTTTGCATACCACAGGTTTGTGTCGATGACCATGAGGAGCATGTCGTCGCGTAAGAAGTCATTAATCTCTTGTTCCTGCATGTTAGTAACTTGCATACGCGAAAGATGGTCGGCAACAGTATTTTCTACTCCTTTCTTATCTTTTATTTCAATATCAAATTCTTGTAATAACAAGATCCAGCGGATCAAACGAGGTTTAGCATCTTTCTTGGTGAGCAGATATTTTAAAGCGACATGATCAGTATAAATAATTATCTTTGCTCCCCTCAAGTAAGATCTAAATTTATCGATAGCAAAAACTACTGCGAGGAGCTCCTTCTCGGTTGTGGCATAGTTAAGTTGAGGTCCTGTTAGAGTCTTGCTAGCGTAAGCGATCGCGTGATGCTTCTTGTCCTTGGTTTGGCCAAGGACTGCACCAACAGCATAGTCACTAGCATCACACATGATTTCGAGGGGTAGTGCCCAATCCGGAGGTTGGATGATGGGCGCCGAGATGAGTGCTTTCTTGATGGTTTCAAAAGCTTTCAAACACTCATCTGTGAATTTAAAAGGTACATCTTTTGCTAACAGGTTAGTCAAGGGTCTAGCGATCTTTGAAAAATCCTTGATGAAACGCCTGTAGAACCCAGCATGGCCTAGAAAGCTACGAATCCCTTTGATGTTCACAGGGGGAGGTAGTTGCTCAATAACTTCTATCTTTGCTTTATCTACCTCTATCCCCCTTTCGGACACTAAATGTCCGAGGACAATGCCTTCGTGGACCATGAAATGGCACTTTTCCCAGTTAAGCATCAGGTCCTTCTCTTGGCATCTTTGCAAAACTTTGTCTAAATTCTTGAGGCAATGATCAAAAGTTTTTCCATAGACTGAAAAATCGTCCATGAAAACTTCCATGATCTCCTCAATCATTTCTGAAAAGATGGACATCATGCAACGCTGGAACGAAGCGGGTGCATTACATAGCCCAAACGACATTCTTCTATACGCATACGTTCCATACGAACATGTAAAGGTTGTTTTGCTTTGATCGTCAGGATGGATGGGAATTTGGTGATAACCAGAATACCCATCAAGGAAGCAAAAGAAAGAATGTTTCGCCAATCGCTCCAACATCTCATCAATGAAGGGCAATGGGAAGTGATCCTTTCGTGTTGCCGCATTGAGTTTTCTGTAGTCAATGCACATCCTCCATCCTGTGACGGTACGTTGTGGAATGAGCTCGTTCTTAGTGTTCTCAACTACCGTCATTCCTCGTTTCTTGGGAACCACTTGGACGGGGCTAACCCAGTCACTGTGTGGTACGGGATAAATGATCCTGACGTGAAGAAGTTTGAGGACTTCCTTCCCGCATCGCATTATTGAGCCTACGGTGCGGTTCGCGTGATGGTGTGCTCGTAGGGTCAATAGGGATATGATGGGTACAGAGCGTTGGGCTAATCCCCTTGAGATCTTGCAAGGAATACCCAAAGACCGATCTATGTTTTTCTAAAACGGAATAAGTCTAGCCGTCTCCTCATCTGAAAGCTTATCACTAATGATGACGGGAGTACTTTTGTTGGCATTTAGAAAGACATAACATAGGCCTTCATGCAGGGTTTTTAGTTCAACGGGAGGTGGAGTCGGCACTTCCTCTTTAGGAAGGTCAAAGGTTTCTCCTACGTCACCCTCTTCTTCTACGAAGAAGTTGGCATCTTTTTTCTAAGGACGACTCGGGAGGTTCAAAAGATGAAACCAACATAACCTCCTCAGGCAGGATAGGACAAGAGAGAGGGTCTGCCATCGAGTTTTTAGCTCGATAAAAAGGTATGGAATAATCATTCCTCCCTAGCTTAACATTCAATTCCCCTATTCTTATTGTATTGGAGAGAAATTTCTCCAGGGGATGCCCGATTAGCACGCTAAAGTCTATGTCGTCAAAGATGTGAAAATCTAAAGTTAAGACAATGCCATCATGCTGAATTTTGACGTTGTGAACCAACCCTTGTCCTAGCTGACAAGTACGCGAGCTATTTCTCATGGACAAGGTTGTAGGAGCAAAATGCTTATCATTCAGATGAGCGCGTGCAAAGGTCGTGGACATCAGATTTGCTGGACATCAGATTTGCTCCTACCGTGGGGTTGTACAACATCTCCACCCAATCATCCTGTATTTTGCAACAGCTGGTTCGCGAAGGGGAGCGAATCTGAATTACTTTAGATGAAGACTCCCTTTCGTTTGTCCATTCGTCACTCATGATAGCTGTCAACTCCCTAATGGACTCTTTTAAAGAATCGAGGCAAGGTATTGGAGTGACAGGGACGTGGGTGCTTCTTTTGTACGCATACTTCGAGACATTTCCATAATCATCGAAGAATTAGTCGTTGAAGTATGGAAGATCTAAAGGTTGGAGACCTTCCTTCCGTCCTTCTGGTTCGGGTGAGGGTGTCTCTATAGGTAACGTTGGTTCGGCCTCGGCTGAAGAGACTTCCTCGTGACACAGCTCTGGTTCTACTAGGAGGGGTTCTAACGGAGGAGTGTTCTCTAGAATGCGATCTAAAAGAGCCTCTCCTTCAGCTGTGGTTTTGTGTGTGAACGACCCCCTGCGGCTATGTCAAGTTGTCAGGCAGATTCCTTGCTAAGCCCTAACCAAAAATGCTGCAAGAGCACATGGTTGGGAATAGACAAGTCTGGGCCAGATTTTGTTAAAATCATAAATCTTTCCCAAGCTGCACCTATGGATTCCTTCTCATGTTGTTGGAAGTTGAGAATCTCTTGTCATAGGGCAGCGATTCGGGATATAGGGAAGAATGCTACACAGAACTTGTTTCGCAATTCTTCCTAATCACCAGCTACCTTCCCTACGTTGAGGGCGTACCATTGTTTCGCTCTCTCATTAAGAGAGAAAGGAAACAATTTCCACCGCATTGTTTCATGTGACATGCTAGCAATGGTTAGGCATGCACAGAGCTGCTCAAACTCCCTTAGGTGGTGATATGGGTTTTCGTAATCTAATCCTGAGAAGGTTTGTGTGACAGAACCTCCTAAGCTATATGGCCCACATGCACCTGTCGTCGTCCCAAAGACCTCTGACAGCCGTGCAGGTGACCCGTATAACCTAAAAGGGTCTGCCGGGTTTACGAGTAAACCCGTTTCCTCCGAACAGGATCTTAATTGCGAAGAAATTGCAGAGTACAACATTTCATATAAATTTTACAACTCGGAGTACAAGAGCGGAAGACTTAAAATATTACATAGGATTACAAACCCGTGTTCTTAATTATACATTAAGTGCGATTATTACAAACAAAATATGAGTAGTGGCAGTAGGTAAGTAGCTTATACAACACTTATGTTACATAACATCCCTGCCCAGGGATCAAATACTCACTCACTATCACTATCTTCTTGGACCATTTCCTCGAACACTGTCATACAGCAAGGTCCAACACAGACCTTGGGTTGCTGATTGCCTGCAACATGGGGTTAACAAACCCTGAGTACGAGGGGTACTCCGCAAGACTTACCCGACTAAAAATTGGGAAGAAAACTCAGGAATGCAGGCTAAGGGGAATCAAGGAGAGGCTTTAGCAAGAATCAAAGAGTTTTGCAGAAAAGCTCTCTAAATCAGCTTAACATTTAATCTCAAGCTAGATTGTTTCATTCTGTTACCTCATCATCAATACCCTTTCCCATATTTACATAGTTCTGAACCACTCTTCGCTGTAAGTCAGTGGATCAAGTCTCCATTGACCGAGGAGCAACGACGATTCGAATCGATTAAGTACCCAGCTGGGGATCCCTATCCACACTGCATATGTAGCACTTAAGCTTGCATATGCCAACCCCGCCTACCACGGCTTTTCCAAAACTTGAACCGGTCCTGCGCCACCCGAGAGTACAGTACTCCTCTCCTCTCCAGGCACGCCGGCCACGAGGGTACACGCTACTCTCGCCATCTCTCCACTCCCAGTGCGTGGTTGTCGATTCAAGGAGAGGAGCGATCGGAGTCAGAGGCTTTCCGTAGTATGTGGTTAGTTGCAAAGTCTCGATCCATCAGGCCGACAACGAATGGTCCCTAATGGATTCCATTTCGTTTTCTTAATAGACAGTTAGAGACACTACATTGAGACTCCTTTCTCAATGCAAGTCTACTGCCCTGTCAAACAATTATAATAGTTCATAGTAGTATACCCAAAGCATACAAAATATCTTTTTCATCAAAGCTTAACTATTAAGCAAGGCTAAGCATTTTATAAATATTTTCCTTTAAATCAGATTTCAAGGATAATATATCAAGGCAGGTAAATGCAGCAAGTAGGTGACAATCAACTCCTATCAACCTAATGCAGCAATTTAACTCAAGGTGATAAAGATTTATAAAACACAAGGAGGGGCTAATGCACCGGGGCTTGCCTTGTTGTTCGGCGAGGGACGGGTCAGGATCAGAACTGCAAATGTCAAAACCACCGATAACTCCGGAAGGTTCGTCAGCGGCGACTTGTTCGACTTTCACTTCCTCGCCTTCGGTCACTATCCGTGATAATGATGCATGCTTAATGATAGTGCAAATATCATGATTAACAATAAACAAGCATTAAATTAATAACCTTGAGTACAACTTTCCTTCACGGTAAAGTTGTAACCAAAATCTCACCTACAGTGTTATTGTTGCATAATTAATTCATTAATTATTTTTAACAGTCATAGAAAGCCGCAACTAACACGACCTTCAATACTAAGAAAGGTGCTTAGGATCAATTGGGGTTTCTGATCCTAAGTCTTCACCCAATGCCAAAATAACACAAAAACCCTAGAGTGATTAACACCAATCATCATTTTAATTTAATTGATTAATTAAGAATAAATCATAAATAATAAAACTTTATCCAACTGAGCCAAGGATTTTTGTGGAGGTAGCTCGTTGGTCAAAATAGTTACCCAATGAATTTCATAATTTTTGGATTTATATTTTGAGCTACAAAAATCATAGAAGTGATATTTATTAATTAAAATATGCATTTTTACAGTCTATAGAAAGTGCTCAAAATACAAGTTTCATATTTTTCATAAATTCTTCATATCACAGAGAGGCTCCACAATTTATTTCAGAATTTTTGGAGCTATAAATTAATTCCTTCAAAATTAGCAAAATTGGTAACTATTCATTCCCTTTTAAAATTGAAAAGACCAATTACAGGGGTACTGGGCCGGCCCGATTGGGCCCAGCTTCTGGCCAGCTTGGCACAGCCCTGAAGCAGGCCGGCCTGCTATGGCCTGGCCAGGCCCAACCGGGGCCTCTCCCCTTCTTCCTCCCTCTGCTCGACTCGAGCAGAGTCAGAGCAGGGGCGCGCGCGGCGCTGGCCACGGTGGCCTACCGGCGGCAGCCAAGCCGGCGAGGATAAGGCCGCAAGAAACCTTCCCACCGACCTGCGCAACATCCTTTCCCTACCCCAGAGCCTAGCTCCGCGACCAGACAATCGGAACTCGGCCACCAGCAGCTATGGCGGACCGGCGGCGGTGACCCGGCGGCACTCTCGCGTTCCGGCCACGATGGACCGTTCCAGACCAAATCAACTACCCTAACAGCTTCCAGAAGCTCACCTAGCCTTGCTGGTCGCCTTGGTTGAACGGATAGGTGTCCGAAAAGATGAGCTTGACGACGACCGTGACTCCGGAGGCGTGCTCCGACGACCACGAGCTTGTTCCGATCTTCTTGAACTCCCAAAAAGTAAACCGACCATCGTATAAGCTTCACCGATCAATGAGAAAACAAGAACGTGCAAGGAAATGACTGCTAGCTCACCGAATCGGTCTAGCTCCAACGAACAGCTTGTGGCGGCGTTTTTGCCGGCTCCGAGGAAGATGACCGGACTTGCGAACCTCCCGAGATGGCAAGCAGCGAGGTTGGGTGCTAACGGTGCGCAAGAACACTACGGAGCTGGTGGCAAAACGAAAAGGGTGAAGAGGGATTGATGACCGCGAATTCGGCCGGCGACCGAGCTCGACGGCGGCGAACACGAACGGGAAAAGGAAAACGGCGAGCTCGGCTTCGGGCTTATAAGGACGATAAGGATGCTCAGGACGTTTGCCACGACACACGCTCGTGCCACGTCCCAGGGCGACGTGCCCACACACGCTGCATCGCCGAGGGCGGCGGCGGCTCGTCGGCAAGCAGCTGCGTGGCAGCGAGCCGATTGCCCTGTTCGAATCTTGATGCATATTTTGCAATTAACCCCCTCCCGAGACTATTCCCTAAATTACTTTTGTTTTTATATAACAATCCGAAAATATCCCAAAATAAGATATGTGGGAAATTAAATTCTGAACAACTTTTGTATTTTAAGTATTTTCAGATTTCAAATATTTTTGAAACTATAGAAAAGGGGGTAAATGGCCCTTTTTCAATTCAGTTTAAATTTCAAATTTTTATTGAATAAGTTCAAAATCTATGAACATCAAAGTTGTTCAACTCAGAGAGCTTTACAACTTTTGTTTAAAGATCTTCTTCATATTCCATATAATTTTTTAATTAAAGTTTTGAATTCAAATTTGAATATAGTAATTCGAGTTTAATTTGAATTTCCCAATGGAAACTTGAAAAACTTTAAATACCAAAGTTGCTCTATTTAAAAAGAGCTACAACTTTGCTTTTGGGACCAATGTCCAATTCTACTTAGTTTTGAAACTAGACTCTTAGTCCGATTTAGGGCTTTGAGAATTAAATTGCTAGTAAAAGCCACTCTATTGCCCTAAGCACAAGCCATAAGAGAAAAGTAAACTCATTCTCTGTTGATGCAGGTCAGGTTTGATAAAAATTCATACATATTGTACAATGCTCATGATGACATGCTCAATTTTAAATGTTCCGTAACACAGGAGTGTTACAGTTTGTTCCCGAACCATAGCTATAAAAGCTAGGCGGAGTTCGTAACTTGAAGCTGTGATTGGCTTCATGGATTGTGGAGGTTCAACGAACTCGCCCTTAGGAGCAGAAAGTTTGGAGATGGTGGGTTGCTCCATTGGATCAAAAGAGGTCAAAGAAGAGAAAGGTAAAAACAAAGGATACACGGGTGAAAAGTCCTTGTTTGGTTTTGGTAATTGAGTGACAACTTAGGTGGACTAATATGTGCTTAAGTGTTGATTACACAGGTGATTAGTCCACAGGTCCATGTGTGTGAGCATCTATGCCATGGAGGTGAAAATGGCTTGGAGATGATGCTTAGCTCACACATATGGTATGAAGGAGCTAAACGCATGAGACATGACATGGAGTCATGTGGCTAGGTGGAGAAGATCAAGACAAGGCTTCGCGTCGATGGACCGGTTGCAAGTGTGAAGGGCAAGTCGGGTGATGGCTTGGCGCCGATGGACCAACGCAACGGTGAAGAGCAAGCAAGTCAAGGATCGATGAACCAAAAGCCACGTGATGATATGAAGTGGATCATATCATTCATGAGGTGTTGGTGCATGTGTTGCATTGGCATCGATGGTGTCGGAGACGGTGATGAAGACGGTGATCGAAATGGAAAGCGCAAGGCAAAGGTATAACCTAGGGCATTTCCATTTCACCGGTCTAAGGTTGAGTAGAGAAGTGCTTGACCGGATTTAGGATAGATGGCCGTACTATCAAGAGGGGCAAACTTGTTTGCATATCGGTCATCTAGTGCCACTTGAGTGATCTAACTTGCATACGTTGTTAGGATCAAGTGGCGCGGTGAAGAGAGAGAAAAATCCTTTGGAAAATGTTTGTGAAAAGCTAACACACATGCACATGAGGTGTACTCTTGGTGGTGTTAGCACACTTGCAAAGGTGGTGAAGTTTGGAGTTGAGAGGAGCTCAAAAAGAGCATCGGACGCTGGCTTCGGTGAGTGTCGGACTATCGCGTTCAGTCCGACGGTAAACCCTAGCCTCTGTGCAGTTGAGTGCGAGCGTCGGACGCTGTCTGCAGTGACAGCATCGGACCATCCTCGTGCATCCGACGGTGTTTGGCCTGTGAGCGTCGGACGCTGAAGTCTGTGGGCGTCGGACTTTTGTCCGAGCGTTCGACGGTGCAGATCGTGCGAGAGCTGACACGTGGCGAGCACTGAGAGCGTCGGACTCTTGGGTTTAGTCCGACGGCGAGCGTCGGACGACCATCCGACGGTTATCAGCGCTCGGGGAGGTCTCTGGAAGCGTCGGACCATGGAGTTCGTTGGTCCGACGGTGTTCCGTCCGACGGTGAGCTGAAGCGCGGGAAGTTAGCCGTTGTGATCCAACGTTCGACTTCAAATGGCTAGTGACACGTGGCGGCCATCGGGAGCGTCGGACCGTGGACATTGGTCCGACGGTGGCGCGGCTGAGCGTCCGACGCTCAGTCCGACGGCCGGTTTGAGAGGGCAACGGCTCTATTCGCTTGAGAGCTATAAATCCAAGCACTTGGCGGCCTTGGCCGACCAGCTGAGCACCCTTGGGCCTGTGTGGCTTGTGTAGGTGTGCTTGGAAGCCCTCCCACTCACTCACTTGCTTAGTGCACATCCGATTGATTGATAGTGAGTGATTCTAGTGCGTTGCATTGTGAGATTGCATCAAGTGGCACTAGGTGATCGTGTTGCAAGCCGGTGGTGCTTGTTACTCTTGGAGGTTGCCACCTCCTAGACGGCTTGGTGGCTTGTGGCTCCGT
The DNA here is from genome assembly GCA_038502445.1 of Eremochloa ophiuroides. Taxonomy (NCBI): domain Eukaryota; kingdom Viridiplantae; phylum Streptophyta; class Magnoliopsida; order Poales; family Poaceae; genus Eremochloa; species Eremochloa ophiuroides. The sequence continues at coordinate 63,501,060 of JAHLJS010000006.1, forward strand.
GAAGCAAGCAAGAAGATTGTGCTTAGCTCCGGAGAAGCTTTGTGAGGGGTTGGAGCTCACCCCGCGGGAGATCGCATAAGAGCATCGCTAGTAGAGCGAGACGTGAAGAGCGACAAGTGGTCCGGCCGAGTCAAGTGCTAGAGCTTGTGGTAAGCACTCCACGTGGGAGAGTGTGACTTGCGGGTCACCACTAGCAAGAGGACCGGCGGCAACCTTGGAGCTTGTCTCAACGGAGGACGTAGCTTGTGGGGACAAGTGAACCTCCGGGAAATAAATCACCGTGTCAACATCTTCCCATCCTTCGCGGTGGTTTGCTCCCTTCTACATAAGTTATTTATTTTGTGCATTACTTTACTTATGTAGTTGTAGTTGCTCTTGTGAGACCAGTTAGCTTGTGTAGCTTGCCACTCACCTTCTTAGCTTGTGTAGCTTAGAAGTAGTTTCTTGTTTAGTTTGTATAACTAAACAAGTTGCGCTCCTTGATTAGGATTGTGTATCCTTGTCATTGAGCACGTAGTGAGCTTAGGTGCTTAGTGCATTTTTGCTTGCTAGTTGGTAGGAGCTCCCCGGTGCTTAAAGTACTAGTGCTTAGGTTTGTGTGACCTTGCATTAGAACGGTTTAGGGAAGCTCAAGTTAGCCTTGCACCTTTACTTCTTGGTAGGATCTTTTGTAAGGTGCTTAGAGTCTTAGTTAGAGGGGTGAATTGTTGTTAGAACCGAATAGGTTTTATTCCGCTGCGATTAGTTGTTAAAAAGGACTATTCACCCCCCCTCTAGTCCGCCATCTCGACCCTACAACGGGCAACTAGGTTCGGAGACTAAAAACGAAAATCGTTCTCCGACAACGGCGCCAGAAATGCTTGTTGGCGCTTCTTAGCGTCAGCAGAAAAGTCCGCAAGCGCACGGAAGTACCGTCGTAGCACTTCACCCAGAAGTATTCAGGGTATCGTATTTTCCCAAAGGAACGACTTATGTTAGAGGTCTGTTAGCTAGTTGGCCCTAGAAAAGATAGGAGGGTAACTTGGGTGGAGAGGATACACTTAGTCAGGAAACACTAAGTGAAGACGACTTTCCCACTACTTGCCTGCTTCGGGCCCACTGACGCACCTGGTCTGCCAAGCGATAGCAGTATCAGCGCTATTCCACGGCCGAACGTGGGGGATGCTGGTATGAGTGGACAGGGCTGTCAGCACCTGCCACCTACCCCTCTGCCCATGGGCGCGCGCAACAAACGAAGGTAGACTCCAACTTAGACACCGCATCTACGAAGGCGACTACTACTCTAGCGATGGTCACGAACTTTCGTCTTTATCAGGAATCCTCTTACTAGAGCACCCGTCTCAAGGACAAGCGACGATCCCACAAACAAGTAGCTTTATAAAAGTAGCTCATTGTTTACACCAAAATCTGGACTGAGTGCGGATAACCGATGCTGGATGTAGATAGCCGATTTTCGGGAACAGAGGCCAAGGCAGAGATAGTCGATTGGGTCCGGAATCGATTGTGGGCTGGAGGTGAAGACGGCGCGAATAGCCGATTTGATGACGTCAGCGTGGATCTTCGGCCAGGAAAACGATCACGTTCGGAGTCCATTGAGGAAAGGAAAGATTGGGCTCCAAGTTGCCTTTAATTTAGGAAAGTTTGTTAGTTTCCGTATTTATCTTGAGTTGTAATTCGAATAGGACTCTATCAAAGCCCTGAGTATAAATATAAGCCCCGGCCATTGTAATATCACACACACATCAATATAACACATCTTTCGGCTCCGGCCAAAACTTAGAAGTAGGAGTAACGTAGATCTCGGCGAATTCTTCAATCGGGCTAAGTGTCATCCGGTGGACGCATGCTTGCTTGTAAGTACCGTCATACCTCGCTATGCTTTGTCTCCTTAATGTCATTCGGTGGACATGGGAGCATCGTAGATCGGGGTTGATTCTTATTTGATGTAAGTTTAGCGTCATCCGGTGGACGTGGGTTTAGATCAAAAAGAGTTAGTTATCGATTCATGTTTGTTTTCTTGTTTAATTTATGTTTAACGTCATCCGGTGGACAAAGGCTTAGGTTAAGCTTGATTATGTGCATGAATTAGTTATCGGTTCTAACTAATTTGGCATCTTAATTAGATTCATTAAGTTATCAAGATGTTATTTGTCATTTATTGTTTATTTATTAATATAACATCTTTCTGCCCGATCAAGATTGCGTAGTATTGGCCTTAGATCCACATGAAAAATGTCATTTATGTCTCGTTCATGTTTATGCTTTGTTATGATATCGCTCGATTCGGCCAGTATTATCGTAATCTTACTCGTACGTGCTGTGGATGCTTGACAAGAGCCGATCTGAATGAACACAGAGCCGCCGGCCTTCTAGACCAACTCTGTATTCCTTCTAAATTTGCTTGTGATTATTTTGGGAATATATCTAAACTGGTGCAAAGCCGCAGACCTTCTAGACCAGCTTCGTATTAGTACTAGATTTATACTTGGAACTAATCACCGGCAAGTTTTCTGCTTCACGGACCCCGAATCAGCTAATTAGCCGATACGGTTGTGCTTTCTCGAAAAAAACCAATTAACCGCCGATTTCTGCCTGTTTGACGTTCAGACAACCTAAACTGAATGATTTGACCTGTTTACACCAATCGATTACGCTTTAATCTGTTACAACTATCTGCATAGATTTGTTTAATGTAGATTGTTCTATTTGATCACGCATATCAATCGATTATGTATCAGTTCAGTATCTGTTTCTATAACAAAACATGCATATATACCGGAATCGACTCTTTAGTCGATTTCCGATTAAATCGGCTCTCAGAGCCACATAGTTGGAACTACCTGGACACACCGGTTAGTTCCGCCCTATGATTACTGATTATTATCTTTTCCTTATCAATTGCAGGTCAAATTGACTGGCACGCCTGAGGGTTATCGGCACTCTCTGACCGGGTTTGAAGCTAGCTGGATCTTGGAAGCTCCGATGCTCTTAAGATCATATCCGGCTTCGCTGGTGTGTTAAGACGCAAGAACTGCATTCTGTGCCAACACTCAATGGATCAAAACTACAATGTATCACAAACCTCTTACTTCAAGCAGCAAGATGGTTGTAGAGGTACAAGTTGGATGTGAGAGCTGACAGGTCCGGCACTTCGTCTACCCGAGGGTAAAACTGCTTCGACCCCGCCTTCACTTCTCAAGCTTCTATCTCTCTCTCTCAAACCCTATACTAGCCTAGCTAGAAGCTAAACTAATGAAAAAATGTGGCACCACCCTCTTCTTCTCTATTGTATCAAGTTGTGTTGATGGAGGGAGTGGGGTCTCATTTTATAGCTTCATAGGATGGTTCCGGCGCAGCTAAGTTTGAAAGGAGGTGAAACCGTCTTTGGGATACCGCCTAGAGCACCGCCTCCGAAGACTGGGCCCGGGAGGCCCTACCAGGGGGGCGGCCACACCCGGGGGCGGTCAATCCCCTGACTGGGCCCGCTGGCCACCACCTTCGGGTGGTTGGTTGCTCCCTGGGCCTGGACCTCCCCCACGGTTACGGATGGATCCAGTTCAAGGTGGGCTTTCTCGTTTTTGCACCTTTTCTGAATATGCTTTCCGGTAGTACGCTTTCTTGTGAATTTTATGTATTTCCACGTGTCAGACCTGCAAGTTACATATGCGACAAAACTCGTGGAAAGGTTAGATAAAAGCCCTACCTTCTATTTATTTTTAGTATTAAAATGATGATAGAATTTAGTTACTAAGGACCGCCAACAGTAGTGCTGCGTCGGACCATTGCTCTGCGTCCGTCACCCTAACCCAGTACTGTTTCGTTGGAGAGCGTTGGACCATTCTCCTCAACCGTCCGACGATGGTGAGCAGTGGGAGTTGACACGTGGCGATCTGTAGAGCGTCGGACGCTTCTCTTTGGCCCGACTGCTGAGCGTCGGACTGAAGTCCGACGGTTCTTATCGCGGTGGAATCTCTTGAAACGTCGGACGACTGTGTTCGTTAGTCCGACGCCTCCTTCGAGCAGCGTCCGACAGTGCTCAGCGGCGAACCTCTGTTGCGTCGGACTCTGGACGTTGGTCCGGTGGTTGTAGCGTTCGACGGTTTGGAAACTGGCGCGAGCAGTAGCCGTTGGCGATCAGCGGCTGAGGTTAAATCCTAAGGGACTCGTGGCGAGAATCCGAGCATCGGACCGTGGCGATAGTCCGACGGGGTGCGTCTGATGCTTGCGTCCGACGCCCCAAAAAGCTGTTTAACGGCTGGATTTTGAGGGGTAACGGCTAAGAGTGCACTTGGAAGTATTTATACTCCCTCCCTGGTCGCTTGGTGGGACTCTTGTACATTTGATTCATTGCCTAACTCTTGTGAGCACTCTTTAGCCTCCCACTCACTCATTTGTTCATCTTTGATCATCTTTGTGAGTTGAGTGATCGTCAAGTGCATCATTGCTTGGTGAATTGCATTCTAGAGCACTTGAGAGCAAGCCAAGGCTGAGTTCTTGTTCTCTTGGGACATTGCCGTGTCCCTAGCGGCTTGGAGGCGATTCCTGGTGTGAGGTTGATTGGTGCTTGTTCAAGCCCACACCGAAGTGATTGGTTGTGAGCGGTTTTGTGGTTTCCCCCGGCAGAGTGCCAAAACCAACTCTAGTGGATTGCTCGTGGTTTATAGCCACTTCTCTTGTGTTGGTGAGCGGCTCCCGGTGAGGGATTGGCATGTGAAGCCTAGCTCGCAATCCACCAAGGAAGACCGGTGCCACAACGAGGAGTAACGTGACGGCGATCACGTAAACCTCGGTAAAAATCGGGTTTTCATTCTCCTCTCTACCTTCGAGTGGATGATTGTTTTTCTTTATGGTCATTGGTTATATTCTTGGTGATTGGCTCTACTCGGCGATTCGTCTTCACTTCATCAAGCCCTCGGTATAATTTTCCTCAATCACTCTTCCTTGTGCTTACTATTTGTCTAGGTGCCATCTCCTTAGGTTCGGAGGAGTTGATTTCTTGCTGGTTGAGTGCATATTCTTGTGAAGTAGCACATTGTGCTAGGTGGCTTGCATAGGGTAGTTTAGAGCTAGTGCTTTGCAATAGCCTTGTTATATTCTAACTTGTGGTCTAGTGCTTTGTAGAAATTTTAATAGGCTATTCACCCCCCCCTCTAGCCTATTCGGTCCTTTTCAGGTGGCGGCGGCCTAGGACAGCGGACGGCTGGGAAAGGCGGCGGCCAGGGAGGGCAGCGGACGGGTGGGAGACAGGTAGGGAGAGGCCCGGTCTCTTGATACCATGTAGAATTATGGCAAACACCTCATGCCCCTTGGGTTGGGTGGCTTTGATATATATATATAGTCAACAATGCCTTGAGTTATAAGTAAGCTATATACAGATAACCCCCTAAATATAGGCATATCTAACAATGACACATGGTCATATATATGGGAAAGTCAGACTTTTTCATGCTCCAAAGCATATAAGCAACTCTCTGGTTCAGCAGTTGTTCATTTGGTGTTTAGATGGATGTGGGAAACGTGCTGTCAGCACAAGCACAAGCACAAAGTCTTTTTTTGGGTTACTAGCCCAGGATAGGCTAAGCACAAGAAATTTAGTCAGAAGACCAAATATGAATTTGCAGTCTTACAATTGTGTCCTGTGTGATGAGGATGTTGAAGAGACGGTGGATCATTTATTCTTACATTGTGATTTGGCAAAGGATTGTTGGAAATGCAATTGAATTGGTAATTCCACAAAACCAAGGACTCTGCCAGGCTTAATGTTCCTTTTTTCATGGAAATCATCATGATCATGTGTTGGAGCATTTGGACCTTAAGAAATAACCTTATCTTCAGAGGACAAGAGGCTTTGGTACAGCAGTGCAAAGCCATTTTTAGTAAGGTGTTTGGCTTTACTTATCCTTCGAGCAAAGGAAAAAAAAAAAAAAAACTCCCAAGGATTGGCTTCTGGTTGCAGCAAGTTGTTTAGTTTACCTTGTTTACTCCCTGTTTTTTCTGCTGTTTTTTATTTCTTGTACAGACTGTTTTTTCCTTTAAATAAATCTCAGTAAGGGTGCAAACCCCTCCTGTTCTCTAAAAAACCCATTGTCAGCCAATTGAACTTTCCTTTCTGTCTGCATGCAAAAGAAGGTTTTTTTTTTAATAAAAACTATAGATTGTATTCTGAATTTTCTTATGGTTTCAATTGTCCTCCCTTCTAACTTTTGCTATAAATGTTACTATATTTTCAAAATTGGTTACATTTAGGGGCCGATCCTTTTATTTAGAGGAATTGAAATCTAGTTAACAACTTAAGCTATTTCACTTGGAACGTGACATTCCACTACTCTCCAAAGTTCACATATTAACCTACCTGAAATTCATAGGACGGGAGATGAAATTTGATTCTATAGATCATCGTGCTATGTTTCTACTTTACAATTTGTAGCACACTCTTCAACTTGCTCCCACATGGTAAAATACAGCACTTAAGTATCTCTTTTGTATAACCAACAATAATATACCAATATAATTTATATATAATCATATTAAATTAATTAATATGTATGTAAATTATGATTCTTAAAATGAATTCAATTATAAGGATCTAAACGGGACCTTGGAGAAATTCAACTTAGGTAAAAATCAGACCTTTTACTGTCGAATCGAAATGGACAGAGCAGAGTCACGCAATCGAATATCGGAAGGTAACACTGCAGTTTTGAATCGAAACTGGTGCTTTCCCCCAAACAATCCTTTTATAAGTGGCTAACGCACAGGTCCATCACTGTAGTCCGTAGGGATGATGAACGCCTATTTGGACTGCCTCCTCGCAAATAACGAACAGTGTGGCCCCACTGACATTGTAAACCTGTGCGTACTGCCCTTTCGCTGGCATCTCCTCGCGAAATTTGCAAATCCCGCATCAGCTGCCCGGCCGGCCGGACTCAAACCTGTCCAGCTCTCCCGCAAATCCAAGTGGAAACGATCCGATGAAATGGCAACAGATACCATCTACCAGCGCCAAATCGATCAGGATGAGCAACAGGACTACTGATTTGGGAAAATAAATCATAATCCTATGAGTTGTTAGGTTGCTCAGCCAGCTCGAGTGCATCGCTCAAGCACGCGCTGTGCTTTGCAGAATGCAGACCCAGTACCGATGCCGCCTGCCGCCTGCACTCCCGGGCACACACTTTTCAGCCTGCTTGCTGTATATATTGCCCGATCGATCGCCCAACAACGCCACAACCCACGACAAGAACCCAAGAGTAAAGGGCAAATCGGGGCACATCGTTCCATACATTGTTAAGAAGTAACGTCCTGATGGTGATGGCTTCAGCTGCTCGGTCCCTTGTGCTCCGCGCGCTGCTGGTGGCGGCGGCCATCGCCGGCGCCCTCTCGGACCCGACGCCGCTCCAGGACATCTGCGTGGCGGACCTGCAGGCCCCGACGCCGGTGGACGGGTTCGCGTGCAAGCCGCAGTCGGCCGTGGTGGACGACGACTTCTTCTCCCGCGCCATCGCGTCCGCGGCCAGCACCAACAACCCGTTCGGCGTCAACTCCACGCGCGCCACCGCGACCACGTTCCCGGGCCTCAACACGCTGGGCGTCGCCATCACGCGCGTCGACCTCGCCCCCGGCGGGCTCAACCCGCCGCACTCGCACCCGCGCGCCTCGGAGCTCGTCATGGTGCTCAAGGGCGAGGTCATGGTCGGCTTCACCACGTCGACCAACCGCCTCTTCTCCAAGGTGGTCAGGGAGAACGAGCTCTTCATCGTGCCCCGCGGCCTGCAGCACTTCCAGCTCAACACCGGCGCCGGCGACGCCCTGTTCGTCGCCATGTTCGACAGCCAGTCGCCTGGCGTGGTCACGCCCACGTTCGCCATGTTCTCGACTAAGCCTGCCATGCCGATGGAGGTGCTCACCAAGACGTTCCTTATGGGCGAGGACGAGGTCAGCTCCATGAAGTCCAAGTTCGCTGGCTTCTGACATGCGTTATATATACTGTCTAGCAGCAGTTTAATTGGCTGCATGTTTACCCGATTCAGTCACATCAGTGCGTGTATTTATTCATTTTTTACATGTTGATTCTCTGTTTCTGAACCTTTATGTGAGGATTAAGTTTGTGTTCCGCAAATGTGTAAACAGAATGTTAATCCTGTTTCACCCGTTATTACAGTGTGAATAATACCTGCATTTTGACCAAAACCTCCTACGGTCCTACCAATTGAGCACCGCAAGAAACCCACGTTTTTTTTTTCGAAATATCCGGTTTCCGGCTTTCATTGAACTAGGAGGAGGAGAAAAAATATTTAATAAACACACGTTTTCATGTGCCACAAGCCAAGAACATCATATAGCATACAAATTTATTATCTTTACACTCTCTTAATGTATCTTCTATTCAAAATTTTCGCTTTATATTTATTAAAAATTATATTTTAGGTCATGGAATTCCATCGTTATTTTTTCCCGAAGTGAGTGAACTTATATTAAATCTTGTTACAATACATCTTCAAATTACACATGAAAAAAATATTCCAGATACAAGTTGGCCCCAATGATGTCGGTGCTTTTTACCGGCAAATATTTGGTTCTTAGAGGAACTTGCTTGATACGAAGAGCAACAAAACAGTCGCGACTCGAGGTGTATACCGATTTTGGCCCTCTAGAAGTGAGTAAAAACCTTACATCCAGCTACTACTTGTTTATATTATGATCTTGTCAGGATGGTGAGAGATAGTGATTATAAGATGACTATGCCTATGAAAGTTTCGATGATTACAATAGAAGATAGTGGCCTACTATGGCAAACTGCCAGAATTATCATGGCCCACGTGATTTTCGACTGCTATACATGGGAATCAGGCAACTCCGGAAATCCTATCGGGTATCCTCGGGAATCCCAAATTATCTACGTTTCTCCGATCAGAATCTTAGTTACAGATAACATCGCATTATTACAATAGCAAATATATTACATTAGAATTAAAAGTGCGGAAGTCTTACAAACCATAATTTACAAATAATATTTAAATTTATTACAAACCACATATGCCTTACGAGAGAGAGAGAGAGAGAGTGTGTGTGTCTATTATATATAGAGAAATAATGTGGCATATGTTATAGTATTCTAATAAGGGAGTTATTATTAATTGTCTTACGAAGCTTGTTTTTCTTTTTTTTTTATATCCAGTTTTAGCTATGATCTGTTGTTCTAACAGCAACTTCAAAAAGACACTATCTTTTACAATTGCTGGAAATATATATTTTTGTGAAAAAATAACTTCCAACAACTTCTTTAATTGGTAATCCAAAATAATTCATCATTTATTTCAGTTTTCTCATTAGCCCAATATAGAAAGCGAGATTGTGTGCAGAAGATATGAAGAGTTATTGGATATTTTGGTTTTCTCATTAGCCCAATATAGAAAGCGAGATTGTGCGCACAAGATATGAAGAGTTATTGGATAATTAAAAGATATATAAAAATATTTATTTTATTCAAAGAGCTCTCCAAATAAATAACAATTTAGAGAAATTAGAGAGAAACCAATCTGAAACGAACTGGTTCTGTTTTTTTAGTTGCCGGGTACTATATTTCTAGAAAAAAAGGTGTGTGTGTGTGTGTGTGTGTGTGTGTGTGTGTGTGTGTGTGTGTGTGTGTGTGTGTGTCTATATATACACTTGGTAGGGTTCTCCACTGGGGGGAAAAGAAAAGGCGGCGCGCGCCCTCCGAGTACTCGTTTACGCGCACATGCACATGGCTGCGCTCCCGCTAGGCGCGTCGTGGTTTCCTCCCTCGGGCGTCGCCGCTGCGCTGCATAGCGCGCGGCCGGCTAGCGGGGTCACGCACATCCATCCGCTGCGCCGGCGTGGCCCCTCGCCACTGCCGATGAGGATTCAAGCCCGCCCGCGGGCGCCCTACTTGCGCTTCCCGAAGGCTGCCGACGGTGATCATCGAGGGCTGGAGCCCCAGCCGAGGACGGAACGAGGTGACGACGTACCCGACGCGGTAAGCCCTAGAACTCGATCTTTGCTTTGCAACAAAGCACCTCCTCATTATACGGTATACGCTCCTTACTTCAGGCTGCAAGCACGGAAATTCCTTTTGTCGACTTGCAATTGATCCCTTCGTACCCATATGACCTCCCCGACAACCAGGAGCTACGCAAGTTCCGTAAGGCGTTTTGTGCTGCATGGCTCCGGGTAGGTCCTGTTCCCAGAGAGATCTCCGTCGTTCAATAGTAGCATCTCAACAAATATATGGTGATCAATAGTAGTACTCCATCCGTTCCTTAGTTACTTCGGATTTAGATTTGTTCTACATCGAACTATTTATATGTATATAAAGTTCTAAAGAAATCAATTTCTGTGAATTAACCATAAAATATGTGTTGATAGGGTATTTAAATTGTAGTTCTAGATGTTAAAACTTGAGAAAAATTAAGGTATTGCCTGAATCCATGGCACCTGTGATAGCAAGTAACAAAGATCAGTCATTTGGTTTTAAAATTCTGTGGTTGCCGATGTAATCAGGTCAGTGGAACGAAAGCGATTCTGTGGTTTTAAAAATATGAATATAAGTCAGTTTTTTTAATACCAATCATATCACTTTTGTGTAAGTATGTGTTACTAACTATTAGAATAATGGTTTGTCAAAATCTTGACCTAACAAAATAAAATAAACCTTAATTGTAAATAATTGTTTTGAGCAAACCGACACTAGCTTACTTTTATTGACATAGTAGAAAATACAAGCAAGTAGTCCTGAGAGGCTACCTAAAGGAACATAAAAGCGCATGTAGATTGGTCTTGAGAGGTTACTTTCACAAACTCATAATTTGTTAGGTTCTATAAATATATTTTAATAGAAAATAGCCATTGGAGATATATCAAAGGCCATGCCGTGCAAAGACAAACACGGGAGAGCGCATGGAAGGGAATGCCTCATTTTATAAGAGTCTGTTTGGATTCAATGAACCAATACTAGTTAGCTAAAGTTTAGCTCTCGAGGATCCAAACAGGTCGCTTAAGAGCATCTCCAAAAGGCTAGCCAAAAGGATTATCTGAATTTGGTTATTTTTCCGTTTTCTAAAATGAATCTTTTCAAAAGAAAAAAAGACTACCCCAATAGATTATCTAAATTGAGACTATATTTAGACTTGCCACGTAATCTGACTTTTGTCTTCGGATCCATCCTGATCCTGTCCGCTTTGCTCTTTTATCGGATCATCACGTAGACTCTTGAATTGAGTATAACCTTCTGCTTTTTACTGATTGTCTTCTGGCTTTCCATCTCTGCTTGTGACTATCTGCCCACTTAGCTTTGCCTTTCCATAATTTCCAGCAATGCATGTATGGAAATTTCCCATGCTACTTATCTTTTTTTAATAAACAAGTTGAATGCATCTTCTTGCTACATAGTGGACAAAGATGAATGTGCGAGATGCATCAAAATCATATATAATTGGAAAAAGGGAAAGGTGTGTCATCAAACCTTGTCATTGATAGTCACTCGACTTCGATTTCTGTTCTCAATCTCGGAAACACAACCAGCAAAGAGGTTCACACATCGTGCTGTATACTAGACCAATGGGCAACGGTTCATCAGAGAGCCTTGCGTGCGATCATAGGAGAATTCCTTGTGGGCATGGAAATATGCATGTACCTGTTTCCCAGTCGTACGTGATTGGTCCAGATCCAAACTCACGTTTAGCCATGCTTTCACAAGTTGTTCATCCTTTTCAATTGTGATTTTTTTTATCTTTTCTGGTCTCCTTTCCCTACTGCTTGAACCTCTTCTTGTGCTACTACTTCCTGAGCAGGAGTTCGATTTTCAAACTGCCAAATCCTATTGTAATCAGGTCAGTGAAAGACCCACCTGAATCCATGGCACCTGTGATAGCAAGTAACAAAGATCAATCGTTTGGTTTTAAAATTCTGTGATTGCCGATGTAATTAGACCAGGGGAAAGTGATTCATAAAAATTTAGTACAACTGATGGAGAATAATCAGCAGGTTACATCTAATCCTACACATGCCTAAAGTAATTGACTGGACAAGCAGGCACTGCAGTCCGTCCAGCAATGCGCCTAGATGCGTGCAGACATGGGACAGCAATAACTTGCTCTTATAGTTACGACAGTAATGGTGTGCTTCTGAATGTCATGTTCTGCTAAGATCTACCATACACTGAAGAAGAATGAGCAAAACTTGGATAATTTTGTGACAAGAAAACCAAATCCCACTGCCCAGCTGAAGGCTTTCAGTCAACTCAAATATATCCTGAGATCAATAAGCTAGTAAACCTTTAGGGCATTTTTTGAAACAAAAAATGATGTTAATGGAGGCCTCACAGATAATAACAGTTAAATGACTGAATTAATTTTCAAGAACTTGCATATTGCAATGATGAACTTAAATTAAATGACAGGCTACCAGCACAAGCACAATGTCAAATCACATACATCGAAGCATGGGATAAGTGTTTGATTCGAAAGCAACAGCACAATGAACATATGAATTTATAAGAATCAGTATATTGCCGATTTCCTAACTACACACGACTAACAAGTAGCCCTGACTTGGTGATTGTCCATTTTCAGCAAACTGGAAGAGAAATAAAATTCTGTAACATCTCTGGCCGTAGTATGCACACTGAATTAAAATGGAATTTCCTAGCATGACTCATTCAACAATATTTCTAAGTACAGTTCATAGTTGAAGATAGCTTATATCCTTTTTCAAGTCTATGTCCCAGTTCTGTGACCTGCTTGCTTGGTTTATATCTGAAGCACGGTTACCTGCTCCAATAATTAAAAACAGCAAAATGGCAACACCTGCGAAGGGGAAGAGTCTGGGAAGGGGAACTGCGGCGGCTGTCCACTTGTGGAGGAACCACCCGACGGCGCATCAATTCGACTCTCCTCCGCTTTGCATCGAATCCAAATCCACCAAGTCCCCTTGGAGATGATTTTTTTCCTCATATTAGATATATTTGGCTTTACAAAATGATATGACTAGTCTCTTGGAGATGCTCTAACAATTAGTCAAAGCTCCAACTAATTGTTAGTTCACCAGTTCACACAACTCAACTATTTAGTATGATAACTAGTTCTAGTGTATAGCAGTAGTTACTCCTTGATCCAAACATGATTGAACTAATCACTAGTCAGCTAGCTATACTAGTCAGCTAATGACTAATTCAAATTCATCTAAATAGGTCATAAGATCTGTCGCCAATTATCCAAAGGCAACGATACGAGAATTACAATTTCTATTGGAATCTCACCTGTAATCTTTTCGAGAGCTCCAGTTACCCGATGTACATTAATAATTTTTCTTACGAAGATAAATATGTATTAATAATTAAAATGGGGAGGCGGGGAAAACAAGTTAAGCACAGAAAATAAGACGGAGATAGTCTGCTACATAGGAGTACTCATTCAGCAATAGATTGGAGAATGTGTCTTGGTATCATTATCGACTTCTTTGTATTGTTTGATATAATCATGTTGATTCTCCCTAATGTGTAATTTTTGTTTTTCACAAGCGCGAAGCCCCTGATATGTTCCGTATCTAGAAGGACGAAATTTTAAACTACATGAGGATCTCTTCCCGTCCCCCTGCTCAGGTCAATTTTGTTCCAGTTATGTCAGCAACCTGTTTGCCTTTCTAACTGATTTACTTCTATTTTAAAATGGCTTTTATATTTTATATAGTTTGATGAATTTATGACAAAGGTAATATATGTAGTGAACGAACATACATACTGAACAACCATGTCTCAACGGTAGATCACTATCATCGAATCAGTAAAGTACATTTTCCAATCTCTTGATTTTCAATCCTATACTACAACACCGGGTAATAAACACCCCTCTAACTACTGAACAAATTTGGCCGCCTAACTAGTTTTAAAGATGGTTTTAGTTGTTTGATTTTTTTAAATTAATAATTAACTAGGTAGCATGCCCGTGTGTTGCTACGGGATAGATATACTTTTGTACTAAAATATACATATCGCATGATAGGATAACAATATTGTAAAATTAAATATCCACTTTAAATTGGTATTTATTCAAAAAGTAAAGTTCGTGAAATTAACAGTCACGGAGAGCACCAGGGCTCCCGTGCTAGGGGTTTGCCCGCACCAGGGCTCCTGTGCTGATGCGACGCAGCGTCGCGCTGTCAGAGCCGAGAAGAAGGAGGGGTGGAGCGCGTGGTGCTGGCGGAGGGCGCCGTGAATCAGAGCCGGCGATGGCGGAGCAGCAGTTTCGTGGCGCCGGTGGTGGAACTCGATCTATTGCAGGCTCTAACCTACCTAGGCAACTCACGGCATCGACTCCCCGTCTTGCTTGGGCTCTGCGGCGTGCGGCGATAACGGCAACTGAAAGCGCGCGACTGCGAGGACCATGCCGGGCCATGGCGGGTAAGGGCAACGACGGTGGTGGCGCGGATGGTGGCCGCATGTGGGGCGATGAGTTGCCACATGCCTGCATTAGTGGGGAGAGTGGAGAGGCAGTGGGATAAGGCAAGGTACGGCGCCGGCATGGTTTCCGGCGCGACTGTCCCGTGCTCGGGTACTGCCGGCATCAGGAGGAGGGCATCTCGGTGGCGCCGTGGGCAGGGCGTGGCGTCAGATGGAACAAGGCGCCGGGGAGAGGAATCGAGGCCGGTGACCACCCGTGATTGGAGGCAGGATCGTCGCACAGGGAGGAAAGTGAGGTTGGGAAGTCGTCGTGCGATGGTGGCCTGGCCGCCCTGCGACCGCGACCACGAGCTCGACGTGGACGGAGCACTGGCGCCGATGAGTGATCGCGAGTGCGATGGGGCCACGAGCTCGAGCGGGATCGGAGCGGGGCCTGGCGAGCGCGAAGACAAGGGGAAGATCGCAGCGGTGGTGCGGAGAAAGGAGAGGTGCCGCATGATTGGCGGCTTCGTGTTTGGGCGCGGGGAACCGTGATTGAAGGATCGCAGGGCTTTCCTTTCGCGGCATCGGTTTGCAGGATGGCGCAGGTGGAAGGCAGGACGGCAGGACCAAAACAAAAGTCACACCAAATTCCATTCTCCTCTTTGGTCTTATTAGTTGTAGAGATTCATTTTAGGTCAGAAAAATATGAAACTACTTCCAATTTTATTCTATAACGTCACCTATATGTTGTTGTTCTATTATTTCAATTTTATTTGTTTTCAATACATAATGAGCATAATTACAACCAACAAGGAAATGGGAATAAAAATAGACCAAATCTAAATAATGATATATATCATAAACACAGGTTCTAAATATTTTTAGAAAAACATTGGTATTAATTTCCTGTTTTCTTTGAAATAAAATAATTATGAATTTTAGAGATCAAACTATATTTTATTCTATTTTCGAACATAGAAAACCACCTATATCCTGTCTCGTTTTGATAATTGAAAGATGCAGGTTAATAGATTTCGTATGTGCAAGTTCGAGATTGAAAAATGTATCTTACCCTACTTCAAAATATTGGAAGAGAAGTTAAGATATTATAGGATGATATAGGATACTCTTGTGGATCCCTATAGTAGTATACATTCGCTCTTTTTAACATGTGCATCTTTTTTAGAAAATGGTAGGGAACTTTCCGCCTTTGTGTGTCCGCACACAGTGTCTATACTATTGCATACTTTTAGTAACATTGCATGATGGACCAAGGGAACAGGACAGACATTGATATAGTCTACTATTAAATTTTCATCCGTGAGAGATAAACAACTCCGCCGTCTCTAATTTTCTGATTGTTAACCGAAGACTCCTTTTTCCATCATCAAGCTAAGCAATGTCCAAAACATCCAGTATGCTCCCTCTAAAAATAGCCTGTATAAAAGATGCATAATTACAATTTTCAAAGATTAGATCATTACAACACCTCCAAATTGCCCAACACAATGCGGCTACCCCAACCAGAATATATTTATTATCTTTTAAAATAAAATTGATAGCCAACTCCTTGGAGGGGTTAACCCAGTAGCTAAGGTTGCATGATGACAACCAAATAAAAGATATTAAATGGATTCGTTACAGCTATAGAATTATAGAAATAACACAAAATTGATATACAACTCCCTAACATGTGGGACACAGCTGGGAGGGTTAACCCAGTAGCTGTAGGGTTGGCATGATTAAAATCAAATAAAATATATTTAATGGGTTGATTACAGTGTCATTCCAATATAGTTAGGTTGCCCATTGTTAAAATTATCCCCTACCGGATATACTAAAAGAAAATCTTAATTTTTAAAGGAATTTTTAACCTCCAACTCAATTTATTATACAAGGGCATATTGTGATTTATCATGTATAAGAAGATACATATAAGCTGACCAGTGGTAAACAGCTGAATTGACCATTATGTCTTTCCATTCATGTGCACTTGTGTTAGTTCCAACAACCTAAAGTTTTGAACGTGAATAAGGAGGTGCTGACCCTATTTGTATGTGCAGAAGCACAAGAGGCTCTCGATTTAGCTTCAATGGTCATGGTATGTCGCAGTAACTATGTGTTCTTTGTCTCTTAATTCTGCATTCTTCATCTTTAGCTAGCAGTTGTCTTTAACTTACCATTTTACCCTGTGTTACAACAATCCCCGACCCAGGATCTTAGGTATATTGAGAGTTTAGACCATGGTACGATTCAATTATTTGACCAACATACAACAAACCAGGTAATTAATTTCCTCTTTCAAGTTTTTTGTGCTTTTAATAAAATAAATGGCACAGTGAACCTATATTAATCTGAATTTGTAATGATCTAAACTACAGGTGATTAGAATGTGCACGTCTATCTTTTGTCACGTCGCCAAGGCCGCATACCTTGGGAGAATCGAGAGGGACACAGTTCTCTCGTTTCTTGATGCTCTAATAGGCTTGGGGGTATTTTGTGATACCCTGTTTCAGCAGATAGTGTTTAAGCTCAAAGATGGTCCTCTAAAAAACAGTATTAGTTACACGATGGGTACACATTCAAGTAACTTTCGCGAGAAGATGAAGAGATTGAAGGAACAATTTATAAAGTCAACGAACGCAACGAGAATCGAACTCATGGTAATTCGGTTTGCTATCATACCATACACTAATGTGTTCATCTGTTTTACTTACAATGGAATATATAATTCACATCTGTTCTGCATATCCTCGAAAACACAAAACAGGTAGTGATGGACACGCTCTCTCCTGGAATGAAGCTTGCACAATCATATATTCTCCAGATGATCCCACACTGGTCCCTCTTTGCCTAGGTTCGTTAACCATTTTTCTGCCGCACGATTGCTCTTCAATATTATTTGAGTTCGTGTATATGCGCTTTGTAATGATTTATTTATTGACTGCCCATCGCGGTATCTGTTCTTGTAGCACAAGAGTTTGGTCATCGGAACTTCGAAAGTTTGATGGAAGTAAAGCATAAGAGGGTTTTTGGTAGAACCACTGAACATCCTACCGTGTGGTTCCGGTTACTCCAGCAGATATTAGAACAAATTCCCTTTATCCCTTGCACATCTAGCATTTTGGTGAAGAGGTGGATATTAGTGCAAAATTATTTATATATCCTTGATGTAATTATTTTGCATCTACGTTGTTTATTTATTTTGGGATAAATTTTGAACTTTAGAAGTGTACTGTTATCGAACTTTGCATGCCACCAGTTTCATGTGTTCAACTTCGACGCTTCGATATTCGAGACTTTGTAAGACATCTATAAACCTGCATGACATGTCGGCCTGTTTTTCAGTTATTAGAAGGTCTATCTGCTCCAGTCATTTGTGTAAATTGAACATTCAATTTGATTTTGTCGTGCGGTCGCCAGAACGAGAAGACTAGAGGAGGTAGATAGGTAGCACCAAAATGCACAGCAGAAAGCGAGCCAATAGGATTGGAGGCAAGGAAAACGGAGCCTTCGGGATCTGAAAATTAGTTTTGGACCAGAGGAAGATTTAATAAACCATAATAAATATTTGATAAACTATAATTTTAGCTATGATTTTAGATACTATTGGTTTGCTACCAAAACTCTCTAAAACATACCGTGCTAAAGATTCGACAAAAGCATGATAAAGATTTGATAAGCTATGATTTTAGCTATAATTTAAGCTATTATTTGGTTTGCTAAGAAAATTTACTATTTCTTGGTAAATCTATGGTAAATTTTTTGCCAACTTTTGTTTAGCTATTATTTGATTTGCTGTCAAAATTTACTTATCTTCATCTCCTGTGACGCTGGCGGAAAACGGGCCATCATCAATGCGCTTGAGAACATCGGAAGCATGACGGCGTCACTACCGGAATCCGGCTCTTTGCCGAGTGTTATTTTTCGGGCACTCGGCAAAGAGCCTATTTGCTGAGTGTTTTTTTACACTCGGCAAAGACAGTTTTCAAAACACATTTTGAAGCAGTAAATTAATTCAAATGAAAAAGTTTTCAACTACAAAGTTGTTTAACCTATCAAGATGTACAATGTTTATTTTGGTCATTCCTTCATATGATAAAGTGGAAGTAAATTTATTCATAAATCTTAGATGTCTCTCATAGTTTATGAAACTACGAGGGAGATGTATAAAACTTGTGAATAATATTAGAACCACCGTCTCGGGTGAACAAATGACCATACAACTAAAATAAACTTTGTAGATCTTAAAAAGTTATGAAACTTTGTAATTGACAACTTTTTTATTTGAAATCATTTTATCATCGAAAAGACCATTTGAATTTGTCAAATTTAAAATTCAAATTTTGTAAACGACCTCAGATGAAGAAACGGCCAAAATAAAAGTTGTAGATATCTAAAAGTTATGAAACTTTGTAGTTGACAACTTTTTCATTTAAAATCATCTTTATATCGAAAAGTCCATTTGAATTTTTTAAATGACCTCGAATGGAGAAACTGTAAAAACAAAAGTTGTAGATCTCAAAAAGTTATGAAACTTTGTAGTTGGCAATTTTTTCATTTGAAATCATCTTGTTATCAAAAAGTCTGTTCGAATTTGTTAAATTTAAAATTCAAATTTTGTAAACGACCTCGGATGGAGAAACTATCAAAATAAAAGTTGTAGATCTCAAAAAGTTATTCCACTTTGTAGTTAACAACCTTTTGATTTGGAATCGTTTAGGGCCTCAAACAAGCAATATTCACTCAGTTTGATATAATATGTATAGAATCGAAATGAAATATAGACACAAGTGTAGTGTAGTGGTAGAGCATGTTGGGTGTGAAGGGGAGGTCTCCGGTTTGAATCCCAGTGGCTGCAAATGTTGATTTTGTGTGAAAAATGCCGCTAAAAATACCAAGAGCATGTGCGCTGACCAGTGGGCCCCTTCCCTGGTGAAAATTTTTTGCTGTTTTTTTCGACGTTTTTTCGATTTATTCTTTGCCAAGTGTTTTTTAGCACTCGGCAAAGCTTTGCTGAGTGTCCGAAAAAAAGCACTCGGCAAACGACCATTTGCCGACTTCTTTTTTATCGAGTGTCCTTTACCGAGTGCGATACTCAGCAAATCCTTTGTCGAGTGAAAAGAAACTCTGCTGAGTGCCTGGGGCACTCGGCAAAGCACTGGAGTCGGGTAGTGCCTTGAGGAGCCATGCCATTCATATAACCGCTGCCAGCTGCCCCAGCTCTACCAACGCTTCGGTCTCGACTCTCGAAGAAAATATATGAAACAAAAATGATGTTGAGAGAGAAAAAGCAAATAGAAAAAGCAAATAACCACTGCTATGGTTGTATGGAATTAAAGCAAAGAACCACAACAAATGTACGTCCTTGACACGAGATATAGTAACTACATATAGTTCAATGGAGCAGAGGGAGTATTAGCAACCCACTTGATGGAACACCATGCTTGTCTTGTTTTAGGTTTTTTTTAAGACACAGAACAATATTTTTCTCTCACAAAGAAATTAGCATCATCCGAAATCAACGCTTTATTTCAGACAAACGAACAGGGTCAAATTACACAAACAATATAACTGGAACAGGAAGCACAAAAGGGGAACAAAGAATCATTTAGGAGCAAGTTCCAGAGATGGATATGAATTGGAGATACGTGGAGAACTCGAGAAGGAATAGGTATGGTGTAGGAGGAAGACAATACCAAGTTGGTTCTCAATATCCGTGAAGGACCGAAGAGGCGACCTAGAGGCGGGGTGAATAGAAACCTTAAAAAATTATTTCGAAATTAGTTGAGCCCAATGTCCCAAATCACGATCCCCAAGAAGCAAGTAAACCCTCACGATATATCCACAAATCAACAAGTGATTGGGTGCTTAAAAAGCACAGCAGGATACTCGAAAACACCGGAGAAGACGCGGAAGCAAAGCACAAACAAGCCAACACTGCACAGACGTGGACTTTACGTAGGCCTGGTGCGGACTGTCTGCCGGTAGAAACACCCAAAACAGACTGACGAAACAGACTCTAGAATCTACTGAAACGTGAGCGGTGGACTGTCCGCGAATTTTAGCTGGATTATTGTCCGCCGGTCAAATTTCTGAGAGCACACTGAACTGAAAGGGTTCTGTTCCCTATCTGAAAAATAGCACCGGACTGTCCGCGGTACAAGTCCGGACTGTCTGATGGCTGAAACACTAAGAATGAGTTACTGAAACAGTCACTGGACACCACTGAAACATGAACTGCGGACTATCCGAGCCTGTACCCCGAGCAAAGCGTTGCGCTCCTCTATGCTCGGCCCCGATGGGCGGACTGTCCGAGGTGGGAGCTCGGACTGTCCGAGCCTGTACAGGCAGGACGAACTCAAAATCGCCACGAACGGACAATCGAAGAGAACTCGATCAAATCCGAATAAACTGCCACCAAATTTCGGTCATAAGGTCACAAGGCAGTCTAGAAGCTACTCCTAAGAGATCGTTGCCCCTTTTGAACTCAATCAACGGCAAATCGAAAAGTTCCCAAAAATGCTCATGAACTCGCCCATGGTGGAGAATCGCCCCGATCTACGAATAGGATTGGAATCAAGTGATTTACTTCGGTCAAAAGACTCTCCACATGGCAAGGAACAAGTGCACGCAAAAGGAACAAATTGAAACGCCCAAAACTCACGGCACACAAGAGAGGGGGAAATGAAGAACAAGCGAAGAATGCGAAGAACACATGATTTAACTTTGAATCCCGGAGGAGTTACGAGGTTAGGGCCTCGATTGCCACTCAAAATCATGAATTTACACAACCAAGAACAAAAGTTGAGGATCTCTCCCTAAGCAAGTGTCTTAGTCCTAAACATGAGGGATGATAGAGTGGGAGAGAGAGATAGAAGGGAGGGGGCTGCCATACCCCTTCTTATCGCCTTATTACAATTTTGCGAAAACACCCCTAACTACTTCCTACTGCTAATCAGGCGAGCCAGCTAGCCCTAGAGCACTCTGGAACAGTCTGTGTCTGTAGATGTGATCTGATGACTGCGTTTCCTGCTCAGAGTTGCCGTCGTCTTGACGCAACCTCAAAGATTCCGCCATGTGTCGCCCCGCTTCCCCGGAAAGCAGCTCCGCCCGGGTTTTGAGGCCCAAACCAACAAACCGTCCTGAGCCACGTCCCGCCGGTACTCGACCGCGCCGGCCCGCACATCGCCACGAGCCCTTGGCCATGTTCAATTGTGCTTGTCGATGTCGCCAAGTGTCCGCCACTGCAACTGACGCTCTGGCGTCCAAGTCCCTCAGTTCAAGTCCCGCGTTCGTCCTTCACCGCTCCCAGTCCATCGGCATGGCCCGCTCACTTGACCTTCACTCCGTCATCCGCCATTGCCTCCGTGCTCAACACCTGCACACCACAAGCCAACCAACATGCCAAGTGAACTCCGTTGACAATCACTTATCACAGATCCGGACACTAAGTCCCCTACTTGTGTCCGCAATCCGATACCCTTCTAGCTATGAATTAGGCTTTCATGTTATTTTATTGTATCAGTTATGATAAAAAATTGATAAGTTATATTATTCATAGATAGCTTTATGAAAGGATTTTGCAAGTTAATAGAACACTTAAGAGGGAATGACATGGATATCTTATATGAAGAGAAAATATCTAGTAAGGTTTAGCTTTATATGAGTATATAGATCTATTTATTTACTTCCCATCGTGTTATTTATTTTGAGTAAAGTATATTATCAGTCCTCAGAAGCATATTATCGGTCATCGAATTTTAATTCTGCTATATTATCCTTATCCCTAAACTCATAAATCAATTGTTAGATTTATTCATCTGTGTCATCCTAGTCTAAACTCTCAAATAGCTTGTTTAGAGCTTTATATATCATTCCAGTCTCTAAATTCTAAAATAGGTCGTTCCGTCAAATAGTTCGTTTAGATCCTTAGATCCTAAAAGGACAATATCGTCTAGATCCCCAAATTTATAGATCACATATTTAAATCATCAAACGATGTTATGCTGATCCCTAAATAAAAATTCAATATATATTTCTAAAACTGTCCAAAATTGTAACTGTAGTTTTGTTAGACTTTTTTTTATCTCATACGCGGCCATCACGGCCTTGTAATAATAGGCGTGAGCTCAGCTGAATTGCGAGCTACCGTGTCAACTACAAAATCTGAGAGCACTAGTAGAGAACAGACTTTTCGTCCAACATTAGGAATGGGCTTTAGTCCTGATATTTTTTTTTGTTCGGGACTAAAGGGACCTTTAGTCCTGGTTCTAGATCCCTGGCCAACAGCTATTGGCACGCTCTACTATGTCAGAGGACCTTTAGTCTTGGTTGGTTATACAAACCGGAACTAAATGTCCCTCTTTAGTCCCGGGCGTAGTCCATTCCCGGTTGGAGACACTGCCCGGGACAAAAAAACGGGTGTGTAGTTTTGGTTAGTAATCCCAACCGAAACTAAAACCCCTCGTATACAATCTTCAAGCTCTCTTTCTTCCTCCTCTGACCCGAGATAGCTCTGTTCTTCCACTCCCTTGTGTGTTCTTGCTTCGTTTTTCGGCTGTCACATGATTTCTTGCGGTCTACATCGATTTTTTTGGTTTTGAAGGTAACTAACATCATTCTCACACCTCCATCACTACTATATGGCATTGCATTGTCTAGAAATAGCTAAGGATCTACCGTATTGTCTTTTGTGGTGCATTTCTTGATTTGTGGCCATTTAATCTTATATTCTCTTGATAGTTTGTATTTTTGGACGAAGAAAGCTTATAGTTGTTGTTTTTAACTAGAATGCACCTTTAATTAGTTTGCATATAGAAATAGAGGAATTTAGTGGTTTTTTAAAAATATCCTTATTTAGAAACTGAGAAAAATTAAAAAAAAACCCATCGGTGTTTTTAAAAAGAATTTATGGGTTGATAGTGTTTTGTTTGTAATTGTGTATGACAAGTGCCGTAGGGGCCTCAAACAGCGTAGCTCGGCAACCCAGTAATGGCGGATTTCAATCGCAATTACATGACAATCTTTATCGCATATGAGGTGAACTTGCATACTACTGATATGTTAGGCCTCTTAATACTTATCAAGGTCCCTGTGCAAGCTATCTCGTGCCGTGATACAGGAAGCAGTGCATCAGGAGTGTCAAGTCTTGGTCCTGCTAGGCTCGCATTATCTTGAGATTACCTGGTGCTTGCCCCATCTATGACTGATGCATTTGCCATCATGAGGGTATCATATCTCGAAGTTGGTGGTCATGAGCTTGCCATCCTTCCATGTGATAGGTCCAAAAGAGGCTAGAGGGGGGTGAATAACCTATTTAAAAAATCTACAAACAATACTTGACCAAAGGATTAGTAATAACAACGGCGAAGCGAGTTTTGCGCTAGCCTACTCAAAATGCAAGTATTCCTAATCGTTTTAGCTAAGTCTCTAGAGGCACAAACAAACTAGCCTAGGTTGCAACTATTTTACTCTTAGGTGAACAAACAAACTACACAAGCTACCACTACACAAGTAAATACACAAAAGTAAAGGAGTGGGTGTAGAATGGTTATACCGCCAAGTAGAGTAGATAGCCAATCACCGAAAGATATACCAATACACTCGAAGGTGATGGTCACAATGAAATCCAAATCAACACAATGAAGACCAAGAATTTATCCCAAGGTTCACGTGCTTGCCGGCACGCTAGTCCCCATTGTGTTGACCACTACTCGGTGGTTCGGTGGCTAATTGACTACCAATGTCAAGCTCAACAAATGAGCGCCACTAGAACCTACCACGAGCAAGGTAACTCAATGACACGAGCAATCCACTAAGGTTACCTTTGGCACTCCACCGGGGAAGGCACCAAACCCCTCACAAGATCACCGGGAGTGGTCGAGACAAACACTAACTCCACCAAGCTCCACCGCTGCTACAAGACCGTCTAGGTGACGACAATCACCAAGAGAATAAAAGAAATCCGCAGCAACAATGATCAACAAGTGCCAATAGATGAACTAGGATGAACAATGCACTTGGATCGATCTCTAGCTTACTATGAATGAGAATGAAGTGATCTAGGTGAGTTAGAGTGCTTGGAGGGTGCTCACAAGGTGTATCAACAGGTTAGAGAGCCAAGAGGATGAGCAAGAGCCGGCTATGTGGTATTTAGAAACTTTCACAAGTGATCATAGCTGTTACCCTCCTCTGCGCATCGTCGGACGCTAAGCGTCAGATGATAGCGCGGGGGCGTCGGACTAAAAGTCCACGTCCGATGCTCCTCCACTGGTGAACCAGTGCGTGCCACGTGTGCATGTCATTTGAAAATGACCGTTGCCGCGTGAAAGGTCCTTGTTTGGTTTTGGTAATTGAGTGACAACATAGTTAGACTAATATGTGTTTAAGTGCTGATTACACAGGTGATTAGTCCATAGGACATGTGTGTGAGCAACTATGCCATGGAGGTGGAAATGGCTAGAGATGATTGCTTAGCTCACACATGTGATGGCGAAGGAGCTAAACGCATGAGACATGACATGGAGTCATGTAACTAGATGGAGAAGATCAAGACATGACTTGGCATCGACGAACCGGTTGCACGTGTGAAGGGCAAGCTAGTGGGCTTAGCGCCGATGGACCAACGCAACGGTGAAGAGCAAGTGAAGTCGAGAATCGATGGACCAAAAGCCATGTGATGATATGAAGTGGATCATATCATTGTTGAGGTGTTAGTGCATGTGTTGCACCGGCATCAATGGTGTTGGAGACGGAGATGAAGACGGTGGTTGGAATGGAAAGCGCAAGGCAAATGTATAACCTAGGGCTTTTCTATTTCACCGGTCCAATGTTTTGTAGAGAAGTGCTTGACCGGATTTAGGATAGATGGCCGTACTATCAAGTGGGGCAAACTTATTTGCATATCGGTTATCTAGTGCCACTTGAGCGATCTAACTTTGCATACGTTGGTAGGATCGAGTGGCGCAGTGAAGTGAGTGAAAATCCTTTGTGAAAATATTTGTGAAAGGCTAACACACTTGCATATGAGGTTGTATACTTGTGGTGTTAGCACATTTGCCAAAGGAGCTTTTCGGTGGTGTTTCAGTGGAGAAACACGCACCGACGCTGCACCGGACGCTGAGGTGCGCGTCCGGTGAAGGTGGCCGAGGACAGCGTGTTTCGGTGCAGTTGCACTGGACGCGGGTACATTGGCACCGGACACGGAGCAGTTACTGCTCCAGCGTCCGGTGACTGTGATGTGGCAGCGCGCGAGAGAGCAGAGGCGCACCGGACACTGAGGTCTATCTGGTGGGTGTGCACCGGACGCGTCCGGTGGCACTTGGGTGCTCTCTGGTCGCGCACCGGACACTGAGCTCCACGCGTCCGGTGTAGACAGAGAAGGCATGAGCTGAGTTAGCCGTTGGCGCGTAACGGTTACTTTCAAATGGCTAGCTGACGTGGCATTCTATGGTGCACCGGACGCTGGGCACCAGACGCGTCCGGTGCTCCTATCTGCGCGTCCGGTGTGACCGTTTTCAGTGGAATGAAAGGATAACGGCTCTATTTGTCTTGTGGGCTATAAATAGAGCTGAGGGCCGGCCAAGGCAAGGAGTCTTGGGGTCTTGCACCTTGGGAATGTGTTTCCCTTACTTTTGCACGACTTAGTGCTCTCCAACTCACTTGTGCTCATCTAATTCACATCGAGAAGTGAGAGATCGATCGCTAGTGCATTGCATAGAGAGTTTGTGTAACACCCTAAAAATTTGCAATTTATTAAACAGGATTAGATCCAATCTATTTATGTTTATGTGGCATATAATCTAGTGAACAAAATCTTTTTGGGCAATTAAAATAAATCTTGGTAGTTAGAATCTTGAGTGTTGCATTCATGCTGCTGCACATATTTACTTCCTGAGATTTGTTTGGATTTGCAAGGGTTCAAATCTTAGTTTGAAAAGCTATTTGGAAAACAAATTTAAAAATGTGATGAAAATAATAAGGAAGAGATAAATTCCTTGCTTCTCTCGTTGCCTGGCTTTTAGCCCATACGGCCTTGCCTCCTCCCTCCCAGTCGGCCTGCTGCTTCCCCTCTTCCTTCTTGGGCCCGAATCCACTCCCCTCTTCCCTTCCTTTCGCGTGGGCCGAGCCCAGCTCAGGCCGAAGCCTAGCTCCAGCGCAGCCCGCTCCCTCTCCTTCAGCCTGCCTTAGACAGACATGCGGGGCCCGCGCGTCAGACCCTCCTCCCTCCTCGCGCTGGAGTCCGAACCGGACTCGGTGTCCAACCGTCCGCCGTCGGGATCCTCGGACGAGTCCGGATCTCCTACGCCTCCCTCGCGCCCCTTTATAAGTCGGCCGAGCCCTGCCGTCCCTCCCCACAAGTTCCCGAGCAAGCCATGCCCTCCAATCTTGCTGTAGCCGCAGCCGCAGAGCCGCCACCGCCGTCGATTTCTCCTCGGGAGGACTTCTCCGTCGAAATTGGTTGTTCTCCAAGCTTCGCAGCAAGGTCAGGGACCTTCCCGACCCCTTCTCCCTCGGTTTTGTGCACTATAGCCATGATGCCGAGCTTCGCCGCCACCATAGTTCCGCCATCTAGCTCGCCGCATCCTCTTCGAGCTACCTCTGTGGCAACCGAAACCATAGATAGGTTTGGCTTGAGCTCCTCTTGCTTCCCGACCAGATCCCGAGGTGTGCCGAGCTTCCTAGCCCCGAAAACGCTGTCTCCGGCCATCTTCCGGCGAGGAATCGGCCGGGTGCCGCCCGACTCCGGCGACCAGGGCCGCCCCTCTTTCCCCCGAGCTAACCTACGCCGTCCACGGCCAATTCAACGGCTCACAGTGAGAGATACCCATTCGCCGGCAATTTTGCAGAGAACCCCCTGAGCTTTTTAATGTTCTAACCCGCGGTCCTTTGGCGTATTTCTCAGATTACGCTTTCCTATTTAGAAAACGTATTTCCTCGGTTTTAATTCAAAAGGCGTTTTCAATATTTACAGATTTGCCACTCAGTTTATTTCGGTCATATTTTATTCGTTTTAGCTCCGATTTGATCCGTTCAAGTCTCGTTAGATTCGTAATTTCATAATCTACCTAATGATGCTACTGTTACTCATGTTTTCAACTTTTAAAATTCGAGATTAGATTTAATCTATTATTTTATTAAAGTAAAACTTGTTTATTTCATAACTTTCCCGTTTGAACTCCGATTTTCGTGATCTTTATATCGTTGGAATCGTAGCGACGCGTAGATTATTTTTATACACTTTTCAATCTGTTTTTCCACTGTTGGCATACTGTTTCTAATATAGATCTTGTTTGCTTCGTGTATGATTGCCTCGATGATTGTGTGGTGATTTTATGATCGAGTTCAGACGGTGAGCAATACGTTGGTGATCAAGAGTACACTGAGGATCCAAGTTCTCCAAAGCACTTTGATCAAGGCAAGTATAGCATGGACCATCCTTGTTGCCTATTCACCTTAATCACTAAATTCATGATGCATGTGTTTACCTTGGCAACCATAGTGTTTATTCCTAGTTTTGATGACTTGATCCTTGTTACCTATGAGATTGCATTTGAGTAGTGATGCTAGTGCTTGATGATGTCATGATCTTATGAACTTGATTAATTAATTATGAAATAAAGGTTAAAAGATGCTTTTTAGCAACATGGACTAAGGACTTAACTGTAAGTATGACACCGGGACTTACAGCGCAACCATGAGGGTCATATGGCTCTGACTTTAGTTAAGTATGAAGTTACTTTCTATCATGTTGTTAATCTTGAAAGGTTCCTTGCCGAGCTGGTTGTTTTGCGGCTCCTGTCTTTGTGCGTACTGCTGTGTGTGTGTGCCACTAGAAGGAGGGCTCTACCACCCCTTGCCATTGCGCCCGGATTGATTAGTGTCATGTTAGGAAGGCTTTTGAAAGACTTCATAGTGTACCCTACCGCACTTCCTTGGTGAGGTGACATGGGAGTCATGACCCTTGGCATATGGGAATCACGACTTGTGGTGAAAGTGTGCAACCTCTGCAGAGTGTAAAACTGATATATCAGCCGCGCTCACGGTCACGAGCGGCCTTGGACGTCTTACAGGAGCTTAACTAATTTAATATTGATTTATTTAGAGTTTCTATTGATGTTTATTCCATATTAATTATCATGTTTATATGATCATGCAAATCTTTGTCCTTGTAATATTCTATTGCTGCTACTCAAATTGCTAAAATGTGATCAACTAAAAGCAAACGCTGTCAAACTAGTGTCTTGCCTTATTTGAGCCTCATAAACCCATGTTATTCTTGTTGAGTACGACATGTACTTACGCTTGCTTTATTTTTCATATTTGGATAAAAATCCCGGATGGGTAACAGATGACTATGATGATTCTTCTGAGGATTACTAGGATTGTGGTTCACCAGTCAACTACTTCCCTGTGAATTGGAGCTTCCGCGAGAGATTATATTTATTAGTCCGCCGCTATATATGTAAAGACTCTGTGATATTATTCGTTATATATTAAACCTTGTGATGGTACTATGTAATTTGTCGCTTATGTGTGTGATTGATCTCTGGGCGCACATAAGTTGGTTCATTCAATTTTATCCTTAAAATTGGGTGTGACAGTTTGCATCGAGTGGCACTAGGTGATCGAGTTGCAAGTCGGTGTGCTTGTTACTCTTGGAGGTTGCCACCTCCTAGACGGCTTGGTGGCTTGTAGCTCCGTCGAAGCAAGCAAGGAGGCTGTGCTTCGCTCCGGAGAGGTGCTTGTGAGGGGTGTTGTGCTCGCCCCGTGGGAGATCGCGAAGTGCAACTCTAGTTGAGCGTGTCACTCAACATCTCACTCGTCGGGTAGGTTCTTGTGGCGCTCTTTTGTAGAGCTTGATCTTGGTGATCGATTAGCCACCGAACCACAGAGTGTAGGTGGACACAACGGAGGACGTAGCTTGTGGCAACAAATGAACTTCCGGGAAATAAATCACCGTGTCATCCTCTACATCATCCTTCGCGGTGGTTTGCATTTCCCTACACAAGTTGTTATTGTTGTTCTTTATTTTACTTGTGTAGTTGTAGCTCTTGTGAGATCGGTTACCTTGTGTAGCTTGCCACTCACGTTCTTAGCTTGTGTAGCTTAGAAGTAGTATTCTTGATTAGTTTGTACAGCTAATCAAGTTGCGCTCCTTGATTAGGATTGTGTATCCTTATCATTGAGCCCTTAGTGGGTTTAGGTGCTTAGTGCGCTTTTGCTTGCTAGTTGGTAGGAGCTCCCCCGGTGCTTGAAGTACTAGCGCTTAGGTTTATGTGATCTTGCGCTAGAACGGTTTAAGAAAGCTCAAACTAGGCTAGCACCTTGTTTCTTGCTAGGATCTTTTTCAAGGTGTTTAGAGAATTAGTTAGAGGGGTGAATCGTTGTTAGAACCGATTAGATTTTATTCCGCTGTTGTTAATTGTTAAAAAGGAATATTCACCCCCCTCTAGTGCGCCATCTCGACCTTTCACCGCACAACGGCACCCTGCTCGCACGCTCGAACGTAGGCATCGGACGCTAAGCTAGGCAAGCGTTGGACTAAAGGTTTTCACCGTCCGACGCTTCCAGAGAGCTTCCAGCAGCCTCAAAACCCGTCGAACACTGTCCAACGGTGGTCGTCGGACTAACAAAACATTCCGATGCTTTGAAACGAAGTCTCCCGCGTGCCCTCAGATGCGTCAGACGCTGAGCCAATGGTCCGACGCTCGGATTTTGTCCGTCCGATGCTCTCTCTCGTTGTGCAGCTGGATTGGCCGTCAGATGCGGGGAAATGGTCCGACGCCTAGTATTTCTGAGCGTCCGACGCTTCCAGAAACTGCTGAATCCTGTCTCGCAAGATCGGCAGGAGGAAATTAAGAACCAAATCCATTCTATCTCTCAACCTTAACCGTGTTTTCAAATGTGCCAACACCACAAGGTGATCTACCAACAAGTGTAGGGTGTGTTAGCATTTTCAAAGCAAATTCGCGGGGTTTTAGTTAGTGCTCTAGATCTACATGCATTTGCTCAAAGTAATTCATGTAGAGGTACTTGATGACCGAGATTGCAAACGAATTTCTCCCCTCTTAATAGTACGGTCATCTATCCTAAATGTGATCACACTCTCTATAGTGTCTTGATCACCAAAATAGAAAGAGCCCTATAAGATTTCACCCTTACCTTGAGCTCCATCCTTTGCACCAAGTGTAGAAGCATTTGATCTTAGTGTTGGTGGACTTACTCCAATGATTTTGATGCCTTCCTAGCTCCACACTTGATCTTCCAACCACACATGTAATCACAACACTTAAACATGTGGTTAGATACTAGGTGTCATCAATTAACCAAAACCAAACATAGAGCTTTTACCATGGACATCCGACTATGGTGCTACTACAGTTGGTTTCGATCCCACCTTACCCATCTCCATGGTTCAAGCAGCAGATCTAGGATCACAGCCAGGATATTACGAACCATTTAAGCTTGTCATTTATGGAATGTTACCGCATCATTTTGTGCAACCCATCGTAGTACCTAGAATGTTCGGGAACATATGTCATGTTCGTGACGTCCAGTAGAATAAAAATGATCTCACAATCCACATGCGCACATATGCACGGAGTTCAACTATACCCAGGGTTGCACATATAGGAGTCCGCAAGCAATCACCTTCCGGGGATTCCGTGATGCACATATGGCCAGTTTGGATTACTGTAGAATCACTACCACCGAGTGATCAACAGGCGCTCCTTTGTCCCATGCCTGGTAGGCCCACTTACAACAGAACCATGTTGCTGTATGTTACACTGTTCCTTCTAACAATTATCACTCTTAATACAGCCCTGCCTCAGTATCGAATCCGATACTCACTGTACGCACAACGCATGGGTCACCAAGGTGCGCGGACTTCTGGACATGGAGGTGCACAAGGACCAGGTCATTGGCAAGCAGGCACAGGTACAAGCAGTCCAAACATCTCCATTACCTATATATATACAATCAAAAACCTGAATTACAGGATGCACAGGTTACCTAATTGAAGGACCCTACGATTCTTAATAAGAAGAAGGTTCGCCTGCACACGAGCCGAGAACTGGTTCCACGGAAGTTCCGGAGACACCACCTTCATCTGAAGATGGTTCACTGCTTCTGGACCCAGGAGTTGGATCAGAGGAAGTACCGCAGACACCACCGGGTGATGTTCGACCCAACCACTTTCGAGAGAATGGTATAGTTAGTTCAATTAGAATTGTTATTTACACAACTGGTAAATTATACCTGTAGATCTTGCACCTATAACATAACTCATGTGTAGGTACGACGAATACTGAATCCAAAGATGACGAGACAAAGAAAGCACGAACCACTCAACAAAGTTGTGCTTGATGTGATCCTCCATTCAGTTTGTCGTGAAGGTTGTGAAACTTGTGAACTTGCGGTGTATTTGAACTTGTTGTTGTGAACTTGTATTTGTGAACTCATTTGTTGCGGTGAACTTGTATTTGTAAACTCATTTGTGAACTTGCGGTGTTCTGAATTATTGTTCTAAGTTATGGTTCTGAACTCATTTGTTGTGGTATATCGCATGGGCGGAAAACGAAACTGCTGCTAGGCAGAAGTTTCATAGGGCGCCAAAATTGCCTTTAGTTCCGGTTCCAGCAGCTAACCATGACTAATACCCTACGCGTATATATTGCGTCGCCACCCTCTCATACCCCACGCGTATATATTGCGTCGTCACCCTCTCAATCTTTTCTGTTCGTTTCATT
Source organism: Eremochloa ophiuroides (assembly GCA_038502445.1). Classification (NCBI taxonomy): domain Eukaryota; kingdom Viridiplantae; phylum Streptophyta; class Magnoliopsida; order Poales; family Poaceae; genus Eremochloa; species Eremochloa ophiuroides. The sequence goes on from JAHLJS010000006.1 coordinate 63,533,214, forward strand.
TCAATCGTCGCTCGCCGCCGTCTCTGACATCGCGCTCGCGCGTCCTCGCCTCCGGCCATGACCTCGCCGCAGTCTCCGACCTTAGAGTCGTGTCCGCGCCCGCCCACGGACCCCGCCTACGCCCGAACATGGACCCCACCGCTCCCTTCTCCGATCCGACTCCGCCGCCTTCTCGGACCCAGCCGCCTTCTCCGACCTCGGTCGCCACTACCGTCTCCGACCCCGGCCGCCGCGCCCGTCTCTAACGTCGCACCGCCTCGTTCTCCGCTGTGCATGGGTTAGGATATACATTAATTCTTTACATTTTGCCTAAGGCCTTAATCATGTCTTAGAGATCTTCATTTTGCCTCTGTGGATTCGCATAGAGTAGGGCAACAATATATAAATTTTGACCTGAATTTTTTGGACTAGTTTATTTAGAGTTACGATATATTATTGTTCTAGAATTAATGAGTTCAATCTATTATGTGTAACATATATGAATTTTGTGCCGTGTGGGGTGTGTGTATAGTTATTCTTTTTTTTTAGCCTCAAACTTTATTGCAAGTTGTAGTATCTAAACTTATATATTAAAACTCACATCACACACACGCACACCCCTAATATATAAGTTAGACCTACAACTAGAGTACACGGTTTACATAAACACAAAGACGACTTCGTGCGTGACGAAAAGCCACTAATCACCCTGATAGAAAAATCGCTTCAAGCAGCCCTCGAACTGCGACCGGTGACCTCCCAACCGGGAGGCCTCACCATCCGAGCTAGTGCTCAGTCGCTGTGTATAGTTATTCTATATATTACCCTGGGTACAGATTAATATTCACTGCCCGAGCCCATTGAGCGTGTACCCAAACATCCTATTAGCCTCAATAAAAAAAACATCCTATTAGCCAGGCCCCACCCACGTTTGGGCTTCATGCTCACAGGCCCGACCCACTTTGTCGGACCAGCGGCATCTCAGCTCTAGAGCTCCCCCACCCACGATTTTTGCGGTTTCACTTTCTCAGGCACGTCCGTCCGATCTGCTCCTTTCCGCCCCGGCGGCGCCGCCCGTCCGCTTGATCTGCTCCTTCCCTCACCCCAGCGGTGCCGCCTGTCCGCTCCCTCGGCCTCGTCGTGCCGTGCCGTTCTCTGCCGGAGTGCCCCGGTGTCCCGCCTCGCCATGCCGTGAATGAGATCGTGGATGCGATTGCAACCGTACCCGCTCGGCCGCTCCTCCGGCCAGTTGCTACCGTCGCCTGATCCCATTCGCCCGACAACGATGGAAGCGCGGCCACGGGCGACAGGGACATAGCCATCTCCGTACTGTCTAGTTGTGGCGGACTCCCAAGGTAAGTGGCGGTAGAAATTTCAACTTTACGGCAAACCATTGGATTGGATTAGGATCCGATTCCCTTAAAATTGATTATTGAATATCCTTATATTGTTATTTTTTCCATTGCCTAATCTTTGCTCAGTATTCTGAAAATAGCCTCAACTGGCGTACCTGAATAATAAATATGAAACCCCGTTTCTTGTAAATCATATACTAGTTAGCATGAAAAATCAGTCATTCTCTGCAAGGAATATACACTGCAATACAATTCAATATTTGCAAGGAGCAAATATTCTAGCAAATAATTTGTGCAGAGATTTATCGTAGCTATAAGGGTACAGAAGCGTCTCATTGAAGTGCACAGTTCTAGTAAATCATGTGTATAGTTCTCGTAAACCATAATGTGAAATTCACAAGGACAGAAAGGCATGCATTTTAGTAATTCAAATTCAAATTCAAGGTTTATACATGTACATTGACCACAACATTCTCGTAAAACAAATTCAGTGACATATATTATACTAAATCATTTACAAAATTTTTTTACTGTCCTATTACTCATAGCATCATAATGACAGGTTTTATGTATCACAGTTATGATTTTTCTATGCCATCACAACCCTTTAATGCCAAATACCCAATATTTGTTCTGCTTGGTAGGGGATTATCATTTGGTTCCGGTCTATATAGATGCAAAATACCTGATGAATAAGATGCATAGGAATGAAAACTTTTCTTTTTGTATGAGATTAATCTAAAATTTCTCACTGCATCCACTTGATTTGTCTAGCTGTCAACGAGGACAAGCCTACAACTACAAGTGTTGTTACTACTCAGTTTTTTCTGTTGCTGACACTTCGTGATGATTTAAGATCAATTTTATTCTTGTAGGTCTATTTGGCAAATGAGTTTGTGATCCACAACTGGGAGGTATTTGCAAGTTCCTATGATATAGATGTTTTACATGTTATGGTTACATTTGATTTATGGTCACTTTCACCAGATTTAGGCAATGGGATAAATCAGTGCTTGGTAGGTTTGTGCAACGACTAATTTTTTTTTTCTCGAACACGCAGGAGACCTGCGTATCATTATATTAATAGAAGAAGAAAGATATGTACAAGGGCCCAACACTCCACGCGCACACACACACACACACCCGCACACACTAAAACAAGGGTATCAAATCACCGGTTGAAGCACAAAATAGGACGACCAAACATCAACATCAGCCCATCAGACTGCACTCCCAGCAGATAGCAGGGCGAGTCCCTTAGCTCCTGCCAGGTTCCAACAAAAGGCTTCATCCCTTGCCAACATCAGCACCACATTAGCATTTGGCACAATGCCGTTAAAGACGCAGTCATTCCTATGCCGCCAAATGCACCAGGCCCCAAGGATGATCAGCAAATTTAGCCCCTTCCTCATATCCCCACTAGCAGCTTTATCGATTTTTCTCCACCAATCGTCAAAGGGACTGATATATGGCCATTATTCTTGCTTTCTCTTCTTTTATCCAAATCCATATTAGAGTAAATTTGTGTACTGAGTTCTGAAGCGTTAGTAGAGTGTAGTTTCATGCACAATGATTTCTTGTTTCTGTGTCTTAACCAGATGAGATACCCCTTTCTGCTAAACTAATGCGCAAAACCACGGAGTGTATGTTTTTTTCTAGCCTAGCATCTGTACTATTTTCAGTACTCTTTTATAGGATTATTTCCAGGCTCAATTTCATTACATAGGAGGTCAGTTACTAGATTTTGTTCAAACTAAAGATGGAAAAGGCAAACAATGATTTACTTAAAACTGGTGATGAAAGACTGCTGATTTTTAGTATTGGAATCAGGAGGCAGGAGATTTCAGCTTATCGATTTGGTAATGCATATTGAAAATTTAGGTACATGACGTCTGCAAAAAGCTATGGCAAAAGTTATAGTCTTTAGTCTTGGCCATTTTACTTATAGAAGGCATATTGACATCTTCTTGTTGTAGGTACAAGCTATCCTACAGTCTATTGTGTATTGTGTTTTTGTTTAGCAGAGTGATCACTAATGCTCACAACTCTCTGATTATTATATGTGCATTTGTATTTTATTTTAACGTTGCTGTCTCAGACATGGGTATATGACACTGACTTTATTCCTTTTATTTTGTTTAATGAACCATGACCGATGGCACCTTCAAACCCTTCTAAGTACGCCGATGTTGCTGTTTTGATTGTGAGTTTCCACAGCCAATAAGTATTTTGGATTAAGTTATCGTTGTTTGATAGCATTAGTTTGCATATTGTTGTTGTGTACCTTTTCTGTTAGCGGGGTTTGATGATAGCTCATGATGTAACGTGGTACAAATGCGTGTTCAAATATATGTAGAGTGTTGGTAGATTTGGCACCCTTACTTTTGACAATTGGAATAGCCGGTAATTGAATTTTGTGTAAATCACAGATCTTAGCTCGATCAAGAATTCGGTTCTAGCAATGCCAAACTTGCACTAGGAATGGTTTTCAGAATATGTGTCCTCGCCATATGCATACGTATGTTACTGCTTTTCTAGAGCTATATTGCTTGCTTGTGTTCTTCCAGTTGGTCAGATTTGTTGTTTCTTAAATATTGTAAACACTCATTGTTGTAAAGGTAATTCTTTTTTTTCTAGTTGAGTCAGAAAAAATAATAGTTAGGAATGAAAGAGCAATGCATACCACCGAGCGCATCATGGCAGAATCTTCAGTTCTTTGTTTGCATTGGCATTTGCCATTCAGTCCCATCCCTAGAAGCTGTCTTGCATCGCATTTGCCGATCATCCAGCACCAACATTCCTGTATGTAGTTCTGATTGACCATACATGTGTGCTATTTTCCATACATTTCTTTCTGATTGACCCTAAATTTGTTTCACGATCTTATTAACAATTCATCAAGACAGCGCAATCTGTAGGTCTTTTAACTTTTGTATCAACCGTCTTGTGATCGGATGCAGATCTATATGCTAGTGGCTGTAGCTGCATGAGATAGGCACTATATTTTTTTCCCTAGAAGTAATAGGAAGTGTAAAAAGTCTAGAAAGAAGGATCCCTGAGGTGGAGATGGGCATCCTTAGAGATCAGGTTGTTGAGCCAGCCACCCAGACCTCTAATGGTTTGCACAATCTTACGAGCCATATCAATGTACTTTTGTATAAAATTTACATATTCTGACATATTTTGCTGCTGTTATAGTCTCAATGTTGATAGCTTGCTTTGGACTACCTAAATGACTATTGAGGAGGAAACGAGAATTCTCATAGATGATAGTAAAAGCAATGCAGCAGGGAAATTGAGAAAGCAAAGTTCAATTCTTGTATGTGCATGTAATCATTAGATCAATTCTGTATTATTTTGTCCTACTTCTTTTGACAGGTGAAGCAATTGGCGGCCACTAGAGAGGGGTGACAGAAGGGAGAGGGATGTGTTAGTTTTGTTTTTTTTTCTCACAGATTGTATTATTATTTATATAAAAAAGTAATATATTTTGGCCTATGAGCTATTGTAACCCCAATATTTAGCTCATGTATGCTTTTTTATCTGCTAATGTGATTTTATGTAATAACTCAGCCGGAGCCACAAAATTTATATATTCAAACTCCAAAGTTTATTAAAACCCAAGTTTTATAATTATTACCATCAATCCATCAAATCATGTCTTTATGTTTCAGTCTGAGAGTTTTTTTGCCTCACCTATCACAATATAAAATTTGTTCCAAAAAAATACAAAAATAGCAACATGTTCAATCGTCGAAAAAACAACCAGGCTAAACGATTCGAAAAAAACAAAAACACCTAAAAACGAGGCAAAAATAAAAGTACCGGCCACGTGAAAAAAAAAAACTAAAACAGTGAAAAAAAGGAGGGAGAAAAAACACCACCGGCTATGGAGAGACGACTACCTGAAGTGGAAAGAAGAAAAAAAGACTAGTCGAGTCTAGGGGCAGGCTGGTCTGGGTAGCAAATAATAATCAGTACGCTGGGTGGTGATTAGCGCAACCCTAAACCAGATGAATTAGACAGATGGCTTGACGTTGTCTCCCTGAACCAGAAGTGATTGGCCACAATAGCTATGTAAATTTTTTTGGATTCGATCCAGAGTTGGTTAAAGCAAATTGGCCCTATCAAGCATCGTAAGCAATTCAATAAGTTTGTGTAATTATATTCTCCAATATGTGTATATGTTTATAATGTGAACATTAAACATATTGTAGGTAATTGATCCAATTGTTTGTCTGAAACATACACTGTCAAAATTCGGTGTTCGTATAGTTAATGTCGAAATCTTTCAAGTAGATAATGGCCAATTAACATAATGTCGAATTGACTTTTCCATCACCGCCAGATATGGTAGAGGAGTTGTACAAATCTCTGAGGTCGGTCGAACGGCACCCCAGCCGAGCATTGTACAAAAATATGCTACCATAGCAAGTATAACTAATCTTATCAACATTGGATACACCTTTCCTACACTATGCTCGTTGCTCTTACAATATATGAATGCAAACATGAGTCATGATATGACGGGATTTCGTGCAAGGATCGTCATAGCCAATCGAAATGATGTGGTAAGTCAAATTTAAACTCATACCTAGCTCATATGTAGTATAGACGTTTTATGATGTAAAGCTTGGTCTCGTAACAAAAATATTTTTGGCAATAATTACAGGTTCGGGAGTATGACTTAACATACGCAGGGTGCAGTTTTGAAGTCATTCTAAACCAGACATTGTATCAATTGGGTTTGGATTGGGACTACGCTCATGCAAGGCCAATACGTACAAGCGAAGGGTTTCAGGACAAGTTGGTTGCGACTAAGAGACCTGGATGTCGTCCTGCTCGAGCACCGTTTACTGTGGTCAGTAGACCTTGTGCTCGTAGTTACGTGAAACAAGGGAGAGTGCACTGCCCAATACTTTACTCTATATCAATGAAACATGTCTATACCACATCGGCGACCTACACTTCACTCAGTTGCTTGTGGCACATAATGAACGTCACAGAAATGTATCGGTAGTAAGTTGTGTCTCGTATCGTTTATTTGAGAGCACTTGAACATGTTATGTGTGTAATTACTTTTAAATCGTTATATGGTCCCATGTATGTCACGATTTATTTGAACATGCTCTAAGTTATATGTATAAGTTTCATACTTCAATTGTGTTATTTGTGCTTTGAAACTGTATTTATGACACGCATACATATTCATCTATTAACAGCGTAGAACGTATTCAAAAACCTGATTTCAAACACCAACAACACAAGAACAGAAAAGAACCAAAATATAAAGAAAAAAAAAAGAAACACTTTAGTCCCGATCTACAATACTAACCGGGACTAAAGAAGGCAAGCCCGTGGCTCGGCTGGGGAGCCCTTTAATCCCGGTTGGGGTTACAGGCCGGGACTAAAGGTCCATCTTTAGTCCCAGTTCATGGTTGGGAAACCGGGATCCCTGCTCTATACTAGTGGAGGGGGTCACTCCACCATGAGGATTGACCCGGGTCCCAACCCAACGCTAATTTAGCAATCTCAGCGTAGACGAGTTACATGACCAGGGAACATTTATAATTTTATTACATATGAAATGATCCTGAACGAATTCTCAGATCGACATAAAGAGGGCACCTCCCAACGCAAGATCCATAAACTCTGACGTTATGGCTTCACGCAACTAGCTCGAATCAGTCTCCAATTCCACCTTAGAAATACCAAATCTCTCAGCAGATTCCAAGCAAACAGACATGCTGTTGTCTCCGCAATCAAGGCATCCATCGCCAGGCTTATATTAGCTGCGCCCGCCAGCACCGGTTCGCCCAAATGGTTACGAATTATAAAACCACATGCAGCTTCCTGAGATTCTTTTCTGAATGCACCATCTATGTTGATCTTCAGATAGTCCAGCGCCGGCGCCTTCCAGTGTTGTGTCTGCTTTGGCGTCTTGGCCAGAGCCATTCCATCATCATTCTAGTCCTTCACCATCGCGTGCACACCACATACCATCTCAGAGCAAGTCAGAACGGCTTCCCCGGCATTGGCTTTGTTTCTATTGTCCCACAACTTCCACAATAATATTACTGAGTGCAGGCATTGGTTTTCCCCCAGGCAAGGATCATGCAAACCGCCTCTTCTGCAGATTGTGAGTTCAGAAGCCTGCATCTGACCCCTTCCAACTGTGCATCCACCCTGCAATGACGAGCCAGCTTACATTTCAGGAAACATTGGGCACCATCCTCAACAAACCTCCCGCAAACTGGACATACTGTATTCATGCTTTATATTCATCTTCAATGCTAAGCTGTTATGGGCGAGGCTCCATAAAAAGTGTTTGATTTTTGGGGGACATGCTAAGCGCCATATCTTCTTCCAAATGCCACTGCACCTATCATCCTTGTTACCTCGGGAGCTTTCACCCATTTAGACTTGCCTTTGCTGCTCTGCATTATCTTCCAAAACATGGTATAGTGATTTAACTGAGAACACTCCTTTCCTATCAAAGTGCCAAGCCACCATGTCCTCCCGGTTGGGTTGCAGTGGAATAGCAAGAATATTCACCATATCATCCTCCCAAAAAATATCTCTAACTAGTTGCACATCCCAACTTCCAGTTATTGTGTCAATCAACTCAGCCACTTTAATTAGCAGAGTTAAACCTTTTGGAGTCCGAGGTCTTCTCGTGTTACCGGCCGGAATCCACGGATCATCCTAGATCCGTAACACCCGAAAATTTAAAATTTTTAAAACAAGGATAAATTGAATTTACTTTGGCATTTGTTTGGCATTTAATATAGAAAATAATATTTTTTATAGGAAATTAAAATTAATAATAGGGAATAAAAACATGTGGTGTTGCATTCATGTTGCCTCTGTTTATTTTGTACTGTTGTATTTAATTTGGTACTTGCAAAATATTTAAATGTATAAATTGAAAACCTATTTGGCAAAAGGAATTTACAAAACTAATTTGGAAAAGAAAAGGATCGGCACCATCACTCTCCTTCCTGGCCCAAGACCAAGCAGGTGCTCTCTTCTCCCTTCCAGGCCGAGGCCGAGCTTCCCGTGCAACACTCTAGGCCCGAAGGCCTGCTGATCTCCCTCTCTCCCGCAGATTTCTGCTTAGGGCCAAAGCCCAGGCCGCCTCTCCCTCCTGCCTCATTCCCTCTTAGGCCCGAGGCCACTTTTCCCTGCGTGGCCCAGCTTCAGGCCCAACCCAGCAGCAGGCTGAGTCCAGCAGGGCAGCGCGCGTCCACCTTCCTCTCCTCTCACTGGCACCGACCGCCTGGGCCCGCGAGTCAGCTCCATCCCCTTCCCTGAGTCCAAGCCGGACACGAACACCTCCTCGCCGTAGCTGCAGGAGTCCGTCCCTGCCAGGCCTCCTTCAGCTCCATATAAATCGCCGAGCACCCGTCCGCCCTCTCCTCGAGCTCTAGCCGCAACCGCCGCCTCCAATTTTTGCTCTAGGAGCCTCAGCAGAGCCGCCACCCACCAAAGCTCAAACCGCCGCCGACGAAATCACCCATTGGAAACTTCTGCCTGCAATTGACGACTCGTAGGGCTTCGTATCAAGGTGGTGAAGCCCCTGTCTCCCTCAATTTCTCTTCGTGTACCCTTACTGATCACCGACGACGCCAACAGGGAGAGCCGTCCGCCATTGCCGTCGAACTCCGTCACCGAGAGCTTCCCGGTTCCAATTGATCGTTCCAAGAGCTTATATTTGAGGCCAGGAAACTCCCCATCCCTTTCCATCTCAGTTTCCGTGCACCGTAGCTTCACCAGCGACCTCACCATTGACCCCAAGCCGCCGGCGAGCTTGCTGCTCTGTTTCCGTGCCACCACTACCACAACCGATACCCTAGATAGGATCGGCTCGAGCTCTTCTTTCTCCAGAACCAAACCCCGCGCAAAATAGTGGTCTTTAGCCCCAAAACCGCCCTAGCGCCGCCCAACTTCAGTGAAGCGCCGCCGTCGCCACCACTGTAGCCGGCCTGGAGCACCATCCCCTCCTGGTTCGATCTAATCTGAGCCAGTCCAGTTTCAATCCGACGGCCAATATTCGCCCATACCCCTTCGCCAGTCACTTTTAAGATATCCCCCTCTGGTTTTTAATGATCTAACGAGCAGTCCCTAAGCGGTTTCCTAGGTTTACGCCTTCACCTGTAGGAAAACGTAGTTTATTATCGGGTTAATCAGAAAGCAATTATTTTAATTCAAAAATACATCTGTTTATTCACAATTTTGCCACTGCTAGTATTTTGGCCATAAAATCACCATTTTAGATCCGATTTGATCCGTTCAAATCTCGTTAGATTCGTAATTTCGTAATCTATGTAACCATACCACTGTTACACATTTTTCAAATTTTAAAATTTGTGATTAGATTTAATCTATTATTTTATTAAAGTATGACTTGTTTATTTTATAACTTCTCCGGTTGAACTCCTGACTTTTCGTGAACTTTATATCGTTGGAATCGTAGCGACGCTATTTTTATACACTTTTCAATCTGTTTTTCTACTATTGGTGTACTGTTTCTAATTTACATTTTGTTTGCTTCGTGTATGATTGTCTCGATGTTTGTATAGTGATGTTGTGATCAAGTTCAGACTGGTGAGCAGTACGTTGGTGATTAAGAGTACTCCGTTGAGGATCTAAATTCTCAAGATCACTTTGATCAAGGCAAGTATAGCATGGACCATCCTTGTTGGCCTATTCACCTTAATCATTAAATTCATGATGTATGTGTTTATCCTTGGCCAACCACAGTGATTATTCCTAACTTTTGATGACTTGATCCTTATTACCTATGAGATTGCATTTGAGTAGTGATGCTAGTGCTTGATGGTGTCATGATCTTATGAACTTGAATAATTGATTATGAAATAAAGATTAAAAGATGCTTTTTAGCAACATGGACTAAGGACTAATCTGTAAGTATGACACCGGGACCTTACAGCGCAACCATGAGGATCATATGGCTCTGGCTTTAGTCAAGTATGAAATTAATTTCTATCAAGTTATTAATCTTGAAAGATTGCTTGCCGAAGCTGGTTGTTTTACGGCTCCTGTCTTTGTGTGTACTGTGGCGCGTGTGTGCCACTTGGAAGGAGGGCTCTATCGCCCCTTGCCATTGCGCCCGGATTGATCAGTAACTTGTTAGAGAGCCTTTTGAAAGATTTCATAGTGAGACCCTGTTATACACATAGGCAGTGTAGCGTGGGCCTTACAAACCCCTGGCACATGGGAATCATAACTCATGGTGAAAATGTGCAACCTCTGCAGAGTGTAAAACTGATATATCAGCCGTGCTCACGGTCACGAGCGGTCTTGAACGTCTTACAGGAATTGAAACAAGTGAATAATGATTAATTAATTTTGGAAGGTTTCTGTTGATGTTTATTCCATATTAATTATCATGTTTATGTGATCATGCAACCTTGTTCCTTGGTTTATTTCACTTGATGCTACTCAATTGATAAAATATGATCAACTAAAAGTAACCACTATCAAATCTGTGTCTTGCCTTATTTGAGCCTCATAAACCCGTGCTGTTCTTGTTGAGTACGACATGTACTTACGCTTGCTTTATTTTTCATACTTAGATAAAAATCCGGATGGGTAACAGATGACTATGGTTGTGAAGACATCTATGAGGATTACTAGCATTGTGTTCACCAGTCAACTATTCCCTGTGGATTGGAGCTTCCGCGAGAGAGTTATCTATATTATTCCGCTATTATTAATGTAAAGACTCTGTGATATTATTTGCTATGTATTAAACCTTGTGATGGTACTATATAATTTGTCGCTTTTGTGTATGATTGATCTCTAGACGCACATAAGTTAGGTTCATTCAATTTTATTCTTAAAATTGAGTGTGACAAATTGGTATCGGAGCATAGGTTGCATTGTACGACGCAAGTCTATATAGAATGGACACCTCAGGATGTGCTTTTCTTATCTTATTCATGCTTTTTACCTTAACCTTGTTCTTTGCTAACTTGGATGCTTTCCGTACCCTTATTCCATTATGAAAATTTGATTTTTCTTCTAATTCTAAGCTCTATCAAGCTTTCATGTTTTCTCATTTTGTTCTATTATGAAAATTTTCGATTCTATTCTCGTTCTATCTCTATCTTGGTTGGTGATTAAGAAGATGGCACGTGATCGTCTAAATACCCACAAGCATGTTGGAGAAGCCAAGCCGCAAGCATGGCTATCAATGTGAGGATGAACTTAGGAATCAAGAAAAGGTGCCCAAGCTCGACAAGAAGAATCAAGATAGGAGTCCAACTAGATAATAGAACGATTTAGTTATGAGTCAAGTTGAGTCGAGTCTTGTGTGCCTGTGAATTTTTGTGCTAGTTGCTTTGTGCTTATGAATTATGTGTGATTTGGTTCTTTGTAATGAGTGCTTAGGAATTATAGACATGTCTCTAATTCTCTTAATTAAAAGATTTAAGGGGTAAAATTTTTTAAATAAATAATTGGGTTGAATAAATTTGATTTTCTCAAAATCTATTTTTCAGACCTTCTTGGTCTTGTTAATTATGCTTAATTAACTTCTTAAGTCCAAAAATTATGAAAAATTTATGGGGAACAGTAGACTTCCATCCCTTTCCTATAGCCAGCAAGAATAACATTAATATCTATTATGGTTTTGGAGATACAGTTGTTGCAAGTTGAAATTTCTGCGCAGTCTGGCAGCCTAGACAGTTTCTGTTAATGTCTGCTTTTGGTTAATTTAACGTCCGAATCTGGAAAAGTGGTCAGCATGGAATTTATAGGAAATTTTCTGATCTTTCCAACGGTATAGAGAACGCCTCTGTTTGATTTATGATACTCCAAGGTATGATCGTTTTTCTATGCTGCTGTTATCGGATCTCGCCCAGAAAATTCAGATTCATCATTTTACAAGTGTTTGCATAATGGAAAAAATTCTAAAAACTCAATTATATGTTGAAAAACAGATGGCCGGTAACAGGAGGAATGCTAATCCACCATCACCACCGCTAACCTAGCATTCAAGATCTCATCGCTTCACAGACGTAGTTGATGGAGACAATGATGCAGTTCATTCAAAACCAACCAGCTGGAGGACCACAACCTACTCAACCTCAAGCTAGAGATAAGCGAGGAGAATTTCTGAAAGGTCAGTCCACCTGTGTTCAACAACGTCCGTCGACCCATTGGATGCTGATGATTGGCTTCGCGCCGTGGAGAGACAAATCTTTGAAGGAAGAACAGATGTCTGTGCCAGAGTATCATGACCAGTTTGTTCAATTAGTCACGGTACGCTCCTGACAATGATGCTAATGACAAGGACAAGCAGCGTCCCTCCCTCAAGGGACTTCACGATAGATTGCAGTTCCAACTCAATGACAACCACCTACCCCTAATTTCCAAAAGCTGGTGAATCGCGCTATAGTGATCGACAACAAGCGCAAGGAGATGGCTGATAACAAGAGGAAGAAGTAAGGACAGACCTTTACAAGAAATAACCGTTCGCGTCCCAGCGCCTCGCAATAGAATTTCCAGTAGAAACACCAAGGGCCTTCAAATCAATGGAACCGCAATCGGAACCAGTCTCGTTCTCCATCTCCACCACAACAGCAGAAGACTCCCTCCCAGACTCCTCAACAAGCTACCCCTAGCAAGACTCCCATGAGGACCAATACACCTAGCACCCCAATCAAGTGTTTTGCCTGTGGAGAATCAAGACATCTCTCTTACCACTGTCCCAAGAAGCAGAACCAGCAGACTCCTCAGAGTAGCAACCAGAAGGGAAGATATCAACAATCGTCTAATCAAGGAAGGATGAACCATGTGTCTGCAGAGATAGCTCAGGAAGCGCCAGAGGTTATGATGGGTACGTTCAACGTCAACTCCATTCCCGCTATCGTTCTTTTTGATTCTGGTGCTTCGCATTCTTTTATATCACAAAGCTTTGTTAGAATACATGGTATACCACTATTAGCTCTACAAAACTCATTATTAGTAAGTTCATTGGGTGGTGCTATGCAAGTTCAATACCATTATCCTTCGGTTAGCTTTGCTTTAATGGGGGTAGACTTTAAAGTAAACCTTACGGTAATAAGAACAACCAGAATTGATGTTATATTGGGTCTGGATTGGATGAAGAAGCATAAGATGGATATTCAGGGTGAGAAAAAGTTCGTTGTGTTAACTACATCCAAAGGAGATAAAATCAGTGTTGATGTAGTAATGCAACCACCACATGCAGTGACAGTTAATCAGATTCAAGAGGAATACCCAATTAAAATCTTAGAAACCACAGAGCGATTCAGAAGGAGTGAAATTATAAAGTTGTGCAAGGTACAGTGGAACCGGTTCTCAGAAAATGAGGCAACATGGGAAAGTGAGGAAGAATTAAGGAAGTTACACCCCCAACTTTTTGAGTAAGCACTAACCAAATCTCGAGGACGAGATTAATTTTAAAGGGGGTAGAATTATAACACCCGAAAATTTTGAATTTTTAAAACAGGGATAAATTGAATTTACTTTGGCATTTGTTTGGCATTTAATATAGAAAATAATATTTTTTAGGAAATTAAAATTAATAATAGGGAATAAAAACATGTGGTGTTGCATTCATGTTGCCTCTGTTTATTTTGTACTGTTGCATTTAATTTGGTATTGCAAAATATTTAAATGTATAAATTGAAAACCTATTTGGCAAAAGGAATTTACAAAACTAATTTGGAAAAGAAAAGGATCAGGACCATTACTCTCCTTCCTGGCCCAAGACCGAGCAGGTGCTCTGTTCTCCCTTCCAGGCCGAGGCCCAGCTTCCCGTGCACCACTCTTAGGCCCGAAGGCCTGCTGATCTCCCTCTCTCCCGTAGATTTTTGCTTGGGCCAAAGCCCAGGCCGCCTCTCCCCTCCTGCCTCATTCCCTCTTGGGCCCGAGGCCACTTTTCCCTGCGTGGCCCAGCTTCAAGGCCCAACCCAGCAGCAGGCCGATGTCCTAGCAGAGCAGCGCGCGTCCACCTTCCTCTCCTCTCACTAGCATTGACCGCCCGAGCCCAGTGAGCAGCTCCATTCCCCTTCCCCTGAGTCCAAGCCGGACACGAACACCTCCTCGCCGTAGCTGCAGGAGTCCTGTCCCTGCCACGCCTCCTTCAGCTCCATATAAATCGCCGAGCGCCCGTCAGTCCCCCTCCTCGAGCTCTAGCCTGCAACCGTCGCCTCCAATTTTTGCTCTAGGAGCCTCAGCAGAGCCGCCGCCCACCAAGCTCAAACCGCCGCCGACGAAATCACCAATTGGAAACCTCTGCCTGCAATTGGCGACTCATAGGGCTTCGTATCAAGGTGGTGAAGCCCCTATCTCCCTCAATTTCTCTTCGCGTACCCTTACTGATCACCTGACGACGCCAACAGGGAGAGCCGTCCGCCATTGCCGTCGAACTCCGTCACCGAGAGCTTCCCGGTTCCAATTGATCGTTCCAAGAGCTTATATTTGAGGCCAGGAAAACTCCCCATCCCTTTCCATCTCGTTTCCGTGCACCGTAGCTTCACCAGCGACCTCACCGTTGACCCCAAGCCACCGACGAGATTGCTGCTCTGTTTCCGTGCCCACCACTACCACAACCGATACCCTAGATAGGATCGGCTCGAGCTCTTCTTTCTCCAGAACCAAACCCCGCGCAAAATAGTGGTCTCTAGCCCCAAAACCGCCCAGCGCCGCCCAAGTTCCAGTGAAGCGCCGCCGTCGCCACCACTATAGCCGGCCAGAGCACCATCCCCTCCTGGTTCGATCTAATCTGAGCCGTCCAGTTTCAATCCGACGGCCAATATTCGCCCATACCCCTTCGCCAGTCACTTTTAGGATATCCCCCTCTGGTGTTTAATGATCTAACGAGCAGTCCCTAAGCGGTTTCCTAGGTTTACGCCTTCACCGTAGGAAAACGTATTTTATTATCGGGTTAATCAGAAAACAATTATTTTAATTCAAAAATACATCTGTTTATTCACAATTTTGCCACTGCTAGTATTTTGGCCATAAAATCACCATTTTAGATCCGATTTGATCCGTTCAAATCTCGTTAGATTCGTAATTTCGTAATCTATGTAACCATACCACTGTTACACATTTTTTAAATTTTAAAATTTGTGATTAGATTTAATCTATTATTTTATTAAAGTAAGACTTGTTTATTTTATAACTTCTCCGGTTGAACTCCGACTTTCGTGAACTTTATATCGTTGGAATCGTAGCGACGCGTAGATTATTTTTATACACTTTTCAATCTATTTTTCTACTATTGGTGTACTGTTTCTAATTTACATCTTGTTTGCTTCGTGTATGATTGTCTCGATGTTTGTATAGTGATGTTGTGATCAAGTTCAGACAGGTGAGCAGTACGTTGGTGATTAAGAGTACTCCGTTGAGGATCTAAATTCTCAAGATTCACTTTGATCAAGGCAAGTATAGCATGGACCATCCTTGTTGCCTATTCACCTTAATCATTAAATTCATGATGCATATGTTTACCTTGGCAACCACAGTGATTATTCCTAGCTTTTGATGACTTGATCCTTATTACCTATGAGATTGCATTTGAGTAGTGATGCTAGTGCTTGATGGTGTCATGATCTTATGAACTTGAATAATTGATTATGAAATAAAGATTAAAAGATGCTTTTTATCAACATGGACTAAGGACTCATCTGTAAGTATGACACCGGGACTTACAGCGTAACCATGAGGGTCATACGGCTCTGTCTTTGTGTGTACTGCTGCGCGTGTGTGCCACTTAAAGGGATGGCTCTACCGCCCCTTGCCATTGCGCCCGGATTGATTAACTTGTTAGAGAGCCTTTTGAAAGACTTCATAGTGAGACCCTGTTATGCACCTAGGCTGTGTAGTGTGGGCCTTGCAAACCCCTGACACATGGGAATCACAACTCATGGTGCAAAGTGTGCCACCTCTGCAGAGTTTTTTGATATGTCAGCCGTGCTCACGGTCACGAGCGGCCTTGGACGTCCTTACAGGAATTGAAACAAGTGAATAATGATTAATTAATTTTGGAAGGTTTCTGTTGATGTTTATTCCTATATTAATTATCATGTTTATGTGATCATGCAACCTTGTTCCTTGGTTTATTTCACTTGATGCTACTCAATTGACTAAAATATGATCAACTAAAAGCAACCGCTGTCAAACCTGTGTCTTGCATTATTTGAGCATCATAAACCCGTGCTATTCTTGTTGAGTACGACATGTACTTACGCTTGTTTTATTTTTCATAGTTGGATAAAAATCCCAGGATGGGTAACAGATGACTATGGTTGTGAAGGCATCTATGAGGATTACTAGGAGTGTGTTCACGAGTCAACTATTCCCTGTGGATTGGAGCTTTCCGCGAGAGAGTTATCTATATTATTCCGCTGTTATTAATGTAAAGACTCTGTGATATTATTTGTCGTACTATATAATTTGTCGCTTATGTGTGTGATTGATCTCTGGGCGCACATAAGTTGGTTTATTCAATTTTATTCTTAAAATTAGGGTGTGACAGATCCTAAGGCCCCGTTTGGAATGGAGGATTTTCCTCTCATTCCTACGGAAATTAAACTGATTCCTGTAAAATTCCTGTGAAAATTCCTATAAAATTCTTGCGTTCCAAACATCCCCTAAGATTCTCCCCATCGCCTACACACCAAATAATTCCATTCAGCAAAGCCTTCATGCCCCGAACCAAGCTGCGCCATTTATAAGGAATGTCTGGGCCCTCCCTGGCCGAGAACAAGTCTCCAGTCAGGCCAATATTTTGCTCTCAGTAAACTGGGCATAGAGAGATTCCAGATACTAGATGAGCCGCCAGGCTTGCCTAGCCAGCATTGCCAAATTAAACAGATGAAGATCTCTACAACCCAAACCTCCTTTCTCCTTTCTACACGAGAGAGTCTGCCATGACACCCAGTGCAACTTTTCTCCTCCTGTTGGGCCCACCAATACTGACATATAACTGTACTTAACTCATCACATAGGCCCTTAGTTAAATCAAAGCAGGACATGGCAAAAGATGGGATTGCTTGTGCAGTAGCCTTAATCAAAATTTCCTTTCTTACCTTGGATAATAGCTTTTCCTTCCACCCCTGTATTCGCTTCCACACCCTATCTTTTAGGTAAGTGAACATCTCAGCCTTTGATCGCCCCATATATACAGGAAGACCAAGATACTTCTCATTTTTTGCTTCCTGCAAGATCCCTAGGCCTGATAGGAATCCCCCTCTATCAGTGTCGCCGCAATTTTTTGCTAAAGAGCACAGAAGACTTCTCTTTATTTATTGTCTGCCCTGAGCAATCCTCATAAAGTTGCAGCACATCTTGGAGATGACTTGCACTCTCTTGGTTAACTTTTAGGAGAAGTAATGAATCATCAGCAAAGAGTATGTGATTTAAACTTGGTGCATTATCCGCAATTGACACGCCCTGGAGGCGACCATGTCCCTGTTGACGGTCGCTAACACCCTATTTTACCAGTCAATATTTCACCCATAATCAAGGTAAAACCACATGAAAAGCAAAGAACTCACTTTGAAATTTACCTAGTTTCACATGACCTTGGAGAAATCTTGTGTATGCAGGGAAAATGGTGAAATCAGGCAAAAATAAAGCATACCAAGACAGCTTGACACCTCAACTGCCACATGAGGCCAGAGGGGGGGCGCCCGCCCTGCCAAGTAGGGCGCCCGCCCTATCAAAAGTGCCAAATGGCACTTGCCACCACACGGATCCATGTGCCAACCTCCCAAATGACCTGTGGCACGTTGAAACAACATCAACGGCTCAGATACAAGGCACGAGGATCTAGTGGCCCTATCAACAGGGCGTCCGCCCTGTCCAAAGTGAGTGCCACGTCCACAATCCGAGGGAACGTGTCCAGGAGTCATCTACACCATCAAATGAAGTCGGTTTTCATCCAACGGTGATCAAGTGATGTGCCATGGATCGAAGGACCGACATGTCATCCTCCCAGGGGTTGCAAACCGCCATTTCAGGGCACCAGCCGACCTTGCAACCGCCATAGCGGAGGAAGGAGGGCCGTAGGATGCAAGGCGGTGCATCCAAGGAGGCGCCCGCCCTGCCTCTTCACGCCACCGACCTCCAGGACCCGTACAAGTACCCCTGGAGCACTCCTACACTATAAATAGGACTTGAATCCTCACTTGTAAGTCGAAATACAACTAGAAGATCACTAGCAAATCACTAGAGATTCAGCTCATAGTTAGTAGTAGCTCTCTCTCTCTCTCTCTCTAGTGAAGCTCTGCTCTTAGGAATAGTGCTAGCTATAGAAGAGTAGAGTAGAGAGACAAGTCGGAAGAAGGAAGAAGTCTGGGGAGGAGCCGGGCTTGTCGGCGACCTCCTCTGCGGTGTTCTTCACTCTTATCAGTAATAAAGATCTCCTTCTTCATTTACTTATTGTCATACTTTAAGCAGTTGCATACTTGTTTCGTTGCTTGGTTAGAGTTCTCTAATTCCTTGGCCAGAGTTAGAGTAGTAAGCTTATAGATTAAGTGAGGTGCTTAGGCTATAATGTTACCCTTGAGTGGGGCTAGACCCACGCATAGTAGTGATAAGTTCTAGGTGGTGACAGCCCTAGAATCTGCTGGATTCCACCACGTTCGGTCTAGTTTTATCATCGTAGGACTATGGGACGTACTGGTGCCTAATCAGTCGAACCCCGGCGAGTTTCGAACTCTGCATGTCCCGAGTATAGCAATCTCTTTGGTATAACAATCACTTGATCTTTTACTGAGTTAGAGTTCTCCCCATACTCTCCAGAGCTACCTCAATTTATCCTAGTGTGTTTTCACCTTAGTTATACTTCATTGATTTATACTTACTAAGGTTATTACCCTATTTATCCATATCTAGATCCTTGACTATCAGATCCTTGGAATCACAAACCCCGCCTTCCTTTAGGAAAATATAAATTCGACACCTGGTACTCCCAGGTAAAGTGCTACACGATAGTTCTGTGCGCTTGTAGAATCCTATCACCTATCCTATAGAGCTACCCATAGCATTTTTTGCGCAGTTACTAGAAATAACTTTATTCCTAGTAGATACGTTAGAAGTGTCAACAACCACATACTTTGAGCAAAGGGATTGACAACCCCATTGATTGCATTGAGAAGTATTGTTACAACTGCTAGAGGATAGATTTGGCTACACTCTTTTGATAGCATTAGTAACTGCCAACAAGCATTTTTGGGGCCGTTGCCGGGGAAGCACAACTATTGAATTCCTTTGATTTGAGTCAAGTCTAGATAGTTATCCTTAGAATCACGAATATGGCCGAAAGGACCATCCGTGAATTCTCTGCACCTTATGCTGCTAATATAGCAACAGGCCCTGGTGTCATCGAGGCTAACACTCAATTTGAGTTAAAGCCCGCATTAATCACAATGGTTCAAGCTAGCCCATTTTGTGGCAAAGCTCACGAGGATGCTAATGCACACCTCCAACACTTGGAGATATGCAGCACCTTTATCATTAAAGGAGTAATCCCAGACGCAATTCGTTTGCGACTCTTTCTTTTCTCCTTGTTACAAAAAACCAAGCAATGGTTCCATACGAACCGAAATGATGTGGACACATGGGAAAAGTGTTCCAACTTTTTTCTAGTGAAATTCTTTCCTCTAGGCAAGACCAATGCTCTTCGCAATAAGATCTCTAGTTTTCAACAACAAAACGATGAATCGATTCCCGAGGCTTGGGAACGAATGCAAGAGTATGCCGCTTCCTGTCCACACCATGGTATGGAGGATTGGCTGTTGATCCAAAACTTCTACCATTGATTAACCCCTCTTGATAGAAGCCATCTAGATGCTGCCGCCGGTGGAGCATTCTTTTCTCTTAAAGTTATAAATGCAAAGGCTTTGATCAAGAAGATGGTGTCCAATCAAGGATTGAACAAGGAACGTCTGCAACCGTGAAGCGAGGTATGCATTCTTTAAAGGAAGCTGACATGATTGCAGCTAAAGTGGACCTACTGTACAAAAGGCTAGAAAATTGCGAGAGGATGCGTACACCTGAGACCGTGCAAGCCATAGAGACTCACATGATGTATGAAGTCTGTGAAGAAGTTGGCCATTCTGGACTCCATTGACCTGAGACACATGAAGACCTCAACTTCATCAACAATGATAACAGTTTTCGTTCTTCAAACCAAGGATGGACTCAGCGCTCCAATTATCAAGGTAACACCTTCGATTCTTCGCAACGTCCAAACAACCAAGGTAATAACTACCCTTCTCTTAAAGATCTTGTCTATGGTCAAGGTAGAATGACTGATAGTATAAACAAGAAGCTCCATGCTAATGATAGGATGCTAGATAGTATAAATGCTAAATTGGATGATTTCTCTTCTGCAATTAAGAATCAACTTAGTTTCAATAAGATGCTTGAAACCCAATTAGCACAACTAGCAGCTGCAATTCCATCTTTTGAAAAAGATAGAATACCAGGAAAGCCTGAAACAACCATGAAATCTGCTAATCTTGTCACTATTAGTTATCATGGCTATGAACTAGATGGAAGGAATTTTTCATCTAAAAAGGGAGGTCCTGGAACCCCTGTCATATCTTGTTCTATTCAATCTCAAAAGTTCCATGATGCTATATGTGATCTAGGATCTAGCATTAACATCATGTCTAAAGAACATTATGAAAAGTTGTTTTACACCGAGCTAGTACCAAATTCTGCATATGTGCAATTAGCTGCAAACAACTTGCTACATAGAAGGAGTACTTTGTGATGTTCTGGTAAAAGTAAGAAACAACTTTATGCCTGCTGATTTCATAATTTTAGACATGGGTAATAGGGACAACTTACCCCTCATTCTTGGTCGACCTTTCTTGAATACTGTGAATGCATGCATATTTGTTGCTAGTGGTAGAATGGATTTCTATATAAATGGGAAGAAAGAAAGATTTGTTTTCTCTTGTGCACCGCACCATGC
This sequence comes from Eremochloa ophiuroides, assembly GCA_038502445.1. NCBI lineage: Eukaryota > Viridiplantae > Streptophyta > Magnoliopsida > Poales > Poaceae > Eremochloa > Eremochloa ophiuroides. Next base: position 63,554,538 of record JAHLJS010000006.1, read on the forward strand.
AACTAACATGCAGAAAAATAATAATCGATCCATGAGGAGGAGAAAACCAAGAATCTAGAGAAACAAGAAAGACAGAGATGCGGTTAAGAAGGAACCATCATCTACAGTCTCTACAGCAGACCCCACTACCGTCAAAGAAGGACAAGATAAGAAGAAGACATCGGTCAAGGAAGAACCTCCTTCCGAAGAAGGACAACTACGGGAGTAAGTATTCTATCTCTCTCTTTAATTACTGCATTAGCATGTTTTCCTTCTTCGTGCATTAAATCAATTAATTGTTAGAAGCATGCTTAAATTTATGTCTTGCATTTAATAAAGATCATTTAATAATAATAATAATAATAATAATAAAATATAAATTTGGTTCATCATAGTAGCAATAAAAAGCAAAGTCTAGTGATCATAATAAGATGCAAAAGAGAAAATAACCCGACCAAGAGGAGAATCCGATCATGAAGAAGAAGGTAGCTTGGGGGAGCCGTCATTCTCGCCAAGGTATGGTTTCTAACCCCAGCATTTTTTTACTGTGAGTTACAATATCAAAAGCAATTCTAAATTCTTGCATAAATGAAAATAATGATAAGATGAGAAAAATAATATGATATGTCTTTGTTGAAATGATGAACAATTGCTCAATGATGATTTGTAAATTCTTGTTATACAATCCTTACTATGAAAGTTTTGAGTGTGATATCTGAAATCTGTCTCAAGTCAAACACTATTGTGGGTTGCACATGCTAATAACCTAAGTTATGCTCTTACAAGATTGAAATTGGTATAAGTAGAACTTTTATGTGACCTAAGGAATGAGTGAGAACGAACTAGAGATTTTAATTTATAAAATTTGAATTCTTGCTCATGGTTCCTTTATGGAATTAAATACCTACCATCAAGCCATACATCCACAACCAACTAAAACCACCAAAAGAAAGAGCTCTTGTCTGTTTTGAGCCTGCTTAGACCTTATTTGATCTAGGTAGAGAAACTAGTCATATTCTTTGATCAAGATCACGTACACATTTCACTTATGTATTACTTCTACACTGGAAGTATACATCTATGCTCCATACACCAATTGAGACAACCAACCACAATCAACCTTTTTCCTTTTGATAGATGGGGAGTATAGGTTACTGAAAAAAAGAAGATAGAGCAAGTGCTCAAGAAAAACAAAAGAGGACAAATGTCCCATGGGCAGGTGCCCATATACCTTCTTAAAAAAAACTATGTATTTAGTAACCATGCTCTCCCCTGTCTAAGGCAAAGGAATAAGTCTCAAGGAGCCCACCAAATAATTTACACTTGCACTTCCTGATCATTTTATATGACTTGTTGCTCCCTGTGATCTAAGAGTTTAATCTTGCAATACATTCAGTTCAAGTATGCTTTAGCTCCAATCCTATAAACCCCACATAATCTTTAGGATAGACATGAAAAGCTCTTTTGAGCTCTTGTGAGGTCCATCACACTAAGGAGTGGTTGAGAGTACCATTAAAGTAACCAAAGCAAGATTTTCTTCTTCAAAAGAATAAAAACTCTCTAGTAAAATATTTCACTCTACCAAAGTAAGGGATGAAGTATCTACTTATCTATGCTACCTTGTTTTTGCATAACCCATGGTGAAAAAGCTAAAAGCCCCATATAGTTAAGACACAAGATGAATTTCTGAACCATGCTCAATACTAGAATAGTGTTGGTTTATATATGCAAGATCTTTATGAATTGTTACATTAAAGAAATTCTTGATCCAACATTGTCATGTCAAATCATATCTTTGCTTGAGGACAAGCAAAAGGTTAGCTTGGGGGAGTTTGTTGACGGTCACTAACACCCTATTTTACCGTCAATATTTCACCCATAATCAAGGTAAAACCACATGAAAAGCAAAGAACTCACTTTGAAATTTACCTAGTTCCACATGTCCTTGGAGAAATCTTGTATATGCAGGGAAAATGGTGAAATCAGGCAAAAATAAAGCATACCAAGACAGCTTGACACCTCAGCTGCCACATGGGGCCAGAGGGGTGCGCCCGCCTTGCCAAGTAGGACGCCCGCCCTATCAAAAGTGCCAAATGGCACTTGCCACCTCATGGATCCGTCTGCCAACCTCCCAAATGGCATGTGGCACGTTGAAACAACATCAATGGCTCAGATACAAGGCATGAGGATCCAGTGGCCTTATCAACAGGGCGCCCGCCCTGTCCAAAGTGAGTGCCACATCCACAATCCAAGGGAACGTGTCCAGGAGTCATCTACACCATCAAATGAAGTCAGTTTTCATCCAACGGTGATCAAGTGATGTGCCATGGATCGAAGGGCCTACATATCATCCTCCCAAGGGTTGCAAACCGCCATTTCAGGGCACTAACCGACCTTGCAACCGCCATAGGGGAGGAAGGAGGGTCGTAGGATGCAAGGCGGTGCATCCAAGGGGGCGCCCGCCCCCTTGGAGGGCGCTCGCCCTGCCTCTTCGCGCCACCGACCTCCAGGACCCCTACAAGTACCCCTGGAGTACTCCTACACTATAAATAGGACTTGAATCCTCACTTTTAAGTCGAAACACAACAAGAAGATCACTAGCAAATCACTAGAGATTCAGCTCATAGTCAGTAGTAGCTCTCTCTCTCTCTCTAGCGAAGCTCTGCTCTTAGAAATAGTGCTAACTAGAGAAGAGTAGAGTAGAGAGACAAGTCGGGAGAAGGAAAAGTCTGTGGAGGAGCCGGGCTTGTCGGTGACCTCCTCTGCGGTGTTCTTCACTCTTATCGATAATAAAGATCCCCTTCATTTACTTATTGTCATACTTTAAGCAGTTGCATCCTTGTCTCATTGCTTGGTTAGAGTGCTCTAATTCCTTGGCCAGAGTTAAAGTAGTAAGCTTTATAGATTAAGCGAGGTGCTTAGGCTATAATCTTACCCTTGATTGCGGCTAGACCCATGGATAGTAGTGATAGGTTCTAGGTGGTGACAGCCCTAGAATCCTCTGAATTCCACTACGTTCGGTCTAGTTTTATCATCGTAGGACTTTGGGACGTACGGTGCCTAATCAGTCGAACCCCGATGAGTTTAGGACTTTGCGTGTCTCGAGTATAGCACTCTCTTTGGTATAACAATCACTTGAACTTTTACTGAATTAGAGTTCTCCCCATAATCTCCAGAGCTACCTCAATTTATCCTAGTGTGTTTCCACCTTAGTTATACTTCATTGATTTATCCTTACTAAGGTTATTACCCAATTTATCCATATCTAGATCCTTGACTATCAGATCCTTGGAATCACAAACTCCGCCTTCCTTTAGGAAAATATAAATTCAACACCTGGTACTCCCAGATAAAGTGCTACACGATAGTTCTGTGCGCTTGCAGAATCCTATCACCTATCCTATAGAGCTACCCATTGCATTTTTGGTACAGTTACTAGAAATAATTTTATTTATAGCAGTTACGTTAGAAGTGTCAACAACCACATACTTTGTGCATAGGGATTGACAACCCCGTTAATTGCGTTGAGAAGTATTGTTACCACTGCTAGAGGATAGATTTGGCTACACTCTTTTGATATTATTAGTAATTGTCAACAGTCCCTCTACGAAACTCAGAAGTGCAGAGAAACCTTCAGCACAAATTAGGAACAAATAAGGGGAAAGAGGGTCATTCTGACGTAGGCCCCTAGACGGGTGAATCTCCTCAATCAACTCACCATTCACTTTGACCTTGTATGAGACTGTAGAAATGCACTGCATAATTAGTTTCACCCATTGGTCATGAAACCCCAATTTAGTCATCATTTTCTCTAGGACACTCCATTCAACTCGATCATAAGCTTTACTCATATCCAATTTCACTGCAGCATAACTATCCATCCCACTCCATTTGTTGTGCAGAAAATGAGTCAACTCATATGCTATCAATATATTGTCTGTAATCAATCTACCGGGGACAAAGGCACTTTAATTCTGGGAAATGATATCCGGTAAAATAACTTTCAGGCTATTTGAGAGTACCGTTGCCGCCACTATATAAATAACATTGCATAAACTAATCGGGTGTAAATCTTTCAGTCGTTCTGGCCTCTGTACTTTCGGTATTGAAACCACAATTGTTTCATTCCATCTTGCAGGCATGGGCGGGCCTAGTACTATTCAATGGTATTCAGTTGAATACCAAAAACTTTTGACAAAAAATTTCATATATAAAGTGTATTCATACATGTGTATTGGAAAAAAAAGAAAAAAATAAGTCAAACTAAATACCAGTACAGAGAAGAGCTCAAAACACATGTCCATACTCCTACTCCTTTTCTACCCCCACCCTAAGACCCGGTAAGACCACGGAACAAATTCACATCCGCCCCTAGAAAAATCCGTATCTACTGCACGCATGTCTGCACTCGCGCTCAATCGACCCTCAATTGCTCGTCGATTGCTGGTCTTGCCTCCCTTAAGAAATCCTTTCCCCGAACTCCGAACCCCTGGCTCCCGCCTCCAGGGTGTGGTGGGCGACGACCGGTGACAGCGAGCGACGGCGCAAGCGCGCGGTAGGGTGGCTGAGTCTGGCTGTCGGCTGTGGGCAGCCAGTCCTTATCCGCACTTGATGAGGCGATGAGAGAATCGTGGCGCCCGTCTGTCCGCGCAAGATGCTCCGAGGCTCCGTGCCTCCGAGCAACCGAGCGGTCAACACGCTCGACGGCCAACAATGATGGGAGAACTTCTTTGATTCTTGCAATTTCTAAGTTTAGATTTAGTCTCTTGTATTCTTGTTGAATCACTTTTAAAATGGAATGAGAATAACCTGATTTTGTTCTAACTTGATTTTGTTTGCAAATTAATTAGTCCCCAATTTACAGTCCTCTGATCTAATTGACCCTAAATTCTGGATGCTGAGTTATGCTAAAATATGTGCTACGTACATATATTATACAAATAGAACTATGTGGTTTAATATATGGTAAATATTAGACATTCGGAGTTTATGTTGTCAAAAAAAGTCGATTCTTTTCACATTTTAAATACCCGAGAAGAAAATCCTGGGCCCGCTCCATAAATGAAACAGAGATCAAAACGCTCCATAAATGAGGCACAGGGAGAACAACAGCTGGGAGGAATGCTAGACCTCACTGTGAAGCAGTGAAGCACTGCTGGGGACGATGACACTGAGCAGCTACAGCCAAACCAGCGACAATCAGCGACTAGGCAAAACGTCAAGCACTTTGCAGACAGCTTCTCAAGAACTCCAGGCAGCAATGTCGAGCTCCAACAGGAGCAGCGATCCAGCTTTGGTGATGGCTGCGGATCTCTTCGGTGATGACGGCGGCGCTCTCCGACGGGGAGAGCCGCTGGATGTCGTCCGTCAGTAGGACAGCAGCCACAAGCTGTTCGAGGGAGAACGCCGGGGCCACACAGAACGCCAACGGCGGGAGAGAGATGTTTGAGGTGGACGCCGGGGCCAGAGCGACCGCCGACGGCATGGGTGACGATGGGGCCGGAGTGGCCACCGGCGGAGGGGAGCGGGAGCCTCAGGCTAACTCAGACCCGAATTCAATTACCAAGCTGTTTTCACCTTGCGCCCCTGATGTAGGAGTTGAATACGATCATCACGCCATGGCTCCGACGACCTTCTCCACAGTAGGCCTTGAGCGGATCGCCAAATTTGAGGCCTTCCTCCGAGTAACGTACGCCACTTAAATTTTATCAATTGACTACAAGATTGTTTTCTGAAGACTAGCAACCTAATTATAAGGAAATGAGGGCTATTGGGCAGGATAAATAGGAATTTAGCTAAGTGAGGAGTTACAGTTTAATTAATTGAGACACCCTCGCTCTATACTATGCATGTTATGCTATAAATGAGAGTCGAGAGAGCGTTTCTAAATCTCTTATCTAGTTTCTCGAATCTCAAAGTCTCTCAGAGCATCTAAATGCAATTCTTATGTCTTATCGCTGGAAAAATTCGGCAGAGTTTCCTCTATTTCTTGACATTATCTCACAAGCACAATTAGATAAGCTTTTCGCAGGAAAAAAGAAAATCACATATCTCATACAAGAATAGGGTATCTGAAGCCATATCTCAATCACATAAGCATTAGAAGATAAGCACATGGCAAATATAAATTTCCAAACTAAGATTATTATCAAACCCAATGTGAGTGTCATCCCGTCATCTCGATGGATGACCCACAAAGGTAGCAAACCGAAATATTAAATGTCATGAGTGCATCCCAACAAGTCTGAAGCACACGTACATCACACAGAGATACTAGGCAAGAAGGATCAAGGTAATGGAAAGTACTAGTACTTGGTAGATATCATAACATTGACGTCCTTCTCGACCATAGTGCAGAAACTCTTCACCAGCTGGAGAATCTGCCATCATGTCGAAAACAAAAAAACAGTCAATCATATAGCGTTCAAAATAGAACCATCGAAAATATTTGCAGGAGGACATGTATATAGAAATAGACGGATACCTCCATGTCCAAACTGTCGTCATCACCCATAAGCAGCTCCTTAAACTCATGTGCAGCCGGGAGGGTTGTGTTTGAGGAGGAAGAAACAAGGCGACGCGTTGCATCCAGCTTAGAAACCAGCATTATGGACATCCCAACTGGGTAGAACACTTGTGTCCTAAGACCCAAGAAATCAACTCCGAGCTTAAACAGGGCCTGCCAGCATATTAAGTGTGAAGAATAGACATCACAAGTCAAGGAAAGAGTGGCGAAGCAGGATTTTAAACCTTGGTATTCCCACAAGCGAAAAAATTTCCAGTGTATAGCAGCAAAGATTTCAAGTATAGTTCATAATAGCATTTTATCATAACGAAGTCACAAAAACAGTATAATATGAAAAAAAAAACTTGTTCTTTTAGATGTAATTCAACCTTTCTTGCCTTTCCTGCCCTATACCACAAACTCTTCAAATCAACTACTTTCTTTTTTATTTTGCAAAATGCAAACTAAAAGTAATCTAGATCTACACGAAGAAGTTCCAATCAACTCGGACAATCCTAAATTCAAATCACGAAATCGGATTGGGAAAAATCCCCACAGCGCTCACCTTTGCTGATCTGCTAAACTGAACAAATGAACAGCCGGCAAGCCGGCTAGGGCAGGGCTAGCCCCGTCCGTGGCCTGGGCGCAGATCCATCGGCAGCCAGCGGCCGGCTGCCCGGCGCAGTGGTCCGGCACCCGCAACCCCCGCGCGTCCTGCTGTGCGCGTGCGCCTGCCACGTCCGCCCGCGAGACCCAGAGCCGAGTGCCACCGCTGGCCGCTCGCCGGTAGGCCGTCGCCGTGCCCCGCTCGATGCCTGGATGCCCGCGCAAGAGCCGCCGTCGCCCGGTCGACGAAGCCCGAAGCCAAAACCCATGCCTGTGCGCTAGAGAGGATGGGAGCGATTGGCCGATTGGGAGAGCCCTCTCTCTGGAGGTCTCGCCTTGTGCTGCCTACAGCCTGCTAGGCCTTGCGGCCGTGGGATGGGCTTGTGCTCTTGGCTCTTATGGGCCGGCCAAAGAGCCTAATTGCGCGAGAAAACTCGAAAGGAGGCCACGGGAAATTGGTTGTGGGCTCAGTTTGTGCTCTAAAATAGTCAAACAATGGCAATATACACAGTGGCGGAGCCAGGATTTAGAAGTTGTGTATTCCCACTTGAACAAAAAAAAAACCATTCCCACAGCCCGCAAATCAACTGATTTCTTCTCCATTTTTACAAATCAATACCACTACTTGCTGGAAATTAGTATGAACTAATCACTGTGAAGTGAACAATTAAATATCAGACAGAGAGAGGGATTGAGGGAAGAAAAGAAGTATAGAACCTGCCTGCTGCCCTGCCCTGCGCGCGTGCGCATGCACGCTATGGCCTGGCGCGGTGGCGCCTGCACCCCTGCTGGCTCCTGGCCGCCGCGGACGTCGCCGCCGGCCGCGCCCACGTGGTGCCACCGGCCACGGCGCACTGCCCTGCTGCCTCTGGGCTTCGGCCTCCCGCCTCGGCGCCTCCTGCTTGCGGAACGCCGCGCCGCAGCCCGCGCGGCCTGCCCTGCCGTCGCTGTCGAATGCCGCCTGTGCCGGGCGTGCTGCGCCCCTGCGGCCTGCGCGCACATCCGCGTGCTGGCCCTGGCCGCCGCTAGAATCGTCGCTAGGGTTAGCGGCAGCGCGCCGATGCCCTCATGGTGACGATCGGCCAGGGTGAGAGGATGCGCAGGATTGGGGAGTTGGGATCTGGGCGGCTTGGCCTCTGGGGGATTGGCCGATTGGGGGAGTGGTTTGGACCTATTGGGCCAATGGGCCGGCCTAGGAAGCTGAGAAATTTGGAAACAAGGCCTAAAGGCTAGTCTGTTGCTAATTTTGGGCTCAATTACACGAAAAAATTGTAAATTATAGCCTTATACATTTATATATACATGTATATACTTATGTCTACTAAAAAGTGTTTCCAAAAAGCTCTGTATTCCCGGGAATACTGGGGAATACGGGTAAATCCGCCCATGAATATACATTATACATTTGAGTATACATATATACATACTTATTGTTGAAAAAAAAACTTGGTATTCCTAGGAATTCTAAGGCATCAATGTGGCTCCGCCCATAGGAAAGAAGGAAGAAAGAGAGATAATATGCTAACCTTGAAGAGCGGAGTGTCGACCGTGGGTCTGGTATGCACTACAGGATGCGGGTTCATTGCCGAGTGCCTGGGGCACTCGGCAAAGAGCCGATTACACTCGGCAAAGGCTTCTCTCGACAAAGACTTCTTTGCCGAGTACCAAATACCGGGCACTCGGCAAAGGCTTTGCCCAGTGCCAGGTCAGCACTCGGCAAACTTAGTTGAAACCGTCTACTTTGACGGCTTCTTTGCCGAGTGTCGGTTGACCGGGCACTCGGCAAAGATTTTTTTTTTAATATAATTCTTTGCCGAGTGCCAGGTCAGCACTCGGCAAAGAAATTCAGCCGGCTGTTTTTGTAAAAACTCTTTGCCGAGTGCTCCAGCCATGGCATTTGGCAAAGAATTTTTGTCTTTTTTAAAAAAATCTTTGCCGAGTGCCATGACGAAGGCACTCGGCAAATCTGGGAAACCAGCTGTCAGGTTCCCCAGGTTTGCCGAGTGTCTTGACCATGGCACTCGGCAAAGAAGTTTTTGCCGAGTGTTACACTCGGCAAAGAGGTCAAAAATTTTATTTTTTTGTTTTTTGCTTTCCATCAAAACAGAGAGACATATCACATATATATTATATACATCATCACACACAGAGCATAATATATCACATTCATCATCCATAATCCACGAAATTCACATATATCATCCATCCATCGTGCATCACACAAATATCGTCAATAATCCATCGTATATAATCCATAATCCATCACATACATGTAAATATGTCTCTAGTGCATCACAAACACAAAGTCTGGGTTTTGAACAAGTCCGACGAACATACAGAGCGGTACCTACTGCTGCCATCCTGGTCCTGGCCACTGTGGAGACTGCTCGGTCTGTGGAGGGGCAGTTGGCCACACGGACGATGGAGACGGGCCACCCTGTGGAGACGAGCCACCGTGTGGAGACGGGGCACTACCCACCGACTGTGGCTGCACAAAGGAGAAGTGAGAATCATGAGTATGGATGATTGGACCAAAAGGCTAAAGGAATCAACACGTTGACATACTAACCGGAGTCCCTAAAACAGGAGGAGGAGGCGCAACTGGTGCGAGCAGCGACGGAGGCACGACCACACCTGGCAAGGTCTGCAGGCTCGCCATGAAGGTGAACATGTCCTGCAACCTCTGCTGCTCGGCCGCCCTTTGTGCTTGCACAGACGCCATCTCCAGCCGATGGGCCTCCGCCTGGGCCTCCATCGCTTGGCGTTGGGCCTCCGCCTGTGCCGCCTGCTGGGCCTGCAACTGCTGCATGTTCTCCTGCGACATTCCAACCGCAAGGATTAAACAACGCAAAGGTAAGGTACATGTGTAAAAGCAATGAACGATGAGTTTGTGAGTAGTAACCTGGCGCTCTGACATCTGCTGCAGTGAGCTCGGCTGCCGAGGGCGTATGGGGAGGGAGGAGTCCGTGCTCCTGGCTCGAATATCGGTGAGGCTGGCAACAGAGGAGGAGTCGACTGTGCTGTCCGCCATCCAGTACCGGCCGTGCTGCTTCCCTCCTCCCAGCCTCATCACGAGGTCTGTGTCCAGGGGCTGCCGAGTCAGATCGTAGTCCTCCCCATGGCGCTGGAGTGCCGCCGAGGTGTACTCGCTAAGCTTGCTGTGGACGCTCGGGTTGGTGTACGCCTCGGGGCCGTCCGCCGGGTTGTAGGTGACGTCCGGGGCCGTCGCCTTGCCCTTGTGTGCCAGGGCGAACGCCATGAAGTCGTTGCATTCCTGGCCCTGGTGTGCCTGGTACTGCGAGGAAAACACAAAGACGATTACAGGTAGTGATAATTGAGTCTTAGGATAGAAAAATAAAGATGGTAGCACAAAGAAGTTTACCCATGTCCTGGCGTACGCGCTGAGGCTGAGGTTGCCTTGGTGGTGTGCCGGCCCACCCATCTGCAGGCGGCAGTCACGGTGGACCTGGTGCTTCTCCGCCCACTCGGCCGAGAGCCACCGGTCCACAATTGCCTCCCAGCAGAGGCGGTGACAGGCGCACCAACTAGGACATTGCTGCATGCCATAGAGTTATTGAAATGTCAGAAGATGAAATGAACCCAACCTACTGTCCATGAAAGTACTTACCGAGGGGTACTGCTCTCTCGTGAGCGTCATGCTCCTGGCATCGCGCTTCCTCACCACCTGTCCAAGGACGTCGGCCTGGTAGTTGATGATGCACTGGAGCCGCGTCTTGTAGTACAGGTCCGAGAGGCGGGACCTGCAGGCCTTGTCCTGCATGCGCACTGCCTGGGCCTCAAACCCAGCGTCGCACCTGTAGAAGTCCTGCATGCATACATCATGTAATTTTTTGATTTTTTTTAGTGCGACCAATGAATACATAGTAAAGATGAAATTAGTGTCACGTAGACTCACCCAAAACTTGGCCTTGATCCGCGCCGCAACAGTGCCGTGCTCACTGTCCTCGGCGGCCTGGAAGTGCTCCCACATCTAGAGCGGCGAAGGAGCACCACCAGCGTAGGTGACCATCCCAGGGAAGTGATGCCGGATCAGAAGGGACAACGTGCCATTGACATGGCGGCCCTTTCCGGACACAACTTCCCAGTTGCTACAAGAGTCATTAAGAGCAATTGTTAGTCGTTAAGAAAATGCATGTCATATGAAACAGTAATGAAATGATACGTACTCGTCGCCCTGGGATCGAATCACCGGGCGCTGGTGAAGTGGGATCGGCCGTGCCGGGAGCCTCGAGGGCCCGCGCAAGTACACTCCCGAGGAGGTAGAGCCAGAAGCAGTGGAAGTGGAGCCCCCTCCTGTCGAGGGCCCCTCCTCCTCATGGTCCAGCGACTCAGGGGAGGTGTGACCCCCTCCTGCCTCTAGGTCCACCCCCTGGTCGTCCTCGTCCGCCGACGGGGTGGGAGTCCGCTCCAAGCGCCTCCTCGGACGGCGGCCAGTCCTCGACCTCCTCGGTGCCGGCCCCAACACAGGCTCCTCCTCAGCTGGGGCTGGTGAGCGGTCCCTCATGTAGACGGAGTTGACCTGTCGACGGCCCTGCCTTCCGCCCGGCATTTTGTCTGGTGCCTGCAATTTCAAAGAATAAACCAATTAGCAATGTTAAATTAAAAAGTACTTATAAAGAGATGTAAAATGAATTGAACATAGTAGTAATAGTAATTGTAATAATAATATAGTATTACATGAATTAGAAATATTCTGCATCTAGCTCCTCTTCTCCCTCGTCGTCATCACTATCAATATTGTCAACTAGCTCATCTTCTCCCTCGTCCTCATCTCCATCGTTCTCATCATTGTCATCGTCTAACTGTAATCGTTCAAGCATTTGTAAGTCCTTCTCATCTTGCACCTCTTCTCCCTCCTCCTCTTCTGCATCCCCTCGGTCAATGTTATTGTCTACTTCCATGTCCATCAGCGAAAACATGTCTATGTCAAACCTTCCTTCTAACCCCTCTGGTTAGTAGAACTCCTGTGTGTAATCCTCATCGTTCGGGACAGGTTGTCTACCGCGTGGCGATACCCTTTGCACAAGGTACCAACCCATAAGATTAGGGTCTTTTTGGCACGCCCAAGGGAGATAATAAACTCGTGTGGCCTGTTGAGCCACAATATAGACATCCTCTCCTTCATATACAGAATCCTGTCGAATTTCAACTAGTCCAATCTCAGGGGTTGTTCGCGTGACGTTAGGATTGAACCAATGGCATTTGAATACGACTGGATTATGAGCTTTGCAACACTCAAAATCGAGCTCTTATATTTCTTCTACTATGCCGTAGTAGTCGTGCCCATCGGTGCCGGGCGTACGAACTCCGGTATTTGTGGTTTTCCGATTGGGCCGACTACGCTCGTAGTGGCTTATGTGAAAGCGATAGGCATTCACAGTATAGTTGGTGAATGTCTTGACCTTGTAGGCGAAGCCTTTGGCTAGCCCTTTCAACTCAGCATCCATTGCCCTATCTTTACGGGCCTGCAAGGTGAGAAAAGATAGAACGTTACATTACTCGCTCTTATGATCGAAGTGGGAAAGGCAATGGATTAACCCGGTACCTTCGTGTCGAACCAGAAAATGAAATCAGGCACACCATATTTGAGAAGATTATCTTCCTCTTGAGGGGAAGGAGCCCTATTCCCTGTCCAGTATGTATTCAGAAATTCCCTGAAAAATAAGAGACAAAAGGGAGGATACATGATAAAGCATAAGTTGTTGGTGCAGTATGTAACAAGCTCATTGAGAACTTACTGCACATAAGGCTTCATTTCATTGAGGTTCAACAGCACATAAAGCATGATAATGCACCACTCATCATGCCTTAAGCTCTTGGTGCTTGGTGTGATTGCCTTTCCAAGTTGACCTTTGAAAAGGCTGAGGTTCGATGAACTCTCTTCGGCGTGGTAACGAGGAGGAGGATTGTGCACGCTGAGAAGGCTATCATTATAGTATGATGTTGTGAAGTTTGACACCTCCTCAAGAATGAATGCCTCCTCCATGCTAGCCTCAATTTTGGCTTTGTTTCTACACTTTTTCCGAAGAATCTTTATACTTCTCTCGATTCTATAGCACCAACGAAACTGCACGGGACCTCCCATTCGTGCCTCGTACGGTAGGTGCAAGATCAGATGCTGCATCGCTAGGAAGAAGCCGGGTAGGAAGATCTTCTCCAACTTGCAGATCAACAGAGGTGCCACTTTCTCCAAGTCTTCAATGACGTCCCGAGATAACTCCTTGGCATAAAGCTGGCGAAAGAAAAAGCTCAACTTTGCCAGCACGCGCCACACATGCTCGGGGACGTATCCCCGAGTCATCGCAAGAAGGAGCCTCTCAATCCATATGTGAAAGTCATGACTCTTCATCCCCAACACTCGCATGCTGGACAAGTTCACTCCCCTACTCAAATTCGCCGCATGCCCATCGGGAAACATTAGCGACTGGATCCACTACAGTGCCTCCTTCCTTTGGTCCTTTTTCAATATGAAATCGACCTCAGTCTTTTTCCATTTCTTGCCTTGCACGGGAGGCTTCATCACTTGCTTTGGTCTATCACACAACTCTACCAGGTCCAGCCTAGCCTTTACGTTGTCCTTTGACTTATCAGGGATGTCCATGAGTGTAGCCCAAAGCGCCTCGGCAATATTCTTTTCTGTGTGCATTACATCAATGTTGTGTGGAAGCAGAATGTCATCGAAATAGGAGAGCCTAGTCAAGCCGGATTTATGAGTCCACTGGTGTTCCTTCCCATATCCAATAAAACCACCTTTCTCTTTATCATCTTTGAGAGCCTCTATCTGAGCATGGACCTCGGCACCAGTCATCATTTGAGGCGCAGGGTCGGTAACTTGAACCCCTTTCCTGATGTTCTTGACGTCTCGCCGGAATGCATGCTCAAGAGGGAGGAATTGACGATGCTGGTCGAACAAAGAGAACTTGCCACCCCTCTTCAGCCAAGTGAACCTCACAGCTATCTTGCATACTGGGCACGGGAACTTCCCGTGAACACACCACGCGCAGAATAAGCCATACGCCAAGAAGTCATACAAGGAGTAGTGGTACCACACATGCATAGTGAAGTTCTTCTTTGTAGCTCGGTCGTATGTCAGTACCCCCTCTTCCCAAGCAATGATCAATTCATCAATGAGAGGCTCCATGAACACTCCCATCTTGTTCCCCGGGTGTCCAGGAATTATCAGCAACAAGAAAATGTTCTTGGGTTGAAACATGACGCCGGGGGGAGATTGAGGGGGATCACGAAAACGGGCCAACAAGTGTACGGGGCCGCCAGCAATCCATAGGGGTTGAACCCATCTGTTGCAAGCGCCACACTACGTTCCGAGCCTCCTCAGCTTTACGACGATGTATGCCATCGAAGTGGGTCCATGCATCGCCATCCGATGGGTGTACCATCTTGCCAGGGCTATATCTTTTGCCTTGTTTGTGCCATGTCATCTGTTTTGCGGACTCCTCTGTCATGTACAGCCGTTGGATCCTCGGTATGACAGGAAGGTACCGTAGGACCTTAGCGGGGATACCAAGCTGCTCCTTCTTGCCATCACTAGTGTCGACCTCCAGATACCTAGAGGACTTGCACTTGGGACAATGTGTTGCTTTCTCGTGATCTTTCCTAAATAGGACACACCCATTCGGACAAGCATGAATGTGCTCATAGGGCATCTTAAGTGCACGAAGAAGTTTCTGTGACTCGTACAAGTTCTTCGGCAGCATGTGACCCTCCGGAAGTAGGGTTCCAAAAACTGCCAACATAGCATCGAAGTGGCCTCGACTCATGCTACACAGCGACTTGAACGACATTAGGCGTCCAATGGCATTCAGTTGCGAAACCATTGTCTTCTCTTGAAGGGGCTTCTGGGCCGAATCCAGCATAGCATAGTACGCCTTTGCGGATTCCTCTGGGTCATCCTCCAATCCTTCACCGAGCCGTGCCTCGTGAAAGTCATCCATCCAGTCTGCTACCCCGGCATCTCCATCAAAAGCCTCGAGGCGTGGTCTCACCACCTCCTCTCTAATACGGTTGGCTTCACCATGGTGGATCCAGCAGGTATAGTTTGGCGTGAATCCAAACTTGCAAAGTTCTTCCCCCACGGCCTTCTTATTCTTTCTTACACGGTTGTCACATTTGCGGCAGGGACACGGCATCCGAATCGACCCTTCAGCTGCCTCACCAAAAGCATGCTCCAAGAAAGCATTAGTCTTAGTCATCCATTCTGGGGTCAAACTTGGGTGGCCCGTGTACATCCACCCACAGTTCTCCATACTCTGGCATATGCATATATAAGCGACGAGTTATGACCATGGTGCATCTGCTCGGTGTGCCTACCATCTAATAGGTGTGGATAGGTCCTAATCCCACCCGCGGATGCGTAGATGAGGTTAGTTTCATTGGTTCGCTCCTATCCAAGACAGAATTTCGGCAGCACCTCCCCGCTGTTCTCCCGATACACGTCCAGCAAAGGAGAGTGTGTATCCGGAGAACAACAGGGAGGTGGTGTCAAAATTCTGTCTCGGACTGGAGCAAACCATGAAAACTAACCTCATCTATGCATCCGCGGGCCGTCCAAAATACGTGGACAATCCGAAAGAGATACGGTCACAGATATGCAAAGATCCGCATTATCTCTTTCGAACGGGAGACGCCTAACTGGGCTAAGTGACCATATAAAATATGCATGCAAAGGAGGGGGTTATACCTAGGGTGGCGGTGAAGTAAGGCTACTGGGGCAGTGGCGAGTCGGTGCAGTGGTGAGGTGACGCAGTGCAGGCAGACCGACAGCAATGCCGCTCCCACCAAGCGCTCTTCCCTGCAAAAAAAGAACGTAAAAGCCGATCAATAGAAAATTTCGGCAGCACCTCCCCTTCACGGGGAGGTTTCCACACACATATCAACGGCACGATGGCTGAGAACCACACATAACAACGACACGATGGCCAGCAACTACTATCAAGACCGCTATTAGCATAACTACCATACTAGCACTACTACTAGCACTACCACACATATTTTGCATACCTAAAGGTCGAGGCGACGTGTCGGGAATGGGATGCGGGGGCAACGGCTCCTCCTTCTTCTCCTCCACTCCTCCTCCTTCTTCTTCTTCCCTTCTCCTTCTTCCCCTCCTCCTTCTTCTCCTCCTTTTTCTTCTTCCCTTCTCCTTCTTCCCCTCCTGCTCCTCCTCCTCCTCCTTCTTCTTCTTCTTCTTCTTCTTCTTCTTCCCTCCTTCTTTCCCTCCTCCTCCTTCTTCTTCTTCCCCTTCTCCTTTCCTCCCCTTCTCTGCCGCCTCCCTCCCCTTCTCTCCCTCCTCCTCTGCACTTAGCACAGCACAAAGGGAGGGCGAGCAGGGGGCCGACCGGCGTGGCGGGTGAGCCGGGCGAGTGGGGCACGTGCCGGCGGCGGCCGGTGACGGGGACGGCCGGGCCGGTGGCGGGGCGGGCGGTCCGGTTGCGGCCTGTGGCGGGCTGGGCGGGGCAGGTGCCGGCGGGGGCCGGAGACGGCGGATCCGGGGCACCGGCGAGGGCGCGGCGCCGGCGCTGGGACCGCTTCGGCGGCGGGCGGCGGTGGCGGGGCGGGCGGCGCGGGCGCGGGCGAGCGGGGCCCGGGGAGGGCGGGGCTGGGGGAGGCGCGGCGCCGGGCGGTGGCGCGGCGGGCTTGGGCGCGGGGGAGGTGGACGGCGGAGGGAGGAAGAAGAAAGAGAGTGAGGCGTAGGGTGGGAGGGGCGCGTCCATTTTTTATTTTTCATGATCAACGGCTTTACCGAGTGCCAGGATTGCGGCACTCGGCAAAGCTTTTTTTTAAAAAAAAACCGCGGCTTTACCAAGTGCCTAGGTTTGACACTCGGCAAATAGTTTATTTTGCCGAGTGCCAAACGTCTGGCACTCGGTAAAGGGCACGGAGTCAGGTGCCGTCAACCCCACGGCCAACTTTGCCGAGTGCCTATCTTTGCCGTGTGTCTGGCACTCGGCAAAGAGACTCTTTGCCGAGTGCCTATCTTTGCCGTGTGTCTGGCACTCGGCAAAGAGCTCGGCGAAGATGCCCTTTGCCGAGTGCCCGAGATTTGACACTCGGCGAAGGCCTGGGCACTCAGCAAAGATTGAGTTTCCCGTAGTGATGGTGGGCGACCTCCTTCACGAGGACATAACCCCTATGCGCGATCTCTCGGAGAGCTGATAATTGCGCAGGCTCATCGCCTCTCAGATGTGTGAGTTCATCGGGATGGATAGGAGTGCCCAGCCACATCTTCATAAACTCTAGCCTCCTGACCAGCTCGGACTAAAAAAGTAGACAAAGTAAGATATTTCATCAAGATTCAAAACCACATAATGGAAATGTTGTAGATACTGCATTACGTTGGCCTCTTCCGATCCCTGGGAATCGTGGCCCGTTTTGGAGCCAATCTTCACCGACATGCCCCGAGAAGTCGACCCTTCCGGAGAAAAGAAAGGCAAAAACAGCCAGAGACTCAGAAAAATAGAAGAAAAACCACTACCTCAAAAATGGTTTGTAAGTGCCAGTCTCATTTCACTCTAAGGGGGATTCAATCACGAGCCCCTCTTACAGTGGGTTGGCCGGGCCCAGCAACCCAACCCCTCTTATAAATGATTTGTAAGGGCGGTTCGTGAACCAACACCCCTTACAAATGGATTTGTAAGGGCGGTTGGTGATCCAACCTTCCTTAAAAATGACCTGATTTTTAAGGGCGGTTGTGATCCAACCGCTCTTACAAATGATTTATAAGAGGCGCTGGTATTTGAGCCGCCCTTACAAATGCCGGCTGCCTAAAACCCTGGACTCACCTTCTTCTTCCTCCTCGGGCCAGTCACTCCAGCTCGCAGAAAAAGGATAAATGACCTCAGCTCAAAAACTTTTGAATACCAAAGTGTTAGAACTCATCAAGACCTACAATCTTTATATAGGTCATTTTTTCATTTGAGAAAGTGTTAGTAAACACTAGTCACAAAATCATGAATCTCGCATATAGCTTAAGAAACTATAAAGAGATTAGTTAATTTTGAACTAATCTTTCCTAACAATTTATCAAATGCAAAAATGACCCATATAAAAAATGTAGATCTTGATGAGTTGATAAAACTGGGTATTCATCACTTTTCTATTTGAGACCATTTAGGGTTATAAAAACTGGTTTCAAGTTTTTATTTTTGAAAATTCAAATTTTGAATCATTCAAACTTTCTCATATGCAAAAATGACCAATATAACAAATGTATATCTTGATGAGTTTAGGAAACTTGGTATTCATGACTTTCCTATTTGAAGGCGTTTAGGGTATTAACAACTGATTTGAAACTATCAAAATTTAAAAATCCAAGATTTGACTTGGTCAAACTTTGTCAAACGAAACACTAAGTGACCTCAGCTCAAAAACTTTTGAATACCAAAGTGTTAGAACTCATAAAGGCCTACAATCTTTATATAGGTCATTTTTTCATTTGAGAAAGTGTTAGTAAACACTAGTCACAAAATCATGAATCTCACATATAGCTTAAGAAACTATAAAAAAATTAGTTAATTTTGAACTAAACTTTCCTAACAATTTATCAAATGCAAAAATGACCCATATAGAAAATGTAGATCTTGATGAGTTGATAAAACTTGGTATTCATCACTTTTCTATTTGAGACCATTTAGGGTTATAAAAACTGGTTTCGAGTTTTTATTTTTGAAAATTCAAATTTTGAATCATTCAAACTTTCTCATATGCAATAATGACCAATATAACAAATGTATATCTTGATGAGTTTAGGAAACTTGGTATTCATGACTTTCCTATTTGAAGGCATTTAGGGCATTAACAACTGGTTTGAAACTATCAAAATTTAAAAATACAAGATTTGACTTGGTCAATTTTTGTCAAACGAAACACTAAATGACCTCAACTCAAAAACTTTTGAATACAAAAGTGTTAGAACTCATCAGGACCTACAATCTTTACATAGGTTATTTTTTTCATTTGAGAAAGTGTTAGTAAACACTAGTCACAAAATTATGGATCTCGCATATAGTTTAAGAAACTATAAGAGAGATTAGTTGATTTTGAACTAAACTTTCCTAACAATTTGTCATATGCAAAAATGACCCATATAACAAATGTATATCTTGATGAGTTGATAAAACTTGGTATTCATCACTTTTCTATTAGAGACCATTTAGGGTTATAAAAACTGGTTTCGAATTTTTATTTTGAAAATTCAAATTTTGAATCATTCAAACTTTCTCATATGCAAAAATGACCAATATAACAAATGTATATATTGATGAGTTTAGGAAACTTGGTATTCATGACTTTTCTATTTGAAGGCATTTAGGGCATTAACAACTGGTTTGAAACTATCAAAATTTAAAAATCCAAGATTTGACTTGGTCAATCTTTGTCAAACGAAACACTAAATGACATTAGCTCAAAAAATTTTGAATACCAAAGCGTTAGAACTCATCAAGACCTACAATCTTTATATAGGTCATTTTTTTCATTTGAGAAAGTGTTAGTAAACACTAGTCATAAAATTATGGATCTCGCATATAGTTAAGAAACTATAAGAGAGATTAGTCAATTTTGAACTAAACTTTCCTAACAATTTGTCAAATGTAAAAATGACCCATATAACAACTGTATATCTTGATGAGTTGATAAAACTTGGTATTCATGACTTTTCTATTTGAGACCATTTAGGGTTATAAAAACTGGTTTTGAGTTTTTATTTTCAAAAATTCAAATTTTGAATCATTCAAACTTTCTCATATGCAAAAATGACCAATATAACAAATGTATATCTTGATGAGTTTAGCAAACTTAGTATTCATGGTTTTCCTATTTGAATTTATTTATTTATTTATAGTTTAAAAACTATGTCTTATTCAATTTTGTGTTCAACAAATTTTTTGGAAAGAAAAGAGTGCAATTCAGCCCATTTACTGGTTTTTGGGCCGGCGATATGCGGCCCGTTGTATTCAAGCCGTTGGATGAACCTATGATGAATCAGAGCCGTTGGATCGAAAGCGCAAGCATATAAAACAGGAGCGAAAACCCTAGCTCCCTCCCCGCACGTACTGCCTACCCCCTCCGCTTCTCCCTACCTCTCTCCCTAGCGCCTCCTCTGCATCCAGCGCCCTCGCCTCAGGCATGGTCGCAGCTGCCTTCGCTCGGCAGCATGTCCACCCGCGTCGGCCAGCGTCACGGTGCGGACGTCCCGCCCTTCCTCTCCTACCCCGCCTCGGCACGCGCGCGCCGCGGTGCTACAGCCTGCGCAGCTAGACCTCCACGATATTGCGCCAAGCTTCGCACGGGCGACCACAGGCCGGGCGCCGCCGCCGCTTCCATGCCCGTCGATTTCGCGGGTTAGTCTTCTTCTTTGCCTCTGCCGGCTCTGTGATCAGTGTCTTCCCTGTGTTCTCCTTCCTCTACATCACTCAATAGTCCCCAACTGTTGTCTCCTAAGCCCTTGCTGTTCTGTGCCCTTGCAGTGCTCGATGAAATGTACAAAAGGACTATGCTTGCTAATACTGGGTGCTAATACTGCCTATCTATGTTTATAGGTTATCCAATCCCTTTTACTGCCACGAACTCGACCTGGGCCGCGTATCCCGTCCTTTGCCGTTCCCATCAGCGCGTCCTTCAACGTCGTCCTCCCTAGCTTCATAGCACTGCTGCCGCTGGGATGCAGTATGCTCTAGAGGCCGATTTGTCCTGACCCTGAATGGATTAACGAAATGCTGCACTGAGGCAGTGCAAATACCCCGATTTATTTGGAATTTTGAGTTCCACTGACATAGGCCACTACCTCTTACTGCCTATCTACTGTGAGCAAATGGGATTTGTGTTTCATATGCTGCATTTTGTTCCAGCAATTTGTGACACACACTTTAGTGGAATTTCAGAGTGTAATTTAATCGGTACCTTCTCTCTCATTTGCTGTTAATTTACTGATTCTGAGTTTCCTACCATTCTTCACAAAGCTGATTATAGTTTTATTTCAGTTAATAAATAGCACTTTTTTTCTATCTCTGTCAGGTACATTTTTTTCCCCAGTTCACAAAGCAACTAGTCAATAATCTTAGCAGCATATTATTATGTTAGTTTCTTGGTGTTGGCACCGTTTGATCAATTTTTGGGCGTTCCTGAATCCTCTAATGCAAGAGAAGCCGACAAATCACTTGGACTTGCACAACTGCTTAAATTCTAAAGGTCAGAGGGAGGGGAAGGTCTTGGATTAAAGGTAAAAAAAATAGCATCAACACATGTATTTATGGAACAAATATTTATTGGAATTATCCGTGAATTAACGTTGCACATGGAGACCAGTCCATCTTTAGTTCTTGACAAGCATTGTTCCACCTCACATACTTATAGCAATTATGGACATATTTGATTGCTTACTTTGGTATAGTTATGTACTTGGTTCTATATACATGGTGCAGGGTCAGTGACCTTTCGGTTGTACAGCTTCTGGATGGCCTATATATACCTCAAAGAAGGTACGAAATAAAGAACTATGATTGTTTTAGAATTTCCACTGAACAATATTATTGATGTTGCATCCCTTCTCTATGTACCGAGCATAAAAACGAACTGGGTTCTCACTTTTTAGTGTACTTTCAATATGCTAACCATTTAGTCACCTAACAGGTTTTTTTATGCAGTTGGAATCAGGCAACAAAGGATGGGTTAAAGGAACAGGACTGGAATAGCTTTGAAGCTGGTAATTTCTACCAACTTTATGCCTCCTGTTTACTCTTCTGATGATGGCCTGCTACTATATTCGAACTGAGCCCGAATTACAATGTCAATTCATAGTTTCTTAATTAA
Organism: Eremochloa ophiuroides; assembly: GCA_038502445.1. NCBI lineage: Eukaryota > Viridiplantae > Streptophyta > Magnoliopsida > Poales > Poaceae > Eremochloa > Eremochloa ophiuroides. The sequence goes on from JAHLJS010000006.1 coordinate 63,576,475, forward strand.
GCTACTGCATTCTGTCTGCTTAATCGTTCTCTGGCATGCATCGTACGACCAAAAAGAGTGGGGTCCAAGTTGCAATGTCTAATTTCATAGCCTCCTCTCTCACTAACTCTATGTGCGTGTTTCAGGACACTCTCCTTCCAATGGTCTCATGTTTCAGAAATGATTTTTTAGTTCACAACCTGTAAGCTCCATTACCCGATTACCCTGTGTAATGATCAATCCTGCTTTTATCGATATCGTTGACACCACTGTTGTTATTTCAATCGTATTGTTGTTAACCGAAATGTCCTAATTTCCAATTATGCCATACAGCCTGCGTTTTTCAGCTTCCTCACTGTTGTGCCCGCGGCAACGCCCGGGATTCCTGCTAGTTAATTTTGATTTTGAGAGATACTACTTTGAGTAGTGGCACACTTTCTGGTATGCCGTATACAGAGGAGCAGGCTGTTTCATCCTATACTAATGATAAACATGATGAAACTTGTGGGTTCTTCAGAATTAATTCATGTACAATGCTGCTCTGTTTTTTTTAAGAAAAAAAAATACTAGTAGGCCTTTTATGCCATTCATGTCAAGAAAGATAGTCCTATTCTCAGCATAAATCGATTCACTACTAATTCATTACTAGTTTAATTAGGCCCATGCTATGCAAGATCTATTTTGCAAGAATAATTCATTACTACTGTGCACCATATGTTTTTGCAGGTTTTAGCATGCTCTCTAAATCCATCATGAAGTATAGTTTATATCATAAAGGCAATGCAACTATGTCTTCAAAAATCTGGATTACCAGGTGACCACTCTGATGCTTGCAATTCAATATTTAGTGTAACCTGGATCAACTTCCTGTGCTAGTGTTAGCATCTCTTCATTTTTTTTATATTAATAGATGTAAACTATCTCCTTGAACCCTAGTGCAAACAAGTCAAAACAAGAGTACAACGAGATCTAGTTTGCATGTTTGTATCGCAACATTAGCTTGAGTATATGCACTATTCTTACTACTACTGTCCTACTCTTACAACTACATACTGTACTACTACTAATTTTGATTTGTGGCTTACAGTAATCCTACTACTACGTATTCCTACTACTACTACTTTTGTACTATTACTACTACTACTAATTTTGATTTGTGGCTATGTAATGGACTTTGTCAATTGGACTTGTGAATCTTTTGAATTATGGACTGTAATGTTGGTTTATATCGTGCTCGTCTGTTTGTGGCTGTATATTGGATTTGAATTATATATTATAATATGTAGTGATCAGATTTAGAATCAAATTTGCTTTTTTACTGGAAAATCATTTGTAAGGGCGGTTGGTGATCTAACCCCCTTACAAATGGTATCTGTAAGAGGGGCTGGTGATCCAACTGTCCTTACAAAAGGGGGTTGGTGATCCAACCGTCCTTACAAATGGATTTGTAAGGACGGCTTATGCCAACCGATCTTACAGTGGGCTGATTTGTAAAAGCTACCTGGGAAGAACGGTTTGAGCACCCCCTTACAGTGGTCTGGGACCCGCCCTTACAGTGGCCTGCTGTAGTAGTGAACATGGCTGTGGCGAAGAGCTAACAACTGGCCGGCTTACCGTCGACGCAGATGCCGACAGCAACCCACAGTGACGCCGGCTTCGAGCGCAGGAATCCGACGCCGAAGTCAGCACCCATCCCGACCCTGGTGCTCGCGGGGCGGATGATGGCCGTGGGGAAGAGCTTGGGGCGGATATGACGGCCGCGGGGAAGAGCTTGGGGCGGCCGGTGGCCATGGTGGTGCTAGGGCACACCAGGTTGGGGCTAACGGTGCTGAGGAAGATGCTCTCCATCGTCTTTCCGAGGGACGAGGCCGAGCGATCTCGTGGCTAGGTGTGCCGAAGAGTAGAGGCCGGGATGGCCCTATATAGCTGAAGCTATGACTAGTACTGGCGGAGTCCGCGGTGGAGCGCCAAGTCCAGAACTCCAGAACCATCGCATGGAGCCGGCAGGTAGAAGTGCTGTGGGCCCCTAGAACCCCTCCTGCGTTTCTGTCATCTGTACATCCTGCTGCAGGCAAGACCGCAAGAGCATCTTAAAAGCTTTTCTAAATATCACACTTTAAATCATCATTTGTAGAATTATATTTTTTTATAAAAAACACTTTCTTTACATTCTTTTATCACCTGACTCTCCAGTTTTGCTCTTATGTGTTGTTTTAGCTAAACGAAATAATCTGCCATTCTGCCATACAAACAGCGCACCGCGTTTACATGATGTTTAAGCAGATCACTCCAAGTGGTTATCTGCATGCTGCCCCGAATATAGAGTGCCGCCGTCCCAAAGAAAACGACCGCCTTTATGTGCTGTCAAAACTCACAAAGATCACTCTAAAGCGGTTAGAAACAAAAGACCACAAGATTCTTCTCGTTTTCGCAGCTGAGAAGTGGGAACCCTGGCGGCCAGCTGGAGTCTATTAGATGCAGTTGGAGGGATAGTTTGAGGGATCAGGATGTTGAGCTTTGCAGGAACGGGCACGCCCTCAGCCCTCTACTAGCTTTATTGGCCAACGCATCGTACTCGTACGAGTTAATAAGACCCACATGTGATACCTTTTTAAAATAGATGTTTTTGGTATTGTATGTTAATTAAGTTTCACTTTTAAGTGCATGGTTAAAACTAAATAATAAATGGTTAAAGGGGCAGAAAACATCACGAATTTGAAAATAGCGATGAAGCATTCAAAACAAATAACAAGTAATAATAAAAAAAAAAGTGTGATTAGCAGATAGCATGGGGTAAGGGTAACGTAAGCACACTTTGGCATTTTCCAGTTATGTAGGCCCCACCGAACAGTGGCAGGAAGTAAAGCTTGGCGGAGATGGCAACAGCAATCGGGAGGGTGGGCCGGGCTCCACCCGGCGCTCGCCACTTTGCTATTTGCAGGGAGATCGACTGATAAAGGCTGTGTTCGGTGAAGCTGAAGTGGTGTAGATAAGCGCTGAAGTGCTGTAGAAGTGCTGAAATCTTGTGAGAGAAAAATACTGCTAAAGTGCTGAAAAATAACCGCTTATAAGCGCTTATACCCTCGACCGAACGCAGCGGAGAATCAATCTCCTCCGGTCCGCGTGTGCTGCGATGTGGTGGCCCACATTCCCTGCGAGCGGGTACATCCCCGATGTGTCTCCCGGCAATCGTTTTGGCGCATGCATGCATGGCTTGCAGAGTGCATGGTACTAGTACGAGTGCGCTTGCATTCCATTCCATTCCATTCCTCGCCCGATCATCCCTGCATGCTCCCTACAAAAGTACAGCTGGTTCCTGCACAAAGAGTAAAGATGTTAATGTTAAAGATGGAAACAGAAAATGCACAAGGTTCCGTGGGGAAGGATGGAAAAGCACAAGTGCTCTTTGGATTTGGGGCTTTTCCGTCGTCGTTCAGGAGATGGGTCTAGCTGGTCTGGGTGTTCTACCACGCAATCCGCCTGCCTCTCTTCTGTTCCCGGCCTGCCGGCCCGCCCTCAGAAACTGCCCGCCTGGCGTCTGCCCTGCCGGTGTCCCCTGGGGACATCCACATGCCGGTTCCGACGCCTGAACCTGCATGGCTTGGGGCCATCCACATGCCGGTTCCGACGCCTGAACCTGCATGGCTTGCCCGCCCGGGTCGCGTGTCGCGTCTATATGCTGCGGTCGCATTCCCCTTCAAAATTCAACGTTCCGGTCACATTGTATCTTTAGAAAAAAATACATAAAATATTAAATATTAATAAAAAAAAACTTAATTACATAGTTTGTATGTAAATTACGAGACGAATTTTTTAGTCTACTTAGACCATAATTAGACAGTTACTGCAAAAGTTAGCACGTGTGCTATAGTACCTAAAATTCGAACTGACCCTAGGTTGAAGTCGTCCTGCCGTTGCCAAAAGGACAGAATGCAAGGCTAAACTGCTAGTCTAGGACCCATTGGATCTCTACCACATCGAATGTTCAAACATATGTATAAAGTATTAAATATAGATAAAAAGGAAAACTGATTACTCCTACACAGTTTGCATGAAAATCGCGATATGAATCTTTTAAATTTTGGTTGGACCATGATTGGACACTTATTACTGAAGTTAGCACATGTGTTACAGTACTAAAAACTTTACACTCTAGAAACTAAACACCCCCTAAAACAAAGGAAAATTATAGGATCATTGCAATTCCTATGGATAGAGTTACAGCAGCATCGTTTAGTTCATAGGAATTGCTTATAGAATAAACATAGGAAACTATTTTGACACCAAAAGTTGGCACCAATTTTTCTATTTCACAACTTCTTTTTATAACAAAATAGGAGTATCCCAAGATAAAATGCAAATTATATATGTTCAATCGTTGGAAGTTCAAACATAGTGCCTAAATTATAACTTGCAAATAGTATTTTATTTTATCTCGCAACTAATAGTTACTTCAGATCACAAAGGTGAAATCCTTAGAAAAAGAGTTGAATAATGTTTGCTGGAGTGGGGTGTGGATCATTTATTCACAATAACGGTTGATAATGCAAGCTCCAATGACAAGTTAATTCATTACTAGAATTAGGTTGTGTTAAAGAACAAATTCCTTCATGTAAGGTGTTCTGCCCACATAGTCAATCTGGTTGTGAAGAGCGGATTGGTGGAGCACAATGAATCTATTGACAAAATAAGAAAAGCGGTTAGATTTGTGAGGTCTTCGCCATCGTGATTGGTGCTTTTCAAGAAATGTGCTGAATTGGAAAAAAATCTTGCAAAAGTCATCTTACCTTAGACCTAGAGACAAGATGGAATGCTACTTATCTTATGTTAGAATGCCGAAAAATTTGAGAAGGATTTTGCCCGATTGAAAAAGACTTTAAGCCATTCAAAGCTTACTTTGGTGACCAGAGTCCTCCTAATGAACATGGTTGGGAAGCTACAAGGCACATGCTGTGTTTCTTGAAGCTGTTAGGAAATGTAACAATACGTCTATCTGCTCCCTTGCACGTGACATCAAGCATCATCTTTCATGACATTATGTTAATGCATGCAAAATTAGTCGAGATTGTTGTGGGAGAATATCCAATATTAGCTTCAATGGCCTACCGCATGAAACTGAAATTCCAAAAGTACTGGGAGGAAGAAGGCAATTTGAACTGCCTGTTATTTATTGTTGTTTATTGCTGTCATTTTAAATCTAAGTTACAAGATGAAGTATTTGACATTTTACTTCGATATTTTGTACGAACCAGATGTGGGTAAGAAATTAGTTGAGAAATTGAAGCAGCCCTTGGTGAATTATTTGGTTCCTATGCTGAAATTGTTAGTGCTTCTAACAACAGAGGTTCAAATCAAGCACCTATTCACATAAATGTAGATTAAGAAGATGAAGAGAACCCCTTGGACATGCTAGCATCTCAGTTTGAACAACATATGGAGGTTGAGATTGAACCAAAAAATTCAGAGTTGACAAGGTATCTGGTTGACAAGCGTGAGATGAGGACTAAAGATTTTTACATATTAAATTATTGAAAAGTGAACTCAAATAAGTATCCTATATTATCTCTTCTAGCAAAATATGTGCTCGCGAAGCCCGCTTCCACAGTTCCTTCAGAATTGGCTTTTAGTAAAGGTGGGAGGATTATTGACCCACTTCGGTGCAGTCTACTGACTACCACAATTGAAGCCTTAATTTGTACACAAAGTTGGCTACATACCTCTCATAGCAAGGCAGGTGCGAGACATATTGGCTCTGTTCGCTTCAACTAAACAGCACATATTTTTCAGCTCTGGAATAGTATTTCCCCTCACAACAAATCAGCTTCAGTCCAAATCAACTCAACTTTTCAGCTGAAGCGAACAGAGCCATTGTTAAAAATGTTCAAACTATGAAGACATTTGAGAAGAGATTCTATCTAAGGACAACACTAATAGCCAAAATCATATAGGTATGTTACTTCATCCACCGCCGACGGATTTTGGGTGGGGCAAGCCGAGCCCGGGGAGCTCGCGGCGGTGTTCCTTCTACTTTAACTTGCAGTAGTAATAACTTGCAAATTGGCTGTTTCGTTTCGATGTTCGACAGTAGTAATGATCGCCCTCATCAGAAGATGCATCGTTGTGAAGAAGATAAAGAAGAAAATCAGAAAGAAAGTCTTGCAGGAGCTTGAGCGAAAAGAGCGCCAGCCGCAGTCCGGCAACGCCGTGGAGGATGTGGTGATCGAGATCGGCCTCGTGGAGAAGTTCCTCATCGAGATCCTCAGCGAGAAGCCGATGCGTTTCAGCTCCGAGCAGCTCGCGGCCTGCACCCAGAACTACTCGTGCGCTGTATGCGCTAGTGTGGGCTCCTGCATGCCTGCGAGCTATTTCCTGCCAGGCCCGCTGGGATGATGCGGTCAGCAGCACTTGCAGTAACGTGCACCCGCCAAGCCTGCAAACACAAGTTAGCGGCCAGAGCGGCGATGTGCGGGCTGCTCTGCTTGCATCGTTATGCTAATCCATCCAACCTATCGACCCAACCCAGACCAGGGCAACCCGAAGTGACACTCAACCCGCCAATAACAGGTTCAAACCAGTCAACTCAGAACCGGCAACTCAGCTCTTGGTTTGGTTCGTAAACCTGTCAAAACCCGTGCAACCGGACCATATACAGGGTTACTCCCCAGCTCGGCAGCTCCCCTCGTGAAATCGTGCTGGATTTCGGCTGTGGCTGTGAGTTCGCCACGTCCAACTGTTTGGCAGTTTGGGGAATCGCTAGCCGCAAATTTCTTCCGAAAATTAAAGAACACAATGGCCAGTATTCTCACGCTAGAAATGGACGTTCTCCAACAAAATTAGGCAATTAATTTTAGGAAGAGAATTAGGAACGAGCATTCCGTGGTGCCATGCATGTAGTACGAGCAGGATTGAGATAGGTTACGCTTTGGATTGATCAGGCCTGCATTGCACTGTTCGTGAAGAATTCGCGGTGGTGCACTTTTGTGATTTTTTTTCTCCTTGCTCCACTTTGCTATTTGCAGGGAGATCGACTGATAAAGGATAGGAGAATCAATCTCCTCCGGTCCGCGTGTGCTGCGATGTGGTGGCCCCCACTCCCTGCGAGCGGGTACATCTTGCCGTGTCTCTGTCCCCCCGTCCCTGCTGCCTCCCGGCGATCGTTTTGGCGCATGCATGCATGGCTTGCAGAGTGCGCTTGCATTCCATTCCATTCTTCGCCCGATCATCCCTGCATACTCCCTGCAAAAGTTTCCTGCACAAAAAGTAAAGATGTACAAGGTGCAGTGGGGAAGGATGGAAAAGCACAAGCGCTTTTTGGATTTGGGGCTTTTCCGTCGTCGTTCAGGAGATGGGTCTAGCCGGTCTGGGTGTTCTACTACCACGTAATCCGCCGGCCTCTCTTCTGTTCCCGGCCGCCGCCCTCAGAAACTGCCTGTTTGGTGTCTGGTCTGCCCTGCCGGTGTCCCCTGGGGCCCATCCACATGCCGGTTCCGACGCCTGAATGCACCCGGGTTTTAAATTTAAATTGTTGTCAGTCACTTGATAAGTGTTCTTCTATAATACTTCGCCATCTTTAATTTGGTTTAATAATAGCTACGTCAACATAGCAATGCAATGGAACTTCAGCCCGCGGCAACGCGCGCGCGGGGTTCCAGCTAGTTCTTCTTTGCAACGGTAGTGCACACGCAAGGTTCGAGTGTCCCTTGGAAGACATAATGTGAGGACCACACTTAAGTAGGGCTTTATGTTGCATCTAGACCGTTGTGAATGAAGAAGTTTAACCAATCTAAAATAATTTTAATTTGCAAGTGCAGGGTAATCAATAAACACCAGCAAGTTGCATATATATTTATTTATACCGGCTCAGATATTTCTCTTGGTCCTAAAATAGGTGTACTTCTAGATTTTGCTGGAGATCAAGGATATTAGGGAAATTATCTATATACCCCTACTAAAGTTGTTCGAACATTGGAAACAGAGAAAGCTAAAAAAAACTAAATTAGCTACATGTGTACTTATTATGAGACAAAAATTTGAATGCTATAAGTGCACTATTATAAGTCGAAGAGAATACTGTACAAGATCTAATCAGGCCATGATTATGGCATACAACCAATATATCCTAAATAGATTCCAATTAGATTGATATTTGTAATACAGTGCTAAATCAATCAATTTATGTATGATCGATACTTTGTAAACTATTTTTATTTGATCAAATCTGTAAATTAAAAACTATTTTTAAGTTAGTGCTAATTACTAAGTCAAACAATTTCCGTTTGTTATACTAATACTTATATAATATCAAAACAAGTACCATTAAATTAATCTTATAACACATTTTTACCATATACATATTTAGAATTAAATTATTGTTACCATTTGTTATAAAACTTTGTTAAACTCAAAATAATCTAAACGCGACCAGATATAAAAGTGCACTCCTTTTAATATGGGGAGAGCAAGGTGACTTCTCTAGCAACCAAAGTCTTTACATGTTGTTATAAAAAACATCTTTGCACGCATGTAACTCTCTCCTCTTCTTATTAATATATGCCGCCGCCCTGTCCTTTTGACCAATCAGCACTTATTTTCAGCCACAAAACAGTATTTTTGTCTCAGAATAAATCAGCATCAGACAAAACCAGCGCTTATTTCTAGCCCAAAAGCTGGATCTTTAAAAAAAAAAGACATTTTAGATTTCTAGATGCACAGATTTTGCTACGCACTCATATATGTATAGATACACAACCAAAGCAATGTATCTAAAAAAAAGCTAAATTCTTTTATAATTTGGAATGAAGGGAGCACAATTAAATATTACCTGGAAGTTAAAAAAACAGAGAGAGTCTATTTTAGAAAAGTGATGTGGCATATGTTAGTATTTTAAGGGACTAAATTGTCTTACGGAGCTTGTTTTTTCTTTTACTTTTTTATATCCAGTTTCAACTATTAAGTTGTTCTAACAACAACTATAAAAAAAAACTCTATCTTTTACAGTTGTTGGAAATAGATATTTTGGTGAAAAATAACCTCTAACAACTTCTTTAATTGGTTATCCAAACAATACCTCAGATTTAGATTTGTTCTACATCGAACTATTTATATGTATCTAAAGTTCTAAAGAAATTAATTGCTGTGAATTAACCATAAAATATGTGTTGATAGTGTATTTAAATTGTAGTTCTAGATGTTAAAACTTGAGAAAAAATAAGGTATTACCTGAATCCATGGCATCTGTGATAGACAAAGATCAATCATTTGGTTTTAAAATTATGTGGTTGCCGAAGTAATCAGGTCAGTGGAAAGCGATTATGTGGTTTTAAAAATATGAATATAATTGAGTTTTTTAATACCAATCATATCAGTTTTGTGTAAGTATGTATTACTAACTATTGATTATTTGTCAAAATCTTGACCTAACAAAATAAAAATAAACCTGAATTGTAAATAATTGTTTTGAGCAAACCGACACTTGCTTTTATTGACCTCTGCTGCATCAGGAAAGGGGACCTGCGGTGGCTGGCCACTGGTGGAGGAACCACCCGACGGCGCATCAATTCCACTCTCCTCCGCTCTGTATCTAACCCAAATCCACCGAGTTCCTTGGAGACGATTTTTTTTCCCTCATATCAGGTCATCTAAATAGGTCATAAGATATGTCGCCAATAATCCAAGGGCAACGATATGAAACTACAATTTCTATTGGACTCCCACCTGATATACATTAATAATTAATTAATAATTAAAATGGAGAGGCGTGGAAAATAAGTTAAGCACAGAAAATAAGTCGCGTCATTTTTCGCGCAAAATTTGCACACCATATGGCCAGCAGAATTTAAACCTGTAACCTCAAACTCACGCCAAACCCTCTCTACCACTACACTACACCATCACATTCATCTAAAATAGTATTCGGTTCCCCACATATTATAACAAACAGTGAAAAATTGACTATTTAAGGCCCTAAACGAAGTCGAATGAAAAAGTTGTCAACTACAAAGTTGCATAACTTTCAAGATCTACAATTTTTATGTTGGAAGTTTCTCAATCCGAGATCGTTTACGAAATTCAAATTTTAAATTTGACAAATTCAAACATATTTTTTTTTGCCGAGATGATTTCGAATGAAAAAGTTGTCAACTACAAAGTTTCATAACTTTTTAAGATCTATAACTTTTTTTTGAAGTTTCATCATCTGAGATTGTTCACAAAACTCAAAAAATCAAATTCAAATTCATTACCAACCGCCTGTAAAAATCACCGATTCTAGTGACGGTTTTGTAATGAAAACCGCATAGTAGAAATAGATTTCTACAGACGATTCGTTCCTTGTGATCCATCAATTTATTTTTACAGACATTTCATAAGTGAAACCGTTTGTAAAAATGAAATGCTACGTCAAAAGAAATCGTTTTTCTACTAGTGGCAAATTGAACATTCAATTTGATTTTGTCGTGCGGTCGCAAAAACGAGAAGAGCCAATAGGATCGGAGGCAAAGAAAACGGAGCCTTCGGGCTCTGAAAAATTGTTTCGGGCCGAGGGAAGATTTAATAAACCTTAATACATATTCGGTAAACCATAATTTGATCTTTGATTTTAGATATTATTGGTTTGCTACCAAAACTCTCTAAAATATACTGTGCTAAAGATTCGATAACAAACACGACAAAGATTTGAAAGGGCCATAATTTTAGCTATAATTTAAGCTATTATTTAATTTGCTAAGAGCAACTCCAACAGTTTGTTATCTCTCCTCCTGATCCTTATTTTTTTTTGACAAATTGATAAAAAAAGTTTCCAACAATTTCTCATTCCTCCTCCCCATCTTTACTAACTTGGAGAAAATGTCCAACTAACGCACATATACCCGCGGGAACGAGATCCTCTGCAGTCAGGCTGCTCGACTGTTGCCTGCAGTCGGCTGATCTGCACCGTTCATTGTGATCCAACGATGAGGAACTTTTTCACCAGTCTCCCACGGACGGCCCATCTCAGTCCAAGAGGCTTTGCCTTCCTTCGTCTTCCTTGTTTTGCGGCCGGCTCTCCGCGTCGCCATGCCCAGCTGGAGGTGACGAATTGCAGGGGATGCGTCCGAGCACGTGCAGCAAGTAGTGGTCGTCATGGAGCTGCGACAAAGCGCACGGGCCCTATCACAACCGCGCACGTGGATGCTCCGAGCCAAACGGCTTCAGCAATGGTAGCGGCAGGAGCTCGCCGTGGCTATACGAAGCAAGTCGCCGCACGTGCCTTGCCGGAGGCGCTGCCGCCGCAAAGCGCGCCAACGGCCGTGCAATCAAGTAGGCTGTATTTGCTCGGAGAGATAGAAATTGGTACTCGTAGAATTAAGCTAGGAGCCTAATGTTGGCAATCTCTATTTCATCGATGTTGGCAATAATCTCTTGCTCATTCTGCAATAGTTCATCACAAACAATCGCTTACTCTCACACTAGCAAGTTTTTTTATACAGCCCACCACAGACTCTCGTCGTTTTCTTATATATAGACTCGAAAGTACATGCAGTGATGCAAATCATTAGTCCGGCAAAGCACGCGGTCACCACCGTTGCTTCGTCTTGCTTCGTAGCCACGGCGAGCTCCTGCCGCTGTCGTGCTTGAGTCAAGCCGTGTTCGGCCTGGAGCATCTGCGTGCGCAGTCATGCCGTGTCGCCGCAGCATGTATGGTTTGTCGCAGGGCCGTGCCAGCCACTGACTTGCCGCACGCGCCGCCATAGTCGCCACGTCCGGCTAGGCATCACGATGTGTAGGGCCCGGCGGCAAACGAGGAAGACAAGGCAAAGCCGTCTTTGGGCTGAGATGGGCCGTGTGTTGTGCTCGTGAAAGACCGGTGAAATCTCCTTGTCGTTGGATCGTAGCGAACGGTTTAGATCAGCCGACTGCAGGCAACAGTCGGACAGCCGACTGTAGAGGATCTCATTCCATATCCGCGCCATCCTCGACTGCACATATCATGGGGGGACGCTAGGGTCCGACCTGGTCGGTACCGTGCCCCTCATTGACCACCCCCCTCAGCTCCCCTTCGCATGGGCTAGCCGGCCCAGTGCAACTCGCTGATCCCCGCGCAGCTCCCGTCCGCATGGGCCGTGCCCAGCCGGCCCGCTTAGCACTCGTCCACGTGCGCCCGCACTGGCCCACTCCCTCTCATCGCGTGGGCTTTTCCATATATGTATAAAACAAAAGAGAAATAATACAAAACTCTAGCCAAAGTTGGATTCAAACACAGGACCTACTACTTCAAAGGCATCACACACCACCACCGCACCTCCCAAGAGTTTGTGCTAGATGTGAAGTAGTTTTATTATTAACCATATAGTTTAATAAAGAAACATCCAACAATTACAAGAATAATATTCTTATACTAAAATACACCACCAGGAATTTCGAGAAAACATGGGACAAAAAGGTAGGTAACGGAAAGTATCTAATTTTCCTTATTACATAAATAACCCAAAATAAAATAAAGAAAATGTAAATAGAAAATATTAGAAAAAGATTAAAAGTCATAAAGGAAAAAAAAGTATATTATAGAACATCGCATGTATATTACATGAGCATTACCAAATACATGATTGAACATCGCATGAATACTATATGAACATCACAAGTATATTACGTACAATATCAAATAGTACATCATAGAACATCACACACACACACTATCTGAGCATGACAAAATAGAACATCACATCACAAAATAGAACATCACATGCATACGGAGAGAGGGAGTATTAGCAACCCGCTTGATGGAACACCAAATCATACAAACACCAACGCAGGCAAAAACCACTACAAGAAATGCTTGATTTTGTGACATAAAATCCATTTATGACGCGGGTTTTTTGACATTAATTATCATACAGTTTATGTCATAATACGTTGGTTATGACATGATTTTATGTCATAAAACATGAATTATGTCATAAAATATACGCAATCTTCTTTTGACATTGCACTTTTGTCATAATATACATAACCGATGTCATAATTGACATAACTAATGTCATAATTCACATAACTATGTCATAATTAATGTCAAAAAACCCGCGTCATAAATGGATTTTATGTCAAAAAATCAAGCATTTCTTGTAGTGAACAGTACTAGTAGCAAATATCCAATATAACTCAGAAGTCTGAGTCTGGAGCAGGAAGCATCACAATCTCTACAGTCTAAACTTTCAAATAGCTCGCTAGTTCAGATCCTGGAACTGAAACTTGTAGATCCCCAGTTAAACTTATAAATCACCTATTTAAGTCATCAAACTTATTCAGTGATATCATTCTGATTCCTAAATATTATAAATAATAATGAAAACTTATAAATTCAATATATATTTCTAAAACTGTCCAAAATTGTAGATACAATTTTGTTAGACTTATGGTAACATGTCCTTTTGATTTTGTTGAAATAAACCAACTACTTCGGAACTCTTTATTATACTAGAAATGTGTTGCCGCTTATGGCCATTGTATGAGCTATTGACAGCACTGGTAGATCATTTTCAGTAAAAATTTTTATCAAGTGTAATAGGGTACCAAATAAGGGTATATATATTGAAGATGAAGGATTATGTTGCTTAGTTCCTTTATCTCTTATCCATCCAGCAAGTACGGGCAAGATATAAAGAAATAGCATTGGAGAAATAGTATTTGGAAATTATCATTTATGAATGAATATGTATGTTAACTATAGATTTTTTATTTTGTTGTATATATATTTGAAAAGTGCTATGAAGATGAATCATAAGCTCTTTTTTTAATTAATTTGTTAACTGATTATGAAATAATAATTTATTGAACCATTTTAAATTTATCTCAAAATTTTTGTAGCGGTTGGAAACATCACAAAGCAGCCACGAAACAAAAATCATAATTTTTGGATTAATATTTTAATGTGTAGAGATCATGAAAGACTTATTTATTAATTAAAAGCAGTTATTTTAAATCATTTTAAAAGCTTTATTTTCTAAGTTTAATATTTTTTCTACATATATTACCACATTTTGAGGCTACAAAAAAAATTCATCAAAATTTTTGTAGCGGTTGGAAACATCACAAAGCAGCCACGAAACAAAATTCATATTTTTGGATTAATATTTTAATGTGTAAAAATCATGGAAGACTTATTTATTAATTAAAAGCAGTTATTTTAAATCATTTTAAAAGCTTTATTTTCTAAGTTTAATATTTTTTCTACGTATAGTACCACATTTTGAGGCTACACAAAAAAAATTCATGATTTTTAGAGCTCTAATTGTTGTTATATGAAATGAATAAAATCAGAGATTTAATAAAAGACACAAAAAGAGATGTCTATTTGGGCCGAATCTCGTCCAGCTCAACCCATTTACAGCGCGTGCATAGTGACAGGCCGGCCCATAGAATGGCCTGGACGGCGGGTTGTTTTCGGAAAATTTTAAGGACTTTTTTCGAAAATTTTAAGGACTTTTTTGCAAGAAAAATTTTAAGGACTTTTTTGCAAGAAAATCTGTGAGAGGAGGTACGACAGCGTGTTGAAAATGTTATTGCAAATTGCTCGGGCTTCGCCCGATCTTGGGCTTCCATTCGTCTGACCGGACGGTCACGAAAATCCAATAAAATCCGGTGACATGGCACGATCTCTGGCCAGAGAATGGTGCACATTTCGTTATGTAGAGATATTCATCACAACATCGTGACACGAAAGCACAATGGCGTCAGTTTGCACAATGTCTAAACGACCCTGTCCTGAAAAGGTCACAGCCTCCACAGAAACAGAAACGCAAACACAAACTCGAGGTGCGACCGTACATTGAAAGTTTGAAATGGAAATGAAAACTTCTGAACCTAAATGGGATAAGAAACTTTTGAAACAGAAACGGAAACAACGAAACGGAAACAACACTGAAAGTTTGGCTGTCGTCCACCAGTCTTCTAATAGTCCATGCCAGGCTTGCGGGCGCTGGAGTCCTTGCCGACGTTGGTGGTGTTGCCGTCGTCGTTCTCGCCGGCCATGCCGAGCGAGTTCATCATCGCGTCCTTGGCACCCACGGCCGTGCTGACAACCGTGTCCTTTGCCCCCACGGCCGTGCTGATAACAGTGTCCTTGGCCCCCACAGCCGTGTTCATCACCTTCTCCCCTGCCTGAACAGCCGAACGACGAATATACACACTTGAGTGAGATCGATCGAAAACCCTTTTTTTCGTACTAGTGAAACGATCGAAGACCCTTCGATCCTGAAGTTCCATCTCACCTGCTGCAGGAGGGCGCCGGTCTTGTCCTTGCCGGCCACCGCGGTCTCCTTGGCATACTGCGCGGCTCCGGCCGCCTTCTGCCTGGCGGCCTCGGCCGTCTGCGCGACGTAGCCCCCGGCCTGCTGCGCGCCGCCGCGGGCGCGGTCCCCGGCGGCGCCCGCCGCGCCGGACGCCGTGTCCCTGGCCTCGCGGGCCTTCTCCGCGGTGGCCTCCGCAGCGCCGCGGCCCTTGTCCGCGGCGCGGCCGGCGGCGTCGGAGGCCGCGTCCCTGGCGCCGTGGCCAAGCCCCATGGTCCGGTCCGCGGCGTCGCGCGCCTTCTCCCTGGTCGCCTCCCTGGCGTCGTGGCTCATCCCCATGGCGCGGCCGGCCGCGTCGGACGCCTTGTCCTTGGCCTGCCGCCCTTTCTCCTGCGCCGCCCCCATCGCTTGACCCGTCTTCTCCTGCAATGCAATGCGGCAACCAGCAAACGTTAGTGGAGCGAGCAACACGGTGGACATGGTGGGGGTGCGCGACGACTCATCACCTCGGCACGGGCCTTGGTCTCGCCGGCGTGGTAGCTAGTGGGATACTCCTGACGAGAAGCCATCGCTAGCTGAACTTGTTCAAAAAGCTTTCAGTACTGGCACTAAAAGGATTCTGTCTCAACTTAAAGCATCTTGCTATGTCTGTGTGATGACGATCGAGGAGCTGCTTTGTGTTCGGTGTACATTTATAGGGTCGAGCTGCGAAGGCAGCGGAGGGTGTTGGGGGCGGGTACGTGTCCTGCATGGGCAAGCGCTGGGTGCCACGTTGAGAGGACACGCGTTGCCACTGGCAGGGGCTCTCCAGGTGTCCGCGCGCCTCTGGCTGACCAGACCGATACGGGACGACCAGCCCAAGAAAATGGAAGAGAAGGGTGACGCGGCGGAAGGGGCTCGTGCCTCGAGGGTCGGTGCACGTGAGGCTAGGTCCCTCCGCGCCTCGCCGCCCTTCACAGCTCGGCAGCTCCCCTCGTGAAATCGTGCTGGATTTCGGCTGTGGCTGTGGGTTCGCCACGTCCAACTGTTTGGGGGAATCGCTCGCCGCAAATCTCTTCCGAAAATTTAAAGAACACGATGGCCAGTATTCTCGCGCTAGAGATGCATGTAGTTCGCTTCAGCCGAAAGGCTGAGCTGATTTAGGCTGAAGCTAATTTGTTGTGAGAGAAAATACTATTCTATAGTAAAAAATATGTGCTATTTAGTTGAAGCGAAAAGAACCAAAATTAGAAAGAGAATTAGGATCGAGCGTTCCGTGGTGCCATGCATGTAGTACAAGCAGGATTGAGATAGGTTACGCTCTGGATTGATCAAGCCTGCATTGCACTGTTCCGTGAAGAATTCGCGGCCAACCGAAAAATCAACAGCCACTGACTGCCGGTGGAAAACGGGCCGTCGTCGACGTGCTTGAGAACGTCGGCCCATTGTCGCTTGCCACAAGTGGAAGCGCCACGGCGTTGAGGAGCCCCGCCATCCACGATGGTTTGACCCTTTTTTTTAAGAAACACGAGGGGTTCGGTGAAACCCTACTGAAAATATATTAAAAGGAAGTAAAAAAAACAGAGAAGCAAGTAGCTTCAAGAAAAAAAAAGAAACAAAGAAAATGAACTCTATTAAGGGAGGCTTTCTATCCATAGGCTAATGGCAGGGAAATATTTCCTTTTGGCTCTCCAAAGGAGCAGGCCAAAGATATGCTAAAAGATATCTGAGCATCGTTCCACACTGGCACCTAGTCCTCTGAAAATAGCGTCGTTTCTGATTGACCATATGCTCCATGCCATGATAATCGTTTGACATTTACCATGGTCGCGAAGAGCATGAGGAAATCCCCGAAGCCAGAGGCGTGCTAGGGATGATGCAAGACGATTCGAGCAAAGGCCAGCCTGTGCTCGAGGAAGACTAACACCGCCATGTTTCGAACCCTGCCGCAAAGGCAAAGGCACACCTCCAGCAAGAGGGGGGGTGCCTAGGGGAGAAGACGAGAAGTCAGTGACGGGCGACCTTTGCGCTGCCTGCATGTGCGCCAGCGGAGCGAAGGTCCACCAGGAGGGGTGAAGGAACTAGCTAAGGACGTACCTGAAGGACTCCCTTTGGCACGGGACTTAGGTGGAGTGAAGGCCAACGCTGCGCCTTGCCGTGGAGTGGTTGAGCGCCGGTGCGGGGAAGACGAACGTGTGTCGGGTGCGAAGCAGCCGCATTGAGAGCATCGGACGCTGGTGCGTCTGGTGGCCCTTCACCAAACGCGTCCGGTGATCAGCTGCAGCTCTCGGGTGAAAACTACACAACCTTGGATCTTTCTCTGGTGTTGTTCACCACACACGTCTGGTGGTAGCAGACACGTCCCGTGCAACATTAACAGTTTGCACGCGTGTTTTGATTGTTGAAATCTGATGTGCGACGTTCAAAAGAGTTAACACGTGGGTGAGATACGTTCACCGGACGCTGAGCACCGGACACGTGGGCTAGATCCGTTCACCGGACGTCCGGTGGCGTGGTGCCCACGCAGACAGGGCAAAAAGGCTAGTTTTTCAAAGGTCAGCTATAAATAGGAGTGCGGCTGGCTTAGGTCACCTCTGTTGCGCATTTTGATCTTCCTAAGCCTCTTGTAAGCCTAGTACACTCCCTCCAACTCTCTCCTCTTGATTTAACTTGTGATTTTGATTGAGAGAGAGTGATCCAAGTGTTGTGTTCTTCATCTCTTGCATCTAGAAGCACTTGGTGGCTTAGTGGCGGAGTAATTTTTGTTACTCTTAGTAATTGCTGTCACCTAAGCTGGTTTGGAGGCGTAAGAAGGTGTGGAGAAGCTCGGTGATTGTGTTTGCTCACACCGGTGTTTGTGAGGGGTTTGAGATTATCCCGAGCGGAGTTTTCAAAGGGAACATTAGTGGATTACTCGTGTCATTGAGCTACTTCCTCAATGGTAGGTCCTATTGGCGTCTTGTATAGGCTCGGTGTGTGATACCGATTAGCCACCGGGCCACCCGTTGAAGTCAACACAACGGGGATGTAACGTGCCAGCAAGCACGTGAACCCTGGGGATAAATCTCGTGTCAAATTTTGATACTCTCCTTGGAATGAGTGTTTAGATTTCTCCCGGTGATTAGTCCCTCTTCCAAGGCAAAGGTATGAAGCCCAAACTCCTCTCTTCTACTTCAGCTCTTAGCTAATTTTCTTGTGCAGCTTGTTTGTGTTAGTTTAGCTCTAGCTTGTTAGTTTGCTTGCTAGCTTGCTCTTTGAGTGGCTTAGGTGCTTAATTGAAGTACAATTGTGTAGGTGGCTTGGCTAGGTTAGTAGTTGTTTTAGCATTGTAATTATCGTCGTTTGTTATATTAACCTTGTATTTAAGTGATTTGTAGAATTTTAATTTAGACTATTCACTCCCCATCTAGCTTTTGGGACCTTACAACTTCGCCTACATGAATGTTGGTCATCATTCATCATGTACCTGTTTTTAGATCTTTTACCGAATGTTTGCCTGTGCGGTCATCTATACTGTAAAGCGTCGTACATATTTGGTTTCGAGATTTAGAGCTATTTTTAGATGGAAATCTGTTTCTGGATATTAGTGTAATCCAAAGTGCTAGCGTGTTGATGTACCTAGCTATTATTTAATATAATTGTTCATTACTGAAAAATGGTTTTTTTTCTTCAAAATCTACCTTCCATTCATTCCCGTGTAGCATTCACTTACCATTTTTATTTACATTCATCAAACCAATAAGGAACTCCAGTCTTTGCAGCACTTATAAGAATCTCCAATAACTTCCCAATACCGCCCCTCATGCCATAAAACATATTGGAGGAGGTGAGGCAATTTCATTGCTCCAGCCGGTTTCTAATACTTCTTTTTTAATCAAAGAGCTCTCATCTCTCCTCCAATAAAAGGGAGGTTGCATCTCCCACGATAATGTTGGGACCATATGAACTGTTATATTTGTCCTCTCACATCATCTATTTTGACATGTAGGTTCTATATATTGGAAAGATTATTGATGATTTGGTGAAGCATCTTCTCTAATATTTTTTTTAAAAAAAATTATTGATGACTACACATACTATTTTATTAGGGACGAATTATTGGTGTACCTCTTCCCAGAACAGAATATTTTTACCATTCCTGACTTTGACTTTGTCAGCCAAATCTCATTTTATAGATTCTCTGGTTTTCACTGTCTCTTCGCAAAATTGAGAACCATACCTTCCATTCACTTGTGCAAACGATTTATGCCTAAAACATTCTCTCTTCAACTGGGCGTAACATGGATCACCCCTTTGCCTTCAAAATCCTCCGTACCCATTTTGCCCCACAAGGTGTAACATGGATCACCCATTCACTCCTTTTCTGGCATAGTGCTTTTCAAAGAGATATGGGCAATTTCGTAATTTTCACTGTCTCTTGGTTTTCGCGTCAAATCCTAGAATGCTAACTTCTTACGGACAGAGGAAATTATGTTTATAGTGATTTTGTATAATGTGTTTTTATTCTCAGAACTATAGATTATGACAAAATTACACTCTTATTTATTAAATATATAATAAATAAATACAAATACAACTAATAAAAGAATAAGGGATACGTTTCTATCTACTGGTGACATAAACTAACAGCTAGTACTTGGTAATCCAATTCCTAATCCCTGTAATAATTCTAACACATGAACAACAGCAAACGTTTGGTAGTTTGGCACGCAGCCGCTCAAGCAACGAGGCCGACGTAGTCGAGTTCCACGGAGCCCAGCCACAGCTTGCCCCTCCTCTCAGCCACGTCGCTCAGTGTGACACCCTTGGCCGCCGTAAGCTCCTCAACCTCCACCCCATGGGCGTCCAGGCGGACGCCGACCAGGTGCTTCGCTGGAGCCGCCGTCGTGTCCAGCCGCTGCTTCTCCTGGTTCAATGCTATCCAGTAGCCACCCTTGCCGTCCCGCCTCACGTTGTCCGGGTACCCCGGCAGGTCCGCCAGTAGCTCGTACTGCCCCGCCCTGGCGCCGCGGAGGAAGTACCTAAACGCCTGGCACGGCACGGTGTGCACGACGACGACCTGCGTGCCGTCGCGGCTGACGGCCACGCCATTCGGGTACGGCAGACCGGCCTTGAGCACAGTGACGCTCTTCGTCCGCGCGTCGTACTTGAGCAGGCGCCCCGTCGCGTCCGCGTTCATCATGATCTCCGGGTTGAACCTCCTCGGGTACGTGGTGCTCGAGTCGGTAAAGTATACATCGCCGGTGGCCTGGTGGACGTCGAGGCCGTTGACGAAGTTGAACGGGACTCCGTCCGCGCTGGTCGCCAGCACCTCGGCCTCGCCGCCGCCCGGCCCGACCTTCATGAGCCCCAGGTAGGCGTCGGCGATGTAGAGGTCCCCGGTCTTCCGGTGGAACTGGAGGCCCAGCGGGCGGCCGCACATGCTCTCGGTCTCCTCCGACGGCACCACGCCCGCCGTGCACAGGGGTATCTTCCTGTAGTTGGCGCTGTGCGCGAACGTGGTCCAGCCGACGGCGCTGCCTCCCCACTTGAGGACGCGGCCGTCCGAGACGCCGGCGTACGGCCCCTCGCCCTTGCCGTCGAAGGCGAGGCTCTCGGCGCCGCTGACGCCGCTGGGCAAAGGGAGGTGGAAGCTCCAGCGCGTGTCGGTCGTCTTGACCTGCGCGGCGAAAAGGGCTAGGACGACGACGGCGAGGAGAGTCGCCGCCAGATTGAGCCGCTGCCCCATGCCGCTGTGCAGTGCGTCACCCAACTAGGTAGCTTCGTCGCTGTGATCTCTGTCCGGTGCGTACAGCGTGCGCTCTCGCAATCTCGTGGAGCGAGCGTGTGCTGGATTTGTCGTGGGTTCTGATGTGCCTCTCGCCGCGCCGTGCGCTCGCGTTTTATACCCCGGGAACATGCTGCCCGTCGCGCCTTCGATCGGACTCGGCCGCTGATGGTGGGAGATTTCGTTTACGAGCCGGAGTGCTGATCACGATTACGAGACGGGGTTCGGTTGGTGTTGGCATTTGGGAAGCTGGCTCGCAGCACGCGGCTTCTGCTCGGACCCAATGTCCCAAACAAGGTGCCTGTGACAGGGACCAGGGCCTCGTCGCGCACAAGCTGGTTTTGGCCTCGTGGGAGTTCAGATTGATCGACGAGAAAGCAGACAAACAAGAACGGCAATTCGGCTGTTGCACGAGCGACGAACGACAACTGTCTTACATGCGCACCCGACACCCCCAAAATCAATCCCGGAGTGAAGTGACATATTCAGTTCAGACGAATCCAATACAATCTCTTGGTCTTGGATCTCCAACACTGATCGAGGCTCAAGTGTAGCAATGCGCGGTGCACTCTAGTGACAGGTCGGGCCTCCACCACTGATGGATCCCGTGGGCCGTCTTGAAGTCCGGCGACGGCCCGCGGTTCACCGTCAGCACGGCCGAGGGGAACAGGTGCAGCGGCTCGCAGCCGCCGCCACCGGCGCTTCCGATGCCCAGCAGCAGGTCCTTCACCGAGTTCCTCGTCGCCAGTCTCCCCACGGCGCCGGCCCCGATGGCCTCCATCTTCCTGCGGTGGTCGAAGTACCCCACGTACTCGGCGCTGATGGGGTCCGCCGGGTTCACGAACAGGTTCGGCATCCAATCCGCCAACGCCACGAACGACGCGTCGCGGCCGCCGCCGCCGCCGCCTCGCTGCAGGACGGCAGCCACGCCTGCCGTGACGAAGCTGTTGGCGATGCGGATGCCCTGCCTCAGCCGCCGGTCCCCGATCAGCTCCACCGGCGCGGACGGGAACGGCGCGTTGAAGAGGAACGTGGGCAGGGCGGGGCCGGGGACGCCCGCCCTGACCAGGGTCTTGGCGCCCAGCGTCGCGATGGCCGAGCCCAGCGAGTGGCCCGCCAGCCACACGCGGCCGCGCTGCCCGGCCGCCGCCGCCAGGGCGTCGTGGATCGCGTGCATGGCGGCGCGGAGCCGGGACTTGCCTTCCAGCCCGTTGCGGACCAGCTGGAGGTCCAGCTCAAGGTCCCGCTTCGCCGAGCCCTTCTTGGTGATGGTCCCGCGGAAGGCGACGACGTAGTGCGGGGCGCTGGCGGCGGCCGTGGGGTCCAGGAGGTGCAGCGGCGGCTGGAACACGTAGACCGCGCCGAACATGGAGCCGTCGGCGGCGTCGGTGAGCACCTGCCGCAGCTCGAAGTGGAAGAACCTCCACCACGCCGGCGCGCGGGCGTCGGGACCCTGCCTGTTGCACTGCCGGTCGCGCTCCAGGACGTACACGCCCTGCACAAGGCTTGCCATGACGGATCGCCGGTGGTGAGGGCAGTTCCTGGCCGAAGCAATGCCGACAAGCACAGGTAAGCAATTCATTCGATACATCTTTCTCTCCAGAGGAAAACATGATACATTCGTAAATGACACAACTCGGTAGCACATCACATAGAATATCGTCTGACGAAAGCGCAGGTGATAGTTCTAAATCTGTAGGTTCCTGTTTCACCTGCGATCGGCTTGTTCATTCAGAGAACTAGGAGAAAGCAAAATACTCTCTCTATTCATAGGCGGATAGGCCACATTCTTTCAAGCAGAAGTAGAAGTTTAGAAGTTTAAGCTGATGCACCTCACTATAGTAGTTTTGCCATTCAACTCAAAGGCAAAAGATCATTCGAGGTTCAATAAAAAAAAAGTAAGCAACTCACCAGTTCACGTATGTCAAATACGTTGGCCCTGAAACATCAAAGAGGTCCTTCTGTGACGTCATTTTGTTTCCCCTCTCTTGTTCTGATCCTTCTGTCAAATAAAGAGGAGAAATGAATTGTTTGTAAAGCATGCTAGGATATAACATCCTTGAACAAATTTACAGATATACTTACTAATAAAGAAGAAATCAATCAGCATGCAGTTTTGCAGTTTACACGACAGAGAAGTTCAGGCGCAAGCAGAGCAAAAAAAAAAAAAGCCTCCAAACCCATGGTAATCTTTGGAGTACTTTTTTCAGAAACACGGATGGGAAATCATTCCCATATTCCTACAAGATTTGGAAATACCCCTAAACCTTGATGTTTCATCCTACTTCTGACCTATAAAGGATAAATCCACATTCTCTAGGGATATATCCATATCCTCATGACACTACCTTTATATCCACATCAATAGTGTCTTTTGTTCTCATCCGACATTCTGAGCAATTCTTGAATAGAAACCATTACAAGGGCTTGAGACACAAATCACAGATTCAAGATGCAGCACAGCAAGCACATTTCTGAAGAATCAGCAGAGGAAACAAATTAAAATGAACGAGAAAATTTACCAGAGATACACCTTCTTCAGACGTGGAGCATCGTCCTCATTCCAGTATGGACTTTTCAAATCTCGTACCCTGCCGCAGTGCTGTACTAGTAGCTGAATATGTGGGCAATGACTTTCAGGTCAACGAAAGGGCCGAATTATTTTAAGCCAGGATGAAAGAGTTGAAGACACTAATAAGATCGTCTGGCACGATAAGACAGAGCACCGTACCAATTGGGAGATGCAGTTGGAAGAGTTGGGATTTTTTTTTTCTGGTGCTGACTCGATCAAAGATTTCAAGAAATGGCACCGAGCTTTAGGGGGAAAAAAAAAAACTCATAGAGGAGAGAGACTTAGAGCACGAAGCGCCGAAGTCTTCCCATTTATATAATAAAGTTGGGAGAATCACAAGTGGGACAAATGATAGTAAAAAACTCACCATATGCCAAGATATCTTATGCACAGTTCGAAGGCGTTATTTTGGGTATCTTCTTTCTGTAAACCGGCAAGCAGATATGTGAGCAATTGATGGACAGTTCCAAACTACCAAATGTAAATACGTTGAAATAGAATCTAATCTAATACCTTTTGAAATCGGACTCTATATCATTATATACGTGAGTTGTCCTAACTCGTACATAAAACATGGTCGACAAATGAAGGACCCTTTATAAGAAGTAAAAAAAAAAAAAAGATGAACGGAAGAATCACTTTGCTCTTTAATATTAGTTATAATATAGATAATACGTATAGATATAGAAATAGAGATAGAGGTAGATGGATATATAGAGGTACAGATAAGCGGTTGGACTGCTCGAGCTAGGTTCAATTAGTTATATTAATCCTCCTCTGAACTGGATGTTTAGATGGATTATTTTAATACTATGGAGGCCTGGAGGGATCGATATCTTGCTGAAAATGGCACACTATTGAGTCAATTTTGCCTACAGATTGGTGGTGTTACCTATATGAAGAATCTAAATGTGTCGATGGCCACTATGGTTATGTGAATTGTGGAGCGTTGCAATTCTGTATTCCAACGCGGTTGGCACAAATATCACTGGGTGGAAGCAAAAGTTTATTACATGGTACATTGAATTCTTTGAACAATCTATGGCTGCTCGATCGATAACTACTATGAGCTACCGAACTGCAATATTTTATGTCGCAAGTTGCGACCAATGAAACTGGAGAGCGCCAATTAGATTGCAGTATTCTGCTGAAATTATTGTGAACGCGTGCCTGTCATCTTACAGAGGTATGCGACTTGCGTCTCCAACATGTGACTATATAGCTAGCTGCCCCAGGATTTAGTCTGACATGGACGAAAGAGAAGATATCAATAGAAATCAGCAAGCGCGTCGCTAGGCTTGCTCAAAATTCGAGGTATATTTCTACGTCCCACCACGCTAAAACCCTGCTGGTTGGCTGGTTCATCATACTGCACCTTGAGAGTTGCATCAGCATGAATACAGGAGAGAGAAAATGTTAAATACTACTAACTCTTACATGTATGATCTATATTGATGAGTTGGCACTAAAATAGCTACTGTAGCAGCTAGCTACTGTTGGGGACAGTCTTAAGAAGTATAACAAGAGGCTATAGGTGAGCCTAATGTGAAGGTGGAGAAAATAAGAGGAGAGAGAAGAGATGTGAGCTATAAGTTTAAAGCCAGATTATACACATGAATTTAAAAAAATGTAAAAGAAGAAAACTGATTATGTGGGTTCATACAGCTAGCAACGAGATAGCCTTAGCTTGCTCAAACATGCACTTGATGTCCATTTTCTGTTTCTTCATCACGTTTTTTTTTTCTATAATGGTTTTCTCTTCCATTTTATTTGCTTTTCTTTATAAAGCATTCTACCTACCTATTTCAATTGGCTTCGGGATTTGTAACGTACTGCTACCTCCACGGTCCACGCAAGAAAATATGACGTTGGATCGTCATCATGTGCTTCGTTAATTGACCTGCACCCTCGTCAGAATAATATATCATGTTTAATCTGACTGATGGCGCGGAAGAAGTAACGCATTAGGAGGGAAGAGGGAGAGAGATCACAGATCATTATGCATTAAGTAGCTCGAAATGGATTAGGCAGTCAAGAATAAGGAAGTGTTGATTATGCATTACTAGTAGGGATGCACGTGCAACACGCACGTGTGTATTAAAAAAATCTTTGATAAGAAAAATAATAATTAAGTTAACCAATTATTTTAACTATAAAATCATATTTTTATAAGAATTTCTTTTCAAATGCATAAACCTGCAGTCTCAAAGTCATGGACCTCAATACAAAGCCTGTTTTTTCAATACATAGAAGCAGTCTTAAACTCAAATCACCATTATTGATCTAGACACAAACTCATAAAAATTTACACAGTTACTTGTAATGTTATATGGAAGAATATTATTACTAATGCATGTAAGCATAACAAATTTTATTTCTTGAGTTGTAGAAGCTGTCACAAACTGAAATCAAATTTCTTGACCCAGAGTAATAAGCACACCTCTAAGAATATTGAAGGTGAAGAAGTACTCCTTAATGACGACATCCCGACATGTACGTACGTGTCACGATCGGCGAGATCTCCATCTTTGGTGCCGATGGACGTGGCAGTGTGGCGCATCTGGTGTCTCCTCGACATAGTAGGGCATCCCATGGATGGGTCTCTGATCCTTCTCGCTGCTGTTGCAGCCACATCATCGTAGCTGCCGCTTGGAGTCGTGTCTCGATCCATCTGCGTGGCCATCCCCGTATGGTAGGCGATTGAATGTTGGCCAATGCAAAGCACAAAGCGAGAGATTGGACTTCTCCAGGCAGGGGGTTAAGTTGCAGCAGGCTTAACAAGGGGAGCAAGACACCTGTCGATCGGCTCTTGCCACTTTGTCAGTCAAGGCCACACAAACTAAAGCGGCCGCAAAGGGACCCGGCCGGCCGGCCGGCGTCCATGTCGAAGGTGACTGTGCTCAAGGTGGACACCTCCTTCGCCAAGTGCAAGCGCAAGGTCCTGCAGGCCGTCACCGGCCACCACGTTACGTACACGTATGAGCCCGTTTCTTCTCGGCATGCATGGACCATGGTCCATGGATTCTAGCAATGTAGATGTTTCGGGATTTTGGCGATCGATACGATGCGTGCGCAGGTGTTGACAAGGTCGAGGTGGATTCTTCTGAGAATAGCACAACGACGGCGGCAACGGCACCGTGGGAAGAGATATTTGCCCTATTAAGATTCTTTGTAACGTGAGACCTAGTCTTATACATTACCTGTAAATCACTTATGATGAAGGGTTCATATGGTACGACGTGGAGATCTAACGATTGTTACGAGGGAAGAATAAGATCTCTGATGGCGAAGGGCTCGTATAGCACAACGTGTGGATCGGACGGTCGTTACATAAAAAGAGTAAGATCTCGTACGACGGACGGCTCATGTAGCACGATGTAGAGATCCGACGGCTATTATGGAGGGAGAGCCCTCATAAAAAACTCGTTCTTTTATAGTGTGATGATGAACCCATTAGGTCGAAATAGATGAGGGAATTCATAATTCTTCGTACTCATATAAATATTGCCTGTGACTACATTGATAATGAGAGGGGAAAACATGTTCATAATTTCAGAGGCCACTGCTATCGGACAAAAATAAAGTCCGATTTGGATGAGCTATAACTTTTGAAAAAAATAGTTGTGAACTGTGACTTTTAAAAATTTGCTTTGAAAAGGTGCAAAAAAAACTCGTTTGGTCGATAGACTGCAACTTTTGGAAAAGCTTCTCTTCCTTGCAAACGGACCCACATGTCATACACACACTTGTTCTTCTTCCTCTCACCGATGGCTGCACTCGCCAAAGGGTCGGGGGAGGGGGGTCGCTTGCCGGAGAGAGGGAGAGAGAGAGGTCGCAGGCTGGCAAGGGTGGGAGGCCGCGTCACCTCCCTGGCCTTGTCAGCCTAGCGGGTAGCCGCTTGGGCACTGCAGCTTGGGATGACGGCAGGGGATCAAGGGGCTCGTCGGAGAGAGCCCACCGGATCTGGGACCGGGGCCGCTCTTGCACCCACCAGAGCCAAGGAAGGGGCCGCGCAGTGCCAGTCATAGGGAAGGTGCTTGCACCGGCCATGGTGCTAAGGGTGGGCAAAAAAACACGATACCCAATTGTCGGTGCTAATTTTGGCAAGGCTAACACCGGCTAGTAAATATGTGTTTTGCGGTTGAGGCTACGGATGGTGTGCAAGGGGAACACAGGGATTATACTGGTTCAGGCCGAGCAAGCCCTACGTTCAGTGGAGAGGAGAGTCGTGTTGCCTTGCACCGGGGTGCTTGTAGTAGGGGTTACAAGCTAGTCGAGAGAGGGAAGTGCTCCCAGGTCTCTTGTGAGTGTCTAAATGTTTACAAGTCGTTTGCTGTGGGTGAGAACTTGGAACTTCTCCGTCCGTTCTCCGTTCGTCCGTCCTCCTCCTAAAGCTGGTCTCTGCCCTCCCTTTTATAGCCGCAAGGGAGAGGCAAAGGCGGCTACGACGCTACCTATTAAAATAGTGAGGAGTTGCCGTTCCCCGTTTGACTAGCTGCTGCCTTTTCTCCGTGTCTCCGGGGTATGGGTATGGCTATCTTGGTTCGCGAGTTCCAAGGTAGGAACAGTCGTCTGACCATGTCTTGTCGTCAGCTCTCTGGGTCTTCTGGATATGGCCGCCGTGGTCCGCACGACTTTGGTGAGTTCACACCTGCCGGCTATCCTTCCGTACGATGTGACAAGAGGGAGAGTCACCTTGGGGTGTTGTTTCCCGAGGCTCGGGATCCTGAAGGCGTGCTCGTCCTTTCGTGTGGACGGCGCAGTGGGCGTCTTTCCCGAAACGGGGCGGCGCATCGTGGACCACACCGTGGAGGACGGTCGTAGTGGGCCCATCAAATCTTGGGGCGTTGTTTCCCGAGGCTCGGGATCCTGAAGGCGTGCTCGTCCTTTCGTGTGGACGGCGCAGTGGGCGCCTTTCCCGAAGCGGGGCAGCGTACCGTAGACCATACCGTGGAGGACGGTCGTAGTGGGCCCATCAAATCTGCTGTCAGGGAAATCCCGACAGGTGGTATGGCCGTCAGGGGCGTGCGAAGCACAGTCGCGTCGAGAGTCTCGCCTGACGGGACAGTGCTTGTAAAGTGGTCAGAGAGATTTCTTGTAGGTCCAAGATTGCTCCGCTGACATCACCCGTGCCTTGGATGCCGACTTTGGCGCTGTGGATGCCGCTCTCCCGAGCTCTCCAGAGGAGGCTCGGGCGAATCGGAGACTTGGGCGCCCAGGACGCCGCCTCCCGAGCTCTCCCGAGGAGGCTCGGGCGAATCGGAGCTTTGGGCGCCGAGGACGCCGCTCTCCCGAGCTCTCCAGAGGAGGCTCGGGCGAATCGGAGACTTGGGCGCCGAGGACGCCGCCTCCCGAGCTCTCCAGAGGAGGCTCGGGCGAATCGGAGACTTGGGCGCCGAGGACGCCGCCTCCCGAGCTCTCCAGAGGAGGCTCGGGCGAATCGGAGACTTGGGCGCCGAGGACGCCGCTCTCTCGAGCTCTCCAGAGGAGGCTCGGGCGAATCGGAGACTTGGGCGCCGAGGACGCCGCCTCCCGAGCTCTCCCGAGGAGGCTCGGGCGAATCGGAGACTTGGGCGCTGAGGACGCCGCTCTCCTGAGCTCTCCAGAGGAGGCTCGGGCGAATCGGAGAGGAGGCTCGGGCGAATCGGAGAGGAGGCTCGGGCGAATCGGAGACTTGGGCGCCGAGGACGCCGCCTCCCGAGCTCTCCCGAGGAGGCTCGGGCGAATCGGAGACTTGGGCGCCGAGGACGCCGCTCTCTCGAGCTCTCCCGTGGAGGCTCGGGCGAATCGGAGACTTGGGCGCCGAGGACGCCGCTCTCCCGAGCTCTCCCGAGGAGGCTGTCATTAGTGGAATGATGTCGTGGGCCTCTGTAGACGCGGCCTTCGTGAGCTTCCACTGGCCTTACTTGGGCCAGGCCAAGTTGGGAATGAGCTTTTTTGCATCGAAGTTGGGTACCCCTAACTTTGGTAACCGACAGTAGCCCCCGAGCCTGTGGCGGAGTGAAGGCACTCCTCCACAGGTTCACGCCAGTTCTTCCTGTCAAAAAAGATAAAGTGTGGGTTGTTTTTCCGGGGGGTGCGCGCGAGCGCACCCGCCGGGTGTAGCCCCCGAGGCTTTGGCGGGATGATATATCCCTTCAAAGGCTTAGAATCGTGTTCGTTAGTCCTCGGGTGTTTTTCGATTTATTTAGGCGGGTTGTTTCCTTGGAAGCGGAGCCCCCGAGCCTCCCACCGTGTGGGAGATCGTTCGGTGGTCTTTCCAAGGTGCAGGGCAAGTTTCCGAGCCTCCGTTTTCGTATCGGAGATCGATCGGGTCCTTCCCTGTCTTTTTTAATTCGACCTTCACGCTCTTTTTTCGGGAAGAGGAAGGTTTGGTCCTGCTCGACTTCCCCGCTGGGGCACGAGTCGGCATTTCCGGTGAGCTACAAACGGGTTGGTCCAAGTGGAGGTCCGTGCCCTATTCGTTAAGGGTCGGCTAGTGGCCTGAGCACACTCCAATTATTTCCCGAGGGTCAGTTAGTGGATGTCGGTTCCCTTCGATGGGTCCCGAGGGCATGATGCCTCCCACGGAGGGATTCCACGTAACCGACTCGCTACTGGGACTTGGACACAGCATGGGATGTCCCTTGTGACGTTTCGGGCGTCGGGATACTGGCCGTTTTCGTGACCCATCCACTAGCTGTCCCTAACTCGATTTCCCTGGGGCGACTGTTCGAGCCTCGGAGGGCAAGTCTTCGATCCCCTGGGAACGTAACGGGCGCCCGAGCCCGGGGTTTCTTCGTTGAGAAAACGTAGGTGGAATCGAGGCGCGCGGTTGTAATGATTTGGCTCACCTTTTGAGGCGCGAAGCCTGACGGACGCGACGGTTCGGCTCAGTCGAGGCGGTTTGCGTGCGCGGTGATGGCGGGTCTCTTCCAAGCCGAGGTCGAGCTCCCTCCTCTGAACCTGTCGTGAAGAAGAAGCGGGCCATAGTGCCCTTGTAAAAAGTAACCTTTCGGGAGTGGTTTGAAAGGAAACAAACAATATGGCCCTTCGTGGCCTTAACATTTATGTAAATATTTGCTGAATGTTTGTTTCGCTTTGTTTCGTGCTTTTTTCCTTAGGCATTTTTTCTCGCCGATCCTGTGCCCGGGCCATCGAGCCTCGGGGGACGCTTTTCGGGTGTCGTAGCTTTAGTGGCATAGACGCAGCCGATGTCCTAAGAGCTTTGGCAGAAAGAATCCTTTAGAAAAGAAGCTTAGGTGTTTCCTCCCGAGCTTCCTCCGTTGGCCGAGCGTAGATCTTATAGGTTTTCTTCCGAGTGCGGGTTAGCTTTCGAACACGGAGTGGCGAGGGAAGATGCTGTGGCCCTGGGGCATAAGCGGTCTCCGACTCGACCGGCTCTGTCTTCTGGGGCTTCCCTCATTCTTCGAATTCTATAAGTTCATGCTTGATTTCCGGAAGGAAGCGTGTTTTAGGGAGAAACGAATTCGACAAGTTTTAAAATTTTTGCGTTTCCAAAATTATTTAATCTCGGGATAGTTCGGGGGTTCCCCCCCGTCCTAGCCCCCGAGGGAGGGTCGGCCTTTCCGTAGGATAGGCCGGGCCTCGCTTTTAATGCGCGGTGAAATAAAGGTTCATTTCACTTCCGAGTGTAGGCTTGGATTGAAAGTCTAAAATCATGTTAAAAACAGCAGAAGTCGGGTCTTTTCATCGATTTCAAGATTTTCAAAATAGTACAATGCATGGAATCTTAAGGATAGAAGCGACGTAGCTGTTCGATGTTCCAAGCGTTGTTGTAGACCTCGCCGTTCTCGTTCGCGAGCTTGTATGTGCCGGGGCGTTGTACCTCGGCGACGATGAATGGTCCTTCCCACGGCGGAGTGAGCTTGTGGCGCCCTTTGTTGTCCTGCCTGAGCCGTAGCACCAGGTCGCCTACGCTGAAGGTTCGACCTCTGACGCGCCGAGCATGGTACTTGCGTAGGGATTGCAAGTATTTGGCCGAGTGCAGCAGGGCCACGTCCCGAGCTTCGTCGGCTTGGTCCAGCGCGTCTTCTCGAGAAGTTTGATTGCCTTGTTCATCGTAGGCTCGGACTCTCGGGGCGCCGTAATCCAGGTCCGTAGGGAGGACGGCCTCTGCACCGTATACCATGAAGAAGGGCGTGAAGCCCGTGGCTCGACTTGGCGTAGTCCTTAGACTCCATATCACTGCCGGAAGCTCCGTTAGCCACCTTTTGCCGAATTTATTCAATCGGTTGAATATCCTTGGCTTAAGGCCTTGGAGAACCATGCCATTGGCGCGTTCTACCTGGCCGTTCGTCCTCGGGTGGGCGACGGCTGCCCAGTCCACTCGTATGTGGTACTCATCGCAGAAAGCCAGAAATTTCTTTCCGGTGAACTGCGTGCCGTTGTCCGTGATAATGGAGTTCGGGATGCCGAACCGGTGGACGATGTCGGTGAAGAACAACACCGCTTGAGCCGAGCTGATTTGGGTGATCGGCCGAGCCTCGATCCACTTGGAGAACTTGTCGATGGCGACAAGCAAGTGGGTGAAGCCCCCGGGTGCCTTCTGGAGGGGCCCGACAAGGTCTAGTCCCCAAACAGCGAACGGCCAAGTGAGCGGGATCGTCTGGAGGGCTTGAGCCGGTAAGTGAGTCTGCCGAGCATAGTACTGGCACCCTTCGCAGGAGCGTACCACCTCAGTAGCATCGGCCACGGCGGTTGGCCAGTAGAAGCCTTGTCGAAAGGCGTTACCGACCAAGGTTCTCGGCGCTGCGTGGTGACCGCAGGCCCCGGCGTGTATCTCTTCGAGCAGGCGTTTGCCCTGACTGAAAGGGATACAGCGCTGAAGCACGCCAGAGGGACTCCGCCGGTAGAGGCTACCATCGATCATGGCGAAAGACTTGGCTTTGCGAGCCAGTCGTCGTGCTCTGGTCTTGTCCGGGGGCAAAATGCCTCGGACTAGCCAGCTGACCAGCGGCTCGCGCCAGTCTGGTTCGTCGTCGTCCATCTCGGCTTCAATCTCTATTGCCTCGGCTTCGTCGCCGTCCTTACCCATGACCTCGGGTGACTCCCCTTGGTCGGAAGGGTCGGCAGCCCCCGAGGGATCGGCATTGATCGAGGGCTTGTGGAGGTCATTGGCGAATACGCCCGTCGGGACCGTGGCCCTTTCGGCTGCAATTTTTGCCAACTCATCGGCCTCCTCGTTGTACCGACGCGCAATGTGGTTGAGCTCGAGGCCGTCGAATTTTTCCTCGAGCAACCGCACCAGCGTGCAATAGGCGGCCATTCTGGGGTTCTGGCACGTCGACTCCTTCATGACCTGATCTACGACGAGCTGGGAGTCGCCTCGGACCTCGAGGCATCGGATCCCGAGCTCGATGGCGATGTGGAGACCGTTGACCAGAGCCTCATATTCGGCCACGTTGTTGGAAGCCGTGAAGTGTAGCCGTAGTAGGTACTTGAGCCGGACCCCGAGGGGTGAGATGAAGACGATGCCTGCGCCAGCACCAGTCTTCATCATCGACCCGTCGAAGTTCATGACCCAATATTCCTCTTGGGTCGGGAGCGGCGGTAGTTGTGTCTCGGTCCATTCTGCCACGAAGTCCGCAAGTACCTGGGACTTGATGGCTTTGCGTGGCGCGTAGGTGATGCCGTCACCCATGAGCTCGATGGCCCACTTGGCGATCCTCCCCGTTGTTTCCCGATTTTGGATCACCTCCCCGAGGGGGAAGGACGACACCACGGTCACGGGGTGGGATTCGAAGTAGTGCCGCAACTTGCGTCGGGCAAGGACAATCGCGTACACTAGCTTCTGGATCTGAGGGTAGCGTGTCTTGGTCTCTGACAAGACTTCACTGATGAAGTAGACCGGTCGCTGTACCAGTAAGGCGTGTCCTTCTTCTTGCCGCTCTACGACGATCGCTGCACTCACAACCTGGTTGGTAGCTGCGACATACAGTAAGAAATTTTCCTCCTTCGTAGGAGGCACAAGAACCGGCGCTTTTGAAAGTAGAGCCTTAAGCCTTTCGAGGGCTTCCTGGGCCTCGGTGGTCCAGGTAAAGCGCTCGTTTTTCTTAAGCAACCGATACAAGGGAAGGCCCTTTTCGCCGAGCCTTGAGATGAATCGACTCAAGGCCGCGAGACACCCCATAAGCTTCTGCACGCCCTTCGGGTTTCGGATCGGACCCATCTGTGTGATGGCCGATATCTTTTCCGGGTTGGCTTCGATGCCACGCTCGGAAACAATGAACCCGAGGAGCATGCCCCGTGGGACCCCGAAAACGCACTTCTCGGGGTTTAGCTTTATGTTTTTCTTTTTAAGGCAGTCGAATGCCTTTTCTAGGTCGGCTACTAAGTCACTCGCCTTCCTGGATTTTATCACTATATCGTCTACGTAAGCCTCAACGGTTCGCCCGATGAGGTCCCCAAAAACTTTGAGCATGCAACGCTGGTAAGTTGCGCCCGCGTTTTTGAGGCCAAATGGCATGGTTACGTAACAATATGTGCCGAAAGGAGTGATGAAAGAGGTCGCTAATTCGTCGGACTCTTTCATTCGGATCTGATGGTAACCGGAATAAGCATCAAGAAAGCAAAGCCGCTCACAGCCAGCAGTAGAATCTACTATTTGGTCAATGCGAGGTAATGGAAATGGATACTTAGGACAAGCTTTATTTAAACTAGTGTAATCGACGCACATTCTCCACTTTCCATTTTCTTTTTAACCAAAACAGGATTTGCTAACCATTGTGGATGGAAGACCTCCTTGATGAATCCAGCCGCCAAAAGCTTCTGCACCTCCTCCCCGATGGCCCGGCGCTTCTCCTCGTCGAATCGGCGCAGGCGTTGTTTCACCGGCTTGGATCCGGCCTGGATGTCTAAGGAGTGCTCGGCGACCTCCCTCGGGATGCCTGGCATATCCGAGGGGCTCCACGCAAACATGTCGGCGTGTTTGCGGAGGAAGTCGACGAGCACTGCCTCCTATTTTGGGTCGAGGGTGGCGCTGACCTTCAGCGCCCTGCCGTTGGGGGAGTTCGGGTCGAGGAGGACATCCTTCACCCCCTCAGCGGACTTAAAGGTGCCCGTGGCCTTCTTGGGGTCGGGGACCTCTTTTTCTAACCTGTCGAGGTCGGTCATGAGGGCTTCTGACTCCACCAACGCGCCGGCGTACTCGCAGCACTCGACGTCGCACTGGTACGCGTGCTGGTAGGAGGCGCTGATGGTAATCACCCCTTTTGGCCCTGGCATCTTGAGCTTGAGATAGGCGTAGTTCGGAACTGCCATGAACTTGGCGTAACATGGCCTCCCGAGGATGGCGTGGTAGGTGCCGTGGAAGCCTACCACTTCAAATGTCAGGGGCTCCTTCCTGAAGTTGTCAGGAGTCCCGAAGTAGACGGGCAGATCGATCTGCCCGAGGGGTTGCACGCTCTTTCCGGGCACTATCCCGTGGAATGGGGACGTCGTGGCCCGGAGGAGCGAGCGACTGATCCCCATTAAGTTGAGGGTCTCAGCGTAGAGAATGTTGAGGCCGCTGCCTCCGTCCATGAGGACTTTGGAGAGCCTCGTGTTGCCGACGACGGGGTCGACAACAAGTGGGTAGCGTCCCGGCGATGGGACGTAGTCCGGGTGGTCGTCCCGGCTGAAGGTGATAGCGTCGTGGGACCAGTCAAGGAAGCATGGTGTCGCTGGTCCGGCGGAGTAGACCTCCCTGCGCTCGCGCTTTCGCTGCCGCGGCGTAGGGGCGGTCCCGGGACACCCGAAGATCATGAGGCATTTGTCGATGGGCGGGAACTCATCGTCCTTCCCGCCCTCGTCCTCCTGATCCCTGGCGGGCTTCTTGCCGGCGTCGTCCTTGAACGGCTGCCGGCTGTAGTGCTTCTTGAGCATCACACACTGTGCGAGTGTGTGATGTACTGGACCCTGGTGATAAGGGCACGGCTTGCTGAGCATGTCGTCGAAGCGGCCTCGAGGGGGTCGTTCCCTCTTGGGTTCGGTGGCCGCCACGAGGGAGTCATCGCGGAGTGGGGCCTTTCCCTTCCCCTTCTTCTTCTTGTTGTTCGGTCCTCGGGAAGAGGTGCCCTCGGGGGCCTCCTCCTTCCGTTTGCCCTTGGGGTCGGAGAAGAGGGCTCCTACCGCCTCATCCCCTGAGGCGAAGCTGGTAGCGATCTTCATGAGTTCAGAGACACTGGTGGGTGTCCGGCGTCCGAGCTCATGAACGAGCTCTTTGCAGGAGGTTCCTGCGGCAAACGCTCCGACGACATCGGAGTCGGCGACCTGGGGCAGCTCGTTGTACTGTTTGGAGAAGCGCCGGATGTAGTCCCGGAGGGACTCGCCCGGTTTCTGCTTGCAGCTGCGGAGGTCCCAGGAGTTACCAGGGCGTACGTACGTGCCCTGGAAGTTTCCTACGAATATCTTGACCAGATCGCTCCAGTCGAAGATCTTTCGTGGGGGAAGGTGTTCCAGCCAAGCTCTTGTGGAATCGGCGAGGAACAGGGGGAGGTTGCGGATGATGATGAGGTCATCCTGCGCGCCGCCAAGTTGGCACGCAAGGCGGTAGTCCGCTAACCAGAGTTCGGGGTTAGTTTCCCCCGAGTACTTGGCTATGTTGGTTGGTTGTCGGAATCGGGACGGGAACTTGGCCCTTTGGATGGCCTCGCTGAAGACGCGTGGTCCCGAGGGCTCGGGTGAGGGTTCACGATCCTCATCCGAGTCATAGCGCCCGCCCCGATGGACGCTGTAGCCGCGCGCGGCTCCGTCAGTCTTTCGCCGACCGCGGGCTTGTAGGATGGCTCGGACGTCGACGTCCTTGCCAAGCCGTTGGTGGACTGGCGGAGCCCTCGGAGCCTCGGGTCGAACCGAGGCTTCGCGCTTGTGACGTGCTATGCCACCATGCTGGTGACTTTCGGCGCCATGGTGTCGCGACGCTGAACTTTCCGCCTGGAGGACGGCGGCATCCTCCAGGAGGTCTTTGAGCTGATTCCTGAGCTGTCGCGCCTCCTCGGAGGAGGGCTCAGGTATGCTTCGGAGTAGCATGGCTGCTTCCGCGAGCTTTCGGCTTGCTCGGGGGGCGACCCCT
Source organism: Eremochloa ophiuroides (assembly GCA_038502445.1). Lineage (NCBI taxonomy): Eukaryota > Viridiplantae > Streptophyta > Magnoliopsida > Poales > Poaceae > Eremochloa > Eremochloa ophiuroides. Next base: position 63,613,092 of record JAHLJS010000006.1, read on the forward strand.
GGTGTCTCGGCCCTGTCGTTAGCGATGATTCGGGCCTGGACATCTCAGGCTCGACGCCGAGCTGCTCCTCCATCGGTTTGCCGCTCGCCAAGCTCCAGCGTAGCTCGCAGCTGGGTGAGGCGCAAGCGGTCCTCGTCCATCCGTGCCTCAAGCTCCCGGAGCTGCTCTAGCTCCGGGGTTTGAGGTGCGGAGCGAGAGGTTCCTGCCCCCTGACCCAGCGGCGGGGCTGACCGCGAGGGCTTCGGGGCCGCTGGAGGGGGCGTGACTTGTTCGTGCTGGGGATGCGACGGAGGGGGTATGTCGTCGTCACCCCCCGAGTGGACATCCTCTACTCGCCCCTCATCAGGGTGCATCAAGTTGTAGCACTCTCGAGAGGGGTCGATGTAGGTCCTCTGTGAGCTGGGGACGACGCTCGGTGCGTTCTCCCCCGAGTCGTTGGTGTGGGCGGCGTTGTCCACATTTGCCCAGAATTCGTCATCATCGTCGCTGTAGCTGCGACGAGGCGAGTTCCGGTCATAACGATTCCCCCCCTCCGAGCGTTGTCGAGGGGTGAGGTTGGCGGTGGTGTCTGTTTCCCCACCGCCGTGTGTCCTGGCACTTTCCCCAGGGGATGGCGGTGAGGATGCCACGTGGTCTCCCACGAGGCTGTCTTGGCGCTCGAGGCGCTGGACCGGAGTGTCCGACAGTTCGTGCAATAATGCATGAACTGCACGCACGTGGGCGTCCATGGCGGTCTGAAGCCCAAAGAAGGACGACGGCGCCGTTCCCCTCTGCCGGTGAGGGCGGAGAGAAAAATCGGCTGGCGTCGCGTTTCCGCCCTCGCCCGTCCCTCGGGCGGTAAGCGGATGCGTGACCGCTGGTGCCGGAGATTCCGGGACCGCGGTCGGCGCAGTATTGGCTACGCCCGTTGGGGTTGCCTGGTGAGTCGCATCTCCCGCGGCGGGAGGCTGGTTGGCGCCACTGCGCCTCCTCCTCCTGATTCGCCGAGGGCGGCGTGCAACGTCTCCCCCGTCCTCCGAGGCGGGCGGAAGCGTGGCGGGGGTCCTTTCTCCGGCCGTCTGCGGGGCCAGAGTCGGGACGACCGTGACACGGGGCCCGGTCGGGCGCAGGTTCATCTCGAGCCCTTGGCCAGTGGCCATGAACTCGAGAGTCCCGAACCGGAGTTCCGTGCCAGCGGGAAGCGTGGTGGAGCTGGTTGCCATCCGAAACCTATGTCAACGCGCAAAAGGCCCCTACCTGGCGCGCCAACTGTCGGTGCTAATTTTGGCGAGGCTAACACCGGCTAGTAAATATGTGTTTTGCGGTTGAGGCTACGGATGGTGTGCAAGGGGAACACAGGGATTATACTGGTTCAGGCCGAGCAAGCCCTACGTTCAGTGGAGAGGAGAGTCGTGTTGCCTTGCACCGGGGTGCTTGTAGTAGGGGTTACAAGCTAGTCGAGAGAGGGAAGTGCTCCCAGGTCTCTTGTGAGTGTCTAAATGTTTACAAGTCGTTTGCTGTGGGTGAGAACTTGGAACTTCTCCGTCCGTTCTCCGTTCGTCCGTCCTCCTCCTAAAGCTGGTCTCTGCCCTCCCTTTTATAGCCGCAAGGGAGAGGCAAAGGCGGCTACGACGCTACCTATTAAAATAGTGAGGAGTTGCCGTTCCCCGTTTGACTAGCTGCTGCCTTTTCTCCGTGTCTCCGGGGTATGGGTATGGCTATCTTGGTTCGCGAGTTCCAAGGTAGGAACAGTCGTCTGACCATGTCTTAGTCGTCAGCTCTCTGGGTCTTCTGGATATGGCCGCCGTGGTCCGCACGACTTTGGTGAGTTCACACCTGCCGGCTATCCTTCCGTACGATGTGACAAGAGGGAGAGTCACCTTGGGGTGTTGTTTCCCGAGGCTCGGGATCCTGAAGGCGTGCTCGTCCTTTCGTGTGGACGGCGCAGTGGGCGTCTTTCCCGAAACGGGGCGGCGCATCGTGGACCACACCGTGGAGGACGGTCGTAGTGGGCCCATCAAATCTTGGGGCGTTGTTTCCCGAGGCTCGGGATCCTAAAGGCGTGCTCGTCCTTTCGTGTAGACGGCGCAGTGGGCGCCTTTCCCGAAGCGGGGCAGCGCACCGTAGACCATACCGTGGAGGACGGTCGTAGTGGGCCCATCAAATCTGCTGTCAGGGAAATCCCGACAGGTGGTATGGCCGTCAGGGGCGTGCGAAGCACAGTCGCGTCGAGAGTCTCGCCTGACGGGACAGTGCTTGTAAAGTGGTCAGAGAGATTTCTTGTGGTCCAAGATTGCTCCGCTGACATCACCCGTGCCTTGGATGCCGACTTTGGCGCTGTGGATGCCGCTCTCCCGAGCTCTCCAGAGGAGGCTCGGGCGAATCGGAGACTTGGGCGCCCAGGACGCCGCCTCCCGAGCTCTCCCGAGGAGGCTCGGGCGAATCGGAGCTTTGGGCGCCGAGGACGCCGCTCTCCCGAGCTCTCCAGAGGAGGCTCGGGCGAATCGGAGACTTGGGCGCCGAGGACGCCGCCTCCCGAGCTCTCCAGAGGAGGCTCGGGCGAATCGGAGACTTGGGCGCCGAGGACGCCGCCTCCCGAGCTCTCCAGAGGAGGCTCGGGTGAATCGGAGACTTGGGCGCCGAGGACGCCGCTCTCTCGAGCTCTCCAGAGGAGGCTCGGGCGAATCGGAGACTTGGGCGCCGAGGACGCCGCCTCCCGAGCTCTCCCGAGGAGGCTCGGGCGAATCGGAGACTTGGACGCTGAGGACGCCGCTCTCCTGAGCTCTCCAGAGGAGGCTCGGGCGAATCGGAGAGGAGGCTCGGGCGAATCGGAGAGGAGGCTCGGGCGAATCGGAGACTTGGGCGCCGAGGACGCCGCCTCCCGAGCTCTCCCGAGGAGGCTCGGGCGAATCGGAGACTTGGGCGCCGAGGACGCCGCTCTCCCGAGCTCTCCCGTGGAGGCTCAGGCGAATCGGAGACTTGGGCGCCGAGGACACCGCTCTCCCGAGCTCTCCCGAGGAGGCTGTCATTAGTGGAATGATGTCGTGGGCCTCTGTAGACGCGGCCTTCGTGGGCTTCCACTGGCCTTACTTGGGCCAGGCCAAGTTGGGAATGAGCTTTTTTCATCGAAGTTGGGTACCCCTAACTTTGGTAACCGACACCAATACTCGGACCTGAATTATCCGAACGTAGACCCGAATTACCCGATACCCAAAAATTCGGTTGTCATTTCGGGTATCAACTATAAGTACCCGAATTTAGTTTAGGAAATTTGGGTATTAACACCGGGTACCCGAATTACAATAAAAGACTCAATTATTTATTATGAGCTTCAATTCCTTTTAATGTCTGCGTGCTTTTTAAATCAATTCATATATTTGAATTATTCCCTATTGGATTGATCTCTATGTTCATATTAATTAGTTGGATATATGTAATTTGGTTTAATTTGTTGTTTGAATTCTCCTATTTCATTGAACATACTACTGTGATCGGATAATTCGGGATTACCCGAACCTGAAATATAGAGTACCCGAAATTTCAGGTAGTACTTTTTTCGGATGAATATCAGGTAGCAATTCTTAAAACTCGAATTTTCAAAAACCCGAATTACCCGACCCAAAAATTTCGGGTAACCCGAACGCCTAGCCTTGATGGTGCCTCACGAGCCAGGCCTGGTACCTCTAAGATCTCAGGTAGAAGAAAGGGGCGCAAACAATTCCAATCCCATATTCCTTGGGTATGATCATATTGTCCCATTTCATCATGTGTTTTCTACTTTTATCTTAAACACTAGTGACAAATAATTTGTATGTTAGTTAATATGACTATTAGTATACTTTTGTTATTGTTTATATGTATTGTTTAGTATACTTATGTTTCGATGTCTAATTATATGACTTGTTTTTTAATCATTAGATGGATAATTATAGACAATAAAGTTGGATAATTATAGACAATAAAGTTAAATGGATATTCGAATGGTAACCAATTTGTTTTAGTATCTAGGGATATCTGGATGCGTATTCGTATCCAACAAAAAAAATAATGAACAATGGCATTCGTATTGATACCATGTGCATCCGATGGTTTTCACCTTGCTCCAAGGGGGTAGAAGAAAGGGGCGCAAACAATTCCAATCCCACCACCTCCGCACCCGAATAGAATCATCCAAACATGCTTCCAAACTTTTCCATGACAGAACAGGAGTGCACCCTTTATCTGATCGGGCATATCAAAAGTTGAGTTCAGGATATGCTTGTTTCATAAAGGAGAAGCAAACCTTCACTGCATAGATTCCTACCAAATGGGAACAATAACAAAGACCAAAAGGCCGTAAGGTTTATCAAATACTCCTGACGAGGAATGGCTACTGGCCCAGCTTTCACATGGTTCGCACTGCAGATCGTCATTTTAATGCTTGCTTAAGCAATATGGTCACCTGTTAGCACTGAAGAAACAAATACAGCCGCCCAGACAGAGGCTTCATCGCTATGCATTATTGCATTAATACTAAGATGTTATTGCAACACTTCTGACATCTAGCACCTTGATTTCAAGATTTCCAAGCATTTGATTACTCAATATATTTCAGAGGATCTTGATTTCTCCCAACCGTAGAGTGTATAGTGTTACAACATGACTGAGCCCTCCAGGACTGCTTGCTTCTGAAAAGATGCTCCCAGCTTGCGCTTTATGATCCTGCACATGCATAAATGTAATGATGCCAAATTAGAAGTAATAAGCATGGCATCGTCCATTAGTGATGTAGCTTTGCTCCACTGCACTCAGTGATTTCTGGTGAGGAAAAGAAATCCCAAATAGAATATCACAAAGACAGCATTAACAGTGACACAAGAGTATCCTGCTATCTCCCTATCAGAAATACAGGAGACAGAAAGTCATTCACCATCAGGGAACTGACTGAAGGCAACAAAAGCTACCAACATAACTGCTTTGTGCAGCCTGAGCTGCATGAACTAGAAACTTGCCTTTCGCAGGATTTTTTTTTTATTTTTTTTATAGAGTTTTAGGGTTCTGCCCCAGTCTTAGCATGAAGCAAAGACACAAAAGGTTCAGATACAGCATTCAGGTGGAATAAACCTGTCCAAAAGTATCCTTTCACAGGAATTCTAAAAAAAAAAATGCATCTAAAACTAAAAGAACTTTTAGTTAGGACATTCCGAACATGAAGCTCTTACTCTATTCCAAAGTTTGCTCCAAGAGCAGGAGATTGCTTTGAACTTAAGAAATACACATATTGCTTTGCCCAAAACATGTTGTGCGACAAACATATAAGAAAGGGAGTTGCCTCAATGGCCAAAAGGAGGCCTCTAAATCTATGTAAGAACAAAAAAGTAACAATTGATAGTGCTTTAACTATTCTAATCTATTAATGCTATGGAGTGCTTAAGAACAACTGGACACCTGTATGAAAAAACTTTGGACAACTAAGCACTAAGCTAACACGATTATTATCATGCTTTTGAGTCAATAAGAATGTGCAATAATTAGCTCGTGTACCACAACCCACCAGCTCTTTTTGGAGTTTCTTATTTTCCTAAGTAAAGAGCTGCCGTCAGGTTCAAAAGTCTTTGTCAGTCTAAGTCAAATACTTACACAACCACCTATGCATTCTCACATATGTAACACCAATGAGGATATGATGCTGACATTTTCAGGTCATGATATATCCTCTTTGCATGTGCAGTCGTGTTGTTCAAGACGACCTTTGTACGTGTCACACAGCATGACAACAAGGTAGTGGCGTTTCCAATTTCTAAATCTAGCCACACTTGGGCTGTGAACAACTAGTGGCTAGTCTCTAGTAATCTCTAGTAAAGCAGCGACTCTGAAATTGGTTTCCTGTTGCTTGCATTTTACTCTCGCAAAATCTCATAAGTGAACAAATAGATGGTCAACTTCATAGAGGTGCTCGCTGCCTAGGATGACATAATGAGCGGCCAACAACACACCTGCATCTTGGTCGTAAGCTTCCTAATTTGCACAGTGGTTATGTGCATGGTTAGGTCATAAAATCTCCCACAAAAAGGTGCATATGATACATAGCAGAAAGACAACCTAGACACGCAACAAGACAAATCCACAGAATATGTATGCGCATATGTCAATGCTATAAGCAGCAAATGGTAGGGAAGATCTCAAACAGGACCCCCCACAATCAAAATGAACCAGTAGTTTTTTCTTTGATGGACAGGCCATTTTTATTAATGTGGTAGGGCATTATTGGGGTGTACTATTGCACTTGCACTTGCAGTTCCCTCCATTTCCATTATGTTCCCTCACTCCACTATCCTCTTACATACTGTGGCATAGCAGTCAGTGTGCACTCACTCCACTTACTATTCCAGATCTTTTTGCTATGCATTTAGCCATTTACCATACAATAGTGGGTGCACTGTGTACATTTTTGGTTATTTGATATAGTCACTCCTTAGAACAGATTTGTTTAAAAAAAAAAAAACTCCTTAGAACAGATGTTCTGTTATTATACTAGTACAGCAACATTTTGGTTATCTGATACATTTTGACTCTTAAATGGATGCTCCAATTTTATACTGATAGCAGATCTTCTTTTTGGTTATTTGATATACTTTTGACTTGCTAAAACGGATGTGCTAACTGTATAATAGTATTTCAAGTTTTGAACTACTGAAAAATTATAGCTAATGTGATCCTGATAAGATGCAGAGTCCTTCCACAACAATTACTAGTATAGAGTCCTGCTTTGTAACCATCATTGCATCATCATCATCATTATTTCATCACAGAAAATGCTTTAATGCTCATAAAATAATAGAGATCCATATAAGTTAATCTAATCATGCACTCATGACCAAAGAACTACAAGCATACTCAATTCTATGCAGCATTCCAAGACAGGTATCATTTCATAATCTGGTACAAATCAGAAAAGTAGAATATAAAAGACATAGAAAACGTATCAACTGCTAAAACATGATAGGTTTTTGTTTCCTTTGGCCTTAGTTACTAGAAAGGCAGTACAACTTCTAAAGTAGCTTCTGCCAAGTGCCAAATGTAGTTGACCTTGTGCTGTGGGTTTCATCATAACCCTGTAGAGGAATCATTACTGGTAGGCCATACCTAATGTTACAACTTATTTCATTTTTAGCTGTCTCAGCCAGCATCCATGTATAAAAGGGGCAGAAGTGTGATATCTCGTCCCCATGAATCCTCCTAAGGCAACAACATACCAGTAGAAGAGAACAATATGCCTAAAGAGACTTTTGCACTCAGCGTCATCCTTTTAATTCTCCTCTTCAATGTATCTGCAGGCATGGGGTTCACTCTTGCTTCTGTGCAATATATTAATTACTAGACCATTAACACTATACCTGAATATGTTTTTTTTGTCTTAATGCAGGCCAAATTATAATTGTCGAAAATGATAATGTTGTTACTGCAAAATTAACAAAGGTTTGTCAGTTGCCCTCCTCTGTTATTATTTAAATTTGAGATATGGAATCAGCAAAAATCTTGTCATCTTCACTATATATAGTAATGCTTGAAAGAATAATATAGCAATATCTTATAAACTGACAATAAAGATGAGGCCTGCTGAACCCTAAAATCATGTCAACAAATATAAGAATTTTTACATTTAGGTCTCTTTGCGCATTAGCTTAATCAATCTATGCTTTTACCCTCTGAATACAGGGGCATAGCAGAAAGATTCTTACAGAGGTTCAGGATTATGATTACGGAGGGGCGAACTCTAGGCATGATCCACGCAGAAGGCCTGGGATTGGGGGCAGGAATGGCTAAACCACTAAGCTCCTTGTTATACAATCTGCATATAATTGTGTGAAGATGCTACTACACGAAAGGGGTTAGATGAGGGGGACTATTCTCTTACTACAGCTAACCTACGATACCAATATTTGGAACCCTGTTGTGTGTCTTTATGTATCCAATTGGAACAATAAGCGATATAGATACTCAGATCTGTCTTTCCGATAAACAGTCTAGCGGGATGAAGTTGAGACTAGTTCATATAAATGGCGCCTATGTGTACTTTTTTTTTGGCACCAGAAAATGTGTGTTGCTAATTGCTAAAGCATAGTTGAAACCATTTTGTGAGGTGATAAATGTAGCATGATACTTGCAAGTTCATCCATTTTTCTTCAAATTTTGACTAAACAGGCCCTCTTGCATGTTGATTGCCACCACACTCATCCCACAGGTATAGCTGATGAAACAGACAGACTGAAAAAGCAAAAGGAAAAACTGTACAAAAAGAAACAACTGGTAGTAAATTATCAAATGCACTTACCAAGTAGCACGTGATTTTACTCATTTCCTTCCTCTTCTTTAATGAAATAAGGACCAGGCTTGATAGGATAAGGATAAAGGTAACCCTCAGGCCGAGAAAACCCAGCTTCATTCATGCGGTCACTGAGAACATGCAGTATAGGCTTCTTCAACCCATATTCATGCCTGTTCTTCTCAAGATAGGCATTAGCTTCTTCAGCCACCTCCATGGTGAATGCAAATCTATTCTCTTGAGATAACATCAGCTGATTAATGTCCAGGCATATGATCTTCCCATTCTCCCTTACTTTTCTCACCTTCTCTTCTAAGAAAGGGATACGATCCAACTTGTAACGCAACATGTCATCCTCTTTGGTCTGCAAGTACCATACATAGTTAAGTGTGATGCATAGAGGCAAGTCAGTAAACATTGTGAATTCAAAAGGGTGATTGTCCCACGCATATAACCAAAGACAGACGTGACTGCTACAGAAATTCATTGCAATTTGCATTATATTGTCTGCATAAACAATTGTGGCATGCCAATGACATACGTGTGCCTGTAGGTCCACTTAAATGAACCAATGGTGAATAAGGCTACATTGTTAACCCGAAAGAGAAATGGAAATTGTCACTCAGAACAGCTAGTACTGATGATCTTTGAACTACAGCACCGATGGTACTTTTCAGGCCTCCTAAACTGCTAAACATTGTCACTCAGCTGCACTTCTTTGTAAGGCTGAAGCTGTTGCTGTTTGCAACAGTGTTTGTCACTGTATTGGATACTACTTTGTAGCAGCTGCAGCTTGCAGGAAAGTCGCCCTCAAATCTTGTATAGATTGCAGAATTTTCTACTTAATTCCGAAATTTGATAGCAAACTTCTCCTTCTAGCGTGCTAATTGGCTACCATGCCGAGTGAGATAAGTACGAAATTCCAAGCATTATTTGGTTGATGCAAATACCAGTTTCCGACGCCGCCACACTCGCCGCCCGCTGCTGGCCGGGGCCCGCACGTCCCCACCTCCGCTACTGCTCCCAGAGTCACTATTGCTCTTCTTCTTCTTCTGCGAGAGAATGGAACAGAGCAAAAGAAGGGCAATTGTGTGTGAATAGGGGGAGCTATGGGAGGAGAAACAAAGAGCGAGCGAGAGAGGAAGTCAGCTCGGTTGTGCGTCCACCTGGGCTCTCATGGAGATGGTGACGCCGCTCCGGCCGACGCTCCTGCCTGCTCGCGCGGAGTAGGGGAAGCCGGCGGCCATGTGGCTGCCGTGGTGGTGCGAAGCGGCGACGAAGGAAGCCATTGCCATAGCCATTTTGCAGGAGAGGTAGCCGAGCCTCTCAGGTCCCACTTCCCACACCTCATCTGGTTCCCGAGCGGTTGTGGCGTTCGGCTGCTGGCAGACGGCACGGACCCGTTGGGCCAAAAGTCATCAGGCCCTGAGAATTTGCCTTGGGTCGGCCCACGAAGGTCACAGCCGATCGCCCGATGCCCCATTCCCATCAAAAAAAAAAAAAAAGTGCGCTTTACCTTCCTCATCTTTTACCGAAGTCTGTTTTACCTCTCTCAACCTCAAAATCAGATAAATCACCTTCCTCAACTTTTCAAAGCGTGCACTTTACCTTCCTGGAGCGATTTCGAAGGCGGTTTGCTACAGTGAATAGTGGTTTTGCTACAGTGACAGTGGTTTTGTCTTTTTCTTTTTAAATTATTTCAACTGAATTTTTGAAAAATCACAAAAAAATCATAGAATGAAAACTCCAATTTTATTGGACTTCACATGAATAGATCTACGCAGTGAACATATAGTATGGTATGCTTTAGTGCAAAGTTTTTATATAAAGGTTTTGTCTTTTCTTTTTAATTTATTTTGGCTAAATATTTGATAGATCATAGTAAATTATAGAAAAATCATAAAATAGAACATATAATTTCTTTAGACTCCATATGAGCATATCTGCACGTGAACATATAATATAGTATGCTTTTGTATAGAATTTTTGTTGTAATTTTAGATCGATGGTTTTTTGTAATTACTTGAAATAATTCATAGTTGTAGGCTTGTAGCTTTTATAATTATTTTGTTGGACTAAAGCATACTATATTATATGTTTCACTGTGTATATCTACTCATGTGGAGACAAAAAAAATTTAGATTTTCTATTTTATGATTTTTCAGTGATTTATTATGATTTTTTAAATATTCAGCCAAATAAAAAAAAGAAAAGACAAAACCTTTATAGAAAAAACTTTGTATTAAAGCATACCGTAATATATGTTCACTGCGTAGATCTACTCATGTGGAGTCCAACAAAACTGGATTTTTGATTTTATGATTTTTCTGTGGTTTACTGTTATTTTCCAAAAATTCAGCCAAAATAATTAAAAAAGAAAAAGACAAAACCAAACTGTAGCAAAACCTCCTTCGAAACCGCTTCAGGAAGGTAAAGTACACGATTTGAAAAGTTGAGGGAGATGATTTGTCTGGTTTTAAGTCTGAGAGAGCAAAGCAAACTTTGCCAAAAGATGAAGGAGGTAAAGTGGACTTTTTCTTTCCCATCCCCATCTCGGCGAAGGCACCAACCGCAGCAGCAGCGATGGGCGGGCGGATCTACCACCGGGGCTAGGGAGGCTCCACGACAGCGCCCATAGAGTTTCTCCTTGAAATTTTAGCCATACAAGAAGGTTAGCAGGGGCATGAGGCTGAATTTAAGCCCCCGGATCCGCCACTGGGCGTGATGCAGGAGCCGGTCGTCGCCGCCTCCTGTCCCATCGCCGGCTTCGGTAGCTCTCTTCCAACTTTCCCAGTCGCCACGCCTTCAGCACTAATCATTGATCCACTGCTGACTGCTCTGTAGCCTTATGTATGTGCATTACTCTACTGCGACCGGACCTCCCGGTCCCGGATGCAGGTTGCGCTTTTATTCTTCTGCCATTCAAATATGTTTCGTGTTAGATGCTTTTTGTTGGTTTAGTTTGTGATATCTAAAATGGATGCGCGTCAGGATATTCCTTAGACCATGTTTACTTTCTAAAATTTTTTCTCTTTTCTCATCACATCGATTGTCGTTTACGTCTGCATAGAGTATTAAATGAAGTAGCAGCTGTTACATGTTTGTGCTTTTTACCTGCCTACCTTAAGATGAATTTTTTAAATATATTTGGTTCATGATTGGATAAAAATTGTCAAATACAAATAAAAGTGTTACAGTGCACTTTTCATCCCTCTTTTCACCCAACTAAACAAGGCCTTAGTTTGTTGTGCGTATGAGAAATTCTGGATTTACTTAGTAGCAACAAGAAGATCATGCAGGCGCCTAAGAATAGCATTAGGAAGTAGTCAAATTGATAATTAGTGGCTACGGGAGAGAATAAGGGAGAGAAAGTTAAGCTGTAAACTCTTTATTCACGGTTAATCAGAGAAGAAGGCAAGCAATTGCAGCCAAACTCTACTCTCAGCCCCCTTCTCTGTATCTCACCTCCATGCTGTTACCTTCCCCACCGCCAAAGCGGGCAGGAAGCTGGTGGCGGAGCGGGCGGAAACAGAGGCGGAACCAGAGGGGCAGCAGGGCCATGGCCCCCCTAAACACTGTAGAAACTTGGCAATATCTTTGGAAAATTTTAATTTATAGCACATCAAACCATCAATTCACCTATTTTTTATACTTCCAGGAGTAGTTACTCCCATCTTCAAAAACTCATATTGCGTATATGTTCGTACTTGTTTATCACTTTAAGTATGTTTATATACGCATATTAAGATACTCCAAATATTCATACGCAAAAAAAATATCAAAGGAACCCATATTTTTTAATATATTATTAAAATGTCACTACTGTACTATATAAAATAAGTATAACTGCATATTCTATGTATGCATACATACTTAATATAGATATCACCCTACATGGTCTAGTATGATTATATACTTCGTATACATATATACTTTGTTTGGTCATACATACCCAAAATCTTGAGATATAAACATGGGAGTAACTACTCTCTAGAGTAGAAAATAATATATATATATATATATATATATATATATATATATATATATATATATATATATATATATATATATATATATGAAAATACGCCCTTTTTTTTTCTTTTCTCTGGTTAAGGCACACAGAGATAGCTGTCCGTTGGTAGCCAGATGTTCGAGCGAGATGGTTTTGTCCAGTCCAGCTCTGAAGTTTGAATTGTTGAAAAAATTATTTTGTTGACGTTGATGATATTGTTCCTTTGTGAGCTTTTTGTACGGACCACCAGTCTGATCAACCATGGATTGTGTGGACCTTGAAAACATTGAGGATTGGCTTGGACTGCGGTATCTGGTCAATAATCAGCTTCTAGATTCCTGGACATCATTTTTTTTAAAAAAAAACTTTTGGCTGGTCCATAAAAAAAAACAATTTTGACTATGAACCTCCTCCTCATTTTATCCTTTCCCTGTGTAATTTAGATTCCTGATTGTTTACCTCCGCCTAATTTCGTCTAGGAAGATGTCCATATATAGATACTCTAAAAAGAAAAGATGAGACGTACATAGATCTGTCGTACATGCAGGCAAGATCCATTCCACGCGGTGGACGATTCCCTCCAGCCACGCCTGACATGGCTGAGGCAACTTTGCCTGGTCATCAATCTAAACAGGCCCTAATAGCAGTCTCAAGAATTCCAGATTCGTCTGGCGGATGAAATTGAGCACGTTGGCTAATGGGAGGAGCCTGCCCGGAGACTCAGTGGAAGTGCCTGCTCAGCTAAAGCAGCAGCAAATGTGATGATCGTGCAACGAACGAATCGACCATTTGATGCCGATCGAGATGGAGTCTGTGTGACAACTGACATATACCTCGGGACGACGCTTGCGAAGGATTCTGCAATCCTGAATGTTGGGCTTTGAAAGATAGTCAGCTTTGTATTCATTGCATTGCACTTGGTTCTTTTGATAGAAATTTTCTGACTCTTATTTTCTTGGCCCCTGAATTTGTAAATTCTAAACTGTATAGAGCTCGTTCTCTTTTTATCCATTCCTAGCGTACTTCATTTACATCATGGATTTTATTTCTTCAGTCACAGTATGTTCATAGACCCATGTGGCCATGTACAGACACGATCTGTTCAGGATCCTTCTCTCCTAGAGTCCTAGGCGAAGATTGTCATAGACCCACGCATCCACAGCAAAGGTTCAGTGATACCCCGAGTCTATGCGAGTCTTCAGGCCACAAATTTCACGTGCGGGTAGAGAAGAAACGATCATGGCTAAAAACGTTGGCTATAAGCCTATATAATATCAAATGGGACCGTACCGAAGAAACTGCTCTCGTACAGCAACACTAAATATGCGCCGATGATATGATTCGATGAATGAATCGGACGTACCTCTCTCTGATGGCTATGTGAATTGTGAGATGTACCGCAGGTGTATTGTATGGTATGGCTGATAATCCCAGCACAGTGCACCTTTCCCTGCTAAAGTTGCCTTCATACACACTTCACGGCACACGTCACAAAGCTAGCTAGCGTAGCGTAGGATGTATACGTTCTTGAAAACGAGAGGCCTTCTTGCAGGGAATGAAATGAAGAAACGTTTTACCTGAAGACAGCTCAGATTCAAACGTCGGTTTCTTTCACTGACTGAAGACTGCAGTCGTACGTGGTGGATAGAGCTAGCCCAAAACCCCCCCCCAAATGCCTCTCAGTGTTCACCGAATTGGGACGATCGCGATTGCGCACGTGGCGCTGTCGGGTAGCAGAGGGACGATTCTCTCGCCGTCGCTGCCGCCCTTCAGTTTCTGGAGGCCTGGCACGTACTACGTCCGGGGCCCGGGGATTCTGCTACTGCTCACTCATGTCATGCGCTGCCGTACGGGTACGTCCCGTCCGCCTCCGATTTGCCTGGTTTCGTGGCTGGATGCGGTGCACCAATGCTCTCCCGAACGCCTCAACGTGTCCAACCGCAAAGCGGCACATGTATTGCGCCTCCGGCAGGTTTCCTGGGGATAGGGACCTGCCTGACCGCGGTACCATGGTACGGGAGCGTGGCGCGCGTGCATGCACCTTGGCACCTTGCCGAGTTGCCATGGTAAGTGCATCATGCCATCATCGGCCTCTGGTGAGTCTAGGAGGGACTATAGCTAGAGAGAGAAAATACACAGAATAAGATCATGGCACGCGAGACAATACACTACCTCTGCCGTACGAGCCTTCAAGCTCCAAAGTCATGGCCAAGCTTGACATGGGATAGTAGGTATTAAATAATCTAGTTTACCATGCATAGTACTGTGATCCTGGCATAAGCGAGAATTTAGAACTTTCTTGACACAGCAAAGTTGTCAAAATGCTCTAAATTATATTGAATCTGGCACTTGCTAGTTTGTTGCCTCAAAACCGTTTCAAGAAGAACTGCAAAGATTGGTTTATTTTCTTAATATACACTACTCAATAGGTCTCAAGCAAGCAAACACATACACCCTCGGGCTTAAAGCAAGCACACAAACAATCCGTGGTAACTATATGACTCTTAATAAACAGGATTTGTTTTGGATAATTACACATTGATGAAGACAACTTGAAATGTCACACTCGGTTTTAAGAACAAAACCAAATGCTAGTTATATGTATGCCGAGAACAAAATCATACATATAGCGACTTCATTAGTGAATAGCAAAACAATACTCCCTCCACCCCAAATTGTAAGTCATTCCAAGAATCTTGGAGAGTCAAAGCATCTCAACTTTGACCAATTTTATATAATAAAATATTAGTATTTATAATATCAACTAAGTATCATTATATTCTTTATCTAATATATTTTCGTAGTATACTTATTTGATGACATAAATCTTCGAATTTTTTTCTATAATTTTGGTCAAACTTGAAATAGTTTGACTCTCCAAGATTTTTAGAATGACTTACAATTTGGAATGGAGGGAGTATTTATTAATTAAGCAAATAATGCATAGTACGAATAAACTCGAAGGTCTTACATAAAGGCACAAAGCGAAACGATCTCACAATGACGTCTACAATATCTCATTAATATACACATGGACCACTATAGACCAAATTCTAAACTGCACCGGATGTTGCATAAAAGATGAAAAGTCTAATTGCTTTATAACTAAAACATTATGGAAAAACTTGTGTTAAAATAGTTAATTTGGGTTCTGGCTGCCCAAACCTGGAGCAAACTCCAGCTCAACACTAGCCCACAAGTCCCTTTAAAGCATGATAGGTATGGCTACATAGTCGTCAGACAAAGGCGCATATGCCTTTTGCTTTCGAGATAAATTCACCGGGGGTCCCCAAAGTTGTCACTCGGTATTAAATAGGTCCTCAAAGTTAAAAACTGCATATTTAGCTCCCAAAGTTGTCACTCTGTATCAAATAGGTCCTCAAAGTTGAAAACTACACATTTAGCTCCCCAAAGTTGTCACTCTGTGTTCAAATAGGTCTTTTTAATTGATATTTTTAATTATTTTTATTTTATTAAAAATGATTAAAAATAAAAATAATCCCTAAAGTTGGCGCGACCAAAAGAGTTAGGTCTACAAAACCTTTTTGACTCTGGTTATTTTTAAAATATCTATTAAAAACGGATTAAAAATAAAAAATGATCTCTAGAGTTGGCGTAACCAAAAGCGTTAGATCTGTAAAATCTTTTTGGCTCCAGTTATTTTTAAAATATCTAATAAAAAAGATTAAATGTAGTATTTTAAAAATAACCGGAGCCAAAAAGATTTTACGAATCTAACGCTTTTGGTTACGCCAACTTTAGAGATTATTTTTTATTTTCAATCCTTTTTTAATAGATATTTTAAAAAATAACAGGAGCCAAAAAGGTTTTGTAGACCTAACTCTTTTGGTCGCGCCAACTTTAGAGATTTTTTTTATTTTTAATCATTTTTAATAGAATAAAAATAATTAAAAATATCTATTAAAAAAGACCTATTTGATACAGAGTGACAACTTTGGGGACCTATTTGACACAGAGTGACAACTTTGGGGAGCTAAATGTGCAGTTTTCAACTTTGGAGATCTATTTGACACAGAGTGCAACTTTTTTTGACATTAAGTGACAACTCTGTGAAGCTAAATATGTAGTTTTCAACTTTGTAGACCTATTTGAGTGAACAACTTTGGGACCCCCGGTGAATTTATCTCTTTGCCTTCACTATCTCATCTCCTTCCTCATACGGTTTATTATGACCTATTCAACACACTGGCACCTCCCTCTCTAGTCAATTCTCCACCTCCTAACATGCGGCTTGGTTTCAGAGAAGGTGTCTTTATGCTCTCTACTCAAGGCAGGTCCCTATGATCAAGTTTAGAAAATTGACCCATACGGTCAAACCCAGGTCATCACCTTCTCCTCCCATTGTGAGTTTTGAAGATCATTTGTCGCCTCGGTCTTCTTCACCTTAATTATGGTGACCAACGCACCTCCTTGCCGTGGATTATTAGGATTGTCAGGTAGGCCCAACCCTAGCCCCAAAATTCATGTGTGGGATGGGCATGGAGAACTATGCCACCTTCATTGACCGTGCACAAGCTTCACCACTTCTTCTATTTGGTTCTCTCTGAAATCTAGTGTCTCCCTATCATCTTCCCTTATCTTGGTCCTAAAGTCATACCACTAGACGTTGTCTTTCATGCTAGCACGATCTAGAAAATAGAAAGACTTGTCATGCTTTGGCCGAGCATCGAGCCTGTGGAAAAAAAACATGGTACAGTTCATAAGCAGCACCATATTTTTCTAGGCTCATACCATGTTGTGACAGACAACGCATTTTTAAATAATTGCCAGAGTGACTTTAACAAGGTAGTGTGGTTGAGATGAAGGTGTTATAGAAAGTGGAAGGTTGGTGCACACAAACAATTAGATTCCAACATGTTGGTAAAAGAACTCAAAAGAATGTGTCATGTGTACGAGTGAATTGACGACATTTCTCTTTTTTGTGGCAGATGATATGAGTATATATGTAGAGGGAGACGTCTGTCCTAAATTCGTAGCAGGTACCGACCGATATGCCATCCCATATGTATCACCTACTCCACCTAGGTATAGAAATCATAATCTTGGTACGTACGGATCACTGGAGATAAGGACAATCTCTCGGAGCAAGCCATGATCAAAGATTTAGGCCTCTCGGATCTGAGCTCAGATCTGAGCGAGGAGGCCGGACCTAGTAGCTACCTACCGCAGTCCGCAGGGTGAAGATCCAGTCGCAATGGTTGAATCGAATCAAACCCCACAGCGCGAGCCCTCGCGCGCGCGTGCAAAAGCTGCGCACGAAAGCAAGACACATGCATGGGTTTACCATCATCAGGTCAGGTCCGGACGCCGGACGGCGATCGAGGACGTGCACGAGTCGCCGTACGCGGGGGCGCTTGAGGCTTTGGACTTCTCGTTCCCAGAACGGCGGCAGCGATGATGCCTGCCTGGCCCGCCCGAGCGTGCCGCGCCGGCCATGCCATGCGGATGCGGTCCCGGCTCGCTCGCTCGCTCGTCCGTTCGTTGCAGGCGTGTGTCGAAACAGAGCAGCATGCACGAAGAGTACGTGGGCGTCACCCGGCCGTGCTCAGCAAAGCAATGATGCCGCACGCCAGCAAAACCGGGCAAGCGTGATGGGCCACTAACGCAAACCTTTCTTATAATTCGGTTACTCGAGCAGGCTGCGCTGCATTGCATTGCAACTAGAATCCGGAACTGCTATTATGGCTTTGCTTCAGTCTGAACTGCAACAGTAATGGTGGGTTGGTCGAGTTTTACTGGGACCTACACGGTGAGCTGTGAAGCCGTTTGAGCGCGCGCCAGGATGGACTCCTCACTCCTGTGGTTGGCATTCTCTCGAGTCTCTAGAATAAAAACGGTTCGAGGTTGTTCCTTTCAAAGCATGGTTTGGTCGATCCGGTTTCCGTGCTCTCCCTGTCTAGCTCCAGCTCATGTTCATGCCAATTGCCATGCCGTTTGTACCTCGCCCAACCAACTAGCCATAGTAGTACGTACGTAGTAGGTTTTTGCACGAATACGAGGTTCAGTTCTCAGGGAGCAATTGATGATGGCCATGTGCCCATGTCCATGCGGCGGAGCCACAAATGCAGCAACTTGACGGTGGACAGATGCCTGCGCGGCGCGCGGCCTCGGCGGCAGTAATCACCGCGGCCCACGGAGTGAGTACTGGGGCACGCGCGCTGCGCCTGCGCCCACGCACACGCACTCTCCAACTCGTGACGCCAGCCAAGCCACTGCTTCCCAACAGAACAAGGCAAAAACCGAAGGCAAGTCGAACATCCATGTTCAATTCCTCCATCGCCCTTTCCCTCTCTGTGCAAAATTGCAGCCAACAGCAAACAGGGGGGCCAGCGTGATTCACATGCGGCAACGCGTCGCTCCAAAGACCCTGTCCCGATCCCTCTCGGGTCCCGGTGCAGCGAACCCACCCCCTTTCCGTACGTACCCGCCCCGTTTATTAACGCGGCCTCGCTCTCGCTCGCATGTCGCACCTCGCACCTCGTAGCATCAAGCTCACACAAATCGCAGAGCGCACGGCGACCACTGGCCTCCCGTGATCTTCCGTCCCGTCCTCAGCTCAGCTGTCAGCTCCACGTATAAAAAGCAGCGAGCCGCAGAACCCAGCCAAGAGTCAGACCGTGCCAGCAGGCCAAGTCACGCGCACGCACGCGTTTTCTCGTGTGAGCAGTGAGCACGGGGGAACGCCGCCGAGACCGACCACGGCAGACGGCACAGCGTAGCAAGAAGCGGGCATGGCGTGGTCGGAGACGGACGCCGCGCTGTTCGCGGCGGTGCTGGGGCGGGACGCGGCGCACCACCTGGCCACCACGCCGCCGCACCTGGACGGGCCGCCCGCGGCGTCGGCGCCGCCCGAGCTCCAGGCGCGCCTGCAGGACCTCGTCGAGCGGGGCGGGGCGTGGACGTACGGCATCTTCTGGCAGGAGTCCCGCGGCGCCGGCGCCGGCGGCCGCGCCGTGCTCGGCTGGGGCGACGGCCACTGCCGCGACGGAGGCGGCGGCGGCGGCGGCGGCGGAGGCGCCCCGCACGACGACGAGCGGAGCGTGGCGCGGAAGCGCGCGCTGCTGCGGCTGCACGCGCTCTACGGCGGCGGGGACGACGAGGGAGCCGACTACGCGCTCCGCCTCGACCGGGTCACCGCCGCCGAGATGTACTTCCTGGCGTCCATGTACTTCTCCTTCCCGGAGGGCGCGGGCGGGCCGGGGCACGCGCTCGCCTCCGGCCGCCACGCCTGGGCCACCGTGGACCCCCACCCCGAGCGGACCCGGCGCCGGCGCGCCCGGGGGGTGGTACGTCCGGGCGTCGCTCGCCCAGTCCGCGGGGCTCCGCACCGTCGTCTTCCTCCCGTGCAAGGGCGGCGTCCTCGAGCTCGGCTCCGCCGTGCCCGTCCGCGAGACTCCCGAGACCCTGCGCGCCATCCAAACCGCCCTCGCTGTCGCGCCGCCGCCGCCACGCGAGGAATGCATGAGGATCTTCGGCAAGGACCTCTCCCCCAGCGGCGGAACCCCACGGGGCCGCAGCGGCGACAATTGGAATTGGGCCCCTCAAGCTCCACAGCTCGGCGCCCAAGCAGCCAACAAGGAAGCCGCCGCCGGTCCCGCGAGACCCAAGCCTCCGGGGCGGCCCAGGAGCATAGACTTCAGCACGGCGGCGGGAAAGCCCGAGCAGGCCGGCGGCGGTGGCGAGGAGCGGAGGCCGCGGAAGCGCGGGCGGAAACCGGCGAACGGGCGTGAGGAGCCACTGAACCACGTGGAGGCGGAGCGGCAGCGGCGGGAGAAGCTGAACCAGCGGTTCTACGCGCTGCGCGCCGTGGTGCCCAAGATTTCCAAGATGGACAAGGCGTCGCTGCTCAGCGACGCCATCGCGTACATCCAGGAGCTGGAGGACCGGCTCCGCGGCGGCGGATGCTCGGCGGCGCGGCCGTCGGAGAGCCCGCCGGCTGTGGAGGTGAAGGCAATGCACGACGAGGTGGTGCTGCGCGTGACGACGCCGCTGTACGCGCACCCGGTCTCCAGGGTGTTCCACGCCATCAGGGACGCCCAGCTGAGCGTGGCGGCGTCGGACGTGGCCGTGGCGGACGACGCCGTGACGCACACGCTCGTGCTGCGCTCCGCCGGGCCCTGAGCAGCTCACCGCGGAGACGGTGCTCGCGGCGATGTCACGGGGGATGACCAGCGCCACCCCCTCCCCGTGACTCTGCTGTGGCGGTAGCTGTAAGTCGTAGCCGTGCTCGCCTCGTGCGTGCAACTGCCAGTCGTTAGTGCAAGTTTTTTTTTTTTTCCTTTCCTGCCGGCCACGCAGTAAAGCCACAGAAATTGCAATGGCCAAGATTAATTTTACTGCTGGTTTCCTAGTTTTACATTTGGATTTTTTTTTTTTAGATGAGGTGCGGAGTACCAGTACACGCAAGGCACAGTTTATTGTTCCTAGCTACTCCTACGTATAGATAGTTTCCTTCTTACTCCTATTCCTAGTAGCTAACCGTACTACAGTAGCAGTAGTAGTGTTTGTTTGCAGTCACTTTTAGGTTGCCGTAACTCGTTTTGGGAGATCAAATCTACTCCATTTGATTTGGTGTGCAAGAAAGAATCAGTGTGTTGCTGTATGAATATTTCCTTGTCAACTCCAACCGTGTGGGGAGCAAAGCAACCGCGGTCCGCGGAGTTCCAGGCACATCAGCTCGCATGTGCTGTTTACTTTGACGAACCGAAACCGATTACTGGCTGACCATGCAGCGCGTTTTCTGCATTTCACATCGCCACCGCCAAGGCGCGTCCGCGCGCGAGGCGACGATCCGAAGAATTTTCACGTGATGTGTAGTACGCTCCAATTCGCCGTTGGCTCCCGCGCCGTGTGGTCGGCTGGCGGTCGTTGTTCCTTGTTCGCCGCGAGACCAAAGTGAAAGTCCAGAGGCCCCGGTGTCCGACCCGAGCGGACGCGTGCGGGACGCTGGCCGTGACCCGCGCTTTGGCGGGACGTGTCGCGGTCGCGGCGCAGCTTCCGAGCGGGACTTTCGTGTAAAGGGACGCCGCGCGAATGGACGCCGGACAGGCGCGACGCCCTGTCGGGGCCCTCCCCGTGCTCGGCTCGCTCGCTCGTTCGTACGGACGGCTCGGCTGATGGGCAGAGGCGATATGACGTGACGTGACGGCCTGGGGCCTGGAGGCGGCGCCGGCGTGGGATCTTCCGGTCGACGATGGATCGATCCATCAGACGCGACATGCCAGCAAACAGCCGTAACGAAACGGGCAGCCTTTCAAGGGGGTCGCATGCGTGTCGCACCGCTGTCGCGCAATCGAAAGGCAGGCTTCTCTCCTCTCCGTGGGATCCTCTGCCGGGCGACGCGTGTCCGGCTTTAATAACCGAACTCGATTTCTCACCGGCGAGCGCAGCACGAGTAGAAGTACTCCTACTCCGTAGAGTAGGTTCGGCTCGTGTTCTAGGCTTCTAGCAGAAGTCACGGGGCCTCGACGGCCGCAGAAATTGATGAAAAGAAAAGGTAACGCATGGGATTTGTTCGGGTTACGGTACTTTAATTTGTGCGGTGGTTTCGTTGATTTTAGGCTTCCTTTAGAAGTGAGACGTAAAGTTTTTTCGTGTTAAATCGGATGTTGTATGAGATGTCGTAGAGTGTGTTCTATACTAATTGGAAAAAAAAACTAATCATAGAACTCATGATTAAATCATGAGATGAATTTATTAACCTAATTAATCTACCATTAATAAAAGTCTATGGTAGTACTATATTATCAAATCATGAACTAATTACGCGTAAAATGTTCATCACTTAAATTACTCGTTGTACAATTAATTATTTTTTATCTACATTTAGTATTTAATACATGTATCAAACATCCAATATGATAAATTATAAAATTTAACGTTAGAATTAAACAAGACATCAAAGAAGCATCGATTATTGGTCCCAATGTCCCATGCATCCACCATCCTACACTAGGGTGGTTTCTTGCCAATTTGGGTCGTGGATCGGCTGGACGACCATTCATTCTCTCTCGAGCCCATTGCTAAAGGTGGCAATCGGGCGGGTCTGGACCCGAGACCCGCGAATTTTAGACTCGACGGGGGCGGGTCTGCTTTCTTCCCCGTGGGTCTCGGGTTCGGGGCCCCGATTCGGGGCGGGTTCAGGGCAGGGTGTAGATTTTGGCCCGTGCGGAGGCTCACGGGGGCCCGCGGAGGCTTCTTCCTCTTTGTTGTAGTGAAGCATGGCGAGTCTGAGAGCATCCACCCATGCAGGCAACCGGAATGCCCACATTTCGATGACGTCACCAACGTAGCTTTATTTATCCAGCCTGTTCTGCCAGAGGAAGTCCCCTCTCTCCAGAGCCGGTAATAACAAATCTTCCGGGACCTGACGTGTTCGAGCACCATGTATAGGTGAGGCCACGAGCTGGTCTAGTGCCCACACCACAACGCTTCTTCGAGTTAGAACAGCTCGCATCTAATGATAACATGAAGTCTTATTCTTATACGTACTGAGTTCCGTTATAATGTACGGAGTACGAGCATATTTGCTAGTATCCACTTGAGTGGTATTTCATCATACGATTCTGTCTAGATATCGCCATATACATTTATAAAGCGGTATGCTTTATAAGAAGCCTATGCAGTATGGGAAGGTTTTTTTATAAAATAGAAGAATCTGTTTCAATCAATATGTCCTTAGACACGGCC
The DNA here is from genome assembly GCA_038502445.1 of Eremochloa ophiuroides. Classification (NCBI taxonomy): domain Eukaryota; kingdom Viridiplantae; phylum Streptophyta; class Magnoliopsida; order Poales; family Poaceae; genus Eremochloa; species Eremochloa ophiuroides. Next base: position 63,636,098 of record JAHLJS010000006.1, read on the forward strand.
ATACATACTCCCTTCATCCATAAATAAATGCAATTCTTTAACTTTTAAATCATGTGTTTGATTGTCCGTCTTATTCAAAATATTTACATAAATATTATCGATCTTGTTATAGTTTATTTTATAATTAGATATACTTTAATAATAATGTATTTATTTTATAATATATATAACATTTTTAAATAAGACAGACGGTCAAATATGATATCAAAAAGTCAAAGAATTGCGTTTATTTTGTAGACGGAGGGAGTAACATATACTCTCTCCGTCTCAAAATGTCCGTCTTTCTCACTTCTCAAAAAACAACTTTGATTAAATATATATATATATATATATATATAATATATTAATATTTATGTTACATAATTAATATCATTGGAAAGATATTTAAATTTAGTTTTTTAATAAATTTATTTGAAGATATAAATGTTGCACGTATTTTCTATCAATCAAGTCAAATTTGTGACACACACAAATAGAGACAAATATTTTGGGACGGTGAGAGTAAACCATACTATATCAAAGAGGTGGGCAATTCGTTAGAGCAGTAGATGCTGTAGCCAAACTGATTATTGTGGGACGGTGGAAGTTCGTGGCGTACGTCGCGTTGCACGTGCACTCTATTCTACAAGTTGCATGCCCACAGGCGATTCGACAATAGCAGCACGGCCGTCGCAACATTCATTGTCCTTGCAGTCGGCTACTGTTGACACGAAGAATCTATCTTAGGGTCGTCACCGTGCGTTGCAGCATGATGCTGCCGGCGAACCACGGAACCAGGGGTCCTGTGCATTGTACATTGTACCGGAGGAAAAAGGAACGCGCCAGTACATAGCTAGGTACCCTGATACAGTAGCACAGGGCCCTCGTTGACAGGATGGAAATAAACGTCTGGAAATTCGATTTATCAGAATTCGTATATCCTTGAAAACTTGTATATTTACTAATATGTACTATCATTAATTTGCTAATATCCAAATCCGTCAGAATCCGTATTCGTTAAATTGATTTTGTAATACTAATAATGTATTACTCCCTTTATCATAGAATATATGGTATTGAAAGATAAAAATCTGTCCCAATTTATAAGATAATTATGGGTGAATTAATGCAGGTTTAAAATATGGCAAGCATAAGATCTCTACTCAATATAATTTATAAGAAAGGGTTACTTATGTTATTTGTTTTATTCTATAATCAGTCTTAATTAGCATTCTTAAGATACCTTGCATTTCATGATGGAGGGAGTAGTTTTATTATTTGTGTTTATCTAGTTAGAATTCAATAAAAACAACAAAAACAAATTATTATCCTAATATGAATGTATCTAAATTATTGTTTTTTGTATCAATAACTAATATATTCAGAATTTCAGATCCAATTTTAAACATCCATTCAGATCCATATACTTTTGTCTAATGTATTTTTTTTGCGAATTACACAGTACAAACACAAACGCTCACAACGCACGCACGCTCACCCATGTGGACTGCGCCAACAGATCTCGAGATTGACGAAGTCACCACAGGCGCCTCGCTGTCGACGGGTACGTCGCCTACCACTGAAAGCACAACGCCGTTAAATCCTGAAATAAATCCAGGAAAGGTGCGACAACCAAGATTTGAACCCTGATGGGTAGCGTCTCACTGGACAGTCATACCATTGGACCACAGGCTCATTCGCCTTTTATCTAATGTATTTGCTCCCATTCCAAATTACAATTCATTTTAGAGGCTTTGTGACACATAGACATGAGGTCCATAACGATGTATAAAATCAAAACAACTTAAAATTTGAACCAAAGAAAATAGAAAATATGATAAATAGTGGCATTCGTATGTAGTATCCGTCTCTAGTGGAGTAGTGGTTCATACGCGGATACGCCGGAGTTATGGATGTGTCCGTGAGTTCGTCCGATTTACCAGCGCACACGTCGCGTTTCCATGTGCGATGATGGTGCCAGGACGAGGACACGTGAGGAGTTAGGCGGGTGGGTCACTCCTCGGTCGCTCGCTGTACGGACGGGTGCCGAACTCGTGCACGTTATCACTCTTCTGTCTAGCTACACAGTACACGTACAGTACTATACTCCAGGTTAAACGTACTCCGTACTGGAGCGCATGTGGCGACAAAGCTGGGCGCCCGGCCAGCTAAGGCTAGATGCCAGGCGACCCTGGTACCTGTGTACTGTACTTCCTCTGTCCACTAATAAGGCCATGTTTAGTTGCCAAAATTTGTTACTATTCTCCTCAGAGCATCTCTAAGAGTTTCATAAACATACTCCTTTTTTTAGATAAATATTTAGATAAAGGATAGAAACCATCCGACTTCATCTACCCGTGGGTAGAATTTGGCCAAATTATTACAACTGGAAAATTAAAAAGAAAGAAACTGACCGAAAAATTATATCCCAACAAGGAGCTCGAGTAGTCCTACGCGACAAGCAGGCTTGCTCCGTGATGTCAACTCCACTTGTCGGTGGTTTGATTAGCGAGTGCTACATCGGCTAGTAAATTTAGAGATTGCGGTTGAGGTCACGGATGGTGTGCAAGGAGGAACACAGGGTTTATACTGGTTCAGACAATGAATGTCCTACGTCCAGTGTGAGATCGAGTCGTGTTGCCTTGCATCGAGGTGCTTGTAGTAGGGGGTTACAAGCTTAGTCGAGAGAGGGAGGGGCTCCCAAGTCTCTTGTGAGTGTGAATGTTTGTGTGTGTGTGTTCTGGAGTTTTGGTAGTGAATGCGTATGTGTGTGTAGAACGTGAGTCCAGAAGATCGTGCCTGTGATCGGCCTCTACCCTCCCTTTTATAGTTACAAGGGAAGGGCTAAAGTTACATATGTTGTCCTGTGGTTACAGACCTCGGCATGGCGGAGTCGGTGATGACTGGTGGCTATCGTCAGCCACGCCTTCGTCTTGGCGTCTCGGTGGCATGGCATTAGTCATTCGGCTGATCTATCACTGTTCCATTCGTGAGTTCCAAGGCATCTCACAGCGCTGGACATGGTTGGCTGCATGGCAATACGTCACGCCGTCACGTCCGACCCTGCACAGTGCATCGAGTAGATAGGTTGACCTTTATGTACAAGCTCCAAAGGTTCGGGAGACCTCGGTGTCGTCGGGGGCTCGATGGGACAGAGCGGGGGGAGTGTCCTCTCTCGGGTGCTTCTTTTTCCCAGTGAGGTACATTCCAGGGGGTAGGCGAGCCTAGTCGTAAGGCTTGCCCATTCCCTCGGGTTGGCCGGGTGACTATCGTCCCCCATTTCCTGGTGTCACACGTGCGACCGGGATATGGCAGTCGCCGTCGTAGTTAGCGAATCTTCTCGTCAGCCCGGGGAGCCGTACAGTTGACTGTCCTTGTAGCGGCGTGGGAGTAGTAGGACCGTCAGATCGCCTGCCAGAGGAGATGGGGCAGTTGGTACGGCGAACGTGCGCGTTCGGGGCGCCGTTGCGTTAAGGGGCCCACTCGATGGGACCATGCCTGTAAAGTGGTCAGGGAAGGTCTCTTGGCTGTCAAGTTTGCCCCGCTGACGTTGGCAGGGCTCGGGCGAACCCGAGGGGTGCGCCCGAGGGTGTCAGCGGGGGGCTCGGGCGAATCGGAAGTCTATCGCCCGAGGTCTGCCTTCTCTAGACCTATCGTGGAGGGTCGGACGAATCGGAAGTCTATCGCCCGAGGGTGGCGATGTGCTTCCGCACGGCTCTGTCTTAGGCCGGGCAGGAAGTTTTCGCATGGGCGGTTCTCGCGTGGGCCTCGGCTGGCGCTTTCTTGGGCCGGGCTTTATTTGGGACGTATATTTTTGCATTGAAGTTGGGTACCCCATACTTCGGTACCCAGTAGTAGTCCCCGAGCTTATGACAGAGTGAAGGCACTCCTTCACAGGTTCAAGCTGGCTCTTCCTGTCGAGGAGATGAAGTATAGGTCGTTTTCTCTGGTGGGTGCGCGCGAGCGCACTCGCCGGGTGTAGCCCCCGAGGCTTTATCCCTCCAAAGGCTTAAAATCATGATTACGAGTCCTTGGGTGTTTTCTGATTTATTTAGGGGAGGTGATCCATTGGAAACGGAGCCCCCGAGCCTCCTGTCGTGAAAGGGAGGTCGTTTGGTGGTATTTCCAAGGCGCAGGGTAAGTTTCTGAGCCTCCGTTTTCGTATCAGAGATCGATCGGGTTCTTCCCTGTCTTTTTCGCTAGTTCGACCTTTATGCTCTTTTTTCAGAAAAAGGAAGGTTTGGTCCTGCACGACTTCCCCGTTGGGGCGCGAGTCGGCATTTCTGGTGAGCTACAAACGGGTTGGTCCAAGTGGAGGTCCGTGCCCCGTTCGTTGGGGGTCAGCTAGTGGCCTGAGCACACTCCAAATGTTTCCCGACGATCAATTAGTGGATGTCGGGTCCCTTCGATGGGTCCCGAGGGCCTGATGCCTCCCACGGAGGGATTCCACGTAATCGACTCGCTACTGGGACTTGGACACAGCACGGGATGTCCCTTGTAAAACTTGGGCGTCAGGATACTGGCCGTTTTTGTGACCCATCCGCTTGCTGTCCCTAACTCGGTTTCCCTGGGGCGACTGTTCGAGCCACTGTGGGTCAGTCTTCGATCCCCTGGGAACGTAACGGGCGCCCGAGCCCGATGTTCCTTCGTCGAGAAGGAGAATGCATCAGCGGAATCGAGGCGAATGGGCATGATGATTTGGCTCACGTTTTGAGGCACGAAACCTGACCGACGCGACGGTTCGGGGCAGTCAAGGCGGTTGCGTGCGCGAGGCCGGCGGCGATGCTGGGATCATGGTGGGTCCCACGCAATTAATGTGGCGGATTCTCCGCACCTAACACGGTTTGCCGCCTGAGTATATAAGGAAAAATCACGAGTTTTTCTTTTTACCCTAGCCATTCGCTTGCGCAGCCGTTCGCCTCCTCGCTTCCGTCACCCATCTTCTCACCCTCGTTGTTTGCCCGAGTGAGAAGCGCCGCCGCGGCCGCCATCGTTGTCTTTCCACAGCTCTTCGTCTTTAGCTTGTCATGGCTTCCTCCCCTATTGCCACCGATGCCGCTGCCGCCGCCGTCGGCATACTCAAGTTGGAGCCGTGGCCGCGGAGCACCATGACGGAGGTGGACCTGGAGCGGCTCGTGGAGCTGGGGCTCCTACGCCCTCGCACCGACGCGGAGCGTCCGGAGTGGGTTATGCCGTCGAGCGACCATGATGAGCCGAACCCCGACGAGGGGTACGTGGTGAGCTTCATCGCCTACCACGAGCGTGGGCTCGGGTCGCCGCCGAGCCGCTTCTGCCGGACGCTGCTCTTCAGCAACGGGCTGGAGCTCAACAACCTCACCCCCAACTCCTTCACGCAGGCGTCGATTTGCGCCGCCCTGTGCGAGGGTTACTTCGGGGTACCCCCGCACTGGGATCTGTGGCGTCGCATCTCCCGCGTCGACTGGTACACCAAGGCGGCTGGTGCGAAGAAGCCGCGGGAGATCCCGCGCGTGTGGGGCTGTGGCCTCGTGATCCGCTCTGACTCGTACATCCCCTGCAAGGCCCCCACCTGCAACAAGGGCTGGCACCACGGCTGGTTCTACCTTCGCAATGACGGGGACGCCTTTCCCAAGTTTACGGGAAGGGCGTTCACCGCTCCCCTTCCTCAGTGGGAGTGGAGGTGCCCGGCTAAGGAGGCCAAGCATCTGAATGTCTACATCGATGCGCTCCAGGTGTTGCGTGATCGGGGTCTCACGGGAGCCGGTGTGGTGGCGCAGTTCCATGCGCGGACGGTGCTGCCGCTGATGGAACGCTGGCTGGCGCTGCACCAGATGCTGATCGGGACGTCGCGGGAGGGCACGGCGATGCTGACCCAAAATATTGGTGAGAAGGAGATCCTACGTCGCGTTAAGTACATGGTGGGCGGTCATCACACCTGGGACGAGCTGAACCGGGTGCCCATGCGCCCCCGCACGGGCTTCATCGCGCTGGTGAGCACCGCTTGCGTCGCCGTCTCTGTGATTCCCCGGTCTTCTTCTAATTTCTTCTCCTTCCATCGCAGGGCCTTTCGTGGACCGGGAAGCTCTTCCTTCCCCCTGTCCCGGAGGATCAGCTGCAGCGGACCCAGAACCGCTTGCGCACCGAGGAGGAGAAGGCGAGGAAGGACAAGAAAACCGCCCTGAGGAGGAAGAAGGCCCAGAGAACCGAGGAGCTTGCCCAGCTTCGCCGGCGCTAGAGGGCGGCGGGGGGGGGAGCCGGAGGAGGATTCCCCCACCGACGAAGACGACGAGGAAGATGACGATGACGATGATTTGATGATCCTGTTGGATCGGCCCGTAGTGGCCACAAAGCCCACGGTGGGCGTCGACGAGCCAGGAAAGGCTCTCATGTCGGCGTCTACCGGCGGATGTGCCGGGGTTCGTGACCCGAGCCCCCAGGCAAAACTGCCGGAGACCGCGTCTGAAAGTGCGGTCTCTGGCAGTGAGACCATTGGAGCCATGGCTCCGCCTTCCAGTGGTTGCGAGGGCCCGCTGGAGAGGCCGGGAACGGGCTTGGACCCGGCGCCCGAGCCAGGCCAGGCTGTTACCAGTGGGACCGGGGGGTCCTTGTTCCGGCGCACCCTCTCTTCCGACGCGTCGCTGATCGGCGCTACGGCCGAAGGCGAGGGGAGCGGAGAGAGGACGCCGTCGAGGTCGGAGCTGGCCAGCGCCAAGACGCCGGACCTCGAGCTGGGGTCCTTCCAGACTCAGGCGTCCCCGCCGAGGGGCGGCGGCGTCAAGACGACCCCCGGCGCCGAGGCAGGGCCCCCGCCTCAGGGTGGGGCTAGCCCTGACTCCGAGGTGGCACCCACTCCTCCGCCGGCGGCGCGGCCCGCGTCGTCCGCCGGGCCCATCTCTTCACCAAGCACCGGGACGGCGAAGAAGAAGACGGCGATCCCGAAGACTAGGTAACTAGCTCTTCCGAATCGTTCTTTCACCGATTTTTGTTCTCGTTTCATGAACGCCCGTCTTCGCGTTCCTCGTTCCAGGAAGCGCCCGGGGTCAGGACTCCAGGTTTCGCCCATGAAGGTCCTGAAGGCGCAGGGCGGCGGCACCGCCGGGAGAGGCGCCCGGTCGCTGGACGAGGAGGTCCCTCCTCCCGCGGGCCCTGGAACGGCGTCCGAGGGACCCTCTTCAGGGAGGAGTCACTCCGTCTGCCACCACCGTCGCCGTGTCCGTTGCTTCAGCCACCGTCTTGGGGGCCAGTTCGGGCATCGATCTCCGAGGGCCCCAGTCTTCGCCGCTGGGGACGCTTTAGGAGCGTCGGCCGAAGCTACCTCTACGGGGCCGGATACTGCGGGTGCGGCGGCGATGGACGTTGCCGTGGAAGCCCCTCGCGAGGAGGGCCCATGGATGGTGGCGCTGCGGCAGCCCCCACCCCAGGAGTTGACCGCGTCTCGGATCGAGTGGACGAACCATGCGGACCCTCAAGCGCCGCCCGTCTTCTCGCTCCGGAACGACCTCGAGGCCTCCAAGTGGGATGCCATCCAGGGAACTCGGGTCGAATTTGGCGACGGGTCTCCGGGCGATCGCCGACGCCCTTGAAACGGAGCTCCCCGCGCAACTGCAGGTAAGCCTTCGTGTTTGTCGGATATGTCTCGCGGCTTCGTCCGCATACATATGTGCGTGCCTTGACCGCTGTCGTTCTTTCCCTCTTCTAGGACCTCATGCATACCTCCCGGGACAAGTCCCACTTTCTTCCCCGCGGGCTCGGGCTCTGGAAGCAGCTGGACCTCAAGGGGAAGGCCCTCGCCCGCGCCCAAGACGAGCTCGCCTCCGTGACCGCCAAACTCGCCGAAGTGCGCGTCGACTGCACCATCATGAAGGCGGAGGTCGCGGAGGCATAGAGTCGGGCTGCCGCCTCGGCGAAGCGGGCGCAGGAGCTGGAGAGCGCCTTGGCCGAGGCGACCAGGGAGCGCGACGCTGCCCAGAAGCTCGCGGCTGAGAAAGCCTCCGTCGCCGAAGTCTTGGCCAAGGACCTGAGTCAGACTCAGGCGGCTCTCACTGAGGCCGTCGCCTCAGTGGACTCGGTCCGGAAGGAGGCCCAGAAGGCTAAGGAGGAGGCCAACGGTATGTGTCCTGTCGTATTACTCGTCTCGTTTTACCTTGGGTGTTCGTCGCTTGGAGTTTCTGTCTTACCTTCTCGTTCTATCACCACAGTCTTGCAGGCGGCTTTCAACGGTGAAGTCGTCGACCACCAGGAGCTGCAGAGGGTGGCGCGCGCGCTGTGCGACTCCCTCAGCGCCGGAGGAGAGCCCAGAGGGGAACCCTCGGGGAGCTCGCTCCGGAGCCGGCTGGAGGCGCTTCACGGCCATGTCGGCGTCCAGCCGAAGGAGGCTCTGCTGGTGGGCGTCCAGAAGACGCTGGCAGTGGTGAAGTCCCATTATGGGAACTTCGACGCAGACCCCGTTAGCGAGGGCTTCCTCGAGGCTGAAGACGACGAGCTCCTGACGCTGGTCGATTCGATGAAGGCCCCTGGAGAAGCAGCTGGCGAGCCTCTTCCAGGATGACGTGGAGCTGCCCCTTGAACCTTAATTAAGAGAGAGAGAGAGAGCCAGGCCATCGAGCCCGTTTTTAGGAAGAAAACTTCAAGAAAAACAAACTTGCGGCCCTTCGTGGCCATATTTATGTAAATGTTCGTTACTTGTTTTTCAATTTTTCTTTAAGTGTTTCCCTTGCCGATCCTGAGCCCAGGCTATCGAGCCTCAGGGGACCTTTTTCTAGGCGTCGTAGCTTTAGCGGCGTAGACTCGACCATAGTCCTAGGGGTTTTGGCGAAGGGAAAGCTTGAATAGAAAAGTTTAGTCGTGTCTATCCGTGCCTTCTTCCTTTGCCAAGTGCTGAACTTATTAGTTCTCTTCTGAGCGCGAGTCGGCCTTTGGGCGAAGAGTGGTGAGTGGAGGTGCCGTAGCCCTGGAGCGTAGGCGGTCTCGCGGCTTGGCTGGCTCTGCCCTCTGTGGCCTCCTGCGCTCTTCGGAGTTTTATAAGTTCGTGCTCAGTTTAGGCGAGAAGGACGTTCGGGAGACAGAAAATTTCAACGCGTTTTGAAATTTTGAGTTTCGATTTTCGTTGAAGCTCGGAGGAGTCCGGGGGTTCCCCCCGTCCTAGCCTCCGAGGGAGGATTGGCCTTACCAGAGGTGAGGCCGAGCCTCACTCCAGTGCGTGGAAAAAAAGATACCCTCAGTTTGCTCCGAGGCTAGAATCAGGATAGAATCTTAAAATCATAAAGAGAAGAAACCGGGTCCTTTTTATTGATTTCAAGATTTACGAATAGTACAATGCTCAGAATCTTAGGGATAGAAGTGACGTAGATGTTCAATGTTCCAAGCGTCGCTATAGACCTTAGCCTTTCTCGTTTGCGAGCTTGTACGTGCCGGGACGTAGCACCTCGGCGATGATGAATGGTCCTTCCCACGGTGGTGTCAGCTTGTGACGCCCTTTGTTGTCCTGCCGGAACCTCAGCACCAAGTCGCCTACGCTGAAGGCTCGGCCTCAAATGCGCTGAGCATGGTACCTTCGCAGGGTCTGCTGGTACTTGGCCGAGTGTAGCAAAGCCATGTCCCGAGCTTCGTCGACTTGGTCCAACGCGTCTTTGCGGGAAGTCTGATTGCCCTGTTCATCGTAGGCTTGGACCCTCGGGGCGCCGTACTCCAAATCCGTGGGGAGGAGAGCCTCGGCACCGTACACCAGGAAGAAGGGCGTGAAGCCCTTGGCTCGGCTTGGCGTAGTCCTTAGGCTCCATATCACTGCCGGGAGCTCGGCCAGCCACCTCTTGCCGAACTTATTCAATCTGTTGAAGATTCTCGGCTTAAGGCCTTGGAGAATCATGCCATGTTCTACTTGGCCGTTCGTTCTTGGGTGGGCTACCGCCGCCCAGTTCACTCGTATGTGGTGCTCATCGCAGATGTAACGCCCTAGTGTTAGTTACTATTTTCACACTTGCATTTGCATGCCATCAAGCATTTATCATGTCATATCATGCATCATCATCATTTGATTTGGAGTTAAATTCAAATATACGTTATATGTGTGCTTATATGCCTAGAGTGTGCTTGATAGGGTAGCATACAAATGTGATGCTTGTTTACTGTTCTAGATGCTCTAAACATGTTTGGGTTAACATTTGGAATAATGTTCATGTTGGTGAAATCCCCAAAATACCCCTCTAGCTCATAGTTGACCAAAAAGCCCTTTTTAAACCTATTTTGTTTGACCAAGCAAGAAAATATTTTTAGGAGCTTTGCGTTTTCAGTGCACCCTTAATCAAAGTTGTGTAGAATTTTATAAGTAACAAACTTTATTTAAGGGTGAAGTCATGAAAATGGGTGGAAGGTGGTCAAAAAGTTGAATTAATGCAGATTTAGAGTTGTTTTGAGGTTTCAAATTTTTCTCTAATGTCTAAACTGCATTTCAGTTTCATTGTACCCATGTTCATCGATCTGTATCTCTCTATCCATGCTGATCTAGCTCGAGTTGTCCTAATATAGATTGGAGTACTCCTGTAGTTCTTCCATCTCTATTAGTGAAGTTTTCTCTGAAACGGTTTGGATCACGAGCTAGAGATCGATCAAAAATCGAGTTTCAGTCTGTTCGCCTGGAACTGAATCGAGCCGATTCAAATCGGCAAATTGCCGAACAGCTGGCGCCGTCGTCAGAAGAACGACGCCTAGGTGGCGCCGTATGCCGCCGTTGGCCCCGCGCCGGTCGGGAATGCAAAAGCGACACTCCACTCTGTCCCCTGGCTCATTCTCTCGCTCTCTCCCTCGCTCGTCGCTCTCTGCTCTCCCCTTTCTTCTCCGCCGACGCCATGGCCGCCACGCCATCGCCTCGGTGAAATCCGCCGCCACCACACCGTCTCCGACCACTCCATCTCCACACAAGCTTCGCCTTGCTCCACTCTATCTCCTCGACCTGTTGCTAGCCTCAGCCGAGCTAAGGTATAGAGTTTTTGACCTCTCCGCCGCCGTGAACTCGTCGAAGCGCCACCGAGCTCTCGGTTTGCCGTGACGAGAGCAATGCTGTGGCCTTTCTTTCTAGTTCTTGCTCGTCGTGGCGTCCTCGTGAGTCGTAGATCTAGCCTAGGTCGCTGGTTGGGTCGATCTCGCCATAGTTTTGCCGGAACCCGAGCTCGCCGGAGTTTCGCCCGCCACCGCATCGCCATGCGCGCGAGCACGGAGCTCCGTTAGGGTCTAGGGAGTGCGGAACGTGGGTTGGTTTTGTCGGTGAAGGCCGGAATCGGCCGGCGCATGCTCGCCGGACCGCCGCCGTCCGCCATGGTCGCCGTTGAGCGTGCTCCAGTGACGGTTAGGTGTCGGAAGTGGGTGCATCGAGTTCGCCTCGTTGCCACGAGTCGGTAGGTCGTCTCGGTGTCGCCGGAGACCTCGCCGTCGGCGAGCTCTCGCCGGTCAGTGCCGGCGGCTCTGTTTCTTCCTCTGACGTGTGGGGTCGAGTTGACCCAGGGGCCCACGGGTCAGCCACTCTGGCGCGCCTTTGGTTTACTGAATCGGGTGTGCATAGCAGTTTAAGCCGGTTTTTCGTTTAAAATGATTAATGAAATTGATTTTAAAAAAATGTGTAAAATCTTCCAAAATTCATATTTGAAGTTAGGAGTGTCCAAATTGGGTGAAACCAATTTTGTTGTGCTTATCTTGCTGTGCTCTATGTATGAAAAATATAAAATGTGCTTTTTGGATAACTTTTCTGTGCAGTTACATTTAATTTGTTAATTGCTTGCAAACTTGATAAATGCATAAGTAATTCTAGGAATGTGCTAAAAATGTGATTCCACTTGCATTAATCTTGTTTAGTGAATTAGAATCTGGGAAAAATATGCTTGCTGGTGTTGCACTGTTATTTGTATGATGTCGTGTACAATGTGCCTTTTATGCTTTAATCTTGCAAAAATCACCAAGCTTAATGTGTTAAGGATATGGTCATGAATATTTTTTCTGAGCCATGTTATGTTGTGAAGAAACTAAGAAAAATGGGAAGTCTGTTGTTTGATATTTTTCACTGTGTTAAGTATTTTCCATTGCTTAAGAGGCTGGTTGTTTGTTATTTTTGTGTAGACTGTTATACTTGTCCAAATGACTTGAAATTTTGTCAGTAGACTAATCCAGAGATACTTTATCTGCGGTAATTTTTCTAGTTTTTTTTCTGGGCACAGTAAACAGTAGGTCCAGTTATAAGTTAGGGTTTGTTTAATTCCTTTTAAGCAAGTATTCGTTGGTTAAAATGTGTTTTCACGCAGTTTGTGGTGATCCAGTATTGTCACTATGTTGAACACTATGAATCTGATCCTAATTGATGCCTAGGGCAGCAAGAGTGTATTCTTGTTATGTGTTACTCATGTTTGCCTTGTTAAAATGGTTAATGGTTAGCTAAGTTGATGTAAGCTATATGGTTAGTGCAGGTTGTAGACCTCTTACTCGGGACGAAAAATTGTTCTATGCTTTGCTTAAGAAGGGTGAGTATGGGTTGGTTGTCTAGAGAAGAAATATGCACGTACTCAGTAAACGAGTGTGGATTGTTAAACTGATTGCATCTCATGGTTTAAATTGTGTATCTCTACCTTGCATTACATGTGCATTCTCAGTTCTCATATATGCATATCATGCATACAGGATCGCCGGGAGGAGTGACGCTGACTGGAATTCGACCCACCGAGGAAGGAGTTCCGCCGGAGATCGAGGTGTCGGAAGCTCCCGAAGGCCAGGAGGAGGAGACTGAACTTCCCGAGTGCACTGACCACCAGCCCTCTAACTTCGTGAAAGGCAAGCCCCTGGAGCATCTCTAAGCCTCCACCTATTCTTTTTATAAATGCACTGGTCTTTATTAAATCGTATGATTGTGCACTTACGTATAGGAGTTGAATTGATACCGTTGCTGCATTTATACCTTGTCCACTTTATATATGTGATCTTGAAACATTACTAGACAAGGGATGGGTTCGATCTTATGCTTAGCCATGCTTAGACCGGTAGAAGTCGAGGGATTTCCTGTCCTTCGCGAGCATAGGTGGTTACTAATGATGATGTTGGGGATGGATTCCACATGATGGACTATATGTGCCACCATGCCACAATGTCTAATGAGAGAATCAAGGCTAGGTAGCGGGGAGCCGCACTGACATGGTTGAGGTCATGCCGTCTTCGGTGCTGCTTGCGGCCGACTAGGACTGAGGCCACCAGACATCAGTTGAGATTGAAGGACGTCGTCACATAGCTGGCCAGATAAGTCGTTCTGACCGCGAAGCCGAGTATTTCTTTCTGAGTCGAGCTTTGGTGCGACTAGGCAGACATATTCTGGAGGTAGAAAGTATGTGCGGAGACACCATTTTACCAAGGGCGGGTCAGCGACCTGATGCATCCTGGAAGTGGGTTGGTCTCTGAGAATATGGTCCCCACCAAACTTGCGACATATTGTGTCTCAGAAAGATTTAACGGTGACCGAAGAAGCCAGTGGCTCGGCTGACAGGGTTTGTGATTGGTATGTTTTGCCAGCTGGTACAATCGATTCGAATCGCCATCTCTCCTGGTTAGTGAGAAACTAAACTGATCTTCTGATGAGGCTAGAGACTAATAACTTGAACATAATGATTATGGTGAGATGAGGTTGATATCTGTGGATATCGGAAATCATATGGTTTTATTGATTGCTATAATATTCAGTGGTTGCTTAGTATAGTGGCAAATCTTAGTTTAAATAGCTTAACTAAAATCGAAGCTGAATCACATTTAAAATGTATAAGTTGAGGAAACTACTGTAGTAATGCTTTTTATGCAAAATGTTGCTATCCTCTGAGCCCCAACGAATAAGCCTGCATATCCTTGAGAGTCTTTTTATTTTACTCCATGTCGGGTAAGTCTAGCTGAGTACAATTGAGTACTCAGGGTTTTATTCCCACTGTTGCAGATGGTGTAGTCTACTATGCTTATTACAAGAACTGCTTCACCCCTGCGGGTGAAGAAGACTAGACTTGAGGGCAAGGTCAGTATCTATCCTTAGCTTGTGTATGATGCTGTGACATGGTCATGCGATGGTGCTCGTATTTGAACTCTGCGGTGTAAAACTATGTTGACTTCCGCTACTACTGTATTTGTGTAAAAGACTATGTTGTACTCTGATGTTTAAATTCGGTTGCGAACTTATGTATCATGTGATCAGTTGTTGCTGAATGAATGATCCTTAGGGGTATGAAAATGTTTGAAATCCTTCGAGATTTCCGGACTACCGGGTTTATATTGGCTCAAGTGTGACTTGATTGCTATCAAAAATGCGATCGTTGGCCTTGTGCTCGTATAAATTGGTCGGTTCTGTTATAGCAAAAGACCAAAAATTTCTTTCCGGTGAACTGCGTGCCGTTGTTAGTGATGATGGAGTTCGGGACGCCAAACCGATGGACAATGTCGGTGAAGAATAACATTGCTTGCGCCGAGCTGATTTGGGCGATCGGCCGGGCTTCGATCCACTTAGAGAACTTGTCGATGGCAACAAGTAAGTGGGTGAAGCCTCCTAGGCGCCTTCTTGAGGGGCCCAACAAGATCCAGTCCCCACACGGCAAAGAGGCCAAGTGAGGGGAATCGTCTGGAGATCTTGGGCCGGGAGATGCGTCTGCCGAGCGTAGTACTGGCATCCTTCGCATGAGCGTACCACCTCGGTAGCATCGGCCACGGCGGTTGGCCAGTAGAAACCTTGTCGGAAGGCGTTGCCGACGAGCGTCCGTTGGTGCAGCGTGATGGCCGCAAGCTCCAGCGTGTATCTCTTCGACTAGGCCCTTGCCCTGATTGAAGGGGATGAAGCGCTGGAGGACTCCCGAGGGACTCCGTTGATAGAGGTCACCGTCGATCATCGTGAAAGACTTAGCTCTACGTGCCAGCCGTCGTGCTCTAGTTTTGTCCGAGGGTAAGACTACTCGGACAACCCAACTAACCAGCGGCTCGCGCCAGTCTAGTTCATCGTTGTCCATCTCGGCTTCGTCTTCGGTTGCCTCGGCGTCGATTTCCATTGCCTCGGCTTCGTTGTTGTCATCGTCCTCAGCCTCGGTCACGGGGTTTTCTTCTTTTCCCGAGGAGCTCGCAGCCCCCGAGGGGCTGCTATCGATTGACGGCTTGTAGAGGTCGTTGGTGAACTCGCCCGTCGGGACCATAGTCCTTTCGGTTGCGATTTTCGCCAACTCGTCGGGCTCTTCGTTGTACCGACGTGCGACATGGTTGAGCTCGAGGCCGTCGAATTTTTCCTCCAGAAGACGCACTAGCTTGCAGTAAGCAGCCATCCTAGGGTTGTGGCATGTCGACTCTTTCATCACCGGATCCACAACGAGCTAGGAGTCTCCCCGAACTTCGAGGTGCTTGATTCCCAGCTCGACAGCGATGTGGAGCCTGTTGACGAGTGCCTCGTACTCTGCTACGTTGTTGGAGGCGGCGAAGTGTTGCCACAACAGGTACTTGAGTCTGACCCCAAGGGGTGAGACGAAAATTATGCCTGCACCGGCACCATTCTTCATCATCGACCCGTCGAAGTACATGACCCAACATTCTTTCTGAGTCGGTAGCGGTGGCAGTTGGGTTTTGGTCCACTCTGTTGTTGGTATAAATTAACTGCACTCTACTTAAATAAGATTGTATTCAGATTATCCACAAGCGCACAGATAATATACCGCTGTCACATTTCACCCGGAGGTTTTAAATATCGAATCCACAAGGAACAGTAGGTGATAATGACCAAGCCGATGAACTTAACCCTACAATTAGGCTAGATAATATCAAGAAAGAGAAAATAGCTAATGACTATCTAGTTCCAACTACCGATAAACTTTGATTAATATCATTCTAACTGGGCAGTGACATGAATAAGAGGCGAAATCAGAGTTCCCTCCTACCAGACACTTATACACCTATCGATCCTATCAACGGGAAGTGGACTACAGAGGACTCAACGCAGCTATCACCTATGCAATCTACCACCATCCGGCCAATCAGGGGACATTCACAAGTAAACCTAGACTAGGCACCACGCCTACACTACGAAATACTACTTCAATCAAGTAATGACCAAGATCAAAGCACTCAATATGAGTTGCAAACTTAAGAACGAAATAAGAACAAATGTTTACTTGAATTAGAAGTTGAATACAAAAGTACCTCAGAACGCAGCTCCGGGCGAGGAAGCTGAATCCAGAAGAATACGGCCACGAAGAAGCACCAACAGGCCAGAACTCCTCCTAGAATCTCTGCTCTCCTACTCTATCTCTCTAATCTCTAAACAAGACTAGATCTAGATGAACTAGTCTCTCCTAACTTCTACAACTAGATGAAATAGAACTAGATCAACTATAGGGACCCTAACCCTAATTTATGTAGAGAATATGAAGCACCGGGGTGTAGAATGCCTTCTGGAGGGGGCCTGGGGCGTCCTTATATAGGCCGTGGTGGAGTAGGGGGATAAGGAACCGCCACGTCATCGATCCACGTCTCATGTTATATGCACCGTCGGATCAAACCGACCTTAGATCAACATAGGGATGCGTTAGTTGGCTGCCAAGGAAGCGTGGGAGAAACATTCCAGACGGTAGGGGCCTAGACTCAGCAGGGGGCACCTGGCCGGCCCCACCCTAGGGCCGGCCGGCCCCACTTTGTGGGATCCGGGGCCCCGCTTGCTCGGGTGTCTTCTAGATCCTTCCAGTGTATTCGTGATGATGTTTTCCTTGGCGGTTAACTTTTGTGTCTTTTATGCTCTTTAACCCCTCTTTTACGCTTTTCTGGAATAGCCCCTGGAAAATACAGAACATGCAAAACTCGTGAAAATTGTCTGTTAAAACCATAGACTAGTGTGTATTCATGTGTCCTTTCATGTCTAAAGTTCTAATAAAAGTTGACGTTATCCACCGTCAACAACACCCCCAAGCTTACCTGTTTGCCAGTCCCTTGGCAAACAAACTAAGCCTAATTTACCAAAGTTTTTGGATCAGGAGTTGCTACAATGCTTCATGCCTTCCAAGTACACATGCTTTTACACAGAAGTTCTCCTCCAGATTAGACAAAACTGCTCTAACTTTCAAACTTACCCATTGTACCTTTTAACTATGGAGCTTCTCAGCTTTTGCATAAGTCTTGAGCAATCGAAAGATAGAACAATCAAGTCAAGCACTATGTCTCATATTCTTCACAGTACCAATATTCCGGAAGTTTTGCAAGTTTTCGGAATAAAACTCAGAGCTTAATTGTATGACACCTCAAGTCTCTTAATATATGTGGTATTTATGGATCTCACTGAGGCATTAATGATGTTATGCCTTTCTACAACTAAGGATTATAGTGGAGCTTATAGGAGTGGCAATAACAAGGATGAGCATACTTGCAATTCATATATTGTAAAGTCAAACAATAGGATCCACAGAGAGTCAAGTCATACAATCAAACCAAGATGTGCATGTGTATGGAATATGGTGGATAGGTGTATATGGTGGCTAATCCTAATTTTATTTTTGCTCTTTAAAAATAGATCTCTCTCTTGGAACTTAGAGATTTTCGGGAAAACATGGGCTATCTTTATTTGCTTTTTCTTCTTTTCTTTCTCTCTCTTCTCGTTTTTTCATAGGAGAGGCGGGCATCTAAGTACCCATTGTTTTGATTGTTGGGACACTTGTCCATCTTTTACTCCCTTTTCTTTTTTTCAATACTTTTGCATAGCCACATGCATCCTTTGAATACAAATAATTGGGGAGATAATGATAAGAACCTTAGAGCAATTAAACAGGGCTGTCCTATAGGGTATATTTTTGTTTGTTCACTCCTAGTGTAGAAGAAAAATGTTTTTAAGGTGGATCTGGATGAAAGTGGAAAACTGATTGTGCTTACTCCCAAAGTAGGAGTAAGGCATATGTGGGTGGAGTGTGTAATGTGATCTTAATTTTAAAAGCATGACAAGGACTCTCATAAGGTATACAACAAAGCTTGACTAAAGCTCAGTGCAAAGCAAGCAGCATAAATGTGCAAAGGTTTTGCTATCTATAAATATATCATATATGGCTTTGGTAGGAATTCACACTTTGTCATACAGGAGCTCATCATGTAAGATTTTAAATTTAAAATAAATCTCCTAGAACTTAGTATTGCTAGGAATAAGATAAATAGCAGCTCAGCCTTCATGTATTATATCAATCAATCACCTAGACTTAGCTCAAGCATATAGCCTCCACAAGTTTCAGGTTCAGAGTAAATTCTTAAGCCAAAACAGTAGTATCCAAAACTCGGGACAATTTAAGGTTGAAAACTAGACACTTGAAAGGAATTACGGTAGAGCAACTATTCATCATCTCTAAGATAAAATTTTAATGTTCTCCAGTTTTTATTTGACTCTAATCTAGACTGACTGTAGACACACTCTAAGACCACTCTAATATATAGCTAAGCATTTATTTGGTTTTCAAATTTTATCTTACTAGCTAACTCACACGAAAAAGCGATATGGTATAATAATATTTGACGTTTGACAGGATCTTGGATGTTGCAAATTGAGTGATCCTTTTGGGAGCAGGTGTATCGGCAGTGTAAGGGCGTCAGGTTGACTAGCTCTTTGATCTTGTATTTTCCTGTGAAACTCAATTGCCAACAAAAATACCAAATCTCATGGAGAGGGGTTAGGTTTAGTACCACTCCATGGTAAGTGATTGATTTTATATTTCCAGCAGAAGTTTAAGCTTCTTTACCCAATTAGAAAACTTCTCTAAGAGTGTGGATCTTCATGTGCCCACATATTTTTGGTATTTTTAGATATTCCTATGATACTATTGTGTTCCTTCATGTGCTCACATATTTTTGGTACTTTATGACTTTATAAAATAGACTCGATAATCGCATAGGTATAGTTACCTGATAATTAGGGGATGCTCCTCCCCTAAGGTAGATGTTTGCAATACTTGGTGCCGATGATCTTTAGAGCAAGCTTGTCAGCAGTAGTCCTAGTGGGCTCCACTGATGAACTCACTCCTCACACATAGTATTATCCTGCATAATTATACTCCAACAAGAAAACCAAAACTCGAGGCTCGAATGTGATAAGGGGTTAGCGGTCAGCCAATAAGTAATTGATTATTCTTTTGAGTTGATTTTAAATTGATAGGTTCTAGCAGGGTTCTTTTTAGGATTTTCTGATTTTCTTATGCAGAAAAGTAAATATGTATGCATGATGTATATTTTATTTTTATGCCACCACTGAGAATATTTATTCTCATAGGGCTTAGGATTTTCATAATGCAAGAAAGTAAATACAGATGCTATTATCATTTTTTATGCCACCACAGTAAATACTCCTACAGGGTTACCATAAGTTTATTCACGTGGGGCTTTAATATTTTGTGATGCAGTAAATAAGACAGTAAAGATTTTACTATTATTATTTTTTATTTTTTTGACATGCATAAAGATGAATATGCTAAGGTGAAATTACTAATGCAGACAGAAATACTGATTTATTAGAAAACTACCATATTACCTTATGGCAAAGGTGCGGGATATAAAGTCTACCGTTAGGACTTTTTCTTCCACTCTTGTGTATCTCTCCGTCTTATAGATGGACGGTCTTGATGGTTGCACCTCTGGTGACGGTGATATCACTTTTGTCTTTTGTTTGGCCAACAGGTTGGAGTAGGGTATTAATAGTTGGATCTGGCAGCATCTTGCTCAGTGTGCATGTTTACAGAACTTTTCACTTGTAGAATGTTAGGAATCAATAAACTTTGTTCGAAGTGTTGTCCTGTTTGCAAAACCTAGGTAGAGATCAAGTGCATGGGCTCTGTTGGTGGAAAAACACCAACAGAACCAAATCTATTTCTTTATTTATTCTTCTCTAGCCTTAGGCACATTGAATAAGACGAAATTGGTATTGCATAATTTGTTTACTTATGATACTGAGTGGTAAGATCAGAAGATTAAGCATTTGTCGGGTACCCAAGTATGGGGTATCCCAACTTCAACGCAAAAATGAGCATCCTCAGCGCAGCCTGGCCCAAACAAGGCCAGCCGAAGCCCACGAAATCTACGCGCGTGAAGGCCCAAAGTGGCCTCCTGTAAGGCCGGGCGGCACCCTCGGGCGCCGAATCTCTGATTCACCCGAGCCTCCACGAGAGGGCTCGGGACAGCGGCACCCGCGGACGCCAAATATCCGATTCACCCCAGCCTCCACGAGAGGGTTCGGGACAGCGGCACCCTCGGGCGCTAAATCTCCTGATTCGCCCGAACCTCTTCATCCTCCTCGAGCATAATCCCGCTAAAGACATCCAATGCGCAATCGACGTCAGCAGGGCAATCTTGGATGAAGCCCCTTACTGACGGAGAGATTCTCCAACTACGACAGAGACAGCTCCTGCCCATAACGCACGAGCCTCGCAGGAACGGGAGAGGTGACGGCTGTCCCGCCGACCCGAGAGTATGGGCAATGTGGCAACTAGGACCGTTCGCCCCTCAGGAAGGTACCGCGCATGAGAGGAAAATACGCCCGAAGGAGGATACCCCTAATGACCGGTCCCGTCACGCTCCCGACGGCAAGGAAGGCTACCCGAGTCTCGGGAGTCAATCTTTGAGAGTCAGCCAGTCTTCTCGTTGCACTGTGCAGGACTGGACGCGACGCCATGATGCACCGCCACGCAGCAAGCCACGTCCCATACACTGTGCCACCTTAGAGCTCAACGATCGAACAGTGGAAGATCAGTCGAATGACCGAAGCCATATCACCGAAGCGCCAAGACGATGGCATGGCTGACGATGGCGACTAATCACCTTTGTTCCCACCATGCTGAAGTATCGTCATCATAAGTCACCGCATGTAACTCTAGCTTCTCCCTTGTAACTATAAAAGGGAGGGCGGAGGCCAGTCACAAGGGGAAGAGACGAAACTCACGACACCAACATACACACAACACAACTACACGAAAACTGAAAGCATCCTCTTCCTCGCACAAGAGACTTGGGATTCTCTCCCTCTCTCGACTCAGCTTGTAACTCCCTATTACAAGCACCCCGGTGCAAGGCAACACGACTCGCCTCTTCACTGGAACGTAGGGCCCTCCTGGCCTGAACCAGTATAAATCTTTCGTGTTCCTCCTTGCACACCATTCCGAAACCTCAACCGCAAAACACAAGTTACTAGCCGGTGTTAGCGCCCGCCAAAACTAGCACCGACAGCTATTTATGTTGCATTTAAGTTCATATGGCAGAAAAGATTTAAATTGCTTAACCAATGGAAGGGTTATCCATCTCTATATAAATTTTCACATGAGTATGACTATCATCTTCCAAAGATAGAATACAATGTTTAGCACATTTGGTTAAGACTGAGATCAAAAGAATGGCGCCATGAACAATCTTGAAGGACAAAGTATGTTGAGTTAATTAAGTTAATCAATTAAAGCTGTAACTCTAACATGTTTGTATCTTCATTTATGTGCATACCAATATCAAGAGAAAAATAGTGTAACAACCCTAAAAATCGACACAACCTAAAAATCCCAACCAATTAAAATTTTTCATTTATTTATTATGAAAACCCATTTTTCTTGTGCAAGCATATAGGTTTCATTATGAATTTGGTAAATAATGGAGTATAGCTTTCATTTTAATTCCATTCACATAGAATAATAGCTTATGCATCACATTTGGGATTTATTGCAATTTATGTTTGTATTTGCTCAATACTTAAAATGGGTAATATATGTATTTATACACTTAAGAAAAAGAAAAAGAAAAAGAAGAGAGTATAAGGAGAGCAGAACCGGCCCGACGCCAGCCCAAACCGGCCCAACCGGCCCCGTTTTCTTTTCCTCTCTCCTCGCGCCCACCGCACACGTGAGATGGGCCGGCCCACGTTGCGGCCAGGCAACGCGCGCGCGACCGGCACACACGCGCTCGCGCTCGCGCTCGCTGCCAACCCGGGCCCGCGTGTCAGCACCACGCCTTCCCTCCCTGTTCTTCTTCACCGCCGAGCCGGAGGGGGAAGAACACGCGAATTGCGTGACCCCGGCCCCACCAAGCCGACAGCGCCACGCATGGCAGAGCCCTGACCCCGCTGTCCCTCGCCTGTCCCCTCCTTCCTTGGCCACCAAGCGAATCCGCGCCCATCCGGAGCCCTAGATCCACTCGAGCCACGGCCCTTCGATCGGTCGAGCGCGATCAGGACCGTTCGCCATTGGAGCTGGCCAAGCTCGCCTATAAAAAGGAGCTCACCCCGAAGCCCTACCCTCATTTCCCCTCGCCGCCACCGCGGCACAGACCGGCACACTGCACCACACCGAGAGAGAGAGCGTAGGAGAAGGGCGGAGCAGAGGAGGAGAAGCTGCCGGAGCGCCGCCGCCGCGGAGCACGCCGGAGCCGGACACGGAGGAGAAGCCCGAGCTGCGGACGAGGAGCGGCACGGCACTGCGATCACTCTGCACAGCGTCACCTCGTCACTGCACCGCCATCCTTACCTCACCAGCCCCACGGTGAGCCACCGCACGCCATATCCGAACCTCGCCCTGCTTTTGCCATGGCGTTCCACCCACGGGACGCGCAGGCACGAGCCTTTACCGGCTCAGGAAGATCACCTGCTCCATGCACCTCATACGATCTCGCCGTGCTACGGTCATGGCGCTTGGCATCACGAGCGTGTAGGCCGCGGGCTGTTTCCGGCCCCTGAACACTTCGCACAATACGAGCACAAGACCGGCCATCAAACCACTGGACATCGGCTATGGATGTCAGGCCACTTCCGACGGGCATCGCCATCACACGTGCTCGGAGCACCGCCACCTCAGCGGCGTTCCCGCGCACAAGCCGTGAAACCGCCGACGCGACCCGCTAGCGTGACCACCAACTCACTGACCACCTCGGACAAGCTTAGTTGCGCAAGATCGAACCTCCATAGCCCGGAACACCGAGAGGTGCGTTCTCGGGGAAACGTGATCGCCGCCGACACGTTCCGCCTCGCCTAAAATCCGTTCCGAGTACCCCTGGTCGCCTCGCGCTGCGGAGAAAGGCCGACGAGGTTCGCCAAGTCTGCCTCGGCACCGCCGCGTAGATAGCCGAGCCCTGAATCATGTCTGTCGCCTTGGCTACGTGCGCCTCCACCTCGTCGGAAAACCACCGTATGCCGTGGGAGAGAAGGAGGCCCACGACATCATTTCACTAATGGCAGCCAACCCTCGGGAGGGCGGCACCCTCGGCGCCCAAAATTCTGATTCGCACGAGCCTCCCCGGGAGAGCTCGGGAGAGCGGCACCCTCGGCGCCCAAATGTCCGATTCGCCCGAGCCTCCCCGGGAGAGCTCGGGAGAGCGGCACCCTCGGCGCCCCGAATCTCTGATTCGCCCGAGCTACACCGAGCTACGCCGAGCTCCGCCGACCTCCGCCGAGCTCGCCCGACCACCGCCGAGCTACGCCGACGCCCACCGACCACTGAGAACAACCCCCGACCTCTGAGAACCACCCCCAACCACCGTCTAGCTCTCCCGACCATCGCCGAGCTACGCCGAGCTACGCCGAGCCCCGCCGAGCTACGCCGAGCCCCGCCGAGCCCCGCCGAGCTACGCCGACGCCGGCGACTCTCTGGGAACCAGCATCGAACACCTGGTGGGCGACCAATGGGTCTGAGTTCTGATGAGGTGCCACATGCCGCACTACTGGACCCGAGCGCCACGTGGACAAATCCCGAGCTGCCCCTGATTAATCGACCATTTTCCATTTTCAGAAAATAGGATAATCTTCGGAAATTCATAACTTATTCATACAATGTCCAAAAATTGAGCACCATATATCAAAATTCTTAGAAAAATGAGATCTACAATCTAAGACTATGTTTGTATGCATTTGGCTCTTTATTTTATTGGATTTTTCTGAAATACTCTATAGGAATCGCTGACGCGACTATTTCGTGTTCGATTTCAGAGCCGGAGGAGGATCTGACTAAGGAAGACGACCACGAGTACTTTCAGGAGCTAGGAGACGACTACGAAGGTGCCACGTCCCACCAAATCCTTAGATCCTTTTTACGCATTGCAAATGACATTGTTGCTATTGCTCTATGATTATGTATGGCTTGTTGCATGATAGTATATTTGAATTCCCTGCCTTGTTAAGACTTTACCCTGCTGTCCGCTGCTAGGTTAGCTGCTGCTTAATTTACTGTCACTCTTCCACTACTCACTACTTGCTATATGCTATGTGGTGGAATTGGGACGGCGTATAACTGATTATAACCACTGGGAGAGAGTGCTGCGTGCGTCTTGGGTGCGTGGTAAGGGTTGATGTCGACCAAGTGGGATGTGAGACAAGCCCATGGGGCAAGTCGTGCCGGGGGTGCAACCTGGGCATCCCCAAGCGAGATACCTGTGGCGGGTAAAGTTGTTGAGGAGGTTCCGGGTGGGATAGCCTTGGTGGTTTGAAGCCCGTGGACGGAGGTGCTGTGATGGCACGGGGAGAGTATCCCCTAAGTGAAGATGCCTGCTTGGTCAAACCTAGGACGGACTAGTTTTAGGTTCATGGGAATCCTTTTCTACTCACTCGCTTCTGATGGGCGGGAGACGGCTGGACTACTTGGTAGGACGGTGCCACTACTGCTAGGTTGAGAGGTGATAAGGGTGGGCGGAGACGGTCGAAGGGTTCCCGTTCCGTTCTAGATGCGCAGTACCACTGGATGGGCCCGGTACTGTGTCTCCCAGTCTCAGCATAACGGTGTAGGATCCGGAATATCCCAGGGCTGAGTGGTAGGATGGCATCGACCTAGGCAAGCAAGCACCCGGAATTCTGCCTAGGTGTTGCGCAACACCTATGATGGCTAATCTTGTGGGTAGTGAAACCTCTGCAGAGTGTACGGTTGATCGATCGATACATATGCCAACTTGTTGGCTATGGACCTTTCCTGTGAAGCTTCTACTAGTGTAGTGAGTGTTCTCTTCTCCCCCTGGATGACATTTTCCGGCAGTGTACCCGCTGTGGTAGTGTGCCGCTGAGATAGGCCCGAGAGGGAGTTGGGCCTGTCGAATGAGAGTGAGGTGTGGGTATGTGAGATGTGGTGATGGGAAAAGGGATGATGGTGTTAACTGGAGATAAAACTTGACTAATTAAACATTGATTACAGCTGCATAGGAAACCTCAGCCTATAGGTCTGCTTGTATAGCCTTGCATCCACTTTCCACAAAGCAAATGCTGCATAGGTGGGCTCCGTGGCCAGTACAAATCGTACTGATAAAATTTGCTGTCAGGTGACGAGAATGAGTACGACTTCGAGGAAGACGATGGCGAGGAATAGGGTCACGTGCTACACTCAAGTTGGCCGTGAAGGATGAAACGTTTCCGCATCTTCTAAAGCTTCTCTGAATGTTGATTCCTGCTAGTGTGGCGATGTAATAAATGTTTATGTAAGACTTAATTACCGTTGTATGGATCCTGGTGTCAACTGAGAAATGGGTAATTTCATGGATTGTTCCAAGCAATCTGTTGAATTACAATTCGAGCCTGTGGATTTCCCTTCGCGGAAATCGAGGTCGTTTCAAATAGTGACCACTTACCTTAATATATTACCTTCATGTTTGGAGCATGATGGCACTAAGTAATGAAGGGTAGATGACTGGTGGTCCTTTCCTTCTCTTGCATCTTGAGTTGTTCGTGAGCATCTTGTCTCCTTTGTTGCTTATCCTCTTTGCCATCTTTTGCTTCTTTGATCTTATGACACCTTGTCAGTCCATTCATTATTATGCCTGCAACAGATTAGAGGACAACACATACCCGAAGGAATGTATAATTTTGGAACATAGGTTGTTTGTCCAGAATTTTATCATGTTCAATCTATGCTACTAAGAAGATAGGGTTGGTATTACGTTAGCATAGATCATGTTCTACATAGGCATGGCTTGAGGTCAAGTAACATGCAGCAGAAGATAAAGTGAATGAATCATTAATACTCAAAGTTCTTCCATTCATGATGAATGAGCTGTGGCTTCCTCTGCAGAGTTATTGAAGTTCAGCATGCGCCCTATCTCATCTCT
This sequence comes from Eremochloa ophiuroides, assembly GCA_038502445.1. Classification (NCBI taxonomy): domain Eukaryota; kingdom Viridiplantae; phylum Streptophyta; class Magnoliopsida; order Poales; family Poaceae; genus Eremochloa; species Eremochloa ophiuroides. Next base: position 63,662,108 of record JAHLJS010000006.1, read on the forward strand.
GATTTGAAATTTATCTCATGACTTACACAGATTAATTGTAAAAAGTTTCCTGCAGGGGTTAGTTCAACAAAATATCCAATGTCTACTACAGCAATTTCTAATTCAATAACCAAACCAAACTCCATGTCTAGTTTTAATTAGGGAAGGCGTTTTTAACCTGAGCACCACGCTCAATTTAAATGCCAATGGAAATATTTGCAGTACTTCCAAACCAAATCTTACTATGGCAAACAAAGGTGACATGAAAGAACTTATAGAGATTTATTCATTTAGAGATGAAAAGGCGAACAATTGAACATGGATTAGAAAGGTAGAGACAACCAATACTAGCAACATAAGATTTTCTAATTAAGCCCATTCCCCCAAGCTGAAATTTTGCAAAGCAAAGTTAAGCTTGGATGGATATAATTCAATATTACATAATGATTTGTTGGACATACCTTGTATTGTTAGTCTTCTACTTCAAACCTGAAATGGTTAGTGACAAAAATACCGAAAGGAATATTTTCATAATTACAATTCTATGCTCAATTCAAAAGGGCATTATAGTAAAATTAAAGGTGCAAGCTCAATTCATTTTTCAAGAGTGGTTATTTTAGGACACAAAGTTATTCTTGAAAAACCTTCTAATTATTGTACTTTAAGTTCATGGGGTGGTTTCCTCTAGGACACCAACCTATGTGCACCTATATCAAGATTACAACGAGATCTAAAATATTTATGATAAACATACGCATCTACAACCATCCTTTTAAAAAATTTATGAACAGGTAGAATGAGGGGGTTGAAGATCTCGTGTGTGTTAATGTTAGAGAGACTAATTGATCCAGGAGATTTCTCATATGAGCATGGATTCAATGAGGTGTTAATGAAATAATTCCCATACTCATTGATGTGATCTCCCTTTTCAAACTCCAAGGGTGTTTCTTCATGGATGTCTATAGGCAATAAGTTTGTCTCTATTATTTCATGCCTATGACATTCATTGGATATTTTATTTTCTACGATTTCCTATGGATTGGTGTCTCTAAGTTTGGTCTCGTCTAAGGCTTTTTCTAAACTTGAATGAGTTATGTTTACTACAGAAATTGATTTAAGCTCATCATTTGAATCTAGACCAAGTTTAGATGGTAGCACTAAGGCTTCGTCCTCTTCCATCCATTCTTTGACAATAGCTTATGTGTTTCTAGTATGTTCTATGCATTCCTGCCATTGTCGCAGCTCTTCTTGGTCATTCCAAAAATCTTCATGACTCTTATTTTTGGGATGTTAATGGGATCCTAAGGTCATTATGAGACTTAGGAGAGAGAGCAGAAGAAGGATCATCAGGGTCAAGGATGGGTTTAGAGATGGGTTCAGATGAGACATTTAATGTGAGCATAGGAGGGGAGAAGGTTGAATTGATTCCTAAGTGGCTTGGCTCTCCTTCTATGGCATCACTAGACATGCCATCCTTGCATTCTTCCCAATGTCTTTCAGGGGGGAAAGAAAGTTGACGACATTTTTTCCAAGATGCTCTTCTAAGAAGATCTGATTTACATTGATTGATAAGCATCTTAGCTAATTAGAAGTCTAAATCATCAAAGTGGGGTTTCGATGGTTTAAAATTGACAGCTAAATCTTGGGATTGGAGTGGTTGTGTTTAAGCTACCAAAGCTTCCTCTGCTTGTTCGGGGTATGATTCCTTCTCTTCCTCGGGGAGCTCGGAATTAGGTAGAGCAACCTTGTCGATCATGGCTCTTGCTTTACTTATAGGCAAATAAGGAAAGGCTCCTCCGGAGGATAAATAAAGGGATTCCCTAGAGTTCTTGGTAAGACCCAAATAAAAAAGTTAAATAAGCACGGGGTCCGGAAAACCAAGGTTAGGGCCAGATATAACAAGTTCATTAAAACGATCCCATGATGTACTAAGAGATTCTTGTTCTAGTTGCCTAAAAGTTAGTACCTCTTTTCGAAGGTTAACTACTCTATGGATGGGAAAAAAATATAAACAAAATTCAGAGCATAAAGTTTCCCAATCCCCTTGCATACTTCCTACGGCTCGATTATACAAACGTTTAGCTCTTCCGATCAAAGAGAACGGAAAAAGCTTCCACCTTAAAGTTTTATCAGACATGCCAGCAATGTGCAAGCATGCACAGATCTGCTCGAATTCTCGTAGGTGTAGGTATGGGCTTTCGTTACCTTCTCCTGAGAAGGGTTTATCCCGAATCATATTAATTAGACATGGGCGCAGCTTATAGCCAGGTGTTATGATAGCCTCTACAGATTTTGGTGGCCCGAAGCTTTTGCGCATACCAAATAGATAGATTGGCGTGGAATTTAAAGCATCCATAAGGATGAACATAAAATGATGAAAAGGTAGGGATAAGATAGAAAAAATAAAAGTATAATACAAGATTAAGCTAAACTAAGTCAAAATAAGCAAACCGTTTCCCGGCAACGGCACCAGAAATGCTTGTTGGTATAAATTAACTGCACTCTACTTAAATAAGATTGTATTCAGATTATCCACAAGCGCACAGATAATATACCGCTGTCACATTTCACCCGGAGGTTTTAAATATCGAATCCACAAGGAACAGTAGGTGATAATGACCAAGCCGATGAACTTAACCCTACAATTAGGCTAGATAATATCAAGAAAGAGGAAACAGCTAATGACTATCTAGTTTCAACTACCGGTAAACTTTGAATAATATCGTTCTAACTGGGCAGTGACATGAATAAGAGGCAAAATCAGAGTTCCCTCCTACCAGACACTTATACACCTATCGATCCTATTAACGGAAAGTGGACTACAGAGGACTCAACGCATCTGTCACCTACGCGATCTACCACTATCCGGCCAATCAGGGGACATTCACAAGTAAACCTAAGACTATTTCAATCAAGTAATGACCGAGATCAAAGCACTCAACATGAGTTGCAAACTTAAGAACGAATAAGAATAAATGCTTACTTGAATTAGAAATTGAATACAAAAGTACCTCAGAACGCTGCTCCGGGCGAGGAAGCTGAATCCAGAAGAATACAGCCACGAAGAAGCACCGACAGGCCAGAACTCCTCCAGAATCTCTACTCTCCTACTCTATCTCTCTAATATCTAAACAAGACTAGATCTAGATGAACTAGTCTCTCCTAACTGCTACAACTAGATGAACTAGAACTAGATCAACTAGAGGCACCCTAACCCTAATTTATGTAGAGAATATGAAGCACCGGGGTGTAGAATGCCTTCTGGAGGGGGCCTGGGGCGTCCATATATAGGCCGTGGTGGAGTAAGGGGCAAGGAACCACCACGTCATCGATCCACGTCTCATGTTATATGCACCGTCAGATCAAACCGACCTTAGATCAAGGAAGGGATGCGTTACTTGGGTGCCAAGAAAGCGTGGGAGGAACATTCCAGAAGGTGGGGCCCAGACTCAGCAAAAGGGCGCCGGCCGGCCCCACCCTAGGGCCGGCCGGCCCCACTTTGTGGGATCCGGGGCCCCGCTTGCATGGATGTCTTCTAGATCCTTCAAGGGTCTTTGTGATGATGTTTCCTTGGCGGTTAAGCTTCGTGTCTTTTATGCTCTTTAACCCCTCTTTTACGCTTTTCTAGAATAGCCCCTGAAAAATACGGAACATGCAAAACTCGTGGAATTGTCAGTTAAAACCTAGACTAGTGTGTATTCATGTGTCCTTTTATATCTAAAGTTCTAATAAAAGTTGACGTTATCCACCGTCAACAGATGCCACGAAGTCCGCTAACACCTGAGACTTAATCGCCTGGCGAGGCGCATAGATGATGCCGTCCCCCATAAGCTCAATTGCCCACTTGGCGATTCTCCCCGTTGTTTTCCGATTCTGGATCACCTCCCTGAGGGGCATGGATGACACCACAGTCACGGGATGCGATTCGAAGTAGTGCCGCAACTTGCGCCGAATAAGGATGATCGCGTACACCAGCTTCTGGATCTGAGGGTAGCGTATCTTGGTTTCGGACAAGACCTCACTGATAAAGTAGACCGGTCGCTGTACCGATAACGCATGCCCTTCTTCTTGCCATTCTACGACGATCGCTGCACTCACAACTTGGTTAGTAGCAGTGACATATAGCAAGAGATTCTCCACTTTCATAGGGGCACGAGAACCGGTGCTTTCGAAAGCAGAGCCTTAAGCCTTTCGAGGGCTTCCTAGGCCTCGGTGGTCCAGATAAAGTGCTCACTTTTCTTTAGCAACCGATATAAGGGAAGTCTCTTCTCGTCGAGCCTGGAAATGAATCGACTCAAGGCTGCGAGACATCCCATGAGTTTTTGCACACCCTTGAGATTCTGAATTGGACCCATCTATGTGATGACCGATATCTTTTCCGGGTTGGCTTCGATGCAATGATCGAAAACAATGAACCCGAGGAGCATGCCCCGAGGGACTCCGAAAACGTAGTTCTCGTGGTTTAGCTTTATGTTCCGCTTTTTGAGGCATTCGAACGCCTCTTCTAGGTTGGCTACTAAGTCGCCCGTCTTCCTAGATTTTATCACTATATCGTCTACGTAAGCCTCAATGGTTCGCCCGATGAGGTCCCCAAAAACTTTTAGCATGCAACACTAGTAAGTCGTGCCCACATTTTTGAGGCCAAATGGCATGATTACGTAACAATATGTGCCAAAAGGAGTGATGAAAGAAGTCGCTAATTCATCAAACTCTTTCATGGCAATCTGATGGTAACCGGAATACGCATCAAGAAAGCAAAGTCGTTCACAGCCAGCGGTGGAATCAACTATTTGATCAATGCGAGGTAATGAAAATGGATACTTAGGACAAGCTTTATTTAAACTAGTGTAATCAACACACATTCTCCATTTTCCATTTTTCTTCTTAACCAAACCAGGATTAGCTAACCACTCTGGATGGAAGACCTCCTTGATGAATCCGGCCGCCAAAAGCTTCTGCACCTCCTCCCCGATGGCCCGGCGCTTCTCCTCATCGAATCGGCGCAGGCACTGCTTCACCGGCTTGGACCCGGCCCGGATGTCCAAGGAGTGCTCGGCGACCTCCCTCGGGATGCCTGGCATATCTGAGGGACTCCAAGCAAACACGTCGGCGTGCTTGCGGAGGAAGTCGACAAGCACGGCCTCCTATTTCAGGTCGAGGGTGGTGCTGATCTTCAGCACCTTACCGTCAGGGGAGCTCGGGTTGAGGGGCACCTCCTTCACCCCCTCAACGGGCTCAAAGGTGCCCGTGGCCTTCTTGGGGTCAGGGACCTCCTTTGCCATCTTCTCGAGGTTGGCAATGAGGGCCTCAGACTCCAACAGCGCGCCGGCGTACTCGCAGCACTCGACGTCGCACTGGTACGCGTGCTGGTAGGAAGCGCCGATGGTGATCACCCCCTTTGGCCCCGGCATCTTGAGCTTGAGGTAGGTGTAGTTCGGGACTGCCATGAATTTGGCGTAGTATGGCCTCCCGAGGATGGCGTGGTAGGTGCCGTGGAAGCCCACCACTTCAAACGTCAGGACTTCCTTCCCGAAGTTGTCAGGAGTCCCGAAGTAGACGGGCAGGTCGATCTGCCCGAGGGGTTGCACACTCTTCCCGGGCACTAGCCCGTGGAACGGGGACGTCATGGCCCAGAGGAGCGAGCGGCTGATCCCCATCGAGTCAAGGGTCTCAGCATAGAGAATGCTGAGGCCGCTACCTCCGTCCATGAGGACTTTGGTGAGCCTCGTGTTGCCGACGACGGGGTCGACAATGAGCGGGTAACGCCCCGGCGATGGGACGTAGTCCGGGTGATCATCCCGGCTGAAGGTGACGGCGTCGAAGGACCAGTCAAGGAAACGTGGTGTTGCTGGTCTGACGGGGTAGACCTCCTGACGCTCGCGCTTTCGTTGTCGCGGCGTAGGAGCGGTCCCGGGCCCGCCGAAGATCATGAGGCACTTGCCGACAGGCGGGAACTCATCATCCTTCCCGTCCTTGTCCTCCTGGTCCTTTGCGGGCCTTTTGCCGGCGTCGTCCTTGAACGCCTGCTGGCCGTAGTGCTTCTTGAGCATCACACACTGCACAAGCGTGTGATGCACCGGACCCTGGTGGTAAGGGCACGGTTTGTTAAGCATCTCATCGAAACGGCCCCGAGGGGGCCGTGCCCCCTTGGGCTCGGTGGCTGCCACGAGGGATTCGTTGCTGGGGGGGCCTTTCCCTTCCCTTTCTTCTTCTTGCTGATTAGGGCTCGGGAGGAGGTACCCTCAGGGGCCTCCTCCTTCCGTTTGCCCTTGGGGTCGGAGAAGAGGGCTCCTACCGCCTCGTCCCCCGAGGCGAAGCTGGTTGCAATCTTCATGAGCTCAGAGACGCTGGTGGGGGTCTGACGTCCCAGCTCATTAACTACCTCTTGCAGGAGGTTACTGCAGCGAACGCTCCGACGACGTCGGAGTCGGTGACCTGGGGCAGCTCATTATACTGCTTGGAGAATCGCTGGATGTAGTCCCTGAGGGACTCGCCAGTCTTCTGTTTGCAGCTTCTGAGATCCCAGGAATTGCCAGGGATTGGCTAGCTGTCAGAACCAGGGCGGGAATCCGGCCCTTCGGATGGCCTCGCTGAAGACGCGAGGACCCGGGGGCTCGGGTGAGGGCTCGCGGTCCTCGTCCAAGTCATAGCGCCCGCCTCGATGGACGTTGTAGCCTCGTGCGGCTCCATCAGTCTTTCGCCGACCGCGGGCTTGAAGGATGGCTCGGACGTCGACGTCCTTGCCAAGCCGTTGGTGAACCGACGGAGCCCTTGGGACCTCGGGATGCACCGAGGTCTCTCGCTCGTGGCGCGCCGCACTGCCATGTTGGTGACTTTCAGCGCCACGATGGCATGACGCTGAACTCTCCGCCTGGAGGACGGCTGCGTCCTCCAGGAGATCCTTGAGCTGGTTCCTGAGCTGCCGCGCCTCCTCGGTGGAGGGCTCAGGCATGCTCCGGAGCAGCATTGCCGCCTCCGTGAGCTTGTGGCTTGCTCGAGGTAGGGCTGCTGGTGTCCCGGCCCCATCGTCGGCGATGATACGAGCCTGAACGTCCCGGGCCCGGCGACGAGCCGCTCCGTCGGCGCCCTGCTGCTCCTCGAGCTCGAGCGTGGCTCGCAGCTGGGTGAGGCGCAGGCGGTCCTCATCCATCGGTGCCTCAAGTTCCCGGAGCTACTCTAGCTCCGGAGACTGGTACGCAAGGCGAGACGTCCCAGCCCCTGGGTCCTGCGGCGGAGCTGACCGTGCAGGCCACGGAGTCACCGGAGGTGGAGTGTGTTGTTGAAGCTGTGGCTGGAGCTGAGGAGGTACTTCGTTGTCGTCTCCGGAATGGACGTCCTCCACCCATCCGTCGTCGAGAGGCACCAAGTGGTAGCATTCCCAAGCAGGGTCGATGTAGGACTGCTGAAAGGTCCTAAATGGCTAGAGGGGGGGTGAATAGCCTATAAAAATCTACAAACAACACTTCACAAGCCGATTAGTAACAATAGCAAGCTTTGCAAAGCACTAGCTCTAAACTACACTATGCAAGCCAACTAGACAAGTATACTACACTATGATCTCTAGTTCACACTCAAAGACTATGTTACTACTTTACACTACTCTTAAGTGAGCAACTAACTAACAAGCTACACAAGAGAGAAATACACAAATGTAAAGAGTAAAGGTGATTTCAATATCGCCGGTGAAGAGATGATATCAATTCCAATATAACCAATCAATCACATATAAGGGAAATCCTCGGTAGAGAGATGACACAAGATTTTTTACCGAGGTTCACTTGCTTGCCGGCAAGCTAGTCCTCGTTGTAGCGATACACCCACTTGGAGGTTCACGCGCTAATTGGCATCACACGCCAAACCCTTCTCAAGGGTGCCGCACAACCAACACAAGATGGGGATCCACCAAGCTACGAGCAATCCACTAAAGATGCCTTTCGCGATCTCCCGCGGGGATAGGCTCAAGAACCCCTCACAACTTCACCGATCGGAGGCGGAGACAATCACCAACTCCCCTCAACGATCCTCGCAGCTCCAAGCCGTCTAGGAGTCGGCAAACTCCAAGAGTAACAAGAGAAACCGCTGCGAAATACCACTACCAAGTGCCTCTAGATGATCTCAATCAATGCAATGCACTTGATGCTCTCCAAACTCACCAAATGATGAACACAATCAAGTAGGATGAGTGAGAGTGGAGTGGGAAGGCTCACAAGTATGTTATGATGTTTAGGAGTGCCAAGAGATGCTCCCCAAACCGGCCAAGTGACTATTTATAAGCCACACACAAAAACTAGCCGTTTTCAATTCTCTGCGTACCGTCGGACTGTCCGACGGCCAGAGCGTCGGACTAATCCGCACGGTCCGACGCCTCGGATGAATGCCACGTGTCACTAGCCGTTTGAAGTCGAACGTTGGATCACAACGGCTATTTCCTCGCGCCAAAACGAACCGTCGGACGGTGGGTCGTCGGACTAACACCCGCGGTCCGACGCCCACTGCCACTGCACCGTCGGACTGAAATTACACAGCGCGTCGGACTAACGAACGCGGCCGTCCGACGCTTCCAGAGAGCTCCCCGAGCCCTGAAAACCGTCGGACGTTGGTCCGACACTCACCGTCGGACTAACGCCGAGAGTCCGACGCTCTCAGAGCTCGCCACGTGTTATCTCTCGCACGATCTGCACCGTCGGACGCTTCGGCTAATGGTCCGACGCTCAGAGACTAAGCGTCCGACGCTCACAGCAGTGTTAGCCGTCGGACCGAAGACATTGGTCCGACGCTCTGAGACTCTACGGTCCGACGCTCTGTTTTCTCAGGATTTTCACTCAAACCTTTCACCCTTTGTTCCCATGTGCTAACACCAATTGTTCTACACCTTGTGCACGTGTGTTAGCTTTTTCAAAAGAGTTTTCCAGGGGTTTGTTAGTGTCACTAGCATCTATATGCATATGCAATGATCATGAACACCTAGTGGCACTTGATAACCGTATTTCATCAACGATTTCGCCCCTCTTAATAGTACGGCTATCTATCCTAAATGTGATCACTCCCTCTATGGAGTCTTGATCACCAAAACCAAAAGAGCTCCTATTGGTTATACCTTTGCCTTGAGCTCCCGGTTTATTATCAACTTCCTTCTCATCTCTTGATGGACCTTGTGAACACCTATGATGATGGACTTATACCATTTGCATGGATGCCGTCAATAGGGCTTTCTCCTTTGTTGATGGACTTACACCATTTTCATGGACGCCGTCATTGCCCTTCACTTGTGACCTCCACCGACCCGGTCCTTTGCTCCATCTTGCCATTTGCTAATCAATTCTCATGAAACACTTAGAGCAATCGTTAGCAAACTAGGTTTCATCAATTATCCAAAACCAAACATGGGCTTTCAATCTCCCCCTTTTTGGTAATTGATGACAACCTTCACAAAGATATGAAATGAAAAACAAGTTTGCACTTTGGTAGTATTAGCTCCCCCTACATATGTGATTCCTTGTGTTTGGTTCAATTTTTCACATATGCATGAATTTGAAAGTTTGGGTGAGCTACTACTATCAAATGATGCTAAGGTATATAGAATGGACCTTTGAAGCGTGATACCATCGGAGTTGCGGAAATATACCATCCTTAGCACCATTGTTTACTAGTCATGCATCACAAACTCAAAATACCTCGTGAGATCAACATTTAAGTAAAAGAGGTACTTTGTATGGCATATAAGTCCTATGCATGCTAGTTTGTCAAATCACCATTCAAATCCTATTTCTAAACATTTCATCAATTCAAACAAACATAGGAATTGAAGTTTTGACAATGCAACATTTCATATGTTAATGCATACACAAATGCAACAACGTATTCATGAGCTTGCTCCCCCCTACTTGTGTGCTTTCAAAGTTTTAATTGACCCCTTTCCTCTCTTATCTTTGTGACTTTCTTCTCCCCCTTTGTCAACAATCACCAAAAATGGTGCAAATTATGGGAATATCAAGTCAATAAATGGGGTTTAGTTCATTGTCACATTGGTTCAATCTAGATTACTTGCCTAGAATATGTAACTAAGTTTGATCCAAGGACAAGCTTCTTCACACCTTACTTGTAGGGTTATCTTGACCATGTTAAGTTACACATCATGAGCTCATGTTCTAGATTCAACACTAGGTTTGCAAGCCCATCAATATGTCATATGCTACCACTTGATCATACAAGCATAAAGAACAAAAGTGGTACCATATATACATGAAAGCATTTGATTTTTTCATGAATGAGCCTATAATATGCATTTCATGTCTACATGAACTAGACAAATCCTTATCAAAGTATGAATGCCATGTCAACCAATTTTACCTTACTTTAGTCGAAGGAGAGGCATGTCATATAATGTAGGATGCGTTTCACTTCATGTTGGAGTAGTCTAGTATGTTTAGCTCATTTCTCAATTTGCAAAATCTTGACTCATCAAGTGGCTTGGTAAAGATATCCGCTAATTGATCTTCGGTGCCAACACTTTCAATTGCAATGTCCCCTTTGATTTGGTGATCTCTAATGAAGTGATGCCTTATGTCAATGTGCTTTGTTCTTGAATGTTGCACGGGGTTGTTGGTTAGCTTGATAGCACTCTCATTGTCACAAAGCAAAGGCACTTTCTTATATTTCAATCCAAAATCACTCAAGGTTGCCTTCATCCAAAGCAATTGTGCACAACAACTTCCGGCACTAATGTACTCCGCTTCGGCCGTTGAGAGAGCAACACTATTTTGCTTCTTTGAAGACCATGATACAAGTGACCTTCCAAGCAATTGACAAGTTCCACTAGTGCTCTTTCTATCCACTTTGCAACCGGCATAGTCGGAGTCCGAATATCCAATAAGCTCAAAATTGGACCCCTTAGGATACCACAACCCAACATCTTGTGTGCCCTTCAAATACCTCAATATTCTCTTTGCGGCTTTCAAATGACTTTCTCTTGGTGAGGCTTGAAATCTTGCACACATACACACACTAAACATGACATCCGGTCGAGATGCGGTAACATAAAGGAGACTTCCAATCATTGATCTATATAGCTTTTGATCTACCATTTTGCCACTATCATCCAAGTCCAAATGCCCATTAGTTGCCATAGGAGTATTCATGGGCTTTGCATGTTCCAATCCAAATTTCTTCACCATGTCCCTTATGTACTTTCCTTGACTTACAAATGTACCATTCTTCATTTGCTTAACTTGAAGACCAAGGAAGTAGCTAAGCTCACCAATCATGGACATTTCAAACTCACTTGCCATCATATTTCCAAATTCTTCACAAAAATCTTGATTTGTTGATCCAAAGATAATATCATCCACATATATTTGCAACACAAATAAATCATTACCAAGCTTCTTAGTGAAGAGAGTGGTATCAACCTTTCCCATTTTGAACCCTTTTGAGAGCAAGAAATCTCTCAATCTCTCATACCATGCTCTAGGTGCTTGCTTCAAACCATACAATGCCTTTCTTAGCTTGTATACATGGTTGGGCTTCTTCACATCTTCAAATCCGGGAGGTTGTTCCACATAAACCAACTCATTGATGTACCCATTTAGAAATGCACTCTTGACATCCATTTGATATAACTTGATGTTATGGGCACAAGCATAGGTTAATAAGATTCTAATGGCCTCCAATCTAGCAACCGGTGCATAGGTTTCTCCAAAATCAAGACCTTCAACTTGAGTATAACCTTGTGCAACCAATCTAGCTTTGTTCCTTATTACTATGCCATCTTGATCTTGCTTGTTTCTAAAGACCCATTTGGTTCCTATCACATTGTGTTTCTTTGGTCTTTCCACTAGTTCCCAAACTTGATTTCTTGTGAAATTGTTGAGCTCTTCATGCATAGCATTAACCCAATCAACATCTTTCAATGCGTCCTCAATCTTGGTTGGCTCTATGGTTGACACAAATGAGAAATGCTCACAAATTTGAGCTAGTCTTGCTCTAGTTTGAACTCCACTTTGAATACCACCAATGATTTGATCCAAAGGATGATCCCTTGCAATAGAGACCGGTTGGAGAATAGGAACTTGATCATTGGATTGAGATGAACTAGCTTGTTGATCTTGCACTTGAGATTGATCTTGTGAGTCACTTGCACTTGCTTCATTTTCAACTTGCATACTAGTATGAATTGCACCATCATCTTCATCTTCATTGACTTGCCTTGGCCTAATATCACCAATATCCATATTTTTCATTGCATTTGCCAAGTCATTGCCTCTCACGTCACTAAGATTTTCAACTTCATCTTGAGAGTCTTGGGTTTCATCAAATTCAACATCATGCACCTCCTCAAGAGTACCACTAGCCAAATTCCAAACTCTATATGCCTTGCTTGTGGTTGAATAGCCAAGTAAGAAACCTTCATCACATTTCTTTTCAAACTTGCTCAATCTTGTGCCTTTCTTGAGAATGTAGCATTTGCAACCAAAAACCCGAAAATATGCAATGTTGGGCTTTCTACCATTCAATAGCTCATAAGGAGTCTTTGCAAGCATACCATGGCAATATAAGCGGTTGATGTAGTAGCAGGCGGTGTTGATTGCTTCGGCCCAAAAGGAATGACTAACATTGTATTCACTTAGCATTGATCTTGCCATATCTATCAAGGTTCTATTATTTCTTTCAACAATGCCATTTGATTGTGGTGTATACTTGGGTGAGAATTGATGTCCAATACCATACTCATCACACAATTCATCAATCTTGGTGTTCTTGAATTCACTAGCATTGTCACTTCTAACTTTCTTGATGGTTGTTTCAAACTCATTTTGGCTTCTCTTGACAAAAGATTTGAATAGATCATACACTTCACTCTTGTCAACTAGAAAGAATACCCATGTATATCTAGTATAGTCATCCACAATCACAAATCCATACTTACTCCCACCAATGCTAGTATATGTAGTTGGTCCAAACAAGTCCATATGCAAGAGCTCAAAAGCTTTACTAGTACTCATCATGCTCTTCTTAGGATGTGTATTTCCAACTTGTTTACCGGCTTGACATGAACTACAAAGCTTATCTTTCTCAAAAGTGACATCTTTCAATCCTCTAACTAGATCATGCTTCACTAGTTTGTTCAATTGTTTCATTCCAACATGACCAAGCCTTCTATGCCATAACCAACCCAAACTTGACTTAGTGATCAAACAAGTTGACAATTGAGTTTCACTAGCATTGAAATCCACAAGATATAGGTTGTCATATCTAAAACCTTTGAATATCAAATTTGACCCATCAACACTAACAATTTCAACATCATCAACCCCAAATATGCACTTGAAACCAAGATCACAAAGTTGTGCAACCGAGAGTAAATTGAAATTCAAGCTTTCAACTAGCAATACATTTGAGATAGACATATCATTGGAGATAGCAATTTTACCAAGTCCTCTCACTTTCCCTTTCTTGTTGTCACCAAATGTGATTGCATCATAGCCACTATTTGCACTTGTGTTGAGAGAGCCAAACATACTAGAATCACCCGTCATATGTTGAGTGCATCCACTATCAAGCACCCAATGCCTCCCTTCGGCTTTGTAATTGACCTACAAAAAGAGATCAATTCCTTTTAGGTACCCAAACTTGCTTGGGTCCTTGAAGGTTAGTGACTAAGCTCTTTGGTACCCAAATGGTCTTCTTCTTTGGACCCAACATGGATGTACCAACAAACTTAGCCTTCACACCATTTGAGCCCTTTGTGAGAACATAGCAAGAATTAAACTTAATTGAGGATACATAAGCATTGGATTTCTTGTTTTTGCAATCTTGCTCTAAGTGACCAACTTGCTTGCATTTTGTGCAATACCGGCCATTTCTCTTCACAAAACAAGTTTTGTGAGGAGCAAAGGCGGTTTTGCCTTTCTTGGGGGTATAGCCCAATCCCTCTTTGTGGAGAGATGCCCTTTGGCTACCCAAGCACATAAGCAAGCGGTCCTCACCACCATAAGCCTTAGCTAAGGAGTGATTGAGTTTTTTAACCTCCTCCTTTAGGTTCTTGTTCTCAACTACTAGTGAAGGGTCACTAGTGGGTGAGGTAGTAGTGGAAGTGCTACAAGAAGGGTTAGTGGTAACAACAATAGGTTCACAAGATATGTCACATGTTACACCTATGTTGCAAGTTTTAGTTTCTTTCTTTTGCACTTGTTGTTGCAAGTCTTCATTTTGCTCAACTAGAGAAGAATGAGCTTCATCAAGCTTAGTGTGAACCTTTTGGAGCTTCTTATGGTCTTCCTTTAGACTCTCATAAGATGCTCTAAGTTCCTCAAGTTCTTGTTCAATGGATTGTTTATCCTTGCGCAAGCCCTTGCATTCCTTTCTAAGTTTATCAAAATGAATACGTGCATCATCAAGCATTTCAATTAATTCTTCTTTTGTTAGGTCATCATCACTATCATCATCACTAGATTCGGTGTTAGATGATACCTTAGAGCCCTTAGCCATGAAGCAAGAAGGAGTGTCGAAGATGGAAGGCTTGTCATGAATGGCAATGCTTGCATGTGCCTTCCTCTTGCTCTTCTTATCATCATCACTCTCTTCATCACTTGAGGAGGCATCACTATCTCATGTCACCACATGAGAATAGTTCTTCTTCTTCTTGTATGAAGATTCCTTCTTCTCTTTCTTCTCCTTCTTCTCATGCTTGTTCTTCTTTTTGCCCTTGTGATCATCTTCACTTGAGTGTGGGCAATCGGCTACCAAGTGATCTTTGCTTCCACAATTGAAGCATCTTCTTGGGCCATCAAATCTTCTTGCATTCTTCTTTCTTCTTGCCCGGTAGCCCTTCTTCTTCATGAACTTGCCAAATCTTCTTACTAGAAGGGCCATTTCTTCATCACTTTCACTTGTGCTCGAGGGATCTTCACTTGACTCTTCTTTGGCCTTGCTCTTGCCCTTTGATGAGGATGTGGCTTTGAATGCCACACTCTTCTTCTTCTCATCTTTGGAGTCTTCATCTTTTTCTTTCTTCTTCTTATTGATCAACTCTTCTTTATCATCATCATCATCTCTATAAGCATCATCGGTCATCACCTCCGCTAGCACTTGATTTGGAGTCAATTCACTCAATGTTGTCTTCACCAAGACCGTGATCAATGTGGCAAACCGCTTGGGCAAGCTCTTCAAGAACTTCATGGAGAAGTCACTATCCTTCACCTCTTCATCCACGGCCTTGAGATCATTCACAATGACTTGCAATCTATGGAACATCTCCGGCACGGTTTCATCATCCTTCATCTTGAAGCTTGCAAACTTGTCCTTCAAGATATATGCTTTGGCGGCCTTTACACCCTTGGTGCCCTCATATGATTCCTCAAGCTTCTTCCAAGCTTCATGAGCGCTCTCAATGTTCTTGATTTGCTCAAACACTTTTTCATCTACGGCCTCATGAATAGCACAAACCGCAATGTCATTGAGTTGAAGCAATCTTTCTTCGGCGGTTGTGGGATTGGCCGCATTGGCAATCTCAATCTTTGTTTCCACAACCTTCCAAACCTCTCTATTGATTGACTTGATGTGTGAGGTCATCTTGCTCTTCCAATATGCATAATTTGTGCCATCAAATTGGGGTGGCTTCTTGGTGTTGTTGATGTGAATGTTGAGTTGAGCCATTTTTACACCGTAGGTTGTTAAGCCTCAAATCAACGGTGCCTCGGCTCCGATACCACTTGAAAGGTACTAAATGGCTAGAGGAGGGGTGAATAGCCTATAAAAATCTACAAACAACACTTCACAAGCCGATTAGTAACAATAACAAGCTTTGCAAAGCACTAGCTCTAAACTACACTATGCAAGCCAACTAGACAAGTATACTACACTATGATCTCTAGTTCACACTCAAAGACTATGTTACTACTTTACACTACTCTTAAGTGAGCAACTAACTAACAAGCTACACAAGAGAGAAATACACAAATGTAAAGAGTAAAGGTGATTTCAATACCGCCGGTGAAGAGATGATATCAAGTCCAATATAACCAATCAATCACATATAAGGGAAATCCTCGGTAGAGAGATGACACAAGATTTTTTACCGAGGTTCACTTGCTTGCCGGCAAGCTAGTCCTCGTTGTAGCGATACACCCACTTGGAGGTTCACGCGCTAATTGGCATCACACGCCAAACCCTTCTCAAGGGTGCCGCACAACCAACACAAGATGGGGATCCACCAAGCTACGAGCAATCCACTAAAGATGCCTTTCGCGATCTCCCGCGGGGATAGGCTCAAGAACCCCTCACAACTTCACCGATCGGAGGCGGAGACAATCACCAACTCCCCTCAACGATCCTCGCAGCTCCAAGCCGTCTAGGAGTCGGCAAACTCCAAGAGTAACAAGAGAAACCGCTGCGAAATACCACTACCAAGTGCCTCTAGATGATCTCAATCAATGCAATGCACTTGATGCTCTCCAAACTCACCAAATGATGAACACAATCAAGTAGGATGAGTGAGAGTGGAGTGGGAAGGCTCACAAGTATGTTATGATGTTTAGGAGTGCCAAGAGATGCTCCCCAAACCGGCCAAGTGACTATTTATAAGCCACACACAAAAACTAGCCGTTTTCAATTCTCTGCGTACCGTCGGACTGTCCGACGGCCAGAGCGTCGGACTAATCCGCACGGTCCGACGCCTCGGATGAATGCCACGTGTCACTAGCCGTTTGAAGTCGAACGTTGGATCACAACGGCTATTTCCTCGCGCCAAAACGAACCGTCGGACGGTGGGTCGTCGGACTAACACCCGCGGTCCGACGCCCACTGCCACTGCACCGTCGGACTGAAATTACACAGCGCGTCGGACTAACGAACGCGGCCGTCCGACGCTTCCAGAGAGCTCCCCGAGCCCTGAAAACCGTCGGACGTTGGTCCGACGCTCACCGTCGGACTAACGCCGAGAGTCCGACGCTCTCAGAGCTCGCCACGTGTTATCTCTCGCACGATCTGCACCGTCGGACGCTTCGGCTAATGGTCCGACGCTCAGAGACTAAGCGTCCGACGCTCACAGCAGTGTTAGCCGTCGGACCGAAGACATTGGTCCGACGCTCTGAGACTCTACGGTCCGACGCTCTTTTTCTCAGGATTTTCACTCAAACCTTTCACCCTTTGTTCCCATGTGCTAACACCAATTGTTCTACACCTTGTGCACGTGTGTTAGCTTTTTCAAAAGAGTTTTCCAGGGGTTTGTTAGTGTCACTAGCATCTATATGCATATGCAATGATCATGAACACCTAGTGGCACTTGATAACCGTATTTCATCAACGATTTCGCCCCTCTTAATAGTACGGCTATCTATCCTAAATGTGATCACTCCCTCTATGGAGTCTTGATCACCAAAACCAAAAGAGCTCCTATTGGTTATACCTTTGCCTTGAGCTCCCGGTTTATTATCAACTTCCTTCTCATCTCTTGATGGACCTTGTGAACACCTATGATGATGGACTTATACCATTTGCATGGATGCCGTCAATAGGGCTTTCTCCTTTGTTGATGGACTTACACCATTTTCATGGACGCCGTCATTGCCCTTCACTTGTGACCTCCACCGACCCGGTCCTTTGCTCCATCTTGCCATTTGCTAATCAATTCTCATGAAACACTTAGAGCAATCGTTAGCAAACTAGGTTTCATCAATTATCCAAAACCAAACATGGGCTTTCAACTGCTCGGAGTCGGTGACGATGCTCGGGGCATCTTCCCATGAGTCATCGGGGTGGACGGTTAAGACCACGTTCACCCAGAACTCGTCGTCGTCGTCACTGAGGCCCCGCCGTGACGGTGAGGTCCAACCGTAACGATCCCACTCCTCCGAGTATTCTCGGGGAGTGAGACTGTCAGTGGAGTCCGTCTCCCTTCCGCCATACGCCCTGGGACTGCTGCCGGGAGAAGACGGTGGGGAAGCCACGTGGTCGCCCACGAGGTCGTCCAGATGTTCGAGGCGATGGACAGGTGTCTCTACCAAGTCACGCAGCAAAGCACGGACTGCGCGGACATGGGCGTCCACAGCGCTTTGGAGCCCGAAGAGAGATGGCGGCGCCGTCCCCCTCCCCCAATCAGGGCGGAGAGAGAGCCCTGTCGACGCCGCGATCCCGCCCTCGCCCGGCCTTCAGGCGGTTGGCGGGCGTGCGGCCGCCGGCGCCGGAGATGTTGGGGTGGCGGCCGGTGCGGAGTCGGCGTCCCCTGCTGGGGGCACCTGGTTGGCCGCGCTTCCCGCGACTAGGGGCAGGTTGGTGTGGTTGCGCCTCCTCCTCCTGTTCCGCCGGGGGCGGCGTGTGGCGTTCCCCTCGTCCTCTGGGACGGGCGGAAGCGTCGCCGTGGTCCCTTCCCCAGCCGCCTGATCGGCCGGAGTCAGGACGATGATGATGCGGGGCTTGGTCGGGCGCAGGTTCATCTCAAGTCCTTGGCTGGTGGCCACGAACTCAAGACTCCCGAACCGGAGCACCGCGCCAGCAGCAAGCGTAGTGGCGCTGTCAGCCATCCGAAACCTGAGTTAACACGCAAAAGACCCCTACCTGGCGCGCCAACTGTCGGTGGTTTGATTAGGGAGTGCTACACCGGCTAGTGAATTTAGAGATTGCTGTTGAGGTCACGGATGGTGTGCAAAGAGGAACACAGGGTTTATACTGGTTCAGGCAATGAATGCCCTACGTCCAGTGGGAGATCGAGTCGTGTTGCCTTGCACCGGGGTGCTTGTAGTTGGGGTTACAAGCTTAGTCGAGAGAAGGAGGGGCTCCCAAGTCTCTTGTGAGTGTGAATGTTTGTGTGTGTGTGTTCTGGAGTTTTGGTAGTGAATGCGTATGTGTGTGTAGAACGTGAGTCCAGAAGATCGTGCCTGTGATCGGCCTCTACCCTCCATTTTATAGTTACAAGGGAAGGGCTAGAGTTACATGTGTTATCCTGTGGTTATAGTGCTCGGCATGGCGGAGTCGGTGATGACTGGTGGCTATCGTCAGCCACGCCCTTATCTTGGCGTCTCGGCGGCATGCCATTAGTCATTCGGCTGATCTATCACTGTTCCATTGGTGAGTTCCAAGGCGTCTCACAGCGCTGGACATGGTTGGCTGCATGGCAATACGTCACGCCGTCACGTCCAACCCTGCATAGTGTATCGAGTAGATAGATTGACCTTTGTGTACAAACTCCCGAGGCTCGGGAGACCTTGGTGTCGTCGGGGGTTCGATGGGACAGAGCGGGGGGAGTGTCCTCTCTCAGGTGCTTCTTTTTCCCTGTGAGGTACATTCCAGGGGGTAGGCGAGCCTGGTCGTAAGGCTTGCCCATTCCCCCGGGTTGGCCGGTTGACTGTTGTCCCCCATTTCCTGGTGTCACACGTGCGACCGGGGTATGGCAGTCGCCGTTGTAGTTGGCGAATCTCCTCGTTAGCCCAGGGAGCCATACGGTTGACTGTCCCTGTAGCAGCGTGGGAGGAGTAGGACCGTCAAATCACCTGCCAGAGGAGATGGGGCAGTTGGTATGACGAACGTGCGCGTTCGGGGCGCCGTTGTGTCAAGGGGGCCACCCGATGGGACCATGCCTGTAAAGTGGTCAGGTAAGGTCCCTTGGCCGTCAAGTTTGCCCTGCTGACGTTGGCAGGGCTCGGGCGAACCCGAGGGGTGCACCCGAGGGTGTCAGCGGGGGGCTCAGGCGAATAGGTAGTCTATCGTCCGAGGTCTGCCTTCTCTAGGCCTATCGCGGAGGCTCGGGCGAATCGGAACTCTATCGCCCGACGGGTCCGCACGCCCGAGGGTGGCGATGTGCTTCCGCACGGCTCTGTCTTAGGCCGGGCAGGAAGTTTTCGCATGGGAGGTTCTCGCGTGGGCCTCGGCTGGCGCTTTCTTGGGCCGGGCTTTATTCGGGAAGTATGTTTTTGCATTGAAGTTGGATACCCCATACTTCGGTACCCGACACCACTAGAATAAGATCACCAATGATGACAACTCCATTAGAATAAGATCACCAACGTCAAGACAAAGGCGTCAAAAACACATTTGTCAGACCTAAAAAGGTACTGAAAACGTTGAACACCGACCACCATTGAGGACTGGATGCTTTTTCTAAGGCAACATCATAGAGCTCTTGGTGCAGATGCAAACCTGCCCACCAAAAGCCAAGTTGTTACGCTATCGAGCGCCACCTCCATCTTGAGCTGCGCAGTAGGGTAACACACGGTGGGACATCCCGGCCCTGACGAACAACAACTTCGACGACGCGCCAACTGCGCCACCGCCGGCCTGGAGAAAAAACCACGCTAGGTTTCACCCAATTATTGAACGCCCACGGACGCAACAGCTTCAGCGACGCCTTCAACAAGGTGCGTGGCACAGTCGGTGCCATCGCCGCCGGCCCGGCGAAAGATGCCAGGCAGGGTTTTCACCCAAACTGCCGCCCCGCCGATCGTTGGAACCGGTCCCGTCCAGATCAGCCGCCTGAGGGGAAGGGTGTTGGCAGTCAGATCCAGATCCAGCCGCCGTCACCCAAGAAGCCCCGGCCGCAGGCGCTGCCTACACGGCTGCCCCAGACCCAGAGCCGACTGAACTGCCCGTTAGAGGGCCAGATCCTCCTGTCTGGCCGGCTGCCGCAGCCGTCAATGAAGATGGATGAGGGGAGGGAACGGCTGTGGGAGAGTCTGAGGAGGACAAGGAGGGGGAAAGGAAGGGATTGAGGAAGCGAAGTGGGCCGCCGCTGCCGCAAGCCGGGGAAGAGCGGCGACGGCGGCCGGGGTGACCCTCGGAGAGGCCCCAAGGGGCGGCGGCGGCGGAATCCCCCGTGTCGTCCAAAGACGACGCCGCTGGGGTCACTCCTGCTTTACTCTTCCAGAAATTCAACTTTGAATTTTAGAAAGATGAGAAAAAACTCATCTCCAACAACTCCTAATACAATCTCCTAATGTTTTAGGAGTTGAAAAAAATCCCCCTCATCCGTGTAACTTTACGCGCTGTAGAATCGCGCCTATCCTTCGAGTTGCTCGGTTTCTTTCACCTCCCGCGCTTCCTAGCTCCCTCGTCGGCGCGTCCTCGTGTGGAAGTTCCCTGTCCGTGGCCGCCGTCGTCGTGTAGAAGTTCCCTCATCCCTGTCCATGGATGTGGTCGTGTGGAAGTTCTTTGTCCGTGGCCGCCGGCGCTGCCTGCTGCATCATCTATGTGGCACCTCGGACGTGCGTGGATGTGGCCGTGCGTGGCTGTGTGCTGGACGTCGCCGCGTCGGTGGGCTCCCAGGCTTGCGTGCAGATCGCCGGCAGATCGACTAGCCTGGTGTCCAGCAGATAAACTAACTGCATGGTATGGCTTGCTTGCTGCTTGCTTGCGTGCTGAACTAGGTGAACACACAGAGAGGCCTCTGCTGCCTTGGAGGATTCCACCGCCGGCTGGAAGCGCAGGGCTGGGAAGCGCAGCAGGTGGCGGCGTGGCGGCTTAGATCGACCACGAAGGTTTTCCCGGCCGTGAAAAAAAGGACCACGACGAAAAAAAAGTGGGAGCAAATTTTGATTTTTAGATGTGAAATATTAGGAATTATTGGAGATGATCTCCTTTTCTTCACGGAATAACTTTTAGGAGTTAGAAAACATGGAGTTTTTGAAGGAAAAATTTAGGAAACTCTTGGAGATGCTCTCATATCAATTGTCTTTTACGTATGCATGGAGCATTAAATGAAGTAACAACTCTTGTATGTTTGTACATTTTACCTGACTTTCTCGAGACGAATCTTTTGAATCTACTTGGGTCATGATTGGAGATTTAGGGTGTGTTTGGTTGGAGGACGAAGTTGGCTGGGATATGGTGATCCATGGATATTGGGATAAGGATATCCATGATGCATGTTTGGTTGGATGGATGGAACGACTCATTTTTCTGTTTGGTTGGATGGATGAAAGTGGATAGGATGACAATATTTGACTAATTATATCTATTATTTAAAAATAATAATAGTTAATTAGAAACTAATAAATATGCACTAATACTATTTTTTTCCATGATAATCACTAGTTTAAAATAAATATGTTAGTTAGCACAACTAATAACCTAATTAGCACACGGAACATGCACTAATCAACGTATTAGCACTTATCAAAAATAATTCTACCATCTTATTTACTAAGTAATAATATAACATACTAATAATCCTTAATTTATTTATTAATGATAAAGATTAGAAGACATGGATGAGCTGGTTCGTGAGATTTTGGATGAACCAGAAAATCCAGCATCTTGTGAAATATTCCCTATCTAGGGATTTCTTAATTCAAATGATCTATCCAACCAAACACTACACATCCATGGATGATCCCATCCCATCCATGCCAATCCAACGAACCAAACACATCTTTATTGTAGAAGATTTCCCACGTGCTACAGTGCACTTTTCACCAATTTTCCAACTAAACAGCCTCTAAGTGCACCTTTCACTTACCTAAAAGGCAAACTTTTTTTCTTTTGACTAAGTACGTAAAAAATAATATCAATATTTATATTTTCAAATAAGTTTAGTGTAAAACCTATATTCTACTAACAATCTAATAATACTTATTACACACTATAAATATTAATATTTTATTGTATAAATATGGTCAAATTTAAAGAAGATTGACTTCTCGATAAATATGACGAGCAGTTATCGGTGGACGGAGGTAGTACCTTTTTCTGCTATGTTGTCTGTCCGGAATTGCCTTGCATGGTGGTGGCGTCATCTCTTGCATGGCATCGCACGAGGCACTGCAGGTTGACTGTGAATGGTCTTGCTTGTGCTCGCTGCACGGAAACTAGTAGCAAATGAAAAAGCAATTGAAAATTACTCGATCCGTTTTCTCTGTCAACTCCAGTTTTCCCAATGAGACGTTGTTTTCGTTGCAATTCGATTGCTCACGCACGCAACCACCGTATACAGACCATTAGTCACCGTTCTTAACTGGTACTACATCCGTGATAACTTAAGGATGGTGGACAGCAGGAGACAAGTGATGCATCGGATCAGGCCAGGAAGGCAGGAACAAAAAACACACGCGTGATTGCTTTTGGTGGCCAATAATAATATCTACTCCGAGTCCTAGGTGGTACAGCAAAATGAGGTCGCTTCAGCACCTAAAGATAGCCCACGTGCACATTGCGAATTCTCTGTCAATAATCTGCGTCCCCGTGTGCAACAGAGCAAACATTCAGACGGCACTTGACATGCATGCATCTCGTCATCTCGATTTGCCCTTGGGCTTCTGCACCGATCGATTTCCGCGTATGGAATGCGTGCGACTTTCCTCAAGAAACCCCTTATCCATCTACTACAGTACAATAAGTCTGGGCACATGGAATGGTAAAATGTCTGCTGACGCCATAGTTTTTATTTTAGGATCTCTGAGGTAAGTCTTAGACCAGTCTCAATGCTAAGTTTCACTTTACAGTTTTTAAAACATAAAACTTTATATGAAATAGACCTGTCTCTCAATGTATAGTTTTATCGTACAGTTTCATATGTAATTTTACTCCTTAGTAGGTCTCATCGTCTTTCTCTTTCCTCTTTGTTCCTCAATGACATCACCACGGATGCACAGCAGGAGCAGCGTACAACAGCACCAGGTTGAAGATGGCGTGAATCAGGTCCTGCTCAAATCCCAGCATGGCGCACGGCAGGACCAGCAGGCCACCAGAACGAGTCCACGGCGCCACGGCGAGTCCTAGCCGGCTGGGCACCACGGCGAGTCTGCGCCCAGGCCGCAACTGAGCTCGCGGCCGCGGCCGGCGCACCCGCGTGCAGCCAGCAACAGTCCAAGGAAGAAGCCGCGACCTCTCCTCACGGCAGCGCGGCCTGTGCTCGCGGCAGGGAGCTCGCGTCCACGGCCGGTGGGGCCCGCGTGTTGCCAAGCTCGCGCCCACGTCCGGCGGCGCTCACGCGGCGCAGAGCAGCAACAATCCAAGGAAAAAGAAGCCGCGATGTCGACCTCTCCTCACGGCAGCACGGCCTCTGCTCACGGCAGGCAGCCTCGGCCCATGGCCGCGTGGCCCCTCCCCCGCGTACGGCAGCCTCAGCCCGCGGCGCCGCCTCTCTCCCGCGTACGGCGGCCTCGGCCCGCGGCGCCGCGACCTCTCCCCGGCGTACAGCGGCCGCTGCTCCCGACCTCAGTAGCCCTCACTCGACCGATGAAACGCCTGAATCGTCTCAATGGGAGTTTCGCACGGTTTCACATGTGTTGGAAACGCCGCCGACTAGTTTCGTGGCCATGAAACGGATTCCTTCTCTCTCCTCCCAATTTCATGCAAAGATGCTTTTTTTACTGTTGTGACATGTCATTTAATGTGCATGAAATCTCGATGAAACCCTATTAAAACTGGTCTTAGTGGAGAGTTTTCATTATATTGTTTCTAAGATTACCACGTCATATAAAATGAAATAAAACTCGAATGAAACTTTGTATTGAGAGTGAGTATTTCATCCTAGATTTTCATTCACATTAAATTTCATGACTCATGGAGAGTAGATAATCATGGCAAGAGATGAAATTCATTTTTTCTCTCTCTTCTTAAATATACTGTAATGTCATCGAATATGCCTATGTGACAACATATTTAATGCGAATAAAATTCAGTTGAAACCCATTAAAACTGGCCTAACGCCAAGCATAGTTGACCACCAGTGGCACAACGCACTCATCAGGTCATCAGCTTCTAGAGAGCGTTGAAACTTGTCGTATTCGTCCCTGTTGGTGACTTGGTTCAACAGCAGGCTCCCAGCCGTAACTGAAGACTGAGGGCATGTTTAAATACCCTCCAACTTCTAATTTTAACTAATTACATCAATATTACGACACATATATAGACCATTAAATATAGATGAAATATTTGCATATTTACACAATTTATATTTACATCACGAGACGAATCTTTTAAGTCTACTTAGACCATGATTGAATATTTATTAGAAAAGATACCCCGCTACTACAGTGTCAAAATTCCAAATAATAAATGGATCTAAATGCAGCCTGAAGTGCAGGGTGCTCAAGATTTGCAATCGAGATGCACACGACGGGAGACTTTGGACTGCTGCCAGCTAAGATTAGGCTTATGTTTAGCAACCGCACCATGCATATATACTGCAACTCTGCACCGTCACTTCATCTGATGCTTTGATAAACACCCAGTTGAACAACGAACACAAGGTACAATCCTTACGTTGAATCTGCAAACCAACTCTAAATCTGTGGACTTAAGATCTAACATTTTAGAAGCAGAACAAAATGGATGTGAATCTCATCAAGTTGGACGTCTAATTTTCTCTCCACAATAGCAACCATGAGGTCGACAACCCAGGAATCAGTATCACTACTAGAAGTGCCTATAAGCAGCATTCTTCTTGCAGATAGTGACAACTGACAACAAATTGACCTCCTACCAATGAAATCAACTCTAGGAACTGCAACCTTATTGTTGTCATCGTCAAAAGTCATCACAAGTAAGAAGCTTCCTGACAAATATCGATGATAGTGTCGCCGGTTGATTTACTTTCCATAAAATACATAAATAAAGAGTCCATGTAAGACACAATTAATTAGTAAAGGAAATTTTGAATAAAAACAAAAAAAGATTAATAGTTTAATCTCCAAATGGTTTTAAACAAAAAACTCAATAAGCAGTCCAAATAAATTACAATTAGTACACACTAAAATTCAAAAATAAAATTAACAGAAAATAGTAATTTATTTTTTCATATGTTGAAAAACACCGGAAGCTGTATAAGCCCGCTTCGAGCATATGGGTTGGCCTGCGGGGTCATATGGGCTAGTGGCGCGGGTTACTCAGCGGCGTGGCCCGCCACCACTTGCAAGCCTTTTCTTGTCTATATTTTGATTTCTTTTCAGTCATAAAATATTGTTTTTCTCTCACAATAAATCAATATCAGTTAAAATCAACCCTTCTTTTTAGATAAACCAACAACACTCTAGAAGTTAGGCACGGCCGCACGGGTGTGCCGGGAAGATGCCGTTGCGATTTTTAGTCACGGTTCTCGTCTGTCCTTGTCTCTTGCAGGAGGAGACTCTGTTGCTTCTGATTGGCTCATAATTGAGAGGTTCGTGTTACAGCGGCACCTGCCTAAATTAAAGCTTACGTATTGGTGGTGGAGTAATTTATTTACCAGCTCGTGCAGGTATATATGGCCGTATGGCGATTTTTTCTTAATGAAAAACGAACCCCCAAAGCCCGGTATGTTCAGTACTTTGCTAGCGTAGCTTGACATCAAGACTGCTGCTAGTGATGGCTGATGCGTAGTAAGGAAGTAATTGATGAATGTTTGTCTTTCCTTTGACAGTCAAGGAGGCAGTTCAAATCAAGGCGAAAAAAACGGTCCCAGTGTCGAGCGGCCTATAAGGTCATAGACTCATCAATTTCTCAAATGTTTTCTACACCCTCTTTTGACAGGGAGAATCTTGCAGAATTTCACATGCAAGAATTAATAATGCTCCCGTAGAAATCATGAGGCTTCACTATTTTTTTTTCTTTTTTGCGAAAGAGGAAAAGATAAAATATTACTACAGGGGTTTCACGTGAAGCAACAGTGCAATGCAATGCAACGCCCTCGCGAATTAGGGACCAAAGCACACTGTGCTTCAGTCCTTGGCTAGCGCAAGCTCACACCGCGATTCAATGTAATTCGTACGCAACTAATTGGTGGCCTTTTGTTCGTTTCCTCTGATAAGCTCTTGTGGTCAAGGAAGCAGCTCAAATCAGAAGGTAAAGATGATTACAGCCTAGAGGTAGAGGCCCTAGACTGATGCGTTTCGCCCGGAAGGGTCCGGGACAACAGCTTCCAGCAGGTAGCAGCGAGCTTGTTCCTGGCACAGTGGGATTGGCAAAATGTTTAGTTGATAAATGATCATAGTTGTTCGCACGTCTACTCACGCATCTTGCTAAATCGCCTTTTATTAAAAAAAAAAGAACAAGATGCTTATAGTAGAGCTAAATAAACTTGTAGTACGATCCCCTGAGAAAAACTAGCTGGACACTACCTTTGCTGATGAAACATGGTATAAAGCTCTTGTGGTTGCGATAGAGGTTACAGATAAGATAATCGGTTGAATATGAATGCAACCCACGAGAGGTTATGTTAGCTACACATGTGACTCAACGCGATAGTGACATACATGTAACACATGCAACACGAACGGGGAGGCGGCTTTTCTGAAGGGTGGCTTGTGTTGCTGTCGCTCTTGCTACACCAGAGAGCAAAACTAGGAAAAAAAAAAGGCCCATGTGCTGACATGGAACACTGCCGAACTTGTTTGTAAATCAGACAGCCTTGCTACAGCGACCTATATACTTTAGATCACGTCCTGCTCTCTGCATCGAACCCGTTTACGAATTTTCGGTGTACAATGGAGAGCCTGAACGCCTACGGAAGGCGCTAGAGTTTAAATGATCAGTGTGGAAGAGCAAAACCTCCGTACTGTTCATGTCAACCTTTCCTTAACGGCAGCACACATATATAGATGGGGAAAAAACTGGAAAGAACTTCATGAACTTACAGCACACATACCAGATTATCACATAGCATGGGAACTCTAGGCCACCATAATGGTGGATTACTTGTTAGTAGCAACTATTCCGAACTATATACAGTCGTCTACTTCCTACACATGGTACAAGCGAAACCTTTTACAGAATCTGGAGCTCTTGCAAGCCACATATGGCCCTCGGCTTTTTTTGATTTGATACAGGCAAAACCAGATGCTCCTAAAACAAGTTCTTAGTCTGAATCTTCAAGCTTTTTGATGGCATCCTCTATTGCAGGTACAGCATTGCAGAATGCTTCCCACTGCTCCATTGTCATACTAAGACCTGCACTATGAAAAATATGTTAGTAAAGAAGAGAAGAAAGGAGATAAGCAATGGCACACTAATAAAAGCAGCACACAGCAACATAAAATAAAGAAATGAAAGAAACCCAAAACTTTGGAACCAGTGAACACTTTTTTTTTTTGGGGGGGGGGGGGGGGGGGGGGGGGTAAGATGATATTAACAAGCACCTGATAAATCTTAATTTCTTTAGAAACATGCATTTTAGCCATGTGGAAACAAATGGGGGATCGTAATTAGATACGGAAATATAGAAACTAATAAAACACCTACAAAAGTTTGACCTCACAAAGGAGGGTTCTCAATCCTGATACATTAAAATGTTAGGAGCATGAGGGAATAACTCATGCAAAACAGTAACCGGACTTTGACATCACAAGTATGTCATATGGGATGGCAACTGGGTTATAACTGTTTTGCTATAGAACACAATGCCACACGGATAATAGTGAATTAAACTTTATTTAGAAAAAAAGAGTGAAAATTAAATCAAATTGACTTGCATTCCCACCAACAAATAATAAAGGAAGAACACAAGTTGTAACATGAACGTAGAGAGAATTGTCAATTGGTCTATGAACCAAATATTCTAGAGCAGCTACATATAGTGATTATTGACTGCTAACAGGCTTGCACAAACATCATGTTGTGTCTGAATATGGTGGGAATATACTTTTGCAGATCAGCTAGCCTGCTCAAATGATTTCCTCATATTTTTATTTTAATCAATCCAAAATTTCAGTGGGCAGGAGTGTTGATTCAACAGAAGTATACCGAACCTAATGTTGCAATAAAAAGATCACAATAAACCTATTCAAATAACCCACAAAGCCATTAAAACCCCAAACTGACATTTTTCTTGCACACCAAATTGAAATTGTACAGCTAGACACTAGTGGGAAAACAAGTTAATAACTGCACTAAAAATTTTTCGGAGATGCATGAAAATAGAGGACATAGCCTACAAAGAAGTTGATATGAATAAATCATATTCAGACCATAACAAAATCTAGTTATTGCTATGGCAGGAGTGTCGGTTACCAAAGTTAGGGGTACCCAACTTCGATGCAAAAACGCTCATTCCCAACTTGGCCTGGCCCAAGTAAGGCCAGTGGAAACCCACGAAGGCCGCGTCTACAGAGGCCCACGACATCATTCCACTAACGACAACCTCCTCGGGAGAGCTCGGGAGAGCGGCCTCCTCGGCGCCCAAGTCTCCGATTCGCCCGAGCCTCCTCGGGAGAGCACGGGAGAGCGGCACCAGCTCGGGAGAGCGGCATCCTCGGCGCCCCAAGTCTCCGATTCGCCCGAGCTTCCCTATCCCCCTCGAGCGCAATCTCGCAAAGGCGTCCAAGGCGCAGGTGATGTCAGCGGAGCAATCTTGGACCACAAGAGACCTGGGAGCGCTTCCCTCTCTCGCCTAGCTTGTAACCCCCTACTACAAGCACCCCGGTGCAAGGCAACACGACTCTCCTCTCCACTGGACGTAGGGCTTGCTTGGCCTGAACCAGTATAATCCCTGTGTTCCCCTTGCACACCATCCGTAGCCTCAACCGCAAAACACATATTTACTAGCCGGTGTTAGTCCCGCCAAAACTAGCACCGACAAGGAGAATCAAAGGTAGCCTACGCAGCGAGAGATTGAAAAGCCAATTGTAGTCTTTGCTGTATTTCTATATAAAAACAAGCCCAACATTTATGAAAACATGGATACATAGTAGCCACAGGGAAATGACAGACAGATAACACTGAAGAAACAACCTAGCGTCATTATCGCCATTCAGTTCTAAGTTCTGCAACAAATTGGTGAATTCAGTTCCAGGAAAACTAGGACATTCTTGCTCTAGGAATGTAATAAAAGGCTAAAGGTGGGGCCATATTTAGCTGACATTGTAGATTAAGGTCCATTCGAGTGGACATCACATCTAAGATTCGAGCAGTAATCCATGGTGGAGTCACCTTTGGCGGAGGGCATCTCCTTGCCGTCCTTCATGTAGAACTCGCGGATGGACACCAGCGGCCTGCCTTTGAACTCCGACAGAGTCACCCTCCTCTTGCTCGATAGCTGCACGCACAAACCCACATCACGCCACAAACCCTAGCAAAACATCCGGATCGATCCAGCAAGAACGAGAGAGGAGGTACGGGAGAAGGAACTCACGCGGCACAGGATAAGGTCGCCTTGGTCGTCGTACTCCCTCTTCCCGCCGCCCTTACCTTCCTCCTCCGCATCATCATCTTCCTCATCTTCCTCCTCCTCCGCCTCCTGTTCCTTGTCCTTGCTCTCCCTACCAGCGCCGCCCTGCTCCTCCTCCGCCTCCGCCTCTGCCTCCTGGGAGGAGAGTGAGCGTAGGTATTCCTCAACGACGCCGCGCACGAAGAGCTTGCGGTCGGGGATGGAGAGGTCGATGCCGAGGCGGTCGGCGGCGGCTTTGCGGACCTTATACTCCGTTACGGACTCCATATCGGAGCCCCGGAGGATCTCCAGCACCATAGCCTCCACCTTCTTCTTAGTTGCCTCGTCCATGGCGACGCCGCTCAACTTTTTTTTGAGTGAATGCCGACGCCGCTCAACTCAACCGACGCCAACGTTTCTGCTCCTCCGCCGGAGTTGGGGAGAGTACTCCTGACGGACACTCTGCGACGACAACGAGAGGATTTGGGGAGGACGAGCGGATTCGTGGGCTACGGACTGACGGTTGGGCCGGCCCATCTATTTTGGTTTGTTCGGCTTTCGTGTCGTCTTTTTGGGCCTTTGTTAGCCTGAAACTCATTTTCCTTTTTTTTTTCAGTTTCATTGCACGCACCTAATAAAAAAGAAAAAAAGGCACGCACAGGAGAGATGTCGTTGTCTTTTATAAATTTTGTGGTTCCACTTCCACCGGTATCAGCGTTGAAGGGACTAGCGTCATTTGTCAAGTTGGCAACCTTAATGCCTTACGGGCTAAGTTTGTTGGATTCTGTTACATGTCCATGTGATGGATTGCTGTTTGTGTCTAGTTGGTAAGTCACCGTGTACGTTATTTTTACCATATTGTACCATATACGCGTGTCGTTCTCACTTCCGATTGTCCTACAATAAATCTAAGGCCCTGTTTAGTTGGCAAAAAAGAGATGAAAAATATATTGTAGCACGTGGGAAATCTTTTTTAATAAATATCTAATCATGGTCCAAGTAGACTCAAAAGATTCGTCTCGAGAAAGCTAAGTAAAAAGTATAAACATATAACAGCAGCTACCGGTTGCTATTTCATTTAATACTCCATATCTATACCTATTAATAAAACGGAAAGATTTCTTCCTATTTTTTTTCGTCAACCAATTTTTGTTCTGCTCGGCACCGAGCATGGCGCGCTCGGCCTCTCAGCGCCCGTTTTGGTCCAGCCAACAGCTGAGCTATTTTTTCGTCCGCCCACCCACGACTCCTGGCCCACTCGCGAGCGAGCCAGACACAGACACGATCCTCGTGCGGCTCCTCCCCGACTACTGTCGCCCGCCCCCACGCCGCCGCCAACCAGTCCCCCGCTCTGGCGCCCTTCCGCTCCGCGTCACCCGAGCGGCGGCTATTGCCGCCCGCCCCCGCGCCGCCGCTAACCAGCCCCCTGCTCTGGCGCCCCTCCGCTCCGCATCACCCGAGCGGTGGCGGATACGGCGGCGCCCGGCCCCACCAGGCAGTGGCGGCGGCAGCGGACGATTGAGGGTTTGTCCCCAGAAGAGGGAGGGAGGACTCTAGCGGGAGTGTGTACGGCCACCTCCTGCTTTGGACAGGCGGGGCGAGAGATCTGGGCTCAAAGGGCTGGGGGTACCGTTGGTGGCGTTGTGGCGTCGACGTGATTTGAGATAAGATTGGACCCAGCGGCGCGTTATTCGCTGCAGAGGTAGACGGTCATGACGACCAACACCAAGCGCGCCTACAATTTCCGTATCCTCGTCGATTTATTTGTGTTGTTTCGCTCCTTTTTTTAATTCCTTGTCGGGGGTACTGTATAGTGAGTTTTTATATGCCCGATTCATCGCTGCTGCCACGGCCGTTCAATCAGTCGGCAGATTTGTGTCAGCAAGTTTGAGAGGGAGCTCCCGACTCTCAGTCTTCTGCTTCTTCTGACATGGTAAATAGGCATTTGATGGTTGTGAGATTGGGTGGGGGGAGGGTGTTAGACTAATGTAATTAGGCCCATTAATTGTGGATGTAATCACGCTAATTGTGGTAGGCTTGCATGCCACCCAAGTGCGTATATATGTACTCATGTACCCATACATGGAATACAATCAATATTCCCATATTTACATGGTATCACACGGTTACGATCCGCTTCCGCAACCCTCGCGCGCCGCCGGTCCACGCTCGCCGCTCCCGTCGCCGATCCACTCGCCTGGAGCGCCGCCGAGCCGATCGCCGTGCCCAATCGCCCGCCCTGCCGTCCCAGCGCGGTTGCTGATCCACCTCCCGATCGCCCGCTCCCGTGGCTGGTCCAGCCAGGAGTGCTCGCTGATCCGGACACGCCATGGCGGATGACGACGCCACGGACGCCGCCGCGGCCGCCGCTGCGGCCACAGAGGCTGCTGAACGCGCCGAAAAGGCGCGCCGGGACGAGGAGGTTCGCCTCCGCAACGCCCCTCGACGCGTATGAAGCCGCCCACGAAGCCATCTGGGCACAGGCCACCGCCGTCGTCAACGTGAAGGCACTCATCCCCATCATCCTCGACAAGGCCACGAACACCTACACCAAGTGGTGCGGGATGTTCCTCACCGTTCTCGGCAAGTACGACCTGACCCGCCACGTCCTCGATGACGAAGTGTTCCTTGAGCGCCCCGCATGGCTCCAGGTAGACTGCGTCGTCTTAACGTGGATCTACGGCACCGTCTCCGGCGATTTGCAGCAGTCCCTCATGATTCGCCAGCGCCCCGCGTGTGAGGCGTGGTGCTACCTCGAGGATGAGTTCCTTGGCCAGAAGGAGTCTCGCGCCCTCCTCCTCGAGACGCAGTTCCGCAACCTCCGCCAAGACTCCATGACAATCACCGAGTTTTGCCGTCGCCTGGAGACCATGGCTGCATCCCTTGCCGAGTTTGGCGATCCCATTGGCGATCGCCAGATGGTCCTCACCCTTCTTCGCGGACTAAGCGGCAAATTCCGCCACATGGTGTCGATCCTCAAGATGCATCGTCCGTTCCCGACGTTCGCCGAGGCCCAGATGCACCTCTTGCTGGAGGAGATGGAGATTGACGCTCTCCCGCCCTCACCGCCTGCGGACCTCGTCGCACACCAGCAGCAGGCCACGTCTGGTGGTCCGCCGGCGCCCCCCACATCGCGCCAGGTGAACCCGACGGCCCCACAGCAGCGTCCCCTGGCGCACCCATTGGTGGTGGCCAACGCCACAACGGTCGTCGCAGTGGCCACGGTGGTCGTGGTGGCGGCCAGCAGCCCTCTGCAGGGGGCACGCCCTCTGCTGGACAGGGTAGTGCGCCACCGGGCACGCACCCGTCTTTTGCCCAGTCTTGGGCAGGATCGCTGCAGATGTGGCCTTACGGCCGCCCTCCACCGCAGCCGGCCTTCACCGCCTTTCCACAGTACGGCGGGTCGTTTGGCAGCGTTCCTGGCGGCGGTGTCCCTAGCGGCGCTTTCTACGGCAACGGCTACACCGCGCCCCCACCGTACGCCTACGGGGGAGCTGTGCACTCGCCGTCGACGTTCCAAGGGCCGCCGACGCCCTATCAGGGAGTTGCGCAGGCACCTTGGAACCCCACTCATGGAGGCGCATGGAACCAGGACTCCCTCGTGCAGTCGTTCAATACCATGACGCTTACCCCGCCCACACCATCCGAATGGTATGCAGACTCCGGTGCTGGCTCTCATATGACTGCGGACGCTGGTAAACTCTCCACCACTACCTCCCCGTCATCCCTTACACCTTCATCTATCATTGTGGGTAATGGTGCACTTCTTCCTGTCACTGCCACGGGATCACACACCTTTTCTTTTCCACATCGTAATCTTGTTCTTAATGATGTTTTGGTCTCTCCAAATATAATTAAGAATCTGATTTCTATTCGTCGTTTTACCACCGATAACAATTGTTCCATTGAATTTGATCCCTTTGGCCTTTCTGTGAAGGATCTGCATACCAGGAACGTGATCGCCAGGTGCAATAGCTCCGGTGACCTCTACCCGTTCTTCCCACCCACTACCAGCACCTCCGCTCTCCTCGTTGCACCCACCTCACTTTGGCATCGTCGTCTCGGTCATCTAGGGCGTGAAGCTTTGTCCAAGCTCATTAGTTCCAGTGTTATCTCCTGCAATAAAGACGAACTCCACCATATATGTCCTGCATGCCAGCTCGGTCGACATACGCGGCTTCCTTTTGGGTCGTCTAGCTCTAGAGCTACTCGCAATTTTGATTTAATACACTGTGATCTTTGGACATCTCCTATTGTTAGTGTGTCTGGATACAAATATTATCTTGTTATTTTAGATGATTGCTCACACTACATTTGGACTTTTCCTCTCCGCCTAAAATCCGAGACATTTTCCACTCTTTCCAATTTTTTTTGCCTATGTTCACACACAATTTGGCACCGTTACTAAGAGCTTCCAGTGCGACAACGGCCGCGAATTTGACAATTCCCCGGCTCGCACGTTCTTCCTCTCGCACGGTGTCCAACTTCGCATGTCGTGTCCCTATACTTCTCAACAAAATGGAAAGGCCGAACATTCTCTTCGCACTCTTAATGATATTGTACGCTCCCTTCTCTTCCAAGCGAGCCTACCTCCGGCTTACTGGGTCGAGGCCCTCCACACCGCCATCTACCTCGTCAACCGGCTCCCCACCAAAACCCTCGCCTTTTCGACACCCTATACCCACCTCTACTCTACCCAACCCCCCTACGACCATCTCCGAGTGTTTGGCTGTGCTTGCTACCCAAACATGTCCGCCACAGCCCCTCACAAACTAGAACCTCGCTCCTCTCTATGCGTGTTCCTTGGCTACTCTTCCGAGCACAAAGGCTATCGCTGCCTGGAGCTTCAGTCGAACCGCATTCTTATTTCCCGACATGTTGTTTTTGACGAATCCACATCGCCCATGTCATCCTCCGCCTTGGATTTTCTCACTGACGAACACGATCTCACCACTCCGGTTCCTGGAGTTTGATTTGTGCATGCAGGTACTTCCGCCACTCCGGCGTCACCGGCGCCCTCGTCCCCCGCTGGAGCAGGGACGTCCAGTCACACCGGCCTGGGCCCATCCGGCGCCTCACCCAGCGTTGCTGCCCCTATTCCACACGGACAGGCTGCTGCCAGCAGCGCATGTTGACGGTGGACATACCATAAAATTCCACATTCAAATACCATCAACAGGCCTCGGATTCAAGGGAGAATAAACACAACATGAGCATATTTTATCAATAACGAGTTCCACTTATACTCTTAGCTTGTGATTGCAGGGAACACCAAATCAGTGCAAAAGTGAGCAGCTAGGGGCTAACTACATGGTTCGGCCGAACCATGTCATGTTGCCCCGGGCCACCAACTTTCAACATGGTACATACAACATCAAATGGAAGAGATCAGAGCCAAGGATGGGCCCACCCATGGGTCAGCCAAACTGCCCATGGGGCCCACCTGGCTCTGATAACATGGCAGGATCCGAGTGACACTCCAACCAAGTCATTTCATCCATCAGATCAACTTGTGCTTTCATTCAATGGTGGAGATCAAAGGCACACGGATTGAGGCAAGAAATGAAGCAATCAAGACAGAACCAATACATAGGAAGAGTCTATGACAGATGGGGGCCACGGTGGTGGGCCCAACCCACCAGGGGTGGGTCAGCCGAACCACCATTGGTGGGCCCAAGCCACCTACACCATCACTGACTGGTGGGGACTCCTTCTAGAAGACTCTGGCTGGGCCCACCAGTCATAGGGGGGTCGGCCGAACCCTCCTGGTGCCCAGACAGGTCGGTTGGCCTCCACCGCCTTCCTGCATGCTGTCCACGTGATGAATTGCCCAGAACCGTCCATCTTATGGCGGTAATGAGGTCGGTTCATCCAAGGGTGGAGAGGCAAGGAGCACGCGGATCGCTGACGTGGCACCCCCTTGCTCTCCCCTATAAATAGAGGCTGCCCACTCCTCTTCAAGACACACCATACAACAGAAGAAGCAAGCTAAAGTGAAGTTCTACTCTTTAGTAGTAGTATTAGTCTAGTGTGGGAGTTAGAGTCGAGTCGAGCTACGCTCGGAGTCTCCGGAGTCGTCTACTGGAGAGTCTGGTATACCTCTTGTACCTTTTCTTCTGTAAGACTTTATCCTTTTCAATATATATTATCTTTACTTTACTTCACTAAGTTCTTACTTAGTCTTTACTATTCTTTATAGTATTGCTGTGTCTTATCTTCTTCTATAGTTGTTTTATACTTGATAGTGATCTTATCCCAACTCAACGTGTGTTAGTTCATCGCCTGTCATACGGTGTTCTAATTGTTGGTACGCAGCTAGAATAGTGAGACTTAGTGTAAGTGTGGTGGTTAGACTAGATCTTGCCTTTGATTACCGCTTGTCGCACGGATTGTTTGTGCGTGCTAGCAGGTGGTGACAGCCTTGTCTAGTCTTAGTATCCCTCCACGTGTTTTAGGCAAGTTCTTAAAAGATAGGCTCCCATAAGAGTATAGGCGCTTCGGGTAGAGGTTTTGTCCTCTATTGTCTCGCACTACCCCCCTGCACACCGGTAGTAAGGTAACTATCTTAGTATAATTCATCTATTTGATAGGGTAAGTCACAAGAGTAAAGTAAGTGTCATACGAGTCTTATACTCACTCGTTGTCCTGCCACCTAGCTATACTTTACTAGTTATCTTTTAGTTATCTTAATACTTGTTGTGTGTTGGTGTCATTACCCTTTTCCTCTACCTATCGATTTACCCCCCTACCACTAGCTGGTACTAGGTTGGTATAGACTTAAAGATCTCTCTTTCTTTTTATTAATTATTCCTAGCAACCGCTTTCCCTTGAGATAAAAATAAATAACGATACCTTGTAATACTCCCGGGTGAAGTGGTACAGCGGTATATTCTGTGCGCTTGCGGAATTATCCAACAGACATAAAAAATACCCTCAGGCACTTCTGGCGCCGTTATCAGAGATAGCCTAACACCTTGTCTCTGGTGGTTGCACTAAGAAGTGTCAACAAACATTTCTGGCGCCGTTGCCGGGGAAAGCATCAGTCTAGGAATATTAATAAAAAAATTGAATCCGAAGTCTACTATCAATTTAGTTATCGATTAGTGTTAGGGGCTTACCCCTGTCTGTGTTTCTCGTTATCGTGAAGCTAGACAGTGTATGAGCGGTTTCCAATTGCCATCGAATTATATTGAAAATCCCGAGCAATTGTTGAGAAGAACTAGACGCCGTCAAGTTCCATCTCAAAGGTTCATCTCAAACCTGAATCCATTCGAGGAAAGAGGCTCCACAGTATCAATCAAGGAAACTATGGCCCAAAAGATCATCTCTGAGTTCTCTGCGCTGTCTGCTAACAACATTGCCACCGGACCGCAGCTCAACTTTGGAGATGCTACCTTTGAGCTCAAGCCTGCACTCATCAACATGGTGCAAGCTAACCCATTCTATGAAAAGCCACACGAAGACGCCAATGCCCATCTCCACCACTTTCTGGAGGTATGTGGGACTTTCACCATCAAGAACATCTCGGCTGACGCTATCTGTCTTCGCCTGTTCCCATTCTCACTGCTTGGAAAGGCGAAGCAATGGTTCTATGCCAACAAGAGTGAAGTCACCACTTGGGAGAAGTGTGCCAACGCTTTTCTTAAGAAGTTCTTCCTAATGGGCAAAACAAACGCTTTCCGTGGCAAAATTTCAAGCTTCCAACAACAAGCAGACGAGACGATTCTCGAAGCATGGGAACGTCTCCAGGAGTACATTCGTGCCTGTCCTCGTCATGGGATTGAAGAATGGCTTCTAATCCAAGGTTTCTACCATGGGCTGACCGGATTAGCCCATAGTCACCTTGATGCTGCAGCCGGAGGAACATTCCTGCAACACAATATCAAGGATGCTAAGGACCTCATTGAAAAAATGGTTATCAACCAAGGATGGAATGAGGAACGTCTCCAGCCCAAGAAAAGGGGTATGCACACCGTTCATGAGGTAGACATGCTCTCAGCAAAAATGGACTTCTTGATGAAAAAGATTGAAGAAAGTTCCAAGAAGGAACAAGAGGCCATTAGACCCACTGCCACCGCACGAGCAATCGAAGCTGATCTATGGTGCGAGGTATGTGGTGGGGAAGATCGTTCGGGCAACAAATGTCCCGAGATGAAGGAGGAAGTGAGCTTCATCAACAACAGCAACAACAATGGATATCGACCCCAGCAACAAGGAGGATGGAACTCGCGCCCCTTCTACCAAGGAAATCAAGGTAATGGTTACAGCAATAATTTCAATAATTCTTATGGTAACCAACCTTCTCTTAAAGATCTTGTCTTAGGCCAATCTAAAATTAATGATAGCATAAACAAGAAAATCATGGCTAATGATAAGATTCTTGAAAATCTTAGTGAGAAAATGGATAGCTTTAACACTGGTATGAAAAACCAATTGAGCTTTAATAAAATGTTAGAAACACAATTAGCTCAAATAGCAGCAGTTGTCCCATCATTCGAACAAGGTAAGATCCCAAGGAAACCTGAGGAACCAATTGAGGGTGTTAAGTTAATTTCCACGAGGTTTGGTAAGCCTCCAATTAGGTATAACCCGGGTTGTCTTCTTGATCCGCCATTCATGACCAAGAAGAGTGACCCCGGCCATCCTTCCATCACCTGCTAGATTGGGCCACACACCTTCAACAACGCCTTCTGTGACCTTGGATCTGTAGTGAACATCATGTCCAAGATAATGTACGAGAACTTGCTAGGGGACCCTTGTACCCCACATTTGTCAAATTGCAGATGGCCGATCAATCAATCCGGTTCACCGAGGGATTGGCAAGGGACATCCATGTTAAAGTTCAAGATAAGTACATCCCCGCCGACTTCATCATTCTTGACATGGGGGCTGATGACGAAGTCCCCGTCATCCTGGGAAGGCCGTTCCTCAACATCGTGAATGCCATCATCTACGTGGGATCCGGCCAAGTCCACTTCCAACTCCCAGGTAAGAGAATTAAATGTCCTTTCAATGCTTATAAATCAATGCAACAGACAAGGAAGAATCTGTGGAGAAACAAGCCACAATATGCACCCCGCCGAAAGAATCAACTGCCAAGGTCCAAAAAGACCGAACTGGTAAGTAAGGCTGAGGTGGTAAACAAGGCTGACTCCGCTGAATCACAAGCATCAACCAAGAAGGAATAGCGGAAGAAAGAGGTGCGATCATCACGATCCCCATCTCCGGGACCGATCGAAGCACCCGAAGAATGAACCCGAACTGGAGATATCCTGCTCTACGGACCTAAAACATGGAGCCCTTGGTGGTAAGGTAAATCAGTACTTATCTCATATTTAATTCCTGCATTTCAATTTTTTTTCATTTTCTTCATTGCATTTCATGTTTAATTTTGGCAATATTTTATTTCGACAAAATAAAATAAGTAGATGAATAAAACTTGAAAAAAATCATTTCTGCTCACACCTGAGGTGGTGGGACCACCTAGGTGGGGTCGGCCGACCCCACCATGGGGCCCACCCACCTCTGGTGGTGTTGGCCTGGTGCACTGATCATGCTCCTAAAATTTGAACACCAGCTCCTTTTGAATTTTGGTCGACCATTCTTTTGACATGACCATTCTCATATGCTTCAAGGAGAATCCAACACCCACATCCATCCAAATTTTGAAAAGTGGACACTTTGTCATGCATTAGTGTTCCCATGGTCCATGGGAATCACTTTAAACATGTCCCCATTTTTATCATACACCATTTACCTTCGCAAAACACTAAACAAGGGAATCTCTGAAAATTTCAAAACCTTTGGTACACCACTAGTCTCTACTTTCCTGGACACGCTGTTTAAAGCTGAAAGAGGACAAACCCTGGTTCGGCCGAACCATGTTTTGGCTCCTTTCAAGGAAGTGGAGTTTGAATTCAAATAGATTCCCTGTCTAAAGGTAAAAGCAACTCTGATCTTGTCATAATGGGTTCGGCCGACCCATAAATTGAGAGCTGTCAGCAAGGTCAAGTTTGAATTCAAATAGATTCCCTGTCCAAAGGTAAAAGCAACACTGAACCTGTCATAAATGGGTTCGGCCGACCCATCAATAAAGCCCTATCGGAAAATTTGAATTTGAGATCACCCAGGTTCCATGTCCAAAGGAGAAAACAACAAAGATCTGGCCATGGGGGGGTCGGCCGAACTGGGCCTAGTGGCCTGGCCACCAGCCCTTCTCCCCCTATAAATACCCTTCCAATGTGTGCTCATTTCCACACCCAATCCAGCCGAATCCTCTCGATCACACAATCTCCCTTTTTCTCTCCATTTGAGCAAGATCTTTCTCAAGTTTAGTTTAACTTTAGCCACTCAAACCAAAAACCCAAAAATATTGTAGTAGTAGAAGCTTGTCTCACACTCATCTTTGTTCTCAAAATCTTGTTTGTGGAGGTAACCATACCCTGCAAGGACTACTAACAGTGGGATAGCTAACGCTAATGCTAACGCTAATCCCTGTTGTTGTAGTGTGTTCTTGTGTTAGCTCATTGTTGCAGTATGAAGAAGTTCTCCTCCGCACTCAAGAAGGCCAAGAGCGTCGTAGGGAGTTCCTCCCGACGACCCCGCCATGATGAAGATGAAGGAAGAGAAGCTCCACCAAGAAGAAGCTTCGGAGTAACTTCCGAGAGGACGTTCGACCCCGAGAG
This sequence comes from Eremochloa ophiuroides, assembly GCA_038502445.1. Taxonomy (NCBI): domain Eukaryota; kingdom Viridiplantae; phylum Streptophyta; class Magnoliopsida; order Poales; family Poaceae; genus Eremochloa; species Eremochloa ophiuroides. The sequence continues at coordinate 63,702,818 of JAHLJS010000006.1, forward strand.
CGGCCTCATGCTAAATCAAGAAGAGTACTAAAGGTACACCTCCATCCGACACCGAGGGTATGAACATACCGGCATCATCGACCCTGTCATTTTGGACAGCACAGGTATGACCGTGGAATTCAATACTATTTTCAATACAATCGGTTGGGGAAGTTTTTGGGAAGTGAAAGAACTTGGAATAGAAAAGCTCACCATTGAATTTCTATGCTCTTTACAAGCCACTGAAAATAATGTCTACTTCCGCATGTTTAACCAAGACTATAATTTAACATGAGAAGTTTTTAGCATGGCACTTGGTTTTGATAATGACTGTCATCTAGATCTTGTTAATGCAACAAGAAGGTTTGATAAAGCTGAATTTTGGAAAGCTATAACAGGATCTAATGATTGTTCTGACCCTAAAACCGATAAAATTCATAATCCTACTTTGCGCTTGATCCGATATTGGATGGCTATAACTTTTCTTCCTGGCTCTAATGTACAAGTTCTTTACAATGATGAATTAAGACTGCTCTATGCCATGACAAAGAAAATAAAAGTTTCGCCTGCTAAGATGCTAGTCCACTTTTGGCTTGGTATTTTCCATAGAAGCGAGCCCATATTCTTCACTTCTTTTATCACTTGCATTGCTGAAACAATGGACTTGCTAGATGAAAAACATTTCTTTGAATACATTGCCTCTCCTAGAGATATTGTAGCCGAAGATTTCTTCATAAGCACTCAAGTCCTAAAAAGAGATGAAAATGGTGATATAAAAATGATTTATCCCGGCCATACAGCCGAAATCTCTCCCTTATGAGAGGCGTCGGTTGTATACGCTGCGCACGCTAACCATAAATTGGGACCGAGAGGCAAGAAGCTAAAATATTGCAAGACCAAGAAGGGTGACAAGGAGCATGTCACAAGCTGCTCAATTTGAGCAAGGTGGCACATCACGAGCTGCAGGGAGATATGAAGAAGAAGGCGATGAGGCAAGTTCCATGGACATTTCAAGGCCCACGGAACGGCCTCAACAGCACACTCCAAAAGTGCGCACTCCCCGTCAGTCCGCACGGGCGAGGGGCCGTCGAAGCCAAGGATCGAAAATGGACCAGCTTATCAATGACATGGGCGCAATGCAAGTTGACCAAGATGCAATTCTTAGTATGGCACAACAAAATGGTCAACTATTGCAAGCTATCCAAGGGCGGGATGGTTCCAATACTACCTGCCACCACAATGAGCAAAAGGACAAGCTTAGGGGAGATCCTCTCCCCCACCAAGGTAAGTATTTTATCTTAGCTATTTACACTATTTTAATTTATTGCATATAAAAAATGCATAAGATAAAAATACCAAAAATATTTTCCTTATTTCCATATGTCTCATGAATATTTATCTTCCTCATGGAAATGATGAATAGTTGCTCTGTTAATGTTTCTTTAATGCCTAGTTTACAACTTAGTATTTCTTTGACTATGGATCACTTGGCTCATTTAAATCATCATGAATCTGAAAACTTTATGGATGCTAAGTGCTAAAACTAAATCTAAGTTGTTGTGAGATATGATATAGTGAAACAAGAGCTACTATAATATTGTTCTAAGCATGCATGATTACTGGAGATTTATTTCTTAAACAAACAAAACCTTATTGTTCCTCAATGGTGATAAATTCCTACCACAGCCATAAATGTTACACATGTCTAAAACCTTCCACATAAGCTATTTGCTTTGTATTGTGTGTTGTCAAGTCATGTTGACTCTTATTGAGAGTCTTATCATGCTCCCAAAATCAAGATCACGTACACACCATATATACATGCTGCTTCTACACTGGAAGTACGCAACCACATGCCTTTCATTTCCATCAAATAAATGCTCCATGTGTTAAAGTCATAGAAAATCTCTCTTAGTCATTATGGTAGTAGAGACAAAAGGCTATGCAAAATGAAAATAAAAAGAAAGAAAGATGGACACAAGAAAGTCCATAGAAAAGAAAAAAATATTCGAGCAAGACTCATAAATAAAGAAAGGAAAAGTGATAGCCATGTCTCTAAAATTTGTTAGAGAGAGATACAATTCAAATAGAGGAGCATTATATTCCATCATCATCCACACACTTGCACATCTTGATCTAAGGGTATGATACTTCTCTCTTTGGATCCAAACTTTGACTCTACAACATATGCAAAGTAAGTATGCTATATTCTTTCATTCCTACCTTAAGCTCCACATAAGCCATTTTTAAAAGTAGGATGATAAAGAGAAGGCAACATTTACTTTATGCCTTGGTAAGGAATCATACACCATTAGAGCGACATGAGAGAACCATATGAGGAACATTAAGTTTTCTTTTGCAAAACATTGCTAAAACCTTTAGTATGAAACTTGCAAAGAATGAGAAAAGTAGTGCTCAAGTTAAACTGTTCTGTCTCCCAACCACGTAAGGCAAAGGGAAAGTCATTAGCCCCATAAAGGACTAAGGTAAAATGGGCGAATTTCTATAGCCAATTTTTTCCATTCAAAAGAAAAGTATTTAGTTGTACACATGGTATTATTGAAATATAACATTGTAGCAACTCCTGATCCACCAAGGCTAAGTTTGATCATTTGCTCGGGACGAGCAAAGGTTAAGCTTGGGGGATCTTGTTGACGGTGGATATACCATAAAATTCCACATTCAAACACCGTCAACAGGCCTCGGATCCAAGGGAGAATAAACACAACATGAGCATATTTTATCAATAACGAGTTCCACTTATACTCTTAGCTTGTGATTGCAGGGAACACCAAATCAGTGCAAAAGTGAGCAGCTAGGGGCTAACTACATGGTTCGGCCGAACCATGTCATGTAGCCCCGGGCCACCAACTTTTAACATGATACATACAACATCAAATGGAAGAGATCAGAACCAAGGGTGGGCCCACCCATGGGTCGGCCGAACTGCCCATGGGGCCCACCTGGCTTTGGTGACGTGGCAGGAACCGTGTGACACTCCAACCAAGTCATTTCATCCATCGGATCAACTTGTGCTTTCATTCAACGGTGGAGATCAAAGGCACACGGATTGAGGCATGAAACGAAGCAATCAAGACAGTACCAGCACATAGAAAGAGTCTATGACAGATGGGGGCCACGGTGGTGGGCCCAACCCACCAGGGGTGGGTCGGCCGAACCACCATTGGTGGGCCTAGGCCACCTACACCATCACTGACTGGTGGGGACTCCTTCTAGAAGACCCTAGCTGGGCCCACCAGTCATAGGGGGGTCGGCCGAACCCCCCTGGTGCCCAGCCAAGTCGGTTGGCCTCCACCGCCTTCGTGCATGCTGTCCACGTGATGAATTGCCCAGAACTGTCCATCTTATGGCGGTAATGAGGTCGGTTCATCCAAGGGTGGAGAGGCAAGGAGCACGCGGATCGCTGACGTGGCACCCCCTTGCTCTCCCCTATAAATAGAGGCTGCCCACTCCTCTTTAAAACACACCATACAACACAAGAAGCAAGCTAGAGTGAAGTTCTACTCTTTAGTAGTAGTATTAATCTAGTGTGGGAGTTAGAGTCGAGTCGAGCCATGCTCGGAGTCTCCGGAGTCATCTACTGGAGAGTCTGATATAGCTCTTGTACCTTTCCTTCTGTAAGACTTTATCATTTTCAATATATATTATCTTTACTTTACTTCACTAAGTTCTTACTTAGTCTTTACTATTCTTTATAGTATTATTGTGTCTTGTCTTCTTCTATAGTTGTTTTATACTTGATAGTGATCTTGTCCCAACTCAATGTGTGTTAGTTCATCGCCTGTCATAGGGTGTTCTAGTTGTTGGTACGCAATTAGAATAGTGAGACTTAGTGTAAGCGTGGTGCTTAGACTAGATCTTGCCTTTGATTACCGCTTGTCGCACGGATTGTTTGTGGGTGCTAGCAGGTGGGGGCAGCCCTGTCTAGTCTTAGTATCCCTCCATGTGTTTTAGGCAAGTTCTTAAAAGGTAGGCTCCCATAAGAGTGTAGGCGCTTCGGGTAGAGGTTTTGTCCTCTATTGTCTCACACTACCCCCTGCACACCGGTAGTAAGGTAACTATGTTAGTATAAGTCATCTATTTGATAGGGTAAGCCACAAGAGTAAAGTAAGTGTCATACGAGTCTTATACTCACTCGTTGTCCTGCCACCTAGCTATACTCTACTAGTTATCTTTTAGTTATCTTAATACTTGTTGTGTGTTGGTGTCATTACCCTTTTTCTCTACCTATCGATTTACCCCCCTACCACTAGCTGGTACTAAGTTGGTATAGACTTAAGGAACTCTCTTTCTTTTTATTAATTATTCCTAGCAACCGCTTGCCCTTGGGATAAAAATAAATAACGATACCTTGGAATACTCCCGGGTAAAGTGCTACAGTGGTATATTCTGTGCGCTTGCGGAATTATCCAATAGACATAATAAATACTCTCAGGCACTTCTGACGTCGTTATCAGAGATAACCTAACACCCTGTCTTTGGTGGTTGCGCTAAGAAGTGTCAACAGCGCACAGCCCACCTTGCCGATCGGCCCAGCCGGTGCTGCTGCCCCTCGTGCCCTGCGTGCGGGTAGCTGCCAGCAGCACTACTGGCCTCCGGTCGCACGGCGGCCACGAGGCCAGTCTCCGTCACCCCCGTTGACAATGCGCACCCCATGCGCACGCGCGGCAAGGCCGACATCGCACAGCCCGTAGATCGCCTCAACCTCCACGTTGTGCCCATGTCGCCTCTGCCCAGCTCTGTCCGTGGTGCTCTGGCCGACCAGAATTGGCGCTCCGCTATGCAAGCTGAGTACGACGCTTTGCTCCCCAACGACACCTGGAGTCTTGTGCCACGACCCCCTGGTGTTAACCTGGTCACTGGCAAGTGGATTTTTCGCCACAAACTGCTTGCAGATGGTTCGTTGGATCGCTACAAAGCCCACTGGGTTCTCAGGGGTTTCACACAGCGGCCTGGTATTGATTATGATGAGATATTCAGCCCAGTGGTCAAGCCGGCGACAGTCCAAGTGGTTCTATCTCTGGCTCTTTCTCAGGATTGGCCTATTCACCAGCTGGATGTGAAGAATGCTTTCCTGCATGGCACTCTCACTGAGACAGTCTACTGCGTTCAGCCCACAGGTTTGTGGATTCTTCTCATCCTGATTTTGTCTGTCGACTCAACAAGTCTCTCTATGGTCTGAAACAGGCTCCACGCGCTTGGCACCATCGGTTTGTCTCTCATCTTATTTCGCTTGGATTTGTTGAAGCAAAGTCCGACAGCTCCTTGTTTATCTATCGACGAGAGCCAGACACAGCCTTGTTACTGCTTTATGTCGATGACATCGTTCTTACTGCTTCCTCTGCCAGTCTTCTGAAGTAGATCATTGGAGCTCTCCAGCATGAGTTTGCTATGACCGATATGGGTCCACTTCATCATTTTATGGGGATTTCAGTGACCCGCTCTGCCAGTGGATTATTTCTTTCTCAGCGTCAGTACTCTCAGGACATTTTGGAGCGAGCCGGGATGAGTGAGTGCAAGCCTTGCAGCACCCCTGTCGATGTAGACCTCCTGTCGCTGACTCCACGCTGTACCGCAGTCTAGCTGACGCACTCTAGTACTTGACATTTACTCGTCCAGATATTTCCTTTGCTGTTCAGCAAGTGTGCCTCTAGATGCATGATCCTCGGGAGCCCCACCTCGCGGCTCTCAAGTGGATCCTACTGGTATCTACGAGGCACTCTTTCACTTGATTTGACTATGCAGCCACTCCTCACCTACGGAGCTCGTTGTGTACACGGATGCTGACTGGGCTGGATGCCCGGATACCCGTCACTCAACCTCTGGCTACGCAGTGTTCCTAGGCGACAATCTGGTGTCGTGGTCTTCCAAGCATCAGCACACAGTCTCACGATCCAGTGCAGAGGCTGAGTATCGTAATGTGGCAAATGGCGTTGCTGAAGCCACCTGGCTGCGACAGTTGCTGTTCGAGCTTCACCGCCCGCCTCGCCGAGCTACTTTGGTCTACTGCGATAACGTCAGTGCAGTATATCTCTCCAGTAATCCAGTGCAGCATCAGCGAACGAAACATGTAGAGATCGATCTCCACTGTGTTCGAGAGAAGGTTGCACTTGGGCATGTTCGGGTCCTTCATGTTCCCACGACATCGCAGTACGCTGACGTCTTCACTAAGGGTCTCCCTACCTCTCTCTTCCAGGAGTTTTGGTCCAGTCTGACCATCAGCGACGCCCCTGATTAGACTGCGGGGGAGTGTTAGACTAATGCAATTAGGCCCATTAGTTGTGGATGTAATCACGCTAATTGTAGTAGGCTTGCATGCCACCTAAGTGCGTATATATGTATTCATGTACCCATACATGGAATACAATCAATATTCCCACATTTACAGAGGGGGGGGGGTTAACATTTAGCTATTGGCGATTTTTGAGCAGTCCTTACTGAATTATTGTGATTACTTGAGAAGTGTGATTGCTGGCGTCGTACATTGACGTTAATAATATCAGTTACTGATGAAGATTGGGTTGCTAAATTTGCTACATTGGAATGCCTTGACTTGTGTTTTGCGTAGAGGAGTTTATGGCGCAATCGTCCAATGTCAACTGCCTCAAGATTGGGAGGAAGACCTCGCTGGTTCTTGTCACGGGAGAAGAGCATCATAATAAGGTCAATCTTTGGGCTATTGGAAAGCCCAATTCAATATCGGTAAGACTTATTTATCTAGCGCTGCTTGTACGCATGGACTGATTGTAAACTGTGGCTCCACAGTTGAATAGGAACTAGGAAAACAAAACTCTTAACTCACTTGGCAAAACTATTTGCTGACCTAAGTGGTTACGTGAAAAAAAAAAAAACCTTAACCTTTTGAACCGCTAACAGATTGTGTAGCACTGTTCTCCTTATACTGCATTATCTAAAAAAAAAGTTCTCCTTATACTGGTATTCAATTAATACAAAGATACTTTTATGTTAGTTATCAACCTACCACACAGCAATGTCTTTTGAGGATGGTTCATTTAGTTAACGTAGGTGTCACAAGTAGTCTTTTTAGAGATGGAGTACTTTTTTTAATCCAGTCCTTTAACTTTTTGGTGGCTATACAGAGTTTATCAGGGCACACAAGTACTGTGGAGTCGGTTTGTTTTGATTCCACGGAAGTGTTTGTGGCTGCAGGAGCAGCCAGCGGAACAATAAAACTATGGGATTTGGAGGAGGCTAAGAGTAAGAAAATATAAATATTTAACTTACTATTGATATATACATGTATGTATGAATCTTTCAGTAATTGTATCTCTTGGCTCGTTTGCTATGCAGCTGTCCGCACTCTTACTGGAGGTCAAACTGTATGTTAGTTGACTTCCATCCATTCGGGGAATTCTTTGCCTCTAGGTCATTGGACACTAATCTGAAGATATGGGATATAAGAAGGAAGAATTGCATCCATACATACAAAGGTCACACACGAGGGGTGAATGCTATTAGATTCACACCCGATGGGTGGTGGGTTGTGTCTGGTGGTGAAGATCGCGATGACGAAGAGGGAGCAAGAGCTGGACTGCTGGAGATCAGGACGATGACAACGGAACTAGCTGGAGGAGGTGGTAGACCTCAAGGGGGAGCTTTTCCTGCTCCGCCTTAAGCGCTTGGCGCGCCAGGAGTTCAAGAACAGCGAGTTCGGCCGCATGCGCAAGAGGGTATGCACATTGTTCCCTCTATTCATTATTGTATGAATTTTATGACTGAGTGAGATTAAAAACAAATCGATAGTTTATTTTGTCAAGCGATGGATGATTGATGACCATATGCTCACTTTACAAACTGTATTATACTATTATTCGGGGATAGAGAGTTTAAGATAGTTTGAGTTTTGATTGAGTCATAACAAAGAAAAGGGATTCCTCACTGGATCAGTTAATATATGATATCAAGTGGAAAGTTCATACTTGCAGTTGCCTTTTTATGGGTGGAACTTAAATTATAAGTTAAAATCTTGCTGGTTCTCATAACACTGTTGTGACAGGTTGTGCTTATTTTTAGTATTTGTGGATTACAAGGATATTCCAAAGCTTAATCTTTATTTGTTTATATTACTATATCTGCACTGAAAATGGATAGATTTTTTTTTTTGGTTTCTGTGGGCATCTGAATGCAGATAAAAGAATCTTGTAAGCCACAGAATGATATGGACATTGTTCACAGCATATGAGAAAGCATGGCATCGAAACAAATGTCTTACAATGATATGATTAGGAACCATAATTATCACCTTTTTAAAATGACTTATCACCTTCTTTTCACTGGACTAGACACATGCATGCCTAGAACAAACAAATCTCTGCCGATTGATCAAAACCTTTGTTCCTCTAACGTGGCTTGATCAATGAGAAAGGAATTTGTTAAGTAAATACTGATTTTGCACTTCCTACTCTTTTTCAGTTAACCATGTATTTAGTTAGAATAATCTGTTTACTCACATTTTTATCTTCAGATTGCTCGTATGCTGACTCTTAAAAGAGAGCGGGAAACTGAACAAGGAATCAACATGAGATTGTCTAGGAAGCTTGATAGGAAATCCAAGCAGAGCATGAGTGTTGCACAAAGGTTCCTTTGTGATTTCAACCCTTATTTCATTGTTTATGTATTCCATTTTACATTTTGCTAAACAATGCTATCCGAATGTGAACCTCAGTGGTCCTCTTATGTAAATTTTGTTTTATTTAAATTTATGCTTTAATCTGTGTTATCCATGCATTTTCTTATCTGGCTTCACGATAAAAATTATATATGTTTTTATTAACCTCGACTTGTTTATTATTGGCATGAGTAAATTCTATGCCCTGGTGCAACGCACGGGCATGTTTTGCTAGTACATATATAAAGGACAATTAATGTGATAGGGAAAGATTTCCATTTTTTTTAACTAAACCAGGCCTAAATCGAGCAACGCGATCCTCCTGCCCTGATTAGGGAACGAATCTACCTAGGATAGTATTTGGGAATCTTGGTTTCCGAATGACAACCTTAGATAAACTCTCCTCTGAAACGCAGAAAAATTAATAGAAATCAGTTTAATTTCCACATTATAAAGATAGCTGAAGAGTAGCGAACCAAGAAGCCTTGATCGTGCGACGTGCCCATGCACATCCAGAGCCTTGCAAACGCGGCATACACATCGTTTTCTTACCGATCATCAACAAACGTAAATAAACTTCATTTCATACTCCACAAGCACAAGTCCCACACGTCACATACGCTGGGGCGCAGAAAATGCCGAACACATGACACGCTTTTTTTTCATCCAACAAAACAAAGCTAATGGACTCCAAAGTCCCCTGCTCCCAACAGAAGGTTAGAAAGGCTAATGGCCAATGTCAAACGAAGATTCACGCCAAACCGTGTCTGTTTGTTTGTACCGAAGCGTCACCGTCCCACTGGCCGAGCCACAGGGGCGAGCGCCTCGACCTCGAACCCGTCGCGCAAGGCCACGGGCCACGGGACGGCCGGTCAAGGTCAATCCACCAGCGCCCCAATCGACAACGCGGAAGCGAAGCGCCGAGGAAGCACCCCCGCGCAGAATCCACCCCCTTTCCAGCGAAAAAAGGGAAAAAACGATACCGATTGCTTCGCTCGGCAAAAAGTCTCCTCCTTCCTTCCTTCCCCCTGTTCGGTTCTCCTTGGCGGCAGGCGGCAGCGTGAGCGCCCGAGTCTTTCCATATTCCAATCTACCGCAGCGACAAAAGGGAGGCGCGAGGCGCCCCCATAGGTGGAGGTTGGCAGGTGCTTGGTGGCGCGCTTGTCTCACGCGAGGCCGGCTGGATTTGGTTGAATTCGAATCAAGCCGGAAGAAGACACACAGGGTCCCTGCGGCGCGGCGGAGGCGGAGGAGGAGATGAACAAGAGCAAGGGGAAGCTCTCCGGCGTCCTGCACAAGGGCTTCAAGCCCGACAAGTGGTCAGTGGGGATCGATTTTCTGCTGCTCCCGGGGTGCCGGAGAATTGGCAACCTAACGTCTGCTTTTGTTTGTTTGTTTTTCCTCTACGATGGTGATGATTTCCCAGCAAGACGTCGCTGCGGATGGCGGTGGCGCGGATCAAGCTGCTGCGGAATCGCAAGGAGGTGCAGGTGCGCCAGATGCGCCGCGAGGTCGCGCAGCTGCTCGAGACCAACCAGGACATGACCGCGCGCATCAGGGTACGTGGCTTCTCCCCCGTCGCTGGGCTCCCTCCCAGCCCCAGTCCCCGATGGTTCATCTCATTCGCCATTTCGCCCCGCGCATTGCTCGGTCGGAGTTGACTCCACGCGTAGCACGGTTGACCTCATGGTTGTAGAGCTCGATAATGCGTCGCGTGGACTTGACTTCTGAAGCTGTAGCATCCTGGCCTTCGAGCTGAGTACAACTTAGTTGCCCATTGCAGCCTAGGTTTTTGTTTTTATGTGTGCAAATGGACTGATTGGCTGCAATTTGGGATGGATGCGCATGCTCCGGCTCTTAGGTAGGCCGTGGTTTGTGATTGTTGGACATGTAGCCACCTTTCTACATTGTGAGCTGCAATGGCTTTCGACAATTGGGAATTGTTTGATAACATTTTAGTGTTGGGTATCCCGCCTTACGCTCGCTGGAGCCTGAGTTTGTCCACTGGTGGTTATTTGTGCGGAAGAGAGCTTGTGCTTCTGAATATCGGGTTTTTTTTTTTTCAACGCTGATGTTCCATGTAACATTGGATTCTCACAGAAATAATATAAGTGTCAAAGTGTGTGATTTTCCTGGTCTATGTAGAACCATTGTCAGCTGATTATACTTGTTCCATTTTTACTCTGGCATGCCAGTCTCTGCAAACGTCTGTGCAAAAGTATTTATAGTTGTACACAACTTTCTTCTGGTACTGCTGTACTGGTAGGTAAACCCTGTTAGGCTCCAACTTGCAAGCCAAAGAACATGACTAGATTGTTTTGATTTCAGATTATATGTGCGCAGACAACGGTTGTAACATTGGTAATATGTCAGCTCGGAGCTCATTGTTTCTTACTGGCTCTGTTTTATTTCCCCCACAGGTTGAACATGTCATAAGGGAAGAGAAGTTCATGCAAGCATATGACTTGATTGAAGTATACTGTGAACTTATCGTAGCACGTCTTTCCATTATTGACTCACAGAAGTAAGGCAACCTTTTCTTTCTATTATGCAAACCTATATTTGCTGTTCCGTGATTATAGTATTGTTTCTTGATCTGAGGTTATAGAAGCACACTACATTAGTTGGTAATTCAACTTCCATTTTATTCTGGAACGATTCCATTAGTTCATTAGACTTATTTAGTTATTTATTCTTCCTTATGGCAATTTTCCTAGCAGCACATCTTTATGTAGGATGCTTTTCTGCACAACTAAATAATGTTTTGATGTGTTTCGTTTACCTGAAATTTAGGGCTTGCCCAATTGATCTGAAGGAGGCAGTAGCCAGTGTTATATTTGCATCGATGCGGTGTTCGGATGTCACAGAACTAGCAGATGTTCGGAAGCATTTCAAGAGCAAGTATGGAAAAGAGTTTGAAGCAGCAGCCCTTGAAGTGCGACCTGACAGTGGCGTAAATCGTCTGGTAATCTAGAGTGCCTTAGAAGTTTTAAATGCATTTTGCTGCTTTTGGTCTTAACAGTTTATACAATTATGCTTGATACAGGTAATTGAGAAGCTGTCAGCAGGAGCACCTGATATACAGACCAAAATCAAAACCTTGAGCTCGATAGCAGAGGAGCACAATATTAAATGGGAGCCAAAAGCATTTGAGGAGAAACTGCAACAGTCAAATGAAGGTCCTATGGTAAGTAAATGATTTAGAGCGTTTTCACTTTTCTGCCCTTATTTGGTTGTGGCCCTAATGATTCATTATATTATTTGTTAGTATGGTTCTGCAACATATTCTGGAGGAAACATTTCAACCATGGGATCATCTACTTCTAGCATATCAACACCACAGCCGCAGCCTACATATGGCAGTGCTAATTCTAGTACTTTTCCGAAAGAAAACACTCATAATAGTTCCAGTGCTTCAGTACCTCCAGTCTCCCAACATGGGCCATCTGCTTACTCTTCAGCACAGACTCCTGGTTCTAACAATATCTCACATGGAAATCCAGGAGGTCCACCTTACCCTCAATACAGCGCAACGGTCCCAGGTACAGAAGGATCGCATTGTTTAAGTGTCTTCCCAGTTTCACTTCTCTATTATGTTCATATTCCCATTGAAATCTTCGATTTCCTCTTTCAGATACAGTATCCAGGAACGAAGAGAGCAATCAGCATAGGGAAAGAAAACCTTCGGTGACTGGTGGCAATTGGAATGTGGAATTCAAGGATGCAACATCTGCTGCACAGGCAGCAGCCGAGTCTGCAGAGATGGCTAGCATTGCTGCTAGAGCTGCTGCTGAACTTGCCAGCCGTGGAAACTATTCTGGAGATAAAGGCACTGGAGCATATGATTCAGCTGCATACAGTAGCGAAAGCACACCGAGGAAGCAACCAGCTGAACATATTGTGAAGGATGAGAAGAAGAGTTTTCATGACCAGAGTTCAGGTGTTAATGATCCAAGGTTGATGCCAAGTAACTCAAGAAATTCTTTTGGAGGAACAGAAAGAACCCATGATGATAGTCAGAATCTATCAACAGCTAAGGCCCCATATCAACAGTTCCACTCCTACAGTCCAGACAGCCATCGATATGTTTATGAAATGCCAACTGAACCACCTCGTGCTCAGTCACCTGACCCACATTTTGATGATTTATATGAGAGAGAAAGTGACATGGCAAGATCCAAAGTTCATCCATTTGATTTTCCTGGAGAAAACTTGCAAGATACTGGACCTGTTGGGCGCAATTTCAAGGATGTGGAGATCAGGACACCTAGCTATGATCAAGAGAGCACAGATGACTACTATGGTAATTTTAATTCTTCACATGATACATTTGCCCATGGCAGCAGCAACACTGCTTGGGATAAGGAGAGTGACAAAGCTCAAGACAACTCTTCACCCGTTGTTTTTGATCAATATGATTCTGATATTGAAGAAGAGAATTTGTTGGACACATTCTCCTCAAAGCATACTGAACAACTACCTGGTCCCAGAGATCATATGGGATTCTCAACTGCAGCTTGGAGTGAACAGCATAGAAGTGAATCCCCATCCAACCAAAGAACATCGGCCCTATTTTCCAGAACAGAAACACAGCTATCTGATAATTTAGGAACAAACACAAGTGATATTCCTTCACCTCATTCTTATCATAACTTGCATCCTGCTTTTGATTCAGATGGTGATAACTCTGATGAAGAAATAGCCACAACCACACATCTAGTGTCTTTAAATTCCCATTCAGGAGGATCTGCTTCGTCGGGCCTGAACAAAGGTGGTGGACCTGATGGTTCACCCATTTCTGATTATTCAGGAACACCGGAAGTGAGGAACTTGAACCGTGTGCAAAGCAAAGATTCTGATCTTTCGGAAGAAGAGATAGATTTAGATAAATTTAAAGGTTCGTCCTCGGCCAGAGCAAATGAGAAGCAGTCGTTGCCTTTTGCCATGCATGCTTCAGCAACTTCTGATGATAAGGAAGGTGACGTCGGCCTTAACTTTGGTAGGTTAACACCTGGACTAAGAAACAAACCCAGGCAACCCCCACCATACACCAAAGTTTCCAGGGAGAGCATTCAGCCTAGGCAGTCCTTGCCTAAGGTTTCTGCCAGCACTGAAGAGTCAGTTGATTCTGAAGAGAATACTGCATTCAAACAGAATAGAAGTAGCCCCAAAAGCTCGTTTTCAGCCAGGACTTCTTCAGGTGAAAACTACGACAGTGAACTTTATGAAAGGAATCAAAGTGTTGGAACACACTGGGAAGCAAGATCAAACGTAGCAAGAAATTCCTCTGGTTTAGATGATGCTGAGAAGTTCTCTGAGCTACGTAGTAATACAAGTCTCCCAAAAGCTAAGAGTTCTGAACGTGCAAATTCGAGTGAAGTGCTTTATGAAAAGCCAGGTATTGGAGTACGCCAAGGAGTGAGATCAACAATGGCTAGGAATTATTTCGATTCAGATGACAGTGAAGAAGAACTAGAGCAACAACAGACTCCTCAGTCGAAGCGGTCTGGAGTGCTGATACAATCACGCAGGACACGAGAGGTAACATCAGACACACACAGAGATGGTCGTATCCAAACTGGAGCTCAATATGTTGATGAAACTGAGAGCGTGCCAAGTAAGACACAGGTCCGTCAAGGATTCAACAGCTCAAGTACTGAACAAAGGACTGAGAGAAGGGATGCAAGTGTGTATCCCAGGGTTGCAGTACAGCGGTCTTTGCCTAAAGCTGAGCAGATTGAATCTCCAATGGCTAGAGGGAAGCCACAAGAAGCTGAAGTGGGAAGAAATTTTGTTCGTGGAAACGAGGGGGACACAGAAACCTCAGCCGGAACTCCAAAAGAGAGCACCCCAAAAACACCCCCTGCACATGTTCATCCCAAGCTTCCAACAGACTATGATTCTTTTGCCGCACATTTTAGGTCTCTTCGAACAAACTGGCCTTAGGTTTACATGACGTATATAGATATTGGAGTTTCAGTTGAATTAATTCATACACACGATAGACCATGATACGATTTATAGAGGTTGAGTTGAGATCTGTACAGTATAGCAACACAGAATGTTTTCTGGATATCATCGCCCTGTGCTTGTTTGAGCCTTCAATTCTTTTGTTCTCTTGTGCCCTCATATATTCAATAGAATTATATTGTAAAGACTTAAGTTTCCTGTTTGTGATTGTTAATAAGCACGGCACGTTGCCATATGTATAGAACTTACGGGGTTCTTTCATTTCATACCGTTGTAACTGGATCTGGTAAACTCATGCTATGCATGAATTTTGTAAGAGATTGTTCTATGCTTTCTGCAGCCTCGTCTGTAGTGTATTAATGTGGAAGGAGGTGGCACAAATTAAGGGCTATATTTTTGATAAATTTTCCTTAGGAATTGGGACTAAAGTGTAGCTTAAAAATTCAGATGTCCTGATATTGACCTTGTGAACTCAATTCCAGTGATGAGTAATGGTGATCGTTAAGCAGTTTGGTTACATGGATGATTGGTTAGGTTGGCAATACAAGATGATAGTGAGTAATGGTGATCGTGTGAGTGATGGTGATCGATAAAGGTTGGCAGTGAGAAATGGTGATCGGTAAGCAATTTTGTGACACTGGATGGTTAGGTCTGCAGCACGCCAGCACTAGATGCTCATGCTGCTGAGGCTTTGATAAGGTAGTATCCGGTGTACAAGTAACGTAAATTTGCACACAAAACAATTTAAATAAAAATTAAAACAAATGCCAGTGACGTCGAAATAAGATCGACTAAACAAATTCACAAAAAAAAATCAAAATAAGAACGAGTAACGCAAATTCACAAGAAAGAATCTAAAGCAAAATTAAAAGAAAATTTACGTAGTACGGCATCAGAACAAGAACGAAACAAAAAAAATGAATAGTCCACCAATCTGGAGGTCCACCAAAACGAAAGCAACTCGAACCACTCTCCGGCCTTATAGCAGAGCAGGCACCCGGACCTAGCGTTCATGAGCACCGCTGTACACTCATAAAATGAGCTTCTAAAGCTCGCGCCGCCACATCGTCGCATCGATATCACCTTCCACCAGCACCCGAGCGCCGGAAAGACGCAAAATCAGTGGCGTGTCACTCCCATCTAGTGCAGTGCGTCGCTCAAATCTACGGTGAGAAGAAATCTCCCCTTCTCGCGTCAACTTTCTTACATGAACTGGTCTCTGTTAATTACGAGAAACTAATATAGACTGACTTCTTTAGTCCGCGTAAATCGATCTATTCGAACTTCACATCTCCTATATTTCATCGCGAAGTGTTGGAGGGCCTCCTGGCGACCAGTTCAGGTAGAGGTTTTGCCGTTGCTGTTCAGGTTCGGGGGAACCGGGGCAACCTTAGAGGTGAGTCGTTGGGCTGGAGGGCGGTCAGGTGAGGCGTAGGAGGACGGCGGTTGCGCCAGGAAAGCCTGGGGAGGCTAACGAGGACGGCGTCAGGCCTCCAGTAGGCGGGGGCGAGCATTGGCAGTCGTGTGATGAAAACAATTACTGCCTCTTGCTGCAGATAGTAGGAGGAAGAAAGGACAATGGCGGCGCCAAGAAACGAGGCCTGTTTATTAGCAGCTCCCTTTGAACTCCACTAGTGCTCGATTTGCCCCCACCTGTGCCTTCTTCGCCTCAGTACTATAAATTGTGGGTTTTGTTGATCATTGCATTTGTTACTTGTAGGAATGCTACTTCATACATTTTTCAAGCCACTAGATTGGTCAACTAAATATATAGTTCTAGAAGTTCCTTGTTCTGATCTTTCTTTAGTCTGATAGAAGTTCTATGCTTATCAAACATCGTTAGCCATCACTGTTTAGCTGATGTATCATTTTGTATGCTGGATTCCTGGTTTAGGTAAGCATAAATGGCAACGGTTCCGGATTCCCTGGTCTGGCAGATTGTGAGGAAGAATAACTCCTTCCTGATCAAACAGTTTGGCAACGGCAATGCCAAGGTTCAGTTCAGCAAGGAGCCGAACAATCTCTATAATGTTCACTCCTACAAGCACTCTGGTTAGTGTTTGTTTACCGCCTGTTCATTTGACCTTTTTATGCTTTCGGTGGCACTGATTGGTTACTTTTCAGGCCTTGCCAACAAGAAGACTGTGACAGTGCAGCCGGCCAGTGGCAAGGAGATTGCAGTTGTCCTCTCGACAACCAAAACAAAGAAACAGAACAAGCCTGCCAGCCTCTACCACAAGTCTGTCATGCGCAAGGAGTTCCGCAAGATGGCCAAGGCTGTCAAGACTCAAGAACCAGGTATAGAACGACCCCATCCCATGTTCAATCTTTTATGTAATTTGTGTCATCTGATGTCGTTATAGCTGAAGATGATCTGGTTAGAACTTTGTACCCCTCAAATATAGATGATTTTATTTTATAAATATATGTAGGTATGTTATAAAATTGCTGTAATGAGCCTTAATCTTTAAGGTACATTAACCTGTCTGCACTTAGCTTCTGAATGCGAATAAAGTTTTTTTATTATAATATAGTCTTCTTGACATTCTTGTCATAGCGTTAACTTATTTGTTCTTGGTTCACATATGTAGCTGTTTTTAACGATATTGTCTTGTTACCATTTTTTACAAAAAGCGCCAGTTTATAAAAAAAAAAAAAAAACTGTGGCTGGTTAGTAGCATGTGATAAAATGCCTATATATATGTTGGTTCATGGGCCAGCTGACTTGCTGTGTGCTTGCCCTTGTGATTCCCAGTTACAGTTGCTGTGATGAACCTTAACATATAAGAAGATTCATCATTCAATAAAAGGTTTGATCTTCAATGTGATGTACCCTGAAGTTGAAAGCATTTGTTTGCACCCTTAAGTTGAAGTTCTGTGAAAAATGTTGCTGCTTGCTTTTTAGCACTTGTAACCATTTTCAAACGAGGCATGCGTCTACCTGAAATATCTACCTGAAATATGGTTCTTATTTGAGCAAATTGGCATCATCAGTTTAACTGTTGTTGTTTTACTTGTTTGTACAGGTCGGTGACAACTACTACAGGCCTGATCTTACCAAGCCAGCTCTTGCAAGGCTGAGCGCAGTGTACCGCAGCCTCCAGGTTGCCAAGTCTGGTGTCAAGAAGAAGAACAGGCAGGCAAACTAAGACAACAATGGTTTAATGACTCGTTTTTTGTTATCGAAAAAACATTGTGGATGGGTGTACAGCTTTCAAGATTTGGAGTATGAGGAAATGTGCTTATCTAAAACTGCTGCAAATTTCCATAGTTGACTCCACCTTTGTACAACTGAACCGATGGCATTATTAAGCCTATGAAAATATTTTATTAGTACGCATGGCCTTTGGTTATTTGTGCTGCTCCCCTCCGAGGTTCTCTAGGAAACATTCTTGTTTACATTCTCTTGTGCCTGTTCTGCCTTGTAATTGGTCTAAAAAAGAAATCAAAGCAACAAGTTGTACAAGTATGCTTAATCATGCGACTCGGAAAATTCGAGGTCTACTCCTTGGATTTGTTCCTTAATTATACAAGTACTGCTTAATCATGTGATTTAGTGACAGGTTTCGCACACCTCTCCCTTAAATTGAATTAGGAGCTGAAGATGTTATTGTTTTGTTACATCGTCAGTTCCACGCACAGTAGGAAGGAGTTGTTTTTACTTCGTCTTAGCTGATGATGTTTTTTTTTCCCCCTGCACACCATATCGAGCGGGCCATGCCAAACAGGTTAGCAAGGCTCAGTTGTCCTGCTAGAGATTGGTCGATCAAGATAGTAATAAAATAATGTTAAACTAGTTGACTATTTATTATATCACGTGAACAGGAGCAGCCTTGCGTGCACAGGAATACGCGAAATCTTTATCAGCTGCTGAAAAATCGATGGCTTGGAAGCTAGGCCTTGCAGCATCTTGGAAGGAACCAAAACCATGGACCGAAACTCACTCTTACCAGACGTGCGGGACACCAACATCTCGCTGGGCTGGTACAAAACCGAACTCCGTCTCACGATGCACCGAGAAACCGGTGGTACCACACATGCCGGTCGGCGAGAAGACGGCCGAGGACGGCGGCGGCGGCAGCCAGCCGAAGCCACCGCCCCGTGGTAGCGCCCGCTTCGAGCGCCTCCTTTCCGGGTTGGGCGCTGGTCCGCTCGTGGACGTCGAGCCCGACAAGGTCAAGGACGAGATCCGGCGATGGGCCAAGAAGGTGGCGGCGCTGGTGCGCCAGCTCAGCTTGGGCGCCTGGCCGGAGAAGAGCGACGGCTCGTCGGAGCACCACGGCGCAGGCGGTGATGGATCCGCGGATTGAGCACCTAGAGTTTAGGCTGCAGATAACTTTCGCAGGCACATACTCCGCTGATATGGTGGCAGCGCAGGGCAAAAGCAAGAGCAAAATTCATTTATCTCCTTCATTCGTTCGTTCGTTAGTTTCAAAGGCTGGTACTGTATGTCGAATGTTCTGCCAAAAGCCATAAAATTTAGCAAAGGTCATGGATGTAATGATTGTAATAATAAAGACCAACGCATATTCTACAGTTACATGTCTGAGTTTCCCGTTCAACTCAACAGATAATTAAAATGAAAGAGAAAAAAAAAAACTCAGGTCTTCCGCTTGGGAGCATTATCCTCTACCAATTTACTAGTAAGACAGGTGGCGATTAGTTAATATCCACACTTAACAGTTAGATGAATCAAGATATTACACCCCTACATTTGTACAACTTTGTACTATACAAAGCCGCTCTACCTAAACTACAAAACCAGCGAACTTCTAAACTGTACATGATGTTTCTCAATCCAGTTTTCCGTCCAATTTTGAAATGCTCCTCAAAAGTTGTTTGGAGCAGACGTTTTGTGCCTGAGCTACATATCGCACTCGATTTGCTTTCACCCACGCAGGCTCCTAATTGGCAGGAAGAAAACCAAGAAACCGCACAAGGTCGCTTCAGTTATAAAGAAATTAGTGCAACTGAACAGAAGCAGAAAATACAGAAAATCACCTCAGGCACGAAATGTGAGAAACCAAACTTGATTAAGAGGAGAGCGTGCTCCATTATGAGGATTGCTGCTAGTCCTGGCTCAATCCTCCACTTCCCCTCCTCGTCGTACAGACAAACGAGAAGCAAGCAGTTGGTGCATATTGCCATCACAACCAAGAACTGAAAACAGTCTTTCAGAATGAATCAGGGCATGCATATTCCCACAACTCACAAGTAGCCAAATTAAAAAGTTCAGATAGTAAACCTGGAATATGTTCAACCATGCTCCAATTGTAGCTGCAGCACGGGGAACAGGTCTTTTCAACATGACTAACAACTTCAATGCATCTGCTCTGATTTCAGTAACATTGTTCTGTAGTCAAAGTAGTTCACAACAACATTACAGAGTTACATCAAAGCAATAAACACAAGACAAGCTAAACACCATAGTGTATTAGTGATTTAGTGATAGCGATACATACCAGAGCTGCAAAGCAGAAAATCAATGGAAATGCACAGGCAAACATCATGATCATTCCAAACTGAAGAGTCAGCTCCAGAAAGTCTGTAATGGATTCAATAATATAAGCACAAACACCATCATTTTCTTTCAAACTGCAAATGCTATGACTGAAATGCAGCACAGGTGGTATATATGAACCGCATCCAAAGTGACTATTAAAAGAACCGAAAAGGACATTTTACCATCAAATAAACCATCTTCAAGTTCTGCTCCAATGCTTGCAGTATAAGAGGGTTTTAAATACTCTTTCTCAACTCTTGTTGATAACCGGACTGACCTACCCATTGGTGATTCTTTCTCATGTTTTTTCTTGCTACAAGATGGGAGAGAATTCTTGTATTACTCTATTGGTCTGGGAATAAGAAGTATAAGGAAAAGGGTTCATGTGAAACTTACTGAACAGCTATGTACTTTTTGTAACTGTACTTAAGGTAAGGAATGGAATTCTCAATCAGATTTTCCAATATCTGAAAAACAAGAGAAAAAACATCATTAATAGGGCACTATGGTACAAACATATTCGACAGTAAATCAATTATGTTGCAGACATGCCTGGGACACAATCAGACGCTGGATGAGGACTTGCCGGAGGGCTAGTATATCACGATACAAAGAAGCATGGTAAAATAACCCAATATATGACTGCATAAAGTAAAGGCCAAAGACCTGCATTTGAAGAAAAGGAAATAAGGTAAGAAGCCAGAAATAAAGAACAAATCATCTTTCACTTCATGGTATTTACCTTATAAACTAAACTAGCGGAACTCGATTCTTCTCCTTGGTTGTTTTCGTACTTTATCAAATTGACAGACACCTTGCCACCAATCCTGGTGTAATATTGAATTGCAACAAGATATACTGCAGTCAACATATACCTGTATGATATAAAATTGATCAGAATAATACAGTGCAGATTTTAATGACAACCAGAAATGGAAAAACGAGGGGAACTGATAAGTACTAGGGTAGAAAAGCTAGCTAGCAAATCAGTTGTACAGTTTTTAAGTAACCATATCAAATTTGATTATATGAAATACTCACCTCATAGCCTCAGTTTCTGTTTTCTCATATAGATGAGCATATGCCAACTCAAATGGCAGCTGAAGACAAATGATAGCAAGCACAATGATAGCATTGTTCCTTATTCTAAGGAGGACACCAAACCATTCGTTCCTTTGTAACTTACTTTTCTCAGCAGACACATCACAAAACTTCTTTTCCTCAACAGTAAGAGAATCACTCAAGAAGCTGAGTTCGTTGCCCAAATTTTTGTATTCAGATAGTGAACAATTAATACCCCATCTGTTGGAGGGCATCATAGAGGTAAGGAAACCGTCGTGAGGAAACTAGCCTGATATTTCCAGATCAATATGAGTTATTTGCAGATTAATATGAATCGTGAATAACCTTGCAAGAAGTGCTGAATTCTTCCGTTTCCAAAATTGCAGAAAGAAGACAGCCCAAGAAATAACAAAGATAAAGAAAGAAGGAAGAACCAACCATTGCAATGACCTGAATTCAAGGTAAAGAGGGGAAATGTAGAAGTAAGAACATATAGAAAAAAATATCAATTTGCTACTAAATTTTCCAACAGAAGCATTGCACGTGAAATGCATACCCAAAATCCATTAGTTGAGTTGTCAGTCCAAAAACAGCTGGGAAGAAAAGCCATCGCGTATACATTCCTAGGAAGGCAAAGTATGTTGCAATCTGCAATTCAAAGTGGAGGTTTAATCAAGTAGAAGGTAGAAAGATTATTACATTGCTTTAGACAGAATGGAACATAAATTAAATATAGTCCGTACAAGCTGCACTGGACACAGTTCTACCTTTGTTCCAAAGTAGGAGTAAATCTCATCGATAGGTTGCCATGTGAAGTCAAGCCAATTAAGCGCCCAATTTCTCAGGAGTTGCTTCCTTTTAATTTCATCTGCAACGAAAGTTTTAGCTGGCATACAATAGTAGTTTGACAAATATGAACATAAAAAGAATTAAGATTAGTGTACCATGCAAAGGGAATATTAGCTTTACAACTCCTTCAGCTTCCAGCATTGTCAATAAGGCCTCATTTTGCTTCCAATGGAACTCCTTATCATCAAATTTAAGAGCTACTTCAGAATCTGTCTTATTCACCTGCAATTCATCAGTTCCAACTTTCTATAACATTATCCATATCCAAACACTCCTAGAAATGAGCCAAACACTTGTCGAATTAGTCTATGCTTCAGGTCGTACACATAATATCAAGCAAAGAAACAATGAATATGAGTTCATTGATATGACAAAATATGGCTTAGCACGGATACATAGTACACATGCCATTGGTAGTCTCAAAATGCAGACCACAGAAGCAAACATTAAAAATGCATCCATAGCTACATCGTAGAACCATAGGTCATAAATCAGTAGGCATAGGCACAATGTATTTCAATCGCATAAATAGCTATGTGTGACGACAGTCGTGCACTTACAATGCCATATATCAAGTAGCGGAAGCAGCAATAGCGTTCTCTCCAGCTGAACAGGGAACCATCTGGCTGCCTAACGAATGCCGCGACCTGGTCCCATTCAAACTGAAGCTCCATTCCTGAGACCGAAATTAACATCAACATGAAACGCACCATCGCGCACGGCCAATCACATTTCAAAATCCATATGCTTCTTAGATATATAGTAGCCCAATTACCGATGTAGGTTAGCTTCTTCATCTGCATCTCAGCAGCAGCTCTCCCCAGGGTCCCCATTGGTGCAGCCAGCTATATTCAAACAGCAGGTCCTCAAGCATTAGAATAGAACTGGGAAAATAGCAAGCAACATGCGTTGCATGATTCCCGAGCGAGGCAGATACTAGAGAGCTCGCGCTATTCTGTAATCTGTATCGCCACCGCTGAAACTGAGTGCGTAGCCACAAACAGAATTAAATTAAAAAGAAATTAAGGGGGAAAAGAGCAGCGGCACCAGGTCACAGACCTTGATGAACTCAGCGGGGACGCCGCGGACGCGCTCGACGAGCAGGCCGGCGTCCTCTAGCTCTCGCACGAGCCGCGCCACGCAGTCGTCGGTGGCCCCCGCCGCGGCGGCGCGGGAGAGCTTGGGCACCACGATGCCCACCTCGAACCCCGTGGCCTCCTCCACAGGGCCCTCCCCCTCCCCTTGCACCCCCATCCCTAACTCGGGGCGCCCCGGATCAGATTCGGGCGCGGGGGAGGTGGGCGGCGACGGCGACGGCGACGGCGGCGGATGCGAGGAGGCGGATCCGCATGGGCGGAAAGGGAAGGGGGAATGCGAGGAGGAGGAGGATGCGGTGCGGGAGAGTAAACAAAAGGAAAGCGGAGCGTGTGCGTGCTTTGGGAATGGCGGAAACGGAGGCGGAGGAGAGAGAGCGGGGAGTAACGGATTAGGAGGAGCCGATGTCCGCGCTTCGTTCGATTTGATTTTAAAGGATTAATTAATCGGCTGATTAGTTGGCGTCGTAACTGCCTTGCGGGCGTAATTAAGCGGCGAATAGGGGGTGGATGGGATGGAACTCGAAACGCCGTGGGGAAAAAAATATTCGCAGAAATCGTGCGTGCCATTCTGTAGAGCAGGAGTTTTCTTTTCAATCAACTTTTTTTTTAGAAAAAAAAATTTGTAGAGGAGGCGGAGGGGACGATGCGTGTGATATGAAAGCCGTGGGGGACCATGCGGCACAGGGAGTATCAGTATACGGAATGATATGAAGGCCAATGAAGCCTGGGCAGCTGTGCGAGTGAGGGCGAAGGCGCAGCCGAGGATGTGAGTTTTCGCAAGGGGGCAGGGGCGGGGGGCCGGGGGGCGGTCGGTGGTTTTCGTCGGCACGGGAACGCACTGAGGCTGCCGTGCGGCTGGCGGTGGGGCGCACTGGGCCCTTTCGGTTCGGTTCGGCCTGTCCGGTTGCGTGGCGTCCGTTTCATTTGGCGGCAGCGAGGGTCGAGGCGCGCTGGTCTTGCTCTCCGCGATCTTCTCCTCGTCGTTATCAGGCTGCTTGCCTTTGTCCCTTGTCAAGAGGCAACGACCCCACCAAGGTTCTTTGACGTGAGCCGTCTCTATTTCGCTTCTCTTTTACGTGCCTGGCAGTCTGGCACCAGCGTGTGGTTCCCTGTGCAGTGCGGCAAAATTAATTTCGTTCTATCTTTCACTTCACTGGGATGCACCTCAGCAACGTGACTCGTTAAGACGCCCTTTTCAATAGGCTGTGATCAATCACCGTAAGGAAAAAGAGACCCGCTCCCTCTTCGGCTCGATTGAGGAACGAACACTTTCAGTTTCAGTGGTCTGGTTCGATCGTAGTCATTTGTAGCACCACTCGAACGGCCTCCTGTTCTGATGATGGCGCGCCGGCGCGGCATCGCTGTAGACGAAGGACCGGTACGCCATACGGCCGCGCTCCTGGACAACGTCGCAGAGCGTCTCGGGTCGCAGCGCCGCGACGTGGAGGCCCATCGCGTCGACGTGCCAGCCGCTCCGGCCCGTGAACCCGACCACCACGCCCCCCACCCTCTATCGGGTACGAGAAGGGCACGGCCCCGTCCGCGTTTCCGCCTCCCCCCGCCGTGCGCCGCGCGGGGAGCCGCTGATGCCCCTCAGGAACTCGTACGGGAAGTCCACGTCGATCTGCTCGCCAATGCAAAAGGTTACGGCTGTGTTCGGTGAAGCTGAAGTGCTGTAGATAAGCGCTGAAGTGCTGTAGAAGTGCTGAAATCTTGTGAGAGAAAAATACTGCTGAAGTGCTGAAAAATAAACGCTTATACCCTCAACCGAACGCAGCCTACCTAGGTATGTAGTCTAGAGATCGCTCGTACGGTTCCCCTACCTTCACGGATCGAGTGGCTGCGGTCCGTCCTGCCGCCGTGCTTCTCGCCGAGGACTATCGACTCCAGGGAGTGGCCGTACGTGAGGGTGATGCTCCGGACGCCCCGGTGCGCGCCGTCTTCCGTCCCACGGGCTCCCGCCGCGGCCTCCCACAGGCTCCACCTTGATGGCCTTGCCTCGACGGAACCATCGTCGGCGACGTCCTACTCCTACGGTGGTGGTGAGTATCCGGTTGCTGAGGGAACGGAAACCAAGTGCTGAAGTGATATATCTAAACATGCACACCAAGGGAAGCGAAAAAAAATATAGTTCATGCTGAATGAATTAAGGACAGATGCACATTACAATGATTGATATCTTGTCACCAGAAACTGGAGGACGCGAAGGAAAGATTCATTAGAGTTGAGTCAACGTAGTGCACTTCTACCAGCACTACTTTATATGCTGCTCCGTGTCCATAAGACCGGAGCTCAAATGCAGATTAAGACCCCCATTTGGTATAGCAGGGCGGAGCTTCCTTATGGCCAACCTGGGCCATGGGCCACCCCCCTCCCCGCTCATTGGTCATATCCATTAGTAGATCTTAATTGGGAACGTATCCTGTGCAAACCACAACCTTCGTGAAAACCTGTGCAAACCATGGCAAAAAAGTCGTCTAAATTCAAAAAAAACACACATCTAGATGATATGATGATACACAATCTTGTAAAATATCTTGTCCAAACTCGATTTCGTTTGTGAGATATAAAAATAACAAATTTCTAAGTTTGGACAAGATATTTTACAAAGTTATGTGTCATCATATCATCTACATGTGTGATTTTTTTGGTGAATTTAGATGATTTTTTTGTCATGGTTTGCACAGGTTTTCACGAAGTTAATTCATTGCTTTTTGGTGTTTGGCCCCTGCTGATTAGGCTCCAAGCTCCGCCACTGGCTGAGTTTTATCATTGAAGTTTGTCTCTCTTTTTTCTTGGAAAACAGCCTTATCAATGGCTTTTCACGATGAAGCTGTGTTTTTTGGGAAAAACTATTTAGCAAAAATAGCTTCAGGCATGGTTGATAGAGCTATGGAAAGTTACTTTTTGCAACTTCACTCTTATTTCTTTGGGAGAGCATAAAAAAATTAATTTATCCATGAAGTTAATTTTTTTGAAAAAGAGTGGTGACAAAAATAAAACTCACAACTAGATTGGGAGCCCGTGCTTCCTACGGGGCTTTTTTTCTTTTGAACCCGTCAAAGAGAACCCGGGTGAAAACACTGTTCCATAACGGGCGAATACTGTTTCATAACGGGTTGATATTGTTTCTTAACGGGTTGATACTGTTCTTTAATGGGTCGGGGCTATTCCTTAACGGGTCGGTACTGTTCCTTATCGTGCGGGAACTGTTTGTCGGACCAGGTACTGTAGCATCGGCCCGTTACTGTAGCTGCTGTAGGTGTAGATAGGACTCACCAGGATTATATGTACAGATAGATAGATAACTTATGAAGTTGGTAGTAAAACTGGGTCAAACTGAATTATCTCTAAGTAGCGAGGGAATTAGATGCCCCGAAGGCCCGAAGTATCTGGTCCACAGGTCCAGCATAAATGATGCCCAGTGTACATGCTTATCACACGAAACGACCTGAAACTCATGTCTCTTGGTAATGCAGATGAAGAGAAAATTATGGTGGAACGTGTTACTCAACGTCCATCCCAAATTATAAATCATTCCAAGAATCTTAAAGAGTCAAAACATCTCAACTTTAACCAAATTTATATAATAAAATAATAATATTTATAATATCAACTAAATATTATTAGATTCTTCGTCAAATATATTTTCACAGTACACTTATTTGATGTCATATATCTTTATATTTTTTCTATAATTTTAATCAAACTTGAGATGCTTTGACCCCAAGATTCTTGGATTGAGTTGCAATTTAGAATTACGGGAAGTACATGACAAACGAACGGCCAGCCTGGAACCCGTGAGATACCGTCATGCTGTCTACGATTGAGCGAATGGCTGCGGTGTGCGTGTGTGTGCGCGCGTGTGTGTGGTGTGAGTTTAATATGTAAGTTCAGATACTATAACTTGCAATAAAGTTTGAGACTAAAAAAAAAGAGCGAATGGCTGCGGACCTGTAGCATATTGGGAGCATTTGTTGGGTTGCTCCAACGGTTTATAAAACCTCACTCCTAAATATATAATAATTTTGTATCAGGAATCCTGAATTATGTTCAACGATTTCTAAAACCTCACTCCTAAAACATACAATAAAAATTTGTATCAGGAATCCTGAGTTATGTCTAAATCACCCAACATGTTTTATACTACGGATTGGCTAAGATTGGAAGTGAGTTTTGAAAATTCATGGAGATGCTCTTACTCTTTAGTCACGGATTGGCTCATCCTTAGTGCCAACTTGGCCCATTATTTTGCTGCACCACAGGCTGTAATCACGCCAACCGTGGCTTAAGTAAATATGTTTTCCAGTGACAGTTATGTTATGTGTGAGCTGATCTGTCAGACTGACACATCTTACTACCGAATATGCACCAGCTTCTAGTTGAAGGACTGATTAACCGACGGTCTAACTGCTCCATGATTAGTCGCACCCGATGATCACCATCCCATTATATTTGCGCTGTCAAGAGGCTGATTCTACACTTTGCCAGGACAGCAATCTTCTTCGCTGGACGCTGGCCCCCTGTGCTGCAATGGACTAGTAAGATTCTTTCTTATATATATGGAGTGGTTAAGTCACTGATTAGTTGTGCTTGATTAGATACACACCTTATGGCGCAGAAGGTTCCTAATCTTTGTTTGGCTGTTCCTAGGTCAGTCTTGCGTCTTGGTCTTACCGTGTAGCCCGTACGTAGCCCTACAGATGAAACCAACGCGCGAGGAAAAGGAAATGGAGACTGATTTAGAAGGCAAATTCCATTGTCCCCGTCAAGGATCGCTTGGTGTTAATTTGGCTTCCAGTTCAGCTCAAAATCATCTAGCTCCCCATCGGTGGCATCGCCAGCCGAGTGTTTTCTGAAAGGCAAGCTGGCATTCGGCCAAGACGGCGATATATTACAGCCACAAACCATGACAGCAACGCCGCGCCTCAACGATCTGTCGTCTTCGTCCGCGGCTATGGGGATGGTATGATCATGACAAGGAGAACAAGGACGCCCGCCGTGAGATGCGAGGTGCACTCATTGAGGAACGCTTTGGA
Organism: Eremochloa ophiuroides; assembly: GCA_038502445.1. Classification (NCBI taxonomy): domain Eukaryota; kingdom Viridiplantae; phylum Streptophyta; class Magnoliopsida; order Poales; family Poaceae; genus Eremochloa; species Eremochloa ophiuroides. The sequence goes on from JAHLJS010000006.1 coordinate 63,730,967, forward strand.
GAGAGCCCGAGGCCGCATCGCATGTGGCGCGCGCGGTCCACTCGGCCGCTTTACCGCTGTCTCCCCTGATTTCTCAAATCAAAAGTTCAGATCCTCTGAACCAACCATTGCGAAAACGGGAGACCAAGAAACAAATTACCGTTGAGGTTTTCTTACATGTACTTCAGTACGTACTCTAGTTCTAGTTCGCCGATCCTCCATCTGACGTTCTGTATTGCTGTACTGTGGCGCTATCAAATGCATTAGCAGAGTACTGTAGATAGAAATTAAACTAGTCACATAAACAACACTAAACATTCAGCTATAGGCCCCTCTCGCAGGGGCCGGCCTACCCAGCCATCCGTTGATCGTGAGCTGTCTCTCGGAGGAGGCAGGAATGCCAGCCAGCCAGACCGTGAACGTGGTGGCTCCCTCCAGTTCCAGCCTTTGGAGTTCGTCAGCTATAAATAGCAGGGGCCGTTCATCTCTCCAACACACCCAGAGCATCTTTCTCTCGGCGTCTTGCTTTCTACCGTGCACGGTACAAGCCTACAAACTTTACCGTGACGAAATGGCATCCAGGGCCTTCCGCGCCGTCGTCGTCGCCGCGCTCGCCGCGTCCGCCCTCGCCGGGGTCGCGATGGCCGCCGACGAGCCCGCGCCGAGCCCCACGTCCGGTGCCGCCGCCGTCTCGTCCTCGGTCGTCGCCGCCGTCCTCTGCCCCGCCGTGGCTCTCCTCTTCGGCAGCCTGCGCCACTGAGTTCCGGCAGGACATGGCGAGATGTCGCATGGTCACTTGTTACCTCCCCGATCCATTCCTGCCTTGTATGTTGACTGGCTTTTCTTGTGCATCCCATGTATGGTAGTATGATGTATCTTTACAGATTCAGATATCCTATTTCAGCAGTTGCTCAGCTACAGTAGTTATTTGATTTGTTATACCCCTCTGTGGAATTAAGTGCGTGCGGTTTCTTTCGCTAGTTTCATTAATCAGAGCCACGCCCTTCCCGGTGATTTGTTTTCCCTGAAGTTGCTGTGTAATGTTTCTTCTCTGATAGTACAAAAGAAGGTCTGATTATTAAAGCCAATGGAACATTTCCATTGTTTTTAGTAGCCAAACAAAAACAGCCGGAGGATGTGAATCATTGGAGAGAGTGGAGAACCTTTCATTTCCCTAACTATTCGTGGAACAGAGCTCGGACAGGAGCGTCTGTACTGTTACACCTGTACAGGGATCATCTCAGCTCCCCCAGCCCAAGAATCACACCGTGAGATTGGCCAGCTTTACGCCCCGCGCATTGGACAGCATGATCAGTCGCACTGCATTCTTACAGTTCCCCCCTGAACCACAAATCGATCGGATCCCGACGTGACAGCTCGACGATCGCAGGCACGAGCTGTCCTCAGCTTCGTTGGGCACGTAGTACGCGCCATGAGCCCATGAGCGCGAAGCCGGCGCCGGCGCCGGCGCCACCGTGGCCGCTCGCGAAAGGCTGCAGTAGATCTAAAGCTCGTCGCGGGGCCCGTCGGCTGCCGCGCGGTTCCGCAGGTAGCCGATGGCGAGGTTGGCGTGCATCGCGGCGCCGTACGGGAGCGCGCCGTCGTCGACGAAAAAGTGCGGCGAGTGCGCGGCGTGCACGGCCCCGATGGCCTCGTTCCCGATCCCGACGAAGTAGAAGTGGGAGGTGGGGACGGCCTCGGAGAAGGACGCGAAGTCCTCGCTCCCCATGGACGGCGCCATGGCGGCGCGGACGGCGCCCGCGCCGACCGTGTCGGCGGCGACGGCCTCGAAGTGCGCGTGCAGCGAGGGCTTGTTCACCGTCGGGGGGAGCAGCGGGCTCCCGCCGGCGCCGAAGTCCACGGACGCCGCGCACCGGTGCACCGCGGACTGCGCCACCACCACCTCCTCGATCCGCCGCTTCAGCCGCGCGAAGCCCTCGCCGGAGAAGCACCGGAACGTGCCGCCGATGGTCACGGAGCCCGGGATCACGTTGAACGCGCCGCCGCCGCGGAACCTCGTCACCGTCACCACCTGGGAGTCCAGCGGGTCCGCCTCGCGCGACACGAGGCTCTGCAGGCTGAGGACCACGCTGGAGGCCGCCACGACGGGGTCCACGGTGCTGTGGGGGCTGGCGGCGTGCCCGCCCACCCCGGTGATCACCGCCTCGAAGAACCCGCACCCGGCCAGCAGCGGGCCGGCCCGGGAGCCCACCACGCCGGTGGGGAGCATCGCGGTGACGTGGAACCCGAATATGGCCTCCACGTTCTCCACGGCGCCCGCCTCCACCATCTTCTTGGCGCCAATTCCGACCTCCTCGCCCGGCTGGAAAAGGAGGACTACTGTGCCCTGTGAATGAGATGAGAGAAAAAAACAACAAAATCAAACCTTTGGCCATCTCAACATTAGTCCGGAGCCCGGACTAAAGAGTCATCACGGCGGGGTTAGTTAGAAGCAAAACATTTCTGTCTAAAGACATATGTCCTATACAGGTGGAATGGTAAGCCATGTCCAAGGCAGTGTAGTGGTGGGAAACATTATTTTTTTCTAACCAGGGTTATTTTTTTTAATCTTATGAGACATTTAGTCCCGGCTAGACTAAAGAGAGTTTAAGGTGGTTGGGAAGCAGGAATAAAGGTCATTTCTCTACTTCGAAGTCATTTAGTCAATTAGAATTTAACTATAAACAACTTAATAATTATTCAATGGTATATTATGCCATTTATATTGAGTAAAGGAACATGATAGAGATATACATAAAGTAAAGAATAAGTATTTACCTCGATCAAAATTAGAGGCACTAAAAAAAATATTGCACTAAGCGCTAAAAAATGTTTTGCACTACAAAACTATAAACGGTGCTATTACAGGCTATTTAGGAACACAATTGTACATAAAAATAGTTCACTGAACTAAAGAAATAGACTAAACCATCCCTAAACTTTCAAAGTAGATCACTCAACATATGAATGCATGGGTTCAATGCAAAAATCACAAACGTGTCCGATATATCTAACGTGAACACCCACTCACATGGTGGCTAAACATTACGTTCATATACTGACTCATAATCATGTGAAAATTCATATTAAGCTATTATCTAGTACGTACGATTTACACACGTGTGCTCCGTTTGGCAGCAGTCCTTCGCATGTGCTCCGTTTTGGAAGCCAGTTTTTAGCGCTCTGACTCCGATCTCCAAAACGGTGGCTGCACATATTGGGATGCAGAAGTGCTCCACGCATGCTCCTTCTTTGGTGTGGCTTTGCCTGCTCCGATGTTGCAGCGGCACAACATACAACGGGAGCTCAAGTTTTTGATCGAGCATAGCCATGAGTTTTAGGCTCTGTTCACTGGAAGTGAGAATAAGTACTGATTTTAACTGATCCTGATTTGTTATGAGAGAAAACACTGATAAACGAGCAAAGCCTTAATTGGTTTTAGATAAATAAGTTTTTATATTGGTTGATACCAAAACAATTATACTACCGAGTTTAATACAACCATTTTAAGGCTATTATCATCCTAACTAAAAACGGTGAAATACTGAAATCGATGAGAATTGGCCCACCAGTTACTAAATTGGACGAATCATTTAGGAAGTTTAGTGATTGATTAGTCCAATTTCAAAGAACGGTGACCTATTTTTTGCACACATACGACAAGTTTGGTGACCTCCAGGCTCCAGCCCAATTTACTAAACCTACTGGTCTTGTTTACCTCACCTGCCAACATCAGGAAATCAAAAAGGCCGTGGCCAACAATCACCGCCACTGCCACTGAGGAGACAAAGCAAATCCAAGCGCTAAATTACCTTCTACTACTGGTTTAAAAAAAACAAAAAGGGGGATAAAAAAGCAACGACACAACAAAGAAAGATGTTGAGGGGACTTGGCCGGTTCATCTGAACCCCGCTTTTAAAGGGAGCTAGCACAGAGATCTCAAGCATCAAGCGGGAAAATGACTTTGCAACAAACCATACCAGCGCTAGCCACTAACTGAAGAAACCTGCATACACAATTGCGCCGAATATGCAAGCGCACAACGTGACAATTAAAAGATCCCCAATCAGGGGACCGAAAATCCAGCGAACTATTACAGGGTGACACGCGCGCAGGCTGCTCGACGTCGACCACAACCAGATGAGGGCCGGGACAGATATATTCTAAGATGCCGTTGGAACGATGCACGAAAGCAAGGCAGTTGTGGGACAGTGACGGGAGGAAGAAGAAGAAGAAGAAGAAGAAGAAGAAGAAGAAGAAGAAGGAGGAGGAGGAGGAGGCGGGCGCGAGGTTCAAGTTGCGACCAACCTGCAGGTCGTGACGGCGCTCATGGAGGATCCTGGCGGCGCCGAGCAGCATTGCGGTGTGCGCGTCGTGGCCGCAGGCGTGCATCTTCCGGGCCTCCTTGCTCTTATGCTCCCATTCCACTTCCTCCTGATCCACAGAAATTGAAAACAGATAGATTGGTTAGTTTGAAGGCCATATGGAAAGCTAGGTTTGATTAGTGATTACTTATATGATATCTGCAACATTTACTTGCTGAGGTTAATTAACACATGTACCGAGGAGCTGGAGTCATCAACTTGCTGAGCTTAATTATAACACATGTGCTGGATATATATACGGCGCGACCTGCTTCCTGTTTGGATAAACTTTTCACCGGTTGTGAGTTGTCCAGTTGTACAATTGTACTTGTCTTCTTCCCCAAAGTGTCTATGGTAGTAGTATATTCAAAGGTTCAAGGTGTTAGCTTGCTTGACTTTGCACTTTACACGACGAAAAACACTTGGACCCGTACGCATGACTTGTGCAAACTGCAAAGTTTGATTTCTATAATAGTATAATAACGCTAGTGCCATTCCTCCCTTTTTCGTCTTCTTTGTTTTGAGATGAAACCATTTGTAGTGGCCTAGCTTCTAGTTGTAAGTTGGTTTGCAGCCGTTCCAATGGCACTAGCACAGCAAGGCGCCTGAATCTGGATTTATCGTCCCAATTTGCTGCGGAAAAGCTAATAATTTGCTGGAATGGGATGAACCGAACCTCGAGTCCTCGACTGTCCATCATCCCCGAACCGAATTTCAAGAGCATCGTGAAACAACGGGAAGCGCGTAGTATAGTATACAGCACGTACCTGCAGCGGAAGCGCGTCCATGTCGGCGCGCAGCGCGACGAACGGCGGGGCCCCGGTGCCGACGGCCGCGACGACGCCCGTGCCGGCGACCGGGTACCTGTACGCGACGCCCATGGCGGCGAGCTCCCTTCGGACCAGCGCGCTCGTCTCGTGCTCCTGGAACGCCAGCTCGGGCCGCTCGTGGATGGCCCGCCTCACGCCGGCCATCCACGCCGCGAACTCCTCGCTCTGCGCCCGCCGCAGCACGCCGCTGCCCGCGCCCGCGGAGGCGTCCGAGGCGGAGGCGCAGGCGCAGGCGCCGAGCCACGCGGCGGCGGCGACGACGACGAGGGCGAGCAGGGGGGCGCGCGGCGGCCTCGGCGCGGGCGCGGCCATCGGGGACGGACGCGGGGTCGACGGCGGGACAAGAGGCGTGGGCACGCGCGCGGCTGGGAGTGCTCTGTGGCGCGGGCGCCTTCCGCGCGCTCCTGGTGGGTTATATACAAGAGAATACAAACGCGTGCGTCTGCGCACGTATGCGCTGCATCTATCTATCTGTATGGCCCTGTTCGTCGGGGCGCCTCCGTTCGACCGTTCCTTCTTGTCTCCGGAGCCGTGGGATCGTCGGCGCACGCACGTGGCCAACGTGCCCTGGGGCCTGGGGGAGCGCCCCGCTGGATTTCAGAGCACGTGCTGCGTGGACGAAAGGAAAGGATTCGGCCGACACGTACGGCCGTGGCGGTGTGAGGCGTGACGACGTCGTCGCCCGTCCCAAGTCGTTGCGCCCTGACGAGGGAACCTTGTCACGGGTCACCAGTCGTGCACCGGCCGCCGCCCGGCACTCGCGAGTTGACGGGTTGAGATTGAATGTTAGCAGCGGCTCGCGTGGAATTATCTGCACCATGGCTGGCTCCATTCATTTTTGCATGTGAATGAATGGCAAATCTAGCATGGCGTGCTTGACGTTTTCCTGTGTACTCCTGAGAACCAGGAACCTGGCACTAAGTCGTAAAGTCGTATCAAGTATAGTAAAGAACCCCTCCTGGTGGTGGTGGGTATATATACACACGTTATGCTTAGTAGTAAAGTCGTAGCCAAGTTGGTATTCGCTGAATGTGTCAAAGCAGCTTGCGAAAAATGTGGCAATGGATTGAATGGAGGCAACCTCATTAATAGATATCACAAGTTATGCATAATACTGTGTATCCCTTGCTTCCTGTTGGCTGTTGTCGTCGTCTTAAATCATCACTTCAACCAGGTCTCTGTACTAAAGGACATAATGCCATGATGAGTTTCATACATGCATCATACACGAAACGGTTAGCCTACAAGAATTTAGCTAGCCATTTATTCATGAAATGTGGGACAGTATGCTACAGCAGAAAGGCTGTTCCTAATAAACATTAAACAGTGCGCCTCGAATTGTTTATAAGACTGTGCAAACATGTTTCACCACGAGTAAACACATCGAGACAGCGTGCACGTTGAAGACAGTAACCGTAGGAGTAGGACGAAATAGACCAGGCCATTATTTCAGCGGCACCCACCAACGTTATTAGCAGCACATCCCGCTGCCTGCTGCTCCAAGTGCAAGGAGCCAAGGAAAAGGAACCAAGCACGAAGCACCCACGGCTCCACGATACGCATTCATCTCGCTGCCTGCTGCGCTCTGCCCGGCCGGGCTGCAGCAAGGCGCAGGACGCCCCATTCCGCCTTCGTTTTCCACGTGAGCATGCGCGCGTGCAAACAGAAACAGCACACCAAGCCAGGAGGCCACAGGCCATTGACGGAGTGAAGAATACATATACATTACTCAAGCAGCAACCATGGAGGACGACGACAATCCTAATCAAGGATCTAACGATGGGCTTAGATCGAAGCCGTCGACATGATAATAGAGTCGTGGATTGAGAACAGAACGACGGCCACATAGCGGGTGATAGGAGGATGCGCGGCGATGCATATTCAAGCCCGAACAACAAGGGCGATGCCGGTGGTAGAGGACTAGAGGGCCGCGCCGATCAGGGTAGGGCGCGAGGCGTTGCGGCTGGTGGTGGAGAGCAGATGACGGAGACGCCATGGATCGAGACCTGGATGACGGCGGTGGCGTGTGTGTTTTTTTAGCCTCTCATTCTGTGTACAACTATAGTATCTATTTATACGTACGCACACTACACGTGTATAGATAGACTTACAACTATACATAAATCAAAGACTAAAAGATCATGTTCTTCTTGAAATCACCGGAATCCTCGACTCCGTAGGTAACGAGCACGTCACAATCTCCTTGTGGCACCTCACGTGAAAGACAGACGCTTGAGCATGCGCAGAAGCACCCAACATCCGTTGTAAAAAAAAAATAATCGCATCCCTCGGCTATTTTCTATTTTCCGCCCAGAATAGCCCAAACCAATCATATTATTTTTTTTTATAAAATTTTGTGCAGGTGCATTTTACAAGGGTATTATTAGACCTAATACTTGCCGTCCAAACAGGACCAGTCTAATATATGGGCCGGCTGCAGCTGGGTTTGTTCCGGGTGCCCGCGTCCGCAGTACCGTCGGCCGCTTGCTTTAAGCCCACGACAACAACTCACCTCCCGGGCCTACCACGCAGTCTCTAGAAACAAACAGCGCCAGTCTCTTCTGTATGGCTCAACAATCCTGACCCGATCAAAGACGTAGCCACCCCCAAATTCCCCTCCCCCGTGCCCCCGGAACCACGCGGATCGAGTACTCATCGAATTCGCTGCTGCCGCCTGCTCGATCCGGTCGCCGCGAACTCGCCGCTGTCGGATCGTTTTCGCTGGGGCGGTTAGGCCGTAGGATTTGAGGAGATCTAGGCGAGCCGCGAGCCACGGGCAGCAGCCATGAGCGAGGTGTTTGAGGGCTACGAGCGGCAGTACTGCGAGGCCTCCGCCTCGCTCTCCCGCAAGTGCACCGCTGCCTCCGCCCTCGATGGAGGTAAGCAAGATTCCCATGTTTAGTAATGATTCCCCCTTTGTGATTTCGTTGGGGGAATACCTATTTTGTTGGTTGTTTTGGTCTGATTCGGTGGGCAATCCGCAGAGAAGAAGAAGCAGAAGCTGTCCGAGATCCAATCCGGCGTCGAGGAAGCTGAATCGCTGGTAAATAGATGCCGCAACGCATTCTGTTTTGGGGACCCCCTTGGCTAACTGGATATAAGACATTGACGCCTCCAGTTCTTCTACTAAATTGATTTGCGGAGTGGGTAGAAAAGTACAGATTAGGGATTTTTCATTTCCCTCGGTGCAGTTTTGAGATGTTTATGTGCCTGGTCTTCATTTGTCGCTTTATGTGTTTGCAGATTCGGAAGATGGACCTGGAGGCAAGGAGCCTACAGCCTAGCATTAAGGCTGGTTTGCTTGCAAAGCTGAGGGAGTATAAATCTGACCTCAACAACGTCAAGAGTGAGCTTAAGAGGATATCAGCACCCAATGCCAGGCAGGCTACCCGGGAGGAGCTCCTGGAGTCTGGATTGGCTGATACTCTCGCGGTAAGCTTAATACTAGGGCCTATTCAAGGCTGTGTCTACAAAGTGTCGAGCTATGCTTAATGCTTCAAAGCGTAACATATCATATCAGGGCATTTATTATAGATTGCATGAGAGCAAAAGCGCTGTAGGTCCAATGTTTGTGAGTAGAAATAACTGATAAATATCTATGCTTGTACTTCTAAATGTGGATGTGGTATTTCATATCAGGTGATTTGGTTTGCATTGAAATGATAATTATTTTCTTTCTTGCCCTCGGTATCTATTATTATACCTATGTAGGTGGGCGGAATATTAGTTATATGGTCTAAATGATGATGGTGGTATATTTCAAGTAGATTATTAACAATAACTTTATACAATGTTGCTATGTTTGTAGAGGCTGTCATTTAGTTGCATTTTTGTTGCAACATTGGACATATGACCAGCATGTTTATGTACTCACTTCTCTCCCATGCATATCTGACCATCAAGATTTAATCGATGGCTTTCCTTATCTTACACGCTTGGCTGGCATGATTACAACTTTTGTTCTATAGAAATATATGCTACATATTCAAACATTGATGGATCTATCAGATAGTTTCACCTTTTCATTTATGATATACTATATTTTTAAATTTTGATTCGGATTCTTAATATTGTACCTTATTCTACACTATCCGTTGGCATCTGGGTGGCTGATCACCTTTATCCCATGTGCCCCTTAACTAACTGTGCTTCACTTAAGTTTATGATGTTGGTAGCATAGGGTTAGCCTTACCATGTTTGTCTTCATATTGGTAATAGATGAATAAAAACAGTGGAAGACATGATATAAGCAAGAAATCCTATGTAATTTTCTGTCTGTCACTAAATAAGATAAAACTATTACATTTATGAAAAGAAATTTACATGTAATGGATGACTTTTTTGTTCAATCTCCAGAACATACTTATGTAGTCTGCCAAAAGAAAATCATACGATAATATTGCCCTATTCTAATTTTCCTGTCTATCTATTTACATAAGAAATGTTCCTCAAGTAATACAGTAGTTCTGGCACCTGCTGAACTTAAGGAACTATAAGTTCATTAGTCGTTTTGGAATGCTCTTTAATTTTCTAGTAAAACTGATTGAATTACCTATATTTCTTATTCCTCAATGTCAGTGTGCATAGGAGTGCCGTGTCTACATTCCTGTTGCATTTATTTTGGCTTTGCTGGTTTGTCTCAGGCTTCTTAGTTCTTACAATTCTTTTTACTCATGTCATACTTGGGGGCCTCTCCCATGACTCAGGTGTCTACTGATCAGAGGGGAAGATTGATGATGACAACTGAAAGACTGAATCAGTCCACTGACAGAATTAAAGAGAGCCGCAGAACTATGTTAGAGACAGAAGAACTTGGTGTGTCAATTCTTCAGGACCTTCACCAACAGCGACAGTCACTACTACATGCTCATACTACTGTATGTACCTGTCTCAGCAGCTCTACCTATTATATAGATTTAATTTCTGGTTGTTTTCTGATTTTCAGGTTGCAAAGCTGCAATAATTCTTGCTAACAAAACATGTATAACAACACTACTAGTTTAGTTCATTGCTCTATCTTGGCTTTATTCATACTTCCATAGCTAGCTCAGCTTGGATTGTGTTTTGTGCCGACTTTTTTATGAAAATTGAATGTTAGTTACCACTGGTTTATTTTTCTGTGGCTCACTGTTGAAATCTTGGTGATTTGTATTATTGTTGTTGTGTGTGTTTCTTTTTTCCTTTATGTTTTTGTTCCTTATTTTGTTTGCTGTTTTGTTGCTGGACCCTTTTTCTCCTTAGTATAATAATGTGCATCTTTCCTGCATGTTTTAGAAACTTGTTCTTCAGATATTCTGTTCTAGATGTTTTGGGATGCAATCTCTAAATCTCTCCCCCAAATAACTCATCACTGTTCTTTTTTTCGGACTATGACTATGTCATCACTCCATATGGATAGCTATTGTTGTTTTGCTACATTAATTGGAGCAAAGATTAGATTTACTTCTTTAGGGATTTAGAATGTCTTGTGCTTCTGTGCACGCATTAAAGATCATATTTAATCGCAAAAGGTTAAAGATTATATTGTACTTCATGAAGTTTAGACTGGTGTTGTGTTTTCTTGAACACTTGTAGGATTTATAGAGCATTTTGTGAGGGTGAGCATGCATTTGTACTGCATTACGTGATGTCTTTACTATATGGATGACTATGGAATTTTAGTGCAAAGGATTGGTTATTGCGTTAAAATGGGTAAGGCCCTTAGTAAAAATTAAAAAATGTGCATTCAACACATGTAATTGAATATTAGAATTATACTTCTGCAGCTGTAATGAGTTCAGTAGGTAATCTAAAGAGTGAAGTTGACCAGTGGCAGTGGCCCCCCAAACTTGTTTGGCAGTGTTACCTAGATCCCTGAACTATTGATCTGCATATCTGGGTCTTAATTGTGCCATTGTTAAAGGGCCTCTAGCTTAATTGGTTATAGATGAACCCAGCGACACTCCTCATGTCCTGGGTTCGACTCCCATAGAAGCGAATTTCAGGCTGGGTTAAAAACCAGCCAAAGCATAGGTCTAAGGCCTTCCGCAGTGTTGGCTTGAAGCGATGCTTCAAAAGGAAAGAGAAGATCGTAGCATCACTCATAACACTGCAACGGGCGATGCTTGTTTGAAGCGGTGCTCAAAAATTGGGGAGCGGTGCATGTAGAGGATGCGATGCCAGCTTTCTTAAAAAATCATTTCCTTGCAGCTGGTGTGTACATGCAACATGAAGCGTGGAGTTGGACAGTACAAGATGTGAATCTTCTCTATTTTTTTATGTATAGCCGGTTGGTCCCACATGAGTCCTGGAGTGATGCTCACCACTGCGACGTTACAAGAGCGATGCCAAAAAATAGAGTGGGTCCTACAGTTTTTTCGGGCATCACTAGAACACTGCGGACGGCCTAAGGCCCAGCCCCGGTCGTAGTCGTCTCACATGGGATACGGTGCCGCTGTGTATGGGTGGGGCAGGGGTTCGGGGGGTTTTCTTGACCTGCTTGAGAAGGTCTTCTTAATGCAATGCCCAGGGGCTGTCTTACCCCCGCAGGTCAAGTTTCTTTTTTTCTTAATTGTGCCATTTTGAACTTTGATTGCCGATGTGGGGCATGTGGTTGGCCATCATGGATATCTGATAGAAAATAATGTTAGGGGATGACATATGGGTTCCACTGGATATTTTATTTTTATAATCAGCTATCATGTTTGAATGATGAATTGTTAAAAATGCACTGACATGCATGCCGAGTAGATGCTAAGTAAGCAGATAACATCGATAAGAGAGGTCTCTCGACCTTGAGTGAACCATGTAGTAAGTTTAGGGACCCAAGTAGGCAAGTATACAAATTAATAGTTCAGGGACATACCTGACACAGCCGAACAAATTTGAGAATTGCCAATGTATTTTAAAATATATAATCACAAAATGGATCTGCATCCTTGGTATGTTAATCTGCTTTGTGTTGTGTGCGCGCGTGCTTGTGTGTTAGAACTTTCCTATTTGTGTCTATTATTGAGATTGATGTCCTCTTGTTCATAGTTGCACGGAGTTGATGATAACATTGGCAAGAGCAAGAAGATCCTGGCTGCAATGTCAAAGAGGATGGATAGGAACAAGTGGATCATTGGGGGAATTATCACGGCTCTCATTCTGGCCATCCTTCTCATACTCTACTTCAAGCTCGCTTAAGCCTACCTGCAGGTAGGTTCCCCCTACATATCTGTGTTCAGTAATTGTGTGATATGAGCAACACGCAGCTCTCCGAGCATCATTTGTTCCCCCAAATCTGAAAACTCAAAACTCAAAATGGCTTATTCTGTGTACAGTCAGATACTTTCAACTATGTAAACTGTCCAAAGAGTGAAAAAAATTTACTTCGTGTTGTGTCTCATGTGCCTATCGCACGTTGTTCTGTCATGTTAGACTAGAGAAGTTACTAGAACAGTATGAACCACCTTGGTCCCAAAATAAATCAATTTCTAGATAGAGTTTTCATCCTAAGTCAAGTTTGACCAGATTTATAGAGAAAAAAAAAAAAACACCAATAGTGTTACATCAAATTAGCATCATTAGATACATTATTAAATATATTTTCATAAGGTATTTATTTGCTGTCATAGATGATGTTACTTTTTCCTATAAATTTGGTCAAACCTAAATAGTTTGACTCTATGTGATTATAGGAATTGATTTAGTTTGGGATGGAGGTAGTAACTATCGTTTGTGCATCAGTCTATTTGAACTGTTGTAGCTATCTGCCTTGGAATTATTGCGATTAGGCAGCTCTATGGCTAGTCTGTTATTGTTGTCGCGTTAATAAAACCTGGCTATAAGCCAAGCCAAGTCATCATGAGACAAGTTTATAGCCTAATTCATGCAACAACTAGTCTCTTTCTTAAGTATTTACTTGGGGCCACCTGTAAGTGTCCATGCATCGATTCCTGTGGTATCGTGGAGTGGAAGAGAAGCCATTGGTCACCGTGATCAGCTTGGCGACGGTCTCTCCTCCAACACTATGCATGCTGCTGACGTGGTCGGCAATTCGCCCGGTTATTGTACCTGCTCTGAATGATTGAATGATAGAATAGGTGGGCCTTGGGCAGCTAGCTAGTGTGCCTGCACAGAAGGTGCAGGTCCATCGGTTCTGCGGTAACTTCAATTGCAGAGCTACTTGGAGAGTCACAAGTGGGATAAGCGATGAGGCAGTCGCATCGTGTGTGCTTGATTTGCATCCACTTTGGATAGGGGGAAATGGGCACTGGGCATCAGGGTGTGATGTGATGCATGATGAATTGTTGATAGGCAATAATGGATCCGCGGGATGCCATGGATGGGACATGGGAACGGACGGTGGTTGGTAGAGGGAACATCTTAGGAACGAGTTGTAAAAAGTTGAGGATCAATGTTCACTACTGTGCCGTATCTTGCACATAGCATAGCACCCGGTAAAACGAGGCAGTTCTCACTTGCGACTTGCGAGGAAATAATGTTTGACCACAATCGGCACAATGACAAGGCGCCTTTCCACTTGTCGATACTCGATACGTTATATAACAGCAAAAGGATGCTGAAACAGGAAAAGGGACGGGACGGGGGCTAGCCGTTTTTGGCCTTGTGTGTTGTGAAGCAGATAAAACCAGTCACAACTTGTCCCCTGTGACAGCACGAGTAGCAACTTGTGTTGCATCGTCGATCGATTGGATACCCCTTTGTTTGACGAAACACGCGGAATTCAATGCGTAACGACCGTGATTCGACGCGCAAGTGCTCTGGACAGAAGCTTCGCGAATCGCGACGCCGGCCGCCTTCACTTCTTCTCGATGAAAAAGAGGGAACGCGAGTTGGTTGGTTAGTAGTAGTAGGCACCAGCTGCGCGGCCGTTGCTTCGTGGGCGGTTCTTGATCGAATCAGCCGTGACGTCGAGCGCACCCGGCCGGAAGAGCTCTGACTGAAACCGCCAACCAGATCCAGCGCAGCAATTTCCCGAGTCCCAAACTACTTGAGCCTTCAGCAATCAGCCTGCCCGCCTCAAGCTATCGAGCTGGGTTTGGCACCAGGGTCATTTGTTAGTCCGGTACGCCAATTGCGTCATAGCTACTGTACGTACCACTATACTAGTTCGTTTTTATTGCTGACAATACATGGTATGCGTATCGATTGGATCGGAGAAAATTTAGGCAGAGGCGGCAGGCAGATCATTCATTGCATCATCCGTTGAACTTAACAGGCTCAATTCCTGGATCGCATCCGTTGAACTTGAACAAGCTCAATTCCTGGATCGCGTGCATGCCAGCCAATGTCAACCGAGGAATTCATAACTCAGCACTCCACACATGCCGTAACAGTCATAAGTATATGCGTGCACAGACACCACAGGTCGTCATTCAGCGCTCCGAATGGTATTTTTGTCAAAAGTACGTGTGCAGCATGCATGCATGCATCGGCATGCCCGCGGGTCATGATAGCCTTACGCCCACTGCCTGGATCGATGTAGTCCCCTACGCTTTAACTTTTTCTTGCCACACACATACTTACTCCGTACGTATATATACAGCCAGATCCAAGGACCAAATGTGACGACTAAAACGGTCGAGCTGGTTGTATATAGTTATATATACCCAGCACTACACATTTTGTTCACATGGAGCATATATATACAGGCTCGCGCGCCTCATGTTTTTCTTGAGACAAAATGAGACTCTGAAAAGTACTCTTAGTAACGATAGTTTTTCTTCGTGTGCGTGTGTCATCATGCATATAAAATAAGTTCCCTGGCGTTCTTAGATGCATCTTGTCAAACGCCCAAGCGAAGTCCGTTGCTGCAATCATAAGCAATTGCAAGAAAGAGCTAGCTAGCTTGCTAGCCTGCAACATCTTATTCCCTTTCCCACTGCTGGAGCTAGCGACGGGTGGTCAGCAGTCAACACACATGACACACTCACACCCCATATATGGCCATATCGGATCGTCACTGCTTTGCCGGGTCGATCGATGGATCATATCGTCTTTTCAACGACGCTACGACTACGCACGGAACCGCCGGCGCCGAATCTGCCGATCGAGAGAGTCCAAGTCTATCGCTCTATCTCTTCGGTTGCCCCTCCGTCCTCCCGTGGGGGCCACCACCGTACCGCGACGAGCCGACGACGAGAGAAACGGAGATTTCCTGAAATCGCGAAGGGCTGGGTTGGGTGACGGAGCCAAAAGAAGGAAATTGCCTCGCTTCGCTTCGTACACCACAATGCATGTGTGATATATACGGCGGCGGATGAATTGATGTGATGATCTAGCTTCCTGTTTCTAGAGACGTATAGATCGAGTTATTGGTTCGGATTTGTTGTTATTGTTGTTGAATTGTACGTAACAAATGATAAAGTGTTCGTACACATTCTTGAGAAAATTAAGCTGAGGAAAATAATGATTTAGGCAAACAAAACCAAGGCCCGTACTGTACAATGTGTCAATGTCCTTCATTAAAAAAAAAAGAAGAAGAAGGGTGCATGTCATGTTGGGCTGTTGGCGCAGGTACACTTTTTCCTCCGCCTAGTACTAGTGCACATATAGCTCCAGTAAAATATGAAAAAGGTAACAAATCCCGTATGTGACGCGCCGCGCGCGCTAGCTGCATGCCTCTCCATGGCCATCCGATCGCGTGTCCTCCTTGTGGATTTCCCCGGCCGGCCCGTGCGACGTGCGTGCATGCAGCAGCAGCAGGTGACCAGCTGTCAGTCCGTATTAGGATTCGTGCGTGCATGTGGGGAGCAAACGCGCTGCCGCAGCATGCAGCAGGAGGGCCGCACGCGCCTTTTGGAGCCGGACACAGCCGGTGTTCTTCTCAAGGCGCACGCCTTGCGTTGGTCTCGACACGAATTCAGGGGGGAGCGGAGGCGCGCAGCCAGCCTCTGCGTGCCATGCCCGTCTGCCGTGCCGTGGCGTCGTTGGCAGAGCCACACTTGCATGCATGGGGCCGGGTCAGCCCCAAAGGGAATGTCTTTTGGCATCGGGCAGCCCAACAACCGGCCGTCCCTACAATGTAGTGCCCGGCCAGACGGCGGCCCCGGTCGTCGGTCGGTCGATGCCGTTCCTCCACCCACCGGCTATAGGGTACTAGTTTTGTACTAGGGCTACTAGTTAGCCCAAAAGCGCCCGGTAAAAGTGCATGCGTGATGCAAGCCGCACTGTGCTACTACTAGTAGTGTGCTACTCTCTCTCTCACACACAACGAAGACTCGTTTGACAAGAACGAGCGAGCCAGGAAAGGAAGAGAGGCTACAGAGTAACATAGGGACAGCAGGAGAACTCGATGAGATAGAGAGAGAAGACGACCGAGCTAGAGTAGCTAGGGAAAGGACGTGCCCAAACTCCCATACGTACGTGCTGCCTTTGGGCACAATCATATGTGCCATGATTCCACCTCTCAAAGCCACTAGCGACCGCAACAGGTACTGCAGTTTTGTACAGCCCACTGCGCGCGCCTAGTAAATAAAGGCTGCTGCTGAACGGCGGGCGGCGCTGTGATGCATGCATGCATGGCGCACAGCGACGACGACATCGAGCGTGCATGCGTCTCGATCATCGTCTAGGGTTTTCCCCTCCTCCTGCTAACAAGATAGCTTTTTGCAATCATCGATCGACGATGACTTGACAGTAGCAACGCTGACTGTCGATCCATACATATATAGGTGCATATGCATGCAAGAGGGCAGGCTCGCTGGGATAAACAGCTAGGCATCGTCAGCAAAAGGCCCTTTCCGTGTTAATAAGTTACTAACATATATAATCCCGTATTCCCTCCCGTGCTTTGTTGATCAGACAAAAGACCCTGGCCCAGCATCGGTTGTTGATAGAGATACTCCAGGATAAAAAGACGTACGGGAGATTTGAATTTAGCTAGATAGATAGATATAGATATAGCATCTCTCACGTCTCGTCTTTGTTGATCAGAAAGCTCTCTCCGGCCGGCTAGCCTACCTAGGCGCCTAGCTCTCTGCGTATCTCACACTCCCTTTTTGCGTTCAGCTACTAGTAGGAAAAGATATTTCGTTGGGTTGGATGCAAAAGGGGAGAGGAAAAGTGGTTAATCATGCACAAAAGTAGAAGCAGAATAAATATATATGTATACTATGCAACTCGCTAGCAGCAAGATTGCCAGCCTCATGATGTATCCAGCAATGATCGAATCAGCTGTTGGTTTCGGTCGCATGCACCTTAGGCACCACACCGAGTTTGTGACGACCGATGACTTGCATATGTATATATAGTACTCCTTTAATTAGCCGCATGTAAACGATGTATCCATCTTTGTGATTGCTGAAAAGTTTTTTTAGAAAAACTCTCGGTTGGTTATGTTCCTTGTATAGAAACATGTCCGTCTAAGTTTTACTCCCTCCAGGACGGATCTAGCACCGAGGCGGGGGTGGGCTCGACCGCCCCCCCACCCCCCCCCCCCCCCCACCCCTCCGTGTTGCTCGGATCATGAAGCCCCTCTTAAGCTTCTCCTATAAATTTGCACCGATTAAGCTTAACAGAAGGATTAGAAGTAGAAAAAATCCGTCACTGCTCCCTCCATAAAAAATGCAATTCTTATTTTCTAATGAGTTAAATAAATTCATATTGGACCAAATTTCTAAAAAAAGTACAAAATGATGAAAAAGTATCATCGAATTTTTATAAAACACTATTGCTGTATATTTATTTGATTGATTAAAAAGTAACACTTTAAATATAAATATTAATTATTTTTTTATAAATTTGGTCTAATTTAATTAAAGCTTGGCTTGCCCTAAACTAAATCTCCGACTTGACATGACCACTTGCATTTACATCTAATTATTGTTTCATCCGTGCTAGCTAGCTAGTATATGGCGTCCACATCGACAACGAGCCGGTTACATTGACTTTATCAATCTCAATGTATACTAGCCTAGTCTTATGCTCATAATGGTATGGGTGTGCATGCATGCATTGTTTTTTCAATAAGGCAAGAAAAAAGTTAGCACAATACCATATATGTTCTTTTTACTGTTTTTTTATTTCACAATATTTTCAGATACATTCGACTTTGAAAATTCGAATTATATATGCAGCTTCCATAGAACAAGTATATCTGTGGCCACCTTGAGAATAAAACTGAATGTCAGATTAACAAATTTTAACACAGAGCGTTGATTCTAGGACGTCCTGTAAAAAACCAACAGCTAGCTAGCTAGATGGATGTGTCATGTGTGTAAGAAGTTCTAGATTATACATTTATATCTGCGATTGGGTCTTGTAAGAAACAGTGTCTACATTTTTCAGTTTAGTCATCATCACAATCTCCATCGCTCCCTCGTTCTGCATATATGCAGTCTCTCTCACTACTACGAAGTACAGCTGCATCTCGATCTCTGAATTAATTAGCAATGCGGCGAATCCAAATAAACTTAATTTGCACATATATGTGCAACTACAACCTCAAATACCGTGCTATAGTATCTACCACGTACTACGAAGTACTAAGTACTCATGATAGACGATCATATCATCATCATCGTCAGTAAGTACACGCCGGCCGTAATCTACTAACAAAGAGATCGACCTGACCAGGAAGGAATTGAAAACAGTAGTATGAAACAGCGACATGCATGCATGTGTATGTGTATCGATCGTCCACTCTGGACACGGCACGACAACTACAGTGATACAAGAACAGTTGCTAGCTAAAACAGTAGCTTGCTGCTAGTATTCGACGTTCCGCTCGGATTTACATACCCAGCTGGAGAAATAGCGTTACTGCTCCTTCCTGCCGTAATTAATCCAAGAAAGCCAGCAGGATTATTGCTGCCGCTGCCGCTACCGCCGCTGCTGTAATAGTTGTATTGCTGCGATCTGCTCGCCGAGCTGATCGTGCTGCTGTTGTTGCCGTTGGTCGTCGGGCCTAGGGTTTCCAGCGCTTGGACCTGAGACTTGAGGAACTTGAGGTAGCTGGCGGCCTCGTCGAGCATGGACGCCGTGTCCATCTTGCTGCCGCCGGGGACGAGCTTCTGCAGCACGCGCAGGCGCTCGCTCACGCGCTCCCGCCGCAGCCGCGCCGCCACTGTCTGCGGGTCGCTCGAGATGCGCACGTTCTTCCGCCGGGGCTTCTCCGCGGTCGCCGCGGCGACCACCTCGGGGCCCAGGCTCACGGGCCGCATCGCCGCCGCGCGGTAGATCATCTCCTTCACCTGCGCCATCGCCTCCATGTCCGGCTCGTACCCGGTGGCGCTGGGATCGCGCGCGACATGGCCGCCGCCGAAGCTGATGCTCGTCGCCGCCGCCGCCGCGCGCCGCTTCGTGGGGCCGCCGGGCCGCGGGAACGGCGCCGGCGCCGGCGCGGTTGTTGTTGCTATGGCGGTCGCCGGGTACTCGTCGCTCACCTTCCTCTTGACGTGGTGGTGGTGCGGCGGCGCCCGCTCGGACTGGGTAAACGTCGTCAACGGCGGCGGCGGCGCCGTGGTCGTCGGTGACATGATGAACGTCGGCGACACCACCTCGGCGTCGTGTCCACCGCCGCTGCTGTAGTTGTTGGACTCCCCAGAGGATATGTTACCGCCGGTGGTGCCGCTGTAACTGGAGAGCATGGCGCCGTTGTTCGACACGGCCGCCGCCCCGACGACCCCGCCATCGCCACCGAGCACCCTGGTGAAGGCGAGCGCCGCGTCGAGTAGGCCAGCGTCGTCGAAGACATCCCCCGTCGTCCCCGCGCCCAAGAACGCGAGCGGGTCACCGTCCATACCCGCATTCGAGCTCACCTGGCACGCTCCGGCTTCGCCGCCGCCAATAAGGGCCCCGGCGCCGTCGCACTGGAGCTGCCCAAAGCAGACCCCAAGGAAGGCCTCGTCCATGTCGAGCCGACCGCATCCAACCTGGCGCGAGAAGTACTCGTCAACGTGGTGACCGGCGCCGGCCCAGCCAAAGGTAGCGTCCATCGCCACTGCTCTGCCGCCGCCGATGCAAAGGAAAGTGGAACGACTGGCGCAGGGATTCTGGGATCGAGGACGCTGCGAGGACTATTTGCACTGCACGAAAGAGGAAGCATCGAGCGTTAGACACGAATTCTTGGCCATACGTCTGTACGAAATGAACACTACGATCGATCGGTCGACGTCGAAGAGGGAATCCAAATCGGGTTGTGGAATGAACAACGTCAGGAAACAGTAGTCACACTGCCATGGCATTGATGGACGGACAAGGACGGACGGGGGAGAGGGAGATGTCTCGAACCGCATCATAATTACAACTGTATATGTATGTAGTATTCTTTTCCACACCAAACCATGAGACACTGGAGTAAATATACATGTATGTTGCTAGCTCAAGAGAACTACACACATAAGAACAAGATCTAGCTCTCATGGATATATGTGAGAGGCTTGTGCTAGCTAGCTCTTCTTTAATTTTATTAAGAAAATGATTTTCTACTGCTCTAGTTAAATTCTTCATCAGCCGGAACGATTGGAAGATTCGGATGCATGAAATCACGTACGGGTGCTAATTTTGGAGTAGTATAGCATACAGGATCTGTTGTGTTCATACCTTCCCTATCAATCACGACCAATCGATGATTGACGGCTAACGATGGGACAACAACATGCCCAGCTTAATTCGCTTCGCTTCGCCGACGGAGCACACCGGCCGTCACGCGCGCGCCCTTGCAAAGCACCGTCAACGTACGGCAGCGCTGAGCCGCCGCCGCCCGCGCGCCCGCCGGACGAACAACAACCGGCCGGCGAGCGAGAGGCGAGTAAAGAAGACAGCGCGCGAATATATATCTGTGTCCAACGACATTGGTTATGAGTTAGTATGCGGCAATTACTAGTCGATCTAGCTGCTAGTCTAGTGTAGTACCACCACAGAGATCGACTGCAAATTAATACCCACACTAATAACACGAGAGGAGGCGTGTGCAGTAGGTGTATATGGTACCTGCAGCTAGCAGTAGTGTGGTCTTCTTCGCTCAGCTGATGAGCTACGTACTGATTGACCAATCAATCAGCAGCAATCAGAGAAGCCGGCGGAAGCGCTAGCTAGCTAGCTAGCTCTCGTTGTTCGAGTTCGCTTATGCGAGAGCAGACAGCGGGAGGCGGGGGAGGGGACGGAGGAGCTGAAGAAAGTGGAGAGGAGGACAGGGGTGGAGACGAGACGACAGCACCGATCGTATGCTTGTGCCTGTGTCTGTGTGGGATATGGTCCTCCCTGTTGATGGCTGCATATGGCGGGCGCGGCTTCTTTTATAGATGCCTAGCTATGCCTATTTCGGTTTTTCCATCCTCAGCTCAGCTCCTCGCCTACTTATTATTAACTGCCTCTATATAGCTCTTTTTTTTTGAAAAAAAAAGAAAAAGAAATCTTCGGTGTGAGAAAAAGATGGTGTGTTCGGTTGGGGAAGATGACGCAGAGTGGGCGGCACATGAACATGCATCCAGCATCCATCTACAGCTGACGCGCTCTCATAATAAATACTTGCCCAAAATCTGTATGGTCCTCTTTTGTATCTATCTATCCATCCATCTATCTAGCGGTATACATATGCCACTGTTAGGTGTTACACGTGTCCAGTGTTATCACTACTGCAGGCCGTGACTTTGCCGAGTGTTTTTACACTTGGCAAAGAGCCAAAAAACGTTTGGCAAAGACTTTGCCGATTGTAGCACTTGGCATAGTCCACTTGGCAAAATTTTACTCAGCAAAGGGACTTTGCCGAGTGCTTTTTTTCGGGGCACTCGGTAAAATAAAAAAAAATAACACAAAGAATGTTCACTTTTCATCTGTTCTGTAAATCAGAACCGGGCCATCTTGCATATATATAGCCATCTCACGTCAAGAATTACTATAGCTAGATTGACAATAATAGTATTATATTTTTACAGAAACTCTTGACAGCAGTAGCGTATCCGCGTAGGTATGCACTCCGAAGTTCGCGAGTAGAATACAAAGTAGTAGCCGATTTTTCACGGGAAAAGGTTTCTACAACTTTCTCTCTTCTGGTCTGGCTCCGATCTGGTGCTCTGCAAGCTTTGTTGGCCTTTGGCACCGCAGCAGGCAGAAGAGGGAAAAAGATTAACGGCTGCCACGCCCTCCCTGCCCGGTACCTCCAAGGCTGCAGTAACTTTCTGGACGCCCTCCGTCGTCGCTTTTTTTTCGTTCCTTTTTTTTTCCTCATTTTTTTAGAGGAACAAGAACAACAAGGCCGCCAGTGAGAGCAGCATGGTATCCTGTGCTAGCTCTCACTTCACAA
This sequence comes from Eremochloa ophiuroides, assembly GCA_038502445.1. Classification (NCBI taxonomy): domain Eukaryota; kingdom Viridiplantae; phylum Streptophyta; class Magnoliopsida; order Poales; family Poaceae; genus Eremochloa; species Eremochloa ophiuroides. The sequence goes on from JAHLJS010000006.1 coordinate 63,753,373, forward strand.
TTTCACATGCATCATACGTTCATGTTTGCATTTGGTTGCATTGGTGCTAGCTGCTAGCTAGGTCGTGCCTGCCTTCTGCTGATGCATCAGATGGAAGTTTGTAGCTTTATGTTCCTGGGCGTGCACGCATGATTCCCTTGTTGCATGCCCAGCGCAGTGTATGACCATGCAGAGCGCTGTGATGATATTCACTGCACCGGTGCACCCCGGTAGAAGGCAGCAAGAAAGCAACAAAGTTTTGCTAAAAATAGTGGACTGGCCGACTGGACCAACATACAGCCGGTAAAAACTTTCTTCACAGTATTGATGATCAGATACTCTCTCAGTGTGCAGAGCAAGAGGACAAAGAAGCTAAGGCAGGTTGCTGGTGATGAATTGGATATGCTAATTGAATTTCCTTAAGAATGCAATTTTTGATGGTTTATTATTGCTGCACATATTAGTCTGTTCCCCTTTAATTCAAATAAGATAGGAGACCACGCCAGAGCTGTGTGTGCTGATAGGGTTCTGGGAGATCAGGACCACATTGATAGATGATAGGAAACCAAATTTACAAGGCCAGCCAGACTTTATTAATTAGATACATTGTTTACACAAGGGGCATACGTGCTTACTGCGCTGCTGCCAGCTTTAGCATGATTGAACGATGCGTGTGTTGATCAATTCCAAGTATATATATTGGCGATATGATGCAGCAGTGCCGAGCGTAGTGTACAAGGTTTTGTCGTCTAGGCCACCGGTGCTGCTGCCCCTCATCACTGTGTTTACGTGTATTTTGTTTATTTTTTCTTTCCCACCTAATGGAGACGTTTGCTATAAAGTTTGGATCATGTCACTAATTAATGAGATTCTGTTTTGATCGAAACCACTAATGAGCTACCTGCGTCTACGTCACTACGTGTGACACAAGATGCTGGTATCCCTCAGCCCACAGTAAAGCATATAGAGGGACAAACCAGTGCTAGCCTGGTTATATAGATTTTAAGCACATGGCGCTTTCTGCTTAGGCTCTAATATCTGCGCAAACCTACTCTAATTTATGTATATGCAAGGGGAAAGTACACTTGAAAGTAAACAAGTAGTGCTGAGTGCTGACATGATCGATCTGCATCTTGTTTTTTTTTAGGGAGTTTGTCTGCAATATGAAAAGGTGGCCGGGGAGAACACATGTGGATATATATGTGTATAGTTCCGGGGCGGGGAATGTCCGTATGAAAGTAACATTGTTTAAGGTCAAGTAACTCAACTTGCTCCAAGAGCTTATACATTTGTAATGGAGTTCTAATGTACGTATTGTCTTATTTTATTGGGAGGCACATGGCTGCTTTGTCTTCATCTGGTTAAACATACCGTCCATACGCTCTAGTTTGCTATTCTGCAGGATTTGGATATCAATGCTTATTATTAGTTCTTTCCATTGGGAACTTATTATAATTCTGATTAGACGTTGAAGACAAAGTACAGATAGAACCACTTTGATTATGTCGCCACTTGTTTGCAACAGAAAATAATACGTGCTTCTAATCATCAAATGACACCCATATATAGAAGTGTTTCAATTCTGTGATTAGACCTTTCATAGTACTCGTGATGCTTATCTTGCTTTTATTTCCGTAAATCCATATGCATGTATACTACAAAACGTTGCTGTACATTTATTTAATCATCTATAATGTGCAATCAGGTTCTTATAATCAATAATATCAGCTAGCCAGCGTGTACACATTATATGTACATCATCAATAATTCAATTCAATATAGAGTGTAGACTACAAAACTTTGCTGTACATTTATTTAATCATCAATACAGCCCCCAGTGAGCAGTGCCCTCCTCACATGGACTGCTCGAAACTCTGAGCACTTCAGCTCTAACGGCAATTCTGACGGGCAAATGCAGGCATTGTCGTCTACTGTAGATTTTATAAGAAAAGGGCCGGGGGAAAGACGACTCATTTTCCAAAGAGGCATTGCCGATGGAGCATTGAGAGTTAGGTTAAATATTCTCTCCCTGAATAACGTCGACGTGAGCAAATCGCATTTGTAGGAGCTAACAAAGAGATGTAGGTTCAACCACCTGTGCGCTCTCGATCGGTTCAATTCCTCTGCAAGTTGTTGCACCTCCGTCAGCGTCGAGGGGCTGCGTCATTGCATACTCTACCACGCCTCTGCTGGCCCTGCCTACTGGGGGCTCTGGAGGACGAAGCTAGGCCGGAACCATGGAGATCCCACCGAGGATGAAGCTCCTCCTCTCTCATCGTCTGATTCTGCTGCTTCTGCTAGGAAACAACGCAACAATTAATTTCCCCGACCCCCGGCCGCTAGCGCTCGGCTCGGCGCAGCAGAAAGCCAGAAAGTGGAAGTAGCCGAGAGGCCGGGCGGGAAACGGCCAAGGCGCACCCGAGCTACCCGGTTTTGAGATTTCGTTATCGGCGTTGGTTGCATAAATCCACAGTTTCGAGGAGGGGGCGTGCGCGCGTACGTGAGGACGTTGAACCGCACGGCAGACCGGCATGCGGGATGACGATGGCCATATGGCCGAGCAGCTGGCCGGTAAAAGTAGCTACACGCATACAGACATGCTCTGATGACGTTTTTATTTAGCTGCAGCCTAGGGGATGGCAAACTTTTTTCAGTTTTATTTTGATTATAAATAATTACATTTCTTTATAACAAAATGCATCAGTGTTTGCGTAGCGGTCCTCAAACTTGTTCAGCATTGTCATCCTCATCGATGTGACTCTTGGAAAAGCATAAAAAAGACTTGGATATGATGCTACAATGATATATATGCGTGCATGTAGAGATTTTAGTGAATTAGAGTTGTTATATATTGCAGTATATATACTATTTGTTAGCATGCATGTAGATTAATTAATATGTGTGCATAGCTGAAAGGTACTTCATATTTATATTCCTTTGATTGATTTTTCCAATCGTACAAACGACAGGGCAATAAGTTTCCGAAAACAACCATCCATGTCGGCAACAGGGCCGGGAGTTATGGCGTGTGTTGACATTGCATATGCATGTACCGTATGTTGATCCTGGAACTGGAATGTCAAATAGAATCCGCATACATATATAACAGCACTATACTATATTGCTCATAAATTTCTAATTGTTAACAGAATTTGACTTCTACCTGGACAAGAAAATATCAGTTATGTTTTTTGAAACTTTGACAGCTTCACAACGTAAGGGATCTGGGATCTTTTATGGTACATTATATATAATTACCTCCTAAAATATTTTGACAGTAGTTTTCCTTTTTCTAAAAAAAATAAACACGCTCATGCTAAAAAAGGGAGAAGTTAATCGTGGTGTCTTGTATGTGATTTTCACTAAGATCTTTTTTCTCTTTTTAATAACATTTTTCAAAATGAATGACAGTTGTCTCAGCTTCTATACTTAGCTAGCTCGCTATGTAGGACGAAATGAATACCCTCCAATAGAACCACCATCTTAGTCCTTGCTTTTTTGAATTACACAATACTGACATAAACACTCACAACGCACGTACACTTACCCCTATGAACGCACGCACGTAAATCCTACCTTTATGAGTACCTCCTTAGTACTGCATTGGCAGATCGCGAGATTGATGGAGTCACCACATGTGTCTCACTGTCAACAAGAACATTACCTACCACTGAAAGCATAACGTCATTGAATCCTGAAATAAATGTAGAAAAATGCAAGCAACCGTGCCAAGTCGAGAACTTGAACCTAAGTGGGCAGGTTGCACCACAACCATAAGGAACTTAACCAACTGAGTGAGGCTCAGTTCGCCATCTTAATCCCTATTTAGATTCATTATCCGCTAATAGTTAGCTGGTTACTAACTCATATCTAATATTAGCTAGCTACTATTAACTAGAGGGTGTTTGAATGCACGACTTGAAAACCACTATATAAGAAAACTATTAACTATTATTATGTGATTTGGTTCAACTAGTGAGATACTCCATCCCAAATTATAAGTCATTCTATCCTTTTTATAGAGTCAAAACATCTCAATTTTGACAAAAAATTGTAGAGAGACTATAAAGAGTTATGATATCAAATATGTATACCATGAAAATATATTTAATCAAGAATTTAATGATACTATTTTGTAGCATAAATGTTATTATTTTATTGATATAAATTTAGTTAAACATAAGTGTTTTTTACTCTCCAAAGAAAGTGAAATGACATTAATTTAGGATGAAGATAGTAGTTTTTATCTAGGGTCCAGCTAATAGCTAACCATTGGATCTAAAAGAAATCACTATTATTAGCAGATTGATAATAGGATCCAAACAGTGTCTTAATTAATGAATGTTCGGACCAACTGCTGGATTATGCATATTCGTACGGGATTTGTCTCTTGGGTTGGACCCACTTTGTCAGACACTATTTAGATGCATCATGATCCCCTCACATGGCATTGCAGTTCGTACTTGCCAGTACTAGATTTTTTCGTCTCGTTATGATGTGTTTAAGACATCTTACAATGATTGGAGATGAGAGCAAGGATCTTCGTTAGGTTATGCGTTGATTTTATTGTTTTGTACGTATGTAGGTGTGTGGTTGGACTTGGACACACCGATCAGGACGCGTATGATATCAGTGTGGGAAACCTGATCGAGGTGTATGTACAATGATGTATTCCATTTTAATTAGGTACAAACTAAAACTATTACAGATTCACAGTATGCAGTTGGATCTCAGGCTGTATCGGGACTAGAGATTTAGTTTATACTAAGAGATAGATTTGGAGTCTAGCACCTGAAATATTGTCTTGTTAGCCTAAAAATGATCTGTGTAATTAGTTCAAGCACTGCACTTAGCTTTGCGCCTACATGTTTTTTTTTTTAAAAAAAAAAAATCTGCCAGGGAGATGCCTATTGCATACAAAGTCACACCGTGAACTTCCGATATCTTTCTGTTTGATTTTTTAACGAAACATCATCGTTGTATTTGACTGGTTTTTGTCCTGTTCATACAGAGTATTTCATCGCGTAAGCGATTTGTTATTTGAGTTTATATATGGCTGACTGCTTTTGTATTTACTCACATCCTTTGCCACAACATTTAGATTCTGTTTGGATCTTATGATTTAAAGTTTATTTGACTACTGAATTTATTTTGTGATATAACGAACTAATATTATTTTTTAGGTTATTAGCTAAACTTTAAATAGTACTTAGAACATATGTTTGGAGTCTCAAGAGTCAGAGTACTTCATCCATTTTAAATTATAAGTCGTTTGCTTTTTTAGGTTCAAGTTTGACCACTCGTCTTATTCAAGAATTTATGCACAATATCACTTCTTTTATTATGGGTTGCTTTATTAATAAAAAATAATTTAAATTTAATTATGCTTATACTTTTTTTAATAAGACGAGTGGTTAAATTTAGAGTAAAAAGGTCAAACGACTTATAATTTTAAAAAGGTCATCACTATCGAGTTGGTTGTGCCGGTTTAAAATCCGCCAGTGAAGGGGGGTTTTGAACCGATAGTGATGTTTGAATATGGCGTAGTGAACTATACTTTAGACCATGAGATTGAAGGGCCTTATCCACTATGTCAGCATTCATGAAGACTCCGATCATTTTTCTGCTTTGGATAGTTACTTTTGTCTCAGACTAAACGTATATCTTTCGTTGTATGCTTGTTCTGTGAATTTTTTTTTGATATAGGATGTACATATTATACGTATAACACAATGTTGTGCACGAAGTTGACCGGCCCATTTTTATGTAGTCTGGCAGATAAAGGTTGCGTCTGGAAATTGAGAAATTGATTGCGATCGATAGGTGGCGATTTAATTATGCGTTATCATATTTGTTGCCCGATATATGATTCTGCTTATTCCCTGTTATACATTGATGTTACATTGTTGCATAATGTTACTACTTCCACGACCACGATTATCCATATATATATGTTGAGCTGGAGCCACCCTTTTGCTTGGTGACAGTCTGACAGACAGTCGTTGATGAGTATACGACTACTAGTGCACGACAAACAATATTATGTCAGCATCCGGAGGTCAGATCCCTCCACAGTCACCGCCGCGGCCGCCGCATCACACGGCTGGAAGATCCGGCGGATCCCCGTTTTAATATGATCACCGCCGGCGAATGTGGCAGATATATGCATGCAGACAAAAGGAAGGCCTGGTGAAGTGGTGATGTGCTGCTCGTCGCACCCTCTCGCTGGTTGGTCCTAATTAATCGAGGCACTGCACGGGCGATGACAAAGTTCACGGCCCAACAGTGTGAAATCTGCGCGGCACGCGCGCGGATATGGATGGACGGGTCGATCGATCGATGGATCTGCCGATGAGCTCGACCGGCCGGTGCAACCGCCGGCGGCGGGTAGACAGTGACGGCAAGCACGCGGCTCGATCGCGGCGGGCGGTGTGATCGATCGTTCCCTGTATCGGCGGCTGGTTTTTGGCGAAACCGGAGGCTAATAGCATGCATGGCAGCTAAGACGACGGCGACCAGTCCAAGAACCACGCGTAGTAAATTAAAGTGGGTATTCAAGTACGCCCGTGCTACAGCTCCATCGGCCCAACCGAACTGATCCCCGGCGCTCGCGACAGTTCAGGTATATGCAGTCCACCCACCAGGAGGAGGCCTCGCATCTTGACACACACGTCGTGCGATCTGAGTTGATGGGAGCATCGGAAGAACAGCAGTGGCCCCGCCCAGCTGATCGATCGATCCAGGCGGCTACGTGCGATGAACAATGCGGACACACATGGACTACATACGCCATTATATAGTATACTGTATATTAGCTCACCTAAGACAAGCTGGTGATTACGTGTTCAATGATGAAGGCAAGTACACTAATAATGCTATTCTCGTTCTCTAATTCCTAGTCGTCCCACGTATCTGGCGCCTCGTCCACACGCAAGTACGTACAAGAAATCGCCTAATTATTATCCATCGCCCATTGGGCGAGGGAGTGGTTGCGTTGTTTGGTGAGATCGCGCGCAGAGCGTAATGCCAATTTTAAAGCTCGCTCTCGCTCTGTAATCATGCGCGTCAAAGCAAGGTTGTTAGGGCAGTCCCAAAGTAATTAATGTCTATAGAAACTATCCTTTTTAACCTATGGTTTCTATAGCTTAGTTAATACAAGGGATAAATTAAATGCAACACAAATGTAGTGTAGATCAGCTGTGGCAATCAACAACGTAGTCTCCATAACAACATAATTTCATCACAAGGCACCAAACAAAGACTGTTTTTGCAGTAGCCTCCAGAATAACATAGTTTCATCACACGACAGCAAAAGTACTAAAGTTCATGATATGTATATAGGAAAATAATAAGGTGCCACCAGGTGCACTCCCAAAGCCATCACGGTCGCACAGGTACTCCAGAAGCCATCAGTTCACACACACATAGTTAAGGAGCTTCAGTAAAACAACAAAATGGCAGCATCTAACTGTAATAGACGTCATCAGCAATTCAACTCAGTAAAACAATAAGTATCACTTTACATTGTGTCTCTGGAATGCTCATTCAGCCTCAAAAAATGGCAGCATCTAACTGTACTGAACCTCAATAAAACAACAAAGTATCACTTGCAGCATCTAACTGTACTGAACCTCATCTTGGCCAAGAGAACAAAGCCTCAGCATCTAACTGTACTGAACCTCATCTAGAACATGGCAGTCGTAGCATGTAGTATTATTGACATCAAACCATCATTGGAACACTAGAACTGATAGGTAACATACCTTTCACTGGAGCCCATCGGAGACGAATATGTCCACCACGCAGGAAGACAAGAGGCTTGCAGACTTGGAAACGGTGGTGGAGATGCTGCAGCAGCAGCAGCAGCCAGGGAGGACGTAGTGGATCCATCAGCAGGGGCAGTGGGAACACGGGCAACGGGAGCACCAGGGACCGAATCAGATCGGGCAGCGTGGGTGGCCGGAGCACACCTGCCTCGCCTGGAACTTGAGCATGGTGGTCGAAGTGGATTCATGTCCAACAGATTTGGGATGGATTGGGGGCGGAGGATGCTAGGGTTTGCAATTGGGGCCTTTGGGACGAGCTATTTGGGGCCAGCGTTGCGTGCTGAAGTCCTAGGCGAGCGCACGCAGGAGAATGGCGAGGCGGCGACGGGAGCTGCGCGGGAAGCAGAGGTGGGCGGGAACCGCGGAAGCGGAGGTGGGCGGGAAGGAGGAAAGTGTAATACCTCTGGTATTACAATTCAACTAATCTGCCATGTTATCATATTTAACTTTAAGCATCTGCATATAATTGTGCTTAGGGCATAGAGTGATTTGATTTCAGCTAAGTATTGATTGTGTAATTAAGTCCTTAATCAAAAATCAAAAATGAAATTTAATAGAAATCAAATTAAACCCTAAAGTTGACCTAAAAACCCAATTCAAAATCTATATGGAATATGGGAAAAGTGTCTTAATAAAAGTTGTAGAGTTTTAAAAATGGGACAACTTTTATTTTTGAAGATTTTGGAGTTATATTATAAAAATTCAAATTAAACTCAAATTACTATATTGAAATTTACATTTGAAACTTCAATTTCAAAAATATTAAGAATCTTCAGAAACTTCCTAAATAGAAGTTGTCAAGCTCTCTGAGTAGGACAACTTTCATGTTTACCAATTTTCAAGTTGTTGAGAAGAATCAAAAGTAATTTTAAATTTTCAGTTTGAAATTCAAACCCTACTTTTACCCCCTTTTCTGTAATTTGAAATTTTGGCCGAATTTGAACTTGGTCTCAAAAGCAAATTTGTTCTCCAGAAAGATTTGCACAACTTTTGTTTTGGGGCTTTTCTCTGATTCAATCGTTTAGGCACTCAATTGGTTTGAATAGGTTTTGACCTAGAAAAACTAGCTACAGTACTGGGGCCCCTACAGTACACGGCGTCGCGCGCGCGTGCCCGCGCCGCGCGCCGGCCGCCGTCCGGCCTGCAGGCGCGTTGTCGCCGCCGTGCCGAAGCCGTTCGGGGGACCTGGACATGTGCTTGATCTTATCCTCTCCTTCTCGGTCGCTTAAAGGCGACGAGCCCCTCCCATTTCCCTGTTCCCATCCGCGCGGTCGCCGGCAACCACCTTCGACCTCCGGCCGAATTCCCCCTCTCGGTTCCTCCTCGAGCAAATTCGTTTCGCCAGCAGTATCGTCTCGCTCTTGCGCTCCATTTCCGCCCTCTGGTGCAAGCTACCGTAGCCTAGGGGTTCCGGAACACCGCTGTCGTCCTCAGTTCCGGCTAGAGCTCCGCCGCGAGCCGGCGAGGTAAGGCCAGCTTGCTCCAGCAAGTTTTTCACTATTCCAATCCTCGTCCGGTGCTGTGGTGGTTAATGTGGTTCTCATGCTTGCGTTGGTTTAAACATTGCCGCTCTAGGTACGTCGGAACGGAAGCCTCGTCGTCGGCGCACTCTGCTGCGTTCTTCGCCGGCGTCAACTCCTAGTCTCTACTCTTCCTCCAACTCCACCAGGGTGCGTTTCATCTTTGGGGTGAGCCTCTGGATCTCTAGAACTGTTTCCTTGGGTCATTTGGGGTTCGTCGTGGCCGGAGTTCTCCCCGCCGTAGTGGCCGAGCCGCCATGGGCGTGTTGGTGCTCGTCGAAGGCGGCTATAGTAGGGGCTAGAAGCTTAGGACGGCTAGCTAGGTTCGAGGGTAGGTGTAGAGTCCCTTTGCTTCGCTGCTGCGGTCGTCGGCGGCGAGTTCCGCGGCGGCCCGGCGCGCGCGTTCGCGTCCAGGGGCGCGGCGAGAGGAGGAAGGAGGAACTGACGGCCGGGGCCGGCCTGTCAGTGTCCCCGTGCGGCGGGCTCGCGCGCGCGGCCGCGGCTGGGCCGGTGCGTGGTTGTGGGCCGGCTCGGTAGCGCGCGGTGCCGCGGTCTGGGCCATGTTGGGCCGTGGTGGGCCGAATGGCCGTTTCTCTTTTTCCAGCGATTTTCTAATTGCTTTTTCATTTTAATTTAAATGAATAGTGTTAAGTTTTAATATTTTTGTGTGGATTAATCTACTGCACCAAAAATTATGAAAATATTGCTAGATACTCTCTGTGATGTGTAGAATTTAATAAAAATATTAAATACAGGATTTGGGTGTTTTCTGTATTAATTAAAAATCAGCACATTAAATGTTAAAAGTAACTTTGATGATTTTTAATAATTTCTGTGATGTTCCAAAAATCATGAAATTTATTGTGTCACTGTTTGGTGCTAAAATCTATCTGTTGGTGCATTTTGACATCAAATGGAAATAGTTAAATATTTATTAAATTATATGTTAGTTTAAATGATAATATTAGGAATAGTAAATGGAATGATTATTGATTGGTGTGATTTTTTTTAATTGATTGAGATTCTAGGTCAATCACCTTTATGACCTAGGGTAGTATGAATTAGATTATTCATGTCTAGCTAAGGTAGGGTCTTATACACATGTGTGGTTTATTTGTTATTAAATTTCGTCTGTCATTTCATGTGCATCACGTTCATACATTCATTCATTGCAAACGTGTAGTGACCGAGAATCCGGAGGTAAAGTCTGAGGGTCCATCTGAGGAGACTACTCAGGAAGTTGTACAAGGATTTGATATTTGTGGAACTGACTCGGATCCGACACTCTACGCAATCCAAAGCAAGCCCCGGTGCATTCAGCCCCTCCTTGTTATTTAAAAATATTTATCAATTGAGTTAATCTACTGCATTAGGTTATTAGGAGTTGAGTGATAACCTATTGATGCATTACCTTTCCTTAACCACATATTATACCTAAGACCCGGATTTATTTGAAAGTATTGAAAAATGCTTAGTCATGCTTAATAATTAGATTTGCAAAAAAATACTATTTTTAACTATGATGATACAAAGGAAATGAATCACTTTATGGGACTGGTTATGTCCTTGTTTGTTGGCAGTGTTCCTAGCTAGTTCATTGTCATCAACAGGGATGGTTTCCCGTTTGGTTGGCCAACTGTTTGGGTTAGAGTCCCAACTTTCGTCGCCATCGGGAAAGGGATGTGAAAACCAGGTAGTTACCAATGTACTTGGGTTAGAGTCCCAATGCATGGTTTCTAACGGAAAAATATTAGGGACCGTTCGTTGTCAGGCCTGCTGTGATCAAGACTTTGCAACTAGCCACATACTACGGAAAGCCTCTGACTCCGGTGGCTCTACTGCTGGAACCGACAACCACGCACTGGGAGTGGAGAGATGGCGAGAGTAGCGTGTACCCTCGTGGCCGTCGTGCCTAGAGACGAGAGGAGTACTGTGCTCTCGGGTGGCGCAGGACCGGTTCCGGGGTATGAAAAGCCGTGGTAGGCGGGGTTGGCATATGCAAGCTTAAGTGCTACATACGCAGTGTGGATAGGGATCCCCAGCTGGGTATTAAACGATTCGAATCGTCGTTGCTCCTCGGATATGGAGACTTGATCCTCACACCTACAGTGAATAGTGGTTCGGAACTAGGATTGTTTTTGAATGGATTAAGTAAATGAAAGAACGTTGATATATGAGAAAGTATTAGGAGAAATGGATAATGATGAATAGTATTATTGAAATAAAATATTGATTTAGGATTAGTAATGCTTTTCGCAAAATTCTTGAACTCTTGCTAAGCCTTACCTTGACTCCCCTTAGCCTGCATTCTTGAGTCTAATCTTACACCTTTAGTCGGGTAAGTCTTGCGGAGTACCCCATGTACTCAGGGTTTGTTAACCCCGTTGCAGGAGGGCAGCAGGAGACTGACGTTTGTCTCGCTCCGTGCTGCGTCACCATCGTCCAGGAGAGTGAAGAAGACTAAAGTTAAACCCTTGGGTAGGGTTCGTGTAATACTAAACTATCTGTCGATCTGTTGTTCCAAACTCTACTGCTACTCTTTTATATTTATGGTCTGTAATAACTACACTTAATCTTATTCGAACACTGGTCTGTAATATTAAGTACTATTTACTCTTCCGCAAATTCTACTCTGATGTATTTTGTTATGAAATGTTGTAACTCTGTAATGGCTTCGCAATGGGATCCTGTTGGAGATAACGGGTGCTTATGTAGCCCGGCAGAGCCCGCTTAGGTCATACGGAACACGGGTCTGGCTGTCAGATGTCATTAGTGACTTTGACAGGTGCCTGTGGGCCACGTGATTTAGGCGGTTCTGTTACAGGAAGCGAGCGCGCGAAACAGGCCGTGCGGCGGCGGCGACGCAATTGATCCCGCCATTACTCCCCGAGAAACGACCGGTTTCTTCCCAACGGGGAATTGGCTGCGTCTACGCGCCTCGAACCCAGGGTCGACGTCGTTCCTTGCCATAGAAATCGTTTCCTTCTTTTCTCCTCTCTCTCTTCATTAATACATGTGTCACATCAGCAAAACGCTGAGCTGTCAAGCTAATTAATAAAGATAGAAACCGCCATAAATTCCCCATTAGAACTGCCCTTAAGGGAGCCTGTCACTTGTGCCAAAATCTTGCAACATGGTAGTATTGTTTTCGGGGTGGAAAGACTGGGGAAGCAAGGATATTCTCTATGACCGCTCTGAAAATCATATCGCACGCGTCTGGAAATCAAGTTGTTGTTATATATATGGTTCCCCAGAGAGTGCTGGAACCACTTGACTCCAATCCCAGCAAGAGCAGGTAGCCCGAACGAATCGTGTTTACGTAAACCGTGTACTCTAGTTGTAGGTCTAGCTTATATATTAGGGGTGTGCGTGTGTGTGCGTGTAGTGTGGTGTGAGTTTTAATATCTAAGTTTAAATACTACAACTTGCAATAAAGTTTGAGGCTTAAAAAACACGAATCGGCCAGTCGTCGTGCATTATTCCTGAGACGATCCGAGAATGCAACAGTGCATGGGAGGGATATGAATATAGTAGTATAGTATAAGGCCTTATTTGGAAACACCAACTAAAATTTAGTCGGCTAATTTTAGCTATGATGCATCCAAACACCTCATAAGCTAAACCTAACTAAAGTTTAGCTGGAGGCCAATATATATATAATCCAATTAGCTGTTTTAACCCAGCTAAAACCAGCTAAAAGGTCTAAATGACCAAACTATCCCCAACTAAAGTTTAGCTAGAGCATCCAAACACATCTAACTAAAGTTTAGCTATCTAAATAATAGTATTAGTAAGGGGTAGCGTGGTCAAGATTTTGAATTAGCTAGAGCATCCAAACACCCTACCTAAATTGATCTTTAGCTAGGATAAACTTTACCTCTATCAATTAGCTAGCTAAATTTTAGTTAGGGTGCTTCTAAACAGGCCCTAAATTTGTTCTTCTTACTTGCCATCGACCTATCTACAACAACTTGCTTGAATGAATAAATTAAAGCAATACCTGTACTTCCATCGTGCTTGTTTTCTACCCTGCTCCGAAAAGGTTTGGGTTTCCGCCTAGCTAACGAATGGATACAGTACAATTATTGCGCATGCATGTTTCTCCAACTAACTAGTAACAACGAGCTAGAGTCGTCGACCCGGATTTGAAAAATTGGGGGTGGGGTGTTTTATGGTGGTTCAGTGCACCATGACGTGCAAATCCCAGCCATTTATGCTCGCTGATCCTGCGATCGCAACCCGTGCTAATTACTCCACCCCGCGGTACGGCCGGCCGGCTGTAGCGCACCCGTCAGGCCGCAGGTGTCCTGCGCGTGTCACCACATGCATGCCGGTTCGGCTCGCTCCGGAGACGAGCTCATGTCGCTGTCACGTACTCATGCATGGTCCCGGCCGGGCCGGATCGGACACTAGTCACACGCACTCTGTACTCGATCTCTCACTAGAAACAAGCTGGCTCAAGGCTAGCTAGCTCTAGCTGCTAGTAGCTGGAGTATACTGTGGAGACAAAAAAAAATCATGTCAGAATCGTGGGTTCATGACCTATCGGTCCGACTGTTACTAAAAGTCACAGTAATTCACCTAGCTAGTACTCCCTCCGTTCTAAATTATAAGTCGTTCTAAAAATTTTAGGAGAGTCAAAACTTTGACCAAAGTTATAGAGAAAAATATAAAGATTTATGAGGACCAAATAAATAGATTATAAAAATATATTTAATAAAGAATCTAATAATACTTAGTTGATATTGTAAATATTATTATCTTACTATATAAACTTGATCAAAGTTGAAATAATTTGATTTTCCAAAATTTTTAGAATCACTTAATTTGGGATGGAGGGAGTAGCTGACTAGCTGTGAGCCGAGGTGCATTGATTGATGGGTGGTAGTAGAGCAAGTATAATAAGTCCTACTCAGCAAGCTGCAAGATGATCCATGTCATCAAAATTCTACGTGGAGGTGAAAGAATTGAAGAGAGAGAATAAAATGGACTGTTAGTTAACCGTCGGCTGCAGACACACACACCGAGGAAAAGATGCTTTTTTCTCCCTTTCTCCCAATCGCATACGTGCTTTTGATAGCTTACAGCCGGTTCATGCGCCTATCCAGTATACGAGACTAGCTGACACTCCTCTACAGCCGGCTTACAGCCCGTTGCCGGCCGACTTACTATCCTTGCTCGTATGCCGCATGGTGGACCACGAGTTTTCGGGTCGGGATCGGGCCAGGACCCAGGAGTGCGCTCTGCCGTGACACATGCCGCCATACCATACCGCTCGGCGTCGGCGGGCGCGCGCACGAACGCAGCGACCACAGCAGCAACAGCAAGCATGCGTTTCTGACGACGGACAGCAGAGGGGGAAAAAAGAAACGTACAGATCCTATCTCATCCGGCCCGACACACATCTCCCAGCTCCTGTAGCAAGCAAGCTAGCTAGGCTGGGCGAGGCGTACAGATCGATGGACGGATCCATCCATCGGGCACGGCCACTCACTCTGCCCGGCCAGTTCGCTGCGCCAGCGGAGCGCCACCATTTAACTGGATCGGCATGGACGGCGCCCGGCCACGGCGCGCCCCTGCCGATGGCGTGCCGGTGCCGTGTCCGCGCGAGGGAGGGCTGCGGGAGATGGGCGCCCGCGCACGGCGTGCGGCCGCGGTCGCCGCGCGTCACGTCCCTTTCCCCTCCCCGCGCGCCCGGACCACCGAGGCCGCTGGCCGCTGCATGCATGCACGCAGGTCACACGCCCCCCAATTATGCCCGACCTGTCAGTTCAAAGTACGCGCCTGCCGCCCTCCTCCCCCCATGGCTCCAAAACCGGACCCTGTGCATGCACGCAGCGCTGTCCCGAGAGCTCCGGCGGCTGCGCTGGCTGGCTCCCGGCTCCCGCCGCGTCGCCGTCGCTAGTCGCCGGCCGTCGCCGTCGCGGGAACCCTGTTTTTGCTGGCAGGGGGCTTCTGCGCCACAGGTTTTGCCCATCGAGGGCGGGCCGGGCCGGGCGCTAGCGCTACCTTCTTCTTTCCAGCTTTTGTCCCCGGTCGATAACGATCGATGATCGACGACATCGGGACGTGTCCGCGGGCCTGGATGCGCGAATTGATTGATGCACAGACAACCTCTCCCTCCCGAGCCCCGGCCCATTGCATGCGCTTGGCTTGGGCTTAGCTTCCCACGGTTTCTGATCCATTGATTGATGCAGACCTGACCTGAGTGCGGGCGGGCGGGTACAGTGCCAAGCCTCGGAATGTAGCCGGGATAGCCAGCTTGGGTTCTGCCATTGCGGCCACCCATGACGCCACTTGCACTTCCATGCCTGCCCTCGATCGATCCATCCATCGATCACTTCTTTTTCCAACTTAGTATTAACCAGGAATGGACTGATGCATCCAGTTTGCAGGCTAGCTTGCTTGCCACTTGCTGTCGAGCTAGTATATCTTGTTGATGGTGCCACATGCATGCTTCCACGGATCACAGCAAACTTGGCTGCTGGTGCGTCCTACCACAGTAATCAAGTACGGAGTACGTACTTAGAATCTACTACCTGGCATGGCCCGCTGCTCCCTGCTCTCCGATATAGTGATGGATTATTCATGCATATACCAACGGCACGAGTGTGTAGGTACTTCAGTGGCAGCCATACACAAACACACCAGTTTTTGCAGCAAAGGTCTGAAACACGGTGTCAGCTACAAATGATGCATGAAACAAAGGAGACGTGATCGACATATACTCTGTTCCATTGCATGGCCCTGTGTACGGCACAACGCAACCATCATCAAGGGTTACGAGGGCAAAGCATCTCATTCATCCCATTCCCATCCGTGCCATACGCCGCTGACTTGCTCGCGTGGAGCAACAAGACGCGTGGTGCCGACCTCGTAATAAACTCCCCGTGGACTGTGTTTCCCCTCTATGAACAGGATCATTGCATTTGGAGAACAGGTCCAACAGGCAACAGGGATTACCCGTGCAAGGTTATCAAACAAGGAGGTTCTCCTGGAAGGTTTTATTTCGAAGAGGAAAATTCACCAGCGGTCCTTCAAGTTGGCACAAAGTGTCACTTAGGTCCTCGAACTTTCAAAATGATATCTGTGAGTCCCTAAACTTGGTAAAGTGTGTCATGTAAGTCTCAAACTTTTAAGGTGATCACCGTAGGTCGTTAAACTTGGCAGAAGGTATCATCCAGGTCTCAAGTACTGTAGAAAATTTCCGAAATTTTTTTAAAAAGAAAAATCTAATTTTAGGTACTGTAGGTATAATTGTAGAATATTTCAAAAATTATATCTTTTTTATACGATCTCAGATGAAGATAATTTTTATATAAAAATTGTAGTTCTCGACGAGATCTACAACTTTTTAGTTTTAAGTTTTTTAATTTGAGGTCGCTTAAAATGCTCAAAAAAATTAAATAAATTTTCAGCAGTATAATAATAGCGTATAAGTGTTTGTCACCTTGAAAAAATCATATCTTTGTTATATGCTATCAAATGGAGATACTTTCTATATGAAAATTGTAGCGCTCGATGAGGTCTACAATTTTCTAGTTTTAAGTTTTTTAGTTTAAGATCGTTAAGATGCTAAAAAAATAAACCGTCGATTTCAGTTTATGCATAGTGGTTTTATATTTTTTAATTTTTTAGCATATTAATGCTTTCAAACTAAAAAACTCAAATCTAGAAAGTTGTATATCTCCTTGAGCGCTACAACTTTTATATAGAAAGTATCTCCATTTGATAGCATATAAGAAACTTCCTATTGATAGACGCTTGTACGCGATTATTATATTGCTGAAAATTTATTTATTTTTTTAAGCATTTTAACGACCTCAAATTTAAAATATCAAAGCTAAAAAGTTGTAGATCTCGTCGAGAACTATATTTTTTATATAAAAATTATCTTCATCCGAGATCGTATGAAAAAGATACAATTTTTGAAATATTCTATAATTATAGCTACAGTATCCAAATTAGATTTTTCTTTTTTTTTGAAATTTGCTACGGTATTTAGGACCTAAATGATACCTTCTGCCAAGTTTACGGATCTGCGGTGATCACCTGAAAAGTTTGGGACCTAACCACCATTGTTTAGAGACTTACAGATATCACTTTAAAAGTTTAGGGACCTAAGTGACATCTTATGCCAACTTAGAGGACCGCTGGTGAATTTTCCTCTATTTGGAACAACGGTTGAGTCGTGATAAGGGGTTGACCGGATTATCGTGATGCTAATTCGCGGGTTTAATCAATCCTTTTGTTTGATTCTCGTCAGGCGTGATTGGATAAAGACCACACAACAAGCTGAATCTATTGCAAACTTACGACATCTCCAGCTCACTTAAACTCTTCAATCGGGACAGATTGGACGTCCCGTCGATCAGCCCCGGCGAGCAGGTCCAGCTCACAGGGCGTCCGTTCCTCGACCCTCTCGTAAGTACCAGAGTGCCGGGTTCCATAATTTGCGTCGTGCAAAGACTGAAACGAGTCGTGCATTGATCAAATTAAATAAAAAAGAAATCAGATAAGACCCTGGGAAAATGTAAGTTGCGGTTCTTGAAAAAGCAGAGCAAGGCGAAGACACTACAGAGGGTGGTCGGAGTCCTTGGCTTTTTTGGATTGCATTGGTGGTATGTGTGCGTATTGACAGGTGGGCTTTGTACAAGAGTCGTGTAATTTCACCGTTCCAATGTATGGACATATATCAATTACTTTCTTCATTCCAAACTGTAAGTCATTGTAAAAATTTTAAAGAGTCAAACCATCTCAAATTTATCTAAAATTATAGAGATAAATACAAGGATTTATGACACCAAACAAGTATACTATAAAAATATATTTGATGAAGAATGTAATAATATTTAATTTATGTTATAAATATTATTATCTTATTATATAAACTTGGTCAAAGTTGAAATGCTTTGACTCTCCAATATTTTAGGAATGACTTCAATTTGAGATGGAGGGAGTACTATCTTTCCAGGACTCAAGAAGAATTCCGTGTAAAATACTCCCTCCGTCCTTAAAAACATGCAATTCTAGCATAGCAACTCATTTTAGTGTACCAACTTTGACAAATTATAGATAAAAAACTATAAATATTTAAATATCAAATAAACATCATTAGATTAATTATGAAATGTATTTTTATAATATATTAATTTAAAGCCATAAATATGAATATATTATTCACTAGAAATTTAGTCAAACGTGAACGTAACCCATAATTGCCTGTTTTGTGTGACGGAGGGAGTACGAACCGAAGCTTGACTTACACATTCGAATACAACATGACCCCCTCCCAAAAATAAAAAATAATACATTAATTACATAAAATAAAAGGCCAAGGGCGAAAATAGAAAAGTTTTTTTTGTTGACGACTTGAAGTGGATTAGGGTTTCTGCGTCGGCTAGTTTGGACGCAGGTCCACAGGAGAGTAGAGATCACAGGGGCGAGGCAAGGAGAAGAACAAGCTATGGGCGCGCCGAAGCAGAAGTGGACGGCGGAAGAGGAGGATGCGCTCCGCGCCGGCGTGCGCAAGCATGGCGCCGGCAAATGGCGGACCATCCAGAAGGACCCCGACTTCAGCCCGATCCTCGCCTCCGGCTCCAACATCGACCTCAAGGTATCTTCCCCTGCATCTGCTCCGCCTCTCCCCATCTACCTGGCCGCGACGGAGCTAGCCGTGCGCGTCCCTATATCTTATCTATCGGATCCTTCTGCTCCTCGATTAGTCCCGACTTCTCGTGATGTTTCGTACCGTCGTGTGCTTCTGAGCGTATGGTGACTTTCCCCTGCATTACTCCGTCTCTATTAGCTGTGTGGTGGGTTTAGGATGCTTGGTGGCCCCCCTGCTGCAGTTTCGTCGGCAGTACCGTAGTAGATTTGGGGCGTCGAAGGCGAGATTTCGGGTTTTGGGGAAGTGATAAATGTACGCGAAGGTTGAAATGGTCATATTCTGCTGCCGAGGGATACTGTGATGTGATATTTTGCTCAAGGACAATGATGATGTGGTGATCATGGAGATGCGGTGTGAGATTACATATGGTAGTGTGAATGTATTATGATATGGGCTGTATGCTGTAAATTTAAGATGTTTTCATACTGGTGAACACTTGTGGTTGAGTTCAGTAAATGTTGCTGATCACATGCTGAAACAGATTTTCTGAAAGAGGCCAGATAGATTACTTTTGATGTCCTCTTGCCCATGGATGTTGCCCTCGTGCCATTGCTTATTAGGAATTTACTTTAACGGATGGGATTCATTTCCTTGTTTCTTAACATTGTTTTGATTGGTTTGAGTTCCAGATCATGTGACGATGATGATTCATGAGTGGTGATTTCTTAAATCATTTTCTTTTTGGTTGATGACAAATGCAAGCATGCCAGCGGAGAGGCACTCTAGTCAGTGACTCAGTGTGCTCAGCAGGTATTGATGTTGGGATAGGATTCAGTGTGATAGATTTGATGGATATCCTGGTAATAGTACCACATTGTACAGGGATTCGTGGTTGGGAAGATATTGCCCTCAAGAAGTTGCTTAGAGTTTTCAACCCTAGCAATTAAGGGCCATATATATTTCAATTAAATCTGCAAATACATTCTTTCTCTGCTACCCTCTCTGATTCTAAATGTAAGTCATTTTAGGATCCTAGCTAGTCGAACTTCTTTGACTTGGTCTATCAGTATATGAAAATTGGCATAGATTCATAACACATGATGTTACTAGATTCAACATGGAAAAGTACTTTGATAATATTTATCCTTTTCTATTTAAAGCAGTATACTTTTACAAGAAAAATTGCAAGTCAAACGTCATATTGGAGACAGTATTGCAATCCTCAACAACCTAAGTTTGGAATCAGAGGGAGTGAATGGCCTTCACATTATCCTCTACCTCCATCGAACCTATCGTGTTGCAACATATATTAAGAAACATAAGAAACCGTCAATCTTCCTGACCAATTGCTTGTGTGCGTCCTGCTTGTATAGGTACTTGGCAATTGCTATCACATATCTGTCATCCTCACTACGGGAAACCGGCGCTTTGCCGAGTGCCTGGACCTTTGCCGAGTGCCAAATATCGCGCACTCGGCAAAGGCCTTCTTTGCCGAGTGCGGCACTCGGCAAAGCTTTCTTTGCCGAGTGTCAGCCACTCGGTAAAACCAGGCACTCGGCAAAACCCTTTTTTGGACACTCGGCAAAGAACGACATTCGGCAAACAAATGCCTGGGGCCGACGGCGTCGGCCGCCGTTATCTTTGCCGAGTGCCGGACGTTTGGCACTCGGGAAATTGGTTACTTTGTCGAGTGCCAACCCTAGGCACTCGGCAAAGTGATTTTTTTGTTTTTTTTGCACCCAAATTTTTTGGAGGTTTGCTACAGTAACAAAAACAGCATGTTGAAGTTTGAGACTTTTTTATTGCTTTTTTATATATTTCTTTAGTTTATTTTGTTTTCTTGAATTTTTTCGGAAAATATAAGTTTGAACTGCAGGTGCAAGAAATAATAAAACTTAGCAATTCAAAAAATGATATTCATGTTGTAGGGTGTCTTTTGAGGCCGTATCCAGGAACTCACCGAAAAATTTGAACGCCTTTTTCGCGGAACATGGCGACCCGCTTGTTCTCGGATTGTATTTAAATTATATAAAATTGAAACAAAGTCCGAAAATCACGAAACTTGTCGAGGTGTTGTGTTATCGCATGTAGAGGCTATGATAAAAAAATGAGGAGGTTTCGAGCTAATTGCGACGTTAGACGCCTAAAACCCAGACATTTCCACATGTTTGAATTCTATATAATTTAAATACAATCCGACAACAAGCGGGTCGTCATGTTCCGCGAATAAGACGTTCAAATTTTTCGGTGAGTTCCTGGATACGGCCTCAAAAGACACCCTTCAACATGAATAACATTTTTTTGACGGCTAAGTTTCATTATTTTATGCACCCATAGTTCAAACCAACATTTTCTGAAAAAATTCAGGAAAATAAAATAAACTAAAGAAATATATCAGAAAGCAATGAAAAAGTCCCAAACCTCATCATGTTGTTTGTGTTGGTGTATTAAACCTCCAAAAAAATTTGGGTGCAAAAAAAAAAAAACACTTTGCCGAGCGCCTAGGGTTGGCACTCGGCAAAGCCGGTGATTTGCCGAGTGCTCCAGATCTGTCACTCGGCAAAGCGGGCGCCAAAATTAAAAATCAGATGGGCCGCGCCCGGCCCCCTTCTTACTCTCTCGGCTCTCTCTTTCTCTCTCCCGTCGCCGCAGCCGCCTCCCCGCGCCACCGCGACCGCCTCCCCGCGCCACTGTTGGCATTTCTTAACGTCGTTACAAAACATAGACTAAAAGTCCATCCCTGGCAACGGCGCCAGAAATGCTTGTTGGCATTTCTTAACGTCGTTACAAAAGATAGACTAAAAGTCCATCTCCGGCAACGGCGCCAGAATTGCTTGTTGGCATTTCTTAACGTCGTTACAAAAGATAGACTAAAAGTCCATCCCCGGCAACGGCGCCAGAAATGTTTGTTGGTGTTTCTTAGCATCACTACTAAACATAGACTATGAGTATGTCCTTAATAATAATACTAGAAATGTAAGTTGACATTCCCAACCACCATTATTTTAGAAAGGTAACCCTTGGCCCTTAATGGCGCTGGCCTAGGTAATACATTCTGGTAATAGCAGTTAGAAGTATCGGATTGGCCTTCCTAACCGTCATTACTTACAATATGTAAAACTGTGACACGGCGCCGTGGGGTGCACAAGAATTACAATCTTTAAGTAATGGTACTTAGGTACGCCAATCGATAGGCTCAGTAAGAAGTAAGATTACTCTGCAAGCGCACAGAACTATCATTGTAGCATTTCAACCCGTGAGTATTCAAGGGTGTCGTATTTATAATTTCCCGTAGGAGGACAATATGCATCAAGCGTGGTGTAAACATGATCACTTATTGAGTGCAATGGTAGGCATAGAGTAAACAGGAATAAAATATGATTTCAAAATAGTGGACATACATCTGGGTCAACCTCAAGGATAAAATGGAAAAATAAAGAATAAAAGAATATAACTAACTGAGCAGGCATTGGTCATATATAATTATGCAAAGAACTGCTAGCAACACATCTAATTAGCAAGTCTAGTATCAGGACTAAGTCTGGGGTGATAGGGTGATCCCCGCAGCTGGTCTACCAGCCGATAGAGACTTTAGGAACTCCTACTTCAATATCCGAATGTGGGGGAGTACTAGGGATGGACATGACTGTCACCACCTCCCCACCTACCCCTCTGCTCGTGGGATACCGACATATTCGCCGATCTCCGCATACCTGAGCACCATGCTCATGTACTTGGAAACAACTCCTAACCTCCGCGGACCCCAACCCTTCGGATTGACAGGCTAGGTTAAGAGCAACCAAGAAGGCACGACGAACCATCACCTCATTCCTAATTCTTCCTCTATTCATACTAATTTGATGAACAATAAAGAACGATAATGAACAAGTCAAGAACATGACACATAAACTATATTCTAGTCCATATATTATGCTCATAACAAGATCATAACTTTGCTCTAATTCATATGCATGATCATATAAATAAGATAAGAACTTGCTCATGGAAGAAGACCGAATTGTATTCATACCAAGATGATCCTTTTCTTCCAAGGAGACAAGCTCTCCTTGATAGCTCTTGCCTTGCTCACAAACTACTAGTATTACTCTAAAGATATAAGTGAGAGGTGTGAGGTAGATGACTCCAAAATGATGTGTGTGTTGAATGAAAAGAGCACCATCTATTTATAGTTGAACTAGGACTGGTTTGGCGTCTCTAAACTTGGAAGGAGGTGAAACCGCCTAGAGCACCGCCACCGAAGACTGGGCCCGGGAGGCCTCACCAGGGGGGCGGCCGCAACTGGGGGCAGTCGGTCCCCTGAGTCGGCCCGCTGGCCACCGCCTTCTGGTGGTTGGTTTCTCTCATGGCCTGGGCCTCTCCCGTGGTTACGATCAGGCCCAGATATGCATCGAAGGTGGGCTTCTTTATTATTCTTGTTTGCGCATTTGCTGAATACGTCTTTGGCTTTTGCGCTTTCTTCATGATGTTTGTGCATTTCCACTTGTTATACCATTAAACCTGCAAAACATGAATATTAGGGGTACAAGTGGAACTTGTTAGTAGTAAATGCATATGTGCTAGAATATGATTGTCTTTCTTATTTTTAGTCTAAGTTGGCAGCATAGAAATGATCCATAAGGATTGCCAACAAGACCCCCAAGCTTAACCTTTTCTCGTCCCGAACAAATAGCTAAGTATGGTGGTTGATCAGGAGTTGCTACGATGCTGATATAATTCATAAGTGCCATGCCTATAATAAAGTATTCATTCGTAATTTAAATAGGTTGGCATTGTATCCACCCTTTACCTTGATTTCTCATGGGGCTTGTAGCTTCTCCAATTTCTTGAGCGGTTGTAAGACAGAATGGTTATAACAGATTCACTAATCATTCATTCTTTGATAGACCTTCTATCCGGAGGTTTTATGAATTTTTGTAAAACAAAACAAGTTCCTCAAATGATTCTCTTAATCGCTCAATGTGTATGATTACCTCACCAAAGGCATTGTAGTGTTGCCTTTAAATCCTACCACTAAGGCTGAGAGTGGAGTTTTTAGGTAGGTATGTGGGCATACTTACATCACCTGTATTGCTGAGTCAAAGACCGGACCATAAGGAGATACAAGTCATACACTTTGATTAAGATGTGCAAGTGTGTGGAATATAAGTATGGTGGAAACCTATCTCTAAAATTTTTTTTGGCACTCCATGCATCATGACTCTCTTTTATTGGATGGAACAAAGTCTTTTGGAGAGATATGGGCTATGGAAAGATCATCCTCTTTTTTTTGAACGGGTATTTGGATTTTCTTTCCTGTTTGTTTTTCTCATGCCCCTTGGTTTTTTTACATAGCCCATATCTTTTTATTGATGTATGGGAACTTGTGGATGGAGAGATGTCATGATGGCGAATGCAAGGAGTGAAAATTTTGCGCGACTCTCATAGTGAGGGTCGGTCATTTTTATTTGGTAAAAATAGAGGGTGCAACTCTCAGGGTAAGAGTTGGCGTTTTTTTGGTGGATGGAAGGGTGCATGTTGTGCGCAACTCTCAGGGTGAGAGCCGGCTTTATTTGGTGGGTGTACGTGAATCTCAATCATGGGTGCATGACTATAATCTCACTAGGTCTCAGTTTTTTGACTCGACTCAAAGTTCCGTAAGCAGCATATGACTCAAGTTTTACAAAAGTAGAGCATGTCATATGGCCTTGGCAGGTATTTCATAATCATCGGGGAACTTTTGATTTTTGAATTTTTGAAAAGAAAACCCCGGATGCCAAGTTTCTCTTAGAACAAAGTCATAGCAAAGTCTATTTGTACCATCTCATATCTTGCAACAGCTTAGAAAAGAATCTTGCAATTGCAACCCACAAGATTTTAAGTTCTCATAATGAGACATTTTTAGCCAACAAACTTAAATCTTGAGGAATACTAAGTTATAACTTTAAGCACAAACGAATTATAGACAGAGCAACTATTCATCATTTCAACAGAAGAGAAACTAACATATATTAGCACATACGGGAGTGGAATATTTTATTTTATTTTATTTTTTATTATTATTATTATTATTATATTTAGTATTTTTTTATTTTTAATAAGGAAATAAAATTGCAGAATTTTAAAAGTGCGAGAAATAAAGTGCAAGAAATTTAAAGATACATGTTACCTCTGTGGGGTCTCCTCCCCCAAGCTAGTTCAAGGCCTAGGTCCCGGGAATTGTCCCATAGACCGAAGGTAGGCCATCTGTGCCTCGTGCCGCCGCCGGTTCGCATCTTCGAGGTCCATGAAGTGTTGCTGGTACTGCTCATGCTATTGAGTGGCAGTTTGGATGTGAGCGTTGAGCGTACCTTGGATCTGCCTGTTTTGCAGTTCTAGTCCTCCCATGCGTGTGTTGAGAATCTCTAGTGTGACCGGCTGTGGGTGAAGTGGAGGTGGCATGCCTTCAGAATTTGAGGAATGCACATGCTCTTGCTGCCTTGATCCTCCTGCCTCGTGTGAGTGTTGCCACCCTGACCCTCTAGCCCCGTGAGGGTGAGGAATGTGTCCCATACCATATCCATACCCAGGGGTGAACCCGGGTGTAGACATGACAGGGGACCATCCCATCCCTGGTGTCATGGTGGGCATGGCCGGTGGTGTAGGCTGTACGGATGGTGCAGACTCCTCCTCCTGTACTCCTCTCCTTCGTGATCTCTTGCGGGAAACAGAACTCCTGCGTGCTTCTTCCTTTTCAACAAGGTCGAAGGTGAGAGATGGGGATTTATATAAAGCGAGATCCGGGTTAGGTAACAGTATCTCGTTTATATATCCCGGAAAATAAAATACCAAATTCTGTCCCGATTCGTCACGTTTTAGAGTGTGGGCTTGTACGAAATAGAATTCATTGAACATAATGCGAGGAGTGGAGAAATAAACAATAGTGTTAGCACCATGAGGATCAATACTAGTGGCAAGACGAGTGATGAGTGAAGTGCACATGATAGGTGTAGAAGTTTTGAAAGAATTCAACCAGTGCTTAACAATATCATAGACATGAGCGACTTTAATCTTTTTAAGCACGACATAAAGCAACTTCAACTCAATATCATAAGCATGATGCGTGTCTTCTCTAGGAAAGAAGGAATTAGCAATCCACTTAAGCATAAACCTTAAAGTAGGATGATGGATGTTGTTGATATTAGGTTGGAATTTTCCAGTCATATTTTGTCCGGTTATCAAGTGCCAAAAAGTATGACGATGATAACCCGAGAGAGAAAAACCCAAGTCAACAGAGCATCGCTCATGAAAGCCTAAGTGGGTAGCAAAATCCTTCCAAAAAAGACTATGCTCTTTCCCAAAGCAGCGGAAAGTAATACCATAATCGACAATTTGTAGAGTGCCCAAGACTTGGATGGTCAAAAGACGAGATCCAAGTTCATGTACAGGGGCAACTCGGCTCCAACCAACATTTTCGAAAATGGTATTAAATTTGACGTTCATACCTGTCTGCCGGAGAAAGTGTGGGTCGAAAGCCAGTGTATGCAGGAACTCGCGTACCTTGAGGAGGTTGTATGCTTGCATCTCCCGCTCGCTCTCCAAGTCGATGAAGGGGGAGTCGGTCTCGTCGATGGTGTGGCCTCTTGGCGCCTCCTCTTCTTCATGCAGCGGGCTCTCCTCACTTGCGGGAAGGCCTTGGCTAGACTCCCCACGAGAGCGACAACCTTTCCGGAACATGCCGAAAATCCGACCTCCGATCCCACTCATGGTGAGTGAGCTTAGCACGAGAGCTTGCTTTTTGGTGGAAAATGCAAGAGGTTCTTGCAGGATTTTCTTGCACTTGAACTTTGTGGAAAGTATTTGGAGAGTGGTGGAGCAAGAGAGTGATGGAGGGAGTGAAAGAATATGAGTGTGAGAGGGGTGAAGAGCTCCACCCGAATTCTCTGGTATTTATAGGCTTGATCGGAGGCGGGGGAGTGTAGCTTGCAGCGGCTAGTAGCCGTTGGCAAAACGCCGCGCCACAGAGCCGTTGGGCAGGGGGCGGTCGCCCCTGGGACCGGCCGGTCCCCTGGTAGGGCCGGTTCTGTCCCGTCTTCTTACAGCTCCCTCTAACGGCTACCCCCAAGATGTAGCCGGTTACGAATGACTCCCATTCGGAATTTTACCCCAGATTTTGATTTTCCACAAATTTATTTGAAACTTTTTTATTTTCAAAAATTAATAAAAAAAAAGGTTTAGATATAACAAAATCTAAACTTTCTTAGAATAATTTTTTATAGAATTTTTGGAGAAGAGTTTTTTTGGACTAAAAATAGAGTTTTATAAAACCAGAAAGAGGGAAACTCTTTTTAAATGCATGAAATATAAATTATATAAGTATATATATTTATTATTTTATTATTATTATTTTTTTCAAAAGGATAAGATATAATACCTGAGTGGGGACACCTCTCCCAAGCTTGAAAGATGGTGTGGGCCCCTTCAGATATTTATTTCTTTCTTTATATTTATTTATTTTTAGATAACTGTCGATGACCTTCGGCAAGGACTCAACGTTTACAGTCCGTTGGCAAGACTCTTCTTCCTATATGGCTCTGCAGCTGCATGAACAAACTCGGGAGAAGCCTCGGGTTGCCCCGGGATTTTTCCCGTATTGTTGACAGGGATAGAAGCAGCTATTTGAGCCATTTGGGTTTCTATCATTTTGTTAAAACTTGCTTGATTTTGAATAGAAGAAGACAGAGTTTCAAGCTTTGCATTTATATTTTCAAACATTTTATCGTTGAAGGACAGCTTTTTGGTCAGATTTTCATTGATCTTAACTTGTCCTAACACGGGGTCTTTTAAGGAAGGTTGGTTTGAATTGTAATTTGAATTGAAATTATTACCTTGCGGGCGGTGTTGGTTGTTCCACCCGTTATTACCTTGCTGAGGTTGGCGAAACCCATTATTGACGTATGAAGCTTCTTTTTGGGTTTCGGGGCAGTTGTTCCCCGAGTGGCCAACGTTTCCACAGACTTCACACGTCATGTGTGAGTCCATGGCCTGGACGGTACTCATGGTAGGGTTGGTGGCACGATCGTCCAGCTTCTGCATCAGCAAGTCTATTTTTGCGGCTAGCAAGTCCGTCTCCTTCACGGTATGCGTGCCTATTTGTGTTTTTCTTCCTTCTCCCCAACTCTGGTTGGCCACCATCTTCTCAATGAGTGCAGTTGCATTCGCGATGGTGAGGGAGAGGAATGCACCTCCAGCTGCGGCATCTACGTGCCCTTTTGACATGGCCGTGAGGCCTTCATAGAAGTTTTGGAGCACGAGCCAATCTTCCATTCCATGATGAGGACATGCTTGGATGTATTCCTGAAGCCTTTCCCATGCTTCGGGGATGGACTCTAGCGAAGATTGCTGGAAGTTTGAAATCTTTCCCCTTAG
This sequence comes from Eremochloa ophiuroides, assembly GCA_038502445.1. NCBI lineage: Eukaryota > Viridiplantae > Streptophyta > Magnoliopsida > Poales > Poaceae > Eremochloa > Eremochloa ophiuroides. The sequence goes on from JAHLJS010000006.1 coordinate 63,781,713, forward strand.
AGTGCTGGTCTTGCTCATGGGGAAGTACTTGGCGAGGAACGCCGTGGAACATTTGTCCCACGTGTTAACAGCTTCCTTGTTTTGGTAGAACCATTGCTTCGCTTTCCCCGTGAGGGAGAAAGGAAACAAGCGAAGTCTGATGCTGTCCTGTGCAACATTCTTGATGACAATGGTGTCGCACAGCTCAAGGAAGTGTTGCAGGTGAGCATTTGCGTCCTCACTTGGCAAGCCACAGAACTGACTCGCCTGCACCATCGAAATATGGCCCGTACGGATCTCGAAATTTCCATCTCCCACATTGACAGCGGGCCCAACGGGCACGTTGGCAACAACGGGAGTGGAGTAGTCACAGAGTGTCTTGGCCATAGTGGTAGTGGCGGATGGTGCGAGAGTGACCGGTTCGTCTACCGATGGGGTAGCAGAGGAAGAAGCGGTACGAGACCTTTTCTTCCTTAGGAGTGCTTTCGGATTACTGGTGAAATTGTTCGGCAGAGCAAAATCGCTCATACACTATCCTGTTTTCATTCCAATAAAAAGAGGAAGAAAACAACGAAGTTAGCCTGTTTAAACTACGTCTACCAATGCTTTATTATGCAATCGATGTTTATGCCAGCTTGGATGTTTTTGCCCTCCCCGGCAACGGCGCTAGAAATGCTTGTTGGCATTTTTTAACGTCGTTACAAAAGATAGACTAAAAGTCCATCTCCGACAACGGTGCCAGAAATGGTTGTTGGCATTTCTTAACGTCGTTACAAAAGATAGACTAAAAGTCCATCCCCAGCAACGGCGCCAGAAATGCTTGTTGGCATTTCTTAACGTCGTTACAAAAGATAGACTAAAAGTCCATCCCCGGCAACGGCGCCAGAAATGCTTGTTGGCATTTCTTAACGTCGTTACAAAAGATAGACTAAAAGTCCATCCCCAGCAACGGCGCCAGAAATGCTTGTTGACATTTCTTAATGTTGTTATAAAAGATAGACTAAAAGTCCATCCCCAGCAACGGCGCCAGAAATGCTTGTTGGTGTTTCTTAGCATCACTACTAAAGATAGACTATGAGTCTGTCCTTAATAATAATACTAGAAATATAAGTTGACATTCCCAACCACCATTACTTTAGAAAGGTAACCCTTGGCCCTTAATGGCGTCGGCCTAGGTAATACAGTTTGATAAGAGCAGTTAGAAGTGCCGGATTGGCCTTCCTAACCGTCATTACTTACAATATGCAAAATTGTGACATGGCGCCGTGGGGTGCACAAGAATTACAATCCTTAAGTAATGGTACTTAGGTACGCCAATCGATAGCTCAGTAAGAAGTAAGATTACTCTGCAAACGCACAGAACTATCATTGTAGCATTTCAACTCGTGAGTATTCAAGGGTGTCGTATTTATAATTTTCCGTAGGAGGGCAATATGCATCAAGCGTGGTGTAAACATTATCACTTATTGAGTGCAATGGTAAGCATAGAGTAAACAGGAATAAAACATGATTTCAAAATAGTGGACATACATCTGGGTCAACCTCAAGGATAAAAAGGAAAAATAAAGAATAAAAGAATATGACTAACTGAGCAGACATTGGTCATATATAATTATGCAAAGAACTGCTAGCAACACATCTAATTAGCAAGTCTAGTATCAGGACTAAGTCTGAGGTGATAGGGAGATCCCCGCAGCTTGTCTGCCAGCCGATAGAGACTTTAGAAACTCCTACTTCAATATCCGAACGTGGGGGAGTGCTAGGGATGGACATGACTGTCACCACCTCCCCACCTACCCCTCTGCCCGTGGGATACCGACATATTCGCCGATCTCCGCATACCTGAGCACCATGCTCACGTACTTGGAAACAACTCCTAACCTCCGCGGACCCCAACCCTTCGGATTGACAGGCTAGGTTAAGAGCAACCAAGAAGGCACGACGAACCATCACCTCATTCCTAGTTCTTCCTCTATTCATACTAATTTGATGAACAATGAAGAACGATAATGAACAAGTCAAGAACATGACACATAAACTATATTCTAGTCCATATATTATGCTCATAATAAGATCATAACTTTGCTCTAATTCATATGCATGATCATATAAATAAGATAAGAACTTGCTCATGGAAGAAGACCGAATTGTATTCATACCAAGATGATCCTTTTCTTCCAAGGAGACAAGCTCTCCTTGATAGCTCTTGCCTTGCTCACAAACTACTAGTACTACTCTAAAGATATAAGTGAGAGGTGTGAGGTAGATGACTCCAAAATGATGTGTGTGTTGAATGAAAAGAGCACCATCTATTTATAGTTGAACTAGGACGGTTTGGCATCTCTAAACTTGGAAGGAGGTGAAACCGCCCTTAGGAAACCGCCTAGAGCACCGCCACCGAAGACTGGGCCCGGGAGGCCTCACCAGGGGGACGGCCGCACCTGGGGGCGGTCGGTCCCCTGAGTGGGCCCGCTGGCCACCGCCTTCTGGTGGTCGGTTTCTCTCATGGCCTGGGCCTCTCCCGTGGTTACGATCAGGCCCAGATATGCATCGAAGGTGGGCTTCTTTATTATTCTTGTTTGCGCATTTGCTGAATACGTCTTTGGCTTTTGCGCTTTCTTCATGATGTTTGTGCATTTCCACTTGTTACACCATAAAACCTGCAAAATATGAATACTAGGGGTACAAGTGGAACTTGTTAGTAGTAAAGGCATATGTGCTGGAATATGATTGTCTTTCTTCTTTTTAGTCTAAGTTGGCAGCATAGAAATGATCCATATGGACTGCCAACAACCACTGCAGCCCCCAGCCGCCGCGCCCACCCCCATCCGCCGCCGCCGCCGCCGCCTCCCCCATTGCTACTGCGCCCGCCCCCGGCCGTGCTCGCCCCCCACCCCACACCCCCAACCGCGCCGGCGCTCTCGCCTACCCGCCGACCGCCTCGGTCCTTGCCGGCGGGCCTGGTCGTGCCGCCCTCCGGCCTTCCCGGGCCGGCCATCACCCCCCCGCCCCGGGCAGTAGGTAGGAGCAGGTGGGTTAGGAGAGGGGAGGACAGATGGGGGGAGGAAGAAGAAGGAGGGTCACCCTTCCCCTCCTCCTCTTTCTTTCAGAGCACCAAAGAAGATGGGAGCCAGGAGAAGAAGAGGGAAGGAGGAAGAGAAGAGAAGGGGAAGGAAAAGAAGAAAGAAGAAGAAGAAGAAAGAAGAAGAGAATAAGAAGAATAGAAGAAGAAAAAGAAGAAGAAGAAGAAGGGTGTTGACGGGGATAACGTCAATTTTGTTCGAACTTTAGACACAAAAATATACGTGAAAACATTACTAGTCTCGGGTTTAACTACAGTTTCCACATTTTGCATGTCTGTGTTTTCCAGGGGCATTCAGAAAGCATAAAAGAAGGGTTAAAGAGCATAAAAGACACGAAACTTAACCGCCAAGGAAACATCATCACGAAGACCCTGGAAGGGTGTGGAAGCACCTCGACGAAGATGGGCCCGGAAGCCCACACTTAGGCACCTGCCGGCGCCAAGGTGGGGCTGGCCGGCCCCACCCCCAAGGGTTTCGGCCCCCGCTTCTGGAGTCTTCTTGCGCCGCCTCTTAGGATTCATCTCGGCCCTTTGTTGAAGTTGGTTTGATCCTACGGCGCACGTTCATCCCACCGGGCTATAAATAAAGGAGCAGACCCCCCTCCCTGAAGCATCAAGTCATTTGGAGATCAAGCCATCCAGAGCCTCTCTAGTTCATAGCTTTAGCCTAGTTAGATTAGAAGTAGAGGAGTTCTAGTTCTTCAGCGGGATCCGGAGCCCCTGGCGTCTGTCTGGAGCGCGGAGTTCGTTATAGTTCTAGTTCTTTTCTCTTATTGCATTCAACATTATGATTTGGGAAACATTGCTCTTAATCTTATATATGTTCCTAATTGCAATAGTCATTGTTTACCTTGATTATATGTCTAGCATAGTTAGTTTGATCCTATTGAATTTATGTAATTGCTCGTATAGAGTTCGTCCAGAGACATCATGGATGAATGATTAGCAGTATGTAGACGTGGTGTTTAGATATCTTACTTATCTGCGAGTGCATCCTGACGTGTCGGGTCGTGTGGTAGATCGCGTAGGTGACAGCTGTGTTGAGTCCTCTGTAGTCTACCCCCCGTACGTAGGACGAGCAGAGCGTGGTCGCGAAGGAGGTGACCCTTATGTCTTAATATCCTCATTAGATGATGCTCCTTTATATTTAATCATGAGGTAGGTAGAGCTAAACAATGATTGCTAGATGTAATTGCACTAATCATAGTATTCATTGACGTAGTTATAGAATTACTTTAGATATTAATTCCTTTATCTATCCATTGGCTAGCTATTGTTATGACTAGATGAGTTCTGATATTTACCTATTTATGATGATGACTGATCATGTTTATCCTATATATCTTTATCATGTGACTGATCCTTGTTATGAGTAGGATTATAGTTATGGTTTATCTTTTACATTAGCGGTATAAGTTGTAGATATAATTTAAGTCCTACTAGACCTTCCCAGTGGTATAAATATAAATCGACAACCTGGTAGTACTCTAGGTAAAATGCTACAATGGTATAATTATCTGTCCGCTTGCAGATTTATTCTTTAGTTCATATTCTTATATTTATTTCTGCCTAGTCACATGGAATAATATATAAAACCTTTATTTATTCTTAGCATATATAATTGGGATTGACAACCCAGTTCATGCTAAAGAATGTTGGTAATAGATAAGTGGCTAGTTACTATTGATCAGTTAATTAAAATACCATACATCTTCTAATCTCGTCCCTAGTGTTAAAAGTTATAAAGTTATATTGGGCGACGTTAGTAGATGTCAACAAAGGGGGAATGAGGGAGAAGAAGAAAGGGAGAGGAGAAGGATCGTCGATCTTGTTTGTCCAAGCCGTCGTCCGCGCCCCTCTCTGGAGAAGAAGGTAAAGACTTCGGATGTGGGCCATGGTGCCGTTTATGTGTTGACGGCCTTCGTGCCGGAATTGTCGATGTGTGGGCCATCGTGTCCGAAATGTGAACGTCGGCCTTCGTGCCGATAATTTTTCTTGCAGGTTTTGGAAACGTCCCTGTACAGGGGAGGTGCTGTCGAATTTTTGAACTAATAGTGACGTGTTTCTTCTCTTGTAGAGCAGGACCTGTCGGAGGGGACCCGAAGCACTTTGTCGGCGTCGCTGGTATGCCTGCACCGCACCGACACGCCATTGCACTGACATGCCACTGCCTCGCTAGTCTGACTCCACCGCCACCCTTGGTATAACCCTCTCCTCCTTTGCATGCATGTTTTATATGGTCACTTAGCCAAGTTATGCGTCTCCCGTTCAAAAGAGATACGGTTCGAGGTATGCAGATCTTTGCATATATGTGACCGTATCTCTTTCAGACTGTCCACATTTTTTGGACGGCCCGCGGATGCGTAGATGAGGTTAGTTTCCATGGTTCGTTCTGGTCCGAGACAGACTTTCGGCATCACCTCCCTGCAGGGCGTGTATCGGGAGAACAGTGGGGAGGTGCTGCTGAAATTCTTTCTCGGATAGGAGCGACGCATGGAAACTGACCTCATCTACGCATCCACGGGTGGGATTAGGACCTATCCTCACCTATTAGATGGTAGGCACACCGAGCAGATGCACCATGGTTATATTACTCGCTTATATATGTATATTCCAGAGTATGGAGAACCGTGATTGGATGTACACGGGCCACCCAAGTTTAACCCCAGAATGGATGACTAAGACTAATGTTTTCTTGGAGCATGCTTTTGGTGAGGCTGCTAAAGGGTCGAGTCGGATGTCGTGTCCCCGCCACAAATGTGACAACCATGTAAGAAAGACTAGGAAGGCCATGGGGGAAGATCTTTGCAAGTATGGATTCACGTCAAACTATACCTGCTGGATCCACCATGGTGAAGCCGATCGTATTAGAGAGGAGGTGGTGAGACCATGCCTCGAGGCTTTTGATGGAGATTCCGGGGTAGCAGACTGGATGGATGACTTTCATGAGGCACGGTTCGGTGAAGGATTGGAGGATGACCCAGAGGAATCCGCAAAGACGTACTATGCTATGCTGTATTCGGCCCAGAAGCCCCATCATGAGAAGACAATGGTTTCGCAACTGGATGCCATTGGACGCCTAATGTCGTTCAAGTCATAGTGTAGCATGAGTTGAGGCCACTTCGATGGTATGTTGGCAGTTTTTGGATCCCTGCTTCCGGGGGGTCACATGCTACCGAAGAACTTGTACGAGTCACAGAAACTTTTTCGTGCACTTAAGATGCCGTATGAGCACATTCATGCTTGTCCGAATGGGTGCGTCCTATTTAGGAAAGATCACGAGCAAGCAACGCACTGTCCAAAGTGCAAATCCTCTAGGTATCTGGAGGTCGACACTAGTGATGGAAAGAAGGAGCAGCTTGGTATCCCCGCTAAGGTCCTATGGTAGCTTCCTGTCATACCGAGGATCCAACGGCTGTACATGATAGAGGAGTCTGTGAAACAGATGACATGGCACAAACATGGTAAAAGATACAGTCCTGGCAAGATGGTACACCCATCGGATGGCGATGCATGGACCCACTTCGATAGCATACATCGTCGTAATGCTGGGGAGGCTCGGAATGTACTTGTAGCGCTGGCAATAGATGGGTTCAACCCCTATGGATTGCTGCCAGCCCCGTACACTTGTTGGCCCGTGTTCGTGATCCCCCTCAACCCCCCCGGTGTCATGTTTCAACCCAAGAACGTTTTCTTGTCGCTGATAATTCTTGGACACCCGGGGAACAAGATGGGAGTGTTCATGGAGCCTGTCATTTATGAATTGATCCTTGCTTGGGAAAAGGGGGTACTTACATACGACCGAGCTACAAAGAAGAACTTCACAATGCATGTTTGGTACCACTACTTCTTGCATGACTTCCTGGCGTATGGCTTATTCCGCGCGTGGTGTGTTCACGGGAAGTTCCCATGCCCAATATGCAAGACAGCTGTGAGGTTCACTTGGCTGAAGAGGGGTGGCAAGTTCTCTTCGTTCGACCAGCATCGTCAATTCCTCCCTCTTAAGCATGCATTCCGGCGAGACGTCAAGAACTTCAAGAAAGGGGTTCAAGTTACTGACCCTGCACCTCAAATGATGACCGGTGCCGAGGTCTGTGCTTAGGTAGGGGCTCTCAAAGATGATAACGAGAAAGGTGGTTTTATTGGATATGGGCAGGAACACCAGTGGACTCATAAATCAGGCTTGACTAGGCTCCCCTATTTCGATGACCTTCTTCTTCCACACAAGATTGATGTAATGCACACAGAAAAGAATATCACCAAGGCGCTTTGGGCCACACTCATGGACATTCCTGATAAGTCAAAGGACAACGTTAAGGCTAGACTGGACCTGGCAACGATGTGCGATAGACCAAAGCAAGTGATGAAGCCTCCCGCGCCCGGCAAGAAATGGAAAAGGACTCCAGTTGATTTCGTATTGAAAAAGGACCAAAGGAAGGAGGCATTGCAGTGGATCCAGTCGCTAATGTTCCCTGATGGGCATGTGGCGAATTTGAGTAGGGGAGTGAACTTGTCCACCATGCGAGTGTTAGGGATGAAGAGTCATGACTTTCACATATGGATTGAACGGCTCTTTCCTGCGATGACCCGGGGATACGTTCCCGAGCATGTGTGGCGCGTGCTGGCAGAGTTGAGCTTTTTCTTTCGCCAGCTTTGTGCCAAGGAGTTATCTCGGGACGTCATTGATGACTTGGAGAAAGTGGCACCTGTGTTGATCTGCGTGTTGGAGAAGATCTTCCGACCTGGCTTCTTCCTGGCGATGCAGCATTTGATTTTGCACCTGCCGTACGAGGCACGAATGGGGGGCCCGTGCAGTTCCGTGGGTGCTATACAATCGAGAGATGTCTAAAGATTCTTCAAAAAAAGTGTAGAAACAAAGCCAAAATTGAGGCTAGCATGGCAGAGGCATTCATTCTTGAGGAGGTGTCAAACTTCACAACATCATACTGTAATGACAGCCTTCCCAGCGTGCACAATCCTCTCCCTCGTTACAATGCCGAAGAGAGTTCATCGAACCTTAGCCTTTTCAAAGGGCAACTCGGAAAGGCAAGCGCACCGTGCACCAAGAGCTTAAGGCATGATGAGTGACGCATTATCATGCTTTATGTGTTGTTGAACCTTGACGAAGTGAAGCCTTATGTGCAGTAAGTTCTCAATGAGCTTGTTACATACTGCACCAAGACCTTTTGCGTTATCCTCCATGTATCGACCCCCTTGTCTCTTATTTTTTAGGGAATTTCTTAATACATACAGGACAGGGAATTGGTCTCCTTCCCCTCAAGAGGAAGATACTCTTCTCAAAGATGGTGTGCCCGATTTCATTTCCTGGTTCGACACGAAGGTATTTGGTTAATTCTTTACCTTTCCCACTTCGATCATAAGAGCGAGTAATGCAACGATCAATCTGGCCTCACCTTGCAGGCCCGTGAAGATAGGGCAATGGATGCTGAGTTGAAAGGGCTAGCCAAAGGCTTCGCCTACAAGGTTAAGACATTCACCAACTATACCGTGAATGGCTATCGCTTTCACACAAGCAACTACGAGCGGAGTCGGCCCAATCAAAAAACCACAAATACCGGAGTTTGTACGCCCGGCACCGATGGGAATGACTACTACGGCATAGTAGAAGAAATATACGAGCTCAACTTTGAGTGTTGCAAAGCTCGTAATCCAGTCGTATTCAAATGCCATTGGTTCGATCCTAACGTCACGAGAACAACCCCTGAGATTGGACAAGTCGGAATTCAACAGGATTCTGTATATCAAGGAGATGATGTCTATATTGTGGCTCAACAGGCCACGCAAGTTTATTATCTCCCATGGGCCTGCCAAAAAACCCCAATCTTATGGGTTTTTGCCTTGTGTAGATGGTATCGCCCTTGCGGTAGACTACCTGTCCCAAACGATGAGGATTACAATTCTGACCTCCACACACAGGAGTTCTATCAACCAGAGGGGCTAGAAGGAAGGTTTGACATAGACATGTTTTCGCTGATGGGCATGAAAGTAGACAATGACATTGATCGAGGGGATGGAGATGAGGACGAGGGAGAAGAGGTGCAAGATGAGAAGGACTTAGAAATGCTTGAGCGATTATAGTTAGACGATGACAATGATGACAACGATAGAGAGGAGGACGAGGGAGAAGAGCTGCAAGTTGACAATACTGATAGTGGTGACGACAGCTATGATTCAGCCGCTGCCGATCGTGATGAATATTTCTGATTCATGTAATACTATATTATTATAATAATAATAATAATTATTATTACTATGTCCCATTCATTTTGCATCTCTTTATAAGTACTTTGTAATATAACTGTGCTAATTGGTTTACTCTTTGATATTGCAGGCACTCGACAAAATGCCGGCCGGAAGGTAGGGCCGTCGTGCGGTCAACTCCCTCTACATGAGGGACCGGTCACCACCCCACGCCGAGGACGAGCCTTTGCCGGTGCCGGTGCCGAGGAGGTCGAGGACCGGCCGCACCCACGGTCGTCCGAGGACGCGCGTGGAGCCGACTCCCACCCCGCCGGTGGACGAGGACGACCGGGCGGTGGACCTCCATACAGGACGGGGTGACACCTCCTCTGACTCGTCGGACCACGAGGAGGGAGCGACCGTGACAGTAGGGGGTTCCACTTCCACTACTGCTTCTGGCTCTACCTTGTCCGGAGTCTACTTGCGCGGGCCCTTGAAGCTCCCGGCGCGGCCGATCCCACTGCACCTGCGCCCGTTGATTCGCCCCCAGGGCGACGAGTACGTTTCATTTCACTACTATTTCATATGACATGTTGACTCTTAATGACTTTTGCAGCAACTGGGAAGTTGTGTCCGGGAAGGGTCGGCACATCAATGGCATGCTGGCCCTTCTGATTTGGCAGCACTACCCTGGGATGGGCACCTACGCTGGGGTGCCTTCGCCGCCCTGGACGTGGGACCACTTCCACGCCGCTGAGGACAGATAGCACGGCACCGTAGCGGCGCGGATCAAGGCCGAGTTCTGGGTGAGTCTACGTCACATTAAATTAGTCAATACTATGTATTCGCTCTAAAAATAATTAAACAATACATGATGTCTGCATGCAGGACTTCTACAGGTGCGACGTTGGGTTTGAGGCCCAGGCAGCGCGCGTGCAGGACAAGGTCTGCAGGTCCCGACTCTTGGATCTGTACTATAAGACACGGCTCCAGTGCATCATCAACTACAACGCCGATGTCCTTGGACAAGTGGTGAGAAAGCGCGAGGCCAGGAGCATGACGCTCACGAGGGAGCAGTACCTCTTGGTAAGAAGTACTTTCATGAACAATAGGTTGGCTTCATTTCATCTTCTGACGTATCAATAACTTGATGGCATGCAGTAATGTCCTGATTGGTGTGCCAGGCACCGCCTTTGCTGGGAGGACATTGTGGACAGGTGGCTCTCGGCAGAGTGGGCGGAGAAGCACAAGATCCGTCGGGACTGCCGCCTGCAGATGGGTGGGGCGCCACATCACCAAGGCAACCAGAGCCTCAGCGCGTACGCCAAGACATGGGTAAACTTTTTTGTGCTTTCATTTTTTTATGTATTCTAACACTCAATTCTAACTACTTGTAATCGTCTTTATGTTTTTCTCGCAGTCCCAGGCGCACCAGGGTCAGGAATGCAATGAGTTCATGGCGTACGCCCTGACACACAAGGGCAAGGCGACGGCCCCGGACGTCATCTACAACCCGGCGGACGGCCCTGAGGCGTACACCAACGCGAGCGTCCACAACAAGCTTAGCGAGTACACCTTGGCGGCTCGCTAGCGCCATGGAGAGGACTTCGATATGGCCCACCAGCCCCTGGACACGGACCTCTTGATGAGGCTGGGAGGAGGGAAGTAGCACGGCCGATACTAGATGGCGGACATCACAGTCGACTCCTCCTCTGTTGCCAGCCTCGCCGATATTCGAGCAAGGAGCACGGACTCCTCCCTCCCCATACGCCCTCGGCAGCCGAGCTCACAGCAGCAGATGGCAGAGCTCCAGGTTTCTACTCATAAACTCGTCATTCATTGCTTTTACACATGTATCTTGCTTTTGTATTGTTTAATCTTTGCGGGTGGAATGTTGCAGGAGAACGTGCGGAGGTTGGAGCCCCAGCAGGCGGCACAGGCGGAGGCCCAATGGCTAGCCATGGAGGCCCAGGCGGAGGCCCATCGGCTGGAGATGGCTGCTGTGCAAGCACAGAGGGCGGCCGAGGAGCAGAGGATGCGGGACATGTTCAGCTTCATGACGAGGCTGCAGGCCTTGCCAGGTGTGGTCGTGCCTCCGTCGTTGCTCGCTCTAGTTGTGCCTCTAGCTCCTCCTGTTCTAGGGACTCCGATTAGTATGTGAACCTGTTGATTCCTGTAGCTTTTGCGCCTGACCTGCAGATGCTCATGATTTCGCTTCTCCTTTGTGCAGCCACAGTCGGCGGGTTCGGCCCCGACTTCAGATGGTGGCCGTTCTCCAACGTCCGGGTGGCCAACTGCCCCTCCTACACAGTCCGAGAACATGTGGCCAGGACCATGATGTCAGTAGGTACCTCTCTTCATGTTCTTCGGACTTGTTCAAAACCCAGACTTGTGATGGATTATGTGATTATGGACGATATGTGTGTGTGATGCACGATGGATGGATGATATATGTGAATTTCGTGGATTATGCATGTTTGGATGATGAATGTGATATATTATGTGCTCTGTGTGATGATGTATATGATATATATGTGATGTGTCTCTTTGTTTTGATGGAAAGCAAAAATCAGAAAAAATAGTATTTCTGACCTCTTTGTTGAGTCTGGCACTCGGCATAAAGCCCTTTGCCGAGTGCCATGGCTCTGACACTCGGCAAATCTGAAAAACCTGAGAGCTAATTTTCCATATTTGCCGAGTGCAATGGCCATGGCACTCGGCAAAGAATTTTTTTTTAAAAAATAAAAAACTTTGCCGAGTGCAACGGCCAGGCACTCGGCAAAGAGATTTTAAAAAAAACAAACATAGCATTTTCTTTGCCGAGTGCAACGGCTAGGCACTCGGCAAAGATTTTTTTAAAAAAAATAAAAAAATCTTTGCCGAGTGTCGCCTGTGTCGGCACTCGGCAAAGAAGCCGTCAAAGTTGACGGTTGGAACTTTTTTTGACGAGTGCTGACTTGGCACTCAGCAAAGGCTTTGCCGAGTGTCCGATATTTGGCTGTCGGCAAAGAAACCTTTGTCGAGAGGTTCTTTGCCGAGTGCAATAGGGTCTTTGCCGAGTGCCCCAAGCATTCGGCAAAGAACCCGCATCCAGTAGTGCAAGAGTACATCTATTTTAGCAAAAAAATCAAATAAGTGTTGCAACACCTTGCCTTCAAGATGTGAATTAACAGTTTATTGCTTGTGTCCATATAGGCCATTAAACTATTGTGAGACAACCTATATGAATTTATTTGTCTCCTGGAATAAACGGAAGAGCTACCTGCCCCATGTTCCGCCCCATGTTCCTTAGGTGAACACATGTTTGAGGAACAGAATTAGTGAACTCCACATGTTTTTAGTGACTGTGCAGCTGCAAAACGTATGAATGGTATCCTTCTCTTGATTTCTTTAGTTTAGAATTCACATCTCTTCCCATTGCCTCTTCTTCCCAAGAAGAAATCAAGTAACAATGGCCTTCCTGTTAACCTTCTACATGAAGTTTCACCTGGATGCCTCAAACATCGTCATTTTTTGCAACAAGAATTTATCTAAAACTTCATCACTCTCTTAAGACGGAGAATTGTTTCGTTTTTGTGTCTGAATATGAATATGCTGTTAATACATGTACATGGGATAAGTCACACTGCGGTAGAGAATAAATTTGAGTGCAACATTCAATGGTAGTTGTCAATCTTTCATGTTCATTGGTTAAAAATGCTGTTCATTGATTACCGTGTCAATTTTATCATGTGCAGATCACATGGTATAAGGTACCTCTGCCCTTGTGGCATTCTGATTGCTGAGTTATAGCTATCTCCAGATACAGAAGACCAGAACTATAGCATTCTTGGGCCGAAGAATGACATATATTGCTGGTTTTGTTATTATTCTGTGCGTGACAATACACCCACAGAAAAAATATATACTCACAGAAAAATTGATATTATTTTGTCAGTTCTATTAAAACTCACAAAAAAAATATATACACGCACAGAAAAAAGTGCTATTATTCTGTGGGTTTCTATAAAACACACAGAAAAATATAAATACACACAGAAAAATAGAACAAGCGTGCTCATACTAACTTCATATGAACAAGGGCGGTTTTTCTTTTAAATCTCTCTCTAAAACTTGTAACTAGTCGTTCACCCTCATACTAACTTCAAATTTGATAATCTTTTTTTCTATATTTTTCTAAAATCTTGATCTATCAATTTATTGTGTTCTTAAACGATTATTTTAGTCATATTTTCATGTGAATTTGTTTTATATCAGTCCAAAATTTAAATTTCTAAAAATGACACTTTTAAACAACATTTTGAAATAGTAAACGATTTCAACTCAAAAAGTCATGAACATAAAAGTTGTTAAACTCATCAAGATCTATAACTTTTATTTTGGTCAATGCTTTATCTGATAAAATGGGACTAACATTCTTCACAAATTGATATATCTCTCGTATAGTTTCTATTAGGGATGAAAACGGAACGAAAATATCCGGAACCGACCGGCACCGTTTTCTATATTTGACCCGATCGAATTCGCATTTTTTGTGTTCAAGTTTATCGTTTTCGCTTTCGTTTTCGTATTTTAAACGTAAAAATAAAACCGATTTCGACAATTTCCGACCATTTTCGACCGTTTTCTACTTTTCTGCCTTAAATACGGAAAATTTCGAATTCAAAATATGTTTTCAACCGAATTTGGTTGCCAAACATTATTATCCAAGCAATTAGTCAAATGCAAGTGTGAAGTACTATTGCTCATTGGTCTCGTTATATAGGCATCTCACATCGCCGCACATCCCTGAGTCACTGCGGTGGAACTAATCTTCTCACACGGTGCTGCATGCCTGTATGGCTCCATCTGGCTTCACGAGGTGCTGTTGTTCCATTACATGTGACACTTGTTAATTGCTATACATTGTGGATCGGTATTCCGTATTGAATTTTCGTATACCGACCGTGTTCGATATAATTCCGCTCGAATTGGTTCGTTTTCGAAATTGTTGATATTCCGTAAGTTCATGTTTGTTTTCGTGTCCGACTTGTTCGTTTTCGCTTCTGTTTTCGCATTTGAAATGTAAAAGTAGAAAACAATTGAGGAGTTTTTCGACAGATTTCGACCGTTTTCATCCTTAGTTTCTATAAACTATGTGAGAGATTTCTGGATTTGTGAACAATGTCTATTACCACTTTGTTATATGAAGAAATGACTAAAATAGAAGTTACAGACTTTGATGAGTTGTACAACTTTGTTGTTGATGACTTTTCCATCTAGAATAATTTGCTATTTCAAAATCTTGTTTCAATTTGTTATTTTTTAAAATTCAGAATTTGGATTGTTCAAACAAAGTCAAATGGAGAAATGACTAAAATAAAAGTTGTAGATCTCGATGTGTTGTTCAACTTTGGTGCTTTGGACTTTTCCATTTGAAACCATTTACTATCCTAAAATTATATTTGAAGTTGTTATATTTTGAAATTATAAATAATAAAGAGTTTAGCATCCAACCGGCCCCATCTATGGCCCATCGTTTTGGATCGATTGACCACCGTCCGATTGCTGATGAACGCTCCAGATTACATGTGTGGAAATAAGGCAAACCCTAACAATATAAAAACCACACCCATCTGCCGCCGCTCGTTATGTCTCTCTCCCTCCCCACATAGCCGCCGCCGCCGCCGCCGTCGCCGCCGCTCGTCGTCGCGCCCGATGATTCGATGCTAGCCTACAATCTCGACGCCCCACCGATGACCTCCGAGTTCAGCTCCAAGGATCTGGCAGAGCTCATGTACCCGAGGTGAGATGGCCCCTGATCTGTTGTATCCCTCTTCTCCAAGCACAAATGCTAACATTTTTGGAAGGGTTTTCACATCGAATTTACACTGCCTATAGACCATTAATTACCTTCTGTCGAAGTCATATTGGAAAGTGTTGTAATATCTAGATAATATAAACTAACATGGATAATAATTTGTATTGAATGTAATCTGGGTTAACCAAATGGTCTTATATTTCCATTGAATTTGTCACCATGATTCCATATGGCTATTCTTACAATGGTAATGTTTTTTTTTGTTTTCTAAAATTATATCTTTGCTTAACAGGTAGAGATGGAGTGCATGGTGAAGTACTTTATAGGTTGAACAAGAAATATCATATCATGTATATGATATATATGCTAATAGATCAGATTAATTCTATTTTTGACATAATTGTTGATTTTTCATGATGGGCTACTGATTTGTATGTTATTGCATGGACAATATATATTTTAATATGTTATTGCTACTGTTCCAAGATATTTTTTTGTGTGTTTAGCTCTTTTTCCCTGTGTGTTTATTTCTTTTTTTCTGTGTGGATATTCACACAGAAAAATTGTTTTTTAATCCGGGCAAACGTAATTTTCTGTGCGTGTAAAACACACAGAAAAATTGTTTCTGACGGTGAACCCATGGAAAAATTAAGTTCTTTTGTCATTATATTTCTGTGTGTATTTTTCTGACGGTATTTGTATTTTTCCGTGTATTTTTGCACACACAGAAGAATTCACGTTTGCAGTAGTGCGATGACAAAGTTGGCAGACCAACAGTGTGAAATCTGCGCGGCACGCGCGCGGATATGGATGGACGGGCCGATCGAGATCTGCCGATGAGCTCGACCGGCCGGTGCAACCGCGCGCCGGCGGCGGGTAGACAGGGACGGCAAGCACGCGGCTCGATCGCGGCGGGCGGTGTGATCGATCGTTCCCTGTATCGGCGACTGGTTTTTGGCGAAACCGGAGGGTGGCATCAGTGGCATGGCAGCTAAGACGACGGCGACCAGTCCAAGAACCACGCGTAGTAAATTAAAGTGGGTATTCAAGTACGCCCGCGCTACAGCTCCATCGGCCCAACCGAACTGATCCCCGGCCGGCGCTCGCGACAGTTCAGGTATATGCAGTGCACCCATCAGGGAGGAGGCCTCGCATCGCATCTCGATGACACACGTCGCGCGATCTGAGTTGATGTGGGAGCATCGGAAGAACAGCACAGTGTGGCCCCGCCCAGCTGATCGATCGAGGCGGCTACGTGCGATGAAACAATGGGGACACACATGAACTACATACGCCATTAGATAGTATACTGTATATTAGCTCACCTAAGACAAGCTGGTGGTGCTTAGATTACGTGTTCATTGATGATGGCAAGTACCTTGTCAAAAAAAAATGATGATGGCAAGTACACTAATAATGCTATTCTCGTTCTCTAATTCCTCGTCGTCCCACGTATCTGGCGCCTCGTCCACACGCAAGTACGTACAAGAAATCGCCTGATTATCCATCGCCCATTGGGCTAGGGAGTGGTTACGTTGTTTGGTGAGATCGCGCGCTCGCAGAGCGTAATGACAAATTAAAGCTCGATATTCCTGTAATCATGCGTGTCAAAGCAAGGTTGTTAAGGGAGCCTGTCACTTGTGCCAAAATCTTGCAACATGGTATTGTTTGGGGGGTGGAAAGACTGGGGAAGCAAGGATATTCTCGGTGACCACTCTGAAAATCATATCGCGCGCGTCTGGAAACGATCAAGTTGTTGTTATATATATGGTTCCCCAGAGAGTGCTGGAACCACTTGACTCCGATCCCAGCAAGAGCAGGTAGCCCGAACGAATCGGCCAGTCGTCGTGCATCATTTCTGAGATGATCCGAGAATGCAACATGGGAGGGATATGTATAAACTAGTATAGTATAAATTTGTTCTTTGTACTTGCCATCGACCTATCTACAACAACTTACAACTTGCTTGAATGAATAAATTAAAGCAACAGGTGTACTTCGATCGTGCTTGTTTTCTACCCTGCTCCGAAAAGGTTTGGGTTTCCGCCTAGCTAACGAATGTATACAGTACAATCATCATTGCGCATGCACGTTTCTCCAACTAACTAACAACGAGCTAGAGTCGTCGTCGACCCGGATTTGAAAAATGGGGGTGGGTGCATGTTTTATGGTGGTTCAGTGCACCATGCGTGCAAATCCCAGCCATTTATGCTCGCTGATCCTGCGATCGCAACCCGTGCTAATTACTCCACCCCGCGGTACGGCCGGCTGTTGTAACGCACCGGTCGAGCCGGCGCCGCAGGTGTCCTGCCGTGCTGCGCGTGTCACCATGCATGCCGGTCCGGCTCGGCTCGCTCCGGATGTCGCTGTCACGTACTCATGCATGGTCCCGGCCGGGCCGGATCGGACACTACTCACAAGTCACACGCAGTCTCTCCTCGAGATCTCTCACTAGAAACAAGCTGGCTCAAGGCTAGCTCTAGCTGCTAGTAACTGGAGTATACTGTGGAGACAAAAGAAAAAAAATTGTCAGAATCGTGGGATGATGACCTATCCGTCCGACTGTTATTACAAGATTGATCCGGGTAGTAGCAACAGTAATTCACCGAGCTAGTAGCTGCTAGCCGAGGTGCATTGATTGATAGGTGGTAGTATGCCGCATGGTGGACCACGAGTGCGCTCTGCCGTGACCGTGACACATGCCGCCATACCGTGCGCTTGGCGTCGGCGGGCGCGCGCACGAACGCATCGAGCAAAGCAGGAACAGGAAGCGTGCGTTTCTGACGATGGACAGCAGAGGGGGTGGGGGTGGGGGGGGGGGGGGGGGGGGGTGGGGGAAGGAAACCCCGGGCCGGGCCTTCTTGGCCTTGGCAAGATCGGCCCCCGCCCTTTTTTTTTGGCAGGCAGATCTGATCTCATCCGGCCCGACACACATCTCCCTGCTCCTGTAGCAAGCAAGCTAGCTAGGCTGGGCGAAGCGTACAGATCGATGGACACTCACTCCGCCTGGCCACTCACTCCGCCCGGCCAGTTCGCTGCGCCAGCGGAGCGCCACCATTTAACTGGATCGGCATGGACGGCGCCCGGCCACGGCGTGCCCACGGCGCGCCCCTGCTGATGGCGTGCCGGTGCCGTGTCCGCGCGCGGGAGGGCTGCGGGAGATGGGCGCCCGCGCACGGCGTGCGGCCGCGGTCGCCGCGCGTCACGTCCCTTTCCCTCATCCCCCACGCGCCCGGCCCCGGACCACCGAGGCCGCTGGCCGCTGCATGCATGCACGCAGGTCACACGCCCCCCAATTATGCCCGACCTGTCAGTATGTGTCTGCCGCCCTCCTCCCCCCATGGCTCCAAATCCGGACCCTGTGCATGCTCGCAGCGCTGTCCCGAGCCCCGGTGGCTGCCTTCCTGGCTCCCGGCTCCCGCCGCGTTGCCGTCGCGGGAACCCCGTTTTTGCCGGCAGGGGGCTTCCGCGCAACAGGTTTTGCCCATCGACGGCGGCTGTAACAACCCTAAAAATTCCTACACCAAAAATTCCAACCAATAATTTTTTTTCCAAAATAAACTTATTTCCTGTGCATGCATGTAGAAATTAAAACCTGCAAATAACATATATGTTATTGCACCCTAAATCCTTTTTAAATTAAGTTCACTAGCTATGTTGCATAATTGGATCTTGTTGACATCTTATGCTTGGCTTAAGTACTCATACAGCATGTGAAAGCAAATATATGTGTATGAAGAAATCAGAAAAGAAAAGGAAAAGGAAAAAGAGAAGAGAGGAGAGTAGAGAAGCCAGCCAGCTTGCCGGCCCAGCCCAGCCAGCCCATTCCTCTCCTCTTGCACACACACCCGCCCGCGCACGCGACCGCATCAAGCCGGCCCAAGCCGCGGCCCAACTCAGAGCGCACGCGCGCTGCCTCGGCCGTTCACCCGCGCCCCCGCCACAGCCGCTGACCGCCCGGCCCCGCCTGTCAGCGCACTCCTCCCCTCGCTCCTGTTCTTCTTCTCCAAGGCGACAGCCGGCAGGGTCACGCAACTCGCATGACCCTGGCCAACTTGCCCCCTCGGCCTATCCCCCGCTTGTCTCCCGTCGCCTAGACGACAAAGGAGCCCCGCGAGCACCCGGGAACCCTAGCCTAGCGCTCACCACAGCCCTTGGATGCCACACGGCGGATCCCGACCGCTCGCCATGCCGCGGCCGCCTTTAAAAGGGGTCCGCCCCGAAGCCCTAGCCCCATTCCACACCCCGCCGGCACGCTGCGGCTCCACAGCACCAGCACTGCTCGAGGGACGCGCGAGGCAGAGCACCGCCGGAGCGCCGCCGGAGCACTGCCGCCGCGAAGCTCGCCGGAGACGAAGCCGGCACCACCGTCGCGGATCGGCACGGCATTGCGAACAAGCTGCACGGCATCACCTCGTCACTGCGCCGCTATCCTTTCTCCATCAACACCACGGTGAGCTACCCACGAACCCCTTGTCCAACCTCGCCGTGCTTACTGGCCATGGCACTTCGCTCAGAGGCGCGTAGGCCCGAGCCACTACCGGCTCCGGAGACACCCGCACACACGCATACGACCTGCCACCAAGCCAACTGGTCGTCGATTACGAACGTTTGAACACTCCCGACAGGCACCGCCGTCGCGTGCGTTCGGAGCGCCGCCGTCTTGACGGCGTTCCCATGCGCACAAGCCGTTAGCTGCTTGCCACGACCGACCAGCGCGACCACCGGCTCCGCAGACGCCTCGGACAAGCCTAGTTCGCTAGATCAAACCCCTATTGGCCCCGGAACACAGCACGACGTGTTTGTGGGAAGACGCGCTCACTGTCGACACGTTCCACCGCGGCAAAGTCCGTTCCGGGCTTAACAAGTCACCTCGCGCTGCGGGGAGGAGCCGAGGAGGTTCGCCGTGATCCCGCAAACGAAGCCGCATAGATAGTTGAACCCGAGACCGCACCAATCGCCCTGGTCGCGTACAACGTGACCTCACTGGAGCACCGCCGCTAGACATTATCGAGGAGAGGGCCTTGCCATGACTCTAGCTCGCCACTATTGGTTCGTATGTCTTCCTGACCACTGCCAATTCGAGGGAACCACACTCAACCGAGCCAAATCGTGATCACAGCCATCTCACTGATGTCCGCCACCGCCGAAGTAGCGACTCTTGTCGCGAGAGGACGCCAAGCTGGATTCCTCTTACCGGGGATCGAAGGATCAAAACCACCCTTCCAGGAACCCTATCACGCCTCGCCAGAGCCTCTGCTCCGTGGCAACATCACCGCCGGTGACCGTGGCACCTTAAACCCGTGACCGAAAGCACAAGACGTTCCCTTTTGACCCTCGATCGCCTCATTAGATCGCTAGTAAGCCGTGTCAACCACCTCCGACCACCACCGAGCCACACCGTCGCCGACGAGCCCTTGGGAACACACGTTGAACACCTGACGGATGCTGGCGTGGGCACAGGCGTCAGCAGGGTGCACGCCCTCGCCGCAGCACCACTACCACGGACCCGGTCCACCGTAGATCGCAGACAGGATAGAGTGGTGCGCTCGGTCCACCGTGAGCCGGGCCTGCGGTCTATGAACCGCGCAAGCGAGTCCACCGTAGACCGGCCGCACCCGTAGACCAGGGCCCTTGCGGTCAGAGGCAGCCAAGTGGCACACGCAGGTGATGACACGTGTCCGGGTGGGTGACTGACGTCACCGTGACGTCAGTCGACCCCACCAGACAGAGAAACGTTGACTCAGTCAACGCTGACGTCAGTAGTGATGTCATGCTGACGTCAGCAAATCCTTTGCCAGCCGAACCATTGACTTGGTCAATATAAACAGTAACCCAACCAATCACAAGCTGACACGTGTCATCCTCTGGTTAATTAGCTCTTTTCTATTTTTAGAAAATAGGATAAACTTCAAAAATTCATAACTTATTCATACGGTGTCCAAAAATTACGCACCACATATTAAAATTCTCAGAAAAATGAGCTCTCCAACCTGAACCTATGTTTGAGTGCATTTGGATCTTCTATTTTTATTGGATTTTTCAGAATGATCTATAGGGGTCGCTAACGCGACTATTTCGATTCCGTTTTCAGAGCCGGAGGAGAATCAGACTGAGGAGGACGACCACGAGTACCTTCAGGAGCTAGGAGACGACTACGAAGGTGCCATGTCCCACCAAATCCTTAGATCCTATTACGCATTGCTAATGTCATATCTGCTATTGCTTTTTGATCATATGATAATTGCCTAGATTGCATGATAGAATTATTGTTTACCCTGCCTTGTTAAACACTCACCCTGCTGTCCGCTGATAGGGTAGAAGCTGCTGTTCAAATAATTTGCTTTTCCACTACTTGTTGATTACTATGATTATATGGTGGACTTGGAAACGGTTTATATAAACCTGATTATAACCACTGGGAGAGCGTGCTGTGTGTGTATTGGGTGCGTGGTAAGGGTCGAGTCGACCAAGTGGGCTATACACGACGAGCTGAGAAGCAAGTCATGCCGGGGTGCAACCTGGGCATCCCACGAAAGATAGCTGTGGCGGGTAATGGTGGATAAGGTGATTTTGGGATAGATAGCCTGTGTGGCTGGAAGCCCAATGAATGGAGGTGCTGTGATGGCACGGGGAAAGTATTCCCCTGAGGTGGAGAAAGCCTGCTTGGTCTGTTTCTAGTCAACATTTCCGGTGACCAGGAACTTCGGGAATCCTTTACTACTCACTTGTCTTCGGTGGACGGGGAACGGATGGACTACTTGGTAGGGCGATGCCACTACTGCTAGGTTGGAAGGTGATAAGGGTGGGCGGTGACGGAGGTCGAGATTCCCGTACCGTTCTAGATGCGCAGTACCACTAACGGGGCCCGGTACTGCGTCTCCCAGTCTCAGCGTAATGGTGTTGGATCTGGAATATCCCAGGGCTGAGTGGTAGGGTGGCATCAACGTAGGCAAGCAAGCACCCGGAATTCTGCCTAGATGTTCGCGTGACATCTATGATGGCTAATCTTGTGAGTGGTAGAACCTCTGCAGAGTGTATGGTTGATCGATCGATACATATGCCGATTCGTCGGCTATGGACCTTTTCTGAGTCCTGTTGCACTTCTTAGGGAGCGGCATATTCTCTTCTTCCCCTGGATAATGTTTTCCGGCAGTGTGCCGTTGCGGCAGTGTGCTGCTGAGACAGACTCGAGAGGGAGTTGAGCCTGTCAAATGAGTGCGAGGTGTGTGCATGTGAGATGTGGTGTTGGGATGGGATTGATGGAGATTAAATGAGATAAAACTTGACTATTACTATATTGATTAGACCTGCATAGAAAACCTCAGCCTATAGGTCTGCTTGTACAGCCTTGCATCCACTTTTCACAAAGCAACTGCAGTCATAGGTGGGCTCCATGGCCAGTACAAATCGTACTGATAAATTTGCTGTCAGGTGACGAGAAAGAGTACAACTTCGATGGAGACGATTGGGAAGAGTAGGGTTGCGTGTTACACTCAAGTTGGCCGTGAAGGACGAATCGCTTCCGCATCTTCAAAGCTTCTCTGAATGTTTGATCCCGTCATTGTGGTGATGAAATAATTTATGTAAAACTCTGTTATGTAATCGTGGTATGGATCCTGGTATCAACTGAGAACTTGGGTAATTTTATGGATTGTCGTCACAATCTATTTAATTATAATTCGCGCCTATGGATTTCCCTTTGAGGAAATCGAGGGGTATCAGAGCCATACTTGACTGTAGGATGAGACCCATAGAAAATGGACGCTAGAATAGAGAACCAGATTCACTTTCGGTTATATTAACCAACCTTGCATTCACTTTTATGCAATGGCTTTTCTAAAAACGTGGACCTGCTAACCTGTTTCTTGGAAAAATTTGCAGATGACCAGCCTTGGACACCCACCACTCGGACTGCTGCACGACGGTACCATTGAGGTACCGATCTGCGAGAGGGACTACGGCGGATTTGCCCTGGTCCTACGACAGGTGCTTGAGGAGCTCGGAGCCTCGGTTGACCAGGTCCAGTACTTCTGCCGAGGAAAGATCATCGCAGATGAGAGGTTTGAGGGACCAGTCACTACTAGGGTGGAGACCCCCGCCAGTCTGTCCTTTCCAGAGCTGCCGGTATTCACAGACTACGCTGCAGGAGAGACAGTCGAGGATGGAGTGCAGTCGGTCTCCCGCAAGGTCCTACGTACTGTGGTCTACACGGCCTACGGGTACCTCAGGGGGGACTCACTTTCGTCTGCTACCTCAAGCCCTGGAGCTACACCCCGACCCTTGCCAGAGAGTTCTGTACGCCAGCCAGATCGCCGAGGCCGCGACCGACGTCTGCCTTTGCACTGCAGCGCACCACCTCATGGAGCAGGACAGATACATCAGCTCATTGGAGCAGAGGAGGCGGCGTGACCGAGCCCGTTTGGCAGAGGCTGAGGACAGTCTACTGAGTAGGACTCAGACACTTGAAGGATTGAGCAAGGTAGTCATAGACCTGCAGCAGGAGATACAGCGCAGAGACGAGTTGCACCGAGTGGAGATCGCCGACCTGCGGGACAAGGTCGGAGATTTCGGGATTCGCAACCATTACCTAGGTTGCAAGGTGCTAGGATTGCAGAGGGAGCTCGATGACAAGAACAGGGCACTTGCTGAGAAAGAGCAGCGGGGAAGAGACAGAGGGGTTGAGAGAATGATAACCAAAGCCATCATCTATGTGAAACATGCCAAGATTGTCCTCTCCATCAAGGACAAGAAGGAAAGATTTTCGTTCAAGAACCGCATCCTGAAGACTCCTGCAGCCCCTAAGCAATTTCATCAACAAGAAGAGCAACAATAACCAGCACCCAAGAAGAAGAACAATAGAAGATGGAGGAAGAACAAGCCCCAGCATGTACCTGAAGAAACTGCTCAACTAATCACTGCTCTCAACACAGAAAATGATCATATGCTACCCCAACCATTTCCAATAAAGAAAGGTGACCCAGGTGTACCAATCACTGAATGCATAATCAGAGACACCACTTTTGCCGACACCATCTGTGACACTGGATCAGGTGTCAACGTAATGTCTAAACAGGTATATAATGATTTATTTAATGATTTACCTCTATACCCAACATATATTCAGTTGCAGATGGACAGACCAATCACTAAGATTTCCTGAAGGCGTGGTCAAGGACGTTATGGTAAGAATTCAAGATAAATATATACCTGCAGATTTTCTAGTTCTTGACATGCAGGGAGACGATGAATCACCTATTCTTTTGGGAAGACCGTTCCTCTACACCGCCAATGCTATCATCTACATCGGTTCTGGACAGATCCACTTCAATCTACCCACAGGGAAGGTACGCTGTCAATTTAGAACACTTCTTAACCATGAGCAGATCAAGAAACAACGCAACAGGAGAAGACGCCATGCCCGCCGTCAGGCTGCCCAGCCTCACTATGGATGGGAAGAATTCCCTGCAAGATTGTGAAGTATAAAGACTGCTACAAGGAGCAAGAGAAAGCCGTACAAGCACCTCGCTGGAGTGAGTGGGAAGCGGAAGCTGAAAGGATGGACCAGATTGCTAAGGCAGAGAAGGAAGAGATCCACGCACAACTAGAAGAATGGATAAAAAAGGATAAAGAGTCAAGAGAAGCACACCTAAGAGAGAGCAACAAGAAAGAGCTGGAAGTAGAAAAGAGAGAAGCAGAAGAGACAGAAAAGAGATGGAAGGAGAAAGAAGAAGTACTTACTACACCACCGCAAAATGGGGAATTGCCTGAGGTAACTTCAGACGATGAACCTGTTGAATAAGTACTCTCCTCTATCTAGGTCCTGTTGCTAGACTTTAAATTCCGCACCCTAACCATAAGGTTAGAATGATAGTTATCTAATTAAGTTAGCATTTATTATTAATTTTGTTTCAACGCATTTATTAGTATAATCTCTTTTTCACATTAAATATAAAACAACAAAAATATTTACTGCTTTATTTACTGCATCATTAAAAACTAATGTCCCATGTGAATACACTTATGGTAAACCCCGTAGGAATATTTACTTTGGTGGCATAAAAATAAAAATAATATATATAAATGATAGTAGCATTTGTATTCACTTTGTTGCATTATGGAAATACTAAGCCCCATGAGAATAAATATTCTCCGTTGTGGCATAAAAATATAGTATGCATGCATATTTAATTACTGCATAAGAAAATTAAAAAAATCCTAAAAAGAGAATCCTGTTAGAATCCTGCTAGAACCTGTTAATTTAAAATCAACCCAGAGAATAATTAATTACTCATTCGCTAACCGCTAACCCCTTGTTAATTCGAGCCTCGAGTTTTGGTTTTCTTATTGGAGTATAATTATGCAGGAACAATATTATGACTAAGGAGAGAGTCCATCAGTGGCACCCATTAGGACCACCACTGACTAGCTCACTTTGAGGATCATTCAACGCTAAGTATTGCAAACATCAAACTTGGGGGAGGAGCATCCCCTAATTATCAGGTAATTATACGTATGCGATTATTGAGTCTGTTCTATATAGTCATAAAAATTCTAAAAATATGTGAGCACATGAAGGTTCACCATAGTATCATAGTAAAATCTAAAAATACCAAAAAATATGTTGTTGACACCAGAAGTGGCAAACGGATATAACGCAAAGTACGGTAGTCAATGTAGGCTTCGCTGGGAGTATTCCAGGTATCGTATTTTCCACAGGGAACGTGAAGTGAACTAACTAGGCTCAAGGTCGTCCTATGACATAAGGGTGTATGATTGAGGGTAGAGAGGATTCCTATGGTTATGAAACCAGTCAGGTAAGGCAGATACAAAGGTTGTTTACTTTGGGTCACTAAGCCGTTCAACAACAGAAAGGGATGAGAAGGGTGTTAAACCGTCTAGCACAAGAAGACCTATGTTTTAATAACTTGCCCAAATGTGGTGGATTCAAAGCCTAGATAGGGCTGTTACCACCTACTAGGTACCACAATAAACCGTTGAACAAGCCGCAATCACAGGTAAGCGATAGCCTAGACACCACGTCTACACTATATCTTGCTACTCTAATCCAGATCCCGATGAAATTGATTAGAGTACCGGGTTAAGGGCGGTGAACCAATGAACAATTTAAGTAAATACTTTACTTGAACTAAGACTCAAATACCTTAAAGGAAACTCAGATGCTTACTTACTAAGAAAGTCGCATCCGTCGAGGTACAGCTTGGAGGAGACTCTCGACAGCTCCGGGGCTTCCTCCAGACTCTCCTCACTCTCTCCCTATGATGGATACTACTACTACTAAAGGGAAAGTAGAATGAATAGCTTTTGTAGCTTCCTTGGTGTCTTGAGAGTGAGGGGGTACCCCTCTATTTATAGTGGAGGTGGAGTAGGGGCTACCCCACGTCAGCGATCTAGGTGCTTCTCCATCTTAGCCCTTGATTGAAACCGATCTTGAACCGACTTTAATCAAGGGTGTGGATCGAGGGTCATGCATGCCTCCGTGCGTAGAGTCGGTGGGTGAAATCTGAGCCTGATTGGCCACCAGATGGGGGTCGGCCGACCCCCTTGACAGGTGGGGCCAGCCCCTTGAGTGTGGGACCTCTTCTTGTGTCAATTGGTGAAAACAGGATGGCTGGATGGCTCCATAAGGGGGTCGGCTGACCCCTCTATGATGACTGGGGCCATCCTTCTTCCTTGTGGGCCCTCTCCACCTCCTTTACAGTGGGTATGAAGTGGTGGGACCCCTTGATCACTTCGGTGGTCACCCAACTTACATATGGAGCTTCCGGACGCTGAAAATACCTGTTCTGAGTGCTTGCAACCAAATAATGACAAGTACATATGGAACCAAGTTATTTGTACCTAAGTCACTATGTGTTTGGTGGTTTCCTTCCAGAAAGAATGTATTGTTGACGGTTTTGATGGGGTAAAAGCATGGTACAACTACCGTCAACATATGTGGGCACATGAAGGTCCACAGATCATAGAGTCTTTTTGAGTCCAACCAAAAATAATTATTAAAACCAAATAACCACTTAGCTATATATTAGAATATGTTCAGAGTCAGTCTAGGCTAGAATTAGTTAGAATTGATGAACACTAAAATTTTATCTTGAAAATGATGAATAGTTGCTCTGTTGTCATTCTTTTCAAGTGACTAGTTTTCAACCTTAAATTCTCCCGAGTTTTAGATATTACTGTTTTAACTTAAGAATTTATTCATGAACCTGAAACTTGTGGAGGCATATGTTTGAGCTAAGTCTAGGTGATTGATTGATATGATACATGAAAGTCTGAGCTGCTATTTATCTTATTCCTAGCACTATTAAGTTCTAGAGATTTATTTTGAAAATTTAAAATCTACATGATGAGCTCTTGTATGACAAAGTATGAATTCCTATCAAAGCCATATATGATACATTTAGATAGGAAAACCCTTGCACATTGATGCTACTTGATTTGCATTGAGTTCAGTCAACCTTTGTTGCATACCTCATGAGAGTTTTGTCATGCTTTTAAAACCAAGATCACTTACACACTCCAGCCACATATGCATTACTCTTATCCTGGGAGTAATCGCAACCATTTCCAATTTTATCTATGTTCATCATAAAAATGTTTTCTCTTACACTGGGAGGAAAACACCAAAAATGTACCCCGTAGGACAGCCCTGTTATAAATGCTCTAAGTTTTTATCATTGTTATCTCTCCAAATCATTTATTGGATACATGTGGCTATGCAAAAGTATGAAGAGAAAAGGGAGTAAAAGATGGACAAGTGTCCCAGCAATTAAAACAATGGGTACTAGATGTCCGCCTCCCTAATTGAAAAAAGAAGAGAAGAAAGAGAATAAAGATAGCCCATGTTTCCTACGAATCACAGAGAGAGATTTATTTTCAAAAGAGCATAAGTAGAATTAGGATTAGCCACTAAATACCACATATACATCTATCCACCATATTCCATACACATGCACATCTTGGTTTGATTGTATGCCTCGATTCTCTGTTGATCCATTGTTTGACTTTACAATATATGAATCGCAAGTATGCTCATTCGTGTTATTGCCACTCGTATGAGCTCCACTATAATCTTTAGCTATAGGAAGGCATAACATCGTTAATGCCTCAAGTGAGATCCATAAATACCATATATTAAGAGACTTGAGAGTGTCATACAATTAAACTCTGAGTTTTATTTTAAAAATTTGCAAAACTCCGGAATGTTGGTACTGTGAAGAATTTGCTACATAGTTCTTGACTTGATTGTTCTATCTTTCAATTGCTCAAGATTACGCGAAAGCTGTAAAGCTCCATAGTTAAAGGTAAAATGGGTAAGTCTGAAGGTTAGAGCAGTTATTGTCTAATCTGGAGGAAAATCTCTATTTGAAGGCATGTGTACTTGGAAAGTATGAAAGCATTGTAGCAACCCCTGATCCAAATACTTGATAAATTAGGCTTAACTTGTTTGCCAAGGGACTAACAAACAGGTAAGCTTGGGGGTGTTGTTGACGGTGGATAACGTCAACTTTTATTGGAACTATAGGCACAAAAGGATACATAAATACACACTAGTCTACGGTTTTAACTGACAGTTTCCACGAGTTTTGCATGTTTTGTATTTTCCGGGAACTATTCCAGAAAATCATAAAAGAAGGAATAAAGTGCATAAAAGACACGAAACTTAACCGCCAAGGAAACATCTTCATCGGAACACTAGAAGCATCTGGAACACACCAGAGCAACCGGGGCCCGAACCCTGCCAGGGTGGAGCCGGCCGGCCCTAATGTTCTTTAGACATGATGTTAATGCTTGATCCTAGATCACACATAGCATTATGGAACTTTTGAGATTGAATAGAACAAGATATGACAGGGGCTCCAGGGTCTCCCTTTTTAGTTGAAAATTTTCGTCTATTTAGTTCATAACCATGATAACTAATAGTAACAAGATTAGCAGATTCCATGGTTGTTTCAGGCTTTCCTGGTATTCTATCTTTTTTAAAAGACGGAATTGCAGCAGCTAGTTGTGCTAATTGGGTTTCAAGCATCTTATTAAAACTAAGTTGATTTTTAATTGCTGAAGACAATTCATCCAATTTAGCATTTATGCTATCTAGCATCCTATCATTAGTATGGAGCTTCTTATTTATACTATCAGTCATTCTACCTTGACCATAGACAAGATCTTTAAGAGAAGGGCAGTTGTTACCTTGGTTGTTTGGACGTTGCGAAAAATTGAAAGTGTTACCTTGAGAATTGGTGCGCTGAGTCCATCCTTGATTTGAAGAACAAAAATTGTTGTCATTGCTGATGAAGTTGAGGTCTTCATATGTCTCAGGACAGTGGAGTCCAGAATGGCCAACATCTACACAGACTTCACACGTCATGTGAGTCTCCATGGCTTGCACGGTCTCAGGTGTACGCATCCTCTCGCAATTTTCTAGCCTTTTGGCCAGCAGGTCCACTTTAGCTGCAATCATGTCAGCTTCCTTTAAAGAATGCATACCTCGCTTGCGTGGTTGCAGATGTTCCTCGTTCCATCCTTGATTGGACACCTTCTCGATCAAAGCCTTCGCATCTGTAACTTTAAGAGAAAAGAATGCTCCACCGGCGGCAGCATCTAGATGGCTTCTATCAAGAGGGGTTAACCCATGGTAAAAGTTTTGGATCAAAAGCCAATCCTCCATACCATGGTGTGGACAGGCAGCGACATACTCTTGCATTCGTTCCCAAGCCTCGGGAATTGATTCATCGGTTTGTTGTTGGAAACTAGAGATCTTATTGCGAAGAGCATTGGTCTTGCCTAGAGGAAAGAATTTCACTAGGAAAGAGTTGGAACACTTTTCTCATGTGTCCACATTGTTTCGGTTCGTATAGAACCATTGCTTAGCCTTTCCTAACAATGGGAAAGGAAAGAGTCGCAAACGGATTGCATCTGGGGTTACCCCTTTAATGGTAAAGGTGCTGTATATCTCCAAGAAGTGTTAGAGGTGTGCATTAGCATTCTCATGAGCCTTGCCACAAAATGGGCTAGCTTGAACCATTGTGACTAATGCGGGCTTTAACTCGAACTGAGTGTTCGTTTCGATGACACCAGGGCCTGTTGCTATGTTAGCAATAGAAGGTGAAGAGAATTCACGGATGGTCCTTTCGGCCATATTCGTGATTCTAAAGATAACTATCTAGACTTGACTCAAATCAGAAGAATTCAACAGTTGCCTTCCCCGGCAACGGCGCCAAAAATGCTTGTGGACAGTTACTAACTCTATCAAAAGAGTGTAGTCAAATCTATCTTTTAGCAGTGGTAACGATACTTTTCAACACAATCATGGGGGTTGTTAATCCCTATGCTCAAAGTATGTGGTTGTTGACACTTCTAACATTGCTATTAGGAATAAAGTTATTTCTAGCAACTGCGCCAAAAATGCTATGTGTAGCTCTATAGGATAGGTGATGGGATTCTGCAAGCGCACAGAACTATCGTGTAGCACTTTACCTAGCAGTACCAGGTGTCAAATTTATATTTTCCCAAAGAAAGGCTGGGTTTGTGATTCCTAGGATTTGATAGGAAAAGATCTAGATATGGATAAATGGGGTAACAACCTTAATAAGGATAAATCAATGAAGTATAACTAAGGTATAAACACACTAGAATAAATTGAGGTAGCTCTGCAGTTTATGGGAGAACTCTATCTCAGTAAAAGATCAAGTGATTGTTATACCAAAGAGACTGCTATACCAGGAACGCGCAAAGTCCTAAACTAGCCGGGATCCGACTGAATAGGCCCCGTACACCTACAAGTTCTACGCTGATAAAACCAGGCCGAACGTGGTGGAATCCAGAGGATTCTAGGGCTGTCACCACCTAGAACCTACCACTACTATACGTGGGTCTAGCCGCACTCAAGGGTAAGCTATAGCCTAAGCACCGCGCTTAATCTATAAAATTTACTACTCTAACTCGAGCTCAAGAATTAGAGCACTCTAACCAAGCAATGAGCAAGTATACAGCTACTTAAAGTATAACAATAAATAAATGAAGAAGGGGATCTTTATTACCGATAAGAGTGAAGAACACCGTAGAGAAGGTCGCCGACAAGCCTGGCTCCTCCACAGACTTCCTCCTTCTCCTGACTTCTCTCTCTACTCTACTCTTCTCTAGCTAGCACTATTCCTAAGAGCAGACCTTCGCTAGAGAGAGAGAGGAGCTACTACTGACTATGAGCTGAATCTCTAGTGGTTGCTATGTGTTTCTGTGTGTTTCCGCTTACAAGTGTGGAATCAAGACCTATTTATAGTGTAGGAGTGCTCCAGGGGTACTTGTAGGAGTCCTGGAGGTTGGTGGCGTGAAGGAGCAGGGCGGGCACCGCCTTGCATCCTACGGCCCTCCTTCACCCTCAAAGGAGGTTGCAAGGTCGGTTGGAGCTCAGGATTGGCGGTTTTCAACCCCGGGAGGATGACATGTGGGTTCGTCGATCCATGGCACATCACTTGATCACCGTTGGATGAAAACCGGCTTCATTTGATGGCTTGGATGACTCCTGGACACCTTCCCTTGGATTGTGGACGTGGCACTCAATTTGGACAGGGCGGGTGCCCTGTTGATAGGGCCACCGGATCCTCGTGACTTGTTTCTGAGCCGTTGATGTTATTTCAACGTGCCATAGGCCATTTAGGAGGATGGCACACGGATTTGTGAGGTGGCATGGCCATTTGGCATCTTTCATAGGGCGGGTGCCCTAAGTAGCGCGGGCGCCCCCCCTCTGGCTCCCATGTGGCAGCTGAGGTGCTGAGGTGTCCTGGTTTGCTTCGTTTTTCCCTGTTTTCATCATTTTTCCTGCATACACAATATTTCTCCAAGGACATGTGGAACTAGGTGAGTTCTTTGCATTTGATGTGGTTTTACCTTGATAATGGGTGAAATGTTGACGGTAAAATATGGTGTTAGCGACCGTCAACAGCCATCCTTCCTCGAGCACAGTTCCTCCCGAGGAGGATGTCGAAGAAATCACCAGGGAAGCTGTTGGAGAGGATCCGCCAGTGGTACTTCGTACCTGGCGGCGTATCGGAGACACCTTCTCTGTTGCGTTGGAGGAGAAGGTGGCAGATGAGGATCTAGACACCTTAAAGACTGATATAAACGAGACCCGCTCTGACCTTAGGAAAGTGCTCCGCCGGGTAGGTCATCTGTCTTCGCGAGTGCAGGTAACAGATCCTCCTGATCAGGGTAACATGTCCTATTTTTTCTTGTTGTCTAACTGCTTCGTTGTGGTCGACCAGGTGATCCATGACACGATAGAGGATTGTCGGCAGACTATCCACTGCCTGGCCGGTGCTGCTGTGAAGAAAGAAGAGCTGCAGGCCGAGGTTGATCGTCTTGAAGAGGCGATGGTTGCGCTGCGCGAGCAACGTGACTTGTTGCAAGGGCGCGTGACCGACTTGGAGGAGTCCGAGCGGTGACTATTGTGGGAGAAGCAAGGTACGTAGCTGATCGGCGCTATAGTCAATCCATGGACTATTCTTCTCACTTGCAGGAATTCCATGTGCAGATCTGAAGATTTCCTTTCACGGCGCTGTTAGCCGAGGTTTGTGGTCTTCGACATTATTTTTTAGCTTGATTTTATTTGCTGGGAGTCATTGAGTCATCTTGGTTTTGATGCAGTTAAAGAGCTAGAGAACGAGGTTGCGCTTTTGCCTGAAGCAGCTCGGAGGAATGAAGAAACCCGCATTGGTGAGCCTCACACCTATGGAGCTGTCGTATTTTCATTGTTGATTGTGTTCTACTCACTTGTTGTGTGCAGAGACCGAGGAGAGGACACGGGCGCAGCTTCATGACTTAACACAGTGGCTTGGAGCTATGCAAGGTCGATACGACACCATGGCGAAGGGCATAAAGCCTGTGCTTGATATTATCGAGTACGCGCCTACCAATCCGCCAGTTGGGACCTTCGGTGATGGAGGGCCAAGGCCATTCGAGATTGTACACCGCAGTCATCAAGCTCTGCAACTTCAAGACCTTCTACAAGGACGTTGCAGAGAACGTAGCCACCCACGTGCTCGGGGTCATGCGCTCCCATTATCCTAGCGTGAGCAACGATAGAGTGAAGGGAGGATGCGCCCTTGGCATCACCGACGAACAAAAAGACCGGTTGGAGGAGGAGGCAAGGCCAGCAGCGGAGATCTTGGCAGTTGACATGGAGCTCTTTCCCACGGAGGGAACTTAGGTGAAAAATCTGTAGTAGACGGTTGGCTGCTTGCATATGTTGGAAGATTTGTATATGGTGTAGCTCCGAACTAAGTTCGAGTTTGTGTAAACTCGTCTGTAGTGTTTGTATTTGTCGTTGATTTTCTTTATTCGTGAACGCGTTTTGCGGGGAACGCCCGAGATGGTCGAGGCTTCTGAAGAGGTTGGTGTAGAGCCCAAGCGTGGCCTTGTGCTTTTTAGGCGAGGTCGGCGACCAGTGCCCGCACTTTGGACGGGGTTTTTGGAGACGCTGCTAAAACTGCCCAAGCGTCCCTGGGGCTTACGTAATAGCAAAGATTAACGGCCCAGGTGTCCCTGGGGCTTACGTGGTGGCAAAGCTGCCTGCGCTCTGTCAGGTCTTATGCTTATCGAGGGTGATGACTTCCCGAAGTAATCAGGGCTGGTGATGAAGCGATATCATTTGGGGCCTGGACAGGTGCAGGACTTAAGCGCCAACGAAGTTAGACTGCCCGAACAGGTGCAGGGCTTATGTATCGACGAAGTTATACTGCCCGAACAGGTGCGGGACTTACGTATCAACGAAGTTAGACTGCCCGAACAGGAGCGGGACTTACGTATCGACGAAGTTAGACTGCCCGAACAGGTGCGGGACTTACATTCCGTTGGCAGTGGAGCGCGATCAGGAGCTACCTGAGCGGTGCAGGGCTTATGCATTGGCGATGTTGTTAGTAGCTTACTGTGCTGCATGCACTCACACATATGTACACGGGAATCATGTAACTTTTATTGAAGTGGAAACAAAGATACACATATCTGTCGTGACATCATGTCAAGGGTAGAAACACCGTAAATGTTCGAGGTTCCAGGAGTTGGGGATGTCGATGCCGTCGAGGTCGCACAACCTGTACGAGCCTGGCCGAGTTACGGTCTTGACCATGTATGGTCCTTCCCAGGGGGAGGAGAGTTTGTGCATGCCCTCCATGCTCTGTTTGCGACGAAGGACAAGATCTCCAACAACGAAGAATCTGTTGTTGACATTGCAGTTATAGTATCGTCGCATTCCTTCTAGCTACTTGGCTATGCGCACGTAGGAGATCAGGGCGCTCTTCCTCTAGCCTTTCGATGTCTTCTGCTCGGGCATTGTCGGATCTTTCTTCATTGTAGTTTTCAACTCTAGGAGCTCAGAAGGCGACGTCGGCTGGGAGCACGGCTTCAGATCCGTAGACCATGAAGTAAGGAGACACGCTAGTATTGTGGCTAGGCTGAGTTCGTAGACCCCAGATAACCGCCGGGAGCTCGATGATCTAGTTTCCTGGGCTTCGTTCGACGACCTCATGCAGACGCTTCTTGAGGGCGTAGAGCAGCATCCCGTTTGCTCTTTTCACCTGGCCATTGGCCCGAGGATGATACATACTTTACTGTGATGCTCCTTTCGTCGCAGAAATCCAAGAAATCACTTCCGTTAAATGTGGAGCCGAGATCGTTGATGATGCTATTTGTGAGACCGAAGAGATGGGAGATATCATTGAAGAATTCCGCGGCTTTAGCCGCTGTAGCTTTCACTAATGGCTTGCACTCAATCCATTTGGAGAACTTATGGATGGCGATGTAGATGCAGCGGTATCCTCCTTTGGCCGCCTTGAAAGGCCCTATTATGTCGAGTCCCCATTGTTGATGGTCAAAAATTGACATCATGGATATATGGCTATACATATATGGTGCCCACAATTTTTATTAGGATTTTTATGTGGCAGAAGGCACGAAGATTTTATTAACTACAGGTTTCTGGACACTGACGAGAGGTTGTGCACGGTGGAGTCCGTTTGATAATCGATGGAGCAATTCAATTGCGGGCAGTTTTGTTGGTGCCTAAGGAAACAATACGGACTTGTTTATAATTTCCAAATACGGTGACCAGGTTGTGCACGTTTCAGATGGTCGAGAGCATCAAGGAATATATACGTGTCCTTGGCTGGCCGATTGGGCTTACGAGTCCGATCGTGTTGATTACCTAAAAATTGATTTGGCCGTTTGCCGAGATCTATTAGAGTTTGGACTCTTGTATTCAGGAAAGTCCAGCCACCCTATAAATATAAAAGGTGACGGCCGATTAATAACACACAATCGCACAAATCAATCTACTATATTATTTTGCATCTACTATTTTTTCTCAGCCCTACTTTTGCTTCTTGTTCTTCGTTGCCTTCTACTTCGTTGCGACAGCGAGCACAAGGTCCTAGGGGCGGTCAGGCCGACCTAGGGCAGCCCATCGCCGCCGCTCTCCCTGACAGGGTCCCTCCCAGGAGCGTGAGGTGTCGGGTTCCAAGAGCTCTCGCCGGCGTGTCTTGCATATCGCGCTCCCGACGAGACTCCCCCTGCGACGTGTCCTGCGTATCGCGCTCGTCGCCGGGGGCACACGTAACGTGTTCGTGTGCGAACACACTTTTTGGCGACTCCGCTGGGGAAGGAAGATCAAAGTATATCTACGCCGCCGTCCATCATGACTGGCAGCAAGATCTCGAAGCCCGAAGAAGTATGCAAGGACAACATTGTGAAGCCTAGCTTTGAAGAATTATCCGATGAGCATCACCAAGCTTACGAGGCATACAAGAAGAAACGCGTAGAGGAAGAGATGGACAGATTCCTCGCCAATTTTAATAAAGATCGTCAAGGCAATATCACACCAATTGGCGAGATCATGTTCCCTCCTCTACACAGCAAGGAAAAGGTAGAATTCGCTGTAAGTGAAGCTTTCTCTCCTGAGCAATTAGCCGTTCTTAATTATCATATCACCGAGAGAAATAAACTTGTATGCCAATATTTTCAAGAGGCCATAAATGCTAAAAATAATACACCTACGTCATCTAATGGTCATGTTGGTACATCTGCTAGTGTAGAAAATTCTAAAAACAATGAACCAATTATTTCATCGGCAACTGAAACGCCAACAACACAACCCCAATTTGGCATGCCGCTGAATTTTTTCCCCGGACAGCAAGCTAAACCTGGAGGCGAATTGATAGCAATGCGTACTTATTCTAATACTGTTATGAGCATACCACCCTTTGGAACATTGGCAACAAACACGAGCATACCAAAGTCCCTACCACAGTTTGCTTCGTCGCCGATGCCGCAATTACAGACCACAACAGTAACCAGCAGTCCCTGTAGCCCCTTCGCCACCACCATATTTAGCTTTGGCCAATATGGAAGAAGCTCTAGCAAAAATGAAAGATGATCTGCACAAGATGCTTGTCGAGTCCTTCGAAATTGAGCCGAAGGGTAGAGGGCGTACTTATCAAAAACCATACCCATCCCACTTTGATGCTATTGCTTATCCTCAAGGTTATAAAGTTCCTGAATTTTGTAAATTTAATGGTGAGGATAGCAGAACCACATGGGAGCACGTTAGTCAATATCTTGCTCAATTAGGTGAAGCGGCTTCTAAGGATGAGCTGAAAATTTGTTTATTTCCTTTATCTTTAACTGGTACAGCTTTTTCGTGGTTTTTTGCTTTGTCTCCTGGTTCTATTACTACATGGTCGCAGCTAGAACAAAAGTTTCATGATCATTTTTATAGCGGCGATAATGAGCTTAAGCTATCACATCTTACATTAGTTAGGCATAAGCGTGATGAATCAGTTACAGATTATGTCAAAAGATTTAGAGATGTTAAAAACCGGTGTTATAATCTTGTGATAAATGAAAGGGACTTAGCTGATCTTGTTTTTAATGGTTTGAGGCATGAGATTAAAGAAAAATTAGAAGGCTATGAATTTTTAACCATTAACCAAGTTTTGCAACGAGCTTTGGCTCAAGAGAGCCGAAAGAAAGAAGTTAAAAGATACTTATAAGACTAAAACTGATCGTCCTCGCATGCATGTTATCGATTATAATTCTTGTTCGGATGACGAAGTTGATATCTATGCCACTGAATTTGTTTGGCCTTCGAAGGCCAAACCACATGCTTGTAGTGCTCTTAAGCCGATTCGTAAGAATCGTGAAGAGGAGATGAAATTTACTTTTGATATTGCTAAATGTGATAGAATTTTTGATGCTTTGCTGTAAGATAAAATAATTAAAATTTCACATACTTTATCGCCGTTTGAGGAGCTGAAACGGCGAGCTTACTGCAAGTATCATAATTCTTTTTCACATGATACTAATGATTGTAATGTTTTTCGGCGACAGATCCAATCGGCTATCAATGATGGACGATTGAGTTTTGTTGAAATGCAAGTTGACAAGACCCCCTTCCCCATGAATACATTAAATTTGGAGGGGAAGAAGGTGTTACTTCGGCCGGAACAAGCCAAAGGTGCTAAAGGAAAGACAAGTGTTGTTATCGGCAAACCTAGGGTCATCGCCGCCGATGATAAGGTCTTGGGAAGAGAGGTTGTGCTTGAGAAGGCCCCCAATGGCAAGGAAACATTAAAAATCACCATGAGAACCAATGGAACTGAGGGGCAAGCGCAGCAAGGAGGTCATATAAAATTCATCAAGCCCAAGAGCCCAGAGGTTGGCAAGTGGAAGGTGAATGAAGCAAAACTGCAGTAAAGGAGAGTTAAGCCAATATTTGATATGTTGCTGTCTAAATATGCCAAGCAAGCGGCCGGTTCAAGCTCTAATCAGCCATCACAATTAAAGCGTCCAAGGTCACCTCCACGACATCAATTTCAGCATCAACATGGTTCATATGGACCATGGGCTCCTGGACCATGGATGGCGCCACCTCCATATGTGCCATATCATGCAAGAGATTATTATGGAGGATGGGAGCAACCCCCAATGGCTCCATATGTTTTTCACCATGGGTGGGCAGCACCTAGAAGACCTGTGTTTCAGAGGCTAACTCACTCTACAAAAGGCCGTTTGGGCAGTGGTACTAATCAGCCATCACAAGCCTTTCCAAGGAATAAGATGGTGAGGCAAGAGTGGCGTGCTAAGTCACCATGCGCTGGAATTTCAGAATCAGCAAGCAAGCAAGAACAGAACTCTACAAGTACCGGCATCATCAAAATTGGCACCAATGATGTGGAGATCAAAGAGTTGGGTAAAGGGCTGATTATTATTGGTGATTCGGCTAAATCTGATGGTGTTGTGGTTGCTATCCAGCCAGGTACAGCGGCTAATGATCATGAAGCTAGCACCAGCGGCACCAAGAAAATTGATCCTAAATATACCCAACCGGCATGGTGTCCTCCTGGGTTGTCCAAGACCAAGAAGAGAAGGTTGCAGCGCACGAGAAATCAGCAAAAGGAGGAGGAAAAGAGGGAGAAACAAAGGGACGAATTTTTCAATCAAATTCGGCCCATCACCAATACGAAACAAGTGTGGAAGCCTAAGGTTGATGAAAAAGCAGCAACACCTCCACCTGTTGCAGTAGCCACTACACCACCCTAGAGGCTCCAAAAATAATTTTCGCAGCGCCCAAGTCACCTACAGCACCTTCTTCATCACTTATACCGGTATTCACCTTGGGAGATGATGAAGAAATGGATGATTTCGAGCCGACACCCAGCAGGGAAGGTATGGATATTAATATGGTTTATTATTTACCCGCTGAGTATCGTGCTATTGATGAAGAAGGAGAGGTAGCCCAGCTGGATTTTGGTCCCAAGAATGCCATCTTTGAGAAGCCAAAAGAAACCTTAAAACATCTGGAGCCGTTGTATATCAAGGGTCATATTAATGGATCACCGGTTGCTAGAATGCTTGTCGATGGTGGAGCTGTGATCAATCTTATGCCATATTCGGTTTTTAAGAGATTGGGGCTGCAAGATGAAAATTTGAAGAAAACTAATATGGTGCTCAATGGCTTTAAAGGCAAAGAAACAACAGAGGCCAAGGGAGTTATTTATGTGGAGCTCACGGTCGGAAGCAAGAGTTTGCTCACTGCATTCTTTGTTGCTGAAGTGCAGGGTAATTACAATGTGATTTTGGGCCGTGATTGGATACATGCTAATGAGTGCGTGCCATCTACTATGCACCAATTTCTGATCCAGTGAGTTGGTGATGAGGTGGAGATTATTCATGCTGACACATCGGTTTGTCTTGCCTTGGCCAATGCTATAGTGGATTGGCAACATCCTGTAGCTACTTGTCTGACAGGGCGTGATGATCTTCCAGAGTTTGATTTCCTTAGTGCCACAAAAAATGGTTTTGTGCCCTTCATGTTAAAGCCGATTGGTGGTGATCGGCTCAAAAATATATTCTAATTAAATGGATCCTAGCTTAGGTTGGTTGCAAAAGCGGCTTGAAAATTATCGGTCTCAAGAGAACGATATGCATGAAACCGTAGAAGAGCTGGAAAATATGGATAAACTAGGACAAGGTTTTACATCGGCCGATCCATTAGAGGAGATAGATATTGGTGATGGATCAGTTCCTAGGCCAACCTTTATAAATAAAAATCTAAAAGCAGATTACAAGTTGAAGTTAATCGAGTTATTAAAAGAGTATGTTGATATCTTTGCTTGGGAGTATCATGAGATGCCTGGCTTGAGCCGAGAGTTTGTAGAACATCAGCTGCCCATTAAAACTGGTTTTAGACCTTTCAAACAGCCAGCTAGAAGGTTCAATCCCAAGATGTATGACCAGATCAAGGAGGAGATCAATCGGTTGCTTAAAGCTAACTTTATTAGACCTTGCAGGTATGTTGATTGGATCTCCAATATTATGCCCGTGGAGAAGAAAGGATCCGGAAAATTGAGGGTGTGTATTGACTTCAGAGATTTGAATAGAGCTACACCCAAAGATGAGTATCCTATGCCTATAGCCGATATGTTGATTAACGAAGCTTTGGACATAATGTCATTATCTTTCTTGATGGTAATGCGGGGTATAACCAGATTTTTATGGCTGAGGAGGACGCATACAAAACCGCTTTTCGTTGCCCCGGATTTCTTAGTTTATTTGAGTGGGTAGTAATGACCTTTGGTTTGAAGAACGCCGGTGCTACATATCAAAGAGCAATGAATTTAATCTTTCATGATTTACTTGGAGTCATATTAGAGGTTTATATTGATGATATTGTTGTCAAATCGGATGCCATTGAACCACATTTGGTCGATTTGCGTTTGGCTTTTGAAAGAATGAGAAAGTATAATCTGAAGATGAATCCTTTAAAGTGTGCTTTTGGCGTATCGGTTGGAAAGTTTTTGGGCTTTATTATTCATGAACATGGCATAGAGATAGATCCTAAAAGAATTGAAGCTATTCAGAAAATTCAGACTCCTCAATGCAAGAAAGATGTGCAAAAATTCCTTGGCAAGATCAATTATTTGAGGAGATTCATAGTAAACTTATCAGGGAAAGTTGATGCTTTTACTCCTATTCTTCGGTTGAAGAGCGACACTGATTTTGCATGGGGGGCGAAACAGCAAGAAGCATTTGAGAAGATCAAGAATTATTTGGTTACTCCACCGGTATTAAGGGTACCAAACATGGACAGCCATATAGGCTTTATATTGCAGCGGAGGATGGAGTAATTTGTGATGTTCTGACACAAGAAACCAAAGGAAAGGAGCATGCTATTACATACATGAGCCGGCGTTTATTGGATGCTGAAACAAGGTATACTTTTATTGAAAAATTATGCCTTTCGCTATATTTTGCTTGCACAAAGTTGAGACATTATTTATTATCTAGTGCTTGCATAATAGCGTGTCAAACTGATGTCATTAAATATATGCTGCATAGACCAATTCTTAGTGATAGGATTGGTAAGTGGGCTTATTCTTTAATTGAATATGATTTGGCTTATGAACCTTTGAAAACAATGAAAAGCCAAATTGTTGCTGATTTTATAGTTGAGCATCGGATTGATGATAGGCATACTGCTGATCTAGATCTTGTTTCTTTAGTACCATGGAGATTATATTTTGCTGGTTCAGTTTGTAGCAATGGCCAAGGTGTTGGTGTTGTTTATATATCTCCATATGGTGCTGTTTTTGATGCTTCATGCCGCTTAGAATTCTTTTGCACAAATAATCAAGCCGAATACGAAGCCTTGCTATTCGGTCTAAAGCTGTTGGCTGCTATAGGTGCTACACATATTGAGGCTTTTGGTGATTCGTTGTTAGTAGTGCAGCATGTATCCAAGGTTTTTCAATGTTTCGACGAATCACTTAATGTTTATCTTGATACATATCTAGATATTATTGCTACCTTGGATTTCTTTAGTATTGCTCATGTGTCTAGAAGTGAAAATTGGAGAGCAAATGATTTAGCGCAGCAAGCATCCGGCTATCACGTTCAACGTGGCGTGTTTTATATCTCTTAAGAGCCGATGTCTTGTCTTGCTAACATAGGCAAGGCCGAACCGCAGCCCACCGATTCGGCCATTAATTTAAAATCTCATGCAGGAGAAAGTCAAGATTGGAGAAAGCCCATTATTAATTATTTGCAAGATCCTAACAAGAGGGTGGATAAGACGGTTCGGCGGATGGCTTTCAAATATACGTTGATTGACAACAATCTTTATCGCCGAACTGTTGATGGTGTTCTTTTAAAATGCTTGGATGAGGACCAAGCGAGAGTTGCTATAGGAGAGGTCCATGAAGGCATATGTGGTACACATCAGTCGGCTCACAAGATGAAGTGGCTTCTACGGCGTGCTGGTTTCTATTGGACGACAATGATTAATGATTGCTTCAGATATTACAAGGGGTGTGAAGCTTGTCAAAAATTTGGTAGTATTCAGCTAGCTCCTGCTGCTATGTTGCATCCTATTGTTAAGCCGTGGCCATTCAGAGGCTAGGGATTAGACTTTATTGGACAGATTTATCCTCCGTCGTCAAAGGGGCATCGGTTTGTGTTAGTTGCTACTGATTATTTTACCAAGTGGTCTGAAGCAGTACCTCTCAAGAATATGACACACGTGGAGGTAATTCAATTCATAACTGAGCACATTATTCATAGATTTGGCATTCCTCAGACTTTAACTATGGATCAAGGGTCCTCTTTTATATCATCGCAAGTCCGAGATTTTGCTGAATTATACAAGATAAAGCTGCTCAACTCATCTCCATATTATGCCCAAGCCAATGGACAGGCAGAGTCTACTAATAAAATATTAATCAAGCTCATCAAGGAGAAAATTGAAGATAATCCTAGAAGATGGCATGAGGTGTTGTCCGAGGCTCTTTGGGCACATAGGATCTCAAGGCACGGTGCAGGTAAAGTGACTCCATATGAGCTTGTATATGGACAAGAGGCCGTTTTGACCGTAGAGGTAAATCTGGACGCTTTGAGATTAGCTAAGCAAAATGATTTATCAGCGGTGGATTTTCATAATTTAATGATGGACAACATTGACGAGGTTACCGATAAGTGGTTGGAAGCATTGAGAGCTATTGAGAGGGATAAGCTACGGGTGGCAAGAGCATACAACAAGAAAGTCAAGTTGAAGAGCTTTCAAGTTGGTGATCTAGTGTGGAAAGTGATTCTACCAATTGGCTCGAAAGATAAAAAGTTCGGGAAGTGGTCTCCGAGTTGGGAAGGTCCTTTCAAAATTGCGAGAGTAGTTCCTGAAAACTCATATTTGGTGGAGTCAATGCAAGGTACTTTGCTGCCCCGTGCTCTCAATGGCAAATATTTGAAGAAGTTTCATCCAAGCGTGTGGCAAGAAGCTTAAACACATATGGCCGATACTTAGTTATTGTCCTTAAACCTTTTTAACATGGCTGATATTTTAATATCGCCCTTAGAACAAAATAAACATGGCCGATGGGTGTGTTGACATCATCCTTAGTCCTGGCACAAGAAAGAAAAATGTTTTTTGTCATGCAAGCTTTGCCAAAAAACAGGGGGCATGTGTTGATGGTCAAAAATTGACATCATGGATATATGGCTATACATATATGGTGCCCACAATTTTTATTAGGATTTTTATGTGGCAGAAGGCACGAAGATTTTATTAACTGCAGGTTTCTGGACACTGACGAGAGGTTGTGCACGGTGGAGTCCGTTTGATAATCGATGGAGCAATTCAATTGCGGGCAGTTTTGTTGGTGCCTAAGGAAACAATACGGACTTGTTTATAATTTCCAAATACGGTGATCAGGTTGTGCACGTTTCGGATGGTCGAGAGCATCAAGGAATATATATGTGTCCTTGGCTGGCCGGTTGGGCTTACGAGTCCGATCGTGTTGATTATGTAAAAATTGATTTGGCCGTTTGCCGAGATCTATTAGAGTTTGGACTCTTGTATTCAGGAAAGTCCAGCCGCCCTATAAATATAAAGGGTGATGGCCGATTGACAATACACAATCGCACAAATCAATCTACTATATTATTTTGCATCTACTATTTTCTCTCGGCCCTACTTTTGCTTCTTGTTCTTTGTTGCTGTCTACTTCGTTGCGACAGCGAGCACAAGGTCCTAGGGGCGGTCAGGCCGACCTAGGGCAGCCCATCGCCGCCGCTCTCCCTGACGGGGTCCCTCCTGGGAGCGTGGGGTGTCGGGTTCCAAGAGCTCTCGCCGGCGTGTCTTGCGTATCGTGCTCCCGACGAGACTCCCCCTGCGACGTGTTCTGCGTATCGCACTCGTCGCCGGGGGCACACGTAATGTGTTCGTGTGCGAACGCCCATGTGGCAAAAGGCTAGGACGCGGGGATGGTCTACAGTTCCTGAGCTAGGACATGTGTCTGCTTGGCAAAGAGTTGACATGTTTCGCAGTATCGCACAATCTTCTCGGTGTCTTGACTGCAGTTGGCCAATAAAATCCTACTCGGAAAGCTTTGCCGACCAGGGTGCGCGAGGCTGCATGGTTACCACACATGCTTCCTTGCACTTCTTGAAGTATCTTTATACCTTCCTCGCGCATTATGCACTTCTGGAGTACTTCACACCTGGCATTTTTGCGCATGAGCGCGCCGTCGACCAGGACGTAGTTCCTGGAATGAGGATGACGCGTTCCATCTCGATCTTGTTCTCTGGAACCTTGGCCTCGAGCAAATAAGCCATGAAGGGTGCTCGCCAATATTCTTCGTTGTTGGTGATGCATGCTATGATCTGCTCGGATAGAGCAGTTTCTGTCTCTTCCACTGTCTGGATAGAGGCGTTCGCCAGATCCTGAACGAAAACACCGGGAGGGAGGTCTACATGCGCGGAGCCAAGCTTTGACGGCTCGTCAACTGCTTGGTTCTCGGCATGAATTACATGATGAAACTCAATGCCCAAGAACTTGCCTTCTAAATTTCTAATTATGACGACGTAGGCGTCCATCTTGTCGCTGGTGCAATCTCAGTCTTTATTCACTTGATTGATTACTAGGGCAGAATCCCCATATACCATGAGCCGTCTAATACCGAGCTCGATGGCGATCTGTAGGCCGTGGATGGCGGCTTCATACTCGGCAGCATTGTTGGAGGCTTTAAAGTGTATTCTCAGTACATAACGGAGGTGCTTGCCGGAAGGTGATATGAGGAGTACACCTGCGCCCGCGCCTCCGATGCTGAGAGAGCC
The DNA here is from genome assembly GCA_038502445.1 of Eremochloa ophiuroides. NCBI lineage: Eukaryota > Viridiplantae > Streptophyta > Magnoliopsida > Poales > Poaceae > Eremochloa > Eremochloa ophiuroides. The sequence continues at coordinate 63,826,451 of JAHLJS010000006.1, forward strand.
ATCGAAGTACATTGTCCAGTGCTCTTCCTGCTCGAGAGGTACTGGCTCTTGCATCTCTGTCCATTCAGCGATGAAATCGGTCAGCACTTGTGACTTTATCGTCGTTCGGCTGCAGTACTCAAGGGAGTATGTTCCCAACTCCACAACCCACTTTAGGACTCTTCCATTGGTGTATTTATTGCGGAGAATATGGCCGCGGGGATGTTGGGTAACCACCACAATTGGATGTGCTTCAAACTAGTGGCGAAGCTTGCGTGATGTGACGAGGATGGCGTAGATCAGCTTTTGCACCGTCGGATAGCAAATTTTGGATTCGTTCAGGATCTCGCTGATGAAATAGACTGGTCGCTGGACCAGATATGCGGGGCCGGATTCTTCTCGTTCGACCACGATGGCCGTGCTGACGACCCTGTCGGTTGCAACGATGTAGAGCAGTAGTATTTCATCTCGGGTGCGGTGAGCAGCGGAGGGTGCATCAGGAATTGCTTTAGCTCCTTGAAAGCTTGATCCGCCTCTTCCATCCAGACGAACTTCTCGCCGGCCTTGAGTTGCTTGACGAAAGGGAGCCCTTTTTCGCCTAGCCTGGAGATAAATCGACCCTGGGCCGCCATGCTGCCAGTAAGCTTCTGGACGTCCTTGATGCAGGTCGGATGATTCATTCGCATGACGGCTTCGATTTTTTCTGGATTGGGGAGGATGCCATGCTTGCTAATGATGTTGCCGAGTAGGTTGCCAGAAGGGACACCAAAGATGCACTTGGATGGGTTCAACTTCCACTGAAAATTAGAAAGCTTCTGGAAGATTGCTTCGAGATTGGAGATGAGGTCCTCTGCCTTCCTGGTTTTTATGACGACGTTGTCGACGTAGGCTTCAGCGATATCTAGAATAAGTTTGTCAAGGCACGCCTGGATGGCCCGTTGGTATGTGGGGCCTGCATTCTTCAGGCCGAATGACATAGTCTTGTAGCAGTAGGCCCCGAAAGGGGTGATGAACAAGGTCTTCTCTTGGTCTTCTTCTTTCAGGGCGATCTGGTTATAACCGGAGTAGCAGTCGAGGAAGCTGAGGAGCTCGTAGCCAACGATGGAGTCGACGACTTGATCGATGCGGGAAAGACCGAAGGGGTCTTTAGGGCAGTGTTGGTTAAGATCGGTGTAATGAACGCACATTCTCCATTCATTATTCTTTTTTCGTATAAGGACCGGATTGGCTAACCAATCGGAATGGTACACCTCTCTCATAAAACCGGTGACTATGAGCCGAGCTAGTTCTGTCTTAATAGCCTCCTTCTTGTCTGGAGAGAATCATCGGAGCTTCTGCTTGATGGCTTGGCGGTCTTCGAGACGTTCAAGGAGTGCTCGATCAGCTCCCTAGGAACGCCGGGCATGTCTGCAGGTTTTCATGCGAAAACACCAACATGCTTCTTAAAGAAGCTGACGAGCGCGTCTTCCTATTTGGGGTCCAGGTCTGCCCCAATGCGAGTAGTTTTACTTGGGTCACCGGGGATGAGGACCACGTCCTTGGTCTCCTCGTTCTTCGTCGTAGCTCCGGGCCGGGTCTTCTCTGGGATCTCCTGTTCCTCGGGGGGCAGCTTCTGTGCGTCTACTGCACACGTGTTCATCAGGATGGAGACGCCGGTGGCTTTAGCCATGGCGATAGCCTCCTTTTCGCAGTCGCATGCGGTCTGGAGGTTGGAGCGAACCGCGAGAATGTCGGTTTCCGTTGGCATCTTCATGACGAGGTAGATGTAGTTGGGGATGGCCCCAAATTTGGCCAAAGCTGGGCGGCCGAGGATGTCGTGATATGCGGCGTCGAAATTGGCCACCATGAAGTCGACGTGCTTGATGCGGAAGCAATGCAGATGTAACACCCTAGTGTTAAGCATACATTTTAGTGCATTGCATGAGCATGAGCATCATTCCATCATTTGTATGTTTGAATTAAGATGGTGATTTCTAAATGATCATGCAATGTCAACATATATATATATATATATATATATATATATATATATATATATATATATATATATATATATATATATATATGTATGTATATATATATAAACATGAATGATAAATTGAAGTGAAAATATTTCTATAAAATTGGAGTGTCAATTCTTGCTTTAGGGAGTTAATCAAGTCTATTTCATGTCGGTAAGATTTCTTGAATTGGTCTCTAGTGAAGAGTTGACCTAGGTTTTCAAAGGAGTCCTTTTGCTTGATTAAATCAAATGTGCAAATTAATATGTTTAAACGACTTTGTGCTTTAAATAAAATTGGTAGAAAATTTAATTTGGAACAAAAGTGATTTTGGGTTCATGTCATGAAAATGGCTTTAACATGGTCAATTTTAGCTCATAAGGTAAATTAGAGTTTGAATTTCTAACTCTGAAAATTATTAAGTCATGTGCATTTTAGTTTCTTTGTACCTCCGTTTGGGCATCTGTAGTTTTGAAACCAGACTGAATCAGGACAAAGTGTCCTAATAGAAGTTGTAGTTATACCTCTCATATTAAGGAAGTTTGGTGCGACAGCCGATGGTTTGGAAGATAATTAGCGCCAAAATGTGAGTTTCAGTCAAATGAGTCAGTACTGAACTGCATCCAATTCAAATTGAATTGAGTTCGTTCAGTTTCGGCACGTCGACGTGTCGACGTCGAGTCTCGCCACCGCTGTGTCCTCGTGTCACCTTTCGCAGCGCTCCACCGCCCTCTAAGCCTCTAGAAGCGAAGCTGGACGACGTATTGAGCTTATCCTGTCCCATCTCGTCGTCTCCGTCGTCTTCCTTCTCTCTGCTCTCTCTGTCTCAGTTGGCCATGGCTGCCGGTACGTGCTCCACCGTCGCCGGCCAAAATTCAATCGCCTCACTGTATCATGGTCCAATTAACCGTCACCACAGAAGCTCCACGATGCCCTCTGCGTCCCTAACCCAGCATCACAGCTTTAGTCGCCTGGTAGAGGTCCGTTCTATCTGGAACGCCACCGCCAGCGCCATGAACACAGTTAAGATTGCGGCCTCCGCCGTTCCCTTGTCTCCAGTTGACCTCCGCCAAAACCGAGTGCATCACCGTTTCCTTGAGTTTCTATGCCATCCAGACGCCCTTCCTCACCTCTGCAGCGACCCTGCAGCACCGCGGCATCCTGCCGCCGCCGTCTCGGGCTGCCGGCGTGCGTGGCTAGGCCACCTCGGGCAGTCTCTGGCCGAGCCTGGCAGCCCTACGCGTGTGCCCCGGTTCCCTGGTGTTTCCCCGCCACTTCCCCGACGACGATTTTGCCTCCCTTCTCCAGAACAGCCAACTCCCCGACGATTCTCTCTGTTGATTCGCGACCAGGGACCTTGTGTGACAAGATGATTTTGTTTAGGGGGTTATCTGCAGAAGTTGTGACTCAGGTGAATAGTGCATATTAGGACCTATTTGCAGGAATCTGTTTCAAGCTTTGAAAATGCATACAAAATTACATAAAAATCGTAAAATACCAAATGAAGACATTTTAGAATCCTTGTTAAATTGTATATGCAGTGAATCTATTATATGGCATGTTTCAATTCAAAGTTTTTGCTGTAGAATTGGATTTATGCAGATTAGGTTTTAACACAAGTTATATTTGTCTTTTTCATAACTTCAGTTTTAGTGCTCAAATAAATTTGAAATTTTTATGACATGTTAATTAGATCATATTTGATGTCTAATAAAAATTTGAGGATTATAGGATGGATGGTTTAGTAGTTATAAAAATAACAATTGCTCTGCCTTATTTTGCTTTTATTCTGCATAAGCCTAAAACCTTGTATTCCTTGGTCTAGTTAAGTTTTGAATCATGTTTTTAGGACAATAGAAGAGTTGTAGGGAATTACATAAACTATCTAGTGTTTAAGTTTCATGATTTTAAGATTGATGGTTTGTGAGTTTTTGAATTTAGAAGCTTGTTGTTTGCTTTTGATTATAATCTGGACAGATCTAAACGATTTACCTGTTTGTCTCACTTAAGTGTAGAATCATACTTTGATGATAATATAATAGTTGTATTACTTTTTATATTCTTTCTAAAGTGTCTTGGATCACTATTTTTGGAGGTCTAGAACTGCAATTATAGTGGTCCAAAGTGGAATGACAGATTCTGTCTAAATCTGGACAGAGCTGCATACTTGTGCTTGTTTGACCCTGTTAACCTTTGAATCACCTATTGATGATAAAAGGACAATTGTTAGAAATTTCTTATAGTTTCTAAAAAGTTTAGGTTCACCTATGTTGGATGTCTAGATCTCCAGTTATAGCTGTTTGAATTAATAGGACCGAATCTGTCTAAGTTTGGACAGAGATGCCTTCCTTGCATTGTTTGGCTTTAATAAGCATGGAATCATCTCAAGATGATTATAAAAGAGTTTTAGATAATTTCAATGTATTTTCAGATCATCTATTATCATGTCTTTTGGATGAGTATAGCTTCTGTTATGATGGAAATTTGTGGTAACTATGCTGCTGCCCAGAAACTGCATGGGCAGAATTGATTACTATGTAGCTTACCCTTGTTGGCTAATTAAGTTTAGTTAATTCTTGATTGATGGATGCCTGCAGTAGCTTGAGTGTATTATAATGTGTATCATGTTTGAGATAGCTTGAGTGTTGATTAAATTAAAGAGCTCCAGGTGCCTATGCCTTGTACAATTGGGTGCTTGTCTTGAATGTTCTTATATGATGTATCTCGTATTGTCATTCCTCACATTCATGTATTTGCATCTTGCATTCAATTAGGTATGCTAGAGGAATTACGTAAAGGATGAGATGTTGGAGTCGAACCCGAAGACGGTGTTTGGTGGGCCTATCCTGAAGATGGAATGATTAGCAAGTGCCGCGGTTGGAGATACTTGTCAAGCGAGCATCATCTAGCAAACACTAACCTAGCATTGAATCCCAGGCAAGCCCCGGTGCATTTCCCACTTCCTATGTTTTTACAATTAATGAACTTGAGTTTAGTGATTGTTGCATTAAGTATAGGAATTGAAATGAAATCGTTGATGCATTTCTAATATCCTTGATCCACTAAATATCCTACACCTAAGTAAGTTCAAGATTGCTTATATTGCTTAGTTTTGCCTAGAACCGGTAGATATGGTGATTACCAGTCACCAATATAGAAGGTGAGAAGCACGGTTGGCTATATCTGCTATCGTGAAATAACCATGTGAGTTGAGTGGTGAATTGAGACTGGGCGGGATGATGTATTGGGCACAACATGACATGGAGGTATTGGTTGTGTACCAATCCTCGCCAAGTTAATTAGGAACATATCCCTGTTGGAGTTCAGTCGAGATTGAAAGACGCCATCACTTAGCTGGCCGGATAAGTCGTTCCGACCGCGAAGCCGAGTAGCTCTATTCGGGCCGGGAGTTGACGTGCTGAGTGCACAATCTGGAGGAAGGAAGGATGTACGGGAACACTAAGAGTGAGTCCAAGGGCAGACCGACCAGGTCTGAGCTTCCTGGCAGTCGGTTGGTTCCTAAGGTTGTGGCTCCGGTCAAACCCGCGAAATGTGACCCGAATAGTACCAAAAGTGACCTAAGGGACCCTGATCAGGTCTGTCTGGGTTTGTGATCGGCATTTGTTGCCAGCTGGTTTGCAATCGATTCGAATCGCCATCTCTCCTGGATAGTGAAAAACTTGACTGATTTTCCCTCATGGTAGTAATGGATGAATCTGAACATGAACATGGTTACGAAAGAAGGAAATACCAAACTGCTATGGTTATTAATATTGCTTGTTTAGAAATAATCAAGTGATTGCTTTAGTCCAGGTGCTAATGTAGAAATAAGAAATTTAATATTACTAAAAGCAGTTGCTAGTGTTGAAACATGGAGTTAAACTAAAAATGGTTTTTTATGCAAAATGAGTCAAGCCAACTCCACTCAAAAGCTTGGCATAATCCTTGAGAGTCTTTTTATTTGGTAAGATGGGTAAGTCTTGCGGAGTACAATTGTGTACTCAGGGTTTATCCCAAATTGTTGCAGATGGCGTATCGTCTGTGGTATGGTAAGTGATGCCTCTATCTAATTGTTGATACTAGATGAAGCTTGGGCAGCTGATATCTGTACTCTACTTACCTTGTTTATGAATGGTCCCTTTTTGGCACTATAAGTAGGTGTGAGTAAATATAGTTTTCAAACTATTTGGTTTTCGCAAATCTGAGATTGAATTCTGTGTATAAGAACTCTTGTGCGAACTCCGTATTTGTGAATCTATGTAATATGAATGGATGTTGTTGAACAATGTACGATCTTGGTTGTGTTACCTATTGGTTTGAAATCCTTTGAGATTTCACGGACTACCGGATTTGTATGGGCTCAAGTGTGGTTGTTTAGCTGTTTCGACGGCTATCGCTGTACTTGTGCTCCTATAAATGGGTCGGTTCTGTCACAGCTGGAACCGGAGCAAGGTTCAACATACACTATTCATATTACTATATATTTTTAAAAAGAAATGTTTTGATTTATAAAACTAATTGTGAATCATTAGCTAATAGATTTGGAAACTTGAATTTTAAAATTAAGTTGTGCCAACGATCATATTTGTGTAGCCCTAAATTAGGACTATATGTGGCTTATTTATGTACTAACTTGGGGGAAACTGAATCATGTTTTGTGAGTGCTTCTTGTCGTTGATACGACTTGCCTTTATTTCATTTTTTTATCGACTGCCCAGGTAAGTTGAAGACGAGCCAAATGTGCCACTTCGGATGAGGTAAGGTGAGATGTGAGAGCATGATCGAACAACCGTCGATCTAAGGGGAGTGCTTAATAATACCGAAGTAAGTACATGTTGTCCATATGTACTTATGGAAGTATCTATGTATGGAGTAATTACGTTTTGGGGTCGCAAGTGCTCATGGGAGCATTTCTAGCAAAAAGTGCTTCTTATTGCCATGCATACATGTGGGGTTGGGCTGAAATAACTTTTCTGCAGGTACGCTAACTTCGAACACGTATATGGTAGTTGCCGAGTAGTTATATATCGAGAGAGTACGTATGTTATGACACCGAAATAGAACGTAAGTGCCATTATACTCTGGCAAATTTTGTGATGACGTATAGGACGAGCATGCATCATGTATGTTGCATCATGCAAGTGACTTGTGTATTCACATGCTCCTCTGACCTCTGTCCTATTAAAAATAATATGTTCTATCATGTGATCCTCTAATGTGCTAATTTCCTTGTAGGAACTGGAAAGGAATGCCTTACCTAGATTGCTTAACTAGCTTTAGTAGCTCTGCTTGAATGGTTGCTATGTTATCTTGGTGCTACCCTAGGTGATTCAACTTTTGTTTTTGGGAAGCTTGAGTTTTGTCTGACTTAACCTTATTAGCACCAGATTCAAGGAATATTTCGCTCTTTTGAGTGAACTATTATTGGAGACCTCATGTTTGTGATTTTTCTAACCCATGCTTATGCACCCTTTCGACCTCTCAATGTGATCCACTAGACCAACATAAATTCTCCAATGTTGTCCTTGCTCTTTGGCTGCCTTCGTGATGATAATCTTCTCATTTATGACCCATGTTGTGGCCTTATCCACTCAATCTGCTAATCATGAACCGAATCTATTTTAAGGTCTTGTCATTTATCTTACTCTCTCTTTTGAGACTCAGATTGTGCTCCATCTAAATTTTTGGTGCTTTTCAAATGTACTTAAGATTATGCATTTGTGGATTGGTTTGAACTTCTCTCAAATGGACACAAGAATTTTGGGGAAACTAAAAGCAGAAATCTCATCTTATTTTGATCGTAGTTGCTGATCCATGATTCTCGTGTGCCATGTCTCTATTTTGGGACCGTGTCCTTAGCGTGTCTTATCCTTACAACCCTCCTTGTTTGTTTGTTTTAGAGAAACCCTCTAGTAGATTTTCTCTATGGTGTTTGTGCTTTGGTTAAAAAAACAAATTTATACATTTTGGTAGATATATTACTAATAAGTTTTTAATTTAACTTACTTAGTGCTTAGTAAATAGTTCTAAAAGGGGATTATGAACTAAGCTTAGATGGTATAGTGATGTTATGTCACATTGAGGCAATAATAGGACCGTGTGTTGTTAAAAATGTGGAGTCCTAGAGTTAACTTGTTTTCACATGACTTATGTCTTTAAGAAATTGTCATTTTATGGTAATTAATTTATTAAACCTAAGCACGTAAATGTTTCATTATGATTATGATTTTGCAACCATGTAGTTTTCATAAGCAATTGAAATCCATATAGATGTTCGCAACATCACTAATATTTAATGTACATGCTTTATGTACGTATGACTATGGCAAACTTGTTAGTAGATAAGTAAACTAATTCTTCATGCAATTCCTAGGATGTACTTGGATCTGAATATAAAATTATATCCATATGTCATTATGATTTAGAATTAGGTACAATGGCAATTTGATGTGATCTTGCCTAGAGCTCAAGAAGAGCGTTATTTGGCATTTGTGCTGAAATGGCTGCATGTGTAGTTTTAGTGGCCATAGTGTTTTCTTGTTAATTGTGGTTTCTGAAGGTTTTGAAAATACAAAATTTGTAGGAAACCTCCCCATCTTGCTTGTCCTAAACTTTCATGATTTTAGATCAAGTAAATTTGAGAGCTATACTATTTATAAGTTAACTGTCAGAAATTTGCTCATGTTCTGAGCAGTTCTCAAAGATGGTGTTGTTTAATCAAGCTAAGTTTTAAACCAACTCTTGGTGATAACTAAAGAGTTGTAGTGTTTTCATTAATCTTTCTGAAACGTTAATAAACACCAAATTTGGTATCTTACAACTCCAGTTACAATTGTTTAAAGTTTGGTGTCCTAATCTGTCCAACTCTGGGCAGCAACATATCTTTTGTATTAATTGACTTTGTTAAGTGCTAAACCCCTTTAGGAAGATAAGAAAAAAGTTTCAGACAATCAAATTGGCTTTCCAGAAAGTTAATGTTCATACCTGTTGGATGTTTATAATCCCCGTTATGATTGAATCAGGTGACCACCGTGTTGCTGTCCTGAATGTGCTCCTGGCTTGTTTTGACTTGATTTTTCATGTGAATTAATGTCAGCTTTTGTTGCAGTTGTGATGAATTTTATAATTTGGATTGTGTTGGTATTCAGTGTGAGTTTGGTAGATATCAGTCAAAAAAATTAATTGACTTGAGTGACTAGTTATATTTGGTGCACTCTGACCTTTAATGTTTCGTTAAGGAGTGACATATTGGTTGTACCACTTAAAATTCGTTGTTGCTTGGGTTATCTCTCCTATCCCGGAATGTCTCTCAATCATGATCCTAATGTCTGTCCCTTTGTACCTGATCTCGTTCTAATCATCGTTTGGTAGGAGTGAGGTTAAAGTCTTTTGACGGGCATATCCGTGGTCAATCCAAGTCTTGATTCTTGTTTTAGCCTTTGCGGTTGGACCATAGTCTTTGTCAGCACCAACCCTTATGATCATCGTAGTTGTTACCCATTACTTAAGGTTTTCTGTCCACCCATTGTTGGTATTTTTAAGTGCACACAGATAAATCAGCAAGCGCATGGATACCGTTGTAGCTTTCACCCGGAGGGTTTTAAATATCATATCCACAGGGAAACGGGCTTGGTTAACTACGATCTAACTTAACCAAGGATAGTCAATAAGTAAAGGTAAAAATTAGGTTAAAAGGTGGTAGTCAATGATGGTGGTGATGTAATCAAGGATAGTAGTGTTGCAACTAAGGTTATGGCTATAATGTAGTCAAGGGTGTCGATAATATGGCTATGGTGATCTAGGTTGTACATAATAGGAGTGTAGAGAGGATAACTAGGGGTTTCTACTTCTAACTTGGGCAAGCTTATGTCTTCTATTGTTTCATCTGGGGATGAACATAAAGAGTAGACGTCAACATAGGATGCTATTCCTTAGCAACAAGTCCCACATGGTACTACTGATGGGAGGTGGACTACAAAGGACTCAACGGTTGCGTCAAGGACTAAGTCTACCGCGATCTACCACCGATCCAGAACAAGTAGGGTGTATTTACGAGATACCGAGTCTAAGCACCACGCTTACACTACGAATATTACTTTAGCCTAAGCCGGATAGATTAAAGCACTCAAAAGAGACTCGTAAACCAGATGAACAATATAAACATAAACTTACTTTAATCCGAAGTTGGTTGCCCGAGACATCTTAGGAGCTAGCTCTAGTAGAGCCAGATCCTACCGAAGTACAAGCCGTAGAGGGATCACCGACAGGCCGGCAACTCCTCCTAACTCTTCCCTCGCTCTCCATCTCTCTACTATCTAGTCCCTAGATACTAATGAGAAGTTATCCTTTCATGGGACACCTCTCGATTAGGGTTTACAGATGATAGAATGAAATTGGTCTGATTGTGATATGAAACCCTTGGGGTCTGGGGGTCCTTACATAGACCAGTGGGATGAACCGTAGCCCTTGGATCAAACTAACTTCGACGGGCGGCTAGGATTGCGTGAAATTTCAGGATGTGGGTCCACATCGAAGCGGAGGCGGTCCCGTGACACTGACAGGTCGGCCAACCTAGGGGGAGATCGGCCGATCCACGTCAGAGTCCAAACGGGTCCTGTCTTCTCTGGCGAGTCTCTGTTGTCTTCTAGATTCTTCCTAATTTCCTTTCGCGGTCGAATTCAATGTTTTAATCCGACATGTGGGTCTCCTTTGGTTCTTTTCTGATTAACACCCTGCAAAACACAGATTCACCAAAACTAATGGAATTCTATTAGTTCAACCCCTAAACCTATGTTAGTGTTTGCTTTTATATCCTTTTTCATGTTTAGTTGACGGGTAAAATCATACAATAATTACCGTCAACAAGCTCCGCCAAGCTTAACCTTTGCTAGTCCCTTAGTAAAGCCAAACTTTAGCAGATATTATAAGTTATAGCTACCCTTCATAATTATTCAGTTTCATACCAAGAAGTACTCAAGGATTAGAGTAGACCAGGCTAACCTTTAGACTTACCTTAATTACCTTTGACCATGGAGCTTGTAGCTTTCTCTTGGGTCTTGGGTAATTGAAGGATAGAATGTCTAAATTAAGCACTATGTCTCAAGCTCTGTCGTTCAACTCTCATCCTGGAGCTTTTGCAAAGTTCTTCAAAATAAACTCATAGTTTCCTTTGTATGACTCTCTCAAGTCTCTCAATATGTGGTATTTGTGGATCCTTACCAAGGCAATAGTGATGCATGCCCTCTCTTCTCTCTCTCTCACCCTATAACTAATGGCTTATGTGGAGCTTATGGGTAAGGAGACGGCTCATACATACTTGCAATGAATATATTGTTGTTTACACCAAAATCTGGACTGGGTGCAGATAGTCGATGCCGAGTGCAGATAGCCGATTTCGGGGCAGAGGCCCAGACAGATAGTCGATCGGGTCCCGAATCGATTGTTGGGCTGAAGCGTAGACGGTGCGGTTGAAGGAAATAGCCGATTGATGACGTCAACGCAGATCTCCGGCGTCAGGAAACGATCACGTTCGGAGTCCGATGAAGAAAGGAAAGATTGGGCTCCAAGTTACCTTTAATTTAGGAAAGTTTGTTATTTTCGTATTTATCTTGAGTTGTAATTCGAATAGGACTCTATCAAAACCCTGGGTATAAATATAAGCCCCGGCCATTGTAACAGAACACACATCAATACAACACATCTTTTGGCTCCGGCCAAAACTTAGGAGTAGGAGTAACGTAGATCTCGGCGAGTTCTTCAATCGGGCTGAGTGTCATCCGGTGGACGCAGGCTTGCTTGTAAGTACCGTCATGCCTCGCTAAGATTTGTCTCTTTAATGTCATCCGGTGGACATGGGAGCATCGTAGATCGGGGTTGATTCTTATTTGATATAAGTTTAGCGTCATCCGGTGGACGTGGGCTTAGATCAAATAAGGGTTAGTTATCGATTCATGTTTGTTTTCTTGTTTAATCTATGTTTAACGTCATTCGGTGGACGAGGGCTTAGGTTGAACTTGATTATGTGCATGGATTAGTTATCGGCTCTAACTAATTTGGCATCTTAGTTAGATTCATTAAGTTATCAAGATGTTATCTGTTATTTATTGTTTATTTATTAATATAACATCTCTCTGCCCGACCAAGATTGCATAGTATTGGCCTTAGATCTACATGAAAAAGGTTCATTATGTCTCGTTCACGTTTGTGCTTTGTCATGATATTCGCTTGATTCGGCCAGGACTATCGTAGTCTTGTTCGTACGTGATGAGAGGGCTTGACAAGAGCCGATCTGAATGAATACAGAGCCGCCGGCCTTCTAGACCAGCTTTGTATTCCTTTAGATTTGCTTGTGATTATTTTCGGGAATAAATCTAAACTGATGCAAAGCCGCAGGCCTTCTAGACCAGCTTCGTATCAGTTTTAGGTTTATACTTGGAACTAATCACAGTTAAGTTTTCTACTTCACGGACCCTGGATCGGCTAATTAGCCGATGCAGTTGTGCTTTCACGAGAAAAACCAGTTAACCGATCGTGCCCTGCCAAATCGGCTAAATAGCCGATTTCTGTCTGTTTGACGTTCAGACAGTCTGAACTGAATGATTTGACCTATTTACAGCAATCGATTATGCTTTAATCTGTTACAACTATCTGCATAAATTTGTTTAATGTAGATTGTTCTATTTGATTACACATATCAATCGATTATGTATCAATTCAGTAACTGTTTCTGTGATAAAAATATCGGAATCGACTCTTTAGTCGATTTTCAGTTAAATCGGCTCTCAGAGCCACATAGTTGGAACTACCCGGACACACCGGTTAGTTCTGCCCTGTGATTACTGATTATTATCTTTTCCTTGTCAATTACAGGTCAAATTGACTGGCACGCCTGAGAGTTATCGGCACTCCCTGACCAGGTTTGAAGCTAGCTGGATCTCGGAAGCTCCGAGGTTCCTGAGATCATATCCGACTTCGCTGGTGTGTTGAGACGCAAGAACCACATTTTGTGCCAACACACTTTTTGGCACGCCCGGTGGGACAGTTTCACTCATGACTAAGGGAAAGGCTCCGGAGACCGTGGCTCCCAAGGACGACGGCGTCATCAGAGTCAAGCGTGAGGAGATCGATCCTGAGGATGCTGTGGTGCTAGAGCAGATCATCGAAGAGTTCACTAATGCCTGTTTGCTGTCATTCGCTAAACATCGCGATGGCCGCGTGTTCAAGAAGAACCCCTACCCAAGGTGGGTCATGCCTGGCCACACCGACAAAGAGGAGCAAGAGTTCAAGGAATTCGTCCAGAGCGCCATCTGGAACGCTTCGCATCAGGCAGTCGGGCATCATCACAATATTTTCCTGCAAATATTCTACAACATCATGAAGACCGTCAGCAAGAAGCAGGACTGGGAATCATTGGGCCCAACGTACTTCAATATTCCCCCCGAAGATACCAAATCAGATGTAGTGGCCGGAACATCCGACCCTCCGCCGCAACAATCGAAACCGTCAAAGTCATCTGATCAACATCCCAATATGACGAAGGATTCGGCTCCAAAAATAGCTCCGCAGCCTAAGCTATACAGAGATTACTCTCCTGAGCTGATTACCACTTATATGCGTACAACTGGGAACGCGCCGGCCGGGAACGTGCAGAATGGAAACGTGACTTCAGTGACTCCAAACTATCACATCGGGCACACTTATGATGAGCTCACGTCGGCACCACATCCTGGTTATGCGCAATCGCCACAAGACGAGTTAGTAGACAAGATGAGTGCAATGCTCAGGGACCAATTCGGCTTGCAGCCGAAAGCGGGGGTGTCGATCAGATACAGGCGCCCCTACCCTGAATGGTTTGATCGTGTGGCATTACCACCAAGGTACCACATGCCGGATTTTGCCAAGTTCAGCGGTCAAGACGACATATCCACCATAGAGCACATCAGCCGTTACCTGACTCAGCTTGGTGAGGCATCTTATGAGGATGCTCACAAGGTCTGTTTCTTCTCATTGTCCTTGACAGGGCCGGCTTTCAGTTGGTTCACCACTCTGGAGCCCGGGACAATCCAAAACTGGGCAGACCTGGAAAGCAAGTTTCATGGTTATTTCTTCTCTGGCACTGGGGAGAAAACTATTGTTGATTTGACCAGCATGTGCCAGAAGAGTAGCGAGACTGGATCGGCTTTCATCAAGCGCTTCAGGGAAATGAAGAACATATGCTATTCACTGAACCTACCTGATAAGCAGCTCGCTCACTTGGTCATTGGTGGGATGCTCCTGCATATTCAGGAAAAGCTGGTGGGCATCGACTTTGATAGCATTAGCCAGGTGTTGCAGTGAGTGACGGCCCTGGAGCTGCAAGCTCAGACCTTCCGTAAGGAGGGGAGGTACAAACAGACGGCGTTCGTCAGTAATTCAGACTCGGAGGATGAAGATGAAGATGAAGATGAAATCGCCGCTGTCGAGCTGAGATGGTGCAAGAAGCCCATGGCCGTACCCAAAAATTGGAGCTCAGAAGATCAGTATGATTTCGATACAAATAAGCTGGACAAATTATTTGATCTGCTGTTCAGCGCTGGGCAGATTACCTTCCCTGCCGATTATGTAAGGCCTTCTCCTGAAGACTTGAAAGGGAAGACTTTCTGCCAGTACCACGGCCTCACCTCACACGACACCAACGGATGTCGCGCATTCAAGACTCAGATACAGAGGGCTATCTCCCGTGGCTTGTTGAAGTTTGACAGTCCTGCTAAGGGGAAAATGAAGATTGATATGTTCCCATTCCCCAAGGGCCAGAATATGGTTGAAGTGTCGTCTCCTGCAGGAAAAATGAAAGTTCTGACCTCCAACCAAGCTAGAAGGAATGCGTCAGTCGATCCCAATATGCAGATATCGGCTGAGGAGTTGGCGATGATCAAGAGAAGGCGGGAGCAGAACCCGAGCCAATACGAAAAGGGAGAGTCCAGCGGCACCAAGAAGACCAGGCCTACCTCCCTGCGATTTGTTGAACAAATGGCGTCGGGAGAAGGAGAAGACACACCGGAGGCAGCTCGAGGAGGAAGAGTACCAGAGATGGGCTCGTGACAAAGAAGAGGCCCGCTACCAGGAAAAGATGGCTCGCCGCTGGGAGGAAGAAGAAAGCCACTGGTATTGCCAATTCTTTAGGCATTGCTGGAACGAAGGTCTGAGATTGCCAACTCTCCGCAATTGTCTGGAGTGCAGTGATCAATACCGAGAGTACAGGCACTCTCAGACCAACCACTGGTCTGTGCATGAGAGGCTCGGACGCCCACATGACATGCAGGATCGGCGCGAAAAAAGAGACCTGCGCGATCGGCTCAACGAAGCAGCAGTTGATCACCAAGAGCCAGTCTGGCAGGAGAATCAATGGTGCCCTGGGAACTTGACCAGGAGCCAGAGGCGCCACGTGCAACATCTCAGGAGCAGGGAGCTCAAAGCAGAAGGCCGCCCGAAGCAAATCTGGCGGGAGAAGCTTCCTCAGGACAAAGGGAAGGCAACGGCCGATGCGCAGATGGTGTTTGTGCTCCCGGCTGAATTCAGGGCATCTCGGGCCAAGAAGATTGAAGTTCTCTCTGATTCTGATGAGTCGGAGTCTGAGCAGGCCACCGCCAAGCTGGTTTTTGCGCAGTAGGCTGCATTTGACAAGCCGCCCAAGCACCGGCACCTGAAGGCCCTGTATCTCAAAGGATATGTCGATGGGATGCCCATGACCAAGATGCTAGTCGACGGTGGCGCCACTGTCAATCTCATGCCCTACATCACATTCCGCAAGCTGGGCAAGGGCCCTGATGATTTGATCGAGACCGACATGATGCTCAAAGATTTCGGGGGCAACTCTTCAAATACCCGAGGGGCAATCAATGTCGAGCTAACAGTCGGGAAGAAGATGCTACTCACCACCTTCTTCGTGATTGACAGCAAGGGTTCTTACAGTCTGCTACTTGGAGGTGATTGGATTCATGCTAACTGCTGCGTGCCATCAACCATGCACCAATGTGTGATGCAGTGGCACGGTGAAGAAGTTGAGGTGGTCCCAGCCGATGACTCGGTGAGCATAGCTGCAGCAGATGCTGCCTACTGGGAAGCTGGGGATCACGACTGTTTCTTTGGCAAGACTTGGGAAGAAGGCTCCATCAAGGTCAGCGATGAGAGTCAACAGCCGGTCAGGGCAATCGGCTCTGAGTCTTTTTATTAATGTACAATCAGATCGATGGCACCGAGGGCAAGCTTGGACAGGGCTTTACGTCGGCCGATAAACTTGAAGAAGTGGATATCGGATCTGGTGACAGACCAAGGCCGACGTATATTGCCGCCAATCTTGACCCCGAGTTCAGGCGGGAGTTGATTAACTTATTGAAAGGATACAAAGACTGCTTCGCCTGGGAATATTACGAGATGCCTAGCTTGGACAAATCGATTGTTGAGAATAGATTGCCTATCAAGCCTGGTTTTCGGCCATTCAAACCGCCGCCACGACGATTCAAACAGGATTCATTACCTGACATCAAGGCCGAAATTGAGAGGTTGCTGGAAGTCATGTTCATTCGAGCTTGCCGATACGCCGAGTGGGTATCGAATATCGTTCCTGTATACAAGAAAAATGGCAAGTTGTAGGTCTGCATCGATTTCAGGGATCTGAACAGAGCTACCCCGATGGACGGCTACCCAATGCCGATAGCCAATATGTTAGTCGATTCGGCTGCGGGGCACCAGGTCATCAGCTTCATGGATGGTAATGCCGGCTACAATAAAATCTTTATGGCTGATGAAGATATTCCTAATACTGCTTTGAGGTGTCCTCGTGCTATCGGTTTGTTTGAATGGGTTGTAATGACGTTCGGTTTGAAAAATGCCGATGCAACTTATCAAATGGCTATGAATTATATTTTTCATAAGTTGATCGGCAAGATTGTGGAAATTTACATCGATGATGTAGTTGTGAAGTCCAAAAGCTACAAGGAGCACTTAGCCGATTTGAAGGCTACACTGGAGTGTACTCGGAAGCAAGGCTTGAAGATGAATCCTAATAAATGTGCTTTCGGGGTGTCTGCAGGTGAGTTTCTGGGTTTCATGGTACATCGCAAGGGAATCTTGGTCGGCAGCAAGAGCAGGAAGGCCATCGATCAGCTTGTGCCGCCGACTAACAAGAAGGAATTGCAGTCCTTACTTGGCAAGATTAATTTCATCAGAAGATTCATTGCCAATCTGTCAGAGAAGGTACTGCCGTTCTCACCACTGTTAAAGTTGAAGGACACTCAGGAGTTTATATGGGGTGACATACAGCAAAAGGCTTTCGATGAAATCAAGAAATATATGAGGTCTCCACCTGTTCTGGTACCGCCATAGGCAGGCAAGCCATTCAAGCTGTACGTGACGGCCGAAAACCATACAATTGGATCGGCCCTTTTTCAAGAATTTGAAGGAAAAGAGAAGGCAGTTTTCTATCTGAGCAGAAGGCTTTTGGATCCCGAGACAAGATACATGCCAACTGAGAAGCTGTGCTTATGCTTATTCTACTCGTGCACCAAGCTGAGGCACTATTTGCTATCGGCCGAATGTGTGGTAATTTCCAAGGCCGATGTGATCAAGTATATGTTGTCAATGCCTATCCTGAACGGACGGATCGGGAAGTGGATCTTGGCTCTTTCTGAGTTTGACTTGAGGTTCGAATCGGCTAAGGCAGTCAAGGGTCAGGCAATAGCCGATTTCATCACCCATCATCATGAGGGCGTCGTCGGTATAGTTGATGTGGCGCCGTGGACCATGTTCTTTGATGGATCATCTTGCAAGCAAGGCGGAGGTGCTGGGTTAGTACTAATATCGCCTCGAGGTCAGCGGTTTGAGTACGCTTTCCAGATCGGGCCGACGGTGACAAACAACCAGGCTGAATATGAGGCAATTTGGAAGGGATTTCAGCTTCTGCATGAAGCAAAGGCCGACATAGTTGAGGTTTTTGCAGATTCACAGCTAGTCATCAACCAATTGCTCGGCCTATTTGAATGTAAAGACGACGTACTCAGAGGCTATTATGATCAGTGCCAAGCTTTGATCAGAGGGTTCTTAGCAGTTTCACTATATCATATTCCTAGAGCCCAGAATCAAGAGGCTAACCGATTAGCGCAGAGCGCTTCGGGTTACAGATCGATACAGGAAATCCTCAACGCCGAGCAATCAGCTGATGACAGGCGGGGCGAGATAGCAAGATACCTTGTAAATCCTTCACAGAAAGTTAGTAGAAGGTTGAGGTACAAAGCTATCAAGTACGTGCTGCTGGACGGTCAATTGCATTATAAGACTGTCGAAGGGGTGCTGCTGAGATGCCTCGGGGCAGAAGAATCGATGAAGCTGATGAGTGAGGTTCATGAAAGGGTCTGCAGTGCTCACCAATCGACTCATAAAATGAGATGGATTATCAGAAGGACTGGTTATTATTGGCCAACAATGCTTGAAGACTGTTTCAGGAATTACAAGGGTTGTCAAGAATGCCATAGGTTGGGGAATGTGCAGAAGTCTCCTGCCACAGGTATGAATCCTATCATCAAGCCATGGCCGTTCAGAGGTTGGGGAATCGATCTAATCGGCCAAATCTATCCACCGTCCAGTAAAGGGCACAAATGGATTTTGGTTGCAACAAATTACTTTACTAAGTGGGTAGAAGCTGTTCCTTTGAAGAACGTCACATCTGGAGATATAGTCGAGTTTATAAAGGAACATATCATTTACAGATTTGGTATACCACAGACTATCATGACAGAACAAGGGACTATGTTCACTTCAGATGAGTTTTTGACCTTTGCTGATGACATGGGCATTAAAGTGTATAATTCATCACCCTATTATGCCCAAGCCAAAGGTCAGGCGGAGGCGTCAAATCAAATTTTAATCAAGATTATCAAGAAGAAGATCGAGCAGACTCCCAGAAGGTGATACTTGACGCTGAGTGAAGCTCTGTGAGCATACTGGATGGCTCA
Organism: Eremochloa ophiuroides; assembly: GCA_038502445.1. NCBI lineage: Eukaryota > Viridiplantae > Streptophyta > Magnoliopsida > Poales > Poaceae > Eremochloa > Eremochloa ophiuroides. The sequence continues at coordinate 63,845,418 of JAHLJS010000006.1, forward strand.
GCATGGATCAACTAAAGCTACGCCGTATGAGTTGGTCTATGGGCATGCTGCTGTTCTTCCTTAGGAAATTTAGTCCGAGACGCGGCGTGTCAAGTTACAGAACGAGCTTACAGCCGGTGAGTACAAGGATATCATGATGGACAGTCTTGAAGATTTACATTGTCATCGGCTCAAGGCCCTGGAGTGTATTGAAACTAATAAGATACGGGTGGCTAAGTACTACAACACTAAAGTAAGAGGAAAGAGCTTTGCCGAATCAGAGCTGGTATGGAAGACTATCCTACCTATCGGAACCAAAGATAGCCGATTTGGCAAGTGGTCGCTAAACTGGGAAGGCCCGTATCGAGTTGTTGAATGTGCGCCCGGCAATGCCTATGTACTTGCAGATATGGAAGGAAGGAGATTTGCCAGGGCGATCAACGAAAAATATCTGAAGAAATACCATCCTAGTATCCCAGTTGGGGATGATAGCCGATCGATGCAAGATCTGGCTCATACAGCCGATTCTATGTGGAGGATCGCCTTCAGAACAAAAATAAGAATCTGTAACAGCCGATTTCGTTCTAACGGATCGCCTTTAGAACAAAATGCAACACCCACGATGGAGTGTAACAGCCGATGTGATTACATCGCCTTTAGTCCCAAAAAAATGTATATGTATCAGGACACACAAATCAGATTGGTGATTTTGAACAAAAATTTTAATTTCTGATCATATTTACAGGAGCCCTATTACGTTCTAATTCGGATTATGCGTGGCTGTATCTATGATGTCTTGGGCGTCGGTGACAGCCGCGACCCCGTCGGCGATGCCGGAGCGAAGTCGCGCGGCTGTGAGAGCCCCGGTGGCACCGTGACGAACACTGGCCATGGCCACCTGGAAGACGCGGTGGTGAACATCCAGAAGCCGCTACGCCTGTGTGTTGCCACGGGCATTGACGGCATTGGCGGCGGTCTCGGCGGCCACACGCAACTCTTCAAGCTGCGCGGTCAGGGCTGCAAGAAGAAAGAAGGGTCAGCATGAAGAAGATCATTAGCACGTCACAATAAGGACTTTGAGGCATTACCTGCCACTGTGGCGTCTGATTCAGCGAGCTGGGCCTGTACCCTGGTCACCTCGGCCTCGGCGGCGGCAAGGGCAGCGGCTTGGGCTTCGTTGACGCCCTGCAGCTGGCCATTCTCCTTCGTAGCCTCTGAATAGAGGTTATGCTACTCCACCATCTGGTGATGGAAGAGGCGACCTGTCGGCGGTGGTGTAGGACCCGTCAGAGTCCGCAGAGGACCCCGAATCGGATCCAGCGCACGGGGCCAGATTTTGAGGGGGGGTCTTGAGGAGGCGCAGTTCGACGAAGCCGGGTGTCCACACCAATCGGTGCTCCTGGCGGGAAAGGAATCAGGCGGGCCTGACTGAAGGTTGACAAAGAAGCAGATGTATCAGAATCGAAAGAGATCAATGCCATGGATGCAAACTAATTTACCTGCTGTAAATGGCCAACTGCCGGGGCGTCACCCAGCGATGACGGCCGTGAGACGGGCCAGCGATAGCACTCGCACCTGGGGTGGCTCCAGCGGCTGCAGGGACGGCCTAAGACGGCCCGGCAGCGGTTCCCGAACCTCCGGCACCGGTGCTTCCCGCATCACTGCGTAAGACGTCGATGGTCAGATTAGATCGGATCGATGTATCAAGAAGTGAACAGTAGCCTTACCCTAACCAGGCTCGCAGACGGTGCCTCTGTTCACCCATGGCCCGCAGGCTCCGACTGAAGTTGTCGCCTTCAGCGGAACCCGAAGCCGGCCGCTTGCCGTGGTCTCCGTCGCCAGCCATGGGATTGGTTTTGGAGATTTGTTTTTCTCCGTTTGAGGAGAAGAGGCGAAGAGCAAAGGCCGGGTGAGCAAAGGCTATAGTGTTTGCGGTTGCTCGCTCAGGCCGGGCATCTATTTAAATACGGAGCCACCAAGGCGGTTTTCCCCCTCGGGAGATGAAGCGACACGGCGGATTTTATACTGGAGTTTACCCACGTTTCTTGAATCCGGAATCGACGCCGCGCGTGGGAGGTGAAACGTCTTGATCGGTTATTTTGATCAGTTGGTTTAAATCGGTTGATCAGGCCGTTTGCTTGGGATCGGCTAAGTAGCTAAGTTATTTGGATCGACTAAATAGCCGATTTTTGCGAACTGCGACAATACTAAGGATTAGGCTGAATAGCCGATTCAAAGACGGAACAAGAAGAAGGCCGATTTCAGTCTGGCCAATGTACTTGATATGGTTTACAGAAAGAGTTGAACATGAGTTATAAGCCCAACAAGGACCGAATAGAGGCGATACATTCAACATGAAGAGCATGGCCGGTCTGCACAGATTCTTGGTCTTCATCGGCTATTGAATTGAGGATGTTCAGGCGCTAGTTGATCTATCTGCCTTCGATGACCCTGGCGTTGACTTGTTTTCTCTTCTCGGTCATATCAACAGTATTTGTTGATACGGAGATTTCATGCTGAGTAATGGCCAAGTTTACTTCCTCAATCTCCTTCATCAGCTACTCGCGTCTGGTCTTCAGAGTGTTGAGTTCGGACTCGGCTGAGGTGATGTTGTTCTTCAGCAGTTTGACTTGATCTGCCAACACGTGAGCCTCTTACTTGTTGATCGACTTGTTATTTCTCAGCTGCTCAAGCTCGGCCAGGTTTATGTGGGCAGTGTTGATTCTTGGAGTGGCACTTTTGAGCTTGACAAGCTGCTTCAAGAGGCTAAGAGTTGCCGGGTTTGTGTGCTGTTGGATCAGCTTAATTGCCGGATCGATTGTTTCAGGTTGCCAGGTTAGATCAAAAAGGTCTATTTCTAGCTGAGGCACGAGCTCATTTAGCCGACTCTTAAAATCTGGCTCTGGCAGCGCTGTGGATTTGGAGTTTAGTTTACCTTCATCACAACATTCTTCCAGATCAAAAGAATAGCTGGGAGTTGAAGGCTGCAGCGTCTGCATTCAGATGTTAGGAGATGATAGCATGGATAATATGATCAGTTAAGGGATAAATGCTTCACTTGAATAAAGCTTGAAGGAAGTGGGGCTGATGAAGTGCCTGGCTGATCTGTTGTGGCAACCTCTTTTCTGGCAGTAGGGATGGCCTCAATATGTGTTTCTATGATCAATTGAAGCTCTACAGTAATGAGAGTGAGTGAGAAATAGAGCAAGCACGATAAGTGTTAACAGCCGAAGAGCCTTACCTGGATGTTCAGGAGATGGTGTTTTCTCTTCTTCAAGTTCGTTCCACGAAGGAAGGCTGTTCGGCTGCATTTTTAGAAAGGATCAGAAAATATTCAGCAAGGCAGGATTGTATGCTTACAGATTTGGTTGATACCTGATTTCCTTCTCCTTCTTGCTGTATAGCAATGTTTTCATCCATTCCTAGAAAGCCTTCAGCCGTATCTTGGTGGCCTATTGTTTCTGGATGGGTTTCGGTTTGGATGTTTTCAGAAGGTGCCTGGATCGGCTGAATGCTTGCCTATTACATAGCCGATTCGGTCAGGTAAGCTGAGTAAATAATGCAGAATATTTCAAGGCATCCTAGTACCTGGGCGGGTTTCCTCTTGGATCTCTTTTTCTTGGTGGTCGTCTTCTGAAGACTTGATGAAGCCTTTCTTTTCGAAGCCGGAGCAGTTGTCATACTGGCAGGGGCCTTCATCATCTTTTTCAAGGATGGAGCCTGAGAGCCTAGCGTGGCAGTTGGGCAAGAAGGATAATAGTTGATCTGCTCTGGTGGGTTGGATTCTGGGTCCTATATTAACAGAAGTTAGAACACAATTTGCAGCCGGTTTGGGGATGAAATCGGTTAAAATGCTTACTGCCGAGGTGGAGTTGAAGCTTGGGTCCAATGCTCTGCATCTATCATGGATTCCCTGACAGAAAAGATGAGCATGCCATTGTTGCCACCAGTAATCAAAGGTTTCATGGGACATTGAAATTTGGCTCCAATGCTCTACAGTCTGAACTGGCAAGTCTGTTCCCAATGTGAAGACCCTGTCGGCTTCTAGCCTCTCGGTGATTTCATTTCTGGGCCTCAGAAGGTGTAGAAATGGAAGCTTGGGGGGCAGTTGGCCGAAACCCAGTTGTCTTGCTCCAACGTTGGGGTGATAGAATTCATATGAAGGCCAGCTGGGCTCATTACTGCTAGTACCACGAAGGTGCTTGAAGTCAATTGGCAGTGTGCAGGGCTTTATGATGATATTGAAAATTTCAGTGGCTCCGGCATCAGAGCATCCTGTGCTGAACCTGAAGGTATAGGGCATTGGGAAATCATTATCATCTGCATATGGGAACCAAGTCGAGGTGTTTGGTCCCAAGCCTCTGTAGAGTTTTTCAAGCAAGTTCCCTCGGTTCATGTTAATAGTAATGGCTGAGGCAGCTTCTCCAAAATTCTGACAGCCCCTGGTGATCTGATCGCTGTCCTCTTCTGCATAGTTGATAGAAGGGTAATTGAGGTTGTTGAGGTTTGGCCTAACCATCTTATGCAAATACAAGTTGAGCCATAGTTGAATCAACCACCAAGGACCTGTTATACATCGTACCTCTTCCCCTTTCAGCAGATAGCCGGCAACTCGGTTCATTAATCTGTAGGCAGATCCCAGCAATATTTTACCTAAGGGGATTGAGTTGCCTTGAGCTAATTTTTCTACAAGGGCCTTGAAGGGATAGGCCGGCCCAAGGAAGCGCCACAGAAGACGAACCTTTTCAACCACAAGATCAAGAAGGCTATGTATTGCTTGTCACTGATGCTGGAGGTCATTTGCTGGTGGGTTTTGATGTAGCCGGTCCAACCCTTATACTCGTTCAGTTTGGGGAACTTCTTTTTGCCACCTGAAAGAAGATCCCACAGTTGGAAAGACTCGGTGATTTGAAGGCCAGTCAGCATATGGATATCACCCAAGGTGATGCTCATTGGCCCATCTCCAAATACAAAGGCGTTCAGAGAATTGGACCAGAAGTAACTTGCAGCAATCAGGAGGGGTTCATTCTTTTTCATATCACATAGAGAAAGGTCAAGGCACTGGCTCAGATTGCGCAGCTCCCAGTCTCCCCTTTTTCTTTCTGAGATGCGGCGGAACCAATTTCTCCATCCGCTAGGTATGCTTGGCCAATTCCGGAAGGGCTGTCTGGACCATGAAGATGCATCCACCAGCGGACCTCTAAAGGGGATCTGGTTAGTCTCTTGATTGATGAACTCCGCGGGGTTGGAGTCACCCATCGGACCCAGGAAGAAGGCGGTCGGAGCGTCCCTCAGCGGAATCAAGATTTCATTTTTCAAGTCCTGAGGCAGATGGGTGATAGATGTAACCGATCAAGTGGAGATTCATGAATGAAAGACAGGTTAGCAAGATTCATACCTAGGGAATCTCGGAAGGAGTCGCCATTGCTTGCGGATTCTTGAAGACGGCGGATCGAGGCCGGAGGTGCAACAGAGGATTTCTTGGCTAGGGTTTCGGTTTGCAGAGTTTTTTTAAGTGATGAGCGGGAGGCTGCGATTTTGGCTAGCAGGTGGACTGAATCAAGACTCGGTGCTAATTTTGGAATAAAACCAGTTTATCCCAAAATTGGGGGCATGTGTTTACACCAAAATCTGGACTGGGTGCAGATAGTCGATGCCGAGTGTAGATAGCCAATTTTGGGGCAGAGGACCAGACAGATAGTCGATCGGGTCCCGGAATCGACTGTTGGGCTGAAGCGTAGATGGTGCGGTTGAAGGAAATAGCCGATTGATGACGTCAGCGCGGATCTCCGGCGCCAGGAAACGATCACGTTCGGAGTCCGATGAAGAAAGGAAAGATTAGGCTCCAAGTTACCATTAATTTAGGAAAGTTTGTTAGTTTCCGTATTTATCTTGAGTTGTAATTCGAATAGGACTCTATCAAAGCCCTGGGTATAAATATAAGCCCCGGACATTGTAACAGAACACACATCAATACAACACATCTTTTGGCTCCGGCCAAAACTTAGGAGTAGGAGTAACGTAGATCTCGGCGAGTTCTTCAATCGGGCTGAGTGTCATCCGGTGGACGCAGGCTTGCTTGTAAGTACCGTCATGCCTCGCTAAGCTTTGTCTCTTTAATGTCATCCGGTAGACATGGGAGCATCGTAGATCGGGGTTTATTCTTATTTGATATAAGTTTAGCGTCATCCGGTGGACGTGGGCTTAGATCAAATAAGGGTTAATTATCGATTCATGTTTGTTTTCTTGTTTAATCTATGTTTAACGTCATCCGGTGGACGAGGGCTTAGGTTGAACTTGATTATGTGCATGGATTAGTTATCGGCTCTTAACTAATTTGGCATCTTAGTTAGATTCATTAAGTTATCAAGATGTTATCTGTCATTTATTGTTTATTTATTAATATAACATCTCTCTGCCCGACCAAGATTGCATAGTATTGGCCTTAGATCTACATGAAAAAGGTTCATTATGTCCCGTTCATGTTTGTGCTTTGTCATGATATTCGCTTGATTCAGCCAGTACTATCATAGTCTTGTTCGTACGTGATGAGAGGGCTTGACAAGAGCCGATCTGAATGAATAAAGAGCCGCCGGCCTTCTAGACCAGCTTTGTATTCCTTTAGATTTGCTTGTGATTATTTTCGGGAACAAATCTAAACTGGTGCAAAGCCGCAGGCCTTCTAGACCAGCTTCGTATCAGTTTTACGTTTATACTTGGAACTAATCACCGTTAAGTTTTCTGCTTCACGGACCCTGGATCGGCTAATTAGCCGATGCAGTTGTGCTTTCACGAGAAAAACCAGTTAACCGATCGTGCCCTGCCAAATCGGCTAAATAGCCTATTTCTGTCTGTTTGACGTTCAGACAGTCTGAACTGAATGATTTGACCTATTTACAGCAATCGATTATGTTTTAATCTGTTACAACTATCTGCATAAATTTGTTTAATATAGATTGTTCTATTTGATTACACATATCGATCGATTATGTATCAATTCAGTAACTGTTTCTGTGATAAAACATGCATACATGTCAGAATCGACTCTTTGGTCGATTTCCAATTAAATCGGCTCTCAGAGCCACATAGTTGGAACTACCCTGGACACACCAGTTAGTTTCGCCCTGTGATTACTGATTATTATCTTTTCCTTGTCAATTACAGGTCAAATTGACTGGCACGCCTGAGAGTTATCGGCACTCCCTGACCGGGTTTGAAGCTAGCTGGATCTCGGAAGCTCCGAGGTTCCTGAGATCATATCCGGCTTCGCTGGTGTGCTGAGACGCAAGAACCACATTTTGTGCCAACAATTATAAAGTCAAACAATGGATTCAAAGAAACAAGTCGTACAATTAAATCAAGATGTGCATGTGAGGTGGTAGGTGGATATTTGGGATGGCTAATCCTAATTCTACTCTTTTGCTCCTTGAAAACATCTCTCTTTTTCGCAAACACTTGGGAATTGTGCTGCAGGACAACATGGGCTATCTTTTCTCTTCTTTTCTTTTTTTTCAGGCGGGCATCAAAGTACCCATTGTTTTAATAATTCGGACACTTTTCCATTTTTACCTCTCAGGCGGACATCTTTGTACCCATTGTTTTCTCTCATATCACTCTTTTGTATAGCCACATGCCTCTTCTCTGCAACAGTACTTCCTTTTTCTTTTTCTTTTGAGAGATAGCAACAAGAACTTTGGAGCATTGATCTGGGGTAACCAATGGGGTATATTTTTGAGTGTTTCCTCCTAGTGTAGGAGTGGGTGGAATAGATGGAATGTGGATGCGCCTACTCAGATATGAGTAGTGCATTATGGGTGGAGTGCACATGATCTTGATTGTAAAAGCATGACGAGTTCCTAAAGTATCAACCAAGCTTGACTAAACTCAAAACAAAGCAAGTAGCATATAATGTGTATGTTTTTCCTAATCTAGCATGTATGGCTGTGGTGGAAATGTAAAGCTCTTGTCATACATGAACTCATCATGTGGTTTTAAGGATTTTCAAAATAAATCTCCAGAATTTAAGTTTCACTAGGAACAAGATAAATAGCAGCTCACACTTTGCATATCATATCCCTCAATCACTTAGACTTAGATCAAGCATTTGCTACCCACAAGTTTCAGGTTCAAAGTAAATCTTCAAGTTAAAATGGTTGTGTCTAAAACTTGGGATGATTCAAGGTTGAAAACTAAGTGTTATGAGGAATCATAGTGGGGTGCTACTTATCAAATTTCATGCATGATGTTGATCTATGGAGTTCATTTTGTCTGGGCAACAACTTCTATAAGCATTTTATTCAAACCTAAGCAAACTCACTAAACAAAGCAAACCTAATCAAGCTAAGCAAATCTTTATTTGGGTTTCAAATTTTATTTCACTAGCTAACACACTCGAAAAGCAATATAGTATAGTAATAAGGTGGGAAACTTATACTTAGCTAGATTCAAGTGGAGGGTGCCCTCCCCCAAGCTGAATGTTTGACATGGTCTTTGATGTTGCAAGTTGAGTGATCCTTCTGGGAGCAGGTGTACCAGCAGCGTGAGGGCAGCAGGTTGACTAGCTCTTTGATCATGTATTGCCCTGTAAAACTGAATTGCCAATAAGAATATAAATTCTCATGGAGAGGGGTTAGGTTAATACCGCTCCATGGTTAGTGGCAAAATTTCTAGCAAAAATCTCCCTTACTGAGTGGACCTTCATGCGCCCACATATTTTTGGATTTTTCATAAAAGGTGTGGACTTCATGTGCCCACATATTTTTGAAGTTTTTAAGTTTATGAATGCAGAGAGTAAATATGATGCAGAAGTCTATTCTAGATGCATGCAAATTTTTTGTGCCACCATAGTAAATAGTCTTTATGAGCTACGCCACAAGATTAGTCACGTGGGGCTTTTAGGTTTTATTATGCAAAGCAATAAATATTTTTATTTTATTTTCTATGCAAATGCAGCAAGGTAAATATGCAACTAATTAAGATATTAATGCAATGCCAAAAATAAATATAGATAGGTACCAGTTTTACCTTTTGGCGAAGGCTCGGTGGTTTATAGTCCTCCGAACAGGACTCTTGCTCTGTTCATTCCTTGTCGGGTGCATCATCGGCTTGAGATGGTGACCCTGGTTGCACCTCTGATAATGTGCTAGAAGGTGACTCCTCCTTCCTCCATTCCTCTCTGGTTGGTGAAGTTAGTCTTGATGTTGAGGTTGAAGTTGGGGGCTCATCCTTCACAGTCTGTTCTTCCTCACTCTTCTTATCTTCTGATGTAGGGGTTTCATTACTCCTTACAACTTCTCCTTCATAGTTTGCCTAACCATTCTTGGGTGGTTGGTTAACGTTGGGATGAACGACGTCTTCTCCTTGATCTATTCTTCTTCGGCTGCTCATAAGTTATATAGCTGTTGAAGTAGCAGCGGTCCCTTTTTGTGTGGAATTGGAAGTGGACCTCTCCTGCTCTCATATAGATGATTGCTCGTGTGGTGTTAAGGAACGGTCTTCCATGTACAATCAGTGGATCATACTCTTCCTCTCCCATATATAGGACCAAGAAGTCAGAGGGGACATAGTGATTCTGAGTCCTCTCTGGAAACCTGAACATCTGGTCTGCCATCTTTTCCATTATGTTGACGTTCGATCCAGTGTTGCCGAAGGTCTTATGGAAGATTCTCTGGTGTACTTGATCGTACGATTGGATCGTCTAGCTTTGGCAGGTATGGTGATGCAAGGAGGTGATCGTATTTAGCCCGAACTGAGTTGATCATCCTCACTGCTTCAGTATGTGTCTACTTGGGCAGGAGTTAGTAATGTCTTGTTCATGAGTGGTTTGTATCCCTTTGTTCTTTCCTTTGAGTTTTGTTCGGACCTTTTTGCTTCTCTCATTGTTCTATTTCTGCAAAGCATTAGTGGACAACACATACCCGAAGGAATATACAAGTAATGACAGGGATAGTGTTGTCACAAAGCTAAAGGTCACTTTTATAATGTAGAGAAGTTGTTTGAACATAGAATATTTATGATTCACCATTACTTCTTCTATGGAGAATTGATTTTATGTTGTCTTTAAGTTTGATTTTCATATGTTGCATTTGTAGAACTAATCAAACTTATAGAAGTAAGGTAATGGTGAGTAGAGGGATTGCAAACCAGCGTGCCTGAGCGACGGGAGGTTGAGAGGAGGAAGACCATGGTCAGATTAACTTTGATGGAATTTGGCCTTCCTTCCTTATGCTTCAACCGGACAGCAATGGCTCCTGGTTCTTAGGTCCGCTAAGCAGGACCTCTCCCTTGCATTAAATGTTATTTGTATCATTCCATTCAGTAGTTGTGTCTTCCTTGTGCAATGTTGGTGGAGTTCATGTCTTGCTTCATCTCCAATGTGAGTTCATCTCTAGACTTTCTCAAATTTATTTGAGAGTTTACTGCAGGGGTTAGTCTAACAAAATATCCAGTATCTACTACAGCATACTATCAGCTCAAAAATTTACCTAGACACCACGTCTAATTTGATTCAGGAAGGCATTTTAACCTAAGCTCCATGCTTAATTTAAAAGCCTTTGAAAGTCAAATCAACACACCCTTTTGGTTCAAGAATTAGACTAAACACCATGTTTAATTTAATTCATGAAAACATGTTAAACTAAGCACCATGCCTAATTTAAAAGGTGCATGAGAATACTCCAAACCTTACCATACTATAATAGATAAAGGTAGCATGATAACACTAAAGAGATTTACTCAAGTGGAGATGAAAGGTAATGACAACCAAGATGAATTAGCAACATGGTATAGGATTTTTTTTTAGAAAAGCCCATCCCCAAGCTTGAATTTTGCAAGGCAAAAATCAAGTCTGGATGGATGTGATCAATGTTGCATGATAATTGGTTGGACATACATTACGTTGTCATCCTTCATCCTTTTTGCTTTAGTCCTGAAATGGTTAGTGACAATAATACCCGAAGGAATATTTTCACAATTGTATCTTTATGCTTGTTTCACAAGGGCATTTTAGCAAAAGGTGAAGACTTGTGTATGAAACCTACCTCAAGATTCATACATCGAGATTTGTAATATTTATGATAAACAAATGCATGTACAACCACCCTTTCAAAATATTTATAAATAAGGAGCATGAGGGTGTTGAAGATCTCGTGCGGGGTAATGTTAGAGAGACCTGTTAACTCAGGAGTTTGCTCTTGTGAGCGCGGATCTGATGCGGTGCTCATGAAAAAACTTTCATGCTCACCAATGTCATCTCCGGTTCAATCTCCAAGGGTGTTTCTTCATGAATGTCTATCGGCGAAAACATTGTCTCTTTCATTCCATGCCTAAGATAGTCAATGAACATGTCATTGTCTGGGATCTCCTTTGGATGGGTGTCTCTCAGGTTGATCACGCCTAAGGCCTCCATACTTGGATGAGTTATAAGTTCATCATTTGGATCTGAACCAAGTATGGATTCCATCCATAAGGCTTCGTATTTGTCCATCCATTCAACACATTCCTCCCATTGTTGTAGCTCTTCTTTATCTTCCTTGTGGTCTTGATGGCTCCTATGCATTGAGTGTTTTCTATGATCATCATGAGTATCAGGAGAGAGAGCACAAGAGGGATCATTGGGATCAAGGATGGGTGTAAAGATGGGTTTAGATGAGTCATCTACTGTGGGCATAGAAGGGGAGAAGATAGGATTGGTTTCTAATTGGCTTGGCTATCCTTCTGTGGCATCACTAGACATGCCATCCTCGAATTCTTCCCAATGGGAATAAGAACGTTTTCTAAGAGACTCTTCCATAAAAGAATTTGGAATATGATCACTTGGAGGCCTCTTATGTGGACAATAGTTCCTTGTCCTCCCAAAATCATTGAGGTTGCTCTCAAATTCAAAAGAGTTTTCCAAAAGTGGAATTTCTCTTTCTCTTGGGTGATTTTGGGATACTGATGATTCGGGATGGATAGCCAAATCTTGGGATTGGAATGATTGTGATTTGGCTATCGAAACGTCCTCTTCTTGCTCAGGAGATGAGTCCTTCTCTTCCTCTAGGAATTTATCATGAATGCTAGGTGATGTGTCCACTGATCTTGTCAAGGACAAGCCTTGCTTCACTAAGAGATAGATAAAGAAAAGATCTTCTAGAGGCTACATCAAGGGATTTCCTAGATTTCTTGCTAAGACCCATGTAAAAATGTTGAATGAGTATGGGGTCTGGAATAGCAAGGTCTGGGCCAGTGATAATGAGTTCATTAAAATGATCCCATGATGTATCAAGAGATTCTTCTTCTAGTTGCCTAAAAGTTAGAACCGCTAAGCAAAGGCTAATAACTTCACGGATGGGAAAGAAACGTAGACAAAAGTTACAGCATAGTTTCTCCCAATCTCCGTGCATTCTCTCTATGGTGAGTTTGTACCACTGTTTAGCTATTCCCGTCAAAGAGAACGGAAACAACTTCCATCTTAAGGTTTCGTCATGCATGCCAGCGATATGCAAGCATGCACAGATCTGGTCAAACTCCCGTAGTTGAGAGTATGGGTTTTCATTGCATTCTCCCGAGAAGGGTTGAGCCCGAATCAGTTGTATAAAACATGGGTGCAGCTCATAGGAAGGCGTTAGGATAGGTTTTGAAGATTCTGGTGGCCTATGGCTGGTGCTAGTGGGTGCCCCATACATGCAAATGGGGGTGGAATCCGTGATAAAAGACAAAATGAAAAGGCTAAGCTAGGCTTGTAGCTAATTTAGCAACCGTTTCCCTGGCAACGGCGCCAGAAAGCTTGTTGATATTTTTAAGTGCACACAGATAAATCGGCAAGCGCACGGATACCATTGTAGCTTTCACCCGGAGGGTTTTAAATATCGTATCCACAGAAAAACGGGCTTGGTTAACTACGATCTAACTTAACCAGGGATAGTCAATAAGTAAAGGTAAAAACTAAGTTAAAAGGTGGTAGTCAATGATGGTGGTGATGTAATCAAGGATAGTAGTGTTGCAACTAAGGTTATGGTTATAATGTAGTCAAGGGTGTTGATAATATGGCTATGGTGATCTAGGTTGTAGATAATAGGAGTGTAGAGAGGATAACTAGGGGTTTCTACTTCTAACTTGGGCAAGCTTATGTCTTCTATTGTTTCTTCTAAGGATGAACATAAAGAGTAGACATCAACATAGGATGCTATTCCTTAGCAACAAGTCCTACATGGTACTACTGACGGGAGGTGGACTACAAAGGACCCAACGGTTGCGTCAAGGACTAAGTCCACCGCGATCTACCACCGATCCGGAACAGTAGGGTGTATTTACGAGATACCGAGTCTAAGCACCACGCTTACACTACGAATATTACTTTAACCTAAGTTGGATAGATTAAAACACTCAAAAGAGACTCGTAAATCAGAAGAACAATATAAACATAAACTTACTTTAATCCGAAGTTGGTTGCTCGAGACATCTTAGGAGCTAGCTCTAGTAGAGCTAGATCCTACCGAAGTACAAGCCGTAGAGGGATCACCGACAGGCCGGCAATCCTCCTAACTCTTCCCTCGCTCTCCATCTCTCTACTATCTAGTCCCTAGATCCTAATGAGAAGTTATCCTTTCATGGGACACCTCTCGATTAGGGTTTACAGATGATAGAATGAAATTGGTCTGATTGTGATATGAAACCCTGGGGGTCTGGGGGTCCTAATATAGACCAGTGGGATGAACCGTAGCCCTTAGATAGAACCGACTTCGACGGGCGGCTAGGATTGCGTGAAATTTCGGGATGTGGGTCCACATCGAAGCGGAGGCGGTTCCGTGACACTGACAGGTCAGCCGACCTAGGGAGGAGATCGGCCGATCCACTTCGGAGTCCAAAAGGGTCGCGTCTTCTCTGGCGAGTCTCTGGTGTCTTCTAGATTCTTCCTGATTTCCTTTCGCGGTCGAATTCAATGTTTTAGTCCGACATGTGGGTCTCCTTTGGTTCTTTTCTGATTAACACCCTGTGAAACACAGATTCACCAAAACTCATGGAATTCTATCAATTCAACCCCTAAACCTATGTTGGTGTTTGCTTTTATATCCTTTTTCATGTTTAGTTGACGGGTAAAATCATACAATAATTACCGTCAACACCCATCCTTTCTGTCACGTGAGATTTCTTATTGGTTGTGTTTTGTGATGCGTTATGATTACTAACTGATGGTGCCGCAACGAAACCGGGAGCCCCCCTGTGGCGGCCGACACATGGTGGTGCTGCTCGGCATACGCTGGTATTGCGGTTACTAGTCATAATTTATTACAAACCTACACCAATATGTTATCTTTCGTGGACTCTTTCTAATCTGTCTTTCCGATGTTTTGTCAAATCTATCTTGGAATTTTCTATCATAGATGTAAAGAGATTAACTGGGCAGAGCATGTCAATGCTATGATCATTATCAAACTGTAAAAAGTGAGAGACAAAAGACTCTTTGAGTGATCCCATTAGAGGATAGCAACCAAAACTAACACAGTTGATTGCAAAGAGCACGCAATAATTCGGTTTTGGGACAAGCTATTGTCGAGTAGTTGACAACAAAGGATATATTCTCTGATAAGCTATCAAAAGGTTTTGGAGTTTCCCCTCCCAACCCAATACTTGTCCACATTTTGAGCATACCGCTTGGAAGAATCTTCCTGATTGGGACTCTTTTCTGCTGACTTTGCATTTATTAACAACAGTTATCAAATAGAGGTCTGCATGACACCGTTAAAGCTCATTATGATAAAGGAATAAAAGAACATCTATACATATGCTATACCTTCTATGCAAGATAATCTTTGTCCTGATTCTTGGGAAAGGCACTGTGTGTTGGAGACTATTGTTTTGGATTCCTCCCATAGTGACAATACTTTATGGAAGTTGATGAAGGAAATTCTCCAAATAAAGGAGTGAGTCAATGCAAAAAAACCGAATGTTGTCATATTCCTTGGAAACTTTACTTGTTTGTACTCTCAAATAAATGGAATTCTCTAATCCATCCGAGTGCTAACTAAATGTTTTTTCCTATCCATTCATATGAACCCTTAAGTTAGACATGTCTCGTGTCAGGGTTACAAATTTCTTATATGGCCTTGTTTTATTCCTGCTTTAGAAAGTAGATGTCTCGCTTTTCTCTTTCCTGGAAAGTTTTCGCCCTAATCTCGAGGACGAGATTCTTTTAAGGAGGGGAGGGCTGTAACACCCCAGTGTTAAGCATACATTTTAGTGCATTGCATGAGCATGAGCATCATTCCATCATTTGTATGTTTGAATTAAGGTGGTGATTTCTAAATGATCATGCAATGTCTATATATATATATATATATATATGCATACATGTATAAACATGAATGATAAATTGAAGCGAAAATATTTCTATAAGATTGGAGTGTCAATTCTTGCTTTAGGGAGTTAATCAAGTCTATTTCATGTTGGTAAGATTTCTTGAATTGGTCTCTAGTGAAGAGTTGACCTAGGTTTTCATAGGAGTCCTTTTGCTTGATTAAATCAAATGTGCAAATGTGACAGAACCGCCTTAATCATAGGGCCCACGTACACCGTTATCGTCCCTAAGGACCCACGATCAGTCTGTACGAGTTCTCCTTGACCTAGGTGGCCTGCCCGGTTCCCTAGGAAACCCTAATCTCCCGAGGATCTCATTGTAAACATTGCAGTATTACAACAGTTTACACAAATAATTTGAATCAGAGTACAAGGTGCGGAAGTATTACATAAACATAGATTACAAATATGAATTACATTATCCCAACCAGAGTTCCGTAGTGGAGTAGCATCATACAACTAGACACCCTGCCCAAGGGTGATACACATCTTCATCCATGCACGATCCGTCAACCGGCACGGTCTCACGTAAAACCGTACTCTCGGCTCACCTGCAACAGGGGGTTAATAAACCCTGAGTACTGGGGTACTCCGCAAGACTTACTCGACCAAGAAAAAGGAATGAGACTCAGGAATGCAGGCTAAGAGGAATCAAGGTAAGGCTTTAGCAAGAGTCAAAGTATTTTGCGGAAAAGCAATACTAATTCTATTTTCAGTATTTTAGTCAACATTATTATAATCAATATCAATAGTTCTCAATTCTTTCACATATATCCTTTCAATTCCAATTACTTATTCATTCTCAAAAACATCCGAGTTCCGAACCACTCTTCGCTGTAAGTGTGAGAATCAAGTCTCCACAACCGAGGAGCACGACGATTCGAATCGATTAGTACCCAACTGGGGATCCCTATCCACACTGTATATGTAGCACTTAAGCTTGCATATACCAACCCCACCTACCACGGCTTATCCTACCCCTGAACCGGTCCTACGCCACCCGAGAGCACAGTACTCCTCTAGTCTCCAGGCACGCCGGCCACGAGGGTACACGCTACTCTCGCCATCTCTCCACTCCCAGTGCGTGGTTGTCGGTTCAAGCAGTAGGGCCACCGGAGTCAGAGGCTTTCCGTAGTATGTGGCTAGTTGCAAAGTCTTGATCACAGTAGGCCGACAACGAATGGTCCCTGAATATTTTTCCGTTGGAAACCATGCATTGGGACTCTAACCCAAATACCCTGGTAACCACCCGGTTATCATATCCCTTTTCCGTCGACGACGATAAGTTGGGACTCTAACCCAATCATATGGCCCACTGAACGGAAAATCCCGTCTCGTCGGTGACGATGTACTGATCAGGTGCACGGCCACCGAACGAGACATAACCATATCCCTTTTTCATGAATTAATCATTAATATATCACCACAGCTCAAAAAATAGTATTTTGTGCAAAACTAAATTAATTTAGCCGGGCTAAGCATTTTTCAAACATTTTATTTTAAAATGGTTTCAAGATATTTCAGTGGTCAAGGTTGGTAATGCATCAATTGGGTTATCAATCAACTCCTATAAACCTAATGCAGTGGATTAACTCAAGTTATAAACATTTTGTAAATCACAAGAAAGGGGCTGAATGCACCGGGGCTTGCCTGTTGCTTGGAGTAGGTAGAACCCTGAAGTCAATCACCGAGAAGGATCCACGTCCTCCGAGTAAAGACCTTACTCGGGACACGCTTCAGATATATAGTAATCACCGCACGCTCACTACACGAAATAATAATGCAATGCTTAACATGTTGCGATGTATGCCATGATGTATGAGACACACTAAAGTGTGAATTAATAAATAAAAGTAAGCTTAATTGAGGAAGTTGAGTATGCTTTCCTTCATGATAAAGTTACAATCCATCCAACTATCTATCGATTATTACTTGGGATTTCTCTTTAACGGTTGTAGAAAACTGCCGCACAACCTTCCAACTACGATTAATGACAATATTTATTTTGCCAAGGATCACCACAGTAAAGGATCCAGGGTCAACAATCCATCCAAAAGCCACACATGACTACAAGGAATTAATGTTTCTATTCATTTTATTAATCCTTTAATGGGGCATTAAATAATAAATAAATAAACTACTTCTATTTGAATCCAAACTTTTCCAAAAGATAGTGTTAATCCTAAAATAGTACCACATTAAATTTCATGATTTTTGGTTGGGTGTAGAATTTATTAAAATTCACCAAAGTTGCTTTTACGAATTAAAATTTAGATTCTTAGTTCCTGCATAAAGTTTTCAAAACATACATTTAATATTTTTATTAATTACTACATCTTACAGAGAGTACACACAAATATTTTCATCATATTTGGTGCTGTACATTAATTCTAACAAAAATAGCAAACAACAACACTATTCATATCAATCTAAAATATAAATGAAATATTAAACTGGATGAAATGAGAAAAAACGAAACTGCCCTGGGGCGGCCCAGCAACGCACGAGCCGGTCCAGCGCGGCCCGCGCTCACTCACGCCCCCTGTCGGCCTCTCTCGCGCCCCTGGACCGGGCACCGGCCAGCCCAGTAAGGCCCACTCAGCCACCCCCTCCCCCTTCTTCAACCTCGAGCAGGGGAGGGGCATTGCCGCGCGCGCACCTGCGCTGGCTGGTGGTGAGGTCCGCCGATGGCGACCCATACCCCCGACCGTGCACCCGAAACGTGAAACCCCTAAGCCTGCGAGCATCCTAGTACCTATAGCCTACGGGAGACTCGTCTCCGACGTGCGTGTGCCCGACCATGGCGGTCACACCGCCGCGGCGACCCCTGCTCCACCCACCGAACCGCGGTAGAGTTCAAACTTATGGCTCAGGGAGGACTGGTGGCTCACCGAGGCTCTCAGCCGATGAATGGAAGGAGCAGAGACGATGCAGAGAGAGGAGCTCGACGATCCCGACGTTCGCGGCGGCGTTCACCGGAGACGACCGTCCGTTCCCACAAACCTAGGGTACCAGAGAACAAACCATCGAGGGCATGAGTATCAAGAAATCAACCAGGACACTGAACGCATGGCGAGACGGTCGAGAGCTCACCAGAACGAGCTACACACACCGAACCACCCCACGGCGACGCCCTGACCGGAGCTTGGGAGGACGGAAGGCGTTCCAACGCACTTACGGGGCTAGAGGCAGCACGGTTGAACTCAGGACGTGCGCCAAGAGAGAAGGAACCCACGGGCACGACGAATTTGCCAGTGGTGCAAAGGAGACGACGAATTCGGCCGGAGACCGAGAGCTCACCGGAGGGAACAAATGGAGGAGGGAGAAGCTCTAGTCGTTTTTAAACCACAGGGAAAGGAGGGGATAAGGATAAGCATGCGTCCGGGGCCCTCATGCGACCCTGGTGCGGCGGCGGCAGGGCTCTGTCCGGCCGGACGACGACCGGCGCGCGGTGCGCGCACGCGCGGCCGGCGAGCGACAGCACAGTAGGGGCCCTCCCCTTTTTACTGTAGCTAGGCACACCAAGTCAAACCCTATTTTGATCTACTTAAGCCCTACCCAAGCAGCAACAGGAAAAACACTAAAAATAAAAGTTGTGGAGATTTTTGTGTAGAATATTTTTGCTTTTTGAATCAAGTTCAAATACTGCTCAGATTTGAAACTATTGAAAAGGGGGTAAATTGGAATTTGAATTTGATTTTACAATCCAATAAAATTCTCCAAAATTTTCTATATAAGTTGAAAATCTGTAAACATGAAAGTTGTTTAATTAACTGAGATCTACAACTATCATTAGGGTGTTCTGTCAGTTTCCTGATATTTTTGAAATTGAAGTTTCAAATTTGAATTTCAACATAGTAATTTGGTTTTAATTCAAATTTCCACTGTATAACTTCAGAATCTCCAAAAACGAAAGTTGTTCTATTTTAAAAGATATACAACTTTTATTAAAGTACCTTCATCATATTCTCTCTAGTTTTTGAATTTGTATTTCAAGTTTAAACTTTAAAACATTGATTAGGGTTTTATTTGAAATTTTTTTTAATAACTTCAAAATTGTCCAAAATATAAGTTGCTCAACTTTTAAATAATTACAACTTTTGTTTAAGGCCTAACCCTTAGTTCCTTTTAGATTTTGAATTAGGGTTTTGTGGTCTGAATTAGGGTTTATAATTGATTTTCTCTTTAGATTTCATTCGTGAACTTTCAATCATGGAATTAATTTGCACAATCATTATAATTTACAATCAACACACTCTACATTTCCTAAGCACAATCTCATGCAGATAATGAATTTATTTTAGTAATGCAAAGTGTCAGGGTTTAATGCGGGATGATTTGCAACTAATATGATGACATGGCAGGTTTTTAATTAACCGTAACACCAGAGGTGTTACAGCAAATTAATATGTTTAAACGACTTTGTGCTTTAAATAAAATTGGTAGAAAATTTAATTTGGAACAAAAGTGATTATGGGGTCATGTCATGAAAATGGCTTTAACATGGTCAATTTTAGCTCAAAGTAAATTAGAGTTTGAATTTCTAACTGAAAATTATTAGGTCATGTGCATTTTAGTTTCTTTGTACCTCCGTTTGGGCATCTGTAGTTTTGAAACCAGACTGAATCAGGACAAAGTGTCCTAATAGAAGTTGTAGATCTCCTGTAGTTCTACCTCTCATATTAAGGAAGTTTGGTGCGAAAGCCGAAGGTCTGATTGGTCCACCTCCTGGTCATCATCCTGGCGGTGACGTCTTCGTCGGCCGCGGGAGTGGCCACCGTCTTCGTGAATGAGGTCGGTGGCTGATGCAGTGGAGTGTGACGGAGGAGGCTGGCGGCCTTCATTGATCTGAACTTGGGCCGCCTTGTGGAGAGCTGTGAGCCGCTCGACCTCTGGAGTCTGGTTCATGTGCTTGGCCTCCGTTATCACAAAGGCGACGTTCACACTCGGAGACTTGTAGATCTGGTGTTCACAGACCAGATCGAATTCTTGCTCCAGGTTCCGCGTGGGGGCCTGCCTTGCTTCGATACGTTGCTCACAGCACCGTCTTCGGTCGGCGTTTTTCTTCTCGCGAGTGGCACGGGCTTCGTTGTCCTCGTTCGGTGCTGGAGCGCTGTTGTCGCTGATGACGAGGATGGGTCCGCCGATGTACCGACCAGAAGCGGAGGTAGATCGGGGAGGTTGCCGCCTTCATCGTCGTGGTCAGAGCTGTCGTTGTCGGCGAGGATGAAGGTGATGCTGGTGAAGATGGCATGGTCGGAGCAGTGCAGTAGACGTGAAAAGCTGGAGGCCGCGTTCCTGAGACCGAGTGGCATGTAGCCCCTCGGGGGCCGTGATCGGAAACCATTGAGACCACGACAGCTCCGGGTTGAAGCTCGACGATGCGTCCCTACGGAGTGGCGGTGATGACCAGGGTTGTGTCCCGCCGAGATGGAGAGGGGTGTCACGCCGCCGAGGGGCACTAGAGGCGATCAGTAAGACGATCTGCGGCCGTCTCCAAAATCTGGAGGCTCTCGGATAAGCCTTGGGAGACCCAATCTATAGATTCGATCAGGTCGCTGTTGTCGGCGGCCTTCCAGATGTAGAGTGGCAATCTTCTTGCCGGAGCGGAGGTCGTCGATGAGGCTGGAGTAGATGCGATCTGAGCTACATCCAAGATCTTCGCTTCGTCGTCGAGGCCAATGACCTAGGTGATGGAGCCCACCGTGAAGATTTGGCCCGACATTGGGAGCACTATGGAGCTTGAAAAAATCACTATCTTATTTGCCATGTAATCAGGAAGCACACCCCCTACCTGGTGTAACAACCCGGGTTTTACGATAAACAAAAATACGAGCTTTTTAAAATTTTTCTTGCAATAAGTGTGTAGCATCTAGAATCTAGGTCGAACCCCCGACCAACCCACTAACCACCGTTGCATTCATATAGAATTGAGTGTGGAAGATTGTTGGAGTTCTATAGTTCATCTAAGGTTTCACTTGGAGAAACACAAATCTGTAGCAACTTTCCTCCCAAATCCTACATAACTCCCTCTCCGAGTTTCACTCGACTCCCTCCCAAATTATCTTTTGAGTTCATATCAAATGCATCAAGTCCTAAAAGGAAAACCCTTTTCCTTTATCTCCTTAAGCCCAAATACTTCCACCTCACTTTTTCTTCTAAATTATTAAAGCAATATTTCATCACAATCAAGAAATAAGAATTAGAAAAAAGAAAAGAGAAGGAGGGATAGCAACCGCCATTTTTGCCTGTGACCAACAGGCAGCCCACTCGCCTTGCCCCCCCTACAGCCCATGCGCCCCTCCCTACTCCTCCTTGGCCCAGCTACGCGCGGCCCACACCCTCTCTCCTCTCTCCGGCCCATCCCTCCCCCATCACTGCGCGCGGCCCAGCTGGCCCAGCAGCCGCGCCCTGCTTCTAACCCTAGCAAGCGCGCGCGGGCAGAGCCGCTGGAAGCCGCCGCCACCACCACCAGGCGCAACGCGCGCGTAGGTAGCACGTGACCCCGGCCTCCGCACCCTCCCGCGATGTGTGCCGCGTGCCCTCCTCTTGGCACGGACGACGAGGATGCTCGGGACCTCCTGGAACCCTAGCCACCATCGTATAAAACCGGTGCCACTGTTCTTCTTCCCCACACACAGCCGCCGCTCTTGCTCCTCACAGCCCGCCTCGGCCATGCCCGCGAGGACCACAACTGGCCGCAACCGTCCTCGCCGATGCCTCTCCCTCGCGAAGCCATCCCCGCCGCACACCGCCATGGCGTCTGCTCGTCACCGCCGAAGCCGGTCGCGGTCGCCACCGCACCACTCCTACGAGGCCCGCAGTTGGCCATGGTCGCGCTCGCGCCAGCCACTGCCGGTCGCGGCCCTGCCTACCTTGGCGCCGCCGCTGCAACTGCAGCTAGGCCCGACCACCAAGACCTCGACGCCGACCCACGCGCCGCCACTGGCTGCGCTCGCGGCTCCGCCCGTGCCTCGGCGCCCACGGCCGCAGAGTGACACGACGAGCACCACCACGGCCGCGACATCGGCGTCCGCGACGTCGAACACCTCGTCCTCAACCTCGACGCCCGATGCCGCCGGAGCACCACCACGTGAGCACCACCGACCGGGCGCCACTCTGTGCCACGACGTCGCACATCCACGTCATCACCAGCGCGGCCACGTCGCCCGCTCTGGCGTCCTCGTCGAGCAGTGCGACCACCACCGCCTCGCCTCGCCGGGCCTCCTCGACACTGCTGCAGCCGGCCTCACACCACGTCGCTGGAGCACCCGCCGTCGCCCCTGTAGCCACGTCGCGCCTTTGCTCTCTGCACGACCCCGGCGTCCTCCAGCCGTGAACCCAGCAACCACAGCCCGGCCATGACGACCATGCTGGAGACCCTTTCCGCCACCGGTGTTTCTTGATGCGATGTGATGCTGAAATCGGCCTTCGTGCCGCTTGTTCCACGCCTTGCAGGGGAGCCAAAGAACGTGCGGCGACGTGTGACGAACCCGACGGCCTCCCCTTTTCCTCACTGCCCTTGGCCATGACAGCGTCCCGGCCACCTTTCCGCCAAGCCGAAGCGAACCCGACGCCGTTGATGCCCTGGATGTCATACCCCTGTTGCCGCGACCTCACAGGTGAGCTCCGCCTCGACATCGCTGGTGGGCATCGCCACCTCGCTGGACCCGCCATTTGAGCCATGGCGTCCCGTACTAAGGGACGCGTAGGCCGAGCCCCTCCCGGCTCAGGACACTCGCACACACGACACAAGACCTTTCAGCCAAATCGAACCACCGGCATTCCAAGAACGTCGGCGTGGTCGAGGACTACCCAAACCACCACCATGATCGCGTTCCGGTTTTATCTTGTGCCCTTGGACTCCAAGACCGCCACCACTCTACTCATGTCGCCGAAGGACAGGACGGACGCCGATCGAGAAGGGAGAAGATCGATGGAAGTCCTGCCTGGTCGCCCCGACGCGCACCGACGCCCCGTCCGACCTTCACCTTAGCTACCATCACGCCGTGATTTACCATGCCCGCGTAGACCGATGGAACCCAGACACATCCCGACACCTCCTAGAAACTTGCAGCCACCTTCGGCCAGCATCTAGCCACTCTAGCCAGCCTCAGCCAGTCACCAGCCCCGCCCGGCCAGCCGTGGCCAGCCGCAGCCAGCCTACAGCAGGCCACAGCCAGCCATGACCAGCCAGCAGTAGGCCACGACCAGCCAGCAGCCGGTCACGACTAGCCGCAGCAAGCCATAGTAGGCCAGGAGGTACCAGCAGCTGGCCAAGAGGAGGCGGGACATGTAGCAGCAAGCCTCGCCACTTTCCTTTGATGCTGACCCTGTCTGACCTTCGTGTCGTAGCCCTGTTACCAGATCTTGAGATCCTAGAGATGATGCTGGATTATTGGAGAGCCCAATTAATAGATGATGTCGGACTGTTGGAAAGCACAAACAATACATGGTGTTCGACGTTGGAAAGCCAAATTGATATACGACGCTGGACTATTGTGAAGCCCCATGTTTTACCTTCTTGTACATCTGTCCACTATATTGTACCCTATCCTTACCATCTATCTGTATATGCATCTGTTGTACCCTGTCCTCACGATCTGTCTGTATCTATATCTGTAATACAGGATCCATCCAATCTTAATGCTATAGAAATGTGCTACTCCACTGTCTTGTCTGAGTATGTGTCTTTTTGTCGTGTTATTGGTTCTTATCGCTGGACGTCTGTGATGTTTATTTGTGTGCCGTGCCTTCGAGCCGGTTGTGGGATCGTACTTCATTCGGATATTGCGATCGCGGGATTCGTCTCGCCATGGCCGTAATGCCGAGTGTAACTCGACCTCGCATTGCCACTCTCTGACTTTTCGTGCTCGACCCTCGTATGCTCGTACCCTACGTGACCGTCGCATTCCTCTGATTCTTGCGGTGACAACCGCATCGCTATGGATCCGAGTAATGACTTAGTGCCAGTGCACCTAGGTCGTGGTACCCTACGAGTGGCTTGCGCACTTGCGTCTTTTACATGTCGCTCTCTTCTGACGCCTCGTCTATGCCGTGGCGTGTGCGTTGGAAGAAGTTGACCACCGCGTTATTATGTTCCTCGCTCTTCGTTTCCATATAGCCCCCTCTGTTCGATTCCGTCTTGTTCGTGGCGATTGGATTAAAGATCGGACTAACCCTTTTTAGTTAGCGAAGCTATGGTCTATATCAAGATCTCGGACCTATGTGAGTCGACCCGATCGACTAGTTAAAACCATCTTCACTAAAGATGTGACCGAGAATATGATATGGACATGCCTAGCTAGCTCCTCCCTCTCCCCTCGCTCTCTCTTGAATTCTTGGTGTTTAAGCACTTGTATGATTGTGCCCGTTTGAATCACAGCCTTGGTACCCTACAAGTGGATTAAACGCTCGCACTATTTTGTGCAACATTTATTGTTGGTAATTCCTTGTTCTTCCCTTCTGATCAGCCGTCCTCCGACCCTCGTCTTCTCCGTGGCGTTTGGATCGGAAGATTGTGAGCCGTGGTGTTTGCTATGGATCAGCTCTAGCCTAAACCATATATTATAAAGCCATATTGGCTTGGCCGTGACATAAGCTTGTGCATAGCAAACCCCACTATTAATTTTTCCTTGGCCCGATGAAATTGGACATACGCCGAGAGGGCCAAGTCGTGTACCTTTTATTACTTCTCCAGTATTTATGGATCTTTCCGCGTCCCATCAACTTTTGGTGTATTGGGTGTTCTCTTGCCTTGTATTGCTTCGCGGAGTAGCCGTTTCCGGATTAGCGACGATCGGGTTGAGACCCGCTGGAGGAGGAGAGCATGAACGACGACAGGAACCGTGGAGAGAAGTCACCCTGGAGGAGGTGGCCCAGCAGAACGACTACACTAACTGAGGAGTGCTCATACCACTACTTCCTCGACAACGCAGGTGTCATGGCAGCACCTTCTTTTAGAGAATCCTATTAGACATTGCATATTTAGAATTGCTAGCGCTTTATATTTACTCCTTTTGCTAGTATATGATGCATGCAACTACCTAAGCCACTATTACACTGCTTGCAACCACTCTACTATGCTACTCAGCTTCGCGCTTGTGACAGAACCGCCCTGATCACCGGGCCCACGTGCACCATCATCGTCCCTAAGGACATCCGGTTACTGTGCGCGAGTTCCCCGCGACCTTGGTGGCCTGTCGGGTCTCCTAGGAAACCCCAACCCTCCCGAGGATCTCATTGTAAGCATTGCAGTATTACAACAGTTTACACAAATAAATTGAATCAGAGTAAAGAGTGCGGGAGAATTACATAAACATAGATTTACAAATATAGATTACATTAGCCCGAACCAGAGTTTTCGTAGTGGATAAGCAGTGTACAACTATACCCTTGCCTAAGGTTTATATCATAGACACAGTCTTGATCATGCGCGATCCGTCAACCAACACGGTCCCAAGCCGAACTGTACACTCGGCTCACCTGCAACAGGGGTTAACAAACCCTGAGTACTGGGGTACTTCGCAAGACTTACCCGACTAAGAAAAAGGAATGAGACTCAGGAATGCAGGCTGAGGGGAGTCAAGGTAAGGCTTGAGCAAGAGTCAAAAGTTTTGCAGAAAAGCATTACTATCATATTTCAATATTTTAACTCAATCTTATTTTAATCATATCCATAATTCCAAATTCATTCTCATGTATCGTCATACTTTCAAATTCTTAATCATTCTCAAAAATCACCTAGTTCCAAACCACTTTTCAATTGTAGGTCAAAGGATCAAGTCTCCATATCCAAGGAGCAACGACGATTCGAATCGATTAGTACCCAGCTGGGGATCCCTATCCACACTGCATATGTAGCACTTAAGCTTGCATATGCCAACCCCGCCTACCACGGCTTTTCTACCCCTGAACCGGTCCTACGCCACCCGAGAGCACAGTACTCCTCTCGTCTCCAGGCACGACGGCCACGAGGGTACACGCTACTCTCGCCATCTCTCCACTCCCAGTGCGTGGTTGTCGGTTCAAATAGTAGAGCCACCGGAGTCAGAGCTTTCCGTAGTATGTGGCTAGTTGCAAAGTCTTGACCACAGCAGGCCTACAACGAACGGTCCCTAATTCTTTTTCCGCCGACGACATTGCATTGGGACTCTAACCCAAGTACAAGTGTCCCAACGGTTTTCAAATCCCTTTTTCGCCGGTGGTCAAGCATTGGGACTCTAACCCAAATTTACAACCACCGAGCAAGAAAATCCCTTCTCGTCGGTGACAATGTACTGATCAGGTGCACAGCCACAAAACGAGAAAATACCAATTCCCTTTTTCATGAATTAATCATTAGCATATATATATCACACAGCTCAAAAATAGCATTTTATGCAAATCTAATTTATTTAAGCAGGGCTAAGCATTTCAAACATTTTATTTTAAAATGGGTTCTAGATATTTCAGTGGTCAAGGTTGGTAATGCAGCAATTGGGTTATCAATCAACTCCTATCAACTTAATGCAGTAGATTAACTCAAGTTATAAACGTTTTTCAAATCACAAGGAGATGGGCTGAATGCACCGGGGCTTGCCTGTTGCTTGGAGTAGATAGAACCCTGAAGTCAATCACCGAGAAAGATCCACATCCACCGAGTGAAGACCCTACTCGGGACTTGCTTCCGATAATAATTACCACGCGTTTACTACACGAAATAATAATGCAATACTTAACATGATGATAGGTATGTCATGATGCATGCGATGCAATAAACTTAATTTAGAAAGTTGAGTACAACTTTCCTTCACAATAAAGTTGTAAGCCAACAAAACCAACCTATTGATTAACAACTAGAGTTCCATTTAATTATCTCATAAATCAATTTTATTCTATGTTTATTTAAGGAACGATTATTATTATCATCTTACTACACGAAACATGTTTAACTATTCATTTTTACCCATGAAGTTGCATTCAAGAAACAATTAAAGCAACATCAATGCACCCACTAGCGCGTATTTGCATATAACATCTTAATCACCCATTAACCCATAGATTACAACAATAAAAGTACTCAAGATGCCACGGAACAGTAGTGGTTTTGTGTTCCAAGGTCCACAATCAACCCCAAGAGTTCACACAGTTTCTAAAGGAATTAGGGTTTCTATTTATTTTATTTACCAATTAATAGCGCACTAATTAATAAATAAATGCGGACGCGCGCGTAGCGCGGTGGTGAAGCTGCTCAGTTGGAGAGCCACCCACCTGAGTTCGATCCCCATGGGACGCAACTCTGGTGTCGCACCTCCGGGTTTTCCCCGGATTTGTTTCTTTCAGGTCCTGGATACTCGCGTGGCGCCACAATGGGACTACGACGTGCCCGTCGTCTACGAGGCTCGTGTGGCTTCGGTGATCTCCAGAAGGACGCTTGAGGTGTATAGGTTGTAGCTTCTAGGGGTGTGCGTGTGTGTGGTGGTATGAGTGTGTTGTGTAGAGTTCACATACTACAACTTGTATACTAGAAAGTCCAGGCTCAACATTAATAAATAAATAAACTATTTCCATTTGGGCTAAAACTTTTTCTATAGATATTTCATACCCTAAAACAGTACCAGAATGAATTTCATGATTTTTGGGTAATTATTCTAGGCTGTAAAAATCATGGAAAAACCCTTTTCTAATTAAAATGCCCATTTTTGTTGTATACAGAAAATGCTCAAAATACAAGTTTCATATTTTTACTAAATACTACCTTGCACATAGGGCCTACACAATTTATTTCGTGATTTTTGGAGCTTCAAATTAATTCCCACAAAATAAACAATTTTTAGCATTATTATGCATTTCAAAAATGAAAAGAACATTTACTGAGAGGGGTTACTGGGCCGGCCCACCAGGCCCAGCAGAGCCCAGCTCGGGCTTCTTCCTCCTCTGCCCACTGCTCTGTTCGAACAGAGCAGGGCGGACCTGCGCGGCGCCGGCCATGGCGGCTCGGCCGCGGAGCTCGCCGGCGGCCCCTCCCGGTGAGGCAGCGCATCCCAGCACCTACCCCTCTACCATACGAACTAGCCTAGGGGCCAAATCCCTACACCACGACCCCGGCGGAAGCCTGCCGGCGGCCATGGCGGTCCACACGCGGCGGCACCGGTGTTCCAGCCACGATGGACCAAAACCTCCACAACCAAGGTCACCTACACGATGAAGAAGCTCACCCAGACTTAGTGCTCCCGCCAGATGGCGCAAAGGTGGGCGGAAAGGCTCAATCGACGCTGGAGGCGAGTTCGGCGGGATGAACTGATGGCAACGTGGTCGTTCCGGCGCGTCCGAGCCTCGACTGCGGGAACAGAGAGTTCCATGAGCTTCAACAGATCAAGGCAAAGCTAGGACAAGAGACAGAAATGGGAAAAGAGGATCACAGAGACCTGGACATGGAGGGACGGCTCGCGGCGGCGCGCCAACCGGCCGTGAGGAAGAAGACGACGCACCGTCGATTCCGGTGACAAGAAAACGCTTGGGTTGGTTCTATGGATGCGCAGAGAGGTGTCACGATTTGAGACAAGCTGGAGAAGGTGGAGTTGGCCGAGGTACGGTGAATTTGCCGGCGACCGGGAGCCCTCCCGAGGCGGCCATGGAGGTAGGGAGAGAGAGAGAACGGCGACGTCGACTTTATAAGCGCCAGAGAGGAGGGGAACACGGAGTAGACAGGGTTCCCGGGACCCCCACGTCTCGGACAGCGCCGGCGACAAGCGCCCGGCCGACCCAGACGGCGACGCCGCGCTGCCGCACGCGCGGTTCTGTTCGCGAACAGAGGAAGGGGCAAAATCCTGTGTCGATTTACTGTAGCAGGATCTATGCCAATTCCACTGTTTTCGCTTAATTGCTCTAGATTTGGTGTGGGAGCTCGAAAAATATCCAAAATAAAAGTTGTAGTACATTTCATCCTGAGCAACTTTAGTATTTGAACCAATTTCAAATTTTGAACGGATTTTGAATAATTCAAAAGGGGGTAAAGAGGGATTTTGAATTCCCTTTCAAATCCAGACAAATTCTCAAAAGTTTTCTCAATAACTTGAAAATCTTCAAATATAAAAGTTGTTCTATTTGTCAAGGTTTACAACTTTCATTAAAGGTGTGTGGTCAGATTCCTTATAATTTTGAAACCACATTTCAAATTTGAATTTCAAAACACTAATTAAGGTTTAATTTGAATTTCCACTCAATAACTTCAGAATCTTCAAAAATGAAAGTTGTTCCATTTCGAAAGGGCTAAAACTTTTTTTAAGGAACCATCCTCAGATTCTTGCTAGTTTTTGAATTTGTATTTCAAACCTACCCATTCAAACATAGAGTAGGGTTTTATTGGGTATTTTATTTAATAACTTCAAAGTTACCCAAAATAGGAGTTGCTCAACTTTTAAAGATGTACAACTTTTATTTAAGGCCCAATGTATAATTCATCTTAGTTTTTAAATTAGGGTTTTGGGTCCGATTAGGATTTATAAATGATTTTCTTTTTAATTTCCAAATGAATCTAGATAAATACTCACAAACATAAGCATTTATATAATAAGTCACTCTAAAGCACCTATGCACAATCACATGCAGGAATAAAAGTTATTTTAGTTGATGCATCTTAACAGAGTTAAATGCGGAATGATTTGCATGCGATCATGATGACATGGCAGATGTTAGTTGTCGTAACACCAGAGGTGTTACAGCGCTCACGCTCTTTTAAACATTTCTATCTACCTGCTTGCTTTCATGATTACATCACCATATTTATTAACTCCACTCGCATTATATCTGTGATGTGATGCTGGTGGTGAACATATGGGAATGGTTTGGCTTGGGATGCCAGATCAGTGGACTATGAGCGTGCTGCGTGTGTCTTGGGTGTGTGGTGAGGGTCGAGTCGACCAAGTGGGATACACGATGAGCTGTGTAAGCAAGTCTTGCCGGGAGTTGCATTTGGGCATTCCCATGAGAGATACCTGTGGCGGGTAATGGCTTTATGAGGAGGTTCCGGGAAGGATAGCCTGCGTGGTTTGAAACCCCGTGAATGGAGGTGCCGTGGTGGCACGGGGAGAGTATCCCCTAAGAGAAGATGCCTGCTTGGTCAAACCTAGGAAGGACTAGCACCAAGTTCATAGGAATCCTTTACTGCTCACTCGTCTTCGATGGGCGGGGAACGGCTGGACTACTTGGTAGGGCGGTGCCACTACTGCTAGGTTGTAAGGTGATAGGGTGGGCGGTGGCGGATGCAGGAAGTTCCCGCACCGTTCTAGATGCGCAGTACCACTGATTGGGCCCGGTACTGCGTCTCCCAGTCTCAGCGTTTCGGTTCGTGCCCGAAGTTACCCAGGGCTGAGTGGTAGGGTGGCATCGACCTAGGCAAGCAAGCACCCGGTATTCTGCCTAGATGATTGTACAGCATCGATGATGGCTAATCTTGTGAGTGGTAAAACCTCTACAGAGTGTATGGTTGATCGATCGATACATATGCCGATTCGTCGGCTATGGACCTTTCCTGTGAAGCTCTGACTAGTGTAGAGAGCGATATTCTTTTCTCCCCTGGTTGATGATTGTCCGGCAGTGTGTCCGGTGTGGCAGTGTGCCATTGAGACAGGACCCGAGAGGGAGTTGGGCCTGTCGACTGAGCGTGAGGTGTGTGTGTGAGGTGGTGTATGGGTGGGATGATGGATTTGGGATAGACTAATGGGAATTGATGATATGGGTTAAAACTTGACAAACTATTATGATATTATTACTTGATACTACTTTGCATGCGCTTAGGATGCAAACCACAGCCAAATGTTAGGATCGCCAGATCCTTTATTTTCTCTTTTCCACTAAAGCTCATCGGTGCTGACCATGGCCTGCACATATCTGGCGGTGTGCAGATTACCTGACTAACAGAGATATTGAGATAAGAAGTATTAGAAGGTCTCGTGCCTACGCTCAAGTTTGGTTCAGGAGATGAAGACTATGCTGCGCCAGGATTAACTCTGATTATGCCCGTGAAGGAGGAGCCTTCACTCGACGACATATTCCGTCAACTCTAATGACGCCTGGTTATGCTTCCGCTAGATTAACCCTGTAATAGGTGTGATCTCAGTTGATATCATCTTGTAAGTATTTACGATGTATGGCTGTAATATCAACTGATATATGATAATGTGATGGGATTAATCTTTGGTTTTATCACATTATAGCTCATTCTGTGGATTTTCCCTTCGTGGAAAATCGAGGATGTTTCACCTGGCGTACCAACTGTCGACGGAATATCGTCGATAGTCTACCGAGGGGTATGCCCAAGGTAGTAGATTGATCGGTGAAGGTGCGCCTGAGACGAACAAGCGTTACACAGTAAGCGTGAGACACAAGGTTTATACAGGTTCAGGCCGCCGCGAGGCGTAATACCCTACGTCCTGTGCTTTGGTGGATTGTATTGCTATATGTCGATATGGGTTGAGTTGAGGGGATCCCCTGCCCGCCTTATATAGACCGGGAGGCAGGGTTACAAGTCGGTTTTGCCATATATATCAGATTACAATCCTAGCCGGATAAGAAAACTAATCGGCTAGATATTAGGAAAGCTATTTCCTTGGCCGCCAAGGCTTCCGATCGGCGGATGCACGTGATCTTCTGGGGAAAGTGTAAATGACGCGTCCTTGGCAACTTGGGCCTGATCGGATGAATCGGCCCATGTAGTTCCATGCGGATATACGGATTTATACCCCTACAAAGGGTGTCCCAAATCAACTTAGCATCCTCAATTCCATGCACTTTGTTGCTTTCCTCGGGCTTGAGGCATGAGAGAATCAATGATGCAGCTTGTGCATTGAGATGGAATTCATACACATCTTGAGGAGTGATCTCACCATCAACTTCCGGAGGATGAATGCTAACATCCACTATCTCCCAACACCTTGCCGCTATGAGATGCATCTTCATCTTGTGTGCCCAATCATTGTAGTTGATTCCATTGAATGGAGGTGGCTTACCAAGGTTGATATGTGGCATTTGGTTAAGATTGTTCTTGTTTAATAGATTGTAGTCAAATGGCATGTGGGAGAACTCTCTTGGTGTCTTGTTACCATCTTTTTCTCTCTCTTCATCTTTTCCATCATTCTTTGAGCTTGACCCACTAGCTTGAATGTCATTCTTGTTACTCAAAGCTACTTTCAAACTTTTAATCTCATCCTTCATCTTACTCATTTGATCCTCAAATTGCTTGGCTTGTTTTTCTAGCAACAGGGTTGCAATCCTCTCGGCTATAGCATTCATATCATCTTCACTTATCCCCGCCATTGCAATCCCTCACGTGGTGAAGCGCTAACAAGAGGGTTAGGCTCCGATACCAATTGAAAGGATCTATAATGGCCTCGAGGGGGGTGAATAGGCCTAAATAAAATTCTGCACACTCTAATTCAAATTTGTCAGAAACTGCCGAAAGTTCTGGCAGTTTGGTCGGAAGTTCCGGTTCAAACTGTCGGAAGTTCCGACACCTACGGTGAAGGTAGCCCTAACGGCAAAGTGAACTTTTGAGTGCTCGAATTCTTACAACCCTTGTACCCAGCGATGAAGTGAAGTAGCAGGTGTTGTTCCTTAGCTCCGGAGATGCTCCAATTCACAAGGTGGAGCTCAAACCCTAGGAAGTAGTGAGAGGTAGAGAGAGACAAACATAAGAGTAACACAAAGCATATAATCCAACAACAACAAGCACAAGCGACACGAGGATTTAACCCGAGGTTCGGCAACCCCACTAAGGAGTCCCTACGTCCCCGTTGTTGAGGTGACCACCTAGGTCAGAGTCTCTTTCACCTCCTTACCTCTCTCAAAGAAACCACAAAGGAATCCTGAGTTTTCCACTAGAAATCACGGGTAATACAAACTTTCCAAGGCAAATCCACAAAATAGATGCTCTTGGGCAACGCCTAGCCGGCTAGGGGCAAAACCCCAAGAGTAACAAATGCAAAACCAACCGGCTCGACAAGGAGAATAAAGTGCTCAAACTCAAGAGATGATTTTCTCACTCAATCCACTCACTCTTCACTCAAATCCTTAGGGGAATTGAAGTTGGGAGCAAAGGGGAGAGGAGTGGAGAGCCTTCAATGCTTGGGAGCTGTTTTGGACAGAGTTTTGGTCGCAATGAATGTGTTATAACGGTTAGAAGTGAATAAGGTCACTTTTATAGTCGAGTCCAAATCTAACCATTTAGATCTACGTCGGAACTTCCAACAAGGGTGTCGAAACTTCCGACACAGCATTTCCAGACAGGTCACAGTGCGAGATAGTCAGAACTCTGACCTCTCAGCACTTAGGGCCACCAGTTGGCTATATGTCGGAACTTCTGGCCTGGTCCGGAACTTTCGACTGGTCAAGTTCCAGCAACTCACTCTCGTGTTCGTGCAATGATTTGAGTGTCTCCCAATTGATTTTAAATTAAAGCCTAAGCACTCTATCTTCATTAAACCATTGAGTTTTGCATCCCTCTTAATAGTACGACATTCCTAACTCAAGAAATAAATAAAAAGAGATTGTAACCACCGCTTGAGTTGAAGCGCCGAAGTTCAAACCGATTTGAGGAGCACCGTTCAATTCTAAATAGATTTTCAATATTTATTCACGGGATTAAATCAGCGCACATTCTTTGTAAAGCTCATTAGTCTATAATTTAGATGTCATCAACTTACCATAACCCACGATGGGGCAAATACACTTTCAATACTCAACAACATTTTAGCCAATGTGGCCACCATTCGGTGTTGGCATATCACCTCTCACAACATTTTAGTGTCTGTAGCCACCTTCCGGTGGCAACACATCGCCTATGTCATGTCAAGTAATGTTCAGTTTGTTGCGCCATGGGCTACAACGTCTCTGTTTGCGCATGCCTCCAGTCGAATAATACATCCAAAAAAAAGGAAGACGACATCAATAGTACATGTCAATCCATACAATATATATAGCACTCCTATTACTGTCAGCTATTATTTTGATTCGAATATGCAATTATAATGTAAAGGATATAGTACCCTGCACTCACAAAGACTGAAAATACGCATTTCCATGGAGTAATACACCCATCATTACATGGAAGTGAATACCTTTTGGTGGTTGAAATGTATTGCGTAATTGGTACATCATTTTGCGAGAGTGGAGTGGCGTCGTTAAAAAGGGTCGCAGGTGCTAAAAATGTCACATGCAATTCGTAAGCGCAAATATGAAACAACCACCACCAACAACTACGACGACAAATTATTAGGTTTGTTTTTCCTTAGTGACACGAATTATTAGCTCTATACCCTTCACGGTCTGTTCTGCTTCAACTTCAACTTCGGCTCATTCTGACAGGCACACGGTTCTGTAGCAATAGTACATAAGCCCAAAAAAGACCTCAGAACGTGGCTCATCCGACTTCTCTAATTTTGTTTCCATGAACAGTAAAATATCTGGTGCTGCAGTTTATGAACAGTGCAAAAAAAGTGACAAAGGTGCGTTTAGATACAGTTGCAATTTGCAATTTTGATACTGTAGCAACGGAGAATATTTTCCAATAAGTGTCCAATCATAACCCAAGCAGACTTAAAAAATTCATCTCGTGATGTACATGCAAACTATGCAAACATGCAAATATTTCGCCTATATTTAATGCTTCATGTATTTGTCGTAATATTGATGTGACTAGTTACAATTGCAATTTACAGGGTATTTAAACAGGCCAAAGGGCAATGAGCCCTGCCAAACGGGCTCATACCTCTTGATGGTGTTGATATCCATCTCGGCATCTCGGCCCATAATACTGAGGCCGACCTCCGGCCCACCCGCAGCGACATCCGTCCGCTACCCTTCCAGACCCCCAATCCCTTTCCATTTCCCCACGGCCCCTTAGCGAAACCCTAGCAGCCGCCACCGCTCGGCCTCCCCCCTTCCCTCCCCAATCACCCACCGGCGCCGCCGCTCCCGCCCACCCCCCTCCCCTCAGCTCCCCACACCGGAGCCGACGCTACTGATGGGTAAGCGGCCGCGTCACGGCGCCCCCGGCCGGTTACAGTCGACGTCTTCCGTTTGTACCATTCGCCGCCTCATACAAAACGGCGGCCTCGCTGTCCCCGGCTCCTCTGCTGAGGACGTCGCCCACGCCCTCCGCATCCACCGCCCCGAGCTCCGCCGCAAGAAACTCAAACCCTTCATCGAAGTCGTCTGCCGCGTCCTATCCACCATCCCCTCTCCATCCTCCTTCGACTGCGACGACGAGGACGACTCCACCTACTGCCGCCGCCGCCGCCGCCAAGATGCCCAAGCTACCACCTCCTCCACCACCTCCCTCTCCGACGAGTCCACCCACCCGCCGCCTCCACCCGATTTGGATGTCACCAAGACCATGCTTCGCTCCCAGTACGCCTCGCAGACGCTGAAACAGAACCCCGGCACTAACCAGCAGCTGGAGATTGAGGCGACCGCGGAGAAGGCGCGCCGTGTCATCACATCTGATGGTGGAGACGGCGGCGATGCCAAGCCAGAGGCTCCAGTCTCCGAAGGAGTCGTCACTGGGGACAAGGGACCGAGTTTTGCTGATCTCGGAGGGATGGAGGAGGTGATTGAGAAGCTGCTGGTGGAAGTGGTGGTGCCCCTGTGCTGTCCGGAGCTGCCGCGTAACCTTGGGGTTAGGCCTGTTGCTGGGCTACTGCTGCACGGACCCCCTGGTTGCGGGAAGACTACCCTTGCACATGCCATTGCCAATGAGACAGGTGTGCCGTTCTACAAGATCTCAGCCCCGGAAATCGTGTCTGGGATATCTGGTATGTTCTCTGACTCTTTCCCATCACAGATTGGGAAAATTCTGACGCTCCTTATTTGGCCATATAGTTTTGAACTGATGAGTATGTTTGATGCTGGAAATGATTAAAATGGGAGCAATGGTTAATGTTAGTCATGTTTGGAACCCCAAAATACTGCATTTTAAAATCACAAGTTAGAATATAAAATCAATAATATGTGCTGCCCTTTTCAGCGACAAATGTAGCTGCGGAATATTAGGGTTGTTAATTGTTGTGGAAAGTCATTATTTGAACGTATCATATCCATAATGATGAATATTATGCTGAAAAAGTGTTTCCACGTTTAAAACTGGCCACTGCAATCATAATCATTGTTGCGCTGAAAGTTGCTGAAGGTTCAGAAATGATTTGCAGTCGAAAACATTTGGTACTGCCTTTAACAATGAATGGAAGGATATGCAGTTTTTTCCCCTCAACTTTTATCCACGGTCTCATTTTCCTTTTGATAAGTTGTGTCAGGATTCATGTGGAAGATAATAATCACATAATGCTTGTGTTCATGCAGGAGGTTCTGAAGAAAACATCAGGGGCTTGTTTCAGAAGGCATATAGGACTGCTCCCTCAATTGTATTCATAGATGAGATAGATGCAATTGCATCCAAGAGGGAGAATCTGCAACGAGAGATGGAGCGACGGATTGTTACTCAACTGATGACATGCATGGATGAATTCCACCAGAATAATGGTGGTGATGATTCTGATGCTGATTCATCTGAAAATAATCCAGGTTATGTTATTGTCATTGGAGCTACAAATAGGCCAGATGCTGTGGACCAAGCTCTTCGAAGGCCAGGGAGGTTTGATCGAGAGATATATCTTGGTGTTCCAGATGAGAATGCACGGAATCAGATACTGAGGATGCTTGCTCGGAAGCTTCGACTTGAAGGCCAGCTTGACTTTTTCAAGATAGCAAGAGCAACACCAGGTTTTGTTGGTGCTGACTTGAAGGCATTAGTCAATAATGCTGGGTATCTGGCAATGAAGAGAATAATTAATGAAAGAAGAGTTCGGTATCGTTGTGAGCATGAGGTAAACATCAAATGGTGGAAGCAGCAGTCTTGGAATGCAGGCAAGATGGAGAGTATACATGTTACCATGAATGACTTTGAGGTATAACTTTTATATGTAGAGGTTATGCCTAGAATCCTGTTTAATTTCACCCTGTGTAAGCTGGATTTATATTTAAACTTGATCTGTTTTCCCTAACAGTCTTTGTTTTCCGTTTCATATTTTTTAGTACGTTAGTTCAGCTGTTAATTTTGTGTTGTGTAAGATTATAAATATTGCAAGATTGCAACAGATTGATACCTTTTCCTTCCTTGGCGTGTAGAGTTTTTGTAGGCGCCCCTTTCCCTCCAATTTTCTTCTGTTATTGGAATTTTTATAAGATTCCCATGGATTTACAATATGACATGCATTTTCAGTTCGTATGTTTTCTTTTCTTTCACTGACTCGATTCACTTTACTTGCTGAAGGAAGCGATAAAATTTGTTCAACCCTCTTTGAGAAGGGAAGGATTTACTTCTATTCCTGATGTTACATGGGATGATGTCGGAGGTCTTGATTCATTGAGGAAAGAGTTTGAACGCTACATTGTTAGATGTGTTAAGAGACCTGAAGATTGTGATGTGAGTAAATTGCACTTAAATACCGACGGACTGTGTTTTACTCTTCTTCATGATTTGTTATGCTGTAGCCTTTAGTGTTTGGCACGTTAGACGCTAAGAGCAGTTCAGAATTCATACGACTGAGTACTGACTTCTGTGGTGTTTATTTGCTATATTTTGTAATATCTATAAATCTTTTATAAATATTTAGTACATTTGAGTTTTGTTTCTTGTCTATAAGGAATTTGGAGTGAGCATGCAAGACGGCTTCCTGCTGTTTGGACCTCCGGGTTGTGGGAAAACACTCATAGCAAAAGCAGTGGCACATGAAGCAGGGGCTAATTTTATTCATATTAAGGTAGTTGATGTTTGCTTTTCCATATACTAATTCCATTTTATCAAGTTCACGCAAATAATACTGACATAATTCGCCTTCTGGAACTAGGGGCCTGAGCTATTGAACAAGTACGTCGGGGAGAGTGAATCAGAAGTTAGGAAAATATTCAGTCGTGCACGCACTAACTCCCCATGCATAATATTTTTTGACGAGGTAAGGTTTTTGTGTAGTCTGTCATACTACACATTATGTTGAGCTAAAACTATGTCAAAGACTTCAAGCAAGTCTGGATGCTTGATGCCTCTCTATAGTCTATACTATCGGAAGCGATCAACAAACTTGAACGTGTTGGCTGTGAAACTGTTTTTATACATGTTCAAGTGTTTGTCCCCTTTCATTTGACAGGTAGATGCATTGGCAACAAAAAGAGGTAAAGAGGGGGGATGGTTGTTGAGCGCCTCCTAAACCAGGTTTGAATGTTTTGGGGCAACCTCTAAAGTCTAAACCTTCTTGGTTTTCCTTGCCCTTGCTTTTCTTATGTCTGTTATTCTGGTTCTTTTGTATGCAGTTACTTATCGAACTTGATGGTGCTGGTCAGCGTAAAGGTGTCTATGTGATAGGAGCTACAAACAGGTACCTGCCAGTTGACCTTTTGTTTATATATGCATTTAACACTGAATGGAAGGTGAACTGTAGCCCCTTTCTGGTACAGAATTGATGTAATAGATGATGCTATTCTACGGCCTGGTAGATTCGGGAAGAAACATTATGTACCTTTACCTGGTGCTGACGAACGGGTTTCAATATTAAAGGCACACGCTCGAAGCAGACCCATCTCATCAGCAGTTGATTTGGATGCATTGGCACGCCGAGAAGAGTGTAGTAATCTCACTGGTGCTGACCTAGCATTACTGGTAATATATGTGATCTCATCAAACAGACCTCTGTTTGAATATGCCCAAAGGGTGCATGAGCGCTTGTAAAAGCTAGATTCTTTCTAGCTCGGAGGATGCGTCGCTAATGAATGCTACTGAGTTGATAAGTCTTGTAATAATTGCAGCACTATTGTGTGTGAATATCAAATTGATAATTTGAAAAAAGTTCAACAAATGGAACTAACGTGCTTTCTTCATCAGGTGAATGAGGCAGCCATAGCAGCATTGGAAGAGAGATGGGAGTTCCTCGCAAACAGGACATCATTGATGAGTTCATCTCCTCGTTCGATTGAGCTCACACACTTTGAACATGCCCTATCACAGCTGAAACCATCAGTATCTGAACAGGTAAGTGCAAAGAGTAACTATGCATATATCTGCAGCACCTGCTAATCTTTCAGTTCACCACTGTTAGCTGTTTTCACCATGGCTCTCTTTCCTCTTGGTTACAGCAAAGGAAATATTATGATGCATTGTCGAAGCTATACTCGTCAACCTGATGGATCACATCTTGGCGCGCGTGTGTGTGGCGCAAACTATATGGCATCATTGCTACCCACTGCTGGCACTGCGGTATGCTAATTTAGGGAATGTGCGCTGAGTGCTTCCATTTCAGTCTGTTTGGTTTTGGTTTTGCTTATTTTACCTGCTTCACCTACACATTCTGTTTGACTTTATAACCATAAATTATTGTAATACATCAGCTCTGTTCGGCTGGCTAGATTGTGTGGCTGGTTAGCTGATTATTGTGAGAGAAAAACACTGCTGAATGGTCGGCTGATGTTGACTGGTAAATTCAAGCGAACAGAGTGATCATGTTTGAAATATATAGAGAACTCATTTTGGGGCAATTGTTTTCTTTCCCTCATTTTGAGTTGTAACCGTGATTTTACCCTTATTTTTTATGGTTTGTGATTTTATTCTCACTTTTTTGAATCTAAAGCCCCTAACGTACTAATCCGTTAGGCGTTTAACGGAAGCCCCTTCATTGTTTTGAAACCATTTCCTTCATTCAATGGCGCCGTTGTGCAATATCATTTATATAATTATATTGAAGCTTACACCGGAGGTGACGTCTGGTGCTTTGGTTTTGTAAGGAAGAACGGTTCGTTTTGAGTTGATCGAGCTGCTATTGGGCCAGATGTCACCGAAAAATCAAAGAAAAATAAAGATCCGCATTCCTGATGCTACCAGGGCAAACTAGGATAGTTTAATCATCATCTGATAAGACACTCCAATATGATAATTATAGAGTAGATTCAAAACCAAAGAGAGTACAAATACTATGCAAGTTATCTTTTTAAAATACAACGTGTAACGCTGGGAGAATTCCAGTTGAAAGATTTTCACCTGGGAAAAAGTCTACCCACCCGCATTACCCACTCTTGCCTTTCCATCGTTACGGTAGTTTGATTCCAAAATTAAGCCGGCAGGATTTTCTTTCTAATTTTGCGCACTAGAGGAGGACGTGCATCTCCATCGACCTTTGATCTCGGTACCTAGGTAACCTAAGCCTGCCCGTCTACCGGAGTTATCGCCGATGGCCGTAAGCTCGAGGATTCACTCCCCTCCGGCAACGTGACCTCCTGCGCGCCTTACTGCCGCGCATCGCCCCGTCCGCGCGGTCTCCGGGGGACCCGTACCCGGCGGATCGCGCGTGCCTAGGAGGAAACCGGCGCCGCCATGGTTGAGTCCATGGATCAGCGGTGGCGCCGCCGTCACCTCCAAATCTTGGGGCATGGACTAGCCAGGAACCGCTAGCTCCAGGTGGTCATCTCCACCAAGTCGCTTGAAGGTCGCTTCTATCTCTTTGCTGCTTCCCACTTGTATTCTTATCTCCCTGCTCTGTACCTTCCTTGCAGTGCGGATTATACCTTGATCGCCGCACCGGGGAACAATTCGACGGTGCCATCTGTGCCAAATATCTTCCCTGATGCTTGTCATCCCCTCCGTACCTGGCTGAGTCTTCTATTCTCTGCCGAATCTGCTTGCTTGTTGGGAAATATGTGATTATTGCTGGGTGCCATTGCTTCTCGTAGATACACGGGCAAGAGAAAAAAAATCAAGGCCATTATACAGTTCCTAGGAAATTCAATGACTTTGTGGTTCCTATGAAAAATCTGGATGAGACAATCCCATGATTTTGTTTTTGTTCAGATTTAACTTCGTGAATCGTGATTGCCCATATCAGCTAGAGCAATACCTTGGCATAGACTGGATCGAGATAAATGCGTCAAGATTTTTCTGTGTCAATTGTATCAAATTATTTTTTAGCTTACTATTTCTTTTTGTGTTACGATTGTTCTTTTGACTGACACATGTACATTTGCTGCATGGACCTGCAGATTGCAAATAGTTGAACTATTCAAAGTGAATTGAAACGTTCAAAGACAGATTGAGTACGAGGGCCAACCTACTCCCTAAGCACGCCGTGGACGACGAAGCTTGCCAACGTTGCGCGGCTGCCCCCAACGAGGACCATCGACATGTATTCTTCGCTTGCACCGTTAGCGCAGGCACCTGGCGCATACTCGGGCTTGACGGCATTTCATCCCTCAATGACGACGAGATTTGGAGCATGCCTACCCCGGCCGGATTGGAACAGTCTTTGGCCGTTCGTCATGCTGACTATATTGTGGCGTTTGTGGGACGCGAGGAACAGCGAAATCTTCAGGCATGAGGCGACGAGTGCCCGGGCGATAATTTCGAGTGTGTGTGATGATCTTGTTGTTTGGCGCAAACGTTTGAAAACCAACCTTGTAAACAGTCTATCTGACTGGTCCTGTTTCCTCCAATCCTGTAATGCTACGTTCCATTCCATCTCTTGACGGAGTGATGTTTTTAATACAAGTTTAGGTGGGGAATCTCTCCCCTCCGTTTTGATAAAAAAAAAAAAAAAGATTCTGAGTTCCTCTGCAGCCTGCATGAGAATCAGACCCCTCATCCTTGTTGGTAAAACTGGGAGGCAAATACACCAAGAATACTCAGGTAAAATTCTCAAATATACTTTTCAGACCAGTACAATCTTTGATTTGTCTATTCAGTGTCAATCCGCCGATCGGGTATTAATTTCCTTTTAACCATTGTCATGTGCACGGCTGCATGCAAACAGAGGTGCTCCCAAGGCAGCGCATGCCCTGGCACAGCCTGAGGAGGCTAGTGGCTGAAAGGGCCAATGTCATTAAGGCTATTAATAGCAATTAACGAGCAGCTGAAGGGGCCTCAAGTATGAAAGGGCCAAAGTCTGTGCGCCTAGCAAGGAGCTCAGCGCCTATATATTGTAACCAGCATCAATGGAATGAAGAGGAATCAAGAATGAAGAAACAGTTCTCCAATTACCTCCTAATTTCTGAAGCTCTAAGCATAGCTTAAGGCCTAATTCTCTTCTCATCTCATACTCTCAAGCTCTAGGCAAAGTATAAGGCCTAAATTATCCCTAGTTATCCCAAAATATCCACCGCCATATTACCTAGTATCAGATTGCTTTGGTTCGATCCTCCCCACCACACCACCACAGCCACCGTCCACCTCCATCTACCTCAACCACCAAATCGGCCGTCAGCGCCTCTGTTGTGTCACCACCACAGCAGAGCCACTTCTCCATCGTTTCTGACCATCTCACCTAATTCAGGCCGCCACCTACGCCACTCTCCAGGCCACCCTGGACTATCTCATCACCACCCTTGGGACTCTCCAGACCTCCGTTGCAGCAAGTACTCAAGT
The DNA here is from genome assembly GCA_038502445.1 of Eremochloa ophiuroides. Classification (NCBI taxonomy): domain Eukaryota; kingdom Viridiplantae; phylum Streptophyta; class Magnoliopsida; order Poales; family Poaceae; genus Eremochloa; species Eremochloa ophiuroides. Next base: position 63,888,166 of record JAHLJS010000006.1, read on the forward strand.
ACTTCAGCACTGACTACCACGAAGCCGCAGAATTGACCATCAAGCTATCCAGCTCGTCCTCGAGCTGGGTCTTCAAGGGCGGGGGAGATGTCATGTGCTTGGCTGCATGCAAACAGGGGTGCTCCCAAGGCAGCGCATGGCCTGGCACAGCCTGAGGAGGCTGGTGGCTGAAAGGGCCAATGTCATTAAGGCTATTAATAGCAATTAACGAGCAGCTGAAGGGGCCTCAAGTATGAAAGGACCAAAGTCTGTGCGCCCAGCAAGGAGCTCAACGCCTATATATTGTAACCAGCATCAATGGAATGAAGAGGAATCAAGAATAAAGAAACAGTTCTCCAATTACCTCCTAATTTCTAAAGCTCTAGCCATAGCTTAAGGCCTAATTCTCTTCTCATGTCATACTCTCAAGCTCTAGGCAAAGCATAAGGCCTAAATTATCCCTAGTTATCCCAAAATATCCACCGCCATATCACCATGCATTTGTATTTTGTAATATTGCTAGCCATTTTTTAAGGAATTATTAACATAATATTTCATTGCAGAAGGAAAAATGTTTTAATCCTACCTTTGCACTATGGATTTCTTCCCAGTGACAACATTAAGGTAAGCCATGTTCGTTCTTAGATTACACTTGGTTATTAGAGCAGAAGCTATGAGCATGTTGTGGATATTAGTATCTATATGATATACTTTATTTTAAGTATCTATGTGATATACTTTATATTTTGCCATGACTTTATTTTTCAGTATCTATATGATATACTTTCACATCAACTAACTGATGTTATTTTGAATTTTTTCAGAACCTCTTGGTAGGGTACCTTGATACTCTTGACCATTCTTTTGTTTTTATGGTAATTCACTGAATTCAGTCCAGGATTTGTTCCAGCCGCAAATGAATCATTTCAGGAAGCTTAAAAGGCCAGCTAGCTCGGAACTTTGACCCTTACAAGTCCATGCATATGGAGAAACAAAAATATGGACTTATCAGCTCGCATATCTCTATTTTCTTCAACATGCTTCTATTTGCTCATGTTTGCACTGCTTTTCTTGTTCACTCTATTTTCCAAAATTACCGGCTTCGAATTTGTTATGAAAACTTGTACTACCGCTATGATGGTAATTTCGTAACATCTGTAAATGACAAATGTCTGGAATACTGATGGAAATAACACTTTGTTTGGCACCTACATGAACAAACGTGTTATAGATTTGTCATCCTTAGTCTTGTCGTGATGGGATTGAATATATGGTCAGTACAATGGCAATCTTTTCAGTTCAGACCACACTGTCCCATGAGCTATGGTATAGCATCATGATGGAACCTAGGGCCTAATTCCCCGGCATACTCTAGAGTCCATACCATACAAAGTGAATTTGTCAACCTGTAAATTTAGCTGTAGCGGTATTTTGGAGTCCATAACATACACAATAGTCTTCACTTGAATGACTTGCTTTGGCGTCTCCAGAGAGCTGCCATATTAAAGATTGATAAGCAGGGTACTAATGAGTTCCCAGCTTAGTTGAAGGTTGACACCTTGCCATCATCTGCAGTTAGTGATTCCTTCATTTACTATGTTTTTCTGTGCTGGCATATTAGTATTAGATTTGGCTCAAGCAGTTTGGTTTACCTCTCACAAATTCAATGTGCATTCTCCATTTTGATTTCATGTTTCAGTCTAAGCCAGCCTTGCATAGATGAAAGTCCAAATTTAAGCTTCTCATTCTCCACATCTTCAGATAGCTTCTCCGTTTTTGGAGTACTAAGATAAACTCCCATTCTCACAAATGTACCTGAGATCAGCTTAAGCCAAGCAGAATAAATCAATGGCTTGCAAAATAAACCTTATAGAGGCAAACATATGTAAATTACACAAAAAATTCATCACACCGCAAAAGGTTGACAAGGACCATAATGCAAATTCATCAAGCCATTTACATAGTAAATAACTAAATTCATACATAGTCAATGCAGCCATATACTCCCTTCATGCGCACACCATAGTGTAAAGCTGATATGGGGAGGAGTCCCTGTCTTTACAACATTTTAATTTGGCCTATGTGACTAGTGGCAGCACATCACACTCAACAACATTTTAGCTAATGTGGCCACCTTCCGGTGTCGGCACGTCACCTCTCACAACATTTTAGTGTCTGTAGCCACCTTCCGGTGGCAACACGTCGCCTATGTCATGTCACATAAAGGTGTTCGGTTTGTTGCGCCATGGGCTGCAATGTCTCTATTTGCGCATGCCTCCCGTCGACTAATACATCAAGAAAAAAAAAGGAAGACGACATCGATAGTACATGTCAATCAATACAATATATATAGCACTTCTATTACTGTCAGCTATTATTTTGATTCGAGTATGCAATTATAATGTAAAGGATATAGTACCCTGCACTCACAATGACTGAAAATACGCATTTCCGTAGAGTAATACACCCGTCATCGTTACACGGAAGTGAATACCTTTCGGTGGTTGAAATGTATTGAGTAATTGGTACATCATTTTGCGAGAGTGGAGTGGCGTCGTTAAAAAGGGTCGTAGGTGCTAAAAAATGTCACATGCAATTCGTAAGCGCAAATATGAAACAACCACCACCAACAACTACGATGACAAATTATTAGGTTTGTTTTTTTCTTAGGGACACGAATTATTAGCTTTGTACCCTTCGGTGCCGTTTGGGAAGTGGGATAGGGATAGGAAATCCCACTCTCCATAGGGTAACATTGCATCTCATCCATCTATTTTCACATCTCATTTAATCCTAACTGTTCATTCATTTTTCTTTCCCAATCCCACCTCTTATTTTCCAATATCCAAACGCCACCTTCATGATCTGTACTGCTTTAGCTTCGGCTCATTTTGACACGCACACTGTTCTGTATTGTAGCAACAGTGTATAAGCCAAAAAAAAGACCTTAGAACCTGGCTCATTCTCTAATTTTCTGTTTCCATGAATAGTAAAATAACTGGTGCTGCAGTATATGAACAGTGCAAAAAAGTGACGAATACTGAGGCCGACCGTCCGGCCCACCCGCTGCGACATCCGTCCGCTACCCTTGCAGACCCACGACGCCCCAACTCGCCAGTCGCCTCCCCATGTTCTAAATCGCGGGGGGGGGGGGGGGGGGGGGGGGGGGCTTAGCAGCCAAGTTCCCGCAGCGTAAGGAACATGGTACGGGGTACAACACCCTGAGAAACAGTGCTTCGACACGTTCCTTCAACTAGTGGGACGTGTACCACATTTACACGGAACGCCTAAGGGACGTGGTGGTCCGTCGGATAGTCTTTTTGATGGAACAAACAGAGATCCTACGGTGGCACATTTTTTCTGGTCCTTTTTTTGTTGGGCCGTCGGCTATCCATTACTAACCCTAGAGCCCATTCAGGTCCAGGGCTCCAAGGCAATATCACCGCTCTAGTTTTGGTGGTCGCCTAACCTGCGCATTTGGGTTACCCGATTTTTTCGGGTCGGGTAATTCGGGTAATGAAAATTACTACCCGATATTCGCCCTAAAAAATCACTATCCGAAATTTTGGGTACCCGCAAATTCGGGTTTGGGTTCAGGTATTTCCTGATCTGTCTGAAATTCATAGACTCATCAATCTATACATAATTTTAGTAGCTTTGTGAATCAGTAGACACAATTTTTTATCAAAGCATTTGATAGAGAAAAGTATAGAAGGAAAACCTTAGCTAGCAAGAACCAAAATATCAACTGTCATACTCATACACATAGAGTCACAAACTCACATTCTTATTATGTAAGTTAGTATAACAACGGGATCTGAACATATCGGGTAGTTCGGATAATTCAGGTACCGTGCGGTGTTTGCCGAACTACCCATACTAATATCGGTTATTTAGAAACACTATCCGAAACTGTGATTGGGTAGATCGGGTACGGGTAGTTCGGGTACAGGGTTCGGGTGGTTTGGGTTCAAGGTATTGGATAGCGGGTAATTTGCCCAGGGTTAGTGGCCGCCGCCACCCACGCACGAGAGCAACGGACTCCAGCTGCCGCAGACATCGCCGGCTGGCCAACCATTCTGGCGAGAGACTGACTGACTTACATCGAATGGATGCGGCTGCGTACGGCGGCCTCGGGAGCTTTCTACAGCGTCGAGAAGCTGCGGCAGGAGTGGGTGTGCGGGGCAGCGAGGTTTGTCGTCCGGGGCAGCCAGATAGCACCGTGAGCTACTCGACGGCTCAACCTGATGAGGTGTGTTTTCTACTTTTCTTCCCGGCACAGGCTCCCCGAGCTTTTTGGAGATAGACCATCATGGAAAGTAGGCTTCGGTGACATGCCATCCCGCAATGGGCTTCGTCAATTTGCCATTATGAAACACGACATACACGCTAAAATGCCATCCGAGCACTTTGGAAGCTTTTACTTCCTCTTTTGCCCCTGCACTTTCCTCGTTTGTTTCACGCCCTGCTTGCTCGTCGCCATGCTTGCCATGCTCGCTGGGACACAGGTGACGGAAGGAAAACGGTGGGGCGCGAGCTCGACGACCAGCGCGAGCGGCTGTGCGAGGCCATCATGGCAGAGGCGTGGTAGCGGGACGCGCTCGACGCGGCGGCGTGCGCGGCAGCTGGACGCGCTCGACGCGACGGCGCGCGTGGCCAGCGTGTGGACCAACAACGTCGTGCTCCAGGCGAAGATGCCCGCCCTCGTCGCCATGCTTGCCGTGCTCGAGCGGGTTAGGGACGAGGCCACCGACGCTGACCATGCGATTAGGCAGTAGTGCGCCGCGGCCAGCAGGTGGAGGCATGGAGCAGCTCGAGCCACTGCGTGGCGTCAGTGCCGTCGAGGTCGTCGACGTGCACCATCTTCTCCGACTCCATGGCCTCGAGGACAGACTGGATGGCGGCGGCGCCCGAGGCGAAGGAACGGGCAGAGGTCGAGGAAGTGGCGCCTGGCGACGGCAAGCTCCGCGAGGAAGGAGCAGCGCGCGGCACAGCCCTGACCACGCTAGGAGCACCGGGCTCGAGCTCCGCTCGATCTGTTCGAGTCCGTCCGTTCCTTCCCGGAGCGGACCAGGGCGGCGATGACGAGAACGACGGCAATGGGCATCGTCCCCACGTGGTGGCGCCTGTGCAACACAGGGACGACGAGCTAGAAGAGGAGGGAGCGCGGGGAGGGGCAGCACCGTGGGGGAGCTGACTGGGGAGGCGAGCTCGCGTCGAGTGTGGGGTGGGGTGGGAGCTGCTCGCCATGGGGGGCGCTCATCGTGGGCAGGCAGGGCTCGGCATGGGCGGCAGAAGCACCGCGCTCGTCCGATCTGTTCGTCCGAGCTCGTGAAAGAAAAAGAGAAGGTGCAGGGGCAGAAGGGGAATAAAATAGTTCTAAAGTCACCAGATGTCATTTTAGCGGGTATGTCACGTTTCATAATGGCAAATTGGTGAAGTCCCATTGTGAGATGCCATATCACCGAAACCCACTTCCCATGATGGTCTATATCAAAAAGCCCAGGCTCCCCAACTCGCCGTGCAGTTTGTCGCCGTGGTATTCCATCCTCTCGACCTTCTCGGCCTCTCCCACTCTACGACCCCAGCCGCCCCCGAACCCTAAGAGCATCTCCAGCCCAAGCCCCCAAATTAGGCCCTTAAAATTTTATTTGTAGGCTGGGCTAAAAAAACAATAGGGACCAATGTTTTAAATAGCGGGCTAAGCCTCTTAGCGGCTGTCTCTCCAAAAGGCTAAGCAAGGCTATAGCGGGCTAAGCCATTTAGTGGCTGAGAAAAATATATTAAACATCAAGTAATTTTACACATAATAAAGATATATAAGATGAAAACATTACGAATACCAACAGGGACAGAGAGTTCAAAGTCTCACCACACATTGCATCGAAGTTTCGTAGTTCATACATGATACATTGCTGTGACTGGAACATGGCCGTGGCAGCAACGGTAGCAGGCACCGTCATTTGCAATGTGTGCTCGCCGCTTGCCGCCGCCAACTTCCGAGTTCCAAGTGACGAAGCCGCCGACGGCCGGATGCGCCAGCACCTCCTGCGGCGCCTAGCTGACGATGACGCCGCAGCCACGCCGCACCTCGTCCTCCACGCCAGCCAGTAGCGCGCCGCCGGCCCCGGAGTCAGACTCGAAGCGGCTGTGGATGAGGTTAGGCCGGACTTCCAACTCCCCTCATCGGTCTTGCAGCTTGCACCCTCGCCAGTCACAGCAGCAGCATCCGGCAGCGCCGCCGCCAGTACTCAGTCGAGGTCGGGAGGAAAATATGTCGAATGGCTAGGATTATGCGTTGGATAGCTTCCTATCGGTAAACACACCAACGATTTGGGCCTGCAGCTGTAATGGGCCGACGGAAATAAAAGCCCAGGCCAAATAGCGGCGCTAAATTAACCATCATTTAGCAGAATTAGCGCGCTACTAGCAGCTAATAGCGGGAAAAATCGTTTAATGTCAAAATCTTCATAGCTTAGCGTTGGTCTTCCAGATCCGCTAAATAGCGCTATAGTGGCCGCTATAGCGCGCTATTTAGAACTTTGATAGGGACTCAAATTGAGGCCCAACTCCAATGGGGAACCAGACCAAATCCCTGTCTACAGTGGGACCCGCATGTCCGCCGTCCGCCGTCCGCCAGTAGGAGCAGGGAGCAGGGAGGCCGTCCGCCGTCGAGCACGAGCTCCGGCAGGAGCCCAGAGAAGTCCGCGGGCTGCTTGCCCTCGCCGGGGCCGCTGCGCGCGCCATCCTCCCGCCATGGACGCCTGCTGGGGAGGGGAGGTCGGGGGGAGGTGGAGGAGGACGGACGCCGGACGGGGGCCGCCGCGCGCGCGCTCGCCGGGGCCGCCGCGCGCGCCCTTCGCCCACCATGGACGCCCTCCCGCCCGCCATGGACGCCCCCCGGGGAGGGGAGGAGGAGGAGGAGGGAGGGAGGGACGCCCGCCGGGGTTCGCGCGCCCGCGCCGCCGGGGCTCGCGCGCCCGCGCTCGCCTTGCGCGGGGTGCCGCCGCGCGCGGGGTGGAGCTCCGCCAGGGGAGCAGCCGCGGCCGAGGGAGCTGTCGCGCACCGGGGGAGGTGCCGGCTGCGCTGCTCGCTCCCCAGCGCCGGAGGAAGCAGCGAGTAGAGGCCCCGGCGAGGGAGGGGGGAGGGGGTGGGGGAGAGGGAGCCTCGCCGGCCCCTGCCGGAGCTCGCGCCGGAGGGGAAGGGGTGCCTCGCAGCCGCTTGCCGGAGCTCGCGCCGGAACGCCGGCGGCGTTGGCTTGTAGAACTCCGGCGGCCGCACCTCCCCGCTCTTCGTGTAGTTGGTGCTAGTAGTAGAGATCGAGTAGCAGCGGTAGCTCAGGTGCAGGGGTGGGACCCACAGATGAGGGGATAGGAGGATCCTATTTCTGGGGATTTGAGAGTATAATTTGAAACGGCATGAAAAATGAGAGCCCATCTAGAGGCTCCATTTGGATTTTTGTACAAACTCCTAATATTTAGGTTAGTCGATTTAGGTTAGCGACTAAGTAGGGGCTTGCACTGGAGATGCTCTAACCCTATCTCTCGCCTCACACCCCACGCCGCCGCCGCCGTCGCGGCGCAGCGGAGCCGTGAGTATCCTCGGTGATCTAGCGCGTTCTCCCAGATCGACTCGTTCCATTTTCTCCGCACCCTTTTCTGATCGTTTTCGAGTTGTTTCTGTTGCAGATGTCGGCCTTGGATGCAATCTTCTCGAAGTACAAGGCAGCTTCCGTGATTCTCCAAAGTAACGCACTCTTATCCTTATTGATTTTGCTGCTTACTGCGTGTGAATTGCGATGAGAGGTTTTCTGTGAGACAACGGCTGTGCATCCGTTTCTTATAGTGATAATATCGTTCAGTCTGACAGTGTGTGTGCGCGCGTGTGTGTGTGTGCGCGCGTGTGTGCGCGCGTGTGCTGAAATAGCTGAGGTTTTTTTTGTGTGTGTTAGCTGTTGGAATAGCAGAAATGTAATGCTGAAATAGCTGTACAGATACTTTGTTTTACAGAATTCTGGTGTGTGCGTGTGCGCTAGGCTTAAGCATTTTTATTCTGCTGTATTTTGATCAGAAATGTAATGTTGAGATAGCTATTTCATTTTCATGTACAGATGCTTTGCAGATGGTTGTGTCGAAGTGTGAGCCAGATGCTAAAATCATTGACCTTTGTGTGATGGCCGATAATTACATAATACAGTAATAAAATATATCTCTCTTTTTGTTTTTTGCCTCTTTATTGCTGCATTCATTTAGATATGTCTTCTTACTTCGTGATTCTTTATTGGGGCAGGGAAACCTCAAAAGTCTTCGAGAAAAGGAATATTGAAAAGGGCATTGCTTTTCCAACCTGTTTATCTGTGAACAACATAGTGTGTTACTTCTGTCCACTTGCTACGGACGAGTCATTCTTGAAACTGAACGATATGGTGAAAATGTAATCCTCTTCTCCAATTATTTCCAGTGCCTTCTTTTCTGAAAATCTGTACCTATGACTAAAGTAATTGTGTAATCTTGGACAGTGACATGTCTTGTCACATTGATGGTTTTATTGCTGCGGTAACTCATTCATATGTCATCACAAATGGGCCAGTCACCGGAAGAGCAGCTGATTCTTGCTGCTGCCAACACAGCAGCAGACGTTGCTATGAACCTCGTTAGGCCTGGGAAGAAGGTACAGATGATGTCTACTTTTGTGTAGAATATTGTCCTGATATCATGAGTATAAGACTAGAGTAGCAGAGTTTCTTAAGCGTTTTTCTTTCACAAATTGCAAGGACGGTTGGTTGTTCCCTAGGCATATATATCCCTGGAGAACTGTTATTTGATGATCTAGATAGTGCATTTCTTTTTCATATTGGTCGAATTTAGTTGTTTGATTGATGAATATGTGTTAATTTATAAGTTTCATTTAATTGCCATGCAGAACAAGGATGTATACGAAGCAGTTCAGAAAGTTGCTGCTGCTTATGATTGCCGTCTTGTGGGTGATGTTCTTAGCCATCATTTGGAACAATTTGGCATGCTTCGTAATAAATTTGATCTGAGTGCCTCCAAGGCTGCTAACAAGGAAGAGGATTATGAATTTCAACCGAATGAGACTTATGCAATAGATATTACTATGAGCACGGGAGACGGAAAGGTTTGAATCAGTGGTATCTTTATGATGCTCCTTGTCTTTATTTTTGCAAACTTGTATTTATTTGTAATATTCATGGCAGCCCAAGTTATTGGATAAAAACCAGACCACCATCTTCAAATGGCACGGGGATAGTAGCAACCTGCAGACTTCTAGTGGGATCAGCCAGAAGTTTCCATTTACAGCTAGGTTTGTTGATGCTCACCGTCTTTTGAGTTCTAATGCCCCCATTGTTGCTTCAGTCTATTAAAACATGCTGTTATGAATTTTTACAGGGCACTGGAAAAGGGCAGATTAAGTAAGCTGAAATCCAAGAAGCGGAACTTACTGCAAAGATATCACATGCTTCATGAGGAGCCAGGTACAGACATGCACTACCCCGTGCCTTGAATTATAGTGGATTGATAGAAATACCTTTTGGTTATACATTCTCCCTGATTCAATGGTAATGTGTGTAATATCCTTATATGATGTATTTTGGCTTTTTATGATCCAAGTCGTTTAACTGGTAATTTTTGTTGTCTCGCACAGGTGAACTCGTTGCCCATCTTAAATTTACTGTGTTGCTCAAGCCAGATGGGCCAGAGAGGATCACGTCCCATACTCTACAGGAGCTCCAGTCGTCGAAAGACATTGAAGGCGATGCTGAGATACAGGCCTGGCTTGCCTTGGGAATGAAACCAGAGGACAGTGCTCGTAAAAAGAAAGGTTTGTCTTACAAACACAATGATAGTTACATGCTGAGGCTGTTTTCGGGATAATATATTGGCAACTATCTAAATCACCAGTTTGTAGCTGCTACAATTTACATGAGTACCTTTTTGAGTATGTGTTCAGTTTGCACAAGTCATTCCCTTGTTCAAATGTCTCTTATCAATGCAGGTGCAATCAGTCTGTTCTCAGACTTGCAAACTGATTTGCTGTTCCAGATTTTTTCGCGCCTCCAGCCTGATTCGTTCATTCGATGCGGTTGTGTTTGCAAGAACTGGTACCGTGCTGCCACTGACGCCACCTACCTACAACAGCGATATCAAGGCCAGAAGCAGCGCCCCCTCATTCTCTTCATGGGCTCTTATCTTGGGTATCTGTCAACCAAGATTTATACACTGGACCTGCAAACCTTAGACGCTCGTATCATCGGCTTTAATCTTCAACGTGGTTGTGAAGAAGAAGGACATCAGTTGGTTGACTGTTTCAAGCTTCATGGGTCTTGCAGAGGTGTGCTGCTCTTCTCGTTCCATGACGCTCTGTACCTCTGCAACCCCGTGACAAAGCACTGGTCTCAGTTTCCTTACATCCACAACAATAATGTAATGCTGTTTCTGTACCATCACAAAGGTAGCAACTCTTTCCGTATTCTGAAGAAGATTGACTTCCTGCAAACCTCTTCTTACTTTGTCATGGAGCTTGACCCTGGCACTTCGGGTTGGAATGAGCGTCATATTGGCGAACGAAGCCTGAATGCGGTTGTGGACCCTGTACCCATGCAGCTGCGGGACTCTCTATACTGGGTTCATGAGGAGAATGGGACATCAGTGATATCTGATTTTGATACAACGTCTGAGACATTGAGCTCCCTTCCTGCACCACCTTTGGCTGAGAATCAGGTTATGCTTTGGACTGTGTTACTAGACATCAACGATCAACTAGCTGCATCAGTTTCTTGGGCTGAGGGTAGTCCAGTGAATGTCCCAAGAGGCCCTACGCACATTGAACTATGGAACTATACAAATGGTAATTGGCAAAACAATTTGCAAGTAGAAATACCTGATAGGGGTGATATCCAGATTATCAATCACTTAGGACTTGATTTTAGGTGGTCTGGATTTATTTGCAATGAAAATGGACAGTTCCTAGTCAGTGTGAGGAACGATATCACGTGCTATGATCAGGATGGACATGCTTTGAAGAACATTGACACTCCAAGAGACGAGGACCACCTGAACCTGTCAGGTTTCTTTCTGAAGGAGAGCCTTCTCCTTAGCCCGACCCTACCACGCCGCTTCGATGGGGAGAGACGTCTCCCACCCTTCTTTTGGAGGTAATGTGCTTTCTCCTACACGGTAAATTTTGTACTCCCTCCATACTAGTAATAGAAGACGTTTAGGACATGATTGTGATTACCAAGGAGTCATTAATTAGTGGAGAGTTTTCCCTTATTGCCCTTATTAAATACATCCGCGGGTGTTGGATAGACAACAACATTTCTTGGCTGGAGTGGCAACGTTCCTGCGTCATGAGGCTGCCGTGCACAGTTTGATCGCCTGTAGGCTCACCTCTTTTTGCTATTTTGCATGGTGCTTTTTTTTTTTCCGATTCGACAACATGGCGCTGTTGCTGCATGGTTCGCATGGTGCTGTGCGAGCGTTGGCGCGCGTACACGTTAGTTTGCTAGCGTTGGCGCGCGTACAGGTTCGTTTCTGGTGACCAGTTTGCTGACGGCGCAGCCATGTAACGGAGAGCGCGAGCGGCCAGTGATGTGCGGCGAGGGCGACCGGCATGCGTCGAGCGGCGAAGACGTGCTCGGCGAGGACGTGCTTCGGGCGACGCCTGGCATGCGTGTTTGCGCGAGAGGTGGGCAAATAAAGGGCCAGGCTCTTAATGCGAGAGGAAGGCAGATCGATCACGTATTAACGCGCGCTCCGCGCGGCATGGGAGCCCAAGCGGCTGGAGGGGCATTCGCGTCCACAATGAGCCTTCGGGAGTCCGATGACTTCCTTTGCCAAACTATTTCAAATGCCCAGAACGTCTTCTAATCCCAGTATGGAGAGAGTATTTCTTCATTAGATGGAATTTGAAAAAGTAATTGTGAGTACAAATATGCGTCCAGAAAGCAGTTTATATGGTGTTGGTAGTTAAAACTAGTTATGGTTGAAATATCTTATGATGCATTAGTAAATGTCAAAACCAGCCTGTTGTTTAGCTTGACCATGCTACATAAGTTTAAAGCGGATTAGATCTGTGTGTTCCTGTCCAACATAAGGATCGATAGAAAATCCACAAAAATCTGAATCGTCGTATTTGCATTGCCGAGTTCTGATTAACTTGAATTTGTAGAAGTGTTTACTCTAAGAATTTTATTTTATGGATTTATTTCACGTGTCTGTTATGTTGGCCAAATTTATACCATGACACCTTATATGTGGTTGCTTTTTGGCAACAACTGAAATTGTAATTGAGTGAAATCTGCACCCTGTTTAATTTGAAATGTGAACTGGTTCAATTCATTTGCAATCTGGAGATTTGGAAACAACAGCCACTTATGTTAGTCGGATCCCTTGGTTTGCTGACATGAACCACGTGCTGATTGCTTGAACAGGCGCTGAAGGAGCTGAAGGCCAAGGCACAGAAGGGTGCGATTGGAGTCTCCGGTCTCAAGAAGAGTGGCAAGAAATGAGCCTGGCTACCAACCTATCAATATCTAGAGCTTATCTGTATTGGGATTTCCAATATGTGACTGTAACAATGCCACCTTAAGTGCTTTATTTGCTTAGTAAATGTTGCGGTTGTTTGTTTGACTTAAGATGTTTCGGCCTGTCTCCTGATGATAATAATCTGGCATTCTATGATGGAAGCATGAATTGATTGTGTATAGATTCTGGAATTGTGCTCTATTTTTACAATGCTTGCTTGGATTTACTCCATTTTATCCGTTTACCAACGAGAAGCTGATCTGACTTCTTCCATTTTGCATTAAGTTTTGTAGAATATGCGCTGGGTCTGTATTAAAATGTTTGCTTTTACAGCTAAATCATGGTCGCCACCTTGGTTTTCTAATGAAACAAGGAACCACAAAATTTGTGGGCTATTGTTTTTTCAGTTTGTGTCCTGTTGGACCTGCTGGTCACAGGTTTGGTGGATTTATTTGTGGAAATTGGTGGTGCCACGGCGTGGCATTACTCTCACTCGCTTATAGGATTATCAGCCTGTTCTGTTCCTGTCTTGGTTTGGACAGAGGATTGAATCATGTACTGTCACCAGTGTGGCATTACTCTACTTATAGGATTATCAGCTGAAATGACATCCCGTTTGCTGTCTGACATAAAAAAAACTCACTTTTGTTTTTGAAGAAAAAACAATTGACAGGAGAATATACACATGCTACAAAACACATCGACCGCACCTAATGACTATAATATGACTCGAGTCTCAGAGCTAGAGGATAGAGTACACAATATTCCACCAATCGAATGCGGTGCGGGTGGTGCGTCCAAATCCTCTTCACCCAACATCCGTGCTGTCCGTGACGTGGAAAGTTCAGCGGCGGCGACGAGGAAACCTCAGCCGACGCCGCAAGGCCTGCTGCTCGGAAGTCGAAACACGCGAAGTTCCCTCCAAAACCGAGCAAAACTCCACGGACAGAGGACAAGATTATAAGAAGAGGGGAGGGATGAAGGGGGATCTTTCGGCTGAACACATTAACCTGAACTTTAACGGCATGACATTTGCTCTGGGCTCCCTGCACCTTCGCGATCACAGAAAGACTGATTGAGAACGGCGGCAAACAATCCTGCTACTCCGATCCTCCTTCCTTCTCTGACACTCAGTCTTTATGTTACTTATGTATGCGTACTTTTCTGTGACATGCATTCGGTCTGATCCTTTTGCTCGCCATCTTTTTTGATCGATGGAGTCTGCTGCTTGTGAAGACTCGCAGTCAGTCTGGCGTGGGCATCGTATACAAAGGCTGAGATCGCCAACAAACATGTCATGTGTGGCATCCGACTGAAACACTACGATTTGCGGTCGTCAATTCTGGCCTGCGAGTAGTCTTGGTTTGGCTCTACGTCGTGGCGTTGCAGCAGCTCGTAGCAGCCGGGGGAGAGGGTGTGAGTCGCCGTCAATGCTACTGTTTTCTGCTCTAAGTTTCAGATATGGTTAAACCAGTCAGCGATGCCCCATCGCAGTCGATCAATATATCTGTAGCATTGGGCCATTCCAGGGCTAAATTTGGTGTTTGGATATGTAGCGTACATTAATTTACTGCCGTCACTACTGCCTAAATCTGAATGGAGAGTCATGACGACGGATTACTGCTGTTTGAAAAGTCCTGTTATTTTTTTAATCTTCTTGGCTGAGAGCCAAAAGAATCATGTCTTTCATGTTCCTTGGAACCTTCACATATTGAGTTTATTATGGAGTCATGGTACTAGAAGTTCTAGGGACAACTCTGGTTTGGGTGAATGGATATGTGGTATACCTTTGCTACTGCCTAAACAACCTCTGAAAGAACTTCTGTCGAGTTTATTATGGAGTCATGGTACTAGAAGTTCTAGGGACAACTCTGGTTTGGGTGAATGGATATGTGGTATACCTTTGCTACTGCCTAAACCTCTAAAAGAACTTCTGTCGATTACTCATTTCTTCTGTCCACTACTTATTTCTTTTACATAAACCCAAGTAAATATTGTCTCAGATGTGAGATGCCCAAGAAACACATCCAGAAACCACGGAACACAGACACGCCTGAAGATGCAACTATGATGATAGCTTCAATAATTGAGATTGCACCAGTTTCTAATCTTCTTGTTGCTCATGCACTGTTTCATCATGGTGACGGGAGCCTCAGGGGCACTTCTGAAAGGTCTGTCAGTAAGTTTTCTGCGCAAAGCAGAGCTGCACTGCGGATCAAATTACTTTGATGCATTGTTTGCCAGCAACTAATAAATTTTTTGAGATTGATCAAGATAGCATGAAAGTCTATTTCACAAACTATAGTAAGTTTACAAGTGACAATTATGTCAGATGTGAGAGAGAAAGATGTACAGGATTTTGTTCATGTGGCCGTGACAAAAAACACATTAATTTCTGAAATTTAAACTCTGATAGCAGGACTAGCAGATTCATAATCAACCAAGTCTTGTTATTGCTGCGGTCTTTGGTACTTTTGCAGGAACACTTTCGATCTTATGTCAGCCTAAAGGATAAAAGGAAACATCAATCAGTGGCCCAAAAAACACAGCATTCACATGTTAAAGCATATACTTCTTAAGAAACAAAAGCAAATCCTACCTGCCGTGTAGTGAAGATCGATTTTGGGGAGAAAACTCTAGAACTCAATCTATTGCTGCTCTCTTTACATATACATATACACGATAATGGGCTGGACATACTCCACACACACGCGGCCTAACACCCCCTCAAGATGGGTGATAGATATCTATCATTCCCATCTTGTTACATGCTAAATTACATTCTTTGACCCCCTAAACCTTTTGTTAGGCAGTCCGCTATTTGACCACTTGTGTTTACATGATTTAGCTCCAATGTGCCATCATCTAATTTCTCCTTGATGAAGAAGCAATCTATCTCCACATGCTTTGTTCGGTCATGTTGGACAGGATTATTAGCAATATTGATAGCCGATGAGTTGTCGCACACCAAACCTTCGAGGGCCCTTTTCTTAGCACATTCAACTCCGATAAAAGATTTCGTTTCCATAACATTTCACTTACCACAAGAGACATAGCTCTATATTCTGCTTTAGCGGTTGAACGTGACACAACTGATTGCTTCTTGCTCCTCCAAGATACTAAGCTTCCCCCAACCAATACACAATAGCCTGAAGTGGATCTTCTATCATCAAGGCAACTCGCCCAATTAGCATCACAATAACCTTCCACATTCAAGTGTCCATGACTCTTAAACATCAGCCCCTTTCCTGGACTACTCTTCAAGTATCTTAGGATCCGATAAATGACATCCAAATGTCCACTCCTTGGGTCATGCATATACCGGCTCACAACACTTACTGCATAGGATATGTCAGGCCTTGTATGGTATAAATATATAAGACGCCCAACAAGTCTTTGATATTTTTCCTTACTCACTGGATCACCCGATTCAACACATAACTTGTGGTTAGGATCAATAGGCGTTGATGAAGGCTGACATCCAAGCATGCCAGTCTCACTAAGTCTAATACGTACTTTCTCTGTGAGAGAGCTATACCTTTTGGAGATCGAGCAATCTCAATGCCAAGGAAGTAACTGAGATGACCAAGATCCTTCACCTCGAACTCCTTACTTAAATTTTTCTTCAGACGATTAATCTCTTCTTCTTCATCACCTGTGATGATGATATCATTCACATATATAGCTAAGATTACAATCCGTCGCCCAAAGTGTCGATAGAATACAGTGTGATCCCCATTACATTGTTTGTATGCCATGCCACACAGTGCATGCCTGAACCTATCAAACCATGCTCGTGGAGACTGCCTGAGACCATACAAGGATTTCTTCAATCTACAAACCTTTCTGACTATCCTAGGTTTAGTAAAACCAGGGGGAATCTCCATGTACACCTCCTCTTGAAGGTCACCATGCAAGAAAGCATTCTTTACGTCCAATTGGTACAAGGGCCAGCCAAAGTTTGCAGCACATGAAATCAATGTTCTTACGGCACTCATCTTTGCTACTAGAACAAATTTCTCATCATAATCAATCCCATATGTTTGACTGTATCCTCTTGCAACCAATCTTGCTTTATACCTTTCTACCTTCCCTTCTGGATTTTGCTTCATAGTGAAGACCCACTTGCAACTAACAACTTTCATTCCAGCAGGTAATTTCACAAGATCCCACGTTTTGTTCTTTTCAAGGGCACTTTGCTCCTCCAACATAGCCTTGTGCCACTTAGGATCTTGCTTTGCTTCTTTTCAATCCTTAGGGATTACTACAGACTGGAGTGATGCAACAAACGCTCTATGTGCAGGCAACAATGATGCATAAGAGACATAATTACTGATGTCATTTTCAAATCCATACCTCGATGGAGGCACACCAGCCTTAGCTCGTGATTCTTTCCGTAATTCAATGGGCAAATCATCCAAACCATATTCTTCTATTTCAGTCGAAGAAATCGGTGACACATCAACGATCTCTTGAGTGGCCGATGAAGAATGTTCAGGAGTTGTTGATGTGATTGTTACTGGAGCCTCTTCTTGAGATCTATACATCCTCCTCATATACACTCTCAAAGGGCCCTTATATCGTGGGTCATCACCTACGGAACTATCCTCTTAGCAAGAAGTTCGATCCAAGTCACCAATCACTATCTCTATTCTTTGTTGTTGAGGAATAGAGCCTCTAATCACAGCTTCCATCCTCCCTAGATTTTGCTGAATTGGACTGCTTCTAACGTCATGGTTCTCCCCCTGTCCATCATCCTGAATTATGCTCAGATCATCAAGTTCAAATGATGAGGTCAAATCTGTCTTCTCACCATAATAGGGTTATGATTCTCGAAATGTTACGTCCATACTCACAAAGAGACGGTGTTCTGTAGGACACCAACACTTGTACCCTTCTGACCTG
Organism: Eremochloa ophiuroides; assembly: GCA_038502445.1. NCBI lineage: Eukaryota > Viridiplantae > Streptophyta > Magnoliopsida > Poales > Poaceae > Eremochloa > Eremochloa ophiuroides. The sequence continues at coordinate 63,905,598 of JAHLJS010000006.1, forward strand.
ATGAATAACCCACAAATATGCATTTAACTGCTCGTGGATCTAGCTTTCCCACAGAGGATCATGTTCCCAGCCTAGCATTCTGAACCAGTAGCCGTCGCCAAAGTCGGAGGCATGCCCATCTGGAGTCGATTAAATGACGTTCGGAGTCATTAAAATTATCACTTTCCCTGGAGCAGTCCATTTCAAAAATGTCGTTCTGAACATGGCTATGTTACCAGTGGTCTTCGGTCCTTAGCAGAGACAAGGAATACCATCAACTTGCACCTTAGCTGAATCTACTGATCGTGGACCAAACTGCGACGCTCGACTCCGTCTGATTATTCGCATCAGTTCTTCAAAAAACAAAGTAATCTTGTAAGGTAGCCACCGACCACAAGAGATTCTCAAGAACCGGAATGTACGAAGGGCTGCTCCTGTTAGGCATCCTTGGGCCTCACTGCCTGTAATAACCAACGGTAAGCACCAAACCGAACTGAGATATCAGCGATGCGTTTGGTAGCCTGCACCAGGCCCTAGCCAGCACCCGCAGCTGCAACTCATGGAGTTTGGTAGCCTGGAGAGGCCTCTGGTCCAGGACCGACAGATGCAAAAGGGCCTCGTTTTGCTGCACCCGCAGCTATGTCAAAATCGGCAGTTTTTTTGGAGCCAGGCTTGAATGGGCCATCAACGCACCCCAAGGTCGCGTTCTCGTCACCTCCCCTCCCACGCAACACAGCGAACATCACCTGGTCCTCAAAAAAAAGCAAACATCACCTACTTTCTCGCTCGTACCGATGGGACCGGCGCGTGGAGGAGAGGGCGGCGCTCAGGCGACGCGCTTCAGAGGGGGCCATGGCAAGGATTGGTGGCGGAAAGGGGCGGTGCGCTGGCGGGGAGCTGCGGCACGCTCCCGGCCGTGGGAGTTCACGGCGGTGAGACCAAGGCGGCCGATACTGGTGAGCTCGAGGTCGGCGGCACCCCGGGCAGGAGGGATGAGGCGGCACGGCAGGTGAGCCCGCGGGCGGCAGTGGCGTGAGGAGCAGATGGGGGCAATGGGAGGCACCCAGTAATGGATTCCTCGAATGCAGCGCGTTCGTTGGCCGACCTTCGTGACCTCTTCGCTGTTGCGCACCAGCACACCGGTCTTCCCCATCCTCGCTTCGCCCTTCTGTGATCTGGTCATTGGTGGCACGGCGGCGGCGCGGGGGCAGAGCGAGGTGAGGAAGGGCGCCATCACCCAGAAAGCTACACAACGCAATGGTGCCATCATCCTTTCCTGATGCCTCCGCTTTCTTCTTCCCACAACGAGCCACGAGAACGAAGCGGTCTTCCCCGAACACGGCAACCAGAATAAGCTCTTTCTTTCCGTCAAATCCTCGAACTACGGTGAGACCTGGTTCAATTCCACCTAGTCTTGACTCCCTCTCTTAGTTGCGTAATGGTGTTAATCACAAGTTAAGCAGTGACTTTGAATTTAAGCAAGATATGTTAAGTTGTGATCTTGGTCTCTAACTCAATCTATCTTTATCCACTTTAGTTATTGGAAAAGCTTTATAAAAATTGGAATAAAAAATTCACATTTGGTTGAGATCATCATTTGGTGAGATTGGAGTGCATCAAGTGCATTGCATGAGTGTGTTCATCTAGAGGCACTTGGTGAGTGTATTTCACAGCGGATTCTCTTGTTACTCTTGGAGTTTGCCGACTCCTAGACGGCTTGGAGCTGCGTGGATCGTTGAGGGGAATTGGTGATTGTCTCCGCCTCCGATCGGTGAAGTGTAAGGGGTTCTTGAGCCTATCCCCGCGGGAGATCGTGAAAGGCTACTCTAGTGGATTGCTTGTAGCTTGGTGGATCCCTATCTTGTGTTGGTTGTGCGGCACCCTTGAGAAGGGTTTGGCGTGTGATGCCAATTAGCGCGTGAACCTCCAAGTGGGTGTATCGCTACAACAAGGACGTAGCTTGCCGGCAAGTAAGTGAACCTCGGTAAAAATCATTGTGTCAACTCTCTTGCCGAGGTTTCCTATTGTATTGTGATTGATTGATCATTTGGTATTCTCTACTCATCACCGGCGGTATAACCTTGTTCACTCTACTCTTTACATTTGTGCACTTACTTTTGTAGTAGTATACTTGTGTAGCTAGCTCACCTAGGAGTAGTGTAAAGTAGTGACATAGTCTTGTTGGTGTGAAACTAGAGACAATAACCTAGAACGGTTAGGTGGCTTGCACTTTTAGTAGGCTAGCGCAAAATTCGCTTCGCCGCTTATTTGTCTAACCACATTACTTTAAGTGTTGTTTGTAGAATTTTTATAGGCTATTCACCCCCATCTAACCATTTAGGACCTTTCACCAGTCAATTTTGTAGAAAAGCTCATGAAGATGCAAGTGCACACTTACAATACTTTCCAGAAATCTGCAGCACCTTCACAATCAGAAGAGTACCAAGAGATGCTATTTTACTCCGTCTTTTCCTATTTTTCACTTTTGGGGAAAGCTAAGAGTGGTTCTATACAAACAAAGAGAAGAACACTACATGGGACCGATGCTCAACTGCTTTCCTGGCAAAGTTCTTTCCTACAGCCAAGACGAATGCTCTGCGTGGAAAAATTTCAAGCTTTCAACAGCAACATGATGAATCATTCACTGAAGCATGGGAAAGATTTCAAGATTATATTAAAAACTGTCCTCATCATGGGATAGAGGATTGGCTATTAATGCAGACCTTCTACCACGGACTTATCTCTAGCACCCGTGAGTCCATAGATGCTGCAGCTGGAGGAGCTTTCCTGTCACTTAAGCTTCCAGAAGCTAAAGCACTTGTGGAGAAGATGGCCACAAATTCAAGCTGTAATGAAGAACGTACTCAACCTCGCAAGAGAGGAGGAGGCATCCATCATCTTAAGGAGACTGACATGGTCACTGCCAAGTTAGACCTCATCATGAAGAAGCTCGACATAGAGAAGAAGGAAGTCAAGCATATTGATGATTCTCGCATGACCTGTGAAGAATGTGGAGATTAAGGGAATTCAGCTGTCAACTACCCTACGCTGCCAGAGGATGTAAACTTCATCAACAATAACACCTACTATCGTCCTCAGTAAGGTCAAGGATGGAACCAGCCAAACCAAGGATGAAATCAGCAACCTCGACAAGGTAACTACCAAGGTAACAACCAAGGTAATAATTACAATAATTAAAATCTTTCACCTTTAAGAGATTTAGTTGCTGGTCAATCTAAATTGTTGGATCAAATGTCTAGAAAGGTAGCCTCTAATGATAAAGCTTTAGAAAACATAAATACTAGAATGGATACCTTTGCTTCTGCTATAAAGAATCAGCATAGCTTTAATAAAATGTTAGAATCACAATTAGCCCAGCTAGCTGCTGCTGTCCCTCCATTTGAGAAAGGTAAGATTCCGGGCCAGCCGGAAGATTTAGAAACTGCTAACCTTGTTGATATTCACAATGCAACTCAATACCAAATTGAGCCTGCAGATATACAGTGAATTGATCACTCACTACCGGAGAAGATGGGAGACCCTGGAAGACCTGTCATTCCTATCTTCATTGGATGTCACAGCTTTTCAGAGGCTATCTGTGATTTTAGCGCAAGTGTCAACATAATGCCCAAGGTAACTTATGAGAAAATATTAGATGATCCTTTGTTGTACACAGATATGCGTTTGCAGCTTGCAGATCAGTCCATTTGCTACCCCAAGGGAGTGCTAGAAGAAGTTGTCATCAGAGTGGGGCAATCATATATCCCAGTTGACTTCATGATCATGGAGACAGGAGGAGATGAGAAGGCACCCATTATCTTGGGACGACCATTCTTATGCACAACCAAAGCCATCATCTATGCGGAACATGCCAAGATTGTCCTCTCCATCAAGGACAAGAAAGAGAGATTTTCGTTCAAGAACCGCATCTTAAAAACTCATGTACTCCCGAAGCAATTCCATCAACAAGAAGAGCAACAATAACCAGTGATGCCCAAGAAGAAGAACAATAGAAGATGGAGGAAGAATAAGCCCCGACATGTACCTAAAGAAACTGCTCAACTAATCACTGCTCTCAACACAGAAAATGATCATATGCTTCCTCAGCCATTTCCAACAAAGAAAGGTGACCCAGGTATACCAATCATTGAATACACAATCAGAGACATCACTTTTTCCGACACCATCTGCGACACTGGATCAGGCGTCAACGTAATGTCCAAAAAGGTATATGATGATTTATTTAATGATTTACCTCTATACCCAACATATATTCAGTTGCAGATGGCAGACCAATCACTAAGATTCCCTGAAGGCGTGGTTAAGGACGTTATGGTAAGAATTCAAAATAAATATATACCCGCAGATTTTCTAGTTCTTGACATGCAGGGAGACGATGAATCACCTATTCTTTTGGGAAGACCGTTCCTCTACACAGCCAACGCTATTATCTACATCGGGTCTGGACAGATCCACTTCAACCTACCCACTGGAAAGGTACGCTGTCAATTTAGAACGCTTGTTAACCCTGAGCAGATCAGGAAGCAACGCAACAGGAGAAGACGCCAAGCCCGCCGTCTGAGGCTGGGAGGAATTCCCTGGCAAGATTGTGAAGTATGAAGACTGCTACAAGGAGCAAGAGGAAGCCGTACAAGCACCACGCTGGAGTGAGTGGGAAGCAGAAGCTGAAAGAATGGATCAGATTGCTAAGGCAGAGAAGGAAGAGATCCATGCACAATTAGAAGAATGGAAGAAGAGAGATAAAGAGTCAAGAGAAGCACACCTGAGGGAGTGTAATAAGGAAGAGCTGGAGCTAAAAAAGAGAGAAGCAGAAGAGATAGAAATGAGATGGAAGGAGAAAGAAGAAGCACCTACTACACCATCGCAAAATGGATAATTGACTGAGGTAACCTCATACGATGAACCTACTGAGTAAGTACTCTCCTCTATCTAAGTCTTCTCGGTAGACTTTAAATTCCGTACCCTAGCCATAAGGTTAGAATGGTAGTTATCTAATTAAGTTAGCATTTATTAATTTTACTTTAGCACATTTATTAGTACAATCACTTTTGAACATTAAATATAAAACAACAAAAGCATTTACTGCTTTATGTACTGCATCATAAATACTAAAGCCCCATGTGAATAAACTTATGGTAAACCTGTAGGAATATTTACTGTGGTGGCATAAAAATAAAAATGAAGAGCATTCATATTTATAAAATCAGAAAAATTAAAAAGATAGAGAAACATGAAATCTTGCCTAGATCTGTCAAAATCAACTCATAAAGAATAATCAATTGCTTATTGGCTGACCGCTAACCCCTTGTTAAATGCGAGTCACGAGTTTTGGTTTTCTTGTTGGAGTATAATTGTGCAGGAACAATATTATGACTAAGCAAAGAGTCTATTAGTGGCACCCACCAGGACTACTACTGGCTAGCTCACTCTGAAGATCATTCAACACCAAGTATTGCGAATATCTTGCTTGGGGGAGGAGCATCCCCTAGTTATCAGGTAATTACACTTAAGCGATTATTGAGTCTGTTTTATATAGTCATAAAATACCAAAAATATGTGAGCACATGAAGGTTCACCATAGTATCATAGAAAAATCTAAAAATACTAAAAATATATGAGCACATGAAGGTTCACCATAGTATCATAGCAAAATCTAAAAATATCAGAAATATATGGGCACATGAAGGTCCACAAATCATAGAGTCTTTTTTTAGTCCAATCAAAAATAATTAGAAAGATGTATAATCATTAAAACCAAATAAACACTTAGCTATATATTAGAATATGTTCGGAGTCAGTCTAGGCTAGAATCAATTAAAATTGATGAACACTAAAATGTTGTCTTGAAGATGATGAATAGTTGCTCTATTGTCATTCCTTGCAAGTACCTAGTTGTCAACCTTAAATTCTCCTGAGTTTTGGATATTGCTGTTTCAATTTAAGGATTTACTCTAAACCTGAAACTTCTAGAGGCATAGGTTTGAGCTAAGTCTAGGTGATTAATTTATATGATTCATGAAGGTTGAGCTACTATTTATCTTATTCCTAGCATTACTAAGTTCTGGAGATTTATTTTGAAAACTTAAAATCTACATGATGAGCTCTTGTATGACAAAGTGTGAATTCCTACCAAAGCCAGAAATGATATATTTAGAGATAGGAAACCTTTGCACGTTTATATTGCTTGCTTTGCATTGAGTTCAGTCAACCTTTATTGTATACCTTATGAGAGTCTTTTCATGCTTTTAAAACCAAGATCACTTACACACACCAGCCACATATACATTATTCCTTACCTGGGAGTAATCGCAACCGTTTCCACTTTCATCCATGTTCATCATAAAAATGTTTTCTCCTACACTGGGAGTAAACACCAAAAATATATATACCCCATAGGACAACCCTGTTATACATGCTCTAAGTTTTTACCATTGTTATTTCTCCAAATCATTTATTGGATACATGTGGTTATGTAAAAGTATGAAAAGAAAAGGGAGTAAAAGATGGACAAGTGTCCCAGCAATTAAAACAATGGGTACTAGATGGCCGCCTCCCTCTCTAAAAAAAAGTGAGAGAGAAGAAAGAAGAAGAGAGAAAAGGAAAAGAAAGAATAAAGATAGCCCATGTTTTCTTGCGAGTCCTAAGAGAGAGATTTATTTTCAAAAGAGCATAAGTAGAATTAGAATTAGACACTAAATACCACATATACACCTATCCACCATATTTCATACACATGCACATCTTGCTTTGATTGTATGTCTCGATTCTCTGTGGACCCATTGTTTGACTTTATAACATATGAATTGCAAGTATGTTCATCCTTGTTATTGCCACTCCAATAAGCTCCACTATATATTCCTAGCTATAGGAAGGCATGACATAATTAATGCCTTAAGTGAGATCCATAAATACTACATATATTAAGGGACTTGATGGTGTCATACAATTAAGCTCTGAGTTTTATTTCAGAAACTTATACAAACTCCGGAATATTGGTACTGTGAAGAATTTGAAACATAGTGCTTTGACTTGATTGTTCTATCTTTCAATTGCTCAAAACTTATGCGAGAACTATATAGCTCCATAGTTAAATGTAAAATGGGTAAGTTTGAAGGATAGAGCAGTTATTGTCTAATCCGGAGGGGAATCTCTGTTTGAAAGCATGTGTACTCGGAAAGGATGAAAGCATTGTAGCAACTCCTGATCCAAATACATTAGTAATTAGGCTTAGTTTGTTTACCAAGGGACTGGCAAAAGGTAAGTTTGGGGGAGTTGTTGACGGTGGATAACGTCAACTTTTATTAAAACTTTAGACACAAAAGTATACACGATTACACACTAGTCTAGGGTTTTAACTAACAATTTCCACGAGTTTTACATATTCTTTATTTTTTAGGGATTATTCCAGAAAAGCGTAAAAAAGGGATTAAAGTGCATAGAAGACACAAAACTTAACTGCGAAGGCAACATCGTCATCAGGACCCTAGAAGCATCTATAGAACACCCGAAGCAACCGGGGCCCCACCACTTGCCAAGTGGGGCCGGGCGGCGCCCCTGTAACAACCCTAAAAATCCACACAACCTAAAAATCCCAACCAATTAAAATTTTTCATTTATTTATTGTGAAAACCCATTTTTCTTGTGCAAGCATATAGGTTTCAATATGAATTTGGTAATAAAGGAGTATAGCTTGCATTTTAATTCCATTTACATAGAATAATAACTTATGCATCACATTTGGGATTTATTGCAATTTATGTTTGTATTTACTCAATATTTAAAATGGGTAATATATGTATTTATACACTAAAATGAAAATAGAAAAAGAAAAAGAAGAAGAGAGAAAGAGGAAGAGCAGATTCGGCCCAGCCAGCCGGCCCATCTCGCAGCCAAACCACCCCGCGCGCGCAGCGCCTTTCGCAGCCGCTGCCAACCGGGACCCGCTTGTCAGTCACTCTTTCTTTTCCCCTGTTTCTCTTCTCCGTGAAGACGGTGGCCGACAGGGTCATGCAAATGGCGTGACCGACAGCGCCACGCATGGCAGAGCCCTGACCCCGCTGTCCCTCGCCTGTCCCCTCCTTTCTTGGCCGCCAAGCGAGCCCGCGAGCACCCTGAAACCCTAGCTCAAGCGCTCGGATGAGCTCCACGTACACCCACCGATACCCATCACCGTCCGCCGCTGTTCCGAGAACCGGCCGCCTATAAATTGGAGCACCCGAGGAGCCCTAGCCCATTCCCACTCGCAGCCGCCACGCTGCGGCTCCACAAGCCACCTACCACACCGAGAGAGAGTCGAGGAGGAAGACGGAGCAGAGAGAGAGGAGCACCGCCGAAGCGCTGCCGCCGCGGAGCACGCCGGAGCTGGGCACGGAGGAAAAGCCCGAGCTGCGGACGAGGAGCGGCACGGCACTGCGATCGCTCTGCACGGCTCCGACTCGCCACTGCACCGCCATCCTAGCTTCACCGACACCACGGTGAGCCACCGCATGCCATGTCCGAACCTCGCCCTACTTTTGCCATGGCGTTCCGCCCACGGGACGCGCAGGCACGAGCCTTTACCGGCTCAGGAAGATCACCTGCACCATGCACTCATGCGACCGGCCGAAACACCCGGACTACAAGCTTGCTAGACCGAGAACGCAGCACGACGCGTTCTCGGCGGAGCGCGCACACCACCGACGCGTTCCGACGCCGAATCACCCGTTCCGAGCAATCCGACTAGCACCCGTATCGGAGGTTTGGGAGCCGAGGATGCCGCTCTCCCGAGGAGGCTCGGGCGAATCGGAGATTTGGGCGCCGAGGATGCCGCTCTCCCGAGCTCTCCCGAGGAGGCTCGGGCGAATCGGAGATTTGGGCGCCGGGGATGCCGCTCCCCCGAGCTCTCCCGAGGAGGCTCGGGCGAATCGGAGATTTGGGCGCCGAGGATGCCGCTCTCCCAAGCTCTCCCGATGGTTGGCTGTCATTAGTGGAATGATGTCGTGGGCCTCTGTAGACGCGGCCTTCGTGGGCTTCCACTGGCCTTACTTGGGCCAGGCCATGTTGGGAATGAGCGTTTTTGCATCGAAGTTGGGTACCCCTAACTTTGGTACCCGACACACCCGTATAGGTTAGAGCGTCGTGGAGCACCGCCACGACCCCTTGAGCTAGCTACGCGGATCTAAGCGCTAGAGGACGCCTCGTCCGCCCTGCTCGAGTGCGCCGCGACCTCGCCGGAGCTCCGCTGCGTGCCGAAGTCAGGAGGAGACCCTGCTGTGACACCAAGTTGCCACTAACGACCCGAGGGCCTTACTGACTATGTCAATAGAAGGGAACCACACCCGTTCGTGCCAAAACCGAACCCCGGCCACCACACCGCAGCCCGCCTCGCCGGAGAAGCGCCTGTGCCGTGGCCGAGCACCAAAAGGGACCCTGTTAGCCAAATTGGGTCCCTTAGAAACGAATATTGGGGTCCGGAGGGGAGAAATTGCCTCGCTGTGGGCTGCAACGTAGCCTACCGAAGCTTTAGCCCTGCGGCAGCTCGCCGCCGAGCTCCGCCGAACTACGCCGACGCCGGCGACTCTCTGGGAACCAGCATCGAACACCTGGTGGGCGACCATCGGGTCTGTGTTCTGTTGAGGCGCCATGTGGACCAATCCCGAGCTGCCACGTGTCATCCCCTGATTAACCGACCAATTTTTCCATTTTCTGAAAATAGGATAATCTTCGGAAATTCATAACTTATTCATTCGATGTCCAAAAATTGCGCACCATATATCAAAATCCTCAGAAAAATGAGATCTACAATCTAAGACTATGTTTGTGTGCATTTGGCTCTTTATTTTATTGAATTTTTCTGAAATACTCTATAGGAGTCGCTGACGCGACTATTTCGTGTTCGATTTCAGAGCCGGAGGAGGATCTGACTAAGGAAGACGACCACGAGTACTTTCAGGAGCTAGGAGACGACTACGAAGGTGCCACGTCCCACCAAATCCTTAGATCCTATTTACGCATTGCAAATGACATTGTTGCTATTGCTTTATGATTATGTATGGATTGGTTGCATGGTAGTATATTTGAATTCCCTGCCTTGGTAAGACTATACCCTGCTATCCGCTGCTAGGTTAGCTGCTGCTTAATTTACTGTCACTCTTCCACTACTCACTACTTGTTATATGCTATGTGGTGGAATTGGGACGGTGTATATCTGATTATAACCACTGGGAGAGAGTGCTGCGTGCGTCTTGGGTGCGTGGTAAGGGTTGATGTCGACCAACCGGGATGTGAGACAAGCCCATGGGGCAAGTCGTGCCGGGGGTGCAACCTGGGCATCCCCAAGCGAGATACCTGTGGCGGGTAAAGTTGTTGAGGAGGTTCCGGGTGGGATAGCCTTGGTGGTTTGAAGCCCGTGGACGGAGGTGCTGTGAAGGCACTGGGGAGAGTATCCCCTAAGTGAAGATGCCTGCTTGGTCGAAAGCTAAGACCTGACTAGTGACCGGAAACATCTGGACTCCTTTTCTATTCACTCGTCTCTGGTGGGCGGGGAACGACTGGACTACTTGGTAGGGCGGTACCACTACTGCTAGGTTGAAAGGTGATAAGGGTGGGCGGTGACGGATGGAGAGATTCCCGTACCGTCCTAGATGCGCAGTACCACTGGTTGGGCCCGGTGCTGCGTCTCCCAGTCTCAACATGACGGTGTTGGATCCGGAATATCCCAGGGCTGAGTGGTAGGGTGGTACCGACCTAGGCAAGCAAGCACCCGGAATTCTGCCTAGGTGATAGCGCATCACCTATGATGGTTAATCTTGTGAGTAGCGAAACTTCTGCAGAGTGTATGGTTGATCGATCGATACATAAGCCAACTCGATGGCTATGGACCTTTCCTAATGTTTCTGCAACCACTATTAGATGAGAGCATATTCTTTTCTCCCCCTGGATGATATTTTTCCGGCAGTGTACCCGCTGTGGTAGTGTGCCGCTGAGATAGGCCCGAGAGGGAGTTGGGCCTGTCGAATGAGAGTGAGGTGTGGGTATGTGAGATGTGGTGATGGGAAAAGGGACGATGGTGTTAACTGGAGATAAAACTTGACTAATTAAACATTGTTTACAGCTGCATAGGAAACCTCAGCCTATAGGTCTGCTTGTATAGCCTTGCATCCACTTTCCACAAAGCAAATGCTGCATAGGTGAGCTCTGTGGCCAGTACATATCGTACTGATTAATTTGCTGTCAGGTGACGAGAATGAGTACGACTTCGAGGGAGATGATGACGAGGAATAGGGTCACGTGCTACACTCAAGTTGGCCGTGAAGGATGAATCGCTTCCGCATCTTCTAAAGCTTCTCTGAATGTTGATTCCGCCAATGTGGCGATGAAATAAATGTTTATGTAAGACTTAATTACCGTTGTATGGATCCTGGCATCAACTGAGATATGGGTAATTTCATGGATTGTCCCAAGCAATCTGTTGAATTACAATTCGAGTCTGTGGATTTCCCTTCGCGGAAATCGAGGTCGTTTCAGCCCCCCTAGGGTTTTTCCCTCCATCTTCTGGAGTCTTCTTCCACCGCCTTTGAAGAGTCATCTCGGCCCTTGGTTAAGTCGGTTTGATCCTACGGCGCACGTTCATCCCACCGGGCTATAAATAAAGGGGCAGACCCCCTCCCTGGAGGAACACAATCAATCATTCATCCAAGGCATCAAGTCTTCGGTCAAGCTACCAAGAGCCTCATAGTTCATCAAAAGCCTTCTAGTTCATAGTTCTAGCCTAGTTAGATTAGAAGTGGAGGAGTTCTAGTTCTTCAGCAGGATCTGGAGCCTCGGCGACTGTCTGGAGCGCAGAATTCGGTATAGTTCTAGTTCTTTCTCTATTATTGTATTCTTCATTATGATTAGGGAAACATTGTTCTTAATAGTTCATAAGTTCTTAATTACAATAGTCATTGTCTACTTTCATTATATGTCTAGCATAGTTGGTTTGATCTTATTGAATTCATGTAATTTCTCGTATAGCGTTTATCCATACGATCGATGAGTAGATGATGAACAATATGTAGACGTAGTGTTTAGATATTCTGTTTATCTGCGAGTGCACCCTGATATGCCGGGTCGTGTGGTAGTTCGCGTAGGTGACAGCTACGTTGATTCCTCTGTAGTCCACCCCCCGTATGTAGGCAAGCAGGCACGATCGCGAAGTTGGGTGATGATTCTGTTTCACATCCTTACTAAATGATGCCCTTTGCATGTGATCATGATATAGGACTAATCTAACAATGATTGCTAGAAGTAATTGCAGTAATTAGAGTTATTCATTGACGTAGTTATAGAATTACCTTAGATATTAAATCCTTAGTTTATCCATTGGCTAGCTATTACTATGACTAGAAAGTGCTCTGATGTTTATCCATTATTAATTATGCTTGATCATATTTATCACGTGTACTTATCTTTATTATCTTGTGACCTCTACCTGTTATGAGTAGAGTAAATGGCATCGGTAATACCGCTTATTCATTGTATATAGTTGTTATCAATATAATAGATTAAAGTTTATCCAGTCCTTCCCAGTGGTATAAATATAAATCGACAACCTGATAGAACTCTAGGTAAAATGCTATAATGGTATAATTATCTGTCCGCTTCCAGAATTGTTCTTAGTTTATATTTATATATTTTTGCCTAGTCACATTGAATAATATATGAAGCCTTTATTTATTCTTAGCATTTATAATTAGGAATGATACCCTAGTTCATGCCTAAGAATATTGGTGATATATAAGTGGCTAGTTGCTAATGACCAGTTAATTAATTACCATACATCTCTAATCTCGTCCCTAGTATTAAAAGTTATGTAGTTATATTTGGCGACGTTAGTAGATGTCAACACGCGTCCCCGAAGAAGCAGAAAGAGCCGCAGCCTGGGGAATTCCGCCTTGATCAGGAATGGCAGCGGTCATCGATGACGGAGAGTTTGATTGAAAACCTGGTGGCGAAGGGAGTACTTCCGAATCGAGCTACCGCTGGATGGCGGCCTTCATCCGGTGAGCTGTATTCCATGCCTAACACCAATGAAATGGTAGTCTTTGCCGATTATTTTCTCCGCGGATTTGGCGTTCCTTGCCACCCGTTTCTTCGCAAACTGCTGGATTATTATAAGATTTCCTTGTGCCGTCTTCACCCAAATTCTATCTTCCATGTTTCCATTTTCATTCATCTTTGCGAGGCCCACCTTGGTATTCTTCCCCACTTCAACCTATTCCGCCACCTGTTTATTCTTGTGAAGTTCATCGGCGGAGGTTCCCGGATAGCCGACGGAGTGTATCTAAAATTCCGGGATGGGATGTCTGCCCAATATCTTTCTATTCCCCTCAATAGAAGCCTCTGTGATTGGAACAAGGGATGGTTCTACCTCCCAAACCAGGAATCACCCGTTCGGCGCACTGTCGACCAAATTCCGGAGAGGATACCGTCCTGGTCGGACACACCCATGCCAGACGAGATGAATCAAGTGCACAAATTGTTGGAGATCTTGAAGAGCATGATGATTAATGGAGTTGGAGTTGCTGCCAATTTCGTACAATGCCGCGTACAACCCTGCAAGGAGAGGATACATCCCACTTATGAATGGCGAGGTGCTTCTGATCCGACCAGGGAAGTAGAGGGGCACATGTCTGCTTCTGAAGCGACAGCAAGATTGAAAGAACTTTTTCAAAAGGGAACACCTATCGACAACCACGGTCAACAAAAACCCTTGCATATTGGAAATCCACCGCCGGAGGTATATGATTTGTAAACTTCTTCCATTGTTTTACTGCCTGGTGTTGATCCTCTGTATCTTATTTGATTGATCAAAGATAAATAGTTAGGATCAAAAGTTCTACTTCTCGGAGGTACCAACCGCTGAGTGGCCGCAGGGTCTTGACCCACGCCACAGCTATCATCCTGGAGATGAAGACGAAACCTTTAAAGAGCCTGTAAACGACGAAGTAGGCGAGGATGATGAAGAAGACCAGGAAACCCTGGCTCAGCGAGCAGCTCGCAGGAAACAGCCGGTGAACGAGAAAGCCGGCTCATCGAAAGGAGGCGGTCGAAAGTCCAAGAAGCCTGTGAGAATCTCTGAAGATCAACATCGTCGTCAGGCGGTGGTTAGTTCTTCGGGTGATAAAGGGGAGCCGCTCCCAAAACGTCAGAAGGGCGATGCCTCCCCGACCAGGGTGCCTGACCCGGACGAAGGAAGCACTGGTCGGAAGAAAAAGTTCTCGCGCAAGCGCCGCCGTTCGGAGATGTAAGTAGAATATATTCTTCTTTCTTGTCGTGTATCCTTGTCCTTTCTTAGTGATGGAAAACTCTATGGTCTTGCCTCTAGGGCTCCTTCGACTGACGATATTGAAGGGACTGCAAGTGGTGAGGCAGACGAAACAAAAACGACGAAAAGTGGAGCTGTCAGTGGTGTTTCTGCCTCGTGGCCGTTCGACAATGAGTCTCCGAAGGAACCGAAGAATCCAGAGGATCAGTCGGGACGGAGATGCCACGGCTGATCGTCAATCACCACCATTCGAGCAGCCGCCGCAGCCTACCATGACACCGCCAACTTCCCCGCCGGGCCGAGAACCAGAGCACACATCAGAGAGCATCATGGAAGATCACCGGGCCGAGACTGAGCCATATGACTCAGCTCCACCAGCTGATGCCGAGCAAGGCCTCCCCGGGTCAAGTGTAGACCGCCAAGGCCATTGTTGATAGTTACTAACGCTATCAAAAGAGTGTAGTCAAATCTATCCTTTAGCAGTGGTAACGATACTTCTCAACGCAATCACGGGGGTTGTCAATCCCTATGCTCAAAGTATGTGGTTGTTGACACTTCTAACATTGCTACCAGGAATAAAGTTATTTCTAGCAACTGCTCCAAAAATGCTATGGGTAGCTCTATAGGATAGGTGATGGGATTCTGCAAGCGCACAGAATTATCGTGTAGCACTTTACCTGGGAGTATCAGGTGTCGAATTTATATTTTCCCAAAGGAAGGCTGGGTTTGTGATTCCTAGGATCTGATAGGTAAAGATCTAGATATGGATAAATGGGGTAACAACCTTAGTAAGGATAAATCAATGAAGTATAACTAAGGTGGAAACACACTAGGATAAATTGAGGTAGCTCTGTAGTTTATGGGTGAACTCTATCTCAGTAAAAGATCAAGTGATTGTTATACCAAAGAGACTGCTATACCAGGAACGTGCAAAGTCCTAAACTAGCCGGGATCTGACTGAATAGGCCCCGTACACCTACAAGTTCTACGCTGATAAAACTAGGCCGAACGTGGTGGAATCCAGAGGATTCTAGGGCTGTCACCACCTAGAACCTACCACTACTATCCGTGGGCCTAGCCGCACTCAAGGGTAAGCTATAGCCTAAGCACCGCGCTTAATCTATAAAACTTACTACTCTAACTCGAGCTCAAGAATTAGAGCACTCTAACCAAGCAATGAGCAAGTATACAGGTACTTAAAGTATAACAATAAATAAATAAAGAAGGGGATTTTTATTATCGATAAGAGTGAAGAACACCGCAGAGGAGGTTGCCGACAAGCCCGGCTCCTCCACAGACTCTCTCCTTCTCCCGACTTCTCTCTCTACTCTACTCTTCTCTACCTAGCACTATTCCTAAGAGCAGAACTTTGCTAGAGAGAGAGGAGCTACTACTAACTATGAGCTGAATCTCTAGTGGTTGCTATGTGTTTCTGTGTGTTTCCGCTTACAAGTGTGGAATCAAGACCTATTTATAGTGTAGGAGTGCTCCAGAGGTACTTGTAGGAGTCCTGAAGGTCGGTGGCGCGAAGGAGCAGGGCGGGCGCCCTCCTAGGGGGCGGGCGCCCCCCTTGGATGCACCGCCTTGCATCCTACGGCCCTCCTTCATCCTCAAGGGCGGTTGCAAGGTCGGTTGGAGCTCAGGATTGGCGGTTTGCAACCCCGGGAGGATGACATGTGGGTCCGTCGATCCATGGCACATAACTTGATCACCGTTGGATGAAAACTGACTTCATTTGATGGCTTGGATGACTCCTGGACACCTTCCCTTGGATTGTGGACGTGGCACTCAATTTGGACAGGGGGGCGCCCTGTTGATAGGGCCACCGGATCCTCGTGACTTGTTTCTGAGCCGTTGATGTTATTTCAACGTGCCATAGGCCATTTGGGAGGATGGCACACGGATCCGTGAGGTGGCATGCCCATTTGACATCTTTCATAGGGCGGGCGCCCTATGTAGGGCGGGCGCCCCCTCTGGCAGTTGAGGTGCTGAGGTGTCCTGGTTTGCTTTTGTTTTTCCCTATTTTCACCATTTTTCCTGCATACACAATATTTCTTCAAGAACATGTGGAACTCGGTGAGTTTCAAGGTGAGTTGTTTGCATTTGATGTGGTTTTACCTCGATAATGAGTGAAATATTGACGGTAAAATATGGTGTTAGCAACCATCAACAAACTCCTCCAAGCTAACCTTTTGCTTGTCCTCAAGTAAAGATGTAATTTTAACATGGCAATTTTGGATAAGGAACTTATTCAAAGTAATAATTCACAAAGATATACGAACCAACACTATTCTAGTATTGGGCATGATTCAGAAATTTATCTTATGTCTTAACTACATGGGGCTTTTAGCTTGTTCACCTTGGGTTATGGAAAAACAAGATAGCATAGATAAGTAGATACTTTTATCCCTTACTTTGGTAGAGTGAGACCAGTCACTAGAGAGTTTTTATCTTTTTGAAAGGAAAATCTTGCTTTGGTTCCTTTAATGGTACTCTCAACCACTCCTTAATGTGATGGACCTCACAAGAGCTGAAGAGAGCTTTTCATGTCTATTCTAAAGCTTATGTGGCGTTTATAGGATTGGAGTAAAAGCATACTTGAACTGAATATATTGCAAGACTAGACTCTTAGATCATAGGGAGCGACAAGTCATATAAAATGATCAAGAAGTGCATGTGTAAATTATTTAGTGGGCTCCTTGAGACTTATTTCTTTGCCTTAAACAGGGGAGAGCATGGTTACTGAATAGATTTTTTTTAAGAAGAAGAAGATATATGGGCACCTGCCCATGGGACATTTGTCATCTTTTGTTTTCCTTGAGCACTTGCTCTTTCTTTCTCTCTTTTTTTTAGTAACCTATACTCTCCATCTATCAAAAGGACAAAGGTTGATTGTGGTTGGTTGTCTCAATTAGTGTATGGAGCATAAATGTATACTTCCAGTGTAGAAGTAATACATAGGTGGAATGTGTACGTGACCTTGATCAAAGAATATGACTAGTTTCTCTACCTAGATCAAATAAGGTCTAAGCAGGCTCAAAACAGACAAGAACTTTTTCTTTTGGTGGTTTCAGTAGTTTGTAGATGTATGGCTTGATGGTAGGAATTTAACTCCATAAAGGAACCATGAGTAAGAGTTTGAATTTCATAAATCGAAATCTCTAGTTGGTTCTCACTCATTCTTTAAGGCAGGTAAAAGTTCTACTTATACCAATTTCAATCTTGCAAGAGCATAACTTAAGTTATTAGCATGTGCAACCCACAATAGTGTTTGACTTAACACAAATTTCAGATATCACACTCAAAACTTTTATAGTAAGGGTTGTATAATAAGATTTTGCAAATCATCATTGAGCAATTGTTCATCATTTCTAACAAAAATATACCATATTCTTTGTCTCTTCTTATCATTATTTTTATTTACTTATTTATTTTTATGCAAGAATTTAAAATTGCCTTTCATATTATAACTCACAGCAAATAAAAAAATGCTGGGATAGAAATCATACCTTGACGAGGATGACGGCTCCCCCAAGTTAGCTTCTTTTCCAGGGCCGGATTTTCTTCTTGGTCGGGTTATTTCCTTTTTTGCTTCTTATTACGATCACTAGGCCTTGCCTTTTCTTTTTTATTATTATTATTTATTGCTATATGATAAACCAAATTTATATTTTTATTATTATTATTATTATTATTATTATTATTATTATTATATATTTATTATTATTTTTTCATATATAAATAATCTCTCTTTTATTATTAAATGATCTTTATTAAACGCAAGACATAAATTCAAACATGCTTCTAACAATTAATTGATTTAATGCATGAAGAAAGGAAATATGTGTTGACGGTGGATAACGTCAACTTTTATTAGAACTTTAGACATAAAAGGATACATGAATACACACTAGTTTAGAGTTTTAAATGACAGTTTCTACGAGTTTTGCATGTTCTGTATTTTTCAGGGACTATTCCAGAAAACCATAAAAGAAGGATTAAAGTGCATAAAAGACACGAAAATTAACCGCGAAGGAAATATCTTCATCGGAACACTAGAAGCATCTGGAACACACCAGAGCAACCGGGGCCCAAACCCTGCCAGGGTGGGGCCAGCCGGCCCTAGGGTGGGGCCGGGCGGCGCCCCCTAGGGTTTCGTCGCCGCCTTCCGGAGTGTTCTTCCACTGCCTTTGAGGAGTCATCTGGGCCCTTGGTTAAGTCGGTTTGATTCTACGGCGCACGTGCATCCCACCGGGGTATAAATAAAGGGACAGCCCCCCTAGAGGCATCCATCATTCCAATCATTCATCCAAGGCATCAAGCCTTCAAACCATCAAGAGCCTCATAGTTCATCAAGAGCCTTCTAGTTTATAGTTCTAGTCTAGTTAGATTAGAAGTAGAGGAGTTCTAGTTCTTCGCCGGATCTGGAGCCCCGGTGTCTGTCTAGGAGCGCGGAGTTCGGTATAGTTCTAGTTCTTTCTCTATTATTGTATTCTTCATTATGATTAGGGAACCATTGTTCTTAATAGTTCATATGTTCTTGATTACATTAGTCTTTGTCTATTTTGATTATATGTCTAGTATAGTTGGTTTGATCTTATTGAATTTATGTAATTGCTCGTATAGCGTTTATCCATATGATCGATGGGTAGATGATGAACGATATGTAGACGTGGTGTCTAGGTATTCTGTTTATCTGCGAATGCATCCTGATGTGTTGGGTCGTGTGGTAGATCGCGTAGGTGGCAGCTGCGTTGAGTCCTTTGTAGGCCACCCCCTTATGTAGGCAAGCAGGCACGGTCGTGAAGTTGGGTGAAGACTCTGTTTCACGTCCTTCCTAGATGATGCCCTTTACATGTGATTATGATATAGGACTAATCTAACAATGATGGCTAGATATAATTACACTGATTAGAGTTGATCATTGACGTAGTTATAGAATTACCTTAGATATTAATTCTTTAGTTTATCCATTGGCTAGCTATTACTATGACTAGAAAGTGCTCTGATGTTTATCCTTTATTATGATGCTTGATCATATTTATCACTTTATTTATCTTATTTACCTGTTATGAGTAGAGTATATGACATCGTTATCACTGCTTATCCATTGTATATATTCACTATCAATATAATAGATTAAAGTTTATGCTAATTCTTCCCAGTGGTATAATATAAATCGACAACCTGGTAGAACTCTTAGGTAAAATGGTACAATTGTATAATTACCTATTCGCTTGCAGAATTGATTTTAGTTTATATATTTATATATTTCTGCCTAGCCACATAGGATGATATATGAAATCTTTATTTATTCTTTAGCATATATAACCAGGGATGACAACCTAGTTCATGCATAAAAATGTTGGTAATAGATAAGTCGCTAGTTGCTAATGACAAGTTAATTAATTATTATACATCTTCTAATCTCGTCTATCGTATTAAAAGTTATATAGTTATATTTGACGACGTTAGTTGATGTCAACAAGCATTTTTGGCGTCGTTGCCTGGGAAGGCACATTAAACTTAGGAAATATTGATAGCATATATACATAATGGATAAGATTGTGTTACCGATTGATCTCTAACTCAAACAGACACACCCTTATTTTTTATCATTTGCTTATCTTATGCAGGGTAATGAATGAATGGTTTTTCTCTTCCAAACAATTTCACTGACGATTCAGACAAACTTCTTAGAAGGAAGAAGGTTGTAGAGGCAAGGGACAATTTCGAGTCACTGTCAATAATACCCATTGCCACTCAAGCTCGTCCATCAGAGGAGCCAACTCTAACATTGAAAGAAGAACATTTAGGAGAAGATTTGTTTGAAGACATGGTTGATAAAACACTGCACGAGTTCTCTACCCCAACAACAGAAAATATCCGGACTGGACCAGTAGTCAACACTAGGGAGAATGGATTCGAACTCAAGTCTGCTCTTATCACCATGGTTCAAGCCAGTCAATTTTGTAGAAAAGCTCATGAAGATGCAAGTGCACACTTACGACACTTTCTAAAGATCTGCAGCACCTTCGCGATCAGAGAAGTACCAAGAGATGGTATTTTACTCCGTGTTTTCCTATTTTCACTTTTGGAGAAAGCTAAACAGTGGTTCTCCGCCAACGAAGATAAGAACACTACATGGAACCAATGCTCAACTGCTTTCCTGGTAAAGTTTTTTCCTACAGGCAAGAATGCTCTGCGTGGAAAAATTTTAACCTTTCAGTAGCAATATGATAAATCATTAACTGGAGCATAAAAAAGATTTTAAAATTATATTAAAAACTATTCTAATCATGAAATAGAGGATTGAGACCTTCTACCACGGCCTTCTCTTCGCAGCTTTTGTCTCCGGTCGATAACGATCGATGATCGACGACATCGGGATGCGCGAATTGATTGATGCACCAACAACCTCTCCCTCCCGAGCCCCGGCCCATTGCATGCGCTTGGCTTGGGCTTAGCTTCCCACGGTTTCTGATCCATTGATTGATGCAGACCTGACCTGAGTGCGGGCGGGCGGGTACAGTGCCAAGCCTCGGAATGTAGCCGGGATAGCCAGCTTGGGTTCTGCCATTGCGGCCACCCATGACGCCACTTGCACTTCCACTAGAAAAGGAAGCGCGCTTCGCGGCGCCCTACCCGCGTCAATTTGAATCAAATTGTTAAGTGCATATAGAATTTCTCATAGAGATATATACACTGATAATAAGAGGAAATGTTCCGATAACACAAATTGTTGTCCTTATAGTATAGGATATATGATTATGTCTCGATTACACACAAAACAATTGCTGCCGGTAATTCATAATGGCCGCCGGTCCAAATTTCCATCTGAAGCATTAAACTGTTCATGATACGAGTATGAGAAGTAACACACAGTTTGCAGCATGCAACCATGTTCACACAAACGAATATATAGCTGACCTTTCAACAAAAAAAAAGAATATATAGCTGACTACAATCAGCCTAGCAGGTTCCTTCAACCGCTGATCACACATTGACATAAACAAACAGGTTGCCTTGGCAACTTATGCTTGGTGGCTTTTCATCAAGCACAACCAAAGCTGCAGAGTCCAATCTGATCGATGGAGGGAGCAACGCAGTGATGAAGCATGTCATCCAGTGGAATTGTGGAAGCCTGCAATACAAAAAACAATAAGTCAATCAGTACAGTGGAGAGAAATACCATGAGATATCAAAATTAATGACCAATGATATTAGTTGGTAGATAAGGTTCTCATGAGGAAAAACCCCGTGTTAAATCTACGTAACAGCTTAAGGTCAGAGTGGTCTGCATGTAACATAGAAAAAACGCTATAAAAAGGTGGTCGCATAAACATGAGGTTTTGTCTTATATGTAACATCAATAAAACATTTGTAAACAAGTCATATCACTACTGCCTATCAATAACAGAAATAACATCACAAGATAAATAGAAAATTCATGTCTAGGCTAGCTTTTGAGGTAGTAAATTATATGACATCATTTTTTCAACTCACAGACAAGGCCAAAAATCAGTAACTTTTGTCGGTCAAAATGCACACAATTGACATTCACTCATTCAGGAGTTGGACTAATATGAAGCTACCTTTTTCGTCATCTAGAATATTTTCTAAGAAATTATGTTCACAAAACATATCCAATTCGATTGCAGTTTGTAAACATCTTGTGATGTAAAATTGAAAGTAGACCTCCATCCTCCGACAGTAGTTGTTACATGTTATTATCAATTATTCAGAGACGGTTCCTTTGATCTCACAAAGCCTTACGTTCAATGAATGGCCACTGCTATATAATAAAATAAATATGTAAGTAAGCAAATAAGTTCAGCTAGGGAACTCATACTCATTTCTTCTACCACAGAGTATAAGAGAGCATATCAGAAAACTTAAAGTAAGTCATCTACTATCTGAAATACTTGATTACAAGACAGAACCACAACCTCCACCATAATCAAATGGAATGATTTTTCACTTCTATACATACTGTAGGCTACCAGAAAAAGAACACTTTCTTGTTACCAAAGGATCTGAAGCGACAGTGGTTGTGACCAATAGCTTCCATGTCCGCACTCCAAATTGGCATAACTCCATCACTACCAGAGGAAAAGCTTTGGCCTTGTCAGCAAGATCATAACTCTTTACCAGCTACTAAATGAATAGAACAAAATATGCAGAAGTGGAGCACACATATATTAACCATCCATGAAAAAAAAACAGAACAAACTAATATCTCATATGTGCAGGAGAACAGTCATCATTGTAAAATAAAACCAACTACATACCTAAAATCTTCAAAATAGAAACATCCATTATGGGCATAGTTTGGCAAACATAAATCAGGAGCACTGGACCACTGGACAAGATAGCTTCAACCACTGGACCTTAAGTAGCGACAGATGCTACACACCCAAAAGCACTGGGAGGCACACAACCAGAACTGCAGATGACACTCATTTATGGAAGCAAGCACCATGATGCCAACCAACTTAGGGGAGCAGCTATGGAAGAAGAAAGTTTATGCCCACCTCGAGAAAGCACAACACCGGTGCCCAGATCTAGAGTTGGGAACCATATCAAGCAGCGCCCGATGAAAGATCTGCAAGGACCCAAGGAGCAAAGGGCATGGCCATCTCCAGAAATTTGGGGCTCACGTTCGAAATGTAAATTGGGGCCCGTATTTTTTAAAAATTTGAATGGTGAACAAAACTGACATATATTTTCGCTCATGAAATGTATAGCTAATAACGTGAATATGCCTTCTTTCATATAATATGTCAAACATAAACTCTAAAATAGGAAATGTATTACTGACCTCAAAAACTACTTAAAAGCACCTTCCGGTACTATTTCTTGAAACAAAATCTCCAATCATATATTCATAATTAATCGTCTCCAATACATCATTTTCAAGTGCAATCGTCGCCATAATCATTTCTGTTTCTATAATACATGATGTTGAAAGCCTTACTGGTTTACAAATGCATTAGCTAATAAACAATCTAGCGCTATAGGGAAAATGAAATTAGGAAATAGGAAATAGAAATTTCCTTACCGCGTAGCCCTGAAGATGGAACAAAAACGCACAGGCAGGCATAGACAGGACGACAATAAGTATTCAGAAAGAGGAAGCCGAGCGTCCAGCTCCAGTTCACGGCCACGGTGGGCAGAAGTCGAGGATCCACAGATGGATCGCGATCGTTGTCGGCTCGTCACGTGGTGTTGAGTCGTGGACGGCGAACCTCGCCATCACGACTGACGTGCTTTACGGCGGCGGCGGCGAAGTCGAAGAGATGACAGATGACGATTCGGCTTCATCAACACAGAAAAGGCTAAGTGGCAAGAAAATTTGGGGGCCCTGTTCGAATGATCAGCTCGCACATGGCCATCGACGGACCTGGCGAAGGGGATGAATGGATGGTCATGTGGTGCCTGATTCGGGATCGGGGTAAAGAGAGATGGATGGATGGACCCGGGCACACAACATGCGTGATGCGTACCTGGCCAAAAAGCTGGAGATGGACGCGGCACAAAACTTCCTCGTGGGCAAGGCAGCCGTCATTCCACCATGCCGGATCTGATGGAGAAGGTGTCGGCCGGATCTGGGGGAAGGCGAGCAGCCTCTTCCCATCACAACTCACAAGCTGGGAGTCTGACTGCCTGCTTATGAGAGTGTCATGGGCGACGATCCTGAGTACCAAGAAGGCCAGCAACGTCGCGTGGCTCCCCCGCATCTGAGCGCGGCGGCGGTGGCGGGGAAGAGAGAAAGGGGGAGGGAGATGAATGGGACGGGAGTTAGGGTCGCGGGTCTGGAGTGGGGTCGCGGGTTTAGAGGGGGTTCTGTGCAAATTCACATACGGGGAGCTTTGTAAAAAATGACAAGGTTGCTCGATTTTTTCTTCTTCAAGTTAAAATAGTGTACAAACTAAGGGTCTATCCATAAAGGTTTTCAACGTGTATAATACGTTGTTTCGTTTGATGGACTGCGGGTTTATTTTATAAAACATGGTGGACTTTTTTGCAAACCAGTGGAGGCCACGTGTCCGCACTCCAGGCCTTGGCGCACCCGCGGAACGCTCTCGTGCGCCGAATTCTTGGCACAAAGGATTAAAAAACATAGAGATAGAAAAAATAAAGGAATAAGATAGAATTAGAGTTGCAAAATAGATGATTGAAATCCATGGGAAACTTTTCATGTATGTCGTTTGGATGGACAAAGGAAAATTATAGGAAACTTTCCAGAATTTACTGTACCTGTGGGCCACAAGCAACAGAAGGCAGTACACCATCCATCCATCCCCTTCCCTATCGTCTTCTCATTTCCACTCGACACGGCGTAGCAGGCTAGCAGCAACGCATCGATGGCAAGCGACATGAGGCTGCGAGCTCGAGTGGCAAGCCAGCAGCCTGGGTGCTGAGATGGTCGAGCTCCCGCACGGCCGGCGAGCGGTCGACGACGAGCTCGAGCTCCCACATGGCCGGCTAGCGGACGACGACGAGCTCGAGCTCCCACACGGCCGGCGAATCGAAGTTGGTTTTTTTTTTTTTTTGCAGTTTTCTTGGTCTTCCTCTACGTCGTGCTTACTGCGATGAGCTTGCTTGAGCAACCTGATTATCTTCAATCCAGCGCATAGGAATGGAAAAAAGAGGTTCGCGTGGATGTTGAAATTCCTCCATTTTTCCTCTGGAACAGATGCCGTAGGTAGATTTCCTCTGTTTTTTCTGAGTTCATTTCCTACGATCCAAAGGGATGAATAGCCCACAGGATAGGATTCCCAATCCTACATTTTTCCTGTGTTTCACCCTCAATCCAAAGGAGGCCTAAGTTTTAAGAACTCCAATGCCTGCCCTCGATGGATCCATCCATCGATCACTTCTTTTTCCAACTATTAACCAGGAATGGACTGATGCATCCAGTTTGCAGGCTAGCTTGCTTGCCACTTGCTGTCGAGCTAGTATATCTTGTTGATGGTGCCACATGCTTCCAGGGATCACAGCAAACTTGGCTGCTGGTGCGTCCTACCACAGTAATCAAGTACGGAGTACGTACTTAGAATCTACTACCTGGCATGGCCCGCTGCTCCCTGCTCTCGGATATAGTGATGGATTATTCATGCGTGTACCAACGGCAGAATTATACGAACTTCAATGGCAGTCACGCACGCACACCAGTTTTGCAACAAAGGTCTGAAACACAGTGTCAGTTGTTAAAAATAAAAACAAAGATCGAAGACGTGATCAACATATACTCTGTTCCATTGCATGGACCAGTGTACGGCACAACGTAACCATCGTCAAGGGGTTACGCGGGCAAAGCATCTCATTCATCCCATTCCCATCCGTGCCATACGCCGCTGACTTGCTCGCGTGGAGCAACAAGACGCGTGGTGCCGACCTCGTAATAAACTCCCCGTGGACTGTGTTTCCCCTCTATGAACAGGATCAATGCATTTGGAGAACAGGTCCAACAGGCAACAGGGATTACCAGTGCAAGGTTATCAAACAAGGAGGTTCTCCAGGAAGGTTTTATTTCGAACAACGGTTGAGTCGTGATAGGGGTTGACCAGATTATCGTGATGCTAATTTGCGGGTTTAATCTACCCTTTTTTTGTTTGACTCTCGTCGGGCGTGATTTCGATAAATAAAGAAAGATATGCAAGTCATTCAAGTTGACCACACAACGAGCTGAACCTATTGCAGGTCCAGCTCACAGGGCGTCCGTTCCTCGACCCTCTCGTAAGTACTGGAGTGCTGGGTTCCATAATTTGCGTCGTGCAAAGACTGAGAAACGAGTCATGCATTGATCAAATTAAACTAAAAAATAAATCAGATAAGACCCCTGGGAAAATGTAAGTTGCGGCTCTTGAAAAAGCAGAGCAAGGCGAAGACACTGTTGAGTTCTGAGAGGGGGGTCGAGTCCTTGGCTTTGGATTGGTGGTATGTGTGCGTACGACTATCCGCATAGCCTATTGACAGGTGGGCGTTTAGGTTTTGTACGAGAGTCATGTAATTTCACCGTTCCAACGTACTGACATATAACAATTTCGTGTAATGTAAAATATGAACCGAAGCTTGACACATTCTAATACAACATGACCCCATCCCCCAAAAAAGTATATACATTAAATTAAATAAAATAAAAGGCCAAGGGCGAATTAGAAAAGTTTTTTGTTGAAGACTTGAAGTGGATTAGGGTTTCTGCGTCGACTAGTTTGGACGCAGGTCCGCAGGAGAGTAGAGACCATAGGGGCGAGGCGAGGAGAAGAACAAGCTATGGGCGCGCCGAAGCAGAGGTGGACGGCGGAAGAGGAGGATGCGCTCCGCGCCGGCTTGCGCAAGCACGGCGCCGGCAAATGGCGGACCATCCAGAAGGACCCCAACTTCAGCCCGATCCTTGCCTCCCGCTCCAACATCGATCTCTATGAACAAGATCGTTGCATTTGGAGAAACAAGTTGTGACAGAACCGCCTTAATCATAGGACCCACGTGCACCGTCATCGTCCCTAATGACCCACGAACAGTCTGCACAAGTTTTCCCTTGACCTAGGTGGCCTGCCGGGTCCCGTACAAAACCCTGATTCCCCGAGGATCTTCATTGTAAACCTTACAGTACTACAACAGTTTACACAAATAATATAAATCAGAGTAAAGAGTGCGGAAGTATTACATAAACATATATTTACAAACCTAGGTTACATTATCCAAAACTAGGGTTTCGTAGTGGAGTAGCTGCATACAACTAAACACCCTGACCAAGGGTTATACCATATACCTTTTCATCCATGCACGATCCGTTGACCGGCACCGTCCCACGCAGAATTTTACACTTAATTTACCTGCAACGGGGGTTAACAAACCCTGAGTACATGGGGTACTCCGCAAGACTTACCCGACTAAGAAAATGAATGAAACTCAGGAATGCAGGCTGAGGGAAAGTCAAGGTAAGGCTTTAGCAAGAGTCAAAGATTTTGTAGAAAAGCAATACTAATTTTTAATCCTACTTTCAATATTTTAACTCAATATTATTTTACTCAATAATCATAGATCTCAGTTCCTCCACATGTATCCTTCAATTTTATTTTCTTATTCATTCTCAAAAACATCCTAGTTCCGAGCCACTTTTCGGTGTAGGTGTGAGGATCAAGTCTCCATAACCGAGGAGCAACGATGATTCAAATCAATTAAGTACCCAGTTGGGGATCCCGAACCACACTGTATATGTAGCACCTAAGCTTGTATATACCAACCCCGTCTACCACGGCTTTTCTACCCCTGAACCGGTCCTGTGCCATCCGAGAGTATAGTACGTCTCCAATCCGGGACTCTAACCCACGAGGGTACATGCTACTCTCGCCATCTCCCCACTCCCAATGCGTGGTTGTCGGTTCAACCAGTAGAGCCACCGGAGCCCGGGATTCCCGTAGTATGTGGCTAGTTGCAAAGTCTTGATCACAGTAGGCCGACAACGAACGGTCTCTAATTCCTTTTTTCGTCGGCGACAATGCATTGCGACTCTAACCCAAGTACAAGTGTCCCTTCGGTTTTCGAATCCCTTTTCCACCGATGACGATGCATTAGGACTCTAACCCAAGTACATGACCACCGAACAGAAAATTCCTTCCCGTCGGTGACGATGGACTGATCAGGTGCACAGCCACCGAACGAGAACATTACCAATTCCTTTTTTCATGAATTAATCAATACTGTATCACAATAGCTTAAAATAGCATTTTGTGCAAATCTAAATTATTCAAGCATGGCTAAGCATTTTCAAACATTTTACTTTAAATCAGGTTTCAAAGATTATATTCAAGTGGTCAAGGATGGTAATGCATCAATTGGGTTATCACTCAACTCCTATAACTTAATGCAGTAGATTAACTCAAGTTATAAACATTTTGTAAATCACAAGGAAGGAGCTGAATGCACTGTTGGCGTTTCTTAGCGTCGTTACTAGAAACAGAGTTAAGACTCTATCCCTGGTAATGGCACCAGAAATGCCTTGGGGGTATTTCTTATGTCTATTGGATAATTTCGCAAGCGCACAGAATATACCGCTGTAGCACTTCACCCGGGAGTATTTCAAGATATCGTTATTTATTTTATCCCAAGGAAAAGCGGTGTTAGGAATGATTAATAAAAGAGAGAGATCCTTAGGTCTATAGCAACTTAGTATCAACTAGTGATAAGGGGGTAAATAGATATATAGAGGAAAGGGTAATGACACAGAGACACGACAAGGTTTAAGATAACTAAGAATAACTAGTAAAGTATAGCTAGGTGGGAGGACAACGAATAAGTATAGGACTCCTATGACTCTTACTTTACTCTTGTGAACTATCT
Source organism: Eremochloa ophiuroides (assembly GCA_038502445.1). NCBI lineage: Eukaryota > Viridiplantae > Streptophyta > Magnoliopsida > Poales > Poaceae > Eremochloa > Eremochloa ophiuroides. Next base: position 63,934,234 of record JAHLJS010000006.1, read on the forward strand.
TATCAAATGGACAAGATACACTCAGACGGCTACCTTACTTCCGGTGTGTAGGGGGATAGTACGAGATAATAGAGGATATAACCTCTACCCGAAGCGCCTATGCTCTTATGGGAGTCTACCTTTTAAGAACTTGCCTAAAACACGTGGAGGGATACTAAGACTAGACAGGGCTGTCACCACCTGCTAGCACCCACTAATAATCCGTGCGACAAGCGGCATTCAAAAGTAAGATCTAGTCTAAGCACCACGCTTACACTAATTCTCACTACTCTAGCTGGGTACCAAACAACTAGAGCACCCTATGAAAGGCAATGAACTACACACGTGAGCTGGTTATAGGATCACAATGTAGTGTAAGTCAACTATAAGATAAAACAAGACACAACAATACTATAATGAATAGTAATGCACCAAGTAAAGACTTAGTAAACTAAAGCAAAGATAATATATTGATAAAGGCAAAGTCTTACAGAAGGAAAGGTACAAGATCTATACCAGACTCTCCAGCAGACGACTCCGGAGACCTCGAGTGTAGCTCGACTTGACTCTAACTCCCATACTAGACTAATACTACTACTAAAGAGTGAAACTAGCTTGCTTCTCTTGTCTCTTGTGTATCTTGTGTGTCTTGAAGAGGGTGATGGCAGCCTCTATTTATAGCAGAGAGTGGAGGAGTGCCACGTCAGCGATCCGCGTGCTCCTTGCCTCTCTACCCTTAGATGAACCGACCTTGAACCGCCTCAAGATGGACGGCATTGGTGAATTCAGCATGTGGGAATCATGCAGGAAGGCGGTGGAGGCCAACCAACCTGGCTGGGCATCAAGGTGGGGTCGGCCGACCCCTATGATAGGTGGGCCCAGCCAGGTGTTGTCCCCACCAGTCATAGAGCATGGTTGTGTACTTGATTTGTTGGTACTTGTCGGTTCACGCCTTGATCCATGTGCCTTAATCTTCCACCGTTGATTGAAAACACAACTTTGATCCAAAGGTGGAGTTGAGTTGGACGGAAGGTCACACGGATTGTACCATGTCAGCAGAGCCAGGTGGGCCCCACATGTGGGTCGGCCGAACCTAATGTGGGCCCTCCAGGCGCTCCACTTTCTTCTAATTAATATTGTGCACCATATCTTGAGGTTTCATGCCTTATTTGATCTTTTCTATATTCACAAGCTAAGAGTACAAGTGGAACTAGTTATTGATAAAATATGCTCATGATATGCTTATTCTTCCTTGAATCCGAGGCATGCTGACGGTGTTAGAGTGTGGAATTTAAGGGCTTATCCACCGTCAACAAGATCTCCCAAGCTTAATCTTTGCTCGTCCCGAGCAAATAATTAAATTTAGCCTCGGTGGATCAGAAGTTGCTACAATGTTATATTTCAATAATACCATGTGCACAACAAAATACTTCTCTTTTGAATGGAAAAATTGGCTATAAAAACTCATCCATTTTACCTTAGTCATTTATGGGGCTAATGACTTTTCCTTCGCCTTAGGTGGTTGAGAGACAGGACAGTTTGACTAGAGCACTAACTTTCTCCTTCTTTGTAAGTTTCATACTGGAGGTTTTATCAATATTTTTCAAAAGAAAACTTAATGTTACTTATATGGTTCTCTCATGTCGTTCAAATGGTGTATGATTTCTTACCAAGGCACAAAGTAAATGTTGCCTTCTCTTTGTCATCTTACTTCTAATCATGACTTATGTGGAGTTCAAGGTAGGAATGAAAGAATGTAGCATACTTACTCTGCATATATTGTAGAGTCAAAGCTTGGATCCAAAGAGAGAAGTGTCATGCCCTTAGATCAAGATGTGCAAGTGTGTGGAAAGAGTGGACTATAATGCTCCTCTATTTAAAATTGTATCTCTTTCTAATAAATTTTTATAGACATGGCTATCATTTTTCTTCTTTTATTCATGAGCTTAGACTTGCTCATTTCCTTTTCTTTTCTTTTCTATGGACTTCCCATGTCCATTTTTCTTTTTCATTTTGCATAGCCTTTTGTCTCTTCTACCAAATTAACTAAGAGAGATATTTTAATGACTTTAACACATGGAGCATTTATCTAGCGGAATTGAAAGGCATGTGGTTGCGTACTTCCAGTGTAGAAGCAGCATGTATATGTGGTGTGTATGTGATCTTGATCTTGGAAACATGATAAGTCTCTCAATAAGGGTCAACAAGACTTGACAACACTCAATACAAAGTAAATAGCTTATGTGGAAGGTTTAAGACATATGTAGTATTTATGGCTGTGGTAGGAATTTATTATCATTTGAGGAACAATAAGGTTTTGATTGTTTTAAGAAATAAATCTCCAGTAATCATACATGCTTAGAACAATATTATAGTAGCTCCTATCTCACTATATCATATCTCACAACAATTTAGACTTAGTTCTACCATTTGCAACCCACAAAGTTTTTTAGGTTCATCATGATTTTAAATGAGCCAAGTGATTCATACTTAAAGAAATACTAAATTGTAAACTAGGCATTAGAGAAATATTAATAGAGCACTATTCATCATTTCCATGAGGAGCATAAACATTCATGAAACATATAAGGGAAATATTTTTGGTATTTTTATCTTATGCATTTTTTTAAAATGTAATAAATTAAAATAATGTAAATAGCTAGGATAGAATACTTACCTTGGTGGGGAGAGGATCTCCTCCAAGCTTAGCTTTGGCTCACTGTGGCGATGGATAGTATTGGAACCATCCCGCCCAACGCTGTGGTTCTTCATCATGAATAGCTTGCATGAGTTGAGCATTTTGTTGTGCCAAACTCAGAGTTGCATCTTGCTCAACTTGCATTGTACCCATGTCGTTGAGGAGTTGATCCATCTTCGACCTTTGATTCCAACGACCCCTCGCCCGTGCGGACGGACGGGGAGTGCGCACTGTTGGAGTGTGCTGTTGAGGCCGTTCCATGGACCCTGAAATGTCCATAGAACTTGCCTCATCGCCTTCTTCGTCGTCTACTCCTGCTGCTCGTGAGGTGCCGCCTTGCTCAAATTGAGCGGCTTGTGACATACTCCTTGTCACCCTTCTTGTCCCTGCAAAATTTTGGCTTCTTGCCTCTCGGTCCCAATTTATGGTTAGTGTGCGCAGCATATACAACCGACGTCTCTCACATGAGAGAGAGATTTCGGCTGTATGACCTGAATAAATCATTTTTAGATCACCATTTTCATCCCTTTTTAGGACTTAGCACTTGTGAAGAAATCTTCAGTTATGATGTCTCTAGGAGAAGCAACATATTCAAAGTAGTGTTTTCCATTTAGCAAGTCCATGGTTTCAGCAATGCGAGTGATAAAAGAGGTAAAGAATATAGGCTCACTTCTATGGAACACACCAAGCCAAAAGTGGACTAATAACTTATCAGGGGAAACTTTTATTTTCTTGGTCATGGCATAAAGCAATCTTAACTCATCATTGAGCAGGATTTGCACATTGGAGCCAGGCAAAAGGGTTACGGCCATCCAGTAGCGGAGCAAGCGCAAAGTAGGATTATGGATTTCATCAGTTTTAGGATCAGAGCAGTAATTAGTTCCAGTTATGGCTTTCTAGAAATCAGTTTTATCAAATTTTCTTGTGGCACTAACTAGATCTAGATGACAGTTATTATCAAAGCCAAGTGCCATGCTAAAAACTCCCCAAGTTAAATTATACTCTTGATTGAACATGCGAAAGTAGACATTATCATCAGTGGTTTGCAAAGAGCATAGAAATTGCATGGTGAGTTTTTTAATTCCAAGTTCTTGCACTTCCCAAAAGCTTCCCCACCCGATTGTATTGAAAATAGTATTAAATTCCGCGGTCATACCTGTGTTGTCCAGAAGGACAGGGTCGATGATGCCAGTATGTTCATAACTGTGGTGTCGGATGGAGAGATACTTTTGGTACTCTTCTTGGTCCAGCATAAGGCCGCTCTCGGGATCGAGCGTCCTCTCAAGAGGCACTCCAAAGCTTTGTCTCGATGGAGCTTCTCTTCCTTCATCTTCGTCATGGCGGGGTCGTCGGGAGGAACTCCCTACGACACCCTTGCCCTTCTTGAATGCGGAGGAGAACTTCTTCATCTTCCTCCAGCAATGAGACAACACAAGAACGCACTAGCACAATAAGGATTAGCGTTAGCGTTAGCGTTAGCTGTCCCAATGTTAGTAGTTCTTGTGGGGTATGGATACCTTCACAAAACCATTCTTGTAGGTAGGAGTACTCCACAAACAAGTTGTTGAGAGCAAAGATGAGAGTAAGATAAGCTTTTACAACTACAATATTTTTGGGTTTTTGTTTTCAGTGGCTAACTACAGCTAAACTTGAGAAAGAACTTGCTCAACTAGAGAGAAGAAGAGAGATTGTGTACTCGAGATGATTCAGCTAGTTTGGGTGTGGAAATGAGCACACAATGCAGGGGTTTTTATAGGGGGAAAAAGGCTAGTGACAAGGCCACTAGGGCCAGGTCGGCTGACCCCACTATGGCAGTGCTAGAGCTGCTTTCACCTTTGGACAGGGAAAATTTGAATTCAAGCACAAATTTGCAGAGGAGCCTTTATACATGGGTCGGCCGACCCATGTTTGGTCCTCTTTTTAGCTTTAAACAGTGTGTTTCATTTTGTTCATTAAAGTACAGACTAGTGTTGGATCAAAAGTGGTGAAATTTTTAGAGATTCCCTTGCCTAGTGTTTGGTGAAAAAGAAAGGTGCATGATAAAAGTGGAGACATGTTTTAAAATGATTCCCATGGACCATGGGAGCACTAATGCATAGCAAAGTGACCACTTTTTAGAATTTGGATGGTAGTGGATGTTGGATTCTCATTGGAGCATGTGAAAGTGGTCATGACCAAAAGTGGTCGACCAAATTCAAAATGAGCTGGTGCTTAAAGTTGAGACAATGATCAGGACACCAGACCAACACCACCAGAGGTGAGTGGGCCCCATGGTGGGGTCGACCGACCCCACCTTGGGTGGTCTCACCACCTCAGGTGTGAGCACTACAGTTCTTTTCGAGTTTTATTTAACTATGGTCAATTATTTTATCGAAATAAATTATGCAAAAATCTAAATATGAAATGCAATGAAGAAAATGCAAAAATTGAATATGAGATAAATACTGATTTACCTTACCAGTAAGGACTCCATGTTTTAGGTCCGTAGAGCAGGACCTCTCCGTTCGGGTTCATTCTTCGGGTGCTTCGATCGGTCCCGGAGATGGGGACCGTGATGATCACACCTTTTGTTCTGCCATTCCTTCTTGGTTGATGCTTACGACTCAGCGGAGTCATCCTTGTTTACCGTCTCGGCTTTACTTATCAGTTCGGCCTTTTTGGCCTTTGGCAGTTGATTCTTCCGGCGGGGTGCATATTGAGACTTGTTCTTCCATAGGTCCTTTCTTGCCTGTTTCATAGCTTTATAACCATTGAAAGGATATTTAATTCTCTTACCTGGGAGTTGGAAGTGGAATTGGCCGGATCCCACGTAGATGATGGCATTAACGGTGTTGAGGAACGGCCTTCCCAGGATGACGGGGACTTCATCATCGGCTCCCATATCAAGGATGATGAAGTCGGCGGGGATGTATTCGTCTCGGCATTTATACCATGTTTTCTACCATCATAACCGTCAACAAAACACTCTTTTTGGGAAGAAACAAGCAAACACATAGTGATATAGGTATAAATAACTTGGTTCCACATGTACATGTTAGTATTTGTTTGCAGGTGCTCAAAACAGGTAATTTCAGAGTTTAGAAGCCCAAGATGAAGATATAATGCAAATCCAATGACAAGACAATGTCACAATCTCGAAGGGCTTCACTTCAGGATCCAGTGGGCACCGGATGGACACTATTCATGGTTCGGCCAAACCATGAATAGTGGCCCCGGCACTCCAGCTTCAAGGAATCAAGTAATGAAGTGAATTGCAAGACATCAGAGGCCACGTGGCCCCACCCTATGGTTCGGCCGAACCAGATAGGGAGCCCTCGTGGCCGTGTTGACGTGGTACGATCCGTGACACACCCCTTGGAGTCCATCCCCACCTTCGGATCACAAGTATATCGTCAATCGAAGGCTAGAGAGCAAAGTACATGGATCAAGGCCCCAACCGACAAAATATAAGCAGAACAAGCACATGGTCACAGTCCATAACAGGTGGGGACCACAGAGGTGGACCCACCTTGCTCCATGTGGGTCGGCCGAACCAAAAGATATGGGCACAAGTCACCAACACATTCCCAGGCAGGTGGGGACGCCTTCTAGAAGCCCTGGCCGGGCCCACCTGCCATAGGGTGGGTCAGCCGAACCAGGGGTGGTGGGCCCAGACCACCGCCTCACTCCACCGACTTCTAGCATGCCTCCCACGTGCTCATTTTATCTCTGCCGTCCATCCAAGGCGGTTCCAAGGACGGTGGATCCAAGGGTGGAGGTGGAGAAGCACGCGGATCGCTGACGTGACGCTGCCCTTCACCCCCCTATAAATACCCCCCTAGTCCTTCACTTTAGGAGAATGAAGGATCAAGTGTACAATATAGATTAGTGTTAGTGTAAAGAGGGAAGAGAGTGAGGGAAGTCTCTGGAGAAAGCCCCGGGCCTGTCGGGAGTCTTCTTCAAGGTGTACCTCAGCGGATTCAAGCTTCTAGTAAGTTTTCCATCCGAGTTCTTTCAGCATTTAATATTCTGGTTCTGGTACTTTAAGTATATACTGTCTTCACCTGCACATTGCTTTACTTTGTGGAGTGCTCTAGTCTCTAGCTAAGATTAGACTAGTAAGTATAGTGTAGACGTGGTGTCTAGGCTATATCTTATCAGTGTGGGCCGCTTGTCGCACGGATTGTTTGTGGTAGCCAGCAAGTGGTGACAACCTTGTCTGGTCCTCATAGTCCACCACGTGTGTAAGACAAGTTATTAAAACGGTAAGGCATCAAGACAATTGTACAGGCCGCCTCGGGTAGGAGTTTTGTCTCCTACTGTTTCGCTTGTCGCCTCTTGTGAAGGGAGGAGCTAACTAAGCTCTTTATACTCAGAAAGCCGAGACCAGATATCTTTTGCTGCATAGGAGCCTCTCTATACCTACAAGCTTTATCCTTGATCACCAACCCCTTTGATCCCTATTGACAGCCTTGAGTCTAGTTAGTACACTTCACGTTCCCCGTGAAAAATACGATACCTGGAATACTCCCGGTGAAAGCTACATTGACTACCGTACGCTTGCGGTATATCCGTTTGCCACCTTTGGTGTCAACAAGCTTTCTGGCGCCGTTGCCGAGGAACGGTAGCTGTCTTAACTAGAGTCAAGTCGTTTTAGTTATCCTTGTTTGATCAAAACTATCTTTTCCACACACACATGGATCAAACACCTATCTTCGAGTATGGTGCTCCATCGAGCGCTAGTATGGAGCCGTCTAGTTCATCACAGGCCATTTTGGCCGTTCGTTATGAGCTACGCCCGAGTCTCATAGCGATGGTTCAGGGGAAACCTTTTTCTGGGGATGAAGATGAGAACCCCTATACACACCTACGAGATTTTGAACAATTATGCTCTTGCATACATATCCATGGGATGAAACGAGATACCCTTAAGTGGAAGTTATTTCCATTCTCTTTGATGGGAATAGCCAAACGATGGTATACTCGTCATGTAGGTAGTGTAAATAAAGAATGGGAGAAGCTGCAATCAAAGTTCTGTATCACCTTCTTCTCCATTCTCCGAGTTGCTCGTCTTCGTGTAGAGATCCTAACCTTTAGACAAAAGGATAAGGAGTCTCTAGGTGCGGCATGGGCCCGTTTCACAGACTTAGGATCTGCCGGCCCTGATTTAGCTATAACCGAGTCAGCCCTCTTGCAACATTTCTATCTTGGTCTTAGCCAAAATTCCGCACAATTTCTTGATTTAGCCTCCAAGGGAGCGTTCTTGCATCTCCCCATTAGTGAAGGTAAGGAAGTTCTTATGAAAGTTCTCGAGAACACCCCCTACACTAATATCTATGATGAAGCCCCCGAGGAAGATCAAGCCCCGAAGGATGAACCTACGATAGTCAGAACCTCACTACTTACATCAGAAGATGTCGAACCTGAACCAAAACCACCAATTCCTCCAGAGGATATTAAACCTATGGAATTTCCTCTTGATATCGAGGCCGATCTCTTCTCCGATTTTGGAAATGCCTCGAATCATTCTGTGCAAAAGAAGTCTACAACCCATAGAGCTCCAAATAATCATATCCCGCATCACCTTGAGACTCGCTATCTCAAGGAAACCGCTCAAGAGCTCGTGTCCATTATGAGTGACGAATGGCTGAAGGAGGCCGAAGTCTCGCCCGAGGTTGTTAGGACCCTATCTTGCTTCACAACCATTCCGTGCGTCATAAATAGGACTACCATAGACTATCTTTATGACCTCGCCGTAGGAGTAAGCATTATGTCTAAATCCTTAGCAAATGCACTCCTAGGAGAGGAACCTCTAGCCCCGACCAATAAATATCTTAAATTACCTTCTGGGAAATTGGTTGAGAGCTGCGGGATTGCACAGACCATCCCTGTCACAGTTAACAAGATCAATATCCTCTTACACTTCTTTGTGTTTGACATAGAGGAATTTGACTTGTTCATTGGGCACCCGCTCATGAGATTCCTAGATGAATTCCATGGGGGGAATCTTGAAGGTCATCTCGGGAAGAACATTTGTGTTTCAATTCCATTAGCAAATTCTACCAACTCTAAAGTAGAATTGCGCCCCGAGACTGACCCGATAGAGGAAGTGATGGCTGCATCACTTCTGAAACCTTCTCATCCTGATCTAGAAGAATATGCTAAGGATTTCATCCAAGAAGAGGCCGAATTAGAAGAACCTTTAGATTTGGATAAATCTGAACCCCCATCTAAACCCTCTATAGAACTTAAGCCCCTACCTTCTGGACTTAAGTATGCCTTCCTTAATGGTGATAGGGAGACTCCTGTAATTATTAGTGACCAACTCTCTGAGGAGGAAACCTCCAAACTTATCACCATTCTAGAAAAACACCGCTCTGTCTTAGAATACTCTCTTCAAGATCTTAAGGGAATTAGTCCCACTCTCTGCACCCATCGCATCCCAATTGAGCAAGATGCTGCACCTTCTAGGGAGCCGCAGTGGAGGCTAAATAATGCGATGAGAGAAGTAGTAAAGAAAGAGGTCTTGAAACTCTTATACGCAGGCATAATCTACCCTGTTCCTAACAGCGAGTGGGTTAGCCCCGTCCAAGTAGTGCCTAACAAAGGAGGGATGACGGTCGTGAAAATGAGAAAAAGGAACTAATCCCTCAACGAACCATCACGGGCTGGAGAATGTGTATAGACTACCGAAAACTTAACAAGGCTACAAAGAAAGATCACTTTCCATTACCATTCATCGATGAGATGTTGGAACGGCTTGCAAAACATTCTTTCTTCTGCTTCCTTGATGGGTATTCGGGTTATCACCAAATCCCAATCCATCCCGACGATCAAAATAAGACAACCTTCACATGCCCCTATGGAACATATGCATATAGGCGCATGTCTTTTAGCCTATGCAATGCTCCTGCTTCTTTTCAAAGGTGCATGATGTCCATCTTCTCCGATATGATCGAAGAAATCATGGAGGTGTTCATGGACGACTTCTCAGTCTATGGCAAAACTTTCGATCACTGCCTAGAGAATTTGGACCGTGTCTTACAAAGATGTGAGGAAAAGCACTTAGTCTTAAACTGGGAGAAATGCCACTTCATGGTTCGAGAAGGAATAGTGCTAGGACATAGAGTGTCCGAGCGTGGGATAGAGGTGGATAGAGCTAAAATAGAAGTCATATAGCAACTTCCATTGCCCACGAATGTTAAGGGTGTCCGTAGCTTTCTTGGTCATGCAGGTTTTTATAGAAGGTTTATAAAAGATTTTTCTCAAATTGCTCGACCTTTAACAAACTTGCTTGCTAAAGATGCACCCTTTAACTTTGATGATGAGTGCTTAGACTCCTTCTATTATCTTAAGAAAGCACTTGTCTCTGCGCCAATCATACAACCCCCTGATTGGACGCTTCCTTTTGAGATAATGTGTGATGCTAGTGATTATGCTGTTGGCGCTGTCTTAGGACAAACCAAAGATAAGAAACATCATGCAATCCCATATGCTAGCAAGAACGTTAACTGGGCCACAACTAAATTATGCGACAACTGAAAAAGAATTGTTGGCCGTGGTTTTTGCTATAGACAAATTTAGATCTTACTTAGTTGGAGCCATAGTCATCATTTACACTGATCATGCTGCTCTAAAATACTTGCTCACTAAGAAAGATGCTAAACCAAGATTAATAAGATGGATCTTGCTGCTCCAAGAATTTGATCTTGAAATTAAAGATAAAAAGGGAGTAGAAAACTCTGTAGCCGATCATTTGTCTAGAATGCAATTCAAAGACAAACAAGATCTGCCTATCGACGACTTCCTGCGAGATGACACACTCCTCAAGGTCTCGGACCACCACCCCTGAGTCTGCAATGATGGAATATTGAGGAGGTGCATGCCAATGAATGAAGCAATCAAGATCATTGAGAAATGTCATGGAGCAGAATATGGAGGCCATTATGGGGTATTCAGAACCCACGCAAAAAATATGGCAAAGTGGATTCTTTTGGCCTACCTATGTACAAAGATGCACAAGACTATGTGAAGAGGTGTGCAAGATGCCAGAAACATGGAAATATCAACACTCGAGATGCAATGCCACTTACAAACAACCTCCAAGTGGAGCTATTTGATGCATGGGGAATTGACTACATGGGTCCATTCCCCAAATCACAAGGTTGTGAGTACATCTTGGTGGCAGTGGGCTATGTGTCCAAGTGGGTGGAAGCTATGCCTTGCGCAACCGCAGATGCCTTACATTCAAAGAAGATGTTCAGGGAAACTATATTCCCAAGATTTGGCACACCAAGACTAGTCATAAGTGATGGAGGATCGCACTTCATAGACAAAGGCTTCCGACGCTTCTTGGCAGATATGGGGATAAAACATAATGTTGCAACTCCATACCATCCCCAAATAAGTGGCCAAGCGGAGACCTCCAATAAGCAAATCAAGAACATCCTGCAAAAGACTGTTAATGAAATGGGAATAGCTTGGAAGAGCAAACTACCGGATGCACTTTGGGCATACAGGACCGCATACAAGACCCCAATTGGTATGTCACCATACCAACTTGTATACGGGAAGACATGCCATCTACCGGTGGAACTAGAGCATCGAGCACATTGGGCAATCAAACAATGGAATATGGATTTGCCCTCTGCTGAAAGGAATAGGAAGATGCAAATCTCAGAGCTTGAGGAATGGAGAGAAAAAGCTTATCATAATGCCAGAATCTATAAAGAAAGAACCAAAAGATGGCATGACAAGAGGATCAAGCCCAAGGAATTTCACCCTGGAGACAAGGTCCTCATGTTCAACTCGAGGGTCAAGCTATTTGGGCATGGAAAGCTAAAGAGCAAATGGGAAGGACCGTACCTGGTAATCAATGCAGCAATGCATGGAGCCGTCACGCTTCAAGACGACGATGGCAACATCTTTAAGGTAAATGGTCATCGTCTCAAAGTTTTTCATGAACATGCACCAATAGAAGAAAAAATTGACATGATAGAATTCATTCCTGATAATGAACCAACATAATTAAAATCTATATGTCTTACTTCTTTTGTTTGTATAGCTTGATCACTAGATAGATTTTAAATATTTACTAGGTCCCCAAAACACCCATTTAGAAGTGGACAACCAAAACTTGGCAACCACTTGGGACCAAAATTTATCCAAGTAGCAAAATCACCAAAATTCACATCTTGGTCACACTGGGCAACACAAACCCAGGTTGAACAACTCTCACTTTGCAAAAAATTTGAAAATCTAGATAGTGGGCAGTATTCAGGAACCCCTGCAGGAGACGTGACAGGAGTCCGGGGCAACCCTATGGTTCGGCCGAACCACCAAGGGCCACCCCTCGACCCTGTCACGCTTCGGGGCGCACTAGGGGAGCATGTGGAGGAGTTAACACGGCAAAAAGGGCCAAACCCTAGTTCGGTCGAACCACCCGTGGTGACCCGTTGTGACCCATCCGGTCCAGAACGTTGTGCCAACGTTCCCCCGGCGTTATCTCGCAGATTCAAAAAGGAGAACGTTGGCACTCGTCTTCTTAACCTCTTCTTCTTCTTCCTCTTTCCACCTGCATTCCTTCTCCTTCCTGCATCCCTTCCTCGACCTTGAGACACCAGAGAACCCAACCATGGCACCCACTAGCAAAAACGCCATCATCCCTATGGGTGAGGGTCCTTCCAAGCCTCAAAGATCCCTAACCGAGAGCTTAGAGAGAGCAATGGCTGTCGATGTGCTGGAGGTGGAGTCGCTGAACTCGTTGCCACCAACCGGAGTATCACCGGGGGGAAGGCACGGTTCGGCCGACCCTAGGGGGTTCGGCCGACCACCCCCCGGCCATCCCCTCGGTCCACTTCATCGCCCAGGTCTCTCTCTCCGCGTCAGGATCTCCGGAAGCCCCCTGTTCGCTCTGTTACACCGATTAGGCCTACCACAGGCCAATTGGCACTGAAGGGGAAGGCTCCGGAGGTGCCAGAATGGCACCCCAGTTCGCTCTACACGGATTCATTAAAAAGCGTAAGCTCCTACACCCTGTCCACTCCCACCATGTTCAAAGGCCGCAAGATCATTGGTGGTGGGCTGGGTGTAGGGAAAGTGTTCGTTCCCCCTCTCAATTCGGATGAAAAGAAGCAACTGAGGGAATCACTGGACTCCAACTCCAACTCGCCTATCCGGAGAAGGATGGATCCACCACCGATCAACAGTCCACCAGACCAATTTGAAGATGATCGAAAGGAGAAAGTGACACGGAGAACATGCTAAAAATTGTAACTAGTCTTAGGAAGAGGAACAATGAATTAGAGGAGACGGTGTCGGAACTTAGGATGGCAAACCTAGATATGGAGGACAAGTTCCGTGCACTCCGCATTAGCAATAATGCGAAGCTCAAGCGTATAGCCAAAGACATTGGGCAAGAGGATATCCTAAACCCACCTTCTCCTTACATTAGCACTCCTTTAGAATAAAGTAGGCGTTAGTTAGATTTTCCTTTTCCAAATTTTGATCCTTACAATTGTAATCATGCCTACATCAAGTTGAATAAAATGTCGTTATGTTCTGCTGGTGTGTTGCCACCAGCAGAACACCTGCACTTGATGTTGTTCGCTGTTTGTGTCATCAGATAAAAAGAAACAAGTGGGGGGGTTCGGACGACCCCCCTCAACAGTTCCATTGGTAATTTTGAACATGGCACGATGCACAACATGTTTGCTGGATCAAATAGAACCTGAAAACTCACAAGAAGTGGTTCGGGCGAACCACATAGTAAGGTCCGGTGGCAGGACAACTTTGCAGAGGTGTAACTTGAGACGAGGACATTCAAACGGTGGAACAATGGCACATTTGATGGTTCGGCCGAACCACCCTATGTGGCGTGGTCCCACCAGCTAGGCTCCCTGCAGCGAAGGTATGCTCCCTGGTAGGTTTGCACCCTTTCCCCCTCTCAAATTTCGCATTTATTCAATTCCTTTCTTTGTTTAAGATAAAAATGAAAATAAAAATTGGAAATCTTGCATCTCAAAATTAAATGAATAAAATTTTATGACATTTGAAAAGTAGAGGTGACACAAAGTTCAAATTTGACATATATGCTTATGCTTGTGGGTAAGTATCTTAATAGGAAATCATATTGACTAAGATGTTGATAAATGTGAGACCACTCTTGGCTCATGACTCACACTTTTCCATTCAAAGTACTTAGAATTTTATTTTTGAAAGTGTTATAAAATCATAGTGTCACTTACTCCTCAATAGTGAGAAAATTCCTACCAAAGCCATATATGATCATCATGTTTGGGAAACCCTTCTAATCATGCTACTTGCAATTACCTTGAGTTTGATCAAATCTTGTTGACCCTTGTTGAGAAGTATGTCATAGTCCAAAGATCAAGATCACGTACACACCACAAAAACATGCTGCTTCTACACTGAAAGTACGCAACAACATGCCATCATTTTCATTGAATAATTGCTCCATGTTTTAAAGGTCAATGAATATCTCTCTTAGTTGATATAGAAAAAGGGACAATGGCGATGCAAAATGAAAAAAAAAGAAGAAATAAAGATGGACAAGTGAAAGAAAAAGAGATTATATATTTGAGCAAGTCCAGGCTCATGAATAAAAAGAAAAGAAAAATGATAGCCATATCCCAAAACAAAGTAGAGAGAGATCATATCAAGGAGCATTATAGTTTACCATTTTCCACACAATTGCACATCTTGATCTAGGTCTATGACATTTTTCTCCTTGGATCCTTGTTTTGATTTTACAATATATGCAATGCAAGTATGCCTGCCATCTTTATCTCTACCTGAACTACACATAAGCCTGATAGATGTAGGATAAAACAAAGAAGGCATCTTTAAGATATGTCTTGGTAAGGAATCAAACATAATTGAGTGACTAGAGAGTACTATTTGAGGAGTAAGAATGAACAGTGTGCTTTCTTTTTGAAACCGATATCAAAAATTCTAAGTACTAAGAAGGTAAAAAGTGAGATGATTTTGCCTTGTGAGTTATTCCATTTTTCAATATCTCAAGGATATATGTTAGACAATGCCACATAACCCACTAGCATAAGCTATGTGCTAAATGAAAACTTTGATCACCACTATCTTGGATATGTCATTTCTACCTCTGTTTCTCTAACCTTTACTCGAGGACGAGCAAAGACTTAAGTGTGGGGGGTCTTGTTGACGGCATTTATACCATGTTTTCTACCATCATAACCGTCAACAAAACACTCTTTTTGGAAAGAAACAAGCAAACACATAGTGACATAGGTACAAATAACTTGGTTCCATATGTACATGTTAGTATTTGTTTGCAGGTGCTCAAAACAGGTAATTTCAGAGTTTAGAAGCCCAAGATGAAAATATAATGCAAATCCAATGGCAAGACAATGTCACAATCTCGAAGGGCTTCACTTCAGGATCCAGTGGGCACCGGATGGACACTATTCATGGTTCGGCCGAACCATGAATAGTGGCCCCGGCACTCCAGCTTCAAGGAATCAAGTAATGAAGTGAATTGCAAGAGATCAGAGGCCACGTGGCCCCACCCTATGGTTCGGCCGAACCAGATAGGGAGCCCTCGTGGCTGTGTTGACGTGGTACGATCCGTGGCACACCCCCTGGAGTCCATCCCCACCTTCGGATCATAAGTATATCGTCAATCGAAGGCTAGAGAGCAAAGTACATGGATCAAGGCCCCAACCAACAAAATATAAGCAGAACAAGCACATGGTCACAGTCCATGACAGGTGGGGACCACAGAGGTGGACCCACCTTGCTCCATGTGGGTCGGCCGAACCAAGAGATATGGACACAAGTCACCAACACATTCCCAGGCAGGTGGGGACACCTTCTAGAAGCCCTGGCCGGGCCCACCTGCCATAGGGTGGGCCGACCGAACCAGGGGTGGTGGGCCCAAACCACCGCCTCACTCCACCGACTTCCAGCATGCCTCCCACTTGCTCATTTTATCTCTGCCGTCCATCCAAGGCGGTTCCAAGGACGGTGGATCCAAGGGTGGAGGTGGAGAAGCACGCGGATTGCTGACGTGGCGCTGCCCTTCACCCCCCTATAAATACCCCCCTAGTCCTTCACTTTAGGAGAATGAAGGATTAAGTATCAAGTGCACAATATAGATTAGTATTAGTGTAAAGAGGGAAGAGAGCGAGGGAAGTCTCTGGAGAAAGCCCCGGGCCTGTCGGGAGTCTTCTTCAAGGTGTACCTCAGCGGATTCAAGCTTCTAGTAAGTTTTCCATCCGAGTTCTTCCAGCATTTAATATTCTGGTTCTGATACTTTAAGTATATACTGTCTTCACCTGCACATTGCTTTACTTTGTGGAGTGCTCTAGTCTCTAGCTAAGATTAGACTAGGAAGTATAGTGTAGACGTGGTGTCTAGGCTATATCTTATCAGTGTGGGCCGCTTGTCGCACGGATTGTTTGTGGTAGCCAGCAAGTGGTGACAGCCTTGTCTGGTCCTCGTAGTCCACCACGTGTGTAAGACAAGTTATTAAAATAGCAAGGCATCAAGACAATTGTACAGCCTCCTCGGGTAGGAGTTTTGTCCCCTACTATTTCGCCTGTCGCCTCTTGTGAAGGGAGGAGCTAACTAAGCTCTTTATACTCATAAAGCCGAGACCAAATATCTTTTGCTGCATAGGAGCCTCTCTATACCTACAAGCTTTATCCTTGATCACCAACCCCTTTGATTCCTATTGACAGCCTTGAGTCTAGTTAGTACACTTCACGTTCCCCGTGGAAAATACGATACCTGGAATACTCCCGGTGAAAGCTACATTGACTACCGTACGCTTGCGGTATATCCGTTTGCCACCTTTGGTGTCAACACAAGGATGTCCCTTGCTAGTTCCTCGGGGAACCGGATGGATTGATCGGCCATCTGCAATTTGACAAAAGTGGGGTACAAAGGTCCCCCTACCAGATTTTTATACATTACCTTGGACATGATGTTAACTCCCGATCCAAGGTCGCAGAAGGCGTTGTTGAAGGTGTGCGGCCCAATCTCGCAAGTGATGGTTGGATGACCAGGGTCACTCTTCTTGGCCATGAATGGCGGATTAAGAAGGCGACCAGGATTTGACCTGACCGGATGCTTACCAAACCTCGTAGAAATTAATCTAACACCCTCAACAGGTTCCTCAGGTTTTCCTGGGATCTTACCTTGTTCGAAGGATGGGACAGCTGCTGCTATTTGAGCTAATTGTGTTTCTAGCATTTTATTGAAGCTCAATTGATTTTTCATAGCAGTGGCAAAGCTATCCATTTTCTCATTAAGATTTTCAAGAATCTTATCACTAGCCATCATTTTCTTATTTATACTATCATTGATTTTAGATTGGCCTAAGACAAGATCTTTAAGAGAAGGTTGGTTACCATAAGAATTATTGAAATTATTGCTGTAAATATTACGTTGATTACCTTGGTAGAAGGGGCACGAGTTCCATCCTCCTTGTTGCTGGGATCGATACCCATTGTTGTTGTTGTTGATGAAGCTCACTTCCTCCTTCGTCTCGGGACAGTTGTTGCCCGAGTGATCTTCTCCACCACATACCTCGCACCATGGATCAGCTTCAATGGCTCGTGCGGTGGCGGTGGTTCGAATGGCCTCTTGTTCCTTTTTGCAACCTTCCTCAATCTTCTTCATCAAGAGGTCTATTTTTGCTGAGAACATGTCCACCTCATGAACGGGGTGCATACCCCTCTTCTTGGGCTGGAGACGCTCCTCATTCCATCCCTGGTTGATAACCATCTTTTCAATGAGGTCCTTAGCATCCTTGACATTGTGTTGCAGGAATGCTCCTTCAGCGGCAGCATCAAGGTGACTACGGGCTAATCCAGTCAGCCCATGATAGAAACCTTGGATTATGAGCCATTCTTCAATTCCATGATGAGGACAGGCACGAATGTACTCCTGGAGACGTTCCCATGCTTTGGGAATCGTCTCATCCGCTTGCTGTTGGAAACTTGAAATCTTTCCTCGAAGAGCGCTGGTTTTGCCCATCAGGAAGAATTTCTTGAGAAAAACATTTGCACATTTCTCCCAAGTGGTAGTTTCATTCTTGTTGGCATAGAACCATTGCTTCGCCTTCCCAAGCAGTGAGAATGGGAACAGGCGAAGACGGATGGCGTCTACCGAGACATTCTTGATAGTGAAGGTACCACACACCTCCAAGAAGTGCTGGAGATGGGCATTAGCATCTTCGTGCGGCTTCCCACAGAATAGGTTGGCTTGCACCATATTGATAAGCGCTAAATTCAGCTTAAAAGTGGCATCCCCCAAGATGAGCTGTGGACCGGTGGCGATGTTATCAGCTGATGGTGCAGAGAACTCAGAGATGGTGTTTTGGGCCATGGCTTCCTTGATTGATAGTGTAGAGCCTCTTTCCTCGAACAGATTCAGGTTTGAGATGAACCTTTGAGGGGAAACTTGACGGCGTCTAGTTCTCCTCAACAATTTCTCAGGATCTTCAATAAAGTTTGATGGCAATTGGAAACCGCTCATGCACTATCTAGCTTCACGATAACGAGAAACACAGACAGGGGTATGTAACACCCTAGGTGTTAATCATATATTTGCATTCGCATTTGCACACATAATCATTCATCATCATTAATGATCATGTTTACATGTGAAAGTTTAAATAAGTTTTAAAAATTACATTTTATAATATGATTTCATGTGCTTATAATATGAACTTTTGGGTTTACTTGTTTAAGTGGCTTTGATCAACTTAAATTCATAATCTAAGTGAGTCAATAATTCTGTCCCATCAAATAATGCCAAGGATTTCTTTGCTTGAAATAAAAATACATTTGGATTTATATTTACACTTATAAGGCCTAAAGTTGACCCAAATAGGATTTTAATCTCTAAGCTTTATATGAAATTGGACCCTAAATAAAAGTGATAGAGATAAATATTTGCTACAACTTTGGTTTAATGACCCAGACCTAGTTTTATTCCCAAATTGGTGATTTTGAAACCCAAGTTTGGTTTGTTTTGAAAATAAAAGAAAAATCAATTTAATTCTTATTTCAATGGGTAAACCATAGTTTCAAAATTAATGAAAATATGACTTTGATGTAAAAAGCAAAGTTGTAAACCTCATTATTTAGAACAACTCTCATATAGTAATTCTTTGAAGTTGTTAGACAAAAATTTGATTTTCAAATCAAATTTCAAATGATTTCCTTTAGGGCAAACTTGCATTTCAAAATGCAGAAAGAATTTAGATATGGTTCAAAAAGCAAAGTTGTTGTATTCAAAATTTTGAACAACTTTTATTTTTGAAATTTTTCAAGTTCTTATATGAATTTGAGAGTAATTTGAAAAGGGAAAGTTCGCACTGCACTGCTACAGTAGTTCGACTGTGCTTGCCCATACCGCCGCCTGCTCCTCCTTTCCCCGTGTCGCCGGCAAGGCCGTCGGCCGCGGTCGCGCCCCGGCCACGGCTCTGGCTGAGTTTAGTTCCCAGCTCGCTGGCAGGAGAGGAGAGGCGCCGCTGTACCTCCTCCTTCAACGGTGGCGGCTCGCCATTGCTCCTCTTCCTCTGTGCGCCGGCGAGGAGGTGGCGCCGCCGCGCTCCTCGTCGCCTCGGTGGCCATACCGTCTTGGCCACGCACCTGATCACCATTTAAGAACCCCCAACCTCGCTGGCAAGCGCGTAGAACCATCCCCGTCGGCGGTGGCGGCTCACCGTTGCTCCTTCCCCTCTGTTCATGGCAACAGTGAAAGGTCCTAAATGGCTAGAGGGGGGGTGAATAGCCTATAAAAATCTACAAACAACACTTAACAAGCCGATTAGTAGCAATAGCAAGCTTTGCAAAACACTAGCTCTAAACTATGCTATGCAAACCACCTAGACAAGTATACTACATTATGATCTCTAGTTCACACTCAAAGGCTATGTTACTACTTTACACTACTCTTAAGTGAGCAACTAACTAACAAGCTACACAAGAGAGAAATACACAAATGTAAAGAGTAAAGGTGATTTCAATACCGCCGGTGAAGAGAAGATATGAAGTCCAATATAACCAATCAATCACATATAAGGGAAATCCTCGGTAGAGAGATGGCACAAGATTTTTTACCGAGGTTCACTTGCTTGCCGGCAAGCTAGTCCTCGTTGTAGCGATACACCCACTTGGAGGTTCACGCGCTAATTGGCATCACACGCCAAACCCTTTTCAAGGGTGCCGCACAACCAACACAAGATGGGGATCCACCAAGCTACGAGCAATCCACTAAAGATGCCTTTCGCGATCTCCCGCAGGGGATAGGCTCAAGAACCCCTCACAACTTCACCGATCGGAGGCGGAGACAATCACCAACTCCCCTCAACGATCCTCGCAGCTCCAAGCCGTCTAGGAGTCGGCAAAACTCCAAGAGTAACAAGAGAAACCGCTGCGAAATACCACTACCAAGTGCCTCTAGATGATCTCAATCAACGCAATGCACTTGATGCTCTCCAAACTCACCAAATGATGAACACAATCAAGTAGGATGAGTGAGAGTGGAGTGGGAAGGCTCACAAATATGTTATGATGCTTAGGAGTGCCAAGAGCTACTCCCCAAACCGGCCAAGTCGCTATTTATAAGCCACACACAAAGAACTAGCCGTTTAGAGTTCACTGCGTACCGTCGGACTGTCCGACGGCCAGAGCGTCGGACTAATCCGCACGGTCCGACGCCTCGGATGAACGCCACGTGTCACTAGCCGTTTGAAGTCGAACGTTGGATCACAACGGCTATTTCCTCGCGCCAAAACGAACCGTCGGACGGTAGGTCGTCGGACTAACACAAACGGTCCGACGCCCTCAGCTGACACCGTCGGACTCAGCGGGATGAAGCCGTCGGACCAACGATCGCGGCCGTCCGACGTTTCCAGAGAGCTCCCCGAGCCCTGAAAACCGTCGGACGATGGTCCGACGCTCACCGTCGGACTAACGCCGAGAGTCCGACGCTCTCAGAACTCGCCACGTGTTACCTCTTCGTCGCTTTGCACCGTCGGACGCTTCGGACAATAGTCCGACGCTCCGAAACTGAGCGTCCGACGCTCTCTGAAGGGGTTAGCCGTCGGACCGAAGACAATGGTCCGACGCTCAGTCAAGTTAGAGTCCGACGCCACTTTTTCTATTGTAACGTTTCCGAAATTCGCCAAATCCTGCCTCGCAAGCTCGGCAGGAGGAAGAGAGGACCAAACCCTCTCTAACCCTCAAACTTCACCCCGTTTCTTAAGTCACTAACACTCCAAAGTGTCTCTCACTTAGGTGCACGTGTGTTAGCCTTTTTCAAAGAGTTTTCCACGGGTCAAGTTAGTGTCACTAGCATCTATATGCATATGCAATGATCATGAACACCTAGTGGCACTTGATAAC
Organism: Eremochloa ophiuroides; assembly: GCA_038502445.1. NCBI lineage: Eukaryota > Viridiplantae > Streptophyta > Magnoliopsida > Poales > Poaceae > Eremochloa > Eremochloa ophiuroides. The sequence goes on from JAHLJS010000006.1 coordinate 63,955,306, forward strand.
CGTATTTCATCAACGATTTCGCCCCTCTTAATAGTACGGCTATCTATCCTTAATGTGATCACTCCCTCTATGGAGTCTTGATCACCAAAACCAAAAGAGCTCCTATTGGTTATACCTTTGCCTTGAGCTCCCGGTTTCTTATCAACTTCCTTCTCATCTCTTGATGGACCTTGTGGACACCTATGATGATGGACTTACACCATTTTCATGGACGCCGTCATTGCCCTTCACTTGTGACCTCCACCGACCCGGTCCTTTGCTCCATCTTGCCAATTGCTAATCAATTCTCATGAAACACTTAGAGCAATCGTTAGCAAACTAGGTTTCATCAATTACCCAAAACCAAACATGGGCTTTCAATCTCCCCCTTTTTGGTAATTGATGACAACCTTCACAAAGATATGAAATGAAAACCAAGTTTGCACTTTGGTAGTATTAGCTCCCCCTACATATGTGATTCCTTGTGTTTGGTTCAATTTTTCACATATGCATGAATTTGAAAGTTTGGGTGAGCTACTACTATCAAATGATGCTAAGGTATATAGAATGGACCTTTGAAGCGTGATACCATCGGAGTTGCGGAAATATACCATCCTTAGCACCATTATTTACTAGTCATGCGTCACAAACTCAAAATACCTCGTGAGATCAACATTTAAGTAAAAGAGGTACTTTGTATGGCATATAAGTCCTATGCATGCTAGATTGTCAAATCACCATTCAAACCCTATTTCTAAGCATTTCATAAATTCAAACAAATATAGGAATTGAAGTTTTGACAATGCAACATTTCATATGTTAATGTATACACAAATGCAACAACTTATTCATGAGCTTGCTCCCCCTACTTGTGTGCTTTCAAATTTTTAATTGACCCCTTTCCTCTCTTATCTTTGTGACTTTCTTCTCCCCCTTTGTCAACAATCACCAAAAATGGTGCAAATTATGGGAATATCAAGTCAATAAATGGGGTTATTTTCACATTGGTTCAATCTAGATTACTTGCCTAGAATATGTAACTAAGTTTGATCCAAGGACAAGCTTCTTCACACCTTACTTGTAGGGTTATCTTGACCATGTTAAGTTACACATCATAAGCTCATGTTCTAAATTTAACACTAGCTTTGCAAGCCCATCAATATGTCATATGCTACCACTTGATCATACAAGCATAAAGAACAAAAGTGATACCATATATACATGAAAGCATTTGATTTTTCATGAATGAGCCTATAAGATGCATTTCATGTCTACATGAACTAGACAAATCCTTATCAAAGTATGAATGCCATGTCAACCAATTTTACCTTGCTTTAGTCGAAGGAGAGGCATGTCATATAATGTAGGATGCTTTTCACTTCATGTTGGAGTAGTCTAGTATGTTTAGCTCATTTCTCAACTTGCAAAATCTTGACTCATCAAGTGGCTTGGTAAAGATATCCGCTAATTGATCTTCGGTGCCAACACTTTCAATTGCAATGTCCCCTTTGATTTGGTGATCTCTAATGAAGTGATGCCTTATGTCAATGTGCTTTGTTCTTGAATGTTGCACGGGGTTGTTGGTTAGCTTGATAGCACTCTCATTGTCACATAGCAGAGGCACTTTCTTGTATTTCAATCCAAAATCACTCAAGGTTGCCTTCATCCAAAGCAATTGTGCACAACAACTTCCGGCACTAATGTACTCCGCTTCGGCCGTTGAGAGAGCAACACTATTTTGCTTCTTTGAAGACCATGATACAAGTGACCTTCCAAGCAATTGACAAGTTCCACTAGTGCTCTTTCTATCCACTTTGCAACCGGCATAGTCGGAGTCCGAATATCCAATAAGCTCAAAATTGGACCCCTTAGGATACCACAACCCAACATCTTGTGTGCCCTTCAAATACCTCAATATTCTCTTTGCGGCTTTCAAATGACTTTCTCTTGGTGAGGCTTGAAATCTTGCACACATGCACACACTAAACATGACATCCGGTCGAGATGCGGTCACATAAAGGAGACTTCCAATCATTGATCTATATAGCTTTTGATCTACCATTTTGCCACTATCATCCAAGTCCAAATGCCCATTAGTTGCCATAGGAGTATTCATGGGCTTTGCATGTTCCAATCCAAATTTCTTCACCATGTCCCTTATGTACTTTCCTTGACTTACAAATGTACCATTCTTCATTTGCTTAACTTGAAGACCAAGGAAGTAGCTAAGCTCACCAATCATGGACATTTCAAACTCACTTGCCATCATACTTCCAAATTCTTCACAAAAATCTTGATTTGTTGATCCAAAAATGATATCATCCACATATATTTGCAACACAAATAAATCATTTCCAAGCTTCTTAGTGAAGAGAGTTGTATCAACCTTTCCCATTTTGAACCCTTTTGAGAGCAAGAAATCTCTCAATCTCTCATACCATGCTCTAGGTGCTTGCTTCAAACCATACAATGCCTTTCTTAGCTTGTATACATGGTTGGGCTTCTTCACATCTTCAAATCCGGGAGGTTGTTCCACATAAACCAACTCATTGATGTACCCATTGAGAAATGCACTCTTGACATCCATTTGATATAACTTGATGTTGTGGGCACAAGCATAGGCTAATAAGATTCTAATGGCCTCCAATCTAGCAACCGGTGCATAGGTTTCTCCAAAATCAAGACCCTCTACTTGAGTGTAACCTTGTGCAACCAATCTAGCCTTGTTCCTTATTACTATGCCATCTTGATCTTGCTTGTTTCTAAAGACCCATTTTGTTCCTATCACATTGTGTTTCTTTGGTCTTTCCACTAGCTCCCAAACTTGATTTCTTGTGAATTTGTTGAGCTCTTCATGCATAGCATTAACCCAATCAACATCTTTCAATGCTTCCTCAATCTTGGTTGGCTCTATGGTTGACACAAATGAGAAATGCTCACAAATTTGAGCTAGTCTTGCTCTAGTTTGAACTCCACTTTGAATACCACCAATGATTTGATCCAAAGGATGATCCCTTGCAATAGAGACCGGTTGGAGAATAGGAACTTGATCATTGGATTGAGATGAACTAGCTTGTTGATCTTGCACTTGAGATTGATCTTGTGAGTCACTTGTACTTGCTTCATTTTCAACTTGCATACTAGTATGAATTGCACCATCATCTTCATCTTCATTGACTTGCCTTGGCCTAATATCACCAATATCCATATTTTTCATTGCATTTGCCAAGTCATTGCCTCTCACATCACTAAGATTTTCAACTTCATCTTGAGAGCCTTGGGTTTCATGTCACACCCCGATATTAAAAACAACACCAGGATGTATAAAAGCTCACATGTGTGCCAAGGATCAAGTCCACACATGCTAGACAAATTAAATAGTACCATTGCAGAGTTTAATACTTAGCGAACAATATTTAAATCATAGTACTTTGTTACAACATCTCAGCGGAAAAGATAATTCTCGTGGCAGCTTCAACGCAGGGACGTTGACTGGTTGACAACAAGTCTAGAACTCGTTGCGGTAGTCATAACTCCAATCTTCATCTGTTGTGTGGTAATAGCAAGGGTGAGCACATTTCGTACTCAGCAAGTAATACACAGGGTTCATGAGGCTCAAATAGCTTTATGTGGTTATGTTGCAATAGCCTTTAAAATCAAAGTAATAGTAATACTATAAATAGCATCAATGGTGTTGCATAAATTCCAAGGTGCATGATCAATGTAAGATGAACAGCAAGCATAAACAAGTAAATAATGACAATATTTTCTGTTCCATGAGGATTCCAAGCCACCCATAACCGCGGGTACGGCTAGTATACCAGTTTTATACTCTGCAGAGGTTGCACACTTTCACTATGAGCCGTGATTCCCATTTGCTCGGGTTAATTACTCCCAAAAACACTACCAAGGTGAGTGAGCAGGGTATCACTATGAAGTCTTTCAAAAGTCATGTCTAACAAGTTAGGGCCGCTATGGATTCTGTGCCTGTTCTTATAATAAGTCCTCTGCCTGATGGCACATAACCGCAGCCTATACACATCATTGCAGACAGGGGCCAAACTATAAGCCATCCCGGCTTTATCCCACCCCACTTGCGCCTTTCGGTAACCACTAACAAGCTAGACAAGAGCAATTTACTGAACTAAAACCAGAGCCCATTAGCACTCATAGTTGCGCGGTTTTCCCGGAGAGTCACTTACGGATAATGTCATCTATTAAAGTTCATTACTTCCCATTAATCAACACATGATCATGATAATAATAGCATTGCCAAATCATTTATGTGCATAAATCGTAGGTATCAAGGTACAGGGACAATTCTAGGGAAATCATCTATGTTTATCAAGGGATTGCATGCATATGATATTTAGTAAAACTTTCATAAATAGGTAACAAGGATAATCCCATGAATTACTTGCCTTGCTCAGGAAAGTCTTGCTGGTCTTGCTGGTCCTCGAAAAGCGGGTCGTAAGCACCGTCGAATTGCTCACCGTCTATACTCGATTAATCACCAACACACATACATACAGGAGCATTCATGCATAGCAAACAAGGACATAAATTAGAAAAGTACACCAATAGTGAGAAAACCAAATAAAAGATTTATAAAACTATTCTACTCGCTGATACGATCACATCGATATAAAGATCACCGAAAACGGATCTAAAACGCGAAAGATATGATTTTCCGATGTTTCCAAGCGATTTTAGGGATTAAATAATACTGAAAAATAAATTATCATTAACATAGATAAAAATTATATCACTGGAAAGAGGATAAAATTATGAATCCAATGCAATTGGAATCACCTCAATCGGAGTTAAAACGCGCATTTTATAAGCGATTAAAGATAGTGGCAAAACTGTAAATATAAATATCTGATTTTTATTAAACCGAAAGGAAAATACGCTTTCTAAATTGGATGGCGTACTCTGCTCAAGACGTAAAGGGCTGCGGGGATTAACATTAAAAAGTCCAGGGGGGTTTTCGCCAAAGCGACGGCCAAAACGGTATGGGCGATCAGAGGCCGTCGGATCCAAGATGGACGGCCGAGATTAGAAGGACGGAAGAAGGGGGTGGCGCTCCGGCCGGCTACAGTGGATGCGCGGCGGCGCCATGGCCGGGGCTCGCCGGCGTAAGCCGATCCAGCGCCGGGGTGCGTGGTTCTGCACGGGGAACGGCTCGGGAGAGAGAGAGCTCAGCGGGGAAGACGATTTTGGCCAAGGGGAAGCTCGCCGAGGACCGTGCATGCGGCGGCGCGCGAGAGGGCGGTCGGGAAGCTCCGACGAGCTCGCGGATGCGCACAGACAGAGCAAAAAGAGAGGGAAAAGGCACGGGGAGGCCCCTTACGGTGCGGCGAAGCTTCGAGGCAGTCGGAAACGGCGGAAGGAGCCACAGAGATAGTCGGCGACGATCGGCGGCGGGCAACGGCGGGTCGGAAGCTCCTGTTCATGGTGGCAACGTCGGTCAGTGCTCGATTCAAGACTATGAGGGGCTCGGTGCATTCGTAGGAATCATACGAAACTCCGAGAGGCCTACGGCAGGAGAGACGAGCGACGGACTCACCGAATCGACCTCGGCGGCAGACAAACTCGACGGCGGCGTGCGGCGAGCTTGCTGCGAAAGGCGAGAGCGAGCTAGGGTTCGGGAAAACGGGGCGGAGGGGTGCGGCGAGGCTTAAGAAGTCTCGAGATAGCTCTAATTGAGGAAGGGGGCCAATCCGGGCCGGAATCACCGGTGGTGATGGCGTCGCCTCCGCCGGAAAGGAAAGCAGGGGGAGGAAAGAAGGAAGGTGAGGGAAGGCGCTGACGCGTGGGGCCGGTGAGGCAGCGAGACAGAGAGGGAGCGGGCGCGCGCGCGGCTGCCGGGCCGAGTTGGCCTCGGTGCGGCCCAATAGGGAGGAGAGGAAGGAAGGCCGAGCTGGGGAAGCAGGCCGAAGGGAGAAGGAGAGGAGGAGCTGGGGAAGTGGGCCTCTCGGCCAGGCCGGGCCAGGGAGGAAAAGCTGGGCTGCAGCTGCTACTCTCTCTTCTTCCTATCTCCTATTTTCTTTTCTCTTTTTCAAACACAAATTCAAATGGAGTTTCAAAAGGGATTTGAAAATAGAAGAGCCAACAATAAATCAAGCAATCAAAAATGAATATGCAGCAGCATGAGTGCAACAAACAAGTTTTTTTTTTGACCTAGGTTTTATTTTAAATTACCCCACAAATTCTATTCCCACTATATTTGCAAGAACAATAAATTGCACAATTAAATAAATTCCCCCTTTTGAAATGTTGCAAAATTTTAGGTGTTACAATTCTACCCCCCTTAAAGAAAATCTCGTCCTCGAGATTGAATGCTTACTCAAACAAATGGGAATACTCTTTTCTCAAGTCCTCTTCTCTTTCCCAAGTTGCTTCTTCCTCTGAGTGCCTATTCCACTGAACCTTGCACATTCTGATCACTCTACTTCGAGTGACCCTTTCAGCTGTCTCCAATATCCTCACAGGGTACTCTTCATAAGTCAAATCATCTTTAACTTGAAGTTCATCCATGGGTATTTGTTCCTCAGGTATACGCAAACATTTCTTAAGTTGAGACACATGGAACACGTCATGAACAGCTGATAGATGCTCAGGCAACTCTAATTGATATGCAACTTCTCCACGTCTCTTTATAATCTTGAAGGGACCAACATACCTTGGTGCTAGCTTTCCCTTCATATTAAACCTTCTCACCTTTCTCATCGGTGATACCTTGAGATACACATAATCACCTACTTCAAAACTCAAGTCTCTTCTTCGCTTATCCGCATAACTCTTTTGTCGAGATTGAGCTATCCTTAAGTTCTCCCTTATCTTACTGACTTGTTCTTCAGCAGCCTTTATAACATCAGGTCCAAACAACTGTGACTCACCCGTTTGATTCCAGTATAAGGGTGTTCTACACTTACGCCCATATAATGCTTCAAATGGTGCCATTCCAAGACTTTTCTGATAGCTATTATTGTAAGAGAACTCTGCATAAGGTAGACTCTTGTCCCAACTAGAACCATGCTGTAAGGCACAAGCTCTCAGCATATCCTCGAGAATCTGATTGGTTCTTTCTGTCTGCCCATCTGTCTGAGGATGATAAGCGGTGCTGAAGTTCAATTTAGTTCCCAAAGCTTCATGTACTTGTTTCCAGAAATGAGAAGTAAACTGAGATCCCCTATCAGACACAATCTTCTTAGGCACTCCATGAAGACATACTATCCTTTCCATGTAAAGCTTTGCCAACTTTGGACCATCATACTTAGTATTCACAGGCAAGAAATGAGCAACTTTCGTCAACCGATCGACAATCACCCATATTGAATCATAACCTGTGGATGTCCGAGGTAGTCCCACTATAAAATCCATACCAACTTCATCCCATTTCCATTCCGGTATCTTCATGGGTTGTAGCAATCCAGCAGGCCTCTGATGTTCGGCCTTGACTCTTGAACAAGTGTCACACAGGGCTACATACTCAGCTACAGCTCGTCTCATTTCTTTCCACCAATACTTCTCCTTGAGATCTTGATACATCTTGGTACTTCCGGGGTGAATAGAGTAGGCAGACTCATGAGCTTCCCGAAGAATTGTATCTCGGATAGCCTTCATTGCTGGCACACATATCCTTTTTCCCAACCACAATGTGCCATTCTCATCAAGCCTGAATCCGGGTGCTTTTCCAACAACCACATTTTCAGCTATCTCTTTAAGTTCTTCATCCTCCATCTGACCTTTGCGTATTTCTTCTTCCAAGGTAGGCGTTATCTCAATCTCCACGATATTGTTAACCAAACACAAGTTCAGACGTTGCAACTCTGCACTTAACTCCTCAGGCATCATTGTTTCCTGAACTTCACTATCATAACTTTTTCTGCTAAGTGCATCGGCCACCACATTGGCCTTCCCAGGATGGTAATGCACTTCTAGATCATAGTCCTTAATCAATTCTAACCATCGACGTTGCCTCAAGTTCAGATCCGACTGGGTAAAGATGTATTTCAAGCTCTTATGATCCGTATATATGTCAGTTTTATGCCCCATCAGGTAATGCCTCCAGATCTTCAAGGCATGAACAACCGCTGCTAACTCAAGATCGTGAGTAGGGTAGTTCAACTCATGCTTTCTCAACTGTCTAGACGCATAGGCAACAACCCTACCTTCTTGCATAAGTACACATCCCAAACCTTGTCTAGATGCATCACAGTAGATAGAAAAACTCTTACTTAGATCAGGCAATATCAGCACTGGGGCAGAAGTCAACCTCTTCTTCAACTCATCAAAATTAGCTTGGCACTGTTCGGACCACATGAACTTGGCATTCTTCTCTAACAATGCAGTCATAGGCTTAGCGAGCTTGGAGAACCCTTCAATGAACCTCCTATAGTAACCAGCCAAACCAAGGAAACTGCGAATTTCCTTAACATCAGTAGGTGGCTTCCAATCCAGCACATCCCTCACTTTGCTAGGATCTACAGCAATTCCACCATTTGAGACAATGTGGCCTAAGAAAGCCACTTCCTTTAGCCAAAACTCACACTTACTCCTTTTTGCATACAACCTATGCTCTCTCAATTTCTGCAAGACCAATCTCAAGTGTTCTTCATGCTCTTCTTCCGTCTTGGAGAACACCAGAATATCATCAATGAATACCACCACAAACTTATCAAGATATTCCATGAACACCTTATTCATCAAATACATGAAGTAGGCAGGTGCATTGGTAAGACCAAAAGACATAACTGTGTATTCATATAGCCCATATCTGGTAGTGAATGCTGTCTTCGGTATATCTTGGTTTCTAATCTTCAATTGGTGATAACCAGACCGTAAATCAATCTTGGAAAACACACATGCACCTCTCAATTGATCAAACAAATCATCAATTCTAGGCAAAGGGTACTTATTTTTGATGGTCACTTCATTTAATGATCGGTAATCAATGCACATCCTTTGAGTACCATCCTTCTTGTCAACAAAGATAACCGGTGCACCCCATGGAGAAGAACTAGGGCGAATAAAACCTTTATCTAATAACTCCTTAAGTTGCTTTTTAAGTTCTTCTAACTCATTTACCCCCATTCTATATGGACGCTTAGCTATGGGTGCAGTACCAGGTAATAATTCAATAATGAATTCAATGTCTCGATCAGGTGGCATACCTGGCAAATCCTCGGGGAAGACATCCAAAAATTCCCCCACAACACGATCCTCAGGCTTCCCTTCATCTTCAATCATGTTGATGACAGCAGCTGGTGGTGGCTTCACTACAACATTAACTGAGACTCTGTCTCCCTTAGGTCCATTCATTTCCACAACCTTCTCTTTGCATTTGATGTTGACCGTATGTTCTTTCATCCAGTCCAGACCCAGTATCAAATCAATGCCAGATGCTCTCAGGACAATCGGACTGACTGAAAACTCTACCCCCCTTAAAGACAATACTACTGATGGACAAAAATGAGTAGCAGGCATGACACCACCAGGAGAGTTTACTACCATCTCAGTCTTCATTGCAAGCAGGGGTATACTATGTTTTCTAACAAATATATGGGAGATAAATGTATGCGATGCTCCAGAATCAAATAATACAGTCGCAGGAGTGGAGTTGAGGTCGAACGTACCCAGCATGATGTTCGGCCCATCCTGAGCAGTGTCGGTGGTCACATGATTCACCTTCCCATAGAGTGGCTTCTTGTTGGGGCAGTGGAAGGACATGTGGCCTTCCTTGCCACAGCTGTAACAGACGGTGGGGGCTCTAGGGGCTCCATTCTTGGCAGGGGGACCATTAGCTTTTCCATTCTGGGAGTTTTGTGTCCCTCCCGACTGACGGAACGGCTGGCGCTGTTGGAAAGGCAAGCGCTGGTTGTTACCACCATGGTACCTTTGCTGGGAATTCTGCTGGTGACCATAGCGTGGACGGTTGTTGCTCCCAGAAGACTGACCAGAGAACTTCCTCTTCTTGTCCTGATCCTGGCGCATGTTGTCCAACACAATAGCACGGTTGACAAGAGCTTGAAAGTTGGGGTAGGTGTTACCAGCCAACTGCAGCCTGAGTTCATAATATAAGCCCTTGAGAAATAACCGCTGCTTGTCAGCATCGTCAGCAACTTCCCTGGGTGCATAGCGTGCCAGCTCAGCGAACTTGTTATGATATTCGCTGACAGACATGGACACCATCCGGAGAGACCGGAACTCTTCAGCCTTCTGATCCATCAAACCTTGAGGAATGTGATGAGCTCTAAACTCTCTGGTGAACTCATCCCAAGTAACATCAGGAGCATTCGCAGGCCATGCATCCTGGTAAGACTCCCACCAGGTTTGGGCTGCACCCTGCAACTGACCTGAAGCATACAGGACCTTCTCCTTGTCACTGCACTGCGCAATGTTAAGCTGCTTTTCCACAGCACGGACCCAATCATCGGCCTCTAGGGGGTCTGTGGCATGTGTGAACACCGGAGGACGTCCCTGAAGGAAGTCCTTGCGCCTGTCCCTGGGTGGCGGTGGTGGTGGTGCTCCACCCTGCTGAACATTCTGCATGAAGCGAGTCATTGCTTCCATGAACTGCCCTTGCATCTGCATGAATTGTTCAGGGCTGATCATGGGGGGTGGTGGAGGTGGTGGGTTGCCTCTGGGGTTCCTCCTTCCGGCCATCTGTCAACCCAACATACGTAACGATTCTCAGACAATACCCAAATAACCAACATGAATAGAGAAACTGAAATTTCAGGACGAGTTCTCAGAAACAGAAGTGCAGTAAATCGATCGTACAGGGAGCTACAGAACTCAAAACGAGACGTTCTATACATTGCTGGAAAACTTATAAAATTTCCTACAACTTTCATTTAGACCACTTTACCAGATTCTGACAGTTACCAGTTCCAATTTCACAATTTACAGGAGCTGTTCAGCACTTCCAGGCATCACAGTTATGCCAGATTGCAACAGTCATAACTCTTAGTCCATAATAGATATGAAGATGATTGATACGGCGCTGGAAAGGCACTGAAGTCTGGTTTATCTCATAAAAATTTCATGACACTTGCATTATCAGATCTCCAGTTATAACCAAAATACCTCAGGTAACTCCAGAAAACAGCAAGGGTAACGAGAATATAAACCAACCCAACAATATATAAAAAGACCTCAACTTAATTTTTACTTGTTCAAGAAGTACCGTAGACAAGTCTACAGCACTCCAACACTCATAACAAAGATCCAAATCACACAAGTGCATAATAATAAATCATGTTCTCACACCAATCTTACAAGCACACCAAGACTCACTAGACGCAGCTAACGATTTATTACATGAATCCCAAGGGTAACCTAGAACTTATTAACGTGAAGCGTGAAGTCTTCTTTCTTCGTGTAGCGGGGGGACTTCTTGAGCATAGCCCGCAGACAATCATTCTCTTTCTGGAGACGCCGTGACGCTGAGTGTGCTCCCTTCAGCTCTCCCTGGAGCCCCACCACTTGCTCCGTCAAGGCATTGACGTGCAGAGCGGTGGTGTTCAACGTCGGATGCAGGGGATCAGCCTGGGTCACCACAGCTCGTCCCGCCCAGGGCTCAAAGCAGGGCAGGTGGCGAAAGCGATCCTCCTCCATGAGCTCATAGCGAAGACCATGGTAGAATGCGTACGCCACTTGCGCAGCATCCTCCATGCTGGCGTGAGCTGAAGTCCTCCTAGCAGGCGAAAAGAAGACCTGATGAGGAGCCGGCTTCGGCTGTCCAGGCTCCCAGTAGATGACTGCCAACAGGGTCTTGTAGTAGGTCGCCTCCTCAGGGTGGGTGTACCTCGAGCAGAGGTACTCGATGACCGGGTGCTTGTCACTGTAGTACGTAGTCAACACTTCTTGCAGCAGGGAGTGTTGATACGCGTTCGGCGCCGGGTCCTTGATGGTGGTAACACGGAACCACTCCATCACTGGCTCAGGTGCAGGGGGAGTCGGTGCAGGTGCAGGCGTCGGTGTAGGAGCTGGCGTCGTCGGAGTGACTGGCACGATCTCCTCCTCCACGTCGTCATCGAACATGAGGACCTCAGTGGGGTCCTCCTCATCGTCGGAGAGGACCACGACCTCGGGCTTCACCGGCGGTGCGCTGGGAGAGAACTGGGCGACGTAGGAGGCGACGCCACGAGGAGAAACAGCCTCAGCAGCAGAGCGGCGAGCGGCGGAACGAGTGAGAACCATCTACAAAATCAGAAAAGAGAAGCTAGAGTCAAACTTTTTGCAATAGAATAAGGAAGTATAGCATAAAACAAAATTGTAATAAAATAGTCAAGGCTGAAATTTAAGTGCAAAAATAAACCTATGTGATTTTTACTATCTAGGCTTGCGTCCTACAGTCAACAAAGCTCTGATACCAATTTGTCACACCCCGATATTAAAAACAACACCAGGATGTATAAAAGCTCACATGTGTGCCAAGGATCAAGTCCACACATGCTAGACAAATTAAATAGTACCATTGCAGAGTTTAATACTTAGCGAACAATATTTAAATCATAGTACTTTGTTACAACATCTCAGCGGAAAAGATAATTCTCGTGGCAGCTTCAACGCAGGGACGTTGACTGGTTGACAACAAGTCTAGAACTCGTTGCGGTAGTCATAACTCCAATCTTCATCTGTTGTGTGGTAATAGCAAGGGTGAGCACATTTCGTACTCAGCAAGTAATACACAGGGTTCATGAGGCTCAAATAGCTTTATGTGGTTATGTTGCAATAGCCTTTAAAATCAAAGTAATAGTAATACTATAAATAGCATCAATGGTGTTGCATAAATTCCAAGGTGCATGATCAATGTAAGATGAACAGCAAGCATAAACAAGTAAATAATGACAATATTTTCTGTTCCATGAGGATTCCAAGCCACCCATAACCGCGGGTACGGCTAGTATACCAGTTTTACACTCTGCAGAGGTTGCACACTTTCACTATGAGCCGTGATTCCCATTTGCTCGGGTTAATTACTCCCAAAAACACTACCAAGGTGAGTGAGCAGGGTATCACTATGAAGTCTTTCAAAAGTCATGTCTAACAAGTTAGGGCCGCTATGGATTCTGTGCCTGTTCTTATAATAAGTCCTCTGCCTGATGGCACATAACCGCAGCCTATACACATCATTGCAGACAGGGGCCAAACTATAAGCCATCCCGGCTTTATCCCACCCCACTTGCGCCTTTCGGTAACCACTAACAAGCTAGACAAGAGCAATTTACTGAACTAAAACCAGAGCCCATTAGCACTCATAGTTGCGCGGTTTTCCCGGAGAGTCACTTACGGATAATGTCATCTATTAAAGTTCATTACTTCCCATTAATCAACACATGATCATGATAATAATAGCATTGCCAAATCATTTATGTGCATAAATCGTAGGTATCAAGGTACAGGGACAATTCTAGGGAAATCATCTATGTTTATCAAGGGATTGCATGCATATGATATTTAGTAAAACTTTCATAAATAGGTAACAAGGATAATCCCATGAATTACTTGCCTTGCTCAGGAAAGTCTTGCTGGTCTTGCTGGTCCTCGAAAAGCGGGTCGTAAGCACCGTCGAATTGCTCACCGTCTATACTCGATTAATCACCAACACACATACATACAGGAGCATTCATGCATAGCAAACAAGGACATAAATTAGAAAAGTACACCAACAGTGAGAAAACCAAATAAAAGATTTATAAAACTATTCTACTCGCTGATACGATCACATCGATATAAAGATCACCGAAAACGGATCTAAAACGCGAAAGATATGATTTTCCGATGTTTCCAAGCGATTTTAGGGATTAAATAATACTGAAAAATAAATTATCATTAACATAGATAAAAATTATATCACTGGAAAGAGGATAAAATTATGAATCCAATGCAATTGGAATCACCTCAATCGGAGTTAAAACGCGCATTTTATAAGCGATTAAAGATAGTGGCAAAACTGTAAATATAAATATCTGATTTTTATTAAACCGAAAGGAAAATACGCTTTCTAAATTGGATGGCGTACTCTGCTCAAGACGTAAAGGGCTGCGGGGATTAACATTAAAAAGTCCAGGGGGGTTTTCGCCAAAGCGACGGCCAAAACGGTATGGGCGATCAGAGGCCGTCGGATCCAAGATGGACGGCCGAGATTAGAAGGACGGAAGAAGGGGGTGGCGCTCCGGCCGGCTACAGTGGATGCGCGGCGGCGCCATGGCCGGGGCTCGCCGGCGTAAGCCGATCCAGCGCCGGGGTGCGTGGTTCTGCACGGGGAACGGCTCGGGAGAGAGAGAGCTCAGCGGGGAAGACGATTTTGGCCAAGGGGAAGCTCGCCGAGGACCGTGCATGCGGCGGCGCGCGAGAGGGCGGTCGGGAAGCTCCGACGAGCTCGCGGATGCGCACAGACAGAGCAAAAAGAGAGGGAAAAGGCACGGGGAGGCCCCTTACGGTGCGGCGAAGCTTCGAGGCAGTCGGAAACGGCGGAAGGAGCCACAGAGATAGTCGGCGACGATCGGCGGCGGGCAACGGCGGGTCGGAAGCTCCTGTTCATGGTGGCAACGTCGGTCAGTGCTCGATTCAAGACTATGAGGGGCTCGGTGCATTCGTAGGAATCATACGAAACTCCGAGAGGCCTACGGCAGGAGAGACGAGCGACGGACTCACCGAATCGACCTCGGCGGCAGACAAACTCGACGGCGGCGTGCGGCGAGCTTGCTGCGAAAGGCGAGAGCGAGCTAGGGTTCGGGAAAACGGGGCGGAGGGGTGCGGCGAGGCTTAAGAAGTCTCGAGATAGCTCTAATTGAGGAAGGGGGCCAATCCGGGCCGGAATCACCGGTGGTGATGGCGTCGCCTCCGCCGGAAAGGAAAGCAGGGGGAGGAAAGAAGGAAGGTGAGGGAAGGCGCTGACGCGTGGGGCCGGTGAGGCAGCGAGACAGAGAGGGAGCGGGCGCGCGCGCGGCTGCCGGGCCGAGTTGGCCTCGGTGCGGCCCAATAGGGAGGAGAGGAAGGAAGGCCGAGCTGGGGAAGCAGGCCGAAGGGAGAAGGAGAGGAGGAGCTGGGGAAGTGGGCCTCTCGGCCAGGCCGGGCCAGGGAGGAAAAGCTGGGCTGCAGCTGCTACTCTCTCTTCTTCCTATCTCCTATTTTCTTTTCTCTTTTTCAAACACAAATTCAAATGGAGTTTCAAAAGGGATTTGAAAATAGAAGAGCCAACAATAAATCAAGCAATCAAAAATGAATATGCAGCAGCATGAGTGCAACAAACAAGTTTTTTTTTTGACCTAGGTTTTATTTTAAATTACCCCACAAATTCTATTCCCACTATATTTGCAAGAACAATAAATTGCACAATTAAATAAATTCCCCCTTTTGAAATGTTGCAAAATTTTAGGTGTTACATTTCATCAAATTCAACATCATGTACCTCCTCAAGAGTACCACTAGCCAAATTCCAAACTCTATATGCCTTGCTTGTGGTTGAATAGCCAAGTAAGAAGCCTTCATCACATTTCTTTTCAAACTTGCTCAATCTTGTGCCTTTCTTGAGAATGTAACATTTGCAACCAAAAACCCGAAAATATGCAATGTTGGGCTTTCTACCATTCAATAGCTCATAAGGAGTCTTTGCAAGCATACCATGGCAATATAAACGGTTGATGTAATAGCAAGCGGTGTTGATTGCTTCGGCCCAAAAGGAATGACTAACATTGTATTCACTTAGCATTGATCTTGCCATATCTATCAAGGTTCTATTCTTTCTTTCAACAATGCCATTTGATTGTGGTGTATACTTGGGTGAGAATTGATGTCCAATACCATACTCATCACACAATTCTTCAATCTTGGTGTTCTTGAATTCACTACCATTGTCACTTCTAACTTTCTTGATGGTTGTTTCAAACTCATTTTGGCTTCTCTTGACAAAAGATTTGAATAGATCATACACTTCACTCTTGTCAACTAGAAAGAATACCCATGTATATCTAGTATAGTCATCCACAATCACAAATCCATACTTGCTCCCACCAATGCTAGTATATGTGGTTGGTCCAAACAAGTCCATATGCAAGAGCTCAAAAGCTTTACTAGTACTCATCATGCTCTTCTTAGGATGTGTATTTCCAACTTGTTTGCCGGCTTGACATGAACTACAAAGCTTATCTTTCTCAAAAGTGACATCTTTCAAGCCTCTAACTAGATCATGCTTCACTAGTTTGTTCAATTGTTTCATTCCAACATGACCAAGCCTTCTATGCCATAACCAACCCAAACTTGACTTAGTGATCAAACAAGTTGACAATTGAGTTTCACTAGCATTGAAATCCACAAGATATAGGTTGTCATATCTAAACCCTTTGAATATCAAATTTGACCCATCAACACTAACAATTTCAACATCATCAACCCCAAATATGCACTTGAAACCAAGATCACAAAGTTGTGCAACCGAGAGTAAATTGAAATTCAAGCTTTCAACTAGCAACACATTTGAGATAGACATATCATTGGAGATAGCAATTTTACCAAGTCCTCTCACTTTCCCTTTCTTGTTGTCACCAAATGTGATTGCATCATAGCCACTATTTGCACTTGTGTTGAGAGAGCCAAACATACTAGAATCACCCGTCATATGTTGAGTGCATCCACTATCAAGCACCCAATGCCTCCCTCCGGCTTTGTAATTGACCTACAAAAAGAGATCAATTTCTTTTAGGTACCCAAACTTGCTTGGGTCCTTGAAGGTTAGTGACTAAGCTCTTTGGTACCCAAATGGTCTTCTTCTTTGGACCCAACATGGATGTACCAACAAACTTAGCCTTCACACCATTTGAGCCCTTTGTGAGAACGTAGCAAGAATCAAACTTAATTGAGGATACATAAGCATTGGATTTCTTGTTTTTGCAATCTTGCTCTAAGTGACCAACTTGCTTGCATTTTGTGCAATACCGGCCATTTCTCTTCACAAAACAAGTCTTGTGAGGAGCAAAGGCGGTTTTGCCTTTCTTGGGGATATAGCCCAATCCCTCTTTGTGGAGAGATGCCCTTTGGCTACCCAAACACATAAGCAAGCGGTCCTCACCACCATAAGCCTTAGCTAAGGAGTGATTGAGCTTTTTAACCTCCTCCTTTAGGTTCTTGTTCTCAACTACTAGTGAAGGGTCACTAGTGGGTGAGGTAGTAGTGGAAGTGCTACAAGAAGGGTTAGTGGTAACAACAATAGGTTCACAAGATATGTCACATGTTACACCTATGTTGCAAGTTTTAGTTTCTTTCTTTTGCACTTGTTGTTGCAAGTCTTCATTTTGCTCAACTAGAGAAGAATGAGCTTCATCAAGCTTAGTGTGAACCTTTTGGAGCTTCTTATGGTCTTCCTTTAGACTCTCATAAGATGCTCTAAGTTCCTCAAGTTCTTGCTCAATGGATTGTTTATCCTTGCGCAAGCCCTTGCATTCCTTTCTAAGTTTATCAAAATGAATACGTGCATCATCAAGCATTTCAATTAATTCTTCTTTTGTTAGGTCATCATCACTATCATCATCACTAGATTCGGTGTCGGATGATACCTTAGAGCCCTTAGCCATGAAGCAAGAAGGAGTGTCGAAGATGGAAGGCTTGTCATGAATGGCAATGCTTGCATGTGCCTTCCTCTTGCTCTTCTTATCATCATCACTCTCTTCATCACTTGAGGAGGCATCACTATCCCATGTCACCACATGAGAATAGTTCTTCTTCTTCTTGTATGAAGATTCCTTCTTCTCTTTCTTCTCCTTCTTCTCATGCTTGTTCTTCTTTTTGCCCTTGTGATCATCTTCACTTGAGTGTGGGCAATCGGCTACCAAGTGATCTTTGCTTCCACAATTGAAGCATCTTATTGGGCCATCAAATCTTCTTGCATTCTTCTTTCTTCTTGCCCGGTAGCCCTTCTTCTTCATGAACTTGCCAAATCTTCTTACTAGAAGGGCCATTTCTTCATCACTTTCACTTGTGCTAGAGGGATCTTCACTTGACTCTTCTTTGGCCTTGCTCTTGCCCTTTGATGAGGATGTGGCTTTGAATGCCACACTCTTCTTCTTCTCATCTTTGGAGTCTTCATCTTTTTCTTTCTTCTTCTTATTGATCAACTCTTCTTTATCATCATCATCTCTATAAGCATCATCGGTCATCACCTCCGCTAGCACTTGATTTGGAGTCAATTCACTCAATGTTGTCTTCACCAAGACCGTGATCAATGTGGCAAACCGCTTGGGCAAGCTCTTCAAGAACTTCATGGAGAAGTCACTATCCTTCACCTCTTCATCCACGGCCTTGAGATCATTCACAATGACTTGCAATCTATGGAACATCTCCGGCACGGTTTCATCATCCTTCATCTTGAAGCTTGCAAACTTGTCCTTCAAGATGTATGCTTTGGCGGCCTTTACACCCTTGGTGCCCTCATATGATTCCTCAAGCTTCTTCCAAGCTTCATAAGCACTCTCAATGTTCTTGATTTGCTCAAACACTTTTTCATCTACGGCCTCATGAATAGCACAAACCGCAATGTCATTGAGTTGAAGCAATCTTTCTTCGGCGGTTGTGGGATTGGCCGCATTGGCAATCTCAATCTTTGTTTCCACAACCTTCCAAACCTCTCTATTGATTGACTTGATGTGTGAGGTCATCTTGCTCTTCCAATATGCATAATTTGTGCCATCAAATTGGGGTGGCTTTTTGGTGTTGTTGATGTGAATGTTGAGTTGAGCAATTTTTACACCGTAGGTTGTTAAGCCTCAAATCAACGGTGCCTCGGCTCCGATACCACTTGAAAGGTCCTAAATGGCTAGAGGGGGGGTGAATAGCCTATAAAAATCTACAAACAACACTTAACAAGCCGATTAGTAGCAATAGCAAGCTTTGCAAAACACTAGCTCTAAACTATGCTATGCAAACCACCTAGACAAGTATACTACACTATGATCTCTAGTTCACACTCAAAGGCTATGTTACTACTTTACACTACTCTTAAGTGAGCAACTAACTAACAAGCTACACAAGAGAGAAATACACAAATGTAAAGAGTAAAGGTGATTTCAATACCGCCGGTGAAGAGAAGATATGAAGTCCAATATAACCAATCAATCACATATAAGGGAAATCCTCGGTAGAGAGATGGCACAAGATTTTTTACCGAGGTTCACTTGCTTGCCGGCAAGCTAGTCCTCGTTGTAGCGATACACCCACTTGGAGGTTCACGCGCTAATTGGCATCACACGCCAAACCCTTTTCAAGGGTGCCGCACAACCAACACAAGATGGGGATCCACCAAGCTACGAGCAATCCACTAAAGATGCCTTTCGCGATCTCCCGCGGGGATAGGCTCAAGAACCCCTCACAACTTCACCGATCGGAGGCGGAGACAATCACCAACTCCCCTCAACGATCCTCGCAGCTCCAAGCCGTCTAGGAGTCGGCAAAACTCCAAGAGTAACAAGAGAAACCGCTGCGAAATACCACTACCAAGTGCCTCTAGATGATCTCAATCAACGCAATGCACTTGATGCTCTCCAAACTCACCAAATGATGAACACAATCAAGTAGGATGAGTGAGAGTGGAGTGGGAAGGCTCACAAATATGTTATGATGCTTAGGAGTGCCAAGAGCTACTCCCCAAACCGGCCAAGTCGCTATTTATAAGCCACACACAAAGAACTAGCCGTTTAGAGTTCACTGCGTACCGTCGGACTGTCCGACGGCCAGAGCGTCGGACTAATCCGCACGGTCCGACGCCTCGGATGAACGCCACGTGTCACTAGCCGTTTGAAGTCGAACGTTGGATCACAACGGCTATTTCCTCGCGCCAAAACGAACCGTCGGACGGTAGGTCGTCGGACTAACACAAACGGTCCGACGCCCTCAGCTGACACCGTCGGACTCAGCGGGATGAAGCCGTCGGACCAACGATCGCGGCCGTCCGACGTTTCCAGAGAGCTCCCCGAGCCCTGAAAACCGTCGGACGATGGTCCGACGCTCACCGTCGGACTAACGCCGAGAGTCCGACGCTCTCAGAACTCGCCACGTGTTACCTCTTCGTCGCTTTGCACCGTCGGACGCTTCGGACAATAGTCCGACGCTCCGAAACTGAGCGTCCGACGCTCTCTGAAGGGGTTAGCCGTCGGACCGAAGACAATGGTCCGACGCTCAGTCAAGTTAGAGTCCGACGCCACTTTTTCTATTGTAACGTTTCCGAAATTCGCCAAATCCTGCCTCGCAAGCTCGGCAGGAGGAAGAGAGGACCAAACCCTCTCTAACCCTCAAACTTCACCCCGTTTCTTAAGTCACTAACACTCCAAAGTGTCTCTCACTTAGGTGCACGTGTGTTAGCCTTTTTCAAAGAGTTTTCCACGGGTCAAGTTAGTGTCACTAGCATCTATATGCATATGCAATGATCATGAACACCTAGTGGCACTTGATAACCGTATTTCATCAACGATTTCGCCCCTCTTAATAGTACGGCTATCTATCCTTAATGTGATCACTCCCTCTATAGAGTCTTGATCACCAAAACCAAAAGAGCTCCTATTGGTTATACCTTTGCCTTGAGCTCCCGGTTTCTTATCAACTTCCTTCTCATCTCTTGATGGACCTTGTGGACACCTATGATGATGGACTTACACCATTTTCATGGACGCCGTCATTGCCCTTCACTTGTGACCTCCACCGACCCGGTCCTTTGCTCCATCTTGCCAATTGCTAATCAATTCTCATGAAACACTTAGAGCAATCGTTAGCAAACTAGGTTTCATCAATTACCCAAAACCAAACATGGGCTTTCAATCTCCCCCTTTTTGGTAATTGATGACAACCTTCACAAAGATATGAAATGAAAACCAAGTTTGCACTTTGGTAGTATTAGCTCCCCCTACATATGTGATTCCTTGTGTTTGGTTCAATTTTTCACATATGCATGAATTTGAAAGTTTGGGTGAGCTACTACTATCAAATGATGCTAAGGTATATAGAATGGACCTTTGAAGCGTGATACCATCGGAGTTGCGGAAATATACCATCCTTAGCACCATTATTTACTAGTCATGCGTCACAAACTCAAAATACCTCGTGAGATCAACATTTAAGTAAAAGAGGTACTTTGTATGGCATATAAGTCCTATGCATGCTAGATTGTCAAATCACCATTCAAACCCTATTTCTAAGCATTTCATAAATTCAAACAAATATAGGAATTGAAGTTTTGACAATGCAACATTTCATATGTTAATGTATACACAAATGCAACAACTTATTCATGAGCTTGCTCCCCCTACTTGTGTGCTTTCAAATTTTTAATTGACCCCTTTCCTCTCTTATCTTTGTGACTTTCTTCTCCCCCTTTGTCAACAATCACCAAAAATGGTGCAAATTATGGGAATATCAAGTCAATAAATGGGGTTATTTTCACATTGGTTCAATCTAGATTACTTGCCTAGAATATGTAACTAAGTTTGATCCAAGGACAAGCTTCTTCACACCTTACTTGTAGGGTTATCTTGACCATGTTAAGTTACACATCATAAGCTCATGTTCTAAATTTAACACTAGCTTTGCAAGCCCATCAATATGTCATATGCTACCACTTGATCATACAAGCATAAAGAACAAAAGTGATACCATATATACATGAAAGCATTTGATTTTTCATGAATGAGCCTATAAGATGCATTTCATGTCTACATGAACTAGACAAATCCTTATCAAAGTATGAATGCCATGTCAACCAATTTTACCTTGCTTTAGTCGAAGGAGAGGCATGTCATATAATGTAGGATGCTTTTCACTTCATGTTGGAGTAGTCTAGTATGTTTAGCTCATTTCTCAACTTGCAAAATCTTGACTCATCAAGTGGCTTGGTAAAGATATCCGCTAATTGATCTTCGGTGCCAACACTTTCAATTGCAATGTCCCCTTTGATTTGGTGATCTCTAATGAAGTGATGCCTTATGTCAATGTGCTTTGTTCTTGAATGTTGCACGGGGTTGTTGGTTAGCTTGATAGCACTCTCATTGTCATATAGCAGAGGCACTTTCTTGTATTTCAATCCAAAATCACTCAAGGTTGCCTTCATCCAAAGCAATTGTGCACAACAACTTCCGGCACTAATGTACTCCGCTTCGGCCGTTGAGAGAGCAACACTATTTTGCTTCTTTGAAGACCATGATACAAGTGACCTTCCAAGCAATTGACAAGTTCCACTAGTGCTCTTTCTATCCACTTTGCAACCGGCATAGTCGGAGTCCGAATATCCAATAAGCTCAAAATTGGACCCCTTAGGATACCACAACCCAACATCTTGTGTGCCCTTCAAATACCTCAATATTCTCTTTGCGGCTTTCAAATGACTTTCTCTTGGTGAGGCTTGAAATCTTGCACACATGCACACACTAAACATGACATCCGGTCGAGATGCGGTCACATAAAGGAGACTTCCAATCATTGATCTATATAGCTTTTGATCTACCATTTTGCCACTATCATCCAAGTCCAAATGCCCATTAGTTGCCATAGGAGTATTCATGGGCTTTGCATGTTCCAATCCAAATTTCTTCACCATGTCCCTTATGTACTTTCCTTGACTTACAAATGTACCATTCTTCATTTGCTTAACTTGAAGACCAAGGAAGTAGCTAAGCTCACCAATCATGGACATTTCAAACTCACTTGCCATCATACTTCCAAATTCTTCACAAAAATCTTGATTTGTTGATCCAAAAATGATATCATCCACATATATTTGCAACACAAATAAATCATTTCCAAGCTTCTTAGTGAAGAGAGTTGTATCAACCTTTCCCATTTTGAACCCTTTTGAGAGCAAGAAATCTCTCAATCTCTCATACCATGCTCTAGGTGCTTGCTTCAAACCATACAATGCCTTTCTTAGCTTGTATACATGGTTGGACTTCTTCACATCTTCAAATCCGGGAGGTTGTTCCACATAAACCAACTCATTGATGTACCCATTGAGAAATGCACTCTTGACATCCATTTGATATAACTTGATGTTGTGGGCACAAGCATAGGCTAATAAGATTCTAATGGCCTCCAATCTAGCAACCGGTGCATAGGTTTCTCCAAAATCAAGACCCTCTACTTGAGTGTAACCTTGTGCAACCAATCTAGCCTTGTTCCTTATTACTATGCCATCTTGATCTTGCTTGTTTCTAAAGACCCATTTTGTTCCTATCACATTGTGTTTTTTTGGTCTTTCCACTAGCTCCCAAACTTGATTTCTTGTGAATTTGTTGAGCTCTTCATGCATAGCATTAACCCAATCAACATCTTTCAATGCTTCCTCAATCTTGGTTGGCTCTATGGTTGACACAAATGAGAAATGCTCACAAATTTGAGCTAGTCTTGCTCTAGTTTGAACTCCACTTTGAATACCACCAATGATTTGATCCAAAGGATGATCCCTTGCAATAGAGACCGGTTGGAGAATAGGAACTTGATCATTGGATTGAGATGAACTAGCTTGTTGATCTTGCACTTGAGATTGATCTTGTGAGTCACTTGTACTTGCTTCATTTTCAACTTGCATACTAGTATGAATTGCACCATCATCTTCATCTTCATTGACTTGCCTTGGCCTAATATCACCAATATCCATATTTTTCATTGCATTTGCCAAGTCATTGCCTCTCACATCACTAAGATTTTCAACTTCATCTTGAGAGCCTTGGGTTTCATCAAATTCAACATCATGTACCTCCTCAAGAGTACCACTAGCCAAATTCCAAACTCTATATGCCTTGCTTGTGGTTGAATAGCCAAGTAAGAAGCCTTCATCACATTTCTTTTCAAACTTGCTCAATCTTGTGCCTTTCTTGAGAATGTAACATTTGCAACCAAAAACCCGAAAATATGCAATGTTGGGCTTTCTACCATTCAATAGCTCATAAGGAGTCTTTGCAAGCATACCATGGCAATATAAACGGTTGATGTAATAGCAAGCGGTGTTGATTGCTTCGGCCCAAAAGGAATGACTAACATTGTATTCACTTAGCATTGATCTTGCCATATCTATCAAGGTTCTATTCTTTCTTTCAACAATGCCATTTGATTGTGGTGTATACTTGGGTGAGAATTGATGTCCAATACCATACTCATCACACAATTCTTCAATCTTGGTGTTCTTGAATTCACTACCATTGTCACTTCTAACTTTCTTGATGGTTGTTTCAAACTCATTTTGGCTTCTCTTGACAAAAGATTTGAATAGATCATACACTTCACTCTTGTCAACTAGAAAGAATACCCATGTATATCTAGTATAGTCATCCACAATCACAAATCCATACTTGCTCCCACCAATGCTAGTATATGTGGTTGGTCCAAACAAGTCCATATGCAAGAGCTCAAAAGCTTTACTAGTACTCATCATGCTCTTCTTAGGATGTGTATTTCCAACTTGTTTGCCGGCTTGACATGAACTACAAAGCTTATCTTTCTCAAAAGTGACATCTTTCAAGCCTCTAACTAGATCATGCTTCACTAGTTTGTTCAATTGTTTCATTCCAACATGACCAAGCCTTCTATGCCATAACCAACCCAAACTTGACTTAGTGATCAAACAAGTTGACAATTGAGTTTCACTAGCATTGAAATCCACAAGATATAGGTTGTCATATCTAAACCCTTTGAATATCAAATTTGACCCATCAACACTAACAATTTCAACATCATCAACCCCAAATATGCACTTGAAACCAAGATCACAAAGTTGTGCAACCGAGAGTAAATTGAAATTCAAGCTTTCAACTAGCAACACATTTGAGATAGACATATCATTGGAGATAGCAATTTTACCAAGTCCTCTCACTTTCCCTTTCTTGTTGTCACCAAATGTGATTGCATCATAGCCACTATTTGCACTTGTGTTGAGAGAGCCAAACATACTAGAATCACCCGTCATATGTTGAGTGCATCCACTATCAAGCACCCAATGCCTCCCTCCGGCTTTGTAATTGACCTACAAAAAGAGATCAATTTCTTTTAGGTACCCAAACTTGCTTGGGTCCTTGAAGGTTAGTGACTAAGCTCTTTGGTACCCAAATGGTCTTCTTCTTTGGACCCAACATGGATGTACCAACAAACTTAGCCTTCACACCATTTGAGCCCTTTGTGAGAACGTAGCAAGAATCAAACTTAATTGAGGATACATAAGCATTGGATTTCTTGTTTTTGCAATCTTGCTCTAAGTGACCAACTTGCTTGCATTTTGTGCAATACCGGCCATTTCTCTTCACAAAACAAGTCTTGTGAGGAGCAAAGGCGGTTTTGCCTTTCTTGGGGATATAGCCCAATCCCTCTTTGTGGAGAGATGCCCTTTGGCTACCCAAGCACATAAGCAAGCGGTCCTCACCACCATAAGCCTTAGCTAAGGAGTGATTGAGCTTTTTAACCTCCTCCTTTAGGTTCTTGTTCTCAACTACTAGTGAAGGGTCACTAGTGGGTGAGGTAGTAGTGGAAGTGCTACAAGAAGGGTTAGTGGTAACAACAATAGGTTCACAAGATATGTCACATGTTACACCTATGTTGCAAGTTTTAGTTTCTTTCTTTTGCACTTGTTGTTGCAAGTCTTCATTTTGCTCAACTAGAGAAGAATGAGCTTCATCAAGCTTAGTGTGAACCTTTTGGAGCTTCTTATGGTCTTCCTTTAGACTCTCATAAGATGCTCTAAGTTCCTCAAGTTCTTGCTCAATGGATTGTTTATCCTTGCGCAAGCCCTTGCATTCCTTTCTAAGTTTATCAAAATGAATACGTGCATCATCAAGCATTTCAATTAATTCTTCTTTTGTTAGGTCATCATCACTATCATCATCACTAGATTCGGTGTCGGATGATACCTTAGAGCCCTTAGCCATGAAGCAAGAAGGAGTGTCGAAGATGGAAGGCTTGTCATGAATGGCAATGCTTGCATGTGCCTTCCTCTTGCTCTTCTTATCATCATCACTCTCTTCATCACTTGAGGAGGCATCACTATCCCATGTCACCACATGAGAATAGTTCTTCTTCTTCTTGTATGAAGATTCCTTCTTCTCTTTCTTCTCCTTCTTCTCATGCTTGTTCTTCTTTTTGCCCTTGTGATCATCTTCACTTGAGTGTGGGCAATCGGCTACCAAGTGATCTTTGCTTCCACAATTGAAGCATCTTATTGGGCCATCAAATCTTCTTGCATTCTTCTTTCTTCTTGCCCGGTAGCCCTTCTTCTTCATGAACTTGCCAAATCTTCTTACTAGAAGGGCCATTTCTTCATCACTTTCACTTGTGCTAGAGGGATCTTCACTTGACTCTTCTTTGGCCTTGCTCTTGCCCTTTGATGAGGATGTGGCTTTGAATGCCACACTCTTCTTCTTCTCATCTTTGGAGTCTTCATCTTTTTCTTTCTTCTTCTTATTGATCAACTCTTCTTTATCATCATCATCTCTATAAGCATCATCGGTCATCACCTCCGCTAGCACTTGATTTGGAGTCAATTCACTCAATGTTGTCTTCACCAAGACCGTGATCAATGTGGCAAACCGCTTGGGCAAGCTCTTCAAGAACTTCATGGAGAAGTCACTATCCTTCACCTCTTCATCCACGGCCTTGAGATCATTCACAATGACTTGCAATCTATGGAACATCTCCGGCACGGTTTCATCATCCTTCATCTTGAAGCTTGTAAACTTGTCCTTCAAGATGTATGCTTTGGCGGCCTTTACACCCTTGGTGCCCTCATATGATTCCTCAAGCTTCTTCCAAGCTTCATAAGCACTCTCAATGTTCTTGATTTGCTCAAACACTTTTTCATCTACGGCCTCATGAATAGCACAAACCGCAATGTCATTGAGTTGAAGCAATCTTTCTTCGGCGGTTGTGGGATTGGCCGCATTGGCAATCTCAATCTTTGTTTCCACAACCTTCCAAACCTCTCTATTGATTGACTTGATGTGTGAGGTCATCTTGCTCTTCCAATATGCATAATTTGTGCCATCAAATTGGGGTGGCTTCTTGGTGTTGTTGATGTGAATGTTGAGTTGAGCAATTTTTACACCGTAGGTTGTTAAGCCTCAAATCAACGGTGCCTCGGCTCCGATACCACTTGAAAGGTCCTAAATGGCTAGAGGGGGGGTGAATAGCCTATAAAAATCTACAAACAACACTTAACAAGCCGATTAGTAGCAATAGCAAGCTTTGCAAAACACTAGCTCTAAACTATGCTATGCAAACCACCTAGACAAGTATACTACACTATGATCTCTAGTTCACACTCAAAGGCTATGTTACTACTTTACACTACTCTTAAGTGAGCAACTAACTAACAAGCTACACAAGAGAGAAATACACAAATGTAAAGAGTAAAGGTGATTTCAATACCGCCGGTGAAGAGAAGATATGAAGTCCAATATAACCAATCAATCACATATAAGGGAAATCCTCGGTAGAGAGATGGCACAAGATTTTTTACCGAGGTTCACTTGCTTGCCGGCAAGCTAGTCCTCGTTGTAGCGATACACCCACTTGGAGGTTCACGCGCTAATTGGCATCACACGCCAAACCCTTTTCAAGGGTGCCGCACAACCAACACAAGATGGGGATCCACCAAGCTACGAGCAATCCACTAAAGATGCCTTTCGCGATCTCCCGCGGGGATAGGCTCAAGAACCCCTCACAACTTCACCGATCGGAGGCGGAGACAATCACCAACTCCCCTCAACGATCCTCGCAGCTCCAAGCCGTCTAGGAGTCGGCAAAACTCCAAAAGTAACAAGAGAAACCGCTGCGAAATACCACTACCAAGTGCCTCTAGATGATCTCAATCAACGCAATGCACTTGATGCTCTCCAAACTCACCAAATGATGAACACAATCAAGTAGGATGAGTGAGAGTGGAGTGGGAAGGCTCACAAATATGTTATGATGCTTAGGAGTGCCAAGAGCTACTCCCCAAACCGGCCAAGTCGCTATTTATAAGCCACACACAAAGAACTAGCCGTTTAGAGTTCACTGCGTACCGTCGGACTGTCCGACGGCCAGAGCGTCGGACTAATCCGCACGGTCCGACGCCTCGGATGAACGCCACGTGTCACTAGCCGTTTGAAGTCGAACGTTGGATCACAACGGCTATTTCCTCGCGCCAAAACGAACCGTCGGACGGTAGGTCGTCGGACTAACACAAACGGTCCGACGCCCTCAGCTGACACCGTCGGACTCAGCGGGATGAAGCCGTCGGACCAACGATCGCGGCCGTCCGACGTTTCCAGAGAGCTCCCCGAGCCCTGAAAACCGTCGGACGATGGTCCGACGCTCACCGTCGGACTAACGCCGAGAGTCCGACGCTCTCAGAACTCGCCACGTGTTACCTCTTCGTCGCTTTGCACCGTCGGACGCTTCGGACAATAGTCCGACGCTCCGAAACTGAGCGTCCGACGCTCTCTGAAGGGGTTAGCCGTCGGACCGAAGACAATGGTCCGACGCTCAGTCAAGTTAGAGTCCGACGCCACTTTTTCTATTGTAACGTTTCCGAAATTCGCCAAATCCTGCCTCGCAAGCTCGGCAGGAGGAAGAGAGGACCAAACCCTCTCTAACCCTCAAACTTCACCCCGTTTCTTAAGTCACTAACACTCCAAAGTGTCTCTCACTTAGGTGCACGTGTGTTAGCCTTTTTCAAAGAGTTTTCCACGGGTCAAGTTAGTGTCACTAGCATCTATATGCATATGCAATGATCATGAACACCTAGTGGCACTTGATAACCGTATTTCATCAACGATTTCGCCCCTCTTAATAGTACGGCTATCTATCCTTAATGTGATCACTCCCTCTATGGAGTCTTGATCACCAAAACCAAAAGAGCTCCTATTGGTTATACCTTTGCCTTGAGCTCCCGGTTTCTTATCAACTTCCTTCTCATCTCTTGATGGACCTTGTGGACACCTATGATGATGGACTTACACCATTTTCATGGACGCCGTCATTGCCCTTCACTTGTGACCTCCACCGACCCGGTCCTTTGCTCCATCTTGCCAATTGCTAATCAATTCTCATGAAACACTTAGAGCAATCGTTAGCAAACTAGGTTTCATCAATTACCCAAAACCAAACATGGGCTTTCAAACAGAGGTGGCGCCGCCGGCACCGTCCGTCGCCGCAATGCCATACCGGCTCTGCCACCTCCCTGGACACGTGAACGGCGTCGTGAGCTCGTCTGCCACCTCGCCCCGCCTCCCAGGCCTATAAATACCGCCGGAGACCGTCGGCATCACCACACCATCCTCCTCGGCCGCCGTCGACAGTCCTCTGTCCACCGGCCAAATTGGCTGTCCACACTGAGCCACTGCTCAATTAACCGTGCACATAGCTTCACCACACTCTGCTCTTCCACCTCGACCGGATCACGTCGCCGTTAGGCCACTGGTGAGCTCCCAGCACCGTTCGTCGTCCCTGTGCTCTTGTTCTTTCAATATACCGCACGGATGCACGAGGCTAGCCCTCTATGTTGTGTTCTAGCCTGTTCTAATTTGCGTTTTATACTATACGTGAGACACAGAAGCTATAGGAGTAAGAATTTTAAACGCTACCGTCACGGATTGGCCGGAACATGGCTTGCTACCGCCGTGTCCTCGCTGCCGAGCCGCTGTGCATGTGTTGAGGTTTTGTCTCTGCTCAAACATGCCCAAAAAACCAATCCTAGAGCCTCAACAGATCACCACAAGGCTAAAACGAGACTTCATTGAACCTGTCATCGCCGGAGACGGTGGGTACACCGACGAGCAGCGCCGCCGTGCCGCTCTGTTCGTCGCCACCGAAGCCACAATCCACCTCCGAGCCTCTAATCTAGCTCAACCGACGCGGAAGGTTCCCAGGAACTCATAGATGCCCTCGGTGTCGTCGAAGATGCCTCGGATCGACGGGCAACCGTCGGTCAAGGTCACCGGCGTTCGGGTCAACGAGAGAGAAGAGAGAAGGACCAGCGAACAAGAATTCAACTTGTTCCACGGGGTTATGTGCAAAGACAGTGACTCATGTGAACAGTATAAAAATGGAGCGTGGGTTGATTTTCCGAAGACTGGAGTCCTCTTTTGCAAAACTGGCAGGCGCTGCGCGGGGGGCCGACCTGGGCTGCCTCTGTGCAGGCTGGGCCGAACTGGGCTGAATCCAAGCCTGTGCACGTTTTCTTTTTATTCATTTTCCATTAAAGTGAATAGTACCTATTTTTGTTATTTTCATAACTGTTTGTTCATCAGTGCTAAAATCATGAAAAATTTGTATGTATGCTCTGCATGTTATGTACTTTTATTGAAAAATATTAATTAGGCATTTTCTGTAAGTTTAACAGGAACTAAAAAGCATTCTTTTAATTAATAAAGGGATCAATTAGTGATTTTTATAGTTTAAAATATTAATCCAAAAATTCTGAAAATTGGTGTGAGTATTATTCATGCTACTGTTTACCTTCACAAAAAGTTTGGTACTGTTTTGAACACTTCTACTATTATAATTATTTCAAACCTATTCTAAATAGTGTTTTTCTTAGCATACAAAACACATAATGTATAGAAATGATGTATAATCAAAATAAGTGACTTTGGTATGTTGTGTTAAGACCATGAAACACCTACCCTTACTGTTCCAAGGCAATAGTAGTACTTTGCTAGTTTAACCTTACTTTATGAATTAAAATTCAACATTCTATGCTTTAATAGGAAAATAGGGATAAGTTTGGTTGGCTTGCAACTATATCGTGGATAACATGTCATGCCCGTTTAAGTAATGATCTGTAGGATTATAAACTTCTCTACCGGAGAAGAAATATGCACGTACTTAGTAAAATAAATAAGAACAAGATTATCATTTCATGTAACCACACCAACTTAAACCTGTCATTTATCTAGGGTTACATGGGTGCATCTTTCCACACTTCATGTCATCATATCATCCTCGTCCAGCATATCACAGTACATTATTTTCATGTATACATCCTACTCATACATATAGGATCGGAAGAGGAAAATCTCATCGAATACGAGATAGTCGAGGAGAATCCATAGGAGTTACCACCCGAAGGCGAAGGACCCGATATTGACTCACTGCTAGAGTGTCCTAACCACGGACCCTCCACTTTTCGCCGAGGCAAGCCCCGAACATTTTATATACCCACCTATTCTATTTATGAATTACTTTTGAGTAAATTTACTTTATGAGATGTGCATTTACATTTATAAGAGTTGAATGAAACCATTGTTGCATTATATACCTTGTCCAGAAATAACACCCTGTTATCACTAGATAAGTACCGTTCTATGCTTAGCCATGCTTAGACCGGTAGAAGTCAGGTGATCTCTTGTCGCCTGCGAGATTTAGGTTTTTACCTCTTCGCATTGGTAATGGAGACCAATGTGAATAAAAAAATCATGTGATAATGAAAAACAGACGGGATGCAGTGTACCTTTATGGTCCTGATTGCCGGTTAGGCATACATCCTTGTTTATCCCCGTCTGTATAAAAATGATTTGGGATCATTTTGTAGTCTGGACCTTGATCGAGATTGAACGTACCTTCACATAACAGCCGGATAACTCATTCCGACTGTGAAGCTATAGCACTACTAGTCGGGCTGGGATTTGAACTGCAGTGCATCGCTGGCGGAGAGAAAGGATGTGCGGTGGGACAGGGTTTGACCAAGGGCAGGCACAGCCTGAGCGTCCTGGCACCGGCTGCCTCCTAAGCCTTGCACTGTGGATCAAGCCCACGGTATCCCGAATAGAGTGAAAAGCTACCCAACACAATACGAACTTTTGGATGGGTTCGTAAGGGTGTGTGATACGGGCTTCATCCAGCTGGATTAAATCGATTCGAATCGCCGTCTCTCCCGGATAGTGAGAAACTTGATCACTGTCGAAGAAGCATGGTTGATCCTATATTATAGTAAACATGATGATTATGAATTACCCCATGTTTAGATCAAATACATGTTTGTTCAGGATAGATGCAAACTTAGTAATAATGATTCTAATAAAACCTATGCCAAATTTGGAATAAAAGATGAAGCTAGTAAGCTCTTTCGCAAAACTTTGCTACCCCATAAACTCCACCAATTAAGCCTTACATATCCTTGAGAGTCTTTTTATTTACTCTCTGACGGGTAAGTCTTGCTGAGTACAATTGAGTATTTAGGGTTTTATTCACAATGTTGTAGGTGATGTGTTATATGAGGGTTACTGCCTCACATGTAATAACCCTGCCATAGATGCAGAGGAGTAATGACCACAGGGCATGGTCATATATTCTATACTTTCCTTCTCTGCTGTGGAGATATAAGTAAGAATGGCAGTGTTTTATGGATTTGAATAAATGGTTTTTCGAAACCAAACACTTTCATGTATAATATTTAAACTTGGTATTGTAATAACTATATTACTCTGTTGTAATAAATTTTCGCTGTGAACTCTGTGCTTGTAAATGATGTTTCCTTAATCAATACGATCCTATTGTAAGTTGATTTACCGAGGTCCTTCGTGACACTCGGCGGACTACCGGGTTTATATGAGAGAGAGTATTGTGTGCCAACATGTTAAACGTGGCAATCATGCTTAATCTCGTATAAATTGGTTGGTTCTATCACAGGGTAAGCCCCTAACACTAATTGATAACTAATTTGATAATAGACTCCGGATTCAATTTTATTAATATTACTAAACTGATGTTTTCCCCGGCAACGGCGCCAGAAATGCTTGTTGGCGTTTCTTAACGTCGTTACTAGAAACAGAGTTAGACTCTATCCCTGATAACGGCACCAGAATTGCCTTGGGGGTATTTCTTATGTCTATTGGATAATTCCGCAAGCGCACAGAATATACCGCTGTAGCACTTCACCCGGGAGTATTCCATGGTATCGTTATTTATTTTATCTCAAGGGAAAGCGGTGCTAGGAATGATTAATAAAAGAGAGAGATCCTTACGTCTATACCAACTTAGTATCAACTAGTGATAAGGGGGTAAATCGATATATAGAGAAAAGGGTAATGACACAGAGACACGACAAGGTTTAAGATAACTAAGGATAACTAGTAAAGTATACTTAGGTGGGAGGACAACGAGTGAGTATACGACTCCTATGACTCTTACTTTACTCTTGTGAACTATCTTATCAAATGGACGAGATACACTAAGACGGGTACCTTACTTCCGGTGTGTAGGGGATAGTGCGAGACAATAGAGGATATAACCTCTACCCGAAGCGCCTATGCTCTTATGGGAGCACACCTTTTAAGAACTTGCCTAAAACACGTGAAGGGATACTAAAACTAGACAGGGCTGTCACCACCTGCTAGCACCCACTAATAATCCGTGCGACAAGCGGCATTCAAAGGTAAGATCTAGTCTAAGCACCACGCTTACACTAATTCTCACTACTCTAGCTGGGTACCAAACAAGTAGAGCACCCTATGAAAGGCAATAAACTACACACGTGAGCTGATTACAGGATCACAATCTAGTGTAAGTCAACTATAAGATAAAATAAGACACAACAATACTATAATGAATAGTAATGCACCAAGTAAAGACTTAGTAAAGTAAATCAAAGATAATATATTGATAAAGGCAAAGTCTTACAGAAGGAAAGGTACAAGAGGTATACCACACTCTCTAGCAGACGACTCCGGAGACCCCGAGCGTAACTCGACTCGACTCTAACTCCCACATTAGGCTAATACTACTACTAAAGAGTGGAACTAGCTTGCTTCTCTTGTCTTTTGTGTATCTTGTATGTCTTGAAGAGGGTGATGGCAGCCTCTATTTATTGGGGAGAGTGGAGGAGTGCCACGTCAGCGATCCGCGTGCTCCTTGCCTCTCCACCCTTAGATGAACCGACCTTGAACCGCCTCAAAATTGACGGCATTGGTGAATCCAGCACGTGGAAATCATACAGGAAGGCGGTGGAGGCCAACCGACCTGGCTGGGCACCAAGGTAGGGTCGGTCGACCCCCTATGACAGGTGGGCCCAGCCAGGTGTTGTCCCCACCAGTCATAGAGCATGGCTGTGTAATTGATTTGTTGGTACTTGTCGGTTCACGCCTTGCTCCATATGCCTTGATCTTCCACCGTTGATTGGAAACACAACTTTGATCCAAAGATGGAATTGAGTTGGATGGAAGGTCACACGGATTGTACCATGTCAGCAGAGCCAGGTGGGCCCCACATGTAGGTCGGTCGAACCCAATTTGGGCCCTCCAGGTGCTCCACTTTCTTCTAATTAATATTGTGCACCATATCTTGAGGTTTCATGCATTGTTTGATCTTTTCTACATTCACAAGCTAAGAGTACAAGTGGAACTAGTTACTGATAAAATATGCTCATGATATGCTTATTCTTCCTTGAATCCGATGCATGTTGACGGTGTTAGAGTGTGGAATTTAACGGTTTATCCACCGTCAACATGCACAGGGGCTTGCCTGTTGCTTGGAGTAGATAAAACTCTGAAGTCAATCACCGAGAAGATCCACGTCCACCGAGTGAAGACTTTACTCGGGACTTGCTTCCGATAATAATTACCACGCGTTCACTATACGAAATAATAATAATGCAGTGTTTAACATGATGATATATATGACATGATGCATGAAATGCACTAAAGTGTGAATTACTTGGAAAGTAAATTTCATTTAGAAAGTTGAGGACAACTTTCCTTCACGATAAAGTTGCAAACCAATCTTCACTAAACAAGGTGGGGATTACGTAACTTAATTTATTGATCATTTTAATGGTGGTAGAAAGCCGCATTAATCAACTTATATTTCTATTAAGCAAGCTAATGATGATTTCAAACAAGGATTAAGGATGCCAAGGATCATTTTAAGATAACGATCCAGGGTCATCAATTAATCCGAAAGTCACACAGAACCTAGGTCATTAGGGTTTTCTATTTATTCTCATTGATCAAGTTATCAATTAGAATTTTGTTTTAGCATTTAACTACTACATAAAGCCATTCATTTTATGCTTACAAGGTAAATGACCAACAACTTGGGAATAGTAGATTTTCATGTGTTACAAGGTATTTAATCAAATCTTAAAAGATTAAGCAAATCATTAAATTTAATCCTAATAACCTTTTCTTTATTAATCAATTAATAGGGCATCATATGACAAACAATTAAACTACTTTCATTTGAACCCAAACTTTACCAACAGTTAGGTCTTGCCCTAAAACAGTGCGAAATAAATTTCATGATTTTTGGATTAACCTAAAATTTACTAAAATTCATCAAAGTAGTAATTATTAATTAAACTACTGATTTTTTTAGTTCCTGCAGAAGTTGCCCAAATTTATTATTTAATATTTTTATTGAATTCTCCACATTATAGGGAGCATCCAAAATTATTTCCATGATTTTTTTTGACACAGTAGATTAATTAATACAAAAGAACAAAGTGCCTTACTATTTATGTGCTCAGAAAATAGGAAAACAAATTCTAAATCACGAGAAAAATACAAAACTACTTTCGGCTCGAGACGGCCCAATTACCAGCAGGCCGGCCCACTGGCTGAGCGCTCGCCCGCGCCCCCTGTCTCTCTCAATCAGCGCCACTGACGGGCGGACCTCACGTGTTAGTTCTCTCTCCCTCCTCCCACGCGCACACTCTGACGCGCGCGCGACGACGCTGCCACGACAGCCCACTGCCGGTGGTCCTCCGGCGACGGCGAGGGTACCACCGAGTCTCCCAAAACCTCACGAAGCTATCACGGTGGTTGGACGGTCGTCTGGGGTTTTGGAGCTCACGCGGCCGCGGCCCTGGCGGCTCGGGCACGCTGCGCATGGCGGCGCAACCACGTTCCAGCGACTAAGAAGCTCGTAGAGCCTGACCGACTACCGCTAGAGCATAAAGAAGCTCACCACAACATGATGCTCATGATGGTCGAAGCAGAAAAAAGCCGAGGATGACGATGACAGGGCTTGCGGCGGCGTTCTCCGACGACCTCGACGGCGTTCCAGCAGTGTCTGAGCACCAAAAGCCAAACCGTCGAGAGCATGAGTTTTGGGGTGGAACATGGGATCTAGAACACCCTACTACAAGTGGGAAATCTCACCATGGCGGACTGGCCGCGGCGAGGCGCTCGCGGCGGTGCTCTCGCCGGAGTTTGAGAAGAACGCGGCAATCCGACGCTTCCGACGACTATACGGGGTGCTAACTGTCCCAATCGACGCGCAAGGAAGGGCTGGGGCTGGCTGAGAGATGGAGAGGTTTGTCACGGCTTGAGGACGGCGAATTTTGGTGACCACCGAGCTCGATCTCGCGACGGCCATGGAGGAAGGGAAGCGAGAAAACGACGACGCCGAGGCTTTAAATAGGGCGAAGGACAGATGTGCGAGGTGGAGAGGTCCCCCACGGACCCGGCGTCGACAACGACCTGACCTGGTCGGGCCTGGCCAGCACCGGCGGCCGGCGCGCGCACGCGCGCCTGCACGCGAGCAGGCCGAGAGCCGGACCCCCCCCCTATGCCGACCGATAGTAGCGCCTTCCCAAGCCCCTTTTGACTTTAGCAAAATTACTCTATAATTCGTATAGAAACTTGAAAAATCATCAATGTAAAAGTTGTAGTACATTTAATTCTGAACAAGTTTGCTTCTTGAACTATACTCAAATTTTGAATATTTTTGAAATTATGAAAAAGGGGGTAAAAGTTCAATTTAAAATCTATTTCAAATTCAACCAAATTCTCTAAAGTTTTCTGAACAACTAAAAAACCTTCAAATATAAAAGTTGTTCTATTTGTTAAGCTTTACAACTTTTATTAAAGGAGTTTTATCAGATTCTTGATAGTTTTTGAAATTAGGCTTCAAATTTGAATTTCAAAACACTAATTAGGATTTAATTTGAAATTCCACTTAATAACTTCAAAATCTCAAAAAATTAAAGTTGTTCTATTTAAAAATACCTAAAACTTTTATTAAGGAACTATCACCAAATTCTTGCTATTTTTGAATTTATATTTTAAATTTAAACTTTAAAGCATAGATTAGGGTTTTATTTAAAATTATCTTTAATAACTTAAAAACTTCCCAAAATAGAAGTTACTCAACCTTTAAAGATTTTCAAATTTTGTTTAAGGTCCAATATCTATTTCCTTTTAGTTTTTGAATTAGGGTTTTGGGTCCGAATTAGGATTTATAATTGATTTTCTTTTTATTTTCAAATTGGATTTAGGTAATCACACACCAATGCAAACCTTTACATAATAAATCACTCTAAATCACCTACGCACAATCAAATGCAAGAGTAAAACTTATTTTAGTTAATGTATCGTAACAGGGTTAAATGCGAGATAATTTGTATGCAAATCATGATGACATGACAGGTTTAGTTATACTAACACCAGGGGTGTTACACAGGTCCAACAGGGATATACCAGTGCAAGGCTATCAAGGAGGTTTTCTCGAGGAAGTTTTTTTTTTGAACAATGGTTGAGTCGTGATAGGGGTTGATTGAATTATCGTGATGCTAATTCGCGGGTTTAATCTACCCTTTTGTTTGACTCTCGTCAGGCCTGATTGGAAATAAAGAGAGATCTGCAAGTCATTCAAGTTGACCACACAACAAAAACCTATAGCAAACTTACGACATCTCCAGCTCACTTAAACTCTTCAACCGTGACAGTTTGGACGTCCCGTCGATCAGCCCCAGCGAGCAGGTCCAGCTCACAGGGCGTACCGGAGTGGTGGGTTCCATAATTTGCGTCGTGCAAAGACCGAAACGAGTCGTGCATTGATCAAATTATAAACTTATAAAACGAAATATGACCCATGGGAAAATGTAAGTTGCGGCTCTTGAAAAAAACAGAGCGAGGCGAAGACACTGCTTGAGTGCCGAGAGGGAGGTTGGAGTCCTTGGCTTTGGATTGGTGGTATGTGTGCGTACGAGTATCCGCATAGCGTATTGACAGGTGGACTTAGTACGAGAGTCGTGTATTTTCACCGTTCCAACCTACGGACATAGAACAATTAGTACTACCATTCCAGGACTTGAGAAGAATTCCGTGTAATGTAAAATATGAACCGAAGCTTGACACATTCGAATACAACATGGAACCCCTCCCAAAAAAAGTATATTACATTAATTAAATACAAAATAAAAGGCCAAGGGCGAAAATAGAAAAACTTTTTTTTGTTCAAGACTTGAAGTGGATTAGGGTTTCTGCGTCGGCTAGTTTGGACGCAGGTCCGCAGGAGTGTAGAGACCACAGGGGCGAGGTGAGGAGGAGAACAAGCTATGGGCGCGCCGAAGCAGAAGTGGACGGCGGAAGAGGAGGATGCGCTCCGCGCCGGCGTGAAAAAGCACGGCGCCGGCAAATGGCGGACCATCCAGAAGGACCCCGACTTCAGCCCGATCCTCGCCTCCCGCTCCAACATCGACCTCAAGGTATCTTCCCCTGCATCTGCTCCTCCTCTCCCCATCTACCTGGCCGCGACGGAGCTAGCCGTGCGCGTCCCTATATCTTATCTATCAGATCCTTCTGCTCCTCGATTAGTCCCGACTTCTCGTGATGTTTCGTACCGTCGTGTGCTTCTGAGCGTGTGGTGACTTTCCCCTGCATTACTCCGTCTCTATTAGCTGTGCAGTGGGTTTAGGATGCTTGGTGGCCCCCACTGCTGCAGTTTCGTCGGCAGTACCGTAGTAGATTTGGGGCGTCGAAGGCGAGATTTCGGGTTTTGGGGAAGTGATAAATGTACGCGAAGGTTGAAATGGTCATATTCTGCTGCCGAGGGATACTGTGATGTGATATTTTGCTCAAGGACAATGATGATGTGGTGATCATGGACATGCGGTGTGAGATTACATATGGTAGTGTGAATGTTTATTGATATGGGCTGTATGCTGTAAATTTAAGATGTTTTCATACTGGTGAACACTTGTAGTTGAGTTCAGTAAATGTTGCTGATCACATGCTGAAACAGATTTTCTGAAAGAGGCCACAGACAGATTACTTTTGATGTCCTCTTGCCCATGGATGTTGCCCTCGTGCCATTGCTTATTAGGAATTTACTTTAACGGATGGGATTCATTTCCTTGTTTCTTAACATTGTTTTGATTGGTTTGAGTTCCAGATCACGTGACGATGATGATTCATGAGTGGTGATTTCTTAAATCATTTTCTTTTTGTTTGATGACAAATGCAAGCATGCCAGCCGAGAGGCACTCTAGTCAGTGACTCAGTGTGCTCAGCAGGTATTGATGTTGGGATAGGATTCAGTGTGATAGATTTGATGGATATCCTGGTAATAGTACCACATTGTACAGGGATTTGTGGTTGGGAAGATATTGCCCTCAAGAAGTTGCTTAGAGTTTTCAACCCTAGCAATTAAGGGCCATATATATTTTAACGAAATCTGCAAATACATTCTTTCTCTGCTACCCTCTCTGATTCTAAATGTAAGTCATTTTAGGATCCTAGCTAGTCGAACTTCTTTGACTAGGTCTATCAGTATATGAAAATTGGCATAGATTCATAACACATGATGTTACTAGATTCAACATGGAAAAGTACTTTGATAATATTTATCCTTTTCTATTTAAAGCAGTATTCTTTTACAAGAAAAATTGCAAGTCAAACGTCATATTGGAGACAGTATTGCAATCCTCAAAAACCTAAGTTTGGAATCAGAGGGAGCGAATGGCATTCACATTATCCTCTACCTCCATCGAACTTATCGTGTTGCAACATATATTAAGAAACATAAGAAACCGTCAATCTTCCTGACCAATTGCTTGTGTGCGTCCTGCTTGTATAGGTATTGGCAATTGCTAACACATATCTGTCATCCTTGACCATCCAGTCCTCGTGCGGTATTGCCGAGTAGTGCAAGAGTACATCTATTTTAGCAAAAAACATCAAATAAGTGTTGCAACACCTTGCCTTCAAGTTGTGAATTAACAGTTTATTGCTTGTGTCCATATAGGCCATTAAACTATTGTGAGACAACCTATATGAATTTGTTTGTCTCCTGGAATAAACGGAAGAGCTACCTGCCCCATGTTCCTTAGGTGAACACATGTTTGAGGAACAGAATTAGTGAACTCCACACGTTTTTAGTGACTGTGCAGCTGCAAAACGTATGAATGGTATCCTTCTCTTGATTTCTTTAGTTTAGAATTCACATCTCTTCCCATTGCCTCTTCTTCCCAAGAAGAAATCAAGTAACAATGCCCTTCCTGTTAACCTTCTACATGAAGTTTCACCTGGATGCCTCAAACATCGTCATTTTTTGCAACAAGAATTTATCTAAAACTTCATCATTCTCTAAGACGGAGAATTGTTTCGTTTTTGTGTCTGAAAATGAATATGCTGTTAATACATGTACATGGGATAAGTCAAACTGCGGTAGAGAATAAATTTGAGTGCAACATTCAATGGTAGTATTTGAGTGCAACATTCAATGGTAGTTGTCAATCTTTCATGTTCATTGGTTAAAAATGTTGTTCATTGATTACCGTGTCAATTTTATCATGTGCAGATCACATGGTATAAGGTAGCTCTGCCCTTGTGGCATTCTGATTGCTGAGTTATAGCTATCTCCAGATCCAGAAGACCAGAACTATAGCATTCTTGGGCCGAAGAATGGCATATATTGCTGGTTTTGTTATTATCCCTGAAACATTATTATTAGTGGCGCCACAAATTTTTCTCTTGTTTTTTTTCCTCAAACAACAGAGCAGAGCTGCATTTCATTTCATTTAGAAGAACAAAGAAGGTACAAGGAGAGATCAGATACCTTTCCCTGGCGCACACTACATTTGTGCCATTTATCTCTTAACAAACATGACAACAAGGTAATCACCTACTCAGGTCGGGGTCTTGGGGATACTGGGATGGACAACCTAGTGAGGAGCTCGCTAAGATCCAAGGATCCAACTGAGTAACAAAGGCTGCACTCATCTGCCACTGTTTGCTGTACTACCTAAACATTTGGTCTGATCTCTTCAAACACACAAGAATTTCTTTGTTTCAATTTCCCAGGCCACCAAAATGATCTTAGAATTGAAAGTTTCAAACCCTTTCTCAAATCCTTGGGAGCTCCTTTTATAACATTGTACCACCAACAGGAGAAATGAGAGAGAGAAGGTTAGGGGTAATAGGAAGCAGTCCCAGATGTGGATCATTGTCCAAACCTGTCTGGAGAACACACAGGAGATGAGGATGTGCTGAATGTCTTATCAGCCTGATCACATAGAGACACACATCAAATTCAGCGCTTATTCTTGTAGCAATATATTTACACTAGGTTGGATTTGGAAAGATAACTTTTCTCACCCTTTGTTTTTGCCTTTCCCTGAGTCCATAACTGGAGCAAAGGCATAGCATGTTTTGCAAGTGATTAATAAAATAATAACTATCCCACAGGCCACTGGTTTGTGAATATGCTTGTAATAACTATCCGATTGTTTTGATACTATCTTGCCCAATTGATAAGCATGATTTGTCATGTACCATGTTATTTTTAAAGAAATGTGCATGTTTCTTGCGGTTTCAATTGGAAGTGGATAAACATTGTAACTATTCTCCATCCATACAATCCAATGTAAAATGTGTGAAAAGTAAGACAGATTGTTGTATCTGCTCTATCATATCATGAACATCTGAAAGGCGTGTCGATTCAGTTGTGTCGGTGAAGCTTGCAGCATGGTTATAGGGTTTTTTTTCCCCATTTTGGTCTTATATGTGATACTCTATTTGGTATTTTCAGGACAAATGGAGGAATTTAAGTTTCAGTGCAAGTGGACTGGGATCAAGTAAAGTACGGATTCCAAGGATAACTGGACCCTCACCTTCTCCATCATCTAGCTCACAGCCTCTGCTTCTCGCCGCAGCAAATAAAGTTACTGAAGCTACACTGCCTGCAGATGCTGAGAAAAAGCCACAGGATGGGAAAACTCCGCCAAAGTTGGTCTCTCTTTATTTTCATACCGAAGTCTAGTTTAGCTAATCACAAATTCTAACTATAAATGCATAGTTGTTCGTAACATAGATAAAAACTCCGATTAAAAATATGTTGATTCAAGGGTGATTGCATGACCACACCCACACTATGCATATACTTTTGAGTGAAATGAAAGTTGTCTCTATTAATCCCATTCCAGATAGTTACCTCCTTTATTCTTGGTCTGATCTTTAAGAGGATAACCATATAAGTTTTTGAATGATATATTACTTCAACTTCGATTATATTGAAGAACATCTGGCCATCTGGGTTGAAGCAAGCACTTTCTGCATCAGAAATGCAAACTGAAGACTGGACATGGTTTAGCAGGAACATTTGTAGAAATACCTTAAATAAGATACTCAAGATTCAAACCTTCAAACCAATCATATGGTGTGAGAGTTGATGAATTTAGCATGGATTTCCATTTCATTTTATTTTTAAGTTATTATCCTCATTAATCTTTGGAATCTGGTTACAACATTAACTTTGTTTGCAGGTATGGTGCCATGATCATGGAAGCTCTTTCAGAATTGAATGAGCCGAATGGTTCAGATCCTGCTGCAATCCTCAAGTTCATAGAGGTTGGGTATCTGCACTAATTATTCTCGTTTGATTTTAATGTTTTGTAGCAGTTATTTAACATCAAGCTTTGGAGCTCATTCAAGTTTTGGTTGCTTTTTAAACTATATACTTACATTTAACTGTTGTGACGTGATAAGAATCACAGCTCACAGGAATATTCTGTTGCATTATCTGTCCATAGGGAAACTATTATTTCACATTTGAAGCTTCTGTTTCGATAATTTTGTTGATTATAATATCTAACCTGAATGATGGAAAACAAACATTTTTTCACGCATGAATCATGAATATTTCACAATAATTTTGTGGCCGTCTTGATGTTCAGTACATGTGGAACGCGTGCTCAATTCTGATGACTCATTTGATATATAACATGCACGTGTTTTTTCTGTGCTTCCACAGTACATATAGTCAGGGTGTTTGATGTATTTGATTGGGTTTCCATATGATCCATGCCTATCACGCTCTGTTATTTCCTTTCCACACTTGATGTATCTGGTTTAATACCATATTGTATTTAGAGCTTCCTTAATATATTCCTAGAACAATGATAAGTTGCTTATGCTATCACTGGGTACCATATGCAGCAAAGGCATGCGGTGCCAGCGCAATCGACCTTTAAACGATTTCTGAACACAAAGTTACGGCGACTTGCAGACTCAAACAAAATTGAAAAGGTGAACCTTCCTTTTCTAAATTAGACTACAAGTTATTTTTTCCTATTCTTTTAATCTTAGTGAGGCTTATGTTTTCCCCTTTGCAATCTGTTTGGATATGCAATCTGTAGTTTACCCCATGGATCTGGCTGAAATTCTACATGTTCTGAACTAATCCAATCGAACCCTGTGTGTTCCATTGGTCTCCTTGCTGGGTTGGCAAGGTCTGCACTGCATGTCAGCTAGGGACGGACGATATTAGTGAGAAGACAACTGAAGAGTAGGGAAACTTCGTTGACCGAACTATGAAGTAGAGATTTTGATTTTAAGAAATTGCATTTTAAGTTTTGACAGTGAACAGTGATGCACATGTTTTGTGAAATTAGGAACTCAGGTTATTTAGCGTGCTTGTGATAATTGGCACTCTAGATCTCAATTTACAATGAATTTTGTTTGGAAATTGTCATCAAACTAAGTTGATTTATTATTTAGTATTTTGAAATTCCCTTAAAAAAAGAGTTTCAGTTAAAATTGAGAATGCCATACTTAGGAACTTATTTCTAATATGTATTTACTTTGGAATTTGGATTCAAAATATATTTATATGGAGCACATGGAATATTCTGGAATCCACAGTGAATGGTATGTGCCTTGCAATGTCACTATCAATTGTATCTCACTATCAATTTTATCTCATTCCCTCACACAGCATGCGAATGGTAAAAGATTGGCTGGGTTTGAATGTCACTATCATGTATGCAGGCTGGTATCATTAAACAGAATATATCGGTAGTTTAGGATTGGTGCCATGCTTCTGTTGAACCTCTGTACGATGTTTCTTTTAAGAGATTGCAGTGCTGTAGTTGCATATGTTATATGTAGATTAGTCATTTGCATGTGATATGAGAAAGCTCATTGTTTTAACCTTCCCAACAACTAATAGTCAGATGCCAGGTTTCTGTTTCGTCATGCAATTAATCAGTCTGTTTATTTTCATAGCTTGTGGTCGTATCAATGCACTTGCTTTTAGAATTGTATATATCCATCAGGTTTTGCTGACCTATGCAGAATATGCCATCTAGCCACATGCCCATATAAGAAAAAGTGGTTTTGAGCTTAACATAAAATCTGCAATTCTCATGAGTGTCAAAGAGAGCTGTATTGGCAGAATATTAAATTTCAAGCAAGAAATGTTTGAGCTGAAGATGCAACTAGTGCCAATCTAATTACATCCTTTTATCTAAATGCAGGTCGATAAGTCCTATA
Organism: Eremochloa ophiuroides; assembly: GCA_038502445.1. Classification (NCBI taxonomy): domain Eukaryota; kingdom Viridiplantae; phylum Streptophyta; class Magnoliopsida; order Poales; family Poaceae; genus Eremochloa; species Eremochloa ophiuroides. Next base: position 63,999,789 of record JAHLJS010000006.1, read on the forward strand.
GGCTCCCCAATTCCTTTGCAACAAGGACTCCAGCTCCAATAAAATCTTCAGCTCCAAAACAGAAGGACACATCAAAACCATCGAAGGTGTCAAAGACCATAGGATTGTTTGCTGCCTCCAGCCCTGCACTAGAGGCAGCGATGGCAGCTGCTGTCAAGGTGGCTGATGCGGAGGCAAAAGCACATGATGCACATGATCAGATGATGGAGGCAGAAAGGATCCTCAAGATGTCTGAGGATACCGAGTCTCTCCTCACAATTGCAGCAGAGATCTATGATCGATGTACTTCATCTTCTTCATTATCCACCATATATCACCTTTCACTCTCCTATTGTTTTTCTTGTATCGTCTAATTTCATGCTGATGGTTCACTGGTTCAGGTTCAAGGGGAGAGATAACCACATTTCATGTGGCGCAAAAGGAGTTTTGAGTCTCCCTTGTCTTGTACATGGATAGGTTCTGGAATCCAGTGGCCCCGTATTGCTGCTGTTGTATAATTTATCTGTTTGTGCTGTACTTGGGATGTGTCGTAGGGTTAACTAAATAACATCAGCGCACCACCTGCCTTCAGACTTCTGTAATATGTAACCCAATCTTTCCCAGCCTGTCACTGCAAGCTGCGATCGTGAATCCAGATGTCAGTAATGTTTTTGTCTTGACATGAGAGAATAGAGAAGAGGTGTTTTGAACAGATGAAGTAGCGTAGGAAGGTAAAGTATTCCTGGTACAAGATAATAATAATCTGTGCCGCACTTATATCTTTCAATCTGAGAATGGTGTGTTCTGTTCGACCCTTGTTCATCACGAATGTGAGAATTGTTCTCTTTAGTGTATTCCTTTTACTAGCGCGACATTGTCGATGATGGCCTTTACCAAAAGAAAGCTCCAAAGACAGATTCGACCATAACTGTCTTCTCCTCTGCATTTCTCTTTTGGTACAGTGATCTCTTTTGGCTAAAAATGGATCTGAATCAAGTTGTGATGTGATGGTGCTAAATTGAAAATACTTCGTTTATACCCTGCTTAAATCTTATATGTTTTTATCAATCGATCAATCATTTACAATTTTGTAACCTACTAGGAGATATAGAAATCTTAAGGAATGCTGAACGCACCAAGTGTATTATAATAAATAAAATAGGGAAAAAGAACTAAAATAGTAACGCATCTTTCCTGCTGGACCGTGAAGGGCTTTGGAGTTGGAGAGGAGCCCACAAGACAAGAGATCTGCCCGCTGCCCCCCTCGCTTTCCCCTCCCCCGCGTCGTCGTCTCTTCTCTGCCCCAGAAAATCCCCCCAAACCCTACCGCCGATCCGGGCCCAGATCGCCATGGCCGCCCCCAACAGCCACGACGCCGCCAGCGCCAGTGGCTCCGGTCCTGCTGGCGAGGAGGACATCTCCATCGAGGCGTTGGCGCGGCGCGTGCAGGAGCACATGACCCTCAGCTCCAACCCCGCCGCTCGCCGCCACAAGTTCTGGGAGACGCAGCCCGTCGGCCAATTCCGCGACGCTGCCGACACATCGCTACCGGACGGCCCCATCGAGCCGCCCACGCCACTCTCGGAGGTGCGCGCCGACCCCTACCCGCTGCCCGCCGCCTTCGAGTGGCTCACCTGCGACCTCGATGACGACGCGCTCCTCGCCGACCTCTACTCGCTGCTCGCCCACAACTACGTCGAGGACGACGAGAACATGTTCCGCTTCAACTACTCCCCGGCCTTCCTCCGCTGGGCGCTCAAGCCGCCGTCCTTCTTCCGGGCTTGGCACATCGGCGTTCGCGCCAAGGAGTCCAAGAAGCTCGTCGCCTTCATCTCGGGCGTCCCGGCCCGCATCCGCGCCCGCGACGACGTCGTCCGCATGGCCGAGATCAACTTCCTCTGCGTCCACAAGAAGCTCCGATCCAAGCGCCTGGCACCGGTGCTCATCCGGGAGGTCACCCGCCGCGTCCACCAGGAGAACATCTGGCAGGCTGCATACACTGCGGGGGTCGTCCTCCCAACCCCCATCACCACCTGCCGCTACTGGCACCGATCCCTCAACCCCAAGAAGCTTATCGATGTTGGGTTCTCTCGCCTTGGTCCACGCATGACAATGAGCCGCACGGTCCGGCTATACAAGCTGCCTGATGCGCCGCTCACCCCTGGGTTCCGCAGAATGGAGCTGCGGGATGTTGCTGCAGTCACACGGCTGCTGAGGGCTTACCTTGCAAGGTTTGTGGTGGCACCGGATTTTGATGAGGTAGATGTGGAGCACTGGCTGCTGCCACAAGAGGATGTGGTGGACAGTTACCTTGTGGAGAGCCCTGAGACGCATGAGGTCACGGATTTCTGCAGCTTTTACACGCTGCCATCATCCGTGCTGAACAATGCTAACTATGCGACACTCAAAGCAGCATACTCATATTACAATGTTTCCACCAAAACTCCGTTGCAGCAGCTGATGAATGATGCTCTGATTGTTGCCAAGCAGAAGAATTATGATGTGTTCAATGCTCTCGATGTCATGGAGAATGAGTCATTCCTCAAGGAGCTCAAGTTTGGTCCTGGAGATGGGCAGCTCCACTATTACCTCTACAACTACCGTATTCGCAATGGCATCAAGCCCTCTGAGCTTGGTCTTGTTCTGCTATAGGGCAGTCCAATCAGGACAGTCCTGAGTTTACACCTTCCCTTCTGCAGCAGGTAATTGTTGTGTCGCTGGCTTAGTATTTGAATTTTAAGATTGCTATAGGTGATGATTTGGTTCCCTTAATGTTGTAGGTCTCACTGTGCAATCCCAGTGGTTTCTCATTTTGTCTATTGTGGTAGTGATTCTCCTCGATATGATTGCCATGGCCATTGATGGGTCCAAGATGATTTGCAAACAAGGAGACTTGAATTAGAGATCCTTTCCTTAATTTAAGGCTATTGTTCCCATTAGTGACATTTTGTGTGTGTGATCCACAACATGAATGCTGGCACTGATTTTACCGAGAAATTTTGATAGAACTTGCGTTATCGAAGTTGTTTCTGTGCTGTTGTGCTATGTTTGCACATGTATGGCTGTATGGATGTCTTGATGCTAGATATTTGACTCAGATCCGTCAGACCTACCCAAGTTTTGATGGTTTCTTTTTATTATGAGCAGGTTCTATTAGTTTTTTTTTTTTTTTGTCATTCAGTAATTTGCTTTGTCCGCATTCCAAAATATTCAGATATGTACCGATTGCGGCCTTCTGAGATGTCTCAACACATTCGTCCTTTTCTAGGTTATGACATGTTTTAAAAAGTAACAACTCTGACTTGACGCCTTATTTGCTTGCACCGGAAATAGACCAATTATGGCCTTGTGAGTGCTACAATTCATTCGTCCTTTTTCAGGTTATGGTATGTTTCTAACAGTTATAACTCTAGTTGATACTTGTAGCACCGAGGCATTTCACCAACCCAGTCTACTGTATCCTCCTTTATATAAATTGATGTTCGATTCAAGCTGTCTCTGTTTGGAATATGCATTGGACTTGTGGTGAACTTGAATCACTTAGGTCATTCTGAGATAATATTAGTTGCTTACAAAGAGCTTAACTGGTGGCGTACTTAAATAACTCACTGTACTTCCTAAAAATTTGCATGCAACAGTCGTTTGAATCTTTGAGTGTGTGCTATTGTATGTAATTGTAGTTCCATTTTGTAGCTACTGGCGATGATTATAAAAAATAGCTGTAGACCAAACATTTATTTCCAGCATATTTCTGGTGTGTGATTTGTACTTGCCCTTTGATGCACTGCAGTTCCAAGCTGGCTGCTAGTCTGATAAATAAATATAATTGTGAATCGATATCTGCATATGTAAGTGACCGTCTGCAAATTTTTAAGCAAATAAAGCAAATTTTTAAGCAAATAAACTTTTCTTTTTTGACTTGTGTTTGTGTGTATGTGCTTACACTTGTATTGTCCCTTTGTGGGGAATCTGAAAGCAAACCCTGATATTCAATCATTCATGATCCAATTTGTATCGTAGAATATCATACGATACTGAAGGCATCATGTTCAAGAGATAGCTTCAGTTGTTGTATGTCCATCTGAGCAGAGCGCAAGGCAGACTTTATTTTATATGGTTTGAGATTGCGCATTTTGGGTTATGTTCTTGGAAGAACAATGCCATGCATCTGATTGTCTAATCACGTAGATGAACCGTGTAGATATATGGCTTTTGTTGTAGAGTGATATAGTCAGCCCGCTTTTCATAGATATGTAGTTGACAAATTTTCAGTCAATAAGAATCCAAATAAGTAGACTAGTCCAGGACTAGTTGTTAGGCCCTGTTTGGATTGATAGGACTAACAACTAGTTTAGTAACTTCTAATCATAAGTATCAGGTAGACTAATTGTTAGTCACTAGTCATAAACTATTTATATTAGTTCATTAAATCATTAGTCCATAGAGGGGCCAATCGGACTAGTTGTTAGTCATAGTCTATGGAACATGCCCTTAGTCAATCCCCGATTAGGAGCTAACAAGATTAGTTAGTCCAAAGCATCTCCAAGAGATTAGCCAAAAAGATTAGCTAAATTTACCGATTTAGCTACTCTCTAAAATAGATTTGACAAGAAAATATTAGAGTACTTCAAAAATAGAGAGTGAATAAGGTGAGATGAAGAGCTGCTAAATTTGGATAGCCATTTAGAGAGTCTGTTGGTGACAGATTTTCTTTTATAATATAACCTTCGTGAAAATCCGTGCAAATCATGGCAAAAAAAGTCGTCTAAATTCAAAAAAAAATCCACATGTAGATGATATGATGATACACAATATTGTAAAATATCTTGTTTAAATTTAACTTCGTTTGTGAGATATAAAAATAACAAATTTCTAGCGAATCATTTGGATAGCTTTCTGGCTTGAAATTTCTAACGAATCATTTGGAAAAATTCATATACTTAAGAAGGAGGAGGAGGAAGAGGAAGGAGTAGTGGGCACGACAGAGGAATCTTAGTAGAGTAGCATTCTGTTTACATTCATAGGTGATCTCTCAATATCTCGGCTCTCTTCTTAAGTATAGGAAGACTCAGCCACGATCGCGCGTGCAAGCACCTAGCGAATCCACTCTGGGCCTGTCTAACGAGCATTACCTAGCGAATCCACTCTGGGCCTATCTAACGAGCATTTGCCTTCCTGGGTCTCTTCTCCGCCGGCCCGCTGTTCACGGGCACAACGCTCCCGGTTATCGGAGCGTGAACACTAGCCACTAGGTGCAGGTGACTCTCCACCTGGGTCTGAGTCGGCAACTAATTAAGATTTGCTACACGCAGCCATAATTAAGATTTGCTAAAGAACTGTACATTGAAATCGTAATCAAAGGTTTGGGCTGAATTGTACGCCTTCCAAACTCCGAGAGCCCAAAAATATGAGCCCAAGCAGAAGAACATGGAAGAGGAATATGCTCGCGTCGCAAACATGCCGTCCCGTCCCGCACACGCGACGACCCACCCACCAGCACGCAGCACGACGATGCCACTAGCCCACGCCCACCACCGTCCGTCCAATCCTACAACGGCCGCGGCAGCAGCAGAGAGGAGACACGAAGGAGAGGACACCGCCCCGAAGCTACGAGCACCTGCAAGACGGGCGCGCGGCCGAGAAAAGCGCAGCCCTCCCTGCCACGCCCTCGTGGTCTCCTCCTCCACCTGCTCCGGCTCCTCCACCCCGAGTACCGTACAAGGGAGCCGACCCCCCAATCCCTCTTGCTCTTAGCCCGGCGCACGGCGCACGAAGGGGTTCGATCGGATCGGCGTCGGCGGAGGCGAGATGTGGGAGTCGGTGGCGCTGACGCTGGCGGGCACCGCCGGCAATAACATCGGCAAGGTCCTGCAGAAGAAGGGCACCCTCATCCTCCCACCACTCTCCCTCAAGCTCAAGGTATTCATCCATTCCTTCATGATGACCCAATCCCTTTCCCTTCGCCAAACTCCCTTTCGCTCCAGATCGCGCCGCGGAGCCCTTACGCTGCGGCGTTCCTGCCTGTCTGTCTGAGTCTGTCTGTGCGCGCGCAGGTGGTCAAGGCGTACGCGTCTAACCAGCTCTGGATCAGCGGTTTCCTTATGGACATGTGCGGTGCGGCGCTCATGCTCACCGCGCTCTCCCAGGCGCCGGTGCGTTGTCGCCTCTTGCCTCTTATTGCTGTGCACTATGTGCGGTGCGGGTGATTGGATCGCTCATGGTCCCTTGCCGACGGTGGCGCAGGTCTCTGTTGTTCAGCCCATCGCCGGTTGCGGTCTCGCGATACTGTGCGTTTTCTCCCATTTTTACCTCAAGGAGGTTATGAACGGCCTCGATTGGATTGCCATCACGCTAGCTGGTATCGGCACCATAGGTAAACAGATACCCACAAACCTGAACCTTTGTGGTTTGCTTTAAGAAACCAACATGATGATTCCATTGGCTGCTGTTCATTCATTTTGGTTGATTTTGTGTTTTCTTGCTTCAGGTGTGGGTGTTGGAGGTGAGGAACAGAAAGTTGACCAGATACCTCTTTTAAATATACCCTGGCTAGTGCTCTCCATTGTCATCTTGTTTGTAGGTACCATACTCTGTGCTGCATAAGTTCTAGTATTACATGACATTCACTTAATATGCTTTCTACTAAAAGAAGTTTATTATATGCTATGTATTTGGCTAGGTATTTCCGCTTCACTTTTCATGCCTTTCTAACAAGAGTTATTATCAGTTAGATGTGCGTTTTTAGATTGTGGTATGCCTCCTTCGAGATCGAGGGGAAAATTTGTGCTATGCCAATATATCTTGCAAGTTGCAACCTCCGTAAATTACTTACCATAGTCCATTCCCATCTCAGGTACTGCTCAACACTTGGCTTCATATGTATAAAAAGCAAAGGCGCGAGCAAGAGTTGGTGAGTATTTATAACTCTATGAGCCTGTTTGCATATTACATGTCTTAACACAGAACCATCCCATGCAGACTGGACCCGAAGTGATCGAGGAGATCATATATGGCTTAGAATCAGGCATTTTGTTTGGGTAATTTACTACTGCTGATCTCGTTTTATCATTCTATACTACATCCTTTGTCGCCTGAGGATGTGACTAAATTGAGGGTTTCCCATTAATCACTTTGTTCTACCATTTATTTGTAAGAAGATCACATGACTAACAACATCATTACATATATAGGATTTCTTCAGTGATCTCTAAGATGGGATTTGTGATGTCCGAGATGGGTTTTCCGAAGATCGTTGTGCCAGCTGCCATTTCTTGTAGTGTTTGCTGCAGTGCAGTGGGATTTGTGTATCAGGTATGTCTAGTTTTCTGGAGATTTGCCAACCGCAACCGGGGTTGTATCATTCACCGTAGCCTCTACATAATGTATGCTATGTATCTATTGTGCTTCTAGAAGATATATGCAACCATTGTTTTTTTTCTCTTGTACCAATTCGCGAATTGTGTGCCTCAAGGTTCCAAGAAGCCAAAACCTCAGGGGTGGGATGTAATTGTGATGTGGGGCTGCATAGTGGCTGGAGAGACAAAAGTTGAAAACAAAAAAAATACAATTCGTAAACAGTATGACCAACAGGGTATAATGTTGTATCCATTTGTTGAAAATATTATAATTAGGTTCTTTTAACGTAAAATACAGCAGGAGACCCCCCCCCCCCCCCCCCTCCCCAGCTGTGAGATTTTATTTTATAAAATAAAAAGAGAACTGTACAAGGGAGCCAACAAAGCAAAAGCCACCTGAGAGGCGGAGAGAGCCACAAGGCAGCCGGAAAACTAGAAAGGGAATCTATACAAAGGAGGAAAGACGAGTGTTTATCCTCTGACATCCTAAGAGCTTGCAATCTAGCCTCGTCTAAGAAAGAGCATTTCCAGGGGAGAAAGAAGGCTGTCCTCTGTCAAAAATAAAGTTGTTTCGTTGTTTCCATATGTGCCAGGCGGCAATGATGAAGATCCCCATAAAGAAGGGATTCTAATATTGCTGTTTTGATTGCATGATTGTATCATCATTTGGAAGAAGTCACTTTGGAAGTTCCAGTGCAATTTCAAGTGATGCCAACAGGCCTGGCTGAAAGGGCAACTGAAGAAGAGATGAAAAGCAGTTTTCTCAACATTGTGATTACGGAGAGCACAGTTGTAGTTGTTGCCCTCTAATTTGTGTTTTTTTGGTTTGAGACGGTTCCTTGTGCTTAGCCTATCCATAATCACAAGCCAGGAGAAGACTTTAAGTTTGTTACAGCACTTTAAATCCCAAATCCACAGAAAAGGTGCAGGAGGCTGAACATTTCTGTAGGGGGAGTTGTAGAATTTAAAAGAAGTATAGCTGCTACTGACCCAAATGTAGTGCCAGGAATCTTTTGTGTCCTGTTGAACCTGTATAGTTTGGATAGTCTTACATTGCTTGGTATTCTTGGTAAGCTTGTTCAGACAAAGAGAGGTGAAATTGTGACGCAAGGTTATTGTTTGAAAGGAACTGCAACACAGAGATTTTCTTGTTTTTGGCAAAAGTGAAAAGTCTAGAGAAGTCATTCCATAAGTCTGACCAGAAAAGAACAGTAGATCCATTCCCAATTTTGGTCATTCAGTGAGGCTGAGTTACTATTTATTTTTTCACTAGTGAAATGTATAGGCTGCTTTATGCATAAATTGAAACTCCAAGGACACTTAGCCTTAAATTGAAATTTCATGGACATGGTTTGTATGCAAATTTTAGCCGCATGCCTCGTTGCAGATTTGCATGGATTGTTATTTCTATTATAAACTGCACTAGTTTATTTGACCTGTTTTTGGTATCACTTGTATGCTTACGATCAACCAGTGCCCAATAGTTTTCTTGTGACGTCCTGATTTCTTCTGTATTCTCCTTTAATGGTTCTTTTACACATGCAGACTCGAGGCCTCAAGCATGGGAGGGCAATTGTTGTATCTACATGTACATCAGTGGCATCTATAGTGTCTGGTGTTGTAGCTGGCATGATTGCGCTTGATGAACATCTGCCTAAAGCTCCCACAGCTCGATTTTTCCTCTTACTTGGATGGTAATACTTTTATGCTACATCGTAATATCCTGTACTGCACTGCTTGATTTAGTTCTGTTCTCACTGGGTATAATATTCATCTACTGCGATCTGCATTATGTTATAGGAGTACAAAGCAATATCATCTAGCTGATGCTAAAGTGCGGTACTAGCCTACTAGGTCCTCTTTGGTGCCATATGATTTCCCTGATCTTACCAGGATTTGTTTCATGTGATGACCATGCACCAGATAGGCCTACCAGTTGTTTGGTGGGTTATCTTGGAATTGATGAGGGTTTTTTTTAACAGCCGACCCCTGTTACATATATGTTTACTTTAATCATATGATGGCATTGCTCCCCTGTTAAGATTACTGATAGCCAAAGTAACTATTGTCTTGTTAAAACACTGATGTCAGTGTCTCTTGTTGGAATATTCTCGTTTAACAAAGGGCATGAGAATCTAAGAAATTAGCTAAATCTTGCAGGTTCTTCATCATCACAGGAGTGATACTGCTTGTTAGTTCAACCCGATTGATTGCCCGTCTACCTAGGCCTGTGCAGAAGTTTTTGAAGAGCAACATAGAGCGCACCCACAGCGTGAGGAGGCCTGGTTCAGCACGAGGGAAGGACGCCATCCCAACAACAACAATCCATACATCGTCACTACACTTGCTTACTTCTCCAACAAAGGAGAAGGCCTAGAAATTGTTACGACTAGAGCAACTTTGTTTCAGCACCTCACGTTTGTCATGTCATTGTTTGATTGAATGGTTTCGTGAACGTAGATTCTAGAGTAGCATCTTAAAAGATGGGGTTGGTTACTTACCATACTGCCCTTTATAGGTCTAACAGAAACTAAAAAAAACAAATGTTGTGAGTTTTTATCAGTTCTCTTTTGTTTGGCAGCTGAGTGCAAAATCTGGAGCTGTACCGCACAGTGCTATCTCACTAGCTAGGAAATGTTATCCAGTGTCATTGAGTTGTGCCATGTTTTCTTTGTCAAATCGGTTCTGCAATTTTGGTTGAAATTAGAAAATGCATCAGCGAGTAATCCTTAATTTTTTGAGCAGCTCATACTAGCCTCATTGAGTTCTGCAGAAAGAGATGTAGGGAAACCAGTGCTCCAGGTTCCAAGGGGCAATATGAAGGTTTCCGAATGGTGCCTTGAGCTAGAGGCAACCAGGTTGTTGTCCATGTGTGAGCCTGCTTTCTTGAATGGTGCCTTGAGCTACAGGCAACCAGGTTGTTGTCCATGTGTGCACAAGAACACGGTCTGCCCGAGCATTTGTTGTTCTGTCTAACCATTTCAATCCAAACCTTTTACGGCTCATGTGAGCGTTGGGCGATTTCAAGGAGTCCTTAATTTTTGTGACAAAAGCTCTATTCCACACCACTTCATTCTTCCTCAGTTTGACTTCTCATGCTTCAACCACAAAGGCAAGGAAAAGTGCTCACAAATCTACTGTGTTGTAATTCTATGAAAAAAATATACACATCTTTAATCTATACAAAAAAGGGTATTCTTCCACGTCCTAAATAATCAATTAAAAAAGGAACAAGTGGATCATTATAGAATTATAATGTTTGGTCTCATTGCGTCTCCATTATCCATGCTGCCAAACAAACCGGCCAATGGCAAGCAGGTCCAAATCAGAATGTATTACAGGTGTGTGAGGAATTTCGGATCAGTCCGAAGAACATGCTTTGTAGAGAAAAAAAAAAAGGGTGAGATGCTTCCTTCTTGTTTCCCTTGTGACATAAGCTACAAGCACTATCTGAAATAGCCCTGGCCTATGACGATTAAAACGGCATTTCCTGTGTTGGGTTAGGTATATGCCAGTTGCCAGTAAAATAGATATGACGGTTTCGTTTGTTCAGATAATTTTTGTTTATCTTTCAACTGGGTCGTCACCAAATGAACGTTTGTCGTCTGTTATTACGGATATTTGTCATTGCAATCTTTGCCTCCTTGTTTATAATTACCATTGATCGTGGGTTGTATGAAATGTGGTCCTGACGGTAATTTTGCGAAGCCCTTTGTAATGGCAAATATCTAATTCTCGATATTATGTTGTATAACAAGCGTATGCACTGCACATCATACGTACCCGTCGCCTTGGTCAGCATCTAGAAACCTTTCAACCATCCAGGGACTTGCCTCGTGCAGCTTGAATTATTCGCTTTCAGTCTGGTAGGGTAGGGCGCCAAACCCTCTTTGCCTGTACAAGTGTAATGACGTGACTATACAGATGTACTCCTATCTCACTTTACATACAAAACTCATCTATAATTCGTGGGAATTGCGTGTCTCCTACCTGACAGGTTTCCAGCTAGCATTGTTTTGCCTTCTTTATGCTACCATGGAGGTTTACAGAGTTATTATATATTATACCAATCCTAGCTACTAAGGGGATGTTTAGTTCCAAAAATTTTAGGATTTTGACACTGTAGCAGCGAAGAATCTTTTTCAATAAGTGTCCAATCATGGCCCAAATAGACTCAAAAGATTCGTCTCGCAATTTACAGGTAAACTATGCAAACATGCAAAAAATCCGACTACATTTGGTACTCTATGCATGTGCCATAAAATTAATGTGATGGGTCTTTTGGAATTTTGGATGGGAACTAAACACAGTGCGATGGCAACACTATGGAGTCACAAATTCCTGGGGGTGTTTAGATCCCAAAATTTTTAAGATTTTAGCACTATAGCAACGAGGAATCCTTTGCAATAAGTGTCTAATTATAACCCAAGTAGACTCAAAAGATTCATCTCGCGATTTACAGGCAAACTGTGCAAATATGCAAAAGTTTCGTCTACATTTAATGTTCATGCCGCAAAATTGATGTGGCGGAAGTTTTGGGATTTTAGAGAGGAACTAAACACCCCCTAGTAGACAAAAGTTCTCAATGGCAAAAGGTCTTGTGGTTCAACTGATATTGCTTTTGAACATTTTTACTCAAAAACTTTTATTATATAAGGTTGTTGCATCTACTTATTAGATTATTATATATCGTATTCAAAAAAGCCGATTGGGTGCTGAAGGATCATATTTAGGATGTGTTTGGAATGTGGAAACTTTTTTTATTCTTGTGTTTTTTCCTAGAAAATTATTATGATGATTTCTATAAAATTCATGCGTTCCAAACATGTCCTTAAGGTACAATTTCTTAACCATGAATCTTTGGTTACCAGTGTCGTACTCCAACTCCCAGGAAGATTAAAGAAAATTGCCAAATGATGATGATCTACAGGTTGGGGTTGTCGTGATAAATTGATAGCAATATTTCATACTTGCTCCTTTAAATTATGAACAGGGTGTAAAAGGAGAGCATTTTATGAAAGCAAGGGGATATATAATACAAAGCGATTATAAATCCAAAAGATAGCTTCTTGTGGTGTATAAAATTTGAAAGGAAAAACATGTTCTTTTATGGTAAAACCAGGGTTCAAAATTTCAAAAATTCTGAAGATTCCAAGGGTGACCGATTGAAAAAAAATCGAAATTTTGTATTATAATAACACTATGATTTATTGTCTAGACTCATAATTTTTTTAAGAGAGCTAGACTCATAATTCTGGGGGCTGCCAAGCAAAAATTTCCTTATTATTACTCCTAGCTTCATGCTTAAGCTAAACTTGTGAGATGTGTTTCTTCACTAGTGAACACTTACAAAATTTTATTTACCTGACAAACTTTGATGGTAACTACAAATCTAAGACCTTCCGTTTAATTTAATCAAATACTATAGATATGTGGTCAAAGTTCAATCACTGGCCGAGTGCCCAATATCCGTGAATTGTGCAAGCAATCCAATACTTATTCTGTTTTCTTACATCTCACGCTAACTTTATCCTCAATCAGATATTTCTATCTTTGATCATCCATTTTAAAAAGTAAATAAGTTCATGACATAAGATATATATGTTTTTAGTTTCATTATGAGAAATATTTTATAACATATAACTTATATTTTATGAAAGTTTTTTTTAGAAATAGATGGTAAAAAATAGTGATGTTTAATTTAGAACAAAACCAATATGACATGTAAAAAGTGGAGGGTGTAGTATGTTTTTTATTATTTCGTTTCAAAATGTAGGCCGTTTTGATTTTTCTAGATACGAAATTTTGATTATGCATCCAGATATTATCTCCATTTCAAAACTGTAGGTCGTCTTGATTTCCCTCAATCCATAATTTTGTTTATGCTAGCCAAAACAGCTTACAATTTATACGTGACTATGTGAGAGTACTGAAATAAATAAATACTAATTGACAAAAAAAAATCTGATGCCACCTCATCAGATTGTCAGTATAAGAGCAACCACAATGTGATGAAAAAGTGGTCCATAGCCATTTAAATATTTCTTACAGTCTATCTAAAACATTGTGTAATCAGTCCATAGAGCAGTCGATAGTATCAGCTATAGACCACTCATAAGAATAGAAAAATATTACTTTTTCTCTGTCTTCTTTGTCCCTTGTGTACTGTTATACTGTGGTTTGGTCTTTTTATTGCTTGAGGGTTTACATGAGTAGTTGATTTTAGTAGTGCAATGTGGAGATAGAAATAGCTAGAGACCGCTATCATTAGACCCACTCTTATGGACTAGTTGGTCTAAAAATACATTGTGGTTGCTCTCTAGTACGGTGCACCGAGCAATAATTACACTTGGAAGAACAGTCCACCATGGTCGACAGCGACAGGGAGGGACCTGAACGCAAAACAGCCGAACGGCATCCACGGACGACGTCGATAGAATGGAAAGGCCAGGCAAACAGCTCCAGCATTTTTTTTTTCTTCTCTCCTTCCGCTCACTTTAGTTTACTTCTCTTGCTTCGCTTGGTTGCTTGCTTCGTCTACTTCTCAACGTCACCCGGAAACCCGAGGTTGGACTCAATCCACCCCGTACACAGGGGCCGCCCTCCCCCGCACGGCCATGGCAGCCGCCGCCTCCCCCTCATCCTCGCCCCTATCCACAAACCCTAGGTAGCACGGGAGTGTCCTCCGCCGTCAGATCCCCGAGACCCCGCACAGCCGCGCCGATCTGTGCTCCGCGGCTAGATTTCTGGGTGTGAAAGAGCGCGTTTTTTTTTTTGTTAACATTTCTTAGCTAGGGAGATTTTGCCATTTTGGGAAGGGAGAGTGCTGGAATAATGGAGCCGAGGGTCGGGAACAAGTTCCGGCTTGGGCGCAAGATCGGGAGCGGCTCGTTCGGGGAGATCTACCTCGGTGCGTAATCGCTGTTCGTGCTCTCTACAGTTTTTTTAGCGGGGTCCGTGCTCTCTTTCCGCTGCTGCTGCTGAGATGACTCTGTCTCTGTGGCTTGTGGATGCAGGCACCAATATCCAGACGAACGAGGAGGTTGCGATTAAGCTGGTCCGTGCTCTCTCGCTGCTGGATTGCCAACAAATATTTGTTACATTCTACTAGTTGTGTCTGTGCTGGCTTGCTGCTGTGTAGTACAGCTTGTCTGTGCATCTTATCTTGGCGACCACTGCTGGGCACTGCGGCATATAGTTGCTGTTAGCTGAGGTGTTGGTCTAGGACTTTGGGTGCTTTAGTTTGTAGCTATATTCAGTGTTATTCTAGCTGTCCGGTACCAACTGCAGCTCTATCGATTTGCTTTGGATTCTGCTTCTGCTTGCATTAGTCCCTATTGTTCTCAACAGATGGATTGGTCATAGTAGTATGCTGGCTCTCATTGCTTGACCACGCTTGTGGTTGACTTGGTAGGGCTTGAATGGTTTAGGTGCTAACTGTGACGAGATGCACCCCTTGCACTATTCTCTGATGTGTCTTGATAGACTGGTAGATGAATGAACCAAGAGATGACCAGGAACGGATAGTTGGCCCTTCAATTTTTTGAAGAATGAAGTCTAGAGACAAATTGCATTCCTGATACATGCAATGTAGAGTTGCCTGTAGTAGCTTAGTGCTTTTATGAAGGATTTTCTGCATAAATGTTTGGCCATTCAGCTTGGTTACTGGTATCAGCTTGTGAGCTCAGCTTTTGGTTGCCCTTTTTTTGTATTCACAGGAAAATGTGAAGACAAAGCATCCTCAGTTGCTCTATGAATCAAAGATTTATAGGATTCTGCAAGGAGGAAGTATGGAAGCTTTTGACTGTTCATATTTCTTTGTGATGTAAGAATACATTTTTGGGCAGGTGGAACTGACAATCTTTGTTCTGACAGCTGGAATACCAAACGTCAGATGGTTTGGTGTAGAAGGAGACTA
The DNA here is from genome assembly GCA_038502445.1 of Eremochloa ophiuroides. Lineage (NCBI taxonomy): Eukaryota > Viridiplantae > Streptophyta > Magnoliopsida > Poales > Poaceae > Eremochloa > Eremochloa ophiuroides. Next base: position 64,015,041 of record JAHLJS010000006.1, read on the forward strand.
CAATGTCTTGGTTATGGATTTACTTGGGCCAAGCCTTGAAGATCTATTTAATTTCTGCAGCAGGAAATTATCTCTGAAGACTGTACTTATGCTCGCTGATCAGATGGTATGCATAGTGCCATAATTTTCTCGTTTCTTCTCAAAGTTTTAGTACATATGTTTTTTTTTTTCATAGTATGAGTCAACTCTCGATGTGTGTCTGCTCTCATGGCTATGACCTACATGCATTGCTACCGTATCCACATTGGCACCTTGCATTTGCACACAGGCACACAAATCATCATCAATCATTTTATTTTATATAATGTTTCGTACTTTCTTTGTGGTTCCCACATCGACCACCCTCCCTCCTGAGCATCTCTGCTTCTCTCGTTGTATTATTCTGTTTGAATACATTATCCTTTTCCCATCTATGACAGATGAGCTTTATGCAATCCACTCTTCCCACGTGTAGATAAATCGAGTGGAATTTGTTCATTCCAAATCTTTTCTGCATCGAGATATTAAGCCGGATAATTTCCTCATGGGTCTTGGCAGACGAGCTAATCAGGTAGGTGGCAATACCATCTTTAGCACGTGTTTACAATTTCCGTTTTCAGTTTTTGTTAGGTTTATTAACCACTTTATGTTTTGTTCTGTTTTCATGCAGGTCTACGTTATAGACTTTGGCCTTGCTAAAAAATACAGGGATACCTCAACGCATCAGCACATCCCATACAGGCATAGAATAATCTCATCATTCCTGAGTTATATATGTTTTGTGTTTATTCCTGTAGTAAGCATGTTTAGTAATTGTAATAGCCACATCTCAGTCCTCACATGAGCATTGAGGCCTTGAGGGAAGAAAAATAGATTAAATAACTAAAAATATTCCGGTCATGACAATTTGATAGTTGTATTATGGCAAATAGCTTAGTCATTTCCTTTACCTTTTTTTTTTCCTAGCTATGCAATTTTAACTAGCTTGTACATGCTGCAGGGAGAACAAGAACTTGACAGGAACTGCAAGATATGCTAGTGTGAACACCCATCTTGGCATTGGTGAGAATTATATATAGTGTTAGTTGAAGTTCTTTTTTTTCCTTGATATGCATTACACTGTTCTTGAATATGTGGTAAAGTGCAACTTCGGTAATCCTTGTACTGGCGCATTCTATATGGTCTGGCTAATTTTTTCTCTTGTTTCAATTGACAGAACAAAGCAGAAGAGATGACTTGGAATCTCTTGGATATGTACTCATGTACTTCCTGAGGGGCAGGTAAGTTTGATTGGCCATCTGCTTCTTCTGTATGCCTCTCATTTTAGGTTAACGATTTTTTTTCTTTTTGCAGCCTTCCTTGGCAAGGTCTTAAAGCAGGAACAAAGAAGCAAAAGTATGAGAAAATTAGCGAGAAGAAAGTTGCAACATCAATTGAGGTATGCCCAGTGCATCTTTAGCTGGCATTGGAACTTCTCCCTGAGTAATGTCCTTATGTTGTTGATCTATTTCAGGCTCTATGCCGTGGGTATCCTACTGAGTTTGCATCATATTTCCATTATTGCCGCTCACTGCGGTTTGATGACAAGCCTGACTATTCATACCTCAAGCGATTATTCCGTGACCTTTTCATTCGTGAAGGTCAATCCCTTTGCCTTGCTTTCACTTTTAAGGATGCATCAGTACCCTTTCCAAGGAAAAAAGAAGTGTGTGGTGTGCCCATGTTCATTATTGGAACTCTGTTTTGCAGGGTTTCAGTTTGACTATGTGTTTGACTGGACGATACTGAAGTACCAACAATCTCAAATTGCCACTGCTCCACCCCGTGCGGTAGTGAGCCTCTCTAATGCTCTCTCATTGAGTTACCCACCAAACATGCACATTTTGTGTAACCCTCTGCAGGGATAACTTTGATGCCCTACCTTTGTTACAGGGCCATGGCGCGGGGCCTTCTGGGTTGGCACCTGCGTTACAGAATGATAGGCAATCAGGTAATTTGGTGCACTCCTTCATTTGCCTTGTTTGCATTTCAGCATTTGATTGAGTAATGCTCATTGTTTATCTTTCAGGCCCTGAGGAAGCAAGGACTAGTGGTTGGTCATCAATGGACCGGCGTCGTGCCCCACTACCAGCTACAAGTGTGGGGACATTAGCTAAGCAGAAGGCACCGGTAGGGAATGATGCTACTGTTTCTAGAGATGCTGTGGTAAGTTGTCGTATATTCCTTTGTTTATAGAGGAAAAGCGTGCATGATGAGACAACTTTTCATGCTGTAGACGTAGTGTAATGAAGCTATTACATTGCACGATGTACACAAACTGGGGAATAACACAACGTACACAAACTGTTCTGTGATGCGAGCAATCAAACTTTTTAGTAGTGTCTAACTGTCTTCGAATATCTATTTGTAGCATATGAAATCGATAGTGTAGATCTATCAGGGACCACATTTTCATGGTATTATTATACATGAGTTTTATAAACTTTATAATGGAAATTAGTGGTCAAAGTGTTATTGTGGATACAGTCGACATCATGATGATGTTCTTTTGTGAGCAGAGGGTATATCACGTCAAACATAGTGTGGACACCACTACAAAGGCTTTGTGTTGGTAGTTGGGGCCTTTGGGATAATTGGTTGGGGAATTTGGAAGCAAAATGTGTATACATATTACAAGATCCCTGTCAGTTCTTGTCGTTCTTAAAGTTTGTCAGAAATTTTGGATAACTTATCTTCAACATGCACAGATTAGTCAATACCTTAGAGAGGTCTATATGGCCTCTTATCTTACAAAGGTGGTTTGGAAGATTTTGAAACAACATAGGGAATTTTTTTTTCTCGAACTACGCAGGAGGACTGCGCGTCATTTCGTTAAGGTAGAAAAAAGATACACGGGTCTAGGAGATCCAACCCGAGCACCAGAACACACACACCCAGGGGAGACAGACATGCCAGCACGCCACAAACGAACTATACAATGACCAACAACCCCCAGGACCTAAGCTCCAGAGGGGAGCGACCTGGATAAAAGCTGTGTGAGCTTTGAGGCCCTGGCCATACACCACAGGCCGCCCTCCATGCACACAGCACTGATAACCTCTTGAAAACTCGGCCTTAAGTTCTGGAAGACACAGCCATTACTATGCTTCCAGACCTCCCAAGCTACCAAGATAATTAAGTGTTCAAACCCTTTCTAATTTCCTTTGGAGCCGCTGCAATAGTTTTCCTCCACCATCCCGAGAAGCGATTCGATGTTTGATCAGGCATCAACAACAGCAAGCCAAGTCTCTCTGGAATATCAAGTTCCACACTTGGCGAGTGAAAACACATTCCACCAGCAAGTGATGAATGGTTTCCTCAGCCTGGTCACAGAAGGGACAAGCATCCGGATGTGGGAGACCTCTTTTAGCCAATCTGTTGGCCATCCAGACCCTATTGTGGAAAACCAGCCAAATGAAAAATTTACAGCGTGGGGGTGTCCAAGTTATCCAAATCCTTCGCCATGGCCCAAACTTGACTGCCCCGACGAAGAATGCTCCATACACAGATTGGCTGCTGTATGTCCCATCCTGAGATAATTTCCAAATGAGTTAAATGCATGAGAGGTCCATGAACTTGTCATGAGGTGTCACTTAGGTCCATGAACTTGTAAAATGCATTTCTGGGTACACAAACTTGTCAAATGGTACACCGCAGGTCCATACTTGCCACGTGGCGGAAAATTATGCACCAAACCCCCTAGAAAAAATATGCCCTTAACAGATCAGTACGGCGAGCAGAACCGACGCGACGGCGACGGCGGCGGCGCGGCGGTATACTGGCAAATAGACGGATCATGGGGAACCAAAGGGCAGGGGACGGCGAGGAGCTCACTCGCGATGCCTGGTGTGATTCGCTGGTTGGGAACAACGTGGAGACGACTGACCACGTGCGCGACGAGCAGCAACAGGCGGACGACGTGCACCACAGCGTTCCTGCCGAACGGCGAAACTGTACATGTGACATGTGAAAGAGGTCAAGGCGATGCTAAAACATAGCAAGGGTGGACCGGAGACGAAGAAATGATGACGGAGTTGGGCACGGCGGAGTCGAGCGCATCATGGGAGCAGCGCTGCGTTCGTCGGTCGTCTCGCCAAGGCCTTGCACCGGGCACGCGCTAGTCCAGGGTGCGTGCGAACGCCGACACATGGAGGGGAAGAACGGGTGTAGGCAGGCACGCACATATGTGCCGCCAGGCACGCGGATGCCCTCAGAACTCTCCTTGTTCGTTCGAGCGCAAACGCCTTGGACGCTTCTTAGATTTCCTTGGGTGGCGTGGCCCTCTCCGGCAGCCTTGGCGGTGTGGCTCCTGGCGGCTGGTTCCAGTGACGTCGTCCCCCATCCCAGCTCACCACCCCGACAGCTAGGGCGCAGTGCGAGGCGGTCAGCTGCTGGGCCCTCCATAGGTGTCGCCAGCGTGCAAAAGCGACGGTCCTTGGCTGGCTCGCACTGACGGCGTGCGCGTCGCGGTCCCCTGGCAGGCACCCAGCGGTGCGCGGGCGACCCCGGTGGGCGCACTGCGGTGAGCTGACAGCCCTGGCCGTGCGTGTCATGGCCCCATGGCAGGCACCTGGCGGCACGCGGGCGACCCCGGCGGGCACACTGCGGTGGGCGGACGGCCCCCGACCGGCTCACGCGAGGATGTAGCAGAGGGAGGCGGTACGCACTCAAGCAGCAACGTCGCCTAGCAGCGCCACGGGCAGTAGTGACAACTTCGTCTACACCAGCTTGGGCTGATCTGTTAAGGGCATATTTTTTCTAGTGGGTTTGGTGCATAATTTTCCACCACGTGGCAAGTATGGACCTGCGGTGTACCATTTGACAAGTTTGTGTACCCAAAAATGCATTTTACAAGTTCATGGACCTAAATGACACCTCATGACAAGTTCGTGGACCTCTCATGCATTTAACTCTTTCCAAATATAGCGGTCCTGCACGTCCGGCTGCAAGTGTACACCTTCCACGGTATTCCAAATGCGAAGGTACTCAATGAGAACCTCGATTGTGACTTGTGAGAGCTCCTTTTATGCCCCCAACCCATCTTCTGTTCTGGATTGCTTGGGCCACTGTACGCCGCTTGATTGTTCGTTTTGCCACTGTTTTGACCAAATTAGGTGCTATTTCAGCCATGGTGTGATCATCCAGCCACCTGTTGGCCCAAAACAGGATTTGTTCCCCATTTCCAACAATAGCATCTACTGCAACATCAAAAAGGGCCTGGGCATTGCTAGGTACTGAGAGTGGCAGCCCTGCCCATGGTCTGTCCAAAATCCAAATCAGTCTTCTGTGCCAAAGCCATTGAATTCTTAGAGCACGGCCTAGAAGTTCTAAGTTATGGATGCCTAGCCCTCCATATTCTATTGGCTGCTGTACTTTCTCCCTGGACAAGACAATGACCCCCCATTTGCCTGGTCTTGTCCCTTCCAAAGGAAACCTCTTCTCGAACATAGGGAATTATGAGCTGCTATTTTCAATTTCATTGAGTCCTGTACATCACTTTGTACAAACTACTCAATTGCTTTCCTGATCAACGAATGCTGGTTTTGATGAATTCTCCCTATTGTGTTTTGACTTTAGCAATAGTAGTATACCTCATTGATTTTGTATTTTATTAGTTACACCGTTTTTGTGATTCATGGCATTCATAATTTATTGCCTCCATTCTGAAACTAAACAGCAGAAATGATGCTCAATCTTGGGGCTTAATATAGTTGCTGCTTCTTTTTAGATTTCTGGACCAAATTTTCTGGGAAGGTCAAGTGGATCTTCAAGGAGGCCTGTTATTTTAAGTAGCCGTGATGTGGTGGCCACTGATAGTTCTGAGCCTTCACGAGCACGTGCAACTGATGCAAGCCCTGGGACGTTCCGCAGAGCCTCAGGTCCTCAGAGAAGCTCACCTGTCCATTCTGCAGAACAAAAGCACTCATCCTCAGGCAGGCATCCATCTAATGTGAAGAACTACGATTCTGCTCTCAAAGGGATTGAAGGTCTTAATTTTGATGGTGACGAGAGGGTTCAGTACTAGAGCTGCAAGAAATTCTACATCCACTGTAAAAATCATAATCAGGTGGTAAGCATTGTGTTTCCTGTTGAGTTTTGGATCAACAGGAAATAAAATGCTGGAAGAGGAGGATCTGGTCACGTGTTGTGCGGTTTCAGGTGGTCCTCTGAGCAAGGTAAATAAATGGTCCTATCTGAGGCGCTTCAAGCCTAGCTCACATAATGTTATCGTTGTGTATGTAAATGTGTCTTATAGTGTGAATGTCAGGCGCCCGGATTCATCAGTCTATTTTATTGTTGAATTCCTTACGATGTTCCATTTCGAGCTGCTGAATCTTGGGGCAACAAAGCTGAAACTGGTAGGACTATTTGGAAAACTGGAATTCGAGCATGTAGAATTTTTAAATCGGTTCATTGGACGAATTTGTCTGAACATGTTCCTGACTAGTAATGTGATATATCAAGACAAATGATGTTATTTTGCCCTGTGGTTATCAATTCATCCATCTCTTCACGCCTGACAATATTGTAGCAGCACTGAGCATCCAGGTCTGCAGCTACGTTGATTCACTGTGTTTCGTAATAGTATGGATTCTGTAAAACTATGGCTCTGTTCAGTTGTCTGAAATAAGCGCTGATTTTCGTTGATGCTGATTTGTTGGGAGAGAAAAATGCTCTTGTATGTTTGAAAAGAAGCCGAAATTGGGACAACTGAATCCCTACCCAATATTTCTATATCTGTATTACCTCTATCTCTACCCAATCTTTCTACTCCCTCCGTTTCAAATTGTAAGTTGTTTCAAGAATCTTGGAGAGTCAATCTATCTCAACTTTAATAAAAAATATAGAGAAAAATATGAAGAATTATGACACTAAATAAGTGTACCATGAAAATATATTTGACGAAGAATATAATAATACTTAGTTGATATTGTAATATTATTACACTTTTTCTATATTTCAGGTGCCTGAAATTTTACATAATTTTAGGCAACACTCTTATATCATCAATTTGCATTGTTACTTTTATAATTTTTTTTATTTATCTTTGTGTTATGATACAATAAATTTTTATCCTTGTCTTCCTATAAAAATAATTGTAACTTGTTAATTATCTTTGTGCCAACACAAATCAAAATTTGTTAGATTTGTAGTTTTGTCTTACGAGTTTTTATTATTGGTATCGAAAATTGCAGATTGCACATACAAAAATTACAACCAACGAGACCTGCAATTATAGTATAACGTATATGCAATATTTGTCGCCTGAAAGAATACTAAATTTCAGGCACCTGAATTTTAGCAAATCTCATATTATTATCTTATTATATAAACTTGGTCAAAGTTGAAAAAGTTTGACTCTACAAGATTCTTGGAATAACTTATAATTTGGAACGGGGGGAGTATATCTGTATTTATACTTAACCCCTAAAATTAAAGTGAACAACTTTATTTTTTTCTGGAACCCTCTTTTCGCACGCGGAATTAGAAGACTGCTCCAGCCGTCTCGCCGTCTGATACTGCTATCCTACTCATCACGGTCTCACGCATCTTTGAATTCTAATCAGGAGACCAAAGGAGTTGAAAAAAATTGGAAGAATACGCCCTATGTGGAAAAAGATTGAGAGCCTGTTTGGAACAGAGGATTCTCATATGAATTTCAAAGGAATTGCATTCCTTTATTTCGCTGATGTCACCGTTTGGAACGTAGGAAGCATCTTCCTGTTCCAAAGGAAAGAATTGATCTTTGCAAAATCACATGAAAGAAAACATCTAGTCTAATCGTTGGCGCTTGTGAACTCTTGCTTACCGCGCGTGCCTACCTTGCTCTTAAACCTGCTAGCGCCATTAATGGCGTCATAGACCAAAAGGTACCTTTCAATGCGTCCTGAGGACTATCAGGGTAGCAGTGGTTGACTTAGGCACACCTATCTTTTCTTGATTGTTGCTTGCTCGGTCTATTTTGTGCTCTTCTCAACCTGTTTGTGCTTGGATTTGTGAGATTGAGGGGAGAGAGGTGGGAGAAAACGCCATGAGAGAGGACGGAAGAACACTGGAGCAGGAAGAGGAAGATAGAAAGTGAATAAGGACGTGTTGTTGCAGAGTAAACTGGTGACTTATCTATGGAGTGGGTTCACGATTGGCAGGAGACATATACACTCTGTTCGGCTGGCTGGTACGGTACGGCTGGCTGGCTGATTGTTCTGAGAGAAAAATACTGCTGATTGGTTGTCTGGTGCTGGCTGGACCAGCCAACCGAACAGAGCAATAAAGTTTTTATATACTGACTCTAAACAGTTACAAAACCACTTATGTAGTAGTTTGTCCGTGCAAGCCATGACGCACGTGTGGTGTATGGTGAGTTGGTGACTCGTCCTTCTTTCTTAAATTCACAACAAGTTAAGATAATAATAGCTAACTATTTAGCTATTGAAGTACAAGACTAATTATTTATTCCACTAGCATTTATTATAGCTCTTGTAATTTATTTGATTTAAGATCGGACCAAACATAGTTTAATCCAACATAAATAGCTCATTATCACTGTCGCGAGCAACACACAACAAATTATACGTCTAGTTATGTTTGCTAGCAAATAATATACTCCCTTTGTTCCTAAATAAATAGATTTGTAAAGTTGTTTTACATCAAACTTTTAAACTTTAACCAAATTTTTAGAAAAATCCAGCATTTGGTGTTCGCCTATACAGGATTGATTCTTCATTGCACTAACATTTGGTGTTCGCCCATACAGGATTGATTCTTCATTGCACTAACATTTGGTGTTCGAAATCATTTATGCAAATAAATAAACCAGTAAAATAGCCACCCTGTGCTTTGCAAAACTTAGTACATACCTGCATCACAGCAGAACTATGTTGATATGGAGAAATGTTTGTGTTCTGACCATGCTGCTGCGCTCGCATGCACAACTTTGGGAAGGGAAGCCCTATGAGCTCGTTTCACCAATCACTGAGGTGAAAGATTACTACACAAACTATATCCATAAAGCAAAAGGACGGCTGCAACAAGTTGTTTTCCAATACAGTGGAAATTTGAAGCAAAACTACGTTTCTGTTCCTTCATGTGTTCAAACCAAGTGATGTAAATGAATCAACTCGTCTATAAAAGTTCACCAAATGAACGAAGTGTTTCAGATTCTTCGACAAATCGTAATGATGACTGCACATTACAATAGTAACACAATCCCTTCATTGTACAAACTGTATTATTGTAACCACGGTGAACAAAAGTACTATTGTAGCCATATATGCTTTTGCCAACACCGTTAACATGGAAGAACATATACAAATTCTTATACTCTTGTTCACCAGATGAAGTAACAATTGAGCGCACAAGTACCATGAGTGACAGCTACAAAAGTAGATCAAAAGATGATACTTGAAAGCCGATGCCTGCAGTCGAGTAACAGCTAAATGCTAGACGAAGAGCATACTCCAGGAACGATTTCATCTTGGTAAGCGTATGCTATGACTCCGGTGCTTTTCCATAGCCCAGCTCTGACATCTCCCAGCTCGTCCGTGTGGCGACCTCCTGGTGTGACCGAGTGTAGTGCTGAGTATAACCAAGAGAATTAGAAGCACTGATGTCAGTCAATGAGGCAAACTCCCAAGTCTAAAGAACAGGTGTCCGGACTGTATAATAGGGATGATGTCACTTCACCTCCATTTTCTTCAGTAATTCATGGGCAGTTGGTGCTGAAACAATTATATCCCTGCAATCTAGCTTAATAAACCCTTCCGTTGCCCCTTTATCAAATAGCATGAGCAACGGGTCGTAGTAACCATCAACATTTAGCAATCCAACCTGCAGTATGTCAAGATAAGTTACTTATCCAGTGCCCATAAGCTACTTGTTTGCAGCCATATACTATAATACTGCTACCCACTGGTTTATCATGAATTCCTAGTTGTGACCATGTTATCATCTCTAGCAACTCTTCCATTGTTCCATAACCTCCTGATGTCAAGAAAACCCCGTCATCGTCACGTCAAACAAAATATATGTCACTGTCAGCATGTACTAGTAGAGAAAAAAAAAGGTGTAAATTGTGTACCAGGAAGAGCAATGAAGGCATCAGCTTGTCGTGCCATCTCAGCTTTCCTTTCGTGCATATCGGAAACAATCTTTACTTCTCCAACGCTAGCACCAGATATCTAGTTTGAGAAGAAAACAAAATCGTTGTTCCAAATGATTCATATAGTACTGAAAGTAGGCCACATATTTCAGATCTTTCGTATCTCCATTATTCAGATATGGCTAATATTTTCCCGGCAGTCAGCAGCACATGTATAAAAATGATGTCTAGGACTCTGGGTTCACTTTGGACTTTTGAAGCAAGTACCTAGAAAGAGTAGCATATTTGTTTTCCTAGTTGCCTTCGCCGCATCCCAAACTCTTCAATTTTTGAGTTACATATAGACAATCATTCAAAACCTATCATCCACTACCTAATGGGAAATTTTATGCCTCACACTCTTTCCCCACTCAAGTTGAGATGTCCTATTGGCAAGTTACACATTCTTATAATGAAACCCATCCAATGGTAATATTAAAATTCCATGTTGTACCGCTCTAAAATCTAAACTGACAGGCTGCAACTGCAATTCACCTCCCTAAATCCTAGTTCCAAATCCTTAGTGATTACCTACTCATCTATTGCTAACCCCCAGAAGCAAAGGTGAATCAATCTGAGCCAACAAACCTTCGGAATCAAATGGTAACTTAGAGAGCACTACTGACTTTTTTTTTTTAAAAAAAAAGGACAGCAGGAACTCTGCCTTCCAATTAAGACAGGAGCACTACTGACATAGCACTGCTGACATAGCTGCTACGGTGCTACATACTAGAGCAAAATCATATGAAACCAGCATCCAGGGCCAAATTCATGGATAGATTTCAAACGAGATACCTGTAAGCAAGTACAAAACCAAACGCGATCCAGATAGTTGAGAGTTGATTTGCAGATAGAAAACATCATTCTCTCTTGTGAACCAATTAGCCGCTAGAGCAGAGTAATACTAGTATAATTAACAATGACGTAGCAATCGATAGTTCTACGCATACACACAAATAATACAACAGACAAAAGGGACAGTTAATATTTAATACGCACCTCAAGCGGCATGAGCGCTCTTGGAATCACCCTGCAAACGGATCAAACAGAGCGGCCACACGTTAGATAGGTTGCAGAGTTCGACCATGAAGTTTGCCAGCGCTGAAGAACAGAACAAAAAGCAGAATTCTCCAGAACGTGCAGGTAAGCACTAAGCAGGTACCCGAGGACACTGCAGCCGCCATCAAGGACCGTCTGCGCGATCAGGCCCATGAGCCCGACGCTGCCGCCGCCGTAGACCAAATCGATCCCCCTCGCCACCTGCAAAGGCGAGAGCGGAATCCCGCATCGGAGCGTGACTGCGTTAGCGAGCGAGCAGACCGTCGAGCCAAAGATCAGAACTCTCGGAGCGGCTGCGGGCGCAGCCTTTGCCTTGCCAGCGGCGGCGCCATTACCAGCTCTTTGCCGAGGTCGAGCGCGGCGTCCCCGTAGACGGCGCGATTGCCGGGGTTGCTGCCACAGAAGACGCAGATCCTGCCGAACCTGCTCCGCTCCGGCGCGTCCGCCGCGGTTTCGCCCATGACAGACGGGGAAAAGGAGCGGAGCGCGCAGTGGCGGCGGGACGGAGGGAGGCTAGGAGAGGTGTTCGGCTTTGGCTTCTTTGCCTTCTTCTCCTGAGTCCTGAGCCTTCAAATCAAGGCGGCATCAGCCGCGATCCCGCTGTTTTAATAGGAGTACAGAGTACTCGCGTGATCAAATTTGCTGGGTCAACTCAAGTGGCCCGGAGATTGCACCACGAGAACCCACATGTCAGTCAGGATGCGTTTCTCGTAGATTGGCACTGCCATCTGCACCCTCTCACAACTTGAGTCCTTTGTGCTTGGTGTACGTGACGTTGGTAAAGCATTCAAAGAGGCTGAGTGGAGGTTTCATCATTTTAGTTTAAAGAATAGATTTATATACTACGAACTCATTTCATAAAACCTTATTTAAAGACTAATTAAGGGAGGAATCAAACTTCATATTTTGTGCCTTGCCCATAACTTCGTATTCAAACCCTTTTTGATATTAATACAAAGATGCGTAAATATTTTGCGTATTCGAGAAAAAACCTTATAATTTCCCTCTTCATTTTTATGTGATAATTTCCCTCTTCATTTTTATGCGAACACAAGGTTGATATGTGCCCTTACGATTCGGATTTATGATGAGTGATTATCAAAGGACGTTATGCAATATGTCTCTTAGCTTGTGATGCACAAGTGTGGAGCACGAAGGTGGTGGTCAACGGCTCTGGTCAACGAATTTCGTGTGCTTGCGTTTTTTGTTCTTATTCTTCATTTCTTCCATTATTCCCCCCTTCTAATTCATGGCTTGATTCGTCGTTTAGAAAGTGTTTTGATTCGTTTCTTTTGCCTTGAGATGAACTAGGACGTGAAAGGAACCTTTCAATTGAAGGAAATCATCTCATTTTCCACGAGTTCATGACCTAATTCTTGGCCGATTTTCGCTTTCTTTCGATTCCCCATTGATTGGCTTCAAATTGAATGATGATCTCTTATGGATAGCTCACCTACTTATTTGCGATCATGTGTATCTAGTTTGATAGCAGTTAGTTTTGATTTGGCTACAAATCGGACGATTTTTTTTTTAAAAAAAGAGACGATTTCGAGTTCGTTCTATCTGTGCAGTCGCAGACAATCCATACCTCAACCCCAGATAGTCCAGGCATCGGGGCCAAGCACAGGTGAACCGATTGCTCCGATCTAGCCACATACGCGGATAGTCCGGGCCTCAACCACGGACAGTCCAAGACTGATTTTTAGACCGTGAACAGAACTCCTTTCACTCGGGCTATTTTCCAAGTTTTGGCGAGCGGACAGTCTGAGCCCCTAGCCATGGAGAGTCCGCACCATACAGGCGGACAGTCCGAGTCTGTGCAGTGATCTTGTGTTTCTTTCGGACCTTTGCTCGTCCGATCTCTGTTTCTTGTGCAATCTTTTGCGTTGGTTTTCAGTCGATCCGAGAAGTTTTTCTCGATACTCTTGTCACCAGTTCGATTTTGGTATTTTGAATCGCACACTCGTTTCTCCTCCATAGAAATCAAGTGTTTCGTCCTCGGATTCGTTTGAATCTCCCGAGCGACACTGTGTCTTTTAGACACTCAGCCACTCGTCGATTTTTCTGTTGTGTGTGTTTGTTTCTTGGGATTGAATCTAAGACAGTGACTGATTATTTTAAAAGAAATTTTAGGCTCTCATTCACTCCCCTAGGCTCTGTGTCGCCTATATAGGCATTCATTTTATTATGACGTGTCAACATATTTACTAAGTTGGTGCCTTATTTATTGTATTTGAAACTATCATAAACTTTCACTAAGGCTGGCATGAACCACCTCAGTGATTTTTTTCAGGGGCCCTCGCCGCAGGTTTTTTTAGCTGTAGTTGCAGCTGTGGCTGCAAAAAAAAAAAAAAAAAAAAAAAAAAAAAAAAAAAAAAAAAAAGAGATTAGAACTGTAGATACGCTATCAATCAGCCGCAGTGCAGCCACAGCACAGCAAAGACGAATCACACAGCCGATGAGGCTGATCGTTTCATTTGTTGGATGAGAGCCAAGTATCATATTGAGGTACTGAGATCAGATGCGTAGGCGATCGAGGTCAGACATATTCTGTTCTAAACTTGTCAGCTTCCTCCGTTCAAGAAAGAAATAAACAAATCTTCTGCTTCCTCACCTGCTTATATTGCGGGTCTAGGGGAAATGAAAATTGCGATCAGTTCGTTGCTGACCTTGACCATCGCAACTGCTCATGCTGTCAGGGTTTCGTCAGCGGCAACCACCGGTCGGACCAACGAGCAGGCAGTTCACCGATCCATCCGATGCAATTCTTCATCAAACCTGCTGGGGGCGCTGGCTGCTCCACGGCTGCAGCTGCCTCGAAGCTAGTGGTATGCTCAGAGTTGCTGACCGCAAGTCCGCAACAACTGCTGACAGGCTCTCTCTGCGTATTCTCTCAAGCCCTCCCGACACCTGCTTATCCAAGCAGGCTCTAACAGCCTGCTGCCTAAGATATAGCAAACATTCCAAGAATTGATTACCATGCCGCATCCTGAGCACTCCATAGATGATGGCAGCAGGGCAGGTCTGGGGCGACGACACCGTGCCGCCCGACGGAGACGCCACCTGCACCGGGGAAAGCTCGGCGAACCTGCTGCTGCCGGTGCCCGAGACGACACCTACTGACGTGGATCGCAGCTTGTCTTGTCTTCTTTGTATAGACTTGCAAGAGTGTCCTTCTGGTGCATAGGAGCCGCCGGGGCGGCGGGGCGACGCAGTGGCACGCGTCAGGTTATTAAACATACCGCGAATGACCTGGGATTGCAGGGGACCAGGGAAGCCATCGGCGCTTTGTTTAGTCCCTAGGGTTCGTCGTGGTTGGAGATGTTGCGAGCACATGGGAGGCATGGAGCACACACATCTTCCAAATCCGAATACTTCGCGGGGATCTAAGTCCAGGACGTAGATGCCCTCTGTCTCCAAACGCTGTGTACAGGCGCCATTACTGTATTAACCATGGCAGATCCTCGAGGATTCTGCGGTGGATCTGCAGACATGTGTCGCCGTCTGCCAACACCCAGATAATCTGCACAAGAGGGCCGCCTACAGTAGCTCAAGGTAAACTGAGGACAGCAAACTCGAGGTGGATCAAAGATCACATGAAGAGGTTTGATTGAGATCTAGATTTTTATAGAAACATTTTAGATTTAGATTCTTAAAAAACGTTTTAAGTGTTGAAATCAGAATCACTTTATGTGACGATTTGTATGGTAGACTAGATTCTGGTTCTATAATATATAAAAAATATAAATAACAATACATTTATAAAAAATATAGACATTTTTGTAGATGAAGAATAATCTATACATTTAGATTATTCTTCATCTACAAAACAAGATTAATTTCGCTGGATTCGTTTATTATGTGGATTCGTTTTTTTTGTGGATTCGTTTCCAGCGAAACCAGATTCAAGCCATTTCTCTTGGCCAGGAAAAAAAACGAGAAACCACAGAAAGATTACAATGATGAATCTTTTCACAATTCATGCGTTTGGCAGCGTTTCTCTGATTTCTGTGTAGAATCGGAACTAATCCTAGCAGCCAAACGGGGCCTTAAATAGGTTCACATTTCTCTCTCTGTCTCTTCCGGCAGCTTGATTAGTGATTCCAACCACTCTGCAAAATCTCCTTCCCAGATTTCTTACCGTAATCTATGACACCCAGCAGATTGGATCTTCTAGCTATGCTTTATAAAAGCATATAAACTCTGGCACGCATCGTGCTTTCTGGAGAACAAATTCTGCCACCAGATGGTTGCAGTTAAACAAGTCAACAGTTCATTACAAGCAACTATAGGTAGTCCTCAATTCCAAATTACAAGACGTTTTGACTTTTCTAGGGACATTGATTTTACTATACATCTAAATACAAAGTAAATGTCTTATAATTTAGAATGGAGTAAAGAATTAAATCACTCACAATTTCTTAACTTTGATCAGAATATGGTTGCATAAGTTTGGACGACGAATGTATAGTACTTTTTTTTTTTTTCAAAATATACATATTTTTTCCTAAAAAACATTAAATCTGCAAGTCCTCGCAGGATTCTCTTTTTTTCCTCAAACAGCAGACAAGAAAGGAGCTCTGCACTAAAATTGTCAATTTAGTTGATCAGCACAGTTATCACCATCCCACGCGACTCAAAGTAACAAGTAGGAGCAGTTCGGCATTGGTACAAAAGAATTGTGGATGGTACCAAAACGAGCAACGAGGCATTGAAATCAGGGCATACATACAAGTCAACATGAATATGCCTAACGTATAGTATTATGGAAATTGGGGATTTAAAACAAGGCAACATGCTGGTCATCATTCTTCTTGTCCAAACTTCTTCTAGCGCCTCGACCTTTCAGAGTCAAACTGTTCAACCTCTTAGAAGTAACTGAAACCTCCGATCCAGCAGTGCTTTGAACATCTACTGAAGATAACGCTGTCCTGTTAATGCGGTGCAGATCAGAAGATCGGTGCCTTTGAAGCGGTAACTTATGTGTGCTAGAACCAGTCAGCCTTGCTTTTGCTGATTTAGTCCAGTTCATGTAGTTTGGACCACCTCCGTGACCATAATCAGATCTTCGCTCTGATGTTAGGAAACTGGTGGCAGACACTGGAGTGACAGAGGAAGTTGAAGGAGAGCTGGCATCACACACAAAATCTGATGAAGAAGCTGAGATTGTGGAAGGAGGCCTAGCTGCCACCCTTGTTGTCATATTGTTTCTTCTGATTTTGACTGAGCTTGCATCTGAAAGCTTTGAGTTGACTGCATTCATCTCCTCAATGCTTTCTGAACACCGTGAATTGTTGGAGTGTTCAGTTTGGGTTTGCTCCATAAAGCGGCTCTCCCAAGGTTTCGTTGCCATCCGCCCATCCAAATGGCTCCAATTATGATTGCTTCTGAGAGAAACAGCAGGAGAGCTAGGTCTTCCACTGTGGCTTGAACTTCGCTGTGAAAACAAAAGTTAGCATATGTGTATGAAGAAAAACAGTAAGTTTTTTTTTTCTGTTCCCAGATCATTGCTGCAATATGAATTTATACCTGGTGGGAAAGAGCATAAGCAATTGCTCTTTCTCTCTTTACTGCACCCTCATGCCTCATTTGTATCTTTGATCTTAAGTCGTCCACAGTACCTTGACTATCACACCATCCTGTCTGCAATTTGAAGCATGCCATACAAACGTCCAGACATCGTCATCTTATTAAATGTTTAAAACTAGACAACTTGTCCTACAGAACACTCTGCAGCTAACTAAATTTTGTTTGGGCAGCAAACTTGACATAAAAAAACATCGCAAGGATGCATTATTGGTGGCATCATCTGACGCAGGCTTACTTATCATTATCAGTGACACTACCAAGATTAATTCAAACATACATGGTCAACACCAAACAATATGTGAAATCATCATCATTAATTAAAGCGAGCTCAATGTCGAAATCATTCCTACATCATAGAGACGTGATTTTACTGGTGCAAGTCTCCAGCAAAAGGAACCGATTAGACTAGGTGACAAATATTTATTTTACTGATGCATGAAGAGTACATATAAACATGTAGCATAAGACATTAGACATGTAATGCAGGCGTAGCGCAGACCGCAGAGCAACTCAACTAGTAGTAGTAGTAGTACGAACTAAGCAGAAGGAAAGAAGGTAACACAACTGCTCTGGCAGAACTTCGCACGAAACAAACATGCAAAACTCAGATTAAAAAGCATGTTTTGAAGGGCTTGTTGTTTATACCTCTGCTTCTTTGACAGGATCAGCATGGCCGCTTCGATCGTCGAGGATGTCCTGCGAGTGGCGACCGTCGGCGGAGATCCGGAAGCGGCGGTCCCGCGCGCGCTCCTGGACCCTGACGAGCGCGTTCATGCACTTGAGCGTGACGGCGAGCTGCTTGCGCACGCGGCGGCCGCGCACCAGCGCCTGCAGCCGCACGATGCCCCGCAGTGCCCTCAACGCCCTCCGAGCCTTCACGCATCCACCGACAAGAAACAGTGATGGGACAAAAAGAAAAAAGACGAGCAATTTTACCAGGAAACCGAGCGACGCGAACGGCGGAGGCGGCGGCGGCGGCGGGGAAAGCCTACCAGGAATGCGCGGAAGGCGGACTGGATGCGGACGGCAGCCCACTCCTGCCTGATGACGCGGAAGTCCCTGGGCTGCGCGCGCACGACGGCCGCGACGACGGAGCTGCTGAGCGCGTCGGCAGTGGACGACGCCTCGGACGGCGCCTCCGACGCCGGCGCGCTGCTCCCCCGCTGCGAGGACGAGCTCCGCCACAGCCGGCTCCACTTCCGCCCCTTCGCCGCGGCGCCGCCGGGCCTCTCCCTCTCTGCTGCCGGCCGGAGCCCCACTAGCGTCCGGATCCACTTGCCCGACGCCCCCATCCACGCCGCAACTCGAAAACTCCCAAATTTCTCTCTCCCTCTCGCGAAGAGCGTGCACTGACTGCCCCCACGACGACGAGGCGAAACGGCCAAATGGGCAAATGGGGGGAGATCGTGGGAAACGTGAGGCTTGGCGGCGTGCCTTGGCCGTTGTGCGAGCTTCGGTTACGAGTCCGGGGGGAGCCGTTCGGGCGCCGTTCAAATTTTGAAACCGGGGAACGAGCACCAAAGCCGGAGAGAGCCACGGCCTAGCGAGCTCCGGGTCCCAGCCTGTCAGACTTTATCCGTGACTCCGTCAAAGGAAGCTGGGGGTGTTTAGGCCCCGATTAGATCCCAGTTGCAGTTGTAATTCTGCACTATAGCACGTTCGTTTATATTTGACAACTTTTGTCCAATCATGGTCCAAGTAGGCTTAAAAGATTCATCTCGTGATGTACATGAAAAAGTACAAACATGCAAACATTTCGTCTACATTTAATGCTCCATGCATGTACCGCAACGTTGATGTGACTAGTTACAGTTGCAATTTGCACTGGATCTAAACAGGGCCTTAGTTCCTCTCCAAACAGCCTGTTCTTTTGATGAATCAGCGCTTATTTTTAGGCACGAAACAGTATTTTTCTCTCACAACAAATCAGCACGAACCGAAATTAGCGCTTATTTTCAGCTAAAAGAACAGGCCCAAAATCCGAAAACTTCCGTCACATCAATCTTGTGACACACACATAGAACATTAAATATAGACGAAACTTTTACATGTTTGTATAGTTTGCCTGTAAATCACGAGACGAATCTTTTAAGTCTACTTAGCCTATAATTAAATACTTATTATAAAAGATTTCTCGCTACTAGTGTCAAAATCTAAAAAAAATTTGGAATCTAAACACCTTTGAGGGAGGGGAGCAACGGTGCAGCCGAGCAGGCGCGCGCAGACAAAAAAGGGTGAGTTTTCCAACTCACGCCACTGACCTTTTTTCGCTCGTTGGGCTTCGAGAAAGAAGTGCTATTGATTACCCGTCTTTCTAAACTTTTTATTTTATTAAACCAATATAACAAAGATTGGTCATGTTATCTGATTTATTTTGCGAGAAAAAATATTATTTTATATTTGAAAAGAAACTAAAATCTTACTTAGTACCTCAGTCGCCACATGCAAGTTACGTGTTAGAAAAATCAGTTTAGGTTCACTAAGTTTCTAGGGAATAATACTCCCTCCGTCCATTTAATTATGTAACTATGAAAAACATACTAATTAAAGTAACTCAAATTTGATTAAATCTACAATAAATAATATTAGTATTTATATTTTTAAATAAATTTATTATAAAATATATTTCATAACTAATCTAATGATAATTTTTTTATATTGAATGTTAGTAATTATTTAGGGCGTTGCTTCCGCCCGGACCATGTGGTCACGGGTTCGAGTCCTGGAAACAGCCACTTGCAGAAATAAAGGGTTAGGTTGCGTACAAAAGACCCTTCCCCGGACCCTGCGCAAGCGGGAGCTATTACACCGGGCTGCCTTTTTTTTTCCGCCCGGACGCCCGCACGTACACCCGCCGCGCCCCCTTACTCCGCCTCTCAACACCCGTGCCCCCGTCCGCATCCCCTCAGCCCTGCATCCCGCGTCCCACCCCAACATGGCACCAAACCAAAACCACCACTCTGTTCGGCTGGCTGGTACAGTACGGCTGGCTGGCTGATTGTTCTGAGAGAAAAACACTGCTAAATGGCTGGCTGGTGCTGACTGGACCAGCCAGCCGAACAGGGTGCACGTGCCCGCCGCCCTGCACGGAAACCAGATCATCCCTCGCGCAAAACCCCGCCACCGATCCAGCACAGAACCCCGCCACCGCCCGCCACCTCCCCACACGCAGGAACCCCGCTCGCCCCATCATCTAGAGAAGAAGGCCCCCCATCCTCAGCTCCGCACAACACGCCCCTGTCCCCCTGTTTCCTGACTCACCCGTTCCCCTCACCATGCCCTGTCAAAAAAAAGCATGAAAACACTTCAGCATCACACATCAGGCTGTAAAAATACTGCAAACATCGAAAAACATGTAGTACACCATTGAAAAATATGCACGGTAACATCTAAATATGTACTACAACAAACGAAAAAAATAATTGCAACATCGAAAAAATATGTACTGCAACATCGAAAAACATGCACTGCAACATCGAGAAAAAATGTATTGCAACATCGAAAACTATGTGCTACAACATCAAAAATTATGTGCTGCATCACAAAAACGTCTGTTGCAACAACTTGTAAAATCCCATGCAACATGTGAAAATCATCTATTGCAACATCACGAAAGACCTATTGCAACACGGGAGAAATAGCAAAAAAATGTAAAAAAAACAGCCCATGACAATCATCTTCGAGCTCACCGGAAGGAGCAGGGGATAGGACCCTAGAGCTCGTTGGAACCCTAGCCGCTGCCACGTCCCTCAGATCCAGATCTAAAGGGGGAGGAGGAGGAGGAGGAGGAGGAGGAGGAGTCAGATCCAGAGAAAACCGACCTATCGCGTCAAAGCCGCCACTGTCGTCATAGTTGAAAGGATCGAGGATGCCCAAGAGGGGGGTGAATTGGGCAACTAATAATTTTTCGCAAATCAAATCAACCTATTGCCATTGCCCAATGTCACGCACTTGTGTTTGTGTCAAGTTCTAATCCTAAAACAAGTTATGCAACCTAGAGCCGGGTCCTATCACAAATATACTACTCTAGGAAAGTAAATCACACAAGAGAGTACGGGAATGTAAATGAGTAAGAGAATACAAGCCGAGTTTTTCCCGAGCTATCGGAGAGTCGGCACTCCCCACTAGTCCTCGTTGGAGCACCCGCACAAGGGTGTAGCTCCCCCTTGATCCTCGTAAGGACCAATTGCTCTCTACGGGCTGATCCTTTGCCTCTCCGGCGATGTGGATCACCCACAACCGCTCACAAGCTTGGCTTGGGCCGCCCACAAGCTCTCCAAGCGGTCACCAAGCCTCCGATCACCACCGAACCGTCTAGGTGATGCCGATCACTAAGAGTAACTAGCATAGACTCTCACTTGACCAAGAACAAGGCCAAAGAGGGTGATGGATGCACACAAGTCACTCTTGATTACACTTTAGGGAAGAAACTCACAAGCAATGGAGTTCACTCAATCCTCCATAGGGCTCTTGCTCTCTCTCAATGTCATAAAGGTTCCTTCAGTTGTTAGAAGTGGCAAGAGAGATAGAATGGAGGCAATGGTGGAGTATAAATACACACCCTCTCCAAAACTAGCCATTTCTCACTTTTCTGCGTACCGTCGGACTCTGCCGAGGCACGACCGTCGGACCATTCACCACGGTCCGACTCTCTCAGTCGCACTGTGCACGGTACTGTGCCAGAGGGGGTGTCGGACAAAGACCAATGGTCCGACGAACCACCATCCGACGCTCTCAAGCGATAAGCACAGTCACCTGCAATGGCTATAACACGGAGCAATGGTCCGACGCTTACCGTCGGACCAAGTCCGTCGCCCTTTACTGTTCTCTAGACCTCTCTGTAAGCTTCGGACTGATGCATGCATTGGTCCGACGCCTCCTGCTCTCCGGTCCAAAGCTGACTAGGAAACCCCAAGGCACCGTCGGACGCTGGCTGATGGTCCGACGCCCATCCAGCCAGGGTCCGACGCTCCCTGGAGTGCTGAGAAGCACCCAGGGGCTACCACGTGTCGTCGGACGCTAGTCATTGGTCCGACGACCATACTAGCCAGAGTCCGACACCCTCTTTTTATCAAAATTTCGCCGAATCGAAAACTTTCCAAAACGAACTTTGATCCTCTCTCTCTCAAGAGTCTCCTTGGGCTGTCTAGAGCTATGTTAGACAAGTGTGCGTCACATCTACACTCTCTAACCTTGCCCTAAGTCAAGCTACCCATCCAAACCCCTCTTAATAGTACGGTCAAAGTGAAAAACAAAATCTAAGACTACTCCAAGTGTCTCTCAACACCAAATGACACTTGGCACTAGCCTATTACCGTCTTGTCTTCCATCTTTTGAAAACCGAATCGATTTCCATCGCTAGGGGCTCGAACCTACATGTTATTATGACCTAACCTCTAGGTTATCCTGCAAAACACACGTTAGTCATAATAACCTCTTTGTTGTCATTAATCACCGAAATCACTAGGGCCTAGATGCTTCAATCTCCCCTATTTTGGTGATTGATGACAACAACCTCAAATAGATTTAGAAAGAGTGAGGTTTTTAAAGACTTGATTCATATAAGCATGTGACAGTAAGAGCAAAGGGATTAGGCATGCTTATACAAATCAAGACCACAATGTACACATAAGATATGAAATAAGCACAAGTACCAAAGGTTATTCTCAAGATCGGAGAGAGGTACGGAAGCAAAGACAATGAGCATAACAAAGACAAACCAAGTGACATGCTATATATAACATAAGGCTCAAACACATGTCACGAGTCAAACAAGTCTCAAGCACACATGAATACAATTGCATGAAAGGTAAGCATGATGCATGAGTATGTCACAAACAAAAGTCATATAAGAGCCAAAACCCTCTCACAACCCTTCCCCTAAATCTATGCTCTCTCTCCCCCTTTGGCATCAAGCACCAACGACCTAAGACTCAGGAGGAGGATGAGAAGCTACAGCGTCGCGGTCGGAGGAGTGAGGAAGGAGCTCAAACTGAGTAGGGTCGTCCTTGGACTATGAGCTCTGAACTGCTTGACCCTCTGTCGGTGCACGTGAAGGAGAAGCGGTCTGGGTCGGCTCAACTGTCTCTGTACCAGGGTCAGCCTGTGCGTCTGGAGCTGTAGAAACTGTCTCTGTAGGTGCCTGCTCCTCTGGAACTGTCTGAGCGGACTCCGGAAGAGTCTGCTCCTCGGTACTAGGCTGCTGACCCTGTGTCTCAACTGTCACCACTACTGCCTCAGTGTCTGTAGTAGACGGAAGTGGCTCTGAAGAAGCAACTGAGGATGGTAGGGTCTCGGTGATCTCACTGAAAGTCGCACCAAGGCTCCTGGTCACTGAGGGGCCACCCAAGTCTGGAGTGAATCCTGTACGGATAGGCGTGAACCCCTGAGCCAACCCTGGAGAAGCAAACCACTGCTGCGTCTACTGACTGGGAGTGACGAACTGACTCTGGAGAGAAGCTGTGTCCTGACTCTGAAGTCCACTGGACTGTATAGCTGGAGTTACCTGAGTTGCTGTGGCTGCTGGTCCAACCTGCTGCACGGGAGGAGTGGTGGCCAGGTACGGGGGTACTCCGGTATGACTAATGATGTGCTCCATGAACCCAAAAGTCTGCAACTGAATCTGCTTGCTTTGAAGCTGCATCTGGAGCATCTGCTGCTGAAACTGGTCCTGACGAAGCTGCACCTGTGCAAGCGCTGTAGCCTGCTCCCTGGCAAACCAGGCCTGCTCCTCTGCTTGTCGCTGCTGTGTCTGCTGAAGACTCTGAAGAATCGCGAGCAACGTAGGGTTGGTCTGTGGAACTAGAGGAGCTGAGCTGGAACCACCGGCCTCTGAGTCGTGAGCTCGACGGCGTGAAGAGATAGGCCGGTAGTCCGTGTCTGAGCTGGACGAAGAAGTGTCGACGGGATCGTCGTCAACTAGAAGCTGCTCAAGCTCGCTATGGGCGACGTGCCTCATGGCCTCGTCCCGCTGCTGCACCTTGGCCATATCGGCCCCTGAAGTCTGTCGGCGCTGGACTCTGTGCAGTGCTCGGCTACCTTTCCTGCCGTATATCAACGAGGTCATCCTGTAGACGGGGAACTCAGTCTCTGTCTAGCACAGCTCACGAGATATACCTGTCCAAATCCTGTGCAACCTCCATTCAAGGATGTGAGATATCCAGTGAGCGTAGGGGAGCTGTCGCCGAGACCTGATGCCCTCTACTATAGTATCCTCCATCTCGCTGATGATCAGATCCACTATGTCAAACTCGGACTGCTGGACCAGGGCACTAAGGAGCCAAAGTTGAAGGTGGGTAAGTCCCTCCTTGTACCCCTCCCGCGGCAGAAGAGTGCGCCTCATCACGTCGTTCAAGAGACGAACGACGGGACGAAGCTTAGAAGGTGTCCTGCGGGAGCCGTCTCCGAACGGTGGCCGAAAACAAACTGCTATATGAGCTGTACCTGGTGCAAGTCCTCCGTGTGCCCTCCTCGGCGAGTCTGTTATGGTATAGCAGATACTGTGCAACCTGGTAGCTGACTCTGGCACTCCTAGCAGCTCTCGCAGAGCCTTCGCGTAGAGCCGGTATGGCTCTCTGCCGAAGGTGTACTGAAGGTACTCGTGGTCGAGGTCGATCCAAAGAGAAGCATAGAACTCTCGGACCCACGACTCGACGTACCTACTAGAGCGTCCAAGTAACTCTGCTAGTCCTGGCAGGTAAGACAAATAGGGCCTGATCTCCTCACCCGCTGCCTGGACTATGTCCTCTAGGGGACATACCCTGTGCTGTCTCAACCCAACATCAGAAGACATGAGAGCGGTGAAGAAGTCGTCGTGAAGTGTGGTGTACCAGCCCTCAGAAGCTCATGGGTCTCTCTGATCCGGAAACCAACTCTGGACCGAAGTCAACCGGAGCTCCCTGACTCGGGCTGCAGAGATGTTCTGCAAGTCCAAATGCACCTCGGGCTCAGGCTCAGGCTCTGGCTGAGGCTTGGTGGGAGCAGGCACCCTGG
The DNA here is from genome assembly GCA_038502445.1 of Eremochloa ophiuroides. Lineage (NCBI taxonomy): Eukaryota > Viridiplantae > Streptophyta > Magnoliopsida > Poales > Poaceae > Eremochloa > Eremochloa ophiuroides. The sequence continues at coordinate 64,039,837 of JAHLJS010000006.1, forward strand.
GGACTCGGTCGCCGTGCCTCTGACCAGCGGGCCGGGGTGGCACGGAAGGTCGAGTGCGGCCCGAGCGACGAAGAGGTGGAGCCTGGGCCTGCTCCCCCCTGACTGACTGCCCTCTGCTGTGCCTCTGACTATGGCTGCTCCTCAGTGTGCTCCTCTGACTCCTCTCTGCCCAACAGACTGACAGAGATGCCTCCAATATGGAGACCTCTGCCACGCTCAGCCTCCTCTGCTGCCTGGGCTACCCTGATGGCCTGCCTCTGCTCTGCTGTAAGCTGCCTCTTTCTCTTCTTGCTAGGCTCTGCCATAGGGACCTTTCCCTTGTCCTGAGGTGGATGAGGAGGACGCCTCTCGTCTCCGCCTGTGCCACCCTGACTGCGACTGCCCTGCTTGCAACGAACCATCGCTGCCAACTGTCAACTATCAACTGTCACTGACCCTTTGCAACTGCCAACTGACACTCAGAGGCTTGGCCTCATTTTGTATCCGCGGGCTTGGCCCCGGATTCACTGACCCACTTCCAAGAGCTTCTAACCACGACAGCTGCAAGAAGGAGATAGGAAGAAGTACATAAGCATATATATTGTAGAGATAAGATGATCTATGGAAGCAAGCACATGGATAAGAATGGAGCAGCATAGCAACCTGAGAGAGAAGACCTGCGAAGAGGTAAGAAACTCTGTCGACACGGGAACACCACAAAGACCAAGCACAAAAAACCCTGTAGGAACAAAGAGCACAAGTCAATGTCTAGAGCAAAGACTTGACAAGGATACGCAGTGATGAAGGGTCAACTAGGGTTTAGAGCTAAAAGGATAAGCACAAACCCTAGGAGAGAATGTGCTTGTGCACAGTGAAGAACACCACCTTGAACACCAGGAAAGGCACCAAGAGCATCCACGACCACTTCTGAAAGAAAGAGGTAAGCATAAGAAGGGACAGAGCCCTAGGAACAAAAAGGCGAACACCTGGTGGGCAGGGAAGAAAGAGCTCACCACCGTGAGGAACAAAAACTCAGGGTCTCAGTTTCAGAGAGATAGGACCGAGGGAGGAGCTTGACGGAAAGAGCAGCACCACGGTGGCACAGATCCACGGCAGCGACGACGAGCACGGCGGCGGCGCTGCTCTGTTGCAGACGGCCGCGCGCACGCGCGGGGAGGTGCGAGCAGAATGGCGGCCGGCGGCAAGGGCACTGGCGACCCGAGCAGGAGGGTGGCGGAGGTGGCTAGGGTTAGGGAGGAACGGAGGAGCAGCGGTGGATGGCGGCGGTCGGCGGAGTACGGCATGAGCTCGAGAAAGAAGACGAGAGGCGCACAGGTGTGGGTCCCACATGACAGAGTTAAGAATAGAACGCACCTCGCGCTTCAAATAACCATCGGACTCTAACTGTACATAGTGTTGGACTAAAGCGGAGTTCAGTCTGACGCTTCCTGTAAGCTCCAGAACGCGTTCAGGACCGTCGGACTTGGTCCGACACTTTCCGTTGGACGAAACCCAATGGTCCGGCGCCGTGAACGCGTCGCGACACGGCGTGAACGCGTTCCACCAATCGTCCGACGCCTTGAAAACTTGAGTCCGACGCCATCTTCGACAGGACCAGGGACCGTCGGACTGTACGCAATAGTCCGACGCTGGGAAAACCAGCGTCCGACGCTACAGTCCGACGCCCTAAAAACAGAATTTCTTTGAACTTCCTTCGCGCCGACTTTTCCCAACCAAGTTCCAGCCCCAATAAGAGTCAAATAAACACTAGTTGGAACTAGTATGAGATGTCCTCTCTCAAACCCTCAATTTTTTAAAATATTTTGCCTTAGGCATATGTGAAGTTTATGAAAATAGGCAATAAGAATCAAGAACAAAACGGAAAACAACAACCATGCATATGCAATGCAAATTCGCGTAAATTAAACTAGTTGCTTGTCAAGTTTGTCCTCGTGTAGGCTTCTTCACGTTAGACAAGCCCTACATGCAATTCAAAGTTAGACATGTTTTATATTACAATGCAATGCACAAGACAACACAAGATCATTTTTAGTGAAGTTGCTTAGATCAAGGCAATTAAGTTCATTCCTTAGTGTGCAAAAGCATGCCTCATCCAATGGTTTAGTGAAGATGTCCGCCAAGTTATCATCCGTTCTCACTCCCTCAAAGGAAATGTCACACTTGGCAACGTGATCTCTAAGGAAGTGATGACGGATGTCAATGTGCTTTGTGCGGGAGTGTTGAACCGGGTTGTTTGCAAGTTTTACCGCACTCTCGTTGTCACACAACAAAGGCACCATTTTTAAGTTAATTCCATAATCACGTAGGGTTTGTTTCATGTAAAGAATTTATGCACAACAAGCACCCGCGGCAATGTATTCCGCTTCGGTTGTTGACAATGCAACACTATTTTGTTTCTTGGAGGACCAAGAAACTAGTGATCTTCCAAGCAAATGGCACCCTCCGGATGTGCTTTTTCGGTCAATCTTGCAACCGGCATAATCCGAATCGGAATAGCCGACAAGAGTAAAGTTAGCTCCTTTGGGATACCAAAGACCAATGCTTGGGAGTGCTTTAGGTACCTAAGGATTCTTTTCACCGCAACTAAGTGAGGTTCTTTAGGGTTAGCTTGAAAGCGCGCACGCATACACACACTAAACATGATGTCGGGCCTAGATGCGGTCAAGTACAACAAACTACCAATCATAGAACGATAGAGAGTTTGGTCAACCGATTTACCTCCCTCATCAAGATCGAGGTGTCCATTGGTAGGCATGGGGATCTTGATGGGCTTGCATTCTTCTATCTTGAAGCGCTTGAGGAGGTCCTTCGTGTACTTCTCTTATGACACGAATGTCCCCTCCCTCAATTGCTTGACCTGGAAGCCGAGGAAGAATGTGAGCTCACCGATCATGGACATCTCGAACTCCGTTGACATCATATCACCAAATTCCTTATAAAAATCTTCATTAGTCGAACCAAAAATAAAATCATCAACATAAACTTGACAAATGAAGATATGCCATTTGTGCTTCTTGGTGAATAGTGTGGTATCCACCAAGCCGATTTTGAAGCCCTTGTTGAGGAGAAAGTCGCGGAGGCGCTCATACCAAGCCCGCGGGGCTTGCTTCAATCTATATAGCGCCTTGGACAACCTATAAACATAGTTTGAATATCTAGGGTCTTCAAAACCCGGTGGTTGCGAAACATAGACAAGTTCATTTATGAAGCCATTTAAAAATACACTTTTCACATCCATTTGAAAGAGTTTTAGGTTGTGATTAGATGCATATGCAAGTAGGAAACGGATGGCTTCCAATCTTGCAACCGGGGCAAAAGTCTCCCCAAAATCCAAGCCTTCAACTTGGGAGAACCCTTTTGCCACAAGCCTTGCCTTTTTTCTTACAATGTTGCCCTTGTCATCTTGCTTGTTGCGGAACACACACTTGGTGCCTATGAATCTTGCTCCTTTGGGCTTCTCTTCAAGTGTCCAAACTTGATTGCGGGTGAAATTGTTGAGTTCTTCATACATGGCATTCACCCAATCCAGATCTTGAAGAGCTTCTTCTATACTAGTAGGCTCAATGCAAGAGACAAAAGAGTGATGTTCAATGAATTGAACATGCCTTTGTGAGCGAGTCATTACCCCCTTGAAGGACTTCCTATTATGAGATCTTGAGGATGAGCTTGAAGGAGTGGAGTAGATCTTCTATCAACCACTTGAGGAGGAGGTTGTGGAGCATCAACTTCTTGTGCTTGTGCCTCAATACCTTCTTGTGTGATATGGGTGTCTTCATGTGGATCCACCCCATCTTTATCTTCATCATCTTGAGGCACATTTGATGAAGATGGTTGATTGATCACTTGCACATCATCTCCATTATCTTCATCATCTTTAGGCTTGATGTCTCCGGTTGGCATGTTCTTCATGGCCTTCCTCAAAGGTTCATTACCTACATCATCAGGATTTTCATGCTCTCCATGAGAGCCGTTAGATTCATCGAATTCCACATCATATGTTTCTTCAACAAGGCCGGTGTCATTGTTGAATACTCTATATGATTTGGACTTCAATGAGTAACCAACAAGAAAACCAATATCACAACGTCTTTGGAACTTCCTTAGGTGTTGCCGCTTCTTGTAGATGTAGCATTTGCAACCAAACACCCGGAAGTAGAAGACGTCCGGTTTCTTGCCAATGAGTAGCTCATAGGGGGTCTTATTTAGCAACCGGTGAGGGAATAGGCAGTTGGATGCATAGCATGCGGTGTTGATTGTGTAAGGACCTTGATGTCGGCCTAGAGGGGGGTGAATAGGCCTGTAAAAACTCAACTCGATCCAAGATCAGAACTGAGCGCGGCACTGCCGCACTCCAAATAATCCTCCACTGTAGACCAAACTTGGTGAGGATGTTCTGGAGGTGTCCAAAAGCAATCCTACAAAATTTCAGCTCAAACCGAAATAAAAACACAGTGCGGCACTTCCTCCCTATGAGGGCGGCACTACCTCACCTACGAAACATGGAATCTTACGGAGCATAATATATGGATAGAAAGAGCTCAACAATTAGAATCTTATCCTCCAGTAGCAACACCGTTCACAGTTCGAAGACTGAAAACCACAACTTGAGCTCACGAGAACGGATCGAGCAACCCTAGCACAAACTCAACAACACAAGTAAGTGGACAGTACACAAGGATTTAACCCGTGGTTCAGCTCGCCACCCAGGCTTGCCTACGTCCACGTTGTTGAGGTATGCTACTAAGGCTTGGGCTTGCCACCAAGGCTTGCCTCTCCCTCGTTCTCAAGTCAAGAGAGTGAACTCTTGAAGTGAGGGGTGATTTCTTAGCTGCAAGAGAGTCTTACAAACCTCTCTAGGCTACCACAAAGAATTGGCAAGCTCTAGGGCGACGCCTAGCCGGCTAGGAGTAAGGCTCCAAGGGTATGGAACTCGAGAACACCGGCCAAACGTGAACCAAGTGCTCTCTAACTTTGGGAAGCAGTAGATCTAACCTCCAATCAAAGTTTGCTGCCTTTTCTCTCAAGTTTTGCTGGTTGGAATGGTGGATCCACTTGAGAGGGGAGGAGCAACAATGGAGGAGAGAGGGAGACTTCTTTTTCTGTTCTAAATCGAGCGTGTGGCGTGGGGAAGAAGAAGTGACCGTTAGGAGGAAGAAAAGTAGTATTGATATGCTGCCGTCCAACGGTCGGTTAAAGTGCGGCACTGCCGCACTGGCAATGTCCAGCAAAATAAAGTGCGGTTTGTTTTGCTGGATTTGTCAGAGTGTAAGGACGGTATTTCTAAAATATGAGCACTTGGACATGTGTCCTTTAGAAACCCCCTTGATAGTACGACATACCTATACTCAAGATAAAGAGAATGAAACCAATTTAACCACTTGAGTCTTCAATGTCTTCATATGCCATTTCTTCTCAATATCACTTCATAAGGGGTTGCAATCATCCTTGTCTCATCTCTTCGAGCAAGCACACCTAGAGCATGTGACTTGAACCATTTCAACATATGTGAGTTCGATTCATGGCTTCAAGTCACTTCTACTAATGATTTGATCCTCAACACAATATGACTCCTCTTAGGTTGATTAGTTCCTCGACTCAATGCAAGTACTCTCTTCTTCACCTTTGCTATGGTACCTCGGTCTAAACCATTGCTTACCCTTCACCTTCGCTTAGTCCCTCGAAGCCCTTTCCTTGCTATCTTCACCTTATCAAGCCATAGTCGAGTCACATCATATTAAGCATCCATTAAAAACCATTTCTTTAATATTGTGATCCTTACTTGAATATCTTCTAGATATGAATGTTGAGATCAATCAAGCTTCACATAGAGTGATATATATCAATCAACATCAAAGTAATCAAGCCAATTCATGATTCCTTATATCCTCTTCATTTTGACTTGACTTTCCAAACACTTGCTTCAATCCTTGATCAAAGCTCGTCCATTACCAAACCCTTCTTGTTCATGAAAAGCAAGCCATTATTGAGACCAATCCAAAACCATCAGTTCATATCTCATTTTCATTTGCCAAATATGCTTGCTTTATCATGATGCTATGATATCCCCACCATATAAGCCATTTCATCAATTCCATTTGTATTGTTGTCTTTTGCTTGAACTATAATGTCCTCATGATCTTCCAACACAACAATACACAATATTAGCTTTTATTGAACAATATATGTAATACCATCAAGTTTGCCTTCTTGTTAAACCTTGGGTACACTTAGCAAACTTTGTTAGACCTTTAATTGTGTTGTCATTCAATTCACCAAAACCCACTAAAGGGCTAGATGCACTTTCAGCTTGCCTCCGCCCAAAACCTCTCCGGTGCGTTGTACTCATCAATCACAGTCCTTGCAAGGGTGATCAATGTCCGGTTCTTTCTTTCAACTACACCATTTTGTTGAAGGGTATAGGTGGATGAGACTTCATGCTTGATCCCAACTTCATCACAATATACTTCAATGTTTGTGTTATCAAACTCTTTCCCTTTGTCACTTCTAATCTTCTTGATCTTTATTTCAAATTCATTTTGTGCTCTCTTGGCAAACTTCTTGAAAGATGCGGTAAATTCAGTCTTGTCATGAAGAAAAAACACCCAAGTATATCTTGAAAAGTCATCCACAATCACTAAACAATAGAGCTTCCCACCAATACTTTCATAAGTTGTTGGCCCAAATAAATCCATGTGAAGTAGCTCTAATGGTCTTGAAGTTGAAACAAATGCCTTGGATGGATGTGTATTTGCCATTTGCTTCCCAGCTTGACAAGCACTACACAATTTGTCCTTCTCAAATACAACATCTTTCAATCCTCTCACCATCTCCTTCTTCAATAGCTTCTTGAGTGTGCTCATCCCAACATGTGCAAGCCTTCTATGCCAAAGCCACCCAAGAGATTGTTTGGTGAATAGACAAGTCTTCAAATTTGCATCTTCCGAGTTGAAGTCCACTAGATAGAGGTGATTGTATCGGTCATCTTTCTTAGAAACAACCACTTCTTCACTTGTAAATAGGCATTGGAAGCCAATATCACACAATTGACCAACGGATAGCAAGTTGAAGCTCAAAAAAGCAACTAGAATCACATTTGATATGGAGTGATCATTAGATATAGCCACTTTGCCAAGCCCTTACGCTTTGCTCTTGAAATTATCACCAAATGTTATCTTTCCTTGGTCTTCTACATTCTCTTCAAAAGACGTGAACATACGAGCATCACCGATCATATGTTGAGTGCATCCACTATCAATTACCCAATGAGAGCCACCGTTCTTGTAGTTCACCTACACACAACAAATCAAGCTTGATGTTTAGGAACCCATACTTGAGAAGGGCTCCAGACTTTCTCAACCAAAGCTTTTGCCACCCACAATTGCCTAGGCCTATTCTTGTTACGAGGACCTAGGAACATGACTTTCACTTTACCCTTAGAATCTTTTCTAAGCATGTAGTGAGCATCAAAAGCAAAAGGCCTAGCATGCTTGAGCAAAGGTTGTGGTGGTGGTGTCTTGCACTCATGAGCAAAATGACCTTCTTGTCCACGTTCAAAGCATCTCTTACGCTCGGGCTTGGACTTGTTATTTGCTTTGTTGAGGTGATTTTGAGCTCTAATATTTTGCACCTTCTCACCCATGTAGCTAATCCCACTTCTATCAAGCTTCATCACGGTGTTCATGAGGAGATCACTTTGGAGATATTGGCCTCTTGTGAATTTTTGCAAGCCCACGGTGAGATGACTCTTTTCTTGCTTTAACTTCTTGTTCTCTTCCAATAAGCTTGCAAGGTGGCACTTCTCATTCTTGAGGATCTTGTTTTCTTCTCTAAGCACCTCAACTTCATCATCTTATTGCACTGTTTCAATGACAATGGTGTTGGTGGTTGATTGCTTCTCAAACTCTTTCTTCAAGTTCTCATTCTCAATCTTGAGCTTCAAATAGTCATCATGGCAATTGGCCACCACCACTTCCTTGCCTTTGCTACTAGCACCTTACTCAATAATCTCATCAATCAAGTCATCACATGATGTAGCTATGTCACACTTAACAACAAGGTTAGGAGCATTATGTGTTTCATTGGAAAGCAAGTCATAAGCCATAGCAAGGTTGTCATGATTCACTTTCACTTGAGTATAGTCCTCTTTTAGCTTGTTGTAGCTAGTGGTGAGCTCAATGTGTATCCTCTAAAGTTTATCATGTTTTTCTTTGAGCTCTTTTATGTTGGCTTTGAGCTCCTTGAGCTTGGATGACATATTTTGATTTTCAACTCTAAGCTCATCACTAGTTTTAGTGAATTGTTCATTCTTAGCTAAGAGATTGCCATTCTCAAGTTTTAGGTTTTTATTTTTTTGTTAGCTTTCTTATAACTTTAGTGTAGTCACTAAGCAAGCTAGCAAGTTCATCGTAGGTGGGTGAATCATATTCATTGTCACTATCACTACTCTCATCATCAATTTGTACCTTCTTGTCCTTAGCCATAAGGCAAAAGTGTGTTGGAGATGAGGGCGGTGATGGCGGTGGAGGAAGTGAAGTCCCAATCACAAGAGCGGCCACCTTCTCATTTTCATCATCACTTTCTTCACCGGAGGAGTCACTACAAGATTCAATGTCGGTAAGCCAATCACCAACAATGTAAGCCTTGCCATTCTTCTTACTTTTGTGAAATTGCTTCTTCTTCAACTCTTTCTTCTTGAATGGCTTGGTCTTCTTCTTCTCATCTTCACTTTCATCACTTGAATCTTACCTTTTGCCCTTATTCTTGTTCTTGAACTTGTCTTTCTTGGGCTTTGGGCATTGATGAGTAAGATGCCAAAACTCTCCACAATTGTAGCAATCCATCTCGGAGATGGGCTTTCTCTTGCTACTAGTGAAGAACTTCTTCTTCTTGGAATCAAATTTGTTTTCCTTTTTGTTGAGCTTCTTAAGCATCTTGGTGGTTTTCCTCACCATGAGGGCGATCTCCACATCATCATCATCATCATCATCATCACTTGTGGAGTCAAGAGAAGAGTACTTTGCTAGAGCTTTGCCTTTCTTGTCGGCCTTGAGAGCCAAGTCTTTCTTCTCTTCCTTCTTTGATGATGAACCATCTTGAGGGATGAACTTCATATACATTTCATGAGCATTGATCTTCCCCAATATTTGAGTTGGTGTTGCACTTGAGAGATCCGTTTGATGTAGCACGGTCACAATGTGACCATACTTGTCGATTGGAAGAGCATTGAGGATCCTCCTTGCAACCTCGGCCGGTGAGATTTGTGTGAGCCCAAGGCCATTGACTTCCTCTACAATGATATTCAATCGAGAATACATGTCATTAGCACTTTCATTTGAAAGCATTTTGAAGGAATTGAGCTTGTCAATGATAAGGTAATATCGTTCCTCACGCTCATTCTTATTTCCCTCATCGAGCGCACAAAGATCGGACCATAGTGCATGGGCGTTCTTGTGGATGCTTACACGGTTGAACACCTCATTCTTAGTTTCGAGGCTTAGCATTCCATTTCTCGTGTTCTTCCTCAATGGGTGTGAGGGTAGCGCCGGCTTTGGGACTAGGGTACCCTTGTGTGGCGGCTTTGTGAACACCAAGGTCCACCGCCTCAAGATATGCCTCCATATGAATTTTCCAATAAGGAAAATCATTACCGTCAAAGACGGGAGGGGGACCATCGTGACCCCCGGACATCCTTTCTCTTGGCGGTTGAGCAAATTAATGAGCAACAAAGCTCCGATAACAATTGAAAGGATCGAGGATGCCCAAGAGGGGGGTGAATTGGGCAACTAATAATTTTTTGCAAATCAAATCAACCTATTGCCATTGCCCAATGTCTCCCACTTGTGTTTTTGTCAAGTTCTAATCCTAAACAAGTTATGCAACCTAGAACCAGGTCCTATCATAAATATACTACTCTAGGAAAATAAAGCACACAAGAGAGTATGGGAATGTAAATGAGTAAGAAAATGCAAGCCGAGTTTTTCCCGAGGTATCGGAGAGTCGGCACTCCCCACTAGTCCTCGTTAGAGCACCCGTACAAGGGTGTAGCTCCCCCTTGATCCTCGCAAGGACGAAGTGCTCTCTACGGGCTGATCCTTTGCCTCTCTGGCGCGGTGGATCGACCACAACCACTCACAAGCTTGGCTTGGGCCGCCCACAAGCTCTCCAAGCGGTCACCAAGCCTCCGATCGCCACCGAACCGTCTAGGTGATGCCGATCACCAAGAGTAACAAGCCTAGACTCTCACTTGACCAAGAACAAGGCCAAAGAGAGTGATGGATGCACACCAGTCACTCTTGATCACACTCTATGGAAGAAGCTCACAAGCAATGGAGTTCACTCAATCCTCCGTAGGGCTCTTGCTCTCTCTCAATGTCACAAAGGTTCCTTCAGCTGTTAGAAGTGGCAAGAGAGATAGAATGGAGACAATGGTGGAGTATAAATACACACCCTCTTCAAAACTAGCCGTTTCTCACTTTCCTGCGTACCGTCGGACTCTGCCGAGGCATGACTATCAGACCATTCACCACGGTCCAACTCTCTCAGTCGCACTGTGCACGGTACTGTGCTAGAGGGGGCGTCGGACCAAGACCAATGGTCCGACGAACCACCGTCCGATGCTCTCAAGCGATAAGCACAGTGACCTTCAACGGCTATAACACGGAGCAATGGTCCGACGCTTACCGTCGGACCAAGTGTGACGCCCTTTACTGTTCTCTGGACCTCTCTGGAAACGTCGGACTGATGCACGCATTGGTCCGACGCCTCCCGCTCTCCAGTCCGACGCTGACTGGGAAACCCCAAGGCACCGTCGGACGCTGGCTGATGGTCCGACGCCCATCCAGCCAGGGTCCGACGCTCCCTGGAGTGTTAAGAAGCACCCAGGGGCTGCCACGCGTCGTCGGAAGATAGTCATTGGTCCGACGACCATACTAGCCAGAGTCCGATGCCCTCTTTTTGATCAAAACTTCGCCGAATCGAAAACTTTGCAAAACAAAGTTTGATCCTCTCTCTCTCAATAGTCTCCCTGGGTTATCTAGAGCTATGTTAGACAAGTGTGCATCACATCTACACTCTCTAACCTTGCCCTAAGTCAAGCTACCCATCCAAACCCCTCTTAATAGTATGGTAAAAGTGAAAAACAAAACATAAGACTACTCCAAGTGTCTCTCAACACCAAATGACACTTGGCACTAGCCTATCACCGTCTTGTCTTCCATCTTTTGGAAACCGAATCGATTTCCATCGCTAGGGGCTGGAACCTACTTGTTATTATGACCTAACCTCTAGGTTATCCTGCAAAACACACGTTAGTCATAATAACCTCTTTGTTGTCATTAATCACCGAAATCACTAGGGCCTAGATGCTTCAATAGTCTTCGGTGGGTGTCACATGGAGGCCGTGGAGGAGGTGAGGGAGGGAGAAAGGAGGGGCAACGGCGACCTGACCCGACGCGTGGCGCAGCAGAGAGAGGAATCACAGAGGAACGGGAGGAGAGTAGGCGAGCAGAAGTGGAGGAACGGGAGAGCGGGCGAGTGGAGAGAAGGGAGAAGAGTGGGCGACGGGATAAGGCGTGGGGGCACAGGCGCTGAGTCAGGCGGTCGAGTTGTTCCTGGTGTGGGTCTGTCTGGCCGAGAAGGGGCGAGAATAGAATCCAGCGGGGACGTCGCGGTAGCAAGTGGAAGCCGCGTCCGATCCCGTCCTGGACGTCCTTCATGAAGCATTACCGAATTATTTATATAAGTTTAGTCAAATTTTAAACGGTTGGGTTTCTCGAAAAGAGAGGATTGCATGTTTAAATGGACGGAGAAAGTTTCGTATTTATAACTCCGAATTAATATATTACGAAAACCTATTTGATAAATTTAAAGGTATTTATTTGACAGTGAATATTTATATTTTTTTATTTATAATTGGTCAAAATTAGTATACAGAAACATACTGTTGTACTAGAATTGTACGGTATGTTTTTTGGAATCGAGGGAATAACTGGTTGGACAAGCCAAGATATATCAGCACATTCCTACTCTCTCTGTTCTAAAATAAATCGTTTTAGAGTTCAACGGCTCCCCATGAAAGAAAGTCATTGTAACGTATTCCCTCTGTCCCATAAAGATTGTCGTTTTAGATTTTTTAGAAACTGTGTTTGACCGTCCGCTTTATTCAAAAATTTTGTACAAAATACAAAATTAATAAATAATTATTAATGTTCTCTAATAATATAACAAATCATAAAAAGGTAAATGATATTTATATAAAATTTTCGAATAAAACGAATGGTCAAACATGATATTTTAAAAGTCTAAAATTATAGTCTTTTTGGAACGGAGGGAGTACTGCAGCTACACCCAGCTACTTTCGTACACAGCTGCCAGCAACAGTCAGGCACTCCCTTTGCCTTTACCCCCTCCAATGTTCATTCAGGGGGTGTTTAGTTGGGGAAAAAGGGGTGAAAAATACACTGTAACACTTTCGTTTATATTTGATAACTTTTGTTCAATCATGACCTAAGTAGACTCAAAAGATTCATCTCAAACTAGCCAGTCAAAAAGTACAAACATGCAATATATTTGTCTTGAAATATACGTTTATAAAATGCATATATCAATTGTCAATAAATTTGTATAGAAATATAAAGTCAAAATTATCCTTTAGAGACCATCTCGTTATCCAAATTGACATGTAATATGGGTACGGAAAGAGTATGTTATTTGTACACATATGGGTAATGCAGACCATTTTGCATTGTCTTGGTACTCACTTCACTTTCATTGCGGGACAGAGAGAGTACATGGTAATGAGCCAAAGGAGGAGAGAATGAAAATCGGCACTTGCAACGTCAGCGCACAACACATCGTCTGAGGCCCTGTTTAGTTACACTACAAATTACAATTGCAACTAGTCATATCAACGTTGCGGCACATACATGGAGCATTAAATGTAGATGAAATGTTTGCATGTTTGTACTTTTTGCATGTACATCACGAGACGAATCTTTTAAGCATACTTGGGCTATGATTAGACAAAAGTTGTCAAATACAAACGAAAGTGCTACAGTACAGAAATGCAACTGCAACTGGTAACTAAGCGCAGCCTAAGATCCTATGGGCCGCACAAGCCCTTTCTTGATCCCTCGTGCTGCGTATCTCCTCTCTCCAGTCAGGGGGTCAGTACATTGACTGCGTCTAGACCAACGTTCAAGGACGAATCATAGTGTGCCATGTGTAAACAATCGTTTAAATTCGACCATTGGGTCCAAGAACTGTGCTCCAGACCAACAAAGGCTGTGTTCGGAGATGGCCAAAACTGACCAGAGAGATCCCGAGCATGATTTTCGCTCCGGACATTGTCCTGTTGCCTACTCCGAACTAATGCTCAGCATCCAGATATTCAAACATTATTTTCCCGCGCATTGCACTAATAAACCGGACGGGGACGCAATGGTCCGCAGCTCACGAGGAGGCTCCGTCCGGACCATCGTTCAGCGTCCGGTGTCAACACAAAAGTGCACAAGTACGGTTAGCGTCCATACGCTGACAATTAGTCTGGTACATTAGAGAGCAAGCGTACGGACCCTAATTTTTAGCGTTTTCAACTCGGGGTTTCACACTTGCTTACGTGTGTTAACACTCAAGTAATAGAAACCATTTTGCAATATGTGTTGTTCATTTCAAAGTATTTTACAAAGGATTTTAGTTAGCTCACTAGATCTAAATGAAATGCATGGCACTTTCATAGCATGTGGAGAACTCCCATCTTCATAGGTACGACTATGTAAACTAAATGTGATTGTAATCTCTATAGTGTCTTGATCACCGAAACCAAAAAGCTTCCGTTGATTATACCTTTGCCTTGAGCTTCTTTTCCAAACTCCAAATGAATAGCACTTGAAGATCATTTGTTTTTGTTGTTGGATTCACACCACTTGCATGGATGTCATCATTGCTCCTCACTTGGGATGTACTAACCATATCTTTAATCACAAAACTTAAGCATAATGATTAGTACTTAGATTTTATCAATTATCTGTAACAGAATCGTCTAAATCACATGGCCCACAGGCACCTGTCATTGTCGCTAATGACCTCTGACAGCCGGGCTCGTGTTCCAGATGATCTAGAAGGTCCTGCCGGGCTACACCAGCACCCGTTTCTCCGACGGGATCCCATTGCGAAGCCATTACAGAATTACAACATTTCATAATAAAATACATCAGAGTAAAAGTGCGGAAAGGTTACATGGTACTTAGATTACAAACCAGTTGTCCAAATAGAATTTAAGTGCAGTTATTACGAACCATTAAAAGATGGTAGCAGTGGAACAACGATACACACACTTAGATAAATGATTTCAGGAACCCTGCCCATGGGTCCAACTTCACTCTTCCTCGCTTCCTTCCTGAACAATGGTCACACAGCAGGGAGCCAGACAAACCTGCCGCGGTGGTTCTCCTGCAACAGGGGTTAACAAACCCTGAGTACTGGGGTATTCCGCAAGACTTACCCGACTAAAAGGAAAGATGAGACTCAGAAATGCAGGTTGAGGGGAGTCAAGGTAAGGCTTTAACAAAAGTCAAAGGATTTTGCAGAAAAGCAATACTAACCAATTTTCAATATTTTAACTCAATATTATTCTAATTATAATCCATAGTTCCAAATTCAGTCACATGTATCCTCATACTTTTCAATTTATTATCTATTCTCAAAACACCTAGTTCCGAACCACTTTTCGGGGTAGGACAGTGGATCAAGTCTCCATTAACCGAGGAGCAACGACGATTCGAATCGATTAGTACCCAGCTGGGGATCCCTATCCACATTGCATATGTAGCACCTAAGCTTGCATATGTGTTGACATCTACTAACGTCGCCAAATATAACTATATAACTTTTAATGCGAGAGACGAGAGTAGAAGATGAATGGTAATTAATTAACTTGTCATTAGCAACTAGCCACTTTTCTATTACCAACATTCTTATGCAAGAACTAGGTTGTCATCCCTAATTAATAATGCTAAGAATAAATAAAGGTTTCATATATTAATCTATGTGATTAGGCAGAAATAAATATAAATAATATAAACTAAGATCAGTTCTGCAAGCAGACAGATAATTATACCATTGTAGCATTCTACTTAGGGAGTTTTACCTGGTTGTCGATTTATATTTATACCACTAGGAAGGACTAAGGATAAACTACAATCTATTATATTGATAGTGATGGTATACAATGGATAAGTGACATTACCGATGTCATTTACTCTACTCATAACAGACAGAGGTCATAAGGTAAATAAAGATAAAGGTGATAAGTATGATCAAGCATCATAAATAAAAGATAATCATCAGAGCACTTCTCTAGTCATAGTAATAGCTAGCCAATGGATAAACTAAGGAATTGATATCAAAGGTAATTCTATAACTACATCAATGAATAACTCTAATTAGTGTAATTACATCTAGCAATCATTGTTAGACTAATCCTATATCATGATCACATGTAAAGGGCATCATCTAGGAAAGGTGTGAAACAGAGTTATCACCCAACTTCACGACCGTGCCTGCTGGCCTACATACGGGGGGTGGACTACAGAAGACTCAACGCAGCTGTCACCTACGTGATCTACCACACGACCCGGCACATCAGGGTGCACTCGTAGATAAACAGAATACCTAGACACCACGTCTACATATCGTTCATCATCTATCCATCGTACGCATGAATAAACGCTATACGAGCAATTATATGAATTCAATAAGATCAAACCAACTATACTAGACATATAATCAAAGTAGACAAAGACTATTGTAATCAAGAACATATAAACTATTAAGAACAATGTTTCCCTAATCATAATGAAGAATACAATAATAGAGAAAGAACTAGAATTATACCGAACTCCGTGCTCCAGACAGACGCCGGGGCTCCAAATCCGCCGAAGAACTAGAACTCCTCTACTCTCTAATCTAACTAGGCTAGAACTATGAACTAGGAGGCTCTTGATGAACTAGGAGGCTCTTGATGGCTTGAGGACTTGATGCCTTGAATGAATGATGGGTTGATGCCTCCAGGGGGGTCTGCCCCTTTATTTATAGCCCGGTAGGATGCACGTGGGCCGTAGGATCAAACCGACTTGAAATAAGGGCCAAGATGACTCCATAGAGGCGGTGGAAGAAGACTCCAAAAGATGGGCCGAAACCCTAGCAGGGGGCCACCGGTCGGCCCCACCATGGAGGGTCTCGGGTCCCGGTGCCTCGGGTGTGTTCCAGATGCTTCTAGTGTTCTCGTGATGATTGTTTTCTTGGCGGTTAAGTTACGTGGTAATCATGCTCTTTAACCCTCCTTTTATGCTTTTCTGAAATAGCCCCAGGAAAATATAGAACATGCAAAACTCGTGGAAACTGTCAGTTAAAACTCTAGACTAGTGTGTATTCATGTATTCTTTGGTGTCTAAAGTTCTAATAAAAGTTGACGTTATCCACCGTCAACAATATGCCAACCCCGTCTACCACGGCTTTTCCAAAACCTGAACCGGTCCTGCGCCACCCGAGAGCACAGTACTCCTCTCCTCTCCAGGCACGCCGGCCACGAGGGTACACGCTACTCACACCATGTCTCCACTCCCAATGCGTGGTTGTCGGTTTGAGTAATTGAGCCACCGGAGTCAGGGCTTCCCGGAGTATGTGGCTAGTTGCAAAGTCCCGATCCAGCAAGCCTACAACGAACGGTCCCTAATCCTTTCCCGTCGGTGACCATGCATTGGGACTCTAACCTAAGTACACAGTTACCCAATGTAATACCTCTGGTATTACTGCTTAATTAATTTGCCATGTCATCATGTTTATTATTAATCATCTGCATATGATTGTGCTTAGGGTTCCTATAGTGCCTTGATGATGATTGAGCAATTAAACCTTTAATTGAAAATAAAAGAATGTAATTTAAAGAAAATATGAATTAAGCCCTAACTAGCCTCAAAAACCTAATTTAAAAACTATAAAGAATATGAATGTGATGCCTTAATAAAAGTTGTAGGTCTTTCAAAATGGAATAACTTTTATTTTTGTAGATTTTGAAGTTATATTACAGAAATTCAAATTAAACTCAAATTAGTATGTTGATATTTAAATTTAAAACTTCAATTTCAAAAATATTGAGAATCTTCTAGAACTCCCTTAATAGAAGTTGTCAAGCTCACTGATTAGAACAACTTTCATGTTGACCATTTTTCAAGTTGTTGAGAAAAATCAAAAGTAATTTTAAAATTTTAGTTTGAAATTCAAACCCTACTTTTACCCCCTTTGCTGTAGTTTAAAATTTTGACCGAATTTGAATTTGTTGTCAACATCAAAAGTGATCGACACAAAATTCTCTACAACTTTTGTATTCAACACTTCCTTGGATTCCGGCTGGATCAGATCAAATCAAATCAAAATAGGTTTTGACCTTGAGCTGGTCTACTGTAGATAGGGGGTCCCCCTGTTCATCTTCCTCCGCCGTACGCGCGTGGCGCGCGTGGCGCCGAGCGCCGTCTGGCCGGCGTGGGCACGTCGCGACGCTGTCGAGCAGCCGAGGAGGGGCCCCTGGACGCCCCGACCTTATCCTCACCTCTTTCCTGCCCTTTAAAGACGACGAGCCCTCCAATTTCCCATTTCTTCCCGAGCGGCCGCCAGCAATCACCTCGTCATTCGTAGTCAAATTCACAGCCACCGAGCCATCTCCACCCTCTCCATCTCCCAGACCGGTAGCTGAGCTCGTGGCGCATCGATTGGTGCCCATCGCGTGAGCCGTGGTACCCCGTGTAGCTCGCGGTGAGAATCTTCGTCTTCGGGTTGTCACCGGAGCTCCGCCGCGGCCATCCTCTTCCCGTCCGGTCGGTTAGAGTGAGTGTCTTTCATCTCAGGATAGTGTTATAAGCTTCCTTGGTGGTGTAGTTTCTGATGCGCACGGCGGTTTTTGATGTGGTGCACCAGGTTCGTCGGAACAGACCTTCGTCACCGACGGCCGAGCCGTGTTCGCCGCCGTCGTCATCAAGCCATCCTCGCCGCACCGCCTCGTCATCATCTAACTCACCCGTTAGCTTCGTGGTGAGCCTCTGTTTCTCCCTGCTGCTTTTCCCGTGACCCTATCATGTCCCGTCGACCGGAACGGCTTTGCCGTGCCGCCACCGTCCACCGTGGGCGAGCTCCAGCTCATCGAGGGCGTCTAGGGTTAGGGCTAGGTGCGTAGGAGTGTTGGTTAGGGTCTAGGGTAGGCGCCAGGTAGCTGGAGACCGCCGCTGGGGTCGCCGGCGGCGAGGTCCGCGCCGTGCCGCGCGCACGCGCGCGCGCTGGAGCATGGTCCCGAGGTAGAAGAAGGAGCTGACAGCAGGGGCCCAGCTGTCAGTGGCCGAGAGAGAGTGAGCGCGGGGGCTGACGACTGGGCCCGGTCTGTCAGTGCCTGGTTCGAGTGTGAAAAATATTAGGGACCGTTCGTTGTCAGGCCTGCTGTGATCAAGACTTTGCAATTAGCCACATACTACGGAAAGCCTTTGACTCCGGTGGCTCTACTGCTAGAACCGACAACCACGCACTGGGAGTGGAGAGATGGCGAGAGTAGCGTGTACCCTCATGGCCGTTGTGCCTGGAGACTAGAGGGGTACTGTGCTCTCGGGTGGCGTAGGACAGGTGCCTATGGGCCACGTGATTTAGGCGGTTCTGTTACACCCAACGGTTTCCAAATCCCAACCCGTTAGCGATAAGACATGGGGGCGCCGCCTCACGTGCACATCAACCGAACGGACACATTCCTTTTCCATTCCTCATGATTTATCAATAGTATATCACAATAGCTCAGAAAATAGCATTTTATGCAAATCTAAAATTAATTAAGCAGAGCTAAGCATTTTCAACATTTTATTTTAAATCAAGCTTCACGGATAGTATATCAAGCCACGTAATGCAGTAATTTAGGGGACAATCAATTCCTATCAACCTAATGCAATAATTTAACTCAAAGTGATAAATTTTATAGATCACAAGGAGGGGCTAATACACCGGGGCTTGTCTTGAATTGTGTAGAGCGTCGGTCGGGATCAGTCCCGCAAATGTCAAATCCCTGGGCCACCTCCGGAATCACCTCCTCAGCAGTGGCCTCAATCTTGACTTCCTCGCTTCCGGGCACTACACGTATGCAATGGTGCATGCTTAACATGATGCAGATGATAAGGGGTACAGAGTACAGTAATAAATAATACAAAATCTTGAGTACAACTTTCCTTCACGGTAAACTTGCAGAACATTTTTCGCAAAGTAAAACGGTGTTTATGTATTTCATTTTTATTGACCATTTTAACAGTCATAGAAAGCCGCTGCACAGCTTTACTACTACTATCTAGTGACAACCTTTACTTTACCAAGGATCACCACAGTGAAGTATCCATGGTCCTCAATCAATCCAAAAATCACACCAAATCACAGGGATTAGGGTTTTTATTTATTTTATTATTCGATTAATCAAACAGTTATTTACTAAACAATCAAACTACTTTCATTTGAGCCCAAACTTTTCCAAATTTATTAAAACAGTGCGACATTAAATTTTATGATTTTTGAATTAACATAGAATTTATTAAAATTGCCCAAATTTGCATTTTTCAATTACTAGCCACAATTTTACTCCCTACAGAAAGTATTCAAAACTTAGATTCAATATTTTTATTAAATACTAGGCATTACAGAGAGCACTCACAATTATTTTCATAAATTTTTGCCAAACAGAAATATTCATACAAAAATAGCAAAAACAGAGCACTATTCCTTATATTTATAATTACAAAACCCATTTGAAATTCGCTAAAATGGAAAGACCTCACTTCAGCCCGAGATGGCCCAACACCGAGCAGTCTGGCCCAAACGACCCACGCGCGCACGCGCCTGCACACTTTGCAAGAAAACCCCTGAAAGACTAAATCATCGCCCCGCAGCCCAACAGTTACTATTCAGCTGAGTCTATAGCTTCCCACATAACCCCCTGCAAGTA
This sequence comes from Eremochloa ophiuroides, assembly GCA_038502445.1. Taxonomy (NCBI): domain Eukaryota; kingdom Viridiplantae; phylum Streptophyta; class Magnoliopsida; order Poales; family Poaceae; genus Eremochloa; species Eremochloa ophiuroides. The sequence continues at coordinate 64,059,854 of JAHLJS010000006.1, forward strand.
TTCTTCTTCTAACCCGAGGCCCCTCACCCCCACGCCCAGCGCTAACCGAGCGCCGGCGTGGCTTGACCGGCGGCCCGCTGCCGATCCACGACTCCTCCAGCGACGGTGAAGCGACTCAAACAAAGCGGAACCCCTAGCGAACCTAACGAGCTACTTTACAGGTGATCTAGGGTTCGGTTTACGCTCAGCCGTGCTCGCGGCGGCTCTGCCGCGACGGCACGCCTCGCTCCGGCGAGTCAAGAGCGGTAGCGTTAGAGATTAGGGGTGCAATCGGTGTAGGAGCTCATCGAGACTTGATTTGACGAGAGGGCTTGGTCCGAGGCGGTGCAAAGGCGCGGGCGTGACGACGACAGCTGCTGCAACGACGTTCACCGGCGGTGCGCTCTCCGTTCCGTCGTTCCTAGGGCACCAAATCGTAAAACACCGTGTGCATAAGCATCAGTAGGAGCCAGGAAACTCAAAACGCTAAACAACCATGAAAGATTCTCACCGCAACGAGCTAGCTACGTTAGGATTGGCTATGGCGGCGCTCCGCCCGGGCCCAAGGGCGACGACAAACGTTCCCGGACCCTCGGAGCATGAACGCTTGTGCAAGGTGAGGCAATCGGTGCGCGGAGAAGTGGGGAGGCTAGTGGTACGAGCAATTTGGAGATGGTGGCTTGGAGACGGCCGATTTGGCACGCACCCGAGGCGAGTACGGTGGCGAGTGGAATGGGGAGGGGGCAGAGGAGTGGCCGGTTGCCATATATGTCGAGAAGAGGGGAGGCAGGGATGGTCCAAGGCGGCGCGGGGTCCCCTACTAGCTTAGCTACGGCGGGGAGCACGCGGCCGGCCGGCAAAGCGGCACGGTGAAAGGTCCTAAATGGCTAGAGGGGGGTGAATAGCCTATAAAAATGTACAAACAACACTTTACAAGATGATTAGTAACAATAGCAAGGTTTGCAAAACACTAGCTCTAAACTATGCTATGCAAGGCACCTAGACAAGTATACTACACTATTATCACTAGTTCACACTCAAAGGCTATGTCACTACTATACACTACTCCTAAGTGAGCAACTAACTAACAAGCTACACACGAGAGTAAGTACACAAAAGTAAAGAGAGAAGGTGATTTCAATACCCCGGTGTAGAGAAGATATGAAGTCCAATATAACCAATCAATCAAATATAAGGGAAATCCTCGGTAGAGAGATGACACAAGATTTTTTACCGAGGTTCACTTGCTTGCCGGCAAGCTAGTCCTCGTTGTAGCGATACACCCACTTGGAGGTTCACGCGCTAATTGGCATCACATGCCAAACCCCTTCTCAAGGGTGCCGCACAACCAACACAAGATGGGGATCCAACAAGCTACGAGCAATCCACTAAAGATGCCTTTCGCGATCTCCCGCGGGGATAGGCTCAAGAACCCCTCACAATACCTTGATCGGAGGCGGAGACAATCACCAACTCCCCTCAACGATCCTCGTAGCTCTAAGCCGTCTAGGAGTCGGCAAACTCCAAGAGTAACAAGAGAAACCGCTGTGAATCACCACTACCAAGTGCCTCTAGATGATCTCTATCAATGCAATGCACTTGATGCTCTCCAAACTCACCAAATGATGAACACAATCAAGTAGGATGAGTGAGTGTGGAGTGGGAAGGCTCACAAGTATGTTATGATGTTTAGGAGTGCCAAGAGATCCTTCCCAAACCGGCCAAGTGACTATTTATAGGCCACACACAAAGAAATAGCCGTTTAGACTTCACTGCGTACCGTCGGACTGTCCGACGGCCAGACCGTCGAACTAACCTGCACGGTCCGACGCCCCGGATAAACGCCACGTGTCACTAGCTGTAACAACCCTAAAAATCCCAACCAATTAAAATTTTTCATTTATTTATTGTGAAAACCCATTTTTCTTGTGCAAGCATATAGGTTTCATTATGAAATTGGTAAATAAAGGTGTGTAGTTTGCATTTTAATTCCATTCACGTAGAATAATAACTTATGCATCACATTTGGGATTTATTGCAATTTATGTTTGTATTTACTCAATATGTTAAATGGGCAATATATGTATATATACACTAAACTGAAAACAGAAAAGGAGAAAGAGAGTTCGGCCAGCCAGTCAGCCCGAGCCAGCCCGACCTTCCTCTCCTCATCTCACCGCGCGCGGCCCACATCGCGGCTCGGCAGCGCACGCGCGCGACCGGCACACACGCGCTCGCGCTCGCGCTCGCTGCCAACCCGGCCCCGCCTGTCAGCCACTCTCGCCCCCACTGTTCTTCTTCCTCACGAAGGCGACGCGCCTGCCGGGGGTGTCGCGCGAATGGCGTGACCCCGGTCCCACAGCCGACAGCATGGCAGAGCCCTGGACCCCGCTGTTCCCCTCCTGTCCCCCCCTTTCTTGGCCGCCAAGCGAACCCGCGCCATCCGGAGCCCTAGATCCACTCGAGCCACGGCCCTTCGATCGGCCGAGCGCAATCAGGACCGTTCGCCATTGGAGCTGGCCAAGCTCGCCTATAAATTGGAGCACCCCGAAGCCCTACCCTCATTTCCCCTCGCCGCCACCGCAGCACAGACCGGCACACCGCACCAAGCCGAGAAAGAGAGCATAGGAGAAGGGCAGAGCAGGTGAGGAGAAGCTGCCGGAGCGCCGCCGCCGCGGAGCACGCCGGAGCCGGACACGGAGGAGAAGCCGAGCTGCGGACGAGGAGCGGCACGGCACTGCGATCGCTCTGCACGGCTCCGACTCGCCACTGCACCGCCATCCTAGCTTCACCGACACCACGGTGAGCCATCGCACGCCATGTCCGAACCTTGCCCTGCTTTTGCCATGGCGTTCCACCCTCGGGACGCGCAGGCACGAGCCTATACCGGCTCGGGAAGATCACCTGCACCATGCACTCACTCGACCAGCCAAAACCCCCGGATTACAAGCTTGCTAGACCGAGAACGCAGCACGACGCGTTCTCGGCGGAGTGCGCTCACCACCGACGCGTTCCGACGCCGAATCACCCGTTCCGAGCAATCCGACTAGCACCCGTACAGGTTAGAACGTCGTGGAGCACCGCCACGACCCCCTTGAGCTAGCTACGCGGATCTAAGCGCTAGAGGAAGCCTGAATCGCCTTGGCCGCGTGCGCCGCGACCTTACCGGAGCGCCGCCGCGAGCCGTAGCCAAAAGAAGGTCATGCCGTGGCTAAGTTCGCCACCAGAGTGTTGTATGCCTCTCTGGCCTCACCAATTTGACAAGACCGCATTCGATTGAACCAATACTTGTTCGTAGCCGCGATGCCGCCTTCCGCCATCGTCGGCGACACGCCGCCGCCACAACCGAGCACCTTGAAAAGCTCGGTAGCCAAAATTGGTAGTTGGTATACCATCGCCATAGACCCTGGACGCGTATACATCTCCTAGCAGACCTCCTTAGCCCCGCCGGAACCTCACCGTCGCGACGACATCGCCGCCGACAGGTTCCGCCTCGCCTAAATCCGTTCCGAGTACCCCCGGTCGCCTCGCGCTGCGGAGAAAGGCCGCCGAGGTTCGCCAAGTCTGCCTCGGCACCGCCGCTAGAAAGCCGAGCCCTGCCTTGCCGAAATATGGTCATCGCCGCCCTGTCCTCGTCCGCCGCACCGGAGAGACACCGCCGCCTTGAACAGACGCCCTGGAACCCTGCTCGCACCAAATCTCCTATTCGCCCGAGCCTTCCCAGGAGAGCTCGGGAGAGCAGCCCTTCGGCGCCCAAATTTCCGATTCGCCCGAGCCTCCCCAGGAGAGTTCGGGAGAGCAGCCCTTCGGCGCCCAAATTTCCGATTCGCCCGAGCCTCCCCAGGAGAGCTCGGGAGAGCAACCCCTTCGGCGCCCAAATCTCCGATTCGCCCGAGCCTCCCCAGGAGAGCTCGGGAGAGCAGCCCCCTCGGGCGCCCAAATGTCCGATTCGCCCGAGCCTCCGCAGGAGACCTCGGGAGAACGGCACCCTCGGGCGCACCAAATTTCCGATTCGCCCGAGCCTCCGCGAGAGACCTCGGGAGAACGGCACCCTCGGGCGCACCAAATTTCCGATTCGCCCGAGCCTCCGCGGGAGACCTCGGGAGAACGGCACCCTCGGGCGCACCAAATCTCCGATTCGCCCGAGCCTCCCCGGGAGAGCTCGGGAGAGCGGCACCCTCGGCGCCGCGAATTTCCGATTCGCCCGAGCCCGCCGAGGTACGCCGAACTATGCCGAGCCCCGCCGAGCTACCCCCGACCACCGCCGAGCTCCGCCGAGATACCCCAACCACAGCCGAGCTACCACCGACCACCGCCGAGCCACGCCGAGCTACGCCAACTCCGGCAACTCTCTGGGAACCAGCATCGAACACCTGGACGACCATCGGGTCGGTGTTCTGTTGAGGCGCCACATGCCGCACTACTGGACCCGCGCGCCACATCCCGAGCTGCCCCTGATTAACCGACCAGTTTTCCCATTTTCAGAAAATAGGATAATCTTCGGAAATTCATAACTTATTCGTGATGACCAAAAATTGCGCACCATATATCAAAATTCTCAGAAAAATGAGATCTACAATCTAAGACTATGTTTGTGTGCATTTGGCTCTTTGTTTTATTGGATTTTTCTGAAATACTCTATAGGAGTCGCTGACGCGACTATTTCGTGTTCGATTTCAGAGCCGGAGGAGGATCTGACTAAGGAAGACGACCATGAGTACTTCCAAGAGCTAGGAGACGACTACGAAGGTGCCACGTCCCACCAAATCCTTAGATCCTATTACGCATTGCAAATGACATTGTTGCTATTGCTTTATGATTATGTATGGATTGGTTGCATGGTAGTATATTGGAATTCCCTGCCTTGATAAGACTTTACCCTGCTGTCCGCTGTTAGGTTAGCTGCTGCTTATTTTACTGTTACTCTTCCACTACTTACTACTTGCTATATGCTATGTGGTGGAATTGGGACGGTGTATAACTGATTATAACTACTGGGAGAGAGTGCTGCGTGCGTCTTGGGTGCGTGGTAAGGGTTGATGTCGACCAAGTGGGATGTGAGACGAGCCCATGGGGCAAGTCGTGCCGGGGGTGCAACCTGGGCATCCCCAAGCGAGATACCTGTGGCGGGTAAAGTTGTTGAGGAGGTTCCGGGTGGGATAGCCTTGGTGGTTTGAAGCCCGTGAACGGAGGTGCTGTGATGGCACGGGGAGAGTATCCCCTAAGTGGAGATGCCTGCTTGGTCAAACCTAGGATGGACTAGTTTCAGGTTCATGGGAATCCTTTTCTACTCACTCGCTTCTGATGGGCGGGAGACGGCTGGACTACTTGGTAGGACGGTGCCACTACTGCTAGGTTGAAAGGTGATAAGGGTGGGCGGAGACGGTCGATGGGTTCCCGTTCCGTTCTAGATGCACAGTACCACTGGATGGGCCCGGTACTGTGTCTCCCAGTCTCAGCATAACGGTGTAGGATCCGGAATATCCCAGGGCTGAGTGGTAGGGTGGCATCGACCTAGGCAAGCAAGCACCCGGAATTCTGCCTAGGTGTTTGCGCAACACCTATGATGGCTAATCTTGTGAGTAGTGAAACCTCTGCAGAGTGTATGGTTGATCGATCGATACATATGCCAACCTGTTGGCTATGGACCTTTCCTGTGAAGCTTCTACTAGTGTAGTGAGTGTTCTCTTCTCCCCCTGGATGACATTTTTCCGGCAGTGTACCCGTTGTGGTAGTGTGCCGCTGAGATAGGCCCGAGAGGGAGTTGGGCCTGTCGAATGAGAGTGAGGTGTGGGTATGTGAGGTGTGGTGATGGGAAAAGGGATGATGGTGTTAACTGGTGATAAAACTTGACTAATTAAACATTGATTACAGCTGCATAGGAAAACCTCAGCCTATAGGTCTGCTTGTATAGCCTTGCATCCACTTTCCACAAAGCAAATGCTGCATAGGTGGGCTCCGTGGCCAGTACAAATCGTACTGATAAATTTGCTGTCAGGTGACGAGAATGAGTACGACTTCGAGGGAGATGATGACGAGGAATAGGGTCACGTGCTACACTCAAGTTGGCCGTGAAGGATGAATCGCTTCAGCATCTTCCAAAGCTTCTCTGATTGTTGATTCCGCCAGTGTGGCGATGTAATAAATATTTATGTAAGACTTATTTACCGTTGTATGGATCCTGGTGGCAACTGAGATATGGGTAATTTCATGGATTGTTCCAAGCAATCTGTTGAATTACAATTCGAGCCTGAGGATTTCCCTTCGTGGAAATCGAGATCGTTTCAGTTGGTATCGGAGCCATACTTGACTGTAGGACGAGACCCATAGAAAATGGACGTTAGAATAGGAAGCCAGACTCTCTTTCGGTTATATTACCGACCTTGCATTCACTTTTTATGCAATGGCTTATCTAATACAAGGACCTGCTAATCCGTTTCTTGAAAAATTTGCAGATGACCAGCCTTGGACCACCACTTCGTCCACTGCACGACGGCACTGTTGAGATCCCGATCAAATGGCCATTGACCTTATGCACCAGTAGCTTATGGGACCCTGCGTAGCCCTTAGACTAGAGATACCATGAGTTGTCCTGCCATTGGCTACCTGCGCATAGCACGATCTTCTTAGCAGCTAGGAACATCCTTTATATAATAATAACCATGTGATGAGTGACATTTGGATCTTATGCTTCTTATGGATTTTTATGCTTCTTTGGTTGAGTGTAGGATAGCCTGAAAAATGTTTTAATTCATTTAAATCGTTGAAAACATCTAACTCCTACTTAAACCACTACAAGATTATTACTGCACTGAGCACGTACCTAATAGCTTCAGATGTCAATGAGACGTTCCGCGCGCCTGGAGAACCGCCAGCCCTCCCCCGCACCTGCGCCAGGATACGGGCGTGGTCGCAACCGTGGACGCCCAGCTGGCAGACGTGCTGGAGTTAACCTGGAAGAAGAGCTGCGCCGGGCAGAGGATGCACCGCCAGTGATCAATCCGCCACCACAAGGCGAGAACGTGCCTCCGCCACCGCCGCCGCCACCGACGTTGGCGGAAGTGATGGCTCAGCAGACCCAGCTGCTGCATGCCATAGCTGCTGGGATGAACAGGCACCACGGGCCACCCCAGAATGACTTCCAAAGGAAACTGGAGGGTTTCCTGAAGCTGAGGCCACCTACCTTCGACGGGACCGACAGCGATCCTCTCGCTGCCGATGATTGGCTTAAAGAGATGGAGAAGAAGCTGGACCTGACCACTTGCTCCGGCGAGGAGTGTGTTGGGGATTGCTAGCCACCAGCTGACCGATGCTGCACGGGCATGGTGGGACAACTACACCAGCGCTCACGAAGACCCAGCCCGCATTGACTGGGATGAGTTCACCGAGGCTTTCCGTGACCACCATATTCCTGAGGGAGTCATGGAGGCCAAGGAGAACGAGTTTCGCAACATCTCCCAGGGAGCTGATCGGATCCACGAGTACACCACCCGCTTCAACTGCTTGCTCCGCTACGCACCTGCGTCTTGCGTGAGTTCCGAGAAGGAAAAGATGTACTACTACAGGAAGGGACTTCAGACCAAGATCAGGTTGGCTCTGTCAGGGAACAAGAGCTACACTCTGCGTGAGCTGATTGACCGCTGTATTGAGATCGAGAAGGATCGCATGGAAGCACGACTGGAATTCGAGGCCCAGAACAAGGGAAAAAAGCGCCGCTCTGAGGGACCCGCTCGCACTGCTCCACCCCAGAGACAGCGAACGGGTGCGCCTCCGTCTTTTCGGACTCGCCAGGGACCCTCTTCGGGAATGAGCCGTGGTGGTACCAGCAGCAGCAACTATCACCGCCCCGCTCAGACCTACCCTGCGCCGACTCGAGCTGTGCAGAACACACCCGCCCCCGCTACCAACACGCCAAGGACAAGCAATTGGAAGGCTCCTGCGACAGCTACAGCAGGCAGTGCGCCCTTCACTTGCTTCGGATGCGGAAAGCCTGGACACCGTGTGGCTGTGTGCCCCGACCTCAACCGCGCACCAGCAGCTACACAGGGCACACCGAACCGGGGATCTGCTACCCGAGGAAGACTGAACCACATGACCGCTGAGGAAGCTAAAGCTGCACCTGATGCTGTGTACGGTACGTTCCTAGTTCAGGGTAACATGGCTACAGTTCTGTTCGATTCGGGAGCTACATGTTCATACATTTCATCTGCATATGCACGTAAGCATAACATACCTGTAACCCCGAGAGCAAACCTCATCCTAACTAGCTCGCCCTTAGGAACCTTCAGGAGCATTCACATATGTAGGGGAGTGATAATCACAATCGAGGGACTTGACTTTCGAGCTGACCTAACCCTACTACCCTCCAATAGCTTAGATGTCATCTTAGGCATGGACTGGCTAACCAAACACCGGGGAGTGGTATCTTGTTCACCTAGATATGTTCAGGTAACCCACCCTTGGGGAACAGCTGTCCGATGTGTACCCCAAACCGAGAGAGTCCAAGCCCTCCTATGTGCCCTGGAGACTAAAGCAGATAAAACAGAGCTGACATTCAGAGATGTGCCAGTAGTCTGTGAATTCAATGACGTATTTCCAGAGGAGTTGCCAGGAATGCCACCAGATAGAGATGTGGAGTTTGTTATAGAGCTGATGCCAGGGACTGCACCGATTGCCAAAAGACCCTACAGAATGTCGGCTGATGAGTTGAAGGAACTCAAGAAGCAGCTGGGAGAATTACTGGAGAAGGGTTTCATTAGGCCAAGTGCTTCGCCCTGGGGATCTCCCGTTTTGTTTGTCAAGAAGAAGGATGGCACGATGAGGATGTGCATTGACTACCGGAACCTGAATGCGGTTACAGTCAAGAATAAGTACCCATTGCCCCGCATCGATGATCTGTTAGATCAATTGAGTAAGGCCAAGTACTTCTCAAAGATCGATCTCCGATCAGGGTATCATCAGATGAAGATCAGGGAAGAAGATATTCCGAAGACTGCATTTGTCACTAGATATGGACAATATGAGTGCACAGTAGTCTCATTTGGACTCACTAATGCTCCGGCATACTTCATGAACATGATGAACAAGGTCTTCATGAATGAGCTAGACAAGTTTGTGGTGGTATTCATTGATGATATATTGGTTTATTCAGCCACAAAAGAGGAACATGAACATCATCTGAGGACCGTATTGGAGAGGTTGTCTCGCAACCAGCTATACGCCAAATTCTCCAAGTGCGAATTCTGGCTTGAGGAAGTTGCTTTCCTTGGACACGTACTGTCAGGAGAAGGAGTCGCAGTAGACCCAGCCAAAATTGAAGCTGTGAAAGAGTGGGAACAACCCTGTAATGTGTCAGAAATCAGAAGCTTTTTGGGACTTGCAGGATACTATCGCAGATTTATTGAGAATTTCTCCAAGATTGCAAGACCCATGACCAACTTGCTGAAGAAAGAGAACAAGTTTATATGGACTCCTGAATGTGAGAAGAGTTTTCAGACCTTGAAGGAGAAGCTCACTACTACACCTGTACTAGCCCTGCCCGATATTCACAAGGATTTTGTTGTATATTGTGATGCCTCTCGGCAAGGTTTGGGCTGTGTACTAATGCAAGAAGGAAGAGTGATAGCTTATGCCTCAAGACAGTTGAAGGAGCATGAGCAGCGATACCCAACTCATGACCTAGAACTTGCAGCCGTGGTACATGCACTCAAGATTTGGAGACACTATCTGATAAGCAACAAGTGTGACATCTACACTGACCACAAGAGCCTGAAGTACTTCTTCACACAGGAAGATCTGAATATGAGGCAACGCAGATGGCTGGAACTCATCAAGGACTATGATCTTGAGATCCATTATCACCCAGGAAAGGCTAATGTTGTCGCTGATGCACTTAGCCGCAAAAGCTACTGCCATACCCTCATCACCAACTCTATGCCACCTGAGCTCAGGAGAGAGTTCGACGTATTCTAGCTCGAGGTAGTCTCCTATGGCATGCTAAATGAGCTTCGCGTCGAGTACAATCTCACCTCACGAATCCGTGAAGCGCAAAAGAACTGTCCTGAGATAGACTATATCCGTGGTTTGATGAAGCTGGGAAGAGGCCCTGAATACCGAGAAGATGAGCAGGGAACTGTATGGTACAAAGATAGAATCTGTGTACCGACGGATTCGGCGATACGAGAAGAGATTCTGTCGGAAGGGCATGACTCCAAATACTGCATACACCCAGGGTCAGCCAAGATGTACCATGATCTAAGGAAGCACTTCTGGTGGGAGAATATGAAGACAGACATTGCAGGGCATGTAGCCCGATGTGATACATGCAATAGAATCAAGGCCGAACATCAGAGACCAGCAGGGTTGCTACAACCAGTTGAGATACCAGAATGGAAGTGGGAGTGCATATCCATGGACTTCATAATAGGACTGCCCCGATCCGAGCATGGATATGATTCTATATGGGTAATAGTGGACCGTCTAACCAAAGTTGCACATTTTATACCGGTCAAAAGGAAGTATAGAGTTGAAAAGCTAGCAGATCTATACAGTATCAAACATTTTGAAGTTACATGGGGCGCCTCTGAGTATTATATCTGACCGAGGCTCACAGTTCGTATCACAGTTCTGGAAATCCTTGCACAAGTCCATCGGAACCAAGCTCGACTATAGCACCGCATACCACCCGCAAACGGATGGGCAAACAGAAAGAGTGAACCAGATTCTCGAGGACATGTTACGTGCTTGCGTATTGAGGTACAAGGAAGGATGGGAGAGCTGTCTACCCCACGCCGAGTTCTCATACAACAACAGCTATCAAACAAGCCTCAAGATGTCACCGTTTGAAGCATTGTATGGGAGACCCTGTAGGACCCCACTAATGTGGTCAGAACCAGGTGAGAGGACATTCTTCGGTCCTGCTAAGATTGTGGAAGCAGAAGAAGGTGTTGCCCAAGTAAGAGAGAATTTGAGGATTGCACAGAGTAGGCAAAAGAGCTATGCAGATAGAAGACGTAGAAAGCTTGAGTTCGAGGTTGGGGATTATGTCTACCTCAAGGTATCTCCACTTCGTGGCACTGTCAGATTCCACGTAAAAGGGAAATTGGCACCAAGATATGTTGGGCCATACAAGATCTGTAAAAGGGTTGGAAAGCTTGCTTACAAGCTGGAACTACCGGAGGAATTATCTGGAGTACACCCCGTGTTCCATGTCTCGCAATTAAGAAAGTGTTTGAAGCTTCCCGAGGAGCAAGTTCCTACGGATGCATTAGACCTGCAAGACACACTTGAATACAAGGAACATCCGATCAAGATCTTGGCACAGGATACAAAGGAGACTCGAAACAAAACCATTCCAATGTGCAAGGTACAGTGGAGCAATCACACTGAAAGGGAAGCTACGTGGGAGAAGGAATCGGACTTGCGGATTATGTTTCCTTACCTCTTCGAAGGGTACGTTATCCCTGAATCTCGAGGTCGAGATCCTAATGAGGGGGGAGGACTGTAATAACCCTAAAAATCCACACAACCTAAAAATCCCAACCAATTAAAATTTTTCATTTATTTATTGTGAAAACCCATTTTTCTTGTGCAAGCATATAGGTTTCATTATGAAATTGGTAAATAAAGGTGTGTAGTTTGCATTTTAATTCCATTCACGTAGAATAATAACTTATGCATCACATTTGGGATTTATTGCAATTTATGTTTGTATTTACTCAATATGTTAAATGGGCAATATATGTATATATACACTAAACTGAAAACAGAAAAGGAGAAAGAGAGTTCAGCCAGCCAGTCAGCCCGACCTTCCTCTCCTCATCTCACCGCGCGCGGCCCACGTCGCGGCTCGGCAGCGCACGCGCGCGACCGGCACACACGCGCTCGCGCTCGCGCTCGCTGCCAACCCGGCCCCGCCTGTCAGCCACTCTCGCCCCCACTGTTCTTCTTCCTCACGAAGGCGACGCGCCTGCCGGGGGTGTCGCGCGAATGGCGTGACCCCGGTCCCACAGCCGACAGCATGGCAGAGCCCTGGACCCCGCTGTTCCCCTCCTGTCCCCCCCTTTCTTGGCCGCCAAGCGAACCCGCGCCATCCGGAGCCCTAGATCCACTCGAGCCACGGCCCTTCGATCGGCCGAGCGCAATCAGGACCGTTCGCCATTGGAGCTGGCCAAGCTCGCCTATAAATTGGAGCACCCCGAAGCCCTACCCTCATTTCCCCTCGCCGCCACCGCAGCACAGACCAGCACACCGCACCAAGCCGAGAAAGAGAGCATAGGAGAAGGGCGGAGCAGGGGAGGAGAAGCTGCCGGAGCGCCGCCGCCGCGGAGCACGCCGGAGCCGGACACGGAGGAGAAGCCGAGCTGCGGACGAGGAGCGGCACGGCACTGCGATCGCTCTGCACGGCTCTGACTCGCCACTGCACCGCCATCCTAGCTTCACCGACACCACGGTGAGCCATCGCACGCCATGTCCGAACCTTGCCCTGCTTTTGCCATGGCGTTCCACCCTCGGGACGCGCAGGCACGAGCCTATACCGGCTCGGGAAGATCACCTGCACCATGCACTCACTCGACCAGCCAAAACCCCCGGATTACAAGCTTGCTAGACCGAGAACGCAGCACGACGCGTTCTCGGCGGAGTGCGCTCACCACCGACGCGTTCCGACGCCGAATCACCCGTTCCGAGCAATCCGACTAGCACCCGTACAGGTTAGAACGTCGTGGAGCACCGCCACGACCCCCTTGAGCTAGCTACGCGGATCTAAGCGCTAGAGGAAGCCTGAATCGCCTTGGCCGCGTGCGCCGCGACCTTACCGGAGCGCCGCCGCGAGCCGTAGCCAAAAGAAGGTCATGCCGTGGCTAAGTTCGCCACCAGAGTGTTGTATGCCTCTCTGGCCTCACCAATTTGACAAGACCGCATTCGATTGCACCAATACTTGTTCGTAGCCGCGATGCCGCCTTCCGCCATCGTCGGCGACACGCCGCCGCCACAACCAAGCACCTTGGAAAGCTCGGTAGCCAAAATTGGTAGTTGGTATACCATCGCCATAGACCCTGGACGCGTATACATCTCCTAGCAGACCTCCTTAGCCCCGCCGGAACCTCACCGTCGCGACGACATCGCCGCCGACAGGTTCCGCCTCGCCTAAATCCGTTCCGAGTACCCCCGGTCGCCTCGCGCTGCGGAGAAAGGCCGCCGAGGTTCGCCAAGTCTGCCTCGGCACCGCCGCTAGAAAGCCGAGCCCTGCCTTGCCGAAATATGGTCATCGCCGCCCTGTCCTCGTCCGTCGCACCGGAGAGACACCGCCGCCTTGAACAGACGCCCTGGAACCCTGCTCGCACCAAATCTCCGATTCGCCCGAGCCTTCCCAGGAGAGCTCGGGAGAGCAGCCCTTCGGCGCCCAAATTTCCGATTCGCCCGAGCCTCCCCAGGAGAGTTCGGGAGAGCAGCCCTTCGGCGCCCAAATTTCCGATTCGCCCGAGCCTCCCCAGGAGAGCTCGGGAGAGCAACCCCTTCGGCGCCCAAATCTCCGATTCGCCCGAGCCTCCCCAGGAGAGCTCGGGAGAGCAGCCCCCTCGGGCGCCCAAATGTCCGATTCGCCCGAGCCTCCGCAGGAGACCTCGGGAGAACGGCACCCTCGGGCGCACCAAATTTCTGATTCGCCCGAGCCTCCGCGAGAGACCTCGGGAGAACGGCACCCTCGGGCGCACCAAATTTCCGATTCGCCCGAGCCTCCGCGGGAGACCTCGGGAGAACGGCACCCTCGGGCGCACCAAATCTCCGATTCGCCCGAGCCTCCCCGGGAGAGCTCGGGAGAGCGGCACCCTCGGCGCCGCGAATTTCCGATTCGCCCGAGCCCGCCGAGGTACGCCGAACTATGCCGAGCCCCGCCGAGCTACCCCCAACCACCGCCGAGATACCCCAACCACAGCCGAGCTACCACCGACCACCGCCGAGCCACGCCGAGCTACGCCAACTCCGGCAACTCTCTGGGAACCAGCATCGAACACCTGGACGACCATCGGGTCGGTGTTCTGTTGAGGCGCCACATGCCGCACTACTGGACCCGCGCGCCACATCCCGAGCTGCCCCTGATTAACCGACCAGTTTTTCCATTTTCAGAAAATAGGATAATCTTCGGAAATTCATAACTTATTCGTGATGACCAAAAATTGCGCACCATATATCAAAATTCTCAGAAAAATGAGATCTACAATCTAAGACTATGTTTGTGTGCATTTGGCTCTTTATTTTATTGGATTTTTCTGAAATACTCTATAGGAGTCGCTGACGCGACTATTTCGTGTTCGATTTCAGAGCCGGAGGAGGATCTGACTAAGGAAGACGACCACGAGTACTTCCAAGAGCTAGGAGACGACTACGAAGGTGCCACGTCCCACCAAATCCTTAGATCCTATTACGCATTGCAAATGACATTGTTGCTATTGCTTTATGATTATGTATGGATTGGTTGCATGGTAGTATATTGGAATTCCCTGCCTTGATAAGACTTTACCCTGCTGTCCGCTGTTAGGTTAGCTGCTGCTTATTTTACTGTTACTCTTCCACTACTTACTACTTGCTATATGCTATGTGGTGGAATTGGGACGGTGTATAACTGATTATAACTACTGGGAGAGAGTGCTGCGTGTGTCTTGGGTGCGTGGTAAGGGTTGATGTCGACCAAGTGGGATGTGAGACGAGCCCATGGGGCAAGTCGTGCCGGGGGTGCAACCTGGGCATCCCCAAGCGAGATACCTGTGGCGGGTAAAGTTGTTGAGGAGGTTCCGGGTGGGATAGCCTTGGTGGTTTGAAGCCCGTGAACGGAGGTGCTGTGATGGCACGGGGAGAGTATCCCCTAAGTGGAGATGCCTGCTTGGTCAAACCTAGGATGGACTAGTTTCAGGTTCATGGGAATCCTTTTCTACTCACTCGCTTCTGATGGGTGGGAGACGGCTGGACTACTTGGTAGGACGGTGCCACTACTGCTAGGTTGAAAGGTGATAAGGGTGGGCGGAGACGGTCGATGGGTTCCCGTTCCGTTCTAGATGCACAGTACCACTGGATGGGCCCGGTACTGTGTCTCCCAGTCTCAGCATAACGGTGTAGGATCCGGAATATCCCAGGGCTGAGTGGTAGGGTGGCATCGACCTAGGCAAGCAAGCACCCTGGAATTCTGCCTAGGTGTTTGCGCAACACCTATGATGGCTAATCTTGTGAGTAGTGAAACCTCTGCAGAGTGTATGGTTGATCGATCGATACATATGCCAACCTGTTGGCTATGGACCTTTCCTGTGAAGCTTCTACTAGTGTAGTGAGTGTTCTCTTCTCCCCCTGGATGACATTTTTCCGGCAGTGTACCCGTTGTGGTAGTGTGCCGCTGAGATAGGCCCGAGAGGGAGTTGGGCCTGTCGAATGAGAGTGAGGTGTGGGTATGTGAGGTGTGGTGATGGGAAAAGGGATGATGGTGTTAACTGGTGATAAAACTTGACTAATTAAACATTGATTACAGCTGCATAGGAAAACCTCAGCCTATAGGTCTGCTTGTATAGCCTTGCATCCACTTTCCACAAAGCAAATGCTGCATAGGTGGGCTCCGTGGCCAGTACAAATCGTACTGATAAATTTGCTGTCAGGTGACGAGAATGAGTACGACTTCGAGGGAGATGATGACGAGGAATAGGGTCACGTGCTACACTCAAGTTGGCCGTGAAGGATGAATCGCTTCCGCATCTTCCAAAGCTTCTCTGATTGTTGATTCTGCCAGTGTGGTGATGTAATAAATATTTATGTAAGACTTATTTACCGTTGTATGGATCCTGGTGGCAACTGAGATATGGGTAATTTCATGGATTGTTCCAAGCAATCTGTTGAATTACAATTCGAGCCTGAGGATTTCCCTTCGTGGAAATCGAGGTCGTTTCACTAGCCGTTTGAAGTCGAACGTTGGATCACAACGGCTAACTTCCCGCGCTAAACGAACCGTCGGACTGTAGGCCGTCGGACCAAACCTTACGGTCCGACGCCCACTGCCATTGCACCGTCGGACTGAAAATACACGGTGCGTCGGACCAAACGAAACCACGGTCCGACGTTTCCAGAGAGCTCCCCGAGCCCTGAAAACCGTCGGACGTTGGTCCGACGCTCACCGTCGGACTAACGCCGAGAGTCCGACGCTCCTCTGCTCTCCACGTGTCACCTCTTCGTCGCTCTACACCGTCGGACGCTTCGGACAATAGTCCGACGCTCCGAAACTGAGCGTCCGACGCTCTCAGCAGAGTTAGCCGTCGGACCGAGACTAATGGTCCGACGCTTTGTGACCATACGGTCCGACGCTAGTTTTTCTATTGTAATGTTTCCGAAATTCGCCGAATCCTGCCTCGCAAGCTCGGCAGGAGGAAGAGAGGACTAAACTCTCTCTAACCCTCAAACTTCACCCCATTTCTTAAGGCACTAACACTCCAAAGTATCTCTCACTTAGGTGCACGTGTGTTAGCCTTTTCAAAGAGTTTTTCACGGGTCAAGTTAGTGTCACTAGCATCTATATGCATATGCAATGATCATGAACACCTAGTGGCACTTGATAACCGTATTTCATCAACGATTTCGCCCCTCTTGATAGTACGGCTATCTATCCTAAATATGATCACTCCCTCCATGGAGTCTTGATCACCAAAAGCAAAAGAGCTCCTATGAATTATACCTTTGCCTTGACCTCCTAGCTTTTTCACCATCTCTTGATGGACCTTGTGGACACCTATGATGATGGACTTATACCATTTGCATGGATGCCGTCAATAGGACTTTCTCCTTTGTTGATGGGCTTACACCATTTTCATGGATGCCGTCATTGCCCTTCACTTGTGGCCTCCACCGACCCGGTCCTTTGCTCCATCATGACATTTGCTAATCAATTCTCATGAAACACTTAGAGCAATCGTTAGCAAACTGGGTTTCATCAATTACCCAAAACCAAATATGGGCTTTCACACGGCGCGCGCACGGCACGGTCGGGCGGCCGGCGCTGTGAACGAACAGGGAGGGGGGTAGTGTACTGTAGCTCAATAACTCCCCTATTTCGGTTTTTGACCAATTTTCTCAAACTTTTGTGCACCAACCCGAGATACCATCAATACAAAAGTTGTAGGGTTTTGAATTCTGAACAACTTTGGTTTTTGAACCAATTTCAAATTCCTACTGGTTTTGAAATTGTTTGAAAAGGGGTGAAATCACTATTTAAAACCCATTTCTAATCCAATCCAATTCTCCAAAATGTTCTCAATAACCTCAAAATTTTCAAAAATAAAAGTTGTTCTAATCATTGAGCTTAACAATTTTTATTGAAGAAGTTTGGCCAGATTCCTTGTAGTTTTCAAAATGATATTTCAAATTTGAATTTCCAAATAGTAATTTGGGTTTAATTCAAATGTTTATTTAAAAACTTTAAAATCACCTAAAATAAAAGTTGTTCCATTTTAAAAAAAACCCTAAGCACAATCATATGTAAGAATAAACTTATTTTAATTGATGCACAGTAATTGGGTTTTATGCGGGATGATCTGCGGATAAATATGATGACATGGCAGGTTTTAATAACAGTAACACCAGACGTGTTACATTATCAAAAATAAACTAGGGCTTTCAACATGCCATCCTAGGGGTGAAGGTGCCCTTCGTCTTCGCATCCATCGCTGGGAGGCTGACTCTTTTTTTTTCCGAATCAGAGCTTCATCCTTTCATTAGCGATCATAAGGATTACACTCTTCAGTCAACAGGTTTGCAATATAGGCAGGGGCAGATTGCCACTCTCCCAGCCTATTCTCACCAGTGACTTGCTTTGCTAGTACATGAGCTATTCGATTACAAGAGCGGCTAGCATACATCAAAACAAAATCTGTAAACGAAACACCAAGTTCTTCAATCTCCCGAAGAATTGGCGCTAGATAAGAGTATGAGTACCCTGCACCATTCCAGAGCTTCACCAAATCCTGGTTGTCAGTTTCCACTTGCAGCTTCGTTATTGATTTCTCCTTGGCCAGAAGCATACCATCCCTGCAGGCCAGAGCTTCCATCATAGCGGCTGACAGTCCATGCTCATACCAGCGTGCTCTCCCACCCAGGAAAAGGCCAGATGAATCTCTAAGAACAGCCCCCGTTGCACCTTGTCCTTGGTTTTCCTGAAAAGCGGCATTGGTATTGCATTTAGACCAGCCATTGGGGGGAGGTTGCCATGCCGGTGTGACAGAAGAGTTGACTTGCACCTGATCTTTGTTTTGAGAATCTCCCAGAGATCAAAAGCCATATCAAGCTTCAGTTAAAAATGCAGTAAGATGGGCTTGGAGGCCGACTCTGAGAGGACTCCTCCCCCAACACTTCCCCGAGCAGGTGCAAGCCTTCACCGACGGTCAGTTTGAAAGTGAAGGTCCCCTTCGTCAATGCGCTCCTTAGTTGGGAGGAGGGAGCTCACGCCTTCTTGCCAATCTTCGCTTGGAGGCCCCCTTTGCATGGGCAAAGACTTCTCGTGTGTTGGATCACCTGCATCAAAGTATTACAATAATTTATCTGAAATGCACTATAATTCAATACAAATTTTAGAAGTCACATATTTTATATATATATATATATATATATATATATATATATATATATATATATATATATATATATATATATATATATATATTCTTTTTGACGGAGAGAGCACTAAGCACTCGACTGGTCTAAGGGCTGAGGCTGAGGTAGGGGAGACGACCGACCTAAAGCGAGTCGGTTGCGGCAGCACGTGAAACTGAAAAAGGTTCCCATCTCATGCTTCTCTGGCAATTTGGTCTTTGATCGAGTATTAATTAACGAAAACGAAGATCCCCCGCATATTACTCGTCCCTCCGTGTGTCCGTGCCCGCGGGAGGAAAAGCCGCACAAGAAAAGAAAAGAGAAACCCGCAAGCTGTCCCCCCGAGCAGACCGTCGCCCGTTGCCGCGGTCAAATTCGTCGGCGGTTGGGGCGGCGGGGTGTCTGGCCGCCGGCCACGGGGCGCGCCCGGCCTGGTGGGTTCCCTTCGGACTTCCGCAGATTCCCGCGCGGGGGGGTGTTTGATTTGGATGAGAGGAGCGCGGCGGCGGGATGGGGACCCCTTCGCAGGGCTCGGCGGCCGTGGCGGCGGCCCGGGTCGACCTCTGCGCGCTCGACCTCATGCCCGTATTTGCCAAGGAGATGATCGCCGGCGGCGTCGCCGGCGCTTTCTCCAAGACCGCCATCGCGCCGCTCGAGCGCGTCAAGATATTGCTGCAGGTTCGTGGGGTCCTCTCGTTCGTCCCGTGGGTAGACTTGCGTGCCGATAATACGTTGCAATGTAGGCATATCGATTGACATATAAAACCTCCTGATTTGGGCTGGCCTACGGATCCTCTCGCCATGTCTGCAATTGGAACTGAGTTTATCGATGTAGTGTAAATGTGAGAGGCCATAGACAAGATTTGGTTCAGGACGCAACGTCCAAGATTCATAGGGAAATGATCTTTTGTCCTGTCGTCACTCAGCAGTCTTTGAGGACGAAGTGTTTTTCTTAGTGTTTTGCAATGCATGATTGTGACTGCAAGTTTCTTTGTGTAGCATTAAAATGATCTTTCTGTATAAGAACTCGATGGTATTGATTCCATCCTGCTTTTTCCTAGGTATGGCTTCATTTTAGGGTGTTGACAGTGTTCAGTCAAAATTCTGCTTGTCTTGCCTTGTAGATGCTACATGTTACAAAGCTATCCAACTGCCTCATTAATTCTGCATATCACGCCTCATGCTATTTTGAGATTAATGCATGCTAATTTTCGTTCAAATTTATTCTGCTTATGTAGACCAGAACAAATGAGTTTGGGTCTCTTGGAGTTCTCAAATCATTGAAGAAAGTGAGGCAACTTGATGGAGTTATGGGGTTTTACAAGTACGTAGCAATTTGAATATTGCATTATTTTGACTGAATTATCAAGATTAGGATATAATATTGCTTACTAACCTTGAATTGATGTTACGTTCAGAGGAAATGGTGCCAGTGTGCTGAGAATTGTTCCTTATGCTGCATTACATTACATGGCATATGAGCGGTACCGTTGTTGGATTTTGAATAACTGTCCCTCACTGGGAACAGGGCCTTTAGTAGATCTTTTAGCCGGTTCAGCATCAGGGGGCACTGCTGTATTGTGTACTTATCCCTTGGATTTGGCCCGGACTAAGCTTGCCTTCCAGGTTTTCCTTTTGCACTAGTAATTTTGTCTTTAAGATCTCAAGTCCTTCATCACCTTCTGTTTGTCATTCTGGATTACTAAGTCTTTACTTGAACATCTATACTTATTGGATCAAGGATTAATAACAATAGTGATAGATAAATAATTTGATCAACAAAGTTTTGATCTCTAAGACTCTTAACAATTACATTTCATCATAATCAATGTTTATATGAGCAGCTGAATTGATCAAGTGAAGATTATTTGTGACATGCCTTATCTTTCTCACTTTTTTAAGAAAGTGTTTGCTCATTTTTCTGTCTGGAGATCTGTACACAGTAAATTAGTAATATTTATTTGTCAAACAAAGGGAGTAGTATTTACATCTCCGCCACATGAACAACCTTTCTACCCACATTGTTACAACGTTGGGTTCATGTAACTGTAGTTCTTTTGGCCAAATTGGTGGGTAACTGATAATTTATTGCTGGTAGCCTGTTAGGTCATCTTCTACATCAAAATGCTTAAATGTGTTTGTTACAAAATTCAAGTATTCAAAAAATTCTATTTGAAATTCACACATCAAGCCGGAGCAGCTTTGAGGGCTGAATAGCTGATGTTTATCTTTCATCAGGTCAATAGTTCAGACCAACTCAGCAGAGCTTTGAAAAGGGGTAGTCCTCAACCAGCATATGGAGGAATAATTGATGTGTTTAGAGGTGTTTACTCAGAAGGTGGAGTGCGGGCTCTTTACCGAGGTGTAGGTATGATTATTCCCTTAATATGCCATATTATCACTAATTGTTCATGCACTTGAAAATCTCTAGTCAGCTCACTAGGTGGTATAAGCAGTTTAGATTCAAGCACATCATATTTTAGTTATGTCTGGATGAATTTATTACTTGTTGATGTAGTTTTACTGTTCAGAGTTTAGTCAGCTGTCAGCTCACTAGGCGCTATAAGCAGTTTAGATTCAGGCACAGCATATTTTAGTTATGTCTGGATGAAGTTATTACTTGTTGATGTAGTTATAATGTTCAGAGTCGGGGCTCAAATTTGAACCATTCTTCATCAGGTCCAACACTCATGGGGATACTTCCTTATGCTGGTCTTAAGTTCTACATATATGAAGGACTGAAGGCACATGTACCAGAAGATTACAAAAACTCGGTAACATTGAAGCTGTCATGTGGTGCTGCTGCTGGTTTATTTGGACAGACTCTGACTTATCCATTAGATGTTGTCAGGAGGCAGATGCAGGTATCATATTTGCAGTCTCTGTTTATTATTATCATCGTCAGAAGATACTGATGTTCTTGATAGTCACTTTACCATTCTTTTCTTTTCTTTTCTTTTCTTTTTTTTTTGTTTTGTGTGTGTGTGTGTGCTCCCCTTGTTGCAGGTTCAAAGTCAGCAACAACATGAACAGTTTGGTGGCCCAAGAATAACAGGCACATTCCAGGGCCTTATGTCCATTAAACAAACACAGGGTTGGAAACAATTATTTGCTGGCTTGAGCCTCAATTACATCAAGGTATTTATGAAGATAATCATTGACATTTCGAATCAACTCATTTTTGGCATGCTTAAGTGTTTAGTTCTATGCCAAGTGGCATCGGCACATTTTTTTTTTCCCGGATATTTGGTTCCCAAACACACTGAACAAAACCTACTGCAACTGTCCCACTATAACAGTGTCTGAGAGTCCTGCATTTGTGGTTAGAACTGTCCCATTGTGAAGTACTTCATATTTTTCCTTTCTGTCTGAATTTATAAGACATAACATTCAAAATCAGTGATGGAACAAAATAGACAAGTGGCTTCTGAATTTTGTTGAATGTTTATCAGTTTGTACCTTCCTTTACGATGCTTGATGTGCTCTTTAGAACCCTTGGTCAGGAATCCTCAGTAACTGTAACCTTACTGGAATGTGGACCTTTTATTAGTAACCAAGGTTCTTGTTCGTAGTTTGTGACTTTTCTTATAGGGAAATTGTTCTTGTTAAATTTGAATTAACTGGATTCTCCCTATTGAAAACATGCTTTATCTTGATGTTTTTGGTATACTACTATATATGTGCATCTGACTAACTGTCTTGTTGAATACTGCCTTTACTTGTATTCAGATGTGCACTATGATTGTTATTGTCATGTTTTTATGCGTAATGTTAAAACATGGAACATTTTGTAGGTGGTTCCCTCAGTGGCTATTGGTTTCACCGCATATGACACCATGAAGCATTTGCTGAAGATACCTCCAAGAGAGAAGAAAAGGTCTGGGCATGGTCCTGCTTGAAATTTTGGTCGCTCTATTCTCCAGCTAGCAGAACAAGTACTCCTTCCAAGACTTGGAAATGCCATATGAACCTTGCAACAGAATGAAGCCGACTCGCCCGCGACTCTGTTACCTAGTACTAATTGTGTCACGTAATAACTCTAGCTACCTGACATATTCTTTCATTCTAATTTTCCCCATTCATTTACCTTTTGAATTTCCGGTGTATATTTTATCCACCGTGTCGAATGGTGGTACTAAGTTAACATCTTGTGAAAAGACTACAGAAGCTTTAGTCTTAAACAGTACTTGTTGGCTGTAGCCTTATGCTTGAAAACGGGAATGAGGTTCTTTAGAGCAGTCCTAATGTTAGAAACTACATGTAGGTTCTATCTCTATTATTTTTTATAGACTTTACATATATAAATCATGGTCCTAATAAATAGTTTTTACAGATGCTAAAAAATAGATTTTATAGAATAATTTTTTATCTAATCAGTATACATTCTCTACTAATCATACTCTCGTGTTTTGATTCTCGTGTAAATATGGTTTCTAACTTAGACATGGTTTTATGATTTTTGTTCTCTCTTCAATAACTCTCGTCATATTAGCAAACCGTTTAGGTGATATTACAATCAATATCTATAGAAACTATGGTGATTTTTGCAACTGCCCTTTTTTGCTTGAGAGGGATTGAGGCCTTGAAGGTCCTGTTTACCATCAAATACCAAAAGTTCCGTCACATCAATGTTTAAACAATCAAACACCCTCGAAATCTATCCATCTATCCCTTTTCAAGTGTCGCCTAGATTTTTGTATAACTATATAGAGTAACTCCTACAACTACTTTTGTTGGTCCAATTTTTTTTCTTGCACTCCAATAGCAACATCCAAATTTGAGCCCCCAAATTTATTTCTATACACAATGACAAATGGGGCCCACATGTCATCTTCTTCCTCCTTCAAGCGAGCAGGCACACACGCAGCGAGCATGGGGCATGACAGAGGGAGGCGGACCCCTTCGACGACATGAGGCGGACACAACCTACGACGGATGGCGGGGGTGTGCTTTGGCAACCGTGCTCAAGCGTAGGAGAGTCGGGTGGCCGTCGTCATATAGGAGGTGTAGCTAGGCTGCCGCGTGAGCGCGGCGGAGGAGCCGAGCGGGGAGGTCGCGCCGAGGAGCCGGGAATAGGCTGCGTATGGGGAGGAGTCACGTCGGGGAGGACCCACGTGGGGAGGTCGTTTCGAGGAGGAAGTAGGTCACCATGGCTATCCGCATCCACAAGTAGGTCGCCATGGCCATCCGCGAGCAGGTGCTGCCGCGTCCGCGCTCGTCGGAGGGCTGCGCCGCTCCAATTCATCGCTGGAGGTAGCCCACTCGATGCGGGAGTTGCGTCACCGTCGCTGTTCCATACACGCGCTGGATGGGGGCCGAGTTGTTGGGCCAACAGGAATTGGGTGGAGAGAGGATTTAGGTCCCTAGGTAAATATGGGTTCTGTAGTAAGGAGTTAGGGGTCCTGCTGAAGTAGGTTTTTAGCCTAGGCACACATATTTAACTATAGGGGTTCAAGTAAGGGTCTTGATGAAGTTGCTCCTACAAGCAAAAATATCTATACAATGTAATGCGATGCAAATGTATGAGAAAGAAAGTGTGTGTGTATATATATATAATTTAGAAATAATATAGGATTCTTAATGTAAAATTGTCTTCTAAAATAGCGGATTATTGGAAACTCTTAGAGAGGACCTTCTATTTTCCTCCAAATATTTTGTTAGAGTTGCAAAACTACATTATTTTAGCAGGAAAAAATAGGATACCGTTGGAGATGCTCTTATGAGAACAATGTTTTTCTCTCACAATAAACTAGCATCAACTGAAATCTGTGTTTCTTTTTAGTTGCATCTCGTAAGAGGCTGCATCAACTTGATCTTTTTTTGTTAGATTCGGTAAAATCGCAGTTATCCTGTCCTGATTAAAGATCTTTCAAATAGTGGCAGTGTGTATCTTAACGGTAAATGTTGTACTAAGCTGTAATACGAAACAGAGCAGGTGGCCATCCGCGTGTGTATCGGCGAGGGGATTCGGCTTGTCCTGTTCCCGGCGCCCGGTAGCCGGCTAACGGCAGCGACGACGTCCCTGGGCCCCTCAAAAGCGACGCGCGCGCACGGGCGGGAACGGAGATGGCGATCCACCCACCGTGCCGCGCGCTCTCGGATCGGGAAAACGACTCGATCCACTGCATTGTCCGCGAGTTTCGTTTGGCCTTCGCCGGGCACGTCCCGCCGCCGGGCGCCGGCTGACAGTAGTGACAGGACGAGCTGACGAGACTACATATATACTACTCCACATCATGTCGAGTTTTACCGCCGGGCACGGTAAATTTTTATACTATTCTGTTCTGAGAGGGTCGCGTAACGACAGAACCGGCCGCTTTGACAATTTCGTGGGTAAAAAAGTTGCCGCGAAGGGTAGCCGGGAACGAAATTATGCGGCGCGGCGCGCTATCTTTCGGTAATTCGGTATCAACTCCACTGACTCGATATGATCCGGCGCCCGATCGATACGATCCATCTTGCATTGACTTCTTTTGTTGCATGATATGAGTACTAGTAGTAGTTATTAGTTGGTCCAGTGAGAGTCCGAGCACTGGAACAACTACTCTTTCCTGCATGGTCAGCTCCCCAACCGTACTATTGCACACGCGCGCACAGATAGATAGATAGATAGATGGTGTACAGTACGTGGAACTCGCGAGGTAGAGTGAATCACACACTTGAAAGACAGCTATGCATGTTATTCATGCCCGTATACATGCATGCATATGTGTACATTTTTACCACTAATATTATTTTTTGCATTGGGCGTATGTATGTGTATACAGTAGTGTAGCTATCAGCATTCATTTGCTAGCTAGCTTGGCTTACAAGTGCAGCAAAATCTCGGCGTACGTCCTAATACGTTGGCGGGTAGTACGTACTTTCTCTGCACATGGAGCGGTTTCTACGTACTGCCGTTTCTGAGGACCGGACGGTTGTCACTCCATGGAGGAGCGCTATGAGTACGTACGTACCGGATATACCTAGCTGGTAGCCTCGCCTACGTGGCTCGATCGTATCCAACTTCATTTCTCACACACGTACAATTATCGGCGCCTCTCCAGCTTATTTTGCTTCCAACACACACGAGAATAACTATTTCAAGCCACAAAACAAACTATTAGTGACTAATTATATTGGCCATCGGATAATTAAGCAGCGAGAATAGAGAAGCAGCAGCCGAGTTTACATGCATGTACACACACGAAACGACGCACGGACGCACATGCAAGAAGGATCGATGGTGCCCTTGAAACAATCGATCGATGGATGGGCAGTTGGGGAATCACATCGCCTCGTCTGCTTCGCCCTTTAGTACACGGGCGCGCGTGAGCAGAGAGCAGAGGAGGAAGAGCACGAATGTGCAGGTAGAGAGACGCTGCCTGCGTGGCCATGCACGGGGAGAGGAAACGAAATCAGCGTCGTTATTAGCCCTTAGCCTTATGAGCCTGATCGATGGCGTTTCGCGCTACTAGTTCACAGCTACTCCTACCCCAGGCTCCGTGAAAAGTGCCGGTACGTACATACAGCTTTCTGTTTCCTCGTCACGCCTTCCTCTTTGTTTTTTGTTTTTTGTTTTTTTCTCTTAATTTGGCGGTTTAATTTGGCCTAATACAATAAAAAATCCACCTAGTATATGTTTTGTACGACATGCATGGCGGTACACATGCACTGCACGTACGGGCACACGGGCCGGGCTAGCTGCAAGGACGTGTACGTACGTACGCGGCGCGGTACACAAAAGAGGATTGTTTTCGATCGCGGCGGTGGTCGATCGATCGTACGTGTACTTGCCATGACATGTCGCGCGGGCCCCGCCGCATTGATTGCGCGCGAGGGACGCGCACATGAGACCCGGCCGGATGGGAGAATCGGACGTGTGGTGCAAGCCTCGCCGGGTTGATCCGGTGAGATCAACGTACGGCAAATGCTGCGTGTCGTCGCGTTTCCTAACAGAGCCAATCTGCGTGGCCCATGCATGCATGCATCTCTGTGTGCGTCCGTTTTTCCAGGTCCGGCCGCCGGACGGCCGGCCGGTGCTCGGTACGGTGTTTTCCGGCCGTCCGGTCCGGAGAAATCCACTCACTGACCCAGGCCCCAGCCATGCATGCATTTTCCTCTGCGTGTCGTGTGCGTACGTGTGCGCGTCAGTCGTCGTTTGATTTGTCTTCATCAGTCTCGTTCAGCTAAGCTTTTCACTGAGTGATCCAGTAGTCAAGCGCGATGGCACGTCGAGGGACGTGTGCGTGTGTCCTATCCTATGACAGATTAATTAATAACGTCGCCATGACTCATATGAAGAAGTGCGTGTCCCCAGACTTGTATATGCTCTTTATGTTATGCTTGTGCAAACTCTGGCTAACTTAATTACTTTGCATATAATTTTGTTTCGGAGATAGTAACTAATTAAGCACCAACATACCAGATACAGACCAATGCAAGAACGGGTTGTAAACATGACATCATTAACAATAAGATGAACCACAAAGCATTCTTGTCCTCCATGCATATGTAGCTCTGCATTTATTCTTAATTGTTATATTTTTTTTCACGAAACTTTGCTATATATACGTACGGAAGGCCACCTACTTACTCGACTTAATTGCCATACAATCTTTTTAAGGAAGCTACCCGATTAGGTCCTCGGATACGAATGTACGTGCATATATATGTATGGCCTTTGCAGTTATTGTTTCTTGTTTTTGTCTCCGGCAATACTAAAGCTAGTACGTCACCGGAAAACGTGGTCTCTTTTGTCAACAAAAGGAAACGAGTGTGGAACGTCCAAATGATTTTCATACGCAACAAAAAAAAAATCTACATTCGATCTCAGAGTCATCTTACGTACGTGGATATATTCTACATACTTCATTCGATCTCAGAGTCATCTGCTGAGTGCTGATCTCTTCTTGGTGATGAACTGATGATGCAAATCCTTATGACGATCGAACGGCTGCATGGTGAACATACAAAGTCCTTCCTAGCTCGTCGGGTTCAGTTCAGTCTTTTCGTAGGATCGAGTAGATGGTAAGGTAAGTAAGAGCAATAAGTGTGCTAAAGCATCTGTCACCATGTAGTATAACATTCTGGATGAGAAAGTTGCATTTGCTGGTAGGCAGTGTTTAGATCCCAGTTGCATTTGTAATTCTACACTGTAACACGTTTGTTTGTATTTGACAATTTTTGTCTAATCATGGCCCAAGTAGGCTTAAAAGATTCGTCTCGTGATGTACATGCAAAAGGTACAAACATGCAAATATTTCGTCTACATTTAATGCTCTATGCATGCGCCGCAACATTGATGTGACTAGTTGTAATTGTAATTTGCAGTGGATCTAAACCGGGCTAAATAAAGCTGTCAAATTTCTAGCGCACACACGCATGCATGCAAAGCACCCGCACGGGCGCACACAGCTAGCGCATGCATGCACAGTAGGCATCAGATGCGCGCTCGATCATCGGCCTCTTTGTCTCTAATAATCATCACTCACGCGGTCACGCCCAGCACAGGAACACAGGATGGACGGGTAGGTTTCCTAAAACTAACCAGGCATCGGTGCTGAGCCCCGTCCCACAAGTCTTGTCCCAATAAAACGCCGCGGCGCGCGCGAGATTAATTACCGGAGTGCCCTCCGGCCACCGGCCTCCCTCCTCTCCTCCGTCCACCTCCCTTCCTCCCTCCCTCCGTCCCTTAGCCATGAAGTCGTCGTCCTCGGTTGAGCCACTCACATTTGAGGCAACCTAGAGCGTGTGTTGTAACATGCCTGCTCACACGCCTAGGCCCTTAGGGTTCCAACTGCATGCACAGGTTTGGGCCGACTTTTCCTGCCCATGCTTTTACCCTGCCTGCCCCTGGATGTATGCATGCACTCCACGGCAGTGCATGGATGCATTTGGCATGCTGCAGTACTGCTCGCTCGCCCTTCCCTACGTCCCTCGTCTTCTTCTTTATAACCATGCGCCACGCTGAAGCTCAAGCGGTTCTGGCGACAGTCCAATTCGTTTTCGTTCCAGTGTCCAGTGCAGGCCCGTGAGAAGAGATCGAGCTAGCTAGAGCCTTCAGTGCAAGACCGGGCCGAACGATGGGGCACCACTCCTGCTGCAACAAGCAGAAGGTCCGGAGGGGCCTGTGGTCGCCGGAGGAGGACGAGAAGCTCGTCAAGTACATCACCACGCACGGCCATGGCTGCTGGAGCTCAGTCCCGAGACAAGCAGGTACGTACAGTCACAGACACATCAGTCCCGTAGCTTGCTATAGCTAGCAGCGGAAGAAAAGCAGACCAGTTCAGTTCAATGCATGCATGATGGTCGATCGACGCATTCTTCGTTAATACTAACTCTTCGATATAATTAGGTGTCGTGTGCTTCTCACTTGATTCGATCCGTGTGCCCACTTGTACTGCTTGCTTTCATGCAGGGCTGCAACGGTGCGGCAAGAGCTGCAGGCTGAGGTGGATCAACTACCTGAGGCCCGACCTGAAGAGGGGAAGCTTCTCGCATCAGGAGGAGGCCCTCATCGTTGAGCTCCACAGGGTGCTTGGGAACAGGTACTAGTAGTAATCCTTGGCGTGGCGGCCTCGCCATCGCCGGTCGCCGCCGGCTCGCCCTACTAACACAGTAGTACAGGCTACAAGCAAATTTAGCTTTGCAATACATGTGACCGCCCCTGCTGCTTTTTACCTGCATGACGCAGTTCCTTTATATAATGCACGACATATATATGTAGTATCGCATTAACTTGGTTCGGACAAAGGAAAGAGACGCAAATGGAAAATGCAGATAGCTAAAAATGTGTGCCACTGCAACACAGGTGGGCCCAGATCGCCAAGCACCTGCCTGGTAGAACGGACAATGAGGTGAAGAACTTCTGGAACTCCACCATCAAGAAGAAGCTCATCTCCCAGGCTGTGGGCAGCCTCCACCACGGTAATAATATCACACGTCCCTTCTACCCGTTGCTCTGTATGAGGAAGTAATATGGTGTCAAACTCTCTAACTTCAACTGTCGTCTTACTCCATTCTAAATTATAAGCCGTTTCACTTTTTTCTTTAAGGTTAACCAAATATTACCTTTTTTTGTTATAGCTTATTTAATTAATAAAAGTTCTTAAAAAACAGTTTAAATTAAACTATGTTTATATAAACTTTTTTAAATAAGATGAGCAATTAAACCTAAGGTCAACAAAGTGAGTGTGGGAGTATTATTGTTTCCACTTTTACGATCCAGTAGCAGGAGTATAGTGAAAGAAAAACACAGCTTCCTCTTTGGACGGAACAAGTTATTCAGAGAAATCGAGGACGACACCTATGTTTTTTTTCTGAAGAAACACAGACTGACACAAATCGAGCATGTGGCGGAACACAACTCTAATAAACTCGGTTTTCTGCTGCAATGCTAGCTGCAGACCTGTACTACAACATTCTGGATGGAGCTGCCGGACAGCAGGGCCTCGCCGCCGCCGCCGCCGCCGCCGCCGGATGCGCGCCGCTGAACGTGGCGGACAGCGCACCAGCTCAACCAGTGGGCGTCACGCAGTCTCCTCCTTCCATGATGCTGCACAACAACCCCATGGCGTGGGCGGATTTCGGCTCCCAGCCGCCGCTCTTCGTCCCCGGCCACGGCGCCGATCTCCATCAGTACGCTGTCGCCGACGGGGAGTTCGTCAAGCAGTGCCGCGCTGCGGACGCCTACCCGCCGGAGGACAGCGGCGCGAGGCATCAGTGCAAGGCAGCCGCCGCCGCCGCCGATATCGTGACGGTACAACAGGAAGGCGCCAACAACCTCCCGGTGTTTCTTGAACCCAACAAGTGCGCCGGCGGTTTCATGGTCGAACAGGCTATGGCTCCGGTGATGGACTTCATGGAAGCCATCCTGGGGTCCTCGTCGACGTCGGCTGCCAGTGCTTCGTCTCTCGACAGCTTCTCGGCGAACGCCGGCATGCAGTCGTCTCATTGTTGGATTCCCTGAATTCATCTTAGCACCTTACTTTCAATTCGATAGACGCATATGCATGGATGGTTCGTTCATCATCAAGCACGAAGTATCAGATATACTTAAGTATAAAATTTATGAAATAATTGATACAGACTTAAGTTTCCCTCACACTCTCAGGGTAGTAACAACATAGTAAGTTACATGTAAATATGTTTACGCATATATGATGTGTGTAGTGAAGGTAAGCATATATGAGTGGGTGTCAGTCACGTGCCAAGAAGGAATAGTACTTGAAACTCCTTTTACAGCTATAGTATATTTGTATTGAGCATGATTGGACACGGATGGGCGGCTATAATTTCTTATATTATTCATGAAAATGTGCCTCCTTTATATATGCTTGATGCACACCAGACACATTCTTTTTTAGAGTTGCTATATATTTCAGGTGTTTGGTTTTTTTTTTTCAAGAAATACACCGTGTTTGGCAGAATGGAGCTCGGCTGAATGCGGTTGGTTTGGGCTGAACTTTCACCTCGCTTCAGCCGCGTTAAGCACGTACATAAGCCACGCGCCGCGGCTGCTCAAACCCCCACTCCCACCCCCCCCCCCCCCCCCCCCCGCGCTAGGGTTCCTCCGCATTCAACCCGTCGCGCCCGTCTTCATCCCTCATTCCGCCTACCGTAAGGGTTTCTGGCCTCGGCCTCGTCATCGATCCCTCATCCCGCAGCTCCTTCCCACCTCTCCACTAGTGCTCCCCGGCCCCCCATCCCCCGCTCCATAGCCATTCCCGCAAGATCCGCCACCAGGATCCCTACCCCCGCCGCAATCTCATCGCCATCCACTCGAGCTGGCGGGATCTCCAGTGACATCTACCTCGGTCTCCAGTAGATCTGTGTGTCTTCCCCTTCCCTTCCACCACCTTCCTTCATCGCCTCCGCCACCTCCTCTGTTTTCCCTCGTTCCACAGCACCTCTCACCGCGGGAGCTGACGGTTGAAAGGTCCGAGTTGGCTAGAGGGAGGTGAATAGCCTAAATTAAAATTCTACAAAGTACTAGACAAAAGGATTAGTACAACAGAAGGCTATAATTGCAATGCTAAGGCAACCACTAGACTAAGCAAGATACCTACTCAATTCTAGTTTTGTCTAAGCCCTAAGTCACACAAGCTAGCTAGCACAAGTAAGACAACTAAGACAACTACACAACACAAACAAGCTAGAAAACTAACTACTTTGAACAAGGTAGAGAGGAGAGCTTTGGAAATTATACCTTTGCCTTAAGATGAAGTCAATCACCGAGATAATCAACAAATCACTCACTCGAAGGTGAGGATATCAATATGAACACCAAGATTTATCGTCGGGGTTCACGTGCTTGCCGGCACGCTACGTCCCCGTTGTATCGACTTCAACCGGTGGTCCGAGGGTAATCGGTATCACACACCGAGCCTACACAAGGCGCCACAAGGACCTACCATGAAGGAAGTAACTCAATGACACGAGCAACCCACTAGAGTTACCTTTGAGCACGCCGCTCGGGGTAGGCACGAACCCCTCACAATCCACCGGTGTGAGCAAGCACAATCACCAAGCTTCTCCACACCTTCTTCTCCTCCAAGCCGTCTAGGGACATGGCAATGTCCCAAGAGAATAAGAACTCAACAATGGCTTGCTCTCAAGTGCTCTAAAATGCAAATCACAAGTAATGATGCACTTGACGTTCACTCAAACTCACAAGAATGATCAAATGATGAACTAGTAAGAGAACTGGAGGCTAGAATGCAAGCAAAGTGTATGTCAATGATCCAGATGTGCAAGAGAGCCACCAAGTGATCAGGAAAGGAGTATAAATACCCTTAAGTGCACTCCTAGCCGTTACTCACTGAAAAACAGCCGTCAACACTCTTTTTGGAGCATCGGACTCTACCGTCGGACGGTAGGCGTCGGACCAAAGTCCAACGTCCGACGCTCAGGATTGCGCCACTTGTCAACTCAACTCAACCTCAGCCGATCGATCTCAACGGTCACTGCTCGCGCTAAACATCCAACTCGTCGGACTGGGTAGCGTCGGACCAACCCTCATCGGCGTCCGATGCTAACAGAAACTACGCAGAGAGGAAAAACTACGTCGGACAGTGTCCGACGCCCTGAACTCAGCTCGCCGCGCACGTGCCCAGAGCGTGAACTCGCCACGCCAAGCCGTTGGACTGACACTCAATGGTCCGACGCTTGCACCTCTCAACTCGACGGACTGTCCGACTCTCAGAGAAGCTAACGGACTTAACCACCGTCGGACATTCGCTCGTCAGTGCGTCGGACTAATGTTACTCACCGTCCGACGCTAGGCAGTTTTACACCAAGAGCTCCTGAAATGCTCGGACGCGGTCCGACGCCCATCGTCGGACCAAACCTCAGCGTTCGATGCCTTTGCGCAGAGAACAACGCACTTGGGAACCATCGGACCCTAGCAGCCAATGGTCCGACGCCCCAGCTCTCAAACGTCCGACGCTCAAAACTTAGAGTTTTTCAAGTTAGATTTTTACCCTTTGCTTCTATGTGCTAACACTCGTGGTTCTCAACACTTGTGCACAGTGTGTTAGCATTTTGCAAACGTTTTTCAAGGGTTTTCAAAGTTTCATCTAGGTTGTGTTAGATCAATGCAATGAGATGCAACCTAGAGCACTTGAAAGTAATCCAATCACTTAGTTCTCCCCTAGATAGTCGGCTATCTATCCTAAATGTGATCACTCCCACTTGGAGTCTTGATCACCAAAAGAAAGACCCTATTTGGTTATTGAAAGGTCCTTGTTTGGTTTTGGTAATTGAGTGACAACTTAGGTGGACTAATATGTGTTTAAGTGTTGATTACACAGGTGATTAGTCCACAGGTACATGTGTGTGAGCATTTATGCCATGTAGGTGAAAATGGCTTGGAGATGATGCTTAGCTCACACATATGGTATGAAGGAGCTAAACGCATGAGACATGACATGGAGTCATGTGGCTAGGTGGAGAAGATCAAGACATGACTTGGCGTCGACGGACCGGTTGCAAGTGTGAAGGGCAAGCTAGTGGGCTTGGCGCCGATGGACCAACGCAACAGTGAAGAGCAAGTGAAGTCAAGGATCGATGAACCAAAAGCCACATGATGATATGAAGTGGATCATATCATTGTTGAGGTGTTAGTGCATGTGTTGCACCAGCATCGATAGTGCTGGAGACGGTGATGAAGACGGTGATTGGAATGGAAAGCGCAAGGCAAAGGTATAACTTAGGGCATTTCTATTTCACCGTTCTAAGGTTGAGTAGAGAAGTGCTTGACCGGATTTAGGATAGATGGCCGTACTATCAAGAGGGGCAAACTTGTTTGCATATTGGTCATCTAGTGCCACTTGAGTGATCTAACTTTGCATACGTGCTAGGATCGAGTGGCGCGGTGAAAAGAGAGAAAATCCTTTGTGAAAATGTTTGCGAAAAGCTAACACACTTGCATTTAAGGTTGAACACTTGTGGTGTTAGCACATTTGCAAAGGTGAAAGGTGGCTTAGGGCGTCGGCGAAGTGGAAGGGCGTCGGACGCTAAGGAAGAGGGGCATCGGACCATTGGTTTGGGTCCGATGGCTTACTCTAGCTTTAGTGCGAGCGTCGGACGGTGGTCGCTGTGGGAGCGTCGGACCATTGTGCCGGTTCAACGGTGTTTGGCTCTGTGAGAGTCGGACAGTCCGACGGGGTAAGAAGCGTGAGCGTCGGACTGTTGGCTGACAGTCCGACAGCGTGTCGCGGCGGGTTCACGGCGTGGCGAGGCTTGTGGCGCACTCTGAGCACGGCGTTGAACGGGGCAGTTTGGTCCGACGCTGGGCATCGGACAAAGTCCGACAGTGTTTTCAGCTCTCGGTTGCTCTCTGGAAGCGTCGGACTATGGCGCTCGTTGGTCTGACACAACCCGTCCGACGGTGGTGCAGTTGGCGCGAGCAGTAGCCGTTGTGCTTCAACGGTCGACTTCAAATGGCTAGTGACACGTGGCGGCCATCGGGAGCGTCGGACCGTCGACTTTGGTCCGACTGTGGCGCGGGTGAGCGTCCGACGCTCGGTCCGACGGCCGGTTTGAGTTGATAACGGCTCCTTTGGCTTGAGGGCTATTTATAGGAGTGTGTGGCCGGCTGTGAGAGGGGTCTTGCACCTTGGGAATGTGTTTCCCTTGCTTGTGCTTGGCTTAGTGCTCTCCAACTCACTTGTGCTCATACAATTCACATCGGAGAAGTGAGTGATTGATCGCTAGTGCATTGCATTGTGAGATTACTTCGAGTGGCACTAGGTGATCGAGTTGCAAGCTGGTGGTGCTTGTTACTCTTGGAGATTGCCACCTCCTAGATGGCTTTGTGGCTTGTGGCTCCGTGAAGCAAGCAAGAAGATTGTGCTTGGCTCCGGAGAAGCTTTGTGAGGGGTTGGAGCTCACCCCGTGGGAGTTCGCGAAGAGCATCGCTAGTAAAACGAGACGTGAAGAGCGACAAGTGGTCCGACCGGATCAAAGAGCTTGAGCTTGTGGGTGCTCCACGTGGGAGTGGTGACTTGTGGTGGGTCACCTCAAGCTAGAGGATCGGTGGCAACATTGGAGTTTGTCTCAACGGAGGACGTAGCTTGTGGCAACAAGTGAACCTCCGGGAAATAAATCACCGCATCAACATCTTCCCATCCTTCGCGGTGGTTTACTCCCTTCTACACAAGTTATTTACTTTGTGCATTACTCTACTTGTGTAGTTGTAGTTGCTCTTGTAAGACCGGTTAGCTTGTGTAGCTTGCCACTCACCTTCTTAGCTTGTGTAGCTTAGAAGTAGTTCTCACTTAGTTTGTGTAGCTAAGTGAGTTGCGCTCCTTGATTTGGATTGTGTATCCTTGTCATTGAGCAAGTAGTGAGCTTAGGTGTTTAGTGCGCTTTTGCTTGCTAGTTGATAGGAGTTTCCCCGGTGCTTAAAGTACTAGCGCTTAGGTTTGTGTGATCTTGCGCTAGAACGGTTTAGGGAAGTTCAAGCTAGACTTGCACCTTTGCTTCTTGTTAGGATTTTTTGCAAGGTGCTTAGAGTCTTAGTTAAAGGGGTGAATTGTCGCTAGAACCGATTAGGTTTTATTTCGCTGCGATTTATTTTTGTCGAACTATTCACCCCCCTCTAGTCCGCCATCTCGACCCTTTCAGTTATACCTTAGCCTCTTGCTTTCCTTCTTTAAATCCTTTTCTTTCTTCCTTCACTTGATCTTGACTTGAGCACCATTGTCCTCCGCTAACCTCTTTTGCTATACACACTTAGCACTTAGGTTCATACTTAGGTTTCATCAAACCAAAACCAAACTAGGATCTTTCAATGGTGCACCCCTCTCGAACGCAGATCTGGGGGTTTCAACCCTTGACTCCAGTGGGCTTTCGATTCTTCACCCCCTTAACCGATTCATTTTGTCGGTTTCACCGTGTTTCATTCCCCTTCTCTTGTTCTTCCGGCGCGCCAGATCTAACGGTGCTGCGGACATGTTTACCGGGTGCACCTTCACACATTACGCTGGCCTTGTCGTCGTCTTCGTCAGACTCGCCCCGTCCGCCGCTCCCCTACATCCTCCGCCCACGTCCGCGGCGTCTATGTTTCAAGGTATGTACTACGCTCCAACCACTATTTCCTCACTATGTACATACACCAGGCATGCATCTCCACAGCAGACACTATTGACGGTTGTTATTGTATGATTTTACCCGTCAACTAAACATGAAAATGGTATAAAAGCAAACACCAACATAGGTTTAGGGGTTGAATTGACAGAATTACATAAGTTCTGGTGAATCTGTGTTTCTGCATGACGTTATCAGGAAAAGAAGAAAATACTAAGGACGTCGGTATAAAAATCGAATTCCGCCACGAAAGTGGATAAGGAAGAATCTAGAAGACACTAGAGACTCACCAAAGAAGACGGGACCAGTTTGGACTCCGAAGAGGGTCGGCCGACCTGGCCCCTAGGTCGGCCGACCTGTCAGTGTCACGGAACCGCCTCCGCTTCAACGTGGACCTACATCCTGATATTTCACGTAATCTACACCGTCCGTCGAAGTCAGTTTGATCCAAGGGCTACAGTTCATCCCACCGGCCTATATAAGGACCCCAGACCCCCAGGGTTTCATACCAATTTATTCAATCATATGTAAACCCTAATCGAGAGGTGTCCCATGAAAGGATAACTTCTCATTAGGATCTAGGGACTAGATAGTAGAGAGATGGAGAGCGAGGGAAGAGTTAGGAGGAGTTATCGGCCTGTCGGTGACCTCTCTACGGCTTGTACTTTGATAGGATCTAGCTCTACTTGAGCTAGCTCTTAAGATGTCTCGGGCAACCAACTTCTGACTCACGTAAGTCTATATTCATATTGTTTATCTGATTTATGTCTCTCTTTTGAGTGCTTTATTCCTACTCCTAGGGGGAATAGAGTGGTAATCTCTAGTGTAGGCGTGGTGCCTAGACTATAATTACTCGTAAATGCGTCCTGTCTGGCCGGATCGGTGGTAGATCGCGGGGGTGACCGAGCCTGTTGAGTCTTACACAGTGCACCTCCCGTCAGAAGGAAGAGTAGGATAGCTTTGCTAAGGAAAACATCCTCTGTTGATATCCTTTCCTATAGTGATTTCCCAGATAGACAGTATAAGACATAAGCTTGCCCAAATCAGAAGTAGAAGCCTCTAGTTATCCTCTCTATACTCATATTATCTACAACCTAGATCACTGTTGATGGTAGATATGACACAAATTTACACCTTCAAAAAACCATCAACAGCCTCAGTTTGGAAGGAACATAGGCACATAATAAATATATTTTATCCAATAACAAGTTCCACATGTCTATAAAGTATTTGATGTAGACATACAGAAAATGGGGACAAATAGGTCAGTGGGACCCACCTAGTGGGGTCGCCCGACCCCCTATGTGGCTCACCAGCCTCCCAAACTGGCCATGATCCGTGGGAAACACTCCAGAGTTGTTCTCCACCCTTGGATGAAGTGTGTGCTTTCTCTCAACGGCTCATATTCAGCTCACATGGATCCATAGGCCCACAAAGGAAGCAAACCAACCAACCCAAGGCCCAACCAAGCTCCACCACACTCTATGATAGGTGGGCCATGCTTCTAGAAGAAGGAGGGAGGCCCCACATGCCATAGGGGGGTCGGCCGACCCCTACATGGTGGCCTAGGGGCGTCCTCCCCCCTCCACCGCCATTTGCATGCCGCCATGCAAAGAAGCACATGCTGAATTCTTCTCCACCATTGATCTAAAGGAGGTTACGATCCAAAGGCTCTCATCCATCATCACGCGGATCGATGATGTGGCGGTGGAGTAGCCCCTACTCCACCTCTCTACTATAAATACCCCCTCATCCCTCTCATTCAACACACCACAAGGAGGAGCTCTCCACTCTCTCTCTCTCAAGATGTAGCACTAGTAGTACAGTTAGTGTTGTTAGGAGTTAGAGTGAGCCTCTGGTCTTCAGCTCTAGTCTTTCAGGAGGTCTGGTATGGTTCTAGTATTCCTTCTCTCTTTGTAAGACTTGAGTTATTATTATAGTTGTCTTCTCTACTTTGTCTTAGTACTTTACTTTATTACAACATGACTAGTTATGTTGTATTGGTTGTTAGTATAGTCATAGTTGTTTGATACTAAGATAATGGTAGTATACCTTTGCACTAGTTTACCGCCCTTAACCAGGTGCTCTAATCAATTTCACCGGATATCGGATTAGAGTAGTGAGATATAGTGTAGACGTGGTGTCTAGACTATACGCTTGCCTGTGTCTGCAGCTTGTCCAACGGTTTGTTTGTGGTACCTAGTAGGGGTGACAGACCTATCTAGGCTTTGATCCCACCACGTTCAGGCAAGTTCTTAAAGCGTAGGCCTTCTTTTGCTAGGCGGCTTAGTACCCTTCCCATCCCTTTCTGTTGCTAAGCGGTTTAGTGGCCCGAAGTGCAATTGTGTATGAACATTGACCTTACTTGATATGACTTGTCTTGCTAAGTTAGAACCACGCACGTAGAGATAGATAATTGGAAACCTTATGCTCGCTCGTTGTCCTCCTCGCTTGCTAACCTACTCCTTTATCATTGGAACTTCTCCTGTGTGTGTCGCTACACTTATCATATATATTATTTACCCCCACTCTAGTTTAGTTGGTATATTAGTTAGTAGATCATCATGGTTAGCTATTATATTCTTTAACCATTGCTTCCCTGAGGATAAATACGATACCCTGAAATACTCCTGGGTGAAATGCTACAACGGTATTTCTGTGCGCTTGCGGAATATTCTACATGAGCATAATAAATACCAACAATCACCATAGCCATAGTATCTACACCCTTGATTAGTTTTACACCTATTAGCCATTACCTTAGTTGCAACACCACCATCTTTAATTGCATCACTACACCCATCATTGACTACCACCTTTAACTTAGTCTATACCTTTACTTATTGATTAACCCCTGGTTAAGTTAGATCGTAGTTAACTAAGCCCGTTTCCCTGTGGATACGATATTTAAAACCCTCCGGGTGAAAGCTACAACGGTATTCGTGCGCTTGCGGATTTATCTGTGTGCACTTAAAAATACCAACAGGCACATAACCCTTCCCCCTTTCCATACGCACCGCCGTTTCAATCCTTTGCTTCCCCTCTCCCTCTCAGTTGTGCAAGACGTCGAAAGGCAAGTCGGTTGCGAGGGGCTCAGGCAGGGCTAGCTAGTCGACCGCGCAAGCCAAGATGTTGCTAGAATTGTGCTTTGCCCAGAAAACCCTAGGTAACTGGCAGCGCCTCACCCAACATCCAGCAAGCACGGGTGGAGGCATATTATCCACGGATGTGCACCTATCGGGCTACCTTACGACAAAAGGCAGATTGAAAACAAGTTCAACTTCATAAAATCCAACTTCCACAAGTGGCGCAAGCACAGCGCCAGACTGGCCCTAGCTACAACCCCCTCACGGGTGATGTTGTGCCCGACGAGTTGGACAACTAAGATGTGGTATTTTTGTCCCATTCGTTACTTCATTACGGAGTGCTAGTCATTTCCTATCCCTTTTAACCCCCTCCCCCGCTTTAATTTCTCCAGCCTGACGAAGAAGTTGAGGGACGCTCGGTGCACTATAATATGTTGTTAGATTTTGTATTTGTTAGGATTTTCAATATTATGGTTAGATATGCTACATGTGCATGCTTTAGTTATGATTCAGTGCTGAGATCCTTTCATTGTTCTTGCATGTATAGAAACTTTTAGGGATATGCATATTATAGTTGCAATTCATATATTATGTCAACATCACTGTATCCTTCATCAATTAAGATTAGGCTAATAAAATCATAGTCTGCATTTTCTGGTGCTTTAGTGGCTTTTGTTGGTTTACAAAAATATAGTCAAATGCTATGTTATGACATTTTCTAGTTCTAAATAGTTTGTTTAATTTTGACTAAACAAGCAAGGAGCAGCTCTTCAATTCGCGGATTGAATCTTTCATGAAAACATTGAAGTTAGTATTTGAACAGGCAAAATCTCTTAAACAAACCTCCAAGTTCACCAGAAGACCCAAGTCTACGAACAAAGGGACTGCAGTTTAAGCACCTATACCAGGAACCCTAACTCTGATATCTTTTGGAGTAATTATTGAGCTAATAGAGTTATATTTGTTGAACTTAAATCGTAAGATATCAGTATTTCTCCAGTCTACAATGTCTATTGGCGGTTGGCGTCTTGCACTGTGGATGATGGGAGTATCTGCTGCAACTTACCATAGTTATCGCCGTTACCACAATTACAATCATGATGCTGAGGAAGGTCTGTCAGATTGACGAGTTTGATGTAGTGATACCTCGTTGTGGCGAATGAATGCATTTCGTTGTGGTGAATGAATGCATTTTAGTTTTTCTTTGCTTTTTGAGAAGACAAGGTAGTTATATACATTATTTGATTACTAAGTATCTGCTAATAATTTCGTTAATGCGGTTGTGCACAGTGAAAGATTGGCTATCAGTGTTGATAGAATATCGTCGGCAGTCTATCGAGAGGTATACCCACGGTAGTAGATGAATCGGTGGAGATGCGCTTGAGATGATCCAGACGTAACACAAGACCATCGACACACAAGATTTAGGTTCGGGCTGTCAGTGTGACGTAATACCCTATGTATTGTGTTCTAATGTATTGTATTGAAGGATGTGTTGGATGATGTGATGGGGGTGATGACTAGAGGACCCTTGCCTCTCCTTATATAGTCTGAAAGGATAAGATGACAAGTAAAACATTCTATTTGGTACAATAACCTTGCAGTACGGGCTGACCAGCGCCGTGCACCGCACGCTTTCATTTTTTGGGCTGGGGCACCTCTGATGGTACAGCCCATGTGTAGTGCTATGTGAGTATACGTGTTTATACCCCCACAGCTAATTCCCGAGTGTAGAGTCGAGATGGCGGACTAGAGGGAGGGGTGAATAGTCCTTTAAAACAACTAATCGCAGCGGAATAAAACCTAATCGGTTCTAGCGACAATTCACCCCTCTAATTAAGACTCTAAACACCTTGCCAAAGATCCTAGCGAGAAGCAAAGGTGCAAGTCTAGCTTGAGCTTCCTGAAAGGTCCTAAATGGCTAGAGGGGGGTGAATAGCCTATAAAAATCTACAAACAACACTTAACAAGCCGATTAGTAACAATAGCAAGCTTTGCAAAACACTAGCTCTAAACTATGCTATGCAAGCCACCTAGACAAGTATACTACACTATGATCACTAGTTCATACTCAAAGGCTATGTCACTACTAAACACTACTCCTAAGTGAGCAACTAATTAACAAGCTACACACGAGAGTAAGTACACAAAAGTAAAGAGAGAAGGTGATTTCAATACCCCCGGTGTAGAGAAGATATGAAGTCCAACATAACCAATCAATCAAATACAAGGGAAATCCTCGGTAGAGAGATGACACAAGATTTTTTACCGAGGTTCACTTGCTTGCCGGCAAGCTAGTCCTCGTTGTAGCGATACACCCACTTGGAGGTTCACGCGCTAATTGGCATCACACGCCAAACCCTTCATAAGGGTGCCGCACAACCAACACAAGATGGGGATCCACCAAGCTACGAGCAATCCACTAAAGATGCCTTTCGCGATCTCCCGCGGGGATAGGCTCAAGAACCCCTCACAATACCTTGATCGGAGGCGGAGACAATCACCAACTCCCCTCAACGATCCTCGCAGCTCCAAGCCGTCTAGGAGTCGGCAAACTCCAAGAGTAACAAGAGAAACCGCTGTGAAATACCACTTCCAAGTGCCTCTAGATGATCTCAATCAATGCAATGCACTTGATGCTCTCCAAACTCACCAAATGATGAACACAATCAAGTAGGATGAGTGAGAGTGGAGTGGGAAGGCTCACAAGTATGTTATGATGTTTAGGAGTGCCAAGGGATACTCCCCAAACCGGCCAAGTGACTATTTATAAGCCACACACAAAGAACTAGCCGT
This sequence comes from Eremochloa ophiuroides, assembly GCA_038502445.1. Taxonomy (NCBI): domain Eukaryota; kingdom Viridiplantae; phylum Streptophyta; class Magnoliopsida; order Poales; family Poaceae; genus Eremochloa; species Eremochloa ophiuroides. The sequence goes on from JAHLJS010000006.1 coordinate 64,101,901, forward strand.
TTAGACTTTTCTGCGTACCGTCGGACTGTCCGACGGCCAGACCGTCGGACTAAACAGCACGGTCCGACGCCCCGGATGAATGCCACGTGTCACTAGCCGTTTGAAGTCGAACGTTGGATCACAACGGCTAACTTCCCGCGCTAAACGAACCGTCAGACTGTAGGCCGTCGGACCAAACCTTACGGTCCGACGCCCACTGCCATTGCACCGTCGGACTGAAAATACACTCCGCGTCGGACTAAACGAAACCACGGTCCGACGTTTCCAGAGAACTCCCCGAGCCCTGAAAACCGTCGGACGTTGGTCCGACGCTCACCGTCGGACTAACGCTGAGAGTCCGAGGCTCCTCTGCTCTCCACGTGTCGACCTGCTGCGGCTCTGCACCGTCGGACCCTGAGGACAATGGTCCGACGCTCCGAAATCAAGCGTCCGACGCTTGCTGAAGGGGTTAGCCGTCGGACCGAAGACAATGGTCCGACGCTCAGTCAAGTTAGAGTCTGACGCTACTTTTTCTTATTTAAACGTTTCCGAAATTCGCCGAATCCTGCCTCGCAAGCTCGGCAGGAGGAAGAGAGGACTAAACCCTCTCTAACCCTCAAACTTCACCCCGTTTCTTAAGTCACTAACACTCCAAAGTGTCTCTCACTTAGGTGCACGTGTGTTAGCCTTTTCAAAGAATTTTCCACGGGTCAAGTTAGTGTCACTAGCATCTATATGCATATGCAATGATCATGAACACCTAGTGGCACTTGATAACCGTATTTCATCAACGATTTCGCCCCTCTTGATAGTACGGCTATCTATCCTAAATGTGATCACTCCCTCTATGGAGTCTTGATCACCAAAACCAAAAGAGCTCCTATTGGTTATACCTTTGCCTTGAGCTCCCGGTTTCTTATCAACTTCCTTCTCATCTCTTGATGGACCTTGTGGACACCTATGATGATGGACTTATACCATTTGCATGGATGCCGTCAATAGGGCTTTCTCCTTTGTTGATGGGCTTACACCATTTTCATGGACGCCGTCATTGCCCTTCACTTGTGGCCTCCACCGACCCGGTCCTTTGCTCCATCTTGCCATTTGCTAATCAATTCTCATGAAACACTTAGAGAAATCGTTAGCAAACTAGGTTTCATCAATTACCCAAAACCAAACATGGGCTTTCACTTCCCTAAACCGTTCTAGCGCAAGATCACACAAACCTAAGTGCTAGTACTTTAAGCACCGGGAAAACTCCTATTAACTAGCAAGCAAAAACACACTAAGCACCTAAGCTCACTACTTGCTCAATGACAAGGATACACAATCCAAATCAAAGAGCACAACTCACTTTAGCTACACAAACTAAGTGAGAACTACTTCTAAGCTACACAAGCTAAGAAGGTGAGTGGCAAGCTACACAAGCTAACCGGTCTCACAAGAGCAACTATAACTACACAAATAAAGTAATGCACAATATAAATAACTTGTGTAGAAGGGAGCAAACCACCGCGAAGGATGGGAAGATGTTGACGCGGTGATTTATTTCCCGGAGGTTCACTTGTCGCCACAAGCTACGTCCTCCGTTGAGACAAGCTCCAAGGTTGCCGCCGGTCCTCTTGCTAGTGGTGACCCGCAAGTCACACTCTCCCACGTGGAGTGCTTACCACAAGCTCTAGCACTTGATTCGGCCGGACCACTTGTCGCTCTTCACGTCTCGCTCTACTAGCGATGCTCTTTGCTATCTCCCGCGGGGTGAGCTCCAACCCCTCACAAAGCTTCTCCGGAGCTAAGCACAATCTTCTTGCTTGCTTCACGGAGCCACAAGCCACAAAGCCGTCTAGGAGGTGGCAACCTCCAAGAGTAACAAGCACCACCGGCTTGCAACACGATCACCTAGTGCCACTCGATGCAATCTCACAATGCAAGGCACTAGAATCACTCACTATCAATCAATCGGATGTGCACTAAGCAAGTGAGTGAGTGGGAGGGCTTCCAAGCACACCTACACAAGCCACACAGGCCCAAGGGTGCTCAGCTGGTCGGCCAAGGGCCGCCAAGTGCTTGGATTTATAGCTTTCAAGCGAATAGAGCCGTTGCCCTCTCAAACCGACCGTCGGACTGAGCGTCGGACGCTCAGCCGCGCCACCGTCGGACCAATGTCCACGGTCCGACGCTCCCGATAGCCGTCACGTGTCACTAGCCGTTTGAAGTCGAACGTTGGATCACAACGGCTAACTTCCCGCGCTTCAGCTCACCGTCGGACGGAACACCGTCGGACCAACGAACTCCACGGTCCGACGCTTACAGAGAGCTCCCCGAGGGCTGAAAACCGTCGGACGGTCGTCCGATGCACGCCGTCGGACTAAACCCAAGAGTCCGACGCTCTCAGAGCTCGCCACGTGTCAGCTCTCGCACGATCTGCACCGTCGGACGCTCGGATAAAAGTCCGACGCCCACAAACTTCAGCGTCCGACGCTCACAGGCAAACACCGTCGGACGCACGAGGATGGTCCGACGCTGTCACTGCAGACAGCGTCCGACGCTCGCACCACAGCACAGAAGACAAGGGCAGGCCGTCGGACCGAACCCATGGTCCGACGCCCCCTGGCCTTAGCGTCCGACGCTCTTGCAACTTCGCCGAAAACCTCTGAATCCTGCCTCGCAAGCTCGGCAGGAGGAAGAGAGAGAACCACACCCTCTCTACCTCACAACACCACCTTCAAACACTTTCACCTTTGCAAAAGTGCTAACACCAACAAGTGTACACCTCATGTGCATGTGTGTTAGCTTTTCACAAACATTTTTCAAAGGATTTTTCACTCTTTTCACCACGCCACTCGATCCTAGCAACGTATGCAAATTAGATCACTCAAGTGGCACTAGATGACCGATATGCAAACAAGTTTGCCCCTCTTGATAGTACGGCCATCTATCCTAAATCCGGTCAAGCACTTCTCTACTCAACCTTAGACTGGTGAAATGAAAATGCCTTAGGTTATACCTTTGCCTTGCTCTTTCCATTTCGATCACCGTCTTCATCACCGTCTCCGACACCATCGATGCCGGTGCAACACATGCACCAACACCTCATGAATGATATGATCCACTTCATATCATCACGTGGCTTTTGGTTCATCGATCCTTGACTTGCTTGCTCTTCACCGTTGCGTTGGTCCATCGGCGCCAAGCCATCACCCGACTTACCCTTCACACTTGCAACCGGTCCATCGACGCGAAGCCTTGTCTTGATCTTCTTCACCTAGCCACATGACTCCATGTCATGTCTCATACGTTTAGCTCCTTCATACCATATGTGTGAGCTAAGCATCATCTCCAAACCATTTTCACCTCCATGGCATAGATGCTCACACACATGTACCTGTAGACTAATCACCTGTGTAATCAACACTTAAACACATATTAATCCACTTAAGTTGTCACTCAATTACCAAAACCAAATAAGAACCTTTCACCGAGCGCCTTGTATCCTTTGTGCAACGCCGTCTTGAAGCAATCTGAGCGGTGAGGCTTGAGGTTGAGCGGTGAAACAAATATCCGACCAGTTTAACTGGTGGTTTGACTGATGTACACGAAAATCTAACCTCGGACTTGCTTAAATGAGGTTTGCCAAAAGGATGTAAGAGGCTCAAAATCAAATTTACGGCTCGGTGGGTTGAGGGTGGCGGACAAAATTTTTCTCGACAGCGGTGTTGTTTGGTGGGTCGCATCAGTCTAAGGCCCTGTTTAGATCCACTGTAAATTAAAATTGCAACTAGTCACATCAACGCTGCGACACATGCATGGAGCATTAAATATAGACGAATTGTTTGTATGTTTGTACTTTTTGCATGTACATCATGAGACGAATCTTTTAAGCCTACTTGGATCATGATTGAACAAAAATTGTCAAATACAAATGAACATGCTACAGTGCAAAATTGCAACTGCAACTAGGAGCTAAACACAGCCTAAAAAGTCCAGAGAGCAACAGATCGATCACGGATTCACGAGATCAAACCATCCCTTACGAACCAATTTCCTCCTTGTTCGGGTGGGATTTCCCAAGCAAACATTTTCTGGGCCGATTTTGCTTGGTTTTGATGTTACGGGCCTAGATCTTTTCGTCCGCAGCGCTTATTTTTAGCTACGAAACAGTATTTTTCTCTCACAATAAATCAGCACGAGTCAAAATCAGTATTTATTTTTTAGCCAAAAGAATAGGCTGACTATTTTTCATACAGTCAGGAGCGCACATACATGTATGGATCACAGCATAGTATTGATGATGACACACGTGACGGTCCTCTGCATGTGATGTGAGTGTTGGGGGCAACCGGGCCATGGAATGTCGGGAACATGGAGCGGTACAGAACCATGCATACTATGCATTGGTAAGGGGCAGGGCACGTACATATACCAAAGAAATTAAACAGCAGGAAATTCATGGACAACGAGAGAACATATCAGCGGCGGCGGCGAGACACGCGCAAACAGTAGGCTCCGGTCACATCGATCGCACCACGTACGCAAATTAAAACGATCGATCGGATCGGACGGTGCCGGGCCCGTGCGCGCGCGCATGCATCGTGTGGTTCAGTGCAGCATGTGCACCTCGTCGGGGGTGAGCGGCTCCACCTCGCAGGCGGGGATGCCCTCGCTGGGCAGCCTGGGGAAGCCCTTGAGCGCGCAGGCCTCCTCGCAGCTCCTGGTGCAGGCGTTCTCCCGGCACTTGCCCGCGCACTGGCCCAGGCTCGGGATCCGCGTCCGCACGCACAGCTTCATGCACTCGCAGATGCAGTTCTGCCCGGCCTCCGAGCGCGGCACCACCGCGGCCAGCGCCACCACGGCGAGCACCATCATCGCCGCTGCCCTCGCCATGTCGGCCGCGCGCGTTTTTCCTCCAGCAATAACTTCCGGCCGGTTGCGGCACGCGGCTGCCCCGGCCCTGCCCCTGCCTGCCGGCCCTTGTAGGTCAGGTCTTGGCTTTCAAAGGGTCGATGTGATGTGTGCATGCGAGGTGTCTCTCGGATCCGGAGCCAGCTAGGTTCCACTGTTTAATTGGCTATAGTTGCACCGGTCGGCCTTGAAACCAGGTAAGGCACCCGTTGGTTAATCACGACGGGAGTCCCTAATAATAGCTTGTGCTCTCTCCTCTCTGCTATATTAGAGGAAGGCTATAATACAGGCGATTTACTAGTTGTATAGTTTCTTATAGCATTCTCTCAGTTTACTCACACATTAGTCAGTCTTTCAGAGTTAATACATGCTCTATTTATCTCTCTCACATAGTTTTTTCGGTTTATTATATCCAAAACCAAATGTAAGATTACATTCTGTTTCCTCTCCTTCTTTTCTTCACCTTAGCATTTAGCCGACCTCTTATTGTATTTTCTCTTAGGATGTCCCCAACAATGTCATTTAAGCTAGTTTATACTATGAATTAATGTCAATATTTTTTCTGATATGAAAGAGAGAAGATAGGAAAAGAGAAGAGACTATCTCTTATGTCAACAATTATCTCGCTCAGAAAATAAGGTAGTTTATAAACCGGCTCATAAAAAATGAGTGAGAGTAAAGAAGATATATAAAATAAAGAATGATTTATGTAACTTTATATATAAATAATTTTTTGTTCTATATTTTCTCTGCTCTCATCTCGTGATGTAGGGGCCTGGCCTCCGTTCGGTGATGCTGAAAAAGCGCTGAAAAGCACTGAAGTGCTGTAGAAGTGCTGAAATTTTATGAGAGGAAAATACTGCTGAAGTGCTGAAAAATAAGCGCTTATCCCTCCAGCCGAACGCAGCCCTGCTCTCTAAGGAGTAAGGACGCCCTTAAAAACCGATGAAACATCGTACGTACGGTGCGATATATAACTGCAGCAATCTTCGTACTAGCTAGGCGCTGTAGCTAGAGTACTCCGTAGTGCTAATTCTCAGCTGTACCATGAGAGGAGTACAGGCTGCAGACATAGACCCTTTTTAGAAGCAGCAACTAAAGTTTAGCTGGCTAATTTTAGTTGTTGTGCATCCAAATACTCATCTAATTAGCAGCTAAAAGGTCTCTCAACTAATAAAAAGCAGCTAATCCTATTAGCTAGTCCAACCCAGCTAATCCAATTACCTAGCTAAACTTTAGCTGGGCTGGGGTGCTTCTAAACAGGGCTATAATAATGCCGGCCAAGTCTCATTATTGAACGTGGCACCAGCTGCTCGTGGGTGAAAAGAGAACACGAGGGCTGGACCATCCAGGCTTCTGACACGATAGCTACCAAGAGAAAATGTACAGGAATATGGTTCCAATGGAACATTTGAACGGTAAAGTTTTGTCAAATCTCAGCGCCACGTACGGCAGCTCGTTCTTACCCCCGCGTTGTAACGTGACACCTTTTGATGCACACGACCACTATGTTCGGCTGACTAGATTGTACGACTGGCTGGCTGATTGTTGTGAGAGAAAAGCGATGCTGAATGGCTGGTTGATGTTGGCTAATAAGTTCAAGCCAACAGAGTGGACACCTTTTGACCGCGTGCGATATATGAATACTCTACGTACAAATCGACACTCGACAGAACCGCGGTCCGGGACCGGGCGTGCACGAGCACAAGGCCAAATGGCGCCGACCGTGCACGCATGGTCCTGGTCCTTGCCGCTGCCGTTGCAGCTTGCAGGCGTCGGCGGCTTGGCGCCATTGGAAGTTTGGAACGAGCCACCCATGATGCGAACGCCGGCCGTCGACCGGATTCAGCTCTCTGCCTCTATAGCGCCCGCACTGCCTCTAGCGCCCTGCCACTCGCCCGCGCCTTCGACCCCTGCTGCCGGCAGGCGGCAGCGCCCAGCGTGCGCGAGGACCGAAACCGAACGATATATGGTCTCCTCGCCGGCCCCATCTGCCGGCTCGCCCGGTCTCACTCTCACATGAGCTCTGAAAAGGGGTCACATGGCGCTGCCCTGGCCCGGCGCGACCACCGCCGTGCTGTGCACATCGTCTATTCGTCTGTCTTCCAAATCCCAATTATGCGATCCGCACGTACAACCGATCGGTACTACTCCTACTACTAATGACATATACATGCGTCATGCGTGCGCCCCCACTCAGCCCACGTACTACTCCATTATTCTGCCATCGAGCGTCCTATATATTCGTGCCAGTCCTCGTCTCTCGTCTCTCGCCTTATGGGCAATACTCCATTTTAATTATTAGTTTGACGAGAACGAATACGCAAATGTGTTTTTCGGATGCTACGTCAACGTTGCCGTCCTACACTGACGAACTAAACAACTACGGTAGCCCAAGTTGCCGTCCAGCCGACGAATACACAAATGCTGGAACGGGGACACTGCTTTTAAAATGTTTGTAAATGCATGTTCAATTTGGTCTCAAGACTTTTGTGCAAGCCAACAGCAGCACCATGCCCTCCCTACCTACATACATGTATATGTTTTTTTTTGTTTTTTAAAGCATTTTTAGCATGGATTTCACGGTTTGTAAAATACATTTTCACTTTTGATATGACTTGTCCCAACCGTAAAGTGCCGCGAGTTTTACTGCCCTCTCTGTTTCAATCTATAATTCATTTAGTTATGTGTTACATTGTCAAAAAAACTTGGTTATGTACTAAGTCAAACTTTTTCTAATCTAACTAAGTTTATAAAAATTACACCAATGTTTACTACATCATGTTAGTTTCCTTATGCACAAAATATGTCTTGATAGTATACTAGTTGTAGATATATTAATATATTTTTCTATACACTTGGTTAAAGTTGAGTAATCTAACTTAAAAATAAAATTAAATTTAAGTAAACACTAATGTGGACTCGAAAGAGTAGTAGCATGGATGTGTGATCCGTACTCTACATTGTTATTCGAACGTAAGGTAGGAGCCTTCAGTCAACCAAACCGACAATGCAATTAGTTATCACGAAAAAAAAACCGACACTGCATTGACAAGGACTAAGATCGGCTGGTAAAAAGTGTGTCCACATCTAAGAAAGCGAGGACTCTGACTCTGAGTCTGCCGAACGAGCAACGGTCAAAGAAAGGCTCCAAAAGTTATCAAATCATAGGATAGGATACCTTCATGGATAGTAGTACTCTCGTGATAGTGGTTTAGGTTTCACGTTCCAAACAAATGGACGACAATAAATCATCAAATGACGATACAACCGCATTTGGCTGAATCTGTACTCTAACTTTTCCCCAAATCTGTGCAGGTCAGAAAAGGAGCCTCACCCTACACGTAAAGCGGGCCCGGCCTTGAAATCCATAAAGAACGCGCGCCCAGCCCATTTGGCTATTTCAGTCCATTCCCATCTCCCTCCCGTTCCCGTCCCCACCGCCGCTTCCTTCCTTCCTTCCTTCCTTCCTTCGTCCGTACACCTCTCTCTCTCTCTCTCTCTCTCTCTCTCTCCTCGCCCACGCCATCCCCAACGAGGCGGCAAATAACCTCTCCCCGGCGGCGAGGCCGATGGAGTCGACCTCCAGCGAGGACGCTCCGAAGCGCAACCCGCTCCCGTCCGCGCTCGTCTCCAACCTCCAGTCCGTGCTCGCCGCACGCCGCCCGCCCGCGGCCGAGGTCAGCACCCCCGCCGCAGCCGGCGAGGCCGAGGCCGAGGCTCCGGAGGCGGAGGCTTCCGATGCCCCCGCGGGAGATGGGGCGCCGGCGAGGCCCATCGTGCTGCTGACCTGTGCCGGGGGGATCCGGTCGGCGGGCCTCGCGGCGCTCGTCGACGCCCTCGTTGCCGGCGGCCGCTGCGATGTCCACGTGTGTGCCCCCGAATCGTACGTGCTGCAGTCCGAAAGCCCAGGCGTCTTAATTTCCCCTCACATTGCCCTCGTGATCGCAAAATATTGTTTGCTTCCATTGGATTTGTTGGGAGATTAAGTAGTCCCGATATGGGGCGCCCTGCCCCTGTTTGCTGCCATTTGCCTGTGATTGTGGAACCGAACTGATTTGGGACCCTTTGTTTATTTTAAGGGACAAGCCAGCCTGTGGCCATTCAATTACCATCCGTGAAACCATCACTGCAACATCCGTGGATTTCACAGGTGCTAAAGCTTTTGAGATTTCAGGTGAGGGCCATTCGTCGGTTCATGTGTGTGCAATTTGGGTCACGCGTTCCTGAGCATGCTCATCCCAGTATTTTACCTTCGCTGACTTTGATCATTGCAAACTTAGGCACGCCGGTTGACTGTGTTTCATTGGCCTTATCTGGGAGGCTGTTTCCTTGGTCGTCTCCTGCTTTGGTATCGTGCTTGTTTATTCTTTAGGAATTGGATTTCCAAATGTTGCTGTCTTGAAGGTAATTTGACTTGTAGTTTAACAAAGATTAACAACTTTATTTTTGTTTATACAGGTGATCAGCGGTATCAACACGGGACCAAATTGTGGATATGAGATGTACGCTCTTATTTCATAAATGGTCATTTACTGTCCATTTTATATTTTGGTATTGATTCATTTCAGAACTCTGTAGGTTCCATTCTTCTGCCATTGCTGCTGCAAGGGAGGCCTTAGTGCATGGGGTGCCTTCAATTGCAATCTCATTGAATTGGTGAGATGCTTATACCTGTATTGAATTTATATTTCAAATTTTCTACAACATTAATGTGATTGGTCCATGACAAACAACAATAATGTGATGGCATATGTGACTAGGAAGAAGGATGAAACCAAAGACAGTGATTTCAAGGATACAGCTCAGGCCTGTTTACCATTGATAAATGCTGCCTTGGATGACATCGAGAAAGGAGCTTTCCTCAGAGGATGCCTTCTGAATATTGGGGTTCCAAGCGCACCATCTGCAAATAAGGTCATTTTCTCATTCTCAGTCATACTCTGAATCTTAAACTCCACTCTAGAGGTAATGGTAACACCAAGGTCTAGGATTATGTGAACTCATTTGGTTATTGTACTTTGGCACCTAGTTGAAATCATCTCTTGGGCCCACCATTGTGACTGGCTAAGCTTCAGTTTCCTCACTATTATTTAAGACTTACCTCACTTGTTATATTGACTTAATAAATCCATAATAATCATGTTGATCTATCTGACATCTTGGCTCTGAACTTTCTTGAGTACCAAGTGGCCGTGTTATATAATGTAGCCTAGTGTGGCATCGTCTCAATTTGTGTCCCAGTGGGTTAATTGCTGCTTTCATCCATTATGAGCTCATAGCTTGACTTTGACTGCTGAGCTGTGCAGAATGCTAAGCCTGTAGGCATTACCTTAGTGGTTTATCCACAAGCGTATCAATATTCCTTGAGCTTTCTTCATAAGAATATGCCAATCATATGGTTATTCAATTATCTGCAAAGCATGTCAACCTTTTGCCAAGTAGAGATCAGTTATGATCTGTGGACAACAGGACATAATGATAATGGTGAAGCACATCACTTTAAATTATCTTGAGTTGCATTCTTTTTTACAACTCTGATAAGAAAAAACAACTTGTAGCACTGATGTTATTTTGGTTCTCCCTTTAAATAAATCTAATTACTGTTTAATTTTATATATCTTCTGATGCCAGGGTTTCAAGTTAACCAAACAGAGTGGATACAGTCCTGCTCAAAGTTGGCAAGCTGTGTCAACAAGCAGGCCCTCATCTGCGACTCACTTCATGGGCATGCATCAAAGCCTCGGTATTCAGCTGGCGCAGCTTGGGAAGGATGCATCTGCAGCAGTAAGATGATATCTCTTTATGCCATGGAAAATTTTCATGTCCTGGCCAGCACGTTATTGAGCTACTTGTTGCCTTCGTCTTTAGGGAGCTGCACGTAGAGTTAGTGCCCAACGAAAGACGGTCGAGGTTGAGTCTGTTGCAGCTGCTGGTAAACAAGAGATTCGAGAAGTAGTGAAGAAGTTATTCCGTGCTGAGGTGATTACACTTTCTAGTCAATTTGACATAGCAATTAATCGCATTGTTGGTTGTTGTACAAACTGCTTCTTTGACTTGAGCTATTCTACTTTTATTTACATTTACCGAGTCTAGAAAGAATTCTGAGAACTGTTTTCTTCTCTTGTTATATCAAAATTCAGTTTGTCGAGAAGCAACATCAAGGTTTAGATGAGGATATCGATTTGAGAGCTGTGGAGAATGGATTTGTGAGCTCCCATCTCTCCCCCTCCTTTCCTCCCTCCCTCCTTTTAAATGGCTAAGTATTCACCCCCACTTTACAACATACAGATATCTGTCACCCCTCTGAATGTTCATGGGCAAGTGGAACCTGAAATCGGAGCCCCAGCCTCAGATTGGCTCGCAGCAGCTTTATCAATAGACAAAGACACGGAAGATGACCAACAAGAGGAAAAGGAAGCTCCTTCAGCAGCCTAACAAACACGCAGACATGTACACACTCCGTAGGTGTCTTAGTTCCTGTGGTGATGGCGATCTTTTCTCTCATGTTTATCAGTTTGGTTTGTTTAGTATTTTGCCCTCAATATTTGTTTGGTGCAATGTCTATTTTCTGTTCATCTTCTCTGCCGATTACTGGCTTCCTTGGCCGTGCAAATGATTTGTTGCAGATGGCCCTACATTTTGGATGTAACCATGTAGGCTACGGCAACTACCAGATGAACACTGCCCAGCCCCCCACTATTTTTTCAGTGTGGTTTGTTCTAGGAAGGTGTTGTATTCAGCATGGGATATGATTGGTTGTCTTGCACCCGTCTGAACTATGGCCAACAAATGTATTTTGACCGCTTGTAACCTGAAATGCAATTGCAACCATTTAATGTGGTAGTGTCATCTTGACTTACGTAATTTTACTTCTGCGTCTAGGCGATGGCATTTTTTTTATAGTTGTTTTTGGACATGCCTGAAATCACAAGGCACAACTTACTGCGCCCATGTTGTAAGTTCATTTCTTTTGTGATATTGCATTACCTGTACACCAAAACTATCCAGTTTTGTCACTTTCTTAGTGACCAAAGAACCATCCTTCATTGTCTGACATTATCAAATAACGAGTCCAGCATTAGTGACAATATATATGGGCAACGGATAAATGTCCAAAGGCTGCAGCCAATCAGGATGAACTTTTTTTTTTCATTGAAGTCAAAATGGTGACTGCATGCACGAGCGCCCTTTAGTTGATTTGCACGTGCTGCTACGGCGAAACCTATTACGGTTCGTGGGGAATTACAGCTCAAAAACTCGCTTGTGTACACCTCTTTTTCCTAAAAGCATCTATACATCTCTAGAACTGTACAAAAAAAATCTGCGTGAAGTCTTGTTTCAGCTTCCAAAGAAGCCGACCGGAGCAGTACGAAGCAGCAGTAACAGTTCAGTTCTGCACTGCCACCATTGCCAAGCCACCCAGACCCAGGGTGTAACTCCCGGACACAGGTGAAGCTGCCATACTGATGTTTACACCTTTCGCCATTTCCACATATTATCCACGATAAGTACGAAATCTGGCTTGGAGAAAAGTAATCCAATGCATATTTCTTCGATGTGCACATCATCACGAGCTGCAGGTTGACTATTCTGAATCAATCCTAAACCTTTGTAGCCCAACGTGTTCACTTGAGCTGCCTGTTGACAGCCCCCTCTCTTTGTTCAGTCCAGCTCTCCCTACTCTTAGAGGACCTGAACTTGAGTATCTTCGGAAAGAACCAGAGGCATCCATAGCATCATAACGCGCTGATGAAGTGAACAGCTCGGCAGATACCGTTGGGTCAACTTCTATATTCGTACTTGCTCTACTCACAGCCTCAATATCTTGGATATGCAAATCTTGGCTAGAGCTTGTGGATTCGTTGAACTCGCTGCCTTCATTGCATACCAACTTTAAAGCTTGAACTACTTCACCCATGAATGGGCGCTGGTCCACCTCAGGCTGAACACACATAGAAGCAATGGCTGCTACTTTTGCGATGCTGTCAAATGGAATGCTGCTCCCAAGCGAAGGATCTACGATTGATTCCAGACCATCCCTGCTTGTCAGAAGAGAACCAGCCCATGCCACTAAGTTTTCCTGTCCAGGAGGTCTTAACATATCTACCGGTTTCCTCCCTGTAAGAAGCTCAAGAAGAACAACACCGTAGCTGTAAACATCACTCTTTACTAGAAGATGGCCAGTCATTGCATATTCAGGAGCAACATACCTAAGAGAAATTGACCACAAATTTTTAATATAAGTTCATGATATTGAATCAACTATGAAGAAGTAAAGATAGTGAGTTCAGATTCAGCATACCCAAAAGTTCCCATAACACGAGTTGAAATATGCTCGTTTCCCTCACCCAAAGCTGTCCTTGCTAATCCAAAGTCTGACACCTTTGGGGTGAAGTCATATTCCAATAAGATGTTACTGGACTTGAAATCACGGTGTATGACACGTGGACTTGAATCTTCATGCAAATATGCAAGTGCACGTGCTGCACCAAGTGCAATTTTGAGCCTAGCGTCCCAATCAAACCGAGCAGCTCCCTTATCTGATCCTGCTTATATTTTATTTCAGATGTCAAGCAAGTTAACTAAGAGTAGATTGAAGATATATGTACTACACAACCATAAACCATATCAAGAATTCTAAATCACTAGCTTGTACTTTGTTGGTATAAAGTATCAACAAAATTGAAACAATGCAATTCAAACTAGCACCGATAGGTATAAGTGTTTGGCTCATCTACTGCACCTCTCGCCAATAAAATCACTAAATTAAGTGGTGAAAGAGAAGTTATATGATGAAATGAAGAAAGTCCTAGAAAGTGAAGTTACGGCAGAGAAGGAATTTTACCATGCAAGTGAGATTCCACACTGCCATTCGGAACAAGCTCATATACCAAACATTGGCTATGCCCCTCTGTGCATATACCTATCAGCTTAACCAAGTTCCTATGATGCAATCGGCTAAGCATCTCAACCTCAGCCAAAAACTCCCGGGTACCTTGCTGATCGTCCCGCTTTAAAACCTTGATAGCAACCCGTTCTCCATCCTCAAGAATACCTTCATAGACACGCCCAAAACCACCCTCACCAATAATTCTGGACTCATCAAATCCTAGTGTAGCTCTCTCCATCTCAACCAGGTTAAATGTTTTGGCAGATCCTTTATATGCCACCAAACTTGAGCTGAAGGATGGTGATGCTGAAATAGGTCTGCTTTCTAGCCTGTTCCCCACCATTGCAGAACCAGGACCTGCATTTCCAATGCAATCATTGAGGAGGAGGAGGAGGGGAGAGAGAGGGGGGGGGGGGGGGTGTTGCAGGATACAACCAGCATCAAAGATTATTCGAGTACTTTACCGATGAAGCATGAAACTGAATACTTAATCATACATGCAAACATTTGATTTTGGCTATAAAAACAACATTTTTCGCTTTCTTAATGCCCTTAAAAGCTTGTGGTCAACTTTCCGCACCTTGGTAAGGAAAGGATGACCATTGAACTCTGGTCATTCTATATAATATACCATTGACATCTTAAAAAATTACAAACACAAGTTACATTATTTAGTTTAGGCGTATAGTCATATGTGTTATTTGTGCTCAAAATACTTGCAGAATCTCTTATATTTGAAGAATTTTAAAAATATACTAGTATATTCTAGAAGAAATTAGTGGTCAAATATACACATCAAAACCATGAAAGCCAAATGTGTCAAGTATTTGTGATAAGAGGGAATAAATATTAAAGATGTATTACTATATGCTGCCATATGGACATGGTTCATGGATTCATAGAAAACAAAAGGAGTGGCAACTTATGTCTTTAGAAGAAAAGAGGCTCCCTAAGCCGCATTTTTGCTGCCTTTTGAAGATGTCACACAGAAAGGAACGGACTAAAAAGTTAATGATAATCCACCAATAGAATGTTTTACTACCTGCAGGTTTTGTTGGCACAAGTGACGCTTCAGTTAAATAGCTGTGGTTTCTAAGCTTGAAATAAACCACCAGTGCAGCTCCAGCACATAAAATAAAAGCGAAAACACTTGACAAAATAATTATTATAATTATGCCCCTGCCTTTTCTTTCTCTATGATTTCCCACATCAGCAGCAAGTGGATGTAAACTTGGATCATTTACATTGCTAAGACCATTGTTCAAGCTTGCTGCCGGCGGTGATGGAGGAAGACCTGCATGAGTAAATGATACCATGCATATCACGACCATGCTTCTTAAGGGAGAAAAGAGCAAAGATGAACTAATGACCTGAATAATACAAAACGAATTGTATTTGAAATCAAATACTAGAATAATCAGAAAGAAAAGTTGAAGAGGCTAAAATAATTATAAAAATGATATTAAGTGGAACATGGAGTTGGGAGAACTCTCACCTTGGTAAAGAACATACAACACATCATACTTTCCAAAATGTGTAGGGTTTATGATGACCTGCTTATTATAAAACCTTTCAAATACTAAAAATGCCGTCACATTGTCAAATTTTGGTCCCAGTGGCACAAGATCAATAAAGACAATTGTCTTTTCAGGGTCATCAGGTGCAGCATTTGCCCCCATAACACGGACTTGACTTTGATTCATGAACACTCCAGATGCAATATCTTGTGCAAGTTCAGGGACAAGTGTAAAGAACGTGTACAATGCTATACCAAAGCAAAGCTCGACTTTTATTGGCAACACACAGAGGCATGTTGTTCCTGGAGGACTATTGGTCAGAGGATCAGAGCAGGGCGCCGTGCAGTCTAGCAAAACCAAAACGAAGATTAATGGACCAAAGGTAAGCAATCGGTATCTGCTTTTTTGAATTTATGAACACAAATAGCACAAAAGTATACTCAGCATACATGGATTTGTCGGTGGAGGTAGCAGTGATTGACTAGGCGCTGGTGCCAAAGCCTTGGGCTTTCTAAATGCAGGAGTGTCAGGTGGATGCGCAGGCGGTAGAGCTGATCCTGCATAAGTGTAATAGTAGCAATGGAAACATAAATTACTTCTGGCAAAACAAGATGTAATCCATTATGATATAGGTTTGAAACTTATTTGAGGCATGTGTGACCAATATTTCAAACACATTAAAAAAATGCATAGTAGGGCAAGACAGAAGTCTGATCATTTTTGTGGATTAAATGTTTGAATCTGAATCAAGTGCATGACTCTTGTTGCAAATGTCTGTCACCTATCTCATTTGCATGAGATGTCTCATAACTTTCATGTTTCAATGCTCAGTGTTGGCAGCATGCATGCTCAAGCATAACCAAACTGACATGTTAGAGCATAAAATGGTGATGTTTGTTCAGTGTTGTTCTTTTTTTGTTGTTGTGAATAGTTCAGTGTTGTTCTTAGGGAGCATGACTGTACACTTGTTGCAGCTAGAACAAATGGCAATGTAAGGAGCAACAGATAACCTGGAGAATATGATGGGTATTGATTGGGATGGAGTGGAGCATGAGCAGAATTTCCTTGTCGCTTCCCTTTTGACGGAGGCAAACGTACAGGTGCAGGTGCAGGACTACCAGGATATCCATGGCTTGATGCAGAAGTATTGTTACTTTTACGCGGAGTAGGATGAGGAGAACCTGCATTAAACTTCACTTTACTGAGGTGAACATATAATTTTCATCAGTATTTTCAGTACATACAAACCTTTGTGGTGTTTACGATTTGCAGGTGCTAAATAGCTCGAATGTTCCTTTGGAGGTGCAGCAACTGGAATGCCATGTCCTTTCCTGTGGATGATGGGAGACTTCGAGGGTGAAACAGCAGGTCCTGCAGGACATTAACTTCATGAATCATCAACAATAGGTTCAAATGGGACTAGGTGTGGTTGGTGCCTGGAAGTATACCTTTCACATACGTATTATTTGCAGGCAAGTGGTGATGTCTTCTCTTTACTGGTGCCACAACTGGAGGTCCATGAGTTTTTCCATGTGTATTATTCACAGGCATGGAATGGTGATGACTAACATTTGAAGGTGCTGTGACTGGAGCTCCATGATCCTTGCCATGTTTAGCTGGATGAACTGCTGTTTCTGGAGAAGCTGCTGGACCTGCACAATGTAACAAAATAAGTAGTGTGTTAATCATACTCTAGTCTAGAATACAAAATATACTTGTACGAGTACTGCTTGAGAAACATAATTTGCATTTGTCGCCCAATTGCAGAGAATGGCGGTGAAGTCACTGATACTGGGGGAACAGCAGGTCAGACATCAGTACATTGCTGCGACTGACTCAGAAATGAACCAATACAATTTTCATGAACTCTCAAACAGATACGGTACACTTTTGCTATGTGGAAAATTTAAAAACACTAAATGCTTTGGGGGCAGCAACCTGAACATCATGCACCTTATCTGATCTGTGGGTGGAGCACTTTATGATAGCGAAGGAAGTGAGCTTGACTCTCATATTGAGCTTTAACTGAAGGATATGTCGACCTTCCATATGTGCATAATGTGAAGAGGATGAAGGGACAGAGGATTTCCCTGGAGTGGCGAGGTGCAACAACATGTGTATCATACTATGGATGGAAAGATAAGTGATTGGTGATGAAGAGACAGCATACTATATCATATGGTCGGAATGTGCAAATGCAGATGATAAAATCACAGCATGGCCTAGTTCAGTCCAGTACCATTTGAATGTGAACTTGAACTCTGTTGTGGGGGGTCAGGGGTGAGGGCGGAGGGCGGAGGAGCATGATGTATAGAAGGTGGAGCAACATGAACCTTGTCTCACATCAATTGGTGTAAAGATAGCTGGGTTCCCAAACAGATACACCTCTTTAAAAAAGCATATTATGCACAGCATTAAGTTACACCTTCTGGAGGTGATATGCTGTGCATTAGCAAAGTTAGTTGGACTTTTGGAGGTCTGGAAACTGATACACCATTCTTATCTTGATTACAAGGGATGGATGGAATAATTTTTCCCCTTCTATTGCAATTTTTAACAATTCCTTATTTGCTGCTGTCAGTGACAAGTATAATTGGCCAGCTCCAGCCAGACACCATGCGATCAATACCTCCTAGTGGTGGCTTTCTTTGATTCGGAAATTCTGCAGGTGGTGAAGCAACAGATACTTCAGATGTTTCCTGGCTTGTTGGAGTAGGAGATAGTTGAGGATCTGCTTCCATGCAAATGATAGGTTGTGACAGATTCGGGTTAGTAAGTATGAGAAACTCTGTCATTTCATTAGCTCGTAATTTACGGCAGCACGATATATCCTTAGATCAAACAATCTTACAGTGTTCAATAAGATTGAAGGAGCTGGTGGTGTTGATTGAGTTCTGATAGAAGGAAGATATGGATAAGGTTGAGATGCTGGTCCCAGGTAAAATTTTAAAAATGATAATTTTAAAAATGAAATTAGAGAATGTAAAAGACCTATCGACTGTGATGAACAGTTATGACATGAGATAGAATTTATATAGTACTTACGCGAGGGCATCTTTTGAAAAGAAGGTGCAGCAGTTGGAGTGTCAGCAGAAATTTTAGGATGAGGTGCATATGGTTGAACTGGAGGAGATGGCAAAGCTGCAGGACGGATATCAGGATTGGGATGTTCATTGCCAGATTGAAATGATGGGACATCTTGGCCTGTGAATAAAGTAAAAATAAGAAACCATCATACCAAACTGATTCTAAAGATTAAGATGCAGATAGAGTCCAATGAACTCCTCGACAATTGGCTCTGGGCTGTGCAGATGGGGACGTTTTTCTCTTTGGTTATTGATAAAAATTATCAAGAGCACTAGGTTCCACTGCAGTCAGTACTCAGTACTGATTGTTTAGGTGGTGAAACAGTTTCGCCTGTGGAAAGCAACTACTTATTAGAAGCGTGTAACCATTTCCAGGCAGATAAAAAAGAGGAAAAATCATCCTTTTTCAGTCACAAAATAAAACTTCAAGGTTGTCTGGTTAATTGATGGGCTGCATATTGATCCTACCATTTATTAACATGTACAATATATAGTAGTTCATGCGGGTGGTTTTGCGGTTAACCCATCACGATATATAATAAAAGTGAAACCTGCAAAACATTAAGTATATGGTTTTGTGGTTACATACCTAAGCGTTCAAGTCTTTGATCTTGTACTTGTGATGGATGAAGTACATCATCCAAGTAATTTTGTGGATGCCAATTCGTTAGGGAAAGAAGAACCTTGCGAGCAACAGCAGGTGCATGAGATTGCTTCAATCCTTCAAAAAAAAATGTTCAATGATTTTTAACAGCATACAAGTGTCATATGCTATTGAACGAACTTGTTTGTCTCCTAGTGGGACAGAATAAAATTCAGCACAATCATTTTCTTCATCTTTCTTTACTATCAAGAAAATATGCAGGGTAGAAGAGCCTATGGTGAAAATAAGCTGATAGTGTACTTCATAGACTATCACAACATAGTGCTAAACTAAAAGATATGATTAACTTGAAGTGGTTATTGAGGTATGTGAGCATTATATGATTAGGTGCAGCTAAAAACTAATCTAGTTGCTGGTTTGAACTAAAGAATTATTGCCTTATATCTAAAATGTAGAGCCTCGTCTCTTGCTCCTCAAACACTACTAGTATGCCCTGCAATCATTGTAAACTAGTAAGTAGTAATTTCATCCAAAGCTGCCATTGCCCACTGTCTCAGTTATATAATAGAGTTAAGCCCTAACATTTCCACATTCATTGCAATTTTCCTATTCATTAAAACAAAACTAATAAGCATCCTACATAACGGATATCAAATTGATCATGCCAAATTACAGGTGCATAAACTTCTCTTTTTTTTTTTTTTGGTAACAAAGTAAATTTCAAGATCTATATGTAGAATTTGAATTTAAGAGGATATTCTTCATCGTTTACTTAAAGCATGGGCCGTTTATGACATTAGGACACACGACAGATCACAAAACAGTACCACCTAGAATAAGTCTGCGTTCCAAACAGATCAAAGGTTCCAATAAAGTTAACTCTAAAGTGGAACACATGATTCAGCCATCAATTTATCTTTTGTAAAAAAAAAATGAGGGAAGTGCAAACTAGGTAACGCTCCACTCTCCTGTTTCGACAGCTCGGACCACCAGAAATTATTGTCAGGAGTACGCTGTAACTACATGAGCACCCAAGCGTGTGATTCTGATAGAACTAACCACAGGAAAGAGGGAACCACCACGAAACTCCAAAGGTGACTCGTACGTACGTACCTCCAGCACCCTGGATCACGAGCGCTGAGACAACCAAGGCGGCGGCGAGGAGAGCAGAGCCGCCCAGACCTCCCCCTCCTGCTCCTCTTCCTCCCCCGCGCCGGCCCATCTCACCGCCAGCTTTGCCTTGCCTCCTCCCCGTCGCGCCCACGGTCCAGAAGGCAAACAAAACTCGGACTCGGACGGACAGCCGGGCTCCGATCACATCTCCGACACGCTGCACGCGCGAGCTGCGCTGCGCGAGCACGGAGGCGGGGGCGAGTGGGTGGCGGTGCCTGTGCCGGTGCTGCTGCGGTGCGTGAGGAGGGAAAAGATTCAGGGCGGGGACTGGAGTCACTGGACCCAGTAGGCGGTAAACAAATGGGGCGGCCGGGCCCCGGGTGGGCGGAGTAGCAGGCCGAAGAGCACGCGCGCACAAAGCCGACTAGCGACTAGCGAGTAGAGAGGCGCGGGACCTCCTCCCGTCTTCTCCCCCGGTCGGCGGTCTCCCCCGCCTTCTCAGTTCTCAGGCCCTGAAACGGTTGCCAAAATTTGACACTATTTTCCATCATTTAAATTGTACTTTCTATCCGTATAGAGTACTAAATGAAATGGTATCTATTGTATATTTGTATCTTTTATCTGGCTAGTTTAAGATGAATCTTTTGAGTCTATTTAGGCTATGATTGAACAAAAGTTGTCAAATACTTCCTCCATTCCAAATTGTAAGTTATTCCAAGAATCTTGGAGAATCAGACCACCTCAACTTTGACCAAGTTTATATGATAAGATAATAATATTTATAATATCAACTAAATATCATTAGATTTTTCACTAAATATATTTCTATAATACGTTTATTTGGTGTCAAATCTTTGTTCAAACTTGAGATCGTTTGACTCTATAAGATTGTTAAAATGACTTACAATTTAGAATGGAGAAAGTATAAACAAAAGTGCTACAGTACACTTTTCACTCATTTTCACCTACTAAACAACCCCTCAGTCCTCTCTGGAGCTCTGCTGCGCGCTGGCGCACGGCGATTTGTCGTCCGTTTCCGTGATCGACCGCGAGGTTTTCTTTAGAAGGTTTTTGATGAGTTTTGCGGCGGCAAACGGCAGGCTGGGCTGGACGGTGGGAACGTCGTGGAGTGGTGGCTACAGCAGAAGAGGGGTCAAGCGGGAGGAGAGATTTCTGGTTGTTTGGTTTGGGTTTGGCATGGCGTGCTGGGTTTTGCTGTTTCGGTAGGGTCGCAATTAGTTAGGTGGCGTGGAGACGGACGGGCAGTAGCACCCGCTGGACCGTGGTGGTGGACGCGTGGTCTCCGTTTTTGCCACTTTAGGCGGAAGGTGGACAGCAACGATCAGTGAGATTACGGACGCACCTCACTGTAGCTCTGTATCTAATATCTGTGTACCACCGGAGTACCGTGTGCTTGAGTGTTTTATTTAAGTGCCGGCTTTAGGATCTTCTTTGAGATACAGGATTTCTATAAAAAATGTATAGGAATTTTATAGAAGACAATTCAATTTTATGAAAAAACCATATGATTTAGCATTTTTCCGTGGCCTTTTTGAACACAGGACGAATCAGTTCATTTTCACGAAAAAACAAAGGAAACGGTCAGCATAATGATGGCGAGTGGCATGATCTGATCTGCTCGATCGGTCAGGGTTGGCAACAACAAACCAAAAGCAAACACACTCATACCCAGGACAGCTTGATGCCATGCTACATCCCACCGAGACCGTGTGCTCTACTAATAGTATATACTAACTAACTAATACTATGCCCCAAGCGAAACAGGGAACATAAAAGGGCACCCATATGAAGTCCGATGCATCGAGCATTTTCGAAAGCAGAACGACCCATCAAAGGACTCAACGATAAAGCAGCGCCACAACACAAATGGTCTATTCTTAATTTCCCATGCTCCTCTTAAAGGGCAAACAAGCAAAATTGAAGATAATAAATTAAGCAAGCCACTTGTGTTCGAAGTACCTTTGCGTGTGGAGGATACTCCGTCCGTCTAAACCAGAGTACAATTGTATCGCAATACCAAGTTAAAGTATCTTTAATTTGACTAATATAATTGTATTTTTTAGATGTCTCATGAGATATCGGAAGAGGTTTTTATATGCTAATAAAAATACTAATTACATAACTCGTTTATGGACCGTGAGATGAAATTATTAAACCTAATTAATCTATTATTAGCAAATGTTTACTGTCGTACATATTAGACTAATTAGGCTTCAAAGAATTGTCTAGCAATTTACATGCAATTTGTGTATTTTTTTATATTTAATAAGCATATGTCTAAACATCTGGTGTGATGGGGTGTAAAGTTTTTTTATAGTGATAACTAAACCGAGCCTTAGGTTGTGCAACAAGTACTTCTTGTTGGTTCCTTACTAGATTATATATTCTGTATTTCTCCACGGGTTGCATGCCGATAATTATTTTTGAGTTTTGACACATTAATTGTTTCATGGGTTGGTCATGTTTGTCCAACTACTTTAGGGCACGTAAAACCCTAGGTTGGACATTGTCTTTATGCCATAAAATTTACAACTACAGCCTCAACGGATGCCAGAGATAGCACAGCCGTCGTCTCATGAAAGGATGACTTGGGCTCATGCTCCCAGGCTCACAGATGTATTCATCGCTCGTTGTATGGGTGTCGTGATCCGTTGTGTGCGTATGTCGGAGACTCTGAGTGCCACGCATGCACAGGAAGATGAGGATTGAGGAGCAGCCGCGCTATGCGGACGGCTATAGCTCTGTATCTCTCTTCTATGCATGCTCCACAATTTGGTGTTCTCTTTTTTATTTGATCTCATGTTCAAGTCAAGAGGCCGAGCCATTGCGGACGTCAAACTTTTATTCTCGCTTTTTCGAGAAGTCAAATATTTCTTAATAATAAATATTAATTTTTGTTGTGCATAACTGTTATCATTAGGTCAATTATTAAATATGTTTTTATAATAAGTTTATTTAAAAATGTTGTTAGTATTTTTTCATATAATACTTATAATTGATTTTAAGAAAGTTTGAGCGGCACGAACCCATGACGACTCTCTTTTAGCACGGAGACTCGGTAAGTGACATGTGCATATGCAATGAGAACGAGAAAGGTAGGGCTAAGAGTCTGGTTTACAAACACAAGAAAAGAAGCAGCAGTAGGTGTACTCGCACACTGCGCTCCAGGGTTGCACACACTGTTATGTGTGACATGACAGGCAATCACAAAGGCAAAAGCAACAGCCAACCAAGCATCAGAAGGAGATATTAAGCAGAGTTATATACTTTTAATCTTTTATTATGGCACGCGTCGTGATACATGTTTTGTTTGAAACAAGAGCATGGAACGTGCTCGTCCTTTTTAAATGGTCGTACGTCCACGCTCCACTCCATACGTAGTCGTCGTCTACTACGGTTCCCATCTCTGGAAACCACAATAAGCCTGTGCTACAGTTTCCAGATGAGGCGACTGCAAAGCTTTGTCCATGCCAATATGCCGCCATGCATCGTAACAACCAACTCGCGTCAGCGGCGGTCAGCCTCGTCAAAGTGGCGTATAGAAGGGATGATGAATCGGGAGTTCGGGACCTCTCCGGTCTTGCGGTGTAATTCCGTGCGTGCCCACCTCCGGTGACAAGCGAGAGCGACCCGCGCGCTCGGCTTGCGTCGGCGGAGTTAGGCCAACGGCACGAGCCGTTACGGGTTGACGCATGACGACGTGGGCGGCGCGCGGTTGGCGGGCGGAACCGCGGGAAGATCAGAAGATGGATGGTGACGAGGAGATAAGCGCAAATCGCAGCTTGATCCAGGACCTTTTTCCGGTCCACTGGACCTCGGATTGCAATCCTGTATTCCTGTCCATGCCGCCTCTCCTCCTGGGGTCCCACAGGCCACAAACAAAGGGAAGGAGACAAGGACAAACGGAGAGGGGCAGGGGCCTGTCTATTCTGATTTTATGGCGACGCTCCTTTATAGTAGGGCCCTTGGCCAATAATTCGGGTGTTAACGTGCTGCTCTGATCAACGACGCATACGGGTAGTCGTTGTTGTTTGAAGCAGCGGCGTTTCGACTGACGATGATAGATGTAGATCCATCATCCATGTTGCGCGCATGAGCGGGAACCTGAAATCGAATTGGTCATCACGAGCCGCCCACCGCCCACCGCCCACCGCCCACCAGAACGTGACGCTGCGGCCCCCCACGGCTCCCATCGCCCGGCCGGCTCCGGTGCAACAGTGCCACAGTGCCAGTGCCAAGCAGCAACCTGTTTCTGTTGCACAAGCTGCAGTGCTGATCTTTCCACAGACTTGTGGATAAGTTTGGATTAATTATATACTACTTCTAAAAAAGAACGCTAAATTAATATGTCCAGGAATAAGCGGCGGAACCAAATGGAGAATAACCGACATATTCCAAGCTCTTATTTTAGTGCAAAGCGGTCTGAACATGCGAAAGAATTGACGGTAGCCAGGGTGCCTAACGTCCCCATCAAAGATCGTGATGCCGTTTCTGTGCGATCGAGTGATTATTTATATATTAATCAAAATCGAGAATCGACATATACCGAACCAACTCGTCCTTTGAAATTTCAACTACCCCCTAACTACATTTCTTTGACTTTCATATATACGGATACTTATGACCACTACTGCTATACTTACTATCCCAAAACCAAACTCGTACACAAACGACTTGATTGCACGTTAGGGAACACGGGGGACTCGACCGAGTTATTATAATAGAACCACCGATCAAGTCTCATAGATGATGAGATGCAGACAACCAGAGCCGCCTTGACAGGTTGACTAGGGCCGCCTTGAAAGTTTATTTTATAAAAAACAATTGAACTTAAAGGAAATAGAAATGCTTCTAATCAGAGGATTGGAAAATCTAATAAGAGGAGGGGAAAAAGAGCTATACTACTGGGATGTCGATTGTCCAGCCCAAACTACAGAAGCCCACAAAATTATTCTCTTAACCTCTGTAAGTAAACCACTGGACCTAACAGAACTCGGCCCGGCCCAGGAAGGCACCAGCTCCTCTCCGAACATTGGATCCTCTCTCTGCCACAAGCGTCCAGGCTCGAGACGCCACTCGCCAGCACGCTCTCGCAGTAGCACTGTCAGGGAGCGTGCCGTGGGTGCCTCAGGTGCGGAGCAGTCGCCGGCGGCGACCATCGGTGTCGGAGATGAAGGAGAGAAGTGGCTCTAGGGCGGCAGTGGACGAGCGCTACGCGCAGTGGAAGTCGCTCATCCCTGTTCTCTACGACTGGTTTGCCAACCACAACCTCGTTTGGCCATCCCTCTCCTGCCGGTAACTTCCTCTGCCCACCAGCACTCCCTCTTCCTTCCGGCTCGCCCTTTCGGTTATCTCGTGCCCGTACCCACCGTTTCCCTGAAGATTCCTTCTAGACTAGGGTTTTGATGGGTGAGATGATGGAGTAGGGCATCGTTCGTATCTAGGGTTTTGATCCGAGCTTGTACTTGCGGTTACTCTAGATCTGTCCCATGGTTGGTGCGTTGGTGGGAATGGCAGTCGGAAGGGGCGGGAATAATGGGCCTGGATGGTGGATGAGCGCTTTGTGATGCTAGGGTTTATGGGTAGGTGGGTTTTGGCGGGTGTCACTGTTTGACAGTTTGAGCGGGTAGAACCTTTGTCTCCCTGATATTAACTTAATATTGCTGCTGCTACTTGATCAATCTGAACAAAATCCCTGAAAATTCCTAACGCATCAAATTCTTTCCAAGCAAGTCCTTTGGTTTGATGGTTAGTGGGTTGGTAGGCGTCCTCCGTTCCAAATTATAAGATGTTTTGCCCTTTTTAGATAGAGACGCAGCGTATATCTAATTGCCTAGCACAAGCTACGTATCTAGAAAATCCAAATTGCTTATAATTTGGAAGAGAAGGAATATAGTGTGAACATGATTTTGGTGGTAGACCTTATGTGCATGAGTGCATCAGAGATTCAGAGCTGTGTTGTGCAGCATTCTGTTATCATACCAGATAGCTTGAAAGTAATGATAAATGTGCACATTAACTGCTTTCTTTAAGATGCTTGCCCCTTCCTCCATGTGACCCTGCAACTTATGAAACTGAAATCTGGTTGTTCGGTAACAGGTGGGGGCCACAGTTTGAGAAAGCTACGTACAAGAATCGTCAACGCCTTTACCTGTCTGAGCAGGCAAGTGCATCTGCAAGCAAACCAAGCATATATTATTTTTTATATCAGTTTGAAGAAGCAAATGTTGTTGATGATTAGGTTTTTTGTTGGCTGATGAGTATGCATGCTATCGTTATTGGAACTAGCTAACTGTGGGGTTGCTTGTGTGCTATGGTTTCAGACGGATGGGAGTGTGCCTAATACTCTGGTTATCGCAAACTGTGAAGTTGTGAAACCGAGAGTTGCAGCTGCTGAACATATCTCACAGGTTTGTTATTGTTTGTTGCATTGATTGCATTTGTGTTTGGAGAATGCAGAAATGCATTAGTTTTAGCTGCATGCCTTGTGGTGTTTATTTGATTCTCAACTTCTCATCTCGAAACTTAGACCTTTTCCAGTCAGAGTTATGTCTAAACTGCATTAGAATGGTAAATATCTGTGTGAAAAGGTCGTTTGGATTTTCATGACTTGTGGCTTAATGGTATGAACATATGTCAACTCATTTATCCTGTATCCTCTATTTTTATACATCTGTATACATATTGCTTGCACCATTACACACAGACTAAGGAGATCTAATATAAAAGCGAAAAATGGTCATAAACCCACCCACATTTAGATGTCATTCTTTCAAAACATGTAAATCCACCTTAACTGCTCTATGCGCATTGGCTTTTTCCCCACTTCAAAAGTGAATCCTGTGCATTAAATCCTGAGCAATTATTGTTACAAGATGGCTGGACAAATTTTTTGATACGGATGATCCTGAGACTATAGACAAATGTGACTGATACGGAGGGAGTATACCTTATAGTTGTGTAACTCTGGTGTGTTCAAAGTATCCTTAGTGTTACATGGAGCCTTCAACAGCACTGTTTCGGTTTAATAGTTCTATATTTGTTTCATTTGTTTTTTTTTGGAGGGTGGGGTGTTGGGGTGGGGGTCGTACAATTGTGCTCACCAGATATTTTCATTCCTTTTGCAGTTTAACGAGGAAGCACGATCACCTTTTGTGAAGAAGTACAAGACTATAGTTCATCCTGGTGAAGTAAGGGTTATTTTATATTTGTATTTTAGTCTCCTTTTTACATGTTGCTCGCAGATCCTACAATGTGGCCGTTTTGTATTGGCTTTTCAACCTTGTTTCTCAGCTTCCTTTCGCTTTGTCTGATTTGTTAAACCAGATGGTTGATGCATTATTTGTGTCGTTACCTTGCAAACAGGTAAACAGAATTAGGGAGCTTCCACAGAACAGTAAGATCATAGCCACTCACACTGACAGTCCAGATGTATGTACAGACCTTTTATACTGCTGTTTAATTCTTATGAGGCATAGCGAGTTGCTGTTTGATAGGTATCAATCTTTTTTCCATTGTCATTCAGGTACTTATTTGGGATGTTGAAGCACAGCCAAATAGACATGCTGTCCTAGGAGCTTCTGAATCTCGCCCTGATCTGGTATGATTCATTGTTTAATTAAAAAAATATGCCAGATGTACTTTTTTTGGCACAGGGCTTACTAGCATCTACTGTTTTTCAGATATTAACGGGACATAAAGAAAATGCAGAATTTGCGCTTGCCATGTGTCCAGCAGAACCGTATGTCCTATCAGGAGGTTAGCCTATTTTTGTCTTGTATGTTTGTGTTTTCCTACTCTTTTGGGAGTCAACTATTTATCTAGTCTGTTTGGACATCTCAAGTGCAAGCCATAGCTTCAAGTAAGTTTCGTAGAATGGAAATATGTTCCCTTGTTGCATTGGCAATTGTCCTCCTTAGGATGTGTATCTTCATTCACAATCACAAATATGTATATGTTCTACTACCTGTTGCATTTAGTTACTTAGTCAATCTTGTGCACTAGGATTTATGTCTCTAGCCATTTGATGCCTGAATCTGTGCAGCAGCGTCTTTTTAAATCCAATTGAATATGTTCTCTTTTTAAATCTCCTTTGTATTGTTCATATACAAAACTTAAATAGGAAAGGATAAATCTGTTGTCTTGTGGAGCATCCAAGACCACACATCTGCCCTTGGGGATTCCTCCTCTTCTCCCGGAGCATCTGGCAGCAAGCAGTCTGGTAAAACTGCAAATGAAAAGGAGAGTCCTAAAGTTGATCCTAGAGGTATATTCCATGGACATGACAGTACTGTTGAAGATGTTCAGTTCTGCCCTTCCAGGTAAATATTGTTATCTGTTTTTCTGGCTGCCTTCAAAACAATGGATGGACTCAAAACACTAGCATATATCATCATCATCATCATCGAATTTCTCAAATGTTCATTGTTAAAATATTTCTATTTGTTTAATGCTGTTATTGTCAATTATACTATGATCTGTGGTCTTCTTTGTGAATGCCTATGTTGACATATGCCTTATTTTCACTTATCTTAATAACCTTTTCTTTTCTTTTGGTGATGTAGCGCGCAGGAGTTTTGTAGTGTGGGTGATGATGCTTGTCTTATTCTGTGGGATGCTCGAACTGGCACTGGCCCAGCTGTTAAGGTGACTGTTCTTCTGTTCCGCATTTAGTTGGATCAAGTATGTTTTTGGCTTGAGTTGAGTGCATGAATGCAATATGCCTTATTTTGTAATAGCTAATAGCATAGCTTGAAATGAAGAGGTGACATGCTTTTGGCTTTTAATGAGACCATTGTGACATGCATAGAATTGTTTGTTGCATGATAATTCTGCTTCTATTCTCTTTTCTCGAATAGTGA
The DNA here is from genome assembly GCA_038502445.1 of Eremochloa ophiuroides. Lineage (NCBI taxonomy): Eukaryota > Viridiplantae > Streptophyta > Magnoliopsida > Poales > Poaceae > Eremochloa > Eremochloa ophiuroides. The sequence goes on from JAHLJS010000006.1 coordinate 64,130,877, forward strand.
TTCATTTCGTTAATTCAATTGATACAATGTGTTGAAAAACTGAGTCTGACTCTGATTTATTGGATCTGGTCAACAATATTTGTTCTTTTTCTTTAACTTGTTCCAAACAGAGTGAGCTTATATATTTTTCTTTTGAATATGGTGTACCTTTCGATCTTTCTCAGGATATGGAAGTTTTAAATTCACTCTGAACTATGACGTTAAAAGTTATTTATTTATTTCAGGTTGAGAAAGCTCACAGTGGAGATGTTCATTGTGTTGATTGGAATCCCCTTGACGTTAACTATATCTTAACTGGGTATGATCTCATTAAGGCTTAGTTCAGCATAATTTGTGAAATTTTTTCATCTCCATCAGTTCCTTGCATAATGAATGTTTCAATTGGTATTTCAGTTCTGCCGATAACTCTGTCCGAATGTGGGATCGTCGCAATCTGAGTTCGGGAGGAGCTGGTTCTCCAGTTCACAAATTTGAGGGCCATAAAGCTGCTGTTCTTTGCGTTCAGGCATGTCAAGATAATATTTTTGTTATTATGTAATCTTTGTGCTGATATGGTTGTCTCCTATGATTTTTTTTGGATACCTTTTTGCCATAATTCTATTCTTTTGGATTGCAGTGGTCACCTGACAGAGCATCTGTTTTTGGAAGTTCTGCGGAAGATGGTTTTTTGAACGTGTGGGACCATGAGAAGGTAACTCATAAACTGAAAGTATCCTGTCTTTTTCTGAAGGAAACCTGCACAACTATCAGTGAAAGTGATTGGTTCAGTTGCCTGTGATTTCTCATGTACTTCTGTGTTCTGACTAATATAAGTTTTGTAATGGCAGGTTGGGAAGAAGAAAAATTCTAATGTCCCAGCTGGGCTTTTCTTTCAGCATGCTGGTCATAGGTTTGTTGTCTCGCAGATGCAAAAACTAACCCTTCGCATGCATGCTTTTATTTTTACCATACATTTTAATATTCATTCTGTACATCCTGGCAGGGATAAGATCGTAGACTTCCACTGGAATTCGTCAGATCCTTGGACAATTGTCAGTGTCTCTGATGATGGTGAGAGCACTGGTGGAGGTGGTACACTGCAGGTACATCTCTTGCAATATTGCAAACAAGTTATTTTATAAGACAAATATCAATCTGTATTTTCATAGTTAATTGGAGTTGCTAAATCTACAAATGATTGCCTTATATTCTCACTGTTTTGTTCGCGCAGATATGGCGCATGAGTGATTTGATCTACCGCCCAGAGGATGAAGTTCTTACAGAGCTGGAGAATTTCAAGGCTCACTTGGCCAGTTGCGCTCCGAGGGCTTGAGTCATGTGAAAACTCTGAGTAGGTAACGTAGTTTCCTGGCCATAAGTATGGGCCCCCAGTTGACATTGGATCTGGGCTTGTGCCTTTGTGAGCTTGTGCTAAACCTGTTGTATGACTAAATTGTATGTCCGCAAATGCGTCGGAGCTGGATGTCTAGTCTGTAGGCCAACTATTGGGATATTGCCGGATATTGTGAACAATTGTTCCAGATTTGTGTATTGGATCTGATGAGATTGTCAGCAATTACTTATTTTTATGGCTTCTTGTGAGTGTGGGTTTATGTTCTTTGGCATATCGTTCGGTTGAAGGCTAAAGTTGCGTCTGTAATCAATTTCCAAATCAAGCAAAGCATGCATCTTGCTGTCGTGTCGTGAATCCATTGCAACAAAATACTACAAGCAGACCGAGTCATTCAAATGATCCGCGTGCCTTTTGCGGCCTCTGGCAAGCTCAGTGCAGCTTACGAGCTACTCTTGCTATGAATGCTTCAACCTTTGACCGTTGATCACGGTAGCTTGATCCTGTCAGGATTGGGACAAATATAGGTGACGGTCATTTTGAAAGTAAAATGGTCCCGACTCACAGAGGAATCGGCAGGAAGCTTGCCAAACACCCCTCGGTCTCAAACCCGCCTGCTCCTGCCAGTCGTTCGTTGTCGCTGAGGGGAGTACTGAAGCCTGAAGGATGCCGGCTGCATCTGCATCCGCACAGGCTAAGACTGTCAGGAGGCAAATGAAGATCCAAACGCAAAATACGTCGTGCACAGTAGATTTGCCTCCCGAAATCCGCCTCCAACGGAACCCAAACCGAGCACGCATTTTGCGTCCGTGCAGAGCCGAGAGGGGCGCGTTTAGGTTTCGTGGTTGTGGTCGAACCAGGCTTCCCCACATGCAGGTAGGGCATGATTAGGTTGGTTGTACTAGCCACTGGACCTGTTCCATGGCATGCAAAACGGACGCCCGGAGCTGGCTCTGTGGATACGAGAATTGTTCTCGTTTCTATAGAGCCAAGCTGCCGTGGTGTAGCTTGCCTGTGCGTGAGGTACCGACTGAGAGAGCACTAATGCATGACCAGAAAGCAACCAAACAACGTCTCCGCATGGCCGGGCTACACGGAGTCGATAACCAGAAGCTGCATGCGCAAGCCTGGCCGGCCGGAGCCTGGACGGCTAAATACGAGCCAGGCTTCACAAACCAAACGCGCCCAAAAGTGCCTCGCCTCTATCGACGACGCAATCGGGCAGTGGTGAGCCCGTAGGAGGAGAGCCCGCGCAGGTCCGCGGCGGCGCGTGACGGCGCGCGAGGCGGACGGCGCGGTGAAGGACAGCGCGGAGGACGGCGAGGAGGGGGGGGGGGGGGGGGGGGGGGCGAGGCGTGGAGCGAGGTGCAGGCATCGCCGGCAAGGAGGGCGCGTTGAGGTCGGTCCGCGACGGGTCCACTGCGGGTCCCGACCGGCGCATCGAGGCGGAACTGGCAGCGGGGAGGGGAACCGGCGGCGGGGAGGCGGAGTGGAGGTCCTCGCGGCCAGGAGGGCCGCTCCGCCGGTGAGGCGGCTCTGCGCGGCGTGCTGACGGCGAGGTGGTTCCGCGCGGCGAGGCGGAACCGGGGGGGGGGGGGGGGGGGGGGGTGTCCGTGGCCAGGAGCGTGGTAAGGCGCGGCGAGGAGCACGGCGAGGCGGGGGTGGTGCGGCGAGGCGGCTCCATGCCGGCGGGTCGCATGCAGGGCGGCGCTCGGTGGGGCTCCTTTTTTGCGTCCTCTCTGTTGGAGACCGACACTTTTGGGTAAGCCTGAGCTGATGAAGATGGGTCCGCTCACGACTCAGGTTTTGGATCATCTCTACTGCCTCATGCCTCAGCAAGAAATCAATGAATCTCAAGCATTTCGATCAAATATATATAATATATATGATATAAAATAAGTACCATTAGATAAATTATGAAGCATATTTTTATAATAATCTGATTTCCGTATATAGAAGTTGATAATATTCTTTTATAAAAAAATTGACTTAGTTTAAATCTACAATGATATTTTTTAGGTAGTGCAAATTACAGTTTTGGTGAAGTTAAGACTTCCCTTCCTCTGGTGTGTCAGTGTATGATAGTCCTTATAAGCTTGCACATTGTCCTTGCCAATACGACACTATTTCGTTATCAGAAATGGGGTGTGTGATCAGAGGGATATGTAACGTCACTATGAGATGGTTGAGTAACATCACACCTTTTTAAAAAAGATTAGGTAACGCATCAGTTAGGCCTTGTTTGGAGTTCGGGTCAAATCAAATGTTTACTAGCAATTAGAGAACTAAATATGAGCAAATTATAAAACTATTTTGCAATCCGTGGCTAATTGGCAAAACGAACAGCCTAATGAATCCATGGCTGGCACATTACTGTAGCATCACATGTGCTAAGTATGGATTAATTAGGCTCATTAGATTTGTCTCGCGTTTAGCTACGGCAAATGCAATTAGTTTTGTAATTCACTTATATTTACTCTTAATTACTGTCCAAATATTCGATATGACCTTGCTAAATTTTAGCTATGGGGATCAAACATCCCCACCTCAATCCATATGTGTTGGAATTTGAATGACCCAATGATCTAGCTAATCAATCCTTAAACTGAAATTAGTATTGTTAAATGTAATTCCTGAGATTGGTCTTAGCGTTGAATGCTTGAAGCAAATTAACGGCACAAAACAGAGCAAAAAGCCTCCTAGGATGTGATCATTGCGTCTCCTCGACTCGTCGGTGCTGTGCAATGCGAATGCACATTGCACCTGCAAGTCTGCAGCCTAATGCACATTACCGTAATGCTGCAGCAGCCGGTCGGCCTCCCTCACACCGCTCAGGTACGCGGCGTGCGTCGTCGAGTAGTGCAGTCCGGTGCGTCGCCTCGCCGGCGAACAGAACGCGAAGCGGCGGCGCGCGGCCAACGCCGACGTCAGCGTGGGACCCGCGGGGCAGCGGCTCGGCCATCCGGTCGAGGTCCTCGCCGCTGGACCCGACTGCCACGTAGCTGTAGGAGCCCAGGAAGAGCGGGTCCGTGGCCCACCCGCTCCTCTTGATCCGCTTCACCCTCCACCGTGAGGGCGCCCCCGGGGCCCCCGGGAGGAAGGAGTCCAGTGTGGCGTCGACGCCGCGGATGACCTCGTCGTCGGGGAGCGACTCGAGGTGCTCGGCCTCCCGCCCGGCGAACCACGCCAGCGCCACGCTGGAGCCCTCGTGGACGTGGCAGATCGACTCCGTGCCGCGCATCCACCACGGGATCTCCGACGCGTGACCCCGGAACGCCATGTGGAGGAACGGGAACTCCGGTGGCGCAGACGCGGCTAGCGGGTGATCGCCGCCGCCGTCGGCGGCTTCCGGTTTCGCCGCTGGCACGGCCTCCAGCTCCATGAACAGCTTGTTCACGACGCCGAAGCCGAGCCTCGCGACGGCCTCGCGCTTGAACTGCGGGAGAGGTGGGTCGAAGGCGATGCCGGTGCCGGTGCCGCCCGCGGCGGCGCCGGCGTGGGCGTCCTTGCCGAGGCTCGCCTTGAGGACGCCCAGCGGCACCGTGAGGATGACGTGGTCGGCGGTCGTCGTCGCGCCATCGGCGAAGTGAAGGCGCACGGGGGTCTCGCTCCAGTCGAGGCGGCGGAGGCGGAGGCCGAGGCGGACGGTGCCCGGCGGGAGCGCCGCGACGAGTCGGTCGACGACGCGGGAGTACCCGCCGGGGATCGTGACGTGCTCGCCCGGGAAGTCGCGGTACTCGCCCTCGGCGGCGAGGTCGAGGTCGCCGAGGTTCGCGGCGGAGGTGTCCGCCCGCTCCCGGTTGATGTGCATGGCGAGCAGCGCGTCCTCGACCTCCTCCTGCGCCTTGCCGCCGCCCAGTCGTCGCGCCGCCTGGTAGGCTCGGAGGCCGCGCCTCAGGTACTCCTCGACGCCGCCGGTGCCTCCGCCGCTGGACTCGCCGGCGCGCGCGGCCTCCATCATGCGCCTGTACAGCTCCTGGATGGGCGTGGCCACCCGGTCCGCGTCGACCACCTCGCCGCCCTCGGCGACCGTGAGCACGCGGTCGGGGAACCCGTCCATGCGCTCGTACGGGGGAGGGTCCTTCTCGCAGCCGCAGGCGAGGGCGAGCGCGCCGGCGTCGCGCGCGAGCGCGTACACGGGGCTCCCGTCGATCCCCTGCACCCACGTGGCGCCCATCTCGACGCTGTGGCCGGCGAACTCGGACGTGAGAACCCGCCCGCCCGCGCGGCCGCCGGCCTCCACCACCGTCACCTCGAACCTGTCCCCGCCTTCGGCGCACAGCCGGTGCGCCGCCGCGAGGCCGGCCACGCCCGCGCCGACTACGACCACCCGCAGCTTCTTGGCCACCATCCCTCTCCTCGCTCGCTACACGGTGGCTAGCAGCTGCTCGGTGCCTGCCGGGCGCGCCTCGGTAGTCGGTGTCGCCGTGTCACACACCCCCACGGCCCCACACGATGAAGTATCTCTCACGACTCATGCGTTTGCTCCAAAAGTTTCACCATCTTGGGGAAACCGTCGTTTTCATCCAAAGCACCGGAGTGCCAAGTGGATTCGCTGCCTAGGCAGGACCGGGCGACCGGGCTGCCACTTCTCGTTCTCGCTGCGCTACCGGACCAAGCGCACGACAGACAGGTGGCTCTCGGTCTTTTTGTATGATCCTGCGCCCTCCCCGTGCTTCATGGCTTCATGGTCTGCTGCATGCGCACGGTAACGAGATGTGTGTGTGCACTGTGCACTGTCGAGATTGATTGATAGTCTTGTTCGCTTGAGCTCATCTACTAAAATCATCACTTATTTTTTGAGCAATGGTGAACAATGTTTGAACACAATGGTGAGCTCCTCTCGCAATCTGGCTCCGTCACTTTCCACGTGTATTTTGAGAGGTGCCGGAGCCCTTTTGCGACAGTGCAGCACAGTGTCTCTGAGGTTTAAACCGAAAATAAACACTAATTTTGGCTAGTGCTAATGTATAGTGAGACAAAAGTATTGTTCCGTAACTAAGGCTATTTGACAGTTTAATCATGCTAAATAGATTTAAAAGATTCGTCTCGTGATTTATATTTAAACTGTGTAATTATTTTTTTAATCAATATTTAATATTTTATACATGCGTTTAAACATTCGTTATGATGCCATGTAACGAAAAAATTGGAATTATGAAGGGTAACTAAACATGAACTAAAAAGAAGCGCTAATTTTTTAGTGTGACCTGGCCCTGTAGGTAAGCCAACACAAGCACTCTTCGACAGCAAGTCAAGACGTCATTCACGGATCACGGTAGCTCAAAATCAACGCAGTCACAGGTGTTCCACGGCTACATAGACACTATTATATTGGCCGAACCAAATTCTAACTAGATAAACACGTGCAAACCTTTTGGGCGATCGAAAAAAAATAAAAATACATAAACAAAGAATATGTGTTTTTAAATGGAAGGATCAAGGATTCAAAGACTAATGATGTTTCATATTTTTAGAGATAAATGGGTACTAGTTTCACATTTTTTTATTTAAGTATAAATTACTTATAAATTTTGGAGATGAAATTAGTATTTTATTATTTTTGAAAAAATAAAACAACTTTTAAACCAATTAAAACATTAAAATTTTTTGTTCCCACATTTGGAAGGTGTCCAATACCCGAGTTCATGGCAAATGGTAATGTTGAAAAATCAGATTATGGGCCGTTTGGATCTTTTATTTTTGAAGAATTGAAATCTACTTAATAAAGTAAGCTATTTAGCTTGAATTTGATATTCCGTTACTTTTTAAAATTCACATATAAGAAAGCCTATCTTAAATGTATACCTTGGAAGATGAAAATTGATTATATAAATCATCATGCTATGTTTGTAATTTGCAGTTAACACGCTCTTTGACTCGCTCTCGTACGGTAGAATTGCAATGCATAAATATCTCTCGTATGGTCAATAATAACAATATAGAAATATATTATATATATAACTATATTAACTTAACTAATTTATATTTAAATTATCTAGATGGGCCCTTAATAAATATTTCCCATTAATAAACGAATGAAGCAGGCTAGTCAGATTTGTGTCTTTTATGTGGTCCATATCCATCCTTCACGTGGGTGAATCTGATGATAGATCTGCCAAAACAAATGGGAGAAAAAAGGGGAGAACGAATCCAATGCCACATTCACCAATGAATATTCTAACACAGTATACTCTTTCAACTTGTTGATGCTGTTTGCATGCATCCGGCAAGAATTGCCCTGGCATCATTGCGAAGCTTACCTAAAGAGTATTTGTTGGATGGATGCCGATTGCCGAATGCCACCTCATAAGTCATAACAAAAATGTGTGTCATTAGCAAACATATAATAACTTTTTTAAATCGACAATTCCAAACTGCGTGCTACAAGTACAAACAGAGACTAATGAATGAATAATCTGATCGTAGCTGCTAATATGCCATTGGCACTAATGTATTTTTAATTAAAGATAAGGCAAGAGTTCTGCCACTCAATTAAGGGTGTGTTTAGTACAGTTCACAATACCTTTACGAGCTGTTGTGCGTTTTTTTGTTAAACACATTTTTCTGAAACACTTCACCCCCCTTGTCAAAAAAAGATGAGTTAGTAAGAAGCTGAAAAAAGTAATTTATCTCAGATTTCTCTCTCTTTTGTCTCTCTTTATTTCTAAAACAAATCAACTTGCCTTTCTAAAAAATCGACTCAGCTTCGTAAAAAAAGTTACTCATGAAGCTTTTTTTTTAAAAAAAAACAACTTCACAAATGAACCTAAGTTATGCCAAATAGGACCTAAGTAAGAAAAAAATAGATATTTATGTACCCTTGGCATCCACTAAGGCACAGCTTGGTCCTAGGACCAAAAGGGGGAAAGGAAGAGGAGGGGGTGGTTCATCCCAAGCAGTGCTAGATTGCTAAACGGTTTCCCCAGCCAATGCCATTGCCCGATGTCTCTGCACTGTATCTTCTTTGTTCAACGAGGCTACTTGTCCTCCTGTTCCTCTTCTTGATGGTCAATAATACTTGATGGACGAAATTCGGCTACGGCCATTCTGGAAAAAGAAAAGAAAATAATACCTGATGGCCGCAAAGATAGAGCACTGAGCACGGGCCTAGATGTGATGTCGTAGAGAATTTTGCGGGCGCGATGCGTGGTCGATCCAGATACGGCCCACTGACAACGGGCATGCAATAAATGACTGGTCAAACTCAAAACTGATGCTATGATAACAAGGCCTAATAATCTGCTATGATCGTGTTACATGCATTGGCAGCTACGGCGTCATGTTATTGTTTTTGTTTGAGCAGGCGGCGCAGCAGCATGCGCCCAGAAGGCGATGAGCACCGCGGCCATTGCCGCCTGCAGCAGCCTGCGTATCACCGCCCGGCAGCAGCTGCTACTCTCCTCGGCCTCGCCGTCAGACTCATCGTCACTGCCGCCACTGTCCGTGGCCGCCGCCTCTGCCGGTGCCTGTGGCGTCTTCTGCTGCTGCTGTCTTTTCCTCTGCTTCCTGCTGCGCTCGTTCCGCGCCTTCTCGCTGCGGCCGTGCGTCGTTGCCTCGGCGCTGCCCTGCGCGTTGATGCCGCCGGCGGCCTCGGAGGCTGCCGCCTCCTGCTGTTCCCCGTCGTTGTCGGCGAGGACGGCCCACATGTTGACGCTCGCAGCGATGTCGCCGGCTGGTTGTCGAGCGACCGAACCGATCCAATCCACAATCTAATCCTTCGCAACTACATGCGATCTACTCCTATGTATCTATATATCTAGAGTAAAATGCGCGGTAGGTCCACGAATTTATAAATGCGAAATTTAGACCTTTAAATTTATCTTGCTGTGCTATTTAGATCCACAAACTTGTAAATACGAAATCTGAATCCTTAAACTTGTCACACTATACTAGTTAGGTCCACGAACTTACAAACGCGAAATTAATGGCCTTAAGTCCCCTGCCCTCCTTATAAGTTTTCGTGGACCTAACTGGCACAACTAGACAAATTTAGAGACTTAAATTTCACGTTTGTAAATTCATAGATCTAAATGACACAACGAAACAAGCTTAAGTGCCGTCCATGTATTTTACTCTATCGCCATCTGAGTTTCCTTTTCCGAGTACTCTACTGGCAAAAAAAAAATAACGAACACAGCATGTATCCGTCAGAGTTTAGTTTCCTTTTCTGAGTACAAAACATATGGTGGCAGCCGCGAGTTTGTGTAGCCCGACAACGGCATGTTTGGATTCTCTAACTGTGCTGAATATTAGAGTTAATTTTTAACTGTAAACTAATTTTTAACTAGCTCTACTTTAAGTGTTGTTTGGATGAAAGTGTTAAATTGATAGAAAAAGTATTTTTTTAATCATTTGCGTGGACCATAGTATGGCTAGATGTGAGAGAAAAATATAGTCCTCACCTGAACTAGTCTAAATAATCACCTCTTAGAGGAGCTAGTTTTTTTGGGTGGACTAGTTGCAAATAACCCACTCTAACCATCTTGTTTGGATACTACAGGGCTAGTTAAGCTCAAAACAGCTCAAACTAGCTCTAACCCCTGGATCCAAACAGGGCCGACGTTTTCTCTTCTCTCGAACTCGGCTGACATCACCGATCAATCTCTACTAATATAAAAAGCACCAGTTAGAATTCTTCAAAGTGCACCACACCAAAATAAACCTCTAGTTTATATCTCTTCTAAATTTCATTAAGCGCACCATAAATCATGTACCCAGAAATACAACTCCTTTTAATCCAATGCTAAAAAACACCCTACCTCTATATTCTTTTTACTCACTCCTGTCTAACGGCAAAAAGTGTCCGGATCTCACCTGATCACTCACCCTGCCTCCTCCCATCCGAAAAACAACGCCCCCGCTCCCTAGCCGCGATCGCCGCGACCTGCCATGGGAAAAAAGAGCCCGCTTTCTTCCTATCGCAAAAAAAAGGCCACGCGACGCCGCCGCCGCGATCACCACTCCCTGCCGCGAAGAGATCACTCGACGACGACGCCCGCTCCCTGCCGCTCCAAGAAGCCCGCTCGTCGCCGCCGCCGCCGCGATCACCACTCCCTGCCGCGAAGAAGACCGCTCGACGACGACGTCCGCTCCCTGCCGTGCGAAGAAGATCCCTCGACGACGACGCCCGCTCCCTGCCCTCGACGCCGCGTCTCCTGGAGACGCCCCACACGGCGCGCTGTGCCCTCCTGCCCCGACGCGACGCCGTGCTGTGCCATCCCGCCCCCTCCGCCCCGACACGACGCCGCGCTACCCTCTCGCCCGACGCGCCACCGTGGCCCTGCCCCGACATCGCACTGCGTGGCCCTGCCCCCGATGTCGCGCTGCATCGACGCCGCGGTCCCCCGACGGCGCCACCGCCCTGCCAGCAAAGCTTCTACTGGATCGATCGTTGTCAGGAATTTGAGACGGGCACTGGTCCATCGACCTATGTAGAGGTTAATGATTTCGACGCTCTGGGATCGTCCACCACTGTTCTCACATCAGCAAATGTGATGGATGAAAATTCCTCCAGTAACCCAAACAAGGTAAATTTGCCCCCTTGTTTGTGAGCTATTACCTGTGTGTGCCTAAATGATCATGTGTCTCTCAACGCCTGTTTGTGCTCTGGTTTCAGTTTAGTTTCAGTCTCATTTCCTTTTAGATTTTTCCTACCTGAATCTGAATGCGAAACCTGATGGTGAACAATTGCGCTGCAGGTTGTGCCGGTGAAGAGCTGATGGTGAATCTGAATGCAGAGGAATTTGAGACGGGCACTGGTCCATCTTCACGGTCAGTTTTATTCAGTTCTGATGCATCCAGTTCCTGCTCATCCAGTTTTATTCTGTTGTGACGCCTCAGTCTGATCTCCTAGCACATAAATTAAGTTCGTTCACTGTCTTGAACAGAGTTAGACATTGGCTGGAAATCATGTGTAAAATTATGCAAAGCAATAATAGTAAAAAATTTTAGGAACCTACCACCATTGCCCAGGCTGCGGCAGCATCTGGTTCCTGTTTCATAGCAATATAATATATTTGTAAAGTTTAGCCTCTCTTTTTTTTTCTCTGCAAGTAATCTCATATAGATGTTGACAACAAATATGTGAGCTCTTGTGTACTGTAATATCTGAAAATCAGGTTAAATAAACTATGTGGACAGAGACAGATGTCGAGTTCACGAACGTGCCGCCAAGGGGTTCGGGCGTCGCAGCGAGAACTCCGATTTTGACCTCGCCATGAGCCTCGTCGCCGGCGCCGCCACGCTGACGCCATCCCCGTCCTCGAGCACACTGCAAGTGAGGATTGGTAAGACACTTCATCTTACAGCTCTCCCTATTCGACTGCACACTGAAGTGATTCCCATTGACGTTGGTTTTTGGTTCGTAGGATATTGTTCTTGCGGAGCTGGCTCTACACACCCATCAGGCTTGGGCTTGCGCTCAACTTTTCAGTGTTCTACTATGAGATCCTGAAGCCCTAAACTCCCCTGATCGTGCTTTTGACCTTGCAAAAACAGGTTTGCATATCCTCCTCTCCTCATGTTTTCTGTGTGTACAATGAACTGATAGTCATATTTTCATTAGGGGTCACATTGTGTTATTAGCTACCTATATATACTTATGCCTGATATGATAATTTGCACATAGACAGGACAAAAGGATATCTTATTTTGTTGTTTTAAAATTAAAAGTTCGATTGGTCTGCCTTGGATTGAGCTTGTCATTGATTTTTTTTTTTTTTTTGTCATTTTCCTATTTGGGAATTTGGTCTGGACCGCTTGTGACCTACTGGCAAGGTGCTTTTAAATAGGGGAATGCAGGTGAGGCGTTGATGATGGTACAAAAGTGGTTTTCAGTTTTTGCTTTCTAGAGCACTTTGGTTCAATTTAGCTGATTTAATTCTTGCCACTTGCCTGGCAGCGAGGGATAGTGTTGTGCCAATTCGAGATGAACTGCTCGGTCACTGCAAGGATGCTAATGGCAGGGCCCTTGACCTAGAGCCCACTGAAAAGAACGGTGCCAATGAGTCTCTGCAGTTTTCTTTTGAAGAGAAGAGTGGTGATGCGGTGTGCAAAATTAGCAAAAGCATGGTGCGAGATGTGGAGAAGGCTGCAATTGAATTTCTTGCTGCCAGGTGAGAACTGACGTTCCTGAAACTTTTTTAGTAGCAACTGTACTGAATGTTTTTGTTCTTTAACTCTGTAGTATGAACTAGGTATCAAACATAAATGAATAGTTTGCTGCCACACATACAAAAATGCACTTGTCTAATAGAACTGTGCTATGCATTTGGGGGCAGCTGCTGATTATATTATACATGATATGTATATGTATTTATTTATATAATAATAAATGCCTATACTTTGTGCAAGTGATAAGAGATATTATGAATACCTATACTACAACGATATTTGTATTGGTGCGATAGCTTGTCGCCTGGAGAAGACGGAAGGAGGGGCACTCCGAGTTTACATCATGACCTTGGGTGTGCTGGCAGTTGGCACCATATGGCAGTCTTGGTAGATGTGGGTCTTCCCCCTTCCTACTCATTAATCAAAAAAGATTCAAACTTATTCAGAGATGGATAAGCCTGAATTTTTTAGGACATGTAGCCTGAATTTGTTATTTTTTAAGACAACAATTTTGCTATTGACATGCCAACTTAATTCTCAGTTTGATGGTCCTGGATCACATGGAGCAAGTAGATATACAGAATATATGCTGCCTGAAGTCCTGAAATTGTGAAGAGAAATCTGAGAAAGATGCACAGTTGATAATTCCATATGAACTGATCTACCTAGAAAAAGTGTTTATTGCTCATGATCAAAGCTCCAAAACCCATGCATCGATACCTCAGTTAGGCTAAATGCATTGTCTGACGAAATCTGAAAGTCTTGTTCCTTTATCTGTGTCACTAGAGTTTGTTGTTAATTGTTTTCTTAACCTGTGTGGCAGCAGATATCCAGATGCCTTCTTATTTTGCTACTCCTGTGTAATCCGATCTTGACATGACTTCTTATTTTGTCATTTTCCTTCTAGCATCTAGCTGCACAGTAGGATCGAGTCTGTTGGCCTCTGTCGCAGCCTAATTTCATTGCATGTAGGTTGGGTTTTACAACTGCTTGTCAGTTCAGTTCACCATGTGCAGGTTCTCCTCTTATTTGTCTCATGACCAATCTCCTGAAAACAATCTGGAAGTTTTTTTTTTCAGTTTGATGTAGCCGATTTAATTTTCTTTCATAGGCTTCAGGTTAGGAACTGATGAGTCTTCTTGCATGCCAAGCCTTCATTTCTAGGTCATATAAAAAACTGTTAGTGTTTCTGAAATTCAGTAAGAAAAAGAAAAGAGAAAAGAAAAATGGGTTGATACAAGCACCGAGAGTTGCGCTAAAAAAACCACAAACATGATACATTGATTTTTTTTTAAAGAGTAATACAAGTGATCCAAAAATGAACCAAGTACTTGATATTCTGCCAGAGTATTGGCTTCCATCAAAGTCCATGAATATCCACCTATAGTCATGAATCCAACATGTTCTTTCCTTTATATGGGAGGATCCTCACTGCAGGCTGTAGGACCAAGACATTCTACTTTTATTTTTTTTATTATATAAATGGTGGAGGGATATATTTAAAATATTATCATTTAGTTGTTTTAATTCATCACTAAAATGCTTCCGTGGCGTTAGCATCGACGATATACTAGTCAGTGGAGTGGAAGTACGTAAATCGGTTCCGATCCGAGTTGGACTCACAATCCAGCGGCCGCGTCCTGGGGTCCCGTCCCTGCCCGCCCTATAAAACCGCGCAAGGCACCCGTGTCGTCCTCCACCATCGGCAAAATCGCATCTCGAGTGGTCCTCCACCATCGGCAAAATCGCCCTCTCGAGTCGCCGCGCCACCTCGCTTTTCGCTTACTACTGCTGCTAAGGTTTAGAGCGACGGGCTCGCTAGGGCGGGGTGGAGCGCCCGCCCCCGTCGTCGATCGAGATCTCTGCTACGACGACAGCCATGGCCAGCTTCAACTTCGGCCTGCTCGAGCTCGCGGACGGCGAGTCCGGAGAGGCCGCGGTGTCCGTTGTCGTCGGCAAGGCCACGGCCGAGGCGTCTGCCGCCCACGCGAAGAAGGCCGAGGCCGCCGCCGCCGACTCCTCGGCCACCAGGACCGAGAAGGAGAAGGCCGCTCTCAAGAACATCTACTTCACCAAGCATCAGCTCGACTTTGGTACGTCCATGCACATCTCCATCGTTCCATCATCGCCATGTTCCCTGCTTCCTACTTGCGGCTAGTTTAATTTGGTTGGACAATCTTGCTGTTGTACGTTGGCTGACTATTGTATAAGATCGTGCTGCGTGCGTGCATGATTATTTCTTGTTTCCATCTCTTGTCTACATGTTTTTAGTGGGTATAGATAGATGCTGAGGTTCGTGCTTATTTTTAGATCTTTTGTTGAGTTGTTCCTTCTTCTCCCATCCTGTTAGATTGGTAGATAGATTCGTAATCATTCTTCAATCTTTGCATGTCTATTTCATTTAAATCTATTATGCACTGTGTCTATCTGATCACATGTTGTGGTACGATTCCGAAATTCCGATCTTTGGTTGTTGAATTATTTCTAATTCTGATCTTTGAATCTTAACTTTGTAGTGGTGTATTAGTATTATTAATATGGTGCTAAATTTTCTATTAGTATTGGTATTGTTAACAAAAATGTGTATCTAATTGTATTATTATCGTTAATTATTTATTATAAGTGTCTAATCTTTGAATCTAAACGATCTCATTTTCTGTTACTATTGTTAACGCGTGTCTTCGTTTGTTGTTCAGTTTACTTATTTCGATGTAAATCTCAATGGTTGGCATTAATTTTTTAGAAAGATGGCAAGATCTTTGCAAATGGTTGGCATTAGGGCAATAAAGCTATCATTGTGGTCGCCATTACTGATTGTTGGTGGATAATGGTGCCATTAGTCATTGCTGGTTTAGCTTTATTATATGGTTGTTATTAATCTCTATGTGCTTGGTTATGCCGTGTTTAATTCCTCAGACACTTTTCAAAGTTGCTATTTTTTGCCACGCTTTGATTTGTGCCTCATCCTGCCGTTTTCTTGCTGGAAAACAGGTGTTAGCAGTATTGAGCCCGAGCTGATGAGGTTGAGAGAGATATTGACAAAGCTGAGGGGGGGATGAAACAAAGTTGAAGGAGATTGGAGCTGATGGACACTATATCATACAGTTGTCGGAGGAGCAAAGGGACATCCGTCTCATGCAGTTGTCGGAGGAGCAAAGGAAACTGAGGCACCAGCAGAGGAAACTGAGGGAGCAGCAAGCAAAGCTTGAGACTGATGAGGAAAGAATTTTATTTGGAGCATGGATTTCCTCTCGGCTCTGAAGGAAATGAGCCCCAAATTCAGGAGGAGGGCAATGATAATGCCGGTGTTGACAATATCAATGGCAGTCGTTACAGTGATGGCAATGGCAGTGTACACAGCTATTGTGATGGTGAGCCAGATGTACATGCTGATGGAGCCTATGTCTACCATGAGAGGCAGGTAGAGGAAGGTTATGCCCACAATGATAATGATGCTAGGCAGGGATACCCTGAGGTCCACAACAAGAGGAAGGTTCATAAGTACGTGGTTAAGGGCCAACAACCACCCTCTGATGCTGGTACAGACGTTGATCACAGATTTGAGCATAAGATCATCTCTGATGCTGGCTCAGAGGGTGAGCGCAAGCCTGTAGGGAATGGTAAGGAGGAAGCTGGCACTCTTGCTAATGCAGACGCCACTGCTGCTTCTGGTTCAGATAACTCTTCTGCTGCAGGGTAGGTTCTATGCAAATTTTAATCTTTGTCTTGCAATTCTGCATGTTATTTTTTCCATTTTGTGTAGATGAGATGTACTCTGTATTGAACAAAAGCAAACCCATGCCTTTTCTTTTTTGCCAGGGCTGGTAGGGCTGGTAGCAACGGACAGGATGGCCCTAAACACAAATTTGTTAAGAAGAGGCTCAGTGGCTCTATGAAAAGGAAGAAGAAGAATGTGAAGAAAAATGGTGGCAATGGAGTAGATAAGGTTGAGAAGACTGACAAGGAACCACAGACAAACCATCATAAGGAAGAAGAGAAAAAGGTAACCCACTCTGCTCTAACGGCGTATAGTATGAATATGCGTCGAATATCATCAGGTTTCTTTCAGCTTTCTTGATTTTTAAATTTACACTGATGCTCAAATTTTGAACAGACCCTTGCTAAGTATGAGAAGATTCGTGAAGAGAAAAAGAAGTTCTTGGAGGATGTCTCAAGAACTGAGCAGAGGAAGGTCCCTACCGAGGAATTTAAGGGCCTCTAGATTTTGGAGAAGAAGGTGGATGATGAGGAAGCTATCATGAAGCCAGAAAAGGTTCAGAACAAGGCTAAGGAGACTGGTAAGAAGGAAGAAAAGGCTCTGGCAGAGGCCAAGGACGCTGACAAAGTCAAGCCTAAGAAGGTATCATCGCGTTATTTTCTTGTTAATATTATTTTCTTCGTTACAGAATCTTACCAGAAACATGATTTCAGGGCGTCACCCCAATCCCGTTGAAAGATCTCTCCTTTGCGCCACCAACAAGGCGCACTGTTTTAATGGAAGATGGCTCTTCCAATGGTGGCGAGGCTCCTCGTGGCCGCTTCAATGGCGGCAGTTTCCAGGGCCGCAACCGTGACAACAGCAGCGACTCCCAGACTCCTGCCGGTCGGGGTGGTGACAATGGCAGGGCAGCCCAAAACGAGGTTGGCAATTACGGCAACTGTGCTCCGAGGGGCGGCTACTCCGGCGGCCGCGGCTATGGTGCTCCTCGTGGCGACTACTCTGGTGGCCGCGGCTACGGTGCTCCTCGGGGGAACTACTCAGGCGGCCGCGGCGACGGCGTGCAGGGCGGCCGGGGCAACGGCGGTAGTTACCAGCAGCAGCAGCAGCAGGGAGGCTACCAGCGGCGTCCGGGCAACGACAACTACTACCGGCCGCGTGGACGCGGCTACTCCGGCAACGGCCGCAACTCTGCTCCTGCCCCTGCCCCCATGGCCGAGGACATGATCATGTTCCCGCCGCTACCCGCCTCTGCTCCGTCCCGAGCTGCTGCACCAGCCGCAGCTCCTGCGGTCGCCCCCGCTCTGGCCTCAGCTCAGTCCTAGTTTCTGTTTAGTCGCTGCTTCCCCTTTTAGCTTGCTGAGGATTACGGAGAGATGAACATGGGGGAGGTGCTCCTCGATTTTGTAACGGAAGGTATAATATTTTTATTATTCAGTTTATTTTGCTAAAAATATCGTTGTTGGCTTGCTTTTTTGAGTTTTGGCTTGATATATATCTTTCGTTGGCTACTCCTTTTGATTTGATGTGATAGCGTGCCGGTGATTCATGCCTGCGGCTGATTTGTCTTTCCCTGTCCCATGTTTAGTCGCTGCTTTCTTTGTCGATTTAGCAGTTCTAGAAGGTAGTGGATACTCACGGCAGAAGCATATTATATTAATAATTGATTGATTATGGAGTTTACCAGGGGGCCTGTTTTCTGCGAGATCTCGAGGGACGTCAGGAGGAGCATGCCCTCATCCAATCCCCTCACATTCGAGAATCGTGATAGAAAACCAGATAGAATCACGAGAAGAATAGCTTTTTTTTCGAGATAAAAGAATAGCTAGCTCTGGCAAACCCTCCATCATGCTAAATGCATCCGTTGTTTCCCCCCTGTTCGTTAGTCGTGAGATATTTTTTTTTCTCATAATAAATCAACACCAATCAAAATCAACGCATATTTTCAGTTCGAAACCGATTTTTTTTCAATGGTACGCGATTAGCATCAGGAAACGTGTGAGACCACCCTGCATTATTTCATCACAAACTTTGCAGTACTTTGCAGAGTACAGACACAAAGGCTGCGTTCGGTTGCGCTTATAAGCGCTTATTTTTCAGCACTTCAGCAGTATTTTTCTCTCACAAGATTTCAGCACTTCTACAGCACTTCAGCGCTTATCTACAGCACTTCAGCTTCACCGAACACAGCCAAAGCAATTGCATTATATCAGAGGACTAGGCACTAGTATTACATTACACCATCTGATCACCATCGCTGCACTTTGCCAACGTTTCACAAACCAAGATTTTTTTTAAAAAAAAATTACAAGCCAATATACTACAATAGTAGCAAAATGTCCCCAAAACATTGAATCATTCAATTTTGAACAGACTCATTGACCGACCCTCTAAAGCATGCAGAGAAAAGCTTGGTCCTGAGCCCTTTCTTATCCTTGGCTGGTGTCTCTGTCTCCTTACTAGCCGTAGTGGTGGTGGTGGTGGCAGCAGCGACGACCTTCCCGGTCTCGACCGGCGGTTCGGGCAGGTTCTCCTCGGCAGGCGGTTCGAGCTGCCACAGCCCGTCTTCTCCGATGACCATCCCCTTGTTCTGCTCCACCCACCACGACTCCGGCACGAGGTTGTCGTCGTTGAGGAACGCCGACGACTTGTTCACCAGCGCCACGCTGCGGCGCACCTGCAGCTCGAACTCGCCGTCCTTCCCGTTCCATCCTGCCACCGTGTGCAGGATGCCCTGCAGGTTGTGGTAGTCGCCGACGTTGGTGGAGTCGTGCTTCACGTACGGCGACTTGCCGGAGTCCACCTCCAGCAGGTCGCCGACGTTGGCGTAGCCCAGGAGGCCGCTCGGGTACAGCGGGATCAGGTCGGGCGCGTTCCGGACGCGCAGCGCCCGCAGGTTGGGCAGCGCCTCGAACCTCTCCTTGAACTCCGGGTTCCCGATCTGCGGGCTCCCGAAAACGACGGCCGTGACGGGGATGTCGGCGCCGGCCACGCCGTTCACCGCGATGTCGAACGCGCAGAGCGTGGCGAGCGACGCGCCGAGGCTGTGGCCCGTGCACACGATGCTGAGGCTCTCGTCCTTGTACCGGGCCACCAGCGCGCGCACGGCGGCGAGCACCTGCTCCCGCGCGCTGCGCTTGGAGAAGGGCGACCGCTCGTCGCTGGAGGTGTAGATGAGGTACCACCCCTTCATGACGCGGGCCTCGCCGCGGGCCGGGTCGCCCTCCGGCAGGACGGCGTCGGGGGAGACGAGCTCCGGCTCGAGCACGTCGACCCACTCCAGCGTGCGGATGGTGCCGCGCCACGCGACGTAGATGACGCGCTGGCCCGTGGCGGCGGCGGCGGCGTCGGTGGACTACGGAGACGTAGCCGATCCAGTTGGACTCCTTGCTCCACGCCTCGCGGGAGAGCGAGAACACCATGACGCCGCCGGGGAACGACGCCTCGGAGGTCGCGTAGAGGTACGCCGCCGGGGAGATGTCGGCGGCGGCCGGGAACTGCGTGCGGGCGAAGAGCGCGGACATGGAGTAGCGGCAGCTGCCGGAGTACTTGGAGTGCGGGTCGGAGTCGAAGGAGTCGTAGGTGACCTGGCAGAGGTCGCCGCAGAGCAGGATGAGGCGGCGGAGCGTGAGGTCGAGAGGGTCCAGGAGGCCCTCCCAGTGCGCGGAGCCGAGCAGCTCCGGCCATGACGCGGAGCCATTGGCGTTGGCGCCGCCGACCAGGGACAGGGAGCTGGACAGGAGGACGCCCTGGCTCGCGTCCATCTTGTGTGCAGTGCAGTGCGATGAGAAGAGGATCAGCTGCTAAGTGCGAGTCAGGTCAGCCGAGTGTATGAGTGGTCAGAACTTGGTGAGAGAAGGGAGCTGCTTGGTTCGTTCACAGCGCATCTGCCACTGCCTGGCATATATATCGACCTCATGGAATCCTCCATGTCTAGTCTCTAGCGAGGCAAGTCTATCTGAAGAGCAGTCTAAACAGATGAAGTTGACTGATTGCTTGTTGTTAATTGTTGTTGAAACGCCGACGCTCCTGCTAACAATTTCCTTTGAAGCTGGTTTCACCCAAAAGGGACATGGCACTAGCTAAGTCAAAATTTTAACACCATCCAGTTTTGGTTACTAAATTTGTGGCCATATGGTTTTAGTCAACTTTGCCCAAATAGGAGAGCTATATCGAGCCAAAATTTGACGCCCAACCAAATGGATGCAAATTTTGGTCGAAGCAGACAAATTTTGGCTTAGGATCCTTTGACACACATACTAAGTTACCAAACAAATCTTATGGTTTTTTTAAAACTATTCTTATATTAGTAAAAGAAAGATAATAGAGTTTTGAGGTCTCCATCAAACATCAATTGTCATCCCATAAATGGGTGGCACAGGATTGGTGGGGGAAGCCATGGTGCCATAGTAGTACCATGCATCCATAGTACCACTATTTGCTTCTCGCAAGCTGGAGTCTTCGAACGTGTTTGGTTGCTTTACCCAACAACGTCAAGTTTGCCACACCGTACCTTCGACGCCGTACTTTTGGTTGATGTTTGATTGGTTCCCAGAGTTGTGGCGCCGCTGCAGTTCCCAACAACGTAGAGTAAGTCATTTTTCATGTCAAAACTTGCCAAACCTCTAGCGGGCAATTCAGCGCCAAACTTTCGGCGCGGTGTCCCTAGCATTGTCCAAACACGCCTACAATTTAGTTTATAATCAAACAGATGTGTATGTGAAGAAGAGAAAGGAGAAAAGAGAAGAGCTTCTTTTCCATGTAACCACCAAATTAGACATGGAAGTATAATCGATGGTGAATATGAAGGAGCTAAAAAAACAAAGTGTAAGGTATGGATACAAATAACAATAAAAAATTCTTACAAACCAATAAGAGACTATTATTATATAGTTTGGCTCCTATAACTTGGCTAATAGCGAAAGACTTAATTTATTATTGGCCCTTTTTTTTCAATTTGACTTTATTATTGGCCTTACTCTAATGACATAGTATTGACGCGCCGGAGGAGACACAACAACAGTATTCGGCGATGGCATTCAAATCCATTCAAACCCGGTTCATGATGGCACATCCGACGCCTATGAATTAGTCACTCCTACTGAAGTCACTAAGAGCGTCTCCAATGGTCTAGTTTATAGCTAGCTACATCTATTTTGTAATAACTGAAAGCAAGATACTAGTGTGGATTGAAGAGATAGTTTTGCACATTTCTCAATGCATGTCTCTCATGGCACGACGTCAAAGGCTGCTTGGGTCTCTTCCCCCACCATATTTAGGGCACCAATCTTCATGTCCGATTAGGTCGGCAGGAGCGGCTGTCCGACCACCTGTTGGTATTTTTTAGACGCATACGGATATCGTTATAGTTTTCACCTCGGAGGTTTAAAATATCATATCCATAGGGAAGCGTATGAGGTTAAGTATGGTCTAACTTAACCCGCTGTAGCTATAAGAATTAAGAAGGTCGGGAGTATAGAGGAGACTGGTAAGGTCTTCTAATTCTAATATCAATAAGCTATATCTTTTATTGTTCTATCTAGGGAAATTACCTAATATAAACACCATAGAGGATGTTTTCCTCGGCAACAAGGTCCTAGTAGACCTACAGACAGGAGGTGAAACACAAAGAACTCAACGAACTAAAGAAATATATGTATAGGTCTTTATATCGTAGCTATCACACTCGCGATTTACCACTGATCCGGAAAAGTACAGTTTTTACACAAGTAACTAGGTCTAAGCACCATGCCTACACCTATAATTACTACTTTAACATATAGCGTCCTATAGACAAAGCACTTAGAGGGCTATGAACAATATAAACAATGTTGCCTTAGGGGCCAGTGGGTAAACCAGAGCCCTCCGGATCAAACCGACCTTGATTAGCGACGAATATGCAAACCCTAAGTCAGGGGAGCGCCGCTACCCGAAAGCTGGACTCACTTCCAAGTGAGTCCAGGTCGGCCGACCCACTCACCCTAGGCCGGCCGACCCACTCCTATGGCAACTGCGTTCCTCCTTCGGTGGGTGATCTTGTGTTATCTTCTAGATTCTTTTCAACTTGGTTCTGCAACGCAATATGCTTTTTAGCCCGACGTCCTTGATATTTTGTCTTTTTTCTTGTTTGATCCCTAGAAAACACCGATTCAAAAAACTCGTAGAATTATGTAAGATTAAACCCTAAACCTATCTTATAAGTTGATTTATGCCCTTGATTCACATATAGTTGCGGTTCCAAATGGACGATACTACCGTCAACACCACCTTCCAGGCTCCAGGTGAGTTAGCTACGTAAATTTTCTTTTTTTTTTCCTTTTTCCTTCCTTTTCCTTTTCTTTTCTTTTCTTTTCTTTTCGTAAGTTTTCTTTTTTTTCTTTTTTCCTTCCTTTTTCTTTTCTTTTCTTTTCTTTTCTCTATGATATTTAATTCTTTCTTTTTCTGTACTGTTTTTTTTCTTTTTCTGTTTTCTATTTTTACTTCCTTTTTCTTTTCTTTTATCTATGATGTTTTATTTTTTTTACTTATTTTTATTTATATTGTATGTTTTCTTTTTTTTATTTCATTTGATTTGAATCATTTTTTCCTTTCCTTTCTATTTATCGTATGGTGTTCTATGCTATAGCTTGTGAATGTTCCTTTTTCTTTTCTTTTTTCTTTTGTTTATCTTTTTCTGGTATTTTAATTTTTTCTAATTTCTTTTTATTTTAATTTTTATTATACAGTTTTTTTCTTTCATTTCGTTCATTCATTTTCCTTTTTCTTTTTTTTTAACTTGTGATGTCTGTGCTATATCTTGTGATATTCTATATTTATAATTTTCTTTCTTTTTCTTTTCTTTTTTTATATTTTTTGCTATTTTTCCTTTTTCCTTTTCATTTTCTTTTATGTTTTATTTTCATTTTTATTTCATTATATTCATTTATTTTTTCCATTCATTTCTTTTATCTTGTGATGGTTTATGCTATAGCTTGTGACGTTTCTGTATTTGTAACGTTTCTCTTTCTTTTTTGTTGTATTCTAATGTTTTTCACCTTTTATTTTTTTTTATCTTCTTCTATTTTGTTTTTATTCTTTTTAATTTTTTTCTTTTTGTTGTCTTTTTTTTCCTTTGCTTAGGTTTTGTTCGCGTAATATATATAGGATGTTCTATATTTCTTTTGTCGATATCTATACGATGTTCACGTAGTGTACATCGAATGTTTTAGGACTATTTTTTTCTAAAAAAATGTTTTAGGATTATTTTTTCGATGTTCGTGTAGTGTTAAGGTGATATTCTACTTTCGTGGTATATATATGTTGTTTGTGTGGTATACATAGGATGTTATAGACTTTTTTGGCGATGTTCGCGTAGTTTAATACGATGTTCGATGATTATTTTTAAATACAGGTTCATGATCAGATAAACATTTGTTGAAACGTTTATTAAAATATATTTATGTGGGATCTTGTTTTAAGAATGTATTGCGTGAAACACAATAGTGCAATATGTTTACACCAAAAATTTAGACAGAGTACAAATGACCGTCGCGAAGGGAAAAATGATTGATAGAGAAGATCAGATCGGGATGTTTGCTAATGTCAGCAAGGCGTGGTGCGCAATGAAAGGGAGACAGATGGATCGGGAGATTGGATCGGTTGTTTGATTACTTCTGCAAGATACGGCTCAGGTCGGTTGTAAAGAACCATCACGGTGAGGGCCCACATGAAACAACCAGAGCTACATTTTTGCAACAACAACCAGAGCTGCACCGAGGGAGAGCTGCTATCTACCGGCTAGAACAGATGCATATTCCCTATGTGACATGCAACAGGCAGGATACTTACAATTACAATAGACAATAGCAGTTCTATAACCCGTCCTGGCTGCACCATTAGTCTGTTACTCCCTCCGTCCCACAAATAATTATAAATCTTTAACTTCTACCATTCTCTTTTGACCGTCCGTCTTATTTGAAAAAATTAATAAATCTTATTTGTTTGAGATATTTTCATAATGGTTTAATAATTTCATTATTTAAATAAAAATTTTAAATAAGACAGACAGTCAAAGAAGAATTATAAAAGTCAAAGATTTACAATTATTTGTTGGAGGAGGGAGGGAGTACTTGTCTTGAGTCGCGACTCATCATACAAATAAAAATTCATGTTCGGTTCCTGTTTATCTGAATGACATGTTCGTGACTAATTCTGCAGTGGGGCGGGGCTGGGACGCTGGCAGGCGGCAGCGACGGAATGACATGGACGAGCGGCGGTCCTGTTGTTGTGTTGTGCATGTTATGCAGAAAGAAGGTGTGGTGGTAGCAACTAGCTGGACAAATGGACAATTCGATGGGTGAAGGAAGAAAGCGTGATGGCTTGAGACAGACCTGCATCGAATCTTGTTTTTTCTTTCCGGTAGGTAATGGTTGATGAGTCACGGCAGTTTTTTTTTTTTTCGCGAACACGTTTTGCGTGTTTTTTTCATTAAGAGAAGGTGAAACACAGATACAAAGAGCGTAGTTGCTGGGCAACTTGCATGGAATGCGAGACACATCGTGCCCTTTTTATCAGGCACCTACCAGCTTAGAACCACGGCAAATGGGCTTACCATTTCTTTTTTCTTTTTGTTATTACCTGAATACAGTAGCTTAGAACCACGGTCCATCGCTGATGGGCTTACACTACTTCATACGCATTTAACATTTCAGATAAAGTTGAGCTGATCTGAAACCGAAAAGACGTACTACCGCCCGGGTTGGTGATATGCATTCAAAAATGACTCTGCCACACCCCCACACACAGTGTGGAAAATCATTGAAATTGGGAGTCCGGTAGCATATGGGCTGCCACCGTGCCACTCAATAATCGTGCAGTTGCTGTCACGTAGGAAACTACACGACTAGAACTTAAACGTCGCACTAAAAAAAAAAAGAAGTCAGTAATCGACATTTTTGTTCACAGGTAGGCCATAACCATCTGCTATAAGAGCATCATTGTCATATAAAAACAGAGAATTACAGGTGTGACAGAAGATGCACATGTGGAAAACCAAAGTACTACAAGGACTGCACCATTATTGTACACTAGTTGTCATCTGTGACTCTGAGCAACACGACAGCACTATTGTATGGTTCGGAAGCAGTGTCAAACTAGAACCTTCGTACTCCCTATGTAAATCCTTCGAATCTTTGACTATTCTTACTGTGAATGTCGTCGAGTGTTTTTATTCTGCACAGACCAAACCAGACGCCCATGCAAAAATTTCTACGCAGTGGGAGAGTAGAAATGTGAATTCTAATTTTTCTCAAGTCTTATAAAAACCCCCAAATCAAATTGTCTGCAAGTCCGGTAGATATTTGCTAATTGCTATGCTAAAAGTGTGTTGACTAATTATGTACAGAAACTTGGACAATGTTTTTTCACACAAGACAACAGACGGCGAGACCATGCATTAATTCTGGCTTTCGGCTCGTCTAGGACCAGGTAGAATGTGTAAAAACTCAGACTCTTGTAGACTAGATAAGGAATTGTTAAACACTTTTCCTATATTTCAGGTGCTTGAAATTTTAGATAATTAATTTCAGACAACACTTTTATATCATCAACAAGTGCATTGTTACTTTATGATTTTTTATTTCAGGTGATTGAATCTAGCTTGTTAGGATAGGATCCCTTTGGAATGGAGGGATACGTTCCTATGTTTTTTCGTGTAAAAATAAATTGATTCCTATAAAATTTCTATGAGATTGAATTGATTGTTAAAAATTACTCTTACAACCTACCATGTTGGATCAAAGAGCTTGTGGATCAAAAAGCTTCCCACATGCTAGTCTGATTAGGATTAGGATGTTGTTTGATTGAACGCTGGGTGCAGAAAAAGCGATGTAATCAACCACCACCGCTACGAAGGAAGTAGAAGCACTTTTGTTTGGTTGGATTTGGGAGTGCTTTCATTTTCATCAGTGTTTGGTTAGGGAGCAAATAGAACTTCAGTGATCACCGCCTCCAATCTCAGGTCGTGGCCACCACCCATTCCCTGCTCACCTCTAATCCCGGCCGCGGCCGCCACCCGTCCCTGCTCGCCTCCAGTCCCTGGCCGCCTCCTGCAAGCCACGCCGCCGGCTGGCCAGGTCTCCAGGCTGCAGCCGGTCTGGTCAGGAGGCGACCTACCGCACCGCAGCCACGTCGGCCAGGTCTCCTGCGCTACTGCGCAGGCGCGCAGCCAGGTCTAGCCGGCCAGGTTGCCCAGGGCCAGGTCTACCAGTTACAGAATTTACTGACACATGTAAGCCTAGGACAATAGTACATTCTTTCTATCATGAACAAATGAGCCCCAAAAAATTGTTACATTACCGAAAAGATGTGCAATTAGTAGTTACAGTGAGCAGGTATTATATAGAATTTACTAGGACCAAACACGCGGTCACCAAGTCTACAAAATTACTGCATTCTTTCTGGCATGAACAAAAACATGAGAGAGTCTAAAATTAAAATTACTACATTCTTTGTAGCCTGAACAGATGAGCCCCCAAAAAATTGCGCCTCATGGAGAATATGCTTTAATTACCAATTCATAGTAACAGGTTAGCTCATCTTATATATAGTACAAAATATTAGCTGACCGGTCCCCAAAGGTTTTTTGTCGATTGGACGACAAAAGGAGAAATGGGTTCTGATGCCTGAATGGCTGAATCCATGAACCCAAGAATGTGGCCAGGAAACGATGAAATGAAGTCAAAACAAAAAATAAAGACTGATAACAAGATCTTGCATTGCATCCAGTGCATTCTCATCAACCCGCCGTAGTAAATCCATGATTTGGCCCCGATCGAGTCAGAGAAGCTTAGAACCGATGGCTGCTGGTAGCTGTGCCCCAGCTAGATCCTGAGCTCAGTGCTCACTGCCTCCTCGCCATGACTTGCTTTTATTCTCTTGGGATGATCTTGGGTGGCCCGTGGCCGCCGATCCATGCCGCCAAGCGAGGCCCTGGTTCTCGCGGAAACCGTGGCAGCTGGTGGAGTCTCCATTATTTGTGCAGGGAACCATTCCTCTGTGCGAGGGCGATGCATTGTCGTCGCTGTGCTCCCCGCCCTGCAAGAAGCAAATGAAAAGCGCAACAAGGAACAACGCCAGAGTCAGTTAGATTCAGCACGCTACAAACCGCAGTCCGATCATCTCGTTCATCGAGATAAATAGGCTGCCCATACCGCCCTCTGAGATTAGGATCGGAGTATGTTTGCTAGAGACACCCCCAAGCCATAGCCACAGCTCTTGTGAATTGAAGAAGACATGTGCTTGCTTGCATTGGGATCGAGCTAGTACGTGTTAAATGTATGGTATATGGTACACAGACTGAAAAAATAATGGCAAGAGTTTGTTTGCTCCTGCCTTTGCTTGCGCTTATCGAGGAAGCGGGCGAAGGATGCCGTCATCTTAAGACCTAAAGCAATGCAAGCAGCGACAACTAAGATGATGCACATCCGATCCGTGTAGCAATGCGATGCGATTTTCAGGAGGGATTGAGAGCTCTTACTATCGTTGACATGATGAGCCAATCTCCAATGCGTTGTCATCTGGGCTGCACCAGCAGCAACGAGTTCTTGCCGCGGCTCTGCCAGGATTCCTGCAGCATGAGCCTCCCTTACTACCATAGCCAGGATCTTCTCGGCCTGCATGCATGTAGCATGGGGCATACATATATCCCTGATTTGTTCAGTATTTTCAGCTCAACACAACTTGGTCGGCAGTCGGCAGTGCACGCGTGCAGTATGAGAGTAGTAGGCGTGGATATTCTCACCTGTTCCAACGTAACACCGGCATACGCACGCACAGCGCCCGCGTAGATTATCGTCATTGGCGCGGTGGAAACGTCTTGAGTGCTCTGTGCTGCTGCGGAGGCGGAGGCGGAGCCCTCAAAGATCAGCCCCGTGGCAACCGGCGGCGTGGTGCCGCCTGCGCTGGGGCAGGGAGCGCGTAGCATCAGCAGCTGCAGATTAATTTCTTGTCTGGTCATGTGCTTTCTTATTCAGTTAGTACTTAGTAGGCACTTTCATTTTTAGATCAGCCTGAATCTTACGGCTGAATTGTTGTGAGAGGAAAATTACTGAAAATTATTTGAAAACAGAGAAGTTTTACGGTGTTTGGAGGAACCACCGGTTTCCTCCCCTAAAAATAATTTGTGACAGTATTAAATTTAAGATTGTAATTAAGGGTAAATTATGACTTTTTCTACTGTACAGATTCTCAGCTCCGTAGCAGACTTCCACCAAGGCACGAACAACTCCGTAACCTCAATTCAGAACAGCTCTCGATCGTAGTCTCGTGCGATCTGAGTCGCCGCTCGCCGGCTTGCCGTCTCCTAGCCCGTCGGCCTCGCAGGTCGCCCGTCTCCCAGCCCACCGAATCCCAGGTCGTCGCCTCCCAATCTGCCGGATCCCAAGTCTTCGCACGGAGGAAGGTCGGGCTCGTGAAGCTCTGCGGCGTCGATGTTGCGCTCGCAGGCTGCCGGCGGACAAGAGAGCGGAGCACACGCACCTCGGCTACCTCAACAACCAGCTGGGCAAGGAGGAGCGTAGTGCAGGCTCGCCAAGAAGCGGAGGCAGGGCCTGAACGCGCTGGCGTGCCCCGGCGTGGCGATGCTGAGGACATGGATCTGGAGGAGCTGCTCGCATCCATCGACGCGGCGCTGCTGGCCACGGCTGAGAGGCAGAAGGCAGTGGGCGTCGCCGACGATGGTGGCCATCAGGTGTCGTTGGACGCCGTCGTTCCTGTCGTTGCGCAAGGGGGGGATCCTCCGTTTGTTGGCGGCGGCAACCTCGACGACGACATCCGGGCCTGGGTCAAGCTTATGTGGGATGGTGCCGAGCATGATGCAGCCTGCGTCCGGCGTGAACATGGGCAGCAACCATCAGTGCCAGGCGCAGGCACCACCAGGCAACGGCGAGAACGGCCAGCTCTCATGGCACGCCTAACAGTTGAACACAACGCGATCCCGTACCCTGATTATTGCGGCTTCCAATGCGCTGGCAACAATTACGTATTTTCTAAAGGAGAAGCTGTTTTCTTAAATTCGGAGTAGTATTCTCTCTATTTTGATTCTGGGAAGCAACTTCTAAGACGTCAAAGTACTATTATATCCTCTAAAAATTATTAATAACTGGTTCCGGATCTACGTATTTTTTTTTCCGGCTCACGACTTAAGTTCCTCCTGTGTGGTTCCTCCTATTTTTAAACCATCCGATGTAACGAAACTGATGACTCTAATTATTCTCAAGCGCTGAAAATAAACTGAACCTAGCTGAAGCGAAGCTAATTTCAACATCATTGAGCTTTGAACAATTTGCTTATGTGTGTGTTCAAAATTGGCAGCTAATTTTATTTACTTGGTCGGACCGCTATGTTCGGTGGGCGCAGCAAGCTGTTGGCATCTATAGTTTCTGAACCTTGTGATTTGCATAAAATGGCAATAATCTGCGCACAAGAACCGAGCTGGGAGAGGCTCGTTAAGATTTGTCAGAGAATTAAGATCGGTCTCAACTTCCTGGGGGATCGGAGGGGGTCCCCTGGCGGCCGGAACCGGATCGGAACACAGACCTTCGGGGTCTCGGTGGCAGCGGCGAAACGCAGGGGCTCGTCGAAGCCCGTCGTCTTCTCATAGTAAGACCGCTGCTGCGCCGCCGCTGATGAACCGCCTCCGTGTCCGCCGCCGCCGGCGGCGTCCATCGTCGTCGTCGGCGGCAGCAAGCCACCGAGTCCCAGGAGGTCCAGCTCCAGCCCAATCTCCCTCTCTCTCGTCTCGTCCCCCGACGCCCGGGGTAGCATCTTCGTGCTCGCTCGCTGCTCTCGTGCTAGGTGCGTGGTGAATCCAATGGCGCTTCCCGCGCCCGGCGGTGGTGGTGGCGGTGGCGGTGGTGTGGCTTGGCTGCCTGGGCGCGCGAGCAACGGTATTAAGTACGCGCGGTTCGATCGAGGAGTGCGAGGCTGCAAGCGATCGCTCCGAACCGCGCGGGCCGCGGATTGTTATTGCGAGGATGGCCGGGGTCCGCGGGAAGGCGCCCCAGATCGGATTGGACCGGGAGGTCTACAATGGCCGCAAATTGCATGGTGAGTAGAGGTGACACAGAAATATCTACCTCATTTCTGTCTCTTCTGTTTTCAGCATACTGCATGGACTTATGGAGCGCAGTCTGTATTCTCGCAATAGGTGACGCCCACCTACACTATCCAATGGCACATAGCGCTTCAGAAACTTCTGTCTTGTGCCTCTACCTCATTTCTATCTCTTTTATTTTCAGCATACATGGACTTATGGAGCGCAGTCCGTATTCCCGCAATGGGTGGCGGCCACCTGCACTATCCAATGGCATGTAGCACTTCAAAAACTTCTGTCTTGTGGCACAGTGGAAAACAAGAGACAGAAGATCAAAAAAAACAAGAGAAAGAAAAGAGGGGGAAAACCCCATCTTATATATGGCGTGGTGTAAAACAAGAGAGAGAATTAATAGTATCTTCTAGAGTCTTTCTAAATTTCACTCTCTAAATCATCATTTAGAGAGTCGTTTATATAAAAATCATTTTTTATATCTCTTGACTCTCCAACAGTTCTTCTCATGCGCACTCTAGAGAGCTAGTTTCGTCTTCTATATTTGGCTATCAAAAAATCTAGAATAGAAGATGGCTATATTTAGATAACTATATAGACAAGCTGTTGGAAAATAGTTTTTTCACCAAAACCTCTATTCCTAGCATTTAGTAAAGATTTAGAGAATTTCTTGAAGTTGCTCTAAGAGTGGTGAGAGATAGATGAATCTCAAAGCAATTTAGACGATGGGGAAGATAGAGAGGGCCTCCGCATAATATTGCTGAGATGTTCATCCGCTTATGAAGAGTTATTATTGTCGTATCCCCGCTTAACCTCGCTCCAGACAGATGATCGTCTGTGCTCTGCCCCACGCGCTCCTCGCGAATGCGCGCATCCGAATACGATCCCCTACTCTCTCTCTCTCCCGTCAATCGAGCCTAGCAGCTTTAACTCAGGGTCATCCCCATGGTTGCCCAAGTGCCATCACCCGGTGCCATGCCGCTGGCAGCTCCAGCGACATCCAAGTCCTAAGCCCGACCAGGCGCCTTGTGCGGACCCCTACGCATACACCACATTGTAAGGTGCAATAACAATGGGGGCCTGCTTTGGTTTGTTGGGATTTTGAATTTTCCATGCGAGATCCAAATAATGAAATGAAGAGAGTTTTCATCAACAGCTTCAAGCTACTTCAAAAATGAAACTTGGTTACATTGTTTGCGCTCAATTATAATGCAGTACATGCTAATAATAAAAATACTAAGAACAAAGAGCAAATTTTTCGTTTCAAAAAACAAAGTGCAATTTGAATATGTGCGCAAATCATCAAAATCATTATGTTTCCTCTCTAAAATGAATCATCTATCAAAAGATCCTCAATTCAAGGACTCAATATAAAATGATACTCAATTTTAGTTTCTCAAGTAAGTCTGAATTTTTTTAGGAGCAAGGTATCATCAATATATCAATGTGGTCATTAACAATGACAAAATAGAGGAATCCGACCACACTTAATACAAAAGGGTTGCACACTCAAGCAACCAAACAACCAAGCACTATAGTTTACGAGACGTGTTATGGTGGTTGCAAATACTTCCTAATGCTTCTCAACACTTCCACTAAATAGCAATTTTTATCAATTTTATTCATGAATGGGTAGTACAGTAATTGCGCATAGTAAAATCAACCTAACCCCTTGCCCCTCTGATAGATCCAAATAGGCTAGAGGGGGGTGAATAGCCTAATTAAAACTTTCTACAAAAACAACACTTGATCACAATATTAGTCACAAAGGTGGCGAAGCGAATTCTTGCACTAGCCTACAAGGGGGTGGCAAGCCTTCCTAACCGTTCTAGTTAGAATCACTAGGAGAACACAAACTAGCCTAAGTTGAGCTACTTACTCCTAAGTGGACAGGTGTACTACTCTAGCTACTCTACACAAGTAAATACACAAAGTAAGGAATAGATTGTAGAGATGGTTATACCGCCTTGTAGAGGAGGAAACCAATCACCGAGAGAGAGAATACCAACTCACATGAAGGTGGTGGTCACAATGAAGCCAATGATCAACACAAAGATGAACACCAATTTAACCCGGGGTTCATGTGCTTACCGGCACGCTACGTATCTGTTGTGTCGACCACGACTTGGTGATTCGGTGGCTAATTGGCAACCAATGCCAAGCCCAACAAATGAGCACCACAAGAATCTACCACGAGAAGGGTAACTCAATGACACGAGCAATTTACTAGAGCTACCTTGTGGCTTCTCCGCCGGGGAAGGTGCAATACCCCTCACAAGATCACCGGGAGTGGCCGGAGACAATCTCCAACTCCGCCAAGCTCCTCCGCTACTCCAAGCCGTCTAGGTGATGGCAATCACCAAGAGAAATGAGGGAATTCCGCAGCAACCACGATCAACAAGTGCCAATGGATGCAAAGATCAAGCAAAGCACTTTGATCAACTCTCTAGCTCACACTGGATGAGAATTATGCAATCTATGTGAGTGAGAGTGTTGTGAGGGTGCTCAAGAGGTGTATCAGCAAGTTAGAGAGCCAAGAGAATAAGCATAAACCGGCTAGAGGCTATTTATAGAAGTCCACAAACACAACTAGCCGTTTCACTCACTCTGCGCACCGTCGGACGCTAAGCGTCGGACGGTCCGTGTGGGGCGTCGGACCAAACACCGCGTCCAACGCTATCCTCACCGGCGAATCACACGCTGCCACGTCAGCTCGACCGTTTGAAATCGACCGTTGGCGCCACGAACTGCAGACCGTCGGACTGAGCGAAATAGTCCGACGCTCGTCGGCTGAAGCCGTCGGACCAAAGCGCTGAGGAGTCCGACGTTTCCAGAGAGGTCCACGAGCGCCAAAAATTGTCGGACATCGGTCCGATGCTCGGAAAACTCCAGTCCGACGGTCCTGTTCACTGAAGCGCGAAGACACCGTCGGACGAAACAATTAGTCCGACGCAGAGCCTCCGATCGGTCCGACGCCCTCAAAACACAGAGCTGCAGGGCTACCGTCGGACGCTGGGAATTGATCCGACGCCTGTCGACCAAAGCGTCCGACGCTCGTTTTCAGCGCGTTTCAAGCTCGTGTCAAGTCCTTTGCTTATGTTGGCTTACACATGTTATATGTAAAACATTTCTTGCAAAGTGTTAGCCATTTTCAAAAGGTTTTGCAAAGGGTTTAGAGTTAGCCACTAGATCTAAATGCAATGCATGATCCAAACATCTAATGACACTTGATAACCGTGTTAACTATGGAATTACTCTCCTCTTTATAGTACGGCTATCTATCCTAAATGTGGACACACTCTTTATAGTGTCTCGTCCATCAAAATGGAAAGAGCCCTATTGATATACCTTTGCCTTGAGCTCAATCCAAATCACCAAGTGTTGGACTTCTTGATCTTCACTTTGATGGGCTTACTCCAAGTCTTTGGATGCCTTCATCACCTCCACACTTGATCCTCTAACCATCTTGTAATCAAACACTTAGGCACAATGGTTAGATACTTTGGTGTCATCAATTAGCCAAAACCAAACATAGAGCTTTCACCCTCTCCCTATCCCGACGCACCCCACCCCCTTCCCCTCTCCCTATCCCGCCGCACCCCACCCCCTTCCCCTCTCCCTATCCCGCCGCGCCCCACCCCTGCCTGAACCTGTTTCTCTCCTTTGCCCTAGCTGCAGCCGCCGCCGCACCCTCACCGCATCTACCGCCGCCGCCACACCCTCGCCCTAGCTGCCGTCGCACCCTATCGTGCCACCGGCGGCCCGGCCCTATCGCACCCGTGTCTCTTGCCCTACCTCGCCGGCGTCCCCCAGAGCGAGAGGCGTGGTGGTCGCCCCCGTCAACGCCTTCCTCCAGTCCGCCGGGATCCTGCGCACGTTCGCCTCCCTCTAGCCAGATACTAGCCTCAAGGCCCTGCCGCGCCGGCATCCCCTAGCGCGAGGGGCGTGGTGGTCGCCCCTGTCAACGCCTTCCTCCAGTCCGCCGAGTTGCTACACACGTTCATCTCCCTCTAGTCCGATATCGGCCTCAAGGTACCCTCATTCAGAGGCAATATTGGCCTTGGTATTTTTTAGTAGATGCTTTGTTTATTTTTTTAAAGACAATTTAAACACTGATGGTTTGAACAATTTAGTATGGTTTGAACATATACTTGGTAGACATGTTCTGAGATTTATCGGGCATACTCACCTTTATTTGAGCATGTGGTCAGTATATATGCCAGTGCTCATGGCCTAGTTCAAAAGATAAAAAAAAGGTTTGATTGAAAGGAAAGAGGTAATGGGCACTTGAAATTGGTAACCTGCTGCTGATGGTAGCATTTGATCGATTTCTTAATGTTCAATGTTGCATGGCCATTGTATGTGCTCTTTGATGAAAGTTGTTCGAGTCCTTCAACATTATTTTATAATATCTAAGAAGTCAGAGGTTGGAAAGAGAGAGCCAAATTTGGCATTAATGCTTTGATGAAACTGCAATGTGTGCTTTTATCATAGTTGATGTTTAAATGTTGCTTAATTAGACTGTTATTAGTTCTATGAGTGTTGTTTGTAATAATTTCACAGCATGGTGATAGTTGTATTGCATGATATCTTATGGTGGTCTAGCGTAATGGGGTAGATCATGCTTTTGTCAGTCCCTTCTCTATATCACAAAGTAGTTTTATTTTTCTGTTTCAAAGATGAACAGCTTCCTAATTGTGCCATCTACTTATGGAGAAATCAGTTTAGCTAATCATTTTCCCACATGGGTCCACCAGTCATACACGTCCAACGCCTTTTGACGCTTCCTCCTCAATGCTTCTGGCCTTGTGAGCCGTCGGATCGATCGCTGTGAGCCATTGAAATTCCCCTCGACCACTGTAAATTTTCTCATAGTTTATTTACATAGCAATCCTAAAATCAAAATGCCATCCATGAGAGGAAAAAAAAATGAAGCTGACCGCAGGGTAGTGCACACAAAGGTGATGAGTGATTTACTTTACAGGCATTATTACATTACAATTGACTCCAAAAGTGGAATCAATGCGTCCCAGTGGAATCAATGCGTCCCACTGGATAAGGTATTAAAAAAAAGTTTTATGCTGATAATTATCAAACACAATATCGATTCTTGATCGCGGACTGAGTAAATTACCAGGGCATTGCCTTTGGGAGACTTTACCGACTACCATTTGCGTCCACGATGGTATTGGATTACGCGCTAGTATGCAATGGATGACTGGGTGAGGCCACCGCCAACGTTGACCCTGAAGATAGAGACGAAGGAGGTCGAGCCGTGGCTTGGTAGAAAACACTCCGACGTGCGTAGCCAAAAATTCACGGTAATTGAAAGGGCGAATGATTTTATTGTCGTATTTGTTGATTGTTTCTGGTTTTTTTAGCCTTGTTTTTGGAAAGATAGTCAATTGGAGGGAGAGGAAAAAAGATCGTGGGCCGAGGATTCCGCAACCGCAGCACGAAGAGGGTGGAAAAAACCAACCGGTTGGGGGCCATGTGGTGTCGAGGGCCTTTGATGGTGCCTAGATGCTCGTTTTTCCTTGTAGAGATAGAGATAGCTATAGATATCCTTGTAGAGATAGAGATAGCTATAGAGATAACTTTGTTATATACTTTATATGTAGATATAAAATAGAAAAAAAACATTATACAACAAAGTACTAAATCTACACCCATACAATGGGAAATATAAACTATCATGTCAATTTGAAATGATGATTTTGACTTATGTTGATGTTGATTTATTGTGAGAAAAAAATAATGTTCTGTAGCTGAAAAAGTGATGTTTTTGGCTGATAAGCTTAAGTGAACAGGTGAGTCAACAAGAAATTATATTGTTATTGCCTTATTGGTGTACGATTTGATCTATTTTGTTTTAACATGTCAATCATATTCGAAAAACAGATACTATATTAAAATCCACAATGATGCAACATGGATGTGAAGTGTCTGACTTGGCAAACAGTCTGGATACGGGTGTCTAGGTAATAACACTAAAAAAAAGTGCAAGAATAACATATTTTGGATTACAACAAAAATTAAATTATGACATACTAATCCTCTAAAAGTAATAGTGAAGGGATAATTTAAGTTTATGAAAATATATTGAGAAGATCGATCAAATTCACAAGTTTACATGAATTTTATGGAAAAAAAAATGGAGGATTCCCTTTCCTATATAATTCAACACGGTAGCACCCTTCACCTCATATGATTGAACCGTAGAAACTCCAAAGAAAACATTCCTACACAAACTGATTTTACAGGAAAAGTATGGAAAAACATACACTCCTATTCTTCTTTTGTTCCGGTGGCTTGTGTAGGATGAAGGCAAATCAGGAACCAAACCTCACATAAACCATAGAAATGAGAGGAGCTAGAGGACAAGCATGAGAGATTATACAGTTCCTATACCTATGAATTTATTGTAAAGTTGTAATCATACAAACACCTATCTAAATAGTTCTCATGTGTTTTTGGATTTTTTTTCTTACAATTGTATTTCTACAAACTTTATGTATTTTTTTATATTTAGGATATTTTCCACAATTCAATTCACTTCCACAAATCATGTCCCACTTACATGTTGCCTATTGGCTGTTTTATTGTACCCTAGGAGGTATAGATGGCCAAACTGGCGGTCCAGCTCGGGCACGGCACCGTGCCTGCCGTCTCGAGTCGCCGTGCCCAACTCTCGGCCTAGCACGACATTACGGCGGCTTAGCCATGCCGTGTCGTTCTGATAGGCACGGCGGCCCACGGTGCCTGTGCCAGCTTGTCTTCGTCGCCGCTGCAGAGTCGCCACACAAGCGCTCCTGCGTCGCCATCGCTGCGCGCGGACGCGTCCACTGCCGCGGGGACGCTCGCCCGCTCGGATTGGAGCAGCGGCTGGCCAACTGGGAAGGGAAAAGAATGGGAGAGTCATTTTATATCTAGGGTTTATATTGGAAGCTCCATCCAATGGTTATCAATGCTGCAGATTAATCCAACGATCAAGAATAATCGGGCCATCATCGTGCCGGTCTAATAATCGTGTCGTGCCCGTGCCATGACTACGGGCCAGACCTACGGTCCATACGGCCCTATATCGTGTCCGTACCAGCTGGCACTATGGGTCCCGTGCCTGGACCGTGCTAGTATTGTGCTTTTTCGGACTGGGCCGTGCTGGCCCATCATATCGGGCTCATTTGGAAATCTATATTATCAGACTTAGGACTCGGAACGAAAATCCCCATATTTACTAGTCACTTGTCAGCGGTAGGCGGGGTAGCCCTTTCCACCGCCGCAAGAATAAACGGGACAGGAAAAAAATCCCGGACCCCTCTTCGTCTGCCCTCTTCGGCGGCGCGCCGGTAGAGGGATTCCGTCGAATACATGGCAGCTCTCACCTCAGCCGCCCGCTCGAGGCGCCGGCTCCTCCCATACCTCCACCGCGTCCTCCACTCCGCCTCCACCACCGACCTCTCCACGTCGCCCTCCACCAGCCGCTTCCTTCGCCACGCCTCGCCGGTGCCCCGCAGCCCCGACCACTCCCCTTACCTCCGGTTCCCCGCCGCGCGCGTCTCCACGCTCCCCTCGGGCCTCCGCGTCGTCACGCAGGCCTACCCGGCCGCCACACGGATGGCCTCTGTCGGCGTCTGGGTCGATGCGGGGAGCCGCTTCGAGCTCCCCGGAACCAACGGAACAGCGCACTTCCTCGAGCACATGGCCTTCAAGGGCACCCGGCGCCGGCCCAATGCGCAGGTGCTCGAGGTGGAGATCGAGGACATGGGCGCGCGCCTTAACGCGTATACCTCCCGCGAGCAGACCACCTTCTTTGCTGACGTGCAGGCGCGCCACGTTCCTGCGGCGCTCGACGTCCTCAGCGACATCCTACAGCACCCGCGATTCCCCGAAAAGGCCATCCAGCGGGAGCGCGGAGTCATCCTCCGTGAGATGGAGGAGGTGAGCTTGTTCAATTTGCCGTGATGTACCTTTCTTGCCCTTCAGACCTCGTTCCCTTGCTTTATTACCTCGGAGGCAAGTTATAGTGATGTACTTAACAGTATTCTAGTTGATTGCTAACTGGACGTACCATTGCAGTAAGGATGAAGGTGAAAACTTTAGATGCTCGATTGGTTTTTCAACTTAAAGTGGAGACTCCATTATTCTAATGCACATTTGGTATTACTTTAGCAAGGACATTGCTTATTGAAGTTTGTGTAATTGACTGATTATAAATTAGCGTGGCAATTGGTATCTATTTTTAACTCTTAGTTTGCACCCGGTGCTATCCATCTCGTTAAGCATGGGTTTATCCTACATGTGGAAGCTGCCTCCCATGGGATATGTCACATATAAACAGATATAATGCCAACCCTGACCGTTGTTTTTATTTGTAGGGAGAGCATTTTTACTGGTGCTGCATGCGATGATGATATTTAGCAGTGAATCCAGCTGTTTTGTGATATACCGATGATCCATATGCTATGACAATCATATAAAAACTAAAACTTTAACCATGTAGCATTGCTGGTTTTCCTTTTTAACGTTGTTCTCCCATGATCATCAGTGAAAAAAAAAAGTTTGATGTGGTTACTAACAGCTCTTGTGGCTAAAATGGAACATTTATTGCTTGATGTGGGTTCCTGATATGTTTTTATTGAAAAAACAGGTGCAAGGTATGATGGAAGAGGTGATATTTGATCACTTGCATGCAGCAGCATTCCAGGGTCATCCACTAGGGGACACAATATTAGGCCCTGAAGAGAATATTAGGTCCATCTCTAAGAAAGATTTGGAGAAATATATCTCAACTCACTATACCTGTCCTCGAATGGTATTTATTTCTGACAATTCTGGAAGTTCATAGACGTTGATTATTCTTGAGAAGAGAGGTTATAAAATTTTATTCTGCTGTCTGGTCTAGGTTGTATCTGCTGCTGGAAGTGTCAGGCACGATGAGGTTGTTGATCAAGTGAAAGAATTATTCACAGAATTCTCCACTGATCCAACTACTGCTGATCAGCTTGTCGAGGCGAACCCAGCTATTTTTACTGGATCTGAGGTCTTGTTTGTTCATACAGGGTCTTATTTTAGCAATTTCCTAGGCCATTTCAAATAATCTTTAATTTAGTTTAGTGTTTTTTCACTCAGCTTCAGTTTTTGTAGGTTCGTGTAGAAAATGCAGAGTTGCCTCTAGCACACGTTGCAATAGCTTTCAAAGGTTCATCTTGGACTGATCCTAGCTCCATTCCCCTTATGGTGATCCAAAGCATATTGGGATCCTGGAACAGGAGCATTGGAGTTGGGAACTGCTCAGGGTATGAGAATTCCCTTCCTAGTTTACATTTGATTTGTTAGTAATTTGCTTTCTAGTATATTACCACCAAATTGTTGTTTAACGCTGATGCTACCTATTGAAACTGCAAGGTCTTCTTTAGCTCGTGGTATCAGCAATGCTAATTTAGCTGAGAGCCTGATGGCATTCAATACTAACTATCGGGACACAGGATTATTTGGCATTTATACTGTTGCTCCGGTAAGTTTCTTCCTCAATATTTTAAGTTTGTTTGACGCTTGAAGATCTCCTGTCTTTTCCTTTTATCTCATTATTAGGACCTTTTTTTATAAGCTCTGAAATTGCATAGAGATGAATTTTGTATGGTACTCCCTCCCTCCATTCGTCAATGCAACACATATTTTAATTTGGAAAGGTCAAACTGTATGAATTTTGATCATGGATTAGTAATAAATCACATGCATGCTATTATATAGATATTGCATCAATAGTTCGTCTTTGAAATGCCTTTAAGATAGTGATGACTTTTTATAGCAATTGGAAATATAGTTAATATGGTTACCAAAATCTACTTTTGAAGGCTCTCTCATTCCAAAATAAGATTTAGATTGATTGATGGATGGAATAGTTATCAGTTCACTGATCAGGTGTGGGTGTGCCCTTGCAACATTTGTGGTAACACATTTTAATGATCAAACAGTGAGGATTCTGAATGCCTTCTGGTGGGATAGGACATGTGGGTTTGAGTGAATCGATGGCAATCCAGATCAGATATCTGGTAGTTGGCACTTGGCACTAGGAATGGAAATCCCTTGTTCAAATGACGAGGGGTATTCATAAATACTCTCTGTATATTTCATCTCATAGTCCGAATGTAGCCAATGTCTGGTTAATATATTTGGTGGGTCAATAAACTACTCAGACAATGACTTGTATTTGCACAGAACAGAGTTGCATCGAAGTTTCTAGTGACCATTCATCTATACCTGCTTCTGAACAAATATATTGATTTGATGGAGATATTGATTGCTACAATGTTTCTATCAATTGCAGCCTGACACCCTGCATGACTTGTCACGGTTAATAATGGCGGAGTTTAGAAGACTCGCATCCCAAGTGTCAGAAACTGAGGTTGCTCGTGCCCGCAATCAGGTAGCTGGTTCTGTCCCCAACATCTTATGCCTGTCTATTTTGTGCATTTGACCTGTTAATATCTTGTTTTTGGGTATTGCTGTTAATAATCTACTTTGTCTCTCTCCACTGGAGAAGGGAGAAAGCTAATTCTTTAGTTTTATTGATCTGACCCTGTCTATATAGAACTATGTTTCACCAGTAAGCTTTATGGTTACTGTGGTACGGCATTTTTAAAAAACAAGGACATCGCAGCAAATATTTATAATAAGATCAAGTGTAAAATCTTGGTCAAAACTGTTCAATATGCAATTCCTTTGTGTTCCCTCACTAGATTGGATCAAAATTGAACCAACCAGACCAAAATTGATAAAAATAAACCCTGAATAACATAAAAATTAGCAACACCTTCTACCTTCAGCCTCCAGGAGAGTCACCGGTTCCACCTGACATGGGCCCAGGAGGTAAGCATGGCCGCATGGGCTCAAGGTAGCTTAAAGTTTTGCTGCTTCCCCAGTGGCTTGAGCTCCAGGACTTCAGTTCACCTGTGTTGTGGCTTGAGCATGTAGTGGTGCAGACGTGCAGTGCAGCCTTAGGATGAGAGCGAGAATCTGCTCAACCGTGCATGCTGCCTGTGCTGGGCCATATATTCCATTATATTGCCAAGTATTGCCTATGTACCATAAATTAAAGGTATCACTAGTGCTTCCTGATAATATATCATCCTATCTGGTATGTGTATGTAAGGTTCCTGAAGTGTTGTCTAGTAATCCCATGAGCTTTATCCAATGTTATCAAATCATCTAATTGATCCTAGTTGCCATGGCACAGATCAGCCTGATTAATCGTGACTAACCGTAGTGCGTAACTTATCGCCATGGCACCAATCAGCCTGACTACGATTAGTCGGATGACTTGATAGCATTGGCTTTCTCTGTAAGCCTTGACACGGGTTTGGCATGGTTCCTGTCATATCAGTTGATTTGGTAATTTTGGTTATACAAGTATTGTCTAGTAATCCTATAAGTTTTGTCTAGTAAGCCCATATTCTCCCTCCCTCCCCTGGCAGTGGATGTCTTTTTTATTTGGGAAATTTGCTACTCCCTCCATCCCGAATTGTAAGTCATTCCAAAAATCTTGGAGAGTCAAACTATTTCAACTTTGACCAAGTTTATATAATAAGATAATAATATTTACGATATTAACTTAGTATTATTAGATTCTTCATCAAATATATTTTCATAGTACACTTATTTGGTGTCATAAATCTTCATATTTCTTTCTATAATTTTGGTCAAAGTTGAGGTTGGTTTGACTCTCCAAGATTCTTGGAATGACTTACAATTTAGAACGGAGGGAGTACATGTTTATAAAGACAAACCTTTCCCTTCCCTTAAGCTATAATGGCTCTATGATATTGTGTGTTGTGGACAATTAGAAGCATTAAATATGCTAATATGATGTAACCTTGTTGTGGCATTCATATATATGCTCCCCTAAATATTGGTGAAGTGTAGAACTTTGTCCTCATGTAAACACTAACCTTCAACTTGGTATATCTGGTTTGCACCCGAAACAGATTTTAGAACTAACACATGTATCTTATGCCAGCTGAAATCTTCTCTGTTACTTCACATTGATGGATCCACCGCAGTTTCTGAGAATAATGGCCGCCAGGTATTCTAGCTGAAATCTGCTCTGTTACTTCTCACAATAGCAGCAGCTTCTCCCATCCTGATTAATAAGATTTTTTCCTCAACCATCCCGTGCAGATGCTAACTTATGGACGAGTCATGCCGTTCCTAGAGCTTTTTGCGCGCATTGATGCTGTTGACTGTGCTACAGTAATGGAAACTGCCAAGGAGTACATAATTGATAAGGTAAACCTCCAAAATTGGTGACTATTCTACTAGTGCAGAGTAATACAGTATCTTTGATGCGGTATAGTGGTCACAGGAGCCTTAGT
The DNA here is from genome assembly GCA_038502445.1 of Eremochloa ophiuroides. NCBI lineage: Eukaryota > Viridiplantae > Streptophyta > Magnoliopsida > Poales > Poaceae > Eremochloa > Eremochloa ophiuroides. The sequence goes on from JAHLJS010000006.1 coordinate 64,173,497, forward strand.
AGCATCTTGGGTCCTGTGTTCGACTGCCTGTGGGAGCGAATTTAAACAACCTAGGTTAAATAAAAAACACCTTTCATCGGCAGTCTCCCTGTGTCTAGGGCAGCTGGCCTATGGGGTGTTTCTTGGTGTGTGTGCAAGAAACGTACTCCTCTGTCCCAAAATAGATATCATTTTCACTTCTCGAGAAGTCAAAGTCTTTTAGCTTTTGACCAAATATATATACGAAAATATTAATACCTATAATATAATTAGTATCATTAGATCGTTGAATATACTTTCATAATAAATTTATTTGGACATATAAATATTCCACGTATTTTTTACAAAATTAGTTCAAAATTGAGAATGTTTGACCTACACTATCCCATAGCGACATCTATTTTGGGACAGTGGGAGAATGCAATGCTTCCCCGTAGGAGTAATACAATATCTATATTTTTGAATACTTTGAGTTACTAGAGGCCTCATGCACTGACATGATTGGTTTGACAATTTACAGGATGTTGCTCTGGCTGGAGTGGGACAGCTCACGAATTTGCCAGAGCTTAGTTGGTTTCGCTCGGAAACATGTTCTGATGACGATTTTACTCGAAGAATATTCTTTGGAAATGAAAAATAATTGAAGCTGTGGCTCTGTTACAGTGTTGTTGTAACTCTAGGTCATTCATTCGAAGAAATTAGCAATTGATAGATAGCATTCAGCTATTTCAGTTATTTGTTAAATATTTTCCTTTTGCGTTTGTACTACACTTACTTGATGCTAAATGTGCAAATAACTTTCTTTGCTGTGTTGCTCTACTTATGAATTCCATCTCATCGAGTTGTAAGAATATATTTTTTTTTATATAAAGCATATTGAAATGATTAACTGGCAAAAGAGGAGACAATGAACTTATGAAGAGAGAATCCCAGAACATCAGGTATTGCTGTATTCCTGAGCCCACATCAATTGCATATCTTATCTTACCTTGTAAATGAGCGGTGAACAGTTTGTGTGTGCATTAGTTTGTGTGGCCAGCCGCTGCCGGCCCCCAACCGCTCCCAGGCCGCCGGAGTCGCGGTCTTCCGGCGGCTTCGGCGTGCTCGGAGTTGCTGGTCGCGCCTCTGGTTGTGCCCGGGTGCTTCCTGTCCCCCCCGCACGTGGTGCTGGTAGTGGTGCGGCAGTCCGTCGGCGACATCGTGGTGGCGTGGCCGGCCTTGGCTTGGCGGGGGCTTGCCCGCGGCGCCAGTGGTGGCGCGGCTGGCGCTGTCGGGCGGAGATGGTGGTTGCCCATCTGCCGTCATCGTGGTGGTGGGGGACGGCTGCGGCGGCGGTATAGCGCGGCAAGGTGAGAGGTCTTGGCGAAAGCTTGGACGGCGGCGTCTGCGGATGTCGCTTCCTCCTTGGAGGCATCCTTCTTACACCTCTTCCCCCCTGTTGTTGTTTAGATTTGCAAGTGAAAACCTTCCATTGCGGGCTTGCGATGTCGGCGCCTTTGGCATCGTATCCTTCTTGAAGGCATCGTGAGGCTTTCCAGCCCCGCCCTGCTGCCCCACCCCTCAGTGGCTTGTCCTGTTCGTGCTCCCGGTGGCTTCGATGGGGGAGTTTGTTTTCCCTATTTTTCCTTTGCTTTGTGTTTGAGTAGTGCCAGTAGAGTTTTGCCGGAGATTCAAGTCGTCCAGTCCGGTGGGGCAGAGTGAGTAGAGGCCTGGGTCGATGTCCCAATCCGACTTAGGCAACGGGTTGTGCTGTGTCTTCAGAGGTTTTTCTGTCCATACGGCAGTGGAGATTTCAGCAGCGGTACGACAGAGGTGAGGTTGCGGAGTAGTTCGACTTCTTGGTCTCTCTAAACGGCGAAGCATGCCTGGATCCTTGGTGAGTAGTGGAGTGGTGTGCGGTGGTGGATGTGGCGAGGCCCCTACACGTCGAGGCCTAGGTCGATGTCCCAATCCGACCAGAATGAGTTGTCTCAGTGCCACGATCTGGTGCGTTGCTTTGGTTGTTTGGGGAGCCTAGGGTGGGCTCCTTTTTGACCTTTGCTAACGTTTGGTTGAGGTTGGAAGATCGATTGTGCATGATCAGAAGACTTTGGCGGCACGATGGAGTTGGCGTGGTGGCCACTTGGCTTGCAGCGGACCGCGCCATCTAGTTTCTGCTCGACAGTGGCTAGCTGGTGCGGGATATCGTCGGGGACGACGGCGCTCGTAAGGTGGGTTGCTTGTCGGCGGCTCCTTTGGAGGTGCGGCTTGGTGGTCTTGGTGTACGTGTTGAGGTGCGCAACCGTGTTGATGCCCCAATCCGACCGGTTGAGTTACAAATAGTGGTGTTGACTTGTGTTTACAGTTGGGTACATAGTTAAGTTGTGTGTGGAGTTGTGCTCTCATGTTGTATTCAGCGTATGCGCTAGGGTTATACGAGATGAGCGTGGCTCTCTCCCCAGTTGTTACGGTTTTTGGGCCCTGGTTTCCGTTAAAAAAACTAGGCTGATCCCTTTATTTCCTTTTTCTTGGTCTAATAAAATCGCGGCAAAGCTTTTTGCCGCTCCATAAGAAGAAAACTAAAAGCTCAGAACGAATGGCCTTGTTGAGTACAGCATGATGCATCAACTGATTTGCTAGAATATCTGGCAGCAAAAACTTTCCAAGTGAAATGTGGAAACCGAGACATATACGGGGCAGAGAACAATATGTAGGCCAGGTGGGCGTTTTTTGTTTCCCCGGCTAGACTGATGACGCTCAGATACACAGGAAACCATAATAAAGCATACTGTATTCACCGACTCAGCGACAGGAGACGAACATTCAATGGCAGATGAGACACTAGTTTTTCTGTGGAATCCTGAACACAAAGCACCATGGGTCCATGGCTTGTTTTGATGTGTGAGCTTCAGCAGAACGAACACGACGCACCAGCGTGAGTGTGTGACTGCTGAGCATGAAGCCTCGGCACTAAACGCCAGCTGGGAGAGCTCATGCGGTGCAGACTGCGCTACCAATGCTGCTGCCAATCCTTGCTGCATCGGCCTGGCCTTCACTCCGCCTCCGCGTGGCTCCAACGGTGCGCAAATGGGCTCACGCCGGTCGCACTCGTTCCCGCGGCGGCGCCACGCCCCCCTCCTCCTCCTCCCGCACGCGCCCATTAATCCCTCACGCACCAGGCCGTTGCACCATCAACTCCCTCCCCTCCGCGTCATTACTGCTACATATATACACGGATGACAGATACACCGACGACGTGCCCTTCGCTTCGCCGAGGCCGTGCCGCTCCCCGCGCCCACGCTACCTGTTGCATCCGGCTCGCTCAAGCACTGCAGACCTGCAAATCTGCAATGGCTGCTTGCCGCCTGCTCCTCTTGACACTGGCGATCGCCGCCGCGAGCTGCGCCTCCGCGCCTGCCCCGAGCCCCGACGCCGTCGCGCTGCTCGCGTTCAAGTCGGTGTGCTCCGACCGCGCCGCGGCGCTCGTCTCATGGACGGAGTCCTCCGACCCCTGCGCCGCCAGGTGGCGCGGCGTCACCTGCCATCCTCAGCGGCCCCCGTCGTCGTCGCTCGCCTCCCGCGTGCGCCGCGTCGTCCTCGAGGGCCTCCAGCTCCGCGGGCACGCCGCGGCGCTGGAGCTGCTGGCGGACCTCCCGTTCCTCGCGTCCCTCAGCCTCAAGAACAACAGCTTCACCGGCGCGCTCCACGGCGTCGACTTCTCCCGCCTAGCGCCGCACCTCAAGCTCCTCTACCTCTCCGGCAATGCCTTCTCCGGCCGGTTCCCCGACTCCGTCCTGCGCCTTCGCCACCTGCGCCGTCTCGACCTCTCCGGGAACCACCTCGCGGGCACGGTCCCGCCGGAGATCGGCCACTGCCTCCGTGCTCTGCTGACGCTGGACATCGCGCGAAACTCGCTCGTCGGGTTCCTGCCGGAATCGCTGGACGCGATGCCCGGGCTCGAGGAGCTCAACGTCTCCGGCAACCACCTCGAGGGGCGGATCCCGAGCCGCCTCGCGGCCGCCTTTCCCGCGTCGTCGTTCGACGGCAATCCGAGGGCTCTGCGGCGCGCCGCTGGCCCGCCGGTGCAACGAACCGCAGCAGATCGTGTACAGCAACGGCGGCGGCGAGGCGTCGAACGGGTCGAGGGCAACTGGGAGGGGGAGGAATAAGACCCAATGACCGGTGGATGGTCGTGATGATCATGTCGGCGGTGGGCGCGGCGATCGCGTCGTTGGTCGCGGCGGCGCTGTGCGCCGTAGCTTTTACTGAAGAACAGGAAGCCCGCGAGACGGCCGCGCGGCGGCAGCTCTGGCGCGTCCACCTCCAACACGACGGTGGCACCGGCACGGGAGGAGACGGTGCGCTTCGACGGGTGCTGCGTGGAGTTCGACGTGGCCACGCTCATGCAGGGCGCCGCGGAGATGCTGGGGAAAGGCGCGACGGCGACGACGTACCGTGTGGCCATGGGAGGCAACGACGCGAGCGGCGTCGAGGAGGAGGCCCGCGGCGGAGAGGTGGTGGTGGTGAAGAGGATGCGGAGGAGGGACGGCGCGTCGAGGGAGGACGAGAGGCGGCGGCGGGAGCTGGCCAGGGAGATGGGCACGTGGCGCCACGCCAACGTCGTCGGCCTGCGCGCCTTCTACGCATCCACGGAGGAGCTGCTCCTCGTCTTCGACTACATGCCCAGCGGCAGCCTCCATAGCCTCTTGCACGGTGAGTCGGTGAGCAGCCCAATTAATTTCTCGTCACATGTATATATAATAACTGGGGGACGTGTCAGATCAGATGATGGGTTCGATCTGACGTGTGCACAAAACCGGTGCTCTTCTGGACAGAGAACCGTGGCCCGGCAAGGGTTCCTCTGGGCTGGCAGACGAGGCTGAAGCTAGCGCAGGACGCGGCGCACGGCCTCGCCTACCTCCACGGCGTGTCTGGCGGCGATCTCTCCCACCGGCACCTCACGTCCTCGAACATCCTCGTCGACGGGAGCGGCGACGCGCGCGTCTCCGACTTCGCGCTTCTCCAGCTGCTCGCGCCGGCGCCGACCGGTGAGGCCCTGCAGAAGCAGGACGTGCACGGCTTCGGCGTCGTCCTGCTGGAGATCCTCACGGGGCGGCAGCCGCAGTCGCCCGAGGACCTGCCGCGGTGGGCGCGGGGCGTGGCGCGGGAGAAGTGGGCGTCCGAGGTGTTCGACGTGGAGCTGCCGCGGAGCAAGGGCGCCGAGGACGAGATGGTGGCGCTCCTGCAGGTGGCGCTGCTCTGCGTCGCCGACGACCCCAGGGAGCGGCCCAGGATGGGCGTGGTGGCCAAGATGATCGAGGATATCAGGGACAGGGGGAGCAAGCGGAGCAGCAACAACAAGTGCTCCGCGTCTCCGTCGCAAGCGGGGCACTCGTACGAGACCTCTCCCTGCGTGTCCGAGGACACCACCAGGTCTACTCCTGCCTCAAGCTCTTGACGCGGCGGGAAAACGGTGTAACATCAGGGTAGTGATGAGCACTAGAACAGCGTGGAAACGCCGTTTGCGTCAAGCAGGTGTTAGCAGTTTAGCATTGATCTGTACAATTTGATCCTCCATTACCTTATTATTATGGAAATCTAAAAGAAAAAAAAAATGCAAATGGGCTCTGTTAGCTTGTCATGGTACTGTATCCGCTTACGAACGTTTTTTTCCCCCCCGATAGGACAAACTTTACGGCAAAGTTAGAAGCCTCGTCTCCTAAAGTGACCTCCTCTTCAATACACGAAAATAACATAAGAAAGGAGGAAGGAAGTCGCGACATGGTATTCCCTCCGTTTTCTAGATATTATTTTTTAGAGTTATAATATTTATTGGATTGGCTACATAACCCTTTTCTTTGTATTGGCCCTCTTTTTGAACTAAGGAAACATCTTTCGCCGTACCTACATTTTTATGTGAAATTAAACTGATTCTGATGAAATTATTACAATTTGTGTAAAAATCTCTCGTTCCAAACAAAAGTACTCTAGTCACCCTGTTCGGTTGATGCGAATCTAATGGCTAGGCTGAATACGGCCCATTCTTCAGCCGTTTGGCTGGGCCGAAAGTGTGCCCATATTTATACCCGAGCGTGTCGACACCTATCCACCACCCCGCCACATCCGACGCACCGCGCGCTTGCCCGCCTACTCCGCCACTCTTCTAGGGTTTCGGTGGCCCACCGAAACCCTCGCCTCCGTTCCTCGTCTGGACGCGCCTCCGTCTACCGCCGCTCTTCCCCCTCGCAGACAACACCGGCGCGGGCGCGGAAATCGTCGGCCGACAGCTTTCCATTGAGCTGTTCTCGTCGGATCTTTGCCGAGGTCTGTGTCGTCCCCCCTTCCCCCCTACCCCCGTTCACCCCCTTCTTCGTCCTCCTCCTACCCGGACCTACTCCTTCTGAAGCGTCTGTAACCATTCCCCCAGGTATATCGGCTGGATCTACTCGCTGCCTTTGTCTGTACACCTGAGGCATCGGTACCCGGTCGTCAAGGAAGCAGTTCCAACATTATATCTTTAACTTTACCCTTTCTTTTTTTTCGGGCTGATTGTTTGAGTTTATCAGTTAAAACCAGCGTTATCTTTTCATATAATTTTTTTTCTTGCAATAAATCAATAAAATAATTGTTTTTTTCTAACCGAACGAACAACCGTTACACTATGATCTTTAGGACTATTTTATTTATACGGTAGGTTTCAACTCTGCTTTTTGTCAATTTCACACTAACAATAAACGCTGATTTTGATGGATATTAATTTATTATAAAAAAACATTGCTAAAAATAAGCGCTCATGAACTGAAGAGCCAACAGACCCCGGTCGCGTGCCCTGCTACCGGCTACGGGGAAAGCGAATGGGGCAAGTACCACAAAAGAAAAGCCAGCAGACGAAGTAAGCGCCTGCCACGTGCGTGTGCGCCTACCATTTGCGGATGCTGCCGATCCGGTCCCGGTCCAGGTGCATGCACATTTCCCTCCTCCTCCTACCCACATCGCAATCACCCTCGCTCCCTCCTCTATAACCGCGCCTCCCCCACTCTCTCTTTCCCCGCAGCACCAGCAACGGCGCACGCTCGAGTCATCTTCTTCCTGCCCAGTACGGCGAGCGGCGGCGCCCCAACCTGGTTGACCCAGCCCCGGCACCGACCAGCAGGTCGTACAGCGCGCCGATCCAATTCCCCTCCGGTGAGTTACCCCTGTTTCTGCACCCTTTCCTTCCGGCTTCGGTTCGCGGCGTCGCGTTATATAGGGCTCTCCTCCGCTCCTCGGAAGTGGTGGTCGGCTGAGATGGGGGATCGCGGGAGTGGTTATCGAAGCACAAAACGAGCTGTGCGGCGATTCACTTCGCGTTTATTGTTTTCCGATTAGTCTACATGGAACCCGACAGAGCAGAGCAGGGATACATCATCCGGCCAGCCATACGCCTCAAACTGAACTAGATACTAATGAATTGCCGGTAACAGTGTAACACTGAGCGCGATTAGCACACCCAACTACAGAGAAATCGATTTCATGTACTGTTCAGTGTTCACTCCCCTGCAACGGCCACTGCATTTCTTCCCTTCTTTTTTATTTGAACGGATCTCGGCATTTCACTTCACCATTTGGTTGAACTTCCGGAAGACGCGCTGTTGTACACTGGATTTGGATTGGGGAGAGGAGAAGCAGCAGCATTAATGTGCCTATGTTTCAAACATAGGAGTATATTCAGTTGCCATTTCTTACCAATTCGTAACTTATCTTCTTCAACTTATTGTATTCAAGAGACCCCTTAATATGTTAAGAACGTAATGATAGCCTTCCAATTTGTGCATGGGTGCCTCCTTAGATATAGCAAAATTAACGTCTGGTCCAAGTCCAACTGTGCCCAAAGTACAAATGCTGGGCATGCTAATCTTTTCTGGGTGGCGTGTGTTGGGAGAAGTGAGCAGCAACTATACCTGAGAAGAATTTGTATTAGGCTGCGTTTAGCTTGCAAAAAATTTTCTCTTTCCCCATCACATCAATTGTACTTTCCGTCTGCATGGAGCACTAAATGAAGTAGCAGCTGTTGCATGTTTGTACTTTTTGCCTGGCTATCTCGAGATGAATCTTTTGAGTCTACTTAGGTCACGATTGGACAAAAATTGTCAAATACAAACGAAAGTGCTACAGTGCATTTTTTTTCCAACTTTTCCCAATCTAAACGCTGTCTTAGTGGTAAAGATATTCATATGGTTCAGGACCCATTGGCCATTGCTTGTACTTTTATGCCCACATTTGATGTATTACGTAGTGATATTGCTATATGAAATTGTAAAAGTGGTGTACTAAACTAGGGGCACCTTTTTAATTCTTAATCAGTTGTTTAACATGAAGTTTGAGAACCTAACTCGATAGCTCCTTCTTTTCAGTAAAGGTTTGACAAACTGTGAGATTGAAGCTAGAAGCTGTTTTAGTTTCTTCAAGTACGAGGAACATTAATATATCACCTAAAACACTTTCCTCGATGGAGCTTGAAGCTGATTTTGCTGATGAAGATGTCAGTTCAAATGATGGATTACAAGAGCTGTGGTCACTTGGCGAGATAGATCCAAAGAGAGCAAGGTTCCCGAGCTGCATTGTCTGGACTCCTCTTCCTGTAGTTTCATGGCTTGCTCCTTACATAGGGCATGTTGGAATCTGTCAGGAGGATGGGGCTATCTTGGATTTTGCTGGTTCAAATTTGGTGAGCATGGATAATTTTGCTTATGGTTCAGTTGCCAGATACCTCCAGCTTGACAGAAAGAAGGTTAGGATGATTCCAAATAATTTCATTTTTATGGACTATGTAATTCAACATAGATGTTCATCTTGTACTTTATTTTGTCTATTTCACTACTAAGATATCAAATTATCATCAGGTTTAGGGTCCGGATTTTACTTTCCAAGTATAGAAAGACTAATAATCCTATAGTCCTGAGACCTGAGTAGAATTTTTGCCTGACAAGTGCCAACATATCACATTCATAGTATTTTGCTTTATCTGGTAGTTCCAGCTTCCAATGTCATCAATTTCTGAATTTTTTTCTGGGCTGCATGAAATTAACATACATCTGTTCTCATTTAATTTCAATACATGATCCATAAACAGTTGGTATTTTCCAATATTATTCCTTATTTTAAAATCTTTTCAGCATTAAAGTACTCCCTCCATCCCAAATTATAGGTCATTCCAAGAATCTTGGAGAGTCAATCTATTTCAACTTTGACCAAGTTTATATAATAAGATAATAATACTTACAATATCCACTAAGTATTATTAGATTCTTCATCAAATATATTTTTATAGTACATTTATTTGGTCTCATAAATCTTTGTACTTCTCTCTATAATTTTGGTCAAAGTTAAGATAGTTTGACTCTCCAAGATTCTTGGAACGGCTTACAATTTGGAACGGAGGGAGTATTTCATAACTGGTACTGTAAAAGCTTGAGCCCAGAAATGTGATATTTCATTTATAATAGTAATAGTTCAAAAAAATTAAGATCCTGTTGAAAAAGTAACCGGAAATCAAATATATGATCTGGAAACCGGTCCTGTGATTGTTCTAGCTAGTAGCTAGCTATCACAGGAAAAGTAGGGCCAGAACAGAGCCAAACAGATTTGTTCACCAATATTGGGAAGTCTTGATCCATTTTTTGTTATTTTTTTCTTAGTAGCCTGTATTGCAAATATTTCTTTGTAGGTTTCCTATTTCAGTTGAGGTGTTCCTGTTTTAATGGTGATGACACTTCAAAATTTAATTCCGAAGTTTCATAATCTTGTCTGGTTTGATTTTTCTTTTTTGGGTAAAAACCTGTTGTCACTGGGCAGACTCTTTCCTGTAGTTCGTTTCAACTTGTTCATTTCCTCTTGATTAACTCTTTGTTCCTTTTGCGTCCAGTGCTGCCTTCCTGTTAATCTTGCAGCACATGTATGCAAGCAGTCCTACAAGCATTCAGAAGTTGGAGCAGCGATATCATGGGATGATGCTTTGCAATCCGGCATGAGACGCTTCCAGCACAAGTACTACAATCTGTTCACCTGCAATTGCCACTCGTTTGTCGCAAACTGCCTTAACCGGCTTGCCTACAGTGGCTCTGTGGAGTGGAATGTTTTGAATGTAGCTGCCCTTGTTTGGTTTCATGGCCAATGGGTGGACAAAATGTCTTTGGTTCGGTCTTTCTTACCTTTCCTAAGTGTGACATGCATCGGTATTTTAATGGCTGGCTGGTCTTTCCTAGTAGGGATGGCAGCATTCTCTGTTCTTTTGATTGGATGGTTTGTTTTTACGGTATACTGCGTTAAGGGTTTGATATGTTGACTGGAAAGGAACTACTGAAACCACTCATTAGTTGCATTGCAGTCTAAAAATTATGGATGTAAACGACGTGCTAGATTCAATTAAATAACTGATGTCCTCAGCATCAGTGATTCAGAAACCTGTGCAAGTTCATCAATTTGTTTTGACTTATGGAGACGGTCTTGAAATAATTTAGTTCATGGCATGCTAATATTTTTTTGTCTTGATTGGCCTCACAATCTTGTTTCTGCAATTGCATGATCTCGCGTTATACCAACAAAGATACACACTCTCCTGCATATTTTCAAAAAGAAAAAAAAATACTTGTCACAATCTTTGCTCATTGTAGTAGTATGTCAGATCGAACCACATATTTAGCTCATCCTGCTCTTGCTCCTTTCTGAGTCCTGAGGAGCCACATTTTAGCATTGCTCTTGTGGTGCCGTGATGGTAAGTGGTAGAGGTGCTCATCACCGATGAGGACAGAATGACGAAAGGCGATTTGGAGATTTACTTTTTTGAGAATCAGCTGGAGATTACTGCCAAAGTGTCAGTAAAGCACATTCCTTCAGCTGATGGGCCTTGTCCACGGACCAGCAAGGGCCTTGAAGTGCTGGGTCTGTTGTTACTGCTGATGGTACGCTTTTTTTAATCCGATACAACTTTGATGTATGTACACAACATACACACTCAAGAGCATAGAGTCATTTTTATTCTCGTTAAAGTAAATACAGTTTGATGCGTAAATTTTGCTATGCATTTAGATATACACTGATATAGATACATTGTAAAATCAATGGATCTAGAAAAGGCTAAACATCTTATAATTTGGAACGAAGGGAGTAGGATCCTAAATATATTGGTACTGATAATGTTAGTAAAGGTTTAGATAAATTTACAGCTTAATTTTCTAAATTTGTAGAAAAAGACAGCCACATCTTCAATTTGATGGAAATAACAGGTCGTTAGGCTGTCACGCAGACCTAATCAACTTGACCACCTGTGGGATGCAAAAAAAAACTTGACCACCTGCACTCCGCATTGGGAATGCGCAGGCTGCAATCTTTGCTTCATTTTCCTATCATTGCATTGCTCACCAATCACCAAGCCCAAGCGATCAGGACCAAGCAACTATTTTTCCCTTTATTTGTTTCTTGATAGAACTACAAATATGCATGCACACAAGATAAATTTCTGAAAAAAAAAATCTCATCAAACACTAGAATCAACAGAGTGGAAGGAGGTACAAACCTTGCGAAATCCACTATTCGGTTTACCCTATTTTCTTTCTCGAGTATACAACATACATTGGGTCAGTTCTTCCTGGATTAGGAGATATATCAATTGCCTGCAGAAATTGAAGAAAAAACACTTAATCATGGGATTGATTTGAACACATTAATTAAACAACACTATAAATATATACAGGGTAGCTGGATAGTTGGCGCTTACTTCCATTATCATTTTTAGGGACTGCACCAACTATTCAACAGTACATACCTGGGGAGGTTCAAAACCTTCAGCATAATGGAAGTAAGCGCCAACTATCCAAGCATGATCAGAATCACCAGTCGATGTCCATATAGATATAGCTTTTGTCCAAAAGCACCGATTTGAAAAGCTATATCCAAAGTTAGAAGTAAAATTTAATATCGATACCACCAATATATGGTAATGAGTGCTACGGTATCCAAAAGTAGTTTTTGCCACTGGCATGTGTCATTCTGGTCAGGATGTTACCTCATTATGGCAAGGCCACTTGGCTTGAGTATTCGTCGCATCTCCTTAAAAACATCTATTGGTTTTGTCAGGTAATCTACACTAACCTACTAACAAAGAAGTGCTGCTATCAGATAATGTAAACAATATTTGTGCTCCAATTCACAATGCTAACAAAGTAATAACATTTTGCAATACAACATAATATCCTTCTTTTAACAAGAATACAATATAGAGAACACAGTACCACATTGGTGATAACGTCGAAAGTGTTATCTTCGAAAGGAAGCTTTGGGTTCACATTGAGGTCTTGCACAACATACTCAGTTAATACCTGTTGTTGTCAAAAAGAAGCAGCTATGTCAACATATAGGTTTAGCAAAGCAGCTCAAAGGAAGTACCACTTGCTGACTCATATTAGTTACAAAAGATGCATCACTTATGTGTAATCATTTTAACTGATGTAAAGTTGACTAAACTCCAACATTACTGCATATACGTGTTTGCAGTTTGTAAAAATGAAAAATATTTCCTAGAGCTCATGTTAAAAACTAACATCAAAGGAAAAAGTTACTGTGCAAGCTGTACTTGCTAATAGTTGTATATTCTCACATAGGCATAGGAAGACTGATCTGTCAGCAGCTCTTTGTTCTTATAAGGAACAACTAAGGATTAAGTCCCTGTTTGGCATGCAGGAGATTTGTGGGTTTCTTAGACCTGGGTATTTGAAGCTCTACAAAATCTTGGATCTAGAGCTGTAGGCATGTTGAGTGCATTTGTATGACTCATTTCGTTTATAATTTGGATTAAAATAGATATTTAAACTACTTTAATTCAGTCTACAAACTGCAGGTACACCATGGATGTCGGAGCTAGAACTGTGCCAAATGGGGCCCTAACTTGCTGAATAATCAAATAATCAATTACCAATCTACCATCTCTTCTTAGTTTCCATAAATTATGTGGCTGCTATCATGGGAAAATTTAAGTGAATAAATCGAGCATGATAGTATGATACCAAACAGCCACTTGAGCTATTCAGTATGATGGTAAATACTTCCATAATGGGAAGCTTTGCATGCATCAGGGTTTACAAAAGTGCACTAATTTAGCCAGTACATAATACCGAGTTCTTTTTCAGTTCATCTTCATTCATACCCATCCCCACGATCTTCTCCTGTTTGTAACCAGGAGGATAATGGCTCACCTGCATAATGTGGATACTGCACATAAGAAACTTGGTAGTAGTGAGACACAAGAACGGAAGTGGTGACTAGCAAAAATCCTACCCAGCTGCTGCACATGTCCAGAATGGCCACCCCAGGAGTATTACTTGGAGGAAGAACTTCAGAGTAGTACTCTGTCAGAGCTCGGATAGCTTGGTCATCAATGTGAGTGACAAAACGTGGAACTGAGTAGAAAAGAGTATCTGATGATCTGCCAAGTAATCAAAATGTAAATCCCGTCTGCCCAGCTTTGTCAAGGTTGCAGTTAATTATGCTAAAATCAATCTTCCAGTGCTGAATTATTCCACAGATTACAAGGTCAGATAGAGTGACTAGTAGCAACAGCAGCAAGGTCTGCTGCCTGCTGGCTAACAGAATCCAAGAAAACTCTGCACTCGAGCTGGCTGAAGAAGCTACTTACTCATCGAAGCGGCTGAAATCCTCAGGCTTGAAAGGGAACTCATCGGGCCACTCCACATTCTTCAGAATCTACAATATTTCTCCATTAACCAGGTCCAAAACACCCCCCAAAAAAAGACAGTACAGCTTTTGTAGCGATATTTTCGAAAAGGTAGCGCCTAGAAACCTGCTCGACTGGGGAAACCCCTTGCCTCGGCCGCGCTCCGGCAACGAAAGAGCGGGACGAGGTGCCGCCGGAGGCCATGCGGGTGACCTGGTAGACGAAGGTGGCGCCAAGGCCGAGGAAGACGCGCCGCGGCTGCGCGGCCAGCGGTGGGACTGGAGCGCCGCGAGAGCGGGAGAAGGCGGCGCGGGCACGAAGCGCTGTACTAGGCTGCTGCGGCCTTGTCAGGCCGAGGAGGAGATGGAGATGTGACCGTGGCGCGAGGGTGGCCATCGACGGCTGCGGCTGTGGAGACGAACGCGGCCGTGGCGCTGGCGCGGTGCCGGTGGGTCGGTGAGTGAGCAACGCGACGCGAGGCCACCGAGCGCCATGTACTCGTGTCCCCAAGGCCACGCGGCGTCGGGAGTCGTGGCGCCACGCGCGTCGCAGGAGCGCAGAGACATATCTCAGGATTGGGATGGGGTTCGTATTCGTTGGCCGTACAATACGTTGCACACACACATCAGGCCCCTGTTTCTCTGTCATGTGGGTCGACGATTGCAGTGAGGGTACGAGAAAAGCGTCCTCTGCTGGATGCTTCAGCCAAATCAGTTCATTAGGTGAATTTCGAATCAAAAAATTTTAAATTTGTTTCAAGCAAAGGAATAGCAGCTAATTTTGGAACATAGGACAATGAGTGTCTGTTTAGATGCATTTGGAATGGCAACATTTTTGCCTCTAATCTTTTGCTGCAAAACCTTTGCCATTCAAACGGTTTAGATGCATGGTAAATGTTTATAATTTCTCCTCTCCAGCTTGTGCCCCTATGCTTTTTTTTTTTAGTTTTAGACCTCTTGGATAGCAAATGACAAAAATTTAGGAGCCTAGGATTTGTTGTTTTTTTGCCATGTTGTTTAGATCCATTTTAACAAAATTTAGGCTAAAAATGTTGGACAAAAGTTTTGTTGATGCAATTAAACAGGCCTTGGATACTTTTGTTGTTTGACAACTTTCAAAAAGGATATTGCAGAACTGAATGTGCAAACTAGAGTAAAATTCAGATCGGCCACTGAAAGGAGTAGTTCTAATTGGATGTATACGGCACATGTGCCACGTTTCAGTTGTACAGTTCATCACGTCATTAAAATTTAAATCATTTGCAAATGGCTAGTAAATTGTGGAGTTGTTTTATTACGGATAGTGCCAACATGAATGGAAAAGGAATTTACGTCCAAAAGATCAATTGTTTAGAGCTTACAGGGGAACTGTTTTATAAAAGGGAGGCATCATTCCAGAACGGCTAATAGAGGAACTGTCAGCATCAGCCAATCGTACAATAGTGTTTTTTTTCTCACAACAATCAGCCAGCCAGCCGTACAATTCAACCAGCCGAACGTAGCCAGTGAATTAAACTAAGATCCATATATAGGCACAAATTTGAATTGAATGATATAGTGATATTGTACCACACAGGACATGCCTTAGCTAAGCATGCTAGAATCACATGAAGACAAGTTATTTTAGACGAGTCAGATGAATCATATGAAAGGAAAAATAACAAATATCCATCAGTTAAAGGCCTCAAGTCCAAATAACTTAGCATCCATGACTATTTTATGGTCTTTAGGGAAGAAGGCAATTTGGAGATCAGAGAAACTCAGAATTGAACACACGCTGGGAAGTGGTCCCTGTGGTCACATTAGGAGCCGGTACATGTTACTACCAATCTATCATATTAAAGTATGTGTTCCTCTCTGTCAATTTGTCAAATGCGGCAAAAAAAAACTAATCCGGCTCAGGCAAACCATTAAATCAGATATGGAGTGAACACAAGTGGCAATAGAACAACAATAATCACGCTGAATAAGTATGCCCCACATCACAGTCCTGCTAGCAACTGCACATGATTTCATCATCTTATTCTTAAATTATTCTCTCTTTTTTTTATTATGGACATTATCTCGATCACGTTCCTGCTCATCCCACCGCCACAGAAGCTCATCAAGCATCGGACGGCCTGTAGTTGTAGACGTGGAAGCTGGCATGTGGGGCCACGGCGTCGAGGAAAATCCTGGCCGTCGCCTCCTGGGCCACCGCCGCCTTCTCCCTCTCCACGAGCGCCGCCGCGACCACGTCCCCGGCGGGGCCGCCTCCGGCCGCCACCATCGCAATGATGGCCGCCTGGACGGGGCCCAGCGTCGGGTTGTAGGCCGCGGACTCCAGGCAGCCCCCGGCGTAGATCCTCCCGTCGCCGTCTGCCACAGCGAACCCCGACGGGCACTTGCTGTACGGCGCGTGCGCCGCCCGCGCGGCCGCCTCCGCGGCCTCCCTGAGGCGCGCGCCCAGGTTGCCGTGGGGGAAGCCATTGGCGGCGGCGGCGGTGACGGGATCGCCCAGGGCGTTGTTGTGCGCCTCGAGGACGAGGGGCACATTCTTGTCGAGGAGGTCGTGGGGCCCGAAGGGACGGAGGAGGAGGGACGCCACGGTGCGCCACTCGGGGGCGGAGCCGTCCTCCTCGGCGTCGCTGGTGACGATGATCTGGATGCCGGCGGCGCCGCGGATCTCCTGGAGGAACTGGCGGCAGTGGCCGCAGGGCATGTGGGAGACGGCGACGGCGCGCAGCGCGGACTCCCCCGCGGCGGCGGCGTTGGCCACGAGGAACTGCTCGGCGTGGACGGAGTGGCACAGCGGGAGGCCTTCGAACTCGAGGTTGACGCCGACGTAGACGCGGCCGCTGGCGCCCAGCCCCACGGCGCCCACGCGGAAGCGCGAGATCGGGACGCGCGCGTGCTTCCTCGCGGACTGGGACCAGAAGCGGAAGCAGGTCCTGCACGGTCGCCACGCCGGCGGCCGCCGCGGCGCGCTCGGCTTCCTCCGCGCTCATAACGAACCCCGTCAGCTCCACCGCCGTGGCCGCTGCCCCCGGCTTGGGCGCCGCCTGCTCCTCCCCCATTGCTCAGATCCAACTCTAACTAGGCTACAACTAGTAATATGATTCGCTGCTCCTAATCGCGTTTAGTCTACGAACCAGGAAGAAGAAGGAAGCGCTGGGATGTTTCCTTGAAGCTTGGAGGGGGGGCCAGGTAGGACGCAGGGAGGAGAAGAGAGAGGGGGCCTTCACCGGCCGTGGTGCGAGGCTATTTATAATAAAGGAGTATAGGGACGCAGCAAGTGTCTCGTTTATTTCTTTTTTTTTTTTTGTGGATTTTGGATGGGTTTTCTTTTACTTCTCCTTTTTTTCTTTAGTGCCTTTTGGAAACCAAAATGGTCACCGCAAAATTGCGTTCGACGTGTCACAGTGCAATCTGAAGACTTTGCCACGTTATGGTATAGAGTGTCTGGTGTGAGTTGGAAAATCCTGAGACGGAACACGCATGCCACCAGTTTTTGTTTAGATCGGTCCAGCAACTCAAGTTTGATCTGAAGCCGTCCATTTCTGAATTCTGACACAGCAACGAGATATATATTACTTCCCCGGCCGTGGGTTAGCCATATGCCCATATACTATACTCCGTATGCTAGAAGTTTTAGTTTTCTTAAGTACTGACCATATTATTGGCCAGATTTGACCAATAATGATGAGTTATCGTAGGATCCAAATGATGGTCCACCCGCTACTCCCCAGGCTGTGCTGTGCCCCACGAGAAATGCACGGCTCTACTTATTCACGGGCGGCGTCGCCTTCGCGTCGCTTTCCTTGCGACTGACTGAACGAATGAATGAATGTGCGGCTCTCTGGAGAGTGTGTGTGGATGTTGATGGAGCGGTTTTGGCTTGTAGGAGCATCAATTCATATCATTGAGGTGAACGATCGAGCCGGTCTCAATTATGCGCTTTGTTAATGGTGTGTTTGTTGCTGGTGCCGTTCGGTTGCCTACCTCGTGTCTGTGTGATTCACGTTCCGGTGATTAGATTTTTCTTTAGATTAGATGATTGTTGCCGCGACGCAGGTCCCTTCTGTGACTTTGTGACTTGTGAGAGAGTTGAGAGTTCAGACTTGAGACTCCACGATCGGTGGTGCCGTCTCGCCCTCGCGTCGCGTGTGAGATCCGACCATTTTCTTGGGCCGAAAACGACGCCGTGATCGTGAGCGACGAGACTGAGAGAGACGAGTCGGTGCGTGCTCGGCTCTGCTTCTCTCTGTCTCTGGGTACCCTACGTCCCGTCCCTACCCAATGTGACCCAGCAACACGTACGAGGGAGGAGGAGGACCGGTACGGTGCTGGCGTGCTGCTCCCCTCGGTCGTTCGACAGCACGGAAAATAAGCGCACGCGCAAGCGCAAGCGCAAGCGAAGCGACAGGGACAGGGACGGGTTCCGTCTGAGAACGAACGTCTGTGCGTGACGCCACGAGAGTGGGTTCAGCTTCATCATCAGCCGAGCTGGCGAGCGGATTGTGCCTTGTGGTGCTCCGAGTTAGGCCGCCGTCGTCGAACTGGATGGAGATCAGGGAGCTCTTTGTTTGCCTTGTGGGCTTTGTGGCGCTCGTGCCTCGTGAGTATACGTGCATGTGCTTTCCAGCAAAAGGCGACGCGGAAGGGACTCATCGGCGCGCCGCCGCCTCCTCGACACGAATTGGAAAAAGGCCTCCGGTGCTTGCATCGGACTCGCACTCAGCTGCGTCTAGGTGGGGACTGGGGGAGAAAAGAACGAAGCGCCAAGCGGGCGGGCACGCAGCGACCTGTCGATTTGTGGCGTGAGGTTGCTTAGCCTGGTGCGTAAAGGGACGGACCGACGACGCAAAGCGATGCGCACTGGCCAACGGCGAAACCATGAGATACACACACTGGAATACTGGATGCATTGCCACACACTGCGTTCCATTGTCAAGTGGCCACTAGCTCAGCAGAGTGTGTGTGCGCATGCTATAGTACGGTTGTTGGGATGGGACTAGAACTTTCAAGGCAATCGCAATTGGCAATGCCAATTCGAGCCGAGCCAGGACTTTGGCCGGTTGGTTCATGGTTGTTGCACAGCTGTACGAGCTGCTAGGAGTAGTATTCTTTTTGGAGTTGTGCTTGGCTCCTTCCGTAGATGTGAGCTGTGGGGCATGCCTTGTCTGGGCACTGAGCTCATACGAGCCGATGCTCCTTGAGATACCTTGACTCCCTGAGTCCTTCCTCATACGGTTGTACCAGAGCGGCTAGCTACCTACCTACTCCCAGAGGCCACCCCTCCACAGCTGTCTTGTAAAATTTCTGTACGTGTCAAGACATACATACATACATTTATTATTATTATTATTATTATTATTATTATTATTATTGTTGTTGTTTGTTGTTGTTGGTGGTGGTGGTGGTGGTGGTGCTGCTGCTGCTGCTACAATAGACAGAGATCAACTTGAGGACAACTGATGAATGGTTATGACGTACCTTGGCCGATAAAAAAAAATAAGGAAAGCACTGTCCTCGTAAGAAAAAGGAGTTGACTTTGATTGTGATAGCCATCAATAGTTGTTAGGTTCAACCGTCATGTTCAATCATTTTCGAGAAATGCCTACTGAATTGGTGGGAAAATAAAGAGAAAAGTGTGTGAAAGTCTGGAAGAGCAATTGTGACTTGTCTGGGCTCATAAGAGCTGAATAACCGTCATGGTTTGTGCACTTGTGCAGTTATGCTAGAGCAGCTGGTAGCTCCCACAGGCCACAGCTGTCTTCCTTTGAAATTTTTGAACGTGTCCCCGTATCAAAGTTTGAACATTACTACCTAATAAAAACATTATTATATTTGCGGTTTGTTCTAAGACAAATTACATAAGTTTGTCAATAAAAATATTATTTTTTTATAAAGTTAGCTATAAACATGAGTAATTAACTTCAGATTCTTTAGTGATGGAAATAATATTAATGTATCACGGTAGAGTGATATCAACATTGGGCAAAGTGAATAATGGGTTCTCACTTGAAGCAATTCTTTAGTAGCTCGAAAAGACTCCCTTGAAAAAAACATAATTGATTGTCATAGCTATCAGTAGTTGTTGAGGTCAAATTCAATCATTTCTGAGAAATGACCCCTAAACCGGTGAGAAAAAATGGGACTAATGATTCAGAGAAAAGTGTGTGGGGCAGAGCAACTTGAGGCCTAACATAATACCGATCAATAAACAATTAAGGTTCTATTTGATTCAATATCGAATAATAGGTGAGCTGGTTGGATAGTTGTTATTTAAAGATCTAATTAACACTTAGTTAGAATATTGCCCACATATATTTAGATTCATAAGAGATAGCTATTATATTAGCAGATAATTATACTATATCTAAAGGGATCCAAACACGATCTAAAATAACGATGTGTTCTGTTTTTCGTTCAAAAGGAGAAAAATCTTTATATCTAATCACAAAAGCCACCTCCGAAGCGGAATCCAAATCCTATCTTCAACGGCGGCCCAAACAGCCGAACCACTTGGTTGCTAGCATCAGTTAGATAATATAGTAGACATACTAATCATTAACAAAAAAAACAAAGTGACCAAAAGAGTTATGGTGGTATACTTTGAGTGGGATCGTACTCAGGGCATCGATAACGCATTCCCACTAGTGGATATAGTGGATATCTAGTGTAAGTCATTCACACTCTATACAGATTGAGAGAAGAAGTTGTGCAATTGCTTTATTCACCTTACGTCAAATATTGAAAACACAAGAAAATAGTTGTATATCGAGAAGTCGTGCGAGATGCACTCATCCTCCAAAAATATGATTGTCCATCACCTAAGCAGGTTCTTAGCATGCTTTGTCAGGTTACTCGTATGTGCAAGAGCTATGAAATGGAAACTAAAAAGCAGTAACAATAGGAAAGCCAATGGATGATGAGGGAGTGAACTTGGGTGGCATCATTTGCAATAGCATTACAGATAACAATCCAACAAGATGCAAATAACAACTGCCATGAAGGGTTTAATGGGTTTATCAAACACACCATCAATTAGCCCGAGCAACAAACCTCGCTTTAACCTCTTCTCTTGGCTCGGATAGGTGTGCGTGTGTGTGATACGTCTTTCGTCTCAACCTCTAAACATGTGCGCATAATAGTCACATATTTGAGTTGAGTTAACATTAGTCGAAATCCTATGTAGTGTACCTAGAATTTAACTTGAGCTCTGGCACCGGGACTTCAGGATGCGCTCTCTTAAGTCATCCTGGCTCATGCCCTTTATATGTGGACCTTGTGTTAGATCTCATGGTCTAAAGTTCAAATTTTAAACTACTTTAGCTTCTTGAGGCTTCAAACAAATGGTTAAAGTGTTTCTACAAAACTTTAAACTGCACGAGTAAGCATCAAATAGACCCATGGTCTTAATTTCATTTCAGTTGCCTCCATGCGTCGGTCTGATTAGTAATCACATAGCCGTTTAGCAATTCCCACCCAAATTGAAAATCTCAACAAAAAGAATCCACCTGTTAAAGCAAAGGTTAGCGCAAGTTGGTTACGAGAATTGGAAACGAACGAATACAGGAAAATATCCTCGATCAGAAGACGGTGAATTCCAAGGCTATTGTTTCAAGATCTCGCCTTTCACAAAGAAAAAAGAAACACATATCAAACTCACAACTTGATGCCCCCCACAATCCACATGATTCCTCCGCTAGCTTTTCTTAATGATATTTTCCTCCCTCGAGTACACGGATCCTGACTCCTGCGGCTGGCCGCATTGCGTCATGCAGTACGACTGTACGAGCAGCGAGCATGCGTGCTCATCAGCAGATAGAGATGTTTCAGAAAATATCTATTGATTTGATTTCTTGATAAACAACTTTGACTATATAATAATAGTAGTAGTAGCAGCAGCATAATAATAACAATAAATATTTATAATATATAATTATTATTATTTGATAAATCTTTTAATCTAGTTTTTAACAAATTTATTTAGGAATATAAATATTACATATATTTTCTATAAATTAAGTCAAATTTATCGACATACAAATTATAACGACATACATTTATGAATGAAGGAAGCACTTAAAGTCATTGACAGAGACAAGTTTTCGGGTCGTTAATACATGAAGTTCGATAAGCACCACCAAATCCTCTTACAGATATATAGGAGTACAATATTCCTGCCTATCCACGCTGAGAAGAGATGTGACCCTAGCTTCGCTGGATGAGTCCTTGCTCCCGGCTTGATTATATCCTTCATGTTTCCCAGCTGATCCTTAGATTTCACACGTCAAAGAAGATTTAAAGCTATCTGCACTACTCGATCTCCTAAAGCAGCCCCCCACATGGCTCATCGGCCGGTACAGGTTGCTCATCTTGGAATGCTGGCTGGTGCGACAGAAGTGGTTGTTGCGATGGAGATGATAGCGGTGGAGAGGACGAGCGCTGGATTTGCAGATTCCCTGTAGCGAACAGAAGGATTGTGGAGCAGATAGAGTATTGCGGTGCGAGAGTCTGAACTGTATATTTGCAGTTGAGGGGGGTTTGGAGCTCTGCAATACGGATAGCCTAACAGATTTGCCAATCGACCGAGCGCGTCGCATTCACCGGTGCTGCGTTGTGCCGTGCCGTAAATGTGTCGGGTTGCATTGTCTAGGGAGACAATTGGACTTGAGACCTACAGCAGCGCAGTGCTGAGAAATCGCATGGAGGAGGTGGTCGTGGCCATCAGACAAGGATAAGGGCTGTGTTTAGATCTAAGTTGCGGTTGCAATTCTACATTGTAGCATATTCGTTTGTATTTGACAACTTTTGTTCAATCATGATCTAAGTAGGCTTAAAAGATTCGTCTCGTGATGTACAGGCAAAAGTACAAACATGCAAACATTTCATCTACATTTAATGCTCCATATATATACCGCAATGTTAATGTGACTAATTACAATTCCAATTTACAGTGGATGTAAACAGGGCCTAAGGCACCCGGGCGTGGCGAGTGCGGTGGCTGGACGAGCACGATGGGACTGGTAGGGCGAGCGCGGCGGCTTGAAGCGACCTGGCAAGACCACCGGGGCGACTGCGGCGAGGTAGGGGGCGAGCACAACGGGGCCAGCAGGGTAAGCGCGGCGGCAGGAGCCAGGCGGCTTGCAGCGACAAGCGCGACAGCTCAAAGCAGGACGGTGGGGCAACCGTGGCGAGGCCGGTGAGGCCACCGCAGTGGGTCGCAGCGATGACAGAGGGCGAGCGCCTCGGGGAGGTCACCAGATACTTCGCATGAATGACGCGAGAAAATAGCGTTCGTCTGCAACTATGTTGTAGTAATCAGAGGGATTCGGAATCAAATAGAGAATAGCGGTGCGAGTATTTTGCTCGTGTATATTTTCAGTTCAGGTCTGATATAGACGTGCGGTCCGGATAGCGGCACCAGAGGTGACATGACTTGCGGATACTTCACGGGCTGGCTGACGCGACGCCAAAGAGTACAGGGCAGCGTTTAGTTCAGAAATTTTTCTTCTTTTCTCATCACATCTATTGTATTTTTAATCTGTATGGAGCACTAAATAAAGTAGCAGCTGTTATATGTTTATATTTTTTGCCTGACTATTTTAAGATAAATCTTTTGAATCTATTTAAGTTATGATTAGACAAAAGTTATTAAATACAAACGAAAGTGTTACAATCGTAAAACTTCTCAAAATTTCTTAGCACCCCAAAATATATGTCAGATGCGAGGCGCTCCATGACGAGCAGGTCGGAATCGGATCAAACGCCAGCGCGCGGACAAAGATACTTTTTCCTCGTCTTTACGCTTATCACCATAATTTTCAGTTAAATCAATGTATGTTACGTTAATTAACAATGGGATAAGCGTGTCACAGGACATTTGGCAGATTAAAGTACCTTTAAAAATAAAAATATTTTTGTGGTATTTGAAGAGAGGGATAATCCTAACCAAAGATGATCTTACACGACGTAACTGGAACAGTGATACGAAGTGCAGTTTTTGTTATGTCCAAGAAATAATTCACCATCTCTTTTTCCAGTGCTTATATGTTAGATTCCTGTGGCATGCTGTACATATTTTGCTGGGTATTTCTCCACCTCAAAATATTAAAGATTTATTTAATAATTGGTCCAAGAGGGGGAATAGACAACATAATTCGTTGTTATTAACAGCGGCATCCGCAATTTGTTAGACGATTTGGCTAACCCGTAACGAAGTGGTCTTTATAAATGTCCACCGAAATCCTTTTTGCAGGTGCTCTTTAGGGGAACACATTTACTTCGCCTGTGAGCAAAGCTACAGCGGCGTGATGACTCAAGGGAACAGCTAATATTAGCTGGAACATCACTTGGAGATAAAGGCGCTGCATTTTTTTAGGACCAGTGGGTGGCTTTCATCTAGGTTCATTGGTTCGGTTTAGTCGTTCGTTTAGGAGTTTCGTGGACTTTTCAGTTTGGTTGTACTGTAGTTGATGACTTTCGCTCGTTTTAAGCTTTTTTCAAACTTTGTAATAATGATCTGATTCTACCTTCGAAGTAGATGAAGCCGAATAGTTTATGTCTTTTATCTTTAAAAAAAAAGGTTCGTATCGATAAGTAGCACGCATCTTACCCGTCCGGGAAATCGGGGCCGACTAAGGTCCGACCTGGTCGGCACTGTGCCGCCGTCCGACCAGGTCATGCCACGCTCCGCAGCTCACGTATCGCTCGGTAGCACACGCATGCTAACGCATGAGCGCCGCTGGCGCATTCAAGCATATGGGCCAGCTCTTGCGCATCCGCTCTGTATTTGGGCCCGTGTTGCTCATGGCTAGCGCACCGCGCCTGTAGTAGCAACGCAATAAATTTAAAAATACTATGTCATCACATTCCATTTTTTTAAAAAAATTAAGCCCTGGCTGCTAAACTAAGTATCCCTAATTAAAATTCAATTGCACCATCGAGTTCTTTGCAATAAACTCTTTAAAATAAGACCTTACATAGATATATTTCGATAATTTTTTAGTAAAGATTTATCTCATGATAAAAATGTATTTAAAGGTGATCATGGAACATCGTATTAACACCACATGAACATCACAAAATATATCACAGAACATCATATGTATGTTGTATGAACTTCGATATTCTGACAGATGTTCTAATTAATAAAATGATTCATATTTCGAATAAAACCATTCTAGGGAGTACATTGTTATGTAATATGCATAAAATGGAGAAAGGATGAAAAAAATAATTTATAACCTTTGCATAGGACATCATATGTATACTACCTAAACATCATATATAGCATGAAATGTAAAGTAAAATAATGAAATCAGTGAAGTAGTTAATTAAAATCAAATAAAAATAAGGAAAAAGCTCCATGAACATTTCCAGATACACCGTATACTACATGAGTATTTCTGGATACACTATAAAACATCACATGTATGGTAAGTAAATATCCCTAAATACACCATAGAACATCACATTTATGCTAAGCGAACATCCCTAAATACACCATAGAACATTGCATTTATGCTAAGCGAACATCCCTAAATACACCATAGAACATCGCATCTATGCTAAGTGAACATCCTAGATATACCATAGAACATCATATTCATACTAACTGAACATTCCTACACATACATCATAGAACAACATGTATACTAAGTGGACATCCACATATACACAGTAAAATATCACATGTATACTAAGTGAGCATATCTAGATATATCACAGAATATCACATGCCTACTTAATGAACATCTCCAAGGATGCAACAAAGTAAAACACATCTATACTAATTAAAATATCTCTAAATACACCGCATAACATGATACGTATACATAATCAACACTAAATACATTCTAGAACATTACATTTATTAGTGAGAAAATAAAAAAGTGAAACATAAAAAATATAAATAGAAGAAAAATAAGAGAAAATGCAAAACACCACCGAAAAAGAAAAATGAAAAAAAGAAAGGAAAAAGAAATAAAAAAACAAAATAAATAATAGTAGAAAATAATGAAAGATGAAAAGAATAATAGAATACCACTAAAAACAAAAGAGAAAAAAAAACATGGAAAGGAAATAGTAGAAAAGAAAAGAAATAATAAGACAACACGTATAAACCAAAAGAGGAAAATGTATATATTATATTATATAAAAAGGAAAGCTTAGGTACGTAAAACCTTACGCTCGAAGGTTGAAAAGGAATAGAAAAAAATTAAAAGAAAAGCTTAGGTACCCTGGGCCGTCACGAACTTCACATGCGCCGCACGTCCACGCTCAACCATCGCCAGGGGGTGGTCGGAGCGCGGCTGGCGGCCACCCTCGTCGGACAGGAAGAATCCCCCGGGAATTCAGGTTCTGATACGGCTTCTCGGGCGCCACCGGCCACACAGCAGGCCAGGAAGCGGCTACAGTCCGCCCGTTCGGACAGGAGTGACGCGCCGAGGGGCAAATCGCGATGGAGAGCCCCTGGGCGAGGACTGGTCCAATGGTCCATTCCGCCGGCTTCAGCTTCATGCTATGCGTTTGCTTGCACGCCTCACCTTGTCAGCGCCTAATTATACTGACCGTACTCCCTTCCATCACAAAAGGGTAGAGGTCGTAGGTGCTTTTAGGCCGTTTGGATCTTTTCGTTTAGGCCCTGCCGCTTGGATCCTTGGAATCGCATGAATTGAAATCTTCCCCCTCAGTTCCAAAATAGATGTCATTCTCGTTTTTCGAGAAGTCAGTTTTTTTCAACTTTGACTAATTTTATATTAAAAAGTATTCATATCGAACGTACACAACTAGTATCATTGGAAAGATCTTTAAATCTAATTTTTTAACAAATTTATTTAGAAATAAAAATGTTGCATATATTTTCTATAAATCTAATTAAAGTTGAGAACGTTTAACCTGCACGTTTCCCATAGCGTCATCTAATATGAGACGGAGGGAGTAGTTAACAACTTAGACTATTTCATTTAGAATGTGATATTTCACCACTTTACAAAGTTCACATATTGGCTTACATCAAATTCATAGGATGAGATGTGAAATTTGATCACCATGCTATATTTCTACTTTGTAATTTACAGCACGCTCTTCAACTTGCTCTTATATGATAAAAATATCTCTCTCGTATAGCCAACAATAATATACAAATATAATCTAAATTCATTAATATGTGTATAAATTATGATTCTTAAAATGAATTTAATTTTAAGGATCTAAACGAGGCCTTAGAGGAACTAAAATCTAGTTAACAACTATCATATTTCATTTAGAATGTGACATTCTATCATTTTCCAAAGTTTAAGTATTAGCCTACCTCAAATTAATAAGGTGAGAGATAAAATTTGATTCTATATATCATGCTACATTTCTATTTTGCAATTTATAGCACATTCTTTAACTCGCTTTCACATGGTAAAAATACAACACATAAATATCTCTCTCGTATAGCCAACAATGATATGCAAATATAATCTATATATAATCATATTAAATTAATTAATATGTGTGTAAATTATACTTCTTTAAATAAATTCAATTTTAAAAATCTAAACGGGGTCTAAGAGAATTTGTACTTTTAGTAATTCTATTAATGTGTCTTGAAGAATTAAAAAAATGTGATATACATTGCTCTATTCGGTTGGTTGGATTGTACGGATGGCTGGCTGATTGTTGTGAGAGAAAAACACCGTTGAACGGCTGGTTGATACTGGCTGATAAGTTTAAGTGGTTGTTGCCTTTACTTGATATATGGATACAAATGAGAACCGAGCTCTAGCTCGGGTGGCTAGCGTCGCCGAAGTGCACGCAGCGACGCAGGTTCGATTCCCAGGAATCGCAACCTGTGTCTCTCACAGGGACTTGCTCCCAATAATTTCTACAGCCTCTGGAAGCATAAAGGGATTGCGACGCGCCCGTCGCCTACGAAGCCAGAGATGGTCCCGGTGATCTCAAGAAGGACGCGATCTCCAGATCTGTGTGTAGTTGTAGATCTGATTGTACACGCATGGAGTGAGTGTGGTGTGTGTGGGTAGCGTGTGGCGTGTGTTTAGGGATGGCAATGGGGCCCCGATCCCCGATTCCCCGCGGGGAATTCCCCTATTAGGGGACGGGGATGGGAGCAAATTATTCCCCACGGGGATTCACACGTTATAAAAACTATCCCCGTCAGGGATCACGGGGGTGGGGATGGTTGGCGTGTCTCCGTCCCCGATCCCCGCCAACCCGCCCCGTTTGGCTTGTTTTACGCACTGGATTGCAGATAAACAGACTGTGCGGCCCATTAACGGCCCAATATCGTAGCCTGGTATATATAGGAGTCTCTAACCCTAAGCCTCATCCTCAACTCCCCAAGAGCCACCGTATCCATTCATCAGGCATTCAGCCGCCAACCAGAGGTCCAAAGTAGCATGACAGCAACACCTGAGGTTCCCCCTCTCTCCGTGCTCGTGTGCTAGCGCCGGCAGCTCAGGGCGATGCTCCGTGCTCGTGCGCAGCTCAGGGCGATGCTTGTTTGCCACGCACGCCACGGGTGCACGTGATGGCTTGAGCCGTGGAGCCCACTACTCGCACCTGCCATCCTATGCGAGTCGAAGCCGGTCGTTGGAGTTTCAGATCTGGTCGCTGGAGCTTCAAATCAGGATGATACGCTACTGCTTGGAGCCAGCAGGAGCAGCATCGCTTGAGCAGTAGTTCGCTAATACGTTTTGGTTGCCTTTTTGCCATTCTTTCGTCCAAGAATTGCCCTTTTTTCTGGTTAATTGGAGCTCTGAAGCGGGGCTGTGAGGGTGCCATGCCGAGATG
Source organism: Eremochloa ophiuroides (assembly GCA_038502445.1). Taxonomy (NCBI): domain Eukaryota; kingdom Viridiplantae; phylum Streptophyta; class Magnoliopsida; order Poales; family Poaceae; genus Eremochloa; species Eremochloa ophiuroides. Next base: position 64,201,952 of record JAHLJS010000006.1, read on the forward strand.
GATCTCTCCTGGGCTATATATGATTTATGAGTTTGGATGTGTTTGTATTATTGATTCGTTTGTATACTACGGATTCAAATCTGTTGGTGGCGTTGTGATAACCAACATGGGGACGGGGATCCCCGCGGGGTTATTTCCCCACTCGGGGACGGGGATGGGGAAGAAAGCTCCCCCGTGAGCTTTCAAGGGGACGAGGACGGGGAATTTCTCGCCCCGCGGGAACGGGGATGGGGGTCGTTCCCCGACGGGGAATTCCCCGTTGCCATCTTTAGGTGTATTCGTGTATGAATAGATACTACAGCTGTACTCAGATGAGAGACGCCAAAAAAAATATATGGATACAAATACCGTGGCCAACATTTATCAGGTCTGGATTGTCCTGTATTCCATGCGCATTTATTCGTGTTTGCAACCAAATAAATTCACATATGCATTCATATCAGGCTCCAATCCGAGAAAGATATGATGTGAGTAATATCTATCCGTATCTAACCGGGACAAGAGTTGAACTTTCACAATTGGAAAAAAAAAAAGTGGACTAGAGTACTACTTTGGGCTGATGAGAAGGTCAGTTGCATTTGCGCTGGCCCGGTTATACGGTTTTGTGTATTGTGTGTCCAGCGCTATATGGGCCAAGCCATTCGACAGCCTGTCTTTCTATTGACTATTCTTTTCTTCTCTTTTTCTCAGAGAAAAAACGAAATTCATTCTGTCCTCTCCACGAATTATGCATTCAATCAAACATCAAAAAATAAAAATATACGCCATACCTCTATACTATTCTTTTATTTTTACGAAATTATTCGATGCTCACAATATATACACACTCTCAATCACATTACCATGCCGTGTTTAGAGTGGGCTAAATCATCGGGCCATGGGTTGTGCTCATGGGCCTCTGGCCATATGATCATCTATAAATTCAGGACTTATTTCACGTACGACTGATTTGCTATGATAGAAAAACACTGTTTGATAAGCTGAAGCAAATACACTAAGTCGAGAACTTAAATTGAGATAAATTAAGTCTAGAGTAAAATGCATACTAGGTCCTCGAACTTTTGGAGTGTTCCCATCTGAGTTATCGAACTAAAAAAACGACTATCTAGGTCCTTAATCTATTGTCACTGTACACCAGAGGTCCAAAACCTGTCACGCCAGCCCCAAACATCCGATGTGGTTGTGCCACGGTGGCAGATTGATGATGTGGCAGTGGCAACTTCATACTTCGGCGTCATCTTCATCGACAACCCGCTTGGCTCCGGCTTCTGCGCGTGCTGCGTCCCGTGCTAACATCCCTAGGGACGAGCCCACCATCGCCGCGCACCTCCTCACGGCGATGCAGTCATATGTTGGGGATGATGTGTCGACATCTCCAGGGATGAGCCCACCATCGTTGGCCATGGTACCCAACTGCCACGGTGGCAAAACCATGTCGGATGTTGGGGATGGCGTGGCAGGTTTTGGGTCTTTGTTGTGCGGTGACAATAGATCAATCATCTAGATAGTCATTATTTTAGTTGAAAGACCGGAAAACCTCAAAAGTTCAAGGGCCCGGCATACATTTTACTCTAGAATTAATTTATCTCAATTTAAGTTACTATAAAAAAAACTTTAGAGGAAGCAAGACGACAATGGATGCTGTGATTTCCTTGTACTTAGGGACATCTTCAAAAGCACCGGCCGCGGAGTTTCAGTTTGTCCTTTCAAGAGCCGCCGGATGTCGAAGTCCCAAGTTTAGCAGGCCCGACTCCAGGAGGAGGGTCAGATCGTCAGAGGGAGAAGAGAGCTGCTATTTTTGGCGACCCCCCATTTTTAAGCTTCACCGCAGCCTTACCAGGTGAATCACCAGAGAGCGCGCGGTGCCGGTGCTCGGTGCGGCAGTGAACAAGAACAAGCCAGCCATCCCAGCCATCCGTCCAATCCAACCATCACCAACTCCGCAAGTCCCGAGCCCAAAGCGCAGCAGCCAGCCAGCAGCACTCACTGGGCCGGCCGGCGGGCGACGACCCCGGGAAACCTGGCAGGGCGCAGGCAGCAACCCACCAAGTACCCAACCCAACCCAACCCCACCCGGGCTGGAGTTCAAAACAGGCGGGCTGCTATTTGTCTACGCGAGGCTGAAACGCATGCACGCCAGTTGCCAGCCCGCGCCTCCCACCCGGCGCTTGCCACCTCGCGCCCGCGCGGTTGGCCGCGCCTGCGCGCCCTCGGCCGCGCCCCGACGGGACGTTGCCTCCCTCCCTCCCCCCACCTGCACCCATTTCAGAGCCCGCCCGCCACTTGTCACCGCGCGCCCCCGCCTCCGCGTCTCCGCCCCGCCCATCCGGCTATAAAAGCCCCGCCCGCTCCAACCCTAGACGCCGTCGCCGCCGCCGCCGCTGCCTCCTTCTCCGCCGCTTGCGGTTCCACCGGCATGGCCGGCGTTACCAAGCGCCGCACCTCCCCGGCGGTCTCCACCTCCTCTTCCTCCGGTGACGTATTGCCGCAGCGGGTTACCCGGAAGCGTAGGTCCGTCCGCGTCCGCCGCGGGCCCCGGAGCGCCGGCGCCGCCCGGAGGCCGTCGTCGGCGCCTCCACTTGTGAGTGCCTCGGAATTCACGGTGTCCTGCTGCTGCTGTTGCGGTTTACACGCGCCCTGCGCGACGCGATGGTGGGCCGTCGTGCTGCGTAGCTGCGGTGGGCTGGAGGCCCAGCCCCACCTCGTTCCTCGTTATTACCGGGTTTTAAAATTTTCGAGCGGGATTTGGGACTCTTGTCCGTACGATCGCTGATTGATCAGTGGATCGTTGTTTACTAGCAGTTGCTTGCAGGATTTGTCTGGATTCCACGATCGATTTGGGCGATCAAGTGTACTGGTGCGTGTTTGATTACCACGCTATAGGTATCATCCATTGGACATGTAAGTTTTAGATGCTCGCAATTAACGGTAGGTTGAGGAAAGTGGGCTGCGGAGGGCCATAATTTTTTGGTTGCTTATTTGTTGATTTCGTAGTAGTGATGATGATGACACCTCAACCGAGTGTGGTTTCATGGTTTGGGTGGTAGTAAATGTGCAGTCACCCAGGTTTTCGGGTCAATTGGACTTTGATTTTGCAGTTCATCGATCGTGTGCATCACACGTGGCGCAGTGTTACAAGTTTTTCCACACGAGGACAGTGTCCCCATTTCCATCCATCAAAGATGGAAATAGTACAAGAGTTTAGGAATACGGAGCAAAAGACAGTTTAAGGGAGAACTTCTATCCTATTACAAACTTCACCGCTCTGATTCAGAGACAATGTTACAAGTTGTCACCAACTCACCATGGAGGCCTTATATTGCCATTTCAGGGCCATAACTGAGTAGTTGCAGGAGCACAATTTGATAGCTAATATGTGATTGTTTTGGTCTTCCCAATGCTGGCTGCTGTTGGCAGGATGAGTGTAGCATTATTTGTTCAAGTTGTTAGTGTTACATTTGTGTGTTCTCACGAGTGTGCTGCAGCCCATAATTGGTTGGAATTGGCTGTACCAGCGTGAATTATTGATAACACGTTAAAAATATTGGCACTAACTTGCCAGGAACTCCAAAAGTGACCGTACTGTTTGTACCATACTACCTGTATCATACAAGTTAACTGATATATTAATGGCCCAGTATTGTGATGGACATGTCATGGCCCAGTATTGTGGTGGGCTGCACTTGGCCTGGCCACCATCTGGTACTGACGAGGGCTCATTGAGCTTGTGGTTTCTTTGGCCCTCAGTGGTCATGGAACCTTTCATTTAAGCAAAAGACAGTAGGTCTACTGATAGAACACGCTACTTCTCCATGTTTGATATAAACAAATTGATAGTGTGAGATCTCTTTCATGAAGAAGATGGGAGTTTTCTGCTATGATCTTGAAAAGAATCAGAATATGTGCAAATTAGCAGAAATTATGTTTTTTGGCAGTACCATTTCTACTACTGCTGATTGTGACACAAGTATCAATGTATTTTGGCATGAACACTAGAAATTAGTAGAATGATTGTCTGCTCTGTAATCATGTGCATAAGTTATTAATCTGATTATATATGCTAGAAGGAAAATTAGTAAAATTGGTTGCAGTTACAGATAGAGCATTGGAGATAGTTTCCTTCCAATGTGACAACTGTTTTTTGCTCTTTTTCCAGATTAATCCATCAAATTGTACATTTGTACATGTGCCACATGCTTGGTCTCTGAATGCATTTATCTTCTGATGCAGATAAATGAACTGGATTTGAATACAGCTGCTCTTGATCCGGATGTAAGGTTATGCAGAAAACTAGAGTAATTATTACTTTTTAGAAAGAAAAAAAACAAAGAGTTTCCAGAATATAGTCCGTTCTTCTGGGTTAAGAGATTCTGCAATGTTTGTCTAGCATTATGCTACAGGATTGAGAGTTCTTCTTCAGAAGGAGCTTCGAAATAGCGATGTAAGCCAGCTTGGGAGAATTGTTCTCCCAAAGGTCAGTTACCAATGCAATTAAAATTTTATTTTCAAAAGTTCCTCCAAAACAATTGATGCCTGTTAATGTTGAATGCATTGGCTGGTTGGTGTTGGTGTTGTGTTGTGTGCATTGATCGTTTTGTATTTCTCCTTCTTTATTGACAAAGACCAGCAGTTATCCTGCCATATTCTCTTCAAAACATAATGTGGGATGGATTCTGCAGAAGGAGGCGGAGTCTTACCTCCCTATTCTGATGGCAAAGGATGGGAAGAGTTTATGTATGCATGACTTGCTAAATGCACAACTGTGGACCTTCAAGTATAGGTGCGATCTTTTGAATTATTTGGCTTAAATGCTTGTTATATTGAACACACTGAAGCATTACATATTTGCTAAACTTACTTAGGAAGAATACAATGTTATGCTGCCAAGAAGATTAAAGAACAATCTGCAGATCTTAGATTAATTAAAAAAACAACACACACTAATCATTTTGATGCTTTATTGTTAATGTTATCTTTGCTTGAGTTAAATTCTATCAAAATTGAGTAAGATATCCAGAAGATGCAAAGTGTAGACAAGATTGTGGCCTTCTCTGATATTGTGCCCTGAGTGAACAAGAAACACAGTTAATAATCATATCAGATTAGGTCTGTTTTTTTACTTAGGAGAAATCATTAGAACTACATCCTATGGATATGGATACTTTTGGATATGTTATCAATTATGAGTAACAGAGTTTTATTTTAATGTGGTTCTTCATGTGAATAAGAAGAAAAGTCAGTTATTATGCATTATTTTTGGCAAGGTCTTGTTTATCCTCTAGAGTGACAGATTCCATAATGTCTGATGCAGATATTGGTTCAATAACAAAAGCAGGATGTATGTGCTTGAAAATACTGGTGAGTAATTTTCACTTTCATAAGGCATGTTTTGATTTGAAATAGCCAAGCTGAAACAAGTTTTTTGTTATCAACAGTTATTTAAATTGTATTCATGTCTAGCGTACAAAAGTTGGTCTGTTAGATTTATGCTTCAAAGTGCTTTTAATGTGATGCTGATTTTGCAGCATTTTTGCCAATATATTTATATCCTAAATAAAAGAAAATTAAATGTCAAAACCTTCTTCTTACCAACATACACCTTCCATTAATGGACGGAGGGAGCAGTATTTTAGGCCAGTTCCCTTATGTTTTCTTCACCTCTTTAAACATTTCAGGAGATTATGTAAAAGCTCATGACCTTCAGCAAGGAGACTTCATTGTGATATACAAAGACGACGAGAACAACCGCTTTGTACTCACTCAGTTTTCCCATTAGCATTTAAGAAAGCTGCACATTTTTTTGGTCATGCTGCCAGTAGGTGCTTATTATTGTGTGCTGTGTATTTGATGAAGGTCATAGGAGCAAAGAAGGCAGGAGATGAACAGACTGCCACCGTGCCCCAAGTCCATGAACATATGCATATCTCTGCCGCACTGCCAGCTCCACAAGCATTCCATGACTATGCAGGCCCCGTTGCAGCAGAAGCCGATATGCTCGCGATCGTGCCACAGGTTGATGAGATATTCGACGGCATACTGAAGTCCCTGCCAGAGATCCCAGTAGCGAACGTGAGGTACTCTGACTTCTTCGACCCGTTTGGTGACTCCATGGACATGACAATTCCCCTGGGCTCCAATAACCCCTCGGTCAACCTGTCTACGCATTTCCATGACGAGAAGATCGGGAGTTGTTCGTTTCCCTACCCAAAATCTGGGCCTCTGATGTGAGATCCAGGTAGAAAATTAAACTGCTGGGTCAAACCAACCACCTCCCCGCATGGAACTCCGAGATCCCCTCGTTGACGCCATTGCTGTACATCCAAATAATTGGCGTCCTCATTTTGTATGTTTAGTAGTATATAATTGGGTGCGCGTGCTGTTTATTTGTAATTTGTAAAGGGGTAATTCTGCAAAACTGAACTGAACATTACATCAGATGCAACGATGGGTGCTCTGGTGTTTCTCGCACCTTGTGAATGTGCAGGTACATAAACGAAAGATACCCTGTGCCCTTCTTGGTATGAGAGTTACTTCCACGCACGTGGTGGGGGAGGCTCGTCTTATGTATGCCGACTCTTGAGCCCCCCTGACTCTTGTTGTGTTTCAGTTTCAGCAACTCATGGTGTTAGTTCATTGCCTTGAAACACTTCTCTGATGTGATACGCCAGGTAAAGTTCAGGCATTGCTCGGATGTCATGGATCAAATTCGCATCGATCCACATGTATTGAGGTTGAAATTAGTTCCAAGATCCAGTCAATGAATCTAACAGCATCGTAACACGAGCTTAATGGACTGATCCATGGATTGCAGAGTCTGCCGCAGCCTTCTTGTTTTCTGACTAACGTCCACGCGGTTTTCCCTTATTTAGATTTTATTATATAGGTCGGTATTGCCAACCCTCTTTTCTGTTTCAGCAACTTCTCTCGGATGCACCTGTCACACTCAGGTCCCTGTTTAGATCCACTACTAAATTGTAATTACAACTAGTCACATCAACGTTGCGGACATATGCATGGAGCATTAAATAGTAGACGAAATATTTGCATGTTTGTACTTTTTGTATGTACATCACGAGACTGAATCTTTTAAGCCTTCTTGGGTCATAATTGGATAAAAGTTATCAAATACAAACGAACGTGCTACAGTGTAGAATTACAACTGCAACTGGGATCTAAACACACACTCAGACTCCTGGAGCTTGTTTCTTGGCGGCTACAGCACTTCTCTAACACGCCAGCTTATTTCTTTGAAAGTTGAACGTGCGGATAGATCGATTGTTCGGCTTACAGGCCTTTGTGCACAGCTGTTTCTTGCACGGCGGTTTACGAAAGCATAGATGCGCGTGCACGGCTGTTAGCATTCCATGAATATCATCAAGTGCGTGTTAATTTTCCCATTGGATATTTTGAGGCCGCGTCATTGTAGTTCGGCATCTGGTTAGTGTCCTTATCTCTTTAACTCTTTTAAGGCCTGGTCGTTGCAGTTTGGCATCGAAATATATCTCGGAACACTGGACGCTTCGGTGTACCGTCACCCAAAACACAAATGCTGTAAGGAGGTGTAGTCGAAGAAATTTGTTCCGTTTACCTTCTTACTATTTTGAAGAGGAAAGGGAAAAGCTGGTCCGCTTACTCGCTTGATATGTGTATTAGTCAGTACTCCCTCTGTCCCATTAATTATGCAATTCTAACATAAGTAGCATGTTCCAGTGTACCAACTTTGACCAATTATAAATAAAAAACTATAAGTATTTATAATAGTCAAATAAACACCAATAGATTAATTATAAAATGTATTTTCATAATATATTAATTTAGGAGCTATAAATATGAATACTATTCACTAGAAACTTAGTCAAACGTGAACTACTTTATCTGGCACGCAATACGGAGCTGCATATTTAAAGGGACGAAGGGAGTAGTCACTAAAAACTGTGGAGTAGTCAGGGACACCAAACAAGATGAAATGTTTCTAAACGCGGGCATATCTAGCGAAGCAAAATGTAACACCCCTGATGTTACTGTAACTAAAACCTGCCATGTCATCATGATTGCATGTAAATCATCCCTACATTTGACCCTGTTAAGTCGTATCAACTAAAATCAGTTTTATTCTTGCATATGATTGTGAATGGGTAAATTATAGTGATTTGATATGTAAATATTTGTATTGGTGTATAATTATCTAAATCCAATTGGAGAATAAAAAGAAAATCATTTTTAAACCCTAAATCGAACCCAAAATCCTAATTTAAAAACTAAATGGAATTAGAGGTTGGGACTTAAACCAAAGTTGTAAATACTTAAAAGTTGAGCAACTTCTATTTGGAGCAATTTTGAAGTTATTAAAAAGAATTTCAAATAAAACTCTAATCTATACTTTAAAGTTTAAAATTTGAAATACACATTCAGAAACTAGTAAGAATCTGGTGATAGTTCCTTAATAAAAGTTTTAGACCTTTTCAAAATGGAACAACTTTCATTTTTGAAGATTTTGAAGTTTAGCAGTGAAAATTTGAATTAAACCCCAATTAGTGTTTGTGTATTCAAATTTAAAATACCCTTTCAAAAAATATTAAGAATTTGGGCAAACACCTTTAATAAAAGTTGTAGGTATTTTCAAGTTGAACAACTTTTATATTTGGGGATTTTGAACTTATGCAGGTGAGATTTCAAAATAAACCCTAATGAGTGTTTAAAAATTTAAATTTGAAATGCTATTTCAAAGATTATCAAGAATCTGACAAAACTCATTTAATGAAAGTTGTAAATCTTGTCAAATAGGACAACTTTTATTTTTGTAGATTTTCAAGTTATTGAGAAAAATTTGGAGTTTTAAACTGGATTTGAAATGAAATTCGAAAGGCCTATTTACCCCCTTTTGAATAATTCAAAAATTATTCAAAATTTTGAATTCTCTCCAAAGCCAAAGTTGCTCAGCACAAAGTTTATTACAACTTTTACATTGGTGGATTTTATAGCTTTTACACAAATCAAAACTAATTGGACCAAAGGTCAAAAGGGGAATAGGGTCATCTACAGTGCAGGGCAGGGCATCGCCTCCTTCGGCTGTTCGCGAACAAAGCCGACCTCGCCGCCGCGCGGCGCGCACGTTTGCCGCTGTCCTGGCTGCCGGCTGCGCACCCTGCAGGGGGGAAACAAGTCCATGGGGGTCCCCTCCACGTCGTGTGGCCCTCTCCTTGCCCTATAAAACGTGAAGACGACGACCTCCGTTCGTTTTCTCCCCGTCCCGTCACCATTGCCGAGTTCGCTGTGCGCAGCAAAATTCATGGCCGTGGATCCACCCCTGTCCAATTCACTTAGTCACCAGCTTCTCCTTGTTCTTGCGCATGGTTTGATCCTAACCAAAGCTTCGTTCGTCGTCGGAATCGCCTGCTTGCCACGTTCTTCTCGAACTCCGGCCAGAGAGCCGCCGAGCTCGAGTTTGGCACAGCCGGCATCTCGTGGTGAGTTTCTTTCATCGTCGACGTTCGTTTTGTAGTCGCCATAGCTCAGAGAAGCTTTAGGGCCTATAATATTGAACTCTATCGTCCAGGTCGTGCTGGAACGAGGTCCTGGCCACCGGTTCACCTCACCGACACCGCCCTATACGCCGAGGAATCCCCTCTGTCCTGTCTCTGCTCCAACCAGCTTGCGCAGCAAGGCACAGATGAGCTCAGTGATGCTCTTGTGATAGTTGGTTGGGCTCCGTGAGGGTTAGGATGAATGGAACGCCTCGCGCCGGTGTGTAGCACCTCGGTCACCCGCCATGGCTACCGGTGAGCTCACGCTCGAGCCCTAGGTCTTGTCCTAGTTACTTAAATGGTTTTGCGGGGGCACAGGCGCTCGCGTTGACGACCTTTTCCCTCGCCGGAGAAGCACCGACGGCGGCCCGACTTCGGTGGAGCCGGCTCCGGCGGTCGGCAACGCGAAGGGAGAAGAAGAGGAGGCAGCAGGCCACGCTTGGGCTCGTGCTGGGCCAGGCCCAGTGGCTTGAGAGCGTGCCTGAGAGAGAGCCGCACCGGGCCGAACTGCTGCGCTGCTGGGCCAAGCCGGTGTGCTTGTGGCCCGATCTTGTTTTTCCTTTTTCGAAGACTTTATTAATTTCATAAATATGCTGAATTTGTTATTTTCATAGTTATTTATTAGGTGTATGATAAAAACCTAAAATTAATTGTGGATGCTATTTGTGATATGTAGAACACCCTAAAAATATAAAATAAATATTTTAGGCACTTTCTGTACGTAGTAAAAATATATCATTTTAATTAATAAATGAAGCTTCTATGATTTTTGTAGGTCAATATAATTATCCAAAAATCATGAAATTTGAATTGGAAACTGTTTTAGGGTAAGAACTATCGGTTAGAAAAGTTTGGGGGTCAAATAGACATAGTTTGCTTATTAAATAACTGCTTAATAAATTGAATAATAAAATAAGTAAAAACCCTAATCCCTGTAGACTTGTGTGTTTTTGGATTGGTTGAAGACCATGGATCCTTCACTGTGGTGATCCTGGACAAAAATAATATCGTCACTAGGTAGGGATAGTAAAGCTGTGCAGCGGCTTTCTATGACTGTTAAAATGGTCAATAAAAATGAAATACGAAAACACCCTTTTACCTTGTGAGAAATGTTTTTCAACTTTACCGTGAAGGAAAGTTATACTCAAGGTTGTTAATTAAATATTTGATCTACATTTTCGATTCATGTCATTCCGCACCATGTAAGTATGTATCATTATTTTACTGTAGAGATCGGGTTCTCGGAAGAATTTCTTGATTACTCCCGACGGAAGAATTATTCGTCAGGAGAAGTCAAGTGGGTTTCTCTGGTTTTCTGACGGAAGTGACAGACCTGCAACACAGGCAAGCCCCGGTGCATTCAGTCCCTCTCCTTGTGATTTGGAAAACGTTTATAACTTGAGTTAATCTACTGCATTAAGTTGATATGAGTTGATTGATAACCCAATTGCTGCATTACTAACCTTGACCACTGAAATATCTGGAACCCATTTTAAAATAAAATGTTTGAAAATGCTTAGCCCTGCTCGAATAAATTATAAATTTCATAAAATGCTACTTTTGAGTTATTGTGATACCTATGTGCCATTGATTAATTCACTAAAAAGGGAATTGGTATGTTCTCGTTCGGTGGCTGTGCACCTGATCAGTACATTGTCACCGACGAGAAGGGATTTTCTTGCTCAGTGGTTGTGAATTTGGGTTAGAGTCCCACTGCTTGACCACCGGTGGAAAAAGGGATTTGAAAACCGTTGGGACACTTTTACTTGGGTTAGAGTCCCAATGCAATGTCGCCGGCGGAAAAAGAATTAGGGAGCGTTCGTTGTAGGCCTGCTGTGATCGAGACTTTGCAACTAGCCACATACTACGGAAAGCCTCTGACTCCGGTGGCTCTACTACTTGAACCGACAATCACGCACTGAGAGTGGAGAGATGGCGAGAGCAGTGTGTACCCTCGTGGCCGGCGTGCCTGGAGAGGAGAGGAGTACTGTGTTCTCGGGTGGCACAGGACCGGTTCAGGGGTAGAAAAGCCGTGGTAGGCGGGGTTGGTATATACGAGTTTAAGTGCTATATATGCAGTGTGGATAGGGATCCCCAGCTGGGTACTAATCGATTCGAATCGTCGTTGCTCCTCGGATATGGAGACTTGATCCTTTGACCTACAATTGAAAAGTGGTTCGGAACTAGGTGTTTTGAGAATGGTTAAAGAATTTTGAAAGTATGATGATATATGAGAATGAATTTGGAATTATGGACTATAAATAAATAAAATTGAGTAAAATATTGAAATAGGATAGTAATGCTTTTCTGCAAAACCTTTGACTCTTGTTCAAGCCTTACCTTGACTCCCTCAGCCTGCATTCCTGAGTCTCATTCCTTTTTCTTAGTCAGGTAAGTCTTGCGGAGTACCCCAGTACTCAGGGTTTGTTAACCCCTGTTGCAGGTGAGCTGAGGGTACAGTCATGCTCGGGACCGTGCCGGTTGCCAGATCGCGCATGGGTGAAGATATGTATAAGATATAACCCTTGGGCAGGGTGTTTAGTTGTATATGCTACTCCACTACGAAACTCTGGTTTGGGATAATGTAATTTATATTTATAATCTAGATTTATGTAATACTTCCGCACCTTATACTCTGATTCAACTTATTTGTGTAAACTGTTGTAATACTTGCAATGCTTACAATGAGATCCTCGGGAAGTTAGGGTTTCCTAGGGAACCCGGCAGTCCACCTAGGTCAAGGGGAACTCGTGCAGACTGACCGTGGGTCCTTAGGGACGATGACGGTGCACGTGGGCCCTGTGATTAAGGTGGTTCTGTCTCACAAAACCAAAGGCAACAAGGGCACTTATTTTGTTCGCAGTTTGGAGCATCTGGAATGAAAGAAATTGACGAGTGTTCACACAATTGGGCGAGTCTTTAGCATGGAGAGGGACTTTGTCAGTTATTAGAGCGGAAAAGGAGAACCTTGACTGAGTTTTTGCATTTTGTAGTCACAATCATTAGGGAATACGAGTTAACCTTAAGGCTTGTTTGGTTTAAGAGCGAGGAAGAACCATGATGATTCTATTTCATATTTCAATAATAGAACGGTTCCATACCTATATTTAGTTAAGGGTTAGAATGGCTTCATATTCTTGTTTGGTTAGAGGGATGGAAACAAATAGGATGGTAGGACAGATCCCTTAACCATAATTATCACTTAGCTATAAACTATACAACTTAGTTAAACCAAGAAACAAAGAGAATCTAGCATTTCAGGGCATAGCCACAACATCAACCAAGATTGATCTACAATCATGTGATGAGCCCTACACTTTAAGAGATAGATCTAACATGGTGGAATACAAAGGATGGACACTGGTCATAACCACCTACCATACCACAATCTATTTGGGGGTCTAGCCATAAACACAAGCAATTTATAGCCTAAGCACTAAGTTTAATATATGAACTAGTTACTCTAGTCTGAGCTCTGATGAAATGAGACTAGATCAGTCTAAAAGAGCAGTGAAACCCGTGCAAGATGTAACCACACTAAACAAGGTACTTAACTAGGGTACTAATCTTATAACAAGTTCCAAGTATACTATCAAAGTAATTACACCAGGATAAAGTACTTGAGTAAAGTAAAAGTATATATTCCAAATATGGAATCTTACCAAAGAAGAAAGATACAAGAGCTATACCAAACTCCGAGAAAAGTTCGACTCTAACTCTAACTCCCACTACTAGCATAACTATTAGAAAAGTGGACAACACTACTTCCTTGAATGATCTTTCACTTGACGATGAAGAGATGATTGAAGTGTAGCTCCAAAGCTCCTATTTATAGTATATAGGAGCATGGGGAGGGAGACTTGGGTTTCAGTGAGAGGTCGGTGGAGCTCTGGTGGGGTCAGTTGACCCATAGAGTCACCCAACCCTAGGATCAATCGCCTCTCTATCATATTGTATTGCCTCATCCTCCATGGCAGTTGATAGTTGCACAATGCTGGTTTGGCACTGTGGAACTTGTCCATACACCAATGGTGGGCCCTCCGATCCTTGTGACAATCCATGAGAGCCCATGAATGCAACTGGCATTAGGTCAAAGCTTGAGATTGCTTCTCATTTGTGTTTTCTCAGTTTGTGGTGGATTAGTGACATGGCAAGGACATGGGCCAGGTCGAACGACCCTATAGGTGGGGTCGGTCGAACCCGCCCGTCCACATCCCCTTGCCTCTTGGTACTTGTTTTGATGAAAATTGATCAAATTTTCCTCATTCAAATATTTTCCAAGTACAAATGAAACGAGGATAATTGAAACATAGATCATTACTACGATGTTGACTATGCCCTCACTTTAGGTGCAATCGATTATCAAAATGTTGTTTAGCGATCATCAACAACAAACATCTAATTAGTTGAGCCCATACTTCTCTCTCACTTCTTGGAGCCACCTGTTGTTGATGGTAGTTATTGTATGATTTCAACCATCAACAAAACATGAAAAAGGGTATAAAAGCAAACACCACCATAGAATAGGGTTTTAACTGATAGAATTCCATGAGTTTTGGTGATTCAGTGTTTTGCAGGGTGTTATTTAGAAAAGAACCAAAGGAGACCCACATGTCGGACTAATACATCGAATTACACGGTGAAAGTGGATAAGGAAGAATCTGTAAGACACCAGAGACTCACCAGAGAAGGCGGGACCCGTTTGGCCACCAAAGTAGGTCGGCCGACCTCCCTTCTTGGTCGGTCGACCTGTCAGAGAGACATCTCCGCGTCCGCTTCGACGTGGACTCTTCACCACCTTTGATGATTAGTCTCCACCCTCCGTCGAAGTCGGTTTGATTTGAGGGCTACAATTCATCCCACTGGACTATATATATGGCCCCTGACACCCAGGGTTTCATACCAATTCATATTAATACATGTAAACCCTAATCGAGAGGTGTCCCATGAAAGGATAACCTCTCATTAGGATCTAGAGACTAGATAGTAGAGAGATGGAGAGTGAGGGAAGAGTTAGGAGGAGTTGCCAGGCCTGTCGGTGATCCCTCTACGACTTGTATTTCGGTAGGATCTAGCTCTACTTGAGCTAGCTCTTAAGATGTCTCGGGCAACCAACTTCTGATTCACATAAGTCTATGTTCATATTGCTTATCTGGTTTATGTCTCTCTTTTGAGTGCTTTATTCCTGTTTCTATGGGGAATAGAGTAGTAATTTCTAGTGTAGGCATGGTGCTTAGACTATAGTTACTCGTAAATGCGTCCTGTCTGGCCGGATCGGTGGTAGATCGCGGGTGTGACCGTGCCGTTGACTCTTTTATAGTCCACCTCCCATCAGAAGTAATAGTAAGATAACTTTGCTAAGGGAAATATCCTTTGCTGATCTCTTTCCCTATTGTGATTTCTTCAGATAGACAGTAGAAGACATAAGCTTGCCCAAATCAGAAGTAGAAACCTCTAGTTATCCTCTCTACGCTCCTATTATCTACAACCTAGATCACCATAACCATATTATCAACACCCCTGACAACATTATTACAACCATAACCTTAGTTGCAACACCAACATCCTTGATTGCATCACTACCTTCATTGACTACCACCTTTTAACCTAGTTTGCACCTTTACTTATTGACTACCCTTAGTTAAGTTAGATCGTAGTTAACTAAGCCCGTTTCCCTATGGATACGATATTTAAAACCCTTCGGGTAAAAGCTACAACGGTATCTGTGTGCTTGCGGATTTATCTGTGTGCACTTAAAAATACCAACACCTGTCAGCTTGAAGTGGAGTCTCCAACACATCAGACCAGTCCCCTCATTCACTCATTCTCCCACTCTTTTGTCTCATTCGCTCTCTTCTAGGAGATGAAGAACAAGAAAGGAGAAAAACGAAGGGAATGGAGAAATGGATCAAGATCAAGATCATTCTCAATATGAATAAGATGAAGCGATCTCCCTCCAAATCCCTCTTGCATGTGCAGTCTCGAGAATCTCACCCTTGTTCATTCACATGGACAAATCCCTATTTTAATCCTTAATTTAATCTTGCGTGTGGACAAGGTGAAGATTAATATGGTTGAATCTATTTCAAGTGTAATCTCTACACATCTCATGGATTCGAATATCATGATCACCTCAAATCCCCTACCTAATCCATTAAGTGTATGTTTAATGAGTTAGATCTAAAAGATGAAATCTATACTTTTGTCTATTAATTCTTTTATCATACACCATAATGGCTTTAAGCATTTGTAGAGCGTGATTCCTATGTTAGGTGATTCTCGATGGTTAGTTTCGTGGAATGTACCTCTACAACTTGATCTTGAGGTTTAGATCTGGTAGTGGAGATTATGGATGGCGACTCTAGGGACCTCCCTTGCGATTAAGGATGGCAGCGGGACAGGTCTGGACCCTGAAACCCGCGGGTTTCAGACCCGGCGGGGGCGGGGGCGGGTCCAGTTTTTCTCCAACGGATTTTCGGGTTCAGGGACCCGAAACGGGTCGGGGCGGGTGTGGGTTTTCAGTTTTCCCCACGAGTTTTCGTCAGGGACCCGAAATGATGTGCAAAAACTAAAAAAGCCTAATGGCCCAGCCCAACAAGGTAACTCTTCCCACCCTGGGCCCTCCTCCGGCCTCCCTGTCACGCTCTCAAGGAGCCGCCACACCCACTCACTGCGTCACGCCACAACAGAAACTTTGCAGCCCGCCGCTCGACCGCTCCCTTCGGCCTCCTTCGGTTCTCCCTCCGGCCTCAGCCCTCTGCCTTGCTGCCACCTAGTAGCCGCCGGAGGCCAGTTTCGCTGCCGCTCTCGGCTCTCCCTTGACCGGTCGGTGGCTTGGCGCCCGAGCACAGTGAATCGGGAGCACGATGGCTCGGCGCACGATGGCGGCGCGCGGGGCCACAAGCGCTTTGTGGCGTGGCGCTAGGCGCACGGCTCCTCGCCCTGCGGTGCCCTCCCCTAATCCCTTCACAGTCCGCACAACCTTCTTGCCCTGCTGTTCCAGCGGCCGACCGGCGACCGTCCACGGTTTGGAGCCTGCGGATCCACTGTTTGGAGCTCAGTTTCGCGGGTTCATGTAATTTTTTATTGTGTTGTACCTGCTGTTTGCAACCTGCGACTACTGCTGGAATTTCTGTTTGCAATATTGTGAATTCATGTTGCATACTCGGGTCTCGGGTTCCCCATCGGGTTTTGGGCCCCTGTCGGGTTCGGGGGCGAAAGTGATTTTTCACCCGAATCGGGGTTCGGGTTCGGGGCGGGTTTTTTTGGTGAGTTTCAGGGGCGAGTCCATGGAGACTCCACTCGCCCTGAACCCGCCCCCGTTGCCATCCTTCCCTACCATCCTCGAGTTAGTTTTACATTGGTCGAGGAGGGATGACGCGTGGTACTAGCAAGATGGATGTTTGTATTTATTAATGTTTAGGGGCGTGTTTGGTAACATGGTTTTGGCTAGCTGACCTGGCCATGGCTGGCCAGAGACCGGTCCAAATGGTAAAAGTGCTCGTGTTTGGTTGCACGTTCTTATAGAGCCAAGTTCAATTGAGAATGTGTTTATTTGCACGCATAGAAAGAGTATGAATACCTTGCATAGGAGAGTGGTAGTGTACACCCGGATTTACGAAGAAATCTGAACGAAGAATATATGGACCCAGAAAGTCTAAAACCACATATATCCACAAACTATACATCATTATGGCACGGACAACGCTTAAAAAGTTATTACAGCAATACTTGTTCATCACATCATTGCCAACGACATAGCTTATTACAGCGGATACGAAGGAAAAGGTAAACTCCCACCCACGGGGACACCGACTGGTGGCACACCTTCTTCATTAGTTCTGGATATCCTCCGAAAAGTCATCGAAGTCTCCATCTTCTGGTACCCATCCGAGATTTTAATGTTGGTAACATCCACAAGTGTCAACTCACCATGCTCAGCAAGTATAATTATGGGGAATGTGTCGGTGCTAATTTTGGCGAGGCTAACACCGGCTAGTAAATATGTGTTTTGCGGTTGTGGCTACGGATGGTGTGCAAGGGGAACACAGGGATTATACTGGTTCAGGCCGAGCAAGCCCTACGTCCAGTGGAGAGGAGAGTCGTGTTGCCTTGCACCGGGGTGCTTGTAGTAGGGGTTACAAGCTAGTCGAGAGAGGGAAGTGCTCTCAGGTCTCTTGTGAGTGTCTAAATGTTTACAAGTCGTTTGCTGTGGGTGAGAACTTGGAACTTCTCCGTCCGTTCTCCGTTCGTCTGTCGTCTTCTTTTGTCCTAAAGCTGGTCTCTGCTCTCCCTTTTATAGCCGCAAGGGAGAGGCAAAGGCAGCTACGACGCTACCTATTAAAATAGTGAGGAGTTGCCGTTCCCCGTTTGACTGGCTTCTGCCTTTTCTCCGTGTCTCCGGGGTATGGGTATGGCTATCTTGGTTCGCGAGTTCCAAGGTAGAAACAGTCGTCTGACTATGTCATGTCGTCAGGTCTCTGGGTCTTCTGGATATGGCCGTCGTGGTCCGCATGACTTTGGTGAGTTCACACCTGCCGGCTATCCTTCCGTACGATGTGACAAGAGGGAGAGTCACCTTGCGGCGTTGTTTCCCGAGGCTCGGGATCCTGAAGGCGTGCCCGTCCTTTCATGTGGACGGCGCAGTGGGCGTCTTTCCCGAAACGGGGCGGCGCACCGTGCACCATACCGTGGAGGACAGGTGGTATGGCTGTCAGGGGCGTGCGAAGCACGGTCGCGTTGAGAGTCTCGCCCGACGGGACAGTGCTTGTAAAGTGGTCAGAGAGATCTCTTGTGGTCCAAGATTGCTCCGCTGACATTACCTGTGCCTTGGATGTCTTCGCGAGATTGCGCTCGAGGGGGATAGGGAAGCTCGGGCGAACCGGAGGATTGGGCGCCGAGGACGCCGCTCTCCCGAGCTCTCCCGAGGAGGCTCGGGCGAATCGGAGGTTTGGGGCGCCGAGGACGCCGCTCTCCCGAGCTCTCCCGAGGAGGCTCGGGCGAATCGGAGGTTTGGGCGCCCAGGAGGCCGCTCTCCCGAGCTCTCCCGAGGAGGCTCGGGCGAATCGGAGACTTGGGCGCCGAGGACGCCGCCTCCCGAGCTCTCCCGAGGAGGCTCGGGCGAATCGGAGACTTGGGCGCCCAGGAGTGCTGCTTTCCCGAGCGCTCGCCCGAGCTCTCCTGGGGAGGCTCGGGCGAATCGAAGATTTGGGCACCGAGGGTGAGCCTCGCCCGAGCTCTCCCGGGGAGGCTCGGGCGAATCGGAGATTTGGGCGCCGAGGACGCCGCCTCCCGAGCTCTCCCGAGGAGGCTCGGGCGAATCGGAGGTTTGGGCGCCGAGGACGCGGCTCTCCCGAGCTCTCCCGAGGAGGCTCGGGCGAATCGGAGCTTTGGGCGCCGAGGACGCCGCCTCCCAAGCTCTCCCGGGGAGGCTCGGGCGAATCGGAGGTTTGGGCGCCGAGGACGCCGCTCTCCCGAGCTCTCCCGAGGAGGCTCGGGCGAATCGGAGACTTGGGCGCCGAGGACGCCGCCTCCCGAGCTCTCCCGGGGAGGCTCGGGCGAATCGGAGATTTGGGCACCGAGGGCGCCGCCTCCCGAGCTCTCCCGAGGAGGCTCGGGCGAATCGGAGACTTGGGCGCCGGGGATGCCGCTCTCCCGAGCGCTCGCCCGAGCTCTCCCGGGGAGGCTCGGGCGAATCGGAGATTTGGGCACCGAGGGTGAGGCTCGCCCGAGCTCTCCCGGGGAGGCTCGGGCGAATCGGAGATTTGGGCGCCGAGGACGCCGCCTCCCGAGCTCTCCCGAGGAGGCTCGGGCGAATCGGAGACTTGGGCGCCGGGGATGCCGCTCTCCCGAGCGCTCGCCCGAGCTCTCCTGGGGAGGCTCGGGCGAATCGGAGATTTGGGCACCGAGGGTGAGGCTCGCCCGAGCTCTCCCGGGGAGGCTCGGGCGAATCGGAGATTTGGGCGCCGAGGAGGGAGACTTGGGCCTCTGTAGACGCGGCCTTCGTGGGCTTCGACTGGCCTTACTTGGGCCAGGCCAAGTTGGGAATGAGCGTTTTTACATGGAAGTTGGGTACCCCTAACTTTGGTAACCGACAGTAGCCCCCGAGCCTGTGGCGGAGTGAAGGCACTCCTCCACAGGTTCACGCCGGTTCTTCCTGTCAAAAAAGATAAAGTGTGGGTTGTTTTTTCCGGGGGGTGCGCGCGAGCGCACCCGCCGGGTGTAGCCCCCGAGGCTTTGGAGGGATGATATATCCCTTCAAAGGCTTAGAATCGTGTTCGTTAGTCCTCGGGTGTTTTTCGATTTATTTAGGTGGGTTGTTTCCTTGGAAGCGGAGCCCCCGAGCCTCCCACCGTGTGGGAGATCGTTCGGTGGTCTTTCCAAGGTGCAGGGCAAGTTTCCGAGCCTCCGTTTTCGTATCGGAGATCGATCGGGTCCTTCCCTGTCTTTTTTAATTCGACCTTCACGCTCTTTTTTTCGGGAAGAGGAAGGTTTGGTCCTGCTCGACTTCCCCGCTGGGGCACGAGTCGGCATTTCCGGTGAGCTACAAACGGGTTGGTCCAAGTGAAGGTCCGTGCCCTATTCGTTAAGGGTCGGCTAGTGGCCTGAGCACACTCCAATTATTTCCCGAGGGTCAGTTAGTGGATGTCGGGTCCCTTCGATGGGTCCCGAGGGCATGATGCCTCCCACGGAGGGATTCCACGTAACCGACTCGCTACTGGGACTTGGACACAGCATGGGATGTCCCTTGTGACGTTCCGGGCGTCGGGATACTGGCCGTTTTCGTGACCCATCCACTAGCTGTCCCTAACTCGATTTCCCTGGGGCGACTGTTCGAGCCTCGGAGGGCCAGTCTTCGATCCCCTGGGAACGTAACGGGCGCCCGAGCCCGGGGTTTCTTCGTTGAAAAAACGTAGGTGGAATCGGGGCGCGCGGTTGTAATGACTCGGCTCACCTTTTGAGGCGCGAAGCCTGACGGACGCGACGGTTCGGCTCAGTCGAGGCGGTTTGCGTGCGCGGTGATGGCGGGTCTCTTCCAAGCCGAGGTCGAGCTCCCTCCTCTGAACCTGCCGTGAAGAAGAAGCGGGCCATAGTGCCCTTGTAAAAAGTAACCTTTCGGGAGTGGTTTGAAAGGAAACAAACAATATGGCCCTTCGTGGCCTTAACATTTATGTAAATATTTGCTGAATGTTTGTTTCGCTTTGCTTCGTGCTTTTTTCCTTAGGCATTTTTTCTTGCCGATCCTGTGCCCGGGCCATCGAGCCTCGGGGGACGCTTTTCGGGTGTCGTAGCTTTAGTGGCATAGACGCAGCCGATGTCCTAGGAGCTTTGGCAGAAAGAATCCTTTAGAAAAGAAGCTTAGGTGTTTCCTCCCGAGCTTCCTCCCTTGGCCGAGCGTAGATCTTATAGGTTTTCTTCCGAGTGCGGGTTAGCCTTCGAACACGGAGTGGCGAGGGAAGATGCTGTGGCCCTGGGGCATAAGCGGTCTCCGACTCGACCGGCTCTGTCTTCTGGGGCTTCCCTCATTCTTCGAATTCTGTAAGTTCATGCTCGATTTCCGGAAGGAAGCGTGTTTTAGGGAGAAACGAATTCGACAAGTTTTGAAATTTTTGCGTTTCCAAAATTGTTCAATCTCGGGATAGTTCGGGGGTTTCCCCCATCCTAGCCCCCGAGGGAGGGTCGGCCCTTCCGTAGTTTAGGCCGAGCCTCGCATTTACTGTGCGGTGAAATAAAGGGTCGCTTCACTCCCGAGTGTAGGCTCGGATTGAAAATCTAAAATCATGTTAAAAAGAGCAGAAGTCGGGTCTTTTCATCGATTTCAAGATTTTCAAAATAGTATAATGCTTGGAATCTTAAGGATAGAAGCGACGTAGCTGTTCGATGTTCCAAGCGTTGCTGTAGACCTCGCCGTTCTCGTTCGCGAGCTTTGCCGGGGCGTTGCACCTCGGCGACGATGAACGGTCCTTCCCACGGCGGAGTGAGCTTGTGGCGCGAAGTCCTCTGTCGTCCTGTGAACAATAAGTCTTGGCCGAGTGCCCATGTAAATATCAGACTTTGTGATGAAAGTTGTGGACTTAGCATTTTTAGGGATGCCGTAGCCTCGGTGGTGTAGACAGAGCCAGAGCTGTGCCAGTCCGACCCGAGGGGTTCCCGCTTTGTCGCGCACACAGCTAGGTATCTCAGAGAAGGCTCGAGTGAGATCGTTTTTTACTAAATTTCCCAAACGCCCGTCTCTCTTCTCGCACTCAGGCAAAATTCGCGAAATCTTTCTGGAGCGCAAGTTGACCCTCGGGCGGAGGGTGGCGAGTGGAGGTGCCGTAGCCCGGAGGCGTAGGCGATCTCACGGCTCGGCCAGCCCTGCCCTAAGAGTGTCCTTTTACTTCTTTGGATCTCGCAAGTTTTGCTAGAGTGCAGAAAGGAGTTCGGCGCGGAATTTTCGAAAAAGCTATCGAAAAGGCGCAGAGAAAATTAGATCGTCGGTCCCCAAGCGTCCACCCCTCGTCCCGTACTTGAAAAACTCCATGAAATTGCCTCGAAGCGTAAGTCACCCGTCGGACGATGGGTGGTGAGTGGAGGTGCCGTAGCCCGGAGGCGTAGGCGGTCTCGCGGCTCGGCCAGCCATGCCCTAAGGGTGTTCTCTTGCCTGTTCGGGTTTCACGGATTTTTTCAAGAGTGCTGGAGAGGTTCGGACGTGAGGGAGGTTTCAGTTTAAATCTCAAAATTCGTGATAATTAACGAACGCTTATTTATCGATTCCGAGACCACAAATATGAACAAAGCATGGAAGCTTAAGGGTAACTGTGACTTAGCTGCTCGAGCTACCAGCGTTGCGCTGGTGATGATCGTAGAGGCGGTGTCCCGCGCGGGGGGCGCCGGATTGGTCGGGTTGACGCGGATGCGCTTCCCCCGCCTAGTTCGGCGGGAGCGGCGCGTGGCATTCCCTCTGTTTCCCTGAAACGGGTGGAGGTGTCGCCGGGGTCCCTTTCCCAGCCACCTGCTGGGCCGGGGTCAGGATGATGATGGCTCGGGGCTCTGGTTGGGCGGAGGTTCATCTCGAGGCCGAGGACAGTGGCCGCGAACTCGAGGCTCCCGAACCGGAGCACCGCCCCAGCAGGAAGCGCAGGGACGTTGGCTGCCATCCGCAACCGGGATCAACACGCAAAAGGCCCCTACCTGGCGCGCCAACTGTCGGTGCTAATTTTGGCGAGGCTAACACCGGCTAGTAAATATGTGTTTTGCGGTTGAGGCTACGGATGGTGTGCAAGGGGAACACAGGGATTATACTGGTTCAGGCCGAGCAAGCCCTACGTCCAGTGGAGAGGAGAGTCGTGTTGCCTTGCACCGGGGTGCTTGTAGTAGGGGTTACAAGCTAGTCGAGAGAGGGAAGTGCTCCCAGGTCTCTTGTGAGTGTCTAAATGTTTACAAGTCGTTTGCTGTGGGTGAGAACTTGGAACTTCTCCGTCCGTTCTCCGTTCGTCTGTCGTCTTCTTTTGTCCTAAAGCTGGTCTCTGCTCTCCCTTTTATAGCCGCAAGGGAGAGGCAAAGGCAGCTACGACGCTACCTATTAAAATAGTGAGGAGTTGCCGTTCCCCGTTTGACTGGCTTCTGCCTTTTCTCCGTGTCTCCGGGGTATGGGTATGGCTATCTTGGTTCGCGAGTTCCAAGGTAGAAACAGTCGTCTGACTATGTCATGTCGTCAGGTCTCTGGGTCTTCTGGATATGGCCGTCGTGGTCCGCATGACTTTGGTGAGTTCACACCTGCCGGCTATCCTTCCGTACGATGTGACAAGAGGGAGAGTCACCTTGCGGCGTTGTTTCCCGAGGCTCGGGATCCTGAAGGCGTGCCCGTCCTTTCATGTGGACGGCGCAGTGGGCGTCTTTCCCGAAACGGGGCGGCGCACCGTGCACCATACCGTGGAGGACAGGTGGTATGGCCGTCAGGGGCGTGCGAAGCACGGTCGCGTTGAGAGTCTCGCCCGACGGGACAGTGCTTGTAAAGTGGTCAGAGAGATCTCTTGTGGTCCAAGATTGCTCCGCTGACATTACCTGTGCCTTGGATGTCTTCGCGAGATTGCGCTCGAGGGGGATAGGGAAGCTCGGGCGAACCGGAGGATTGGGCGCCGAGGACGCCGCTCTCCCGAGCTCTCCCGAGGAGGCTCGGGCGAATCGGAGGTTTGGGGCGCCGAGGACGCCGCTCTCCCGAGCTCTCCCGAGGAGGCTCGGGCGAATCGGAGCCTTGGGCGCCCAGGAGGCCGCTCTCCCGAGGAGGCTCGGGCGAATCGGAGGTTTGGGCGCCGAGGAGGCCGCTCTCCCGAGCTCTCCCGAGGAGGCTCGGGCGAATCGGAGACTTGGGCGCCGAGGACGCCGCCTCCCGAGCTCTCCCGAGGAGGCTCGGGCGAATCGGAGACTTGGGCGCCCAGGAGTGCTGCTTTCCCGAGCGCTCGCCCGAGGCTCGGGCGAATCGGAGATTTGGGCACCGAGGGTGAGCCTCGCCCGAGCTCTCCCGGGGAGGCTCGGGCGAATCGGAGATTTGGGCGCCGAGGACGCCGCCTCCCGAGCTCTCCCGAGGAGGCTCGGGCGAATCGGAGGTTTGGGCGCCGAGGACGCGGCTCTCCCGAGCTCTCCCGAGGAGGCTCGGGCGAATCGGAGCTTTGGGCGCCGAGGACGCCGCCTCCCAAGCTCTCCCGGGGAGGCTCGGGCGAATCGGAGGTTTGGGCGCCGAGGACGCCGCTCTCCCGAGCTCTCCCGAGGAGGCTCGGGCGAATCGGAGACTTGGGCGCCGAGGACGCCGCCTCCCGAGCTCTCCCGGGGAGGCTCGGGCGAATCGGAGATTTGGGCACCGAGGGCGCCGCCTCCCGAGCTCTCCCGAGGAGGCTCGGGCGAATCGGAGACTTGGGCGCCGGGGATGCCGCTCTCCCGAGCGCTCGCCCGAGCTCTCCCGGGGAGGCTCGGGCGAATCGGAGATTTGGGCACCGAGGGTGAGGCTCGCCCGAGCTCTCCCGGGGAGGCTCGGGCGAATCGGAGATTTGGGCGCCGAGGACGCCGCCTCCCGAGCTCTCCCGAGGAGGCTCGGGCGAATCGGAGACTTGGGCGCCGGGGATGCCGCTCTCCCGAGCGCTCGCCCGAGCTCTCCTGGGGAGGCTCGGGCGAATCGGAGATTTGGGCACCGAGGGTGAGGCTCGCCCGAGCTCTCCCGGGGAGGCTCGGGCGAATCGGAGATTTGGGCGCCGAGGAGGGAGACTTGGGCCTCTGTAGACGCGGCCTTCGTGGGCTTTGACTGGCCTTACTTGGGCCAGGCCAAGTTGGGAATGAGCGTTTTTACATGGAAGTTGGGTACCCCTAACTTTGGTAACCGACAGTAGCCCCCGAGCCTGTGGCGGAGTGAAGGCACTCCTCCACAGGTTCACGCCGGTTCTTCCTGTCAAAAAAGATAAAGTGTGGGTTGTTTTTTCCGGGGGGTGCGCGCGAGCGCACCCGCCGGGTGTAGCCCCCGAGGCTTTGGAGGGATGATATATCCCTTCAAAGGCTTAGAATCGTGTTCGTTAGTCCTCGGGTGTTTTTCGATTTATTTAGGTGGGTTGTTTCCTTGGAAGCGGAGCCCCCGAGCCTCCCACCGTGTGGGAGATCGTTCGGTGGTCTTTCCAAGGTGCAGGGCAAGTTTCCGAGCCTCCGTTTTCGTATCGGAGATCGATCGGGTCCTTCCCTGTCTTTTTTAATTCGACCTTCACGCTCTTTTTTCGGGAAGAGGAAGGTTTGGTCCTGCTCGACTTCCCCGCTGGGGCACGAGTCGGCATTTCCGGTGAGCTACAAACGGGTTGGTCCAAGTGGAGGTCCGTGCCCTATTCGTTAAGGGTCGGCTAGTGGCCTGAGCACACTCCAATTATTTCCCGAGGGTCAGTTAGTGGATGTCGGGTCCCTTCGATGGGTCCCGAGGGCATGATGCCTCCTACGGAGGGATTCCACGTAACCGACTCGCTACTGGGACTTGGACACAGCATGGGATGTCCCTTGTGACGTTCCGGGCGTCGGGATACTGGCCGTTTTCGTGACCCATCCACTAGCTGTCCCTAACTCGATTTCCCTGGGGCGACTGTTCGAGCCTCGGAGGGCCAGTCTTCGATCCCCTGGGAACGTAACGGGCGCCCGAGCCCGGGGTTTC
Organism: Eremochloa ophiuroides; assembly: GCA_038502445.1. Lineage (NCBI taxonomy): Eukaryota > Viridiplantae > Streptophyta > Magnoliopsida > Poales > Poaceae > Eremochloa > Eremochloa ophiuroides. The sequence goes on from JAHLJS010000006.1 coordinate 64,227,635, forward strand.
TTCGTTGAAAAAACGTAGGTGGAATCGGGGCGCGCGGTTGTAATGACTCGGCTCACCTTTTGAGGCGCGAAGCCTGACGGACGCGACGGTTCGGCTCAGTCGAGGCGGTTTGCGTGCGCGGTGATGGCGGGTCTCTTCCAAGCCGAGGTCGAGCTCCCTCCTCTGAACCTGCCGTGAAGAAGAAGCGGGCCATAGTGCCCTTGTAAAAAGTAACCTTTCGGGAGTGGTTTGAAAGGAAACAAACAATATGGCCCTTCGTGGCCTTAACATTTATGTAAATATTTGCTGAATGTTTGTTTCGCTTTGCTTCGTGCTTTTTTCCTTAGGCATTTTTTCTTGCCGATCCTGTGCCCGGGCCATCGAGCCTCGGGGGACGCTTTTCGGGTGTCGTAGCTTTAGTGGCATAGACGCAGCCGATGTCCTAGGAGCTTTGGCAGAAAGAATCCTTTAGAAAAGAAGCTTAGGTGTTTCCTCCCGAGCTTCCTCCCTTGGCCGAGCGTAGATCTTATAGGTTTTCTTCCGAGTGCGGGTTAGCCTTCGAACACGGAGTGGCGAGGGAAGATGCTGTGGCCCTGGGGCATAAGCGGTCTCCGACTCGACCGGCTCTGTCTTCTGGGGCTTCCCTCATTCTTCGAATTCTGTAAGTTCATGCTCGATTTCCGGAAGGAAGCGTGTTTTAGGGAGAAACGAATTCGACAAGTTTTGAAATTTTTGCGTTTCCAAAATTGTTCAATCTCGGGATAGTTCGGGGGTTTCCCCCATCCTAGCCCCCGAGGGAGGGTCGGCCCTTCCGTAGTTTAGGCCGAGCCTCGCATTTACTGTGCGGTGAAATAAAGGGTCGCTTCACTCCCGAGTGTAGGCTCGGATTGAAAATCTAAAATCATGTTAAAAAGAGCAGAAGTCGGGTCTTTTCATCGATTTCAAGATTTTCAAAATAGTATAATGCTTGGAATCTTAAGGATAGAAGCGACGTAGCTGTTCGATGTTCCAAGCGTTGCTGTAGACCTCGCCGTTCTCGTTCGCGAGCTTTGCCGGGGCGTTGCACCTCGGCGACGATGAACGGTCCTTCCCACGGCGGAGTGAGCTTGTGGCGCGAAGTCCTCTGTCGTCCTGTGAACAATAAGTCTTGGCCGAGTGCCCATGTAAATATCAGACTTTGTGATGAAAGTTGTGGACTTAGCATTTTTAGGGATGCCGTAGCCTCGGTGGTGTAGACAGAGCCAGAGCTGTGCCAGTCCGACCCGAGGGGTTCCCGCTTTGTCGCGCACACAGCTAGGTATCTCAGAGAAGGCTCGAGTGAGATCGTTTTTTACTAAATTTCCCAAACGCCCGTCTCTCTTCTCGCACTCAGGCAAAATTCGCGAAATCTTTCTGGAGCGCAAGTTGACCCTCGGGCGGAGGGTGGCGAGTGGAGGTGCCGTAGCCCGGAGGCGTAGGCGATCTCACGGCTCGGCCAGCCCTGCCCTAAGAGTGTCCTTTTACTTCTTTGGATCTCGCAAGTTTTGCTAGAGTGCAGAAAGGAGTTCGGCGCGGAATTTTCGAAAAAGCTATCGAAAAGGCGCAGAGAAAATTAGATCGTCGGTCCCCAAGCGTCCACCCCTCGTCCCGTACTTGAAAAACTCCATGAAATTGCCTCGAAGCGTAAGTCACCCGTCGGACGATGGGTGGTGAGTGGAGGTGCCGTAGCCCGGAGGCGTAGGCGGTCTCGCGGCTCGGCCAGCCATGCCCTAAGGGTGTTCTCTTGCCTGTTCGGGTTTCACGGATTTTTTCAAGAGTGCTGGAGAGGTTCGGACGTGAGGGAGGTTTCAGTTTAAATCTCAAAATTCGTGATAATTAACGAACGCTTATTTATCGATTCCGAGACCACAAATATGAACAAAGCATGGAAGCTTAAGGGTAACTGTGACTTAGCTGCTCGAGCTACCAGCGTTGCGCTGGTGATGATCGTAGAGGCGGTGTCCCGCGCGGGGGGCGCCGGATTGGTCGGGTTGACGCGGATGCGCTTCCCCCGCCTAGTTCGGCGGGAGCGGCGCGTGGCATTCCCTCTGTTTCCCTGAAACGGGTGGAGGTGTCGCCGGGGTCCCTTTCCCAGCCACCTGCTGGGCCGGGGTCAGGATGATGATGGCTCGGGGCTCTGGTTGGGCGGAGGTTCATCTCGAGGCCGAGGACAGTGGCCGCGAACTCGAGGCTCCCGAACCGGAGCACCGCCCCAGCAGGAAGCGCAGGGACGTTGGCTGCCATCCGCAACCGGGATCAACACGCAAAAGGCCCCTACCTGGCGCGCCAACTGTCGGTGCTAATTTTGGCGAGGCTAACACCGGCTAGTAAATATGTGTTTTGCGGTTGAGGCTACGGATGGTGTGCAAGGGGAACACAGGGATTATACTGGTTCAGGCCGAGCAAGCCCTACGTCCAGTGGAGAGGAGAGTCGTGTTGCCTTGCACCGGGGTGCTTGTAGTAGGGGTTACAAGCTAGTCGAGAGAGGGAAGTGCTCCCAGGTCTCTTGTGAGTGTCTAAATGTTTACAAGTCGTTTGCTGTGGGTGAGAACTTGGAACTTCTCCGTCCGTTCTCCGTTCGTCTGTCGTCTTCTTTTGTCCTAAAGCTGGTCTCTGCTCTCCCTTTTATAGCCGCAAGGGAGAGGCAAAGGCAGCTACGACGCTACCTATTAAAATAGTGAGGAGTTGCCGTTCCCCGTTTGACTGGCTTCTGCCTTTTCTCCGTGTCTCCGGGGTATGGGTATGGCTATCTTGGTTCGCGAGTTCCAAGGTAGAAACAGTCGTCTGACTATGTCATGTCGTCAGGTCTCTGGGTCTTCTGGATATGGCCGTCGTGGTCCGCATGACTTTGGTGAGTTCACACCTGCCGGCTATCCTTCCGTACGATGTGACAAGAGGGAGAGTCACCTTGCGGCGTTGTTTCCCGAGGCTCGGGATCCTGAAGGCGTGCCCGTCCTTTCATGTGGACGGCGCAGTGGGCGTCTTTCCCGAAACGGGGCGGCGCACCGTGCACCATACCGTGGAGGACAGGTGGTATGGCCGTCAGGGGCGTGCGAAGCACGGTCGCGTTGAGAGTCTCGCCCGACGGGACAGTGCTTGTAAAGTGGTCAGAGAGATCTCTTGTGGTCCAAGATTGCTCCGCTGACATTACCTGTGCCTTGGATGTCTTCGCGAGATTGCGCTCGAGGGGGATAGGGAAGCTCGGGCGAACCGGAGGATTGGGCGCCGAGGACGCCGCTCTCCCGAGCTCTCCCGAGGAGGCTCGGGCGAATCGGAGGTTTGGGGCGCCGAGGACGCCGCTCTCCCGAGCTCTCCCGAGGAGGCTCGGGCGAATCGGAGCCTTGGGCGCCCAGGAGGCCGCTCTCCCGAGGAGGCTCGGGCGAATCGGAGGTTTGGGCGCCGAGGAGGCCGCTCTCCCGAGCTCTCCCGAGGAGGCTCGGGCGAATCGGAGACTTGGGCGCCGAGGACGCCGCCTCCCGAGCTCTCCCGAGGAGGCTCGGGCGAATCGGAGACTTGGGCGCCCAGGAGTGCTGCTTTCCCGAGCGCTCGCCCGAGGCTCGGGCGAATCGGAGATTTGGGCACCGAGGGTGAGCCTCGCCCGAGCTCTCCCGGGGAGGCTCGGGCGAATCGGAGATTTGGGCGCCGAGGACGCCGCCTCCCGAGCTCTCCCGAGGAGGCTCGGGCGAATCGGAGGTTTGGGCGCCGAGGACGCGGCTCTCCCGAGCTCTCCCGAGGAGGCTCGGGCGAATCGGAGCTTTGGGCGCCGAGGACGCCGCCTCCCGAGCTCTCCCGGGGAGGCTCGGGCGAATCGGAGGTTTGGGCGCCGAGGACGCCGCTCTCCCGAGCTCTCCCGAGGAGGCTCGGGCGAATCGGAGACTTGGGCGCCGAGGACGCCGCCTCCCGAGCTCTCCCGGGGAGGCTCGGGCGAATCGGAGATTTGGGCACCGAGGGCGCCGCCTCCCGAGCTCTCCCGAGGAGGCTCGGGCGAATCGGAGACTTGGGCGCCGGGGATGCCGCTCTCCCGAGCGCTCGCCCGAGCTCTCCCGGGGAGGCTCGGGCGAATCGGAGATTTGGGCACCGAGGGTGAGGCTCGCCCGAGCTCTCCCGGGGAGGCTCGGGCGAATCGGAGATTTGGGCGCCGAGGACGCCGCCTCCCGAGCTCTCCCGAGGAGGCTCGGGCGAATCGGAGACTTGGGCGCCGGGGATGCCGCTCTCCCGAGCGCTCGCCCGAGCTCTCCTGGGGAGGCTCGGGCGAATCGGAGATTTGGGCACCGAGGGTGAGGCTCGCCCGAGCTCTCCCGGGGAGGCTCGGGCGAATCGGAGATTTGGGCGCCGAGGAGGGAGACTTGGGCCTCTGTAGACGCGGCCTTCGTGGGCTTCGACTGGCCTTACTTGGGCCAGGCCAAGTTGGGAATGAGCGTTTTTGCATGGAAGTTGGGTACCCCTAACTTTGGTAACCGACAGAATGCAAGGCTCAAAAGGTTAACACGGTTTACAACAATTCACTTTTAGTTGGTCATGTTTTATTCAAAACCTATTTTACTAGATTAGTGAATAATCCAGATCCCGATTAGAAATAATATTATCACTGAGCATTATTTTAAACAACCCTCAATACCCCCACAGGTATCAACTGATAAAAAAGGCTGCTCGTGTCCGTGAGCACGGCTGATTTATTAGATTGAAAGAACTCTGCAGAGTTTGTACAGCTTTAACCCCGAGTCGTAATTCCCAAATGCCCGGGGTAGCGATCCCTATAACACTGCCAAGGTGAGCGGGCGGGGAACCACTACGAAGCTTTTCACTGATTACCCTAACAAGTTAGTAGCAGCGAGGTTTTAGCAGCCTGGCGAATGGAGGCTCCCTTCAAGATTGGCACACCATGTGACCGCAGCCCAGCACACATCTTGACAGGCTCGAAACTCATTCTTGAACCTAGACCCCCCTCTTGCGCCTTTCGGTAACCACTAACGAGTTAGAGAAAAACTAGATACTTGGCTAAGATCAGAGCCCATTGATTCTCGTGGATGTGCGGGTTCCTGAAAGGTCAACTTTCAGTGGAAGCCTTGATGGAGAACAACTAGAGTATAAAAACCCATACTCCACCCTTTGAGCCTTGTTCTTAAAAGCATAGTTTATCCATCGTTGCATAATTCTTTACTCAAGATTCCATAAAACATTTGTTGAGCATAGCAACTAATAATTCTAACATGCATAAACCCCCCATAGGTAGGTAACAAGGTGATTGATCAATAAAACCTAGTTAGGTACTTAGGGCTTACAAATTTAGACACATGCATATATATATATATATAGTTTAATAGTTGCTACCTAACAAGGAAAACCATAGGTTATACTTGTCCTTGAAAGTTGTCATGCTCCTGAAACTACTCAAAATCCTGCTCCTCAAACACCTCTTCCTCACGACGACGTGCGGACGGCGGTGGAAACCCGGCTGGCGAAACGACGTAGCAAGGCGACGAAGGTGACCGGCGGTGAGCTCCCGAGCTCGGCAATGGCGGAACGAGAGGCGAAAGGGAAAAAGGGGTGGTTTGAGGCTCGGCTCCGACCTTTATAGGGCCGGGCGAGAGCGACGAAGGGTCGCGGGTGCGCCACCGAGAGGGTGGGGCGGCTGGGTGGCCTTAATGCCCACCACCACGGTGGTTACCGGAAGGGAAATTGTGGCGGCGCGTGCCAACCCGGCCGGAGGTAGGGGAAATGTCCCCGGGTCGCTGGCAAGTGGGCCCTGGGTGTTGGTGAGAGGGAGAGAGGGCGACCGGTGCGGGCTGACTTCGCGCGAGGCTGGGCCAGGGGCACAAGGCCGAGCTGGCCACGCCTGCTCACGGGAGCGCGCGCACGTGGGGGGTGGGAGGGAGAGAAGGTGGGCCGGCTGGGAGTTGGGCCGAAAACAGGAAGGAGGGAGGGAGAGAAAATAGAAGCCCTTTTTATTTTCTGTTTTCACAAATTCAAACCCTTTTTGAATTGAAATTTTGAAAACAACACAAGCAAGCTATCCTCTACACAAACAAAAATATTATGCACCAGCATGAATGCAACGAGAAATTAAAACACTTAGTTTCCCCCATTTGATATTATTACCTCTTGAGGCCGAAATCGGACTGGACTACTGGAGGGAGGTGAACGTGCGCCGCAACCCGGCGGACTGGAGGAAGGCGTTGACCGGGGGCGACCACCACGCCCCTCGCGCTGGGGGACGCTGGCGCGGCAGGGCCTCGAGGCCAGAAATCGGATTGGAGGGAGCCGACTGTGCGTAGGAACCCGGCGGGCTGGAGGAAGCCGATGACAGGGGGCGACCACCACGCCCCTCGCGCTTGGGGATGCCGGCTCGGTAGGGCAGGGCCACCGGGGCGGCAAGGCAGGGACGGCAGGGCAGGGGCCGCCGGTGCGACAGTGTTGGGCCACCGGTGGCACGCTAGGGCGCGAAGGCGGCTACGGCGCGGGTGCGGCGGCGGCGAGGGTGCGAAACTGTCTAGGGCAAGGCGAGGGTGCGGCGGGATAGGAGCACGGGAAGGGGGTGGGGGTGCGGCGGGATAGGAGAGGGGAGGGGGTTGAGTTGATTTTACTTTGCACACTGTCCATTCATAAATAAAATTGATAAAAAAATACTAATTAGTGGAAGCGTTGACAAGCGTTAGGAAGTATTCCCAACCACTGTAACACATCTCTTATAAAAATATCATTTTGCTTATTTTCTTCTCCTGAGAAAATACATGTATTAATCAAATTAAATTGCTATTTCCAAAAGATAATTTTTAGGATGTCACAGGTAGCCTTACCACGGAGCTTCTCTTAGGTTCATTTCATCGAATAGTTGATGGGCATGAGGGCAGGTGACCAACACACCGACGAAGTGAAGGGCATGGCACACTAGTTGACGGTGCCACGACGGCGGACCATTGGCCCTCCTTTTCTCGTGCCGCTGCTGCATCGCCTCCTCCCATGCCGACGCAGGCAAGGCAAGCCGTTCTATGGCGTACAGTGCCAGAGCACTGCTGGGCAGTGGGTGTGCGAGGTACAATGATAAGAATTCTGCAAGTGCACAATCATTGTACAATGTTAGTATTACCTGTATTTGGGTCCTTCCTTCACACCTAATCTTTCCGCCGTTATCTATGTTCGTTCACGTTCCTGCTGTGACAGGTTGAGAGGGGCAACGTCACAAAGAAAGCACGGTACGCAGGGCACTCACTCAGTCACTTCTGCGGTGTATATATATACTGTACCAAAGCTACAATGTCCTGCACCCGAGGCCGAGGCGTCCAGCTCGACGAGCTCCCCTCCCACCGCACCTGGCCATCCCTCTCTCGGTCTGTCGCACTCGCACGTTTTCCCTCCTGGCTCTCGGGCTGGTGGAGTGGTCGTTGCCTCGTTGCAGCACTTGGGCTTCGGCAGGACCGCTACGTTTCGCGATGGCGACGCCTTTCGCCAGCGATGACGGGGCCGCGTGCCCGGTGATGGGACGCGCCGAGCGTGACGGTAGTGCCCGCGCCGCTGCCGGCGGGCTGCCGGGCGGCGGCAGGCGGAGGAGCGTGTACCTCAGCGAGTACGCGCCGTTGTGGGGTCGCGCCACCACGTGCGGCAGCCGCGAGGCGATGGAGGACGCGTGCGCCGCCGTGCCGCTCTTCGCCGACGTGCCGGTGCGGATGCTCGCGAGCGCGCGGGAGCTGGACGCGCTCGGGCGGGTCGGCGCCTCCGCCGCGACCGCAATGCAGCTGTTTGGCGTGTACGACGGGCACGTCGGCTCCGAGGTCCGGCCGGCATCTGATGCTCCGCCATTAATTGCTAACATCAATCAAGCATGCGTGCGCGCATTATTCACTGCTGCCTTCCGGTGGTGTCGTTGTACTTGCAGGTTGCAGACTACTGCGGGGACAGGATCCACGTGGTGCTGAGGGAGGCGCTGAGCAGAGCCGCCGCAGCGGGGGCGCTGCAGCTACAGGGGGGATCGGGGGAGCTGGAGCTGGGCATCCAGGAGCTCTGGGAGAAGGCCTTTTGCGAGTGCTTCGAGAGGGTGGACGACGAGGTGTCGGGGGAAGCAAGCAGGTCCACGTTCGACGATGGCGGCGTCATCAGCGACCCTGTTGCCGCCGACAACGTCGGCTCCACCGCCGTCATCGCGCTTGTCTGCTCTTCCCATGTCATAGCTGCCAACTGCGGAGATTCACGCGCGGTGCTCTGCGGCGGGAAGAAGCCCGTGCCTCCGTCCGTCGATCACAAAGTAGACATCCACTGCTCGCTAATTAGTTAATTATATAGTTATACTACGTACTAATTCAGTTATTAAGTTAATGCTGCATCTTACTAGCTAACGGTGAAACTGTGGCTTATTCAGCCCGACAGGAAAGATGAGCGCGAAAGGATTGAGGCCGCAGGTGGGGAGGTCCTCAACTGGTTTGGTGATCGAGTCGCTGGCGTACTTGCAATGTCACGGTCAATCGGTAAGTGAATTTGCTTCAGCAAAGGACAGGTCAGCCCAAATATACCGATGTGGTTAAGAAGATACTACAAGTAGAAACGTCTTCCCGTTTCCAAGGAACAAAGGTAGCAGCACTACGTATACTTACGGTGTGATTTGAGCAGATGGCTCTGGATGTTTCGACAATAATGGCTAATACTGGATAGTATTAGCTTTATTTGTCGTCACATCTGGGCATATGTGGCTCCACCGAAAAAAACTTCCATTAATATAATCGGGACAGTGTCAACTTCAGTTCAACCATGGAAAATGAAACTGTGCCTTTCGGTTCAACAAATTTCTCTGTGCACTGGATGAAGTTTAATTGTCTCGAGGTACATTACCATCCGTAGCTAACATCGTCTGGAAAAATTTCGATTGCCATGCATGCAGGGGACAGATACATAAAGCCATTTGTCATTCCAAAGCCAGAAGTCAGAGTCGTTCCTCGCGCAAAGGACGACGACTGCCTGATCCTAGCCAGCGATGGGCTGTGGGATGTCATCTCAAATGAGGAGGCGTGCAGAGCTGCTCGCCTACAGATCATTCTGTGGCACAAGAGAAATGACGGCACGCATCCCGGTGAAGGTGGTGGTGGTAAACCGACAATAAGCGACCCTGCTTCGCAAGCAGCCGCGGATTATCTTGTGAAGCTAGCTCTGCTGAAACGGAGCATGGATAATATCACTGTCATTGTGATCGACCTCAAACGACGGAAGATGGTCAAAGATACTCCTCGTATCTTGAGCATGGAAAAGTCGAAAGAAAAAAGATTTTGACTACTAATTCCTCTCGCTATATATTTATCATTTGAATTCAAATTTATTGGTACAAGTTGTATGTTCTAAACTTAAGGGAGTAAATCCTGATCGTGCTTGGATTTTCTCTCAACTAGAAACTAGGCGCGGCATTGCCGTGCTCCTGCCATTGTTGGATCCTGCCTGTGCGCATCCACATTGGAGCAAATCAATCCACATATCTCTTGTACTTGAGTTTTCATATATCTCTTGTGATTGGCTGAAATGTACTTCTGAATCTGAAGTTTACGATAATATATTGGTGAGGACCGAGGAGTGTAGACTTACAAGCTTGAGAGCTATGAAAGAAACTAATTTTTCTCCTTCCAAGCAGGCACAAATCAATTTGATGAAATGTAAGACGTATTAGGAGTGACGTCTTACATATATTCCCGTTTCTTTCAGACCTATTAGGAGTGTAAGAGACATATTAGGAGTGCAAAAAAATGCTAGTTAAGATTTACTCAATTTGATGAAATCTAAGACGTCACTCCTAATAGGTCTCTTGCAACTAATTTTGACTCTCTCGAACTCAACCATTCAATCTTGAAAGATATATAAAACATATTGGATGGTAAAAAAAAAGCTATCATTTTACTAGAGGTCAAAATTGACCTCCAACTATGTCTAAATTTGCAATTACAGATCAAATTGACTTACTATCAAAGCTAAAAGGATGAGAGGCATTGTTGACAAGAAATGTTAGGCTGTGAAGAGATTTTTTTTTCAGAACTGTAATCCAGGTTTTTTTTTTGCTTAGTTCATAAAGCTTTATGATTGAATCAAGATGTCATATGCAAAGATAAAAGAGAACATGGCGCCACAAATGGTTAAACTTCTACTCTATCAACCACACAAGATGCCTAGAATGTAAATAAGTGAGAAGAATTGGGTTTCTATGTAAGTACCTTCATGGCTCTCTGAAGCCCAAATTCATATACTTATGGGGAAGTTTAACTTCTTACCACTATAAGGAGGATCACATAGCCAAACATCACTCTTAGAGCATCTCCAACGGTCTTTATAAAATTTACTCTCTAAATGATTATTTACAAAGCTAATTGAATAAAAATCATTTACTATATCTTTTCACTCTTCAACGGTTCTTCTATATCTTGCGTGCAGTCTGGTCAGCGGGATTAGGAATAAGCCATCAAAATCATATTTAAAAAATCAAAAGAAAAGGGGCAACAAAAATCTGAGTGGCTTCATGTCAAATTAAGCTAACCTGAACAATCACATTTTTTTAGAGTCTACCTATAGCTCACTCGTGTGAGCCATCACACAAAACTCTCTCCTTCCAAGCAGGCACAAATCACAAATCACAAGATTTTTTTCTATGAAAGGACATGGACAAAAGAGAAGAAAATTTAAAGAATAAGTAATTCGTGTGATGGATTCATCCAAGATCACACTGGCGAGGATATACCATCGTGTAGATTGGAACTAGAGGCAACGATGGAAAGTGCCAATTTTTTTCGGGCCATTTGGAAGAAACTTTGTGTTAATTAATTTAGATTAAGAGTCTGTTTGATGCAAGAGCTAATTGCTAGCTAACTAACAATTAGTTAAGATTAGCTCTAGTACATCCAAATATAAGGTGTGTAGCCAAGTTTGCAGCTAGTTGAGCCATAACTAATAAAGAACTAGACATCTGTATCTAACATGCACCAAGTACTTCTGCCTTGGAAATGCAATGGAAAGAAACCGAGAGCTAATTCTTTAAGGAACGGACTGCGGATTGCTCTAATGTTTGTAAGGGCCTATTTGATCCCTACATTTAGCAGTTATAATATGCTAAGAATTATGTATTTGATTCCAAATAGGTATAGAAAATGGAATAGATAATTGTTAAACCAAATTAGATAATACTCCCACATCCTAAATTGTAAGTCATTCCAAAAATATTGAAGAGTTAAAGCATCTTAATTTTGATCAAGTTTATATAATAAGATAATAACATTTACAATATCAATTAAGTATCATTAATTTTTTATCAATATATTTTCATAATATATTTATTTGGTGTCATAAATATTTATATTTTTTCTATAATTTTGAGTCAAACTTAAAAATATTTTAACTCTCTAAGATTTTTGAAATGACTTACAATTTGAAATGGAGGAATAGGAGTATTAGGTGGGCGCAAAAATTTCATACTTCCACGAAGTTCAGATGTATAGCAACAGATCCTTGTCCATAGGCTCTGACGCTGGGCCAACGGGGGCTTCGGGCTGCCCGGCCCGTCACTGATTTGACACACCATGGCAGTGGTGGCCTCAGTCGTAGAAACGCCACCAAAGCCCACCAAGCCCAAAACTAATAATGCGCACCCAAAACCCCTCCCACCCAGTCCCCCACCGCCCGTCCCACTCCCCATTCTCTCTTCTCCCTGCCGGCGGCAGCCTGAGGGAGGAATCAACCCTAACCTGCACGGCGAGCCTAACCTCATCGCCTTCCTGCTCCAGTTCCTCCAAGGTCCAGCAGGCTCTAGGCCCCCTCTTTCTTCTCAGACATGGCGTCGGAGGATGAAGCGAACGCTGCGGCTGATGTCGAGGCTGCAGAGGGAAAGAACTGGCGGCGGAAGGGGAAGCACGACAAGCCCAAGCCGTGGGACTGAGGACCCCAACATCGACCGCTGGAAGATCGAGAAGTTCAACCCTGCCTGGAACGAGGGCGGCATGCTCGAAGTCAGCTCCTTCTCCACCCTCTTTCCCCAGTACAGAGGCAAGCATTTGTTCCCGAGCCCGTCCTGCCCACCGCGATTTTCTCGATGCAACGCATGGGATTTGAGTTTATTGGAGGCGAATTCATGAGGCGTTATTTGTTGGTTTGTGTGCAGAGAAGTACCTGCAGGAGGCGTGGCCGATCGTGAAGGGTGCATTGAAGGAGCACGGGATCTCGTGCGAGCTCAATTTGGTACGTGATGAGTGATTAACCTTTTCTTATTGCTATTGGGTGGCGGCATTATTATGTGGTAACCAAATGAATCTGAAGCCTGTCTTGCTGTGTGTAGGTGGAGGGATCCATGACTGTTTCGACCACCAGGAAGACAAGGGACCCTTTCATTATTATCAAGGCCAGGGAATTGATTAAGCTATTGTCCAGGAGCGTCCCTGCGCCTCAGGTATGACGTATGACCTCTTTTGTATTCAGCTACCAAGGTACTGTGCGAATCTTGTTTTTGCACTTGAGGTGGCATCTTCACTATCTGACTGGAATTGAGATTAATCTCCAGTTTTGTCAAGGTCTTACTAGTGCTTATTTTTGCAGGCAATCAAAATTCTTGATGATGAGATGAACTGTGATATTATTAAGATTGGTGGTCTTGTGAGAAGTAAGGTAGGACAACTTTTCATTGCTCAAGTTTGAGATTAGATTTAATTTACTTAAAATCATGAGGTGTTTCTCTCTGTGCTATATGATATACTCCTTTGTGCAAACATCATTCTTGTAATAATTTGTATGATTCGATAGATAAATAATGGACCTGAAAACGTTTTGAGCCATTATTTGTTATTTTCCAAGGCGCTGTTCAATTTTGAAGTAGTATTCTTATCATTTTATTTTGTAAAGACAGTACTAAGTTGGTAATCTCTTTATTATCCTTTATCCTGACTGCTGAGATTATGTTTGGTTATACTATATAGTTCTATATTTTCCCTGTTTGCTAGGCTCAGGGTTTTTTTATCCTGTCCGCTGAATTTTCTAGTTCTATGTAAACATATAGTCACAAACCTTTCTGTATTATAGTGTTCTGTACAATACTCTGTTGGCTGTTGACTTCATATGTCTGTAGACATTGATTTGGCAACTACATCTCATGTTTTTTTGTTGGTATTAGTCTTCTTTTTTTTTTTTGCAACAGAAGTGACCAACTGACCATATGAAAATATACTTTAGAGATTTGGGCTGCATTACGGAAGCCTGGCCAGGGGTGAAGCCAGGAACCAAACACACCCTTAGTGCCCTTCCTCACTGTTTGAACTTTACTCATCCTCATGGAACTACAATGCTATCTGCAGGAAAGGTTTGTTAAAAGGAGGGAACGACTTTTAGGCCCTAACTTGTCTACACTCAAGGTAAAAATTGTTCTCATTACTATGGGTTCTTCCTTTAGTGCGATAAACTCAGAATAATCATGGATCCCTTTGTCGCTTACACATTATTTCATGTTCTACAGGCTATTGAGATTTTGACTGGCTGCTACATCTTAGTGCAGGTTTTATAATTTCTTACCATTATATCTACATTTTAGATTTATTACCTTTGACACTATTTATTATTACTGTTATCTTTCCCAATGAAAGGGAAATACTGTTGCAGCCATGGGCAACTATAGGGGAAGGGGACTGAAACAAGTGAGAAGGATTGTAGAGGATTGCATAAAGAACGTAAAGCATCCAGTGTACCACATCAAGGTGATTGGTTTCGCCCTTGTTATTTTGAAGGGTTGTTCACAAGAATTGGATTATTTGGGTGCTTATTGGTTACTATTTAACTATATAGGAACTACTTATCAAACGTGAGCTAGCAAAAAATCCTGCTCTAGCCAATGAAAACTGGGATAGATTTCTCCCAAAATTCAAGAAGTAAGGACGTGCATCATATTTCTGTTAGAGTTTCAGCATCAAGTATATTGTGTTTATCTGATTATCACTTTCCAGGAAGAATGTCAAGCAGAAGAAGCCTCGTCAAACTAAGGAGAAGAAACCGTACACACCTTTTCCACCACCTCAACAGCCTAGCAAGGTAAGGTTAAAATTATCTTTCGTTTGCATCTTATTGTTACTTAAGCCAGTTGGTGATGATTAGTGGTTACTAATCCTGTCTTATAACTAAAGCTTATGTTAGCTGTCCATGCACACAAATAATTCAGTCATTTTTTTTTTGTATAAGATCAGTGCTCTTTCTAGTATGCTACTTGAATTTGGAGTGAGCCACTTAATTGTCTTTGTTTGCATGGGTGTAGTAGTTGAAGGTGCTTATATTGTTTGATATTCACCTTTTTCATATTGCCCTCTGGATTGATGTATATCATTCTGTATTTTGTAGATTGATCTTGAACTTGAGAACGGTGAGTATTTCATGAGTGACAAAAAGAAATCAGCAAAGAAATGGCAAGAGAAGCTGGAGAAGCAATCTGGGAGAGCCGAAGAAAATAAAAGAAAAAGAGAGGCTGCATTTGTTCCTCCAAAGGTTAGAATATCTCCCCTTTTCAAGTATTGTTGTCATTCTCCTCTTTCATTCATGATTAAAACATGTTTTGTTATTTGTTGCAGGAGAACACTGGTCCATTAGAATCTGACAAGAATGCCCGTGACAACAGTGAGATAGCCGATATAGCAAAGTCGTTAAAGGTAACTTGCTGTTGTTTTGTGCTTTATTATACCAAATGGCTTTATCGTCAACTTGTTCAGGAGTTTTGGGAATTTTCAATTAATATGTTCACTTATCATCCTAGATTTATTATCTATTTGCAGAAAAAGGCAAAGGAATTTAGAAAGAACGAGGTCGAGGAGAGTGTCATAGCTGAATGGTACCTCGCAAGTAATGATGAATCGCGGCAAAAAAAGAAAAAGAAATCAGCTAAGTCCAAGTAGCCATAATCCTCGTGCATAATGAATGGCAATTGAGAAGGATTACTTGAGCCATCCCTATAATTATGTCATTCATGCTGTGATCGTATTAGAGTGCTAGAGTGGCAAGTGAAGATGATAAAACAATATTCGAACCTTCTACTGGTCTGTTGTTGCTTTAGTTCCTATGCAATAGGTTTTTCATGAGTAACTGTAATGAAAACCAAGGAAGAGAAGAGGCCATCAAGTTCATCATTCTTCAAAGATATATATTTTCATCCTGTATGTTGTGTTGGTAGCTAGAGCCTGGCTGGTCTAGACCTTTTGTATCATATGTAGACCTGAGCATTGGTGAATTTGGTCACGCAGAGTCTTGGTTCTGGCAAAATGTCAACCGGATTTACTGTTAAAAAAACTCAACCAAAATCGATTTGGTTGAATAGGTTAAATTCAATATATATTATACTATTTCTGTAGGATATAATGCAACAATACATTTTCACAAAAAAATATCCAACAAGAAATGCATCAAGCAAAAAGAAAAAGAAAATAAATAAAAGCACATACGTATGAACTAGCTAGAGTAGCTTTAACAATGAACTATATTTAATTGGGTTGATGAACCCCTAGAAAGTCTGGTGAATGATGTAATGCTGTTTGAAGATCAATAAAGTGCACCATAGGATTTCATAAAAAGTTTGATGTCACCAAAAAAAAAAAACTCGATTAAATCAGTTAAGGTCGTCTAAAAACCTAATAAACCATAGACCATTGAATAACGCCAAAGTGTTCATCAAGAAAATTCAGTTAACCAAATTTTTTTGTTAAATTATAGTTTGCTGCTCTACTTGACTGTCCCATATAAAAGATGGTGACAGGTTTTGATCCATATTTCTCACTAGTGAAACATATATTTAATTGGGTTGATGAACCCCTAGAAAGTTTGGTGAATGATGTAATGCTGTTTGAAGATCAATTAACCCCTAGAAAGTGTTCATCAAGAAAATTCAGTTAACCAATTTTTTTTTGGGGTTAAATTATAGTTTGCTGCTTTTTTTTAAACAATAGTTTGCTGCTTTTTTTTTAAACAATAGTTTGCTGCTCCACTTGACTGTCCCATATAAAAGATGGTGACAGGTGGTAGAGTTTTGATCCGTATTTCTCACTAGCCCTACATCGAGCTTCTACTTTGCGCGGTATCGATTTTGCCGCAACACCTTCCGAGCGGCTCGGCCATGGAGATGAGGACCATCGGTGGGGAGGTGATTGCCCGAGACTCCTTCTCGTAGCCCTTCCTCTAAAGCCGGAGGCCCCATCGCTGGTCGGTAGCGGTCGCCCGGGAGACCCGCGACAGATCTTCTAGAGGGATCTCAACTCCAAGAGTAAATCACCATTTAGAGAGTTATTTGCATAAAAATTATTTTTATATCTCTTAATTCTCTAATATTTTTTCTATATCTCATGCAGTACTTTAAAGAGCTATTTTCGTCTTCTATATTTAGCTAGAGAAAATTTCAGAATAGAAGATGACTATATTTCACCAAAATCTCTATTCCTACCATTTAGGAAAGATTTAAAGAGTCTCTTAAAGTTGCTCTTAGACAGTAGTGGCGACATAATCGACCTTTGTGGGTCTGAGTAGAGTCTGAGATTTGCAATCGACCTCAGCCCCAAACCTTCCTCATGCAAAGAACGAATCTCCAAGTCTCTAAAATTGACTCTCTAAATCATCATTTAGAGAGTCATTTATACCTAGTTCGTTTGGGCTAAAAATAAACACTGATTTTAGCTGATGTTAATTTGTTGTGAGAGAAAAATACTACTATGTGACAGAAAATAAGAGCTGATTGGTCAAACGAATTGGCTAACGAGAAACTTAAAATATAGGATAACTATATTTATATATCGAATTAAAAAATAGTGTTTTTCTATCAGATTCTCTATTTCTAACAATTAGAAAGAATTTAGAGTCTCTTGAAGATGCTCTATGAATCCATGGTAAACGCCTATATAAACTACATATTTAGAAGAAAACAATGCTAGACCTAGGACATAAGAGGATCCAGAACAACATAATTGCAAGCATAGAGTAAGGCCTTGTTTAGATTCACCACAAATATCAAAAGTTGAGGATCTAGAACAAACATAATTGCAAACATAGAGTAAGGCCCTATTTAGATTCACCACCAAATATCAAAAGTTCCGTCACTATCAATATTTAGACACATACATAGAACATTAAATATTGATGAAAACTGAAACAGTTTCGTAAAATGTTGCGAGACGAATCTTTTAAGTCTATTTAGATTATGATTATACACTTATTGTAAAATTTAGCATATTGTTCTACAAAATGGACAACCAACATCCCTAACATGCATGCACGGGTCAGGTTTCTCGGACGTTTGGAAGTCCACGCAAGGGGCCGGCCCTGCCTGAACGCCCGGCGTATCCTTGAGCGTCGCTCCCTGACCTCGGGCCTCCTGGCGTCGCTCCCCGGCCTGGCCATGCGATCGCGCGCGTACTACGCAGCAGCTAGGAATGGGACGGAGAAGTAAATCAAAAGGCTGCAGGGGTCACGGCCTCACGGGAGAGAAATAACAGGGATTGACTATAGTCCACAAAAATCCCTGTTGGGCTGCCCTACCCTTGGCGTGTCTTACCCGGCTCCAAAGGAAGCCTTACACAGTTCCACTTCCACCAACCACCTTCTGCGGGACACAGATTGGGTAACTTTGCTCTTGAAAGTCACAATGTAACTTTACCACCATCTCCTTCGTCCATTCTGTATCTAACGTTCGATATGCGCCCAAGCAAAAACACAACCAGCACTTGGCCATTTTTGGCTCGTATGCTTCAACCCCACCGAATGCCACCACGCTGGTGACCAACACCACGGCATCCGGCGACCTGCACAACACCGAAAGGCTCATGGTGACTACCATGGCGCTCATGGCCGTCCTCGGCACCGCGCTGTTCGTTTTGTGCCACGTGGCGAGCATCTCATGGCGGCCTCCTCCACCTTTGGATGCTCCTCGTCGTGCTCCTCCGCAAGGTGTACGTCTTGGTCGAGCCGGCGGCGAGGCATTCGCGCTGGGCATCAGACGCAACTTCTTATTGGACATCGTCAAGGACGTTACCTCATCTATTGCCCCTCTTCGGTCTGGGTACCGTTGTCAATCGAGGAGGGTTACACGGACCAAACACACGGTGAGCATGACCGGTGCAGGCCAAGGTTTGCACTCTCGCGACCGACGCAGAGGGCTATGCAGGCCGGCGCGCAGCGAGCGCGTTTGGCTGTGGCAAGAGGTCGACATGGCGACCTCGAGTCCAGCGCGGCGAGCGTGTACAGCGCACTCGCAGCCGGCGCAGAGGGCGACGCGGGCCGTTGTCGAGGGCGACGGAGCGAGGGTGCTGCAAGCGTGTGCTGTTGGCGCGAAGTGTGCACACCAATGACCTCCCTCTCCAGAGCAGTGTGGGAGCTCCTCCATGGTGGGAGGACAGCGGCAGCACGCGGCGCGGGAGGTCGAATGCCGTGCGCCGGCCGGGACTACGATCTGCAGCACCGCCTCGCTGCGGTCTCCGCGTCCTACGCCGCGCTGCTGCGCGCCCACGGCGTCGCCTCGAGGACAGAGGATTGTGTTTGGACGATGGATCCACCCACGGCGCGAAACGAGCGTCCTGCAGATGCACAACGTGTGTCGTCGTAATGTACCGAACCAGCTGTTCTGTGGTCGTCTGGGCCTCCTCCCTGCTGCGGGAGTGCCATGCGAAGCGGGAGGTCTGCGAGTACGCGTGGCCGGCGTGGCGAGCTCACGCCTCGCAGGCCAACGCCGTGTGCGTGCACGACCGCCGCGTGGGGCGGCATTGTGAGTGGGCGGCCGGCGTGGGCACAGGTAGAGATCTAGGCACAGGGCACAGCGAGCGGGAACCCGGGCGCGACATGCGGCGAGCACGCGAGGTCGTCACAGACTGTCATCGTCATTGTGGATGGCGGCGTGGCGAGCATTTGTGGCCGGCGTGGCGAGTTCGCGGCCAGCGCTTGTGCTCTGCTCGGCTCTATTCCTACTCCTACAATCGTGCCCACGCTAAGTACGTGCCTGTGTGGCGTTGCCGCCGGCTGGCCGGCGAGTCACAAGCGGAGCTGTGTATGTTCGATGTGATGAATGGAGTTCAAGTCTTCAGTCACTGGTCAATCACGGGCATGAATCGATCTCCCTCGTTGGATCTGGATTGGACGATGGATAGTATAGGGAAAGTTACAGCGTGACTTTATGAAGGAAAGTCACTGAATCTGCATCCCCTTCTGCTTTAGCAGCAGCAGGATGGAGTTGCTGGGTCTGTGACGCCGTGCCGTATCCCGTAGGCGCCGCGATAGAGCACGCGGGGACCTCCGACTCTCTACAGTCTACACGTAGCTGCTTCGTCGCACGTCCAGCAAGCCCGCCAGCACTGCTCCAGGCCACACGCACACACGCTAGGTCACTACGTCTACAGCACAAGAGTCACATACGCAAAAGATTTACATATCACTGTATTTAACAAGAAAAGTCCAGACGAACATACAACGCGCTTCAGAGTGCCAGGAGTAGCATAACCGTTGCCTTCTCAACAACTGTTGTTATTGGTCCAGGCCAACGTTGGTCATTAGACCGCAGCGTTTCTCTCGATAATATTACCATATAAAAACCGCATCAGGGTTCGAGAACAAAAATGATTGATAATTATTTGTGTTCATTACAGAAGACCTGGAACTAAGCATGACATTTCTGTACCGTAACAGATTAGTACTCATTAAGACCCAAACCGGTATCCCAGAACAAGTCTTCAGGGTGCAAGTTATCTACCATGGAACTGGTGTGCAGTACAATATAATATACAAAAACTTTGTACATGATCAAAGGTAAGCAACACACTAACCACAAAGCCATCACTACACACCAGCAGTATAACCGCTAACCCCCCCCCCCCCCCCCCCCCCCCCCCCCCCCCAACAATAATCCTTTAAAACACATGTATGCAAAACCTTGTGCTGCTATGCTTACAGGGCAGGGCCTTGTGCCCTTGGCCCCTGCCCCCTAGTATACAAGCCCAAAAAATGACTACAAGGAGAAAAAAAATGGCAAGGAAAACTTGAATACAAATATACAATCAACAAACAAATCAATAAAAACCAGAACCCTATAAGCTCACCTAGCATCTAATCTTTAATGCCTTGCTACCTGGTACAAAAAGAATCACGCGTACTGTACATCCTAGGCAGGCTTATCCACAGGCGGGTGAAGTCACCATAGTGAGAAAAAATTGACTACTCCCCTCTTTGCAATAAAAACGCAAAGCTTGGGTTTTCATGGACAAAAGGCAGAAAGTCATCATCAGCAACCTCAATGACTGGCAATGTCTTTGTAATATCATCAAGTGAAAAAGGTATACTGCATCAAGAAATGAATGAGAGAAACCATTAAATATCAGTATTTTTTTTTAAAAAAAATAATGTGGATGACATTTTTCACAGATAACAAACCTGGAATCATCATCTAGCAGTATAGAAAAACTTGTGGCCATATTCGATTCATCACGTACCGCAGATTTCAAGCTTGATGTAAACTATAGATAGATGCGTTGGATTTGTCAGCTGATGTCATTTGGAGAAGAACACAAACCAAATGTGGCAAAAGATCATAAGCTTAGGGAAACCTGACCAACTTACCTCTGCTGAAATAGTGTTTGTACCATTCACATCATCCCAGTACATACTAACTATTCGCTCTAGCTGCTGTATGCTGAGGGCCTAGAGATACAACAAAAATACGAGTACAACCATAAGAGAAGATAAGAAGCAGAAGAAACTTGGTCAAGAAAACTACTTACAGGGCACACATCAGTGCGTATCTCTCTTAACGTCCTCATTGGCTTAAGGGAAATCACCTGATAAAAGAGTAGCAGGGATCAATGTATTTATGATTATAAAATTATCAACTGAAATAATATTAGAAAATTTTATCTAGTAGTACTACCGCCAGTCAATTAAGTATGACATTTCAGACAGCATAAATGACTTGTTTTCTACCTATTTTTGCGTAGAAACGTCATATTCACTTATTTTTGTGTCTGAAATGTCATATTTTAGTGACTCGATGTAGTACTAATTACTAAAGTAAGTGTTACTGCACCAGGAAATCGACAGCTTGTCTAATATGCCTCAATGCCTCCCATGCTGAACCTGCAAACTGTGCGAAACATATAACATATAAGACAATGGCATTTGGGGAAAACCATCACAAAACAGGTATGTAATCAACCTCTCTTGTAGCATTGTCGGACCAATGTTTTAGTTCAGCTAGTCCAGCTCTGACATATTCCCCGTTACTAAAAGAACAGCACTCACGCCGCAAAAGTAATCTAGATTCAAAGCAAATATCTTAGAGAAACATTACATATATCAAGACAATATAACATCATAACAAGGAAAAAATTTTACCGGTTAAATAGTTGAACATCAATCAGTGAGAATATTTGAGTGAAAAGTTTATGCACCAGAATTGATGGAACCTGCAAATTTGATAGAGTAAGACATGTACATTCAGAACTAATGGATGCACACAGGGGACAGGTCAATAATAGTTTAGAACTTACGTGATTTGCCCTCAGTACATCCAAGTAGCTAGTGAGGATTTTCACTATGCCCAGCCAATGTGTGAGTTGGTTCTGTTGACCCATGCCATTAAGATTGCCTTTTGCGATACTTGAGTGAGAAGTTCGTGGATCCTGACAAGTTTTGTGTTTAAACATCGTTCAATGGGGACAAAAAAGTTTGAACCAATATTCATTTTTCTGGTAGCAGTACCTGTATACACAATTCAAGCAAAGGGTTTAGCTCCTTCTTCACACTGTCACTTATCATGCCATAAACCTTTTCAATTAGATCCACGAGCTGCTGTTTGAATAGCAAAGCAGGATACTTTGCTTCAACTTGGGGCAACCCAGCAGATCCAACATCTGACTGACCACTGAGATAAGCAAGCCCAGCATTTGAAGTTTGATTTCCATGAAAGATCCTTCTGATGAAAATCTTCTCCTTTGCGGAGTTGAGATTGCCGTCCTAGTTGTTTTGAATGACCGTTGAAGGAGAACTGTTAATGTAGATAAATTGGATAACCAATACGCCAATGTCCTCATGTCATTTTGAGCCTTTAAGGGAAGAAAAAAAAAAGGAGAATTAGGCCAAATTCTAGTATGCAATATAAAAATAAATAGAATTTGGACATAAACTCTTTTGCCCCCACTTAATTGAATTATTGAAAGGCAGAGCTCCTGCCATTGTATTAAAAAAAAATTAAAAAAATAGAGAAAAAAAGGGGATTGCAAAAGTTGGCATGTAACTTATTTTCCCTTTTCAGTCTTGCACATGTGGGCTCTAATATTACTCATCTTTACTTTGGTTAAATGTCGAATGGATGCGGTTTTATGTTCAGATTACTGAAATATTCAATAAAAAAATTATGTAGTTCTTTTCGCCAAAGTAGAAGTGGCGCTCCATCAGCAGCAATGGTTCTTAAAAAGAATTATGACACAACAATTAAAAATAAAGAATCAAACTAAGTGGCGGGAACCTCTGTGGCGGAGTTTATAGCATGCAAAATGCTGTCAAAGACACCTGTCTTCATGGCTTCAAATGATTTCCAATGGAGAAGGCATTGGTATATAAGAAGAGCTGCAACAGGTTTGCTCCCAGAAAATCCAAGATATTGTGGAATACAAGTGAGTAGCCATTGCTGATCGTCCTGGGGCTGCTGGTGATGGGAAGGCTTCAAAAAAGAATAAAAAACTATCAATA
The DNA here is from genome assembly GCA_038502445.1 of Eremochloa ophiuroides. Classification (NCBI taxonomy): domain Eukaryota; kingdom Viridiplantae; phylum Streptophyta; class Magnoliopsida; order Poales; family Poaceae; genus Eremochloa; species Eremochloa ophiuroides. Next base: position 64,250,321 of record JAHLJS010000006.1, read on the forward strand.
CAACAATAAAATTAAGAGTTCAATTCAACAAACACTATTTATCATACCTGATATTTCTGTTTTGGTATTCTTTGCAGTTTTTCTCCATGTTCAAAATCTTTTTGGTCACCAAAGTCAGGAACATTAGCCTATAAAGATATTTCAAACGCAAGTTTAACAGGCCGTTTTTGATTTATTCTTCAGATTCGTGTTATGCAGCTATATACATGGCTAAACTCACTGCTGAGGTTATTGCTTCTGATGTGCCAGTTGAGGGCTTCATTTCAGTTTGCCTAATGTCACCATTCAAAATATGGCCGTTCTCTGGACTTCTCTGTAAAAGCAGCATTAATTCCAATTTTTAGTGTTGAATGACTATGCAAAGTATAATTAAAGAAGGTTTTTAAAAGGAGACTTTACATGGATCCGTGAGATCTTTGAGCGTGAAGCTGGAGATTTAGCAGTAGTCGGTGGAGTTGAAGTTGCTTGTTGACGAAGAACTTGGTTCTCAGCCTCTAAGTTGGATGCTTTTCCTTCAAGTCTGTTTATGGAAGGATGGGTAAGAATAGTTTGGTTGGAGTTCATAGTGACATACAGAAGTACCTGATACATCTATTTGAGATAATGGAACATGAAGTATGCAAGTGCACACCTTTGTAGAGCTTCCTGAAGTTGAGTGACAATTTTACTAGAGTCTTCAACTTTCTTAATCAAATCGTCATTCCTCCTGAGGAGGTCCTCATTTCGCTTCAGTAAATCTTCATTTCTTTCATGAGCTTCAGTAACAGCTCTCTTTGCAGCATCACTTTCTTGTTTTTCCATTACAAAAGAAGACAATCTTGATATTGCATCTACTTGAAGCCTTGTTTCAGAGAAGAAAGTATTAGATTTCAAAACAACAATATCAGCATATGGCAATTTCAGAAAGATAAGCAGAGATGGCGATGCTTACTTTTGTACCGTGTCTTGAAGTAAATGGATCCTATATTCACTATCACTAATTTTCTTGAGTAATTCATCATTTCTCTCTTGAGCTTCAGTAAGAGATTTCCTGATTGTGTCATTTTCCTTCATTGCAGCTTCTAAAGAAACATCTTTTGCGGCTACATTATCTTCAAGCCTGTTTTTATTGAGGAACAATTTTATAATTCGATTATAGCAAATGATGGGCTTATGGACACACATGCACACATGATGGAAGGTGTGAATATGTATAAAGCATTGTAAAATAATTAGGCAAGGCAAGGTACAAATTTATTTTATTGCTAGAGTCCCCACCCCCCCACCCGGCCACCCCCAACACACATATACCCCCACCCCCACCTTCTGAATGAGTATGGATAAACCATCGACAAAGCATCAGAGAAGGTACACACGTATTTATCGTAGTTTGAAGGTGTTCTATTTTTTCATTAGCATCTTCAACTTTCATCAGTAATTCTTCATTTTTCTCTTCAGCCTCAGTAAGTGCTTTCTTAATAGCATCCTTTTCATGTCTCTCTGATAGCAACAGAGAATCCTTTGTTGTTGTATTTTCTCCAAGCCTGAATTCAAGGAACGGAATGAAACATTAGAATCTCAAAACTATATGCATTGCCATGACATGCAAGCACCGACCAGACCCCAATAAGAAACGGTAGATCACATACCTTTCTATAGTACCTTGAAGAAGGTCGATTTTCCTGTCAACATCAATAAATTTGTTTAATAATTCTTCATATTTTTCTTGACTTTCATTGTGCGCTTTTGCTGTTGTGTCATTCTGCTCCCTCTCCCTCAACAGCAAATTCTCATTTGCAACTGTAGTTTCCTCAAGCCTGTTTTTGCAAAAGACAATTAAGACTTTCTATGTCAAGTATTTGAGGGATGGGAACTGTTCTGCAAATAATTGGTGCCCTAGACAAAAAAATTTCAGGTGCAAATTGACTATCTGCAATCTAGCATAAGTTCATAAGTTGGAACAAGTAAACCTAGGAACAATAATGGACCTCTGTATAGTAAACTGAAGCTGAAGAATATGTTTATCATTATCATGAATTTTCTTCAGAAGTTCTTCACTCTTTTCCTGAGCTTCAGTGAGAGTTTTCCTTGTTGCCTCGTGTGCCAGCTTTTCTGCAAGCAATAAGGCCTCTTTGGCAGTGACATCTTGTTCAAGTCTGAATGGGAAAGGGAAAAAAATCACTACTAACTCATAATTGACAAAGATCAATGTTTAGTTGGATATCTGATCTTTACTATACAAAATAAATACGAGGATGACCCAGAAAAACAATGCATGTAATAAAGATTCCCAACCATTACACTTAGAAAAAACAGAGGAAATTGTTGTTTTTTCCACTCTTATGGAGATCATCATTTGAAGATTTGCCATTCTGTGCTCTTAGATCTTATGATGCATGAACAAAGTGGAAAATTCTCCAAACCACCCAAGAAAACAGGGGAAAGAAAGAAAGCAATCTGACCTTGTTATTGTATCCTTAAGGCTATCAGATTTTCTATCTGAACCTTCAAGTTTTTTTATTAATTCTTCGATTCTCAATTGTGTTTCCGTAAGTAAGTTTAAGGTGGAAGCATTCTGTTCCTTTTCAGTTAGCAATAAAGCTTCAGTTCCTGCCAAATTTCCTTCGAGTCTATGCACATGGGAACACATCGTCGTGTTATGCAATTGAAGATAAAATAAGGTTAGTGAATTGAAGTCAGAATAGAGAAGTGTTAGATATATAGTTTGTATATATCCTAGGGAGTCCTAGTCCTATGTAATTAGGGAGTCCTAGTCCTATGTGATTATGTTTACTTGTACTCCAAGTCATGTATGACTATATATAAAACCACCCAACCCCTAAGGGTATGAGGTGTTCCGCTATCCTTCTACATGGTACCAGATCATAATTAGATCCTCGCTTCCGCCTAACCCTAGGCCGCCGCCGCCGCCTGCTTAGGCCGCCGCTGCCCTACCCTAGGCCGCCGCCGCCGCCGCCTGCTCAGGCCGCCGCTGCCCTAATTCTAGGCCGCCGCCGCCTGTTCAGCCGCCGCCGCCGCCCCCCCACCCCTGCCGCCGCCGCCATGCCTCCGAAGACGGATGACGCCTCGAAGACCGCCGACGCTGATGGTGCCACCGATCCCACACCGCCCGCCGTCCCTGCCTACGCCGCCGTCAACATCAAGAACCACGTCCACATCACCTTGCAGTTAGCCAACCCTAACTACACCAAGTGGTCCGCGTTCTTCAGGGCGCTCTGCGGCAAGTTCCTCCTCCGTGGCCACATCTACGGCACCACACCCGCCAACCCCGCCGATCCGCTGTGGGACGCAGCGGACTGCACCGTACGTGGCTGGATCTTCGGCTCTGTCTCCGACGACGTCCTTGACCTCGCCATGGCACAAGATCAGGATGCCAAGGCTCTCTGGGATGCCATTGCCGCCCTGTTCCAAGCCAACAAGGCGCCTCGGGCCGTGTTCCTCAGCGAGCAATTCCACTCCATGACCCAAGGCGACTCCAACATCGACCAGTACTGCCAGCGCATGAAGCAGGCTGCCGACGCCCTTCGCGACGTCGGCCAGACCGTCGAGGAACCCCGGCTTGTCCTTAATCTGCTCCGTGGGCTCAACCCTCGCTTCTCCAGCACGGCCGACGACATCGCCAACCGAGACATGCTGCCCACCTTCGCCGCCGCCCGCAACATGCTGGTTCTGAAGGAACTTCGCCTCGCTAATGAGGAGACTGTTCTGAAGAACACAGCCCCGGTTGCGGGCTCCTCGTCCTCCTCCGGTTGCAGCTCTGATGGCTGCCGCTCCTCGTCTTCCACCTCGCATTCCCCTGCCAACCCACCTCCGCCTCGCCAAGGCGGTAACAGGGGCGGCAACGGGAACGGCAACCGCCGCGGTGGGCGGCGTGGACAGCAGCAGCACCAGCAGAACGGCGCCCCGCAGCAGTAGCAGCAGCCGCCCCCCGGACCATGGTACTACTTCAACCCGGGGGTCGGCCTCCCTGCCGGGGGCGGGCAATGGCGTCCTCCGGCGCTGGCCCGTACGGCTAACTTCCCCAGGCGCACACCGCTTACACCCAGCAGCAGCAGGCGTGGGACCCTGCTGCCCTGGTCGCTGCCCTGAACCAGATGCAACTCACCCAGGGTAGCGCTCCCTGGGTAATGGACACTGGTGCTACCTCACACATGAGCTCCAATGACGGTATACTCCTTTCTCGCTGCCGTCCTTCCTCCTCCTCGGTTGTTGTCGGTAACGGCAGCTCCCTACCGGTCACTTGCCAGGGTGACTCCCAGCTCGCAGTTTCTTCATCCAACTTTGCTTTAAATAAAATTCTGGTGGTTCCACATATTGTTCGCAATCTACTTTCAGTCTGTCAATTCACACGTGATAATCATTGTTCCGTTGAATTTGACGCCTTTGGTTTTTCCATTAAGGATCCTCGGACCAGTCGGGTGATGCTTCGCTGCAATAGCTCCGGTGACCTCTACACCCTTCCCACCGCCGCCACCAGTCTCGCCTTGGCCGCCTCCACAAACACCGCCAGTTTGTGGCATGCCCGCCTCGGGCATCCTGGTCTTGCCGCCATCACCGGTCTCCAGTCCTTGCTTCCACGTCTTAAGGCTGAGTCTAGTTTGTGCCATGCTTGTCAGTTAGGCAAACATGTTCGCCTACCGTTTTCTAGTTCCACGTCATATACTACTGCACCCTTCGAGCTTTTGCATTGTGATTTGTGGACATCTCTAGTTTCTAGTGTTTCCGGTCATTCATATTACCTTGCCATATTGGATGATTATACTCATTATTGCTGGACGTTTCCCATTCGGCGCAAATCCGATGTGCATCAACATCTCGTGGATTTCTACGCCTACGCACGCACTCAGTTCAGCCTCCCTGTTAAGTGCTTCCAAGCGGATAACGACACTGAGTTCGTCAACAACGCCACCGCCCGGTTCCTCGCTGCCCATGGCATCCTCCTGCGCCTATCTTGCCCGTACACTTCCGCTCAGAACGGAAAGGCAGAGCGCATCATCCGCACCATTAATAACATCATTCGCACCATGCTTCATGCCTCCATGCCCCCAGCCTATTGGGCTGAAGCACTTAACACAGCCACCTACCTTCTCAATCGCCGGCCCTGCTCGGCCGTTGGTGCCGAGATTCCCTTCTCCAGCCTATTCGGCAAGTCTCCCGACCTGTCCCACCTTCGCGTGTTCGGCTATCTGTGTTACCCGAACCTCTCAGCCACCTCCACCCATAAGCTTGTCCCCCGCTCCGCAGCCTGCGTCTTCCTTGGTTATCCCTCTTCCCACAAGGGATACCGCTGCCTGGACGTCTCCACGCAGCGCATAATCATCTCCCGGCATGTTGTTTTCGATGAGTCGTCTTTTCCGTATGCCGCTAACACTGCAGGTTCGACTCCGACAAGCTCTCTCGACTTCCTCGACGACGACAGCGACTTTCTGCTGTCGCAGCAAGCTCCGCCTGGCGGGCGTGGCCCTGTGCCCCCCGTCCGGCGCTCCGATCGACGACCCCGCCGTAATCGCCTGCGGCCCTCCGGTACCGCCAACACCGCCGCCGGGTCGCTTCGGCCGCGTCTACGAGCGGCGCCCTGCTACCCTGCCGGTCAGCGCAGCATGCCCGCCGCCGCCACCGCCGGGTCGCTTCGGCCGCGTCTACGAGCGGCGCCCTGCTGCCCCGCCGGCCGGCGCAGCATCCCCGGCGCCCTCTGCCCCTGCACAGGCGCCCAGCGGCTCTGCCCAGGCGCCCAGCAGCCCTGCCCAGGCACCTAGCAGCCCCGCCCTGGCGCCCAGCGGCACTGCCCAGGCGCCCGGAGGTCCAACAGCTGCGCCCAATACTTCTGGGGCGTTCGGCAGCGGTGCAGTACCTCCCTCCGGTACTGTTCGTCCTTCGACTCGGCTCCAGACGGGAGCCATCACACCCGTTGACTACAGCAGTGCCTTCGTCACCACCGCCTCATCGCTGCCACGCGACTACCGCAGCGCTCTCACCGATCCACAGTGGCATGCGGCCATGGCCGACGAGTACCAGGCGCTCATCGACAACGACACCTGGCGCCTGGTTCCTCGCCCACCCCGCGAGCAGCGCCCTCGCCGATCCACAGTGGCGTGCGGCCATGGCCGACGAGTACCAGGCGCTCATTGACAACGGCACCTGGCGCCTGGTTCCTCGCCCACCCCACGCCAACATCGTCACCGGCAAATGGATCTTTCGGCACAAGTTCCATTCTGATGGCACGCTCGCTCGCCACAAGGCGCGCTGGGTGGTTCGCGGGTTCTCCCAGCAGCATGGCATCGACTACGACGAGGCGTTCAGTCCAGTCGTCAAGCCGGCCACGATCCGCATCGTCCTCAGCATTGCCGCCTCGCGCTCCTGGCCCCTACATCAGCTTGACGTGAAGAATGCCTTTCTTCATGGTCATCTCGATGAGACGGTCTATTGTCAACAGCCGCCCGGCTTCGTTGATCCCTCGGCGCCTGATTACGTGTGTCTGCTGCAAAAGTCGCTGTATGGCCTGAAGCAAGCTCCCCGTGCTTGGCACCAGCGCTTCGCCGCGCATCTTCGCACACTCGGCTTCCGCCCGTCTGCCTCCGATGCATCTCTTTATTTATAAAGAGACTGATGGTGTCGCCTACCTACTGCTCTACGTCGACGACATCATCCTGACGGCCTCGTCTTCTACACTCTGTACTTGCATCACAGAGCGTCTGTGCTCTGAGTTTGCGATGACCGACCTCGGCGAGCTCCACCACTTCCTCGGCATCTCCGTCACGCTCCGATGGCCTGTTCCTGTCTCAGCGTTAGTACGCTGCCGAGTTGCTCCAGCGCGCTGGCATGGCAGAGTGCCACCCTATGTCGACACCAGTGGACTCCAAGGCCAAGCTGTCTGCCTCTGATGGTGCTCTTGTCGCCGATCTGTCTGAGTATCGCCGCCTCGCTGGTGCTCTCCAGTACTTGACTTTGACTCGACCGGATCTGGCTTATGCTGTTCAGCAGGCGTGCCTCTTCATGCATGATCCCCGCGAGCCGCATCTCGCGCTGGTCAAGTGGATTCTTCGGTATGTCAAGGGCACCCTCTCCACCGGGCTTCACATTGGGACCGGCCCTGTCCAGTCCATCACCGCGTATTTCGACGCTGACTGGGCCGGGTGTCCCGATTCTCGGCGTTCTACTTCTGGCTACTGCGTCTTTCTCGGCGACAACCTGGTGTCATGGTCCTCCAAGCGGCAGTCTACAGTTTCTCGCTCCAGTGCTGAAGCGGAATACCGCGCTGTTGCCCACGGCGTCGCCGAGTGCTGCTGGGTGCGCCAGTTACTTCAGGAGTTGCAGCTGCCGCTATCCTCTGCCACTGTTGCCTTCTGCGACAACGTCAGTGCTGTGTATATGACAGCTAACCCTGTCCATCACCGACGGACCAAGCACATTGAGATTGACATTCACTTCGTCCGCGAGAAGGTTGCGCTTGGTGAATTTCGTGTGCTACATGTGCCATCCTCCCATCAGTTCGCTGACATCATGACTAAGGGCCTGCCTGTACAGTTGTTTACTGAGTTTAGGTCCAGTCTATGCGTCCGAGATACTCCCGCTTTGACTGCGGGGGGATGTTAGATATATAGTTTGTATATATCCTAGGGAAGTCCTAGTCCTATGTAATTAGGTTTACTTGTACTCCAAGTCATGTATGACTATATATATAAAGCCACCCAACCCCTAAGGGTATGAGGTGTTCCGCTATCCTTCTACAAGAAGGATGACTCATCCCTATAAGGAGAAATTACAGACCTCCTAACCGACTCCTCAAGTTCTGCAATATTTGCATGAGTATCTTGCACTTCAGTTAGCAATTCCGCAATCTTTTTCTGAGAACCAGCTAATTCTTTCTTGGTTTCACTGTTTTCATGTCTTTCTATAGCCAACAAAGAAACTTTATCTGCAATACTTTCTTCGAGTCTATGCGTAAAGAAGAGAAGTATCAAACTTAGTGTAAAGTTGGTTTGAATTTAACAGTACTTGTAAGAGAAGAGGTTAAACCTTTTTACTGAATCTTCAAGCAGAACAATTTTGCTATTTGAGTCCTCTACTTTGTGCACTAACTCTCGGTTTTTCTCTTGAGATTCAAGCAGCAATTTTGTGGTGTCATCATAGCTTTGCTTTGTCGTAAGCAGTAAAGACTCTCTTGCAATTGCATCTTTTTCAAATCTATATTATCGAGTGAAATTCAGGAAACCAGTGTTAGCTCAGAAGGCCAAAAAAAAAGAGAGAGAGAGATAAGAGTGGATCTTTATAGTACTGTTTTGCACAACAATTCAGTTTAGCTGCTAGTTATGCCAAACTACCAAATGGAGTTAGCAAAACAAAAAACGGACCTTTCCAGATTCTCCAGAAGCTGATCTATGTTTTTCTCAGCTTCCTCAATTTTTTTTAGCAACTCCTTGTTTGTTTCTTGAGCTTCAGAGAGTGATTTCTTCGTTTGATCATGCTCTTTTCTTTCAGCTAAGTAAAGAGCATCTGTTGTTGTTGCACCCTCTTCTAACCTATGTTCAGGATCAGATTACAGCAGCTACGATTCATAAATTTGATGACCAAATAGACAATCAGGCAGGTGTCATCATATGCCAATTAATTTTCAAGTACACCCATTCAACAAGTTAGCAATTACTTAACATCTCCTGTGTCAACACATAAGAATTGGGTTCTACAGAATTCGTGAGCATGGTTTCATTAATTTAATATTCCACTTAATCTCAACCAGTCCTGAGTCATGGTACAAAATGGTCACAGGTCATCCATTCGCCACAGAACAATGATATCAACATCATCATCTTATTCACATAGTTTTCTTCCACTCCAACTATTCTACGGAGGCAATGGGCTAATAGCTGCAATAGCACCTACTCCAAATTAGGCACGACCGGTCGGCCACTGACAACACTATCAAAACTGAAAGTGACGAAGATTACGAGTACATGAGGACTCAATAGCTGTAATGAGCCCCCATTCAGCAGGATGTTTGCAAATGGGGGTAAATACAGGGTACGTAAGTGATTTTCCGGTAATAAAAACAACAAACCTTTCTATAGCACTTTGAAGTTGTTCAGTTTTTCTATTAGCAGAATAAATTTCCTTCAGTAAACCTTCGATCCTCACTTGTGCCTCTGCTAATGCTTTTGATGTTGCATCTTTTTCCTGACGTTCTGTTAGTAAAGTTGCTTCTCTTGCAACTGCAGTTTGCTCCAGTCTACGTTCATGGATAAAAATGGTAAAAATCTAAGAAATAAAATTAGGTGCCGTAAACGACTGCTATGTTGTAGTACCTCTGTATACTATCTTGAAGCTGATACACACGGTGGTTAGCACACTCAACTTCTTTGACTAATTCCTCGATTTGATCCAGAGCTTCAGTTAGTGTCTTTTTTGTCACTTCAGTTTCTTTCATTTCAGCTATCATTAAAGCCTCTCTTGTAGTAGCATTTTCTTCAAGTCTAAGGCGTATTGAGAAAGAATACAATGTGACTACTCAAAAGGCCTAACAAAAAATTGATTACTAAAAACGACATTGGGATCTCTAACAAAAAAAAAAAAAAAGAAAGAAAACGATTCTCCTGTGCTGAAACCTAAAAATAGTTCTAGATCATCAAGAATGAGTAGTGTATACTTGACAAGCTTACAGTAGCTAGTAAACCAAGTATCACCCACACTTTGTTTATTCTCCTTGCCATACATATTGTTTCTTCTGAACCTCAGCTAGTTCTTATTCTTTTGTTGCCAGTTCATTTTCATCATTTTGCAGTTGGTAACAGTATTATTTTTTTTTCATGATGCTGCAATTATTCAACAACAAAAAAGATGCCACTAGATGACCATCTATTAGGGAACCAAATAGCTAACATTTTTTTGGCAGTGCCTTCAACTTCCATAATCAATTTTAAATTTTATCTTCTGGAATTCTTCACTTTTGCTCCTTTGAAAGAGAATTTTACTGGAGTTTCACACAGGGATAGAGACAAGAAAGGAAGGAAAAACCAACAGGGCAAGCGGTACCTGTTGGGTTCATGCCTGGAAGGTCGACCATGGAGGCGATTTTCTTAATACGTCAGCTGATGGAGAGATACAGGGAGCAGAAGAAGGACTTGCACTTGGTCTTTATTGACCTCGAGAAGGCGTATGACAAAGTACCAAGAAACGTCATGTGGTGGGCATTGGAAAAGCACAAGGCCCCAGCTAAGTAGATTACCCTCATCAAGGATATGTATAAGGACGCGATGACGTGTGTCCGAACATGTGATGGCGACACTAGTGGCTTCCCAATTAAAGTAGGGCTACATCAGGGGTCAGCATTGAGCCCTTATCTATTTGCTTTGGTGATGGATGAGGTCACAAGGGACATACAAGGTGATATCCCTTGGTGTATGCTCTTCGCTGATGATGTGGTGCTAGTTGACGAGAGTAGGGCAGGGGTTGATAGTAAGTTAGAGCTGTGGAGGCACACATTAGAGTCGAAAGGATTCAGACTTAGTAGAACCAAGACCGAGTACATGATGTGTAGTTTCAGCGCGGCTAGACATGAGGATGGTGACGTTAGCCTCGATGGACAAGTGGTGACCAAGAGGGATACCTTCCGGTATCTAGGATCGATGCTTCAAAAGGATGGCGACATTGATGAAGATGTTAGGCATAGAATTTCAGCCGGTTGGCTGAAATGGCGTCAAGCTTCTGGCGTCCTCTGTGACAAGAGGGTGCCACAAAAACTAAAATGTAAGTTTTATAGGACAGCGATTCGCCCGGCGATCCTATACGGTGCTGAATGCTGGCCTACAAAAATACGACATGTCCAACAACTGAGTGTAGCAGAGATGCGTATGCTACGTTGGTTTTGTGGGCACACAAGAAGGGATAGAATCCGGAACGAGGACATTCGGGAGAGGGTCGGGGTGGCACCAATTGAGGAAAAACTGATTCATCATCGGTTGAGATGGTTTGGACATGTCCAACGAAGGCCTCCCGATGCGCCGGTGCACAGCGGGGTTCTAAAGCGGGTCGACGATGTTAAGAGAGGTAGAGGTCGGCCTAAACTGACTTCGGACGAGTCGGTTAAGAGAGACCTTAAAGAATGGAATATCTTCAAGGAATTAGCTATGGATAGGATCGCCTGGAGGTTAGCAATCAGTGTGCCTGAACCATGACCTTTGTTTCCTTTTCTGTTTATCCCAAACTCTACCTTTCGTTTTGTGTCCGTTTTGTGTTTCTCTAATCTTGGTCTCTTGTGGGTTTCATCTCTAGCCTACCCCAACTCGCTTGGGACAAAAGGCTTATGTTGTTGTTGTTGTTGATGATGATGATGATGATGCTAACACAAATCCAAGATGATGTAAATGTTAGAATGTGGCCAACCACCCAAAGGGGAAGATATACAAGTGCAAATATGCAAAAAAAAAAAAAAAGAAGAAGAAGAAAACAACCTCCAAGTAGATGGAAAATACACATACAGTAGCTATACATGTAACACCCCCCCCCCCCCCCCCCCGCCCCCCTCAAACTCATGGTGAATCTACAACACTGAGTTTGAAGAGCAAGAATCTATGATGGGCCCACGTCTGTGCCTTAGTGAGGAAATCCGGCCGCTAGCTGAACCATGTAGGAAGAATCAACACCTGTGTGTTTGGTGAGGTGCTGGAAAAGAAAGACTTAAAGGGCAATAGTTTATCCATCTGAGTTCGCTAATGTGTGATTTTGACAGAAGAATAACTAGGCAACACTGAGACATCACACTGGATATCGATTTAAGGTAAGAATGGAACCTCTGTAAAGAATCTTGAAGAAGCCCATTTCTGGCATCAGCATCTTCAAGCTTCCTTTGCAGCTCTCCTATTTCCCCGTGAGATTCAGCTAGTTGTTTCATGATCGCATCATTTTGCTGCCTTTCAGATCTCAACGAAGTTTCCAGTGCTGCCATATTTTCTTCATATCTAAACCACAGGGGGGGGGGGACAAAAGATAATCTAAGAGAATAGTGACATGTAGATTCATTTACTAACAGCAAGATCATAACTGCAGAATCAGGAAGCAAATCAGAAATGAACAGCCCTCAAGCATAAAAATAGGGCAAGTTAAACATTAAGCAACAGACCTTTGGACAGTTTCTTGGAAGTGACCAATGTCTTTCTCAGCAACTTCAATTTTCATTAGTAAACCCTGGTTTCTATCCTCAGACTCAATGAGTGATTTCTTAGTTGCTTCACTTTCTAGTCTCTCTGTTGTCAATAGAGCATCCTTCTCTCTTAACCTTTCTTCAAGGCTATGCCCACCCATCAAAGAAAGAAATAACTATTAGTCTTACAAAAAGTGAGGGGTTAATCCTTTCCCCTTCTCCATGCACATAGATCCATATATTGTATATTTATAGTATATTGACTCAAAAAGTATCTTTTATATTTTCTTGATATTATTTTCTTACAGCATGCTCTCTCTTGATGCGGTCCCACAAAGGAAAAAAGGAATTCGCAGAAACATCACATAACAAGTTTGCTTAAAAAAAATCAATGCATTATCACAGGAGGTTAGAACTCTTGCAGAAGGGAAGAAAAGAAAACCTTTGTATACTAGTCTGAAGCAGGGAGGATTTCTCATCAGTGTCCCCAACTTCTCTTTGAAGTTCTTCAATCTTTTCGCGTGCTTCAGCTAATTCTATCAAATTTGCCTCGCATTGTTGCTTCTCAAATGTCAGTGAAGATTCCAAATTTTTCGTAGCTTCTTCAAATCTGCATTCAACAAGATGATGCAAACTATATGGAACACATATTGAAGGATGAAAAGAAAAAAGATTAAATCTGTATAGCTAACAATAATTAAAATGCCACTGTGTTATTGGGCCATTAGTTGTTCTTAAAGAATAGCTATGACCTTATTACATATGCAGATTAGGGATTATTGATGATGCTATAATTGCAGAGTTGACCACATTACTTTCTGGAATAAACACTAACCTTTGAGCAGCTTCATGGAGGAGATCATTTTGTTTCATAGCATCTTCAAGCTTGCTTACCAATGCTTCATTTCTTGCTTGAGATTCAGCAAGTGCAGCATTAGCTGCTTCATTTTGTTGTCTTTCGGTTAGCAAAAGGGCCTCGTGTTCTCTTACAGTCCCTTCTAGTCTGTGACGATACAGAAAAGGAAACTTTGAATTATCAGAGTAATGCCTAAATGCAGAACTTTAACACCTATCAGATACAGAAACTGTGACAACTTCCGGAGCAATTGGAACCAACGGAGTGAATCTAGGAAAGGAAATACAGCCTCTCCGTTGTTTAAATTAACAAGACCCACAAATCACAACATACATTATGTAGTACCCCTGCAAAAAAAAAAATTCTAGAGCTGCAACACTCAGATTGGCTCAATTCCTCACCCCAAATGAATAATTGTGTATCGTGCAAATAAAATCCAACTGTCACATGAAATAATATATGAATGGGAAAATTTATATGCTTGTACCATTCTATGCATGAGCATGTACATTGAATTGAATTATATATGAAATATGAATCTATAATCATGGCTCCTTAAACAACAATGACAAGGGAACACCCCTTCAACATAGGTAAGATCTTCCAATTCAAGACAGTTCTTAGTTCAAATCTCATTTTGGCAGCAAACTAATTTTGGACTCCACTAGGGTAGTGGATATATTTTTTCTTAGCATAGGATAGTGGATATGTTTAACTGCTAATGCCGCTGCTATAATAATTTCCATCCCAACAATGCTAGAACCTGAATACTAAATTACATTTCAAAAAAAGAACCTGAATACTAAATGCACGTGGACCAGCTCTGCATAAGAGTCAAGAAATAATATCATGAAGTTCAGGAAATTAAGCAACGAACCTCTGTACAGTATCACTAAATTGTTTGATCTTTTCGTTTGCATCACTGACTTTCTTATTTAAATCCACATTTGTTTCTAGGGCATTAGCATGCGCTTTCTTCGTTACATCATTCTCCTCTCGTTCAGCTACTAGCAGAGCCTGTAATAATAGCATGCGCCATTTGTTAAACATTCTGAGCAGTGCCTAGCATGCTAAGTTTAGGGTACAACTTAATTAAATTCTAAGATAAATGTTATGTTAGCATACTATTGAGTGTATGAACTTAAATACTATTGAGCGTATGAACTTAAGATTATCCATTTGATAAAACAGAATAAGGTTAGTCCTTGTTTGAATCCTTCTGCTTGTAGATCAATTGCAACAAAGCAGACTATTATGGATGAAGAACATACCTTTAGGCCCTCGATTTCACTATTCAATAAACTGATCTTCTCTCTTTCTTGAGCTAGAGCTTCCTCAACAGCCCTTTTTGCTGATTCTTGTTCCTGCATCGCTTTTACTTCTTCTACTCGCTGCTCCATCTCATGAAGAGCTTCTTTCAATTTGGAAACTTCTTCTGCTTTGGACTTCTCCAAATCAGCCTGTAAATTGAATATGCATGAGTATGATCCATAGATGCTATAAGCATGAAAAGTGCAGTTGCACCATGTGTCAATACAGGATGTAACACGATGTACTTCTTGGTTCAAAGAATAGGCACATATAACCAGTATTTAAATATTGTTCAAGACCAAGTATTGACCCTTAGTTTCTTCTCTCGGCCTAGGCGGCTTGTTAGCTCTTCCACACGTTCCTCAAGTTTCTCTTTGGCCACCTTTAGAGCCTGTGTATCTCTTGCAGCCTAGGAAACACGCAACCCATAACAAGCTTAGAATAAATTTTACAGAATGAACACCATTATAGTTGCTCAAGTACCATTCTGAGCTTCCTCAGCTCCTTCCTAGCAACCCTTCTTCGCCAAGCACACTGATATGTTAGTGCAGCTCTCTTCAACTTCATATAATTTGAGTAATCTCTGTGGCATCGCCACTGGGACTGCAGGAAAGAAGTATCATATTGATGGTCCAAAAAAAAAAGGGAGAGAACATACAATAGCAACATCCGACAGGAGATTAATATCAATCTGCAGTATAATAAGTAAAAATAGCAGCAAATTGCTATAAGTGCTAGCCTACCTGGATATGAACTGAAGCTTTATTTCTCTTTCTAAAGGTGAATTCATTACGAGCTGACATGGCCCTTAGCCCAGCCTGCAATGTGATGGCTGACAACCGCAGTTGGTAATAAGTTTTCCAGGCAAAATACCATCGGGCATTTTTCTGAATTCTCAAAGCTGCTGCTTGTTGTCTCAGGGATTCAAGTTGCTTACAAGCCAATCTCGCTGTAATTGAAAATAAAGATCTTAGTATATGTACAAGGCTCCACTATGGGAGCATGCTTTTTACATCAAGTGCTATATGGAAAGAGTTTACCTCTAACAAAAGACTGCAAACTAATAGATGCATCCCGTAGTACTAGGAACTGTTCACGAGCAACATGAGTACGGAATTGACTCTGAACGCCTCTTGCTGCATTGTTTCGCATCTCTGTTCTTCTGGCATCCAGTTCAGCCATTTGACCAGCTCTCAGGAATACCTTAGTTCTTCCTATCTGTTGCTCAGAACATATTTTACAGAATGAGAGCAATGAGTACATAAAATTAACATATAACTTTATATGATACTAAGATAAAATCTTTTGTGACTCAAATGTATGAAGAAATAATCTTAAACGATAGTGAAACAAAGGTTACAAAATGCTTGGCAGTGGCCACTGCCTAAACCACAATCATTAAATCTTTTACTAACGCCATTACTTCATTCCAACCACAATAAACCCCACCAAGAACCAATGCTATATTTAAAGCCAGGCAGACCTAGGGCCTGGTGACCCTGCGTGGCGGCACTGGAACCCGGGCACTCGGGGGCCTCCATCGCAGCACAAAGTTAGACCCTCGCTGGACATGGAGTTATTGGGTCCGCCATTGCTTAAAGACTCATGAATTCTTTGTGGTAAACTGGTGATTAACAAGGATTTTAAGTTCTACCAATTCCAGTGAACTCGGTGTGTTATTCTTTGAATCTTTTTGGTAATTCATGTGGTCTACATACAACAATAAAATGTCTTTAAACTCAAATCAATTAAACCTGCCAGCTTAGAACATAACATACCCTAGAGGCCTACTGAAACCCAAATAATATGCCTATCCAAACTCATATGACGTGGTGGAAACATGGTTACACCCATTTCAGGTAAGGGTTTACTGGCCCTGTTACAAAACATATTTGGGTTTATGTATGTTGCACCCTCTCAATAAAAGGAATAACTTCCCAGGCTTTATCCACTATCATTTTTTTAAAGTTGTAAAGAGGAGAAACCTGTCCATATTGGTACATGCTAGGGAGATTGATAAGTAAAGTGTTTTTCACCTGATAACCCTGTAGTCCCATTTTGTCCAAAATCTTTTGACAGGAGACTTTTTCATCGTTTCTATCAGAAAAGAGCATGGTCATAATTAAGAATATAATAGAGAGGAGGGAGGCATTCTGTTGTAGAACAATGATACTTACCTCTCTTTCAAAATTTCAGGAGCAAGAACACGAAAGCGATGTAGAAAATCATGAAATTGTTTCCTTGTGGGATAACCAGCACAGCTGATTCTAATGGCTTCAAGAACACCCTATTAAGATGACATCATTAGCAAACTGTGTCATAAAACGAGCATCTAGACATTTGGCAAAGATGTATGGGATATTTTTCCTTACAGAGCATCGAAGCTGCTGCAGAACATTGGTATTCTCAAAAATGCCAGGCTTAAGGACACTATTTGGTTTTATACATCTGATGTAATGTGGCTCTGTAGAGCTCAAAGTCTCCATGAGCTCGTGAAGTTGCATCTGCAAATTACACTCAGTAATCAGAATCAAATACAAAAAAAAAAAAAAACAATGACACCATACTGAAGATTTCATAAGAATACAGCAAAGCAAATGTCATGAGATCCCATTCTTTTTTCTCAAATATGCAGGAGAGCTGTATATCATTGAATCAAAAACAACACAGAGCATACAATGCACCAAAAACACACGCAAGGCACGCACGTCAGGACTTCTTTACTGGGAAATTGAATACCTGTTATTTTAATTTTGTCAAATAGGCTCCTAAAGTTCAATTAAGTATCAAAGCAACAGAGTCCAAAGTACAAAAAGTTATATAAAGTCCACTAAACAGATCTATTTTTTCTGTGTATTTATGTATGTGGGCCTGAGTTGGGCTGCACAGCCAACCAGCCAACCACACATCTGTAGGAGAGTTGTAGTACCACGTTGCCTACCAACGTGGGGTGTTACTCCTAGGGATGAAAACGAGACGGAATATTTCCCGATATTCGTATGTCCCGAAAAAATTCAAAACCCTATATGGATAGTCCGCATCTGAATCTGGATATTTAAAATACTCAAAATTGGATTTCTGCTATGTATATGAGATGGATATCAATATCTGAATGATCCGATAAAAATTATGGGATAAAATATGGATACGGGACATAATGCAGCACTAGTATCCGTCTGTATCCGATCCGGTTTCATCCCTAGCTAGTCCTATGCACTGTACATAATCAGTCCATGAGGCACAATGCAATACAGTCTACTATTCCCACTTATAGATTATAGAATCAATAGTATGAAGATGGCAATGGTTTATGCAACACAAATTAAATATTGTAGAAATATTACCTTAAAGCGAGTTGCAATTGAAGATTTTGATGATTTTGTGTTCTCTTCTGTTGCTGGTGGAAATAACCCTGATACAAAAGAGCACTTAGAAGCATTAAGTAATTCTTGATGCTCTGCTACCACATAGTCCTTGTTCTTGTCCAGGAATTGATCAGACTGATATGTTACCTAAGGAATAAAAAAGGAAAATGATCATACTCGTGCAAAAACAAGAACACTGAACGACAAGAAAAGTCTCGTGTTACAGTGGAAATATGTTTTTTTTTTCTCAAACACGAGTGGGAAATACTTACATCTCCAGCATAATGTTGAATTGTAAATGCAGTACGGGAAAGCTTTGGTTTGGCAAATCTTTTGTGGTTCTTGAACTTTTCATACAGCTTCTGAGACAATGTCTCGTGTGTGGACTTTGGAAACATGCTGATGGATGTAGTTCAGCACAAAAAGAAGGTATAGCTGTTGTTAGACGCATGTATTCACAAAACTGAAGCAAGAATGAAAATCCTTGATTAATATGTGAAACAATTAATTTGGATGTGGACACTGAATGTTCAGTTCAGTAAAATTCGGAAAGGAGAATCTGGAAATTCACCAACTACAAACAGTACTACTGGAAACAGGAAGCATCTAAACACTTCCAGTTCTCACCACCAGGCATACATAAGCAAAGCAATAGCTTGATCGGATGAAAACATGAGATATGTAAACTCACCAGGCTTCATCAAGGAGTGCAATAATGCCACCTGGTTTCTGGACACAGAAAAACGATAGCTGAACATGAGAATATAAAGGATAATAGGTGGAAATAGATAAGAATGAACAGCAGGAAATCAAGAACACAAGCGTGTTGATTACTGTCATGTGAAGGGCATTGTAGCCCTGTGCAATACAGCTAGGCTGGGATAGAGTAATCTTAGTAAACCAATACAATAGCCACAAAGGCAATGCATCATTTTTTTCCTAGGCCAGGTTCAATGCAATGCATCATATACAGTAACAAACTCATACCTTTTCAATCAGATCAAGTACATCTTGATTATCAACAAACTCTATGTAACTCCAATTAATTTGCTCTCTTGTGTATTCCTCTTGCTCCATTTTAAAGACATTCTAAATAACAAGCACCAAGTATTAATTGGCTCATGAAAGCAATAAAAAGAAAAGTTCCACCAAAAATGAGTTCCACAATACCTGATTAAAATGTTGCTGGAGTTTTTCATTGGTAAAATTGATGCAGAGTTGTTCAAAACTGTTGTTACAGTCACATAAAAGTAAGAGTAAGCACCCCCCTCAGAAAAGTCTTTTGTAGTAAATTTGCTGCATTACCTGTTAGTTTTAAAACTTTCAAAGCCATATATATCAAGTACCCCGATCAGTTTGTTCGAGTCTGGATCTTGTCCTATAGATGCATTTATTCTGTTTACAAGCCTGCAATAGTATAAGTGTATGTACTTAGAAAACAGCTATATAATTGGTAAGGAATACATTGCTAAGTTCATTACCAGTCAAATAATCGAGAGTATATCTGCTTTGCTAAACCATCACGGCTAATAGTAGCAGAATTCGGGCCAACTGTTGTGGTAATCACCCCTTCAGGTGTATTAATTTCCCTCTTTATCAAGGCATTCTCCAACTTCTCACAATCACACCTGTAATGGGCATTCCAAGTGTAACATGGATTATAGATATGTAACCATATAACATTAAAGTTGTGAAGAGAAGTGGAGCCTAGTCATACATCAACAGCTCTCCTGCTGTATTAAGATGGAATCTAGATTTGTCATCCTTTATTATGGATGAATCTACCTCTCTCCCTTTTGCAAAATTTATGTTTCCAAGATGAAGCACAGCAGCAACAACCCGGAATATAGCTTCCTGTAAACATGGCATTTAAGAAAAAGGAATTACTTACTGTCAAGCTCCTTTATCCACCCTGGAAGAACAATTCCTTACTGAACTGAAATAGGAGGAATGTTTTTAAACCTGTTCCTGATCAGTGATGCCAACAGTATCCATTGCATTTCTTGTTGAAAGGTATTCCTCAGCATCATTGATTCCATCAACTTTAATACAAGCTGACTGGTTGAGATAGTGAAACGACGATGGGTCCCCGAGTTTATACTTCTTAAGATCCTGCAGCCACACATTTTCCATAGAAAAATGGCACATGTAACAAGCTTGGGTAGATGATCTGAAAAAAAATTTTACAGGTTGAGAAAAAAAAAACTTTACCTCCGATGGTGCTGCACATAGGAAGTAAAAGCAATGGTAGTTCCTCTCTGGACTATTGATTTGGCAAACCCGAGATCTCTCAAGCAAGTAAGTTCTAATGGCAGCACCAGATATCTTACCACTCTTGTCAAACTGGATTTCAACAAATTTACCAAATCGACTTCACCACATGGACAGAAAAGATTAACATGTCAGTACCATCGTATGTGCAAGTACCGAAGGAAAAACTGATAGTTTATACAAATATCTTTCTATATAAGATACACAACAAATGACCTAGGAATACCTTGACCTCTCACAGAATATGTAACTGCTGTACTCCGTCCATTACAAAGTATAGCTTACTTTAGTTTTGTCCTAAGTCAAAGTTCTCTAACTTTGAAATCCATTAACATCTACAGTGTCAAATTAATTTCATTAAAATTAATATACTTTTCTAAAAACTTGATCAAAGCTAGAAAATTTTGACTTAGGACAAAACTAAAGTGGCTTATAGTTTGAATAGAGGTAGGTAGTTTTCTAAAATTACCACTGTTACATCAATCAACATGCTCGTTTGACTAGTGATTGCTGTGACCAGAAAAGGGTTATGTATGCCACATAAATTTGCAATTTGGTTTTCGCCAGAGCTGCTATAAGATTTCCTGAAGTGCTATCAACATGAGCCTTTTCGGTCAAATGCCAACTTGCTGCAACAGCTCCGAGTTAGATATCATGTCAGACACCAAACTAAACAGTTGCTACAAAACTTCAAACTTTCAAATTGAGGTCTAAAATTGGCCCTTGTCATAATATCCGCTGTATAATACACCATATGCCTTCAACAAACACAGTGACCACAGATGTGGCCCATACCTTTGATTACTTGGATTCTTGTAAAACCAATGAATTAGCTGTTGAGAAAAAGGTAGGCACTATACCAAAGCAAATTGATTTCATTAGAATTGTCTCTAGCATAGATCTTTGGTTCTGATACCATCTAGTTCATGCACAAAAAAACTCACCCTATATTGTGATCTCATTATACTCTCAGTTATGCAAGACAAATCACCAGGGTTTATTATTTTCATTTTATTGGTATTACCACCAAGGTTTTGCACTTAAGTCTACAAACAGACACGTTGAACATCTTCTGAGTTCCATTTATGGTATCCATGAAAAAGGAATTACCTTGAGTTGTTGTTCCGAACAGTTTTCGCATTCCCAAAGGCTTCAAGGACTGGATTAGACTGGATCCAAAAGATAAGTAAGTAGTGGAAACAATATCTACAGATGGAATTACTAGTTTACAAGACCTTCATATCGTCTTGACAAATGGACCATTTGCTTTCACCAGCAAGAAATGTTGAGAAAATTTCTAACTTACTTCTAAAACTTGCTGTTCAACTGTTCTCTCTCCTGTTCCGGATCGCCCACCCAGAAATGCAAGATATCTCATCAACAATTTCGTAGTTTCAGTCTTACCAGCACCACTTTCACCACTGACCAAAATGGAGTTACTCTTTCCTTCATTTATCATTTGCCTGTTTCCTTATTCAAATGAACGCAAAATGGTACCATCAATATAGGGGCACCCCCACTTGGCAGTTGATGAATTACATTAAATGGTAGTAGTATAAACATTCACCTGTAAGAGACGTCCGCTATTGCAAATACGTGAGGATCTAGGTCACCAAGATTTGCGCCTTTGTATTTTTCCATAGCACGGACGTCAACAAGATTAGGTAGCCTTTGGAATGGATTTATAGCAATCAGAATGTTACCAGTGTAAGTCTGGGAAGTCAAGAGAAGAGCATTAGAGAAAATTGACTCACATAATAATTGCGCTTCCCATAAAGTAACAAAGCATCACTCACATAAATGATATTTTTCGCATATCTGACAGCCAGATTATCTAAAACACCAGGCTCATGCAAGTATGATAACCTTGTCATGTCATCCACCCCATCAGGTGGTGCTTCTGTATCTTTAGGGTGTATGTTCGATATTTTTGCAATGACCTAATTACACAAGCAAAGACATAACCAGTTTCATGAGACCAAAAAAAACCTTCAGTATAGCAGCAATGATATAAGGAAACTGGTATAGTATTGGTATCAATGTAGTATTAACTCATTAACTGAATACTACTTCCATTTGAAAATGTAGGGCGTACTAGAATTTAAAAAATTCAAATATTGTTAATTTGGACCATCAATTAGTAAGAATATATGTAAATTTGGTGCACGAAAAATACGTCAATAGATCCATATTTCACATATGTTTTAGCTAGACGTTGGTTTGTAATTAATGATATATTGTTAGAGACAATAATAGTCAAAATATACCTAGAAACACTTCTCAAATCCTAATGTTCCCTATAAAAGAAAATGCAGGGCATAACACATTTAAATTCCCCAGTGTACATATGGCAGTGTTCTTAATCACTTTTATGCTTTTTCTTGGTGATGAACTGAAGTTACTAAATCTTTGCACATGTCATGCCCAGACAAAGACAATATATACAATAATAATCAGTGTTTCATTGCTCTGGAAGAGGAGCCAAGGTACGCAGTGCAGTAGAGGCTGGCTGCTTTCAAGAATTTTGTTTACACCTAAGCATAGGTCACATAGATGTCTAATTGTGTGGAGTTTCACATTCTACATAAGGAAAAAGAAGTTTCAATAATGACACATAAAAGAACAAAGTAGTTAAGGATATTCGTTAAACAGACGAGTAGCTGCTCCGATTTTGTGCGTATGTATTATGGTACTTTGTTCATGGAGTGATTTTTTTTCTTCCACACGAGGACATCCCCGATTTCCATTTAATCAAACAGAAATACAAAAGCATCCTTACACAGTAGGCAGAAAGAGACTAGAAAGAAGCAAGGATCAGCAAAGTCCAACTGTGACAACTTGTAGGAAGCCATTGGAGCACAGTAGTTTAAGTCGTAGACTAGACGGAGGTTCAGGAGAACAGGGAGAAACATGAGAGGTGAGAGGTATAAATTGTAGGGGGTGTTTCTTGGTCTATTCTTGCTTATCTCAAGAGGTGATCAGCAGGTTTGAAACAACCGCCCCTGAAAACCTAATAGAATCAATTCTTTGCTAATCTATTAACTTGGAAAACTAACTTGTACAGCAAACCAATCAAATCGTAAGATACAGGCTTATGTCGAAGCCTATGCTAAGATTCTATCATTGGGCCACTGGTCCACTGCTGCACTATAACAAACCAGAATTTTCAGAAAGTATACAAGATAAAAGAGGACAGAAGTGATTCAAATAATCTTGCACCTGTTACATTTACAAACCGCAGGCACAGACACATAATTTGTTTTCAGTTGCCAGGAAAATTCCTTATCTATGACAATAATAATATGAAAACATATTAAAAATGGTTGATGCAGGTACATATTCTAGAAAGATGTTCTTAGGTGTTGGCAGATTGTCGAATGTTCAATACTTCTCAAACAGTCCACAGACAATATGCCTAATGCTCAGGAACCGCCTCTTGTGTGATGGTGGAGACACGAAGGTAGAACTCCACCCATCAGGCTCCACATGCAAGTTCTTTCAGCGATCTATTAATAAGTGCGGCGTTCATGTGAATCAAATTGTAATTGTTTAAAGAAAAATATACGTCTGATGCTCAGGTACTATACTCTCTACTAGGCTGTGTGGCCTTGGTACCATCTTGTCTAACTTCATGGCTCTGTCTCTTTGGGTACCCAGTGCCGTAGGCTCCCGCACTGACGCGGGGTCTGGAGAAGGGAAATCAGCGCACAGGCCTTACCCGCACAAATATGCGGAGGCTGGGGCTCGAACCCTGGACCAACCGGTACTTTAAATTTTAGCTTTTAGTGTCTTCAATAAAATGGATACCGGAACTCCCAAACCTGTACAGTGTCCACAGAGTGGCTAATGCAATGCATGTCACTTTCCCTGTCAATATTTTAGGGTACTTTATCCAAAATACTTTTCACATACTGCAATTTTGAAATCTCTCACCCATCTAATCCTGATATAAGGCTATAAACTGGTTATGCTGCTTCTATATACAGCATTCCAGTGCTTGGGATGATTCACCACATTGCAAGAGCAGACATCCAAGGTGCTTGCATAATCAAATGTGCTTGTTGTTTCCAGTGTTTTTTAGCTGCTACCTTTGAAAGTGGACAAGGACCTGAGAACCCTTCCCCCCAACCCCCTCACCCCTCTTTTCTCCCTAAAAGGTGGATGCAGCACAACCTAAATCGGAGAGGTATCAGTTAATGTTGTTCAATACCATATGTAGTTACGCAGCCGCAAGCAGGAATTACTAGCTAGGTATAGGAAGAATACTCATAAGTATAGACAATTTAGATTATTCATCAATGTTTTCAAAATTTTCCTGGCAATACATAGGGTGCTACTGTTTTTTTTTTTCCCAACATAGGTCACTACACAGTATGTATGAGAACAAAGCTGCTACACAGTAAAGTACATTATAAGCACTCTGCGCCAGAAACAGAACTCTGAAATTATAACTCAAAAGCAAACTAAACAGGGTTGTGACAGACTTCAGCAGCAGGGCAAGTGGGCAACACGTACCGTCTTCCCCTTGGTTGTGCGAACATGGGCATTTTGACCATCAATTCGGAATACCTCACCATCAACCCAGGACAAATCTTTATCTTCCACCCATACATGAGAACCTATGACAATGTTTAATGACGAAGCCTGCAAAATGTGACACGCGACAAATTTAACATGTGAAATTGCATTCCAGGTGGATCAACCGATTAGCCTACATGCATATCAAATTATTGCACCTCAATGGACTGCAAAAGGTAATTGGGTTGCACAGAGCACAACATGTACATCAACTACACTTCAGGTTTCTTATATAATAACCCAGGTCCGATCACATGTAATGTATAGCTGATTACAGCAATGTCAATATCTATCATAAAATTAAACCAGGAGCAAATTAGGGTCTTATACAGTTCATCTAATCCCCCAGAGTTAACGGAACTTTACTTCATTCAACTCCTATATATACCAAGTAAGTTGAGCTAGCGTTATAGCATGCTATTCCGCTCGAAACTCAGTTATTCTGACATGGTCCGAACTGCCTACACAAATGAGCTACTTGTGGTGACTACATTCTGCTTTTGCACGAGAAAACTAGAATTCAGCTTATATCCAGCAAATGTACCAGAAAAATGGAACCAGTTCGTGGCTTCAATAAATTGAATTGAAAGCTCCAAATTCCGGAAAAGGACACCTCCAATCTCACTTCACTTTCCCCCAAACACGAGTTGCAAAACCACAGGATACTCCTCCAAACCCAGCCAAAAACAGACGCCAACGGAAGAAGACAAACTCGCACTCGGACACATCAGCATCACGACCAACCAACAAACAAACAAACAGAGACACGAGGGCCAGCGGCGCACCATGTTTCATCTGCGGGCGATCGAGCCGCCCCGCCCTGCCTCGAGGGACGGGCCCGGGCAGGAAGCTGCGATGGGACCGGACGGGAGGAGTCGCGGCTCGGTCGGCGGCGGCAGCGGCGGCGCCGACGGGCGATCTCCTCCCCTGGGTCGCTCGCCCGATCGCCGATCGCCTCTGCGGCAGCGCGATCCGCCACGGGTACGCGCACACGCGGCGCGCGTCGTGGAGGCGCACGACGGCGGCGGCGGCACCAGCAGCAGCGACGCGGGAGGCGGGTGGGCTGGTGGGGTGGCGGTGGTGGAGGGCGACGCGACCGCGGGCACGACAGGAGGAGAGAGAAGACAGAGAGGAGGGTGAAGGGTGGGGGCGAGGGGAGCCACAGCCAGGAGAAGCCAGCCCGGGCGCGACTGTCATGTAACGCAATTAGAAAAATGGGGAATAATAATCCGCGCCAACGTGCGATCGGGTCGTCACCACGAGCGCGCCAGCGCGGCTGCACCTGCACGCGCGCGACACTTCCCAAAAGCAAAGGGGGCGCGGAGAAAGTTGGGGGAAGGTGGCGGTGCGGTAGGGAACAGGAGGGGATCAAAGGCGAGCGCGACGGCGACGGGGAAGAAGGAAAAGGCGGTGGTGGGCTTGGAACCGGGAGGTGAGGGAGGTGATCTGACTGTGATTCTGACCGTGTTCCCTGTGCCGTTAAGCCGTGGGGAATGTGTGCTCTGCTCTCGCTCGATCTGACGTGGGCCGCTTAGGATGACATGTGCGAGGTGGGATGGAGTGACTGGACAGCGGTGCAGCCGGCGGGGTGGTGGATGGCCGCCGCGGGGGCCACCTGGCCGACAGTTAGGCAGCGTGTCGTCATTTTAGGTGGGTCGATGGAAAAATGGATGGCTTTCGGCGGAGGGTGCCGTACTGCCGTCGGGTGCGGGCGTGGCGAACTGGAAAGGAAAGCTGAGGCCGCCATAGCCAGATCCTGCGATGATGAAAGCCTTGTTATGAATCGGCATATTCATGCGTTACCAAATCCGTTATTCCGTTCCTGACCTCAAGAAAGAGGCGTATAGAAATTGTAGATAGATCCCATCTTCCTTTCCTAACTCTCAAGAACACAGTCGAAAAATACACAGGAGACAAGTATATGAGAGGAGAAGCCATCTTTTCATTAGTCCTTATAGGTACACATATAGTCCCTTTATTTAGATATAGTCTGCAGGACACATATGATAGGCTTCAAGTCATATATGGTATGAGCCCTATTACTCCTCTAATTGAGGAATTCTTAACAGTGATTTACCAGCGTCGCCCTGATATACGGTCTATCCAACCTTTGTAACGTCCTAACTTCGTTCCGCAGCACTTATTACGGGTGATTTATTACGAAAAAAAAACATTATTCCACTGTGGTAAAGTAGAACTGATTTCAAACAGGCTAGAAAACAGACGTGGGAGTAGGTATGTGCACACTGGCTTTACTTGCCGATCGCCAGGCTATGGCTTCGATGAAGTTGTTGAACTTGTACGGTATGTATCGGGTACTTTCTTACCAACTAGCTAGCGGCGTATATATGCATTTTGTGCGGATTCTAGGACTGTTTAACCAATAACCATGGAATCTAAGATTGCAACGGCGGTCGTCCGTTACGTACTAGCAGCGATGTCGTTGTCGTTGAAGAGTGGATCCTGTGATCCATGTGCGAATGGTGCAGGATATCTCCCTCGACAAAGAAAATAAACATTGCAACTAGTTGTTATTCTCGTGGACCACATGTGCATGGCATTCCGTTTTGAATATGTATGATGAACTCATTCACGGTGGGCTGTGTATTTCGTCGTGCATTCTACAATGCACAGATAATTGCCAATAAAAAAAACTGAAGAAAACGTAATCTACCCATTCAACCGACGGAATATGTTACGCTAGTTTTTTTTTCCCCAAACCCAGTTACAAACATACGAGCGTACATTCATTCCTATGAATGCATGAATGTACGCACGCACTTCCCTACCCCATGAGCATCTCCGAGGAACCAAGCTGGACAGGTAAATCTCGAGATTGATAAAGTCACTGCAGACGTCTCGTTGTCGACGGACATGTCAGCCATACCACTTAAAAAATAACGTCGTTAAATTCTGAAATAAATTCAGAAATATATGAGTACCTGTATTAAGTCGAAGACTTGAATCGAGTAGGGTAGATTTCATCACAAGGAACCCAACTAGTTGAGCTATGCTCAGTTCGCACGCTAGTTAACTGGAACCGGCGTAAGGAAAACCTGTCTCAATATAATTCCTGATATCTCCATGATTTCGACGGGAGAGCATGATTAATCAAATGATTATGACGGGTCCCTTGCTATGCTATGCTAGCTAGCACGCGTCGTGACAATGCCCATCTACACGGGCCCGATCGATCAGCTAGCAGTTGTGCCTCTGTGCGCGCGTGGTACTCGCCTGTCATGGATCCCGGTGCGGATGAAAATATTGGCAGCATCCTCATCCTTTCCAGCTCAAAAACGCGGCACGTCTCTGTTTCGTTGGACGGTGGAGCAGTAGCGAACAAGATTGGCAGCAGTTATACGACAGGCCGGGACCCCCGCTTGTCCTGTACCAAAATCCGGTGTTGCCGTCAGCGACTTCTTGTTGTGATGCATGGTACGGTTACGGGTTACCCCGGGCGGGTGCGGCCGGCCGGCGTGTACAGTTAGGACGTGTGGTAGTAGTAGGCATCGGGCTAGTATTGCGAGGGCGCGGCACTGCCGTCCCTGCACTAGCTCACGGGTTTTCAACAGCTGCCGGTCGTGCTCGACACAACATGCGCACGCTAACGAACGCAACCAGACAGGATGCTTGCTGTTCTGGCGATGCGACGTACGACGGGTACACTCAGATTTTGGCATGTCTATGCTCTGACTGTACTAGAGATTAGAGTTAGTTTTCAGCTGTAAACTGAAGTAATACTCAACTAGCTCTAACTCAATTATTGTTTGGATGTAAGGGTTAAATTCATGGAAAAAGTAATTTTCTAATTATTTGCGTGGGTCATAGTGTAACTAGATGTGAGAGGAAAGTATAGTCTCCATCTAAACTAGTCTAAATAATCATCTTTTAGAGGAGCTAGGTTTTTGGATGGGCAAGTTCCAAGTAACCCAATCTAGCTCTTCTGTTTAGATAATTTTGAGCTAGTTGAGCTCAATCTAATTCTAATCCTGAATTCAATGAGGCCTTCGAAAACAGGCGCGTAGACAGGACTGGTGGTGGGTGCGTGCCGGTGTCCGTTCAAGCCCGACCGACCGACCGCTAGCTCATGGGTTCCTACTAGTTTTCGGTGTACTATGCCTCACTCTTTCACTGGTACCGCGTCTGTGCCGTCCATTTCAATCCACATTAATTTGATTCTGGGAGATGGTCGTTGAAATTGTAAGAACAAAAAAACAGATTGGAATTCTCCCACGGATTATGTTACGATCCCGGAAAGGTTCTTATTATCTTGACACGATGACACTTTCAGGATCCAGAAAAGGTTGAGGCTTTGCCAGTCTCCGACTCTTGAGGCCTTGTTCGGTTAGGCCCTCCCCGGCCGGGGTGCAGGCCCAACCCCGTGGGTCAGCCCAGCGTGGAAACATTCCCGGCCTATGAAAATAAGTGTATTCGTTTAAGCCCGGTTTGGATTTTACCCCGGCCTATCCCGGCCTTTTCCACTCAATCCGGCCCGGGAACGAAGCCCGGCCTCTACAGGCGTGGGAGAATTCCACTTCGATGGCTGGGCAAGCGGACGTGACATGCTTAGCAGTCATTCCTATCTAACCGAACACAAAATCATAGAGCAAGGATTATGGCTAAGGGGTAATTATCCCCAACAGGGATGCAATGACAGCCAGGGAACCACTCGTTCCCGGGGTGGAAAAGATCCGCTTGGGGATTGGATCTCCATGAACCGAACATAGCCTGAACGGGATTAAAATACCGCATTTCTTGGTTTTCAGATAATAATTGGAAGTGGTAGAAGTAGAATACCATGCTGGCTGATGGCTACCCTTGCTTGCACCTCTGCAAGCTGAAAATGTCACCCTCCTATCAGATGCCAGCGAAAGTATCCCCTCATATGACCAGCGGTCAGCAGGGCTGATCAACGAACGCAACTACTTCCTTGGTCCCACAAAGAACATCGCTTTAGAACTTTCAGACATCGTGTTTGACCATTCGTCTTATTTAAAAAATTTATTAAATATTATTTATTTTATTATAATTTATTTTATTATTAGAGATATTTTAATAATTATTAATTGATTTTGTATTTTATATAATTTTTTTAAATAAGACAGACGATCAAACACAGTTTCTGAAAAGTCTAAAACGACAGTTATGGGACGGAGTTACCCGTCCTTCGAGTGGGACAGCTTACTGTTCAGCCTACTATGTTCCAGAGTCCCGGTGCACCGTAGTTCGAGTGGGACAGCTTCATGAACAGGCAGCTGGGCATGCTGTAAAACCTTACGCTGCCCAAGTTGTGCACACAAAATTTGAACACAAGGAATCCATGTAGAGCAAGGCTGGCGTTTCCTGTCAAAAACGAGGGCCATCCGTTACCTGCTTCTCTGGTTCGTCGTCTCGATGGACAAGAATCAAGCGCCCCCTGGATGAGATCACGAAAACAGATTCCGCGATTTTCTTTTGCCCCCTGTACCGAATGATGATTTGATGAGCTGTGGATCGAGACACGGCCCGCAAATTCCTTAGACAAAGTTTTGTGTCCAACCAACGAAGCCTTTGTGGGATCATGGGGACCCTCGTAGATACAATCATCACAGCCACGGGCAGACATCGAACTCTTGCTAATCTACGCTGCTGCAATGCACTAACCTGTAACCTGCCCAGAAAGCTCCATGATCCAACGCTGCCAATCTGTAAAAGGTGGTGAGGATTCATGAAACGGTAATAGAAGAAGAGAAGTAATTTATGCGATGGTAAAGAGAAGATTAAAAGATCACTGGGGTCCTTATCAGTCTAGCATTCAAAGAAACTGACCCCATTTTTCACTTGTAATGTAAAATAAAAAGGGCCTTTCGTGAGTCATAACGCGCGTGCCCAACCGCAGAGCTTCTAGCTTTCCATGGCAGGCCGTCATTCGGGGCTGAAAATAGCGACAAGGTAAATCTGAAACTGATATGAGATGAACACACCGAACAATGGACGAATGATTAACAAGATAATAACAAGGGATGTATGACGGTTAGGCAGTCTACAAAGGAAGGCAGTGTTGCATCTTCAGAAGCTGAAGCTGCTCTTAACTGTGACAAGAGAAACACCAGTTTCTCTGTAGGGTTCTCACGGGAGTGCGGAAGGAACACCTAACACAAATTATGCAGCATATAAAAAGTACAGATCTATGCAAGAAAACTTAATGTACATAGTTTCACAATCCACTAGGGACATTCCCCACGAGTTCCAATTGCAGATAAGTAATCTAATGAGATAGACCAACC
Organism: Eremochloa ophiuroides; assembly: GCA_038502445.1. Lineage (NCBI taxonomy): Eukaryota > Viridiplantae > Streptophyta > Magnoliopsida > Poales > Poaceae > Eremochloa > Eremochloa ophiuroides. The sequence continues at coordinate 64,281,101 of JAHLJS010000006.1, forward strand.
TTCCAGTCACTAACTACTGAATCACCAAGCCATCATCGAAATCTCTTGTCCTTTTGAAGCATGATATTTGGGTTCCGTGAATGACTCTTGTTTCCTGTTAGCTCGCCCCACCTGGTCCCTGCTCCATGAACACGTGAAGAAATGCTCCAGAGGGTGTCTCCTGCCTGACCAGCTGCCTCTTTGGTTGGCTTCACGATAGCTTTGGATTTCATCAGAGGATGCTTGTTTCCCTTGCCCATGCCAGCTGCAAGCAACCATCTAGAGCCAGACTGCTGCTGCGTTTGATTGCCCCATGGTTTCGTCTTCTCAGGTTCGCTCTTGAAACCAGCAACGTGCACTTCTGTAACCTTGAATTGGGGAATGGGATCCTCCAATTCCTCAGCCTTCACTTCTGTAACCAATGCCTTATCTGGAACCTCTTCAGTCTTGGGTTCCTCATCATCCTGCTCGCTGTTGCCTTTGTCTGAAACAGTACTGTAGATTTTGGGCTTTGGGGGTACAAAAACCCTTTCAACTTGAATTAATGCCAGCATCGGTGTGCCCACTGGCTCGTAGTTGCGTAGCGGGTCACGCAGTTGAACCATGAGAGCAACCGTAAAGTTATTCCCTAACAAGCCCCATCTCCGACCAGATCTCTTGCCCTTTCTGTCTCCATTCTGGTTTTCAGCAACTAACTCCATGGATTTTGCATGGTGAGCGGCAAGTATCTTCGATGTCCGGTCACTGTGCTGTTCTTCTTCATCCACTACACCAGAATCAAGCCTCATCCACTCATCTAGAGTGATTGACAAGCCCATTAATCCATCAACTTCTTCTCCACTTTGCTTAACATCCAGAAGCTGCAGACCTGCAGTTCCCTCTAGACCAAGGGAGAAGGTATTCTCTGCACACTTTCCTTGCAGAGATGAAAATTCCCCAATAGGCTTCGCACTTATATTGGAGGGTGCATCTTCTTCTGACATGCCAGATTGTATCCTCAAACCCTCAATGGAAAGGGCTTCAATCTTTTCCATAGCTAATGGTGCAAGGTCCTCAAGTGAAACATATTCTGAAGCATTCTGCCCACCCAAGGATGATGAAAGATCAGCACACCTACCTTTCTTCTTCTTACCAGAGGGAGCATTTCCACCCCCTCCTACAAAAGCATCGATGCTATGATAGTCCAATGCATCATATCTGCATTGATGAAACAGGGAAAAAAAAAACTTTAAGCAAGGCATAGGATAAAGTAGGAAAAAGCACAAACAAGCATGAAAAGGAAGATTACAAACCTTTCAGCAGACTCCAGAGCTGGAGCAGACTCCCAGGCAATCTGTTGCATCATTTTACCATTAACATCTTCCAAGGGCATAAGTTTGTTTGCCTGCATTGATAACTTCTCAATTCCAACTGATGCCAGACCATGCAATATATCCATAATCCCAGATCCCATCTCTGCTGGCAGTACAATCGGAGGAGAAGCCTGCATAACCAAGCTGCAGTTGTTCTTTGCATTTTTGAATATGGCTGGGTTCATTGATCGCAGAAATCCTCCATCTTTGGTCTGAATAAATGGACCTAAACCTTCGGCCAATGGTGGTAGCTCCAGGGGCTGCTCAGGTAGAAGGTTAATGGGGCTACCAAATCCACTTCTACTTTCAGGTGGAGAAGATTGGAAGGACTTCTCATTTAGCCCAAATTGACGCATTAAGGCCTCAGTTTCTTCATCCTCCAGTGACTTAGCTCGAAATTTGGTATCAATGGGTTGGCTTCCATTCTGAAGCTCGAGCTCAGCCTCATGTATCATTGCAAAGAGATCGAAATCCTGGACAACATCCTCACAAATAGGTCCTTCAATTCCGTCCTCAAAGTCCAAACCAAGAATAGCGTTGCCAGATGCTAGTGCTTCCTTTTCAAACTGCTTCCAAAGTCGTTCTCTCGGTGAGTCGGAATCACTATCTGAGGGTTGCCCAAATGGGCTATGCTCTATACCGAGCATATCTAAGAACTCATTAGCAACAGAATCTGTTGAAACATCCATGCTGCGCGATCTGCCCTTCCTACTGGCAGACTTGTAACTATCTGTTACACCTGTGCAGCTCAATCGCCTGGAATGCTTATCTTCTATAACTGGTGATTCAAATTCCTCTGGCTCAACAACAGACAGCTCGTTCAAGATACATTCCAGGTCCTCCAGTTCTGCATCTGCTCCAAACTGACCCTCAGCTTCAAGAGCAGCGGTAGGCAGTGAAGTGGCTTTGACTATTCCATCCTTTTTGTCTTCCACATTCTCCCTTTGAACAGCAACATCACTCACTGCCAGCTCAGTCCTCACTCCAACAGTCTGATCCTCAGCGACATCACCACTTACTAGCACAGGCTTTAATGATCCCTCTTCGTCAATTCTGAAACCTGAATCCTCATTTTGATCAGCCGCATTGCTGGTTTCCACAAGTTTGAGCCTTTGTGGGTCATCTGAAGCAACCTCAACTCCATACTCAACAACATTGAACTCCACCTTGCCCCAATCGCCATCTGGACGCACCGAGTCCCCTTTCTTAACCTCTACTGATGTGCAGTGCTTTGCCTCCGGAGACCCGTCCTCCGTGCAGTCCAGTGCTGCCACCACCTCCTTCCTCGCATCAAGACCCCCGTCGCCAACAAAAGGCAGCGACCTGGCAGACCTCAAGCTGGGAAGCACCTCGTGCAGCACCCTCACGTCCCTGCTCCGCGCGGGCACAGGCGTCGGCGCCTGCACTGACACCGGGCGCGCCATCGACCCGCGCCGCAGCCCCGCCGCTTCCCCGGCCTTGTGCTGCTCGCTGCCGGCGACGCCCGCGAGGAGCGAGCAAGAGAAGGTCACGTTAAGCCGCGCGCCGCGGGCGGGGCCGGAGAGCCGGAAGCTGGTGCTCCACTTCCCGAAGCCGGAGTCGCCGCCGTCCTCGAGATCGTCGAACGAGACCGGGAGCAGGCGGGTGAGGTCGACCTCGTGCTTACCGAGCTCGAGCGTGGAGGCGGCGACGGAGACGGCGAAGGCGCGGGGCTCGTACTTGACCACGGCCTTGGCGCCGCGGGAGAAGTAGACCGGGGACCGCAGCGTGAGCGCCTCCTCGAACGCGGCGGCGCCGAGGGCGGCCGCGACGGGGCGGGTGGAGGCGGACACGGACATCCGGCGGAAGTGGACGGAGACCGCGGACCCGTCGAGCGCGGCGGGGAGGCCGTCGACGGAGTGCACGTGCAGCGCGAACGCGCAGTCGAGGCGGCGGCGGCCCAGGTGCGAGATGGCGGTCAGGGACTTCTTCCAGAAGGAGGACGAGGACGAGGAAGTGGAAGCGGAGGAGGAGTTGGCGGTGGACGGCAGGAGCTTGCGCGACGACGAGGAGGAGGAGAAGGAGGGCTTGAGGCGGGGCTTGTGGCGCGGCTGCTCGGTGGCGGCTGGGGATGGGGAGGGGAGCGGCAGGGAGCGGCGGCGGCGGGTGGACGGGTCGAGGGAGAGCGCCTTGTGGAGCGTGACGATGTCGCGGGCGAGCGCGGCGTCGCCCGCGTCGCTCCCGCGGTGGTCGCCGCCGCCGCCGGAGTGGAAGCGAGACGACATGGCTGGCGGCGCTTGGGTTTGGGGGGATTTTCGCGAGGCGATTTGAAGAGGGCGGCGCGGCCGGCGACGTGGGGACGGAACACAGACAGGGGGTGCGGAGCGGAGCGGGGGATGCGTTGCTTGCTTTGTTTTCTTGCTGCTACTGGACTACTGGTATTCCACCGAGCGTGGGGCGACGATGCGCTTTGCTTCGGTGGGCTCGGCTCAGCGATCAGCGTTGGCTCGGTGCTTTGTTTAGTGAGCTGGATTTGGGATCCGCTGGTACGTAGAAGCAAAGCTGGATGGAAAGAATTCCCGTCACGTGAGTCGTGAAGAGGAAGGAAGGGTGAGGGCTGGTTGTTGGATGGTTGATGGGAGAGCGTTGAATGTTGATGATTTGGAAGTTAGAATTGGGGACCAATTCTAAACTGAGCTGTTTATGGTTTTATATTTATATATGCCTTTGGCATTTGTTTCCTTTGTTTTGTTCAGTTCAACCGTGATCGTGGTGCAGTGCAGTCCCAGACGAGCTTTTGAGAATGGAAAAAGAATAATGGTCGTAGGATGAATAGATGGATTTCAATTCGAGCCATTTACTCCCGCTTGTTGCCAAAACTGCGGGACCAGGATACATGCATCAATCAAATAGCCGAGCGTTACTGGAAACAAATCGTGCATCTCCCTGAAATTTGTAAACAATGGCCTCATTTGCCTGAGCATACCAATTTTGCCTGTTGACAAATCGCCATTCACGCACGCTTAACCGATTTTTTTTTTTTGCCAATTAAATATGCTGACACGCAACATTGCCAAGGAATCAGGAGTGTTACCTACTATCAAGTCAAATGCCAATCCTTTTCTCGCCTCGCAAATTTGTTGTCAATGGCTCTGTTCGCTGGAGCTGATAAGCTGAGCTGATTTCGGCTGTTGCTGATTTTTTTTAGAGGAAAATACTGTTTCAGAGCTGAAAAATAAGCGTTTTTTAGACGAAACGAACAGGGCCAATGATGTCGTTTTCGACGGATGCTGCTAGGTGTCCGTCAACATCAGGGAGTAGGTGCCCCTGAGGTTGCAGCAGCAGCAGACGCCTCGTTTCTGTCAACGCATACTATGGCCCCGTTTAGTTAGGAAATTTTCTTTCTCTTTCCATCACATCAATTGTACTTTCCGTCTGCATAAAGCACCAAATGAAGTAGCAAATGTTGCATGTTTTTACTTTTTGCCTGCCTAGGTCGAGATGAATCTTTTAAGTCTACTTAGACCATGATTGGACAAAAGTTATCAAATACAAACGAAAATGCTACAGTTGCAAAACTTCCCAAAATTTCTCAACTAAACGCACCCTATGCTAGAGTGGGAGCGTTTGGAACGGGAATCACATCCTCTGCAGTCGTTCTCATCGACTGTCTTCTGCCGTCACCAATCTATGCCGTCTATTTTTCATCCAAGGGCGAGTCCAAGCTTTGCTGAACTCAGCACACACTACAGCCGGCCCATCTCAATTCTCGCCCCAAAACAGCGCGCTCGGTTCTTCACCTCTTCGTGGCTTCACCTTTGTCTTCCTTCGCTGTTTGTCGGGTTGCAATTGCAACTGGCGACTCGCAAATGTGCGCGGAATCCGCGGATCAATGATGACCTGTGCCACTCCATGTTCTTATTGGGCCAAGGCCTAACACGATATGGGGTGGAGCGCGTAGGAGCGGACAGTGACGATGAGCTGACTGCAGAAGGCGCTGTGCCTAACGGCAGAGGATCTCGTTCCGTTTGGAAACAACATTCCTTTTTCACCATCTGAAGACAGAGCTCCTTTTACCAACGCTTCCATGCTATGGCATGGCAGAATGCGCGAGTGCGCGACGAACTCGACACGTCAGGTGACTAGCCGCCACACGATGGTTCGTGGCTTCGTGATCGCAGATTTTACCAAGCAGTCACTTTTCGAAAAGTTCTAATTCTGGAGTTGTTAACTTGTGCATGGGCATGGGGTCACTTTTGATTGGAGTAGCACATAATTTTGGAGACACAATCTCACGACAGACCTTGAAAAATCAACATCAACATCTAGTGGTGAGGCTCCGGAGTCGCGACTCGGGAGCGGCCAGTTTGAATTTGAATGCGGTGAGGCGCATCATTGGTACTGCGTGCTCAGCTCGAGATAGGGTGCTATTGTGGGCCAACACAATCCATGCATGTTTTTTCCCTGGTTTTCTCAGTTGTTTAGATACATGGCCCACCTACGCCGATACTCTTTGCTTCTGCATTTCAAATACATAAGGCTATCTGCACCGGGCAACTGTAAACATGTCACACCCAATTTTAAGGATAAAATTGAATGAACCAATTTATGTGCGCCCAGAGATCAATCACACACATAAGCGACAAATTACATAGTACCATCACAAGGTTTAATATATAACAAATAATATCACAGGGTCTTTACATAAATAACAGCAGAATAATATAAATAACTCTCTCGTAGAATCTCCATTCCACAGGAAATAGTTGACTGGTGAACACAATCCTAATAATCCTCAGAAGAATCCTCATAGTCATCTGGTACCCATCCGGAATTTTTATCCAAATATGAAAAATAAAGCAAGCGTAAGTACATGTCGTACTCAACAAAAATAACATGGGTTTATGAGGTTCAAATAAGGCAAGACATAGGTTGGCAGCGGTTGCTTTTAGTTGATCATGTTTTAGCAATTTGAGTAGCAGCAATAGAATATACCAAGGAACAAGATTTGCATGATCATATAAACATGATAATTAATATGGAATAAACATCAATAGAAACTTCAAGTAAATCAATATTAAATTAGTTAAGTTCCTGTAAGACGTCTAAGGCCGCTCATGACCGTGAGCACGACTGATATATCAGTTTTACACTCTGCAGAGGTTGCACACTTTCACCATGAGTCGTGATTCCCATGTGTCAGGGGTTTGTAAGGCCCACACTACACTGCCAAGGTGCATAACAGGGTCTTACTATGAAGTCTTTCAAAAGGCTCTCTAACAAGTTACTAATCAATCCGGGCGCAATGGCAAGGGGCGGTAGAGCCCTCCTTCCAAGTGGCACACACACGCAGCAGTACACACAAGGACAGGAGCCACAAAATAACCAGCTCGGTAAGAAACCTTTCAAGATTAATAGCATGGTAGAAAGTAACTTTCTACTTGACTAAAGCCAGAGCCATATAGCCCCCATGGTTGCGCTGTAAGTCCCGGTGTCATACTTACAGATAAGTCCTTAGTCCATGTTGCTAAAAAGCATCTTTTAATCTTTATTTCATAATCAATTATTCAAGTTCATAAGATCATGACCCATCAAAGCACTAGCATCACTACTCAAATGCAATCTCATAGGTAACAAGGATCAAGTGATCAAAAGCTAGGAATAAATACTAGGGTTGCCAAGGTAGACACATGCATCATGAATTTGGTGATTAAGGTGAATAGGTAACAAGGATGGTCCATGCTATACTTGCCTTAATCAAAGTGCTCTGGAGAACTTGGATCCTCCGTGTACTCTTGATCACCAACGTATTGCTCACCGTCTGAACTCGATCATAAAATCACCACACAATCATCGAAGCAATCATACACGAAGCAAACAAGATCTATATTAGAAACAGTATACCAACAGTGGAAAAACAGATTGAAAAGTGTATAAAAATAATCTACGCGTCGCTACGATTCCAACGATATAAAAGATCACGAAAATCGGAGTTCAAACGGGAAAGTTATGAAATAAACAAGTTTTACTTTAATAAAATAATAGATTAAATCTAATCTCGAATTTTAAAAGTTGAAAACATGAGTAACAGTAGCATCATTAGGTAGATTATGAAATTACGAATCTAACGAGACTTGAACGGATCAAATCGGAGCTAAAACGAATAAAATATGGCCGAAATAAACTGAGTGACAAATCTGCAAATATTGAAAACGTATTTTTGAATCTAAACCGAGGAAAATACGTTTTCTAAAAAGGAAAGCGTAATCTGAGAAATACGCCAAAGGATCGCGGGTTAGAACATTAAAAAGCTCAGGGGCTCTTTTGCAAAAGTGCCGGCGAAAGGGTATCTCTCACTGTGAGCCGTTGGATCGGCCGTGGACGGCGCAGGTAGCTCGGGGAAAAAGAGGGGCGGCCCTGGTCGCCGGAGTCGGGCGGCGCCCAGCCGATTCCTCGCCGGCAAGATGGCCGGAGACGGCGTTTTCGGGGCTAGAAAGCTTGGCACACCTCGGGATCTGGTCGGGAAGCAAGAGGAGCTCAAGCCAAACCTATCTATGGTTTCGGTTGCCACAGAGGTAGCTCGGGGAGGTTGCGGCGAGCTAGGTGGCGGAACTATGGTGGCGGCGAAGCTCGGCATCATGGCTATAGTGCACAAAACCGAGGGAGAAGGGGTCGGGAAGGTCCCTGACCTTGCTGCGAAGCTTGGAGAACAACCAATTTCGACGGAGAAGTCTTCCCGAGGAGAAATCGGCGGCGACGGCGGAGCTCGGGGCGACGGCGGAGCTCGGGGCGGCGGTTAGGGCAAGATTGGAGGGCGTGGCTTGCTCGGGAACTTGTGGGGAGGGACGGCAGGGCTCGGCCGACCTATATAGGGGCGCGAGGGAGGTGTAGGAAAGCTGGACTCGGTTGGGACTCGACCCGGAGGAGGGAGCGCTCGTGTCTCGCGCGGACTCCGACTGGAGGAAGGGGATGGCGCGGGGCAACAGGCCCTACGCGTCAGCGGCGGGGGAAGAGGGTCGCGGCTTCCTTTTACGGGCCAGTGGAGGCATGCACGGGATGGACTCGTCCGAAAAATCCGGCGGTTGCCTTCTGTTGGAGGCGGCGCTCGTGCTCCGCTCGGACTCCGTCCTGAGGAGGGAGATGACGCTGAGCCGTGGGCCTGACGTGTCAGCGAGACCGAGAGGAGGGGAGGCGGGCTGCGCTGAAGTTGGGCTTCGGCCTGGCCGGCTCGGTCCATGCGGAGAAGGAGGAGAGGGGCAGCGCCCTGGGCTGAGGAGAGGGGATGGGCCGGCTCGGCCTGCAGAGAAGGGGAGGGAGTTTTCCCTTTTCTAATTTTCTCAATTTATTTTCAAATTTGTTTTCCAAATGGCTTTTCAAACTAAGTTTTGAACCCTTGCAAAATCCAATCAAATCTCAGGAAATAAATATGTGCAGCGGCATGTATGCAACATAATATGTTTCTATGCCCTAGGGTTTATTTTAATTCACAAAAAATATTATTCTATATATTAAATGCTCAATCAATTGCATAAATAAATCAAATTAAATTCTTATTTCAAAGATTGAAAATTTCCGGGTGTTACAAAACGACACTGAACACCAAATTTGGAGGCGACGAGGCCGCACCCAGAATGCCAAACTCGACTGGATCGTTGAGGTCGCTACAGTATTATGCTACATCTGGCGTTTCTCTCTCATCACGCTATCCGTCGTCGAGCCTGCGAAGACGCGTGGAAGAGAGCCGTCCGCCGCCGCCTTGGGAGCCACGCCTGCGCTGGGAGGCCGCCACGCCTCGCCGGAGACCGTGGGGAGGAGGAGGAGGCCGTCCGACGCCGCCACGGGAGCCGCGTTTCCCGGAGACCGCGAGGAGGAGACCTTCTACCGCCGCATCGGGAGGCACGCTTGCATTGGGAGGCCGCCATGGCCCACCGGAGACCGTGGGGAGGAGGAGGAGGAGGCTGTCCGCCGCCGCCTCGGGAACCCGCGCAGTGTGGCATAACCGACTAAGTCATATGGCCCACACACATCCCTCATCGTCCCAAGGACCTCCGACAGCCGTACATGTGACCCGAATGACCTAGATGGGTCTGTCGGGTTTTCTCGTAAACCCTGATTCACCCGAGGATCAACAATGGGGTGACTACAACATTACAACATTTGTTACAAAAATATATATCAGAGTGCGAAAGAGTAATAATAATAAATTTACAAATTATAATTCATTTAACTTTTACAAACTTAACTTAAATTGTGGAAAATGAGTAGATCTGCGAGAGACAACTTAGGTGGAGAATCCTAAGTCAGGAGAGAACAACCAGACATATCGTGCCCACCGACATCACCTTGGTTAGAAACACCAATCAGAACCTACAACAGAGGTTAACAAACCCTGAGTACATGTGGTACTCCGCAAGACTTACCCGACTAAAAATTGGAGAGAATCAAGGTGAGGCTTTAGCAAGAATCAAAGTATTTTTTAGAAAAGCTATCAATTTTTTAGTTTCTAATTTCAATATTATAACTCAGTATTAATCAGTAATTCTGAAGGTAAGTTGGTCCACATGTATTCTCCAAATTCTTATTCATTCAGAAAACCTAGTTCCAGACCACTTTTCGACTGCAAGTCAAAGTATCAAGTCTCCATATCCGAAGAGCAATGACGATTCGAATCGATTAATACCCAACTGGCGATCCCTAACCACACTGCATATGTAGCACCTAAGCTTGCATATGCCAACCCCGTTTACCACGGCTTTTCCAAAACCTGAACCGGTCCTACACCACCCGAGAGCACATTACTCCTCTCCAATCCAGCATGCCGGCCACGAGGGTACACGCTACTCTCGCCATCTCTCTACTCTCAGTGCGTGGTTATCGGTTCAAGTAGTAGAACCACCAGAGACAGGGCTTCCCGAGTATGTAGCTAGTTGCAAAGTCTCGATCACAGCAGGCCCACAGCGAACGGTCCCTAATTTATTTTTTCCGTTGGTGAAGATGCATTGGGACTCTAACCCAAGTACAAAGTAACCAAATGGTTTCCAAATCTCGTTCTGTTGACGACAAAGCATTGGGACTCTAACCCAAGTGCCCAACCACCGAATCGGAACCATATTCTATTTTCGTCGGCGACATTACATTGGTACTCTAACCCAAGTGAAAAGCCATCCGAACGGTTTCCAATCCATCGATGACAACACATTGTGACTCTAACCCAAGTGCAAATCATCCGAACGGTTGCAAATCTCTATTCATTTTTTTATTTATCAATAGTATATCGCCATAGCTCAGAAAATAGTATTTTGAGTAAAAACTAAATTAATTAAACAGGACTAAACATTTTTCAAACATTTCAATTTAAATCAGGTTTCCGGGATGATATTTTAGTGGTCAAGAAAGGTAATACATCAATTAGGTTATCACTCAACTCCTATTAACTTAATGAAATAGTTTAACTCAAAGTGATAAACATTTTATAAATCACAAGAAAGGGTTTAAATGCACCGGGATTTGCCTGTTGGTTGGAGTAGATAGAACCCTGAAGTCAATCACCGCGAAAGATCCACGTCTACCGAGTGAAGACCATACTCAGGACTTTCTTTGGATAATGATTATCGTACGTTCACTACACGAAATAGTAATATAATGCTTAATATGATGATATGTATGACATGATGCATGAGATGCACTAAATTGTGAGTTGATAGAAAGTAACCTAAATTTAAAAAGTTGAGTACAACTTTCTTTCATGATAAAACTAGTTTGATTTCTCACAAACAAGTTCTAATAATTAAAAACAAGTTAATTAGTTATTCATCATAAAAGAATTACCTTAACAAGAATTATCAACCTAGACATGAAAACACATATAAAGAGTTAATATTTCTACCCAAGAGGTTGTATCTAATAAACAATCCTAGCTAGATACATGTATTACCAAAGAAAGGCTTAAATAAACTTAAAAGTATTTCTACCTTTTATTATCACAAGTTTATTATGGACATATCAAGAAGACAACAAATTTGCCATCAAACAGCAGGGGTGTATGTGTCTTATGGTCCACAATCAACTCCGAAAAATTCACCCAAATTATTTCATGATTTATGCTAATGATCATAATAATTATTAACTAATAATGAAAGCTTATAATTAAGGGTATATTTTAAAATCATCAAATTATTTCCATTTTTTTGTGAGAGTTTATACTAGCATAAAACAGATAAAAAAAGTTTCACAATTTTATCACCCTTCTATAATTAGTTATGCATTTTCCCAGATAGCAAGCATTTCAAGACTTAAATAAAGCTGCATATAAGATTATCAAAATAAAAATCACATTATATTTTTTAACAGCAAATACACATCACAAGGAACCCAACAAAGATTGAATCACTCAATTTGGGCTAATATTCATAGAGATATGAATATTCTAAACATTGTAAGCATAATTAAAAGGCATAAATCATAACTGATTATTTTACTACTAGACATGGTATGTTTAATATTTTTAATGAAAACTAGGCATCTCAAGGAGCACCACAAAATTTGGTTCACCAAAATTGGAGTTACCAAACTCCAGATATGAATTTCCAAAGATTCAGCAAAAACCTCTACAAACAGGTCCTTATGACACTATTTATATGAGTTACAGTCTACACAGTTAGCGTCCTGGAAAGAGTTGTCTTCTCACCTGAGGTCCCTGGTCACGAAAACAGAACAGAGGACGCCGGGAACGGCGATTTTTGGCCGGTTGGTAGTCGTCGGTGATGCGGGAAAGGGCTGGCGAGTGACAGGGAAGGCGACGCACTCCCGTGGGTGGCCTTGGCTCAACCTGCGGTGGCCCGTGGTGGCCTGGCCATGTGCACCTGAGACGCGCAGGCGGTCTGCTCGGTGGTGAGGTCGCTCCGGCGATGCACGGACGAGGAGAAAGGACGAGGAATGTGGAGCAGGTAGCCGCAGTGGTGATGGAAAGCGCTGCTCGGGACAAGGACGTTCGAAGACGAGGAAGACGCGGTGGCGCATGCTCTGCTTGTCGACGCCCATGGTGGACGCAACTGGCATGGCGAGGGCGTTTCGGTGCTACCTGAAGAGGAAACGAGCCACGATCTTCGTGGTGAGCTTCACAGCACGTAGAGGAGTACAAAACATGCGGGAGAAAGAAGTGAAATGCACCGAGGAGACCTGGCTGCGACGAACCGGAAGCGGCGGTACTCCGCCGGAGTCGAGGAAGAAAACGGCTGTGCGGGCTATTCTGACAACGAGAGGACACGTGGGCGGGCTCAAACGATGCGTAAACATGTGGCGCAGCTGCTTATGCAGTGAGTTGGACGAAGATTGAACCGGGACGGCAAATTTGGTGTAGAACCCAAGCTCGACTCCGGCAAGCAGAAAAAAAGGAGAAGAAAAAAAATGGCGACGACAGTGGCTTTATAAGTTTATAGGGCAGAGGAGGGTGTGCGAGGTGGAGGGGCCCCCACGGACCAATCCCCCCCACAGGACATGCGGGCCGGCAGGCAGGATGGCCGGCGACGTGCTGCACAGCCACGGCCATGCCGGCACAGGCGAGCAGGACAGAAGCCATATCGAGCACTGTAGCTGTTCCCTATCCACCTTTGACCTTTGGTTCAATTACTGTTGATTTTGCGAAAAAAACTCAAAAATCCACCAATGTAAAAGTTGTAGTAAATTTCTTGCTGAACAACTTTGGTATTTGGGCCATATTCAAATTTTGAATGAATTTTGAATAATTCAAAATGGAGTAATTTGGGTGTTTGAATTTCAAATCTAATTTGATGCAAAAATCAAAAATTTTCTCAATAATTTGAAAATCTTCAAAAATAAAAGTTGTTCTATTAATCTAGCTTTACAACTTTTATTAAAGGAGTTTGGTCAGATTCTTACTAATTTTTTAAATAGCATTTAAAATTTAAATTTCAAAACACCAATTAGGTTTTTATTTGAAATTCCACTTAATAACTTCAAAATCATCCTTAATGAAAGTTGCTCCATTTTAAAAGGGCTACAAGTTTTATTAAGGCACCATCACCAGATTCCATTTAGTTTTTGATTTAGATTTTCAGGGCCCAATTAGGGTTTAAAATTGATTTCCTTTTTAATATTCAACTCAATTTAGGTACATATACAAACAAACAAGCACTTATACACCAAGGTCACTCTAAAGTACCTATGCACAATGATATGCAAGAATAAAACTCGTTTTAGTTAATGCACACTAATAGGGTTTGATGTAGGATGATTTGCAGATAATCATGATGACATGTTAAGTTTTAGTTACAATAACACCAGAGGTGTTATACGTAGGGACACCAGCGTCACGCCGTGGCCCTCTGGAGACCGCGGGGAGGAGGAGGACATCGTCCGCCGTCGCCACGCCGGGAAGCCGTGGCGCTCCACTGAAGTCGTCCGCCGTCGCTGCGTCGCAGATCCGGCCACCGTCGCCAAATCCGGCCGCAGCGGTCGTTCGCCGCCGCGTTCGCCCCAGGCACAGTCGGATCTGCCGCCGCGCTTGCCGCCACCACGGTCCGCCTCGGCCGCCGCCTTGCCCGAGCACGCCAGGCCTCCGCCGCCAGGCTCACCCTCGTTGCTTTTGGCGTCGCAGATACAGGTAACCACGCAGCGTTTCTCTCTACGCTATCTCGATCTCTGCTGTTACTGTCAATTGGGCCGCACCCCTTTACCAGGTGGTTTCCAGATGGAGCGGTGCAGTCAGCCTAAAGATGAATCCGTTTAAACTCCTTAGTGACGCTCACATCGCATATGCACTCACCTCTATGAATGTACAGTAATACAAACTCTACACGTATAAGTATCTTCGAAGACTAGATTGACAAATCTCGAGATTAACGAAGTGCTTACCACTGAAAACACAGACACCGTTAAATCCTGTAATATTCGCTTCCACAGAGAATCAGTTTTAGGACCTCAAGTGTTACTGAGATTCTTGTAACAACTCAGGCTATGTACCCTTTCACAAATCTGATTAAACTCTTGTTCATTACAATTTTAGCAAATTTAAGTAAATTTCGTTAGAGATTAGTACGTACAACCGTCCACTACTTTGTGCTGACATGTGTGACTAGATATATACATGGACCTATATTGAAAGTTGAACTCTAAAATTAAAACAAAACTAAAAAAACTCTCGTTCACACCTTAGAATTTTTAACAAAATTGAGTAAAAGTTATAAGAGATAATTCAATATGACTTGTCGCTATTTTGTGCATATCACTGTGACAAGGTATATAACACATACGAAATCCAACCATATAATTTAAAACTTTGCATTCACACCTTTTATATTTTAGTGGAATTGGTAGAAATGTTTAGAAATGACTTAATACGATTACCTGTTAATTTACGGAGACCGGTGTCAATAGATGGGTCCACTTTAAAAGTCGGTCCCTAAATCAAATTTTTGCGTTGACACCTTAAAAATTTACCAAAATTTACTAATAATTGTTGGATATGATTTGGTACGATTGTTTGCTACTTTATGTAGAAATGGTGTTCCTAAATATTAAAGGCCACTGACAGAATAATTAGTGTCGAAATAAGCCGAACCCTAAAATTTAAAATATCTTGTTCGTATATACCTTAAAATGTTAGCAAAATTGACTAAAGTTCGTAAGAGATGATTCAATATGACTGTCGCTATTTTTTGCATACCGCTATGACTAGGTTTATAAGGCATAGGGAGTTTAAGTTCTAGCGACGATTCAAAGGTTCCAAGTCGTCGTCTCGTTGTTCAAAGCTGATTGCAATGGAAATTGCCTAGTTATTGGACGAGGACAAAGGACACAGCGCAATAAGAAATTTCTTGGTAACCTCTTTGATGGCTTCTCTGCAAGTTACAAACTCTCGAGTACAAGTGCGAGGGAATTTCGTGGCTATAGATACTCGATGGCTTGTCTGAAACTGAAGCTCTCGCCCGACTCTATAAATGGATCCATCCCCGCTGCTGGTAAGAACTCGCGCGACGAAGCAAAGCCTGGGTGCCAGGAAACTTCATGGACTGTGGCAAACCGCTCGTGAACACCGAGCTCAAACTCCCCCTAAATCCTCCTCCCTGTGCGGAAGACAACCCCGCCACTCCCACCGGAGCCTCCTCCTCCGATGGCTCGTCGTCATCCTGCGCCTCGGCCGTCGCGCTGTCAATTCTCGGGCTCAACAGCGTAATAGCCATCTACCGCTCCAGGCACGATCCGCGGTCGATACTATTTGTAAGCGCCTGCTTCTTCTGCGTCGCCCTCCTCTTCCACCTGCTCCGCGTGTTCGAGAGGTTGCCCCCGCCGCCATCGCCCAGGAGGTTGCAGGTGAAGGCGGCCGTATGGGCCCTCACCACCACCCTGACGGTCATGTTCTCCGGCAGGGTTGCGCCGTTGATGCCCGCGCCCGTCGCCGCCGCCGTCTGGTCGATGGCCGCGGTGACAATCCTTGCGGGCTTCGTCTTGTTCTTCGTGTGGCCGGACACCGCAGCCTCCGCCGGCGACGACGAGAAGCCGACCTGCAAGGTTGTCGAAGGCCCGTAGTAGATAGTTTCTGTGTGGCACCCCTCGGAGATTCCACGATCGAATTATCATGTCCTTGTCCTACCAGATGTGGTGTACAGTCTGGCTTTTGCATTTGTTATTACAATTATCTTGTAAGGAACGATCTCATCCCAATCACATACTCAGAGTTGTTCGGTAACTCTGGAACGGTCAAAACAGGCTCGCATGTTCACACGTCCTTGGGCGTTCCGACGACCTCGCAAGTCTCGGTGATTGGCGGAGTGTTTATCCTTGAACTGAACATCTATAAATATTACATCTCTACTCCTAAAAAGGGCAAGAATTGTTCACACCACCCTCATCGTGCCTCTGACTCCCGGCCACGACCCGCGCGTTCGCCACCGCCGCGACTCCCCAATCGCCTGCCTCCTCACCCACCGCGCGCTTGCTACCGCCGCGACTCTCCAATCGCCTGCCTCCTCGCCCCTGCCGTGATTCCCCAATCGCCTGCCTCCCCGTCATCGATCCAGAAGTGCTCCGTCTCCCCAATCCGATGCCGAGCATGGACGCTTCCCGTTGTATTTGTACGTCGACCTGTTCCTCTTCGTCCCCTCGCCAGCCACCGGCCTCGCCGCCCATAGGTGACCTCACCCTCGCGCCGCCGTCGCCAGCACCGTCGCACCGGACGCGCCGGCTCCCGGAGCTGCTCCGCCGCCTCGACGTCGCTGGACACGCCGCCGCCTCCACGACCTGCCTGCCACCGTTGCCGACGCCTCTACGGCCTGAGTTCCTCGCGGTAGACGGCGAGCTGCACGCGCGCACTACTGACTCCTTTGTGCAGATCGAGCTGACCCACCAAGGTGAGCATCCTCTGCCCGTTCCTCCTCTATTTTTCATTTTTTATGCAACTTCAAAAGGCAATGGATATTCCTATGTTGCCAACCTAATCCAAACATAGCTACAAATAGCTCCCTTAAACATATGTATTAGTGTTGCTGCATGTACTAATTTTACTAATACTTTTTGGTTGGTCCCTAGAAAATAGCTTCTGAACTGCGGTCCGTAGAAAACAGCTTCTGAACTGCGGTGACCTTTTGAAATTAACTGAATAGCTCCAATTAGCCTTTTGAAAGTAGCTTCAGAACTTAGTAATTTCATTTACTAAGTGTTGTTTTACACCTAGAAAACAGCTTGTGAACTGTGTTGTTTTAAACAGCTTCTGAACTTAGTAATTTCATTTACTAAGTGTTATTTTACAGATGAATATTTATGTTATATATTGCAATAATGATGGCCAAATGAAGCATTTCAATTCTCGTAGATGCTAAGTTAAATTGAATGTGAATATAGTTTTTAGCAATACGTATAAACTTTTTGTAAAGCTAATACTAAATGAACATGATTTTTTTAGTTCGTAATGACCATGAAAGTGGGTAGACAACCTGTTTAACTCTTAGTTGAAAAAAAAATAAAACCACCTGGAATATGGACATATTTCAGAGGCTTGAATTACACAAGATGTGTTAGCCTGCTTCTTGAAACTGAAAGAACCCTGAAAATTGATGTTTTGTTCAGTTTTATTATCATGGCAGGAAATTCTGTGCAAACCAAAATGTAAAGATTAAGCAAAACTTTATCCTTACTCCCCTAGAGAGTGCTGCCAGTGGCAATGCACAGCAGGGGGTGAGGGGGGAGTGCTGGAGTCAGGAATAGCAGATCCATTGGGGGTATGTTACCTTTTCTCGATTCATGAATCATTATCATCTGGAGTGAATTTTGCTTTTTTGTTTGTTAACAAGGTTGTGCGAGGCATGACTATATATATAAACCATCATTTTCATGGGTCTGTTGCTTGCTCATGAATATTAAAATAATTCTCTGATGATTAATGATTAATTGGACAGACTTCTAAATATTGGAGACACTTTCAGGTTGATTGAATTGATATCTTTGATTTCCAGCCATGCACACTGGTTAACAAATTTCCATTCGGAAGTAGTACAAAACATCTGAATTTGCGAGTGAGTATGTCATACATGGCACCTGCTTTAAGTTAAACTCTATTTTTTTCTTCAATTTACATGCCAAATCAGTAAATTTTTTTTAGCTTGGCTTGGTGATCGATAGTTTTAACCATACATACAATGGATATAGTTAATTATCAATGGAATAATCATTGCTTTCTTTTTAATTTCAAGAGGTCAATGTTTGTAACAACCCGGATTTTCGGTAAACCAAAAATACGAACTTTCTAAAATTTTTCTTGCAATGTGTGTGAAGCATGTAGTTACTAGGTCGAATCGAGACTAACCCGCTAACGATCGTTGCATACATGTAGAGTTGTTTGTAGGAGTGTGCTCGTGTTGGTGAGTTAGTAATGGGTTTGTGTCGGAGTGCACGATTCTATAGCAATTCCCCTTTTCTAAATCTCTCCAAGACCCTATAGGATTTATTCGGACCCCTCAATTTACCCGAACAAGTGGAGGGATTATTCTCCTCTCCATGAGTCATAACCCGTCTGATTTCATCTCAAACTAACTCACAAATGTCACCTAAAATTTCTCCGAGTTCAAATATTAGAAAAGGGAAACCATCTACCTTCTCCAATCCAGCCCAACCCTCCTTCTTTCCCCTTTGGCCGAAGTAGCAGCGCAGCCCAAGCAGCAGCGCGGCCCATCACTCCACCTCCCGGCCCAGCGCGTCTCTCCCTTTCCCTTGGCCCGTTCACACACGAGGCCCAGCTAGCCCACCTAGCGGCCCACTCAGCCGCGCCCCTGCTCCTCATGTCCACGCGGCCCAGCTGGCCCGAGAGGCCCAACCGGCGCCCCCACCTGGAAACCCTAGCCGCACCCAGTCCTGGCCGCCGCCGCCGCCACCCGAGCGCGAGCACGCGCGCGCCCCCACGCGAACCCTGGCGCTCTCGGCGTCCGTGCCCCACGATGCACGCCACGTGCCCCGGCCGTCGCATCAACGGCGTGGACGCCGAGGACTCCGATGGACCCTAGCCGCCTCCACTATAAGAACCGCTGCCGCCGCCTCCTGCTTCTTCTTCCTCCTAGCCGCCGCCGCTCCCTGCCTCCCCTCGCTTCCTGCTCTGCTCTGAGCAGCTCCAGCCGCTGCTTCACGCTCGAGACCGCGTGACCGCACGCGCCGCCGCTGCCAGGGCCGCGCGTTCATGCGCGACACCACCGTCGTGGCCGCGTTCGCGCGCCGCGTCACCACGCGGGCCGGGAGCCGCCTCGACGTCGAGCGCGTCCACGAGCACCGCAACGGAGCCCGCGCGCCGGCTCTGTCCAAGGCGCCGGTCACACCTCGACGCCGGGAGCAGCCACACCGAGCCCGGCCAGCTACGGAACCCGCTGCGCCGGCCTCATCCTCGCCTCTTCACCGAGCCGCCGCGGCCACCTCCGACCGCAGCAAGCTCCAGCCGAGTGCTCGGCGTTCGCCTCCACGCCGCGTCCGTTGCTCTCTCCGATGAGCTACATCGCGGTCACCACCGATCAGAATCGCCGCGTCGCCGTTCGGCAACCACCACGTGAAGCCCGCGCGTCGAGGCCCTGCCCTGGGGCAGCTGCGCCGACGACGTCATGGCCGCGAGCAGAGGCGTCACGGCACTGGCGTCTCGGCCTCGCCGTGCCACCTAGCCGCTGCAACACCCTGGCCTCCTCGCTGCTTCTGTTACCACCGGTGAGCCACCACAGACCAAGCTCCCACACAAACCGCTCCATGTGGATGCTTGCAACTGATTTCGGCCTTCGCGCCGCTGATTCCTCACTGTGCAGGAGAGCAACCATCTTGCAGCACTGTCCTTGCCATCTCCCTTCTCGCCGGAGTTCCTCTGTTAGTGGTGAGCGTCAAGAGCCAAGCCCTTGTTTTCCCTAAGTCTGTTTCCAGCACTATTGAGCTGAGACCGGCCTTCGTGCCGTGTTCCATATGTTGCAGGAAAGCCGGTCACGCACCACCATCTTCTGACGCGTACCACTACCTTCCGGCCAGCCCGATTATCACGGAGAGCTCGATCCCTTCTTCCTCCACGTCGAGCCATCTCGGCCCCGCCGTCGTGAGCGATCTGCCGTCCACAAGCCCACGGTGAGCCACGATCTTCACCCCTATGGTGAGCACCGTCACCGTGACCGGACCCGCCATATGAGCCATGGCGTCCCACCTCAGGGACGCGTAGGCCGAGCCTCTCCCGGCTCAGGACACGCGCACACACGACACGAGACCCATTTAGCCAAATCGAACCACCGGCGTTCCAAGAACGCCGGCGTGGCCGAGGACTACCCAAACCACCACCTTGATCGCGTTCCGGAATTACCTTATGCCCTTGGACTCCGAGACTGCCGTCACTCTGCTCATGTCGCCGAAGGACACGATGGACGCCGATCGAGAAAGGAGAAGGTCACTGGAAGTCTTGCCTGATTGCCCCGACGCGCACCGACGCCCCGTCCAAGCTTCACCTTAGCTACCGTGCACACCGTTGGAACCCGGCCATGCTCCGCCGCCTCCCGGCCACTTGACGCCACCTCCGGCCAGCCACAGCCTCGTTCGGCCAGTCACCAGCCCCGCCCGGCCAGCCGTGGCCAGCCGCGACCAGCCTACAGCAGGCCACAGCCGGCCACGACCAGCCAGCAGCCGGCCACGACTAGCCACAGCAAGCCATAGCAGGTCAGAAGGTACCAACAGCTGGCCCAGTGGAGCCGGGACGTGTAGAAGCAAGCCTCGCTACTTTTCCTTTGACACTGGCCCTATCCGACCTTGTGCCATAGCCCTGTTGCCACCTCGTGAGGCCCCATAGATAATGTTGGACGGTTGGAAAGATAAAGTGATACACGACGCTGGACTATTGGACCCCTGCTCTTACTCCTTGTACATCTATCTATCATACTGTATCCTATCCTTACGATATATCTATATCTGTTGTACCCTATCCTTATATTCTATTTGTTGTACCCTATCCTCACGATCTGTCTGTATCTAAATCTGTAATACAGGATCCATCTATCATAATGCTATGGAATTGTGCTACTCCGCAGTCTTATAATGAGTCTTTTGAGTCGTGTCATTGGATCTTATTGTTGGTTGTTCTTATTGTTTGTCTGTGTGCCGTGCCTTCGAGCCGGCTGTGTGATCGTACCTCGTTCGGACGTTGCGATCGCGGGATCCGTTCCGCCATGACCGTAACACCGAGTGTAACTTGACCTCACGCTATCCCTCGCTAACTTTTCGTGCACCGACCCTCGTATGCTCGTACCCTGCGCGACCGCCGCATTCCTCTGATTATTGCGGTGACAACCGCACCGCTATGGATCCGAGTAATGACTTAGTGCCAGTGCACCCAGGTCGTGGTACCCTACGAGTGGCTTGCGCACTTGCGTCTTTTACTTGCCACTCTCTTCTGACGCCCCGTCTATTCCGTGGCGTGTGCGTTGGAAAGAATAGACCACTATTGTTTTGTGCTTCTCGCTCTCTGTTCGTTTAGCCCGCTCTGTTCGATCCCGTCTTACTCATAGTGACTGGATCAAAGACCGGACTGACTCCATTTGTTAGCGAAGCTATGGTCCATGTAGGTCGACTCGGTCGACCGCTTAAAACCATCTTCACTGAAGATGTGACTGAGAATATAATATGGATATGCCTAGCTAACTTCTCTCTCTCTCTCTTTTGATTCTTGGTGTTTAAACGCTTGTATGATTGTACCCGTTTGAATCACAGCCTTGGTGCCCTACAAGTGGATTAAACACTCGCTCTTTCTCGTGCAACGTTTTTTGTCAATAAATCCCTCGTTCCCTTCTTGCTTGGCCCGTCCTCCGATCCCCGTCTTCTCCGTGGCGTTCGGATCGGAAGATTGTGAGCCGTGGTGTTTGCTATGGATCAGCTCTAGCCTAAACCAGTTATTATAAAGCCATATTGGCTTGGCCGTGACATAAGCTTGTGCATAGCAAACCCCACTCATAATTTCTCCTGGCCCGATGAAATTGGACATACGCCGAGAGGGCCAAGTCGTGTACCTTTTATTATTTCCCTTGTATTAATGGATCTTCCCGTGTTCCGTCGTCTTTTAGTGTATTGGGTGTTTTATTGTATTGCTTCGCGGAGTAGCCGTTTCCGGATTAGCGACGATCGGATCGAGACCCGCTGGGAGAGAACGTGGACGGCGCAAGAACCCGCGGAGTGGAGTCACCCAGGAGGAGGTGATCCAGCAGAACGACTACACTAACTGAGGAGTACTCATACCACTACTTCCTCGACAACGCAGGTGTCATGGCAGCACCCTCTTTTAGAGAATCCTATTAGACATTGCAAATCTAGAACTGCTAGCGCTTTATATTTACTCCTTTGCTAGTATAAGATGCATGTTACTACCTAAGCCGCTACTACCCCGCTTGCAACCACTCTACTATACCACCCAGCTTTGCGCTCACGCTCTTTTATACATATTTCTATCTACCTGTTTGCTTGCATGTTACATCACTATATTTATCTATTAACTCCACTCGCATTGTATCTATGATGTGATGCTGGTGGTGAACCCCTGGGAATGGTTTGGCTTGGGATGCCGGACTGGTGGTATGAGAGCGTGCTGCGTGTGTCTTGGGTGTGTGGTGAGGGTCGAGTCGACCAAGTGGGATACGCGACGAGCTGTGTAAGCAAGTCCTGCCGGGAGTTGCATCTGGGCATTCCCACGAGAGATACCTGTGGCGGGTAATGACTTATGAGGTGGTTCCGGGATGTGCATTGAAGTCCCGTGAATGGAGGTGCCGTGGAGGCACGGGGAGAGTATCCCCTAAGAGAAGATGCCTGCTTGGTCAAACCTAGGAAGGACTAGCCCAGGTTCATGGGAATCCCTTACTGCTCACTCGCTTCTGATGGGCGGGAGACGGCTGGACTACTTGGTAGGGCGGTGCCACTACTGCTAGGTTGTAAGGTGATAGGGTGGGCGGTGGCGGATGCAGGAAGTTCCCGCACCGTCCTAGATGCGCAGTACCACTGATTGGGCCCGGTACTGCGTCTCCCAGTCTCAGCGTTTCGGCGTAGGGCCGAAGTTACCCAGGGCTGAGTGGTAGGGTGGCATCGACCTAGGCAAGCAAGCACCCGGAATTCTGCCTAGATGATTGTACAGCATCGATGATGGCTAATCTTGTGAGTGGTAAAACCTCTGCAGAGTGTATGGTTGATCGATCGATACATATGCCGATTCGTCGGCTATGGACCTTTCCTGTGAAGCTCTGTCTAGTGTAGAGAGCGATATTCTTTTCTCCCCTGGTTGATGATTGTCCGGCAGTGTGCCCGGCGTGGCAGTGTGCCGTTGAGACAGGACCCGAGAGGGAGTTGGGCCTGTCGACTGAGTGCGAGGTGTGGGTGTGAGGTGGTGTATGGGTGGGATAATGGAAATGGGATGGACTGATGGATGGTGTGATATGGGTTAAAACTTGACAAACTATTATGATATTATTACTTGATATTACTTGCAAGCGCTTAGGATGCAAACCACAGCCAAATATTAGGATCGCCAGATCCTTTGTTTCTCTTTTCCACTAAAGCTCATCGGTGCTGACCACGGCCTGCACATATCTGGCGGTGTGCAGATTACCTGACTAACAGAGACATTGAGATAAGAAGCATTAGAAGGTCTCGTGCCTACGCTCAAGTTTGGTTCAGGAGATGAAGACTATGCTGCGCCAAGAATAACTCTGATGGTACCCGTGAAGGAGGAGCCTTCACTCGACGACATATTCCGCCAACTCTGATGACGACTAGATATGCTTCCGCTAGATTAACCCTGTAATAGGTGTCCCCTCAGTTGATGTAATATTTTGTAAGTATTCTCGATGTATGACTTTAATATCAACTGATATATGATAATGCGATAAGATCATTCTATGGTTTTATCACATTATATCTCATTCTGTGGATTTTTCCCATCGTGGAAAAATCGAGGATGTTTCAGTTGGTATCAGAGCCATACTTGACCTTAGGACGAGACCATTAGGACCAGATGCTAGTATATGAGCCAACAACTCTGTCTAAAAACTATTTGCGAAAACAATTTTCCCCTCCGCCTTGAGTTTTGATGCTAACGCTTGATTCTTTCCCCGCGCCTTGAATTCTTCCGCTAACTGATCTTACCTATTCTGAAAGTTGATCCCTAGGGAATGGACTGCCTTTTTGTTGCCCACGATAGACCGATAGATGTGTAAGACTATAAAGGCTTAGGAGTCGCCTTAAGTCAACACTATGCATGTAGGAGTTGTAATGCTGCCTGATTGCCTGGATCTTTTTGCTTCTTATGTTTCTTTGTGTTTATATTGCCTGAGTGTAGGCTACAGAATTATTTTATATAAGTGAGACTCCAGGAACTGCCAATAACCCACAGGTCCGAGGATCGAAACCTAGCTAGCTGAAAACCAAGGCCACTATATGCTCAAACGAGCAGCCCTGACCACCAGTTGGACATGCAAGACCAAACCAGCATATTTTTACCACTCCATTTCAAAGATTGATTTCAGATTTACAACTCCATGCACATTCAAAATTTCCTCCCCACTTTGAGTTGAAAAGATTCGTTTCTCCATTTTAAAAGCAACTCCATTTCAAAAGAAAAATGAATTCAAAACTTTCTGAGTATCGATATCAGCTCTTTCTCTACCTACTGTACATTCAAAAGCTACTTGCAAGATGATTTGAAAACATGCGGTCTTTCATAAGGTCTTACAAATGTTTTCGAAAGACGTTTTACTCTTCACCCAAATATTTTCAAACAGACTCAAAATCTTGTGTAAAAGCTTTTGATTTGACCCAACCCACCAAATTATTTTCAAGCAAACTCCGTTTCCGAAATAAACGCTTGTGAAAAGGGTATTCCCAACTCTTGTGAAAAGAATTTAGCAAAACCAAAATAAGTTTATTTTTCAAACTTGTTTTCAAAAGAGTACTACTTTGGAAAAAGACGGTTTTCGAAAAACCAATTTGATTGCAAAAGCCGTGCACTTCGAAAATGGGAAATGATTTCTAACTCCTTATCCAAAAAGAAAAAAAAACGGTTTCATTTAAAGTAAACAAAAGGAAGTGATGCATTGATTTGAAACCTGAACTAAGTTTTGAAAACTGTTTCAGAAAATAAGTCATTCAAAATATTTTTGCTTTCCGAAAACTTGCATCGATTTCAAAACTCTTTTCATATTTTCCCGAATCCAAGCAAGTTTTCAAAATAGGTCTCCAATTTCCAAACAAGTTTCCAAAACGACCTCGCTTGAATGACTTTTGGGCAATTGCGAAACGTCTTCTTCAAAATGGTTTCAACCCCGCGTATCACCATATCAAAACCTTTTTACCAAAAGTCCATTGCAAAAAGGATTATAAAATGGTTTAATTTCTAAATTCCTCCTTTCAAAAGTCACCAATATTTCAAAGCTTCAAAGGGCAGATGGGGTACCGCCTATTTTAAATAAGATTTGTGTTGGTTTCGAAATCCAAGGCTGTATCCCTCTCCTCTACAAATTTGTGAAATAAAAGAATTTAAAAATAGGTTGTAAAAGAAAAATCTCCAAAATTGTTTAAAAAGGATTCCTCAAAGGTTCTTTCTTTTTCCCTCTAGCTTGGAATATCAAACCGATCCTAGTACCCCGATGGGACAAGTCGTTCCCGACCTACGGTACCGCTACGAAACTTGGGGCCACATGTGTGATGCATCCACATGGCTTGCTGCCGGGCGTATGCAGGTAACGTGGTATGATCGTGACCGCCCCCAGACAGTACCTGGATACGATTGAACTTCCAAGTTAAACTCTATCAAAACTCTTCTTGCAAAAGCAAAATTGAGTTTTTGAGAAGCGATCATTTTGGAAATCTATTTGATTTAAAAAGGTTCGAAATTCCTTTTTCAAGCACCCCGCCTTGTCATAGGAAGGAAAATAGATTTCAGATTCAAATTATTGCAAATGCAAACCTTTCATAATATAAAATAAAATCAACGTTTTAAGGAAAGCAAAATCTGATGGAATTTACAAAAACCCTTCGACACCGAAAATCCCAAATTCTACCTTGAAATACCCCGACAACTCTCTCTCCGTTTTCAAAGATCGCTTAAAATAAAGTTTTCAAAGACTTCGTGGCTTCCTTCTCTAAATTTTGGAAAAATATTCTTACCCTCTTACGACTCTTTCAAAAAGCCAGGGTTTATGAAAAACTTTGTTCTCAAAAGTTCTGTTTGAGAGATGTTTTGTGCAACAGCAATCAAAGCCTCTTGCGTGTGTTTTCAAAAAGTTTTGGGAAAGCCTACTTCCATTTAAAAAGGTGATTTCAAAAGGTTTATGAAAACCTACGAAGGCCTTCGAAAAAGATTTACAAAGTTTACAAGCTATTGGTTTCCAAAACACTACAAATAATTTGAAACAAATATTTGTTTTCTAAATAAGAGTATTGGTTTCAAAACCTACCTTGTACGTTAATTTGCTTTACAAAACAAATTGCTATAAAAAGAATAAGATAAACAAATTACCACTCCCTTTTGTTTCATCATTCTCTCATTCCGAAACTGTATCGACAAAACCCTCCTTCAAAATCCTTACTTGCAAACCAATGCATCGGAACATACCTGCCACTGACAACTAACTCCTAAATCTCGGGGTCGAGATTCTTGTAAGGGGGGTGGACTGTAACAACCCGGATTTTCGGTAAACCAAAAATACGAACTTTCTAAAATTTTTCTTGCAATGTGTGTGAAGCATGTAGTTACTAGGTCGAATCGAGACTAACCCGCTAACGATCGTTGCATACATGTAGAGTTGTTTGTAGGAGTGTGCTCGTGTTGGTGAGTTAGTAATGGGTTTGTGTCGGAGTGCACGATTCTATAGCAATTCCCCTTTTCTAAATCTCTCCAAGACCCTATAGGATTTATTCGGACCCCTCAATTTACCCGAACAAGTGGAGGGATTATTCTCCTCTCCATGAGTCATAACCCGTCTGATTTCATCTCAAACTAACTCACAAATGTCACCTAAAATTTCTCCGAGTTCAAATATTAGAAAAGGGAAACCATCTACCTTCTCCAATCCAGCCCAACCCTCCTTCTTTCCCCTTTGGCCGAAGTAGCAGCGCAGCCCAAGCAGCAGCGCGGCCCATCACTCCACCTCCCGGCCCAGCGCGTCTCTCCCTTTCCCTTGGCCCGTTCACACACGAGGCCCAGCTAGCCCACCTAGCGGCCCACTCAGCCGCGCCCCTGCTCCTCATGTCCGCGCGGCCCAGCTGGCCCGAGAGGCCCAACCGGCGCCCCCACCTGGAAACCCTAGCCGCACCCAGTCCTGGCCGCCGCCGCCGCCGCCCGAGCGCGAGCACGCGCGCGCCCCCACGCGAACCCTGGCGCTCTCGGCGTCCGTGCCCCACGATGCACGCCACGTGCCCCGGCCGTCGCATCAACGGCGTGGACGCCGAGGACTCCGATGGACCCTAGCCGCCTCCACTATAAGAACCGCTGCCGCCGCCTCCTGCTTCTTCTTCCTCCTAGCCGCCGCCGCTCCCTGCCTCCCCTCGCTTCCTGCTCTGCTCTGAGCAGCTCCAGCCGCTGCTTCACGCTCGAGACCGCGTGACCGCACGCGCCGCCGCTGCCAGGGCCGCGCGTTCATGCGCGACACCACCGTCGTGGCCGCGTTCGCGCGCCGCGTCACCACGCGGGCCGGGAGCCGCCTCGACGTCGAGCGCGTCCACGAGCACCGCAACGGAGCCCGCGCGCCGGCTCTGTCCAAGGCGCCGGTCACACCTCGACGCCGGGAGCAGCCACACCGAGCCCGGCCAGCTACGGAACCCGCTGCGCCGGCCTCATCCTCGCCTCTTCACCGAGCCGCCGCGGCCACCTCCGACCGCAGCAAGCTCCAGCCGAGTGCTCGGCGTTCGCCTCCACCACCGATCAGAATCGCCGCGTCGCCGTTCGGCAACCACCACGTGAAGCCCGCGCGTCGAGGCCCTGCCCTGGGGCAGCTGCGCCGACGACGTCATGGCCGCGAGCAGAGGCGTCACGGCACTGGCGTCTCGGCCTCGCCGTGCCACCTAGCCGCTGCAACACCCTGGCCTCCTCGCTGCTTCTGTTACCACCGGTGAGCCACCACAGACCAAGCTCCCACACAAACCGCTCCATGTGGATGCTTGCAACTGATTTCGGCCTTCGCGCCGCTGATTCCTCACTGTGCAGGAGAGCAACCATCTTGCAGCACTGTCCTTGCCATCTCCCTTCTCGCCGGAGTTCCTCTGTTAGTGGTGAGCGTCAAGAGCCAAGCCCTTGTTTTCCCTAAGTCTGTTTCCAGCACTATTGAGCTGAGACCGGCCTTCGTGCCGTGTTCCATATGTTGCAGGAAAGCCGGTCACGCACCACCATCTTCTGACGCGTACCACTACCTTCCGGCCAGCCCGATTATCACGGAGAGCTCGATCCCTTCTTCCTCCACGTCGAGCCATCTCGGCCCCGCCGTCGTGAGCGATCTGCCGTCCACAAGCCCACGGTGAGCCACGATCTTCACCCCTATGGTGAGCACCGTCACCGTGACCGGACCCGCCATATGAGCCATGGCGTCCCACCTCAGGGACGCGTAGGCCGAGCCTCTCCCGGCTCAGGACACGCGCACACACGACACGAGACCCATTTAGCCAAATCGAACCACCGGCGTTCCAAGAACGCCGGCGTGGCCGAGGACTACCCAAACCACCACCTTGATCGCGTTCCGGAATTACCTTATGCCCTTGGACTCCGAGACTGCCGTCACTCTGCTCATGTCGCCGAAGGACACGATGGACGCCGATCGAGAAAGGAGAAGGTCACTGGAAGTCTTGCCTGATTGCCCCGACGCGCACCGACGCCCCGTCCAAGCTTCACCTTAGCTACCGTGCACACCGTTGGAACCCGGCCATGCTCCGCCGCCTCCCGGCCACTTGACGCCACCTCCGGCCAGCCACAGCCTCGTTCGGCCAGTCACCAGCCCCGCCCGGCCAGCCGTGGCCAGCCGCGATCAGCCTACAGCAGGCCACAGCCGGCCACGACCAGCCAGCAGCCGGCCACGACTAGCCACAGCAAGCCATAGCAGGTCAGAAGGTACCAACAGCTGGCCCAGTGGAGCCGGGACGTGTAGAAGCAAGCCTCGCTACTTTTCCTTTGACACTGGCCCTATCCGACCTTGTGCCATAGCCCTGTTGCCACCTCGTGAGGCCCCATAGATAATGTTGGACGGTTGGAAAGATAAAGTGATACACGACGCTGGACTATTGGACCCCTGCTCTTACTCCTTGTATATCTATCTATCATACTGTATCCTATCCTTACGATATATCTATATCTGTTGTACCCTATCCTTATATTCTATTTGTTGTACCCTATCCTCACGATCTGTCTGTATCTAAATCTGTAATACAGGATCCATCTATCATAATGCTATGGAATTGTGCTACTCCGCAGTCTTATAATGAGTCTTTTGAGTCGTGTCATTGGATCTTATTGTTGGTTGTTCTTATTGTTTGTCTGTGTGCCGTGCCTTCGAGCCGGCTGTGTGATCGTACCTCGTTCGGACGTTGCGATCGCGGGATCCGTTCCGCCATGACCGTAACACCGAGTGTAACTTGACCTCACGCTATCCCTCGCTAACTTTTCGTGCACCGACCCTCGTATGCTCGTACCCTGCGCGACCGCCGCATTCCTCTGATTATTGCGGTGACAACCGCACCGCTATGGATCCGAGTAATGACTTAGTGCCAGTGCACCCAGGTCGTGGTACCCTACGAGTGGCTTGCGCACTTGCGTCTTTTACTTGCCACTCTCTTCTGACGCCCCGTCTATTCCGTGGCGTGTGCGTTGGAAAGAATAGACCACTATTGTTTTGTGCTTCTCGCTCTCTGTTCGTTTAGCCCGCTCTGTTCGATCCCGTCTTACTCATAGTGACTGGATCAAAGACCGGACTGACTCCATTTGTTAGCGAAGCTATGGTCCATGTAGGTCGACTCGGTCGACCGCTTAAAACCATCTTCACTGAAGATGTGACTGAGAATATAATATGGATATGCCTAGCTAACTTCTCTCTCTCTCTCTTTTGATTCTTGGTGTTTAAACGCTTGTATGATTGTACCCGTTTGAATCACAGCCTTGGTGCCCTACAAGTGGATTAAACACTCGCTCTTTCTCGTGCAACGTTTTTTGTCAATAAATCCCTCGTTCCCTTCTTGCTTGGCCCGTCCTCCGATCCCCGTCTTCTCCGTGGCGTTCGGATCGGAAGATTGTGAGCCGTGGTGTTTGCTATGGATCAGCTCTAGCCTAAACCAGTTATTATAAAGCCATATTGGCTTGGCCGTGACATAAGCTTGTGCATAGCAAACCCCACTCATAATTTCTCCTGGCCCGATGAAATTGGACATACGCCGAGAGGGCCAAGTCGTGTACCTTTTATTATTTCCCTTGTATTAATGGATCTTCCCATGTTCCGTCGTCTTTTAGTGTATTGGGTGTTTTATTGTATTGCTTCGCGGAGTAGCCGTTTCCGGATTAGCGACGATCGGATCGAGACCCGCTGGGAGAGAACGTGGACGGCGCAAGAACCCGCGGAGTGGAGTCACCCAGGAGGAGGTGATCCAGCAGAACGACTACACTAACTGAGGAGTACTCATACCACTACTTCCTCGACAACGCAGGTGTCATGGCAGCACCCTCTTTTAGAGAATCCTATTAGACATTGCAAATCTAGAACTGCTAGCGCTTTATATTTACTCCTTTGCTAGTATAAGATGCATGTTACTACCTAAGCCGCTACTACCCCGCTTGCAACCACTCTACTATACCACCCAGCTTTGCGCTCACGCTCTTTTATACATATTTCTATCTACCTGTTTGCTTGCATGTTACATCACTATATTTATCTATTAACTCCACTCGCATTGTATCTATGATGTGATGCTGGTGGTGAACCCCTGGGAATGGTTTGGCTTGGGATGCCGGACTGGTGGTATGAGAGCGTGCTGCGTGTGTCTTGGGTGTGTGGTGAGGGTCGAGTCGACCAAGTGGGATACGCGACGAGCTGTGTAAGCAAGTCCTGCCGGGAGTTGCATCTGGGCATTCCCACGAGAGATACCTGTGGCGGGTAATGACTTATGAGGTGGTTCCGGGATGTGCATTGAAGTCCCGTGAATGGAGGTGCCGTGGAGGCACGGGGAGAGTATCCCCTAAGAGAAGATGCCTGCTTGGTCAAACCTAGGAAGGACTAGCCCAGGTTCATGGGAATCCCTTACTGCTCACTCGCTTCTGATGGGCGGGAGACGGCTGGACTACTTGGTAGGGCGGTGCCACTACTGCTAGGTTGTAAGGTGATAGGTGGGCGGTGGCGGATGCAGGAAGTTCCCGCACCGTCCTAGATGCGCAGTACCACTGATTGGGCCCGGTACTGCGTCTCCCAGTCTCAGCGTTTCGGCGTAGGGCCGAAGTTACCCAGGGCTGAGTGGTAGGGTGGCATCGACCTAGGCAAGCAAGCACCCGGAATTCTGCCTAGATGATTGTACAGCATCGATGATGGCTAATCTTGTGAGTGGTAAAACCTCTGCAGAGTGTATGGTTGATCGATCGATACATATGCCGATTCGTCGGCTATGGACCTTTCCTGTGAAGCTCTGTCTAGTGTAGAGAGCGATATTCTTTTCTCCCCTGGTTGATGATTGTCCGGCAGTGTGCCCGGCGTGGCAGTGTGCCGTTGAGACAGGACCCGAGAGGGAGTTGGGCCTGTCGACTGAGTGCGAGGTGTGGGTGTGAGGTGGTGTATGGGTGGGATAATGGAAATGGGATGGACTGATGGATGGTGTGATATGGGTTAAAACTTGACAAACTATTA
The DNA here is from genome assembly GCA_038502445.1 of Eremochloa ophiuroides. Classification (NCBI taxonomy): domain Eukaryota; kingdom Viridiplantae; phylum Streptophyta; class Magnoliopsida; order Poales; family Poaceae; genus Eremochloa; species Eremochloa ophiuroides. The sequence continues at coordinate 64,312,749 of JAHLJS010000006.1, forward strand.
TGATATTATTACTTGATATTACTTGCAAGCGCTTAGGATGCAAACCACAGCCAAATATTAGGATCGCCAGATCCTTTGTTTCTCTTTTCCACTAAAGCTCATCGGTGCTGACCACGGCCTGCACATATCTGGCGGTGTGCAGATTACCTGACTAACAGAGACATTGAGATAAGAAGCATTAGAAGGTCTCGTGCCTACGCTCAAGTTTGGTTCAGGAGATGAAGACTATGCTGCGCCAAGAATAACTCTGATGGTACCCGTGAAGGAGGAGCCTTCACTCGACGACATATTCCGCCAACTCTGATGACGACTAGATATGCTTCCGCTAGATTAACCCTGTAATAGGTGTCCCCTCAGTTGATGTAATATTTTGTAAGTATTCTCGATGTATGACTTTAATATCAACTGATATATGATAATGCGATAAGATCATTCTATGGTTTTATCACATTATATCTCATTCTGTGGATTTTTCCCATCGTGGAAAAATCGAGGATGTTTCAATGTTGATCTAGATTGTTGATTCTCTTTAAAGTGGCTTAATTTTATCTGCAACTAGGACCTATGGTGATGCTGGTAGCCTTGGTGCACCTAATTGAGCTTGAGCCTAACAACAGTGGGAACTATATACTCCTATTCAATATTTTTGTAGAACATGACATGCTCATCCCTTTTTATTACCCTTATATAGTTACTTCAGAGTGTAAGTTTAAATTTTTATTTGGGTGCTCAAACATGATGCATCTATAGAGCCCCTTAAGCACTAAGCTATCACTGGTGCTTAGCTAAATGTTGCTGCTATCTTTTATCGGGATATGTTTCAGAGTGTTTTAGTAATGCCACAGACTGAATTAAATTTCCCTGGTAGCAATCCATTTGTTGCGCTTGGTTAGACACAAGATAGCACAGTTTTACCTATGCCATCAACACTTACCTTTAAGTGTCAGATAATGAATAGCTCATCAGTGCTCAAAATTTGTAAAGTATCCATCCAGTTTATATGCAGAAGCTAATGTTGTGGATCGTCGAATCTGTTTGGCACACTATAGCGAAAAGTCACCAATAGTATGGCACTGGGAGTTTTTTTCCTCTCTACTGTAATGAAAAGGCAGATCACCTGCCACTACCCTTTCCCTCGAAAAAAGTTTGTGTATCTGGTTTGGTTCGTAGTTGTCATTTGTGTGGCTTGCAGTGTTTAAGTAGGTGAAGTCACTGAACTGTGTGGCTCGTTAGTGCATGCTTTTAGTATTTATAACTGAGCTGGGCGCTGTGGGTTTATATCAGTTAAAGGATAACAGCCTCTCTGAATTTTAGCGAGTATATTTCTGTTTTTGATATCTGTGGTTTAAGCTGTTGTGTATGGTGCGAACTTTGTCACATATAGGTGCAGAATATGATTTGTTATTTATAGAACATAAATCTAAATTGAGAGCTCCCTAGATTTGGAAACAAATTGCTGTTGAGGTTGGGGGTGGGCACTGGGATTACCTGGTGCTGCCTCACTTTGACCAGAAATAAGGGGTCTTATCTTAGCTACAACCAACTGTATAGGTTGTATCTTTGATATTTTAACTCCCATAGTACTGATAAGAAAGCACGGTAGTAGTTGATGAATCTTCCACATGCTCACGAACATGCAATTTTGGTTATTTTCTGGTGATGAATTGCTGTCTGTGGTTTTCATCTCACAATGAAATTTTTGTCTTACTTTTGGTTTAAATGAAATCTGGCAATAATTGAGCCCTGAATTGCTATCAATCCTTGGCAAACAACTATAATCCTAATCCCTAAAACATAAATATCCATTGAATAGCATGTGATTGGTGGGCTGCTAAGCTTCTTCTTTGATCTTTCTTGCAGCAGGCCCTACGATGTTTGTAAAAAAAAGGTCCTTCAACGCTAAGAAAGATCTGGAGGTCACCATCACCTTTCATCTTTTATCTCTTCTGCAGCAGGCCCTCCAACATTATTCAGTTGGGTTGTCTTGTGTTGCAGACACACGGCTCTGAACGCTCGCAGTGTCACTAGACAAGTCATTTGCATCTGTGATTCTAGATTCTGTCAACGAAGGTGCTTGCTCAAACACTGCATCAACGCATAGAGTATCTCTTCGGAAGCCTTTGTGTTTGTCTTGTAAATGACAGCAATACTCCATAATGTTTCTTTAGCCTTTCCTTATCCCTGTACATTGAAACATGTCTGGTGGTAGTGTATAGTTTTGGATAGTAGGTCTAAATTAGAAGGTGCTTTGTTTATGACCTTATGTATGTTTCTAATTTATTTAAAGGGGTTCCTTTATTTAAATGGCACACAAATCTTGCTAGTAAGGAGATTATTTAAATGGCACACAGATCATGTAATGGGACTACTATTTAAATGGCACACAAATCTTGTCCTTCATTTACTCTGGATATCCTATGATGTCTTCATTATTTTTCTTTGATTATGTGTAGTCAATCTCTACTATATGGAACCAAGGAAAAATAATAGAGCCCGCACTCCACTTGGTGACTTGACTAATACTACAGATGCGGGTAAACAGTGATGCACACATGTATATGATTGATTAGTTATGAAAAATAAGTATCAAGTCCACTAATAATAGTACAGTAAGTCAAATTGCATCCGATTCAAGGACAGGCGATGACGCTAAGGAACGAAAAAGGCAAAGGGAACGAGCGAGACGTGCATCAATGAATGAAGAACAAAAGCTTAAAAGAAATAAGAAGCAGCGTGAATATTATCAAAAAAGAAAAGCACAAACTGCATTGCTGTTAACACCAAATTTTGAGCTGGGAGCCGATAGCCGATACCGGAGGAGGATAACCGATCTCGGAAGCAGATTCCGTCCAGCGAAAGGAAGGAAAATAGCCGATTGAACGGTGAATCGGTTATCGGACGAAGGTGACAGGAGGCGTGCAACGTCGGTATTGATGACGTCATCCAGAGTCCGCACTGCCAAGATGCGATCACGATCGGAGTCCGTTATGAAAGGGAAGTTGGGACTCCAAGTTACCTTAGATATAGGATAGTTTGTTGGTTTCCTTATCTATTAATGAGTTGTAATTCGATTAGGACTCTAGCTACGCTCAAGGTATAAATATAAGCCCTCAGCCATTGTAAAAGAAACAACAACAATCAATACAACACAACTTTCGGCTCCGGCCACCAAACCCTAGAGTCAGTCGAGTCTGGCGAGTTACTTCATCCAGGCTGGGTGTCATCCGGTGGACGCAGGCTTGCTTGTAAGTATCGTCAACCCCCTATTAAACTATGTCTTTTTAGCGTCATCCGGTGGACGTGGAAGCATGGCGGACCAGGGTCCTTGGTAAGCTCTATTTCTTTGGCGTCATCCGGTGGACGCGGGAAGCACAGTGAGTCAAGGATGATTCACGCTGGTTTACCCGATCAATCTGTGTTAACCGTCATCCGGTGGACGAGATACAGATCAGGACGGTTTTCACGCGCGAATTAGTTATCGATTCGTGTTTGTTTGCTTGATTAATCTATTAGTTAATGTCATCCGGTAGACAGGCTATAGATTGAGATGGTTTGCATGCATGGATTAGTTATCGGCTCTAGTTAAATTTGGCAGTTTAGCTGGATTCATTAAGTCACCGATGTTGCTTATGTTTATTGTTTATTATTTAAAGCAATCATCAATTTGCCCGTCTTGATCCATATGCGTCGGTTTATATCTAATAGATCTATATGTTCAACGAATTATGCTTGCCATCTGTTTTATATTGATAAGATAGAATGCTTTGCACCGGCCGGTTGTATTTTGGATCTAGATTAGATACGGGTCGCACTCAAGTAATAAAATAAACATTGTCTAGATTCAAAGGTTAACGGATTTAAGTTGCAACTTCATCATGACTGCCTCGATCCGCTTCGATCTCCACTGTTGCAAGATTGTGATTTAGATCTATTAGCCGGAGAGTTGAAACATTGTCTACTTTATAGGCTTGTATGTTGCCCGTATACACTAAATCGGCTGAAGTAGCCGATTTCATCTTGTTTTACATTGAGACATCTTATGATCATGTTAGCTTGCTGTGACTACATCTTTTATAGCATATTTCCTGTCTAATGCAAGTATATGTCATTGAATTCATGTCTGAATCGGTTAACTTGAGTTATAATGCATGTTTCGCTACAATCGGTTCATAACATAACGGAATCGGCTTTCTAGTCGATCTCCCATTACATCGGCTCTTCGAGCCATACAGTTGGAACTACCTGGGCACACCGGTTAGTTTCCGCCCTGTGATTACTGATTACTATCTTTTTTCCTTGTCAATTGCAGGTCAAATTGACTGGCACGCTTGGGTGTTACTGACACTCTCAGACCGGGTTCGAAGCTAGCTGGATCTGCGAGAGCTTTACTGCCTCAAGGGTCGTTTCCGGCTTCGCTGGTGTGTTGGGCTTAGGGAACCACTTTTTGCGCCAACACACTTTTTGGCACGCCTGGTGGGACCATTCACTGAAGACCATGGCAAAAGGGAAGGCTACGGCGGACGGCCCCTCCAGGGATGACGGTGTCCTCAGGGTCATGGTCGAAGATTTCAGTGAGGAGGACGCGGCAGTGCTGAACAAGATTGTTGAGGAATTCGCTGATGCCTGCCTGCTTTCATTCAGCAAGCAGCGTGATGGCTCTATAGTGAAGAAGAATGCATTCCCGAGATGGATCATGGACGGCCATTCTGATAAATCTGAAGAGGAGTGCAAGGCCGACCTCAAGCAGATGCTGGAAGAAGCGACCTGGGAGGCCGCCTATTCAGCAGTCGGCCATCACCATAAATCCTTCCTGCAGACATTCTATAACATCATGAAGACTGTTCTCAAACGGCAGGATTGGGAGTCTCTGGGTCCGGTTTACTTCAACATACCCGCAGAGGATGCAGATCCAAAAGCAGCGGTAAGGACCTCCAATTCCTCACCGCAACAGCTGAGCCAGCCGAAAACGCCAGTGCAGGGTGCCACTGCGGCCGGTTCGGCTCAAAAAATAGCAGCTTCTCCTAGATTATACAAAGATCATACTCCGGAGGAGCTCGCCGCTTTCATGCAGGCCACTGGACAGTCGGTGAACTCGATGAACTCATCAGCGGTGAACCTGACACCTAGAAATACGCCGGCGGCAGACGTGGCCAACCCAACTCCTGGATACCATGAGGGGATCACATATCAAGACCTTCAGGCAGCGCCGCATCCGGGGTACGCTCAGACACCCAACAATCAGCTGCTGGAGCAGATGAGTGCCATGCTCTGTGATACGTTCGGTTTACAGCCGAAGACCGGGACTGGAATCAAGTACAGGCGCCCTTACCCTGAGTGGTACGACCGAGTGACATTGCCGCCCAGGTATCGCTTACCCGACTTCTCCAAGTTCAGTGGGCAGGACGACATCACCACCATGGAACACATCAGTCGTTACCTGACCCAGGTCGGCGAAGCTTCGTATGAGGTAGCTCACAGGGTCCGGCTCTTTCCGCTATCACTGACAGGGCCGGCGTTTAGCTGGTTTGCATCTATGGAGCCTGGCTCGATTCAAAGCTGGGAAGATCTGGAGACTAAATTCCATAATTACTTCTTCTCTGGCACTGGGGAGAAAGACATCACAGATCTCACCAACATGCGCCAAAAGCCGAATGAACTTGAATCGGCTTTCATCAAGCGGTTCAGGGAGACCAGGAACATGTGTTACTCTTTGAACCTGAACGACAAGCAGCTCGCCAAGATAGTGGTCAGTGGGTTGCTCCCACACGTCCAAGAGAAGCTTGTGGGCACCAACTTCAACAGCATCAGCGAAGTGATGCAGAGGGTGGCCGCATTAGAAGAGCAGGCCCAGAGTTTCAAGAAGGAATCAAAATACAAGCAGGCCTACGTCTGCAATTCCGACTCAGAGGATAGAGAGAATGAAGAAGTGGCTGCTGTTGAGCTCAAATGGGGGACAAAGCCCATGGCCGTACCGAAGGGTTGGAGCGCGGAAGATTAATACGACTTTGACACGCGCAAGCTGGACAAGCTCTTCGACCTGTTAGTCAGTGCAGGCCACATCACCTTCCCAGCTGATTACGTCAAGCCATCTCCTGAAGATTTGCAGGGAAAACCGTTCTGTCAGTACCACGGCCTCACCTCACACTCTACAAACAACTGCCGCAATTTCAAAGCAGCAATCCAGAATGCTATTAGGCGCGGTTTGTTGAAATTTGAGGCTCCTCCCAAGGGGAAGATGAAGATCGACAAATTCCCATTTCCGAAAGGGCAGAACATGATCCAGATCGCGAATCCTCTGACTAAAGTAAAGGTATTAACCTCCGAACGGGCCAAGAAGAACTCCTCAGTTGATACCGATGCACAAATCACAGCTGAGGAGCTGGCACTGATCAAAGGAAGGAGGGAGCAGAATCAGAGGCAGCCGGAGCAAGGAGAATCCAGCGGCACCAAGAGCAGGAGGCCCACGCACCAGCACCTTCTGAACAAGTGGCGGCGACAGAAAGAGAAAGATCATCAGAGACGGCTGCAGCGCGAAGAAGAGGAGTACCGCAGGTGGCTCTGCGAAGAAGAAGAGGCGCGCTATCACGAAGAAATGGCCCGCCACCGGGGAGGTGAGGAGGATCATTGGCATTGCCCATTCTTCCGACACTGCTAGAATGAAGGCTTGAGACTGCCAACGCTGCGCAACTGCCCAGAATGCAGCGATCAGTACCGAGAGTACAGGCAGTCCCAGGTCAACCGCCGGTCTGTGCATCAGAGGCTGGGGAGCCCCCACAGCCCGCGGGATCGGCGTGAAAAAAGGGACTCGCGCGATCGGCTTGATGAAGCGGTAGTTGAACGCCGACAGCCGGTTTGGCAAGAGAATCAGTGATGCCCAGGGGATCTAACTAGGAGCCAAAGGCGCCGGGTGCAGCGGCTCAGAAACAGAGAGCTCCAAGCTGAGGGGCGTGCCAAACAGGTGTGGCGCGAGAAGCCTCCACAAAATAATGGAAAGGCTGTAGCCGATGCACAGATGGTGTTCGTGCTGCCTGTATAGTTCAGAGCCAAGAAGTATGATACCGAGTCCGACTCAGACGATTCAGGATCAGAAGACGGAGTGGCAAAGTTAGTGCTCGCACAGCAAGCTACTTTTGATAAGCCAGCCAAGAATCGACATCTGAAGGCCCTCTATCTCAAAGGTTATGTCGACGGCATGCCCATGACGAAGATGTTGGTGGACGGTGGTGCCACTGTCAATCTCATGCCCTACACTATATTCCGCAAGCTAGGCAAGGGTCCCGATGATCTAATAGAAACCGATCTGATGCTCAAGAATTTCGGGGGTAATTCTTCCAACACTCGGGGGGCAATCAACGTCGAGCTAACAGTGGGAAAGAAGACATTGCTTACCACCTTTTTCGTGATCGACAGTAAAGGTGCCTACAGCTTGCTACTCGGCCGCGACTGGATTCATGCCAACTGCTGCGTACCATCGACCATGCATCAGAGCCTCATTCAGTGGCATGGCGATGAGGTCGAAGTGGTCCCGGCCGATGACTCGGTAAGCGTGGCGACGGCGGATGCCACATACTGGGAAGCTGGGGATCATGACTGTTTCTCTGGCAAGGCTTGGGAAGGAGGCTCTATCAAGGTCAGCGATGAGAGTCAACAGCCGATCAGGGCAATCGGCTCTGAGTCTTTTTATTAAATGGAGAATCCGATCGACGGCAAAGAGGGTAAGTTGGGGCAAGGATTCACGTCGGTCGACAAGCTCGAAGAAGTGGATGTTGGACCAGGCGACAGACCAAGGCCGATGTTTATTGCTGCCAATTCAGACCCGGAGTTCAGGCAGGAGCTGATTCAATTGTTGAAGGAGTACAAAGATTGCTTCGCCTGGGAATATTATGAGATGCCTGGATTGGACAAATCTATTGTTGAGCACAGGATACCTATCAAGCCAGGGTTTCGGCCACACAAGCAGCCTCCATGTCATTTTAGAGAGGATGCTCTACCCGACATTAAGGCCAAAATCACGAGGCTGTTAGAAGCCAAGTTCATTCGAGCTTGCCGATATGCCGAGTGGATATCGAACATCGTCCCCGTGTATAAGAAAAATGGTAAATTGCGAGTCTGTATTGACTTCAGGGATTTAAATAGAGCTACACCGATGGATGGCTACCCTATGCCAGTAGCTGATATGTTGGTAGACTCGGCTGCTGGGCACCAAGTTATTAGCTTCATGGATGGCAATGCTGGTTATAATCAAATTTTTATGGCTGATGAAGACATCCCGAAGACCGCCTTCAGGTGCCCTGGTGTGCTTGGTTTGTTTGAATGGTGGTCATGACGTTTGGTTTGAAGAATGCCGGTGCAACCTATCAGAGAGCTATGAATTATATATTTCACAAGTTGATCGGCAAAGTCGTTGAAATTTATATAGATGATGTGGTGGTGAAATCCAAGAGCAATAAAGATCACCTGACCGATTTGAGGACCACTTTGGAGTGCACAAGGCGACATGGTCTGAAGATGAATCCTAACAAGTGTGCGTTTGACGTGTCAGCTTGCGAATTTCTGGGATTCATGATCCACCGCAAAGGGATAGAGATCGGCAGCAAGAGTAGGAAGGCGATCGATGAACTCGTACCTCCAACCAACAAGAAGGAATTGCAGTCTTTACTTGGTAAGGTTAACTTTATCAGAAGGTTCATTGCCACCTTATCAGAGAAGGTGCTGCCGTTCTCACCATTGTTGAAGCTCAAGAATGATCAAGAGTTCAAATGGGGTGACGTGCAACAAAAGGTTTTTGACGAAATCAGAGAATACATGAAGACTCCCCCTGTCTTAGTACCGCCACGGACAGGGAAGCCTTTTAAGTTGTACGTGATGGCCGAAAGCCATACCATTGGATCGGCCCTTTTTTAGGAGTTTGAAGAGAAGGAGAGAGCAGTTTTCTACCTGAACAGGCGGCTCCTTGACCCTGAGACAAGATACACACCGACCGTGAAGTTGTGCTTGTGCCTGTTCTATTCATGCACTAAGTTGAGGCACTACCTGCTTGCCTCAGAGTGTGTGGTGGTGTCCAAGGAGGATGTCATTCAGCACATGCTTTCGATGCCTATTTTAAATGGTCGGATCGGCAAATGGATCCTGGCGCTTTCAGAGTTTCGACTTGAGGTTCGAATCGGCTAAGGCGGTCAAAGGTCAGGCGCCGATTTCATTACACAGCATCACGGAGGATCGGTTAATGTAGCGGATATAGCGCCATGGACTATGTTTTTTGACGGTTCTTCGTGCAAGCAAGGTGGTGGCGCCGGAGTAGTGCTCATCTCACCGCGGGGTGTGCGTTTTGAGTATGCTTTCCAGATTGGGCCGATTGTCACAAACAATCAAGCTGAATATGAAGCCGCGTGGAAAGGTTTTCAGCTTCTGCATGAAGTAAAAGCCGATGCAGTCGAAGTATTTGGCGATTCACATCAACCAATTGCTCGACTTGTTTGAATGTAAAGACGAGATACTCAGAGGCTACTATGATCAGTGCCAGGCTCTCATCAAGAAGTTCATGACGGTATCTCTCTGTCACATCCCCAGGGCCCAGAACCAGGAAGCTAATTGGCTGGCGCAGAACGCGTCGGGTTATCGGCCGATGCAGGAGATTTGTAACAGCGAGCAATCAGCTGATGACTGGAGGGGCGAGATAGCAGGATTACCTGGCAAATCCTTCACAACAGGCTCAGCAGAAAGCTAAGGTACAAAGCCACCAAGTACGTGTTATTGGATGGTCAGTTGTATTACAAGATTGTTGAAGGAGTGCTGCTCAAATGCCTGGGGGCAGAGGAATCAGTAAAGCTGATGAGCGAAGTACATGATGGAGTCTGCGGTGCACATCAATCAGCTCACAAGATGAAGTGGATCATCAGGAAGGACCGGTTACTATTGGCCTACGATGCTGGAAGATTGTTTCAAATATTACGAAGGGTGTCAAGAATGCCAGAAGTTTAGAAATATACAAAAGTCTTCAGCCTCTGCTATGAATCCTATAATTAAACCATGGCCGTTTAGGGGATGGGGTATTGATCTAATCGGCCAAATCTACCCACCATCGAGTAAGGGTCACAAATGGATCTTGGGGGCGACTGATTACTTCACCAAGTGGGTAGAAGCCATTCCTTTGAGGAACGCCACTTCAGCTGACGTGATCGAATTTGTGAAGGAGCATATTATTTACAGGTTCGGCATACCTCAGACGATCACAACCGATCAGGGGATAATGTTCACTTCAGAGGAGTTTATGACCTTTGCTGACGACATGGGCATCAAGATTTATAATTCATCGCCGTATTACGGCCAAGCCAACGGACAAGCAAAAGCCTCCAATAAAATTTTGATCAAGGTCATCAAGAAAAAGATTGAGCAGAACCCCAGAAAATGGTATTTGCATTTGAGCGAGGCACTGTGGGCATATCGCATGGCACAGCATGGGTCGATCAAGGCTTCACCTTATGAGCTAGTCTATGGACATGCTGCTGTCTTGCCATGGGAGATTCATTCTGAGACACGACGTGTCACGTTACAAAACAAGCTTACAGCCGGTGAATATAAAGACATTATGATGGGCAGTTTAGAAGATTTGCACTGTCATCGGTTTAGGGCTTTGGAATACATTGAAAAGAATAAGGTACGGGTGGCCAAATATTACAACACCAAGGTAAAAAGCAAGAGCTTCACCGAATCAGAGCTAGTATGGAAAGTCATTCTACCTATTGGTACCAAAGATAGCCGATTCGGTAAATGGTCGCCAAACTGGGAAGGCCCGTATCGTGTGGTGGAATGCGCTCCGGGTAATGCTTATATCCTTGAAGACTTGGAAGGGCAGAGACTCGCCAGAGCCATCAACAGGAAGCATCTGAAGAAATACTACCCTATCATTTCAGTAGGGGGATAATAGCCGATTCATGTGAATCTGGCTCTAACAGCCGATGCCGTGCAAGCGGATCGCCTTCAGGACAAAAATGGCCGACGTCGTAGTAACGAGTCGTCCTTAGCACAAAAATGAAATACCCTCGATGGGGCGTAACAGCCGATGCGATAAGCGTCGCCTTTAGAGCAAAAATAAAAAAAATATATACAGTCTTGCAAATTGGATTGTTTCAGGCATAACGAGTTCAGAAGTATCATATACATCAAAATGCCTAATACAATCTAGTTTGGATTATTGACGCCGTCCCGGATTACGTCCTCGGCGTCGATGGACACGGAGAGACCGTCGGCATGAGAGGCGAAAGCAGGCCATCAGCGTGCCGAACTCCTCCATGTCCTGGCCTGCCTGGATCCCCGGTTCGATGTTTTCCAGCACGATGCCGGAGTTGATCTAGGCGGCGGCCAGAGCTCCCGCGGCACCGTGACAGACGCCACTCATTGCCACCTGGCGGACGCGGTGGTGCACGTCCGCAAGCTGCTCTATCTGCGTTTGCCCCCGCGCGCGCAGGACGTCGGTGACGCTCGACACAGCCGCGCGCAGTTCATGCAGCTGTGCTGTCAGAGCTGCGCAAATAAGGAAGGTCAGTGTTGGAAACAAGCCGTGCATACTGTCAGACAAAACGAGAGATTACCTGCCACGGCGGCCAGCGACTCCGCGAGGTTGGCCCGCGCCTCCGCCAAATCAATGTTGGCGGCAACGAGCGCGACGGCCTGGTCCTCGTTCTCCTTATCCAGTCCGGCCGGCCTCTTTGGTAGCCTCGGAGTAGAGGTTGCGATACCGCACCATCTCATGGTGGAAGTGGCGGCCGTCGGCGGCAGGTGTAGGAGTCGCGGGAACTCGAAGATGACTCCGAGTTCGATTCCGCTCCGGAGGTGGTGCTGCGAGCCGGAGCGTAAGGGAGGTTCGGTTGTGGCGCCGTGCGACGCACCGATGAACTGGCGCCGATCGGTGCACCGGAAGGAAGATGGAGCGGGAGACGTTGGCTGAAAGAGACCATCAGATCAGGCACCCAGACTTAGCCAGATTTAAAAATCGACTGAAAAGGGAGAATAAGATACCTGCTATGGACTCCCCGTCCGCTGACTTGCATCATACGCCTGATTGGAGCCCTTACAGGAGCAGAGGGCCCGGCGGCGTCACCAGCGGCAGGGGATTTCCAGGGTCGCCGTCCCAGTTGCAGGAACGGCGTTACCATCCTGCCGGGGCTGGCCCGAGGAGGATCAGCGCCGGGGGCAGGGTTGTTCAGGCCGGCTAAGGAGCCAGCAATGCCGCTGACGAGAGATGGTTGGTGACTGCAGAAACGGATCAAATTAGATAGAAACAGCGAGGAGATGGTAGGCTGACGGTTGAACTTACCCCAAAGTCTGCTCGATTCAGGGCGACGCTGGCCCAGATGCGACGGATACTCCGTTCCATCTCATCGCCGTCGACGGGCTCAGACGCCGGGCGCTTCCCATGGTTTCCATCACCGGCCATGGTCGTAAACAAGGATTGAGAGCGGAAGCGAAGTGAATACAAGGAGGCGGCCGGGAGAGTTGGTCGGCGAGACGGATACGATGGCGTGTGATATTGCCTCAAGCCTGCCAACTATTTATAAGACAACACGGACACCGAGGCGGTTTCTTTGGGAAGTGAGACGGCATGGCGGATTTTAGGTTGCAGTTAATCCACGTTTCTTGAATCCGGAACAGTTGCCGAATCAGGGAGACAAAACGCCGCCATCAATGGTCGCACGCCTATCGGTTTTTTGGGTCAGGCTGTTTTAGCCGATCCTATTGTGAGTACCCACAAGCCGATTCGTGATGGATCTGGCTGAGGGGTTAGTTCCAAAGGAAAGCTGAACAAAGCCGATACTAAGAAGTACGCCCGAAAGCCGATTCGCATACAGAAGTATATCAGGCTGAACAGAGTCAGTGCGAAACAAGATAAAGCCGGTATTAAGGTGTAAAATCTAAATGCAGATCAGGCTAAGTTGTCAAATTCAGGGTGAACAGCGCATGCCAAGCAGTATACCCATCATATTACAAAGATAATAAGGATCGAATCAGTTCTACTAATTCAGCACGGAGCACGTGGCCAGCCTGCAGCAGTTGTTGATCTCGGTTTTCAGTGAACTGCAACAAGTTTAGGCGTTGGCATGACTTTCTGTCTGCAACGATCAAGCTGCTGATTTCCTTCTTTTTCTGGGAGAGCTTGATCGTACTGGTGGAGATGGTGATTTCGCGCTCACTGATAGCCGACTCAACTGCTTCCAATTCTTTTCTCAGCTAGTCTCGTCTTGTTTTCAATGTCACCAATTCTGTTTCGGCCGTACTGATGGAGGATTTGAGCGACCTGGCTCGATCGGCTAATCCGGTGGCTTCTTGTCTGTTGGTCGATTTGTTGCTCCTTAGCTGTTCAAGCTCTGCCAGGTTCTTGTGAGCAGTGATGATCCCTGATGCTGTAACTTTAAGATCGTCAAGTCTTTACAGGGACTTCAAGGCTTGATAGATTGGGTTGCTGCTGGACGAGTTCCATTATTTGATCAATCAGATCGGGATTCGAGGCCAGGAGTGACCAGATCACCCTCTAGGTGGGGTAACAGTGCACTTAGCCGATTGTTGAAATCTGGCTCTGAAAGTCTCTCGGAGGAGGAGGCCAGTTCATCTTTATCACAGAACTCTTCTATATCGAATGGAAAGCTAGGAGACAAAGGCTTCAGTGCCTACAGTGCATATGTTCTCTCATTAAAAAAAGGTACAATATAGATTAATTGTTTTCTGGCAGAAATGGGATACCTGAATGGGGCCTGAAGGTTGTAGAGTTGATGCCGATGCTGTTTGTTCGACTAAAGCGGTTGTATCTTTTGCGGCATGCGGATTCCTCGGTTGTCATTGCCTCAGGTAGTTGGGTTTCTGCAAACCAGAAGTAAGAACAGTATGGAAGCAAGGATAATTGCTATCAGCCGATTAGGAGTTACCTGAATTCCTCTCAGGGGGCAACTCCTCTTCTTCAAGGTTCGCCCAGATTTCTTCGGAAGGGCTAGTTCGGCTGTATTTTTGAAAAGAAGATTTGGTCAATTAGGACATTTAAGAAAGAAGAACCCAGAGAGTAGTACCTGAGTTTTTGCTCCTTCTTCCTGGATCCCTTCTTCTTGAGCAGCAGATTCCTCATGGCCGGTAGATTCTGGTGGTTCTTCGGCCTGTTTCTCTCCCAAGGTACCTTGAGTTGGTTAGGGATTCACCTGGTAGAAAGCCGATTTAAGAGTCGGGGCGTACTGAAATAAAGGAAAAATGCTACTGGGTACCTGAATTTTTCTTATTGATCGACGTTTCTTGGGAGTTTGCTTTTGGAGCTGAGATGCAGCTGGTCATTTTGAAGCAGAAGGGGAGGTCAGTACAGCAGGGCCTGCCATTAGTTGTCTCAGCGTTGGCGCTCGGGAGCCTAGTCTTGCTGTTGGACAAGGTGGATAGTATTCCACTCGCTCTGGTGGATTGGATGATGGGTCCTGCGAGAAATATCTGTTAAGTAACATGTTTGAATAAAGCCATTTTTATTGTAATCGGCTGAGAACACATACTGCTCGGGGAGATTGGAAGTTTGAATCCAGGGCTCTGCATTTGTCGTGGACGGTTTGGCAGAACAAGTGAGCGTGCCATTGTTGCCACCAATAATCAAAACTCTGATGAGTGATGCAGATTTGATTCCACGGTTTCGGCGAGAATGTGGGCAGGTTTGCTCCGAGTTGAAAAATTCTGACAGCCTGAAGGTGCTCTGTAATGTTCTCCCTGGGTTTCAATGTATTCAAAAAAGGGAGCCAAGGGGGCAATTGGCCGAAACCTAACTGTCTTGCTGCTATGTTTGGATGATAGAATTCATAAGAAGGATAGCTAGTTGCCTTGCCGCTTGCGCTCCGAAGGTGCTTGAAGTCTGCTGGCAAGGCACAGGGTCTGATGATTGCGTTCAAGATACTGATAGTCTCGTCATCAGAGCACCCATTATTGAATTTGAAGCTGGAGGGCGCTGGAAATTCATCTTCATCTTCATAAGGGAACCAGGTAGTAACATTTGGTCCCAAGCCCCTGTATAATGTTTCCAGCATATTGCCCTTTGAGGTTGAGATGGTTATGGCAGAGGCAGCTTCACCAAAACTTTGACAGCCTCTGGTTTTTGGGTCTTCCTCCTCTCAATACTCGGTGGATGGAAAGTTGAGGCCTTGGAGTTGTATCCTTACCAGCTTATGCAGGTATAGGTTGAGCCATAGCTGTACTAGCCACCAAGGGCCTGTTATGCATTGCACTTCTTCACCTATGATCAAGGAACTGAATACCCAGCTCATAAGCCTGTATGCTGCACCCAACAAGAGTTTGCCTAGGGGGATGGAGTGCCCTTGAGCCAGTTTCTCTGCTAAGACCCGATAAGGATATGCTGGTCCGGCAGTGGCGCCACAGAACACGAACCTTTCAAGCCACATGGTCAAGAATGCGACATGTTCTTTCTCGCTGACAGAAGAGGAGCTTTTCTGGTGGTGTTGAATATAACCACTCCATCCTTTGTATGTGTCCAGCTTCGGGAAATACGGGTCCTTCTTGCCACTGGAGCAAAGATCCCAGAAATCATATGATCCAGTAATCTGAAGCCCGGTGAGCATATGGATATCGCCCAGGGTAATGGTTTTTGGACCGTCTCCGAACACGAAAGCATTCAAGGAGTTGGACCAAAAATGACTGGCAGCGATCAGGAGCGGCTCATTCGTTGTCATCTCTGATAATGATAGGTCAAGACATTGGCTCAGATGGTGCATCTCCCAGTCAGCGCGCTTCTTCGCCGCGACGCGACGGAACCAGTTCCTCCACCCAGCAGGTGCGCTTGGCCAGTTTTTGAAAGATTTGGCCCAAGAGGAGGCGCCTATCATGGAGCTTCGGAATGGGAGCTGGTTGGTTTCTTGAATGATGAAGTCTTTGGGGATCGGATTGTCCATCGGGCCCAGATAGTAGGTATTGGGGATGTCCTTCAGTGGAATCAGAATATCATTCCTCAACACCTGGATTTTAAAACTCGTACTCAGTGAGGTTGAAGAGGGATTCACAAATCAGGGGGCGGATCGATGAAATTGATATCTCAGGGACCTCGGAAGGAGTCGCCATTAGCTCGGGAGTGATTTGACGGTGACGAATCAAAGCTGGCGGCGGCGAATCAAAACTAACAGCGGCGGATTGGAGCCCGTGGCGAAAGTTGCGACGGTTTAGGGTTTCGTTTTGGTGCGAAAGTTTGAAGTGCCGAGAGGGAAGCTGCGTTTTGGCTATTTGAAGGCTCAAGCGCTAATTTCGGAATAAACCAGTTTATTCCAAAATTGGGGGGCATGTGTTAACACCAAATTTTGGGCTGGGAGCCGATAGCCGATACCGGAGGAGGATAACCGATCTCGGAAGCAGATTCCGTCCAGCTTAAAAAATAGCCGATTGAATGGTGAATCGGTTATCAAGCGAAGGTGACAGGAGGCTTGCAACGTCGGTATTGATGACGTCATCCAGAGTCCGCACTGCTAAGATGCGATCACGATCGGAGTCCGTTATAAAAGGGAAGTTGGGACTCCAAGTTACCTTAGATATAGGATAGTTTGTTGGTTTCCTTATCTATTAATGAGTTGTAATTCGATTAGGACTCTAGCTACGCTCAGGGTATAAATATAACCCCTCAGCCATTGTAAAAGAAACAACAACAATCAATACAACACAACTTTCGGCTCCGGCCACCAAACCCTAGAGTCAGTCGAGTCCGGCGAGTTACTTCATCCAGGCTGGGTGTCATCCGGTGGACGCAGGCTTGCTTGTAAGTATCGTCAACCCCCTGTTAAACTATGTCTTTTTAGTGTCATCCGGTGGACGTGGAAGCATGGTGGACCAGGGTCCTTGTTAAGCTCTGTTTCTTTGGCGTCATCCGGTGGACGCGGGAAGCACAGTGAGTCAAGGATGATTCACGCTGGTTTACCCGATCAATCTGTGTTAACCGTCATCCGGTGGACGAGATACAGATTAGGACGGTTTTCACGCGCGGATTAGTTATCGATTCGTGTTTGTTTGCTTGATTAATCTATTAGTTAATGTCATCCGGTAGACAGGCTATAGATTGAGATGGTTTGCATGCATGGATTAGTTATCGGCTCTAGTTAAATTTGGCAGTTTAGCTGGATTCATTAAGTCACCGATGTTGCTTATGTTTATTGTTTATTATTTAAAGCAATCATCAATTTGCCCGTCTTGATCCATATGCGTCGGTTTATATCTAATAGATCTATATGTTCAACGGATTATGCTTGCCATCTGTTTTATATTGATAAGATAGAATGCTTTGCACCGGCCGGTTGTATTTTGGATCTAGATTAGATACGGGTCGCACTCAAGTAATAAAATAAACATTGTCTAGATTCAAAGGTTAACGGATTTAAGTTGCAACTTCATCATGACTGCCTCGATCCGCTCGATCTCCACTGTTGCAAGATTGTGATTTAGATCTATCAGCCGGAGAGTTGAAACATTGTCTACTTTATAGGCTTGTATGTTGCCCGTATACACTAAATTGGCTGAAGTAGCCGATTTCATCTTGTTTTACATTGAGACATCTTATGATCATGTTAGCTTGCTGTGACTACATCTTTTATAGCACATTTCCGTCTAATGCAAGTATATGTCATTGAATTCATGTCTGAATCGGTTAACTTGAGTTATAATGCATGTTTCGCTACAATTGGTTCATAACATAACGGAATCGGCTTTCTAGTCGATCTCCCATTACATCGGCTCTTTGAGCCATACAGTTGGAACTACCTGGGCACACCGGTTAGTTCCGCCCTGTGATTACTGATTACTATCTTTTTCCTTGTCAATTGCAGGTCAAATTGACTGCACGCTTGGGTGTTACTGACACTCTCAGACCGGGTTCGAAGCTAGCTGGATCTGCGAGAGCTTTACTGCCTCAAGGGTCGTTTCTGGCTTCACTGGTGTGTTGGGCTTAGGGAACCACTTTTTGCGCCAACAATTGCTTAGAGAATCGGAAGGTGATGAACTGACATTACACGCAGTTACATAGCATGCCAATTAGAAGATGTTACTTCAATATAACATGTCTGATGGTTGCACTACTGTTATTGACAAATTGATGGTTCACAAAAGCGATTAGCGTGCCATAATAATGAATGCCTATGCTTTTTTGTGTAGGTGTACGCATAACAAATATTGTAGACGACATGAGTAATATGGAAACAATTGGAATATCTAATTCATCAAGCATGATACATAACCTTGAATGTGTTATAGGATGATTGAAAACAGTCGGAACATCCAATTCATCCAGCATCATAGATAGCCAAGAGTGTGTTACCCATCCCTATACTGTGAAATCATGTACCCAAAGCGGATCAAGAACTGAGTACTACAATGAGTTGTACAAAAAAATGACGCCAGAGGAGAGAGAAGAAAGGCGTGAGCGGCAAAGGCTATATAATAAAATTCCTAGACGTAAGCAGGCAATGAAAGTCTCTAAAAAAAGTTCAAAGAGGTGCGAAGGCACACTCTCCATCCGGATTCCATTGCCATGGAGAACCCAACGTATTTTCCAAAGCCTATGTGGCCCACTGTTGAAGCAACTAGGCCGCTTGGAACCACAAGTGTCAGTGAATTAACCCCGAGCTCACTCCAACACCTCTTTACATCCCACCAAACTCAGTGGAGATGGATGAAGATGGGTGCAGTGATATACTACCTGGCCATATGACACGTAGACATCGTGTGCCATCTGGGGAAAGGCAAATTCTTTTAAAGCGGCAAAACATTCTTTTTGAAGAATGTATTGGTGGTAAACAAAAAGAATCTATTGAACAAAGTGAAGGCATGGCAGATGAATTAGTGACTGATACCCAATCCATAGCTAAGTCGGCTAAGGTCATCAATGGTAAATAATAAGGCTTCCTTATCCCAATCAATTGTCATGATGTAATGTGTTGTACCTGTTGAAATCGTGGATATGTTGTGCTTGATAGAGAGTGACGGGCCAAGCATCCAGCCTGCCTCAGCCATGCAAACACAACCACTCGTTAATGATAGTGGTAATTCATAATATTATTATCATTCCTTTGAATATATGGTCTCTAACCATTGTTTAACTAAATCAAGCCCGTGTGATGGATTTAGATGAGGATGATGGTGATATATTTGAAGAGGACGAGGAAGAGGATGAGGGGTACCTATTTGCTGGGCAAGGTACTTTATGTTTTGAATCGCTTTCAAATTTTGCACAAGTGATTCTAAATTATGTTTAAATACCCTTACAGAAGAAGATGATGAGGGTGTCCATATAAATGATCCAGAGGAAGAGCCAACTTGTATCCCTGACAAGCCCGATCCATATGAAAAGGTGTATAATAACATGCCAGCAGATACACATATTCTCAAACCTGTCAAAAATTGCAAGCATTGTACTGCGAAGAAGTTTGAATCCGAGCCACCTGGGTTCTGTTGCCGTAGCGGTAAGGTGCATCTAAATGCACCGAACACTCCTGATGAACTTGTGAGGCTTTGGTCAAGTGTAGATGCTGATGCTAGGCACTTCCGCAACAACATTAGGTTCTTCAATGGCCATTTCTCATTCACTTCTCTGTATTGCCACCTCGATAGTGCTACCGCTAACATGAAAAACAGTGGCATTTACACCTTTCGTGCACATGGCCAAATCTATCACAACATAAGGGCATTTGGTAAAGAAGATGGTAAGGATCCTAGGCATCTAGAGCTCTACTTCTATGATGATGATCCGAGCCTTGAGCACCATTACCAAAAGTGTCATGAAGAGCAGTGCCAGAAAGATAAAGAAGTTATTCAAAGGTTGGTTGCTATCCTTCGTGACAACCCGTACTCACAACATCTCAGGAGTATGGGACATGACAAACAACTTGAGGACTATTGCGTCGCTCTGAACCTTGATCAACAGCTCGACCAAAGAACGTACAATGTGCCGTTGACTTCAGAGGTGGCTGCTGTTTGGATTGAGGGGAGTGAAGACTTTGGCCAATTTGAGAATAGCGTTGTCCTGCATGGGAAGGATAGAAGCATACATGGCATACGATCACATCATGGTTGCTATGACGCTCTTTCGTACCCTCTATTCTTCCCTAGGGGTGAGCTTGGATGGCATATGGATATTCCAAAACAAGATGTTACTATCGAGGAAGTCAAAGCGGCACGTGCCCTTCGTAAGGCTCGTAGTGGTACAGAAGAAGAATCAGGTTAATTTTTATTTAACTACTTTTTCATGTAGACTACAACATTTGTGCTACCAACATCTTTAACCGATGGTTCTTGTGTGTAGAATCTCCTGGTAACAAATGTGTGTCTGTCCGTGACTACTACTGCTATAAGTTCCAAATGCGGCCAGGGATTTTTAATCCGATACTTTTCGGAGGGCGTCTTTTCCAACAGTTTGCTGTTGACACATACGTCAAGATTGAGAGTTCTCGACTAGATTATATACGCAACCACCAGAAAGAAATTAGGGCTGACCTATACCAAGGATTGGTGGACAGCCTGCAAGCTGGAGAGGGCAGAGCTGTGGCTATTGGAAAGAGGACTGTGATGCCTTCATCATTTATCGGAGGCCCCCGAGACATGAGACGTCGGTATATGGACGCCATGGCTCTGGTGCGCAAGTTTGGGAAACCAGACATCTTCCTGACTATGACCTATAATCCAAATTGGGATGAGATCAAGAATGAACTCTACCCTGGCCAGACACCACAAGATAGGCCAGATCTCGTTGTGCGGGTATTTAAGGCAAAGCTTGAAGAGTTGAAGAGGAGGTTGTTGAAGATGGACATTCTTGGAAAGGTTCGGGCCCATGTTTATGTTGTGGAGTTCCAGAAGAGGGGTCTACCGCATGCACATTTTTTGTTGATCATGCAAGGGAAGTACAAGATCAGTGTCCGGAGCAGTATGACCTCCTTATCTCAGCTGAGCTTCCAAACAAGAAGAAGTACCCAGAACTATACAAGATGGTCACGAAGCATATGATGCATGGGCCTTGCGGAATACTTAATCGTAATTGCTCGTGCACAAAGGGTCGTGATTCGTGTAAGAATCGATACCCTCGACCTTTCAGCGAGGCCACGGTACAGGGTAAGGATTCCTACCCGGTTTATAGGCGACGTGAAGATGGGAGGAAAGAAAAAGTTCACAATCATGAGCTAGACAATAGATGGGTCGTGCCTTACAACCCTTACCTCTTGCGGTTGTTCAACTGTCACATCAATGTTGAGGCATGTGGGAGCATCAAGGCTGTTAAATACCTGTTTAAGTACATTTACAAGGGCCATGATCGAGCATCTGTGGCCGTGAGAGAGGCAGGCAAGGTGGACAATGAAGGAAACATTGATGAGATCAAACAATATAGAGATGCTAGGTGGGTGACCCCTCCATAAGCCTTGTGGAGAATATATGGGTTTGATTTGAGTGATAGGTCGCCTTCTGTGCTATCCATGCAACTCCATCTTCCGGACATGCACATGGTATCATTTCACCAGTACGAGCGTGTCGAACGAGTGCTCGACCAGCCAGGTGTTGAAAGGTCAGTGCTTATAGCGTATTTTGAAAGGAACATGACGGATAAGAAAGCTCGTGGTATCTTGTACCGGGACTTTCCTGAGTTCTATAAATAGGATGCAACAGGCAAACAATGGATTGAGAGGAGAACAAAAAGAGAGGGACAGGTAGGAAGAATTGTCTCCGCCAATCCAGCCAAGGGGGAATGCTATTATCTTAGGGTTCTTCTAAACCATGTGGCTGGCCCTACATCCTTTGATGACCTAAGGACCATTGACGGTGTGCCCCTTCCAACGTTCCGTGAAGCAGCAGAAAGAAGGGGTCTGATCGAAGCAGACAACACACTGGACGAGAGCCTTGCTGAATCTACTGGGTGGATGATGCCATATGCACTTCGACGACTGTTTGCTACAATATTGGTATTTTGTGAGCCGAGCAATGTGTCCGGACTCTGGGATAAACACAAGGAGGCAATGTCAGAAGACTATCGATGCAGTAATCAATCCAGCTTTGCAGTGGAGCAGATGGACCTTATAGATATTAGGAAAATATTACAATCAATGCAGAAGGACATAAAGACATTCCCACTTCTGGATATCGATGACACATATGACACCTCCAACGATATTCCTAGGGAGATTTCTGAGGAGGCAAGCATTGAGGCCAGCATTGATGACATTGCTCTATCTAACACCCTTAATGAGGAGCAGCGGGCTGCCTATGATGAGATTATGTCTGCTATTAATAGCAAACACGGGAGGTTGTTCTTTGTTGATGGACTTGGTGGCACAGGTAAAACTTATTTATACAAGGCCCTTCTTGCAACTGTACGGAGTCAGAACAAGATTGCTGTGGCAACAGCTACATCTGGTGTTGTAGCATCTATAATGCCCGGTGGCAAAACCGCCCACTCACGCTTCAAGATTCCTCTTACCATCGACGATGGGGCTGTTTGCAGCTTCACTAAACAATGTGGCACTGCCAAGCTTCTTCGGGCTTCATCTCTTATTATTTGGGATGAGGCTTCCATGACAAAGAGGCAGGCTGTCGAGGCCCTAGACAAAAGCCTCCGCGATATAATGGACCAACCTGACCTACCATTTGGGGGAACACCGTGGTGTTTGGTGGAGACTTTAGGCAAGTACTCCCTGTTGTTCGAAGGGGGTCAAGGGCTTAGATTGTCGGTGCCTCATTGCGAATGTCGTACCTTTGGAAATCTATGCGACACCTCAAATTGGTGCGCAACATGAGGGCACAAAGTGATCCGTGGTTTGCAGAATACCTTTTACGTGTCGGTGGTGGATCTGAGGAGGCCAATAATGATGGTGACATTCGTCTTCCTGATGGGATATGCGTGCCACACACCGGGAAGGATGGTGACCTTGATACTCTAATAGATTGCATTTTTCCTAGGCTCAACGAGAACATGACAAAGAGAAATTACATCACTTCGCGAGCGATATTGTCTACACGGAATGATTGTGTGGACATGATTAACATGAGGATGATAAGTCGTTTTCAAGGGGACGAGATGGTGTACCATAGCTTTAACTGTGCGGTAGATGATACAAACAAGTACTATCCTTCGGAGTTCCTTAACAGTTTGACCCCAAATGGTCTACCTCCGCACGTGTTAAAGCTGAAGATTGGTTGCCCGATCATATTACTTAGAAACATCGACCCTGCAAATGGGCTTTGCAATAGTACAAGGTTGATCGTACGTGGGTTCCAGAAGAATACAATCGATGCAGAAATCGTTTTGGGGCAACATGCTGGAAAGCATGTTTTCTTGCCTCGCATACCCTTATGCCCGTCCGATGATGAGATGTTCCCTTTTCATTTTAAGAGAAAACAGTTTCCCATTCGGCTTAGCTTCGCCATGACTATCAACAAAGCGCAGGGGCAAACTATCCCAAATGTCGGGTTGTACTTGCCTGAACCAGTGTTCTGACATGGTCAGTTGTATGTTGCACTATCTAGAGCCACAGCAAGATCAAACATCCGGATTTTGGCTGTTGCAGATGTTGAGAAGGATGTGAAGAAAGAAAATAATAATAATAACACAACGGTAAATGGTACATACACGAAAAATATTGTCTACAAAGAGGTGTTAACTCCATAACTAAGGTAGTGTCTCATGTCTATTACACTTATTTAATATTTTATTTTCTAAATACCAATTCTAAGAGAAATGGTGGTGGCAGGACGTCAGGGTGAGGCGAGGCGGAAGGGCGCTCAGGAGGGACTGCTTTTTTTTGGATGGTCGGAGGCACGCCGGTTGCGAGGACCGAGAAAATCGAATGCAGATGTTTTGGTTGTCAAAGATGTGTATTAGCGATGAGATGACTTTGAACGCGTGCGCTAGCAAATGAGCCGGGTTTGGGTGTTGTTTAGTTCGTTTAAAATATCTTGCGTGTCACATCGAATATTCTATAAGACGAGAGAAGAGGTTTTGGATCCTAATAAAAAACTAATTATATCATAGCATTATTTTGTTCCTGTTGCAACGCACGGGCATGATAGTTATGATCAATGAAAGAGATCAACGGCTCATTTCATTAGGGGAGGTTTTGGATTCTAATAAAAAACTAATTATATCATAGCATTATTTTGTTCCTGTTGCAACGCACGGGCATGATAATTATGATCAATGAAAGAGATCAGCGGCTCATTTCATTAGGGCAGGTACAGCGCGTTGATTTACCCCGTCTGTATAATGTTAATTTTACAAAGAACACCTGGCGAACAGCAGTGAATGAGGGGAGAGAGCGGAGTCGTCTTCTCCCGAAGCGTCGCCCCCCGGCGCGTGCTCCCAGGGCAAATCGCCGGGGCAAAGCCGCGCTGTATGAGAGACCCGTCTGCAAGCGAATCGTGCGGATCCGAGTGCGGCTCGCGCGCGATTTTAGTTTTGGGCGCCAAAATTCCATCCCCACCACCATATATGGCTTCTCGTGTGTCTTCACCCCAATCATCCTCTGCGGTCACCCAAGAGGAAGATGTCGACGACGGAGAGCAAGGCAGCGCTTTGGCTAGGAAGAACAAGTGCACGACTGCGGCAACTTCCTCCCAGGCTGGATTCGGCGCGGCAGCGGCGGCGGCGGTGGCGGCAACAACTCCCTCGATCGGCTTCGACACAGCGACCACGACTTCCTCCAAGGCTAGATTCGCCGCGGCGGCTGCGGCTTCCCCGACCGGATTTGGTGCAGCGGCGGTGGCTTCCACCATGGCTGGATTCGGCACGGCAGCGGCTGATTCGTGCCCAATCTATGGCTGAAGCTTCATCGACGACTCCAGCCATGCCAGAGGTGGTTCGACCGGCGGTTCTCCTGTTTGGTGGGATGCAGCCGACGGTGGTCCTCCAATTTCTCCTGCTTTTCGGCGTCCAGCAAGTTGGGATGGGTATGTGACACTAGCCATGTCCTGTGTTCTTGAATGCATGGCCGTACACTACTGGTAACACAGTGGTCTATACAAATTCATTTGTCATTGATCTTGACTACACAAAATGCATTAAATAGCTTACAGATAATGAAATAGAGTTGTATGACTTGTCTTTTTAGCTGTCTGATGAATTCAAGAGGCTTAAAGACGACTTCCTATCTATAGGCTGTACATGTCCTTGTACACTTCCCGGTTCCATTAACATTAATTGTATTACTCCTAACACGTTATCAGCACGGCATCACGCAGCTCATCTCTCGCTCATCTCGCTTCCTCGAAATATAATAAGATTCCTAAACCGCAAATAAAATGGAGCTCGATGAGGCCATCCGCGCGTCCGACGAGTTACTGTTCGTGGGCCATGTATCTCCCAACGGTGATCGTACCCACGTGTCTCTCTGCTACAGCATTTTACTGTTTTAATTGGCCGCCGACACCGTCTTCAACGTGGAAAGTGGAAAAACAGAAGAAAAAAAAACGGCGTGCCAGCACCTCGCCGCCTCCGCTTCCTATCTATCTCCTCAGTCCTCACCCTCTTCCTCTCCCCTGCCCCCAGGGACAAAAAAAAAAAACAGCATCGTGCGTCGCCGTCGCCATCACCGCCTCCGTCTCCTCTTCGTTCTCTTCCTCTTCCCCGGCCACAGCACGATCAGATGACGCGCCTGGCCGTACATCTCTCCTCCGATTGCTGCTTGCGTTGCTACGGTGCCCAGCCCTGCTGCCGACCAACGAGATGGCCGCTACGCGTGTTGCCGCCGTCACGCGCGGGCCTACGCGGACCGGCTTGGAAGCGCCGCCCTCATCTTCATCTCAGCACAGGCCTGGCGCTTCCCTAGGCCACATCGCCGTCGTCTTCGAGTACCTCGTCGTCGTGCTGGTATCAGGGTTTGTCCCCCCCCCACTTCTTCTCCATCTCGATGTGAGGTCTGATCTGGATGCGGTTGTTGCGGCCTTCTCGATCTGATTGGTCAACAACTCCATTTTTTTACACACTAGATTTGTTTAGGTTCTTGCTAACATCTCGATCCAATTTTTCTAAGGTCCTGCACGTTGCCGGGAATGCCTCCAAGGACCCACATCGTCGGCGCAACGTCTTCCGTGACGCAAAAAGGCCGCTCCAGGAGGCATTGATGCGGAGACACTCTCCCTGCCAGGGCCCCTTTCATCTGCACCGAATCTTCAACCACCAGTGACCAAACACACTGATGCCATCATCTCCAAGAGGTAGAGATTTATGATTGCTCCAACAGCCTCCGCCACTTTCATTCATGCGGATGCTAATCCAATGCAGGTGCACCCCATGATTCAGCTCCCAAGTCCACTTATGCGTATTACCTCGAGACATACCATGACCTCTACGTTTTAACTCCCCCGGCTGCTCACTTGGGCTGGATGTTACTATCATGGCCAATTTTGCTGATGTAAAGGTATGCACGTCAGACTATGCCTCTCAGTGCTCCAGCTTCCAAGCCCTATAACATCTGCGACTGCATATTATGCCATTGAGCTGTTTCATGGAATGTCAAATGCAATATAGTAATATGGTATATTTCGTTTAAGTTGTAGTTTCAACTTCAAACCAAGCCTGATGTTGACCACCACCTCGCTGGTGCCGGCGACAACCCCGGCAAAGCCAACAAAATGGGAGGTGCAATCCACAACCTCATCCTTGCGTAATAAAACAGATGCTAGCTAGGTCTTAGGTGTGGTTTTGTCGACACACTAATTAATACAAATGCATGCAATGCCTCCTCAGAGGCTTAGCCCAATATCTGGTCTCTACATCTTAATAGTCTTTCGTGCTCTGACTCCATGTGTGTTGGAATGCGTTGAACTTTTCAATGTGCTTATGAAATAGTTCCTGTGGCAAGTCATGATTGTTGTACTAGCCTGGTCATCCTGCAATATCAGTTCATTGTTAGGTTTCAATTTACCAAGTTTGAGCACTTGTGCCAGCTGGCATTTGTAGACTATAAATCTTTGACTTTAAGAGTTAATCAGGTATTTCTACAAATAGATAACCAAATGTTAGTTAAAATTGTGGTCAGAGTCAGAGCTCTAGAGAGGCCACACTTTTATCTGATAATTCCCTCCTATAGATTTAAGCTACTTTTTATGGTTACGGCAATAACTCAATAATTTGGGCGTTAAGAGGTTAATCTTGGTACTAAACAAAGTACTTGTGGTTCATCAAACTCGGAGATATATTCAGCATGTTGGTTAGTTCTCAATGAGATAAATTTATTAAGCATGATAAAAGGATCATGTGTTATCTAAACCCTTTGGTTGGGCAGAAAATTTTCAACTCAAAAAAGCTATACTTACTGAACTACTGGTTTGGAAAGAAAAATAGTGAACAGACTATTTTTCCTTACTATTTTAGCATAGTTAACCTCTGTTAGCACAAACTGTTGAATCACCTCACATATGGCAATATTACTATCTTTGCCTTTGCCTTATAACTTTTACCGTTTTCTTAATAGTACTCCATGATGATATATACTCATGATAATTGCTATCTTCACAGGAAGAAAACATATACAAGCTGGAATCACATTGTTTCTAAAAGCAAATTCACATGTTCTATGAAACAATTGATACATCCAAGTAATAAACTATCATTGCCATAAGTATTGTCCCTAAAACATCTATGTATTCAAAACTGAAATCATAACATATTGCTTATACAATGATTGTTGTCGACATAACAGCTAACACACTGCAGTAACAGGTGGATGCTGCAGATTACCCTTCCACATGAAAATGAGTAAGTCGCCTGCTACAATTCACCTTTTCTACCGAACCCAACATATTTTCCTTCGGTTCCAGTACAACATTGCCTTTTCTTTGTACATGTAGTCCAACCAAATGAAGGCAATCTCATGCATTTATATACTTATCCTAAAGGTAGTGGCGTAGTTCAGTTTTTGTAGTGAAAGCTCTTATTGCAGGTTCCAATCTTCATGGCACCAAGGTTCAGAACACAAATCACTATGTTGACGCCCAGAAATATTCTACTAAGTATTGTTGATTATTCAGAGTTTTCTTCCTTTCGAGTCCTTTTAGATGGCCTTCGGCATTGCAAATATACTCTTCATGTGTAAAACTGTAAATTAAATACAAACTATGTTATCTCGGAATTCTCTGACTTCATGACTGAATGATCTATGTATCCAAGGAAAATCTTGTGGCATGCTGAAAATATTGCCATGAGTATGTATGGTACTTATTACTTGGTATGGTCGCGTACAACAGTTGTGCACGCGGCGGAGCGCGTCTATCATGCTAGTAGAGAATAATAAGCATCATCAAACGACAAGGAGCAAGAAGGCTGCCCAAGGTACAAATGTACAATGCTCCACAAAGTTTCGTGCCTCCTGACTCTTTTTTCGATTGGTCATGTTCGAGGGCGGTTGGTGGCTCGATGGCTGCAGTTATCCATGAAAATGGTATGGATATCTATGTGACTGTCCGTTCGACCGAATCTGTTTAGAGGTGTTCAGCTCAGTGCGTATCCGAGTCCGGATATTTAACATCCGATATCGTATCCGTATTTAAATACTTCAAATCGTATATTTATGATGTTGATATCAAATCGTATCCTATCTGGTATGGCTGATACTATTCGTATTCGAATCTGAATTCTGACCAGAAATAAATATGAAAACAAATATGATATCAGTGATATCCATTCCCTATCTGCTCCGTTTTCATTCCCGTAGCGGAACTGCGGAAGTGAAAGCGCATGGTGTGCCGCTTGTTCGCGCACAGGTGAAGAAAGGTGGGAAATGATCCTCCTTTTACAAGAGAGATGCTTATAGATGTTGGAAAAAGTCTAGAACACCCCGTAAGGTATAGCACACTGGTTAATTCGCACCCTCAACTTTAAAATTATCTAAACAACACCTTAAACTTTATTAAACCGTCTAACTTACCCCTAGGCGGTATTGCAGTCTGGTTTTGCTGATGGGGATAGCCAGCGTTGCTCCAATGAACCGTCCGTTCCGTGCAGCTGCTCGCACAAATTCATCCGCCTACGCCCTTGCACAAATCGTGCCGCCTGGAGCTGTGCCTCGCCGGCCCCTGCGCTGCCGACGCTGCCCACCTGCGCCCCTCACCGGCACCGCTGCACTGCCGACACTGCCCCGCCTATGTCCGCCCTCGTTGGCCCCCTGCGTTGCCGATGCCGCCCCGCCTGTGCCCGCCCTTGCCGGCTCCCTGCGGTGCCTACGCTGGCCTGCTGAGCGTGCCTGCCTCCACATCAACGTGATGGGAGCCTTTGCCCTCGCATTCCTCTGTTCCCATGGCAGTGGGCGTCGTGGCAGCTCTGTTGTTCGTGGAGGTGCCGTCTGTAGCGGATACGCCGTCAGCGGTGGCGGCGCGCTGGGCATCCCCAAGGCGGCCTCCATGGACGGGGTTGGGGAGCTCGCGCATGATCTTGCCAGACTTGTGGTCGATGATGCGGAGCGGTCGTTGGCAGCGACGGCAGCTGCTCACGCACGCGCCCGCACGGCCACGGTGGCAGCTGCTCTCACGCGCACCCGGAGGCGGCATGCGGGTTGATTGAATCAATTAGTCTTTTTGATGAGTCCAAGACGCTTGTAGACCACATCAGCATCAGCATCAACATCTTCTTGTTGAAGCCAAGACCGACGAAGACGGATGATCTCATCAGCATCGAACTCCGGGACCATGTCCATGTTCCTGCCGTCCCGCCCATGGCCATGCCCATATCGCTGCATCGATCTCCAGCCATCCCGCCCATGCACTTGCCACCCGCATCTGCAAGCCCTGCCACCATCATCTCCTTCCAGTGCCCGCCAGGCGCTGTGCCTGTGCCAGCGCGTCCGGCGACGACGCCGCGAGGCGGGGCGCGAATTCGATCAGCGCGGCGTAGTTTGCCCACCACTCGCTAGCGTTGCGCCCCAGTGAGGCGAGGTCCAAGAAACCGCAACGGCGCAAACGAGGAGGTTCATGAGGGTTCCGTCGTCGTGTAGTAGCTGCCTCTCACTCTTGCTTGCAGGCCGCCGTGGGGCTGCCAGCGCGCTGCTGCAGCGCGGCCTCCAGGAGCCCGTCCGCCGCCATCGATGGAGGCGACGCTCGACTTGGATGCAGCCCAGCGCGGAGGTGGAGGTGGCACTTGGCTTGGATGCGTAGCCGGCGTGGCTAGGAGGCGGAACCGGCGCAGCCTGGAGGTGAGGCGGTACGGGCACGGCGGCACCTGGCATGGAAGTGCAGCCCGACGCGGCCTGGAGCCGAGGCGGCACCTGGCTTGGAAACGAAGTTCGGTGCGGCGTCAAGGCGGAGGCCGTCGCGGCCTGGAGGCGAGGCGGCATGCGGCATATTGCGAGCGGGCGGAGAGAGGCGAGAGAGGGGACGGGATTATTTGGTCCACGCTCGTACAACAAGGCCCCACTTGCCACGTTGGCAAAACAGCTCAACAAACAGCCAGGGGGTTAGTTAAACGGTATAGAAAAGTTTACGGTGCTGCTTAGACGGTTTTAAACCTCAGGGTGTGGATTAACTAGAGTGCCAAAGTTTAGGGGGTGATCTAGACATTTTCCTATAGATATTTGTAGCATACTTATGTCAAAATCAGCACTTTTCAGACAACGAATATGGCCTACGAAACTACGATGCACTTCTTTAAAGCTAGATACATAACACCAACAAATAGTGCTGGGGTCAATTATATTTATATATTTATATTGACTATAAGCATATGCTTAAACCACTTTATTTTAACTATAATTAAATTTCAGGCCCACGAGAATCTAGAGTCAGAGCTCCAGCTAGCAAACAAGACTCAAATTAAAGTAGGGCATTGGATTTTTTTTCATAAATCATTGAATTGTTTTTCCCATCTTGTAAGTTTGTATTTATCTTATACCCACTCTGTTGGACTGAGCCGAAATTCAGCTGGGCTGAATTGTACTACCTCCATCTTGAAAACATGTAACTACGTGTTGCGTGGCAGATAAAGTAATTGAAGTTTGATCAAATTTCTAGCAAATAGTATTCACCTTTATGACTCTAAATTAATATATTATGAAAGTACATTTCATAATTAATTTTATGATGTTTATTTGACACTATAAATATTTATAAATTTTTTATTTATAACTGATCAAAGTTGATACACTGACATGCTACTGTGCTAAAGTTGTATGCTTTTTTGGGGACGAAGGGAGTACAACTTAATTTATTGTGAGAGAATAATATTGTTATTGTAAGAGAAAAATATTATTTTGTAGCTAAGCTGAACCTACCTCAGATAAACAAAGCGACTATACTACTTCGGTCATAAAAATGTTGTAATTACATTTTTTTTACAGTTTTACTCAGAAAAGGTACACTATAATATATTAATCAATCGGTACTTATTGAGTATCATAAATGTTAATAATTTTTTATAGTCAATTGTAATTACGTTTTTACGTTTTACATTTTTTTTTACGTTTTACTCAGAAAAGCAGTATGTTTGCTTGCATTTTGTCTAAGGCAGTATATATAATTGCCAAGGCCAGAAGAAGTGGTTGCGAGCTAATTAAGCTATAAGCTTGCCACTCGAGTTCGTTTCGTTGCTAACTATTCTTTTAGTTTGTAGATATACGTACCCGCGCTATCAGCAAGATATTTATGGTGAGTTCTTTAGTCTCAAGACCAGCCGCGAGGTTTTGATATTTATATACTACATCTAAAACCAAAACAAGAGATCCGCAGGAGCGGACTACGACGTGAGCGTGAACATGTCACCGGATTGATTTTCGGCCGTTGGATGGGTAATGGATGGCTCTAACTTTGTTGACCTGTGGACGACCAGCTGTGGCTAGAGCGAGTCCCGAGTAGTTGGCTTCATCCCTCTCCCATTGGGCGTCCGTCTCCTGGAATCCAGCAAAGCTGACAAATTTGGCCGTTGTCCAGCGCTCGTTGGCTCACGTATGCTGGGACCTGCTGCTGCGACGTGCGGCGTCTGCCTGCTGTGGTATGGCAAGGTTGTGCCCTCCGTCTAGCTCCTATTCGTTGTCGATCAGGGATTGGTGGCTTGGGGCGCAGAGCAGCGGGCCTAGAGGTATCCTCGTCTTGGATGGAGATGGGGGAGCAGAAGTTGGAGAGCCTCGTCACCCATTCTTCCCCACCTGTCTCTCTCTTCCTCGGTAAAAGTGGAGGCGACCGCGACCCGGCCTGCTCGGTGCTCGCGAGACGCCGGGAGGAGGCCCCCCGCCGCCGCTGGCAGAGGCAAGCACGCCGCCAACACAAAGCGTCGGCGCAGAGGGCTCCTGTTCCTCCAGCGCGGCGAGCTTGGCCACCGACGCGGCGACAGCGCAGAGCCGCTCGGGAGCGCAGGAGGCCCTGGCGCGGCACTGGTGTGGCGGCCTTCGGTGCGGCGGCCTGGGTGTGCGCGTCATGCTTGTACACCTGCGCAGTGACGACGCAGACCCCGGCTTAGGAGCGCGGGACACCCTGGCACGGCAGTCGGCGTGGCGGCCTTCGGTGGGGCGGCCTGGGTGTGCGTGCGTCCCCCGGTCCATGGCCAAAGGTGAATCCACGGTCTGCTTCACACCTCCTTTACATCACTCTTGTCTCGTCTCTTGCTGCGCCATGGGCTGCTCGCCACCAATCACGGCAGCATCCGCTCCGGTGACACCGCGTCCGGATCTGATGACCCCGAGGCTGGATCCGTCCGCGTCCCTAGAAAACTTTTTTTCCCAGTGCGTGTCTCCTTGCTGCGTTGATATGGGTTTGCCAGGGCTTCCTCACTTGGAGGAGCCCAACTACAGTAGTACAGTGGCGCACCTGCTTCCCTTCTTGGCCCCACCCTGATTTCTTGCGTGATGTGCTTTCGGAGTTTCGGTTCTTGAGCTGTGCACTATTTGGTTTGCATTTGTTGTTGCCAAGATGTTCGCTTGTGGAAATTGCAGCGACTGCATTTAAGATCCTTAGTTTTCTATTGGTGTCTCTTGAGTTCCAAATTTTTTATTATGGAATGTTTGACACAGTCCAGGTGCCCACCAGCTTAAATGCTTAGCGTATGCCTGGTAGATCTCAAGGCCGAAGTTGTTAATAGGAGGGCTTCATGGTGCACACAGAGATGTCTATCTGGAAGCAGCTAGAGGTAAATCGTTCTAAACTCGATTTGATTATATCTATATCTAATATTCTTTCAAAGGTATTTTTTTCTATACTTGAGTGCTATTTTTTTTTTAAGATTCATTAATGCTTCGGACATCATTTGGTAATTTGAAAGGTAAGATGTTTTAGGATCTACCAATTAAAATTTGATAATATATTCTGCTTCACACTTTTAACACAAAAATATGCATTTTAGTTTAGGATCTACCAAATAACATTGGCACCTTCCCCTTTTGTTTTTCTTTGTGGTGTTTGGTTCTTGAAAAGTTAAAAAAAACAGAAAAAATACAGTGTTTGCTGTCGATTTTTAGTCACATTTTGTTGATTGTCAGAAAAGTGGTTGGTGGACAGAATATCTACAGAAGAGATATAGGTTGGTGGACAGTATGTCTACAGAAGAGATATCCTGATTTGTTTTGGTATTTGTAGAAAGAAATTTAAAAATTACAACAGTCTAGCATATATAAGAATGGCTACATACTCAGGGCCAATAAATAGCTTCAAACATCCAATTTTAGTATTTTTCCAAATTAACTCAGGCCAAAAATTACATTCATATATCCAAATTACTCAGGGCCAAAACTCAACCCCCCCAAGCATCCAACTTTTTCTGCAGTTTGTTTTTGTATGGTCAGTTGTTGGTTTTAGTTGTCCCTACTAAGCCTGATCTTATTTGTTTTATAATGCAGAAGAAACATCTGCAGATGCAACCAGCAGACTTGAAAAGATGCATTCTGTTACCTGCTAATTCTATGGCACAGCAACGATACACTTCCTTGAGCTTTGCAACTACCGTGCTGGGTACCTAACGAAATGTGTATGTAAAGAGTTGCATTGTGCTCCGGTTCATTAGGTATATTCATGCTTTCATCTCAACCGTTCTTTTTCCTTTCTCCATTATCTCTGTTTTGTGCTACTATAAACTTCTCAACCAATTTATTGGTTAAAAAGGAAAACGTTGCGGTCGATAGCAATCGGATAAGGAGAAGACAATGATATGCTCGCATGGATTGCATCTCTCTTTAGATGGCCAGAGGCCGATCATTTTAATCTTAGAAGCATATGTCTTCCATTCTTTCTTCTGTAAGAAGAAAAGCAACCTTCCAGGATTAAAAAAAAAAACTTAGAAGCATATGTCTGTGACTCACAATTAACAACTCTACTGAATTTTTAAAAAAGATAGTGACTTTGGTCAATATAAAACAGTACCAAAGCACCGACAATAGGTTACTTATGCCTTATCTCAGATTGATTATTCATTTGAATTCCATGGTGCCTCAATTTTGACATTTCTTATTCTACCGATGCTCCAAGCTATACTAAACTACATGCTCAAGGCAGTACCCTCACCCAATGAACAATATTGTCTAGACTCTGCTCTTATAGGGGACTAAAGTGCTACCTGTGCTCCATGATTCTCCAATAGATGAACATTCTCAGATCTAGGTGACTTACAAAAATACTTACCACATTGCTGTTTAGGGCACTTGGTCTATATATGTTCATAATTTTAATGATTGACCTTGCTTCCTTACAGGTGCCTTGTGCTGCTCCTTTTGCTTGGATGGACTCATTGTCTTTTGCCATCCAGAGAAGACTTCTGCCTGTATTTGCTGGTGCCCTATCCTGCATGCTGGAACATGGCACATGATGATGTAGGCTCGAGTCGCATATTGGCGTTTGGTAATGAAGGACTTAGTTTAGAAAGTCCTGTTGTTTCAGGCTTGTATATATATACTATGCGCGTCTTAGTGCATCGATGCTTGTCCAGCAGCGACGTCAACTCCATGGCCAGACCTCATTTGGCCAGATGATCCCGTGGAGATATAGATTTGCGGCTGACATTATGTATGCTGGAAAAAACTATGAACCTTTTGCAAGATATAGACTTGCGACTGAATTATGTATGGTTGGAAAACTATGAACCTTAGCGACTGTTGAATAGCGCTGCTCATATACGCTTTCTTTTGTTGCCATTCTATAGCTAACTATGTATTTTTCATCTCTTTTGTTACTCTTCTCCTAGAGAAATTTAGCTATGTATTTTTCTTCCTCTTTTCTTACTAATACCCCTGTAGAAATGGCTGCATGACAAGCAAGAAGCAACCATGTACCCTTATCCGTGCAACCACTATCTTTTAAGTGTTCTGAACCATACGTCTGTGTTGGTCAGACTACCGCTGAGTATTTTATTTTCCATGAAAAATATCTGTATATTTCAAAAATAAGAAACCACAACTGATGTTCATGCTTTCTATAACAGCGTTATTCCATTTGCAACATTACTCCATTTGTCAGCTAGAACCATGGCCTTAACTCGCGCGCATGGGCGCGCGCAAGTCACTAGTTTTTAAAAATGGGCGTGTAAGCGGATTGATCCACAGATTCCTCGAACCGATTCCAAATAAAAGAATCAAATGGGCTCCTCATGCCACCCAGTACATAGCCGAGGGACAATAGATCAGAACCACCCGAACCAAAGGATCGAGTGGATCGATCCTCAACTTGCCGCATGCGCCAGAGGCCATCTTCCCCACCTGCCCCGATCCGTGACTACTCAACTTCCGTGCGCGGCGCGACACTGCAGGCTGCATGCCGGCCAAAGAGCTCGAGCCAGCAAGCGAATCCCGAAAGATGCGATCGTTAGCGACGAGCGTGGATGGCCATCATGGCGGCGAGTGCGAGGCTCGAGATCGATCCGCTCCGCCGCACATGTTGCTCGCCACGCTCCGCTCCGCCACAGCCTCAAGAGCCTTTGGGGACGCCGTGCGGGCACCGATGGCGGCAGCAGAGGTGCTGCGGCCGGAGCAGTGGGAGCACCCGCTCCTACGCTGAGTGGGACCGCGCTGCCCAAGGCCCGACGCCGTACTGTTTCGCTCGTCTCCCGTCTGAGTAATTCTGCAGATATCCATAATATCCATTGGGCCCTATTGGGTAAGCAGTTAATATAGATGGAGCAACCGGTGCTCCTCCAGTAATCAAATGGATAGTTGGGTCGGTTACCGTTCGATCCATGGGCCACCCACCCCCCATCTTTATACGTTTTGCTGAAAAAGTAGTGGAGATAGCTAGGTTACCTATCTCAATTCTCAAAGCTTAGACGATGCATTTTTTTAAAGGTAGATACACAACACCGGCCAACAAATAGAGCTGGGATCCATTATATATTTTTACTGACTATTAGCGATTAAGCATATGCTTAAACCACTTTATTTTAACTATAACTAATTTTTAGGTCCCACGAGAATCTAGAGTCAGAGCTCTAGTTAGCAAACAAGACTAAAATTTAAGTAGGGCGTTGGATTTTTTTTTTCATAAATCATTTTGTTCTGCGTTGAATCGTTTTTCCCATATTTTAAATTTTTCATTTAATTATCTTATATATTATACTACTTCAGTCGCAAAAATGATGCAATTACATTTTTAACATTTTACTCCAAAAAGGTACACTATAATATATTCCACCATTAATCAATTGATACTTATTGAGTATGATAAATGTTAATTTTTTTTATAGATTTGGTTAAACTTAACTAAAAATGTTTGACTCTTAAAAAAGTAAGATTGCATTTGTTTTGGGATGAAGGTACTCTCTCCGTACCTATATGAAGTCAAAATTATGCTTTGCAGATTGTGTCGTTGTCCAAAACGATAATTAATACGGGTGCAGAGGGAGTATAAATAAAAAAAATCAAATGGTAGCTATATTTCGAATGAATACATATAACACCTCCTTCAAAGCAAGACAAAATTGAAGCCTACATGGGAGGGCTCCGCTCACGCGTCTCTGGTGCTGGAGCGCCTCTAAAATAGTCCTATTTAGATGTGCTTCTAAATTTAAAATTCACGTTACATCGAATGTTTAGACATATGCATGAAGTATTAAATATAGACGAATCTTTTGTATGTTTTTATAGTTTATATGTAAATTACGAGACGAATCTTTTAAGGCTACTTAGATTATGATTGAGCAATTATTATAAAAATTATCACACGTGTTACAGTGTCATTTTTAGAAAATTTTTGCACTCTAAACAGCCCCGAGCCACTAGCTGCGGCTGCTTGCATTCCTGGCCGGAGCCTCCAAGACGAAGCCAGTTTTCATGTTGCGACCTTTTCCATTCGCGACAAGAAACGTTCCTCGCTGATGCTATACGTTTGGTGTGGGTCCACTGGTTTTGGTGCCGGAGCCGCGACGGAGCCGCACCAAGCGGGCTCTTATAATATTTAAATATTTGTTCTTAGTAGCACAAAACCATTTAGGGGCAGGTTGGATTCTAGGGTAAGTTAGGTTCAAACATTTAGAATTTTAACTATTGTAGTACGAATGTCAACTTTTGTAATAAGTATTCAGTTATGATCTAAGTAGGTTTAAAAGATTCATCTCATGATTTACATGTGTAATTAGTTTTTTATCAATATTTAATGTTTAATCAAGTGTTTAAACATTTAATATGACACGATGTGATAGAAAAATTACAGTTTTAAAAGGGAAGTAAAGAGGCGCTTGACACCACATCAAACCAAAAGATACCATCGATTGACATGAGAAGTTAAGCGCCACCTGACACGTTAGTTTCTGTCTCGAGTAGGTGCCTACAGCCTTCCCTAATATAGTCAGTGTGCAGTGTACCTATACATGTTACACTAACCGCTGGTTTATCAATGGCCTGGCTGATGCATCCCGGCGACGAAGAAGCGGCCGGAGGCGGCGTCCTGGGTGGCATAATAGATGGTACCAGGACTCGCATGGTTGTGCACTCCCTCATACATGGTCACGACATATCTCTGGTCATTTCTATCTCGCTCTACCCTTTTCTTGACGTTGCAGCCCTCCGTCGAGCACCGGTAGTAGTTCCTGCAATCCAATTCATTGCAAAAAGGTTCAGTCCAGCATCATACATATGTAGTACTAAAATTATTAGTTTATGATCATTTTCATCTCTCGCTTTGGGTTTTAAAATACTGATTTGCTATATTGTTTACCTCGGATTCGGGCTGTTCTTGACGGACTTTTTACCATACTTCCTCCATTTGTAGCCGTCGTCGAGTACCTCCTCGGCGTCCGACCTCACCCGGAACGCAATTCTGTTCGCCCTCCTCGGCCCCTCACCCTCCGCCGCACTCCTGGAAATACACACACGTCCAGGACTCCAGAGTCACGAACCAGTTACGTGCACGTGGTCCCGTGATGCATTTTTGGACTCACGAGAAAGGCATCATCTGGAATTTTTGCAAACAAAAAGTGCACCACGTTTCTGCTGGTGTCGATCTGGACATAGTGGAAGGGAACTCACCTAGCATGACTACTGTAGCCTGCGGCATCGTCCGGGACGACGCGCTCGGCCGGCACGAGCGGCGGCGCGAACGCACCAGGTACAGCTCCCGGGACGCCGCCGCCCTCGTCCGACAGGCACTCGAAGACGTCCAGCTGCCCCGCCGCACCGACACCGAACGCGGCCGACGGGAAAGGGGCCGCGGGCCGAGAGCCGAAGTAGCCGGAGGCAGCAGAGCCGCCGCCGCACGGCTGACGGTACGCCATGGTGGCTGGGAGGAGGAAGTCGTCGGCGGCGGCGGCGAATGAGCTGCTGCGGGACGATAGCGCCATGTGCATGGGCGGCGGCGGCGGCCAACCGGGCAGCTGCTGCTAAAGTAATTGTAGTGAGATGGCCGCCGAAGCGCTCGTTTTTATAGCACGAGCGAAGGACGATCCGCGCGCGGGCCGAGATTCCTAGACGTCTTCGCCTTTTTTTTTTTCGTGGCGTGGGCGCGCGGGAGAAGCTTCGGCGCGGGCGGGGGTGGAGGCGTGCAGCCAACAGCCCCCCCCGTTCCGAACCGTTGATTTGTTGCCGTCGCGCGCGCTCGCGGTCCCTGCCTGCCACTAGTGGAGCCGTACGCAACGTGGGCGAAAGAGATGACCCGTTTTACAACGAAGGATTTTCCTTTTAAAAAAACACACTGAAGTGGAAAAGGTAAAAGTAGGATGCGCAAGCATCTTGAATCTTGCGAGTAATGGACATTAGAAACAATAAATGAAACCGCATAATTAAATGATTGCGGGTGAGCGTACAAAGTCACACATAGGGGTGTTTAATCAGTGAAAAGGGGTGAAAAGTGCACTGTAATATTTTTGTTTGTATTTGACAGTTTTTATCTAATCGTGGTCCAAGTAGAGTCAAAAGATTCATCTCAAGCTAGCCAAGCAAAAAGTACAAATATACAACAGCTGCTACTTCATTTAGTATTCTATATAAACAGAAACTACAGTTGATGTGATGAAAAATAGTACCAAATTTTGGCAACTAAACAGGCGGCGGCTGCTGCAAAAAGGAGAGACTTGTGGAAGGAGCCTGGACACAGCACAGGTCCAGTGGTGTACTAGAACGTTACGTAGCGTTCGAAATTATTAGCAACAGTGCCATATATGCATATACGCTGTGTAGAAGGGTTAATTAGACGGATTTTTTGGACACTGAAGCATAAACATGTCATCACACTGGGCCACACCAGTTCACTGGAGAGTGACGGAAACATCATTACTGGTTTTTGAGGTTGTGTTTGGTGTCAAGACTCAAGAATGATCCAAGACACAGTGGGGGCGAACTATTATTTTGGTTCTTGAGAGGTGTGCAGGATTGACTATTGAGTAATCCTATAAGTGGTATACTCCTATTTGCTCGACCTCGATCCAAAGAAGCCGTCCCTCGCGAACCTTATCTCGTGTCAAGAGTCAGGGGCACGAGGGCGGCTACCGGAAGGATCAGCTAAGCATGACGGTCGTCGCCTCGTCGGCACCGTGTGTTTGGCGGCATGAGGTAGCAGCAACGATGCGGGGCGTGAGGAGGTTACACAAGTGGTCACACTGTGGGGGCACACATGTAAACATAGTACCTAGCTCCGAATGCTCGGAGCCTCCCTGACGTCGTACTCCCTACATAATCTTAAAACATTTAGAAAGACTTTATCAAACATTAAAAATATAAATCATGAATAAATTTTAAGTTATTAAGTTTAGTAACGTGAAAACGATATAAATAAATTTGTTTTAAAATATACTTTCATAAAAGTATGCATATATTACTTTTTAATAAATATTTTTACTGATATATGAAATCAAAGTTATATTTTGGAGACCATGTCATTATCCTAACATCATATTTTATAGGTACGGTGGGAATATCTTTTTTGCCCTCATCAATCTCTATGCTAACGGAGCAAGAAAAGCATAGGATGACATATAGGCTTTGTTCCCTAACGGTGTTTCCTATCCTAGTGACCTTATCCCTAGGACATATATTTTGTCAAGAAGAAATAGAAGTTACTGTGCACGACGAGCGTAGGGAATCCAAGTATACCACGACACAACGAAAAGAACAAAAAAAAAAACAGCAAGAAAAATATAGACACTACTACATTATTTTTAACGGCGGCGAGCATTTTCGGTTAACCGTGGCGGTTTTATCAACCGCCACCGTTAATATTTTTCAGAAATAAAAAAAATGTTTTTGTAATATTTGAATTTGGCTGAAATTTCTGATATTCACGTACATTCAAAATAGAAAATGCACGTACAAAGTATAAACACGTAAATCCTAAGCTCGTTCCTAAACTTTGTGAACTTGGCATCAAAATGCTTCCACTATTTGCCATCGGACGGATGTCACAGTTTGCCATCACCCTTCACACGTTCAGGAAATGCATGGCAAGACATAAGCTTGGCACCCTCTGGATTCCCGAATACTGCACGCAATCGATCGATGACGGGCAGGTACCACACCGACAGGGCAGGACTTTTCCTGAGTGTGTAACCCTCTTATTCTTCGTCCTCAGGAGGCGGCTGTTTGTTGGCCTTCGCCTTCTTCTTCTTCGGCCCTCTCAAGGGTACCTTCTCATCACCCGCGCGATAACTGGTATTTTTCTTATAACGACTCGCGCCGCAGCGCGGACAGCTCTCCAACTTTGCAAAGTCTCCCCGAAATAGAATACAATGGTTAGGACATGCATGAAACTTTCTAAGCTTCATCGCCACTGGCCGGATCAGCTTCTTCGCCCGATAGGTATTGGCGGGCAAATTGTTACCCTCTGAGAAACTGTCACCAAGGATACGTAACAGGTCGTTGAAGCAAGTGTCGGTCATCCCGTGGCGAGCCTTCAACATAAGCAACTAGAGATTGAAACGGAGCACAGTCCAATGATGTGGACATTTCTCCCATCCTTATATAGGGGATCAATTGCCGTCTGCTTCATCACTCTGAAATTCTTGAGCCATTTTGAATCCCCAAAAAAAATATCATCGTGATCCTGATAGTTAGCAACCTGCTCAATGAACTCTGCATCCTCCGGTAGCAACGTGTTAACGACAGGGTCACCTTTCCCATCGCAAGCGTCAGCGTCGTCTGTGTTGACGGTCGTTAAGTACTAAAAATAACCGTCAAGTATAGCATGATTTGACACAAAATGAATCACAAAGCATAGTTAAAGGTTTTGATTCTAACGAGTTCCACGAGTTTTGGTGTTCTTACTTGTATTGTAGGAATATGTAATTTTTCATCAATAAAAGTATCTCAAATAAGGAATTGGACTGCACCATTGCCACGGGCTCGTCGAGATGATCGAAACGGACCTATCATTTGCTATATTCGGAGTTCGGAATCAAAATTTGCGGCAACACATACACCATTGGACTGCAGGAGGCCCAAGAAGACACCACGACGAAGATGGGCCCGAGACCCCACATGTGGGCGCCGGCTAGCACCAGGGTGGGGCCGGACGGCCCCACACCTAGGTTTTGGCTGCGCCCTTCTGGAGTCTTCCTCCACCGCCTATGAGGAATCATCTCGACCCCATGTTAAATCGGTTTGATCAAACGGCGCGTATCCATCCCACCGAGCTATAAATAAAGGGGCAGACCCCTAACTGGAGGCATCCCTTTCATTATTATAATTCATATTCTCTAGCTAGACCTTGTATGGAGAGGTGTCCCATTGAAGGATAACCTCTCTCCAATGTAGTAGATTAGTTCTACTTGAGAGTTAGGGAGAGTGGAGCCATGCTCGGGTTCTGGAGGAGTCTTATGTGGTCTGGTATGACTTGTATCTTATCTCTGTAAGACTTATACTTTTATATATTCATCTTCTCTATTTACTTAAAGTAATATCTTAAAGTAAGTGTTTACTATTTTTCTCTTTATCTTAGAATGCAGATAAATAAAGACACAAATATGTTAGAGTTACAGCTTTAGTTGATTAACTTATTTAACTCAACATGCTTTGTCTTTTAAGATTGTTTATGGCATCATTCTTTTGATCTCAGTCTTAACCAAATATGCTAAAACTTTGTATTCTATCTTTGGAAGATGATAGTCATACTCATGTGAAAATTTATATATTATGTAGAGATAAACAACCCTTCCGTTGGTTAAACAATTTAAATATTTTCTGCCATATGAAATTAAATGCAACATTAAATGCTTAATCGTCTGATATTACCACTCATGTCATGAGTAAAACAAATTATGCAACATCAACTTTGTCTTGTTCAATGTGCCTAAAGATAAAGAAAATAAAGATATAGATTTGGTTCTGTTGGTGTTTTTCCACCAGCAGAGCCCATGCACTTGATCTCTACCTTGGTTGTGCAAATAGGACAACACCTTGAGCAAAATTTATTAATTCTCAAAATTCTACA
The DNA here is from genome assembly GCA_038502445.1 of Eremochloa ophiuroides. NCBI lineage: Eukaryota > Viridiplantae > Streptophyta > Magnoliopsida > Poales > Poaceae > Eremochloa > Eremochloa ophiuroides. The sequence continues at coordinate 64,355,538 of JAHLJS010000006.1, forward strand.
AGTTAAAGATCTGTGAACATGCATGCTGAGCAAGATGCTGCCGGCTTCCACTATTAATGCTCTACTTCAACCTGCTGGCCAAGCAAAGAACAAAAGTGACATCATCATCAGTACAGGTGCAACCATCAAGACCTCCATCTTTAAGACGGAGAGATACACAAGAGTGGAAGAAAAAGTCCCGTCGTAGATTTTAAATTCCGCACCCTTGTCATAAGGTAACATAATAGTTATCTAATTAATTAATATTCATAATTTACATTAGTAATTTTACTTTAACATATTCATCTTTGTGCATGTCAAAAGAAAAAAAGAAAAATCGTTATTGCCTTATTTACCGCATCATAAAACATTAAAGCCCTACGTGAATAAACTTATAGAATATTCACTATGGTGGCATAAAAAAATAAAAAAATAAAATTAAAAAAATGATAATAGCATCTGTATGATCCCGAGCCCCATGAGAATAAATATTCTCTGTGGCGGCATAAAAAATATATAGCACACATACATATCTGATTGTTGCATAAGAAAATTAGAAAGTCCTAAAAAGAGAATCCTGTTAGAATCTGTCAATTGAAATCAACATAGAGAATAATCAATTACTTATTGGCTGATCGCTAACCCCTTATTAAATTCGAGCCTCGAGTTTTGGTTTTCTCGTTGGAGTACAATTATGCAGGACAACATTATTATGAAGGAGTGAGTCTATCAGTGGCGCCCCCCAGACTGCTACTGGCAAGCTCATTCTAAAGATCATCAACACCAAGTATTGCAAACATCTAGCTTGGGGGAGGAGCATCCCCTGGTTATCAGATAATTATACCTAGGCGATTATCAAGTCTATTTTGTATAGTCATAAAATACCAAAAACATGTGAGCACATAAAGGTTCACAATATTGTCATAGAAAAAATTTAAAAATGCCAAAAATATATGGGCACATGAAGGTCCATGTCTTTTGAGTCTTTTGTGAGTTCATTAGTTAATAAATATAAAAAATGAATAACAAATCAAAACTAAATAAAAATACTTAGTTATCTATTAAGGTATAATCTTAGAGTGTGTCCAGAGTCAGTCTACCTTAGAGTCAACTAAAAACTGAAGAACATTAAAATTTTGTCGTCGAGATGATGAATAGTTGCTCTGCCGTAATTCTTTTCAAGTGCCTTGTTTTCAACCTCAAATTCTCCCGAGTTTTGGATATTACTGCTTTGATTTGAGAATTTACTCTGAACCCGAAACTTGTTGAGGCATATGCTTGAGCTAAGTCTAGGTGGTTGATTGATATGATGCATGAAGGTCTGAGCTACTATTTATCTTATTCCTAACAATACTAAGTTCTGAAGATTTATTTTGAAAACTTAAAATCTTACATGATGAGCTCTTGTATGATAAAGTTTAAATTCCCATCAAAGCCAAATATTACATATATAGAAGTAGGAAAACCTTTGCACATTTATGCTGCTTGCTTTGCATTGAGTTCAGTCAACTTTTGTTGTTTACCTTATGAGAGCCTTGTCATGCTTTTAAAATTAAGATCACTTACACACTCCACCCACATATGCATTACTCCTACTCTGGGAGTAAGCGCAATCATTTTCCACTTTCATTCAGATCCACCTTAAAAAAAGATTTTTCTTCTATACTGGGAGTAAACACCCAAAAATATACCCTATAGGACAGCCCCTGTTTAACTGGTCTAAGTTCTTATCATTATCTCTCCAATTATTTATATTCAAAGGATGCATGTGGCTATGCAAAAGTATTGAAAAAAAAGAAAAGTGAGTAAAAGATGGACAAGTGTTCTAGCAATTAAAATAATGGGTACTTAGATGCCCGTCTCCCTGAAAAAAAGAGAGAGAGAAAAAATAAAAAAAGAAGAAAAGAATAAAAATAGCCCATGTTTTCTCGAAAAGTTCTAAGTTACAAAAGATAGATCTATTTGTAAAGAGCAAAAGTAGAATTAGGAGCATAGTCCAATGCTGTGGACATTTCCCCCATCCATGTACAGGGGATCAATTGCCGCCTACTTCATCACTTTGAAATTCTCGATCCATTTCGGATCCCAAAAAAAATATCATCGTGATCCTGACAGTTAGCAATCTGCTCAATGAACTCTGCATCCTCCGGCAGCAACGTGTCAACGACAGGATCACCTTCCCCATCGCAAGCGTCTGTGTCGTCTGTGTTGACGGTCGTTAAGTACTAAAAAATAATCATCAACTACAGTATGATTTGACACAAAATGAATCACAAAGCATAGTTATAGGTTTTGATTCTAACGAGTTCCACGAGTTTTGGTGTTCTCACTTGTATTGTAGGAATATATAATTTTTCATCAATAAAAGTATTTCAAATAAGGAATTGGACTGCACCATTGTGACGGGCTCGTCGAGATGATCGAAACGGACCTATCATTTGCTATATTCGGAGTTCGGAATCAAAATTTGCGGCAACACATGCACCGTTGAACTGCAGGAGGCGCAAGAAGACACCACGACGAAGATGGGCCCGAGACCCCACATGTGGGAGCCGGCCGGCGCCAGGGTGGGGCCAGACGGCCCCACACCTAGGGTTTTGGCTGCGTCCTTCTGGAGTCTTCCTCTACTGCCTATGAGGAGTCATCTCGACCCCACATTAAGTCGGTTTGATCAAACGGCGCGTATTCATCTCACCGGGCTATAAATAAAGGGGCAGACCCCCTCCCTGGAGGCATCGCTTTCATTATTATAATTCATATTCTCTATTTAGGGCTTGGATAGAGAGGTGTCCCATTGAAGGATAACCTCTCTCTAATGCAGTAGATTAGTTCTATCTGAGAGTTAAGGAGAGTGGAGCCATGCTCGGGTTCTGGAGGAGTCTTCTGTGGTCTGGTATTATTTGTATCTTATCTCTGTAAGACTTATGCTTTTATATATTCATATTTTCTATTTATTTGTATTCTTTATTATGTGATTGGTTAGTATAGTTGTTATACTTTGGCATAGGATCTCCGCTCGCATATGAGATTAGAGTAGTAATTAATAGTGTAGACATGATGTCTAGACTAGAGGTTACCTGAGATTGCACTCAACCTTACAAATAGTTGCGATAGCCCCCGGAGGTGACAGCCCTGATGGCCGTCGTATTCCATCTTGTGTAGGTTGATGATTGTAGGACCGTAGTCAGAGCTTCCTAGTCCCATTCTCATTTCAGTCTGAGACTAGTGTTCTGATGTCGCGAAGTGCTATCTTAGAACCCAAGTAATAGAGAAATATTTAGGAATCTTGAACTCTCCCGTTGTCCTCTCAACTTAGTTAGACTACTCATTTATCTTACAAGTGATTACTATACATAATTCCAATCATTTATCACTTACCCTACTCTAGTCTAGTTGGTATATTAAGTTAGTAAATACATGATGGTAACTATTAGATTCTTTGACCTTTGCTTCCCTGTGGTAAAATATAAATAATGATACTTTGAAATACTCCCGGGTAAAAGGTACAATGGTATTCTATGTGCTTGCGAAATCTTTCATATTCTATTTGCACTTAATAAATGCCATCAGTCTGCCGTGTCCTAGAGCACATCACTGATCATGATGTACTCACGTCTCGCATTGTCGTCATCGCCGGCGGCAGATGATGTCTGTTGTTGTTGTCTTGCGTCATTCACTGACGAGGAGCTTTCCGCATGTGCATCTGCGACACTCGGATCTTTTTCGCCGTGATACTTCCACACAGTGTACTTTGGGTCCTTGATGAACCCATACCGTACGAAGTGTGATTGCACAACGTTATCTTCCTGGGCAAGCCGATTCTTGCAGTCATTGCACGGACAAATCATGCGATCTCGGTCCAGACTCGGACGATGCTTCTGCGCAAAAGGAATGAACTTCTTCCTCACATTTTTCAGGAAAGACAGATCCAGCCTTGATGCCTTTTATATCCAATTCTCCCTGCTCTCCATGACCTTCACCTTATACAAACACAGCAAATTAAAAAGTCATATTAGACGAGCGGTAAATTCAACTCTACAACTAATTGAAAGTATCGAAAAAGCATCTAAATACTCCCAAGTGCCACCCTTCACAAAATCCAACTCTAGATTTACTTACTGTCTCTCATCTTCTTAGATCTAGATCCAAACCGGCCACATTTCGAAAAAACTCCTATAAATCACAGAAAAGAGAGGAAAAACAGATTTGGAGAGTAAGAATCAACCTTTAACAGTGCCATCCTTCACTAAATCGAACGCTAAATTTCTTATTCTCTCTCATCCATTTAGATCTAGATCTAAACCATTTGGAAAAACACCTAAATAATGAAAAAGAGAGAAAAATAAGATTTGGAGAGTAAGAATCAACCTCTTACGGTGCCACCCTTCATCAAATCCAAGGGCAAAATCTCCCCTCCCTGAAATGGTTATTTTTAGGGTTTTGAGCTCAAAACCTCAAAAAATGGAGGAGAGGTCGCGGGGAGGAAGAAGGGGAGGGTTGCTGTTTTATAGTCCCAGAGTTAATGGAGGCGCTTATCTTAACTAAACCGCCACGGTTAATAGGTTATTAACTGTGGCAGTTGTGTTATGATAACTGCCTCGGTTAATGCCTTTTTCGAGGCGGTTATCTTAATACAACCGCCGCGGTTGTATTAGGATAACCGCTTCGGAAAAGGCATTAACCGAGGCGGCTGGGGGCGGCCAGCCCAGCCTTCGGCCGGCCCGTCTTAACCAAGCCGGTTTGCTGGGCTGACCACAACAGTTAAGAAATCCCAAGTGTCTCGCAAAGGATTTTCTGTAGTAGTGAGAGAGAGCCCTCGCACAACACCCAACGTCGGACTGGGCATGAGAAAAATAATTATTTCAACACAACAGTTGTCTACGAAGAAGTCAGCCATGATAGCAAAGCAACAACCTAATGAGATGACACACAGGCAACCACCAACACTGATAGCAAAGTATCCAGGAGCGAAGCCCCACAAAACACATGACGATAAAGCCTCTGCCAAAGAGACACATACGCTGGCAGCAAAGAATCCACCATGAAAGACCGATAACAAAGTCTAGACTGAAGGAGAGCTCCGCATAACCCATGGTGCAAATCATTCACCTCATAGACGCGAACTTTGCGGCTAAGTATCCGCCGGGACCAAAGTGACACTAACAGTAAAGTATTGGTAAAAAAAACTAATGACATCCAATATCTGCGACAAAAGCAACGAGGGCGATAGAGTCTCCTATCCCCAACGGTGTTAAAACCTTAATTTCATCCTATCCCACCTGATTCCGCGCATAAAAATGTTGGGATGGACAAAAAAAAAATTTAACCAAACATAATTAAGATGATCCTATCTCAAAAGTCAAAACTACACACATGACCATCTTATCCTACTTTGTCCACATACTAAACATCTGCTAAGGCTGCATTTAGATCCATTTGGAATTTTGACACTGTAGCAGAGAGAAATCTTTTCCAATAAGTGTCTAATCATAGCCTAAGTAGGCTTAAAATATTCGTCTCGTGATGTACATGCAAACTGTGCAAACATACAAACATTTTATCTATATTTAATACTCCATGCATATGCCACAACATTGATGTAACTAGTTACAATAGGAAGTTGCAGGGTATTTAAACAGGGTCTAAGATAGAACAGATGTCACTCTCCTTTTTCACACTGTACTCTCTCCGTCCGTAAATAATTATCGTTCTCGCTTTTTGGAAAATAGCTTTGACTAATTTTATATAAAATGTTAATATTTATATATGGTACACGATTAATATTATTACATAGATCGTAAAATCTATTTTCATAATATAATCATTTGAAGTTACAAATGTTGCACACATTTTTTACGAATCTAGACAAACTTATGACACAGACAAAAAAATGACGGTTAGAGCATTTTTCCAACCGTGGTACCTAAATCAGACTACCTAAATTTTGATTTAGATGGCCGCCTATTTTTTCTATTTTGCTTCCCATACTACCTGAAACAGCTATCCAAACTTATCCTACGATAATGACACACAGATCTCGAATGTTCTTTGTAATACCTCTGGTATTACTGTTAATTAAACTGCCATGTCATCATGTTTAGTTTAATTGCCTGCATATGATTGTGCTTAGGGTTTCTAGAGTGCTTTGATTGTGTATGGAGATGATTGTGCAATTAAACCTATAATTGGAAATCAAAAGTAAAATCAAAAGGAAATTCAAATTAAGCCCTAATTAGGCCCCAATAACCTAAATCAAAATATATAAGGAAACTGAGGAAAATATTTTAATAAAAGTTGTAGATCTTTTAAAATGGAACAACTTTTAATTTTGGAGATTTTGAAGTTATACCGTGGAAATACAAATTAAACTCAAAAAAGTATTTTGAAATTTGAATTTGAAATATCATTTTAAAAAATACTGGGAATCTGACCAAACTCCCTTAATGAAAGTTGTAGACCTCAACAATTAGAACAACTTTTATATTTACATATTTTCAAGTTATTGAGAAAATTTTGGTAATTTGATTGAATTGCAAATCAAATTCAAATTCAAGTTTTACCCCTTTTGAATACTTTCCAATCTGGACCGAATTCGAACATGGTTCAAAAATAAAAAATGTTCTACATGAAATTTTTCACAACTTCGATTTTTGGTGTTTTCTCAGATTCTGTATGGAATAGCCATAATTTGAAAAACTAGGGTTTGACCTAGTATACCTAGCTACTGTACACTCGGCCCCAACAGTGGCAGTACACGGCGCGTCGGCCGCCGTCCGATCGGCCGGGGCCCGGCCACTGCCGCGTCTGGGTCGCAAGGGGACCCCGGACCGAGCTCAATCCTTATCCGCCCCTCCCTTGGCCTTTAAAAGCGACGAGCACCCTCCCTGTTCTTCTTCCTGCGGCTCGCCGGCGACCACACCCCGCTGATCGGCGAAATTCGCCGTGCCCGAGCCATCTCCACCATCTCCATCCGACCGGCTGTTTCACCACTCACTAGCGCCCCAATTGCATCCACTCACCCAAGCGCTAGTGCCTTGTGTTTCCCGGAACGCCGTCTTCTTCCTCGCGGGCGGTCAGAGCGCCGCCGCGAGCTTCGTCGCCGTAGCCATCCATCTCGGGTGAGCTTCTCCTCTTGAGGTCTCGCGTTTTTGACTCCCTGACTCTCACTGACGCTCGTGCGTGCGATGGTTCTTCATTCGGTGCTTTAGGGTCGTCGGAACGGGAGCCTGAAAGGTCCTAGTATGGCTAGAGGGGGTGAATAACCTAATAAAAGTTCTACAAAGTACTTAGGCTAAGAGGTTAGTAAAAAATATGGCTAAATGTGCAAAGGTAAAGCAACTACTAACTTAGGCAAGCCACCTACATAATTCTAGTTAATCCTTAATTCTAAGCCACACAAGCAAGCTAGCAAAAGCTAAAAGACTACACAACTACTCAAAACAAGAGAACAAGCTACTTAGCACAAAGATAAGAAAGAGATGATTGTCGATTATACCTTTGCCTTGAGATGAAATCAATCACCGGGATAAAGATCAAGTCACTCACTCAAAGATGAGGAAAGCAATATGAACACAAAGATTTGTCCCCGAGATTCACGTGCTTGCCGGCACGCTACGTCCTCGTTGTGTCGACGTCAACCGGTGGTTTGGTGGCTAATCGGTATCACACACCGAGCCTACACTAGGCGCCACAAGAACCTACCACGGAGGAAGTAACTCAAAGACACGAGCAATCCACTAGAATTACCTTTGAGCACCTGAAGGGTCGAGATGGCGGACTAGAGGGGGGTGAATAGTCCTTTATAACAACTAATCGCAGCGGAATAAAACCTAATCGGTTCTAGCGACAATTCACCCCTCTAACGAAGACTCTAAACACCTTGCCAAAGATCCTAGCGAGAAGCAAAGGTGCAAGTCTAGCTTGAGCTTCCCTAAACCGTTCTAGCGCAAGATCTCACAAAACTAAGCGCTAGTACTTTAAGCACCGGGGAAACTCCTATCAACTAGCAAGCAAAAGCACACTAAGCACCTAAGCTCACTACTTACTCAATGACAAGGATACACAATCCAAATCAAAGAGCACAACTCACTTTAGCTACACAAACTAAGTGAGAACTACTTCTAAGCTACACAAGCTAAGAAGGTGAGTGGCAAGCTACACAAGCTAACCGGTCTCACAAGAGCAACTACAACTACACAAGTAAAGTAAGGCACAATGCGAATAACTTGTGTAGAAGGGAGCAAACCACCGCGAAGGATGGGAAGATGTTGACGCGGTGATTTATTTCCCGGAGGTTCACTTGTCGCCACAAGCTACGTCCTCCATTGAGACAAGCTCCAAGGTTGCCGCCGGTCCTCTTGCTAGTGGTGACCCGCAAGTCACACTCTCCCACGTGGAGTGCTTACCACAAGCTCTAGCACTCGACTCGGCCGAACCACTTGTCGCTCTTCACGTCTCGCTCTACTAGCGATGCTCTTTGCGATCTCCCGCAGCTCAACCCCTCACAAAGCTTCTCCGGAGCTAAGCACAATCTTCTTGCTTGCTTTACGGAGCCACAAGCCACCAAGCCATCTAGGAGGTGGCAACCTCCAAGAGTAACAAGCACCATCAGCTTGCAACACGATCACCTAGTGCCACTCGATGCAATCTCATAATGCAACGCACTAGAATCACTCACTATCAATCAATCGGATGTGCACTAAGCAAGTGAGTGAGTGGAAGGGCTTCCAAGCACACCAACACAAGCCACACAGGCCCAAGGGTGCTCAGCTAGTCGGCCAAGGCCGCCAAGTGCTTGGATTTATAGCCCTCAAGCGAATAGAGCCGTTGCCCTCTCAAACCGGCCGTCGAACTGAGCGTCGGACGCTCAGCCGCGCCACCGTCGGACCAATGTCCACGGTCCGACGCTCCCAATAGCCGCCACGTGTCACTAGCCGTTTGAAGTCGAACGTTGGATCACAACGGCTAACTTCCCGCGCTTCAGCTCACCGTCGGACGGAACACCGTCGGACCAACGAACTCCACGGTCCGACGCTTCCAGAGAGGTCCCCGAGGGCTGAAAACCGTCGGACGGTCGTCCGACGCTCACCGTCAGACTAAACCCAAGAGTCCGACGCTCTCAGAGCTCGCCACGTGTCAGCTCTTGCACGATCTGCACCGTCGGACGCTCGGACAAAAGTCCGACGCCCACAAACTTCAGCGTCCGACGCTCACAGGCCAAGCACCGTCGGACGCACGAGGATGGTCCGACGGTCCGACGCTCGCACCACAACACAGAAGACAAGGGCAGGCCGTCGGACCGAACCCATGGTCCGACGCCCCCTGGCCTTAGCGTCCGACGCTCTTGCAACTTCGCCAAAAACCTCCGAATCCTGCCTCGCAAGCTTGGCAGGAGGAAGAGAGAGAACCACACCCTCTCTACCTCACAACATCACCTCCAAACACTTTCACCTTTGCAAAAGTGCTAACACCACAAGTGATCAACTTCAAGTGCATGTGTGTTAGCTTTTCACAAACATTTTCTCAAAGGTTTTTCTTTCTTTTCACCACGCCACTCGATCCTAACAACGTATGCAAGTTAGATCACTCAAGTGGCACTAGATGACCGATATGCAAACAAGTTTGCCCCTCTTGATAGTACGGCCATCTATCCTAAATCCGGTCAAGCACTTCTCTACTCAACCTTAGACCGGTGAAATGGAAATGCCCTAGGTTATACCTTTGCCTTGCGCTTTCCATTTCAATCACCGTCTTCATCACGGTCTCTGACACCATCGATGCCGGTGCAACACATGCACCAACACCTCATGAATGATATGATCCACTCCATATCATCACGTGGCTTTTGGTTCATCGATCCTTGACTTGCTTGCTCTTCACCGTTGCGTTGGTCCATCGGCGCCAAGCCATCACCCGACTTGCCCTTCACACTCGCAACCGGTCCGTCGACGTGAAGCCTTGTCTTGATCTTCTCCACCTAGCCACATGACTCCATGTCATGTCTCATGCGTTTAGCTCCTTCATACCATATGTGTGAGCTAAGCATCATCTCCAAGCCATTTTCACCTCCATGGCATAGATGCTCACACACATGTACCTGTGGACTAATCACCTGTGTAATCAACACTTAAACACATATTAGTCCACCTAAGTTGTCATTCAATTACCAAAACTAAACAAAGACCTTTCAGCACCCTATTCGGGGAAGGCACAAGAACCCCTCACAATCGCCGGGTGTGGGCAAGCACAATCACCAAGCTCCTCCACACCTTCTTCTCCTCCAAACCGTCTAGGGTCACGGCAATGTCCCAAGAGAATAAGAAGTGAACCAAGGCTTGCTCTCAAGTGCTCTAGAATGCAAAACATAAGCAAGGATGCACTTGAGGTTCACTCAATCTCACTAAGAATGATCAAGATGATGAACTAGTGAGAGAGTGGGAGGCTAGAATGCACCAAAGTGTATGACAATGATCCAAAACAGCCGTTAACCACGATTTTCTACCGTCGGACGCAACAGTCGGACTGAGTCCGTCGGACTAAACGATAGCGTCCGACGCTCGGATGCACGCCACGTGTCAACAGGTTTAAACTCCGTTCGTCCGATCTCAACGGTCGACTTCGCGCCAGTTTTTACACCGTCGGACTGGGGGGCGTCGGACTAAACAACAGAGTCCGACGCCCTCTCACAGTTCACTGTGCGTGCACCGTCGGACGATCGCGCGAGCACCCTCGGACTAAAGTAACTCAACGTCCGACACTTCTAGAGAGGTCCAGAAATGCTAAAAACCCGTCGGACTACGTCCGACGCTTGCCGTCGGACTAACCTCGGTTGTCCGACGCTCTAACAACTTGCCACGTGTCAACACTCGTAACGCTGAATTGTCGGACTGAAAACCACAATGGTCCAACGCTCGGTAGACGAGCGTCCGACGCTCACTATCAGCACAGTTCAAAGTGTAGGCGACGGACACGAACAAATGGTCCGACGCTATGCCTCTACACCGTCCGACGCTTCTTTTTCAGTGTTTTTCAAGTCTATTTCTCACCGTTTGCTTCTATGTGCTAACACTCAAGGTCTCCAACACTTGTACACAGTGTGTTAGCATTTTGCAAACATTTTTCAAGGGTTTTCAAGGAGATTCTCTGGGTTGGTTAGATCAATGCACATGAGATGCAACCTAGAGCACTTGAAGGTAATCCGATAGCTTATTTCTCCCCTTGATAGTCGACTATCTATCCTAAATGTGATCACTCCCACTTGGAGTCTTGATCACAAAGAAAATCCCTATTTGGATATACCTTAGCCTCTAGCTTTTCTTTTTTAAGTTCTTTTCTTTCTCCTTGATCATTCCATCTTTATCTTCACTTGAACTCATGTCATCTTTCTCCTTATCACTAATCTTCTCTTGGCTACACATACTTAGCACTTAGATTAGTAACTAGGTTTCATCAATTACCAAAATCAAACTAGAGTCTTTCAGAGCCTCGCCGCCGGAGCACTCCGCCGCATCCACCGCCGCCGTCACGCTCGACTCTTCACGCCATTCCAGCCCCAACTAGTTACCGGTCTAGGACTGTGGTGAGCCCCTGAGCATCCCCAACCCTTTTCCTTGAACACTATCGCACCCTAGTGGGCGGAACAGTGTTACCGCGCCGTCGCGTCCACCATGGGCGAGCTTGAGCTCGCCGGATGTAACAGAACTGCCTAAATCACGTGGCCCACAGGCACCTGTCATCGCCACTAATGACGTCTGACAGCCGGGCCCGTGTTCTAGATGACCTTGGCGGGCTCTGCCGGGCTACATAAGCACCCGTTATCTCCGACAGGATCCCATTGCGAAGCCATTATAGGGTTACAACATTTCATAACAAAATACATCAGAGTAAAAGTGCGGAAGAGTAAATAGTACTTAATATTACAAACCAGTGTTCGAATGGAAATTAGGTGCAGTTACTACAGACCATACTTTAAAAGGGTAGCAGTAGCGATAGAACAACAGTACAACAGATAGATAAGTATTACACGAACCCTGCCCACGGGTTCAACCTTATTCTTCTTCACTCTCCTGGACGATAGTGACGCGGCACGGAGCGAGACAGACTTCAGGCTCCTGCTGCCCTCCTGCAACGGGGTTAACAAAATCTGAGTACAAGGGGTACTCCGCAAGACTTACCTGACTAAGAGTGTAAAATTAGACTCAGGAATGCAGGCTGAGGGGAGTCAAGCTAAGGCTTTAGCAAGAGTTCAAGAGTTTTGCGAAAAAGCATTACTAGTCCTATCTCAATATTTTATTTCAATAATACTATTCATCATTAACCATATCTCCAATTTCTTTCTGATATATCAACGTTCTTTCATTTGCTTTATCCATTCAAAAACAATTCTAGTTTCGAACCACTATCCGATGTAGGAGTGAGGATGAAGTCTCCATATCCGAGGAGCAACGACGATTCGAATCGATTAATACCCTGCTGGGGATCCCTATCCACACTGCGTATGTAGCACTTAAGGTTGCATACGCCAACCCCGCCTACCACGGCTTTTCATACCCCAGAACCGGTCCTGCGCCACCCGAGAGCACAGTACTCCTCTCGTCTCCAGGCACGACGGCCACGAGGGTACACGCTACTCTCGCCATCTCTCCACTCCCAATGCGTGGTTGTCGGTTCCAGAAGTAGAGCCACCGGAGTCAGAGGCTTTCCGTAGTATGTGGCTAGTTGCAAAGTCTTGATCACAGCAGGCCTGACAACGAACGGTCCCTAATATTTTTCCGTTAGAAACCATGCATTGGGACTCTAACCCAAGTACACTGGTAACTATCCGGTTTTCACATCCCTTTCCGATGGCGAGGATCGTTGGGACTCCAACCCAAACAGATGGTCGACCAAACAGAAAAACCCATCCCCGTGGATGACAATGAACTAGCTAGGGACACTGTCAACCAACAAGGACATAACCATTCCCATAAAGTGATTCATTTGATTTGTATCATCACAGTTCAAAATAGCATTTTTGCAAATCTAATCATTGAGCATGACTAAGCATTTTTCAATACTTTAACTGAATCGGGTTCTCAGGTATTGATAAGTGGTCAAGGGTGGTCATGCATCAATTGGGTTGTCAATCAACTCCTATTAACCTAATGCAATAGATTAACTCAAGTGATAAACATTTTAAAATAGTAAGGAAGGGCAAATGCACCGGGGCTTGCCTTGGATGGTGTAAAGTGTCGGATCCGGGTCAGTGTCACAAATATCAAAGCCTTGCACAACTTCCGAAGCAACCTCCTCAGCTGGACCCTTGAACTTTATCTCCGGATTCTCGGTCACTACACGTGTGCAATAATGAATGCATGAATGCATGAAATGATAGATGAAATTTAATAACAAATAAAACACATATGTGCATAAGACCCTACCTTAGCTAGACATGAATAATCTAATTCATAATGCCCTAGGCCATAAAGGTGATTGACCTAAAATCTCAATCAATCCAAAAATCACACCAATCAATAATCATTTCATTTACTATCCCTTTTTATTAATCATTTAAACCAATATATAATTTAATAAATATTTAAATATTTCTATTTGATGCCAAACTTCACCAACAGTTAGCTCTGGACCTAAAATAGTACCAATTAAATTTTCATGATTTTTGGACTTACAGGGAATTTATTAAAAATCATCAAAGTTCCATTTATCATTTAATGTGCTGATTTTTAGTTAATAAAAAAACACTATAATCCTACATTTTATATTTTTATTAAATTCTACACATCACAGAGAGCATCCACAAATATTTCCACAATTTTTGGTACAATATATTAATTCACACAAAAAGATGAAAATACAATACTATTTATTTAAATTAAAAATGAAAAGCGCTGGTAAATCATTCGGGAAAATACAAAACGGCCATTCGGCCCACTCACGCGAACAGGCCCAGCACGGCCCGCACGCACCCTCTCCTTCGAGCCGGGCCGCTTACAGGCTGGCCCCAGCCGTCAGCCCCAGCTCGCACACACGCTCTTCCTCAGCCGGACGCTGACAGGCGGGCCACCCCTATCAGGGTCATCCCCTACCTCCGGCCGAGCGCTCCCGCGCGCGCGCGTGCGCGGCACGGCGCGGACTTCGCCGCCGGTGACCCCAACGGTGAACCCTAACGACCTTATGACTCCCCTAGACCCTAGCCGGCCACTCTCCTAGCACATCCTACGCCCTACAGCATCCGGCGAGCTCGTTCTCGCCCATGGCGGACCACGGCGGCACGGCGGCCCCGTTCCGCTCACCAAGACACGATTGGGTTAGCAAAATGGCTAGGGAGATTCGGGGGCTCACCAGAAGAACAAACCGGTGGTGGGTTGGGACTGGAGTGGCGTGAATCAACGAGCGTGACGGCGGCGGCGGGTTGGTGGCGTTCACCGGAGACAACCTTCCCGTTCCGACGACCCTACGGCACCGGAGTGGAAACCACCGTACGCAAAAGATTCAATAGGGGTTAGGAAATCCACAACACAGAACCTAAGGAGAAGAAACTCACCACGGAGAGCTAGGCACGGACGCGTGGCGGCGCTCCGGTCAGACGCGGGGACGACGACCGCATTCCCGGTCGTTCGAGACACTACAGCCCACACCAAAGGCACCAAACGATGCGCAAGGGAACTAACAAGCTTGTTGCAAGATGGAGAAGATGGTGGTGGCTTGGTCACGGCGAATTTCACCGTAATCCGAATGAGCTCAACGGCGACCGCGAGGAGGAAAAATGGGGAGGAGCGGTGCTCGTCGACTTTATAGGACCGGGCAAGGGAAGGATAAGCTCGGGCTGGGTCCGGGGCCCCCTCTTGGCTGCTCGACAGTGCCCCTCCCCGCCCACGCTGGCCGGACGGCGCCCGGCGCTGCGCGCGGCACGCGCGTACGGGTGAGGAAGAAGAATAGGGGGACCCCCCTGTAGCTATAGTAGTAGGTCCCTAAGTCAAAGGCTATTTGGATTCAAATTGATCTCTATACCGGCTGAATCAAAGGAAATATTGAATACCAAAGTTGCAGATAATTTTATGTAGATTATTTTTGCTTTTGACAAGAATTTCAAATTCGGCTGAATTTTCAAACTACAGCAAAGGGGGTAAAAGTAGGGTTTGAATTTCAAACTGAAATTTTAAAATTACTTTTGATTTTTCTGAACAACTTGAAAAATGGTCAACATGAAAGTTGTTCTACTCAATGATCTTGACAACTTCTATTAAGGGAGTTTTGGAAGATTCTAAATATTTTTTAAATTGAAGTTTCAAACTTAAAAATCAACATACTAATTTGAGTTTAATTTGAATTTCTATAATATAACTTCAAAATATCCAAAAATAAAAGTTGTTCCATTTTAAAAGTTATACAACTTTCATTAAGACATTTTCCTCAGATTCATTATAGATTTTGAATTAGGGTTTTAGGTCAACTCTAGGGCTTAATTGGATTTCTATTTAAATTTTATTTTTGATTTTTGATTGAGGACTAAATTACACAATCAATACTAAATGAAATCCAATCACTCTAGGAGCCCTAAGCACAATCATATGCAGATGATTGATATTAAACATGATGACATGACATTTTAATTAAATAGTAATACCAGAGATATTACACCGGAGGCGCGTAGAGACCAGGATAGGCACGCTAGGGTGCCCGATAGGCTTTAGGGTTCCTGCTGTCACGCCTGGTTTCGTTACTGGAGTCACCGGTGATGAGATCCACAGCGGGCCGTCGCGTGTGCGCGCGCGAGCGTGCTGGAGGAAGGAGAGGGAGCTGATAGGGGGGACCCGCCTGTCAGCGGCCTTGAGAACGAGAGAGAGCACGTGGGCGAGCTCGTGGGCCGTGTCGGGCCGGCCTGCGCTGCTGGACCGCCTCGGGCTGGGTTCGTTTTCTATTTTACCGGATGAATTTCAAATAGCTTTTCCAATTTATTTATGTTTGAATAGTGCTGCAGTTTGTTTTTTTGTTAGAATTAATATATGGCTCCAAAAATCATGAAAATTTTTGTGGACGTTCTCTGTGATGAGTAGAATGTAGAAAAAATATGAAATAAATATTTTTTGACACTTTCTGTATGAACCAAAAATCAGTGTTATAAATGATAAATGCAACTTTAAACAATTTTAATAAATTCCCTCTTAATCTAAAAATCATGAAATTTATTTTGGTATTGATTTATGGCAAGGGCTATCTGTTGGTAAAGTTTGGTAGTGTTTTGAAGTAATTTAATTTATGGTGAATTATTATTTGGGGTAAAAGTTAAGAAAATTAGGTTTAAATGTTGAATAGGTAGGGTTTGTGTGAATTTTGAATTAATTGTGGTCCTAGGTCAAACACCTTTATGACCTAGGGTATCTTGAAGTAAGTTACTTTAAATAGTATGCAAGGCATTAGTAATTGTATCGGTTTAAATTGTTATGTCTTGTATTTTCGGATCGTTGCATCGTATTAAAGCATTCATCATTGCATACGTGTAGTGACCGAGAATCTGGAGGTGAAAACTGAAGTGACTGCTGAGGAGGTTGTTCCTAAAGTGGTCCAGGGCTTCAATATTTGTGGCACAGACCCTGACCCTACTCTCTTCGCAATCCAAGGCAAGCTCTGGTGCATTTAAACACTTTCCTTGTGATTTGCAAATTTTATCATCTTGAGTTAAAATATTGCATCAGGTTGATAGGAGTTGATTGATAACCCAATTGATGCATTACCAACCTTGACCACTGAAATATCCGTAAACCCATTTTATTAAATATTTGAAAATGCTTAGCACTGCTTGTATAAATTAGATTTGCATAAAATGCTATTTTGAGCTATGGTGTTATATATTATTGATTAAATCATGAAAAGGGTAATGGTAATATTCTCATTCGGCGGCTGTGCACCTGATCAGTACACTGTCGTCGACGGGAAGGGATTTCTTGCTCGGTGATTGTACCTTGGGTTAGAGTCTCAACATATTGTCACCGACGGAAAAGGGATTTGAAAACCGATGGGACATTTGTACTTGGGTTAGAGTCCCAATGCATTGTCGCCACTGGAAAAAGAAAGTAGAGACCATTCTTTGTAGGCCTGTTGGATCGAGACTTTGCAACTAGCCACATACTCCAGGAAGCCATATCTTCGGTTGCTCTAGTACTTGAACCGACAACCACTGGGAGTGGAGAGATGGCGAGAGTAGCGTGTACCCTCGTGACCGGCGTGCCTGAAGATGAGAGGAGTACTGTGCTCACGGGTGGCGCAGGACTGGTTCAGGTTTGGAAAAGCCGTGGTAGACGGGGTTGGTATATGTAAGCTTAGGTACTACATATGCAGTGTGGTTAGGGATCCCCAGCTGGGTACTAATCGATTAGAATCGTCGTTGCTCCTCGGTTATGGAGACTTGATCCTCCGACCATTCAGCGAAGAGTGGTTCGGAACTAGGATGTTTTTGAGAATGAATAAGTAATTGAAATTGAAGGATATATGTGAAAGAACTGAGAACTAATGATATTGATTATAATAATATTGAGTAAAATACTGAAAGTAGTATTAGTAATGCTTTTTCTGCAAAATACTTTGACTCTTACTAAAGCCTTACCTTGACTCCCCTCAGCCTGCATTTCTGAGTCTCATCTTTTCCTTTAGTCGGGTAAGTCTTGCGGAGTACCCCAGTACTCAGGGTTTGTTAACCCCTGTTGCAGGAGATCAGCAGCCGGAGGTTTGTCCCGCTCCCTGCTATATGACTATCGTTCAGGAAGGAAGTGAGGAAGAGTGAAATTGGACCCGTGGGCAGGGTTCCTGTTATCCTTTATCTAAGTATGTTGTATCGTTGTTCCACTGCTACTGTCGTTAATTATGGTTTGTAATAACTGCACTTAAATTCTATTTGGACAACAGGTTTGTAATCTAAATGCTATGTACTCTTTCCGCTCTATAACTCTGATGTATTTTATTATGAAATGTTATAATTCTTTAATGGCTTCGCAATGGAATCCTGTCGGAGAAACGGATACAGATGTAGCCCGGCAGGACCTTCTAGATCATCTGGAACACGGACCCGGCTGTCAGAGATCATTAGTGATAATGACAGGTGCCTGTGGGTCATGTGATTTAGGCGGTTCTATTACATTCTTCTTCCTGTACGTGGGTGGAGCGGAGGCCATGGTGGGAGGTGGCACACAAGGATGTGGAGCGTCTGCGACGAGGAGGCATTGCCAGTGCGCCTGGTTTGCCGCCGTCTAAGGTGGCACTATGCCAGAGACATCTATCATGTCGGGGATGGCGCACACTTGGGTAGAGCACCGCTCACGAGGAAAGGAGATGCGCCAGTGAGGGAAGATCATCGACGGGGAAAAGGCGTGCGCTAGGAAGGAGTGTCGCCAGGGGCAGTAAAAAGTCCGTGCGGGCGAGCACGACAAAGGACAGAGAGAAGTGCACGGGGAGAAATAGGTAGCCAATATGTTGGCCGTACAGAAATAGGTAGTGAGAGAGAGTTTATTGGCCAACAAAAGTAGGTAGCTTGTTGGAAGACGCCTTTTAGCTTCCACTAACCAAATATGGGACATGCAGTTGGAAAAGGCAGGAGTTCTGCCGCTCAATTAAGAGCAATGGTTTATGTACAAAAGCACCCAAGGTGCTCAACACATGGTTCTAAGACTGAACAGGGAAAGCCAAAGCATCACTTCTAGCTAGACTGCACACCAAAATTCAAAGCCCCTCTGTCTTTTACTATGTCCCCTTAACTACTACGTCCTCTTTAGTTAAGGAGGAGACCTATTGAGCTGATTTGAACAAGTTTAGAAATATTCTCCTGTTTCTTTCTTTCCACAAATTTCACATGATGCAAATCACTACTTCGTTGAAACGTCTTCGATGTTGCTTTAGGACCCGTTTTGCCTCTAACTCCCACCATTTGAAGTTGCTAGACTCTGTTCGTTGGAGCTGGAAATTTCGGCTGATTTTGACTTATGCTAATTTAATATGAGAAAAAAATACTATAGAAGAACTAAAAAAAATAAACGTTTATTAACTAAAGCGAATAGAGCCTAAGGTTGTCCGCAATGGATTCCCTAAACCTCTCCTGGAGGACCGGATAGGAAACAAAACAGCCGCAGCGCCATCCTATGAGCTGTTCGGTAAACACCAACGTTCTGTAAATCAAGGGAAAAGGCCGCTCCTGCACGGACGTACGGCGCACCCACGCGTGGGTGCCAGGCAGCGAATCCAGCAGAGGGAGGAAAGAGAGTAGGTGCGGGCCCCACATGTTTAACACCCTAAAAAATGTTATAACTCACAAATTAAAAGTTCAAATTAAATTTCGATTGCACCATTAAATTCATTGCAATAAATCATTCAAAATAAGATCACAAATGGATATATTTAGATAATTTTTTTACAGACATGTGGGCCCCATTATGGATAGAGGGTGATATAGAGAATGGATGGGTGCGGGAGAAAGTAATATAGAGGAGCGAATCTCGATGACCAGGATGAAATATTTGTTTTAAAGGATAGATTTAGAGGAATAGGAGTACAGGATGGGATGGAAGGAGTAAATCTGAAGCGTAGTGCTTTGCTCCTCTACTTCCATTGTTACGTTAGAACAAAAAGGTTAAAAAAGTAACCTTCCACGGACGTCGTCTCACTTGGCTACATCCATAGCCTGGATGACGTGGCCGGCGTAGAGAGAAATGGAGAGACCACGTGGATGCTATCCAGAGACCGGCGCTGGTGCCTGCCCGGTACCTGCCTGCTCTACTGTGAATACCCGGAGGAAGGCAGGTCCATCCGGGCGGCTGGTCAGCTGTTGCAGCGGCCACCAACATGGAAACACCTGCCGGTTCGTTCTGTCACGGCGCGGTTCGAAATGGATCGACGAAGCACGAAGGGCACGCCCACGTGCGGTGCGACGGGCACTGATGTCACGGTCAACTCCGGTTTGGCTGGAACCGTCTTTTGAACAGGGCGACGCCGCCAGTGGCTGTGTACGATCATCGAGGCTCGGCAGCCGTCAGCCGGGCTTGATGCAGATATGGATGCATGCTCTTCCTTTCTGTACACTACAGAGTACTCCCTCTTAAAGTAATTTATCTTTTTTTTTTACTCTATGTTTCATGTTTGACCGTTCATCTTATTTAAAAATTTTATATAAATATTATTTATTTTATTATAGCTTAATCTATTATTAGAGATACTTCACTAATAATTTATTTATTTTATTATTTATTTAAAATTTTTAAATAAGACGAACGGTCAAACATAAAATGCAAAAGTCAAAAAAAAAAAAAGATAAGTTACTTAGGGACGTGAAGGATTCCTGTACCCTGCTCGATAGTCCTCATGAGCAAGTATACCCTGGCTGAAGACTGGCCCTGTTTGGACCTCTTCTAAATTCTAAAAAAAAATCACATCAATTTTTGACACATGTATAAACCATTAAATATAGATGATTTCTTTTACATGTCTACACAGTTTATGCAAAATCCATTAGACGAATCTTCTAAATTCTAAATTTTTTTCTTCTAAGGGGGTGTTTACTTCCCAAAATTTTTTCTCTTTTCCCATCACATCGATTGTACTTTCTGTCTACATGGAGCACTAAATAAAGCGGCAGTTGTTGTATGTTTATATTTTTTGCATGGTTAGCTCGAGATAAATCTTTTGAGTCTACTTGGATCATTATTGGACAAAAATTGTCAAATACAAATGAACGTGCTACAGTGCACTTTTTAACTTCTTTTCATCCAACTAAACACCCCCTAAACGGTCCCTAAATGTGGAACGCTGTTTTGGCGTACTAGTTCTAGTCTAGCCTAGCACGTAAAAAGGGGCAACCCGCGAGGCAGGTGAAGATTTGAAAGCGTATGATGATCTGCCGAGGCCCTCGCTTTAGACTATCTCCAACAAGGTCATGCATATGGAGACCCATATCTAAAATGGGTCTTCAACTGTACTGTTTCAACCTCCAACAGAATACCCATATCAAAAACTCATTTTGGGTCTCATAAGAGACAACCCAGATTTGAGTCTTCTCTCTCTTCGAAACCCATTTGTAGAGAGATTCTCATTTAGGTGTTGTTGTCGGAGAAGATTCAAAATGGATATTGAAGCTATTCACTGTGGCACAACCTAAATGTGAAATAGGTATTGTATTTTGGGTGTTATTGTTGGAGATAGTCGTATAGGCTTATTATAGGATATTGATTCATTCAGAACCAAGAGATCCCAATGGAGTGTGTGCAAGTATAATTGAATTTGTAATTGTATACTCCCTCCGTCCCTAAACTATTGACGTTTTGGGTGTTCGTGCCATAAGTTTGACTAGATTTGTAGAAAATGCGTGTAACATTTACACCTCCAAATAAATTTGTTAAAAAACTAGACTAAAAGATCTATTCAATGATACTAATTATGTATTATAAATATTAATAATTTTTAGTATAGATTTAGTCAAAAATATTTCTTGAGAAGCAAGAACGACGCTTTTTTTAAGACTGAGGGAGTATTGATGTAGTCAACGACATCCAGGAACCGTCCATTTGAACAAGTCAGAGGATATACTTGGTACGAACATGACAAATAAGACAGAAAGATTAAATTAAACGTCCAATAATAATCGAACTGGAGATGCCCAGGACAAAACTGAAACAGCCGCTTAAAAGGGTGTTTGGTTCACAAATTTTTTTCTCTTTCCTCGTCACATCGATTGTATTTTCCGTCTGCATGAATCACTAAATAAAGTAGTAGGTGTTACATATTTATACTTTTTGCATGACTATTTCAAGATAAATATTTTAAGTCTCCTTAGACTATAATTGGACAAAAGTTGTCAAATGTAAACGAAAATGCTATTGGACACTTTTTTTCCACCTTTTTCCGGTAGCCACTAGGCACACCGATACCAACTCGCAGCACACGGAGGACGGACCAAAGACGTCGATGAGCATCTGCTGCGACTTTGCCAAGCTAGGGATTAGTGAGGCCGCAGCCCGCAGGAGCTCTGTGACCGTGTTGTAGCGTGGATAACAGCCCTCAGTCATCAAGTAGGAGTAAATGGCATCGCTCCCACCAAACAAGCACTTTCAGAACTTCCAGCACTCAGAGACAATCCCGCCAAAAAAGCACCTTCTGCCTACACTACTCATTCGAATCATGTGATCTGACTCGGATGTCTGCCCGTTACTAGTGAACCTGGAAAATGTTTGTCCTTTTCTACATTGTTTTCTTCCGAAATAACAAAAGCAATTGCAGATTAGCTACTCCAATTGACGAGTCAATATATATACTCCTACCTGTGAGAGTGGGACTGAGACGCTGACGCCGTTTGCTTAGCTGCCTTCTGACTTATCCAATCACGTTTCCTCTAGTTGCTTGTCTGTCCCTTTTGCAAATCATGGATTGGTCTCCCTGGCCATCCAAGCAAGCACGTGCGCATATAAGACGCTCGGGCTCAGCATTAGTGCATTACCCTTCTTAGCTCAATGGTCAATACACTGCATTGCGCGCTACAGATGTGTGGGCTATGTTGTTCGTGTGCCTCTACTTCAGGGTACATCTCTCCCTGTCATAGCATGTCATGCACTAGAGTTTACACATGGGGCGATGCAGAGGCGTGCCGGGATGCTAAGCATAAAGTACGAGGACGACGACAAAGGATAATAACGAGGAGAATAATCCGTCACGGCGAAAATTCCAGCTTCTGAACCTTCTCGCCACCGGCACAGCAGGAACCGGGAAAGGCCAGCAGTCCAACCGGGATTCTAGAGACGCTGGTTAAAACAAGGTTAGGAATGCAACACGTGCTGTTTGGTTCCTGCACAGTAACGAAAATGTAAAGGGAAGTAGTTCAAATTATATCCCCCCGGTAACGAAAGTAGTTTTGTTTCGTTTACGTCTCCCTTAGCTTTTGCAAAGTCACTACGATGCGACATCACGGGTAGGACACTAAACTGTTCGGTAACCAGAAGCAGCTGTCACACGCGCACTCACAAAGAGCATCAAAAGGTACATGGCGTCTGGACCTTTCAATCGGCATTCGGCAGGGCTACATATTTGCCGTCCAATTCCACAACTGGCTTGTCAAGCATCCACAAGCAATTGCCATTTTGCAGATGCAGAGATAGACAGACAGGCAGACAATTAGAAACGTGCATGGCCACGGCTATGCAGGGCAAGGAACATCGATAAGCCTTCCTCTACGGGCTCAACGCATTGGACGCCAAACAAGCGACAGCCACAGAAATTGGAGTTGACCTTGTACAGGCGGACATGCCACATCCTGAATAGTCTACACCTGAGTATTCTTATTGCCCATACCAAGAAAAAGGGCTGACCACCACATCAGTAGACCGTGTACCAAAAAAACAGAACCATGGGCACTAACTATCGTACAATTGGATAGAAAAACAGAGTTCGACGGTTGAAACATTAGTGTACATTGCCAAAAATGAAAAGAATGCCTGCCCGGCATTACTGGAAAAGCATGCCGCAATCAATAAGCAAAATCTGGAAGGGACAAGGATGATGACTAACTACTAGCATGCACATCCGCTTCTCTGCTCAGTCTCAGGGACAGGATCTGCAACACTCTGGAAGTAACTGAAGAGCAGGAAAAAAAAAGGGTGTAAATAACTATTCTGGGAAAATTAGCAGTAAGTAGCAGCAGGGAGATGTTTCATCTTCCCGAAATAATGTAATATAATAAAGTGAAAACATGTGTGGAAGCATTTACTAATATGCACAAATCATCACAGGCATAAACCAAGTACAAAGCATTAGTGCAGTTCTAGCCTACTACAAAGTTAAGCTGTTATAAGAATCTATTGTTTCTCAGATATGTGAAGGGTCATGACATTAATTACTAGCCAAAGTAGTGTTTTGTTCCTTCATCGAATGCTACTAGATATCTATGATAATTGTATCATCAGAAGAAACTAGTAAGACTCGTAGTTACTCAAAATAGTTACATGTTCTTAGTCTATGATAATTGTACATGTGCAGCATTAGGACCTCTTTCTTTTGAACAGAAGTTTTTCAACATCGATAGCATAGGAAGATATTGCAAACTCATTATCAAAGGTTTGCCATGTAAATCAAGAACCTTATTTATTAACAAATAAAAGTCTATAACAGTTATTACAAACTGGAGGAAAAGCACAAAACCACATTAAATAGTACAATACATCCAAACCATGTATATAAAGATTACAGCATATCTAGAAATTAGCTAAAGAAAAGTCATTCTACAAATAATAGCTGCGAGATTAAACAAAAGTAGCAACTACCATAACGGCGTTAAAAATGATGCAACATTCAAACATATAACATATTCAATCAAGAGAGAACTAACAAAGTTTAGTTACAAAGATATGATCACACAAGTGCAACAAGAGTATGGGCAGGTTAGATATATTAACAAGGGAAGCTTTACCACAAGTAGTGAATGAGCTTCCTACTATACAATACAACAAACTGAGGATGAAGAATTTTACTCACATGTCCTGATCACGTTCATGCTCTAGAGCAAGCTTGGCGACAGTCAGGAAAGCGTTGTCAACATTGTAGTCCTCTTTTGCAGAAGTTTCAAAATAAGGGATATTGCCTTTAGAAGCACACCACTCCATTGCTTTCTTATCAGAAACCTATGGGAAACCGGAAACGTTTAATCAGATAGTGGCATATCAAGAGATGAAAGTTGCAATCAGCCAATCACCACACTATAACAATACTAACCACTCTGCTTTTTCCACCATCTACATCAATCTTGTTACCAAGTAAGATGAAGGGAAAAGTTTTAGGATCTGATGGGCTAGCCTGAAAAGAAATAAGGACGAATATGTCAAGCAATGTTGTCAAGATACTACAAGCCGTTATAAGAGATACAGATGCCATAGTACTAATTAATATATTACAATATTACAACAAAATTAATCCCCAGACAAAAAAGCTAAAGCATAAGAGCATGTCCAAGAGATTAGCCAAAAAAGCTAGCCAAATTTACTGATTTATGTACTCTCTAAAATAGATTTGGCAAACAAATATTAGAGTACTCCAACAGACTCTATAAAGGATGGCTAGTGAGGTGGGCTATCCAAAAGTAGAGAGCGGATGAGGTGAAATAGAGAGCTACTAAATTTGGAAAGTCATTTACAGAGTCTGTTGGAGATGATTTCCTTTCATAATAGTCAAATTTACCTTTAGAAAATGATTTGGCTAATCTCTTGGAGATGCTCTAAGGCTGTTTACCAAATAGTCCATTCAACAAACACAACAAAAATGGATTAAAGGCCAATTTGCATTTTTTGCGTACAAATAAATTTCTGAAAATTCCATGACATCCAACAAAGGTAATAAGTGCAAAGAGTAGTTTTGTTATTACAGCATTACATGAATTGTGCGCAAACTATATCAATCTGAATAAGCATGCAGCATGCTATGAGTTGCCGAATTATTGAAGTTTCATGTACCATTGAGCAGAATCAGTTTGGATCATGCATTACAGTTCCAGATGCAAAAGATTATATTCAGACTCCGTTGTGTTATTTTATCTTACATTAATAAATTGCTGATTGGACATAAACAGCTATTATAGAAAATAGAACATCTGTACTAATATGGCATTAGATATGTAGAGTAGTACAAGTCTAAAATAATTTCACCATAGTAACAAATAGAGATTCAAACCTCATTAGTCACTTATGAACACTTCTGTTTTACATCAACAGAACCACTTCGGCATTTATGTGTTTGCTAGTTATGAGCTATGGTGGAAACCACTACCTCTCCCTCCCTCCATCCCTCCTGACTCATAACTTAAGAAATTCTAAGAATCATACAATTTGCTTTCCACGACAATATTATATTGTAAACCATGTTCATACTTCCAATCAGTACTTCAGAAGTGTTCGTTACAGGTCCTAAATCCTAAAATAAACAAAAGCACTATCATAGCAGGGAACCTGTATATTTGTAGCATGCCGGTTACAATCTTAGTTACTAGAAATAGTGAAATTTTTCTCCTCGATAATGTTTTGATATTATCAGCAGGTTTAAGAAGAAAATAAACTGCCAAAGTAACATTAAGCAAAAATTATGTTTCTCCCTGAAGCCCTGAACACATACTCGAAATCAAGTAGACAAAAGACACGGACAAGGAGGGGAGGAGCAAGGACCGGTGCTGTCGGGGCTACAGCACTGGCCTTGTCAGTAGAATCCCTAAAAGAAATATATGCCTAAAAATTAAAACTCAACTCATTTTCAATCAATCCAGTGTCTAGTCCAGCAACTCCTGTCCAGTTTGTCTGGCTCCACCACTATGGACAGGGTGAACAATGTGATCTAGGCAAATCAAATTTTAGCCATACATATGATTAGCTGTTTCCTGTTCACATATGCTCATTCAGCACAGACTGATGATAAACCCCTGACATGGCTTCTTGGCTTCATGCAGCTTACATGTGTTGAAAACATGGTAGATTGAGGATGGGCATATTGACACAGAAAAGATGACAGTATCAAACAATTTGAACATTTGCTGCAAATTCTAAGTTCATACAGCGGACATATTTGGTTACAGAAGTTGGCAAGGCTAAATTCAATATATTTCCAGAATCCAGATATCTATTAAAAAATAAGTGCAGATATGTGAGCATGCTCAAGCTTTATGAATTTTTTGGCAACATCACATCAAGCTGTCAGCTAGTAAAATGATACCAGTACAATAACGATGGAATGCACTACAGTTGATACCTATCTTTTATGTTCAACACCAGTACGGTTGATATCTACAACCATGACTAAATCACGACAATTTGTAAGATAATCATTCTTACTTGGTTGAGGAACTCATCATGCCATGTGTTGAGTGTATCGAATGACCTGTTAGAGTTGACATCATAGACGAGCACACAACAATCCGCCCCTCTGTAGAATGCAACCCCAAGACTCTGGAATCTCTCCTGCCCCGCAGTGTCCCAGATCTAGCATCAAAAGTAACATGATGACAACAATATGAACAACAGTCACTTCCTTCTCTTTGAAAGCTCAGCAACTGAGGTGGACTCTCACCTGCAACGTGACTATCCTGTCTTCGATGAGAACCTCCTTGGTGACGAAATCTGCACCAATTGTAGCTTTGTACTGCTGACTGAACTTTTTGTGGACATATCTAGCTGAAAGTCAAGAATATCAAAGCACCCAAAGTACTAAAAGACCTCCAGCATTTCAGATAGATTTTATATATATGTCAAGCTACTTGATTCTTCTTGCATTTGCATAATCTTAACTTTAATTCCCATACTAAAACAAGCATGATGTTCGAATGCACCGCTTTCAGAACAAGATTAGCAAAATCACTGGTCACGCTCACGCATAAGGACAGCACTAGGAACGAGAGTGCAGGTAAACAGTTATTGACTGCAACTATATATGTCAGTGGTAGCTCACAGTAATTCGAAATTCCGTAAACTCGTATGCGTCTATAAAACACCACGGATTTTCGACACGGGCTACAAATTTGCCGCCTTGTGAGCATTATGGCATAAGTGATCCATGGGACAAAAAGCAATTCACACCAAATGGGGAGTTGGGGACAAAACGGGGCCTAATTACAAAACGCGACGCATTAATCAAGGATACTGGTTCATCAGCGACGTCTTCCCGACCCTGCAGAGATCACACGGGACCAAATCAGACCAACGGGACAGAGTGAAACACAGAGGTTGCAGCAACCGCGTCCAAATCGAACCGCCAAAGCTTCCTGGAAACCGCAGCAGCGAACCGGGAACCCCACGTGCGGGCGGATCCGAAGGAGGGACGTGGGGGAGCTGGGTTGGGGGAAGGGGGGGGGGGGGGGGGGGGGGAGCAATGGGCTGACCCGCTGTCGCCGAGGACGATGACCTTGAGGAGTGTCC
Source organism: Eremochloa ophiuroides (assembly GCA_038502445.1). Lineage (NCBI taxonomy): Eukaryota > Viridiplantae > Streptophyta > Magnoliopsida > Poales > Poaceae > Eremochloa > Eremochloa ophiuroides. The sequence continues at coordinate 64,383,431 of JAHLJS010000006.1, forward strand.
GCCTCCGCGACGTCGACATGGCTGCTCAATCACGATCGGGGCCCCTCCCCTCTCGCCGCTTGCGCTTGTCGTCTGGTCGCGACCCGCGAGGCGCACGAGGAGTTTGGTTTGGGGGGGCAGCGAAACGAAATCCAGATGAGCGAGCGAGCTCACGGAGGTGCTGGAGATTTGATTTTTATTTATTTATTTATTTGATCGATGCGATCCTGTTTTTTGGCCTAAAATTTGAAGAGGGCGTGGTGACTGGTGAGTGCGTGACGTGAGGCGGCGAAGTGGCCGTGCAGGTGCAGTTTTGGGGTTGGGGAGAGCAGAGGACGACGGACGTGCCACTGTGCCAGGTGGGGTCGCTGGATCCAGATGACCAGATGGGCGGTGGTGGTTTTTGGTGATAGTGGCTCACTCCATTTCAAATTCTTAGGCATTCCAATATCATGGAGAGTAAAGGTGTTCGTTTGAGCTTATAAGCAATTTATTTTAGTTTCTTTTTAATTCTAGAACAGTATTTTTCTCACACAATAAATCAGTTTTCAGCGAGCAAAGCCAAAATTACAAAAAAAATTATAAAAATTCATGACATTAAATAGGTATACTATAAAAATATATATTAATAAAAAAAATTAATGATAATTAATTGATATTATAAATATTATTATTTTAGAGTATAAATTTGGTTAAACTATAGATGCTTTGACTCTTAAGAAAATTGATATGCTTTATTTTGGAATGAAGGGGTACAAATAGAGTAATGAAAAAAATAGAAATAAAAAGTAAACAGTAAAAACAATAGAATTTCAAACGTAGCCCTTGCAAAAAATAGAGTGTCAAACATAAAAATAAAACAAGAAAGAGAGTTCCTCTTGAAAAGAAACACAACTTTTCTTCGTTCCAACCACTATGATCTTTGGAATTTATTCTTCCTCTTTGAGAATCATTTAATCCAAATAGGGTATAAAGTAAAGTTAGTTATTAGTTAGAGCTACAACTTAATCTAAATTAGCTGAGGTTAGCCAACTTGTGTAGGGTTGGTTAATAAATTAATCTATCTATTAGTACCATGTTTGGATGGCTTAGTGCTAATTTTGATTAATTTCTCTTGGTATTGAAATAGGTCCTTACATCATGCTTAGGGATGCATGAGAAATTGTGGCGATCCCAAATAGATTGCGGGTTTGTGAATAATCCATAAAATATAATATTTATGGTTTCACAGACAACCCGTCTTAGATGTTGATATTCTCTATACGAATCCTAACCTAAAAGAGGGCCAGGCAGTGTGGCCACGCCACACGTTTTCCTGATCGTCGGATCAGGCGCGTGGACGGATAAGATGGGGGCGAGTCTTGGTGTTTCTACAAAAAAACACTCAAACTTTGTCGAAATCAACTCGCAGTCTAGGCCCCTTATCATTTTTTAAAACAAGACCTCGAAGTTTTCCAAACTCAGCGTGCAATCTAGGTTGCACATGGTGACATGGGCCTATTTTACAGGCTAAATTCAGCCCAATGCCCTTTCTAAATTTCCCACGAATTTATTATTTATCTAAATCAACTAAAAGTTTGTAAAATTCACAACCAAATAAATAAGAATAAAAAAATGGCAAATGAAGTTTGTTGAACTCTACATAATATGTTTTAGTGCAACTTCATTGCTACAAATGAGGATCTAGATTCCTCTAAAGTTTTTTAAAATAATTAGTAGAATTAGCTTCTTTAGTCAAATTGCTATGAAATTTAAATGGCAGCTTACCAACACCACGCATAAAATAAAACAATACAATGACTTTACCACCTTTACGATCCTAGAAAAATATATGTTCGTCTACACATAAATATTACAACGTTTATCAAATAACAATTTATCAAAAATAGTAATACAACGTAGTAAACGAATCCCTTATGCAAAAAATAAAAATAATAAAAAATCACCGAACCTAACTAATTGCGCGTAGCTTAATTTACTCGAGAATAATTTGGTCACTCAGAGTTGAATATTAGAAACTGTAGCAAACAATATATAATCAGCTATAATTTATTGGAACGAGCATTTCCTCTAACGTTAAAACTTTTCTGAAATAAACAAATACTTGTACCAAAATTGTACTCAAACAAATTATCAGCTAACAAAATCTATTATAATAAAATCTGACTCTGCGTTTTCCCAATTATTACTAAACTAGGTTCCCCGCTAGAACACATTTGATATAATTGTTTATATATTTACTGTATTACTGTAGTTGTTTTCATTCTCAGCAAGAGCAAGACGACACTCTGCCAGGACCAGCAACCAGCAAACTAACGGGAATTAGGGATAAGTCAATTGGAACAGGGGAAAACCATCATACCATGTCAATATTTACCAAAATTGATTAACACTGTAAAATTCTTCGTATAGTATTCCAGTGGATGAACTAAGCTAATGATAATATGACGACACTTATTTGTATGATATAAGTATTCTAACGAAATTCAGATTTAACAACAGCAAATTTCCAAATTCCTCAACGCCTCACCGAGTCACCGGGCACAACCAGAAGTCATCGGCACGCACATGGTCGCAAGCTAATTCCGAGAGGAAGCTTTTTCGTCGGTGCTGAGCAACTGGTGGGCAGCGGCTGTTCAGATCACCAGTTGTTTTTTTTTTTTTTTTTGTGTGTGAAAAAGATCACCAGTTGTAAAGATAATTGTAGTCAACTAAACATGTGGCTCCCAAGAAACGAATTTCGTTTTCGTTTCATTTCTTGGGAGCCCTGGCTCCCGCACGTGTATATTGGAACAATCTGCTGGCCACGCGTGCATTGCGTTTGCGGCACGCTCCTTGGAGTTGGAGCTGATATCGCATAAAAAATTGCACAATACTGCACTGGTAACAGTGTAACACCGTTGTGAGCCTGTGAGAGTTGTGAATCTCGTGCAGGTCGCTTGATAACACGTCGGAATCGTCGTTGGCTGGGTAGCTTCTCCAGATATACCAAGTATCGTTTTCCACAGAATCCCGGTTCCGAGCCCTAGGCTGCATCAAATTCACAGGTTCTAATTCCAAATGTAAAGTATGCAACACCAAGCCAGATCAAAGCGCAGACAGGTAGAGGTAAAAGCATCTGTTTTGTGTCCACCGGCCAGTGCAAGCCAAATGGTGGGCCGAAACTTGAGACAACAGAGAAGCAAGCAAACTGGGGGTGGTAAGCAGCACAAGAAAGCCTCGATCAGTCGATCCCCCGATCTGATCTGCATCCACAGCGCAGATAAGCACAACGACATCTAGACAGACATGGTAGCACAGGTTTTTCACCTCCAAACTTGCCTCTCGCCAAGTCATAGCACAGAGGACTATACAGGGTATAGAGGCCTAAAGCACCTCTGCAGATGATGAGCTCTTTCAGTGCCGGCTCCTGCTGAGAAACACGTATGTCCTCTCTCAGAATGATCATTTTATCCTAGATCATAATGCAACACTTGATAATGAGGTCACTGTGACTGCCTATCTAAATTCCTCGGGGACAAGAGTGCCCTCCTCGGCTGCACTCAGTCTGATATTAAAATCATCTGTATTCTGGCAGTCAGTTCAAAGAGAATTCAGATGCCACTGACAGAACAAGAGGGAACAGCCCAAAGCATGTTTCTAAGTCACAAGCTAATGAAATGATTAGCTTCTTTAATGCAGGTATTCGAGGCAAGTTAGGTTTATTCCAGCATACTAGAGGTCACAGTGACAACACGTGGTTTCAAAACTGTGTCATATAATAACAATAGTCAAGAGGATGACTTCAGAGTAGCATTGCAAGCATGCCAGAGTAATGATGATGGCTCAAATTATGCATTGAAGACAGAATACCAACCAAGTTAAAGCCTATTTCTGTAGAACAGGTTTCCTTTCCATCACTTGACATTTGGTTTCTACATCCCACTGCTCGAGGGAAAAAAGTTTGGTTCATATTCAGAATCTATTTTTAACATTTTAATGTCAGTTTAGAAAATTGTTTCCCTTTCTTTCAATGGCCAAATCCAAAGAAACGTTTCTCATCATCCATTGTGGAAAAAAATTTTACGTCTGCACTCACAGAATATGTGGAAAACTAATATATAGCAGCTCTTTCACACGACTGCTCTCAATTAGTATGCAATTCTAACTAATCACACTTTTCATTTTACTGAGGTAGCCTTTCTTTTTGGGCATGTTCGTCTATTATGCCCCTTTTCTAAGCAGATACTACATGAATAAACAGATGAATTAGAACCATTAACTTTGTTAACCACATAGCCTGAAGCAACAATACCCACATCAGTGGATGTGGGGCAGTTACGCCGGTTGTGTCCCTTTTCACCACATCGGCTGCAGTGCCGAGGTCGTTGTTGGTGTTCCTCCTCGGACTTTGGCTTTCCACATGTTCGACTATTATGCCCTTCTCTGCCACACAACCGGCACCTGAACCGCAGCCTGGTTGAACCTTTCCTCACCGTAGGGCAATAAAAGCTTCTATGTCCTTCTTGTCCACATTTGCTGCAGTAAAATTTTACCCCTGCAACGCATCATGTTGCAATATTGCTCATCAAATTTCAAGTCTAAACAAATTTGATGAGAACTAAAACGATCCAAGGAAAAAAAAGGCAAAAAGGTAAAACTGTGGGTAATTCTGGTGCTAATAAAGCAACTCCATACTATACATTTTGAGGATCATCCCATATAAAAAACATCACTTATTGATATTGGAAGGAGTATATGTACAACGCTAAATGCTAATCAAGAATGTAAGGACAACAAATAGGTTCTAACTGGTTAGAAGTCAAATTGGGTGAAAATTAATTAATTTTGATATGTGTCTTCTGTGTTAAAAGTAGGATATGTCATTAACCTTTCATGGCAATGCTTCTCTTGAGCCGGTTCTCAGGATCACTGAAGAATGCCTTTTGAATTTCAGAAGCACGCTTTCTTGCAACAGCAGTACCTTTTGTTCTCTTCATGTTCAATTGCATCGGGGAAAACGAACATGCTGAGATCAATTACTGCATTTAATAAGAACATAACAATGAAACACTTTGCATGGCATCTTACCTTGATTGCAGCAACTCTTTGAGCACGCAATTCGGGGTCTTGGTGTATAATCTTCATGTGCTTAGTAAACAATCCTGTTTGAGCATTTAGACTCTGCAATTAATATTAAGAGTATATAAAAGTCACAGGAAAAGAAAATAATTACAAAGCGAGTCCTTAGTGCTGAAATGTTTTAGTATCGAAGAAACGGAGCAGGTGTACATTGTTAATTGTAATCAGGTTATCAGGTGTATTCAGTTAAGTATTTCTGTGTTAGTAGTGCATATAAGTTTTGTAGACTCATATAAATTATGGATGACAAGGTACCGTCGCATGTGTACAGATGTGTAGAAAATATTCCTTACTCTTAAAGACCGGCTAATCTTCATGGCAACTTCCGGCGAAGGTGATGCATAAGTACGCTTTGATCTTTTGGGGTTGTTGATATTTATCTCTAATTTGTCAACTTCGTCATCTTCTTTTACTTTCAAGGGAGAACTGCAAATACAAAAAGGATATATGACAATGTATGCACAGGAATATTTCTCTCGAACACATGTATGCACAGGAAATCACCAGACATCAGGAATAGTTACTAAAAATACTTGAACGCTGATGGGTTCGACAATTCAAAGCCATAATGCAGTCTCAGTTAAACCTTGAGAATTTCAGGAAAAGATATGCAGTCGATCTGCTGAGAGAAAAAGCAAATCACAAGGGCCAAGGTGAACATAACAAATATAGTAGAAAAAAAGGGTACCTTGACCGAACTTTCTCCCATGGTTGTTCATCAACAGATTCCTGCCATATCACACACTCTCCACTACATTGTAGACACATTCGAATCCCCTGATACAAATGCATAGCACGAATTTGTAAGTTCACGAAATTTACATGTATAGGATTATATTTTTCTCCTTCTTGATGACTCACAAGATATCTGGAAGGTTCACCTTGCCATTGCACAAAGGGCAGTCCAAACTTGATCTGTCTATTCCGCACTCCTTGCATGGAGTGTAACCTCTACCCCTACAGCTGGGGCAAGGCAGCTCACGGTAGTACTGCCCACTTGGACCGACCCAAGACCTTGGTTTTCCCTTCTTTGTAATTGGAGATGAACTCCTGCAATGAAAATTCAAAGCTAATAAAGTGTCAAAAATCTGCGCTCGATTTTCTCGATGAATCCAAACTTCCAACTCTCAGTCATAAAGGCTTTGATGATATATGGACTAAAAATATCCAAATCCTGTTGCCATTTCAATCCCCTACTAGAGAAACAACTCTATGCAAAAAGTGTACCATGGCACACCAAAATCAATTAAAACAAGTACATAGACAGGTTGAACAATGAAGCAGCATGTTTTGAGTACAGTCTATCTGTGCACGTAGACATCCTTATTCTGACAAATCGCATAAGGACGAAGTTGGGTTACTTTTCGACAGTTCAGTCATACACAAATTATGCATGCCATCTTCAAGACCAGCATACGGCCCATCTATAATCTCAATTCACAATTCTCTGATCACATAACCAGCACGAGCAGTCGAACACACATAGTGGAAAAGCGTCAATCAAAAGGAGGAAAAAGAAACGTACTGTGAGCGTGAGCCGCTGGGTTCGACGTCCGGACCCAGGAGGTGGGCGTCCGCCAAAGGGTCGCAGTGGAGCTGCCGCCGTAGCAATAAGGCAAAACGGCTCCAACAGAGTCTGTCAGGCTTGCGGGCGAAAGAGGAACTTCGAAACGAAAGCGGAGTTCTGTGCTTCACCGTACCGGATAGCTTGGAGTGCCGGCGCCGTCCGACGCAGAAGCAGCGACGCAGCGACGGCGTAAACGCGGCGCAGGCCGCGCCCGCGCCCGCCCAGGCAACCTCAACCGGACCGCCGCGGAAGGCGCGGGCTGGGCGCACGTTATTCGTAGTAGCATCCCACAAGACAGGCGCGTGCCGTCGCCGTCGGCCCGTCTGCCACGAGTAGCGGAGAACGGAGGAAGGTGAGCGGCGTGTGGTGCTGGCGCCGCGGTGAGCTGGTACCGAACTACCTCCCGATCGGCTTTGTGGCTGTCGTTCATCGTCAAGGGGGCAGGAAACTCGACCCTTGGGATTTCAGCCATGTTTGCTCGTGTAAAAAGTTTTATAGTTAAAACGAATATAAAATCTGGATAAAGGAACTCACGTCTGATCCAAAATCACTAGGTACGCCTGTGGGATGGGTTTTATCTGACCCTATTTATCTCTCTCTCTCCATCAATGCACCTTTAACTCACACCTTGTTTATACGGTAGTATAAAGTTTAAAGCACGAGACAAATTTATTAAGCTAATTAAATATTCATTGATAAATATTTATAGTAACATAATATTGTCAAATCATGAACTAATTAAATTAAAAAATTTGTCTTGCAATTTACACACAGTCTATATAATTAGTTATTTTTTCGTCTATATTTAATACTACATGAATATGTCAAATATTTAATGTGATAGGGTATAAAGTTTTTACAGTGAAACTAAACAAGATCTTGGCTCAATTAAGTTGATTTGTTTTTTTATATAAAATGTATTTGTATGACTAGGCAACAAAAATGTACAAAGACACACACAAATAAGATAATGGATACTGTATGCACAAAAAAGATAATGGATACTGTACTAGCGAAAATGCCCAAAAGAAAGCAAACACAACAAGACCCTTGCATGCATGTCAATATCGTCGACAAACGCCACCATCCTCCATCTCCGGCGCATGGAAGTCCCGCTACTACCCAGATCTAGAGCAACCCTGTACATAGAAGCTTTGAAAGTAGCAATAGATGCTCGATGCTGAGGCCAAGTTGAAATCGCCAGTGCAGAAGCATTGCTCGGGGACGCACCCCGAGCTCCTCCAACCCATGGATCAAAGCTCGCCATCGACTCGCGCCGAGAGAACCTTGAGCTCGATCCACTATCCGGTCAGCCACATTGCTCTCAACCGTCGTTGCACCCTTGACGAAGCGTGTTGTCAGCACCACCTTCTCCCCTAGACGATGGAACGGCGGTCTGTGCGGACTCTTGAACAAGAGCCGACAAAAGTTGGACTCCACGTCCATGTGCTCGTCGCTAGCATCGAAGTAGAGCACCGGCGAGACAGGAAAGAGCACAAGAGGATCTTATTCCTTGACGAGGGCAAGGACGCCGGACACGAAACCCTACACCTAGATGGACCTAAACTACATCACCGGGTTGAAATGCACATGCTCCCCTCACATTTGAAGCCAGAAGACCATCGAAGGTGAGGACCAACGATGGTCTCGTTGGCGGGAGCACTTTTTCCTTTCACTACCTCCCCAAGCACTGACATTTACATATTTGCCATCTTGACGGATGTTAAAGTTGAGCTGCTTTGACTCTCTAAATTTTTTAAAATAACTTATAATTTGGAATGGAGGGAGTACCTACACATGTTGGAGCGTCCAGCTTTACATAAATGAGTTCCGTCATTATCAAGTCTACATGGGCTGCGTTCGGTTGAGGGTATAAGCGCTTATAAGCGCTTATTTTTCAGCACTTCAGCAGTATTTTTCTCTCACAAGATTTCAGCACTTCTACAGCACTTCAGCACTTATCTACAGCACTTCAGCTTCACCGAACACAGCCATGATCTAAACTTCTATCAGTTGATTTATATGGCCGGGATGCCAAACGACCGAGGATAGAGCTGCAAATTCAAATGATCACAGCACGGAAAGTCGAGTTACATCCGCACAACGTTCTGATAGTAGTGAAGATTTTCTGACAAAAAGCAATGTGACAAGTGGAAACCCACAAAATTCTAAGGTTAAACAGAAAACCATTGGAAAGACTGTCATAGACGAAAGAGATCACCAGTTATACTCCCTTCGTTTCAAATTGTAAGTCATTTCAAGAATCTTGGAAAATCAAAGCATCTTAAGTTTGACCAAAATTATAGAGAGAAATATGAAGTTGTATGACAGTAAATAAGTGTAGTATGAAAATATGTTTGATGAAGAATCTAAAGATACTTAGTTGATATTATAAATATTATTATTTTATTATATAAACTTAGTCAAAGTTAAGATGTTTTGATCATTCAAGATTCTTGAAATGACTTACAATTTGGAACGGAGGGAGTACTAAGACAAACATAACCAAGTGTTGACAAGCGGTTGACCAACTGTTGAGTGCAAGCACTGAGGATACTATCCAGACACCCAAAACGCATAACATAAGAATAGTACAACAATCACTGAGAACACTGAGGCTGCGTTCGGTTGAGGGTATACGCTTATTTTTCAGCATTTCAGCAGTATTTTTCTCTCACAAGATTTCAGCACTTCTACAGCACTTCAGCGCTTATCTACAGCACTTCAGCTTCACCGAACACAGCCTGAAAGTTCTTACACAGTTTGTATCTGGCTATAACTACTACTAAGAAGAAACTACTATTAGACACCGCCTGTTGCTCTGCGTTGCTGCTCCTCGCCGCCATCTGGACCTCGCGGTCTTCACTTCTTGAAGGGAGCAGCTCAGCGGTCACCCAAATGAGCTAGGGAGCCTGCGGCGGTCGATGGCCACCTCTCGGTGATCTGTATGACACCAATTTCAGGCTAGTGCTCAGCGTTTTCCAGATCGGAAATTAATCGGCGCCCACCTGGGCGCGCGCCCTCCAGAAGCTGTGAGACGGTGAGAGGCGCCGTCGTCAGAGAGATCAATCTTATGTGCAGCTCTGCTGTTACCGCTGATTAGTAGAGTATGCAGCCAGTGAACTTCAGCCTGTTGTCTTCTGATGAAAAGAGCTTGCACCGTGCGGCTAACAAACGCCATCGGCCCGGCACCACACAAGACATGCGTGGCTCCAGCAAGCAACTGACCCCCACGTACGGTGCGCGGCCTTTTTTTGTCTTCCACACGCCTTCTCCAATCTCCGATAATAATAGGATAGGATAATTAAATTAGTACCGTTAACCGAGGCCCCGGGATCCCAAAATAGTAATTAACTATATGCCCTGCCCCGCGCGGGACCCTCGGGGTTCCCCCCACCGGCCTTCGCTATCGTCCCTGACGTGTGGGCCCGCGAAACAATCTTCCCCGGCCGACCCTTTTGCTTTTCCTGCCACGTAATCCGGCCCGTGCCCCGTGGATATCTCCCACCTTTTGCGGGGCCATTTCTAATTTTTCTAGCTCTTCTCGCCTTCGCTTTTCCCCCTTCTTCCTCTTCCTTCCGTTCTCGTTCCCCATAGCTTCCGCTCCTTCACACGCACTCACCCGGACCCGGACTCTCTCAGAGAGAGGGAGAGAGGTAGGTAGCTCCAGCCATGTCGGTGGGGAGCTGGTGCACTCGTGCGATCCCGGGCGCGGCACCGCCGGCGAGGGCTGGGCTGCTCGGGAGCGTCTTCCTGCAGGTGTCCGCCGCGCGGCCGCGGGCCGGGCGGTGCCGTGCCGCGCAGCACGGGCGCTCGAGGCTCGGCGGCCGCGTCGTGGCCCGAGCCGGGGCCGCGGAGACGCCGGTGGCTGGCAGTGACGAGGGCGCTGGAGCGGCGTTCTCCGAGACGTTCCCCCTGCGCCGATGCCAAGCTGTAACTTCCCCTATCCCCGCTGCCGCGTTGCGTCATCTGTGCTGAGATGGTGTCCGTGTGCATTTCTTCGTTTTTTTTTTTTTTTTTTTGCTCTGGGGGTGTTGCTGATGCTTCAGTTCTGTGGTGAAACCCAGGTGGAAGGGAAGGCGTGGGTGAGGGTGGACGCGGAGCCGGACGCCGAAGGCAAGTGCAAGGTCGTTGTCGGATGTAATGTGGCGGGGAAGTGGGTATTGCACTGGGGTGTCTCGTACGATGATGAGTATGGAAGGTAATATTTGATCTTCTTCTGCGCCCTTTTATCTTATATTTTCCTCATGGGGATGGGTACCTTTGGATCACGAACGACGATTTTTTGCATTATTAGTGCAACAGATGGAATCAACAGTGGGATCAGACAGGCAAGTTTGCCCATAATTCAGTGCGTTCTGGCTTGCTGTATCCAAGTAGCTCCTGGTCCAATGCTTGAATAGCCATGGAATGGTGGATGAAGCAATTTCTAATCTGGGTTTGGGTACATGTAGGGGAAACCGTGAACCACTTCAATTGGAAAATGATGATGTGATGTTACTTGTGTGCTACCATGGAAGGGGTGAAACTTTACAATCAATTTTCTGTGTTATTGGATTGGACGAGGGTTTGGCGTTGGAACGGTTTCTGTTTCAGTCTGTTCCTACGTAATCCACTTGTGAACACCTTAAATATCTTGTTTGTTTTATTCGGAATTTGTAATAATTTCTAAGCACAAGCTATGGATTCATAGCATGTAGGACAACCTTGGAGGAGAATATCTCGTTGTTGTTTTTTAGGTTAGCTAAACCTTTTTTGCTCGGACTCCTTTGAAATTGTCTTGATATCTAGACTTTGTGTACATTACTTAAAGAAGGAATTTGCCAAGGCGTATCTGGCATAACTTGTCATTTCTTTTTCCCATATTGAAACTTGGTTTAGAAATAAGGCATTCGCCTTCTGTTTTCTAGAGAAGGAAATGAAATAATTGGTTACCTTTTTTACTACAGATTTTACCTTTCTCAGACCATGTTTAATAAACTATTTCATCTTATCCTGTGTTGTCGATGTCTTTGCAGAGAATGGGATCAGCCTCCTCCAGAAATGAGACCACCCGGTTCAGTTGCAATCAAGGTTCTACTCTTGTGAAAATTGTTACAAGCACTTCATATAGCTTGCAGCTATCTGTCAATTGCACTATGATACAAAAATGCAAGGAACCTCCTCCAAGTTTATGTTTATCAAGCAGAAATTCTCCAAGTTTATATTGATATCTGAGATAATCAAAAGCTAATGCCTTTCTTAATTATCATTTATCATTAATTTTCTCGTTTAGCTTTAATAGCTGGACAATATCTGAATTTTCAGGACTATGCAATTGAAACACCATTGGAGGTTTTGCCCAATTCAGAAGGACGGCCTCTTTATGAATTGCAACTCAAATTTGATAAAGACATTCCAATCTCTGCTGTCAACTTTGTTCTAAAGGTTTCAACTTTACACCACTGCATAGATTCCTATGTTATTTTCTGGATGACGTTGAGCCAATTGAAACAGTAGCTAAACGATCCTAAACTGGATTTCGTTTTTTAAACAATGTAGTCCAAAAAAATGGTAGCATGTAAACACGAGTACATGACATATATATCTACACAAAAAGGAAAGACCACTTGCTCCATGTGAGCTGATTTTTTATAGGTTCACATGTTAACAAACTCCTACATGTTCCTTTATACCCCGTTTGGATGTTGGCATTGAGATAGGAATCAGGGAATTGGAATTGCATATGTTCAGTGCCACGTGCTTGGATGTCATGGAATTCAATCTTGTAATTTGACCTCAAATTCCACATGGTATTGCCATAACTACTAACTGCCCAGTCACGATACCAAGCTGGAGAGGTCTGTATTGGTCGGAATCAGCCGATGAGGCACGACCACACGAGATGCCGCCCTCTGCCGCTTTATCTCAACATCGCCACCCGTCACCTTCGAGCTGCCCATCATCGATGTCCGCCGCAGGAGCTCGGCGTGCCGCCGTCGAGCTGCCCAACCTTGTCCTCCGTCATAGGAGCTTGTCTGCGCAGTCCACCGTCGTGGAGCTACCAGCACTGTGGTCCGCTGTCAGAGCTCGGCAACATGGCTTGCTGCCCCGCGTCGTCATCGCTCGCCGCCGGAGGTGCTCCGCGTCGCCCACCGTAGATCTCGGCAGTGCCGGCCACCATGGATCTCGTGTGCGCGTGCTGCCTGCCATGGATCTTGTCTGCGGTGCCTGCGTGGGTCTCTGCAGCGCAGGCTGCCATGAGCTCGACGTGGTGGGTCCACTCCTCGCCATGGAGCTCGAGGATGGCTGCCAGCTTCCGCTCCTCCACATACTGAGCGGTGTCCCTGAGCAACCTCATTTTCATTTCCGTCAGAGGGTCATCCAAACAGCTTTTGGTATTGTGTTTGTTCTAGTTTCCACCTAGGCAATTCAGAAGACATCCAAATAACAGAATTGAAACCACAGTCCAATACCATTTCAGCATGTAATTGAACTGGAGATCCAATTCTGTTGACCCAATGCAATGCCAACATCCAAACGGACCCTTATATACTTTTTTTTTCATCGTTTTTGTGGGGTTGTTTACTTGGGGTAAAATTTGAATGTCTCGGATATTGTTGCTTTGCTAGGAAGAGGAAACAGGTGCATGGTTTCAGCATAAGGGCAGGGATTTCAGAATACCCTTAAATGGATCCTTCAATGGTGGAGGAAAACAAGATATTGATATCTGGCCAGGTTGTTAATAATTTCATTAACAATTTCATTTTTTTGGATGATTGTGATGTGTACATTTTTGATATTTTGGAATGTGGAATATTATACCATTATACAGAGATTTTGAAAGGTAGCTGGTTATCTGTAAAGGATTATCGCTCCATTGTCGATTTATTTCATTCTACAATGTTCTACATTGTTCAGTATTTTCATATTTATGGCATGTTTCATCACTGATACGCCAAATGCATGCTCCATGTCAGATCATTGGTTTATTTTAAGAAAGCATATAGCATCTAATTCATCTCTGAGTTTATAGAACAGAAAGATGCAAGCTTTGGATTTCAGTAGAACAAAATCACAAACCGATGCACTTTTGAGCAATCATAATATCAAGAAACTTTTACAAAGTAACCAACATGTAAATTTGTTGTTCTGCCTTTTGTTTCCCTGTGAACTAGCATTATGTACACCGGTGATCTTGTTTTGCTCCTCAAGTCATAACTCTTAACATTCTCATGGCATTACATTTTTTTCTCGAACACATAGGAGAAGTATGTATCATTTTATTAAGAAGCAAAATCATGGAATTACATGACTATCTCTTCTAAAAAGTTTAAGGATTCTAACCTCTTCGTGCCTTTAGGAAATTTTTGTAATATATTTGTCTTAATTCTCAGGAGATTTGGGGCATGCATTGAAGAAATCTGAAGGATCTAGTTCTCAGACACAAAACACTTCACCAACGGTTACAGGTTTGAGTGGCAAACATATATCAGGGTTCTATGAGGAATTCCCCATCCTAAAATCAGAGTATGTTCAGAATCTTGTTACTGTCACTGTGAGGAGAGACATTGAAACACATAAAAGACTTGTGGAATTTGACACTGATATTCCTGGCGAAGTTATCATCCATTGGGGAGTTTGCAGAGACAATAATATGACATGGGAGATCCCACCAGGACCACATCCACCGGCAACAAAAATCTTCCGACAGAAAGCCCTTCAGACCTTGCTGCAGGTATGACCTTAAAGTTAAGTTCGTGGAATGGTAGATGCAAAAGGCTGAAATGGATTGCATCAAGTTTATATAATTCCTATAAAAGAAAACAAAATGTACTAGTAACTTGACTTGATAATAGTTAACAAGCAGCAGAGCTTTGAATTGGGAATACATGAAGCCTACTTGTATTTTTGGGCTTTATGATTTCAACATTACTCCAAAGAAGCCGTACCACTTGTACTTTTGAATTATATGAATCTCTAACCCAAAACTTGATTCATTTTAGCCTTCCTTCCTTAGTTCCTTACTCTATCATTATTGTCCCCTGTCCCACTCATTGCAAGCTTGAGTTTACTCCTATCTTAAAGAAAATTTACACCTTAACATTACTTTGCCTATTTCTTTTGTTTCCTCAGTTATTGATGGTCTCCTTTACTAGGAAGAACATATGGATTTAGCCTTTTGCCACATGAAATTTGTGAGGGACAGTATGTTGGTTGAATCCTTAGGTAAATTTTAAAATGTGTTAGTTGCTCCCAGCTTCGACTTTTTGGGCGGTATTTGTGGTGGGAAAGATCAAGCAATGCTACTTCTGAGCTAACAAAGAAAGGGTTCAACTCTCGTGATCCTTGGAGCTTGGACCTTGTGGAACCATCGCAATAGTTGCGTTTTTTTATGGAGCTGCTCCCAGCTTGGCCAGTGCCTTGGGTTTTGGTATGGAGCACGGGTTGTGGACTCTAGCAGGGGCCCGGAGGTTTCCATTCTTGGCTGCCCCTTCTCGGTAGTTTTAGCCTAGAGATAGTCTAGCTCTGGTCGCTTTTCTCTGTTTCCACAGGCGCGTATGTAAAGTTTTTTAGAGTGGTTTGGAAGTGCAACTCTCGTGCGTTTTTGAGAAAAATAAAATAAAATGAGTAGGGATTTGAAACTTACATTTAATAAACAGTTAACAGTTGTCCATTTCTGTAGTTTGTACAACTCTTCCTTATTTGTGTGCGTCCTGCATTCATTACAAGTGGTGTTCCTTCCTAGGGACGTTTTTTTTTTTTTTTTGGGGGGGGGGGGGGGGGGGGGGTTAACCGAGGGTCAGCTCCTTACAAATGGTCATCTCTCAACAAAATGTACACCTGAATGCTCCACACGAGTTTTAAAATCTTTTGATATGTTTTCTTGTTGTGTTTTCCATTTTGTAGAGCTTTGTGAATTTATTTTTGACGATTCACTGACTTGATCTGATTTGAAATCAGTTTAACACTCCTCACACATCTTCTCTCTTGTTGCAGCAAAAAGCTGATGGAGCAGGAAACTCAATTTCATTCTCACTAGATGCAGAGTATTCTTGTCTGTTTTTTGTGCTAAAACTTGATGAGTATACTTGGTTGAGAAATCTTGAGAATGCATCTGATTTCTGTGTGCCACTTACAAAAGTGGATCAGCATGGTAGCACTCAGGATCCCGACAAGGCTGAGGCACATAAAGTAGAGGATAAGTCTTCACAGGCTGATGGCTTAATCAGTGATATAAGAAATCTGGTGGTTGGCCTATCGTCTAGAAGAGGTCAGAAAGCTAAGAATAAAGTTCTTCAAGAGGACATCCTACAAGAAATTGAAAGGCTTGCAGCAGAAGCTTATAGCATTTTCAGGAGTCCCACTATTGACTCTGTAGATGAGTCTGTACACCTTGATGACACATTAAGCGCAAAGCCATCATGTTCTGGCACTGGATCTGGTTTTGAGATACTGTGCCAAGGATTTAACTGGGAATCTCATAAGTCAGGAAAATGGTATGTTGAGCTTGGTACAAAGGCGAAGGAGTTGTCGTCCCTGGGTTTCACCATTGTCTGGTCACCACCACCAACTGATTCTGTGTCACCTGAAGGATACATGCCAAGGGATCTATATAATCTAAACTCCCGGTATAGTTTTTACATGCAGAATCATCCATTGAACATATGTTATAGCACTGTCCTGTTTATCTTTTATAATATAACACCTCCTTTGAGATCTCTTATGCTTTTTTTTTTCTAGAACACGCAGGAGAGCTGCGTATCTTTGTAGAGAGAGAGAGAGAGAGAGAGAGAGAGAGAGAGAGAAATTTAAGTTAACAAAACTCACCTATTGTACCCAACTGCAGTTTTGTGCAACATACAAATTGTTGACACTTGAAGTCATCATGTAGATACGGTTTAGTTCTCAGTGCAATAGCCTATAATGCATTTATTAGTGTCCAAGCTAGAAGCTTGTGGCTATTTGACATACTGAATATGTGAAACCATACTACTGACTATGCAAAACCATAGTTTCTTCCTTAGATAAGTGCAAAAACTGACATGATACTGTTTCCTGCAGGGATCATTATTTATTCATTCTGGTTAGAAGTTTGGGGAATATATAGTTACAGACCATTGGTGTTCCATAACCTTTTTCATCCGCTTGGTCTAGACTCTAGGAAACTTTTGGGCATTTTATGAAGACTGCCTAGGGGCTAAACATTCTATCTCTGGTGTGTAGAGTTCTGAAGGTTTTGCTATTAATTGTGTATATAAGCATGTTTGCAGTTGGGGACAATAAACTTGCTTGGTCCTTCCATCATTTGCTCAATTAGACTTCCGGCTAACCTTGGAAAATGCTTGATATTTTAATGTTTAACTTGCATATAAGTCTGTGATCTTCAGAAGGAAATGTGTGAGATTTGAGAAATCCAGTTTCATAATAAGTGTGTGTGTGTGTGTGTGTGTGTGTGTGTGTGTGTGTGTATGTATGTATGTATTGTGTGTGTGTGTGTGTGTGTGTGTGTGTGTGTGTATATATATATATATATATATATATATTATTAAACCATCTTACAAACTGATTTCATTCGTAACATGGTAAACCAATATTTCAGATATGGGTCCATGGATGAGCTGAAGGAACTCGTTAAGATTTTCCATGAAGCTGGCATCAAGGTTCTTGGTGATGCTGTTCTAAATCACAGGTGTGCTCAGTTTCAGAACAACAATGGTGTCTGGAATATTTTTGGTGGCCGTATGAACTGGGATGATCGGGCAGTTGTTGCTGATGATCCACATTTCCAGGTATCACCTTTCTTTTCCAAAATATATTTGTTTAGAGGGCTTGGCATATGATTGTCATCGGACATACAAAAAAAAAAAAATTCAATGGTAGGTTAAAACAGTTCTAAGAAACTGTACTAGATCAGTAGTTTTGCTAGGAAAGAAGGGAAAAAACTGATTAGGTCACAAAACTGTTCTTACTAATTTGCTCTCAGTGGGTGTAAACCCATTTGAACATGATGGTTTCACACTGCACAAGCAACACTAGTCCAGTACTGTACACATGTTCAAAGATGGGATATATATTTAGATGAAGGAACTAAGGAAGTGCCCTACTGCTCTGTACAGCCAAACACCAAGCTAGGCAGTGGATGTCTGTTAGTGTTAGATTTGTATGCAAATTTAAGGCTCCCATGTTTTTTTTGCCACTCTTTTGGCTAATATTAAATTTACCATTTTCTTTCCCAAACTGATGGTCTGACTATCTATCCAATGAAATGGGTAACTCACTAGTTGAACCACCAGCATTGTTATTAAACATATGGTTTAAATTCCCACTTGAACTCAGTGAGCCTAGAATTTAACATTAGGCATTCAGTGAACAGGAACCTTGGATACACTCAAGCTGATATTGACAGTACACCATACTCCATGGCCATAGGTATTACAAATTTACAGGTGCATTAGATGCAATCCCTGTCAGCTCCCTACTTAACTCTAAATTTTATTCTCTTATTATTGGTACATTGGCGCAGCAGTAATTTCTAGCAACCTGAACACACACAATTGGTCCATTTGTTCCTTCAGATAAACTAGTTCGATTTTTCAATATGTAACTCTAATTGAACTTGCTGAACCTTTGTGCTTGCTTATATTTAGTATTAACAGCAAATGTTCAGATTAACATCCATACTTAGTTTAGTTGCATAAACAAACATGTTCAGCTTAGTACTCCCATTCCTTTCCATTTTGTTTCACTTAGCAATTATGAGAGCATAGGGTAAAAATCTTGTTCCTGCAGGGAAGAGGAAACAAGAGCAGCGGAGACAATTTCCATGCAGCACCAAACATTGATCACTCCCAAGAGTTTGTGAGGAATGATCTTAAAGAATGGCTTTGCTGGATGAGGTCAGTTATTCTGTTATTCTCGGTGATAGTTTTTTTGCCATTGCTCATGCTTCATTGTTCATGGATTTTCCCTCTAAATGTCAGTAGCAGTCCTTGATGAATAGGAAATCTTCTATTCTTCTCTTTTTTCCTCAAACACCGCAGGAGAGCTGTGTATCTTTATATTAGAAAGAAAGAGGGCCCAGAACCCTTACAACACACACCCACACATTATCTGTTCTTTTCTTTGGGAGCAGGACATGCGGTACTCGAATATGGGGGCAATAGCTTACAGGTTGTAATGCTGTTAGTATATGTTTGGGGAATTTTCTTATATGTAACCAAGAAAACACAATCTCTCACAAACCATCGATGTGTCCTTGACATGCGGGCTCCCAGCATATGAGTGATTAGTTTACCCAGTGGCGTGTGATGAATTTTCCCTCTATGTTTCATAGCTGGACGGGGTGAATTTGGTTGTAAGTTGTATATTGAGGGACTCGAGTGTTACACATAATGTCAGCATATCATGTGTTCATTCATGCCTGTTCTGCTTGCAGAAAGGAAGTTGGATATGATGGATGGAGACTTGACTTTGTTCGTGGTTTCTGGGGTGGATATGTCAAAGACTATTTGGAAGCAAGTGAACCATACTTTGCTGTAGGAGAGTACTGGGACTCCCTCAGTTATACTTATGGTGAAATGGACTACAATCAGGATGCCCACAGACAGAGAATTGTTGATTGGATAAATGCTACAAATGGAACTGCTGGCGCATTTGATGTTACCACTAAAGGAATACTTCATGCGGTACGATTGCACCTCACAGTTTTTCAATATAAATGTTCTATGGCAGTTCTTATGGGCCGAGTTCAAAGTGTTCTAAAAAGTTGTGGACCCTGGCTGGGAGCCAGTACGCTTCAGTTATGTTTCAATGTTCCAGTAGCATCTAATTAGCAGCAAGAGTTCAAAACGATTCTGGTAGTAACATTTCATTTCTGTTTCAAAGTTCAAACTTCAAGTAATGTCTAATTGGTGACAAGAGCTCAACACATAATTTAAACAACAGCTTAAAATTGCATATTCTCATATGGCTCACTTGTTCAGTTCTTCTGTACCTGGAACCATCAAAGATTTTCACCTCCTATCTACCGGAAAATTGAATCTGGCTTTTGGGTGATGTGGGTAGCTTCAAATTCCTTGGCCAGTATTATAGTAATCATCTGGAATAGTTTATATATTATAAATCAGGCTACATGTGTATTTGATTAGGTCATAACATCATGTCTTTTAACCTTTTTATTTATTTATGTGGGTACTTTAATTTTATAATCCATGCTTCAATACTTCCTACAAGCATGCGATGCTGTTACAACTGTTATGCCAGATGCGACATATGAATAACTGTTCTGTCAATTGACTTTAATGTTGATTATATGATGGTCCCCGAATGTTGATTATCTGTTGTGAAGTGGTTTGCTTGTATGGCCAACTCGTCTAAGAACGGAATGACCAGCCTTTCCCATCTTTTGGGAAGGATTCTATTGCATTATAGTGGTTTGACTTTGTGCACTTACATTTAATGTTTATTACATTTTTTCCCTGCATGTGTAATATGGATTTATCTTTTCCTACACAGGCGCTCGAAAGGTCAGAGTATTGGCGCTTGTCCGATGAAAAAGGGAAACCCCCTGGAGTATTGGGTTGGTGGCCTTCAAGAGCAGTCACATTTATAGAGAATCATGATACTGGTTCTACTCAGGTACAACTCAGGATCACAATGTATCCAAATAGAATTGTGCCATATTATCTCAAAACTGCCATTTCTCAGTACTCTGCACAAGTTGCCATATTTCTAGTTGTCTTTGCATTCTAGTAGCAAGAAATGCATAGACCTGCATGTTGAATAGCCTGATTGTTCTGGTGCATTTATTTATTCTCAATAATGGTAAGACTTTGGATGCTTGCTCCTTATTGATTCAATATTTTGTATTTCTAGTTCTAGAAGAAATAAATATTTCTCAGCGTCATTGTTAAACTCTTTTTAATCTTGAAGTCCAATCTCTTGATTCCTTATCAAATCTGTGATGCAGAAATTGTTAGAAACCTGCATGTTTTACTATCGCATCAGCCTCACACTGTTCTGGCATCTCTGTAGGGTCATTGGAGGTTCCCCTATGGTATGGAATTGCAAGGATACGCCTACATCCTGACACACCCTGGCACTCCTGCAGTATTCTATGATCACATATTTTCACACTTACAACCAGAGATTGCTAAATTTATTTCCATTCGAAACCGTCAAAAGATTCATTGCCGCAGCAAGGTAAAATGCAGCCAAACAACCGTGCATCCCCCTTGTGCCCTATTTTCCTATATCTTATGCTTGAATTGTTTGCCATGTGATACAACACTTACAGATCAAGATACTAAAGGCAGAAAGGAGTTTATATGCAGCTGAAATTGATGAGAAACTGACAATGAAAATTGGATCGGAACATTTTGAGCCAAGTGGTCCCCAGAACTGGATTGTTGCTGCTGAGGGTCAAGATTACAAAATCTGGGAGGTGTCTTCATAGACTTGGCGGGCAGCAAGTGGCATATAGCTCAAAGACTAATCAGGTACCCAGTATATATATATAGCTCTTAAAGAATGTTTGGATTGTGCAGGTTGGGATCCAGATCCCTAGGATTTCAGTTCACAATTGAATAAGTCTGAAATTACAATCTGCCTTTTCCAAACGAAGCTAGAAGAAAGCATAATGCTAGGAGATGGCGTGTCAGAATGGTCAACTGGTCTGCTGCTGCTGCTGCCGCCAAGCAGCAAAATTCAACATCATAAGCTATGGAAGCACTTGCCGTACCGAAAAGGATGATGTAATAGGAGTACCATTGAACATTCAATATATCCAGAACCACCATTTTCAGGCACATTGCCCATTAATTTAGCTTCGTCCATTATTTTGGAGCTTTGTAAGACCAAGCTCAATTGTATATACGTGTGAAATATGAAATTTGAATTGTCGTCATGGGTCAAGAGACGCATTTCACCACCCCCAACATGACTTTAGGTGATTCTACATTCATAGGATGGCAACAGTAGGCAGAAATGATATATCGGACGAACCAAACTTCAATACATTGAAAAGATAACTGTGAATGGCTATAGACAAGATGCCAACGAAGCGATACTCTATAGGCAGACGAACTTGATCACATTCTCCTTTGCTGATTCAGTTCTCAACATCTAAACCAGCTAGGGAGACTACGAACTTTCAGGATGACACCAAGTTAGAGAAAGAGAGCGGAATTTCAGAATTATTTCACTCGACCTCAAGAACTGATAGAGGAGCTAACTGTCCTAGGACCAAAGGGGTCGGCAGCATCATCAGGGCTTGAGGACTAGTGACAGCCCAACCTTGGGGGGCTTCTTGACACCAGACGCATTGATGTCGACCTCGGTGGATAGGGTGAACAATGACTTGGGTCTCCACTCGTGCTGGACGAGGGCGCTGGCCGTTCCATTGCTGTTGTAGCGCGCCTTCACAGTGGTGGCAGGGTCCAGGGCATGCTGCGCCCCAAAGGTGACTGTGGTCGCCTTGGTTGAGAAGTTGCCGGTCACCTCCGCACCAACAGCTGTGCTCCTCTCTGTGTTCACCAAGTGGTAGTAGGACGCAGTGAGGCTGTCCCCTTTGTTGTTCCTGAAGGAGCGTTAGCAATTAAATCACTTTGCAAACCAAACGGACATCAAATTCATGCATCATGCACTGATAAAAATCATTGAAGGTAACTACCCAGCCAGAAGCTACAAAAAGCACAAAACATTTAAGGCATGCCTAGTAGTTTGTCTAGTTGAAACCACTTACAAGGTCACAGCAGCAATGATATCTGCATTGGTGAAACTTAACCCAGCATTGTACTTGGTGAAATCCCCAGTAGCAGTATCATATGAAACATCAGCACCGGCAGCTATAGCTTTGTTGCCAAATACAGCAGAAAGGTTAACCAAAGGTTTTTTGTTCATGCCAGCACTGGCGCTGATACCAGCATAATCATGCAAGTACTGGATTTCAAACTGCAGACATAAGGTAGATAGTCAATAAAATAAATCTATGAAATATAGGTTCAGTCAATCTGGAAAACATGAAGAAGCATACCTTCCCAGATGCTGGATGTGCAAAAGGAATGGTCATTATCTTTTTCAAGCCTGGTACACCAAGTTCCTCAACTGTGACTGTAGTTAAGAGCTGGAGAAAACAAATAGAAAATCAATCATATGCATAGAAGAATTTATTTAATTTCAGGCAGTTAAAGGAGAACCTTAACATAATAAGGCTTGAATAAGACAGGAACAGATTGAGAAGACACTTACCATAGAGTCTGAATCTGCTTTCACATCCAATGTGACATTCTTCTGCTTCAGCTGGGCCTGGACCTCACTAAAGATGGACTCATTTTTCTTTGTGCTCGAAGCTGTTATCACCTACAGCCATAAATATCAGAAAGGAGAAGGCGTAAGATCAGATTTACATCCTCAGCGAAGTATGAATACAATAGGTGTATGCAAACATAGACAAAATCATGCAAATGTTTCCATATTCACATCACTGTCGCCAACAATTTAACAAAATAACTCTTAACCGAAAAATGAATGTGTTGCACAACATATAAACAGGCTCAAGCCTTCAAAGATACCACTCTCAATGGGTCTACCGAAATTCTATTGTATTTATGACAATTGCAGTTACAGATTTAAAAGTAAAGGATGAGTATAGATGTGATGAAAAGTAAATAAAACTGTAACTGCAGATTCACTTCAGACACTCAACAAAACATTCTAACCCAAATATGAACTTATCACAGAGCATGCATGCTAACCTGCAGCAACTACAGATCACAACATTGAACCAGTATTAAGTAGGACAACAAAAATCTCAATTGACTTGCAGAACAAAAGGCACTCTCACTGTCTCACATCACACAGCAGTATTAGAACAGCACAACTTAGCCATAAAGACTCACAATGACCATGCCTCCATCATCACAATCCCCATAAAACCACCCAACAGAAACACCTCAGTCCTCAATACATTCAAAATTTCCAAAATAAGCTAAAATCCATCGGCATTCACCAACTAATCAGATATTACCCAAAATGATCTTCCACCGTCCAGGATTAAAAAAAAAACGAACCCAAATCAAGTACTACAAATTTTAACTCCCAATGATCACAGATCTTCTTGGATTCTCAATTATTCCGAACCAAACCAAAAACCTTACCAGCACGCCAAACTCTAAAACTACACAATAGCAGTAACATAGACAGCCCCAATCTGGTCCTAAAAGTTACTAAGAATAAACTAAACCTCGCCCAATCCCGCTGAACACAGCCAGCATCTCATACCTAAAACTTTGCTCGATCATCAAGAATCCAATCAAAGCCAGTGAAACTACCACATTAACAATCATAGCATTCAAACCAAGAGTAGCGCGAGAAACCGGTAAGAGAGAGAGAAGAAACCAGGGATACTCACGGTTCCACTGGAGCTGCAGGTAGTGAGGATAAACTTCGGGTCCGTATGGAAGTCCTTGTTCAGGAGATCTGCGAATCCAACAGACAAAAACATCAGAGAACAGTGTAACTCAGGCACAAATCATTCCCAGCAAAACCCCAGAAATCCGGAAAAAGGAAAGCCAACGAAAACAAATGAAAAACAAGCGCTCGTCCTGACCCCTGGCCTTCTTGCCGATGTCGGAGTAGAGCCCTGGGCCCATGGCGATAGGAAGCAGGGGTTCTGTTCTGCCAGAGGAACGGACGACGGCGGCGACGGGGAGAGGGGCCTGAAGGAATGGGGTGGTGGTGGTGTGGGGTTTTGCGGGGGGCGGAGGAAGAGAGCATCTTATTATAGAGCCGGAGCAGGGGAGCCGCGGGATGGCGCCGATTCTGAGATGGACGGCTTTGATCTCCTCCCGCCGAGGTGTTCGTTGCCTTTTTCTTGAAGAGGAAGAAGGGGTGCTCGAGAACTAGAGGGCGCACGACTCGTGTGCTTTCTTCTTGGAGAAAGGGTTGGTGACTGGCTCACTGCAGGACCCGGCGTGGACTTCATGTTATCCATATCTTCGAAATTTTACTTTCTTGTCCCTTTCGTTTCAAAACTTTTACTATTTTAGCAAAACTAACTGTTCGCATCAGCTTAGACAAAATCAGCCATACTTCTTTCCGTGAAACGATGAATTTTCTCTTACAATAAATCAACCACATCCACAATAAGTCTTATCGAACATATATCTGTAGTCACTACGCTCTGAAGACTCAAGCGGTTTGCTGACCATGCTGGCCACATGATTTCAAAAAGATAAGTATGTTTATATGTATATCTTCTCTTCTTATAGACAAAGCTTTGGTATTCGCACCCCATTAGTCGTCGCTTTCATGATTTGCACATGTAAATGACAATGATAAAAAAAAACAACATACTAGTAGGCTTGTACAGTAGTATGCATGTACATTTAAAATTTCAACTAACATGTTTGGAAATATTGAATCGAAACATGTTGCCCCCTTACTTTTAATAAGGCTGCAAAAATTATAGAGAGGAAAATATGCAGTGCAACAGTAATATTAAGTAGCAGGCTAAAATTCAAAATTCTAGACTGCTACTCCAAGCTGTGAGCCCGGACATTGGAATAACAAGGATGCACTCGAACAAAAGAAAGAAAGGAAAAGTCTATATCACCTAACTGAAAGTCAGTTTTTTCTCCCTAAACCGGAAAATTGGATATTTGTGCTCCTTGAACTACTGAGATCGCCTAATTTATCTCCCTGAGCAATTTTCAAAGCGGTTTTGTTGCCACGAAGAAGGTAAATTGAGTTTTCATGATAATTCATAGAGGTCCATTAGACTTTATAAAAATTACATAAACATTTGTTTTTAAAATCAAATTATTTTTTTATAAAATAAATGTACATTTAAAAAATATTATTTGATACTGTAAAAATCATAGAAAGTTTAAATTATAGATGGGGGGGAGCCGGTGAGGTACATGCGTGCATCACAGAGTGAGCTAAATAATCTGCGATGCAGACGTGCCGCACATAGCAAAACATAAGGGTGTGCGTGCACTGCCTATGTGAATGGATGTATAGGGAAGAAAGAAAGGAAAACCATTATTTTTTACTTAAAAACTTATGCTTTTATAATATTAAAGAATATTTTATTTTAAAATATACATTTATTCTAGAAAAAATATTTTGATTTTAAAAAAGATATTTCTATAATTTTTATAAAGGGTAATGGATGTTCCTAAACTATCGCAGGTTCAATCTATCTCCTTCATGGCAGCAAAACCGTTTTTGAAAACCGCCTCGGAGGTAAATTGACTGGTTTCAATACTTGAGGAGCACAAGTATCCGATTTTTCAGTTGAATGAGGAAAAGATGATTTTTGTGAAAGTTGAAGAAGATAATTTAGACTTTTCCCCCAAAAGAAAATATCACCGTGAGCCCGTATAACAACTGGGCCTTGAACTTGAAGTTCCCTGGGCCAAGCTGTGCGCATCCTAGGTTTGCACGCTCGATGCGTACGCCTGAACAAAAGAGACGCCTGGCTAGTCTATCCAAGGATTGGCCCATTGCTGTGGATCAATTAAAGATGGCAACGGGCATAAAAAAAACCGCGTGCCCGCGGGTACCCGACCCGGCAGGCGAGAATACGGGCGTGAATTTGTGCCCGCGGACACGGGCACGGGTACAAATCTGTGCCCAACGGGCAAATACATACAGTCATGAAAATAGCACGCCCGCACCCGCAAACCCGTCAAACCCGCACTGACAGGTGGGACCCATTGTGAGGAGGTATATAACGCTAAAATTAGGGTTGCCTTCTCCCAATCGTTACTCCTCCCTCCTCCGTCCTCCCAGCCCAAGCCGCCACCCCACCCCCATGCCCCAGTCACTCTGCTCGCACTCCCCAGTTCGCAATCCCTATCGCCCCATCGGCCATCGGCCAGGGCCAAACCGCCAGAGCCAGACGCCTAGGCCCAGGCGCCCAGCTGGCCAGCCCCGTGCGGCCGTGGCGCCGTGCCCCCGTGAAGGCAGCCGCCCAGCACCACAGCAGCAATAGCTCGCCGTGGCGGCCGCACTAGGGCCCCAGCCCCCTACTCACGACTCGCAGCAGCAGCAGGACGCCGGTCGCCGGAGGCCGGACTCACAGCAGCAGCCGGATTCGCAGCAGCAGGAGGCCGGATCTCACAGCAGCAGCCGGGTTTGCAGCAGCAGTTCCACCGTAGCAGGCTAGTAGCAGGCTCCGGTTGTCTTCACGGTCAAAGGCAAGCTTTTTAGTAGTCTTCATATTCCAGATCTTGTGGCTTTTAGTTGTTGTTTTCACATTCCAGATCTTGTGCTTGTGATGTGCAGCTATAATGGCAACTCCTGGTAGCTCTCAAGTGCAAACCTCCCATGCAAGCGGTGCAGTTGGTACAGAGGGCGACAAAGCCACGGATATTGTGCATGTATCTGATGGGGAGGAGGACTCAGATGATGATGGGCGGCCTTCAAAGAGAAAGCTGACCTCTGCAGTTTGGAATGATTTTGAAAAAGTGAAGGTTGATGGAGTTTGGAAAGCCAAGTGCAACCACTGCAACAAGAAGCTTTCGGCCACATCAAGAAATGGTACAACTCACTTGAAAACTCATTTGCGAACTTGTCCCTACAATAACAAGAAGAAAGGAACAAAAGTTCAAACTAATTTGAGGTTTGGAACAACTGAAAAGGGGGCTGTAGCTGTAGAAAACTATGTGTTTGATCAAGATGTAGCTAGAAAAGCTCTTTATTCCATGATTATACTGTATGAGTACCCGCTATCCATTGTTGATCACCATGGCTTTCGTAAGTTTGTTAGTGCATTGCAACCTTTGTTCAAAATGGCAACTAGAAACACTATTAGAAGGGACATTGTGAGTTTCTATGAGGGAGAGAAAAGAAAAGCTAGGATATTTTTGCAAAGGACAAATTGTCGAATTGCTATCACTATGACCTTTGGACAGCTGAAAATAAAAAAAGAGGCTATATGACAGTGACGAGACATTTTATTGATGACTCATGGACACTTAGAAGCTGCATATTGAGGTGAACATCTTAATTTTTCTTGCTGTCCAGATTGTATACTTATATTAATTATGAACTAATTAGTTGAATTTTGCATTTATTGATGTAGATTTCTGTATGTGCCATGCCCCCACACAGGAGAGGTTATTTGTGATGCACTGCATAAATGCCTCCAGAGTTGGGATCTTGATCGGAGGGTATCAACTGTGACTCTTGACAATTGCAGTGCCAATGATAACATGATTGGCTTAATGGAGACAAGGCTTGGGGCAGCTAATATACTACTGAAAGGAAAATGGCTGCACATGCGGTGTTGTGCACATATTCTCAATCTCATTGTGAAAGATGGCATGGGGGTAATTGGAACTGCTGTTGCACACATCCGAGAAAGTGTTGCTTATTGGATTGCTACACCTAAAAGGTATGAAAAGTTTGAGAAAATCGCTCTAGATGAAAATGTTGAACTTGACAAGAAGTTGCATTTAGATTGCAAAACTAGATGGAACTCGACATATATCATGCTTAGCATTGCTATACCTTATAGGAAGGTTTTTGAACGTTTGGGGAAACTAGATAAGAACTTTGATTGCCCACTAGATGATGATTGGACATTTGCTACCAATGTTTGTGAGAAATTAGGGCTATTCTATGAGCTTACTGAGCTGTTTTCTGGGACAAAATATGTTACAGCTAACTTGTTCTTCCCAAAAGTATGTGAGATTAAACTTAAACTCGACTCTTGGGGTCATGATGAAAATGAAACTATTAGAAACATGTCTGCTACCATGATAGAAAAGTATGATAAGTATTGGACAGACATTCACGGTCTTATGGCTGTTGCTGTTATTCTTGATCCACGCCTTAAGATGACAATGTTACATGCTTGCTATATTGCCTTGTTTGGAGAAGAGGCTGCTGGAAATTATGTCACAGAGGCCCATGAATTGCTTACTGGTTTGATGAAACATTATCAAGTGAAAGACTCTATGGCTACATCCTCTGGTGGTGCCCCTTCTACAGTTAGTGCAACTGCTGTTTTGTCCATTTTTAAAACACTTGCTGCAAATAAGAAGACTACTAGCTTTGTTAGAAGTAAGAATGAGCTTGATCTCTACTTGGAGGAGGATACTCTTCCTCATGATGAGACTTATTTTGATATCCTTGGCTGGTGGAAGTTGGAGGGAGCTCGTTATCCTACTTTGAGGTTAATTGCTCGTGACATTTTGGCTATTCCAATCACCACAGTAGCTTCCGAATCAGCTTTCAGTACTAGTGAGAGGGTTTTAAATGAGCATCGCAGTCGTCTTACACCTAAAATGTTAGAAGCATTAATGTGCAGCCAAAGCTGGCTTCTCCACAATCTCAAAGGTATAAATTGTGCATTTTCTAATGAATTATTTTCATCAATTGTATACTGCAGGCTGCAGCTACTAATGTTTTAACTTTAACGTAGATGAGGGTGATGGAAGGTTCAATAGCTTTTGGTCATGCCTTGAAGACAATGAAGAAGAGCTGAAAGATGAATCTTGCATCACTAGAGCGGATTCCGATTAATCAACATTGTTCATTTCTTGTTTTTTTCATCACTTGGAACTTGAAAGTCCCTTCCTGTATTGTTGAATGTGTGAATTTTAATAAGTGTTATTTGTGATGAACTAAACTAATTCCTGAGATTGTAAACTGTGATTGTTTAAATGTGTTACCTGTCATTTACTTGCTGCTGTCAACTGTGATTTATTTAAAGTTCTCGGGTTTGCGGGTATGCCCGCGGGCATGTTTTGCCCGCGGATAGCGGGTGCGGGCGCAAGGTTGTGCCCGTGGCAGGTTGCGGGCGCGGGCGCGGGCACGAATTTGATCTCGCGGGTGCGGGTTTGTGCGACCTGTGTCCGCGTGGATTTTACCCGTTGCCATCTTTAGGATCAATGTGTAGAATGCTGGTAAAATGTGAAAACGCAGAAACAGCACACGCTCCAGGTACTGTGATCATGCGACTCAAGAGTGAATTTTCTCGACAGAATGCATGTGATGAACACGGCATGTCAGGTGAATTTTCTGCGCGTCCTTCTTCCTTCTTTTGCATTTATTAATTATATATAAGTACTGGCCAAAGAATTCAGCGGATCCAAGCTTGTTTTTACCATTAGCTTGGGTCAACAACAAACACGATCCAGACGCGCAGGTATATACAGCCTCCATAAAATATATCACAAGCACGTCCGCGATATGAAAATATTTGCTATATACAATTAATCCTTTCTGCAAATGTCGGATGGTTAGAGTCTGGGATGATCCATGACAAAGTAGTAACCCAGGGCCACCGGAACCGCAACCATCATTCCGAGAATTATCCTGCCCGATGAGAGAGTTCTCCGTTAGTTCTTTCATATTTCACCACGTATAGCTTCTCAATAATCATATGAACGCATAGGAGTAAGATGCACTCACGCAGTGCTCAGAATATCTGCATGCACATTATACTCTTTGGCAAACACAAATGGCACTATTCCTTGAGGTAGAGCTGCCTGTGCAGAGTCTTGACAAGTCAAGCGTCATGTTTGTCTTTGAATTCCCCACTACTGTTGTTGTCAACTGGGAGTAAAATGGAC
This sequence comes from Eremochloa ophiuroides, assembly GCA_038502445.1. NCBI lineage: Eukaryota > Viridiplantae > Streptophyta > Magnoliopsida > Poales > Poaceae > Eremochloa > Eremochloa ophiuroides. The sequence goes on from JAHLJS010000006.1 coordinate 64,413,668, forward strand.
GATACAAATGAAAATGACTAGAATGTACCTGTATTATGGCCACCTTCAGCAAAGTTCCACGCATCCCGATTGCATAGGAAGAGATCACCATCAGGCCTGGCCCTAGGAAGAATCTGATGCCTAGTGATAGTAGCATCTTTTTGGTTCCACAGGCCACAATTTTAGGTTGTAGGGCAGTGAAGAGGCCTGCGATAGAAATAGTCAGAAGGCCTAGATTTATCTGCATATATGCTACCAGTAGTCTGCAAGAAATTCGCACCTAAGCTGAACATTGCCATCCCTAGCCCTCCATCTGAAAGTATTCTTATGGAATTGTTGACGATCGATGGTAACTGTATTCGCCATCTGCAGGATATAGTATGACATAAGTAGCACAAGATGACTTTCTGCATCCCAAATTAACAGCGCAAACTCAGTTCATAAACTCGTACTCATACCTGAAGCTGATCAGAGCCCAGATTAGGCCGATTAGGCTTGCATACATGTTAGGATTTGTCACTAGCTTCCTACTGACCACCAGTAAAAAGTGTAAAGCACCATAACATCTTGCCGATACTCCTTTTGCTTGTCCCTCTTCGTGTCCTTGCTGCATAGGTCCTGGAGTACCTGATTCTGCTTCATCTTTGAAACATGACATGGGATAAGTATTGTTCAACTAATTCTGCCATCAAGTTTAAACCTCAGAAGATGAGTTGAATACTTGCTTTATAGGTGCACAACAAAGTACAAATATACATTTAAGCATGGGACAATTGTGAAAAGTCGGCACAACGTTCAAGACGCATATAAAATAATAGAAGATAAGCTCTATTACATACAAGTTTAAGTATATTACTCTAATAAATCACTAGACATAATGATATTTTCATGGCTTGTGACCTGTACTTCACAATGCCCTTCTCTCTCTGAAACTGTTCTGAGAGAGTTTTTCAATCTGGCATGTAAATGTATATAATAGGTAAAATGACTGCAACATCATGAACTGTTCTATGAAGGATGGCTTCTGGCTGCAGATAGCACCCTCCTGCCTGTTCTCTTTAAACTTATTATGTACAGTCAAATAGGTAGACCTTCCTCCCTATGAAGGAGCGCTCCATGTGTTTTGATCATATCATGGTTGCAGCTTACACAGATAGGACTTATGGAGCTAGAATATTATTTCATTTTACAAAGGAACATTTAGTTCTGCCCAAGACATGTCATATTACTAGCTACGTGCTCACTGCTAGGAGTCGCTTGATAGGACATCCCAGAATTGAATCATATATCGTCTTAGCATGGTTATTTTCATTCAAGGCCACTTATCATTTGGTAAGCTACCCCGCTTCATTTATTTGAGTTAAACTCACAGAAGGAAACAACAGAATTAATGAGATCTAAACATCTTCAGACAATGTTAACGAGTATAACCTGTTTAATTTTGTACGGCACTGAGATTAGGACAAAAAAAGGGAGCAACTGTAGAGACAAAAAAAACTTTTAAATCATATGCCTGCCAAACTTGAATAAAACGTGAATGATTTTAAGTAATTCAAACTGTAAAGCAGAAGATTCAGATGTCAATCTTCAAAAATGCAGTGAGGAGGTTCTTACTTGTAGTTTCAGATGACGTTGTGATAGCCATTCCTCTACCAGCCCGAAACTCAAACAGAAACAACAGAAGTGTGTACCAGATCAGGCTTTGTAAGGCAACTATCTGACTTAGCAGCTTCACAGCTTCATCACCATACATTCCTTTCAGCAATGGGATTCCAACAATCAAGGTATTTGGTAGTGTCGATAAAGAAAAACCTGTAATCAGCCAATCAAACTTATCCTCACAACATACTTTCGAGGTAACTGCAAACCCCAGCAAGGAGAGCGATTTCTGTAGGATATCTGAGAGTATGAGCTTTAGGTTCATGTCGTAAGGATTGTTTGTAGAGAGGATCTGGAAAGAGAGTAAAGGAATGGAAAACTTTGCCACAAACTTGTTGATACCAGAGCACTGCTCTGGCGTGAATAGCTTCCACCATTGTATGGATAGGTAGGCCACTATCATAGCTACATACAAGGGAACTGTTTCTTCAAGAACATGGTAGATGGTTGGCCAAGAGATCATAATTGAGGGACCTGAAGAACACTCCAAATGTCCTACCCAATCTGAGTCTGCAAGGTTTCTGAAAGCACTGTAGCTGTCTTATATAGACATAGAAGCCAGGGATTGTGCAAACTTTTTCACACTGGTTTTAGCTTAGCAGAGCCTTTGAGCCCATTCTTATTATCTGGACTGCCACATTTGAACTTCCTTGTGTGCAGGACTCCCTTTTTTGGAACTGAGATGTGTGCAGTACTTTTCCTTTGAGTGAACAATTGCAACGAACTGACCATATTCATATAGAAATATATGCAGAGTAAAATGATTACTTAGACCAGATATCTTTCCGCACCTTGATTCATCTTTTCTCAACTTAATAAAGTCCTTTATTGTTTTGTTTATCTGTTGTACGAAAACAATCTTGAAAGTGCAATCCAGAATATTTGCTAAATGTATGACTTTTTGCCATCTTACTTTATCTTGTTGACTGACAGAACCTCGACATATGGTCACGTTAATGACTCAAGGAAGAATCAGACATATAATCTAATCTCCTGAACTTTTAATCTTTCTAGTGATCTTGAGCCATATCTGCAGAAAAGGGACTCATCTGTTTTGTTGTTTTTCGAGAGCAAAGAGGCTGTTTATGTCATATCTGTCCCATTGTCGGTCTGAACTGAACTCGGGTATCGCTGTCACAGATGTCTCTGATGAGGTGTGAAATCAACCCGTGTCTAATGGGGTGTGTTTCTCTTGTACAACCGTTTGTTCGGCCCGTGACATCTTGTTACTATGAGACATCCGACAACATGCTCAGCAGTAAAATGACCAACGCATGTGCCCCAACAGTTCAAAGCAGAGTAGCATTTCTTTCCTCCTCTCCTTTCGTTCATGGTCAGATGAATTACACTTTGGAAAAAGAAATTGGGAGACAATTCCAGCAGATGATGCAGAAGCTTTGGCATAGCTTGTCGGTCTTGTAATTCGCTGTTCATCAGTGATAAATTCTTCTAGCTGCATGCTGGGTAGTCCACAGTTCCACGCTGATATGAATTTATGTTTTTACACATGATGCTATTCTAGTAATCTACATGTTCTTTTCTAGACTGAGTGATCTGCACCGTTTACACCCCACTGCCCCAGTGAGAGACGGGGATCTTTCTCCTGGTAATTATGTAAGGTCCCTGAATTTAATTTGCGTCTGGACTCTCTTGACATACCATGATACCATTCATATGGTCCTGAATTAAATGAATTTTCAAGCAGTATTTTCCATCTCTCCCTGTCTTGAAAGCATACCGTGTCGATACATCATCAGTGTGTATTTTTGTCCTTTCAGTTCGACGTCATTTTCTCCTTGGAATAAAAAAAGAAGAAGAAGAGAAAAGAATTCGCCTCAGTTTCCAGCAACGCACTGCCATTCCTGCGAAGCCGATAAGGCGAAGGCAAGAATAAAGAAGTTAATTGCGGAGGAAGCAACGGAGAGATCGGTGGGTACATGTACAGTGGCATCAGGTTTGTCTTGCTTCACCATTTATGGGAAAAGGGCCAGAATGAGTGCTCCGGTGAAACTCGCTTTGAGGCCATGGCATTTTTGCCTTGAATAGCAGCAGCGCTGTGCATCGCTCCTTTGCCAAAGGCTCGGCCGGCCTCCCGTTTACCGCCCTCTCTTCACACTCGAATCACCAGATGCAGATGGTTCTCTGTCACAGAAGCTGAGGTTGGTAGGTTGGCAATGGCAACCCCTGGAAGATAGCTGGTGCCATCCTGTGGATTGATCTTGCAGAGTGCCCCCAGGCTGTTCTCCTTTTATCTTTACAACAGCTCATGTTATCTTGTTCGCATGGATCAAACTCAAGTGTTCACCTAGGATGCTCACAAGTAAAAAGAGGACATTGTAGTTCTTTGCAGTGTTTCATCGTTTAACAAAATCAGAAGATTGATATTAGAACTTGCGATATGATACATCAGTTTTATACAATGCAGTTTGTTATGGGGGTTTGTTCTTTCTTTTTATATATATATATTTGAGCACCGGTTCTTTCGTTTTGGATGAGGACTTGGCGTGTTTACTGTACTTGTGTGTACTAGACTGTTTGGTTCAGATATGCATTTCGAGGGGCCTAACCCGACAAGAAACAACTTTGTCGGACTCATGTCAGTGGTGTTTCTGTCCTGTCCTGTACTCCCCCTAAAAAAAAAATCGTATTAAGATTTCAGGTTGTTTGATCATCTGTCTTTAAAATTTAATAAATATTATTTATCTTGTTATGACTTATTTTATTATTAAAGATACTTTAATAATAATTTATTTATTTTATAATTTACGTAAAATTTTTAAATAAAACGAGCAGTCAAACATGATATCTCAAAGTTAAAAAAACGATACTTTTTTTTAGGACGGAGGTAGTAGATGTTTAGGTGGTAGCCCTTAGTTTGCCCATTCTAACTTTTTTTTTATATCTTGCAGGGTGACAGAGATTCAGAGAGCATCTGCTTTGCCCTTGGGCACCCCTCTGGCCCTCTTGCTCTTTCTTTGCACATGCCTGTCAACTTTCCTTTTTTCCCTGAAACCTCGATGCATGTTTTTCATGACCTTTTTTTCAATAAATACAATAAAACGAACAATCTATTACCCCTGTCTCTAAAAAATGCAATTATGAGAACCATGTTAGTTAAACTCATTTAAGTTTAACTAATTCATGGTAGTATAAGCATTTCTATTTTAAAATAAATTTATTATAATACTATATTCTATAACTAACTTAGTGAATTTTATTTGTATAAATAATGTTAATTATTTTTGTATAAATTTCATTAAAGTTGAAACTGTTCGACTTTTTGGAAAACGAGAATTACGTTATTTTGAAAACAAAGTGCACTTAGCCATTCGTTCGAGAGACCCTTCCCCAGTAGTAATCCTTCCGTCTCGAATTATGTTTTGTTCTAGCGATTAAGTGGAGTTCTAAAATAAGAGTCGTTTAGGCTACTGTGTATAGGTCCACAAGCTACCATCGAGCTCTGCAGTCTTGTCACCCATCCCACCTTCCCTGCCCGTCCAACCTTATTTATTTATGTATTTATTTATTTTATCACAATGTCCGTCGTAGTTCGCTCGTTATTCGCCCCGTGCCCCGCCCCGCATGACTGGCAGCAGGATCTGTTAGCATGAGAGGAGACAGATCGCTATCATACATATTGACTGTTTTGGTTTTTGGACTTTCACCTTGATCTTACTGCCATACTTTGGAACGGCGCGACACATAATTTGAGACGGAGGGAGTACCAGCCAGAGCTTGTATAGCAGTTTGAAATGTGAAATGGACAATCTAGGCAGGTAGGCCCTGCAGAGCCTTGGCCAGTAACGCATCGGATTTCGCTGTTCTTTCAGCAGCGTGCCACAGGAACAATCACGCGCCTGATCACTTGCTCAGTCATATATCATGTGCGACCTCCGCGTGTGCTGTGTGCATGAACGCAATCTACAAGCCCTGGCATCGTCATATCCTAGACAAGTTTTCGCCACCAAATCACGCTGGCGCTGCCGATGACATGGTGGGCAACATCATATCCGTCACCATCTAGTTCGTTGCTTCGTTGTTCGTGATCCACAGCTCTCATCCAGGAACAAGATGAGATGCCACACCTCGCATGGCTAGTGTTTAGTTGAGTATTTAACTTTGTCACACGTACTTTTGTATAGAGTTTTAACAAATTCCGGGTATGAGGGTTTTTTTCAGAAAAGTGAAATTATTATCTGTTTGCTTGTCCGGTAGGATCCTTCCCTATTAAATACTTAGGTATTCCGCTGCATTATATTTTCTTCGTGCCGTCCTGTGGGGGTTTTGGAAACTAAGCAATAGCATTTGCTTTCAGAGAATTGGTTGGAGGAGTGTGCAATCCCTCCTATTCTCAATTTCGGCCATGCTCCAAGGCTGGATCTTAGTCTGTCCAACCGAAAAGAGAACGGAGTTCAATACCAAACTGCAAAAGGTCCGATCTATGGCAACCAACCCTCCAAGATTGACTGGCTTAGCCAGGGTGAATGATCATCGGAACAGAATGATGTACAAGTCGGTATTAGACTGGAAAAAGAAGGAGCCTCGCAGCAGAAATGTCTGCTTTGCTGGTGGACACTTCTGCGCAGGGTTTGGCAGCTAAAGGGAAGTGGATTAGTCTATTACCTGTGAGTGGCGAGTGGAACATGTAATATCTGTTAGCTGGGATTATTAACCTTTCCTTTTGAAGTGTTAAAAGTCGTTCTGAGTTTAATTATAAGCGTGGTAGTGCTAAACTCTCTCTGAGTTTTTAAGGGTGGTATTAATATACTCTGTATGCTTAAACTGAACCTTTTGGAACGCGCTTGGCGTCACGATCGAGCTTGCATTGCTGCAGCGTCGGACGCGCTTGGAGCCTTTGGAGGACGTCGAGCGCGCAGAGCAGCTCGGCATAGCAGGCCTCTGGCAGCCCATTCCCCATCGGCCGGCCCAATCCTCACTGCACTTCAAAACTGGAAGGCGCACGGGCACCTCCACAACAAGCACGACCCAGTCCAACTCCAACCAGATGCCACCGCTGCACCTTGCCCCGACCGCGCCGCTCTCGTCACTCGCCGCGGCGTCCCACTCCCACCTCCGCGCGCTCCACGCGCACCTCCTCGTCTCGGGCCGCCTCGGCTCCCCGTCCCACCTCGCCGCCTTCCTCGCCTCGCTCGCCTCCTTCGACCATCTCCCCTACGCGCGCCTCGTGCTCCCGCGGCGCCCCGCCACGCTGCTCGCCCACAACGCGCTCCTCCGCGCGCTCGCCCGCGGGCCGCGCCCGTGCCTCGCGTTCGCCGCCTTCCGGGACCTCCCGCTCCCGCCCGACCACTACTCCCTCAACTTCCTCGTCCGCGCCGCCGCCGCCCTGGCGGCGGCGGCCTCGGCTGCGGAAGAAAGGAGGCCCGTGGCGGGGGCCGCCGAGGCGAGCAGCGCGAGGCGGCGGCTGCAAGCCGTGTCCGCGCACGGGGCCGCGGTCCGCTGGGGCCACGCGGCGGACCCGCACGTCCAGAGCGGGGTGCTCTCCATGTACGCCGCGCTGGGGGACGTCGCCGCCGCACGGGCTGCGTTCGCGGAGATCGCGTGCCCGGACGTCGTGTGCGCCACGGCGATGGTCGCGGCGCTCGCTGCAGGCGGCGACGTGGACGCCGCGCGCGACCTGTTCGACGGAATGCCGCAGCGAGACCACGTCGCGTGCAGCGCCATGGTCGCGGGTTACGTGCACGTGGGCAGGTCCAGGGAGGCGCTGGTGCTGTTCGACGAAATGCTGAGTGCTGGCACCACCGTTGGCGAGGGGACGCTGGTCTCCGTGCTCACTGCCTGTGCGCAGATGGGCGCGTTGGACCGTGGTAAGTGGGTGCACTGGCACATGCGCAGTCGACGGATGCAGATCTCGGTCAAGCTTGGCACGGCGTTAGTTGATATGTATTCCAAGTGTGGTGCGATGGTGACAGCAATGGAGGTGTTTGAGAGCATGGGTGAAAGGAATGTTTATACCTGGACAAGTGCGGTTAGCGGCCTTGCGATGAATGGCATGGGGATCGAGTGCCTTCAGCTGTTCAAGCGAATGGAGAGTGCAGGAGTACAGCCTAACGGTGTCAGCTTTGTCGCAGTGCTCGGTGGATGCTCTATGGTTGGGTTGGTAGACGAGGGACGAGCATGTTTTGACTCGATGGAGAAGTATGGAGTTGATCCTTGGCCAGAACACTACGGCTGCATGGTTGATCTTTATGGTCGTGCAGGTCGTCTAGACGATGCCATCAATTTCATCAATGCCATGCCAGTGGAGCCACATGAAGGCGTGTGGGGAGCTCTACTCAACGCTTCTAGGATTCATAACAGAGTTGACTTGGGCAAATATGCATTAGACAAGCTCTTGGCAATCGAGTCTGAAAATGATGCAGCTCATGTCCTGCTGTCTAACATCTATGCGGAATCACAGAATTGGAAGGGCGTCTCCGGGGTTCGAGGCATGATGAAGGTGAAGGGAGTGAAGAAGGTGCCTGGGTGGAGCACTATTGAGGTTGATGGAAAGATACACGAGTTCTTTGCTGGAAGCAAGTCACACCTAAGATACAATGAGATCGAGCTGATGCTTGCAGAGATGAATCGTAGGCTGAGACTGCAAGGGTACGCTGCGAACACCAGAGAGGTCTTGTTTGATATTGAGGAAGAGGAGAAAGAGGGCGCCATCTCCTTGCACAGCGAGAAGCTGGCACTGGCCTTTGGGCTGATCGCCTTGCCAGAAGACGTGGAAATTAGGATTGTGAAGAACCTAAGGGTATGCAGGGACTGCCATCATTATACTAAATTGATATCTAAGGTTTTCAACAGGGAAATTGTAATGAGAGATAGGAATAGGTTTCATCATTTCAAGGGTGGGGAGTGCTCATGTAGGGATTACTGGTGATCTTTTATCTGCTTGGCACAAGGTCTTCAACAAGGAGACTGTAATGTAATGACGCAGGTTTCATTTTCTAGGGTGGAGCGTGCTGCTATAGGGTTTACTAATAATCTTTCAGTAGTATCTGTTTGGTGAATTGTCTTAATTCAATTTTGATGATCCATTAACATTTATAGGTGCAAGGTTGATGCTTCACTCAAACCTTCCCAACTTTATCTGATTATTACAATAAATAAAGCAACATATAAAGCTCGGTGCAAAACTGTAGGATGTCATATACACATGCAAGTGTATTGGCTGATCTGTCATTTTGATCATCTGCATAAACCATAAAAGTACACACTATGGATTCCGGTGCATCCTAACAAAACCCGCAGGACAACCATGCAGCAAGTCATAGGAACAGAGGTATACTTGTTTGGCCTACTCCTTATTCGTGCAGACTAATTGCAGTTTGTTTGGTCAAATACTACTCCAGTACTCTTTTCTAAGATATATCGACTTAACGCAGAGGGAGATGTGTGGGTTGGGTGGGGGTGGGGAGGGGTATCAAATATTGGTACTGGTCTACAAAAGAAGGTCGAAATAAGAAGCCAAATTTGTCAGGTGACACTAATATTTTGATGATAAATTGGAAGGAAACGAACAATTAAACACATCGTCATAACTCATAAGTCATAACCATAGTTGATATAGTCAACATCCTGTACAGAATTTTTATGACAGCTTCAATTAAAAATAATAGAGATGGACCTGATTTATATTCAAACTACAAAATTGTGATGCCATCCTTTAAGGCTGTAGCTCATTGACAACGTGCTTATATCCTAAATATAAACAGTCTAAAAGTTTGTAAACAAAAAAGTTCAGTGTCCTTACTCATCATTAGTATAATGTCCTAACTCATCACTGATATTAAGAGCCTATTTGGCTATTTGATCATCTGCAGTAGGATATGACACACACAAAGGATTTCCATGCAACCTAAAAATGACCAGGGTATAAAATAGCAAGGACTAGGAATAGAAGGTTTCTCAGAAACAAGGGTGTGTGTTGTGAGAGTTCTTGCCTCTTTCTCTTTTAATATACAGATATGCAACTTTACTATGTGTTCTAGAAAAGAAGAGAAGAAAAGATGCACCTGTTTGATCTAGTTCTTATTTGTGCAAACAAGCCGGGGGGGGGGGGGGGGGGGGGGGGGGGTTTGCAAACATTATCTGCATACTAGAGAACACCAGGTCAAAAATCGAGAGCTCTTCTGATTTGCATCAATTCTCCAGGAACATAACAGAACTGCGTGTTGGTGAGACTGTAATATATTGATGGTTGATTTGAAGGAACAGATTAGCAGTCTGATAGCATCAATGCTCAGCATCCTGTAGAGGATTTTTAGTACATACTTCATCCGTCCCAAAATAAGTGTCGTTTTAGGATTCTGACCATCTCATTTCGATCATTCGTCTTATTCAAAAATTTTATGAAAAAATTAATTATTTTATTATGAAATGATTCATTATTAGAAGTACTTTAATCTTGATTTATTTATTTTTATATTTTCGTAAATATTTTGAATAAGACGGATGGTCAAACGTCGATTTCAAAAAGTAAAAAACGACACTTATTTTGGGACGGAGGGAGTACTGCTTAAATAAAAAAACACAGAGATGAACTTTGTTTTATATTCAAAGCTGGCTCGAGGAATCTTATGTTGCCTAACATGCTTTCATCCACATACAAACAGTCTAAAGTTTGTAATCGAAAAGCTCAGAGTCATAAGTAATGCCCTAACCCCTCGTTAACATAGGAACCTATTTTGGGAAGGTGGTTGCTCCAGAAATTCAAACTGAAACCTACAAATTTGGATCCCAATCGATTGGTATATACTCCCTCCACATATATTACTTTTATTATACATACTCCCTCCACATATATTACTTTTATTATACATTTAGATATGGTGTATATCTATGTGCATAGCAAAAGCTATGAATTAAAAAAGGCCAAAAAAAAATCCTATAATTTGGAATGGAGGGAGTAGAACCTAACCCATCGGCACAAATTTGAAGTAAATCAATATAACTTTTTGAGCAACCTCCCTATCCAGTGAGGCTCTTAATCTTCTTAATATGAAGAGTATGAGTGTCAAAATATTTTGAACGGCAACTAAATACATGGAGAAACTTAATTTTCGTACCTCTTTTCAAAAGAGTATTGCTTTGTACTATTCGAGATCAAACAGTACCACAAAACCATTGACAACTATGCTGACAATTTAGAAGAGATGTACATAACTTTATATCACACATTCACACTGGGAACAAATTTTTCACCTCCTAGTGGCATATAGACTGCAATTATTACAATCCAATTAACTTGAATTTTGAGGGTAACAAAGTTTTGATGGCAACTTCTTCTGCCTCTGCGGCTCTGCCTTTTAAGTATACTCAGATTTCCTCAAAAAAAGGTAAAACTGTTGCTACCTCATGAGACCCAACCAAACTTCTTCATGACATCCTTGGTTCTCTTCCGAAGCCTCATGAACACGATGACCATGCAAGCCAGCACCCATGGTGGGAAGCTCAGGGTGCCCAGCTTAGATGATTTAAGCCACTCTGGCATCTTGGCCTCCTTCAGTAGCACTGCAGCTATCACAGTCATAGCAGCGACCCCAATCACCATCTTCGTGATGGGCTTCAGCAAAGAATCCTAAACCAACATCAAAGATACAAACGCATGATATGGGGCGAACATTGGCTATTTGCCATGAACTAACCTTGTATAGGCGACATAGTATGCTAAATCAAGGAATAAGTAAGGTTTGATGTGTGGAGCGCCGCTTCTAAAATTACCTTGGGTTCGCCGTCTAGGAAGATCGTGGAGCCAGGGGCGTAGGTGAGGAGGGAGCGGCCGTTGCGGGGGTTGAAGCGGATGGCGACGCCGCGTTTGCGGGCGGCGGGGTCGAAGGCGAAGACGGACTTGAGGCCGTGCTGCTCCAGGATGTCTCCCACCTCCAGCTGGTCCTGAGTATACCCGCCCAGCTGCGACCGGAACACGGCCACCGGACGCCCGCGCCGGAACAGCTGCACCTCCGCCTCCGGCGCCGAGGCCGGGGCCGCCCCTGATCCTGGCTTTCCGTCTGAGGAAGGAGCCGTGGCTGGAGACTCCTCCTGGATGGCGTCGTCGCTGGTCTCCGCGGCGGCTGCCGGCGCCGGCGCCGCGGCCTTGTCAGCTTCCGACTCCATCTCGATCGGGTTCAGGGAACGGAATCTGGTGCTCTGGCCGTCTCGTGCTTGAGACTTTGAGAGACCCAGCCACACAGGTGCTAAATAAAGTTCTTACTGGGCTGGGCCTAAACTTGGCAAAGGCCCAGATAACCAAATCATTTGATATATAAAACGGTCTCATCGCTTCACCCGGGCGTGCGAAACCGTCGCTAAGTATCGCTTCACCACGGCTAACCTCTTTCTTTCCCGCACCTCACGCGACCACGGCCGACGTCGAAACCGCAACCGCCCAGCGAAGCAACCCCGCGACCCCGCCGCGCCGCGCCGCGACGAAGCCCGAAGAGGAAGCCGCAACCACCCCGCGACCCCGCCCCGCCGCCCCCGCCGCCCCACGCCGAGACAAATATCCATCTCCTCCGCATTCGCATCCCGTCTTCCCCACTCGCGAGCCGAATCCCAGTCCGGCCGCCGCCACCCACCGGCCACCGCCTACCACCAGCAACACCGGCACCTCAAATCAAAGTCCGCAGGCGCTAGGTAATCTGAGTTCATCATTTTGCGCTGCCGCCGGTTCATCGCCTTGCCCCGCGACCGCGACATTTCCCTGCGCCGCCGCCACCGGAATTCCTTTGCACCTGCGTCTTCTACCGCCGCCCGCAGTGAGCCAGTGACCAAGGTCTGTAACTCCACCCTTCCTCTCCGTACCGACTTGAGCCGGCGTGTTGCAGTTGTGGCTCATGCCAGATCTACATCCTGATAGTAGCAACAGTGGGAGCTACCAGATCTGCTCGGATGCAGTGCACGTGGGCCTTACACGGTCGCCAAGATGTCATTTTGATATGTTTAGTTTGTGGCTGTGGTGCTCATGGGAAACTCACTGAATTTTGACTGGCTGTATGTCATTTTGATCTATATTGAATTGAATACTACTTCTGCAGTTTTCAATCAAACCAAATATCTTGATTGGGTGCGAGCAAATTTTCTCTGATTTATGTGAACTGCTGATATGTTCTTCTTCTTTTTTATCTTGAAATTTATGCATCACATCCAATGAGAATGTTTCAGTTTTTTCTTCATAGCTTATCCTTGTGAATTGTCAACTAATTTAGTCACCAGCAAGAACTGCATTCCGTTCAGGCAAAGTCGGACTCTCCGATGAAAAACTTTGTAATTCCATTGCACAGCCCACTGGTGAAGCACATTACTGGTGAAGCACATGGTAATTAATGAAAAGAAAAGTGTAACTGTGGCTGTAGATTATCCAATTTACAAGTAAAGACCCCCTAGGAAAAGTTTAGTATAAAGCAGTAGGAGAAAGAATTCATGGTTTCAGTTGGCAGCGATCGATAGTGAGTGAACAAGAGTGAACACTTACCACAGTTACCTATCAGGAAAGTCAACAACATAGCAAATTTATGGGCCCATTAGGAATTTCGGCACTGGGTACGCCATTTATTCCCATTGAATAGCATGTGATTGAAGTGTGTATACAAGTATTTTACTACTGTAACTTTGTTGCAGAAGTTGCTTCCTGTTGCCTTCGATTTGCTTGACTATTTCTCTCCCTCTTTCTGAAATTACATTGTGCTTCTCTGTGTTTTGTGTACCTTCAGTGTTGCGGCTGTTAGTGTGCTGCTAAGCTTCTTCTTTGATCTGTTTTCAAGCAGGCCCTTCCACGTTTGTAAAAAAGAAAGGCCCTTCAACGCTATAAAATATTTGAAGATCACAAGGATATTTTTTCGGGAGGTCACCATTAGTCCACAAAAGAATATTTTGCTTTCTTTATGAAAAAAACATGTTGTTGAATAGAATTGATTCAAGTGATACTGACATGTGTTTAGTTATTACTGGTTTACATAAATAATTTAGCAATCATATGTATTGCCTTTACTCTTTTTATGAAATAAACAACTAATTTTTAAGAACATAAAATTATTGTTTTAAGTATTACCAGTAATTAGTTACCTTGAGTATGAATTCTCGTGCTACAATCTAGAGAGAAATAGGTGAACACCTAATAACTTTTGATTAATAGGCTTGAGTATATGAGATACAGCAATAGTTTTTTTTTTTAAAAAAAAAAATCCTAAACACTGCAGTAAACGCTAATACAAAAAAAATGTTTTCAAGTCTTTTAGAGCTTCATTAAGGGCGCGTTCGGTTATCACGGAATGAATGGTCGGAAAGAATTCACCTAGAACGATTGGCTTAATTTGTATAAGCATGCACACCTGGAATGGTTCCGGGGCTCGGAATCACCTAACCGAATGAGCCCTAAATGGAACATAGCGGTTCACCGTACACCACTCGGAGATATTACCAATAATAATACTAATGGAGGTACTCTCAAAACATCACTTTACTACATTATAATTTAAATTGAATGTAACATGGCCAATTCATGGTTGTGAACAGGCAGATCTAAAGATCGCAAAAAGGAAAAGGGATAGCTCTCGATGGCACGGTATGTCTCAAGAGAAAAGGGAGGAAACAAATAGAAAACACCGAGAAGCATATAGAAGAATACACTTACGTACATAAACTACCACTTTTACTATAATATACACATAGGTGGATGGTAATATACATGTTACGATTGATATTTTTTTATATGTGATGCGTCACAATTAGTAGATGATAAGGCAAGCAGTCCTAACTCCATAAAAGATATTGTCTTCTAATTTTTATAACCGATGCAAATCTTACATTATATTGCATTACTAATATTTGTCTTATGCATCTTCACTTCACGTAATAGGAGTATGAGAACAAGATATGTAGCATATGATGACTTGTGGATATGTTATTGATGGGATATATTGTTTATATTTATTCTCTCTTTTTTAAATATTTATGTAATCTTGAGACTCTAAGTCTTACTATTACAAAAACTTTTTATAACAGTATAATACACGTTTGTACATGAGTTATCGTGTTATTAGGATATAGAGTATAACACATGTTTGGATATAGAGTATAACACATGTTTGTATATGTTTCCGTTGCAACGCACGGGCACTCACCTAGTCATTTGATATATTCCGAAAGTTTACTTTTAGTCCCTCAATTCAACGTCTCTCAACTTTTGAAACAATGCAGATAACGTCCCTCGGTGGTTTTAGATGGCGGTTTTGCTATAGTAATAGAGGTTTTGCTACAGTGACGGTGGTTTTGTTTTTCTTTTTTTTTATTTCGGCTATCTTTAAAAAGATCATAGTAAATCATAGAAAAATCAAAAAATAGAAAATCTAATTTTGTTGAACTCCACATGAGTAGATCTACATAGTGAATATACAATATGATATGCTTTATTACAAAGTTTTTGCTATAAAGATTTTGTCTTTTTCTTTTTTATTTATTTTGGCTCAATCTTTGAAAAATCATAGTAAATCTTAGAAAAATCATAAAATAATCCAATTTTTTTAGACTCCAAATGAGTAGATCTACACAGTAAACAAATAATATGGTATACTTTAGTACAAAGTTTTTGTTGTAGTTTTAGATCTATGTTTTTTCTATAATTAATTAAAATAATTCATAACTGCAGCTTCTATAACCATTTTGTTGGACTAAAGTATACTATATTATATGTTCACTATGTAGATTTGGTCATGTGAAATCCAAAAAACTGGATTATTCATTTTATTATTTTTGTATGATTTACTATGATTTTTCAAAGATTAAGTCAAAATAAATAAAAAAGAGAAGACAAAATATTTATAGCAAAAACTTTATACTAAAGCATACAATATTATATATTCAGTATGTAGATCTGCTCATGTGAAGTCCAACAAAATTAGATTTTATATTTTATGATTTTTTTATGATTTACTATGATTTTTTAAAGATTCAGCCGAAATAAATAAAAAAGGAAAAATAAAACCACTATCACTGTAACAAAACCTCCGCTACTGTAGCAAAACTGCCATATAAAACCACCAAGGGACGTTATCTATACTGTTTCAAAAGTTGAGGGACATGTTTTATCTGGTTTTGAAGTCGAGAGAGGGAAAGTAAATTTTCATCATAGTTGAGGGACCGTAGACTTTTTTTCATATATTTTTTTTTTTACCCGAGACATAAAAACCTCCGGCTCCAGGAAAGAAAACAAAATGAAAAAACATGAATATCCGCATCCGTGCACCGCCGCGCTCGCCCGCGTCTCGCTCCGACGCCGTCCTGGGGAGCAGGGGGCGGGAGGAGCGGGCGGAGTCATCGACGCCGTCCTGGGGAGGAGGAGATCCACCGAGATCTCCCGCTGACCGTGCCTACGGGCTCCGGCGACGACGGGTGGGCTACCGCGCTCAGCGACCATGGCGGCGTGCTCAGCGCCACCAAGGCCGTGGCCATATTCCAGTCGCTCTCCGTCGCAAAAGGCGTCGTGGTGAAGGCCAGCGGCGACGAGGCATACCATCAGGCCAGCGGTGGCGTCGTGGGCGGCCAAGCTGCTCGGCTCCATCTCCGGCGTTGATCTCCCCATCAGGCCGCTGCACACGCTCTACCTGTACTGGCGCATGAAGCCCGGCCAGGAGCAGCGCCTCTCGGCGAGGAAGTTGAGAGAGAGAGAGAGGGGAACTGAATAAAACAGTACTACTCACTTCATCCTAAATTGTAAATCATTTTAAGAATCTTAGAGAGTTAAAACATCTTAACTTTGACCAAGTTTATATAATAAGATAATAATATTTACAATATCAATTAAATATCATTAGAGTCTTCATCAAATATATGTTCAAGTATCAAATATATGTTCATACCACACTTATTTAATATTATAAATGTTTGTATTTCTCTTTATAATTTTTGTCAAATTTAAGATGTTTTGACTCTCCAAGATTTTTAGAATAACTTGTAACTTGAAATGAAGGGAGTATCACTTTATTACATTTAGACACCACCACAATGTGAGATAATTTCCATCTATAGTTTCTTATTGACGTGACCGGTATAGAAATCGTGCGTAGTTTTTTTTCATTGGAACTGTCCTTGTACTTCTATACAGTTTCTGCTCCTACAAAGGACTTGCATTGACATTTGGCGAGAAAGTATTGTAATTGACATGAAAGTTTTTTTTCCGAAGAAAAGAGGGTTTCATTAACTAGATGAAAAGTTTTTACAATCAGCGGCAAGGGCTCGCTCAGTGCACGCAGGCACCGATCCCCACCAAACATTCGACGGCCTGCTACATCTAGCTAAACTTGCTTAAGCATTTGCAACTTCGTTACCCTCTCTTCTAACTTGGGTCATAACCCAACCCCTCAAGAGTGGCGCCTTTTTTTTTTTTTGCCTCTTCTATTGGAATCCGATTTCCGATCTGTCTTTTTCCACTAAATTCATTGCTAACTTCACCTGTGCGCAATCAGTTTCAATGATCACCGTCATGCATGCACATTGAATCGACCTTTGAACTCCTTCAACGCAGGCCAGCGCCTCTGCCTCTGCCGCACTCCCACATTTTCCAAGGTTACCATCGCGTTACTATCCCGAGCGACTGCTCCCACTCCTGCATCACCTGAACCTTGAATAAACGACCCATCGACGTTGATTTTTATCCACCTTCCGAAGGCGGCTCCCACAGCTTGTTTGGCGGCCGAGCCTCCTGGCCTCAGCTAAGATTATTCATCACTTCAATCATCGGCGCTTTCCCTCTTTCATCAATCGCCAGGGGTGCTCTGCCCAACGTCCGGGTCTCCCAATAACTCAGTAGGAAGCCGACTGAGTCCGTGACATGAAAGTAATTTGATCAGCAAACATCTGAAATTAATTCATGATCAGGACTAGTCCTCTCCAGCTGCAAGCCCAGGCCATCGACGATGTTGTAAATCTCAGCTGACCTCAGGTGATACGCATCCTGTACCAGGAACCTGTGCACCTCACCGTCGAGCTCGATCCAACTGTAGGCAGACAGCTTCTGCAAGTTCTTGCTCCTCATCAGGTCTCTGATCTCCCTCACATCGCCCCAGAGCCCAGCATCAGCGTAGATATTGGAGAGGAGAACATAGATCGACGAGTTCTTGGGCTCCAGTACCAACAGCTTGCCCGCAGCGAGCTTGGCAAGCTCAACGTCCGCATGGGCTCTGCAGGCGCTGAGCAGCGTGGTCCAGATCACCGCGTTCGGTTCAACTTCCATGTCGCAGATGAATTTGTAGGCTTCCCAAAGCCTGCCAGACTTGCAGAGGAGGTCCACTATGGAAGCGCAGTGCTCAACTTGAGGAGAGACATGTTGCTTCTCCATCTCTTCGAAGAATGCTATGCCTTTGTCTACCAAGCCAGCATGGGTGCATGCTGTCAGTAGCGCGAGAAAGGTGATCTCATTGGGCTGAACCCCATCGCCTACCATTTTCCCGTATAAAGCGATTGCATCTTCTGCAAAGCCGTTCAGTGCAAGGCCTCTGATCATGGAGTTCCAGGTAATAACCACCTTCTGTTCCATCCGGTTGAAGACATTGCGAGCTCTGGCAACATGCCCGCACTTGGTGTACATATCAATCAGAGCAGATCCAAGATAGCTCGTAAGTGGCAGTGTCTGACTCTCGATATAGTTCCCAATCTGTTCTCCGAGTTCATCAGAACCCAGCTGAGCACAAGCAGACAATACACCAACAAGAGTAACTTCATTTGGCTTGCAATTGGTTGCCTTCATCCTCTCAAACAGTTGAAGAGATTCATGTGGTCTCCCATTGTGTGAATAACCAGCAATCATGGTGCTCCATGCTACGACATCCCTTCGTGGCATCCGATCGAACTCGTGACGTGCCTCGTCGATAGCATGGCACTTGACGTACATTTCCATCAAAGCAGTGTGGACTATCACGTTCTGCAAATCCTCCTCGCTGATCCACGCCCTTGCCCGCCTTCCGGTATCAAGATCACCAGTCTTGGCGCAAATGGAGAACACCGTTGTGATAGTGATAGCATTTGGACTTGCACCCTCGCGCAACATCTGATCAAACAATGCCAATGCTTCCTGGAACTCTCCGCCATGCGCATAGCAGGCAATCATCGAATTCCATGAAGCAGATGTCCTTCTCGGCATACTATCGAAAAGCCTTCTTGCCTCCTCCACATCCCCTGATTTGGAATACCCAGTGATCAAGCAATTCATTGGTATTGGGTCCTTCACTGGCATTTCCTTGAAGGCCATCACAGCTGAGTCCATGTCCCCATTCTTGGCGTAGAAATCCACCAGAGCAGTCTGCACGAACACATCTCCTAGCATCCCACGCACAAGGGCATGGCAATGCGTCTGCCTGCTCTGGCAGGGCGCTGTCGACAGCACACAGGACTTGAGGAGAAGCGGGATGCAGCCCGACGGGATGGCGCCGCCCCTGTGGTGCAGCGAGGAGACGACCTCGATGAGCTCCTGGTGCAGCGAGAGCTTTGAGAGACCGGAGAGGAAAGCGCAGCACAGGGCGGCTGTCGGGCGGGGCACCGCGTCGAACAGGTGGCGTGCGGCTCGGTAGGTGGACGCGTTGGAGAGGAGGGCGTGGAGCGGTCGGGTCTTGAGGAGGCGCGCAAGGTCAGCGGGCAGGTGGGGCTCCATCGGCGAAGGTAGGCGGGATGCCGCGGGAAGTTTGGATGAGCGGTGGTAGTGGTCGGCGGCGGCAGTGTTCGACGCCTCCATGGGGTGTGCCGGCAAGGCATGTCGCTGTGCCAAAGGCGTAGCGTGGCCGTGGCTGTGCTCTCACGGTCACGGGCTGGACGCCAGTCTAGCAGCGGGACGCACCGCCTCGCTTGCGTTTAGGCCCCGTCCCAATACAATAGCTATAAAATATTTTTTTTCTCAGAATATAAAAAAAAACACACACACACGCACACATCCATTCTATTAAGGTCGAGAAATAGTAAAAGTTACATCAACGTGCCACGAAAATGGCACACTAGGGAGTGCTAATGTTATACAATTAGCTCTGTCCTCCCTAGCAGAATTAGATCAAGGCTATTACTTGCTACTCATTCTATTTGGCCCGTAACAACAATAACAATCAGACGCGCTCACTTGCGCGGCATCTCACTCGCCCTCCTTGTGAATCGAGGAAGAGCTGTTGTATTGCATCAGCACGCAAAGGGTTGAGCTGATCGACAAAGATACTGTCCAAAACGATCTTGGTCGCCATAGTCGGCTATCTGTTGAGCATCCCCATCTGCTGCATCACCAACACCTCAGTGTGTTTGAAAGCCTTTACGTGTTAAGACCGTCCGCACTGGAGACGCTATACGCGACCGGTATGCGATGTAGAGGACGAAAATAGCTGCAGCGGGTACTGGATCCAGCTCCTGTATCCACGGTGGCCTCCGCACCTCCGGTAAACCTGGCGTGGTAGCGCACGTCCCCTAAGAGCATGTACAATGTAAAGACTCCTATGCAGGCGCTCAGATAGAAAGAGAAAATATTATGTAACCAAGCGTCTCTTTGTGAGCTTAATCTACAACGCAAAAATTAGTTGAAGGCGCTTATGTTGTGGCCGTTGCCTTGCATGCGGATAAATTTTGAGCATGCGGGTGCACGTGGATCACACAAGAGCCGGTCAAGCATCGCTGCCTCACGGAGCGTCGAAGCCTTCTCTAAGCGCCCTTTCTGGAGTCCACGGTGGCAAAACAACGATTTAACAGCAATAACTGTCAATTAGCGCCCAACATTGTACAAGCTCTAAGCTGCCAGCAAGGAGAGAGAGGAGGGAGAGTGTGAGAGAGAAAGGAGAGGGTGGAGAGAGTACAACGCGGCCCCACGTGTTTAACCCATAAAAAATATTATAACTCACAAACAAAAACCTAAATAAAATTTTGATTATACCATTAAATTCATTTCAATAAATCCTTCAAAATAAGATGCCACATTGATATATTTAGATAAGTTTTTTTACAGACATATGGGCTCCACTGTGAATAGAGGATGATATAGAGTATCTATGAGTATGAGAAAAAAGTGATGTAGAGGAGAGAATCTCGATGACCAGGACGAAATATTCCTTTTAGATAATGAATTTAGAGTACGACGAGCGCGGATAGCCTAAAGCGGCATCCTTAAGTTTTGATGCCTAGTAGAATACATCCTTCGGCTCTTTCGACTTGCCCTTTGGTCTGCATGTGAGCCGCCACAAAGGCCCAGCGCGCGTTGACGTGCTTTCTATTGCAGAACTCAGTACAGGTTTAACATTTTATGACACCAGCAGTTCTGCAAAACTGCTTTTTCATCACTCATTAAACGACAAACAAAGACCTGGGCAACTGGATGATGTTATTCAGTTAATGCCGTCCTAACATCAGCATACACAGGCATAGTTCCTTCGACAAGAATCGTGCAATATACAATGACACAAGGCACTAGTGGTTGCACATGAACCTACGACAAACTGAACCAGAATCACAACTTCACAAGGTTGTTCAATACAGCAAGAACATCTCTCTTTACATCGCAGGAGTCTTGAAAGGGACAAGATCGGTCGAGTTCATCCAGCAAATTTCAGAGCATTGCACAATTCAATTCAAATGGAAGGTGGGTTGCCTCTTCAGCGCTTCCATTCAGCTTTGATTGCTCTACCTGCAGGTGTTTAAAAAATACAATGAGAAGGAATGTCCAAAAAAAACAAAAGAAAAGGCTGTCAGTACCTTTGGTTTAAAATTACTAAGTATTCAAGAAAATTCTTTCTGAACATGATGGAAATATGAATACAATAAATCCATAAGCTGAATTTAAAATCTTTTATAGTCAGTTGAGAAACAGCTATTTTAAATTCTTATCATTTGCATGATTGCATCACTTGAAACATGGAAGGAAAAACAGATCCATTACTTTTTTAACACCATCCCTCTCGCTTCGTTGTATGCTTCTGTAAACACAGTGAGTGAGTTCAAACTTACTCTTTGTACTGGAAGGAAGAGAGTGGCGCCGGGTGAAACCATTCTTTTCTGCTGATGAATCAGAATCCAGCCTGGGTGAATTCTGGGCTCGCAATTTCGCCTTTGCGGACTCAGTTGCAGCCATATAGCTTGGCTGCCTTGGCTGAATATGAGTCGCGTGAGCCCCATTTTCTACATATTCTGATTTGCTGGGGAATGAAGACTTCCTCTTGCTAGTTCTAAGGCTTCCATTAGACAGGTGCTCTTCCTTGGACCTTGCTTCTCCTTTCTTCCATAAAACATTTTCTTCAATGTCAATGTTTTGCAGCGGCATTTCTTCAACTGCTGCAGCAACAACAGTGGGATCATCAACATTTTCTCCTAAAGAAACCGAATCCAGATGAATTTCCAGATCACTTTTCAAACCAGGTACCAAGTCCAAGCTATCCATATTTGAATATCGCAATACATGATCATTGTCAGAGTATTCTTGAGTTTCAAGAGGAACTGAAGGTTCACGCGTATTCTCACATTGAATATCTTGATGGTCAGAGATCCCATTCAGGAGACTGGGTATCTTTGAGATTTCTGCCACAGGATTAGATTCCTTTGGGACATCAGCTGTAGAATCACATACCTTCAAGGAATCAACCCTGGAACTAGATATCTTTGAGGCTTCGGCCATCGAATCAGTTACCTTCCTGAGGTTCCTTTTAACCTTTTCAAGTTCAGATAACTGGCTATCTGGTACTGAATCAGCAGGGAAGCTAGAGAATTTCTTTGGATTCCGCTTTACTTTATCAGATTCACCAGATATATGGAAACTCCCAGCAATGGCAGCAGAACCCTTCCTAATGTTGCGCTTTAACTTGGCTGACTCAGTTTCCATTGCATAACTAGCCTTCTTTACCATTGGTTTCCCATCAGCAACTCTTTTGGGTTGAAAAGCAGGCTTCCAGATGCATCCTATGGTCCATCTCTCAAACCAGTTATAGGTTGCATTGGGATCCCTCTTATCATACTGGAAGTGAAGAGGTTCTAGCACAATTGGTGAAGACAGAAGCTGCAGAATATGAAAATGAGTTAGAACAACCTTGAATATGTAAATGGAACACAACGGGTTGCTAACATTTCTTAGGGCAGCTACAATGTAACAGAAAAGGGTAATAAGGAAGCTTATTATCCAGATTGCCATTGTGCGTATAGGTAGTACTTCAAGCCAATAACAGCGCTGCTACAGGTTCATAAATCATAACAAAGAGATATAAAACATGTAATATCTCTTCCACAGTATCTCTCCCCCTGGTGCACTAGATGTCTAGATACCCATGCCACGAGTGAAAGGAACTGGTGGTTGAATGACAATGGTTTTTTATTAGACATGGGCCAACCCTTGTTACCTTGGCGGGTAATAAACGTTGCTGATGCCCTTACAAAAAAAGGAAAAAGATAAATGCTGTCTTTTGTTGGATATTATATAACCAATCCATTTGAAAAAGAATACCTTCCGAACATAAGCATTTGAAGAGAGCTTCTCTTTCCATGCATCAGACGATCTAATACCCTGAAAAGTACCAGCAACATTTTTTTTCAAAATTTCATAGAAGGATATTAAATAGCAATGTTGCATAAAACCATATGCATCAAACACCGCACTGATTTAAAGAGTAAGGATGCTAACCAATGTAAATGTGTGCTCAATAAAGAAGCTTACCTCAAAGTTACGCTGACCAAACTTCACATTGAATTGCATGTGACTGGCAGAGAGTCTAACATTTCTTCCACGAACTAGAGCCTGAAACTTCACAATCAACCACGTTGTACGAAGGGTTGATACAGCCTGCCTCCTTACAAGATGCCCTCGAATCAGTGCCTGAAGTCTTATGATACCTTTTAATGTACGGAATGACCTTCGTGCCTGCACTAGAAATATCACAAAATTAGTCTGTGCTAGAGACCTACAGTCTACAGTACTTGAACTTGAAATGATTACATTGCAGGATGGCATCTCAATTACCCAAAAACTTGTACAATAAATAGCTTTATGATACACAGGGCTCAAGTCAAAATCAAGAATTGTGAATATAGCCATCAAATCGGAGTCTGGGATACTGTGATGGGTGCTTCTGTAATCTCCCAAGGTAATAGTAATTAACAATGACCAGTGATGAGGTGCAATCAAGTCAACCACTCAGCTCATCAATTTATTTAAGATTTGCACTGCCATTTCCTTTCCAAAAAAAACACACACACACGAGTGGTTCCACATAATGATACGGTGAAACTATGAGTAACACTGGCAGAATGTTGCGGACAGAGAGTTGCTGAAACAATATTGAACCAGTTTATGGGGAAAAATTTTATTTTATTACCAGGTAACCACGAAAGGCTGCCTGTGCCTTTACTGCAGCTTGATCTTCTCCCAGCTGACCAGGAGACGATGATTTGGACTCACCAATGCTTTGGTTCTGCAGATCTTGTTGCCCTGCCTTATCACTGGCATTTTCAGCCTTCCCATTAACAGCTACGTTCTTGTGGATGTTAACTAGTACCGGCTCAGAAATCACAGGAGAATTCTCAGATAATGTGCGGTCCTCCCCAGTTGAATATCTGTTGTTATCAGCCTTCTAAAAAAATATGGTCCACGGTCAGGGAAAGGGGAAGGAAGAAACAAAATATGCAATATGGATAAAGGAGAAAAAAGGGAAAGCTACAAGGACATGCGTCAGTTTGCACGTTTTAAGAGCCATCCAGTAAGGAACAGTAACAATTAAAGGAAATTTCAACCTCTGCAACTGAAAATATAAACCGGATGCCCTTGTGTGCATTCAGGTTATGGACAAGTGCCATTAACCTCAAAGATTGACCATTAAAAAACAGCTACCGACAAGAATTGCACAAAAATAGTAACTACCTCTGAGAAGTAAGTACTAAGTAGAATTACAAACAAGGATTGCACAAATGAACTGCAAATCCTCGGGGGAAACTAACCCAAACAAAGAGCAAATCAACTTTATGGAAGCCTTACCGATTCATTGACCTTGGTAGAACCTGACTTGGTAGATTTCTTCCCCAAAAGCACCGATTTGATCCACTTCCCTGGCGACTTGCCCATAGTAGTAGCCTAATGCACCACTGGAACTTCCCGAACCTGTAAATAGAGGAGCTCATCGGTACACAGATCTATACAGTACGTATACCACAAGCGACTCTATTTTTGTAATAAAGATAGAAGGAACATCCTGAAATAACGGTAATCTCTTTAAAAAGAGCATTAGTCTAACAACCTTACAGCAAGCAAAGCTGTCCAGTGTAGCTGAGAAGATCGCTACAGGAGAAGCAAGCTGTCCAGTGTAGCCGAAATGCAGTGGCCAAAAACGGCACTCAGACCCCGACTCCCGAGCAAGCAAAGCTCACAAGCTCAGACAGCCTCGGACCAGCAGCACAAAGAGAAAGAAAACCACCAAGAGGGACGAACCAAACGCCGCTAACGCCACAAACATGGATCTGGCCAACCAAACACACACAGCTCCACGCAAAGCAACGAACCAAGCGCTACCACCACAGTCTAGCCCGTAATCAGCGCCCAGACATACGCGACGAATGTAGCTCGGAAATTACCTGAAACAGCAGCGCGGTCGCGCGTCGGTCGGCCTGTGGAGGAAGCACGCCCGCCAACTGCTCGGCGAAACGCCTCTCGCCGTCTCCCTGTCCCTATCCGGCGACCTACCTGCACTTCACGCCCCCAACAACCTCCAATCCATCGGAAAGAGAGAGAGAGACGGAGACGGAGGTATTTGTTGGTTGAGTTGAGTAGCTGGCGCTGGCGGGGAGAGTCGAGTGGTGGAGTGAGCTCACTGGCTCAGGCACTCACGCTGCCAAGCTCGACAAAACGGCCGGGGAGAGTCAAGTGGAGTGGTGGAGTGAGCTCACTGAGGCCAGCGCACGGGTCCCGCGCCGCGACACAGTCCCATTCAAGGACACCGAGCAGAAGGCCCAGGAAAAACCTGGGACCGCATGTCAGTGAGATGGGTAGCTACGGGCAGCGTGGAGTACGTTTCGGAACGCTGTGAAGCGTCGCCTTTTTGCCGACGAGCTAGCCCTGTCTGTGTTCTGTCCCCACCCGGCGGTACATGGGCGAACCGACGGTGGGCCCGACGAGCGCCCACGGCCCGCGGGACCGCGTGTCAGCGAGTCCCATGCGTCGTCTTGTACGGGGCGAAAAGCGTGGGAGCCGGTGTCGGGTGGTGCCGTGGTGGTCCCCAGCCGCCGTGGGGTGCTCAGGTTAGCATGTTAATCCGCGCTTTGGATTACTAGGATTTAATTTACCCCTCCGAGAAGGTAATTTGACCGCTGCTACTGCGTCTCTGTGGACTGTGGCTGACTGCTGTTCGCGGTAAGCCGGTAACGGCGAGGCTCAGAAGATTCTCCTCCAGTCTCCTAGCTAGTCTTGTCCAGGCCCTTCTTCGTCTTCTAGCTGTAGGAGTACTCTTACTTTTACTAGCAAACAGCAGCACAGCCCGGCGTGTTTTTGCAAGCAAAGGGTAGGCAGCCAAAGGCCAAGCTGGCGGTGGTACAGCAAGGAAGCATTAACCTTAACCACCACCTCAACACATTCCAACAAATACTAATGTACTGTTGTTAAGTACTCCTACACATCGCTGGCTCCGTACTGCTATCCGGCAAGACAGTGAGTGCGGACGGTCGGTGGCGCGTGCACCTCGTCGCGCCTGGACGTTGTAACGGCTAATGCAAAAGCATCAGCTAGCCAGGACAATCCTATAATGAGTGCGTGTCACGTCCAGTCGTCACCATCACTCCCAGCGCAAAAGCAGGTAGCGGCGGCGGCAATGCAATGGAAGAAGCATGGGATCGAATCGGACAGCCCGGTGTCCGGTTCCGGTGCAAAGGCATATCAATTGTCATGCACACGATCACGAAGACAACGAGCTTAAGCTTAACCAACCAAACCATCGCTTAGTGGATGACACAATGACACTTGACAGGTTAACGTGCTCGATAATTACGCCGTCCGGGTGAGGGGTGACCAAGCAGGCCATGCATGACAGCCAACCACCGACCCAACAGGGGACGGGAAAAGGGCTCGCTGGCAAACTGGTAGGTGGTACACTGGTGCCGGCTGAACTTTAACAGCTAGCGAAAAACGTTCAGGGTCCAGGGAGTGACACTGTGACAGTGAGGATACTCGACAACACTGATTTTAACTGATACTGATTTATTACAAGAGAAAAAGAATATTTCATAATGAAAAAAATGCTGAATTTAGTTTGATACTAATTTATTGTAAGAAAAAAAAACACCGTTTCATATCTTTTATGACGAAAAATACGCTGAGTTTGGCTGATTGAAGGAGCAGAACAGAATAATGCCACAGTCCACAGTGGTGATCCTTGCATTGGCGGCTTGGCGCGCTATTTTGCCGGGGAGTGCTACGAGGCAGACACGACACGAGGCAGACCGCAGACGGTTATGACCGCAGACACGGTTATTTTGTGTGCTGTGCTGGTCCTGGCACCGGTGGCGGCGGCGCCGTGAATGTACCGCGCCGAATTGAATTGATTCTCCCCGTCCCGCGCTTTATGTCCTACGGTACGGGCTACGGCACGATCAAAGTACCTGCGGCGGCCTTTCGGTTTTTTCAACGGTAATTTATCTCCCTCAGTGGCGTACTTTGACCTGAATACAGTTCTGTTCTTCGAGCAGCCAGTTGGTACTCAAAGAGAAAAAGGTGACGATCCATCCACCCCATTCATCACAAAAGATATTTGAAGTTTTAATTTTGATTCCCAAGTCCCAGCAGAGGGTTCTGCATGAATTAGTAGCAACTGCAAGCAGGGTAGCACGTAAGTAGCAAAGGGATTCATGCTGTTGCTGTGGCACAGCACAGATACGCGTTGCGAATTCGTCATTTTGATCGGCTGCAGGACACAGGAGATATATTGGTTAATCATTCGGTGGTTCAGATCTCATCTCTCACAGGATTATTGGTACCAACAGTCAGTGATCAAGATCTACTGCTGCCGTGAGTTGTGTGACCCAAACCAAACGGGCCATACCGTGTCTTTTCGCTATGCGCTGCTGTGCTGTGCCACATGGTCGAGTGACTCTAGTTGATGCAGAACAAAAACAAGAAATTTCCTCAGCTCAGGTGTAGCAGCTCAGCCTGTCTGCCACCCTGGATCGCGCGGCGACGCCGAGAAGGCCGTATACGGAGTACGGTTTCTGGCTCCATGTTGCTCCGGCGACCGTGAACAACCGAACAAGCACATGAGAAGACATGGCGGGTACTGACATCATGTGACGCATGGAAATGCCGCTGAGCCGTCGCCGTCGCGATGCCTACGGTACGGAGGCCACGCGGTGGAGCGCCGAGCATCCAACGGGGGATATATGCCGACGGCCCGCCGGAGCTATCGGCGCTTGCTTGCTTTAAAGGCGCGATTCAAAGCACGCCAACGCACAGCCGCACAGACACGGCTATGTGCTTTCCAGCGTGGCAGCGTCAATGGATGAGGGCGCGTTTAAATACTTTGATGGCATCTATGTGTAGCTCTGTTGGCACGGAGCTGAGAACGGGGACGTGGTGTCCACCAAAATTCATGCCCTACGGTCCAAGAACGGAACGGACTGACCATGCCCACAAAGTGACACCCATAAAAAACAGAAGTTCAGCAAAGAATAATGTATCAATGGGGCATCAGGAGGAGCACTATACTAAAATGAAACGAAATTACCTATGTGTTAAACTGATGACCTGGTAGGGCTGAGGACGAGCATGCCGCTGCCAAGATTGGCGTATACATTATGACATGCAAAAGAAGGTTAATGATGAAAGAAGGAAATGGGACCGGATTGAAAGAGATAAAGCAATTGCTTTCTGCTTTTAATAAAAACAGGAATCAGAAAAGTGTGTGGTTTTGTATTTGTATAGCAATCATTCACTGTCATAAACACAATGATATGATCATCTGTCCTCTTTTGTATTATATAAGCTATACTATCAACGTGTACAATTGAACAGGTTGCAACAAAAAATCGCTACAGGCTTCAAATAAGAATTATGCAGCAATTTGGCTGAGTTATTTTTGGTTTAAGAGTTCTAAAATAAAGGGCTCTCCAATTTTTAAAATGCCTCATCGAGGGGATGATTAAAAATTCTAACAATAATCTGTAGACCGCAATTATCTTCAACTTAACACATCAGTTTCACGATATGGAAAAACTGAGTGGAGTGATATACTACTTAGTCAACTGAGTCTCAGGTGAATGAACTCATACTTGACATATAAGTGCCACTGAGACAACAGACTAGTATAAAAAAATTCCTTAAGATCATTAGTTCTGGTAAGGCTACCATTGCAGAAATATATGATCTGAAATTTGAAACATGGGGTCTAGTTAGAAAAACCAGACATGGAAGAGATTCGATGATAAGATTATATTTTCAGAAAGTTAATGATTATCCTATTTTGCATTCAGCTTTTGTGCTTACAACACAATCTACTATGAAGTGCGCCCCATCATACAGGATAACATCTTGGGAACAGCGCATTTACTTCCCCTCATCCCCTGCACATCCTTGTCTTGACAAGGTGTTGCCAGCGGCACATTTTGTCATCAAACTACCCACTACCAAAACACAAAGCATTTCGCGTTTCAATCCAATGAGACTAGATGAAATCAGGGTGCACCTCATCTTCCACCAGTACATCAGTAGTGGCCTCAGTAATATCAGACCTTTTCCTCTCACCAAAAAGGCCCGTGTCTCTTTGCACTGCATAACAAGAGCATGATTCTTTCAGGTCTTCAATCCTCCCTCGAAATAAGTTTTTTATCAAACAAATAAAAAGAGATAATTCGAAATTGTTAAGTGTTTGATGTGTCATTAGGGTTTGCCTGTTACCTTCGGCAGTAGTAGTTGCATAGCGGGGACTTGATCCTTGCTGGATTTGCTGCCTCTTGGTTCTCTTTCCTGCTACATTTGATTGGGCTTTGAGAGGCCTAACTTTAGGTCTTTTCTGAGGCAATTCAGTTATCACCTCAATTCCTTCACCTGATTATATATTTCATTTCAATGGGGAAACAATTAGACAGTGCATCACAATTTGGCCATGACATGTTCAAAACTTGATAATAAATGAATTACAAAGGCAACCAGCTTATAACACTCAAATATGCGGACTCATCTGAATATGTATAGCACAAATTAGAAGTAAAATGTTTCAAAATAGCAGATATGAGTAATTTCTATCAAACAATTAGATGTGGGAGTGAGGTTACTTTTTTAGAAACTTGAACTACTGTCTGGTTTCTTGGATAATGTCGAGTAGATGACCTAACCATAAAAACATGGACACTTGATTTAATGACATCAAAAGGATGTAATGTAAGACAGAAGGTCCCTACACCTTAATAATTGAAAACATTTAGAAATGTCATCTTCATGATAATGATAACAATAGTTTATATGGTTAATGGCTTGCTCCAATAATTCGAGACATATAAGACTGCAAAGCCTTACTCACTAACGATAAAAATATGTTGTTTCACAAAAAAAAAAAGGAAGAAGAACAAGACACAACTACGCTGTTTCAGCTTGGTGAGACCTCAGTTCAGCCTTTAAACCACAACTGTATAAGTACAAGTTTGCAACTGGCTCTACAAAACCAGAGCCACATTATTTTACCAAATAAACATGTAACGGTAATGTTTTTATAGTTTTAGGGACAATAACCCCACAAACTCAATTGCACTGCCGTGGACCAAATAACCACAGTAGTTGCACAAGATCAATCATCCAATAGAACATCGACTCTAAATCCCATAAAAAACATTTGCCAACAGAACAGACAGAATCTGAAATGTGAACTGCAGCGTTATATCGAACACGTGTCGTATGTCAAGCATACCTCCATCTGAAGCATCTGTGCCCAGGCCACCACAACCATTATCCGGCTCCCATGGATCGTCCAGATACTCGGACCACTCCGTCTGCCTCTTCTCGATGGGGAGCACATCTCGCTGCTCCTCAACATCCGCCATGTCCGAGCCCACGTTGGGCTCGGCCAATGGCGCGAACTCCCGGCGGCCGCGGGCAAGGTTGGCGTCCTGTACGAAGCGGCGGAGATCGGCAGCGCGGTAGCCCCGGGCGCGGACACGGAGCACAGACTGGCGCTGGTTGCATACCACGCAGACCCACTTGTTGCTGCTCTTCTTCTGCTGCTTCACCTGAGACCAAAGCGAAACCGATAAATGAAACCAGATCAGTTGGAATGGATTTTGCAGAGAAGTTCGGTTGCAGCGGCGGCGCAAGTTGCGCACCTGCATGGTGGCGCACTGCACACACTGGAGGGCACAGAAGAGTCTCGACTCCATGGCGATGTCCGGTTCTCAAGTGGAGACTGGAGAGGAGATGGCGACAGTAGCGGACCTAGGATTTGAAACAAGGGTAATTCTAATAAAAAAGTTCATATTCAATACAGTAAAATTAAAAAAAAAGGTTCAGTATACAAGACTATAAATTAACCAAATTGCGATATAAATTACACAAATATGCAGTCTCACAAATTTGATTTCTTCATGCCTCAATTTCTTGGAAAATAACAACAGATTTCATTCAATTTTTCAGCACCCAGGGCTAACATATGAATCTGTCTACGTTTACTTCTTTGTAAGGTGTGTTTTGTAATAAGCGTGAACTGTGATGCTGTGTTTGTACAGTAGGACCAATGGTTCAGTGGGGTGGTGTCTAGGCTTAAAACCTCTTCTCTGTATGAGGAAAGACATACTACTAATAAGAAATTTAAGAAATAGACTATGTGCTAGGAGGAACCTTTCCTCGGCACGTTATCCCATCTCGATCTCTCTGTGCGTCTCACGTCTCGGCGAGCAATTTGTAGTCTCACAAATCCACAATCCCTAAGCCCAATATAATTAATGAACTACAGTCCAATCCAAACCCTAAACCTCAGAAGTCGGAAGCACTCACCACTTCACCAGTCACCAGGGAGCAGGGGCCAGGGCAGGACAGTGCACGGCAGACGGCGGACTGGGCGGACGCCTACCGACCGGGCCAGCTGCTTGGCGCGCCCGTCGCCGGCGGACTGCCGGAACTCTACCACGCCCCACGCAGGGCCGCGGGGCAGCGAAGGCACCGGCGTGCCGCACGGCGAGGTCGCTACCACGGCACCACGTGGGCGGCGGGTCGAGAGGCGGGGCGGGGCCGCGGGGAATCGGCCAGGGGCGGCCGTCTCCGGTCTCGCCTTGCCTGGGCGATAGGCGTGGGCGACGAGGTGCCTGGGGGGCACAGTTCAAACTGGCCTGGTCGCGGTATGCCAGCGTCCGGGCCAAAATTCTTTGGGCTGTATGGTACTAAAATGATTTTGGGCCAGATTTCAGGATGGAAACACTCCCGAAAATACAGAACCGGATTCATCCCTCGTCTTCAAAAACTGGATGACTCAT
Source organism: Eremochloa ophiuroides (assembly GCA_038502445.1). Lineage (NCBI taxonomy): Eukaryota > Viridiplantae > Streptophyta > Magnoliopsida > Poales > Poaceae > Eremochloa > Eremochloa ophiuroides. The sequence continues at coordinate 64,445,735 of JAHLJS010000006.1, forward strand.
GGATGTTTCCCTCGATGAATTTTTATATTTATTTCCGTTAAATAATTTTAAACATCATAGTAAATTACAGAAAAAACATAAAAGTTGAAAATCCAATGTTGTTGGACTTCACATGAGTAGATCAACATATGATATAGTATGCTTTAGTAGAAAGTTTTGTTGTAGTTTTTGATATATATGCTCTTGTGTAATTAATTCTATTTCTCTAGACTAATTGTGGTGAAATTTTTGTGGTAAAGCTAATAATTCCATTCTTGAGTTGTAGTTAAAGTATCATGCTCATTGGATCATATATGACTGACTTATAGAATTGTCTAGGTTTATCTATATTAAAAAAAATCAGTCATACATGATGAGTATGATTTTTTTATACATTTCCAGAATGAATTGATTAGCCAAACATAAAAAATCACCATAATTAGACCACAGAAACTGCGTCCATGAATTAATTACGAAAAAAGTATAGATCTAAAACTACAACAATAATTTTGTACTAGACCATACGCTATCATATGTTCACTATATAGATCTACTCATGCAGAGTCTAAAAAATTTTTCATGCTCATTGGATTACGTACAAGTAGGTTACAGATTTAATTTCATTTAAAAACTATTTAACAAATGTAAACCTAGATAAATCTATAACTCAATAATACATGATCCAATAAGCATGAATTTTTTACTAGAACTCAAGCATGCAATGATTATCCCACCACAAAAATTCACCATAATTCTACCAGAGAAACCGCAACTATGAATTAATTATAGAAAAATATATATCCAAAGCTACAACAAAAAACTTTGTTCTAAACCTACCATATCATATGTTCATTTTGCATATCTACGTATGTGGAGTCTAACACAATTCGATTCTGTCATGTTATGATTTTCTATTATCTATTATGTTTTTCAAAGATTTAACCAAAAAACATAAAAGGAAAAAAGAAAGAAAAAACATCGTTGGAAACATCCATGAGGTCATGTGTCAGAATGAGGCCCCCCGCGAATTCGGAGAGACCCGGTCTTTTGCGGATCTGAAAGACCTTCCTCCTGCACATGACACATGGCATGTATTGGTATTTGGTAATTTTAAAGCGCCTCTACCGCTTCTGTCTTTCCCGTCAAAGTTACCAGCGCCGTTAGCATGTGCCTCAATGGCAGGCGTTGTCTTCCACTAGAAGCCACCGAAACACCCGCGGGACGACTCCGTGCTGGACCTGCCGGACCTTGCCGCGGCGCCGGAAGAACAAGACATCCATGCGACGCTCAGGGCCTGGTCGCCATCATGTTCGCTTCTCCCCCTAAATCTGCGTCTGCGACGTCAACACAAGGAGACGCCGCAGCACGATTCAACATGGAGGAGCTCGAGCGGCTCCGTTGCAGGGCAACCCGCTGCTCAAGTAGTCAAGCTGTCCGCCATGGTCGGGGACACGTACCGTCCACCACCTGCAGCTGATGAGCTGCAGATGCTGTCCTCGTCGTTCTTAGCCGTCCACCAGGCCCATTCTACATCCTTCACCCGGTCATATGGATTATCCGGTTTTCAAATTCAAACTCTACATTGGCTAAAGGAATTTCCATTCTGTAGTGCAGTGATCACAGGTGACAGGATAACTACAGAGTAACATCTGCATCAATCAAGGATTGGAAAAGACTGAAGCGAACCTCTTTGAAGATTTCTCGGCAATAAAAGGTCCAGTTATGTGATTTTGGGTTAGTAAAGCAAGTGTCAGCTTCAACTCCCTGCCTAACATGTACTGTACTCCGTACGTGCATCACTAGAACCTTCTAGGATTGTATCATCTCAGGGCTTTGGTTAGCTCAAATCAGATCTGAAGTGGATAACAAACGAACTGCTCTTGTCGAGGTACTTGGCTTCTGGATATTTTTCATACGGGAACGTCAACAAAATTACAAGAATATTGATGTGTATGCATTTGGAGTTCTATTATAGATTATTTCAGACAGGAAACCCACCAGCAGAGTTGAAATCTACATCACAATTCTCGATAGCGGACACCTCAAGCAGTTATGTTCTGCGGAGTTCTATTAGAGCGGACACCTCCAACCTTCCTGGTGCAATCTAATTGTATCAATATGACATATCTAATGTCAGCAAAAATATTCTCTCTACATGAACTGTGATATTGCTAAAAATCCAGAGATTATAACTTGTATACAGATGTAAATCTTGAAGCATTTTACAAACCAGATCACTACAGTTTGAGCGACTGAAACAAACCTAAAATGATCCTAAAATGATGCACTTGAATACAGATCTACTTGCACACTCCCCACGGATGCTCACACTGAACTAGACACAAATTGTGATATGTAGTAGACAATTCACAATTAGCTTTGACTTGTTAGTAACCAGCGCCAAGGAATGAAGAAAAACACATATAATAAATTGTGAAAATTTCCAGAGCGTTGATTGATGATGTTAAGCACATACACTTAGTCTCCTACTTCTAGATTTTGGTCTGAACCCACATCACATAGTTGAACCATCATCTACTACTACATTGAAACCTACAAACTAAATTGAATCATGCATCACAGCTTGTTAGCATATCCTGCACTTGGGTGGAATCCTTTGATTTTTTTATCTCTTCTCATTCTTGTTTTTGTAGAGCCCCTTTGTGACAACCTAATTTGATCATTCAGCTCATATCCATAACCTTTGATCTGCACCATTTGTAATGCCAGACCTACTTCATCTTCAGTAAGAGTAATCTTTCCTAACTCAACAAGTACACTTGAAAGTAATCTCCATCAAACAACATTGCTTCAGCGAACAGCTTGCCTTTGGCACATTTTGTCGAGCAGATGGTGGTTGATGTCCATCTCGACCGGGGCTTCGGCTGCTGGGGCGCGGAAGGTGGTAAAGGGCCGCCAGGGTGTTGCAGGTGTTGGCAAAGGCTGACGAGCGCCTCGGCTTGGCACTCCTATCGAATTGAAGGCTGCGTCCACCAATGTCTCGTACGCTCCAACACGAACGCCGGCGCAGCAGAAGCAACAGGAGAGTCAGTCACTGCACGGCGCGTGACCTCGTCCAGCGCGGCATCCAAGGTGAAGGCAGTCCAGCCCATGGCGACGACGCACGAGACCCGGCGTGGAAATGGAGGAGCAACGCCGCCTCGCTCCACATGAAGGTCGCCGCCATCGACGAGGCCGCGGGCGAAGGCAGCGGCGTGGCTGAGGCGAGGCAGACAGGCCAACACTGCTGCCACTGGTCAACGGAGTCCTGGTGGACGGCGGCGGTAGCAGCCAAAGACACCACGGATTGCACGGCCAGGCTCCATGACTCAGGCAGAGATCCGGCAGTGTTCCGCCGCCTTCTTGTGTATGCCTGGTCTGGCTTTTGATGGAAGGATAAGCCTTTAACGTGGAACTAACGTGCTGTCAAAGGAGAATAGAAAATGGATCGGGAGAGAAAAAGAATGCATATGCTTTGAGATTGTTGCGATACACGTGCACTCTGTTCGGCTGGCTGGTACGGTACGGCTGGCTGGCTGATTGTTCTGAGAGAAAAACACTACTGAGTGGCTGGCTGGTGCTGGTTGGTATGGGCAGCCGAACAGAGCCGTGTTGTTTGGGAAGCAAGGTCCTCCAGGATAGAGGAAAGACCGGGTCCTTTAGAATTTGCCCCCCCCTCTTGGGTCTAGTTAAACTAACCACCAGACCCACCACTGAACAGTGAACCGGAGAAGGGATTTGAGGTGACGAATTAGAGAATTCATGTGGCTTTCACGATCAGATGGAATAATGTTTATGTGCTCAAGACAAAGATTGCCTCGGGTGCACTGAATATGGCCTCAAATGGTTTTTCATTCCAAGACATCAAAGTTCTTATGGTTACTGATTCCCAGGTCTTATATTCATTAGCTAAGATGGGTGCATCAGTGGTGAATCCAATCCAAGAAATAACCTAGGACGATTCCAATCCACGCTCTCGAGATTAGCATCATCCCCAGTCTGGCGTCCCGCAACTTCAACCTCGGTACTCGGCCGAGTCCCACTACTCGCCAGGGCGGGCATGGGGATGGGGTGCCCTGCCAAAGGGACCTAGGGCGTCCGCCCAGGCCCAGGCTAGCCCTACCGGTGGTTCTACTTCTAGATGCAACCTTCAGGCCTCGTGTTGTGACTTTGTTGTTGTGTTGTATCCCTAATGATATAAGTATTTTAGTGATCATTGATCGGATCTTGACTTAGGTTTAAGAGCAATTTTAGAGACTCTTTATATCCTTTCTAGTTGCTAGGAATAGAGATTTCGATAAAAAAATGTACTCCAACATTTTTTTATTTGGTTATCCGAGTTTAGCCACATTCTATTTTGAATTTATGGCTATCCAAGAAAAAGATGGCTCTCTAAATGCATACAATGTATAAAAATCTGTTGGAGAATGGATAGACATAGAGCATAACTTCTATACAATGACTCTTTTTTTTGATTCATTCTATACAATGACTCTTCATAATGATTTAGATGGTAAGATTTAGAAAGGTTCTGGTAAAAAGAAGAGGAAGATAAAAACGGTATTATCGTGCATTCTACCATATTTCCTATGATTCGAAGTTTTATCCTTGTTCTTTTTTTAAAAACTTGTTTATTACTATTTGTGCTAATAGATTTAGACCGTTAGATAAAGATCTGTTATATTTTCATACAATTGAAATATATAGCATGTCCCTTTTATCTACACCGTCCATTTCCCATCGTAACGATCCTGCCCGGAACCTGAAACATCCTTGATTTTTCACGAAGGGAAAATCCACAGAATGAGTTATAATGCGATCAAATTAAAGTTTGATTCCATCGCATTATCATATATCAGTTGAAATCACAGTCATACAGCGTATGATTACAAGCTTTACAAGTTTTACCTCATTTGAGGATACACCTACAGGGTTAATCTAGCAGAAGCGTATCTAGTCGTCATTAGAGTTGGCGGAATATGTTGTCGAGTGGAGGCTCCTCCTTCACGGGTATCATCAGAGTCAATCTTGGCGCAGCATAGTCTTCATCTCCTGAATCAAACTTGAGCGTAGGCACAAGACCTTCTAATACTTCTTATCTCAATATCTCTGTTAGTCAGGTAATCTGCACACCGCCAGATATGTGCAGGCCATGGTCAGCACCGATGAGCTTTAGTGGAAAAGAGAAAAACAAAGGATCTGGCGATCCTAACATTTGGCTGTGGTTTACATCCTAAGCGCATGTAAAGTAGTATCAAGTAATAATATCATAATAGTTTATCAAGTTTTAACCCATATCATCAATTCCCATCAGTCTATCCCAAATCCATCATCCCACCCATACACCACCTCTCACACACACACCTCACGCTCAGTCGATAGGCCCAACTCCCTCTTGGGTCCTGTCTCAACGACACACTGCCACACCGGGCACACTGCCGGACAATCATCAACCAGGGGAGAAAAGAATATCGCTTTCTACACTAGTCAGAGCTTCACAGGAAAGGTCCATAACCGACGAATCGGCATATGTATCGATCGATCAACGATACACTCTGTAGAGGTTTTACCACTCACAAGATTAGCCATCATCGATGCTGTACAATCATCTAGGCAGAATACCGGGTGCTTGCTTGCCTAGGTCGACGCCACCCTACCACTAAGCCCTGGGTAACTTCGGGCACGAACCGAAATGCTGAGACTGGGAGACTGAAAGGACCTAGGATGCCGCCTAGAGGGGGGGTGAATAGGCGTTTCTGAAAATTTACACTTTCAAATGCGGAAACGATTAGAACCGGAGTTTCTTATTACTTAGAAACTCCTCACAAAGAAACAAACTCCCCCAAAGGAGTAAACAGAGTATATAAACTAAATATGAAACACCTAGGAGCCTAACACCTGCACCACAAAGGATTAGAACAAATGGCATAAAATTCCGCACAGAGAGCTAATACGGACGCGTCCGATATTAATACCGGACATGTCCGGTATGCACGGGTTGTGCAGTTTTGCTCCAAAACTCTTGCTGCTCTTCTCCAATCTCTCACATAGTCCGCTGGTGATGTATATATGCCTATATAACCTGCACAGCAACTTGCACAATGGAGACAATCACAAATATTAAAGGAATGCAAAGTGAGACACGATATTTGTTTTACCGAAGTTCGGCACCCCCTCGTGTCCTACTCTCCGTTGAGCTGGCTGCGAGCAACCACAAGGGTTAGCTCTAGAGGACACCGCAGGTCAACTCTAGCCGCGGTCTATTTCACCCGTTATGCTCCTTCCACTAGGTGATCTCTTTTGCGGAGAGATCGAACCGTTACAAACTTTCCGAGACACACCACAAGTTCTTGGGTGCTCTCCGGCGACGCCTAACCGTCTAGGACTGAAGAGTCCAAGAGTAACAAATGTGAACCACGAGATCGACGATTTGCACAAGTGCTCAAGTGATGGCTTGCTCTCTATTTTGAATTCTCTCTAAACCCACAAATGGATTTGGCACTTTAGGATCAATCACTCACTTAGAGAGGGTTAGAGAGTGTTGCTAGAGCTTAGAGAAGGTCAGGGAAGTCAGTAGTATCAGCAGCCTCTAAAGGTGGAGGCTTGGGGCCTTTTATAAGCCACTCCCCGAAACTAGCCGTTAACTAGCCGGTGGAATACCGGACGCGTCCGGGATGCATACCGGACACGTCCGGTATTGCCCCAACGGTCACCTGTCAGAACTCAGATCTCCCTTGGATAACAAGTGCTGCCGGTACTACCGTTCTTAGGGTCGGTACTACCGCTCGAAAACCGATACTACCGGATTAAAATCCGGTACTACAGAAATATATTTTCTGAAACCCGAGAGCAGCGAGTTGGCTAGGAGGAGATTCGGCACCAAGTGCCAGCGGTACTACCGATACAGAGTCGGTACTACCGGCACGTCGGAACTTCCAGCCAACACCGGAACTTCCGACAAACAAACAACATGAGAGTTAGGGAAAACTCTGCTGAAGCTGCCAATACCGGACGGGTCCGGTATGAATACCGGACAACGTCGGAACTTCCAGCCAACACCGGAACTTCCGACAAACAAACAACATGAGAGTTAGGGAAAACTCTGCTGAAGCTGGCAATACCGGACGGGTCCGGTATGAATACCGGACATGTCCGGTATGCTCAGCCTGAGAGCTCTCAACTAGTTGAAGCGCCCTACCTCTCTCATATCTCATATGGGTTGGTTTGAGCACTTATGTATCACCATCTATCATCATGATGCATCCCTCTTAATAGTACGGCTTTCCTATCAACTCAAATTTAAATGTAAAACGAATTTAAACCTTGGAGTTGATCTTCAAGTGAACCAAGCCGTTTTTCTTCAACCTTGTAACAATGGGATGTCATGAGTGATTTTGAAATTCATCTTGAGCAAAAACCATCTTGAGCATGTAACTTGATTGCAACATTTTATTTGTGGGATGATCTCAATGCATCAAGTTACTTTGATTGCTTCTTCTCGAATAAGCAAATTTGATTCTCCACCACGTCATGTCCTTCATGCTTGATTAGTCCATCGACTAAATGCAAGTACTTCTCTTCTTCACCCTAGCTAGGTTCTTCGGCCGCCAAGCCCTTGCTTGCCCTTCACCTTTGCTTAGTACCTCAAAGACTTTTCCTTGCTATCTTCACCAACTCAAGCACTTTAGTCTCAACTAGCTTTGAATCATCCATTCAAATGTGTTGTCATCTTCACTTTGATTGTTTTGATTCTAAGTGAATCATTGATACCTCATAATAAATGAGCCTTTGCTATAACCTCATTTTCATTGTTGTCTTGTGTTTGAGTTTGATTGAAACATACAACAATCCATCATTTTGGCTTTCAACAATATTTCAAGCACATATGAGATATACAATTCCCTGTTTCACACTTAGCACACGGGTTAGTCCTTTAATCAACATTGTCATCAATTCATCCAAAACCCACCAAAGGGCTAGATGCACTTTCAATCTCCCCTTTTTTGGTGATTGATGACAACCTTGATTAAAGCTTACAAAAGATATCAAATTTAAGCTTTTGGATCCAATGAGTTATGAGATGCTCCCCCTTAATGTGTGCAATAAGAATGGAATTCAAAAATTGACCTTAAATGCCAATTTACACAAATTAAGTGAAGTGGAAAACTTCTCCTAAGTCATTGAATCCGTAAGGTGCAAAAGTGTGTGAGCAATATAAACCGTGATGCATATGACAAGATATATCACACAAGAAGAAAAGTGAAAACATACACCAACTCAAGTCAATAACATCACACTAACAAGCATAGACCTTACGAAAGTTAGTACATCAAGTATTTCACACAAGTCACACATCACAAGGTTCTCAAGTCCACAACTACTAAGATAGAATATACCATATATAGTAAGTCTCCATCCATCTCATGGTCACATATGATACATCAATAAACTCAACAAGATCTCATATGACAAAGAGTACATCAATAAGCTCAAATACAAGCTAACTAGCTACAGCTCTGCAGTACAAGCCTTCAGGAGCAAAAGCTGAAACTAAACTAACATCCTGAAGCTTTAATCATTTCTTTCCCCCTTTGTCATCTATCTCCAAAAAGGTCGCTGAAGATCATGAAGATACAAGGGGCTGCATGCTGTAACTACTGCTAAACTCACTCATCATCATCATCATCAAAGCCACTCGGAGGGTACTTGCTACTCTGCCCTGGGTCACGGTAGCCACTGAAGGAACCCATGCCTCCGTAGTCGTAGTCATAACCACTGCCGCTGCCAAAGATGTCCTCCCAAAAAGCCTCTGCGGCGCTGGGTCGGTGCTGAACCGGTGGAGGAGGTATGGAACGCAAAGGTAGAGTGCCAAAAGTCTGCTGAGCGTGAGGCTGCTCCTCTCCCTGCTGCTGCTGCGGTGCCTCAGTCTGCTGCTGCTACTGAGTCTCCCTCTCTGCCTCAGTCTCCTGACTCTGACTCTGCTCAAACTCAGAAAAGTAGGTGCTATATCTGCCCATCTGCTGCTCAAAAGTCTCAGGTGGCTCCTCATCTGACATAGGTGACCTCGGAGGCTGGAGCTCAAGCTGCTGGTGAAGCCTTTTGACCGATCTATCAGTCTTCCTCTGTCGAGTTCTCACATCACTGATATCTCTGCAAATGCCAAAGAGCATGGTGAATAACTTCTTGATCGGAGAGCGTCTACCACCTGTGTGAGGAGGAGGTCGAGCACGACGAGGTGGTGGAGATGCTCCTGCTGCTGGTGCTGCTCCTGGCTCAACATCTGGCTCGGGTAGGTTCGCAGAAATTCTCAAGACTGTATGCTGCGTATCATACAAGAAAGTGTGCCCGGTCGCCTGCTCAATCATATGTATAATGTAAGGGGCAAATCCACACCCCTTGAGTGGCCTCTCGCCCACACTCTTGATCTCGCACCATATAAAATCAAAGATACTAAAGAGTCTCGCTCCTGGTGCCATCCTCACAAGAAGGTTCTTCGAATAATCTGCAATGTTTCCCTTATCACCAATCTTGCAATCAATCGTTCTTCTGAACATCCTCTCAAGATATCTGTATGTAGGGTGAAGGCCATCAACCTTCCCTACAACTCCAAAACCTGCTGGGTAGAGGTGTCCCATCTGCTCAGGTGGAAGTGGCAACTCTGTGTGAATCTTCTCCCTCTCCAAGTCCTCCTGACTAAAACTGAGATATGCTGCAAACGCCTCATACTCCACACTATACCAGTCTCCCTCTAGCCTCCAGTGGAGCCGTCTCTCCTCAAAGAACATGGTGGCATAGAATTGTGCAATAACCTCTGTGTTCCAGTCATGCTGGAACTCCATGATCTCATAGGCTCCAATCCTCTGGCAAATATCAATGGCTCTGTCAAGAGATGGTTTCTGTAGCTCTTTCATGTATTTCCAATCAACCCACTGAGATTTGGTCACTATCGGGTTCCTTATGAGTATCACACTGTTATAGAAATCTCTGTGAAACTGAGTGTGAAACCTGTAATCACTCTGGTTATTGGGCATACCTCTTGGATCAATCCTCCTCTCAGCTCTAGCTCTCTCTGTCATGCCCTTACCCCTGTAGTTGACTTGAGGACGGTGAGATGGCACAGGACATGGGTGAACCTCAAGCAACCCAAAGTGAAGGCCTCTCTGAGGTGGTGACTGCTGCTGAGATGGTGTTTCCACATCCTCTTCTTCCTCCTCGGACTCAATCTCTATGCTTCTTCTTTTCCTTGATGTGTCGTCCCTTTCCTCACTTGAGAAGGAGTGGCCACCAGCTGAGGAAGCAAACTGCTGCTGCCCTCCTAGGCCTCCGACTTCCACTTGATTGCCCTGCATCTGAGTCGTGCTTACCCTTCTTGAACCTTGCCATTCGAGGGTCATGTGAATGCTTGGTCCTTGGTTCTTGCCTTCCACTCATGACTGCTGCACTGTGACCACACGACAATACCGAAGCACTTTTAGAAGGTTGCCTTAAGTTTAAGTCAATTGCCACAAGTGAAATAATTATTTATCTAAAGATTTGTGAGCACCTAGATCAACTCATGTTCATAGGTTCACAATCTTATCATAGATGAACAATCATATCATAAGAAGCAATTATACGAAGATTTGATATCAAAACTGCAGGTGATCCTGCACTGCTGGGAAATACCGGACACGTCCGGTATGCATACAGGACACGTCCGGTATGTGCGCAGCAGCCCAAATCTGGGGTTTCGGTCAAACCTTCACCAAATGAATCCAAACTTTTGGCACACCTTCTAGACTACCAATGCAGCACTTTGACCAAAAGAATTTGAAAATGTAGCTCTACACTGTAGATTAGAAGACGTCCGAGGTTTGGGTACCTTGAGAGAGAAGGATAGGAGGGGAATCCAAATGCAGCGAGTAGATCCTTGAATCTTGGCCTTCAATCACTCCACTCCACTCATCTCCCAAGATTTTCCACGGTTGAATCCTCAAATCGCCACCTAGGGAAAAGAGGGGCGATTTTTCCCTGTTCTCGGGCGGACAGAGGAGAGAGAAGTCTATTTCTGAACTGTCCCAAAGGGGTACGCTGCCCTTATATAGCTTGCGAATACCGGACACGCCCGATATCAATACCGGACACGTCTGGTATTTGCTGGCTGGCTGTTTTTGCAGTCTTTTGTTTCCTTTTTCTTCCAAAAACCCCTTCTCAGCACATTATTCATCCAAAAGTACACTGATTCTTAATCTAAATGCCACTTAGGCTCTTTCCTTCCATTTTATTTGCTTAAGTAAGGATTTTTCTTATTTTACTTTTCTAGTCCACTCTTTGATCTAAAGTTCAGTTACTAGGAAGACTTAGAGAGATAGGATATAACTATTCTTAGTTGGAATGGACTTAAGAGACTCATGGTACTTGTGATTAGGCAATCAAGTAATCAAGAGGAGCTATAATCACAAGTCTCATGAGTAGGTCACAAAGATAAAGAACCAATGTTTTCGCAATTCACAAATACTACTCATACTAGTAAAGGTTTTGAAAACATTAATTCTATATCACCCGAATGCACAATCTAGCATAAAAGGGTCTTAGATGCAATTTCAATGCATATATGTAAACACATACCTTAGCCTTGAGCCCACAAAGGAGAAGAAGTCTACCTTATGCATACCTTTGCCTTGAGTCAACAACCATTCCACATAGAAGACACCATACTTCATTCAATGATTTCACGTTTCATTTAGAAAATGAGTAACATGTCATTGGTCATTGTTGCTTCATAAATCACTCTTACCATATATGCTTATCAAAGATTCTCCTTCATGCTTTTAGGACTACATAATTACTCAAGCATGATATTAGTCCACAATGATTCAAGATAGAGATCAAACTCCCCCTAGATAAGTGCATTAGGTTGTTTGAATAACTGATGACTAGCACTTGGTTCTTTAAAGAACTTAGGAGTTTGGTGCCTATTTTGAATCAACCACAAAGAGATTTGCTCCAAATTGAATTTGTGATGAGAAAGTGCTCACAACCAGTCAAGAGAGATGTAAGTCATGGACCATAAGACATTGAGGAAATTTTGTAGCCTGAACAACCATTCCCTTTGCTTGTTGCAATGCCGGTCTTGTCCAATATGTGGGGGACAAGAAAATTTGTTTCTCTTGACTTGATGTGAATAATAATGATTACAAGTCCTTGGGTAGATGAGATTTTGGCTGACAGATAATATGAATTCATGTTGCAGCCTTGACATCAGTCTTTTCTGTCCCTGGCCATACCGTACACGTCCAGTATTCATACCGGACACGTCTGGTATGTGCAGGATAGCACCAAGTGAATTTCTTGACTTGTGACTTCTACCATTGCCTTTTGGTCTTCTGAGTATTCCTGTATTTTCATAAGAGTATTGCTCTACAAGAGAGCCTTTAAGAGCATCGAATGGCAAGCATTATGATTATGAATATGAATTGAGTCTACTTAACCACCTAGTGAGTTTAGGTACTTGTTGCCAATAGTCAGAATGAAACTATTTATATAGCCACCAAGTCATCTTCGGGTCAATCATATAAGATGATATGCAGATAGTAGGTTAATAGTTTGAGTTAAGATCTCAATATGCTTGCTCAACCACCCCGAAGTTTTCATCTCACCTTGTAGTACCTACAATGAGACACTAAGTACATTTTTGTACCCAACACTTATTGGGTCCTTGGGAGTTAGTCAATAAGTGCTTTGGTACCCAAATGGATTTAGCACTAGTGCATGGTGAACACATCACTTGTCTAGTGCTACCTCCATAAGTGGTCTTCCTAAGCATATAATGATGAGAATGAGCTTTCGGCTTAGAGAGGTTACCATTGGGACAATCATAGCTAAGATGTCCCTTTGTTCCACATGAGTAGCATATGCGTCCTTTGTTTGCCTTGAACTTGTTTTGCTTGTTAGGACAAGAATCAATCAAGTGTCCTACTTCATTGCACCCATAGCACCTTCTAGTTGCCATTTGAGCCTTTTTTCTTGCTTCTTTGGATATGGAGCAATTCTTGCTAGGATGGCCGGATGTATTGCACTTCACACAAACACTAGGACCATCCTTCTTCACTTGATTTGCCAACTTAGAAGCAGCTCTTTTCTCCGCCACTTCATAGTTGTCGGCCCAACTCTTGTGAGGACATGCGGCACTCATATGTCCATACACACCGCAACCATAGCATAGCCTTTTTCCATGTTTCTTGCTCTTGGTTGACTTGTCCTTCAAAGATTCATGATTGTTTTGTTGGGGTTTGGAGGAAGCAAGGTTTGAACCCTTCTCAAGCTTCTTCACCATGTTATCACGGTTATCTTGAGAAGATTTTGCTTTCTCTTCTCCCTTCAAACCAATTAACTCTTTTCTCAATTTTTCAACTTCTTGAATGAGCTTTACATTTTCTACAAAGGATTGCTCAATCGAAGATTGGCTTGCTTGAGAGACACACTTGTTAGCATCAATATAGTTTAATTGAAATGGTGCACTAGTGTGTGGACGGGTGTGAGGTTGGAAAGATTTTACCATGATTACGACAACCTCATGTGCTATCTCAAGCATAGCATGTGATTCTACTAACTTCTCATATGAGCACTTGAGATGAGCGTGCTCGGCTTGTAGAAAGTTGTGCTCGAATGAGAGGTCACTTAATTTTGCTTTGAGCCTATAGTTCTCCTTTTCTAGTTATTCAACATTGGAAGAGGAGTTAGTAACCAAAGCATGCTCAATTGACAATTTTTCATACCTCTCATTTAATTCTTTTAGTTCTTCCAACTTGGAGATGGGGAACTTTTCTTGATTTTGAAGAGTTTGCTCTTGTTCCTCATTCTCCTTCTCTAGCTCATCATTTTCCTTCAATAACTTGATGAACATGAGCTTGTCTTCGTTGCTAAGATAGTCAAGGGAGTCATCATCTTCAATGTCAACATCACTCTCATCTTGACTATTGCCTTGTGCCTTCTCCTTTACTCCACTAAGAATCTTTTCTAAATTTCTCTTGGTTGCTTTCTTCTTGTTCTTCTTGGTCATAAGACACAAATGATGAGTGTCATAAGATGTTGAAATTGACTCATCACTTAGTCTCCAGCGAGCTTGAGCATCAACACAATCAGTTGCTGGCTCCCTGTCTGTTCTGGTGATACCGGACACGTCCAGTAGCACTACCGGACACGTCCGGTATTCACTAACAGAGCACAGAGAGGCAGCAGCTTGCACTTCTTGTTTTTGCTCAGCTTCCTTGAGGTTTCTTGAGGCTTCTTCACTACTTGAGGATGCAATGGACATGGTTTCCATTTCTTCTTGATCAATTGCTTTATCACATTTGGATTTACCATATAACTCAACGAGTTTGGTCCAAATGAGATGAGCACTCTCCGTAGGTGGTTGTCCATTGTAGATTGCTTCCTCTAGAACCTCTGCACTCAATGTATCTAAAATGATAAGAACAGCTTGAGCATTGAGTTGGACGCATATCTCTTCCTCTTTTGTCAAATTCTTATAGTTGCTCCAATTAACTATAGAAAGAGATAAGCTTCCAACTACAATGTGCTCAACAAGAGGACTAATAGTCCGAAATGCATTGAGTACATATGACAACCAAGATAGAAAGTTTGAACCATCATTTTGGAGAAGCACCGGCTCCGTCTCCATAGGCATAGCCATCCTTTCTCACAAGCGGTGAAGCTCAAACGTGAGTCCAAACTCTGATACCAATTGAAAGGACCTAGGATGCCGCCTAGAGGGGGGGTGAATAGGCGTTTCTGAAAATTTACACTTTCAAATGCGGAAACGATTAGAACCGGAGTTTCTAATTACTTAGAAACTCCTCACAAAGAAACAAACTCCCTCAAAGGAGTAAACAGAGTATATAAACTGAATATGAAACACTTAGGAGCCTAACACCTACACCACAAAGGATTAGAACAAATGGCACAAAATTCCGCACAGAGAGCTAATACCGGACGCGTTCGATATTAATACCGGACGTGTCCGGTATGCACGGGCTATGCAGTTTTGCTCCAAAACTCTTGCTGCTCTTCTCCAATCTCTCACACAGTCCCCTGGTGATGTATATATGCCTGTATAACCTGCACAGCAACTTGCACAACGGAGACAATCACAAATATTAAAGGAATGCAAAGTGAGACACGATATTTGTTTTACCGAAGTTCGGCACCTCCTCGTGTCCTACTCTCCGTTGAGCCGGCTGCGAGCAACCACAAGGGTTAGCTCTAGAGGACACCACAGGTCAACTCTAGCCGCGGTCTATTTCACCCGCTATGCTCCTTCTACTAGGTGATCTCTTTTGCGGAGAGATCGAACCGTTACAAACTTTCCGAGGCACACCACAAGTTCTTGGGTGCTCTTCGGCGACGCCTAACCGTCTAGGACCGAAGAGTCCAAGAGTAACAAATGTGAACCACGAGATCGACGATTTGCACAAGTGCTCAAGTGATGGCTTGCTCTCTATTTTGAATTCTCTCTAAACCCACAAATGGATTTGGCACTTTAGGATCAATCACTCACTTAGAGAGGGTTAGAGAGTGTTGCTAGAGCTCAGAGAAGGTCAGGGAAGTCAGTAGTATTAGCAGCCTCCAAAGGTGGAGGCTTGGGGCCTTTTATAAGCCACTCCCCGAAACTAGCCGTTAACTAGCCGGTGGAATACCGGACGCGTCCGGGATGCATACCAGACACGTCCGGTATTGCCCCAACGGTCACCTGTCAGAACTCAGATCTCTCTTGGATAACAAGTGCTGTCAGTACTACCGTTCTTAGGGTCGGTACTACCGCTCGAAAACCGGTACTACCGGATTAAAATCCGGTACTACCGAAATATATTTTCTGAAACCCGAGAGCAGCGAGTTGGCTGGGAGGAGATTCGGCGCCAAGTGCCAGCGGTACTACCGATACAGAGTCGGTACTACCGGCACGTCGGAACTTCCAGCCAACACCGGAACTTCCGACAAACAAACAACATGAGAGTTAGGGAAAACTCTGCTGAAGCTGCCAATACCGGACGCGTCCGGTATGAATACCGAACATGTCCGGTATGCTCAGCCTGAGAGCTCTCAACTAGTTGAAGCGCCCTACCTCTCTCATATCTCACATGGGTTGGTTTGAGCACTTATGTATCACCATCTATCATCATGATGCATCCCTCTTAATAGTACGGCTTTCTTATCAACTCAAATTTAAATGTAAAACGAATTTAAACCTTGGAGTTGATCTTCAAGTGAACCAAGCCGTTTTTCTTCAACCTTGTAACAATGGGATGTCATGAGTGATTTTGAAATTCATCTTGAGCATGTAACTTGATTGCAACATTTTATTTGTGGGATGATCTCAATGCATCAAGTTACTTTGATTGCTTCTTCTCGAATAAGCAAATTTGATTCTCCACCACGTCATGTCCTTCATGCTTGATTAGTCCATCGACTAAATGCAAGTACTTCTCTTCTTCACCCTAGCTAGGTTCTTCGGCCGCCAAGCCCTTGCTTGCCCTTCACCTTTGCTTAGTACCTCAAAGACTTTTCCTTGCTATCTTCACCAACTCAAGCACTTTAGTCACAACTAGCTTTGAATCATCCATTCAAATGTGTTGTCATCTTCACTTTGATTGTTTTGATTCCAAGTGAATCATTGATACCTCATAATAAATGAGCCTTTGCTATAACCTCATTTTCATTGTTGTCTTGTGTTTGAGTTTGATTGAAACATACAACAATCCATCATTTTGGCTTTCAACAATATTTCAAGCACATATGAGATATACAATTCCCTGTTTCACACTTAGCACACGGGTTAGTACTTTAATCAACATTGTCATCAATTCATCCAAAACCCACCAAAGGGCTAGATGCACTTTCAGAGACGCAGTACCGGGCCCAGTCAGTGGTACTGCGCATCTAGAACGGTTCAGGAATCCCAACATCCATCACCGCCCACCCTGATCACCTTTCAACCTAGCAGTAGTGGCACCGCCCTACCAAGTAGTCTAGCCGTTCCCCGCCCATCGAAGACGAGTGAGCAGTAAAGGATTCCTATGAACCTGGTGCTAGTCCTTCCTAGGTTTGACCAAGCAGGCATCTTCTCTTAGGGGATACTCTCCCCGTGCCATGACGGCACCTCCATTAACGGGATTTCAAACCACGCAGGCTATCCTTCCTGGAACCTCCTCATAAAACCATTACCCGCCACAGGTATCTCTCGTGGGAATGCCCAGATGCAACTCCCGGCATGACTTGCTTACACAGCTCGTCGTGTATCCCACTTGGTCGACTCGACCCTCACCACACACCCAAGACAAACGCAGCACGCTCATAGTCCACCAGTCTGGCATCCCAAACCAAACCATTCCCATAGGTTCACCACCAGCATCACATCACAGATACAATGCGAGTGGAGTTAATAAATATGGTGATGCAATATGCAAGCAAGCAGGTAGATAGAAATATATAAAAGAGCGTAAGCGCGAAGCTGAGTAGCATAGTAGAGTGGTTTGCAAACAGTGTAATAATGGCTTAGGTAGTTGCATGCATCATATACTAGCAAAAGGAGTAAAGATAAAGCGCTAGCAATTCTAGATACGCAATGTCTAATAGGATTTTCTAAAAGAAGGTGCTGCCATGACACCTGCGTTGTTGAGGAAGTAGTGGTATGAGCATTCTCCAGTTAATGTAGTTGATAGGTTGGGTCACCTCCTCCTAGGGCGACTCCACTCCACGGTCCTTTCGTCGTCCGCGTTATCTTACTGTGGCCTCAATCCGATCGTCGCTAATCCGGGAACGGCTACTTCGCAAAACAACTCAAGGAGAGAAAACACTCAACACACCAAAAGACGATGAGACACTAGAAGATCCTTTAACGCCCAAGAAATAAATAGATAAATAAAGGTACACGACTTAGCCCTCTCGGCGTATGTCCGATTTCATCGGGCCAAAGAAACAGGAGTGGTGGTTTGCTATGCACAAGCTTATGTCACAGCCTAGCCAGTATGACTTTAAGATAAATGATTTAGGCCAGAGCTTATCCATAGCAAACACCACGGCTCATGATCTTCCGATCCGGATGCCATGGTGGAGACGGGAATCGGAGGACAGGCCAAGTAAAGAGAAGAATGGGCGATCATCGACAAGAAGAGTTGCACAAGATAGTGCTAGCGTTTAATCCACTTGTAGGGTACCAAGGCTGTGATTCAAACGGGTACAATCATACAAGTGCTTAAACACTAAGAATTTCAAGAGAGAGCGAGGGAAGAGAGGGGAGCTAGCTAGGCATGTCCATATCATATTCTCGGTCACATCTTTGGTGAAGATGGTTTTTAGGTAGTCGATCGGGTCGACTCTCATAGGTCCGAGATCTTGATATAAACCATAGCTTCGCTAACTAAAAAGGGTTAGTCCGATCTTTGATCCAATCGCCATGGATAAAACGGGATCGAACAGAGCGGGCTATACGGGGACGACTAGCGAGAAACAACATAAAGCGGTGGTCCACTTCTTCCATCGCACACGCCACGGTATAGACAGGGCGTCAGAAGAGAGCGACATGTAAAAGATGCAAGTGCGCAAACCACTCATAGGGTACCACGACCTGGGTGCACTGGCACTAAGTCATCTCTCAGATTTGTAGCGGTGCGGTTGTCACCGCGGAATCGAAGAAATGCAGCGGTCGCACAGGGTACAAGCATATGAGGGCTTGGGCACGAAGAATCAAAGAACGGCACACGGGGTATAGTTCCATGGTCATGGCGGGGCATGCTCGCGGCCACAAACTACACCAACGAGGGGTCGAGTTACACCCGGCATTACGGTCATGGCAGGACGGATCCCGCGATCGCAACGTCCAAACGAGGTACGATCCCTCAGCCGGCTCGAAGGCACGGTACGCAGACAGACAACAAGGATAACCAGCAATAAGATCCAAAGACACGACTCAGCAAGACAGTGGAGTAGCACATTTCCATAGCATTAAGACGGATGGATCCTGTATTACAAATACAAATACAGATAAATCGTGAGAATAGGGTGCAACAGATACATGTACAGACAGATCGCAAAAATAGGGTACAACAGAGATATGAGCAGACGGATTATAAGGATAGGTATACAATATGGAGGGCAGGAGTATAGGAAGTAAGAGAAAAGGTTCTTCAATAGTCCAGCGTCGTATATCACTTGGCTTTCCAACAGTTCAACATCATCTATTGGGCCTCAAGATCTAGCAACGGAGCTATGACACGAAGGCCAGACAGGGTCAGCGTCAAAAGAAAGTGGCGAGGCTTGCTGCTACATGTCCCGGCTCCTCTTGGCCAGCCGCTGGTACCTCCTGGCCTGCTATGGCTTGCTGCGGCTAGTCGTGGCCGGCTGCTGGCTGGTCGTGGCCTACTGCTGGTTGTAACAACCCTAAAAATCCACACAACCTAAAAATCCCAACCAATTAAAAATTTTCATTTATTTATTATGAAAACCTATTTTTCTTGTGCAAGCATATAGGTTTCATTATGAATTTGGTAATAAAGGAGTATAGCTTGTATTTTAATTTCATTCACATAGAATAATAACTTATGCATCACATTTGGGATTTATTGCAATTTATGTTTGTATTTACTCAATATTTAAAATGGGTAATATATGTATTTATACACTAAAATGAAAATAGAAAAAGAAAAAGAAAATGAAAAGGGAGAGAGAGTTAGGCTAGCCATTCGGCCCAGCTGGCCTGCTAAACCAGCCCAAACACCGCCGCGGCCCATCTCCCGCGCGCGCTCGCACCAACCACACTGGGCCGGCCCAACATTCGCGACCGCCCTCGACGCTCTCACGCGCGCGCGTTGAGTCACTGCCGCAACGACCCCACCCGTCAGCGTTTTTCCTCTCGCTACTGTTCTTCTTCTCACCTCGCGAAAGACGGTGACCGACAGGGTCATGTGAATGGCGTGACCTCGTCCCCACGCTGTCCCCGGCCTGTCGCCGAGCCTTGGCGGCCAAGGATGCGTCCCACTCACACCGAACCCTAGCTCGCGCAAGCCACAGCCCTCCGATCGGCCCGAGCAGATCAGAGCCGCCCGCCATAGGTAGCCACCCGAGCTCCGCTATAAATTGGAGCACCTCACGGTGCCCTAGCCTCGTTCCACTCGCCGCCGCCACTGGTGGCACCGCCCTACGACACCGCACCACACTGAGAGAGAGAGCGAAGGAGGAAGGCGGAGCAGAGAAGGAGAAGCTGCCGGAGCGCCGCCGCCGCGGAGCACGCCGGAGCCGGACACGGAGGGGAAGCCCGAGCTGCGGACGAGGAGCGGCACGGCACTGCGATCACTCTGCACAGCGTCACCTCGTCACTACACCGCCATTCTTACCTCACCAGCCCCACGGTGAGCCACCGAGCACCTCATCCAACCTCGCCGTGCTACCGGTCATGGCGCTCGGCATCACGAGCGTGTAGGCCGCGGGCTGTTTCCGGCCCCTGAACACTTCGCACAACACGCGCACAAGACCGGCCATCAAACCACTGGACATCGGCTATGGACGTCAGGCCACTTCCGACGGGCATCGCCGTCACATGTGCTTGGAGCACCGCCACCTCGACGGCGTTCCCGCGCGCACAAGCCATGAAACCGCCGACGCGACCCGCTAGCGTGACCACCAACTCACCGACCACCTCGGACAAGCTTAGTTGCGGAAGATCGAACCTCCATAGCCCAGAACACCACGAGGTGCGTTCTCAGGGAAACGTGATCACCGCCGACACGTTCTGCCTCGCCTAAATCCGTTCCGAGTACCTCCGGTCGCCTCGCGCTGCGGAGAAAGGCCGATGAGGTTCGCCAAGTCTGCCTCGGCACCGCCGCGTAGATAGCCGAGCCCCGAATCATGTCTGTCGCCTTGGCTACGTGCGCCTCCACCTCGTCGGAGAACCGCCGTATGCCGTGGGAGAGAAGGAGGCCATACCACGACTCTAACCCGCCACCATCTGGTCGGACGACTGCCTGAGCACGCCAATTGGGGAAAGCCAAGCCCTGTCTTGCCGAAATATGGTCATCGCCGCCCTGTCATCGTCCGCCGCACCGGAGAGACACCGCCGCCTTGAACAGACGCCCTGGAACCCTGCTAGCACCAAATTGAACGTCGGATCCCTGTCAACAGAGCTCGGGGTGGCGGATTCACCACTCCTCAGACCTTGTCGCGCCTCGCCGGAGCCCTGCCGGCGCAACGGCCTCACCGCCGGCGACCGGAGCATCTCAATACCGTGACCAGGAACAAAAACCGACACCTTTTGGACTCTAGAACACACCACTAGCCCGACGGCTAACTGTGAGAACCACCCCCGACCACCGTCGAGCTCGCCCGACCACCGCCGAGCTACGCCGACGCCGGCGACTCTCTGGGAACCAGCATCGAACACCTGGTGGGCGACCATCGGGTCTGTGTTCTGTTGAGGCGCCACATCCGTAGACCCTGTCCACCGTAGACCGTATGGGTAAAGGGGTAGGGGAACTCGGTTCACCATGAGCCGGGTCATCGGCCCATGAACCGGCGCTCGTGCGGTTCACCGTGCACCGGCTCTCGTAGACCCGGACCGAAGCGTCCCAGCGCGACCACGTGGCGAGCCCTGGCGCTGCCACGTGTCATGCCAGTGACGTCATGATGACGTCACCCGACCCCACTAGTCAGAGGAAGCGTTGACCCGGTCAACGCTGACGTCAGCAATGACGTCATGCTGACGTCAGCAGAGCCCTTGCCGCCGAAGCCGTTGACTCGGTCAACGTGAACAGTACCCGACCAACCAGAAGCTGCCACGTGTCACCCCCTGATTAATCGGCCATTTTTTCCATTTTCAGAAAATAGGATAATCTTCGGAAATTCATAACTTATTCATACGATGTCCAAAAATTGCGCACCATATATCAAAATTCTCAGAAAAATGAGATCTACAATCTAAGACTATGTTTGTGTGCATTTGGCTCTTTATTTTATTGGATTTTTCTGAAATACTCTATAGGAGTCGCTGACGCGACTATTTCGTGTTCGATTTCAGAGCCGGAGGAGGATCTGACTAAGGAAGACGACCACGAGTACCTTCAGGAGCTAGGAGACGACTACGAAGGTGCCACGTCCCACCAAATCCTTAGATCCTATTTACGCATTGCAAATGACATTGTTGCTATTGCTTTATGATTATGTATGGATTGATTGCATGGTAGTATATTTGAATTCCCTGCCTTGATAAGACTATACCCTGCTATCCGCTGCTAGGTTAGCTGCTGCTTAATTTACTGTTACTCTTCCACTACTTTCTACTTGCTATATGCTATGTGATGGAATTGGGACGGTGTATATCTGATTATAACCACTGAGAGAGAGTGCTGCGTGCGTCTTGGGTGCGTGGTAAGGGTTGATGTCGACCAAGTGGAATGTGAGACAAGCCCATGGGGCAAGTCGTGCCGGGGGTGCAACCTGGGCATCCCCAAGCGAGATACCTGTGGCGGGTAAAGTTGTTGAGGAGGTTCCGGGTGGGATAGCCTTGGTGGTTTGAAGCCCGTGGACGGAGGTGCTGTGATGGCACGGGGAGAGTATCCCCTAAGTGAAGACGCCTGCTTGGTCAAACCTAGGACGAACTAGTTTCAGGTTCATGGGAATCCTTTTCTACTCACTCGCTTCTGATGGGCGGGAGACGGCTGGACTACTTGGTAGGACGGTGCCACTACTGCTAGGTTGAGAGGTGATAAGGGTGGGCGGAGACGGTCGATGGGTTCCCGTTCCGTTCTAGATGCGCAGTACCACTGGATGGGCCCGGTACTGTGTCTCCCAGTCTCAGCATAACGGTGTAGGATCCGGAATATCCCAGGGCTGAGTGGTAGGGTGGCATCGACCTAGGCAAGCAAGCACCCGGAATTCTGCCTAGGTGTTTGCGCAACACCTATGATGGCTAATCTTGTGGGTAGTGAAACCTCTGCAGAGTGTACGGTTGATCGATCGATACATATGCCAACTTGTTGGCTATGGACCTTTCCTGTGAAGCTTCTACTAGTGTAGTGAGTGTTCTCTTCTCCCCCTGGATGACAT
This sequence comes from Eremochloa ophiuroides, assembly GCA_038502445.1. Classification (NCBI taxonomy): domain Eukaryota; kingdom Viridiplantae; phylum Streptophyta; class Magnoliopsida; order Poales; family Poaceae; genus Eremochloa; species Eremochloa ophiuroides. The sequence goes on from JAHLJS010000006.1 coordinate 64,468,787, forward strand.
TTTTCGGCAGTGTACCCGCTGTGGTAGTGTGCCGCTGAGATAGGCCCGAGAGGGAGTTGGGCCTGTCGAATGAGAGAGAGGTGTGGGTACGTGAGATGTGGTGATGGGAAAAGGGATGATGGTGTTAACTGGAGATAAAACTTGACTAATTAAACATTGTTTACAGCTGCATAGGAAACCTCAGCCTATAGGTCTACTTGTATAGCCTTGCATCCACTTTCCACAAAGCAAATGCTGCATAGGTGGGCTCCGTGGCCAGTACATATCGTACTGATAAATTTGCTGTCAGGTGACGAGAATGAATACGACTTCGAGGAAGACGATGGCGAGGAATAGGGTCACGTGCTACACTCAAGTTGGCCGTGAAGGATGAATCGTTTCCGCATCTTCCAAAGCTTCTCTGAATGTTGATTCCACCAATATGGCGATGTAATAAATGTTTATGTAAGACTTAATTACCGTTGTATGGATCCTGATGTCAACTGAGATATGGGTAATTTCATGGATTGTCCCAAGCAATCTGCTGAATTACAATTCGAGCCTGTGGATTTCCCTTCATGGAAATCGAGGTCGTTTCAGTTGGTATCAGAGACATACTTGACTGTAGGACGAGACCCATAGAGAATGGACGTTAGAATAGGAAGCCAGACTCTCTTTCGGTTATATTACCGACCTTGCATTCACTTTTTATGTAATGGCTTATCTAATACAAGGACCTGCTAATCCGTTTCTTGAAAAATTTGCAGATGACCAGCCTTGGACCACCACTTCGTCCACTGCACGATGGCACTATTGAGATCCCGATCAATGGGAGGAACCACGGCGGATTTGCCATGGTGCTACGCCAGGTGTTGGAGGAGCTGGGAGCACCGTCTGACCAGATCCAGTACTTCAGCCGAGGGAAGCTTGTCGAGGCTGGGAGGTTTGAAGGACCTGTCACTACCAGAGTTGAGACACCCGTCTGCCTGACCCTTCCAGGGATGCCGGTTTTTACTGACTACACTGCTGGAGAGACTGTGGAGGACGGAGTACAGTCCGTCTCCCGCAAGGTACTACGCGCAGTTGTGTACACAGCATACGAGTACCTTAAGGGGACCTATTTCCATCTGCTACCTCAGGCTTTGGAGCTGCACCCTGACCCCATCCAGAGGATTCTGTACACCAGCCAGATCGTTCAGGCCGAGACTGACCCTTGCCTACGCACAGTGGCACACCACCTCCAGGAGCAGGACTAGTTCATCAGCTCATTGGAGCAAAGGAGGCAGCGTGACCGAGCACGCATGGCAGAGGTCGAGGACAGTTTGCAGAAAGGGACTCAGACCCTGGAGAGTTTGAGCAGAGCAGTCACTGACTTGCAGCTGGAGATGCAGCACCGTGATGAGTTACACCGAGCCGAGATCGCCGACTTGCGAGACAAGATCGGGGATTTTGGGTTACGCAATGACTACCTGAACAGCAGAGTATTGGGATTACAGAGGAGGCTGGACGACAAGGAGAGAGCGCTTGCTGAGAGGGAGCAGAGGAGCAGAGACAGAGGAGTCGAGATGAGCACGTTGTGCTCCAGGATCAGGGAGTTGGAGAAGCAGTTGGAGAAAGCCGAGGAGAAGTCCACCCGCAACCAAGGGATTCTGATCGACCGCGTGAAGATGGTGGATTCTTAAAGGACAAGCTACGGAGGACAGAGACAGCTTGGAAGCAGTCCGATGCCAAGAGAGCTATTGAGGTCCAGAAGGTGCAGAGTTCGCTTCCCCCACTGGAGATGGTGAAGCCCCGGGAGGGAGACTTCCGCGTACCACCCACTACGCTCAACCTGGGAGCGTGTCCGTCTCTAAGGATGCAGGAAATTGAGGCCACTCCAGAGCTAGCTGTAGCACTCGACTACGTCAAGTCCCTGACCATGACTGATGACGAGATCGAGGCAGAGGACAGCCGCATACCCGACGCCGTACTCCACCTTATGCACCAGTAGCTTATGGGACCCTGCGTGGCCCTTAGACTAGTGACACCATGAGTTGTCCTGTCATTGGCTATCTGCGCATAGCACGATCTTCTTAGCAGCTAGGAACATCCTTTATGTAATAATAACCATGTGATGAGTGACATTTGGATCTTATGCTTCTTATGGTTCTCTATGCTTCTTTGGTTGAGTGTAGGATAGCATGAAAAATGTTTTAATTCATTTAAATCATTGAAAACATCTAACTCCTACTTAAACCACTACAAGATTATTACTGCACTGAGCACGTACCTAATAATTTCAGATGTCGATGAGACGTTCCGCGCATCTGGAGAACCGCCAGCCCTCCCCCGCACCTGCGCCAGGACGCGGGCGTGGTCGCAACCGTGGACGCCCAGCTGGCAGACGTGCTGGAGTTAACCTGGAAGAAGAGCTGCACCGGGCAGAGGATGCACCGCCGGTGAACGATCCGCCACCACAGGGCGAGAACGTGCCTCCGCCACCGCCACTGCCGCCGCCACTGACGTTGGCGGAAGTGATGGCACAGTAGACCCAGCTGCTGAATGCCATAGCTATTGGGATGAACAGGCACCACGGGCCACCCCAGAATGACTTCCAAAGGAAACTGGAGGGTTTCCTGAAGCTGAGGCCACCTACCTTCGACGGGACCGACAGCGATCCCCTCGCTGCCGACGATTGGCTTAAAGAGATGGAGAAGAAGCTGGACCTGACCACTTGCTCCGACGAGGAGTGTGTTAGGATTGCTAGCCACCAGCTGACCGGTGCTGCACAAGCATGGTGGGACAACTACACCAGCGCTCACGAGGACCCTGCCCGCATTGACTGGGATGAGTTCACCGAGGCTTTCCGTGACCACCACATTCCTGAGGGAGTCATGGAGGCCAAGGAGAACGAGTTTTGCAACATCTCCCAGGGAGCTGACCGGATCCACGAGTACACCACCTGCTTCAACTGCTTGCTCCGCTACGCACCTGCGTCTTGCATGAGTTCCGAGAAGGAAAAGATGTACTACTACAGGAAGGGACTTCAGACCAAGATCAGGTTGGCTCTGTCAGGGAACAAGAGCTACACTCTGCGTGAGCTGATTGACCGCTGTATTGAGATCGAGAAGGATCGCATGGAAGCACGTCTGGAGTTCGAGGCCCAGAACAAGGGAAAGAAGCGCCGCTCTGAGAGACCCGCTCGCACTGCTCCACCCCAGAGACAGCGAACGGTTGCACCCCCGCCTTTCCGGACTCGCCAGGGACCTTCTTCGGGAACGAGCCGTGGTGGTGGTACCAACAGCAGCAACTATCACCGCCCCGCTCAGACCTACCCTGCGCCGACTCGAGCTGTGCAGAACACACCCGCCCCCGCTACCAACACGCCAAGGACAAGCAATTGGAAGGCTCCTGCGACAGCCACAGCAGGCAGTGCGCCCTTCTCTTGCTTCGGATGCGGAAAGCCTGGACACCGTGTGGCTGTGTGCCCCGACCTCAACCGTGCACCAGCAGCTGCACAGGGTACACCGAACCGGGGATCTGCTACCCGAGGAAGACTGAACCACATGACCGCTGAGGAAGCTGAAGCTGCACCTGATGCTGTGTACGGTACGTTCCTAGTTCAGGGTAACATGGCTACAGTTCTGTTCGATTCGGGAGCTACATGTTCATACATTTCATCTGCATATGCACGTAAGCATAACATACCTGTAACCCCGAGAGCAAACCCCATCCTAACTAGCTCGCCCTTAGGAACCTTCAGAAGCGTTCACATATGTAGGGGAGTGATAATCACAATCGAGGGACTTGACTTTTGAGCTGACCTAACCCTACTACCCTCCAATAGCTTAGATGTCATCTTGGGCATGGACTGGCTAACCAAACACTGGGGAGTGATATCTTGTTCACCTAGATATGTTCAGGTAACCCACCCTTGGGGAACAGCCGTCCGATGTATACCCCAAACCGGGAGAGTCCAAGCCCTCCTATGTGCTCTGGAGACTAAGGCAGATAAAATGGAGCTGACATTCAGAGATGTGCCAGTAGTCTGTGAATTCAATGACGTATTTCTAGAGGAGTTGCCAGGAATGCCACCAGATAGAGATGTGGAGTTTGTTATAGAGCTGATGCCAGGAACTGCACCGATTGCCAAAAGACCCTACAGAATGTCGGCTGATGAGTTGAAGGAACTCAAGAAGCAGCTGGGAGAATTACTGGAGAAGGGCTTCATTAGGCCTAGTGCCTTGCCCTGGGGATCTCCCGTTTTGTTTGTCAAGAAGAAGGATGGCACGATGAGGATGTGCATTGACTACCGGAATCTGAATGCGGTCACAGTCAAGAACAAGTACCCACTGCCCCGCATCGATGATCTGTTAGATCAACTGAGTAAGGCCAAGTACTTCTCAAAGATCGATCTCCGATCAGGGTACCATCAGATGAAGATCAGGGAAGAGGATATCCCGAAGACTGCATTTGTCACTAGATATGGACAGTATGAGTGCACAATAGTCTCATTTGGACTCACTAATGCTCCAGCATACTTCATGAACATGATGAACAAGATCTTCATGAATGAGCTAGACAAGTTTGTAGTGGTATTTATTGATGATATATTGGTTTACTCAGCCACAAAAGAGGAACAAGAACATCATCTGAGGACCGTATTGGAGAGGTTGTCTCGCAACCAGCTATACGCCAAATTCTCCAAGTGCGAATTCTGGCTTGAGGAAGTTGCTTTCCTTGGTCACGTACTGTTAGGAGAAGGAGTTGCAGTGGACCCAGCCAAGATTGAAGCTGTGAAAGAGTGGGAACAACCCCGTAATGTGTCAGAAATCAGAAGCTTTTTGGGACTTGCAGGATACTATCGCAGATTTATTGAGAACTTCTCCAAGATTGCAAGACCCATGACCAACTTGCTGAAGAAAGAGAACAAGTTTATATGGACTCCTGAATGTGAGAAGAGTTTTCAGACCTTGAAGGAGAAGCTCACTACTACACCTGCACTAGCCCTGCCCGATATTCACAAAGATTTTGTTGTATATTGTGACGCCTCTCGGCAAGGTTTGGGCTGTGTACTAATGCAAGAAGGAAGGGTGATAGCTTATGCCTCAAGACAGTTAAAGGAACATGAGCAGCGATACCTGACTCATGACCTAGAACTTGCAGCCGTGGTACATGCACTCAAGATTTGGAGACACTATCTAATAAGCAACAAGTGTAACATCTACACTGACCACAAGAGCCTGAAGTACTTCTTCACACAAGAAGATCTGAATATGAGGCAGCGCAGATGGCTAGAACTCATCAAGGACTATGATCTTGAGATCCATTACCACCCAGGGAAGGCTAATGTTGTCGCTGATGCACTTAGCCGCAAAAGCTACTGCCATACCCTCATCACCAACTCTATGCCGCCTGAGCTCAGGAGAGAGTTCGACGCATTCCAGCTCGAGGTAGTCTCCTATGGCATGCTAAATGAGCTTCGCGTCGAGTACAATCTCACCTCACGGATCCGTGAAGCACAAAGGAACTGTCCTGAGATAGACTATATCCGTGGTTTGATGAAGCTGGGAAGAGGCCCCAAATACCGAGAAGATGAGCAGGGAAGTGTATGGTACAAAGATAGAATCTGTGTACCGACGGATTCAGCGATACGAGAAGAAATCCTGTCGGAAGGGCATGACTCCAAATATTGCATTCACCCAGTGTCAGCCAAGATGTACCATGATCTAAAGAAGCACTTCTGGTGGAAGAATATGAAGACAGACATTGCATGGCATGTAGCCCGATGTGATACATGCAATAGAATCAAGGCCGAACATCAGAGACCAGCAGGGTTGCTACAACCAGTTGAGATACCAGAATGGAAGTGGGAGTGCATATCCATGGACTTCATATTAGGACTGCCCCGATCCGAGCATGGATATGATTCTATATGGGTAATAGTGGACCGTCTGACCAAAGTCGCACATTTTATACCGGTCAAAAGGAAGTATAGAGTTGAAAAGCTAGCAGATCTGTACGTATCAAACATTTTGAAGTTACATGGGGCACCTCTGAGTATTATATCTGACTGAGGATCACAGTTTGTATCACAGTTCTGGAAATCCTTGCACAAGTCCATCGGGACCAAGCTCGACTACAGCACAGCATACCACCCGCAAACAGACGGGCAAACAGAAAGAGTGAATCAGATTCTTGAGGACATGTTACGTGCTTGCGTATTGAGGTACAAGGAAGGATGGGAGAGCTGTCTACCCCACGTCGAGTTCTCATACAACAACGGTTATCAGATGAGCACTAAGATGTCTCCATTTGAAGCGTTGTACGGAAGACCGTGCAGAACCCCACTAATGTGGTCGGAACCAGGTGAAAGGACATTCTTCGGTCCTGCTAAGATTGTGGAAGTAGAAGAAGGTGTTGCCCAAGTAAGAGAGAATTTGAGGATTGCACAAAGTAGGCAAAAAAGCTATGCAGATAGAAGACGTAGAGAGCTTGAGTTCAAGGTTGGGAATTATGTCTACCTCAAGGTATCTCCGCTTCGTGGCACCGTCAGATTCCACGTAAAAGGGAAATTGGCACCAAGATATGTTGGGCCATACAAGGTCTGTAAAAGGGTTGGAAAGCTTGCTTACAAGCTGGAACTATCGGAGGAATTATCTGGAGTACACCCCGTGTTCCATGTCTCGCAATTAAGGAAGTGTTTGAAGCTTCCCGAGGAGCAAGTTCCTACGGATGCATTAGACCTGCAAGACACACTTGAATACAAGGAACATCTGATCAAGATCTTGGCACGGGATACCAAGGAGACGCGGAACAAGACTATTCCGATGTGCAAGGTACAGTGGAGCAATCACACTGAAAGGGAAGCTACGTGGGAGAAAGAATCGGACTTGCGGATTATGTTCCCTTACCTCTTCGATGGGTACGTTATCTCTGAATCTCGAGGTCGAGATCCTAATGGGGGGGAGGACTGTAACAACCCTAAAAATCCACACAACCTAAAAATCCCAACCAATTAAAATTTTTTATTTATTTATTATGAAAACTCATTTTTCTTGTGCAAGCATATAGGTTTCATTATGAATTTGGTAACAAAGGAGTATAGCTTGCATTTTAATTCCATTCACATAGAATAATAACTTTTGCATCACATTTGGGATTTATTGCAATTTATGTTTGTATTTACTCAATATTTAAAATGGGTAATATATGTATTTATACACTAAAATGAAAATAGAAAAAGAAAAAGAAAATTGTAACACCCGAAAATTGGCATCAATTTAAAATAGGGGGAAACAATTTAATTGTGCTATTGTTGATCATTTAATGTAGGGAAATATTAATTTTCACAAATATAAAATTAAACCTAGGCCATACACATGTATGTGCATTCATGCTGGAGCACCTCTTTTCTTGTACTGTTTTGGTTTGTTTGAGTTGGCAAATATTCAAATCTCATTTTGAAAACCAATTTGAAAATCTTTAAAAGAATTAGGTAAAGGTAAAACCCCCTCTCTCTTTCTGGCCCGAAGGCCCAACCAGCCTGCTCCTCCTCTTCCTGTTTTTGGGCCGTGGCCAAGCCCACCAGGCGGCCCAGCTAGCCGGCAACAGCACCCACACCCTCTCTCCCTCTCTGTTTCACTGACTGGAGGGGCCCGCGCATCATAGGCCGCGCCTTCCTCTTCCTTTCTTCCTCCTCTGGTTGAACCGAGAGCAGGGCACGGCCGGGCCGCCACGGCCGAGCGCGCGCGCCCTCTCTCCACCCTGCGAGACTGACAGCCGAGACCTAGTACCTGGACTCGCTGCCGCATGGACCCCACTGGTCAGCGTCTTCCCTCCCCAATCCCCTCTGCCGCGAGCAGAGCCCGCTCCCGAAAACGAACGGGGCCGAATTCGATGGAGGAATCGTCTCCGATTCAATCTCCTACGAATCAGCCGTATCCAATCTCCTATCTACTCGTGCCTCGGGTGTATATAAGCTCGGGCGAACCCTACTGCCACCACCACGCAACCCTAGTAGCTGCCGCCTCTCTGCCCACGCACGAACAGAGCCGCCGCTTGAAGCCTTTCCGCCGCCGTGAGCAATTCGGCCGATTCGTCGTGGTATCGTCCCCGCAAGCACCTCTCGGAGGTTTGTATTGAATCTGCGAACACACCGAGCCACTTTTCTCCTTGATTAGTGCTCTAACACCGCCCCTCCGCCATCGCAGTGACTCGTCACCCGCCGGAGCACGTGGAGAGCCACCCCCGAGTCGATTTCCGACCTTCCCATCACCCTAGGTGAGCTTGCGATGCTCTTCCCGATCTATGGGTACCCTTCCCGACCTATTTCATGCACCGAAGGCCGAGTTCGCCTTCTCCGGCGATGTGCCGGCCATGGCGCCACCGCGCCCCGCCCCTGTTCCGGCCGGAGCTCCGTCCTCCCTCTCTCTCTTCTAATCTCGATCGTCGGTGTTGAATCCAACGGATCAGAAAAGCCCGTACCCCTTCGGCCATCCCTTTTGCAAAAGAGCCCCCGTAAGATTTAATGTTGATGGCCGCGGTCCAAAGCGCATTCACCAGTTTACGTTTTCCGAATTAGAAAACATATTTCCCCGCGGTATATATATAAATGTGTTATGTGTTTTCAGATTTGAATTCAAAATTGTTTCATTTATAATTTCCACGTTTTAGCTCCGATTTGAACGATTCAAATTGCGTTAGATTCATAATTTCATAATCTTTTTGATGGTACCACTATTTCATATATTTTCAACTTTTAAAATTCGAGATTATATTTAATCTATTATTATTCTATTATAAATCTTGTAAAATTCATATCTTCCTCGTTTTAAATCCGATTTGCGCAAACTTTATATCGATGTGATCGTAGCGACGTGTAGATTTGTTTTATAACCTTTTTAATTTATTTTCTCTCTGTTGGTGTACTGTTCTAATGAAAACTCTTGTTTGTATGCATGATTGCCCCTGTATGCGTGTGTGTTGTTATGATGGATCGAGTATAGACGGTGAGCCTTACGTGGGTGATCAAGATCAGTACTGCGACAACCCGGATCACCAGGAGTTTGCTGATCAAGGCAAGTATTAGTATGGATCATCCTTTGTTGTCCTATTCACCAAATAAATAATTGCATTTGCATGTGTCTTTCTTGTTAACCATAGTTACTTCCTAGTTTTGTTATCCTGTTCCTTGCAACCTTTGGGATTATGCATATGGTAATTGATGCTAGTGCGTTATTGCTATCATGATCATGTAAACTGATTAATTGAATATGCAATAAGGATTAAAAGATGCCTGTTTAGCAACATGGAACTAGGGGATTGGGGCATAGTTTTGTGATGCACCATATCCTTCCCCCTTGGTAATGATCTGTCAGCAAAAGCTGGGACTTACAGTGCAACTATGAGGGCTACATGGCTCTGGTTTTAGTCAAGTATAGGTCCTCTTTCTAGCTTGTTAGAGGTTACCGAAAGGCGTGATGGGGCCTGACGACTCGGGTATAGTGCGGCTCCTGTCCGAGTGTGTATAACCTGCGTGACCTTGTGCCACGACGAAGGGGGCTCTACATCTGCTTGCCGGGTTCCTAGCGGCCCTAACTTGTTAGACGAAGTATTTTGAAAGACTTCATAGTGAAACCCTGCTCTCTCACCTTGGTAGTGTTATGGGAGTAATTAACCTGAGCAAATGGGAATCACGGCTCATAGTGAAAGTGCACAACCTCTGCAGAGTGTAAAACTGGTATGCTAGCCGCGCTCACGGTCACGAGTGGCCCGAAAAACTCACGGAATAGTTATCTTTCAGGGTGATGTTTACTTGTTGCTAGTCTATTTATTGCTACTCATTAATTGTGTTTACTATGATCATGAGAATGGGCTTATTAACTTGTTACTATCCAACTGCATAAAAGGTGATTAATTAAAAGCAAACAGCTGTTAAACCCGTGTCAACCTTTTGAGGCTCATGAACCCATGCTAGTCTTGTTGAGTACGATATGTACTTACGCTTGTTTATTTTTCATTATTTGGTTAAAAATCCCGGATGGGTAACAGATGGTGATAGTGATGAGGACTACCCAGAGAACTACTAGACTTGTGCTTCACTAGTTGACGTCCCTGTGCTATGGAGCTACCGCGAGAGTTATCTTTATTTTTTCGCTGTGTAATGACTTTGATATTATTCGCTATGTATTAAACATTGGTTATGATACAATTTATGCAATTTGTTGGCTTATGTGTGTGACTGATCTCTGGGCGCACATAAGATTATGCATCCCATTTTATCCTTAAAATTGGGTGTGACAAAAATGAAAAGGGAGAGAGAGTTAGGCTAGCCATTCGGCCCAGCCGGCCTGCTAAACCAGCCCAAACACCGCCGCGGCCCATCTCTCGCGCGCGCTCGCACCAACCACACTGGGCCGGCCCAACATTCGCGACCGCCCTCGACGCTCTCACGCGCGCGCGTTGAGTCACTGCCGCAACGACCCCACCCGTCAGTGTTTTTCCTCTCGCTACTGTTCTTCTTCTCACCTCGTGAAAGACGGTGGCCGACAGGGTCATGTGAATGGCGTGACCTTGTCCCCACGCTGTCCCCGGCCTATCGCCGAGCCTTGGCGGCCAAGGATGCGTCCCACTCACACCGAACCCTAGCTCACGCAAGCCACAGCCCTCCGATCGGCCCGAGCAGATCAGAGCCGCCAGCCATAGGTAGCCACCCGAGCTCCGCTATAAATTGGAGCACCTCACGGCGCCCTAGCCTCGTTCCACTCGCCGCCGCCACTGGTGGCACCGCCCTACGACACCGCACCACACCGAGAGAGAGAGCGAAGGAGGAAGGCGGAGTAGAGAAGGAGAAGCTGCCGGAGTGCCGCCGCCGCGGAGCACGCTGGAGCCGGACACGGAGGGGAAGCCCGAGCTGCGGACGAGGAACGGCACGGCACTGCGATCACTCTGCACAGCGTCACCTCGTCACTGCACCGCCATTCTTACCTCACCAGCCCCACGGTGAGCCACCGAGCACCTCATCCAACCTCGCCGTGCTACCGGTCATGGCGCTCGGCATCACGAGCGTGTAGGCCGCGGGCTGTTTCCGGCCCCTGAACACTTCGCACAACACGCGCACAAGACCGGCCATCAAACCACTGGACATCAGCTATGGACGTCAGGCCACTTTCGACGGGCATCGCCGTCACATGTGCTCGGAGCACCGCCACCTCGACGGCGTTCCCGCGCGCACAAGCCGTGAAACCGCCGACGCGACCCGCTAGCGTGACCACCAACTCACCGACCACCTCGGACAAGCTTAGTTGTGGAAGATCGAACCTCCATAGCCCGGAACACCGCGTGGTGCGTTCTTGGGGAAACGTGATCACCGCCGACACGTTCCGCCTCGCCTAAATCCGTTCCGAGTACCTCCAGTCGCCTCGCGCTGCGGAGAAAGGCCGACGAGGTTCGCCAAGTCTGCCTCGGCACCGCCGCGTAGATAGCCGAGCCCCGAATCATGTCTGTCGCCTTGGCTACGTGCGCCTCCACCTTGTCGGAGAACCGCCGTATGCCGTGGGAGAGAAGGAGGCCATACCACGACTCTAACCCACCACCATCTGGTCGGACGATTGCCTGAGCACGCCAATTGGGGAAAGCCAAACCCTGTCTTGTCGAAATATGGTCATCGCCGCCCTGTCATCGTCCGCCGCACCGGAGAGACACCGCCGCCTTGAACACACGCCCTGGAACCCTGCTAGCACCAAATTGAACGTCGGATCCCTGTCAACAGAGCTCGGGGTGGCGGATTCACCACTCCTCAGACCTTGTCGCGCCTCGCCGGAGCCCTGCCGGCGCAACGGCCTCACCGCCGGCGACCGGAGCATCTCAATACCGCGACCAGGAACAAAAACCGACACCTTTTGGACTCTAGAACACACCACTAGCCCGACGGCTAACTGTGAGAACCACCCCCGACCACCGTCGAGCCCGCCCGACCACCGCCGAGCTACGCCGACGCCGACGACTCTCTGGGAACCAGCATCGAACACCTGGTGGGCGACCATCGGGTCTGTGTTCTGTTGAGGCGCCACATCCGTAGACCCTGTCCACCGTAGACCGTATGGGTAAAGGGGTAGGGTAACTCGGTTCACCATGAGCCGAGTCATCGGCCCATGAACCGGCGCTCGTGCGGTTCACCGTGCACCGGCTCTCGTAGACCCCGACCGAAGCGTCCTAGCGCGACCACGTGGCGAGCCCTGGCGCTGCCACATGTCATGCCAGTGACGTCATGATGGCGTCACCCGACCCCACTAGTCAGAGGAAGCGTTGACCCGGTCAACGCTGACGTCAGCAATGACGTCATGCTGACGTCAGCAGAGCCCTTGCCGCCGAAGACGTTGACTCGGTCAACGTGAACAGTACCCGACCAACCAGAAGCTGCCACGTGTCACCCCCTGATTAATCGGCCATTTTTTCCATTTTCAGAAAATAGGATAATCTTCGGAAATTCATAACTTATTCATACGATGTCCAAAAATTGCGCACCATATATCAAAATTCTCAGAAAAATGAGATCTACAATCTAAGACTATGTTTCTGTGCATTTGGCTCTGTATTTTATTGGATTTTTCTGAAATACTCTATAGGAGTCGCTGACGCGACTATTTCGTGTTCGATTTCAGAGCCGGAGGAGGATCTGACTAAGGAAGACGACCACGAGTACCTTCAGGAGCTAGGAGACGACTACGAAGGTGCCACGTCCCACCAAATCCTTAGATCCTATTTACGCATTGCAAATGACATTGTTGCTATTGCTTTATGATTATGTATGGATTGGTTGCATGGTAGTATATTTGAATTCCCTGCCTTGATAAGACTATACCCTGCTATCCGCTGCTAGGTTAGCTGCTGCTTAATTTACTGTTACTCTTCCACTACTTTCTACTTGCTATATGCTATGTGGTGGAATTGGGACGGTGTATATCTGATTATAACCACTGGGAGAGAGTGCTGCGTGCGTCTTGGGTGCGTGGTAAGGGTTGATGTCGACCAAGTGGGATGTGAGACAAGCCCATGGGGCAAGTCATGCCGGGGGTGCAACCTGGGCATCCCCAAGCGAGATACCTGTGGCGGGTAAAGTTGTTGAGGAGGTTCCGGGTGGGATAGCCTTGGTGGTTTGAAGCCCGTGGACGGAGGTGCTGTGATGGCACGGGGAGAGTATCCCCTAAGTGAAGATGCCTGCTTGGTCAAACCTAGGACGGACTGGTTTCAGGTTCACGGGAATCCTTTTCTAGTCACTCGCTTCTGATGGGCGGGAGACGGCTAGACTACTTGGTAGGACGGTGCCACTACTGCTAGGTTGAGAGGTGATAAGGGTGAGCGGAGACGGTTGATGGGTTCCCGTTCCGTTCTAGATGCGCAGTACCACTGGATGGGCCCGGTACTGTGTCTCCCAGTCTCAGCATAACGGTGTAGGATCTGGAATATCCCAGGGATGAGTGGTAGGGTGGCATCGACCTAGGCAAGCAAGCACCCGGAATTCTGCCTAGGTGTTTGCGCAACACCTATGATGGCTAATCTTGTGGGTAGTGAAACCTCTGCAGAGTGTACGGTTGATCGATCGATACATATGCCAACTTGTTGGCTATGGACCTTTCCTGTGAAGCTTCTACTAGTGTAGTGAGTGTTCTCTTCTCCCCCTGGATGACATTTTCCGGCAGTGTACCCGCTGTGGTAGTGTGCCACTGAGATAGGCCCGAGAGGGAGTTGGGCCTGTCGAATGAGAGAGAGGTGTGGGTATGTGAGATGTGGTGATGGGAAAAGGGATGATGGTGTTAACTGGAGATAAAACTTGACTAATTAAACATTGTTTACAGCTGCATAGGAAACCTCAGCCTATAGGTCTGCTTGTATAGCCTTGCATCCACTTTCCACAAAGCAAATGCTGCATAGGTGGGCTCCGTGGCCAGTACATATCGTACTGATAAATTTGCTGTCAGGTGACGAGAATGAGTATGACTTCGAGGAAGACGACGGCAAGGAATAGGGTCATGTGCTACACTGAAAGGTCCTAAATGGCTAGAGGGGGGTGAATAGCCTATAAAAATCTACAAACAACACTTCACAAACCGATTAGTAACAATAACAGGCTTTGCAAAGCACTAGCTCTAAACTACACTATGCAAGCCACCTAGACAAGTATACTACACTATGATCACTAGTTCACTCTCAAAGGCTATGTCACTACTAAACACTACTCCTAAGTGAGCAACTAACTAACAAGCTACACACGAGAGTAAGTACACAAAAGTAAAGAGAGAAGGTGATTTCAATTCCCCCGGTGTAGAGAAGATATGAAGTCCAATATAACCAATCAATCAAATTCAACGGAAATCCTCGGTAGAGAGATGACACAAGATTTTTTACCGAGGTTCACTTGCTTGCCGGCAAGCTAGTCCTCGTTGTAGCGATACACCCACTTGGAGGTTCACGCGCTAATTAGCATCACACGCCAAACCCTTCTCAAGGGTGCCGCACAACCAACACAAGATGGGGATCCACCAAGCTACGAGCAATCCACTAAAGATGCCTTTCGCGATCTCCCGCGGGGATAGGCTCAAGAACCCCTCACAATACCTTGATCGGAGGCGGAGACAATCACCAACTCCCCTCAACGATCCTTGCAGCTCCAAGCCGTCTAGGAGTCGGCAAACTCCAAGAGTAACAAGAGAAACCGCTGCGAAATACCACTACCAAGTGCCTCTAGATGATCTCAATCAATGCAATGCACTTGATGCTCTCCAAACTCACCAAATGATGAACACAATCAAGTAGGATGAGTGAGAGTGGAGTGGGAAGGCTCACAAGTATGTTATGATGTTTAGGAGTGCCAAGAGATACTCCTCAAACCGGCCAAGTGACTATTTATAAGCCACACACAAAGAACTAGCCGTTTAGAGTTCACTGCGTACCGTCGGACTGTCCGACGGCCAGAGCATCGGACTAATCCGCACGGTCCGACGCCTCGGATGAATGCCACGTGTCACTAGCCGTTTGAAGTCGAACGTTGGATCACAACGGCTATTTCCTCGCGCCAAAACGACCGTCGGACGGACGAACGTCGGACTAAATCAACCGGTCCGACGCCCTCAGCCGACCACCGTCGGACTCAGTCAGACGGAGCCGTCGGACTAACGAACGCGGCCGTCCGACGTTTCCAGAGAGCTTCCCGAGCCCTGAAAACCGTCGGATGATGGTCCGACGCTCACCGTCGGACTAACGCCGAGAGTCCGACGCTCTCAGAGCTCGCCACGTGTTACCTCTTCGTCGCTCTGCACCGTCGGACGCTTCGGACAATAGTCCGACGCTCCGAAACTGAGCGTCCGACGCTCTCAGCAGTGTTAGCCGTCGGACTGAGGCTAATGGTCCGACGCTCAGACAAGTTAGAGTCCGACGCTAGTTTTTCTATTGTAACGTTTCCGAAATTCGCCGAATCCTGCCTCGCAAGCTCGGCAGGAGGAAGAGAGGACCAAACCCTCTCTAACCCTCAAACTTCACCCCGTTTCTTAAGGCACTAACACTCCAAAGTATCTCTCACTTAGGTGCACGTGTGTTAGCCTTTTCAAAGAGTTTTCCACGGGTCAAGTTAGTGTCACTAGCATCTATATGCATATGCAATGATCATGAACACCTAGTGGCACTTGATAACCGTATTTCATCAACGATTTCGCCCCTCTTGATAGTACGGCTATCTATCCTAAATGTGATCACTCCCCCTATGGAGTCTTGATCACCAAAACCAAAAGAGCTCCTATTGGTTATACCTTTGCCTTGAGCTCCCGGTTTCTTATCAACTTCCTTCTCATCTCTTGATGGACCTTATGGACACCTATGATGATGGACTTATACCATTTGCATGGATGCCGTCAATAGGGCTTTCTCCTTTGTTGATGGACTTACACCATTTTTATGGACGCCGTCATTGCCCTTCACTTGTGACCTCCACCGACCCGGTCCTTTGCTCCATCTTGCCATTTGCTAATCAATTCTCATGAAACACTTAGAGCAATTGTTAGCAAACTAGGTTTCATCAATTATTCAAAACCAAACATGGGCTTTCATACACTCAAGTTGGCCGTGAAGGATGAATCGTTTCCGCATCTTCCAAAGCTTCTCTGAATGTTGATTCCGCCAATATGGCGATGTAATAAATGTTTATGTAAGACTTAATTACCGTTGTATGGATCCTGGTGTCAACTGAGATATGGGTAATTTCATGGATTGTCCCAAGCAATCTATTGAATTACAATTCGAGCCTGTGGATTTCCCTTCACGGAAATCGAGGTCGTTTCACTGGCTGGTCATGGCTGGCTGTGGCCTGCTGTAGGCTGGTCGCGGCTGGCCACGGCTGGCCGGACGGGGCTGGTGACTGGCCGAGGCTGGCTAGAGTGGCTAGATGCTGGCCGAAGGCGGCTGCAAGTTTTTAGGAGGTGTCGGGATGTGTCTGGGTTCCAACGGTGTGCGCGGGCCGGGCGAATCACGGTGTGACGGTAGCTAAGGTGAAGCTCGGACGGGGCGTCGATGCGCGTCGGGGCGACCAGGCAGGACTTCCAGAGATCTTCTCCCTTCTCGATCGGCGTCCGTCGTGTCCTTCGGCGACATGAGTAGAGTGGCGGCGGTCTTGGAGTCCAAGGGCACAAGGTAAAACCGGAACGCGATCATGGTGGTGGTTTGGGTAGTCCTCGACCACGCCGACGTTCTTGGAACGCCGGTGGTTCGATTTGGCTGAAAGGTCTCGTGTCGTGTGTGCGAGTGTCCTGAGCCGAGAGGGGCTCGGCCTACGCGTCCCTTAGTGCGGGACACCATGGCTCAAATGGCGGGTCCAGCGAGGTGGCGATGCTCACCATGGGAGAGAAGGTCGTGGCTCACCGTGGGGTCGAAGGTGTAGGATATTGTTGCCGTGGTGAGTTGAGGCCGAGGCGGGTCGAGGCTGTGCGGGGAGATCCGCATCGCTGCTGTACGGGGCGGCGAGGGTGCGGCTCTGTCGTGGTGACGCCGGTGCCGGTAGTCGAGACCACGCGCAGCTCTGTGGCAAGAGGACGGGGTTCAGTAACTTCCTGCAGTGAGCAATAGAAGGCACGAAGGCCAACTCTCAGGCTAGTTCACGATGAAATAGGAAGGAAGGGGTTTGGATTCGGTTCGGTCTCTCACCAGGAACGAACGTTACACTCCAGCGAGTTGGTTAGGCTCCGGCTTGGACGGTTTTTCCTGCGACACGGTCACCCCATGGCACGAAGGCCGGCGTCAGGTAGTAGTGAGGAAATGGAGGAGGAAGGAGCTTGGTTCCAAGTCCAAGCTCACCAGCGGATTGAGGCGAGTCGGCCGAGGTCCATGAAGCTGCTGGACGAGGCGGTCGGTGACGCGGCTCGGGCTCTGGTGAAGACGGCGCGGCTCCAGGGTCTGCTCCTGCCGGTGTCGTGACATGAGGAGCCCGGCGTGG
Organism: Eremochloa ophiuroides; assembly: GCA_038502445.1. Lineage (NCBI taxonomy): Eukaryota > Viridiplantae > Streptophyta > Magnoliopsida > Poales > Poaceae > Eremochloa > Eremochloa ophiuroides. The sequence continues at coordinate 64,486,227 of JAHLJS010000006.1, forward strand.
TGAGTTGGTGCAGAGGGCGTCGTGACGAGGGAGGCAGGGACGGGCTGGTGTCGTTGTGGCCGCGGACATGGGAGACGTCGTGCTTGCGGATGTGACGAGAGGAAGGGGTTCGTCGGCGTGGTCGCTGGTTTCGCGGTGAGGAGGTCGGGATGTCGCTGTGGCTCGGTGGTGCGGCGAGGCCGAGACGCCGGTGTCGCGATGCCTCCGCTCGCGGCCTCGACATCGTCGGTGCTGCTGCTTGGCGAGGTGCTCGTCGTCGGGGCGGGCTCAGCAAGGCGGCGGCGTTGCGGTCACCGTCACGCGGCAGGGACAGGCGCCTTGGGGTCACCGTCGCGGCATGGTGCGGTGAAGGCACGCCGGTGCGTGTTCCGGTGGTGTGCGCACGCTCGGCGCAGAGGAGCGCAGAGGCGTGGTGCGGCATGGCCACGCGACGGTGTGTGCTTGGCACGGCATGGCCAGTAGCGGTGGGGCAAGCAGAGGGTGGTGGTGCTGCTAGCAGAGGTGCGGCGGCGCCATGGAGAAAGAGCAGGACGGAGCACGCGCGAGCATAGCGGAGGGCGGCGCTGCGGGGTGGAGAAGAGGAACGGTGCGCCGGCTCACCCTTTTATAGCGCGGCGCTAGGGCTTCACGGGCACGGACGGCGAGATGCTCCGGCTTCCGTACACGGGGACGCGTGGAGGGCATCGGCACGAACGCCGAGGTAGGGTCACGTGCGCGGCTTTGCACGCCGCGCCTGGCGGCGGCGGCGGCCAGGGAGCAGGGGCGCCTTCGCCCTAGGGTTAGGAGGCAGGGCGCCTCGGTTGGGCCGAGTGGGCCGGCGTGCGTGTGTTGGGCCGCGCGGGCAGGGCAAGGCGGGCGCTGCTGGGCCGGGGAAGAGGCAGTGAGGGAGCGGGCCTGCTGTGTGGCGCGTGTGTGGGCCTGCGGTGTGAGCGGGCCGTGTGGAAGAGGGAAGGGCCGGCTGAGGTTTTTGGCCCGAGAGAGTGTAGAGTCTTTTCCATTTTTCTTTTACTATTTTGAAAGGGTTTGAGAAAGGGTTTCCTTATTTCTAATTATATGGTGTATGGATGTTGATGAGGTGAATTTAGAGGAAATTTGAGATGGGTTCGAGGGAGGATTGAGATGAAAGGATTTAGCGGTAATCGCTACGGAACTATGCTCTCCGACACAACCCTAGACCAACTGAGGAACTCCAACAAAAAAATCCTACAAGCAATTCTATATGTATGCAGGTTGTTAGCGGGTTAGTCATTGCTCGACCTAGAGGCTATATGCTTCATACGTATTGTAAGAAAATTTTTAAAAAATTCATATTTTTTTAGTTTATCGAAAACTCGGGTCGTCAGAGAACCCAGGAACGAAGAAAGCTCCTTGAAAGCTCGAGGCCCAGCCGCCTGCTTCTGCCACGGTTGCCTACGACGCGGCCACGCCCACGCCCACGCCCACGTCCACGTCCTTCCATGGCGACCGCTCTCCCCTCCTCCGCATCCGCTTCCGCTTCCGCCACCGCCGCTTCTTGCTTTCTCCAGATCTCCCGGCGCGGCCTCCCTGGATCATCTCCAGTGCTCTCCCCGCCTCGCACCGCCACTTTCCGCTGGCGCCGTGGCTGTAACGTGGCCTGTTCATGCTCTCCCGGCCCCCCGCCCGCGGTTCCCGCGGAGCCAAGGGCCGACATCGCTGGCCATGCCACGTCTCCAGTGGCAACCGTACGAATCGTCGCCGTGGTTGGAGAAGGTAGCATCAGCCCGATTAAGGATACGCCCTGGGAAGAGGTCATGCTCCATACGGTACGCTCACGCTCCCTCTGTGAACGCATCAGTTCAACATCGTACTGTGTCACTATGTGTTAATTTGGAATAGCCGGAAATTTGAATTTGTTCTGCTCATGCTAGGATTTTAGTACCTGCTAGACTGACGATACTTACAGTTCTCTTCGTCCAACTAGTAGTATCTGTGATTATCCGTAAACAAACAGTTTTTTTTTCCTTTTCAGCATTGCTGATGTAGTAACAAAACAAAAAAAAAAATAACAGTGTCTATAATCTTTGCATCGATTCGTAGTCTTACTTTCTCAGTTATACGGTTTGATCAACCTACTGGATCACACTCTCGTATGTGCACTGCATTTCTTACCTGTATTAATTGATGTTTTGATGAAGTTATTACGTGCTTCAAGTTTCCATTCTGTATTTTACATGCTTATCAAGACACTAAACTTTAAGAAATAAATGTTCTAAAGAGGAAATGGATCAGTTTAATGTTCACTTTTTAATACCTATAATTTGATTGTATCAATTTCCTTCCTTCAGCATTCATTCATTGGTTTGCTTCTTTTAGGCCGAGAGGCTGAAGTGGTTCGATGAAGGATTCGAAATGCTTGTCTTCACAGACAACTTGATTCATCGTGATAATCTTAGGAAACAGTTACTGTCACACTGTGACATGCTAGTCAATGTTGCAATAACAAATAAGGATGCTGTTCAATGGCTTATAAACAACAGCAAACACATTTCTAATGTAATTTGCTTTCAGTCATCTCCATCTTTAGTAAACAAGCTAGGTGGCACATATGTTCAATACACTGGAGAGCAGGACATGTTTGGGAAGCTAGCTACTATTGGAAAACCAAGTGGCGTAAAGGAATCAGCTGAAGTTCTGAAGACCATATCTAATGCTTGGGAAAGACACAATTCAGATGACATTAGATTTTGCTTGCTTGTTGCCATAAATGCATACATAAGGCCGGTTGATATGCTGAAAAATCTGAGGGCAAAAGGTCTTTCTACCCTAAGTTGTATGATAAAGAATTGTGGTCCTCAGATACTTAATTGTCTGTTTGACCCTAACTGTAGGAAGGCCCTTCAGTGTTTGAATTCCTGTTCTCCAACTGATCAAGTCTGCAATTATCGTTGTATTGCATCATATGAAAGTCCATATCTGGAGGCTTTTTCCCTCTGTGTTTTGCAAAAGAATAATTGCCTTGACCTCAATGCTGAGATACCCAGTAAACCGAATGTAATGCCACTAACCATGTTCAGAGAACAAAAACTAAGCCATGAAATCGCAGAAGATCTATTTGTTGGTTGGTTGGACAGCATGGAATGGAGTTGGCGAGTGGCAGCTGGACAAAATCCAGCGTATGATCAATTCCCATGTCAGTATCAGTTATTCTACAGAGGGAAAGCCAAAGGTTCATTTTGGTATGAACCGGTTTTTCAGGTCAAAACGCTGGAAGGGGAGCTGATTTGGAGGCGCAGGAGGTATCGTGTGAGAAGGGCTAGCACTCCTGGTACATTTTACTTCAGTGTGTTGGATAATGGTGTAATTTCCAAAGAATTTTGGACAATTGTTGACGTTGCAGAGGATTTCAGCTGGGGTCTGTTCCATTATCATGGCGCAGCACAGGCTGCTGGGCTATCATACACTGGAGCAGTGCTTGTTACTCCAGATGGGTCTTTTCCTGATGTCGAAGACCCAAGATTGGCCTCTGCTTTAGAGAAGTGTGCTATAAAAAAATGGGAGCTCTATACAGTTGATAACTGTTCCTGCATGGGTGCTCCACTAGGAACTCCTGAAGGTTCAAAGCTGCATCATCAGATTTCTCCTGGGAAAGAAACTAGTATTTTGCAGAGAAGATGATAATTTGTAGTGTGTTCAAGTGGCACTCAAATGATTATATCCTACATACAAAGATGTACTGACAAGTGGACATGTATTGCTGAAGAAAGCTCATATGTAACCTGCAGGTATATTTTCTTCTTTCTAATATACATGTAACCTAATGGCTATGTTCTGTGGCTGCCATCAGGGTTTTCGATGATTAAGAAACAAGAATTTGAATACCACTTATACACTAGTGTCTAAGCCATCAATTGCAGTGTCTGCTTTTCTGCAGGCCTTATTTATATTTACAGCAACAGATCACACTGGTTGCAACCTGCACTGGTGAGCAGCGTCTTCAATTCAGCATCACCTGTGTAGAGCTGCAATACGCTTTGCAAGATCAACGCCACAATACTCTTTGCAAGATCAAAGCCAATTTCCTTCCATGTTGTGCCAGTATTAGATCCCTCGTAACAGAACTCAGGAGTTCTGATTTTTCTTGCATTAATTACGTTGGTGTTTAGTAATCTTTGTTGTACTTGTATTAGAAATTACATCTGATGTTGTCATGTTCTTATCATCATTGATGAAGCCAAGAGTCGAGTGCTCGTTGTACATTTAGAATAGAGATGAAGGTGTCTTGTAGATGATTCAGTATTTTATATGAACTAGTACATTTTTAGCTTCTTTGGTGTTCCCATCAGTACCTGTTGCAGCATCTTGTAATGTTCAGACAGTTCAGTCAGCGAAGGAGACACATTGGTCAAGCACAGAAGGTGTATCTGAGCAGAAAAGTTAGAGTAAGCAACTGAACCACCTCACGTTGATTTACTTTATCGAGTTATTGCTCGATATAGTGATATACATGTGTCAAAATTGATGGATTTCCTTATGTTAACCCAAGTTTCTACAACCTACAGGTTTTAGACTTGGTGCAGTTCTTGTTTAATTGTTTTTTTTTTTTGATAAAACTGGAGGGGCCCCTACAGACAGGCTTTATTGAAAATAGAAAATCAGTACAAGACAGGTTTAATTGTTTAATTGTTTTTACCTGATTGCTGGACCAGCCTGTCCCTCCTTTCCTGATACCATGTGGAATACCATCTCATATTGTGTATGGTTTCTGCTACTGCACAAGATTCCCCATGTGATGTTGCAGTTTGAGTCAATATGTGATTCAGTGGATAATGCAAAGTTCCTCTTTTTGAACGGGGTGTCGGGATCATATGACTACTTTGACTTGGCTACGACTTTGGCCACTTTTGTGGCTATAAATGCCATCCGGATCAAGCCCTGCAATCCGCACTCGGTAGTTGAAGCTGAGAAAAAATGGCGGGGCTCTACGAGAAGGCGTCTGAGACGTACGCAAGGAAGCGTCCGCAGTACCCCAAGGAGTGGTTCTCCATGCTGGCCGGCCTCACCGCGGGGCACCAGCGCGCCTGGGACGCCGGCTGCGGCACCGGCCAGGCCGCCATCAGCGTAAGCTTCCATCCATCCAATGTTCGGTGGTACTCCCTCTTCGGTTTTTTATTACAAGTTTGATTTGATTTTTATAAAATACGTGTAATATTTATATCTTCAAATAAATTTATTAAAAAACTAGATTCAAAGATCTTTCTAATGATACTAATTATGTATTATAAATGTTAATATTTTTTAATATATAATTGCTGATAGTCGTTTCTTGGGAAGTGTAAACGATAGATATTTTATAACGGAGGGAGTATGTTCGATCTGATTAATTAATTGATTGATTAATTCTGAAACGATGTGGGGGAAAAAAAAATGAATCTCAGATGGCGGAGCACTACGAGAGCGTGGTGGCGACGGACGTGAGCGAGGGGCAGCTCCGGCACGCGATCGCGCACCCGAAGGTGCGGTACCTGCACACCCCGGAGCAGCTCTCGGAGGACGAGCTGGTGTCCCTGGTCGGCGGCGAGGGCTCGCTGGACCTGGTGGTGGTGGCCACCGCCATCCACTGGTTCGACACCCGGGTCTTCTACGCCGTGGTGAACCGCACCCTGAGGAAGCCCGGCGGCGTGCTCGCCGTGTGGGGCTACAACTACGAGATCCACCCGTTCGAGGACGCGCTGCACGGCCAGCTCTACCCGGCGCTGCGGCCGTACCAGGACCCGCGGGCGGTGCTGGCCATGGAGCGCTACCGCTCCCTGCCGTTCCCGTTCGAGCCCGTCGGGGTGGGCGCCGCGGGCGCGCCCGCCGACGTGGACATCGAGGTGGAGATGACGATGGAGGACCTGGTCGGGTTCCTCAACACCGCCTCCGTGGTGACCACGGCGAGGGCCAAGGGCGTGGACCTGGAGGCGGTCACGAGGGACGCGCTGAAGCGCGTGGAGGAGGAGTGGGGCGGCGCGCCCACCCTGCCCAGGAAGCTCGTGTTCAAGGCGTTCATGCTCGCCGGGAGGCCCAAGTGCTGAAGTATTCCAGCCCGTGGGAAGTATTCATAGCTGCTGATTGGTTTGGAGTGCTGATGCTGAGCTGCTGATTGGTGGTTACCGATGATTTCTGCTTTTCGTTTGCTCGTGGTCAGGAATAAGTGTTGCTTGTCAGTCGAGTGAGACTGAGATGAGATCAGACTGCATCACATAGCCAGCCACTGGAGTAAGTGTATGTCTGGCGGTCCAATTTTTTTCCCTTGGTACCGAATAAGTGCGAGTCCGAGCAGATGCTACGGGCTAATTACTTGTGGAATTATCCATCTGTTTGTTCAATTTGGAGTGAATCCACTGCGCTATTATCTGAACTACTATGTGAAAACTCGACAGAAGAGCAAAAGCTATTTTTCTGCCGTTCGATACCTAACAGCTCAAGCAACTGGTGATGATTTGTTTGTTTGTCAGGTTCGTGCTCTATGCTAAAGAAGTGGAATCAGTTCTATTCGGTTGAACTTACTAGCCAACATCAGCTAGCCATATAACAGTATTTTTCTCTCACAACAATCAGTCAGTCAGCTGTACAATTCAACTAGCCAAACAGATCATGTGCGCAGGAACGCAGCTCACCTTCAGCGTTGCTCTATTGAAGCTTGGTCAATTTCCTTTTTTTTAATCCGAGTAACAAATCATTAGTAACAATTACCTCAGTGTACATAAGATCCATGCGCGGCTTCATTACAAGTGTCACATCAGCACGAGCAACCTTATATGTGTTTTCCACACTAAAGAGGTCATGTTTGTCAAAGTGCCAAACCAAGGTATTATTATCACGGCCTTCATGAACTGACAGTGTGACCAATTAGGCCACATAGTATGAATCCGGTAGGAAACTCATAACTCAGTGGACATCACAGCTTCCTTTCCACCATCTTCCACATCAAGCATGATGCCTCTCATCAGAGGCCTATAGATGTACAAACTACTTTGATTCTCGAACACTCACCAAAGGCCATGTCATCATCATCAGCATCAACCCATTACTAATCTTGTCCCCCGATCTCCTCACCGGCGGGTGGCGGCCTTGTTCATTAGCCCTAGAGGCAATTTTGACACTCTCACCCAAATTGGCATCAACGTGAAGTCGATCTCGTCAATCCTCTTTGCCCCCATCGAATTCGGCTAAGATAATGAGATCTCTGCCGAACATCCACGGACCATCCTCCATTGCCTTCCGCTTCCCCCATCCCTGAAGGAAAGTGAACAGGAAGTGATTGTCTCCCAAATCCTTACATTCAATCCCCTTCATTGGGCACCAGATCCTCTCCAACACAGCCTCAAGGGCATCTGCTTGAACCGGCTTGTCCGTAGCACCCTCCCTACCGCATGGGGTCACTTGGGAGTTGGGAGCATGAGCGTCCCCTCTCGAACCCCCAAAACTGAGGCACCTCTTCTCTGATTCCATGGAATGTGATCACCCCAGTACGAACTCCTCCAGCGACTGGGTGAGGGCAGGCTAGAAGGTAGAAGGCTGGTTTCTAATCGGCAAAATATGACTTGCACATGAATGAGGAGATGGACAGTGGATGACTCTAGAGTCTAGATCAGAAACCGTGGTGGAATCTGATCAGGCAAAGAAGAAGGAAGAAGAAAAACCGTAGTCACCAAGAAACCCTAACTCGAAAGCCATCGTAGCGCCGAGTACTAACCCTGTCCTGTGTAAACCATTTGTTTCCGACAGTCTCTGGTACATTTGGAATCAAATTTTTAGGAGATGGCTCGCTACTGGCATAAACAAAAAAAAGTGATAGCGCGAGAGCTGGAATGTCCGTGGGCTCGCTGCTCGCACTTCGCATCCACGGTACCTTTACGGGTCAATTGGGCTCAAATTCATTTCCATAACTTGATCCTCCGTCCTCGAGTTTTGGATCTCACTAGCCAGGTTGGGCTCCCCGAGTGTCTGAGGAGATGCTGATTGCATGCATGTTCGCCCCGAACAACAAAGTTAATAATGGTGTTGGTGTGAACAACTGAACAAGTTTAGCTGGATAGCTCTATAGATGGCCAACGGGCCGGCCCGACACGGTCCGGCACGGGCCCGTGCCAGGCACGGCCCGATGGGGGTCGGGTCGGCACGGCACGCGGGTGAAAGGTCCTAGTATGGCTAGAGGGGGGCTGAATAGCCTAATAAAATTTCTACAAAGAACTTAGGCCAAGAGGTTAGTAACAAATATGGCTAAATGTGTAATGCTAGTGCAACTACTAAGCTAGGCAAACCACCTATACAATTCTAGTTAATTCTTAGTTCTAAGTCACACAAGCAAGCTAGCAAAAGCTAAAAGACTACACAACTACACAAGACAAGAAAACAAGCTACTTTGCACAAGAATAAGAAAGGAATGATCGTCGATTAAACCTTTGCCTTGTGAGAAAGCCAATCACCGGGACAATCAATAAGTCACTCACTCGAAGGTGAGAAAATTAATAGAGACACCAAGATTTATCCCTGAAGTTCACGTGCTTGCCAGCACGCTACGTCCTCGTTGTGTCGACTTCAATCGGTGGTTCGGTGGCTAATCGGTATCACACACCGAGCCTACACTAGACGCCACAAGAACCTACCACGGAGGAAATAACTCAAAGACACGAGAAATCCACTAGAGTTACCTTTGAGCACTCCGCTCGGGGAAGGCACAAGAACCCCTCACAATTGCCGGGTATGGGCAAGCACAATCACCAAGCTCCTCCACACCTTCTTCTCCTCCAAGCCGTCTAGGGACACGGCAATGTCCCAAGAGAATAAGAACTGAACCAAGGCTTGCTCTCAAGTGCTCTAGAATACAAATCACAAGCAAAGATGCACTTGAGGTTCACTCAATCTCACTAAAGATGATCAAGATGATGAACTAGTGAGAGAGTGGGAGGCTAGAATGCAACAAAGTGTATGACAATGATCCAAGTGTGCAAAGGTATCACCAAGTGACCAGGGAGGGAGTATAAATACCCCCAAATGCAAATCTAGCCATTACCCACTCCAAAACAGCCGTTAACCACGATTTTCGGGGCGTCGGACCGACTGTCGGACCGACAGCGTCGGACCAAGCGATAGCGTCCGACGCTCTAGATCTCGCCACGTGTCAATAGGTTTGAACATCGTTCGTCTGATCTCAACGGTCGTCTTCGCGTCAGTTCTTACACCGTCGGACTGGGGGCGTCAGACCAAACAACAGAGTCCGACGCTCTCTCACAGTTCACTGTGCGTGTACCGTCGGACCAAGCGAGTCAGTGCATCAGACTAAAGATTCTCAGCGTCCGACGTTTCCAGAGAGGTTCAGAAGCGCTAAAACACCGTCAGACTTAGTCCGACGCTCGTCGTCGGACGATTCACCAACGTCCGACTGCTCTCAGAAAGTGCCACGCGTCACACCTCGCTGCTCGGCATCGTCGGACTGAAGTGGGCAATGGTGACGCTCGTCATTGGCTAGAACTAGGGTTAGGCGTCGAACTCTGCTCAATGGTCCGACGCTGCCCCTCCACACAGTCCGACGCTCCTTTTCAGCTAATTTCAAGTCTATTTCTCACCCCTTGCTTCTATGTGCTAACACTTAAGGTCTTCAACACTTGTGCACAGTGTATTAGCATTTTGTAAACATTTTTCAAGGGTTTTCAAAGAGGTTCTCTAGGTTGGTTAGATCAATGCACATGAGATGCAACTTAGAGCACTTGAAAGTAATCCAATAGTTTAGTTCTCCCCTTGATAGTCGGCTATCTATCCTAAATGTGTTCACTCCCACTTGGAGTCTTGATCACTAAAAAAAAATCCCTATTTGGATATACCTTAGCCTCTAGCTTTCCTTCTTTAAGTCCTTTTCTTTCTTCTTGATCATTTCATCTTGATCTTCACTTGAGCTCATGTCATCTTCCTCCTTATCACTAATCTACTCTTGGCTACACATACTTAGCACTTAGATTAGTAACTAGGTTTCATCAATTACCAAAACCAAACTAGGGTCTTTCAGCGGGCCTCCCGGGCCGTGCCTCTCTGGCCCACGGGCTTCGCCTTCGGCCCAGGCACGGCACGTCGGGCCATTTTTCGGGTCGTGCCGACCCGTGAGGCACGGCCCATAGAGCAGGTCGGGCCGGCCCGAGACCTGCTGTTGCCGCGCTCCAGGGAAGGGAGGGTCTCTCGCGGTCGCGCCGCCGCGTTCAGTGCTGGATCCGGAGGAGGTGACCTGACGCGCTCACCTCACTCGACGCAAGGGACGGGGAGGCGACACCGACACAGGCAGAGAACGTGGAGGAACGAGCGTGGCCATGACCGGCCAGAGCGCGGTTGGCAGGCAGCGTGAGCTCCAGGCAGCGGCGGTGGTGGCTCATGGCTTGGCTAGGAGGGCTGTAGGTGGCGGCGGGAGGGCAGCGAGGACGGGACGCCGGGACGGGAGGATGGAGAGGAGCAGAGGAGCGATGGCGGCAGTAGGGAGGTGACTGGAGGAAGTAGAGCGGCAGTGGCGGCGCGCTGGAGGAACGGATCGAGAAGTTGGAGCGGCGGCTGTGGGATGGGGAATTGGGAATTGGGGATTGAGTCTAGGGTTACAATTTGCACATTATATATGACAGATAAGTTCACGGGCCTTTATCGAGCCTTAGACTATTTAACGGACGTGCCGTGCCAGCCCGCGTGCCTAGGGTATGGCCCAAGCACGGCCCTGTGCACTGGGCCAGGCCGGCCCAGGCCTGCAAAACATCGTGCCGTGCTGTGCTCGTGCCATGCTAAAATAGCGGGCTTCTTGCTGGGCTACTGGGCCACGGGCTGCATGGCCATAGCTCCCTCTTTGCATCACACACGTGGCAATACTTAGTCGGTTAGTACTCTGCATGCATTGATCGAACCGCCAATCATGGGAATTGATTGATATGTCAACGGTTGGAAACGTTGTGGCCTTCTGTGGACTGGACACTGCAAGAGAATCACGTTTCTGCCAACCGAGGCGGCGTCTGAGCCACTCGACTCGACACGATAGAGTGCTTGCCAGAGTGTTGTTTTTTCTCTTTTTATCGAAGATGACAGAATTCGATGGATATTCCCGCAGCGTGAGCTCAACGCGGTCTGTCCGTCCGTCCCAACGGTGGAGAGATCAAGCTAGGCCATATAGCTCTCCTCCCAAATAAACTATTTTCTGGCTCAAAATGGCAAAAATTGCTAAAATGTTAGAGTCGGTACAACAATTCGCTTGCTTATAGGCATCCTAATAAATATTTTTATGATGTGGAAGAGGGGGAAATAAAAATAGAGAAGAGAGTTTGGCTCTAATACAAGCATCAAACTAGACACATATTCATAAGCAATAGTGGATCATAGTAGATATGTATGTGAGAAGAATTATTAAAGAGAACATAAACATATAATAAAGAAATATCTTGTAGACAAATAGAAGTCTAATTATTGTATAGTTTGACTCTGTTATGCTCTTAGTAATAATCAAAATCAAAACGGCAGAGCACCAAAACATGACTCTATTCCACTTGACAGTCGACACAAGTGTTTCCTCCTCGCGTCCACGTTTGGGCGGCTCCTCCTCCTGGAGGCTGGAGTTGGAGCGCGCAACCAGAACAGGCCTGGCGAATGGGCCTGTGGTACAATGGTAGGACAGTCCAATGGGACGTTACCCATCAGGGTTCAAATCCTAGTTGTCGCACCTTTTCTAGATTTATTCTAGGTTTTATCGGCGTTGTGTTTTCAGTGGTACGTTCCCGTTGACGGCGAGGCGCCTGTGGTGACTTTGTCAATCTCGAGATCTGAGGTAGGGTTTGCGTACGTTGTGAACGTCTGTGTCTGTATTGTGTAATTCGCAAAAAAAAAAAAAAGAACAGGCCTAAGCCGGTCAGTACCGTTGAAGAAACATTTTGCCTATCCTTCTGGAACGTTTCAAGATGCTCTTGTGCATACCATCACAAAGGCGCCTAAAGTGGGAAGGGTGCCCCGACGGCACAGTGGCAGTGAGGGTGACTCTTTCTGCTCCCACAGTCCCACTTCACAATGGCATCAAGATTGATAAGAGCACGTCCACCAGTTCTTCGGTCAGTCGCTAGGTCACTATCAGCGTGTCGCGCTCAACAACATATTTGAGATTTTTTAGGTTTTTAGAAAAATAAACATATTTGAGATTTTTATTGTGTGGCTTTGGCCCTGTACTAACGTCTATACCAAGGCAAAAAGAAGAAGAAGAGGACGGAAAGCCAGAGCGCGAGCGAGCTTAGCCGTTAGCGTGTGTTGCATTGTATGGTACTGTAACTTTCAGATGTGGAGACTGGAGAGGCGTATCATGGAGACATGGACGCTCGCATAGCATGACTGGCCGTGCCCTGTGCCTCTCGTCCGTATCCGCATCCGCATCGGGCTCGTCACTCTTCATTCATCGACCACATGCCAATGCCATGCAACCAGCCTCCTGCTGCGTACGTATCACCATCGATCACCCCTATCTGAAGATAACATAATCTAGCTAACCCCGTAGCTGTATTGTACTCGTACTTATACGTCACAGAGCAGACAAAGCCTGGCTCTGGCTAGCTGCAGGTGGTGACGGATGAAGTCGGCGTCGCCGTCGCCCCGTGGCTTCGTGTCCGCGCCCCCGCCACAGATTTCTCGCCATACATCAGCCTGTTCGAGCAGCGGCGAGCCTCGCTACTCGTACACGAACTCGAATACCGCATACCGGTCGGCCATGTGCAGAAATTCTGAAACGGAAACTTAGGGTCCGTTTGGCACACTAGAACGGTTCGGATTCTGCACTGAAACGCAAGAATTGCTGCCAAATAAAAACATAATCTAGCGTTTCGTTCCATAAACAAGGAGAAATGATTCTACTTTTTACACTACGCGGATGAATTGGTTTAAACCTGGTTTCGCACGAGATACGTTCCGATGTTTTTATTAGCCTGTTCTACCCTGGACGGTGAAGCCAAGCAAGGCCACGTGCATGACACACTGGCTGTTTTCCCATAGAGAGAAATAAAACAACAAATACAACAGAAATACGTATACATATTTTTGAAAAATAAAACAAGAAATACTAGAATAGAAACATACTTCAGTGGTTTTTCAGAAAAAATAAAAACAAAAAGTACAATAAAAATAACAATATACATATTTCAGCCGTTTTTTATGGAGAAATAAAACAAAAAAGGGGATAAAGATGCTTTGGTCTATTCTATCATATTGACCCTATTTAGAATCTGAAATCCGACGAACAGCCAAACGTTTCAGCATTTGTCATAAAAACTGTTTTTCCAGAGAACCTAAAACCGAAACGTAAAATCTGAATCTCTGCCAAAGGCACACTTACTATGCCATCCGAGTCCATCTATCTGCCGTATTGGTGTGCGCGCGTGTCAAACGCACGCGACGCTTCTGCAAGACCGCCGTTCCAGCGAATGAAGGCCAGAAGAAAAAGAAAAAGAAAAACGTACTTCGTACGTGCTTGAAAGTTGAACTACAGCGCTATTGGCATACTTTCCTCTCCTCTCGTCCTTATCCCCAGTTACTGTTGGTTAGGGCGAAAAGGAGGCGGACTCGGCTTCCGGCGGCGATTTCGCCGGTCCCCTTTCTCTCCGGCGGCCGGGATGGCGTCAGAGAGCTAGGTGGACCGGTGAATCGTCGTGCGGGTGTATATAGGCTAGGTAGGTATCTATCTAGGTCTACAGTTTGCCGGGGAGGCGTCGCCTCTCTGCGGCCTTTTGTTTCGGGCGGCGCTGGCGAGGCGGTGGCGGCGGCGACGCCATGGAATAAGTTTTCCCGGTTTCTTCCTCGCCCCTTCGGCGTTCGTCTCCGACGTCCAAGGCGGGACCGGGAAAGGGGGGGATCTGGTGAATCCCCTGTCTAGGAGTCCGAGCGCTCTGCTTCTCCGTCTACTCGAGGTGGATTTGGTGGCGCACTCAGTCGAGGATTCAGCGGCGGCTATGGGTGTTGCGGCAAGCTGGAGGATGGTTCGAGCTCGTGTTCCCGGCGGCTCCAGTCGTCAGCGAGCTTCGACCCAGGATCGGAGGCGCTTGGGGTGTATCCCCGGCCGATGTTTCTTCCTTGGTGATTCAATCCCGGCCTTCGAGCCGGGTGGCTACTGCGGCTCTCTTCAAAGCCTGTGTGCGATGGGGCTCCTCCAGATCCGGGAAGGCCAGGGCTTCTTCTTTGTCGACGGTGGCTGGCGACGGCTTCACGGCGGCGAGCGGAGGAGGCTTCTGGCGATTTCGGGAATCACTTGGTCCAGGGTCTTCAATGTGTTTTCTATCTCTTAGGGACCTTTGTGTAAGATGGTTGGGTATGCTGTCCATGTATCCTCCTTTTCAGTATCTGTATCTGTACGTGTCTGTACAAGTTTTCCTTATCCAGTAATACAGGTACTTTAAATAAAAAAAGAAAGAAAGTTGAACTACAGCTTACATATGCTGCCCGGCGGGTTCCGTGTGTCCGGAACACCAAAGCTCGCGCCCTGAAACGTCGCAAAAAGAAGTGGCCGTGCGCAGCGCCGAGGCCGGCAGCGCAGCGCACCAGGCGGCATGTCTGGATCCGTCACACCACCCGGGCGGCGCCGATAAAAAGTGGTAAAACGAGGCGAGTCCACGAGGTGAAAGACACGCGCACCACCAGTGCTTGATCCACATGCCTCGTGTTGAACTGTTGGTGAATGATGATGTTCCGTCCCCTCACCCGATCCTCAACGAACTAAAAATCACGGAGTGGTTAAAACCACCGGCTTTGGGTCCCGTGCGGTGCGGTGGCTTTTCCACAGTCGCCCGAGGAAATACTTGGTAAGAGTATAGTGCTAGCGAACATGCTAATGATTTCCTTTCGGACAAAACCGATTGAATGGATGATGAACATCGAGGTGATGTCAGGTGCTCAATAATGCACCAGACATTATCCCAAACGACCAACATCTGCAACATGGCCTGGTCCGTTTCTGCTCTGCTTTCATGTGCAACCACGGGTGAGTATTTGAAAAAGGGGGCAAGCTTTGGCCGCATGAATTGCAGAGAATCAATTTTTTTTGGGGATCTAGGACAGCAGAACGTGCAGGTTTCTCCAATTGTTCCATTTCAAATGGGAGGAGGAGACGAGGAGTGCCACATTGACAGGTTTGTTCTCCTGTCAAGCAGATTTAGCGGGATCCCATTGTCTCACTCTGACCAGAGGTTGTCTTCCATCGAAAATATTGTATGTCAAATCACAGGATTGATCCCACTATTAATCTACTTAGGCCATACACTAACAAAATAAAAGAATAAAAATACAAAAATAATTAGGTGCTATTTAATAGTAATCATGATGACCACAAGGTCCACCGTGCTAGAATGAAAAGGGATTTGCTAAAATTCGTGTGCCTCACGAGGGACTTCTTACTTCAATTAGTCCCCAGGTTCTTCGAATGGATCTCTTAATTGTTGAGAGTGTCCAAACACGGTATATAAGGTATACCCAATAAAGCTTACAAGTAAACTAGATATGGAGATGGTGACTAAAGTTGTTGTTTTCATTTTTATAGAATTTCAAGATTATAATAGGATCTATGAAAAGATCGTGTATTTACAATTGTAACAGAATAGTGGACAAAGTCGACACCAATGATTAAATATAATTTATGGCTACACAAACCATTGAAGATAGTTCTAGACTTAAGCCAAAACCCTGGGTAGTTTATTGAAACCCTTAAATTCGGAATATGGGAAAGTTACTCTAGGTCGGGGGACTACTCCTTTTACTTTCAGACGACAATTTATATATATATATATATATATATATATATATATATAAAATTCTAAAACTACAAATATTTCGGTATCGAGAATAAAAAACCCATCAAATAAAATCATAAACCCAACAAAATCTGATTTATGTAGGCACAAAGGCAATTAACAATTTATAATTATTTCTATAGGTAGATAAGGATAAAAAATTAATATGCTATGACACAAAGATAAATAACAAACCATAAAAATAGTAATTAACTTGTACTAATTGATGGTACAAGTGTAGTCTGAATCATTTTGGAATTCAGGTACCTAAAATATAGAAAAAGTGGAATGAAAAACATATATACGACCCTTGTCTGTCAACACTCAACACTCTTGCAACAATTTCGTAAGCAAACGCGTAGTGCTCCAACGTATTTAATTTATTCGTCTCCTCCTTCGGTGGACTTAGTCACATTAGACTTGGAGTCTTTAAAAATATTCTAAACACGTCTCAGTACCATCCATAAAGTTTGCCAACTCCCCACCAAACTGTGCGCTAGCTTACTGCATCCCAGAACAGAAAGGAGTCAAAGTACAGCTAATGGCAACAAAGAAAAAAAAAATGCTATACATAAAATAGCAGCAGGCTACGGAAGAATCTAGAAAACCCTTGCAATCAACCGCCTTAGCACAGGGTCAATCATAGCCATATAAAGGACAAAAGCTACAACAAGTCTGTTCTTCCTCTCTGAAAATAAAAAACCCAACTTAGGTCGAGTTCAACTAAGATGATTGATAGTTGCTGAGCCTCTGTGACAGGTCAGTTCTGGTAGATTAGCCGTTCTCATTACTTGGCTGCCTGTTGTTTACGACGTTCGAGAGGATTCTTCAGCTTTACGGAGCAGATAACGAACCCTATCTATACATACGCTGATTAACTATAAGCTATGAATCACACGTTCAGCGTGATGCAGTATTAAAATTTGCCGAGGTCCCGGATCTTTCGGACTTGCTGAAATCGCACGTAAAGTGTGGCAAGAGCCAACGAAGCACGAGAAATCTGTGAACATAAGTAAATGACAGAGAGAGGCTGTTCAAAAGAGAGGCCAAAAGAGGAAAAAGATTGGCACTAACAATAGCCTGCTGACTCTGATCTGACAGTACCAGTCAGCTCAAGTGTTCAACGCCTCTGCGTCAAAACACTGCAGATTGACGTACGGTTTTCGAGAAAGCAGCATCGATCTACAGGCAATTTGTCAGGCGCTCTTCCCATTTCGCTTGTACTCTTGCCGTCGAGAAAAACATGAAATTCTAGCTAGGTCGATCAATTATAGATAGAAGACATTAATATTTAAATTACCAATTAAATATTATTAGATTAATTATAAAATATATTTTAATAATAAATCAATTTAGAGTAAAATGCGAATAATGTACTTATGTTGGAAATTTAGTTAATCTAGGGAGTTTTTTCTTTTGAAAAAAGGAACCGAGGCTCGCTGTCAAGCTTATAGGTGACGAGCCGACGAGACGGGCACAAGGCACAAACCGAGTCGATTGCTCATGCAGATCTGCTTCGGCATCACCACCGTTTCAACGCCTGCTACTAGTACTAGTAGTTACCGCACGGCACCACACAGTCCAGAGCCGCGCCGCCCACTGGGCAATCGGCGTCGTTGGCCATGCCATGGCATGTGCTAGGAGCCTAGGACAGGTTTCCCTCGCCCTGTCCGGTCAGTTGAACTTGAAACGACTTGCTGGTGGCCGGTGGCGGTGGCGGTGGGCGGTGGCAACCCTACCTACACTACACCAGGCGAGCGCGAGAGGATGGGTGAATCCGCGGTCTAGAAACGAACGACCCTGAAAATTACACTCGCTTTGTCGGCAAAAACGTCCAGAATGCGGGCGTCCATCGGTTCAAGGCCAGCTAAAAACAAAATCGTCCGTCCGTGAACAGCAAGAGTGACGCGGAGAGCTCTCAGGCAGCTTCGTCGTGACAGCACAGCAGCGTTTCCACGGCGCGCGAGCTGTATTGTACTCCTGCTACGCGGCGAGCCGGCGACGAAGCGCTAGCTACTCCTACTGGGGTCTACTGGACGACGCAGGTGCGGCACGACTGTGCGAGCGTGACTCGGGGCAAGTAGGGTTGTTGGTACCGACGCCGGTCCGGTCGGCACGCAGCACAGCGAACGCGCGAGGGGCGAGGGGTCGCGGCCTGCTCCAGTTGCGAACTGACAGTGTGGGTGGACCTTGGATCTTATTATGGTTCTATGGTTCGTGATACCTGATCCAATTACCCTAAGAAGCTGTCTCCAACATAGGGAATGTAAACACAAGAGGCATTTTAGGATTTGGTTGGCGTATAGCGAAAGGGTGCATGACGTAAATTTTTCATCTCCAACAACGGACGGTGGCCCAAAATCCTCCATTGCAATCTCTGGCGAGTTTGCCGGCCTGAGCACCCCGGCCTCCCCACCGCCATTTCCCCTCCCCGCCGTCGCTTCCCCTCCCCGGTGCGGTCGTGGTCTCGCTCCACGCCGCGGCTTCCCCTTCCCCTTCCCGCCGTGTTCCTACTCCTCGCTGCGGTTCCACTCCTCATCGCCACCGCATCCCCTCCCCGCCGCTATGCCACAGTCTGTTGTGGCTTCCTCTCCCCACCGCGGCCCTACTCCCCACAGCGGTCGCTCCTCGCTGCATGGGCAGGAGGTGGAGACGGACGCGCTGCGCGAGCAGGCCCACCTCGGCGGCACGGAAAGGAGGTGGCCGCTAGCTCCACGCCCGGGCACAATGACCTTCGACTCCGGCGAGGACCAGCGGGTGCACGCCACCAGCTCCGCACTCGGCTGCCGCGTTCCTGCTCCTCGCCTCGCCGTCCTCCTTTATTCAGTGTTTGCGTCGTCTCTCTGGGAGGACTTTTTTTGCGTCTCCTTCGAGCTCGAACGCAAAATGGGTCTGAGGTTTGGGTGAACTGTTGGAGAACGATTTTGATAGGTAAACACACTATATAACCTATTTTAGGTATGAGTTGTGTTGTTGAAGACAACCTTATGAGTCTGAGAATGGGTCCCATTAAAATTATTTTTACGGTGCGTTTCGACGAACCAATGGGCCAAACCGACCCATCCACATCTTTACTCTTGCCGGTGGCCGCCGCCGGTGCATCATCCCACTTCCACTGGCGCCAGCGCGCAGGCCGCAGCTGCTTGGCCCGTCGGTCGGCGTGGCGACCTCGGTGCCCCGGCTGCGCCACGTGGCGCCACGTCGGAGCACGCGGTTGGGTGACCCGTGATCTACCACCAGCTACGACGCCCGCGGCCCGCCCTTTTATTTGCGCGGTGGGCAAATGATAACAAGAAGCTCAGGTCTGTGTCGCAGTTCTCCCCCAGTCCACAGCCACAACAGGCGCTCTCAGCCAAAGCCCCAAGCCAATAACAACAACGCGGCGTCCGTCGCCACCCGTTTTTTTCCCAAACTAGTGGAAGAGGCGCGCCCTCGCGCGCCATGATAAACTATATGTAAATGTAATTGGCGACATTAATATTTAAGATGCACATGCCGGGAATAGTAATAACTAATACATTAAGGTGAGACTATCAGTACAATATCTGTTGAGGTGACTGTGGCAAAATCAGCTTGTTATGAGAAAGGCTGTTGGTTCAGTCTCTGTTCACAAGAAGGACAGGTGAAGTTTGGTAATGCAGGTTCGGAACCTAGTATGCCAAATTGCAATATTTCTTTTGTGGAGCATGTGAGGATAAATTGACACATGAACTTAATATGAATGTCCTCAGAAGTCAAGTGGTACAGCTCATAGACATAACTATGAAAATTGAATGGTGTGACAGTATAAGCAGCTGCGATGCATACCACAAAAATCATGACAACTTGATATGGTTCAGTCATTGGTAGCATGTACTTAAGTTCCACATATATAGAATATATTGTTGAGACATCTGCAACCATAGCATTTCATAGTCTAAGCTAATTCTGCTTGTAGCGCCTACAATTATTAGCAGGATTTAGTTAAGTGCTATAGATAGGAAATCTGTTGTTGACATAATTACACATTGCGTTTATCATGGCGAATATCATAGAGAAGGCAACGTGCCTAGGGAATTATACACGGAACAGGCATGGGCTAGAAGTCTATTGAGCCATAGGGTGTGCTTGAGAATATCATACAAGGAACAGACATGGGCTCAAGGTTTGTTTAGTCATAGAGTAAGTTCTAGACATGGATAAAACACTGGAACAATTAGAAGTTAAGACTCTTTTGTTCTAGTTCATTGAGCGTGACAAAAGCTTTTTGCCGGTGACGATGGCACTGGGCTGACCTGGATCAGAATAAATGTAGTTAGATAGGTTTGTGTAATTCATAGTTCTTTGTGACCCATTGCAACAAATAATGAAGGAGTTTATTTTGAAGTCATTTAGAAGTTTGTGGTTCTGATCTCTAGAAATAAACTGTGGTTCATTTTATATTATGCAGATATGGTGTTCATAAGTCTCAAAGCATTGTCAAGGGCTTAATTTTGATGAACTTCAGTTAAGACATGTTCGGTGCAGGTAGTGGTTTGGGAGAGTTGTTGTTTTGATAATGTTTTCATGTCATCTCTATATCGAGGAATTGTACCTAGTTTGGAATGAGTAGCTGATGAAGATTTGTGTGGTTCGTTCTTGGTAGTCTCTTCTGCACTATCTGACTTGAGCCTGCCATAAGAATATTTTAGACTTCTTCACTATGAAATGAATGTTGGATAACGAAACGTGGTTTGGCAGGGTACTATTTCATACCTTTTTTGCCTTGAGGAGTTGTCTCTGTTAGTTTGTCATCGTGCACATTTTTCTGAACCATGTTTTTGTTAGAATGAAAGAGTTTTGGCACCCAAACTGTTTGTAGTAGTAGCATCTATATCTATTTTTGATGCTAAAGTTAATATCGCGGCTTACGTTGTTTGTTGGTCTACTTGGACCAAAAAGATTTCTGCGTGCGTCGGTTATGCGTGAGGGTGACCTATTTGGTGTAGAAGAGCCACTAGTGACTTTAAAAGGTATAGTGTCAACAATGGCATTAATGTACGGTACATCATTATGATTTTTACAATTGATGTGAGCTGATTACCTGGTATCATTGTCTTTGATAGTAAAGTTTCCTATCTTCAATAGATGGTACTGGAGTCTGCAAATTAGATGGGCACACATTAAGATTAAAAGATATGAAATAGTATGAAATGACAATAGATAACAGTGAGGGTCTGCTTTACTGATTGTGTGCCAGACTCAATGGCTAAGACTTGATGTTGATGTTCTAGGCTTTGTATGGGTGCAGTGGAAATTCCTGGTAGTGTTGGGTGAAGGATTTCTCCACCTGATGTGGCAGCATCGTTTGTAGAAGGTGGTGCATTGACCTGAGCAGCACGCCTTGGAGGCTTTTTCAATATTGCTTTGACTACATACCGCCTTCTTATATCATCTTCGAGGTCAACAGTGAAAACATATGTTTTGTTTATAGTGTTCCGGAGCACCTCAGGTAGACCTCCTGCTAATCCAAGCGGATTGATGGTTGCTTCGCAGTCTTTGCCAACAATAATCTTGGCTTCATCATCATATGCAAAGAACAGTGCTTCAGCTGTGTCATCTCTAGCCATGAAGGACAGTAAATACCTGTGGATTTAAAAGTTTGATCAGTGCACATAAGATCGTCATAGGTTGCAAAGCAAGGTAAGAAAAAAAACTTAGATATAAAAATTATAGTATCATTGGAACAATTTTAGAGCTATAGGCATCTTGGACATTTGTATGTATGGTCAGGGCTGCTGTATTGATTTTTTCTTGCACATGGTATTGTCACAGGAGATGTACCACCATGGAGCATTGTCTAGTATAGATGTTATTGTCACAGCACATTTATAGGTTCCATCCTATTGACAAGGTGCAGGTACTTAGTTGTTCATATTTGTTTTATACAGTCAATTGTAGCATATGTTGAAAGAGTGCTAATTGAGGTGCAATGAAGTCATATAAGGCATTGTGAGTATGTACCTTGAACTCGAATGGATCCTTAATAGCATTTAAGTTAGCTACAGTTTTCTGTTCGAGTGGGCTGTCCTGTACTTGGCCAGGCACTGGCTCTTCTGTTGGTAATGGCCGTTCTATGAAAATAGGTGTGTTTTTGAACCTGTTATCATGAGAAATATTTAAAAACCATGTTGATGAATACGCTATGATGGGAAATGGCATGGTTAGTTAGTTTACCTAGAGTAATAAGGCTGCGCTTCTGCAATTTAGGGGGTTCAAATAGTAAGAGAAGGCTGCACCACTACTAAGAAAAGTTTCGCCTGCAAAATATTAAATGTATAACCATGGAAGTAAATAGTTGGTACTTATAATGTATTTGGTGTACGTTGATTTTAGTTTACTGCCTATAGGCTATTTTTTTGTCTATTTTTTTTCATATGCAATGCTTCAATCATGAACGAAAGTATCATTTAGAAATACGTACGAGGGTCACTGAATTCCTTGTGTGGAATGCAGCCAACAAAGAGGCAGATAACAATGTTACCAGCTTTTTCATCATAGACATGACCAGTACCAAAGTTTGCTGCATGGTTACCCCATATTGTTCACTTTCAGCTCATTGTCCCTAGATAGAAACAAAATAGTAGGGTGTAAGTTACTGATGAGCAAATTGGACTAATTTTTTTGCATGGCATTCGTACCTTAGATCTTTTATATAAAGCTCTCGTTTCATTTTAACTTTCTCCTGGTTTTTGGGTACAAAAGCGTCAAGAACAGTATATTTGATGAGGTACCCAATGACATCTGAAAGGTAATGCTGGAATAGGTTGGCAAGAGAACCAATCATAAGTAATGTAAGTAGTTATATGGATTGATGCTTGCCTGTGTATGTAGACACGATCTTTTCTGCAGGCACAATTGCTGAGAAAGGAGTCAGTTTATATATATATTCTGGAATAGTGCGTGGAGGATTCCTTGCAAGCTCAATTGTGGTGTACTCTGATAGCTCTATCATGAATTGTTTATCAACTTTATAGGTTGTTTTGGCATTGGAAACCTTGAACTTTTTGATGATGTATACCTTGCCTGACATCGAGCAAATATTCTTTCTTAGGTATCATATCTTTTGGTATTTCAGCATACATAGCCTGTCCCTGGTAATATTAAGATGAGCAGGAGTAAATGTAGCATTATCTTTTTAAGGCAAACAAATTTAAAAACCGTCTAATACTTTAGTATTTAGTTTTGTATGTGCTTACTAAACAAATATGATCTCTGCTACAGTAGCATAATGATAACAATGTTAAACTGATTTGCACAAATTGTAGGCATGGTTATATTAGTTTTTACTTGTTTAGTATAATGTTGTTAGGTATTATAGATTTGAACCATGTATGTAATTTGTAAACAAATAAGACATGCAACTTTCTATAGAAAACATGTTAGTAACTGGTGTGTTGCTACTTTGCCGTGTCTGTGGTAATTTTTTGTGTAACATTTATTACCTAAGCATCTGTGAAGATCATGCCAACATACAAAGGCTCGCCTTCGCCTGCATTTTGTATCATAGTCCACTTCTTGATAATTCGCACAGTGAGGGCTCTTGTCTCTCGACCTTTTTTGCTTAAACTTTCAAGGTAAACTATTTGATCCATTGCTGTAGTGATATTGGAAACCTGCAGAATCTAAGAGTTTCAAGAGTATTGGTTAGTGCAGTACCATGCATAGAATATATCTGTATATGGCATGCATGTAAGACTGATTGCAAAGTATCATTGAAAATAATATAAGGATGAAAATGGAAGAACTATATGTTGCTGAAGAATGTGCAGCTATGTTGATGACATGTTTTTTGTAATTTCTTATTTCTTTCATTGTATGTTCCCCCTAGTGCTTTGTACTTGGTTGCTTCATTTTCTATTTTTTTCCTTTTTTGTAAATGTACTATATGCTGGACATGCAGTTTTTTTTAGAAAAGGAATCTTAGTTAAAATAAATGTTGCACCTGACATTTGTAAATGTATATAATGAATACAGAAAGGTAGGAAGGCTATAAATTAGTAAACAAATATATTAATATGGTTGTGTGGAGACTGATAGTCATTTGTACAATCACTTCAGCGAAATATGGTAAGCATGTCGACATGATTACAAAAGATGGAACTGTTTCAGCACTCTTAGGTCCTATTGTTCAAAATACATGGAAGAACCTAAAGAGCAGATGCCTGCTAACTATGATTGCAATTCTATTGGGTTGGTAAGAATTGCAATACTTCCTTGTACACTATGTTTCTAGTCTCATCAGTGAAGTTGCCTTGTTCATCTTCTATGAGAATTTTGAGGCCTTGTTTTTTTGTGACACGTGAAACAGCAACATAAAGTTGTCCATGAGTAAAAACAGACCTCTTGAGATAGACACCCACAGATGATAAAGTTTGACCTTGGCTTTTGTTAATTGTCATCCCATAGCAAACTTTTATAGGATATTGGCATCTACGAAGCTCAAATGGCCATTTGTTGCTTTTCAAGTTCAAAGTAATCCGAGGTATCGTGAAACTATGATTCTTGAAGCGGCCATTCATTCATTTTTGCCTCGATGGCCCAGTCTCCTAAGGATGTAACAATGAGTCTAGTACCGTTGCAGAGACCAGCTGTTTGATTGAGGTTTCATAGTAGCATAATAGGAACCCCTTCTTTGAGTACTATACGATGCTGTGGAAAGTTGTTGCCATCAAGAAAATTCAAGTATTCAACAGGATAAAGTAGATCATAGGCTTCATGTGGGCCTTTGGATTTTTCAATGCTAGTCGGAGCTTAAGTATTCTTTCTCTGGTCTGTTAATTAATGATACAACATATTCATTGACTATGTCTGTCAATTCATTTGTTGGTGTTAATATAGCTCTTTCTGCAAGGTATGATACGTTATAGAAGTTGCTCTGGAAATCTGGATAGATTGCTAGAAACAATGCATGCAAGGCTTATTTCCATCAGTAGTAGATCTGCAGGAATTTTGATCCAGCTTGGTTCAGACTCTCCCTCTTTTGCTACACATGGAAATTTTCCTTCACCGATTTCCAATATCCATTTGCTGAATTCAGCAACCTCTTGCTGATGAGTGGGATCAGCTGTGGGACACAACAATCGCATGTTTTGGTTGAGGCTTAGCATTTCTATGTTTGACCACAGACGTGACCTGATTATAGTTGAGTTAAGCACCTCTGCCTTGTTGTCTCCTTCAACAACCGGTAGTATTTGTCTTAGATCCCCACCTAAGACAATTACCTTACCACCAAATAGGGATATTTTCTGCAGCTGTATTTTTTGCTTTTTCAACATCTCGAAATGATCGATCCAGGGCTTCAAAAGCCTTTCTATTACTCATGAGTGCCTCATCCCAAATGACCAGGCTGTAAGTTCTATCAATTCAGATAGCAATGTACCACGACCTATGTCACAAATTGTATCGTCCTTTATATCACAAGGGATTTTGAATCTTGAAGCTGCAACACCTGAAGAAGCAACTGTGAGAACTATCTTCTGCTTTGCTCTTAAATATGCTACTATACGATTCCAAAGGTATGTTTTTCCAGTCCCACCAAAGCCTGAAACAAAGAAGAATCCTGGTTGCTTATCAAGCACCCTCTGAACAATAGTGTTGAATGCATGCGTCTGATCAGTATTGAGAGAAGCTGTAGGATCTTCCAAATCTAGAGATGGATCCAGAGGATAGGCAAGTTCCTCCTCAATAAGACGATTATACCATTCAGGGTAAGTAGCATGTGTCTTTAGAGGCAAGTTTAACTTCCTGATGTCTCTACCATTTTGAGCAAACATTGTTGCTAACTCATCTAGCAGATAGTCTCTAGCAACATCGTCAGGTAGATGATAATTAGGATTACCAATCATATCTCTATATTGGTATTGTATATCATCGTATAATTGACGCCACACCTTTTCGAAGAATGCATTCTCAGTTCCGACCTGACAGAAGAGCACCATGGTCACAAAAAGACTTCGCAAGTGAGCTAAGGTTGCCCAAGCGGCAGCCTCATCAAATGCATTGTACCATTCTTGATCATCGCCAAGAAGGCCACGTGATTGACATGCTGCCTTGAATGTTGGATGGTACATGCGATTGTGAAATCTAAGGTCCTTCATAGCTTGTGCTTCCTTTGAAAGTGCAATCACTCCCTAATATGGGTTTTGGTATTGATGACCACCGATTTAGAGAACTAATGATTTCTATCAAGATGATGAGCAGGGAATCAATGTGAGATGATGATATGTGTTTCCAAGAACTCAATGCTAACTTGCAGCGGCGGTGACCAACTCAAACGAAGGTTTAATTTCGTTTTACTTTTAAGTTTGAGTTTAGGGATGCCGTACTATTAAGGAGTTCCTAAGGGATGCCAGTCAATCTGTTGAATCAAGTGCTCATATCCCAGAAACAACATCCTCACACCTAGACAATTCTAGCAATACCTAACTTGCATCTTTCTGCTGAGTTTTGCCAGTGCGGCAGTGCCGCACTTTAACCGACCGTTGGAAGACAGCATATAAATACTTACTTTTCCTCCTCTCAACGGACTCTTCTTTCCAGCTCCCGACTTTATGCCTGTTACAGATAGGAAAAAAACAGCTCCTCTCTCTCCTCCATTGTTGACCTTGAGCTCAAAGTTGGATCTCCGCTTTCTACCATAGAAACTTGAGAAAAAGGGCAGCAACCTGCGAGTTGAGAGCAGATCTACTGATTCCCAAAGTTTGAGAGCACTTGGTTCACATTTGGCTAGCGTTCTTGAGGTCTACTCCTTGGAGGTTTGCTCCTAGCCGGCTAGGCGTCGCCCTAGAGCTTGCCAACCTCATTGTGGTAGCCTAGGGAGGTTTGTAATCTCATGTGCAGCTAAGAAATCACCCCTCTCTTCAAGAGTTCACTCTCTTGATTTGAGAATGAGGAATAGGGCAACCTTTGTGGTAACCCTAGCCTTTTGTGGCAAGCCTCAACAACGTGGACAGTAGGCGAAGCCTAAGTGGCAAGCTGAACCACGGGATAAATCACCGTGTGCTGTTGTCTCCACATTATTTTCGTGTTGTTGATTTGTTCTAGGGTTTGCTTCGATTTGGTGATTTAGAGGATTTCTGTGGTATCCAGTTTTCGAGCTGTGAACTTTAGTGAACTTCTGGAAACAAGCTGTAGGGAGTATACTCTTTCTATCCATATATCACTTGCGCAGTTTGGTTCAGTTTTCAAAGTGCGGCAGTGCCGCCCTAGATTTTGATATCTATTCAAGTTGAGTTTTTGTAGGCCTATTCACCCCCCTTTAGGCTTTCAGTGATCCTACAAGTGGTATCAGGGCTGGTTGCTTCGTATACGCTTCACCGCGTGAAGTATGGAGCCCGGAGCGAGCTCAACTCGATCCGCTCGAGTTGACCCGAAGGACGTGGATCTCCACGATACCAACAGCGAAAGCAGTGAGTTCTCAACCTTCACAGCAAGAGAGGACCTTCCTTTTGTTGCCTCCGACCCTGACAAAAGGCAACAAGATGAGGAAGAGAGAAGAAGAAGAAAGGCTGAAAAGAAGCAAAGAAGAGAAGCAGGTGAACAAGAAAGAGAGAAGAAGAGGCTAGCTGAAAAGAAGAAAAGAAAAGAAGAAAGAAGACTCAAGCGTGAAGAAAGAAAGAAGAGAAGAGAAGATAGGAAGAAGAAGGAAGAGAAGGCCAAGGCAGTGCACACGTCATCTAGTGAGCTATCTAGTAGCTCCGATGATGGCGATGATGACGTCTCCTACCACGCATCCAAGAAGAACAAGGGCAGCACCACCACCAAGAAGAAATATGCGGCCGTATCCTTTAACTATGCTTCTTATGACTAACCGTGATTGCAAGTCTTTCATCAATGTGCCCGCGGGCAAGTTACCTTATTTCGATGGGACTAACTTTACTAAGTGGAAGCACTTGATGAGGGCTTATCTTATAGGTCTTCATCCCGGCATTTGGGAGATTGTGTGCAATGAATTTGAGCCTCCCGTCGACCCCGAGCAGCCCACACATGAGGAGCTATTGGCTGTCCATTTGAATGGGCAAGCCACTAGTGTGCTACTTAGTGCTTTGCATGGAAATGAGTACAATCGGGTGATGGGAGTTGATGTGGCAAAACAGATTTGGGACACTTTGCATCTTGCTCATGAAGGTGTTGACAAAGTTAGAAAGGCAAAGATTGAAATATTGATGGCCAAGTTCAATAGGTTTGTTATCTTGGATGATGAAGGGCCACAAGCTATGTTTGATAGATTGATGACACTTGTTGGCAAGATTAGAGGCTATGGGTGTGATGACTTAGATGATCACAAGGTAGGTGAAAGTCATGTTGGAGGCTTACTCACCTAGAAATGAGACCTGTAGTCACTTGTCGGGTACCAAAGTTTGGGGTATCCAACTTCGATGCAAAAACGTTCATTCCCAACGCGGCCTGGCCCAAGTAAGGCCAGTGGAAGCCCACGAAGGCCGCACCCAAAGCCCAGGAAGGCCACGTCTACGGAGGCCCACGACGTCATTGCACCAATGACAACCAACCCTCGGGAGAGCGGCACCCTCGGCGCCAATTCTCCGATTCGTCCGAGCCTCTCCGGGAGAGCTCGGGAGAGCGGCACCCTCGGCGCCAATTCTCCGATTCGCTCGAGCCTCCCCGGGAGAGCTCGGGAGAGCGGCGCCCTCGGCGTCCATTCTCCGATTCGCCCGAACCTCCCCGGGAGAGCTCGGGAGAGCGGCGCCCTCGGCGCCCATTCTCCGATTTGCCCGAGCTTCCCCATCCCCCTCGAGCGCAATCTCACAAAGGCATCCAAGGCATAGGTGATGTCAGCGGAGCAATTTTGGACCACAAGAGACCTCTCTGACCACTTTACAAGCACTGTCCCGTCTGGCGAGATTCTCGATGCGACTATGCTTCGCACGCCCCTGACGGCCATACCACCTGTCAGGATTTCCCTGGCAGCGGATTTGATAGGCCCACTACGGCCGTCCTCTCCATGGTATGGTCTACGGTGCGCCGCCCCGTTTCCCGCCGGGATCTACTAACTACGACTGCGATAATCCGAGCGCCTGATGACGGGCTACGCAAGAACGGGAAAAGCGCCTACTGCACTGTCCACTTGAAAGGACGAGCACGCCTTCCATCCGGGCCCACCTAACCCTCGGGAAGTACTCTCCAAAGGCCGGAAATACGCCCGAGGGGAGATATCACCCTGCTCAATTCCATCACGCCTCCAGGAGTCCCGAGCCTTGGGAGACAACGCCCCGAGACGACTCGCCCTCTTGTCACATCGTGCGGAAGGACAGCCATCAGGTGTGACCCTTTGGTATGCCGTAATCTGACGACTGTTGCTGCCTCGGAACTCACCAAGATCGTACGCACCACTACGGCCATACCCCGGAGACGCGGAGAAAAGACCATAGCTGATGACAGTCAAACGAGGAACAACAACTCCTCACTGTAACATACGTAGCGTTGTAAGCACTGCCCTTGCCTCACCCTTGCGACTATAAAAGGGAGAGCAGAGGCCAGCTTTAGGAGGACCCGGGAAGTCTTATGCTCTCACTCACACATACACACCAATAACAAACGACTTGCATACACTTAGACACTCACAAGAGACCAGGGAGCACTTCCCTCTCTCGCCTAGCTTGTAACCCCCTACTACAAGCATCCCGGTGCAAGGCAACACGACTCTCCTCTCCACTGGACGTAGGGCTTGCTTGGCCTGAACCAATATAGTCCCTGTGTTCCCCTTTGCACACCATCCGTAGCCTCAACCGCAAAACACATATTTACTAGCCGGTGTTAGCCCCGCTAAAACTAGCACCGACATCACTCTAATTAGAGACAAGAAGAAGTTTGAGCAATTCACCCCCAATGATGTGCTTGGTAGACTTTTGACATTTGACATGCAAAGAGAAGAAGCAAATGAGAGAAGGAAGCTTGGAGAGTTGCAAGCTAAGTTGGAGGGCTTGAAAGTGAAGGATATAGCACTCAAAGCAAGCAAGCCAAGTCAAGGTTACAAGCACAAGGGCAGCAAGCAAAGCAACTACAAGCAAAGGCAAAGAAATCAAGCAAAGTCAAGCAAAGGTTGAGTCTACATCATCCTCAAGTGAAAGTGAAGATGACAACACCAAGTTCAAGGAAATAGAAGATGTGGCTCTCTTCATGAACAAGTATGGCAAAGGTTTGAAGAAGCAAGGTTACAAGCTTGTGAAGAAAAGATTTCTCAACAAGAAGAAGAGAACTTGCTATAAGTGTGGTAGCACCGAGCACTTCATTGCCCAATGTCCTCATGTTGAAGAAGATGGCAAGAACAACAAGGACAAGAGAGAAAACAAGCAAAGGTACAAGAGGGGCAGCAAGAAGACAATGGGAGAAGCTCACATTGGTCATGAATGGGACTCAACATATGATAGCTCAAGTGATGAAGATGAGAAGATTGTAACCGTGGCCATCCAAAAGACATCTTCACCACCCAAGCTCTTCAACAACTTGACCGATGATGATGACTACTACTCCCCTCACATTTGTCTCATGGCAAAGGGTGAGAAATTAAAAGCTAAATCTAAACCTTCACTTCCTCCTAGTGATATCTCTAGTAGCGAACTTAGTGAAAGCTCTAGTGATGAAGTTTCAAGTGATGAGGAGCTAGATAACATAACCAAGAACTTGGACCCTAAAACTAAATTCTTCATCTCTAAACTAATAGAAAATTTAGAAAGTGTTCAAGCCGAGCTAGAATCTAGAGAGGAACTTCTTATCAAACAAGAAAATCTCTGTATTGCTAGCAATGAAGCACTTGTTTTGGAAAGGAGTGAGGTGGAATCCTTGCGCAAGGCTTTGGCCAAAGAGCAAGAGGACCATGCACTCACTAAAAAGGCTCATATTGCACTTGATGAAAAGTATTGTGTCTTATGTGAAAAGCACAAAGAACTTGAGTTGCAATATAACCTTCTTTGGAGAGCACCTCAAATCTTTCTAAAACAAATGACACCTCTATTGCCTCCACTAGTAAAGGATGTGGAAAATGTCATGATCTTGATTTGGATATCTATGCTACTAACCTTGCAAACATGGAGGCTATGAAGATAGAAATACCTAGGCTCAATGAAATAGTTGCTAAAGAGAGCAAATATGAGAACAAGCATGTTGGTGGCCAAGTGAAACAACCAAAGAAGCCAAAATTCAAGGATGGAAGACATCCACACATCAATACCGGACTTGGACACCAACATGGAGGCAAAACAAATGGGAGAAAGGTAATAAATGGTTATGAATGTGTGCATTTCACTTCTAGCAGCAGTGGAAGTACAGAGGGACCTGCACAGAGAACAACACGACCAGCCCCCCGAGCAGCACTGCACCCTGTCCAGGGCGGCAGTGCCACAGTGAAGGGCGGCAGTGCCGCTCCCCCAAAGAAAGTGAAGGTCACTTCCACTGCATCTGGAAATGATTAGCTCAGGAAAAAAGGTCTCCCATCCAAAGCAGGTTCCACAAAAAGGCAAGAAATCAATCTGGAGGCAACCAAACAAGTATTCCTATCAACCGAAGGCCGTTGCACCTAGACAAAGCTTGAGTTCTTGCTTTGTGTTGAAGAACAACAGCAAGGGTGAAGTGGTTGCCAAGTACATTGGCAAAGAAAAGAATGTTTATCATAACACTTCTATTTGGGTTCCTAAGTTTCTTGTAACTAACATGCAAGACCCCAAGAACATTTGGGGACCTAAGTCAAGGAACTAAACTTGTTTTGTAGGTGTACTCCTCCGGTGGATCAAGTTGGGTGCTTGACAGTGGATGTACAAATCACATGACCGGAGAGAAGAGTATGTTCTCATCCTACACCCCCAAGGAAGACTCAAATGAAAACATTGTCTTTGGAGACAATTCCAAGGGAGGTGTGCTAGGTCTTGGTAAAGTTGCAATCACTCATGAACATTCAATTACTAATGTTTTACATGTTGATTCGTTAAGTTACAACTTGTTGACCGTGTCACAATTGTGTGAAATGGGCTACAATTGTCTCTTTACGGATAAGGGTGTGGAAGTCACTAGAAGGGAGAATTCCTCTATTGCTTTTACGGGTCAACTAAAGGGAAAGCGTTACCTAGTTGATTTCAACAAAGGAAAGCCAACCTTGAGACTTGTTTAGTGGCAAAATCTAGCATGGGTTGGCTGTGGTATTGCCGCCTAGCACATGTTGGGATGAGAAACTTGGCCAAACTTCTAAAAGACAACCACATCTTTAGACTAACCAATGTTCACTTTGAGAAAGATAGGATTTGCAGCGCTTGCCAAGCCGGAAAGCAAGTAGGCGTACCACATCCACCAAAGAGCATCATGACCACCACTCAACCATTGGAGTTGATTCATATGGATCTCTTTGGGCCGATTGCCTATCTTAGCATTGGTGGTAACAAATACGGTTTAGTTATCGTTGATGATTATTCTCGTTTCACTTGGGTGTTCTTTGTTTATGATAAGTGCCAGGTACAAGAGAAGGTGAAAACCTTTGTTAGGAGGGCACAAAAGGAATTCAATCTCCCCATCAAGAAAGTGAGAAGTGACAATGGGACCGAGTTCAAGAATACCCTAGTGGAGGAATTTCTTGATGAAGAGGGCATCAAGCATGAGTTTTCAACTCCATAAACCCCTCAACAAAATGGCGTAATAGAGAGGAAGAATAGAACACTCATTGATATGGCAAGGACAATGCTTGATGAATACAAGACACCGGACATATTTTGGAGTGATGCCGTCAACACCGCTTGTCATGCCATCAATCAGTCTCTATCTACACAAGAAGTTGAAGAAGACCTCTTATGAGCTCCTCACCGGTAACAAACCCAAGGTGTCATACTTTAGAGTGTTTGTGTGTAAGTGTTTCATACTTAACAAGAAACCCAAAACCTCTAAATTTGCGCCTAAAGTTGATGAAGGTTTTATACTTGGTTATGGATCAAATGAGCATGCCTACCGTGTCTTCAACAAAAACTCCGGTCGAGTTGAAGTTGCGGTAGATGTGACATTTGATGAATCTAATGGCTCTCAAGTAGAGCAAGTTGACTCTAGTGTTGTAGATAAGGAGGATCCACCTTGTGAGGCTATCAAGCAATTGACCATTGGCGATATAAGACCACAAGAAATTTCTGCAGCCAAACAGGGGGAGCCTCAAGATGCTGCTGAACAAGACTCCACTGACGCACTCACCAGAGAAGAGCAGGGTACTCCTACCACAGAAAAGCAGGACGGCAGTGCCGCCCCCTCCTCAGCAGCCAGAACTGAGTCAGGTCTGGACCATGGTCTAAATCTTGCTCCAATCTTTGATCTGGAAGATTGTGATGAGCCAGAAGAACAGCAAGAAGGTGTTGAGCATCCAAGGCTACGTCAAACGATTCAACGGGATCACCCCGTTGACAATATCCTTGGGAGTCTTCGAAAGGGGGTAATGACTCGTTCTCATTTAGCAAATTTTTGTGAACATTACACGTTTGTTTCCTCGTTGGAGCCTCTTAAGGTTGAAGATGCACTTAGAGACCCGGATTGGGTATTGGCGATGCAAGAAGATCTCAACAACTTCACAAGAAACCAAGTGTGGACCTTGGTGAAGAGACCTAATACAAATGTGATTGGCACCAAATGGGTCTTCCGCAACAAGCAAGATGAGAACGGCGTGGTGACAAGGAACAAGGCAAGATTGGTTGCTCAAGGCTTCACTCAAGTAGAGGGTTTGGACTTTGAGGAAACATATGCACCGGTGGCTAGGCTTGAAGCAATTCAGATGCTTCTTGCCTATGCTACCCATCATGACTTCAAGTTGTATCAAATGGATGTCAAAAGTGCATTCCTCAATGGTCCAATCCAAGAGCTTGTCTATGTTGAACAACCACCGGGATTTTGAAGATCCCAAGTTCCCCAACCATGTCTACCAACTCCAAAAGGCGCTCTATCGGCTTAAGCAAGCACCAAGAGCATGGTATGAATGCCTTAAGGACTTCTTGCTCAAGCAAGGCTTTGAAATAGGCAAAAGCTGATCCTACTCTCTTTACTCACAAGTTTGCTAAAGATATCTTTGTATGCCAAATATATGTCGATGACATAATATTTGGTAGTACTAACCAATCCTTTTGTGAGGAGTTTAGTAGGATCATGACTAAGATATTTGAGATGTCCATGATGGGTGAATTGAAGTTCTTCCTTGGTTTTCAAATCAAGCAATTGAAGGAAGGAACATTTATTTGTCAAACGAAGTACACCCATGATATGCTCAAGAAGTTTGACATGGTGAATGCAAAGCCCATCAAAACTCCCATGCCAATCAATGGACATCTTGATCTAAATGAAGAAGGGAAAGCCATTGATACAAAGGTATATCGTTCTATGATCGGCTCTCTACTTTACTTGTGTGCATCTAGGCCGGACATAATGCTTAGTGTGTGTATGTATGCTAGATTTCAAGCCAATCCTAAAGAATGTCACTTAACCGCTGTTAAAAGAATCTTGAGATATTTAGTTCATACTCCAAATCTTGGCTTGTGGTATCCTAAGGGCTCTAAGTTCAATCTACTTGGGTATTCGGATTCCGATTACGCTGGTTGCAAAGTAGATAGAAAAAGCACTTCGGGGACGTGTCAATTCCTTGGACGGTCCCTAGTGTCTTGGAGCTCTAAAAAGCAAAATTGTGTAGCTATTTCCACCGCCGAAGCCGAGTATGTTGCAGCCGGCGCTTGTTATGCTCAACTACTTTGGATGAGGCAAACCTTAAAAGATTTCGGATGTCACTTCACCAAAATCCCACTTTTGTGTGACAATGAAAGTGCCATAAAACTTGCAAATAACCCGGTAAGTCACTCAAGAACAAAACACATAGACATCCATCACCACTTTTTGAGAGACCACGAAACCAAAGGAGATATCAAAATTCGCCATGTGAGCACCGAAAAACAACTAGCCGATATCTTCACTAAGCCTCTCGATGAGTCAAGATTTTGTGCTTTGAGGAATGAACTAAATATACTTGATTCAAGAAACCTGGCTTCACATGTAGCACACACTTGTTTGACAGCCTAGCAACCTAAGAAAAGTTCTTGAAAAGTTTCATATTGTCTTTCAAAACTAATTCAAAGAGGTTTTCATGGTATATGACCATAGTTTTTAATGTTGATTGTCTCTGGCCATAATATCTTGAAAATATATATATATCTTTGATAGAAACAGGGTCGAGAAAATAGGTTTTGAAAATCCCTGTTTGGGCAGGGCGGCAGTGCCGCCCATAGGGTGTGGCAGTGCCGCACTCTGAAACCTGAGCGGTTTCGGCCCAAATTTCTCTGAGACATGGGGTCCGACTCTCTCATCTACTTCTGGCCGCCCCACCGTATCTCTCCCTCTGTTTCGTTCCCAGACCGCGCCGCCCCCAACTCCTCCTCTCTCACGTGAAGTTGAGGGCGCCGGTGTTCCTCGCCGCCGTCTTGCCGGAGTTTCCCCGGCATTGGTGCACC
This sequence comes from Eremochloa ophiuroides, assembly GCA_038502445.1. Classification (NCBI taxonomy): domain Eukaryota; kingdom Viridiplantae; phylum Streptophyta; class Magnoliopsida; order Poales; family Poaceae; genus Eremochloa; species Eremochloa ophiuroides. The sequence goes on from JAHLJS010000006.1 coordinate 64,521,493, forward strand.
TAGGGCCAGCATCTCCTGCTCCTTCTCGTGCTGGTCAAGGTGTGGAGGCGTGGACATTGCTCATCTTTCCTCCTCAATCTTCGGTTTGAATCAAGGTGAAACCCTAAACCTTCTCGATCTATGCAATGCGTGATTTACAGTTGTGGATTCGAGTTTCCAAGGGTAGTATCATGGATTTAGGGGGAGCTTTTGTGGCGAAATCGTGAAAGAAGCCTGACTCGATTCGGGGAACCCTAGCCAGGGTGGCAGTGCCGCACCCTGCAGGAGCAAGTTCTCCGGGTCAGGTTCCCGTGGATCGATTTAGTTTTCCTCCAGGATTTCGTTTTCAAAAGTTCACCACTCAGATCCAAAATATTACTCTCTGTCTCATTCATAGATGGATTTCATGGCCCGATCTATTGATGTACTTAGATTTATGAGATTGTGATGGTGTATAGAAGTTGTTGGATCGAAAAGTTAGCCATTGAATCAAAATTTGCAGAGTTCGGATGGAGGAGCTGGGTGCGGCAGTGCCGCACTCAGGGTGCGGCAGTGCCACCCTGCCTGGGTTGCTCACCAGGTGCTCTGTTTTCTGGACAATGTACATGTTGGTTCAGTGGTTAAAGTTTTGGTGCAGCAAGTTTTATATTTCCAGTCTACACAGTTTCTTATCAAAGTCTCATTTGAATTGCATAGATGGAGCAAGGAGGTGGAAGCGGTGGCCCTCGAATTTTGAACAAGCAGCTGTCGAAGAAACCGTCGAAGAGGGGACGCAAGAGTACCAGCAGCGGTGCCGCTCCTTATGCCGCTGATGATCGTGCCGCTCATGAGCAGTACATTCAGGATGATGAGAGACGCCAGCTGGAGGGATTCACTATTTCATATAGAGGTTGTCCTTTCACTCCTAATCATCTGAATGAGTATGATGACAGCTATATGAGAGATTGAGATGAGAATCCCATGATGCATGCTCCTGATGATTCTATGCTTGAGCCCTATGGTTGATTATTCCAAGTCCTGGTCAGAGACTCAGCAGGCTAGAGCTGTCAACCCATATACATCTCCTGGTCTTATGGGGATTGACTATAGATTTTGGACTGTCTTTCACTCCAACTTCTATAGGACAGCTATTCTTGGTGCCAGGAAATCCAAGATTGTGCACATGCAGTATGTGGACTTCCAAGATATGAAAGATAGAAATGAGCCGGAGTTCAATACTGCCATCAGGATTTGTGATAGATTTGACTTGACTGATTTGATGAGCTTCAGGTATGGATGGAACACAAAGGTACTTACACAGTTTCATGCCACTTACTATCTCAATGCTGTCACTGATGAGATTCACTGGATGACTAAAGGTCGACACTAGAGTTGATTTTATCACCTTCTGTCGAATTCTTGGTTTTGGTGATGTGCACAGGTAGTTTACTGAGATTCATGATGAGTCTCGCCTTGAGGTTGAGCAGATGAGGGCTCTCTACAGGGATCCCAGGATGGCTGATGGCAAGGCTAAGGGCCAACTCTCTGTATACTATGTGGTGAACAATTTGATCAGAAACACCATAAATCCAATAGATGGAGCAGGTTCTGATATTAATGATTTTGCTAGGAACGTGCTTGTTCGCTTTCACACAGGTGAGAGGTTCAATGTTCCTCGCTTCATGTGGAATGAGCTCTCTACTGCTTTGGATGATGGGAGAAGGGGCTTGCCTTATGCCCCCTATCTCATGTTGTCATTGAGAGGGTTTCTGGTATTCGCTTCCCGCATGAGACAGCTCATCCAGTGTACAAGATTGACAGACCAAGGCCGCATGGTGTAGAGAAGGGGAGTGGCAGTCAGCAGGCTCCTACAGATGTTCCAGGGACATCATCTGGTAGAAGAAGGGGCAAGAAGAAGGGCTTCATCAAGAAGATTCTGACTTCCATCTTTGCTACTTGCACATATTCAGCAGCTACAGCTTATGGAGCCAGACTTGAGGCTAGGGAGGCTAGGGCGAAGGTGGGACTTCTAGATTTACCTCCTATTCAGCCTCCTCCTCCCTTTGAGCTTCCTACAGATTCTGATGATGATGGAGGACAGCAGCAGTATGATCCTTTCCAGCAGCAGTATCAGCAGCCACAGTATGGATATCAGCAACCACAGTATGGGTACTCGTATTCTCAGTATACACAGCAGCAGCAGCAGTACCCGCCTCAGTATGGCATGCCCGGTGAGGATGATACGCTTGCTTCCCATCAGCGGTGGATGCGCTCTCAGAGACAGGCAGGTCGCACCTCTCAGGGTGCAGGCACTTCAGGCTCTACTCGCTTCATAGGCACTACTCACCGTGGGGGAAGGCGGTTGTTTCCGATTCAGATAATGATGATGATGGCAGCCCTCATGGTGGTGATGAAGGCGTCGATTGGTCTCAGCTTCAGGATTGAGCTCTCTTTTCTTTTCTCTTTTTTTGGTATTTGATGCCAAAGGAGGAGAAATTAGAGGGGTCAAATTTTTCTTCGTCGCCTTGCTGCAGTTGGAGCTTAGTTTCAGCTTAGTTAGTATGTGAGATTGAGAGTAAAAACTATTTTCATTATGGTTTGTAATAATTTAGCTTTATACTCGACTCTATCTCTATCGTTTTTGAATATATATTGTGTCTTTGTGATCTGGAACTTTATATTTTATAACTGTGTATAACTTGTAAGTGTTCAGGTGCTGTTCAAATCTGGTTGTGATCTGACTGAAGAAGTCAGTGCGGCAGTGCCGCCCTGTGCTTCCTCAGCCAAATCTTGTGTGTTTTGAACTGTCATATGCACCACGTTTAATTGTTTGACACTGTGTGCAGTACTCCATGGAACCTTTGAATGTAAAGAAATTCTCCTATTTTCACTCTTGTGTGGATGGTTGGCTTTTTATGCCAATTTGGAAATTCAATTTTTGTTTCCACACCTCTTGAGAAGTTCTTTACATCCAAAGTTTATTTTTTACAGTATTCATGATTATCTTTTGTAAGCTCTAATTGGGTTGTCATCAATTACCAAAAAGGGGGAGATTGAAAGTGCAATCACTCCCTAATGTGGGTTTTGGTATTGATGACCACCGATTTAGAGAACTAATGATTTCTATCAAGATGATGAGCAGGGAATCAATGTGAGATGATGATATGTGTTTCAAAGAACTCAATGCTAACTTGCAGCTGTGGTGACCAACTCAAACGGAGGTTTAATTTTGTTTTACTTTTAAGTTTGAGTTTAGGGATGCCGTACTATTAAGGAGTTCCTAAGGGATGCCAGTCAATCTGTTGAATCAAGTGCTCATATCCCAGAAACAACATCCTCACACCTAGACAATTCCAACAATACCTAACTTGCATCTTTCTGCTGAGTTTTGCCAGGGTGGCAGTGCCGCACTTTAACTGACCGTTGGAAGACAGCTTATAAATACTACTTTTCCTCCTCTCAACGGACTCTTCTTCCAGCTCCCAACTTTCTGCCCATTACAGATAGAAAAAACAGCTCCTCTCTCTCCTCCATTGTTGACCTTGAGCTCAAAGTTGGATCTCTACTTTCCACCATAGAAACTTGAGAAAAAGGGCAGCAACCTGCGAGTTGAGAGCAGATCTACTGATTCCCAAAGTTTGAGAGCACTTGGTTCACATTTGGCCGGCGTTCTTGAGGTCTACTCCTTGGAGCTTTGCTCCTAGCCGGCTAGGCGTCGCCCTAGAGCTTGCCAACCTCATTGTGGCAGCCTAGGGAGGTTTGTAATCTCGTGTGCAGCTAAGAAATCACCCCTCTCTTCAAGAGTTCACTCTCTTGATTTGAGAACGAGGAATAGGGCAACCTTTGTGGTAACCCTAGCCTTTTGTGGCAAGCCTCAACAACGTGGACGTAGGCGAGCCTAAGTGGCAAGCTGAACCATGGGATAAATCACCGTGTGCTGTTGTCTCCACATTATTTTCGTGTTGTTGATTTGGTCTAGGGTTTGCTTCGATTTGGTGATTTAGAGGATTTCTGTGGTATCCAGTCTTCGAGCTATGAACTTTAGTGAAATTCTGGAAATAAGCTGTAGGGAGTATACTCTTTCTATCCATATATCACTTGCGCAGTTTGGTTCAGTTTTCAAAGTGCGGCAGTGCCGCTCTAGGGGTGCGGCAGTGCCGCCCTGGATTTTGAAATCTGTTCAAGTTGAGTTTTTGCAGGCCTATTCACCCCCCTCTAGGCTTCCAGTGATCCTACATCCTTTCACTATTAGCAGTAGCATTCGAAGGTAATATCGTTCACCAGCAGAAGGATGAACATAGTGTAGACGTCCTATTTTGCCATATTGGTTTCGGCATTTTTTCCACTTCCTTTCTTTCTGCTCCCATAGCCATTTTGAAGGAAACTGCTGGTATGTTAAATCTCTCGCTTCAGGATTGAATTCATTGCAGACAAACCATTCAGTTAACATTGTCTTTCTCAAAAACTCGAGGGACACTAATTTATCCATTCTCTGTTTAGCACTAAAAGTCACATAATTTTCATTGGGCAGGTGAACAGGCATTCTCTCAATAGCCGGATGGTGTCTATGAATATCATAACCAAATATTCTCCAACATGCATTTTGATCACATATATATCTGCAGTCAAGATATTCTTTGATCTCGTTTGTAGTGTTAGTCTCGCTATCATATGGCACTGCTTCATGTCTTCTTACTCTTTCTATGTAAACCTTGCTGGAATCTGCTCCTTTTGTGACATACTTGAAGAGATACTTTATGAAAGTGGTTTTGTTACACCATTCAACATTGATGTGTGCCTGATATTTTTTCAGCAAATTCATATTGTATGGGACAACCCAGCTATTGTCCATCTTCAATCCACCTTTTTCAATGTACAGATCAGTTTGCCTTCTCCTATACACGACAAAACCATCAGAATTAACTGAAGTCTCATCTTGATATGGTTTAGGAAAAAACTTGGAGCATTTCCCTTTTTTCATGCATGGGCACCTAGGGTTGTCCCTGCCACAGGGGCCATGCATCATGTGCTCCGCAACAAGAGCGTATCCTAATGGATCTATCCTTGGGTCTAGAATTTCAGCAGATATGTATTTATCAATCATTGTCGATGTCGGATTTGATGTGTCTGTTGTGAGCCAAAGGATAATATGTGCATGTGGGAGACCTCTTTTCTGGAATTCTACTGTGTGTAGAGCTGCAGATTTGGAATCAGATATGAAAATAGTGTCAATCATAGGAAATGTGTTTTTTTTAGAAGACATCAATGTGTTTGATGTGACCTAAGCAAAGGGTAAATAGATTGGCTAAGAAATAAAGAGTTGATGTGTGAACTTGCTGTACCTGCAGTGCATGATCCAAAGATAGTGCCGCTATTGATATCATGAAGGAGTTCTTCTAATTTCATGTTGAAGACTCTCACAATAACATCAGATCTGTCATTTGGCCTCTGCCCAGCTTCAAATATACCCTCAGAAATTTCTAACCATTTAGGGTTGCAGGTGAATGTAACAAAGAAATCTAGAGGACCATATTCTCGACAGATAGCTATACCATCATGGTAATTTTGTATCATGTACCGTCTCCCACCCGTGAAGGAAGCTGGTAGGATGGTAGCCTTCCCCATTTCATTGCCTTATGCTGATCCTCTGCTTATAGCATCACAAATGCCTTTGATACTTTCTATACGAATATCATCCTGATTTTTTATTAGGTACATGAGCCTATTTTCATCAATACAGGCTCGTGCATCTACTCTGGCTTGGCTAGATAAGGCCCCATAGCAAAGATATGGATTTGGCTGGTTTTTCCTATAATGGAGCATGTAGCAGAAATAATCCTGCATGGTAACCTTTGTGTATGCGCTTGTCTTCTCTTGGTGATAAGCCAGTGTAAACTACTCCGGTTTGGAAGCCCCATTCAGCAAATGAAAATAACAGTGGATACTGAAGAGCCATAAAAGCTGGATGCAGAGCTGATATTTGCTTGAGCTCTCGTGCATGAGTCTCCACAATTATATCGCGCTCAAATGAGTCGCAGCTGAAATCACTGACCACAAGCATAGCTAGATCGTTGGTGGTTGGCAAGCTGTACTGTGGTGGATCTCCATCACGAGGACCTATGATTCGAATGATGAAGTCTTCATCATCGGTACCTAAGAGCCTGTCTCTGGCTGCCCTAAATTGTTGAGCCAAAGGATTGTGCTCGTCAAGCATAGCAGCCAATGACTGCACTATGGATGGATCAATGTTGGAACCTCTTCTATCATCAGAGCTCAAGGACTGCATTCTGTTCTGAACTTCGTTTGAAGTATCATAAACATACAGCTGAATAAATTTAGGTGGATCACCTTCATGAGGTAACACGGATCCTATACGATGATGAATTTGACCACATATTTTGAAGACAGGAGGGCCTCTTCCATCGTTCATGGTGCGGTCGATATTTGCTCCCATTGACGTGAAGGCAAAAAGGTAATTATACTGCCTTATATTGCGAATAAACTTGTTACTCACAGAACCACCATCAAATCTTGCCAATGATGCCAATGGTTCCGGACGCGGGCGAAATGGTGGGATGACAACCTTGCCTCCTCTGCAACATTTGTTGTAAACTATGTTTCCTGAATTTTGGCGTGATTCTCTGCCTACTCTTTCAGCATGCCAAAAGACCGCATGGCAGTTGGAGCATTCATGGGCAGACGCTCCATAGTAAGATCTTCCCGGATAAGAAACTGAGAATATAGATGTAGATGGTAAATGAGGAGCAGGTCATAATTAGAGTTTTTTTAGCGTATCCAAAATGGCCTCTATGTAGGGCATGTGGCGTGGGCATACCAACAATGTATACCTTTGAGTGCAGCTACGAAGGCTTCATCAAATTGACCGCATTAGAGGCCTGCACTACGAAGAGAGGCTGCACCTGTATGCAATCTAGGCTTTAAAGAAAGATCTTTGGAAGAAGCCAAAGGAAGTTGAGGAAAGGCAACAACTATAGTTACCTCCCCAAACCATGCGATGTTGTTCCAGTAATCTTTTTCGTTTTTGTCTTGAGGTTGATGGATCAATATTTTGGATGACAATAGAGGTGTTATTTCCTGGTAAAAACTTTCAGAAGATAAGTCTGGAAGGAATAGGATTCATATAAGCACATATGCATACTGGCTTAAGCGCTGGACAATACTCACGTCCTGCAGCGCGGCGGCCTGTGCTTGTGCTTGCAGCAGAAGTGTCTATAAGCACTAAAGTTTCTGCTGTTAGTTTGAAATATAAAGTGTTAGAATATATTTTTATTCATAGAACACATAAGCACATTGGCCTGAACGCTGGGCGATACTCACGCGCTCTTACACGCCGGCCTATGGCTGTGCTAGCAGTATAAGTGGTAGAAGTGCTTATAAGCACTGAAGCTTTAGCTGATAGTTGCAAGTATAATCTGTTAGAATATAATAGATAACACATCCAGCACAATGAAAATATGTTAGGGGACATACTCTGAAGCTGGCCGGCAGCTTCGTTTGTAAAGTCCATTAGTGAAGGTGTAGGTGCATCTTTGCATAGAAATTTGAAGACACAAATATTGTTTCTTAAAACCAAATTCATGGCCTAAAAATATCTCCATTTTGGTTTGGCTGGGTTGCAACAATCTCTCTTGGACCTCTTTTCCCACCCCAAACATATCATACCAAATATAAAGACAAAATCCATGGACATAAACATTAAATATTGGCACCAGCACTTTTTGTTTGATTTAGCATAGCAGATATAGTAAAGCTACCATTAATCAACCATGCATAAATCATTTTATGGAAAAATACATAAGATCTAATTGATATAGCAGTAAATAGCAAGATACACAGAGAGGATTTTGTAAACAACAGCAGGATAACAATTGGACCCAAAGAAGCACCGAAAAAAAACAATAGTGATCTACAATCTATTATAACAGGTCATCTGGAACGGCTATCATTTCCTCAATAAGCTGCTGAGCAGAAACTGTTAATGGCGAGGAGTACATGCCCTGATGGTGTGAGGTTGCAATAACAATCCTTGCAAGTTGGACACCTCTATTTGCAATGGTAAAAAGACGTCGTGCCAAAGTTCTGTATAGTAGTAGACCATGAATACTATAATCTATAATCACAAAACCAAATATAGTCTGCAAAAATGTCAAAGCTTGAAGGGATGCTGACTCATATGCAGCAGCATGATCTAAACCAGGAGGTGCCCAGAAAAAAAGCGTGGTGAAGGCTCTGTTTGTGACTTGTGGTGGCAATTCGATCTCAACACCATACAACTGAGTTCCATCATCTATTGCCTGCCGTATAGTTGAAATATAACGGAGGCAGGCAATGTTGACCAACAGCCTATAAAATAGTCGAGTACAGTATACGCACTGAAAACATGGCTGCCCAAAAAGTGTTGGAAAAGGTTAGGAAATATTGTTTTATGGTTTGTTTGCCCTGTGGCCCAAAATGTACCAAAGTTTTTCCCCGTTTTGTAAACAATGTTTTGGAAAAACTTTTTCTTTTGTAATACACCTGTGAAAATGCATGAAACCTGGAAAAAAATTTGGTACTTCCCCCTATGATCTAAACAACAATGGACCAAAACAGCGAACAGAAACAAAAAAGAACAGAGGTATATTAGTTGCACCAGAACTTGAAAGCAATGTCCATAACAGATTAATAAGCAAAGCATGGGAAACACACCTGTAAACCCAATGGGGAGACTTGTTGATGGTTCCACAACCATTCTACCAGGCAGCTGTGAATAATCTCACGACCTTGAGCCACCCAAAGCAAAACCTATATGGTAAACCAATCGAGATGAAATAATCCACTAATAAATCATGAACGATATCCGCGCACACCCAGTTAGACAGGTAGGATCAGAAACAAATGCAGGTAAGGCACACCTGCGAACAATGGGATCACAGCTGTGTACGAACAAAAGAACGAAGAAGCACGAAGAACACACGGAATTGGTGAGAACCCTAGAGTTGGGAACAGCAGCACATGGAACTGTACCTGAAAGAAAGGTAATGGAATGCAAACAAGATCACGCACGGAGCAGGAAACAATGCAAAGTAAGGCGTCTGTACCGAACGCATGAAAGCACAGACCTTGAATCTCCCAAAACAACGACGACGGCGAGATCCCCGTGGCCCTGATGTATGCCGCCAGCAGGCTGCGCCCCTCCCCTTACCCCTGCGTCGGATGCCGGGGACGGCGCGATTGGAGGGGAGGAGCACCGGCACTGGCTGCCGACGCCGGCGACGGCGTGATTGGAGGGGAGGAGCGCCGGCACTGGCTGCCGACGGCGCGACTGAAGCACGGAGGCGCAGGCACGACGCTGCAGGAACAGCAGGGAAAGGGCGCTAGGTCCCCATGACGCCGAAGCTCCAGCGAGATGCAACGGGGAGCAAGGCGGGCGGACGGAGCAGGCGACGATGACGAAGGAGGTGCGGGGCGTGAGACGGCGGAGGAGACGAGAAAAAAAAGACGAGGCGTGGAGAAGGGAGTTCGATCGGGGAGAAGCCGAGGTGAAAAGGTACGGGCCAGATGGGGTACAGCCCGAGGTAAGAAGCTGAAGCCAGAGTGGGATAAACCTGAGGTAAATATATTAAAGAGGAGAAGTAGAAGCTGCTAGCTAAACTGCATTAGCAGGTGGACTAAACTAAGGCCCCGTTTAGATCCACTACAAATTGCAATTGCAACTAGTCACATCAACGTTACGGCACATGCATGGAGCATTAAATATAGACGAAATATTTGCATGTTTGTACTTTTTGTACGTACATCACGAGACGAATCTTTTAACCCTACTTGAGCCATGATTGAACAAAAGTTGTCAAATACAAACTGAACGTGGTACAGTACAGAATTACAACTGCAACTGAGATCTAAACGGGCCTAATTCTTTGAAGAATCTGGTAGCAAGACCAGCTTTAAAAACAATCATGACGGCTCATCTAAAAATGCAACGCCTGTCACAATTTAAGGTTACGTGGATATTGCTTTTTTTGAGGAGCTAACGCTCCTTTTCTCCGGAGAACAAGGCAAGGGAAAGGGAAGGGAAGGCGGCAGGGAGATTGCGCGCTACAGCCGCAGCCGCAGGCACCGGCGGTCCGTGGCTAGGAGTACACCAGATCTTAGTAGTTGTTGGGTCAATCAATCACTCAAGCTGAAGTACCCTCAACCGCCAACTGACGGCTGTAGCGGAGACGATGGCAGCCGCCGCGCCCTCGTCGTCGTCCTCCTCGTCCGCGCGGGCGGCGCGGCCATTGCATCCCCTCGCCCGTGGCGGCTCCGAGCGCCAGGAAATGGCGGCGACCCACCCCCACCCCGGCGCGCAACGGGTGCGGCGCAGGCGCAAGGGGAGGAAGCAGAAGCAGGTGAGGACATCGCTGCGTGCGTGCGTGCCTGCCGCAGTGCTTTTGCTTTGTTGCTGCCGCCGCGGTGGCGGTGCTTAACTTGGTGTTTTACTTGTGTTGACTCCGGACACGTATGTACGCAGCTGTGGCCCAGGACCGTGCTGCGGAAGTGGCTCAACATCAGGTCGCCGGAGTCCGATTTCAGCGCCGACGACGAGGGCGACACCACCGGCGACGACACCGACAGCGAGGTCGAGTATGAAGGTGGGTGGCACACGTACACGTACACGTACACGTACACTCACTTCCAAGTTCCAAGCCGACTCCCTCCTACCTTCATCATTCATTCCCTTTTGGGCTTTTGCACGCACATAACCTGTTTGTTGCTTACTTCGGTTTCTAAATCGGCATCTTCCCATGATGACGAAGGCGAACTGAAATTTCGTGTGCCCTTTCATGAATGTTGAATCGGACAATGCTTCGTCTTTGATTCTGTCTCCCACTGTTCACGCGTGGTGTGGTTTCGCCAAAATTGACCTGATGTTACGTCTTTCTTGCCATGCTTCGTTGATTTGTATGGAGAAGGAACTGACTTTTTTTTTTTTGACAAGAGAGAAGGAACTGACTTGAACAATTGGTAAATGCTACTTTTGCTTCCAACCAATAAGGTGTCCACTTTTTTTTTTTCCCTGGGGCTTACTTGGCTGCACGATTCCTTCCTCCACCATGATCCAATTTGTTTTGGCTCTAGCCTCTAGGGGTAAAAATCAAAGTTGGAAGTCGATCCCAAGAGCTTGGAGAACGACTTAACATTTACTCATAGAAACTCGACATAATGAGTCCATTCTATGGTTGTTCCTTTCGCCTTGGTATATTCCTTCCTTTCTCAGAAATGAAATAAACAATGGACGTCTATTTCGATGAACTATCAGAGTAAAATGTCATTCCCTCGTGGTTTTCAAAACGATAAGATCTCCCACTCTATTTTTGTGTCCTGCCTTTCTTTTAGACGAATCATATAAGGAACATAAAAGAGGAAGCTCTGAATCTGATTTCAGGGAATACAGTTGCAGCACATGGTCGCTTACAAAAAGCAGCTAACTTTTGAAAAGGGAAAACAGGGAGTATAATGCTGCACTTTACTTTGTTGGCGGTGATTCGGTTCCAAGCTATAAAATTATTGGTTCGTTTTAGCCAAAGCTACATCGCGTTAGATTGCCTCCCGCTTTTTGGGGAGGTTTGGATCTTGTACTGATTTTGCTCAGTGTGGAAGATCAAAGTCTAACAGTCGACATGTAATGGGCCTTGAGCAGAGATGTGCGCATGGGAGCGCAAGTTGCATGATGAAGAGAGGAGCTTCCACGGATTCGGTGCTGAGGCTATTGGTAATTACTTGTGCTTGTTATTATATTAGCTATTGACAGCAAATGTGCTTTTTTTTCAATGGTATTATTTGCAAACAAACATGAGGAAGTGCTAAGTCACTGTGCATGAAATTTTGGCTATGGAAGATTCATACCAATTTGATTATTTCAAGAAGATATAATATGTAGCTCATGCTATTCCTATGAAACAAATACCATACCCCTTCTGTTAGTGAGTTTTTGCAACAGCTTAGGGATGCGTATAAGCTTTGGTGCCTATCCAGAGCGAAGAAACTTCATGCTCTTGGACTGGATAGGATAGAAGCTTTTGGATGAGTTGTTGCCTTGCTGTTTGGTTGTTAAAAGTATTTTTCGAGTAATTATGTTGTAAGTGTTTCCATCCTTCTCGTATATGGTCTTGGCATGAGTTGGTAATGTATATGGGCCGTTTTTCCTGTATAATACAAAAATACGCAGCTCTCCTGCATATTTGATAAAAAAAATATCATATAGTAAGCAGATTTTCATTTATTTTAAAGAAAAAAGGGGCTTCCCTAGTCCCCCCCCCCCCCCCCCCCCCCCCTCACAGTAAGTTTTTAACCACCTTGTAATCTGTTAGATTGCCAATGCATGTAGCACACTGACAAACTAAGATCTACTGCTAGCCTGTTGTCTCACTAATTTCAGATAGATATCTCTAAAGCGCCTTTGAAGCATACACACTTATGCATTAAAAAAGTAAAAGTATACACTTGCGAGAAAATGTATAAACCTTTCCGTACGCACTGATACAATCTATCAAAACATTGTAGGAAACCAACTGGGGATGGTTCCCTGTGGGCTTCATAGAAGGCGCAAGTCAGAGACCCTTCGTGCTCAGTATATTGATGTTAGGGAACTCAGGTATGCATTGCTTCCCTTAAACAATTTTTGGATCTTCCAGACTGTTTTTCGACAGTTTTTTTTTCGGTTACTTGAATGACTACTAGTTTGTTCATAGATCTTGCCTACCACAAACAGTATTCGCTACTGCATCTGGGACCAAATAAATGGCGTTACGTTCATCCCGTTACTTAAGGTTGATGTTGGCTTGATGCAGGATTTGTGCTGGAACATGGAATGTTGCAGGCAAACTTCCACCTAATGACTTGAATATTCAAGAATGGTTGGATATGGAGGAGCCAGCTGATATATATGTTCTTGGGTAAATTACAGAATCCCTCAGTCATATTAAATACAATGGAAATCAAATCTTTAGCTGTCATATGTCTTCGCTCCTCCAAAAAATATTTTGTCCCATATGATATAAAATGCTATTACTTTTATATGTTAGTCTCTAATAATATAACTGTTGTTTCTACTTTTTTTTTGCTATACCCATAATATAAGTGGATTTGATTATCTTTCAGATTTCAAGAAATTGTTCCACTAAATGCTGGGAATATATTTGGTGCTGAAGACAACCGCCCTGTTGCGATGTGGGAGAATATTATTCGTGAAACATTGAATAAGATCAGCCCAGATAAACCCGAATATAAATGTCACAGTGATCCTCCTTCTCCGTCAAGGTTCAAGCCATCTGATGATGCTTTTGTTATGGAAGATGAACTTATTAGCGAGTCTGATAGTGAAAGTGATGGGGAGGTGCACCCACTGAGCGAACAAGATTTGGTCGATTCTGTTGATGGCATTCATGGTAACAAATGTGAAAATCCCACTGGTGCACCTGAAACTATTTTACAAGATAACGAGTTCAGCAGGTTGCCTTCAATGAAGATTTTTGACAGATCCAATAACCAAAGTTTTAAAGAATCCAATTTGGAAGAGAAGATCTGCCAGAAACTGTTAACTAAAACATTCAGTAACTCAGAGAGGCTTGGAATGATTTGGCCTGAACCACCATTGGATATGTTGGCCCAGTGTCTTCCAGACAGCACAAAGTCATATGCTTCAGGAAAGGCATTAAGATCATATTTGTCTTTCAAGTCAGTAAATGGAGATTCTGGTCCATTTGCAGAGGATAATTCAGTTCCTGATTTTAACATTAACTGTGCAGCAGTTAAAAGAAAGAGACCATACTTTGTAAGGATAATAAGCAAGCAGATGGTTGGAGTGTACCTATCAATATGGGTACGAAGAAGCCTCCGAAAGCACATTCAGAATCTGAAAGTATCAACTGTAGGGGTTGGTGCTATGGGCTACATTGGTAATAAGGCGAGTTTCTGTAAGCCACAATACTCTCAGTTCCCTTTTTGTTCAATTAAAGAAACTATGCTGTTTGAAAAAGAAACTCTGCTGTTTGAAACTGAATTTCAAATGCATGCGCTTTATAACTTAAGTATTTGTCAACTGGCTTGCAGTCACTTATCTAAACTACAGTAAACAACAACTGGCATTTTTTTAAGAATACTTATGTTTTAGCACCTATTATCATCCAGTCTTTTCAGTCTCATATCACTGCATTTACTTTCCATCAATACACCAACACTACATTTAGAAAAGGGTATGCTAACCTCTTCTCACTTTGGCATGCTTCAGGGATCAATATCAGTAAGCATGTCCATATACCAAACACACTTTTGCTTTATATGTTGTCACCTGACCTCTGGAGAAAAGGAAGGAGATGAACTAAAAAGGAATGCTGATGTTCAAGAAATCCACCGAAGGACAATATTTAATCCAGTTTCCAGAGTCAACATGCCTAAGACGATATATGACCATGAGTAAGTAATAGATTCTATATCGTTTTTGGTTACCTCTACTTTTTAGCGGTTCATCTGCTACCTATTTTTAATAGTTGACAGGAACAACGAACTATCTTCAGCCATTCTTGAACATTGCAACGCTATTAGAACTTTTGCTTTCATTGAGGGGGCAAAACAAGGGCATGTGGTCGAGGGTAGTTTACTGGTTTAGCTCATGCTAGCTAGATTTGTTGACGCATTTCAGTTCTAGCTTGTTTCATCTGAGATTTGACATTTCTTGAATGCTTCAGAAGGATTGTATGGCTAGGTGATCTCAACTATAGGATCAACTTGCCATATGAGAAGACACATGAACTCATCTCCAAGCAGGACTGGAACGAATTGTTTGAGAAAGATCAGGTAGGATTTTATGTTTTATCATCATATTGCAAAATGCGCTTTATTCATAAATTCGCTCACCTTTCCATTCTTCTTAATGATAGCTGAAAGTAGAGCTGAAGAAAGGACATCTGTTTGAAGGATGGACCGAAGGGGCTATCCACTTTCCTCCAACGTATAAGTACAAGGTTAACTCAGAAAAGTATATAAGTGATGATAACAAATCTGGAAGGAGAACACCTGCATGGTATATTTTGTTCTACATGATTTGCGCCCTGCCAGTTTTTTTTATTAATGAAATTATCATTATCGAAGTCTATGTTCGTATATCTAAGGTTACTAGTGGCGATACTAACAGCAAACTCTCTCTTCTAACTATGTAGGTGTGACCGAATTCTTTCCCATGGTAAGGGCATGAGGCTACTGTCATATAAGACAGTTGATCTCAGGCTATCAGATCACCGCCCTGTGACTGCTGTGTACATGGCAGATGTTGAGGTTTTCTCTTCAAAAAAGCTGCAGAGAGCTCTGACCTTCACCGATGCAGAGGCTGAGGAACAGCTCTCCTTCGAGGAAGATAGTACTTCTGGAATATACAACCTTGGACTATATTAAAGTTCAAGGTAATCTTGGACACATCGAAATTCGAAACAGACTTTATGCTTTTCTCAAGTAGTATCCAAGGAAGAATTGACAAGTTACGACTTAGTCCTACCCAGCCTGTGCCTCTCTATTTTTCTGAGACCAGCAATTGGAAGTAGGTAGCCCTGTACATTTTATCCATACTCTGACCATATTTTGAAATCAGATGTCATGCATTTTGCTGCTTTTGAGTACTGTGTACCTCATATATGGAAAGATAATCTCTGACCATATTTTGAGATTAGATGTCATGTGTTATGATGCCCCCCTCCCCCTCCCCCTCCCCCTCCTTTTGAGTATGGTGTACCTCATATGTGGGAAAAAATATTTTCCTTTGCAACCGTCTAACTGTAATTAAAGTGTTGGATACCGTAAATATTTCATACAGATTGCGACATTGCGCAGTTTCTGTAATTTTTCTTTCATCTTTGCCATCCATGCAGCAAATGTTGGCTGGAGATATTTATTTTCAACTTGCACTTATATTTGCATTTCAAGCAGTGGGATCGAGCATCCTGCTGAGGTGCCATTTTGTCTGTTGTTCGAAAAACAGAAGTATTTGAAAGATGCAAAATAGTGGATCAATCAGGGACTGGTTTTCTGACATATCTAGGCTGTACTACACAGATGTGTCTTAGTAGGACCCAAAGATTTCAGCAAGGTTACCTGGTGGAAGTCGCAACCGTCAATGCGGGCGCCGAGCCGGCGCCGGCGGAACGGACTGCCCGCCGTGCCCCGGTCATTCCCACCGCTGCGACTTCGACGCTCTGCCAGGTTTCCGGAGATGAACGGCGGCGTGCTTCGTGTGTCCTGCATGGGCTCGCGGGCTCACTCCCACCAGAGAATGGACCGGAACTGGAAGAGGCGCGCCAGAGACGCGGTGTAGATTTTGCGGCCCAGGGAAGTGGTAAACCGGGGGCCCAGGCTCGAAGTGTACACGAGTGGCACGTGCGGGCCGGCGCAGTCCAGTGTGGCGTTTGTTTTGACTTTGACCGGCGCGAGCAGCCCAGTGTGGCTGCTTCGTTGTGATTCTTGTTGGGCTGTCTCTTGAGGTGAATCCATTGCACATCACAAGATCAGCTCGACTTGGAATAGACGGGAGAAGAGAAAAAAACACATCCTCCTTCTTGACTCAATTGTACTACTTCGCATTTGGTGAGAGGAGCAGAACACAATCACGCAGACAAGTCAACATAAGAGATCAACAAAGACATTTGAATCTTCTCCTCAAACTCATGAGGCTCAAACGTAGTTGAATCGATACCGAACTTGGTGAATTGGTTTGGTGATTGGTTGAGTAGAACATCAAGATTTAGAGGGGTTTTATTTTTGTGGGTTACTACAGTTTTAGCACAAAGATGATCAGTTTGGCCAGTGAAATGGTGGGAAACACCATCTCATAACTATGTTTGGCACCACGCACCAACCGTATCGCAACATATGTCATGAATATTCTGTCCACTTTTTTTCTCTCTTCGCTTCCTTAGTTCAAGAATATGTCGCACGAATCTTGATGTAATACGTACAGTTGGATAATATGTGTTCCTCCACATAGTTATGGGAAATGAACCTTGGTGAAATGGTGTCTAATTGAGCTAAAACTAGGGTTAAGCGTTTCATGGATCTACATTCTAAATTGAAGAATATGTGATTTTTTTTCCCTTTACTACGGTTGTCATACCTCTTGTTATATGATTGTGGTTGTTAGTTGATACCACTGCAACTTGACAAACGAGTTGATATTGTTAGTCTTCTAGAGGTTTTAAAGAAGCAAGCTCCTTTTTTTTGTAAAAAGAAGTAGACTACATCCAAAAACTTATTCATGCCGGTTATCGCCACAGGGATCATATGCGATCCAGCGCGATACAAAAGCCATATTTGACTTCTATGAAATACGGGCTATTTAGCCGGCTCGAGAAAAAAAAAAGAACAAAGTCAGATTCCATAGCTGTTTTATGTTTATACACCTAGTATACAGAGGATGCGTTGTCCCAAAGCTAAGGACTCTCCAAGCACAAAACCAAATTCTCTAGCACATTAACATCAAGCATATAGAAACTAGAAACACCACAACAGCACCACGGCTCTCGGAAGTGCTAGACAAACAAAACATACAACACGCAACCCGGGACCGGATCTTTATCTTTAATTGCCTTGGTACAGTATAAATGGACAGCCAAATCCCCATAGCTTCTTCCTTCCTGGAGCTGAAGCATGAAGCTCATTGAGTTGCCGAGAAATAACTTCCCGAACTCAAAACGGGATTATTCGTCGTTGTCGTCAGTATTTCTTCTTTCACAGCTTCTCTCTGTGTCAGTGACACTGCACAACTTTGTCTGTGCAGCACAGGCCCTCAAGAGAGCTCCTGAGGCCACGGGTGTTTATACATATGTTCAAGATGTTAAGATTGCAGATTTCTTCTGCCAGTACTGCTCGAATCTCTGCCTTGCATACTCCTTGTAATCAAAGTCAATGTCGTTAACATGGTCCTGCACAAGATGGAAGTTAGAAAGCGCCAGAGATTTCAGTTGCATAGGGAAAGAATGGAATCATGACGCATGAGCTCACCGAAATTATTCCCCAGAGGCCCCATACTAGATGGCTGGCGAGCATGTACTTCTCAATCCTTTGGAGCAGGTTCTCCACAACTTCTGCATCAGGGTCGTCACCTGAAAGGTAGTAATATGCAACAATAATTAGGAGATATGGTTGACCAAGTACAATCCACTAGGCAAATAATCGTGAGTTACAGTGCATGGAATTGCATTGAATATGGAATGGTGTTGAATTGGCGATCATCCAACGTGTCATGTTCGTTAGAAAGTGGAATGCTCTTAATTTGTTTACACTATACGCTCAATATGCGCAAGAATCTTGATGGTCCTGTTCCATGACTGTTTAATTTCCATGATAAACGGTTTTTTCCCAATCAAAGGACCAAATTAATATTTTTCATTCTGTACTCCTGATGAAGATTTACATTCAATGGTTAGCTATGTGCTATGTGGATTGTGAATCATAAGTGTAAATTTGTATAGCTATCGAGTACTGAACTGCAATACAGAACAATTAAACCAACAGTGAGCTCAGAATTACCAGAAATGTTCAGGTAGGTCTTAACGAAACGCTTCTGCTCATCAACATCTGTCACGTAGAATAGAATAGCACATTGAGCAAGTCAGAAAACTGGACCAAGATTCTGCCAACTAAATCAAAGAAAATAAAAACAACAGTCAATGCATCAGCAGTTCTCTTAGTAATGCAATACCTGGATATCTGCTGTAGTCCAGTATATGAGGCTTTGATGAATGGTAGTCTGCTGCCATCTCACAGAAATGGTTAGCAATGTCATATGCAGCTGGGTTGAAGCTTGCATACTCATAATCCTGTGACCAAAAAAGAAGACACTGTTATGAAAGGTTGGTAGGAAGAAAAAAAAAATACTAAGAACAGAAAGCATACATCTTCACATAGTAGTAATCTCCAAAACTAAAACTCTAGCTTTAGCAGACTCCAGAGGCGTGTGACAACTTCATATGTCCAGGTTGGAGGGCACACAACAAACACACGCTAACAAGTGTGAAATGCAGCCCAATACGGTATACCAAAAATGATACAACAACCTCAACGATTCCTACTTTGCATAAGGCAGTATGCGTTTCTTAATAGAAGAAAACTCTTCCTACCTACCCATGTTCAAGATATTCCCATTTCATAGCTGTATCCACATTATAGGCACATAACTGATATTTTAGACACCAAAAAGAATATTTGCAGTGCAGTAGAGCCAAATATAATGATTAAGATAGGAAAGATGTGGATGCGTCACTTACAATGATGGTAAGGACGTTGGTCTCTTCATCAATCATGATATTGCCATACTGAAGATCATTGTGACAGAAACCAATCCAGTGGTAATCACCTGAACACTCGTTCTCCAATGCAGTAATCTCGTTCTCCAGACTGTCCAACCGAAATTCCTTGGCTTCTTCATATGGGCACAAGTTCTTGGCAGTTCTGAGCCAGTTCCTAAATTGATGTGAGAAGGTTCAGACTTTGGTCCCATATTTGTAACTTTACATAAGACAGTGCTTAGTACAACAATTATTTAGCTATAAAGAACTTACCTCAGTCTGTCCCAAATTAGCACAGATTTGGGACCAGGCATGTCAAGGTTGTGGAATTCCCTCAGTTTGGAAGCCACAAGAGCTGAAATTTCAGGATCACGAAGGTCGGCAGCCGACAATGTCTGAAAGAAGCAATCACATTAGCATGTGAAGAGATCACTTGAAAGCTGAAGCAGAAAACTTTTTGTAGTATCAGAAGTTGCATCATATATCATATCACCCATTTTCACCAAGCCAAGAAAGCAGCATAAGAAGCTCCTTTTCACGAGAGCGACAGAAATAATAAGTTAAACAAGAATCCAGAAAGTGCTATGGAGACTTCTAGTTTTTGGACCATGCATAAGCCCTGAAACTTATTGCTGAACTTACTTTGCCTACTTAGTCATCTACCCCAAGTCCAATTCATTGATTAGAAACTTGCGGTTCTCCCGTGAGAGACGTTTCCTCTTGTCGTATGGACAGTGGCCATGCAGTCTAATCTAATCGACTAAACCAATATACTAGGGTCCCCTGTTTTTATCATTTTTTTAGAAGTACTACACAGTATCTTTTAATTGCTGACTCTGCATCACAAAGCTTGTTTCAAGGACAGGGAATTATCAAAGCAACAAAGATATCTACTGATATAAAATATTACTGATTCGCGTGGAAAATAAGCACCTGTTTATAGTTGTAAAATGGCCAGTTCACTGGCTGATAAAGACCTGCCGCTTTATAACGATGGAAAATCATAGAATGCCACGGCAGAAAATTCAAAGAAGGAAAACCGCGCTGCATTAAATCAGTAGGCCCCATATCGACAGAATCTCAGAAAGAATCAAGAAAAGCGGCGGTTTTATATTGAAAGTTTGAAACTACTACAGCTGCTACTAGATGGGATCAGAAAATTAGTGCAGACAAAAACAAGCTAGTGCCTCCCCTGGCCTAATTTTAGCGTCAATTTCAACTGGAATCCGAAAGAAGTAAATTAAAAAAAAAGAAGAATCGATCATCTAAGAAAAGTAAAAGCGCATGAAAATCCCTAAAATCTGGGAGGAAGCTAAGAGTTCCATAAAAGGATGAAGATGAACAGAGGAGGAACAAACGAGGCTTGAATTTCCTAGTCTTGTTACTAACGGCAGGTAAAGTTTGCTTTAGATTAGAGAAGGTATCGAGTAGGTACCCTTGCGTGGATGAACTCCTCGACGCGGCCGTTGGGGAAGCGGCCGAGGAGGCGGGGACCCTGGCCATGGCGGGACATGCACTCGAAGGTGCGCACCTCGTCCTCGCGGTCGAAGAAGAGGTCGACGCCGTCGCCGTAAATCCGCACGAGCACCTTCCTCACCTCCCTCTCCGCCCTGGGCGGCTCCTCCTCCTTGTCGCCGCCGGTGAGCCAGCGCACCTGGTAGACCTCGTTGGTCATGGCCCCCTTGAGCGGCACGACCTCCAGCGCGCGGCAGTCCGCCACGTCCGCCCACGCCGCCGCCAGCTCGTGCAGCAGGCGCCGCGCCTCCCTGGGGATCCGCGGCCCCGGCGCCGGCACCGCTTCCGCCGACACCACTGCCACCTGGCTCTGGTTCTCGATCGCCACCATCCTGGCTAAATGAATCGCCGCACGTTCTGAAACCCGAGCGAAGAAGACGAATGGGGCGGTTTGGCGATTTTGTTGTGGAAAATACTCCTTTCTTTCTTTCTTTCCTAGTTCTTCGTCGATGTTCTGAATTGAATTTTTTTTTCGCTCTGTTTTTGTCCTCCTCTCCCTGAGGAGCCTAGCTAGAGGCGATGGAATGGAAGTGAAGCGAGGTTTCAGCGAAGCGAGCGTTGTGTTCTGCACTTCTGCACATGTGCTTCGCGGGTCAGGACGGGGGTGCCGTATAAATAGAGTCGGTTCGGTCGCGCGAGGTTTTGCGGCTGCCCCCTCTAATTTTTCCTTCATTCTATTCTATGAACGCGTGGTCAAACTTACTTGCGGCTGAGAGCATGAGATGCCACGTTATCCATGATATTACTTCATGCTGAAGGTTTGTTGCATAAAAAAGAACCATGACGACTGCCTGTTTTTTTTTGGGTCCGCTGACCATAGTATGGTCGCTCACATTTGAGCCATTTGCCTTGAGAAATGCCCTGTCTGGATGCACCAACTAAATTTTAGCTGGCTAATTTTAGTTATGATGCATTCAAACACACTAGCTAAACCTGTCTAAAGTTTAGCTGGAGGCAAAAATATATACAATCCAATTAGTTGTTTCAACCCAGCTAAAAGATCTAAATGACCAAACTATTCCCAACTAAAGTTTAGCTAAAGCATCTAAACACATCCAGCTAAAGTTTAGCTATGTAAACAATATAATATTAATGAGGGGTAGCATGGTCAAGACTTTAAATTAGTTAGAACATCTAAACAACCCAGTTAAAATAATCTCTAGCTAAACTTTAGCTCTATCAATTAGTTAGCTAAATTTTAGTTTAGTTACATCCAAACAGTCCCAAAGTGAGTTTCTTTTAGTTGGTGGCTAATTAAGGCAATGATTCGGATCCAAGTCTCATTAACTTTTGGATCAATTTTTTGTATAGCTGAGGGTGCATTCCGGAAAATCAAACAACAGTCCACGGGCGGGCTAATTAACGAGCCGTCCACAGCTCACAGCGAGCGGCCACATGTACTACGATGATTATCCACCGGAACACCACGTCAGATCCCGTGTGGGGAGTGGGGGCTGTGACAGCGCTGTGGCCTGCGTTGCCCACGCGTAGCACCCAGACACGTCTCTCCCGCAGGCTCTCCACAGGCACGTGGCGTGCTCGTGTTGGGTGCCTGTGGTGGGATCCGCTGCGACACCGACCAGCAGCGCGTGCTTGGATTGGAAACGGGAAAAATGACATCGGAAGGTGAAGGTTTGTTTGCGTGTCTC
This sequence comes from Eremochloa ophiuroides, assembly GCA_038502445.1. Taxonomy (NCBI): domain Eukaryota; kingdom Viridiplantae; phylum Streptophyta; class Magnoliopsida; order Poales; family Poaceae; genus Eremochloa; species Eremochloa ophiuroides. The sequence continues at coordinate 64,543,931 of JAHLJS010000006.1, forward strand.
GTGTGTTTTAGATCAGCTGCCTCTCGGGCAATCTCGTGCACGCCTACGTGCACATAACATATGATCAATTGATCACACATTTCTAAATTCTACTCAGGCTTATATCAGTACTGATTACTCTTGCAGAGGACGGAATACTGTATAATTTATTTATTTTTCTAAAAGAAAGTAGCTGAACTGAAAAAATATCTCAAATTAGTTAAGCTTAGTTAGCTAACTGGTTAATAACTAAGACATGGCCTGCCTATAATTAGTCTTCCTATTTAGATACACTAGATTTAATTTTAACTAATTTTTAGCTAGCTAGCGATTGACCCTTGTATCACACGTGTTCTAAGTACGATATAGCTACTACTATGCAAGTTACAACGGCCTTTTTCCAAATGAATCTTCCCATTTACCTTTTTCTGCAGTCTGGAACGAAAAGCCATGGTACTTTCTTGTTTCACAAACATTTGATGTTTTGGTGAATCACATCAAACTCTTTGAAACCTATTATCTCCGTAAAAAAAATCTAGATACATTCTTGATTAAAATGCCTAAAATTTGATTAAATACATAAAAAAATTAGTATTTGTAATGTCAATAAGTGGAATGTGAAAGTATATGTTTCATTATGAATTTAAGGGTGCATATTTAATACCATAAATATTAGTAATTTTTTATACAAATTTTGTCAAATTTTATTTCTAGAATTGCATTCATTTTAGGACGGAGGAACTATTTGACTACCAAATAGTTTTCGTAGTCGGAAATTATAAAATATATATATTAAAAAAATGTTATCTTGAAAAGTACTTACATGATCTCAACTTATTTGTGTTATGACTATATATTTTATTAGGAAAAACACAATAATGCTCAAAGACGACCCGCCTCCTCTCTGAACTTTGGTATTTCTGAGATTGCCATTATATAGGCCGAAAAAAAACTAAAGAAACTTGCCTCGTCAAATCCACGTCACAGTTGCCAATCTTATCTGATCTGAAAATACATATATTTCATTGTATAAGAAATAAATAAACAGATGGTTGACATTGACAAGCTAGCAGCGACTTGGTGCACACCAACACGTACTGGTCTGTGTATCTCGTCATATATACTTGACTTCTAGGGCCATATATCTTTTTTTTTTCCAGTTGACGTGACACTATTTAGGCCTTGTTTGGTTGTTTATAGATATAATTATGTGCTAGTAATTATCTCTTGTATAATAAACTAACTAATTATTAGCTAGACCGTTACATAGCAATTGTTCTACTATATTTTTTTTCCACACCGGCAAAAACCGAATTTTATTACTAATAAAGCAACTAAATTACAAAATTGTTCTACTATATATCTAAACTAAATCAGATAATAAGGTATTAACCAACCTTTACCTAGCGACTATTCCAATATCCAGACTTAATTAGATAATAAAGTATTAGCAAACTTAGGCTCTGTTCGGCTGGCTGGATCGTACGACTGGCTGATTGATAGTTATGAGAGAAAAATACTGCTGAAAGACTGACTGATGCTGACCGGTAAGTTCAAGCAAACAGAGCCTTAGGCTCTGTTCGCTGGAGCTGATAAGCTGAGCTGATTTTGGCTGTTGCTGATTTTTTGTGAGAGGAAAACACTGTTCCAGAGCTGAAAAATAAGCGTTTTTTAGACGAAACGAACAGGGCCTTAGATAACCTCCAGCTCATGTGGCGAGTGAAGACAACAACTTGGCGGGGCCGGTATTCGACCCGGGCCTGTTGTCGGTAACGAAAAGATCAGCGCGAGGGCGGTCACTTCGGGCGTGGCCAACGTGTTGCCGCCGGCGATGTGGATCGCCAAGTGCCCAAGTCAACATATATAGAGACGCGGCCGAGAGTTTTGGACTTTTGGCAGCTTCCGTCTGTCCGGAGGGAGACCGCGTACATAAATTTCACACTCACAGCCCTGCCTCCCTGTATCAAAAAAGAAACGAAAATCCTGCCTCCCAGGCACAAGCCGCGTTTCGGTGACTGTCGGCTTTTCCCCAGCGGGTGAGGAGAAAAAATGATGCACGCGAGAGCATGCGTGCGTCAGTGCGCGGATCAGATCAGATGGTTGGTGGTGCTCCGTGGAATGTCAGAGCTGACGGGAAGAAGCGGTGCGCGGCAGGCGACGGACGGACGATAAGCACGAGGGCCAAATAGCTCCAAGACCAAGAGGGCCACTGCCCTACTTGTAGGTCGGACTTTCAGCCCGTTCGCTTCTTCAATCAGCCGCTTATTTTTATCCACGGAATAGTATTTTTCTCTCACAGTAAATCAGCACAAGTCACGATCAGCGCTACCGAACAGGCTGTTTGTGCAGACAGACTTCAGACATTGTGGTCTCCTTCTGCGTCTTACGAACGCCGCTTGATCAGATACAGGCAACAGGCTCCGTCTGATAAAGAAATGGGATATGGCTCTGTTTGCTTGAACTTACCACGTAGCATCAGTTAGCCATTCGGCAGTGTTTTTCTCTCACAATAACCAGCCAGTCAGCCATACAATTTAACCAGTCGAACTATAGACAAAGGCACATCGTATCGAAGTCGACGCCGAAAGATCTAGGAATTTCTTATTGCCTCATCAAGTCATCATGTTGCCCCCATGCAACATGCCGAGCTGCAAGCTTTTCGCAAAATCTCCTGCACCATCCGCTTGGAAAAAGAGAGAGATTGAGATCCTTACCAATTCTCTATCTGCCGAGATCAAAAAATTCTCTCTCTGCCGCGCAACCGTCACCGCATGCATAGGAGTGCTCCTACCACACTAGCGCAGCATGATGGATGGTCCTCTGCGCCAGCCAGCCATGTCGCCACTTGCCGGATTATTCCGCTGAAGCCAGCAGCGATTGGCACCGCTGCTTTTTTAGCGGCCCGAGCAGCCGTGATATGACGATTTCTTTTGCCCCCGCGATCTATAGATGGTCCCCGGATTTATGCTCGCCTAGCTAGGAGAAGTTTTGATAGATTATTGACCCACTCTTTATAGTTCTTTTTTGCATATACAGCCATCAATAAAATAATTAAAGCGGAATGTTTTGACTCGCGTTGCTTTCCGAGAAGAAAATGCTCCGCGGAGTGAATTATATATATATATATATATATGCAACTGAAAGACTGAAGCCCTTCTGGCCAGAGAACTGAGAACCTACTGGTACTGAAAGCCGTTGCCTTTGCTGAAGTAGGTAATGGCGTCTGGTGGCCGTTGAACAAGATCGGGTAAGGCCAGAGGCACTGATGATCCATCTTGCCACATGTGGCCACCAAGAGTGGTTAAAATCGTTCTAGGGATTGTCAAAAGCGTCGACAAATAATTCACTTTTCTTTCTTCGCCAGCTGAAGAAGTAGTATACTGTGAGCCAATGAGAGCGCTGGTACTGATCACTGCTGGTGCGTGGTGACAGCGACATCTGCGATCTTTTGCACACCATGACCAAGCTGCAGCCCATCCATCTACGCGATATCTGAATAGAACGACGAATTGAGAAATTGAGAGCGACCGAAAAAGCGCATCAATGTTCAGCAGGCACACTGACAGCGACGAAAGAAGCTTCAGCAGCACTGCAGTGCCCGGTGGGCTTAGTGGCACGTACACGTACTACATTATTCCATGATTATTGGAGGGGCATCACAATTCACAGGTGGATAAAGTTCATCGTGATAGACCTCACAGACGCTTGGGCCCACCGAACAAGAATACGAGCAGGGGCAGTTTAACAAGAACACACACATCAAGAATTGAACACGGACACAGAACTTTAGAGACAATTCTGTGCTCCGTCCCATCACATTGCTTTCGTGAAGGGCAATGCCGAAAACTCAGCTGCGGAAAAGGCGGTGGAAATATCTTCAGTTTTTGGGTCCTACTAGTTCTGTGCTCTTTTTTATTTTGGGAAAAAGTTCTGTGCTTTCCAGGAGAGCCTCGTCGATTGTCATCAAAGGCCAGCAGGCCCTGGGCCAACAGATTAGGGCAACGCCAAAAGTTTTCGGCGCTGCTAAATGGATTGTTGAATAAGTCACGGGCTCACGGCAAGGCCTCATGTTTAGCCCAATTTACCAAGCAACCCTCTGACAAACGCCAATAGCACGGCCCAAATCTGCTCCGGAAGATTTTCATGGGGAATCATCCAGTCCGACCGGACCGTGTCACGCTCACGCGACGACCACCTTCGTGGGCTTCTCCTGGGCCAGCTTCGGTGGCCTTCGTAGGCGGGTGCTCCATTGTACTGTACTTTCCTGTAGGACACCAGCTGCTCTACCTTCTCTCCCCTCGTGTGTTTGTCAACTGTGCACGCACATTGGAGCTCATGAAGATCCATGCATATGAGTCTTGAGGTCATCTATTCTTGTAGGGTGTGCACAGGGCCACGTGTACGGTCCCTGCCACGCTCAGTCAGGGCAGAGAGCAGATCAGATCAGGGTATATGTTTGAGGGAAGAAGAATCCTAACAGAGGAACAAACAGCGATAGTAATACTTATTATTTCATTACTTTCCTTTTGTTTTGTTTTGATTTCTTTTCCTTTTATCTTATAATTCTTAGGACAAATTATGAATTTTTAGGTCACCAATTGGATTGATGCCCCTCCACAGTGACAAGCAACGTTCTTCTTTGCCTAGGCTCTGAGCACCTGGCTTGGTTGGGGCACTGGCACTCACAGTGCAGAAACTATGCTAGTTTCTATATATATTAATTACAGTGCCATGTAAGCAATTTGGTGATGTGGCAGCCGGCCTATTTATTGAAGAAAGAGGTGAAAAATTACAGAAACCGTTTCTTTATAGGAAACGACGTGTACGCGTCGATGGAGGCCTAAGAAACCATCGGTGAGCGCGATGGGGGAAACTTGCGTAGTTTCTACCGCTCCTTGTGGATCCCGTGCGCATGGGAGCTCGGCAGCTCGTGCGTCCTCATCTCCTTTCCCCTCGCGTCCCTTGTGCACGTGTATGTATAGCACAGCTCGCCTCTCCTTTCTGCCCATCGATGCAAAGCAGCACTCAGCTCGCTTCTAGCCTTCTCACGGATGCAGAGTAGCCGTGCCTCCAAGCCCTTCTGCCGAGTCTGTTGAGGCTTCCTCCCATCGCATCTCTGTGCACGCACAGGCACTCCGCGTCCGTCAGCCCAGTCCTTCGAGGCTCCCTTCCCTCGCCTTTCTGTGCACACATAGGTTCACGGTGCAAAGGATCCGACTACAGGAGGAAAGATGATTGGTTGATTTTTATTTAGACTCTAGATAGAAAACTCTGCATTGAAAAGAATAGTTTCTTGGTATAATCTCCTAGATTATAAAAACTATGAATGGTTTCTGCACTGTGAGTGCCGTGCAGAAACTAAGACTAGTTTCTACGTCCTAGGATACTGTGTCTAGAAACTATAATTTCACAATGCAACTTTTCTATCGTAGAGTCCATCCAATCATTCACTTCTTCTCTTGCCCGGATCTTCTGAACCCAAATTGCCTCTACGTGACGTGCAGCTGCCTCGTGGACAGCTGCAGCTACCATGGCAAAGCGTCTGTACAAACATGTTCTAGACAACCACGAGGACATGGTCTCCGTCGCCTACCTTCAGTCCAGGACGGTGACTTCGATGCCAAAAGAGCGTCCCGTTCCTCGTGTTAGTGCAGGTCGGCAATCCATACGAAAAGCATGCTCTTGCTGCTCAGAGCGCAGGTGCCTACAGAAGCGTTTCGAAGCGTACGTCGTGCCGCGTCTGCGAACTCAAGGTGGGGAGGGCGGCGCGACGGCGTCAGACCACGACTGGAGCTTCACGGCTGCGGTGCCGGCGGCTGCGCACGAGCCTGCACAGACGCGAGAAGGGACAAGCCGGCCGCGCGAGCTTGCGCGGACGCGGCAAGACAGGCCGAACGCGCGAGCCTGCACTGCGCGCGCGGACGCAGCAGGACCGGTGATGGCGAAGCGGACCGACGAGCTAGCACGGGGAGGCAAGCTTCGAGCGGCCTCCGCCATGTCGAGCAGGGAGGGGCGGTGCATGTGGACCAGCGAGCCGGTGTGGCAAGGTTGCGGCCAGAGCTCCACGGCGTCGCTGGCCTCCGCGGAATCAAGCGGGGAGCGATGACGATGGGGAGAAGGGACCGCGAGAGGGCGCATGGGATCTGTAGAAACCACGGAGGACCTCCCCAACGCGATTGTTGCCGGTTTCTTGTGCTTCAAACGACGCGTAGACTCGGTTTCTTATTTAGAAACCGTTTCTTAGTTTTTTTTCCCTCTCTCCTCAATAAATATACTGCCACATCAGCAAAATTCATTAAATAGAAGGGTAATAAATATAGATAGACTCTATGATAGAGTCTGGGTTAGAAGTGCTCTTAGGTGATTGTTGGGTTAAATACCTGTATATGTGAATTATGATCCTATTAGAGCATTGGGCTATGGCCAGCCAATGCTCGGAGCAACAAGACTTGCATGACCCACCCGTGCCAGGTATGTTTTTTTTCTTTTTCAATTTCTTTTTTCCTTTCTATTTTTTTTGGTTTTGTTCTTTTCATTTCCATTCTTCTTCTTCTTCTTCATTTTACTATAATTAATTATTTTGTTGTTTTCCATGTATCATGTTTTAGTTTTCTTACCTATATTGATGAAGTACATGTAATGTTCACATAGTATATACGTGATATTCGATAATGTGTTTTCGGATGTTCATGTCATATAAATAGAATGTTTCACAATTATCTTCAAGCATTCACATAGTAGTCATGAGCTGTTCTGTGGTATACTTAGGTTGTTAAGTATTGTCAATCTGATGTTCTCTTTTAACTTTCCTTTATTATGTATATTTTTATCTATATTATTTATGTTTCCTATTATCATTTGTTCAAAATTTTATGAAATATTTTATATTTAAATTATTTATTTCCAAATATTCCATTTCATTTGTTATTTATTTTTATTTCTCCTTTTTCTTCTTCTTTGGTTTACTCATTAAATCTTTATTTCATGTTTTATTTTGTATTTCCAAATTTATAAGGTGCATGTGCTAATATAGTATACAAATGATGTTTCATGATATATTTCTATTATATTCACGTAGTATAGATGCCCCAAAACCCTTTCCTTACTATTTTCACTCTATCATCAAGCATACTAAAGTCACACCATGCTTGAATCAACATTAAGGACACAATTGAAAACCGTCTCTTTAGTATATCGACTCTTGCTTGAATTGATTTGGAAAGCTGCCCATCATGTGAGACCATCTCAGGCCCCATTTGGGAGCGCTCCGTGGAGCTGATTCTAGGAGAGAATCACTCCATTAATTACTCCCAAATGCAAAAAAAAAAAAAAAATCATCTAGCTTTCTCGGAAAATCCAAGTGAATCGCTTCTCTATTTTATATAGAGGTTATGGTGCCGAAAAAACCCGCTTCCCTGGATTCTCTCTCGCTCCATGTTATATTTTTGGTAGGGATCAGCTGAGAATCAATTCTCTTTTGATCCCCACCCTGCTCCCTCCCAATAATCTAATGGAATCGCTTCACCGGAGAATCGAGGAGCAGAGCTGAAGAATCTGGGAGTGGAGCTCTCCCAAAACGGGCACTCAAATGCAAACTGTCATGTCTCATTCTATTTTGTTCAATCATGCTTGCCTCTAGATCAACCACACATGAAATCTCAATTTGTATGCCTTACTACAATGAACAAGCTTCATAAACGTGATACCCACTACTGATGTTCACCAAACTATGTCTCTTTTGTTATCTTTATACAATAAGTTTGTCAATTAATCAATTTTGGACTCATTTGCATCAGTGGCGGACGCAGGAATTGAAAATTGGTGTACAGACTACATTTACGCACATACAAAACCAAACAATTGAGGCATATATAAAGCTAAACATCCATCAATTCAAAGCAAACAGTGCTAGAGCAGAGTACATTAGTACAGTTAATTAATGCATACAATATGTGTCAAGTCTCATCTAATATGTATTTAGTAACTGTTATTTTTTCACAAAATTATTGGGTGTACATCTGTACACCCATGTCCATGTACTGTGTCCGCCCATGAATTGCATGTCACTGTTCTATTTAGTGTTATATTTTTTCCATTCATGTGTTCGAGTTCTTACTTCTGAGACTTGACCTTGATTGTTTACATTGAGGCAAGTGGCGAAGACAGAGAGCCCAACAATCCGGCTTCTGTAGTCCTGCTTGATTTTTGGTTTCGCGTGTCAAACAGAGTATAGAGTGACCTGGTCTTACTTTAACAATATACAGTACGAAATTAATTTACGAAGGAGGAGCACAAGCGTGAGTCAATGTCAGGTTCTTCGTCCAAAAAAGCAACACACGGCGAGATCAGTAATTTCTACAGTACGTGGTTCTGCAGATTCCGGGCTTTGTCTTTTCGCAGGAAAAGTAAACGTCAACCGATCAGCTTATGCATGTAACCGAAAGATACGTGCAAATACAAGTCACTGTAAACCTATCATCTGTGTTCCTTGCAGGGCTGGATCTCCTCGGAAATTAGATAGTAATTGGTCTAACCTTGTGAGTTGGCCTGATTTGTTAGTTCATCAGACGAGAAGCAAGTTGTTGTTGTTGAACGTAGAGCGGTGGTGGTGGAGTGGTTAGAGTTGTTGGTCGCAGGAAGAAGTATATATTACTGCTTTTGAGTTTTGAAAACACGCCGATCGAGAGACGTCCATAATATAATCCAACAATGGAGGTCGTGGAGGAGCGGCCAAGACGAGCTGCCGCCGGCCTCGGCGTCGTCGCCCTCATCTCATCCTTGCTCCTCAACCTGCTCTTCCTGGCGCACTACTTCTTCCTCTCGCCGACCCGGATCGTCGACAGCGGTGGCAGCAGCTGCGGGCTGAGCTGGGCGCTGCAGGCGGCCAGGGAGGCCGAGGCGTTGGCCGCCGCGGACTGCTCCGGCCACGGGCAGGTGTTCTTGGATGGCGTCGTCGGCGAGGACGGCCGGCCTGGGTGCGAGTGCAACAGCTGCTTCGGCGGGCCGGACTGCTCGATTCGAACGCCAAACTGCACCGCCGATGCTAACAGGTGAGGTGACCCACCCCATCAGTTTCCATCTCTGACCATCCTGATCAAATAGTAGAGCTACTACCGACCGAACTAGCTACTAATCAAATGGTTGCTTGGCGGTGCAGCGGGAACCCGCTGTTCCTGGAGCCGTACTGGAGGCGACACGCGGCGGCCAGCGCCGTGCTAGTGCCCGGATGGCATCGTCTGAGCTACTCCACCACCGACGGCGTCTACCCACTCCAATCCCTGGAGCTCGAGAACCACATCCGGCAGCTGCACAGGGCCGTCGGCAACGCCGTGGTGGACGACAAGACCTTGGTCTTCGGCACCGGCTCCACGCAGCTCATCAACGCGCTGGTGCACGCGCTCTCCCCGGACGCCGACGCCGAGGCACCGGCCCGCGTGGTCGCCACCGCGCCGTATTACCCGGTCAGACATAAATTTAGTTAGGACATAAATTCATTCCTACTAAATTACTGATAGATGGTCGATCGATGCATGCATGCCTGGTTCAGCCGTACAGGACACAGACGGCGATGTTCGACGGGCGCGAGTACAGATGGGAAGGGACCACGGCGGCATGGGCCAACAACGCGTCACGAAACCACTCCGTCGTCGTCGACGGCGGCGGCGGCTTCATCGAGTTCGTCACGTCGCCGAACAACCCCGACGCGCTGCTCCGCGCGCCGGTCCTCGGCGGCTCCGCGGTGATCGCCGACCACGCCTACTACTGGCCTCACTTCACGCACATCCCGGCGCCGGCCGACGAGGACGTCATGCTCTTCACCATGTCCAAGCCATCGGGGCACGCTGGCAGCAGGTTCGGGTGGGCGCTGATCAGGGACGAGAAGGTGGCCAGGAGGGCGTACGAGTACGTGCAGAACAGCACCATGGGCGCGTCCCGGGACACGCAGCTGCGGATGCTAGGCGTCGTCAACGTCATGCTGGCCAACCTGCACGACGGCGAGGAGGACATCTTCGCCTTCGGCCACGACGTGATGCGGAGCCGGTGGCGCAGGCTCAGCGCCGTCGTGTCGAGGTCCCGCCGCATCTCGCTGCAGAGGATCGACCCCCAGTACTGCACCTACTTCGGCCGGGTCAGAGAGCCATCGCCTGGTGAGCAGAGCAATGCACAACCTCGACGACGACGACCTTTTTTTCATCTCAGCGTCAAGCTGTGGTGTTTTCTCAGATCGATCGAGCTTACTGAATGAACCCTGTTATTGTGTGGATTGGATGTGGGCAGCATATGCATGGGTGAAGTGCGAGAGGGAGGAAGACGACGACTGCTCCGAGGCGCTGCTCAAGGCCCGGATCATCACGCGTTCCGGCGCTGGCTACGACGCTAGCAGCCGGTACACGAGGGTGAGCCTCCTCAAGTCGGACGACGACTTCGAAGTCCTCCTGGAGAGGGTTGCGGATCTTGTCAACGCCGAGAACTACGACGACCATGCTCGGCTCCTGCCTCGAGGCTCGAGCTCGGACAGATTAAGAACAAGAACTTGAAGGAGGACAATGCATGACGAAAAATAAGTTGAAAAACATCGATATGAAGTACCTACTACCTCTACAGGAGACTTTGAGCTCCTCAAGGCAGCTGGGCGTTGACCAGTGGAAGTCGTGCAGGCGGGGGCGGTAGCACACACACATGGGCCAGATCGTTGCTAAAAAAAACGTATGGGCCATATCACTATTGCTCTTTTAGAGCTTGTCATTTCTAAATCTCACTCTCTAAATTATCATTTAGAGTCATTTATATAAAAATTATTTTCTATATCTCTTGATTCTCCAATAGTTTTTTTATGTCTCATGCGCACTCTGGAGAGTTTCTCATCTCTAGCGAAAAACCTGGAATGATAGAAGATAGTTATATTTGGATAACCATTTAGAAAAACTGTTGAAGCTTAGTTTTTCAAAAAAAATTATATTCCAAATATAAGAATTTATAGAGTCTCTCAGAGTTGCCCTTAGATTGTCCAATCATTGGTCCATGCGCTGGAGATTCGGTTTTCGTCCTGGCGCCTAGGGTTTCCTAGGCGACTCAGGACGTGGTTCTCTGGTTTCTTTCATCTTCTCTTCTCTTCCATCACGGATCTTGATCCTTCCTCGTATTGAGGTTGGGATTTAGATCTTCCACGTCCCATTCACCCGGTGCCCATGTCTCTTTTCTTCTTCTCCGGCGATCGGAGCCAAAACCCTAACTTGCTAGCCGGCACCGGAGCCGCCGCGGTTTCAAGTCGTGGTTCGCCTGGGAGGTTTTGGTGATCATGGAGGGGATGGAAGCCTTGTTGGGGAAGCTGAAGCTGTCTGAAGAGGAGAGGGGTGGTGTGAAGATTGGTGGAGGGGGATCGCGTCATCCTTGCATGCGGGAGGTGCAGGATGTTGGGAAGGTTTTCGGGGAGAAACTCTTCGCTCCTGAAACCCTAGAGCGAACCCTGGGTAGAGTGTGGTGCCCGATCAAAGGTGTAACATGTAAGGATCTGGGTGAAAATCATTTTTTGTTCACCTTCTCGCAAGAATCAGGGAAGAGGAGGGCGCTGGAAGATGGCCCTTGGATGATCACCAAAGACCTGGTGGTTGTGGTAGACTTTGATGAATCAAAAACATTGGAGGAGATGGAATTTAACCATATCCCAATTTGGGTTAGGGTGTCAAACCTCCCTTTTGGTATGATGGATAGGGAGACGGGCATGATCTTGGGGGAGAAGATCGGTGCTTTCATAGACGTAGATGTAGGAGAAAATGGCATGGCTGTGGGTAGAGTATTGAGAATAAAAGTTCAGATTGACATACGCAGGCCATTAATGCGTGGCATCACTGTTAAGTGTGGGGAGGAAGAGAGGGAGAAGTGGTGTGCCTTTGCGTATGAATTCCTTCCTGATTTTTTCTACACTTGTGGCCGAATAGGTCACATTGATAAGCAGTGTTCAATCCATTTGGGGAAGGGAGAAGTCCAGCAATTTTTGAGGAGTCTGCGGTTCATATCTGAAAAGAAGAGAGGGGAGGGATCGGAGGACAAGTTTTTCTCGAGTGCTAAGTACAAGGGATCGTGGTTGAGTGGCAGCTCAGGAAGCCGTGATTCTGCTGAAACCAGGAGGGATCGGTGGGGCTCATCAGGTGCTGGTAGTGACGCCCAAACTTGGAGGAAGAGTGGAGAGAGGAGTGCTTCTGAAAAAGGGAAGGAGGTACCCACTGAAAAGGGAGAGGAGGTAACCAGCCCACCAAAAACCCTTCTGAAGGCCAGCAGGGAGATTGGAGGGGCTAGCAAGGACCTGTCGCTAGCCCTGAATGTCAGTTTGAAGGAGGGAGAGGTAGGAGGAGGTAGTGATGATAAGAAGGGGAAGAAACCTGAAAGGAAGAGTAGGCAGCGAAGCCATTTTAAGCGAGTGGCCAGAGCAAAGGCCACGGCTATAGAACAAAAGGAGGAAATGGCAAAGAAGAAAAGAAAAATGGATGTTGACGGGGAGGTGTTTTCGGAGGGAGTGAAAAAGTTGAAGGTGGGCGAGGAGGTGGTGCTTCAGGTCACTGAAAATGAAAAGAACGCGGGACCGGCGGACCGGTCCTGCGAGACCCAATGAAGATCATCGCTTGGAACTGCCGGGGCCTGGGAAACCGACCGACAGTTCGTAGTCTTCTGGATCTCCAGAAGACGGAGGGGGCAGATATTCTTTTCTTGTCGGAAACAAAGCTTGACAAGAGGAGAATGGAGAGGTTTCGGTGGATGCTGGGGTTGAGCAATTTGGTGGTACGCGATTGCATTGGGAGAGGAGGGGGAGTTGCGTTGTTTTGGTGCCGGGGAGTCAGTGTGAGTTTGCGGAATTTTTCTGACAACCATATTGACGTTGACGTGGTGGGAGAGGACGGGTATAAGTGGAGGTTTACAGGTGTCTATGGCTATCCACATACTGAGGATAGACATAAACTGAACGCTGCTACGAGACCTGTCGAGACATGGTGTGTCTGGTCAGGTGGCACCACCTTGGTTGTGTGCAGGAGATTTCAATGAGATCCTGTTCCAACATGAGAAGGATGGGGGATGCCTGAAGCCACAGGTCCATATGGACTGATTTAGGGAGGCCATAGAGGATTGTAACCTCGAAGACTTGGGTTTTGAGGGTGATATATTCACGTGGAGGAATAATCATCATGTGGTGGAGGGGTATGTAAGGGAGAGGTTGGATCGAGCATTGGCGAACCCAGGGTGGCGAAATAATTTTTTTGCGGTTCAGGTGATAAATGGAGATCCGCGGTACTCTGATCATAGGCCTATCATAATAAATACGGAGAATATCAGGGTAGAGAGGGTGCAGGGGGGAAACCCTTCCGTTTTGAAGCAGGCTGGTTGGAGGAGGAGAAATGCAGGGAGGTCGTGGAAGATGGCTAGGAGCAGGGAGTAGCTGAGGGTTGTGTGAATGTAAATGAGCTGGTAGGGAGAGTAGCTGCTAGTCTCTCAAATTGGGACTCTAATGTGCTGGGTGGATGGGAGAAGAGGAGGAAAAAATTAAAAAAGGAGTTGGAGGGATGTCGGCATAGGGCTGTTACAGCGGAGGCGGTGTCGAGGGAAGCTGTGCTTAGGTTCTAGCTTGATAAGGTGGAAGAACAAATAGATATTTATTGGAAACAACGCTCTCATACCCGGTGGTTAGAGAAGGGTGATAGAAATACAAGTTTTTTCCATGCAACTTGTTCTGATCGGAGGCGGATAAATAGAATAGGTAGACTTAATAATGGTGAAGGGGGCTGGGTGGAGAATGAAGTAGAGAAGCAGGATTTTATCACTAATTATTTTCTGCAGCTTTTCACGTCTAACACTCCTGGCGATGCTCAGCAAATCCTGCATGCTGTTCAACCCAAAGTAACAGCGGTGATGAATGAAGGCCTAATGCAGGAATTCACAGAAGAAGAATTCAAGGAGGCTTTGAACAATATTGGTGATCTGAAGGCGCCCGGCCCGGATGGAATGGCAGCTATCTTTTACAAGAGGTTTTGGGACATAGTGGGGAGGAAGATCACAGATGAGGTCTTGGACTTTCTGAGGGGAGGGCAGATGCCGATGCATTGGAATGAAACCATCGTCTCACTCATTCCGAAAGTGCCGCGTCCAGACAAGGTGACTGATTTACGACCCATTAGCTTGTGCAATGTGTTATATAAAATTATCTCGAAGGTTCTTACAAATAGATTGAAGAAAATACTGCCGGACGTAATATCGGAAAATCAAAGTGCTTTTGTTCTTGGGCGTCTTATTAGTGACAACATCCTCATAGCGTATGAGATGACACACTTCCTGAAAAATAAGAGAAATGGTAAAGAAGGATGGGCAGCAATAAAACTAGATATGAGCAAAGCTTATGACCGTGTGGAGTGGCCTTTCCTTGAGGCAATGATGTCCAAATTGGGTTTCTGTCCGGAGTGGATCTAGTTAATTATGAACTATGTGAGTTCAGTGTCTTATCGGGTTAAGGTGAATGGTCATATTGGCTCCAGTTTTGTACCGCGTAGAGGACTAAGGCAAGGTGACCCTCTTTCCCCCTACTTGTTTCTCTTATGTGCGGAGGGTTTCTGTGCCTTGTTACAACAGGCAGAAGAAGCAGGTCGAATAAGGGGAGTTCAAATCAGTCATCGAGCTCCAAGCATCTCACATCTATTATTTGCTGATGATTCACTACTCCTTGTGCAAGCTAATCGTGAGAATGCAGAGGAAATTTAGAGAATTTTGGAGGTGTATGAGTTGCTGTCAGGACAAACCATAAATAAAAGTAAGTCGGTTGTCCTTTTCAGCAAGAATACGAGCGAGCATGATAGAGATGTTGTGAAGCACATTCTGCAGATCGAGAATGAAGCAGCTAATGATAAGTATCTTGGCCTTCCGGTTCATGTGGGATCGTCAAGAATGGGTACTTTTAATTACTTGAAGGATCGGGTATGGCAGCGTATTGTTGGTTGGAAGGAGAAGATGTTATCCAAGGCTGGGAAAGAAATCCTAATAAAAGCAGTAGCGCATGCCATTCCAACCTTCGCCATGGGTTGTTTCGACCTGACCAAGGGTCTATGTGACAAGATAAGCGCAATGATAGCAAAATTTTGGTGGAGTTAGCAGGATAAGGACAATAAGATGCATTGGATAAGCTGGGAGAAGTTGACGCAGGCAAAGGAAGATGGGGGGCTTGGTTTTAGAGATATCCACAGTTTCAATATGGCTATGCTAGCCAAACAAGCCTGGCGCCTATTGACAAACCAAAATTCGTTATGTGCCCGGGTATTAGCTGCCAAGTATTACACATATGGTGATATTCTGGGTGCAAGGCCGAAGAGCAACATGTCTTATACCTGGCGGAGTATCCTCTCAGGGTTAGAATTGCTAAAAAAGGGTTTGGTGTGGAGGGTGGGCAATGGAACGTCCATACGTATATGGGAAGACAATTGGCTACCCAGGGATGAAACGCGCCGGCTGATTACTCCAAGGAATGCAAACCTGTTAATGAGGGTGGACGAACTGATTGACCCGATCACAGGCTGTTGGGATGAGCAACTGATTAGAGAAACGTTCTGGGAAGAAGATGCTGAATGTATCCTCTGCATCCCAATTCATGAATGCATGGATGACCTGGTGGCGTGGCACTTTAATGCAAATGGGCAATTCTCTGTGCGATCAGCGTATAAGGTTCATGTCTCCGAGCGAAGAAAGAGCACCGACAATGGTGGTAGGGGGTCGGGTTGAGGAATTCCGACCCAAGCACAGGACCCTGTCTGGAAGAGAATGTGGAACTTAAGCTGCCCAAAGAAGATGATCCATTTCCTGTGGCGAATGGCACATAACACCCTGGCGTTGTGAGCAAACCTGAAACGGAGGGGAGTTCAACTAAGCACTGAATGTGTAATGTGTGGACGCCTTGATGAGGATGGCGCACACCTGTTTTTCAAGTGCAAGGAAGTTCGTCACATTTGGGAGCAACTGCAATGCGAGGAGATACGAGCAAAAATGGCGAGCTTGATGATGCCAAAGGAGGTGGTGCAAGAAATCTGCTCCTTAGAGTTGGAGAAGCAAAGGAAGGTAATCACCTTGATGTACATGTGGTGGTCTGAGCGATGTGCTGTCAGGGAAGAAGAAAAACAAAGAAACAGTTCTCAATTGGCGCAGCTGGTCTACTGCTATGCATCGGAGTGGGCAAACCTGAAGCAACCGGCCTCTGGGCTAACTCAACCACGGAGTAGAAAGTCCTGGGTACCACCACCGGCAGATACGGTGAAAATCAACTGTGATGGAGCGTTTTCGCCATCAAGTTTTTCGGGTGGATGGGGTTTCCTGATAAGAGAATGGGATGGTGGAGTGATTGGCTCGGGTTATGGTAAGCTGGATCATGCAGCAGAGCCACTGCATACAGAAGTCATTGCCTGCTTGCAAGGAGTGCAGAAGGCGGTGGAACTGGGGGTCCAAAAAATGATTCTGGAGACGGATGCTACGGTGATCGTCAAGGCCGTGAATACAAATGAGTATGATCGCTGCTTGGCGAGTGGCCTTATTTGGGAGCTGAAGGAGATGCTAGTGAGCAATTTTTCTGTTTTTGACGTAGTTTATACCCCCCGTTCTTGTAATAAGCCGGCTGATGGCCTTGCTGCTCTAATGCAAGTCTTGGTCAGGGTGCTGATCCAATTATGGATAGTGTCCCGAGTTGTATTCGTGTACTGGTGGCGAACGATATGACGCCAGTCGATGAGTAATGGAGTTAAGCTTCCATGTTCAAAAAAAAAAATTATTGGTCCATGTAGAAACAAATGGACATGCAAAAAAAAACCGTAGCTTTCCACACTTTCCTACGACGCCATCATTATTTCTATATAACTGCTAGGTCTAATTGTTGTATCAACTATTTTCGAATGGATGTCTATGTATCTCGTCCACCTTTTAGATATTTATTATGAACATCCATTCAAGATATATAAAAAGAACTTATGTTTTTTTTTTTTTTTTTTGAAGATGCAACGCTGAAGTGTGGATAAAGAAGGCAATTTATCCACTCCTTCACGAACTTATCTTCAAAAAATATGATATGATGAGACAAAGTTAATATAGAAGTTGCAGATTTCTGCTAGATCTATAACTCTGTAGCCCATAAACATTTCATCTGAAACAACTTTTCTTTAAACTACCTTTTTTGGTTTTTGGAAATTCTTCAATTTCCACTGGCTCTGTCGACAGAAGCAAGTAGCAAACTACGTAACTCTTCACCCGCCGTACGTAATCAACTAATCATGATTCAGGATTCAGCAAGAGATGCGTGAGCGATGACTGCAACCTGATAGCAAAGGCTTGTACGATTGACATCGATTTTCTGTTGTGCGCGGTTGAAGAGGCAGATATTTTTATTTTTTAATTACAACTGACGGTGATTCATTCGTCTATCATGCACACGGTCGCTCTCCCAAGAAGGCAAGATCGAGCTATGTCCCTGTGTAATGCTCGAGCAATGAGAATATAAAGTCTGTGGCATGTCTCGCCCTCTGATGAGAACGAAGAATTTCCGTGATAATTTTTATATCCATTTGGATCCTTCGAACTGAATTTATTTTAATAATTATAATTTAATCATAGACTAGTTGAGCTAATATAGTCATGATGGAATATATTTGTATGTTATTTTGGTCATACATAAGAAATACTTATATGTTGTATTTCTATTACAGGAGGCGAGTTAAAGAGCATGTTATAATTTGTAAACTAGAACATATCATGATGATCTGCTGCCCTGTAAATTTGATATAGACTTATATGTAAATTTTATAAAGTTATGAAATCTCAAATTAATTAAGTCAAATAGAAACTAATTCCTCCAAAACGAAAAAAATTAACGGCCTCTAAAAAGTAGTCAGCGCTTTCTTCGAGAAGGGATTATGTTGAATTGAAAGCGCAATTATCGTTAATATCAATAAAAAATACATTAAAGTAAATCCAAAGCCTCCAATGATTATTCACCTCCATTCCATGCCGTTGAATGTCTACTTCGTTATGTCAGCACTTAGCGACATTCAACGACTGCAGTGAGAGCACTATTCTCTAATCATCCACACCAATAGGCCGCAAACCTTGGAAACGCCATGATCTAACGCCACATGAACTTGTCTGGAGTATGACACAATGAAAGAGCACCGTCCATCTTACTATCAGAACTAATCAAGGACCATTCATCTGGCATCACCAATAACAGCCATGCTAAGCAAGAATCCAGCGTGAGTCAGCGACACAAAGATGCATGAAAAGGAAACACAGCTGTGTCTCTACCAATCACATCAACCTTACACAGACGACACCCCCCCCCCCCCCCCCCCCAAAAAAAAAAAAACGGCGTGAAGAACGTCCGGATAGATTCCTAGATATTCCTTTGACTGGTTTCCCTAAAAAAAATGAAACTTGACGAGGAATCAATGAAGATGGTACCACTAGTATTTCTTATTTTGATTTTTCTTCAGATATAAAACATTATTTTCTCTCACAAAAAATTAACATTATCCGAAATTAACACTTCATTTCAGACCGGCTCCTAAATTGGACGAACTCCTCAGTCCTCACGACCGGCGAGGATGCCACGTGGGAGCAAAGGGGACCAGCAGCCATGGAGCTATAGGAACATAGAGTAATTGTGTTGGGGTTTTTTTACAATAATATGTAGCCTATTTTTGCTATTACTATCAAATATGTCCATATGTTGCAACGGAAACAAAACAAATGTTAATAGGATAGAAATATTACATATTTATTTATATTTGTATTGCTATTTTCTGATATAAATATGTAGTCTTTTAAGAGTCCCAAATCATAGGAATTTATGATGGGGTCCATCGCTATTTTTTGCTTTTTTTCTCCAAACCAGAGGAGTCTATAACAGAGTCCATTAATTATTATTTTTTATTTCTATTTTTTTCCTATATGTGCTATTGATTTTTCCCCCTATTTTTTAATACCAAATTGAAATGGAGAGAATCTATCATGGATCCATGACCATTCCTTCTTTTCTAGTGCATGGATTCTTTTTTCTATTATTTCACTCCAATTTAGTCTTTCTCATTCTAATATTTCTTTTCCTGAATATAATCCAATTTTTGTTTTTTCCGTATCGAAGTTCTAACATATATGAGGATGGCTTATGAGTCCGTGTTACACACATAATCCAATATGTTTTAGAATCGGACTCTTTGTCGTGCTTAACAAGAGTTATTCTAACTCGTACTCTATGATGAAGGCTTATATATAAGTCCGGACAGTTGTCTAGTAGTTATTGGAGGGGACAAAAGAAAAAATTGGACGGACCATAAAAAATGCGAAGAATTTTTGCCACTTTATTATTCGATATAGATTTTCACAATCATGCTCTTATGACAAAAACTACAAAACTAGACTCATAATGTCCATAATTTAGACTAAGTTTTATATGCTGGTAAACTTATGTTGCACGTATAGGCTACTTGTGCATTTTATATATTAATAACGAAAATAACTTTATATACACTTTGAAATTAAAGTTGTCACACATAAGGTCATGCAACTTGTAGTGTTCTTTTAGTTTTAGTATAATGACATATCAATTTTATTTTTCCAATTTTCCTTTCAGTTACATTAGTCATGAGTTTCATTTTTTAAAATTTTTGTGATCTTTTTATTCTGAGTTTTTCAAATTTAGTTGTATTTTCTTGTTGCTAGTTTAAATTCAAGTAATATGCCTTAGTTTTATTTTGTCCTTTTGTTTTTCATATACTATTTTTCAATTGAAACTTAATTCCTTAGTTGTTAATTTCAGTTTCTAGTCATATTTATTACTTTTGTGTTTCTTTTTTTTGTCTATTTTAGTTTTAAATTTAATTTTCTAGTTGTCAGTTTTAGTTTTAGTTATTTATTTTTCATTTTATCTACTTTTGTCTTCATTAATTTTTTTTCAATTACAGTAAATTTTTGTGGTTGTCAGTTTCAGTTAAATTTTCAGAGTTGAAAAAGCATGTATGTAGTAAGTAGTAGGAAATCAGGAATGATACATACCTGAAGACGTAGATGTGAGAAGAGGAGGAATCAGCAGGGCCATCGTCGATGAGCTAGTCAGAGAGATCCAACCCTCCGTGCGGCGCTCGCCCTCCTACGTGCGAAGGGATCCCAGGGCCTTGCGTGGGCGAGGGCAGGCCAACAACATAGTAGCCGCACGAGGGCCAAGGTAGGCTGCGGGAAGGTGAGGGCTGGCCGATGGCGGCGGCGCCATGCGAGGTCCAGGCAGGCCGAGCGATGGCGAGGGTGAGAGGGAGGGAGAGAGCAGGGCGGTGGCGTTAGTTTGGCAGCGACACAATGAGGAGGGTGCGTGGTGGGCCGTTGCCCATTGGGTGGGCGCGCGCGGGGGTTGATAGGGCATGAGCCATGACCATTTTGCCCTTCAGCGAATTAAATCAACAAAACAACCTATTTTACGGAGGCGACGGTAAGCGATTCCAACCACCGAATAAGGTCTCTTGTTTTTAACATACAGAAGAGTTATGTATCATCAATATATTAAAGAAGAGAAAATGTACGAGGCACACATACGCATGGGGTTTTCAAGTTACTAAGTGCAAAATCTAAAATAAAAGAAACATAAATATATATTTTCAAATGTATGGTGCCAGATCAGTATGATTAGATTCATCGTCATCTAATTAGATTCATCATCATATATAGTTTTATAGCATACCTATTTGGCATCATGAATATTGATAAATTTCTCTATTACTTGATCAAACAGAAGATATCTTTTTTACTGCAGTAGTGCAGTACAAATGCGGATACGAACATTTACCTATAAACGTAGACGCACATACCTATACTCAATTAATCGCACAAAGAAGCACATCTAAAAGATTAAGATACATCATTAAATTTCTAGAATAAATCTACAAAATACAAGCAGTCATGTCAAATCGAAGACACGTGGATAGTTTGAAACTAACCAGTATTTTTTTTCGACGAAAGAAGAATTATATTATATGATAACTGAATATCAAAACGTTACAAGCATTCTGAATCACAGAAAAATACTCATGTTGCGAATAGCACAACTCAAAACCTAACATGTTTGATAATTTACAGTATGGATGATCGCACAGACAAACACTTAGCAAATGGCCTGCTTTCTGGCGTCTTTCTTCTTCTTATTTCTGCTACTGAAGAATGAGGAAGACTGATCTGAAATTTGTTCTCCCTAATATTTCATTATGGACAGATCTAACCAAAACAAAACAGAGAAGAGACTGGAGAAAATTATTCCATGGCGACGACATCATCTCCGCCTCGATGCTGCCGTCCGGAAACAAAAGTCTCCATGTCGTCATGTTGATGAAGATGCTAACGCCGAGGTTGCCACCCTCATCTTCAACGAAGCCGCCATGTAGAAGACGATTCCACCCTTCTCCTTCGCCGTCGCCGGAGAAGAGAAAAAGGAGGACATAAAACTCCAATACCAAGAACTTTAGCATGGAGAGACACTAACCCTAATAACTCGATCTATTAGGAAAAACTTATTAAAAACAATGGATCCCCGCTCCCTTCAACCCTTGACAAGATGTCGGAGGGGAAGTGAGGGGATCAACGGTGGTGGATGGGGAGAGACGGTGGCGGCTCTAGGGCACGGCTTGGCTTTCCAGGCTGCTTAGGAGAGGGGTAGTCACGCGCACCCTGTTTGTTGTCCTGTTGAGTTTGTTCAATTTGCAGTAGTTGAGCGAGCTCAATTTGCAGCATAAATAGATGGCGGAATAGTCAAATTCGTTCTTGAACTATCGTCGAAAGCTCAGTTTAGTCTCTGAACTATAAAAACGGCCGTTTTAGTCCTCAAACTTTCACAGCCGGCTTAATTTCGTCCTTAAACTATGAAAACGACCGTTCTCGTCCTCAAACTTTCGCAGCCGGGTCAATTTCATCCTTAAACTATGAAAATGACCGTTCTCGTCTTCAAACTTTCGCAGCCGGCTCAATTTCGTCTCTGGTCCGATGTGGAGCGCCACGCTGACTTGTCTCGTCATCACTCAGTCAGCTGGAATCAGTTTTCGAAAGCTTGTGACTGATTTATTCTTATTCCAACTTGTCGCAACTAGTTGTAACTCTTCAATACAAAATGGAATGAAGATGATTTTTTTCATAAAAATTGTAGATCTCGATAAGATCTACAAGTTTCTAGTTTTAATGTTTTTTATTTGAGGATATTAAGATACTCAAAAAGTTCATATTATGGTGGTAAAATTTTATATTAACTTTTATATTAATTACAAGCAGCAGCAGGTAATTATTATGATGCTAAAATTTTATATTAACTTTTTGAGCATCTTAACATCTTTAAATAAAAAAATTAAAACTAAAAATTTGTAGATTTTATTGAGATCTATAATTAAAAATCATCTTCATCAATGTTGTATTAAAGAGTTACAATTAGTGGTAACCAATTGGAATAAGAATAAATCAGTTGCAGACTTTCAAAAACTGATTCTAGCTGACTAGGCGATGACGAGACGAGCCAGCGTGGCGCTCCACATCGGACCCGAGACAAAATTGAGCCGGCTGCGAAAGTTTGAGGACGAGAACAGTCGTTTTCATAGTTTAAGGACGAAATTAAGCCGTCTGTGAAAGTTTGAGGATGAGAACGGTCGTTTTCATAGTTTAGAGACGAAATTAAGCCGGCTGTGAAAGTTTGAGGACTAAAACGGCCGTTTTCGTAGTTCAGGGACTAAACTGAGATTTCGGTGATAGTTCAAGAACGAATTTGACTGTTTCGCCTAAATAGATCGACTTGAAACGAAAGTAAAATGACAAGTTTTTTTCATCGATGTTGTAGTATTTATGGATCCCTTCAGAGTCTTCAGATATGACAAATAACCGGAACAAGATGTATATTATAAGCGATTATTGATTATATAATGACGTGCAATGGAGGCAATCCTTTAGGAAAGTGGTGGGGTGACGCTCTCCAGGATCTTAACGTGTGATGATGGAGATTGGCGCGCGAATAGAATCAGTGGATCATTCAGTCGGGCGACCGGCGTATGGAAATGTACTTCCATGGGAATCTCTCGCACGGCACCTTTCTTTGAGAATCGAGACAAGTGACAACGCCCATGCATCCAGATCCAGTGGATGATTCTGAATCTTACGGTCGGGTTCTGCGCCAATTACCGTTTGGATCGGATTTATTCCGTATGACAGAAGAGCCGTCTCTGGTGAGACATCCAAATTGACTTTCGGTGTGGTACCTAATCCTCGATAGGATACAATCATCCATGATCCATGCATAGTTCTTGTAGACAAAGACATACGTATTTTAGATAGCTACGGCTTACAACACCTTAATGGTTGTGAGATGTTTATTTTTCAAATTTCTTTTTTTTTAAAAACAGTTTTACAGGTGAAGTTATTTTTTTCTCCTCTTATAAAAAGATAAGTTAATATAAAGCTAAAATATTAGCTTATCCGAACTATACATGAAGTTATCGGTGAAACTATTTTGGCAAATAACATTTCGAAAACAGCTTAATTTCATCAAAAAGCTGCCCATAAAAACATTTAAAAAATTCCAAATTTTAAATGAATCTAAACGTAGCCTTACTAGCACAAATTAGTGTCAGTTAAATCAGTGTTTATTGTCTAGAAAACGATGTCTGCGTATTAATGTGTTGTACATTTGTTTGTGTATTAATGTGTTGTACATTTGTTTGTTAGGTGCATGACGAATTGCTGCTGCCAATCCGGGCTCGGACCATTATGCCCACAACCACAGTGCCACTAGATAGATATTTTATCAATAGGTTCAGGAGTCAGCATCATCAATATATATAAGATATAAATTTATACATTCTGGGTTTTGAGGAAGAGAAGCGGAGAGACTTCAATAATGGAGCCGCCAGGTGGAGGCCAGCATACAACAAGAGGACCTGCCGTCCTCGGCCTCCTGGGCCTCGTCTACACATCTCTGCTCCTCAACGCCATCTTCCTCGCGCACCACTTCCTCTCGCCGTCGTCGTCCCGGCTGCTCCGTGACGACGGCAGCTGCGGGTGTGGGCTCACCTGGTCTCTGCAGGCGGCCAGGGAGGCCGAGGCGGTGGCCGCCGTCGAGTGCTCGGGCCACGGGCAGGTGTTCCTCGATGGCACCGCCGGCGACGACGGCCGGCCCGGGTGCGAGTGCAACACCTGCTTCGCCGGGCCGGACTGCTCCCTTCGCACGCCCAACTGCACCGCCGACGCCGACAGGTATGTTTTCGACTGCGTCTGTTTGCCTTGCGCCCTTGCTCGTTTCAGCTGGCCGAGCACTCACAGCTCGAGCAGTCTCTCTCGTGTCCATGATGCCAAGCAGTGGCGCATAATTTTTCATTTTCATTTTCTGAGTATTGTACTTCGCCGATGTCCGACAATATACTTTATTATTTGATAGTAACCCTGACGAAAAGACCTCTGCCGTGTATTCGATTTGCGACTTTTATAACATATTATGATTTTTTTTTGTTTTGTTTTGTTTTGTTTTGTTTCAGAAGGGATAGTTTGTTTTGATAGCGTGTTGCTGATCATCGGATGCCTTTTCAAGGTTGTCGATTTCACAAAATTTTTTACTACAGTAAAAAAGCGTAATTTTTAAGATAAATATCTAATCGTGACCTAGATTTTTTTAGAAAAGAGAATATATTAATATCCTAGCCTCTGCATTAATCAATACATATAACTGTTCATTATTACAGAGTCAACTCAACTCGAAACAAGAAACTTAATGTACCTCAGACACAAAGTTTTGCAACATACTGACTCAAACACTTGAATGAAGGAAACAACTAGATAACAATTTTATTGCTAAATCTCCAGCCGTGTGTAGAAAACACTTTCATTGCGGCTGTCTCAAGAGTCCTGCATCTCAGCATCAATATATAACGAGCTTCCTTCTTCTGAATCAGCGACCAAAAGCGGATCCAGTATGTCGTTCTGAATAACACCTGCAAATATAATAGTAGTGTGGTTTTATTAAATACAATATCATTACGGGTCAGCCAAAGAACCCAACATATTACAGCAGCACCCACTAGTACTTTGACTCTCAACTGTTTGCTTACCCGTTGCAACCAAAAGATTGGTCTCGCAACTTTTTAGAAAACTGTCAAATTAGTTTTAATTTTCATCAGCATTTATTGTTCGTCCATGTGTTCAAATATTATTATGATAGAACTTTTGGTATTTAGTGGTGTATCTAAATTGGGCCTTATTCATTTTGTTAAAAATAAGTATTTGTCAGCTTTCGTGCTATAATAACCGAACAGCAGCGCTGCAGTGTTTTGGTCGGAGCTCTTTTGCGTGGGCGATGCTTGGTAAGGCTGGATGAAAAACTCGTAGCTCGCTAGCTCGCTCGACTCGCTCGTTAATGGCTCGGTTCGAACTCGACTCGTTTTATAATGAGCCAGCTCGATTTATAACGAGCCAGCTCGAGTTGGCTCGCGAGCTGCTTGTTAGCTCGTACGAGCCAGTCAATTCACAAGTCATTAAAGTAACGTGCTTTTGTTATATATACATACTATAACTAACAAACTGATACATTTAAAATAGTTGCATTATCTATTGGACAGGGAGAGTACTATAGTATATTATTATACTTTATATATAGTATATATTATTTTTTTATTTGATTATGGCTTTCTTTTGAATTATTGTTATTATTAAAATTCCAATAAATACATATACTCCCTCCGTCATAAAATAGATTTATTCTCACTTCTCGAGAAGTCAAAGACTTTTAGCCTTTAACCAAATATATATACAAAAATATTAATATCTCTAATATATATTAGTATTATTAGATAGATCGTTGAATATATTTTCATAATATATTTATTTTAAGATATAAATGTTTCACGCATTTTCTATAAATTCAGTTAAAGTTGAGAAAATTATATCAGCACGCATCCCATAACAATATCTATTTTGGGACGGAAAGAGTATTTTTTTATTTTTTTATGTTTGGCTCGCGAGCTAAACGAGCCAGCTCGAGCTCACTAACGAGCCGAGCCGAGCAAACCTTCTGGCTCGTTAGTATAACGAGCCGAGCCGAGCTGGCTCGTTATACTAACGAGCCGAGCCAAAAACGAGGCGAGCTGGCTCGTTATCCAGCCCTATGCTTGGGCCATGTATTGATATATATTCTTTCAGTTCCATATTAAGTCTATTTTTAGGTTTGACTAACTTAATAATAAATATTAATAACATTTATATATGTAAATAAATTTATTAGAAAATATATTCAACGATTCACCTAATCATATTAATTATACACAATAAATGCTAATATTATATATGTTTAGTTAAAATTTAAAATGTTTGACTTCTCGATAAGTGATAATGACACTCTTTATAGGACGCACGAAGTACATCTTTAGAGCAACTTAAAGAGACTCTCTATATCGTTCTAATCGCTAGAAATATAAATTTTGATGAAAAAAATTCCCTTTAACAGCTTCTTTATTTGGTTATCTAAATATAGCAAGCTTTGTTCTGGATTTCTCGCTACCTAATGATAGAAAACGAGAATGACTCTTGAGAATGCACGCAAGATATAGAAAAATTGTTAGAAAACAGGAAAATATAGAAACCGATTTTTATACAAATGGTGATTTAGAGAGAGAGCTTTACAAAGACTTTTGGAGATGCTATTAGGTTTTTGGTGCGGAGATGCATCCACCACTATTAATAGTAGCTAAAATTAGGAGTATTAATAAATCCAAACATATCTAATAGATCAATTAACTACTAGCAACTCTCTTAGTCCTACTCCATATGTAATTAGAGAGGGTTACACGTGTGATTTATTTTACTGTAGATAATATCTTGATTAAAATTGCTTGAATCAGGATAAAGAGAGTAGATGGCTATAACTAAATACTTCCTTCATCCTAGAATATCGAGGCATCAATTGATTTTAATGTTTGGTTCCGAGCTATGAATTGCCACAACTAGGCTTAAGCAAATGTGGCAAAAAATTTTGGAGCCATACTTTGCCATGCCTAAGAACATCTTGCCACATTTTTGTACTCAATGACATGTGGAGCCAGTGGTGCATCTACTGCAAGCTGTGGGGTCATCTCATCCCACAGCCTTTTGTAACATGCCTTTAAATTCAATGATGAAAATTACAATTATATATGTTAATTGTATTGATTAGCTTAAAATAAACAAGTTTGGTCCCAAACGTTCTGAATTCTAGATCCGCCGCTCGGTGGAGCCAAAAATATTTTTGCAGTTTAATTGCCAACCAAACACCTACCAAATTTGCTCAACTTGTCTAAAGGTGAAGCAGGCAATGTGTGGCTAGTAACCTATAAACACTTTCGTTGCGTTGCTTATAAGTAGTTTCGGTGACGCTCCAACCCATAGCAGAAAAGTAATATTTGCATTTACAGTTTCTGCTATTGCAAGGCAGTAGTATCAATTATTATTAGTGCCAGTAGATCTCAACGGCCACTAGTGGAGCGCTCACAGTGCCGGGCCCCGGGCGTGTCGTTCGGTTTTTGGTGCTAACCATGTGCTGTTTGTTTTTGAGTAAAACGACGGCGGGGGGGATCAGATCAATCCCCAGTTCCCCACCTGAATTTACCATGTGCTGTTTGTGGCAGCGGGAACCCATTGTTCTTGGAGCCATACTGGCGTCGTCACGCGGCGGCCAGCGCCGTGGTGTTCTCCGGGTGGCACCGCATGAGCTACAGCACCACCAACAAGTTCCAGTCCGTGGAGCTGGAGCGCCAGATCCGGCGCCTGCACAGCGCCGTCGGCAACGCCGTCGCGGACGGCAAGCACCTGGTCTTCGCCAGCGGCTCGCTGCAGCTCATCAACGCGCTGGTGCACGCGCTGTCCCCGGACGCCACCACCGCCTCGCCGCCGTCCAGAGTGGTCGCCGCCGCGCCGTATTACCCGGTCGGCCAGCCTTTTTAATCAAATCGATCTCATCAGCATCAGCATCATCATCAACAGACTAACAAGTCATTTCTCTCGTCTGGTGAATGTCATGCATGCAGGCGTACAAACTGCAGACCTCCATGTTCGACGGCCGCGAGTACAGGTGGGCCGGAACCACGGCCTTGTGGGCCAACTCGTCGCGGACCAACTCCACCGACGGTTTCATCGAGTTCGTCACGTCGCCCAACAACCCGGACGCCCAGCTCCGCAATCCCGTCATCTGCGACTCGCCGGCGGCGATCGTCGACCGCGCCTACTACTGGCCGCACTTCACGCACATCCCTGCGGCCGCCGACGACGACATCATGATGTTCACCATCTCCAAGCCATCTGGGCATGCTGGCAGCAGATTCGGGTATGTAAGTGTATACGAATTCATGAGCAGAGCAGGCACCTACATACGGCTCATCATATCCTGGGCATTGCATTGCATTGCACACTGCATGCAGATGGGCGCTGATCAGGGACGACGAGGTGGCCGCGAGGGCGTCGGAGTACGTGTCGGACAGCAACATGGGCGCGTCCCGGGACACCCAGCTGCGGATGCTGGGGATCGTCAAGTTCATGCTGGCCAACCTGCGCGGCAAGGACGACATCTTCGGCTTCGGGCACGACGTGATGAGGAGCAGGTGGCGCAGGCTGAGCGCCGTCGTGTCGCGGTCCCGCCGCATCTCGCTGCAGGAGATCACGCCCCAGTACTGCACCTACTTCGACCGGGTCAGGGAGCCATCGCCAGGTGAGTAGATCGAGCAGCGTTTAGTTGGAGACAGGAATGCATGAAATTCGATCCGGAATTGCTTGCAGCTCAGCCTCAGTTCACTCTGACCGTGTACCTGACTGAACAATTTAACAGCCTACGCGTGGGTGAGGTGCGAGAGGGAGGAAGACCAAGACTGCTATGAGGCGCTGCTGAAGGCGAAGATCATCACGCGTACCGGTGTCGAATATGAGGCGAGCAGCAGGTACACGAGGATCAGCCTCCTCAAGTCGGATGACGACTTCGACGTGCTCATGGAGAGGCTTCAAGATCTGGTCGATGCCGAGAAGTACGACGCTCCCAACGGTACTTCGAGCTCGATTTAATAACGGTTATCCGCCGATACGGGAAGTTACCAAAATGCAAAATTCCTGGGTTCGATCGAGCCCATGGTTTCTCTTTCGTGATAAGCTGGTGTGTATAGCAGCTGCACGTATATACTGGTATAATAGTGGTAGTACAAGTTTGCAAAGAGGCGTGATAAGATACAGTTACTGCTGCCAAAATTCAAATGATCAGCTAGGCGCTGATTGTTCAACAAATGTACTGGAACTGTCAACTAGAAGTTGACTGTGATCCCACAATAACTACCAATATATGTTGGGATTGATGCAAATTGTGCGATATGTATCTCTATCTCTAATAGAGTATATATGGATGGGAACGAGATCCTCGGCAGTTGGCTTCACAGTTGCAAAGAGCAGTCCGAAGAAGGAGCACCGTCCGCTAAGATCCAACGTCCACGTGCTTCAGCTTGCTTGCTGCCTCTCCCGCTCCGGCCCAAAAGGTCCATGCGGCCCAATCCAGTGCAACGATGAGGAAAAAAAAAAGAAGCAAACGACCGCTCCGTTCGTATCAGCTGCACGCCCCATCTCCGCCGCCGCCGCCGTGGCTGCTCGTCCAATCCTTCCGCTGCCGCAGTCTACTCACCAAATCTCCGTTCATTGCTGCATGCTTTCTCGCCCGGTCCCCGTCCGGTGCCGCGGTGGCTCGCCCAATCCGTCCGCCGCCGTAGGTTACTCGCCAAACCTCCGTCTGCCGCCGCAGGCTGCTCGCCCAATCGCCGTCAGTCGTTGGTCCCTGGCCATCTTCCTCAGCACTGGAACGAGCGAGGAGAGCCCATAGCAGGCGATCTCTGTCTCTGTCCTCATCCTTCACCCAGCGTTTTGGCAGGCGTGGTATTGCTGCTTCTCGCATCGACAACATCTTCATGGCATTTGGAGGCAAGAATAGGAGAGAAACCCTTCCTGCTGCCCACAACACCACAGGACGACGGCCATTGCACACATCCTTGTGGAGAAGGGAAGGGAAGCTGTGTGTGAAGCCCAGGTTTAGAGTACAGTGTTTAGCTATTGTAAATTGATGTGTAGATTGAGATTGTGGCTCCATATTGAGTACTATAATGATTGAGTATCTATAAATTTCTGAGTTTGATTGTTGCATCAATTCTAAACTTCAGTGTTTATGATTATTGTATTAATTTATAAGCTCTGAATGGCAAAAGAGATAATTCAAATATATACCAACAATGTCAGTTTGATATGTGTAGATGGGGAGACATTCCCATGTACCTTGTTGTATCTATAAAGTTAGTCCAAAATTCAACACACTGAGAACCATTTTTTAGTGGCAAAAGGCATTCATACATATACAATTAAACATTCAGCAGACTGAACATTAATGAGTGCCCTCAATTCTAGCCATTTGTTTGATATACACAACTAAACATTCAGATGACAAAAGACTGTCAAAAGGCAAAAGGCATTCAAGTAGCACATGAGGGAATGTTTGCTTCATACATAATTGCATATGCATACTGAGCCCTCCATTCTCCCACGATGCTCCTTTGCTTGCAAAATGACAAAAGCATTCGAAAAGGCCATCAATCTCTAAAACATCTTCAAGTAAGAAGATCTAAAACATCATCAGTGATAGGTCTCTGAAAATTAAATAAGCAAGCAAGTAAGTAAATTAAATAGATTTGTAAATTAATTGTGATAGGTCTCTGAAAATTAAATAAGCAAGCAAGTAAGTAAATTAAATAAGCAAATAGGTCTCTGAAGATAATATAATGTCTAGATTTGTAAATTGAATAAGTAAAAGAGGATTACTGTCAATATAATGTCTACTAGCATGGTGCAATCTGGAAAGTAAGCTGCCCGGTGTGCCAAAGCACTAAATTTGTGGGACATATGTAAGCCAAAACATCCAAGCCTCTTCTAAATTTCTGAATTCTATACCAACATGGGGAACCATAATATGTACTGTATTCTCTCTGTTGAAAAGGATAAATAACACAGGTATGAGACTACTTATAGTTTTCAGGTACTAAAAAATACAGAAGATGCCATCCATCTATAATAGAAGAATCTTGGACCTAAAGAATGCACAGACAAGAGAAGTGCCACTTATAGTTGTCAGTTTATATACTGTACTAGATAACCATGCTAGATTGTTTAACCAGAAATTAATTTATGATTATGCACTACTTACTTATTATTGGATCCATGATGTGCTGTGTTGTTCTCTTCTTCCTCTATTGTAGTTTTTAGTTTGGGGAGTCTAAAAGTGAAGACATGCTTGCATGACGGTTCCTTGCATGACCTGCTTCTCCGTTCTAAATAACTGATGACGCGGACAACACAAGATTTCTCAGTTTCAAGGCAAGGAGACCATGGAAACAGGGAAGAAGCAATCTGATAGGAAAGGGGGGAGATCGACTGACCTCAGTTCCAGACGGTGATGACTTCGTCGAGGTCTTTTTTTCCCTCCAAAAGTCTTCGTTTTGGCGCCGTTTTACTGCTTGGCTCGTTGGCTGCTCGTAGCTGCGTTGGATTGGGCCGTGTGAGCACATTTTGGGCCGGAGCCGGAGAGGCAGCGAGAAGGAAATAGCCGGCCGCGCGTGGACGATCGTTCCATTGAAGCGGACGGAGATGATTCGTCGGACTGCTCTCTGCAGCTATGAACTGAACTGCCGAGTATCTCGTTCTGGATGGATATGGATAATATGAATCTTGAGCCAAAAAGGGCATATGGATCGGGCCACGTAGACCAATAACCATTGCCGATAGTTGCAGGTTTCTAGCCCGCTTGGGAGAGAACTTAACCTGTCGCCCATCCACCCACCAACCCGGACACACGCGAATCGTCGTGAATCCGGGCCGAGCTCCTCATTATAGATTTCCATTTGGCCCGAAACTCGTGGCCCGCCCAAAGCCCGGAGATTCAGTCCGGCCCAAGGGCGGCACAATAGAGGATGATGGGCCCAAGCACGGCACGGCATAGAGGCTGAAGGCACAAAAGGGCATAGTATACCTATCTGTTGGTGCCGGCCGTGGGCAAGCACGGCTCGGCCCGATGCAACGGTCGACACGATAGAGCCCGTAGGTGGCCCATCAGCATGACAAGGCCCGTAGATGGCCGCAGAATGACAACGAATAGGTAAAGAATTTAATTAATTATACATAGTTGGTATCATAAATGTTATTTGTTTTATTATATCAATTTGGTTAATTTAGAGATGTTTTAACTCTGATTTCTAATTTGGGATGGATGGAGGGAGTAGCTAACGGGCGTGTGATCAAATCGATCTGACGGACCTGGACTATTCGGGGCCCAAGACATCATGCAAGTACAGGCCACAAGAAAGTGGGTTGTCTTTGGGCTGTTCTGGTGATGACCATGTTGAGCCGATTTTTTTGCCCCAAGTTCCGGTTTCTGTCTAGGCCTTTAAATATACTGGGCTCACATAATCAATAGCAGTACTGTGCCGTGTCACGGGTTACGTATTGTGTGTACGAGCGCATGTAGCACAAGCGGAATGCTAGGAGCAAGTTTAGTTGTGCCGTTGCGTATTTCCTATCCCGGAGGCTTGACCAAAAACATTATACTTCTCCCTTAAAAAACATTGTACTTAATTTAGGATGGTAATAGGGCAGAATTTTTTAATAAAATGTTTAAGATCGAGATTATTTTTAAAAAAAATGATTCAAGTGGTGAATTAGAATTACTTTATGAAATCGTTTGACTAGGCATGATTATGATTTGCAAAATTTTATTATTTTCATATGAAAAAGTTATATAAATAGAAATGTTCTTAAAAATCAGAATGTTTTTGGAGAACTACAACTTAAATATAATATGTTTTAACTTGTACCATTTCAAAAATGTCAACCAATAAACGTGGTTGCTAATGAATAAGAGGAAAAAACATGAGCCTTGTGAAACAAACCATAGGATATTTCAATAAGAAAAGCTAAAACATTTCAGCTCTGAAATTAATGCCACAGACCGATTGGAAGTGTTGCAATTGATTTTTGAGAGAAACTAATCTGATTCTAGTAGCCAAACAAACGCTAAATGAACTTTTCAAAAAATCTAGCCGTGATGTTTTAGCCTCCCTTGGAGTATGTGTTTTATCCCCCCCCCCCCCCCCCCCCCCCCCGACTTTTCTATATCTTTTAGTCAAGCTTCGAATTTTGCAAGAGACCATGTATCTAGCTATTTGCTTAGACATCGTTCTTAATGGAATTGAGGTTCCTAATATAAAAAAGAGCACAAATATTTATACACCAAATTTGTGATCACCAGATACGTAATGAAATGTATTTTCACAATTTACTCATTGAATGTCATAAATGGTGTTAGTCGTTTCTATAAAGTAGGTTAAACTTTAGATAATCTCATCTAAGGGACGGAGGAAATATTTGCCACCTTAGGCTACCTCTAGATATGACCTTAGGCAGAGCCAATTGTTGTCCAAAATGTTATCTTTGGTATTACAGTCAGTGCCAATTTTTTGACCATTTAATTTTTGTCCAAAATATTGCGCTTGGTCCATGACTAAGTCAAATTCAGGCAGAAAGAGATTATTGACAATACTCATGAGGTCTACATGTCACAAGATCCTATTGTACATTTAACTGTAAGCAATCAATACTGCGGTTCAAACTGATCTGCAAGAGTTCACGCAGTTTATCGAGTATTTTTTTAATTTGGAATCCGTAATCAAAATAAGCAACACATTTATGCAACGGATGAGCGAAGGAATCGGCTGCCAGAGAAAATTACTGCCGCATGCACGCTGCGCTGGTTCGGATCATATTCTTCTTTGGGTTAAGATCGCAGTAGCGTAAAAATTGTGAAACCAAATATGACTATAATGTGCCGAGTGGCAAATGGTCCAATGCCAAGCTGCTCCGAAATGACAACTCAAGTCTCAAGGTCAGCAAGTACTCTATTCCCATACAGTTCAGTACTACAAGACGCTGAGACAATAGTGGAGTATTTTTTTTCCCGAATCGCAGCTCTGATGAGCCTGTTGTTTGCCCAATACAAATCGAGGGGAAAAAAAAAACTCTGTTCACTTAAGTTTATCAGCAACTTATTTTCGTTTTTTTAACTATTTTTCTGTCACAAAGAATCAGCTCTCAGCGAACAGATAATGTACTGCTTCGTACGAGACCAACTTTTAACGCCACCTCCAGGCTCCAAGTAGGTACTCGTACGTCACCGGTCCACTTTTTCCATGCTCGTGCTCGTGCTCCCGACCTGCTGCCACGCGTGCCTGATCGACCTTGCTGTCCACTGTCCAGCTCCAGCAGCTTGCCTGTCCTCAGCGCGTCCTTGTGTCCTCGCCACCCCACCCTGCGACTGCGAAGCTCGTGCATGAGCATGCGCAGTGGCCCGACACGGCACGGGGCTACGCGGTGCTCGTGTTTGTGATCCGCCCGTACCATGCACGACGACGCCACCGGTTCTCTCGCGCGCGACGTCGCCCACGAGGGGCCGGGTGGCCTTTCCTGGCGGCGTCGTCGTACGCGCAGGTGCCGTGCGTCACGCACGCACGGATTAATCTAACTAACCTCCCG
The DNA here is from genome assembly GCA_038502445.1 of Eremochloa ophiuroides. NCBI lineage: Eukaryota > Viridiplantae > Streptophyta > Magnoliopsida > Poales > Poaceae > Eremochloa > Eremochloa ophiuroides. The sequence continues at coordinate 64,578,548 of JAHLJS010000006.1, forward strand.
GTCCCGGCCCGAGAGAGTCGGCGAGTCGCGCGCCCCTCGTCCGGTTCCGGTCCGGCAACGGCAGACCAGCCAGCTCGTGCCCTGCCCTGCCCACCGAGGCAGGCAGGCAGGGGCAGGGCACCCGATGCGTGCGGCGTGCAGGACGACACCCACCGCGAGGACGAGGGCGCTTTTCATTGCAACCAGTAAAATGCGCGCCCCCATGCGCGCCAGCCATCACCCGCGTTATACAAACTCAGAGAAAGAAAGAAGAAATTTAGTAGATACAGGACATTATAATACAGATAGAAGTGTCTGTGACAAAGAATGAATATGACAGATTTTACATGAGAAATGAAACAATGTTGATACAAAATGAACATATACAGGAGACAGTGGTTTCCACCATTCAGGCCACAGTTAGGCCAAAAAACTGTCATATGCATGCCAAAATCTTAAGCTAAAATTTTAAAACATCTGCATGATGTTTATACACCACATATTTATTACATGACACATACTTTGTACAGTGCTCTAGCCAGAATTAGCAGCATAATAATTGGGTACTCCTTCCCTACCAAAGAACCAACGGGAGATTGCAGGTCGAGAAAAACAGAGGCCATCCTAAGAATATTAAGCACAATGCCATCTTTTAGGCTCTTAACAACAACGGCTTGTGGAGGAGCCTGAAAATAACTTAGTTAATAGTTTCATATGTATCTTAATTAAATTATGCAAAAATAGCTTCATTTTTTACCTAACCAAGCCCGCCAAACAAAGTTAACTATATAATACATATGTCGAAAAGCAGCTAGAAGCTGTCTATAATAAGTGATAAATATATGTCTATAATATAGAACCTAAGTTCCATCCATTTTTGACTTGTGGAATTCAAACAATGCGGGGGCTACATATTGAAATGTGACGATTTGTCTAGAATCAAACTCCCTGCACCATTACATTCCAATAATTAATTTTGGGATTTCTCAAGCATGTATTTTATCATATCTAACTCTTTCTAATATATACCCAGAAAATAAATGTTACCTTGGCATCTCAATAGATCGTGTATAGAGCAATTTTGACACTCTGCAACAGGGACATACATCCTTTTATATCCATGTCTAATATTAGAGGAGACTTTAAATGTCTTGATGGATTTGCAGGCAACCCGTACTTGTCAGACGGGTGCCAAGGTCAGTAGTAGCACAGTGGGGGATTACTGTTGTTCATGTGTGTCTGGCACACACAGCATAGATCCAAAGAGAGAAATCTGCAGTCCAGATGCAAGTTCAAAGGACTGAATTAGTGCAGATGTTGTAAGTATTTTTTTACTACTCTTAAGTAACTCCAGTACAGATTTTACAGTAAGAACAGCAACAGCAAGATAATAAGTTGCACTGATGTAAATATTTTTTCTACACACTGAAATAACTTCAGTACTGACTGTACAGTAAGAATAGCAATAACAAGGATAATAAGTTGCACTGGTGTAGAACATATATCAAGGAATTACTAACAATTCCTAAATCTTCATAGAAGCTTACACTCTTCGATGTTATCCCATAAGCGATAGCTAGCAGCGAAAGCCAAATTGGTTGACATATTGTACGATGTGGCATGGAGAGCATTTCCAAACCAATGCATACATGTAAATTCAGTATACGAAGAAAAGACCAAGGGCCGCAAATGATTAGCTTGATAGATGTTATTATCCCATATGCGATAGTTAGCATACTAAGAAGAAAGATATTAAGAAGAAACATTGGTCAGCTCCCTTTCCTCGTAGGTTAGCATACTAAGAAGAAAGACATTCAGAACATATGCTCATAGGTTAGTATACTACATTGGTCAGCTCCTTTTCCTCACGATGACATTAAGAAGACAAAAGGGAAGTACAATTAATTTTAGGATTAACCGTTAGAAGAGACACCTTCAAAGATAGCTCAGTTTCATATAGGATTAATTTTAGGATGCATAAATACATGCTGCAGGTCACGACATGTTCGCCCAAAAAATTCAGGATGCATAAGTTCAGTTTCATGCGGCTTATCCACCAAAATAGCTATAGTAGACAACACCCAAGGTAACTAAATTGTAATCCATCACTGAAAACAAATAGCTTCTTTGTATTATTTTTCTAAACCTTAAAACTTTACTCACTATGATTAGAAGCATACATTTCTTCACAGTGATCATTAAGCCTCAGATTAGGAGTTCTCCATGGTACCAACAAAATAAAATTTTATGGGATCCAAACAAACTAAGGGTGTGACTTATTGTCCGACGAACTGGATATATGGTAGCCGTACAACTCTGTTCAGATGCAAAAGTAATTGTAGAGCTGAAAGGAGCATACCACAGAGCAACCATGGATAGCTGACCATTTTGCTGCATGTGCATAGGAATCCAGGACCATCAAACATCATGTGCCCACATAAGCAGTCTGTGCAAAAGGTAACAGAACAAATCGGTGATTATGAGAAAAACTGAATTCCAAGCACAAAAGAACATCTGGAATGGAATTTATTAATCACTACCTGGCACTTCAAAAACACTAAGGCTCATGGCACTTTCCATTCCTGCTCTGTAATAGTTGTACTGTTAGAGCTGAAAATCTATAGCTGGAGAATGAAAAAAAATTTAGAGAGTCCCTATCTGCCTTATCTTCAAAGAGACTGAAACTATTGCAAGAAAATTGGACTATGATGGCTATTACCAATTGGACCACCTCCTATCTTTTCTAACAAATGCCAATGTCAAATTCCAGTTACCATTTACTGTGTTCTCTTGATATGGTTTTTTCTAGCATTTTTGTGTTGTATGTACATATCTCCATGCCCTTTAGGTGCGATATGTCCTAGTTTGGCAGCCTTCATTCCATATCATATTAGTGGATCTAGTTAATATCTGTAGGCACCTGTGATTCATGATAAAGGTGATAGATTCTTTAAATCAAAGCATGCAGATTTAATTTAGGATTTTGATTCCACCACTGAAAAATCTTCCACTATCATCCTATACTTCAAAAGCTAGAACCTAGATATGTTTTAGCCTCAAATAACAAATAGAACCGATAGAGCAACCAATAAATTTTCACACTGTAACAAAAAGCTCCCTTCCATCTATACTGACATGATTCATTCTATTACGGGAAAAATAATCTCACCATCCACATATGATATATTGGACATAAAAATTGAAGGATGCCGGTCAATCAAGTTTACCTTTCCAAAACAATATATGGAAGAAGCTAAAAGAACAGTCTCATGGTTCCGGTCCTAAATCTAATCATTGTAAGATGATTTCCAGCGTAGCCACAGCTAGAAGATGATCTGCAAATAAATAAATTTGCTATACACCTTTGAAAAACTATACACCTTAGAGTTTAGATTTAAAAAACTATACACCTTTGCTGGAGTAGCTTCCAGCAACCTTCGCAAATGAAATGCAGACTATAAAGTTGACCACATCTCATATAGGCATTCCATCGAGCACATGGGATGCAGAGTAATGGGGTGTGCATTTCATTTACCTAGGTCTGCTCGCGCAGGAGTCCACGTGGTGACGGTGTCCGCACCGAGACCCGCCCGCTCGCTCCGCGCTCTTCCGCGCTCTCTTGCGTGCCTCGAGCCGGGCCTGCACGCCGGGATGCCGCCGCGCTAGGGCCTGTGCCGGGGGTGGCCGCTGCGCCGGGGGGCGCACTGGTGCGGGGGACTGGGAGGCCCGCGCTGGGTGGCTGCCGCGCCGCCGCCGGTGCCATGGTCGCCGCGCTTGGGGCCCGGCCGAGTGGCAGCTGCGCCGGGGGTCGTGCTGGGGCGGGGGACTCAGGGGGCTGCGCCGGCACGTGGGGCCCGCCCTAGCCCGCGCGCCCTCCCCCGCGAGAGAGAAGGGAGGAGGGAGGAGAGACGGGGAGGGAGGGAGGGAGGCCGAGTGGCCGCGGCGCCGGAGGGCGCACTGGGGCGGGGGGGGGGGGGGGCGCCACTGGGGGCCACGCTGGGGTGGGGAGAGGCGGCGCCGGGGGCCGCTCCAGCGCGTGGGGCCCGTCCTAGCCTGCGCGCCCGCCCGTGCGAGAGAGAGGAGGGAGGAGAGACGAGGAGGGAGGGTGGGACCGAGGGAGAGAACCAGAAGCTTCTGTAGCGCGGGCGGCCAGCTCCTTTGCGCCACCGTTGGATCCAAATCCAACGGCCAAAAATCAATTCGGTGACGTGGCCATGGCGAGGCCACGTCTGCTCCTGCTATTCTCTTGTTTTTAGATCATCCGGTCTGGCCCGGTCCAGTCCGGCCGGCCGAGCGACGAGCTCCGCGCGCACGAGTGGTTATTCCAGCCGGACTCGATGGTTGGCTCGTTGCCATTGGCAGCGCCAGCTCTATCGGCGACTGTCCCCTCGGGCACGTGCGAGGCCACGCTTACCTGTCGGTGGGACTGGGGCCGTGACAAACGCGCTGCTTATATGATATTATCGTGCACTTCCTAAAACAAATCAAGACCCTCACGATTGTTAATTAGGGCACGGACACATGCACACGTAGTAATGTATTAGCAGTTGCACTGTCATATCATATTGTGCAGTGTCAGAACTCACGAATCAAAGAGTATACTTTGGAGCACAATGGATCAGACTAGCTAGTGGGCTTCCTTTCTGCTGGCGACCTACCTAGAGGCCAGCTGTGAAGCGAAGGAGCTGTTGGCTTGTTCATGCATGGATTTGACCAGACGATCAGATTAAGGTTCGCGGAGGCGCATGTGCAGCTCGTTAATTTAGCGCGGCAACTGAACTAGACTTACCTGCCGCGCTGCCCAGCCAGAGCTATGGCGAAGTTGCTAATCAACTTCCTGCGGCTGCATCATGTCTTTAGACAACCAGATTTAATATTTTAGTGTCGTCTAAACCATATTTTAGTGTGATGTTGGGTCAATTTTCTTTGGCGCGTACCCACCTATAGCGGATAGCCATTTTTTAGGGTTTTCTTAGGTTGGGTGGTCAGAAGACGATGTGGCTTCCGCGCGCTCGAAATCACGGTTATCATTGTAGGTAGGAAAATCATGGTTTCAACTTTGAACCCACCCGATGCACTCACTAGCCGAGTCAAGTGATCCATGACTAGATCTAGAGAGGCATTTAGCTCAAATATAGATGTTGGAATGCACCGGTAATCCTAGGGATATCTTAGACGACTGACTCTACGGAAAAACTTATTCCATGGGGATATCAATCCTAAATGAAATTATCATTCAAGCACATTCACTAAATTGTTGTAGTACCTTGTTTTCTCTCGTGTAAGCACATGGGTATTGGTGGGGTTCTAGCGCCTCTCCAATTCTCAACGAACCATTGAGCCTGACGCCGAAACCTCCACGTCATGTACTGTACTCCGTATGCTGTATTCGCACGCATGGCATATTGGCTGGCATCAAAGAGTACTGTTCGTACTACGCTAGCAGACACACAGACAGTGGAATCGATCTGCGGGCGCGTCACGCGACGAAAACAATAGGGCAAATCCTCTATGTGCCATCAAAATCTATACCAATCCTTTTCTTGCCATCAGAAAATATGCAATCCCTTCCAAGCCATCAATATAGATTTTTGATCCCTTATATACCATTTCCGTTAAAGCACAGTTAGATGATCGTTAAGTGATGAGATGAAAAGACAATTATACCCCTAATGCAAGATGAAGATTAATTCTTCAATCTGGTCCCTTCCAGGTCATTGCACTTATTATGATGAACAATATATATAAACCAATATAACAGCAGCAGTAGCAAATCGAGAGCTGGCTACTACTTCTGTTCGTTTACAGTAGGTGTCTCCTTCTCTTCCATTGACATTGGCTGGAATACAACTTCGATTGACCTGCTTTGCTTCTTACTCTCATGAGTAGTACTGTATGTGCTGCTGCCCTTCAATTCTTTTCTCGTGATAGCAGCTTTGGATTTTGAGTGACTGAGTCTCATTTATGTGCTCCAGGAAAACACTAACTCAAGCAATCATTGGCTCATGATTGGAGGATTAAAACACTCCACGTTAATTTGCTTGAGCTAGTATTCACCATTGGCTTGATTTACTTGTAGCAAGTCATATTTTTTTTTGAACGAGCATGACAATGTTGCTGTTATATTGGTTTATATATATTGTTCATCATAATAAGTGTAGTGACCTAGAAAGGATCAGATTGGAGAATTAATCTTCATTTTGCATTAGGGGTATAATTGTCTTTTCATCCCATCACTTAACGGTCATCTAACTGTGCTTTGACGGAAATGGCATATAAGGGATAAAAATCTATATTAATGGCTTGGAAGGGATTGTATATTTTCTGATGGTAAGAAAGGGATTGGTATAAATTTTGATGGCCCGTAGGCGATTTGCTCAAAACAATATCCTACTACTTCCCGCGTGCAAGCTGACACCAGCACCACACCACCGAGAGATACCATTCGGTCTCTGCATGGCCGATGGCAGATCGAGGTCACACTCACACCACACCACAGCTGGGCGCACGCGACCTGCGGACCGGACAGGTCATGTGACAGTGCGGAGCGGACGGCCCTGGGGAACGCCCAGTGCAGGCGTTACCTGGGCTGTATCCGCTATCGCATTGCATTGCTTGGGCTTTGGCTTTCCCTGGGTCGTCGTCTCGCCATGTGCGCTTTCAATATCCGGCGTTGCCATCAGACTTTGGAATTGGTAGGGGTTTAGGGCCTGTCTAGTTTTGTTTTGTTTATCAGTCCCTAGCCTCCTCCCTCCGCTCCGTGCACTGCTCTTCATAACGACAAGCAGAAGACATAGCACTGCAGATGATGCAGGTGCAGTCACCTGCCTGCCAACACAGTCCAACAGTCGTGAGGAGTACTAGTATTTTATTGTGTGACCCTGATCCCACACGGTACCGCCGCTTTCATGCATCACGATCAGGTGGCATCCAATGACCCAACCCAATCAGGCTTGGATTGGAACGGGACGGAACGCGAGTTCGTGTGTCATCTGCCATGCATGAGTGCGCATCATATTCAAACCGAACCGTTCAGTATGTGTATGGGCACACGGCTCTCATTCTCAATCAAGCAGGCAAACAAGACAAATGACCCCATTTGCATCTCTATCATGCCGCGCCTTCCTCCTGGCTCCAAGCCTCGTACTACTACGTCGTCCGGGAGAGGGACTCGTCACCATACCCCCAGCTACAGGGGGGGTTTGAATTGGGGCATCCATCCATCCCTCCATATGATCCCCTTGGCCCGAAAAGGCATCATCACCTAGTAGCGTTAACGCAAATACGATAGCGTACGTATCCCGTACCCGTCGTCGTCCATTCCGTCCGGTCACCTCACTGCCCCGGCCAACACCCAACAATTGCCCATCCATCCGAGTCGGTCCGTCCAAAGGCCACGGCTGGCCACAGCCCACAGGTCACTCACGGCAGTTGTACACTTGTACGACTACTCCTACAGTACGTCGGAGTACGTACGTACGTACGTAGAGCAGGGGCCGGCAAGGTGTTGGCGGTGTGAGCAGTGATCTGACTGAGCCTCCCAGAGGCCGGGGGCGGCACGCACGCGACGGTGACGGCTGTGCCGGGATGCGGCGGCAAGGCCGCTTTCCGTTGGGGCCGCGTGCGCCCTCGACGGCGACGTCGATGGCCGCGTCCCACCTGTACACGACCCCGACCTGCCCAATGGCCAAAGCCAGCGAGATACGTACTATGCATATGCATGGCCCGAGAGGCTCCGGTCCCGCGTCAAACGAACCAAACGTTCTGTCCACTGCCTGTCTTGTGTACTACTAGCAGCTGCCTAGAAACCTGTGTGACATTAGCGTGGCCCTGCCCCCGGCCTGGCCTGGCCCTCGTGTGATTTGATTTTGACCGACCCCCAGCTTATTGCGCTCCTAATTAAATCGGCGAGATGGCTTAGGAATTGCTTGTCCATGTTGCCGCCACCGAAAGCTGGAGTGTCCATGAATGTTCTGTTCTCCGCCTTTTTTCCTTGCCTCACGAGGCTACCCGGTTCTTTCTGGACAAGACGAGGAGTATACTTTAGTGGGATACTACATAGTAGGACCTAATTATGGCATTATGATAGTGAAAAAGTTCCAATTGCACAAAGAGGGTGGCAAAAAAAAATCTAAAGAGATTGGCCGAAATGTGGGCTCTTTGTCCTGTTGCGTGCGTGTACTCAATTGCCCGCCCATTCTTAGCCCATGATTGTTTGTCTCTTCTCACTGGATTTCAAAGACGCCACTCTCCCCACTCGCAGAAAGGGGAAAAAGGCCAGTGTGGACAGTATGATATGCAAGATAGAATTGAAAAATTGTTCCCAAAAAGATGTAGTACTATGATGCTTACTAGTTAACAAAGAAGAAGCATTTAGCTTAACTGTTGTTAAGTAGGGCTGCACCTACATCAGTTAATCATGCCAACCTTCCATCATTCTTTGCTTTTGAAGTACATGCATGTATGGAGTTGGAATTGGAAAATAATGAACAGCGGCACTAAACTAGAATATCTGTATGATCGCCGCATTGGCTTTTTTCCATAATATTGCTGCACGAGGAAGATGACGCCGCATACAGGTACTCCAACTATTCGGCGGAGCAACCGTTAGGCGACCGCTGATGCATCCAACTAAAAAATCATCTTGGCGGCGCCGAGCTCTCCATTATGTACATGCATGGGTCTATATTGAGGATATGTTTGATCTCTCCCTCTAAACTGTAGTCTGTAGACCTCTAAAAAATTTAGATTATTTTAGCTTACTTTTATGGTCTAAAGCTTTAATGTGAAGTGGACTAAAGTTTAGATCACCTGTTTAGAGTTTAGCACTCTTCGAAGTTTAAAGGAGAGGATCCAAACAAACCCCTATGAGCTTTCCATTGGTTTTGGTTCTCCACTGAATCTGAATGTTTCAGTTCAGATCTGAGGGACGGTTATCAATTTATCGTTTGTTATCAATTTATCATTCGCACACTGACTAGAATATTCGATATGAAGCTTACTTCTTCCGTCCCAAAAAAACCATAATTCTGTTATTCGAAATGTGTCCATAAAACGCTCATATAGCTAATAGGACAAAGCTACAGGATATAGGACATGCCATCGCTGGACATATATCCAAATGTCACATTAAAAAAAGGCATCGTGGCCAATAAAAAAAAACCTAAAAGCCTTACAGTTGTACACACGAAGGCTTGCCCTTCCACATCTCACATGTTTCAATCCAGCAACTTTTCCCATTACAGATTGTAGTCCCAAACCTTCGTGTTTCTACCGAAGCTCCTTCCGCCCGATTGTTCAGTTATCCTTAGGCTATGTTCGGTTAGCCTTCAAACCATGGGAGTTGGGAGGGAATATAAAGGGGATTAAATCCAAACAAGTCAAAATCTTTCTCAACCTCTTCCAATCCTCTCTATTTTCAGTAAACGGACAAGGCCTTAGAGGTGCTCTCGTCATTTTCTACCTATCTTGGTTTTTGAGCTTGTTGTTAGAACTGTAATTTTTTTGGATGGAGTGAGTAGCTATTACCTAGGACAATGGACAAATTTACATTGCTATTTTTAGGGCAAACTTTACGCCATCGTATTACGAGCATCGATCCATAAACAGTAGAATGGCCGTCGCCGGCGGCAGCGAATAGCCGATATCGCCAAGCAGAGAGGCTACAGCACAACCTGGCGCACAGGATCATCGGTGGCCTTGGCTCCCGTGTGGCTGCATACTACATACAGACAGTGCAAAAACTGGTCGTACCGCTAGCAGCTGTTGGAGTGGAGGGAAACGGGCCACTTCGTGCGCGCGCACGGGCTTGTGGCATTGGCGACGTGTGCGTCCCCGAAATTCCGTTGCCCACCACGGGGAACCCGGCCCCGGGGAAGGCGGAGGAGAGCCCGCTGCCGCTGGTGATCGATCGATCGCGACAGCGGCCGGCCGGCCCTGGACCGCCGCGCCCACGTGAGCACCGCCCCACCCCTGAAAGCGCCACCCAGCCGGAGCCAGGGCCGCGGCCGCGGCCGCGCAGCGTGCGACGAGGGTTCGGTTCGGTTCGTTTCTGTGTGACGGGACGGGGAGTCACGGCTGCCAGGAACGCGACACGATGGGGGCGGATCCGGGGCACGTCGGAATTGGCAGCCAGCCAGCCAGCCGCATCCGCATGAGGCATGACGGACGAATCGGCGCCAATCGTGCGCGGCGCATGCATGTGGCCGTGGGCGGATCGCGCTGACCGCACGGTTGGGTTCGATGGCAACGTTGCACCGTTCCGTCGTTGGGTGTGGCTGTGGACGTGTCTATCCTCGGCTCTTTCCTTATCAGCGCTCATTGATTGGGGACAGCGGCTTTCATGACTCTACTTCTTGCTTGGGTGTTCTTTTTTTTTTTTTTGGGTGGGGGGATTTGCAATGGGCGTTTACGTGAGCGGTAGAAATCGCCCAATGACGCAAGCAAAAAGATCATGGGATCTTCGAAAGGAAAATTAGGAACACGTGTACATGATATTTGAGGCTACACATTGACCCTTTTCCTCCGTCCAAAAGCAACAGGCAGAGGATGGGGCTTTCATGAGTAAATAAAATACTCATCCGGTAAGCAAATGAGGATTCAGAGCAAATCTCCACCAAACCTGAAGCACCGAGAGACCAGAAGTCTTAAAATTCGGCAGCCGTACCGTGAGAAAAATTAAAACAGGACGTTAGCTGATGTGGAATCAACTGAAGCTTATGCCGCGGGGCCGATTCAGCATTTTGCTGACATTAAAATATACTCTACGTGTCATTTGGTTGGTTTTTCCTCCGGTCGATATCACCGGTTGCAGATAACTTAAGGATGCATCATCCATGCCTCCTGTCACCTCAAGATCCAATTTTGTCAAAAGAAAGCGTGTGCGTTTTGGATCCCATAATAGTGGTGATGGATCAGATTGCGAGATGGTGCAAATCTGTCAAGCTATACAATTTGGTTGCCTTTGATACACGCTTCTATGTTGACCAAAATAATAAAATTAGCAAAGCATGTGGGTGTGGTGGTTTAGTTGGGGATTAATTTATGTTGTACGCTTGCTTAGTCAGTAAACAATTGTTTTCTTTTTTAATAATCAGCTCGGCGTTTAAAAGTTGATTCATTTTTAAAATTCGGCTCCGGAATCAGAAAGAAAAACGGATCGTCGGTTACAAGGTAGGCTTTTCGAAGTGATCATTTGGTTGGTACAGGCCTTATCATCGTTTGAGCTTAATCCTGCCACCTCGCATTAGATAGTTCGTTCCTATCTCAGCCTTCGTACATAGCAGTACTACACATATGTTGTTAGGAATTCAGGAATTTTCATGTTAAATTTAATCCAAAAAATTAGGAGTTTACTTTACATTATCTTGTATAAGGATATTTATTTATGGGTAATTTAGCTACAAATTTAGGGGGCTATTTTGAATTATCTTCTGTAGTGACATAGGTGGGTAATTTTTATTTAACTTTAGGGGGTTATTTTGAAATACTATTCATAATGGGAGATATGGATAATTTAGATACAAATTTTTTTTTTTTATAATGGTAGATGTGTGTATTTTTTATATAAAATAAAATAGAATTAATGGTTATTATTGATGATGATGATGATGATGATGATGATGATGTGAGTCTACCAACTTAAAGGTTAGATGTTTCTAATTATTAGGAATTTTTTTGGATATTTTCCTAACGTGCCTGGTGATAATTAACGTGGAGTCTCCATTAAAGTCTATAATTAGTACGTACTAATAGTAATACTAGTAAATCATCTACCACTAACCCACCTTAAAATATCCCTTTGATGGCTACAAACACACCATGAGTTTCACCTAGCATTAATCCTAGACTTAAAATTGTCGGGTACTCAAGTATGGCGTACCCAACTTCGATGCAAAAACACCTATTCCCAACACGGCCCGGCCCAGGCAAAGCCTGTGGAAGCCCGGGAAGGCTACGCCTACGGAGGTCTATGACAACGCTGCATCAACGCCAACCTACCCTCGGGAAAGCGATACCCTCGGGCGCCAATTTTCCGATTCTCCCGAGCCTCCCCGATAGAGCTCGGGAAAGCGGTACCCTCGGGCGCCAATTTTCCGATTCGCCCGAGCCTCCCCCGAGAGAGCTCGGGAAAGCAGCACCCTCGGGCGCCAATTTTCTGATTCGTCCGAGCTTCCCCGAGAGAGCTCGGGAAAGAGGCACCCTCGGACGCCAATTTTTCGATTCGCCCGAGCCTCCCCGAGAGAGCTCGGGAAAGCGGCACCCTCGGACGCCATTTTTCCGATTCGCCCGAACCTCCCCGAGAGAGCTCGGGAAAGCGGCACCCTCGGGCGCCGATTCTCCGATTCGCCTGAGCTTTCCCATCCCGCTCGGGCGCAATCCCTCAAAAGCACCCAATGCACAGTTGACGTCAGTGGAGCAATCTTGAACCGCAAGAGGCCTCTTTGATCACTTTACAAGCACTGTCCCGTCAGGTGAGATTTTCGATGCGACTGTGCTTCGCACGCGCACGATGGCCATATCACCTGTCAAGATTTTTCCTGGCGACGGATTTGATGGACCCACTACGGCCATCCCCTCCCCAGTATGGTCTACGGTGCACCGCCCCGTTTTTCCGCCGGGATCTACCAACTACGACTACGACAGTCCAAACGCATGACGAATGGGCTACGCAGGAACGGGAAATGCACCTACTGCACTGTCCGGTCGAAAGGACGAGCACACCTTCCATCCGGATCCACCTGACCCTCGGGAAACACTGTCCGAAAGCCGGAAATGCGCCCGAGGGAAGATGTCGTCCTGCTCCGTTCCATCACGCCTCCAAGAGTCTCGAGCCTCGGGAGACAACGCCCCGAGGCGACTCACCCTCTTGTCACATTGTGCAGGAAGACAGCCATCAGGTGTGACACTACGCCATGCCGTAATTACAACGACTATTGCCGCCTTAGAACTCACAAAGATTGTACGAACCACTACGGCCACACCCCTGGGACGCGGAGACAAGACCGAAACTGACGACAGTCAACAGATACAACAACTCCCAAATATAACATGTATGTCAATGTACGCGCTGCCCTCGCCCCTGCCTTGTGACTATAAAAGGGAGAGCAGAGGCCAGCCTTAGGGGAGGCAGACTCATTCTCACACACACCATTTCACCACACACAACAACGAACCACCTGTACGCACTTACACGCTCACAGGAGACTTGGGAGCACTTCCCTCTCTCGCCTAACTTGTAACCCCTACTACAAGCACTCCGGTGCAAGGCAACACGACTCTCCTCTTCACTGGACGTAGGGCCCTCTTGGCCTGAACCAATATAAACTCTGTGTTCCCCTTTGCACACCACGCGGAGCCTCAACCGCAAAGCACAAATTTATTAGCCGGTGTTAGCATCCGCTAAAACTAGCACCGACAAAAATATTCTTTGATTTAGTTGCTAAACATAATTGGTCAATTCCAATTAAATCTAATAACATATATCTCACGTCGTTCACTTCCAGATCCAGCGCTGTCCAGCTCTTGTTTTGATTTGTTTTTAGAGTTCCTCTTGTTGTTATTTGTGAGCTTATTGCACATACTCCACATTATTATGGTGGCTCTGGTTTCAATCATCATCCCTGAACCAGCTAGCACGTACTAACTTATATAAATGCAGGTCAATTCAAATTTACTAGTACTATAAGCAATTTGCATCACAGCTTACTAGGATGTGGGTGTGATCCTTTGACTGCATGATGGCGGTCGCCGAGCCAGCCTATATGTTATAGTACATATCATGTCTCAAAAACGGCAACTAGCAGGTGCAGTGCGACGGCGACAGGACTGACCACATCGTTGGCGCACACGTCTGTTGCTGCCTTGCTGGTACTACTAGTGACTCGATCACTTGTGTGCCAACACCTGTTACGCCGCTTTGGAAAAAACCGACGACACGAAAGAAAGCGACTCGAGCGTACGTGCGGCGAGGTGAATACAGGCAACCACCGCCCGGGTGTCCGTGATTGGAAAAGGCGGCCCCGGAAGCCGGATCGGAGGGCCAACGGCCAAACCAAAGCGTTTGCGGGCTCGGGGTCGGACGGACCCCATATGCCGATCGATCGGCCCGATGCCCGCCGCGCGTTACGGATGCGCGTCCGCCGCGCCCGGGCATGCATGCGCGCCTAGATGGGGGTGACGCGGTACGCGCACAGCACAGGCACAGTGCTCAGTGCACCTGGCTGGCCGTAGCAGACGTGCCCGTGCGCTCCCTCCCCCTCCGGCCTCCCGTCCTAGGCTCCTACTAGTACAATGCATATGCATGCAGCTGGTACACGCTAGTAGGAGTAGGACTGTAGGAGAGTGGAGTACTGTGCGACGCTAGTAGCAGGTGCAGGAGCGTCCCAAACAGTGTGTGTGTGGGGGTGTGTGTGTGTGTGTGGGGGGGGGGGGGGGGGTTTCTCGGTCAAGCAGCCACTGATGCTACGCTATGAACTATGATTGCGGTGCTCCTGCATCTGCTAGCACTCCTGCATCGCGAGCGACTAGTAGCCTCAGCAGCTACGCTATGAACTATGATCGCGGTGCTTGTGCTTTTCGGGAGATCGATCTACAATGATTTGTAAATCCATTGGCAAACCGACCGATTCAGAGGAAAAAAGAGTCGAGATAAAACGCGGGCTGATGAAAGTGCTGCCTCTGTGCGCAAATAGCGGCCGGCCTCTGAAGGGCTACGTGCGGCGACGACGGCGTACTGCAGAAGCGCAGATCTCTTGGTCGTCGTCTTCCTCTCCTCAAGAGTCAAGACGACGGAACGGAACTTCTGGCGCTGGATGGAGGATGGAAATATGTAAATAGATATCTGAATTATCCATATTCGTATTCGTTCAAATTGTATATATGGATATCCGTATCCATATCCGTTTTAAAATGGATGTCAAAATGGATACATCCGTATTCGTATTTCAGTGTTTTTCTCTATCCGATTCTAGATCCGTATTCGACAATATCCGACAACATCCGTATCCGAATAGAAAATAAGGTATCATGAACCTACTTAAAAGTTTTCTCTCCATAATAAATGAACAATTATTTAACTTTATTATTACTAATAATGCATGCAACATATTTAATAGTATATATGAAATAAACGTAAAATTAATTGTAAATTATTAATAATACATAAATATTAATTAATTTTAGCACTTTTATAATTTAGGATAATCTAATATATTTGTTCCTTTAAATTATTTTAATCCTTTAGTTTATTTACTTATTGATATAAATTATTTTATATAAATTTAAAATTTTATAATAAATATTTATATAAATATAATATCGATTGATTGATATATTTTAATTATTAAATATATATTGATAACTATATTATTTTTTGTGCTATCCTTGTCTATGTTATATACATAAATGATTTATCTCTACTTATGACAATTATGTAATTATAAAGTAAAATGGCTATTTGTTTTCTACCATTTTTATTTGAATTTATTCACTTGATCTATTATTTTATTCAATATTATCCATTATAGTTTTGTTTACTTCGCTCTTAGAGATTATTTCAAGTGTAATTTTATTTAGTTCACTTTGGTTAACGATGTACTTAATAATAAAATTATGTTCATGTATATTAAATTTTATAATATACATTTTGAGTTGGATTAAGTAAATATCCGATTTCGGATTCGCATTCGAACCATCCGTTTTGTATTCGTATTCGGAAATTTTCAAATCCGTATTCGTATTCGAATTAAAATAGGGTAAAAGGCGACATCCGGATTCGATTCCATGTGTATCCGACGTTGCCCTAAAAGTGGTTCCTCCATTTTGCAACGGAACACATAGGAGTACCGCTAAAGCGACACGTAGGAGTAAGACGGCCCTCCACTCTGGAAGCCTTGTCCGTTCCTGCGAGCACTCCTGCAGGAGTAGATGGATCCAACAAGCAGCCAGATGAATTGGGACGACGAGCGAGCTTTTTGCAGGTGATGGGTGTAGGCAGGAGGTGGTACCCATTGAACAGCGGCTACAGGGCTCACTCACGCAGCTTTTATTGTTACTGGTGTCCTGTCTCTCGGCATCCATGAATGCTGTGGTAAATGAAATGCCGCATAGAGTAGCCGGCGCGAACCACCACCCGGCCGGCACGCTTGACCTAGCTAGTCGTATGTAGCGCCCGTCACTTTTCGAGACAGAGGTGAGGTGCTCTAGTGGCCTACTAGTTCTCCCGGTGCTGTGGTGGCATCGCCGGCATCGGAGGCTTCCACTTCAGCATTCGGCATATCTCTTTTCCATTTCACGTACCGATGCTACGATCCTACTGTTAGATCGGCCACTCGCTGACTCCCTCAGCTGCAGCAAGTCACTGCCATCATAACCCTTGTCCTTCCATGGCTCCATTTTACAGTGCCCATGCCCGATGCCCCTCCTCAGGGTGGAGCCGTGGAGGTATTCGGCCACGCACCCTACTACAACTACAATTGGCGGACCCATGATTTTAAAGTTGGGTGCACCCAACACCCAAGCTAAAAAAAATAGGGTTTTTTGATTGGTGCCATTGGAATTCTTCAACTTTGGAAATCTACCATTATAATTCACCTATTTTGAAACTTGCCATTGCAATTCCTCCTCTATATGATACTTGCCATTTTCTACGTATTTTAGGTGTCTGGACCCACTGCCAGACCGTATATGTGTACATGTATTACGTATGGACCAAAACACCCCTGTTTCTCTCTCTCCATCCAGTCACTGACGTGCGGCCCCACATGTAAGAGTTTTCTTCAACCTCAAGAAGTCCTCTCTCTTACCGTACGCAAGAGCAAAGGTGGATTCCGACCGGCGTTGGTGCTCCGTTCGTCCACTTCCAGAGGCAGCACGAGGCTCGCGGTGCTCCGTTCGTCCAGTTCCAAAGGCGGTCGCGGCATGAAGGCGGCACAGGCAGTCTATGGCGGTGCTAGATCCAGCATCTAGCGCGAGTGCGTGCAGCCATGGCCTACGGCCAGCCGGCCACCGCACCTCGCCGCCTCCTGCTCGGTAACGCATCTTCCCGCTGTAAACGCTCGAGAGTCCGACGTCTTGCACCGACACCATGGCCGGCACAGGCAAGCTGCCGGAGCACCGCATCCGAAATCCATCGGAGCACCGCACGCAGGCGAGCAGCAGCCGGGTGCTCACTACTAGCTCACTTGACCAGGGCGTCGTTGCTCTCGTGCACCGTCATCGTCCCTAAGAACCCACGTTCAGTCACTGACGTGTGGCCCCACATGTAAGAGTTTTCTTCAACCTCAAGAAGTCCTCTCTCTTACCGTACGCAAGAGCAGAGGTGGATTCCGACCGGCGTTGGTGCTCCGTTCGTCCACTTCCAGAGGCAGCACGAGGCTCGCGGTGCTCCGTTCGTCCAGTTCCAGAGGCGGCCGCGGCATGACGGCGTCACAGGCAGTCTGTGGCGGTGCTAGATCCAGGCATCTAGCGCGAGTGCGTGGAGCCATGGCCTGCGGCCAGCCGGCCACCGCACCTCGCTGCCTCCTGCTCGGTAACGCACCTTCCCGCTGTAAACGCTCGCGAGTCCGACGTCTCGCACCGACACCATGGCCACGCACAGGCAAGCTGCCGGAGCACCGCGTCCGAAATCCATCGGAGCACCGCGCGCAGGCGAGCAGCAGCCGGGTGCTCACTACTAGCTCACTTGACCGGGGCGTCGTTGCTCTCGTGCACCTTCATCGTCCCTAAGAACCCACGATCAGTCACTGACGTGCGGCCCCACATGTAAGAGTTTTCTTCAACCTCAAGAAGTCCTCTCTCTTACCGTACGCAAGACCGCCTTAATCATAGGGAACACGTGCACCGTCATCGTCCCTAAGAACTCACGATCAGTCTACACGAGTTTCCCTTAACCTATGTGGCCTGCCAGGTTTCCTCGAAAACCCTAATTCACCCGAGGATCTCATTGTAAAGACCTTGCAAGTATTACAACAGTTTACACAATTAATATACATCAGAGCGAAGAGTGCGAAAGTATTTCATAAACATAGGTTTACAAATATAAATTACATTATCCCGAACCAGTACTTCGTAGTGGAGTAGCATCATACGACTAAACACACTGCCCAAGGGTTATATCATACACATCATCATCCATGTCCGATCCACCAACCGGCACGGTCTCAAGTAGAACTATACTCTCGGCTTACCTACAACAGGGGTTAACAAACCCTGAGTACTGGGGTACTCCGCAAGACTTACCCGACTAAAGAAAAAGGGAATGAGACTCATGAATGCAGGCTGAGGGGAGTCAAGGTAAGGCTTGAGCAAGAGTCAAAGAGTTTTGCATAAAACCATTACTATCCTGTTTCAACATTTTAACTCAATCTTAATTTAATCATAATGCATAATTCTAAATTCATTCTTATATATCATCATACTTTCAAATTCTTAATTTATTCTCAAAACACCTAGTTCCGAACCACTTTTCAATTGTAGGTCAAAGGATCAAGTCTCCATATCCGAGGAGCAACGACGATTCGAATCGATTGGTACCTAGCTAGGGATCCCTATTCACACGGCATATGTAGCACCTAAGCTTGCATATGCCAACTCTGCCTACCACGGTATTTCCAAAACCTGAACCGGTCCTGCGCCACCCGAGAGCACAGTACTCCTCTCCTATCCAGGCATGCCAGCCACGAGGGTACACGCTACTCTCGCCATCTCTCCACTCCCAGTGCGTGGTTGTCGGTTCAAGTAGTAGAGCTACCGGAGTCAGAGGCTTTCCGTAGTATGTGGCTAGTTGCAAAGTCTTGATCACAGCAGGCCTACAACGAACGATCCCTAATTCTTTTTCCGCCGGCGACATTGCATTGGGACTCTAACCCAAATACGATTGTCCCAATGGTTTTCAAATCACTTTCCCGCCGATGGTCAAGCATTGGGACTTAAACCCAAATTCATAACCATCGAGCGGAAAATCTCTTTCCGTCGGTGACGATGCATTGGGGCTGCTACCCAAGTGCACAATCCCCGAACAGACTCATATCCCTTTCCTTTCTCATGATTCATTAATATCATATCATCATAAGTCGAAAATAACATTTTATGCAAATCTAAATCAATTAAGCAGGGCTAAGCATTTTTCGAACATTTTCATTTGAAACAGGTTTCAAGGGTAATATATCAAGGCAGGGAATGCAACAAGATAGGTTACAATCAACTCGTAGCAACCTAATGCAATAATTAACTCAAGTTATAAATATTTTATAAAACACAAGGGAGGGGCTGGATGCACCGAGGCTTGCCTGTGTTGCAGGGTTGGTTAGTTTCCACAGAGAAGAATTCCCGGGTCAGACGTGACATCAACACCATTTGAACGATGGATCTCCTCCGAACTTGATCATCACAAGTCTTCACACTCTCGTATACTACACGTGATAATAAGGATGTATGCTTAATGCGATGTAATGCCATGAACATGATGTATGATAGATGCATAACAAGATTAACAATTTGAGTACTAACTTGTTGTTTTATTATTCAAGATTTCATTTTAACAGTTGTTGAAAGTGAGATAAATCCACTCATAATTTTTAACAGTTGTTGAAAGTGAGATAAATTCACTCATAATTCAACTAATGAATTACTATTAATTAGCTAATGATGAGTCCAAACAACTAATCAAGTGCCGAGGATCATCTAGGGTTAATGATCCATGGTCAATCATACAATGCCAAAGTCACTCAAATCCTAGGTCATTAGGGCTCAACTATTTATTTTGTCAATTATTTGATTATTTAAGTTATATGGTAAACATCTCAAATGAACCCTAAATTTCAATGACGGTTAGGTGATTACAAATCATGACCAATATACAAATTTCACATGCTCAGGTGTTATAGATTAATTACTACAAAATAAACAAGTTTATAATGCAACAATACATTGGAAAGCAAGAAAAACATGAAACTCAATATTTTCTGAAACAACATGGCCACATTATTGATTCTCAGGCTAACACAACATCATATCAAGACAGTGGGGCATCATTTTCCATTTTTACACTTATATATTATTTATAATAGATTTAAAACAACTTAATATTCATTAAGCAATGTAAATCAACAACTCAGACATCCATACACCATAAATCATAAAATTCTAACCATGAATCACACACTATACAAAGAAGCTACCAATAAAGTTTCATGTCATTTGGAGCAATATAACTCCAAATACAAAAATAACAAGTAAAACACGCATTTATTTCCTATTTATCAAGATTAACCATTAAAACAATAAACATCCTACATGTTTTATATTTTTAATAAAAACTAGACATCTCAATGAGCACAACAAAATTTGGTTCACCAA
The DNA here is from genome assembly GCA_038502445.1 of Eremochloa ophiuroides. Taxonomy (NCBI): domain Eukaryota; kingdom Viridiplantae; phylum Streptophyta; class Magnoliopsida; order Poales; family Poaceae; genus Eremochloa; species Eremochloa ophiuroides. The sequence continues at coordinate 64,598,885 of JAHLJS010000006.1, forward strand.
AATTGGAGTTACCAAACTCCAGATTTGAATTTTCAAAGATTCATCAAAACTTCTACAAACAGGTCCTTATGGCACTATTCATATGAGTCACAGTCTATGCAGTTAGCCCCCTGAGAAGAGTTGTCTTCCCACCTGGGGTCCCTCGTCGCGAAAACAAAACAGAGGACCGCACGGTGACGCCGGTTCTGGTGAGGAAGGTGCTCGTGGACGGCGGGGAAGAGGTGGGAAAACATCCCGGGGCTCGTGCGCACCTGTTGGTGGCCTCGGCTTGGCTTGGGGTGTCCCGTAGGTGGTCGGGCAGCGCACAGCCGCAGGCAGCATGGCGGTGGCACGGTGCTCTGCCGACGAGGAGCTCGGGGAAAAGGTTCCGTTAGGTGCGTCACGTCGCGAGGAAACTGAAGGTACTGCTAATTTGGGTGGTGGGAGGTCAGAGGTGGAGGAACGGCGAGGACAGCGGAGCTCGGGCGGCATCCATGGCGGCCACGTGCTCCGCTCGCGCTGGACAGAGAAGAGAGGGAAAAACGACGTCCTCGTCGGCTTTATAAGTGCTAGAAGATAGGGGAACATGGGGTCGACAGCGTTCCGGGGCCCCCACGACCTCAACACGACCGGCGACAGGCCGTCGGCAACCCCGGACAGCATCGCCGCGCTGCCGCACGCGCGCGCCTGTGCCCGAACAGGTGAAGGAGGCAGTGTACTGTAGCAGTACATTCCCCCTTTTGCTGTTTTTCTTCAATTTAGTTTTTATTTCATATATAAAGTCAAAAATTCATCAATACAAAAGTTGTAGCAAATTTAGTGCTGAACATTTTTGGTTCTTTAGCCACATTCAAATTTTGAATGGATTTTGAGTAATTTAAAAGGGGCCAAATAGGGTTTATATAGGAGTCTGAACAGAAACTCAGAAATCAAAATTTTATGTAGTAACTTCAAAATATGCAAATACCAAAGTTGTTCCATTCAGTGAACTTTACAACTTTCATATAATAAGTTTTGTCCAATTCTTAATAATTTTTGAAATGAGGTTTCAAATTTGAATTATCGAACACAATTTAGGGTTTTATTTGAATTCTTATTTGATAGATTCAAAATTACCCAAAATATAAGTTTCTCAAATTTTAAAGCTTTACAACTTCCATTAAAGGTGTTTTCCCAAATTCTTGATAGTTTTTGAAAGGCCATTTTAAATTTGAATAAACGAATACTAATCGGTGTTTAATTTAAATTTCCGCTGGCAAACTTCAAAATCTCCAAACATGAAAGTTGTTCCACTTTGAAAGATCTATAATTTTTATTAAATCACTTTCATCAGATTCCTTTTAGTTTTTGAAATTGAGTTTCAACTCTAAACTTTAAAGCATAGATTAAGGTTTTATTTGAAATTATTACTTTTAATAACTCCAAAATTCCTCAAAATAGAAGTTGCTCAACTTTTAAAGATTTACAACTTTGGTTTAAGGACCAACCCCTAGTTCCTTTTAGATTTTGCAGTAGGGTTTTGGGTCCGATTAGGGTTTTTAATTGATTCCGGTTTGAATCTCTAATTTGTTTTTATCCTATATACACAAACAAGCACTCATATCACCAATTCACTCTAAATTACCTATGCACAACCACATGTAGAAATAAAAATTATTTTAGTGATGCACAGTAATTATGAGTTTATGCAAGATGATTTGCATACAATCATGATGACATGGCAGGTTTTAGTTACCGTAACACCTGGGGTGTTACACCAATTAATTAGCTACAAGATAAGTTGACACCTGACTTTTATCTCGAGGTATTGGGGTTTACCAAACACTTAATCTCCGTTAGGGAAACCCCGAAGATGTTTGATCCTCTTGCTGCTAAGAAGCCCAAAAGCTCTCACTCGCTTAGTGCCAATACATACAACATGATCACGTAGTGCCAATACTTACAGTCTCTCAAGTACCCCACTAGAATCGCTTTCTCATAATCGAATGTGCATAACACTAAGCTTGTGTGAATTAGAGGGCCCCAACATGTTCCTGTTGGATGGAAACTAACTACCCAAAGGTGCCAAGCACCCCCAAATGCCTGGCCACCTCTTCTATTTATAGAGGCAGGCCTCTAACTAGCCGTATGGAGCGTGTTGAAACTGTCACCCGGGCAGTCTTCCCTTATAACTTATAAGCATGGATAATCGGACCTTGTGATGAAACTAGTCATTACGTGTTCAAACGGTCACCCAAGACCGCCAGGACAGTCCGCAATTCGCACAAAACTGGACATTAGGTTCAAACGATTATCCCGTACAGTGGCCCAAAGGCCCAAGCAATCCACCATTCAACCTTAGCAACCTAGATAAAATCTTCCCAGCAACTTTGTTGGTAAAAATTGCCTACAGATGATACGTCACTACAGGGTCTGATAGTTCGTCATTGACTTGTAAGCCTATGAACTAAGCACCCGTTGTGTCTCGTACTAAACACTAGCAAACATTGGACTAACCTGGTTGCCAGGGTTAGACAGTTGAAAGGCCCTTGTTTGGTTTTGGTAATTGAGTGACAACTTAGGTGGACTAATATGTGTTTAAGTGTTGATTACACAGGTGATTAGTCCACATGTACATGTGTGTGAGCAACTATGCCATGGAGGTGGAAATGGCTAGGGATGATTGCTTAGCTCACACATATGGTATGAAGGAGATGAATGCACATGAGACATGACATGGAGTCATGTGGCTAGGTGGAGAAGATCAAGACGGAGGCTTGGCTTGATGTACTCATTGCAAGGGCAAAGGGCAAGTTGGAGGTTTTGAAGCCGTTGGTACCGAGTGTCGACAGGCTTAAGCAAGACTTGGCGCCGGAGGCCGAAGCAAGGGTGAAGAGCATGTGAAGTCGAGGATTGATGGACCAAAAGCCATGTGATGATATGAAGTGGATCATATTATTGTTGAGGTGTTGGTGCATGTGTTGCACCGGCATCGATGGTGTCGGAGACGGAAATGAAAATGGTGATTGAAATGGAAAGTGCAAGGCAAAGGTATAACCATAGGGAATTTCTATTTCACCGGTCTAAGGTTAAGTAGAGAAGTGCTTGACCGGATTTAGGATAGATGGCCATACTATCAAGAGGGACAAACTTGCTTGCATATCGGTCATCTAGTGCCACTCGGAGTGATGTAACTTTGCATTACTAGGATCGAGTGGTGTGGCAAGAAAGAGTGGAAAACCCTTTGAAAAATGTTTGTGAAAATGCTAACTCACATGCACAAGGTTGTGGAACACTTTGAAGTTAGCACATTTGCAAGAGGGTTGAAGTTTCTAGCTCGCGGGAAGCTTGGTTAGATCTTGAATGGATAAACTGCTTTTATCCTTTGAGTTTTAGATCAAGAAATCATGTGGCTGTGTAGCCCTCTGAATAAGATTTCTAAAATGTCCAAGATCATCGGAATCGGAGTTCGGAGCTAAGAGATATCGCCGTTTTTGTGAGCGGAGGTCTGCCCAGGAGCTGCACCGGACGTGGGAAAAAGAGCACCGGACGCGTTGCTGTTACTGTAACAGCGTCCGGTGCATATTGTGCTGTTTGGGCTACGAAAGAGCACCGGTAGAACTCTCGGGTGCTGTGTAATGGCTAGTTTGTTTGGTGTTTTGAGCACCGGACAACCACCGGACGCGTCTGTCGGGTACCCAACTATGGGGTACCCAACTTCAACGCAAAAATATACTTTACGAATGAAGCCCGGCCCAAGAAGGCGCCAGCCGAGGCTCACACAGGAACGGCCCATGGGAAAACTTCCCGCTCGGCCTAAGACAGAGCCGTGCGGAAGCACATCGCCTCCCTCGGGCGCTCGGACCCCTCGGGGGAAATTCTCCGATTCGCCCGAGCCTCCGCGACAGGGCTCGGGAAAGCAGGCCTCGGGCGATAGACTCTCGATTCACCCGAGCCCCCCGCTGACACCCTCGGGCGCACCCCTCGGGTTCACCCGAGCCCTGCCAACGTCAGCAGGGCAAACTTGACGGCCAAGGGACCTTCCCTGACCACTTTACAGGCATGGTCCCATCGGGTGGGCTCCTTGATGCAACGGCGCCCCGAACGCGCATGTTCGCCATACCAACTGCCCCATCTTCTCTAGCAGGTGATCTGACGATCCTACTCCTCCCACGCCGCTACAGGGACAGTCAACCGTACGGCTCCCCGGGCTGACGAGGAGATTCGCCAAGTACGACGGTGACTGCCATACTCCGTCGCACGTGTGACACCAGAAAAAGGGGAACGACAGTCGCCCGGCCAACCCGTGGGAATGGGCAAACCTTACGACCGGGCTCGCCTACCCCCTGGAATGTACCTCACAAGAAAAAAGAAGCAGCCGAGGGAGGACACTCCTCTCGCTCCATCCCATTGCGCCCCCGACGGCACCAAGGTCTCTCGAGGCTCGAGAGCTTGTACACAAAGGTCAACCTATCTACTCGATGCACTATGCAGGGTCGGACATGACGGCGTGACGTATTACCATACAGCCAACCATGTCCAGTACTGTGAGACGCCTTGGAAACAACTCCTAACCCCCTAGGACCCTACCGCTTCGAAGTGACAGGCTAGGCCAAGAGCAACCGAGGAGGCACGACGAACCGTCACCTCATCCCTAGTTCTTCCTCTATTCATACTAAGTCAATGAACGATGAAGAACAACGATGAACATATCAAGAACATAACACATAAACTATATGCTAGTTCATATATCGTGATCATAACATGACCAAGACTATACTCTAGTTTATATGCATTGCTATATAAATAAGATAAGAACTTGAACTTGGAAGAGAACTGCATTGTATTCATACCGAGGTGTTCCTTCTTCTCCCAAGGATACAAACTCTTCTTGCTAGCTCTTGCCTTACTCTAATACTAAAACTAATCTAAAGAATACAAGTGAGAGGTGAGGTAAATGGCTCCAAATGATGGTGTGTGTTGGAGGGGAGCTCTCCCTCTCTTTTATAGACTAACAAGGACGGTTCAGGCGCCAACAAATATGGAAGCATGTGGAACCGCCTTGAGGGAACCATCCTACGCACCGCCTGAGAAGACTGGGCCCGAGAGGCCGCACTAGGGGATCGGCCGCCCTGGGACCGGCCGCCCCCCTGGTGGGTCCGTTTGGCCACCGCCTTCGCGTGGTCGGTTTGTCTCTGGGCCTGGACTTCTCCTGTGGTTACGAATGGGCCCGGAATGCTAATGAAGGTGGGCTTCTCTTCTTCTTTATGCCTTTTCTGAATATGAATTCTGGAATGCACTTTCTTTATGGTTTTTGTGCATTTCCACATGTCACACCTGCAAGTCAAGTACACACCAAAACTTGTGAAAATGTTAGTTTAAAGCCCTATCTACTATTTATTTTAGTAACATATTGGCGGTAAGAAATAGGCTCTAAGTACCGTGAACAACTCCCCCACACTTAGTCGTTTGCTCCTCCTCGAGTAAAGGTTTGAAGGACTAAGCGGGTTTATCTCCTTGATTTGAAATCTGCGTACAACTTATTCCAAGCTTCACCTAAACCTGTGAACTTCCAAGTGTCTACCAAGTCATCTTGGGTAATTGAAAAATGGAATAGCCTGGATTCAAATCTTCTTACTCGTATCCCAGCTCAGAAACTTGGGTTTTTGTGAAGTTTTGAAAACAAAAAGGTAGCACTTGTTCCTTGAATGATTCTCTCAAGTTACTTATTTGTATGTGGTTCCTCACCAAGGCATATATAGGGATTGCCTTCACTTGATCACCCTGCCTCTAAAAAGTTTATCTGGAGCTTTAGGTAGGGAGGAAAATACTAAGGTACACTTACCTTGCATGTATTGTCAAATGAAACCCTGGACCGCACCGGAGGGAAGCGTCATACTCATAGATCAGAATGTGCATGTGCGTAGAAAGAATATGGTGGGTATTATTGGTGTCTAACCTAATTCCACTATGCTCTTTGAAACACATCTCCCTCCTTATCAGGACTTAGAAAAATCTTTTATGAGGGCATGAGTTATCCTTATTCTCTCTCTTCTTTATATATATATTTATATATATATTTCTCTTCTTCTTCTTTTCTTCTCCACTTTTTTCATTTTTTTCTTCTCCACCCTTTTTTCACCTTTTGGAAGATAGCCTCATGCTTTTATTTGCAACAAAAACTTTAAGGGAGATGTGAATAAAGATTCAGAGCATTTATTTGGATGGGACCTAATAAGTATATTTTTGGTTCACCCCCAGTGTAGGAGTAGAACATTTTGGGTGGATCAAAGTGGAAGGTATATTTTGCGCCTACTCCCGAGGTAGGAGTAGTGCAATTATTTGGTGGATGGATCAATGTTGTGCGCAACTCTTAGTGTAAGAGTTGGCAACCTTATTTGTGGGTGCGTGAAATCTGATCTTGGGAGCATGAAATTTCTCTCAACAGGGGTCACAAAACTTGACCAAACTCAACACAAAGTAAGATGCATATGTGGAAGGTTTTGTCATGAAAGATCATGTATGGCCTTGGTAGGTATTTGCAATCATTCAAGGAACATGTTATATTGATTTTTGTTTTGTAAAAATAAATCCCAAGTTCTTTGCAAGAAATGAGCAGGCGTCATGTCATCCTACTATATCTCATTCGTCAATCACTTAGATAAAATGGGGTCCCTATGATAAGTGTTCACAAGTAATAGGAATATTGGCAAGGAATAAAGAGTATGCAAACTTTAATCACAGGATGCCATGGAGATGGAGCATCAAAATTTTGTCTTTTCAAAACTGTTCAACGTTAAATTTCAAAACTTTGAAAAGAGCGGGGGTAGAGTTGCACAAACCATCGTTGAAGATGAAGGAATTAATGGAAGTTGTTTGTCTCGTCCTTTTGTTTGATGGGTTGCTCGATGTTTGTGCAATGTGTTAGGGAGATCTCGAATTTGTTGTAGTTATGCTTGAGAGATCTCCCCCACATTTATTTTTTTGTACCTGCTTTTATTATAACAAAGAAAACAAAACAAGAGGGACTACAACAGGCAAGGGTCTTATTGGCTAAAAGATCAAGGAAACAAAATTTTATTATTTAGTTATTTTTATTTTATTAGGAACTTGGTCAACCAACTTTTATTAGAGCTCAAACAGGGCTGATATAAAAGATGCAACGAAAACATAGCCAAGACTTATTCCCATATCATATTACTGCCATTGTTTATGAAAACAACTCAAGGTTCATTAATCAAATTTCAACACCATGTCAAAACATGATTAAAGAATACTATTTCAACCTAAGCACCATGCTTAATTTGAAAACAGCCTATGGATGTTACTCGTGAGAATACATCCAAACAAGAGCATATGACATAAACAGGGAAGCATGAATTTGAATGATCATAAGGAGACAAGTGTGAGCGAAGGGGTTGGTGAACATTTATTACCTTTTGTATACCTGAGTGTTCTTACCGGCAGCATATGTGGATTTCTTTGAAGATGCTGCACCGGTGGCGTGGACGTACAGGCTCCAACTCAGCTGAACAATCAGGCCGGATCACACACACAACTAGTGTATATGGACCTTGTCCTTACTGGTAGCAAAGGTGTAAATGAGTAGAGTCCTTTTCTTTTCTCTCTCTCCTTTTTTTCTCTTTTTTTTGAAAGATAACTACCGATGACCTTCGGCAAGGGCTCAACATTTATAGTCTGTTGGCAGGACTTCCCCCTCTTCATTGCTCTGCAGCTGCATGAACAAACTTGGGAGAATTCTCGGGTTGCCCCGAGATTTTTCCCGTATTGTTGACAGGAATAGAAGCAGCAATTTGAGCAAACTATTTTTCTATCATTTTATTGAAACTCAACTGATGTTTAACAAAAGAAGAAAGAGTTTTAAGTTTAGCATTTATAGATTCAAACGTTTTATCGTTAAAGGAAAGCAGTCTAGCAAGATCTGCATTAAACTTACCTTGCCTTAAAACAAAATCTCTCGAGGAAGGTTGATTGAAATTGAATTTGAAATTTGAATTGAGATTAGAAGAATTACCTTGTGGGTGGTTACACCCATTATTACCTGGTTGTTGATGTTGGCGAAACCCGTTGTTGACGTAGGTCGCTTCTTCCTGGGTTTCGGGACAGCTGTTCCCCGAATGGCCAACATTTGCACAGACTTCACATGTCATTTGTGAGTCCGTGGCTTGGACGGTACCTGTGGTGGGTTTGGTGGCACGGTCGTCCAGCCTCTTTATTAAGAGGTCTATTTTTGCGGCAAGCAAATCTCTCCTTCATGATATGCATGCCTTCTTGTGTTTCTCTTCCTGCTCCCAGCTTTGGTTTGCTACCATCTTTTCGATGAGTGCAGTGGCATTCTCGATGGTGAGAGAGAGGAATGCCCCTTCAGCTGTGGCATCAAGGTGCCCTTTTGACATGGCCGTCAGGCCCTCGTAAAAGTTCTGGAGCACCAGCCAATCTTCCATTCCATGGTGGGGACAGGCTCGGACATAGTCCTGCAGCCTCTCCCATGCCTGAGGGATGGACTCGAGTGATGTTTACTGAAAGTTGGATATCTCCCCCCTTAGAGCAATGGTTTTGCTCATGGGGATGAACTTGGCGAGGAACGCATGGAACATTTGTCCCACGTGTTGACAGCTTCCTTGTTTTGATGGAACCACTGTTTCGCTTTCCCGCAAGGGAAAAGGAAACAGGCGGAACTTGATGCTAGTTGGTGCGATGTCTTTGGTGACGATGGTGTCGCACAATTCAAGGAAGTGTTGAAGATGAGCATTTGCGTCCTCATTTGGCAAGCCACAGAACTGGCTTGCCTGCACCATCTTGATTAGGCCAGTACGGAGCTCGAAGTTTCCATTCCTGATATTGATAGCGGGCCCAACGGGGATGTTGGCAACAGTAGGGGTGGAGTAGTCACGGAGTGTCTTGGCCATGATGATAGTAGCGGATGGTGCGGGAGTGAATGGTTCGTCTGTCGATGGAGTAGCAGAAGAAGAAGTGGTACGGGCCCTGTTCTTCCTTAGGAGTGCCTCCGGATTGTCGGTGAAGTTGTTCGACAGGTCGAAAACACTCATATACTATCCTGTTTTCTTTCCACTAAAAAAAGAGGAAGAAAACGAGAGAAGTTAGCCTGCCTTAACTATGGCCACCTTTTGCTTATTGTGCAATCAATGCCTATGCCAGGCTAGATGTTTTTATTTCCTTTTGCCCTTCTCGGCAACGGCGCCAGAAATGCTTGTTGGCGTTTCTTAGCGTCATTACTAAAGATAGACTAAAAGCCCATCCCTAGCAACATTACTAGAAACGTGTGTTGACATCCCTAACCACCATTACTTCAGAAAGGTAACTCTTGCCCTTAACGGTGCCGGCCAAAATAATGCAGTCTGGTAATAACAGTTAGAAGTGCCTGATTGGCCTTCCTAACCATCATTACTTACGATATGCAAAACTGAAGCACGACGCCTTGGGGTGCAACAAGAATTACAGTCCTTAGGTAATGGTACTTAGGTATGCCAATCATGATAGCTCAGTATAGATAAATCCGCAAGTGCACGGAACTATCATTGTAGCATTTCAACCCATGAGTATTCAGGGGTGTTGTATTTATAATTTCCCTAGGAGGGCAGGACGAATGCATTTAACTTTGGCATAAACATGATCACTTATTGAATGCATAGGTAGACATAGGATAGGCAGGGGTAAATCATAGTTCAAAGATAGTGGACACACATCTGAGCCGACCTCAAGGATAAAAGAGAAATAAAGAATAAAAGAATATATCTAATTGAACAGGCATTGGTCATATATAACTATGCAAAGAACTGCTAGTAAACATCTAACTAGCATGTCTAGTATCAGGACTAAGTCTGGGATGACAGGGAGATCCCCGCAGCTGGTCTGCTAACCGATAGAGACTTTACGAACTCCTACTCAATATCCGAACGTGGGGGAGTGCTAGAGATGGATAGGTCTGTCGCCACCTGCCCACCTACCCCTCTGCCCGTGGGATACCGACATATTCACCGATCTCCGCATACTCGAGCACCATGCTCGCGTACTTGAAAACAACTCCTAACCCCCTAGGACCCTACCGCTTTGAAGTGACAGGCTAGGCTAAGAGCAACCGAGAAGGCACGATGAACCGTCACCTCATCCCTAGTTCTTCCTCTATTCATACTAAGTCGATGAACGATGAAGAACAACGATGAACATATCAAGAACATAACACATAAACTATATGCTAGTTCATATATCGTGATCATAACATGACCAAGACTATACTCTAGTTCATATGCATTGCTATATAAGTAAGATAAGAACTTGAACTTGGAAGAGAACTGCATTGTATTCATACCGAGGTGTTCCTTCTTCTCCCAAGGATACAAACTCTTCTTGCTAGCTCTTGCCTTGCTCTAATACTAAAACAAATCTAAAGAATACAAGTGAGAGGTGAGGTAAATGGCTCCAAATGATGGTGTGTGTTGGAGGGGAGCTCTCCCTCGCTTTTATAGTCTAACAAGGACGGTTCGGACCAACAAATATGGAAGCAGGTGGAACCGCCTTGAGGGAACCGTCCTACGCACCGCATGAGAAGACTGGGCCCGAGAGGCCGCACTAGGGGATCGGCCGCCCCCCTGGTGGGTCCGTTTGGCCACCGTCTTCGTGTGGTCGGTTTGCCTCTAGGCCTGGACTTCTCCTGTGGTTACGAATGGGCCCGGAATGTTAATGAAAGTGGGCTTCTCTTCTTCTTTGCGCCTTTTCTGAATATGAATTCTGGAATGCACTTTCTTTATGGTTTTTGTGCATTTCTACATGTCACACCTGCAAGTCAGGTTCACACCAAAACTTGTGGAAAAGTTAGTTTAAAGCCCTACCTACTATTTATTTTAGTAACAGATTGACAGTAAGAAATAGGCTCTAAGGACCGCCAGCACCACCGACAGTTGGCGCGCCAGGTAGGGGCCTTTTGCGTGTTGATCCAGGTTGCGGATGGCAGCCAACGTTCCTGCACTTCCTGCTGGCGCGGTGCTCCGGTTCGGGAGTCTCGAGTTCGTGGCCACTGGCCACGGCCTCGAGATGAACCTCCGCCCGACCGAGCCCCGTGTCATCTCCGTCCTGATCCCGGCCCAGCAGGCAGCTGGGGAAGGGATCCCGGCGACACCTCCGCCCGTTTCAGGGGACGGAGGGAACGCCACGCACTGCTCCCGCTGAGCCAGGCAGGGAAGGCGCAACCGCGTCAACCCGGACCATGCCATGGGTGACACGGCCATCCCGGTGCCCCCCGTGCGGGACACCACCCCCACGCTCACCACCAGCTCGACGCCACGAGAGGTGGAGGCACCCCGCTCCTCCACTACTCCGTAGAGTAATGTGGGAGGGGCCATGGCATGGCCCGCCGTTTCCCTTCGACCTCGCTGGGGAAGGCAGGCGACGCCGTCTCCATTTCCCTTTGGGCTCCACACTACTGCGGACGCCCATGTCCGTGCCGTTCGTGCCTACGGGCATGACCAAGTGATGGCATCTGTCCATCGCTTGGAGGGCCTGGGCGACTTCGATCACTCTCCACCGTCCTCTCCCGCAAGCTCTCCTAGAGCACACAGCGGTGGGGAGTTGAACTCTAGCAGCAGCCCCACCCCTCCGGAATACTCGGAGGGATGGGACCGCTACGGTCGCGTCTCGCCATCGTGGCGGGATCTTGGCAGCGACGATGATGATGACTACTTCTGGGCGAACGTGGACTTCGACGTCTACGATCCCCAAGCTTCCCTCTCCTCCGACGACGCAAGGGACAACACTCTCAGCGTCTACTCCTCTGACGGCAGCATCATCGACCCCTCCCGGTTATGCTACCACCTAGTGCACCCGGAGGAAGCTGCGTTGGAGGACGTCCACTCGGGGGAGGAGGAAGACGCACCGACGGAGCAGGCATAGCCGTACACACTGCCTCCACGAGCCCCTGGTCCCACGCATTCAAAGGACCTGGGGGCTGGAACGTCCCGCCTACACCATCGTTCTCCAGAGCTTGAGAAACTCCGGGAGCTCGAAGCTCGGATGGACGAGGACCGCTTACGCCTCGCCCAACTCTGAGCTGCCCTGGAGCATGAGGAGGAGCGGGGAGATGGCGGAGTAGCGTGACGTCGAGCCCGTGATGTCCAGGCCTGCATCATTGCTGATGACGGGGACAGGACACCTGTGCCGGAACCCCGGGCGAGCCGGAAGCTCACGGAGGCTGCAATGCTCCTCCGAAGCATGCCTGAGCCCTCCAGTACGGAGGCGCGACAGCTCAGGGACCAGCTCAAAGGTCTCCTGGAGGACACCGCTCTCCTCCAGGCAGAAAGCTCGGCATCCCGGCACCGTGGTGCCGAGAAACGCCACCGTGGCGCCCCGACACGCCATGAACGAGAGGCCTCAGTGCAGCTCGAAGCACCGAGGGCCCCCACGGTTCACCAGCGGCTTAGCAAGGACATCGACGTCCGTGCCATTCTCCAGGTCCACGGTCGACGATAGACCGACGGGGCCGCACGTGGCTACAATGTCCACCGGGGAGGACGTTACGACTCCGACGAGGACCGTGCGCCCTCATCCGAGCCACCGGGTCCTCGCGTCTTCAGCGAGGCTATCCGGAGGGCCAAGTTCCCGCCCCAGTTTCGACAACCGGTTTCGGGGGAGACCAAACCCAAGCTTCGGCTTGCGGATTATCGTCTTGCGTGCTGGCTTGGCGGCGCGCAGGATGACCTCATCATCATCCGCAACCTACCCCTGTTCCTAGCCGACTCAGCACGAGCCTGGCTAGAGCATCTCCCCCACGCTTGATCTTTGACTGGAGCGATCTGGTCAAGATCTTCGTAGGGAACTTTCAGGGCACATACGTGCGCCCTGACAACTCCTGGAATCTCCGCAGCTGCAAGCAAAAGCCGGGCGAGTCCCTCAGGGACTACATCCAGTGATTCTTCAAGCAGTACAACGAGTTGCCCCTGGTCGCCGACTCCGACGTCGTCGGAGCCTTCGCTGCAGGTACGACCTGCAAAGAGCTTGTCCTTGAGCTGGGGCGTCAAACCCCAACAAGCATCGCTGAGCTCATGAGGATAGCCACCAGCTTCACCTCGGGTGATGAGGCAGTGGGAGCCCTCTTCTCCGACCCCAATGGGAAGCGGAAGGAGGATGCCCCTGAGGGTTCCTCTTCCCGAGCCCACAACAACAAGAAGAAGAAGGGAAAGGGGAAGGCCCCCATCCACAATGAGCCCCTCGTCGCGGCCGCCGAGCCTAGGGCGAAACAGCCGCCTCGTGGCCGCTTCGACGAGCTACTCTCCAAGCCGTGCCCTTATCACTGTTGACATCTACTAACGTCGCCAAATATAACTATATAACTTTTAATGCGAGAGGCGAGATTAGAAGATGAATGGTAATTAATTAACTTGTCATTAGCAGCTAGCCACTTTTCTATTACCAACATTCTTATGCAAGAACTAGGTTGTCATTCCTAATTAATAATGCTAAGAATAAATAAATGTTTTATATATTAATCTATGTGACTAGGCAGAAATAAATATAAATAATATAAACTAAGATCAGTTCTGCAAGCGGACAGATAATTATACCATTGTAGCATTTTACCTAGGGAGTTCTACCAGGTTGTCGATTTATATTTATACCACTGGGAAGGACTAAGGATAAACTACAATCTATTATATTGATAGTGATGGTATACAATGGATAAGTGACATTACTGATGTCATTTACTCTACTCATAACAGGCAGAGGTCACAAGGTAAATAAAGATAAAGATAAAGGTGATAAGTATGATCAAGCATCATAAATAAAAGATAATCATCAGAGCACTTCTCTAGTCATAGTAATAGCTATCTAATGGATAAACTAAGGAATTAATATCAAAGGTAATTCTATAACTACATCAATGAATAACTCTAATTAGTACAATTACATCTAGCAATCATTGTTAGACTAATCCTATATCATGATCACATACAAAGGGCATCATCTAGGAAAGGTGTGAAACAGAGTCATCACCCAACTTCGCGACTGTGCCTGCTGGCCTACATACGGGGTGGACTACAGAGGACTCAACGCAGCTGTCACCTACGTGATCTACCACACGACCCAGCACATCAGGGTGCACTCGCAGATAAACAGAATACCTAGACACCACGTCTACATATCGTTCATCATCTATCCATCGTACGCATGAATAAACGCTATACGAGCAATTACATGAATTCAATAAGATCAAACCAACTATACTAGACATATAATCAAAGTAGACAAAGACTATTGTAATCAAGAACATATAAACTATTAAGAACAATGTTTCCCTAATCATAATGAAGAATACAATAATAGAGAAAGAACTAGAATTATACCGAACTCCGTGCTCTAGACTGACGCCGGGGCTTTAGATCCGCCGAAGAACTAGAACTCCTCTACTCTCTAATCTAACTAGGCCAGAACTATGAACTAGGAGGCTCTTGATGAACTAGGAGGCTCTTGATGGCTTGAGGACTTGATGCCTTGAATGAATGATGGGTTGATGCCTCCAGGGGAGGGTTTGCCCCTTTATTTATAGCCCGGTGGGATGCACGTGCGCCGTAGGATCAAACCGACTTGAAACAAGGGCCAAGATGACTCCATAGAGGCGGTGGAAGAAGACTTCAGAAGATGGGTCAAAACCCTAGCAGGGGGGCGCTCGGGTCCCGGTGCCTTGGGTTTGTTCCAGATGCTTCTAGTGTTCTCGTGATGATTGTTTCCTTGGCGGTTAAGTTACGTGGTACTCATGCTCTTTAACCCTTCTTTTATGCTTTTCTGGAATAGCCCCTGGAAAATACAGAACATCCAAAACTCGTAGAAACTGTCAGTCAAAACCCTATACTAGTGTGTATTCATGTATCCTTTGGTGTCTAAAGTTCCAATAAAAGTTGACATTATCCACCGTCAACAACACCCCCAAGCTTACCTGTTTGCCAGTCCCTTGGCAAACAAACTAAGCCTAATTACTAATATAATTGGATCAGGAGTTGCTACAATGTTTTCATACTTTCCAAGTACACATGCTTCAAACATAGATTCTCCCTCGGATTAGACAAAACTGCTCTAACTTTTAAACTTACCCATTTTACCTTTAACCATGGGGCTTTACAGCTGTTGCCTTAGTCTTGAGTAATTGAAAGAAAGAACAATCAAGTCTTGCACCATGTAGCAAATTCTTCACAGTACTAATATCCCGGAGTTTTGCAAGTTTTTAAAATAAAACTCAGAGCTTTAATTGTATGACACCCTCAAGTCTCTCAGTATATATGGTATTTGTGGATCTCACTTAAGGCATTAATGTTATGCCTTCCTATAACTAAGGATTTATAGTGGAGCTCATAGGAGTGGCAATAACAAGGTTTTAAGCATACTTGCAATTCATATGTTGTAAAGTCAAACAATGGATCCACAGAGAATCGAGGCGTACAATCAAACCAAGATTGGCATGTGTATGGAATAAGGTGGATAGGTGTATATGTGGTATTTAGTGGCTATTTCTATTTCTACTTTTGCTTTTTGAAAATGATTCATTCTCCTTTGTAACTTGGAGGAACACAAGTGCTATATTTATTCTTTCTCTTTTCTCTCTCTTTTCTTTTTTTCATTCGGGAGGCGGGCATCTACTACCCATTGTTTTAATGCTGGGACACTTGTCCATCTTTTACTCCCCTTTTTTATTTTTGCATAGCCACATGTATCCTTTGAATATGAATTACTGGAGAGGTAATAAGAATAATAAGAACTTAGAGCAATTATCACTCCCAGTGTAGGAGAAAACATTTTCATGATGAACATTGATGAAAGTGGAAACGGCTGTGATTACTCCCAGGGTAGGAATAATGCATATGTGTGTAATACCCCTGGTATTACTGTTAACTAAAATGACATGTCATCATATCATCATGTGCATTTGCTTGTCATTAGGGCTAATAGTGTGATTAGCTTGTTTAACTCTTGTGTGTGCTTGAAGGAACCCTAATTGAGTTGTTATTTCTTGTTGATTTTTTTTTAATTTTCCTAAAACCCTAATTAGAGGCTTCAAAGTGCACTTTCTAAATTTGATCAAATCTGAGGTAGGTCCCTTAATAAAAGTTGTAGAGTTTTTAATGTAGAACAACTTCTATTTTGGGTGATTTTGAAGTTATGTTGAAAATTTTTGAATTAAGCTCAAAACAGTGTTTCAAAATTTGAATTTAAAACTGCTTTTCAAAAACTAATGAGAATTAGACAAAACTTCCTTAATAGAAGTTGTAGATCTCTCTGAGATGCACAACTTATATTTTGGCCAAATTTCAAGTTCTTTAGAAAAATAAAAAGTAATTTTAAAAATTCAGTTTGAAATTCAAAACCCTAGTTTACCCCCTTTTGAATATTTTCAAATCTAGGCCGAATTTCAAATTGGTGCAAAAACAAAAGTTGTCCAGCACAAAAATATCTACAACTTTGCTTTTGGGCGTGGCCTCGGATTCGGTTGTTTGGCCAGTCAATTTGAGCGATTTTCCCTGAGCAAGTACTGTACCGGCGGCACTGTTCACGCGTCACGCGCGCGTCCGGCCGCGGCGTGCACGTCGCCGGCATGCGCGACAGCGCCGCGCGTCCTCTGACGCCGGAGCTCCGTCCGTGGTACGCGCAGCATGGAGCCGAGTACCTCCCACGTTCTCCCCGACCATCTCCTCGCCTATTTAAGCCCCCGAACGCGCCTCCCCACCCATCTTCTTCCCCGCCACCATCGCCGGCGAACTCTCGGTCTCCGACCAAATTCGTCGGTCACCGTCCACCTCCACCCTCTCCATCCCACCGGTAGGTCGAGCACTTCCTGGCGAACCGGTTGGTGCCTTTGGAACTTGCTCTGACCCTCTGTGTGTCGCAGGGTCACCGTCGCCGCGCGTGCGCATCCGGCGGAGCGCCGCCGCGAGCTCACACCCGTCCACAGCTCTCTCCAGTGAGCCAATGCCTCGTCCGAGTATTCCTCCATGCTCACTGACCTTCCTTGTTGCTCATGCGCCTGTTGGTTCTTCGTCTCTGACCGTAGGTTCAGCGGAACGGAGTCCTCGCCGCCGGCGGAGGTCGTTGCAGCCGCGGCCACCGTCACCACCGTGCCTCTACACCATCTCGGGTCGTTCTCTCCGTACTAGTCAAGTCTCGGTGAGCTCACGAATCTTCCCATGCCCTAACCCGGCTTGATTAAGCCTTGGCCTCGCCGGAGTAGGTCCGGTCGCCGCCGCCGAGCCGCGGCGGAGGTGCCCGAGGGTGCTCCGAGTGTCTATCCTTGCCATTTAGTAGCTTGTTAGGTGCGGCTAGGAGTCCCGAGGGTCGTGGGAAGGTTGGTTTGGCCGTTGGGGTCACCGGCGGTGAGCCACGGGCGGCGAACCGCCGGCGCCTCACCTCCGTTCGAAAACAGAGGAGGCCCAGGGGCGTCGGATTAGAAGGTGATTAGTTCCAGGGGGGTTTTTGCAAAGTCAGTGACTCTGGTGAATAGTGTGAGTTGGTCCGCGGGTTGATAACCGTGTTTTCCAGGGGGTTTTGCGCAAAAGCGCAGGCGCCGGGCGCGGGCAGGCCGAATGGGCCGGTTTGCTTCGCGCTTGGGCCGAGTTGGGCCGGCTTCGGGCCGTTTTCGGTTTTCTCTTTTTCCAGGTTTTTCCAAAGCCTTTTCCATTTTATTTTCTAATGAATAGTGCTGCAGTTTCATAATTTTGTTAGAATATTTTGGCTGATCCAAAATTCATGAGAATTTTTGTATGTTCTCTCTGAGCAGTGTAGAATTTTATAAAAATATTGTTTGTCATGTTTAAGTACTTTCTGCAGTAGGTAAAAATCCCTAAAATAAATGGGAAATGGATTTTTGCACATTTTTAATTATTTCTAGGAAACTCCAAAAATCACCAAAATTTATGTGTCTCTGTTTGGCATGAAAGGCTATCTGTTGGTGAAGTTTGGTCCCAATTGGAATTAGTTTGCTCTTGTATTAAATAGATATGGGTTTATTAAATAGTAAAAAGAAGGGTAGAAAATGAATTTAGGATTTGTGTGACTTTGGAATTGATTGTGGTTCTAGGTCAAACCCATTTAAGACCTAGAACACCCTAGTGATGCCATCTTATGCTTGTCATATGTTTAGTTCCTTATTTCTGGCATATGCTCTTTTCTGCATCGCATTCATACATGCATTGTTGCACACGTGTAGTGCCGGTAAACGAGGAAGTCAAAGTCGAGGTGCCTGGAGGAGAAGGTTCCGAGGTGGTTCTTGAACCTGAAAGCTGTGGTGCTCCTGCCCCGACTGTTTTTGCGCTGCAAGGCAAGCCCCGGTGCATTTAACCCTCTATTTATAAATGCTTTTATCACTTGAGTTAATCAACTGCATTAAGTTGTTAGGAGTTGCGTGATGAAACAATTGGTGCATTTACCATCCTTGACTACTTGTTACCCAAGGAACCTAATGCTTCGAAATGAGTTGAAAAATGCTTAGTCATGCTTAAATATTAGAATTTCAAAAATGCTATTTTAAACTTGATTTTTGGAATGAAGAATTATCAAGGGATGGCTATGAGTCCATGTATGATGGCAGGGTCCTTGGCCGGGACACTGTTATTGTAATGGATGGGTTTCCCGAGTGACCGGCCATCTGTTTGGGTTAGAGTCCCAACTGATCGTCATCATCGGGAAAGGGATTTGAAAACCGGGCAGAATCCAGGGTATTTGGGTTAGAGTCCCAATGCATGGTTTCTGACGGAAAGCAGTAGGGACCGTTCGTTGTAAGGCCTGTTGTGATCATGATGAACAGCCTAGCCACATACCAATTCGGAAAGCCTAGGGTCAGGTCGCTCTATTGCTGGAACCGACAACCGCGCACTGGGAGTGGAGAGATGGCGAGAGTAGCGTGTACCCACGTGGCCGGCGTGCCTGGAGACTAGTGGAGTACTGTGCTCTCGGGTGGCGTAGGACCGGGTCCGGAATGGAAAAGCCGTGACAATGGGTTGGTATATGTAAGCTTAAGTGCTACATATGCAGTGTGGATAGAATCCCCAGCTGGGTATACTTACTTGATTCGAATCGACGTGCTCCTCGGTTATGGAGACTTGATCCTCACGTCTACCTCGAAAAGTGGTTCGAAGAATAGGATGTTTTGAGAATAATGAAAAGAATAAAATAGATGGAAGAGATGAATGATGACTTATGATATAAATAGGGTTATTCAATGAGCAAAAATACTGAGACAGGATAGTAATGCTTTTCCGCTAAACCCTTACCTCTTGCTAAGCCTTACCCTTAACCTTGCATTCCAAGAGTCAAATATTTTTCTTAGTCGGGTAAGTCTTGCGGAGTACCCAGTACTCAGGGTTTGTTAACCCCGTTGCAGGAGGGCCACAGCCGGAGATTTGTCTCGACCCCTGTTGTGCTACAGTGATCGAAGAGGATAGTGGTGAGGAGTGAAGGACCCGTGGGCTGGGTTCGATTATCTACTATCTATTTATGTTGTATCGTTGTGCCAATGCCACTGCTACTGTTTTAAAGTTGGTTTGTAATAACTACACTTATTTACTATTTGAACTCGGTTTGTAACTTAAGTACTAATTAATCTTCCGCATTTACTCTGATGTATTTTAATTATGAAATGTTGTAACTCTGTAATGGCTTCGCAATGGAGATCCTGTCGGCATACGGGCACTGATGTAGCCCGGCAGGGCTGCCTCGATCATTTGGGACACGGGTACGACTGTCAGAGGTCATTAGTGACGATGACAGGTGCTTGTGGGCCATGTGATTAAGGTGGTTCTGTTACAATGTGCTAAAGTGTGTACGTGATCTTGGTTTTAAAAGCATGACAAGACTCTTATATGGTATTCAACAAAGGTTGACTAAACTCAATGTAAAGCAAGCAGCATGAATGTGCAAAAGCTTTTCCTATCTAGATGTATAATATATGCCTTTGGTAGGAATTCACATTTTGTCATACAAGAGCTCATCATGTAAATTTTAAGTTTTCAAAATAAATCTCCAGAATTTTAGTAATGCTAGGAATAAGATAAATAGCAGCTCAACTTTCATGAATCATATCAATCAATTACCTAGACTTAGCTTAAACATATGCCTCCACAAGTTTCAGGTTTAGAGTAAATTCTTAAGTTAAAACAGCAATATCTAAAACTCAGGAGAATTTAAGTTTGACAACTAGGCATTTGAAAAGTATTGTGACAGAGCAACTATTCATCATCTCCAAGACAAAATTTTAGTGTTCATCATTTTTTGATTAACTCTAGCCCAGACCGACTCTAAACAAACTCTAATATATAGATAGATATTTATTTGGTTTTCAAATTTTGTCTTACTAGCTAACTCACGCGAAAAAGTGATATAGTAATAATGATAAGATAGGAAACTTATACTTAGCTGGATTTTAATTGGAGGGTGCCCTCCCCCAAGCTTGACGTTTGACAGGGTCTTTGATGTTGCAAATTGAGCGATCCTTCTGAGCAGTGTATTGGCAGTGTAAGGATGTCGGGTTGACCAGCTCCTTGATCTTATATTTTCCTGTGAAACTCAATTGCCAATAAAAATATCAAATCTTATGGAGAGGGGTTAAGTTTAATATCGCTCCATGGTAAGTAATTGATTTTATATTTCCAGCAGAAGTTTAAGCTTCTTTAAGAGTGTGGACCTTCATGTGCCCACATATTTTTGGTATTTTTGTGAAAGATGTGGACCTTCATGTGGCAAAGGTGGCAAACGTCCCGTCGCCGAGGCTGTTGACGGCATTTATACCATGTTTTCTACCATCATAACCGTCAATAAAACACTCTTTTTGGGAAGAAACAAGCAAACACATAGTGACATAGGTACAAATAACTTGGTTCCACATGTACATGTTAGTATTTGTTTGCAGGTGCTCAAAATAGGTGATTTCAGAGTTTAGAAGCCCAAGATGAAGATATAATGCAAATCCAATTATGATGAAATGGCAAGACAATGTCACAATCTCGAAGGGCTTCACTTCAGGATCCAGTGGGCACCGGGTGGACACTATTCATGGTTCGGCCGAACCATGAATAGTGGCCCCAGCAATCCAGCTTCAAGGAATCAAGTAATGAAGTGAAATGCAAGAGATCAGAGGCCACGTGGCCCCACCCTATGGTTCTGCCGAACCAGGTAAGGAGCCATCGTGGCCGTGTTGACGTGGTACAATCCATGGCACACCCCCTGGAGTCCATCCCTACCTTCGGATCACAAGTATATCATCAATCGAAGGTTAGAGAGCAAAGTACATGGATCAAGGCCCCAACCGACAAAATATAAGCAGAACAAGCACATGGTCACAGTCCATGATAGGTGGGGACCACAGAGGTGGACCTACCTTGCTCCATGTGGGTCGGCCGAACAAAGAGATATGGACACAAGTCACCAGCACATTCCCAGGCAGGTGGGGACGCCTTCTAGAAGCCCTGGCCGAGCCCACCTGCCATAGAGTGGGTCGGCCGAACCAGGGGTGGTAGGCCCAGACCACCGCCTCACTCCACCGCCTTTCAGCATGCCTCCCACGTGCTCATTTTATCTCTGCCGTCCATCCAAGGCGGTTCCAAGGACTGTGGATCCAAGGGTGGAGGTGGAGAAGCACGCGGATCACTGACGTGGCGCTGCCCTTCACCTCCCTATAAATACCCCCCTAGTCCTTCACTTTAGAAGAATCAAGGATCAAGTATCAAGTGTACAATATACATTAGTGTTAGTGTAAAGAGGGAAGAGAGTGAGGGAAGTCTCTGGAGAAAGCTCCGGGCCTGTCGGGAGTCTTCTCCAAGGTGTACCTCAGCGGATTCAAGCTTCTAGTAAGTTTTCCATCCGAGTTCTTCTAGCATTTAATATTCTGGTTCTGGTACTATAAGTATATACTGTCTTCACCTGCACATTGCTTTACTTTATGGAGTGCTCTAGTCTCTAGCTAAGATTAGAGTAGTAAGTATAGTGTAGACGTGGTGTCTAGGCTATATCTTATCAGTGTGGGCCGCTTGTCTCACGGATTGTTTGTGGTAGCCAGCAAGTGGTGACAGCCTTGTCTGGTCCTCGTAGTCCACCACGTGTGTAAGACAAGTTATTAAAACGGCAAGGCATCAAGACAATTGTACAGCCGCCTCGGGTAGGAGTTTTGTCTCCTACTGTTTCGCCTGTCGCCTCTTGTACAGCCGCCTCTTACTAGAAGCTTGCATCCGCTGAGGTACACCTTGGAGAAGACTCCCGACAGGCCCGGGGCTTTCTCCTGAAGACTTCCCTCACTCTTTTCCCTCTTATTCTAACACTACAGCTACTATGATACACTTGATGCTTGATCCTTGATGCCTCTAAATTGAAGGACTAGGGGCGTATTTATAGGGGGAATGAGAGGAGTGCCATGTCATCAATCCATGTGCCTTTTCTCCTCGGCCCTTGGATAAACCACCCTTGAAACCGCCTCAAATCAACGGAGATGATGAAACCAGCACGTGTGAAACATGCAGGAAGGCGGTGGAGCATGGCGGGGCCGAACCACCTACGGCAAGGTGGGCCTGCCACTGTGGTCCCCACCTATCATAGACTGTAGTTATGTACTTGTTTTGCCTTGATCTTATCAGTTTATGCCTTAATCCATGTGCTTTGCTCCTTAGCCATTGATTGCACACTTGTGATCCAAGGGTGGAAATGGACTCCAGGAGGTGTGCCACGGATCGTGCCATGTCAGCAGAGCCAGTTGGGCTCCATGTCTGGTTGGACCGAACCATGGGATGGAGCCACGTGGCCTCAGCTCTCTCCTACATCACTCCCTTGCTTGATTCTTGAAGGTGGAGTGCTAAGGCCACTATTCATGGTTCGGCCGAACCATAAATAGTGTGCACCCAGTGTCCACTTGATCTTGGAGTGAAGTCTTTGATGATTGTGACATCACCTTACCATTTCGTCATAGTTGGATTTGCATTATATCTTCATCTTGGGCTTCTAAACTCTGAAATCACCTGTTTTGGGTACCTACAAACAAATACTAACATGTACATGTGGAACCAAGTTATTTGTACCTATGTCACTATGTGTTTGCTTGTTTCTTCCCAAAAAGAGTGTTTTGTTGATAGTTATGATGGTAGAAAACATGGTATAATTGCCGTCAACAAGACCCCCCCACACTTAAGTCTTTGCTCGTCCTCGAGTAATGGTTAGAAAGAGAGGTTGGAAAGACATATCTAAGATAGTGGTGATCAAAGTTTTTATTTAGCACATAGCTTATACTAGTGGGTTATGTGGCATTGTCTAGCATATATCCTTGTGATGTTGAAAAATGGAATAACTCTCAAGGCAAAATCATCTTACTTTTAACCTTCTCAGTACTTAGAATTTTTTATATTGGTTTCAAAAAGAAAGCACAGAGTTTATTCTTACTCCTCAAATAGTACTCAAGTCACTCAGTTGTGTTTGATTCCTTACCAAGGCATATCTTAAAGATGCCTTCTTTGTTTTATCCTACATCTATCAGGCTTATGTGTAGTTCGGGTAGGGATAAACATGGCAAGCATACTTACATGGCATATATTGTAAAATCAAAATAAGGATCCAAGGAGAAAAATGTCATAGGCCTAGATCAAGATGTGTAAGTATGTGGAAAAAGGTAAACTATAATGCTCCTTGACATGATCTCTCTCTACTTTGTTTTGGGACATGGCTATCATTTTTTCTTTTCTTTTATTCATGAGCCTAGATTTGCTCATATATATATATATCCTTTTTCTTGGACTTTCACTTCTCTATCTTTTCTTTTTTTTTCATTTTGCATAGCCATTGTCCCTTTTTCTATATCAACTAAGAGAGATATTCATTGACCTTTAAAACATGGAGCATTTATTCAGTGGAAATGGATGGCATGTTGTTGCGTACTCCCCGTGTAGAAGAGGCATATATGTGTGGTGTGTACATGATCTTGATCTTTGGACTATGACATACTTCTCAACAAGGGTCAACAAGGTTTGATCGAACTCAAAGCATTTGCAAGTAGCATGATTAAGGAGTTTCAAGCATGATGATCATATATGGTTTTGGTAGGAATTCTCTTACTTTTGAGGAGTAAGTGACACTATGGTTTTATGACATTTTCACAAATAAACCTCTAAGTACTTTGAATGGAAAAGTTTGAATCATGAGCCAAGAGTTATCTCACATTTATCAATATCTTAGTCAATATGGTTTTCTATCAAGATATTTACCCACAAGCATAGGCATATGCATAAACTTGAACTTTGTGTCACCTTTACTCTTCAAATGTCATAGATTTTATTTTGGGATGCAAGATTTCAAGTTTTATTTTCATTTTTATTTAAGAACAAAGAAATGAATTGAATAAATACGTAATTCGAGAGGGAGGAAGGGTGCAAACCAGTCTGGGAGCATACCTTCGCCGCAGGGAGCCTGGCTGGTGGGACCAGGCCCCATTGGTCGGTTCGGCCGAACCACCAAAATGGCCGTTGTCGCATCATTTGAATCTCCTCGTCTCAAGATGCATTCCAGCAAAGTTGTTTTTCCACTGGACTTCATTTTGTGGGTCGTTCGACCTATGTTTTGTGAGATTTCAAGTTCTGTTTGATCCAGCAGACGTGCTATGCATTGTGGCATGTTTGAATTCACCAATAGAGCTGTTGAGGGGGTCGTCCAAACCCCCCCACACTTGTTTCTTTTCATCTGGTGACACAAACAGCGAACAACATAAAGTGTAGGTGTTCTGCTGGTGGCAACACACCAGCAGAACGCAAAGGTATTTTATTCAATTTCTTAAAATTGATGTAGGCATGATTACAATTCTAAAAATCAAAACTTTAAAAGAGAAATCTAGCTAATGCCTACTTTATTCTAAAGGAATTCTAATCTAGGGAGAGGGTGGATTTGGGGTGTCCTCTTGGCCAATGGCTTTGGCCACGCGTTTGAGCTTCGCATTAGTGCTAATGCGGAGCGCGTGAAACTTATCCTCCATATCTAAATTTGCCATCCTTAATTCCGACACCGTCTCCTCTAATTCATTCTTTCTTTTCCTAAGACTAGTTACAATCTTGAGCATCTTCTCCATGTCGCTTTTATCGTTCCGATCATCTTCAAATTGGCCTGGCGGGCCATTGATCGGTGGTGGATCCATCCTCCTCCGGATGCCTAAAGGAGAATTGGAATTGGAGTCAAGGGACTCCCTCAACTGCTTCTTCTCATCCGAATTAAGAGGAGGGACGAACACATTCCCTATACCCAGC
Organism: Eremochloa ophiuroides; assembly: GCA_038502445.1. Lineage (NCBI taxonomy): Eukaryota > Viridiplantae > Streptophyta > Magnoliopsida > Poales > Poaceae > Eremochloa > Eremochloa ophiuroides. The sequence goes on from JAHLJS010000006.1 coordinate 64,624,123, forward strand.
CCACCACCAACGATCTTGCGGCCTTTGAATATGGTGGGTGTAGAAGGGGTGTAGGAACTGATGCTCTTTGATGAATCCGAGTAGAGAGAGCTGGGGCGCTGTTCCGGCACCTCCGGAGCCTTCCCCTTCAATGCCAATTTGCTTGTGGTAGGCCTAATCGATGTGCTGGAACGAACAGGGGGCTTCCGGAGATCCCGTCGCGGAGAAAGGGATCTCGGCGACAAAGTGGACCGAGGGGCTGGCTGGGGGGTGGTTGGCCGAACCCCCCTAGGGTCGGCCGAACCAGGCCTGGCCCCCGGTGACACTCCAGTCGGTGGCAGCGAGTTCAGGGGCTCCATCTCCAACACGTCGACGGCCATTGCTCTCTCTAGGCTCTCGGTTAATGACCTTTGGGGCTTGGAAGTGCCTTCTCCCATAGGAATGATGGCATTCTTGCTAGTGGGGGCCATGGTGGATCTCTCTGGTGCCTTAAGATCGGAGAAGGGTGCTAAAATGGTGAAAGAATGCAGGTGGAAGGAGGAAGGAGGAGAGGAAGAGGTTAAGATTGCCCTAAATTTCAGTCACTTCACCTACTGGAGCTCCTAAACTGTAACACCTCTGGTGTTACGGTTAATTAAAATCTGCCATGTCATCATCATTGCATGTAAATCATCCTGCATAAACTCATTTTTTTTACTATGCATTAACAAAACTGATTTTATTTCAACATGTGATTATGCATAAGTTCTTAAGAATGATTTGTTATGTGAATGTTTGGGTTTGTATGTTATTATCTAAATTGAATTGGGTAACAAAAAGAAAATCAATTATAAACCCTAAATCAGACCTAAAACCTTAACTCAAAAACTAAGCATAATTAAGTGTTGGGCCTTAAACAAAAGTTGCAAATCTTTAAAAGTTAAGCAACTTGTATTTTGGGAAATTTTGAAGTTATTAAAAATAATTTCAAATAAAATCTTAATTTAGGTTTTAAAATTTAAACTTGAAATACGAGTTCAAAAACTAGTAGGAATCTGGCGATGGTCCTTTAATGAAAGTTTTAGCCCTTACAAAATGGAACAACTTTCATGTTTATAGATTGTAAAGTTTACTTGTAGAAATTTAAATTTAAAACCCAATTAGTGTTTGTTTAATAAAATTTAAAATGCCATTTCAAAAATATCAAGAATTAGGGCAAACTACTTTATTGAAAGCTGTAAGGCTTTTTAAGTTGAACAACATTTACATTTGGGGATTTTGAATTTATACATTGAAATTTCAAATTAAACCCTAAGGAGTGTTTGAGAATTTAAAATTGAAATGCTATTTTAAAAACTATGAAGAATCTGACAAAACTCCTTTAGTGAAAGTTGTAGGGTTCAACAAGTAGAACAACTTTCATCTTTACAGATTTTCATGTTGTTGAGGAAAGTTTGGAGAATCTTATTGAATTTCAAATCAATTTCAAATTCAAGTTTTACCCCCTTTTTAATAGTTTCAAAACTGAGCAGAATTTGAATATAGAGCAAAAATAAAAATTGTTCTCCACAAAATTTACTACAACTTTTATATTGACCATTTTTCAAGTTGTTACACAAAGTGTGGGGTAATTTTAGCAAAGAGTCAAAAGGGGGCATGATTTTGCTACAGTAGACATGGGGGGGGCCGGCTCTGTGCGCTGCGCGCGTGCTCAGGCGCATGCCGCACCGGTCGCCGGCGATGCCCGGGCCTGGCCAGACCCTGTTGCCGGCGTGTCGAGCTCGTGAGGAGGGCCCCGGCCACGTCCTAATCCCACCGCTGTCATATATATGCCACACCCGGTCCTCTGCTCTGCTCACGGCTCTGCCCGCATGCGCGTGCTGGCCGCCGGCGATGCCACGGACAGCCGCGTGTCGCCGGTGAGACCGGGCCCGTGGGGGTCCTCTCCAAGCTGTGTGCGCATTCATGCGCCCGATATAAGCCCTCTCGGTCGTCGTTTCCCTCTCCGTTTCTCTATTTCCGGCGCCGACGAGTTTCGGTTGGGAGAGACATTCGCCGTTCCCATTGAGCCACTATCCAATTCCACTTGTCAGCAGACTTACCACTTCCTGGCGCACTTCCTTGACCCAACCATACTGCCTCTGGTCCCTTGTGTGCGCCGGAACACCATCGGCGTCTCGGAGTTCGGCCGGAGCGCCGCCGTGAGGTATCTCACCGCGACGAGGCCGTCCCTGCGAGGTAGGTTCCTTTCCAATCCTCGTTCTGTGCCCTTTGACACCCAGGAAGACTCATAGGCCTGCTTGTCTCTATATTACCGCTATGTAGTCAACGGAACGACGACGACACCCTCAGTTCGCCCCGCCGCCGTGACCTTCAACGTCGACGAACCCTCTCGGACCGGCCTATGCTCCAACTAGCGTGCGCATCACACTCTGGTGAGATCCCTATTCCATTAGGTACAGTCGGTTTGGTCCCTCGTAGTTTGTTACGGCCGGGACGTGTGTTTCCCGACGAGCTCCGAGCCGGCCATCCGCCATAGCCACCGTAGAGCTCGAGCCGAGCCGTTTCTTGCCCAACTGTCTAGACTAGAAATGTTCTGGAGGCATTGGGTTGCGCTCTTGTGCCCACGACCTCGCCGGAGGGGCACCGCCGGCGGGCTCCGCGGCGAGCCGACGCGCGCGTGGTCGTTTCTCCTTTGCGCGAGGAAGAAGAAAGAGAGAGAGAGAGGCTGGCAGATGGGGCCCATTCGTCAGCGGTCTAGTGAGGGAGAGTCCACCTGGGCTTAGTGGGCCGGTCCAGTTGGGTCGGGTGAGAGCGGTGTGAGGAGAGGGAGAGAATAGGCCGGTTGGGCCGGTCGCCCTTCGTGGGCCGCCTTGGGCCGAAAGGCATTTTTCATTTTCTGATGAATAGAATTCGTTTTTCCATTTTCTGAGAATATGAATGGTAATGCATTTTATCATTTTTGTAAGAATAAATCTATTGTCCTAAAAATCATGAGAAATCTTGAGGGTGCTCTCTGTGAAATGTAGTATTTAATAAAAATATTAAATAATGAATTTGCACAATTTCTATGGGAACTAAAAATCAGCACAAAAATTAATAAATGCAGCATTGGGGTAATTTTAATTAGTTCCCTGTAACTCCAAAAATCATGAAAATTGTTGTGGCACTATTTTAGGTCAAGACCTATCTGTAGGAAAATTTTGAGCTCAAATAGGAATAATTTAATTATTTCCTATTTATCACTTGATTAATGGATTAATTAAGAAAAGAGTGTTGGAATTAACTTTTATGAATTGTTAGATCTTTTAAGGTTTGGTTAAACCCCTTGTAGCACCTGAACCCTACTGTTCCAGGTTTTAATGATCATTTACTTTGTAAATATAAAATGAATTACTCTATGTAGTGATTATATGCCAAAACAAAAATCCTAATTGATGAATGGATTAATAAAATTGAGTAGAAACCCTAATTCACTTTTGTGTGGTGTAACATTTGGATCGAGTGATATCCCTGGGTCATTAACTTGAGATGATCCTTGGCACCATAATTAGTGTTTGGGTTCTTAATTGAATTGTTAATTTGGAATGCTAGTAATTTATGTTAGTCACATATAATGATAGGGTTTAATAGTTTGTTTAGGCAATGGGTTAATAATGTTCTAGGGGAAGAACCAATCCGACTTCCAACGACTATTAAAACGATCAATAAACCAATGTAGTTAATACTCGATAGTAAATAGTTTTGTTGACTTACAACTTTATCGTGAAGGAAAGTTGTACTCAACTTTCAAATTAAGTTTACTTACTATTGATCGGTGATTTTGTGCATCTCCTGCATCATGGCATACATGTCATCATATAAGTGTTGTATTATTATTTCGTGTAGTGAACGCGCGGTGATTATTATCTGAAGCGTGTCCCGAGTAAGGTCTTCACTCGGTGGACGTGGATCCTTCTCGGTGATTGACATCAGGGTTTCGTCTACTTCAAGCAACAGGCAAGCCCCGGTGCATTTGCCCCTCCTTGTTATTTAAAAATATTTATCACTTGAGTTAATCTACTGCATTAGGTTAATAGGAGTTGAGTGATAACCTATTGATGCATTACCTTTCCTTGACCACATATTATACCTAAGACCCTGGTTTATTTAAAGTATTGAAAAATGCTTAGTCATGCTTAATGATAGAGTTGCAAAAATGCTATTTTGAAAACTGTGATGATATGAAACAAATGAATCATTTTATGGGATTGGTATTGTCCTCGTTTGGTGATGGTGTACTTGGCCAGTCCATTATCATCAACGTGGATGGGTTTTCCCGTTTGGATGGCCAACTGTTTGGGTTAGAGTCCCAACTTTCGTCGCCATCGGGAAAGGGATGTGAAAACCGGGTAGCTACCAGTGTACTTGGGTTAGAGTCCCAATGCATGGTTTCTAACAGAAAAATATTAGGGACCATTCGTTGTCGGCCTGCTGTGATCATGACTTTGCAACTAGCCACATACTACGGAAAGCCTCTGACTCCGGTGGCTCTACTGCTGGAACCGACAACCACGCACTGGGAGTGGAGAGATGGCGAGAGTAGCGTGTACCCTCGTGGCCGTCGTGCCTGGAGACTAGAGGGGTACTGTGCTCTCGGGTGGCGCAGGACCGGTTCCGGGGTATGAAAAGCCGTGGTAGGCGGGGTTGGCATATGCAAGCTTAAGTGCTACATATGCAGTGTGGATAGGGATCCCCAGCTGGGTACTTCTGGATTCGAATCGACGTTGCTCCTCGGTTAATGGAGACATGATCCTCACACTTACAGCGAAGAGTGGTTCGGAACTAGGATGTTTTTGAATGGATTAAGTAAATGAAAGAATGTTGATATATGAGAAGGAACTTGGAGATATGGTTAATGATTAATAATATTATTGAGATAAAATACTGAAAATAGGATTAGTATTGCTTTTTCGCAGAATCCTTTGACTCTTGCTAAGCCTTACCTTGACTCCCCTCAGCCTGCATTCCTGAGTCTAATTTTACACCTTTAGTCGGGTAAGTCTTGCGGAGTACCCCATGTACTCAGGGTTTGTTAACCCCCTGTTGCAGGTAAGTTGAGTAAACAGTTCTACGAAGGATCGTGCCGGTCATCGGATCGTACATGGATGAAGATGTGTATATAATGAAACCCTTGGGCAGGGTGTTTAGTTGTATACGGCTACTCCACTGCGAAACTCTGGTTTGGGATAATGTAATTGTAATCTATGTTTAAGTAATACTTCCGCACTCTTTACTCTGATTCAAATTATTTGTGTAAACTGTTGTAATACTTGCAAGGTCTTTACAATGAGATCCTCGGGGAAATTAGGGTTTCCTATGAGACCCGACGGGCCACCTAAGTCAAAGGGAACTCGTGCAGACTAGTCAACGGCCCTTCGGGATGATGACGGGGCACGTGGGCCCTATGATTAAGGCGGTTCTGTCACATAAACATTGTCCCATTGTCCAAATTTTCATATTTTGCCAAGTGTGGGTCGCCCAACATGGGTTTGGATTGCCCAGTGCGACCAGATTGAAAGTTTTATACTAGGATAAATTTTGGTTCCAAGTGGTCACCAAGTTTCGGACGGCCACTTCTAAATTGGGGTTTTGGGAACCCAAAGTGTTAAAAGGAAGAATTTCTAATTATTTGAAACCTATCTAGTGATCACGCTATACAAAATAATTAAAAAGAGAAGGTAAGACATGTAGATTTTAATTATGTTAATTCATTATCAGGGATGAATTCTAGCATGTCAACTTCTTCTTCTATTGATGCATGTTCATGAAAAACTTTGAGACGATGACCATTTACCTTAAAGATGTTGCCGTCGTCGTCTTGAAGCGTGACGGCTCCATGCATTGCAGCTTTGATTACCAGGTACGGTCCTTCCTATTTGCTCCTTAGCTTTCCATGGCCAAATAGCTTGACCCTTGAGTTGAACATTAGGACCTTGTCTCCAGGATGGAACTCCTTGGGCTTGATCCTCTTGTCATGCCACCTTTTGGTTCTCTCTTTATAGATCCTGGCATTGTGATAGGCTTTTTCTCTCCATTCCTCAAGCTCTGAGATCAGCATCTTTCTATTTCTTCCAGCAGAGGGCAGATCCATATTTCATTGTTTGATTGCCCAATGTGCTCTATGCTCTAGCTCTACCGGCAGATGGCATGTCTTCCCGTATACAAGCTGGTATGGTGACATACCAATTGGGGTCTTGTATGCGGTCCTGCATGCCCAAAGTGCATCCGGTAGTTTGCTCTTCTAAGCTGTTCCCATTTCATTGATTGTCTTTTGTAGGATGTTCTTGATTTGCTTATTGGACGTCTCTGCTTGGCCATTGTTTGGGGATGGTATGGAGTTGCAACATTGTGCTTTATCCCCATATCAGCCAGGAAACGGCGGAAGCCTCTATCTATGAAGTGTGATCCTCCATCGCTTATGACTAGTTTTGAGGTGCCAAATCTTGGGAATATGACTTCTTTAAACATCCTTTTTGAGTATGAAGCATCAGCGGTCGTGCAAGGCATAGCTTCTACCCATTTGGATACATAATCCACTGCCACCAGGATGTACTCACAACCTTGAGACTTGGGGAAGGGACCCATGTAGTCAATTCCCCGTGCATCAAATAATTCCACTTGAAGGTTATTTGTGAGTGGCATTACATCCCGGGTGTTGATATTCCCATGTTTTTGACATCTTGCACACCTCTTAACATAGTCTTGTGCATCTTTGTACATGATAGGCCAAAAGAAGCCACTTTGCCATATCTTTGCATGGGTTTTGAATACCCCATAATAGCCTCCATATTCTGCTCCATGGCATTTCTCAATGATCTTGATTGCTTCATTCATTGGCACACACCTCCTCAACATTCCATCATTGCAGACTCTATATAGATATGGCTCATCACAGAGGTGCACCTTACTCTCTTGGATGAGTTTCTTCTTGTCTGCTCCTGGTGGCACATATCCTGTGACCATGAAATTGACAATGTTTGCGTACCAGGGGTTGCAGTCCGTGACCTCGAGGAGCATATCGTCTCGCATGAAGTCGTTGATAGGCAGATCTTGTTTGTCTTTGAATTGCATTCCAGACAAATGATCGGCTACAGAGTTTTGTACTCCCTTTTTATCTTTAATTTCAAGATCAAATTCTTGGAGCAATAATATCCATCTTATTAATCTTGGTTTAGCATCTTTCTTAGTGAGCAAGTACTTTAATGCAGCATGGTCAGTGTAAATGATTACTTTAGCTCCAACTAAGTAAGATCTAAATTTGTCTATAGCAAAAACTACGGCCAGCAATTTTTTTCAGTTGTTGAATAGTTCAATTGCGGCCCAGTTAAGGTTTTGCTACCATATGAGATTGCATGATGTTTCTTATCTTTGATTTGTCCTAAAACAGCACCTACAGCATAATCACTAGCAACACACATTATCTCAAAAGGGAGCGTCCAATCAGGGGGTTATATGATTGGCGCAGAGACAACTGCTTTCATAAGATAATAAAAGGAGCCTAAGCACTCATCATCAAAGTTAAAGGGTGCATCTCTAGCAAGCAGGTTTGTTAAAGGTCTAGCAATCTGGGAAAAATCTTTTATAAACCTTCTATAAAATCCTGCATGACCAAGAAAGCTATGGACACCCTTAACATTCGTGGGCAGTGGGAGCTGCTCGATAACCTCTATCTTATCTCTACCTACCTCTATCCCACGCTCGGACACTCTATGTCCTAGCACTATTCCTTCTCGAACCATGAAGCGGCATTTCCCCCAGTTCAAGACTAAGTGCTTTTCCTCACATCTTTGTAAGACACGGTCCTGATTCTCTAGGCAGTGATCGAAGGTTTTGCCATAGACTGAGAAGTCGTCCATGAACACCTCCATAATTTCTTCGATCATATCGGAGAAGATGGACATCATGCACCTTTGGAAAGAGGCAGGAGCATTGCATAGGCCAAAGGACATGCGACTATATGCATATGTTCCATAGGGGCATGTGAAGGTTGTCTTACTTTGATCGTCGGGATGGATTGGGATTTGGTGATAACCCGAGTACCCATCAAGGAAACAGAAGAAAGAATGTTTCGCAAGCCGTTCCAACATCTCATCGATGAATGGTAACAGAAAGTGATCTTTCTTTGTGGCCTTATTAAGTTTTCGGTAGTCTATACACATTCTCCAACCCGTGACGGTTCGTTAAGGGATTAGTTCATTTTCTCATTTTTCACGACCGTCATCCCTCCTTTATTAGGCACTACTTGGACGGGACTGACCCACTCACTGTTAGGATCAGGGTAGATTATGCCTGCGTGCAAGAGTTTCAAGACCTCTTTCTTTACTACTTCTCTCATCGCATTATTTAGCCTCCGCTGCGGCTCCCTAGAAGGTGCAGCATCTTACTCAATTGGGATGCGATGGGTGCAGAGAGTGGGACTAATTCCCATAAGATCTTAAAGAGAGTAGCCTAAGACAGAACGGTGTTTCTCTAGAATGGTGATGAGTTTGGAGGTTTCCTCCTCAGAAAGTTGATCACTAATGATTACGGGAGTCTCCCTATCACCATTAAGGAAGGCATACTTAAGTCCAGAAGGAAGGGGCTTAACATCTATAGAGGGTTTAGATGGGGGTTCAGATTTATCCAAATCTAAAGGTTCTTCCAATTCGGCCTCTTCTTGGATGAAATCCTTAGCTTCCTCTTCCAGATCAGGATGAGAAGGTTCTAGAAGAGAAGCAACCATTACTTCCTCTATCGGGTCAGACTCGGGTTGCAATTCTGCTTTAGAATTGGCAGAATTTGCTAGTGGAATTGAAAGACAAAGGTTCTTCCCGAGATGACCTTCCAGTTTCCCTTCATGAAATCCATCAAGGAATCTCATGAGCGGGTGTCCAATCAACAAGTCAAATTCCTCTATATCAAAAATAAAGAAGTGTAAGAGGATATGGACCTTGTTAATTATGACAGGAATGGTCTATGCAATCCCGCAGCTCTCGACCAATTTCCTAGAGGGCAATTCAAGAAATTTGTTGGTCGTGGCTAGAGGTTCCTCTCCTAAGAGTGCATTTGCTAATGACTTAGACATAATTCTCTCTCCTATGGTGGGGTCATAAAGAGAGTCTATGATAGTCCTGTTTATGACGCAAGGAATGGTTGTGAAGCAAGATAGGGTCCTAATAACCTCAGGTGAGGCTTCGGCCACCATCAGTCATTCGTCACTCATAATGGACGCGAGCTCTTGAGCAGTCTCCTTGAGATAGCAGGTCTCAAGGCGATGTGAGATGTGATTATTTGGAGCTCTACGTGTTGTAGACTTCTTTTGCACAGGTTGATTCGAGGCATTTCGAAAATCAGAGAAGAGATCTGCCTCGATATTAAGAGGAAATTCCAGAGGTTTAACTTCCCCTGGAGGAATTGGTGGTTTTGGTTCAGGTTCGACAGCTTGTGATGTAAGTGGTGAGGTTTCGGCTATCGTAGGTTCGTCCTTCGGGGCTTGATCTTTCTCGGGGGCTTCATCATAGATATTAGTGTAGGGGGTGTTCTCGAGAATTTTTGCAAGAACTTCCTTACCTTCACTAATAGAGAGATGCAAGAACACTCCCTTGGAGGCTAAATCAAGAAATTGTGCAGAATTTTGGCTAAGACCGAGGTAGAAATGTTGCAAGAGTGCTGGCTCGGTTATAGCTAAATGAGGGCCAGAAGATACTAAGTCTGTGAAACGGGCCCATGCCGCACCTAGAGGCTCCTTTTCCTTTTGTACAAAGTTTAGGATCTCTTTACGAAGACGAGCAACTCGGGGAATGGAGAAGAAGGTAATACAGAACTTCGATTGTAGCCTCTCCCATTCTCCATTTACACTACCTACGTGAAGCGTATACCATCGTTTGGCTATTCCCGTCAAAGAGAACGGAAATAGCTTCCACTTAAGGGTATCTCGTTTCATCCCGTGGATATGTATGCAAGACCATAATTGTTCAAAATCTCGTAGGGGTGTATAGGGGTTCTCATCTTCATCCCTAGAAAAAGGTTTCTCCTAAACCATCGCTATCAGACTCGGGCGTAGCTCATACCGAAAGACCAAAATGGCCTGTGATGAACTAGGCGGCTCCATACTAGCGCCTGATGGAGCAGCATACTCGAAGATAGGTGTTTGATCCATGTGTGTGTGAAAGAATAGTTTTGATCAAACAAGGGTAACTAAGACGACTCGACTCTAGTTAAGACAGCTACCGTTCCTCGACAACGGCGTCAGAAAGCTTGTTGACACTAAAGGTGGCAAACGGATATACCGCAAGCGTACGGTAGTCAATGTAGCTTTCACCGGGAGTATTCCAGGTATCGTATTTTCCACGGGGAACGTGAAGTGAACTAACTAGGTCCAAGGCCGTCAGATAGTGATCAAAGGGGTTGGTGATCAAGGGGGTTAGGATGTAGGTATAGAGAGGTCCCTATGTAGCAAAAGATATCTGGCCTTGGCTTTCTAAGTATAAAGAGGTTTACCACCTCCTCCCTTTACAAGAGGCGATAGGCGAAACAGGAGGAGATATAACTCCTCCTAAGGCAGCTATGCTATTGTATTGATGCCCTGCCGTTTTAATAACTTGTCTTACACACGTGGTGGAATACGAAGACCAGACAAGGCTGTCACCACTTGCTGGCTACCACAAACAATCCGTGCGACAAGCGGCCCACACTGATAAGATATAGCCTAGACACCACGTCTACACTATACTTACTATTCTAATCTTAGCTAGAGACTAGAGCACTTCACTAAGTAAAGCAATGTGTAAGTAAAGCAAGTATATACTTAAAGTACCAGAACCAGAATATTAAATGCTAGAAGGACTCAGATAGAAAACTTACTAGAAGCTTGCATCCGCTGAGGTACACCTTGGAGAAGACTCCCGACAGGCCCGGGGCTTTCTCCTGAAGACTTTCCTCACTCTCTTCCCTCTTATTCTAACACTAAAGCTAATATGATACACTTAATGCTTGATCCTTGATGCCTCTAAAATGAAGGACTAGGGGGGTATTTATAGGGGGAATGAGAGGAGTGCCATGTCATCAATCCATGTGCCTTTCCTCCTTGGCCATTGGATAAACCGCCCTTGAAACCTGCCTCAAATCAACGAAGATGATGAAACCAGCACGTGTGAAACATGCAGGAAAGCGGTGGAGCATGGCGGTGACCTGGGCCCACCATGAGTGGTTCGGCCAAACCACCTACGGCAAGGTGGGCCCGCCACTGTGGTCCCCACCTATCATAGACTGTAGCTATGTACTTGTTTTGCCTTGATCTTGTCGGTTCATGCCTTGATCCATGTGCTTTGCTCCTTAGCCATTGATTGAAAGCACACTTGTGATCCAAGGGTGGAAATGGACTCCAGCAGGTGTGCCACGGATCGTGCCACGTCAACAGAGCTAGTTGGGCTCCATGTCTAGTTTGGTCGAACCATGGGATGGAGCCACGTGGCCTCAGCTCTCTCCTACATCACTCCCTTGCTTGATTCTTGAAGGTGGAGTGCTGGGGCCACTATTCATGGTTTGCCTGAACCATGAATAGTGTGCACCCAGTGTCCACTTGATTCTGGAGTGAAGTCTTTAATGATTGTGACATCACCTTGCCATTTCGTCATAGTTGGATTTGCATTATATATTTATCTTGGGCTTCTAAACTCTGAAATCACCTGTTTTGGGTACCTGCAAACAAATACTAACATGTACATGTGGAACCAAGTTATTTGTACCTATGTCACTATGTGTTTGCTTGTTTCTTTCCAAAAAGAGTGTTTTGTTGACGGTTATGATGGTAGAAAACATGGTATAAATGCCGTCAACAACCCGCTTGTTGTCGACCCTGTTGTCGGTAACACACGGCTTACCAAGGTCCTTATGGACGGAGGCAGGGGCCTCAACATTTTGTACGCTGAGACCCTCGACTCGATGGGAATCAGTCGTTCTCTTCTCCGGCCCGTGACATCCCCATTCCACAGGAAAGTCCCGGGGAAGGGCGTACAGCCTCTCAGGTAGATTGTTGATGCTCACTAAATGCACATTTTAACCATCAACATTGATAAAATTGAGCAAGGAAATGGCACATAGAAGGTAGGAATTTGGTTTAAACTAACGGAGTTCCACTTGTACTTGAAAAATTGTGGTTGCAGGCGAAATACAGGTGAAATTGAAGCAAACAAAGGCACATCTGAGCAATACACGTGACAAGAGCCACATTGGGCCCAAGTGACAGGGTGCCCGCCCTACACTTGGCGCCATCTGCACTCCGCCATGTCATGGATCCGTGCCCCAACCTCCTAAACAGAGTTTGGCACGTTGTTTCAACATCAAGGGCTCAAATTCACCTCACCTGGATCCGGTAGCCCTATTGGGCAGGGCGCCCACCCTGTCCATTTGGCCTGCCACGTCCACAATCCGGCGGAGAGGCATCCAAGCACTTGTGGCCGTCCATTTGAAGTCGGTTTTCATCCAAGAGAGATCAAAGGTGGTGTCAAGGATTCATGGACCCACTTGTGATCCTCCAAGGGCCACAAACCACCTCTCCAACCGCCATCACGTGCTCAACCGACCTTGTAACCGTCATTGGGGAGGATCCTGGAGCGTTGGATGGTGAAGCGGTGCAAATCACTGGGCACCCACCCCCTGGCAGGGCGCTCGCCCTACAAGTCAGGGCCACCAACCTCCGGCCACCTCTACAAGTACCCCAGGGGTCTCCAAGTGCTATAAATACCCCTAGAATGCTTCAGTTGTAATCAGCTTAGGAAGAATAGAGAGATTTGGAGTATAATCTAGCCTAGATCATCTAGTGAGAGCCTCCTAGCAAGGCTAGTAGTGTGAGTGTGAGTGAAGACAAGCTGAAGAGTAGGAGAGCTCTGCGAAGGTCTCTCTCTCGGGTGCTTCCTCTGTAAGGTACTCTTCGATTCGGTAATATAATTTCCTTTTTAGTACTTACATTCCCGTATTACTTTCAGTATTTACTTTTAGTATTTACTTCATGTATTACTTTGAGTGCTCTAGTTGCGGTAGTACTAGGGGATTAGTTATTGATTTCCATACACTTAGTGCGGGATCTTCGCCGCATAGTCGGTGCTCTAATCTTAGCGCGAGGTTAGAGTAGTAGCCTGTAGTGTAAGCATGGTGCTTAGACTAGAAGTTACCTTGGATTGCGGCTAGACCCACGGATAGTCGTGGTAGGTCTTAGGTGGTGATAGCCCTAAGATCCTCTGGATTCCACCACGTTCGGTCTAGTAGTAGGCGTAGGGCTTTTCTGTTTGTGAGTAATCCCAATCTCTTGGGACCGCGCATTCGCCCCGAAGTGCTAAGTGGAATTATCCTACCGTGTTGCCTTGCATCCCACTCTTGAGCTCATCACTATCTATGCCGTTGCTTGGCTCTATCTTAGACTAGATTATTTGGATTAGTTATCACTACACTAGTTCATTCTTATCATAAATCGTGATTGTTCTTAGTTTACCATTGATTATCTCTAGCCATTAGAAGCTTCCCTGTGGAAATAAATACGATACTTGGTTACTCCCAAGTGAAGTGCTGCATCGCTAGATTCTGTGCGCTTGCGGAATTCTGCAATAGTCATAGGAATTATCAACAAGCATTTCTAACGCCGTTATCAGGAATATCTATTCTTGGTAGTGAGCTTAGAAATGCCAACACAGATCGACCTGCCCGTCTACTTTGGGACTCCTGACAACATCAGGAAGGAGATCCTCACCTTCGAGGTGGTAGGTTTCCGCGGCACCTACCACGCCATCCTCGGGAGGCCATGCTACGCCAAGTTCATGGCCGTCCCGAACAACACCTACCTCGAGCTCAAGATGTCGGGGCCCAAGGGGGTCATCACCGTCGGCACCTCGTACCAGCACGCCTACCAGTGTGATGTTGAGTGCTGCGAGTACGCCAACGCGCTGGTGGAGTCCGAGGCCCTCATCGCTGACCTCGAAGAGCTGGCCAAGGAGGTCCCCGACCCCAGGATGGCCACGTGCAATTTGAGCCCATCAAGGGGGTAAAGGAGGTTCCCCTCAACCCCGGCACACCCGATTGCAAGGTGCTAAAGATCAGCGCCACCCTCGACCCGAAAGAGGAACTGGTGCTCGTCGACTTTCTCCGCAAGCACGGCGACGTGTTTGCTTGGAGTCCCTCGGACATGTCAGGCATCCCGAGGGAAGTCGCCGAGCACTCCTTGGACATCCGGGCCGGGTCCAAGCCGGTGAAGCAGCGCCTGTGCCGATTCAACGAGGAGAAGTGCCGGGCCATCGGGGAGGAGGTGCAGAAGCTTTTGGCGGCTGGATTCATCAAGAAGGTCTTCCGTTCAGAGTGGCTAGCCAACCCTGTCTTAGTTAAGAAAAAGAATGGAAAATAGAGGATGTATGTTGATTATACTAGTTTAAATAAAGCATGCCCGAAGTATCCATTTTCATTACCTCACATTGATCAAATAGTTGACTCTACTACCGGTTGTGAACGACTTAGTTTCCTTGATGCATATTCTGGTTACCATCAAATTAGTATGAAAGAGTCCGATGAGTTAGCAACTTCTTTCATCACCCCCTTCGGCACATATTGCTGCATAACCATGCCATTTGGCCTCAAAAACGCGGGCGCAACCTATCAGCGTTGCATGCTCAAGGTTTTTGGGGACCTCATCGGGTGAACCATTGAGGCTAATGTGGATGATATTGTGATAAAAACTAGGAAGGCAGATGACTTGGTAGCCGACCTAGAGGAGGCGTTCGAGTGCCTCAAAAAGAAGAGCATAAAGCTCAACCCCGAGAAATGTGTCTTCGGAGTCCCCCGAGGCATGTTGCTCGGATTTATCGTTTCTGAGCATGGCATCAAGACCAACCCGAAAAAGATATCGGCCATCACTCGGATGGGGCCGATCCGCAACCTCAAAGGCGTGCAAAAGCTGATGGGGTGTCTGGCAGCCCTAAGCCAATTCATCTCGCGGCTCGGCGAAAAAGACTTGCCTCTCTATCGGTTGCTGAAGAAAACCGAGGACTTTACCTGGACCCCCGAGACCCAGGAAGCCCTCGAAAGGCTCAAAGCTCTGCTTTCTGAAGCTCCGGTACTCGTGCCCCCCACAGAAGGGGAGGACCTCTTGTTGTATGTCGCAGCTACTAACCAAGTTGTGAGCGCTGCAATCGTGGTGGAGCGTCGGGAGGAAGGACACGCGCTGCCTGTTCAGCGGCCGGTCTACTTCATCAGTGAAGTCTTGTTTGAGACCAGGACACGCTACCCTCAGATCCAGAAGCTGGTGTACACAATCATTCTTGCTCGGCGCAAGTTGCGGCACTACTTCGAGTCCCATCCCGTGACCGTGGTATCATCCTTCCCCCTCGGGGAGGTGATCCAGATCAGGAGACGACTAGGAGGATCGCTAAGTGGGCTATCGAGCTCATGCGTGATGGCATCACCTACGCGCCACGCAAGGCCATCAAATCCCAGGTGCTAGCGGACTTTGTGGTAGAGTGGACCGAGACACAACTGCCACCACTCCCGACCCAAGAGGAGTATTGGGTCATGTACTCCGATGGGTCGATGATGAAGACTGGTGTCGGCGAAGGCATCCTCTTCATCTCACCCCTCGGGGTCCGGCTCAAGCACCTACTGCGGCTGCACTTCACAACTTCCAACAACGTGGCCGAGTACGAGGCTCTTGTCAACGGGCTCCACATCGCTATCAAGCTCGGGATCAGGAGCCTCGAGGTTCGAGGGGATTCCTACCTCGTCGTGGACCAGGTCATGAAGGAGTCGACGTGCCAGAACCCCAAGATGGCCTCCTACTGCAAGCTGGTGCGGTTACTCGAGGAGAAATTCGACGGCCTCGAGCTCAACCACGTTGCACGCAGGTACAACGAGGAGGCCGATGAATTGGCAAAGATCGCGTCTGAAAGGGCTTCGGTCCCGACGGGCGTATTTGTCAATGATCTCCACAAGCCCTCGGTCAGTATTGATCCCTCGGGAGGCAAGGGGAAGGAGACCCCCGAGCCCCCAGTAGAACTCGGAGCGTCTTCAAGCCACGGAAGCCCCTCAGGGGCTGCCAACCCCCCAACAGAGGGGAGCCACCCGAGACCGTGGCTGAAGCTGATGACGAAGCTGAGGCGATGGAGATTGAAGCCAAACTGGACGACGATGAGCCAGATTGGCGAGAGCCACTGGTCAGTTGGCTCGTCCGAGGGATTTTGCCCTCGGACAAGACCAAGGCTCGGCGGCTGGCACGAAGAGCCAAGTCCTTCCCGATGATTGACGGCGAACTTTACCGACGTAGCCCTTTCGGGATCCTTCAGTGCTGCATCCCTTTCAGCCAGGGCAAGCGCCTGGTTGAAGAGATACACGCCGGGGCCTGTGGACACCATGCCCCGCCGTGGACACTCGCTGCAACGCCTTTCGACAAGATTTCTATTGGCCAACCGTCATAGCCGACGCTACCGAGGTAGTATGGTCCTACGAAGGGTGCCAGTACTACGCTCGGCAAACTCACCTCCTGGTCCAAGCTCTCCAGACGATCCCTATCATGTGGCCTTTCGCCGTGTGGGGACTGGATCTTATCTGGCCCCTCCAGAAGGCTCCTGGGGGCTTCACCCACCTTCTTGTCGCTATCGACAAGTTCTCGAAGTGGATCGAGGCTCGGCCCATCGCTCAGATCAGTTTGACCCAAGCAATGTTGTTCTTCACCGACATCGTCCATCGGTTCGACGTCCCGAACTCCATCATCACCGACAACGGAACACAGTTCGCCGGGAAGAAATTCCTGGTATTCTGCGATGACCACCACATACGAGTGGATTGAGCGGCGGTAGCTCACCCGAGAACAAACGGCCAAGTGGAGAGTGCCAACTGCATGATTCTTCAAGGCTTCAAGCCGAGAATTTTTAACAAGTTGAACAAATTCGGCAAGAGGTGGCTGACCGAGCTCCCCGCAGTGATATGGAGCCTAAGGACTATGCCGAGCCGAGCCACGGGCTTCACGCCCTTCTTCCTCGTCTATGGCATCGAGGCTGTGCTCCCCACCGACTTGGAATACGGCGCCCCGAGGGTACGAGCCCATAACGAGCAAGGCAACCAGGTCTCTCGGGAAGACGCGCTGGACCAAGTCGATGAGGCCCGAGACATGGCCTTGCTGCACTCGGTCAAGTACCAACAGACGCTACGAAGGTACCATGCTCGGCGCATCAGACGCCAAGCCTTCTGCGTAGGCGACCTGGTGCTGCGGCTCACACAGGACAACCGAGGACGTCACAAGCTGACGCCATCATGGGAAGGGCCATTCATCATCGCCGAGGTGCTGCGCCCCGGAATGTATGTTGACGGTCGCTAACACCCTATTTTACCGTCAACATTTCACCCATAATCAAGGTAAAACCACAAGAAAAGCAAAGAACCCACCTTGAAACTTACCTAGTTCCACATGTCCTTGGAGAAAACTTGTGTATACAGGAAAAATGGTGAAATCAAGCAAAACCAAAGCATGGCAAGACACCTAAGCACCTCAGCTACCACGTGGGAGCCAGAGAGGGGCGCCTGCCCTACCAACAGGGCGCCCGCCCTGTCCAAAATGCCAAATGGCACTTGCCACCTCACTGATCCATGGGCCAACCTCCCAAATGGTCTGTGGCACGTTGAAACATCATCAACAGCTCAGATACAAGGCACGGGGATCTGGTGGCCCTATCAACAGGGTGCCCGCCCTGTCAAAGTTGAGTGCTACGTCCACAATCCGAGGGAAGGTGTCCAGGAGCCATCTACACCATAAATTGAAGTCGGTTTTCATCCAACGGTGATCAAGTGAAGTGCCATGGATTGAAGGGCCCACATGTCATCCTCTCAGGGGATGCAAACCGCCTTTCCAAGGCATAAACTGACCATGCAACCACCATAGGGGAGCAAGGAGGGCCATTGGATGCAATGCAGTGCATCCAACCGGGCGCCCGCCCCCTCCTTCGCGCCACCGCCTTCCAGCACGCCTACAAGTACCCGTGGTGCACTCCTACACCATAAATAGGGGTAGGATCCTCACTTGTAAGTAAAAACACCACTAGAGAAACACAAATAAACACCACTAGAGAAACACTAGAGATACACTTGAGATTCAGCTCATTAGCTCCTCTCTCTCTCTAGCGAAGCTCTGCTCTTAGGAATAGTGCTAGCTAGAGAAGAGTAGAGTGTTGGAGAGAAGTCGGGAGAAGGAAGAAGTCTGTGGTGGAGCCGGGCTTGTCGGCGACCTCCTCTGCGGGGTTCTTCACTCTTATCGGTAATAAAGATCCCCTTCTTCATTTGCTATTGTTTTATTTTAAGTAGCTCTATACTTGCTCATTGCTTGGTTAGAGTGCTCTAATTCCTTGGCCAGAGTTAGACTAGTAAGTTTTATAGATTAAGCAAGGTGCTTAGGCTATAGCTTAACCTTGAGTGCCATTAGTCCCACAGATAGTAGTGGTAGATGCTAGGTGGTGACAACCTTAAGATCCTCTGTATTCCACCACGTTCGGCCTAGTATCCGGTATAAGCGTAGGACTTCGGGACGTACGGTGCCTAATCAATCAAACCCCGGCGAATTTAGGCCTTTGCGTGTCCCAAGTATAGAAGTCTCTTTGGTATAACAATCATTTGATCATTTACTGAGATAGAGTTCTCCCCCAAAACTCCAGAGCTACCTAGTGCGTGCTTCCACCTTAGTTATACTTCATTGATTTATCCTTACTAAGGTTATTACCTCATTTATCCATATCTAGATCGTTGACTATCATATCCTTGGAATCACAAACCCCGCCTTCCTTTGGGAAAATATAAATTCGACACCTGGTACTCCCAGGTAAAGTGCTACACTATAGTTCTGTGCACTTGCAGAATCCCATCACCTCTCCTTTAGAGCTACCCATAGCCTTTTTGGCCAACAACCACATACTTTGAGCATAGGGATTGACAACCCCCATGATTGCGTTGAGAAATATTGTTATCATTGCTAGAGGATAGATTTGGCTACCTTCTTTCGATAGCGTTAGTAACTATCAACAACGTACAAGCTGGCGAACGAAAAGGGCGAAGTCTACAACAACGCTTGGAATATCGAACCGCTACGTCACTTCTATCCCTAAACTTCCGAGCATTGTACATTACATCTTGAAATCAATAAAGATCCGATTTCTTTTTCTCGTTTGATTTTAAGATCTCCACCCGAGCCCACCCTCGGGAACGGGTGGACTACGCAAACAAAAGCCCACCCTCGGCCCTATCTGCAATAGGGTCAATCCTTCCTCGGGGGCTAGGACGGGGGGAACCCCCGGACTCCTCCGAGACTAATCGAATTCAAAAACTCAAAAATTTCAAAAATCGTTGAAATTTTTTATACCCCGAGTTCGCTTCTCATCCAAACCAAACGCAAAACTTATAAACCTTGGATGAGAGAAGGAAGTCCCAGAGGGCAGAGCCGGCCGAGCCGCGAGACCGCCTACGCCTCCGGAATACGGCACCTCCACTCACCACTCTTCGCCTAAAGGCAACTAGCGCTCGGAAAAGAACTTATAAGGATAGCGTTCGTAAGGAGAGAAGGCTCGGGTGATATCGAACAAACCCTTTTTTTAAAGCCCTCGCCCTACCGAAATCCCTAGGACCACGGCCGAGTCTACGCCCCTAAAGCTATGACGCCCAAAAAGGTCCCCTGAGGCTCGACGGCCCGGGCTCAGGGATGGCGAAGAAAAACGTTTACGGAAAAACACTAAACGAATATGAGAACTGTCAAACACTAACGTGCATCAAATATTTACATGAATATTCAAGGCCTCGAAGGGCCGCATGTTTGTTTCTAACAAAATCTCTCTGGGCACGATGGCCCGGCCTTCCTATCCTAATTTATAGGTTCAGGGGAGGGAGCTTCACGTCTTCTTCAAAGAGGGCCACCAGCGCCGCCCCAGGGACCTCCATGGAGCTGATCAGCGCCAAGAGCTCCTCGTCAGAAGCCTCGACGAAACCTCGCTGACGGCGTCGGTGTTGAAGTTCTCATAGTGAGACTTCACCACTGCCAGCGTCTTCTGGACGCCTGTCAGGAGGGCTTCCCTGAGCTGGGCGCCCATCCTTCCATGGAGAGCTTCTAGGCGGCTCCTGAGCGAGGTCCCCGAGGGCTCACCATCACCGGTGCTGAGGGTGTCACATAGCGCGCGTGCCACCCTCTGCAGGTCCCGGTGCTCAGGGACCTCAGCGTCGTGCACGGCATTGAGGACGTCGATGGTCCCCTAGGCGCTGACGGCCTCCACCTTCAAGACTGCAGCAGCAGGACTATCAAGATACGGCAAAAAAACCATAGGCAATCGAAAGCGAAAGGTAAAAAAGGTAAGCTTGCCTTCGACTTCCTCCTGAGCCTTCCTCGCCTCCTCGCGGACGGCGTCGACCTCGCCCACCGCCAGGCTCAGGGCCTCCCGGGAGGTGCCCAAGTCCGAGGACAGGACCTCGGCGGCGGCGGCCTTCTCGGCGGCAAGCGTCCGCGCGGCGTCCCTCTCCCGAGCCACCTCCGCCAGGGCGGCCTCCAGCTGCTGGGCCCGCTCCTCTAGGGGAGCAACTCAGCCCCGAGCCTCTGCGTCCTCGACCTTCAGGATGTCACGGTCGAGGGACACGTCGGCCAACCGAGCCGTCACGCCAGCAAGCTCTTCCTGGGAGCGGGCAAGAGCCCGTCTCTTCAGCTCCAGCTGCTTCCAGAGGCCAAGGCCCTGCCGGAGGAAGCAGGACTTCTCCCGGGAGTTCGTCATGAGCTCCTAAGGGAAAAAAGAAATAAAAGCAAACAGGCAAGTCAAACGGCAATGCCGAGCCAGAAACACCAAGACGATAAAGGTAAGACGAATACACTCACCTGGAGTCGCTCCTGGAACTCCGTGTCGAGGGAGTCCGCGAGGAGGCGCAGGCTCTCCGAGCACTAGGACTTGAGGTCCTGGAGGGCGTCCTACCGAGCGGCCTCGACATCGTCCCGCAGCGAGAAGACCGGAGGGGCATCAAGGTTCGCTCGGCTGGTCCACTCAATGCGGGAGCCCGTCAGCACCCGGGGAGGGACCCCATGGACAACCAGCGCCGTGGAGGTTGCGGGCGGCGGCGCCGTAGCCTCGGTCGATGGCTGAACATCGACGTCCGTGGCGGCAGCACCGGCGTCGGCCGCCTCCAGCGCAGGAGTGGCCGTCGCCTCCACCGAAGCCTCCCCGAGCACCGCGACCGCGAGCGCCTCGGAAGTCAGAGCCAGAGCCACCTCCTCGATGGCGGCCACGGCCACGACGGCCGCAGAGGATGGGGCCGCCTCCGGCGCCACCGAGCCCTCGGCTAGACGAGCCTCCTCGGCCAACAGGCGACCCTCTTCCCCGGCGGTGCTTCAGGCCTGCACCTTCAAGACCTTTCGGTGCGAGACCTGAAGGGCTGCCCCCGGGCGCTTCCTGAAGCAAAACGGAGAGGATATCACTA
This sequence comes from Eremochloa ophiuroides, assembly GCA_038502445.1. Lineage (NCBI taxonomy): Eukaryota > Viridiplantae > Streptophyta > Magnoliopsida > Poales > Poaceae > Eremochloa > Eremochloa ophiuroides. The sequence continues at coordinate 64,645,567 of JAHLJS010000006.1, forward strand.
TTCGCAACGCAGGAACAAAAATCGGTAAGGCAATGATCCGAAAAACTACTTACTTGGTCTTGGGAATCGCCGTCTTCTTTGCCGCCCCGGTGTTTGGCGGTGCGGCAAGTACGGCGGATGGCGCAGGCTGCGTCGCCGGCGGAGGGGTGGGCAGTACCTCAACGTCAGAGTCGTCACCGCCGGCAGATGCCCCTAGTGGCGGGAGATCCGCCTAGCCGCCAGGGGTCACCACGGTGCCACCATCATTCGGCGGGGACGCCCTGGTCTGGGCGAACCCCAGCTCGAGGTCTGGCGTCCCGGCGTCGCCTAACTCCGTCGCGGGCGGCGTCCTCTCCTCGTTCACTCAGGCATCGGCCGTCGTGGCGACCAGCGACGCATCCAGAGGGAGGGACCACTGGAATAGGGGCCCCTGGGCCCCATCACCACCCGCGGTCAAGGCCGCAGTCTCGGCCGTCCCGGGCGCGGCCTCGGCCGTCTCGGGCGCCGGGCCTGAGCCCGTTCCCGGCCCTCCGACGAGCCCTTGTAGCCGCCGGTCAGTGGGACCTCGGCCTCGATGGCCTCACCAACCAACGCCGCACCTCCAGGCGCGGCCTCCATTAACTTCGCTCGGGGGCTCGGAACACGGCTCCCGGCGCTTCCGCCGACAAGCGCCGACATGGGAGCCTTCCTCGGCTCGTCGGCGCCCACCGCGGGCTTTGTGGCCACCGTATGCTGGGTGGCCTCAGCATCCTCATCGTCATCGTCGTCATCGTCGTCGTCTAGGTCGTCCCAAGAGGGCGACTCCTCCTCCGGCTCCCCAGCCTCCCGCTGGCGGCGGCGACGCTGGGCAAGCCTTTGGGCCTCACGAGCCTACTTCCTCCTCTTCGAGGTTTTCCTCTCCTTCTCCGCCCTCTGCCGCTCGCCCCAGAGGCGGTTATGGGTCCGAAGGAGGGCATCCTCCGGGACGGGGGGCAGAGAGGGCCTTCCCTCCCTCGAGAGGCCCTACGCCAAAAGGGAAAGGAGGATCAGAAGGGGAAGAAAAATGAACGAACGACAGAAGACGAAAGAGGTACTCACCAGCGGGATGTACCCCAGGCGTAGGCACATCCCCACCTTCTTTAGCTCGACGAGGGTGGGGTGACCGCTCACCGTGTACCTTACACGGCGCATGATCTCCTAGGAAATGAGGTTCTGGGACAACATCGAGGTCCCCACCCTCGACACTCCCTCCTCCATCTTGTACAGGGTGAGGCGGTGCTCCATCAGGGGCAGCACTGTCCACGCGTGGAAGTGTGCCACCACCCCAGACGCCGTTAAGCCCTTGTCCCGCAACGTCTGCAACACGGCGAGATAGGGGCTCAGGTGCCTGGCGTCCCGTACCGGGCATCCCCACTTCCATCGCGGAATGGGGGCGGAGATTACCTTCCCCGTATACTCGGGGAAGGCGCCGTCGTCGTTCCGCAGGTAGAACCAGCCGTCGTGCCACCCCTTATTCAACGACTGGGCCTTGCAGGGGATGTACTCGGCGGTACGGACCGTGAAGTTGCAACCCCCGACGCTGACGGCCTTTCACGGGTTCCCAGCGTCGAACGACTTCGTGTATGCGTCGACGCGGACGAGGAACCGCCAGAGGTCCTAGTGTGGCATCACCTCAAGATAGCCCTCGCAGACGGCGGCGAAGATCGCCGCCTGAGAGACAGAGTTAGGGGTGAGGTTGTGCAGCTCCAGCTCGTTGTTGAAGAGGAGCGCACGGCAGAACCGGCTCGGCGGCGACCCGAGCCCCCGCTCGTGGAAGGCAACGAAGCTCACCACGTACCCCTCGAAGGGCCGCGGCTCTAGGTGGCCGCGCAGCGGTGCGATCCAACCACACGAGCAGGTTGGTGCGGCGACAGAGGAGCCCCAACCGCACGAGCTCCTGAAGCTATGCCTCCGTCACCCAAGAGGGGAGCCAAGGCTCCACCTCGAGCGGGGCGGCGGCGGCGGCGGTAGGCGCTGGGTCAGCCATTGCGGGAGGAAAGGGACGCAAGAGGAGGGAAAGGATGTCGGCGGCGAGAACGAGGAGCTTGTGAAGGGCTCTGGAAAAGGCGAAGAGGCTGAGGTAAGCGAAGGCAAATGACTAGGGTAGAAAGAAAAGGAAACGGTTGTTTCCTTACATACTTAGGCCACGAGGACGAAGTGGATACGGTGAATCCGCCGCATTAACTGCGCGGGCCCTACCATGACTCTTTGCATTCGCCGCCGCCTTCACGCACGCAAATGTCCCATTTGCCCCGAACCGTCGCGTCCGTCTGGCTTCCCTCCACAAAAGGTGCGTCGAATCATTACACTAACCCCCTCGATTCCGACGATCGCTCTCCTTCCCAACGAAGGAACCTCGGGCACGGGCGCCCGTTACGTTCCCAGGGGATCGAAGACTGGCCCTCTATGGCTCGAACAGTCACCCCAGGGATACCGAGCGAGGGACAGCAAGTGGGTGGATCACGAAACGGTCAGTATCTCGACGCCTGAGCGTCAAAAAGGGACACCCCACGCTGTGTCCAAGTCCCAGTAGCGAGTTGATGATATGGGATCCCCTCTGGGGGAGGCATCAGGCCCTTGGGACCCATCGAAGGGACCCGACAACCGTAAATCAACCCTCGGGGAACTTTTAGAGTGTGCTCAGGCCACTAGCCGACCCCCAACGAATGGGGCACGGACCTCCAATTGGACTGACCCGCTTGCAGCTCACCAGAAGTGCTGACTCGCGCCCCCACCGTGGGAAGTCGAGCATGACCAAACCTTCCTCTTCTTAAAGAAGAGCGCGAAGGTCGAACCAAAAAGGACCCGATCGACCCCTGATACGAAAAGGGGGCTCGGGGACTCTCTCTCTCTCTCTCTCTCTCTCTCTCTCTCTGTGTGTGTGTGTGCCTTGGCAGGACAAAAGACGCACCCGGACAGGTCGCACACCCGTAGCAAAGGCTCAGGGGCTTCAACGCCTACCAAGGGACAAGTCGCCAGCAAGTAAGAAAGCACCCGAGACTCTACAAGCTCGATTTCAAGCCCTTGAAGGGATGCATCATCCCTCCAAGGCCTCGGGGGCTACACCCGGCGGGTGCGCTCGCGCGCACCCACCGGATAAAATAAACAAACTTTACTAACATGACAGGAGAAACCTGCGTGAGCCTTTGGAGGAGTGCCGTCACTCCACCACAGGCTCGGGGGCTACTATCGGGTACCCAGCTATGGGGTACCCAACTTCAACGCAAAAACATACTTCCCGAATGAAGCTCGGCCCAAGAAGGCGCCAGCCGAGGCCTACGCAGGAACGGCCCAAGCGAAAACTTCCCGCCCGGCCTAAGACACAGCCGTACGGAAGCACATCGCCTTCCTCGGGCGCTCGGACCACTCGGGGGAAATTCTCCGATTCGCCCGAGCGTCCGCGATAGGGCTCGGGATAGCAGGCCTCGGGCGATAGACTTCCGATTCGCCCGAGCCCCCCGCTGACACCCTCGGGCGCACCCCTCGGGTTTGCCCGAGCCCTGCCAATGTCAGCAGGGCAAACTTGACGGCCAAGGGACCTTCCCTAACCACTTTACAGGCATGGTCCCATCAGGTGGGCTCCTTGACGCAACGGCGCCCCGAACGCGCACGTTCGCCGTACCAACTACCCTATCTCCTCTGGTAGGCGATCTGATGGTCCTACTCCTCCCACGCTGCTACAGGGACAGTCAACCGTACGGCTCCCCGGGCTGACGAGGAGATTCACCAACTACGACGGTGACTGCCATACTCCGGTCGCACGTGTGACACCAGGAAAAGGGGAACGACAGTCGCCCGGCCAACGGGGGGGAATGGGCAAACCATACGACCGGGCTCGCCTACCCCCTGGAATGTATCTCACAAGGAAAAAGAAGCACCCGAGGGAGGACACTCCCCTCGCTCCATCCCAACGGGCCCCCGACGGCACCAAAGTCTCTCGAGGCTCAGGAGCTTGTACACAAAGGTCAACCTATCTACTCGATGCACTGTGCAGGGTCGGACGTGACGGCGTGACGTATTGCCATGCAGCCAACCATGTCCAGTACTGTGAGACGCCTTGGAACTCACCAATGGAACAGTGATGGATCAGCTGAATGACTAATGCCATGCCGCTGAGGCGCCAAGACGAGGGCGTGGCTGATGATAGCCACCAGTCATCACCGACTCCGCCATGCCGAGCACTGTAACCACAGGGCGACACATGTAACTCTATCCCCTCCCTTGTAACTATAAAAGGGAGGGCAGAGGCACGTTCTACACACACATACGCACTCACCACCAGAATCTCCAAACATACAATCTACAAACTCTAGAACACTCACAAATACTCGCACTCACAAGAGACTTGGGAGCCCCTCTCTCTCTCTCGACTAAGCTTGTAACCCCTACTACAAGCACCCCGATGCAAGGCAATACGACTCGATCTCACACTGGACGTAGGGCATTCATTGGCTGAACCAGTATAAACCCTATGTTCCTCCTTGCACACCATCTGTGATCTCAACCGCAATCTCTAAGTTTACTAGCCGGTGTAGCACTCGCTAATCTAACCACCGACAGCGTCCGGTGCGCACACAGAGTGTTGTTTGAAGGGGTTAACGGCTCTATTTCTTTGGGGGCTATAAATTGGAGTGAGAGCCGGCCATGGGCAAGGGTCTTGCACCTTGGGAATGTGTTTCCCTTACTTGTGCATGGCTTAGTGCTCTCTAACCCACTTGTGCACATAGTGATTGCATCCGATTGCGAGTGAGTGTGATTCTAGTGCGTTGCATTGAGATATTGCAAGAGCTGACATCAGGTGATCGAGTTGCAAGCTGGTGGTGCTTGTTACTCTTGGAGGTCGCCACCTCCTAGACAGCTTGGTGGTGAAAGGCTCCGTGGAAGCAAGCAAGGAGATTGTGCTTGGCTCCGGAGCAAGCTTGTGAGGGTTTGAAGCTCACCCCGTGGGAGATCGTAAAGAGCATCGCTAGTAGAGCGAGACGTGAAGAGCAACAACTGGTCCGGCCGAGTCAAGTGCTAGAGCTTGTGGTAAGCACTCCACATGGGAGAGTGTGACTTGCGGGTCACCACTAGCAAGAGGACCGGCGGCAACGTTGGAGCTTGTCTCAATGGAGGATGTAGCTTGTGGCGACAAGTGAACCTCTGGGAAATAAATCACCACATCAACATCTTCCCATCCTTCGCGGTGGTTTGCTCCCTTCTACACAAGTCTTTTACTTTGTGCATTACTTTATTTGTGTGGTTGTAGTTGCTCTTATGAGATCGCTTAGCTTGTGTAGCTTGCCACTCACGTTCTTAGCTTGTTTAGCTTAGAACTAGTGTCTTGCTTAGTTTGTGTAGCTAAGCAAGTTGCGCTCCTTGATTAGAATTGTGTATCCTTGTCATTGAGCACGTAGTGAGCTTAGGTGCTTAGTGCGCTTTTACTTGCTAGTTGGTAGGAGTTTTCTTGGTGCCTAAAGTATTAGTGCTTAGGTTTGTGTGACCTTACGCTAGAACGGTTTAGGGAAGCTCAAGCTAGGCTTGCACCTTTGTTTCTTGTTAGGATCTTTGACAAGGTGCTTAGAGTCGTAGTTAGAGGGGTGAATCATTGCTAGAACCGAATAGGTTTTATTCCGTTGCGATTAATTGTTAAAAAGGACTATTCACCCCCTCTAGTCCGCCATCTCGACCCTACAACAGTCCGCCGCTACTCAGAGAGAACCACTGCACAACGCTTCACATCCTTTCATTCCATCGTCTTCGCCAACATTTTCAAGATATTTTGTAAACCTTTTCAAACATACTAACCTCAATTGTTTTCAAACAAGACAACCATACCTTAAGTCCATGTTAGTATATTCAAAATTATTTTCACAGAGGTTTTCAAACTCATTTTCAACCGCCACTCTATCCTTAGGAATGCATGCAGTATTAGATTGCTCACGTGGCACTAGGTGACTAATATAAAAAAATTCCTCTTTTAATAGTACACTCATCTATCCTAAACCTGATCAAGCTATTTTCTATCTTACCTTAGAACGGAGAAAATAAAATGCCCTACATCTTTGTCTTGTGCATTCCATGTCATCTCCTCCGCAAGTGACGCCACACAAGCATCCAACATCCATCAAACCACTTGTAATCAACGCTAGTCTTACATGGTTTGATACCTTGTAGATGGCACGAAGCACTTCATGTCATCATGTGACCTTATTGGTTCATGGATCGCAGCTTCGCTTGCTCTCCATAACTGTTGCATTGGCTCATCGGCACGCTTCATCGCCTCGATAGTTTGTCGCACCCAAGGCTCTAGTTTGCTCTTCACTCTCGTAATTCGATCCTTCATATCCAAGCCGTGCCACTTATTTTTCTCCACCTAATCACATGGCAGTCATGTCTTGTCTCATATGTAATGAGCTCCTTCATCTAACTAGTTGAACACTTGTAACGTAATCAAGCCACCTCTCCTCCATGACTTAGTGTTGCTCACACTGTTGTGCCTATGGACTAAGCACTAAGCACACATGTATATTATGTTAGATATTACTCCAAACTACATCTAAATTATCGACCCTAGCACTACAATAGATAATCTAATTAATGCTTAAATTTGCATATAATTACTACATTAGTTTTTACTAAAATAAACTAAAATATCTCCTCAATGCTACATCAAAATTACCAACCATAAATTATGTCTACATCAATCTCTAAATTAACCACCTCTATTCTTACCGATACTCCTTCCATCTACAAAAGAATGAAACTATTGTATCCGTGCCTTTTCAAGTAGTTCAACTTTGATCAAATGTATAGAATAATATCCACATTTATGTCTCTAAATTGGTTCTTATGTTTCATACTTAATCTAATGATATTTAATTTTTTATCATAAATGCTTGTATTTTTTCATATCAATTTATTCAAAATTGAAAGAATGTGATTTCCTGAAAAGCAAGAATTGCATTCATTTCTAGATGGGTGAGCATATAAGAACTTAGAGTATAGATCAAGTGTGTGTGTGTGTGTGTGTGTGTGTGTGTGTGTGTGTGTGTGTGTGTGTGTGTGTGTGTGTGTGTGTGTGTGTGTGTGTGTAAGCTCAGGGTTTTGTTTTTGGCTTGATGCTTTCAGTTAATTGTAGTAAGACTTTCTTGTACTCTTGTCTATAAATTTATAAAATGAAGTGCTGTGGGGACCTCCCCCTGTTGGGTACCAAAGTATGGGGTACCCAACTTCAACGCAAAAGCACATTTCCCAAATAAGGCCTAGCCCAACAGAGGCCTAAGATGGCAACACTCGCGAAGGCCTACATCAACGCCACACCAACACATTGTCCTCCTCGGGCGCGCAGACCCCTCGGGAGAAGATCTCCGATTCGCCCGAGCCTCGACGACAGGGCTCGGGAAGGCTATAACCTCGGGCACCATTTTGTGATTCACCCGAGCCCTTTACCGTGTGCAACATCCTCGGGTGTTACTTTCCGACTCGCCCGAGCTCCTCCTGTGCACAAGCCCCCTCGGACGCGACTCTCCGACCCGCCCGAGCCTTGCTGACGTCAGCAGGAGCTATCTTGCATTCCAAGGGACCCCTCTGACCACTTTACAGGCACGGTCCCATCGAGTGGACCCCTCAACGCTACTGCGCCTCACGCGCGCACGCCTGCCGTGCCAACTACCATGTCTCCTCTGACAGTCGATCTGACGGCCCCGCTACCACCACACTGTCTCAAGGACGGCGCACAGTGAAACACCCTATTTGTGGAGGGATTCCCCTGCTACGACTGTGACGGACCATACTCTCGGCGCACGAACCGCACAGGAGCAGGGAGGCATCGACTGTGGGGTCAGCCTTGAAAGCTGAGCAAATATTCTATCCAGGCCCACCTGTCCCCCGGAAAATGCCCCATGCAAAAAGGGATGCGCCCGATGAAGGGCAATCTACTACCACGCCGCCGCGCCCTTCTTCCCGACGGGGCAAGGCGCCCGAGCCCTGAAAGTTAACGCCCGAGGGGTGGATCATTCTTCCGCCATGCCATGCAGGGTGAACAGTGACCATGTACGATGCATGACGCCACACCACGCAGCAGCCACGTCCAAGAGTGTGTACCACCGTGGAACTCGCTAATCAAACAGTGAAGGATCATCCGAATGACGACGGCCATACTTCCAAAGTACCAAGTTGGAGACGTGACCGGCGACAGGCACCGATCTTCACGGCCACTACCACACCAAGTATTATTTCTATGACAAAGAAGATGTAACTCTGCCTCTCCCATGAGACTATAAAAGGAAAGGTAGAGGCCAACCTTGGGAGACTTCGCGTCGACCCAACACCCTATTGCTATAGAATACATAAACACACACACACACACAACTCGCACGCGCATAAGAGACTTGGGAGCTTCTCCCTCTCTCGCCTAAACTTGTAACCCCTACTACAAGCACCCTGGTGCAAGGCAACACGATTTGACTCTCCACTGGACGTAGGGCATTACTAGCCTGAACCAGTCTAATCCCCTGTGTTCCCCCTTGCACACCATCCGTAATCTCGACCGCAAATCACAAGTTTACTGGCCGGTGTTAGCACCCGCTAATTCTAGCACCGAGACCCTCACAGTTTTTGCCTTCAAAAAAAAACAAATGGCCGATGGAGAGCACAAATATAAGTAAGTTTTTGTTAGTTATATGGTATTAAACACAAACTTTTAATATTTTTAACCCAGGCAAGGTTGGTACGTAGACTAGCAAAAAATATGTAAAACAATCTTTCCCAGGCAATTTTTGTAATTTTTTGGGCTCATCTAACAAATGTCTTTAAGAAGATATGCATGCATCCTGTGAACATGAATTAGAAAACAAAATCCAAAATTCTAACTTCACCAGACCGTACTTCCTAAGAAACATGTCTTGCATGTTATTCATAAAAGAACATAATACTCCCACCAATCTAAATTGTAGGTGTGACTTTTAAATATCTTATACTACATAGCTAGTTATGTCTAATAAAAGATATTATATCTAGAAAAAAGGTAGAATGACTTGAAAAAGCTCAAGAGTGCAAAATTAGTGGACCACTAGGCTCGAGGATTTCTTCAATAAACTTAACGCCTACAGTACATTTTTCAATTTTTTTTCAAAAAAAGGAAACAAGGCGTATGTAGAGATGTAAATTCAGACTTATCAAGTACTAGCTCCATCCAAAAAACATGCAACTTTAGCACAGTACCATGTTTTAGTGTGTCAACTTTAACCAATTATAGATAAAAATTATAAATATTTATAATGTCAAATAAACACCATTAGATTCATTATAAAATTTATTTTCATAATATATTAATTTGGAGCCATAAATACAAATACTATTTGCTAAAAACTTGGTCAAACATGAATTAATTTTTCTGACGCGTAACCCATAGTTGCATGTTTTATAGGACAGAGCTAGTACTCCCGATGTCCCTAATTGATCATCGTCGTTGTTTCTTAGCCACAATTCTGACCCAATTTATAGAAAATAGTGTAATATTTGTATCTTCAAATAATAGATTTAAATATCGATCTAACGATATTAGTTATGTACCATAAATATAAGTATACATATAATTAAAGTTGTTCCTAAAATAAAACAACAGATATTTATATGGCTTTGAAAAGTGGGAAGCCAAACCAGACGGTGGGTATCGTGGGAGTGCTGCCTGCCACTATTCAAATGATGATGGCACCAGGCGAGTGAGGCGACTCAAGCCAGTGCTCCAAAAGACCAGGCAGGAAGGGGGGCCCACACACTTGTGGTGATGTCAGAGACTCAGGCCCGTTTAGATCCTAATTGCAGTTACAATTCTGCACTGTAGCACATTCGTTTGTAGTTGACAACTTTTGTTCAATCATGGTCTAAGTAGGCTTAAAAGATTCGTCTCGTAATGTACATGCAAAAAGTACAAACATGCAAACATTTCATCTATATTTAATGCTCTATGCATGTGTCGTAATATTGATGTGACTAGTTGTAATTGCAATGTGCAGTGGATCTAAAGAGGGCCTCAATTCATTCAGAGGCACAGTTTGTCAATGTCACCGAAGGGCAAAGGTCGGACAAAGGCCTACTATGCGTTTACATCTCAATTGCAGTTATAATGTTACACTATAGCACGTTTGTTTATATTTGATAATTTTTGTCTAATCATGGTCTAAGTAGGCTTAAAAGATTCGTCTCGTGATGTACATGCAAAAAGTACAAACATGCAAACATTTTGTTTACATTTAATGCTCCATGTATGTACCGTAATGTTGATGTGACTAGTTACAATTGCAATTTGCAGTGGATCACCGTAGCTTTTGCAGACTTTGTGTTGTGTCATTGTGTGTCTTCTTCATTGTCGCTGCATGAAGTCATGGACAAACTACATGGAACCGCTGGAGCTCAGGAAGGGTAAAAAATAAAATTCATGCTTAGTCTGCACAATAATTCTGAGTTCAAACCAAATCAAACTTTCTTAAATTGAACTAAATTTATAGAAAACGGTATCAACTTTTATATCTCTAGATTGTTAGTATGAAACTATGTTCAACGATTAATCTAATAATGTTCGATGCTAGTATTTTTTTACCAGTTTAATCAGATTTATATTTGACTTCTTGAAAAGTAATTTTTTTACCCAAGGAGCGTACATGTAAAGACATACAATTTTATCTTAGGATGTGCTTAAATATGGGGTGTAAAGTTTTTACATGACGCATCAGATGTTTTATGAGATATTGAAAGGGTTTCTCGGATACTAATAAAAACTAATTACATAAACACAATTTGCTTGTAAACCAAGCTTAATTAGTTCGTCATTAGCAAATGCTTATTGTACACAACATTGTCAAATCATAGACTAATTTAGCTTAAAATATTCATCTTATAATTTACATGCAATCTATGTAATTAGTTTTTTATCTCTATATTTAATACTTATGCATGTGTTAAAGGTGTAAAGTTTTTGCGTAAAAAGGGCCTTAGGAACTTAATGACCTTTGACCATATCTGACAGCTACTGACCTGCTGTCCACTAATCATCCAAGTAGACAATAAGAAAACATTGCGAACCAAAGCAGGCAACATCGCAAGCTCAAAGCATGCTTTTATCGAGCGTTTATTTTCAGTCACGAAATAGTATTTTTCTTTCATAACAAATCAGTACGAGCCAAAAATCAATGTTTATTTTCAGACAAAATAACGGGCTGACCACCCATTTGAATGCTACTAGCTCGCTAGAAATCTGAGGGAATCTGCGCGCACGCCAGTGTGCCACTTACTTGGTGGACAGAGATCAGTAGTTTAGCAACGCCACGCATCGGACACAGCACCATGCAACTATAATATCGAGGAGGATTATAGTAAGATTAGGAGCCATGTTACCCAAGTGATTAGGATAGTCATAGAGGACAAAAAATGCTTAGGGGAACCTTTGACCAGCTAAAGGCTCGCTCCTGCTCAGCTGAGCTCCCTCGAACGTTGATGATTGAGGACAAAGCAACGTCCCCCAGGGAAAAATAAAAATACTAAGGCTGTGTTTAGTGGAGAAAAAGTTAGAGAAAAAGTGCACTGTAACACTTTCGTTTGTATTTGACAACTTTTATCTAATCATAGCCCAAGTAGATTCAAAAGATTCATCTCGACCTAGTCAGGTAAAAAGTATAAATATGTAACAGCTGCTACTTCATTTGGTGTTTCATACAGACGGAAAGTACAATCGATGTAATGAAAAGAGAGAAGAAAAATTTGTGAACTACACGGGGTCTAAGAAAGAGCTCGTGCAGCGTGAGTGCGTCCTCTAGTGGGTGTGTGTAACTGCACCTGGTCCTACACTTGCAAAGCCATGCGGAGCCATGGATTACCTCACATGGAAACAGGAGCTGTGTCAGCCTCTTGCTTGACTGGCCCCTTGGTGGCCTTTTGCTATTCATCTTGCTTGGCCAGTCCAGTGTACTCGCCAATTCCATCATGCTTGCTGCATCTGCAATCATGTATCTATATATGTACATTGATGGTATGATTTTCAACATCGTTGAACAAAAGGAATGTAAAATTTGACAGTAAGAAATGGAACGAAGTTGATTTGGCACCGAAGAAAAATCACCATTTATATATGTACATACACAGCTCTTACTGAAGTGTGACGAGAAGAGATGAACAAAGCTTAAAAAGAAAGAAAAGAAGAAGATCAGCCTACTCCCATATAGGTACATAACATATTCAACTGACGAAGCTATGAGGGAAAACTTCTGTCTTGTACCAGCAGAAGGGAATGCTAGCTCAAGAAGAGACTTCAAATGGTATCAATGACCAACTGATTCCTACGGGCATTTTGCCACTCACCCCTGGGCAGACACCAGGGGTAGCTCCTCGCTTGTCGGTGGCCTTGCTACTCCTTCTCCTCCTTGTCTTCTTTCAGGGTCGACATCTCCACATCGGCAAAACATGCATCATCTGTGGCTGTGCATGCTGAAGTCTTTGAGTCGACCGTCGAACTGGCCTGCATCTCCTTGAACATTGCCATGACCTTCAACATTGTCGGGCGCTTTGATGGTCTGTCATCCAAGCATGCACAAGCAATTTTTAGGTGCTCCAGTAGCTCGAGCTCCAAGGCTGGATCCTCCTTCATCAGTTCAGGATCAAACAAATCTGTGAGCTTCGACTTGGTGTATTGTTTGACCCATCCTACAAGATTGCTGTCCTCACCGAAGTCAGTTGAATCTGTAGGTGGTTTTCCAGTGAGCAGCTCGAGCAATACGACACCATAGCTATACACATCGCCCTTGGTAGTGCATCTGAAGCTCTGGTAATACTCTGGTGGCACATAACCTGGAGTGCCGGCGAGAGTGGACACACTCAGATGGGTGTCCACCACGCTCATCATCCTTGCCATACCAAAATCAGATACCCTTGCCTCCAATTGATCATCGATAAGTACATTGCTTGACTTCATGTCTCGGTGGATGATGTGTGGAATACAGTTGTGGTGGAGGTATGCCAATCCCCTTGCAGCCCCAATGGCAATCTTTTTCCTTGCTGCCCAATTTAGCTTAATCCCGATCTTTTTCCGGTCACGCAACACATCTTCCAAGCTGCCAAACGTCATGTAATCATAAACCAACAGCCGCTCCTCACCACACTTGCAGTAGCCTAGGAGCGGAACAAGATTGCGGTGTTTGATCCTACCAATGGTCTCCATTTCTGCAGTAAACTCCCGGTCACCCTGGCCACTCACATGTATAAGCTTCTTTATTGCAACAACCTTTCCATCCTTGAGCTGGGCCTTATAGACATCCCCAAAACCACCAGACCCAATTAGGCTATCATTGTGGAAGCCATTTGTGGCCACAACAAGATCATTAAGGGTGAGTTTCTGCAATTGCTTCTCAAATGTAGCAAGGTTGGCGCTGAGGGCATTAGTACCAGAGAATCTCCAATTGCCATTCATAGTCCCAGAATGTGAATGACTATCAATGTATATGTCACGAGAGGTACTTGCCTCTTCTTTGATCTGCTTCCGCTTCTTGCACTCAATGGCTATGATGACAATACCAACTACGCAGAACAGCGAGAACAAGAGTCCCATAGCAACACTACCTGCGAGTGAAGCCTGGTTCCGGTGGGATCGGCGGCCATCAGAAGAACTTGAGCCAGCATTGTGACTGCATGGCAACAATGGAAAGCCACAAAGACCAGAGTTATTCTCATATGCAACCTTCGGGAATGTGAACAGCGAACCGAGCTCTGGAATTGAACCATTCAGCTGATTATTTGAAAGGTTGATCTCTGACAAGGACAACGTCGAGAAAGAGTTGGGAATAGGCCCTTCCAACTGGTTGTGTGACAGGTCGAGTACCGCAAGCTTCTTGGCACCAGCTAGTTCTGGTGGGATGAGGCCAGACAGCAAGTTGTGCCCAAGATTCATTATCATGAGGTAGAACATGTCCCCAAGCTCCTTCGGGATCTCTGAGTCGAGCTGATTAAATGACAAATCCAGAAATATCATGGATCCATTCTTATTGAAGGTATACTCTGTGCTCCCCATGTACACCCGGCTGAAGTTGCACAGCTTCTTGCTCGGCATCCGACTGAGATCTTCAGGTCGTATGCTGGTGAACTCTAGCAAGCTCCCCTTGCCATGGCACTCGCTGCTCAGCTCATCATTGCGAAGATACACATACGGCCGCCCAATGACAAGGCCGACGTTCATCTTCCCAGACTGTTTCGCCAGTTCCGCCGGTATTGACCCGTTAAGCTGGTTGCTGTTCAGGTCCAGCCAGACCAAGCTCTGGCAGTTGCCGAGCTCAGCTGGTATTGGTCCCGAGAAGGAATTGTTGCTCAGCTTCAAGATGGCCAAGTTGCTGAGCTGCCCAAGCCAAGGCGGGATTGGACCAGACAGCTGATTGCTCGCCAGGGATATCCAGTTGAGCTCCTTGCACTTGGAGAGTTCCGGCGGGATGCCGCCGGTGAGCCCGTTGTAGTCGAGGATGAGATGCTCGAGCTTGTCCAAATTTTCCAGGGACGCCGGAATCTCGCCCTCCAACAAGTTCTGCCACATAATGAGGTCCCGGAGCTCCCCGAGCTTTCCGAGGGATGCGGGGAGGGTGCCGTTGATGTTGTTGAGGCTGAGGTCGAGAGATTGGAGCCTGGAGCAGTTGGAGATCGACTCCGGGATGGCGCCGGAGAGGTAGTTGTTCTGGAGGTACAGCATGCGGAGGCTGGAGCTGGGGCCTTGGCAGATGGATGGAGGGATTGTGCCGGAGAAGGCGTTGGAGCTGAGGTCCAGCACGTCGAGCCCCGGCAGCGCTGCCAAGGAGTACGGAATGGTGCCGTTGAAGTGGTTGAAGGAGAGGGAGAGCACCTTGAGCTGCTGCAGCTCGGCGAAAGCGTCGGCGGGGAGCTCGCTGGAGAAGTTGTTGTTTGACAGGTTGAGCGCGACGAGCGAGGTGAGTGCGGCAACGTCCGGCGGGAACGGGCCGACCAGGTGGTTGCCTGAGAGGTTGAGCGTTCTCAGACCACGGCAGTCAGCGAGAACCCCGGCGGCCACCTCGCCGGTGATGACGTTGCCGGAGAGGTCGAGGTACTCCAGCCCAGAGCAGTTGGAGAACTCCGGCAGCGCGGAGATCTTGTTCCCGGAGAGGTCGAGACGGCGGACCGCGCCGACGCCGGCGCCCACCATCCAGCGGAGGTCGCCGTCGCCGGAGATCTTGTTGCCGGACAAGTCGAGAGCGTCCAGCCGCGCGAATCCGGAGGCGACAGCGCCGGCGGACCTCGCCGTCCCACCAACCGAGCCGCCGGAGAGGTGGAGAGCGCTGAGCCCGGCGCAGGCGGCGGCCAGCGCGTCGACGTCGGCGACGGAGCCCCGCAGGGCGGCATTCCCGGACAGGTCGAGCGACTGCAGCTTGGCGCCGCACCTCGGCGCGGCCGCGGCGGCCAGCGCGCCGCTGACGTTGGCGGCGCGCAGGCTGAGCGTCTCGAGGCTGCCCAGCTGCAGCAGCGTGGCCGCGACGGCGCGGAAGTCGACATTGAGCGGGACGGCGGCGAGCGACAGCGACGTGAGCCGGCCGCCCCTGCAGCCGGCGCCCGGGAAGCCGCAGGCGCCGTCGCTGGCGCTCCACCGGCGGAGGTCCGCGGCCGGGCTCGGCACGGCCTCCTTGAACTGCTCCAGCAGCTGGGCATCGTCGGCGGAGGCCACCACGACGACGACGACGAAGAGTGCCACTACGGCGACCAGCCCCGGAGATTCCATGAACTAGTAGCAGCTAGCGCGCGCGCTACCTTAAAACCATTAAAGAAGCGGGTCCGTCGGCAACGAGGGAGGAGGAGCCGACCGCCGATGAGATGGCAGGCGCGGGGAGAGGTGGGGAGTGGAGGGAGGTGGGAGTGTGGAGGAATGGGCTGCTGCTATACCTCAGAGAAGCAGCAGTAGGAAGAAAGAAAGAAAGAAGCAACAGTGTGGAGAGAGAGAGAGAGAGAGAGAGGGGGGGGAGCAAATTAACATCTGTAGGTGAGGGGAAGGGCGTGGTGGTGGGGTCACGTCACATGGCATGTGCCCTTGCCGCCTTCTTGCCCTGCCCTCATCGCGAATCGCTGCCCTAGTTAACCCGAGGGCCGAGGGAGATTAGTATTCTAAACCACGGCGCTTATCCGCGGCCCGCGGCGAGGCTAATCCCGATCGGATCCGACGGCGGGGGCGGCCCCGATCGGGAGCAGGGGCGCCAGGCGGGTGCTCTGCTCGAGGCGGGGTCACGTGCCGCCGGGCGCGGCCTCCGGGGGCCTGGCTGGGCTCGTCTCGTCTCGTCTCGTCAAATCCCCACCACCACCAGTCACCACCCAACGGGGGATGGGCAGTTTGGGGTATTCGGGGTCGCGGTCCGAGCGTGCGGGATCCATGGCGGGCGTGGAGGGAGGCGGACGCGTGGGCCGCGTTGCTTCGCCGAGGGTTTTTTGTCTTTAACGCCCGAGAGCGCGAGTGGCCTGCTGGGTGCTGGTAGATCCGATCCGGCGTGCGTGCGTGCGGTCGACGCTGCGCCGTGCCGTGCTCGTGCCACCTTTCCGTTGTGAGCCAAGCGTGTGTTATGATGGCGAGGCCGTGACGGTGGATAAGGTCCCGTTATACGCCGGCAGCCGATTGTGTGTTTGTTTGATCGGCAGCCAGGAATGCCAAAGCCAGGGTGCGTGATGATTGCAATCGTCATCGGCCCGTGCAGGATCCTTTTAGAAGGCATATATCCTGTGTCAAAGTTGAGTTAACACCCTATGTCTATGTAATTTTATTAACTCTCCTATTTATATTTTATAAGAAAAAAAAACATAGGTTGCAATTTTCATGTGATACTAGAGCATTGATAGTCACAAAGTATCTTCTATTTTCTTCATATAACTTTTAAATTTATCTTTCTTTAGCACGTCTAGTAAAATTAATGTGAAAATTCCATATTTAGAATTTATGGGATTTGTCCATTTCTCTAGAATGACAAGTATTTAGTTGAAATCTAATTATACATAAGTTTTGCCTATCAATTAAGTAGGAAAAGAGGTACGACGCGGGTTCACAATTCAAAGAAGCACAAATTGAGGGAGCTAATGCTGTGTAGGCTCTGTATTACTACAAATCAACCTTTATTTGGCCCGTTTTCTGAGTGGCTACGGAGTATATTTGTTATCAGAGATCTTGCGACTATGTTCCTTCCACAAGTTTCACATGATATAAACTGGTCATTCCATTGACATCGTGTGTTATCCAATCTGTTCGAGCTTGTCTGAAGGTTTGGCCGAAGGTTACCAATCTACTCCCAAAGCAACTATACTCCAGGTTGCTTGGGAGATGAGCACGTGAGATAGAGGTCTTGATCTATTTCGAGTGGGGTAATGCAACAAAGAACGTACGTATCTTGATAAGGCCATCCGTGTTGAGCAAGGGTTGTCCATACAGTGATTTTATTTTGAACGAGGATCAAGGCGAAGAAATTTGCACTTGTTTTTGGCGCGGATCGCTGGATGATGTTGATGACTTACATAATAAGCCGTTGAATTGAGCACGATAGACTGACTTGGTGTTATATTGGCCATCATTGGTCTACTTTCCACATGATTGTGTCTTTCTAAGTCCACTTGCAAGTGCACATCTTGTAAGCAGATCCATAGGGAGATGAACTTTTCTAATTGTAAGGTTGTAGTGATTTTGCCTCACAGAGATTGAATTACAATTACAGCTGCTATGTTTTTGTTTTTCTCAGCTGCTAAATAATTGGGTGCTCTCCATCAAGCCACCTTTTAATCTTATTATTTGTTGTAGATTTTTTTTCTTATTCACATGGTAAGTTCAAATTCTACTCTTGTTGTATCTTTTAATAAAATTTGATATTTTCTTAATTGATTAAAATGATTCTATGCCTCTAAACTACACTCTTAATTACTTCAATGGCATAAATTGTCATTTCAAGTTGTACCCATGGCACTTGAAACGTTGAATTTGTTGTGTCCAAAAACTGCTTAGCATTGTATAAAGAGAACATAGAGTGATTAAAATTAAACTATTAATATTGGTATGGCATAATCCTTTTGTCAAAATTTATAAACTTATTTAAACAAATACTTACAAAATCTATTGTCATGAAATATTGAGATGGTTTAAAATGAATCGTCAAAGCCATTAATTTTTAGTTTGCAAGGAAACAAATTTTCCACTTTTGATAACTACTAAAATTAACATTTGTCCAAACGTATGCATTTTTACTTGGTCTATATGGTGATACATGGTATTATGCTAAAATTTAATTTAAAAGAGGTTGAAGTGTTTAACTTATAAATATTTATAGCACACTTTTTTTATAGATATTGAAATATTTGTACAATAGTTTATATTAGTATTATTTATATGTAAATTTGCGGTTCATTTTATTTTATTTTAATAAGATGCAAGTTAAAGGTGTAACAAAATTATACTTCATAATGACATATATGTGTAGTTTAGATGTTAATTAAGGTTTACTTTTGCAATATATTTCGCAATTGTATAGGCAAGTATTTAGATGCAAATTCAAGGTGCCATTTTTTAACTATTTTCATAATGTCTGAGAGGGTAATTTAGATATAAATTTATCTTTTATAATGATTGGTGTGGTTAATTTAGACATAAATTTATCTTTCATAATGATTGGTGTGGTTAATTTAGACACGACACTAGAGGTTTATTTCAAGCCATGTTTAATGATGGTAGGCGTGGATAATTCAGACATTAATGTTGTCATGAAATACCGAAAGTTCTACTTTCAATCTTTTAACACTTAAGAATTAAGTTGTGGGCTTGTAACGCATCCTATGTCACACGTTATCGTGCCACAGAAAATACTTCGTTTGAAGTGCACGCACGCACACACTAGATTTCAGTTTAGATGGAAGATACGTTAAGAAAGTATGCATTGTGATAGTTGGTGTTTAAGTTGCATATTATATATCTGATAGTAGTAGTAGTTACTCCCGTTACAGCGCATGCTCATATTTGTGATTGCGAGTCATGCAGGAAGAAAATATATACTATATACGAAATGTGCAATAGTATAGGGAAATAGATTCTGGCTCTCAGCTGCCCTGAACGTTTGTTCCGGGGGCTCCGTGCTGGCTGGACTGCGCCTGCGCCTGCGCCTGCGCCGGTGTTGGTGGTGGGGCTCCCCCTGGGTGCCGCACGTGAGAGCCGGATAGGGATTAGGGAAACGGGACGGGGCAATAATGAGGCTGGAACCGTGGGGCTTCCCCCCGTTGCGCTTTGAATGCCATGATGGCGAGACCGGGGACTCGTCTCGTGTTCGTGTGTGCGTGCGTGACCACCCCCGGACTCGAGTTGTGGCCTGGATTGGGTTGGTTGGATGGACGGACGTGCCCTCCCGGTTCCGCTTTTTTGGGCAGCGAATCACACGTCGCGGTTTCCGCCCGTGATTACTCTTCCGCGCGAGTCTCGCTCCTTGATCTTATTAATTATTATTATTGCCTGTGGGCTGGGGACCAGAGAATCGCTCTACGTGGGCCGTCGAGGGATCGATGGGCATGATGTGGGCTGCGACGGACTCTGGCTTTATTTCGCATGGGCTCAGGAAGCGCACACTGGCCGCGGATTTTGTTTTTGTTTGTTCCCCCACCCAAAAATTTAGTTTGAATTTTCAGCCTGGGACAAGTAATAATTTGATTGACCCGCGGAATTTTTTTGTAGCGAATTACTTGGGCTAGAATTATTTTGCTACTGTGCACATCGTTTAGAGATCTGGATGCCGTCAGGACAAGGAAATCAGGAGTACTACCAGACTGGAAGATGGAGAAATGAAGATTGCAGCAGGACACGTAAGTACTGTAACATGTTTATTAATTACACCCAGTAGCAGACTGACCAAACAAACTTCTTATGAACCGGGTCCAACAGTTTCAGCGTGCGGGCAGCACGCAGACGTTTCGTTTCCTTTATGCTCATGGGGAATTCCCGTGGCATGGACACGCCCCAGCTTCGCATCCAGTTGACCATCACTGATTGGCGGCCCAGCTCTCCATCACCGATTCAAATTCGGCTGGTGCCGACTCTGATGGACGCCCTCAAAATTAAAGTCAAGACTCGGCTTGCCGTTGGTGCTCCCGCCCGCCTCAGCAAATCGTGTGGCGGAAACGGGCATAGGCGGCAGCAGGACACGATGCATGGTCAGAGGAGGCTGGCGAGCCAAAGTCAGCTTACATACTGTCCCTCTCTCTATATATATATAAACCGACGCGGCGTGTCAGGCCGCTGCATCCATCGGCAAAACCAAACAGCACATCCAAGAACGTCCGGTCGGTCACGTTACGTGTAGTGCTGCAGCAAGCTTTTCTGGCTATTTCGCGACGAGCAACACCGCTATGAGGCCACAAGCCCTTGCTCTCGCTTCCTTCTCCACGGCGGTCGTGCTGCTGTGCCTGTGCGCCTCGCCCGTGTCGGTCGCCGGCAACTTCGCCGTGGAAGGTCAGTGTGTGCAACCGGCTTTACCGCACAATCAATCAAGCCTAATAGCGTTTAGAATTAAGGCTTATACATCGTTTAATCTGTGTGCCGCGGTTGTGCTTTGTTGAGGAATTGTTGTAGTAGTGGCGTAGTGCTGATCGAACTAGTGGATCGGGGCTATATGTGATGTTCTCTTTTTTCAGGAATGGGGATGGCCCTTGAAGTTGACGACCGAGGGATAGACCACTTCCTCATTCTCGCAGCGGTCTTCGTCATGTGCCTCTTCCGCTGATCGTCCGGCAAGGAACGGAGCGAGTCTGTCTGCCCCCCTGATTAATTTCATCAGTTCGTGTATTTTTGGATTATTATGTCGTACGGAGTTTGCCGGCGCTGTACAAATGCTAATAGTGTCACAAAAATAAGGCAATCGCCGAATATGTGATCATCCCTTGGCGTTCATCTACACTGAAGGGCTTAAAATAAAACTATCACATACGTCATGCTCGATATATGAGTGTTCCGGTGGATTTTGAACTCTCTTACACGCCTCACACCGAGTGTTCCGGTGGATTTTGAGCTCCCTTCCACGACTCACACCGTCGCACGATTAACCGGGGCTAGAAGTCTGCTCAGACTAAAAAAACAGATATATGCCACATCTCTGTGCCTCACCGCACATATGACTTCAAACTAGACGTTTTCCTTTTGAACTAACCCGTGAATGACCGTTTAGTCCGAGTTGGTGTTACCAATCGGGACTAAAGATCCAACTTTAGTCTGGGTTGGTGTTACCAACTAGGTCTGGGTTAGTAACACGAACCGGAACTAATATTGACCCTTTAGTCCCGGTTAGTGTTATTAACTGGGACTAAAGATCCTCTGACACCTTATAAAAGTTAGAATCAAGACTAATTTTTTATTTAGTCCCGAACACAAAAAAATATTGAGACTAAAGCTAAAACCTCATGTAGATTAAAAGTCTTTTCTCTACTAGTGACGTTAATTTTTGATAGGCCAGTTAATCTCAATGTCGTTTGTTTTATAATTATTACAGGGACTGATATAGATAGTGCAGCCAAAGATAAATTTGTATAATGAAATCTTTTTTGTCACAAATAAACTTAAAGGCAAGATACATTCACAAGTGGCCATGAGCAGTTTTCTACCTATTATTGGATACTCCCTCCGTCCCAAAATAAATGTCATTCTCGTTTCCCAAGAAGTCAGATTTTTTCAACTTTGACTAATTTTATATTAAAAAGTATTCATATCGAACGTACACAACTAGTATCATTGAAAAGATCTTTAAATCTAGTTTTTTAATAAATTTATTTGGAAATAAAAATGTTGCACATATTTTCTATAAATCTAGTCAAAGTTGAGAAAGTTTGACCCGCACACTTCTCATAGTGTCATCCAATATGGGACGGAGGGAGTACGTCTTAAGATGTACTTAATTGGTAAATTCAGTTCATTATCTGACAGTTGTCACAAGTACATATTGAGTTGTGATCTAAATTCAAGCATACGTAAAATATAGATTGACTTCGGACGAAGCGAAACGGAGACCCGTTGCCTGAGCCCTGAGGCTTAGGCCAGCGACGACCGTTAGAAATGAGGCCTGCGACTAGCGTCTAGGATAATATTGGACACCAGACTACATTTATTTTTGTTTTAACCTAAACACAATGCCACAGAAAGGCTACGATGTCACACTTACTGAAGCAATCAGCAAGAGCCTCATGGTTACCAATTTTACTTTGTGCATGGGGGCAGTTCTGCGACACCCTTATGACTCCCAAGTCTCACAATTTTCAATTGGCCTCCACTATCTAGGAAGACATTTCTAGCGTCATAACAAGATACGGAAAGAGTAAATTATGGGACAACCATGAAAGAAATCATTTGGATGCTAACTGCTTCATTTCCTCATCTTACTTTGGTGGTTTGAGGTTGCACGGGATGATGGATGTGTTCAGATAATATGGCTTAGCCTCGGCTATGTCATCCATTATGGCTTTATCCCTTTCATAGGAAGGAGATAAACCGAGCAATCTTTGCTATCCAATCTTTTTTAGATAGAATACCATAATTTGGCAGAATTTTCTAGGACTGTTTCAGTTTGGCTCGTTAAGATTGGAGCGATTGCAAGGTAAATGCCGCTTCTTCTTTATGAAAAAAATGGAAAACGAAGAGTCAAATCAAAGATGAAAGATATCAGGTACTAACTCGGGAAGGAAATATTAGGAATCAGGGAGTGAATCCAACTCCAATCCGATGCAAGAAGTGCCGCGCGTAATATATTATACCCGATCCTCCAACGTGAAACGGAAAGGAATGTTACTCGGCGTTCATGGCGGAAGGCGCAGAGCACAGAGGCGGCGGCTGCTGCCAAATAAACGATCGGAACGTGTGTTTATTTACCGCTCTAGGCACTTCCTCAATCTCGCCGTCTCCCTCGTCCAGTCCAGCCTCGATTGGCAGCGTCATCCTGTAGCGCCTGCAGGCTGCACAGCAGGTATGTATATACGCGTCATTAGCGTACGGGTGCCCTGATGCAGACTAACTAAGCTCTGCACGAGTCGATGTCATAGCGTTGTCTTGAATGTTTGGTAGTACTACTTCTGTTTCATGCGAACAGAGAGTTGACTCGTGTCATCGTGTGGGTGTCTTATCGGAGCGAAAGAGCTATAGATTCTTCGATCTCGATCTTGTCTAGTGATGACTCTCAAAATAAAGCAACCATGCATTAGAACTCGCTAGTCAAGCCTACTGCCTAGGACGAGACAAGTTATATCTAGATAAAGTACCGCTACGGATTTGGCTTTAACTCGCGTGGACCCAATCATTGTTACAAACAAATATTATCGGCGTGTTTTAGTCAGACCATGCATTATCGGTTGCGCCGTCGCTAAAATAGCTGAATTATTTCGACGATCGACAGACAGAAATGCGGCACTAGCTGTTCCATTGCTTTCGTTTCGTGGATCCATAAATCGCTAATCGCTCAATAATACTAGCTAGCTAGAGTACTATAAACACTCTACCTGATTATTATTATTCATGTCGTTCGGTGTGTGGTTCTGTCTGTGTTGATCTCAGAGGTCACAGCAGGGCAGCTTCTGCTGCTGCTGCCGCCCGGAAGGAGTTGCCGGCAGCATGGCAAGAAGACCAACAGCAGGGGCGGAGACAGAGAGCTGGACGACGACGACACTGCCGAGCAGCGGCCGCGGTGGCGTCTCCGGCGACCTTCTCCCGGCGTTCGGCGAGCTCTTACCTTCCTTCGGGAACAACACCATCAACCCTTACGACTGTCGCTACAGGTCCGGTTGGTTGGCGGGTGCTGCGCATGCACATGCATGACATGACATGACATGCACATGCGCACGTCTTTTGATCCATGCATGCACATTCACTGACGCCTGACAGGGTGTGTGTGGATCAGGTGGTGGCAGGGGTTCCTGGTGGTGCTGGTGCTCTACTCGGCGTGGTCGTCGCCGTTCGAGCTGGCTCTCGAGAAGGCCGCCACCACGCCACTCCTCGTCGTGAACCTGGTCGTCGACGTGTTCTTCGCCGCCGACATCGCCGTCTCCTTCTCCGTCGCATACTTCGACAGGTCCGCCAACCTCTTCGTTGACGACCGCAGGAAGATCGCCACCAGGTACGACTGTCAGTTGTTGTTATTGTTAACTGTGCTGTGCGACAAATAAAAGTCATGCTTATATAAATATAATCGCGTGCACTCATTACTCTCATCAGGTACCTGACACGGCCGTCGTTCGCAATGGACGTGGCCTCGACGATTCCGTTTCACGAAATCTACCGGCTGGTGAGCGGCCGGAGCACTGGATTCAGGTACCTCAATCTCCTCCGGCTGTGGAGACTACAGCGCGTCAGTAAGCTCTTTGCCAGGTAACTACGCCATGCCGATATACTATCTCTATGTATTCAGACTTGCAGAGACGCTCCTATCTATTAATGTATACCTGCAGGTTGGAGAAGGACGTACAATTCGACTATTTCTACACCAGGATCATCAAACTCTGCGGCGTGAGTAGACGACATATGTATAGCTTCAAAACTAACCATGTCATTGGGCAATATTGGCATCGTGACGCTGTTGTGTTTTTTCTGGTGCGTTTAATTAGGTGACGCTGCTGGCGCTGCACTTGTCGGCGTGCATCTTCCTGTGGATGGCGTTCCACCACCAGCACGGCGACGACGAGCACACGTGGCTGGGCAGCCAGGTGCCCGGCTTCGAGGACGGCAGCGTGTGGGTCAGCTACACCTACGCCGTGTACTGGTCCATCACCACGCTCGCCACCGTCGGCTACGGCGACCTGCACGCCGTGAACCCCGGCGAGATGGTGTTCGCCACCTGCTACATGCTCTTCAACATCGGCCTCACCTCCTACATCATCGGCAACATGACCAACCTCGTCGTCCACGCCGCCACCAACACCTTCAAGATGGTACGTACGCAATGCAATGCAAATGCAAATGTAATGTGAGCTCGATCTGACGATCTTGATAATGCACGCACGCACGCAGAGGGACATGGTGCGGCGAGTGTCGACGTTCGGGAGCGTGAACCGGCTGCCGGCGGAGCTGAGGGAGCAGATGATGGCGAGCGCGCAGCTGAGGTTCAGCACGGGGGAGGCGTTCCAGCAGCAGCTGCTGTCGGACCTCGACCTGCCCATGGCGCTCAGGTCCCGCGTCGCGCACCACCTCTTCAGGGACATGGTCCAGCGCTGCTACCTGTTCCGGGGAGTCTCCGACGACCTCGTCCTGCAGCTGGTCTCAGAGATGAGGGCAGAGTACTTCGCCCCTAAGGCCGACATCGTCCTCCAGAAGCTCACCTCCACGGACTGCCACATCATCGTCTCCGGCGCAGTGGTAAGCAAAGCAACCACACAGCAATTCCCACGAACAAGAGCGTCAATTCTTTTCTGTCAAGAACCTTATCTGTGTTCCTTGTGTCTGCTTGTTGTTACTTCAGGACGTGTTGACAGCTGCTGGCGATGGGACAGACAAGGCAAGCCATTCAAACGCCAGAAAATATATATAGTTTGAGCATCATGCATGAGTGGCGATTTCGAGAGTTTTTTGATCAGCTGTGTGGTGTGGTGGCCCTCTTTCAGCTGGTTACGACGACAGGGCCACACGGCATGGCAGGGGAAGTGGGCGTCATTCTGGGCGTCCCGCAGCCGTTCACCGTGCGCAGCAGGAGGCTCACGCAGGCCGTGTGCATCAGCCGCACCCATCTTCTGCAGATACTCCGTTCCAACACTGCAGATGCCAGCACCGTGTACGCCAATTTCGTTCAGCGCCTCATGTCCTTGCCGTTTCTCGACGAAATCCTTTCCAAAACAGGCCTGGTAAGTACCGTGGCGGGAAATTCTTCTCCTTTTTTTTCCCCCAAACTTGATCTGTCAGCTCTGAAACTTGCATTGGTGTCCTTGTTCGCCCAGGATGAGCTTCAGATCGGCGCCATTTTTCAGAAGCAGCTTAAGAACGGTGACGTCGCCAGGCTGGTTCCAAGTTGGGATCAGAATGCCAGCTCTGGCACCAAGCAACATGAAGAGGCCACGAGTCGGCAGCACGGGCTACGAGTGGTGATTCATGATCGCTTCCCCTGCAGCGATGGCACCGACGAGCATCGGAGCGGTGCAGCGGGGAAGCTTGTCCTCCTTCCGGATTCGCTGCAAGAGGTGATGAGAGTCGCCGAGGCCAAGTTCGGCAAGGCGGCGAGGCGGGTGCTCACCGTCGACGGCGCCGAGGTCGACGACGTTGCCACGCTGAGGGACGGTGACCACCTGGTGTTGTGTTGCTAGGACAGACCGCTTGCATGTAGTACAAGCACGCGCAACCTCTTCATATTCTCGAAATTTTACGAAAGGGAAAGGGTAAAAAGAGTTGGATATGCAATTGCTCTGCCAAAATTGCCCCCGGAAATCATACGATAGCGGATAATTTTCATAAAGAAGTTCTATATAGTTCATAAATCACAGTGAGTAAGAGCATCTTTCAGAGACATGTCATGATGTCGTATGCTATATTTAGAATTTTAGAGAAAAAGTAAACTTCAACAGTTATGCTATTTGTGAAATAGCAAGCGAGCTATTCCTGAAATAACGCATGATAGATATAGCTTCGCATGTGTCACTAACCATCTAGCATTACCATAGTAGAAAGACGGTTGGAGTTTTCTATTTTTTTATAGACTTTTCTATTTTATTTAAAGTTGACTAAATCATAGGTTTAGCAATCTATTTTTATCAACTCTGTTAAAATTGCTCTAAATGTCTTAAGGTAAAGAACATGCAACCTTTGGGGACAACAATATGTGCTTTTTGTGTGTGTGCGCGCGTGTGAGCACAGCTGGAACACTGAAAAGTTATTTTTTTAAAAAAAATAAAATGCAGAAGTTATAACTTATAACACTAGGAGCTATCCAATTATATTACTCCTTCAAATCACGCGTCTGTAAGCAAATAACCATTTACATACAGTAACTAAAAGAGCAGTGAGAAAAAAGAAACACATAAGAATTATAGAACAATCTGCGCTGGTTGTCGCAGATATAATCCCTGCTAATTCCTTTCTCTTGGGATTTGGGTACTCACAATCTAATATCAGCTGCTACAGAGTTAATCACTAACATGTGGATCCATCTATCGACATGAAAACCCCAATTTTGTTCCTGAAACAACAGAGTAAATAAGTCAGAACCCATGTTCCAACTTGCAACTTGAAATGTACAAGACAACAAAATGGGCGCACAATCCAGGGAACTAACTACTTGCATGACGACAAGTTCAAAAATATTCCAGGTCCTAACAGACGTCAATTTTGATGACTATTTTCTAGCATACCGCACATAAAAGACCAAAGAGAAATTGTTGGACTGTAATATCATACCACAAGCAATCCATGAAACATATGGTGAAAATCCAGAGGTTACATCTCAGGAAAAGCAAAGGGCAGTGACAAACTCAACTAGTTGTACTTCATAAAAAAAATCAACTAGTTGTATATCAACCACTTCAGAACATTTTTTTTTTTTTTGACAGAGAAAAACCTTGCTTTTATAAAGAAAACATTCTTTACATGCAAACAAAAGAAAGAAAAACTGGCTGGGAGCACCAGCAGTCAAGCTGTGCGAGAAGCCAATGCAAACAGTAGCACAACTCAGACCTCAGACCTTACAGAGACATCTAAGCCCAAGCCATGATAAAAAGAAATATAAACTCTAATCCTTTCTCCAAAGGCCACCAACATTCAGAACAGATATTTCATCTTTCGAATAAGGGAGAATAAGATGCAACTACCATATTTTTTTCCACAACGGTAAAACCGAATTTCATTACTCCTATGTAACACAAAGCCAAATTGGAGGATGCAACAACCATATAAAGTCATGAACTCACTAGTGTTTGCCAACTTGAACTCAAAAGCTTGATATAGAACAGATAACGTTTAGGAGACGCCTATGAAAACGCATTGAAGAGGACGTCTCCATACCCTCACAAACTAACCAAATTTTAAACAATATTCAGGACACTTTTGTCCTAGTTTCCAACCAAACAGGCCCAGAGTACAAAGCATTCATGAACACAACCCATCTCTCAATAGCAGGTAAACTATTTTAATATCAAAGGTAGCAATACAATTATCAATTGAAAGCCAAATTACTAAGCAGAACTTTCTTTCAGCATAGTTGACAGCCCAGTCACCCAAAATAGAAAATGAGGCTCCTCTGCACTCAGAAACATTTCTGATTCTCAACATAAGTTCAAGCAGACATCTCCAATCTTCTGCATTATAGTACAAATAGCTTATGACAACCTTGCAACTGATCCCTTTGCTCCAAATTATAGGTCATTTTATCTTTGTCCTAAGTCAAACTTCTCCAATTTTGACCAGGTTTCTAAAAAAAATATTTCGAACATCTACAGGTTCAAATAAATGCACTATCAAGACATATTCCACGGACAATTTAATGAAAGTGGCTTGGTGTTCTAGATGTTGATGCATTTTTCTATAAACTTGGTAAAATTTATGTCAGTTTAGGACCAAGTTAAAGTGACTTATAAATTGGAATGGAGGGGGTAGCACTCATCCCTCTTTCCAACACACAAAAAAAAAAGACGCAACCTATTTCATGCCAAATGAAACACACACATATGACAGCTTGGATAGTACTTCTTTCATATGTGACACATGATGACAATGACATTTCAACTTGTAATCTTTTGAGAAGGTAAGTAAATTATACATGAACTTGATTTGACCAAAGAAAGCACATATTCCGGGAGACTTGAGAACTTAGACTCAAGTGTAACAAGGTTGTAAGTTGTAACAGAATCCACGGTTATTCTAGGAATCTAGGCTCTAGCACGTAACTGAACCCTATTGAACCCATCAACCAAAAGCATCACTAAAAGTTCAAGCAGAACAACAATATCTATGAGGCCAGAATTTGAATACTTCAGTAATAGAAATGTTGATCTAATTTAGCATATGTTACTATCAAGTGGCACAAGATTTCAATCTCATAAAAAGCTAATCATAGATGTGCGTCTTGGTCAAATATTTGAAGAATTCTAGTTGTGTGTCCTCCTAATTTCCATTGGCAATTCTAACATCAGCCATGTGATTTGTTCTGCTACAATCTCCCTTTTGAGAGAATTTAAACATAAAATACCATGACAAAAAAATGCAGACTCCGGGACTCCCAGCATTACTCTAAATTCCAAGTTATTGTATGCAGACATGGGATGATGGGAGTAGCTATAAAAGGACCGAGATCATTCTCGCCCTTCCCGAAACAAAAAAAAGGATGATGTAGCTTTAATTTACTCGAATTAACATTCCATACACACAAAATGATGGTTCAACTTTAGTTTACCCAGGCATCAAAATGTAATGATAAACATAAATGTTACAGTAAAAACGATCTGGCACTTTGCTTTAGCAAAACATTCCATTTAGCATAAGCTACTGAGACAAGTAAACCAACCTCTAAGGAGAAGCATCCATGGCACCATTGTTTAGCTCATCACCACCGTCCTCCAATCTCTTACCATCGCCAACATCCCCATCTTCCTCCGAATCATCCTCATCCCCATCCTCATCACTAAGGCAAGCAATCTCTGCTTGCGCCTTCTCCAAAATCTCCCTCCACTTTGCATCTAGGTCCCTTTGCAAATCCCTCCTCATTTGCTCCACCTCAGCCATGTGCTGCCTCTTGCTACTCTCCATCCTCGCAAAAACCTCCTCAAACTTCCGAATTGACTCTGTGAGAGCCACGAACCCATTCCGATTCCCTTCAACAGCATTAATTATCTGCGGTTCACGTTCACCCAATTCCGCACCTGACCCTGAAACCCTGGGACCTACGACGTCCCCGCCACCACCGAGAAGACGCTCAGGAGCTTGCATTCCCCACTGAAACCGCCGCGATGGCTGCCTGTCACGGCGGCGCTTTGCGACCAGAGGCACCAACTCGAGAGGCAACGCAGGCGGAGGCCGAGGCGGGGGCGGAGCCGGTTCCGGGAGCGGCAGCGGGGACGGGCACAGAATTGACACCATCTTGTCGTAGTAGACCCATCTGGAGGGGGAAGGCCCGGAGCGGCGCGTGGCGAGACGCGCTCTCTCCCTCTCCTTCTTAAACTTCTTCCTAAGCGTGTCCACTCGGTTGCGGCACTGCACGTCGGAGAAATACCCAAAGGGACGGTCCGCGGCGGCGCACACGAGGCGGGCGACCTCGAGCCACTCCTCGGCGCGGATGATGCTGCGCCCCGCGCGGACGAAGCTGTCGCCCCAGGCGTCGAGGAGGGCGAAGGTGGAGCGCTCCGACCACTTGGGCGAGGAGCGCTTGTGCTTGTCGGAGAGCGGATCCTCGGCGAGCGGATCCTCAGGGAGCTCGTAGGGCGCGAGTCGCGGGGCGAACTCGAAACCGAGAGCGTACCGGTCGGTGCGGCGGCGCTTGGTGCGCGGGGAGGAAGGCGACGGGGACGCGCCTGATGAGGAAGCAGAGGATGGGGAGGGGGAGGTCGACGGCGACGGCGACGCGGCGGCGGCCGCGTCGTCGCTCATGGGCGCGGCTAGGGTTTCAGGTTCGTGGTTGGTGGAGTGGTTCGGCGAGGTGGGTTGGCCGGGACCGGTAGGAATCCGGCGAGTTTGGGGCAGGTTGCCCGCGCCTCCTTCCTCCGTGGGGCTCACCGAGACACTGTAGCCCAACGTACTCCGGCTGCATATGGGGAATTTAGATACAAGCGAATTAACGGCGTGTTCTTTTAACCAATCAGCGCTTATTTCCTACCACAAAACCGTATTTTTTCTCAAAACAAATCTAGCTATACTTTAAAATTCCAAGATTCCCATTACATCGAATGTTGCGGCACATACATAGATCATTAAATATAGATAAAAATTTTACATGTTTGCACAGTTTGCATTTAAATCACGAGACGAATCTTTTAAGCCTACTGAAAGCCCATGTTTGGTTTTGGGTAATTGATGAAACCTAGTTTGCTAACGATTGCTCTGAGTGTTTCATGAGAATTGATTAGCAAATGGCAAGATGGAGCAAAGGACCGGGTCGGTGGAGGTCACAAGTGAAGGGCAATGACGGCGTCCATGAAAATGGTGTAAGTCCATCAACAAAGGAGAAAGCCCTATTGACGGCATCCATGCAAATGGTATAAGTCCATCATCATAGGTGTTCACAAGGTCCATCAAGAGATGAGAAGGAAGTTGATAATAAACCGGGAGCTCAAGGCAAAGGTATAACCAATAGGAGCTCTTTTGGTTTTGGTGATCAAGACTCCATAGAGGGAGTGATCACATTAAGGATAGATAGCCGTACTATTAAGAGGGGCGAAATCGTTGATGAAATACGGTTATCAAGTGCCACTAGGTGTTCATGATCATTGCATACACATATAGATGCTAGTGACACTAACTTGACCCGTGGAAAACTCTTTTGAAAAGGCTAACACACGTGCACAAGGTGTAGAACAATTGGTGTTAGCACATGGGAACAAAGGGTGAAAGGTTTGAGTGAAAATCCTGAGAAAACAGAGCGTCGGACCGTAGAGTCTCAGAGCGTCGGACCAATGTCTTCGGTCCGACGGCTAACACTGCTGTGAGCGTCGGACGCTTAGTCTCTGAGCGTCGGACCATTAGCCGAAGAGTCCGACGGTGCAGATCGTGCGAGAGATAACACGTGGCGAGCTCTGAGAGCGTCGGACTCTCTGCGTTAGTCCGACGGTGAGCGTCGGACCAACGTCCGACGGTTTTCAGGGCTCGGGGAGCTCTCTGGAAGCGTCGGACGGCCGCGTTCGTTAGTCCGACGCGCTGTGTAATTTCAGTCCGACGGTGCAGTGGCAGTGGGCGTCGGACCGCGGGTGTTAGTCCGACGACCCACCGTCCGACGGTTCGTTTTGGCGCGAGGAAATAGCCGTTGTGATCCAACGTTCGACTTCAAACGGCTAGTGACACGTGGCGTTCATCCGAGGCGTCGGACCGTGCGGATTAGTCCGACGCTCTGGCCGTCGGACAGTCCGACGGTACGCAGAGAATTGAAAACGGCTAGTTTTTGTGTGTGGCTTATAAATAGTCACTTGGCCGGTTTGGGGAGGATCTCTTGGCACTCCTAAACATCATAACATACTTGTGAGCCTTCCCACTCCACTCTCACTCATCCTACTTGATTGTGATCATCATTTGGTGAGTTTGGAGAGCATCAAGTGCATTGCATTGATAGAGATCATCTAGAGGCACTTGGTAGTGGTGATTCGCAGCGGTTTCTCTTGTTACTCTTGGAGTTTGCCGACTCCTAGACGGCTTGGAGCTGCGAGGATCGTTGAGGGGAGTTGGTGATTGTCTCCGCCTCCGATCGGTGAAGTTGTGAGGGGTTCTTGAGCCTATCCCCGCGGGAGATCGCGAAAGGCATCTTTAGTGGATTGCTCGTAGCTTGGTGGATCCCCATCTTGTGTTGGTTGTGCGGCACCCTTGAGAAGGGTTTGGCGTGTGATGCCAATTAGCGCGTGAACCTCCAAGTGGGTGTATCGCTACAACGAGGACTAGCTTGCCGGCAAGCAAGTGAACCTCGGTAAAAAATCTTGTGTCATCTCTCTACCGAGGATTTCCCTTATATGTGATTGATTGGTTATATTGGACTTCATATCATCTCTTCACCGGCGGTATTGAAATCACCTTTACTCTTTACATTTGTGTATTTCTCTCTTGTGTAGCTTGTTAGTTAGTTGCTCACTTAAGAGTAGTGTAAAGTAGTAACATAGTCTTTGAGTGTGAACTAGAGATCATAGTGTAGTATACTTGTCTAGTTGGCTTGCATAGTGTAGTTTAGAGCTAGTGCTTTGCAAAGCTTGCTATTGTTACTAATCGGCTTGTGAAGTGTTGTTTGTAGATTTTTATAGGCTATTCACCCCCCCTCTAGCCATTTAGGACCTTTCAAGTGGTATCAGAGCCGAGGCACCGTTGATTTGAGGCTTAACAACCTACGGTGTAAAAATGGCTCAACTCAATATTCACATCAACAACACCAAGAAGCCACCCCAATTTGATGGCACAAATTATGCATATTGGAAGAGCAAGATGACCTCACACATCAAGTCAATCAATAGAGAGGTTTGGAGGGTTGTGGAGACCAAGATTGAAATTGCCGATGCGGCAAACCCCACAACCGCCGAAGAAAGATTGCTTCAACTCAATGACATTGCGGTTTGTGCTATTCATGAGGCCGTAGATGAAAAAGTGTTTGAGCAAATCAAGAACATTGAGAGTGCTCATGAAGCTTAGAAGAAGCTTGAGGAATCATATGAGGGCACCAAGGGTGTAAAGGCCGCCAAAGCATACATCTTGAAGGACAAGTTTGCAAGTTTCAAGATGAAGGATGATGAAACCGTGCCGGAGATGTTCCATAGATTGCAAGTCATTGTGAATGATCTCAAAGCCGTGGATGAAGAAGTGAAAGATAGTGACTTCTCCATGAAGTTCTTGAAGAGCTTGCCCAAGCGGTTTGCCACATTGATCACGGTCTTGGTGAAGACAACATTGAGTGAATTGACTCCAAATCAAGTGCTAGCGGAGGTGATGACCGATGATGCTTATAGAGATGATGATGATAAAGAGGAGTTGATTAATAAGAAGAAGAAAGAAAAAGATGAAGACTCCAAAGATGAGAAGAAGAAGAGTGTGGCATTCAAAGCCACATCCTCATCAAAGGGCAAGAACAAGGCCAAAGAAGAATCAAGTGAAGATCCCTCTAGCTCAAGTGAAAGTGATGAAGAAATGGCCCTTCTAGTAAGAAGATTTGGCAAGTTCATGAAGAAGAAGGGCTACCGGGCAAGAAGAAAGAAGAATGCAAGAAGATTTGATGGCCCAAGAAGATGCTTCAATTGTGGAAGCAAAGATCACTTGGTAGCCGATTGCCCACACTCAAGTGAAGATGATCACAAGGGCAAAAAGAAGAACAAGCATGAGAAGAAGGAGAAGAAAGAGAAGAAGGAATCCTCATACAAGAAGAAGAAGAACTATTCTCATGTGGTGACATGGGATAGTGATGCCTCTTCAAGTGATGAAGAGAGTGATGATGATAAGAAGAGCAAGAGGAAGGCACATGCAAGCATTGCCATTCATGACAAGCCTTCCATCTTCGACACTCCTTCTTGCTTCATGGCCAAGGGCTCTAAGGTATCATCCGACACCGAATCTAGTGATGATGATAGTGATGATGACCTAACAAAAGAAGAATTAATTGAAATGCTTGATGATGCACGTATTCATTTTGATAAACTTAGAAAGGAATGCAAGGGCTTGCGCAAGGATAAACAATCCATTGAGCAAGAACTTGAGGAACTTAGAGCATCTTATGAGAGTCTAAAGGAAGACCATAAGAAGCTCCTAAAGGTTCACACTAAGCTTGATGAAGCTCATTCTTCTCTAGTTGAGCAAAATGAAGACTTGCAACAACAAGTGCAAAAGAAAGAAACTAAAACTTGCAACATAGGTGTAACATGTGACATATCTTGTGAACCTATTGTTGTTACCACTAACCCTTCTTGTAGCACTTCCACTACTACCTCACCCACTAGTGACCCTTCACTAGTAGTTGAGAACAAGAACCTAAAGGAGGAGGTTAAAAAGCTTAATCACTCCTTAGCTAAGGCTTATGGTGGTGAGGACCGCTTGCTTATGTGCTTGGGTAGCCAAAGGGCATCTCTCCACAAAGAGGGATTGGGCTATACCCCCAAGAAAGGCAAAACCGCTTTTGCTCCTCACAAGACTTGTTTTGTGAAGAGAAATGGCCGGTATTGCACAAAATGCAAGCAAGTTGGTCACTTAGAGCAAGATTGCAAAAATAAGAAATCCAATGCTTATGTATCCTCAATTAAGTTTGATTCTTGCTACGTTCTCACAAAGGGCTCAAATGGTGTGAAGGCTAAGTTTGTCGGTACATCCATGTTGGGTCCAAAGAAGAAGACCATTTGGGTACCAAAAAGCTTAGTTACTAACCTTCAAGGACCCAAGCAAGTTTGGGTACCTAAAAGGAATTGATCTCTTTTTGTAGGTCAATTACAAAGCCGGAGGGAGGCATTGGGTGCTTGATAGTGGATGCACTCAACATATGACGGGTGATTCTAGTATGTTTGGCTCTCTCAACACAAGTGCAAATAGTGGCTATAATGCAATCACATTTGGTGACAACAAGAAAGGGAAAGTGAGAGGACTTGGTAAAATTGCTATCTCCAATGATATGTCTATCTCAAATGTGTTGCTAGTTGAAAGCTTGAATTTCAATTTACTCTCGGTTGCACAACTTTGTGATCTTGGTTTCAAGTGCATATTTGGGGTTGATGATGTTGAAATTGTTAGTGTTGATGGGTCAAATTTGATATTCAAAGGGTTTAGATATGACAACCTATATCTTGTGGATTTCAATGCTAGTGAAACTCAATTGTCAACTTGTTTGATCACTAAGTCAAGTTTGGGTTGGTTATGGCATAGAAGGCTTGGTCATGTTGGAATGAAACAATTGAACAAACTAGTGAAGCATGATCTAGTTAGAGGCTTGAAAGATGTCACTTTTGAGAAAGATAAGCTTTGTAGTTCATGTCAAGCCGGCAAACAAGTTGGAAATACACATCCTAAGAAGAGCATGATGAGTACTAGTAAAGCTTTTGAGCTCTTGCATATGGACTTGTTTGGACCAACCACATATACTAGCATTGGTGGGAGCAAGTATGGATTTGTGATTGTGGATGACTATACTAGATATACATGGGTATTCTTTCTAGTTGACAAGAGTGAAGTGTATGATCTATTCAAATCTTTTGTCAAGAGAAGCCAAAATGAATTTGAAACAACCATCAAGAAAGTTAGAAGTGACAATGGTAGTGAATTCAAGAATACCAAGATTGATGAATTGTGTGATGAGTATGGTATTGGACATCAATTCTCACCCAAGTATACACCACAATCAAATGGCATTGTTGAAAGAAAGAATAGAACCTTGATAGATATGGCAAGATCAATGCTAAGTGAATACAATGTTAGTCATTCATTTTGGGCCGAAGCAATCAACACCGCCTGCTACTACATCAACCGCTTATATTGCCATGGTATGCTTGCAAAGACTCCTTATGAGCTATTGAATGGTAGAAAGCCCAACATTGCATATTTTCGGGTTTTTGGTTGCAAATGCTACATTCTCAAGAAAGGCACAAGATTGAGCAAGTTTGAAAAGAAATGTGATGAAGGTTTCTTACTTGGCTATTCAACCACAAGCAAGGCATATAGAGTTTGGAATTTGGCTAGTGGTACTCTTGAGGAGGTACATGATGTTGAATATGATGAAACCCAAGGCTCTCAAGATGAAGTTGAAAATCTTAGTGACGTGAGAGGCAATGACTTGGCAAATGCAATGAAAAATATGGATATTGGTGATATTAGGCCAAGGCAAGTCAATGAAGATGAAGATGATGGTGCAATTCATACTAGTATGCAAGTTGAAAATGAAGCAAGTACAAGTGACTCACAAGATCAATCTCAAGTACAAGATCAACAAGCTAGTTCATCTCAATCCAATGATCAAGTTCCTATTCTCCAACCGGTCTCTATTGCAAGGGATCATCCTTTGGATCAAATCATTGGTGGTATTCAAAGTGGAGTTCAAACTAGAGCAAGACTAGCTCAAATTTGTGAGCATTTCTCATTTGTGTCAACCATAGAGCCAACCAAGATTGAGGAAGCATTGAAAGATGTTGATTGGGTTAATGCTATGCATGAAGAGCTCAACAATTTCACAAGAAATCAAGTTTGGGAACTAGTGGAAAGACCAAAGAAACACAATGTGATTGGAACCAAATGGGTCTTTAGAAACAAGCAAGATCAAGATGGCATAGTAATAAGGAACAAAGCTAGATTGGTTGCACAAGGTTATACTCAAGTTGAAGGTCTTGATTTTGGAGAAACCTATGCACCGGTTGCTAGATTGGAGGCCATTAGAATCTTATTAGCCTATGCTTGTGCCCATAACATCAAGTTATATCAAATGGATGTCAAGAGTGCATTTCTAAATGGGTACATCAATGAGTTGGTTTATGTGGAACAACCTCCCGGATTTGAAGATGTGAAGAAACCCAACCATGTGTACAAGCTAAGAAAGGCATTGTATGGTTTGAAGCAAGCACCTAGAGCATGGTATGAAAGATTGAGAGATTTCTTGCTCTCAAAAGGGTTCAAAATGGGAAAGGTTGATACTACTCTCTTCACTAAGAAGCTTGGAAATGATCTATTTGTGTTGCAAATATATGTGGATGATATCATCTTTGGATCAACAAATCAAGACTTTTGTGAAGAATTTGGAAATATGATGGCAAGTGAGTTTGAAATGTCCATGATTGGTGAGCTTAGCTACTTCCTTGGTCTTCAAGTTAAGCAAATGAAGAACGGTACATTTGTAAGTCAAGGAAAGTACATAAGGGACATGGTGAAGAAATTTGGATTGGATCATGCAAAGCCCATGAATACTCCTATGGCAACTAATGGGCATTTGGACTTGGATGATAGTGGCAAAATGGTAGATCAAAAGCTATATAGATCAATGATTGGAAGTCTCCTTTATGTGACCGCATCTCGACCGGATGTCATGTTTAGTGTGTGTATGTGTGCAAGATTTCAAGCCTCACCAAGAGAAAGTCATTTGAAAGCCGCAAAGAGAATATTGAGATATTTGAAGGGCACACAAGATGTTGGGTTGTGGTATCCTAAGGGGTCCAATTTTGAGCTTATTGGATATTCGGACTCCGACTATGCCGGTTGCAAAGTGGATAGAAAGAGCACTAGTGGAACTTGTCAATTGCTTGGAAGGTCACTTGTATCATGGTCTTCAAAGAAGCAAAATAGTGTTGCTCTCTCAACGGCCGAAGCGGAGTACATTAGTGCCGGAAGTTGTTGTGCACAATTGCTTTGGATGAAGGCAACTTTGAGTGATTTTGGATTGAAATACAAGAAAGTGCCTCTGCTATGTGACAATGAGAGTGCTATCAAGCTAACCAACAACCCCGTACAACATTCAAGAACAAAGCACATTGACATAAGGCATCACTTCATTAGAGATCATCAAATCAAAGGGGATATTGCAATTGAAAGTGTTGGCACCGAAGATCAATTAGCGGATATCTTTACCAAGCCACTTGATGAGTCAAGATTTTGCAAGTTGAGAAATGAGCTAAACATACTAGACTACTCCAACATGAAGTGAAACGCATCCTACATTATATGACATGCCTCTCCTTCGACTAAAGCAAGGTAAAATTGGTTGACATGGCATTCATACTTTGATAAGGATTTGTCTAGTTCATGTAGACATGAAATGCAACTTATAGGCTCATTCATGGAAAATCAAATGCTTTCATGTATATATGGTACCACTTTTGTTCTTTTTGCTTGTATGATCAAGTGGTAGCATATGACATATTGATGGGCTTGCATACCTAGTGTTAAATCTAGAACATGAGCTCATGATGTGTAACTTCACATGGTCAAGATAACCCTACTAGTGAGGTGTGAAGAAGCTTGTCCTTGGATCAAACTTAGTTACATATTCTAGGCAAGTGATCTAGATTGAACCAATGTGTAAAAAGAACTAAACCCCATTTATTGACTAGATATTCCCATAATTTGCACCATTTTTGGTGATTGTTGACAAAGGGGGAGAAGAAAGTCACAAAGATAAGAGAGGAAAGGGGTCGATTAAAAAATTGAAAGCACACAAGTAGGGGGAGCAAGCTCATGAATAAGTTGTTGCATTTGTGTATGCATTAACATATGAAATGTTGCATTGTCAAAACTTCAATTCCTATATTTGTTTGAATTGATGAAATGCTTAGAAATAGGATTTGAATGGTGATTTGACAATCTAGCATGCGTAGGACTTATATGCCATACAAAGTACCTCTTTTACTTAAAAATTGATCTCACGAGGTATTTTGAGTTTGTGATGCATGACTAGCAAACAATGGTGCTAAGGATGGTATATTTCCGCAACTCCGATGGTATCACGCTTCAAAGGTCCATTCTATATACCTTAGCATCATTTGATAGTAGTAGCTCACCCAAACTTTCTAATTCATGCATATGTGAAAAATTGAACCAAACACAAGGAATCACATATGTAGGGGGAGCTAATACTACCAAAGTGCAAACTTGGTTTTCATTTCATATCTTTGTGAAGGTTGTCATCAATTACCAAAAAGGGGGAGATTGAAAGCCCATGTTTGGTTTTGGGTAATTGATGAAACCTAGTTTGCTAACGATTGCTCTGAGTGTTTCATGAGAATTGATTAGCAAATGGCAAGATGGAGCAAAGGACCGGGTCGGTGGAGGTCACAAGTGAAGGGCAATGACGGCGTCCATGAAAATGGTGTAAGTCCATCAACAAAGGAGAAAGCCCTATTGACGGCATCCATGCAAATGGTATAAGTCCATCATCATAGGTGTTCACAAGGTCCATCAAGAGATGAGAAGGAAGTTGATAATAAACCGGGAGCTCAAGGCAAAGGTATAACCAATAGGAGCTCTTTTGGTTTTGGTGATCAAGACTCCATAGAGGGAGTGATCACATTAAGGATAGATAGCCGTACTATTAAGAGGGGCGAAATCGTTGATGAAATACGGTTATCAAGTGCCACTAGGTGTTCATGATCATTGCATACACATATAGATGCTAGTGACACTAACTTGACCCGTGGAAAACTCTTTTGAAAAGGCTAACACACGTGCACAAGGTGTAGAACAATTGGTGTTAGCACATGGGAACAAAGGGTGAAAGGTTTGAGTGAAAATCCTGAGAAAACAGAGCGTCGGACCGTAGAGTCTCAGAGCGTCGGACCAATGTCTTCGGTCCGACGGCTAACACTGCTGTGAGCGTCGGACGCTTAGTCTCTGAGCGTCGGACCATTAGCCGAAGAGTCCGACGGTGCAGATCGTGCGAGAGATAACACGTGGCGAGCTCTGAGAGCGTCGGACTCTCTGCGTTAGTCCGACGGTGAGCGTCGGACCAACGTCCGACGGTTTTCAGGGCTCGGGGAGCTCTCTGGAAGCGTCGGACGGCCGCGTTCGTTAGTCCGACGCGCTGTGTAATTTCAGTCCGACGGTGCAGTGGCAGTGGGCGTCGGACCGCGGGTGTTAGTCCGACGACCCACCGTCCGACGGTTCGTTTTGGCGCGAGGAAATAGCCGTTGTGATCCAACGTTCGACTTCAAACGGCTAGTGACACGTGGCGTTCATCCGAGGCGTCGGACCGTGCGGATTAGTCCGACGCTCTGGCCGTCGGACAGTCCGACGGTACGCAGAGAATTGAAAACGGCTAGTTTTTGTGTGTGGCTTATAAATAGTCACTTGGCCGGTTTGGGGAGGATCTCTTGGCACTCCTAAACATCATAACATACTTGTGAGCCTTCCCACTCCACTCTCACTCATCCTACTTGATTGTGATCATCATTTGGTGAGTTTGGAGAGCATCAAGTGCATTGCATTGATAGAGATCATCTAGAGGCACTTGGTAGTGGTGATTCGCAGCGGTTTCTCTTGTTACTCTTGGAGTTTGCCGACTCCTAGACGGCTTGGAGCTGCGAGGATCGTTGAGGGGAGTTGGTGATTGTCTCCGCCTCCGATCGGTG
Source organism: Eremochloa ophiuroides (assembly GCA_038502445.1). Classification (NCBI taxonomy): domain Eukaryota; kingdom Viridiplantae; phylum Streptophyta; class Magnoliopsida; order Poales; family Poaceae; genus Eremochloa; species Eremochloa ophiuroides. The sequence goes on from JAHLJS010000006.1 coordinate 64,686,235, forward strand.
AAGTTGTGAGGGGTTCTTGAGCCTATCCCCGCGGGAGATCGCGAAAGGCATCTTTAGTGGATTGCTCGTAGCTTGGTGGATCCCCATCTTGTGTTGGTTGTGCGGCACCCTTGAGAAGGGTTTGGCGTGTGATGCCAATTAGCGCGTGAACCTCCAAGTGGGTGTATCGCTACAACGAGGACTAGCTTGCCGGCAAGCAAGTGAACCTCGGTAAAAAATCTTGTGTCATCTCTCTACCGAGGATTTCCCTTATATGTGATTGATTGGTTATATTGGACTTCATATCATCTCTTCACCGGCGGTATTGAAATCACCTTTACTCTTTACATTTGTGTATTTCTCTCTTGTGTAGCTTGTTAGTTAGTTGCTCACTTAAGAGTAGTGTAAAGTAGTAACATAGTCTTTGAGTGTGAACTAGAGATCATAGTGTAGTATACTTGTCTAGTTGGCTTGCATAGTGTAGTTTAGAGCTAGTGCTTTGCAAAGCTTGCTATTGTTACTAATCGGCTTGTGAAGTGTTGTTTGTAGATTTTTATAGGCTATTCACCCCCCTCTAGCCATTTAGGACCTTTCACCTACATAGGTCATGATTGAACACTTATTATAAAAGATTCATTTTCAAAATTTCAAAAATTCTGCGCATCTAAACGGGGCCTAAAAGTTTGTCCTTTTAAATAAAGAAGTACTCCTACGACGGGCCGTTTTTCTTTTGCAACTCAGTTGGCTTCATCTGAACGGCGCTTATTTTTCCTGTTCTAGAATAGTGTTTTTCTCTCATTCACTGGTACCGAAAATAAGAGCTGATTTTAGTTGATGCTGATATATTATGAGAGAAAAACACTGTTATAGAACTGAAAAATAAGCGTCGTTCAGATGAAGCGAAACTACAATAGATAAACCTCTGTTTTATTGGTGTCTCATGCACTGACTGATGGTCTGCAGCCTCACGCCGTCACCCCCTTTTCGTCCTCGCGCCCCACTTCTAACTGCCTCACCGGCGGCCACACCCTCCTCATCCTCGAGCCCCCACCTCCGCCTGCCACGCCGGCGGCCGTGAACTCCTCGTCCTCGCCCCCACCGTTGCCACTACCCCGCCGATGAGCTCGAGTGAACTGTAGGGCGCTCGTGGCAGTTGCCTCCCACACCATTCTTCTATGGTAGTCGCCTCCCCTCGCTTCCTCCTTCTTCTTTGATGACGGCGGCCATGAAGCTCCCCTGCCTCTCCCTATTCCGGGAGCTGGCCATCGTATTGGGTCGGGGTGAGAGGACTGAGGGCCTGGGATAGGCACCGAGCGTCGTATGGTGAACCTGGCAAGCTGGTGCTGACTCACGGAACTAACTGGCGCGATGCCTTAAAAACGTCAGACGTCAAAACCATACTCACAGATGCCCTCATCGTCATGGTTCTATTCCTTGTTTAGGAGTACTAATAGAGCTCAGCCACGTTAAAGCTATGTTTCGTAGGGTTTTCAAACCTGCTTTTACCTTTCTAAGAAAGTTATTAAAAACCAACCAAATGAGTCTATATATATGTTTTTTTAAATGCTTCTGTGATAGTACAAATTTCACAGTAGGGTTCTTCTCTTCTTGTCCCCGCTCAGCATTTTCGCTCAAAAAGAATTTGATTCATTAGAGACGTATAAAATCAGGAGCTGTTTTAGCGATGTCCGGAGAACAGAGAAAAAACAATGAAATCAAGCCCCACAAATAAAATTAGCATTTCAAAACTGAGAAATTATATCTCTCTCAAGAGCTCGGCCGAAAGACTTGGACCTCTTTTGGATGGGCCTTTTGATGCAAACCTTCATGGGCTGAAAGGCTTGTGCCGGACTTTTTTCTTGAAACAATGGCCTTGTGCCGAACATGTCGTATTGGAAGAACTCGCACGCACCCCGTCTGACTACTCGGGTCCTCCCAAAAACTTCCTGGGTACAGGGTACTCCGACTGCATTCGGGGAATTTAGATACAAGTAAATTAACATTTTGTTCGGTTGGCTGAATTATTTAACTGAATAGTTATCATAAAAAATATTATTTTGTGTTAGAAAATAAGCTAAATTTAATTCAAACGAACATAAATTTATCCTTTTAAATAAAGAGTACAACGGACCATTTTTTTTTGCAACAACGTAGTTACAGGTTCAAAGAAAAGAAAACAACGCAGTTAGGCAAGGAGAGTTTTAGGTGGTAGCGAAAAGAAAAAGCTACAAGTATTGGATAAACTTTTTTTTATTGGTGTCTCCTGTACTGACTGATGGTTTGTAAGCCATCAGTCATCTTCAACCTCGCGCCTCCGTATTTCTTGCACGCCGCCCTCTCTTTGTCCTCGTGCCCCACCTCCGCCTGTCTCATCGGCAGCCGTGCCCTCCTTGTCCTTGTGCCCCCACCTCCACCTGCCTTGCCGGCGGACGTGTCCTCCTCATCCTCGCCCCCGCCGCAGCCATCGTCCTGTCGCGTCGTAAGGCTTTCAAACCTGCTTTTACCTTTTTAGGGAAGTTATTAAGGCTATTCGCACTCGTCATCCTTTAAATTCATCATCTAAAAGCAATATTTTCGTCCTGGTCATCTAGATTCTCCTCTCTATATCCCTTTCTCCCGCACCCATCCGTTCTTTATATCATCCTCTATCCACAGTAGGGTTCATATGTCTGTAAAATTTTTTAACTAAATATATCCATGTGACATCTTATTTTGAAGGATTTATTGAGACGAATTTAATGATGTAATCAGAATTTAATTTGGAATTTTAGTTTGTGTGATATAATATGTTTTAGTTAGTAGCACATGTGGGGCCCATCTCTTCTCTCTCCTCTGCTCTCTGGCACGCCACCCTGTATCCTGCCTGCGCCCGCTTGATTTGAAGGATTCCTACGCCAGCGTGTCATCCTCCATGACACCGCTGCGGGGGCGCAATCCGGTATCTGGATCTGCAGGACCGCGTAGAGGAGCCCGGTGCAGTCGGTCTAAAATCAACCAAAAGAGTACAACTCTATATATCTGTTTTTTTTTCAAAAAAAATGCTTTTGTGATACTACAAATTTCACAGTATGGTTCTTCTCTTATTTTCTCCATCAGCATTTTCACTCGAAAAAAATTGATTCATTAGAGGAGTATACAATCAGGAGGTGTTTTAGCCATGGCAGGAGAACATAGGAAAAACAATGAAATCAAGCCCCACAAATAAAATTAGCAACATGCTTTCGAAACAGAGAAATTATTATCTCTTGAGAGCTGGGCCGAAAGGCTTGGACGTCTTTTGGATGGGCCTTTGGATGCAAACCTTCATGGGCTGAAAGGCTTGTGCCGAGCCTTTTTTTTCCAAACAATGGCCTTTTACCGAACATGTCATAATGGAAGAACTTGGCCGTGAGCCGCACGCCCCCCGCCCCCCCTGACTCCTCGGGTGCTCCCAAAATTCCTGGGTTCCAGCAGTCCGTGTATACAGTACTTTGTATGCTTCGGCCAAGATTGTTACGCGTGGCGAGTAAGCATATTCACAACATCCGATCTCTGAAGATGGCATGACTACCAAAAATGGTAAGCAATCTTCCGAGAGTGTCGAGTGGGCGGCATACGCATGCACCGAGGCACGGCACCACGGATGATTTTGAAAGCACGGCAGACTGTTCTTCTTGGACCCAAAGATATACTACTATACAACAGGCCGGTGTTTAGTGGGTGCCAGCATATATATGCTCTCTTCGGCTTGAAGGACAAGAAATCATGGTCGCTGGCGACTAAACGCTGCAACTATACAGCTGTTCTTTTGGCTGAAAATAAGCGCTGATTTCGACTCGCGCTGATTTGTTGTGAGAGAAAAATACTGTTTCGTAGCTGAAAATAAACGCTGATTGATCAAAAGAACAAGCTGATAGGCTATAGCAGATGGCTAGCTAGCTGCTAATCAGCACTTCCTTTTAGTTATAAAATAATATTTTTTTCATAATAGATAGGCATCTGATAAAATCGACAGTTCTTTTTCAGTCGGCCGAGCAGCTTCAAAGCTAGCCTCCATTATTATTCCACAAGAGCTGTTGCTGCTGGTTTCTGTTACTTGTACACAAGATCAGGCACGTAGGCGTGGACGTCTCGCGCCGCAAGCTACTAGAGTTTTGCTTGCACACTTGCACGAGGGAGGCAATGGCCAAGTTCATTATTATTATTATTATTATTATTATTATTATTATTATTATTATTATTATTATTATTATTATTATTATTATTATTATTATTATTATTATTATTATTATTATTATTATTATTATTATTATTGTTATTATTATTATTATATATTCGAGGCTCCATTTCATCGATCGACCACATTACCATACAGTCATACAGATGGCAGCCTATTACGCACTTACGCGTAACTTGGACAGCTAGCCTACTTACATACTTCAAAGCGATAATGTTTAATTCTAAGAACTAAAGTTTAGACCATGGGCTCTTCACTTGAATTTACCGGCCAGCACCAAACAGATATTCAGCAGTGCTTTTCTCTCATAACAATCAGCCAGCCAGTCGTACAATCCAGTCAGCCGAACAACATATCATATCAAATATTCGATTATTTCTAAGTATTAAATGATGATTATTTATAAAACTAATTACATAGATGAAGGTTATCTTATGATACAAATTTAATCAGACTAATTAATTTATCATTAGCAAATATTTACATATTATCATATCATGGATTATGTAAGCTTAAAAAATTCATATCACAAAATACCATTTATTTATGAAATTAGTTTTTGAACTAATTTATATTAAATATTTTAAAATAGTATCAGACCTGTGACAGTACTAAGGTTTAGTCGGGGAAAGCAAACACGAGTACAGGAGGTTTTCGAGAGGCTGCAAGAACTCCTCGTGCCGTTGTGACGAGATTAATTTGCTACTGTAGATCAATGCAAAAGTCTATAATATTGTAGTACTCCGTATGTCTAATAACTTATTGCGGCTGTCTCAACTTTTACTGTGGCGTGGCATAATGTGACAGAAAATCAAACACTGTCCAGTACGAACGCGAGAGAGAGAGAGACCACAGTCAGGTCACAACCTTCGAAGCCTCTTGGAGATTGGAGAGCAGTAGATATATATACTGCACTGTGCACGGTAGATTTTCCATGCAGTTATTATATAGTATATCTCAACAAAATATTTCTAGATCTTAAAAAGTTAAATAATCATAGCTTTCGCTAAATTTATAAAAAATAGAGGCTCTATACGCACATTATTATAATAATATATTTGATGAGTCAGTAGGGGCAATGTCCCTTCAAATTCATAAGTCACGAATGATAGTTATCATGATCTTATATACAAATCTGGTTAACTTTTGATAATTTGAATAACGCTACTTTTAGAGTTATACTAGTATTAATAGCTAGCACTAGCAGTATGACCTCTACTGTCTTGCCGAAAGAAAGGCGATTACAGACTACTAGAGTACTGCTGCCAAGAAAGGCGAACCGCTCAGCTCGTGACTGCATCTGAAACCCACACTAGAGGCTGACAAAACTTTGAAATCTATTGCAGCACACGAGCTTTTGATGGTGGGCAAACAAATGCACTGCATCGCATGCTGATGGACCGGGACCGCACAGAGGATACAAATACAATAAACTCTCCCTGGAGCCGAAAGCTTTGAAACGTGCGTCGTCACCCTCTGGGTTCTCTGGCCGTCTGCTCTGGGTCGATAAATTTAATTTTTATAGAGGGTGAATCACCACTGGCTGTCCCCTGCAGACGCCACAATAATCACTCGGTGCCCTGTTAAAAGCGGGCCCAAACAACAAACACCCATCGAACGAAGCAACGCGGAAGCAGAACGAAGCAGCCCTCCGATCCTGAATCTGAAAAAACAATTGACAATTTTGCACTAAAAGGGCAAAAGATGAGATGAGAGGCTCAAGCCGGGGAATTTCTCGTGGTTGACGACGGTGCATGAGCGGGTCGATTAATAATTACATTAGCGTTTATAAAACAATCGTTCGTACCGCACGAGGGGGGTTTAACGCAGAGCAAGAGGTGGCAGATGCTGCTGCTGCTCACCTCGGCTAACGATAGGATTTAGGATAACGACGGCTCGGGAGGTGACACCTGCCCCCCATTATCACCTCACCTGTCACTAGGGTTACTCACAATTTTTGGCCGCTACTGTGTCAGTCTCAATGAACCTGGTTAGTACTGTAATTAATTAGGGCGATGGCCGAAAGCACTGCATTCATCTCTCACCAGATCAGAGAGAACGCCGACAGACGGGACTTTGTACGACACAACACTAGTATAATTTCACAACTGTAGCACTGAAAGTTTCAACAGCTGCCTGCTGTTTCCTGGGCCCGCATGTAATTAGGGTCCACGACGGTGGTGGCCCCAGCGGACAGAGTATCATCATGTGATGTGTCGCTTTTCAAAGGGCGGAGAAAAGAAAAGGGCAAAGGCGGAAAGGCCCAAGGGCCAAAGGCAAAGCTAGCAGGGGTCCCTCTCCCTCCGTCCAGTACGATGGATGCTCCTCCGGGCGATAGGAGTACAGTACACGCGTCGTACCACGGATGTCTCTGGGCGCACAAAACGACAAGAACCACCATTCATGTGTCCGTTTCAACGTTTTTACACCGGCGGTCAAAGATGTACTCCTACTACTACCGTCGTACTGCTCCCTATACAACCACTACGGGGTCGTTTGGAACGAAGGAAAAGCAAAGGAAAAGTGGGGTGTTCAGTTCCTCTCTAAAATCCTAAAATTTTCATCACATCAATTTTGTAGCATATTCATAGAACATTAAATATAGATGAAACTTTTGCATTTTGCACAGTTTACCTGTAAATCGCGAGACGAATCTTTTGAATCTACTTGACTGTATTTGAATATTTATTATAAAAAATTCTTCGCTGTTACAATGCCAAAATTCTAAAAATTTTGAGATCTAAACACCCCCTCAATCCATAGGAAAGGTTTGGAGAATTGCTGTTTGGAACGGAGGATTGAGTCTTTACGTTCCAGAGGAATGGAAAGCCTGCCTTCACAAAACGGAGGAAATAAAACATTCACTCTGTTCGGCTGGCTGATACGGTACGACTGGCTGACTAATTGTTCTGAGACAAAAACACTGGGTAGCTCGTGCTGACCAGCTAGCCGAACGGAGCCAATCCAATGTGAGCTCTTGGTTTCGCGTATGCCCGAGGCAAAGACAGAGTCAAGGCACAAGCAGCAATTACCTGGCTTGACATTGATGAACGAGCAGCAATTAGGGCTATATCCGCTTCAACTAAAAAGCTGACCTGATTTAGACTGAAACTGATTTATTGTGAGAAAAAATACTATTCTAAAACTGAAAAATATATGTTGTTTAGTTGAAGCGAACAGAGCCTAGATTTCTAGTAGATCATATTTACAAGTCATATTTTAATGTTCCTGTGCTTTTCAATTCCTACGATCCAAACACCTATTTCTAAGTTTTTCCTGTATTTTCCAATTCTCTGTTTTGCCATTTTCTTCGTACCCGATTCCTGTGTACCCTACCGTTTCTCTATTTTCTAATCCTCTGTTCCAAACAGACCCTAGAATGGTGGCTGCTGTACCACATCTGCCCTACTAGGCTACTAGCACTAGCAGTAGAGGAACTGCAGTGCAGCAGTTGTGGCACTTGTAATAAAGTGGAGTTGCTCAACTTTTTTTTTTCTTGTTGATAACCAAAATAGAGTTGCTAAAAAGTGCGAGGAGAGGACACAGTAGTCAAAATTGCAATCGGTCAAAACGGATCGGCGATAGCACGCAGGCAGCAAAAGTAGCAAAATTGCTGCGATGCTAGTGACCGGTTCAACGATGAGAGAGCTACAGGTAAAGAAAGAAGTGCTCGTGGTACGACACGACCGTCAAGCAAAGGCATTGGCTATACGGCTCTAAAAGCTCATCAACACAATGCTGCATAAGCACATGATGACGACACGTTTCTGGCTGCCCTATCTTACTGGAATTATTGGATCACCATTGAGGTGTCACTCATCGTAGCGCGAGATGATAATTGAGCTAAACCATCCAGTCATGGACACATATAACAAGCTGTTCAGCTGCCTTGATGCTGATTTGTTATGAGAAAAAAAAATATTTCATAACAATAAATGAACACTGATAAGTATAAGTGAACACACTGGAAATAATTTTTCATTCTTAGTTTTGTGATATTTACCCGGTCAAAAACATTTCTCCTGCATCCGAATTTTGTGGCCGCGTTATAGAAAAAGACCTAGGTCTTTTAGGAGAGTTTCACATATAGATAAAAGCGTTCAAAGAATTGAGGGAGATGTTCCTTCCTTACACATGAATTTTTAATTACAATAATGATTGTATCAAATAAGGACCCATTTGGCAAGTGAAGCTGATTTTGTTTTAGAAAATGGCTTCATGAGCGGTTGATAAAGCTGAGTTGTTTTAAAAATATTGTTTGCTAAAACAGTTTTACCAACAACTTCATATATGGTTAGAAGAGAAAAATGAGAGAGAAAGATAGAAGAAGCTATCTTTTGTAGCTTTATGATAGTTTATACTTTTATGAGAGAGGAAAATAAAACTTTACCCATAAAATTGTTTTAGAAAATAGCATTTGATAAAAAAAAACAGCTCACTACCAAACAACCCCCGATAGTGCACCATTGTTTGTCAGTAACTGAAACTACAGTACATCAAAAAGACGGGGGTGTTGATTTATATTAGGTAGCGTTTAGATTAGAAAAAGTTAGAAAAAAACGTACTGTAGCACTTTCGTTTGTATTTGGTAATTTTTGTCTAATCATGATGCAAGTAGATTTAGAAGATTTATCTCGAACTAGCTAGATAAAAAGCATAAATATGCAATAGCTGCTACTTCATTTAGTGCTCTATAAAAATATAATTGATGTGACCGGGGAATAGAATTTTTTTTTAACTAAACACACCCTTAAGAGTGTTTTATTACCAACCATTTTATATTAGAGGTAGTACTACTAGCAAAAAAAAAAAAAGGGGAGAGAGAAGGAAGGAGAGGGTCCCAGAGTGGAGAGGTGGTGAGACGTGAAGACGCCAGCGCATTCTCCCGTTGTCCCTTCCATGCAACGCGTCCCCCTCCCAGCGCGCAGGCGCAGCCCCCACCCCACATTGACAACAACACCACCACACGAAACCCCAGCAGCCCCGCCAGCCGGAGTAGTCTTGAGCGAGAAGCAGTGTGCGGCGGAAGCCTCCCCACCTCCCCTTAATAGGTGCCGCCCGTTGGCAAGACCAACGAAGACCCGCCGCGCGCCCGCATACGCCCCCGAGAGCACCCACGCCGATCCGGCCGGTCGATCGACGAGGTACGCCGCTGCTCATCCTCGTCTTCCACAGGTTGCTTGTGCTCTTCCCTGGCACACGCGCTTGCTTGCTTGTGCTGGGGCCTGCGTTCTCGGATAGTCCATAGCTGGGCGGCTGGGCCTGGGCCCTGGGGATTGGATTGCTTCTGTTGTGGATTGGCCAGACTTGTGTAGGTGATTGATTTGTCGCGCTCATATGGTTTTTGATTGGGATCATCAATCATGTAATGCCGCCTTCATCTGGCGGAGCTATGATTTTGACTTCCTCTGGTGAACCTAGCTACTGAGTCTGATCTCTACATTCCAAGATCTTCTCCTTGAGGCGACCTGTTTGTTCTGAAATGTTGGGGGGCCGAGTTCGGCGACATGTTTGTTCTCATTTGAGGATTTGGGAAGGAACCTTTGGGAAGGAACCGATGACTTAGTGACAGTAAAATGGTTTTGCATTTATCTTGCTCTCTGAGCCTGCTGATTTCATTCATCTTGCTCTTTGGACCTGCAACGAAATCACGTTTATTTGAAGCGCTTGCCTTTACTATGTTTTTGTTTTGTTCTATAGTTTTTTTTATGCACCCACCATAGACAATGATTACCCCTTTCTCTTTTGGAGTACTACCTGCAACTTTGACTTGATGACAGAAAAAAGCAAAAGGCTCAATTTCAGTCCATCTTTTTTTCTCTTTGCTTTCCGATACGAATCGCTGATCCATCTTACAGTATTCCAACGACGCAAACTAAACCAACTCACCGACAAACGCGGTGACAGTTTTCAGGGGGAGGCATCTCGCATTCTCGCTCTTGGGAGAACGGCAACGGTTAGTTACCGCTAGCAGGCCAGGCCATGGTGGAATCCAATGGCCTCCGGAGCACCACCGCCGCCGCCCCCGCGGCCGTCGGCGGCTTCTTCAGGGTGCCGGGCCTGTTCGTGAGGCTGAGCAGCAGCAAGGGGGGAGGAGTGAGCAGCAATGCCGCCGGGTCCGTCGACCCGGACTCGGTCTGGAGCCCGACCTCCCCGCTGGACTTCAAGCGCAGCCCGCCGAGGCTCTGCCTCGGCCTCGCCGACGCCCTCGCCGCCGCCGACGAGACCGGCTCCCTGCACTTCGGGGGCCGGAGCTCGTTCCTCGACTCCATCAAGCCGTTCCTCGACCTGGCGCGGACGCCCATGGCGGCGGCGGTGTGCGGCGGGGAGAAGAAGGCTACCGCCGCCGCCGCCGCCGCCTCGTTGGCCGGCGTCGCCGCGGCGGTGACCCTGGATGATTCGAACGAGTACGACGACGACGACTGTGAGGAGTACACCTGCGTCATCTCGCGCGGGGCCAACCCGAGGACCACGCACATCCGCGCCGGCGAGACGGTGGAGGTGGTGCGCAAGCGCGATGTAGGTGGTGGTGGTGGATGCAGGAAGGTGATTTTCAGCATCGAGCCGTTGAGCGACCAGCAGCCGTCCTCGTCGCCGGCGGCGCGGTCCGGCCGCTGCTGCTGCTGCATGAAGAGGCTGTCTGAGGACCGGGACATCTTCATGTACCTGTGAGCTACTACTCCAGTTTCCATCAATGTTTTACTTCTCGCTAGTTTTGATCAATCAGTGTGCATGTGTGACATGTTTACGATGTTCTTGATTTTTGACGGAACGTCTTGTGGGTGGGGGTGCAGGGGCGAGAAGGCTTTCTGCAGCAACGAGTGCAGGAACGGGTACATCGAGGAGGAGATCGAGGAGGCGGATGAGCTCATGATTCTGGTTCCTGCTCCGAATCTTTGATCATGAAGATTTGTTTGCTGCATGCCGTGGCAAAGTAGTAGTAGTAGTAGTAGTATAATATTGCCCGCAATATTTTCCTTCTGCCTTCAACTTTAGGAGAGTGAGGGGAAAAAAAACAAAGGAAGGTAAAAATGGAAATGCCTCTCGTTCAAGTTTTTGCTGAAAGGAGAGGTCCGCCCGGTTTGGCCAATCAGTTGCAACGGCCGAGCCAATTTTTCGTGATTTGTTGAGTTCCATTTTGGCTGCTGTCAAATTAGCTCTTCGCCATCAATATATATTACTGCTTTATTAAAGGCTAGTTTATGCCTTTTGCTCTCCATTTTTCCTTGCATTTTTTTCATTACTGACGAAATACTCCAATGTTCGTCGTAGCGCTCGTTTTATGATACGATTTCTCATCATCGAGCTCGCGCTTGCTGCATTGCCGTACTAAGACAGCAAGCGGGTCCGGCCCTTTATAAACCTCATGTAAGGCTTTGTTAGTCGAAAAATACAGGTTCAACCAAGCCCTTGAATTTAGTTGGAAAAGGCAGTGAAAAGCTCACTGTAGCATGCGTGAGGAATCTTTTTCGATAAGTGTCTAATCATAGCTTCAAGTAGACTTAAAAGATTCGTCTCGAGAAAACCTGGCAAAAAGTATAAACATGTAATAGCTGCTACTTTATTTAATGCTTCATGTACATGTAAAGGACAATCGATGTAATGAAAATCTTGCAACCTTTTGGCAACTAAACATCTCGGCCAGATTAAAAACATCCCATGGCGCGGTTTAGTTTATTAGCGCTTATTTTTCAGTTTTGGAACAATATTTTTTTCACAACAAATCAGCATGCCAAAATTAGTATTTTTTTTTCTTACAACTAGGAATGAAGATGATCATCATTTTTTTTCTATAATATCTTGGAATAGAGACGACTGAAGTTAAAAAAATAACCTGTCAACAATGTTTTTCTAAACTCCAACGCATCTCAATTTTTTTTCCTCAACAGAGAGAATCAGTCTCAAGAAAAAGACCCACTTTTGTTTGTAGGGCCTCACAGTCACACTATCAAGCTGGACGAACGGCGTCGTGCCGCGCCATCTCGCAGGGCGGAACCACCACCGCCACGTCACACCTTTCCCGGCTACACCTGCACTGCACCACGCACGAAGAGAGCCAATTCCCGTTGGCGAGCAATTGCTCAGCGCTGTTGCGTGGAAGCCGGAAAAGAAAATCACAGAGGACCGGCAGGCGGACAGGCCTGGCCGCCGGCCTGCTCCTCGCTCGGGCCGGGCGGATCAGCCTACTGCCCGCGGTTATCAGCTTGTTATTTTGATCGACGAGTTTTTTTCTTATAATAAATTATTACGAACTAAAAACAGCGTTTATTTTTTACGAAAAGAACAGGCTGGCACTGGGCCTATGGCATGGAATCCAATGCTGGCAACCGGTACGAACTTACGGACTGCTGCTAGTACTATAGTACGCATGATGGCCCATGGACTGGCGGCGTCTTTGCGTTGCAGATCGCACTACCGCACAGCAACGCTCGAGTCCATCCTCTTTCGACAGACACTGACAGCTATGGGACACTCCAGCCGCCGGCCACATCCATTCCTAGATTCTGGATTCACATTCATGTACCGGATGTCTTTTTTATCTTTCCAGGATATCCGTCCGTCAAGTACGGTGTTTGTGTAAAATATGAGATTTTTACACTATTTTGAGTGTTTACATTCAATATTTTGTAATTTTTTTACTATAGCAATATACTAACTTTCTCAATAAGTATCTAATCATAACCTAATTAGACTTAAAGATCCGTCTCTCATTTTTTTGCGAAAACTGTCAAATTAATTTCAGTTTTCATCAACATTTAATACTCCATGCATGTATCTAAACATTGATGTGATGATAAAACTATCTCGCAGTTTTTTGCGAAATTATAAAATTAGTTTTAGTTTTCCAAGATATCCCTCCGTCAACTACGGTGTTTGTGTAAAATATGAGATTTTTACACCATTTTGGGTGTTTAGATTCAATATTTTGTAATTTTTTTTACTATAGCAATATACTAACTTTCTCAATAAATATCTAATCATAACCTAATTAGACTTAAAGATTCGTCTCTCAATTTTTTACGAAACTGTCAAATTAATTTCAATTTTTATCAACATTTAATGCTCCTATGCATGTATCTAAACATTGATGTGATGATAAAACTACCTCGCAGTTTTTTGCGAAATTATAAAATTAGTTTTAGTTTTCATCAACATTTAATATTCTATGGATGTATCTAAACATTGATGTGATTATAAAACTTATAAAATTTTAAGGCGCATCTAAGCCTTAAACTAATTCGATTCAAGTTTATAATAAAATGTACTACTATCCGCTGCATCTGTAGCTGTCTGTGAGTCTTACAAAATCCGCAGCTGCAAGTGTTGCAAAATCCGCAGTCGCACTCACAAGTTATTGCAGATGCAGTGAAACAAGGTGAGACTAAAACAAAAGGATTGCACCTTCAATATTCGGGACTCTTGATTTATATTGGACCGGAGGGAGTAAAACAACTTGGGAACACAACGGGGGTGATCCAGATTTGCCGTACAACCACAGGTGCACATCTATGCCACACTTGCCTAGCTAGTAGCTACCCGCAACCAAGACCTCTCTTCCTTACAAAGGTACCTTCATGAATAAGCTCCAGCTAGCAATTATCTCATCAACGAACTCCGATGCTACAATCTTGATTCTTGAAGCAACAGGAAATATAACATTATATATCACATTAGAATCACAGAGCGGCAGGAGCCAAAGAACCTAGTAGGCTAAGATGCATAACGAAGGACGGCAGCTAGCAGCTGACAAATAATCTCGAGCGATTTGCCTCCGAAGGACCCAGCGGAGTCTTCCCAGATATCCCAGTGCTCAGCAACTGACGGGAAGGAGCCATCACGCTTCTTGAAGAATGCAGAAACCCCACAGGATTTGTTAATTCAGATCAAACGCTGTTGTCTGACTTGCAAATCCTTACTTCAGATCTGGCGGGTGTTGTATGACTTGCAATTCTGGCACTTGTGCGCAATCAAATGGAACTGCACCTCTGATATTGCCCCGCAGTCATTGCATAATATGCGGACCTACATGGGAATACAATCCAGTTAGCAGTGTTCAAAACAGATTGTTCCTTTAGTTCAAACTATATCTAAGCACACCAGCGGGATTGCAGTAAAGAGGAACATAGAAGGTCCAGGTTGCAGGATTTTGCACTGGTAGATCACCAAATGTTCGACATTCCAGGGCTACGGCTCTAGATATTAGATGAACCTAGCTATGGTGTTGCAGGTAAATAAAACCCATCCTATGAAAATGGGAAAAGGCGCCGACAGCCCAACACAAATATTTACTAAACTGGAATTATCTAGTTTCTTTTCAGCTTCTGTTATCAGAAAAGAACTTTACCAATTTATCATCGCAGGAGTCAGACAGAGTTGCCAGCTCCATGTCGAGTCTCTCCCATGCCTTAGACATGTCACAAACCGACTTGGAACAAAGTGGGCATGCAAACCTGGAGATTCATTAGCTATCAAAACCTAGTCATTGGTAAACTAAGGTGTATACAAAAGGGACAGGCAGAACCAACTTACTGGCAGTGCTCCTCCATTTCTTTCAGGCACTTTACATGAATGGTATGACCACAAGGCAGGACAGAAACATCATTCATCGACTCGAACAAGTACTGAAATTCACGGAAAAGGTTCAGCCACAGATGTGGGAAGAGGCTGTAAACAATTCAACGAAAATATTTCCACAATATCTTCAATATAAAAGAAGAACAAAGCACCAACCTCAAAGCAGATTGGACAGTCATGATGCATCGCCCCTTCAACACATGCATGACTATTCTTCAGCGCAATTGAATAGCAACATCCTAAATGAAATAGATAAACAGAGATGAATTATAGCATTTTACCAGATGTGGCTATATAAATTAGAACGATGCAGAACTACATAATAATATAAGGGTTAGGAATAAGTAAAGAATAAAATGCAACCCTGTTTGACAGTTATCCAAGTACAGTTTATCAGTGGAAGATCATGGACCAGTCTTGGGCCATTTACAATGCACCTCATACTATGTTATAATGTAGCACAATACATCGTTGTTGGGCCAGCCTAGGTCGACCCCTCCAATTTAGGATGTGTAGCTTCCATTTTCCAAATTATTCTACAACATTGTTCACCTAGTAATCCCCCAGAATTGTTCAGCTAGTAACCCTCCAGCATTTTTCAGCTAGTAATAATCTACAAATTATGAAGAATGCAAACTGTAGTTGAAAACCTATATTCATGTAGCCTTATATACGCACAAACATGCATGGCTTGAAGCACTATGGAAAACTACATGTGGAGGAACTCCCAAACAATTACAAAGAATGATCAAATATAATAAGCATTATGAAATGGAAGTATATATATTAGCCTTATTGCCTTAAAAATGAAATGTAAAAACACTAAGGCATGAGGCATTACCACATTTTGAGCAGTGGAAGAAATTCTCCCTCCCTCCAATTCTGCAAATGTAGCCAAAATTTAAGTATTATTATTTCGCATACTCTGCATCCATGCCATGTCAACAAGTTATCACATACTCACCTACATATTCCACATCCGTTGCAGTGATACTGCTGTTTAGAGACCTAAAAAATCACAAAAAAATCTTTAGCAAGGCAAACTTCAATGCCTACAAAAAGTAAACAGGAGAGACAATATCAAGCTGTCTATTACTAACATCATCGTCAAAAAGCTTGCACAACCCACAGAAGTACTTCCCCATGCAAACACCACAATTGATGCATACTTGTCGTACCTGTCAGCAGAAGGAACCATTATGATACAGGTGACACAACATATAGTGTTTGGTAAAGCATTAGTAAATGAACAATGATGATACAGGTGACACATATAGTGTTTGGCAAAGGTATTAGTAAAGGTTCAGTTACGCACCTCCTGTTCAGTATCGCACAATGAGCATACAACCTGATGACAGAGAAAAAATGAAGACATCGATTGAGTTGAATGCAAAAGTAGCATTGAAAGTAAAAGGGCAGTATGCCTAGGGGGAAAACTTACCTGCCGCACTTCATGGCGTGGAAGTTCATGCCTCTTCATTTTATCAATCTTAATGGAATTCTGTTAATTGAAGAACATACATTGTAAGTTTCCTATATTTAAGATGATCCACAAGTTCAAAAAGAATAATAATGGGAACACTCATGCATGCAATAGAACATAAAAATCTTCCAGGGAAGACAATGTTCGCAATATAAACAAAACCATGCCAAATAAGATAGCTCACTATAGATTTTGGACAGAATTACAGATTGCGACAGATGTTGATGAAATTTTAGCAGGCATCAAACTACTTAGTCCACAAAAGTACCAATAGTATCTATAGCAAAAACCAAGAGCTATGCTACCTACTATCAGAGTACAAATTTACTGCATCTTGTGCGGTCATGCGTTTTCAGAATTTTCACTATTGCTGAGATTAATGACAGAATTTTCACTATGGCTAAGATCATACTGGCTCATGAAGAAAAATGATTATTGGCTCCTCAATTGAAACAAAAAGAGAAAAAACTGGTTCAAGATATCATAACTCAGTATTCTAAAAACTTCTCTCCTGCACTGAAAACTCTAAAATCGGTACCTTAGTTTCATTGTGGCAATGTCGGCAATCAAAAATTTCATTGCAGCAAGGAGCTCTTATGCGGCATCTCCTTCTATAATGTGGACAGCTGTCATTCAAATGCGATAATTATTAGCATGGAGTTTATTAAAAAAGTCAATTCTCTAAGTACATGTCAAATGGATAAGGCAACCAAAAGATAAGTGAAACACATACCCATACTGCATTATCCCTTCCTCAAATTTCTCATAGTCATCAGGGTTTGTACCATTGGCCTTCTCTGTATTGTAGTTCCCATCAGACAGCAAAGAGCCCTTGGCATATTCCTCCACATTTAGCTTCGCTTGTCCATGTTGAGAAGCAGGAAACTCAGGGTGTAGGTCCAAGGCACCCATCTTGACCTTTTTTTACTGGTACAAGCTATCAAGTTGCAAACACAACACAATACCTGCAAGTATCATGTTGTTTAGCCGGATTGTTCTCAATACAGAATGCAGTCGAAGGTCCTAAATTTGAGGAAACCACACTGCGCACAGTTCTGGAACGCCATATGCTGCCGAAGATCGAGCATATATTGACAAAAGATGAAAGCAACGCCGGACAGCTTCAACCAGCAAATTCTCGATAATCTGATCACCCAACAGTCACAGATAGCACTAATTATCTGGACAGTGAGCTGGGAGAGGAATTATACTACTCGATAGATATCCATCCAGAGAACTCCAATCAATTTGAACACAGCATCCATCTGCACCAAATTTACCGCGTTGTCGACCCCATTCTCTGGCAAGAGGAACACATCATAGCATCAAATGCCAGGAAATGGAAGAAAGAAAGAAACACGATTCTTTTGTGAAAAGGTTTCGACGTGTTAGCGTGTACCCCTCGTGCGCAGTTGTTATGCTCTTAAAGGTTCATTAAGACGTTAGATTTCAAGGAAGCCTACCTCCAGCAGACATCAGCTTCATCTTCAAAATCTTTAGTTAAATAAGCACTTCTATCCATAAGAGATTTTCAGCCCGCTGATTCTTGGATCAAGCATACCTTCGAGGAAACCAGCATGCTTCTTTCACACAGCATCCTAAGATTTTATTTAAGGTTTCACCGTTCAAACCTGAAATTTAACCTATCTCTACTTCCCAGCCGAATAGAGATCATCTCATATTACACAGCCTGTAGAATAAAAACTGCCCTTCCCAAATCTTCCCAAGGAATACAGAAATCAATAGCCTGCCATTAGTTCACAAACAGCTCCTTGCAGTTCTCATTTAGCGTATGGCTGGGGCACATAACGGAATTCATCCAGAGGATGATATGTTCCCCCATTACGTCGCTAAAATTGAGTGATACTTCTCTTTAATTCAGCCAAACAACAGCTATTTTTCTGCTCACTGATGATACACGCAAAGGTCGGCCAACAGAGGAAGTCAATCGATGTCAGTATTGTGCCACAAGGAGAAATGAAAAGCAAAACAAGTGCGGTATGCATATGCAGCAAACATTTTTTTGACGGAAAATATATGCAGTAATACAGTTTGCTGCTTTCGGCAATACATAAGGAGACTACTTCCGCACAGGAATATTAAATTAGTTCCATATCGTGCACACATATAATTCAATGGCTGATAGGCATATTGAAACCATCATCCCCACGCATCAGAGAATTATTACTAGCCAGCCATTAACCACGCATACAGCAGAATCTTCAATCTCATCACAAATAGGCACCGAAAGCTGTCAGTAAAAACCAAAGTAATCAAGCACATGCAATGGTAGCAAAGCAATTAAGGGATTAGTAGACATTCAATACAGCTTACACGATAGATGAAACAATCAGTCAGCAGTCAGCACAACCAAGTCGAGCAACTAGTCACAAATCTAAACACCCAGACACTATCGAGAGATCCACATCTCCGGGCACGCACGAGCAATCGAAACAATCTCACGTACCTAAGCAGATCGATCAATCAGACAAAACACTGGGCGCATAGAAATCAAAAAACAGAGACTAGAAAAAACGCGAGGCGTATGACGAACTTCCTATCGCACAAGCGACCCCAAGCGAGCGGGCGGGAGGACGCGGCAGCCGCCGGCCGCGGGGTGCCTGGTTCCTGTAGCGCCTGGCGGCCTGAATTTGGGGGAAATCGGAAATCGGAGACGAGACGGATGTGTGGATCAAGGTTGGGAGGAGGGTATTTAAACCGCTTCGGTGGGCACACGGTTTCTGGAGGATTCGGTTGACGTGGATAGGGCCTAGTGGACAGCGACTGCGATTTTTTGCCGTGGGACGGCGCTGAGGACGACGACGGAAACGCTTGTGTGGACAGGGCGTATGGACGTGTTATTACGTGTACTCCTTGGTGCGAGTTTAGTTATCGATTTAGGCTCGTTTCAACTAAACAGCGCATATTTTTCACCTCTAGAATAGTATTTCTCTTTACAACAAATCAGCTTCAGCCAAAATCAGCTTAGCTTTTCAGCTGATGCGAACAGAGTCCATGAAGTTATGGGATACGTGTCGATTAAATTTTTCTAACTTTGACTAAATTTTTAAAAAATATGTGCAATATTATATCTCCAAATAAGTTCATTATAAAAATATATTCAACGATCTATCTAACGATACTAATTACGTATTATAATATTAATATTCTTTAATATATAATTGGTCAAAGTTAAAAGAGTTTGACTTATCGGGAAGCGAGAATGACATCTATTTTAGGACGGAAAGGGTAACACAAATGTAAAGCATTTTTACAGTATAAGATTTATTTAGGGCATCTCTCAAGAAGGGCCCCAAACACACATGAAGCGCCAAACAAAGTCACGAGGCGAGCACGAGACCCTGCCAGGAACCGCCGCACATCGCTGCAGATGGTGCCACGTACGCTCAGCCCACCGCCGCCCCGCGGGCCTGCGCGTGGAGCTGCCGGTACGGTACCATGCAGTGCCGTGAAGGGATTAGGCCGGGCGACCCGAGTCCCGACTGGTGACGGCGCACGGGCACGGCACGGCATGAGTGAGTTGAATTGAATTTGAAGGGAAAATGAACCATATGGGCGCGGATCACCATCCCGTTCGCTGATCTGGCTCTCCGCCGGCCACCTCCTCCACGACGTGTCCGCGTGGTGAGACGTGCTGACGGGCTAGTGGCTGTCCCGTGCACAGCACAGCGTCGCGGCTCATGAATTTCTTCATCTGCTCCTGATAAAGTTCTGATTAATTTCGACGTGTTTGATTTGACTCGGCTATAGTACTCGATCCCAAAGTTGCAGCTCGCCACGGAATCGACCGTTCAAATGATCACGCGGATAAACCCGTCATCCGGCATCCCGGCCGTTTCGTGCACGCCAGCTAAAGTACTGGCAGACAAGAAAAATGCTCCTGAATTTAGGAAGAAAAACTGGCTTGATCGGATTCATAGGACGAAAAACGCGTCGGACGGCCGCTGGCCACGTCGTCATTATTGGTTCCACGAAGGATCATTAGAGCAGTCCCAATGACCAGTTTTCAGGTGTAGCTTCCAAGAGTAATTAATGTCCATAAAAACTATCCTCCTTAACTCATAGTTTCTATATTAATGGTCATATAAAAAATAACTTAAATGCAACAAAAACAAGGGGATAGATCAACCGTGGCAAATTTTCTGCAGCCTACGAGTGATGGCCTTGTGCACTATTAATCGGCAAAGAGTCGATTACGCTCGGCAAAGGCTTTGCCGAGTGGCAAAGTCCGCTCGGTAAAATTTTGCTCGGCAAAGGGACTTTGCCGAGTGCTTTTTTCAAGGCACTCGGCAAAATATTAAAAAATTTTGCCGAGTGTTTTTAAAAACACTCGGTAAAATATTTTCCGGCCGTTGCGGCGGCGGCCGTTAACGATATTTTGCTGAGTGCCAGATGTAGCACTCGGCAAAAAGCATTTTTATTTTTTTGAAAAAATTAATTTGCCGAGCGTCCTGTCACTGGCACTCGGCAATTTTTTTTTTTTTTAAATTACTTTGCCGAGTGCCGCTTTCCAGGGACTCGGCAAAGTTTTTTTTATTTTTTTTAAAAATTACTTTGCCGAGTGCACCTACCCAGACACTCGGCAAAGTCCAGTTTTCCAGTAGTGCTTCTTGTTCTCCTTTTCCTGTTCCATATTTTTGACATATGCAGGTCCTTAATCGCAAGCATACATGGTGGAGCATTTGAATGAAAACAAACTGAATTGCAAGCATACATGGTGTCTGCAAACCCTGCGAACTGTGCAATCAGAACATGCTGTGGCAATCAACCATGTAGCCTCTAAAACAACATAATTTCAATCACACTTTCATCATATGGCAGCAAACAAAGACGATATTTTTGCAGTCCAGCACTATAAAAATGTCAGCTGAACTGAGATGCATACAAGCTACTACTGTTATCCTGAACGGATAGAGATGCATAACCTGTTGGAAAATATCTACTGCTCCGATAAAAACGCAAGACGGATGGAATTTCTCTGTAGCAAACGCAAGACAGTTGAACTCTACTCATTGATTTGAAGAATCATGCTGGACTCACGGCCGGACCATGGAGGACATGCTCTGCGGGCTCGATCGATCCGCGCTCGAAGCCTCGAGAACCTCGATGGAGAGCATCGTCCTGAGCCTGCGCGTCCTCCTCGGCTTCAGCCACGGCGTTGTGCTGCGCCTGCCCCTGCGCCGCCGCATCCACCGCCGCGATGTGCTCCTCGGTTTCCCCGGCCCCGACGTGCTGCTCGTCCTGCACCTGCACCTGCACGTCCTTCTCGGCTTTGGGTCCAGATCGACAAGCGGCGTACTAGCGCTTGGCTTCCGCAGCAATCGAGAGGGAACGGGAGAGCACGCTGGTGGGCAGCGGCGGATGCAGGAAGGCGGCGGGCGCAAGGGATCGCGGTGACGAGCCTGGAAACGACCCGTTTCTCCCCAGTGGCGATTTCGTGGTTTCCATCGGGCTCGTTCCTAGCGTAGACACGATTCCTTCATGTAGAAATTGTTTCTACGTTTTGCCCCCTCTCTCTTCGTTAATTCCTATGCCCCATCAGAAAAAGCTGAGTTGTCAAGCTAATGAATAAACATAGAAACTGCAATCAATGTACCATTGGAACTGTCCTTACAGGCAGCAGCACTGCAGCAGCAGCCGCCTCTAAATGCTTGATTCGCCAGGCATTAAGTAGCTAGTATACATCAGGATGATGTTGCCTGTGCCTCTGTCGTGGAGGGCATGCCGGGATTTGTGGTGCGATTCATTGACGACTATGGACCAGTGTTTTCTACACGGGGCGGCAGGCAAGACCGCAAGAAACTGACGGTCGGTGACAAGGACAAGAGCCGATGCGTCTACCGTTAGCAACTTTTATTATCAGCAATTCAGCATGATGTTCACTCGATGCCTCTGATTGATCGAATAAAGCAGGATCCGCGATCAGGGAGGATCGGTGGATCACGCTCTTGCTGGGATCCGTCGGTCGCTGTCCATTCTCTGCTGATCTAATCTACTAGTGCAAAGGAACAAAAAAGTAATGATCTGCATGCATTCAGCGATCAGAAAGATTCGAATCCTCACGTTGTTGTTCTCGGGGCCGATCGTTCGATTTCCAGCCTTTTAAACTCCTCTTTTCGGATGCCGCAAACCGTGAGGCTGCGAGAGTGAGAGAGAGAGTGGGAGACAATTTGGTCCACAACCCTGCGAAACAAGGCCGTGAAGCCCACAATGACAGAGCAGAGATGGTGTGGGTCGGATTGGCAAAATGGCCCATCTTGTTTTGGAGCACTTCTTTTTGGAAGTGACTACTGATGGTTCGACTGTTTTTAGTTTGAGTTTCACTCGATTTTTTCAACCAGCGAAACAAGAAATAACAAATATTTGACTGATTTTCCATCCTGTGAGGACAAATTTTCTGAAAAAAAACTACAAACTACGAAAGGAAAAAAAAATACGGCAGGAAAATGTGAAGCTCACTCACCGAGTCCCACACAAGCCTGTGCGTGCTGAAAAAAAGAAGAAGAAAAAGGCTCGAGGCCTCTTTGAATTGTAGGATTTTTTTTCTCGTTTTCTGTGTTTTTTCTAAAAAATAATCTAATTTCTATGAAATTCCTACGCAATTTATGAAATTATTACGTTTCAAAGGGGCCCTTAGATATCGAGAACATTCTTTTTTGTTGTTTAGGTTCGTAAGCCAGTCAATAAATTTAACATTAATACGCATATTGTCAGCAGTAAGCACAAGAGCCCTTAAAACAGAGGTACTCCCTCTGTCCCATTTTAGTAGTCGTTCTAGCGTGGCTGTAAAGAGTCTGCATTCAATGTCTTCTACTCTTCTCTTTGTATATGGACACACACAGTGTACAGATCCAAAGCATCTTGAATGCATCAGGTTTGAAGCTACAACGACCATTAATATGGGACATAGGGAGTATATACATGAACAACAAGATTAAGATTAAACAGAGATAGTTTACATTAATATTTTTCTTGCCAAAATTTAAAATTGACACACCTTTGAATTGTTCCATTCTCTCTTCGTAGGAGCTACATTGTGTGCAGGCGGTGAAAAGAGCAGGACAAGAGAAATCAACAATTAAACCCTGATGGACAAACAGAAACAATTGCTGTATATTTTCTGCGGGGAACAAAGGGGATGCACAAGCAACCATAGTTAGGCTTAAGACTAAACCACATACGTATCATACTTAACCAGTCTCATTTTTTCTCCATTTGAGACTCGAAGTAAGCTGCAATCTGAAGAAACATTGTACACACAACTACGAGTAGATCAGTAGCGTATACTGAAGAAATACTAAAGCTATTTTCAAGAAACTAGTACTGAAGGTTGGGAGAAAATGCAGTAACTTATACTCCCTCCGTCCGCCTAAAGATGCAATTCTAGACTCGAATCGTTGTCCGCTTGAACATGCAATTTTAGATTGCCAGGCCTACGAACGTGCAAAAGAGAGCAGCTGTCCATCGTGCAAAAGAGAGCAGCTGTCCATCCTTGTCTGTGGGTACCACCATCACCAAAAATTCTCCTCCCTCACCTCTTTCCCCACCCTCTTTCTCCACCACACGTCTCTGCATCAGCTCCCTTGGATTCCTCCGCCACCCATGTCGCCTCCCCCATTTTTCTCCGTATGCACCTCCTTCTTGCCCCTTCTCCATCCATCCGAGTAGCCTCCCCCATATTCAGGTGCATCTCCCTCTTCCCTTTCTCCAACCAGTGAGGAGCCAGGCTGCTTGCGTGAGGATGGCCGGATCCCAACGCCGCCCTTTCCGCACCCATGAGAGATGGATCCACCAGGTTATTAGACGCTCCTAGCCTCGAGGTGTGAAGCTAGCCACCCCCAGCAGCAGCAGCAGCAGCGATGGAAGCCCCGAGGGGCCAGTTAAGGTGGCGGTTATCACTGACGATACGGGCAGCGGCGGTGATGGGAGCCCCGTGTGTGTCCCAGTCCCTGTCTCTGCGGGCGGCGACGGAATCCCCGGATCCATCGACAAGTTTGGGGAAGACGGCGCGAGCTCGACGCTTGGCCCCAACATGCGCGATGGAGGTGGAAGTCCAAAGGAACCTATCAAGCTGGGGGCCGGCGGCACCGACGAGAGCCCGGGGCGCGTCGTCAACATTGGTCGCAGTCGCTTGCGTGTCGATCACCTCGTCCAGTTCTATGTGCTTGACTCCGAAGATGAAGGTGCCGACATAGAGGGGCTTTACGTCCCTGACTCGGAGGACGAAGATGGAACCAGCTGTGGTTGTAAGCCTCTAGATGTGGCTACGGTCGCAGATCCTGTCGTGGAGGTGGCCACGGTCGCAGATCCAGCCATGGAGGTTGCCATGGTCGCGGCTCCAGCTCGAGAGGAGGCCACGGTCGCAGATCTAGCTCGAGAGGTGGCCATGGTGGTAAAGCCAACCGTGGAGGTGGCCACGTCGCGGCTCCAGCTCGAGAGGTGGCCACGGTCGCGGCTCCAGCTCGAGAGGTGGCCACGGTCATGGCTCCAGAGGTGGCCATGGTCGTAGAGCCGGCCGTGGAGGTAGCCATGGTCGCGGATGGAGCTAATGACGTCCCTGTGGCGGCTGGCATTATCGACGACCTACACCCAGAAGTGGTTCAGCGTTTGAAGGTACTGCTTGACAGGATGGAACCCAACTTCCACGAGGCCTATGTCAGCTTCCTTAAAATTTGTTTTCCTGCATACTTTCGACCGTAGTCAGATTTGCATATCTGTGATGATGGAGTGCTGCTTTTGTGTTGATATGGTGGTCATGTGCATATTTGCGGTGATGGATGAAGTGCTACTTTGTGTTAATCGGTAGGTTATGGATGGAGTGCTGCTTTTGTGTTGATATGTCGGTTGATGATGATATAATATGTGGTTTGGTTCGAACTTTCTGGAAAAGTGTTGGCTTTTGTGTATAAATTATGCTATATTTCTAGTCATCTAAATGCTGTCTTGAGTATGTGCTGACCAGCCTTATGGATTTTGTTGTAATTATGATGATTGGGTTGTTTGCTGGTTTGGTTATCTGAATGATGATTGGGTTGAAAACGTAATTAATTGTACCCGCAGGAACGGGCTAGCAAGCCTACAAAGTTTAAAATGATAAGGCACAAACAGTGAAAAGCAAGCACTGAAAAATAAGCATTAAATAGCAAATAGGCCTAGTAAATTACAAATATAATATAGAATTATTTACAAAGCATGCATATTTGGAGTGCATTCTGTTCTGTTAACAAATGTGAACTTGACACTGCAAATCGTAAGTACATACCAGACGATTGGTTTGATGTGGTGGAATGAATCCCCGGAGTCCATTCAGCTTTACTTTGAAACGATCTGTTAAGGTAATGAAAGTGTCATCCGTTTTTTAACTAGGTAGAATGTGGGGTAGCGGCGGCGTAGGCCACGGTTTTTTTATCGATGTACTTTTTGTTCTCTAATACAACTTTTTGATGAGTAAAATTAGTAGAGATCACATAGGAGTAATACTACATATATACTTTTTCTTATAGAAGTCACACAGTACACATAGGGATTACATAGCCATCACACCAGCAACAAACACCTTTGTACATAT
This sequence comes from Eremochloa ophiuroides, assembly GCA_038502445.1. Classification (NCBI taxonomy): domain Eukaryota; kingdom Viridiplantae; phylum Streptophyta; class Magnoliopsida; order Poales; family Poaceae; genus Eremochloa; species Eremochloa ophiuroides. The sequence goes on from JAHLJS010000006.1 coordinate 64,712,077, forward strand.
AGGACACTAGCAGCAGCCACCTTTTTACATGTACCAAACTAGGAACATGCATCTTTATACATGCAAACACTTTTGTGCACATCAGCACTACATTGAGCAAAATGACCCGAGTTTAAAACATAAGTAACTAGACATGTAAGGGACTCCATCACACTCTGATATAGTTGGCTGTCACAATCTAGACTCTTTGGAAGAATGCCTAGGGCGTCCAGCCTATCTTTGTTCATGTGAGGGATCTTATATTTGTTCCCTCCACTAGCCTTCATTACCTCAATCATGCAACTTTGCAGTGTGATGAAGACATGTCTAGCCCAGTGTTGTCTACTGCTGCTACAAATTCTAGGTCATTAACCGGGAGATGAGTCCTAACATTGTCCTGCTGAATCCAAATAGTTTGGTGGCGTTGATCTCGCGGGAAACGATCTCTAATTGCTGGCAGCAAATAAGCAATCATGTAGGATCTTATTGTCTTTCTATCAACTTTCATTGTCTTGTTCACTGGTGTCCCCCTTGGCCTGTTATCACTTTTTCTTTTTGCTGGTTCCTACAACAACTTGCATACTCAGCTTGAAAAGCAAACAAAGTAAGAACAAATTGAGGTACATGTTAGCTTCAAAAGCAAACAAAGCACATAGGTTGAGCTGTTGAGGTACCTGTCTTATAAATGGCCATATTCCTAGCTTGCCATCAAACGTGCAGTTTCCGTCGTCATCAAACTGAGGATTGGCTACTGCACACAAGAACATTACCTTTTCAATGTAATTCTTGTTTCTGATAGTCCTGTGTGGGTCTTCTTCATCATTAGTCATATAGTAGGTGACATTCTTTCTAGTGGCATTGAACCACTTCTCATTTTGGTGAATGATGTTCTTCATTTCTTTGAACTTTGGCTGATTTTGCAATGTATGCTCATCTAACATTGAAACACACCATTTCAGCCTTTCCTTTTTGTTTTATTCCCTTAAATACGGCTTCAATGAGTTGGAGTGCCGTCTTAGGAACCCGTCTTTGAACATCTTATGTACTGTGGTTTTTTCATACCTAGAGCATGAGCTAGAGACCTTATCGTACACCTTCTGTGCAATGGAATGGTCTCTACTCGTGAGAGGTCCAACTCAACCCTTTTGCGTCAATTCTTGGCCTTTCTTGAACTAATGTCAACTGGCAGTCCATTAGCACGATATTACTTAGCTTGGCGCCAAATACGCCACACTGCATGTCGATTGACATTAAACAATTCAGCAACCTCTTGTGTGGTGTTTCTCTTTAATTTGCCTCGGTTGCTTCTCTCCAACAATGCTTTATATACCTGTTGCCTGTGAGCTACAGTAAGGTCATTTGACCTTATCCTCAAATTTTCATTTGCTGGTTCATAATCTTCATCACTTGAGTCAGATAACTCTTCCTGATCAAACACAATGTGGACTTCATTGGAATAGACCCCATGCTCATGCATTTCCTCCATGGTTGAGATGTAGTCATCATGTACTACAAACAAAATGTAGGTGCTGATTGTGTTATCCAGAAGTAAACAAAAGTACATTCACTTAGTATTACACTTGTGTTTCTCTGATTTGAAAGTATATGTCATATAATTGATGCCATATTCTTTTGATTATTAGCTGATGTTCCCAGTTTACCACTTATGTTATCTATATTATTTGTGGAATGTGAAATTTGTTAAGAACTGATGTCGAAGTGTAATTATTCCTATATTTTGCAAAAAGTTTTGTACTGGACATGGTACTAGATGCAATGTGTGCACTACTGATTCAAACTAATATGTAGGTAATTCTTCTTCCTTAAGCCTCAGTTGGACATGCTAAATTGCTAATAAATGCAGTAATATTGTGTAGGTTCATGGTGCCAAGACAATAGCCACATTGACCACTGATTCATCAGGAAATAAACCTTTAATATGAAGTAAATTATGTCTACTACAATCTGATTATGTGCTATAGCTTACAGTAGAATATCATTTAGTCCTTTCATTTAGTTACATTAAATTTATTCTCTATTTAGTATCTGTACCTTACATTTATTCATAAGTATATATGCACATACCCAATGAGGCAAACAATTATGGACAATTGTGAAGACCAACTCTGAAAGAAAATACAATCAGAAAAAAACTTAGAATGTTGTAAATCTGGTTGATGCAAAGGACCAGCATGGCCATGAAAGTTAGCATTTCCATTTGCACTGATTCCTTCTTGCCTTGTAGTGATGTCATCATCTGCAACAAAAAAAATGGAAAAGGCTGCATGTCATGTGCCAACTTGGAAAAGGTTGTATGTCATGTGTAGGCTTCTCTCTCAGCTACAATGTGTTCTTCATGAAAAGCAGGCGATGCTATGAGGTTTGTTTACTCCAAAAACTTACTCCTAGATAAGTTAAGAGCCAAGTACCTAGGCAGATCCTTTGGTTTTGATCTCCAGGAATCCCAACTCCAACAGGATCGGCTTGATGTGCAACATGGATCTGGGATAGATCGGCATCATCTTGAGGCTACTGCTTATTGAGGTCTGGTAACTGGCCCTCCTCGTCAGGTGGTGGATTATGCAAATCCAAAACCATGGCTTAATGGAGGGGATGAAGAAGGATGGGGGAGGGAAGACGGTGAGCCTGTGGTTGCCAGACTTTTATAAGCCAATGAAAGAGTACATGACGGCATTTAAAAATTCGTAATTGTTGCTTTCAGCCAAAATGGCGCCTGCTAAAATGACGCGAGCTGAAATGGCTAGTTGCGTTTTAATTTTAGATTATGCTTCCATTTGGTGGATGCCGTGAAATTTTTGTCATTACACGGTTTAAATAAAGGATGTTTTTTATGTGCATGGTGTAATAAAATACCATTGTTGTATGGTTCATCTGTAAACCAAATAAAATATTATATCTATTGTCTTGAACACAATTATTTCTCTGACTGTGGTTACAGTGAGACTGTGGTGGCAGTATAGGGGCACATGCGGTATTTTGTGGTTTCTTTAGTTTGGTCTCGAGAACCTAGAATTGCATCTTTAGGCGGATGGAGGGAGTACTGAATATATAATTAATAAGATGGCATATTGATACAAACTTAACTAAAACTAAACAATAACTCTACTGAAATTAAAATCTAGGTACTCTGAAAACTGAACTAAAACGGAAAACTTAACTAACATAAAACTAGTGTTAACTAAAACTGAAGTGATTACTAAACTGAAACTGAAACTAAAGTCTAAAAATAAACTCAAACTGAAAAGAAATAACTAAAACAAAACTACAGTAAACTAAAAAGCGAACTGATAGTTATACTGAACCTGAAACTAAATTGAAAACCAAAACGCACATACAGACAAATTAAACCGGGAGAAACCAAAACAGCACACAAGCCCCTTAAAATAACTGAAGAAACTGCTTATAACAGTACCGCTGCCAGTGGTAGTAGTAAGATTTGTATGAGATGTGTCGTGCACTTGTCCGCGTGTGGATTGAGGGGGCTTAGATAGAACCTTCGTTTCTTGCCCTGCATCTGCATGCTTAAATTACTTCGTGTGAGTTGCCGCTACATTTTTCTAAGCAAAAGGTTCACCATAGCGCTAATATGGATGCGTTCAGAAGCCAACTTCTCATGCATCCGCCATGGACCTTCTGCTCATCCTGAGCAGCAGACGACCCTAGAAAGGCATCCGTGTTTTGGATCACAACGACGAAGATGACAGAATGAAGAACAAAATGACACAAAAAAATAATTTTAGAATGACTACCCAGCAAAAAATCGCTACTGAAATAATTCAGACAAGTAGGGACGCCGCCTGGTCTCATGTGCGACTTCGAAAATGGGCTAAACGTAAACCAAGCCCACATCAATAAGCAGCGCATCAAGACATACGGAACACTTGACTGATGACAAATAAAAAAAAACATTGAACAGATAGATAGAAATTTCGCTTCTTTGGATGTACTATGAAGGACCTGTTTTGAGATCTAAAAGATTCCTTCTCTCTTAATGAAAACGCGTGAAGTCACGGTCTAAAAAAAATCTAAAAGATTCATTTCCTTACTTTATGAGCCCTCGTTCATATCTCCAAAGCCGTCTCCCAAACTGTTGCAAACGTGGAATATATATGTAAAATTGTTATAAAATACTACGCTATTCAACTATTCACATATCAATAGCAATTTTAGAAAAAGGCAGACTAATTTCGTTACTTGTGCATGCACATTAAGATCGGGTCCGCATAAGTCCATATGAATTTACAAAAGATATTTGGTTAATATAACAATTTTGTCCATCCACATAATTATCTCCCTCTGCACTAAACAAAAGGATCAACTATCGCAGTGGGAATGGTATTCATGGTATCCTCATTCTCGCCACATCTCCTTGTGTTGAATTGTGGCATTGCTGATCACTTGTGCTATATACTCCTTATCAACATTGCATCTATGGAACTCCATATCAAGCAAATTGTTATCAAGAATAAAATTATCCTTACATGCAAGTTGATATGCTTTTCAGTACAAGAGAAACTTGGCATTTATACGCACCTATGCTTTGAAGACTCAACGACCGTTCAATGACATTTCGAAAGGAGAAATGCAAACAAAAAGTGAACATTTCATACTTCCCTTGATATGGCGATCGGCACGATGACAATATTCTGGTATATAGCATGTGGTTCCTTTGAAAGGGACAAGGCATCATATTCGGTGGATTACCCGAGTAAACAAGATAATATTTTCCTATAAAACCCAATGAGTACATGCAAATAACAATAGAAGTCTCACTAATTTAGGAAGGAATTATTTAAATCTTTTGGAGGGACAAGAACCAAATGAAAATTGGTTAAGACTAGCTCCAACAGCATACCCTTACCATTACCCAAACTTGTTCACAGTGTTTTGGGTTGTAAAAACAACAGGTGACCCTTTTGGGTAGGAGACACCAGGCAACTCAAAGATATGTCTCCCTCCGTCGTTTTGCGTCTCTACGCAGGCGGAGCCCACCGAATGGGACGACCGGAGCAGTGCCTTGGGGCCGTCGCACCAGGCCGGACCGGAGCTAAGGGCGGTGAGGGGAGGAGAGGGCGACCGGATCTCTGTCCAGATCCATCAAGGGCAGGAGAGGGCCACGCTGTCGGTGTCGCTGAGCCGACAAGGGAAGGAGACGACGGCCGGATCTCTGGCCAATTTTTATAAAGGGTCTTATGTTTGGGTATCGACCGTTGGTCTAATGCTTGATTGAGGATCCGTAATCCTTGTGTCACACGGGAAACCCGGCCAACCAGCTACGGCAACCCTATTCCAGGTGATTATCATTGTTCGTGCTCGACATCCATCCTGTTCCTGTATGTCATCAGTCATCACTACAGTGGTATGGACCGGGCCTGCCGCCGTTTATTGCTGTTGAACTAAAACTTTGCTCTAGGCCTTTTTTTTCCTCTTGCCTGCCTACCACTAATCTGCGTTAAGTTGCTAACTACCCTTACCTCGTAAGTGCATGTGCATCTGATGTGCCTTTTTTTTATCCTGTTTGGCTGGTTTGGCAGGCCAGGGTAGTTGGATTAGCACACTCTCAATTAACGTGCTTGCTTGAGGGAATTTGCTCATCAGTCACAACATTCGGATCACTCTATTGAGTACTATGAAATTGAAATACTGGGTTGAGCTTTCCTTCGTCAGGTATGGCAGTTGCTCTGCGATTTCATAGTAGGAAGATAATAAACAGCCTTTTGCCCGGACAGGATTCTTCCTGCCTGAGCCGTCTTCTGTGTGCCTTACGAGAGTATGACCTCTGCTTTGTTGATACGATTTCAACACTGCATGGGTAATTAAGTATTCAAGCTATAGTCACAAGTTGGGTGTAACAATATATTACTTAACTGTGGGTTATAGAAATTCGGATATATAGGGGTAGAGCTAAGACATCTTATCAAAAGGGTTTAGTTTAGACTATTAGTTCGGTAGATTTCCTCCCTTCTAAATTACAAGTCATTTTTAACTATTTTAATTATGTTTATAAAAAAAATATGCACAAACATCTACAACATTAAACTATATTTATTAGATATACCATGAAACAATTTAAAACTATTTTATTGATATTGCATATGTTAATTTCTATAAATTCGATCATAGTTAGATAAATTTAATTTAAAATAAAATCAAATGACTTGTAGTTTATACTAGATGGAGTACGGAGTAAAAATACCAAATAATTCAAAGGATAAACCAGATAGTAGCATATTTAACACTGTACTGATTTTGCAGTTCGATGCTTGATAATAAAAAGTAGCAAATCATCTATTTCGACATGTGATTACCCAGAAGGTGGCGGATTCTACTTGCTGTTCTCCCGAATCATATGCCGTCGTCACGCGTGACAGCCAACGAGGAGCTAGGGTCTCGCAAGCTTTAATTCACTTCACCTAAGGGAGGCATCATTCGGCGCGCGGTGGCTGATAATGAGTGCATTCCACCACTTTTATTATATATAGATGGAGATGGCAGATTTCAACTCTCCTTATTATGCGATGGTTTGGAAGTGATGGGTCAGATTCGAGGAAAGTGCTGCATCCCTTTTAGCATTATTGGCACAACTGCCCTGTTAGTAGTTGAAAAAAATGCCCTATTCTTCGTTGAACAAGAGCAAGATGGGTCAATAGTCATGTTTCAGATCCCCATCCCGGTCCACCTGCATGGTGGGTGAAAAGGCTAGAAGCAGGAACGACGAAGTTTTGAGCCACAAGCTAGACCACGATCGAGAGCGTTCGTGGCAGATAGATTGTCTAGCTATAGATAGCTCGGGGCAAAGTAAATGGATATTATTCCGAATTCCATTATGTTCTGAGGGAAACATTAAGATATAGCTAGCGTCCTGGTAAGCTGGAAAAGAGAGAATTTGAAAATCTGGATCATGAACACATTGGGAATATATTTTTTTCTCGATCAACTGATCAAGCTATGCAGCCTGCTTTCCATTAAGCAGGAGGGAGCATATTGGGAATAAATGGCCTAGCGCGAATAACATTATTAGGTAAGAGTCTCTTTGCAAACGTACAATGTTTTACATGCCTGTCTTTTCTCCGTGACATAAGAGACGCGTGCACATAACCCACATGTAACTAGATTCGGATGGATGTTTCATCAATATTTTATTTTATATAGCGCAATAGTATTGGAAATAATGCTATAAAATTCTCCATTAAAAATAGTTTAATATTTCAAAATAGACATGTGCCAGAAGCCCACAACTATAGACATGTATATATGTATGATGGTGTATATCTAGTGATTTTTGGTATGTCTGGTCCGGCACTCCGGCTGTGTATAACTTTTTAAAATATCACATATGTAACAAGTATATACAATATTAGCAACGAATTTACCGGATAAACGTTATTAGGCCAATCTCAATGGGGTTTTATGAAGGATTTGATGCACATTTAATAGGATGCTACATCAGCTTTTTGCATGAAACTAGGAGGAGAGAGAAGAGAAATGTTTCATCCCCATGAAACTTATCCGCTCTGTTTCCAAAACATCGGAAACGCCGTGAAACCTGTACTAACGCTCTTATTTTGTTTCGTCGTGACTTTTCTTCTCCGTGAAGAGAAATGATAGGAACACGTGGTACTATAAAAAAATAAGCAAGGAAACCGATAAAACTTTGCACTGTGGAAGAGACCCATTTTCTATCAAAGTTTCACGCATTGAAAATTGGCAAATAAAACTCACTATTGATATTAGCCTTGTAGGTTATTGGTCTTACAAACACCTTAAGGTCCCTGGGCCTTGGGTTCATTGATTTTTGGGTGGACCATGGACCACCTGGTCCATGCTTTGGAGACGTCAAATATGGCATAGTATTCTCTCGGTTGTCCATGCTTTTTTGATACGTCAATATGGCACAGTATTCTCTCGGTTCTAATAAATTGTAAATTGTTTTGATTATTTTTTTAGGGAAATTATTTTGATTATTATCATAACATCTCATCATCGTCACATTATAAAGGAACGATTTTTGTAGCGATTCTCCACTTATAATTCGTTCGATCTATACGCCGTATTATATATCGGCCATGTATCAATGTGTGATCTTACTCTTCTTTTTTAATAAATGTTTGATCTATATGTCCTGCAATATAAAATTTCTATCATCCGTGATCTTACATATAAGATATAAGACTCCTGAGCTAAGATTCAGGATTCAATGTCAAATACATCTCACAATCTATGGCCCTGTTTGGATCCTCTAACTGTGTTAGATGTTAGAGTTAGTTTCTAACTGCAAACTAGCTCTCAACTAGCTCGATCTCATGTGTTGTTTGTATACAAGGGTTAGATTGATAGAAAAGGTACTTTTCCAATCATTTGCGTGGACCATAGTGTGTCTAGATGTGAAGGGAAAGCATGGTCCCCACGTGAATTAGCCCAAATAATCACCTCTTGGAGGGGCTAGTTTTTTTGGGTGGGCTAGTTGCAAATAACTCACTCTAACCCTACTGTTTGAATACTTTTGAGCTAGTTGAGCTCAAACTAGCTCAAACTAACTCTAGCCCCTAGATCCAAAGAGGGCCTATAATCCCATCCACCATAAGTCACGTTTATTTTAGCAGTATGAGTCAAGTACCACTTTTCAGGGTCCCAACATAAAACACCTGGCCCTTTTTCTTTCGATCAAACATGAGTCAAGTCACGTTTATTCTAGCACAATGCGATAGTTTTGTATCTTAAATTTGATAAATTATAGATAAATTTTTTTTCAGTATTTATGATATTAAATAGATACTATTATATTAATTATAAAATATATTTTCATAATAAATTAGTTTAGAATCATAAACATAAATAGTATCTATTGAAAATTTGGTCAAACATGAACTACTTTTAATGACACGTAACACATAGTTGTATTCTTTTTTGGGGCAGTGAAGGTAACTGTGAACGGAAATTTTGACCAAACTGTTTTCAGCCTGAGCTAAATAACTGAATCTGTCTATACACATGTATCAATGCAATCCCAAATGCGGATTACCGTATGAAAAACTGAGAGGTGTCTCATCATAACCAATCTTTTCATTATGGATCTATATAAGGAAGCCAACATTGATGAAGCCGCTAGCGCGCGCGTGCAAGAGAGAGCCACCCATGGGCATTGCACAACTATTTTGGTAAAGATGGACAACTAAAACGTGTATATGTAAGATGTTTTAACGGTATCAATACACATTATCGTCAATGGCGTCTATACATGTTTTCATCGACGGTTTCAAAGATGATAGAACTATAAGAACGGGGAAGGTGTTAATAGTTTAAGAGTGAAAATAATAACTCGTTATGACGCATCAACACTCTTATTAGTAGTATATAATTTTTACTATGCACACACACACACACACACACACACACACACACACACACACACACACACACACACACACACACATATATATATATATATATATATATATATATATATATATATATATATTATGTCTACCTAGCAAAAACTATATATACCTAGACAAACTAAAACAACTTGTATTTTTTTTTCTTTTGCAAGTAACTATTAGGCCTGCCTTCCCTGAAGATGTTGTTGGTGCTCTAGCAACAGAGGCCCTGCCACGGCACATCCCACGACGGGTAGCTCTTTCACGTGCTCCGAGCCCAAACACGAAATATGTAGGTCTCAATTTATGTAGCACCAATATCTTGTATAATAGTACTCGCTCCATTCCAAATTGTAAGTCGTTCCAAGAATCTTAGAGAGTCAAACTTTCTCAATTTTGACCAAAATTATAGAGAAAAATATGAAAAATTATGACACCAAATAAGTATACCATGAAAATATATTTGATAAAGAATCTAATAATACTTAATTGATATTATAAATATTATTATCTTATTATATAAACTTAGTCAAAGTTTAGAAAGTTTGACTCTCCAAAATTCTTGGAATGACTTACAATTTTGGACGGAGGGAGTACTAGTTAAGGAGAGAAGAGGAGAGAGGATTGTAGGACAATAAAGAAAGAGAAGAATATAGCAACAGAACCAAATCCTGCTTCCATTCCCCACCTTCTTGCTTTCTCTCTCTCTCTCTGCGAATTCGATCCCCTCCTTTCCCTAGAATGCGACATTATGTGTATACATAATATACGCCCACCATGATTTAAACTTTCTACTAGGAAATAGTTATCTCGTTGACGGGGCTATTACGCATGCTTGAATCTTGAGCAATTGTAAATTTCAGAAGAATTATTTTGATCAGTTCATATTCAATTAACTGACATGCAATGGCTTGTTTTGAGAGAGAGGATACAATGCTTCGCTAACTGTTTTGCTTCATGAAACATTTTTCTATCAATCCCGTGTGTTAGGCGTTGTGGAGAGAGCAGCAGTTGCAGCTCCTGTCGGAAAGCGTGCAGCCAATCAGCCTATATCTTTTCCGCGCGGCTAATAATCTTGCAAGAGCTCTGCGTGAGTGGTGAATCTTCGGGAAACGAAAAGGACGGTCATTTTTCAACAATTATGTGGCTCTATTTGGAACGAGAGGTCAGGGCACAAGAATTTGGTAACCCGTTTCTTTTGGAGAGCCAAATTATTCTTTCCATCCAGTCAAAAAAAATATATTATTCTTTCCATCCGACCGGGAGAAACTGCGCCACTCCAACCATAAACAATGGCTTTCTGTGATAGCAGAAGCCAATTTATTCAGGTTCAGGTGACGAAGAGGGGTCATGATTCAGCATGATACTTACACACATAAATTACCTTGTCAACTTTTAGATAGTGCAAGATCACTGCACTACGACGCAGATCGCATAATAGTTGATAACTTGATATTGATACTAGTGTTACAAGTTACAATCCTTTATTTCGAGGAATTTATTGATTCATTTTGAGGTTATAAAGAAGTGCATGATCAGGAGCGAAGCTTTCTGTTGGATAGATCTGAATATTAAAATACAGTTTAGCACTTGTTTTCTGTTAATATTACTGGTAGCAAAAGCCCAAACTGCAGTGAAGGACACTACTTCAGTGTATATAATTTGCTACAAAGCACAGGGGCAAGATTGCTATTTGTGGACTGCAGTCAGTCAAGCTATAGTCAAACTTTTTCTTTATATAAAAAAGGAGTATCAATAGACAAACACACATACGGGGAGGGAGAGAGGGAGGGACTTGTACTGTGAATCTAATAATAATTATTCAGATATTATAAATATCTATTTTTATGTAGATTTGGATATAAGTCGTTTGACTTTTTTGGCGTTAAGTTTGACCACTCGTCTTATTCAAAAAATTGTATAAAACATGATATTTTTTTGTTATGACCTGTTTTATTAACAAAATTTCTTCAAGAATATGTTAAATTTAACTCTTTTTATACAAAATTTTTGAATAAGACGAGTGATCAAACTTAAGGTTGAAAAAGTCAAACGACTTATAACTTATGACGGATTAAGTAAAAGAAGGTAGAATGTACAAGGAAGCACTGCTAACTGAAGCTGAGATTACTAGAAACTGCGTCCAGTTGCTCTGACTTCTGAATCGCATTTGCCTATGAGTACTCTCAACTCTCAACTCTCGAGTGCCCTGCGAGGCCCTCTTGTGGATATGTATGTGCGTACGAAAGAACAGCACAACTGCACAAGGACCAAACTCCACTGCTTATGGAGTGCCAAATTCCCTGCTGAAAGCGTCATCAAGACTAATAAGAACCACATTTTGAATTTTGCTAACAACCGTGCTTGCCGCACGGTGACTCAAGATCGAACCACATTATTAATTAACCACAACCACCAGCTGATGGAGTGATGGCATTTGTCTCGCGGGTCGCGGCACGGTGGAAAAGCGACGAATGGCTGGGGCGCGTCGTGCTGCCTGCCGTCGGCCACTACGGCCCTGCCACGCGCTACCGGAACCCTCGCGGCGTTGGTTCTGCACGGGCTCGATCCGCCTGCCTCCGAAAAGCACTTCCCCAGAAGCGGACGCACGCGCGCGGTGGCGGTGGCAGCAGAGGCAGAGCCAGCCAGGTGCGCCTGGCGGTGACGTGCTCACCAACCGCGTCGCTCTCGCGCGCCACTTCCTCATCATCGGGATACGCGCGCGCGTTTCGTGTTTTCCACACGTCTGTTGTGTAACGCCCATGGTTTCGGGCTTTCGGGCGGCAGATGATCTGCTGCGCCGCCGCCAGCGGATGATCTGAGCTCTGCGTCGGTAGATTGGCTAGCTGAGCCTACGTACTACTGCGAGAGTGCGAGCAGCCAGCTGCGTTGAACAAGCTTTGCTTCGGCTACTTTTAGGTTGGCAAGCTGCGTGACCGATCCTCTACTTCTCCAAGCATCCGTGGGTGTGGTTTAGCTCTATTCGCGATCGACAAGGATGGATCTAGTAGATATACGGGTGCATACACATCTATGGATGCACATCGACGGGGATATCAAGTCCACGATTGATACCAATGGCGGATACAGAAAAAGATGAGACTGGTCTTTTCTTCTTCTTCTTCTTCTTCTTCTTCTTTCCCCTCTCTCTCTCTTCTTTCCTTCGCCTCGCCTTCTTTCTAGCCCTCCTTATATTTCTATTGATACACCAGCTGTAGCCTGTAGGGGTTGGAGCCTCCCAGTCCCTTTTGATCCGCCACTCCACATGGACGACGAGGTTTGCTCTACACATATGTTTGTGTCATCTCCTAGGGGGTTTGTTAGTGATTTAGTGCCTTAGAGCATCTCCAATACCTCACCAATACTATCTCTATAGCTTATCAGCCAAAATTAGTTCTACTTTTCAGGTGTACAACAATGTGCATAGTTTGTGCATAGTTGAATAGGTTCCCAACAAGCTTGTGCATAGTTGTAACTTATAGAAAGGTGTTCTACTGTTTCCTCAACTTGGCCATTACAGAAAACACAATTGTAGTTTTCCAATTCCATATTTCTTCTCATGATGAGACCCGGGTATTCAATTGTCTTTTGATAGTAACCAGAAGAAGACATGATGTTTGTTCTGGCATGAACTCCTCCAAAACCATTTGATTGCTGGATGGGAAAACAATGCCCACTAAGTTGTTTGTGAGCTTTTCTTGAAAAGAAGTTGCCAGAAGCCCAAGTATAGGTCCACTGATCAAGAAGGTCTAGATTTAGATTTGTGTTTTTCTTCCAAAATACTTTGTAGTTGCCCAAATTGAGCGAACACTTCCACTGAAAGAGGAAGATGGAAGAGAGTATGAAGGGACGGAGTTGCTTTTACCTCGGCAAAAGTGATATTTTTCTTCCTTGTGGAAGAGTATAATTTAGGATAAATAAGTTTTGGTACTATTCAGTTCGGTAAGTTATCCTAGAATAGACAAGCTCTTCCATCTGAATACTCACACTGGCTAGGCGCTTGAACTTATTAAGTAGTTTAACAATGTCCCTCAATCGGAAAAACCTTTTATTTATGTTTGAAGGCAATCTCCTGTTTGATACTATTCCCAAAGCAAGTTGACCCGAGGTAGATCTTCCTTGTTTAGAAACTTATGAAGAAATTTTAGTAGAAGAGCATCATTCTAGGTTCTTAGACTCAAAACTCTTAGGGTGCGTTTGGTTAGGAGTCAAGGTGGGTTGGAACGGGATGATCCCGGGATGAGCTCATTTTCTGTTTGGTTGGAGAAGGACGGGATGCGGTGGACGGGATGGTCCCGGGATGAGCTCATTTTCTGTTTGGTTGGAGAAGGACGGGATGAATCTGTTTTTTGTTTGGTACAGGGACACCACAGGTGGGACACACTTATCAATTTTGTTTTATTATTTTCTTCTCTCTTTATCTCCTTTCTCCGTCCTCACCAACCCTCCCGCGAGCCGCCTCACACTGCCCGCACGGCGCCACTCGCGGCTGCCCGCGCGCCGCCACCCTCGGCCGCCCACCTCGCCCCTGCGGTGGTGCGGCGGCGGCAGAGCTCGAGCTCGCCGGCGGCTGGGCTCCCGCGAGGAGGCGGACCGAGGCGAGTCTCGCGCGCTCACCAGCAGCCGGCAGGGCAGAGCAGAGCTCGCTCGTGTGCTCGCCTGTGATGCGGGGATTCCGGAGGTCGTCCTTGCGGCGGTTGTGGCGAAGCTCATCCGCCTCCGGCGATGCCGTAGCTTGCTCGACGCGGCTCCTCTTCTCCTCGCGTGCAAAGCCCTCCATGCCCGCCTTCTTCCTTGTGTGCAGCGCTTTCTCATCCCACGGGGGTGACCCGTCCGTCAAAATTTGTGGGATGAGCTTGTCCCCAGATTCCCTGATATATTCCCCCTGGAATGACCATAACTCTGTTGGCCTCTCAACCAAACACTAAAAAATGGATCCATCCTATCCCCATCCCATCTTGTCCCTGCATCCAAATACACCCTTAGTCCTCCTTCTTTCTTGTCTCTACAGACAACTGGCTAAGCAGAATTTGCTGTTTTTTTTAATGGATCTGCTCCTCTCCAAAGACAGCGCTTTCTATACTTGTCAATTTGATTGAGAGCTGTGTCCTGAAGCTTGAAGGTGCACATTGAGAAAGTTAGGAGGGCTATGATCACTAAGTTGGTTAGTTGCCGTCTCCGTGGTGGCTGGCTGAGGAACAATGAAGTAGCAATGAGTTTCCCCTCACATTTGCTAACCAAGGGAGAAAAGAATTAATGAGGTAGCTAACTTCCCGCTAATTAGTTATAACTAATGTTTTGTTGGAAACTAGTATTGGCTAGCTCTTTTCTTCTCCCACCTTAGTTGTAGTAATGGATAAACACGTCTTAGAAGTTGGAACAAATCGTAGAGGTGCCGGCGAGACGGAAAGCAAAAGCAAAATACTCCGCCTAGAAGAAAGGAGCGCTGGCCCGGCAGCATCCAACGGCTTGTAAAAGAAAGCCCACACTACTGCATCGGTTTCGCCACGTCCGAAATTAATGTCGAATCGTACGTCGCTTGTGTCGTCAATAACTTCGGATCATGCCGGCATCGTCCGTCAATCACATGCACAATTCCAGCACACCGGCCGGGCGGGCGGGCTCGAGCCAATCCACGCAAAATAAAGCGTCAACTACCCATCCCATCCCGCCGCCGCGCTCTCCTCCCCTCCCCCACGTCTTCCGCTCTATATAAACCGCCATGCGCTCCTCATCGGTTGCACGCATGCAAACCAACACGAGCAACAAGCTGGCGGGCGGAAGAAGAAAGAGATGAGAGCGCCCGCCCCCGCGCCCGTGTCGATCGAGATCGAAACCGCCACACTGTCGTTGCCCGCCAGTAACCTGCCTAAATTAGGCATATACGTGAGGAGGAGACTGTGAGAGAAGATCGATACTGACCACACAACACAGCGCCAACGGAGGGCACTCCCGGCCGCTTCGTTCGTCGATCAGTCACTCCCGTACCGCACGCGATTCGATCCGGCCGGCTAGCCCCTCGCTCGCTCTCCGCCGGGCTGGCGATCGCCGACTGCATGGGGACGGCGGCGGCGGCCGGCGGCGATGGCGTCGACGACCGGCCCCTCGGCGCGGCCGCGGCGGAGCAGCAGCACAAGGTGAACCTGGCGGCGCGGCAGCCGTTCGTGGAGGCGGTGCGGACGGGCCTGGCGGAGACGTTCTTCCCCGACGACCCGTTCCGGGGCTTCGGGTCGCGCCCGCCGGGGGCGCGCGCGTGGGGCGTGCTCAAGTACTTCGTGCCGGCCCTGGAGTGGGCGCCCCGCTACAGCGCCGCCAAGTTCAAGTACGACCTCCTCGCCGGCGTCACCATCGCCAGCCTCGCCATCCCGCAGGGCATCAGCTACGCCAAGCTCGCCAACCTCCCGCCCATCATCGGCCTCTGTACGTATAAATGCGTGCCTTCTTCACTCTGACTCCCGTGCGCATTGATTTCGCTCGCTCGCATTTAATCTTTTTTGTTTTTTGTTCTTGGCGTACGTATGATTGCTTGCACTAGATTCCAGTTTCGTGCCGCCGCTGCTGTACGCTGTGTTCGGGAGCTCCAACAACCTGGCGGTGGGCACGGTGGCGGCGGCGTCGCTGCTGCTGGCGTCCATCATCGAGACGGAGGTCCTGCCGGAGGACAACCCGCAGCTGTACCTGCAGCTCTTCTACACCGCCGCCTTCTTCACCGGCGTCTTCCAGACCGCGCTAGGCGTCTTTAGGTCCGGTCCGCTATTAATACTTCATCATCAGTAGTAGTTAAAAACACGAATTTATTTCATGCATGCATGCTCTGTCTTGTGTCTGGTGTGAAGATTAGGGCTGATAGTGGATTTCCTGTCGCGGTCGACGATCACCGGGTTCATGGGCGGCACGGCGGCGATCATCATCTTGCAGCAGCTCAAGGGGCTGCTGGGGATGAAGCACTTCACGCCCAAGACAGACCTCGTCTCCGTCATGCGCTCCGTCTTCTATTACAGGCACGAGGTGAGTGATGTCGTGTCAGACAAATCACGCACCTATTTCTCTTCTCCTACCTCTGCACATTCCATTTCCATTAGCATAGGAGGAGAAGTTGGCTTCTCCTTTGCTTCTCAGTTTGCCTTTTCCCCCGATTTTCCCGGTTCTTTATGGAAATTTTCTCCTTGCTGAATGCGAGTATATATTAGAGAACTACAATACACATTCTATTCTATATATAGAGTATTGAATGAAACTAAAGATGTCAGTGCATAAATCTGATCGAAATTAGAACAGTTTAACGAAGTAAAAAGTGATTCAGAATAGAGGGAGTTATGCATTTACTGTGAAGTACATGGGCGGAATAGTCAAATTCGTCCTTAAACTATCGCCGAAAGCTCAGTTTAGTCCCTGAGCTATAAAAATGGTCGTTTTAGTCCTCAAACTTTCACACCCGGCTTAATTTCGTCCCTAAACTATGAAAACGACTGTTCTCGTCCTCAAACTTTCGCAGCCGGGTCAATTTCGTCCTTAAACTATGAAAACGACCGTTCTCATCCTCAAACTTTCGCAGCCGGCTTAATTTCGTCTCTGGTCCGATGTGGAGCGCCACGCTGGCTTGTCTCTCATCACCCAGTCAGCTGGAATCAGTTTTCGAAAGCCTGTAACTGATTTATTCTTATTCCAACTTGTCGCAACTAGTTGTAACTCTTCAATACAAAATGGGATGAAGATGATTTTTTCATAAAAATTGTAGATCTCGATAAGATCTACAACTTTCTAGTTTTAATGTTTTTTATTTGAGGACATTAAGATACTCAAAAAGTTCATATTATGGTGCTAAAATTTTATATTAATTTTTATATTAATTACCAGCAGCAACAGGTAATTATTATGGTGCTAAAATTTTATATTAACCTTTTGAGCATCTTAACATCCTTAAATAAAAAAAATTAAAACTAAAAATTTGTAGATTTTATTGAGATCTACAATTAAAAATCATCTTCATCAATGTTGTATCGAAGAGTTACAACTAGTTGCAACTAGTTGGAATAAGAATAAATCAGTTGCAGACTTTCAAAAACTGATTCTGGCTGACTAGGCGATAACGAGACGAGCCAACGTGGCGCTTCACATCGGACCAGAGACGAAATTGAGCCGGCTGCGAAAGTTTGCGTTTTCATAGTTTAAGGACGAAATTGAGCCGGCTGCGAAAGTTTGAGGACGAGAACGGTCGTTTTCATAGTTTAGGGACGAAATTGAGCCAGCTGTAAAAGTTTGACGACTAAAACAGCCGTTTTCATAGTTCAAGGACTAAACTGAGTTTTCGGTGATAGTTTAAGGACGAATTTGACTATTTCGCCAAGTACATGCTACTACTAATAATACTAATATATCTGGACATGCGGTTGCATGCTGAGAGCCGTAACTGTCTATTGAAGAGACGGTGGATGGAAGTTCACAGTAACTTCTCCGAGGAGTAAGAGCCAAGCAAGGGGAAAAACCAACTTCGTTTTTTTTCGCACTTGCTAGATATTTTATTTGCGCCAAAATATCCACTGCCCCTCAAAACACAACTTTCTTGTATAAAATAGTTACTAATTCTTTTTTTTCCCTTTCAAAAGCCAAAAGTTTTTCTAAAGCTATATATCTGAGGATCAATAAATGGTGGAGTTCTCCTAATGTTTTCAAATAGTCATAATACAATATCACGAATCGTAGCACATGGAAATCCCACTATGAGACATTTAGTAGAGAAAATGTATACTAAATATGTTCGAGTTTATAAGTTGTTTACCCCAAGTTTGACCACTCGTTTTATTAAAAAAATTATGTAAAATATCACTTCTTTTGTTATGGTTTTCTTTATTATAATAAAAGTTCTTCAAAAATGATTTAAATTTAACCTTTTTTGCGTAAATATTTTTGAATAAGATGAGTGGTTAAAGTTATAGTTGGAAAAGTCAAACGACTTATAAATTGAGATTGAGGGAGTACTAAATATTGAATACCAAAATAATAAGAAAAGCACATTTCGCTTGGAGGACTGTCTGAGGACAGACACATTCAGAACAAGGCGAGCATATCTAAATGACGAGACGAGCATCCAATATATGTTCGTTTTACTCGTGACTGGATGTTGGTAGTACTAACAAATGACCCAAATCATTGATGAGTAGAGCTCTGCAGTTCTTGCGTGCACCGAGCAGATGCCGAATTGCCGACATATCATGCTTGTTTTTTCAACATCCCTAAATTCGTATATAATTATCGACCTATGATCTATGAATATATATACTTGGATCTGACATTGGCTACAGTCAGTCAGATAAACTGTGATGATCCGTGCCCATCGTGCGATCAGGATTTCCAAATGTTTAAAGCTTACTAGGAAGATACGCGCTCTCCGCTGCACGTGTACTGAGAAAAGAGGGAAAAATTTAGAGAGTAGGGGAAAAAACAGACAAACAGTGTGATGGATGAACAATTCAACAGTGGCCGATGCCCCAGAGGCCAGTAATTCCTAGAGTGTTAACTGTTAAGAGTATAGTTATGTGTAGAAGATTCTTTTATCTTTTGTAGGGACCCAATGGTTTGAGTGGAAATTGGACGTGTAAGATCCTGAAATGTAACTGTCTGAATGTGTCTTTTCATTTGTCCAGTGGAAGTGGCAGAGTGCGCTTCTTGGCATATGCTTCCTCCTGCTCTTGTTGTCGAGCAAGCACTTGGTAAGTGAGGATTTAGAGTATCGAATCCTGATTGTCAAGTGTATTATTTTCCTCTGTCTGCGAGCTGATCCAGCAACATTTTCAGAGGAAGAAAAAACCCAATTTGTTCTGGGTGTCGGCCATTGCGCCTTTCGTGGTCGTGGTCATCGGAGGCATCTTCGCCTTCCTAGTCAAAGGAAACGAGCATGGCATCCCAATAGTAAGGCGTCCATGGCCAGAGCCAGGCTTGAGAACCCAGTGCATGATGCATGGGGAGTAGACATGCGTGACTGTTCAGTGGTTAAATTAATTACTTGTTTTGTGACCATGACGATGCAGGTTGGCGATCTGAAGAAAGGGATCAACCCGCTGTCTATTTCACAGCTGACGTTTACAGACAAGCACGTCAATACGGCCGTGAAAGCAGGTTTCTTGTCTGGGATCCTGGCGCTGGCAGTACGAACTTTGTTTCCTCTCATCTCTCAGCCATGAAACTCTGTTTCTTATCTGTTGCGGCATGGCCGGCAAGTGTTTCTCACCAGCCTGTGGCCGTGGCTCTCAGGAAGGGATCGCTGTCGGGCGGAGCCTGGCGCTGATAAAGAACGAGCAGATCGACGGAAACAAGGAGATGATCGCATTCGGTATCATGAACATCGCCGGGTCCTTCACTTCTTGCTACCTCACCACAGGTGAGAACTGACTGAAGTTGCAGTCCCGTCGCTAGCTGCTAATCTTATTTATCTGACCAACTATGCCAACAACAATGATCTTGCGGGAATAATGGGATGCATGTCAGGGCCGTTCTCCAAGTCGGCGGTGAACTTCCACGCCGGGTGCCGGACGCCAATGTCCAACGTGGTGATGTCGGTGTGCATCATGCTGGTCCTGCTGTTCCTGGCCCCGCTCTTCAAGTACACCCCGCTGGTGGCGCTCTCCTCCATCATCGTCGTCGCCATGATTGGGCTCATCAAGGTCAAGGAGTTCTGCCACCTGTACCGGGTGGACAAGTTCGACTTCTGCATCTGCATGGTCGCCTTCATCGGAGTCGTCTTCTTCACCATGGTCATCGGCCTCAGTGCCTCGGTATGCTAATGCTAGCGTCCGTCCCCTGCCACTGCTCGATCTGCTTCGTAGCCAGTGCCGGGCTGATGGCTTGATGGTGCGCTTCATCTGTGCGCGTGCAGGTAGGCTTGTCAGTGCTCAGGGCACTGCTGCATGTGGCGAGACCTAACACCTGCAAGCTCGGAAGCATCGCAGGAGGCGACATCTTCCGCGACGTCAAGCACTACCCGAACGCTAGGAGCATCCCCAACGTCCTCGTTTTGCAGCTGGGATCTCCGATATATTTCGTCAATGCAGGTTACTTCCGAGAAAGGTGAGCACATCAGCACAGTGCAGTATCTATCTGTAGTTCTGTATACCACACAGATCAGTACTTCTCTTTTCATCACTTGAGTTACGTTCAGTTTATTCAGCCATAGAACAATATTTTCCTCTCACAACAATTCAGCCTTACAATTCAGTCCAGCTGAATTTCAGTCCAGCCGATGTGAAGAGATAGATGCTAGTTAATTAATATGCCGTGCATCACAGGATTTTAAGATGGGTGGAAGATGAGGAGAACGCCAGCAAGCTTGACGGGCAAGATTTGCAATACGCGGTCTTTGATCTCGGTGGTATGTCGTCCTTGTACCGTTTCAGGGTTTTTTTTTTTTTTCCCTTAAAGTTCAGTCCACAGGTGACACTTGCCTGAACATTGCAGGTGTGACTTCAATCGACAACACGGGGATTGGGATGCTAGTAGAGGTTCACAAGAGCCTTGATCGTAAAGGGATCAGGGTAATCACCTGTTCCATTCCAAACCAGATTTTTTTGCCAGCCAAAGAACGCAGCTTTATTCACTGAATCGATGAGTACTCCTAATAACGGACTACAAATGGTTGCTCATTGCAGATGGCGCTGACGAACCCCAGGCTGGAGGTGACGGAGAAGCTGGTGCTGTCTGGGTACATCAAGGACATCATAGGGGAGGAGTGGGTGTTCCTCACGGTGAAGGACGCCATCACGGCGTGCCGGTACGCGCTCCAGAGATCTAGAAGCAAGGATGACGGCGAAGTATAGCTAGCATCCAGGGACAGTGTTTTAGGAGGTATAGTTCACTAGCTGTAGATATTGAGTAGTAACAGCAGGCAGGCAGGCAAGCAAAGCATCAGGAGTCCTTTCAGCACAGGACGGTGCCACAGGTAGTGGAGAAGATATTCAGAGCTACGAACGGTGCATGTGTTGAATTGTGGCTTCAGGTCTTTGTAAGGGAAATAGCGAGGTGGCTGGGGATAGGTAAAGAGAAGGTAGCTAGCATTTCTGTATTTGCCAGGAGCGTTTTGTGTATAAATCAGTTTAGCTTTGGACTTTGTAGGTCACAATGAACCTCGTAGATTTGCTTGTACCAGTTTCCAAATGCAAAAGAATAGGCCATCGAATCGCTACAAGGTTATTGCATTCCAGATACTATCATACTAGTCTATTGGCATGAGCTTGCTATCGTCCTCTAATTTTTGCTACTTGTATGAAGTATGAAATGTCTGTGTCGTCTGACCAACTCTTCCGTCAGCCTACTATGAAGTAGGAGTATGAAATGTTTGTGTACTCCGCCTACTATAGTGAGCCGGAGGAGCCATAAATCATGACTGGAAATAAGTATGAAATGTTTGTGTCATCCTTCGGACTATGGGTCCACGCTATAGTGAGCCGGAGGAGCCATAAATCATGGCTTCTCTCGGCTCCAAGTTCATTTTAATAGGAGAGAAAAAAATAGCTCCTATGAACAATCGTGTTTTTTCCATCTATGCATTACGTGCCAATTATATTACAACATTACTTTCTAACATTGATAGTACTTGTTTTGTTCTTAGTAGTGATATGATTCAGCAAAAGCAAGAACACATGTCAATTATTTAAAGTTTATTTCGTTTCACTTCAGTCACCATGGTGTAAAGAAAGATCCTATTTCACTGACTTACCGAAAAACACCAGGTGGAACCAACTAAAGTCCTTTTATCTTATCTTCCATTTGTGTTCAAACATTTATAGATTTAAATGGTCATTCTTACTTTATACCAAACTCTTCAGTTATGGTCTTTTTCTGATTCCTCGTTTTACAGCAGAGATTGTAGATCATGAGTTTGTTCATCTCTCAAACAGAACTCGCAGGTAAGTTGTATTAGGTTTTTGATCCATTAGCTAACACCTGTGCAAAGATTTGCGTGACTTACAATTTGTCAGATACTCGGAGATGAGCTTTGCCTTGTGAACAGTTTCATAGTTGAAATGGATTCACTGAACCATCTGTCAGTGCAGAATTTGTAGTTTATTGTCATTTTGTTTTCTCTGTCTCGTCCACCAGGTACCAGGCAGGCACACTTGTTTTCTGATCATGAGTTGCTTATATGGTTCTCTGCATCCCGCTTAGAAAGTGTATTAGTTAAATGTCGGTACTCCTTTGGAGGTTGTGGTAGAATTGACAGCAAGCTAAAGATAGTAATCATCAGCAGTTAAAAAAAATGAAAGATCACCACTGTAATTTTCTCTCTTTCGGAACTTGAGAATGTGATTTAGTCTTAGCTTGGAATTTTTTTCTTTTAAAACTTACGAACATTACACTTTAGTTCGGTGTCTTTATTTCGTTGCTGTGTGTTTGCATGGGTTCATGTGAATCTCATTATTCATAGTCACTCTTCCTCATTGATAGAAAAAGGTAAAAGGTAAACTATATCTCTTTATACATTCTGGAACTCCTCGTCCCCTAAGCGCACTCCTCGGGGCGACGCGGGGGGGGGGGGGGGGGGGGGGGGGGCGTGACCCCCGGTCCGCTCGGGGCCCTGCCCTCCCGCCTCTCTACAGCCGCCGTTGTTGCCCTCCGGCGTTTGGCGACGGCGGCCAGCGACAGCTCGGCAACAACGCTACTCGCATCCACTATTCTTCCCTTCTCCCACCCACCCACCCCTCCTCGTCCAAGCCCCCTCCCATGGCCTCTCCGGCGAGCTCACCTGCCTATGGGTTGGATCTCCCCTGTCCTTCACTGGATCCGCTCTCCCCTTCACTGGATCTGTGGCCTGGAGGTCATAGGAGCTCTGGCATCACCGGATTGTAACACCCGAAAATTTGCAATTTATTAAATAGTGATAAAATGAATTTGTTTATGTAAATGGCTTGACATTTAATTTAGGGAATAATAATTTTTGGGGAAATTCAAATTTATCATAGGCAAGAGAAACTTGTATTTATGCATTCATGCTGTTGCATACCCTTTTGTATTGTCTGTATTTCTTTTGAGAAAGATTTAAAATTCTATTTGAAAGTCTCTTTTTGAAATATATTTTAAAACTTATTTGGAAAATAGCTTTTCAAAATAGAAAGTAGAAGAAATCTCACCTCTCATCCCTTTTTAGCCCAAAAGCCTGCATGCTGCTCTCCTTCATTTCCCTCCCCTGCTGGCCTAGGTCGAGCCGGCCCAATCTAGCCCGCAGCCCAGCTGCGCCTCTCTCTCTGATCCCCTCCCCATTTTTCTCCCGCGTGGGCTGAATCCAGCAGCAGCGCCGGCCCAGCTCCCTGCTCAGGCACGCCCTGCTCTCCCTCCTAGTGACCGACGCGCGGGGCCCGCGTGTCAGGGTCTCTTCTTCCCTGAGTCCGAGTCGGCCACGACTCGTACGCCGCCCGACCACCAAATCCTCCGAGCCCGCCCCTGCTACACCTCCTCGGCCCTATATATGTCGCCCAGGAGTTTGCGCAGCCCCCACAAGTTCCGGAGCAAGCCGCCGCCTCCAATCGTGCCCTAACCGCAGCCACAGAGCCGCCGCCGCGAAGAGCTCCGCCGCCGCCATCAACCCCGCGTCTCCGGCGCTCCTTCGTCGAAATTGGTTGCCCCAAGAAGTTCGCAGAAGGTTCTCGAGGCCTCCAGACCGCTTCTTGCTCGAGCTCGACCGCGCACCGGACTTCTTTACCGGAGCAGCACGCCCCCTTTCCGCCATTGCCGTCGAGGACCACCACCGGGAGCTTCTCCGGCGAAATTGACTCCTCCCAGAGCCTCGCAGCAAGGTGAGCAAGCTTCCCGGCCAATCTTTTCCCTTTTTGGTGCCCTATAGCCTTACCAGCGAGTTCGCCGCCGCCATTACTCCGCCGTCGCGCTCGCTGCTTGCTATGGAGACCGCCAAAGCTCCAACCGTTACCCTAGATGGATTTGTCTTGGTCTCCTCTTTCTCCCCGAACAAATCCCACGCCAAACCGAGCACCCTAGCCCCGGCTTCACCGTCTCCGGCTAGCCGCCGGCAAGAAAGCCGCCGCCGACCACAGTAACCCGCTGGAGCTCCTCCCCTCCTCGCTGTCTTCTAATCTCGTGCGTCCAGATTTGATCCAACGGTCGAGAAGGATCAATACCCCTTCGGTGCCACTTTTGCAAAAGAGCCCCTCAGCTTTTTAAAGTCTAAACCCGCGGTCCTCGGCGCCCGCAGCCGAATACGCCTTCCGTTTTAGAAAACGTATTCCATTAAATAGATTCAAAAATACGTTTTCCAGATATTCACAATTTTGCCACTGATTTTGTTTTAGCCATAAAATCTCCGTTTTAGCTCCGATTTGATCCGTTCAAATTTCGTTAGATTCATAATTTCGTAATCTATCTAATGATACTACTGTTACTTATGTTTTCAACTTTTAAAATTCGAGGTTAGATTTAATCTATTATTTTATTAAAGCAAAACTTGTTTATTTCATAACTTCTCCGTTTGGACCCCGATTTTCGTGAACTTTATATCGTTGCAATCGTAGCGACGCGTAGATTGGTTTTATAAACTTTTCAATCTGTTTTTATACTATCGGTGTACTGTTTCTAATCTAAATCTTGTTTGCTTCGTGTATGATTGCTACGATGATTGTGTGGTGATTTTATGCTCGAGTTCAGACGGTGAGCAATACGTTGGTTATCAAGAGTACTCCGTTGAGGATCCAAGTTCTCAGGATCCCTTTGATCAAGGCAAGTATAGCATGGATCATCCTTGTTGCCTATTCACTTTAATCACTAAATTCATGATGCATGTGTCTACCTTGCCAACCATAGTAGTTTATTCCTAGCTTTTGATCACTTGATCGTTGTTACCTATGAGATTGCATTTGAGTAGTGATGCTAGTGCTTGATGGTGTCATGATCTTATGAACTTGAATAATTAATTATGAAATAAAGATTAAAAGATGTTTTTTAGCAATATGGACTAAGGACTTAACTGTAAATATGACACCGGGACTTACAGCGCAACCATGAGGGTCATATGGCTCTGACTTTAGTTAAGTATGAAGTTACTTTCTATCATGTTATTAATCTTGAAAGGTTCCTTGCCGAGCTGGTTGTTTTGCGGCTCCTGTCTTTGTGTGTACTGCTGCGTGTGTGTGCCACTAGAAGGAGGGCTCTACCACCCCTTGCCATTACGCCCGGATTGATTAGTGGCATGTTAGGAAGGATTTTGAAAGACTTCATAGTGTACCCTGCCGCACTTCCTTGCTGAGGTGACATGGGAGTCATGACCCTTGGCATATGGGAATCACGACTTATGGTGAAAGTGTGCAACCTCTGCAGAGTGTAAAACTGATATATTAGCCGTGCTCACGGTCATGAGTGGCCTTAGACGTCTTACAGGAACTTAACTAATTTAATATTGATTTATTTGAAGTTTCTTTTGATGTTTATTCCATATTAATTATCATGTTTATATGATCATGCAAATCTTATTCCTTGGTATATTCTATTGCTCCTACTCAAATTGCTAAAATATGATCAACTAAAAGTAACCGCTGTCAAACCAGTGTCTTGCCTTATTTGAGCCTCATAAACCCGTGCTATTCTTGTTGAGTACGACATGTACTTACGCTTGCTTTATTTCTCATATTTGGATAAAAATCCCGGATGGGTAACAGATGACTATGATGACTCCTCTGAGGACTATTAGGATTGTGTTCACCAGTCAACTATTCTCTGTGGATTGGAGTTTCAGCGAGAGAGTTATCTATATTATTCCGCTGTTATTAATGTAAAGACTCTGTGTTATTATTCGTTATGTATTAAACCTTGTGATGGTACTATATAATTTGTCGCTTATGTGTGTGATTGATCTCTGAGCGCACATAAGTTGGTTCATTCAATTTTATCCTTAAAATTAGGTGTGACAGTGTCGTTTGTTGCTTCACAGCGGATAGTTGACAACTTGCGCTATCTTTGACGGGTGTTTTGCCGTCACTTCTGCTAGGGCGGATGCTTTGCCGCCGGTGTCGTTACGATCTCCCCATTTAGGTAGTTGCTTTGTTGCTAAGTGCGTGATGGCCCCCTTCTTACGGATGCTTTGCCGCTGCTCTTGTTTGGGTGGATACTTTGTCGTGCCATGTCGCCATTGGTGGATGCTCGCCATACTGCTGGATGCTCTGTATAATACCATCGGATGCTTTGCCACTGTGGCTTCATCGTCACTGTCGGCATGTCTTGTAAGGATGTATCTTTCGTTTGCAGGCATAGTGGTTAGGGCTTTGAGACCTTTGGTTGGGTTGATTAGCACAGCCGGGAGGCTACTAGCCAATCAAGGTTCAAATCCTAGTGTGTGCGCTTCAATGCTGCTGGGAAACCTTGGGACACAAAAAAATCCCCTCGCTCGCTCCACGGCAAACCACAGGTCTGTGGCCAACCTTCTCACAGGGTTGCGGTGCTGCTGTGTATGGTTAGAGCGGGGTTCGGAGGTTTTCTCGGCATGTGTGAGAAGGTCTTCTTCTTAGCCCCGTTAATAGTTGTGTGCGCTTCGGTGCCGACTAGAGGAAATGCCGTGGGCCGGCTAGGTCCCCGCATGTCGAGTTGTTTTAGGTGGAGGGTCCTCCCCCCCTCGCTTCTTATTGTTGTTCTTTTGTTTTTTTGTCTAGATTTAATGCTAAGGTCCTGTTTAGTTGGCAAAATTTATCACTATTTACTTATCACATCAATTGTACTTTTCGCTTGCATGGAGCACTAAATGAAGTAGCAGCTGTTGTATGTTTGTACTTTTTGCCTGGCTAGGTCGAGATGAATCTTTTGAGTCTACTTAGACCATGATTGGACAAAAGTTGTCAAATACAAACGAAAATGCTACAGTACAACTTTTTACCCCATTTCCCAAACTAAACGGGGCCTAAGATTACGTGGAGTCTTGTGCAACCTTAAAACTCTTATTGTACTTAATGAAATACAATGGTACGGTCGCGAAAAAAACATTCTGGAAATATGTAGATTTGGACCTCTGCCCATTTACTTGGTAACTCTTGCCCAGCTTTTCAGTGGTTACCTGTGGTAACTCTTGGTAGCTCATCTAGCTAAAGTGACTTGCACTTTGAAATATAAGTATACTGTTTTCTTGTACCGGCGATAGTGCGCTACTCCGCTACTAGTAGACTGCTAGTACAGTAACACCATTCGCGTTCAGGGGTTTGCAGAGCAGCCGCGGTGGTTGTGCTGTCAAATTCGTGCCCGGCTGCCATGCTGTTGAGTTTACTATGTCTGTAATGAAGCAACCGGAAGTGGTGGGGAGTGCCGGAGTGCCCACTTCAGGTCCCGTTGCTCCAGCAGCATCCATTGGTTTGCCGCCCCTCACGTTGCCCTCTGGCCTCGAGACTGGCTAGTGGCCGGTACATGACAAGGAAGCCCACCTGAACCAGTGAGCTGGATACAAGCAGCATCCTATCGGCCTACAAGTGATGCATACTCCTTCCAATTCCAAGCTCCATGAAGCCATGCATGATTACTCACGTATGGAACAGTTTGGCTGTAGTCCTGAAGAGACTGGACGTGCGAAAACTTTCCTAGGTAAATGATGACTATTCTTAGCCCGGTTTACTTCCCAAATTTTTTTTCTCTTTTCCCGTCACATCAATTATCCTTTACGTCTGCATAGAGCGTTAAATGAAATAGCAGCTGTTACATGTTTGTACTTTTTACCTGACTAATTCAAGATGAATCTTTTGGGTTTAATTGGATCATGATTGGACAAAAATTGTCAAATACAAACGAAAATGATACAGTGTAGATACAGTGTACTTTTCACCGGCTAAATAGCCCCTTAGCAAAGAAAGTGCCTTACGGCCATACTGCCTTCATCCTTCGGTCAGTGTCTCTATTCCCCAAGTATTATGGGCATAAAAGCATGATGGCATGGGCCCCCGTCGCGACACGGATCACTTGGGACTTGACACTGCTCGGCACACATCAATCGTCTGTCTTGGATCCCATCCCATGTTTCTACTACTCCTCGTCCTGGGAGCAAAAAGCACGTCTCGTGTTTCCTCTCTCTAGTACTTTTGCATAGATAGACCGACTATAATCCGTGGTTAACGTCTCTGCCTGATTCGCATCAATCACCTCCCTCTGTCTCTCTCTCTCGGCGATGCAATTTGCAGAGCGGGCAGGTCACAAATGACATGCAGCCAGCCAATCCTCGCAAGACAAGCGTACGGCACCATATGGCCTGCCGCTGTCCAACTGATCCAATAATTCCGTGCCGGGCCCACCCGCCATGTCTGCCCCCTTCCTCTTGGATCGGCAAGGCCCGCCACTGTTCACCAAAAGCTTGAGGCGATGGAGATGCCGCATGTAACAACAAACATTAGCTATTGATTAGTAGGACAGAATACTCGACCCCATTCCTAATTGGGCGGATTGGATGTTGGCACATTCGGATCCTATCACATGAAGCTGGGTGCTGCTCATCGCGCTTTCGGCAGCTAAAGGGTGATAAGTGACACCACAAATAGGAAATGTTTATCACCCTTTAATCAGTCAGCACACGAGGGAATTTGCGAAAAGAAAGGGAGAAAGGAAGGAAGGGAAAAACGCATACACAAGATAGCTGCGTGCCTAGCTTGTGTTTGCAAGGAAACATTTTTGTTTATGTAACGATCAAAAATGCGCCCAAGATTGACGTTGCCGTTGGCTGGCTAGCTAGTATTATTGATTAGTCATTGGCACTCCTAATTTGGACGCAGGCGTGCATTCGGATCCTGTCACATGAAGCCGATGTGCAATGCACTTTCGGCAAGCAAAATAAAGGTGACAGGAGCACAAGAATAATGGTGATTATTGTTATTCAAAAGAACACTCACGTTGCGTATGTCTGCAATAACACGGCATGGGACATAGTAGTACGCAATACAAGTTTCCATCGACCAAATTAAACGAGTCTTGATAGCAATTTGGCATATAAATGATGAGTTGATGACTGCTTGGTTACAATTTACTACTCACAACGCACTTCCGCCAAAAGGTTGAACAAATGGTCGTCGTCGTCGCTCGGAAAAGTCGTGACGTACCTATCGAGGCTACAACCCTCTGTGGCATACGTCTTCGACCGAATTTAAGCTCTGCCCTCTCGCCGGCGCCAAAAAGATATGGTTTTATATGGTAAAACCGATGCCGCTCTTAACTGTACGCCTTCTTGCTGGTCAGCTTACGTTGACACGTATTCTTGGTTGTGGCTCGCCGAATGAGAGACCTGGCCACAATATTTATGCACTAATATATAGTAGTACAATATCAAACGTGTACTGATATCCTACATATCTACTGATGTGCACAAGTGAAAGGCACGTATGTGGCCATTTGTGCGCCGGCCGGTGACGTCGTACCAGCAAGTTTTATTTGCTGCAAACCTGCAACTTACTTGAATAATAGCGAAAGGACCAGGCATTGTTCATCGGTGCATGATTGGGTGTATTATATTGCTAAGCTTTTGTATCGACACGGTATTCTCTAGTGCTTGTTACATCTTGTAGCCACATATAGCACTGCAATGTGTTTCTCGAAGGCATAATTATTCCACCGGCGCCAATCCAATAAGCTAGCACATTGTCACATGCAGAGCTTGCCATCTTGTCTGCTCGTCAAACCGGTGCATGACTGTGTCCGCCTGAATTCACTCAACCTAATTTATATTCACTTCTTCGAAGCTGCTGCTTTGAGCAACTACACACTACTTCAACACTCCTCCTATCCTCCTAGTCTTCGATCTCTTTGCCGGCTTGCCCCCGCATTTAATTTGAAGCAGTACTTTGGTAGGCCTGCTTGCTCAGCCCGCATATAAACTTGTCTCTTCTTCTCAGTTCTCACGCAGAACTAGAGCTAGGCTAGATGTGCATATCGCCAGTAGATTAGATCCCGGCCAATCTTGAGAGGGAAACGCAGACGCCTCCTTTTCGGCAGTGTGCTTTGCTCTTTGCAGCCTGGCCGGGCCTGGTGTTTATATAACTTGGAAGCTTCTCCTCCTTCAGTTGCTGACAGAGAGGAAGGATGGGGAGGACGAAGAAGCTGGGCCTGGACAAGGTTCTGGACTGCTTCTCGCTCTCCCTGTGCTCCAACGCCTGCGCCTGCATACATTCCGTGGAGGAGGAAGACGAGGACGAGGCCAACGAGCGGAAGGCCCTGGTGAGCACCCAGCTGGAGGAGCTACTGAAGCTCAGCGATCTCGTCGGTGGAGCCGCCAAGACTCTTGCTTTCCATCTGGAGCCAAAGGTAGGCTTCTATCTGTACATTGAGACTGTCCCGGATACCTATGCGTTGCAGCAGAACATGTTCCACCCTGTTCGGCTGGCTGGTACGGTACGACTGGCTGGCTGATTATTCTGAGAGAAAAACACTGCTCAATGGCTGGCTGGTGCTGGCTGGACCAGCCAGCCGAACAGAGCCGTTGACCTCTGCTCACTTTGGCTTACCTTTGTGGATTAATTAGTAGTATGCTCTCTGTTGCATGCGCATGAGCATGATGCATCATCTGTCTTGCATGCTCTGTTTGATGCAGACTGTGGAGCTCAAAGTGTCGATGCACTGCTATGGATGCGCCAAGAAAGTCCAGAAGCACATCGCCAAGATGGACGGTAGGAGAATTGATCCTTATCCTTGTCCACTTTTGGGTCTGCCCGTCTATGCTCAGAATCCTTTCGTCTTTCATCATACTGGAATCACGGGGAGTAAATAAAAAGGTGGCATGTTTTCTTCTTATAGGCCTAAACCTATTCTTTACAACCATATAATAGTATTTTTCTCTTACAAAAAAATTAGCATAAGCTAATATCGGCTTTCAACTTCAACTTCAGCAATCAGAGCCGTAGCTGACACTTACCCACCTGCACTTCACTTCGTGCTAGTTTCCACAACGGAATTAAGAGGCAGCCTTCGCTGCTGTAAGAATAACCGTGCTACATAACTGTTGGCTCGTACTGAAAATAAGCGCTGCTGATGTACTCAAAAGAACAGGATGGGGCCGGCCATTCATGCCAAGCTGAGAAACGCTGGTGCGTGTCGAGCAAATTTACGGACAGCAAAGGTCACCCCAGGCATGCACCTAGCAATAGCATATCCTCGATGTTTATTTTTTGTTTCATCAAGAAACGAAAAGCAGGTGTGCGCTTCGTGTTAGTGAAGCGAAACACTGATATACGAGTACTAATCAATTGGCCGAGGAAAATTGCATGCATCTACTGTAGAGCAACATTTTTTTTATCAATTCCTAGGTTCGAAGTACAGTACTATACGTAGTAGTAGTAGCCGGTAGGGGAATAGAATAGCACGTACCTACAGTTGGCGTCTGGCTTTGGGATGCGAGCACGGTCTCCGTCTCATCCCGTGCAAGAGCGGCGACGGGACATGAGACCACTCGGGTCAAGATCGCCAGACGTAGCAGGAAAAACGCGGCCCCCTGGTTGACCTTTGTGCACGCCCCAATCATGTTACAGTACTACTACGAGTAGGAGTATTTCCATGTAAAAAGAAACTGTTTTATTACGTACTGTACACTGTACAGTACTACTCCGTATACTCGAGGAAGAACGGAGTCTGCTGGGTCGCGCCGAACAGTGAGCATGGATCGGCAGTCGAGCGTCAGTCACTCGTCACGCTAAAGCATGCATGCTACAGAGCGAATGCAGAAGCAGAATATGCAGAATATACTCCTTCCGTACCATAGTAGATGACGTTACTGAGAAATGTACCGGCCAAACTTTCTCAACTTTGACTAGATTTATAGAAAATATGTGTAACATTTTTATTTCTAATAAATTTGTTAAAAAACTAGATTTAAAGATGATATTAGTTGTGTATGTTCGATATAAATACTTTTTGATATAAAATTAGTTAAAGTTGAAAAAAAAACCTGACTTCTCGATGAAGCATAATAACATCTATTTTAGGAACGGGTACTCAAAAGATCAGGGCCTCGGCCTCCACTGCCCGTGAGTTGGCGTCGTGTCGTATCAGGCTGGGCCTGGGCAATGGCCAATGGGGCACTGGGCACTGGGCTGGTAGACATGGTGATGGCGCCCTTGCACATGTTTGCACTGTGCACATGTGCGTGTCCATACATGTCCGGCTCAGCTGCTCTGCTCAGCTGCTTGTGTGGTGGACAGGACAGTGGACTGGTGGTGCCTGCCTTTCTGGATTCTGGAAAGGAAACCTTTTTCCTTTGGAAAAAATAGAAAGGAAAAGTTACAGGCATGCAGTCGGTGGCCAAGATTTGGTGGTGCCGAGAGAGAAAGCACGGGCACGGCCTCCGCCACACCGACGGCCCATTGCCCGGGGAGCGGGGAGCGCCATTTCCTTCCCTACACCGGAGTGGCGGAGTGGGCACATCTCTTCTCGCTCGTGCTTCGTTTACACTTGTCGATGCTGCCGGCCTGGTTTCTTTTCTCTCATCAAAAGAAGGCGGCCTTGGAACCTGTTTCCTACTCGTACTATACATAGCTCACCTGCTCCAAGGATGGTGTCTTACAATAAAATAAAAGAGGAAGAAAAATCTTGATTAAATCTGTTCTGTGTCGTCTTGCGCAGGTGTGACATCGTTCGAGGTAGATTTGGAGAAGAAGAAGGTGGTAGTGATCGGGGACATCACGCCGTATGAGGTGCTGGAGAGCGTCTCCAAGGTGAAGTTCGCAGAGTTATGGGTGGCGGGCCCTGCCCCCGACTCCAAGCAGCAAGATGCGGAAAGGCTCATGTAGGTGTACTAGAAGAAGATGCTCATGGATCGTCCTCATCATATTTTTCATCGTGCTGGACTGTAGCTCAGGCTACAGGCGGGCAAGCAAACCACTCAGAAACTGTAACTAAGAAGCAAGCAACAAATCAGCATTAGATTATATTATTATTATTATTATATTTGGTGCGTGTGTGTGTGCGACTGCAATCGATTTGGACGTCAGGACACCTGCAACATGTTGCCTCGCTCTCGGCGTAATGCGCCGAGCCAATGGTGCCGCTCAGTTCTCGGGGAAGAAGATGTCATGTGGGCATGCATGGCTGATGCTGATGCCCGCACAGCCGAGCCGGGCGTTGGGGTGGGCCGTGGCGCGGGGTGGCCCTTGGGCGCTTCAAGCTAGAGAGCGAAGGATGCTGATGGGCTGGGGGCGCGCGCAGCACTGGGGACGGACCCTGCGAGCAGCTGCCACAACTAGTCCGGATCAGAGCTAACGACATGGGCTGTAACGCTTACGCTTTATTATCACACACAATATAGGCTGTGCTTGCTTACGAGTCTTATGCAATGTTCGTTTCAGGACTAAGTGCATGACACATCGAATCGAATGTCTGATACCAGTAAACATAGACTTCTCACGAAACGAATTAATATATCTAGCTGCTATTTGAGTGCCAACTCATCAATATAGGTCATACATATTGCAAGAGTTTGTATTTAACATTTTCTCTCTACTATATTCATGCCATTGCAGCTCTCATGGTACAGTATGCTGCACAAGCCAACAAGCATGGTTTTAGCGTGGTGGGACAAAGAAATATACCTCGAATTTTGAGCAAGCCTAGCGTAGCGACGCGCCTGCCGATTTCTTATGCTATCTTTTCTTTCGTCCATGTCAGACTAAATGATACGGCAGCTAGCTACGCAGTCACATGTTGGGGACGCCATTAGTCCCATATCTCTGTAAGATGACAGGCACGTTCAACAATAATTTCGGTAGAATACTGCAATCTAACTAGCGCTCTCCAGTTTCACTGGTCGCAACTTGCAACACAAAATATTGCAGTTCGGTAGCTCATAGTAGTAATCGACCAACCATAGATTGTTCAAAGAATTCAAACTTCCATGTAGTAAACTTTTGCTTCCACCCAGTGATAGTTGTGCCAACCGCGTTGGAATACAGAATTACAACGCTCCACAATTCACATAACCATAGTGGCCATCGACACATTTATAGATTCTTCAGTAAGGTATTAAAATAATCCATCTAAGCTTCCAGTTCAGAGGAGGATTGATATAACTAGTTGAACCTAGCTCAAGCAGTCCAACCGCTCATCTGTACCTCATATATCCATCTATGTACTGTATATCTCTATATCTGTATCTATACGCATAATCTATATCTTTTTTAGATAATGGAAAATTCCTGCTTTAGCCTTCTTCTATACAGAAGAACCAGTCCAAACTTATTACAACAACACACTCATAATTAAAACTTATTATAGAACAAAGTGATTCTTCCGTTCATCTTTTGTTTTTTAAATTTCTTATAAAGTGTCTTTCGTTTGTCCACCATGTACTGTATGTATAAAGTGTCTTTCGTTTGTCCACCATGTACTGTATGTACGAGTTAGGACAACCCACGTGTATAATGATATAGAGTCTGATTTTAAAAGGTATTGGATTATATTCCAACAGGTACATTTGGTAGTTTGGAACCGTCCATCGATTGTTTACATCTCTGCTTGCCGGTTTACAGAAAGAAGATACCCAAAAATAACGTCTTCGAACTGTGCATAGGATATCTTGGCATACGGTGAGTTTCTACTATCTTTTATCCCACTTGTGATTCTTCCAAGTTTATAAATGGGAAGACTTCGGCGCTTCGTGCTCATAAGTCTCTCTCCTCTATGAGTTTTTTTTTCCCCCTAAAGCTCGGTGCCATTTCTTGAAATCTTTGACGAATTTTTTTTAAAATAATATTTTTATTGAATAATTATAAATCTAGAAGCTATTATATAAAAATTAAAAAAATAATATCCTATCGGCTGTCCAATGGTCGACAAAGTATTTATTAACTGCTCAAAAGCCTACGTGGGACGACGTGGCAACCAACAGCCGTCGAGGAAGGGTATAACAAAAGACCTGTCGGCAGATCCTAAACAAGCCCTGTCGGCTCCTGGTTATCCAATAGGCCACTCGGCCTCCGGTGTTCAGTGGCTCCAGAAGTCAGGGCTGATTGATTCGATGTTTGTTTTTTCGCATCTTCGGGTACTACTACTAGCAGCAGAAAAACACTTCGGGTACTACTACTACTAGCAGAAAAACACTTCAGTTCACGAATGACGATGGATAAAAAAGCACGGATAGAACAGATGAGTTTGGTTCTACACGCTACTATTACTTTTTAGTGCGTATTATGGCCCTATCTAAATACCCTTCAACTTTCAATTCTAATTAGTCATATCAATGTTGCGCACATACATAGAATATTAAATATAGATAAAATATCTTATATATTTACACAGTTTACATGCACATCACGAGACAAATCTTTTAAGCCTACTTAAGCCATGATTGCATACTTATTGAAAAAGATTCCTCACTGTTACAGTGTCAAAATTTTAAATTTCAAATGGATCTAAACGCACCCTATATTGAGTTTGTGTTTAGATGTCGGATATTTGGAATTTTAGGTACTGTAACACATGTGCTAACTTTTGTAATAAATATTCAATTATAGTGTAAGTAGGCTCGAGATTCGTCTTACGATTTACCTATAAACTGTATAATTAATTTCTTTTTTTGTCTATATTTAACACTCTATGTATCCGTCTAAATATTTAATGTGACACGATGTGACATGAAAGTTAGAATTTTAAATGGAACTAAACATGGCATGATGTTTGACTATATTTTAGTTGTATTAAATATTGACTATTTATAAAATTAATTACATAGATAGACACTACTCTATAAGACAAATTTAATAAAGCTAATTTATCCTTCATTATTATATGTTTACTATACCATCATATTATTAAATTATTAACTACTTCTTCCGTCACATCGAATTTAGGGTATATGTTAGTTCCCTGTCTGAAAAATAGTTGGTCACATCGACCATTCGTCTTATTTAAAAATTTTATATAAATATTATTTATTTTATTATGATTTGTTTTATCATTAGAAATACTTTAATAATTATTTATTGAATTTATATTTTATATAAAACTTTTAATAAAACGAAAGGTCAAATACAGTTTTTAAAAAATTTAAAACAACCATCCTTTTAGACAGAGGGAGTACTTAGAACGTGGTGGTGCATGGTCGTGGACAAGCTCATCAATTCGGAGCTGCTCTGGGCACTGGGCAAGTAGGCCGGCACCATGAAAGTACGATTGGGCAAGTGGGCACAGAGTAAGAGTGGCTTTGGTTGTTCGTATCGGTAGTTTGATTAGATTTATAAAAAATACGTGTAATATTTATATCCTTAAATAAATTTGTTAAAAAATTAGACTCAAAGATCTATCTAATGATACTAATTATGTGTTATAAATATTTATATTTTTTAAAATAAATTTAATCAAAGATATTTCTTAGAAAGCGAGAACGATATTTTTTTTTAGAGAGGGAGAGAGTATGTAAGTTCTACAGTTCTGATGATGCACGATTGGACGCCACGAATCGAGACCTCACGGTCATGGCCCGTGCCAGCCATCTCCATCTGGGGAGTACAGTGCGCAATGGAAAGGCAGTCAAGGGAACGAGGAACCTATCGGCCACCCACTGCCCGATAAGCCTGTCCGCCCGATAGGGCCTGCCTACACGCTGTGTCCGCTGAGTGTGGTGAGCTTAGTCGGCTGCTGGACAGTGGATAGGACCATATCGGCACTCAGTTAGCGATAGGTCCCTTGTCGGCTATATCTATATCTTGTATTTAAATGCTAAATTTGCAATTAATTAATAAAAATATTATTTAAAAAAAATCAATCTTTGATCGAGTCAGCACCAGAAAACAAAAAATCCCCAACTCTTTCCAACTGCATCTCCCAATTGGTACGGTGCTCTGTCTTATCGTGCCAGACGATCTTATTGGTGTCTTCAACTCTTTCATCCTGGCTTTAAAATAATCCGGCCCTTTCATTGACCTGAAAGTCATTGCCCACATATTTAGCTACTAGTACAGCACTGCGGCGGGGTATGAGACTTGGAGAGTCCATACTGGAATGAGGACGATGCTCCACGTCTGAAGAAGGTGTATCTCTGGTCAATTTTCTCGTTCATTTTAATTTGTTTCCTCTGCTGATTCTTCAGAAATGTGCTTGCTGTGCTGCATCTTGAATCTGTGATTTGTGTCTCAAGCCCTTGAAATGGTTTCTGTTCACGAATTGTTCAGAATGCCGGATGAGAACAAAAGACACTATTGATGTGGATATAAAGGCAATATCATGATGATATGGATATATCCCTAGAGAATGTGGATTTATACTTTACAGGTCCGCAGTAGGATGAAGCATCAAGTTTTAAGGGTATTTCCAAATCTTGTAGGAATATGGGATTGATTTCCCGTCTGTGTTTCTGAAAAAAAAACTCCAAAGATTACCATGGGTTTGGAGGCTTTTTTTTCTCTGGTTGCACCTGAACTTCTGTCGTCTAAACTGCAAAACTGCGTGCTGATTGATTTCTTCTTTAGTAACTATATCTGTAAATTTGTTCAAGGATGTTATATCCTAGCATGCTTTACAAACAATTCATTTTTCCTCTTTATTTGACAGAAGGATCAGAACAAGAGAGGGGAAACAAAATGACGTCACAGAAGGACCTCTTTGATGTTTCAGGGCCAACGTATTTGACATACGTGAACTGGTGAGTTGCTTACTTTTTCTTGTTGAACCTCGAATGATCTTTTGCTTTCAAGTTGAAAGGCAAAACTACTATAGTGAGGTGAAGGACCTGCTGCTGGGCATCGGAAAGGGTGGAAGCGCCGGTGGCGGCGGCTGCGAGCCGCTGCACCTGTTCCCCTCTGCCGTGCTCACGGTGAACCGTGGGCCGTCGCCGGACTTGAAGACTGCACACGGGATCCACCAGTGGTGGAGGCCCGGCCTGTCACTGGAGTGCACCGCGCATTGCTACACTTGAACCTATCATGATGCTTGGTGCTGGAGATCAGGACCAAGAGATTGTATTGGATTTGTCTGAATATGTCACTTCACTCCGGGATTGATTTTGGGGGTGTCACTACGGGAAACCGGCGTTTTACCGAGTGCCTGGACCTTTGCCGAGTGCTAAATATCACGTACTCGACAAAGTTCTTCTTTACCGAGTGCGGCACTCGGCAAAAGTTAGCACTCGGTAAAGCCTTCGTTGCCGAGTGTCAGCCACTAGGTAAAACCAGGCACTCGGCAAAGCCCTTTTTTGTCGAGTGCCGGACACTCGGCAAAGAATGGCACTCGGCAAACACATGCCCGGGGTCGACGGCGTCGGCCGCCGTTATCTTTGCCGAGTGCCGAACGTATGGCACTCGGCAAAGTGATTTTTTTTGTGCACCCAAATTTTTTGGAGGTTTGCTACAGTAACACAAACAACATGTTAAAGTTTGGAACTTTTTATTGCTTTTTTATATATTTCTTTAGTTTATTTTGTTTTCTTGAATTTTTTTCGAAAAATGTAAGTTTGAACTGTAGATGCATGAAATAAGAAAACTTAGCAATTCAAAAAATGATATTCATGTTGTACGGTGTTTTTTGAGACTGTATCTAGAAACTCACCGAAAAATTTGAACGTCTTTCGCTTATTCTCGGATTATATTTAAATTATATAAAATTCAAACAAAGTCCGAAAATCACGAAACTTGTCGAGGTGTCGTGTTATCGCATGAAGAGGTTATGATAAAAAATTAAGGAGGTTTCGAACTAGTTGCGACGTCAGATGCCTAAAATCCAGACATCTCCACATGTGATCACACGGTCTTAGGCATCCGACGTCCCAACTAGCTCGAAACCTTCTCAATTTTTTATTATAGCCTCTACATGCGATAACACGACACGTCGACAAGTTTCGTGATTTTCGGACTTTGTTTGAATTTTATATAATTTAAATACAATCCGAGAATAAGCGGGTCGTCATGTTCCGCGAATAAGGCGTTCAAAATTTTCGGTGAGTTCCTGAATATGGCCTTAAAAGATACCCTTCAACATGAATATCATTTTTTGGATGGCTAAGTTTCATTATTTCATGCACCCGCAGTTCAAACCAACATTTTTCGGAAAAATTCAAGAAAACAAAATAAACTAAAGAAATATATCAAAAAGCAATAAAAAAGTCCCAAACTTCAACATGTTATTTGTGTTGGTGTATTAAACCTCCAAAAAAATTTGGGTGAAAAAAAATCACTTTGCCAAGTGTCGAGGGTTGGCACTCAGCAAAGCCAGTGATTTGCCGAGTGCACCAGCAAAGCGGACGCCAAAAATAAAAATCAGATGGGCCGCGCCCGGCCCCCTCTCACTCTCTCGGCTCTCTCTCTCCCGGCTCTCTCTCTTTCTCTCTCCCGTCGCCGCCGCCGCCTCCCGTCACCGCCGCGGCCGCCTCCCCGCGCCACCGCGCCACCGCGGCCGCCTCCCTGCGCCACTGCAGCTCCCAGCCGCCGCGCCCGCCCCCAGCCGCCGCCGCTGCCGCCTCTCCCGTTGCCACCACGCGCGTCCCCGGCCGCCTTGTCCCACGCGCTCGCCCCCGGCCATGCCCGCCCCCACCCCAACCGCGCCGGCGCTCTCGCCTGCCCGCTGGCCGCCTTGGTCCTTGCCGGTGGGCCGTGGCCGTGCCGCCCTCCGGCCTTCCCGGGCCGGCCATCACCCGCCCGTCCCGGGCAGTAGGTAGGAAGAGGAGGGAGGAAGAAGGGGAGGAGGAAGAAGAAGGAGGAGCAGGAAGAAGAAAGGAGGAAGAAGGAGGAGCACGAAGAAGAAAGGAGGGAGCAAGGTGGAAGAAGAAGGGAAGGAGGAAGAAGAAGAAGGGGGAAGGAGGGAAAAGAAGAAGGGAAGGAGGAGGAGGAAGAAAAAGAAGAAGAAGAAGAAGAAGGGGGAAGGAGGGAGAAGAAGAAAGGGAGAGGAGAAGGACCGTCGATCTTGTTTGTCCAAGCCGTCGTCCGCGCCCCTCTCTGGAGAAGAAGATAAAGACTTTGGATGTGGGCCATGGTGCCATTTATGTGTTGACGGCCTTCGTGCCGGGATTATCGATGTGTGGGCCATCGTGTCCGAAATGTGAACGTGGGCCTTCGTGCTGACAATTTTTCTTGAAGGTTTTGGAAACATCCCCGTACAGGGGAGCTGTTGCCGAATTTTTGAACTAATAGCGACGTGTTTCTTCTCTTGTAGAGCATGACCTGTCGGAGGGGACCCGAAGCACTTTGTCGGCGTCGCTGGTCTGCCTGCACCGCACCGACACGCCACTGCACGGACACGCCACTGCCTCTCTAGCCTGACTCCACTGCCACCCTAGGTATAACCCTCTCCTCCTTTGCATGCATGTTTTATATGGTCACTTAGCCCAGTTAGGCGTCTCCCGTTCGAAAGAGATACGGTTCGAGGTATGCAGATCTTTGCATATCTGTGACCGTATCTCTTTCAGACTGTCCACGTTTTTTGGACGGCCCGCGGATGCGTAGATGAGGTTAGTTTCCATGGTTCATTCCGGTCCGAGACAGACTTTCGTCGTCACCTCCCTGTTGTTCTCCGGATACACACTCTCCCTTGCAGGACGTGTATCGGGAGAACAGCGGGGAGGTGCTGCCGAAATTCTTTCTCGGATAGGAGCGACGCATGGAAACTGACCTCATCTACGCATCCGTGTAAGGACCTTGATGTCACCAAGAGGGGCATAGAGGGGGGTGAATAGGCCTGTAAAATTTTAGCTCAAACAAATGTCAGAACATATCCCGGCACTGCTGCTCCTTAGGAGCGGCAGTGCTACCCGCCCAGCACTGCTGCTCCCCAGAGCGGCACTGCTGCTCTGGCAGACTTTCGACACTCGCAGTTCAAAAACTGTCCAACGAAAAATGGATCGGGTACATTTGTGAGCTTCCTGAGATTGTGTAGAGCCTATTCCACCACCTGGATGTTAGCGGAAGTTTGC
The DNA here is from genome assembly GCA_038502445.1 of Eremochloa ophiuroides. Taxonomy (NCBI): domain Eukaryota; kingdom Viridiplantae; phylum Streptophyta; class Magnoliopsida; order Poales; family Poaceae; genus Eremochloa; species Eremochloa ophiuroides. The sequence continues at coordinate 64,753,285 of JAHLJS010000006.1, forward strand.
ACACGAGTAGATCGGGACCAATCCCTAAAATCACCACAAAACAAGTAAAGTAATGCAAATCACAAGAACACAAGTGAGACACCGATTTATCCCATAGTTCAGCTCACCACCAAGGCTTGCCTATGTCCACGTTGTTGAGATAGCCACAAAGGCTCTGGTCTCTTTCAACCTTAACCTCGTTCTTAAATCAAGAGAGCAAGTCTCTTGAGAAGAGGGTGTTTCCACTAGATGTTGAGGGTGATAATAAACATCCCGGGGCTGCCACAATTGAGTTGGAAGCTCCCGGGCGACGCCTATCCGGCTAGGAGCCTTGCTCCAAGAGTAACAAACACAATCCACCAGCTTGAACACGAACAAAGTGCTCTAGAAGATAGAGAACAGTTGGGGCTGCTCTCTAATGTAGTTTGGAGGCTCAAACTCTCAAAGATTTGGAGAGGAATCGAAAGGAGAAGCTTGAGGGGCTCCAATGGTGAGTGAGAGGGAAAGAGAGCAGCTCTCTAGTCACACTTGGGATGGGAATGGCCGAACTAGCTGTTGGGGCGACGAGAGGTGAAAGAAATAGCCCTCTGTGCCAATGGTCGGGTTTTAAGGCGCGGCACTGCTGCTCTAAGCCCGGCACTGCTGCCCGAGCAGCACTGCCGCTCTCTAGAGCGGCACTGCCGCTCTGCCAAAACAGCTCCGAACGTAAAACTGTTTCACGGGCAGATTTGTATAGGTAAAATAGGATGTTTGGTGGAAAGAATTGCACTTGGTTGCACATTTAAGCTTGCGCATTGTACCCCCCTTTATAGTACGGCTTTTCTAAACTCAATTTCAAAACACAGAGGAATTTAAACTTCTTTGAGCTTGTTGCCGCTGCACTTTGCAATTTGGGGATTCCACCATCAAATGTATTGTTCTCTTCCTCAATCTCACTTCATAATAGTTTGCAATCATCCTTGTCTCATCTCTTCGAGCCAACCCATCTTGAATATATGACTTGAACCATTTCAACACATGTGAGACCAATTCATGGCTTCAAGTCACTTACACTAATGATTTGATCCTCAACACAATATGACTCCTCATAGCTTGATTAGTTTCTCGACTCAATGCAAGTACTCTCTTTTTCACCTTAGCCATGGTACCTCGGTCGAAGCCATTGCTTACCCTTCACCTCCGCTTAGTCCCTCGAAGCCCTTTCCTTGCTATCTTCACCTTATCAAGCCATACTCAAGTCATATCATATTAAGCATCCATTGAACACCATTTCTTCAATATTGAGATCCTTTCTTGAATATCTTCTAGATATGAATGTTGAGATCAATCAAGCTTCACATAGAGTGAAATATAAATTAACATCAATATGGTCAAGCCAATTCACGATTTCTTATATCCTCTTCATTTTGGCTTGACACTCCAAACACTCACTTCAATATCTATCTTCATACTTCTAGCTTGATTACTACTAATCCATTATCAACTCTTCTTGTTCATGAAAAGCAAGTCATGATTGAGACCAAATTAAGACTATCAACACCTGTCTCTTTTGCTATTTGTCAAATATGCTTGCTTTCCTATGATGCTATGATATCTCACAACATATAAGCCATTCCATCAATTCCATTTGCATTGTTGTCCTTCACTTGAACTAGAGTGTATCAATGATCTTCCAACACAACAATACACAATATTGGCCTTCATTGAACATTATGTGGAATACCATCAAGTTTGCTTTCTTGTTGAACCTTTCATGCACTTAGCAAACTTGTTAGACCTTTAATTGTCTTGTCATTCAATTCACTAAAACCCACTGAAGGGCTAGATGCACTTACAATCTCTCCTTTTTTGGTGATTGATGACAACACAATTAAAGCTTACAAGAGATTGATAAATATAGGATTTTGAATCCTATGATATAGTGAGTTTCCCCTAAATGTGTGCATTGAAAGAAATTCAAAATTTGGCCTTAAATGCCAAATGCGCATATTTAAGAAAAAATGTGGGAACTTTTCTATATCATAGCATCCTTGGGGTGCAAGGTGTCAACATGATAAACGTGATGCTCATGGTAGTTCATGCATACAATAGAGGTTAGCTCAAGCACCACTCAAGGCATGAATGTCACACACTAGTAAAAACAATCCTTATCAAGAGCATCAATTTAAACTATCCTTGCACACACCATACAATTTTGAAAAATCTTATATGCCTCTCTTTTACCCCTCTAAAACCACATATCAATCTCTCCTCACACTTTCTCCCAATATTTCTCCCCCTTTGGCATTAATCTCCAAAAAGGGTCTCTCCACCGAGAGAAAGAAATGATGGTAGACAAGTGAGGACATGAGGTAGGTAAAAATTCAGCATATAGGATCTTCCTCCTAAGTTTCTACCAAACAAAGTATGCAACAATTTAAGTCAAGATTCTTGAGTGGTTAGTATATTTGGCTCATACTTCACTTAGATGACATTTTAACATGAGACTAACTCATGTCACCATCACAAGAAGTATCAACTAAATATCTAAACACTCTCTAATCGTCATCACAAGAACAAACTCATGATGTGACTCAAAGTATTGCATACATATGCACAAACTAGCATGTAAGGTCCTAGATGCACAAAGGTAGTACAAGAGTTCATGGAATGATGTACCTTTGTTCTAAGCCTCATAATCTCCACCATGATAATGAATTTTGAATTTAGTGCTTTGATGGGTGTAGTGTTTTATGCAAGAATGATTCCATCTATGCCCATCTTACTTCATCATTATCTTCAAGAAGATATCACAAACTTGTGCTTGATCTCAATTGAAAGTCCATTGCTAGCTCTTGTTGCCATTTTGAGATACCACTTGAAGTCATATTTCTTGATATACCGAATTTAAGATTGTCCACCAATACCAATTAAAATATGATCTTCATAATATTGACACCACTTGGAATGTAGTACTGAGATCTTTAAGCCATGGGTGTAGGACCTCCCCCTAAATATGTAAATAGGGATTTGAATTCCCAAATTGGCTTGAGATGCCAAGATTCACATTGAAAGGTCCTAAATGGCTAGAGGGGGTGAATAGCCTATAAAAATTCTACAAACAACACTTAAGACAAAGTGATTAGACAAATACGCGGCGAAGCAAATTTCGCGCTAGCCTACTAAAAAGCAAGCCACCTAACCGTTCTACACTATAGTCTCTAAGAACACACACAATAAGGTAGGTCACTACTTTAAACTACTCCTAGGAGAGCAACTACAACAAGTATACTACTACAAAAGTAAATACTCAAATGTAAAAGGGTAGAGAATGATTTTTATACCGCCGGTGTGAAGATGTGATGAGTACCAATAAGAGCAATCACAATACACAAGAAATCCTCGGCAAGAGAGTTGACACAATGATTTTTACCGAGGTTCACTTACTTGCCGGCAAGCTACGTCCTCGTTGTAGCGATACACCCACTTGGAGGTTCACGCGCTAATTGGCATCACACGCCAAACCCTTCTCAAGGGTGCCGCAAAACCAACACAAGATGGGATCCACAAGCTACGGGCAATCCACTAGTGTAGCCTTTTGCGATCTCCCACGGCGATCTCCCATGTGTCCTCTGCCGTTTGAAGTCGAACGTTGGATCACAACGGCTATTTTCTCGTGCCAAAACGACCGTCGGACGGTAAGCCGTCGGACCAAACCTTCGGTCCGACGCTCCGCCGAAAACCACGGTCAGACTGAATCGCAGAGGGTCGTCGGACTAACGATCGCGACAGTCCGACGCTTTCAGAGAGCTCCCCGAGCGCTGAAATTCGTCGGACGATAGTCCGACGCGCACTGTCGGACTAAACCGGACAGTCCGACGCCCTCAGAAGCAGCCATGTGTCAGCTCTCGCTCGTTCAGCACCGTCGGACGCTCGGACAATAGTCTGACGCTCCGAAACACAGAGTCCGACGCTCCGAAACACAGAGCGCTGGGTTAGCCGTCAGACTCAACTAATTGGTCCGACGCTCTGGTGAAATTAGGGTCCGACGCCCTGTTTTCTCAGGATTTTCACTCAAACCTTTCACCCTTTGTTCCCAAGTGCTAACACCAAGTGTTCTACACTTTGTGCACGTGTGTTAGCTTTTCAAAAGAGTTTTCCAAGGGTTTGTTAGTGTCACTAGCATCTATATGCAATGCAATGATCATGAACACCTAGTGGCACTTGATAACCGCATTTCATCAACGATTTTTCCCCTCTTGATAGTACGGCTATCTATCCTAAATGTGATCACTCCTTCTATGGAGTCTTGATCACCAAAACCAAAAGAGCTCCTATTGGTTATACCTTTGCCTTGAACTCCCGGTTTCTTATCAACTTCCTTCTCATCTCTTGATGGACCTTGTGGACACCTTTGATGATGGACTTATACCATTTGCATGGATGCCATCATTTAGGGCTTTCTCCTTTGTTGATGGACTTACACCATTTTCATGGACGCCGTCATTGTTCTTCACTTGTGGCCTCCACCGACCCAGTCCTTTGCTCTATCTTGTTTGCTAATTGTTCTCATGAAACACTTAGAGCACACTATTAGCAAACTAAGTTTCATCAATTACCCAAAACCAAATATGGGCTTTCACACATTTTAGTGAAGTGGGGGGCTCCCCTACATCTATGCCTGCTATGGAATGTTGCATAAGCTATCCCAATGAATATCCGTGATGCACTTGACAGATTAAGCAGAGCAGTAGGTTGCTGCAACAGCAGGGTCCGGCACTGCCGTACTCACTTTCACAGTCCAATCAAAATGATCTTCACAGGTTGATATCAAGTGGAGTGAATACTTGTATCTCATAATGTCACCAATTTGGATTGAGTTAATGTAGCATACTCAAGAGAAACTCATTCTCTCCAAGAGACTACACAAATTCACTCGAAGAAAAGGTTAGTCTCAAAAGACACAAGACATAGGATGGGCTCCCCCTTAATATGTGCATCAAGTAGTCGAATTACTTGTGAAATGCACTTGAATCAATTTAAGAGTTCAGAGGAGTTCGTCCCATATCTTGGTGATAAATTTACAACAATTGAAATTATGCCAAGAAAACATACCACCACCAGGGTAGAGAGATCACCACACATATTTTCATGGCCATCATAAGAGAGACTTCAAGATTTGGATAGCCATAATTATCATTTGATGAAATGTGGTGAATTTGAGCTCTTGTGATCATCCAAGTTCCATATTAGCTTCATAGTTCTTTCTTTTACCTAAAACAACTCACACAGAGAGTAAAAGGTAAAATTCATAAAATTTGCAAATTAAGAACTAGGGGTTACCACTTTTGTTGACAATGTCTTGGATGATCAATGAGATGGATCCATATGCACTTAATGAGCTATAGAGAGGAGAAATACCAATGAAAGTCCATTCTTCAATTATTTTCTCCAACTCATTCAATTCTAGTTCCACTAAGAGGATTGGGGCATTCAACACTAAATTAGGAAGCACTTAGTTTATGAAGACCGAGAACTCTTAGAATAGTTTGAGAACCACCAAGTGAATCCATAGAAATCATCCATCTTCCTTTTCCAATGTGTGAGACTACACAACATGCACTTGAAAGAAACTAATAGTCCCACAAGCTATAGGCTAAACTCCCCTCAATTTGTGCATAAAAGAGTACACATAGTACACTCATGCATATCAATAATGTAAGACCAAGGGAGAAGTTTGCACTATCTTCCAACTGATCTCATCCTTCTTCAAGTTGCTTACAGCCCAAATAGCTTCAGCTGGTTCCAATTGTTTCTGAATGATTTCAGCTAGTTCCAACTATTTGCTGCTTCTTGTGATTTGGCTGCAACTCCTTTAGACCTTTGATTGAGTCATTTTCTTCATTGCAAATCCTTTGAAACAATCTAATGCTTCTTATTTTTATTGATTCTCCATGACCAACTTAAGAGCCAACTGAATCTTGTTGCTTCTGTGAAATCCAATTTCAATCAGGGAGTTTTCAGATTCTGTCCTGAGAATAACCCATATCTCCTAGAATATTATCCTAATATGCATGAAATTTTTTAGACATGTTCATCTATGAGTCCTCTAACTTGTGTTAAAATTTCAGGTCATTTGGTCTCCATTTGGTCAGCCAAATAAATTTTCTACCAAAAGTGCTCAAGTCTGAAACTGCATTGCTGAAACTGACAGAATTCAATTCAAAACTGAGGTTCTTCTCAATCAATTTTCATGCCAACTATATAGCAACATGTACTTGATGTGTGTGACGTGCTCACAAAGTTCTAGCCCAACATATTAACATTTGAATCTCCAAATCCATGGTTGAAGATAGCTAACTCAAAATTTCAGTTTCTAGACAGATTCGACCATTTTCATTTCTTTCCTTCTTCTTGTCCAATCTTGAGGTGAATTTGGCTGAAAATACTCACAAGATGATGTTACCATTTAGTTCTCCTATCAGTATGAGTGATCTTGTGAATTCTTCCAATATAGCTTCTCCAATTCAACCTCAAACTTGATTGCATTCAAATCCGATTTCTTTGGCTTATAGCAACCACATCTTTCTTTAGGTGAAGAGCAACCTTTAGGCTTGTGATTCATCCAGTTGAATAAGCACAACCTCTTCATATTGGTTTTCTATAAATAAGCTCAACACAAGAGGGCATTAGTAACAAAAGCACTAGTTTTCCATTTGGTGACCCTTTATGTGTGGAAGGCAAGTAGGTCACCAAAATAGAGAAACCTCACAATATGGACTAAATCTCCCTTAATGTCTCATGCACACACTTTTGAGTGGAATGGAAATATGAATGTGCATGATTGGTCAATTAAGTCCAAAGGGTAGATTTAAGCCATATTATGGTGAGTGGCTAACATAGATGTATCAAATCCAAATTGACTAGAGAGATAATACATCACATGGTTTGGATTGATGACCTTCACATGATAGCACACTCCATTTGAGAAACACATTCTCATTTTGTGAGACTACACAAATCACTTAGAGAAATGGTTAGTCTCACAACACTAGTCATGGAGTGAATTCCTTTTGATAAGTGCTCTAAGCATTTGAATTTCTCACATAGCACTTTATTCATTTAAGAACTTGGAATTTCACTCTATGTCTAGGTCATGACAAGAAAGGATAATCAAATTGAACTATGCCAAGATATACTCACAACTATTAGAATATGTAGATGGCCATAAGATAAGAATGTGAATTTGACAATCTACCATATGAGAAAATTCCATCAAGTGGAGGCTTTTTGAGTTGTGAATAATAAGTCCCTCTACTTTACTCGAGCTCGATTTTTCATTCTTGACACTTGTATCCTCCAATATGTGCCATGTTTTTAAATCTTTCAAACCAACTCACAATATGCATGGATGAACATAAACTTACTTCATCTTGAAATTCATGGTTTGAAGTCCATGAAGGAAACTCAAGTCATCTAAGTTGCTTGGTATGGATGATCAACTCAATTTGAATCATACTCTTTCTTCATGACCAGCAACCAATGGATATCCTCAAGTGTTTTATTTCCCTAAGTGGAGTGGAGTAGAATCAGCTGCTGCTCAAGTAGGAGGGGCGGCACTACCGCCCTGCTAATTTCAGCAGGGGTGTGCTGCACTTCTTCATGGAGTACTTCAGCGGAAATTGGATCAGCAGCAACTTGAGGAACATCTTCTTCTGTGGCTTGATTTTCTTGTGGTCTAGTAACACCAATAGCCATTTGCTTGATTGCCTTGGAAGTTTGTTCCCCATTTCCTACAACATGAAAATGTTGCTCAAGGCGATTATGAAGTGAGAAATATATCCATCTATTTTTTTTCTTGGGTCAATCTTCAGAGAATAGATAATATGAACAAGATTGATAGGTAGAGATGATATTTTCAATAAAATTGCTCAAGCACCCCAAAACTTCATATCACCTTCAAGTACCTACAACATTCACTTAAGCACAATTTGGTACCCATACCAAGATGGGTCCATCAAGGTTAGTCACAAGAGACTTAGGCACCCAAATGGCCTTTGTGCTAGCACGTGGTGAACTAATCACCTTTCTAGCATAAGAGTCATTTTTGGGCCTCCTAACCAAATTTGAATTGATTGACAAGTTGAACTTAGGAGTATTGTTACCCATGGGACAATCCATGCTTAGAAGTCCCTTCTCTCTGCAAGTGTAGCATAGGCGGCTCTTGTTCTTGTTGGCCTTCTCTTTTTGCCTCTAGCTTGCTACCTTACCAATGAGCCTCTTCTTTGATAATGTCAAACCTTCATCTTCCATGTAGGGGCATGATGCAATTTCATGTCCTTTCTCATTGCATCTATAACACTTCCTCCTACTTATACTTGTATTCTTCTTTGGAAGTGTGGCTTGTTCATCAACCTTGCTGGAACACATAGAGGCATTGTGTCCCATGTTGGAGCACTTGACATGAGCAATCTTCTTCTTCTCTTGGATCTTGCTCATGCTCTTTTCTTCTTTCTTCAAAGTGCAATCTCTCATGTGGTGACCATCTTTCTTACACTTGAAGCAAGTGATGAGAGTATTCTTTGGTTCGACTTGCACCATGTTAATCTTGGCAGCTTTTCTCTTCTGCCCAGGTGCGGCACCGCCGCCCCTTAAAACTGCATTCTGGGCAGATCTGACTTGCTCCATAACTTTTCCACCGCTGGACTTGTGACTTTGTTGATGGGGTTTGGTGCATGCATCGGTTGTTCCCTTCTCAAGTTTATTTACCATGTCTTCACGGTTATCTTGAGAAGGTTGAGCATTGCACTTTCCCTTCCAATGAATCAAGTCCCTTTTTAGTCTTTCAACTTCTTCTTTGAGCTGTTCATTTTCTTTTGCAAAGGAATCATCATAAGTTTCTACAAGTACATGCTCAACGGAAGGTTGGCTTGCTTGAGAGCAACAATTGTTAGCACATGATAAAATAGATTGAACTTGTGTACATGTGCACTTGTGTGTGAGAGGTTGGAATCATTTTACCGCTGTTACCACAACCTCATGGGCAATTTCTAGCATGAGATGAGAATTTATAAGCTTCTCATGAGAGCACAAAAGCTCATCATGGTCACTTTGTAGAGTCTCATTCTTACTAGTGAGTCTTTCCAACTTGTCCTTAAGCATATTATTCTCATCTTCTAATTGAGCAACACAAGATAGAGAGTTAATAGCATTAGTTTGCTTAATTGATAGGTTTTCATACCTTTGGACCAAACTAGCATGAGAACACTTAAGCTTGTCATCCTTTTTGGTCAACTTCTCGAAGTATTTGATCTTTTCAATGAGGAGCTCTTCTTGCTTGTAGAGTGATTCTTCTTGCTCATCAATTTTCTCTATGAGCTTGATCACCATCAACTTGTCTTTCTTGTTTAGCCGAGCAAGATGTTGATTGATCTCATCATCAATTTCAGCATCACTCTCACTTTCACTTTCACTTTCACTTTCACTTGAACTCTCACTTGAGCTCTCACTCTCACTTGCCACAATCTTCTCTTTATTTGCCATGAGGCTCATATGAGAAGTGCCATGGAGAGTTGAGCATCTCAGTGAGGTGGATTCATCATTTGTCCTCCACCGGTCATAAGCTTCTTCCTTCAAAATGTTAGTCTTACAAGAACTAATAGAAGTAGAAGCATCACATGTAAAAGTATTGTTCTCACCAACCCTTCTATTGCTTTCCATCAAGTCATATGTTGGTGAGAAAGTGGATATGACCTAATCACTGGGGCTATTTGAGAGAATCACTTGAGGCTCATTGTTTGTTGATGAAGTTGAGCACTCCTCAAGTGGTTCCTCCCATGAGGTCAACTTCTTATCACATTTGGATTTGCCATATCTTTCGTTAAGCGCGGTCCAAATGATATGAGCATCATCAAGTGGCTCACCATCTCCAAATACGACGGCATCTAAAACATCTTCACTCAAGGCACTAAATAAGACATTAGTAGCTTGAGCATTGAGATGTAAGCATTTCACTTCCTATCTAGATAGATGGTTCAAATCATCACTAGTAGGTGAAATACTCACATCTACAATCCGCTCGATTAGAGAACCCACGGCCCCAAAAACAGTGAGCACAGCAGCGGACCAAGATGCATAATTAGAGCCATCGGAAAGTAGAAGTTCTAGAGATACCTCCTCACGTGTCGACATCTTCTCTCAAGGCGGTTAAGCCCGTAGTTGAGAGACCAGGCTCCGATACCACTTGTAAGGACCTTGATGTCACCAAGAGGGGCCCAGAGGGGGTGAATAGGCCTGTAAAATTTTAGCTCAAACAAATGTCAGAACATATCCCGGCACTGCGGCTCCTTAGGAGCGGCAGTGCTGCCCGCCCGGCACTGCTGCTCCGGCAGGCTTCTGAAGCTCGCAGTTCAAAAACTGTCCAACGAAAAATGGATCGGGTAAATTTGTGAGCTTCCTGGGATTATGTAGAACCTATTCCACCACCTGGATGTTAGCGGAAGCTTGCACACGAGTAGATCGGGACCATTCCCTAAAATCACCACAAAACAAGTAAAGTAATGCAAATCACAAGAACACAAGTGAGACACCGATTTATCCCGTTGTTCAGCTCGCCACCAAGGTTTGCCTATGTCCACGTTGTTGAGGTAGCCACAAAGGCTTTGGTCTCTTTCAACATTAACCTCGTTCTCAAATCAAGAGAGCAAGTCTCTTGAGAAGAGGGTGTTTCCACTAGATGTTGAGGGTGATAACAAACGTCCCAGGGCTGCCACAATTGAGTTGGAAGCTCCCGGGCGACGCCTAGCCAGCTAGGAGCCTTGCTCCAAGAGTAACAAACACAATCCACCGACTTAAATGCGAATCAAGTGCTCTAGGAGATGAAGAATAGTTGGGGCTGCTCTCTAATGCAGTTTGGAGGCTCAAACTCTCAAAGATTTGGAGAGGAATCGAAAGGAGAAGCTTGAGGGGCTCCAATGGTGAGTGAGAGGGAGAGAGAGCAGCTCTCAGGTCACACTTGGGATGGGAATGGCCGAACTAGCTGTTGGGGCGACGAGAGGTGAAAGAAATAGCCCTCTGTGCCAACGGTCGGGTTTTAAGGCGCGCACTGCTGCTCTAAGCCCGGCACTGCTGCCCGAGCAGCACTGCCGCTCTGCCAAAACAGCTCCGAACGCAAAACTGTTTCACAGGCAGATTTGTATAGGTAAAATAGGATGTTTGGTGGAAAGAATTGCACTTGGTTGCACATTTAAGCTTGCACATTGTGTCCCCCTTTATAGTATGGCTTTTTCTAAACTCAATTTCAAAACATAGAGGAATTTAAACTTCTTTGAGTTTGTTGCCGCTGTACTTTGCAATTTGGGGATTCCACCATCAAATGTATTGTTCTCTTCCTCCATCTCACTTCATAATAGTTTGCAATCATCCTTGTCTCATCTCTTCGAGCCAACCCATCTTGAGTATGTGACTTGAACCATTTCAACACATGTGAGACCAATTCATGGCTTCAAGTCACTTACACTATTGATTTGATCCTCAACACAATATGACTCCTCATAGCTTGATTAGTTCCTCGACTCAATGCAAGTACTCTCTTCTTCACCTTAGCCATGGTACCTCGGTCGAAGCCATTGCTTACCCTTCATCTCCGCTTAATCCCTCGAAGCCCTTTCCTTGCTATCTTCACCTTATCAAGCCATACTGAAGTCATATCATATTAAGCATCCATTGAACACCATTTCTTCAATATTGTGATCCTTTCTTGAATATCTTCTAGACATGAATGTTGAGATCAATTAAGCTTCACATAGAGTGACATATAAATTAACATCAATATGGTCAAGCCAATTCACGATTCCTTATATCCTCTTTATTTTGGCTTGACACTCCAAACACTCACTTCAATATCTATCTTCATACTTCTAGCTTGATCACTACTAATCCATTATCAACTCTTCTTATTCATGAAAGGCAAGTCATGATTGAGACCAAATCAAGACTATCAACACCTGTCTCTTTTGCTATTTGTCAAATATGCTTGCTTTCCTATGATGCTATGATATCCCACAACATATAAGCCATTCCATCAATTCTATTTGCATTGTTGTCCTTCACTTGAACTAGAGTGTATCAATGATCTTCCAACACAACAATACACAATATTGACCTTCATTGAACATTATGTGGAATACCATCAAGTTTGCTTTTTTGTTGAACCTTTCATGCACTTAGCAAACTTGTTAGACCTTTAATTGTCTTGTCATTCAATTCACCAAAACCCACTAAAGGGCTAGACGCACTTACAATCCATGGGTGGGATTAGGACCTATCCTCACCTATTAGATGGTAGGCACACCGAGCAGATGCACCATGGTTATATTACTTGCTTATATATGTATATGCCAGAGTATGGAGAACCGTGATTGGATGTACACGGGCCACCCAAGTTTGACCCCAGAATGGATGACTAAGACTAATGCTTTCTTGGAGCATGCTTTTGGCGAGGCTGCTAAAGGATCGAGTCAGATGCCGTGTCCCTGCCGCAAATGTGACAACCATGTAAGAAAGACTAGGAAGGCCATGGGGAAAGATCTTTGTAAGTATCCAAACTATACCTGCTGGATCCACCATGGTGAAGCCGATCGTATTAGAGAGAAGGTGGTGAGACCACGCCTCGAGGCTTTTGATGGAGATGCCGGGGTAGTAGACTGGATGGATGACTTTCACGAGACACGGTTTGGTGAAGAATTGGATGATGACCCAGAGGAATCCGCAAAGGCGTACTATGCTATGCTGTATTGGGTCCAGAAGCCCCTTCATGAGAAGACAATGGTTTTGCAACTGGATGCCATTGGACGCCTAATGTCGTTCAAGTCGTAGTGTAGCATGAGTCGAGGCCACTTCGATAGTATGTTGGCAGTTTTTGGATCCCTGCTTTCGGAGGGTCACATGCTGCCGAAGAACTTGTACGAGCCACAGAAACTTTTTCGTGTACTTAAAATGCCGTATGAGCACATTCATGCTTGTCCGAATGGGTGCGTCCTATTTAGGAAAGATCATGAGCAAGGAACGCACTGTCCAAAGTGTAAATCCTCCAGGTATCTGGAGGTCGACACTAGTTATGGCAAGAAGGAGCAGCTTGGTATCCCCGCTAAGGTCCTATGGTACCTTCCTGTCATACCGAAGATCCAACGGTTGTACATGACAGAGGAGTCTGCGAAACAGATGACATGGCACAAACATGGCAAAAGATACAATCCTAGCAAGATGGTACACCCATCGGATGGCGATGCATAGACCCACTTCGATGGCATACATCGTTGTAAAGCTGAAGAGGCTCGAAACGTACGTGTAGCGCTGGAAACAGATGGGTTCAACCCATATGGATTGCTGGTAGCCCCGTACACTTGTTGGCCCGTGTACGTGATCCCCCTCAATCTCCCCCGGCGTCATGTTTCAACCCAAGAATGTTTTCTTGTCGCTGATAATTCCTGGACACCCGGGGAACAAGATGGGAGTGTTCATGGAGCCTCTCATTGATGAATTGATCCTTGCTTGGGAAAAGGGGTACTTACATACGACCAAGCTACAAAGAAGAATTTCACAATGCATGTTTGGTACCACTACTCCCTGCATGACTTCGTGGCGTATGGCTTATTCTGCGCGTGGTGTATTCACGGGAAGTTCCCATGCCCAATATGCAAGACAACAGTGAGGTTTACTTGGCTCAAGAGGGGTGGCAAGTTCTCTTCATTATTCCAGCATCGTCAATTCCTCCTTCTTGAGCATGCATTCCTGCGAGACGTCAAGAATTTTAGGAAAGGGGTTCAAGTTACTGACCCTGCACTTCAAATGATGACCGGTGCCGAGGTCCGTGCTCAGGTAGAGGCTCTCAAAGATGATAACGAGAAAGGTGGTTTTATTGGATATGGGCAGGAACATCAATGGACTCATAAATCAGGCTTGACTAGACTCCCCTATTTCGATGACCTTCTTCTTACACACAACATTGATGTAATGCACACAGAAAAGAATATCGCCGAGGCGCTTTGGGCCACACTCATGGGCATTCTTGATAAGTCAAAGGACAACGTTAAGGCTAGACTGGACCTGGCAACGATGTGCGATAGACCAAAGCAAGTGATGAAGCCTCCCGCGCCCGGCAAGAAATGGAAAAGGGCTCCAGTCGATTTCGTATTGAAAAAGGACCAAAGGAAGGAGGCACTAAGTGGATCCAGTCGCTAATGTTCCCTGATGGGCATGCGGCGAATTTGAGTCAGGGAGTGAACTTGTCCACCATGTGAGTATTAGGGATGAAGAGTCATGACTTCCACATATAGATTGAACGGCTCCTCCCTGCAATGACCCGGGGTTACGTCCCCGAGCATGTGTGGCGCGTGCTGGTAGAGTTGAGCTTTTTCTTTCGCCAGCTTTGTGCCAAGGAGTTATCTCGGGACGTCATTGATGACTTGGAGAAAGTGGCACCTGTGTTAATCTGCAAGTTGGAGAAGATCTTCCCACCCGGCTTCTTCCTGGCAATGCAGCATCTGATTTTGCACCTGTCGTACGAGGCACGAATGGGGGGCCCGTGCAGTTCCGTTGGTGCTATACAATCGAGAGATGTCTAAAGATTCTTCAAAAAAGTGTAGAAACAAAGCCAAAATTGAGGGTAGCATGGCAGAGGCATTCATTGTTGAGGAGGTGTCAAACTTCACAACATCATACTATAATGACAGCCTTCCCAGCGTGCACAATCCTCCCCCTCGTTACAATGCCGAAGAGAGTTCGCCGAACCATAGCCTCTTCAAAGGGCAACTCGAAAAGGCAAGCGCACCGTGTACCAAGAGCTTAAGACATGATGAGTGGCGCATTATCATGTTTTATGTGTTGTTGAACATTGACGAAGTGAAGCCTTATGTGCAGTAAGTTCTCAATGAGCTTGTTACATACTGCACCACGACCTTCTGCGTTATCCTCCATGTATCGACCCTCTTGTCTCTTATTTTTTCAGGGAATGTCTTAATACATACTGGACAGGGAATTGGGCTCCTTCCCCTCAAGATAAAGATACTCTTCTCAAAGACGGTGTGCCCGATTTCATTTTCTGGTTCGACACGAAGGTACCTGGTTAATTCTTTACCTTTCCCACTTCGATCATAAGAGCGAGTAATGTAACGATCGATCTGACCTCACCTTGCAGGCCCGTAAAGATAGGGCAATGGATGCTGAGTTGAAAGGGCTAGCCAAAGGCTTCGCCTATAAGGTCAAGACATTCACCAACTATACTGTGAATGGCTATCGCTTTCACGCAAGCAACTACGAGCGGAGTTGGCCCAATCGAAAACCACAAATACCGGAGTTCGTACGCCCGGCACCGATGGGCATGACTACTACGGCATAGTAGAAGAAATATATGAGCTCAACTTTGAGTGTTGCAAAGCTCGTAATCCAGTCGTATTCAAATGCCATTGGTTTGATCCTAATGTCACGAGAACAACCCCTGAGATTGGACAAGTCGAAATTCGACAGGATTCTTGAAAGGTCCTTAATGGCTAGAGGGGGGGTGAATAGCCTATAAAAAATCTACAAACAACACTTAACAAGCCGATTAGTAACAATAGCAAGCTTTGCAAAATACTAGCTCTAAACTATGCTATGCAAGCCACCTAGACAAGTATACTACACTATGATCTCTAGTTCACACTCAAAGGCTATGTTACTACTTTACACTATTCTTAAGTGAGCAACTAACTAACAAGCTACACAAGAGAGAAGTACACCAATGTAAAGAGTAAAGGTGATTTCAATACCGCCGGTGAAGAGAAGATATGAAGTCCAATATAACCAATCAATCACATATAAGGGAAATCCTCGGTAGAGAGATGACACAAGATTTTTTACCGAGGTTCACTTGCTTGCCGGCAAGCTAGTCCTCGTTGTAGCGATACACCCACTTGGAGGTTCACGCGCTAATTGGCATCACACGCCAAACCCTTCTCAAGGGTGCCGCACAACCAACACAAGATGGGGATCCAACAAGCTACGAGCAATCCACTAAAGATGCCTTTCGCGATCTCCCGCGGGGATAGGCTCAAGAACCCCTCACAACTTCACCGATCGGAGGCGGAGACAATCACCAACTCCCCTCAACGATCCTCGCAGCTCCAAGCCGTCTAGGAGTCGGCAAACTCCAAGAGTAACAAGAGAAACCGCTGCGAAATACCACTACCAAGTGCCTCTAGATGATCTCAATCAATGCAATGCACTTGATGCTCTCCAAACTCACCAAATGATGAACACAATCAAGTAGGATGAGTGAGAGTGGAGTGGGAAGGCTCACAAGTATGTTATGATGTTTAGGAGTGCCAAAGGATACTCCCCAAACCGGCCAAGTCGCTATTTATAAGCCACACACAAAGAACTAGCCGTTTAGAGTTCACTGCGTACCGTCGGACTGTCCGACGGCCAGAGCGTCGGACTAATCCGCACGGTCCGACGCCTCGGATGAACGCCACGTGTCACTAGCCGTTTGAAGTCGAACGTTGGATCACAACGGCTATTTCCTCGCGCCAAAACGACCGTCGGACGGACGAACGTCGGACTAAATCAACCGGTCCGACGCCCTCAGCCGACCACCGTCGGACTCAGTCAGACGGAGCCGTCGGACTAACGAACGCGGCCGTCCGACGTTTCCAGAGAGCTCCCCGAGCCCTGAAAACCGTCGGACGATGGTCCGACGCTCACCGTCGGACTAACGCCGAGAGTCCGACGCTCCTCTGCTCTCCACGTGTCGACCTGCTGCGGCTCTGTACCGTCGGACCCTGAGGACAATGGTCCGACGCTCCGAAATCAAGCGTCCGACGCTTGCTGAAGGGGTTAGCCGTCGGACCGAAGACAATGGTCCGACGCTCAGTCAAGTTAGAGTCCGACGCTACTTTTTCTATTGTAACGTTTCCGAAATTCGCCGAATCCTGCCTCGCAAGCTCGGCAGGAGGAAGAGAGGACCAAACCCTCTCTAACCCTCAAACTTCACCCCGTTTCTTAAGTCACTAACACTCCAAAGTGTCTCTCACTTCGATGCACGTGTGTTAGCCTTTTCAAAGAGTTTTCTACGGGTCAAGTTAGTGTCACTAGCATCTATATGCATATGCAATGATCATGAACACCTAGTGGCACTTGATAACCGTATTTCATCAACGATTTCGCCCCTCTTGATAGTACGGCTATCTATCCTAAATGTGATCACTCCCTCTATGGAGTCTTGATCACCAAAACCAAAAGAGCTCCTATTGGTTATACCTTTGCCTTGAGCTCCCGGTTTCTTATCAACTTCCTTCTCATCTCTTGATGGACCTTGTGGACACCTATGATGATGGACTTATACCATTTGCATGGATGCCGTCAATAGGGCTTTCTCCTTTGTTGATGGACTTACACCATTTTCATGGACGCCGTCATTGCCCTTCACTTGTGACTTCCACCGACCCGGTCCTTTGCTCCATCTTGCCATTTTCTAATCAATTCTCATGAAACACTTAGAGCAATCGTTAGCAAACTGGGTTTCATCAATTACCCAAAACCAAACATGGGCTTTCAATTCTGTATATCAAGGAGAGGATGTCTATGTTGTGGCTCAACAGGCTACGCAAGTTTATTATCTCCCATGGGCCTGCCAAAAAGACCCCAATCTTATGGGTTGGTGCCTTCTGCAGATGGTATCGCCCCACGGTAAACTACCTGTCCCAAACGATGAGGATTACAATTCTAACCTCCATACACAGGATTTCTATCAACCAGAGGGGCTAGAAGGAAGGTTTGACATAGACATATTTTTGCTGATGAGCATGGAAGTAGACAATGACATTGATCGAGTGGATGGAGATGAGGACGAGGGAGAAGAGGTGCAAGATGAGAGGACTTATAAATGCTTGAGCGATTACAGTTAGACGATGACAATGATGACAACGATAGAGATGAGGACGAGAGAGAAGAGGTGCAAGTTGACAATATTGATAGTGATCATGACAACTATGATCCAGCCGCTGCCGATCGTGATGAATATTTCTAATTCATGTAATACTATATTATTATTATTATTATTATTATTATTATTATTATTATTATTATTATTATTATTATTATTATTATTATTATTATTATTATTATTATTATTATTATGTTCCATTTATTTTGCATTTCTTTATAAGTACTTTGTAATATAACTGTGTTAATTGGTTTACTCAATGATATTGCAGACACTCGACAAAATGCCGGGCGGAAGGCAGGGCCGTCGTGCGGTCAACTCCCTCTACATGAGTGACCGTCACCACCCAACGCTAAGGACAAGCCTTTGCCGGAGCCGGCGCCGAGGAGGTCGAGGACCGGCCGCACCCGTGGCCGTCCGAGGACACGCGTGGAGCCGACTCCCACCCCGCCGGTGGACGAGGACGTCCAGGCGGTGGACCTCCCGACAGGAGGGGGTGACACCTCCTCTGACTCGTCGGACCACCAGAAGGGAGCGACCGCGACAGTAGGGGTTCCACTTCCACTACTGCTTCTGGCTCTACCTCGTCCGAAGTCTACTTGCGCGGGCCCTCGAAGGTCCCGGCGCGGCCGATCCCACTGCACCAGCGCCCGTTGATTCGCCCCCAGGGCGACGAGTGTGTTTCATTTCACTACTATTTCATATGACATGTTGACTCTTAATGACTAACAATTGTTCTTAATGACTTTTGCAGCAACTGGGAAGTTGTGTCCGGGATGGGTCGGCACATCAATGGCACGCTGGCCCTTCTGATTCGGCAGCACTACCCTGAGATGGTCACCTACGCTGGGGTGCCTTCGCCGCCCTGGACGTGGGACCACTTCCACGCCGCTGAGGACAGCGAGCACGGCACGGTAGCGGCGCGGATCAAGGCCGAGTTCTGGGTGAGTCTACGTCACAGTAAATTGGTCAATACTATGTATTCGCTCTAAAAATAATTAAACAACACATGATGTCTGCATGTAGGACTTCTACAGGTGCGATGCTGGGTTTGAGGCCTAGGCAGCGCGCGTGCAGGACAAGGTCTGCAGGTCCTGACTCTCGGACTTGTACTACGAGACGCGGCTCCAATGCATCATCAACTACAATGCCGACGTCCTTGGACAGGTGGTGAGGAAGCGCGAGGCCAGGAGCATGACGCTCACGAGGGAGCAGTACCTCTTGGTAAGAAGTATTTTCATGAACAATAGGTTGGCTTCATTTCATCTTCTGACATATCAATAACTTGATGGCATGCCGCAATGTCCTGATCGGTGCACCAGGCACCGCCTCTGCTGGGAGGTCATTGTGGACAGGTGGCTCTCGGCAGAGTGGGCGGAGAAGCACAAGATCTGTCAGGACTGCCGCCTGCAGATGGGTGGGGCGCCACACCACCAAGGCAACCAGAGCCTCAGCGCGTACGCCAAGACATGGGTAAATTTTTTTTGTGCTTTCATCTTTTTTATGTATCCTAACACTCAATTCTAACTACTTGTAATCGTCTTTATGTTTTTCTCGCAGTCCCAGGCGCACCAGGACCAGGAATGCAATGAGTTCATGTTGTACGCCCTGGCACACAAGGGCAAGGCGACGGCCCCGGACGTCACTTACAACCCGGCGGATGGCCCCGAGGCGTACACCAACGCGAGCGTCCACAGGAAGCTTAGCGAGTACACCTCGGCGGCTCGCCAGCGCTATGGGGAGGACTTCGATCCGGCCCACCAGCCCCTGGACATGGACCTCTTGATGGGGCTGGGTGGAGGGAAGCAGCACGGCCGGTACTGGATGGCGGATAGCACAATCGACTCCTCCTCTGTTGCCAGCCTCGCCGATATTCGAGTAAGGAGCACGGAATCCTCCCTTCCCATACGCCCTCGGCAACCGAGCTCACAGCAGCAGATGGCAGAGCTCCAGGTTCCTACTCATAAACTCGTCGTTCATTGCTTTTACACATATACCTTACTTTTACATTGTTTAATCCTTGCGGGTGGAATGTTGCAGGAGAACGTGCGGAGGTTGGAGGCCCAGCAGGCGGCACAGGCGGAGGCCCAATGGCTAGCCATGGAGGCCCAGGCGGAGGCCCATCGGCTAGAGATGGCTGCCGTGCAAGCACAGAGGGCGGCCGAGGAGCAGAGGATACGGGACATGTTCAGCTTCATGGCGAGCCTGTAGGCCTTGGCAGGTGTGGTCGTGCCTCCGTCACTGCTCGCTCCAGTTGTGCCTCCTGCTCCTCCTGTTCTAAAGACTCCGGTTAATATGTGAACCTGTTGATTCCTGTAGCTTTTGCGCCTGTCCTGTAGATACTCATGATTTCGCTTCTCCTTTGTGCAGCCACAGTCGGCGGGTTCGGCCCTGACTCCACACGGTGGCCCTTCTCTAACGTCCGGGTGGCCAACTGCCCCTCCTACACAGTCCAAGAACATGTGGCCAGGACCAGGATGGCAGTAGGTGCCTCTCTTCATGTTTTTCGGACTTGTTCAAAACCCAGACTTGTGATGGATTATGTATGTGATGACACTAAAGACATATTTATATGTATGTGATGGATTATGGATTATAGACGATATGTGTGTGTGTGTGATGCACGATGGATGGATGGTATATGTGAATTTCGTGGATTATGCATGATTGGTGATGAATGTGATATATTATGTGCTCTGTGTGATGATGTATGTGATGTATATGTGATGCGTCTCTTTATTTTGATGGAAAGCAAAAATCAGAAAAAAAAAAGCATTTCTGACCTGGCACTCCTTTGCCGAGTGCCATGGCTTTGACACTCGGTAAATCTAAAAAACCTGATAGCTAGTTTTCCAGATTTGGCACTCGGCAAATAATTTTTTTAAAAAAAATAAAAAAATTTTTGCCGAGTGCAACGGTTAGGCACTCGGCAAATAGATTTTTTAAAAAACAAACGTAGCATTTTCTTTGCCGAGTGCAACGGCTAGGCACTCGACAAAGAAGCCGTCAAAGTTGACGGTTGAAACTTTTTTGTGCTGAGTGTTGAACTTGGCACTCGTTAAAGGTTTTGGCACTCGGCAAAGAAACCTTTGCCGAGAGGCTCTTGGCCGAGTGCGACACTCGGTAAAGTCTTTGCCGAGTGCAATAGGGTCTTTGCCGAGTGCTTGTGCCCCAAACACTTGGCAAAGAACCCGCATGCTGTAGTGTGTCGGGTGCCTATGTAAAGACAGTTGTCGTTCGTCGCTCGTGCAACCCCCGAATTGTCTTTCTTTGTTTGTCTGCGTTCTCGTCAATCAATCTGAAGTCCCACGAGGCCAAAACCAGCTTGTGCGCGACGAGGCCCTGGTCCCTGTTACGCAACTGCGAACTGACGCACAAATCTTGGAGGCCCCTCCGATCCGAAGAGAGACCGCGTGCGCGAGCCAGCTTCCCAAAACCAACAGAACCCCGTCTCGTAATCGTGATCAGCACTCCGGCTCGGAAACGAAATCTCCCGCCAGCAGCGGCCGAGTCCGATCGAAGCCGCGACGGGCAGCAGGTTCCCGTGCTATAAAACACGAGCGCACGGCGCGGCGAGAGGCACATCATAATTCGACAAATCCAGCAGACCGCCCCACGAGATTGCGAGAGCGCACGCTGTACGCACCAGAGACCAGACAGAGATCATAGCGGCGAAGCTACCTAGTTGGGTAACGCACCGCGCAGCGGCATGGGGCGGCGGCTCAATCTGGCGACGTCGCTCCTCGCCGTCGTCGTCCTAGCCCTTTTCGCCGCGCCGCCGTGCGCCGCCGCGCAGGTCAAGACGACCGACACGCGCTGGAGCTTCCACCTCCCTTTGCCCAGCGGCGTCAGCGGCGCCGAGAGCCTCGCCTTCGACGGCAAGGGCGAGGGGCCGTACGCCGGCGTCTCGGACGGGCGCGTCCTCAAGTGGGGCGGCAGCGCCGTCGGCTGGACCACGTTCGCGCACAGCGCCAACTACAGGAAGATACCCTTGTGCACGGCGGGCGCGGTGCCGTCGGAGGACACCGAGAGCATGTGCGGCCGCCCGCTGGGCCTGCAGTTCCACCTGAAGACCGGAGACCTCTACATCGCTGATGCCTACCTGGGACTCATGAAGGTCGGGCCGGGCGGCGGCGAGGCTGAGGTGCTGGCGACCAGCGCGGACGGAGTCCCTTTCAACTTCGTCAACGGCCTCGACGTCCACCAGGCCACTGGCGATGTATACTTCACCGACTCGAGCACCACGTACCCGAGGAGGTTCAACACGGAGATCATGATGAACGCGGACGCAACGGGGCGCCTGCTCAAGTACGACGCGCGGACGAAGAGCGTCACCGTGCTCAAGGCCGGCCTGCCGTACCCGAACGGCGTGGCCGTTAGCCGCGACGGCTCACAGGTCGTCGTCGCGCACACTGTGCCGTGCCAGGCGTTCAGGTACTTCCTCCGCGGCGCCAGGGCAGGACAGTACGAGCTGCTGGCGGACCTGCCAGGGTACCCGGACAACGTGAGGCGGGACGGCAAGGGTGGCTACTGGGTGGCATTGAACCAAGAGAAGCAGCGGCTAGACGCGACGGCGGCTCCAGCGAAGCACCTGGTCGGCGTCCGCCTGGACGCACACGGGGTGGAGGTCGAGGAGCTTACGGCGGCCAAGGGTGTCACGCTGAGCGACGTGGCGGAGAGGAGGGGGAAGCTCTGGCTGGGCTCCGTGGAACTCGACTACGTCGGCCTCGTTGCTTGAGCGGCCGCGTGCCAAACTGCTAAACGTTTGCTATGGGTCATGTTAGAGTTATTATTAGGAATTAGGGATTGGATTACCAAGTACTAGCTGTTAGTTTATGCATGTCACCAGTGGATAGAAACATGTCCCTACGTATTCTTTTATTAGTTGTATTTGTATTTATTTATTATATATTCAATAAATAAGATTGTAATAATTTTAGTTCGTTGTAATCTAGGTAGTCATTCCCTTAATGAAGATCCACGCTTTGGAAAAATCTATGTAGTCATAATCTACGGTTCTAAAAACACGTTATACAAAATCACTATATAAGTTAGCATTCTAGGTATTTCTGTAGTCAGATAAGAGAAAAAAAAACTTTATATATTATATAATAAAGACAAATAACAATTCATAAAAGCAATAATTTACTTGTATAACATGTATAATCAGTTAATCACAACACCAGCTAATACCTAAGAATTCCATGCGGCATAGCAATCCCTTCACCATCAGTATGAGCAGCCCTCGTTTCTGATCACCGAACTGAACATCCGTTTGGCGTAAAACCGATCCTTCCCCTCTCGGCATCAAACACGACACCGAAGCCTTGTTGCTGGACGTTGCCGAGCACGTTGAGGCCATCGTCCGCCGCCTGGAGCCCCAGGCAGAAATACCTCCGGCGATCCCCGCCCTCCACGGGGATGAGGTAGTTCGCCTGAGGCAGCGCCATGTCCGCACCGCCGGCGAAGTGCAGCACGACGCTGGGCACCCGAACTGTAGTAGTTGCGTTCCCGTTCCCGCGGAGGTCGTAGCACGCGTCGAACACCGAGAACTTGTCGCGCAGCCTCCGCATCCCGGCCGCCGCCGCGTGCGAGTCGAAGGCGTCGCGAACCGCCGCGTACGCGTCCCTGGCGAACCGTGAGATGGCCGTGCCGGAGTCCACCACGATGCCCCCGTGGCCGGTCGCCGGGTTCAGCGCGAGGCTGGCGTTGGAGAACCCGGTCACGCGCTCGCCGCCGACGCTGAAGCCGACCATGTCCACGTAGTAGAGGCTGGGCCGCCGCGGGTTCGTCCGCAGCGGGGTGAACGCCGTGGTGGACGGCGGCGGCTCCGGCGTGCGGCGGCCGAACACGAGGTACGAGGAGCTGTTCTGCGCGCGGGACATGCGGTCGCCGAGGCAGTACGAGAAGACGCGCCCGTACGCCGGCGCCAGCTGCGTCGGGAACGACAGCGGGCCGCGGCCGACGCCGAGCAGCCCGGCCGCCGACTCCAGCAGCCCCTCGTTGCGGTGGCCGCACCCGAGCGTGACGTTGTGGACGTGCGTGTCGTCGGGGAAGACGAGCCTGTCGGTGGCGAGGTCGCCGCTGGACGCGGAGCCGTCGCCGTACACCACCGTGTACACGCACGCCCCAGTGCCGGCGTCGCAGCCGGGGTAGCGGAGCACGCCGCGGCACCGCGGCGACGCGCAGGGGATCCGCCGGTGCGTTCTGGAGCCCCGCGGGTCGTAGAGCGGGGTCACCTGGCGGTAGCAGCGGCGGCAGGGCACGCACTGGAGCCAGATGAGGTCGCTGCCGGTGTCGATGACGACGAGCGCGCGCGTCGGCGGGTCGCCGACGCTGATGACCGCGAAGTACTCGCCGCTGTCGAAGGGGACACCCGACATGACGGGGGAGCGGAGCCGGTCGTCGTCGGCGGCCGCGTTGAGGGTGTAGGGGGCGGCATGGCGGCAGCGGGGAAGACTGCCCCCTGGGGCGCCGCGCCGGGGTTGCAAGACTGCGTCTCGGTGGACGACGGGGATGTGCAGCGTTTTTGGTCGTTTTGTGGCGTCGGCGGTGAAGGTGACGAGGACGACGAGGAGGAATCGTAGCGGAAGAGCGTCGGGCGACGCCATGAGGCCGGGCACGATGGCGCGAAGTGGTTGGCCGGTGAAGAGGCGGGCCGGACGTGCTGAAGATGGCCGATGGAAATTCTTCTTGTGCAGCATGCGTTTAAAATCTTTTCCAATTATATACTGCTACGCCTGGCGTAAGTTTTCAGTTATGGTATGAATGCTACTGGCTTTATTTTAATTTGAAACACCCTTTGTGTTTATTAAACTTCAGTTTCCTTTAAAACAGTACCCTCCGCTACAATGAAAACATTGCATCAACGTGCAGCAGACAGTTTGGACCGGTACTTCGGTCAGCAAGGTGTAGGATAATCAGACGGTGTGTCCATACTCCATAGGATCCAAATGTGCAGTAAACAGTACTCAACGTGTGCGGAGGCATTGCTGAGCTCAAGATTTGTTCACCTAAGTTGCAAGTGACGGGGGAGTCCATACTCCATAGGATCCAAATGTCGACAGCATGCAACGAGACCGGGCAATCCAGCAAGGACGACTGACGGAACAGAGCAAGGCATGCCCCCAACCGATAAATATTGCACAAAAGAGCAGGATATATACAGCAATTTATTAGCTCATCCTTTCTCGTCCAGCGAGATGTAGTTCCACAGCATAATATTTAAGAGTAGTTCCGCGTAACAAAACGTTGCATCACCAACATCGATTCCATAATATTCGTCGGCAATTGTGGATTAATGTGGTTGCTAATGCGAGGTAAGGCAGGCTTTCAGGTTTCAGACATGGTAGCCCGTGACAGTAAATCCTCTACCGACGATCTCACCAAGGCAAAACCACGCATACAACTCGATGCCAAACATTGCCGCAACACCAGCATCCTCAACCTTCAGATTGCTTCTGTTCTTCCACAGGAGCTTCGCACCATCAAGCTCCTTCCAGAATGACTCATAACGACCAGGAAGGCTGCAAGAAACACAGATGCAGTGTTAAAATTTGTGACGAGAGCACAATATATAAAATGCATATTTCTCCAATTGTGTGTTCTAAAAATTTGAATAAAATACTGCTTCATTTATTATTTAATTTTGTTGAGAAACAAGCACTAACTACATAGCCACGAACATAAATTCAGGATATATGCATCCAGAAATCAATATTGCCAGGTTCCCCAATAGTTCGTGTAGGTGAATTCCACTGACTGTCGTGACGTCCACCATCTTGGTCTATTAGAATTTAACTAGCAAGTGATCCTTTTAATATATTTCAAAGATATTGTAGGCTCCAACATTAGATCAAAACATATCGTTGGCATCAAACTCAGCAAGATTTTACCTACTAGCTAGCAGACAACAAAACATAATTTGACCGGAGCTATACATGAAATTTCAGCTGACACAAAAGGTTTAACAGACAGGCAATTTATACAGCAGTAATTTCCTATGCAGAGAAAACATCATGCATGTTACCCTAAATAAACAAACAGTATACCAATCTTCTATTAGCTAAGCAGATATAATTCAAATAAGAGACAATAAACATGACTGATCAATCTCAATGAGGTGTAAGAAACATAAGTCATTCAAACATGTTAAACATTTGTTTCGTGATAGCCAAATGCAAACCGTGTGCTCTGAAATTCTTATTGGCTATTTGTGCGATGGAACGAATCAATTGTGTCTAATGCTAACCCAAAATCCTATAATTTCATCAGATAAGAATACTTCAAGGCATCTATTAATATTAGTTTGGGCTCTTATCAATGAACAAATCTAAACGATACTTGGTCGATCCATATAGGTTTTGCTGCAACTCTCAAGAGGTCTTGCATAACGCCATATTAACAATGTTGAATCCCAATTTGATCACTAAACCTCCCATCCAATCTACAAGCTAACAAATTACCAACGCACGCCACATAAAACCTGCAAAGGTGTATCCTCCAACAGTTCGATACAATTCTAGTTACTGGATAATTTCAGTAATTCACACAGATTTTGTAGTGAATGCATGTCCTCCAAGTTGGGTGCCCAGGGTTGCAGCTAAAGAGATAGAATTGATGAACCTCAATGTGATAGAAGAGACATGATTCATCCAAACACAGATATCCAAAGTCTTCCTCTATTTGGTTACTGTGATAGCAATATGCGAACTGTGACATCACAGAATAGAATACACAGTAGCTAAACCGCCTGAATCAAAAAGTTTTGGGGCTACATTGCTACTAGGCGGATTGTCGACTTCCTGATTATCTACCCAGCACCACACAATTATATAAGTCACCAGAACGATCATGGTGCCTTGCATTGGAACTCAGACGGTCACACCCAACCCATACATGAGCCCTCACACCTCCTCAGGAGACCATCAATAAGCTACCATATCCTAATAAAAGCTGAACAACTTCAAAATCCATCACGACGGCCAAATCTCCCATCTAATAAAAGCTGAAGAATTGATATGCTGAGATTCGCATGAGTACGCGCCAGAACTCTACGCGGCATATCCTCCTCCTCCTCCTCTGTCCTATCAGAGTTGGTGGCGCGGGGACGATAAGGAGCACTGACCTGGCGAGTCGGGTGTAGAAGAGCTGCTTGGAGAGCTCCTGGCACTTCTCGATGGTGGGAGGGTCGACGACGTAGTGCTTGTTCTTCTCCATGAGCGTCTTGTGGTACGAGCATCCGTGCTTGGCCGCGATCCTCGCCGCCTCGCACGCCTTGGACTGCAGCTGCGCCAGCTTCGACCCCAGCGCCGCCATTGGGATGTGCCGCCGCCGACGCTGTTCACGGTTCGGAACGGGGCAATGCGGGTCGGTCAGAACCCAGAAGAAAATTATAAAGGGCAAGAGAAAAAAAAAATCCGGTGGTCGGCAAGCGCGGATTCGAGGATGATTCAGACTTCTGAGTTTACCTTCTGATGGCTGTGGCCGGTGGTTTGGACGAAAGGGCTGGAGAGATCCGAGGTGAGGGAACGAGTTGGAACTTGGGAGAGGCGGCTGCGAAGGGACGGAACGGGACGGGAAGGGGACAGGATTTGTATAGCGGCGCTCTTGGCTTGGAGGGGAGGTTAGGGCCTGCTTTGTCCAACTGGACTCCATTATAAATACGATTTTTCATTGCTAAATCAAACCCCTGCAATACCACGGTTCCCATACAGATTATAGCATCCTAATGACATATATGTCTTGTTTAAAATTTGTTCTAATGAAAAACATGACACACGGCACGATCCAAAAAAAACTCAATATTTCTTTTAGAATAAAGATGGATTAACTTTGATTAACTTTTGTTTAATTTAGAACAAAGATGAATTAATTCTGATTTCAGCTCCACTCGTTGAGCTTTGTTTGCAATTAAGTATCAAAAAATAATTCATGAAAACTATGATAATAAGATTATGTCAATTTCAAAGATGGCTTGAAAAAAGTGCAGTTGGCACGTTATCTGTCTCTATCTATATGTAGCCCCGGCACCACATATTATTTTAAGTTCAATTATACACCTATAAATCTCTACAGTGCTTCCGAAAACATTACAATTTCCCAATATAGGGCTTGCAGATCGGAAGAAAAATATGCAGTACCATTCATGATCAGCTAGGCATCTGACAATAAAAGGCAAGACGTGTAAGCCAGGTGTCAACCCATAGAGGGAAGATGCCCATTAACAGACAAGGATATGGTGCATTGCTGTATTACAATGGAAGCTTAAAAACAGATTCACAGCAGGTCTGGTGTCCATTACAGGCGAACTGACTTCAAGTACACCAGTTCTATGTTCATCAGACAACCTGGACATACAACCTTCCAGGCACAACCAATTTGCAAATCCAAGCAAAGTATGTCCTTATTTCAGATGATACAAGTAGGTCAAATGCAAAGAAATATAGCAAGCGAATAACAGCAGGAGCAATGCTTCACTTGGTCCACCAGTGAAGGAAATCCTTACGCCTGTTGATCTTCTTTTGGAGCTGAAGAACACCGTACAGTAGTGCCTCAGCAGTTGGTGGGCACCCAGGGACGTAGATGTCCACAGGGACTATACGGTCACATCCACGTACAACAGAGTAGGAGTAATGGTAGTAACCACCGCCGTTGGCACAGCTGCCCATGGAAATAACCCATCTAGGCTCAGGCATCTGGTCATAAACCCTGCAGATAACAATGGAGTTCATGTTATACTAACAAGTATGAGTTGATAATAAAAATAAATACCTTCTCTAAAACAAATAATTATGCTCGAATTGCAACATGTACAGTTAAAATATGTTCATAAACATGTATCAACAAAAGAGACAAAATAGGAGTATTGGAAGCACTAAAGGCTTACAGCAAGTCACTATAGTGTACAGTCCAGGTCTGTAATTTAAAGATAAAGCAATCACCTTCTTTCCTCCATTCCTAGAGTTTTGACATTTTTATGTTCCAGCAAAATGGATAAGTAAATCCATGCAGATACCAGCCAGTCAATGCATGCTTACTTGTTTTCATAATATTGTCCGTGTCACCAAATACAGAGCATGTCTTTTCCAACATGTTTTACTACAGAATTTATATCAATGTATTATTACTACAGATGTTGCTTAGACATGGTCCTAAATACTTATGCGGAGACGTGACTTTGAATGCAATGGTGAGCTGACATCCGAAAACAATGCTGGGTTTGCTAGAGCACAATTGTGTTTCGGCATCTACACTTCTACAGTCAGTTATGTAGTACTAACAAGTATTGCAAAATCAGTATAAGATTAGAATTTAATTCTCCAAAACTTCTTAGTGCAGAAAACAATACAAAAGATACAGAAATGAACTAAGTATATGTTTGAACTTCAACAATTTGCAATCGACCTGCTAAAGAGAAGGGACACAACTTCATAACCACACATCTTAGAAACGTGCAACTCAAAAACTGGTCTCCTATGGAAAATCGTACCAAGAAATTACCAATATTGATTGGTCTGATATGCAAGTTAAGGACAAATATACTATAACAATCTCCAGAAGACAACACGTAAACAAGAAAAATGGTAGGTTTGGATTAATGGCAACTCTGTGTTCAGTAAAGTCCCTATTCACATAGCCTCACAAGCCTATCATATCATGTCCGCATGGAGCAAACTGATCGATTGCAATTATATTCAAAACTTGTTGATACAAATTATAAACATTTTTTAGAAGACTAGATAATAAATTCTATGTGGCTGGTTGTCAAAGCACCATATCATATTTCGACCATACTATCAACATGGTGTTCTTGGGAGTAAACTGAAAATTCTCCATGTAATGATCTGGGCACAACATGGTTTCTACAGACGCTATGGCCAATCAGTAGTCAAAATCTAATTCTATGGATCCTACTTCTTCTGTGCAAAGATATAAACCTATTGCTTAATACTCCCCTACCCAGATCCTTTATGAGATCTAGGGACCCCCAAAATCGAAATCTTAAATCGGCCTTATCAATCGAGGTGAGGAATGTGTTACTGACTTGCGGAGGGCTGGAGCCATCTTGTTGGTGAGCGTGCCGGCGACGATCATGCAATCGGACTGGCGCGGCGAGGGGCGGAAGATGACGCCGAAGCGGTCGAAGTCGTAGCGGGACGCGCCGGCGTGCATCATCTCCACCGCGCAGCAGGCGAGCCCGAAGGTCATGGGCCAGATCGAGCCCTTACGCGCCCAGTTCATCAGGTCGTCCACCTTGGAGACCACGAACTCGGCCGTCTTCGACATCGCTGGTGGGGGCGCGCCCCTGTACGGCGCCGGGGACGTCGGGGAGGCGCCCGCAGCAGCTGCAGCGGAGTAGGCCCGCGGGGTGGAGAGGAGGGCCAGCCGCGCGGTGCGCGGGAGCAGCGCCATGGTCGGTCGCTAGGGTTTCCTCACCTCGTGGAGGAGGGGGTGGAAGCGGAAGCGTAGGCCGATTTGGGGATGGCTTCTCGGAGCTCTGGGAGACGGAGGTGGCTGTCTCGTGGCCGTGTGGAGGTCGGGGCGCGTGTTGTGTGCAGTGTGCGCGCCGCGAGTGTGACTGGCCCAAAGACCAATAAGTCGGTGTCTTCTATGTACCGGCCCAGGCCCAAGTCTCAAACAGTTTCTTAGACCCGTCCAAAGGCTGATTCACTAGTGGGCCTAAATTGCCCTTTTTATTGCACAGAAGGCCCGATTTTTGTTTAGGGAAAAAAAAGTTTATTGGACCTCCCTCAACTAGTGCCTAAGTTCGATTTAAACCCCTCAATTAGAAAATCAGTTTCTTAGACTTCTCCAACTATTGAAACCATTTCAAATATTATTCGAGAGTAATACGTATTCGAAAAACTACTATCAGATTCATACAACAAAATTCATACAAAATTTGATTTAAAACGGATTTTACTATTTAACTTAGGGAGGTAAATTAGACAGTTTCAATATTTGGATGAGTCTAAAAAACAGTTTTTTTATTGAGAACAGTAAACTAAACTTATCAATAGTTGAGGAAGGTCAAATAGACTTGTTCCGTTTTTTACAAAATGAACAGTACTACAACTCATGGTATCCAATCCCTAAAAAGAGCTCTTCTTCACCGGTCAAGTCAAACTATTTTAAGATAGCTAAACTTATACAGCCTGTTCTTTTGGCTGAAAAATAAGCGCTGATTTCGGCTCGTGCTGATTTGTTGTGAGAGAAAAATACTGTTTCGTGGCTGAAAATAAGCGCTAATTGGTCAAAAGAACAAGCTGATAAAAGATGACATCAACTGTTATAGTTCTAAATATATACCCCTCTGTCCCAGTAAATCTAACGTTTTAGAACTGAAAGCGTGTCCCAGAATTAAAGTCGTTTTAGGGTCCATGCAGCTAGCCTGCAGCGAACTGGACTAGTCTGTGTCCATGCAGCTAGCCTACAGCCTCCTTGGGAAAGAGAGCCCAAGAGATCGAAACGTTGTGCGCATAGTACTAGAGTAGGGGCAGCTCGTTAACTTTGCTCTAGTCTTGGTACCTGTGCCCAATTCCAAAACGACTGTAATTTTGGGACAAAGGGAGTACTCTGTGAAGATATGTATATTTATACAACGGGGTAGATTTAACCTAAAAATCAATTGATGTCATCTCTAATGCAACATAGGTCACCGTCACATATGAACAAATTAGCACGAAAATCACAGAAAATCATTGTTGTCCCATGACTGCATGAAATAGAGCTAGCTTCGCCTATGTCTTGTATAAAGAGAAGTGTAGCTACAAGCAAGATCGTAATCCCAGCAAGTATGGGCTAGGATAGCATAAGAGGGAGAGACAGAAAAAAATATGGAGAACAGGAGGGTATTGCGTGGCCTCGGTACCACTCCCATTAGGCAGGGTGGCACGACAAGGCATGCCACGGCGCAACAAGCTTGCAGGGTTGGCGTGACTAAGTGGGCCCACAAGAACTAGGGAGCTAGCAGGAGCCTTTTTTTTTGCGACTGGAGCTAGCAGGAGCCGTGGCCCTTCCCAACACATTGCAAAATTTTTTACTACCCTTGTAAATATTTCAAAACAACATATAGGGAATCATTAATTAGTTTTTTATTATAATATTGTAATTTTTCATTATGAATAGTAACTACATATGTAAAGACATTAACAAGTTATTGGGACATACACTTAAGTATATATATCTATCATACTTAAAGATGTCATCATGTTTGTCCAGCCCCTTAATCAAAATTGCTACTTTGGTCACTGGACCCACCCAAACCGCTACGCTGGTCTAAGTCACCAGTGTGGCAAGTCTTATCACACCGTTGTACTTGTGTGGCAAAAAGTTTAGTTATTTTTATTAAAGTAATGATTATGAAAGTTGAAAATAGAAAAGAAAAAGGTCTTGGTTTTACTAGGCAACATCGACACTCACAAATCCAAAATACATGTTTGGCGCTCCTCGACAAGACTCTGTTTACTAAAGCTGAAAACCGCTGAAAATAAACGTTAATGCTGATTTCTCTAGCTCTAATCTCTAACCAATATTAAAGAAGCATTTCTTTGAACCGTATCAACTTTCGTCCGCTGTCCATGTTCTGACGTTTTTCTCTGTGCACTCGATCTCCATTTCTTTACTTCTATCTATATAATAAACTTGAGTCAAGTTCTCTCGTGCTGGTTGATTGAGATTGAGTGGTCAATCCCCTTCAGGATGGTAAGGATTCGAATCCTAAGAGACTCATCTTCGTGGCTAGAGTGACCAGAGGAGGAAAAAAAAAAACTCTCCCTAGAGTCCCAGGACATGTTTAGTCACTGCAGATCGAGTAATTTTTTTTCTCGTGCTGGAAACAGTGACTTTCCCCATTCGTGATCGTGGTGGCTGAGTCCCTTTGGATCCGTGGATCCATGTCCGTCCAAGAAGGCTTCCTCCTCCAATTTTCAGAGGATCCAATCGAGACCATTATAAATCTGATCCTGAAGAAATCGAGACTACCATGATCCAGATCGAGGGCATCAGCTATATAGCCAAAAAAGAATGAGCACAAAATCAAAATAGTAGACGAGATGACACACGGGAGGATGTCGCTGTCTGCCTGTCTGCATATATAGATTCTAAGCCTCCACATCGGCAGGATAGCAACGTTGGTGACCGACCGTGTCACGGCTGCGCCATCCCTAGCTGACCGTGAGGCAGAAGAGACTCAACCCGAACCGGCGTTTGGAACTGTTGCCCGTCCGACAAGAGCAAGAAGGCCGAATACTCGCTATGTTGGGCCGCATTGGGCCTGATTCCTAGGCGTAGAAGCAGTTGCGCTGCTGGAACCTGGCCACCGGCTGCGCCCGGGATAAGTAGCGCGATCGACAGAGAGCAAGAGATGAACATTTGTATCAACTACTCTTCATCTAAGATACATCTTCCTTCTCAAGCAATTCCTTCTCCCCTTCAACCTACCATATTCCATTCTTCCCGATCTACACCCTAACATCTGGTATCAGATACACGATCCTTGATCCCGTTGGGGCCTAGTTGAATAGCCTGCTTCTCCTCACATGGGACCACGATAGCGTACCGTTTCTTTGATGCTGCCAGATGGGCCCTGCCTTAGCGTGGCTCAACGAGATGCAGTTGATTCCGGGGCCCTTTGTCTTCCTCCACTCTTCATCATGTGGAGTCAGTCACACGTTCATAATTAGGCTCTGTTCGCTGAAAGCTAAATACTGAAAGTTAAATCCGATTTCTTATGAGAAGAAAATATTTCAGAACTGAAAAGAACCCAAAATAAGTTGCTTATAAGCTGAAGCGAACAGAGTGTCAACATCTAAATCTCCAATTAAAACTATATATCTTGATTAATCTATTGATATTTGTGAAGCACCATATATAGTATTAGTATTACTCCCCGTTCCATTGAAAATGTTGTTTTTTTTTTACTTTTAAGGTTCTTGTTTGACCATTCGTTTATTTAAATTTTTTATGCAAATAACAAAATAATTAAACCATTTATCTCTAATGATTAAATAAGTTATAACAAGATAAAATAAAAATTTTGAATAAAATGAACGATTAAATAAGATAGTATAGAATTCAAAATGATATTTTTAATGGAACGGAGGGGGTATATATTTGAATCGGAGCCCATGTGGAGATACCAGTGCGATGGGACTTGGGCGTGCGTGCTATACACGACGATGTTGATACGGATGCGCGGGACAGTGGGAGACGGGGGCTGCCTTTAGTTGCAAAAAATTTTCTCTCTTCCCGTCACATCGGTTGCAATTTTCATCTAGATGGAGCACTAAATAAAATAGTAGCTGTTGTATGTTTGTATTTTTTATCTGGTTAGCTCGAGATAAACCTTTTGAGTCTACTTAAGCCATAATTGGACAAAAGTTGTCAAATACAAATAAAAGTGCTACAGTGCAATTTTTCACCACTTTTATCAAACTAAACGCAGCCTGGGAGTCCGTGATTCCTGTTCAGTTCAATTGCTTTCACGCGGATGGGGATCGTGGTTATGTCAAAGCATATCGATTAGAAACCCAGATACTCCTATGTGGCTGCAAATACCGTATCTCTTCCCGTTTCACGGGTACTGTATATGATGCGTGACAGGTTACCTGTCTTTTGTGGCGCGCAACGAGCTCGTGAATCGGTGCAGACAGACTCTCTAGTGCTGCTAGTGCGATTCGAAACAGAGACCAATTTTTAAGCGGCATAGAATACGCTAGTCGGTAGCCTTACAAAATGTATGTCGGAAGCGTACAATATGACGCACGCTTGATCGCAACTAAATTTCCGCAATGCTAATTATAATTAGTAGTAACTGTGGCTAGAGATTGCAGTACATTGTTCAACAGCGAAGCACGCGCGCGCATGAGTTTTTGCTTGTACTCATGGATTTCATCCATTAATTTCCTCTTTTGTAGGTAGTGAGATACAGCGAGCCATAGCCAATTCAGCAATGACAGGCTCGATCCCGTGGGGATACAGATACACCACACCACACACACAAAATTAGTCAAATACGGTTATTAATAAACGCTACTAATCGTACGCCGCGCCTCTTTTGCCCGCACTTGTTCGAGCTCCCGCGACGAACCCGAACCGGCAGTAATAACAAATCTCAGTTCTTGACGCCGAGCGGCATGATGGGCATGCCGTCCTGCGCGGCGACGGGCATGGAGGACTCGAGCTTGCAGTCGAGCGGCTGCGGCGTCGGCGGCGGCGCGGCGTCCTCCACGAGCGCCCTCCCGACGAGGCGCAGCAGCGTCTCCTCCAGGTCGGCGCCGTCGGCCCACGGGTGCACCTCCGCCTGCACCCGGGCGAGGTCCTGGCAGATGAGGTCCCACACGGGGTAACCCCTGCGCGGCATCATGAAGTCCTCCCGCGCCAGCCGCAGCGACGGGCAGTAGTCGCCGGCGCCGTCGCCCAGGTAGATGACGCGCTTCCTGCCCCCGGCGGACGCCTCGCGGAGGATGCGGTCGAGCACCTGGCCCTTGCACATGTTGGGCGGGCAGGTGCCGATGGCGCAGCCGTGCGTGGCGCCGGCGCGGAAGTCGTGGTAGGGCCCGATGCGGAGGCGGCCGTCGGCGTCGACGTGGCTGGGGTTGGTGTTGATCTGGGAGAAGCAGCCGCGGAGGCCGTGGTGGTCGAGCACGGCCTCGATGAAGAAGGCGTTGGCGTCGCTGAGGATGCGCAGGTCGCAGCCCAGCGCGTGCGCGGCCCTGACGGCGGCGGGCACGCGCGGGTGGATGGGCGCCGCCCGCAGCACCTCGGCGACGTCGCCCAGCGTCTTGCCGCTCGCGTGCAGCTCCCCCATCATGGTGTCCATCAGCGTGTTCCACGGCATGGTGGGGAGGAGCCGCTCGAACTGCTCCGTGAACCCGAGGCTGTCCACCACCCAGTTGTCGCTGTCCACGTCGATGATCGTCTTGTCGAAGTCGAACACCACCACGATCCCGGCGGCCATGGTGGTATGGGGTAAGGGTTTTAGCTGGCTGGCTGGCTGGTCTTCGAGATGGTTGCTGGTGGAGCTTGTTTGCGGTGGATCGATGGCTAGGGAGCCGCGGTGGAGGCGGCATTATATACCGGGTCGTTCGGGGAAGATGCCGAGCGAATATTACAGTTACAGAGATGCCCGCTAAGAATAGAGCGAGTCGAGTCGGCCTCGGTGGTGTTCGATTCATCGGCCGCTGCCGCGTCAAGTTTGGCGCTTTCGGCCCGGCGGACGACCGATGTGATGCGATTCGCCAAGCTTCTGGTTTGGTTCGCGGATGGGGTGGCGGTGCGCGTGCTTCTGGTTTGGTATTGGGGAAAGCAAGGCGCTAGTGAAGTGAGGCGGCGGCGGGGATCCGGAGATGCTTTGGCTCCTGCATGCTGGCGAGGGAATATCCATCCGCCGCTCCCGGTCCGTCTCGGGGAGCCGTGTGGTTTTCGTATCTGCGGACACCTTGTGGTTCACGGTTCACCCGAGCCAAGATTTGGGTTCAATGCGCATGGATTTTTTTTTAATCGATCGAAAGAAGCTTCTCTGTACTGTGTTTACCGAAACTTTTGTTTTTTTAACAATGGTCCCCTTCACGCGGCGTGAACAATCCATACATACTTTCTCCGTAGCTAAAATAAGTATCGTTTTAGGATTTTGATTACCTTCTTTTAACTATTCGTTTTACTCAAAAAATTTATGAAAAAATAATTATTTTATTATGAAATGATCTATTATTAGAAGCGTTTTAATCTTAATTTATTTATTTTTATATTTTCTGTCAAACGTCGATTTTAAAAAGTTAAAAATGATATTTATTTTGAGACGGGAATACTACATACTACACGCACAAAACTGAAGCTAATATTTCATTAAAAAACTAAAGCTAGTAGCTCATTCGGAGTTCCCTACAGCAGTCTCTGCTACGCTGTTCGTGGCGAATTTGTGTTCTGCACCAGGGGAATGCTGTCGTGCTTAATTAACTGCTTATGGCACGAGATTAATTGGGCAATTCCGGCGAAGGTGACATGATTTTTGCCACGTTTCATGGAGGGTGGGGTGTCCCGTAGCGGATATTCGGCAGCGGATGCGGAAAATCTCCTCCGGAGGTGGCTGCTGGGCCACCAAAGGTCGATCAGTTTCGTGGTCCTTCCTGCCTGCCTCTTTTGAACCACCAGAAAACGTACGGCGTCATGCTTTATTTGTTCCCCCGTCAATTTTTGCGTTCTTACTACTGCTATAAGTTCTCTTTCGGTCCAAAATTCGACCAGCTATTAGCCATTTGTTCTTTATCCCAGGACAGAATCAGGATTATTCGCATTTAGTGTTATTATATACTACATGCGTGGATATCGCAGATGAGCGCACCACTGATCCATTTGTCCATGTTTGCATGCAAAAGCTTGAATCATCGCGTCATGTCGAGGCCGACTTAGGATAGCTAGTTGTTTTCATTATTCCACCATTAGCAGCTAAGATTCTCAAAAATGACAGCAGGGACGTGAGACAGAGAAAATTATTTTTAGAAACTATGGTACAAAAGGGTTATCTTTATTTGTATTGTTCGTTCGAGAGATGGAATGTGTACCTAATATAATTGTAATGTTTCACAGAACATGGAATATGGAACATTTTCGGATTGCGCATGTTCATCTTGAACAACTAGTAGAAACCTTTTCTACTCTTTTTTTTTAAAAAAAAGAGAATATATTAATAATATCCCAGCTTCTACATCGATCGATGCATATAGCCTTTAATTATTACAACCAGTTCTCCGAACTCGCGAATTAAGGAACCTCAAAAACAAAGTTGTGCGACAAAAGAAACTGACACATTTAAACGGGAAAGATCAAACTAGATAGCAATCCTATTGCTAAATCTCCAGCCGTGTGAAGCGAAAACCTCCATTGCGGCTGTCTCAAGCATAGTGTAGCCCATTTTAAACTTTTGGCGAGCATCCTTCTTTTGGAAAATCGCCCACGATCTGATCCAATACGTCGCTCTGAATAACACCTATAGATATAAATATGACGTGGTTTTATTAAATATAACATCATTACGGCCCAACCAAAGTACCCAAGCCACACCCACTGGTACCTGTTCTACTCTAGACCGTTATATTTCCATACTGACAGTTACACAACCCGTGACACGTAATCAAATTTCATAATGACAAAGCGAGATGAGGAGAATACGCACCTTGAGTTCCCATTACATTTGGTTCCATTTCGTAGAATAATACCATGTTCCATGTTCTAGGCCTAAGATTCCACCTTATCACACAAACTAAGAACAAATTCTCATCCAAAGTAAATATGCTGGTTATATACCCCCTCTTTTAGTTAAGGGGAAATTATTTTCTCGGCCCTGAAAAAAGTTCGGCTTAGTTTCTTGGCCCTATTTTCATCGAACTTTGTTATTTAGCCCTAAAACGAAATTTGCTTATTTTCTTGACCCTTCCGTCCACTTTGAAAGATCATAACTCTTCGATACGATAGCAGATGAAGCTGATTTTTACATGAAAATTATAGGTCTCGACTGAGATCTACAACTTTAGTGTTTTGAGTTTTTTCATTTGAGAAAGTTCAGATGCCTAAAAATATAAATATATAATATTAATATTTTTGAACATCTGAACTTCATCAAATGAAAAAACTCAAAACTATAAAGTTGTAGGTCTCGTCGAGACCTACAATTTTCATATAAAAATCATCTTCATCCGATATCGTATCAAAGAGTTATTATCTTTCAAAGTGGATGGAAGGGCCAAGAAAATAAGCAAATTTCGTTTTAGGGCCAAATAACAAAATTTTCTCTTTAGTTAATGGTATGCACAATAGATTATAATGCGTCATGCCCGATGGTACAAACAAGAGAATGAATGAATACTGCTAACTTTATTTTATCACTTTTCCTATAATTTAGCTTAAATTTTAGATGATTTCATACAACACTCTTATATAACCTACTAGTACATGTAAATTATTACTTTTATGATTCGTTATTTGTTTTCTATCATCGCATATCAAATTTTTATCCTAGTTTGATTATAGAAAATAATAAATTGTTTTGTGTCTCAGCGCCAACACGGATCATATTTTGTCGGGTTCTTGGTTTTGTCTAATAGGTTCTTGATTCTCTGAACCAAAAATTGCAAATTATTTCTTCATAATTTACAACAAACTAAAACTACAATTTTAATATATACACACACACACACACACTTCATTCGATCATATATACCCTAATTTTGAAGATATAAACATAGAAGTAATTACTCCCTAGGGGTAGAAAATAATTTTATATATATATATATATATATATATATATATATATATATATATATATATATAATCATCATTTGAAAGAAAATTCAACTGAATTTTAGCAACTTTCTTATTTTGTTTGTCTAATAAGAAAACGACA
This sequence comes from Eremochloa ophiuroides, assembly GCA_038502445.1. NCBI lineage: Eukaryota > Viridiplantae > Streptophyta > Magnoliopsida > Poales > Poaceae > Eremochloa > Eremochloa ophiuroides. Next base: position 64,792,626 of record JAHLJS010000006.1, read on the forward strand.
CATACATCTTATTTATTTGATTTGAAGCGAAGTGGCAGGAGAGACAACCATCTTGTTATTTGTAGTCTCTTCCAAAGATCGAGAAACACCATGTGAAATGTGAATAGCAGCATCCGATCAAGTAGATGAAATATTTGCCAAGTTTGGTTTATTGTACACGAAGTAGGGCTACATATAGAAAAACAAAAGGAAGTACTGTGCATGCACTGGAAACCGCTAGATGTGATCGATGCGAAACAATAAAGTTCCCAAGCCCACAAAGTTAGATTGACGGCCTCACATGATGATGTCCTCAGTGCTCACCATCTCACCGACAGGTCCAAAGCCTCCAATGTTTCTTGCCCCTGAACCGATGGGGGTATCTCCCTCAAGATTAAGCTGTTCCTACTCATCCAAATTGCCTAGAAGAAGATAATGATAATTTCCATGAAGAAGCTCTGATTAATTTGTGCCCTAAGCACAGTCATCGGGGATCGTGGTACGGTGCCACGTTCCGCGTGATCGTGCGTTCCCGTTCTGAGATTGTGGATCAGTTTCGTCTCGACGGTGAAAAATTTCTTCTCAACAAACGATTCTCGTTCCACGACCCAATCGTTCCAAGAACTTTGTGGCTGTGGCCCTGAGTGACTCTAGGATTTGGAGTGGTTGCATTCCAGGACTGAAATTTAAGTTGTGCAAAAGGACAATCCCCCTTCAGTTTGTGTTTTTTTTGCTCGCACTAGCAGACAACGTCCCGGTGATCAGATCAGATTAGATGCTCTTCATGTGGGTGCGCCCGCGGCGTGCGCGCGGCACGGCTGGGAGCCTCATGTCCACTGAACTTCGCGTGGTACCTGTCTGTCCACCGTCGTGGTAAGATTCGCGTCTCTTGTCAGTTGTCACTAGTGCGAATCCACTAGCCAGTAGTAGTAGCAGATTTCTCAGTTCTCAGTGTTGTTTACCTTACCACTTACCAACATATCAGCACCATACGGGGCTGAAAACTAGCGGCGTCCGCTAGCTCGCTAGGACTAGGACTATCGATCGATTTCCGACCACAGAACAGCGTCCCCCATATTGTTACTTCCCTGCTTCCCCTGTGGCTAGCGGTAACTCCACTGCCGTGGAGTGTATGTCCACCGTTCGGCTGCTAAAGAGACGCCTACTTAATACTATCTCCAACAATAACACCTAAAATACAAGATCTACTTCACGTCTGGGTTACGCTATAGTGAATTGATTCAATACTCATCCAACAATAACACCCAAAAGAAAATCCTTTCTGTAAATGGGTTTTCAGGAGAGAGAATACCCATAATTGGGTTATGCCTTTAAGGGCACCCAAAATGGTCTCCCGTATAGCTAGTTTGTTGGAGGCTGAAACAGTAATGTCGGGGACCCATTTTACCTATGGGTGTCCATATGGATCTTATTATTGGAGATAGCTTAACATCCACAACTATAGCTTGTTGTATTACTAAGCAGTACACACGCACTTGCGGGACGCGTGTTTCATGCAAAACATATCATGTGCAATGGTCAAATTCTAAAAAAAAACTACAATTCAATTCAAATACCATATTATAAAAAACTATAGTTGAACTTTGCAACGTTGTAGTAGGGTACAGCAATATACCCAATTATAATGAAATTCTACCGGAATTCACTTTCCTTTGTTCACGAGTGCCATAATTATTTATGTATGATACAACGTACGTACTCCTTAGTTCATATCTCCTTGGTTCTTGTTACTAAATTATAAATATAAATTTGACGAGAGCACATCTCTTGCACAATTCTTTTAAAGAAATGTCCGCATGCAAATATCAGTTTTCAGTTCATATGCCTTCTTCAAGAAAATGCTCGAACCAAAATCTTTCCATCCACAATGAAATTCTTCATAAGCCATTTCTCTGTCACTATTTTTCAACAAGAAAAACACATTGCCCTCTAACAAGTTTTACACCAACTATCCAATTCTAATAACAATGGGTTGTATGGAACCATCAAACGCATAGCTCAGACCAGCACAGTGGTCCATGGGCTTACATGTGTTGGAATCGAAGCAACTAGCCCTTGGCCCATGAATGCCCAGATGGTAATGTATTGAATGTAGTGAAAATGTAGCATTCTAAGAGCACGCTCAATAATAAACCAAAGTTGCTTGACTATAAGTAGAGTAACAAGAGCCAAGTCATACAATAGTTGTTTCTTATTTATCTTAAGATAAATTTATTTTCCTATTCCTTCTCATAACACTTACTATTTAGGCGCATATCTAACTTCCGTGTCTAGCTTAATGCTTGCATGAAAGCCAAGCTTTCATCTCTCCTCTAGAACATCATTAGCTTGACTATAAGCTGATTAATGTACCTGGTCTTAACTATCTCCGGTGAAGACTCAGAACCGACTCTAGCACTACTCATCTATCTCACTATCTCCATGTCCGTTTACCATCTATCTGGGCCTCTTCATATTTGTTGGAGTACGATCCGAATTCTAACGTGAGTCCTGCGGGGACGCCTAGAGGCCCGCGGTTTAGGTTATATTTATTAGCAGATTTATTTCCATATTGGACTCTGTCAGTCCGTCGTTTCCATATTGGACTCATTGTATTTTTCTAAATTCTGCAAACTCTCTCTATATAGTGAAGATCGCCGGTTGATGTCCGTGGTTTTTTCCGTAAGGGTTTTCCATGTAAAATCTGTGTCTCGTGTTCGATCTTATTCCCGTATTTCCTAACAGTATTGTTTCTCCATATCTGCATGGAGCAACATACATGCATTAGAATTCAAGAAAAAAATATTGGTACTAGATAAAATAATAATTAAATACTAGTAAAAAAAATTAGAGGAGCATTGCTCTTTATGTTACTGGATGATAGCTTGCGGGTTTTTTTTTTCAATTTTAGTATACCAAGAAAACACGAAGTTTATGTAAATAAATTACTACATAGCGTGTTCCCCTAGTTCTTGCCCATATCGGCGTCAAGCTTGGTGAGGCCGTCTGGTTCAAAGACAACGCCCAGATCTTCAGCGTGGGCAGCCTAGTGCACAAAGCATCCTTAGTTCCTTACCATCTGGCATGCCAGGTACAAATGAATAATGAGCTAGTCTGACCCCAACTCGCCTAAGCAGTTAGGATTTGCTCTGATAGATAATTTGTATACAATGCAATGCGATTGCGATTGCGATTGCATCACGGATCGGGGTCGTGGAGGGGTGCTGGGTGGCCGGTGGGCCGCTTGCCGATGGTGTGGTGGACGTGGTCGACCCGTTGTACCCTGGTGGAAGCTTCGGCCCGCTGCGGCTCGCCAATGAACCGGAGAAATTCGTGGGTGGAGGTGAAGGTGGAGGAGATGAAGAACGACCCTGTATTTGGTGGTCGTATCGTATCATACTGTCATGTGCTAATAATGTTTGATTATTGATTGATGAAAAGAACAGGTTGATAGGTACTGTAGGTCTCAGCTCTGTTTCTTTAGTTTGATTGCAGTGCTTGACAGTATTGAAGGAGAGTGGATGGAAGAGCCGCGCTATGACGCTAGTACAGAATCTCTGCATTTGCCTCCGTGGGCTGACTTTTCCAGGCATCCTGGGCTACAGCCATCCCGGGCCGCCAGACCAATTGGACAAATTTGTCTGCGTTGTCAGCCCATGTAAACGTAAAGGTGTCCAATCCAAGAATATCGAATTCGCGTTCGCTCCGTTTGCTACTTTGCTTGATCCCACCCATCCGACGACGTCCGTGTGCACGCTCCGCTTGCTCTCGGCAACTCGAGGTGGTCGGTCGGTCGTGCTCTACGGATGGGCCGGCCCACGTGGCTCCGCTTGGACCACTCCTGCTATTGGGCTATATATTGCCCGCTCCACCTCCACCTCCCCTACGTCTGTGCTGCGCTGCGCGAGCCACGCCGCCCACACGCCCCACCAGCCACACAGGCGCCGACGACGGCGACTCGAGGATGACGGCCGGCCAGCCGCTGCGCAGCGAGCCAACAGCCCAGCCCCCGCGGGTGCTCCACAGCACCCCGCCGGTGGCGCTCCAAGCGGACAAGGTGCCGTCGTACCCGCCCCCCGAGTCGGAGGGCGACGAGTCCTGGGTGTGGTCTCAGATCAAGGCGGAGGCGCGGCGCGACGCGGAGGCGGAGCCGGCGCTGGCGTCCTTCCTCTACGCGACGGTGCTGTCGCACCCGTCCCTGGACCGCTCCCTCGCCTTCCACCTCGCCAACAAGCTCTGCTCCTCCACGCTGCTCTCCACGCTCCTCTACGACCTCTTCGTCGCCACGCTCGCCGCGCACCCGTCCGTGCGCGCCGCCGCCGCCGCCGACCTCGTCGCGGCGCGGGCGCGGGACCCGGCCTGCGCGGGCTTCGCGCACTGCCTCCTCAACTACAAGGGCTTCCTCGCCGTGCAGGCGCACCGCGTCGCGCACGTGCTCTGGGCGCAGAGCCGCCGCGCGCTCGCGCTCGCGCTCCAGTCCCGCGTCGCCGAGGTCTTCGCCGTCGACATCCACCCGGCCGCCGCACTCGGCAGGGGCATCCTGCTCGACCACGCCACGGGCGTCGTCATCGGGGAGACGGCCGTCGTCGGTGACAACGTCTCCATCCTCCACCACGTGACGCTGGGCGGCACCGGCAAGGCGGTGGGCGACCGGCACCCCAAGATCGGAGACGGCGTGCTCATCGGCGCCGGCGCCACCATCCTCGGCAACGTCAGGATCGGCGCCGGCGCCAAGGTCGGCGCCGGGTCCGTCGTGCTCATCGACGTGCCGCCCAGGAGCACCGCCGTGGGGAACCCCGCCAGGCTGATCGGCGGGAAGAAGGGCGAGGATGTCATGCCAGGGGAGTCCATGGATCACACCTCCTTCATACAGCAGTGGTCGGACTACATCATTTGAGCAGCTCGTCTTGCTACTGCTATACATATGCCTATAGTGTTCTTGCGTTCTCTGTGTATATGCTGTTGCTCCAGTGAGGACGAGGTGAACCATGCTGGACATGGATCCTGATGTCCAGATAGACATGCTGAAAGTTCGCTCTGTAATTTTCGGAGCAGATGAACAGTGTTACTTTTTACTCGAGTAAATAAAGCTGCGTTGCCTTTGCCTGGCTCATTTTCCATCCAAAGTACGACCAGTATACAAGAACAAGATAAGTTACGACTTTGCAGAATTTCCAGATCAAATTGCGACTTCTGAACCTGTATGTCGCTGCATGATTGAGAGCAATGCTAAAAAAATCTTCACTCGGAGTGCTCCTCAACTTGCAAGCCTCTTTCATGATCGGGGCAGGGAACATTTCCATTCCAGGCCCGCATTCCATTTGCACGCCGTGCACAAGAAACTCTGCAAGCCTTGATTCAAGCTCTGGCAGACTGAAACGATCGGTGAATTTACCTTTTGTATCTGGTGTAATGTGTTTGATTGTTGTCATCTGCAGTATGTGACCTTGTCCCCTGTCTGTATCGGTGAATTACGCCACAAGTTTCAGTAATTCAGTGACCGGAATGAGCGAATGGATAAGGAAGGCGACAGTCAGGAAAAACACCGCCATATCTCTCAGTCAGCGACTGGGAAAGATGCTGTCTTCTCACTTGCCCGCACCTACAGATAAAGATACCGCACTGGCTCTTTTTTTTTTCTGGACGAAATAACTAAATCTTTACACGCCTTGATGCACCCTTAATCTAAGTCTACGACACAAAGTTGTATACTAACACATGTTTTTGGGTATTCTCGTGGGAATCGCAACGGTAGCATTGTGTGTACCCCGAGCGAATAATTAAGCGTGTTATACATAAGATAAGATAGCAGTAGTACTATACATTTCTCTAGACTCTCGATGATACAGTACACCTCTAATTTGTCAAAGCCAACTTGATGCAACATGGCAGCCACAGCGCGGAGAAGAAGGCAAACACGGCTTTGAGCCTTTGACATCGTCACGTGCATTGCATTGACTTAGGAACTTCACTGATTTTATGACGTTTTTGACCTTGCAGCCTGCTGATCGAATTATTAGTTTTCTGCGACGCTGGAGGAAATTGTTGAATGGCATGATCTTTACATTGTACAGATAACCAAGGGACGAATTGCATCTCGTCAGTCTTCAGCTGTTTTGCTTGGTGTAACAACTACTACCAAGTGGAAGTGTGGAACATAGGAGTATATGCATGGGATCATCCGTATAGAATCGGGACGGGATGGCCTCCTTTTTTTTTTCTGAATCGGGCGGTACATTTATCTTAGTACAAAATGTCTTTGAAAATTCGATTATTTCAAAGAAATTCTCTCACCTGGATGCTTTTCCATCCTGGACGAGTTCATAAGGGAGATCCTTCATCCGGGGGCATTCCATTCATGTACCAATTGATATATAGCAGCCAAAATTAAAGCTGGAAGTCTGGACAGTCCTGCATCGGGTCCAAGATGACTATTGACTGAATGCTCGCCCCTCATTTGATGCCTGAAAACGCAGCACTGTGTTCTCTTTGTGACTGAAAACAAAAACGCGTTCTAGAATCTAGATTATTTTTATATAGAAGTTTTATTGCTCGGCTGGAGCTGGCTGACATAGTACGTAACATCGCAGCACTTGAACTTAAAAGCTGGAACTAAGCTTAGGCCCTGTTTACTTCTTAAAATTTTCTCTTTTTCCATCACATCAATTGTCCTTTATATCTGCATGAAGCATTAAATGAAATAGCAGTTGTTGTATGTTTATACCTTTTAACTGGCTAGTTCAAAATGAATCTTTTATATCTACTTAGATCATGATTAAATAAAAATTGTCAAATATAAATAAAAATATTACAGTACACTATTTTACTCCTTCTAACCCAACTAAAAAACCCCTTACATAAAGTGCCGTGCTCGCCTTCCAGTCAGCCGCATCCGCTTATGACCGGGTCAGCTGAAGCAATCGCTGCTCTCGCCAGTCGTCACTGCTTTGCTTGCACCTGTGTCCTAAGGTGCGTTTAGATGCAGTTGCAATTTGCAAATTTAACACTATAGCAGCAGGGAATCTTTTCAAATAACTGTCCAATTATGATCCAAGTAGGCTTAAAATATTCGTCTCGTGATGTACATGCAAACTGTGCAAACATGTAAATATTTCGCATATATTTAGTGCTCCATGTATGTACCGTAACATTGATGTGACTAGTTGTAATTGTAATTTACAGTGTATTTAAACAGGGCCTAAAACATATCTATACTTGCTTCGTTATGACCGATGGCTACAATCAAGCGGTGGTGCATGAAAAAAAATAATTATAACATATAGCAGGAGCATATACTAGTAAGTAAACATAAGAAACGGGACTATATGAGATCTAAATAATTGTAACCTACATGCACTATAATATAGAGTACTCTTTTCGTTCTAAATTATAAGTCATTCTAAGAATTTTGGAGAATCAAAATTTTTCAAATTTGATCAAAATTATAGTGAGAAACACAAAGGTTTATGACATCAAATAGATTACAAAATATAATAGAATCTAATGATACTTAGTTGGTATCATAAATAATCATATTATATAAATTTTATCAAAATTTAAAAATTTTAACTCTCCAATATTATGGGAATGGTTTATAATTGAGGATGGGATGCCAATAGACAATATATTTTTTTATAGAAAAAATAGACAATAGTTAAGGAAGAAGACTATTGGTTGCGGCACCGAGCTGCCACAAAGCCCATCAAAGCAAGCGGCTGTACGTGGATTTTCGCTCGCATGTCCCCGCGCGTGCTTCCGGCTCGCGCAGACGCACGGTGCGTTCGTTAAGCCCATTCTCTCATAGAGGAATTCGGCCCAGACCAGCGAGCAAGCCAAGTCCAATCAAGGACTCAATTCCTCGGTCTTGATCTACAGTAGCTTCTAGCTATCTCTCACACGTTCCCAACTATCAAAGGCGTCGCCTCTGCTTTCCCCACGATGTCGGGGAGCTTCGTCGACGTCGGCTGCCGCGGGGCGCGAGCGCTAGCGGCCGCGTGGTGGTGGCGGCGCCGGGTGCTGGCGGGATCGGGAGATCTTCATCCCAGCCTCGCAGTCCGGGCGCTCGAGCTCGCCCGCAAGGCCGGCTTCGGCGCCGGCGCCACAGGGCTCCGCGCAGATCTCAAGTGCGGCGCCGGTCCGTGCCTCCCCACCTGATCTCCCCCTCTGATCTGATGCGCCGGCCGCCGGGCGCCCGCGCTGCTCCGCTGCGCCGCCCGTGCCGCGTACCTTTCGACGGCCTAGCCACGGCAGCAGCGACCAGCGAAGCATAAGCAAGATCCCCTCTTCCTCTACCTTCCGTTACCGTTACCCAGTGCTATCTTGTCTTGTTTTAGCATCGAGCTAGAAACCATTCGTCGCGCCATCTTTGATAACCCATGCCATTTTATTGTTGAAGCTCAATAGGAAGCTCTAGGTGTTAGATATCTTCTCGCTTGATGTGATACGAATAAATTCAGTGACAAAGATAAATCGGTGATAATACTAGTTCTTTACAAAAATGGAGAAATACAAGACGACAAACACGTAAATCTACGACCTTTAGCATGTCTCTACATTGCTAGGAATAAACTTTTATAATAAAAACACATGATCATATAATAAGATAAAATTAACACTCGCGCATAGGAGTTGTGCTAACGCTATACAATAAGTCTAAAATTAATTCTATTAAATTTTAAGTACTTAGGTAATTATAGTGAGTGACCTAACACTCCAAGTAGCTACTGGATCTTATCCCATGTCATTAACGTATCCTGCAATAGGAAAATTAGAAGAATGGATCAATGAAACACCCAAAAATAAAAATACTAAAAGAACCACAACCAAAATAATTTGCTACTTTTTTTGCGGAGGAAAACCCTGCTCAACCATTTTTACAAGATCGTGCTCGGGATGCCAACTAAAAAATGAAGTACTAAAAACAGACCAACATTTTTGAAACAAAGTTACAACAGAAAATAAAAGATTAAAGACCAGCGCACAGCTGAAAATTGTAGACTCCTACACCTCACCCCTTGCTAACTCTGAACCAAACATTTTGCTCCTCTATCTCCGATATATCTAAATAGACAATGGAAATCCCGAGTGTGCCAGACAATTATGTCATTTTTAGAAGCCTCTTGTTAATTATCTCCCGTAGAATATCTACATAGGCAATCTCAAATGTGCCGAGCGTGTATGTCATTTAACTATGAATTACATGTCTTTTTTGCAAGCCTCTTAAGTTAGACTAGGTGAGTGCCCGTGCGTTGCAACGGGAATATATAATACAATCTCTAGATCGGAAATGGAATCTAGGAAGGGCAAATTTATATTTGTTGGGACATAAACATAGAAGAACAATCCAATCGGTGGCTCTTTATTATTAACTTCTTTTTGTACTGTCATATTTAGATTATCATGATGATTCAATTCTCTTGCTGGACAGGAAAGAATAACCTACAGTTCAGCTTGTGTTGGTGATTGGGAACAATGGTGGACAAAAGCCTGAACACAAACAGAAAAATAATTCCCATCAGAAAAAAAAAATCATGCACAGTGCTACATAAATAAATTAGCATCACATCTGAACCATTAGTGTAACCTGACCTTAAAATCAACTATCCAATGACCAAACCATTTCTAGCATGACAAAACAAAGAATGATGCCTTACCAGGTAGAAGCAGAACGAGACTAAAAGCTAACTGAGTTTTAAAATCACTATCAGAGCACTGATCAATTAAGCAAAGGCAACCAGCTCTGAAATGCCAAGATAACTACTCCTATGTCCTTTTCAATAAATGACAAAATAACAGCACCCTTCTGCAAGAGAAAACTTCTCTATGTTCTTCTCTATGTTATCATTTGCATTGATTAAAAAGGAGTTGATTGCTCCTTCCATTGGAGCAGATATGGTGGATATGAGTTCTGTTAAGACTAATATGTACCAACAGGTGTTAAATGCAGCGATCAAAATAATATTTTTCAGATGTTTTTATATTTAAAATACAAAAAGACTGTTTTTCCGCCAGTGCAAACCTGTTTGATTGATTTTGTAGGAGACTAGGGTGCTTTCAGGTTCTGTGTATCCCAAATTTTCAGAATACTGTCATACATAAGGCACAATATCAGTATTTAAAATATATATAAAGGTTATTTACTCTACAAGAGAGGAAAACAATAAGAATTAGCAGGTAGACAATCTCAGGCCAACTTATCATCCGCTAGGTGCTTCATGTTGACAGTAATACACAACAACACAAAATGGTCTTTAGCTACTAACAGATCAGAACAAACTGAAACACATGTTATATAGAGATGAGAACAGGGACAAGCTTTTACATGATTCAGTCTTAGCAAAGTGCATGTAATGATTTGATAAAGCAAATGGAACATTCCATTTCTACCAAAGATAAAACGGAACATAAACTATCCTTTGCATTAGTAAGAGCTAGCGAAGGCTTGTGTAGGAGATAGATCAAAGAAAAAATAGAATCATATATATATATGCCACCATTTTACCAAACTCAGAAATAGTACTTAATTGGCTATTTCATTGGCATGGAAAATAGCATGACTAAAACCACCATGATTCTTTTTTAATGCCTATAAATAGTAAACGGAACCATGCAGTGTTGCACCTAGAGAAACTGAAATTTGTTGGAGCCCTCTCAAATGAAATTTGCAGGATCCACGAACCTCTCAATCAAATGGTACCTGCTGAAGCAATGGGATCAAAGCAAAGAAAATTGCTGAACTTTATACAAGTTCCATTAGAGTTATAAATTTAGACCATTTACAAAAAGGTTATATGCTGGGCCTACATAGGGTATGAAATGGTGCAAATGTGTGATTTAGTCAGCAATTTTACTGGGAACAAACTGCATAAAGATCCAGAAGATCCAATATAGATAAATGAATAAACAAACACAAAAGGTTCCTTTTATTTGACACAAAGATCTGACGGGGCATCTATTTCTTTACCTCCAAAGGTCTTGAATAAAGTACAGTAAATGGGCATTCAAAGTACAGTAAACTGACGTTTATGGTTGATCAAAACCAGTTAAAAACTGAAATATCCATAGTATAAAACATAAGCAAGTCTAGATTCTCTCCTAGATCTCCTTGCAGTCTGTTGCCATCCTAATCTTACAAAGTTTAAAATCCATCCTAATTTTGTTTTCAATTTTCGTATTGCTAGACATAGGAGTAGAGATGGGGAAAACAACTGAAACTAACCCAATAAACACTCCAGCCATTAAGGATCCTAAAACATATATATTAAATGACAGAGGAACCACTGGACATTCGTTCCCAGCCCAAATCAGATAGTTCTGCTGTTGCTGGTAACTTCAATTTCAACTTCAGTTTGCCCCTAATGCAAGTTCTGAAATCAGCAAGTACGCAAATTTTCTTGACCGCGGAATTTCCAGTGCACAGAACATTCAGTAAAGGTCATGGGTCTGCACACGTGTAGATCCAGTGAAAGAGTGATACTTGCATCCTACCAAGGTGAAGTTTGACGAAACATTTTGGTGAGCAGGTTAGGAGCACAAGCAACACACCTCAATAGACTTGGCGTTGAGGACATCCTTCGATTCTCTCTTGCAGCGGCGCTTGGCGGCGGCGGCTGAGGTATCCTTGGTGTCCAACGGCAGGGAGGAGGCGAGTTTGAGTTGTGGATGTCCCTAGGACTGCGGGCTTGGCGAAGGCTCCACAGGCAGCTGGGGTCTCCGGAGGCGGGTAGAGGCGGCGACGGTCGCTCAGTCTACTGGATTTCTTCGTCGTCTGCGGCGGCGGAGGCGAGGAGGTATGAACTCGCGACGCCGGTAGCTGTGGCGAGATCACCGGTGGCGGGCTTCACCAGCAGCGAGCGGCTGCATGTCTTCCCTTCCCTGGCAGGGGGCTACACCGGTAGCGCAACAGGCGTCGGGCGCGATGGTCACGGGCGACAGCGGAGATCAGACGCGTCCTCCGCTAGGACGCGGCTCCGCCCACCGGTACGCCACTCTGCGTCCGCCGCTCGGACGCCGATCTGCCTCCTTCGCTTCCTCTTTCGGAGTACACGGGATCTTCAGCGGTTCTGCGAGGCAACTGGTTCGAGGCAGGCGGCCCGGGCGGGGGAAGCGGGATCGTGGAGCTGAGCGTCGTGCGTGGGGGCAGCGGTTTTGCGGAGCCGTGGAGGCGGGGCGGGGCGGTTCCGTGAGATCCGGACGAGGAGAAACGCGCGGCGCGTGTGATGAGCCTGGCGGACCGATTGGATGTTTCAAACAAAATAGCATAGGTAATATGCAACTACCTTCTTTTAATATCCAAAGGTAGATTTAGATGGTAATAACACTCACCATTTACCAAAAAGAAGGCCCCATATGGAAAAATATCTGATCGGGAGACCACGATGAAGATCCCACTAGCCTAAAACCATGGAGAAGGAGAACAGACAGGTCAATTATTTAGTGAAAACTTGTAGAATTATCCATTAAAATTAGATGCATTGGATTACCAATCATATTTGTGCTCTTTTCCTTCCATGATAAGCTTCAATTTCTTTCCTCAAGCCAGGGTCATATTTAATCTCCTCATTTCAATTGATTTCATGTGGACATAAATTTCTATTAGCATAGATCGTGTTTTGAGTTTTTCATTTAAAACACATCTCCATGGTTACTTATAATTCATTTATTTGCATAATCAAAATCCAGTTCAAAATTTCACACACAAATACTCATTTTGGATAAACTTGAACTTGAGGATAATTGGATAAACACTCACCAGCACTCCAGCGGCATAGCATGAGCAGGGGGCAGCAATGGGCGAGGGCAGGGGCACGAGCGAGGCTTCTAGGAAATGACGCAATGGTCTTGTTTATATATGTCCATGTAACCCGAGCCCAATGACTCGACACGAAACCGTAATTTTAGCCCGGCCCAAGCACAACACGGTCCGGTAGTGAGCAGGACGAGACTGACAAGCATGTGGGCTGGCATGGCATGCCCGGTCTTCAGCGGGAGGCCTAGCTAGCCTACTAGCTAAGAGCCTCAGTCGCCAGGTCCAATGTCCCAATCTCCCACAAACCTAATCCCTCTCCCCAACGCGCCGCCTCTCTCCCCTCCCACACCGTAGTGGCGCTGCCACACTCGCTCCTCCCCCTCTCACCTCTGCGCCGGACATTCCTCGCCTCTCCTTGCAGCGCCAATTGCCGAGCATGGACGTCGATTCCCCATGCACCTCCCTCTCCTTGAGCAACACTGCTACAGAACCGGCCTAGGCCCCGAGCTGCTTGGACGCTATGTCCGATGCCAAGAGCAAGCTCGCCGGGGGGTGCTAGCCACTACCGTCTCCTGCCTAGCGCGATGAGCCTCTCCATGCCCTGCGCCGTCAGGCTCTCCATGCCCTGCGACGTCGGCCTAGACCAGATCCGCCTCGAGGCCCTCCACAAGATGTGTCGATGCCGCCTTCAGCTGGATCCGCCTTGGGAACGAGAGCACCGATGACCGCCGCCACCTCCCGCCGACCGTGAGGGTGCCTGCACGGCGCAGCTCCCCCTGCCATGTAGGCCTCGGGCCGACTCGAGGGGATTCATATTCCATGCTCACTGCTCAGCGGGCCAACATAGCACGGAAATCGGTCCATAGGGCCGTGTCTGGGCCGAAGGCCAGGCACATGGGGCATATAGGCATGGCCATGGCCCGTGACTCCATGAGGCACGATATGCCGTGTTGGCCCGTTGCCTATCCTTGTTGAAAATGTACGACATCACTGAGACAAACTCTTCAAAGTATACATAAGATGTAGAAAAGCTATTGAAGGATGAAAGACATTTTAGAGCATTTTTATTCGAATGACTCTAATGATGACTTAAAGGATGGGCTTAACAAAGACGGTCGGAGATGCTATAAGTAGTACAAAGGCTTATGTGACATCTTCATGGTGTGCGGTTGAATAGGTAAACATATCCTTTTCTTCAAATAATGAGATAAACATAATATAGCCATACAAGATCAACACGAAATTCACATCAAAGTGAGTCGCGCCTGCCGCTGCGGGATTTGCTTGTTCTTGGTCGATAAATGGAGGAATGACGCGATGTTTGCACCCCACATCTGAGCAAGTAGCTGGAGTAGGGTGGTATGTAAGATGTACATGCCAGGGCATTAAACTTCTCCCGAGGCGTTGTGCTTCCAGTTTGAACATCTCGTACAGTTATCTTCGGCAGATCAAGCTGCTGGACTGAACATACTTCATAACAATTGTAGACTATGAGCACGCTGTCACTCTCAAATAGTCTCCAAAGGTATATAGGCTGATCTTTCGCAAAGCGATCAACTGCATCCTCACCGAATAAGCGGAGATGTGTACTTGCTTGATCTTTCAAGCATTTGAGAACCTTGTGCCAAAACCCAGCACAAAGATTGTTCCTCAGTAAACCACCAATTGTATTTGCACTTATGAATGCTCCACGCAACACATCCGCAATCTCCATGCATACAGATGCTAGCCCCAGCTGCTCCTCGGCATCTGCTGTGCTCCCGAACGCAATTATCTTGAAGAAGTACCAGTAAGCTTCTCGAGACAGAGGTTTGAGCTCAAGAGCTTTCATGGTCCCAAAACTTGAGACCATCTCTGACCGACTTGTAACAACAATTTTACTGACAGGAGCCGTGCCTTCGCTCTTCAGTGTGGACAGTGCTCTTCTCCATGCGCTCTCATCCACGCTGCCTACTAGCTCAATAACAACTAGTGAGCTCCCTGTTGTCGATGCAAGATCTTCACTGCGATATTTGATTACACCTCTATCTCCCAGAGGCGTCAGCTGTAAGTCTTCACCAACGATGTCGGATTCGCCGAGGAAGACTACCAAGGAGAAGTGTTTGCGCACCCTCTCGTCGCGCCAGACGTGCTCCACGAGTGTGCTCTTTCCAACTCTTGCAGGGCCGATCACTGGAAGCACGGGCAAGTCTCGTGCGCCTGCATGCTCTGGTTCCAGGAGGAACCTTATGATCCTCTCATACTCTGCGTCACGGCCGAACATGCGGTTCTGCAGCCAAAGGTGCCTGCTGTATGGCTCGCGTACCCGGGGAGGGTAGCTGCTCAGGAACAGGACGAGCTCCTTCATGTCGCTGGCCATGCGTTCCAGGCCGACGAGCACCTGCTGCAGCGCCGCCTCAGCCTCGCGCCCGGTGTATGGCGCCGTGACCGGCGCCGTCGTCGTCGTTCTGGCTGGGAGAAGGCAGATGCGCTTCGCCGGGTTGAACTCAGACAAGGCAAGCGACGAGTGTCTGTGAGGACTGACCTCGCGCACTTGGGACTTGTCTTGGCACACGACGGCGTTGAGCAGGTAGTGGCCTCTGTACATGCCTTGCCTCATCAGATGAAGCTGTTGGAGCATCGCCTGGTTGGTGACGCGCCGCCGCTCGGCCTCCTCGACGGTGATTTGGATCCTCAGCAGCACACGGCGCAGCCGCTTCAGCTTCTCCTGCACGGTGCCCTCGTCTCGCCGGTGACAGTACCTGTCTATGGCGAAGGATATGGATCGGCCCATGAGGTCGCCGAGGACCGCAGAGGCGATTGCGTCCATATGCGAACGCGGTGGTTGGATGGAAGAAGCGCTAGAACGCGGTAATGGCTGCAATTCATCTCAGGTTATTCTGGTGGCGACCATCGACTCGTGACCCTTTTTTCCGTCTTTATTTGAAAAAAAAAAGTGGACAAGTGACGTTGAATTTGATGTTTGGCACAATTAGCGGCTATAGGTGGATCCGTGGATACTGAGCCAGAGAAATTTCCTGCTCATTTCTAGCAGCCGTAGACTCGTGACTTTTGAATATATCTTCTTTCGCTTTCCTCTATAGACTGACCGCCGTGGCGGCTTTCCTTCATGAAGGTAAAGAATTAACAACTTGTTTACAAGTCATCTCGAATTAGCTCCTAAAGATATCGGAATGGATGGCTCGCACGACACAGATAGCTCACTAGCTTCGATTAACTCTTGAGTATAAGAATAAAAACAATGAATATATGTTTATAATATTAGCATACCATTTCATATCTAAATATCTAATCAATAACAAATTAGCACTAAATAAAGCAATAAACCAAAAATATAAAAACAATAGCCGGGGATAGTGAAGCCACAGCAAAGTTTTGTTGCTTGACCTTGGCCAATCCGCACCCACGAGCAATGAGGCGAGCCTTCTTGATGAATTATTAAAAAAAACAAGGCGAAAGCGAAAGAAGGTATGTTCAAACTTCAAAGCCACGAGTCGATGGTCGCCAAAGATGAATTACAGCCATTTCAGCCGCTCGTATTCTCCCATCACCATGGGTAAGCAAAATGAGGCCGTCGAGGCGTAGGGGAGTACTCCGCAATTTTGGAGCCATGAAACAAATTCAGCAAGAAGGCTCGCTTCGTTTTTTTCTGGATATATAGCCCGTTTATCATTGAGAGGAATGAATTATACGACGCAGCTATGGGAGAGCCCTCATACCACAATTACAAACCACCAAACCAGTGATGAGTGACCTAAAATACAACTTAAGAAACAATAAAAGAGAAAAGAAAGAGTGACCGTCCTCAACACTTAAAAGCTACAAGCTGTGCCTGCAAGAAAAGGATTGTGAGTGCAGATTGGGCAAGGTCAAGCAAACCAAACTTTATGTGCCTTCACTATCCCCGGCTATTGTTTTAATATTTTTGGTTTATTGCTTCATTTAGTGCTAAATTGGTATTGATTAGATATGAAATGGTTATGCTAATATTATAAACATATATTCTCATGAGCTAAACGAAGCTAGTGAGCTCTCCGTGTTGTGCGAGCCATCCAACCCAATATCTTTAGGAACCAATTCGAGCTGACTTGTTAGTAACAAGTCCTTAATTCTTTACCTTCATGAAGGTCGAACTGGACCGATTTAGGCCGTGTTTCGTTGCTTCGGATTGACTTCCTGGAACCTTTTAAAGACTCATGGTTCCAGAGAATCAATTTAAAAGCAACCGAACAGGGTCCTAAGTTGAGCTGAATTGGTTGTGTCCGGGTCAAATTCGAAACCACGGGTTCCCATTTCAAAGGAAGAAGAAGAAGAAGAAGAAGAAGAAGAAGAAGGCCACAGCGGGTCAATCTATAAAGGAAAGCAAAATAAGATAATCCCTTCATCTCAAATTATAAGTTATACCAAGATTCTTGGAGAGTCAAAACATCTCAACTTTAACCAAGTTTATATAATAAGATAATAATATTTACAATATCAACTTTTCATATAGTACACTTATTTGGTGTCATTAAGTTTTATATTTTTTTTTCTATAATTTTGGTTAAACTTAAGATGTTTTGACTTACACTTCAGATTTGAGGGAGTATATTCAAAGTCACGAGTCTATGGCTGCTAGAAATGATCAAATGACCAGAGAGTTGATCTGACTCAGTATCCACGGATCGACCTATAGACTCTAGTTGTGCCAAACGTCAAATTCAACGTCACGTGTCCTCTTTTTAGTTTTTATAAAAACACAAAAAGGGTCACGAGTCGACGGTCGCTGGAGATGACCAGAATAAGCTGAGATGAATTGCAGCCATTTCAGGCATTCAGCGTTCTAGCGCTCTTGCGCTTGTTCCATCCAACCACCGCATTCGCATATGGATGCAATCGTCTCTGCGGTCCTCGGCGACCTCATCGGCCGATCCATATCCTTGGCCATAGATAGGTACTGTCACCGGCGAGATGAGGGCACCGTGCAGGAGAACCTGCAGCGGCTGCGGCGTGTGCTGCTGAGGATCCAAATCACCGTCGAGGAGGCCGAGCGGCGGCGCGTCACCAACCAGGCGATGCTCCAACAGCTTCATCTGATGAGGCAAGGCATGTACAGAGGCTATTACCTTCTCAACGCCGTCACCGTCATGCACCAGGGCAAGGCTCGCGACGAGGTCCGTCGTCAGCAACACTCGTGGCTGGCCTTGTCTGAGTTCAACCCGGCGAAGCGCATCTGCCTTGTCCCGGCCAGAACGGTGACGACGATGGTGCCGGTCACGGCGTCTTACACCGGACACGAGGCCGAGGCGGCGCTGCAGGAGGTGCTCGTTGACCTGGTGCGCATGGCCAGCGACATGAAGGAGCTCGTCCTGTTCTTGAGCTACTACCCTCCCCTGGTACGCGAGCCTTACAGCAGGCACCTTTGGCTGCAGAACCGCATGTTCGGCCGTGACGCAGAGTATGAGAGGATCATAAGATTCCTCCTGGAACCAGAGCATGCAGGCGCACCAGACTTGGCCGTGCTTCCGGTGATCGGCCGAGCAAGAGTTGGAAAGAGCACACTTGTGGAGCACATCTGGCGCGACGAGAGGGTGCGCAAACACTTCTCCTTGGTAGTCTTCTTCGGCGAATCCGACATCGTGGGTGAAAATCTACAGCTGACGCCTCTGGGAGATAGAGGTGTAGTCAAATATCGCAGTGACGATCTTGCATCGACAACTGGGAGCTCACTAGTTGTTATTGAGCTAGTAGGCAGCGTGGATGAGAGCGCATGGAGAAGAGCACTGTCTACACTGAAGATCTCAGGCACGGCTCCTGTCAGTAAAATTGTTGTTACAAGTCGGTCAGAGATGGTCTCAAGTTTTGGGACCATGAAAGCTCTTGAGCTGAAACCTCTGTCTCGAGAAGCTTACTGGTACTTCTTCAAGACAATTGCGTTCGGAAGCACAACAGATGCCGAGGAGCAGCCGGAGCTAGCATCTGTATGCATGGATATTGCGGACCTGTTGGGTAGAACATTCTTAGGTGCAAATATAGTTGGTGGTTTACTGAGGAACAATCTTTGTGCTGGGTTTTGGCACAAGGTTCTCAAATGCTTGAAAGGTCACACAAGTATGCATCTACACTTATTCGGTGAGGATCCAGCTGATCGCTTGGCAAAAGATCAGCATATATACCTTTGGAGACTATTCAAGAGTGACAGCGTGCTCATAGTCTACAATTGTTATGAAGTGTGTTCAGTCCAGCAGCCTGGTCTGCCCAAGATAACTGTACAAGATGTTCATACTGGAAGCACAAAGCTTCGGGGAAAGTTCGAAGCCCTGGCAGGGAGATCTTACATACCACCCTACTCCAGCTACCTGTTCAGATGTGGGGTGCAAACATAGTCGTCGTTCCTCCGTTTATCGCCCAGGAACAAGAAAATCCGGCAGCTGCAGGGGCTACTCACTTTGATGTGAATTTCGTGTTGAACTAGTATATGGCTATGTTATGTTTGTCTCATTATTTGAAAAAATGCATATGTTTACCTATTAGGCCTTTTTACTACTTACAGCATTTTCGATAGTCTTTCTTAGGCCCACCCTTTTAAGTCATCACTGTTGAAATATGATCCGAATTCTAACTTGAGTTTTGCAGGGACATCTTTAGTGCCCGCAGTTTAGGTTATATTTATTAGCGGAGTTGTTTCCGTATTTGACTAGAGTTAGTCTGTCTTATAAATACATTTTGTAAGCCGCACCCTGCATTGTGTAAACTCTCTTCATATAGTAAAGATCGCCGGTTGGTACCCGTGGTTTTTTTCTGCAAGGGGTTCTCACATAAAAATATGTGTCTCATGTTCGATTTTATTCCCATTATTTACTAACAAGTGAAGCACTGCATGTTTTTTTCTAGGGTTACACCTTTTTTTTGCATATCATTATTCTTCTGATTTATTGTTATTATTTCTTCACCATGTCTATAAAATATGATCTTCCACCACTTGATCTATGCCAAGTTAAGATGAGGGCTATGAAAGGATCAAGGATGCCCAAGAGGGGGGGGTGAATTGGACAACTAATAATTTTTCGAAACACAATTCAATCTATCGCAATTTACCCAATGTCACCCCACAAGTGCTTGTGTCAATTCTATTCCTAAAACAAGTTATGCAACCTAGAGCCAAGTCCTATCACAAGTATACTAGTCTAGGAAAGTAGAGAACACAAAGGAAATGTGGAAATGTAAAGGGTTAGAAGGACAAATCCGATTTTTCCCGAGGTATCGGAGAGTCGGCACTCCCCACTAGTCCTCGTTGGAGCACCCGCGCAAGGGTGTAGCTCCCCCTTGATCTTCGCAAAGACCAAGTGCTCTCTACGGGCTGATCCTTTGCCTCTCCGGCGCGGTGGATCGCCCACAACCGCTCACAACTTCGACTTGGGCCGCCCACAAGCTCTCCAAGCAGTCACTAAGTCACCGATCGCCACCAAACCGTCTAGGTGATGCCGATCACCAAGAGTAACAAGCCTAGACTCTCACTTGACCAAGAACAAGGCCAAAGAGGGTGATGGATGCACACAAGTCACTCTTAATCTCTCTAGGGAAGAAGCTCACAAGCAATGGAGTTCACACTAGTCTCCGTAGGGCTCTTGCTCTCTCACAAGATCAACAAGGGTTCCTTCAACTGTTAGAAATGGCAAGAGAGGTAGAATGGAGGCTTTGGTGGAGTATAAATACTCACCCTCTCCAAAACTAGCCGTTTCTCACTTTTCTGCGAACCGTCGGACTCTGCCGAGGCTCGACCGTCGGACCAAACGCCACGGTCTGACTCTCACACAAGCACTGCGCCCAGAACTATGACAGAGGGGCGTCGGACCGAACTCGATGGTCCGACGCTCCTCAGTCCGATGCTTCTGAATTGCGGGCACAGTGCCTCTCAACGGCTAGTACACGGAGCAATGGTCCGACGCACACCGTCGGACCAAGTCCGACGCTCAAAACGGCTTTGGGAACCTCTCTGAAAGCGTCGGACGCTAATAGACATTAGTCCGATGCTCCCACTCGCGACGGTCCGACGCTCGCTCAAAAACCCAGAGGCACCGTCGGACTCTGGCCAATGGTCCGACGACCATCCAGCCAGGGTCCGACGCTCCCTGGCACGCTGAGACTCGTCTAGGGGCTGCCACGTGTCGTCGGACTCTAGCTATTGGTCCGACGCCCATACTAGTTAGAGTCCGACGCCTCTAATTTGATCAAAACTTCGCCGAATCGAAAACTTTGCAAAATGAAGTTTGATCCTCTCTCTCAAGAGTATCCCTGGGCTGTCTAGAGCTATGTTGGACAAGTGTGCATCACATCTACACTCTCTAATCTTGCTCTAAGTCAAGCTACCCATCCAAACCCCTCTTAATAGTACGGTCAAAGAGAAAAACAAAACCTAAGACTACGCCGAGTGTCTCTCAACTCCAAACGACACTTAGCACTAGCCTATCACCGTCTTGTCTTCCATCCTTTGAAAACCGAATCGATTTCCATCGCTAGGGGCTTGAACCTATATGTTATTATGACCTAACCTCTAGGTTATCCTGCAAAACACACGTTAGTCATAATAACCATCTTGTTGTCATTAATCACCGAAACCACTAGGGCCTAGATGCTTCAGGCTATTCTTACACAAGCTAAAGTAGACCATGCTCTTGATAAATTTGGTAATAAGGATTCTGAATCTTGGACCGAGGAGGAGAAGAAAAAAGATCGTAAGGCTTTGACCTAAATTCAGATTCATCTTTCAAATAATATTTTGCAAGATTGGTTGCATGAGAAAATTGTACCTGCTTTATACCTCAAATTAGAGTCAATTTGCATGTCTAAGGAGTTGACAAGCAAGATGCATTTACAAATGAAGTTGTATACCCACAAATTGCAAGAAGGTGGTTCTGTGATTGATCATCTTACGGTGTTTAAGGAGATTGTTTCTGATTTACAGGTTATGGATGTAGAATATGATGATGAGCATTTGTGATCTTATTATTTTGTCCTCTTTTCCTAATTCTTATGCAAACTTCAGAGATACACAATTATACAGTCATGATACTCTAACTCTTGATCAGGTTTTTGAGGCATTGCATGCCACGAAAAAGATGAAATTGATGGTGTCTTCTGAAGTTTCTGTTTCCAATGGAAAAGTGTTGTTTGTTCGTGGGAGGACATAAAATAATAGTAATAGAGGCAAAAGTTCTAATGGTTATAAAGGCCGATCAAAATCTCTAAGTCAGGGAGATAATAAATTATGCAAGGATTACAAGAAATACAATCACTTCATTAGTGAGTGTTATAAATTAAATAATAAAGAGAAGAGAGCTGGCACATACAGAGACAAAGGTAAATCCAATGATGAAGGTAATAATGCTTCTATTGCTGCTTTTAAGGCAGATTATTCCAATGGAGATACTCTTGTTGCTTTTGTTGGATGTGCAAATAGTGATGATGAATTTACTCTTGATGCCGCTTCTTCTTTTCATATATGCATTAATAGAGATTGGTTTGTCACTTATGATTTACTCCAACGGTGGATGTTCTGTTAGATTGGGTGATAATTGTCTGCTTGATATTGTTGCCATTGAATCCGTTCAGATTAAGATGCATGATGGCATTGTCAGAATTTTGACTGATGTGAGGCATATTCCAAGCATGAGCAAGAATCTTATTTCTCTGAGTACTCTTGATTCTAAATAGTACAAGTACTTTGGTGGATATGGGGTTTTAAAGGTGTCAAAAGGTTCTCTTATTGTGATGAAAGGTGAATTGAAATCTCCAAATTTGTATCGCCTTCGTGGTACAATAATTAAAGGTGATGACACTGTAATTTCTAATTCTTCTTCTAATTCTGATGTTACTAATCTTTGGCGTATGCATCTTGGACATATGAGTGAGCAAGGCTTACACGCATTGTGCATGAGAGGACTTCTTGATGAAAATATCATCAGTTAGCTAAAGTTTTGTGAGCATTGTGTGTTTGGCAAGCACAAGAGGGTGCCATTTAATACTTTTACCCATAAAAGTAAAGGTATTCTTGATTATGTGCATTCTGATTTATGGGGACTATCTCACAAGCCTTCTATTGTGGTTCACGTTATATATTGACAATCATTGATGATTATCCTCGTAAGGTATGACCTTATTTCTCAAAGTATAAATCAGAAGCAATTTCATCATTTAAAGAGTGGAGGATTATGATTGAAAATCAAACTGAAAAGAAGGTTAAAAAGCTTCACACTAATAATGGGATGGAATTCTGTCCAAATGAGTTTAGCGCATATTGTAAGTCTCGAGGCAATATTATGCATTACACTATTCCTTATACACCTCAATAGAATGGTGTAGCTGAGCGTTGAATCAGAACTATTATCTCCAAGGTCCATTGCATGTTGTCTTATTAATCGTTCGCCCTGTATTTCTCTTAGTAAGAAAATTCCAATTGAGGTATGGTTTGGTTATCTAGTTGATTATTCTCAATTGAGAGTTTTTGGTTGTATTGCTTATGCTCACGTTGATAATGGTAAATTGGAGACTAGAGCTATAAAATGCATTTTTCTTGGTTATCAATCTGGTGTTAAAGGTTATAAACTTTGGGATTTCCAGACTCGAAAGGTTGTGCTTAGCAGGAGTGTTATCTTCAATGAATTTGCTATGTTTTATGACAACCCATCTGTTGATGCTCCTATTGAGGGAGAGAAAGTAATGGTGTAGGTGGAGCCCTTAATTGATGCACTAGATGTTGATAATATTCTATTGCTGCTAATAGATCCAGTTGTGCAGTCCCCACAACATTCTATTGCTGCTAATAGAGACAGAAGGCAGCCAAAACCTGTTAAAAGGTATATTGAAGATTGTAATGTTGCTTATGCCATGAGTTTTGCAGAAAAGATTGAAGGTAATTTATAACCTTCTAATTATTATGAGGCTATCACTTCTGCTAGTTGCAACAATTGGATGACCGCTATGCAAGATAAGATGGAGTCACTTGAAAAGAATGGTACTTGGGATTTACTTAAATTGTCTAGGAATAAGAAGTTTGTCCGTTGCAAATGGATTTATAAAGGAAATGATGTTCTATCTTCAAGTGAGTCAGCAAGGTATAAAGTAAGGTTTGGTTGCTAAAGGTTATAGCCATATTTCAAGTATTGATTATAATGATGTATTTTCTCCATTTGTTAAGCATAGTTGTATTCGCACTTTGTGTTGTATTGTTGTCTTGCATGATTATGAACTTGAGCAACTAGATGTTAAAACTGTATTCTTACATGGGCAGTTAGAAGAAGATATTTATATAAACCAACCTAAAGGTTTTGTTATTCCTGGAAAAGAAAACCTTGTGTGTAGACTAAAGAAGTATCTTTATGATTTGAAGCAATCTCCTATGCAACAATACAAAAGATTTGACTCTTTTATGCTCTATCGTGGGTTTATGCGGTCTGATTATGATAGCTGTGTTTATTTGAAGATTGTTAATAGCTCAGTTATTTATTTGCTTCTTTATGTTGACGATATGTTCAATGTTCCAAAAGAATATCGGAAATAGCTAAATTCAAGGCACAACTGAGTAAAGAATTTGAGATGGACTTATGTGCAGTTAAGAAAATTCTTGGTGTGGAAATTACTAGAGATAGAAAAATCTGGTAAATTATTCCTCAATCAGCAAGGTTATATTGAAAAGGTTCTTCATCGTTTCTATATGCATAATGCAAAACCAGTGGGTACTTCATTCTCTACACATTTCAGATTATCATCAGCTTTTTGTCTAGAGTCAGATAAAGATATCGAATACGTGTCTAGAGTTCCATATTCTAGCGCAGTTGGCTCTCTTATGTATGCCATGGTTTGTTTTCGTCCTGATTTATCTCATGTAATGAGTGTTGTCAGTAGATTCATGGCTAATCCTGGTAAGGAGCATTGGAGGGTTGTTTAATGAATTTTTAGATATTTGTAAGGTACTTCAATGCCTGTTTATAATTTGAGAAAATCTAGAGATGGACTTGTTGGTTATGATGATTCTAATTATGCTGGTGATGTGGATAAGAGGAGATCTCTCACAGGTTATGTTTTCACCATTGGTGGTTGTGTTGTTAGCTGGAAAGCAAGTTTGTAGGCTATTGTCGCTTTGTTTACTACAGAAGCGGAATATAAACTATTTTTGACGCTTGTAAAGAAACTATTTGGATGAGAGGTTTATACTCTAAATTTTGCGGGGTTATTTCTTACACTACTACTATACATTGTGATAGTCAGAGTACTATTTATCTGACTAAAGATCAGATGTTCCATGAAAGGACCCAGCATATTGATATTATATATTATTTTATTAGAGTTGTCATTGGTGAATGTGATATTAAGGTATGCAAGATAAATGCTCGCGATAATCCTACTGATATGTTGACAAAGCCAGTTTCTGGAGCTAAGTTTGAGTTATGCTCAGGTTTAGTTGGTGTTACAGTTTAAGTCCTAACGACTTCTTGGCATTGGTGATTATTTATTATTAAAGTGAGTTGATTGTTGATACTTCGTTCGCTACAAGATGGAATTCATCTCAAGGTGGAGTTTGCTGAAATATGATTCGAATTCTAATGTGAGTCTTGCGGGGACATCTGGAAGGCCCGCGATTCGGGTTATGTTTATTAGAGGATTTGTTTCCGTATTTAACTAGAGTTCATAGTCTGTCCTATAAATATATTTTGTTAGCCGCATGGGAAGAATTGAGACGACTCATTGTATTCCTAGTGTTTTGTAAGAGCGCTCTCTCTCTCCATATAGTGAAGATCGTATTCCCATTATTTTCTAACAATCACTAGCAATTGTGTCCGTGCATTGTAATGGAACTAAGTACGTATATAAATTAGACTCCATGTTATCACTAGATGGGACTTGTTCTAACTCGATGGAGAAGAGCTGTTGGTGCGGGCGCTAGGCAGGCACGTGGCCTCACCTAGACATGATGTTCGAACGTGTCAGGTCTCGAAAGACTTTTTATTACCGGCTCCGAAACGGGGGGCCGGCAGAATGGGTTGTATAATGACAATTGTGTTGCTGACTTCATCAAGTTGTGGGCGTTCCGGACATCTGCATGGGGGTGGGCGCTCTCGAACTCGTCATGCTTCACTATAATGAAGAGGAGGACGCTTCAACCAAGCCCTTGCAGTGCGGATTGCAAGAAGAGGTGAAGGAGTGCCTGCCCGAAGAGTGCATTGCTTCCATGACGCTGGTATCTATGAAGAAGAGCTGCCAGGTGTGACAGTGTGAGAATGAGTTCATCGTTGCTATGGCGCGATATTAATTTCCTTGGAGCGGTGCCATGCATTATACATACATAAAGTTTGACATATAGTAGTATATATATAGTCATGTGTGTGGCTATGTGTTTGAGATAGAACATCTGATCTGATGGAAAAAAATATGATGGTATCTATGAAGATTTCGGCTTACCATACGTTCTTCAGTCCGATCATCGGCGGCGTGCGGCCCATGTACGTGGTACGTCCGATCCTCGTAGTCATGTAGTCTATGTTTTTGCGGGTATGTATCAACAAACGTGTCCGATATTTCTATAGAACAATACAATCGGTGATCGATACAAATTTCTAGTTTGTCTTATATACAAGGCAATCAGTGATTGATACAGAATTCTAGTTATCACGGTAGATCTAATAGTTTGACTCGGAAAAGGTTATGGACACATGAACGAGCTACGAGGGTATCACGCGGAAGTGAAGCAAGATTTTGACTCTATATTGAGACGTAATCTATTCAAACTATTATAAGCACAAATTATATAAGTCAAGCATAAGAAACTCTATATTACATGATAATTAGAGGGCACAGACGAAAAAAATAACAAAAATTTTACCGTTTTATCATTAGGTATAGATATAAATTAGAATTATACATTCTTATACTCACGGGCTAAACGAAGCTAGTGGGCTATCCGTGTCGTGCGAGCCATCCAACCCGATATCTTTAGGAGCCAATTCGAGCTAACTTGTTACTAACATGTAGGGATAAAAACGGTACGGTTATTTTCACTAGTACATAAAAGCTCTACGTAGATGTCACGCTTTTATTTATACAGGCAGCTTTGATTATCGGACGTCTTTGGAAATCAAATGATGAGCCCAAATCTAAAACCGCCTGTAGAAATCGATTTCTACAGGCGGTTCAGGCGGTTTTGTTAAGAAAACCGCCTGTAGAAAACCAATTTGTACAGGCGGTTATCTTAAGAAAACCGCCTGTAGAAATGGGGGCATTTCTACAGGCGGTTCCTTAAGAAAACCGCTTGTAGAAATCGATTTCTACAGGCGGTTTCTTAAGTGAACCGCCTGTACAAATCGGTGCCAATTTTAAAAATTTGATTTTTTCAAATGACTTCAAATGAAAAAACTGTCTACATAAAAGTTGTAGATCTCGAAAAGTTATGAAACTTTGTAGTTGAATTTTTTTTATTTGAAATAATCTTATTGATGTAAAATACGATCAAAGTTTGAAATTTGAATTTTGACTTTTTGAAAAAAGCCTCGGATGAAAAAACTGTCTACATAAAAGTTGTAGATCTCGAAAAGTTATGCAACTTTGTAGTTGACAATTTTTTTATTTGACTTCGTTTAGGACCCCAAACAATCAGTTTTCTATCGGTTACGTAACAATATGTGGCGAACCTAATACTATTTAGACACAAGTGAACTATGGGTGGAGTGGTTAGAGGGGGTACGCGCGAAGCAGAGGTTGCAGGTTCGAATCCCGCCGGCCGCGTAGCGCGCGAATTTTGCGCGAAAAATGCCGGCCGGTGGCTGCCTCCCCTTATTTAAAAAAAAATTTTCTATGTTTTTTTAACCCGATTTCTATTTTTCCGAAAAATATTTGTACTGGCGGTTTTCTAAGAAAACCACCAGTACAACCGATTTGTACTGACGGTTTGCTAAGAAAATCGCCAGTACAAACCTATTTATACTGGCGGTTTGGTTAAGATAACCGCCAGTACAAATCGATTTGTACTGGCGGTTTTCTAAACCACCGCCTGTGATTTGTACTGGCCTTTCCCACTGAGGATTTGAAAAAACGCCTGTAAAAATATCTTTGCAACCGCCTGTATAGAGTTTTTCTGTACTAGTATTTCTGACCATATTTGAGACTGAATCCGTTTAGATCAATTTTTATCTGTCTGTATCTGAGTCTGAATATTCAACCTTCGATATTATATTTGTATCCAAACGCTTAAATCGCATATTTATGATATCGATATTCAATTGTATCCTATAGGACATAGCTGATATTATCAGTATTCGAATCTGAATCTGAGTAGAAATAAATAAATATAATGTGATATCCATCTGTATCCCATCGATTTTCATTACTACTAGCACGTCCTTCCTAAACAATGTCGAACTGGACCGATTTAGGCCCCGTTCGGTTGTTTTGGATTGACTTCCAAGGTTCCAGAGGATTGACTTTGAAGTATCCACGGATCCACCTATAGACGCTAGTTGTGCGGCTGTGACAAACGTCAAATTCAACGTCACGTGTCTTTTTTTTATAAAGACAGAAAAAAGGGTCACGACTCACGAGTCGACAATCGACAGATATTACCAGAATAAGCTGAGATGAATTGCGGCCATTTCAGTGTTCCAGCGCTTGTTCCATCCAACCACCGCGTTCGCACATGGACGCAATCGTCTCAGCGGTCCTCGGCGACCTCATCGGCCGATCCATATCCTTCGCCATAGATATGTACTGTCACCGGCGAGACGAGGGCACCGTGCAGGAGAACCTGCAGCGACTGCGGCATGTGCTGCTGAGGATCCAAATCACCGTCGAGGAGGCCGAGCGGCGGCGCGTCACCAACCAGCCGATGCTCCAACAGCTTCATCTGATGAGGCAAGGCATGTACAAAGGCTACTACCTGCTCAACGCCGTCATGTGCCAAGACAAGTCCCAAGTGCGCGAGGTCAGTCGTCACAGACACTCGTCGCTAGCCTTGTCTGAGTTCAACCCGGCGAAGCGCATCTGCCTTCTCCCAGCCAGAACGACGACGGTGGCGGCGCCGGTCACGGCGCCATACACCGGGCGCGAGGCTGAGGCGGCGCTGCAGCAGGTGCTCGTCCGCCTGGAACGCATGGCCAGCGACATGAAGGAGCTCGTCCTGTTCCTGAGCAGTTACCCTCCCCTGATACGCGAGCCTTACAGCAGGCACCTGTGGCTGCAGAACCGCATGTTCGGCCGTGACGCAGAGTATGAGAGCGTCATAAGATTCCTCTTGGAACCAGGGCATGGAGGCGCACGAGACTTGGCCGTGCTTCCTGTGATCGGTCGACCAAGAGTTGGAAAGAGCACACTCGTGGAGCACGTCTGGCGCGACGAGAGGGTGCACAAACACTTCTCCTTGGTAGTCTTCTTCGGCGAATCCGACATCGTGGGTGAAGGCCTATACCTGACGCCTCTGGGAGATAGAGGTGTAATCAAGTATCGTAATGATCTTGCGTCGACAACTGGGAGCTCACTAGTTGTTATTGAGCTAGTAGGCAGCGTGGACGAGAGCGGTTGGAGAAGTGTACTGTCCACGCTGAAGAGCGAAGGCATGGCTCCTGTCAGTAAAATTGTTGTTACAAGTCGGTCAGAGATGGTCTCAAGTTTTGGGACCACGAAAGCTCTTGAGCTGAAACCTCTGTCTCGAGAAGCTTACTGGTATTTCTTCAAGACAATCGCGTTCGGGAGCACAGTAGATGCTGAGGAGCAGCTGGGGCTAGCATCTGTATGCATGGAGATTGCGGAGTTGTTGTGCAGAACATTCATAGGTGCAAATTTGATTGGTAGTTTACTGAGGAACAATCTTTGCGCTGGGTTTTGGGATAGGGTTCTCAAATGCTTGAAAGCTCACACAAGTATGCATCTCCAGTTTTTCGGTGAGGGTCCAATTGCTCGTGCGATGAAAGATCGGCATACATACCTCTGGAGACTATTCAAGAGTGACAACGTGCTCATAGTCTACAATTGTTATGAAGTGTGTTCAGTCCAGCAGCCTGATCTGCCCAAGATAACTGTACAAGATGTTCATACTGGAATCGCAAAGCTTCCGCGGAAGTTTGAAGCCCTGGCATGCAGATCTTACATACCACCCTACTCTAGCTTCCTGTTCAAATGTGGGGTGTGCAAACACCGTCGTCGTTCCTCCGTTTATCGCCCAGGAACAAGCAAATCCGGCAGCGGCAGGCGTGACTGACTTTGATGTGAATTTCGTGTTGATCTTGTATGGCTATATTATGTTTATCTCATTATCTGAAAAAAAAGATATGTTTAGCTATTCAACTGCACACCACGAAGATGTCACGTAGGCGGTAGGCCTTTGTACTACTTATACGATCTCCAACTGTCTTTCTTAATCCTACTCTTTAAGTCATCAATTATATAGTCATTTGTATTAAAATGCTCATTTTTATCTATTCATCCTCCAATAGCTTTTCTACATACTTTGAAGAATCAGCCCCTCTCTCTATTTTTGAGTTCACGAGAAAGTCTAAATAGAGTAATAGACATATTGACAATCGTTAGAGATTTAATTAGAACAACATGCTGAAGAGCTTTTTTTCACTAAAATCTCTATTCCTGTTAATACAGAAAGGGTCTCCTGGAGTTGTTGTTACTCCAATTAAGATTCTAGTTTCCAAACATTGACCTTAATTCCGTCCACTAAATTATGTGTTTTTTTATCTTCCCTGCTTTTAAATCCCCACATCTAAATGTTTCAACACTATACTCCGCTTTTTTTAAGTCAACTCCGTGTTGCCCATATGAATTTGTCACTTTAACTCTTAAATTTGGCAAATTACCCTCCGTCTCCCACACAAAACAGTTCAGAGTGATCTGGAAGCTTGTTTTAGGGCTTGTTTACTCGCAAACCTTCCTCTTATCTAACACAGAATACTATAGCGATATTGTTCACCTGACACGGCGCTGTAGCAAGCTAGGAGAAGCAAAAAATTTCTACTCACTACTGCTTTGTCCATTTTCAATTCATTCTAGGCCCGAATTGCGAAACAACTTCACGCTACATTGTCATATAGTATTGTAACACTAACATATCATGTCTATGTCAGATAAGCTAAAGCGGGATAAGTGGTTCCAAACATACCGTTGATCTGGCACATACATGAGCATTGTAAGGTTTCCCGTCCCCCCTCCCCGAGAGCGAAGGCGACTCCACCAACACCCCCCCCCCCTTGCCTCCCTCCGGTCGTGGTCCCGGTGACCCGCCTCCCCCACCCTCCCTCCTCCCCCATCCCCTTTCTCTCCTTCACACCTCCCCTCCTCCACCCACTGCCTTGACAGCCCGGGCGGCCATCTGTCGGTGGCGCCCCCGGCCCCCCGGATCTGGCGGTGGCCCGAGGTGGCAGCAGCTGGCCGGCGACGGTGGCGGCTCCCCTACGGTGGGTCAGGTGGCAGCCGGCTGGATTTTGATGGCGGCCGGATCTGGTTGGGGCTGGCCTTGGTGGCTTGGCGGCTGTCGCTGGTGGCCAGATCTGGCCAGGGCTGGCTTTGGCGGCTGCCGGTGGTGGCCGGATCTGGCTGGGCCTAGTCGATGGTGGCTGGACATGGATGGCCGGGGCAGCGACCTGCGAGGCCAGTGCGGCCGGGGTGGTGAGCACGGCCAAGCCGGTGGCCGGGGCAGTGGCCAGTGCGGCCGGACTTGCGGCCAGCACAGCCAGAGTGGCCCTAGTTGCCTGTGGCCGCACGTCGTTGCCGCTCGTTCCATCTGTGAGGGCCGAAAGCAGCATTGGCGGTGGTAGTTGCTTGAGTTCTACGTGAAAGCTCGGCCCGGATTTACCGGGCGAATGACGGTGATGACTCGGCGCCATTCACCGCCTTGGGGGTGTCGTTTCTGAACCCATCTCCTTCGCCGTCGGATTCTGGGCGAAAGCCCTGACTTAGGAGTCTCTAAGGCCAGCGGTGATGAAGTCTTGGACGTCATCCCCTTCTTGAAGGCGTTGTTGAAGAATCTCCTGTTGCCGTCACTCCTACTATGGGTCGTCGTGGTTGCTGTGGTGAACCTATTTGTGCTTTCTTTCCTCCTCACTTTGGTTTGTCCAACTGATGGATGTTGTAGCCGTAGTTGTCGCTAAGGCCCCCCTCAGGCAGATGCTTTGCTGTTGGGAGCGTGTTGGCCCCATCCGCGGAAACTCTGCCGTCTTGATGGTCTTGTGTTTGGGCGGATGCTTTGCCCCCGGTGTTGTGGTACCGACTCCCTTGGCGGATACTTTGCCGCTGAGGTCGTAGCTGAGCTGTGGAACCGGCTCCCTCGACGGATACTTTGCCGCCGAGGTCGTAGCTGGGTTATGGAACCGGCTTCCTCGGCGGATACTTTACCGCCGAGGTCGTAGCTCGGCTGAGGAAACGGCTCCCTTGGCGGATACTTTGCTGCCGAGGTCGTAGCTGAGTGGAGGAACCTGCTCCCTTGGCGGATACTTTGCCGCTAAGGTCGTAGCTAAGTTGTGATACCATCTCCCTTGGCGAATACTTGAAAGGTCCTAAATGGCTAGAGGGGGGGTGAATAGCCTATAAAAATCTACAAACAACACTAACAAGCCGATTAGTAACAATAGCAAGCTTTGCAAAACACTAGCTCTAAACTATGCTATGCAAGCCACCTAGATAAGTATACTACACTATGATCTCTAGTTCACACTCAAAGGCTATGTTACTACTTTACACTATTCTTAAGTGAGCAACTAACTAACAAGCTACACAAGAGAGAAGTACACCAATGTAAAGAGTAAAGGTGATTTCAATACCGCCGGTGAAGAGAAGATATGAAGTCCAATATAACCAATCAATCACATATAAGGGAAATCCTCGGTAGAGAGATGGCACAAGATTTTTTACCGAGGTTCACTTGCTTGCCGGCAAGCTAGTCCTCGTTGTAGCGATACACCCACTTGGAGGTTCACGCGCTAATTGGCATCACACGCCAAACCCTTTTCAAGGGTGCCGCACAACCAACACAAGATGGGGATCCACCAAGCTACGAGCAATCCACTAAAGATGCCTTTCGCGATCTCCCGCGGGGATAGGCTCAAGAACCCCTCACAACTTCACCGATCGGAGGCGGAGACAATCACCAACTCCCCTCAACGATCCTCGCAGCTCCAAGCCGTCTAGGAGTCGGCAAACTCCAAGAGTAACAAGAGAAACCGCTGCGAAATACCACTACCAAGTGCCTCTAGATGATCTCAATCAATGCAATGCACTTGATGCTCTCCAAACTCACCAAATGATGAACACAATCAAGTAGGATGAGTGAGAGTGGAGTGGGAAGGCTCACAAGTATGTTATGATGTTTAGGAGTGCCAAGAGATGCTCCCCAAATCGGCCAAGTGACTATTTATAAGCCACACACAAAGAACTAGCCGTTTAGAGTTCACTGCGTACCGTCGGACTGTCCGACGGCCAGAGCGTCGGACTAATCCGCACGGTCCGACGCCTCGGATGAACGCCACGTGTCACTAGCCGTTTAAAGTCGAACGTTGGATCACAACGGCTATTTCCTCGCGCCAAAACGACCGTCGGACGGACGAACGTCGGACTAAATCAACCGGTCCGACGCCCTCAGCCGACCACCGTCGGACTCAGTCAGACGGAGCCGTCGGACCAACGATCGCGGCCGTCCGACGTTTCCAGAGAGCTCCCCGAGCCCTGAAAACCGTCGGACGTTGGTCCGACGCTCACCGTCGGACTAACGCCGAGAGTCCGACGCTCTCAGAGCTCGCCACGTGTTATCTCTCGCACGAACTGCACCGTCGGACGCTTCGGCTAATGGTCCGACGCTCAGGAATCAAGCGTCCGACGCTTGCTGAAGGGGTTAGCCGTCGGACCGAAGACAATGGTCCGACGCTCAGTCAAGTTAGAGTCCGACGCTACTTTTTCTATTGTAACGTTTCCGAAAATCGCCGAATCCTGCCTCGCAAGCTCGGCAGGAGGAAGAGAAGACCAAACCCTCTCTAACCCTCGAACTTCACCCCGTTTCTTAAGTCACTAACACTCCAAAGTG
This sequence comes from Eremochloa ophiuroides, assembly GCA_038502445.1. Lineage (NCBI taxonomy): Eukaryota > Viridiplantae > Streptophyta > Magnoliopsida > Poales > Poaceae > Eremochloa > Eremochloa ophiuroides. Next base: position 64,826,396 of record JAHLJS010000006.1, read on the forward strand.
TCTCTCACTTAGGTGCACGAGTGTTAGCCTTTTTCAAAGAGTTTTCCACGGGTCAAGTTAGTGTCACTAGCATCTATATGCATATGCAATGATCATGAACACCTAGTGGCACTTGATAACCATATTTCAACAACGATTTCGCCCCTCTTGATAGTACGGCTATCTATCCTAAATGTGATCACTCCCTCTATGGAGTCTTGATCACCAAAACCAAAAGAGCTCCTATGAATTATACCTTTGCCTTGAGCTCCTAGCTTTTTCACCATCTCTTGATGAAGCTTGTGGACTCCTTTTGATGATGGACTTATACCATTTGTATGGATGCCGTCATTAGGGCTTTCTCCTTTGTTGATGGACTTACACCATTTTCATGGACGCCGTCATTGCCCTTCACTTGTGACTTCCACCGACCCGGTCCTTTGCTCCATCTTGCCATTTGCTAATCAATTCTCATGAAACACTTAGAGCAATCGTTAGCAAACTAGGTTTCATCAATTACCCAAAACCAAACATGGGCTTTCAATCTCCCCCTTTTTGGTAATTGATGACAACCTTCACAAAGATATGAAATGAAAACCAAGTTTGCACTTTGGTAGTATTAGCTCCCCCTACATATGTGATTCCTTGTGTTTGGTTCAATTTTTCACATATGCATGAATTTGAAAGTTTGGGTGAGCTACTACTATCAAATGATGCTAAGGTATATAGAATGGACCTTTGAAGCGTGATACCATCGGAGTTGCGGAAATATACCATCCTTAGCACCATTGTTTACTAGTCATGCATCACAAACTCAAAATACCTCGTGAGATCAATATTTAAGTAAAAGAGGTACTTTGTATGGCATATAAGTCCTATGCATGCTAGATTGTCAAATCACCATTCAAATCCTATTTCTAAGCATTTCATCAATTCAAACAAATATAGGAATTGAAGTTTTGACAATGCAACATTTTATATGTTAATGCATACACAAATGCAACAACTTATTCATGAGCTTGCTCCCCCTACTTGTGCTTTCAAATTTTTAATTGACCCCTTTCCTCTCTTATCTTTGTGACTTTCTTCTCCCCCTTTGTCAACAATCACCAAAAATGGTGCAAATTATGGGAATATCAAGTCAATAAATGGGGTTTAGTTCATTTACACATTGGTTCAAACTAGATCACTTGCCTAGAATATGTAACTAAGTTTGATCCAAGGACAAGCTTCTTCACACCTCACTAGTAGGGTTATCTTGACCATGTGAAGTTACACATCATGAGCTCATGTTCTAGATTTAACACTAGGTTTGCAAGCCCATCAATATGTCATATGCTACCACTTGATCATACAAGCAAAAAGAACAAAAGTGGTACCATATATACATGAAAGCATTTGATTTTTCATGAATGAGCCTATAAGATGCATTTCATGTCTACATGAACTAGACAAATCCTTATCAAAGTATGAATGCCATGTCAACCAATTTTACCTTGCTTTAGTCGAAGGAGAGGCATGTCATATAATGTAGGATGCGTTTTACTTCATGTTTGAGTAGTCTAGTATGTTTAGCTCATTTCTCAACTTGCAAAATCTTGACTCATCAAGTGGCTTGGTAAAGATATCCGCTAATTGATCTTCGGTGCCAACACTTTCAATTGCAATATCCCCTTTGATTTGATGATCTCTAATGAAGTGATGCCTTATGTCAATGTGCTTTGTTCTTGAATGTTGCACGGGGTTGTTGGTTAGCTTGATAGCACTCTCATTGTCACAAAGCAAAGGCACTTTCTTATATTTCAATCCAAAATCACTCAAAGTTGCCTTCATCCAAAGGAATTGTGCACAACAACTTCCGGCACTAATGTACTCCGCTTCGGCCGTTGAGAGAGCAACACTATTTTGCTTCTTTGAAGACCATGATACAAGTGACCTTCCAAGCAATTGACAAGTTCCACTAGTGCTCTTTCTATCCACTTTGCAACCGGCATAGTCGGAGTCCGAATATCCAATAAGCTCAAAATTGGACCCCTTAGGATACCACAACCCAACATCTTGTGTGCCCTTCAAATACCTCAATATTCTCTTTGCGGCTTTCAAATGACTTTCTCTTGGTGAGGCTTGAAATCTTGCACACATGCACACACTAAACATGACATCCGGTCGTGATGCGGTCACATAAAGGAGACTTCCAATCATTGATCTATATAGCTTTTGATCTACCATTTTGCCACTATCATCCAAGTCCAAATGCCCATTAGTTGCCATAGGGGTATTCATGGGCTTTGCATGTTCCAATCCAAATTTCTTCACCATGTCCCTTATGTACTTTCCTTGACTTACAAATGTACCATTCTTCATTTGCTTAACTTGAAGACCAAGGAAGTAGCTAAGCTCACCAATCATGGACATTTCAAACTCACTTGCCATCATATTTCCAAATTCTTCACAAAAATCTTGATTTGTTGATCCAAAGATGATATCATCCACATATATTTGTAACACAAATAAATCATTTCCAAGCTTCTTAGTGAAGAGAGTTGTATCAACCTTTCCCATTTTGAACCCTTTTGAGAGCAAGAAATCTCTCAATCTCTCATACCATGCTCTAGGTGCTTGCTTCAAACCATACAATGCCTTTCTTAGCTTGTATACATGGTTGGGCTTCTTCACATCTTCAAATCCGGGAGGTTGTTCTACATAAACCAACTCATTGATGTACCCATTGAGAAATGCACTCTTGACATCCATTTGATATAACTTGATGTTGTGGGCACAAGCATAGGCTAATAAGATTCTAATGGCCTCCAATCTAGCAACCGGTGCATAGGTTTCTCCAAAATCAAGACCCTCTACTTGAGTGTAACCTTGTGCAACCAATCTAGCTTTGTTCCTTATTACTATGCCATCTTGATCTTGCTTGTTTCTAAAGACCCATTTGGTTTCTATCACATTGTGTTTCTTTGGTCTTTCCACTAGTTCCCAAACTTGATTTCTTGTGAAATTGTTGAGCTCTTCATGCATAGCATTAACCCAATCAACATCTTGCAATGCTTCCTCAATCTTGGTTGGCTCTATAGTTGACACAAATGAGAAATGCTCACAAATTTGAGCTAGTCTTGCTCTAGTTTGAACTCCACTTTGAATACCACCAATGATTTGATCCAAAGGATGATCCCTTGCAATAGAGACCGGTTGGAGAATAGGAACTTGATCATTGGATTGAGATGAACTAGCTTGTTGATCTTGCACTTGAGATTGATCTTGTGAGTCACTTTCACTTGCTTCATTTTCAACTTGCATACTAGTATGAATTGCACCATCATCTTCATCTTCATTGACTTGCCTTGGCCTAATATCACCAATATCCATATTTTTCATTGCATTTGCCAAGTCATTGCCTCTCACGTCACTAAGATTTTCAACTTCATCTTGAGAGCCTTGGGTTTCATCAAATTCAACATCATGTACCTCCTCAAGAGTACCACTAGCCAAATTCCAAACTCTATATGCCTTGCTTGTGGTTGAATAGCCAAGTAAGAAGCCTTCATCACATTTCTTTTCAAACTTGCTCAATCTTGTGCCTTTCTTGAGAATGTAACATTTGCAACCAAAAACCCGAAAATATGCAATGTTGGGCTTTCTACCATTCAATAGCTCATAAGGAGTCTTTGCAAGCATACCATGGCAATATAAACGGTTGATGTAATAGCAAGCGGTGTTGATTGCTTCGGCCCAAAAGGAATGACTAACATTGTATTCACTTAGCATTGATCTTGCCATATCTATCAAGGTTCTATTCTTTCTTTCAACAATGCCATTTGATTGTGGTGTATACTTGGGTGAGAATTGATGTCCAATACCATACTCACCACACAATTCATCAATCTTGGTGTTCTTGAATTCACTACCATTGTCACTTCTAACTTTCTTGATGATTGTTTCAAACTCATTTTGGCTTCTCTTGACAAAAGATTTGAATAGATCATACACTTCACTCTTGTCAACTAGAAAGAATACCCATGTATATCTAGTATAGTCATCCACAATCACAAATCCATACTTGCTCCCACCAATGCTAGTATACGTGGTTGGTCCAAACAAGTCCATATGCAAGAGCTCAAAAGCTTTACTAGTACTCATCATGCTCTTCTTAGGATGTGTATTTCCAACTTGTTTGCCGGCTTGACATGAACTACAAAGCTTATCTTTCTCAAAAGTGACATCTTTCAAGCCTCTAACTAGATCATGCTTCACTAGTTTGTTCAATTGTTTCATTCCAACATGACCAAGCCTTCTATGCCATAACCAACCCAAACTTGACTTAGTGATCAAACAAGTTGACAATTGAGTTTCACTAGCATTGAAATCCACAAGATATAGGTTGTCATATCTAAACCCTTTGAATATTAAATTTGATCCATCAACACTAACAATTTCAACATCATCAACCCCAAATATGCACTTGAAACCAAGATCACAAAGTTGTGCAACCGAGAGTAAATTGAAATTCAAACTTTCAACTAGCAACACATTTGAGATAGACATATCATTGGAGATAGCAATTTTACCAAGTCCTCTCACTTTCCCTTTCTTGTTGTCACCAAATGTGATTGCGTCATAGCCACTATTTGTACTTGTGTTGAGAGAGCCAAACATACTAGAATCACCCGTCATATGTTGAGTGCATCCACTATCAAGCACCCAATGCCTCCCTCCGGCTTTGTAATTGACCTACAAAAAGAGATCAATTCCTTTTAGGTACCCAAACTTGCTTGGGTCCTTGAAGGTTAGTGACTAAGCTCTTTGGTACCCAAATGGTCTTCTTCTTTGGACCCAACATGGATGTACCAACAAACTTAGCCTTCACACCATTTGAGCCCTTTGTGAGAACGTAGCAAGAATCAAACTTAATTGAGGATACATAAGCATTGGATTTCTTGTTTTTGCAATCTTGCTCTAAGTGACCAACTTGCTTGCATTTTGTGCAATACCGGCCATTTCTCTTCACAAAACAAGTCTTGTGAGGAGCAAAGGCGGTTTTGCCTTTCTTGGGGGTATAGCCCAATCCCTCTTTGTGGAGAGATGCCCTTTGGCTACCCAAGCACATAAGCAAGCGGTCCTCACCACCATAAGCCTTAGCTAAGGAGTGATTGAGCTTTTTAATCTCCTCCTTTAGGTTCTTGTTCTCAACTACTAGTGAAGGGTCACTAGTGGGTGAGGTAGTAGTGGAAGTGCTACAAGAAGGGTTAGTGGTAACAACAATAGGTTCACAAGATATGTCACATGTTACACCTATGTTGCAAGTTTTAGTTTCTTTCTTTTGCACTTGTTGTTGCAAGTCTTCATTTTGCTCAACTAGAGAAGAATGAGCTTCATCAAGCTTAGTGTGAACCTTTTGGAGCTTCTTATGGTCTTCCTTTAGACTCTCATAAGATGCTCTAAGTTCCTCAAGTTCTTGCTCAATGGATTGTTTATCCTTGCGCAAGCCCTTGCATTCCTTTCTAAGTTTATCAAAATGAATACGTGCATCATCAAGCATTTCAATTAATTCTTCTTTTGTTAGGTCATCATCACTATCATCATCACTAGATTCGGTGTCGGATGATACCTTAGAGCCCTTAGCCATGAAGCAAGAAGGAGTGTCGAAGATGGAATGCTTGTCATAAATGGCAATGCTTGCATGTGCCTTCCTCTTGCTCTTCTTATCATCATCACTCTCTTCATCACTTGAGGAGGCATCACTATCCCATGTCACCACATGAGAATAGTTCTTCTTCTTCTTGTATGAAGATTCCTTCTTCTCTTTCTTCTCCTTCTTCTCATGCTTGTTCTTCTTTTTGCCCTTGTGATCATCTTCACTTGAGTGTGGGCAATCGGCTACCAAGTGATCTTTGCTTCCACAATTGAAGCATCTTCTTGGGCCATCAAATCTTCTTGCATTCTTCTTTCTTCTTGCCCGGTAGCCCTTCTTCTTCATGAACTTGCCAAATCTTCTTACTAGAAGGGCCATTTCTTCATCACTTTCACTTGTGCTAGAGGGATCTTCACTTGACTCTTCTTTGGCCTTGCTCTTGCCCTTTGATGAGGATGTGGCTTTGAATGCCACACTCTTCTTCTTCTCATCTTTGGAGTCTTCATCTTTTTCTTTCTTCTTCTTATTGATCAACTCTTCTTTATCATCATCATCTCTATAAGCATCATCGGTCATCACCTCCGCTAGCACTTGATTTGGAGTCAATTCACTCAATGTTGTCTTCACCAAGACGGTGATCAATGTGGCAAACCGCTTGGGCAAGCTCTTCAAGAACTTCATGGAGAAGTCACTATCCTTCACCTCTTCATCCACGGCCTTGAGATCATTCACAATGACTTGCAATCTATGGAACATCTCCGGCACGGTTTCATCATCCTTCATCTTGAAACTTGCAAACTTGTCCTTCAAGATGTATGTTTTGGCGGCCTTTACACCTTTGGTGCCCTCATATGATTCCTCAAGCTTCTTCCAAGCGTCATGAGCACTCTCAATGTTCTTGATTTGCTCAAACACTTTTTCATCTACGGCCTCATGAATAGCACAAACCGCAATGTCATTGAGTTGAAGCAATCTTTCTTCGGCGGTTGTGGGATTGGCCGCATTGGCAATCTCAATCTTTGTTTCCACAACCTTCCAAACCTCTCTATTGATTGACTTGATGTGTGAGGTCATCTTGCTCTTCCAATATGCATAATTTGTGCCATCAAATTGGGGTGGCTTCTTCGTGTTGTTGATGTGAATGTTGAGTTGAGCCATTTTTACACCGTAGGTTGTTAAGCCTCAAATCAACGGTGCCTCGGCTCCGATACCACTTGAAAGGTCCTAAATGGCTAGATGGGGGGTGAATAGCCTATAAAAATCTACAAACAACACTTAACAAGCCGATTAGTAACAATAGCAAGCTTTGCAAAACACTAGCTCTAAACTATGCTATGCAAGCCACCTAGATAAGTATACTACACTATGATCTCTAGTTCACACTCAAAGGCTATGTTACTACTTTACACTATTCTTAAGTGAGCAACTAACTAACAAGCTACACAAGAGAGAAGTACACCAATGTAAAGAGTAAAGGTGATTTCAATACCGCCGGTGAAGAGAAGATATGAAGTCCAATATAACCAATCAATCACATATAAGGGAAATCCTCGGTAGAGAGATGGCACAAGATTTTTTACCGAGGTTCACTTGCTTGCCGGCAAGCTAGTCCTCGTTGTAGCGATACACCCACTTGGAGGTTCACGCGCTAATTGGCATCACACGCCAAACCCTTTTCAAGGGTGCCGCACAACCAACACAAGATGGGGATCCACCAAGCTACGAGCAATCCACTAAAGATGCCTTTCGCGATCTCCCGCGGGGATAGGCTCAAGAACCCCTCACAACTTCACCGATCGGAGGCGGAGACAATCACCAACTCCCCTCAACGATCCTCGCAGCTCCAAGCCGTCTAGGAGTCGGCAAACTCCAAGAGTAACAAGAGAAACCGCTGCGAAATACCACTACCAAGTGCCTCTAGATGATCTCAATCAATGCAATGCACTTGATGCTCTCCAAACTCACCAAATGATGAACACAATCAAGTAGGATGAGTGAGAGTGGAGTGGGAAGGCTCACAAGTATGTTATGATGTTTAGGAGTGCCAAGAGATGCTCCCCAAATCGGCCAAGTGACTATTTATAAGCCACACACAAAGAACTAGCCGTTTAGAGTTCACTGCGTACCGTCGGACTGTCCGACGGCCAGAGCGTCGGACTAATCCGCACGGTCCGACGCCTCGGATGAACGCCACGTGTCACTAGCCGTTTAAAGTCGAACGTTGGATCACAACGGCTATTTCCTCGCGCCAAAACGACCGTCGGACGGACGAACGTCGGACTAAATCAACCGGTCCGACGCCCTCAGCCGACCACCGTCGGACTCAGTCAGACGGAGCCGTCGGACCAACGATCGCGGCCGTCCGACGTTTCCAGAGAGCTCCCCGAGCCCTGAAAACCGTCGGACGTTGGTCCGACGCTCACCGTCGGACTAACGCCGAGAGTCCGACGCTCTCAGAGCTCGCCACGTGTTATCTCTCGCACGAACTGCACCGTCGGACGCTTCGGCTAATGGTCCGACGCTCAGGAATCAAGCGTCCGACGCTTGCTGAAGGGGTTAGCCGTCGGACCGAAGACAATGGTCCGACGCTCAGTCAAGTTAGAGTCCGACGCTACTTTTTCTATTGTAACGTTTCCGAAAATCGCCGAATCCTGCCTCGCAAGCTCGGCAGGAGGAAGAGAAGACCAAACCCTCTCTAACCCTCGAACTTCACCCCGTTTCTTAAGTCACTAACACTCCAAAGTGTCTCTCACTTAGGTGCACGAGTGTTAGCCTTTTTCAAAGAGTTTTCCACGGGTCAAGTTAGTGTCACTAGCATCTATATGCATATGCAATGATCATGAACACCTAGTGGCACTTGATAACCATATTTCAACAACGATTTCGCCCCTCTTGATAGTACGGCTATCTATCCTAAATGTGATCACTCCCTCTATGGAGTCTTGATCACCAAAACCAAAAGAGCTCCTATGAATTATACCTTTGCCTTGAGCTCCTAGCTTTTTCACCATCTCTTGATGAAGCTTGTGGACTCCTTTTGATGATGGACTTATACCATTTGTATGGATGCCGTCATTAGGGCTTTCTCCTTTGTTGATGGACTTACACCATTTTCATGGACGCCGTCATTGCCCTTCACTTGTGACTTCCACCGACCCGGTCCTTTGCTCCATCTTGCCATTTGCTAATCAATTCTCATGAAACACTTAGAGCAATCGTTAGCAAACTAGGTTTCATCAATTACCCAAAACCAAACATGGGCTTTCAATACTTTGCCGCTAAGGTAGTAGCTGAGGTGTTATCATCTACAACTTCACTTCACTGCTGGCTAACAACGTGTTGAGTCATAATGTATTAGGATGAGTTGGCTAGGGTTGTCAGGTGGAGGGTTCCCCTTCCCCCCCTTGTTTTCTTACTTTTCGTTTTGTGTCATGGATTTCTTGGTAATCCATGGATTACTTGAGAATCCACTGTATCGGTTACTTTGGAGTTCCTTCGGCTCTTCTTCTTAATGAAAAACGTGTGAAGTCGCGATCTCGAAAAAATATGGCACATACATGGCATGTGGGCCTGATCTCAATCAACTAGAAAGACTTAGGTACTGCCGTACTGCCGAGCTAAACTAAGCAAAAAACAAAAGGAAACTATAAGATGTGCCCTTAGGACCATCAAACTAAGTCATAGTGAAAGCATACTAGCAATAGGTCCACTAGTCATTAAGGCAAAATTCTAAGAACCACTTGTCATTTCAAGCACACAAAGATATCATAGAATTTAAATATAATAAAATATAGAGGTGGACGAGATACAATCAGATTTTTCATGTGGTGTTAAGTAGTTGTCACCAACACAGTACCACTTGGTTCACATTAAAGCAGAGATGGACAACAAGTAAATTTTTTTGGTTGTCACTAATACTTAGTCCACGTTGAAGCACCCACTAAAACGGTTGAGCTCCCTTGGACTCTCTCATCAGACTTAGAATCGAAGCTAGGCACCTTCTTATTTTAAACCCATCGGAGGAGTCTCTCCATGGAGGAGTTTTAAAAAATAGGGTTGATGAACTTGGTGAGCCAATATAATTGTGTGTGAACTATCAACTGATGGGTTTGAGACTATCACTTGTTAGTTGACTAACGTCTGTATATATGTAAAATTTCTCAATGTCTAGAATGTTTTTGCTCAGCCGCTAGGTTAATTTACCCCATTATATCGCTTTGGTGGCCTTTAGAACTAGCCGCCAAGGTCATAGCCAGCTATTTAGAACGCTGCTTGGGTGTGACCATTTAGGAGGCTGTTAGGAGCCGACTATTCAAGCATGTTTGTAGTTTGCTACAAATTCAACTCAAAAGACCCTTAAAATAATTCGTTGTATAATCTACCTTATTTTCTACCCATGTGTCTGACATTTAGAGCCGAAATTATTGTATGAACTCCACTTGGATTAAAATTTCAAAAGGCTTGACTGACCTACATGTCAATGTCATTTATTGCTATGAACGGTGGCATTTACATTTCGGTGCCCTCCTTTCAAAGTCGCTTCGACCATTTCAATGCCCTAGAAGTAACCTAATAAAAAAAAACCGTGGCACCAATCATATATGTGCAGTTTTCCTGGAGCATGGCCACCTTGCGCCACCATATTTGACAACAACTGAGACCGCTAGCCATTTTGGGCCTTCAAGTAGAGCGTTTTTACCTTGTACTCCCACGTTGTTCATCCTCCACAGCTGAGTCAAAAGATCGGGGGCCACAGCCCCTCACAGAAGCTTACGTAAATTTGAAGTATTTGGAATTTTTCCACTGATTTGAACTTTTAAAGTCCAGCGCACTCAGATTGACAGATGAATCTGCAGCCGTTTATTCCTGCGCGCATTCAAACGGTGACGCCCACGAATTCTGTCCCATCCACGTCAAAATCAAGTCATGAGTGCTCACCATCAACCCTGACCTGTCGTATAGACAATTCTTTCCATTATCATCAGCAGCCTATTCCTTGCCCGCTATAGGTCGATTTAGTTCAAAAAATTCTATGAACCTTTCCTCTCTTTTTTTTTCTCGTTATGTTCAACTCATCTATTTTGGGTTGAGACTGACCCCGCTCTCTGCTTTACCATCGTCATCAACCTTCCACCTTTAGATTAGATTATTATAGATTTACCGTTGCATTGCAATGGATCTCATCGTCTCCGCAGTCATAAGCGATCTCCTGAACAGAGCTCTGTCCACGGCGATCCAAAGGTACAGAAGGTCCAAGGCAGAAGAGACAGAGAACAAGCTCAGGCGGCTGCACCGCGTGCTGCTCAGGATCGACGCCACGGTGGAGGAGGCCGAGGGGCGGCACATCACCAATCATGCCATGCTCCGGCAGCTCCAGATGCTCAGGCAAGGCATGTATGAGGGTCACCACATGCTCGACACCGTCAAGTTCAGGTACGGCGGCGGTGCGAGCGGTGACGACGACGACCTCCCACTTGCCTTGCCTAGATTCAGTTCAGCTAGGCGCCTCCTCTACCGGCCTCTGATCAGTTTCAGCAGCAGCGACACATATGACGTGCTAGACGACGCGGAGATCTGGAAGCAGCTGGAGAAGACGGTCGACGACCTCGAGACGCTGGTGGGCGACACGGCGGAGTTCGCGCTCTTCCTGCAGGGATACCCTCGCATCTCCCGGCAGCCGTACAGCGCGCACCTGGTCGTCGGCAGCGTGATGTTCGGCCGGCAGACGGAGATGGAGACGGTCATCGACTTCCTGCTCCGGCCAGAAGCCCCAGCAGCTGGGAACGAAAATCCCGGTCCCAGTGTGCTCCCAATCGTCGGCGAGGCGAGGATGGGGAAGAGCACGCTCGTCGAGCACTTCTGCCATGACGAGAGGGTGCGCCGCCACTTCTCATCCATTGTCGTCTTCACCGTGGAAGATCTTGCCGGCGCCGGAGACAACCTCGCTGCTTTCAGAGGCAACGCTGTGGTCAAGCACCAGGACGTCACTGCTGCTGCCTCGCATGGCGGCGGCAGGTCACTTGCTGTCATCGAGCTAGCTGGTTGGGACGTGGACGTGGATGACGAGACGTGGGGAAGGCTCTACTCCTCGGCGGCAAGCAGCATGGGGACTGGGAGCAAGATCGTGATCACAGGCAGGTCGGAGAAGATAGCTGCTCTCGGGACAGCCAACAAGGCTCTCAGACTGAAGGCTCTGTCCAGAGAAGCCTACTGGTACGTCTTCAAGTCGCTCGTGTTCGGAAGCGCCAACCCCGGCGACGAACCAGAGCTCGCGTCCCTGGGCATGCGGATCGCGGAGCTGCTGGACGGTTCCTTCTTGGCAGCCAACGTGATGGCGAGCTTGATGAGAGCCAACATGAACGCCCAGTTCTGGCGCAGGTTGCTGCACTGCATGAGAGACTACACGAGGAAACACCTGCTCCGGTTTGGCGAGCATCCTACCCATCTTCTGCAGAGAGGCAATTCCGTGAGCCTTTGGAGAATGGCCAGGGCACACGAAGCGGTCACAATCTGCTATGTCGAACGGCCGCCGTCTGCCCAGGACCATGTCCCTGATGTAACTGTGCAAGATCTTGTGTCAGGGCGTGTTATTACTCAGGAGGGAAATTTCTGTGCGCTGCAATGGAGATCAACCATCCCGCCGTACTACACCTACTTGGTGGAGGTAGGCTGCGCGTCGCAGACGGCCGGATGTTCTACGGTCAACAAGAAACGGCCTCGGCATGCAAGGGAATGATATAGTGTGTTTTACCAGTAATTGGAATGAATAGAGCAGTGTTAAGAACTTAAGATGTAACTGTACGCTTACCTTATGAACTCAAATTGTGTACCAGTGTAATCATGTACGGCTTCAATCAGGCTATTTCTTTGACAACTCTCGGGCGAGTCCGCTGGGCATATATTCACATAGAGCGCTCCAGCCTCAAACAGCATCTAAAGATTTACAAAAATTATCTTATATAGGCTATAGCTGCCAAACCTAAAAAATAATATCGTTTTTTGACTTCCGTCTAAAAAATAATATCGTTTTTTGACTTCCAGGTGTCTTGTTTGACCCTTCGTTTTATTTAAAAATTTTTGTGCAAATTATAAAATAAATAAATCACTATTTATTTTAGGCTATACCTGTAATTGGGTGCACCTCGAAGGGAGGCGCCGGCGCCCTCTCTACCCCGGATTTCTCAACCGCGGTCTCCTCCGGGGCAGAGGTTGGCCCCGGTGGAGGTGGCGGTTACCTCGGCCGTCGCCATCCCGGCCTTCCTGGTCTCGTCTGCCGGAGAGGCGCCCGTCGTGTACTCCTCTGGAGCTGCTCGCTCGGCCCCTCCAGCGGCCGCTTGGGCCCTGACCTTTGGAGCCTTACGAGGCGCCAGGACGAGCTCCTCCTCTTCCTTCCTCTTCTTCCGACTACACAGATCAAGAGCATCAGGAAGTTTGGAGAGAGTAAAAATACAGATGAATTTGTGACAGAGCACCTACCTCGTCTTGGGAAGAGGGATTCTTTTCTCCCCAGCCGACAGGCCCCCTCGTCTTGTGACAGAGCTCGAGGCAACTGGAGAAGACGCTCGGCGACCTCAAGACGCTGGTGGGCGACACGACGGAGTTCGCCCTCTTCTTGCAGGGATGCCCTCGCACTCTCGGCAGCCGTACAGCGCGCACCTGGTCGTCAGTGTGATGTTCGGGCGGCAGACGGAGATGGAGACGGTCATCAACTTCCTGCTCCGGCCAGAAGCCCCAGCAGCTGGGAACGAAAATCCCGGTCCCGGCGTGCTTCCAATCGTCGGCGCGGCGAGGATAGGGAAGAGCACGCTCGTCGAGCACTTGTGCCATGACGAGAGGGTGCGCCGTGTCACTGACCCAAACCTCAACTCAACAAATGAGACACACAGTATGGCATACAAGCTTCTGGAAGGTTCTAGAAAGATCTAGACGACTACATAAGAGTGGAAGAAGGGGTGGGAAAAGAATCGAGTCAGAGACTCGCTTCGAGCTACGCTCGCCGCCGGGTTCGTGTTCTGGTCCTTCGACGACCTCCCTGTTATCCTGCCACACATGCTTCCTTGACGGGCCAAGTCTAACGCTGCAGCCGATTAGCCGATCCAGCCCATGAGGTCCCTGACATGCTCCCCTCCTTGAAACACGGCTTGCCCCCAAGCCGTGTGTTGTAATGTTGAAGATTGGAAGAACTTCAGAGGTGCCAGGATCCCAAGGTATTGAGCTTTGTGATGCTGAAACCACCTGTAGCATGCTGCATAATGTGACACTGTATACAAATAGCTGGAATACCATCAGTCTTTCTTTCACTCGTGAAGAACATAGCAGCCTGCACCACTGCCTGTTCTCAATACTGATTTCCAGATCCCACAACACCTTGCTGTCATTCAAAGCTGAGTGTAATTTTGGGCTTAGCTTCTTTCAGTGCCAGTGTGGCGCTCCCCATCATGTCAAGGGTGATATGATGCTCAGGTTTGAAATTTTCCTTGCTTTGTTCACTGTATGGAAATACAGCGCCATATAATTGCAACGTTCTTTGAATGTTCCAGCCACTAGACAACAAACCTTTCAGGCCAATTAAGTCAGCAAACAGCTCTGCGCTAGATTCCATTGACATCGCTGCCAAGTGTTCCAGTAATTTTTCTAGTTCCACAAGCATATATCTAGTTCTGATTTGGAGGTGACCACTGAAGTATATGCTCAACAAACAGCAACAGCAATGCTAGCTCTGACAAGCCAAACTTGGAGCTGCTATTTATGTTGACAGTGGCAATTTCATGTGGATTCAAACCCGCCATGGCGCCACCCCAGTTGCTAAATATGACATCTCTCGCATTGGAATATGTAGCCCATCCATGTCCCATAGTTTCTCATAATCCCAAAACCTCCCATGAGAACACCTCTCCATAAGCCTTCTTACTGGCATAGAAAGTAGAGGGCTGACACATACATGCAGCAGCAACATTTTGCAGTCCCACTGAACAACTCCATGGCAGACAACTGAAAGTTGCAGAGTAAGAACAACCTGGGGTACACTTCCATGGAGTAACTGATGCAAGTCAAAATCACCATCTAGCACCACTCGACCCTTGAAGAAGACTGTTTCAAGCACAAACTGAATACTGTAATCACATGTCATCCTTCCTTTGCTGCAGTGCAGTCCAAGAACAATGGGAACATAACCAACTTGACTATAACAGCTATAACTGAGAAATGGCCATGGTCTTGGCTGCAGGTCTTCTCCATGACTTCTGTACTTGCCACCAACAACAAACACAATAATTCCAAGATGGGCACAGTTCAAACTTTCGGCTAAAACATCGAGTTTCCAGTTTTCTTCCTTGGGAGAGCCTATACCCGAAGGTTGGAGCTGTGCATGTGGGGGCCAAGGAATTTTCAGGCGTGCCTTTCGTCTGTTGTATACATCCATTTGTATTTCCCCTGCAACTAGCTCAAGCCAATGCTCCATATAATCCCAGCTGATAACGAGATGGGGAAGGCCCGCCGCGCATTTACTGACGGCACAGTCAAGCACAGAACTAGCATATAACTGAAGATGCAATAATTTGCTTTGAGATAGAGGCCCTGGAGACACCAAATCTAGAGCACTTTGACTGAATCGAAAATTCAACAAAAATAAAAGGAGCAACTCAGATTTCATTTCCTTGCCATTGTTCTTAAAGGAAGGTAGCCAAGGCATTCGTTGGAACTCAGGCCCTATGCTAACAGCAGCTGACAGGGGAGCACATGGCAACCCATTTTTTGAACAAGCTGATGATAACGGGGGCTTTGGCAAAATATGTTCTGTGCATTGTCTATCATCAACTGAGAGAACAGAGGGACAGAGAGGCAATATCTCAAACAACTCATGCGTATTGCAGGTGTTGGTGTCGACACACAACTGAACCATACCAACAGATGAAGTAGTACTGGTGTCGATAGCCTTGGACATGGAAGTGCTCGCCGCAAGACTCTGATTGAGAGCACCCTGGCTGCAACCAGACAAAGAACCTGCACGCTGCACCTGCAGATGTTCAACGACTGCAGCTGTGATGTGGAGCTTGGCACCCTGATCAGAAACAGTGGTCGAGGAAGGTGGGACCGATGCCGAGGAAGCGATTGCCATCACCCGAATGCACATGTACCGGTACAGACTTGGTGTCGAACACCTGGTGGGCGAGGCAATGAAGGGCTTGGCGACGCCGAACTGGAAGTCGATAGCCGTGTCCTGGCTAGGAGCGGAGGTCATCGCCAGCTCGCAGTGGGGATGTCAAGACCCCACGCCCTTGGTTGTTGGAGCGGGCGACGGGTGCGGCGTGGATGACATCCATGCTGCTGGTGGAGTTCGTAACCTCGTGCTCGCAGTCGTCAGATTGGGCGGCCAGGATGGAGGCAGTGTCGGTAGGCGCTGTGCCGAAAACCTGGTCAGGTGCTGCGGCGAGGGGGAAGGGGATGGGCTCCGACGGGTCGACGTCGGTGGAGGCAATGAAAACCTCAGGGTCTGCGCCCCGCGGTGCAGCCGAGGGTGAGGTCGGTGTAAGTGAGGCTGAGGGGACCTTCGCCAGCATGTTGTTGGAGATGTCGACCTTGCACTCGTGGTGGTGGTGGGAGTCGGCGACGAAGGCTGGAGGGGTGGCTCGAGAGGCCGTTTTGCACGCCTCCAAATCCGACGCCATCTTCTTCACCATGACGACGATCTGGTCCAGCATCTCACGGTGTCGTGACTCCTTTGCAGCCGCCATGGCGGAATCAGGAAACTCGATCCCGAGGAACAACGGATCTGATATCAGTTGTCACCGACCCAAACCTCAACTCAACAAATGGGACACACAGTATGGCATACAAGCTTCTAGAAAGATCAAGACGAGTACGTAAGAGTGGAAGAAGGGGTGGGATAAGAATCGAGTCAGAGACTCGCCTCGAGCTACGCTCGCGGCCGGGTTCGTGTTCTCGTCCTTCCCTGTTTCCCTTCTTGTTAACGATGTCGTTGGGTACGCTATACCCAAACCCATACCCGTTATATTTGGGTAGGGTATGGATTACCCATATGAACTTTGGGTGTGGATAGGGAATGCTCGGATAATACCCACTTCCCCATTCTACCCGTTCGCGAGTCGCGCCGCCGCACCAAGCGTTCACCTCGCCGCCGCCGCACCAAGCGATGAGAACAGGGATGCTCTTGCCGTCGCGTTGTCCCCATGGCCATCTCCTGCAAGCCAGATAAGTGGTCCCCATGGCCCTTCGTCTTGCTTTCCTCTCGAAGGAGGCACTAATGTTAGTGGACGATGATGGCGTGACGATGCAAGGAGAAGCTAAGGACGGAAGGTTGTCTCAGGCAAAAAAAAAATTCGCGGGCTCCGGCCGGCTGCGACTGCACCCCGAGCGCCCGCGCGGCGGCGGGAGCGACGTGCGGAGAGGAAGGCCGACGAGCGATGGATTCATCTCCTCCTGCTTACCCACTGGATAATCCATGCCCACTGGGTATTGACCGCTACTTTTGGGTATGGGTTAATTTGGGGAGGGCAATATTTGGGTATGGGTATGGGTTAATCCGATTTTTCCCCACCGGCATCGTTACTTCTTGTGCATTTGTATCCTGCCACGCAGGTAGTGATAGAAAATAGTAGGGATGTTTTCTGACGTGTATTTAAGACCGAATTCATTTAAAGGAGTTTTTATCCGTTTAGATTTCGGATATTCAACATTCGATACATAACGGAAGTAGCACATGTGTAAAATGAAACTTTAGCCCGTTGAAAGCCCTAATTTGGTTTTGATAATTAATCTATACCTAATACTAAAGAGGGAACAATTTCTCCCCCCTCCTTTTTCGTCTGGCCTTTTTCCGTCTCCTGCGGACTCAGCCGAGCCCAACAGAATGTGACGAGTTGATTTCATGACTGATCTCGTGGAGCTCCAACACGAAACAGCAATCAAGTTCCCGATAGAGTACTTGAGATAGATATCTGATAGGACACATCCTCCGTCCCTAATTCTGGTCAAAGCTAAGCGAAATCATACTGCAAATCGAGACCAAAACGAAGAGACAAGATGAAACCAAATAGAATAAGATCGAAGAAACAATTGGATTGGAATCGTATCCAACAAAGACACATGTACAACTCCTATAAAGAACGACAGTGCGTAGCCTCGGACCAACGACAGCACGTAGGCTCAAACCTTTTGCTCGGTGCGGCGTGTAGGCGAAGCTCTGGTTTGGGTTGAATGCCTGCCCAGGAGAGGAGGAGCGCGGGCATAGGCCGCAAGAACGAGGTCGAGCGCGACGATGACGCAGAGCCCAGATGCCGACCACAAACTGTGACGGCGACGTAGGGCATGGGCAAAACCATGGCAGGCCAACGAACACAGGCCGCGAGGACGAGGTGGAGCTCAAGCGCGACGACGACACAGAGCTTAGTTCTGGCCATGGAGGCGGTGAGGCAGAGCGCGACCACAACCACAGCCTGCGATGGCTGACTGTAGGCCATGGGCCGCGATGACAAGGCGACTCTTGGTGTCCGCGAAGGCAGTGGCAGTGAGGCACACGAGGCGGCAGCGGCACTCGGCTATGGCCAGGTCATGAGAATCGGAAGAGGGCCTTCTGCCAGCGCTGGGTGATAGGCAGAAGACGGCTCAAGGACGAGAGATGCGAAAGTGGGAAGAGATGAGGCTGCCTCCGAGTAGGGGCCACAATGTGGTGTACAATAAGTAGATTGGAAACGTGGCAGTGGAAGGATGGTGACGCATCACAGTACACGGACGTCAGGGCGTGCGCGTCAACAGTAGTGCTCTCTAGCACGTGCTCTCCAGTCCTGAGTCGCTGCTTGTGGGACTGAGGAAATTATGGACCACCTTGTCAGTGGGGAAAAGGCATAACTGAAAACAAGACTGTGCCGTGCATCGGCACGCCAGATACCACGGGCGAGGCCGCGGGTGATTGTGTCTTCCTTCTCCTTTTACTAATGTCTTTCCTTTTTTTGGTTCGGCTAATTGATAGGTATTTGCGTTTTTTTCGTATCTCTCGGTTCCAATCGGAGATGATCGAATCAATTTCGGAAAAATCTATAATTTTTTCTAATTTCATTCAGGCTTAATGGGATATTGCCAAGCCAACATTAACTTATAACATGGATGCCATGGTCAACATAAAAAGGATAAAATGTAGATAGATATATATCAATTTTGTTGTTGTCTCACATGAAAGTTTGATAGCTTTCTTTCTCCCGTTGCAACGTACGGGCATATTTTGCTAGTGACATCCTATGGACTAACCTAAATTGCTAAGTGTGGCAAGGTTTAGGTTGGTCAAACCATGGAACATGGAGTCTAGGAGATGGTGTTGATTAAGATGACTCATCCATGGAACAAGAAGTAAGGTGGATCAAGTAAAATTGATCAAGGTGAAAGAAAAGGACTTAAAGAGGAAGAAAAGAAAAGGCTTGAAGACAAAGGTATAACCCTAAATAGGTTTTTCTTTTGGTGATCAAGACACCTATCGGGTGTGATCACATTTAGAATAGATAGCCGACTATTAAGGGGAGAACGAGTGTTGGATTACTTTCAAGTGCTCTAGGTTGCATTTCATGGCATCGAATCTAACACAACCTAAAGATCAAGTTAGAAACCCTTGAAAAATGTTTTGAAAACACTAACACGCTGTGCACAAGTGTTGAGAACCTTGAGTGTTAGCACATAGAAGCAAGGTATGTGAAAAAGACTTGAAAAGGCCAATTTTCAGATCGTCGGACAGTGTGGTAGCGCTGCGTCGAACCATTGGTGTGTCCGACGCCCTAACCCAGTACTGTTTCGTTGGAGAGCGTCGGACGCTCATTTTCTGAGTGTCAGACCATTCTCCTTATCCGTCCGACGGTGATGAGCAGCGGGTGTTGACACGTGGAGATCGGTAGAGCGTCGGACGCTTCATTTTGATCCGACGATGGGTGTCGGACTGAAGTCCAACGAGTTTTAACGCTGTGGAACCTCTCAGGAAATGTCGAACGTCTGTGTTCGTTAGTCCGACGCCTCCTTCGAGCAGCGTCCGACGGTGCTCAGTGGCGAACCTTTGTTGCGTCGGACTCTGGACGTTGGTCCGGTGGTTGTAGCGTCCGACGGTTGGGAAACTGGCACGAGCAGTAGCCGTTGGAGATCAGCGGCTGAGGTTAAATCCTAAGGGACACGTGGCGAGAATATAAGCGTCGGACTGGGGCTTTGGTCTGACGTAGTCGGTCCGACGGTAGGGTCCGACGGTATAAAAAGCTGTTTAACGGCTGGTTTTTGAAGGGTAACGGCTAGGAGTGCACTTGGGAGTATTTATACTCCCTCCCTAGTCACTTGGTGACTCTCTTGCACATTTGATTCATTGCCTAACTCTTGTGAGCACTCTCTAGCCTCACACTCACTCACTTGTTCATCTCTTGATCATCTTTGGGAGTAGAGTGATCCTCAAGTGCATCATTACTTAGTGAATTGCATTCTAGAGCACTTGAGAGCAAGCCAAGCTGAGTTCTTATTCTCTTGAGGCATTGCCGTGTCCCTAGCGGTTTGGAGGCGATTCCGGTGTGAGGTTGATTGGTGCTTGTTCAAGCCCACATCGAGGTGGTTGATTGTGAGAGGTTTTGTGGTTATCCTCGGCGGAGTGTCAAAACCAACTCTAGTAGATTGCTCGTGGTTGATAGCCACTTCTCTTGTGTTGGTGAGTGGCTCTCGGTGAGGGATTGACATGTGAAGCCTAGCTCGCAATCCACCAAGGAAGACCGGTGCCACAACGAGGAGTAGCGTGACGGCGATCACGTGAACCTCGGTAAAAATTGGGTGTTCATTCTCTTCACCACCATTAAGTGGATGATTTGTCTTTCGGCTTTCTTTTTGGTGAATTGATCACTTGTTTTTCATATTGTCCACCTCTTGGTGATTGGCTCTACATGTGATTGATCTTCACGTCTTCAAGCCCTCGGTATAACCTTCCTCGATCACTCTTCCTTACGCTTACTATTTGTCTAGGTGCCATCTCCTTAGGTTCGGAGGAGTTAGTTTCTTGCGGTTGAGTGCATTTTCTTGTGAAGTAGCATATTGTGCTAGCTGGCTTGCATAGGGTAGTTTAGAGCTAGTGCTTTGCAATAGCCTTGTTATATTCTAACTTGTGGTCTAGTGATTTTTAGAAATTTTAATAGGCTATTCACCCCCTCTAGCCTATAAGGTCCTTTCATTTGGTACCGGAGCCGAGGTCACCACCGTTTGAGGCTTAACATCCTTGTGGTGCAAGATGGCTCAAATCAATGTGTTGGGGAAACCGCCAAAGTTTGATGGCACAAGCTATGATCATTGGAAGAGAAAGATGATAGTACACTTCATGACCATGCATATTGATGTATGGAAGGCAACGGAGACAAAAATTGAATATGAGAGTCCACAAGCTCCCACCGATGCCGACAAGAGGAAGATGGAGTGCAATGCTCATGCAATCAATGCACTCTACACCGCACTTGAGTCTTATGTATTTGAGCAAATCAAGGATCTTGATTTGGTTCATGACATTTGGAAGCGGTTAGAGGAGACCTATGAGGGCACACAAGAGGTAAAAAATGCCAAGGTCTATATGTTGAGAGAGAAGTTTGGCACCTTCAAGATGGAAGACGATGAGAGTGTGCCGAAAATGTTCAACCAGTTGCAAGTGATAGTAAATGATTGGAAAAGCTTGGGTGAGGACATCAAGGACAAGGACTTCTCTCATAAGTTCTTGAGATGCTTGCCCGCAAGATTTGCCATTATCAAGACATTGCTAGCAAGAGAAGACTTGAGCACGAAGAAGCCCAACCAAATCCTCGGTGAAATCATCACTAAAGACATGAACAATGAGGAAGTAGTTGAGGGTAAGAAGAAGAAGAGTGTGGCTCTCAAAGCTACACCATCCAAGAGCAAGGACAAGGCCAAGATGATTGAGCTTAGTGAAGAATCTACTTCAAGTGATGATGAAGATGATGATGAGGCTATGACTCTTCTAGTGCGCAAATTTGGTCGTTTCATGAAGAGGAAGGGCTATGGTCAAGGCAAGAAGAAGTTCATCTCCAAGAACAAGCAAGAACCAAGGAGGTGCTTCAAGTGCAAGAGCTTGGATCACTTCATTACCGATTGTCCTCAAAATAGTGACAAGGATAATGAGAGTGATGATGACAAAAATTAGAGCAAGAAGAAGGATAAGAAAGAAAAAAAGAACAAGAATGTGACACTCAAGAAGAAGAAGGGGCAATCTTATTGTGTGACTTGGGATGATAGTGATGCCTCTACCGATGATGATGGTAGTGATGATGATAGCATCATCATCAAGAAGAAAGCTATGGCAAGCATTGCTCTCAACAACAAGTTATCTCTCTTTGACACTCCATCTACATGCTTGATGGCCAAGTCATCCAAGGTACAATCTGATGATGAGAGTGATGAGGAGGAGCTCTCATATGATGAGCTTATGTCCATGCTTGATGATGCCAATACTTACATTGAGGCCAAGAGAAAGGAGTGCAAAGAGCAAGTTAGCCATTGAGCAATCCTTTGATGAGCTCTTGAAGACTCATGAGAGGCTAATGGAAGCCCATAAGAACCTCAAGGAAGCTCATTCCAAGGTAGAGAAAGCTCACTCCTCTTTAGTGGCCGAAAATGAGAAGAGGGCATCCATCAAGACATGTGACATGGGTTCATCATGTGACATCCTTAGTGATGTGTCAATTCCCTCTTCAAATATTGTTGTCACTAACCCTTCTTACAGCTCTACCACTCCTATTTCACCTAAAGTTGATGACCCTAAGTCCTCATTTGTGCTGGAAAACAAAACCTCAAGGAGGTGGTCAACAAGCTCACCCGTGCCTTAGGTAATGCCTATGGTGGAGATGCCCGCTTGCTAAAGTGCTTGGGTAGCCAAAGATTTAGTCACTCTAAGAAGAGACTAGGCTACACCCCCAAGAAAGGCAAGGCCACTTTTGTGATTCCCAAAGCTAGCTTTGTGAGGAGCAATGGTAGGTATTGCCATAGATGCAAGCAAGTGGAGCACAGTGAGTAATATTGCATGGCCAACAAGATCAAGCAAGTCAAATTTGCTAGTGCGACTTCAATTTACCTTGATTCTTATTACATGCTCACCAAGGGAGTGAAGAGTGTCAAAGCCAAGTACATTGGTACACCTAGTGGTAACCCAAGGAGAAGATCCATTTGGGTTCCCAAGTTTTTGGTCACTAACCTCCAATGATCCAAGAATGCTTGGATACCTAAAACCAATTGATTTACTCTTTGTAGGTCAATTACAAAGCCGGAAGAAGACATTAGGTGCTTGATAGTGGATGCACTCAACATATGACCGGAGAGTCTAGTATGTTCAATTCTATCAACACAAGTGGCAATCAAGAGTTTGATTCTATCACATTTGGTGACATTGGCAAAGGCAAGGTGAAAGGCTTAGGCAAGATTGCTATCTCAAATGATATGAGTATATCCAATGTATTGCTAGTTGAATCTCTTAATTTCAACTTATTGTCGGTTGCATAACTTTGTGATATTGGTTTCAAGTGCATCTTTGGTATTGATGATGTTGAGATTGTGAGTGTGGATGGTTCTAACTTGATCTTCAAGGAATTTAGATATGGGAACTTATACTTGGTGGATTTTAATGATAGTGAAGCAAAACTCTCATCTTGTTTGATCTCTAAGTCAAGTCTTGATTGGTTATGGCATAGAAGGCTTGGACATGTTGGCATGAAGCAACTTGAAAGATTGGTCAAGCACGACATGGTTAGAGGCTTGAAAGATGTGCACTTTGAAAAGGATAGGTTGTGTAGTTTTTGTCAATTTTGAAAGCAAGTTGGGAATACACGTCCTAAGAAAGGCATGATGAGTACATCTAGTCCACTTGAGCTATTGCATATGGATTTGTTTGGTCCAACCACTTATGCAAGCATTGGAGGAAGAAAGTATGGCTTTATAATAGTTGATGACTTCTCTAGATACACTTGGGTATTCTTTCTAGTTGACAAAAGTGAAGTATATGAAATCTTCAAATCTTTCATCAAGAGAAGCCATGATGAGTTTGATACAAGGGTGAAGCAAGTGAGAAGTGACAATGGTAGTGAGTTCAAGAACACAAGAATTGATGAGCTATATGATGATTTGGGTATCAAGCATCAATTCTCGGCCAAGTATACTCCACAATCAAATGGACTTGTTGAAAGGAAGAATAGGACTCTCATTGATATGGCAAGACCAATGCTAAGTGAATACAATGTGAGTGATGAGTTTTGGGCCGAAGCTATCAACACGGCTTGCTACACTAGCAACCGTTTATATTGTCATCCTATGTTGAAGAAGACACCCTATGAACTCTTGAATGGAAAAAAGCCCAACATTACATACTTTAGAGTGTTTGGTTGCAAATGCTATATTTTGAAGAAGGGCACTTGTTTGGGAAAGTTTGAGAAGAAGTGTGATGAAGGGTTCCTACTTGGATACTCAACTACAAGCAAAGCCTATAGAGTATGGAACTTGACACATAAGATAGTTGAAGAAGTCCATGATATTGAGTTTGATGAAACTAATGGGTCACAAGATGAGAAGGATAATTTTGATGATGTGAGAGGACCTCAATTAGTTAATACTATGAAGAACATGGACATTGGTGACATTAGGCCAAGACAAGTTGAAGAAAATGATGATGAAGTCACCCTCCTATTGTGCAAGTGGAAGATGATGCAAATCAAGCAAGCTCAAGTGACTCTCAAGCCCTAGATCAAGATCAAGACCAAGTACAAAATGCAAGTTCAAATCATGTGCTCCAACCTACTCATATTGTAAGAGATCATCCTCTAGATCAAATTGCTAGTGATATTAGTAGAGGTGTGCAAATAAGATCAAGGGTAGCCTCCTTTTGTGAGAATTATTCATTTGTCTCACAAGAGGAGCCTACTGACATTGAGAAGTCACTAAAAGATGAGGATTGGATAAATGCTATGCATGAAGAGCTCAACAACTTTGAAAGAAATCAAGTATGAAAATTAGTTCCAAGACCAAGCAAGTACAATGTAATTGGCACCAAATGGATCTTTCGGAACAAGCAAGATCAAGATGGGATTGTTGTGAGGAACAAAGCAAGATTGGTTGCACAAGGTTACACTCAAATTGAGGACTTAGATTTTGGAAAAACCTATGCACCCGTGGCAAGATTGGAAGCAATCCGGATTCTATTGGCTTATGCATGTGCTCATGATATCAAGCTCTATCAAATGGATGTCAATAGTGCATTCTTAAATGGCTACATCAATGAATTAGTGTTTGTTGATCAACCTCCCGGTTTTGAAGATGACAAGAAGCCCGACCATGTGTACGAGTTCAAGAAGGCTCTATATGGTTTGAAACAAGCTCCAAGAGCATGGTATGAGAGATTGAGGAATTTCCTACTCTCAAAAGGGTTCAAGATGGGAAAGGTTGACACTACTCTCTTCACCAAGAAGATAGGAAATGACTTGTTCATCATGCAAATCTATGTTGATGATATCATTTTTGGATCAACAAGTCAAAAATTTTGTGAGGAGTTTGGAGAAATGATGGTCAAAGAGTTTGAAATGTCCATGGTTGGTGAACTTAGTTACTTTCTTGGACTCCAAATCAAACAATTGAAGAATGACACATTTGTGAGTCAAAGCAAGTATATCAAGGACATGGTGAAGAAGTTTGGATTGCAAAATGCAAAGGCAATCTCAACTCCAATGGGCACTAGTGGAAGCTTGGAACCGGATGAAGAAGGTGAATTGGTTGATCAAAAGCAATATCGGTCAATGATTGGTAGTCTACTCTATGTGACTGCTTCTAGGCCGGATGTTATGTTTAGTGTGTGCATGTGTGCAAGATATCAAGCCTCTCCAAGAGAAAGTCATTTGAAGGCTACAAAGAGAATTTTGAGGTATTTGAAGAGCACACTTAACATTGGATTGTGGTATCCCAAGGGCTCAAACTTCACCTTGATTGGTTATGCGGATGCGGACTATGCCGGTTGTAAAATTGATATAAGGAGCACTTCCGGTACTTGTCAACTCTTGGGAAGGTCACTAGTCTCATGGTCATCCAAGAAACAAAATAGTGTTGCACTCTCTACCGCCGAAGCCGAATACATTAGTGCGGGAAGTTGTTGTGTAAAATCTTATGGATGCAGCAAACTTTGAAGGACTTTGGATTGAAATTCAACAAGGTTCCATTGCTATGTAACAATGAAAGTGTGGTAAAGATCACAACCAATCCGGTGCAACATTCAAGAACCAAGCACATAGATGTGTGGCACCATTTCATAAGAGATCATCAAGTAAAGGGAGATATTGAAATCACAAGTGTGGGCACCGAAGATCAACTAGCTGACATATTCACCAAGCCACTTGATGAAGCTAGATTTTGCAAGCTAAGAAATGAGTTGAACATACTTTATTACTCCAACATGTGTTGATGTATTTTATGAATATCTTATGACATGTCTATTCTCCAAGTAAGGCAAAGGTATCATTGTTTGGCATGTGCTTTCATACTTTGCTAAGACTTGCTAGATCATATAGACATGATTTTGTTCTCTTTAGGCCATTCATTGAAAGCCAAAATGGTTTTGAAAACTATATGGCATCACTATTGCTTGCTTGCTTGATTGATTGATCTAGTGATGGCATATAACTTGTTCATGAGGATGCAAACCTAGTGTTAAATTTAGTTAAATGAGCAACTAAGTGCTTAACTCAACATAGGCAAGACAACCCCTAGTGGCGTGAAGAAGCTTATCTTTGGTTCAAACTGAGCTAAGTAACTTATGCAAATTTGCTAGATTGAACCAAACTTGATTAAAAAATGTCTCTCACTCCTTTAACTTGACCCTTTTGTGGTACTTGATGCCAAGGGGGAGAAAAACAAAGATAAAGAACAAGATAAAGAACAAGGGGGAGAAAACTTAAGCTTCACAATGAACCATTATTAAGGCCGACGATGGAAGAGCAATAGGCCAAAGTAAAGGGATCAAAATTTGAATCAAAACCTTTACTAAACATAAGCTCACCTTGAGGGGGAGCAAACTCATGAACTTGGTTGAATGCATTTGGAATGTGCACTTACATATGTTTGTTGCATATGCACTTGTATTTACACTCAATTTGCCATGTTCTTGAGTGGTGTATGCTAGTATAGAAATGATTGATGATTTGATAAGTAGCATGCTTAGGAGGTAGCAAGACGATCTTATGATTTTCATTTGGCATTTGAGCATTGCTTATAATGCTGATCTCACGGTATGCACAAGTTTTGTGATCATCTAGTTATCAAAGTGCTAAGGATGGATGTTCCGTAACTTCGATGAAAATTTCTTTTGGTATCACGCTTCAAAGGTTTATCCTAACCATCCTAGCATATATTGGTGGAAATTTACTCTCTAATAATACATATGTGCAAGCTTCAAAATCCAAACTCATGCACATATGTAGGGGGAGCCAAATAGCCACCAAATCGAATTTGTATTGTTTGTCCATTCCAAAACATGATAATCTTGTTTGGGCAAACTCACAAGTTCAAATACAAACTTAACTCTTATCTTTGTACGGGATATCACCAATTACCAAAAAGGAGGAGATTGAAAGCTCTAGTTTGGTTTTGATAATTAATGACATCCTATGGACTAACCTAAGTTGCTAAGTGTGGCAAGGTTTAGGTTGGTCAAACCATGGAATATGGAGTCTAGGAGATGGTGTTGATCAAGATGACTCATCCATGGAACAAGAAGCAAGGTGGATCAAGTGAAATTGATCACGGTGAAAGAATAGGACTTAAAGAGGAAGAAAAGAAAAGGCTTGAAGGCAAAGGTATAACCCCAAATAGGTTTTTCTTTTGGTGATCAACACACCTAGCGGGTGTGATCACATTTAGGATAGATAGCCGACTATTAAGGGGAGAACGAGTGTTGGATTACTTTCAAATGCTCTAGGTTGCATTTCATGGCATCGAATCTAACACAACCTAAAGATCAAGTTAGAAACCCTTGAAAAATGTTTTGAAAATGCTAACACACTGTGCACAAGTGTTGAGAACCTTGAATGTTAGCACATAGAAGCAAGGGGTGTGAAAAAGACTTGAAAAGGCCAATTTTTAGAGTGTCAGACTTGAAAAGACTTGAAAAATGTTTTGAAAATGCTAACACACTGTGCACAAGTGTTGAGAACCTTGAGTGTTAGCACATAGAAGCAAGGGGTGTGAAAAAGACTTGAAAAGGCCAATTTTCTGAGTGTCGGACTGTGTGGTAGCGCTGCGTCGGACCATTGGTCTGTGTCCGACGCCCTAACCTAGTACTATTTCATTGGAGAGCGTCGGACGCTCATTTTCTGAGCATCGAACCATTCTCCTTATTCGTTCGACGATGGTGCTCAGCAGGTGTTGACACGTGGAGATCGGTAGAGCGTCGGACGCCTCGTTTTGGTCCGACGATGAGCGTCGGACTGAAGTCCGACGAGTTTTAATGCTATGGAACCTCTCTGGAAACGTCGGACGTCTGTGTTCGTTAGTCTAATGCCTCCTTCGAGCAGCGTCCGACAGTGCTCAGTGGTGAACCTTTGTTGCATCGGACTCTGGACGTTGGTCCGGTGGTTGTAGCGTCCGACGGTTGGGAAACTGGCACGAGCAGTAGCCGTTGGAGATCAGCGGCTGAGGTTAAATCCTAAGGGACATGTGGCGAGAATCTAAGCGTTGGGCTGGGGCTTTGGTCCGACGCAGTCGGTCCGACGGTAAGGTCCGACGGTATAAAAAGCTGTTTAACGGCTGGTTTTTAGGGGTAACGGCTAGGAGTGCACTTGGGGGTATTTATACTCCCTCCCTAGTCACTTGGTGACTCTCTTATACATTTGATTCATTGCCTAACTCTTGTGAGCACTCTCTACCCTCCCACTCACTCACTTGTTCATCTCTTGATCATTTTTGTGAGTAGAATGATCCTCAAGTGCATCATTGCTTAGTGAATTGCATTCTAGAGCACTTGAGAGCAAGCCAAGCTGAGTTCTTATTCTCTTGGGGCATTGCCGTGTCCCTAGCGGTTTGGAGGCGATTCTGGTGTGAGGTTGATTGGTGCTTGTTCAAGCCCACATCGAGGTGGTTGATTGTGAGAGGTTTTGTGGTTATCCTCAGCGGAGTGCCAAAACCAAGTCTAGTGGATTGCTCGTGGTTGATTGCCACTTCTCTTGTGTTGGTGAGCGGCTTCCGGTGAGGGATTGGCGTGTGAAGCCTAGCTCACAATCCACCAAGGAAGACCGGTGCCACAACGAGGAGTAGCGTGACGGCGATCACGTGAACCTTGGTAAAAATCGGGTGTTCATTCTCTTCACCACCATCGAGTGGATGATTTGTCTTCCGGCTTTCTTTTTGGTGAATTGATCACTTGCTTTTCGTATTGTCCACCTCTTGGTAATTGGCTCTACATGTGATTGATCTTCACGTCTTCAAGCCCTCGGTATAACCTTCCTCTATCACTCTTCCTTACGCTTACTATTTGTCTAGGTGCCATCTCCTTAGGTTCGAAGGAGTTAGTTTCTTGCGGTTGAGTGCATTTTCTTGTGAAGTAGCATATTGTGCTAGGTGGCTTGCATAGGGTAGTTTAGAGCTAGTGCTTTGCAATAGCCTTGTTATATTCTAACTTGTGGTCTAGTGATTTGTAGAAATTTTAATAGGCTATTCACCCCCCTCTAGCCTATAAGGTCCTTTCACCCGTTCAGTTTAGCGTCGAAATACTCATTCAGGAAGTGGCACGTGTGTAAAGCAAAACTTCAGGTCGTTTATCTTGTTTGCGGGCATTCGGTCTTTTGGTACCTTCATTTGACGCCGTTAGTACTCAGTGTGGACGGAATGGCTTCAACAAGAAAAAAGTTCTGAGCAATGGCAACAGTGGGAGATCATCTCTTTTAATGGCTTGTCTATAGCTATCATCTTTTTTTAATAGCACACATGTAAAGACCCTTCCAGAAAACACAGAAGTAGGAGACCAGATCGAGATGGGCAGGAACTGTCGTTCACGGCTCACTTGCCACACATGAGCGATGCCGACGACGACGTACACAAGAGTGGTGCTGCTAACAACATAGATACGACAGGTCCTACCCACCTCCCGACATCGCCATTTCAGCCGCCGCCCATGAATTTCGGCATCGCCCTGCCCAGACGCAGTGCGAAGGAAGGTGGCGAGGTGGCCGTAGATGCGCCGGGCGTGGGAGGCGCCATCGCGGGGCAGCGGGGGACATGGGAAAGTGAGAGGAAGGAACACCGTGGAATGGCCTAGATGTGCGTGGCCCCTTGCCTAGAGGTGCGCCGCCGCCACTAACCCTAGCGTGTGTGCCTTTCGGTTTCGAGATGTGTAGGCGGCCGGTGCTGGGTCCGTCACGGAATCAGGCGTCGTGCTTGTGTGTGGCAGTGGGAGGAGGATGACGTACCTGAGGGTGCCTTACAGTAGCGTTAGCGAGGAATCCCGGCACGATCAGCGACGGCGTTGGGGATGGCGAGGCGCAGCGAGGGAAAGAGGAAGGGGAAGGTTGGAGAGTCCTTTCCCTGTGTGCTATTATAAAAGATGACTCCTGCCTCTATGCTACTAAAAGGTTCGTTCCGGCTCTTATGCCATAATAACACGTATCTCTTTGGCCTCATATGCCATTCCATCCATTTCAGCTACTAGCGGCGGTTAACAAGGGCGACAAATGTCTGTGGTACCCTTCGGTCGTGTAAATTTTTGTTTCCCTGTGTGCCATTCGGAAAGGTAGTTGTGGGGTGTAAGCATCATCGTCGCTACTCCATGCAGCAACAAGCATATCCAGCATCGGCAGGTATGACTGAATTCCATAACGAAATTTATGTCGTATCTACCTATCTACATATAACTGGGGCTGCCCTCCCTCTCACATTTCACTATAGATCACTTTTGCCGTAACAGTAACGTGCATGTGAACAGTAAACCCGTAATGAACAGTATCGGCATGACCAGTAATGGGTCGATGACCAGTAAACTCATGATGAACAGTAACAGTTAGTGAATTGTAAATCCGTAATGAACAGTAACGTGTTGGTGAACAGTACATCTGCATGAACAGTATACGCCCGTTATGAATAGTATATACCCGTTAACGTGAACAATACACACTGCGTGCGGGCTATCTGCTCGTTTCTATTATGGCTCTGCTATGTTTTTTATCCATTTCGTATGTAGCATTGGCACACATTATCAAAGGTGCTTTGCTTCACGATGAATGCAACTTCCAATGTTTTAAATAGACGGTTATAGCCGAATTTAGCCTTTGGAAAGGTTGGGCTAAGCTAATTCACTTCTAAAAGATAATTATTGTTTGTCGTTATTAGTTGGAAATCCACTAAATAGCACCCCATTTAGCTCGCTAATTAGCCCAGGGGGCAAATAGGGTTGATGAACCTGGTGAGCCAATATAATCGTGTGTGACCTATGAACTGATGTGTTTGAGACTATCACTTGTTAGTTGATGTTTATGATATTTGGTTCATCTTTTAGGTCTGCATATGTGTAAAATCTCAATGTCTAGAATGTTTTTGCTCAGCCGCGCTAGGTTAATGAACCCCGTTATATAGCCTTGGTGGCCTTTAGAAAAACTAGCCGCTAAAGTCATAGCCTCCTTGGGTGTGACCGTGTGACCTTTTAGGAGGCTGTTAGGAATTGATTATTCAAGCATGTTTGTAGCTCGCTACAAATTCAACTCAAAAGACCCTTAAAATAAATCCATGTATAGTCTACCATTTTCTACCCATGTGTCTGACATTTAGAGCCGAAATTATTGTATGAACTCCACTTGGATTAAAATTTCAAAAGGCTTGACAGATAATGGAAATTGTTGCATGAACTCCACTTGGATACCCAAGTTGTTCATGCACGTTTTGAAGTCGTTGGATATATTCCACTGATCTGAACTTTTAAAGTCCAGCGCACTCAGATTGACAGATAAATCCGCAGTTATTTATTCCTGCGCATTCAAACGGTGACGCCCACGAATCCTCTGCCATACACGAATCCTCACATTCAACCCTGAGCTGTTGACGTGATCCTTGCAATAAACAATCGAGACAATTCTTTCCATTACCATCAGCCTACTCCTTACCCGCGTTAAGTGGATTTAGTTCGGGGAAAGGGGAAGAGGAAATAAATTGAGACTGACCCCGCTCTCTACTGTACCATCATCATCAACCTTCTCCCTTTATTAGATTAGATTTATCGTTGCATTGCAATGGAGCTCATCGTCTTCGCAATCGTGAGCGATCTCCTGAACAGAGCCTAGTCCAAAGTGATCCCGACGTACAGAAGGTCCAAGGTAGAAGAGACAGAGCAGAAGCTCAGGCGGCTGCACCACTTGCTGCTCAGGATCGATGCCACGGTGGAGGAGGCTGAGGGGCGTTACATCACTAACCAGGCCATGCTCTGGCAGCTCCAGATGCTCAGGCAGGGCATGTATCAGGGTCACCACATGCTCGACACCGTCAAGTTCAGGTATAGCGGCGGTGCGAGCGATGACGACGACCTCCCTGTTGCCTTACCTAGATTCAGTTCAGTTTCAGCTAGGCGCCTCCTTTCCAAACAATAGCTGGTTGGTTCGACAGACCAGAGAAAGAGATTCTGGGTCATCCCCATGAGCTGATACAGCTATTGTTTGGATCGCCTTCTGGGCAGCTAACTAAGGATTATCGGGATGAATTCCAATTGTGGGTTGAGAAGGATGGCAAGCTGGTTACTTAAATTGGAGATACCCAGTTCTAGGAATGAAAGGGTTCATCACACCGGAACGAGGTAAAGGGCTACCCCTTGACCGAGTGAAGGCGAGCCAGGATCCAGAGATTGATGGATGATGGAATGGATCCCTGTAGAACCGCGTGGTACCCATTCTAACCATGAAGGGTAAAGGAGCCAAGCAAGCTATCAGGCTGTGAGCAGGAATCAATCCAGAAGGGCTAGTGCTCTTTGCAAATACAGGATATGATTAGCCGAAAATAGGCTTTATCTGACCAATCCATGCTCTGAAGCCATCTTGATAAACTCAGTTGTCTAGGCCAGCTTTCCTTGAGAGGGTTCTTCTTCCTGCTAAAAAGGTCTCTCTCGCTTGTCCTATGATTTCTCGATTTCCTTTCTATGCCTTAATAGATTGAGTTTCTATACCTTAAAAGTAGGGCAAGCTTGTTACATGTTTGAATTGGATTGGAGGTACGAGGACGGCTTAAATAAATGAAACATTCGTTTTAGGATTCCTAGCGCTAGAGCTAAGGCAAAGGGATTCGCCTACTGGTGGGAGGCTGGGAAAACATATTCAATCTCGTGGTGAGGAATGCATTTGAAGAGGGATGAAGGAGACTTTCTGATTGAACTCCACCACACTGTTTGAATTAGAAGTGGTTGCGGTTGCAGTTTGGGAAGGAGAGAAACCATTGCTCCTAGGTTTAGGGCTCAAGAGGGCACAATTTTCTTTTATGGTGGTATTCTTTTCTTTTCCTTTTACCCGTTTGTGATACCCAGCCAGGGCATCAGGAACGGGAAAGAGGAACCTTATCTCCCCACTCTTGATATCGAAATGCGCCTTTCCATTCTTTCTAGTTCGTCATGCACTAGCTGATATCCTTTTTATCTAGTTCATCATGCACTAGCTGATATCCTTTTTCTTAGATCTACTATCCTTTTTATCCACGGTATGATTCCTATTTCCTTGTCTTTCTGCTATCTTGAAATAGCTGTTATTGTCTTCCTTGAAATAGCTGTTATTGTCTTCCTAGTCTGCTTTCGACGACTGACTCTTGGTTGCGGGGACAGGGAGAGGACCTACTATCTACTCAACTGCTAGGCAAAGAGGGAGCTCAGCTAAATCTCCACATTTCTCTTGGCTAGCTCGTTCTGAAGATACGAATCAAAAGGCTAGGCACCATTTGGTCCAAAGCTCCTCATATGATGGGTATGGGGTGACGACCTTATTGAATCAAGTATTCAGGTGGCAGAGTTATTAGCTACATAAGCGCTCAAATTCCTGAATACTTATTGCCCTGGCTTCTATGATCAACCCCTGGCACATTTAGGTTTTGATCTGAGGCTATCCTGGTCTGCAGGACCCAACACAAGTATTCATCCTTTCCAATCTGAAAAATGTGTTGCCGAAAGCTTACCCTCTTCCACACGGATGCTACAGCCACTATCACTTTTGCAGGTGGGGAATTACAGAGTTCGCCTCTCGACATCTTTTTGGTAAACGGAATTTTGACCCAGGCGCCCTAGTGTTGCCTAACCGTTCGGCCGGAGATGTCGGATGCGAGATCTTTAGCTACTTGTATCAATTTGCCACAGTGTGCTTAGATACAATGCGCTGGCAGCTGAGGCTTGGTAGGATGGGAGTGAATTAAGGTCGAGGGAGCAGGAAAGAGTTTGTTATTCGCTATTGTCTTAGTACGGCCTATACATAATAGGGCCATGACGGTTTTGGCAAGGCCTTGAACTTCATATATCCCTTTTTTACTCAATCCAGAATACCGATAAAGTCAGATTGAATCATTTTATCGACCTTTCCTTTGGATTTATTATCATAGGTAGTGTTCGAGATCGCCTCTTTGCAGTGAACGCTCGAATGTAGCTTACATAAGTTTTGTCCTTGCGTGGTTGAAGGAGATGCTGCTGCTGGATGGAATGCTTCCGGGGCGCCATGATCCTTCTATCAGGAATAATCGAGGGCACTGACTGACTACATCAATCATCGCTCAGTGAGCTATTAATTGCCGCCAATAGCGCTTCGCTTGCATGCAAGGCGGCTAATATAATAATAATAAAAGCGCTAGGTAGACGCGCGAAGATGCATTTTGAGTACAGGTGGTACTGGACAAGCTCTAGGGAAATAATCTCTTTCTTATTTCTTTCCTATGACGACTAGGAACGGGCAAATCAAGAATTTCACTTCGAATTCCGGACCTCAACATCCTGCTGCTCATGGTGTTTCACGATCAGTATTGGAAATGAACGGAGAAGTGGTGGAACGTGCGGAACCACATATTGGATCACTCCAGTGTGGCACGAAGCCGCTGACGCTGAGTAGGCTTCTATGCCGCTAGCACAGTGGAGTAGCGCGTCATGAGCACCGGCCAAAGGGACGGTTGAGCAACTCAAGCGAACCACTCTACCTGACTTTGGATAAAGATAGAAGGGAGAAGGTTGTGAAGGTGGCCTCGTTATCCACACATCTAGTCGGAGGACCGACCTGGGTTTTCATGAGCGTAGGTGGGTCCTGGAATGCCCGTCAAGGGCGCTAGCGCATACCCCGGGGTGATCATCACCACCTGCACCTCACATCTCAGCACAGTGGAACGTGTAACCCGCCTGCCGTCCAAATCACCCACTTAATTTCCTGTAATTCATAGCGCCTAACAGAACATAGCAGCAAGGGACAACCGACCCATACAGATAGCCTGCGGGGAGGATGACACTACTGGCAAAGACTGTTTGGCGAAAACGCCGCAGGCGCGAAGCGTGGTGGGCCTGCGCCGGGGGAGCATAGGGAGGAAAGGGAGCCCGGACAGTGGAAGAGCCAGGGGAAGCCGGGTCATTAGACGGAAATGGAAGGCAGCTCATTCATTCTTGGAAAAAGAGGGGGGAGCGAGCCAATGTATCAAAGAATAGATACAGTCAACGGTAGACAGACAGCGCTGCCTACACGCGAATTGGCTTCCGAACAAGCAAGGGATTGAGCAACTAGCGCGAAAGCCGTTGTGCTAACGCGCATCCTATTGCTGGTCGAGCGGTCTCAATTTCACTACAGAATTTGTGAATGAATGCTGGGCTGGGCCACCTCAAATGGCGTGAGCCGCATGCGGGGAGACCCGCACGTACGGTTTTCAGGGGGATCCGGCCGGCCGGCACCCACCCGACTGTAGGGACTGAGAAATTAATCGAGTACAAAACTTATCTTGAAGCTTTACCTTATTTTGATCGTTCAGAGGGCGATCGCGGAGTCACTGAATGAAGTCCTCCCGACCTTTCTTTCGGGGGTGCTGACCCGCTGCGAGGCAGATATGACTAAGTGACATATTGAATATGGTGACGACTACTGCATGTCGTAGAAGGAGATAAGAGGTGGAGCCAACGACCCACTAAGACTCACGTATCTACAACTACATTCCCGAGTGGCAGTCAAACGGAGGCATGAATGCAAGATGCCAGTGGAATGATCGATCGGACTGAGGCTAGGGCTGCTTTCTTCCCACCACGTCCTTCCTTGTGTATCGGAGATATAAAGCGAGTGCACCGGAAAAGAAGCGGAACAGAGTCGATCTATTCCATGGCGAAGCATCCGAAGCATAACTGCACACTCACACGATCTTTGCCGAGAGATAGGAGCATTCGGTGGAACCGGTGAACTACACTTGCTTCTTGATAGATGTGTGGGACAGAGGGCTCGTGGTACCTGCTGCCCACCCTTCCTCCGCTTTGATAACCGTGTGAACGGAGAGTGGGCAGAGCAAAAGGGAAGGAGGTCCTCATACGGAGTCGCACACTTGAGCAGTGCGAGAGACTGGAGAATGGGTCGAGTAAACTCTCTTAGGGCCGATTAAATCACAGACGAGGTTCTTTATTTTGTCTTTTATATTTGGAGAAAAAAGAAAGGCAGAGGTAAATACTTCGAAGAGGCGGCTCGGTAGGGATGGAATGGTCAATCGTCAAGTCAAGGATGACTTCTTTGTTGGCAAAACGATGGGGCCATGGGGGAGAGAAAGCACGCCAGTGATTCTCTGAGCCGGTCTTCATTTCCAACGTCTCGGGAAACAGGTCGAGATAGATGACAGCACCTTTTTATCCTCTTCCTTACCGGGAAGGCGCACTTCTCTTCTTCTTCTGGCCTTCACCTCCTGCCCGGCCCGGAAATAGAACCCAGCCCCCTTTCTGATCCATTCATTTCTGCAAGCAGGCGGAATCCAGAGCTAAGCCCCCTCCTATTTGAAGCCGGGTGTGGCCTCGCCCTTTTGCTCTTCCTTCGGTTTGGCTCCACGAAGGCGCCGCCTAGACTAGGAGCCCCACTCATATTCAAAAGGCGCCCAGCTTTCAAGACTATGATAATAAGTAGTTAGGCTGCCATTATTCCAATATCATGGAATAGCATGGCCCGGGGCTAAGGTAACTCCAGTGGGAGAGCCGTGTTATGGGTGACCTTATTGCACGGTTCAGAGAGCACTTGTGTATGTGATGCAAGTGAACTGGTACGAAAAAGCTGTCGTAAAGTTTCATTGTTTGTTCCGTCGTTGACCCTATCTATGTTTCTACGATGGCCCAAGAACACGCTCATTCTTCAGCCATAGAGAGACTTTTGAATTGTGAGGTACCATTACGAGCTCAATATATACGAGTGTTATTCTGTGAAATAACTCGAATTTGAAATCATTCAC
The DNA here is from genome assembly GCA_038502445.1 of Eremochloa ophiuroides. Taxonomy (NCBI): domain Eukaryota; kingdom Viridiplantae; phylum Streptophyta; class Magnoliopsida; order Poales; family Poaceae; genus Eremochloa; species Eremochloa ophiuroides. The sequence continues at coordinate 64,863,453 of JAHLJS010000006.1, forward strand.
TTGCTTCAACAACTCATGCTATGGATGTGGGAGCATCAACTCCGTTCCTTTGGGCTTTTGAGGAGCGGGAGAAATTGTTGGAATTCTATGAAAGAGTCCCGGGAACCAAGATGCATGCCAGTTTCATACGACCTGGTGGAGTGGCACAAGATCTGCCTCCTGGCTTATGTCAAGATATTGATTCCTCCACACAACAATTTGCTTCTCGTATCGACGAATTAGAAGAGATGTCAACCGGCAACCGTATCTGGAAACAACGATTAGTGGATATTGGTACTGTCACTGCACAGCAAGCAAAGGATTGGGGACTCAGTGGTGTAATGTTAAGAGGTCGTGCGACATGAAGACATTGATAGCAATATGGGGGAAGTTCCCATCAGGCAACAACGGTTCTGCCCGACCCTACAAAAGCATGCATATGTTGTCGGTGAAGATTTTGTGTGAAGCCTTGGAGACGACGTACTCGGGGCTAGGGTGAGCTGAAGGGGGACAGCGTAAGTGAGCGAATGTGTGTAAGCCCAGTCAAAGATTCCTATTCTAGGCGGGGCGGGCCATCAACCTTTGAATGGTGTTGGTCCTATGGACCGTGAACGGATTCGCCTCTGGCCTCTGGGCACGTCGGAACAGCATGAGTTCACCGGGGTGGAGCACGGTCCGCCAAAATCGGCATAGGTTAGGTGCTATTGATGGAACATGGTAAGCCCATCTTTCTCCATATGAAAGTGCTGCGGGCACATAGAGATGTGGGTAGAGGAAGTCTCAAAAAGGGAAGGCCGAGCTGTAGGTCACGTGACCTGCACCGAAAAGGTGGCTGACTGGGCTTTCTCCTAGATCAAAGCAGATCAGCTCGCCAAATTCGTTGATCGAATCAGGCGCCCTGGAACATCGAATGAAAATACGTGGTCTTTCTACAACTCTATTTATATGATAGGCCCGGCCCCTTTCCCCCTATCCCTCCCTTATGTTTAGGAGCGGGATCTACCCAAGAACGACCTGTGGTGGTACAGAAGGTACGGACTCCGCAAGCGTCCCGCACCCTCTGAGAAAGAAACTCCTCAACCATCACAAGATAAAGAAGTATGACGCTCTGTGTCTGACTCTATTGGTCATAGTTCCTTGCTGTTGCGGCCGGTGCTCGTTTGCGCGCATGTGAACCACCAGATCATAAGGAAAGATGCCTCTCGGGGCATCTGCGCATGATTCGAGCCGTATGAAGGGAAACTCCCAAGTACAGTTTGTTTTGGGAGGGAAGGAGCCCGACAGGGTCCCCCCACTGACTTGGCCCGGGCCTAAGTGAAAGTGAAAAAGTGAAGTGGTGGGCCTACCCATCCCAACCTGCGGTATGCTGGGATTTGCGAAGAGCAGCACCTTACGATGTTCATGACCAATCGGATCTTGACGTACCAGTAGGTACCAGAGGAGATCGCTATGATTGTTACTGTATTCGTATCGAAGAGATGCGACAAAGTGTTCGGATCATTGTGCAATGTCCTAATCAAATGCCTAGTGGCATGATCAAAGCCGATGATCATAACATGTAAACTAGTTCATAGTCTATGTGTTATGTTCTTGATATGTTCATCAAAGTTTTTCATCGTTCATCAAATTAGTATGAATAGAGGAAGAACTAAGGATGGGATAATAGTTCATTGTGCTGTCATGGTTGCTCCTAGCCGAGCCTGTCAATCCGAAGGGTTGGGGTCCCGGGGGGCTAGGAGTTGTTTCCAATTACACGGGCGTGGTGCTCGGGTATGCGGGAATCAGCGGATATGTCGGTACCCCACGGGCAGAGGGGTAGGTGGGCAGGTGGTGACAGCCCTGTCCATCCCTAGCATTCCCCCACGTTTGGGTATTGAGTAGAAGTTCGTAAAGTCTCTATCGGCTGGCAGACCAGCTGCGGGGATCTCCCTATAATCTCAGACTTAGTCCTGATCCTAGTCTTATTAATTCCATGTAATTACTATTCGTTGCTTAGCTGTATATGACCAATGCCTGCTCTCGCAGTATTTCTTTATTCTTTATTTTATCTTTTATCCTTGAGGTTGCTCCGATGTGTGTGTCCACTATCTTTTAAACATGTTTTAACCCCTGTCTATGCTATGCCTACCTATGCATCCAATAAGTGATCATGTTTATACCAAAAGCTAGATGGAATTTATCATGCCCTTCTACGGGAAATTATAAATATGACACCCTTGAATACTCACGGGTTGAAATGCTACAATGATAGTTCTGTGCGCTTGCAGAAATCTTATTCCTTATTGAGCTATCGATTGGCGTACCTAAGTACCATTACTTAAGGATTGTAATTCTTGTGCACCCCATGGCGTCGTGTCACAGTTTTGCATATCGTAAGTAATGACAGTTAGGAAGGCCAATCCGGCACTTCTAACTGCTATTACTAGACTGCATTACCTAGGCCGGCGCCACTAAGGGCCAAGGATTACCTTTCTGAAGTAATGGTGGTTGGGAATGCCAACAAGCATTTCTAGCGCTGTTGCCGGGGATGGACTTTTAATCTATCTTTTGTAATGACGTTAAGAAATGACAACAATCATTTCTGGCGCTATTGCCGGGGAGGGCAAAAAGAAAATATAAACATCTAGCTTTGGCATAAACTCTGATTACAAAATAAGCATCGGTAGCCATAGCTTATGCAGGCTAACTTTGCTGTTTTCTTCCTCTTTTATTGGAATGAAAACAGGATAGTGTATGAGCGGTTTCAATCTGCCGAAAAACTTCGTTAAAAATCCAGAGGCAGTCCTAAGGAAGAGAATGCCTCGTACCATCTCTTCTTCTGCTACTCAGCCGGCAGACGAACCGGTCACTTCCGCATAATCCGCTACTAACACCATGGCCAAGTCACTCCGCGAGTATTCCACCCCCGCTATTGCCAACGTGCCTGTTGGGCCCGCTGCCAATATTGGGAACGGAAACTTTGAACTCCGCACTGGCCTCCTCACGATGGTGCAGGCGAACCAGTTTAGCGGTTTGCTAAGTGAGGACGCAAACGCGCACCTGCAGGATTTCCTTGAGCTGTGCGAGACCATCATCATCAAAGATGTCGCACAGGACACCATCAAACTCCGGTTGTTTCCCTTCTCCCTTTCGGGGAAGGTGAAGCAATGGTTTTACCAAAGCAAGGAAGCAGTCAACACGTGGGACAAATGTTCTGCGGCGTTCCTCGCTAAATTCTTCCCGATAAGCAAAACAAATGCTCTACGGGGAAAATATCAAACTTCCAGCAGACTACACTCGAGTCCATTCCCGAGGCTTGGGATAGACTTCAAGAATACATCCAGGCCTGCCCCCACCACAGGATGGAAGACTGGCTTGTGCTCCAAAATTTCTATGAAGGCCTCACGGCCATGTCTAAGGGGCACATAGATGCCGCTGCTGGAGGCGCATTCCTCTCCCTCACCATCGAGAATGCCACGGCGTTAATCGAGAAGATGGTGGCCAACCAAAGCTGGGGAGAGGGACGCAAAACACAAAAAGGCATGCACACCGTGAAGGAGACGGATCTTCTTGCCGCAAAAATAGAATTAACAATGAAGAAACTTTAAGGACGTGCCACCGATCCTACCACCGGCACTGTCCAGGCCATGGACTCGCACATGACGTGTGAGGTCTGTGGAGATGTTGGCCATTCGGGGAACAACTGTCCCGAAACCCATGAAGAAGCTTCCTATGTTAACAACGGGTTTCGCCAATATCAACAAACAGGTAATGGGTGGAACAACCAGAATCGCCCCCAAGGTAATTCTTCCAATTTTAATTCGAATTTCAATTCCTCCCAACCTTCATTAAAAGATCTTATTATAGGACAAGCTAAAATAAATGAAAATCTTACAAACAAGCTTTCTCGTAATGACAAAATGTTTGAAACTATAAATACTAAGCTTGATAGCCTGTCCTTATCTCTTAAAAATCAAGTAAATTTTAATAAAAGAATTGAAATTCAAATCGCCCAGCTTGCCCCTTCTGCAAAATCTGCCATTCAAATTTCTAGTCCTGTTGAGAATATAAATTCGGTGACCACGAGAGGGGGTAAGACCGCTCGTGATCCCCCACATCCTAACCAAAGAACAGGCAAAACACCAAGACAGCAAGAGGAAGTACTGGTCGACTCGGCACAACCACATGAAGAATCAATGGAAGAAGAGCCGACACCGGAGGGCTATGGGGACACCACGATGTTGCCTTTTCCCACAAGAATGAGAAGAAAGAAGAAGGCCGGAGATGAACAGTTTCTCCGATTCGTGGAGATGGTCGAGAAGACACACGTCAGCGTTCCGCTGATGGATGTTTTGCACATACCATCATACGTTAAGTTCATCAAAGATATCATCAACAACAAGCGACCATTACCGTCCTCAGAAATTGTCAAGCTAACGGAAGAGTGTAGCACAGCTATACTCAATCATCTACCTGAAAAGAAACAAGACCCTGGGTGCCCCACAATCACATGCTCTATAGGCACCCAGCAATTTGACCACGCCTTATGCGATCTTGGGGCGAGTGCGAGCGTAATGCCAAAATCAGTATTTGATAGACTGAATTTCACCAACTTAGAGCCTACCAACATGACACTTCAGTTGGCCGACTCCTCAATTTGGTACCCAGTAGGGATTGCACAAGACATCCCTGTAAAAATTAGAGGGTATTATGTTCCGGTGGATTTTATGGTGCTCAACATGGAACTCACCAAAGAAACACCACTCATCCTCAGAAGGCAATTCTTGAGAACGGCAGGAGCACAAATTGATGTTGGAGCTGGAGAAATCCGCTTCAATATCAATGGACAAGAAGAGAAGTTCGAATTCAGGCCTCGCCGTCAAGAAGAATGCATGATACGCATTCGATATGGGCCGAATCCCCAAGGCATAAAGGAGGTAGAGATTCAGCCTCAGCTTTTGAAAAATATATTAAAAATCTCAAAAGAATCAAAGAAAAAGCCAGAGCCAAAAGAAAAGGCGGCTCCCAAACAAAATATAAAGGAGCAGAAAAACAAAATGGCTCCTAAAAAGAGGGAAGAAATCCCCAAGCCTTCACCAAAGAAGACGGTGTGGAAACCCAAGGTAAAAATTGAAAATACTACCACACCGCCCAAAACAACTCGCAAAGTATGGAGGCCCAAGCAAGCGCAGCCATCTACATCTTCCAAGACGGATGCACCATCATCAAGAAAACAATGGAGGGAGAAAAGTCCTGCTCAACAGACTTAAAAAGCTGAGCCCTTGCCGAAGGTAAATCGGTAAGTTATCCGTAATTTTTACCTTAAATATTTCGAAATTTCTTTTCAATAAATGCTTAATTGATTCCTCTAATAAAATAAAATTAATAATAAAATATATATATAATAATATTTCAAATTAAATATATGAATGCTTGATGATAATGTTGCATTTATGTTTTGACTAAAATAACTCTATATTTAAACATGAATCTTTGAGATCATAGGGATATTCCTTCATAAATGCATGATAGTGTGATCTTAAACAAATTTTCACAAATTTCAATCAAATCCATTTTCATATCATACACATGATCACACTAATCTACTTCGCATCAAGCCTAATCGTAACTGGGATAAGATTCCACATAGTCAGCTTAACACGTGGCCAAAAGACAGAAGCTGGCAGGCGGGCCCAGGGGACCGATCGCCCCCAGGACCGACCGCCCCCTGTCCAGGCCAATCCGTTCCAATCTTTTTCGTGCCTCACTTTGATCACCTCAACATCATGTCCCTGGTTACGATCAAGTCGTTTCTTTGCCAAAGACCTTGATAGCACCTATTTAAACCTCTAAAGGTCTCCCTTTTCCTTACACCAACCTTGTTCTTCTCCCTCTAGCAAAGCTTGCTTAGCTCTCTCATCTTTTAGTGTTAACCATGTCTAGCTATGCTCTCTCGCTGATCAACGCTCCAAAGGCCATAGCAAACCTAGACATAGCACCCTATCAAGAGAGTTCTTTAGTAAGGGAAGAAGCCCGTGTTGTGAAGGAAAACCCTCTAGCGATCTTGCCAGCACGCTCTCATGCACCCGAAGATGGCGCCAAGAAGAAAACCGCTGCTGCCCATCCTACCAGCACTCTAGGCCTCAAGAGAAAAACACCTAGCGGTAGTAGGCCTAGCAAGCGCGTTGAAGAAAAGTCTGCTAGCAAGCCCACGTTTTCGGCCAAGGAAGCAGAATCATCTAGCACCCTTCCTAGAATTAGGAGGCACCTACCTCGGCCTCCTATCAAACGTCGTGCAGGGCAGTACGAAAGCAGTGAAGATGAAGATGACTCTAAGATCCTTGCCGACCTTAGAGCTAAGCATACTAGGTTGCGTACTCTTCTAAGGGCTTTAGAAGAAGACTTAGAAACCAAAAATACTGAGATTAAAAACCTTAGCGACGACATCAATAGCTTCCGCTTCAAGTCCAATTCCAAGCTAAGGAAAGTCGCTAAAGCCCTAGATGTTGAGCATCATCTTGAGTATCTTTAGGTTGCACCTGCTGTACGAATAATCAGGCACACATTTTTACCTTTATGATCTTTTAAATTTAATTATCAATGTAAATGTGCCTATTTGATTTTATCAATGAAATAAAATTTTTTATCTTTTATGTTGAGCACTTGTTTTCGCCATATATATATTGTGACTAACCAAGACAGGGAAGAAAACAAGTGTGGGGGAGGACCCTCCAAGACAATTGCACAATAACAAGTGTGGGGGAGTCCTCCATAGGTACATCTTCAGAGCTGTCTTCCAAGGGCTCTTCACTGGGCTCCTCCTGCTGGGGCTCCTCCACGGGTACGTCTTCCACGGGTACCTCCGGTCGGAAAACACGTCCGCCAGAGATGAAGCGCTGCAGGTACCTCTTAGGTGGCATGACACGCTTGCGGGCAGTGCGCTTAAGGTTGGCCATCTACAAGAATTAAGATTAAGTCAAAATTTTGCAATGGACAAGGGTAGGATATCAGCAAAAACTTGTAACAAATTAATATAACAAGTAAAAGAGATAATAAAGCTAAGGGCTATCCAGTGCTAACTAGGCTTGCGTCCTACAGTCAACACGGCTCTAATACCAATTTGTCACACCCAATTTTAAGGATAAAATGAGATGCATAATCTTATGTGCGCCCAGAGATTAGTCACACACATAAGCCAACAAATTGCATAAATTGTATCATAACCAATGTTTAATACATAGCGAATAATATCAAAGTCATTACACAGCGGAAAATAAAGATAACTCTCGCGGTAGCTCCATAGCACAGGGACGTCGACTGGTGAAGCACAAGTCTAGTAGTCCTCTGGGTAGTCCTCATCACTATCACCATCTGTTACCCATCCGGGATTTTTAACCAAGTAATGAAAAATAAACAAGCGTAAGTACATGTCGTACTCAACAAGACTAGCATGGGTTCATGAGGCTCAAAAGGTTGACACGGGTTTAACAGCTGTTTGCTTTTAATTAATCACCTTTTATGCAATTAAATAGCAACAAGTTAATAAGCCCATTCTCATGATCATAGTAAACACAATTAATGAGCAGCAATAAATAGACTAGTAACAAGTAAACATTACCCCGAAAGATAACTACTCCGTGAGTTTTCCGGGCCACTCGTGACCGTGAGCGCGGCTAGTATACCAGTTTTACACTCTGTAGAGGTTGTGCACTTTCACTATGAGCCGTGATTCCCATTTGCTCGGGTTAATTACTCTCATAACACTACCAAGGTGAGAGAGCAGGGTTTCACTATGAAGTCTTTCAAAATACTTCGTCTAACAAGTTAGGGCCGCTAGGAACCCGGCAAGCAGATGTAGAGCCCTCCTTCTTCGTGGCATAAGGTCACGCAGGTTATACACACTCGGACAGGAGCCGCACTATACCCGAGTCGTCAGGCCCCATCACGCCTTTCAGTAACCTCTAACAAGCTAGAAAAAGGACCTATACTTGACTAAAACCAGAGCCATGTAGCCCTCATAGTTGCACTGTAAGTTCCAGCTTTTGCTGACAGATCATTACCAAGGGAGAAGGATATGGTGCATCACAAAACTATGCTCCAATCCCCTAGTTCCATGTTGCTAAAAAGGCATCTTTTAATCCTTATTGCATATTCAATTAATCAGTTTACATGATCATGATATCAATAACGCACTAGCATCAATTACCATATGCATAATCCCATAGGTTGCAAGGAACAGGATAACAAAACTAGGAAGTAACTATGGTTAACAAGGAGGACACATGCAAATGCAATTATTTATTTGGTGAATAGGACAACAAAGATGATCCACACTAATACTTGCCATGATCAGCAAACTCCTAATGATCCGGGTTGTCGAAGTACTGATCTTGATCACCCACGTAAGGCTCACCGTCTATACTCGATCACCAAATCAACATACACACATCCAGTGCAATCATGCAAAGCAAACAAAGCTATTGATTAGAACAGTATACCAACAGAGATAAAACAAAATAAAAAGTTTATAAAACTAATCTATACGTCGCTACGATCACATCGATATAAAGTTTGCGCAAATCGGATTTAAAATGAGGAAGATATGAATTTTACAAGATTTATAATAGAATAATAATAGATTAAATATAATCTCAAATTTTAAAAGTTGAAAATATATGAAATAGTGGTACCATCAGATAGATTATGAAATTACGAATCTAACGCAATTTGAATCGTTCAAATCGGAGCTAAAACGTGGAAACTATAAATGAAACAATTTTGATTTCAAATCTGAAAACACATTTTCATCTACACCGAATTGAAATGCGACTTTTAAACTGGAAAACGTATTTTACCGAATACCGAGAGGAAATACGCTTTTGAAAGGACAAAACTTAACCGGCTGGAGGCGCGAGGGAGTGCGGGTTTGAACATTAAAAACGTCGGGGTCTCTTTTGCAAAAAGGCGACCGAAGGGATATCTTCTATTTTGGGCCGTTGATCTCAGATCGGACGGTGCAGAACAGATCGGGGAAGGGCTCGTCGGCGCTCCGGCCGGAAAACAGAGAGGCCACGGTGGCGCCATGGCCGGCGCATCGCCGGAGAAGGTGAACTCGGCCTTCGGTGCATGAAATAGGTCGGGAAGGGTACCGATAGATCGGGAAGGGTACCGGGTGAAAGAGCAGAGCATCGCAAGCTCACCTAGGGTGCTGGGAAGGTCGGAAATCGACTCGGAGATAGCTCGCGACGTGACCCGGCGGACGGTGGCTCTCTGCAACGGCGGCGGAGGCGTGTCAGTACACAAATCGAAGGGGGAAAGTGCTCGGGAACTTCACAAGATCACAGCGAAGCTCCTCAAAGGCTTACCGGGAGGAAATTGGTGGCGAATCGAGCTAATTGCTCGCGGCGGCGGCTGCTCGGTTCTCGCGGGAGCTCGGCAGTGGCGGCGAGAAGAGGCGGCTAGGGTTGGGTGACGGCTACGAGGGGGTGTGGCGCTGCTTAAGTACTCTCGAGGTGTGACGACAATCTCGGAGATTGAAACAAACACGGCGAGCGGTGAAATCGGCTTCGGCCGTTTCTTCTCTGCTTCGGACTTCTCGGCGCGGCGTAGAGGGAAGGGGAGGGGCTGTCCTGTGGGTCCCACAGGTCGGTAGCACCGAGCGCTGGGGTCGGGCTGGCAGTCACGGCAGAGGGACGCTTCGCGCGCGCGTGCTCGGCCGCGGCGGATGAACACGGCAGCGGCGTCTCTGTTCGCGCGGCGAGGGAGGTGGAGAAGGAAGGGGCTGACCCGTGGGTCTCGCTCGTCAGCTGCAAAGGAGGAAGGAGGGGCGCACGCGGCCTCAGCTCTGCTGGGCTGACTTGCGTGCTGCCTTTGGCCCACGGCAGAGAGAAGGATGATGCTGTGCCGGCTGCACAGCAAGGAAAAAGAATGGCCCTCGGCCAGATCAGAGAAAGAGAGGGTTTTGCTATTTTCAATTGATTTTTTTAAATAGACTTTCAAAAGGGATTTTTGAATATTTGAGAGTTGAAATAAAATCCAAGCATCACATCAAAAATGGTGCTCCAGCATGAATGCAACAAACATGTGAATGACCTAGGTTTGATTTTATATTTGTGAAAAATTATTATTTCCCTATATTGGAATGATCAACTAATTGCATAATTAAATAAATTCCCACTATTTAAAAGAATGCAATTTTTCGGGTGTTACAGATTGGTCAAATTTCTGACTGCTGTTGAGAGATGTTTCATATTCCCAAGATCAGATTTCACTTGCACCCACCAAATATAGCCAATTCTCACCCTGAGAGTTGCGCAAAACATGCACTTCATCCATCCACAAAATAAAAGTGTCGGTTCTTATCCTAAGAACCGTGCATTCCTTCTACAAAATTTTACTCTATTCATCTACCATCATAATATCTCCTTAAGTTTTTCATATGCCAATAAAAGATATGAGGCTATGATATATATAAAAAAGAGAGATCATACCAAGGGGCATAAGAAAATAACGGGAAAAGAAAAAGTTTAAATACCCGTTCAAAAAAATATATATATAAAGATCCTATAGCCCATATCTTCTTAAAGTTTTATCTAAGGAGAATCATGATGCATGGAGTACCAAAAAGATTTAGAATTAGGTTTCCACCTTCATTCTCTCCACACACATGCACATTCTGATCTAGGAGTATGGCGCACTCCCTCCGGTATGGTCTGGGGTTTGACTCGACAACATATGCAGGGTAAGTGTGCCTCATCATTTCTCATTCCTACCTAAAACTCCAAATAAGCCTTCTTAGAGGTAGGATGATCATAGTGAAGGCATCACCTTTTCATGCCTTGGTGAGGAACCACTTACAAAAAAAATGAGCGACTTGAGAAAATCATTCAAAGAACACAAGCTATCTTTATGTTTTTAAAATTTTACAAAAACCCAAGTATTCTACACAAGAACAAGAGTAAGAGGATTTGATTCCAAGCTATTCAATTTTTCAATTACTCAAGGTGAATTGGTAAGTTTATAAATCCAGGTGAAGCTTGGAATATCCTGTATGCAGATTTTTTTGACAAGGAAGATGAACTCATTTGGTCCTTCGCACGTGGTGACAGCCCTGTCCATCCCTAGCATTCCCCCACGTTTGGGTATTGAGTAGAAGTTCGTAAAGTCTCTATCGGCTGGCAGACCAGCTGCGGGGATCTCCCTATAATCCCAGACTTAGTCCTGATCCTAGTCTTATTAATTCCATGTAATTACTATTCGTTGCTTAGCTGTATATGACCAATGCCTGCTCTCGCAGTATTTCTTTATTCTTTATTTTATCTTTTATCCTTGAGGTTGCTCCGATGTGTGTGTCCACTATCTTTTAAACATGTTTTAACCCCTGTCTATGCTATGCCTACCTATGCATCCAATAAGTGATCATGTTTATACCAAAAGCTATGTAACGTCCCGCCTCTCCCAGGCCAGGCTCGCTTACATCTGGCAGCTTAACTAGGATATAAACTACCCTCACAGACCAACACCAGTCTTTTCTGCGCACTTTGTCCTCAGTCATGCGCACCCGGGAAGGACTTCCCGGTCGGTCACCCATCTCTCCAGGGCCAAGCTCGCTTAACCTCAAAAGCTCGCTTAACCTCAAAGTTCTTTTGCAGATGGACTTCCGGAAAAGATGTTGCAACTTGTTGGTATGAGTATCCTATCAATCCTATTAAGCCCTGGGCCGGGGTGTTACATCCTCACCCCCTTAAGAGATCGACGTCCTCGTCGATCAATCTCAAGCCAGGAACGTCCCCTCTTGGCCACGTCCGTGTGTCCAGTGCCAGCGCATGTGCCATGCTGTGTGACCACGCCGGATCCACACCAGCCATGCGCACCATGCCTGCACAACTGCGACACACGAGCCCGTGAAACCGCGAGAGTCGGCTCCGATACCATTCTGTAACGTCCCGCCTCTCCCAGGCCAGGCCCGCTTACATCTGGCAGCTTAACTAGGATATAAACTACCCTCACAGACCAACACCAGTCTTTTCTGCGCACTTTGTCCTCACTCATGTGCACCCGGGAAGGACTTCCCGGTCGGTCACCCATCGCTCCATGGCCAAGCTCACTTAACCTCAGAGTTCTTTTGCAGATGGACTTTCGGAAAAAAAAGTTGCAACTTGTTGGTATGAGTATCCTATCAATCCTATTAAGCCCTGGGCCGGGGTGTTACAAGCTAGATGAAATTTATCATGCCCTCCTACGGGAAATCATAAATACGACGCCCTTAAATACTCACGGGTTGAAATGCTACAATGATAGTTCTGTGCGCTTGCAGAGTAATCTTATTCCTTATTGAGCTATTGATTGGCGTACCTAAGTACCATTACTTAAGTATTGTAATTCTTGTGCACGGCGCCGTGTCACAGTTTTGCATATCGTAAGTAATGACGGTAAGGAAGGCCAATCCGGCACTTCTAACTGCTATTACCAGACTGCATTACCTAAGCCGGCACCACTAAGGGCCAAGGATTACCTTTCTGAAGTAATGGTGGTTGGGAATGCCAACAAGAATTTCTAGCGCCGTTGCTGGGGATGGACTTTTAGTCTATCTTTTGTAATGACGTTAAGAAATGCCAACAATGATCATAAGCTATGTCCTCCATCACGATCTCGAATGAAACTATCCGTGGAATCGTGCGCCGTGTGAAACGTAGATCATCGCCGTTCTTAACCGAGACTCAGGTTGAGCTCCATCTCAGAACCGTCGTGGGGTTAGGAGTAAAGCATCCCGAGATTGGCGCATCTCGTTGGGCGTGGAGAAGCATTGGAAACCTCAATATCTTTCTTCGGAGCAGTTTCTTTTCCCATCCCCTCGCCTCGGCATAGCGCTTCGCTTCCAGTTCTTTGGAAGAATCAACTGACTTCTCCCTTCTTCATTGATCCGGGGGAAAGGGAACCATCTACCAGTTGGGAAGCTAGACATCAAGGTTGTGGCTTGATGAGGATAACTAAGCTGACACGCCAGAGTTGGCTGCTGGCACAACAGGGTGGTGCCTTACCGCACCGTAAGCGCACGCGCGGTAGCGTTCATGGTGGTGCTTCAGGATTCCAATCTACTGCATCCAAGATCAGAACAAGCTTGCCGGCGGACCACTGTCGTCCCATTCTTTAGTGAGCTGGAGCGCTGCCATCTTATCCACGGAAAACGCGTCAAGCTATCGCTTCAGGTCGAAGCGCTAAAAAAAGAAAAGGACCGGGAAACGCGGCGGCATAGGAACCACGGGAACCCAGGAGGGAGGAAGACGATGTACAGGATACGGGATCCTCGTAGTAGGCTGGACCAAAATCCAGCCGAGAGAGGGCAGCCTTTAGAAGCAACAGGTTGGGAAACCAAGAGAAGGCTTCGCCTTTTCTTATCTTCTTCCCGGCACAAAAAGAGGGATTAGCATTATTGACCCCATGAGAAAGCACTAACACCTTCGGCTCCGCGCACCGGGAAAAGGCTTCCGCGGCAGGAAACTGGCTACTAGTTAGGAAGTGAACATAAGGTATCAAGAGGTCCCTCACAGTCAGGTGCGATGCAATTGCCCCCTATTAGTCAAGTACCCCTCTTCCTATTTTGTTTAGGGGTTAAAATGGTTTGATGAACCCTTCCGTTCACACGCACCGGCCCCATTCACTTGAAACTCATAGAGGCTGTAAGTAAACAGTGCCCCACTAAATTCAAAGTGACGGTGGGTTGAAAGACGAGAGTGCCTACCCCCGAGCCGAGAGTGCCCGCCCTTTCTGTCAAGTAGGCAACTTTTTCCGGAACGTAGTCCAGAATAAGCGTTCCTATGTATATAGATATCTTCGATGCTGTCATTTCAAAATGTTCGCTTCCTCTTTCACCTCCCAAAAAGCAAAGTTGGCTTGACGAGCGTAGATGAGGAAGCGGGAGCAATAAAACCAAGAATCTCTTTCTTTTCCAAATACTTACTTTATTAAGATTAAGTACGAAGAATGTTCTTCTTGAAGGAAGGGAAAGGAATCAAGGAAAACGGCTTGAAGAAATTGGCAAAGAGAATTGAGCCAGGACCACCGGGATCGCCAACTTTCTTCAAATTTGGTTGCTTGCTTGGAAAGGGCTTGCTCCACCTAGGGATATCGTCGGACGGTAGGCATCGGTTGCTCTAAAACTTCTCGCCTGGTTTTCCTATTGTCTTCTTTCCTTACGAAAGCGGAAAGAAAAGCCGAGTCGAGTACAAGAAAAACTAATATCTTACTTTCGTTATCTGCATCTGCTTTCCTCGAAAGGTCTAGCTTTGCCAAAATCAATAGTTTAGTTGGTTGGGTCCTGTCGATCAAGTTATAGGAGCTGCTTGCTATCTATCAAAGGGTAGAAAAATACCACGTTTGCATTGAAGGAATGTCGCATCTAATTGGATAGATCCGCGATTTCAAGTAGTTCGTGCTTCGGCGGCAGGGGACTATAGGCCATGAAAACCCACCCCAGGTATCTCCACCTGTGGATTGAGAGTAAAAACCTGTGAATTTCGTATCTCCCGCTGGCACACGATTTCTATTACTTTTCTTGTTTCCCGTTTCGGAGATCCGATAAAGGAATGGTAAATCGATATCTGGGCTCGAGCCAGGGTACTTATCTTCCCGTCTATAAATCAATGACCAATAAAAGACCAAAGGGGTGATAAATCAAGGGGCGGACAGGAGCAGTTGGAAGTACCTTTGCCCTGGAGGATTGGACCTTTTTACATTTACCTTCCCCCAAAAGGAGTACGAATCGCTACGCTCTAGCTCGTAAAAGGGATAGCTCTCCTAAAGGGGATAGCGATAGGTCTAGGAATAGCATTTCTCTAGCGTATAAGGGCTCGCGGTCGAGGGAAGGTATAGTTGAAGGTATGAGGATGAGGATTCGAATTTCATTCCATTGCTTTGTTAGAGGGAGAGGAAGCTTCGGTTGGTGGATACAATAATTCCAATCTTCTTTGCCAATACTACTACTCTTGCTTGCTGTATCTTATTTCAACTACTACTTTGAATCCCGTTTTCTTATCTCTATACTACTTCTTATCTCTTGGATTCCACTGCCAAGCTTCAACAGCTGATCTTGTCTCTACTTGATTGAGCTGCCCCTGCAAGTCTGACTATGCACCAGCGGCATTGAAGGAAATAAAAAAACCTGAAAATTGATTAGCCAGATCAAAGAAAAATGGGGAAACTCTCACTAGCTGGCTAGAACGATGTTCGTTCTTACCCACAGCCGCAAGGGGCGCTTGAAGGGCACTAAGATCCGCTGGCAAGGAACTGTGAGGAGATGAGATTCTCTTTGCCTTATTTATAAAGTTCTTATATAGAGTTTGGGGCATGCATATAGTTAGGGCATATCCTTTTTTATGTGTTTGTTATCTCGCTGCGCGCCTTTTCGATGATAAGATCATCATTTTTTATCTGACTTGGTTGAGTAATGCATGAGATCAACCTGCGGCCTTGTGAAAGAAAAGTAGGTAGACTGCTATAAATTATTTTTCAGTATTTGTATTGGATTGGTTGAAGATGTTTATTGATTGTCTTCGGCTTTAACTCTTTCCTTAGTAGAAGGATCCGTGGGTGGCTTGACTTACTTTCTTTCATCGGTAGCGCATTGTCAACCTGCGGCCTATGCTTCTCGTGTGAGGAGAGCTAAGTAGGAAGGAGGGACGGACTTAGACTTTAGGTAGAGCCAGGCAGCCTGATTGAACCTTACAATGAATCAACTATTCCCAGCAAGTGGAACAGGTACGGCTACTGAGTCGCAACACTCACCTACATTTGACCTGACTTTGATAGTCAAACGATGTAGAGGAACGGGCGTACCTGGAATCAGGTTTCCTTGACCTCACTTCGTTCCTCATCTCATCAACCACTACGATAATCTTAGGAAGAGCATAGGAAAGTGGGATCTATTCGTCGCACGCGCCTCGAATCTACAGCTTGCACTGGCGCATAAGAATAAGACCGAACTTAACTACCTGTAACTGTCCCAACTGCCCATGTGTACTAACCCCCCGAAATCACTTTCCCTACTGCTACGTTGAAATGAAAATGCCCGCCTCCAATCCGCTTAGTTAGACCAGACTCTCAGACATATGATTGTTGAGTTAGCCAAGTGAGGGGTTCGTTACTTTTGAAGTGGTAAGCAAGTGATCCTCACAATTCGTTTTACCTGACTCTACTCTAATTGTAAGATAACTAGAAATAGGAGATGAGAAAGTCGAGTAGCAGCACTGATGGGAACATTTTTTTAAACTAGAATGGTTGATAATAGGAGACTCGCGTTGTAGGTAAGGCTTTTCAAAAGCCTCGACTTGGCTAACGCCCTTTGGTTTTGAGGATCAATTTGCCCGTGCTTGCTGGTGTCAGGGTTGCAGATAAGTTGTTTCGGTGCCATTTCCTTTGTTATGAATGAAAGGCATTTTGGAGCTCAGTTGATACCGAATGTTCTTCTTTCATCCTACGGGGGAGCTTGCATTCCATGCTTCTGATTCAAGTAGAAATGGTCGCGGCGTTGCCGCGTATAGCCAGTGTGTGAGCTATTTGCAGCGTTTGATGGACCCTTTTTCTATATGAGTTGTTTTGTGGAGTGTGTTAGGATAAGTATTTATTTCAGTAATATATGTTTGTTCGTATTGGAAAGTTTTATTATTTAATTAATATATTTGGGTCTGAAAATGGAACAATAATTTTTTTTGATACAGTTATAGTGGAAAAGAAATATTAAAATTATTTATTAGGGAACGAGGCCGCGGCCCGCAGGGTATGGGTAAGCCACCGTAAAAATTTCATAGCAATTTGAATAAAGAAAGTACCTCTTTTTTATAGAAAGCTTAATAGCAAAAAAGAAAAAACACTAAAACATGTGATGTTATGTGTTTCCACTGAAGTGCCAGTTGTGTGTAGTCAAACAAACTTGGTTTGATATTTTTTGAATTTTATTTGTTTTATTATGTTAATTACAAAATTTGAACCGTTTTAGAAAAATAGTAAATTCGTAGGAAAATAGGAAACGCCATTGGGCCGAATTCGGCCCAGCTCCGTGGCTGAGGCAGGCCGGCCCAATTTAAATTCATGGATGGCGGGTTGATATGAGTAAAGTCCAAGGGCTCTTATGCAAAAAAACCTAAGAGGAGGCCTGGACTGCGAGTTGATTCATCTAAAGTTTGAGGGTTTTTTTGCAAAACTATCAGGAAACGCCCGATCTGGGCCGTTCGACCGCCCGATCGGATGGTCGGGAAATGCGGGCGACGTGGCCATGCTGGGAGGCCTTCTTTTGTTGCAGAAATTGTTTGGGGAAGATTCTTTCCATTACCATCAGCCTACTCCTTACCCGCGTTAGGTGGATTTAGTTCGGGGAAAGGGGAAGAGGAAATAAATTGAGACCGACCCCGCTCTCTACTGTACCATCATCATCAACCTTCTCCCTTTATTAGATTAGATTTATCGTTGCATTGCAATGGAGCTCATCGTCTCCGCAATCGTGAGCGATCTCCTGAACAGAGCCCTGTCCAAGGCGATCCATACGTACAGAAGGTCCAAGGCAGAAGAGACAAAGCAGAAGCTCAGGCGGCTGCACCGCGTGCTGCTCAGGATCGACGCCACGGTGGAGGAGGCTGAGGGGCGTTGCATCACCAACCAGGCCATGCTCCGGCAGCTCCAGATGCTCAGGCAGGGCATGTATCAGGGTCACCACATGCTCGACACCGTCAAGTTCAGGTACAGCGGCGGTGCGAGCGGTGACGACGACCTCCCTGTTGCCTTGCCTAGATTCAGTTCAGTTTCAGCTAGGCGCCTCCTCTCCCGGCCTCTCAGTTTCAGCAGCGACACGTATGCCGTGCTAGACTCGGAGAGCTGGAAGCAGCAGCTGGAGAAGATGGTCGACGACCTCGAGACGCTGGTGGGCGACACGGTGGAGTTCGCCCTCTTCTTGCAGGGATACCCACGCATCTCCCGGCAGCCGTACAGCGCACACTTGGTCGTCGGCAGCGTGATGTTCGGGCGGCAGACGGAGATGGAGACGGTCATCGACTTCCTGCTCCGGCCACGACCAGAATCAGAAGCCCCAGGTGGGAACGGAAACCCCGGCGTGCTTCCAATCGTCGGCGCGGCGAGGATAGGGAAGAGCACGCTCGTCGAGCACGTTTGCCATGACGACAGGGTGCGCCGCCACTTCTCATCCATTGTTGTCTACACCGTGGAAGATCTTGCTGGCGCCGGAGACGACGACCTCATCGCTGCTTTCAGAGGCAACGCTGTGGTCAAGCACCAAGACGTCACCTCGCATGGCGGCAGGTCACTTGCTGTCATCGAGCTAGCTGGTGGTGGGGACGTGGACGACGAGACGTGGGGGAGGCTCTACTCCTAGGCAGCAAGCAGCATGGGGACTGGGAGCAAGATTGTGATCACAGGCAGGTCGGGGAAGATAGCTGCTCTCGGGACAGGCAACAAGGCTCTCAGACTGAAGGCTCTCTCCAGAGAAGCCTACTGGTACGTCTTCAAGTCCCTCGTGTTCGGAAGCGCCAACCCCGGCGATGAACCAGAGCTCGCGTCCCTGGCTATGCGGATAGCGGAGCTGCTGGACGGCTCCTTCTTGGTAGGCAACGTGATGGCGAGCTTGATGAGAGCCAACATGAACGCCCAGTTCTGGCGCAGGGTGCTGCACCGCGTGAGAGACCACACGAGGAAACACCTGCTCCGGTTTGGCGAGCGTCCTACCCATCTTCTCCAGAAAGGCAATTCCGTGAGCCTTTGGAGAATGGCCAGGGCACACGAAGCGGTCACAGTCTGCTACGTTGACCGGCTGCCGTCTGTCCAGGACCATGTCCCTGACGTAACTGTGCAAGATATTCTGTCAGGGGTTGTTATTACTAAGGCTGTGTTTAGTTGAGAAAAAGTTGAGGAAAAAGTGCACCGTAGCACTTTCGTTTGTATTTGATAACTTTTGTCCAATCATGGTCCAAGTAGACTCAAAAGATTCATCTCGAGATAGACAAGCAAAAAGTACAAACATGCAACAGGTGCTACTTCATTTAGTGTTTCATACAGACGGAAAGTACAATCGATGTGATGGGAAGAGAGAAGGAAAATTTTCAAACTAAACGGAGCCTAAGGAGGGGAATTTCTGTGCGCTGGAATGGAGATCAACCATCCCGCCGTACTACACCTACTTGGTAGACTGCGCGTCGCAGACGGCCGGATGTTCTACGGTCAACAAGAAACGGCCTCGGCGTGCAAGGGAATGATATAGGCCCCGTTTAGTTGAGAAATTTTTCTTCTCTCTCCCCATCACATCAATTGTACTTTCCGTCTGTATGAAGCACCAAATGAAGTAGCAACTGTTGCATGTTTGTACTTTTTGCCTGCCTAGGTCGAGATGAATCTTTTGAATCTACTTGGGCCATAATTAGACAAAAGTTGTCAAATACAAACGAAAGTGCTACAGTTGCAAAACTTCCTAAAATTTCTCAACTAAACGCACCCATAGTAGCAGTGTCTAGATGTAACTGTAGGCTTACCTTATGAAATCAAATAGTGTAGGAGTGTAATCATCTACGGCTTCGATCAGGCTATTTTATTTGACAACTCGATCGGGCGCTCCAGCCTCAAACAGCATCTGAAGATTTACGAAAATCTTATATAGGCTATTGCAGCTAAACCTAAGGTGCTGTTTGGTCGTAATCAGTTCACAGCTCTAACTGATGCCGGCAATCACTTCGCACGTATTTTTGCCATAGATTTTCTTGGTCCGTATTTAGTTGGATAGAACCGAAATGGATCACCATAGATTTTCTTGGTCCGTATTTAGTTGGATAGAACCGAAATGAATCACACCGTGAATTGATACGGGCCCATACAATTTGGTTACTGCTTTCCAACAGACGCTATCTGATACCGCCGCTCCCCGCATGCGGCTGCGGGCATATGTCCAAACAGACCGCTCTTTCAGTTGCGTGCTTGCAAATCGCACCATCTACTCATTGCTTTACCTTTACCGTTCCCCACCACCGAACCAAACAGCAAACGGTATTCATCACCTGCGATAATATTAAAAACAAAAAAAAAAAACAGAAGGCACGCAGGAGTTGACAAGCATTCTAGGATTGCCGATCTTCAACAAAATGGTAAAGCTAGCCTACAAAACTAGAGGCTAATTCTGATAAACAACAACTCCGGTATACAATGTCAAGTACCACATAATGAACGAAAGCCACATGCAACATCATTATTTGTTCCGTTTAAACCGTGGCACAGAAACTTAATGTCGGACAAAATTTAAAGATGACAACAGCAGACAATGCAATGCTCAGCGACACTGAGCGCCCTTTCACTTCCCACCAAGGCTTGGGAATTGAGCTTGATCTTCAATGGATGGAGCAGCAGCTGGACCACGATTGTATCCCCCTCCGTATCCACCTCTGAAACCACCACGCTCCCCTCGGCCCCTTCCACGACCACGGCCACCATAGTACCTTTCTCCTTCAGCAGGTTTCAGGAACTCATTGATGGTCACCGACTGCACCCCAAGATTTTAACAATTATCACATCAGCAACCAGGTTTTTTTTCCCAACTAAGCATTAATCATAAAGCAATATAAAATAATAATCAAAAACACCATGGAAACAACAGTTTCAGAGCTAATTCAGTTACAGTTCCTATAACTATTTTAACAATCACCACGTCACCACCCAGGTTTTTTCCCCAACTAAGCATTAATCAGAAGGGAAGATAACATGATAGTCAAAAACACCTTGGACCTCGTGTTATTGCAGTAAGACAGCAGCTTCTTTTTTTTCCTTGGTTCAGATTATCAAGGTGAAGGTTCAGAATACTTAGATGTCTCAAATCACAAGCTTACAGTTTCAGAGCTAATTCAGATTACAGCCCCTGCAACTATAACAGATTTAGGATGGAGCTACATCCAGTCAATTCAAGCATTCAATAAAAAAAAAGTGATAAGCTAAAGAGGTGTAAAACAGAATCTATCACATACAGAACCCACACATCATCTCCACAAAGAACCAAGCATATGTAATTGACTAATTGTAGTGCAACCATATGTAGCAACTATTTTGATTTCCAACTACAAAGACAAGAGAAAGATATGCATACCTTCTTAGCGCGCTCATCACGCTCAGCATTTTCCTTCTTCTTATCCTTGTCAGAACCCTAAGAGAGCAAAAACAAAATGGATGAACACTTGAAAAGCTCAATAAAGTTTAGGTATCAAAGCATTAATTACAAGGAAACTAACCAGCTTAATGAAAACTTCATCGTTTTCTTTCTTGTTTGAAAGTGGCTGCAGAGACTGCAGATCCTTATCAACTTCAACTTTCCTCTCTTCAGCCTTCAATGCAAGTAGTGCTTTCCTCTTCTCCTCTCTTATTTTCTCAAATTCCTCCAGAGTCATCTCCTGCATAGCTGAATGTCAGAAAGTAGATCTATCCGCACCAATATCATCACAAGAAAGGACCAGTAAATAGGCTTTAGACCTTAGCTTATTCAAGAAAAAAAAATTAAGGTGGCACACAACAGTTTTTCCCCTGAACACAATACCTCATGACAATGTGTATAACAAACAGTAATAACAAGATCAAAATTGGCTTCCCCAAAGACAAAATAAACACCAAAAAAGACCAAGTAACTTGCCATTGTACTAGGAACTATAACTAGTTAACAGAGTTCAAAATTTGACAGTTCCACCCTAAGCAATTCCTAGTCTTAGCCTCGTAGCAAAGGGCATCAGACAAACATCACAACCCCACTGTCCTACAGTCAACAATCGCACATATATCATCCAATCTTAGCGCAGAAGGGACATTACACATCATAAGTGAGCAAACACTGACACTTAGACATTTAAATGATTAGAAGTGGATAAAACCAAATAAGTTGTCACCTTGTCCTCTTCTTTTTCTTCCTCCTCATTTGGAGCAGTATCCTTGTTATCTTTGTTCTCATCTGTTGCTGGGGCATCATTCTGCTCACCCTGTTTCTCAGCAACAGGAGCACCCTCCTCTACCTTCAGAGCTTCCTCTGTTTCCCTAGTCACAAAGAATTTCATTAGTACAAATTAACCTTCCAAAGGCATAGTCACAAAAATACTACACTTAAAACAATATAGTCTCCTTACTGGGCAAGAACCTCATCAGTGGCAGTGCCCCAGTTCCCACGTCCTGCGCCATCACGCTTCATCTCATAGCCACGGCCAGTCCCACTGTGGCGCTCATAGTTTCTCCGTGGTGGCCTCTCAGAATCATCACCAAACTCACCATTCCTGTAACCACCACGTCTGCCTCCGGCTCCGCCGCGGTACGGGGGACGAGGGCCTCTCTCCCTTTCCCCTTCAGCTCCACCAGTTACAGCACCATCCCCATAGCCTCCGCCACCGTAACCTCCCTGGAAGCCATTGGCATTTTCACCACTGAAGTCGCGGTTCTGGCCATACCCTCGTCCACCTCTGCCACGGCCACGTTCACCACGGCCAAATCCCCCACGAGCTGATGCACCACCACCGCGTGCATCTCTCACTGAAAAATGTACAAACAAAGAGCCCAAATGAATATTCGTGCTTTCAGGAGATGGAGGCAATAAAAAAACTAGGCATGAACAAGGTAAAAATTCCACTTTGCTGCAGCGGAAAGCTCACAACTTTACAAGACACGCCATCAAAGTTTACAACTAGCATGATGCGGCCTCAAGGATGGATAGAAAATTCAGAAATATGCTCTAAACATCACTAAAACGTTCGTGCCAGATGGAGCATTTCGAAAGCTGCAAGGAGCCCAAGGGCCCGGAGAGCCAGATCTAGCACCCTGTACAGTCACGACTCACCAGTCTGCGTGGGGGGAGCGGGTTTGGTCGGGAACTTGGCAGCCGCCACCGGCTGGGCAGCCTTCCCAGCAGGCGCTGCGGCGGACTTCTTCGCCTCGGCTTTCTGAGCCGCCGCCGAGGCGGCGGCAATCAGCTGCGAGGGGTCGTCGTTGTCGTCGGCGCCGAGGAGCTCGAACGGGTTGAGGGTGGCCATTGCAGCGGCGGCAGGGGGAGGCTTCAGTAGGGTCGCGAGGTACCTGATGAAGAGAGTGGATACAAGCACTAGCAGCTTCGCCGGACGGGTTGGGCCGCCATTAGAATAAAGGTGCGGGAGGGAAGGGGGAGAAGAGGGTAGGGTTTTTGGCGGCGGCGGCGGCGAGGAGCTGGAGACGGGAGGAAGAGTATGACAAGGAGAAAACCCTAGCCGCACTCCTACGCGAGCTCATATCCTCTCGCCTCCGTGTCGGGCCGCTGTTTTTTTTACCATTTGTGCTCAGAAGCTCTCGAATTACGGTAATAGCCTTGAGCCTGAGGGGTAATTGCCGTTTTGGTAGCTGTTTGGCCACGCATTTGAGATTTGACCCGAATGGGCGTGCCGGAAAACGGAAGGGTATATATAGAATTTGTCGGATTAGTGGTTTCCGGGACCGTGAGGCGATCGTGGGTTTGGGAATCTGCCTATCTGGAGCCGTGGGCCGTGAATCGAACGGATGAGATATCTTCTCGTGAAAGAAATTCGTGGGGTTATTTTCCGCGAGAAGACAATATGGTTTGCCTCTAAGGCGAGTCTCAGCAAATTTTCCTAGGAGGTTTTACAAGTAAATTAAATACGATGTTATATATTTTTTTTACAAAACAGGAAGGAGAGAAAATGGAAACGTTTTATCCCATGAAATATATCCGCACTGCTTCCAAACCATACATTGAGGCTCTTATTTCATTTCATCGCGATTCTTGTTCCCTATAAAGAGAGATGATAGGGACATGTATGATTCATGAATAATAAAATAACCGAAGAAACCATAACATGATGATAAGCAATCAATGTGTAGCATGTTTTTTTTTAACCATGTGTAGCATGTTTGGGCTTCATCTATTTGTTTGTTATCGTTTGCACTCAGATGTTGCTACCAATATTACTAGATGGGTAGAGAGAGAAGCTAAGCAAGTAAGGACAATCTCAATGCTAAAAATTATATGTGGTTTCTATCCTCATTAATTTCTATAGACTCTACATATAAAAATTATGGTCCAAATAGATAGTTTCTATATAATAGTTTTTTATCCAATCACATACATTCTTTCTTCATTCTCCACCGATTATACCCCTTCATGTTTTAGTTCTCGTGTAGACCTAATTTTCTAACTTAGATCTGGTTTTTATGATTTTTGTTCTCTCTTCAATAACTCTCTTACAACATTAGCAAAACACTTAAGTGACAGTATAATTAATGTCTACATAAACTATGGTGGTTTCTGTATTGTGAGTGCCCTAAAGACTAAAAATGAGTTTAGAAAGAATCCTTGATAGATTGATAGAGAATTGCAAGGGGAAAGCATCCGTATTCAACCGACTATTAATGATAATTATGAAGGGTAAAAAAGTCTTTTGGAGTTGCTCTATCTTTAAAGGCTATTATATCCATCCTTATTGCTAAAGGTATATATTTTTTAAAAAAAAACTCCAACATATATCTTATTCATGTCTCCAAATTCCAATTGTGGCGACTCCTCGCTAAGAGTCTTTTTTAAACATACATTTTAAATTATCATTAGAGAGCTATTTCAATAAAAACATTCAACATATTTTCATGCTCCAACAACTACTCTATATCTTCGACACAATCTAGGGATCCAACCCTGGTCTCAATGTTTGGTTAGCGATAAATCTAGAATAATGGATGTTTATATTTGAATATTAAATTTAAAATGTTTTGAAGAATATTTCCCACCAAATTCTTTATTTTTATTAGTTGGAAAAGACATAAAAAGACTCATGATATTGCTATGAGGTGAGCTAAGGGGTTTAGGGTCGGGTTTAGAAGGGGTAGTAGAGGAGACAACGCTTGTGAGGCTAGAGGAGTCAATTGTTGTTAGTGCAAAGAGATTAGGAAGGGCGAGACGACTCTTTCTCAAACCGAAGACTGGGAGAGAAGAGGTGTACAACCCGTTTGGCGCGGGGAGAACCACAGACTAGAAGAGGTGGCGGACCTGCTCTAATGAGGAGAATTGGAGGATAAGAAACAAGTATTAAAGTTATGATGGAAGGGTTAATGGGCCTTTGACTTTAAATGAGTAGGGTTGTGTCACCCCAGTTGTCGGGTACCAAAGTTTGGGGTACCCAACTTCAATGCAAAAACGATCATTCTCAACGCGGCCCGGTCCAAGTAAGGCCAGTGGAAGCCCGCGAAGGCCGCGCCCGAAGCCCACGAAGGCCGCGTCTACGGAGGCCCACAACGTCATTGCACCAATGACAGCCAACCCTCGGGAGAGCGGCACCCTCAGCGCCAATTCTCCGATTCGCCCGAGTCTCCCCGGGAGAGCACGGGAGAGCGGCACCCTCAGCGCCAATTCTCCGATTCGCCCGAGCCTCCCCGGGAGAGCTCGGGAGAGCGGCACCCTCGGCGCCCAAATCACCGATTCGCCCGAGCCTCCCCGGGAGAGCTCGGGAGAGCGGCACCCTCGGCGCCCAAATCTCCGATTCGCCCGAGCCTCCCCAGGAGAGCTCGGGAGAGCGGCGCCCTCGGCGCCCATTCTCTGATTCACCCGAGCTTCCCCATCCCCCTCGAGCGCAATCTCACAAAGGCATCCAAGGCACCGGTGATGTCAGCAGAGCAATCTTGGACCACAAGAGACCTCTCTGACCAGTTTACAAGCACTGTCCCGTCAGGCGAGATTCTCGATGCGACTGTGCTTCGCACGCCCCTGACGGCCATACCACCTGTCAGGATTTCCCTGGCAGCGGATTTGATAGGCCCACTACGGCCGTCCTCTCCACGGTATGGTCTACGGTGCGCGGCCCCGTTTTTCGCCGGCGTCTACCAACTACGACTGCGACTGTCTAAGCACCTGACAACGAGCTACGCAAGAACGGGAAAAGTGCCTACTGCACTGTCCACTCGAAAGGACGAGCACGCCTTCCATTCGGGCCCACCTAACCCTCGGGAAGTACTGTCCAAAGGCAGGAAATACGCCCGAGGGGAGATATAACCCTGCTCCATCCCATCACGCCTCCAGGAGTCCCGAGCCTTAGGAGACAACGCCCCAAGACGACTCGCCCTCTTGTCACATCGTGCGGAAGGACAGCCATCAGGTGTGACCCTACGGCATGCTGTAATCCGACGACTGTTGCTGCCTCGGAACTTACCAAGATCGTGCGAACTACTACGGCCATACCCCGGAGACGCGGAGAAAAGACCGTATCTGACGATAGTGAAACGAGGAACAACAACTCCTCACTGTAACATACGTAGCATTGTAAGCGCTGCCCTTGCCTCTCCCTTGCGACTATAAAAGGGAGAGCAGAGGCCAGCTTTAGGGAGACCGGGAAGAAGTCCGAATCTCTCACTCAAACATACACACCAACAGCAAACGACTTGCATACACTAAGATACCCACAAGAGATCTAGGAGCACTTTCCTTTCTCGCCTAGCTTGTAACCCCCTACTACAAGCACCCCGGTACAAGGCAACACGACTCTCCTCTCCACTGGACGTAGGGCTTGCTTGGTCTGAACCAGTATAATCCCTATGTTCCCCTTTGCACACCATTCGTAGCCTCAACTGCAAAACACATATTTACTAGGCGGTGTTAGCTCCGCTAAAACTAGCACCGACACCAGTATACCTTGGAAACGATCCAGGCACAATTGTAAGTGTAATCAAGCCCTAATGTGGGTTTTGGTGATAATGACCACGCGATTAGAAGACTAATGTGGTTTATTGAGATGATGGACAGGCAAGGGTATTAGGAGGATGTATTCTTATGCAGGTGGACCCCTAACAACTTATGGATGCGGCATCCGGCTCAAAGGAGGTTTAAATTCGTTTTTATTCTGAATTTGAGTATAGGAAAAGCCGTACTATTAAGGGGGATGCAAAAGACAGGTTTGAAAGTGTGACCAAGTGCAAATATTCACACCAAACATCCTAATTTCCACTGCCAAAACCAGTCACAAAATTCCATATCATTCTGATCTGTTTTGGCAGCGCGGCACTGTAGGCCTCTGGCCCGGCACTGCCGCGACTTATTCTGACCATTACACTCGGGGGTGATTCAAAATCACCTCCCCGTCGCCCCCAACGGTCATCTCGGCCATTTGCACAATCTAGAACCAGAGAAGGCTCTCTCTTGCTCTCTCTCTCACTCCCAAAGCTCTCCACTCCTCTCATTTTGGAATCCAACTTAAATCTTGAAGAGTGTGAGCTCATCTTGAGCAAGAACAAGCTTCTCGCTGTGATCTTTATCTTCTCCAAGCACTTGGTTCGCGTTCAAGCCGGTGGTTTGCATTTGTTACTCTTGAAGCTTGCTCCTAGCCGGCTAGAGCGTCGCCCGGAGAGCTTGCCAATCTTGTGGCAGCCCCGGGAGGTTTGTAACCACCCTCACAAGCTAGTGAAATCACCCCTCTTTCAATGATTAACTTCCTTGACTTGAGAACGAGGATTGGGAGTTGTGAACCCAAGTTTCCTTTGTGGAGCCTTAACAACGTAGAGTAGGCAAGCCTTTGTGGCGAGCTGAACCACGGGATAAATCTTGTGTCACTTGATTTGGTTTACTTGCTCTCTACTTGTTGTAGTTCCTTGATTTCTAGGGTTTGGCTCCGATCCACTTTGTGGTGGTGTTCTAGCTGTGAAGAAGTTGTGCTCTAGGCTCTACACAACCCAGGGAATCTCAGTAAATTACTAGATCTAAATTTCGTTGGTTAAATTTTGAACTGTGTAGTTTCTGCTCTGCGAGGTCCAGCACTGCCGCTCTAGGAGCAGCAGTGCCGGGAACCCCGGCAGTGCCGCTCTACAGGCCGGCACTGCCGCGCCTGTGTTTAATCTCCGTTTGCGAAGAAATTTTGCAGGCCTATTCAACCCCCCTTCTAGACCAGCCAGTGATCCTACAAGTGGTATCAGAGCCTGGTACCTCAGTCTTGCGCTTAACCGCGTGAGGTATGGCCAAAGTAGGTGAAGCGGAGGCGAGCACGGCTCGTGATGTTGATCTTCACACCACGGAGAGCAGCAGCAGCAGTGACAGCGTGTCGACGGCAAGCCAATCCACGCTGCCACCTGCAGCTGAGATCTCCGAAGGAGAAAGAGCAAGAAAGAAAGAAGAAAGAAGATTAAAAAGAGAAGTAAAAGAAGCTAGAAGAGAGGAAATAAGAAAAGAAAAGGAAGAGCTGAGAAGAAAGGAAGAGAAGCTAAAGAGAAGAGAAGAAAGAAGGCTGAGAAGAGAAGAAAAGAACAGAAAAGAAGAAGAGAAGAAAAAGAAGAATAAAATAGCTTCAAGTGATGATGACTCAAGTAGCACCGAAGATTGAGATGATGATAGCACCTATCAACCTAGCAAGAGCAGCAAGAACAAGAAGAGCAGCGGCTACACCGACTATGCAGCCGTATCTTTTGATTATTCATCCTTGTCTAACCTTGACACTAGACGAGTCATCAATGTGCCCGCGGGAAAGTTGCCTCATTTCGATGGGACCAACTTTGCCAAGTGGAAGCACTTGATGAAAACTTATCTTGTAGGTCTTTATCCCGGGATTTGGAAGATTGTGCATCATGGCTTGGAGGCACCGATTGACCCAAAGAAGCCCACACAAGCTGAGTTCCACAACATTCATCTCAATGCCCAAGCCACTAGTGCTTTGCTTAGTGCCTTGGATGGAGATGAGTACAACAAGGTGATGGGTATGGAAGTGGCCAAGGAGATTTGGGATACCTTGCACATGGCACATGAGGGTGTTGACAAGGTGAGGAAGTCCAAGATAGAGATATTGATGGCCAAGCTCAACCGGTTTGCAATCCATGAAGGAGAAGGGCCACAAGAAATGTTTGATAGGTTGATGGTCATTGTTGGCAAGATTAGAAGTCTTGGTGGCACCAAAGTGAATAATCACAAGGTTGTGAGGGTTATGTTGGAAGCTTTCACACCAAGAAATGACACCCTTGTGACCTTGATTAGAGAGAAGAAAAGATTTGAGCAATTCACCCCAAGTGACGTTCTTGGAAGGCTTTTGACACATGACATGCATAGAGAGGAAGCACTTGAGAGGCAAAGGCTTGGAGAGCTGCAAACCAAGCTTGAGGACATGAAGATCAAAGATGTAGCACTCAAGGCAAGAAAGAGAAGCATGCAGCCCGCAGCAAGCAAGCCATCTACATCAAACAATCAAAAGGGCAGCAAGCAAGGTGCTTCGTTCAAGTCAAGGATAGCCAAGATAGTGAAGGAAGAAGTGCCAACAACATCATCATCAAGTGAAGAAGAAAGTGAAAGTGAGCAACAACAAGAACATATTGATGATTTTGGTTCGTTCATGAGAAGGTTTTGCAAGGGGATAAAAAACAATGGCTACAAGTTAGTGAAGAGAACATTCCCCAACAAGAAAAAGAGAACATGCTATACTTGTGGTAGCACGGAGCATTTCATAGCCGATTGTCCCCATGAGAAGAAGGACAAGAGGCAAGACAAGAAATACCACAAAGAGGGCAGCAAGAGAAGATACAAGAGAGATATGGGAGAAGCTCACATTGGACATGAATGGGACTCAACCGTGGACAGCTCAAGTGATGAGGACAGCAAGATTGCAACCGTTGCCATACAAGCTTCATCCTCAACACCAAAGCTATTCAACAACTTATCCGATGATGATGATGATTGCTCCCCTCACATTTGTCTCATGGCAAAGGGTGAGAAGGTAAAATCTAAATCCAAGTCCAAAACCCTTTCTCCTAGTGACATCTCTAGTAGTGATACAAGTGATTATGCTAGTGATGATGAATCTAGTGATGAAGAAATTGATCAACTAACTAAGAACTTGGATAACAAAACTAAAATGTTCATTGCTAAGCTAATGGAAGAACTAGAGAGCACACAAGCTGAGCTAGCATCTAGAGAGAAAACTCTTATTAAGTAAGAAGACCTCTACATTGCTAGTGAGGAAGCTCTTGCTTTGAAAAGTAGTGAGGTGGACTCTTTGCACGAGGCCTTGGCCAAAGAGCAAAAAGCCCATACTATCACTAAGAAGGTTAATGTTGATCTAAATCAAAGATATAATGCATTGTTGAAAAAGCACAATAAACTTGAGGATCAACATAAGCTTCTTGCTGATAGTAACTCACTCCTTATCGAAAGCAAGAGTGCATCTAGCTCTTCCACTAGTACAGCATGTGAACAATGCACCAAACTTAATTTAAATGCATATGCTACTAACCTTGCAAACTTGGAAGCCATGAAGAAGGAAGTGGCAAGGCTGAATGTTCTTGCTGCTGGTAAGAACATGAGCTCTCAGGCACAAAAATGTAAAGGAAAGGTTAAGGAGCAACCAAAGGTGCAATACAAGGATGAAAGGCATCCTCACATCAAGAGTGGCTTAGGCCATGTTGCTGGGGGCAAGACCAATGAAAGATATATGAAAAATGGTGTGGAATGTGTCAGGTTTGAGAGGAAGGAGCAGATTGGTACAGTTCGGCCTGCACAGACCGCGGCAGTGCCGCGCTCCAGGCCGGCAGTGCCGGACCACGGCAGTGCCGGGCCCAGAGCGGCAGTGCCGCGCCCCAAAGAAGGGAAGGCCACCAATCTGAAACCTAATCATACCAAGACACATGTCCAGAAGGTGCCCCAGCAGAAGCTGGTTATCCAGAACCCTCAAGAATCGATATGGGTGACCAAAAACAAATGTGTGCATCGACCAAAGCCAAGTGTCACTCGTGCAAGTTTGGAATCTTGCTATGTGTTGAGGTGCAACAATCGTGGTAAAGTTGTCGCCAAGATTGTTGGTCAAGAGGTCAGCAAGGTCGTTGGGAGAGCAATTTGGGTTCCTAAGATACTTGTGACTAACATGCAAGGCCCCAATGTTACTTGGGGACCTAAAACAAGGAACTAAATTATTTTGCAGGCATACTCCTCCGGTGGATCAAGTTGGGTGCTTGACAGCGGATGTACAAATTATATGACCGGAGAGAAGAGTATGTTCAGCTCATACTCCCCTATTGAGAACCCTAGTGAGAATATTGTCTTTGGAGACAACTCGAAAGGGGGAGTAATCGGTCTTGGTAAAGTTGCTATAACTCATGAGCATTCAATTACTAATGTTTTACATGTTGATTCGTTGAGTTACAACTTATACTCCGTATCACAATTATGTGAGATGGGCTACAATTGTCTCTTTACGGATAAGGGTGTGGAAGTCACTAGAAGGGAGTATTCCTCTACTGCTTTTACGGGTCGTTTGAAAGGAAAGCTTTACCTAGTTGACTTCAACAAAAGTAAAGCTAACCTTGAAATTTGTTTAGTGGCAAAATCTAGTATGGGCTGGTTATGGCATCGCCGGCTAGCTCATGTTGGGATGAGGAACTTGGCCAAGCTTCTAAAACATAACCACATTCTTGGACTAACGAATGTTCACTTTGAGAAAGATAGGATATGCAGTGCGTGCCAAGCCGGAAAGCAAGTAGGAGCACCTCACCCACCAAAGAGCATCATGACTACCACCAAGCCATTGGAGTTGATTCACATGGATCTCTTTGGACCGGTGGCCTACTTGAGCATCGAGGGTAACAAATATGGACTTGTTATTGTTGATGATTATTCCCGTTTCACTTGGGTATTTTTCTTGTTCGATAAGTGTCAGGTACTAGATAAGGTGAAGATCTTCATTAGAAGAGCACAAAAGGAATTCGAGTTTCCCATCAAGAAAGGGAGAAGTGATAATGGGACCGAATTCCGGAACACCCAAGTTGACAAGTTTCTTGATGAAGAGGGCATCAAGCATGAGTTTTCAGTTCCATACACCCCTCAACAAAATGGTGTAGTAGAGAGGAAGAACCGAACTCTCATTGACATGGCAAGAACAATGCTTGATGAGTACAAGACGCCGGATCTCTTTTGGAGTGACGCCGTTAACACCGCTTGCCATGCCATCAACCGTCTTTACCTACACAAGAAGCTGAAGAAAACCTCATATGAACTGCTCACCGGTAACAAACCAAAGGTGTCTTATTTTAGAGTGTTTGGGTGCAAGTGTTTCATACTTAACAAAAGGCCCAAAACATCTAAGTTTGCATCTAAAGTTGATGAGGGTTTCTTACTTGGTTATGGATTAAATGAGCATGCCTATCGTGTCTTCAACAAGACCAACGGTCGTGTTGAAGTAGCGGTAGATATGACATTTGATGAATCTAATGGCTCTCAAGTAGAGCAAATTGATGAAAGTGTTGTAGGAAAGGAGGATCCACCATGTGAAGCAATCAAGCAAGTAGCCATTGATGATATTAGACCACAAGAAGACAAGGCACCAGAGGTGGATCATCCTCAAGAGAAAGCTACTGCAGGGCCTGCTGCTGAAGGTATCCCGGCAGTGCCGGCCTCAGGCCCGGCAGTGCCGCTCCCCCAGGCAGCAGAGCCATCTACTCTTGCAACAGCTGGGAGGACACTGTCTCCAAGGGAAGATCTGGCACCTGTTCTTGAAGTAAATGAAGATGCTTGGCCAGAAGAAGAAGAACAAGAATCCATTGAACATCCAAGGCTACGACAAACGATTCAACGGGATCATCCCGTTGACAATATCCTTGGGAGTCTTCGAAGGGGGGTAACCACTCATTTACATTTGGCAAATTTTTGTCAATTTTACTCTTTTGTCTCCTCTTTGGAACCTCTCAAGATAGAAGATGCACTTGGTGATCCGGATTGAGTGCTAGCCATGCAAGAAGAGTTGAACAACTTCGAGAGAAATCAAGTGTGGACACCAACATCATTGGCACCAAGTGGGTTTTCAGAAATAAGCAAGATGAAGATGGCATGGTGACAAGGAACAAGGCAAGATTGGTGGCTCGAGATTTCACTCAAGTAGAGGGCTTGGACTTTGAAGAAACATATGCACCGGTAGCAAGACTAGAAGCAATCCGAATGCTTCTAGCCTATGCTGCCCATCACAACTTCAAACTATATCAAATGGATGTGAAGAGTGCATTTCTCAATGGCCCAATACAAGAGTTGGTATATGTGGAGCAGCCACCGGGTTTCGAAGATCCCAAGTTCCCCGACCTATGTCTACAAACTCCATAAGGCGCTCTATGGGCTTAAGCAAGCTCCAAGAGCATGGTATGAATGCCTTAAGAATTTCTTGCTCAAACAAGGCTTTGAAATAGGCAAAGCTGATCCTACTCTTTTCACTCACAAAGTTGGTAAATATTTATTTGTGTGCCAAATATATGTCGATGACATAATATTTGGTAGTACTAAC
The DNA here is from genome assembly GCA_038502445.1 of Eremochloa ophiuroides. Classification (NCBI taxonomy): domain Eukaryota; kingdom Viridiplantae; phylum Streptophyta; class Magnoliopsida; order Poales; family Poaceae; genus Eremochloa; species Eremochloa ophiuroides. The sequence continues at coordinate 64,896,683 of JAHLJS010000006.1, forward strand.
AATGTATTTTGTGAGCAATTTAGTAGGACAATGACTAAGAGATTTCAGATGTCCATGATGGGTGAGCTCAAGTTTTTCCTTGGTTTTCAAGTCAAGCAATTGCAGGGAGGAACTTTCATAACTCAAACCAAGTATACCCATGACATGCTCAAGAAGTTTGACATGGCAAATGCAAAGCATATCAAGACTCCCATGCCAGTCAACGGACATCTTGATCTTGATGAAGAAGGGAAAGCCGTGGACATCAAGGTATATCGCTCCATGATCGGTTCTCTACTCTATTTGTGCGCATCTAGGCCCGATATTATGCTTAGCGTGTGCATGTGTGCTAGATTTCAAGCTAACCTGAAAGAGTGCCATTTGATGGCCGTTAAAAGAATCTTGAGATACTTAGTACACACTCCAAACCTTGGCTTGTGGTATCCTAAGGGCTCTAAGTTCGATTTGCTTGGGTATTCGGATTCCGATTACGCCGGTTGCAAAGTAGATCGAAAAAACACTTCGGGGACGTGTCAATTCCTTGGACTGGTCCCTAGTGTCTTGGAGTTCTAAGAAGCAAAATTGTGTAGCCCTTTCCACCGCCGAGGCCGAGTATGTTGCAGCCGGTGCATATTGTGCGCAACTACTTTGGATGAGGCAAACCCTTCGTGATTTCGGATGTCACTTTACCAAAATCCCATTATTGTGTGACAATGAAAGTGCCATAAAGCTTGCGAACAATCCCGTAAGCCACTCAAGAACCAAGCACATTGACATCCGACATCACTTCTTGAGAGACCACGAAACCAAAGGAGATATCGAAATACGCCATGTGAGCACCGAAAAGCAACTAGCCGATATCTTCACTAAGCCTCTTGATGAGTCAAGGTTTTGCGCTTTGCGTAGTGAACTAAACATTCCTTGATTCAAGAAACGTGGTTTGAAACCTAGCACATGACTATTTGATTGAGCTAGGATTGGTTGGAAAAACATTTGAAAAGTTCTTTTATGTCTTTCAAAACCTCTTCGAATGTGTGGTTATGCAATCTTGGTCACTGCCTTTATTTCTTACTTTCTCTGACCAAGTGATTGCATGAATATTATCCTATAACCATGACCTAGGTGCAGACCAGATTAGGTTTAGGATTTCTGCTGGAAGGCAGGCTGGTAGTGCCAGCGCTATACAGCGGCAGTGCCGCGCCCTCGGCAGTGCCGGGTCTATTCCCAGCAGTGCCGCGCTTCGCCAGTTTGGCAGGCTCATGGGCCACCTTAGTCAGAACAGGTTGGGCACCCTCTCAAAGTCTTTTCCTGACCCGAGACCGTCTCTCCCTCTCTCTATTCTCTCGGTCCCTCTCTCTCTTTCAAACGCACCGAGAGAAGGCAGCGGCGCCCCTGCCCGGCACCGCCGCCCCTCCCTGCCACGAGCTCCCCTCGGCCCTATAGTCCGGCAACGTGGAGGCTTCTTCCTCCTCTCCTTGCCGGTCTCCAAGGCCCTGTTGAAGTGGCATCCTCTCCTTCCCTCTCCATTCTTCAAGGTATGAAGCCCTAAATCGAAGAATCGTCCCGATCTATGCAATGTGTTGGTTTTGATTGAAGAAAAGTGTTGCTATGGGTTGTTTAATGGGTTTGGAGTCGAATCTATGGAATGAAATCAGTCGATCCGTAGTTTCCATCGTTGAGGAAGGTTGGAGGCAGAGGGGCCTCACTGCGCAGGCGCGGCAGTGCCGGGCTTAGGCACGGCAGTGCCGGGCCCTGTGCTGTGAGCCCTTGCCATCCAGTTTTTGCCTCAACGATAGACACCATGGGTTTGCTATTTTCATCTCACAGGTTGGCTCAGCACTCATTTCTTCCATTATTTACACGTATATTTTTCATTTGTGCATAGATGGCGGACGGAGGCAGTGGTTTTGGTGGAGGGGCTGGGCCAAGCAACCCGCGCCCTCCACGGACCAAGCAGGCAGCAAGGCATGGGGGAAGAGAGGCTGTAGGCAGATCTCAGAGGCAAGCCATGAGAGATGCTGATTTGGCTGAGCAGACAGGCAGGACCATACCAGATGATGCATGCCCTGATACGCCTGATGATCTCACCATGTTCGATGGAGCATACATGGAGTGGGATGAGCATGAGCACTTCGTGTGTCCTCCAAATGAGAACAGGCAGAGGCACAAGTATGACTATGCAAATCAGTTCAGGGCAGTGCAAGAGCAAAGGCGAGTTAATCCCTATGCGAAGCGTAGGGATAAGGAGCTCGATTACAGGTTTTAGTCCGCTTTCCAGTCGGACTTCTATGAGTCCGTTCTCCTTGCCGCCAAGAAGCTCAAGATTGTCTCGATGAGATACATTGAATGGGAGCACTTGGCAGCAAAGAATGACAGAATGTGCAACTATGTCATCGCTTTCTGCAAGAAGAGAGGTATATATGACTTGATGGGTTTCAGGTGTGATTGGAATACAGAGATACTATATCAGTTCCTAGCCACCTGCTACTTTGACAGAGAGGACGATGAGTTGCACTGGATGACTGATGTTCATCACTATCCGAGTGGATTACACTACTTTTGCTCGTATCCTCGGTTTTGGTGAGTGGGATAGGACAGCTTATGATCTTCATGATGAAAGGGCCCTCACTGATGATGAGTTGGCTCACTTGTATGATGTCCCCGGTCAGGCCGATGGGTTGGTGAAGGGGCTGAAGAGTCGATACTATGTCTTGAACAACATGTTTCGCCAGACTCTTCATCCCAAGGCTGGTTCAGCTTCCAATCTCTATGGGACAGCCAGGAACATGCTTGCCAGGACACAGCCAGGGAGTCCGTGGTTTTCAGTTTCTCGCTTCATGTGGCGGGAGTTGATCATCACTTCTGAGGATGCGAGGAAGGCACTCCCATATGCACCTTACATTATGTTTTTGATTGAGCGTGTGTCTGGCATCATATTCAAGAAGGATGTGTCCCATGAGCCATTCCGGGATGGACAAGACTCACCACTCTGCAGGAGGTGAGAGCAGGGCAGTCACTCGCTCCTCCAGCAAGCGTGCTGTCTCGTCGTCCGACATACCCAGTTCCTCCTCGCTCTGGCTCACACAAGGCAGCCCCGGAAGAAGAGCCGTCTCTCCCGTATGCTACAGAGGATCTTTGGGGCTTGTATGCATGCTTCTGAGTCCGCATACAAGGCCCTGCATGGAGAACCGGGAGATTCGTGATCATTTGGGGCTGCGACAGATTAGCCCTCCTACTCCACCTCTAGAGTTCAGCGAAATGTCCGGTTCCGACGTCGAGGACGTTGATTGGGACCAGCTAGCACGCGAGGAGGAGGAGGACCGTCCCAGCACGTCGACTCGCCGCGGTGCTCGCTTCACCGCCACTACTCACCGCCAGGGCCGTGCGATCATCTCCGACGACGACGACGAGGACGAGGAGGAGGAGGCTGGTGACGATGATGACGAGTAGTTGTGCTTCCCTTTTCTCTCTTTTCTTCCTTTTGGGTGCTTGGTGCCAAAGGGGGAGAAGGGGATTAGAGAGGGGTACAACTATTTTTCATCATTTTCACTGTGCTCCAGCTTGTGAGCTTATTGTTTTAGATCTTGTGAGAGCTATGTTGTAGAGTTGAGAGTGTTTCTCAAACTCTTTTGGTTTGTAATAAGTACTTTCATGCACTCTATTCTTATTCGAATGTGAACCTAAGTACTTTATTTAAGAACCAGCCTGTGTTTGTGCGTAAACTAGTTCTATATTATATATGATATGTGTAGGTGCTTTACTTCCGCGAAGTCTCTGTCTTCAGGCATCACGGCAGTGCCGCCCTATTTGAAGGCAGATGCTCACTCTGATTGTCTCACATGTTATTTGCATCACGATTATCTACTTGACACTGTGTGCAGCACCCCACAGAGACCATGGATGTAGGGGGAGACCCCATTTCACTCTAATATGTGAAACTTACCCTTTCATGCTAAGTTGGAAATTCAAACTTCATTCACATATTCAGGGGGAGACTCTACATTCTAAATCTCATTTAAACCTTATTGTATATTATTCTTTATTTCTCTAATCGGGTTGTCATCAATCACCAAAAAGGGAGAGATTGTAAGTGCAATCAAACCCTAATGTGGGTTTTGGTGATAATGACCACGTGATTAGAAGACTAATGTGGTTTATTGAGATGATGGACAGGCAAGGGTATTAGGAGGATGTATTCTTATGCAGGTGGACCCCTAACAACTTATGGATGCGGCATCTGGCTCAAAGGAGGTTTAAATTCGTTTTTATTCTGAATTTGAGTATAGGAAAAGCCGTACTATTAAGGGGGATGCAAAAGACAGGTTTGAAAGTGTGACCAAGTGCAAATATTCACACCAAACATCTTAATTTCCACTGCCAAAACCAGCCACAAAATTCCATATCATTCTGATCTGTTTTGACAGCGCGGCACTGCCGCGACTTATTCTGACCGTTAGACTCGGGGGTGATTCAAAATCACCTCCCCGTCGCCCCCAACGGTCATGTCGGCCATTTGCACAATTCCAGAACCAGAGAAGGCTCTCTCTTGCTCTCTCTCTCTCACTCCCAAAGCTCTCCACTCCTCTCATTTTGGAATCCAACTCAAATCTTGAAGAGTGTGAGCTCATCTTGAGAAAGAACAAGCTTCTCGCTGTGATCTTCATCTTCTCCAAGCACTTGGTTCGTGTTCAAGCCGGTGGTTTGCATTTGTTACTCTTCGAGCTTGCTCCTAGCCGGCTAGAACGTCGCCCGGAGAGCTTGCCAATCTTGTGGCAGCCCCGGGAGTTTTGTAACCACCCTCGCAAGCTAGTGAAATCACCCCTCTTTCAAGGATTAACTTCCTTGACTTGAGAACGAGGATTGGGAGTTGTGAACCCAAGTTTCCTTTGTGGAGCCTCAACGACGTGGAGTAGGCAAGCCTTTGTGGCGAGCTGAACCACGGGATAAATCTTGTGTCACTTGATTTGGTTTACTTGCTCTCTACTTGTTGTAGTTCCTTGATTTCTAGGGTTTGGTTCCGATCTACTTTGTGGTGGTGTTCTAACTGTGAAGAAGTTATGCTCTAGGCTCTACACAACCCAGGGAACCTCAGTAAATTACTAGATCTAAATTTCGTTGGTTAAATTTTGAACTGTGTAGTTTCTGCTCTGCGAGGTCCAGCACTGCCGCTCTAGGAGCAGCAGGTGCCGGGAACCCCGGCAGTGCCGCTCTACTAGGCCGGCACTGCCGCGTCCTGTGTTTAATCTCCGTTTGTGAAGAAATTTTACAGGCCTATTCAATCCCTCCTTCTAGGCCAGCCAGTGATCCTACAACAATATTGGACGCTAGGCCGCGTCAGCTCGGGCACAGGTCGCTCCCGTGCCTTTGTCGTGCTCGTATGCAGAAAAAATGTGGGCTTTGATCTGAGCTACGAGGCCATGAGTTTTTTTTTTCTAATATCTATATATCTATCTCTATGATATTGTTTTTCAAATCCTGTAGCCTAGTAGTCGTTTCCTAAGGGGAACTATATCATAGATAGGCGCATTCAGTGTTATATAATCATATGTGACGATTAAGCAACCAACATATTCAAAGGGTTGTTTTTTAAGTTATCTTACAATAATTCAATTATTCTTAATTTATATAATCAACAAAGAAAATATATAGATTATATAGCAAGATTAAACTGTACGGTGATAAAATAGTTGTCATATAGTGCTAGATTCTTTTATCACGAGACGATTATTTAGGATACAACCATATGTTTCTCTTTCATGTCTCTCTCCTCCACATCATAAATGACTTTTGAGCAACTAGATTTTTCAACGGTCTTTCTTAGGCAGCGATTAGTTCATAAAATTTTTTTCTCTCTCCCCATCACATCGATTGTACTTTCTGTCTGTATGGACCACTAAATGAAGTAGCACATGTTGCATGTTTATACTTTTTGCCATGGTTATCTCGAGATTAATCTTTTGAGTCTACTTGGACCATGATTAGATAAAAGTTGTCAAATATAAACGAAAATGCTACAGTTGTAAAACTTTCGAAACTTTCAAACTAAACGCAGGCTTAGACTCACTCTTCAAATTCTCATTGAAGAGCCGATAAAATAAAAATATTCTCTGTATCTTTCCACCAACAGATTCTCTATACTTTGTGCGCACCTTAGAGAACCAAGTTCCTCCCTTATATTTGGCTATTATGATAAAAAGAATACTGGATGAAAAAAACAGTCGGAAGACTCATTTTTCCATCAGAAATCTATATTAATGTTGTTAATAATAATTAAAAAATATAAAATTGTGATTGTCACTCTACTTTGATGAACCGACACGGTCATCCATTTGGGGGCGTTTGGTTGCATGGTTTCTTGCCCAGTCAGGCTCACCAGATGCAAGTTTTATCTGTTTGGTTGCCTGCGTCGAGGTCTCAGCCTACCTCTCTAGATGCAAAAGACAGTTTAGAGCCTGTCTCTTCAGGATACGGACTTTCATTTGCGTTTTCTGGCGAGCCAGACTCGCATGGTGCAACACAGATTACTGGTAATGATACTATTATCATGTGATTAACATGTATTAGTCAATATTAGTGTATTTTAAAATAGATCATCAAGATATTAAAGTAAAATTAAAACTATTAGAGCATAATTACATAAGTTAAATATTATAAGATCACTTATTTTTTATTTTTAGTTGACGCGACACGGTTTCGTACAAGCAACCAAACACTATCTCTTCTTAGTCAGGCTCTATATACCTAGACAAGCAAATAAAAGTAGTTTGCATCTTCACAGGCCTGTCTAGGAGCCTGGATCCCAAATAAGAGACAGACGGCTTCGTATAATCAACCAAACACTGTCTCTTCTTAGCCAGGGTCTATGAGGGCGTTTGATATCGGGCCAGACGGGGTGCCCGAGCCCTACGGCTGCAAGTGCAGCTGTTTGATACCGTTGCACAATCATTGGGCCAGGCTCCACAGATGCAAAAGCACTCTCTCTCCTGGCTCTAGAGAAACGCGATTCTACTTCGTTTTTTGGCAAGCGCGGAAGCGGTCGTTCGGGTCACCTTCAACTGCCATTTCTCTCACCCACCGCTCCCTTCTTCTTTGTGCCATTGCAAGCCGCCACCGCTCGTGCAACCAAGGAATCACTTGTGGTGAGCTGCTCTACGTAAGCTGGAGGCGGAGCTCGCGGGCAAGGGGGCGGCCATGGCAAGCTGCTCACACCGAAGGCGGAGCTCATGGCGACATGAGGTACTCTGCGCCGTCAACCACGCGAGCAGTTCCGCGCCTCCGCGCCGGCGGGACTAGAGGTCACGCCCGCGAGCTTTGACCGGCTGACGGCTCGCCGTCATCCGCTGCCTCGGCGCTGGAGCAGCAACAACAGCCATGGCGCGAGCCTCTAAGGTCGCTGGTGTCGGACCTTCCACTGCCACTGCGCAGGTCGCGTGCTCACCGCCCGCCAATGCGTTCGTCTAAACCACCGTTGTGCAGGCCGCGTGCTCGCCAGCCTTCACACGCATGCAGCATCAGCCATGGCTCGTCCGCCACCCAGCAGCAGCCATGGCGCGAGTAGAGTGTTCGATGAAATGCCAATAAGAAGAGAAGGGAGAGATGAGATGGTAAAGTTACCAGATTCTCAAGTGTAAGGTATCTATATGCATTTCTACAATTAAATAAACACAAGCTTTATCAGGCTCGGCTCATTTTGATCCAGAAATCAAACACGATATGTTGTATCATAAGAGCCGGACTTGGTTGCATCTTCACAGCCTACCGCCTGCAGCCTGGATCTCAAAGACTAGGAGGCAGGCTCCATCAAGCAACGAACCAAACGGGCCCTTGGCTGTGCGCGTGTGCCGTAGTGCCGTGTGCGCCCGTGCGGCGGCGTCAGCGTCAGACGGCAGGTGCCCGAAAACCGCAGGCACGGCTGACGTCAATCGTTCCCGGCGGCCCCATTCACTCTCGGCTTCCCCCCAAACTCAAAACCCTGCTACCCATGTCCGCCGCCGCCGCCGCTGCCGCCGCCGCCGCCCGCGCCGCGCGCCGGCACTTCTCGTCTCGGCTCCAGACTACCGCAACGCACCTTCTCCATGCAAGTAGGCGCTTTCTCTCCCGCTGCCTCACTCCTTTATTTCACCTCTCCCTTCTGATCTCATCAGTCTCTACCGCTTCTGCCAGCTCGCGTCAGATCGCTTGCTCATTCTCAAGCCCACTGTGGCCTGCAGGTGATTCCCAGGCAGCGGCGCGGGAGGTATCCGGGAGCTTCATCCACCCCACCGCCGTCGTCCACCCGGATGCAGCCATCGGGCAGGTTTTTCCTCTGCGTTCGCTCCCACGCACTGATCGCTCTAATAGAATGTGCAGTCCTGCACTTTAGTATATTCTGATAGATCCGCCGTTGCTTGGGTTGATCTAGACTCGTGCAGTGGGCGTTCTTGCCACTTGATTTTGCTTGCCTGCTATGTTACAACTTACTATATAAGATGAACTTCCTGATTCCATCTGCAGTGGCTTATGTGCTCAGTATTTTTAGTAGACTACTTTTACAGTAGAAAACCCAATGCTTGTTTGTGCCTGGAACCACTTTGCAGGGTGTCTCGATAGGCCCCTTTTGCACTGTTGGGCCTTCAGCCAGAGTTGGTGACGCCTGTCAATTACATGCCGGGAGCCATGTCGTGGGAGATACCGAGCTAGGGGAGGGATGCATTGTTCAAACGTGAGATAGCATCTTTTTCTATATTTTGCCTCCTGACTTGGACATATATATTTATGCTCACAGTGACCTACATAGGAAATCTATATTTGGACATATAATTGAAGCAATATATTGAAAGTTTTCTTTGAACCAAAACTACAACGAAATTAAGCATGGATTGCTGTTACCATAGTTTGACATCACCGCAACAGCTCGTGAGATGGAGCTCCAAGTCCCATATTTTGATTTAGGGATGTTTCACATAAGCAGTTGAAAATAGTGTTTTTTTGTCTTGTTGCTTCTCTATCATCGTTGGTGGAGTATCACTCCCTCGGTCCCTCCTGACTTTAGAGCACTTGGCAAGGACATTCGTGACAACTTTTTTGATGAAAAATAACCAAGGAGATTAAATTCACCATATAGAGTTACTTGGCTGAATTACTTTGTTTCTTAACAGATGAACCATAGGTAACGGCACTCTATGCCTGAATTTGCAAAATCAAGGATAATGCATCATATCGCAAACCCCTAATATACCTTACAATGTGATATGTGAACAACATGAATCTGTCTCAATTCATTCATTGGAATTTAATTTTCTGGCAGTGGTGCTATCCTTGGTGCAGATATCCCTGGACGGACAATTATTGAGGAAAACAATGTCATCGGACACTATGCTGTTGTTGGTGCAAAATGCCAAGATTTGAAATATAAGGTTTGTTTTTGTTTTAAAAATGTAGTCACTAGAAAGTGGCAGGTTCTGTAATAAAATTAGCACATAACACTGAGTTTACCAAAGCATGTCTATGAACTTTAAACCAGTGGCTCTTGGACTTATGGACTAGTTATGAAAATGTTTAGGCTCACACATGCACACTTCTCATTTATGCACACTAGTTATAGAATGAGTATGTTGTTTGGCTACTTGAAATGCTTTTCTCTGTGTAAACTATTAATGTCCTTTTCCTCTTTTTTAGACTGGAGATGAATGCTTTCTACACATTGGCAAAAATAACGAAATCAGAGAGTACTGCTCAATTCACCGTTCTTCTAAATCTTGTGACTGCACGGTATTTGGATTTCTTGTTTGATTACAAGATTTTCACAGAGCTTATGTCCCTTGTCTTACTCGAGGCATCTGTTTGGCAGGTTATTGGTGACAATAATCTCGTTATGGGTTCGTCCCATATAGCTCATGATTGCAAGATTGGTAACAATAACATCTTTGCTAATAGTACTCTGTTTGCTGGCCATGTAGTTGTTGAAGTGAGTAATAATTTTACTATGGTAGCTTCTTCTCGTTAACTGGGTTGAGAGACCATTTACATATTAATTTCTTTTTCAGGACTGGACTCACACTGCAGGGGCTGTTGTCGTCCATCAGTTTTGTCATATTGGGTCATACTCATTTCTTGGCGGAGGCTCTGTGGTATGTTTTCTATATAAATTTGGTCTGCATTACTTACAGCGGAACTTTATGGTAAAAATGAAACTTCATGTAGTTTTACCTACCATGCTTGAAAACTATATAAAAAAATGTCTCTCACAAAATAAAAATGCGTAGTTAGGAACCAGGAGAATCAGCATGCACTTGATGTTATGGCGTTTCCTGAGGTATAGGTACATGATTATCAGTTATTCTGTATTTTCTCACCAAGAGGGCTCTCAGCCTCTCGCAGTTAATATCATTTATTTAATAGTTGTTTCCACAGTTTTTTCTTAACATATATCTGCTTGTTGAAGCCTGATGGAACTGTAGCTCTACTATCTTGAAGTTGCCACCTTGTGATGACACTTGCATTTTTAGCCTTTATATGTTCTCATAATCCAGTCATTCAATTTGAATCAGGTTGCACAAGACGTGCCAAGGTACATGATGGTTGCAGGTGATAGAGCAGAGCTCCGTGGGCTGAATATTGAAGGTCTTAGGCGCAACGGATTCTCTGACCAAGAGGTTCTTCATATAGTATTGAAATCTGGAGTCTTTTTTGATAAAATGTGATTGTTCACAGTACTTAACTTAACTTCGTTGGTAATTGAATCAGAGTTTTTGGCAGGGTATATGCAATGTCTTATATTCATTGTTCTTGGTAGATGTTTAACTATGTAATCAAAGTCAACATTTCAAATTTAGCACATGGTTGGTCATGCCGCGTCTTGTAAACTTTCAATTAAACTTCTAATTGTTCTACCTTAATTGCCAAAGGGCCTCTAATCCAGTTGGTTAGAGGAACTCAACGGCACTCTTCAGGTCCTGGGTAGGTCTTGGGTTCGATTCCTCGTGAGAGCAAATTTCAGGCCGGGGTTTAAAAAATCTCCTCGTCTGTCCCACGACCAAAGCACAGGTCTAAGGCCCTGCCCCGGTCATGGTGGTCCCACATGGGCCACGGTGCCGCTGTGTATGGGTGGGGCAGGGGTTTGGGGGTTTTCTCGACGTGCGTGAGAATGTCTTCTTTTAATGCAATGCCCGGGGGCCGTCTTACCCCTCCCCCCCCGCCCCCAAGCTGATATTTTTTTACCTTAATACAAAAAATGCAGTCCTCTTGTGCATTTGAGAAAAAAATATTTCTTCACATTAGACCTGCCAGTTGCTTGGTGCCTTAGGGCAAGTTTTAACTGAACAGGACCTTATTATTGGAAAGACGTCTGGGTATAATGAAACTTTGGTCATAAACGAAATTTGCAATGCACCTTTTACGTCCTTAATTACACTATGACCTAGAAGTTCGCAACTATTTACATTTTGGCTATCTTGTAAGATTGACATAGAATCTTCATAAATCAAGGTTCGGAGGTTGAGGAAAGCTTATCAGAAAGTATTTATGCCAACTATTAGTGACAAGAGTAGCTTTGAAGACAGACTGGCTGAATTGGTACGCATACTTGCTCATCATTTAGTTTTTACCTCCATGTGTGCATGTATTTATTTAAATCTGTATCAACAGGAGCGGGAAATTGAGTTGTCAGAATCTCCTGCTGTATCCTGCATGGTTGAATCGATCCGCATGTCCTTTGTTCAAGGACGTCGAGGGATTTGCAAATTCAGAAGTTGGAACAGCTCATGAATGTGCCAATTCTTAAATTTGCCTGGCAGTTACCTCAGACATTACTTAGGTAATTTGGTGCAGCATTGTTACTTTTTGGTGTTTCATGAATTGAGAAGCGGTTGCTTTCAAAAAAATTTCGGTTATAATAAAATCCTGACCAGGGGTAACATCAAGGTAGGGTGGTATTGAGGACAATCTCAGCAACTTGAAACCGCAGCACTCACCTTAATGAAAAACACGTCAATGGACATGTTCACGAAAAAATTGAAACCACAGTACTGCACAATTCTGGGGATCAATGAATTGTTTTTCCCTATCATTTGCAAAAACTTTGCGCTCTTTATATTTTCTGCAACTCGATTTGGTTTAGCTGTCTTGGTTGTGAATATGTGATATGTATATGTACTACCTCCGGTTGTGAGGACTTTGTTGTCCCGACCAACAATAACAAGTTGAAATGTCGCCTACGAACAGAAGCTTATCTTGACCGGAGGTAGTATACAGTGTATGTCTGAACTCCGAAGCTTTGCTGCAAAGACTGAAATCTTAGTTTCTGTTTGCAGGTGAATATTCAATTTTGCCATCGATCTACTATACCTGAACAGCAAGACCCTGAATATTGCATTAGGTACTCCATGTCAAACCTGGTGACCAACAAGATGTTCTTCGCATTCATGTATGGGAAATTCTGGAAGCCCTCTTATATGTATGAATTTTTACGGTATTGTGTTAATTTACAAGGAATCCTAGATTTGTGCAGAATGTAAATGTTGGCCTGGGTCACAAGTTCAAATCTGCATAATATTTCCATAAAGTTGCACCAAATTTTGCAACGATTATTTTTTGGGATAACGAGTTAATTTTTCTTGACAAACGATACATGGCCAGTTTTAGAGCAAGTTCTTATAACTGAGTAACTCGTACGCTTTTGTAACATTTGTCAGAAAAGGCTCACAAAGTGACACCGTACGGACTACTATAAGTTACAGGCTTATAGCCCATAAGAATATAGGCTCGCTCATAGAAGAGAGGAAATGCACTAATTGTCTGAACTTTGGAAATGAGATTTAGTCAATTGGAATGTCAACTTTTAATAATCACGTCAGTCTTACACACTGAAGGTCTCCAGTTCGATCCTGGACGGCAACAAATTTTTTTTTTTTTGAGTGGGCTTTTTAACTTCTGTTCTTGTTCATTTTTTTTTTCAACTAAGGGATGTCGATGTTCTTTTGTGAACTCTTCAAATTTTTTTTAGCGAGAGCATATCGATAGCTTCATTTCTTTCTTGCTATCACATATTCACATACGGTCCCATTTATCTTCTCTCCCTCTCGATCAGACCTATCATCTCTCTATGTGATAGTTTCGTCGTTTCTTTGTTCTTCAATGGAAGAAAGTCACCTTAAGAGGATAATACACACGCACATGTCACGATAAATCACACACACCGCTCCTAGATAGTAGCTGCTCAAAACAAGCAATATATTTTTGGACATTGGTGAGAAGCTAGAGTTCATGCGAAATCTATATGTGGCCAATTGGCCATCCCTTCTATGCTAAATTAAGCACCTCTTCTATTTGACCTAGCCCAGCGTTGCTACTGAATACTGATACTGAAAATGACCGTCTGAGAAACCAAGTCCAAAGATGAAAAGAAAGCCAAAGTCACAATGGAGCGACGACGACACTTCAATGGGGTGGTGATTTACAAAATGTGGAACATTTGGAAGGAAAGGAACAGAAGGATTTTTCAAAACACGGCAATAGATGCTCGGCAAGTGGCCCTCAAAGCCAAAGAGGACATAGTTTTGTGCTCTAGGGTGCTTAGCAACCCGACTTCGGTTTTCTCCTTTTAACCTGCATGGAGGGGAGGAGCTAGGTGTCTTCTGTTTTTCTGTGTGTTTGTTGGAGCTTTTGGTCATCCGGACTTTCTTGTACATATAAATTTCTCTCCTTACTTAATTGAGAGGCAGAGCTCCTGCCATATTTTCGAAAAAAACTATTTACTTGCAAGTGGCAAAGAAAATTAGATACAACAAGAGCACAAGACTCGGCTGATCAAAGTTCCCTTCTAATTTGTTGAGGAATAAAAATTGTCAGACTATCAATTCTGAAAAGGTAATATATGTCATCATTGCACGGCTAAAGCTGCGATTTTTATATGCTTTCCCGTTTCTGTTTGGTTATACATTCCTGTTTTGACATTTCAGAATTATTATACCAGAGCCTTGGTACTTAATTAAAGGCAATCATGATGCACTCTACTCCAGCATTTCTAGTACTAGAAGCTTAAACTTGGCATCAGAGATGATGCTATATTCTCGTCATGACCAAAGGTACCATTAAATTGAATGATGCCGCTTTTCAGTCTCCTTTCTTCCTTTTTGGCCGTGATGAGGAGTCACTTCATATATCTTCTGAAACTTATATGATTCAATCAGTAGTTCAGTCTTGAACAAATGGGCCAACTCTTTCTGAGCCGTTTCAGACGTTTGCATGCATGACATGAGCTGACAATGTAACCGCACGAAAACACGATGCCCCTTCGGTATTTCGTAGGGCAGACTTTATGTTTTCTTTTATTTCGTTAATTATATTTGAACTTTCAATTGTGTATCATTCTTTGATGGTAGAGGTTGGAACTTTACTTCGTTATCTAAAAATTATATTTTGACCTTCTACTAGTACTGCATTTTTTTTGTAACCATGTACTCCTTAGAGAGAAGCAACTTTATACATCATGTCCACTTGCTTCTGTAGTTCTGTGCATGCATATCGTGCACCAAATTAACATACTAAGGCCGATCATGATTCACATGGTGTGAGTCTGACGCTTCTGTAGACTACCTAAATTCTTTGCCCGGGGTTGTAGAATGGCAGCAATCTAACAAGATTATGATATAATCTGATCGATCATCTGCTCTAACTATTTGTCGCCTTGTAAACATTAAATACTATATTTCTCTTTTTTTTTTTCAATGGACAGCAAAACTTTTCTTGTAAATTTTGTAAGGAGAAAAAATAAAGACAAGTGTTGACCAATTTTTTTGAGTGAAAACTATGTCCACAAAATACACATCTAGGGAGGAACTTGGTAACAACTTGACTAAACCACTCTACCAACAACAGGGACACAGACCACAATTCGAGGAAAATAAAGAAAACACATCCACCCAAATCTATTTCTCTTATCAAGATGTATTTATCAAATAATAAGTAATCTAGTCAATTAAATACCCCCCCCCCCCCCCCCCACCCCAATTCTTCTAGATGATTCTCAGCAGTCTATTTAGTTTTCAGGAGGTTAGTAAACGCAATAATTGAATATCATGCCCATAGATATAATAGTTAAGAGCATATGAATTATATTAGCATATCTGACATGGTTAGCACATTAATTATTTGCTGCTTGTATCAAGATCAATGTGTTAAATATGCGCAACTTGTTTTATATTTCCTGCAGAGAAACGATTGATTTTCTTTTGCTTGTAGGTCTTGTTTTGTGTGTGTGCATTCAATCACTAATTAATTAAGGTTGTAGGTGACTTGATCATGCAATAGGAATAAATATGGAGTGGAAAAACTTATATTCAGAGCATTCGTCGCCAACAGTTGAAGTGTTACACATTCTATTTAAAACTGAAGAAAAACTAACCATTCTTCTGCTTTATTAATACAGACAAGCACTGTCCAGTACCTTTCGTGTCAAAAGAAAAAGCTGATCAAAACACAGACATGACGCATCCCGTACAACAAGATTGAAGTGAAGCTCAACTGCTCAAGTTAGGTGAGAAGCATACCATGATCAAAGTTCTAAGCAATAGATAAAACATTACTCTGAATATAACCAATCGCGATGCTATGGATTACATCCTAACTCTATAATCGGCATGCATTCTAATGCACCTCCTCTGTATATAACCAAATACTTAACGCAACTCGTTTCGGCTCTGTTCGCTGGAGCTGAAAAGCTGAGCTGATTTTGGCTGAAGCTAATTTGTTGTGAGAGGAAATACTGTTTCAGAACTGAAAAATAAGTGTTGTTTAGCTGCATCGACATGTTCGTGTTATTAATTATATTCACAGTACTGAAAGTGCAGGGCTTGAATCAATGGGTCAGCTGCACCGCTATGCCGACAGCCACGGCAGCCTCTAGGGAAGAGGATCTGGTAGGTGTGCAGCTCCAAGCGAGACAGGACGTCGACAAGGAGGAGGCCTTCCAGGCAGCAGGCGGGCAGCCACGCGCTGATGCTCGGAAGTGGATGGGTTTATTCCGCGACACGCTCCAGCATGCGCCTAGCGGCCAAGCCATCATCGGTGCCGGTGGCCGAGAGTGCCCAGCTGAAATTGATGTGTGAGCTCGACTTCATCAACTCGCCGGCTGCAGTGCCAGATGCAGCAATCACAACATACTTGGATATGTATGGTGGTGAGCTTCCTGAGGATGCAGTCAAGGCTATCAGTGCTGCTACACACATGGGCAACAAGCAGCTGACCAAGGCCCTTGCAGCCATGGCGGATGAGTTTGATGCGGCAGAGTAGGATGTCCAGTGATAGCTCCCACAAGGATCAGAGAGATTTCAGTTCCAGTTATCTATGTGTGTTGGTTAGACTCTGTTCGCTTCATCTTATCGGCGCTTATTTTTCAGGTCTAGAATAGTGTTTTCCTCGCACAACAAATCAATATCAGTCAAAATCAGCGCTTATTTTCAGCTCCAGTCTGTGTCGACTGGTACTCATCCGGTGAAGTTTGGTTTCCCTTTCTTTTGTGGTATGTTGTCCAAGAAGCATAAGTTGCTTGAGAGCTGTGACGTTGCTCCAAATTGGTTGTCGCTCCGCGGTTTGGGAGTAACAGATAACTCCTGGACATTCAAGAGGTAATTAATGGAGACAAATTGAGGCATACCTTGGTGGTGTTGACTGATGGGTGCTTTTGGAAGCAAAGGATGACATTTATCTTCAGGGCCTGTTGGAGGACAATGCTAACTACTACTGGCGTAGTCGATGGGGCAACTTTCAAACCCCTAATGGCCGTCCAACTAGGCAGTGAGTAATTAACTAACCTTTATAATTCAAAACCTCTGCAGCCTAGGTTGCAGTAGGTAGCTGTAACAGAACCGCTTAAATCGCATGGCCCACAGGCACCTGTCAACGTCACTAATGACATCTGACAGCCCGACCCGTATTCCATATGACCTACGCGGGCTCTGCCGGGCTACATAAGCACCCGTTATCTCCGACAGGATCCCATTGCGAAGTCATTACAGAGTTACAACATTTCATAACAAAATACATCAGAGTAGAATTTGCGGAAGGGTAAATAGTACTTAATATTACAGACCAGTGTTCGAATAAAATTAAGTGCAGTTATTACAGACCATAAATATAAAAGAGTAGTAGTAGAGTTGGAACAACAGTACGACAGATAGTTAAATATCACATGAACCCTGCCCAAGGGTTTAACCTTAATCTTCTTCACTCTCCTGGACGATGGTGACGCAGCACGGGGCGAGACAAACTTCGGTCTCCTGCTACCCTCCTGCAACGGGGTTAACAAACCCTGAGTACATGGGGTACTCCGCAAGACTTACCCGACTAAAAGTGTAAGATTAGACTCAGGAATGCAGGCTGAGGGAAGTCAAGGTAAGGCTTTAACAAGAGTTCAAGAGTTTTGCGGAAAAGCATTACTAGTCCTATCTCAACATTTTATTTCAATAATACTATTCATCATTAGCCATTTCTCCAAGTTCTTTCTCATATATCAACATTCTCTCATTTGCTTAATTCCTTTAAAACAATCCTAGTTCCGAACCACTTTCCGATGTAGGGGTGAGGATCAAGTCTCCATAACCGAGGAGCAACGACGATTCGAATCGATTAATACCCAGCTGGGGATCCCTATCTACACTGCGTATGTAGCACTTAAGCTTGCATACGCCAACCCCGCCTACCATGGCTTTTCATACCCCGGAACCGGTCCTGCGCCACCCGAGAGCACAGTACTCCTCTCATCTCCAGGCACGACGGCCACGAGGGTACACGCTACTCTCGCCATCTCTCCACTCCCAGTGCGTGGTTGTCGGTTCCAGCAGTAGAGCCACCGGAGTCAGAGGCTTTCCGTAGTATGTGGCTAGTTGCAAAGTCTTGATCACAGCAGGCCTGACAACGAACGGTCCCTAATATTTTTCCGTTAGAAACCATGCATTGGGACTCTAACCCAAGTACACTGGTAACTACCCGGTTTTCACATCCCTTTCCGATGGCGAGGATCGCTGGGACTCTAACCCAACAGATGGTCGACCAAACGGAACAACCCATCCATGTGGTTGACAATGAACTAGCTAGGCACACTGCCAACCAACAAGGATATAACCAATCCCATAAAGTGATTCATTTGTTTCATATTATCACAGTTTTCAAAATAGCATTTTTGCAATTCTATCATTAAGCATGACTAAGCATTTTTCAATACCTTTAAATAAATCAGAGTCTTAGGTATAATATGTGGTCAAGGAAAGGTAATGCATCAATAGGTTATCACTCAACTCCTAATAACCTAATGCAGTAGATTAACTCAAGTGATAAATATTTTAAATAACAAGGAGGGGCTGAATGCACCGGGGCTTGCCTTGAATTGCGTAGAGTGTCGGATCCGGGTCAGTTCCACAAATATCAAATCCTTGTATAACTTCCTGAGTAGTCTCCTCAGATGGACCCTCAGACTTTACCTCCGGATTCTCAGTCACTACACGTTTGCAATGAATGAATGTATGAATGTGATGCACATGAAATGACAGACGAAATTTAATAACAAATAAACCACACATGTGTATATGACCCTATCTTAGCTAGACATGAATAATCTAATTCATACTGCCCTAGGTCATAAAGGTGATTGATCTAGAATCTCAATCAATCCAAAAATCACACCAATCAATAATCATTCCATTTACTATTCCTAATATTATCATTTAAACTAACATATAATTTAATAAATATTCAACTATTTCCATTTGATGTCAAAATGCACCAACAGATAGATTTTAGTACCAAACAGTGACACAATAAATTTCATGATTTTTGGAACATCACAGAAATTATTAAAAATCATCAAATTTCCTTTTAACATTTAATGTGCTGATTTTTCATTAATACAGAAAACACCCAAATCCTGTATTTAATATTTTTATTAAATTCTACACATCACAGAGAGGATCTAGAAATATTTTCATACTTTTTGGTGCAGTAAATTAATCCATACAAAAATATCAAAACTTAACACTATTCATTTTAATTAAAATGAAAAAGCAATTAGAAAATCGCTGGAAAAATAGAAATTGTCATTCGGCCCACTAAGGCCCAACAGCGCAGGCCGCGGCCGCGTGCGCGCGCCACCGAGCCGGCCCGCAACCCCGCACCGGCCCAGCACGGCCCAGCCGCGCGCTCGCGCACTCGCCCGCGCGCTCGCCCCGGGTCGGCCACTGACAGAGGGGTCCCAGCCGTCAGCCCCGCGAGCGCGCGCGATCTCTCGCTCTCGGCCGCTGACAGGCGGGCCACCCCTGTCAGGGTCGTCCCCGACCTCCGGTCAGACGCTCTCGCGCGCTCGCGCGAACGGCACGGCGCGGGCTTCGCCGCCGGCGACCCCAACGGTGAACTCTAACGACACTACGGCACCCTCAGACCCTAGCCGACCACCCTACTAGCACCTCTTACTCCCTACCGCCTCCGACGAGCTCGTCGGGAACAATGGCGGCTCGGCGGCGGCGGCAAGCCACACGCCGGCGAGCTCAAGCTATAATCGACCGAGATGAATCGTGTTAAGGCTTCAGGGGCTCACCACGGTTTGGTCTGGCTAGGATACTCGGACTGCGACGGTCCGGGTAAACGAGAACGGCGACGAAGGTTGACGGGGCGGTGCGGTTTCCACGGCGAGGTCCTGTTCCGAGGTACCTAAGGCCCCAAACACGGAACCCTCGGGAATGTGAGTATCACAACACTGAAAGGAGCACAAAACGCAAGCCGAAACGGAGAGGGAGCTCACCGGGACGGGTTAGCCGCGCTGATGCCGGCCGCGGCGGTGTTCGGCCGGAGCGGAGGAAGAAAAACGAACGAGCGGCGCACTCCGACCACAAACTACCACCACAAGCGGTCCAGAAGATGCGCAAGGAACCTAATCAGACTACTGCACGAGGGGAGAGGTGGAGATGACCGGAGCGGCGGCAATTTTGGCCGGCGACCGAAAGGGAACGAGTGAGAAGAAAGGACGCGGCCGTCGCTTTTAAGCCGACGAAACGCGGGGATAAGGTCGGGAGGGGTCCCGGGGCCCTTAGGCGGTCGTGGCTTGATGGAGACGGGGCCATGCCCCGGCCGGACGTCGCCGGCGTGAGGCGCGGCACGCGCGCGTACGCGCGGCCACGCGGCCGGAACAGGGGGGGCCCCGGTACTGTAGCAGGCAGGGGGGGTCAACAGCTAGAGATTTGAAATTTCTCCCAAACCGTGCAGCTACAGTAGGTGCTCCCAAAATAAAAGTTGTGCCAAATTTTATGTAGAACATCTTTGCTTTTTACACCATGTTCAAATTCTGCACCAATTTGAATTTATACAAAAGGGGGTAGAATTAGGTTTTGAATTTCAAACTGAATTTTTAAAATTACTTTTGATTCTTCTCAACAACTTGAAAATTGGTAAACATGAAAGTTGTCCTACTCAGAGAGCTTGACAACTTATATTTAGGAAGTTTTTGAAGATTCTTAACATTTTTGAAATTAAAGTTTCAAATGTAAATTTTAATATAGTAATTTGAGTTTAATTTGAATTTTTATAATATAACTTCAAAATCTCCAAAAATAAAAGTTGTTCCATTTTTAAAACTCTACAACTTTTATTAAGGCACTTTTCCCATATTCCATATAGATTTTGAATTGGATTTTTAGGTCAAATTTTAGGTTTTAATTTGTTTTCTATTTAATTTCATTTTTGATTTTTTATCAAGGACTTAATTACACAATCAATACTTAGCTGAAATCAAATCACTCTAGACCCTAAGCTCAATCATATGCAGATGCTTAAATTTAAATATGATGACATGGCAGATTAATTGAATTGTAATACCAGAGGTATTACAGTAGCGCTGCTCACACATGTAACCAAATGTTGTTTGCTACCTTCTTCTTATTATAATCAAAGTCAGGCAACCGGATCTTTTAAAAATATGAATCAATGGGTCAGTATAATTGTTTGGTCATAACCTTTAATCAAGGGTTATTGTTACTTACAAATTTGCTATGACGTTACCACCTCGCACTTAAGTTTACGTATCTAGTCCTATCAATATGTAGACCCAAAGTACCTTTTTTTTGTGTGACTCTAGACCCAAAGTTAGTTATGACTACATATGTGCGTTGTCTCTTTAGTCTTGAGTCTCTTGACAATTGATGTCTTTTAAGTGCAATGAAAAGTGAAATATCCCTCAGTCTTGAAACTAGAAGTGATGAACCATTTCTCCTAGTCGATGTTATAATTAATCAAGAAATTCGTCCCTTTCCTTTTAGAAGATGCAGAAGTATGCCAATTAATAAAAGAAATAACTCTCTAAAAGTGCTACTCGGATAGCAGGCCATATATATTATTACTTTGTGTACTCCCTTTATTCCAAAATATAAGTTATTTTAACTTTTGAAGATACATAGATTTTACTATGTATCTAGATATACACCACTTATAATTAAGAATAGACGGCGTAATAGTTACACAATTGAGTGTTTTAAGTGGATTCACCGTTGATTCTCTTTTGACCGTGGGATGAAGGTCAAATGCTCCAATTTTTTTTTCTAATTTCAAAAAAAAAACATTTACCTCTTGTCGGTCATGGTTTCTTTGCGTAACGCTTCGTCTGCCTACTTCGTCTTCGGCAGCTTCCTCTTGCCTGATCCGTCTCCACCCTCAACCCCCATGCTAACCTGCATTCACTGGGGAATCACCCTGACTCCCCCACCTGTTGACGCCGAAACGGGACAACACACAGCAAGGTGCTAGATCGCACAGTCGCGTACGAAACGAAACAGTACGGAGCAGCACACCGGCGAAACCCGGTCTGGCCGGTTTCAGAACCCGGCCGAGCCGCCTACCCGGCCTGGCCGACTTTGATAGTCGGCTGGGCCGGTTTCCTCGGGTTCGCCGAGGAAGTTAGGGCTTCGGTCTTCTGGTCGTCGGGACGACCGTCTTCAGCAGCAGAGGACGTTTGGTGGTCGATGTAGCGCCCGTCCTTCGCCGGAAACTCCCGAACACCCCTCGGAAAGATCTGTCGGAGAGATGCACGTAGAGGTTGCCCTAGGGATCGTGGAGATCACCTAGAACGCCGACTAAATTCGTGGAGAATCGAGCCGAACAGCAGGATAGAGATGAACCACCGCGAGAATCTACTTGGTAGATGTGTTTTGACGATTGGATGGTTAAGATCTCAATCGGCCATGATCCTCTCATATATATAGAGGGGGTGGTCTTATCCCAGTAGAAAACACGTATCTAGGCAAGTCCCCAAGTTTCCCACGTCCAAAAACTACCGAAAACTGATTAGATCTATTAATCGGCTCGGACTTTGCCAAACCCGGCCAAGCCGGTTTTCACGGGGCCTCTCGGGGCGCCACGTGGCAGCCTGCCAAAAGTCGGCGCAGGGGCCAAACCCGGCCAAGCCGGGTCACAAACCCGGCCAGGCCGGTTTCGCCAGCCAGCACAGATTCGGGTACAAACATATGCCCCCCTGTTTTCAGGCGAATTCTCTGCATATGAACCTGAAAACAAATAACTAAGCAGCAACGATACTTAACCCAACGGTTGTTTAGTGACTAAGGGCGATGCATACATCGGCCATATTTGTTCTAAGGGCGATACATGTATCGGCCATTGCTTGGAGAGCTTTTAGGCTTCTTGCTAAACACTTGGAAAGTATTTTTTTCAAATACCTCCCGTTAATTGCCCTTGGGAGACGATCACATTGCAACGTCTCTAGCATATATGAATTTTCGAATATCACCTTGATCACTTTGTAAGGATCTTCCCAACTAGGCGACCACTTGTCGAACTTATTGCTCTTTATTCCAATTGGTAGTATAGTCTTCCTCACCAATTTCCCAACTTGGAACGACTTGATCTTCACTTTCTTGTTATAAGCTCTAGCAACTCGGACCTTTTCCTTTTCCATCTCCTTTAGAGCCGCTAATCTTTTGTCAGTCACCTCGTCAATATTATTCATTATCAAATCATGATACATAACGGCAGACAAGTCATTTTGCTTAGCGAGCCGATATGCATTTAAATTCACCTCGACGGGTAACACAGCCTCTTGTCCATACACTAGCTCAAAAGGAGTAACTTTTGTAGCACCATGACGAGATATACGATGAGCCCACAGGGCCTCTGATAATACCTCGTGCCACCTTCTCGGATTATCCTCTATCTTCTTCTTGATAAGCTTGATCAAGGTCTTGTTACTAGACTCAGCCTGACCATTGGCTTGAGCATAGTATGGAGATGAATTAAGCAACTTAATCTTATATGATTCGGCAAACTCTCGCACCTCTCTTGATATGAAAGATTTCCCCTGATCTGTAGACAAAGTCTGAGGAATGCCGAATCTATGAATAATATGCTCAGTCACAAGCTCAATCACCTCCTTATGTGTCATATTCTTCAAAGGCACTGCTTCGGTCCACTTAGTAAAATAATCTGTGGCCACCAACACGAAGCAATGACCCTTTGACGAAGGGGGATGAATTTGGCCAATGAAGTCTAGTCCCCAACCACGAAAAGGCCACGGTTTGATTATAGGATGAAGCATTGCAGCAGGCACCAACTGAATATTACCAAACCGTTGGCACTCCTCACATCCTTTGTAGTAGCGAAAACAATCGGCTATCATAGTAGGCCAATAAAAACCAGTCCTTCTCAAAAGCCATTTCATCTTAGGGGCCGATTGATGCGTACCACAAACACCTTCATGGACTTCCCCCCATAGCCACTTTAGCTTCATCAGGTCCCAAACACTTGAGCAACAAATCATCGGCGGTCCTCCGATAAAGCTCATCATTATGCAAAGTGAACTTAAACGCAATCCGCTGAATACTTTTATCGGCTTTAGTGCTGGGATCTCGCAGAAAATTTAACAAGGGAGTCCTCCAATCCTCCAAATCGGCCTGTCCATCAACTTGGCACAATTCTGGCCGATTTGGATCAAAGCCGCAATATCCGGCCGAGCCGGCTTCAACACCTGGCCTGGCCGGTTCCTAGCCAGAACCGGCCTGGCCGCCTTCTGTACCCGGCCTGGCCGGGTTTGGTCCAGAGCCGGCCTGGCCGACTCCTAGACTCGGCTGGGCCAGTTTCCACGTACTTGCACAGAAACCAGAAAAGATGCTTTGCACCGGCTTTAAATCTTTACGCCCACCGACGTCAAAGCCTGATGCTCGCTGAGCTAACATGTTGGCTCATGAATTTTCATGTCTCGGTATGTGCCGAATTTTAAATTCGGCAAAAGATGCAATTAAATCAAGACAAGTATCAAGATGAGCATTAAGTGATTCCCCTAAACATTGGCATTCACCAGAAACTTGTTGCACCACTAATAAAGAATCACCATAAGCCTCAACATGTTTTACTCCTATGGATTTCAACATCTCCAAACCGCAATAAAGAGCTAAATATTCGGCTTGATTATTAGTGCAATAATTTTCTAATCGGTTTGACACATCCATCTCAGCACCATGTGGTGAAATAATAACAATACCAACACCTTGGCCTTGTTTGCAAACCGATCCATCAAAATAAAGTTTCCATGGAGTAAAAGTTATGTAATTGATCTCATCTCCTAAATCAATTGTATGCTCAACAATAAAATCAGCAAGAACTTAACCTTTCATAGCTCTCAAAGGCTCAAAAGTCAAGTCATATTCAACCAATGCATATGCCCATTTACCGATCCTTCCACTAAGGATTGGCCGATATAACATATGTTTAATTACATCGGCCTGGCAAGCAACAATGCATGTACTAGCTTGTCTCAGGATCATGAAGACGACGACCAATATAAGCAATAACATACTCCTTGCCATCATCCTCTTGAGTCAAAACCGCACCAATTATTTTTTCTTCGGCAGCAATATATAATTTAAAAGGAACTCCTCTCCTTGGAGCACGAAAAACCGGTGGCTTCGACAAGTATTCCTTGATCTTCTCAAATGCCTCTTGTTGCTTTGCCCCCCAAGCAAACTCACTCTCATCTTTCAATCTCAATATGGGGGTGAAAGGAATAACTTTCCCGGACAAGTTAGCAATAAATCTTCTCAAGTAGTTCACCTTTCCCAGAAACTTTTGTAAGTCTTTTTTACATGCAGGCGCCTGAACTTGCTTGATACTCTCCATTCTCTTGGGATCAAATTCTATGCCCTTCTCATGAATAATAAATCCCAAGAACTTGCCCGCCGATACACCAAAAGCACATTTAAGCGGATTCATCTTTAAACCATACCGGCGCATCCTCTCCAAAGCAAGACGCAAATCGGCCAAGTGAGAATTATTGGCAGCCGATTTGATCACAATATCATCAATATATACTTCCATGACCATGCCAATTAAATCATGAAAGATTAAGTTCATAGCACGTTGATAGGTAGCACCGGCATTTTTCAATCCAAATCTCATGACCATCCACTCAAATAATCCAATAAACCCAGGACAAACAAAGGCCGTTTTAGACGTGTCCTCTTCGGCCATAAATATTTGATTGTAACCAGCGTTACCATTAAGAAAGTTAAGAATTTTATGTCCTGAAGCATCATTAATAAGCATATCGGCAATAGGCATAGGATATTCATCTTTTGGAGTGGCTCTATTCAAATCTCTAAAATCAATGCAAACTCTAATCTTGCCTGATCCTTTCTTTTCAACGGGCACAATATTAGAGATCCACTCCGCATACCTGCATGGGCGAATAAATCCCGCTTCCAACAACCGATTAATTTCTTCTTTATTGCGGTCGTAAATTTTAGCATGAAAGAAGCGAGGACGTTGCTTATGAGGCCGAAATCCAGGCTTAATGGGAAGCCGATGCTCAACAAGATCTCAGCTCATTCCGGGCATCTCATTATAGCTCCATGCAAAACAATCAGCATATTCTTTTAAAAGCGCGATTAATTCAACTTTATAATCGGCTTTCAATTTTTTATTAACGTACGTCGGCCTTGGTGTAGAACCATCCCCAATGTCAACTTCTTCCAATGGGTCGGCCGACATGAAACCTTGGCCCAACCTATTGAGCTCATCAAAATCATCAATTGTTTCACAGACATCGGTCATAGAAGCCCGATATTGATCCACACGATATTTCAACCATTCAACATTAGCATCCATTGCAAAAAATTAATTACACGATGATATTGAGCTGATTATCAATCGGCTTCAATGACACAGGCACAAATACTTCCTTAGTGACGCTAATAAACTCAATGCCAGACAAGTCATGACCAGATAAGCAAGCAATACCATCGTGCCCCCCCGAGCGAAGGAGCATCGGCCGCAGCAATGGAGGCCGATGAATCAGCATGAATAACCTCAACTTGATCCGCCACCCATTGAATTAAAGTCTAGTGCAAACTGGATGGAACGCAACGATTGGCATGAATTCAATCGCGACCAAGGATGAGATTATAGCTACCTTGTACCTCGGCGACGAAGAACGCGGTTGCCAACGTTTTGCTGCCGACGGTCAACTCCATCGTCGCTACGCCCAAAGCTGGAATTGGCTCGCCGCCTCCAACTCCGATGATCGTCATGTTGCTCTTCACTAGCTCCCCCTCCGTGCCGCCGAGCTTCTTGTAGAGCGAATGCGGCATTAGATTGACAATCGCGCCGCTATCCACCAACATATGATGAACCGGCGTGCCGTTGATATGCCCCTTGATATGGAGCGGCCGAAGGTGGTTGATGGAATCCTCCGGCTTCTTGAAGACGACATCCTCGGCGGCGAAGCAAAACTGAGCCGTCGCCGAACCTTCATCTTCATCGATTACATAGTAATCGGAAGACAAGTAAACGACATTAAGTTCGGCGCGCGGCGGTATCGGCTCATAATCGACCATCTCCTCATCTTCTGCGTCACCAGAACCTGCAACAACAGAAGAAACAGCAGCGACAGCCGATTCCAGTGAACCGGCGTCGGCGGCGGCGGCGGGAGACGAAGCCGCAAAACCCGGCCTAGCCGGGTTTGACCCGGCCTGGCCGGCTTCAGGCAGACCCGGCCTGGCCGGTTCCTGGGAAACCCGGCTGGGCCGGCTCTGACCCAGCCTGACCGGTTTCTGCGACCTGTGCAGACTTCACTTCTGGCAGATCTCTCTGCCCAGCAACCTTCTCTGCAGATTTTGCGAAGCACGTCGGATCACTTCCTTTCTGAGTTTGCGAAAAAATTAGGTGTGCAGCATTGAAGATCTCCTCTCTTATTTTTTCCAACTTCTCCCGCTTTTGCTGAGTTTGGTGCGCTCGCTGTAACTTCCGCCGCTGCGTCTTGGTCAATCCCGGCGGGCACCACTTCGGTTGCAAATATTTTGGATCAATCGGCTTCTTCTCCACAACCTTAGCGGCGACCTCCGGTGCGGTGGATGATGGCTCCTCAATCCTCATCGGCTCGTCGTTGTCAACGATAGGCACCTCTTGAGAGCCGATAAGAATTGTTGCCGAAGGTGCCTCCTTCGGCGGCGATGCAGTAGGAGAAATAGGAACAATGAGAGACTCCACGACCCTCTTAGGCACATAGACTTATCGCGGTGGAGCCTTCTCTCTTCCATCACCAATCACCAACCTCGCTGGCGGCGGCGGGAGCGACGCCCCTTGGCCACCGTAGCCCGATTGACCGTAGCCCAATCGGCTAAACACCGATGATGAAGACGCTCCGTCCATCGGCTGCTGCTGCATGAGGAAGGGATATGGCACGAACACTTTGTTGGGGCCCCAATGCGGCTGAGGTGGAGGTGGGGGACCCCAACGAGAGACGCGAGGGCGAGCGACCTCCTGCGCCGGAGACGCTGCCGGAGCCACCGTCATCTTCTTAGGTTGCTCATCTCGCTTTGGCGGTGTAGCCTCTCTTTTTTTTATGGGCCGATTCTGGGAATCGGCCTTTTCTTCCCGGTACTTTTCCATGAGCTGGTCAAACGTGTAAAGCTTCTTTGGAACGAACTTCCACTTATTTGAACTTGCGTTCGTCTTCCAAGTGCCAATTTCTAGACGCTTTGGGACGAACGTCCTGATCACGTGCGAACCACCAGCGCTGGCAGCCCTGGGAGCAGCAGAGGAAGAAGAGCCGCCACCCCTGACAAAACCGGCCGAGCCGGCTACTGTACCCGGCCTGGCCGGGTAGGCGCCAGAACCGGCCTGGCTGGCTTCTGTAGCCGGCTGGGCCGTGTTCCCGGCTGGGCCGGTTCCTGGAACCGGCCTGGCCGGCCTCTGCTGTGCCACCATGGCCTCCCAGCGCCGCTGCCGAGATAAGTACTGCGACGACCCTGCAGAGATCTTTAATTTGGTCTTGCCGTCTTCATCCTTCTCAAGCATCACTTGACGCCCCGAAATTTGTTTCGGTGCCTCCCGTGGTTCGCCGATAATCACGTTCTTGCCTTGTGTGGTGTCGGCTTGCACTGGACGAATCAAAATAGCGGGCTCCCCTTTCTCGATGACATTCATCGGAAAAGGCACTTTGTCAACCATCATCTCAGCTAAGTTCAATCGTCCTTCGTTGAGGGCCGATTGTATCTGTCGACGAAAATAGTTGCAATCATTAGTAGCATGACTAGAAGAATTATGAAATTTGCAATACGCCCGTCTTTTCAATTCTTCACTAGACGGCAAGGTATGAGTAATTCTAATGTTACCGGTTCTAAGCAATTCATCAAAGATCCGATCACATTTAGAAACATCAAAAGTAAATTTAATTCCATCCTGTCGATTTTTAGAAATCGGTTTTAGAGATGGGCAAGAAATTCCTTTTTTATTTGGAGACCAAACAAATTCAATAGAGTTACACTCCAAATTCTCATCGTCCTCGTTGTCAGAGCATTCCAACACATGGGTCCGATAAGATTTTTTAGATTCACTTGCTAAACGAGATTCTACAGCAATAGCCTTTTGCAATAATTGATTAATGCTATAGAATTCATAGTGCTCCAATTTCTCTCTAATATTAGAGTTCATACCGTTAAGAAATAAATCTACCAAATCTCTATCAGAAATATTCAAATTAAAGCATCGGTTCTTAACGTCCCTAAAACGTTTAGCATAATCAAGTACGGAATCACGCCCTTGACGAACCGATGTAAGATGTGACAGTTTAGTTTCTTGAACACCAGTAAAGAAATAGTTATGAAATTTTTTCTCCAAATCATTCCAGGTACTAATTGAATATGATGGTAATGAAGAAAACCATGCAAATGCTGTACCAGACAAAGATAAAGGAAAACATCTAATTTTTATGTAATCATGAGCACTAGCGTCTCCTAACTGAGCCGGATACATGCCAATATGCTCCATAGTGGTTTTACTATCATCACCATTAAATTTCTGAAAATCGGGCATCTTCCACCCAATCGGTGCCCGCAAAACATCATAGGTAGAAGGATATGGTTTTTGGTATGAGCTCTGAATAGGCTTAATGGTTATCCCCAGATTCCTCTCAATGGATTTAGTCATCTCAGCTTTAAACCGATTTACGATAGCGTCTACATCGGTCTTAGAGGAATCGGCGACCGTATTATTAGCCACTGGAATCTGACTAGGTGACGGTGGGGGATTAGGTAAAACAGTGTTACGACCCGCCGATGGCCTAGTCGGATTCACCTGCCTAGCTGAAGAGCTAGCCATGCCGCGATCGGTTCTATCGGTTTCTTGCGCCGAAGGACCCGATTGAAGTTGGCTAGCTATAGCAAAATCAGGTTGATTTTCATAAAAATCTAAAGGCATACCAAATTCAGGTTGATTATCAGGATCTGAAAAACCAACTAACTTTTCCTCAATTTAAGATATGCGCTTGCCGATTTTAGCTTCGGATGCATCAATAGAAATTTTAATTTGCTTACCCATATCTTCAACTAAATATACAAGACCATCATGGGATAGTAGTGGAGGGGTTCTCATCATTATTTACCTTAGCCTTGAGCTTTTCTTCCTCCTTAGTAGCCCTCTCCGCTTCGGTCTTCCCGCCTCCTCCGCCGGATGAAGAAGACGAGTCGCCGAAGTTAGGCTCGGAGACTTGGGTGACCTTGTTGTGCCAGGTCCTTAGTACAGCTATCCAGGAAGGCTTGGGTATCGGCAGCAAGCTTGGCCTCCAGCTTTTTCCGGAGCTCCTCAGGAAGCTCGTCGATAGTCTTGGGGCGGACGACGTTGTCTTCATTGACGTTCTTGTCAGTCTTCTTTCCGTCGTCGGCCGCCATGCCGCTAGTAGATTGGATCTAGGATTGAGCTTTGATCCCCAGCGGAGTCGCCAAAAAGTGTGTTGACGCCGAAACGGGACAACACACAGCAAGGTGCTAGATCGCACAGTCGCGTATGAAACGAAACAGCACTGGAGCAAGCACACCCGCGAAACCTGGCCTGGCCGGTTTCAGAACCCGGCCGAGCCACCTACCCTGGCCTGGCCGACTTTGATAGTCGGCTGGGCCGGTTTCCTCGGGTTCACCGAGGAAGCTAGGGCTTCGGTCTTCTGGTCGTCGGGACGACCGTCTTCAGCAGCAGAGGACGTTTGGTGGTCGATGTAGCGCCCGTCCTTCGCCGGAAACTCCCGAACACCTCTCAGAAAGATCCGTCGGAGAGATACACGTAGAGGTTGCCCTAGGGATCGCGGAGATCACCTAGAACGCCGACTAAACTCGCGGAGAGTCAAGCCGAACAGTAGGATAGAGATGAACCACCGCGAGAATCTACTTGGTAAATGTGTTTTGACGATTGGATGGTTAAGATCTCAATCGGCCATGATCCTCTTATATATATAGAGGGGGGTGGTCTTATCCCAGTAGGAAATACGTATCTAGGCAAGTCTCCAAGTTTCGCACGTCCAAAAACTACCGAAAACCGATTAGATCTATTAATCAGGCTCGGATTCTGTCAAACCCGGCCAAGCTGGGTCCAAACCCGGCCAAGCCGGTTTTCACGGGGCCTCTCGGGACGCCACGTGGCAGCCTACCAAAAAGTCGGCGCAGGTGCCAAACCCGGCCAAGCCAGGTCACAAACCCGGCCAGGCCGGTTTCATCCAGCCAGCACAGATTCGGGTGCAAACACCACCCTTACTGTGCCCAACCACCTTCTCCCACTGTCTGGCAGGCAGCGCCGGCCATCGCGCCCACCACCGGGGCATCACCCTGACTCCCCCGCCCTTACCATGTTTTGTACAACATTTCTCTGCAATACTTTCAGGCTTTTCAGCTTGTGTTCTAGACCACACGCGATGACGCGAGAAGTTAAGCAAGAACCATAATGTCAACGATATGCATGCATCCTGCACTTTTAGATTCGTTTGTTCGTTATTCGTTCATAATCTATTAATAGCAAAAAAAAAAATGTCCAGTTTATTTGAATTAGTGGTCTGGTTAATTAATTACACTAGTACTTATCCAAAAGTCGTTCAATGACAAACATGAGCTCAAGCGGTTGATTCTCGAGTGGCAAACTGCATTCAGGATTGATCGAAACTCCTTGTTGCTGGTACAGAGATTATTGTTAACCCAAACCAAGCCGATATATTGTTTAATCCTCATCCTCACCAGTATTAGGTGGTTTCACCGTTAGCCGAAAGGTAGTAGGTAGGTTCCATTGTTCGAGGTGGATCTTCTACCACTGATTGTTGGGACAGCCGAGTGGGCATTCAGGGTTGCAAATGGGACAATTGACCCTGCAGTCGTCCATGTTATAGCACTCCCTCCATCTAGAAAAGAATACAACTTACGAGCTATGTTCTAGTAAATATTATTTATATTTCTGACTTCAAATTAATTTATTATAAAAATACATTTTGATATCATACATATTGATATTTTTTCTGTAATTTATGCAACTTAAGATATAAAACCATAATATGCTAGAGTTGCATTCTTTCTGGAACATAAGTAGTAAATTTAATCTTTTCATTCATGCAGCAATAGCAATCCACCGTATGGGGATCACACCCTCGATCTCTTGATGCAAAATACCAATGTAGTCTTTCTATAATATAAAGGTGAAGGGAAAAAGAAGGACGATGGTGTGTTGAATTAGAATTTAGCATAAATATGATCTTATTTTAGTCTAAACATGATCGCTAACTTATGCGGAATTGATCTTAGTAGTTTGGTTTTTGTTTAGTCTTAAGAGCATCGTCGCCTATTTGCAAACGTCCTCCCAATTTTCCTAGCTTTGGCATCCATAGTTGTAGTGTGGAGAGTGATGCATAGATACTCTCACTCCCCATTTGGAGCATCACTTCTTCAAGCCAGCACTACGACCTAACGAAATTAATTTGTTTCTCGATCAATCTCTTAATTATGTATTCATGCCTTGTGCCATTTTGGTGTGTGTGGGCAGTACACATATCAACAAGGGCAATGCTATGGTACACTCATTACCTCTTAGGAGGTAATATCTCGAATAAATCTGAGCCATTGATTTATTTAAATTTTTGAATTAGTTAAATAAATAAGTAACTCAAGAAAAGGAAAAAAGATCCTGCAAATCCATAATCCGAGGAGAAACGGAAGCAGCCCTTCCTTTATTCACGCACAAAAGGAGGCATAGAAGAGGGATTCCATCTTTCTTTAATCGGTTTCTTTTTGCCCTCACGTTGAAAAGATTTTTCATCCATCTCATGCCCGTATGTTTTTTGGCTGACAATATAGTATTATGGTTTCATGTGTACGCGTACACATATACAGGTATATGTCCTGCATCAATATTGTGGCACGTAAATGAGATCTGGATAAAATTAAATAACGTACGTACAACGTGATCAAAATGTATAAACATGTCAGGTCAAGCGCATCAAGGATTTATGAATACACGTTACGTCTAAATTAAAGTTCCCAAATTAAAAAGTTTCCATATCCAATAAATCATGTATGCATCAATTAGATCTAAAGAAAGATTTGCTGATCTAAAAGTTTCCATATCTAACCTATTTTATAAAATAAATAAATATATTCTACATATTACTTCCCAGGAGGTAATATGTAATCACAGCCATCCGATCTAATTAAATGAACAGTTCATAGTTATTTGGAGGTACCGCAGCAAAGCTCTATCAACAAATAGGTAGGTTGAATTAATTTGAGAAGTATACAAAGAATATATATACAATGCAAGAGTACATTATTTGCGGTACACATCTTGATGGTCAGATCACACAAGCAATGCAAGGGCTTCAATGTGGACATTATTGTTGTCGCTTGACCAATTAAGCGCACTTATTATGTGCTATTGTGCTATCAGTTATGTACCGTATATATGGTACTCAATGGATTATGGATGTGAGGCGATAGGGCTGGGGGTAGGTACAACGGTACGGTCCACACCATACCACACACATAGGCGTGCGTTTCATGCCTGTTAAAAATTCAGGGCAATACGCACGTTACATGTTCAAATGAAGCCACAAAATTAAATTAAATAATAATGCGGGGCGGGGTTGCCACAAAATTATATTGGCATCGATCGAATTCCCACGAAACACACAGCAACACGACAATTTATTAGTAGCTGCTTGGCAGGCAGTTGAGCATTTCCCCTAGTTTTATTGACATATGAGCGTGGATGTCGCCGACGACTAGACGATGGATGGAGACGCAGTCGGCAGTTCACAATACATGCACGCTTGGTCAACTCATCGCTTGTTCGGAGCTGAGCGAGCTGCCGCGCTCGCTAGCTAGCTCGTTGGCGCGCGTGATACATATAATTAAGCCCGGGAGACGCGACCAAACCTCTCCCCCATTTATCAGTAATCCCGCTCCCTGCTCCCTCAACCTCCGTCTCCTTCCTTAGTTCCTCTCTGCACTCTGTGTCTCATCTCCCTGCTATATCCCTCTCTCCCAATCGATCGTCCACCATATATCATCTTCTATATATATATAAATAGCTCGTGCCGCGCCAGCCGGTCGGGCGGTGCAGGCAGGTGAAGGGTAGCCAGCAGTAGCCGCGCGCCCGGCGTGAGAAGCCAGGAAAGGGGCCAGGCGATGGGGCGGTCGCCGTGCTGTGACAAGACGAGGGTGAAGCGGGGGCCGTGGTCGCAGGAGGAGGACGCCATCCTCAGGAGCTTCGTCCACAGGTTCGGCAATGCCGGCAATTGGATCACCCTGCCGCACAAAGCAGGTAATAGCACAGTCACCGGGATCGTAGTTCGGTGCCACGTGTTATGTGTACCGTGATCGTGCGTTCCCGTGCCGGGAACGTGGATCAGTTTCGTTCCGACAGGGGGAAAATTCCTCCTCGACCAAATCGTTTCAGCAACTTTGTGACTGTGAGTAATAGTAATAGTAATAGTAGGCTAGCTGCACTAGCTTGGCCTAGCTCAGTTTATTTCTAGTATTTTTTACCACCCCCAAGCAGTAGCACCATCGCTTTCCCGCGCGCGTGAATGCAAACTGCAAACATCAGCGGGGTTGGTGGCGCACGGACGGAAGTCAAAGGCTTCGTTTTGGTCTATTTAATTTCTTTCTATAAGCGCTGCGGTTTGGTGGATGGAATAATTCTCTCTTAATTTGTAGTTTAACTGGCCGGTTAGGTTGACACGTATCGTCGTACGTAGTTTAACTGATCATTGTCTTGTATACGTACGTCGTCAGGGCTGAAACGATGCGGTAAGAGCTGCCGTCTCCGCTGGCTCAACTACCTCCGCCCGGAGCTCCGGCACGGCGGCTTCACCGACGACGAAGACAACCTCATCCTCTCCCTCTACGCCGAGCTTGGAAGCAAGTACGTACTATACGCATGCGCATGCATGGATTAACGCTAAACAGAGACAGTGAGGCATGCATGCATGGCTAACAGCTAATAACTGCACAGGTGGTCGGTGATAGCGTCCAGGCTCCGCCCCGGACGGACGGACAACGACGTCAAGAACTACTGGAATACCAAGCTCAAGAAGAGGTACTTTCTGTTGGCGTCCACAAGAGAAGGACGAACGCCGCCGTCATCATCACCACCACCACCAGCTGCTCCTCCTCCAAGCGGCGATGACGACGACGACAGCGCCGCCGCCGCCGCCGCCGACAGCCATCAGCAGGGCCAACAAGATGAACCCTCGTCCTCTCTTCCGCCGCTGACACCTCCAGCCCTCGCCGCCGATCTCGATACAGCCTTTGCTGACGATGACACGGCTGCCACCGCCGCCATCGCCGTCGACGACGACATGCTCCTCTTCAAGTCCGAGCAGCTGTACGCCGAGCTCGTGGGTCTCGTCGTCGAGACGAAGCAATCGCAGACCACAACAACTGGACCGTCGTCGTCCACTGGCCAGGAGGACGAAGCTGCTGCTGCTGCTTCGACAGCGACGGCATCGTCGTCTGGAAAAACAACAGGCAGCAGTCCGACGATTAGCAGCTCAGCAGGTAGCTGCACCTTGACGTGGTCCACCGCCGCCATGGACGTGCATAATGACACAACGCTGGTGTTCGAGTCCACCACCAACAATCTGTTCGACGCTTACGGTGTTGGTGACGACGACGCGTTCGGAGCGTACTCCTTTCAAGACCTGCTGATGATGGCCTCGTCTTACGACGACGATGTTACTCCTGCGGTAACGCAGGAGTTGCTGTACTACCAGTAACGACATAGTAAGTACTATAGGCATGCATGCATGCATGTGCTGTGTGCAACTTGGTTACTATAGCTAGTACTAGGCAGTGGTCCGGTTAGACGAAGACGGTGATGACGAGAAGAGAGACGTCGTGATGTCCGTGCATACTCCAACACTCTCCCTCTGTCTGTGTCCGTCCCTGTCAAAGATTACATTTTTTGGGCCATACCAGCGCCCGGACGTCCGGACTGAGGCGAGGGTCCGGACGCCCGCGCTTGTTGCTGTGAGCCTGCCTGCGCTAGACCGCCCGCCCACCGCCCGTGCTGCAAGCGCATGCTGTTGCCCGGTCTGTTGCATGCGTGTAGTACTACTACCTGGTCTGCTGCCGTATAGTCTGCCTACACGTGCCTAAAAGCTGGACAGACTGACTTGATGTACTAATTGCTTCTGCAATGAACGGTGCCTGAGAGTAGGGTATAAAGACTGAAGTTAGAGCCTGGACCATGTTTATTCGTTGTTTTGATGTCAAAAAAAATTGCAAACAGCAAAACATGATGACCACAGACGCTCACAATGTACTTACATTCACTCCTGTGAACACACGCACGCAAACTCTACTCTTATGAGCAACTATGAAAGACGTCGAGAACAAAAGCGGATCAAACGTTCATCAACAGTTGTTTTTTTTTCAGATCTATATAATACAGTATTTTTCGATCTCTTACAATAAATCAGTATCATTTGAAATCAACACTTGTCTACACCCCGATATTCGTATTCGACCAAAATAATGGCTACTGCATGAACCCAATCACGAGGAGGCTACAACTGTGAGCCTGTTTCCAGGCAATAATATCAATCAGCGCCTAAAAGTTTTCGGGGCTTATAGAGCCTCTACTCTTGGGAATCGAGTATAGCATATTTGCCGACTAGAAATCTATATAAACCTATATAGATAGATCTCACTAAAGGTTGTTTAATTCGATTTCGTTGCAACCACATTGAACCACCTCATTGTTTTTTTAGCTATCCGTCCGATCTTAAATAGCCATCTAGATCGTGGCCATCCATTCTTGTTTCTTTTCCATGCCTCCACTTCTTGGTCGCGTGCCCTCTTGGCCCGCGGCTTCTCAACCACGCTCATCCAACCAAACAATCACGCTACTCCTCTCACATATACTTCCTCCGTCCTAAAACAAATATCGTTTTTAACTTTTAGATATAGTGTTTGACTATCCGTTTTATTCAGAATTTTTGTGTAAATTATAAAATAAATAAATTATTATTAAAATATCTCTAATGGTAAAATAAGTTATAACAAGACAAATGATATTTATAAAATTTTTTGAATAAGACGAATGGTCAAATAAGATGTTTGAAATTATACCTAGTGGCCTACCGCCCTTTAATCTGTCATGAGAAATCATTTTATCAAAAACAACTTTCTCTACCGGTCTAGCTGCTTATGGAGCGGAAGAAAAAAAAATACTCCACTAGCTAAGCAGAGCTATACCAAAACAATAGACCCTAACCTTTTTTAGGACCCTGTCCAGTAAATTAAAGTGCTGAAAATGTTCCCTGCAGCTCAGAGAAATAATTAATATTTGCTTGCAAGTAGCAAAATAAGCAATTTGGGGTGGTGGGAAGTCAGAGGCAGCTTTATTTGAGATCCGCGAGGTCGTAGATAATAGTAACAACGCTAGGTGACGACGAGGCAGGGATGACATTAGCGGCTTAGCGCCTCATATTCGTACTAAGTGGCAGTGTGTCATGCTTGCATCATGCCGCCGTATAGAGGGAGCAACGACCATGTGGTAGAGGGAGGAGCGCGTATGTAAAGAAGAGATCGAGCAGCCTCAAGCAAGCAAGAAACCTGCCGACGTTTGACGCGCTCCCCTCCCTCTTTCATGCCTGCCAAAGCCAAGCGCCGGCTCTTCAGACACCGCGGGGGACGCGGGTCCTCGTAGCCGTGCGTGTAACGGATCGGAATTCCACGTGTAACGTACCTCCTCCCTCTGTCCCACGGTCTCAATCGTTTCGGCGTGTGCATTCATTCTTATTCTTTGCACTTGGTCACGTAGACGTCCAGATGCAGAAGGAATAGATTGAATGCAGACGTCCAAAAGTTTCTCCCTAACGCCAGTCGTCATGGGACGGAGCGCATAGGTAAGGGTGCATACATAGCATACACCTTTTTCGATAGATTGGCCGAACTTATTTTAGCTACTGCTGATTTCTACAATGAATTTATTGTGAAAGAAAAATACTGTTCTATCACTTGAGCTAGTTTCACTTATTTTTAGTCATAAATAAATTCTGGCAAACAGAGTCGTCCTAATCTCCGTGGCCTATCGTTGTTTCGTTCTCTGGTCGGCAATTGGCATGCATGGCGCAACTCTCATGTGCCAAAATACCATCTACGGTGGGTTTGTCAGGCCGCCGGGCACCAACCTCTCCTAGCCCGCCATCGTCCGTGCGTACAAGCCCTAATCGGCAGGGAGAGACCGGGTTTTTTTTAGTAATAGAGCTTTCATTCATTCATAGCAAGAATACAATCCATAGCTGCTAGATCAACTAGCCGGTCCGAGATACAATCAATCC
Source organism: Eremochloa ophiuroides (assembly GCA_038502445.1). Taxonomy (NCBI): domain Eukaryota; kingdom Viridiplantae; phylum Streptophyta; class Magnoliopsida; order Poales; family Poaceae; genus Eremochloa; species Eremochloa ophiuroides. The sequence goes on from JAHLJS010000006.1 coordinate 64,934,775, forward strand.
AGAAGAAGGAGCCATCGATGCCCGAGACAGTAGATGCACAGAAGTGCGCCACCGAATTCGCCTCTCTTCTAGTCCAGCTAATACAAAAATCATCAAAACTCTTGCCTAGCTCTATTATATCAAAACACAAGCCCCCAATGCAAGAGGCAGTCGGGTTAGCGTTCTTCAGCAGTATGGCGAGCCCCTGACAGTCGACTTCCAGGACGACCCGCTCCATCCCCAGCTCGGCCGCAAGCTCGAGGCCTTCCTTCGCTGCAACGGCCTCTGCAGTTAGCACATCCGGGATATCATCAAACCATCTCACCGAGCCTGCCTTCACCAATCCGTCATGGCCGCGGATGACCACCCCGGTAGAGCCTGTGAGAGACCGGGTTAGGCACAAGTTCAAGCACGACAAACCTCTACTGTCTTTTTTGTTTTTCAGCCTTTTTAAAAAAAGTTATTCACAAATACGTTCCTGTAAATATTATTTTAAAATATGGATCCTGACCTCAATGTTATAGTTTTTGGCGTCGAGGAAACACGTGTCAGCGTCATCACCAATGATGCAAGGGTCCTCGGGTGCCGACGACTGAGATGCGATGCTGGAGTTGGGCTTGTAGTAGTTGGCCTTACCGACATGCATGGGTGTGTAGGTGATTGCCACTGACCACAGGGCCTCCTGGGCGGATCTTCCATCTTCCGCCCCATCCTGGCCCAAGTACCCGGCCTACAATGCGTGCCGTCGCCCCATCTTGGGCCATCCCGCCGCCGCCCACACTGTTTTGTGTTCGATTGCAAGGGACGGAACCATTTCATCCTCACTTAGTCACTTGTCTCCAAACCAAAAGTCAAAACACACCACTCTCTTCGGCTGGCTGGTACGGTACGGCTGGCTCGCTGATTGTTCTGAGAGAAAAACACCACTAATGGCTGGCTGGTGCTGACTGGACCAGCTAGCCGAACAGAGCCATACCAGTGAATGTTGGAGGAATGTTGGAGGGATCCCCTATCCTCCAAACCCCCAACCAAACAACACTGAAAGTATGATTATCCTACAGATCTTAAAGCATGTTTAGATTTCTCACCGTATGGCCTCACCTAAAGCCAGCCTTGCCAACGAAGGTGAGCGGCGGAATTGGCTCTCTCAAGCGAGTAAGTAGTAATCTTGAAAGGAAAGACAACGAGCTAAAGGAAGGCAAGCATCAGCGACGAGGAGCAATCCAAACGCGTCTTGCGATTTTTTGCCTCGGAGGCTCCAATCCCAAAACCAAACACCACTAAAAGTGGTATTGCCCCCCACCTCATCCGGCCCATCCCTGAACCAAAAGGCACTGAAATTTGAAATGCGCAAGTTCAGTCTCTTTTATCATTTTGAGGCAAAATAACTTCCATGAAGCATGTTGGCAAGCAAGTTTTGAATATTAAGTTCGTCCCTTTTGAATCCTCCGTTGATAAGACTGCAAAAGTTCAAACATGACTCACAATCACAAGGTCCATCGCAACAATAGCTACAATAAGGTGACCGTACGGAATGCAGCACGATTCCCTCTACTCTTATGCTCAGCTACCCACAAGGGACTTGGATCATACAATGATGTTATGGCATGTTCATGACTTCATGTAGGGAGGCTGCAATTCAGGAGCAGATGCCAAGAAGCATCGAGGCCAAACCCTGAAGGCACAACAATGGCTTCATCACCCAACACGGCAGGCTATTCGGGTATATTCATTGGAGGTTCCAGGTTCTCCACAAGAATCCGCAGGTCTAAATCCTTATCCACAAACTTCTTCAAAAAAGGGTGGTCCTGCAAGAATAGAAATGACAATTCAGCACATCTTAGGCTCTGTTCGCTTCAGCTGAAAAGTTAAGCTGATTTTGGCTGAAACTGATTTACTGTGAGGAGAAATACTGTTACAGAGCTGAAAAATATGTGCTGTTTAGTTGAAGCGAACACAGCCTTAATCGATCATTTATAAGTGATGCGACAGTCAGATTCATTATAAAGCTAATTAGTCAGGCAATGCTAACCAAGAGTTCTGAAGCAGACATCCGCTGAGCCGGATCCTTTTGTATGCTGCAAAACGATTATATAACCAAAAAAAAAAAGTAAACATTCAGTACAATGCACACTAACAACATGCAATAGCAATGATAAATCGGTAAAAAAATTCCTTTTACAACTCTTTTCTTGAAAATAAGATGCCAGTAAATGGAAATGAAAATACTTTAGTGATTACTACACTGCACAGGAGAAAATTGACTAGGTTAGGTACAAGCACAACCACACAGTCCAGGTTTATTGATCTTGAAGTGAAAACACTGTCAACATAGTCATGGCCATATTTCGCATGTGCTTCAAATTAATTTTGCAGGAGTGGCAGTGGATATAACTTATGTTAAAAAATATGTTACGAATGTTTTATGATTATTTTGATAGGTTACAACATCTGATAATAAATTAACCCTAGAAATGCAAAATTTTACGACAAAAATGATGAAAAATACATAATGTGCTCTTTTACATAGTTATGATTTCCAGTTTTCCACTATTACCTTCAAGCTCAACTTGTATGTGGAGAAACAAAAAAAAAGGGAAAATATTAATAAGGGTTAGAATGGACCGATTCAAAATTTGAAGTAGTTTGGAGATTAAATCAAACTTTAAGTTTTGTTTTGTGGTTTATTAGGGCTCAGGCCAAACTTGAGGGGAGTAATTTTGGACTTTTTTCCCTTTATCCAAAGTGCTACAGCAGTATGTATTTCAAGGGTTAAAGAAGTACCAAACCTTACTTGTATTAAGAGATATAAGATAGGTATATGTAATATATATGTATGTATGACATTATCATGCTAAACAACACATTATGGCCCAACAAGCAAATAATCCTAAGGCTCCCCGAGTACCCAGCAACTACAGTCCAGAGTGATGTAAATGCTAGAAAATGATCTTAGTATTTATTAATCACCAGAGACAGACCGACTCTAAGAGTTTTACCCACTGAATATTGGTTGCAACTGAACCATTGATGTTCAAATACTTGTGGCACAATTGCAAATTCAGCAGATACATTGCATGATCAACTCTAGTGTGAATGGTTGTACAAAAGTTCCCATGACGAAAAACTGGTTTAGGCGGATTTCACTAGTAATTATCTGAAAATTTATTTGCTGATAATGAGACATTATGTTCCATTAACTGTGAAGATCAAACACTAACAATACAGCAATTGCACTGCCCATCCAACAGGTAAAGAATGTTTTAGCACACAAAGTCCTCTAGCTGTAAGGATCGATGGAATCACCAGAAAGACTTCATTTCCATTAATAAGCAAGTGACATTAAGTAGCTTTTAATAGCTTCAAATACTTCTGTTAATAACTAGCATAGAGGCATTACTAGTTATTTTTCATGTGTAATTTCAGAGAAGAAATTTTAGCATACCAAGAGGAGATAAATGAGCAGAATTCTGGAGAGAACTGATCTGCAGGTGCAGAAGGTGGTGGCTGATCGACTATAGCCTCCAGCAGTTCATAAAAGCTCAACCAACCTTCACCTTCTGAAGGTATATAAGGGAACCGGCCAATGGCACACTCAAGTATAACTAAGCCAAAACTCCATATGTCACTTTTGTAGTCATAAGAGCTACCACTAATCCGCTCAGGCTGAAGAAGGAAGAAAAGAACTGTCACCACATGTTAACGCATTCATTGATGAACATAAATTAGCAATCGCATGGCATGGAACGTGATGAATTCAACATACCGCCATATAGTTGTAGGTTCCAACAAATGTATCTCGCTGACCTATTGAGTTTGCTAGCACAGCACTCACGCCAAAGTCAGTAATCTTGACTTCACCTTTACGGTTGACCAACAAGTTAGATGGTTTTATGTCCCTGTGAATCACGTGCCTTTCATGATGAAGATACAATAAACCCTCCAAGACCTGAATTAACATAATACTATTCAGTGTTATGTGGGGGGATGTGATTTGAAGTTTCAAAAGAAGTAACAACACAAATCTGATGTTATTCCAAAATTAGGAGAAGCCAAAGCAGAAAACAAAGGCCAACCTTATACATACCTGCTTACAAAGTACTGCAAGGTACGGCTCCAGAACAGTCTTCACTTGCTTAACAATGTCTGCAAGTGATCCACGGTCCATGTACTCAAGAACAAGATATATTACACCATTGTGGTAAAAAGATTGATGGCACATTACTATATGAGGGCTCTGTGTTGCTTGGTTTATTTTGAGCTCCTGTACTATTTGTTTACGAACTGACTCCTGAATGTTCATTTGAATACCCTGCAGAGGAAATTGTAACACTGGTCAATCCAACAAGTCACAGACCATATGGATGAAATGACGCAGCAATCTGCTCAGCAGAGAATTCCAGAAATTTTCAATAATGGTTAGCTTATTCACAGATTTTGCATGTAAATATATATTGGTGATAGATGCTATGGGTATCTCGTTCATTGAGCATTTCCAACCTCCGTTTACATTTTTACTGGAGTGCCTGTTTCCATGTTTTAATTTAAATGCCATATCAATATCAATATATTATAGATGACTAAAGAAAGCAACCACATGATAAGATGCAGAAAATTCTGATCGTCACAAAAATGCATACCGTGTAAGATTAGTTTTTAAGAAAGATACAATGCAGATCTCAATGTGACATAGAGAACTTCATTACTTTTTGCTAGATTCCAAATGACTGACATGTCTCGGTCTGTATAGAGCCGGCACCTAACAACCCCTTAACATCCTGATAATTATCCTAGCAAACCAGTGGCGGAGCTTAAGTATGAATAGAAAGGGGGCCAACAAAAAAATGTGCATTGTTTAGGAAGTGTAGGGGTGACCATTATAAAGCTTTACTAGGAAAATATACATAAGTACTGTAGTAACATCTATAAAATTGCAAACATGAGGGGGGGGGGGGGGGGGGGGGGGGCATGGCCCACTATGACCCCAATTAAGCTCTGCCAGTGTAGCAAATCAAACTAGCTGGCTATTCTGAGCGAGGGCTGAGCTGAGCTGAGCTACCCATTACACCATCTAATGAAACAAGGGTTTCTTTTTCATGCCAAGAAACACAAGTATTAGAAACATAGGAGAAAATACCTGACCAGGGTGCTCTGAATAATGCAAGGTACATATTCTACATCTAGGAAGTGTGCCAGCTGTGTGGCCCACCGGGAAAAAAGAATGTAGTTTACCTTTAAGGCATACAATGTCCCCACCCATTTGTGCCTCACTAGCTGGACAACACCACCTGCTTCCTTTGCCAATAACTTGAATCATCTCAAGATCATCCATTGATAACTGCACATCTTCCACCTTCAACTTTGTTGATTCCTGGGAAGCGATATGATCCAAACTCAGAAACTACTCGATAGCCAACCAAAATACACAAGTGTCAACGCTCTTAACACAAAGTGGAAAACATGGATCCTTATCGTAATTGAAGTTAAAAAATGATAATGATAGTCAATTAGCCATTGTGACAATATATCATCCAAACTAGTTAGAGATAATTCCAGCAGTGGAGTCTAAATTTTCTTTGAAACTGGGATATCTGCACTTCTATTCAGTGAATGGAGTAAATTTTACACAGACCATAGTCGGAAGAGGAGATTGAGAAGCCAGTCTTACGGAAATTGAAATAAGTCCAACCTAACTTTGGGCTCAAGCTAACAATCTCGCTAAAACGACAGTAAACACAATAGGCAGCCTCCAGGCGCATAAAGGAAAATGAAGAGCACAACCACAGTACCTAAATAACAGCCATATGAAAACCAATAATAAGCAAAAATTCATAGAAACCTTGCTACCTAGCCGATACATAATGAGGATGAACTTAGAAGCATGAAAAAGTAGACAAAGAACACCACTCATTCTGCGCCATTGCACAGATTCCATTCATTGAATCAAAGAAACTTCTTTTTAACAAATAACAACAAAATAGATGGTCTGGAATTGAACTAGTATGTGTGCTTATACTAAGAATCATGTGCAAACCTACAATTCCACCATGCTAAGTACATTCAACAATACTACAGCATGGATCAAGAGCCCGATCTGGAACTCACATCTTCATCCCCATTTTCCTCGGAGATAAGCCGCAAGCCGCTTTGATTGAGCCGCAGCTCACCATCCTTGAACGTACCACTTGCCGTCCTATAAAAAAAGGCACCAGCCATCAAATTGGAAGATGTAAATTCTGTTTATGCATTATCTTCAGAAGATGAATAGTCAAATTCGCGGTCAAGATCAAGGAATAGACAAAATTAAGCATGATCTGGAAGTGGAACCGCGAATAACATCTGGAGCACTTAAAACGGCAATATACAAAGAGGAAGAACGAGGTTCCCCGCTTATAAATATAGCATTAGCAACTCAAATCACTCCGATAACACTGGATACTTCAAAAAGAGAGAGGGGGAACGGGGGTAGTTGAGGGTAAGGAATCAAGGGCACTGACAGGAACTTGTCGACCGGGGTCTCCTGCGCCGGCACGGAGAGCTTGAGCTCCTTGAGCGGCTTCTTCCCCCTCATGGCCTCGCTCTCGTCGCCGCTGTAGGGTTAGACGGGAGTGGCTGCTCGGGGAGGATGTGAACCAAAGAAGGCGAGTCCACGAGTAGACCGGGACGGAAGCACGGGAACGAGATCCTCGGCAGTTCAGTTCACAGCTGCAGAGAGCAGTCCGACGAATCATCTCCGTCCGCTTCAATCGAACGATCGTCCACGCGCGGTCGGCTATTTCCTTCTCGCTGCCTCTCCGGCTCCGGCCCAAAATGTGCCCACACGGCCCAATCCAACGCAGCTACGAGCAGCCAACAAGCCAAGCAGTAAAACGGCGCCAAAACCAAGACTTTTGGAGGGAAAAAAGACCTCGACGAAGTCGTCACCGTCTGGAACTGAGGTCAGTCGATCTCCCCCCTTTGCCATTAGATTGCTTCTTCCCTGTTTCTATGGTCACCTTGCCTTGAAACCGAGAAATCTTGTATTATCCGCGTCATTAGTTATTTGAAACGGAGAAGCAGATCATGCAAGGAACCGTCATGCAAACAGGTCTTCACTTTTAGACTCCCCAAACTAAAAAATGCAATAGAGGAAGAAGAGAACGACACAACACATTATGGATCCAATAATAAGTAAGTAGTGCATAATCATAAATTAATTTCTGGTTAAACAATCTAGCATGGTTATCTAGTATAGTATATAAACTAACAACTATAAGTGGCACTTCTTTGGTCGGTGCATTCTTTAGGTCCAAGATTCTTCTATTATAGATGGATGGTATCTTCTATATTTTTTAGTACCTAAAAACTACAAGTAGTCTCATACCTGTGCTATTTATCCTTTTCAACAGAGAGAATACAATACCTATTATGGTTCCCCATGTTAGTATGGAATTCAGAAATTCAGAAGAGGCTTGGATGTTTTTGGCTTACATATGTCCCATAAATTTAGTGCTTTGGCACACCGGGCAGTTTACTTTCCAGATTGCACCATGCTAGTAGATATTATATTGACAGTAATCCTCTTTTACTTATTCAATTTACAAATCTAGACATTATATTATCTTCAAATTGTCTTACTTGCTTGTTTATTTAATTTTCAGAGACCTATCATAGATGATGTTTTAGATCTCCTTACTTGAAGATGTTTTAGAGATTGATGGTCTTTTGGAATGCTTTTGTCATTTTGCAAGCAAAGGAGCATCGTGAGAGAATGGAGAGCTCAGTATGCATATGCAATTATGTATGAAGCAAACATTCCCTCGTGTGCTACTTGACTGCCTTTTGCCTTTTAACAGTCTTTTGTCATCTGAATGTTTAGTTGTGTATATCAAACAAATGACTAAAATTGAGGGCACTCATTGATGTTCAGTCTGCTGAATGTTTAATTGTATATGTATGAATACCTTTTGCCACCTAAAAAATGGTTCTCAGTGTGTTGAATCTTGGACTAACTTTATAGATACAACAAGGTACATGGGAATGTCTCCCCATCTACATATATCAAACTGACATTGTTGGTATATATTTGAATTATCTCTTTTGCCATTTAGAGCTTATAAATTGATACAATAATCATAAACACTGAAGTTTAGAATTGATGCAACAATCAAACTCAGAAATTTATAAATACTCAATCATTATAGTACTCAATATGGAGCCACAATCTCAATTTACACATCAATTTACAATAGCTGAACACTGTACTCTGAACTTAGGCTTCACACACAGCTTCCCTTCCCCTCTCCATAAGGATGTGTGCAATGGCCGTCGTCCTGTGGTGTTGTAGGCAGCAGGAAGGGTTTCTCTCCTATTCTTGCCTCCAAATGCCATGAACCTGTTGTCGATGCGAGCAGCAGCAATACCACGCCGGCCAAAACGCTGGATGAAGGATGAGGACAGAGACAGAGATCGCCTACTATGGGCTTTCGTTGCTCGTTCCAGTGCCGAGGAAGATGGCGAGGGACCAGCGACTGACGGAGATTGGACGAGCTGCCTGCGGCGGCAGACGGAGGTTTGGCGAGTAGCCTACGGCGGCGGACGGATTGGGCGAGCCACCGCGGCACCGGACGGGGACCGGGCGAGAAAGCCTGCAGCAATGGAACGGAGATTTGGCGAGTAGACTGCGGCAGCGGACAGATTGGACGAGCAGCCACGGCAGTGGCGGAGATTTGGCGAGCGGCGGCGGCAGCGGAGATGGGGCGTGCAGCTGATAGGAACGGAACGGTCGTTTGCTTTTTTTTTTTCTCGTCGTTGCGCTTGATTGGGCCGCATGGACCTTTTGGGCCGGAGCGGGAGAGGCAGCAAGCAAGCTGAAGCACGTGGACGTTGGATCTTAGCGGACGATGCTCCTTCTTCGGACTGCTCTCTGCAGCTGTGAAGCCAACTGCCGAGGATCTCGTCCCGAAGCACGGTGGGGTACTATCACTTGCGCATTCCTATACTGCTAATTGCTCGGACTAATTTGGTAAGCTAAAGTTTTTCCCAAAGTTTATTTTTTTTATATATAATATAACTCCCTCCATACTCCCAAGTGATTTTTAAGATTTGTTCTAAGTAATCATTTCAAGTTTAATCAAATTTCCATTCAAAAAAAGTTTGACCAAATGTTTACATAAAATACTAATATTTATAATGCCAAATAAATAGTGTTAAATTTATTATAGAATATATTTTCATGTTTTACCTAGTTGGTGTCAGAAATATTAATGTTATTTCATATAATTTTAGTCAAATTTAGAATTATTTGACTTAAAAAAAATAAAACATTATTTATTTTGTGATGGAGAGAGTATAAGTAATTTTATGCCCCCTTTTGGCTCACGGGCGAAGCACAGGTGAAACAGAGGGATCAACCCATGAGAATTGCTGACATCATGTAGTCTTTGGGAGCGCAGGAAAACCATAGTAACAATTCCAGAAGAAAGGCTTCGTCCCTCACAGCCACGCAGGAAAATCGAACATCCGATCGGAGCTCGTGTTTTCGCAGGAAGTCCGAGGAATCATGCAGATATGTTTCCTTTCCCAACGTCGGTAGGAATCCTGTGTTTTTCCTTTTAATCTGTGCTCCCGTGAGCTAAAGGGGCCTTTAATTTTTTAGAGTAAAAAAACCTTAAGTTTAAGTCAAGTTTATCACGTCGTCATCTCATCACATTATAAAAGTATGAGTTTTTTTAAGGGAGAGCACTTTCCCTTTGTAATACGTGTCCGAACTGACATCGTTTTATCACGGCCTGATATGTAAAATCTACTCTCTCTCTGTCCATATCCCAAAGTGAGTGTTGATGCAGTATATTTGTGTTGGTCAAACTTTTTAGGATTTATTTTTATGATCGAGCCATTATAATTTTACAAAAATACGTCATTACAATCTCAATTCGTTTATTTTGAAAACTACTATTATAATTTCATCCCTCCTCCATCCATATCATTTTCTACGCCTCCTACGTCATTTCTGGTTCCTATTGCAGTGGTGGCACTGGACCCTCAGAGGAAGAACACAGGTTTGTCATTCTCGAGGAAGATGTGGCCTGCTGGAGGGGTCTCCTCGTTAGCTCTGGGTTCCTCCTCCTCAGCGATGCAACTTTGGCGGCTCCTCCGCAGTGGCGTTGGGCTCAGACGACTTCTGCGGTAGTGGTGGTGTCGTCCTTGGAAGAGCTTAGTTGAGAGCTCTTCTTATAGTCGTGCGGTGGTTTGGGTGCACACACGACTGTAGGATGGAGGAAGGACGTGTGTACTGTTGGGGGTGGCTCTACAACGCACGACCACGGCTAGCGCCCATATGGGCATGGCCCCTACCGCTGGTGAGATCGGGGTCCGGCTATGGAGCGGGCAAGGGGACGCGGATGAAAATGTTGTCGGACAAGCTCGCTTGCAACCATGGCATGGGCAAGCTCAGTCTGAAAGAGAGCAACCACGACCATGGTAAGGGTGGGCTCCAATCACGACGCAGGATAGGGGATGAGTACGGGCACACCCCACGCAAGCTTGGTTTTTGACCATGGTGCTGGCGGGCCTGTGCCAAAATAGGTGAGCTCGGGGCATGGCGGTGGCTTGGGAGGCCCTGAGAATGCTCGCTCGTGGTGACCTACGCGCGAACCTCATTGTTCAGGAAACCATGCTCCAAAGCTCTTGCTATCCAAGATCTGGGGTCAAGAATAGAGCCGACTGCCGAGAGGCCTCTTGGGCCTTGGCCGCGCTTCTCCTTAGGTGATCTAGGTCAAGTCCATGGCTAGCCAGGCAGCCACACTCCATATCTATATCTATTGTTCTCGAGGCGAAGCGAAAGTTCTGGGTGGTGGTCTCGAGGTCAAGCAAAGTTTTTGGATGATGGCGTTCAATAAGGAAAGGTAGGAAGCGGCCGACGACGTGTGGACGAGTCGAAAAGGGTTGGCAGTGGTTGGCGAGAGGCGCGCGACGCAACGGACGAAGCTCCCATGAAAAAGCGTGGCCACTTCGTCTCGCGAGTGAGCCGTCGCTCCGCTCTCACGCGGCTCGTAATGGGCGAGAGCTCTTCCCGCGGATCTCATCTTGCCCGAGATTGGCGACCCTGTCTTCTTCCTCGGAGAGTCCAATGAAGGAGCACGAGCACAGAGGAGGTTACGCATATGCCTAACAATGAGCCCTTGTATACGAGAGGTGTAGAAAATGATACGAAAGAGAGATGTAATTATAGTTTTGTAACCACGTATCTCTAAACTTGAAAAATAGGCGAAAAATAGTGATAGTCTACTTTAAAAAATAAAAAAACTTCCACAAAACATGCTATGCTGCAAAGATGGGGAGGCGTCGCGCTCAGATTGGAACCAGGTCCCCGTTGAAGTTGACTTGTTTGACAGGTCAGTACTGCGGGCCTGCGGCCACGACTCCTGTGGTAGTGGCACCGTTGACCGCTGCGCTGTGGGCCTGAGGCCGAGGGGCGAACACAACGTCGCCGATGAGGAAGCTGGTGGCGTCTACGGCGGTTTTCGCAGCCGCTGCCGTGGCCGCCGTGATGGCGCGCCAGAGGCTGCGGGTAGCGAGGCGGTGGGCACGCGCAGGCGCCGTGCTGCGGGATCTGCAGGAGCGGTGCGCGGCGCCGGCGGAGCGGCTGCGGCAGGTGGCAGACGCGATGGCCGCGGAGATGCACGCGGGGCTGGCCTCCAACGACTCCGAGGGAGAAAGCGGGAGCAGCGTCCTCCTCAAGATGCTCGTCACCTACGTTGACTCCCTACCCTCCGGGTAATCAGTGCAGACCCCTACCCGGCTACCCCTGCTTTTTCGACTAAGAGTTTAAGACCCGGAGAGCGATCCGTCCGAGATGCAGTTAGACGTGGAGGCTTGTGGTGTTGCCTCTTTGTTCCTGGGTCAAAGGCGGGACATTTGTGTGTGTGGAATGGTGGTGCGGTTGCTGTCAATCTGCCATGAACGTATGGCAATGTGGCGTTATAATCGGACGGCAAAGAGTTTTTGACCCGGAAGGTTTTTTTTATATATATAAAATTATTGGAAGGTTTTATTGAAGATGATGTTCGGCAGGTCTGTGTCTTAGTCCTAATAATAACTGGACAGATTGAACTTTGTTCAGGGTTGCTTTTCTTATGTTTTAGGTATCATGAGTTTGAATTTTTAGCATCTATACATCTGACTCTGTCAGCCAATTCTTGAAGGGGCGAGGAAGGGCTATTTTATGCTCTTGACCTTGGAGGAACAAACTTTCGTGTTTTAAGAATTCAGTTTGGGGGAAAGGAACAGCGAATAGTCAAGCAAGAATCTAAAGGTGTATCCATTCCTCAACATTTAATGTCCAGTGGATCAAATGTAAGGAATCACGTCTACGTCTCATGCTATGTTCATTTCAGTAATTTTTTTTTTATCTTCGGGAATTCAGTTTTGTTGTCATACACTAAGTTTGCAATGTTCTATGTAATTCTATTTTAGGAGCTGTTTGATTTTATTGCTGCTGCTTTAGCAAAGTTCGTTGCCTCTGAGGGTGAGGGCTTTCATCTTCCTGAGGGCATCCAGAGACAACTTGGTTTTACATTCTCATTTCCAGTGAAGCAAAATTCAGTTGCATCTGGCACTCTTATCAAATGGACAAAGGGTTTTGCAATTGATGAAATGGTCAGTTCTTGTAGCCTACTTTTAAGAATATGGGCCTGTTTCAGGTGTAGAACAAATGCCATGTTTCATTCTGTCAAAAATCTAGTAGATCATATCTAACTGTTTTCCTTTTTGAGCTACAACTTGTTTACATGTTTGTATCTGGATAGATATGAACAATCTACTTCTTTCTTTTTTTTTCTTTTTTTTTTTGAAGAGAGGTAGGAAAGGATGTAGTGGCAGAATTAAACAAAGCTATCAAACTCCAAGGAATTGATATGGAAGTCACAGCACTGGTTAGTTTCTTTTAATATCCATATAACACTCAATTGGAGTAACACTGTTAGTAAATGGTCAAAGATATTAATTTATTGTGCATCGATCATGTCTTAACTGAGCCCATATTGTAGATGTTGAAATATAAACGCTACCTTTTCAGGTCAATGATGCAGTAGGGACATTGGCTGCTGGGAGATATGTGGATAATGATACCGTTGCTGCAGTTATACTGGGTACTGGCACTAATGCAGCATACGTAGAACATATTAACTCAATTCCTAAATGGTGTGGCTCAGCTCCTGAGTCTGGAAACATGGTGAGCATCTTTTACTTCTCCCTATGACTGCACAGCAAATAACATAGTACAAAAGATGGGACTTACATATATTGACTGTACTCTACTAGTCTTGCATGTAGGTTGGGTGTTCATCATTAGCTTACCTTTTTATCAGGTGATAAACATGGAATGGGGGAACTTTAGGTCCTCCCACCTTCCACTGACTGAATTTGATGTAGCCTTGGATGCTGAAAGTTTGAACCCTGGTGAACAGGTATTGCCTTTCATATGCTACAGATTATGATCTTTTACCCTTTGTATTCTCCACCCAGATTTATGAGAAGTTGATCTCTGGCATGTATATGGGCGAAATTGTCCGAAGGGTCTTGCTAAGAATGGCTCAGGATTCTTATCTTTTCTCAGATAATGTACCTGCGAAACTTGAGATCCCATATATCCTTAGGTATGGTATTCTAGTTCACTAGTTTGTCGGTTTGTCCTGCTGTTTGGTTTCCTTTTTGGCAAAAACTATATCTGCTACATATTTTATCCATAGCATGGTCTAGGTTTTTGTACTGAAATGTTGTGCCTACTGATGCTAAAAACAATATACAGTCAGCTTTGATTTATCCCACAGCGGAAGTTCTGTAGAGTAGCTGTTTGAGTCTGATACCCTTGATTATGTACAGCAGTCCTTGTGTGTATGGCACGAGCATACACCGTACCAAGAATGAGGTAGATGAAGCCTCATAGAAAATCCTAAGGGCCTGTTTGGTGCCATAGAATTGGATCTTATTTCAACAATCACATTCCGTTTCAGATGTTAATTGAAGTGTTGCCACCAGTGAGAGCTTTGATGGCTGCAGTGAGGTCCCCCACAAAGAGGTTTTTTGTGTCCAGATTCATGAGAGACGAGTGAAGGAGATCGGGCTGTGGAAGTAGCAGTGAATCTCACTTTCCGTTTCTTATTATCTCTCTTTCCATTTCTTGCCCTCTGAATTTCCACAGTGCCCCAAATGACAGTTTTGAAGCAACCACAGCAGGAGGATAGATTTTGGTGAAGCCGGCCGCAGTTTGTTAAACACAAGTCTAAAAGAACATAGTCATTGTCGTTCTGTCACGACCTTACTTGACCCTCTGGACTCTCATATCCTTGTCTTATACAAGAATATAGTGCTAAAAAGTGACCTAGTCTAATCCTCTTGATCACTCCTGACTGCTCTTTACATAATATCCTCCCAATTCCTTGTTAATATAATATCCTCCATGACCCTTCAAGATGCAAATAGGAGCCGTATTCCTCATAGAACTCCTCCAAGGCCCTCCATCATGAAAGTAGGATCTTATACCCTTATTCCTTGTAGGATGCAACACTAATCCTAGTAGAACTAGAAGTCCTAATAGCCATCCTTCTTGAATCCTAATCCAAGTATGATTTGAGTCCCCTTTCAGCAGTAGCAAGCATTATCTTGCAAGTTGATTGAAATGAATAAGATGGTGAAGATTCTTCTCAAATATTTGAGCTTTATTTTTCTAGGTTTTCATCTCGCCTGTATTATAACATGTCTTGACAGCTTTTCAAACTAAATGCGAGTACAGAAGCACTTATTTGTCCCACTACTGCTAACTACAAAAGGCTGAATATGTATTGAATTCTAGAACATATCACGTGCTGATGATGCATCAAGACACATCGCCTGATCTCAGGACAGTTGGCATCAACCTGAAAGAAGTCTTCGGGGTATCTTTTAGCCTTATTGTTAAATTATTCTATCACTTATTCAGTCCCTACAAAACACATTTTCTTGTTTGGTTTTCAGATAGAAACTACCTGTTTCAAAACAAGGAAATTGGTAGTGGATGTTTGCGAGGTCATCGCCAGTCGCGGTGCACGACTTGCTGCTGCTGGGATTCACGGCATCCTCAAAAAGCTTGGGCGAGACATTGCCAGCCCAGACAAACAAAAGAAGGTGATTGCTGTTGATGGCGGGGTTTAAAAGTATTATACATTCTTCGCCCAGTACATGGAGAGCACTCTAAGAGACTTGCTTGGGGAGGGAGCCGCGTCCTCTGTAGTGATAAAGCTTGCCGAAGATGGCTCAGGCACTGGAGCGGCCCTCTTGGCAGCCTCCTATTCTCAACGTTTCCAGGCTCGGGATGATTAATTTCTGCTTATAGTTCCTTCGGATTCTGAAGGTATAACATTTATGCAGCTGCTCCAGTGGATATTTGTTTTTAACTGTTATAAGATTTATCTGCCCCCATTGTTTTTGTAATATACTGCAATGCCCTTTTCTTAAAAAAAAAATACAGTGAGACACTTGGGTAGAAAAAAAATACAATGCCCGTTCAGTTATAGAAAATTCGGTTCCAATTTATTTGGATATTTTGTCTTTGACTTCTTATATGGAATCTTATTTGACAGATTTAATTTGTGTTTGGACCTTAAGAAAATTGCTTGGCAACTATTTTTAAATTGATGGGTCTGTTTATACTTTATACTAGCAAAAAATGAACAACTGACTCATCCAGTAAGGTGCCGTGAAAAAGAGCTGTATTTGGCACCTGAGACCTGACAATCAACTGATATCAAGAGCTGTAAGAAGGTGAAATGAACAAACTATTTCATACCCGATATATTGAGGCTTTTCCCTGTGTGCCATTAAAAAAGTTCGTCCTTCCTGTGTACCACTGAAAAGTTCAAACTTCTCTCTGTGCCCACTGAAAAGTTCAAACTTCCCTCTGTGTCATGACACTTTTCAGCTTTGCCATACACGCCATTCCGTCCAATTTTGCTTCTAACGGTGTGAAATGACGATGGAAAAAGTCTAAAATGCCCTTAAGTGTGATGTGAAGTAAAAGTTCGTTTTCCTTTCATGCCACTGAGCTTGCACGTGATGACTACATGTATGTGACGCCTCCTTTGCATATATACATGTATTTTTAAATAAAAGCGAGGTATCCCTAGTAACAGTATACTTTGGGATAGTTTTTAATTAGTAAATGTATTTTATAAATAATATAAATATGTTGTTAGTAGTTAGAAAATAAAATAATATGAAACCAAAGAAGTATACATGAATCGGTAATTGTTACATGAGTATCTCCAAAAGTTATCTGTTCAGATATGTTAAAAAAATGAAATGTAAATATAACAACCATCATTATCATTATCTGTTAAAAAAATGAATAGTCGAGATCTGTTAAAAAATAAAATGCCTAGTTGGGGGTACTCCTTCCGTCCCATTGATACTGTCGTTTTTGACTTTTGAACTTCTTATTTGACCATTTGTTTTATTTAAATTTTTTATACGAATAATAACAAAATTAAATTATCTCCAATGATTAAATAGACCATAATAAAATAAATAATATTTGAACAAAACTTTTGAATAAGACAAATGGTCAAATAAAATGGCACAGAGTCCAATGACATTCTCAATAAAACGGCAGGAGTATAGGTTAAGTGGGTCCCACAAGTTAATAAAAAAAACGGCGCATGCTTCCTTGTTTTCGGCATTGGCGCCTGTCTTTTTAGTATTGGCGCGTGTATAGAATAGAAAATGAAAAAAAAAAAAAAACCGATACACCCACCCACACACGCGGAGGCCCAAAACCCACACGCGCTCGTTCCCATTCACGCACGCTCGCTTCTCCAGTACGGCCGCCGCCGCCCCTTCTGCAATAGCGCCGCCGCCGCCCCTTCTCCACTCCCGGTGCCGCCTCCCCTTCTCCATGGCCACCGCCCACCACCCTTGGTCCTAGATCTGCGCTGTTGTATGGAAAAGCGCCAGCTGCTGTCCTACGACGGGCAGGGCCAGGCCAGGCGGGGGATGCCACGCTCGCCGGCGCCAGCTCGAGCTCGCCCACCACCGCCACGCTCGCAGTCGTCGCCGCCGGTTCCATGCTCGCCCACCGCCACGCCCACTCGAGCTCGCTCGCATGGATAAAGCCCAGGAACGGAGACGGACCAGTGCAGCAGCCGACGAGCGAGCGTATCGGCGAGCGCACCACAGCGAGCATGCGCGGCGACGAAGGGCATTTTGGACGTTTTAACATACGGGGCCCACATGTCAGGGCTGTTTAACGGTGAGAAACGGACGGAGCATGGATGGAAAACCGAAAAGTGATCATCATATAGGGAAAGTTTATAGGGAAAGTTTGAACTTTTTAGTGGAATATAAGAATGAATCACCAACTTTTTTAATGGAGAGGAAGAGCCTCTGATATATTTCGCTTTAGCAAAACTACACTTATTTATACAACTGAAATTTTCCTATTGAACGAAGAACAAAACGAGCAATGCAGTAAACGTATAACTTAATAACATCTATAGAAGAACTGGCAACTCAAAGCCTATCCTCGAACTCAGACAGGGGGGTCATGTTCTTCAGACCCTTCCTCTTCCTGATGTCGCCGATGAGCTTGGCCGCCACGGATCCCTCCTCTAGCGGATCGGAGTTGATAGCCTCCCAGTGGTCGAAGACGTACTGCGGGAATGCCTCGCCGGACGTCTCGGCGCGTAGCTTCTCGCTGAACTCGAGCGACTCGGCGACTGGGAGGTAGGCCTTGAAGCTGACGAGCGGTGTGCCCGGCCTCTGCCTCTCCTCTACGACGCTGCCCCTCTTCCTGTTCAAGAGGCTGTAGATGCTCCCCGTCGCCCTCTCCGGCGCCTGGATCTCGACGAGGTAGACGGGCTCCATGAGGCGCGGCGCCGCCGTGAGCTGCGCGGCGTAGATGGCGCGCCGCGCCGTGGGGATGATCTGGCCGCCGCCGCGGTGGATCGCGTCGGAGTGCAGCACGGCGTCGCGGAGCTCGAGGCAGACGCCGCGCATGCTCTCCTCGGCGAGCGCGCCTTCCTTGGTGGCCCACTGGAAGCCGGCGACCACCGAGTCCCTGATCTCTCCCACGTGCTGGACTCCCCTGCACGCGTCCACCAGCATGTTGGGCCCCGTCGCCTCAGGGCCGAAGCACCATATCTTCTTGGCGGTGTCCTTGTCCCAGCCGAACTCCTCGGACAGGACCTTGGCGCGGGCCTTGGCGTCGTCGACCTTGGAGCCGGCGACGAGCTCGCCGTCGTCGATCGCCGTGGCCAGCTCTTTCTGCAACGGCCAGGCCTCCATGTACAGCCGGCTGTGCCTGTTGGGCGACTTGCTCATGACGGTGCGGCACGACCTGGCCAGAACCGTCTCGCGGTACGAGACGACGGGCGGGCCGACGACGATCTCGGTGCCGCCGCCCATGAACTCCTGCCGCAGATCCTTGAGGCAGATCTCCAGATGGAGGTCCCCGACGCCGGAGACGACGTGCTCGCCGGTCTCCGTGACGGCGCACACGACGAGGGGGTCCGACTTGGCGAGGCGCTTGAGCCCTTCCACGAGCCTGGGCAGGTCGGCGGCGTTCCTGCAGGCGACGGACCTGTGCACGACCGGCGAGACGGAGAACCTCATGGCTCGCATGGGGTGCGCGTCCGCCGCCGCGTCGTCGGCGACCGTGGCGTTCTTGGTGATGAAGTGGTCGAGGCCGACGAGGGCGACGGTGTTGCCGCAGGGCACGTCGTCGACGGACTCCTGCCTCCTGCCCATCCAGACGACCGTCCGCTGCACCGTCTTGTTGACGAAGAGGTCCTTCTTCCCGCCGGCGCCGGGCACGTAGCCAGGCCCCATGATCCGGACCTTGGCGCCGGTCGCCACCGTGCCGGAGAAGACCCGGCCGAAGGCGTAGAACCTGCCGCCGCCCCCGGCCGGGATCATCTTGGACACGTAGAGCATCAGGGGCCCCTCCGGGTCGCAGTTGCGGATGCCGGTGGCGTAGGGGTCGTCGAGGGGCCCCTCGTAGAGCGTCTCCACGCGGTACCGCTGCGCCTCGGCGGGGGACGGCAGGTGGGAGACGATCATCTCCAGCAGCGCGGCGCCGGCGGGCAGCCACGCCTGCATGACGCGCTTCATCAGCGCCTTCCCCGACAGCTGCTCCCTGTCCTCGGCCTTGAGCGCCACGGAGAGCTTGTGGAGCATCGGCCACAGCTTCTCCTTGTCGTCGCCGGCGCTGGTGCAGGTGCAGGCTTGGATGATCTGTTGGATGGGCTGGTAGCAGAACTGCACGAAGCCGCGGCGGCACGTGGGAGAGCCCGTGTGGCGGGTGGACCAGCAGCGGGTGGCCGGGTCGAAGAAGTGCTCGCCCCACAGCCGCTCCCGCATCCTGGCCTCGTCCACGCTGAACCTGGCGGCGTACATCCTGGCGAAGTCGGACAGGGTGAAGGCCCATCCGTGCAGCCCCGCCGAGAACGCCACCGTGCCATGCTCCGGCGACACCTGCCAGTCGCCCAGCTCGCTGTCCTCGTACGTCGAGATGATCACGTTCGCGTCCTCGATCACGCGCCGGAACGCCTGGTACGCCTCCTCGCCGTCTTGCTGGAGCTCGAGGAAGCAGCGGTCCATCTTGTTGACGGCCAGGACGGGCTTGATCCGCTCGGCGAGGGCCTGGCGGAGCACGGTCTCGGTCTGGACGCACACGCCCTCGATGCAGTCGACGACGACGAGGGCGCCGTCGGTGATGCGGAGCGCCGCCGTGACCTCCGACGAGAAGTCCACGTGCCCGGGCGAGTCGATGAGGTTGATGAGGTACGGCGAGGTGGCGCCCCCAGAGCCGGCCATCTCGTAGTAGAGGGAGATGCCCGTGGACTTGATGGTGATGCCGCGCTCGGCCTCGTCCGCGCGCGTGTCCGTCACCCGCACGCCGCCGGCCGCGCCCTGCGCGATGATGCCCGCCGCGGCCACCAGAGAGTCCGTCAGCGTCGACTTTCCTGCATGCGGCCGTCAAAGTCACGATTCAGAAATCACGATCGCGGCTACGCATAATGCATATGCAATGCAAGCCAAATCCGCGCCATTGGTTTAAGGAACAGACAGAGAGAGAGCAAATTAAGGGGAGCTGACCGTGATCGACGTGCGCGATGACGGAAATGTTCCTGATGTTGTGCTTCTTGTCCATGCTCGCGCGGAGCTTGTCGGCGGTGACCTTAATAACCATCTTGAAGGGCAGCCTCAAAAGGTGACGCCAAGAGCTTGTCCTGTAAATCTGGTGCTGCTGGGGAAGTGAGGAGCAGAGGAAATGACGACAAGAGCGGTGAAGTGGTCCGCGCTCTGAACGCCTACTTGTAAAGCCCACACAGAGTAGCAGCCAAGTTAAGCTAGTTGCTTCTTAGCGGCTACGAAACCGCGGAGATATCCGTCCGATGGTGTATGGACGGCTCGGGTCGCTCCAGCTCAGGTCCGAGAGAACATGTACTTCTTCTTGGGGACGGTCCTCATGGCGCAACAGTGAGCACACACTATGGATTTGCGACACTATATTATCTATGCATATGCATCTATCAAATCAAGCGATTGCTTAGATTTAGATAGAAGGAATAATTGGAATGCAAAACAAGGATGCTTGACAAAGAACTGACGGATGAATTTCTTTAAATAAATATTAATTTATTAATGAAAAAATTTTTGTGGTACTTTCAAGTAATTGTGAGCTGTTCATTTAATTTAATTAGATCAAATTGTTAGAATTATCTACTCTCTCTGTTTTAAATTATAAGTCGTTACTTGTCTTATTTAAAAAATTTATAATTTTAGCCATTATTGAATAACTTTTATTAATAAAACAAGTTATAACAAAAGAAATAATATTTTATCTAAATTTTTGAATAAAACAAGTGATCAAACTCGATAACATAACTTATTTTTAAATTGAATATGTAACATGACTTTAATGTGACTGTGTATCTTAAAAAAAAAGATAATTAACCATTTTGAAGACAAAAATACCATCATGCTTTATATACATGATAAAACCATTAAGCCTCTTGTATGGCACCGTATCGTTCTAATGTTCTTGGGTGTCATTGGCATAAAATGTGGTTCTTGCGTCTTAACACACCAGCGAAATCGGATATGATCTCAAGAGCGTCAGAGCTTCCAAGATACAGCTAGCTTCAAACCCGGTCAGAGAGTGCCGATAACTCTCAGGCGTGTCAGTCAATTTGACCTGCAATTGACAAGGGAAAGATAATAATCAGTAATCACAGGGCGGAACTAACCGGTGTGTCCATGTAGTTCCAACTATGTGGCTCTGAGAGCCGATTCAATCGGAAATCGACTAAAGAGTCGATTCCGGCATATATGCATGTTTTGTTATAGAAACAGATACTAAACTGGTACATAATCGATTGATATGCATGATAAAATAGAACAATCTACATTAAACAAATCTATACAGATAGTTATAACAGATTAAAACATAATCGATTGTTGTAAACAGGTCAAATCATTCAGTTCAGACTGTTTGAACGTCAAACAGGCAGAAATCGACTATTTAGCCGATTTGGCAGAATGCGATCGGTTAATTGGTTTTTCTCGAGAAAGCACAACCGTATCGGCTAATTAGCCGATTCGGGGTCCATGAAGCAGAAAATTTGGCGGTGATTAGTTCCAAGTATAAATCTACCACTAATACGAAGCTGGTCTAAAAGACCTGCGGTTTTACATCAGTTTAAATATATTCCCGAAAATAATTACAAGCAAATTTAGAAGGAATATAGAGCTGGTCTACAAGGCCGGCGGCTCTGTGTTCATTCAGATCGGCTCTTGTCAAGCATCCACAGTACGTACGAGCAAGATTACGATAATACTGGCCGAATCAAGTGATATCATAATAAATCATAAACATGAACGAAACATAAATGACATTTTTCATATGGATCTAAGGCCAATACTACGCAATCTTAATCGGGCAGAAAGATGTTATATTAATAAATAAACAATAAATGACAAATAACATCTTGATAACTTAATGAATCTAACTAAGATGCTAAATTAGTTAGAGCCGATAACTAATCCATGCACATAATCAAGCTTAACCTAAGTCCTCGTCCACCGGATGACGTTAAACATAGATTAAACAGGAAAACAAACATGAATCGATAACTAACTCTTATTTGATCTAAACCCACGTCCACCGGATGACCCTAAACTTATATCAAATAAGAATCAACCCCGATCTACGATGCTCCCATGTCCACCGGATGACATTAAAGAGACAAATCTTAGCGAGGTATGACGGTACTTACAAGCAAGCCTGCGTCCACCAGATTACACTCAGCCCGATTGAAGAACTCGCCGAGATCTACGTTACTCCTACTCCTAAGTTTTGGCCGGAGCCAAAAGATATGTTGTATTGATGTGTGTTTTGGTTACAATGGCCGGGGCTTATATTTATACCCAGGGCTTTGATAGAGTCCTATTCGAATTACAACTCAAGATAAACACGGAACCTAAAAAACTTTCCTAAATTAAAGGTAACTTGGAGTCCAATCTTTCCTTTCCTCAACGGACTCCGAACGTGATCGCTTTTCTTGGCCGAAGATCCACGCTGACGTCACCAAATCGGCTATTCGCGCCGTCTTTAACTCCAGCCTACAATCGATTCTGGGACCCGATCGACTATCTCTGCCTTGGCCTCTGTTCCCAAAAATCGGCCACCTGCATCCGGCATCGGTTATCCGTACTCAGTCCAGATTTTGGCATAAACACATGCCCCCAATTTTGGGATAAAATAGTTTTATTCCTAAAATTAGCATTGAGTCTCGATTCAGTCCACTCTTGAGCCAAAATCGCAACCTCCCGCTCATCGCTTCAAACTCCGGCGGCGAACTTAAACCCTAGCTTCGAAAAAATCCTCTGTTGCATCTTCGGCCTCGATACGCCGTCTTCAAGAAATCCGCAAGCAATGGCGACTCCTTCCGAGATTCCCGAGGTATGAATCTTGCCAACCTGTCTTCCATTCATGAATCCCCACTCGATCGATCACACCTATCATCCATCTGCTTCAGGACCTGAAAAATGAAATCTTGATTCCGTTGAGGGACGCTCCGACCGCTTTCTTCCTGGGCCCGATGGGCAATCTCCAACCCCGCGGAATTCATCAATCAAGAGACCAACCAAATCCCTTTTAGAGGCCCGCTAGTGGATGCATCTTCATGGTCTAGGCAGCCCTTCAGGAATTGGCCAAGCATGCCCAGCGGATGGAGAAATTGGTTTCACTGCATCTCAGAAAGGAAAAGGGGAGACTGGGAGCTGCGCAATCTGAGCCAATGCCTTGACCTTTCTCTGTGTGACATGAAAAAGAATGAACCCCTCTTGTTCGCTGCAAGTTACTTTTGGTCCAATTCTTTGAACGCTTTCTATTTGGAGATGGGCCAATGAGCATCATATTGGGTGATATCCATATGCTAACTGGTCTTCAAATCACCGGGTCTTTCCAACTGTGAGATCTCCTTTCAGGTGGCGAAAAGAAGTTCCCCATACTGAACGAGTACAAGGGCTGGACCGGCTACATCAAAACCCATCAGCAAACAACCTCCAGTATCAACGACAACGAACACATAGCCTTCTTAATCTTGTGGCTGGAAAGGTTCATCTTCTGTGGCGCTTCCTTGGGGCCGGCCTATCCTTTCAAAGCCCTTGCAGAAAAATTGGCCCAAGGCAATTCAATCCCCTTAGGTAAAATATTGCTGGGATCTGCTTACAGATTAATGAACCGAGTTGCCAGTTATCTGCCAAAAGGGGAAGAAGTACGGTGCATAACAGGTCCCTAGTGGTTGATTCAACTATGGATCAACTTGTATTTGCACAAGATGGTCAGGCCTAACCTCAACAACCTCAATTACCCTTCTATCAACTATGCAGAAGAGGACAGCAACCAGATCACCAGGGGCTGTCAGAACTTTGGAGAAGCTACCTCAGCCATCACTATTAACATGAACCGATGGAACTTACTTGAGAAACTCTACAGAGGCTTGGGACCAGACATCTTGATTTGGTTTCCATATGCAGATGATGTCGAATTCCCAATGCCCTATACCTTCAGGTTCAGTACAGGATGTTCTGATAGTGGAGTTACTGAAATATTTAATGTCATTATAAAGCCCTGCACACTGCCAGTTGACTTTAAGCATCTTCGCGGCACCAACAGTACTGAGCCCAGCTGGCCTTCATATGAATTCTATCACCCCAACGTTGCAGCAAGACAACTGGGCTTTGGCCAACTGCCCCCCAAGCTTCTATTTCTACACCTTCTGAGACCCAGAGATGAAATCACCGAGATTCTACAAGTCGACAGGGTCTTCTTATTGGGAGCAGACTTGCCAGTTCATACTGTAGAGCATTGGAGCCAAATTTCAATGTCCCATAAGACCTTTGATCACTGGTGGCAATAGTGGCATGCTCACCTTTTCTTTCAAGGGATCCATGATAGATGCAAAGCCCTAGACCCAAGCTTCAACTCTATCTCGGCAGTAAGTACTTTAGCCGATTCCATTCAAACCGGCTGCAAATTGTGTTCTAACTTTTGTTAATGCAGGACCCAGAATCCAACCCACCAGAGCAGATCAACTATTATCCTTCTTGCCCAACTGCCAGGCTAGGCTCTCAGGCCCCATCCTTGAAGAAGATGATGAAGACCCCTGCCAGTATGGCAACTGCTCCGGCTTAAAAAAGAAAAGCCTCATCATGTCTTCAAAAGAGGACCACCAAGAAGAGATATAAGAGAAAGCCTGCCCAGGTACTTGAATGTCTTGAAATACTCTCTGCATTACCAACTCAGCATATCTGACTGAATCGGCTATACAATAGGTGAGCATTCAGCCGATCCAGGCACCTTCTGAAAATATTCAGACCGAAACCCATCCAGAAACAACAGGCCACCAAGATACAGCTGAAGGCTTTCTGAGAACGGACGAAAGCATTGCTATCCAGCAAGAAGGAGAAGGAACTCAGTTATCAACCAAATCTGTAAGCACACAATTCTTCCTTACTGAATGCAGCCGAACAGCCCTCCTTCGTGGAACGAACTTGAAGAAGAGAAAACACCATCTCCCAAACATCCAGGTAAGGCTCTTCGGCTGTTAACACTTGTCATGCTTGCTCTATTTCTAACTCACTTTTCTCTTTCAGAGCTTCAACTGACTGCAGAAACACAAGCTGAGGCCATCCTCACTGCTAGAAAAGAGATCGCCGTAACAGATCAACCGGGCACTTCATCGGCTCCACTTCCTTCAAGCTTTATTCAGGTGAAGTATTTATCCTCCTAATCGATCCAAAGTCTTTATGTCATCACCATTTTAATATGTGAACCCAGGCGCTGCAGCCTTCCTCCCCCAGCTACTCCTTCGACCTGGAGGAATGCTGTGATGAAAACGAACTGAGTTCCAGGTCTTCATCACTACCAGAGCCAGACCTCAAGAAACGACTGAGCGAGCTTCTTCCTCAGCTGGAGGTGACCCTGACTGACCTGGCCGAGCACCCTGAACCTATTGATCAGGTTATTGAACTAATTCAGCAACAGACGTGCCGGCCATCCTCAGCTCCCTACCACAATTTGTCAAACTCAAGAGGGCTGCTCCAGGGATCAAGACTGCCCATGAAAACTTGACCGAGCTTAAGCAACTGACGAACAACAGGCTGACCAACAAACAAAAAGCCGGCGGGTTAGCCGATCAAGTAAAGTTGCTGAAAGCCACAATTAACTCGGCCGAGTCAGAGCTAGGCACTTTGAAGATCAGACGTGAGCAGCTGATAAAGGAGCTGGCAGAGGTCGACGCGGCCATTACTCAGCGTGAAATCGCCATATCAACGAGCACCGTTGATTTGGCCGCGAAGAAGAAGGAGGTCAGCGCCAGGGTCATTGAGGGCCAACAAATAAAACAGCGCCTGAACATCCTGAAGTCAGCAGCCGATGAGGACCAAGAACTGCTATAGAACGGCCATGTTCTTCTTACTGAATGTATCACCATTGTCCGGTCCCTTCTGGGCTTGTAATCCTACATTTGCTCTGTATACCTGAATGATCATGTAATGCATTTTGGCCAGACTGAACAAAAAAATCGGCCTTCTCTTTTGTTCTGTCTCGAATCGGCTTCTTATAGCCTGATCCTTAATACTGTCACTGGCACGAACGAATCGGCTGTTCAGTCGATCCAAGTAACTGACCTACTCAGTCGATCCCAAGCAAACGGCCTGATTAACCGATCCCTAGCAACAGCCGATCAAGACGTTCCACCTCCCACGCGCGACATCGGTTCCGGATTCAAGAAACGTGGGTAAACTCCAGTATAAATTCCGCCGTGTCGCCTCGTCTCCCAAGGGGGAAACCGTCTTGGTGCCTCCGTCTTTATAAATAGACGCCTGGCCTGAGCGAGCAACCGCAAACACCCTAGCCTTTGCTCACCCGGCCTTTGCTCTTCGCCTCTTCTCCTCGAACAGAGAAAACAAATCTCCAAAACCAATCTCATGGCCGGCGACGGAGACCACGGCAAGCGACCGGCTTCGAGTTCCGCTGAAGGCGATAACTTCAGCCGGAGCCTGCGGGCCGTGGGTGAACAGAGGCAACGCCTGCGAGCTTGGTTAGGGTAAGAGTATTGTTCACTTCTTGATACATCAATCCGATCTAATCTGACCACCAACGTCTTGCGTAGTGATGCGGGAGCCTCCGGTGCCGGAGGTTCGGGAACTGCTGCCGGGCCGTCTCAGGCCGCCCCTGTAGCTGCTGGAGCCACCCCCGGTACAGGTGCTACCGCTGGTCCGTCTCACGGCCGTCATCGCTGGGTGACGTCCCGGCAGTTGGCCATTCATAGCAGGTAAATTTGACTGTATCCTTGACATTGACCTCTTTCGATTCTGATACGCCTGCTTCTCTGCCATTTTCAGTCAGGCTCGCCTGATCCCTTTTCCTCCTGGCGCGCCGATTGGCCTTGACTCCCGGGTTCGCTGGACTGCGCCTCTCCAGGACCCGCCTCAGGCTCCGGCTTTGAGCGCTGGATCCGATTCGGGGTCCTCTGCAGACTCTGACGGGTCCTACGCTGCCGCTGACGGTCCCCGCTTCCACCACCAAATGGTGGAATACCACAACCTCTATTCAGAGGCTACGAAGGAGAATGGCTGGCTGCGGGGCGTCAACGAAGCCCAAGCCACTGCCCTTGCTGCCGCCGAAGCCGAGGTGATCAGGGTGCAAGCCCAGCTCGCTGAATCAGGCGCCGCAATGGCAGGTGATCATGTCTTGAAACTGCTTCGCGTTGTACTGATGGCCACCCTTGCGCTGACCTTTCCTATTCTTGCAGCCCTGACCGCACAGCTGGAGGAGCTGCGCGTCGCCGGCGAGACCGCCGCCAACGCAGTCAACGCCCGTGGAAACACGCAGGCGGAACGGCTCTTGGATGTTCACCACCGTGTTCGCCAGGTAGCCATGGCCGGTGTTCATCACGGCGCCACCGGGGCTCTCACGGTCGCACGCCTCCGTTCTGGCATAGCCTTGGAGGCGATCGAGCCCAGGTTTCCGGAGGGCCAGGACATGGAGGTGGCCAGCGCCCAACTGGTGAACTTCTTCCCTCACGCTGACGAGGTGGTGGCCGTCACCGATGCCCAGGACATCATAGATAGAGCTACTCATAATCCAAATTAGAATGTAATAGAGCTCCTCTGTAAACACGAAGCGGAAATGAAAAATTGTATTGATAATCATCAATCTGTCTTCATTATTTTTATTTTTTGTTCTAAAGGTGGTGCAATTACATTGGCTGTTACACCCCATCGAGGGCATTTCATTTTTGTGCTAAAGGCGATTCATCAGACCAAATCGTCTATTTTTGTCCTGAAGGCGATCCTCTTCGTAGAATCGGCTGTAAGAGCCAGATCTTATACCGATCGGCTATCATCCCCCAACTGGGACACTGGGATAGTATTTCTTCAGGTACTTGCCGTTGATCGCTCTGGAAAATCTCCTTCCTTCCATATCCTCGAGTATATAGGCATTGCCAGGCGCACATTCAATAATCCGATACGGGCCTTCCCAATTTGGCGACCACTTGCCGAATTGGCTATCTTTGGTTCCGATGGGTAGGATAGTCTTCCATACTGTTGGCGGTCCTTATAGATCATTTTTAACCGCCAACTTATGCCTGAAGGGAGAGAAACTATCATACTTTAACACATAGACATATGTTATTAGCAGAGTTCCAGTTGTACCCCTAGTGTTTATGTTTTTGCAGGATTTATGGTGAAACAAGTGGAAGTGCACAACACCAATTGGAAAACAGTAATGGAGAAATGTGAATTCAGAGAATGCGCAACCAAGAATAACAAAGAAGCCCACCTTTATTACAAATCTGGGCCTATTCCTAACCATAGGAGGGGTCTAGCCCAGAGGAGAACCAACCACACGAAGGCGGTGGCCAAACGGGCCCACCAGGGGACCAACCGGTCCTGGGGGCGGCCGCCCCCCTGGTGGGGCCTCTCGGGCCCAGTTTTCTTCTGGCGGTTGTAGGGCGGTTCCCCAAGGACGGTTCCGCCTACGATCAACACAGATGGAAAGTGGAAACTGCCCTTTGGAGGTCAGTTTGGGTCTTTCCATGTGGGAATGAACCTTTTGCATAGAACCCCTCCTCTCAAGCTATAAAAGGAGGCCTCCTCACTACGCCTATTAAGAATAAAAAAAGGGATCAATTAATTCACCAACACAAGAGGTCACAATGTAGAGAGGAAGAGCAAGCTCTATTCCATTAGCTTATAGCTAATTTAGTATAGGGAGTGAGAGAGGGACAAGAGCTGGAGAAAGAGCGGAGTCGAATCAGTTCTGCCTCCGGGTGGATGAAGTGCCGGGCTTGTCGGCTCTCGATCCAACTTGTACCTCTACGATTGTCTTGCTACTTGAAGTAAGAAGTTCGTGTTCAACTTTCGTTTGACTCATTAAGCATGTTACTTCCATAAACCTACTTGTTTGTGGGATCGTCGTTCATCCTTTGGACGGATGCTCTAGTTAGAGGACTCCTGATAGAGACGGATGTTCCTGTACGCCGCTAGAGTAGTAGTCGCCGTCGTAGACGTGGTGTCTAAGTCGGGGTCTACCTTCGTATGTTGCGCGTGTCCACGGGCAGAGGGGTAGGTTGCAGGTGGTGACAGCCCTGTCCACTCGTATCTGAATTCCCCCACGTTCGGCTGCGGAGTAGCGCTGATACTGGTATCAGCTGGCAGACCAGCTGCGTCTGTGGGCCTGAAGCAGACAAGTAGTGGGGAAGTTACCATCGCTTATATGCGTTTGACCTTAGAAGAACCTCTCTACCCAAGCTATCCATTCCGTCTTTTGAGTAAACTAGTTTAAGAGACTAAGTACAAAGACCGTTCCTCTGGGAAATTATGATACCCTGAGTACTTCCGGGTGAAGGCTACAACGGTACTTCCGTGCGCTTGCGGACTTTTCTGCTGCTAAGAAACACCAACAAGCATTTCTAGCGCCGTTGCCGGGTATGGACTTTTAGTCTATCTTTTGTAACGACGTTAAGAAATGTCAACAAACATTTCTGGCGCCGTTGCCAGGGAAGGCATAAACATTGATTACAAAATAAGCATTGGTAGACGTAGTTTAAACAGGCTAACTTCGCTGTTTTCTTCCTCTTTTTATTGGAATGAAAATAGGATAGTGTATGAGCGGTTTTGCTCTGCCGAACAATTTCATCAGCAATCCGGAAGCACTCCTCAGGAAGAAAAGGTTTCGTACCGTTTCTTTTTCTGCTACTCCGTCGGCAGACGAATCGTTCATTCCCGCACCATCCGTTACTACCGTCATGGCCAAGACACTCCGTGACTACTCCATCCCCGCTGTTGCCAACGTGCTTGTTGGGCCCGCTGTCAACATCGGAAATGGAAATTTCGAGATCTGTACAGTCCTTATCTCGATGGTGCAGGCAAGCCAATTCTGTGGCTTGCCAAGCGAGGATGCAAACGCTCATTTGCAATACTTCCTTGAGCTGTGCGACACCATTGTCATGAAAGACGTCACACAAGACAACATCAGGCTCCGCTTGTTTCCTTTCTCCCTCACGGGGAAAGCGAAACAATGGTTCTATCAAAATAAGGAAGCCGTCAACACATGGGACAAGTGTTCCGCAGCATTCCTCGTCAAGTTCTTCCCCATGAGTAAGACCAGCGCTCTAAGGGGAAAGATCTCAAACTTCCAGCAATCTTCCCTTGAATCTATCCCCGAAGCATGGGAAAGACTTCAAGAGTACATCCGAGTCTGCCCTCATCATGGAATGGAAGATTGGCTCATGCTCCAAAACTTCTATGAAGGTCTCATGGCCATGTCAAAGGGGCACGTAGATGCCGCAGCTGGAGGTGCATTTCTCTCTCTCACCATTGCGGAGGCAATGGTGCCAGAAATGCTTGTTGGCATTTCTTAACATCGTTACAAAAGATAGACTAAAAGTCCATCCCCGGCAACGGCACTAGAAATGCTTGTTGGCGTTTCTTGGCATTACTACTAAAGATAGACTAAAGGTCTGTCCTTAATAATAATACTTAGAAACATAAGTTGACATTCCCAACCACCATTACTTCAGAAAGGTAATCCTTGGCCCTTAGTGGCGCCGGCCTAGGTAATGCAGTCTGGTAATAGCAGTTAGAAGTGCCGGATTGGCCTTCCTAACCGTCATTACTTACGATATGCAAAACTGTGGCACGGCGCCGTGGGGTGCAACAAGAATTACAATCTTTAAGTAACGGTACTTAGGTACGCCAATCGATAGCTCAGTAAGGAATAGGATTACTCTGCAAGCGCACAGAACTATCATTGTAGCATTTCAACCCGTGAGTATTCAAGGGTGTCGTATTTATAATTTTCCGTAGGAGGGCAATATGCATCAAGCGTGGTGTAAACATGATCACTTATTGAGTGCAATGGTAGGCATAGAGTAAACAGGAATAAAACATGATTTCAAGATAGTGGACATATCATTTTGGAGTCATCTACCTCACACTTCTCACTTGTATCTTTAGAGTAGTATTAATAGTTTGTGAGCAAGGCAAGAGATATCAAGGAGAGGTTGTCTCCTTGGAAGAAAATGATCATCTTGGTATGAATACAATTCGGTCTTCTTTCATGAGTAAGTTCTTATCATACTTATATGATTATGCATATGAACTAGAGTCTAGTTATGATCTTGCTATGAGCATAGTACATGAGCTAGAACATAGTTTATGTATCATGTTCTTGACTTGTTCATCATCCTTCTTCATTATTCATCGAATTAGTATGAATAGAGGAAGAACTAGGAATGAGGTGATGGTTCGTCGTGCTGTCATGGTGGCTCTTAACCTAGCCTGTCAATCCGAAGGGTTGGGGTCCGCGGGGGTTAGGAGTTGTTTCCAAGTACGTGAGCATGGTGCTCAGGTATGCAGAGATCGGCGAATATGTCGGTATCCCACGGGCAGAGGGGTAGGTGGACAGGTGGTGACAGCTCTGTCCATCCCTAGCATTCCCCCACGTTCGGATATTGAGTAGTAGTTCGTAAAGTCTCTATCAGCTGGCAGACCAGCTGCGGGGATCTCCCTATCACCCCAGACTTAGTCCTGATACTAGAACTACTAATTAAATGATTTGCTAACAGTTCTTTGCATAATTATATATGACCAATGCCTGCTCAGTTAGATATATTCTTTTATTCTTTATTTTCCTTTTATCCTTGAGGTTGATCCATATGTGTGTCCACTATCTTGAAGTCATGTTTTATTCCTGTTTACTCTATGCCTACCATTGCACTCGATAAGTGATCATGTTTACACCACGCTTAATGTATATTGCCCTCCTACGGGAAATTATAAATACGACACCCTTGAATACTCATGGGTTGAAATGTGTAACACCCCTGGTGTTACGGTTAATTAAAACCTGCCATATCATCATCTTTAGTTGCAAATCATCCCGCATCAAACCTGATCGCCGTGCACTAATTAAAACAATTTTTATTTCCACATATGATTGTACTTAGGTATCTTTGAGTGACTTTATGATTTAAATGATTGTTTGGGTGTATGCCTCTAAATCCAAATAGAAAATAAAAAGGAAAACAATTAAAAACCCTAATCGGACCCGAAACCCTAAATCAAAAACTAAATAGAATCAAGTATTGGGCCTTAAACAAAAGTTGTAAATCTTTAAAAGTTGAGAAACTTCTATTTTGGGCAATTTTTAAGTTATTCAAAATAATTTCAAATAAAATCTTAATCTAGGTTTTAAAGTTTAAACTTGAAATACAAATTAAAAAACTAGTAAGAATTTGAGGATGGTCTTTTAATAAAACTTTTAGCCCTTTTAAAATATAACAAATTTTAAGTTTGGAGATTTTAAAGTTTACAAATGGAAATTTAAATTAAAACCCAATTGGTGCTTGTTTATTCAAATTTAAAATGCCCTTTCAAAAACTATCAAGAATTTAGGGCAAACTACTTTAGGGAAAGTCGTAAGACTTTTCAATTTAAATAACTTTTATATTTGGGGATTTTGAAGTTATGCAGTGAGATTTCAAAATAAACCCTAATGAGTGTTTTAAAATTTAAATTTGAATTGCTATTTCAAAAACAGCGAAGAATCTGCCAAAACCTATTTACTGAAAGTTATAGGCCTTATCAAATAGAACAACTTTTATTTTTGAAGAATCTCAAGCTGATGAGAAAAACCTTGAGAATTTAAATGAATTGTAAATGGATTTCAAATCGACCTTTTACCCCTTTTTTGTAACTTCAAAAATATTCAAAATTTGAGGTTAGTTCAAAAACCAAAGTTGTTCAAAATTAAATTTTCTACAACTCTTATTAAGGGTATTTTTCAAGTTTCTACATGAAATTGAAAGGAATTTTGTAAAAGTCAAATAGGTACTGGTTCTGCTACAGTATCCAGAGGGGGGTCCGGTCCTGCTCTGTGTACGGGCAGAGCCGCGTGTGCCGCGCCGGCCGCCGGCACCGTCCGGGGCCGGGCGAGCCCGGTCGACAGGGCGACAAGGTCGTGGGGGGCCCCGTCCACGCCCTGCACCAGTCATCCCCGTCTATAAAGCACTGGAGTCGCCGTTCGCATCCTCCCTTGGTCCATTCCCGCCGCCGGCGACCTCTCGGACGGGAGGGCCAAATTAGCCGCCGCTGTTCCACCATCACCCACTCCATTTTGCAGTTAGCTTCGATAGTTCCTTGCGAGTCTTTTGAGCCTGCACGCGTTCGCTCTCGTGCTGGGATCGCCGCGCGGCCATCGTCTTCCTTGTGGCCGGCCGAAGCGCCGCCGTGAACACGTTCACCGCGGCCAGACCGCCACGTTGCGATTCTCCCCTTTTAGTAGGGTGTTCTAGAGCCCTTGTTCCCCCCTGAAACTTATGTGTTCGGCTGTTCCTCCTCCGGTGTACAGGACACGCGGGAACGACCTCGCCGCTACCGGAGCCAGTCGCCGTCACCTCGGTCACCGTTGATAATCCTTCTCCGATCGTCATCCGTCACAGATAGCTAGTGATCTAATCTCGGGTGAGCTCCCTAGTACTCTTGGTCAAAATGTTTAGGCTTTGTGGTCCTCGTGGTGACCAGAGCGCGGCATACCGCCGGTGGCCGTGCTCGCCGAGCCGCCATGGCCGTCACCGTGCCCACTCCTGTGACCTAGATGGCAGGCTGGACCCCTATGTTGGTTTGTAGTGGTACGGGGATCCTATCGGTGACCTCGGGTTCGCCGGAGATGCTGCCGGCGGCGAGCTCCGCGGCCGTGCAGCTGTGCGCGCGCAGGAGAGGGCAGAGCGAGAGAGAGAGAGAGAGAGAGAGAGAGAGAGCGTCTTGCTGGGCCATGAGGAGGCCAACTCGGGCCGGCCCAGTAGCGCTGAGAGAGGGAGAAAATGAGCGCGGGTCGACTGGGCCGGTCTGCTTCTTGCGGGCCGCCTCGGGCCGAGGCAGTTGTTTGTCCTTTCAAATTTCCCAATTATGTGAATAGTGTTATGTTTTGATTACTTTGTGAGAATATTTCTGGTACTCCAAAAATCAGGAAAATATTTACATGCACTCTCTGAAGTGTGTAGTATTTTATAAAAATATTAATTAATGAATTTAAGCTCCTTATGAGGCAACTAAAAATGTGCCTTTTAATTGATAAATGCAAATTTGAGGAATTTTAGTAAGTTCTATACTCATCCAAAATCATGAAAATTAATATGGCACTATGTTAGGCTAAGACCTGTCTGTATAAAAAGTTTAGGACTCAAATGAAAATAGTTTATTTAATTACTATTTAATACTCTATAAATCGATTAATAAAATAAATAGAAACCTTAATCAATTTAGGGATTGTGCGATTTGGGATTTGTGTGTTAACCTTGGGCCATTATCATGTGCTGACCCTTAGTGTCTTACTAATTTGTTAAGGCTCATGCTAATCATATTAATTAAGATATTTTCAAGTAGGTAGACCAATTGCTAATTAAAACATTAAGTACTTTATATTATACACATATGATAATAGGATCTTTATAAATCACTTAAATGAGTACTGGCCATTATTATAGGAGAGGTAGTTCAGCTTTCAACAACTGTTAAAATGGTCAATAAACCGAAGAAGCTAATACTCGATAGTAATTAGTTTCGTTGACTTGCAACTTTATCGTGAAGGAAAGTTGTACTCAACTTTCAAATTAAGTTTATTTTCTATTGATTAGTGATTTTGTGCATCTCCTGCATCATGGCATACATATCATCATGTTAAGCGTTGCATTATTATTTCGTGTAGTGAACGCGCGGTGATTATTATCTGAAGCGTATCTCGAGTAAGATCTTCACTCGGTGGACGTGGATCCTTCTCAGGGTTTGACTTCAGAGTTCTATCTACTTCAAGCAACAGGCAAGCCCCGATGCATTTGCCCCTCCTTGTTATTTAAAAATGTTTTATCACTTGAGTTAATCTATTGCATTAGGTTAATAGGAGTTGAGTGCTAACCCATTGATGCATTACCTTTCCTTGACCACTTATGAACACCTGAGAACCCGATTTATTTAAAAGTATTGAAAAATGCTTAGTCATGCTTAGTGATTAGATTTGCAAAAATGCTATTTTAATTGATATGATATGAAACAAATGAATCATTTTATGGGAATGGTTTGTCCTCGTCGTTGGCAGTGTTCTTGGCCAGTTCATTGTCATCAACGGGGATGGGTTTTCCGTTTGGTTGGCCATTTGATTGGGTTAGAGTCCCAACTATCGTCGCCATCGGAAAAGGGATGTGAAAACCGGGTGGTCACCAGTGTACTTGGGTTAGAGTCCCAATGCATGGTTTCCAACGGAAAAATGTTTAGGGACCATTCGTTGTCGGCCTGCTGCGATCATGACTTTGCAACTAGCCACATACTAGGAAAGCCTCTGACTCCGGTGGCTCTACTGCTGGAACCGACAACCACGTACTGGGAGTGGAGAGATGGCGAGAGTAGCGTGTACCCTCGTGGCCGTCGTGCCTGGAGACGAGAGGAGTATTGTGCTCTCGGGTGGCGCAGGACCGGTTCCGGGGTATGAAAAGCCGTGGTAGGCGGGGTTGACATATGCAAGCTTGAGTGCTACATATGCAGTGTGGATAGGGATCCCCAGCTGGGTACTTCTGGATTCGAATCGACGTTGCTCCTCGGTTAATGGAGACATGATCCTCACACTTACAGCGAAGAGTGGTTCGGAACTAAGTGTTTTTGAGAATGAAAAGGAAATTGAAAGTACATGATATATGAGAATTGATATTGGAACAGTTCTACGAGGGATCGTGCCGGACAACGGATCGTGAATGGATGAAGATGTGTATATAATGAAACCCTTGGGCAGGGTGTAAAGTTGTATACTGCTACTTCACTACGAAACTCTGGTTTGGGATAATGTAAGCTAGATTTGTAAACCTATATTAATGTAACTCTTCCGCACTCTTTACTCTGATTTATCTCATTTGTGTAAACTGTTGTAATACTGTAATGCTTACAATGAGATCCTCGGGAGGTTAGGGTTTCGTAGGGAACCCGGCAGGCCACCTGGGTCAAGGGGAACTCGTGCAGACTGATCGTGGGTCCTTAGGGACGATGACGGTGCACGTGGGCCCTATGATTAAGGCGGTTCTGTCACAAAATGATACAATGATAGTTCTGTGCGCTTGCAGAGTAATCTTATTCCTTACTGAGTTATCGATTAGCGTACCTAAGTACCGTTACTTAAGAATTGTAATTCTTGTTGCACCCCACGGCGCCGTGCCACAGTTTTGCATATCGTAAGTAATGACGGTTAAGAAGGCCAATCCGGCACTTCTAACTGCTATTATCAGACTGCATTACCTAGGCCGGCGCCACTAAGGGCCAAGGATTACGTTTCTAAAGTAATGGTGGTTGGGAATATCAACTTATGTTTCTAAGTATTATTATTAAGGATGGACCTTTAGTCTATTTTTAGTAGTAATGCTAAGAAATGCCAACAAGCATTTCTAGCGCCGTTGCCGGAAATGGACTTTTAGTCTATCTTTTGTAAAGATGTTAGGAAATGCCAACACATACCAGCTCCGATTCGGCAAATCTCTTTCCTCTTACTTTAGTGTTGTAATACCTGGCCACCCGTATCTTATTGGCTTCGATACATTCCAGGGCCTTGAGTCGATGACAATGTAAATCTTCAAGACTGTCCATCATGATATCCTTGTACTCACCGGCTGTAAGCTCATTCTGTAACTTGACACGCCGTGTTTCGGACTGAATTTCCCAAGGAAGAACAGCAGAGTGCCCATAGACCAACTCATAGGGTGTGGCTTTAGTTGATCCATGCTGAGCCATTCGGTATGCCCACAAAGCTTCACTAAGCTTCAAGTACCACCTCCTGGGAATCTGCTCAATCTTCTTCTTAATCATCTTGATCAAAATTTGATTTGATGCTTCAGCCTGACCATTGGCTTGAGCATAATAAGGTGACGAATTATAAACTTTAATGCCGATGTCGTCAGCAAAGGTCAAAAACTCATCCGAAGTGAACATCATCTCTTGATCTGTCGTGATAGTCTGTGGTATACCAAATCTGTAAATGATATGTTCCTTTATAAATTCGACATCTCCGGATGTGGCGTTCTTCAAAAAAAATAGCTTCTACCCACTTAGTAAAGTAGTCTGTTGCAACCAAAATCCATTTGTGACCCTTACTGGACGGTGGATAGATTTAGCCGATCAGATCGATTCCCCAACCTCTGAACGGCCATGGCTTGATAATAGGATTCATAGCTGAGGCAGGAGACTTCTGCACATTCCCGAATCTCTGGCACTCTTGGCAACCCTTGTAATACCTGAAACAATCTTCGAGCATTGTTGGCCAATAATAACCAGTCCTTTTGATAATCCATTTCATGTTAAGAGCCGATTGGTGAGCACCACAGACTCCTTCATGAACCTTACTCATCAGCTTCATCGATTCTTCGGCCCCGAGGCATCTCAGCAGTACCCCCTCGACAGTCTTATAATACAACTGACCGTCTAGCAGCACATACTTGATGGCTTTGTACCTCAGCTTTCTACTAACTTTCTGTGAAGGATTTGCAAGTTATCTTGCTATCTCGCCCCGCCAGTCATCAGCCGATTGCTCAGTATTGAGGATTTCCTGCATCGATCTGTAACCCGAAGCACTCTGCGCTAGCCGATTAGCTTCCTGATTCTGAGCTCTGGGAACATGATATAGTGAAACTGCTAAGAACCCTCTGATCAAAGCCTGAGACTGATCATAATAGCCTCGGAGTACGTCATCTTTACACTCAAATAGGCCGAGCAATTGGTTGATGACTAGTTGTGAATCTCCAAAAACTTCAACTGCGTCGGCTTTTGGTTCATGCAGAAGCTGAAACCCCTTCCAAATCGCCTCATACTCAGCCTGGTTATTTGTCACCGTTGGCCCGATCTGGAAAGCGTATTCAAACCGTTGACCTCGAAGGTGATATCAGTATTACCCCAGCACCTCCGTCTTGCTTGCAAGATGATCCATCAAAGAACATAGTCTATGGCGCCACATCAACTATACTGACGGCACCCTCGGGATGCTGGGTGATGAAATCGGCTATTGCCTGACCTTTGACTGTCTTAGCCGATTCGAACCTCAAGTCGAACTCAGAGAGAGCCAAGATCCATTTCCCAATCCTGCCCATTGAGGATAGGCATTGACAACATATGCTTCATCACATCAGCCTTGGAAACTACCACACATTCGGCCGATAGCAAATAATGTCTCAGCTTAGTGCACGAGTAGAATAAGCATAAGCACAGCTTCTCTGTTGGTGTGTATCTTGTCTCAGGATCCAAAAGCCTCCTGCTCAGATAGAAAACTGCCATCTCTTTTCCTTCAAATTCCTGAAAAAGGGCCGATACAATTGTATGGTCTTCGGCCGTCACGTACAGCTTGAATGGCTTACCTGCCTGTGGCGGTACTAGAACAGGTGGAGACTTCATATATTGCTTGATTTCATTGAAAGCGTTTTGCTGTACGTCATCCCATTTGAACTCCTGAGTATCTTTCAGCTTCAATAATGGCGAGAACGGCAGCACCTTCTCGGATAGATTGGCAATGAATCTTCTAATGAAATTGATCTTGCCAAGTAAGGATTGCAATTCCTTCTTGTTAGTCGGCGGCACAAGCTGATCGATGGCCTTCCTGCTCTTGCTGCCGACCTCGATTCCCTTGCGATGTACCATGAAACCCAGAAACTCGCTTGCTGACACCCCGAAAGCACATTTATTAGGATTCATCTTCAAGCCATGCTTCCGAGTATACTCCAGTGTAGCCTTCAAATCGGCTAAGTGCTCCTTGTAGCTTTTGGACTTCACAACTACATCATCGATGTAAATTTTCACAATCTTGCCGATCAACTTACGAAAAATATAATTCATAACCCTTTGATAAGTTGCACCGGCATTTTTCAAACCGAACGTCATTACAACCCATTCAAACAAACCGATAGCACCAGGACACCTGAAAGCAGTTTTAGGAATATCTTCATCAGCCATAAAAATTTGATTGTAGCCAGCATTACGGGTAGCCGTCCATCGGCGTAGCTCTGTTCAAATCCCTGAAATCGATGCAGACCCGCAACTTGCCATTCTTCTTGTACACAGGGACAATATTCGATACCCACTCGGCGTATCGGCAAGCTCGAATGAACTTGGCTTCCAGCAACCTTTCAATCTCGGCCTTGATGTCAGGTAATGAATCCTGCTTGAATCGTCGTGGCGGCTGCTTGAAAGGCCGAAACCCGGGCTTGATAGGCAATCTGTGTTCGACAATCGATTTGTCCAAGCCGGGCATCTCGTGGTACTCCCAGGCGAATCAGTCTTTGTATTCCTTCAACAAGTCAATCAGTTCTCACCTGAACTCAGGGTCAAGATTAGCAGCAATATACGTCGGCCTTGGCCTATCACCAGATCCAATGTCCACTTCTTCAAGTTTATCGGCCGACGTGAAACCCTGGCCAAGCTTGCCCTCGGTGCCATCGATTGGGTTGTCCATTAATAAAAAGACTCAGAGCCGATTGCCCTGACCGGCTGTTGACTCTCATCGTTGACCTTGATGGAGCCTTCTTCCCAAGTCTTGCCAGAGAAACAGTCATGATCCCTAGCTTCCCAGTAGGCAGCATCTGCTGTGGCTATGCTCACCGAGTCGTCGGTTGGGACCACTTCAACTTCCTCACCATGCCACTGCATCACACATTGGTGCATGGTTGATGGCACGCAGCAGTTAGCATGAATCCAATCGTGTCCAGGTAGCAGACTGTAAGAACCCTTGCTGTCAATCACGAAGAAGGTGGTGAACAGCGTCTTCTTCCCGACTATTAGTTCGACATTGATTGCCCCCCGGGTATTTGAAGAGTTGCCCCCAAAATCCTTGAGCATCATGTCGGTCTCGATCAAATCATCAGGGCCCTTGCCCAGCTTGCGGAATGTGGTGTAGGGCATGAGATTGATAGTGGCACCACCATCGACTAGCATCTTGGTCATGGGCATCCCATCGACATATCCTTTGAGATATAGGGCCTTCAGGTGCCGGTGGTTGGGCAGCTTGTCAAAGGCAGCCTGCTGCGCGAAAACCAGCTTGGCAGTGGCCTGCTCAGACTCCGACTCATCAGAATCAGAGAGAACCCTAATCTTCTTGGCTCGAGACGCCCTGAATTCAGCCAGAAGCACAAACACCATCTGCGCATCGACTGTTGCCTTCCCTTTGTCCTGAGGAAGCTTCTCCCGCCAAATTTACTTCGTGCGGCCTTCTGCTTTGAGGTCCCTGCCCCTGAGGCATTGCACGCGGTGCCTCTGGCTCTTGGTCAAGTTCCCAGGGCACCATTGATTCTCCTGCCAGACCGGCTCTTGGTGATCAACTGTCGCTTCGCTAAGCCGATCGCGCAGGTCTCTTTTTTCGCGCCGATCCTGCATATCATGTGGGCGTCCAAGCCTCTCATGCACAGACCGGCGGTTGGTCTGAGAGTGTCTGTACTCTCGGTATTGATCGCTGCACTCCGGGCAATTGCGCAGAGTCGGCAATCTCAGACCTTCATTCCAACAATGCCTGTAAAATGGGCAATGCCAGTGACTTTCTTCTTCCTCCCGGCGGCGAGCTAGTTCTTCCTGGTAGTGGGCCTCCTCCTCATCACGAACCCATCTTCGGTATTCTTCCTCTTCGAGCTGCTTCCGGTGGGCCTTCTCCTTCTCCCGACACCATTTGTTCAGCAGATCGCGGGAGGTAGGCCTGGTCTTCTTGGTGCCGCTGGACTCCCCCTTTTCGTATTGGCTCTGGTTCTACTCCCGTCTCCTCTTGATCATCGTCAGCTCTTTAGCTGATATCTGCATATCGGGATCAACTGACGCATTCCTTCTAGCTTGGTTGGAGGTCAGAACTTTCATTTTTCCTGCAGGAGCCGACACCTCGACCATATTCTGGCCCTTCGGGAATGGGAACTTATCAATCTTCATTTTCCCTTTAGCAGGACTGTCAAACTTCAATAAACCGCGGGAGATAGCCCTCTGTATCCGAGTTCTGAACGCGCGGCATCCATTGGTGTCGTGTGAGGTGAGGCCATGGTATTGGCAAAAAGTCTTCCCTTTCAAGTCTTCAGGAGAGGGCCTTACAGAATCGGCAGGGAAGGTGATCTGCCCACTACTGACCAGCAAATCGAATAATTTGTCCAGCTTATTTGTATCGAAATCATACTGATCCTCTGAGCTCCAATTTTTGGGTACAGCCATGGGCTTCTTGCCCCACCTCAGCTCGACAGTGGCGATTTCATCTTCATCTTCATCCTCCGAGTCCGAATTACTGACGAACGCCGTCTGTTTGTATCTCCCCTCCTTTCGGAAGGTCTGGGCTTGTAGCTCCAAGGCCGTCACTCGCTGCAACACCTGGTTAATGCTATCGAATTCAATGCCCACCAGCTTTTCCTGAATGTGCGGGAGCATCCCACCAGTGACTAAGTGAGCGAGCTGCTTGTCAGGTAGGTTCGAATAGCACATGTTCTTCATCTCCCTGAAGCGCTTGATGAAGGCTGATCCGGTCTCACTACTCTTCTGGCCTATGCTGGTCAAATCAACAATAGTTTTCTCCCCCGTGCCAGAGAAGAAATAACCGTGAAACTTGCTTTCCAGGTCATCCCAGTTTTGGATTGTCCCGGGCTCCAAAGTGGTGAACCAACTGAAAGCCGGCCCTGTCAAGGACAATGAGAAGAAACGGACCTTGTGAGCATCCTCATACGACGTCTCACCAAGCTGAGTCAGGTAACGGCTAATGTGCTCTATGGTGAATATGTCATCTTGACCGCTGAACTTGGCGAAATCCGACATGCGGTACCTCTGTGGTAGTGCCACACGATCGAACCATTCAGGGTAGGGGCGCCTGTATCGGATCGATACCCCTGCTTTCGGCTGCAAGCCGAATTGGTCCCTGAGCATTGCACTCATCTTGTTTACTAACTCGTCTTGAAGCAACTGCGCATAACCAGGATGTGGCGCCGATGTGAGCTCATCATAGGTGTGACCGATGTGATAGTTTGGAGTTGCCGATGTCACGTTTCCAGTCTGCACGTTCCCGACCGACGCGTTCCCAGTTGTACGCATATAAGCGGCAATATGCTCAGGAGAGTAATCTCTGTATAACTTAGGCTGCGGAGCTATTTTTGGAGCCAAATCTGTCGTCATATTGGGATGTTGATCAGATGACTTTGACGGTTTCGGCTGTTGCGGCGGAGGATCGGATTTTCCGGCCGCTGCATCTGATTTGGCATCTTCTGGGGGAATATTGAAGTATGTTGGGCCGAATGATTCCCAGTCCTGCTTCTTGATGACGGTCTTCATGATGTTGTAGAATGTCTGCAGGAAAACGTTGTGATGGTGCCCGACTGCCTGGTGCGAAACGTTCCAGATGGCGCTCTGGATGAACTCTTTGAACTCTTGCTCCTCCTTGTCGGTGTGGCCAGGCATGACCCACCTTGGGTAGGTGTTTTTCTAGAACACGTGGCCATCGCGATTCTTGGCAAACGACAGCAGACAGGCATCAGTGAACTCTTCGATGATCTGCTCCAACACCGCAGCATCCTCGGGGTCGATCTCTTCACGTTTGACTCTGATGACGCCGTCGTCCCTGGGAGCCACGGTCTCCGGAGCCTTTCCCTTAGTCATGAGTGAAACGGTCCCACCGGGTGTGCCAAAAAGTGTGTTGGCACAAAATATGGTTCTTGCGTCTCAACACACCAGCGAAGCCGGATATGATCTCAAGAGCGTCAGAGCTTCCAAGATCCAGCTAGTTTCAAACCCAGTCCGAGAGTGTCGATAACCCCTAGGCGTGCCACTCAATTTGACCTGCAATTGATAAGAGAAAGATAATAATCAGTAATCACAGGGCGAAATTAACCGGTGTGTCCAGGTAGTTCCAACTATGTGGCTCTGAGAGCCGATTCAATCGAAAATCGACTAAAGAGTCGATTCCGGCATATATGCATGTTTTCTTCCAGAAACAGGTACTGAACTGGTACATAATCGATTGATATGCATGATAAAATAGAACAATCTACATTAAACAAATCTATGCAGATAGTTATAACAGATTAAAGCATAATCGATTGTTGTAAACAGGTCAAATCATTCAGTTCAGACTGTCTGAACGTCAAACAGGCAGAAATCGGCTATTTAGCCGATTTGGCAGAATGTGATCGGTTAATTGGTTTTTCTCGAGAAAGCACAACCGTATCGGCTAATTAGCCGATTCGGGGTCCGTGAAGCAGAAAACTTGGTTGTGATTAGTTCCAAGTATAAATCTACCACTAATACGAAGCTGGTCTAGAAAACCTGCGGCTTTGCATCAGTTTAAATATATTCCCGAAAATAATCACAAGCAAATTTAGAAGGAATACAGAGCTGGTCTAGAAGGCCGGCGGCTCTGTGTTCATTCAGATCGGCTCTTGTCAAGCATCCACAGTAGGTACGAGCAAGATTACGATAATACTGGCCGAATCAAGTGATATCATAACAAAGCATAAACATGAACGAAACATAAATGACATTTTTCATATGGATCTAAGGCCAATACTACGCAATCTTGATCGGGCAGAAAGATGTTATATTAATAAATAAATAATAAATGACAAATAACATCTTGATAACTTAATGAATCTAACTAAAATGTCAAATTAGTTAGAGCCGATAACTAATCCATGCACATAATCAAGCTTAACCTAAGTTCTCGTCCACCGGATGACGTTAAACATAGATTAAATAGGAAAACAAACATGAATCGATAACTAACCCTTATTTGATCTAAACCCACGTCCACCGGATGACGCTAAACTTATATCAAATAAGAATCAACCCCGATCTACGATGCTCCCATGTCCACCGGATGACATTAAAGAGACAAAGCTTAGCGAGGTATGACGGTACTTACAAGCAAGTCTGCGTCCACCGGATGACACTCAGCCCGATTGAAGAACTCGCCGAGATCTACGTTACTCCTACTCGTAAGTTTTGGCTAGAGCCGAAAGATGTGTTGTATTGATGTGTGTTTTGGTTACAATGGCTGGGGCTTATATTTATACCCAGAGTTTTGATAGAGTACTATTCGAATTACAATTCAAGATAAATACGGAAACTAACAAACTTTCCTAAATTAAAGGTAATTTGGAGCCCAATCTTTCCTTTCATCAACGGACTCCGAACGTGATCGCTTTTCCTGGCCGAAGATCCACGCTGACGTCACCAAATCGGCTATTCGCGCCGTCTTCAACTCCAGCCCACAATCGATTCTGGGACTTGATCGACTATCTCTGGCTTGGCCTCTGTTCCCGAAAAT
This sequence comes from Eremochloa ophiuroides, assembly GCA_038502445.1. Classification (NCBI taxonomy): domain Eukaryota; kingdom Viridiplantae; phylum Streptophyta; class Magnoliopsida; order Poales; family Poaceae; genus Eremochloa; species Eremochloa ophiuroides. The sequence continues at coordinate 64,979,134 of JAHLJS010000006.1, forward strand.
CGGCTACCTGCATCCGGCATCGGTTATCCACACTCAGTCCAAATTTTGGGGTAAACAGGTGTACATATCAAATATTGATAGAAGTATACATAAATATTTCAATGTATATAGTATTTGTCAAAATAAATTAAAGTTTGTAAATAAAAAGCGGATCACGCTCCTTGCTCGTTCTGTCTCCCGGGGGAATTTCACAATAATTTAGGTGGGCACTAAAATCCTCCCTCCAGAGAGAGTTGCTCTTAAGGCTGCTTATTGAAGTTGCATGCACCTGCCCTTGTTAGTTCTTATTCAGTTAGATTATTCCATCATCATAATATTTCACCACTTTTCCTATATTTCAGGTGCCTAAAATTTTTGATGATTTCAGGCAACATTATATATCACCAATTAGTACAAGTATATCATTACTTTTATGATTTGTTAATTTGTCTTTATGTCATGGCATATTAAATTTTTATCTTTGTCTTTCAATTGAAATAATTGTAAATTTTTAATTGTCTTTGTTCTATCACAAATTAAATTTTGTCAGGTTTGTAGATTTGTCTAACGAATTTTTATTATCGGTATAAAAAATTATAGATTATATCTACAAAAATTGCAACGAACAAAATCTGTAATTTTAGTATAAAGTATATGCAATTACCGTCATCCGAAAGAAAACTAAATTTCAGGTACCTGAATTTTAGCAAATCTCATGTTTGACAGTGCTGCACTGCTATTCACTTCTGTGCCTTTGCATCCGTGTGATCTGTTTCGTTACCAAATGCGACAGTTGCTCGCTTCATTCTGCTGTTCTAGATTGTGTAAACTTGCAAAACTGTTGGTTCGGTTTCAAATGAACTGTTGATCCTGCCCTTCTCTTCTTTCTAATACAGTACTCTGTTACTACATACACTAACCAAATGTTAAGACGACGACGGCTGTTATTCCTTTGCCATTTCTTTGGCGATGTGGATGTGAAGCAAGCGAATGTATTAGCCGCGAAGGATGGAATAAAGGCGCTCGCCGCAAAGGAATGAGAAAGCATGGCCTTATTGCAGTGGAATTATTCGAATTTTCCAGTCCGGCGGATATATATCGCTATATAGGATACATGTTTCTTGCAGCTACGTCCTTCAGACCTTCACAGTCTGCCACTCTGAATTACTCGTCGAGTTCAGTTTCAGTGGCATAATAGTATCATGAGCTGCTGTGGCGCCATGTCCGCCAGGCCGGCGCCGGCGCGGGGCATCCACGAGGAGACGCTGCTGCGCGTCCCGGGCGCGTCCGTGCACCTCGTGGCCGGCTCCGACGACGGCCCCGTGGAGCTGGCGCGCGGGGACCTCGCCGTCGTCAGGCTCACCAAGGACGACGTGGCCGTGGCCACCGCGGTGCGCGTCGGCAGGGACCTGGGCTGGCCGCTGGCGCGGGACGAGCCCGTCGTCAAGCTCGACCGCCTGCACTACCTCTTCACGCTGCCGGACAAGGACGGTGGGACGTTCCTCAACTACGGCGTCTCCTTCAGCGCCGCCGCCGCCGACGCCAACGCCGCCGCGCTGGCGTCGCTCGACGGCTTGCTCCGCTCCAGCGCCTGCTTCTCCGCGCCGTCCTACGCGGCGGCGGTTCCGTCCAAGAGCTGGACCAGGCGGCCGCCGCCGCCGCAGCAGCAGCAGCAGCCTGTTGCGCCGGACGGGTACTGGAACGAGTTCGCGCCGAGGATGGATGGCTACAACGGCGTGCTTGCCAAGGCCATCGCCGCTGGCACCGGTCAGCTCGTGAAGGGCATCTTCATGTGCAGCGAGGCCTACGCCAGCCAGGTACTCTGTACGCTGCCCCTCCCGTGCCTGCTACTTATATCTGTGCGCCATGGCTGATGCCGGACCATGTCGCGGACCATTGTTGCTTGCAGGTTCAGAGAGGAGCCGACCTGTTTCGTCCTCAGGCGGCTGCCGGCAGCGCGCGAAGCCGATTCGGTGGTGGCGCTGACAGGAGCAGCCAGGCGAACACCAAGCGTGGAGCAGTCAACCAGAGTCTCAAGAGGTTACCCAAGTAGTAGCTTCTGCGCATCAGTCGATGCGGCTATGCTGCTCGTGTTAATAGTAACAAAAGCTGTGGTGATTGTGCGTTGGCTCTTCAGGGTCAGGAAGCTGTCGGAGATGACGGAGAAGATGAGCCAGTCGCTGCTCGATACGGTCATCTCGGTGACCGGGTCCATGGCGGCGCCGCTGATCCGCTCCAAGCAAGGGAGAGCATTCCTCGCCACCGTGCCCGGCGAGGTCGTCCTGGCATCTCTTGATGCCATCAGTGAGTGCCCTGCCCTGTTGCCAACCGCTTTAGAAAGCATCTTGTTCAGACTCAATATATATACTTATTGTTGAACAGTAGTAGTATAGAAAATGTCCAAAACTTTGTGGATCACTCTTGCCTTTCCGTGACAGACAAAGTAATGGATGCGGTAGAGGCCGCTGAGAAGAAGTCGCTTGCTGCAACTTCAAATGTCGTCGCCGGTGCAGTGTCCAGGAGGTAAGAACTAAGAACACTCGAATGTCTGTCGGTTAAAAAAGAACGGAGTTTTGGATAGAAGATACTAGTTTCATGACGGAGACACGGCCGATTCATTTAGGTACGGCGAGAGCGCAGGGGAGGCAACCCAAGACGCGTTCGCGACGGCCGGCCACGCCGTGGGGACGGCGTGGAACCTCTTCAAGATCCGGAAGGCCGTCACGCCGTCGTCCTCCATGCCCGGGAACATGGTCAAGAGCGCCATCAGGAACAGGAACTGACGTCAACACTAAACGGTTGTTCATTGTGCTCTGGATGATACCCACAATGACTAGACAGTTGCACAATGTACTCGTCTGGATAACCATGAACCCAGAATGACTGATAGTTGTTCATTTTGCTCCTCCGGATAATCATGTGCTACCAACAATGACGTGTAACTATCATGTTTACACCATGTGCTGTGACAAACAATTGTTCCAAATGATACCTTTCGATTTGGAACAGGGGAGAGATGGCTGAGCGGACTAAATACAACGGATTTAACCTCATGCCAGTAATAACAAATGTAATGCCAATACAGATCAACCTTGAAAGCAAATGTCGAAACAACCAAACTGCATGGTCAGGCAATTATGTTACGGAGTAATATTTATGACAATGTGAACCTGAAAAGCCCTAGTTCATGAGCAATCACTAGCGCAAAGGCAACACAACCAAAGCAGATACTCAACTGCGTGACAAAATAGGTTGGCTTGCAAGTTAATAGCCTTCACATCTCATAACATGCTACAGCCAATCTGGGTAGGTTCACAGACAGGAATTACAAAACTTCACTTCAGTGCTGAGGGTGGAATAAAACCTAACACGACCATAATTATGACATTGCAACTAGACCACCCAGAGTACAGAACAGATGTAAATGAATGTTTACTTCTTCTTGGCATCACCAGCCTTGGTCTGTAAAAGACAGAGAGCGTATATTACATTAGTATATGTAAGCACTAGTGACACAGTAAGTCAGTAATATAAACTGCAAAAGGCAACTGCAGGTCAGAAGTATCACGATAAGTAGATAGCTCACCTTCTTGACACCACGGATCTTCTTGGCCCTGTTCTTCCGCTCTTTCATTTGTTTGCGGGACTTCTCAACCTTAGTAGCAAGACCATTCTGGCAAAAGAAAAAACAAAAACCTTCAGTAAAGGAATAGCCTCAGTAGCAGCAGTATAGTGAACATCCATCAGGTTCATGTCAATCCGAACTTGCAATCCAACAATGACATCATTTCGGTCATGCATTAATAATTTAATACATTAAATAATACTACTATCAAAGACCAGCAGGGGAAAAGAACTGCCAAAGAGGATGTAGTACATTCCTGTACAATGTTGAAACTAGATTGCACCGTGATATCGTCATCATAGACAAGTATCTGTAGTTGACCTTTTGCGATGTAAATGTAAATATTACAACGACTAAAAATTACGTAGTAAACAGTTACTCAAATTAGAACAAGAATGGAAGGCACACCACCAAAAAAACTGTAGTTTCGGCATAAAGATTGCCTGTACTTCAGTTTCTACAACGATCCCCATGGCAGATTACAAACAGTTAGCGTGAGCATGCATATCAATGCGAAACCATTAACCAAAAAAGCAGTGGTAGTCGCAACTAATTTCTAGTTTCACAGGTGCAATGATGCTCCCACCAAAACAGTGACAGAACAGCAGGGTTTACTAAGAAAACTTACCAAATGTAACAACAGTGACACAAATGATGCCAGCGGCACTAAATCAGTAATCAGGCATTTACTGTCCAACTATCAAACTTGTTCTATACATGCAAGCGCTTAACATCATAGCTACAGGCAACAAAAGTAAGAGCCAGACGACAACATACCCTGATGAGGCGGTATTTGGGCTCGAACTTCTTGGCAGCCTCGAGGTTGTCGTAGATGAGGCCGAAACCGGTGGACTTGCCTCCTCCGAAGTGGGTACGGAACTTGAAGACGAAGATGGTGTTGGAGTCCTTCACCTCGTACAACTTGGCGAGCCTCTCCTTCAACTCCGCCTACGCACAGAAGAAGACAAACAGAACAACTCTGAGATCCAGGCCAGAAGCTCCCGCCACATGAGGCGCGCATACATGACCGGGACCGAGATCTCACCTTGGAGACGTTGGCGCGACCGGGGTGGATCACCTCAAGCACCTGCAAGACAGAGGGAGAACAGGCAGAGATTTAGTGAGACATGGAGGACGAGACGGGGAGCAGATGGGGAGGTGATGGTCTGATGGATGCCACTTACGAATTGCTTGCGGGACAGGAGGCGGTTGGTCATGAACTTGCGGGTGCGGAGGGTGACCGCCGCGGTGGCCTTGGAGTCCGCCATGGTAGAAGCTGACAGCGCCGCCGCCGGGGAAGATGTGGAGGTGGAGGAGGAGGCTGTGGCTGCGCGAGAGGAACGAGGGTTAAGGGGCTGGCTGGCGGCACGGAAAACCCTAGGGGTGGGCGAAGTGGCTATTTATATAGTGGGCTTGGAGAAGCGGGTAGTGATGTTTCTGGTGAAGTACGATGGGCCGTCTTCTAACGGGCCACCCTTGTGGGCTTGTCATTTTGAATGCCTCCATCTTTCACTCCTGCTGTTCGGCCACCGGGTGGGTCGATTGTATTCTGTTTCATCGAGAAGAGAAACCATTGTCCAAAAAAAAAAACAAGAGAGTAAAATCAGTAAAAATGGAAGAGTGAGCAGTTTGGAGTTTTATTGCTCGTGATAAAAAAAGGCTCAGTGGTCATGGCTAGTCCTGGAATCAATTGATGCTGTACAGGATGCCTGTGTGTGGAGATAGTGGCTTGTAGAATGACTCTAGAGGCAGCCTCGGCTATGGTACGTTTGGGATCATCATTGAAACATGGTGCTGTTCGTTCATCCGAAAAGAAGCACTGATGTTATTTAGTTATGAGATAAAAACACTATTCAGTACCATATTGTTCTTCCCTTCTTAGTGGTCTATAGTCCGTATGTTTTGAACTCCTATCGGTGTCTAGTTTAGGAACACTATAATTTACGAGTGGAAGGACCAAAACGATGTCTATAAAGCGGTGAATAGGCTTTTATAAATTTAAACTTGTGAAAGCAGAGAGATTAATTAAGGGAGCTTTGGCAAGCAGGGTCGTTTCCGATTCTGCCTTGGAGTTGGATCCAAGGAATCGGAGCCAAACAAGTACAATGTTTCGTTCTAGAAACTAGCGAAACTATTCTCATTTTTACACTACGTAAGTGAAACTGCCTGGGAGTAGTTTTGATCGATTATGGGCCTGTTTGGCATGACTCCAGAGTCCAACTCCAGTCTAGAGCTGGCTTCAGCTAGCCAAACACTCTAACTCTGGAGCTACCTACTCCACAGAGTTCTTAGAACTCTAGTTCATTTTTCTGGAGCACCTCTTTTCCAGCTCCATGAAACTCTGGAGCCAGCCCTAGATAAGGAGTTTTGAAGAAATTACCCGCAATTGCTATTAGTTACACACTCTAGACAAAAACAGCTCCAGAGTCAGCTCCATCTAGAGTTCTGGAGTAAAGCTGCTCCACATGGAGTTAGAGCCATCCCAAACAGGCCCTATGTTTCTTTCCTCTTCTCTTCTTAGCAATTATATTTTTTTCCATTTTTCTTTCTAAGTGCGTCAACTTAAAAACAAATCACATTTAGGAATATCTTCACCCACAAAAAGTTCTGATTTTATTTTTGAAGCATATTTTTATTATATATAATTTTTTTATAAAAGATAGCTTGTATAAGAATTAGAATCTAGCTCATCTGACAAATGATCTTACGAAGTGATTTTTATTCATTATCTGAAATATTTCTTACGAGAATCTAGATCCAAAATGTTTCTACATAATTTAGATTCCTACCAAACACACCCTAAAAATTGTTAGGCTCGGAGCTCTGTAGTTACAGAACCCAGTTAAGGCGATTCATTCAATGTTGGCTGCCTAGTAGACACAAATGATGGCTCACAAAATACGAAATAAATGCAATGTGAAATGAGAAAGAACCAAACCAAACAGGGAAGACGCGGCGATTTGTTTTACCGGAGTTGCCTTAGGGCATGTACAACCACAGAAAGGGGGTGTCTCTAAGTTCTTGAAATTTGGCACACAGACAGTTAAACCGACAGATAATACAATGGGCTGTCTATTTGCCTGTCTGTAAGCTGTTTAATGCTTCAATATAGCCACGATGAGGTATAAATATAAATCCTATGTACCATTTTGTGGCTAGCTGACCACATAGACCAATATCTAACTCGCGCTAGCAATAAAAAAGGTCATACTAGTTTTAGCATCAACAAGGTTATACTCGGTAACCTGTACAGGTAGCTTATTGATGAGTGCACTAACTGAAATTTCAGAAGATACGTAAAGGGAAACCTGGGATGATCACTACAAATAAAATGCACTAGTACTGCTTGTCATCGTTCAGTTTACTAGCACAAAACAAGCAAAACTGCCATTTCACATTCAGACTCACTATCAGGTACCATTTCACAACGCCTACATGAAGCGTACATGCAGTCACATGAAGCATGAACGTCACATGAATCATTGAATCTACTACGTACTGCATACGTGAAGCATGAATGTCACATGAATCTAGCTTCGGTTCAAACTGCAAGTGGCTGAATGCAGTTAGTACTACTGCATACATGCAGTAATCTACTACCACATACATGAAGCCCGATCGATACATGAATCTAGCAAACGTTCAAACAGCAGTAATCTACAACATGCAGTTCCGGCGTGAAGAAACGGAACTCCAGCAGGTGAAGAAATAGTTCCGGCGTGGCTTCTGAAGCCGATGACTGGAGAGGAATCAGCAGCACCGGCTGCAGCCATGGATGCAGCCGGCGTGGCTACAGGCACCGCAAGGCCGGATCCGCGTCCAAAGGGGAGGAGGCCGGCTGCCGGGGCGGATCCGTGGCCAGAGGGCCGGACGACGGCCGCTGGGCCGGATCCGCAAAGCTGCGTGGAGGCGGCCCTCGTCCCGCAGCGGCACGGGCATGGCCCTTGATGTCCCGCACGCCGCCGCCGCCGACTGGATCCACCGCATCCACCGGCGTGCACCAGGAGGAAGGGCGGGGTCGGTCAGTGAGGAGGCAGAGGGAGCTGAGGCCACCGGCGCGCCTTGTCCCAACTCCCGGCCAAACTCCGTCCGCGTCCACCGCGAGGATGAAGCAGAGGCGGAACATATTGGCGCGAAGGAAACGAACTCCGTTGGATCCAGTGCGGACGAAGGAGACGACGTGGTCGTACAGCGCGTCTTTGAGCCGGCGACGGGATCTCGGAGCACGAGCCTTGCTCGTCTCCTCGCGAGACGACGACCCTGCCCGTCTCTCCGTCCGGGAGGGACTTTTCTGCAAAATACATCATATAAGGCTATCCGCACTCGTGATGCTCTAAATTCATCCTCTAAAAAGAATATTTCATCCTGGTCATCAAGATTCTCTACTCTAAACTCAATTTTTCCGCACCCATCCATACTCTATATCACCCTCTATACCACTATGGAGCCCACTTATCAGCTTTTTTTTTATAAAATCAATTTCCTCCTACCCTCTTCTCTCTCTTCCTCCTCTCTCCCCCTTCTCCCGATGCCCTTCCTCCCTCCCCACTCTCTCGATCTCCCCGCCACGGCACAGATCCGGCGAGGTGGTGCCCTCCCTCCCTCTTCTCTCGCCACCTCCCTCTTCTCTCGCCGGCTGGCGGCGGCGCTCGCTGGTCGCGCTCCCTAGCAGAGCAGGCCTGCTCGCGAGCTCGACGACCGGCCATGGAGCTCGCGGCCTCCCTCCCTCTCCGCGCTGACGTCCTTCTCTCTCCTAGAGCGGGCCCCGCAGTGTCCTTTACCGTGACTTCGTACCTCCATGACAGATGAAGGAAACGAGCCCGCCCGCTATGATAGCGTGGGAGGTAGCGTGCGGCGGTGCAGTGTTTTTCTCTCTATATGCATACTGGAGGAACGCATAGCGTTCGCCAGTGCAGTCAGCCTAAAGACAGGGTGAGACGTCGCGCTGTACGTGCCCTTACCAAGTGAGTCGTATGTCTCTGCTGTGAAAGCTATGAGTGACCCAACAAATGCCCTATTATGGGCGGGAAGGAAAATTCACCAGCGGTCCTTCAAGTTGGCACAAGTTGTCACTTAGGTTCCCAAACTTTCAAAGTGATATCTGTGAGTCCCTAAACTTGGCAAAGTATGTCATCTAGGTCCCAAACTTTCAAGATGATCACCACATGTCCCTAAACTTGACAGAATGTGTCATTCAGGTCCCAAATACTGTAGCAAATTTCGGGAAAAAATTTAAAAAATAAAATTCTAATTTTGGGTACTGTAGCTATAATTGTAGAATATTTAAAAAATTATATCTTTTCCATATGATCTCGGATGAAGATAATTTTTATATAAAAATTGTAGCTCTCGACGAGATCTACAACTTTTTATTTTTGAGTTTTTTAATTTGAGGTCGCTAAAATGCTCAAAAAATTAAATAAATTTTCCGAAGTATAATAATCGAGTACAAGCGCTTGTCGACTTGAAAAAATCATATCTTTATTATATGCTATCATATGGAGATACTTTCTATATGAAAGTTGTAGTACTCGAGAAGGTATACAACTTTCTAGTTTTAAATTTTTTTAATTTGAGGTGGTTAAGATACTAAAAAAAATTAAATAAATTTTCAGCATATAATAATCGCGTACAAGCGTTTGTCGTTTTCGAAAAATCATATATTTCCTATATGATATCAAATGGAGATATTTTATATATGAAAGTTGTAGCGCTCAAGGAAATATACAACTTCCTAGTTTTGAGTTTTTTAGTTTAAGATCGTTAATATGCTAAAAATTAAAAAATATAAAACTACTATGCATGAATAGAAATCGGCGGTTTAATTTTTTTAGCATCTTAACGATCTCAAATTTAAAAACTTAAAAGTAGAAAGTTGTAGATCTTATTGATCACTACAACTTTAATATAGTAAGTATCTCCATTTAATAGCATATAAAAAAGATACAATTTTTTCAAGGCGACAAGCGTTTGTACGCGATTAATTTACTTCTGAAAATTTATTTAATTTTTTTGAACATCTTAACCACCTTAAATTAAAAAACTCAAAACTAGAAAGTTATAGACCTCCTCGAGCGCTACAACTTTCATATAGAAAGTATCTCCATATGATAGCATATAATAAAGATATGATTTTTTTCAAGACGACAAGCGCTTGTACGTGATTATTATACTGCGCAAAATTATTTAATTTTTTTGAGCATTTTAACGACCTCAAATTAAAAAACTCAAAACTAAAAAGTTGTAGATCTCGTTGAGAGCTACAATTTTTATATAAAAATTATCTTCATCCGAGATCGTATGGAAAAGATATAGTTTTTAAATATTCTACAATTATAGCTACAGTACCCAAAATTAGATTTTTCTTTTTAAAATTTTTTTCCGAAATTTGCTACAGCATTTAGGACCTGGATGACACCTTGTGTTAAGTTTAGGGACATGTAGTGATCACCTTAAAAGTTTGGGACCTAGATAACACAATTTGTCAAATTTAGCGACTCACAGATATCACTTTGAAAGTTCGGGGACCTAAATGACACATTGTGCCAACTTGAAGCACCGCTGGTGAATTTTCCTCATGGGCGGGTCCAAATCGACTTTCCACTCTCTGCTGAGATGATCCCTTTTTCTTTTTCAGAAGCAAGATCAAGTCCTCTGTACCACACCTTGCTAACTCGCCGACAACCACTAAGTCCTTTAGGGCAGCTCCAGTGCTGGTTCGCACCCAACCCTGCTAGTGGGTCCCTTCGCTACAGTATCAAAATCGGTTATAGCCGAGAGTTCGATGGCTGTAGTGTGGAGTTCGTTTGTGAGTTCCACCATGGAGTAAAATAATAGAAAAACACTAGTACTTTTCTTGGATTTTTGTGTTCTCTATTTACATACGGGGTGGTGTAGCTGATTAGTTTATTTTTATTTACTGGCCATGAGTCGAACCATACCTGAGATGCGAACAGAGGAATCTTTTCCTTGGTTCGATTGCTGCAGTGTGTGAATCGAATCATACTCTCTTTCTCTCTCTTCATGGTTCGACTTACTGACCACACTGGAGCTGCTCTTAGGAGCGAAGCTCCAAGAGTAACAAACGTTTTATGTACTTTGCTCTACTCAAATTTTGCTCACACACAATCTCACAAAAAGCTCAAATCTTGCTCTCCAATTCAATGGATGAGGCTAAATGCACCCAAATCCCACAACGGTGAATTGTACGTTATAAAACTTTAGCAATAAGCCCAAGGCAGTGAGAAGGGGTTCAAGTTCAAATAGGCAGCCACAAAATCTAGCCGTTCGGGATGTCAGCAAACCAGCTTGGCTGGTTCTACTGCCCGCACCGCACACCTCCGAAACTTTGTGAAGTTTTTTTTTAATTTTTTCCAGGATCTTTCCCTCTCCGAAGCTTTCTCAAGTTTTTTTTTTCAGGATTTTTCACTAGGGTTTATTTTGAACACTTCTAGATCAAATCCAGTACATTGTGTTGCATTCTTCTACAGCATGCCCAAACTCAAGAAATAGAAATTCAAAAAATACCTAAGCTTGTCGTTCTTGGAACGATGCCGCTTTCTCAATTTTGATCATTTGAGGCTTTCCAAGACCATTAATGTGTTACACCGTTTAAAAAACAATTTGTGACACGATCTGATGTAGAGACTCTACTTCTACATCGTGTGTAGCAAATCAACTGATTAGAACGTGGCCACATACGTCGTGCCCCTTTGAGGATAAAAAATCACAATACAGCGGAGGTTTACGAAAATTGCACAAGCAAAACAGTGCACAGACTGTATTGTAAAAAGAAAAAGTAAACAGGCTAAACGCGACAACGGAATAGAAAAACAGTATAGCTAGGACATCTCCTTGAATCTTGCCATGGCCTTCTTCTGGATGATGGTTTTGTAGCTGTCCCCGGCTTGGGCCTCCAGGGATGGATCAGCCTTCCGCTGCTGACTTCCCAGTCCAGCCCTGACGTCTACGGATTTTGCCTGGACTGGTTCCTTGATACCGCTGCCATCCTTTCCGAGACCCTGTACATTTGCGAAGTAGTTGCAAGAAACAAAAACAATACAGATGCACACTCACATCAGAAGGAATACAACACAATATTTTCGCACTTTCCACAATGTAGGAAATATGTGCACACTGATTCCCCCTGCATTCGGTCACTTCTCATTCCTAAAAACTATTCATTCCCACTAGTCATCTTCTCACTCAGGCTAAATATGTCAGTGACTTCTGATTCTTACACTGTAGAGTCTAGACAAAAAGGAAACACATGGACTCAGAATCAACTAGTCAAGACACGGAGGTATACCTCATTAGTTATTTCTGGAAAGAGAACAACAAGACAAGCCCAAGATTTGCTTACTACTAACAGCTTAGCAAGCTCTAGAGTACTCCAGTTAAAACCAGAGAGTTGCATTAAAATAAATTTGATACTGCTATACCTTATTACAGATAGGCATATTTACCCTTTTTTTCTAAAAAAAATTCTTGCACAAATCGGATTCCAAGTCAGATGCATTTGCAGTAGCAGAAGAAATAAAAAGAGGGCATAAACACTCATGACCAAATGGAGACATTTGTGAAGAAAATGCTATCAAGCCTAAGAGCATCTCAAACTGAGAAATGCATGGGAGCTGAACTTACCAGTCCCTCTTGCCACCCCATGTTGCGTAGAATACGGTTGCCCACATTGCTTTCGTCGATTGCTCTATCAGCTGTAATAACTTCATAGTTTTCGCTGTAGCCAATCTCACCACCACTTGAACGTTCACCCACGCCAGGAGGAAACGGCATTGACCCTATCTCACTTGAACCCTTTCGGGACGGATAGTCACCAGCTTGACAACAGGTAATTTCCAGAAAATCAATAAAAATCTTACAAGAAAAACCGAAAATATCACCCCTAAACTGTATGTTGGGTCAAGGACATATTCCAATGGTAACAAAAAAATCACTAGAAATACCACGTCAGTATAAACACTAATACGAAACTGAGCATACTGCCAACGATGCTTCAGCAAAATGATAATGATGAGAATGACAAAGAAAAATAAATCAGTTGTACGTGATAAAACTTTAAGTATTCTTACTTGAAACCAATCCAGCATCAGTGCCAAGAGATGATCCATATAGATTTCGTCTTTCTGCAGCTCGATCCCTGTACTGGGATTGTCCTGGTGCCTCAGAAAACCGACGTTTACCACTCACAGAAACTCCCGATGAAGTATTAGAGACTAAAGCAGACACATCAGTTTTGAAGGGTGCAGGAGTTACAGGTGCCTCAGGACTTGTCATTAACCCACTTGCTCTTGTGGTTATAGTGGAGCGGGAGTCAGTGCTCCCAGCATCAGATAATGCATGAAGCGTAGTATCCGACTTGATCACTCCTCTAGTAGAACCTCTTATGACACCCATAACCGTAGTCCCCAAGCTGTTACTGACAGGTCTAGGCTTTACATCGGAATCCAACATTTGGGTCAATGCAATTCCTTGGCCAAGAGAATTATCCATAGCATTTTCAACTTCAGAATTCGGCTTGCTTTTAAAAGAGAATCCAGATCCACTATGTGAATGGATAAATTTATCATCAGAACTTGAACTTGGTGGTTCTTTGTCATCAAGGACAATTCGTGCAGCCTGCCCTTCTTGATTCCTTTGCTTCCACATAGCTAGAACATTGTTCATCTTCTTCTTATTAGCTATGAGACTACTTTTTGAGGCCAATCTAATCTCTTTTGCCTTCTCCTTTTCTCTCTTTTCTGCAGCCAGGGCTGCATTTGCAGCAGCTTGAACAGCATCAGGAAGTGAAGTTTTCTCACTTTGTTTAATTGTGGCAGCAGGCGCAGAGATCACAACCTTTTTGCCACTATTACTATCTGAGGTCTTCGTGTTTTCACTGGCCGGCTCCCCGGCTACCTTAGTATTGCTCTGGTCGTTACAAGGGACATATTGTTGAGTCTGTTGATCGTACGAATACCAAACTCCAGAGTTGCTGTCATAGTAAAGGCCTACGACAAACAAGATTACATATTAAAACATAAATGGAAAACGATCTGTAACAGTAACATTACCAACAAAAGTAGTCGTGATTTTAATGCGGTAGACTCATAGAATTACCAGTAGTTCCGTCATAATAGAATCCAGATGCAGAATCATAGTAGTACCCAGATTTTTCATCCCAAACAAATCCTGACTGTGCTGTACCACCGTCTTTTTGAGATTCAGAGTTGTTGTTCTGTTTGTCATCAGGATTGTACTCTTTGGGAGCCCAACCTATGGCATCATACTGGTCCAACAGTCAAAGGTATTAAACCAATGAGCAACATGTCGACAACCTGCCTAAACTATGTGCTTAGTTAACATGAGAATGCAACGAAGGTCAGTCCCCTGTCCTCCTTCATTCTGCTTATTTGACATCTTAGCATTTTAAAAATGTGGCTCTGAATTTAGTACTTTCCATTAGTAACTAATGACTATTAAGTGCTTTTAAAACAAATCTAGTGATAATTTTCATATGTCCAATCTCCATGCTTTCAGAATTGTCAAGCCTCTGGAATTTGACAGTGCAGCTTGCCGAGAAACAAATAATGTAAAAAAGAACAAAGGAAGTAATATATAAATAGAAACAGTAAATGATTAATCTTACAATGTCAGGAGCTATAACAAACCTGCTGTGCAAATGATGCAGCCTCAATGGCAGCTGCAGCAAGGCTGTTTGACTGCAAACCCCCTGATGCAGGTCCATGTGTACTTTTAGCATATGCTACACGCAAAACCTGACCGTTTTTCTCAAGTGTAATCCCATTTGTAGCTTCCAGAGCTTTTGTAGCATCTTCCACCTGTCACAACAGGATGTCAAATTGTCAGGAACTATATACATCAAGGGAAGAAAAGCTCAACTCCATCCACCAGACAACACTACTTACCGAATGGAAATGAACGAAGGCAAAACCTCTAGACACATGAGTAAACTTATCCCGAACAAGGCGGATGTCCTGGTGAGAAATAACATGTAATGTGTCCAGAAAAATAAGAGAAACATAATCAAGCAATTAGTTTATTCCCCACCTTTATTGGTGCGTGCTTAGCAAATTCGTACCGAAGCATTTCCTCATCAGCATTTTCATCCAAGCCACGAACAACTAAAACATGAGTTGGACCTGCAAATGACCACAACTAAATAAGGCAGCACGATACATACTTCACATAATTCCAGAATGAAACTATGAAAGCACTTGCCTTCAGATCCCCTTCTCCCGAAATGTGGAGTGGAACCTGTCGCATCAGCTGGTACAGCATCCTCAGTACGAGGTTCATTGCACTATGCAAATACATATAAACATATGATTAGCCAGAGCAAAATCACAAAACTAATTAGTTACCCAGCTATTAACTTGGGAAAAACGAGGCAAAGTAGAGTGGTAGTATTTGCATGCACATATCTATGGCAGTGTTCTTTAAGTAGAACCAACTAACAAGTAGACGAAATCCAACACATCACCCTGCACTGCTACAAACCCAGTCACCAGTTTAAACTACAGGCTACGATGGTTAAGACTCAGGAAAGTGGCAGATGCGATGAGGAATTGTACAGAAGCTGGTGTTCAGGTGGGGCGCGGGGGGGGGGGGGGGGGGGGGGGGGGGGCATGGAGATGTGATATGGAAAATACTATCCTTATTACAAGTACCTGAAAACAGGAGGTCCTGCGTGCAAAATTCATACATCCACATATGCTACAAATCCAGTCACATGGTGCAGCAACAGTCCTGTGCCCATAAGTAGGCTTTGCAAAATTTTCTTGTCCAAGAGAAGGCCCACCCATCCCACCAGATGGTTTACTACTGCAGTAAAGACAGTGTTAGAATTAACTGCACTGGAAGGAATTTTCATATAAACATGTGAGCACAAAAGGCTAGTACAACAATAAAAGAAAAGACTCGCCCCCACCCACCCAACCCACCCACTACCAGAACCTCGTTGACGACTTGACGTATAAGGATCACAAGCACCTTCCCATGGAAACATAATGAAGTAAACCACTATTCCCCACTGAAATCTTTACAGAACTACTTAATCTTTTTATTAATGAACTCTAATTGAATTAGTGTCAATGCAATCCCATGTGATCTTTGTCATCAAATAACTACTACATCTCCATTCCAAACTATATGTCATCTACCTTTATCCTAAGTCAATTTTCTCTAAATCTGACCAAGTTTTTAGAAAAATATAATAACATCTACATGTTCAAATAAATGCAATATCAAGACCTAATTCATAGAGATTCCAGTGAAACTAAATTGATGCTATATATGTTGGTTTGATTTTCTATAAATTTGGTCAAAGTCAGATAAGTTTGATTTAGGACAAAGCTCAAGTGGCCCATAATTTGAATGAAGAGGAAAGAGAATTAAAGTATCCTGTTTGGCTATATGCTAGCCTACAATTGGATTGCTAATGGCCCTGTTTGTTTCCGCTTACAGCAGACTCGATTATAATCACCGTACCATGGGGATTTTTTTTCAATTTTCGATTGGGCTAGTTCAGAAAAAGGAGAAATAATCGATTGTACCAATACAACCTCAAGGAAGAAGTGTAGCTACAAAGGATACAAAAAGGGACAAATTTCCGAAAGCATAAAAGCATAATACAACTCTTCAAGACACTAATTTAGCAAAAAAAAAAAGGAAGTGCAACCATGCACTGTATACTCGTTAGCAGAGATTCCATAGGATGAAGGACTATAGGATGGCAGTGAAACATATTTCAAAATAGATAAACAATGTATACCTGTACTGAAAGAACACATTCCTGCCATCAATTTCAAGACCATTCTGTCCAATAGCTTCCATCATTCTACGGGCAGCTTCCTGTGGAGAGGATACAACTTTGTTAACGGTACATGAAAGTTTGGATGACAAATGTAATAACACTTGTTTGATTAGTACCACAGTGGAGAAGTCGATAAAAGCAAATCCTCGAGATATGCCAGAATTTCGTTCCTTGATCACACGCACACTGCGTAGAGGGCCCCACTGAGCCTACAAGAGAACAGACAAAATAATTAAAATGAACCAGACAATACGCTTTCAACCGGTGCAACAAGTTATGAAGTGGAACTTATACAAGAATCTGATATAGGTCATCATCATTAGTCTTCAGGGACAGTCCCTTGACAACAACAGTGGCAGATGGGACCTGCAAACATGAATGCAAACATTGTAAATTCCAAACCCACTGCTACAAATGTGTGTGTATGTATGTATGTATGTATGTATGTACGCAGTATGTCCATACCACTGAATCACCATGCCTCCTATCATCCCAATCATATTCCCTTCTTCTGTCAAATCGATTATCATCATACAGGCCATCTCTTTGGTTCCGACCATGACTTCTCGCACGAGGAGATCTTGATCTAGACCGTGATCTAGATCGGTCATCACGCCCACGTGATCGAGAACGGCTATGGCGCATATATGGACTTTCCTCTCTTTCACGATTTAATCCACTTCTTTCACGTTCGCTCTCAAATGAATCGCGTCTTCTCCAGCTACCATCTCTCCTGCCTTTCTCATAGTCCGAATCATAACTGTAACGACCATATTCATGATCTCTCTCATAGCTGTCCTCTCTGCTTTGGTGAGAACCGCGGTACCGGTCTTCAAACTCACCATGAAACTCCACACGTTCTCTGCTTCCAATCCTTTTGCTCCTATCAACACCAAAATCACGGTGACTGCCAGATTTATAATAGTTGTCAGTAGCATGATAATTATCACGGAGTCTATCAACTCCTCTGTATGAATCAAACTCATGATGCTTTCCATTATTGTGATAATCAGTGTCATGCCTTCTGTGATCTCTTGCAGTTGCATATTCCTCATTATGATTCCTTCGAGGCTGAGACCACATTCCACCAGAGGGTGGTGGTGCATACATAATTCTATCATGTGTATCCTGACAGAATGCACCCCTCCCATATGAATCTCTAGGAATGCCTTCATCTACAGATCTCCTACCATTGTAGGATCCACCAGACCTGCAAATTAAGTTAATAGGGGAAGATATGGTAATATAGCAAAGTACTATATAAATATTAAAGGCATGACACAGATCACAAAAGGGGAGAACTTGTTAAAGAGTTAACCCAGTACCAAATAAAAAAAATATCTCAGCTTACTAGAGAAATTAGAAAAAGATTTGACACTTTTTACAAGAATGAAGAACATGAATACCCCAGTTAATACAACACTAGAAGGACTAGTTGGCTTACCTAAAATCTGGCTTATTAATTATACCATACCCATTCGGTGCCTGTAGATTCAACAGAATAAGTCGAGTCAGCAGCAAATTCTATAGAACAGGCACGTAAATCCATTCCATTTAAGCAACGGCCTCTTCTTGAACTCCTTTACAACTAACGCTTCATACACAGAGGCCAATCGCATGGCCAAAATTCTGCTATTTCATCATCTTCAGTAGTTAGTAAAGGAAAAGACTGCAATTACACTGTTGTTCTCCCAGCCATGTTGTGGAGCATAACGCCCATGATCCATTTCCAAAATTCAGCACTTGTGTTATACTGCAAGGTTCTGGGTGACCTTTACAATTTTTGGGTGCAGATTTTTCTGTGCAGCCTGTAAAGAAATACATGGCATGATAGAATTAAGCACCTAATCAGAAGGAACCCCAATATGGCCACCACTAATAATTTAAAGTTTGATAAAATTGTTAATATTTCAATTGATGGCTTATGGCATGACATTATTAGCTATATAATACTTAGGCCTGTCTGGAATGAAATACTTTTGTTGGAAACAAACAAAATAGTCAAGAATTCCAATGAAATTACTTAGTTCAAAATGAGGCTATAAAATGCTAGTATTTCGTGAATCGAGACATACATTAGCATCACTACAACAAGAACAATCTTACACATAACTGAACTTATCAGACACTGCAATAGTTTTTTACACGATTAATGCATAATAGTAATACATATGACTACTCTAGCATAAACATATGAAAGTGTATCGATGGGTGGGGACTAAAACGGTCAGAAGAGGCCTAAATTGGTTTACGTTTCCATACTTTTCCACAGAAACGAAAATGAAAATAAAAGTGAGTTATAGTAATAAAAAAAATGGCTACACAATACTATTATATGAATGATAAAACAGATTGTGATAGGTTCAAATAGCAGACTGGGAGTGTGGAGTAAGCAAAAAACGGTAACAATTACCGTCAAGACTTTCCGGCACAAAACGATAGATCATTAAAGCGGTAGGATATAGTAGAAACTGTTATCATCTCCATACTCGCAATTTCTGTTATTTTTCCCTAAAATCACGATAAAACCTTGAAAACGAGCCCCGTTGGTTTCCCTTTTCCCAAAAATGCAATAAAACATTGAAAACAAGCCCAGGTAGACAATACTATCCTCTTCTGCTTTCATGATGTCATCCCTAGCTGGGCTCAACACAAAGGTTATAATTAATATATATATGGGCTTATTATTTCTTGATACCACATACATGATAATGACTAAGGGGATTCAGCCTAGCGCTAATGATTCAGCAATGACTAAAATGTGTCTCAGGAAAAGTTCATCTGACAGAGAAGGAAACATAACAATTTCATTGATAGTAAACATATCTTGAGACTTCAATCAAGTTGGGCATAACCAAAAAGATAAATACATATAAACTGAGTAAATCTCATGCTATAAGGTTGGCAGCATGCTTCAAGTAGTTAAAATTGAATGGGCATCTATAAAATCGTAAAATATCAAATTCTAAAACATGCAGCACAGCGATTAGCATGGACCTCGTCGTTCAATAATCTATATTCACAGAAACAGAACGTATATATGATAATTGAACCCGTAAAAAAGCAATACCACATATAATTGCCCTGCCCTGCCAGAACAATTTAGCAGGACTGATTTTGGCTGAGGCTGAATTCTACGACTGAAAATAAGCTGAATTTAGCTCAAGCGAACACGGGATCAAGCGGGACAGCAAATCGAGGGGCCACAAAAACAAATTACCAACGGATGGACTCTGTGCCCGGGACTCGGGGTCGAAAAAACTGGCGACAAATTTGAAGTTAGCAGGCACATAATACATGTATACACTTGCGATTATAGATCAAATCAATTGCAAATATCCAAATAGCTTCGGTTGGGCTTTGGGTGCTCGGTTGCCACAGCACAGAGGGAATAGAAGGGGGGGCGGGCATACGGTGGGTGCTCGTTGCCGGAGAAGGGCCACCTGAGCACCTGGCGTAGGGCGGCGTCGGCGTAGCAGGTAACCCAGTCGACGCTGATATGGGGATGGGGAGGAGACTGAGGAGAGGCGGAGTCGGAGAGAACGCGGGGCTACTCCAGGAGGTACCGTCTTTTATTTTTTATTTATTGCTATCTACTACAACTAATAAAATTAAAGAGAAGACAAAACTTTAGTACGACATTTGTTTTGGTTTTTCGTCTGCCCACCGCCCATGCGATCTTTCTACAGCATCCGTGCCCGTTCCGCCACCTGCAACGCAGGTTCGATTCCTATTCCCTACTTCCTTCCTATGGAATTGTTTATCTTTTTTAAATAATGCCGCTCCGCTTTCCCTGTTCCCTCACCCTAGATTGGTGCCCACCGCGCGCATTCCCTATCCCCACCGTCCCGCCGCACGCCAGCGTACCACGGGGAAGGAGGATATGTCGTCGTCGTCTCCCTCTCCGGCGACGGCGGCCACGCACATGGATCTAGACGGCAACCCCATCGCGCCCCTCGCCATCTGCTCCCACCTCGACGCCGGTGGCTTCATCGGCTCCCACCTCTGCGAGAAGCTCATGGCCGAGACGCGCCACGTCGTACTCACCGTCGACGTCTACTGCGACAAGATCCGCCACCTCGTCGACCCCACGCCGCCGCACCTCGCCCGCCGCATCTCCTTCCACCGCCTCAACATCAAGAACGAGTCCATGCTCGAGGGCCTCATCAAGATGGCCAATCTGCTGAGCCCGCGCCCGCCTGCCTCCCTGCTGCCGCTAGATTTCGAGACTCCAATTTTATCTCATCTCCTCACCTCTCACTTACAAATCTCCAGTCATACCTCGGTGCGTGCGTGGGATCTCGTGGTGGTTGATTATGGAGTAGTGGCGGTCTCTGTATCGGTTTGGATGTATTGTGAAGTTGCAGCTTTCTTAGCCTAGCTTCCATGGAGAATCTACAGTCAACGACATGACCCTGATATGGTCCCTGACTTGTTCCTATTTGTATGCGTTAGTTTTCATCTATCTTCCGTTAGTTTTCATGTACATATTGCTTGGATACCTGGTTTTGGGATGAAGCATTAGCTAGTTCAAAGTAGACATAAAAATTGACTCGATCTACCTGATGCAGTTGTACAAGTCTGCATGTGGGTTACTTTTCAGTCTAGAGAGTAGTAACACAGCTCGAACTCTGGTTTTCTCAGAGCAACCATCATCTTTTCTTGATGATAAGTATATATAGGAATTTTGTAATTCCTTATTGATGATTAGACACGACGAGATTACTTATTGTGTCTTCATCATTGTGAGTATGATCTATAATGTGTTTGCAGGGACTTGCTGATCACAGGGATACTCTTGGAGCTCCTCTGCTATGCCCTTGTACGTAATTTATCTTATGTTTTTCCCCTCAACTGTTCATCCTCACCACTGGATGTCTGGTAGTCAAGCTGAAGTTTTTTCTAGGATTGCTTCGGGCAGGGTACTTGGTAGTTCATTAAAACGCCTTAAACAAGGAACCTAAGTTTTGGAAGTTTAGCATCTCAGGCTTTGTTTCTTGGTTGAAGCTTTAGTAGTCACTTGGTGTCCTTCAGTGCCTGCAGAAAGGTTGTTTACCCTCTGTCTTGTTTCATTTCTGTTAGCGGCGTCTGCAGATCTTCGAAGCTCATTTAGTTTCTTGCTTAGTTTCAGAAGCTGAGATGCTTTCGTTATGCCCAGCCTTTTTCAGTTTCTTTGTTTTTTTTCTGTTTTTCTTTCATGGTGCTTTCTATAAAATACAAGATTTATCTCTGCCAAAAAAAAACTAAGTTTTCCGAGTCGTTCAGAAGTTAGCTTTCAGTAACTTATAAGGGGCATTACCTTTTTGTTGATTTGCTTCTACTGTCTGATTGTTTGCTGCAGCGGCAGCCATGATCCAGGTCATCCCCCCAGATGCTCACCTCTCAATTTACTGTTTTTTTTTTGGTGGTGGGCTAGCGGCAACATAAGTTATAGATTGATAGTTTGGGTTTCTTCTAGCTCATTTTTTGGTGGAATTGGAGCAAACAAGCGCTATTGCAGCACAAGATGCTTTGTTTGTGATACGTTTCTGGTCATGTATAGGATGCTCCTGTTGGATCCATCGATTCCATGTCCTGCTAATCGCAGCTTTCACTCCGAACAGCAATCCCACTGTAAGTTATGGCTTACTCTTCTTCTCCTTGGTTTTGTCTTTCTTTTCAAGTAGAGCGCTAATATTCTTTTTAGAAACCACGGCAAAAGCCTTGCCGCTGAATTAACCATTCTTGCCTCAGTTGACCTGAAGTATTATTTTTCCAGTCATAATTTATCCCAGGATTTTCTTGATGCATATCCAGGAGAACCGGTGGGACGCGAGGTACTAATGCTACACTAAGAAGCTGATATATGTAGTTAATGGGATCCTTCACATAGTACCCAGTACTCAGGTTTCTTCTTGGCACCAAAAATACATCGTTTACACTGACCACTTCCTGGTAGAACAAACTGTTATATTGAACTGTTGGAGTGTATTGCTTGATTCAGAGAAAAACTGTAAGCTGTGTACAAAATTATGAGAATTGGGATCCACATCGGCGGCGAGGGCGTCCACATGCTGTCTGTCGGCAGCAGCACTCCCGGGGTCCCCGCTAGGGCCACCGACGTTTTGGCGGAGGTGGGGTGTGCCATCTGCCTGTGGCTGTGGCACACAGGGGAAGCGAGTACCCATTACTCTGGAAGTCTGGACGGCAGCGACGCATGAGGTTTCCTTGATTTTTCTCTCTTCTCTCGCTGGGGGAGACAACATCTTGACGACTGAGGTGAAAAGCCCTGAAATACAACACCCTTTTTTCATAGTCTGTTTCCTTGATTAGTTTGTGCTTTTCTGGATATCCCATTGAGGCTAGGCATGATGAATTAGGCTTGGATTTCTTGTTGTAGTTGTCTGAATGCTCGTCAATAAACTCAACATTTCTGTTGGTCAGTTGGTCCATTTGGTAGTCAATACATATTTCCCAAGTTTAATATCATCTCTTGATCTTGATTACAGGAAGGCACGAAGTAGCAACTGGATGCTAATTGTCTACATTTAGATTGGTTATATGAACCGAAGCCCTGCATCTCTGCAGCAATCTCCGCACACGCCATCAGGTATGCAGTAATCTCCTTCTCATCTCCGCACCAACCTTACTGTCTTGCTTCTATTCTTTATTTTATAAATTCCCTATATGACTGCACCTGCCATACCGCTTATTAATAGCGGCCTTAGAATTTTTGGTTAACAAATGATGAATCCTGATATCAACAAACAAGCGATATCTAAATAAAGTACTATTCAGTTCAAATGTTTATTCAATAATCACTTCAATTTGCTGTCTGAAACCTGAATGATGAAACTCTGAATATACCAATGTGTGTCTTAACACAATGTTCACCAGTTATGGACGATGAATGGTTCTTTTATGTAAAATTCATTTGCCATCTGCATTCACCAACAGGTGAAACACCAACATGATTCTTAGAACTTCCATCTTTTCTGTCAAAAATTTTTTCCCATTTTGACCTATCTTGGTATTTAGTTATCTCCTCGGGTGCATTGATATTTTGTTCTGTGTTCACTTTTTATCCTGTGCAGGAGCTAGATAATATATTTTCAACTATGCCCAATATGGTTTCTACTTTGGTTTTTGTTATAAGGCATCCACTTTCTTTTAAGATGCTAAACATCAGTTTGAGCTGACTAGGAGAGTTTTGTAGGTATGTGCTAATTGAAGAATGGGAAGGCACTGTATGTGACTGTCTTTTACAGTCTGGATTATATGACTTTGCATAGCCTTTAATGATAATTAATGGTAAGGCCATCCTGTCGGAAGTGCTGTTGTCACTTGTCAGGTCAGACTGGGCGCCACAAGCTGGTGCTTGTGCATGATTTTGTTAGAGGTATAAATTGTTTGGTCTTCTTCAACATAATTAACCTGTATTTCTTTATATTTTGAAGATTTTTGGGCAAATTCTTCAAGTGCAAGCAAGCACAACAGAAAAAACTAGGTGCTGCCTCGATGGCGGAGTCTCCGCCATGATAACCTCCAACCACTGTGGTGGCATTCCACGACGGCCTAACTGGACTCCAGTTAGGCTCGACCAATAGGAAGTCTCACTGAATTCAACCAAAACCAAATCGGCCTAGGTTTTAAGTTGTAGCATTCTTTGCACGATCTACCGTACGGAATTTGAAGGTGCAATACAGCATTTTTTAGGTTACATTTCTTTTAGTTGTAGTGATGAGGTGTTATTAAAATCACGAGCTTCACCTTGTTCAGAATATTATATTAGTTTCTACTTTCATTGTTTATTTTTTTTCTTGTAAGATAATCTATTTTCTTTCTTCATGTAGTCACATTATTGTAATACGTGGTATGATAGCAGTGAAGCCTCCGTTTTTTCAAAAACTACAATCTTGGTGCTTTGACAATAATGAGGGTCCAGATTCAATGGAGGGTGATCACTATACCTGATCAAGTTTTGTAGTCACTCCTATTTTGTTGAATTTTAGTTCATAACTGCGATGAGGAAGATTATTATGCTTACTGAGTTACTGGTTTTCATTCTTCATACTCATAATATATATTATGCAATGAGAAAGAAGATTATGCTTATTGTAGTAATGTGCAATGAGGAGGAGTTCTAGGACTGGGACAGGCTGTTGCAATTGTATAGATGTGCAGGTTATGGATTCGAAGCGGGCCACCAACTTTAAGATCCTTCTTAGTAGCGTCTCATGGTCATGGGTTTGCACTCTTTTTCCGAGTGAAGAAATGACCCATCTCTGCGAGATAGTGAATTTGTATTTCTTTTTATTTTGTTTAGTTTTATGCTTTATTTTGCGTTAGTGTGGTAATTTTATGAACTTTGCCATTTTAGGGTCGGTATTTAATTATATAGTATTCATATCTTATTGTGCGATCTTCGTGCTTTTATTACACAAGTTTACCTGTCCCGTAGCAATGCACGGGCACGCTACCTAGTAATTATTAAAAGGGGGTGCACTGATTAATAACCGAATAAAAAACAAACCAAAGGAAGAATTTTTTTAAAAATGTTTTTAATGATTAATTATGAGTCTATTTAAGAAAAACCGTAGAATTAGGACGTGTTTGGCATGGCTTTAGAACCCAATTCTAGGCTCTAGTTAGCCAAATACCATGACTCTTAAGCAATTGAACTCCATTAAGTTCGTTCTCTTGAAGCACCTCATTTCGATCTCAAAAACCCTAAAAAATAGACCTAGATATAAAATTATGAAGAAATTACCTATCTATGCTATCGATTACACACTTCAAACCTCGAACCGTTATTTCTTATGTTCTATATGACTGTCTACCCTTAAATCACTCGGCACCCGCCCCCCCCCCCCCCCCCCCCCCCCCCGCTCTATCCATTTGACACCCGTGCGACCCGCCGTTTTTACATTAAAACTTATGTTTATGTTTATAAGACTGTATTTGGAATACTATCAAATTCACGTGGCTTACTAGTGATATTTAAATTATCAACATATACTGACATAATGCATATGCCTTGCGACTTGCATTATGATCTATAATAGGGATTGCCAAGTTATCCACGTAAATACGCTATCACTGTATCCATCAACTATACGGATCAATACAGTTGGTGAGCCTGTGATATAAACCATTAGTTTAGCCACATCACATAAAGTATATAGTAAAGTTGGTTTGTCTATGATGCCGCTTCATTCCTAATTGTGCTAATTTTACGAACTTTGTCTTTTGGATTAAATATCGTAGTAACGTCGTGCGATCTATGTGATTTTTAGTACAAAAGTATATTGTACCATAGCAACACATGTACATGCTACCTAGTAAATGTATAAGAGAGAAAGTAGATATAAAAGTGGTTAGGATGACATAAAAATAGTCTAGGATTCCTGATAAGAAATTGTCTCCTATATGTTCACGTGTCCGAGGAATCTAATAAGAGAAAATTATTTCCTCGGCTTTAAAAAAATTTTAACTTATTTTCTTGGCCCTTTTTTTCATCAAATTTTGTTATTTGGCCCTAAAACGAAAGTTGCTTATTTTCGTGGCCCTTCCGTCCACTTTGAAAGATCATAACTCTTTGATACGACATCGGATGAAGATGATTTTTATATGAAAATTGTAGATTTCGACTAGATCTACAACTTTATAGTTTTAATTTTTTTCATTTGAGAAAGTTTAGATACCCAAAAATTTTAATACAATAT
Source organism: Eremochloa ophiuroides (assembly GCA_038502445.1). Lineage (NCBI taxonomy): Eukaryota > Viridiplantae > Streptophyta > Magnoliopsida > Poales > Poaceae > Eremochloa > Eremochloa ophiuroides. Next base: position 65,005,274 of record JAHLJS010000006.1, read on the forward strand.
ATTAATATTTTTGGGTATCTGAACTTTCTCAAATGAAAAAACTTAAAACTATAAAGTTATAGATCTCATCGAGACCTACAATTTTTATATAAAAATCATCTTCATCCGATGTCATATTGAAGAGTTATGATCTTTCAAAGTGGACGAAAGGGTCAAAAAATAAGCAAATTTCGTTTTAGAGCCAAATAACAAAATTCGATGAAAATAGGGCTAACAAACTAAGTCGAATTTTTTTCGGGGCTGAATAAATAATTTCCCATCTAATAAACATGCTCCTAACTTTTTATCTGTTTGAGAAACTCATTGTTTTAGCAACTATTTGTTTGGAAATAGTGAAGATGAACTAAACCCATTTGAAAGGACCAAAACTCGAGATTGATTTTTTAAAAAAAATTAGATAACACATTGTAGATACTTACAATACATGCACACTCACCTATACGAACACACGTACATAAATCTTGTACTCTATGAACACCTTCGCATGTTGTCGGTGTTTAGATTAGCGCGTGCTAACACCGGCTAGTAAATTTGTGTTTTGCGGTTGAGATCACTGATGGTGTGGGAACACGGGGTTTATACTGGTTCAGGCAATGAATGTCCTATGTCCAGTGTGAGATCGAGTCGTGTTGCCTTGCACCGGGGTGCTTGTAGTAGGGGTTACAAGCCTAGTCGAGAGAGGGAGGGGCTCCCAAGTCTCTTGTGAGTATGAGTGTTCGTGTGCGTTCTTGAGTTTGTAGATTGTAGTGAGTGGGAGTTCTGGTCGTGAGTAAATGCGAGTGTCGTGTCTGTGATCGGCCTCTGCCTTCCCTTTTATAGTTACAAGGGAGAGGCTAGAGTTACATGTGTTGCCATGTAGTTACAGTGCTCGGCATGGTGGAGTTGGTGGTGACTGGTGGCTATCGTCAGCCACGCCCTCGTCTTGGCACCTCGAAGGTATGGCATTAGTCATTCGGTTGATCCACCACTGTTCCATTGGTGAGTTCCAAGGTGTCTCACAGTGCTAGACATTGTTTGCTATGTGGCACTATGTCATGCCATCGCGTCCGACCCTGCACAGTGCAACGAGTAGATAGGTTGACCTTTGACTATAAGCTCCCGAGGCTCGGGAGACCTTGGTGCCATCGGGGGCATGATGGGACGGAGCGGGAGGAGTGTCCTCCCTCGGGTGCTTCTTTTTCCTCGTGAGGTACATTCCAGGGGGTAGGCGAGCCTGATCGTAAGGCTTGCCCATTCCCCCGGGTTGGCCGGACGACCGTCATCCCCTTTTCCTGGCGTCACACGTGCGGCCGGGGCATGACAGTTGCCGTCGTAGTTGGCGAATCTCCTCGTCATCCCAGGGGGCCGTACGGTTGACCGCCCCTGTAGCGGCGTGGGAGGAGTTGGACCGTCAGATCTCTTGCCAGAGGAGATGCGGCAGTTGGTACGGCGAACGTGCGCGTTTGGAGCGCAGCTGTGTCACGGGGCCCACCCGATTGGACTGTGCTTGTAAAGTGGTCAGGGAAGGTCCCTTGGCCGTCAAGTTTGCCTTGCTGACATCGGCAGGGGTGCGCCCGAGGGAGTTAGCCTGTAGCGGGAGGCTCGGGCGAATCGGAAGTCTATCGCCCAAGGCCTGCTTTCCCGAGCCCTGTCGCGGAGGCTCGGGTGAATCGGAGAATTTCTCCCGAGGGGTCCGCGCGCCTGAGGGTGGCGATGTGCTTTCGCATGGCTCTATCTTAGGCCGTGCGGGAAGTTCTCGCATGGGGCGTTCCTGCGTGGGCCTCGGCTGGCGCCTTCTTGGGCCGGGCTTTATTCGGGAGGTGTGATTTTGCGTTGAAGTTGGGTACCTCATAGTTGAGTACCCGACAATAACCCCCGAGCCAGTGGGGAAGTGAAGGCACTCCTCCAGAGGCTGAAGTTGATTTTTTCCTGTCATGGTAGTGAAGTTGTTTATTTTATCCGGTGGGTGCGCGCGAGCGCACCCGCCGGGTGTAACCCCCGAGGCCTTGGAGGGATGATGCATCCCTTCAAGGGTTTGAAATCGAGCTTGTAGAGTCTCGGGTTTCTTACTTGCTAACGATTTGTCCCTTGGTAGGAGTTTTTCCGGCGCTGGAGCCCCTGAGCCCTTGCCATGGGTGGACGGCCTATCCGGGTGCGTCTTTTATTCTGCCAAGACACAGAGAGGGTCCCCGAGCCCCTTTTTCGTATCGGGGGTCGATCAGGTCCTTTTTGGTTCGACCTTCGCGCTCTTCTTACGAGAAGAGGAAGGTTTGGTCATGCTCGACTTTCCACGGTGGGGGTGTGAGTCGGCACTTCCAGTGAGCTGCAAGCGGGTCAGTCCAAGTGGAGGTCCGTGCCCCGTTCGTTGGGGGTCGGCTAGTGGCCTGAGCACACTCCAAAAGTTCCCCGAGGGTCGATTTATGGGTGTCGGGTCCCTTCGACGGGTCCCGAGGGCCTGATGCCTCCCCCAGAGGGGATCCCACATCATCGACTCGCTGCTGAAACTTGAACACAGCGTGGGGTGTCCCTTTTGACGCTCGGGCGTTGGGATACTGATCGTTTAGTGATCCACCCACTTGTTGTCCCTCACTCGGTATCCTTAGGGCGACTGTTCGAGCAACAGAGGGCCAGTCTTCGATCCCCTGGGAACGTAACGGGCGCCCGAGCCCGAGATTCCTTCGTCGGGAAGGAGAGTGATCGTCAAAATCGAGGGGGTTAGTGTAATGATTCGACGCGCCTTTTGAGGAGGGAAGCCAGACGGACGCGATGGTTCGGGGCAGACGCGACGTTTGCATGCGCGAAGGCGGCGGATGTGGAGAGTCGTGGTGGGGCCTGCGCAGTTAATGCGACGGATCCACCGTATCTGCTTCGTCTTCGTGGCCTAAGTATATAAGGAAAGAACTGTTTCCTTTTCTTTCTACCCTAACCATTTGCTGCCTTCGCTTATCTCAGCCTCCTCGCCTTCGTCTTCCAGAGCCCTTCGCAAGCTCCTTACCCTTGCCGCCGGCGTCCTTTTCTTCTTCTTGCGCCCTTTCCCTCTCGCAATGGCTGACCCAGCGCCCACCGATGCCGCCGCCGCTGTCGCCACCATGCTCGAGGTGGAGCCTTGGCTCCCCTCTTCGGTGACGGAGGCACAGCTTCAGGAGCTCGTGAGGTTAGGACTCCTCCGCCGCCGCACCGACCCGTAGCGCCCGGAGTGGATCGTGCCGCCGCGTGACCATCTGGAACCACGGCCCCTCAAGGGGTACATGGTTAGCTTCGTCGCCTTCCACGAGCGGGGGCTCGGGTCACCGCCAAGCCGGTTCTATCGTGCGCTCCTCATCGCCAACGAGCTGGAGTTGCACAACCTCACCCCCAACTCCGTATCGCAGGCGGCGATCTTTGCCGCCGTCTACGAGGGCTATCTTGGGGTGATGCCGCATTGGGACCTCTGGCGGTTTCTCTTCCGCGTCGACGCGTACACGAAGTCGTTCGGCGTGGGGAACCCGCGGAAGGCCATCAGCGCCGGGGGCTGCAACTTCGCGCTCTGCTCTGCCGAGTACATCCCCTGCAAGGCCCAGTCATCGAACAAGGGGTGGCACGACAGCTGGTTCTACCTGCGGAACGATGAGGGCGCCTTCCCCGAGTATACAGAGAAGGTGATCTCCACCCCCATTCCACGATGGAAGTGGGGATGCCTGACGCGGGACGCCAGGTAGCTGAGTCCCTACCTCGCTGCGTTGCAGATGCTGCGGGACAAGGGCTTGACGGCGGCCGGGGTGGTGGCGCACCTCCACGCGCGGGTAGTGCTGCCCCTGATAGAGCGCCTGCCTCGCCCTGTACGAGATGGCGGAGGGAGTCTCGAGGGTGGGGACCTCGATGCTGAACCAGAGCCTCAGCTCCGAGGAGATCATGCGCCGTGTGAGGTACACGGTAAGTGGTCACCCCACCCTCGACGAGTTGAAGAAGGTGGCGATGCGCCCATGCCCGGGGTACATCTCGCTGGTGAGTATCTCTCTTTCGTCTCTGTCGATTGTTCGTCTTTCTTCCCCTTCTGATCCTTCTTCCTTTCGGCGTAATGCCTCTTGAGGGAGGGAAGGCCCTCTCTGCCCCCTATCCCGGAGGATGCCATCCTTCGGGCCATAACCGCCTCCGGGGCGAGCAGCAGAGGGCGGAGAAGGAGAGGAAGACCTCGAAGAGGAGGAAGCAAGCTCAGGAGGCCCAAAGGCTCGCCCAGCGTCACCGCCGCCAGCAGGAGGTCGGGGAGCCGGAGGAGGAGTCCCCCTCTTGGGACAACATAGACGATGACGACGATGACGATGACGGTGCGAACGCTGAGGCTACCTAGCATATGGTGGCCACAAAGTCCGCGGTGGGCGCTGACGAGCCGGGGAAGGCTCCTATGTCGGCGCTTGCCGGCGGAAGCGCCGAGGGCCGTGTTCCGAGCCCCCGAGCGGAATTGACGAAGGCCACGCTTGGAGGTGCGGTGTTGGTTGGTGAGGCCGTCGGGGCCGAGGATCCACCGACCGGCAGCCGCGAGGGCTCGCCGAAGGAAGCAAGACTTCTACTGGGAGGACGCGGCTGGTGATGGGGCCCAGGGGTCCCTGTTCCAGTAGACCCTCTCTCTGGATGCGTCGCGGGTCGCCGCGACGGCCGAGGCCAGAGGGAGCGGAGAGAGGATGCCGCCCGCGACGGAGTTGGGCGACGCCGGGATGCCAGACCTTGAGCTAGGGTCTGTCCGGACCAGGGCATCCCCGCCGAAGGATGGCGGCGCTGAGGTGACCCTCGGTGGTCAGGCGAATCCCCCGCCGCTAGGGGCATCTGCTGGCGACGACGACTCCGACGTCGAGGTGCTGCCCACCCCTCCGCCAGCGCCGCAGCCCGCACCGTCCGCCGAGCCTGCCGCTCCACCGAGCACCGGGGCGGCGAAGAAGACGGCGATCCCCAAGACCAAGTGTTGGCGCTTCTTAGCGACAGCAAAAAAGTCCGCAAGCGCACGGAAGTACCGTCGTAGCACTTCACCCGGAAGTATTCAGGGTATCGTATTTTCCCAATGGAACGGCTTATGTTAGAGGTCTCTTAGCTAGTTGACCCTAGAAAAGATAGGAGGGATAACTTGGGAGGAGAGGATACACTAAGTCAGGAAGCACTAAGTGAAGATGACTTTCCCACTACTTGCCTGCTTCGGGCCCACTGACGCACCTGGTCTGGCAAGCGATACCAGTATCAGCGCTATTCCGCGGCCGAACGTGGGGGGATGCTGGTACTTGTGGACAGGGCTGTCACCACCTGCCACCTACCCCTCTGCCCGTGGGCGCACACAACAAACGAAGGTAGACTCCAACTTGGACACCACGTCTACGAAGGCGACTACTACTCTAGCGATGGCCAGGAACTTCCGTCTTTATCAGGAGTCCTCTTACTAGAGCACCCGTCTCAAGGACGAGCGATGATCCCACAAACAAGTAGCTTTATAAAAGTAACTCACTTAATGGATCAAAACTAGAATGTATCACAAACCTCTTACTTCAAGCAGCAAGATGGTTGTAGAGGTACAAGTTGGATGTGAGAGCCGATAGGTCCGGCACTTCGTCCACCCGAGGGTAGAACTGCTTCGACCCCGCTCTCACTTCTCAAGCTTCTATCTCTCTCTAACCTTATACTAGCCTAGCTAGAAGCTAAACTAATGGAAAATTGTGGCACTCCCTTCTTTTTCTCTATTGTATCCAGTTGTTTTGATAGAGGGAGTGGGGGCATCATTTTATAGCTTCATAGGACGGTTCCGGTGTAGCTAAGTTTGGAAGGAGGTGAAACCGCCTTTGGGATACCGCCTAGAGCACCGCCTTCGAAGACTGGGCCCGGGAGGCCCCACCAGGAGGGCGGCCGCACCCGGGGACGGTCGGTCCCCTGGCTGGGCCCTCTGGCCACCGCCTTCGGGTGGTCGGTTGCTCCCTGAGCCTGGACCTCCCCCAAGGTTACGGATGGATCCAGTTCAGTTCTTAGGTGGGCTTTCTCGTTTTTGCGCATTTTCTGAATATGCTTTCCGGTAGTGCGTTTTCTTGTGAATTTTATGTATTTCCACGTGTCAGACCTGCAAGTTATATATACGACAAAACTCATGAAAAGGTTAGATAAAATCCCTACCTTCTATTTATTTTTAGTATTAAAATGATGATAGAATTTAGTTACTAAGGACCGCCAACACCAAGTAAGTGATTTCTCGAATTGCTCTCTTACCGGTTTTCGTTCTTCGTCGTTGCGAATGCTGATTTCTTCCCTGTCTTGCTCCAGGAAGCGCCCGGGGTCGGCCCTTCAGGTCTCGCACTGGAAGATCCTGAAGGTGCAGGCCCGGAGCACCGCCGGAGAAGAGGGTCGCCTGTTGGCTGAAGAGGCTCCCTCGGCGGAGGCTCGTCCGGTCGAGGGCTCGGTGGCGCCGGAGGTGACCCCATCTTCTGCGGTCGTCGTGGCCGCGGCCGCCGCCGAGGAGACCGCTCTGGCTTCATCTTCCGAGGCGCCCGTCGTCGTGCTTGGGGACGTTTCGGAGGAGGCGACGGCCGCTCCTGTGCGGGAGGCGGCCGACACCAGTGCTGCCGCCATGGACGTTGACGCTCCGCCATCGTCCGAGGTTGCGGCGCCGCCGCGCGTGAGCTCCACGGCGCTGGTCGTCCGAGGGCTCGGTGCTGACGGGTTCCCGCATCGAGTGGACCAGCCGGCCAAACCGTGAAGCCCCGCCAGTCTTCTCGCTGCGGGACGACGTCGAGGCCGCTCGGTGGGACGCGCTCCAGGACCTCAAGTCCCAGTGGTCGCAGAGCCTGCGCCTCCTCACGGACTCCATCGACATGGAGTTCCAAGAGCGATTCCAGGTGAGTCTATTTGTCTTACCTTTTTTTGTCGCCTTAGTGTTTCCGGCTCGGCACTGCCGTTTGACTCGCCGGTTTGCTCTTACTTCTTTTTCCCCTAGGAGCTCATGACGACCTCCCAGGAGAAGTCTTGCTTCCTTCGGCAGAGCCTTTGCCTCTGGAAGCAGCTGGAGCTGAAGAGCCGGGCCCTCGCCCGCTCCCAGGAAGAGCTCGCCAGCGTGATGGCTCGGCTAGCCGACGTGTCCCTCGACCGCGACATCTTGAAGGTCGAGGTCGCGGAGGCTCGGGGCCGAGTCGCTCCCCTGGAGGAGCGCGTCCAGCAGCTAGAGGCCGCCCTGGCTGAGGCAGCTCAGGAGCGGGACGCCGCGCGGACGCTCGCCGCCGAGAAGGAGGCTGCGGTGGAGGTCCTGTCCTCAGACTTGGACCGCTCCTGAACCTGGCAATGGGCGAGGTCAACGCCGTCCGGGAGGAGGCGAGGAAGGCTCAGGAGGAAGTCGAAGGTAAGTCTTACCTCTTTTACCTTTCATTTGTTCCGATTGTCCGTGGCTTGACGGTTTTGCCACCGCAGCCTTGAAGGCGGAGGCCGTCAACGCGCAAGGGACCATCGACGTCCTCAACGCTGCGCACGATGCCGAGGTCGCCGAGCACCAAGACCTGCAGAGAGTGGCACGCGCGCTGTGCGACGCCCTTGGCACCGGTGGTGGTGAGCCCTCGGGGAGCTCGCTCAGGAGCCGTCTGGAAGCCCTCCATGGAAGGGTGGGCGCCCAGCTCAAGGAAGCCCTCCAGACAGGCGTCCAGAAGACGCTGGGGGTGGCAAAGTCTCACTACGAGAACTTCGACACCGACGCCGTTAGCGAGGGTTTCGTCGAGGCTTCTGATGACGAGCTCCTGGCGCTGATCGGCTCCATGGAGCTCCCTGGGACGGCGCTGGCGGCCCTCTTCCAAGAAGACATGAAGCTCCCTCCCCTGAACCTAGATTAGGAAAGCCGGGCCATCGTGCCCAGGAAAATTTTGTAAGAAACAAACATGCGGCCCTTCGAGGCCTTGATATCTATCTAAATATTCAGTGCATGTTTATTTTGCATATTCGTTTAGTGTTTTTCCTTAAGCGTTTTCCTCGTCAACCCTGAGCCCGGGCCATCGAGCCTCAGGGGACCTTTTCGGGCGTCGTAACTTTAGGGGTGTAGACTTGGCCGTGGTCTTAGAGATTTCGGTAGGGCGAGGGCTTTAGGAAAAAAGGAGTTCGTTCGATATCACCCGAGCCTTCTCTCCTTACAGACGCTACTCTTATAAGTCCTTTTTCGAGCGCAAGTTGCCCTTAGGCGAAGAGTGGCGAGTGGAGGTGCCGTATCTCGGAGGCGTAGGTGGTCTCGCGGCTTGGCCGGCTCTGCCCTCTGGGACCCCTTTTGCTCGTCTAAGGTTTATAAGTTTTGCATTTGGTTTGGATGAGAAGCGAACTCAGGAGAAAAAATTTCAATAGTTTTTGAAATTTTTAAGTTTTCTAATTCGATTCGTCTCGGAGGAGTCCGGGGGTTTACCCCGTCGTAGCCCCAGAGGGTGGGTCAGCCCTATCGGAGATAGGGTCGAGCCTCACTTTTGGTCGCGCGGATCACCCGTTCCCGAGGGTAGGCTCGGGTGAAGATCTTAAAATCATTCGAGAAAAAGAAATTGGATCCTTTATTGATTTCAAGATGTAATGTACAATGCTCGGAATCTTAGGGATAGAAGCGACATAGCTTCGATATTCCAAGCGTTGTTGTAGACTTCGCCCTTCTCGTTCGCTAGTTTGTACGTTCCGGGGCGCAGCACCTCGGCGATGATGAATGGCCCTTCCCATAGTGGCGTCAGCTTGTGACATCCTTGATTGTCTTGCCTGAACCGCAGCACCAGGTCGCCTACGCTGAAGGCTCAGCCTCGAATGCGCCGCGCGTGGTACCTTCGTAGGGTCTGTTGGTATTTGGCCGAGTGCAGCAAGGCCATGTCTCAGGCCTCATCGACTTGGTCCAGCGCGTCCTCCCGAGAGACCTGGTTGCCTTGCTTCTCGTGGGCTCGGACCCTCGTATTCCAAGTCAGTGGGGAGCACAGCCTCGGCGCCGTAGACCAGGAAGAAGGGCGTGAAGCCCGTGGCTCGGCTCGGCGTGGTCCTTAGGCTCCATATCATTGTGGGGAGCTCGGTCAGCCACCTCTTGCCGAACTTGTTCAACTTGTTGAAAATTCTAGGCTTGAGGCCATGGAGAATCATGCCGTTGGCACGCTCCACTTGGCCGTTCGTCCTCGGGTGAGCTACCGCTGCCCAATCCACTCGTATGTGGTGGTCGTCGCAGAATACTAGGAATTTCTTTCTGGTGAACTGCGTTCCGTTGTCGGTGATGATGGAGTTCGGGACGCCGAACCGATGAACGATGTCGGTGAAGAACAGCATTGCTTGGGTTGAACTGATCTGGGCGATGGGCCAAGCCTCGATCCACTTTGAGAACTTGTCGATGGTGACAAGTAGGTGGGTGAAGCCCCCGGGCGCATTCTGGAGGGGCCCGACAAGGTCCAGTCCCCACACGGCGAAAGGCTACGTGACAGGGATCGTCTGGAGAGCTTGGGCCGGGAGATGAGTTTGCCGAGCATAGTACTGGCACCCCTCGCAGGAGCGTACTACCTCGGTGGCGTCGGCCACGGCGGTTGGCCAATAGAAGCCTTGTCGAAAGGCGTTGCCAACAAGCGTCCTCGGCGCAGCGTGGTGACCGCAAGCCCCGGCGTGTATCTCCTCAACCAGGCGCTTGCCTTGGCTGAAAGGGATGCAGCGCTGCAGGACCCCAGAAGGGCTATGCCGGTAGAGTTCACCGCCGATCATCGTGAAGGACTTGGCTCTTCGTGCCAGCCGCCGAGCCTTGGTTTTGTAGGAGGGCAAAATCCCTCGGTCGAGCCAGCTGACCAGTGGCTCCCGCCAATCTGGCTTGTCGTCGTCCAGTTCGGCTTCAATCTCCATCGCCTCGGCTTCGTCGTCGGCTTCAGCCATAGTCTCGGGCGGCTCCCCTTTGTCAGAGGGGTCGGCAGCCCCCGAGGGACTTCCGTGGCTTGAAGACGTTCCGAATTCTCCTAGGGGCTCGGGGGTCTCCTTCCCCTTGCCTCCCGAGGGATCGACGTTGACCGAGGGCTTGTGGAGATCGTTGGCAAATACGCCTGTCGGTACCGAAGCTCTTTCAGACGCGATCTTTCCCAACTCGTCGGCCTCCTCGTTGTATCTGCGCGCGACGTGGTTGAGCTCGAGGCCGTCGAATTCCTCCTCGAGCAACCGCACCAGCTTGCAGTAAGCGGCCATTTTGGGATTCTGGCACGTCGACTCTTTCATGACTTGGTCCACGACGAGCTGGGAGTCCCTCAAACCTCGAGGCGCCTGATCCCGAGCTCGATGGCGATATGGAGTCCATTGACGAGAGCCTCGTACTCGGCCATGTTGTTGGAAGCCGTGAAGTGCAGCCGCAGCAGGTACTTGAGCCGGACCCCAAGGGGTGAGTCGAAGACGGTGCCTGCGCCGGCACCGGTCTTCATCATCGACCCGTTGAAGTTCATGACCCAATACTCCTCTTGGGTCGGGAGTGGTGGCAGTTGTGTCTCGGTCCTATTCTGCCACAAAGTCCGCTAGCACCTGGGACTTGATGGCCCTGCGCGGCGCGTAGGTGATGCCGTCACCCATGAGCTCGATAGCCCACTTAGCGATCCTCCCCGTTGTCTCCCGGTTCTGGATCACCTACCCGAGGGGGAAGGATGATACCACGGTCACGGGATGGGATTCGAAGTAGTGCCGCAGCTTGCGCCGAGCAAGGATGATGGCGTACACCAGCTTCTGGATCTGAGGGTAGTGCGTCTTGGTCTCGGACAAGACTTCGCTGATGAAGTAGACCGGCCGCTGAACAGGCAGCGCGTGTCCTTCTTCCCGCCGCTCCACGACGATCGCTGCACTCACAACTTCATTAGTAGCAGCGACGTACAGCAGGAGGTCTTCCCCTTCGGTGGGGGGCACGAGTACCGGAGCTTCTGAAAGCAGAGCTTTGAGCCTTTCGAGGGCTTCCTGGGCCTCGGAGGTCCAGTAAAGTGCTCGGTCTTCTTCAGCAGCCAATACAGAGGCAAGCCTTCTTCGCCGAGCCGCGAGATGAATCTGTTTAGGGCTGCCAGACACCCCATCAGCTTTTGCACGCCTTTGAGGTTGCGAATCGGCCCCATCCGCATTATGGCCGATATCTTTTCTGGGTTGGCCTCGATGCCACGCTCGGAAATGATAAACCCGAGCAACATGCCTCGGGGGACCTTCGAAGACACATTTCTCGAGGTTGAGATTTATGTTTTTTTGAGGCACTCGAACGCCTCTTCTAGGTCGGCTACCAAGTCGTCTGCCTTGCTCGTTTTGATCACAATATCATCTACGTAAGCCTCAACGGTTCGCCCGATGAGGCTCCCAAAAACCTTAAGCATGCAACGCTGATAGGTTGCGCCCGCGTTTTTGAGGCCGTGGCATGGTTACGTAGCAATATGTGCCGAAAGGGATGATGAAAGAAGTCGCTAGTTGTAATACCTCTGGTATTATTGCTTAATTAAACTGCCATGTCATCATGTTTAAAATTTATCATCTACATATGATTGTGCTTAGGGTTCCCAGAGTGCTTTTATTATGCTTGTGGATGATTGTGCAAGTAAATTCCTAATTAAAATCAATTATTAAATCCAAATGAAATTTCAATTTAAACCCTAACTAGGCCCCAAAACCCTAATTCAAAAACTATTGGGAATCAGGTGAAAGTGTCTTAATGAAAGTTGTATATCTTTTAAAATTGAACAGCTTTTATTTTTGGAGATTTTGAAGTTATGCACTGGAAATTTGAAACATCAATTCAAAAACTATCAAAAATCTGACAAAACAGCCTTAATAGAAGTTGTAGGGCTTAGCAAGTTGAACAACTTTCATCTCTACATATTTTCAACTTATACAGTAAATTTTGGAGAATTTCAGTGAATTACAAATCAAATTGAAATTTAACTTTTACCCCCTTTTCTGTAGTTTCAAATTTAGACCGAATTTAGATTTGGTACAAAAAGTAAAAGTGATTTACATGAAATTTTCTACAACTTTCGTAGTTACCATTTCCATTGAATCGGATCATATAGGGCTCAATTAAATCAAATAGGTTTTGACCTACACTTGTAGCTACAGTGTTAGGGGGGTCCCCTGTTCCGGCAGGCCGCCGTACACGCGTGCCGCACCGCGCGCCGGTCGCCGTCCGGTCAGCCAGGGCCGGGGCACCGCCGCGTGGAGAGTCGCTCGGGGGCCCTGGGTCACTCTCGATCTTATCCCACCGTTTCCCCGCCCTATTAAGGTCGACGAGTGCTCACCGTCGTCATTTCTCTCCCGTCGTTCGCCGACAAGGTCGCCTCGGTTTCCGGTGAAATCCACCGTGCTCTGACCAACTCCACACTCTCCATCTCACAGCTAGGTAGCCAACTCACTTGCGCACCGTCTGACGCCCTCAGAGTGCGCTGTGGTGGTTCGTTAGTGCCGGAGCTCTCGTCGTCGTTGCCGCGGCCGCTCGGGAGCGCCGCCGCGGGCAAACTCAATGTGACTAGCCTATAGTGGTGAGACTCGCTCCGTTTGAGCTCGTGTTCTGCACTCTATAGCTTTGATGTATGCTCATGCGCGCGCTGGTTCCTCGGGTGGTGCTCTAGGGTCATCGGAACGCTGGGTCTCGCCGTCGGAGCACCGAACCGCAAACACCACCGCCGTCACGCTCGTCGTTCCGAGCCGTTCCAGCCCCAACCAACTACCGGTCTAGGACCGTGGCGAGTTCCTTAGTCTCCACAAACCTTTTCCCGTGACTCTACCGTATTACACCGGCCGGAACTGGGTCACCGTGCCGTCGAGTCCGCCATGGGCGAGTTGTGCTCGTCGGAGGTGCTAGGGGTTAGGGGATAAGGGCGCTAGCTGGTCCTCTAGGTGCTAGGGATCGTGTAGCCACGGTTGGTTTCGTTGTTGAGGTCGTCGCCGGCGAGTACCGCGGCGAACCGCCGCGTGCGCGCGCGAGCAGGGGCGCGTCGAGAGGATGAAGAGGGAGCTAACGGCGGGGGCCCGCTGGTCAGCGTCCCTGGTGAGAGTGGGAGCGCATGGGCGCGTGAGCAGGCCGCGCTAGGCCGGCCTGCGGCTGTTGGGCCGTCTCGGGTTGAATTCGGTTTTCATTTTCCCGAAGTATTTTTTAGGCCTTTTCCCATTTTTATTTAATATGAATAGTGCTTGATTTGTTATTTTTGTAAGAATATTTCTGTGGCTCTATAAATCCTAAAAAATTTTCTAGACACTCTCTATAATGTGCAGTATTTAATAAAAATATTAAATAATGATTTTGGGCAGTTTCTGCAGGAAGTAAAAATCAGTCTTTTAATTCATAAATGCAATTTTACTGAATTTTAATTAATTCTCTGTAATTCCAAAAATCATGAAAATTGGTTTGGTACTATTTTAGGTAAAGGTCTATTTGTTGGTGAAGATTGGTGCCAAATGAAAATAATTAGGTGTTTATTAATTAAATGATTGATTAATTGGTTAATAAAAGGAATAAGAGATAAAGATAAATATGATATTGTGTGATCTTTGGATTGATTGAGGTTCTAGGTAAATCACCCTTATGACCTAGGGCAGGATGGGTTAGAATAATCATGGTTAACTTGAGGTAGGGTTATGACCATAAGTGTATTATTTATTATCGAGTTCTGTCTGCAATTTCATGTTGCATCGTGTTGAAGCATTCATCATTGCATACGTGTAGTGACCGGCAACGAAGGAGTCAAAGCCGAGGTTCCTGCTGCAGAGGTGGTTCCCGAGGAGATCCAGGGCTTTGATATTTGTGGTACTGACCCGGACCCGACACTCTACGCAATCCAAGGCAAGCCCCGGTGCATTTGCCCCCTCCTTGTATTTAAAACTGTTTTATCTCTTGAGTTAATCTATTGCATTAGGTTAATAGGAGTTGGGTGATAACCTACTAATGCATTACCTTTCTTTGACCACTAATTATACTCCGAGAACCTGATTTAATTAAATATTGAAAAATGCTTAGCCCTGCTTAATTGATTTAGATTTGCGTAAAATACTATTTTGAAATATGATGTTATGCAAAGAATGAATCATTGAAAGGGAAGGGTATAGTCTTCATTGTTGGCAGTGTACTTGACCAGTCCATTGTCATCAATGGGGACGGGTTTTCCGGTTGGCAGTCATATGTTTGGGTTAGAGTCCCAACTTATCGTCGCCAACGGAAAAGGGGTGTGAAAACCAGGTGGTTGCCAGGGTATTTGGGTTAGATTCCCAATGCATGGTATCCAACGAAAAGTATTAGGGGACCGTTCGTTGTCGGCCTGCTGTGATCGAGACTTTGCAACTAGCCACATACTACGGAAAGTCCTATCTCCGATGGCTCTATTGCTTGAACCGACAACCACGCACTGGGAGTGGAGAGATGGCGAGAGTAGCGTGTACCCTCGTGGCCGTTGTGCCTGGAGACAAGAGGAGTACTGTGCTCTCGGGTGACGCAGGACCGGTTCAGGGATAGAAAAGCCGTGGTAAATGGGGTTGGTATATGCAAGCTTAGGTGCTACATATGCAGTATGGTTAGGGATCCCCATCTGGGCACTAATCGGTTCGAATCCTTGCTGCTCCTCGGTTATGGAGACTTGATCCTCACACTTACATCGAAAAGTGGTTCGGAAGTAGGATGTTTTGAGAATGAATAAGTAATCGGATTTGATGGATATATTAGTAAAGAATTGTGAATTATTAATGCTGACTATTATCAAAGTTCATTAAAATATTGAGAACAGGATTAGTAATGCTTTTTCCGTAAAATATCTTGACTCTTGCTAAAGCCTTACCTTGACTACCCTCAGCCTGCATTCCTGAGTCTCATTCCTTTTTCTTAGTCGGGTAAGTCTTGCGGAGTACCCCAGTACTCAGGGTTTGTTAACCCCGTTGCAGGTAGTCAACAGCAGGAGGTCTGTCTCGCCCCTTGCTGTGTGACCATCGTCCAGAATAGTGAAGAAGAGTGAAATAGACCTGTGGGCAGGGTCCGTGTTATTATCTATCTTATTATGTTATGTCGTTGTTCTACTACTGCTACTACTATTTGAACTATGGTATGTAATAACTGCATTTGAATTTTATTTGAACAACCGGTTGTAATCTAAGTACTATTTAATCTTCCGCACTTTTACTCTGATGTATTTTATTATGAAATATTGTAATTCTGTAATGGTTTCGCAATGGGATCCTGTTGGAGAAACGGGTGCTGATGTAACCCGGTAGGGTTGTCTAGATCATCTGGGACACAAGCCCGGCTGTCAGTGGTCATTAGTGACAATGACAGGTGCCTGTGGGCCATGTGATTTAGGCAGTTCTGTTACAGCAGGTATCAGAGCGTTCCATTGCTAAATCATTATGGTATTACCTTACAAAACTTCAAAATATTTTGGATCATAAAATCTAAATTTGCTATTTTGGTCCAAATTGCTTGTTCTTGTCTTATTCCGCAAAATAGTTATGGTAGCATGTGGAACAACTTTATTACTAGCCCTATGTTAAATTTATCTATGCATTTAATTATCTTGCATTGGTTTAAATTCGTAAGTACGATACATGCATCATGTTTAACTCACTATGATAATACTTCCTCCTTAAAGGTTGGGTATATGGGTTACGATTTACCAAACCTATTCTTGCTAGCTTGTTATATCTTTACTAATCCATACTTACCTTCCAGCTGGCACGTTGCAAGCTCACTGCTCACAAGATGACGGGTCCCAGGAGAGTTCCGCGCCACCAACTGGCGCCGCGCCACGGAGTGGAGGCTTCCGGTAGCCGCCGTCCCTGCCGCAGTCGCAAGGAGTTGAAGGCTGAGATCAAGGAGCTCAAGAGGGAGGTGAATCTCATGCAGGAGGACTTCAGAGTGGCTCGTGTCAACCACTACAGGGACGTGAGGTTGAACAACGAGCTACGCCAGGAGGTCAAGCAGCTGGCTCAGGAGAGGGATGAGGCTCTGGAGCATGAGGATGCGGCCCGTGCAAGGGTCGAGTGGTATGAGAACTATGCGGAGCACCTCGAGGGTTACAACGATGCTCTGTATGAGGAGGTTCATAGGATCAACATGAGCTCAACCCTATCCTCATTCCACACGAGGAAGATCCTGTGGATGGTGTGGTTGTGGGACCTGAGGAGGAGGAGTATGACGAGGAGGCGACTGAAGATGACCTTGAGGTGGCAGAGGAGGAGGAGATCATGGAGGATGAGGAGGAGGAGGAGGTCGTCCTTGACGACGACGAGACTAGTCTTAGGACTAGGAGTATCAGCTTATCCTTATCATTTGGTGTTGTAATGTTAAGTGCCAAGAATCTTAGTTTGGGTGTGGGAACTTTGTTATGTCTTAGTCGTTTCCTTTGAGTATCGTTGAAGTCATGTAATGTTTAAGTTTGAACCGCTGCTATATTTCGTTAAGTTATGTTAGTTCTAAATTCGGTTGCAATTAAACAGATGCCTGTCCACACCCGCTCAACTGGTACCTCTGAGGATGGAAACGCTCCCAACCCACCGCCTATCCCACCGACTCTCACCGATGCTATTGCAAGGCCAATGCCGCCAATGCAATGGTGAAAAACAGGGACAACCGTGGGGGCGTCGTGGTCGCCGTGACGATGACGATACGACTTATGTGGATTTCACAGATACTCGTCCGCCTGTGTTCACGAAGGCCGATGAGCCATTAGAAGCTGATGATTGGCTCCGCACCATGGAGCAAAAGTTCAGTCTGATTCACTGCACTGAGACATAGAAGCCTCTGTTCGCAGCACAACAGCTGCGATGTCCTGCCAGTTCCTGGAATGCAAATCTTCTGGCAGCTCAGCCTGCTGGACATCAAATGACTTGGGCAGAATTTCGTGAAGCTTTTCGTGCTCACTACATTCCATCTGGTGTTATGAAGATGAAGCTTGACCAGTTTCTGGCTCTATAGCAAAGAGACTCTACTGTCATGCAGTATGTGGGGCAGTTCAATCACTTGGCGCAGTATGCCCCTGAACACACCAACACTGACCAAAAGAGCAAGGACTGCTTCATCAGGGGTCTGAATTATAAGATTCAGCGAAGCTTGTCCAACAATCTCCACTACACCTACCATGAGGCGGTCAACATCGCCATTGCCTTTGAAGAAAGTGATCACAGGCACCAAGACGAAAAGAAGAAGAAGAAAGCTGGGTCTTCTGGCGGCCAGAAGCGTCAGAAACTCATTTACCACCCCACTCACCACTCCCGTCCACCCTACCCACAGCAGTAGGTAGTTGTTCATACTGCTGCTACCTCCCACACCTCCAACCAGCAAAACACCACCCAGCCGAATGCCCCTGGCGTTCGTGTTACCACCCCGCAGATCAACTACAATCACCCGTGCTACAACTGTGGCAAGATAGGCCACTGGGCCCATGACTGTCCATTCCCCAAGCAGTACAATCAAAATGCTCAGAAGGGTCACGGCCATCCGCAGCAGCAGAATCAGCAGCGTAGTCATCAACAGCACGCTCAGAAGGGAAAGGTGGTCAAGAAGGCAGGCCACGTTTACTACACGCAGGTTGATCAGATTCCCGAGGGAGAGCCCGTCATGATGGGTAGGTTCCCTGTCGCAAGTCACCCTGCTATTATGCTTTTCGATTCTGGTGCATCTCATTCATTCATCAATCGCACTTTTGTCGTCAAGCATGAGATACCAATTGGGAAAATAAAGGAAAATTTCCTAATACATTCGCCCGGGGAGCGTATAAATACTAAGGAGGTAGTGCAACGAGTACCTATAGAACTGGGTGGGCATATATATTCCCTACCACCATGATAGTATTCAAAGATCAGGACATAGATGTGATATTATGCATGAATTGGATGTATCAGTACAAGGCTCTCATTGACGTGCTGAATAGGACCATCAGGGTAAATTTGCCTAATAGCTCAACCCAACTACTCATCCAACTTCCAATCCCTCAATGAGCAGTTGGTAGAATATGTGAAACCGCAGTCAAGGAAGTGCAGGATATCCCAGTAGTCTGTGAATTTCCGGACGTATTCCCTGAGGATTTGACTAGTTTGGCACCTGATCGTGATGTGGAGTTTGCTATTGAGCTGAAGCCTAGAACAGCACCTATATCCCGTAGAGCCTATAGGATGCCTCCCAAAGAATTGGCAGACCTTAAGATTCAGTTGCAAGATTTACTGGATAAGGGTTTCATTAGAGCTAGTTCATCACCATGGGGTTGCCCTGCCATTTTTGTGAAAAAGAAAGACAAGTTCCTTCGACTCTGTGTTGACTACCGTCCACTCAATGAGGTCACCATCAAAAATAAATATCCTTTACCTCGTATTGACCTACTCTTTGACCAACTAGTGGAGCCAAAGTATTTTCCAAGATTGACCTTAGGTCTGGTTATCACCAAATAAAGATCCGCCCCGAAGACATTCCTAAAACAGCCTTCACCACCAGATATGGCCTGTACGAGTACCTGGTCATGTCCCTTGGCCTAACCAATGCACCTGCCTATTTCATGTACCTAATGAACTCTGTCTTCATGCCGGAGCTTGACAAATTTGTGGTCGTATTCATTGACGACATCCTTGTTTACTCCAAAACCCCTGAAGAACATGCCAACCATCTCCGTATTGTCCTGACTCGTTTGAGAGAACATCAGCTTTATGCTAAGTTCAGCAAGTGCGAGTTATGGTTGGACTGAGTTCCGTTTCTTAGGCATATTCTGTCCGTGGAGGGTGTGTCAGTTGATCCGAGTAAGGTGGAAGAAATCTTGAATTGGAAGCCACCAACCACGGTGCATCAAGTCCGCAATTTCATGGGAATAGCGGGATATTACCGTCGCTTTATTGTGGATTTTTCAAGAATAGCCAAGCCTATCACCAACTTGTTGAAGAATCAGGTCAAGTTTGTCTGGTCGCCCGAGTGTGAAACAGCTTTTCAGACCTTGAAGAAGTTGTTGACCACTGCACCAGTCCTGGCTCAACCTGACATTGAAAAGCCGTTTGACGTGTACTGTGATGCTTCTGGTACTGGTCTTGGTTGTGTCCTGATGCAGGAGAGCTGAGTTATTGCTTATGCGTCATGGCAACTCAAG
Organism: Eremochloa ophiuroides; assembly: GCA_038502445.1. Classification (NCBI taxonomy): domain Eukaryota; kingdom Viridiplantae; phylum Streptophyta; class Magnoliopsida; order Poales; family Poaceae; genus Eremochloa; species Eremochloa ophiuroides. The sequence goes on from JAHLJS010000006.1 coordinate 65,024,278, forward strand.
CGTCATGAGGAAAATTATCCCACCCATGACTTGGAATTGGCAGCTGTAGTACATGCTTTGAAGATCTGGTGCCATTATTTGCTAGGTAGTACTTGCAATGTCTACACTGACCACAAGAGTTTGAAGTACATCTTTACACAAGAAGAGTTGAACATGAGGCAAAAAAGATGGCTCGAGTTGATCAAGGATTATGATATTGAGGTACACTATCACCCGGGTAAGGCGAATGTGGTCGCCGATGCGTTCAGTCGCAAGGTTCGCTACAATTGTCTGACAGTGAAGCCCCGAGGTCTTTTCTTGTGCTATGAACTGGAAAAGTTAGGGATTGAAATTGTTCCACAAGGCAGTCTAGCTAACATCAGCATCGAAACACCTATCCGAGATGAGATTATTGCTGCTCAAAAAGAAAGCAAAGAAATCAAGCACATTAAGGAGAAAGTACAAGTTGGAAAGGCAGATTGTTTCAGGATTGATGATGAAGGTGTTGTGTGGTTCAAGAATCGTCTAGTAGTCCCGAAGATACCTAAGTTGCGTCAAAATATCCTCGATGAAGCACACTTAACAAGATTCTCCATTCATCCAGGAAGCAACAAGATGTATCAGGACTTAAGACAGAAATTCTGGTGGACAAAGATGAAGATAGAAATTGCTCAGTATGTTGCCAGGTGTGATACCTGTCAAAAAGTGAAGCTGTGCATATGAAGCCCGGGGAAGAGCTGCAACCATTGCCTGTCCCTGCATGGAAGTGGGAGGATATCAGCATGGATTTTATCGTGGGATTACCCAGGACAACTAGAGGTTTTGATTCAATCTGGGTTATTGTGGACCCACTCACGAAGCAAGTTCATTTCATACCAGTCAAGAAGGATTATCGGGCACCGACTTACGCGAAGCTGTTTATTGAAAACCTAATGAAGCTACATGGAGTGCCCAAGACCATCGTCTCTGACTGAGGTACCCAATTTGTCTCTAATTTTTGTAAGGCATTTCTCAAGTCGTTGGGGACGAAACTTTTGCATAGCACAGCATATCATCCGCAGACTGACGGACAGACTGAAAGTGTCAACCAAGTACTTCAGGACATGTTGAGGGCTTGTGCACTCAATTACACCAACACATGGGATGAGTGTCTAGCTTTGACAGAGTTCTCATACAACAACAGCTATCAAGAAAGTATCAAGATGGCTCCGTTTGAAGCAGTCCACGGTCGTAGGTGTCGTACTCCGTTAAATTGGTCCGAATCAGGCGAAATATGGTTCTACGGAGTCGACTTGGTTAATGAAGCCGAAGAAAAAGTCCGATTGATCCAGGAGAATTTGAAAGTGGCACAGTCACGTCAGAAAAGTTATGCTGACCAAAGGCGTCGACCATTAGCATTCAAAGTGGGAGACTATGTCTATCTGAAGGTGTCACCAATGAAAGGGGTCAACCGATTCGGGGTCAAAGGCAAGTTAGCTCCGAGATATATTGTTCTGTTTCTGATTGTAGAACGAGTAGGAAAAGTGGCTTATAAGTTGCAATTGCCGGAGCACCTCTCTGAAGTAGACAATGTGTTCCACGTGTCGCAATTGAAGAAGTGTCTTCGAGTGCCCAACCAAGTTGTTGATGTTGAAGGAGTGGAACTCGAACTGGATCTAACATGTTTCGAGTATCCAATTCGAGTCTTGGATCGAAAGGATCGAGTTACCCGAGGAACTACAACCAGGTGGTCCAAGATCCAGTGGAGCCAGCATTCCGAAGGTGAAGCCACTTGGGAATCGGAAGATTATCTCGCGGAAAATTTTCCTGAATTTTTCGCTACTCTATAGATGTAAAGTCCCGAGTCGTGTAATGTATAAACTATTCTACTCGTCTAGTGATCAGGGTCGAGTTAGGTTAATTGTTACATTTTCTTTTCCATTACTTTGTTTCAAGCCTTATTTATATATAAAATCTCGGGACGAGATTTCTTTTAGGGGGGAAAGGTTGTAATACCTCTGGTATTATTGCTTAATTAAACTGCCATGTCATCATGTTTAAAATTTATCATCTGCATATGATTGTGCTTAGGGTTCCCAGAGTGCTTTTATTATGCTTGTGGATGATTGTGCAAGTAAATTCCTAATTAAAATCAATTATTAAATCCAAATGAAATTTCAATTTAAACCCTAACTAGGCCCCAAAACCCTAATTCAAAAACTATTGGGAACAACTTTTATTTTTGGAGATTTTGAAGTTATGCACTGGAAATTTGAATTAAACTCAAACCATTGGCTTGGAATTCAAATTTGAAACATCAATTCAAAAACTATCAAGAATCTGACAAAATAACCTTAATAGAATTTGTAGGGCTCAGCAAGTTGAACAACTTTCATTTTTACATATTTTCAACTTATATAGTAAATTTTGGATAATTTTAGTGAATTGCAAATCAAATTCAAATTCAACTTTTACCCCATTTTCTATAGTTTCAAATTTAGACCGAATTTGGACTTGGTACAAAAAAAAAGTGATCTACATGAAATTTCCTACAACTTTTGTATTTACCATTTCCATTAAATCAGATCATATAGGGCTCAATTGAATTAAATAGCTTTTGACCTACACTTGTAGCTACAGTGTTGGGGGGTCCCCTGTTCGGGCAGGCCGCCGTACACGCATGCCGCACCGCGCGCCGGTCGCCATCCAGTCAGCCGGGGCCGGGGCACCGCCGCGTGGAGAGTCGCTCGGTGGCCCCGGGTCGCTCTCGATCTTATCCCACCGTTTCCCCGCCCTATTAAGGTCGACGAGTGCTCACCGTCGTCATTTCTCTCCCGCCGTCCGCCGACGAGATCGCCTTGGTTTCCGGTGAAATCCACCATGCTCTGACCAACTCCATACTCTCCATCTCACAGCTAGGTAGCCAACTCACTTGCGCACCATCTAACGCCCTCAGAGTGCGCTGTGGTGGTCCGTTAGTGCCGGAGCTCTCGTCGTCGTTGCCGCGGCCGCTCGGGAGCGCCGCCGCGGGCAAACTCAACATGACTGGCCTATAGTGGTGATACTCTCTCCGTTTGAGCTTGTGTTCTGCACTCTATAGCTTTGATGTATGCTCATACGCGCGCTGGTTCTTCGGGTGGTGCTCTAGGGTCATCGGAACGCTGGGTCTCGCCGTCGGAGCACCGAACCGCAAACACCACCGCCGTCACGCTCGTCGTTCCGAGCCGTTCCAGCCCCATCCGACTACCGGTCTAGGACCGTGGTGAGTTCCTGAGTCTCCACAAACCTTTTCCCGTGACTCTACCTATTACACCGACCGAAACCGGGTCGCCGTGCCGTTGAATCCGCCATGGGCGAGTTGTGGTCGTCGGAGGTGCTAGGGGTTAGGGGATAAGGGCGCTAGGTGGTCCTCTAGGTGCTAGGGATCGTGTAGCCACGGTTGGTTTCGTTGCTGAGGTCGTCGCCGGTGAGTACGGCGGCGAACCGCCGCGTGCGCGCGCGAGCAGGGTCACGTCGAGAGGATGAAGAGGGAGCTGACGGTGGGGGCTCGCTGGTCAGCGTCCCTGGTGAGAGTGGGAGCGCGCGGGCGCGTGAGCGTGCCACGCTGGGCCGGCCTGCGGCTATTGGGCCGTCTCGGGTTGAATTCGGTTTTCATTTTCCCGAAGTATTTTCTAGGCCTTTTCCCATTTTTATTTAATATGAATATTGCTTGACTTTGTTATTATCGTAGGAATATTTCTGTGGCTCTATAAATCCTCAAAATTTTTGTTAACACTCTCTGTAATGTGTAGTATTTAATAAAAATATTAAATAATGATTTTGAACAGTTTCTATAAAAAGTAAAAATCAGTCTTTTAATTCATAAATGCAACTTTACTGAATTTTAATTAATTCTCTGTAATTCCAAAAAATCATGAAAATTGGTTTGGTACTGTTTTAGGTAAAGGTCTATCTGTTGGTGAAGTTTGGTGCCAAATGAAAATAATTTTGTTGTTTATTAATTAAATGATTGATTAATTGGTTAATAAAAGGAATAAGAAATAAAGATAAATATGATATTGTGTGATTTTTGGATTGATTGAGATTCTAGGTCAATCACCCTTATAACCTAGGGCAGGATGGGTTAGAATAATGATGGTTAGCTTGAGGTAGGGTCATGACCATAAGTGTATTATTTATTATCGAGTTCTGTCTGTCATTTTATGTTGCATCGCATTGAAGCATTCATCATTGCATACGTGTAGTGACCGGCAACGAAGGAGTCAAAGCCGAGGTTCCTGCTGCAGAGGTGGTTCCCGAGGAGATCCAGGGCTTTGATATTTGTGGTACTGACTGAAAGGTCCTAAATGGCTAGAGGGGGTGAATAGCCTATAAAAAATTCTATAAACAACACTTAAGACAAAGTGATTAGACAATTAAGCGGCGAAGCGAATTCTTGCGCTAGCCTACTAAACGATGCAAGCCACCTAACCGTTCTAAGTTATAGTCACTATTTCACACACAAGAAGCTAAGTTGCTACTTCTACTCTACTCCTAGGTGAGCAACTAAGTTAACAAGCTACACAAGAGTAAGTGCGAGAGTGTAAAGAGTAGAGAGAGTGTAAAGAGTAGAGAGAGTGAATCTTATACCGCCGGTGAAGAGTAGAGAATACCAAAAGAATAATCAATCACAATACAATAGAAATCCTTGGTAGAGAGATGACTCAAGATTTCTTACCGAGGTTCACTTACTTGCCGGCAAGTTAGTCCTCGTTGTAGCGATACACCCACTTGAAGATTCACGAGCTAATTGGCATCACACGCCAAACCCTTCTCAAGGGTGCCGCACAACCAACACAAGATGGGGATCCACGAGCTATGAGCAATCTACTAGAGTAGCCTTTTGCGATCTCCCATGGGGATAGGCTCAAGAACCCCTCACAACTTCACCGATCGAAGGCGGAGACAATCACCAACTCCCCTCAACGATCCTCACAGCTCCAAGCCGTCTAGGAGTCGGCAAACTCCAAGAGTAACAAGAGAAACCGCTGTGAAAGACAACTACCAAGTGCCTCTAGATGATCTCAATCAATGCAATGCACTTGATGCTCTCCAAACTCACCAAATGATGAACACAATCAAGTAGGATGAGTGAGAGTGGAGTGGGAAGGCTCACAAGTATGCTATGATGTTCAGGAGTGCCAAGAGATCCTCCCCAAACCGGCCAAGTCCCTATTTATAAGCCACACACAAAGAACTAGCCGTTTGGACAAAACTGCGTACCGTCGGACTGTCCGACGGCCTGACCGTCGGACTAACAACGCCGGTCCGACGCCTCGGATGGACGCCACGTGTCCTATGCCATTTGAAGTCAAACGTTGGATCACAACGGCTATTTTCTCGTGCCAAAACGACCGTCGGACGGTAAGCCGTCGGACCAAACCTCCGGTCCGACGCTCCGCCGAAAACCACCGTCGGACTAAAACTCGCCAGCATTCGACGTTTCCAGAGAGGTTCCAAAACGCTGAAAACACGCCGAGCGTCCGATGCTCCTCTGCTCTCCACGTGTCGACCTGCTGCGGCTCTGCACCGTCGGACCCTGAGGACAATGGTCCGACGCTCTGAAACAAAGCGTCCGACGCTTGCTGAAAGGGTTAGCCGTCGGACCGAAGACAATGGTCCGACGCTCAGTCAAATTAGAGTCCGACACTAGTTTTTCAAAGAAATCCACATATGCCGCTGGTAAGAACACGTACTCAGACATGCAAAAGGTAATAAGTGTTCACCAACCCCTTCGCTCATACTTGTCTCCTTATGATCATTCAAATTCATGCTTCCCTGTTTATGTCATATGCTCTTGTTTGGATGTATTCTCATGAGTAACATCCATAGGTTGTTTTCAAATTAAGCATGGTCCTTAGGTTGAAATAGTCTTCTTTAATCGTGTTTTGACATGGTGTTGAAATTTGATTAATGAACCTTGAGTTGTTTTCATAAACAATGGCAGTAATCTGATATGGGGATAAGTCTTGGCTATGTTTTCTTTGCATCTTTTATATCATCCTTGTTTGAGCTCTAATAAAAGTTGGTTGAACAAGTTTCTAATAAAATAAAAATGACTAAATAATAAAATTTTGTTTCCTTGATCTTTTAGCCAATAAGACCCTTGCCTGTTGTAGTCCCTCTTGTTTTGTTTTCTTTGTTATAATAAAAGCAGGTAAAAAAAATGAGTGTGGGGGAGATCTCTCAAGCACAACTACAACAAATTCGAGATCTCCCTAACACATTGCACAAACGTCGAGCAACCCATCAAACAAAAGGATGAGACAAACATCTTCCATTAGTTCCTTTATCTTCAACGATGGTTTGTGCAACTCTACCCCCGCTCTTTTTAAAGTTTTGAAATTTAACTTTGAACACTTTTGAAAAGATAAAACTTTTGATGCTCCATCTCCATGGCATCCTGTGATTAAAGTTTGCATACTCTTTATTCCTTACCAATATTCCTATTACTTGTGAACACTTATCATAGGGACCCCATTTTATCTAAGTGAATGACATGACGCCTGCTCATTTCTTGCAAAGAACTTGGGATTTATTTTTACAAAACAAAAATCAATATAGCATGTTCCTTGAATGATTGCAAATACCTACCAAGGCCATACATAATCTTTCATGACAAAACCTTCCACATATGCATCTTACTTTGTGTTGACTTTGGTCAAGTTTTGTGACCCCTGTTGAGAGAAATTTCATGCTCCCAAGATCAGATTTCACGCACCCACAAATAAGGTTGCCAACTCTTACACTAAGAGTTGCGCACAACATTCATCCACCCACCAAATAATTGCACTACTCCTACCTTGGGAGTAGGCGAAAAATATACCTTCCACTTTGATCCACCCAAAATGTTCTACTCCTACACTGGGGGTGAACCAAAAATATACTTATTAGGTCCCATCCAAATAAATGCTCTGAATCTTTATTCACATCTCCCTTAAAAGTTTTTGTTGCAAATAAAAGCATGAGGCTATCTTCCAAAAGATGAAAAAAAGTGGAGAAGAAAAGAAAAAAAAGAGAGAAGAGGAATATATATATATATAAAGAAGAAGAGAGAGAATAAGGATAGCTCATGCCCTCATAAAAGATTTTTCTAAGTCCTAATAAGGAGGGAGATGTGTTTCAAAGAGCATAGTGGAATTAGGTTAGACACCAATAATGCCCACCATATTCTTTCCACACACATGCACATTCTGATCTAAGAGTATGACGCTTCCCTCCGGTGCGGTCTAAGGTTTGACTTGACAATACATGCAAGGTAAGTGTGCCTTAGTATTTTCCTCCTTACCTAAAGCTCCAAGATAAACTTTTTAGAGGCAGGGTGATCAAGTGAAGGCAATCCCTATATATGCCCTGGTGAGGAACCACATACAAATAAGTGATTTGAGAGAATCATTCAAGGAACAAGCGCTATCTTTTTGTTTTCAAAAACTTCACAAAAATTCAAGTTTCTGATCAGGGATACGAGCAAGAAGATTTGAATTCAGGCTATTCCATTTTTTAATTACCCAAGATGATTTGGTAGACACTTGGAAGTTCACAGGTTTAGGTGAAGTTTGGAGTAATTTGTATGCAGATTTCAAATCAAGGAGATATACCCGTTTAGTCCTTCAAACCTTTACTCGAGGACGAGCAAAGGACTAAGTGTGGGGGAGTTGTTGGCGGTCCTTAAAGCCTATTTCTTACCACCAATATGTTACTAAAATAAATAGTAGGTAGGGCTTTAAACTAACATTTCCACAGGTTTTGGAGTATACTTGACTTGCAGGTGTGACATGTGGAAATGCACAAAAACCATAAAGAAAGCGCACATCCAGGAAACGTATTCAGAGAAGGCGCAATCCAAGAAAATAAGAAAGCCCACCTCAAACACAAAACTGGATCCATCCGTAACCGCGGGGGAGGCCCAGACCCAGGGAGCAACCGACCACCCGAAGGCGGTGGCCAGATGGCACTCCCCAGGGACCGACCGCCCCCGGGGTCGGTCGCCCCCCTGGTGGGGCCTCCCGGGCCCATCTTTGGAGGCGGTGCTGATGGCGGTTTGCTGATGGCGGTTCCACCTGCTTCCATATTTGTTGGCGCCCGAACCATCCTTGTTAGACTATAAAAAGAGAGGGAGAGCTCCCCTCCAACACACACCATCATTTGGAGCCATTTACCTTACCTCTTACTTGTATTCTTTATATTAGTTTTAGTATTAGAGCAAGGCAAGAGCTAGAAAGGAGAGCTTGTATCCTTGGTAGAAGAAGGAACACCTCGGTATGAATACAATGCAGTTTTCTTCCAAGTTCAAGTTCTTATCTTATTTATATAGCAATGCATATGAACTAGAGTATAGTCTTGGACATGTTATGATCATGATATATGAACTAGCATATAGTTTATGTGTTATGTTCTTGACATGTTCATCGTTGTTCTTCATCGTTCATCGACTTAGTATGAATAGAGGAAGAACTAGGGATGAGTTGACGGTTCGTCGTGCTGTCATGGTTGCTCTTAGCGTAGCCTGTCACTCCGAAGGGGTGGGGTCCTAGGGGGTTAGGAGTTGTCTCCAAGTACGCGGGTATGCGGAGATCGGCGAATATGCCGGTATCCCACAGGCAGAGGGGTAGGTGGGCAGGTGGTGACAGCCCTGTCTATCCCTAGCACTCCCCCACGTTCGGATATTGGTTAGGAGTTCGTAAAGTCTCTATCGGCTGGCAGACCAGCTGCGGGGATCTCCCTGTCATCCCAGATTTAGTCCTGATACTAGACATGCTAGTTAGATGTTTGCTAACAGTTCTTTGCATAGTTATATATGACCAACGCCTGCTCAATTAGATATATTCTTTTATTCTTTATTTCTCTTTTATCCTTGAGGTCGGCTCAGATGTGTGTCCACTATCTTTGAACTATGATTTACCCCTACCTATGCTATGTCTACCTATGCATTCAATAAGTGATCATGTTTATGCCAAAGCTAAATGCATTCGTCCTGCCCTCCTACGGGAAATTATAAATACGACACCCCACGGGTTGAAATGCTACAATGATAGTTCCGTGCGCTTGCGGATTTATCTATACTGAGCTATCATGATTGGCATACCTAAGTACCATTACCTAAGGATTGTAATTCTTGTTGCACCCCAAGGCGCCGTGCCACAGTTTTGCATATCGTAAGTAATGACGCTTAGGAAGGCCAATCCGGCACTTCTAATTGCTATTACCAGACTGCTTTACCTAGGCCGGCGCCATTAAGGGCCAAGGGTTACCTTTCTGAAGTAATGGTGGTTGGGAATGTCAACTTACGTTTCTAGTGTCGTTACTAGAAATGGGCTTTTAGTCTATCTTTAGTAATGACGCTAATAAACGCCAACAGTGGACTACAGAGGACTCAACGCAGCTGTCACCTACGTGATCTACCACACGACCCGGCACATCAGGGTGCACTCGCAGATAAACATAATACCTAGACACCACGTCTACATATCGTTCATCATCTATCCATCGTATGCATGAATAAACGCTATACGAGCAATTACATGTATTCAATAAGATCAAACCAACTATACTAGACATATAATCAAAGTAGACAAAGACTATTATAATCAAGAACATATGAACTATTAAGAACAATGTTTCCCTAATCATAATGAAGAATACAATAATAGAGAAAGAACTAGAATTATACCGAACTCCGTGCTCCAGACAGACGCCGGGGCTCCAGATCCGCCGAAGAACTAGAACTCCTCTACTCTCTAATCTAACTAGGCTAGAACTATAAACTAGGAGGCTCTTGATGAGCTAGGAGGCTCTTGATGGCTTGAGGACTTGATGCCTTGAATGAATGATGGGTTTTTTCCTCCAGGGGGGTTTGCCCCTTTATTTATAGCCCGGTGGGATGTACATGCGCCGTAGGATCAAACCGACTTGAAACAAGGGCTGAGATGACTCCTCAAAGGCGGTGGAATAAGACTCTAGAAGGTAGGCCGAAACCCTAGCAGGGGGGCGCCGGCCGGCCCCACCCTGGCGCTGGCCGGCCCCACCCTGGGGGGTCTCGGGTCCCGGTGCCTCGAGTGTGTTCCAGATGCTTCTAGTGTTCTCGTGATGATTGTTTCCTTGGCGGTTAAGTTCCATGGTAATCATGCTCTTTAACCCTTCTTTTGTGCTTTTCTGGAATAGCCCCTGGAAAATACAGATCATGCAAAACTCGTGGAAACTGTCAGTTAAAACCCTAGACTAGTGTGTATTCATGTACCCTTTGGTGTCTAAAGTTCTAATAAAAATTGACGTTATCCACCATCAACAGGTCCCTTCTCCAGCCGCCTGCTGGGCTGGGATCAGGACGGAGAAGACACGGGGCTCGATCGGACGGAGGTTCATCTCGAGGCCGCGGCCAGTGGCCACGAACTCGAGGCTCCCGAACCGGAACCCCACACCAGCATGAAGTGCAGGAACGTTGGCTGCCATCCGCAACCTGGATCAACACGCAAAAGTCCCCAACCTGGCGCGCCAACTGTCGGTACTTAGATTAGCGCGTGCTAACACCGGCTAGTAAATTTGTGTTTTGCGGTTGAGATCACGGATAGTGTGCAAGGAGGAACACGGGGTTTATACTAGTTCAGGCAATGAATGCCCTACATCCAGTGTGAGATCGAGTCGTGTTGCCTTGTACCGGGGTGCTTGTAGTAGGGGGTTACAAGCCTAGTCGAGAGAGGGAAGGGCTCCCAAGTCTCTTGTGAGTATGAGTGTTCGTGTGCGTTCTTGAGTTTGTAGATTGTAGTGAGTGGGAGTTCTGGTCGTGAGTAAATGCGAGTGCCGTGTCTGTGATCAGCCTCTGCCCTCCCTTTTATAGTTACAAGGGAGAGGCTAAAGTTACATGTGTTGCCCTGTAGTTACATTGCTCGGTATGGTGGAGTCGGTGGTGACTGGTGGCTATCGTCAGCCACGCCCTCGTCTTGGCACCTCGAAGGTATGGCATTAGTCATTCGGTTGATCCACCACTGTTCCATTGATGAGTTCCAAGGCGTCTCACAGTGCTGGACATTGTTTGCTGTGTGGCACTACGTCATGCCGTCGCGTCCGACCCTGCACAGTGCAACGAGTAGATAGGTTGACCTTTGAGTATAAGCTCCCGAGGCTCGGGGGACCCTGGTACCGTTGGGGGCATGATGGGACGAAGCGGGAGGAGTGTCCTCCCTCGGGTGCTTCTTTTTCCTCGTGAGGTACATTCCAGGGGGTAGGCGAGCCTGATCGTAAGGCTTGCTCATTCCCCGGGTTGGCCGGACGACCGTCATCCCCTTTTCCTGGTGTCACACGTGCGGCCGGGGCATGGCAGTCGCCGTCGTAGTTGGCGAATCTCCTCGTTAGCCCAGGGGGCCGTACGGTTGACCGCCCCTGTAGCGACGTGGGAGGAGTTGGACCGTCAGATCTCCTGCCAGAGGAGATGGGGCAGTTGGTACGGTGAACGTGCGCGTTCGGAGCGCAGCTGTGTCACGGGGCCCACCCGATGGGACCGTGCTTGTAAAGTGGTCAGGGAAGGTCCCTTGACCGTCAAGTTTGCCTTACTGACGTCGGCAGGGCCCGAGGGAGTTAGCCTGTAACGGGAGGCTCGAGCGAATCGGAAGTCTATCGTCCGAGGCCTGCTTTCCCGAGCCCTGTCGCGGAGGCTCGGGCGAATCGGAGAATTTCTCCCGAGGGGTCCGCGCGCCTAAGGGAGGCGATGTGTTTCCACACGGCTCTATCTTAGGCAGTGCGGGAAGTTCTCGCGTGGGCCTCAGCTGGCGCCTTCTTGAGCAGGGCTTTATTCGGGGGGGGTATGATTTTGCGTTGAAGTTGAGTACCCCATAGTTGAGTACCCGACACATGTCTTGCATATATGAAGGTGTCTTTGAGGCTTATTATGTGGAACATTTGGAGAAATTTATCACGGCGTTTTGTGCAGCCCAAGCTCTCATACCGTGATCGCGTGCACCTCAATGTATGCTGACGCAATCACGCCCGTTAAGGTTAAGACCGTAAACTTTTCCTAACCATTTCAGTTAGTAGACGAAATAAAATATCTTGGGGCACGGTCCAGGGATGACGGAGGGAAACAGTTGAATTGCAAACCAGACCAAACCAAGACGTTCGTCGTCCTTGTCGCCGATCAGAAAGGTGGATTGATAGGCACCCGAATGCAACCTCAATGAATAGCTTGATAACAAATACTTCCTCCGTTTTAATTTATAAGTCGTTTGATTTTTTTCAAACATAACTTTAACCACTCATCTTATTTAAATATTAAAAAAATTAGATTTAAATTATTTTTATAAAACTTTTATTAATAAAGTACGTTATTGCAAAAGAAGTGATATTTTACACAAAATTTTAAGTAATATGAGTGGTCAAACTTTAGAGAAAAATCAAACGATTTATAAATTAAAACAGATTTAGTAGAAGAAGTTTCTTGTAGTACACTTGTTACTTGCCCGATTTAATTGGGCTCTCGTGCATGATTACTTACTGCGTTGAATGGATGATCGGAGAAGAGAAGACTGGCTAATTAAACACTTTTGCCATTTTGTCAGCGCGTACACCTGGCAACGTGCTTGAAGGCTTCATCGTCTTGACGTTTTCGGGTAGCTGGCTAATACGTGAACGAAGTAATAATAAAACGAATCATGTAAGCAAAAGAAGTCTCGCGTCCAAGGAAATAGTCTTTGACAGTTTACTATGGCAAAATTTTAAGATTTCTGTCACATCGAACATGTCGGCACATGCATGGAATATTAAATGTAGATGTTTTTTTTATTTTTGCATAGTTTACATGTAAATCACGAGATGAATCTTTTGAGCCTACTTAGACCATAATTGAACACTTATTGTAAAAACACTTAAAATTCCGAAAGATTTTGCATCTAAACGGGCCCTATATATAAGCCTTTCAGAGCAACTAAACACCCTGGAAACTCTCAGCTTTTACACAACATATCAAAAAGAAAAAGAAGTCTGGAAGCTCAACCTGTTCCATGGAACTAAAAATAAACACAGATTTTAATTGACATTAATTTATTATGAAAATAAAATATTATTTAAAAAGTGTTTATTTTAGTTGATAAGTTCAAGCAAACATGCAGACCACACACGTTTCTGTCCCGTAGAGCCACAGTCCTGCAGTTTTGGGAGCCGGGAGGGGGAGTCATTGATGGTTACCGCTGCGTTTCTGTCGGTGTCAGCCAAACGCACCGAGATTATCTATATCGTTACCGCTGATGGCGCATCTCAACCATAAAAAATTCGAGATCAGTACATGGATTAGATTTAACCCTAATCTGTCGATCCCAAGGCCACCGAAACGACACTGGGCAGAGCCGCGCCCGAAGGATGAAGAAGCCGACAGTCTACTTACACCAACCACGTTGCCAGCAGCAGCCTCCACTTTGGGTTTTTTTCTTTTCTTTGGATTTTGGAAAAAAAAAATTATTAAATGCAGGCAGCCTCCACTTGCTCCACTCCACGCGCGGCGGCTGCCCGTTGCCTCACTAGTCACCCCTCACTCCCTCAGAGGCCATGGGCGGGGGGCCCGCTCGTCAGGCGGCCTCGCGCGCCATTCGCGCCCGGTTCCTCCCGGTAACTTCGCGGTCAACCTCCTCCCCGCTCCCCCGGCCGCCACCACCACACCGACGAAAGTCTTCGCTAACGGCAGCAGCAGCAGCCCCCGCCTCCGCATCGCCGTTAAATAACGTCGCCATCTCGCTTTGCTCCCCACGCCATCGCTTCTGTAGTTCTGTTAACTACATTCTCCGCGGCGGCAGCAGCAGCGGGAGGGAGGGCGAGATGGAGAGCACGCTCAAGGGGATACGCGGCAGCGACGCGCCGTGCGTGCTGGACATGGACGACGCGGCCACCGTGGCGGGCGGCGTCGAGGACACCTACGGCGAGGACCGCGCCACCGAGGACCAGCTCGTCACGCCCTGGACCGTCTCCGTCGCCAGGTGAGCGTGCGTGCGCGCGTGCGCGTCGCCTGATTCATTCCCGAGGCTATATAGTACTCCTACATGGTAAGGTTTCTGGTCGATCCACCCGCGGTGATCGGGCCCCGCTGTTTCTCCGCCGGTGACAGACGTGCCCTCGTGCGCGTGTTGAAACGAGGAATCAGTGAAAACCCTTCATGCCGTGTTCTTTCGTACATGTTTGGTAACATCTACAGTAACACAAACCATAATAGAAAATAGTTCATTCGTGTTTGCGGACGGTAACCAATAACGTCAGCATGAGCCTAAAATCATTTTCGTTTGCGTTACCTGCTCTAGATGCAAACACAGATCATTTTCTTCTTTCTGTGTTTTTTTTTTTCATATCCTGTTTTCAACAAGTACTTTGCAGTGATTGATGTTAGTGAAATTATATCCTAATTCACTCTGGAAAAAAACGGACTTGTACGATGCTTCAAGTTTGGATCAGAAACGTTGTTACTTTCCCATGTTGTTATCCCAGGGGCTAGGTGCTCGCCGAATTAACCTGGTGTCTACTTTGCTTGCTCATAGGGAGTTATGGTAGGATTGTTCATCTAAATAGAATGCGTGATTACCTGTCAGAAAGGACGAATTAGCACTCCTGTATAGGTGTTTCGACAAAAGCAACTTTGTTTTGTTTGGCAGTACAATTTGACATATGAATTTTTTTTTTCTTGGTTTGTGTGTCGTAGCGGTTACAATTTGCTGAGGGATCCCCGTTACAACAAGGGACTCGCGTTCACAGAGAGGGAGCGTGAGACACACTACCTCCGTGGCCTTCTGCCACCAGCTATTGTATCACAGGAGCTCCAGGTTCAAAACGATCCTTGATACTTTCCTGTCATGGACCAGTTTAAATTTGTCTGCCTACCTGATCCTTAGTGTGTTCTGATGTCATCAGGAGAGAAAGATCATGAATAATATCCGACAATACCAGTTGCCTTTGCAGCGCTACATGGCCCTCATGGATCTCCAGGTAGCTGATCATTAAGTTTCCTTGTTGTGCATAGTATAGCTGATATAAGGAGTTCATTTGGGTTATACTTTTCTCTTTACCATCTTATTACAGGAAGGGAATGAGAGGCTTTTCTACAAGCTTCTCATAGACAATGTTGAAGAGTTGCTTCCGATCGTTTACACTCCAACAGTTGGTGAGGCCTGCCAAAAGTATGGATCCATATTTAGTCGTCCTCAGGGTCTTTATATCAGTTTGAAGGAGAAGTAAGTTTTGCTTTATGGATTTTTTTTTTGGTCTCCAGAATGCCATTGCCTGTTCAGGTTCATATGGTGTTTTATTTGGTTGTCCAGGGGAAAGATACTTGAGGTGCTGAAGAACTGGCCAGAGAGGAGCATTCAAGTTATAGTTGTTACTGATGGTGAACGGATTTTGGGGCTTGGAGATCTCGGATGCCAGGTACGGTTGCATCTTATTCCAGGTGTATTGAGCATTGATGAAAAGCGATCTCCCAGGCTTTCTGCTGATTAAGATAACATCTATTTAGGGAATGGGGATTCCTGTCGGTAAACTTTCCCTTTACACTGCCCTGGGAGGAGTTCGTCCATCTGCTGTAAGCTTTTTCATATCTACCTCTATGCTGTTATTCAGACTACTCTTATCTGGATACATAAATGAACATGATATCAATAATGTTGTAGTGCTTGCCAATCACATTGGATGTTGGTACAAATAATGAGGAGCTGCTTAATGACGAATTTTACATTGGTTTGAGACAAAGAAGGGCCACGGGCCAGGTTGGAGTGTAACAGGACATGAACATGTTCTTGTTTTCCTATCTTGTTCTAGTTCAAACTGAAGTCCTTAATTAATCTTTTTTGTACTACTCAGGAGTATACTGATTTTCTGCAAGAATTTATGAGTGCTGTGAAACAAAACTATGGGGAGAAAGTGCTCATTCAGGTAAGGCACATACTAAGAAGGCTCTATACATTATCAGAGCTAAGTTTGAAATAGAAATTTATGCAACTGGCAAATGAGTAATCCCATACTTGCACTTCTATATCTGAGACCCTATTAAATTACATCTTTGCCTGACTAGTGACTATTGGTTATCATACAGTTTGAGGATTTTGCCAACCATAATGCTTTTGATCTCCTTGCAAGTCAATGATGATATTCAGGTAGTATTATTTGATGCCTTATAACTTGTTTGCCAAGTGACTTATTGTGTCATATTTACAAAACAAGATTATAAGTTGGCTTATTTAAAAGTGATTTCTTAAATTCGTAATGTTTATATATTGCAGGGAACAGCTTCAGTGGTTCTTGCTGGGCTTATTGCAGCCCAAACATTACTTGGTGGTTCATTGGCAGATCACACTTACCTTTTCCTGGGTGCTGGAGAGGTCATTTTCTATCTGACACTTTTATAGGCATTTAATTTCACGGTAGTCTTTATATGCTGGTTTCTACGGTATTGTTATCTAATAAAATACCAGGCGTAATGTACTGATCTAGCCTCCTTTAATCCAAGCTCATCAATACATCATGCTATATGCAAACCAAGTACCAACTCAACTATTTGTAATTTGGTAGTCAAAATAGCATATATCATTTTTATTTTATTAGTGGAACTTTCTATGCCTGGAATTTATATTTATAATTTTTAAACTCAATTTGTTTACGACTGCATTTTTCTCAGATCCCAATGTTGGTTTCTTTGCCATCTTTTTTTCCATATCAATAGTTGCTCTGTTGCTTGCAGGCTGGGACAGGTATCGCTGAACTTATAGCTCTTGAGATCTCACGTCAGGTGCTTCTTTATTTTCTGTTTTTTTTTTTTTTGTTGTTTCTGGCTTGTGCTATACACGTCTGGATGGTGTAACAATTTCTAAATGTGCAGACGAAAGCTCCTATAGAAGAGTGCCGCAAGAAAATCTGGCTTGTTGATTCAAAGGTCAATTTTATGAAGAGGGACTCCTTGCTTTTATTTCATTATTATATCTTTGTCTCAGAACATTAGTGTATTCCTTATTGCTAACTGTAAATACTGATCAATTTAACAGGGCTTGATTGTCAGTACACGAAAGGAGTCCCTTCAACACTTCAAGAAACCATGGGCTCATGAGCATAAACCAGTCAGCAACCTCTTAGATGCTGTTAACGTATGAGTTTGCCCTCAAGAAACAATATGGATTCTAGAATGTATCATGGCCACCTGAATCTTTACAATCATGTATCCTGACTCAAACGGCATTCCAGGCTATCAAACCAACAGTGTTGATTGGCACATCCGGGAAGGGGCAAACTTTCACAAAAGACGTTGTTGAAGCGATGTCCTCATTTAACAAGGTAACTTCCATTAACTGAACCTGTTAGTTCTGAGTCTATTGAGGTAACAAGGTTAGAAGCTCAGTGTTTTGTTAAACGCCACAGAGACCAATCATTCTTGCCCTTTCGAACCCAACATCGCAATCTGAATGCACGGCTGAGCAAGCTTACACATGGAGCAAGGTAATGATCTCAGTCAGCAGTCACATCAACTTTTTATCAGCCATGGTTCTGCACTAACGATCTGAATTCACAGGGACAAGCAGTGTTTGCAACTGGGAGTCCATTTGATCCTGTGGAGTACAATGGCAAGATACATGTTCCCGGACAGGTATGGATGATGAACACTGCTCAATACTCATGTTGTTGCAGATATTTTGTGTGTTTTAAATGTTCGGAACTGACCCTGCTTCTACAGGCAAACAATGCCTATATCTTCCCAGGGTTTGGCCTTGGTGTGGTGATGTCTGGGGCTATCCGCGTTCATGATGACATGCTTCTGGCAGCATGTAAGTACTCCTAGGGCTTAGTTATAGATAAAAGCATGACATCTTATTGCCATAATTGCATTCATTTCTATGGTTCTATCTTTGTGAGCTCGATCCAACCAAAGAATATGCAATATAAAATACGCCTCAGTTTAAGTTAGAACTCGAATTACCTATATGATTCGCATGTGAAATAATGGGTAACCAATGAACAATTTTGCTGGTCACTGCACACTTTAGGCCTTCTTTGAAGTAGATGCTGCATTAGCTAATACTTTTATCATACATCTTGGAACAGCGGAGGCTCTGGCCCAGCAGGTCACACAAGAAAACTTTGAAAAGGGGCTCATTTATCCTCCCTTCTCAAACATCAGGAAGATCTCTGCCCACATTGCAGCCAACGTTGCAGCAAAGGCATATGAACTTGGTAAGCATCCTATCCACCTATCTCATAACAAAAATGAGTAAAAATAACTATGCTCTTAATCTCTTATCAGCAAAGAATGGCTCATGACCAGCTCTTCTTATGTGTAGGTTTGGCAAGTAGGCGGCCTCGGCCAAAGGACCTGGTTAAATTTGCAGAGAGCTGCATGTACAGCCCCATTTACCGCAACTACCGTTGAATCTGAATCAACTCCAGTTATGTCAATCAGTAGCCTTGCATCAACTGTAAGATTTGCTAAGAATACCACTCGGTTCAGTCTTTCATGCTGTGATACGGCCGCCTGCTCTCTAAGTCTCTAGCTTAGCTGTTTCACGCCCTGTTCTTCCCCTATGTATTCCGCAGCGTTTATCTTTTGCGATGTGATGTAAAATAGCTCCGGTTAGGCTTTTGGATCCTAGTCGTTCATGGTGGTGCTGCCGTCCTTCTGGAGATGGATAAATTTGGAATGAAGTTTGAAATGACGATTCCTCCGTCGGTACTGTGTGTACGCTTGATGTTTCTTTCTTTGACATTTGCTATTATTGTTTTCAGTAATTAGTTGGTTGTATGCGTGTTTGTTGGTAACACCAGGAAAGATTCGTCTTCCTTTTTAGATGAGGACAGATTCTTCTGTGGAGAGAGTATGCTGTCGTGACAGAACCACTGGGAGAAATTCTGCGGCAATCAGTCAGGGTTGGGCAAATGGCTCTAGTTATTGAGGGGGTGTTTAGATCCCAAAAATTTTGGGATTTTGGCACTGTAGTAGCGATGAATCTTCTGCAATAAGTGTTCAATTATAGCCCAAGTAGACTCAAAAGATTCGTCTCGCGATTTACAGGCAAACTGTGTAAATATACAAAAGTTTTATCTACATTTAACGTTTCATGCATGTGCCGCAAAATTGATGTGACGGAAGTTTTGGAATTTTGGAGAGAACTAAACACCCCTGAATGTTCCCAAAAGCAGAGACCGAGTGTGATAGGGGGTGCCGAGGTTCTCTTTTTTCTGGCGCTAAATTACATCCATCCGAGTTAGCCAGTCCCTGTCCTCAGTTTTTCAATGTACCTAGTCCTAAAGTTCCAGATCATCATGTGTATTCATGTGGCAAGATGTCGGTGTTCGTTTGATTGAACAGGCTATAGCTAAACGCCTAGAGTGGCCGGGCCAAGTGAAACTTTCACAGTTTCGGCTGACCCTACAAATATTGTACTGCTGCCAGCCAAGGTGAAATAAAGGTGGATACATATTGGTACGGTGATATCTGCATCGACAGCTAACCATTTGTCGTGTTGTGCCCAAGCCACCCAAAAGATACTGCACTAACCCATTGCGCATATGGAAATCCCATTTGCTCGCTGAATTAGTACTAAAAAAAAGTTGGCCAAATGTTGAGGCCTTGAGGGTATAATAAGCTCATCAGTCTACTAGCAACAAGAAACGCTCCAATAAGGCAATAGCTAGCCCACCCAACAGAAATACTTCCTGCTTCGTGTATTCATAAACACCTCAAACTATCCATTATTGGTTCCTTCTTATCTACCCTATTTTACATCTTTGCCTGACTATTGGTTATCATACAGTTTGAGGATTTTGCCAACCATAATAATGCTTTTGATCTCCTTGCAAGATATTTTTTTTCTTTACCCATCAATGATAAGAGGTGAGTGCTTGATGTGACAACAATTTCATATCCAGTCAGCACTTCTAAAAGGTAAGCCTTTTTAAACAGTGTCGTCACGATATCCCATAAATGCTTTCGTACGGTGTGATTTATATATATAAATTTTCAGATGTCAAGTCCTCTGTCGTTATTGTATCGCTATAACAGCATCCTAAAAGTCCTCGAAACACAATCTGAAAACAGTAAAATACAGCCAGGGTATTTAAACTATTGGGCTCCTCCCATCTAAGTATTCAAACTATCAAACCGACTATCTGGGTACCTGATCTATTGCCGATGCACACCAAAGGTACAAAATCTTCCACATTAGGGCCAGTTTTTCAAAAAAGACCCTGTTACTTTTCTCACTCTCGCAATTAACTCCTTCCTTCTTCCTGTAACCGCCGCGCAGCCCCGTCCCTCCGCAGAGCTCGTGTACTCCAAGCAAGCACTGACAGAGCTCGTGGACGTGGAGAGGGAGAGGCGGCCTACCCCGTGGCTGCGCGAGAGCCGAGAGGATGCTGCACTTCTAGGCGGAGTCCCTGACAACGCTCAAAGCGCGGGCACGGGAGGAGCTCCTGGTAGCCGACGACGAGGACGACGCGGCCGCGGTGACCAAGTTCCAGGCGCTGGCCTCGCTCCTATGGCGGTGCTTCACCCGCGCCCAACGGCTGCAGCGCCACGCGGAACACCAGGCTGCAGCTCCGCCCCGCATGGGCGACGCCGGCGAGCTCCGCCCCACGGCCTTGGGCGTGAGTGCTGGGAAGCTCCGCACGGAGGTCGACGAGCTCAGCCCGGAGCGCGCCCCACCATGGCGCGCGTCGTGGAGATGCTCGAGGCCAGGGGCGGGCGGTGCGAACGTGGAGCCGCCGCCGCTGCCGCCGCCAGACATGGTCCTGGTGGACCTGTTCGATCTCGACCCACCATGGCGAGCTTCGGCCCTCGCGGCGGACGGGGAGCTCACGGCACTAATATATATTAAATTTATTTAGGGACAGAGGGAGTAGAGAATATATTTATGTAGGGAACAACTATCTACATACCGTTTTATAGAAGAGCATCATACTGGCATAGACATCCTACTCAAACTACTAGTACTCCTACATTATTCCATGATCAGGTGCATTTGTTCGTGTGTGTCCAGCAATATGCCAATATTTTACTCCCGTGTCAACGGTGCGAGTAGTCGTTGTACATGTACGCGTGCAAGCTAACTATTTCACTGCCATGCGGGGCCACACTATGGTTGCCTCAAGGTTGGGCCCGCATGGCAGTGACGTGCCTTCCTTGCGTGAGGGAGTACGGAGTACGGAGCACTTGTGGAGGTGTGTTGCGGCCAAGTGAGAGGACAGAGGCTGAGATTGAGGAATCTCCACTTGGCAGAACTAAACGCTGTCACGCTGATGAGTGGTCGCATCGCCACGGCCAAAAAAAACCTCTGCTGCCCCGTCTCGCGCGTCAAAAGCTGAGAGCTCTCGGTTCTTTTTCCCCACGTCGCCTCACGGTGAATTTGCCGTACGTGGTTGCTCTGCTTCCTTCGCCGGCTTCGCTGCGCCGCAGGCCGCAGCAGCGCGTCGTGTGCTGATCCTGATCGTATCTAGGGGGGGCAACGAATCAACCAAACATATGCCGGCCGAAGAGAGGCGGTCGCCGCGGGAGAACGGTGAGAGGCGGCCGCACTTCTTCAAGGTGCTCATGGGCGACTTCAAGAAGCGCCTGGTGAGTGACGGATGAGTGATGACTCGGTTTACATACATTTGTGTTAAAAAAAGATCTGTCTATTTGGCATCCGAGTGTTTTACCTCTAATCCACACTTAGATTTTTTTTTGGCACTGTTCTTCTTCCTCCTCCAGCCGGTTGCCATTGTTCCTGTTCGTCCTTGCCCCCGCCGTCGGCCACCGCCCCG
Organism: Eremochloa ophiuroides; assembly: GCA_038502445.1. Lineage (NCBI taxonomy): Eukaryota > Viridiplantae > Streptophyta > Magnoliopsida > Poales > Poaceae > Eremochloa > Eremochloa ophiuroides. The sequence continues at coordinate 65,046,019 of JAHLJS010000006.1, forward strand.
CTACGGGCGCAGCCCTGGCTCGCCGGAGCTCCGATGAACCCTAGCGCCAGCAGCGTCCACCCTCTTCCCCCTTCCCCCTACCGTCGGCTCTGGCCAGCACCGCGCCGCCATCTTCTTGGGCTCCGGCGAGCCTCTCCCGCCCTAAACCTGGCCCGGATGCGTCCTCCGCCGCCAGGGCCCTAAACCGCCGTCCTCCATCCCCACCGCTTATCTTCCCTTTCTCCCGCGGCTGGCCCCTTTTGTATCCGCCGAAGTTGGAGAAGAAAGAGGGAAAAGGCTCGCTGGAACCCTAGCCAACGCGCCGGAGCTGGGGAAGATGACGACAGCCTCCTCCTCCTGCTCGCGAATTAGACGGCCTCCTTCTCTTCCCACTCGAATTGGATGTACCAAAAATCGTGTGTTGGATCAAATAAAAATACTCGGTTGGTATTTAGCGTTACTTTAAAAGAAATGCTGCCTCGCGTGCATATATGTGTGCGAACCGCTTTGATTATACTATTAATGATTGGCGAGATCAGTCATATAGCAGGACGGACGGTATGCATGCATCGCGCGTGCGTGCCTGCATGGTCATTTCGACACATATGCAAGACGCTCGTTCACTTTGTGAAATGAGTTTCTGCATACTAGCTTTGCTTGCATGTTTCGCATGCCAAGAAAATTGATATTTGTCGCTGTTCGTCGACCTATGCAAGTGCACGGTTAATCATGTTCAAATGTTGTGTTTAGTTTATATATATGAATATAATGGTAATACTGTTAATACTGTCTGTACTCGGTAATTATTTTTTGTTACATGCATCGTGCATGCAGAAGATCCCGCCAGACTTCTGCAAGCACATCCCTTGGGAGGCGTCGAGGAAGGCCAAGACGACGCTGAAGGAGGCGTCCATGGCGGCCACCCTGGAGGGCCCCAGCGGGCGGACGTGGCTGGTGGTCATCCGCCGGTCGACCGAGGGCACCTTCTTCACCTCGGGGTGGCCCAAGTTCGTGCAGGACCAGGAGCTTCGGGAGCTCGAGTTCCTCGTCTTCCGCTACGACGGCGACACGCACTTCACCGCCATGGTGTTCGACACCACGGCCTGCGAGCGGGAGGACCTGCTGCTCGCCGCCGACGACCCGCGCCGCCGTGGCCGGCAGAGCAACAAGCGGCGGCGCCGCGCGAGGGCCGGGCCCGAGCGTGAGCGTGATGATGATGCCAATGCAGCGAAGCGGGCGAGCAAGGATTCCGTCGGGAAGGAGCTCGTGCCGTACCGTGCGCCAGGTGAGCAGCAGGTTTCATGCTCCAATTGCACGCCAGAATCGGATAACCTACGTACCCCGCCCGAATCTTTTTTTTTTTTTTGACATAAGCCAAGAAATCAAAATAAACCTCACAATTAATTTTAAAGCCTATACATTCTGCCAAGTTATAGGTCAGTTTTAGCCTTTTGGATATACTCCTTCCGTATAGAAAAAAGATATCATTTTAAAAAAGATTTTGGTCAAACATTGAGAATATAAATTATGAATAACTTTTAAATAACTGAGTTTGAAAATATGATAATATAAATAGATTTCTCTTCAAATATATTTTCATAAAAGTATACATATATCACCTTTTCATAAATATTTTTATAGAAATATGATGTCAAAGCATGCATTGAAGACCGTGTCAACGTTATTTTTCCTATATGGAGGGAGTACAACTTTTACTGCACACTAAAATATATAATGTATCTAAAAGCCAAAGTGTATAATTATTAGAAAATTAGCTTATTTATGGAATACAAAGGGATTCAAAGTGGCAATTCAAATTATCTTTTGATCCTAAACATAATATATCCAAACATATTCAATATAAGAGTTTTTTAGGAATAAACATAAAAAAGTTCGCAAGATAAGACTCAATGGCATGGCAATTAAAAATATTTTAATATGTAAAGCTAACAAGAAACTTTGAATTTGATATCCAACAAGAAAAATGGTGATGCCAAGGGCCATTATTAATACACAAAGAGGAATTGTACAGCATAAATATGAATTGTTATACCAAACTTGGCCACATAGATATAGCTTGAGAACTTGAGGTCATTGCTTTCATCAACCAATAAAGAGAGATATAGAGCGCAGATCAGTTATGGTGGGACAATTACTTATGGTCAATAAACAGTTATGTAGCCATAAATTTTGAAGTAGAGGCCAAAGTAAATGAGAGTTCACGCTAAGTTGTATAAAAAAAAAAGGATATACTAGACGCACAATTACATGGGCCGTCTTGCTAGCAGTTTTAATATTATGGCCCAACATGAAAAATAACCCAACTAAAGGCCGAGTTGATGCTTTCCCGTTCAAGCACAGCGAAGGCATGGCTGAGTACCCAACCCACTCTGATGAAGACCTTTTTGCATCTTTAGACCTTTTTTTTTTTTGCAAAATATAATTCACAAAGTTCCAGTAGACGCCTCGCTATTGACGAACACATCATCTACCATTAAAAGAAAAGTACCGGTCAAATCCTAAAATAAATCCAAGAAAATATACCACCCGCACCGAGTCAAGGACTCAAATCTTGATGGGTAGGTTACACCACAAGAAACCTAATCAGTTAAGCTATGCTACTTTGCTTTAGATTATCATTGTAATCTAGATTTCCTCCTCAACCCTAAAACCGAGCATACTTTCTCCCTCAACTATCAGAATCATTTAAATTAATTCCTTGGCCCCATTAGAAGTGGGTTTGTCATTTTGTAGTTGAATTTTTTTTTGGTAAACACATGAATAAACCTATGAGCAATATCTGTAAGCTTATAAAATATGAATAAATTAAAAATTCTAGATATAGATTGAGACACGAGAACCAAAAATAAAATATTTTGTGATGGTGAAAACATATCAAGAAGCTTCCATAAGTTAGGTTTATAGCTCCGGAAAAATAGGAAAAACGTTGTTTTAAAAACAAAACTAGAAAATGAATGACACGACACATTCTTCGACCCAAGTTATATCACCAGATTGATACTTGAAATTGAATCGATTTTATTATCATAATTTAGATAAATATTAATTAAACTAATATGGTTATATATGGATTATACGAGACAGAGAGATATTTATGTTGTATTTCTATCTAAGGAGAGTGAGTTAAAAAGAATGTTATAAATTACAAAGTAGAAATATAGCATGATGATCTATAGAATTAAATTTTGTCTTTCACGTTATGAATTTAAGAGATAGGTTTATTATTCAAACGAAAGGATCCAAACGGCAATTATATATAGCTGCTTAAAAACCTTACAAACCAATGTGTGTACTGCAGCAGCTGGCGCAGTCAAGACCGAGATCGAGGAGGACGGCGACGAGGTAACGCTGTGCGTGATGATCCCCAGCCCCGCGCCACCGCCCTCGCAGGACCGCGCGCCGAGGCGCGGCCCGGAGCCCCCCCAGGTCGAGGACGACGGTGCGGAGAATCGGCGCGCGGTGAAGACGCGGAGCATCCACGAGGACCTGCAGGCGCTTGCGGACATCCCGGACTCCGTCAGGCGCTACAAGGGGTACGTGTCCCGGCGGCGCCCCGTGACGGGCGCCGAGCGGCAGCGCGCCATGGAGCTGGCCTACGCGTTCCGGTCGTCGCTGCCGTACTGCGTCATCCGCATGAGCACAATGCACGTCTACTACTCCTTCATGATGGTGAGGAATCTTCTTAGCTTGTTTCCATTCCGTCACTCAGCTTGATATATTATATATATAGAGTGCTTTTCCTTAACGATGAAAAGAAGAAACACTCAGAAGTAAAAACGCTTGCAGAGGTTCCCGACGGGGTTCTCGCGGCAGCACCTGCCGCGGGAGCGCACGGACGTGGTGCTCCGGGACCCTGGAGGCAAGGCGTGGGTGGTGCTCTACATCCCCAACACGAGGGACCGGCTGTCGCGCGGCTGGTGCGCCTTCGCGCGCGGCAACTGCCTCGAGGAAGGGGACTACTGCGTCTTCGAGCTCCTGGGCGCCGCCGAGTTCCGCGTCCATGTCTTCCGCGTCGTCGAGCCGCCCGTGCAGGCGATCAGGCTCCGGAGCACGTGAACGTGAGAGGAAGGAATGAAGTTGGGGCGTGGCCGCGTGCTGCACTGCACGGTGATTTCGGGTCGTCATCAGAGGCTGGTCGATCGATCCAAAGAGGACACAATTTCGGGACGGCGCAAGTAGCCGTATCGATGGTATGCCTCGTTTTTCTGCTGATGGTTTCGTGGCGAGTTGGCGAATGTGTTTCTGTCAGCGTGCAGTTCAGATGTGAATCATACAACTTTCGTTCTTTGATTGACTTTCGCCTCCTGCGTAATGTCACTCTGTGCATAATCTTCGCGTGGAAAATGCCGATAGGTACGTACTGGCCGGCACGTGGAAACTCTCGGCAGTCAGCACGAGACAAGAACTGAAAGACGACGTAGACTCGTCGGTGTTGTCCTGGCACGCTTGCCTATCTCATACGGTCATACACTCGTAATGCTGTTTTTCCTCTCTACCAACCCAATTCCAACGCCGTCAGGCAGCCGCAGGTGAACTTTCGCTTCCGGGAAGCTATCGGGGCACTACTTATTACTATTCGAATTCTCTACAAGTAACAATTTATAGAAATAAATGCATGAGCTGTCCCTAATTTTGTTAAAGAGTGGCACTTAGGTTCACAAATTTTGAAAGTGCATTTCTCGACTCATAAACTTGTTAAGAGGTACAATATAGGTCCATACTCCCTCCGTCCCACCTTGATTGTCGCCGGGGACCAATTTTTAAACGTCTTCATTCGCTGTATCTCGTCTGCATGTGGATGCTCTTCTGTCTATGTTCACGTGGTCTCGGATGAATCTAACAGAAGCTAGGACGACAGAAACAATGGGACAGAGGAGTATAAGTCATGCATATTCCTTACTTACATATCGCGTCAACGTGACTAGCATTTTTTAATTTAACCCTTTATCTTCTCTTCTCTTCCCTCTCAGGATTGGATCCCCACCCTTCCGCACTGGATCGCTCGTACACGCCATCCGCCGCTATTGGTGGCATTTCGTGCCTTTGAGGCATGCATGTCAACCATGTCGCCGCTCCATCTTGTCGTGACGTCAGCCATCATGTAACTTATACTCGCGGGCTTTTTGCCGATGCGCTCGCCTTCTTATAGTTTCTGACCTCCACGCCTAGGACCTCCTCCCTCCACGCCTTAGGTGAGGGCGCCATGGCGCTTCCACATGCTCCTCAGTGTCCTCGAGAGGCACTTTGGACGCGTGCGCCCCTGCTCGACCACGCTCGCATGATCGGGGATAGACCAATATTGGTCTCTTGGATCATCCAGCAATGGCATGGTTGGGAACCAGCTCAACGAGCCGCAGGGCCAGCCAATGATCGGGTCCAGCATCAATGAAGTGTGGGGCAGCCGAGATCAAGGTGTCAGGGAAAGAGATCGACCACAACCAGCGCTACCTCACATTCGTAATCGGTGGTACCTCGCGACCCCATCAGGGTCCACAGGTGCTGGTTGTGTCATTCGAGACTTTGGGCACCTCAGCCACAAGCGTGTGTCCATAGCGTCGGCATGATCTCCTATGTGATTGATTAGGAGAATCAATTAGGAGATTGATGTGACTAACATGGCACTAATCCAAAATTTCAATCTATCCCTATACCCTCAACAACCACCCATCGAGTAACATCAACAAATATTCACTATAAACTTATATTGTTGCAAGTTATATGTACAACACTGAAGAGCTTCTCTGCATGAACTTTTCTGGAGGAGCCAAAGCCGACTCCATTTTTATACTGAAAAACGGTTCTAAACAATTTCTCCACCTAAATCGTTTAGCAGAGAAAGCCAGAGCTGGAAAAAAACCCTTACCTAACACGCCTATACCTTCTCCGTTTCCTAGTTCATTTTGCAAGCGGCTCCTTGCTACGGTACTCGAACATGGCTCGTTTTGGAAGTCGGGAGCCAAAGCGCTTGGGAGCCGCACCAAACGCAAACAAGTTTTCTTGCCTCTTCGTCTTCTCTACAATTGTACGTGGTGTCTAGGGCCGGACGAAAAACTCGAAACTCGTTAGCTCGCTCGGCTCGTGGCTGGCTTGGCTCGACTCGGCTCGGCTTGTTAGGATAATGAGCCGAGCCGAGCCAAGATTTTAACTCGTTAGATTAACGAGCCAGCTCGAGCTGGCTCGCGAGCCAAACGAGGTAGAACATCCAGTATAATCCTAATTAAAATTAAGCCACTTAGCCTAATATATTTATCATTTATAACTCTAAGTCACCTTCTTAAGATGTATTTCACTTCGAACTTACTTATGTAAGATAAACTATGTAATATTTATTTATTTATAGATTTGAATTTGCTCTTAAGATTTTTTAAAAAATATATTTTTGTGTTTTTTTAGCTCTGACTCGCGAGCCAAACCAACCAGCTCGAGTTCGTAAACGAGCCGAGCCGAGCTGGCTTTCTGGCTCGTATAATGAGCCGAGCAGCCGTCTGATGTCTAATCCTAGAAGTTAGCCTTATCGTGCCAGACAAAAACAGCAGTCGACGCGGGCCCGAACACGTTCCGCAGACCGCAGTCGTGCATCTTCATCCGCTGCCGCAACCCAACAAAAGCGAGCGGTCGGGTGCACATCAACCCCGGGCTCGCGTCCGCCTCCTGCACTGGCACTGCACCCACCAGCCAGGCCACCACCGGACGCCGGCGCGCCTACGCCGCTGCCCTCCATCCAACCCCACCACTATAAAATTACGTTTATCTCGCGCTCAAAAAAAGATCCATCCGATCGCCCAGACAAAGTCCGGATCGTCTGCCAACACCGCTACACTCGCCCGTCTGGCTATTCGCCAACGACCTCCTCCGTCTTTACCGCGGCGGATGGCAACGGCCGCCTCCGCCTCCCCCGGCGCGTTCGCCGCTAAAACCCCAGGCCCAGCCCGTGGGCGGCTGCTGCGCGCGCGCCCGGCCCTGACCCCGCCGAGCCCCGCATTCGCGAGGCCTTCGCCGCGCACCCCCGCCTGCGGCAGGTCCCGCGCCAGCCTCCGCCTCGGCGTCGTGGGCGCGGCCACCAGCAGCGCCGCTGCCGCCGGCAATGGCACCGGGATCCACGTGCCCCCCACGGTCGCGCCGCTCGCCGTGCCCAAGATGGCCGGCTCCATGAAGACCCACAAGAGCGTCCTCCTCTTCTACTGCGAGGAGATGCGGGACCTCGCGCAGCAGGTGGTCGCCCGGAACGATGACATTGAGCTGCGCTCCATCTCATGGAGGTCATCCTTTAATTCCCTTCTCTTTCCTGCATCATGTTGTTTCTGTTGTTTTTTCCGTCTTTGTTCAACGCTACTGTTAGATATTGATTTTGACCTTCGGAATAGGAATAAGAATTCGTTCGATCGGTTCACAACCGGGGCTCTAATTGTGTCGTGGTACCAGCTTCCTGGCAAGTTTGTCAAGACTAAACTCTACACGGACAAACAAACACAATATGTCATTTTAACAGGGAGGAAATTGCGGGTGGAAAATTAGTATGAACATATGTCCACCGTTTAGTGGGGCAGTGCTGACCAAATAGGCAAATACTAGTAGGTTTCACAATTAGTTTGTCAGTATTCTAATCTATACTCTTCGTTGGCTTTTATGCAACAAAAAACATGGCTATTGAGTGCAAGCTTTACACTGTTTTAGGAGCTGTGTTGTGATTAGGAGTTAGGACAACACGAAGCCACCGATAATATGAAAGCTCCATAAGGCTCCAGTTGACCATTACTTGCGTGATTGCTTCAGTGAATGACCTAGGTTTGAAATGAATCATTCTAATGTTCTTATCTTAGTTATTTTATTTATAGGTGGCAGTTCCATTTGTTCCTTCAGATTATTTTCTATGTCCTACCTTAGCAGCAACTTTTTGTTTCAGCTGAAGTATGCCAACCTTCTCTCTTATTCTAACTTTGGTACTATTTTTTTTTTCAGGAAATTTCCCGATGGATACCCAAATTTGTTCATCTCGAACGCCCACAACATTCGTGGGCAGCATGTTGCCTTTTTGGCTTCGTTTAGCTCGCCCAGTGTCATATTTGAGCAACTATCTGTCATATATAATCTGCCAAAGCTGTTTATTTCTTCATTTACTCTTATACTCCCGTTTTTCCCAACCGGGACTTCGGAGCGCATGGAAGATGAAGGAGACGTTGCAACCGCCTTTACACTTGCCAGATTTTTGTCAAATATACCAATATCACGAGGTGGACCTTCGAGTTTAGTAATTTTCGATATCCATGCTTTGCAGGCAAGTAAAATCATTGCATGTAACCCATTGAACTTAATGTCTTCGTCTATCGAAAATATTAACATCAGTGCGTAAATAACCTTGTGCTTAATAATAATAACACATCAGGAGAGATTCTACTTTGGAGACTCAGTCTTACCATGTTTTGAGAGTGGCATCCCCTTGCTAAAAAGTAAGCTTCAGGAGCTACCTGATTCCCATAATGTGAGTACTGACTAAGTGAACAATAAGTTTTATTTTGTTGATGTTGTGCATTGTCTCATCTGATACAACCCTTAATATCTTTTATAGATAACCATAGCATTTCCAGATGACGGTGCATGGAAGCGCTTCTATAAGCAACTTCAACATTTTCCTATGGTATGTTTTTGTTTGAGTACTGCCTGCCAACTCCAAATCACGAAACAAAAAGGCTAGCCATTTTCTCAGTGGATTGTTTTCATAAAATGCTTTTTTGTAGGTTGTATGTAACAAAGTTAGAGAAGGGGACCAAAGAATTGTACGAATAAAAGAGGGAGATCCTAGAGGCCGTCATGTTGTTATAGTGGATGACTTGGTTCAGTCTGGTGGTACTTTGATTGAGTGCCAGGTAAAAGAATTGTCTGTGACTTATTTTTCTATACGATGTATAGTGACTATTGATGATCTTCAATATTTTTTGGTCTTTCGAGTGCGCACATTTATGCCTTATTTTTTAGAAACAATTTATAATGGCTTCTAATTATGTATATTCCCTTGAGAGTTACAATTAACATTCATTTTTCCTGTCCAGAAAGTACTGGCAGCTCATGGAGCAGCAAAGGTCAGTGCATACGTGACCCATGGCATTTTCCCCAATAACTCATGGGAGAAATTTCAGCATAATGGAGGTACATATGCTTAATTACCTTAGCATGCTATTAAATTTTCCACACTGTTATCATTTTCTTTTTGGAGTTATTGAATAAAAAACAAGCTAAGTCAGCATTTTAGTAGTTCAGTTTCTCTCAGTTGACACCTTTTAAATTTTGAATAGAGATGCATGATAGATTGGCTGGTAGGAGTAGGACTTCTGTTTCACTATTTGTACTTTTCCTTTTTTTTTTCAGGGAGTAACATTCTATTTTTTTCGCCCACCTAACTTTTTTTTGACTAAGCAACTGATTGGTTTACTTTTTCCAAAGAACAAAATAGAAACTGAAGGGAAGACTCATAATTCTTATTAAGGCAAAATTCTTCCATCTTTGCATGGAATGAAATCCTGAAGAATACAAAAAAGAAAATGTAATAATTTTCAATCACAGGTGAACAAGACGGTTTCAGTTGTTCACAGAAAAAGGGTTTGACTTCCAGCTCCCCTTGTGACCCCCTAAACCCTTATCGATAATTTTCCTTTCACCCTTTCGAGGATGCAGAAGCATGACAATACAAAAGTTTCAGTGTTCTAATACCATTCATTATGTGGTAGAGACTAGAGACACAGAGTTGATAATAAGCATCGCCTAGTATTCCTTCGGTTTTTCCTAATCGTTGATGATTCTCCTTCAGGGTTCCATCTAACTTGGTATTAACTTTGTTTTTGAAAATACAGTTTTTCCTACTTCCTATAACTGTATCACATACTTACCTTGCCCAAAGAATGTTGGGGAGTCACACTTGTTCCAAGGCATTCTTGAACCTATTTTGTGTGAATAATGTGCCACTAATGTTCCTGATGATAAACCCTTTTTTAATTTTTTTTTTTTTCAGATGGTCTGGAGCATGGCCTGAGCCACTTTTGGCTTACTGATTCATGCCCCCTTACTGTCAAGGCGGTGAAGGGCAGGCGGCCATTCGAAATTCTAAGTCTGGCCGGACCTATTGCTTCTGCTCTCCAGATCTAGGGAAATCTGGTCTGCTCGATCCTTTGGATCGTGTGACTATTCAGTTCATTCTTCTTTCTTTTCGTTGTTGAGGAATTTGGTGTTTTCCTTTCTACAGCTATAGAGCATCTCACAATGTATTTACCAGAAAACCATAAAATGGCAGATCTTCACTGCAATGGTCTGCTTGGCGGAAAGCATTCGTAGTCGTAGGATACCTGTTGAATAGTTTGACTGAGCAAGTCAAGCATCGATCTGTGTTCTATTGTATATAAAACTCTCGAATAAGTTTCGGTAATCCGCCATATATATGTTGTGTTTTTGCTCCGTTGGTTTTAGGATGTCAGACAATTAGATCCACTTCACTATTTGTCGTGTTGCTGCTGGCAGCCTGGCGCTGTTTCCCACGTGCAGTCACGTAAGAGCAGGTGCAACAACGGCACTCACATTATAGTATCTATAAGCGTTAATTAGCCAGTCATCTAAGCATTTTGCTGACGTGACAAGCGATTTAATGAAAAAAGAGATATAAACCAAGTTTAAGTTAGAAACCATATATACACGAGAATCCTAGACATGAAGAGATGTGATAGGTAGATGATGGAGAAAGAAGATATGTGATTGGACAAAAGATTATTTCGTAGAAACTATTCCATTGAAAACGTAGTTTCTATACGTAGTTTCTATGACACTCCTAATGCTAAAAACTATGGCCCTGTTTAGATTCATGGGCTAGAGCTAGTTTGAACTATTTGATGCTCAAATAGCTCTAAAGTATTCAAACACTAGAGTTAGTTTGAGCTATTTGCATCTAACTCACACAAAAAATTATCCCCTTCAAGAGATGATTATTTGAGCTAGTTTGTGCTAGTTCAGGTGGAGCTCATTATTTTTTCCCCGACCCACCCACACGGGATCCTCGCGCGTGACTCCATCCCCCATCGCGCCGCCTGTCACCACCCCACTGCTAGGGCCCTCTCCGCGTCGCCGTCGCCACCCGCACCGCCGGGGCCCCTCATCAGCGTCGCCCCAAAAAATCTCCCCCAACATGAGTCACGCCGCTCCTCCTGCACCGCTACCGTCGTCCGCTCCCCAGCACCCCAGATCCATTCGAGAATCTACTCCAGGCTTGTGGGGCCCCTGCACTCTGCGCCTCGATGAAAGGTCCCAAAGGCTAGAGGTGGTGAATAGCCTATTTTAAAATTCTTGCAAAGCACTAGAGCAACGGGTTGGACAATAACACGACAACAACAATGCTCTAACTCTACACTACTCTATGTAAGCCACCTACAACAATTTTATTTTACACAATTTATACACACAATTGAACCAACCAAACACTCTGATCCTAAGTGCTTGATACTACGCAAAGGATGACTCCTCGAACCTAAGGAATCACCTAGCTAGACAAGAAAGAGTACGCAAGGATTAAGGATCGAGAGGGTTATACCAAGGTGTTGGTGAAGCGAAAGTCAATTGCCAGTGCAGAGAGAATCACCAAGAAGATCAATCATCGGAACACCAAGAAAGCCAATATCATCCTCTCGATGGTGGAGAAGAGAGAAGACACTCAATTTTTACTGAGGTTCACGTATCGCCGTCAAGCTACTTCTCGTTGTGGCACCGGTCTTTCTTGGTGGATCACGAGCTAAACCTCACAAGCCAACCCTCACCGGGTACCGTTCACCAACACAAGATAAGTGGATTTTCACCACGGGATCTTCACTAATCGTCGGTTTTGGCTCTCCACCAGGGAACAACCACAAAACCCCTTACAAGAACACCAGTGTGAACTTGAACAATCACCAACCAATCTCACACCGCCTGCTAAATCCTCCAAGCCATCTAGAGACACGACAATGTTCCAATAGAATAAGAAATCCACAGCGGCTTTGCTCTCAAGTGCTCTAGAATATAACTCACTAGGCAATGAATCACCTGGGAATCACTCAACTCAATGGATGATCAACACAAGGTCAAGTGAGTGAGTGGGAGGTTTAGGGAATGCTCACAAAGTGTATGTCAAAGATCCAAATATGCAAGAGAGACAACAAGTGCCTGGTGATCAACTATAAATACCCACAAGTGAGCCCCTAGCTGTTACTCCCCAGAAAACAACCGTTAGAGCACTTTTCGTGTTGTCGGACTCTACCACCGGACTTGTTCCGTTGGACCAAACGTTTGAAGTTTGACGCTCTTGATTTGTGCCACGTGTCTCAAAGGTTCAAGGGTAGTCATTGAGTCACAACGGCTAGTTGCTCGCAGCCATCTTCACAATTCATCAGACTCTAGTCGTCGGACAGAACCACAGGACCAAAACACGTTGGAGTCCGACGCTTTCAGAGAGATTCCAGAGCACAGAAAACGTGTCAGACTCTTTCAATGGCCACCGTGGAACTAAACACACACGTCCAATGCCTTCAAACCAAGTTCCTGACATACATAGAGTTTATGTAACGATTTCAAACACGGCCTTAGTCTAGTTCCTGACATACATAGAGTTTGGACGTTTCTTTAGAGATGTAATTGATATTAATGTATTTATTTAATACTAAAGGATAGTAAGATAATTTGAGAACAATATAATATATTTTCTAATAAATTAATCTAAAGCCATAAATAAATACAAATATTATTCGTTACAAACGATCAAACGTGTAACTCATAGTTGTATCACATGTTTTTCGGAACGAAGAGAGTAGAACCGGCAGTTGTTGATGATGCTTTTATTTCCTCTGTCCAGAAAAAAATGCAACTACAAATTACGTGTCGTTAAAAATAGTTTATGCAATTATGAGAAGCATACTGGTCAAACTATATCAATTTTAACTAAATTTATAACAAAACAATTAGCATTTATGCCTCGAAAAAATTTATTATTAAAATATATTTTATAACCAATTTAACAATGCTTATTTTATAAGAGTTAGTATTTATCTATATAATTTTAATTAAAGTTTATAATAGTTGACTTTTCGAGAAGTGCGAATCGCATATTGATTTGAACAAAGTTACCTGCCTACAGTCAGAGATGGAACCGGGGTGGGTGTGTGTGTGGTGGGTGCAGGCAGAGCGGCAGAGAGCAAGTTGCAAGTTGCCGCAAAAAGTAGTATAGTTTATTGTTTACTGTTTTTTAATTGCTAAATTGTAACGATCATCCTATTCCTGCTAATTTTTGATTCAGTATACGTATACAAATGCCGATTCACGTAGAAAATAATGTATCCTAAAAGGACAATTGATTCTTTTTTTTTAAGAAGGTTGATAGAGATGGGGATGGACAGGAGCAAACTAATTCACCTATTATTTGCCCTTAATTAGATGAAGTTGGTGTGGTCAAAGAGGAACAAAATACATGATATATTTTTTAATTATTTCTATGCCACGAAGACGTGCAAAGTGAAGGCTCAAACAAAAAAAGTAATTTTTTATTATCTTTTTAAATAGTCACTTTTACGTGTTGTCACAACAAGCGTTATGATTATATTATTATCTATATTATATATATGTGTATATATATTGTCGATCCTCTTTCTCATTTCGCTGGCTCTGCCACTGCCTACAGTAGAGGCCAAGTGCGCGTGAGTGCGTGACAAGTCGTGCAAGCTTTTCGTGACAAGTCGTGACAAGTCGTGTGCCGTAAATTCTCTCATTCACTCTTCGGAGTTGCTTCACCCACCAGCGAGGAAGCGACCAACCAGAACCAGTACAAGTTCCACTTCCATTCTCATCGCCTCTCACCTGTACTGTAACGCCTGCCTTGAAACAAATTCACTCTCCGGGGGACACCGACCAACAACACAGTCGTGGTTGTCTCCGCTGTCTGGTCTCTGCTCATGGAAGAGCCGCCGAGGAGGCCTCGATTCTTCAAGGTCCTCGTCGTCGGCTTCGAGCGCCGAATCGTAAGTAGCGCTCCCTCCCTCCTCTTCCTGCCGCGCGTTCCCCTCCGTCCGTATCGGTTTTCGCATTCGAAGGCCTGGTCATGTGCTTTGCGGAGAACTGCATGCGGTCTTTGATCCGGCCGAAACCGTGGCTGGCATTGCATCCCGTTCCCTTGTGGACTACTGCTGCTTGCTGATGGATGAGCAGAAGATTATCTGCATTACATGCCTATGGTTTTGTTCTTTTTCCCTCTCTTCTATACCAGATGGGATTTAGGCACGTTTCCTGTAAAGGAAATTCAGAACTAAAAAGGGCGACAGGCTGGTAACGCCAGGTGTCATTGTCGTCCCGTGTTACTGGGCCTAATTAAATATTTAAAATGACGGGACAAAGATTTGTGGTGATGTGTGCCTGTGTGGCAACATCTCAATGTAAGAATGGCCCTACGGATCTGTCAAATGTTAAAAACCACTGCATTTCAGTCTCTAATGACTACCCTTTGATATCATCATAAAAGTCCCATTTTCGGTTAGCCACTGTAGTGGAACTAGCTTGTCCTAACCTTGTTTCTACATGTAGGAGATACCTCAAGGCTTCCTCTGTCATTTTCCAGAGGGGAGAGACAGAAAGTCTGGCACTACAGTGGTGGCATCTGCCTGAAGTCGTCCTTACGAATGCTGGAGGGAATGTTTGGCCTGTTGAGCTAGAGGAAATTGACGGCCGCGTGTTTCTGACCACTGGATGGCCAAAGTTTGTGGAGGACAACTGTTTGGGGAAGGGTGAATTCCTTATCTTCAAGTATTATGGGAGAATGCATTTCATGGTCTCGGTGTTTGGTGTGAATGCTGTTGAGAAGTCAGGTTGGTCTTCAGGGGGTGACGCCCAAGCTACGGAGAATGTAGAAGGAGAACTCCCATGTCCTACCATCCCTTCTAGGAAGGGAGTGCATAGTGGCGATAAATTAACAGAGACAGTTAAGAGTCATGTGCATAGTCACTCTCAGGTTGATTTACTGGATCACTCTCATTTAGGAATGGAAATAGTCTAGTCTTGAGGAAATAATTAGATCAATTAATGTAGGTTCTTTGAGTATATGCATTCTTCCAACTCTCTGGTTCACATTGAGTCACCCTGTTGCTAACATGGTCTTAGATAAGTTAGTTTTGCATATTTTGTAAGTCTACTTTAAATTTAGAGTCATACTCCCTCTGTCCACAAAAGGTTTCAATTCTCACTTTTTGAAGAGTCAAACATTTGAACTTTGACCAATGTTATATAAAGAATTGCTAACATTTATGACACAAAATACGTACAATTAAATTAGTTATAAAGTATATTTTCTTATTAAACCTAGTTAGAGACATTAAGCTAGTTTGACTAGCACGAATCTCATAGTTGCATTCTTTTGTGGATGTAGTATTATGCATGACTATCATGAAATTGCTGTTGGCTAGAGAAGCTTGTTCAAAAGAATTATTTCACATCACTTTAGACTACTTCTAGCTTCAGTTTTTTTATTATTTATTTATCATACTCCATGTTTGTTTTCGTACAGCATAATTCAACCAGTGACAAATATCAAGAAAGTTAACAAAGAGTTGAAAGTTTTTGTATTTGGTCATGCATAACTCTGCAGGCAACAGAATTGAACATTTTAAAAAAAAAAAAAAAACTAGTATGGCATGTACCTGTATCTTTTATGATTTCCATCAGATAGACAAATATGCCTTATCTAAGGAAACAAATGGAGTACCTTTTTGGTTCAACAGGGAACATTCATTTTAAAATGTCGATAGTGCCTTACTTCTAATCTTGTCTGTTTAACTGATAGTTTTATTTACAACTTCTAGACAGATACCATGCAACATAACACTCAAGGGGATGAACACATTTCATCCCAGGGCACAATTGGTTTCCTTGACTCGCATGAAGTAGTTTGCTCCAAAGATTACTTGGAGACATACTTGTCACAGAGGGAGACAATTCAGGATGATAAAGATAAAGCAGTAGCGGAAGTAATGAGAACTTTGCGTGTTGACAAATTGACAATAGACTTATTCTGTGCTATACTCTGTTTGTGTAAATGGAAAGTTGAGGCAGCTGCAGAATATTTTAATGTTTGTAGTGGCAAACCACAAATTCTGGAACAATCTCTGAAGCAGAAATTTGTTCTGCAGTGTAAGTTTTTTTATTACTTAATGATCTTTCATTTTCGCATTGCTAACATGGCTATCCTTGTTGTCTTCAGTTGAATTTTTAAAGGGACAATTACAACGCTTCTTTCCTCAAGATTATGATTATCAGAGAATCAAGAAGAACAGCATTGATGGACCTAATTTGTCTAATCAACCGCTGCAACGTGATCTGATAGTGGCACCAGTGAAACGAAGGCTAGTTGATGAGTATAAATCTTGTGACTTGCCTCACCGACAGAAGAGAATAGTTAAGTTGCAGAGAAACTCACTGCAAACTCAGACACCAAGAAGATCACCACGATTGGCACACGTGAACAATACTTGTAACAACAACAAAAAAGTGTCCAAAGGAAGAGCCAAAGTTCTAAAAGCACCACCAGATGCAATGGATCAGGTGAAGGATAGAGCACATAAATCATGTACGCTTCATGAGAAACTAGATAATGCCTTGAAAGCAGTTCATGAAGAAGAAACAGGTGATCTTTTGGTTGCTCTTTGTTAGAATTTCCTTATAACATCTTATACTTCAATTATATCAACTTTTGCCTTTCCAGGTTCCTTATCTCAGGACCTCAGGAAACTGGACTCCCCACGGTGTGAGGTTGGCTTATGTAAAGAGCATGAACATGATCAAGGAGATACTGGAAAAATGTTGGATCAAGTCAATGATGGAGAAAACAGCAAAGAACATTTGGGAAGAGACGCTATGGGGAATTCTGAATCATTCGTGAGTACATACTGCATAGAGCCACTGCCAACCAACTCTAGGTTGACAGCATATTTAGGAATAAATGAGCTATCATTTACATGGAAGAACTCACAACATGAGAGTCCCCTTGAGAAAGTATTACTTGACGTTCAAAGAGATAACTTCGTGAATACCGTTGTACACATCCAGAAAATCATCCAGGATGATGCTTCAGGTGTGCTTAGTGCAGATGTAATTGAAGCTACTGTGCGGATAGGAATTCTTAAATGGGATTTATGCCTTCAGGACAAGAATGCCCATAAGATAGTAAATGCAATGTTGGAGTATGCTAAAAAGGTCAAGGGGAGACACAATTTCAATACTGAGATGAGGAAGGAAGAGTTCTCTGCAAAGCTGCAGGATCTCCTGAAGTGTCAGCTTAAAGAACTAGAACTTACATACACTTCCTTGGAATCAGATTACAAGAAAGCAACAAATGATGCGAGCAATTTTTTCTCAACATTTGAAGAACACAGGAAAAAGTTGCATGCCATTAAGGACGGTATCAAGGACCTGCAGCAGGCCTGTATGACTAAGGACGATGAAATGCAAAAATTTGCACATCAAGTCGCTGAGCATGAGACTGTATATCAGAAGTCTATAATGGAAAAGGTTAGGGTTAAGATGGCTCTGAAGAGCCATGAGAAGACTCTTGGTTACGTAAAAGAGCAGCTAGCCTCTGCTGAATCTGGATCAATTGACGTAGGGCCATTGGTGCAGGTAGAGATGGATAATATGAGTAAGGTGATTGAACTCTCTAAGGGAAATATTCTAAATATCAACTTCAAGAAAGAGTAAAGAAGGTGTAAGCATGTGCTTACAATTATTTATTTTCTGGCTATGGTCACTTCATGGTAAGTCCTTTCATGAACATTATTTTTCATTCCGTTGAAGCTCACATATGTTGTCAGAAGACAAGACATGATGATTCATGCATAATAAATTCATAATGCTTGCTTTTTCTTATCATACTTCTTTTAGCTAGGCCATATTATCATTTCTTTATATTTATTTTTGCCTGTCTTAGCCACCAGACCAGGATTGTGTCAGATATATATTAACTGATTATGAAAGAGTTGCTTGAAAACTAGCTTAGGAGTGCTGCTTCAGCTTCTTTGCTATAGTAACCTAGCTATCATATCAATTACTGCAGGAGTTCCATTAGATATAATAGTTTACATGACATACAATCAGTTACTTCTGAAGAGTTGCCAGGTTATAGAATGCCCCTTTCTTGTTCATGAGCTGCGGGTAAGAGCCACGCTCCACCACTTTACCCTCTCCCAGGAAAGCAATCGAGTCTACATTCTTGATTGTGTTTAGTCGATGTGCCACCACAATTGTGGTCCTCCCTGACATTATTCGATCAAGAGCTTCCTGCACCACTTGCTCTGACTGTGCATCAAGCGCACTTGTTGCTTCATCAAGTAGTAGTATTGCTGGATTCCGGATTATCGCCCTCGCAATTGCGATTCTTTGTTTCTGCCCCCCTGAGAGCTGTATACCATGCTCTCCACAATCAGTATCGTATCCATCCTTCAAAGATCTGAAAAATAATCAACTTAGTTCATTGTGTTGGACAATGCGAGTTGAAACAAAAGGCATGCTTGCAATATCTATATAAGTTTGGATTATATTAACTAAAAAGACTTACGAGATGAACTCATGTGCGTTCGCAGCTTTTGCAGCTTCGACAATATCATCTTCATCAGCTTCTGGTTTACCAAAAGCAATGTTGTCCCTGACACTGCCTGAAAACATTGCAGGCTCCTGACTAACGAGAGCTGTAAATCCTCGAAACCAGAGAATATTCATCTCCCTCACATCCATACCATCAATTCTTACAGCCCCCCTATCAACATCATAGAACCTCTGGATCAAACCTATGATAGTTGATTTACCACAACCGCTTCTCCCAACCAGGCCAACACTCGTTCCTGCTTTCACGTCCAAGCTAAAATCCTGCAGGATAAGGCATTCTGGTCTTGTTGGATATGCAAAATCTACCTTCTTGAATTCTATTCTACCTTCTATTTTCTCCTTCTGATCTTCCTTCTCCACCTGCAAAATAGATGTATATTATTCTCACTTATAGCAAGATAGTGTTGTAAAATGATTCTATGCTAGCAAAACTGCTTTGCCGATATTTATTCTGCATGCTGTTTATGAACGAGTTTGTTACCTGTGAAATTTTTGGAGAGATGGATTTCCTATCTAGCACCTCAAATACTGAAGCAACTGCATTTGCTCCCTTTGCCAGGTCAGATGTCATGCTACCAGCATCAGCAATAAGCTTTCCCGTGCTCACCAGCACGAAGAAGGTTTTGAAAACATCACCCGCTGATATCTCCCCAGACTGTGCCAGCTTCCCACCATACCAGAAGTCCAGTGCCCATGACAAGAATGAGAGGCAAGGTGACAACCCTGTGGTGATCCCTGCTACCCATGATTTCTTCCTTGCTTTTTTCAAGGGTTCCTCTTGTGCATGCTCGAATAGCTGAAGAACCTTCGATGAGCATCCAAAGGAGGTTACCATCCTGTGGTTGTAAACAGCTTCTATGGCAATCTGGGTGCTTTGGTGCTGAGCCTTTGCCAAGTCCCTTGACACATTTGAGAGAACAATTTTTTTGGCATAATAGCATATCATTGTTGATGGCTGTACAGCTATCATGACAAGAGCAAGTTTCCAAGCTACCACCAGGCCCATTGTCACTGCAATTATAATTCCAGAAGCTGTTTGAAGCAGTAAGGATATTCTGTCTGCGACAAGGGTTTTGACAAGAGAAGCCTCATTGCTTAGCCGAGAGCACAATGCACCGCTTGAATTAGTTTCTTCATCAAACCATGCTGCCTCAAAGGTTAAGATCTTCTCAAGTACTTGGACCCGGATGCGCCTAACAAGATGCTCCCCCATGTATGCAAAATTGTAGTGTTGCAATAGATTAACAACAATAGATACCAAGGACAGTGAGCAGAAGATCAAGGCATAGCGTCTGATAATTGCATTCATCTCATTTTGGTCCTGAACAAAGAATGCAGCAATCATTCCTCCAATGGTTATGGCATAAATGGGCTGCAAGGAACCATATACCAATGCAGATAAACTGCCTACGACTGCCTGCCTCCACTCAGGTGCATTCATTGCAAGAAGCCTGGAGAAAGATGGTGCAGGTGGATGAACATCATTGGAATTATTTTCCTTGAAGACAGCTGGTGTTAGTGGCATTGGACTTGCTCTGGACATGCTGTGTCGACTGGTACTGGTCCTGGCCACCGAGGAAGCCCTAAACTGGTCATTTTCTTGATCGATATAGCTTACCATCTTCTGCAATTTCACAAGTCTCGAGTATGGACCACCCTTGCTGATCAGTTCATCATGTGTACCAATTTCAGCTATTGTACCCCCATCAACTACTGCGATCTGATCAGCATTCTTCACGGTTGAGAGCTTATGAGCTACTACCTGTTCATTGTTAATGAATAATCAGGGATTCAGTGTCAAATGATTTTCTCTTCAAAAAAGATGCAGTGCTAAGTAATTCAAGAAGTTCTGATATATAAGGATTATAAAGTATGAAGAGTGGCATTTTACCAATGTTGTTCGTCCCATAGATGCTTGATCAAGTGCATGCTGTACCAGCTTTTCTGATTCTGAATCAAGTGCACTTGTGGCTTCATCGAGCAAGAGTATAGCAGGATTCTTAATTACCGCCCTTGCAATGGCAATACGCTGCTTTTGGCCACCTGATAACAGTGCTCCACGCTCACCAATCTACAAGAATGAACCATAAAGTATGAGACATGGAATTAAGGTGGCTGAACATTCCTTTAAATTTTTTATGCGCGTACCTTAGTGTTATATTCCTCCGGAAGCCCCCTTATGAAGTTGTGAGCATTTGCTGTCATAGCTGCTGCATAAACCTCATCCATGGTTGCATCTGGTTTGCCAAACAAGATGTTCTCTTTTATTGAAGTACCAAACAATGCATGATCTTGGCTGACTAGCCCCATTTTGCTCCTGATCCATTTGAGCTGGAGTTCTTTAATGTCGAAACCATCAATTTTTACATTTCCTTCACTGGCATCGTAGAAGCGCTGCACTAAAGCTATTGCTGTTGACTTGCCGCTGCCACTGGACCCAACCAAAGCAATTGTTTGCCCAGCAGGAATCTGGAGGTTGAAGTTTTTGAGGACTGGCATATTTGGTCTTGATGGGTACACGAAACAGACAGATTCAAATTCGAGCTCTCCCCGAATTTGGTCCAAAATAAGGCCTTTTGGGTCCTCAGCATTAATCTGGGGAACACGGTTTATCCGATCAAGGATTCTTGTGGCAGCAATAGATGCCTCAGTGAAATGTTTCAGCTCAGGCAGTGCCATTCCAAGGGATCTGTAACATTCAGTAAAAAATTGTTAGTTTTTTTGGTTAGTTAAGCTTCTATTTCTACATGAACAGATCAAGTCATGAAGTCAGTAAGGCTTAAAGAGCACAAGAAACATACAGGCCACCCAAGACGAACGAAATCCCAGCAGCATATATCCTCCCACCAGTTGCATGATGGGACTTCACCAATCTGCTGCCATACCATGCGAGAAAGGCCCAAATGGCGAAAGAAAGGCCGGTGAACCCCACAGCAAGACCCTTTGCAATGCCTTGTTTGATTCCCAGCTTGATCGTCTTGTCAAGGATGGCCGTGTACTTCTGGATGATCCGTTTCTCGGCTGTGAAGGAGTAAACGGTCTTGATAGAGCCCAGAGCTTGCTCGACCAGGGAATTCGCCTTGGCGTACTCATGGCGGGACTGGCTGGACAGGTAGAGAAGGTACTTGCCGTAGATGAGCCCCTGGGATTATGAGAAGCAGGACCAGAGGAAAAGAAACCAGAGCCAGCCTCCAGCAGAAATAAGTGGCGAAGGCTAGTCCGGAGACGAAGACCGTAGAGTGCATCAGAAATAGAGGGACCTGTTCCAGATTTCACGAAATCAGCCAATCATGATGTTATTTCTCCTTGAATGATGAACCAAAACTGAATTATATTGTGTGGACTCATTCATTTTTTTTTTCTGGAAGCTGGATAAATCATTTCAGTCTGTTTAATTTTTCAAGCAAGGAAAAAGTGTGGGTGTACGTCTAGATCATACAAGTAGTTTGTCCTTGTTGACATGTATTTGTGTATTCAGTATAAAGCAACTTATCTCCTCCTAGGCTGTGTGAATTTTTATTTCTTACAAAAACAAAACAATTTTCCTACCTCAGTGATGAACTGATGAATCCAGCTAACACCAAATCTAAGGTAGGTTGTTTATTCTCCTTTTCTTCAAATAGTATTATTCCCTCCATTTTAAATTGTAAGATGATTCGTTTTTTAGACATTTAACTGTTGTGAACACTTAGATATATCCTATAGCAAGAGAAATATATTAAAAAAATGAAAATGTCTTATAATTCAAAACGAATGGAGTATTTGTTTACGATTGTACATTATGCAGTACCTTATACAATTTCATTGTGTGATTTACGCCGTATGTAAGCAGCACCTCACACTATCATGTTTCCCTGCTGAGGTCCTGCTCCTGGCGGCCTTCCAGGAATCCAGGATCCATCACAAAATCAAATGAATTTGTGGATCTAGTACTAGCTTCTAGCGTTTTAATCGTTGGCCACATGGTGTCGTGATGATGTTTGACTAGATAAAATAAGACGGCAGCCTAGAGTACTTTACTAGTAGAATCAAGGCAGATGACAATAATAATAGAATCTGGAAACTTTGTAAGAAAAGAAATAAAATAATCATTTGATTTCCCAACGAGTGACGGCTTTAGACAAAGGAGGACATCATCTAGAGACGTAGGGCAATGTACATAGCAACGTAGCTTTTACTGGGGTTGGTGCTTAGTTTGCGCTGCCACGGCACCCAAGCTCTCTTTCTTTTGTACATAAAACTGTAACTATATACTTGGTTTTCTTTCTATCTTAATTGAGCGGTAGAACTCCTGCTTTTTATTTTTTTAAAAAAGATGATGATAAGAGTGCCAAGGCTATAGGTCATGTCCGATCACATGGCCAAGCATATTCCTTCGGGTCAAACTATCCTGTGAAAACAACTGCTGATTTTGGCTGATGCTGATTTGTTCTGAGAGAAATACTGTTTCGAGTCTGAAAATAAGTGCTGATTGGTTATAAATAAAAAAAACAGGAAATTCGCTGACGGTTTATAAAACAGAATAAGAGAACAGGTTCTGACATAGTCACATGTCCTCGATCGCCCTTAAAAATGGCCAGGTTTCCATCGGCTGACAAGGGCGAGAGCGAAACCTCACAGGTGTTGCTGGAGGCTGGGTCAAGGCAGTCGTTGGCAAACGGAGTGGATGGTTTGGTTAGTCACATTTGTTCACACCTCACATGACTGAAGCCTTGAAGGGTGATGTTGATGATTGAATTATTCTGACGATGACGAGTGAAGTGAAGGAATAAGGAATGGGAATGCCTGCACTGCACACCTTCTCGCTGAGGACCTCCTGGATGTGGGAGGCGTCCTTGGAGATGCTGTTTATGATCTCCGACGTGGTGGCCTCCTGAGAGTCGAAGAAGCCCGCCTCCTGCCGCAGGATGGCCTGCAGGTACAGGTGCCGGATCCGCAGCACCTGCCGCTCGCTCGTCCGGCTCCAGCAATACCCTTCTGCAACCAGAAAAGCAGATGCGTGAGATGAAGAACTGTCCATTTTTGTTTGGCTCGTTTGAAAAAAAAATGTAAGAATTTTTGCAAGAAACTTGCATTGCTAGGAAGCAATTTTAAGTCTATAAGGCCCAGAGAAGAAAAATCCTACTTTTCAGTATGGACATCATCTGTTCTTTTCGTTTTTATAAACAAATCTGTAGCCCTAAAAAGAAGTCTTCTTTAATTTGGCTCTCATCGGTCATTATACACATGGGCAAGTAGGGCAACCAAGTAGGGTAACATAAATGAAATATATTAAGATGCAGAAAGAGAACTGCCAAGAGATGATTGAACGCAAAATTGTCACTAAAAATGGTAGTATAAAACAGTTTGCTAGCTAGTTCCCTAAAAACAGGGGGAAAAGTTCTTCATTATTGCAAGTAGGCAGGTTCTGAGAAACAGCATGTGTACGGTGAATGATGAGCATAATAGGTTAGGTGTGGCGAGCTCAAGTTAGTTACCCATGAACGCCACGGCCAGGACCACGAACGCCAGGTAGACGAAATTCAGGCACGACTGCATCACGAGAAAAAAGGGGCAAAGAAAAGAGTGAACAAATAGTAAATAAATTTACTGAAAATTGCACACAGACGAGACGATGTTGAGCATGGTTCGGAGTTGACGACGACACTTGTCGCCGGTACACAGATAATGCACGGCGCACGACGATCGAACGAACCTTCTCCACCTCGTGCATGAACTGCGCGCTCATCTTGGCGCCGCCGCCGCCGCCGCCACCGGCCTGGGCGCCACCGTACCCGAGCGCGTTCATCACGTCGCTGGCGAAGATGAGAAGCAGGTTGGTGGAGCAACCGTCGCCGATGGCCCCCAGCGTGCCGAGTACCATGAGCACGATGTCCACCCGGTCCGCGAACTGGAACATGCCGCGGATGCTCATCGGCCGCTCGCCGCCACCGCCGGCGCCCGCTGGGGCAGGAGCTCTCATCTCCTCCTTCTCCTCCTCGCCCCTCTATCGCAAGCTGGAGCCTGATGACAAGGAGATGGCCGCCGGAGCAATGCTTGTGGCCTGTGGGCAAGCTACCGATCCCAGGTCGATCGTTCTGTTGTGTGCTTTGGCACCAGGGGCTTTATATAGCTGAGCCCTGAGCTGAGTGTGCACCAACTCGCGCGTGCGTCTCAGGAATTAATTTCGTCCCTTTTATTATTTGGGGTTGCATGATGAGGGGGCATGCACACATCACATTGCAACAGAGCATTTTATAGTAAAATGAGGAGTTGGAATTCAGCATGTGTGGCGTGGACAACGAAAGTTGGCGGCAACTTACATGCCCATTGGCTCCTCCTTATTATCTTTTCTTTTGTATAATAGATACAATAAATTGTACCAGATGCTATTGGATCTTTGGTGATGTGGTGGTTGTCTGTCAGTTTAATATTACAAGTGTTTTTCCTTTTCCTTTTGATTCACAGTGCTGAGCTACGCTTTTAATTAGGTGCCTTATCTTGAATCATGCAATAGCCCTTTTTCTAGACCAATTGGACCTATATATAAATAAATATAATGGTACTTCCTTTGATCACAAGGTTTAGGGTTTAGGGTATTCTGAAGTCATTCTCATAATAGTTCTAGTGAGGCCAATCATGTGTTTTCAAAATCATAATACATGCCTCTGATTTAAGTTTTATATTCTCTATAAAAAAATCTTTTTATGATATATAATTCACACTTAGGCATAAAAATAAATGAAATGGATGATTAAAAATGGTAATGTTTGACTTAGGGGTTAGGACAAACCTAATGCAACATGTAAAAAAATAAAAGAGAAGAGGGAGTAACTTTTGTTTCTATAAAGGCGAAATAGTCAAATTCGTCCTTGAACTATCGCCGAAAGCTCAGTTTAATCTCTGAACTATAAAAACGGCCGTTTTACTCCTCAAACTTTCACAGCCGGCTCAATTTCGTCCCTAAACTATGAAAACGACCGTTTTCGTCCTCAAACTTTTGCAGCCGGGTCAATTTCGTCCTTAAACTATGAAAACGACCATTCTCGTCCTCAAACTTTCGCAGCCGGCTCAATTTCGTCTCTGGTCCGATGTGGAGCGTCACGCTGGCTTGTCTCGTCATCACCCAGTCAGTTGGAATCAGTTTTCGAAAGCCTGTAACTGATTTATTCTTATTCCAACTTGTCGCAACTAGTTGTAACTCTTCAATACAAAATGGGATGAAGATGATTTTATCATAAAAATTATAGATCTCGATAAGATCTACAACTTTCTAGTTTTAATGTTTTTTATTTGATGACATTAAGATACTCAAAAAGTTCATATTATGGTGCTAAAATTTTATATTAACTTTTATATTAATTACAAGCAGCAACAGGTAATTATTATGGTGCTAAAATTTTATATTAACTTTTTGAGCATCTTAACATCCTTAAATAAAAAAAATTAAAACTAAAAATTTGTAGATTTTATTGAGATCTACAATTAAAAATCATCTTCATCAATGTTGTATTGAAAAGTTACAACCAGTTAGAATAAGAATAAATCAGTTGCAGACTTTCAAAAACTGATTCTAGCTGACTAAGCGATGACGAGACGAGCCAGCGTGGTGCTCCACATCGGACCAGAGACGAAATTGAGCTGACTGCGAAAGTTTGAGGACGAGAACAGTCGTTTTTATAGTTTAAGGACGAAATTGAGCCGGCTGCGAAAGTTTGAGGACGAGAACGGTCGTTTTCATAGTTTAGGGACGAAATTGAGCCGGCTGTGAAAGTTTGAGGACTAAAACGGCCGTTTTCATAGTTCAGGGACTAAACTGAGCTTTCGGTGATAGTTTAAGGACGAATTTGACTATTTCGCCTTCTATAAACATTGCTAATCAAATTAAGAAATCATGAATTAGCGTAAATCTGGATGGACTGATATTTATGATCTGAGCACGAAGTATTTGCATGTGATGCGTAAATTGGAGCAGCAAAAGCAGGGCTGCATCTTTCTGTTGTTTACCCAAGTGAAAATGACTTTAAATTTGAGTGATCAAGTAAACAAGACAATTAAAGGCGCGTATTATCCTTTCAATCATACCTACATTTGTTAAAGCTACACACGTATATTTACCGTGCAGATTTAAACTGCTACCAGTTAGGAGCTTGTCCATCACCACCAATTCACACCTGTACGAAAGATGCAAACCACTGAGAAGAGTAAACAAGACATGGTGATTTTTATCCCAAGATTTACTTGGTTGCCACCAAGCTAGCCCCCTGTTGAGGCAAGCCCAAGATTGCTGTCGGTCCTCTTGCTAGTAGTGACCATCCACGTGGAGTGTTCACCACAACCTCTAGCACTTGACTCAGTTGGTTCATTTGATGCTCTTCACACCTTTCTCGAGTTGCTTTATGCTCCTTCCGCGGCGCGAGTACAACACCTCTCATAAGCCTTCTCCAGAGTCACGCACAATCATTTTGCGTGCTTCGACGGAGACACAAGCTACCAAGAGATGGCAAACTCTAAGAGTAACAAGTACCACCAGCTTGTAACACAAACACCTAGTGTAACTCGATGCAATCTCTTGATGCAACACACTAGAATCACTCACTCATAATGAATTGGATGATCACCATGCACACAAGTGAGTTAGAGGGCTTCACACCTACACAAGCCACCAAGGCTCAAGGCCAGCAAGTGCTTAATTTTATAGCCCAGTTGTTGGCCCCATGAACCGCCTCCGGACGCACCTCTGGACGCGTGATACAGCTTGGTCCAGACCAATGTCCAGTGTCCAGACCCTTGGATTGTTGCCACATGTCAGTGACCGTTTGAAGTCAACCATTGGAGATCCAATGGGTAGTTTGCGCACTCTGCCTCAGCTCCAAACGCGCATAACGCCAGCTCCGGACAGACCAATGTCCAGCGTCCAGACCCTCGGATCGTTGCCACATGTCAGTGACCGTTTGAAGTCAACCATTGGAGATCCAATAGGTAGTTTGCGCACTCTGCCTCAGCTCCAAACACGCACAACGCCAGCTCCAGACAGACCAATGTCCAGCGTCCAGACCCTTGGATCGTTGCCACATGTCAGTAACAGTTTGAAGTCAACCATTGGAGATCCAATGGGTAGTTTGCGCACTCTGCCTCAGCCCCAAACGCGCACAACGCCAGCTCCGGACAAATACTCACCAGTGTCCAGAGCACTCTCCCTCACACACCATCAAGCCACGTGTCATGCCTCCATTGAAGCGAGCAATCAGACAGGGAGCTTTTGCTCCCGAGCAGACAAACTTGCCTCGCCAAGACAAAACTTCGCGTCCGACTCACACAACGCCACCACACTTGCCTGTTGAGCTTCTTCTGGATCAATGTCACTACCCAGTTCTGCATCATTTCCTAAAATAATGATCTCATTATTAACTATTCTCGCAAAACCACTCCACAGAACCGCCATTAACCATTGGTCGTTGAGGAGGCGTATTCTCAAAGGACCCACATATCTACAGCTATGTTAATGGGGGCGTGGTTTGGTAATGCACCAATTTGGCCACTATTAGTAGATAAAATGATTTCTTTCACTTCATAGTCCCAAATAATTTGTTTAGGAGTCAATACATAAAGATTTCATTTCATTTCTTCAATTTGCTCTCCTCTTCTAAGTTTATAGCTTTCGTGCTAGCTTCATCGATGTTCCCCACTAAATAAAAAGCCTGTTCGGGTAGGCCATCTAGTTCTCTGGAAAGGATTAGTTTAATGCCCTAATTGTTTCTGCGAGACCAAAATACTTTCCTAGAGAACCGGTAAAAACTTCTGCCACAAAGAACGGTTGTGATAAGAACCGCTCGGTTTTTCGTGCTCTTGCTACAGTTAAACGATCCTCCTCCGATAATTCATCCAACCTAAGAATTGCGATAATGTCCTGAAGTTCTTTGTAACGTTGTAAAGTTTCCTTAACTCTTTGCACAGTTTCATAATGTTCATTGCTAACGATCTGAGGCTGTAACATAGTTGAGGTTGAATCTAAAGGATCTACTGCGGGACCCTTGGAGGCTAATCCTCTGGAAAGTACGGTAGTAGCGTCCAAATGTGCAAATGTTGTGGCAGGAGCAGGGTCCGGACGGCCGGCCATTGTCCGAACAAGATGCACAACAGCGTCCAAACCTCACACCACAACTAGGGTTGGTTCTGGACCCAGTCGATGGTCCGGACCACTCTTTCACCGACTTCCAGATCTCCCTAAGGCACTTCTTTACTTTCAAACTTCTTCACATTTGCAAATGTGTTAACATCAACAAGTGTACAACACCTTGTGTTTGTATGTTAGTTTTTCACAAATATTTTTCAAAGGATTTTCACTTGCTCTTGCGATGCCACTCGATTCTAGCAACGCTATGACGTTAGATCATTCTGAGTGGCAGTAGATGGCCGATATACAAATAAGTTTACTCCTTTTGATAGTATGACCATCTATCCTAAATCCGGTCAAGAACTTTTCTACTGAACCTTAGACCTGTGAAATAAAATGCCCTATATTATACCTTTACTTTGCGCATTTCGATCCATTCCATCTTCATCACTACCATTGATGTTGATGCAACACATGCACGAACTACCCTCAAGAATGATATAATCCACTTCATATCATCACGTGGCTTTTGATTCATCGATCCTCAACTTGCTCTTCACTGTTGCGTTGGTCCATCGGCACCAAGCATACTAGTTGTTGGTTCATTCAGTAAAATTTAGTCTAGGTTCAGTGTTTAGCTTCATTTTGTTAGTAATTCAGTTAGCTGTTCTTCTTCCCCGTTCAATAAAAACTGAATCTGTTCCCGTAACACCTGACTCGCGCTTTGTTCGCGGAGTGGTGAGTACGTAGGTGTCTTTATCTTGTGTTTCGTGGAGTCGTAGTAATCACGAGCTGAGCTCCATTGTCTCAACCGTGGGATGGCGCGGTTCTGTAGAAGGAAGTGGTGTGTGGCCGAGAGCCACCGATCGTCCTGTATAAATTTCATCAATAGAGTCAAAAAAATATTGCGCTGTTGCGGCACCAAAACCTCTATGTTCATCCACTGTGTTCGCGTGTTTCTGTTGTTGGGGTTTCCAGCGAATTCCGGTCATGGTCCTCCTCTCCAGCGATAGGTGCTGGCAAGCAGGAGTCTACACTAACTTACCTTTCACACTTGCAACCGGTCCATCAACGAGGTCTCGTCTTGATTTTCTCCACCTAGCCACGTGACTCCATGTCATGTCTAATGCATTAGTCTCCTCCATCACATGTGTGAGCCTTACAACAATTCAAGCCATTTTCACCTCCATAGCATAGTTACTCACATAACTGTACCTGTGGAGTAAGCACTTTTGTATATTACTCAAACACATATTATTCCAACTAAATTATCATTCAATTAACAAAACAAAACAAGGACCTTTCAATCATAACAATTAGCAGAATTGGTCTTGTAGTTTTTATCCTGGGCACATGGGTGAAGATCTAATCTTAAAATTGATAGCCATTAGAGTGTCATGCTCTCTTTTATCTTTGTTTAGGCTATGTGCTTTAAGGCATAGGACGGAAGTGGGTTCATGATCATTTTATCAACTTGATGTAATGACTGTAAATTAATAAATATTTCCTTTATAAAAATAAAAATAAAGTCATACTTGTCAGTCAAGCTAAGCAATTCAATTGGTTTGATTCCTTGTGGTGAAATCTATATTTATTTGGGTTACAGTCAGTCAAGCTAAGCAATTCAATTGGTTTGATTCCTTGTGGTGAAATCTATATTTATTTGGGTTATAGTCCTTGATGTACGTCTGTCATAAAAAATTAATTAGATTTATGCCATTACAAATGCCATTGTTTGAAGAAAACATCATTATTATTCATCTACTAGAAGCCATTGAACTATAATTCTTCATCTACCCTTAAAGACATGTCGTGCTATACATTTTAGACACCGTTTGACCGATATGGCTCATTTTTGGGCTACTATATTTTTGTATAGACGAAAATGCCCTTGCTAGTCCCATTTCTCTCCACCCGTTGACATGTGGGTCCCATGTGACACTGCCATGGGCCCATTCATCACTCTTATAATCCCCTCCCCTCACTCCCTCTCCCTCTGACTGGTGAGAGGGAGGGGGAGGAAGTGAGAGCCTGCAGACCCTAAGTCACAATATATATAGTCGGGGCTCGATATCGGGCTGGTTTGGACCCCTGGCAATCGTAGTGGGCCTGGCCAGATTAACCGAGGCGGGCCTTATAAGAGGGCTGCCTCCGAAAATAGGGGTATTTTTAGAGGCGGTTTTCTTATAAGCCCTGCCTCTTTAATAGATTTTAGGATGCAAGTTTTTTAAATGCCACGGTAAATTAATTTTTCGAGGCGGTTGTATGTAAACCTCCTCAGTTAATAAAAATTAACCGCCTTGGTTAATGCCTGGTATTAACCAAGACGGTTATTTATCTTGTCCGCTTCAGAAAAAAAATGCAAACACCTCGCAAACGTTTTTTGTAGTAGTGCTATTGACTCATCGTTGTCGTCCTAGTCGCTAGTCGCTAGTGTCGATATCAACTTAGAGCAGATGAGGAGTGTAGAGACCATGACACCTAAGAGGGGGTTGTGAATTAGGCTTTCTAAAAATCTACTCTGATGACCTCTAATTCCTACTTATCAAAACCTATGAAATGAAGTAATATATCTACATGTGCAATTAAGATTTTGCTAAATGTGTATCTATCTCTACTGCGAAAGAGTCATGTAACGTAGGTTCCAATCATATCAACTAGCCTAACAAGCTAAACTTGAAATCTAAGCACATTGACATAGGTACATAGATTAAATGTGGAAGCTTAAATGATATAGAGATGTAAGCTCCCATCGACAACTCCGGTATTTTTATGAGGTATCAAGATGCCTACCTTTTCCCTAGTCCTCGTTGGAGGCCCACTCAAGGGCAAACTCTCGAGAGGGTAACTCCATGGATAGCTCATGGATCTTCCTTAGGTGCAAGTGGGTCTCTAAGATGGCCTCTGCCGAACAGCTCCCCATCATCTTCACTATCGAGCTTCCGGCCAAACCACAGCATGCCTCTTTTCTTCGGTACATGGTGGTGGCCATACCGCAAACTTGTTTGGTGTGGTCTCCCAAGACTACAGGCCCCTTAAGCATACAACAATGGTGTGCATAAGCACCAAGTGATAAGAGGTATGTAAATTTTATTGAACACTAGGCCTAAACATAGAGCAAACGTGCATAAGCGGTAGTCTAACTAACCTAAGCATTTCACAGATACATATACTAATCACCGGGATAAACTTAGGCACTTTGATGGATAGAGCAATTAGAGTTAAGCCTCAACTCACACTACCCTTCCTTGAGCTATACACACCCTCAAATGGCCGACCAAGGAGGTATAGCCCCCAACCTTGAAAATAGACATTAGAATATGTATCAACTATGCTAGTCACGAGCATGGTACGATGAGGCCATCGGAGCAATTCTTTGCTAGCTGTTGGAACTCGCCATTGTCAATCGTTGGAGTAGTGCATAGTCCGGTGCGCTTTCTCCTGTGCCACCATACTATTCTAGTGAGTACATTTCTACTTGTTCCACTATTCAGAATTCACCAAACATGATCAATTGATCCGGTGCTTGACACCGGACTAATCCGGTGTGACTTTTTCGCTTCTCTATATGGTGTCGACCTTATACTCCAATGCTGGTCCTATGGATACACCAGACAAATTCGGTGGGTGTCAAAATCCTAGCTCTGCAATGCATTGATTGCGCTCTAGTGCTAGTACAGATTTGAACATCACTGTCAGCCCATTACCGCCGGATTTTTACAAACCAGCAGTGATAATATTTCTCGACGCATCACTGCCGGTTCTAGCTACGAACAGACCATGATAAGATGAACCAGCATTGATATTCGAATTTTCACTGCTAGGTGCCGGTTCTAGCCACGAACCACCACTGATACTATTACTGCCGGTTCATGGCTTAAACCGACACTGATAGGCTGAAAAAAATCATAACTTTCTTATATAGTGTCGGATGAAGACGGACTTTATATCAAAGTTATAGTACTTTTTGAGATCTACAACTTTTTAGCTGACAACTTTTCATTTGAAATTATCTATCCAACGAAAATTATGTTTATTTTAAAAAAATATGAAAATTTAATATTTCAAATGACCTCGAATGGAGAAACTACCAAAATAAAAGTTGTAGATCTCGAAAAGTTATGAAACTTTGTAGTTGACAACTTTTTTATTTGAAATCATTTATCCTATGAAAATTATGGCCAAATTTTCTCACATTCGAAATTCAAAACTTTCAAACGACCTCGGATGGAGAAACTACCAAAATAAAAGTTATAGATTTTAAAAAGTTATACAACTTTGTAGTTGACAACCTTTTCATTTGAATTCGTTTAGGGTCTTAAATACCCAATTCAAAAATCGAATGAAAATAGAATAAGGTGGACGAATATCTCAATTGGACACACGTGTCTTATAGGTGCAGTAGTTAGGTGAGGAACACGCAGAGCAGGAGGTCATGGGTTTGAGCGGCGAAAAAACACGTGACTTTTGACTTGTGACCATGTGGCTAGCTAGTAGGGCCTCTCCTGGTATTTTAAAAATTATTTTTGTCATTTTTTGGCCTGTTTTATGGATTTGTTTGGCGGTCTTATCAAAAATTGGCAGTGAAGGGGGAGGGCGTTTGAACCGGTAGTGATGTCTGAATCTGGGCATCGAAATAATCTGGTGCTGCTCAAACAACAATAGTGGCCTTATTTCTTCATGATCTTCATATCTGGGCATTTCCACCTTGTACCTTGGACCTATTGAATGTCTCGTAAGTCTTGAACTTGTCTTCTAATTCCTTGTTTGAGGTTGATCTTCCGGATCACCATTTTGCCTAAGTACAAGTCCACCTTACATCTATTTGAATTATACCTTGCATAATAGCAAACATCATTAGCCCATATAGTTATGTTATTCATCAAACACCAAAATCTATTAATGGCCCATATAATCCATTTTCCATACAAGGAGTGCGAACACACCATTGAGTTCCTTCTAATTTGGAGGCACATGGAGCATCACCGATACTCGGAGAAGCTTAATTACCCAAGGTTGAAATGGGGTGAATTGTGTGTGTATAGTGGCCTGCACTCATAATCGTTGGAAGTATGCAGAATGACGTATCTCATGCATATATAAATTATAATGTCATGGTTACAGTATAACGATTAATAAAGGTAATATCTTAGGAGCATAATATTTATAATGGCACATATCAAATTAACTCTAGAAAATAGTGAGTATTTAGTAATAACATTGCCGCGCCCTAATTAGGACAAATAGCCTTGAAAAGCTATGACCAATGCGTTTTTTAAGGTCAATGGGAAGGGAGAGGTTCCCACCTAAGATTTCATTCATTTTGTAAATACTCCATCCGTTTTTTTATTATATATATAGGAATGAACAATCTAATTAATTTATTGTAAACTAATTAAGTTGTCTAAACGTCGTCAGAGATGTGCAAGCTGCGTAACCATGAATGAGGCACGGAAGGTTTAAAGACCAGGATGTGCTCCCTGTAATATAGTATAAGCTAGGATTGTCATTATTTGCAAATCGCAGAGTAATGATGATGCTGCGCTCTAGTAGGCTAATCACGCAAAGGCTGACACCGAAAAGCTATCCCAGCAGGATCCTAATGGAAGCGCTTTCCGTTCAACCTGACAAAAAATGCTTTAACCACATTTGCATCTTTAACCAACCCACTAATCGATTACTTGTCTCATAGTAGCTCATCCTATTTCCAAGTTTCAACACACATGATGCGCGTCGAAAGCAACCGTTAGCTCTATAATATTTCTGGACGGAGCTGGAACATTCATTTGATGGGAAGACATTGCTTAAGAGTGAAGTGGTACACAGGTCAGTACTTAGTAGTATTAAATAAAACTCATCCATAAGAACTGAAGCTACTTTTCTCACCATTTTGCACGCTCGAATTTCAGTGTTTGAAGTATGTAGGGTAGTCAATCTGAGTAGATTATTGTGTTCTTGCTAGCACACATGCATTATTGACGCGCCAGAAAAATAGCGCACAACGGTACAAGTGTAGCCCTAGTTGCTTTGAGAATCTTAGTGAAGATCTCTATCTCAATTTAAACATCTAGTAACCACTTTACATCCATGAATAAACTAGTTTTCTTATCATCGTTGCTAGGCATTGTACTGGATACTAGTACTATTATATTTTTTCGGATGTACGGGGGTTCTTTGGGATGGATGCTCCAACAATGATTTAATAAATTAACACCATGCTCAATGAGAAAAACATTTGTATGCATTCGATCACCATATCAATACTATGACGCGTAATACGTTTTTAATCCCATTCTAGGACCTGGGACTGTACTATTATAATATATAGTAGTAAAAAAAACAAGAGACCCCTAGACCGTCGTCAACTCGTTATGTAAATTATTTTATCGAGGAAGGGTATATATTATATAGTGTATAATAGACGGGTGATTGCATATGCCGTCTCATTTTATACGAGTAGCACTGAAATTTTAAGCTTGCGTTTGCTATGGATCATGAATGAGATTTCCTGCCTCTGTTAAAATTGGATGGTACTTATTCCTCTATTTTAAATTATAAGACGTTTGACTTTTTTACCTCAAGTTTGACCGTTCGTCTTATTCAAAAAAATTTGTGCAGCTTAAATTTAAGCCATATTTATTAATATAGCAAGTCACAGCAAAAGAAGTGACACTTTGTAAAATTTTTCGAATAAAACGAATGGTCAAACTTATGGTAAATGTCTTATGATTTGGAATGGAGGAAGTACCATTTTATTATTTGGTTGTGCGAACACATGGTGGTGTCCATATGTGATGAGTGATAAGTGATTGTCAAGAATGATCAAGCTTTGGTTTAGTGCTAAGACTAACCATGGCGTGAGTAATCTCTTGTCTTGTGATGTGTAAGAGTTCAGTGTTTGAAGGGTCGATGAAAGGATCGAGGATGCCCAAGAGGGGGGGGGTGAATTGGACAACTAATAATTTTTCGCAAGTCAAATCAACCTATCGCCATTGCCCAATATCACCCACTTGTGTTTGTGTCAAGTTCTAATTCTAAAACAAGTTATGCAATCTAGAGGCGGGTCCTATCACAAGTATACTACTTTAGGAAAGTAAAGAACACAAGAGAGTACGGGAATATAAATAAGTAAGAGAATGCAAGCCAAGTTTTTTTCCCGAGGTATCGGAGAGTCGGTACTCCCCACTAATCCTCGTTGGAGCACCCGCGCAAGGGTGTAGCTCCCCCTTGATCCTCGTAAGGACCAAGTGCTCTCTACGGGCTGATCCTTTGTTTCTCCGGCGCGGTGGATCGCCCACAACCGCTCACAAGCTTGGCTTAGGCCGCCCACAAGCTCTCCAGGCGGTCACCAAGCCCCCGATCGCCACCGAACCGTCTAGATGATGCCGATCACCAAGAGTAACAAGCCTAAACTCTCACTTGACCAAGAACAAGGCCAAAGAGGGTGATGGATGCACACAAGTCACTCTTGATCACACTCTAGGGAAGAAGCTCACAAGCAATGGAGTTCACTCAATCCTCCCTAGGGCTCTTACTCTCTCTCAATGTCACAAAGGTTCCTTCAGCTGTTAGAAGTCGCAAGAGAGATAGAATGGAGGCAAAGGTGAAGTATAAATACACACCCTCTCCAAAACTAGCCGTTTCTCACTTTCCTGTGAAACCGTCGGACTCTGCCGAGGCACGACCGTCGGGCCAATTACCTCGGTCCAACTCTCTCAGTCGCACTGTGCACTGGTACTGTGCCAGAGGGGGCGTCGGACCCAACCCAATGGTCCGACGAACCACCGTCTGACGCTCTCAAGAGACAAGCACAGTGACCTGCAACGGCTATAACACGGAGCAATGGTCCGACGCTTACCGTCGGACCAAGTCCGATGCCCTTTACTGTTCTCTGGACCTCTTTGGAAGCGTCGGACTGATGCACGCATTGGTCCGATGCCTCCTGCTCTTCGGTCCGACGCTGACTGGGAAACCCCAAGGCACCGTCGGACGCTGGCTGATGGTCCAACGCCCATCCAGCCAGGGTCCAACGCTCCCTGGAGTGCTGAGAAGCACCCAGGGGCTGCCACGTGTCGTCGGACGCTAGTCATTGGTCCGACGACCATACTAGCTAGAGTCCAACGCCCTCTTTTTGATCAAAACTTCGCTGAATCGAAAACTTTCCAAAATGAAGTTTGATTCTCTCTCTCTCAAGAGTCTCCCTGAGCTGTCTAGAGCTATGTTGGACAAGTGTGCATCACATCTACACTCTCTATCCTTTCCCTAAGTCAAGCTACCCATCCAAACCCCTCTTAATAGTACGGTCAAAGTGAAAAATAAAACCTAAGACTACTCCAAGTGTCTCTCAACACCAAATAACACTTGGCACTAGCCTATCACCGTCTTGTCTTCCATCCTTTGAAAACGGAATCGATTTTCATCGCTAGGGGCTTGAACCTACATGTTATTATGACCTAACCTCTAGATTATCCTACACAACACACGTTAGTCATAATAACCTCTTTGTTGTCATTAATCACCGAAACCACTAGGGCCTAGATGCTTCAATCTCCCCCTTTTTAGTGATTGATGACAACAACCTCAAATAGATTTAGAAAGAGTGAGGTTTTTAAAGACTTGATTCATATAAGCATGTGACAGTAAGAGCAAAGGGGATAGGCATGCTTATACAAATCAAGACCACAAGGTACACAAGAGATATGAAATAAGCACAAGTACCAAAGGTTATGCTCAAGATCGGAGTGAAGTGCGGAAGCAAAGACAAACCAAATGACATGTTATATATAACATGAGGCTCAAACACATGTCACGAGTCAAACAAGTCTCAAGCACACATAAATACAATTGCATGAAAAGTAAACATGATGCATGAGAATGTCACAAACAAAAGTCATATGAGAGCCAAAACTCTCTCACAACGCTCCCCCAAAATCTATGCTCTCTCTCCCCCTTTGGCATCAAGCACCAAAGACCTAAGACTCAGGAGGAGGAGGAGGAGGAGGAGAAGCTGCAGCGTCGCGGTCGGAGGAGTGAGGAAGGAGCTCAAGCTGAGTAGGGTCGTCCTCGGACTCTGAGCTCTGAACTGCCTGACTCTCTGTCGGTGCACATGAAGGAGAAGCGGTCCGGGTCAGCTCAACTGTCTCTGTATCAGGGTCAGCCTGTGTGTCTGGAACTGCAGAAACTGTCTCTGTAGGTGCTTGCTCCTCTGGAACTGTCTGAGCGGACTCCGGAAGAGTCTGCTTCTCGGTACTAGGCTGCTGACCCTGTGTCTCAACTGTCACCACAACCGCCTCAGTGTCTGTGGTCGCCGGAAGTGGCTCTGAAGAAGCAACTGAGGATGGTAGGGTCCCTCTAACTAGATTCTAAGCACCTTGACAAAGATCCTATGCAACAAACAAAGGTGCTAGCATATCTTAAACTTCCCTAATCAATTCTAACGTAAGGTCACACAAAGTTAAGCACTAATACTTCAAGCACGGGGGAGCTCCTACCAACTAGCAAGCAAAAGAGTACTAAGCACCTAAGCTCACTAAATGCTTAATGATAGGGATACACAATTCTAATCAAGAAGCTCAACTTAGCTACACAAACTAAGTAAGAAGCTACTTCTAAGATACACAAGCTAAGAAGGTAATTGTAACAACCCTAAAAACCCACACAACCTAAAAATCCCAACCATATAGGTTTCATTATGAATTTGGTAAATAAAGGAGTATAGCTTGCATTTTAATTCCATTCACATAGAATAATAGCTTATGCATCACAATTGGGATTTATTGCAATTTATGTTTGTATTTACTCAATATTTAAAATGGGTAATATATGTATTTATACACTTAAGTGAAAATAGAAAAAGAAAAAGAAAAAGAAGAAGAGAGAAAGAGGAAGAGCAGATTCGGCCCAGCCAGTCGGCCCGTCTCCTCTTTATCACACCCGCACGCGCGTCACTCCGAACCGGCCCATCTTGCAGCCAAACCACCACGCGCGCGCAGCGCCTTTCGCAGCCGCTGCCAACCAGGACCCGCTTGTCAGTCACTCTTTCTTTTCCCTTGTTTCTCTTCCACACGAAGACGACGCCACCGGGTCACGCAAATGGCGTGACCGACAGCGCCACGCATGGCAGAGGCCCGGACCCCGCTGTCCCTCGCCTGTCCCCTGCCTTGCTCGCCAAGAAGCCGCGCGCACTGGGAAACCCTACCTCGGGAGCACCGATGGTCTCCACGTGCCCCCTTCGCCGCTAACCATCGTCCGCCGCCACGCCATGCCCTGGCCGTCTATAAAAGGAGTCGCCCCGAAGCCCTAGACCTCGTCCCACTCGCCGCCGCCGCGCTGCGGCACAACCACTACACCACACCGCACAATAGAGGGAGGAGGAGAAGGGAGAAGGGCGGAGCAGAGGAGGAGAAGCTGCCGGAGCGCCGCCGCCGCGGAGCACGCCGGAGCCGGACACGGAGGAGAAGCTGCCGGAGCGCCGCCGCCGCGGAGCACGCCGGAGCCGGACACGGAGGAGAAGCCCGAGCTGCGGACGAGGAGCGGCACGGCACTGCGATCACTTTGCACGGCTCCAACTCGCCACTGCACCGCCATCCTTACCTCACCAGCCCCACGGTGAGCCACCGAGCACCTCATCCAACCTCGCCGTGCTACGGTCATGGCGCTCGGCATCACGAGCGTGTAGGACGCGGGCTGTTTCCGGCCCCTGAACACTTCGCACAACACGCGCACAAGACCGGCCGTCAAACCACTGGACATCGGCTATGGACATCAGGCCACTTCCGACGGGCATCGCCGTCACATGTGCTCGGAGCTCCGCCACCTCGACGGCGTTCCCGCGCGCACAAACCGTGAAACCACCGACGCGACCCGCTAGCGTGACCACCAACTCACCGACCACCTCGGACAAGCTTAGTTGCGGAAGATCGAACCTCCATAGCCCGGAACACCGAAAGGTGCGTTCTCGGGGAAACGTGATCGCCGCCGACATGTTCCGCCTCGCCTAAAATCCGTTTCGAGTACCCCCGATCGCCTCGCGCTGCGGAGAAAGGCCGACGAGGTTCGCCAAGTCTGCCTCGGCACCACCGCGTAGATAGCCGAGCCCCGAATCATGTCTGTCGCCTTGGCTACGTGTGCCTCCACCTCGTCGAAGAACCGCCGTATGCCGTGGGAGAGAAGGAGGCCCACGACATCATTTCACTAATGACAGCCAACCCTCGGGAGGGCGGCACCCTCGGCGCCCAAAATTGCGATTCGCCCGAGCCTCCCCGGGAGAGCTCGGGAGAGCGGCACCTTCGGCGCCCAAATGTTCGATTCGCCCGAGCCTCCCCGGGAGAGCTCGGGAGAGCGGCACCCTCGGCGCCCCGAATCTCCGATTCGCCGAGCTACGCCATGCTCCGCCGAGCCCCGCCGAGCTACGCCGAGCCCCGCCGACGCCGGCGACTCTCTGGGAACCAGCATCGAACACCTGGTGGGCGACCATCGGGTCTGTGTTCTGATGAGGCGCCACATGCCGCACTACTGGACCCGCGCGCCACGTGGACCAACCCCGAGCTGCCCCTGATTAATCGACCATTTTCCATTTTCAGAAAATAGGATAATCTTCGGAAATTCATAACTTATTCATACGATGTCCAAAAATTGCGCACCATATATCAAAATTCTCAGAAAAATGAGATCTACAATCTAAGACTATGTTTGTGTGCATTTGGCTCTTTATTTTATTGGATTTTTCTGAAATACTCTATAGGAGTCGCTGACGTGACTATTTCGTGTTCGATTTCAGAGCCGGAGGAGGATCTGACTAAGGAAGACGACCATGAGTACCTTCAGGAGCTAGGAGACGACTACGAAGGTGCCACGTCCCACCAAATCCTTAGATCCTATTTACGCATTGCAAATGACATTGTTGCTATTGCTTTATGAATATGTATGGATTGGTTGCATGGTAGTATATTTGAATTCCCTGCCTTGATAAGACTTTACCCTGCTGTCCGCTGCTAGGTTAGCTGCTGCTGCTTAATTTACTGTTACTCTTCCACTACTTTCTACTTGCTATATGCTATGTGGTGGAATTGGGACGGTGTATAACTGATTATAACCACTGGGAGAGAGTGCTGCGTGCGTCTTGGGTGCGTGGTAAGGGTTAATGTCGACCAAGTGGGATGTGAGACAAGCCCGTGGGGCAAGTCGTGCCGGGGGTGCAACCTGGGCATCCCCAAGCGAGATACCTGTGGCGGGTACAGTTGTTGAGGAGGTTCCGGGTGGGATAGCCTTGGTGGTTTGAAGCCCGTGGACGGAGGTGCTGTGATGGCACTGGGAGAGTATCCCCTAAGTGAAGAT
Source organism: Eremochloa ophiuroides (assembly GCA_038502445.1). Lineage (NCBI taxonomy): Eukaryota > Viridiplantae > Streptophyta > Magnoliopsida > Poales > Poaceae > Eremochloa > Eremochloa ophiuroides. The sequence continues at coordinate 65,087,093 of JAHLJS010000006.1, forward strand.
ACCTGCTTGGTCAAACCTAGGACGGACTAGTTTCAGGTTCATGGGAATCCTTTTCTACTCACTCGCTTCTGATGGGCGGGAGACGACTGGACTACTTGGTAGGACGGTGCCACTACTGCTAGGTTGAGAGGTGATAAGGGTGGGCGGAGACGGTCGATGGGTTCCTGTTTCGTTCTAGATGCGCAGTACCGCTGGATGGGCCCGGTACTGTGTCTCCCAGTCTCAGCATAACGGTGTAGGATCCGGAATATCCCAGGGCTGAGTGGTAGGGTGGCATCGACCTAGGCAAGCAAGCACCCGGAATTCTGCGTAGGTGTTGCGCAACACCTATGATGGCTAATCTTGTGGGTAGTGAAACCTCTGCAGAGTGTACGGTTGATCGATCGATACATATGCCAACTCGTTGGCTATGGACCTTTCCTGTGAAGCTTCTACTAGTGTAGTGAGTGTTCTCTTCTCCCCCTGGATGACATTTTCCGGCAGTGTACCCGTTGTGGTAGCGTGCCGCTGAGATAGGCCCGAGAGGGAGTTAGGCCTATCGAATGAGAGTGAGGTGTGGGTATGTGAGATGTGGTGATGGGAAAAGGGATGATGGTGTAATTGGAGATAAAACTTGACTAATTAAACATTGATTACAGCTGCATAGGAAAACCTCAGCTTATAGGTCTGCTTGTATAGCCTTGCATCCACTTTCCACAAAGCAAATGCTGCATAGGTGGGCTCCGTGGCCAGTACAAATTGTACTGATAAATTTGCTGTCAGGTGACGAGAATGAGTACGACTTCGAGGAAGACGATGGCGAGGAATAGCGTCACGTGCTACACTCAAGTTGGCCGTGAAGGATGAAACATTTCCGCATCTTCTAAAGCTTCTCTGAATGTTGATTCCGCCAGTGTGGCGATGTAATAAATGTTTATGTAAGACTTAATTACCGTTGTATGGATCCTGGTGTCAACTGAGATATGGGTAATTTCATAGATTGTCCCAAGCAATCTGTTGAATTACAATTCGAGCCTGTGGATTTTCCTTCACGGAAATCGAGGTCGTTTCAGTTGGTATCAGAGCCATACTTGACTGTAGGACGAGACCCATAGAGAATGGACGTTAGAATAGCAAACCAGACTCTCTTTCGGTTATATTACCGACCTTGCATTCACTTTTTATGCAATGACTTATCTAATACAAGGACCTGCTAATCCGTTTCTTGATAAATTTGCAGATGACCAGCCTTGGACCACCACTTCGACCACTGCACGATGGCACTATTGAGATCCCGATCAATGGGAGGAACCACGGCGGATTTGCCATGGTGCTACGCCAGGTGTTGGAGGAACTGGGAGCACCGTCTGACCAGATCCAGTACTTCAGCCGAGGGAAGCTTGTCGAGGCTGAGAGGTTTGAAGGACCTGTCACTACCAGAGTTGAGACACCCGTCAGCCTGACCCTTCCAGGGATGCCGGTCTTTACTGACTACACTGCTGAAGAGACTGTGGAGGACGGAGTACAGTCCATCTCCCGCAAGGTACTACGCGCAGTTGTGTACACCGCCTATGAGTACCTCAAGGGGACCCATTTCCGTCTACTACATCAGGCTTTGGAGCTGCACCCTGACCTCATCCAGAGGATTCTGTACACCAGCCAGATCGTTCAGGCCGAGACTGACCCTTGCCTACGCACAGTGGCACACCACCTCCAGGAGCAGGACGAGTTCATCAGCTCATTGGAGCAAAGGAGGCAGCGTGACCGAGCACGCATGGCAGAGGTCGAGGACAGTTTGCAGAAAGGGACTCAGACCCTGGAGAGTTTGAGCAGAGCAGTCACTGACTTGCAGTTGGAGATGCAGCGCCGTGATGAGTTACACCGAGCTGAGATCGCCGACTTGCGAGACAAGATCGAAGATTTTGGGCTACGCAATGACTACCTAAACAGCAGAGTATTGGGATTACAGAGGAGGCTGGACGACAAGGAGAGAGCGCTTGCTGAGAAGGAGTAGAGGAGCAGAGACAGAGGAGTCGAGATGAGCACGTTGCGCTCCAGGATCAGGGAGTTGGAGAAGCAGTTGGAGAAAGCCGAGGAGAAGTCCACCCGCAAACAAGGGATTCTGATCGACCGCGTGAAGATGGTGGAGTTCCTAAAGGACAAGCTACGGAGGACAGAGACAGATTGGAAGCAGTCCGACGCCAGGAGAGCTATTGAGGTCCGGAAGGTACAGAGTTCACTTCCCCCACTGGAGATGGTGAAGCCCCGGAAGGGAGACTTCCGCATACCACCCACTACGCTCAACCTGGGAGCGTGTCCGTCTCTAAGGATGCAGGAGATTGAGGCCACTCCAGAGCTAGCTATAGCACTCGACTACGTCAAGCACCTGACCATGACTGATGACGAGATCGAGGCAGAGGACAGCCGCATACCCGACGCCGTACTCGACCTTATGCACCAGTAGCTTATGGGACCCTACGTGGCCCTTAGACTAGTGATACCATGAGTTGTCCTGTCATTGGCTATCTGCGCATAGCACGATCTTCTTAGCAGCTAGGAACATCCTTTATATAACCATGTGATGAGTGACATTTGAATCTTATGCTTCTTATGGTTCTCTATGCTTCTTTGGTTGAGTGTAGGATAGCATGAAAAATGTTTTAATTCATTTAAATCGTTGAAAACATCTAACTCCTACTTAAACCACTACAAGATTATTACTGCACTGAGCACGTACCTAATAATTTCAGATGTCGATGAGACGTTCTGCGTGTTTGGAGAACCGCCAGCCCTCCCCCGCGCCTGCGCCAGGACATGGGCGTGGTCGCAACCGTGGATGCCCAGCTGGCCGACGTGCTGGAGTTAACCTGGAAGAAGAACTACGCCGGGCAGAGGATGCACCGCCGGTGAACGATCCGCCACCACAAGGCGAGAACGTGCCTCCGCCACCGCCACCGCCGCCGCCGCCACCGACGTTGGCGAAAGTGATGGCACAGCAGACCCAGCTGCTGAATGCCATAGCTACTGGGATGAACAGGCACCACGGGCCACCCCAGAATGACTTCCAAAGGAAACTGGAGGGTTTCCTGAAGCTGAGGCCACCTACCTTCGACGGGACCGACAGCGATCCCCTCGCTGCCGGCGATTGGCTTAAAGAGATGGAGAAGAAGCTGGACCTGACCACTTGCTCCGACGAGGAGTGTGTTGGGATTGCTAGCCACCAGCTGACCGGTGCTGCACGAGCATGGTGGGACAACTACACCAGCGCTCACGAGGACCCAGCCCGCATTGACTGGGATGAGTTCACCAAGGCTTTCCGTGACCACCACATTCCTGAGGGAGTCATGGAGGCCAAGGAGAACGAGTTTCGCAACATCTCCCAGGGAGCAGACCGGATCCACGAGTACACCACCTGCTTCAACTGTTTGCTCCGCTACGCACCTGCGTCTTGCGTGAGTTCCGAGAAGGAAAAGATGTACTACTACAGGAAGGGACTTCAGACCAAGATCAGGTTGGTTTTGTCAGGGAACAAGAACTACACTCTGCGTGAGCTGATTGACCACTGTATTGAGATCGAGAAGGATCGCATAGAAGCACGTCTGGAGTTCGAGGCCCAGAACAAGGGAAAGGAGCGCCGCTCTGAGGGAACCGCTCGCACTGCTCCACCTCAGAGACAGCGAATGGGTGCACCTCCGCCTTTCTGGACTCACCAGGGACCTTCTTCGAGAACGAGCCGTGGTGGTACCAACAGCAGCAACTATCACCGCCCCGCTCAGACCTACCCTACGCCGACTCGAGCTGTGCAGAACACACCCGCCCCCGCTACCAACACGCCAAGGACAAGCAATTGGAAGGCTCCTGCGATAGCCACAGCAGGCAGTGCTCCCTTCACTTGCTTCGGATGCGGAAAGCCTGGACACCGTGTGGCTGTGTGCCCCGACCTCAACCGTGCACCAGCAGCTACACAGGGCACACCGAACCGGGGATCTGCTGCCCGAGGAAGACTGAACCACATGACCGCTGAGGAAGCTGAAGCTGCACCTGATGCTGTGTACGGTACGTTCCTAGTTCAGGGTAACATGGCTACAGTTCTGTTCGATTCGGGAGCTACATGTTCATACATTTCATCTGCATATGCACGTAAGCATAACATACCTGTAATCCCGAGAGCAAACCCCATCCTAACTAACTCGCCCTTAGGAACCTTCAGAAGCGTTCACATATGTAGGGGAGTGATAATCACAATCGAGGGACTTGACTTTCGAGCTGACCTAACCCTACTACCCTCCAATAGCTTAGATGTCATCTTAGGCATGGACTGGCTAACCAAACACCGCGGAGTGATATCTTGTTCACCTAGATATGTTCAGGTAACCCACCCTTGGGGAACAGCCGTTCGATGTATACCCCAAACCGGGAGAGTCCAAGCCCTCCTATGTGCTCTGGAGACTATGGCAGATAAAATGGAGCTGACATTCAGATATGTGCCAGTAGTCTGTGAATTCAATGACGTATTTCCAGAGGAGTTGCCAGGAATGCCACCAGATAGAGATGTGGAGTTTGTTATAGAGCTGATGCCAGGAACTGCACCGATTGCCAAAAGACCCTACAGAATGTCGGCTGATGAGTTGAAGGAACTCAAGAAGCAGCTGGGAGAATTACTGGAGAAGGGCTTCATTAGGCCTAGTGCCTCGCCCTGGGGATCTCCCGTTTTGTTTGTCAAGAAGAAGGATGGCACGATGAGGATGTGCATTGACTACCGGAATCTGAATACGGTTACAGTCAAGAATAAGTACCCATTGCCCCGCATCGATGATCTGTTAGATCAATTGAGTAAGGCCAAGTACTTCTCAAAGATCGATCTCCGATCAGGGTACCATCAGATGAAGATCAGGGAAGAAGATATCCCGAAGACTGCATTTGTCACTAGATATGGACAGTATGAGTGCACAGTAGTCTCATTCGGACTCACTAATGCTCCAGCATACTTCATGAACATGATGAACAAGATCTTCATGAATGAGCTAGACAAGTTTGTAGTGGTGTTTATTGATGATATATTGGTTTACTCAGCCACAAAAGAGGAACATGAACATCATCTGAGGACCGTATTGGAGAGGTTGTCTCGCAACCAGCTATACGCCAAATTCTCCAAGTGCGAATTCTGGCTTGAGGAAGTTGCTTTCCTTGGTCACGTACTGTCAGGAGAAGGAGTCGCAGTAGACCCAGCCAAGATTGAAGCTGTGAAAGAGTGGGAACAACCCCGTAATGTGTCAGAAATTAGAAGCTTTTTGGGACTTGCAGGATACTATCGCAGATTTATTGAGAATTTCTCCAAGATTGCTAGACCCATGACCAACTTGCTGAAGAAAGAGAACAAGTTTATATGGACTCCTGAATGTGAGAAGAGTTTTCAGACCTTGAAAGAGAAGCTCACTACTACACCTGTACTAGCCCTGCCCGATATTCACAAAGATTTTGTTGTATATATGCCTCTCGGCAAGGTTTGGGCTGTGTACTAATGCAAGAAGGAAGGGTAATAGCTTATGCCTCAAGACAGTTGAAGGAACATGAGCAGCGATACCCGACTCATGACCTAGAACTTGCAGCCGTGTTACATGCACTCAAGATTTGGAGACACTATCTAATAAGCAACAAGTGTGACATCTACACTGACCACAAGAGCCTGAAGTACTTCTTCACACAAGAAGATCTGAATATGAGGCAGCGCAGATGGCTAGAACTCATCAAGGACTATGATTTGAGATCCATTACCACCCAGGGAAGGCTAATGTTGTCGCTGATGCACTTAGCCGCAAAAGCTACTGCCATACCCTCATCACCAACTCTATGCCGCCTGAGCTCAGGAGAGAGTTCGACGCGTTCCAGCTCGAGGTAGTCTCCTATGGCATGCTAAATGAGCTTCGCGTCAAGTACAATCTCACCTCACGGATCCGTGAAGCACAAAGGAACTGTCCTGAGATAGACTATATCCGTGGTTTGATGAAACTGGGGAGAGGCCCCGAATACCGAGAAGATGAGCAGGGAACTGTATGGTACAAAGATAGAATCTGTGTACCGACGGATTCAGCGATACGAGAAGAGATCCTGTCGGAAGGGCATGACTCCAAATATTGCATTCACCCAGGGTCGGCCAAGATGTACCATGATCTAAGGAAGCACTTCTGGTGGGAGAATATGAAGACAGACATTGCAGGGCATGTAGCCCGATGTGATACATGCAATAGAATCAAGGCCGAGCATCAGAGACCAGCAGGGTTGCTACAACCAGTTGAGATACCAGAATGGAAGTGGGAGTGCATATCCATGGACTTCATATTAGGACTGCCCCGATCCGAGCATGGATATGATTCTATATGGGTAATAGTGGATCGTCTGACCAAAGTCGTACATTTTATACCGGTCAAAAGGAAGTATAGAGTTGAAAAGCTAGCAGATCTGTACGTATCAAACATTTTGAAGTTACATGGGGCACCTCTGAGTATTATATCTGACCGAGGATCACAGTTTGTATCACAGTTCTGGAAATCCTTGCACAAGTCCATCGGGACCAAGCTCGACTATAGCACCGCATACCACCCGCAAACGGATGGGCAAACAGAAAGAGTGAACCAGATTCTCGAGGACATGTTACGTGCTTGCGTATTGAGGTACAAGGAAGGATGGGAGAGCTGTCTACCCCACGCCGAGTTCTCATACAACAACGGTTACCAGACGAGCATTAAGATGTCTCCATTTGAAGCGTTGTACGGAAGACCGTGCAGAACACTACTAATGTGGTCGGAACCAGGTGAAAGGACATTCTTCGGTCCTGCTAAGATTGTGGAAGCAGAAGAAGTGTTGCCCAAGTAAGAGAGAATTTGAGGATTGCACAAAGTAGGCAAAAGAGCTATGCGGATAGAAGACGTAGAGAGCTTGAATTCAAGGTTGGGGATTATGTCTACCTCAAAGTATCTCCACTTCGTGGCACTGTCAGATTCCACGTAAAAGGGAAATTGGCACCAAGATATGTTGGGCCATACAAGATCTGTAAAAGGGTTGGAAAGCTTGCTTACAAGCTGGAACTACCGGAGGAATTATCTGGAGTACACCCCGTGTTCCATGTCTCGCAATTAAGAAAGTGTCTGAAGCTTCCCGAGGAGCAAGTTCCTACGGATGCATTAGACCTGCAAGACACACTTGAACACAAGGAACATCCGATCAAGATCTTGGCATGGGATATCAAGGAGACGCGGAACAAGACAATTCCAATGTGCAAGGTACAGTGGAGCAATCACACCGAAAGGGAAGCTACGTGGGAGAAAGAATCGGACTTGCGGATTATGTTTCCTTACCTCTTCGATGGGTACGTTATCTCTGAATCTCGAGGTCGAGATCCTAATGAGGGGGAGGACTGTAACAACCCTAAAAACCCACACAACCTAAAAATCTCAACCAATTAAAATTTTTCATTTATTTATTATGAAAACCCATTTTTCCTGTGCAAGCATATTGGTTTCATTAGGAATTTGGTAAATAAAGGAGTATAGCTTGCATTTTAATTCCATTCACATAGAATAATAGCTTATGCATCACAATTGGGATTTATTGCAATTTATGTTTGTATTTACTCAATATTTAAAATGGGTAATATATGTATTTATACACTTAAGTGAAAATAGAAAAAGAAAAAGAAAAAGAAGAAGAGAGAAAGAGGAAGAGCAGATTCGGCCCAGCCAGCCGGCCCGTCACCTCTTTATCACACCCACGCGCGCGTCACTCCGAACCGGCCCATCTTGCAGCCAAACCACCACGGGCGCGCAGCGCCTTTCGCAGCCGCTGCCAACCGGGACCCGCTTGTCAGTCACTCTTTCTTTTCCCCTGTTTCTCTTCCACACGAAGACGACGCCACCGGGTCACGCAAATGGCGTGACCGACAGCGCCACGCATGGCAGAGGCCCAGACCCCGCTGTCCCTCGCCTGTCCCCTGCCTTGCTCGCCAAGAAGCCGCGCGCACTGGGAAACCCTAGCTCGGGAGCACCGATGGTCTCCACGTGCCCCCTTCGCCGCTAATCATCGTCCGCCGCCACGCCATGCCCTGGTCGTCTATAAAAGGAGTCGCCCCGAAGCCCTAGACCTCGTCCCACTCGCCGCCGCCGCGCTGCGGCACAACCACTACACCACACCGCACAATAGAGGGAGGGAGAGAAGGGAGAAGGGCGGAGCATAGGAGGAGAAGCTGCCGGAGCGCCGCCGCCGCGGAGCACGCCGGAACCGGACACGGAGGAGAAGTCCGAGCTGCGGACGAGGAGCGCCACGGCACTGCGATCACTCTGCACGGCTCCAACTCGCCACTGCACCGCCATCCTTACCTCACCAGCCCCACGGTGAGCCACCGAGCACCTCATCCAACCTCGCCGTGCTACGGTCATGGCGCTCGGCATCACGAGCGTGTAGGCCGCGGGCTGTTTCTGGCCCCTGAACACTTCGCACAACACGCGCACAAGACCGGCCATCAAACCACTGGACATCGGCTATGGACGCCAGGCCACTTCCGACGGGCATCGCCGTCACATGTGCTCGGAGCACCGCCACCTCGACGGCGTTCCCGCGCGCACAAACGGTGAAACCACCGACGCGACCCGCTAGCGTGACCACCAACTCACCGACCACCTCGGATAAGCTTAGTTGCGGAAGATCGAACCTCCATAGCCCGGAACACCGAGAGGTGCGTTATCGGGGAAACATGATCGCCGCCGACACGTTCCGCCTCGCCTAAAATCCGTTCCGAGTACCCCCGATCGCCTCGCGCTGCGGAGAAAGGCCGACGAGGTTCGCCAAGTCTGCCTCGACACCGCCGCGTAGATAGCCGAGCCCCGAATCATGTCTGTCGCCTTGGCTACGTGCGCCTCCACCTCATCGGAGAACCGCCGTATGCCGTGGGAGAGAAGGAGGCCCACGACATCATTTCACCAATGACAGCCAACCCTCGGGAGGGCGGCACCCTCGGCGCCCAAAATTCCGATTCGCACGAGCCTCCCCGGGAGAGCTCGGGAGAGCGGCACCCTCGGCGCCCAAATGTCCGATTCGCCCGAGCCTCCCCGGGAGAGCTCGGGAGAGCGGCACCCTCGGCGCCCCGAATCTCCGATTCGCCGAGCTACGCCGAGCTCCGCCGAGCCCCGCCGAGCTACGCCGAGCTACGCCGACGCCGGCGACTCTCTGAGAACCAGCATCGAACACCTGGTGGGCGACCATCGGGTCTGTGTTCTGATGAGGCGCCACATGCCGCACTACTGGACCCGCGCGCCACGTGGACCAACCCCGAGCTGCCCCTGATTAATCGACCATTTTCTATTTTCAGAAAATAGGATAATCTTCGGAAATTCATAACTTATTCATACGATGTCCAAAAATTGCGCACCATATATCAAAATTCACAGAAAAATGAGATCTACAATCTAAGACTATGTTTGTGTGCATTTGGCTCTTTATTTTATTAGATTTTTCTGAAATACTCTATAGGAGTCGCTGACGCGACTATTTCGTGTTCGATTTCAGAGCCGGAGGAGGATCTGACTAAGGAAGACGACCACGAGTACCTTCAGGAGCTAGGAGACGACTACGAAGGTGCCACGTCCCACCAAATCCTTAGATCCTATTTACGCATTGCAAATGACATTGTTGCTATTGCTTTATGAATATGTATGGATTGGTTGCATGGTAGTATATTTGAATTCCCTGCCTTGATAAGACTTTACCCTGCTGTCCGCTGCTAGGTTAGCTGCTGCTTAATTTACTGTTACTCTTCCACTACTTTCTACTTGCTATATGCTATGTGGTGGAATTGGGACGGTGTATAACTGATTATAACCACTGGGAGAGAGTGCTGCGTGCGTCTTGGGTGCGTGGTAAGGGTTAATGTCGACCAAGTGGGATGTGAGACAAGCCCGTGGGGCAAGTCGTGCCGGGGGTGCAACCTGGGCATCCCCAAGCGAGATACCTGTGGTGGGTACAGTTGTTGAGGAGGTTCCGGGTGGGATAGCCTTGGTGGTTTGAAGCCCGTGGACGGAGGTGCTGTGATGGCACGGGGAGAGTATCCCCTAAGTGAAGATGCCTGCTTGGTCAAACCTAGGACGGACTAGTTTCAGGTTCATGGGAATCCTTTTCTACTCACTCGCTTCTGATGGGCGGGAGACGACTGGACTACTTGGTAGGACGGTGCCACTACTGCTAGGTTGAGAGGTGATAAGGGTGGGCGGAGACGGTCGATGGGTTCCCGTTCCGTTCTAGATGCGCAGTACCACTGGATGGGTCCGGTACTGTGTCTCCCAGTCTCAGCATAACGGTGTAGGATCCGGAATATCCCAGGACTGAGTTGTAGGGTGGCATCGACCTAGGCAAGCAAACACCCGGAATTCTGCCTAGGTGTTGCGCAACACCTATGATGGCTAATCTTGTGGGTAGTGAAACCTCTGCAGAGTGTACGGTTGATCGATCGATACATATGCCAACTCGTTGGCTATGGACCTTTCCTGTGAAGCTTCTACTAGTGTAGTGAGTGTTCTCTTCTCCCCCTTGGATGACATTTTCCGGCAGTGTACCCGTTGTGGTAGCGTGCCGCTGAGATAGGCCCGAGAGAGAGTTGGGCCTGTCGAATAAGAGTGAGGTGTGGGTATGTGAGATGTGGTGATGGGAAAAGGGATGATGGTGTAATTGGAGATAAAACTTGACTAATTAAACATTGATTACAGCTGCATAGGAAAACCTCAGCCTATAGGTCTGCTTGTATAGCCTTGCATCCACTTTCCACAAAGCAAATGCTGCATAGGTGGGCTCCGTGGCTAGTACAAATCGTACTGATAAATTTGCTGTCAGGTGACGAGAATGAGTACGACTTCGAGGAAGACGATGGCGAGGAATAGGGTCACGTGCTACACTCAAGTTGGCCGTGAAGGATGAAACGTTTCCGCATCTTCTAAAGCTTCTCTGAATGTTGATTCCGCCAGTGTGGCGATGTAATAAATGTTTATGTAAGACTTAATTACCGTTGTATGGATCCTGGTGTCAACTGAGATATGGATAATTTCATGAATTGTCCCAAGCAATCTGTTGAATTACAATTCGAGCCTGTGGATTTCCCTTCGCGGAAATCGAGGTCATTTCAGTAATCGGCAAGCTACACAATACTATAACACAACATACCTACGCCGACACTTAGTTTGTCTAAAAACATTTGCCAACAATATAATTGTCCCAAGAGAAACGCCGATAGTTAATTTGTAGCCATATAACATCTTTGCTGACAGATTAAATGACTACAAAAAGTTGAACAATTACCAGCAGATAATGTGTTGCTGAAGCTAGCCATTTGCCAACACATAAGTGTAGGCAATTGTGTGTCATGGTGTAGTGCAAGCTAACGAAGTCACGAGATCAACTACAAAGTAAAGAAAGAACAATGAGAACACTTGTCTATAAAGAAGCAAACCACCGTGAAGGATGATGTAGAAGTTGACATGGTGATTTATTTCTAGGAGGTTCACTTGTCGCCACAAGCTACGTCTTCTACTGAGACAAGCTCCAAGGTTGCCCGCCGATCGTCTAGCTAGAATGACCCACCACAAGTCACTTTCTCCCACAGAGCGCTCACCACGAGCTCTAACTCTTTGATCCAGCCAGACCACTTGTCGCTCTTCACGTCTAACTCTAATAGTGTTGCTCTTCGCGATCTCCCATGGGGCAAGCACCAACCCCTCACAAAGCTTCTCTGGAGCCAAGCACAATCTTCTTGCTAACTTCGACGAAGCCACGAGCCACCAAGCCATTTAGGAGGTGGCAACCTCCAAGAGTCACAAGCACCACTGGCTTGCAACTCGATCACATAGTGCCAACACTTGTAATCTCTCAATGCAACTCGCTATCAATTGATCACTCACCCAAATGTGTTCTCTATGTGTACAAGTGAGTTAGATGCTCTCAAAGCACTCTCCTAGCATGGATGGACACAGTCCCAAAGGTGCTAAGCTACCAGCCAAGCCGGCCACACTCGCTATTTATAGCCTCAAGGGCTGAAATAGCCGTTACCCCTTCACTGGACCGAAAACGTGATCACCAGACGAGGAACCGGATGCGTTCAGTGCTCAACGTTCAGTTAGCTCGTCTCCACGTCTACTAGCTGTTGCGCGCCAACAGCTGTAGTGCATATGCGCCTTCACCTCAGGCACTGGACGGTCCGACGCATTCTCCAGACGAATGCCTCCTAGTGTCTGGTGACTTTGCAGAGAGCACCCGGGAGCTCCAATCATGCACGTGACGCGTCCGGTGAACACCCATCGGACGAACGTCGGCTTTCGGTGCTCCTTCGTCTCCTCCGGACGCACGCATAGTGCGGCTCTCGCGTCCGGTCAAGAAATGTCTAAAGCACTTCAACACAGCATCAAACACACAGGAATCGCCCAGTGCAGACACTCTTCATAGCATTTGACACCTCCTCAGCATAGTCTCATGGGCAGCCAACGGACGCGTCCAGTGCAGCGTCCAGTGCTCCCAAAGACCACCTTTTCGCTCCAAACGACTTCACCTTTGTAAATGTGCTAGCACCTCCAAGTGTGACTCATGTGCATGTGTGTTAGCCCTCCACAAATATTTTCACAAAGGATTTTCACTCTTTTCACTACACCACTCAATCCTAGAACCACATGAAAGTTAGATTGCTCAAGTGGCACTAGATGACCGATATGCAAACAAGTTTGCCCCTCTTGGTAGTACGATCATATATCCTAAACTCAGTCAAGCACTCCTCTACTCAACCTTAGACCGGTAAAATAGAAACGCTCTAGGTTATACCTTTGCCTTGCGCTTTCCATTCCATCCATCTTCAACACCATCTCCAACATCGTCGATGCCGATGCAAAACATACATCAACACCTCATGACTGATATGATCCACATCATATCATCACGTGACTTTTGGTCAATCGATCCTTGAGTTCACTTGCTCTTCACCCTTTCTTCGGTCTCCGGTGCCAAGTCTTGCTTAAGCCTCCTAACACTCGGTACCAACGGCTTCAAACCCTCCAACTTGCCCTTTGTCCTTCACAATGAGTCCATCAAGCCAAGTCATGTCTTGATCTTCTTCACCTAACCACATTACTCCATGTTATGTCTCATGCATTAAGCTCCTCTATCTTCACATGTGTGAGCTAAGCAATCACTCCAAGCCATTTTCACCTCCATGGCATAGTTGCTCACACACATGTACCTGTGGACTAATCACCTATGTAATCATCACTCAAACATAATTAGTTCACCTAAGTTGTCGCTCATTTACCAAAACTAAACAAGAACCTTTCAACGTTGAGATGGCCGATGACAATGGACAAGCTCAAACACGAGTTTGATGGTCTAGGAGCGATGAAGGATGATTGTTGACGTTTGGACCAAGGGATCAAGAACTGATGGATGGACCATGAACATCTACCACTTGATGAAGTCAACAAGCAAGCGTACATGTGGAGACGCCAATAGATAGTGTTGACCAAGTTAAGACACTGGTTGACCAAGTCAAGTGGTCGAGGATGGTTCTGGCCTCAAAACCACGGGTGGTAGGTATGCCGGGTTTGGGATTCAAAACCCGAAAAGAAGATCTCAGGGCAGTACAGTGCATCATCGGAGTGCTTGTATCGAGGCAAAGCATCTCTATGAAAGGATTGTGGCCATCCGGTGGTTAGAACTCAACTTTGTCCATTATACCCTAGGGTTAAGTGGTTCATGAAAAATATCTAGGGGTCATCTTGGAAATAAGTAATAGGCCTATAAATAAGGATGGAGGTTTCTCAAGACAAGATTCTCTCCCATCTAGGTCATCAGCATAGGTAGATGAGTTTTCATTGTCCTTGGGATTACCAATATAGTGGGGTATGATTCTGGCTTCTAGCTTCCATATCTATAAGAGAAAGGACAAAGGGTGGAGGTTGGAGGATAGACCATGTCTTTGTAAACCTATTTTCTGCATAATCAATCAAGGAAATGTGGTCTTGTGAATCTTACTCTCCCTTCTATGATCTTGTCTCCGGTTTTGTGATTTTGGTGGTCACTTTGAACCTTTCTTGTGTTTTTTATTTGAGTTGATCTACGTGTGTGGAATTAATTTACATGTTCTATGACCCCCCTAAGGGACGTCTCTAGACACTTGATTTGGAGGTTTCCTTGGGAGCACAAAGATACGAGTTTTGAAGAAAGATTGAGAAACCCCCAAGTCGGAAGATGGATTTTTAAGATCTGCTTTGATTTTGAGGTTTTTCGGTGTTGATAATTTTGGGAAACATTCGCAACACCCCTAGAAATAATTCAAAATTTGGAGTTGATTGAACTTTGTTTCAGTTGAATTTGCCTTTTGGAGAGGAAATTATGGGCTGCAGTGGTGTGTACAACAGGCCAAGCTGGTTTTGCAATGGCTCGCGGTTGCATTTTCGCTTCTGCTAGTGCTTCAATGTGTGTTTGACTGAGTTCTCTAGACCTTTTTTAGTGCATCTAGTCACCGGTTGGCTACTTGGGTTGTGTGTGCTCGTCTTAAATTTTTTGGAGCCTATGTACGCTTTGGGTCAATTTGGGACGGAGGGGCGAGAATTTGATCTAGCTCCCATTCACCCCCTCTGGTCACCTGCTCCATCCTTAGGTTGGAGCGATAGAATTGTTCCCATTTTTTCTTTGGTTACAGAGAATGAAAAATAGGATGTAGCACACGGTTATTTGTGGGCCCCAGTAAACATATAGAAAACAATTGTAAGCTAGCACATCTGAGTGTGAAACTTCTTTACTGTATTCAATTAAGGGTCTATTTTCTTCGCAAAAAAAAATTAAGGGTCTATTTGGATGATGGATAGATTATTGTATAATATTGATTATTATACATAGAAGTATGTCTCGATTATGAACTTTAATAATTGAAGTGTTTTGTTTCATAGATTATTCAGTTTAAGTGAAAATACTCATAATCACCAAAAACAAGTCCGAGGTGACTACAATATTACTGTAAATATGGTGTTTGATTATAAGAATCCACCTTATAATCTAATCTTTATATCATCATTAGATTATTTTAATTGATTACTACAATCATAGTGGATCCAAACAAAACCTTAATAGTTGTGCTGATGAAATAGCAAGTTTACAGTCAGGATAGAGCAAAATCTCCGTGATTGTTGTGTCTGTATATTCCTGTATCATGGCACTGCCACAGCACTAAGAATGCTAGAGACCTAAGCGCACGTGAAGCATGACCTTGCTAGATTTGTTTGAGACAACTGCTGGTGTACTACATGTAACTAAATTTTAAACCGCATCGTTCGATTCGGCCAAAAGAGAATATCTGATTTTGACATCTTTCCTTCTCTCGCTCCCTTTTAAAGTGCCCTCCAAAGTAGTTAATGGAAAATACTAGAGAGCTTTACTGTCGGTTTCAGGAATAGAGAACATGTGGAAAAAAGAAACAAAAGCTAAGCCAACAGTCACGGAAAAACCAGTGGTCACATATGATTTTTTTTTTTGGTCAAAAGTAAAAATGTTTGATTTAGGTAAAACTAGAACTACAACCTTTGATGAAATGGAGGGAGTACTACTTTATGGTGAAAGTCTTTGACACAGTAGCTCATATTTTTCTAAATTTATTTAAAAGTTTAACATTATATTTTTTTTTCGAATGGTAGCCCATACACTCATCGACAATAAGATTTAAATAGTAACTTCACCAATCTCGAGATCTGATGAGTTAGTTAGATGCCCAGAGGGGGTGTACATTCTTAAGAGTTGGTGCGCATGTATGCACAGTATACAGGTGACTGTGTCTATAGGTGATTGGTAAAAGTTAAAAATAATATGAGCTTATGTGTCTCAGGTTAGTCCCGGAGGAAAAAAAAATGCTACGATTATGTGTGGGCGGTGTGATTGGAAGAGAGCATATATTAGATCATGTTAATATGAGACCTAAGATTGCAAATCCGCTATGGTTTCTATGCCATTTTATTTCTAGATACCATGAGTTGGTGTAGATCGAAGTAAAGAGATGATTTGTCTTGATGCTGTGATTTTTTACAGGCGGTTTCGCTTGACGTCTGTCAGTAGAAATCAAACCGAAGAAAACCGTTTGTGAAAATCGATTTTTCCGATTTAAATAAATTAGTTATAAATTTTAAAGCAGCCATTTTTTTATTATTTTTGGATAATAGACTATCACCTTTGAAACCAGTCAAAAGATCAAATTTGTCCGGTTTTCATAGTTGGATAATGTATATTACTGAGTTTCTTAGTTTAGGGTTGAAAAAAATTAAATTGATATATATCTTGGAGGTTGAAAAATATAAGCGAAATAGTCAAATTCGTCCTTGAATTATCACCGAAAGCTCAGTTTAGTCCCTGAACTATAAAAACGGCCGTTTTAGTCCTCAAACTTTTACAGCCGGCTCAATTTCGTCCCTAAACTATGAAAACGACCGTTCTCGTCCTCAAACTTTCGCAGCCGGCTCAATTTCGTCCTTAAACTATGAAAACGACTGTTCTCGTCCTCAAACTTTCGCAGCCGGCTCAATTTCGTCTCTGGTCCGATGTGGAGCGCCACGCTGGCTCGTCTCGTCATCGCCTATTCAGCTAGAATCAGTTTTTGAAAGTCTGCAACTAGTTTATTCTTATTCCAACTGATTGCAACTAGTTATAACTCTTCAATACAACATTGATGAAGATGATTTTTAATTGTAGATCTCAATAAAATCTACAAATTTTTAGCTTTAATTTTTTATTTAAGGATGTTAAGATGCTCAAAAAGTTAATATAAAATTTTAGCACCATAATAATTACCTGCTGCTGCTTGTAATTAATATAAAAGTTAATATAAAATTTTAGCACCATAATATGAACTTTTTGAGTATCTTAATGTACTTAAATAAAAAACATTAAAACTAGAAAGTTATAGATCTTATCGAGATCTACAATTTTTATGAAAAAAATCATCTTTATCCCATTTTGTATTGAAGAGTTACAACTAGTTGCGACAAGTTGGAATAAGAATAAATCAGTTACAGGCTTTTGAAAACTGATTTCAGCTGACTGGGTGATGACGAGACAAGCCAGCGTGGCGCTCCACATCGGACCAGAGACGAAATTGAGCCGGCTGCGAAAATTTGAGGACGAGAACGGTCGTTTTCACAGTATAGGGACGAAATTGAGTCGGCTGTGAAAGTTTGAGGACTAAAACGGCCGTTTTTATAGTTCAGGAACTAAACTGAGCTTTCGGCGATAGTTCAAGGATGATTTTGACTATTCCGCCAAAAATATACTTCAGCATTTTTTAAAAAAAATTGCATATTGTGAAAGGCAAGGAAGGCCAGTGAGACATTCACCTGAACAGCATACAGTATATCGCAAACTGTGAAACTCCATGCTTTTCAGACTATTCGAATCTTTTTGGAACAACGGATTGCATATTAAAGCGATATTGGTCTACCATAGACTGTCAGGTAGTCTTACATCGCTCTCGATTTGCTTTGAGGGTTTGGGCGGCTCATGGTTTTGAAAAGCAACAAAATCTACTTCCGAATTTGATGTATGCCTGTGTTGCCACAACGCCATAGGACTATATAAAGATTAATGAAGCTGAGAAATTTTAAAAAGGAAGGCATGAAGGACGTGCGGGAAAGCAAATAACATATGAGCTTTTGGAAGATGGGAGGATGATACGCCATCATGGTCTTGGTGAACCAGCCTTTAATTTGGTTCCAATTGCGATCGAGCACCAACTTATCTCTTTTGTTTTGAGGCAGGACAGTTGAACAGTTCTTTCCCATGTTTCTGGTCATCATACATGCATCATAGTACGAGAAGGAAGTCATCCATAACAAGGAACCAGGGCCCCGCCCGTAAGTCAGACATTGCGGCATACCACAGGAACATCCAACAAGTTATCCAGTGCGCGCATAATAATCTTCAGTTCTTCACTCTCCTCTTTCATCAGTCTTTACATTTTGAAAAGACCTCATGGTTAAGATGTGGTACTACTATACTTGTCATTATACAAATCGCGCGCAGCCATATGACAAGACTTGCCTGGTCAATCTGCTTGCCACTACGAGTGCTGTTTCAGGCGGAGATGTAGATAGATCATAGATGTGGTCACAGTTTGGTCAGACAATCTGCAAGGAAGAATCTATATCTATGCTTTGTTTCTACTCTTTACAGGCAGGGTCCTCCATTAGTCTGTGTTTGCTTGCTTTCACTATTTTAGTATAGCCAAGGTCAGCATGATCCGAAAAGGTAAAAAAGCAAGACCACCATGAACAAAGGATCTTTCGGCCGAATTTACAATTTTATTTTCTTGTCTCAAATTTTAATTGTGGTTAGCATATCACTTTAATTAATTATTTCTTTAGTTATTCTCCAGGTGATGGTTTAATTTTTTAAAATCTATTAGTACGATTTGATTTTGTTGTTCTTTTTATCTGCGCTTAGGAATTGGGTGCTGGCGATGTTTGCTCCATTGATTCATAATGCGCATATGAATAAAAAAATAAAATACAATTCAAGAGGTGGTTGCTACTAATGTCAATAATGTGATGCTCATAAATTAAAGTATATCACAGTTTTTTTAAAGGGATCGGATAATTGACAAACATGATCTTTTAAAGATATGTGCATTGGTATATTATCGACCATTGTTTAATTTAAATTGGATTGACACCATTTAATGCTGGGACATTATTGCTAATGATTTATGTTTTCACCTTTTATAAATGGTATTTCCATGGCCTTGCTAGGATCGAACCAGTGGAGGCTTTTGCATGTTTCTTAGCTCACCACCTAATCTTTGTGATTCTCTACTTTGTTTGTGATTCATCTGCCAAAAAGTAATGGACAGCAGTAATATTTTTTGTTTGATCCCTTTCTTTATTGATTCTGCCAAATTAATAAATAGATTTCCTCAAGGAAGTGCATCTTGAGAATCATGTGGTGGCAATCCTTAATACTCACTCTACTCTAAATTATAAGTCACTTTATTGTTTCTAGATACATAGTTTTTACTTTGTATCTAAACATAATATATATTTAGGTGTATAGATAAAGCTATGCACCTAGAGAAGACAAAATGACTTATATTTTGGAATGGAGGGAGTGCCACTTAGGATCGGAATGATTTGAATGGTCTATGTCAGAAGTCCTAAAAAAATGGTATAAGGTTCTGTCAATATCGTCTTTCTTGTCGAAACAAAGCATCTCACCATGTACCTATTTGTGTGGGTGTTCATGCACATATGCTTTCAGATAGCACTTCTCACTTCCTTTCCTTTCACATTTCTTTCAAAAACCAATTTACTTTTCCCATACAAACATAGGATTTCATGTATTGCATGTTGATCTATGTACTGTATGATTGATATACATCATTCTAAAGATGCAAGATTACTTAGTATATGTAGCTTAGGTGGACACAAGTTAGTATTGGGAAAATTAAGAGAAACCTTATTTCTAGTATTGAACCCTAGACACAGGTTCTTGCACCTCTCTCTCCTCACCTAAAACATAATGATTGTCCACCTCTCTCGCCACACCCAAAGCATCATGATTGTCCACTTTGTTTATGCTTCATCTATCATGTGGTAACTCTGTCAACCTTGAGATCTGTCAGCTCACTTATTCGTATCTGCTCATCAAGGTACATTCGTGGTGAGCATCTACTTTTTTGTACTATAATTTGCAAAAAAAGGTGCTTCTGATTTTTTTTTGCTATGTTTATTCTTGTGTTGTGCTAGCTCAATCAATTACTTCTATCAAAGAAAAATATAGTTTGAGAATCATCCACAGACATTTAGGTTAGGTGAACCTAAATGATGTAATTTGTTTAAAAATTCTAATATATTGTTGCTTAAAGTATATGAAAACAATAAATGATATATTTCCTATGTAATATCATATGTCTTGTTGGAATAAATGTCTTGCCTCGTAAATTGGTGAATGGGCGTGGGGCATGCATATATGCTTTGAGATAACATATCTCCTTGTTTTGATTAGTTCTTTCCTTTTTCATATTGTCTTCCATAAAATCAATTTCATTTCTTTCTAAATTTAAAATGAACATGGTTTTGTGTAGTGTATGTTGATTTATTTCTATTGTGTGATTAATAGATTGGGTTGGTATACTTGTGTATCTTGAGTTCTTGACTGCTAATTGATTTGGTCATAGATGCAATGCTCTGATCTATATGGTCCCATGATCACAACATAGTTTCACATCAATAAGCATAATTACATGATTTACTACAAAACAATTAATAAAATAACCAATACAAAATTTAAAATGGATCAATATGTTCTTCATAGGTGATAGTCAAACTCTAACATAACCTTGTGTGGTGCTCATGTCAATAATAATAAGCTACCCTTTTATGGAATTAATTAGGATTGGCCCAATCTAAAATTATATAAATTCCAAGACCAACAATAAATGCTAGTGCAATAAAGGGTTAATCATGTATGGTAAATTTACATGAGTTTTAAATAGGTACCTATTATGTACACCTATTGTAAGTTTTAGAAAGGTGGAAGATGAGCCACATGCTCATACACTTTATGTGATACAAAATGAACTTGGACAATCATACAACATGAGTAATGTAGTGTAAATGTGAAAGGATAGATGGTAGAGGAGGATGAATAGTCAATAGAATTTTTCTCTACAAATGCACAAACACTAGAGCAAAGTGATTAGTACAAAATAAGAACCTAATAGCAACTACTTTGCCAAGCCTAATTCACCCAAAGCAAGCCTCCTAAACAATTTTAGTAGTAAGGTGATATATCACTAGAGCACTCAAACAAGCAAGGAGACTAGCACTACTTCTAGTTATTCTAAGTAAGTAAAGCAACTAAGCTAGCTCCTCTACTCAACCAGCTACAACTACAAAGCTACTACTACAAACGACTACCACACAAGCAATGTAAACAAATTTAAATCACAAGTGTGAGTAGCAAACTAATGTAGGCAAGAAGCATACAAGATTTATCCATGAGGATCAGTAACTTGTTGGCAACCTACATCCTCATTGAGGCTAGTCTTTGGGTAATCGATCTACGCACTAACAAGCCACTCAAGCTTGACCCAGAGTAGTACCCTCTAATGGCTCTTTGTGCTTTGCTCTGTTGCTACTCTGGTGACACCCACCAAATAAATCCTGGTGAGGTCCAGAACCTCTTAAGTGAGCCAGCCGAGAGCTCCAAGGGGTCACTGGATAAGGACATGTCTGGTTCCCTCCACATTCGTTGCCACCACAAATGTGGCCACGCAAGAATTTGGCAGATGAAACAGCCACCAAAGAGTTGGTGAGCAGCGACACGCTTTGTCCTAGCAGCTACGTCACGTGCCAAGAGTTCAGCGATGTGTGGCATGGGCATTTGGCAGTTGTGGCATGCCGCACATATGACGGGGTGAACTATGGCACAGTTTGGAAGCGATCCAAACATGCCCTAAGTTCGTTGACACACACCGAAATTTTGGTGCCCGCTTTAGAACTTCCCCTCAAATTAAAAACCCTTTGGTGTATGCTCTAGTGCCGGTTAGTGGGCAATCACAAGATAAATCTAGTGGCAAACCCTTAGAAATAGTGTTTACCTTCTTCCAGTGACCTCCCACCTGGAGGCAATGGATAAACCTAGTGAGTGCAGGAACCCTCCACTAAATCCCATTTTTCACAAGGGTTTCAAATTTGCTAACTCCAATGTGTTCCAACATGAAAACCTTCACCTTAGGCATCGAGTTAGCTTTTCAAAAATATTTTTCACTTACATCTCACCGTATCATTGGATCCAATGCATATGCAAAGTTAGCTCAAACCTAATGGCACTAGATAACCCATTTTTATTTGAGTTTCCCTCTTAATAGTATGACCATCGATAAACTTGACCATGTACTCTATTGCGCCTCAGCCGGCAAAAGGGAACTCCTATCATATGCTGTGCATGCAAGCTTGTTTTCATCTTCTCTTATTCTCTCTAAGTGTGAGCTTGCTCCATATGGCTTGATCATCCTCTCAGTCACCCCTAGCCTTGCTCATCATCTTGTTGTCGATCCTAGCTCAATCACAACTTAGTTAAAACCATTAGCCCACTAGTTATCTATTAATTACCAAAACCAAACTTAGGGCTTTCACAACGAAAATTTTGTAGCTTCAAACTCAAAACTAGAAAGATAAGATGGATCTTGGACCAATAGACAAAAGAGAAGTGAGGGACAGATGGACCGGAGTGAGTGGCTAAAGAAATAATGTTTTTCTATTTAATATTACTTAAATTATTTCATAAAAAACAATGGTTGTAATTTGTTCAAGCTTTTTCTGTGAGGTCATGGAAATAATATAGCAAGGCTCAAACCAGCCTCCCATTTTGACTTAGCATAGAAATTGTGGAGGATCCTTGCCACGGCCGGGAACACTCGTGCATCTTTTTCCTTCATAACAGGCCATAAGAAGAATGAGAAAACAGATGGCCTTCTTTAGCACCTCTCTTTCCATGGCCAAAGAGGTCCAGCTATCGAACATTGTTGTGTGTGGTATTGGCCTAGGTTCTAGGATGAATTTGCAGGCAAAAAGTTCACTATGCAATTTGTCCCAGTATCCCCTTCTAGAACCTACAAGTAGTTAGAAGATGGTGAGCCGTTTCTGGCTCCTTGGGACATAGCTGCTATAATAGTATGCCGACATCATCTTGTCCCATGGGGGTGGAGTCCATAATCTGTCTTGTATTATGAACCAAACGAAGAGCTTGCATCTTGGAGGCAGCACCCAATACTTCTAATTAAAATAGGGTTTTGAAATTAACCTTAGTGGATCCACTGAATGTGCTCTATAAACTAATGTGGTGGAATTTATCATGTGGCGTTCATTTGCAGGTAATTTGGTTTGGATTTCCATGTTGAGGCACACCTCTTGCAAGGAAATCCACAATGACATTAGCCCGAGAACTAGTTGGATGGAAAGGCCGGTGGTTATGTTTTTGTCTTATTTTTTTCATAAGGCTATGTTCGGTTAGACCCCAAACCATGGGGGTTGGGAGGGAACGAGGGGATCATATCCCAAACAAGTCAAAATCCTCCTCAACCCCTTCCAATCGTCTCCATTTTTCAGTAAACAAACAAGGTCTCAAGGGTATTGTAGAGATTTTAGAATAGAGAGAATACAAGACGTACATGCTTTCACTTTATCTTCTTTGGTGGTTCTATTAATAAATCATGGTAGGAGGTCAAACCCCTCCTGTTTCCCTAAAAAATCTGAGTTATTATAAGTTTTTAGGTGATTAATGGAGATTGGTTGATAAATGATATAAGTAGTGATATAATACATGCTAAATTTGTTGACCATTTAATGCAAAACAGTTCTTGTCATATAAAATATGTTATTATATTTAGGTATAATTTTTAATGCTGAAATAACTAGGGAGGAAGTGGAGTTGTTATTAGCACTTTTGCAGCATCGGTAAAATAATCACGCTATAAGATGGGTCACGAGTGTTGTACGGGCATTCGGCATGGTGGCTGGGAGACTCAAATATATACTGTGCCTATGTTGTCCGGACAGTTTGGTAGAGTTTCTGATTCTTTACTTCTTAATTCTCTAGCGAGTGATTCTGTTGAGAGAGCAAGGTGATTAGCATATGAGAATCAATTCTAAAATAATTCTAGTGACGATTGAACTGAGAAACGGTGGAGAAATGTTTTTTTTTTTTCTTCTAGCTCGTAGCAAGCAATTATTATCAGCTCATCATCATATTCCAGTTGCATTTTAAGTGTTTGGTAGGATCCAAATCCACTCCGAAGAAGCCAAAAACATCTTAGACTTGGGTGAACCTGAATACATGGCGATGGCGCGTTATAAAATCCTGACAAAAAAAAAAAAAAACAGTACAATGATGTTGCTCAAACTCAAAGTATGAGGGGTCGTCAGAAAAAAGGTGTTGCTCCTATGTAGATATCAGCTTTCTTGTCGGAACGAAGTATCTAACCATGCCGTTCGTAGGTGCTTGGGTGGGCACGTATGCTTTGAGATAACTATCTCCTAGCTTTGATGCCAGGCCTTTTCGTCTCACCTTCTCTCCAAAGACCCGACGACATTATTTCTTATTCTTACCATAGAAACATGATTTCCGTGTATATATATGTTGATTTCTATGTAGATCTTTGCTGTGATTGGTATGGTTGTAAAGCCGTGTATAAGATTCCTGCCTTTTCCTTTTGCTTGGAGTCATCTGACGAAGCAAAAGCAATCCATGTGTGCGTGCCTGTCCAATTCGTACGAACCAATCTGCACTCTGAAGAGTGCAGTGGTCTTTTGCTCCGGATAAAACGAAGGGCGAGATGGGATTTGTGAACCATGTACTAATGCTAATGATGCATTAATCGATTTCTTTTATCCAGCGAAGGCTACCGGAAGCAACAATCCAGACATCCGCATCCAAAAGTCTCTGTAGCTCTGTTCTTGCGCTGTAGTGATGTAGTACTGTGTCGATTCGATGTATGTTCATGATTACAATATGCGAAGCACTAGGATACAATGAGTAGGAGTGCAAATCCATGCATTGCTTAGTTGGCACTGAATTAGGCTGAAGCTATATATACGCACACAACAACAACAAAGCGATATCCAATCCAAATTAAGTGTTCGTGCTTTATGATACAGCAAAGCGAAATGGCACTTGGCCAACTTGATTTCCAGCGAAGGAGTATTAGCTCATATAGAAAATCTAAAGGGGGCAAGGTGATTGGATTTCTGAACCATTTCCTATGAATCCGTACAGGATTATGCACATACACAGACCACGTAGTTGTAGTATGCTAGCACATATACGACATTGTTTGTAGCTCTTTAGAGAGAGTACACAAACAAAAGTTAAGGTTGTTTAAATTGAAGGGATCCGAATGTATCTTGTTAATCCTATTTGTAGTATGTGCTAGCAACTTTCTAGAAAAAACTATTCTGACCTAACTTGTGTGCCAAACATATCCTTACTTCCTTAGGCTAGCTTGACTTGACCTAGAACCGCTCGAAAATAACTAACCCAGTCCATCAATTGTGTCTAGTTGGATCCGGGTCCTGATTTTCTACCTATGATCTCACTTAAAGTAGGAAAACTCAGAAAACGAACTCGACTCGAGGTGAAAAAACTAGTCCAACCCGCCATTGTGTCGGGTTAGTCATGATTTTTTCAACCCATGATCCAACCTAAATTAGGAAAAACCGACAACTAGTCTGACCCGACACACTCCCATTGCGTTGAATCGAGCTTGGGTCAAAGATTTTGACTCGACATATCAAGTCTACGTGTGTTTATTTTTCATAGTAATGTGCAAGTCTTGACAGTTTCGGCATGTTATTACAAACTGTTTGCATCAGCTAAACAATCTCCTATGTATAAACTTCATAATGAGCCATGTAGATCTTAATGGGTCGACTTGATAAGTCACTATACAAAACATAAAGTTTGGTGTAAATATCCATCGGGCTAGCTCATTAAACGTTTTCTTAACGTATTTTGTTAAATACTAACTTTATACATGAGATAGAGCGGTTGAAGCCATGGATGTTTGATCGTCCCAACCTGAGCTATTAATAATGACTGAAATAAAATTCCCCTAAAAAAAGACTGAAATAAAATGCGGACTTATTAACTCCTAATCCCCGGAACAACTCTCATCCAACAGAATTGTGAAATGAGTGGCGTCATCGATCATCGTCATGGCTTCAGTGCATTTTTTTCGGTAGCATGGACGGACGAGTCTAGTGGACCAACGCTACCTTCAAAACTTTCATGTACACTTGGGCCTCTGTGAAGGCATCGTTTTGGACAGACCAATCTTCCTGGATCAACCAAGATAGCATGGCTCATTAGTGACCTATATGCCTCTATGGCCATAAAGCCCAAACCTCCTGTTTTCCCCTTCTTTGGGTTCCTTATTATTGTAGAACATGTTCATCTGAGTATAAATTTTTGACTTGGTACGAGTACTCGTAATTTTTTAAAATTGTGTCCAAGTTTTTTTGGTTGAGTGGAGGAAGTCATGTATTTGCTAGCAGAGATGGAGAGGTAGAGAGTGGACAGCTCACAGCTGCTTGATTTCCCGTTAGCTAACCGTTAGTGTGGATCCACATGTCACTAGTTTTTTTTTCACCTTCTCTTCTCGACAAGTGTGTAACATTTTTTTTAGACAGGTGTCTCTAAATCTAGATGAATATTTCTCTTGGGCCATTTGAATCCTTTCATTTAGAGGAATTGAAATCTAATTAACAACTTAGTCATTTCACTTGGAATGTAACATTCCATCACTTCTTAAAGTGCATATATTGGCCCGCCTCAAATTTATAGGATGAGAGATGAAATTTGATTTTATAGATCACCATGATACATTTCTACTTGTAATTTATAGCACGCTCTTCAACTCACTCCCATACAGTAAAAATACAACATATAAGTATCTCTCACGTATAGTCAATAATAATATATAAATATAATCTATATATACCTATATTAAATTAATTAATATATATGTAAATTATGATTCTTAGAATGAATTCAATTCTAAGGATCAAACAGGCCAAGGACGACTCCGTCCATGTGTCCCTGAACCAAGTATCAGTGAAAGTGGGATCGCTCCGCTCCTTCTCGTCATATCTCCAAACTAGACATTAGCTGGAATTTTATAGAAATCGGATTGTTTTTATAGGAAAATCGTAGAAAAAAAAATCGTGTATTCCAAATGGAGCCCAGATGTGCAAATACCTTGCCTGTGGCTGGGCCGAGAATAGGAAGGCTTTTTATTCCACTGCTCATGGAACGGTACACATGGGCCAAGGCGGTTCCATGCGCTGGGCTGACTGAGGCTCAGAGATCACAATACTGAGGTGGTTTTTACGATTTTATTTTAATACTGTTGAGAGAATAATCTGAAATCCCGTGTTGATCCAATGTTGGAGAGTTCAGTGATTTCTTTTCAATTGTGCAATTTAAGTTAGCACTTAGGGCTCACACGAACAATATGTATCTAACAGATATTTAGAGCTTATACTATTTCATAGACGCGTCAGACTGACAACATTTTAAAGATTTTATTGTCACGTTTTCAGTTCCGATCGTTCACCAGCTAAGCAGTTTATCAAAAACAAATGTTTTGGCAGTTAACACCTACTGAGGGTGCTGAAAAAGAAAATTTTATGAGATTTTTCCAATATTGCTATATTTAGCACTCGGGGGGGTGACGTTGAAATGGGGGGTGTTTGTCCGAGTAGGGGGGGGGAGTGAGGATTTTTTCCGTGGGGGACTGAGGTGGACACAATACTATGTCTCATTCTGAGGAGGATTGGGTCATTCACGCAGCGTTTTCATCATTCCCAAGAAATTATTTTTATGGCACCAAACAGGACAATTCGTTCCACAGTTCTTATGTTTTCATTTTTATTACATCATATTACTCAGAACATGGCATCATGTTTTTTTATTCAACATGGCATCATGCTAACAATGACGTGTAGGTAGAGGAATACATTAGCATGACAAAGGCCCCGCCGAATGCAAATCCATGTGTCTTCAACCAACTCACCTTCTAAATCATTATTTAGAGAGCTCTTTGTATAAATATATCATTTTCTATATCTTTTCGCCATCAAACAACTTTTTTATATTTTCTACATACTATTCAAGATCTCTATAAACTAACAACTAGTTGGTTAAAATGTATCCCTTAAGAATACAAATAGGTGGACTAGTGGATAGACTAACAACGGGTCCAAACCTCGAATAATTATTAGTTCACTAGTTTATACAACACAACTATTTGAGGGATAATAACTAGATTTATAGTTTATAGTAATATTTATTAGTCCTTGGATCCAAAACAGGATTGAACTAATCATCAGCTAACTAACTACTAGATAGCTAATCATTGGCCCTAGTTCATTCAAACGGACTCTCAGCATCATGAGAGCATGAGATGGAGTGTATGAGTTCAGAGAATCAGCTGTGATTCTTAGGCCGATTGGAGTTATAATTTTTAGTGGCGTCGATGAAATTGGCTTAGCACTGGTCCGGCTGCTCATGCTCGATACTTTCAACACCAAAGAAACCACAGCTTTGATGCGAAATTCGATCGACCTTTTCCTCCTTTCAAAATGCTCATGAGGTCATCTCCCATCTCCCATCTGGTGACTCACTGGCATTATTTCGTGTCACAGCTCGCAACCACCACTCAGTCTGCGTCGTCCCCCAATCTCAACATCAGTTGAGGGCGAGGAATATCACTTCATGCTGCTCAATCCGATGCTCTTTTGTCGCTTAATCAGTTGGGCGCATAGATAACGACCTATATCTAAACCATTGAATCAGTCGGGGACGATGCTCCAATAGGCCTGTAGCCTGGCCCTTTTTGTATTGTCAATTCCTGATGACACAAACGACAAGCTTGGAATATATTCGATGCATGATGCCTCAGATGGCCATTTGGCTTTCCTGCGCTTGTTTGTTCCCATGATCCCGTCGAAGAATCTCACACATCCAGAAGCCCAGAACTCTGAATTCGTAGTTCGTAGGGACAGGGTTCCTGCACTGCTGTACCCTACTGTACTAAACCGTACCTGTCTTTAAAAAGGCGATGCTTTAACATTTTTGCAATACCTCATCAGTTTTTTGCATTAACATTTTTGTAATACTTGCATTTTTCTATAGACTTAATTTTGAAGTTGGAGAGTTTGACTTAGCCATTTTGTCTACGTTTCTTTCCCGCGCTGGCGCTTTAGAGGTGTTTCGGATTTGGTGTATGCAAGAAAGTAGTATCCATGAAGATAAAACCACCTTTTTTTTCTGATATACTGAATGTTCTCTTTATTTAGCATTAGCACGATCATGCTATTACCCTAACCATCCATTGGAAATACAACATCGCTTAATAAGCATCTCTTAGCTAGGCCCGACCACCTGCTAAGTGCCTAATGCCTTTTCAAACACGACTAGAGCCGCTTAAAAAACTGCTCCGAAAATCTGAATGCGTATTGTGCAATTTAGGAAGAAGTCCAAGTCGATAGAGAAGAGGCGTTGACGTACATTCCAATGCTCAATTCCCTGCTCTGATCTTTGACAGTGCTAGGTATGATGCGAAAGCATACCAACACGGCCTTTGTCGTCGACGTGGATGCGACATGCGATAGATTTCGATCGTCGAATGCTATGCATTGTGTGATTGTGTCTCCAGCTTTGGAGTGTTTCAGTTTTGCTTCTTCCTTGAGCAGTTCTCCGGCACTCATCACGCCTGTCATTGTTATGTTGCTACTAGCAGATGAGTTCAATTTCGGCGTTAGTTTTGCCCGGCCGTTCCATCTGATCTCCTTGGCAATTTACATACGACAGAGCGTGCCCGCCATGGCCGAGCCTCGCATTGGGGCGTCAGTCGTTGAGCCTGGCCGGTACACACGGCTCGAGCGGGACGTTTATGGACTTTGCCCTTCTGTTTCGTCGCTGCCCAAAAACACTGACGCTAGCACTGAACTGAGACTCCTAAAGCTAGCAAGTAGCACATCAAGTCATCAACATAAAAACTAGCAATAATAGAATAGAACAGTGCTTTCCTCTCGCAACAAAATAAAAATCAGCACTTCTTTTCAACCGGCTGAACAACTCGAAACAGTATTTTCCTGTAGCCGGCCGGCATCTTGTAAACACGGGTTTTGTCCCGTCACACACTCAGTGTTCCGCCTTCGCGTAGAAATGGCACCATATATATATGTCCCCAGCACCTCGCTGGCTCGCAAGCGGGGTCCTGCTGCACGCGGCTGATCTGATCAGCTCGAGCAACCTACCGTGCAGAAGGAGGCGCGTGTGTGCATGCACGGTTCCCGTTCGTCGCCGCCAGTGCCAGCGCTACCAGCAGCATGGAGATGCTGAGCCGAAGCCTGCATGGGATGGCGAGCCCCGACGCCACGCCTTACTTCTCGGGCGCGTCCTCGCGGCGGCGCAGCGGCGCCGACGAGGTGGACGACGAGGAGGCCCTGCAGTGGGCCGCCATGGAGCGGCTGCCGTCCTTCGAGCGCCTGCGCACGGGCCTCATGCGGGCGGCGGCGGAGGCGGACGCCTCCCACTCCCACGACGGCGGCGGCAGCGGCCGGCGGCGGCGCCGGCGCCCGCACGAGGAGGTGGACGTGCGCGCGCTGGGGCTGGCGCAGCGGCAGGCGTTCTTGGACCGCGTGTTCCGCGTCGCCGAGGAGGACAACGAGCGGTTCCTGAAGAAGCTCCGCGCGCGCATCGACCGCGCCGGCGTGCAGATCCCCACGGTGGAGGTCAGGTTCCGGGGCCTCAGCGTGGCGGCGGAGTGCCACGTCGGCACCCGCGCGCTGCCCACGCTGGCCAACGTGGCGCTGGACGTGGCCGAGTCGCTGCTGGGCCGCGTCGGCGTCCGCCTCGGCGAGAGGAAGCCGCTCCACATCCTCAAGGGCGTCTCCGGCGTCGTGCGCCCGTCCAGGATGACGCTCCTGCTCGGCCCGCCGTCCTCCGGCAAGACGACGCTCCTGCTCGCCCTCGCCGGCAAGCTGGACCCCACCCTCGAGGTGAGCGGGGAGGTGAGCTACAACGGGTACGGGCTGGACGAGTTCGTGCCGCAGAAGACGGCGGCGTACATCAGCCAGAACGACGTCCACGACGGCGAGATGACCGTCAAGGAGGTCCTCGACTTCTCCGCGAAGTGCCAGGGTGTGGGCCAGAGATACGGTGAGCGCCTTCACCTTGTCTCTGCTTTCTACTACTAGCTTCTGTACTGTCTCATAGTATTGAAGAGTATCAGAGAAATGTTAACACTAAAGTTAAGTTACATATAAATAAATAAATGATCTTCTTGCTGCGCGCAGAGCTGCTCAAGGAGCTGGCGAAGAAGGAGAGGCAGCAGGGGATATATCCCGACCCGGAAGTCGACCTCTTCATGAAGGTATGGTGTAGATGGAGTGCACTTTCACTTTGTGTCGCACACACCAAATCTTCAATTCTTTTGCGATGATAATTTGTAGGCAACTTCAGTTCATGGAGCCACTCTGCAGACAGACTACATTCTCAGGGTAAAGCCCCCAAACCAAACCTGTAGCTTCATTTCTCTCCTTCTTTCTTTCTTTCTTTATTTTTCGTGTGGTCATCAGATGGAAAAATTTTGTTCCCTAGTTACTGAGGAACCAATTGTTTTGGAAAAAAAAAGTATTTTATTTGGCAACAAAAAATATTTTTAAAGGAAATTGGAAAAGGGAAAGGAAAAATATAAGGGAACCAATCCCTCATGCTTTTTTGGGCCCTCATGCTTGGGCCTCGAAAAAGCTCTTGTTTCGGCCCAAAAAGCCCTCCTTACTCCTTCAGTCCTTGTTTGTCCCTCGAGCGTCGACGGGGAGAGTAGCCGAGTAGTCCAGGAAGAGCGGTCGGGAGTTAGCTGCAGCCTGCAGCTGCGATCGCAGGCGAGGTGCTCGCTTGCTTGCCACACCGACAAGACGGGGGCTCGCATCGCATTGCTGGCTTCTCTAGCGAAAATTGGACCAATTTGGCGATGTCCGCGGTTGTGATGCCATTGCCGCCGCCGCTGGTGCGTGCAGATCCTCGGGCTGGACATGTGCGCGAATGTCATCGTCGGCAACGAGCTAATGCGCGGCATCTCCGGCGGCCAGAAGAAGCGCCTCACCACAGGTACCCCGCGCGCACTCTCCCCTTCATCCGCCTCAAATCCGTCCGCGCGTCTGCTCGCGTTGCCACCGTTGATACAACCGCGCGTGTTTGGTTTCAGGGGAGATGCTGGTCGGCCCGACCAAGGTGCTGTTCATGGACGAGATCTCCACGGGCCTCGACAGCTCCACCACCTTCCAGATTGTCAAGTGCATCCAGCAGATCGTCCACCTGGGCGAGGCCACCGTCCTGGCCTCGCTGCTCCAGCCCGCGCCGGAGGTCTTCGAGCTCTTCGACGACGTCATGCTCCTGTCCGAGGGGCAGATCGTCTACCAGGGGCCCCGGGAGTACGTGCTTGAGTTCTTCGAGAGGTGTGGCTTCCGGTGCCCGCAGAGGAAAGCTGTCCCTGATTTCCTTCAGGAGGTTCGTTACTTCTTTCCAATACATATTTTCCCAATAAATGTTTGGCAAATATGACATGCTTTTGTAATGAAGTCATCAGAACTGTATAAATTATTAATCAACATCTAGAGCCTTTTGCAGTTATTAGAAATACCAACTTATAGTTCGTAAAGCTTCTTGATATATCTGGTTCATCTAGTTTACCATGGTGAACCTGTTGAAAAAGATATACTGTTTCAGAAAGTGTATAGTTAAACTTCTTAATATGGAGACGGACCACCATGTCACCGGTAGGAAAGAAATATTGGATTGGTCAGCAAAAACCTTTTTTTTTTTTTCATTCTGTCAACTGGCACTGTGGCAAATTCAAGTACAGAATACAAAGTTGCACGTTGTGGACCTTGCATTTTTCCATAGTTTTGATGAATATTGCTTTTGATCAGGTTACATCAAAAAAAGATCAGGAACAGTACTGGATACAGAATGAAAAACCATATCACTATGTATCAGTACCTGAATTTGTTGCAAAGTTCAAGAAATTTCATATGGGGAAGAGCCTCAAAAAACAACTTTCGGTTCCTTTCCACAAGAGGAAAATACACAAATCTGCTTTGGTCTTCTCTGAGAAGTCTGTCTCTACTTTGGAGCTTCTCAAGATCTCATGGTCCAAGGAATGGCTTCTCATGAAGAGGAATTCATTTGTGTACGTCTTTAAAACAGTTCAGGTACCTAAAAGGCCAGCCCTTATTCTAAATTGTCTCCCTTGGATGTGAGCTTAACATCTTTGTCTTCCCATGGTAGAGTACTTAACAAGGATACAGTTCCCTTTTTTTTTTTAAGACGGATACAGTTCTTTGTCTGACTATATTCCTTTGTTTTGAAGGGAATTTTTGTCGCACTAGTAGCGTCAACGGTGTTCTTGCGAACACAAATGCATACAAGCACTGAGGAAGATGGGCAAATCTATATAGGAGCACTTATTTATGTCCTGATAGTCAACATGTTTAATGGTTTTGCTGAGTCATCTATTATTTTGGCAAGACTCCCTGTAGTCTACAAACATAGGGACTTTTTGTTCTATAAACCATGGACTATTGTACTTCCGAATGTTCTATTGAGAGTTCCTGCCTCCATATTCGAGTCAATAGTTTGGGTAGCTATAACTTACTACAGCATTGGCTTTGCCCCTGAAGCTAGCAGGTGCGCCATTATTATAACTTTCTCCAGTAAAATTTTATATACATTGAAATTTTACATTTCCTCCCTGAACAAATCAGCAACTATTCATCTTTCCAGGTTCTTCAAGCATTTAGTTGCCGTCTTCTTTATCCAGCAGATGGCTGCAGGACTCTTCAGACTTGTCACTGGCTTATGCAGAACAGTTATCATTACTAACACAGCAGGATCACTTGCAGTTCTTTTCATGTTTACACTAGGAGGATTCATCCTACCAAAACGTAATCATCCATGATCCCCATTCTCTTTTAATATGTAGTTATACATTGTTTGGGTGTTTTCGTCAGGTTCATGGTAGATATGAAGGATTTGTAACTCACAGTTGAGTGCTGAAAAACCTCAGCATAAACAATGGGAACTGAAAAGTCTCAAAATCAGCAAATCATTGGTTCTCACACAAATAAACATGATTTGTTGATTAATAATCTTTTTATACTTACACTTCTGCGCTGAATCTTACTGTGGAAGTTGACATCACATAACTGTTGTTCATTGTTATAGATTCCATTTCGAAATGGTTGATATGGGGCTATTATTGTTCACCTCTTACTTATGCATACATTGCTCTTGCCTCTAATGAAATGCACTCTCCAAGGTGGATGGACCAATTTGTAAGTTAACTTGTGATCACACTAATGCCGTGCTCTCATACAACTAGTTGTTTTTTACTTACTTCTTTTGAATCAACAGGCAGATGGTAAGAGATTGGGAGAAGCAGTTTTAGAAAACTCAAGTATCCCCACCAACAAGGAATGGTACTGGATTGCTACGGGTGCACTTTTAGGTTTCACTGTTCTGTTCAATGTGTTATTCACACTGTCACTTATGTACCTAAATCGTAAGTATCTACTCTACACATTAACAATAGGCCTTAATAATATGTTACATGCAGTCTGCTCCTTTATTTTCTTAATCCGGATTGTTCTTGTCTATGCTAAACTAATGCTTTCATTGAGTCGTAATTTGGTCCTTTGATATTGGTATCTTACTAGACTGATTGTTCTGCTCCTTGAATTAGCTGTTGGAAAACCACAGGCAATTTTGCCTGAAGAGACTGATACAAGTCTAGAGGACACTAAGGAAGGAAAGATATCAGATATAACACAGAAAACAAAAATCCCGACACCAGAACCGTTATCCTCAAATTCTATGATCACATGTAAGATTGTTTCCATCTGTTTCGCTTTCATTCTTCCTTTATGTTTGAAAAAAAAAAGGGTATGCTACTTTACCTTTAATTCACAGTCTACTGATGTTTTTAATTGTTTTAGTGGATAAGGTACTTGAACAGTTACGTGGTGAGTCCCCGAATACTTCTGATAGGTCACACATGAATGCTTCTAAGAGAATTCGTCCAGGAAGAGGGATGATTCTTCCATTCGAACCCCTCTCCATGTCCTTCAACGAGATAAATTACTATGTTGACATGCCTGCAGTATGTTGCCTCTCCATATATATATATATTTTTTTCTCCACAGCTTCATTTCCATGTCATTTTTCATTATTATATCAATGACTGTTAGCCTTCCATTATAATATCTACTCTCTCCAATTGCAAATGGAACTCGTTTAGGATGTGTTGGTCAAGCTCAAGCTTTTAAAATCTAACCATCACTATATAAATGGTTTGTAGATCAAGAACATTTGAAATAACTTTCAACAATGAAAAGATGTTCAGAACATATAACTATTATTTTAGAATAACATAACTTCATATACTCTCCTGCATGTTCAAGAAAGGGAAAAAAAACATAACTTCAGATAAATCACTATCCTTTAGTCAAAGTGCCATATTGGAAACCAAGTCAATGTCCTAAATGACTTGCATCTGCAATGATAAGGGCTATGAGCTAATTTAAGTAGACTACAATATATCTGGAAAACTTGATCGGAGTATGAATTTCTTCATTATGTTATTTTCAAATAATGCCATTTTTGTGTTGGTGGCTTTTAAGTTTGATCAGCTAATGCACGAATCTAAGCATTTGGTTTGTCAAGACTTCAGAATGGGACTATTGAGTTAATAGATTTCTAGAAAAGCTCTTGATTATGCTGATGCATATCTTGTAAATATGGCATGCTATTTTATGAAGTTATTTGGGCATTGCGGCAGTTATATCTTAGCTTGAAATCTCATTTGCAGTTTGTTAATATGTCAGGAGATGAAGAGTCAAGGAGTAACTGCAGATAAGCTTCAGCTGCTCTCAGGGATATCTGGGGCCTTTCGACCTGGTGTCCTCACCGCTCTTATGGGTGTGAGCGGGTCTGGAAAGACCACTCTCATGGACGTTTTATCTGGAAGGAAGACTGGTGGATATATTGAAGGAGAAATTTATATATCTGGTTTCCCTAAGAACCAAGAAACATTTGCAAGAATATCAGGTTACTGTGAACAAAATGACATCCACTCTCCACAGATCACTATAAGGGAGTCCCTACTCTTTTCTGCTTTCCTGCGTCTTCCTAAGGAAGTCACCGACCAAGAAAAGAAGGTGCTTTCTTGTTCTACTCACAGTATCAACTAATAACTGATGTCTGTAGATAATGAGACGTGATAAGTCCCTGCAGTGTTTGCTGGGGTACACGTGTAGTTATTTTGATGTGAATTAAGTCCATTAAAGTTGGTTTACATCCGTTTAGATATTCGTGGATGAAGTTATGGAATTGGTTGAGCTTAACGGTCTCAAGGATGCTATTGTCGGTCTCCCTGGTGTGAACGGGCTATCAACAGAACAAAGAAAGCGATTAACAGTAGCTGTAGAGCTTGTGGCAAACCCCTCGATCATCTTTATGGATGAACCAACTTCAGGCCTTGATGCAAGGGCTGCTGCAGTTGTTATGAGAACTGTTCGGAACACCGTCAATACTGGAAGAACTGTTGTCTGTACTATCCACCAACCAAGTATTGACATTTTTGAAGCTTTTGATGAGGTAATGCATTTGCATCTTGCGGTAATGTTCTTGTCATATACACATATAGCTGTGCTTTCAATCTTTGTTTCTCATCCTGCAGCTGCTTTTAATGAAAAGAGGAGGCCAGATCATATACTCTGGGCCACTGGGTAGGAACTCACATAAAGTTGTTGAATACTTTGAGGTATGTGATATTTAGTGCTTGTTTAAATCAGGGGTGTAAAGTTTTAGGGTGTCACATCGGATGTCACATGAGGTGGTGTTGAGATACCAATAAAAAAACAATTTACAGATTCTGGCAGGAAACCGTTAGACGGATTTATTAAGCCTAATTAATCCGTCATTAGCACATGTTTACCATAGCACCACATTATCAAATATGGACTAATTAGGCTTAAAAATTCATCTCCCAAAACAGTCGCAATCTTTGCCATTAGTTATTTTTTAGTCTATATATCTAATACTCCATGCATGTATCCAAATATCCGATGTGATATGGTATAAAATTTTGGGGGAGGAACTAAACAAGGCCTCAAGCTACTTCCAATTATCACATAGCTTTTAGCTTTCTGTCATCTTGTGTTACCTTGCATCAGATTCTGCAGTATAAGGATACATTTGATCCTTCTCTATTTGAAATTCTTTCTTCTAAAATCTATATATCATGGTGTATTCTAAGGTATGTTTGTCCTGTTATCAAACCAGGAAATTCCTGAATCCCAAAGATCAAAGAGGGGTGCAACCCTGCTACATGGATGTTGGATGTAACCACAGCTGCTACAGAGGTTCAGTTGAAGATTGATTTTGCAGAACATTACAAGTCATCACCTATGCATCAGTAAGTGCAGGAGTAGGATCCTGTTTTCTTGGTGTCAATGTATTTGGGTCTGCTTTTAAATTTTGAAAATAAGAATACATAACAGAAACCGAATATCGTTGATTTTTATAAGGACCAGAACTTGAACCCATGATTTGAAACCACGACAACTTTGCGCACTGCCCCTGCTGCTTTGCAAAGGAGCAAGCATTCACCATATTGCTAGCAGTACTGCACCATCAACATGTGATCCGTACATATTTGTGTTGATACCCCACTCCGCTTTGAAATATACTACAATTCACGCTTGAATAAACCTACATCTTCCTTCTTTTTAAAGTAACCAGATCTTTTAGGTAACATCTGCTTTGTTGTACGATGGATTATTTTCAGGCGGAACAAAGCATTAGTTAAAGAGCTGAGTAAGCCCCCTCCTGGTTCCAGTGACCTCTACTTCCCCACTCAATATTCGCAGAGCACCTTTGATCAGTTCAAATTCTGCCTCTGGAAGCAATGGTTGACTTACTGGAGAAGCCCTGATTACAACCTTGTCAGAATTTTATTTGCAGTAGTTACTGCCTTACTGCTGGGGATTATATTTTGGAGGGTTGGCAGTAAGATGTATGTTCTTACCATGCTTAGTTGTTAACTATTGTGAATATGTATTGCAGGATCCTTAACTATTTTTTATTTGGTGCAGGAAGAGTTCAGCAGATCTTTTGATCATCGTCGGAATAATGTATTTTGCTGCCGCATTTGTTGGCTTTGAAAATTGTATAACTGCTCAACCTGTTATTGCTGTGGAAAGGACGGTCTCTTACAGAGAGCGTGCAGCTGGAATGTACTCAGCTATACCCTATGCTTTATCACAGGTCAGTATGGACTAGCAATTCAACTAAACCAAAAAAATACATTGCAAGGTCATCCCAAGTATGATGTACATATTTAATATGTTCCATAAGGCAGAAACAAAAAAAAAAATTGAATTGATGTTCTATCTGATAGCATTTGAAACATTAATCAGTTCTTTTCTCTGTTCAGGTTGTTGTTGAAATACCATATGTGTTCGCCGAGTCTGTCATATATGCTCTTATTGTGTACCCAATGATGTCTTTTCTGTGGACACCAGCAAAGTTCTTCTGGTTCTTCTACATTACATTCCTCACGTTCCTCTATTTCACTTACTATGGTATGATGAGTGTTGCCCTGACACCAAACCCTCAGGTTGCTTCCATATTTGCCGCTGCCTTCTATGGTCTATTTAATCTCTTCTCAGGGTTCATTGTTCCAAGATCGGTGAGTCACTGTCTTCCTTCCCTAAAGTAACTTCAGCGACTTCAAAGCACTGTGCACTACAATCTCTGTGGATTAACTCAAATCATGTCTTGTTCAGAGAATCCCGGTGTGGTGGATTTGGTACTATTGGATTTGTCCAGTGGCATGGACAGTCTATGGACTGATTGTGTCGCAATATGGTGATGTGGAGGATATTATCAAGGTACCAGGGAAATCCGATCAGCAAGTCAAGGCTTTCATCAAGGACTACTTCGGCTATGATCCGGACTTCATGGGTGTAGTGGCAGCAGTGTTGGCTGGCTTTACTGCCCTGTTTGCTTTTTTGTATGTTTACTGCATAAAGAGATTTAATTTCCAACAGAGATAAAAGTACAAGCCTCACAGTTTGCCATGTGCATTGAGGGTGTATGTTCGATAAAATAAAGAGACGTACACTGCCGTTTACTTGTTAGTTCTAGGTTGCACCCAGCTATGTATGTTGTGGCTGATGCAGGGAACTTAGAAGTCAGTTTTTTCTGTACCATTTAAATGGATATATTGACGTGCATAGAATCATGCATACTAACAACCTGAGTGGATGATCTTTGTCACCGCTGTCTTTGCCCGTCTAGCTCAGTCGGTAGAGCGCAAGGCTCTTAACCTTGTGGTCGTGGGTTCGAGCCCCACGGTGGGCGTTATTAATTCTTTTTTGTATTATTTTATTTTATTTGTACCCAGGATGAAGCTACTGAGGCTATCCGCACTCGTGCTACTCTAAATTCATCCTCTAAAAGAAATATTCCGTCCTGGTCATCGAGATTCTCTACTCTATATCACTTTCTCCCGCACCCTATCCATCCTCTATATCAACCTCTATCCACAGTCGGGCCCACATGTCTGTAAATAAATTTTATCCAAATATATCCATGTGAGATCTAATTTTGAAGGATTTATTACAACGAATTTAATGGTGTAATCAGAATTTAATTTGAATTTTTGATTTATGAGTTACAATATTTTTTAACGAGTTAAAAAAGTAGGGTCCGCACCTCCCTCTCCTCCATCTCTTTTCTCTCACGCTTTCCCTCTCTGGACCCCACGGTGGACAGGCTTTCAGAGAACCTTGCAGGCGCCACAGGTAGCGAACTCTCGGCCGCCAGCGTGGATAGCGATCTCGTTTACGGTACCCGGTGCGGATGTTTTCTTTCTCTAAATGTCGGTAGCGGATTGTGTAGAGTTCCCAGTGCAGACAGTCTGATGTGCGCTATCTGTAGAAAAGAAGCCCATCTATATGTTTGGCAGATTTTTATACCTTTCGCTTAGATATTCTTTTGCTTAATTTAGTGAGGTGAGTTGGCTACCAAAAGTTGCCACACTAAAAATTTGGCAAGAAAACATTGCCAAAACTAGGGCAAAAATTCTTGTCATATGTTTGGCATGTTAATTGTGAGATGTTGGTAAAAATTTTAAGCAAACCAAATAGCTACCAACACGTCAGGCTGCTAACTTTTATATAAAAAGAACTCAACGACGTTGTCCTGAAGAGTTCTTTTGCTCGACGGTTCCCTCGGTGAGTCGGTGTGCCATAGAATCCTACTAATATGGATATTTACTGTAGGCACAAATGATGTGTAGTTACAGGACGGACCCTCCCCCCTCCCCCAGGCAACTCGGAGGACCCCAACCCTAGCGCCTCCCGCACCCTTCCTCTCCCTCTCCTGCCGCACCGCCACCGGAGCTAGCCGGGATGGTGGCGGCGGGGCCTCTCTTCCCCTTGGTGGCGTGGTGGCGCAGGTGGCGGCGGTTCGGCGGGGCGCGGCCGAGCTCGAGCGACGTGTGTAACAACCCTAAAATCCAAACACCAAAAAAAATCCCAACCAATTTAAATTTTTCATTCATTTATTATGAAAACTCATTTTTCTTGTGCAAGCATATAGGTTTCATTATGAATTTGGTAAATAAAGGAGTATAGCTTGCATTTTAATTCCATTCACATAGAATAATAACTTATGCATCACATTTGGGATTTATTGCAATTCATGTTTGTATTTACACAATATTTAAAAACAGGTAATATATGTATTTATACACTTGAGTGAAAATAGAAAAAGAAAAAGAAAAAGAAGAAGAGAAAAGAGGAAGAGCAGAACCGGCCCGACGCCAGCCCAAACCAGCCCGGCCTTCTCCTCCTCACCTCACCCGCGCGACCACGCCGTAGCTGGGCCGGCCCATCTCGCAGCCCAAACCACCACGCGCGCAGCCCGGGCACACACGCGCGCAGCGCCATTTGCAGCCGCTGCCAGCCCGACCCTACCCGTCAGCGCGCTCGCCCTGTTCTTCTTCTCCGCCGCGGCGCTCACGCGAAAAGCGAGAGCCTAGTACGGGAGCCGACCGCGCCACGCTCTGGCAACCCTGTCCCCTGCCTGTCCCCTCGCCTTGGCGACCAAGTCCGCGTCGAAAGCATGCCAACCCTAGCCTCACGTCACCACGACCCTTGGATGCCGCCCGGTGGATCTCCGCCGCTCGCCATGGATCGAACCGAGCTCGGTGGTATATAAGGACCTCCCTCTCGGAGCCCTAGCCCCATCCCACTCGCCGCCGCCTCTGGTGGCACCAACCACGCCACACCATGTGAGAGAGGGAGAAGGAAGAAGGGCGGAGCAGAGGAGGAGGAGCCGCCGGAGCGCCGCCGCTGTGGAGCACGCCGGAGCCGGACACGGAGGGGAAGCCCGAGCTGCAGACTGAGGAGCGGCACGGCACCGCGATCACTCTGCACAGCATCACCTCGTCACTGCACCGCCATCCTTACCTCACCAGCCCCACTGTGAGCCACCGAGCACCTCATCCAACCTCGCCGTGCTACCGGTCATGACGCTCGGCATCACGAGCGTGTAGGCCGCGGGCTGTTTCCGGCCCCTGAACACTTCGCACAACACACTGCACAAGACCGGCCATCAAACCACTAGACATCGGCTATGGACGTCAGGCCACTTTCGACGGGCATCGCCGTCACATGTGCTCGAAGCACCGCTACCTCGACGGCGTTCCCGCGCGCACAAGCCGTGAAACAGCGACGCGACCCGTTAGCGTGACCACCAACTCACCGACCACCTCGGACAAGCTTAGTTGCGGAAGATCGAACCTCCATGGCCTGGAACACCGCGAGGTGCGTTCTCGAGGAAACAGTGCTCACCGCCGACACGTTCCGCCTCACCTAAATCCGTTCCGAGTACCTCCGGTCACCTCGCGCTGCGGAGAAAGGCCGACGAGGTTCGCCAAGTCTGCCTCGGCACCGCCGCGTAGATAGCCGATCCCCGAATCATGTCTGTCGCCTTGGCGACGTGCGCCGCCACCTCGTCGGAGAACCGCCGTATGCCGCGGGAGAGAAGAAGGCCATACCACGACTCTAACCCGCCACCATCTGGTCGAACGACTGCCTGAGCACGCCAATTGGGGAAAGCCAAGCCCTGTCTTGCCGAAACATGGTCATCGCCGCCCTGTCGTCGTCCGCCGCACCGGAGTGACACCGCCGCCTTGAACGGACAACCTTGGGCCCTGCCAGAACCAAATTGAAGGCCGGAACCATGACATGGATGACCTTAGCAAAATACCCACCCTTTGGGAGACCCTAGAATCACCGCCGGAGCCCCGTCGGCATGACGAACCCGCCGCCGGCGACCATGTCACTCTGGGACCGCAGCCGGGGCTTGAGCCGACTCTTTTTGACCCATCGGACACCTCACGAGACCGGAGGCGAACCGTCAGAGCCATCTCCGGTCACCAACGAGCTCGCCGGACCATCACCTCCTCGCCGGCCACCGGCGACTCGTTGAGACATTGACTCGAGCACTTGGCGGGTGCTGACGCAAGCATGGGCGCATGCGTGGGTGCACGCTTCCCCGCTGCAGCCGATCACAGACTCGGTTCACCGTGGCCCATAGACTGTAGAAGGAAAGGTAGACCCGGTTCACCGTAGGCCGAGACTTCGGTCCA
Source organism: Eremochloa ophiuroides (assembly GCA_038502445.1). Taxonomy (NCBI): domain Eukaryota; kingdom Viridiplantae; phylum Streptophyta; class Magnoliopsida; order Poales; family Poaceae; genus Eremochloa; species Eremochloa ophiuroides. The sequence goes on from JAHLJS010000006.1 coordinate 65,129,412, forward strand.
CCGAGCCGACACCCTTGAGACCACCATGGACCGCGTGCATACTCACCTGGCCGCACCATGCACGGTGCCGCCACGTGGCGCGCCAGTGAGGCAACACGTGTCCCACCGGGTGACGTCATGATGACGTCACGATAACGTCACCGACCCCGCTGGCCAGACGCCATTGACTTGGTCAACGCTGACGTCAGCAATGACGTCATGCTGACGTCAGCAGACCAGTGCCAGCCGGACCGTTGACCTGGTCAACGTGAACAGTGCCCGACCAATCCCGTGCTGCCACGTGTCACCCCCTGATTAATCGGCCATTTTTCTATTTTGAGAAAATAGGATAATCTTCGGAAATTCATAACTTATTCATACATTGTCCAAAAATTGTGCACCATATATCAAAATTCTCAGAAAAATGAGATCTACAACCTGAGCCTATGTTTGAGTGCATTTGGATATTTATTTATTGGATTTTCTGAATGATCTATAGAAGTCGCTAACGCGACTATTTCAATTCCGTTTTCAGAGCCAGAGGAGAATCTGACTGAGGAAGACGACCACGAGTACCTTCAGGAGCTAGGAGACGACTACGAAGGTGCCACGTCCCACCAAATCCTTAGCTCCTATTACGCATTGCTAATGATTGTTTATGCCATTGCATTATGATCACATGTATATCTGCATAGGTTGCATGGTAGAATTATTGTTTTTCCCTACCTTGATTAAACTTTATCCTGCTACCCGCTGATAGGTTAGCTGCTGCTTTATTCTGTTACTCTTCCACTACTGCTATTTACTGTTTGCTAAGTGGTGGAATTGGAACGGTTTATATAAGAACTTGATTATAACCACAGGGAGAGCGTGTTGCGTGTGTCTTGGGTGCGTGGTGAGGGAGTCAAGTCGACCAAGTGGGGTATGAGACGAGCCCGAGGGGCAAGTTGTGCCGGGGGATGCAACCTGGGCATCCCCACGTGAGATACCTGTGGCGGGTAAATGGTGTACGAGGTGGTTCCGGGTGGGATAGCCTTTGTGGTTGAAACCCGTGAGCGGAGGTGCTGTGATGGCACGGGGAGAGTATCCCCAAGGTGAAGATGCCTGCTTGGTCACCCTAGGATCTGCTGGTACTCAGACTATAGGAATCCTCTACTTCTCACTCGCTTCTGATGGGCGGGAGACGGCTGGACTACTTGATAGGGCGGTGCCACTACTGCTAAGTTGTGAGGTGATAAGGGTGGACGGTGACGGATGGTGGAATTCCCGTACCGTCCTAGATGCGCAGTACCACTGATGGGGCCCGGTGCTGCGTCTCCTAGTCTCAGCGTGAAGGTGTTGGATCCGGAATATCCCAGGGCTGAGTGGTAGGGTGGCATCGACCTAGGCAAGCAAGCACCCAGAATTCTGCCTAGGTGTTTGCGCGACACCTATGATGGCTAATCTAGTGAGCGGTAGAACCTCCGCAGAGTGTTTGGTTGATCGATCGATACATACGCCGACTCGTCGGCTACGGACCTTTCCTGTAGCCTTCTACTGGTGTAGTGAGTGATTATTCTTTTCTCCCCCTGGATAATGCCTTCCGGCAGTGTACCCGCTGCGGTAGTGTGCCGCTGAGATAGGCCCGAGAGGGAGTTGGGCCTGTCGAATGAGCGTGAGGTGTGGGTATGTGAGATGTTGTGATGGGAAGGGGATGATGGTGTTAATTGGAGATAAAACTTGACTACTTAAACATTGATTACAACTGCATAGGAAACCTCAGTCTATAGGTCTGCTTAAATAGCCTTGCATCCACTTTTCACAAAGCAAATGCTGCATAGGTGGGCTCCGTGGCCAGTACAAATCGTACTGATAAATTTGCTGTCAGGTGACGAGAATGAGTACGACTTCGAGGGAGATGATGACGAGAAATAGGGTCACGTGCTACACCCAAGTTGGCCGTGAAGGATGAATCGCTTCCGCATCTCCAAAGCTTCTTTGAATGTTGATTCCGCCAATGTGGCGATGTAGTAAATGTTTATGTAAGACTTAATTACCGTTGTATGGATCCTGGTTTCAACTGAGATATGGGTAATTTCATGGATTGTCCCAAGCAATCTGTTGAATTACAATTCGAGCCTGTGGATTTCCCTTCGCGGAAATCGAGGTCGTTTCAACGTGGAGCTCGGCAAGGCCGTCCCCTTCGTCTGCGGCGGCGCCGGCCAGGCCCTGGGCAGGCGGCTGCAGCGACGGCGGCGGTTCTCCCTCCTCCTCTCTGCTCCTCCTTTTCCCTCCACGGTGGCAACACAATGTTGGCTTGGGCTGGCCGGGGCTCACCGGATCCACGCCCCGGGTGGCCGGATCCGGCTCCCCTTTGGCCGGGATGTGGTGGGCAGCGGCGGCGTCGTGACGGCGGTGGTCGGTGCTCGCGTGGGTGCGGAGGACGGCTGCTTCTTCTCCTCTGGCCACCTTCGTCCCCCATGAGCTTGGCACCTGCGTGCTCCGGCGGGCTATGGCTGGCTGGGGTTCCCCCAGAGCCTATCGTGTCCACGGCCGGGCCAACTGTGTGGTGGCCAAGGCTGGAAGCGGCGGCGTCAGCTCGGGGCGCCAGGTTCAGGGATGGATCCGGCGCCCCATGGGCAGGGGCAGCGCCCGTACAGGTGGAGCATGCGCCTCGAGGCTGCTGACGGAATTCGGCAGCATCGACGGCGAATGCTGGTACCGGCGTCGGAGGGTGGCAGTGGCCTCGGCGTGTGGTAGGGTGACACGCGCGACAGGGTAAGCTAGTTTTTTCAGGTTTCCCGGCCAGTGGGGGTGGCGGTCGGCGTAGCTTTGCGGCTGCTGCGTGCAGCTGGCGCGTCGATGACCCTCTGGAGGGGTTTCTACGGGACGGCACGGCTGGGACGGCAGCGGCGGCGGCATGTTCAGGATCCGACATCTTGGCCTTGCGATTATGCTGGCGGGCTTCTTAGGCGAAATCCTTGGCGACGGTGACGCTACGTAGCGCCACTTTCCCTGCTAGGGGCGTCGTATTCCCCCCATCATACCTTCACGGGTGAAAACCTGATCCGTGGACAAACGACTGCGGCGCTACCAGCGACGTGCCCTTCTTGAAGGCGTCATTTTTGGAATTTCGTCCGGCATGGTGTTTCCTTCGGTGATTGCTCTTTGCTTCTCGGCACCCCAGTCGACGACGGTGGGTTCTGCTTAGGGAGCTCGGCAACGATGACACAAGCCGAACCCAATCTTCGACGACTGAGTTCTGCTTAGGGAGTTTGGCAAACACCGTGGGAAGGGTGAGAGATTAAGATAAGAAGTCAGAGCTGCTCTTCGCGACGCGCTTGAGCTCGGCAACGATGACCTGGCGGCGGTCTCTGGCTCTCGGGTCTAGGTTTGTAGGGTGGGTTGTCTGTGGTTTTCTCTGTCGCGTCTGCGTGGGTGGGTTAGCCTCTCGTGGTGCTTGATACCACGTCTAGCTGCCCTTGCTTGTACATAAAATTTATTTTTCTTAATTGAAAAGCAGAGCTCTTGCTATTGTTTCAAAAAACGTGTAGTTACAGGGCATGCCTCTATCAAGTGACGTGAGACACTTGCTAAACCTCTCTTCTCATATTGACACTTGTACTAGTAGATAGCATCTCTATGGTATGTGTAACAACCCGAGTTTTCCGATAACCAAAAATACGAACTTTCTAAAAATTTTCTTGCAAAGTGTGTGGAGCATGTAGAATCTAGGTCGAACCCCGACTAACCCGCTAACGATCGTTGCATTCATGTAGTAATTGTTGGTAGGATTGTACTGGAGTTCTTTAGTCAGTTGGGGTTTTCTAGCCTCGTGTGTTGTTTGGAGAAGCACAAGTCCGTAGCGATACCTTTCGAATCCTTCCTTAATCTCGTTCCAACTCTCCCGACCAAAATCTATAAATCAAGAACTCATTTTCGAATTTCCCTCAGGCTCCATTTATTTCCATGCCAATGATTTTGAAAAGGAAAAAGAGTCATTTTCCACTCCTTTCTATCCCCTAAATCTATTTCATATTATCCTTTGCTGATACACCAAGCAGCAGCACGTAACCACTGAATAGCTAGCCTTGCTCCTAATCTAGTTGTTACCGGCTCGTGCCTGCATGCATGCATGGTCCTGTAGCTTATTAGCTAGTTGTATGTACGACTCAAACACGTACCTACTAGCAGCCTCGTATGACCTTCGATCTCTAGAACAAGGGCATACACGGACAGAAACCGAGCAAGACCAGACCTGAACAGAACACGTACACCACTAGAACTCAGCCATATACGCATACACGCACAGGTGGCACAAGCTAGCTAGCGGACGTACGTATGCATGCTCCTGTGCCAAATACATATACGTGTAAATATACACGTATGAGTTCTGCCTGTATTGGCCCAACCAGCGCAGCAGTATACCAGCAGCACACTCCATGCGGGCCCATGCGCATCCCCTCCCTCGTGGCCCAGAACGTGCCCCAAGGCCCAGCAATCGCTGCCCCTGCGAACCCTAGCAGATCGGCACGCATCGCTCTCACCCGGCCGCCGCCGCTGGCCCTCGCGTGTGCGCGACGCAAGCTTACGCCCTCTCCATGGATGCTCGCCACGCGTCGAAGAGTACGGACGTCGAGGATCCCCGCCGTCGACCCCTTCCGAAGCCCTAGCCTCGCACGCATATAAAATCTGGACCCTGTTCATCTTCTCCCGAAGGCACCGCCGCCGCCACCACCTCTCCAGTGCGCCGCCGCCATGCTCGACACCTCGATCCGCCGTGCAGCTCGCTGCTGCTGGCCACGCCTCGCCGCAGCCGTCGAGTCCCGCCCTTGCCGCGGCCGTGCACAACCTTGCCGAGCCTGCCTCCGATCGCGTCGCGACGCCTCGGCCAACCACGACGCCTTGCGGGATGATCGCTCCGTCGCGGCCGCACTCTTCAACCACGGCCGTGAACTGAGCGTCCCCCTCGCCACCGAGCTGCACGGGCACCACACCGCCGCCGGTCGTCACCGCCAGGCCTGCGCACCGCCCTGCTGCTCCATCGCCGAGCCGCGTCATCCTCGAGCCCGGCCTTCTCCGTCATGTTCGAGCCCGTCGGCGCTCTGCACGTCCTCGCCACGGCCGTGCACTGCTGCGCCGAGCTCACCACCAAATCGCCGACCTCGCCTCGGCAACAGCAAGCCGGTGACCGCGTCCACGCCCGCAGCTGCAGCCACGCCATGCCATGCTACTCCACTGCAGCCGGTGAGCACTCATGCCTGAGCAGCCCCCTCTACTTCTGGATGGTTCGCTGTTCCCAATTGACGGATGGCCTTCGTGCCACTTCCTACACTGCAGCCGGGGAGCACCTCGCCTTGTCTTGAAGAAACAGAAAGATGCCGGAGCCAAAGACGGAACCGATGCCACCGTTGCGGATCAGCACGGCACTGCGATCACCCTGCATGGCATCAACTCCTCGCTGCACCGCCATCCTATCCTCGTCAACACCTCGGTGAGCCACCCATGCCGCCTGTCCAACCCCGCCCTCTATTGTGCCATGGCGTTCCGACCACGGGACGCGCAGGCGCGAGTCGCTACCAACTCAGGAAACTCACCCGCACTGCACTGACACGCGACCGGCCAAAGCCACTGGATTTCGACCCTTGATAGACCGGGAACGCAGCACGACGCGTTCTCGGCGGGACGCACTCGCCACCGGCGCGTTCCGACGACCGTTTCGCCCGTTCCAAACCACCCAGGCTAGAAACCGAGTAGGTTAGTACGCCGTGGAGCATCGCCACGGCCCCTCAAGACCAGCCACGCAGACCCGCCACATGCCATGGCGTCCTGCTCAAGTGGACGTGTAGGCCGAGCCCTTTTCGGCTTAGGACACTCGCACCCACTGCACGAGACCTTTTCAGCCAAATCGAACCATCGGCTTTCCAAGAACGCCGGCGTGGCCAAGGACTACCCAAACACAGCCAACCGAGTGACACACCTTGAACGCTTAGAACAACCACGACGGGCATCGCCGTCGACTTAGGCCTTCGCATTGAGATTCCCTGCCTTGTTAGGAACCCGGCCATGCTCCGCCATCTCCTGGACGCCTAATGCCACCTCCAGCCAACCTCCGGCCAACCGTAGCCTCGTTCGGCCAGCCACAGCCTCGCCCGACTAGCCGCAGCCAGTCGACAGCAAACCATTGCCGGTCAGGAGTTACCAGCAGCTAGCCAAGAGGAGTCAGAACGTGTAGCAACAAGCCTCGCCATTTTCTTTTAACGCCGACCCCGTTCTGCCTTCGTGCCATAGCCCTGAAGCCATAGATGATGCTGGACTATTGGGAAGACCAACTGGTAGATGATGTTGGACGGTTGGAAAGCCAAAGTGATACACGACGCTGGATTATTGAGGAGCCCCTTTCTCTTACTCCCTGTACACATGCCCTTCATACTGTACCCTGCCCTTACAATCCATCTGTTCATGTATCTGTTGTATCCTATCTTTACGGATCGTCTGTACATGTATCTGTTGAACCCAATCCTTACACTCTGTCTACACATGTATCTGTGATACAGGATCCATCTATTGCAATGCTATGGAATTGTGCTACTCCACTGTCGTGTCGAGTTGTTTTGCCTCATGGTCGTGTCTTGGATTTTATTGCCGGTTCTTATTGTTGTCTGTCTGTGTGCCGTGCCTTCGAGCCGGCTGAGGGATCGTACTTCGTTCTGACGTTGCGATCGCGGGATTCGTCTCGCCATGACCGTAATGCCGAACGTAACTCGACCTCTCGTTTTGTTGGTGTAGCTTGTGGTCACGAGTGCACTTCGCCATGACCATGGAGCTATACCCCGTTTGTCGCTCTTTGATTCTTCGTGCTCAACCCTCGTATGCTTGTACCCTACGCGACCGTCGCATTCCTCTTGTTCTTGCGGTGACAACCGCATCGCTATGAATTCGAGTAATGACTTAGTGCCAGTGCACCCAGGTCGTGGTACCCTATGAGTGGTTTGAACACTTGCGTCTTATACTTGTCGCTCTCTTCCGACGCCTCGTTTTTACCATAGCGTGCGCGTTGGAAGAAGTAGATGACTGCCCTTTCTGTGTTTTTCGCTCTTCGTTTTCGTATAAGCCCGCTCTGTTCGATCCCGTCTTACTCACAGTGACCGGATCAAAGACCGGACTGACTCCTTTTGTTAGCGAAGCTATGGTCTATACTAAGATCTCAGACCTATGTAGGTCGACTCGGTCGACCACTTAAAACCATCTTCACTGAAGGTGTGACTGAGAATATAATATGGATGTGCCTAGCAAATTTTTCTCTCTCTTTTGATTCTTGGTATTTAAGCACATGTATGATTGTACCCGATTGAATCACAGGCTTGGTACCCTACATGTGGATTAAACACTCGCACTATTTTGTGCAGCATTTATCGTTGAAAATTCCTTGTTCTTTCCTGCTGATCGGCCGTCCTCCGAACCCCGTCTTCCCCGTGGCGTACGGATCGGAAGATCATGTGCCGTGGTGTTTGCTATGGATAAGGTTTGGCCTAAACCATTTATTATAAAGCCATATTGGCTTGGCTGTGACTTATGCTTGTGCTTAGCAAACCACCACTCTTGTTTCTTGGGTCTGATAAAATCGGACATACGCCGAGAGGGCTAAGCCGTGTACCTTTTATTATTTCTTTGCTGTTAATGGGTCTCCCCGCGTCCCATCGTCTTTTGATGAATTGAGAGTTTTATTGCCTTGTATTGCTTCGCGGAGTAGCCGTTTCCGGATTAGCGACGATTGGATCGAGACCCGCTGGAAGAGAACATGGACGGCGCAAGGACCCGTGGAATGGAGTCACCCTGGAGGAGGTGATCCAGCAGAACGACTACACTAACTGAGGAGTGCTCATACCACTACTTCCTCGACAACGCAGGTGTCATGGCAGCACCTTCCTTTAGAGAATCCTATTAGACATTGCAAATCTAGAATTGCTAGCGCTTTATATTTACTCCTTTGCTAGTATATGATGCATGTTACTACCTAAGCCGTTACTACCCCGCTTGCAACCACTCTACTATACCACTCGGCTTCGTGCTCACGCTCTTTTATACATATTTCTATCTACCTGTTTGCTTGCATGTTACATCGCTATATTTATCTATTAACTCCACTCGCATTGTATCTATGATGTGATGCTGGTGGTGAACCCTGGGAATGGTTTGGCTTGGGATGCCGGACTGGTGGTATGTGAGCGTGCTGCGTGTGTCTTGGGTGTGTGGTGAGGGTCGAGTCGACCAAGTGGGATACACGACGAGCTGTGTAAGCAAGTCTTGCCGGGAGTTGCAACTGGGCATTCCCTCGAGAGATACCTGTGGCGGGTAATGACTTATGTGGTGGTTCCGGGATGTGCATTGAAGTCCCGTGAATGGAGGTGCCATGGTGGCACGGGGAGAGTATCCCCTAAGAGAAGATGCCTGCTTGGTCAAACCTAGGAAGGACTAGCCCAGGTTCATGGGAATCCTTTACTGCTCACTCGCTTCTGATGGGCGGGAGACGGCTGGACTACTTGGTAGGGCGGTGCCACTACTGCTAGGTTGTGAGGTGATTAGGGTGGGTGGTGAAGGATGTGGGATTCCTGAACCGTCCTAGATGCGCAGTACCACTGATTGGGCCCGGTACTGCGTCTCCCAGTCTCAGCGTTTCGGCGTAGGGCCGAAGTTACCCAGGGCTGAGTGGTAGGGTGGCATCGACCTAGGCAAGCAAGCACCCGGAATTCTGCCTAGGTGATTGTACAGCATCGATGATGGCTAATCTTGTGAGTGGTAAAACCTCTGCAGAGTGTATGGTTGATCGATCGATACATATGCCGATTCGTCGGCTATGGACCTTTCCTGTGAAGCTCTGTCTAGTGTAGAGAGTGATATTCTTTTCTCTCCTGGTTGATGGTTGTCCGGCAGTGTGCCCAGCGTGGCAGTGTGCCGTTGAGACAGGACCCGAGAGGGAGTTGGGCCTGTCGACTGAGCGTGAGGTGTGTGTGTGAGGTGGTGTATGGGTGGGTTGATGGATTTTGGGATGGACTGATGGATGGGTGATATGGGTTAAAACTTGACGAACTATTATAATATTTACTACTGGATACTACCTTGCATGCGCTTAGGATGCAAACCACAGCCAAATATTAGGATCGCCAGATCCTTTGTTTTCTCTTTTCCACTAAAGCTCATCGGTGCTGACCATGGCCTGCACATTATCTGGCGGTGTGCAGATTACCTGACTAACAGAGATAGTGAGATACGAAAGATTAGACGGTCTCGTGCCTACGCTCAAGTTTGGTTCAGGAGATGAAGACTATGTTGCGCCAAGAATAACTCTGATGGTACCCGTGAAGGAGGAGCCTTCACTCGACGACATATTCCGCCAACTCTGATGACGACTAGATATGCTTCCGCTAGATTAACCCTGTAATAGGTATCCTCTCAGTTGATGTAATATTTTGTAAGAATTCTCGATGTATGACTTTAATATCAACTGATATATGATAATGCGATAAGATCAATCTATGGTTTTATCATATTATATCTCATTCTGTGGATTTTTCCATCGTGGAAAATCGAGGATGTTTCAGTATGCGGAACCCGCTCGCAAAAAAAAAACAAAAAAAAACCTCCATTGTAATGGTTCATGTCACCCCGCCCAGAGTTTTTGTTGCAGTTGCAGGTAGCCAGAAAGGTGCTGCCCATGCACGCCCGCGAAAAGCCAGAGAGGTGTCACCCTATTTGGATGCCGGGAGCGAGGGCGTTCCCACTACAAAATTTAGCTAGTAGCCATATGATATGCGCCCAAATAATAAGGAGGAAATTATTGCCCTAAAAAAGTTTGACTTAGTTTGTTGATCTTTTTTTATCGAACTTTATTATTTAGCCCTAAAATAAAATTCTTTTAGTTTCTTGGCCCTTCCAGCCATACTAAAATACTTCAAAAAATCGTAATTTTTCAATACGATATCGAATGAAGAAGATTTATATATGAAAATTTAGATCTCGATGAGATCTGTAACTTTATAGTTTTATGTTTTTTCATTTGAAAAAATTTAGATGCCAGAAAACATTAAAATAATATGTTAACTTTTTGAGTATATGAACTTCCTTAAATGAAAAAACTTAAAACTATAAAGTTATAGATTTCGTTGAGATCTAAATTTTTATATAAAAATCTTTTTCATCCGATATCGTATTGAAGAATTATGATTTTTTTTAAAGTATTTTGGTCTGGCCGGAAGGGCAAAAAAAACTAAACGAATTTCATTTTGGGGCCAAATAACAAAGTTTGATGAAAACAGGTCCAACAAACTAAGTCGAACTTTTTTTAGGGCCAAGGAAATAATTTCCTCAATAATAAGACGTTTATACCTCACTCCACATCTTAAAATAGCATATGCTCGAACCTTTTTCGTACTATATACGTATACAGAGAGAGAGTATAGTATATACGTATATGCTAGAGGAGACGAATGCGGCAGCCATTTATATTGGACACGACCACTTTAACACCTCAGCGAGCGATATATCTCAGCATGTGACTGACCTTTTTTGTGCCAACCATGGCCACGCAGTCAGCTGCCCGGTTGCGGTTGGACACTTGTACATCCCAGCCGTCGACGGCGACGGCGTTGTGTAAATAAAACGGAGCGGGCCAGCATCTCGCCGTCGCGCATCGCATCGCCCCTACACTCACAAAAGCCGCGCGCGCGATTCCATTCCCATGGATCACGACACGTCCCGGGCAGACCGGGAAAAAGCTGCTGCGGCGGCGGGGGGCGTGTGGCGCGGCACGGTGCGCGCCGTGGCGTCGGGGCCGACGCCCGACGAGGCGTGGGCGCTGCTGGGCGACTTCTGCTCGCTGGACCGGTGGGTGTCCACGGTGCGGACGTGCCGGCCGGAGCCGGAGCCGGAGGCAGAGGGGTGCGTGGTGCGCTACTGCGAGGGCCCCGTGAACATGGCGGCGCCGGGGGAGGCCGCCGTGGGGTGGTCCAGGGAGCGGCTCCTGGAGACGGACCACGCGGAGCGGTGGTACAGCTACGAGCTGGTGGACAGCAACAAGGGCTTCGGCAGGTACCGCGCCACCCTGCGGGTGGAGCACGACCCCGCCGGCTGCGCCGTCGCCTGGTCCTTCGACGCCGACCCCGTCAAGGGCTGGACGCTCGACGGCTTCGTCGCGTTCCTCGACGAACTCGCGCGTGGCGTCGCCCGGCGCCTCGAGGAGGAGATCATGCAGGGGAATGTCGCCTAGCTAGGCTGGATTGGCGCTTTATTTGGTGGAGCAGAGTATGCCCAATGGAGGCCAATGTGGTGATAGACTGATAGTGCGGCTATGGCATTATTACACTTCAATATATATTTCCCATTAGTTGCTCGAGAGAGCTAGGTTAGCATCCGTCATTTTTATCCATGTCTAGAGATATGTTCCTATCAAATTCTGTTACTTGTACGCAATTGAGCTTGACTACCAGATCCATAATGAAAAATATGTGTGCTTCTTGAGTCTTTCAACTCTGTACCTGAGTGCAAAGTATTGTAGTATAGTACACAGGATTATAATTTTATAATGTGACCAGTTTTCAAATAAGATTCTTAGACCAACCGCACTGCAGTCCGCTACGCCGTCTGGGAGGGCCGGATAGCGGACGGTGAGCGCTGCAGCGGGGTCCGCCATCTGGCCACTTCATCGAGCCCATCTGCGCAGTTGAGAGGGATTCAGGGCGTCCGCAACGCTCGCGCGGGGCCCGCGCGTCCTCGCGCCTCCTGCCGCATGGCACCGGAGAGAGAGGAGAGAGAGAGAGAGAGGGGGGGGAGAGAGAGGAGCGAGCCCGCCGGGGAGCCCACCGGGGCCGCGCGCCCTCGCCGCCGGCGGCTCTCGCACGGGAGGAGGCCCGCCGCCGCGCCGCTCTCGCCGTGGAGAGAGGAGAGAGGAGGAGGACGGCGCGCACGCCCGCGCTGGCCGCTCGCCGAGCTTGCCGGCCCCCCGCCTAGCCGCTCGCCGTCGAGAGAGGAGAGAGGAGGAACCGCGCGCACGCCCGCGCCGGCCGCTCGCCGAGCTCGCCGGCCTCTCGCCCAGCCGCTCGCCGTGGAGAGAGGAGAGAGGAGGACCACGCGCACGCCCGCTGCCGGCCGCTCGCCAAGCTCGCCGCCCGCACCGCCGCTCGCCGTGGGCTCGCGCGCACGACGGGAACGGGGAGGAGAGAGAGGATGGGGAGGGTGCCAGTAACGGGGAGGAAGGGATAGGGTAGAGAGAGAGGAGAGGAGAGGAGGGAGATAAAAAAATAATAGAAGTGGGTCCCACAGGAGGTATAAAGGATGATATAGAGGATGAATGAGTACGGGAGAAAGTTGTATAGAGGAGAGAATCTCGATGACCAGGACAGAATATTCCTTTTAAAGGAGAGATTTAGAGGTACACTCCCCTGCAGCGCCCACATGACACGTGGCAGTTACTGCTGCAATCTGCTAATCCTATTGCTGGTTGCTAGTGTACTCGAAAACTGCGCTGTTTTTGTCTCCATAGTCTGGTCTCCCAATACTGTCAAACAGCAAGTGCAGAAAGGACTCACGGGTGCATCACATACTGCTGCCACAACATGCTAAAAGCGAAAAAGGGCTGCCAAAACTGAACCCGTGCACTAGTAGCAGCAAACCACAGCCAGGAGCAGCACCGATGGGTTCCATTGGTGATGGCCGAAGTGACTCGGTGGTCGGCATCCAGATGCCATCGGCGCCGGGGAGCAAGATAGCGCTGGAGCCTGAGGCTCTTCCGGTGACCACGTCTCCGGTGCCTGCAAGATGGCCACGCCTGGGCGTGGTTATGGTGGCAACCCGAGCTGCAGCCATGGTGATGGCACTGCTCTCGATGTCGCTAATGGTCTCCTCCAAGCAGCGAGGCATCCTCACCATCTTTGGCATCGAGATCCCGCTCTATGCCAATTGGTCCTTTTCTTATTCCCTGCAGTAAGTTCTTGCGCTGTTCAGTTGATTGTTGAAGCTGAAATGCGTGCTTGTGCTTAGAGAAAAATACTGACTTGCTCCGGTGGTGCTGTTCTTGATTTTAGATTCTTGGTTGCGATGTCTACAGCTTCAGCTGCCTACTCGCTGGCACAACTCCTCTTGATTGCACACAGGGTCGTGAAGAAAGCCCCCATTGCTCCTTCTGGACGCCACGCATGGCTGCTTTTTGCCGGTGATCAGGTTTGCCAGCTCTTGCCTTCTTGGTCATTTTGATGTGATTTTGCTATATCGATCTAATCATCGTGGTTTTGGGTCATTATTATACTTCTAGTATCATTTTATACTACACTCCTCTCGTTTGTTTTTATATTAAGGTTATCTTGTTAATTTGTCGTGGCTGCATCGGTGTATTAGTTTGTGCTTTCTCTGAATGTTTAGTGGACGGGTCAGCAGCCATTGCCAGTGTAGGTAGTGTTAGTTGAGTTAGTTCAACTTCGACATTTGGACTAGTTAGACCAAGATCTTGCTGGAAAGTGATAAAAACATCAATAAATTAGTGTTTATTTTCAGCCATATAATAGTATTTTTATCTCTATTATGAGCACGAGCCAAAATGTTTTATTTTTAGCTCAAGCGAACATGAAGATGTCATTTCAGGAATGTGCGACCCCAAATATCCATATGTCCACGACCAAGGGGGGAAATATCATGGAGCGTATCTTTATGCGACATTGAGGGTGCATTTGGGAGCGTTCCCGGAGCGGATTCTCTGGGAGAATCCCTCTCTGTCTGTCAAACGCATTTTCCAGAGAAAATTAATTCGCTATTGATTATGTGAAGTGATCTCTGAAATGAACTAAGGAGCTAAGAGCTGAAAAAAGTAGCTTCGCCTAATTCTGTGGAGTGATTATTCATCCTAATTTTGAAAGTTTATACTAAAGAATCAAAGATAATCATTTTCAGTCACGGAATCACTTTATCAGAGAATCAGGGAGTACAGCCAGAGAATCAGATAGCATAGCTCTGCCAAACGGGCCCTAAGCTGCTGTCATTTCTTTACTTCTTTTACCGAATTGCGAAAAAAAAATTAACATGTGGATAAAGAGAACTATACAGTAACTAGATTAAAAGTTTTTTCTAGAACACGCCGAAACACGTATTGCATTAAGCAGACAGGAAAAGGTCTTAACAACACAAAGCCGGGGCACAGTAACCAAGGTTACCAAACACCCCACCTCCAAACCAAGAACCAAACGCGATTACATTGGTACTGGATTAGCGACTAGGAGAGCAACAACTCAGAAAGACGAAACAACAAGAAGCACACCAAGCTGCTTGTTGCCAGCAGCGCTCCAAGCTCCGGCTTCGTCGAAGATCTGGCCAGCGAGCTGATGCGGCGACAGGCAACGATCATCAAAGGTTCTAGCATTGCGTTCCTTCCACAGCATCCAACCGATGACAAAGAACAGGGAATCAAAGCCTTTGCGCACAGGTTTTGGCACCTCCTTGCGTTGACGCATGCAGCCACAAGACGAACACCTGTTCATCGAACACAGAGATGCAAGTCTCCAGATGGAGCCGCGAGAGGCAAATGTACCAGACCTGCCTGCTGAAGCTGCAGCCCAAGATAATGTGCTGAATGGTTTCCACCTCTTGAAGACACATGACGCAGCTATTAGAGTCTTGCAGCCCATGCCGCCATCTTCGTTCCGCCGTCCAACAGCGCCCATGAAGCACTAGCCAGAAGAAAAAACGGACTCTAGGGGGCGCAGCCGTACGCCAGATGAACCTAGCACCAAAAGGCTCAAAAGATCCAAAGAACAATGCATTGTATGCCGAGGCTGCTGAGTAGCTTCGATCTCCCGTCAATCTCCAGGAGAAACTGTCCGGCTGATCGCCCAAGCTGACATTCTCAAGCAGATCACAGAGCAATGCTACCTCAACAGCCAGTTGCAGCGTCACCGGACCGACGATATGATGGATCCACGCGTTATCAACTAGGGCCACTGCAACCGAGGTATTCCTTTTGGATGGCCGGACTGCCGCAAACACAACCGGCACCTGAGTTTGGAGACACAACCCATTAACCCAGCGGTCAGTCCCTAGATTAAAAGTTGAAAGTTAAACTATAGTTTCATGATGTCACAAAAGGGATACAACATTTGTTTTGGAGTTTATATGACTTAAGTTTTAGTTTTAACTAAATATATATCACACTAGAAAAAATGTATAAAATTTAACAAGAGGTCCCCAATGAAACCATGAAATATAGCTTATCTAAGTTGTTATGTCCACACGGGCCGATTTGGGTCGGCTGGTTGGGACTTTCTGTAAGCTACAAGAAGTCTTGGGGTCCAATTTAAATATCTTGAGAAGTGAGAGAGCTAGTGCAATCTGTAGGTGATATATTTTCTTGACTTCGAGAGTTCTTTAGGGTAAACAAATCATTCTAAGTCTTAAATACTAATATCCTCTTTGGTTATCACTGCTATCTCACCCTTGGTCTCAATTCAAGTTCTACCACTGACCTTGAGTAACATGGTGCAGGTTTTAAATGTTTGTTTATGTCATTATAGTACTTAAAAGGGCAGTCTAGCTACCACCTAAATCCTTATTCCTTTAAGAAAAGTTCAAAAGGATATTTAATTTAAAAACATACAATAAACACAATAGGTTTAATTTGAGATGAAGAAAGTATGGAGTAACCAATAACATCAAAATTTAAAAAGAAAATTTGGATTACTAGGTCATAGGAATAAGATATGGACTGCAATAAGAACCATCATAGTTTAAGCTAATGTTTTAACTAAAATGCATAGTAAAATAGGTAGAATTGCCATATGCAGAAGAAAAACATTATGAATATAAATGAAAAAAAAAGAACAATAACTAATAAGTTTATCATAACTTAATGTAGACTACATAGTATCCTACTATGCTTATTGTGTTAGAAAAACAGTAAATAAGAAACATGCAATTAATAAAGTTTTTTATTAATCTGACACATTAATAAACAATAACTTGTGGCTGTGCGAGAGCGCAACTTATGGGTTAGTATATATATGACATAAAAGTGAAGAAGGGCGGATTTTTTTGAATTACTAAGAACAAATCCCTTACCTGTACAAGACGGCTTACCGGGTCTAATAGAGTGTGAAAATAAAAAAGACCCAATCATTCGAAAAGTTCAACTCTTTAGCGCTTATTTTTAGTTTTTTAACATTATTTTCTTTCACAACAGATCAGCATCAGATAAAATTAGCATTTATTTTCAGTTTTAACGAATAGAGTGGCTAATCCACCACCCAGTCCTCTAGTCAATGTCAGGGGCTTGTGTGGAAGCCACTTCAACGCTCTCCAAAGAAGCTTCTTTCAGCATAGAAGGAAGCTAGGTAAAGAAAGGATGAGATGGCATCGAAGAGAGGGCTCTATCTGCATTCCCTTTCTTTGCATTGAGAGAAGGATAAAGCAGAAAAAAAGAGAGACTTTTCCCATATGGCTGTCTCATTAGAAAACCTCAGTAGTGTGCTGCATATTTGTGTACCGTGGCCAGATCATAGATACTGTAGCGCTTGCTGGATATAGATGTATCTTTCTTTTTCATTGGTATTGTCAAGGTAACACTAAAGTGGTTCTGGATATACAGGCCCCTCTGGATATATAGGATATCTGAACATAGCCCAGTTAACACGACAACCATATTTACATGTATATATATATATATAATATAATCCAGCATCCACATAAGAATCCTGGAGACTAAGACTTGACTGTAATTTTACTTACGATGTTTGTCCTTAGCTTTTGTTTGCCAGCTCCAAAGCGTTGTTCATCGGCTCATCCTTTGCCTTTTTGGCAAAAAAGATCGAACTCAGGCTAACCTATCTTCCAAGCTACTACTAGCAATAATCTAACCTCGTTAGTTGTATCCCCCAACGAAGCGATAACTTTCTTTACCTCGGCGAATGCAGCCTGATCGAACATTTGGAGCCCTGTAAATGGTCAGCATTTTCATTCATGGGATACAAGGATAACAGCTCTCTGGTCTGGTGCCACCATGACAGGTGTTCTCGCTTGCGATGATGAGCGCTGGATCGGCGGCGGCGGCGGTGGCGAATTTGAACCGCACCGGCATCCGGCACACGGCGCTGCCAAACTTCTGCAAGCCCCTGCCACGTTTCTGCGACCTCTCGGCGGTCTCCATCGCGTGTGCCTTCCTCAGCTGCGCCTTCCTCGCTACTTCTGCCGTGATCGATGTCATCCGGTTGTCGAGCCTGTGAGACGCGTGTGATCCGAGTGAGGGGTACTGTACTCGAGCGCTGCGCCGATGTACTACAGCCTCTGTGTACTACAACAATCAACTGTAAGTACCGAGGCCTTGTTTAAATATAGTGCAAATTGCAATTGCAACTAATCACATCAATGTTACGACACATACATAGAGTATTAAATATAGATGAAATATTTACATGTTTGCACAATTTGCATGTACATCACGAGACGAATCTTTTAAGCCTACTTGAAGCCATGGTTGGACACTTATTAGGAAAGATTTCCTGCTGCTACAGTGTTAAAATTACAAATTGCAACTACATCTAAACGCACCTGAACCCTTCTCCATGGTCACCTGGATGCTGATGCGCCGCCGCATCGCCTCAATGTTGTCTGGGTTTGCAATCCTGGTGCGAGATGAGTGCTGTAGGTGCGTGCTACTCCCCCGTCCCGTAAAGAGCGTTGTTTTTTACTTTTTAAAACTTAATAAGTTCGGCTGGCTGGTCCAGCTATTCAGCAGTGTTTTTTTCTTAGAGTAATCAGCCAGCCAGTCGTATCGTACCAGCTAGCCGAACATAGTGACTATGTTTGACCGTCCATCTTATTCAAAAAATTTATAAAAAAATACAAAATTAATTAATAATTATTAAAGTATCTATAATGATAAAATAAATTATAATAAGATAAATAATATTTATATAAAATTTTCAAATAAGACGAATGGTCAAACGTGATGTCTGAAAAGTTTAAAACGACAGTCTTTATGGGACGGACGGAGTACCTGTAAGATAGCTATTCGACTGATCTCAAAACATGTTTAAGGCGATGTAATATACTTACCGTGTGCTGCTCGCCGGGCCAGCCGAACAAATTCATGTGTGCGGTCTAATAAAGATGGAGGCAGGTGATGAGGCCCTTGCCAACACTCCAGTGTCCCAATCATCACACCAACTACGGTCTCTCAGCAGGCCGTCCGCAGCGGCGCGATGCGCGACACGTACAAAACCAGTCGTGGACGGAAGAGGGATGCGGATCTCGCTCCGTGCAGCGGTGACTTGCCGTCGCCCAGTTGGCCTATTGTCCTCAGTCCTCACTGCACTCCATCCCCATTCCCCAGCTCGCCGCCCGCCGCTCGCGGTAATGCGGCGCCTCCACTTGTGAATTGTGTGTGATGCCCGCGTCCTCGTTCCCCTCCCCATCCTCCTTCTCATCTACCGTGCCGGTGCCGTCCATTCCCCACCCACTCCCGCCGCCGCCCGCAGATGCCGCCCAAGGTGGTCGCCGTGGCCGCGGGCGAGGCCCACACGCTCGCCCTCACGGGTGAGCGACGCTCCACTTGCTCGCGCGGATTCCCCCTCGCCGGGCTCCAGTACTCGGTAACCTGACGAGAGAGGCGTCTCGTGGCTGGCTTCTGATTGTAGGTGACGGGCAGGTGTACTCCTGGGGCAGGGGGCCGTTCGGTCGCCTCGGGAACGGCCGCGAAGACGACGAGCTGGTCCCCACCGCGGTGGCGCCCGCGGTCTCCGCCATCGGGAGGCCGCGGCCCAGGTTCGTCGCCGTTGCCGCTGGTGCCTACCATAGCCTTGCGCTGGACGGTTCGTGCTCTGTTACCTTACCTCAACCTCATCCGTTCCCTGCTTATGTTCCTTCGTGGTGAAGCTATTCAATTCTAGACACAACTTAGAATTACCCGAGTAGTCACAGCGCTCTGACCAGCTACGTAGAATAGAAAGTGGGTTTGCGGCTGCTCACTGCCACTTTGATTTTCCGGTGCCCAGGACGGCTGCTCCTGCACATGCTATTCATATCTTTGCTTTGAAATTTTCTGTACCTCGTCTTTTAGGACTTCCTGCTATGCATTAAATGGCTGAATCCACGTCACACTGGTCACTACAGATAAAAATCTGTAGATTATTATCTAGGTTTTTGGATGAATGTAACTTATGGTTTGCATTTGCTGTGAGTATTTAGTTCCATCATGTGCAAAATGTTTGTCGCTGCAATTTTTTATTTTATTTGCCAAAAGCAATTTAACACGATCCATCAGCATAGATGTGAAATGGGTGCCATAGTGATTGCTGAATAAGTTCAATGTGGCAGATGAAGGTTCACTCTGGTCATGGGGTTACAATCTCTGTATCCTTTACACCTCTTGACTTAATTTTTAAACTTTGTTTCTCTCAATTGATATGCCTGGCATGGTCGGATGTACTTCACTTCCTTGACTATTTAATGGATGGTCAACTTGGCTATGGGGATCAGAATTCCCTTTTCCCATGTTTGGTTGAGCAATTTCAGGATCTAGGTTCTCCTGAAACACTGAATGGTGAAGACCAGGACACACGTGATCGGACTTGTTTAAAGGTATACGAGAGCAATATCAGTTTTCATAATAGCCAAACTATATAAGCTTTAGGGTTGTTAATAACGTTTGGCTTTCTATTTTGATAACCGTGATGGATGTATGTTTTGTTACAGCTGTCTTCTGTCAAAGCTGGTGGCATGATGTCATTTGCCATAGACAGTTTGGGGGGCCTTTGGATGTGGGGAAGTTGCCCACAGCAGACTGATGCTGGAGAGTTTTGTATTGCGAGCAGCTCTATCCCACTACCCGTGTGGGATTTCCATGGACACACCGTTGTTAAGGTTGCCTGTGGTAATGAGCATGTAGTAGCTGCAGTTAGTGTTGGCGAGACCTATACTGAAGGTGACCTTGTTTGTTATGCTTGGGGAAATAACAATCATGGTCAGTTGGGTCTAGGTGACAAGGAAAGTAGATCTCGTCCTGTGCTTATCTCAGCATTTAGTGAAGGATCTTCTTGGGAGGTGTATGAGATTGCATGCGGAGCTTCCCACACTGCAGTCCTTGCCAATAAGAAGTCTTCTGACCAGATAGAATCTCGGTGCTGGACATTTGGCCTTGGTGACAAGGGGCAGCTTGGCCATGGAACCACAGCCACCATTTGCTCACCACAACCTGTCGATGGACTACCAACCGGATCCTTCCTTATTTCTCTTGACTGTGGATTGTTCCACACAGCCGTAGTCTCCTCTGATGGAGAGGTGTGGCGCTGGGGAATGGAGAAGAGGTCTTGGATTGTGCCCAGATGCTAGCTTTTCGGGAGTTGATGAAGGAGATGCTTTATATCCAATAAGAGTTCAGTCTCCTGAGACCAATGGTTCCAAGTTTCTCGGTCCAGTGCAGATCGCCTGTGGAGCTGCCCACACTGTTCTTGTTGCTGGTGATGGGTATAGGATGTGGGCATGGGGCAGAGGCCGCAGTGGTGTGCTTGGAAGAGGCCAGACTGCTGACAGTTACATACCATGTGTTGTGATGTGGCCTCCTCTTAACGAGAACTTCCAGGAGATTCATGAGGACCAAGCGGGAGGATCAACATCAAGAGTGAATGATCGTACTAGCACTGAGTTGGACCAGAGGCTATCTGCTGCCTCAGAGGAGTTACAATTTCTTAGGTCAAAACTGACACTCATGGAGAGATACGCCAATATACTTCACATCTCAATCTTCCGTAAGCCACTTGATGAACGGGCGCTACCACGTTCACTTCAGGAATCTTCTGTCTTTGATATCAGAAAGGAATTTGAGAACATTTTGGATGCGGCAGACACTGATGAACTTCATCGTTTAGAGATCTTCTACCGCAGCATGCTTTCTGGCGTGAAAGACAAGCTTCTGAAGAGAAGAGTCCAAGAAATGGTCCAACAATGCATTATTTCACTCTCAGCAGGGAGGCAAAATCCTAAAGATTAGCGAATTGGATGATTTATACTTGTTACTGGACTGCAAGTGGGTACAGTATCACCAAATTTGGTCTCACTAAAATTGTAAAAAGCCCTGTTTATGCCAACCCACTGTCACATCTGTTTCGTCAAATATAAAGTGAGTAAATCTATCCTGGCATCAAGATCATAACCTAGTCAACCATTGCACAAAGACAGCATTACTCATACTGACATGTAATTGTATATGCTGTTTGTTTATGAAATTCTTTATATGATAAATGCATCCTAGAGAAATTGAATCCTGTGTAAAGAATTTCTCTATGGATTGTGATAGATGGACAAGAATATTTGGTTGAAGTGTTATTCATGTCTTATTGTTGTTGTGGGCCGATGCATGTTTTGAGTTGGTTCTTATTCTTGTCAAATAGAATGGTAAACTTATTGGGTATTTGTACTGCTCCAAAATGAATCTGCTAGCTCCTCCTTTTTACACCGAGAAACAACTCCTCCTGTTAAAGCGTTAGGTAGGACTCACCCGAAGGACAAGAAGCCCGAGCCGGAGAAGAGCCCTACCAAACAACGGCTTAGAATGCGCTGATTTCAGCTTGTTGCATGGTTGTTTTCAGTTTTTTTTGCCTTCTTTGTAATCCATGTTTTATCGGGGTGATGTTTGCATTGTTTGGTAGGGCTTTTCACTCACCTTCACAAAGTTGTTTTCAGTTTCTCTTGCCAAACAGGTCCAAACAAAATAACTTCTCTCTAAAAGCTGTTTTTCAGCTCCTCGGACATGCACGGTTTATCTAGGTGGAGCTGAAAAATACATGTTCTACTAAGAGCAAGGCTAATAATATAGCCGATTTGTTGGCGATAAGTTTTTTTTTCTTCTCTCAGCCCACCTCCGATTCGCCCGAGCCTCCTCGGGAGAGCTCGGGAGAGCGGCATCCTCGGCGCCCAAAATCTCCGATTCGCCCGAGCCTCCTCGGGAGAGCTCGGGAGAGCGGCGTCCTCGGCGCTCAAATCTCCGATTCGCCCGAGCCTCCTCGGGAGAGCTCATGAGAACTCGGGAGAGCGGCATCCTCGGCGCCCAAAGCTCCGATTCGCCCGAGCCGGGAGAGCTCGGGAGAGCGGCATCCTCGGCGCCCAAATCTCCGATTCACCCGAGCCTCCTCGGGAGAGCTCGGGAGAGCGGCGTCCTAGGCGCCCAAATCTCCGATTCGCCCGAGGCTCCTCGGGAGAGCTCATGAGACCTCGGGAGAGCGGCATCCTCGGCGCCCAAAGCTCCGATTCGCCCAAGCCTCCTCGGGAGAGCTCGGGAGAGCGGCATCCTCGGCACCCAAATCTCCGATTCACCCGAGCCTCCTCGGGAGAGCTCGGGAGAGCTCGGGAGAGCAGCATCCTCGGCGCCCAAACCTCCGATTCGCCCGAGCCTCCTCGGGAGAGCTCGGGAGAGCGGCATCCTCGGCGCCCAAGTCTCCGATTCGCCCGAGCCTCCTCGGGAGAGCTCGGGAGAGCAGCACCCGAGCGCCCGAGCCTCCCCGGGAGAGCTCGGGAGAGCAGCACCCGAGCGCCCTAGCCTCCCCGGGAGAGCTCGGGAGAGCAGCACCCTCGGTGGCGCCCAAATCTCCGATTCGCCCGAGCACCCGAGCGCCCGAGCCTCCCCGGGAGAGCTCGGGAGAGCAGCACCCTCGGCGCCCAAATCTCCGATTCGCCCGAGCTGCCCTATCCCCCTCGAGCGCAATCTCGCAAAGACATTCAAGGCACAGGTGATGTCAGCGGAGCAATCTTGGACCACAAGAGATCTCTCTGACCACTTTACATGCACTGTCCCGTCAGGCGAGACTCTCGACGCGACTGTGCTTCGCACGCCCCTGACGGCCATACCACCTGTCAGGATTTCCCTGGCAGCGGATTTGATAGGCCCACTACGGCCATCCTCCACGGTATGGTCTACGGTGCGCCGCCCCGTTTTCCGCCGGGATCTATCAACTTCGACTGTGACAGTCCAAGCGCCTGACGACGGGCTATGCAAGAACAGGAAAGGCGCCTACTGCGCTGTCCACTCGAAAGGACGAGCACGCCTTCCATCCGGGCCCGCCTGACCCTCGGGAAGAGCTGTTCAAAGACCGGAAATATGACCAGGGGAGATATCCCCCGCTCCATCCCATCACGCCTTCAGAGTCCCGAGCCTCGGGAGACAACGCCCTAAGGTGACTCACCCTTGTCACATCGTACGGAAGGATAGCCGGTAGGTGTGACCCTATGGCACGTCGTAATCCAACGACTGCTGCCGCCTTGTAACTCACCAAGGTCGTGCGAACCATGACGGCCATATCCTGGAGACCCAGAGAGCTGACGACATGACGTAGCCAGACGACTGTTCCCACCTTGGAACTCACCAAGATCGTGCGAACCAAGACAGCCATACCCCGGAGACGCGGAGAAAAGGCAGTAGCCAGTCAAACGGGGAACAGCAACTCCTCACTGTAAAATACGTAGCCGCCCTTGCCTCTCCCTTGCGACTATAAAAGGGAGAGCAGAGGCCAGCTTTAAGACGAGGGAGAAGTTCTAAGTTCTCACCCACACAAACGTACCCATAGCAAACGACTTGTAAACACTTAGACACACACAAGAGACCTGGGAGCGCTTCCCTCTCTCGCCTAGCTTGTAACCCCCTACTACAAGCACCCCGGTGCAAGGCAACACGACTCTCCTCTCCACTGGACGTAGGGCTTGCTTGACCTGAACCAGTATAATCCCTGTGTTCCCCTTGCACACCATCCGTAGCCTCAACCGCAAAACACATATTTACTAGCCGGTGTTAGCCCCGCCAAAACTAGCACCGACACCACTCATATAGTAGTCACTATTTCACAGTTAATACATGAACTCTCACAGAGTTTCTTGGTTCATGTGTATAGACCGGCGTTAAGATTATAGCTCGTTTCTCTTTTCTCTCCCTCCTCTTTTTTTCCACGTCAACATTTAGTCAGCTTGTAGTCTCTTATTATGGTTGCTCTTGACAATAGAGTAGCTTTTAGAACTTGGCAGTAAAAATTAATTTACCGGTGAAAGTGACCTATGGCCCTGTTTATTTTTTAAACTTTTTCAACCTTTTTTTAATTCTCCGTCACATTAAATCTTTAGACGCATACATAAAACATTAAATGTATGTAAAAAATAACTAATTGCATAGTTTATTTATACATGTCAAGACGAATCTTTTGAGAAAGTTGTCAAATACAAACGAAAGTGGCACAATATCCTATTCTAAACTTTTTTCCCAGCTAAACGGCCCTATATCAAACAGGCGCTGTCAGCTGCTGGAGATTAGCAATGAGCCAATGACATGTGGCTGCTTCAGCGGCAGCAGGCAATTCACAAAAGCAGCTTCTAGCTTTTGGACCCCGCACTTCTCCCTCCCTCTCCCTCCAGCTTTTGGACCGCCGCTACATCTCCTGATCTCCCTCTTCTCGCTTCCCATCCCCGCCCACCCAGTTCACCATCCCCAAAGGTTGCTTTGCGAAATCAGCAGTCCAAGAACCGCGAGGCTCTGTCCGATCCAACCTCATCCCGCCGTGCCCACCATGGATGAGTAAGTCTCTCTCTTTCTCGCAAGTCGCAACCTTTCCCTGGATCATAAAGTAAGTGAATACTATTTTGCTGTCTGCATCCCAGATCTGAGGAGTACAGCAACGGCAATGGCGGCGGCGGGCAGCAGCAGCACCACCACCACCACGGGTACGAGTGGAAGTTCCCGGCGGCGCTGAGCGCGAACACGACGAGCGTGCACGTGACGGCGCTGGACGGCGTGGTGAACGTGAACTCGCTGTTCACGGTGGCCGTGTTCGTGGGCCTGTCCCTGGCGACGCCGGGGCAGCTGCGGAGCCTGGCGGGCGACCCGCGGTGCGACGCCGGGCCCGGCGTGGCGCGGTCGCTGCTGGTGCTGGAGGTGGTGGCCTTCTCGTCGTTCCTCTTCTCCAGCCTGGTGGCGCAGGGCCTGAAGCTGGCGCTGAACCTCATCAACTCCAAGGACCCGCACGACGCGCTGCGCGCCCACATCGACGCCCGCGTGCTCCGCCTCGGCATGCTCGCCTCCGCCGTGGGCTCCGTCGTCGGCTGCGTCTTCCTCATGACCTCCATGGTGATGGTCGTGCAGATCCGGCTCGGCACGCTGGGATGCGCCACCGACCGCGCCGCCGCCAAGGCCACCGCGGGGCTCGTCGGGCTCGTCACCACCGCGCTCGCCGTCTATGTCGGCACCGTCTTCTACACCTTCACCCACTGAATTTTGTGTGCTGCGTCCCGATCCATCTAGCATTGCAAAGGAAAAATAATATAGAGCTGTTCCTGTGCACATCTGCATCAGTGGTGTCGGTGTAGCCAGTTCCGTGCTTTGAGTTCTTGCTTCAGAACGGATGTTGAGTTGAACGTGGTTGTCACCTGAAGAGCGCACGGCAGAGGTCGTCAGAACGCCGGTGAAGTCCTGCTCACGCGTGATCCGATGCCACCCATGTCTGCTGGAGCAAGCGTACTCTACACGTGTAACATCGCTTGTGGTAGAGCACGGGATCTGGTTCCTCCGTCGTTTCCAGACACGCGAAACGCTGGCGGTCGGCGTCGGTATCACAGCACTAGTACGTGTAATCGCCTATCATGTGATAGGATGGGACGGACAGAAGTTGACAAAATTTCTTTTTTTTCTTCATTAGGTATGTATAAAGAATTAAATAAAATAGTAGCTATTGTATGTTTGTATCTTTTATCTGACTATCTTAAGATGAATCTTTCAAGTCTACTTAACTTATAATTAGATAAAAGTTATCAAATACAGACGAAAATACTATAAGTATACTTTTGTCAACTTTTAGCAAGCTAAACATGCCCAAAATCTTGCCCCCATCTGTTTTCTACCTTTAGCTTGTCAAATACAAACAGTGTACTTTTGCTAACTTTTAGCAAACTAAATAGACTCAAAATCTTGTCCCGATCTGTTTTCTACCTTTAGCATTTGGTTCTACGTATATTTATATTATACAAGATCATCATAGAAACGGGACGGTATTTTGTGTCCGTTTTCACGGGGATCCCGTTTTCATCGGGATGAACCCACAGGCCTTGTTTAGTTGGCAGAAAGATTTCATATTCTCTGTCACATCGATTATTTCTTACGCGTGTATAGAACATTAAATAAAGTAGCAGCTGTTGTATGTTTATACCTTTTACCTGGTTTTCTCGAGATAAATATTTTAAGTTTAGTTAGGTTATGATTGAACACTTATTGAAGAAGATTTTCTGGCCATTACAGTGACTTTTTAGGTCACTTTTTGCAACTGAATAAGGCGACGGTGGACGTGCACAGGTATGTGTGCTTTGGCTTTGCATGTTAATGATTACCACATGATATCCCGCGTGTTGTGGTAGAAATTATCAATTATATTGCGCTATATATAAGAAGAAGGATTTACGACGTCGAATTGACCAACAGCACCATCATACGTTGGCATATTGAGGAATAAATTAAGATAAACAATGGGCTGTGAATGTGACAAAGAATAGCATGAATCCTTAACATTTGGTTGCTGAAAAAGGATATTGCATCTATAAAATCGTCTCTACATATTATTAGTGTGACATGTTGGAATTGTTTTCATTTCTAGTTACAGTATTGGGTATTGTGGACATTAAGGCATTTACAAATTTATAAACGAAAAGTAGGTGTGTGCATGTGAAGCGTGCATGCTAGACAGAATCGGCATAGCGAAGGAAGAACGTGTACTTATACTCTTGACTCCAGCTTGTAATGTAAATAAATTAATTTAGCATCGTGTGAAGAACACTGTTTGTTCATACTGAAAATAAACATTATTTTAACTGATGCTAATTTATTACGAGAGAAAAATATTGTTTAAAAAACACGCTGATTTTACCTGATAAGCTCAAGCCAACAAAACGAACCGTGAGACAATGATAGGGTGCTGGAGCACGGGTACTCATGTATCTCACTGATCATCTGCCTGCTGCTGGCTGCGAGAGAAAAATACATGACCATGCTCACTCTGTTTGCTTGTTCGTATCAGTCACTCTATTCAGCAGTATTTTTCTCTCGTAACAAATTAGCATCAGCCAGAATCAACCAGCCGGGAAAACGGTCCAGCTAACAGGGTGGTTGTTTCCCTCCTCATCCTAATCCCTTGCGCTTCAACCGATGACATAGAATGCAGACTTATCTTTCACCAACGGCTGATGAAATATGCTTAGTGTCATAGAAATCAACAAGCTAACGTTTACGAAACACATTGTTTGGAGTTCGATTTTTACAATTTTCTCAATGTGGGTTGCAGTTATGAATTGTTGTTTTAAAAGTTTCAACTACCACAAACCTGGCCGGGGGAAATTAATGGGCTGCCAGCCCTCGGGTAGCCACGAATCCCAGTGGTTATTATGTGACAGATCTTTTTTTTCATGCGAAACACGCACCGGTCGTGGAGATTAACATGATCGAGGCTGGGTCGGGAGGCATATGGGTAATTCAAGGACATCACGATCAGTAACCTATTACTTACTGATAATACAGGAGAACTTGAACGACAACATACAGCATTGTACAGCCTTGAATTGAACTGGTACATATGCACGGTGAATTGGAATCTACTGCTGCTGCTAGATGATCGAACTCCATGTTTAAATTGGTCACAACCGCATCTAAGTTTGGTCTTTTAGAGCAATCAGCGGCTAATGATAGAGTTCTATGCCCACTGCCTAAAAAAAAGCAGCAGCATATTTTACAGCCACTTGCCCACTTGGCCTGGTTCCATTCGAGCATATCCTACAGCAAGTCAGCCACCAGCTTGTCAAGTATCCTGCTGCCATGCTTGTCCGTCCTGCTATGCTCATCAGCATCTCTCATCTTTTTGGGCAACGTCCTCAACCGGATCGGATGGTCATGGACCATGGGGAAATAACCAAGCTAATTGTTATACGTATTCGTTTCGAGTTGAAAGTTGAAACGCACAACATGCAAATGCTTGAATGGAATGGAGCAGTGATTTATGCACAGATCCCTGTTGCAGTGGATAGAATGATTGATGCACCGTTGAGTAGAAGCTCTTCTGGCTGCTGCTCTGTTGATTTATGCCTACTGTTCATGTGCATATCCTGTTTGGTTTGTTTGTTACTGTTCCATTTATTAGTATCAGTTGGAGGTTAGGTCCTGTCCTTCAATGCCTCCATGTCTGCTAACTGATGCTGACACTGCTGTCACTGCATACTGAATTACCAATGCTTCCTCATTTTCTCATAGACCTTTTCTGAATAACAAAAATGTATCGATATCTTTAAAACGGTTCATCCGTGGATGAATCTAATTTCATTGGGAAAAAAACGCAGGAAATAGAGCAAAGTTCCGTATTCCAAAGGGGCCTTAAATCAGAAATACTAGTCCGTCCATTCCAAATTGTAAGTCATTACAAGAAATTTGAAGAGTCAAATCATCTTAACTTTGACCAAATTTATATGATAAGATAATAATATTTAGAATATCAACTAAGTATCATTAGATTCTTCACCAAATATATTTTCATATTACACTTATTTGGTGTCATAAATCTTTGTACTTCTCTCAATAATTTTAGTCAAACTTAAAATGCTTTAACTCTCCAATATTCTTGGAATGACTTACAATTTAGGATGGAGGGAGTAACAATTTGCATTCTTTTCCTAACTTATTATTATACTGGCATTTTTCTTTCTAAAAATCCAGAAATTATTCCAAGGACCTGTGTCTGCGAAACTTTGCCCAGTACAGGGCCTCCTCCATAATTAAATTTGAAAACAAGGGGTTTCTCACTACATAGTGATTCCAGTACCGCTCTATATAAGCGGATCCGATCTAGTTGCCAGTCATCGTCGTTAAAACCGAGAAGAAGAGGGCAGGCCGAAGGAAAACAATCCTAAACCAAAGCCATGGGTCTGCAGGTACACGGCTCACCACTCTCTAAATCGCCATTATCTGTTACTCGCTTGTTGAAGATCAAATCTTTATTCATCTGATGATCTCCAAGATTGGTTCTTTCTTTCCACTTGGTTCTGAATCTCCAGTTCCGTTTCGATTCTTGTTCTGTAACCCACAGTAGTGTCTCTACGAGCTTGGTTAGATTGTCCAGAGAAACGATCTAGACTTGGAATCCGGTGCGGCATGGTCTTAATTTCCATCTAGATTTGTATGCGTAGCCAAGATCTGGTGGATTCAGATTGTTGGCTCTTTGCAACACTTGGAATTGTAGATGCATGGTGTACCCTTTATGTTCATGCTTGAGAGGGGATCCAATGCTTTTGCGCCGCCCTGACTCAGCGGTTAATCATGCCTTTGGATGTAAGATGGAAATTCCCTGCTTGTTTTAAGTATTTTGCGATTCATCAGTTTTCTGTATATTCTATAAAGAAATAGAGTGGCGAAGCGCGTGGTTCACAGACTGGATTGCTTAAAACGATTTACATGAAAGAGACCTTGTGAAATAGTTTAGCCTAGTATTGCAATCGTGGCCCCAAGGAACATGACGTATGAGCCGTATCTCTGTTGCAGGAGGAATTTGAGGAGTATGCTGAGAAGGCTAAGACCTTGCCTGAGAACACGAGCAATGAGAACAAGCTGATCCTCTATGGACTCTACAAGCAAGCCACTGTTGGAGATGTGAATACCGGTTAGTATGCAATCACACAGTTACTTTGTTCTCTTTTTTCCAGTCTCCTTTGTAAGTTTGTAGCGTGGACGAAGTTCTTGGTCTGCACAGAACCAAATTACATGCCATGGCCCAATACTATTCCAAGCATGGATACTGTTTAACTTTGTGTCATAATAGAAATTCCCTAAAAGTTGACGATTTGATTCCCCTGTAAAAATTAATAAATAACAGGTTCTGCAAGTTTTTTTTTTCAAAGTTTGATGATTTCGAGATCCAAACAGTGGTGAATATGTATTGTGAGACTCTGCATAATAAGAATATAAAACAGGGGGAATTCCTTGTAAGCAAACATAACAGTATAAAGAATAAGATGAACCTATTTACTGTGATATCTTTTTGTTTCTTCCCAAGTTTGGACATCAAATTTTAACCAAAGTTCTGGGATTTGTTTATGTAGTACGTAGAGTCCATCAATAATGGGGTAGGGATGTATTAAATGTTCCTTAACCTCTTGGGGTTCAACTTCAACCATTACTGAAATATATAGTTTCCTATGCTCTATCGTACAACATCTATTTACTGATGAAATTTGCTTCACCTAGATGCTGATGAATGATAAATTCAAGCTCATAGGTCTAGGCTGAGTAACTGAACATGCAGTTAAAGAAAATGTAATGTTCAATAGCATTATATACTTTCATATCTCACTTGTAACTAAGTCATAACTATGCTCTGCTTGTGCCGTACTAAATGAACTTCAGTCTGTTTGATGCCATACTAAATGAACTTCTAGTATGTTTGACATAAGTATCTAGACAGTTGCCATTAACTCCTCATGGCAACTGTGTATCTTTGATGTTTAGAATATTGTACTTTCCTAATACAACTGTGCTTACATGTTTGTTCGTTAATCAACTTTTGAAGATCGTCCTGGCATATTCTACCAGAAGGACAGGGCCAAGTGGGATGCATGGAAGGCTAATGAAGGTTCATATAGTTATCTGATCTTTGTATTTTGGGCAGCTTAATTTTGTTGTTTACTAAAAATACTACGGAGTAGTGTTTTACATGGATACATTTATTCTAGAAGTATCACAAGATATTATTGCTAAACTTTTGAGATCTTGGCAGGTAAATCGAAGGAAGAGGCAATGAATGACTACATCACCAAGGTGAAGCAGCTCCAGGAGGAGGCTGCCACTTCTTAAAGTCTCTTAATCGTTGCCAAACAGCTATTGTCAGCTGAACTTTATGCCATTTGCTCATGAGAAATAGATCATTTGATCCACTGGGGATATGTGAACCATGTACCTGTTTATGTAACTGGTTACCAATGTTAGCCGTCTATCTACCCATGTGTGAAGACTTCTATAATCTTATCTTCTAAATTATGATATATGTCTGTGTGGTACTAAGTTGCATATAACACTGGTTCGCAAACCAGTTTTTATCTGAGATAAATCCAATCAGCAAACCAACAGTAGGTATGTTTGCCAAAGTTAAAATTACAACAGCAAAGCTGTTGATTAGAAGGCAAAAATAACAAGTTTAGTTAATTATACATACAATAGGCAAATAGTAGCACTGTATAATGATCGTATACTTCTTTCTTTTCTACATATATTCTTCCCCCCCTCCCCTTATATGGCATGTTAATAAATGGCAAGAAACAAGACTGCCCTGGAAAAGCATGCTCAGAACTCATGAGTATCCATATCCCCAGACTTTGCCGCCGGAGAAGAGATTGAAGCAGAGCACGCAACCAACCAGCAGCACACCTGGGATCCACCAGCTGCCGCCGCCGTCGGAGAACATGGCGCACAGCAACAGGCACAGCAGCAGCAGCATGTAGAACCCCAGCCCGGTGCCCCCTCCACCGCCGCTCCAGTCGCCGCCGAAACCACCGCCGTACCCGCCGTACCCGTACCCGTACCCTCTGTCCGGCCGGTAGTAGTATATGCCGGCGAAGTAGACCACCACCAGCAGCACGAGAGCGGTGATCATAATGTTTTGGATGAGGAACATGACCACCACCAGCACCACCGGCACCAGCACCACCTCGCTCCTGGTGCCGGCGAAGGCCAAGGCAAGCAGTATCACCCCGGCGCAGAGGATCAGGACCACGGCGTTGTCCGTCACCGTCTCCTGCACCTCCGTCACCTGCTCGTACCACCCCATCAGGGTGTCTTGGCAGATGACCCATCCCAGCGCCACCACGACGAGGAACGGCACCACCGGCGACGGTCCCCGGCTCGCCGCCCACGACGGCGGCCCGCCTGGGCTTCCCCAGTAGCTCATGATCACCTCGACAGTTCTACTGAGATATGTATCTGGAGATAATTTTCTTCTTCTTTTTTTCTGGTGCTGCTCTAAGTGACAGCAGACTGCCTGTTGCAAATGACAATGCAGGCCTAACAAGTTCCTGGTATATATATGGATTCATGCTCATCTTGTTCCAACTAATTTTAACCACCTGCTTCTGCTTTTGTATGTGTAAATGCTGATGTATGTATGTCCGGACTCTGGAGTGTGGGTAGGGCAGGAGCCAACTTTGATCTGGTAGATGAGCTGATCCCAGAGAAAGATGACACTGAAGACAAGGACTTGCAGGTCAGGTCATTCTCATGCTTAAGTCACAATCACAAACTAATTGAACTAGGGTTTAGTGAAGAAACTATTCTTTTTGT
Organism: Eremochloa ophiuroides; assembly: GCA_038502445.1. Lineage (NCBI taxonomy): Eukaryota > Viridiplantae > Streptophyta > Magnoliopsida > Poales > Poaceae > Eremochloa > Eremochloa ophiuroides. The sequence goes on from JAHLJS010000006.1 coordinate 65,161,729, forward strand.
CGACTCCATTAAGACTTAAAAGCCGATTGAGTAAGCAGAAAATGATGGCTGATATCATGAGCTGGACCATGGATCGCTTCAACCACAAAAACTGTCAACCCACAGTGGGAGTAGTTATGGGCCTATCTGTCTTATTGTAATAGGTACAGGATAAGGTAGTGGCAAAGCTTATGTTACTGGTCACGAACCAAAACTACAATTTGTTCATATTGACCATAAAGTTTAAAAAATAGATGCTTCTATATGATTCTAGAATCTGTGCATCAAATGATTCCTATATCATTGAAGTTTGGTTTCCAACCTGAGTGGTAGAAACTTTTTTGCGACAAAATCTCTATGCTGATGAGAGAAGCATTGACAATGGAAGCATTTCTGAAAAGTGGGTGGCCTTTCGGTTTCAGTAATAAAATTGAGCGGCTGTATAACCAACACTGCATGAAAAATTAGACAAGCCATTAGCCTCAAATATTGTATATTTCCTTTCCCCTTTTATACATAATCACTCAGAATGTTTTGTGAGATGGAGTACAGCAGCAGTCAGCTGAGCTTCTTGTGCACAGCAAAAATTGGTTCTCAAGAATTAGCAGCCTACTGCATGCCATACACAAGCAGAGCGCCGACTCCGGCGATGCCGATTACGAAACTTATGATCACCGCAATAGGCGGCAGTGCACCGCCAATGGGCTTCCCAGTGGCAGCATCGTACCTTGCAAATCGCTTCTTCGGCGCATTGCATTGTGGACAACCATAGTCATCAGGCTGCAACCATACAGAAAATGGTTAAAATTCAACAGATGAGAACTAAATACAGTACTTAATTAGATTTAAACAGAAAAGGTAAACACTAATTCTGTAATTGATTTAGAGAGATGCATTGCTTACCTGTTCTTCAAAAGGCTTGGGTAGGAAGTATATGTATCCACAATCAAGGCAGATGTGTGTTGCTCTCTCCTGGAAAAGGGGATATTTGTAGTTTATAAAACAGATGCAGAGGCTTCAGATTGGAGAGAAAAAAAAAGTGGCCATGGTTATGCTTATCCTGCCTTTTGTGAATCAGTCAACGTTCGTCCAAACCGAGGCGGTGCCGGCCTCTTTGGTAGGCGCTTCACATCAACTTCGGCGCCCCTGAGATCAGTCAGATGAGATTTGAGGGAACTATAATCTTTTCACTGGATTTAGTAATATCAAATCATAAGCCCTAACCATGTAGCCAGGATAATCCAAGGGAACGAGTGCGTACCTGCTCACAACAAAGTAGACGGAATCTGACTTTGCTTGGATGGCTGTCTTGGTGAACCCAAGCTTATCTGCAGGCCACAGCTCATCTCCAAAGAAGCTACTTGTGTACAAGACCTGGTCGCCGACTTTCAGACCAGCTCTTGCTGCATTCCCTCCAGACTCCACGGACTAATAAAGCGATGCCAAAGAAACAAATCAATCATAGTTACTGTTTGCAATACTTGCCTCCAGATTCAGAGAATCATACTGAAGTAGTGAAGTGAACATGTTGTTTACATAGAAGCAATTAACATGCTGGGAGACTAGTACGAGAATTTTAGACTAGTACGAGAATTTTGAATTCAATGAAGCAAGGTGACTAGTATATTTGTGAAACATCAGTTCGTGACTGAAATCTGCATTCGGGATCATGCTGGGAGACAAGGACAGGAAGTAACTAATTGGCAGTTAGTAGCCCAGATGAAAGAGTTGGGGGGTGTTGAAATCCCTGGTCTAAGAAGTCTTAGATATGGCGTTGTTGAGTTCCTGGGTCTTTAGGTATCATTTACAATCCAATTCTATTTGGACTAAGATTATAGACCATAAGTATAGGACTAACAGACCAAATGTTTTGTGTTGTGCTGATAATATGATTTCCCCCCTTTTGGAAAGGGGTGATGTGGAAGGTTGGAAATGGGGAAACTAATATTTTTTGGGAGAATCAATGGTTTGGTAAACTCCCCGTTCTATATTATAAATGAACGGCATGGTAAGTCCATTGATGAGGAACTCTCCTTCACGAGGAGTGTGCCAGAAAGAGTTATGCAGCTCTGCTCTGGTATGAGTTGTTGGAGATAATGGAAGAGGTGAATAAATCTGAGGAAGATCAAATAATTTGGAACTTTAGCTCTACTGGTAGATACTCAGTACAATCTTTGTATTATGCTGTGATCAGTCATAGAGGAGCTATACCGGTCTATGTCCATGCTGATTGGAAAATTAATTTCACCTCAGATACATTGTTTTTTGGTTGTTAACTAAGAACAAGTTACTTACTAGGGATAATATTTGGCTAAGAGAAGAGAGGTCTTGGACCAGTCTTGTCTTTTCTGTAGTGAGAGGGAGTCTATTGGTCATCTGTTTTTTTATTGTTGTGTGGCCAAATGTTGCTGGAGTACTGTTTCCGAACTTCTAAATTCCAGGGAAGTGGTAAATTTTGAGTATGTGTCCACTAGATGGGTTGATAATAAAAAGCATGAACTTTACAATATCATTAGCTCAGCGTGGTTTTGTAGTGTCTTTGGAAACTCCGTAACTCTTTGTGCTTTCTGGGAGCAAGTATCATACTGCTGATTGTCAAGATGTTGGGGAGATGGACACCGATGTACAGCCAGGATCTAAGGCAGGAGAGTGGAAGCTTTTTTGTGCAACAATTGAAAAACCAGGCTACTCGACTGGCTGGGAGTGGCTCTGAACTGCTCAATCAAGACTGGGATCGCCGGCTGCTTTGCGTTTGGGACGGGGCTGTTTGGACGTTCCTCATCACGCGAGTGAAGACTTGATGGCGACATCCCAAAGTAATCAAAATGTATTGGGGTAGTGGTGCTGTTCAGCTTGTTCTTTTGACCAATCAGCGCTTATTTTCAGCCACGAAACAGTATTTTTCTCTCACAACAAATCAGCACGAGCCAAAATCAGCGCTTATTTTCAGCCAAAAGAACAGGCTGGTTGCCTTTTAAGGCCTTTTCTGTTTGGGGCGGGCGCGCTAATTCGCTGGAACTTAACTGTCCTGAAATCTTTATGATCAATAAAGTGGGGGAAACCTTTTCTCTAATATATATAAAAAAACAAGGATAGGAAGCAATGAAAACGCAGTGAAGAGGACTAACGGTGATGACGACGCCACCGCCGGGCTTCTGCCCCAAGGCTAACCCAAGCGGCTTGTCGACCTCCACCTCGATGTTCTTGGCGGCGGTCCTCGCGTTCACCTGCAGCAGCCTCCGCCGCCCGCCGCCTCTCCGGTGGCCGGCCGCCCACCTCGTGTCCACCAGCGACACCCCATGGAAGGCAGTCTTCTGCACCACACGAACATCAGCGATCACAAGAAACAAACCACACAAATAAACAGCAAACTACTCACAGTTGATGCCGAGATGATGGAAGGAGGCGCCTGCTGCTGAGCTCTGATAACGGAGCCGTGCTTGGGGAGGGAAGGGGCAGCCACGGAGGAGAGCGTGGTAGCCATGGTGAGGGGCTGCGAGGATGGCAGCAGGTGGAGGTGTGGAGCTGCCGAGGTGGAGCCGGAGGAAGGCGATGGCTGCCATTTGGATGGATGGAGATGCTGTGCTGCCTGTGGCTAAGGCAAGAGTGGTGCTCATGGCCTCTGGTCGTGTGGAAACTGTGCGGCTGACACTGCCTTGTCGGGACACAGTGGACTCGCCCATTTCTTCTTTTTTTCCCCTGTTAGCACGAGCTGACATTGCAGTTATAAGTTACCAAAATGATACAGGAACATGTCAGAGATAAAACACTGGAGGAAGGTTGGGATCGGATCTAAGAATTCTATCGCAAATGCTCCCTCCATCCCAAATAAATTATAAGTTATTATAATAATCTTAAAAAGTCAAAACATCTTAACTTTGACTAAATTTTTTAATAAATAATAACATTTATAATATCAACTAAGTATTATTTAATTCTTCGTTAAATATATTTTTATAGTACACTTATTTAATGTCATAAATCTTCATATTTCTCTCTATAATTTTGATCAAACATGATATGCTTTTTTTTAATGTAAAAACATAAGATGCTTTGACTCTTTAAGGTTTTTGAAATAACTTACAATTTAGGATAGATGGAGTACGGACAATATGTTTATTGCACGATAGATAACATTCACAGGCAATTCTTTTCTTTTTTTTTTTCATAAAACACAAGCAATTCTTGATCATCACAGAACATTCCGGCTGATCCATGAATCACGTATTCACATGTCATCCAATCTAACATCTAACAAGCCCCTATATGTCCTTTGACGCCACTGAATCGTCATAACAGATTAAGGGTTTGTTGTTGTCCACTAGTGCAGAGTTACACTGCCTCACCTGTAAGAAAACGTCCAAGAAAGCCAATCAAACTGAGAAGAAACAAAAACAGATGGTACAATTTGGAGGGTGGGTGTGTAGGGGGGCCAGCGAACCTTATTGAGGACATCTCTTGCAGCAGTTAAATCCTCCCCTTTCTTCAAGAGTTCAATTCGAGCTTTCATGGCATTATTACTTTCTTCAACCTATGTTTTCATGAACAGGAAACAACTTACTAACAGTATTTAATATCTTTACTCAGACGGATTTACTTAGCACACAGATACTACATCTGACCGCATCTTGTGACACTTTTTATCAATGAAAATTGATATGCAGGGCACAGCAGTCATCTTGCCATTTGACTTGTAGCGAAATGAACCAAAAAGGTTTCAAATTTCTTTTTAAAAAAATACAAAGTTACAAAACCATGCTGATATGCATGTTTGCATACTATATCTCCTAGCTTCAACAAATGTCCATAGAGGCTCAAATCTCAATGTGATACTAATCAATATGCTTGCAACTCAAGAGTGATGGACTCACATTCATCCTATGTTCTTGTGAGAAAAATGACTACCTTTTCATAGAAGCTAAGAGTGTTCTTTCTTATCAACGGTAGGACATAAAAAAAACCCAGCTTTGGCAATAAACCAAGGGCTTGTTTGGATAAAACCAATCCCCCCCCACCCCACCAAATACAAATATATGTGGACTGGAGTGGAAAATAAACTAATTTCCCCCTTAATGCCTCCCAATATGTATGGATTGAGGGGGGCTTATTTTAATCCCATTACCAGATTACTTGGCATGTGTTTAACTTAACCCCACATGTCAACCTAACCTTTTTGTAAGTATCCTCTTTTGCAGAAGACAGGTTATCTAGTATTCCTTCTGAACACAAGGTTAATTGAAGAACCTAGGAAATCAACACTTGAGGGTTTGAGTTAAGGCTACCATGCTACTTATGTAAAGGTTGATCTTAATTAAATCACCAGCATGATAGCAGGCTCATAAATCTTTTAAAGGACAAAATATATTGAAAATTTCAGGCTTAAACTCTTTCCCCTAAGCTCTTATTGAAAACCAATGACAGAGATCTATTTAGTTATGTTAGAAAATTAAGCTATTAAAATATATACTAACACAAGTAACTAAGGTGTAGTTTGCTGCAGCCTAACTTTAACAAATCCTCAAATTATCCTCTCATTCACAATAAACATGAAGAGTAAATTTTAATAGAATCATTGGCTATCCTTAAAGTCAACACCATCACTCCACCCAATATGCTCAAGGACCAGGGAACTTCATAAGGGGATTTATAACTCTGGATTCATGCCAGTAATAAGAGGACTGAACTTTTAAGATGGCAAAAATTGTACACACTATTAGATCATTCATAGCGGGACCATGGAACATGAAAACTCATGTTCTTTAACAATTTGGAAAGCCTGTAAAATACCCCTTACATCTTTCTAGTTATCTTAAGGGGCTGGTTTGGCAGTTAACATGGCTAGGCACAGAATATGGTCAGCACATGATAGGCAACTTCTAAAATCCATATTTCCCAAAACTGCTGAGCTAAAATCATGGAATTTCATAAAGATGTTTAGATCCCCTAAAATTTTTGTATTATCAAGTTTAGGAGGGAAAGCTATTTCGTAGATGAAATTGTCACCTGATTCAGAACTGGGCAAACTGCAATTTCACCAACCAAGCTAAATGTTCTCTCTTTTCCTTGAGGCCCCGTTTGGGTCCTTAGAATTGAATTCATTTTAATTAATAATCATAATTTAGACACATATTAATTAGGCTAATATGGTTGTATATGGATTATATTTGTATATTATTGTTGGTTATACGAGAGAGATACTCATGTGTTGCATTTCTACCGTAGAGGAGTTGAAGAGCGTGCTATAAGCTGCAAAGTAGAAACATAGCATTGTGATTTATAGAATGAAATTTCATCTCCCACCCTATGAATTTGTCGTAGCCTTATATGTGAGCTTTGGAAAGTGGTAAAATGTCACATTCTAAGCCAAATAGCCTATTTATTAAGGGCTTCTTTGAAACGCAGGAATTTCACAGGAATTGCGCATGAATATCACAAAAATCAGTTCAATTTCACATGAAAGACACAGGAATGGGAAAATTTTCCCTTGTTCCAAACAGGCCCTAAGTATATTTCAATTCCTCCAAATGAAAGGATCCAAACGGCCCCTATTGGTTTTCCCAACCACATAGCACAATAATGTCACTCAATATGTTTAGTGAGCAGGAAACTTCACCAGGAAATTATACCTGTGGATTCATGCCAACCACTAAGTTTTTTTTTTTCTCAGAATTTATTCAGGCTTCATTATTGTAATGCTAACACCCAAGGAAGTCATTATTAAACACATTTCCTACATACAAGCATCTTTCTCATAAAGTGTGCAACCATACAACTATAACTAAATTGACTCTTTAGATCAATGAGCTCATTTAAAGCCTTGGTGCATCATGGAGTATAACTAAATTGACTCTTTAGATCAATGAGCTCATTTAAAGCCTTGGTGCATCATGGAGGGGACTAGCTGCTGCACAAACACACCCTAAGATGTACTAATCTAGCCCAAAATCGCCTTGGTGCATCATGGAGTATAACTAAATTGACTCTTTAGATCAATGAGCTCATTTGAAGCCTTGGTGCATCATGGAGGGGACTAGCTGCTGCACAAACACACCCTAAGCTGTATAGCCCAAAATCAAGTAACAGTTATTAACATTAGATAGGAAATGCTAAACGAAACCGGTTAAGTTGGGTTAGCAATTCTTGGAGCAAGAGGGAACTAATTATTCAATTTACCGAGTAGACACAACTCTAGATGACTACATGGCCAACCCAAGGGCTCACGTATTCGACTCTCATTATTCAGATTTTCTTTCATTGACGTAGGACTGTCACACTTATGCATGCCCAAACACCCACATGTATCGTTCTCCAGTTTTCCCTACAGTCGCATTGGGGGCTGTACACATGGTTCAACCGGCCATCAATGAAGGCTGTCTAAGCCTAAGTTTGCCACACCCATAGTCTGCAAAACTGATTCAATACCTTTTTCAGTAAACTAGTCAAATGTTCAATTTCATCCTTCTTTGCTCTTGATATTTTTTGTTCAATTTCTTCAACTGTAATCCTGCAAACAAATTAACTATATTGGGTAACTTTAAACAGAACAAGTGAAAAAAGAGGTATGCTAAATTTCACAAAGGATTATCTTCATGATGCATCATGACCATCCCAGCCTAGTATTCAAAACCCTAAAATTTAGAGGGGGGGGGGGGGGGGGGGGGGGGGTCCAAGGTAAAGCATAAATCACTTACTTCTCTGAAGATAATGCATCCAGATTTTGCTCTTCAACAAAGTCATCTATCTTATCAAGGGCAGCAGCCACCTAAAATAATGAAATGATGCTGTTACCATGTTACACCTAAGAAAACGTATTACCTTCTACCAAGTACCAAGCACTACAAAAGCACAAAGGAATATTACATAAAGTGGCCCTTAATATACCAGGGATATGTTACACAGTTAAAACTTAATTACATATTTTCTAGAGATAATAAGAATATTGTTTTAATTCAAGGTGTCCCTAATGGTCAAGTTTTCCTGAAACCATTTCATTGTGAATTTATGGATACTAACTAGCAGCCCATGGTCACAGTCATGTTAAAATTGTCTGCCTCATTTTCTCCACATCATGTCCATTTCTACTGTCGTCCCAGACATAATTCAAAACCCAATAACCCATTCACTTTCGTGTACGGTCTATAAGGAACCAGAAAACACCAAGTTTTATATTGATGAGAAATCATTCGACTACATGTGTTTCTCTGTTAAATCAAAAGAATGGTTGTTAAGGCTTCTCCAGTAGCTTTCACAAAGCGACTCATGCTCCTACATGGAACCTAGATGAATCGATTTCATCACTGGAGATGCCCACTATGCAAGATCTTGCATCGGTTCATCCCCACAAAAGAAGTGAATCTGCATCTTCTCCACAACTCACTGCTCGAGCCCGAGCCCGGTAGCGGCCATGACTGCTGCACAGGCCCTTGCCCAGCCACGACCAACACCCTCATCCGTGCTGCTTGGGCCCCTTGGTCACCGGTGGTCCGTGCAGGGTGTCCTCTGTGGCCTGCAGCGTCCGAACCACGCCCTCGGCCATCACCAGCCCCTCTTAAAATTCGACTCATGACTGTGGATGCTCTTATGTGCTAGCCTGCTAAGGCCATTAGGAGCAAGAACCCTGAAAAAAGGAGTAAGGGTTTGGCAGAGCTCAAGGTCCAAAAATCTCCTGATTTGTTTGTTTGAGCTGTTTTCCTTCTATTATAGATGAGAATTGTCTTAAGATTCTTGATTGAAGCATAAAAAATTATGTAGGGTAGCACTGGTAACACTGTTGAAGTTAGAGGGTTGATGAACCTCCCCGTCTCCTGCCCAGGTTCAAAGGTTTGCAAAAAACTTCGTAAGGGAAAAAATCTGGGGAATATATCCCCCTTAATCAGTCTTTTCTTAGAAAGACAGGAAAATACAAAGGAATGGAGGGGCACAGGCTAATCCTATTAAGTGATGCGCAGCCACTACTTGCTGATTACTTGATTGACAAAACCAGTTGCTGAAGGCTGAACTTCTAAATGGTAATATTTGTTATTATAGCAGTAGAGGCAGAGGATAAGATGCATTTCAATTATGTATTTAACAACATATAGTACAGTTTCACCCCCTTTGATGAATGATACTCTCATATACTTTGTGGTGAAGTATAACCAAATCGCAACCAGTCCAACCCATTGAATTTAAAGGAATTCCATAGTATTTGGTGGTGGGGTAAGAACTCCTTTTATATTTATAGTGCTGCTACAACTATAAGTATGAATATAACAATATCTAAATGGTAATATGTCTCATTGAATTGAACTGTTAATTAAAAATATGTCAATGTGTTTGGGAAAATACTGATTTCAAAGTTACCTGTGTTTCTCGGCAGAGCTCGTCAAACTCGTCCTGCAATACGGAGAGAAAACAAATTATAACATACCGGGTTCAATACAATACTTGCACATGCATCAGGCTTGGCAAACAGATCAGAAGCGACATCAGTTTTGTAATTTAAGTCTCAAGAAGCATGCTTTTATATTAGATACAAATGCTAAACCCTGCAAATAAGGCAGCAGAAAGCATAGCGAGAGACAGGTACAAAGGCATTGTATAATAAACAGTTAACACAACATAACCCTTAGCCCAGGTTTTGTTTCTAATCACGGAATGTAATGCCACTACAAAAGTGAGGTGTAGTTAAGAAATCAATGGTAGAGTGGCATGTATTTGAACAAAATCTGAATGCAAAAAACTATGCAGAAAACGCTTGGAACAAAAAATTGTACCATTATGTTGGCATGCAGATTCTTCATCACCTGAAAAAAAAAACAAAAATGGATTAATCTACGTGAGTCACACGCTCACACTAGCCGGATACAGCTGAACTTTGCGCGGCATTCAAATTAGTAGGTATTGCAACAATGAAATAATTTATAAGTTCATTTCAAATCGTAACTATTGGACAGGGCATAGACCAGGACACTCACGAGGGTGAGCATTCGGTGCAGACGCTCCTTCTCGGCAGCGGTGAACGGCGAGAAAGCCTCATTGACATCCTGAAACGCTCAAGAACACGAGTGAGTCAATCGAATGCTGATCCCACATTTCTATATGGGAAATCGAATCCCCATCCAGGATATGTGCTCTTCCGCTGGCTCAAACCCTAGCGAGACCAGCGTCGCCGGGGGGAGGAAACGGGAGTTGAGGAAAGGTAAGGGAGCGAGGTAGCGAGCCAACGGAAACCAACCAACCTCGCGGGAGCAGGCGGTGAGGAGACACTGGACGGAGAGCTTGAACGAGCTCTGGAGCTTGTCGAACCTCCCCGACGCCGAGGGATCCATCGGTGGCGAAGGCAGAGACGTCGCCGCTTTTCGAATTCGAAGAGCGGCGAAATGGTTGAGAGGAATGGTGAATGGGTAGTTGGGCTGTATCGAGATGCCAAACGCTCTTTTCTAAAACAATTTTTTAAATAAAATTATTTTTTCACTCATTTAAAAATGAGTTGTTATTTTTAATTTTCTTCCTCATTTCTCTCTATCAAACATGCATAAAGTTGTTAGTGAAACTATTTTGTCTAATAACAATTCAAAACAGCTCAGCTTCGACAAATAAGTTGCTCGTAAAGTTATTTTTTTAAAAACAATTTATTTGTATAGTCTTGGAGGTCGATCAGTCCCTGGGGTTCATTCAGATACCCTTTGACGCGAGCCTCGCCTTATTTGTGCAGTTGGTCTGGTTCGCGTACGAAGGGGTTCCGCTGACGTTGGCTGCTAACCACCTCTTCGTGGACATCCGGGGCGCTCGCCTTGTTGCTGACCGTGCTCGCGGCGATGATCCTCGACGGTCGCCTCTCCTGCGAGCCCATCCTCGATTGGTCCCTGTTCTGTTGTGATACGATGCATCGCTGGACGCCGAGTTCGCTTGATTCACATTGGAAACCATGATCAACCCCTTCCTAATTGTGGCAATCCAGCGGCGGCTATACCTCATCGACGTGGCCAACCTCGCAGTGCTGCAGGCCGCGGCGGCGTCCCCGGCGGCAGAGCCCCCCGCGTGTAGCGCTTCGTGGTGCTTTGCATGCACGTGTGGAAGGTGGAAGTTCCTCGCGCACACCACCAGCGACGCCAACCTAAGTTGCGCCTATCATCTCCGGGTTGCTGTCGTTCGCCATTGACGAGGACCTCATGTTCGGGAAGCCCCGCCTCGTGATGTCGTGGGCAACCAGCATGGCTTGTTCCCGCGCAGTTTAGGGCGGCAACCGACATCATCGTTGGGGTGCTCGACACGGACGTGTGGCTGGAGAGCAAGAGCTACGCCAACGCGGGGCCCGCAGAGGTGCCCTCGTGGTGGAAGGGCGAGTGCGTGACTGACACGTGATCCTTGTGGTTATTTTCTCTGCCCTTTTGTCCTGGATCTGACGTGGCGTGCGGCGCTGGTGTGTCACACTAGTCAAAGTGACAAATTTATATCTTTTTGTTATTTTTGAACAGTGATGGTAAACTTGTATCGGCCACGGTTAGGATAAGATTTAAGAAAATGTCACTCTACTCTTCCATGGGTCCTCTAACTGCACTCAAAATACAGCATGCTTCGTAGGAAAAAGCCTGGGGCACAAGGCAAATAAACTCACCTATCAGTTGTCACCACTCGTCGTCTCGCCGGAGCCTAAAGTCCGCAGGATTCACACGTTGTCTCCTATGAGTTGTTTTAGACTTTGTGCTATGTTATTTGACCATTTATCTTATTTAATTTTTTATACAAATATTTATTTATTTTATTATGACTTATTTAATCATTCGAGATATTATAATAATAATTTAATTGTTTAATTATTCTTATAAAAGATTTAAATAAAATGAATGGTTAAACAAGAAGTTTAAAAATAAAAAACGACAGTCTCAATAAAATAGGGGAGCATGAGCTTCTTCAAAACCTAGACAGTTAGATCCTAAGAGTTGACTCGGTCATCACACGACGTGTTACTAAGGCCCAGTTTAGGAGAATTTTTTTAAAAAAATTTAGACGCTATAGTAGCAGGGAATATTTTATAATAAGTATCAAATTACAGCTTATAAGTAGACTTCAAAGATACGTCTTATGGATTTTGCACAAACTATGCAAATATAAAAAAAATCCTCTACATTTAATATATCATACACGTATCTAAATTTGATGTGATCTTTTTTTGAATTTAGAAGGGATCTGATCATCTGAACAGAACCTAACGCTCTCGTAAACAGAGGGCTCAAACTGCTCATCAGTTCCTAGTTGCACGGCCCATGCGCTGATACTCACCGATCACAGATTACGTTGCGCGCTGTAAAATAGAAATGTGTAATGCATAGTCAATCTATCTCCTTCAACTTATCAACCAAAATTAGATCTATTTTTCAATTATAAAACATTGTTTTCCTCTTACAACCGTAACAACCTTATAAATCAGCCGTGATCAGGCCCACACAAGAGGACTATCGCATCCGTTCTTTTAGAGCATCTTCAACGACACCCTCTACTCCAGATTTAGGTGATGAAACAAAAAAAAAACCTAACTCCAGCAGACGCCAAGTTTATGGATACCCTACTTTTTTTCCCCAACTCCCCCTAATCCCGTTGGCCCTCACTCCTCCCCCTACTTTTTTTTTTCTGTTTCTGCTTTCCTCGACCGCCTCCACCCGCGCGACTCGCACGAGACGGCGAGTCCGCGACTCGTCGCTGCGCCGCCGCTGCCGCAGTTTGCCTAGGTCTTCGGCGGCGCCGCCGCCCCGTCCAGCCCAGATCTCACCGCTGTCGTCCCCATCGCTGCGACCACGAAGTCATCCTCGTCGCCGCGAGCCCCGTCCGTCATCGAAGCCGTCTCGGACTCCGGCTGGATCCCGTCGGCGAACCCCATCCCAGCCCCGACTCCAGCGAATCCTGACGCCGTACGCCACCCAGTGCGACTTCAGGAGCCCCGCGCCGTCCATCTTCCTGTGCATCTCCATCAGCCCCGTCGCCGTCTGTCAGCTAGTGCACGTACAGGTTGAATCTCCTCCCGTCTTGTACATATAAACTGAATGATGCAATTTCTGTGCAAATGTACATGTTCTTTTCTTGTTGAACTAGCTGGCAACCTCCTCTTCGTATGTACTTTCCAAATGTACATGTTTTTTTTTATTATATGCTTGTATGTCATCATACTTTATTTGAACTTTATAGTATCCTATTTTGATTAATTATGTTTGAACTTTGTAGTATACTACTTTTAATAATTATGTTTGAATTATGGGCTTTATTTGTGGTTGAAATACTTTTTGTTGAATTGTAGAGGAAAAATGGAGATCATAGAGGGCAACATAAATTTGTAAGAAAATAAAATAGGGGGTTGGTTTTAGGTAGTATTGCTGGAGAGAACAACAAAAAATGTGTAGTCTGAGAATAGAGGGCTTCCTAAACAGAGAAGTAGGGGGTCTGTTTTAGGTAGTGTTGCTGGAGATGCTCTTAGGGCCTGTTTTCCATGTGCTCTTTCAGTGCCCAGTGGCGATTCGGTTTTGGAAGGAGGTGAAGGGGGTAATGGGAATTGTGGTTCCAAATTTCCACCCGTGTTCATGGGCATCGGACTTGTTCCGTGGGGAAATCTGCTCACCGGATACAGCGTCAATGGTGATGTGTGGAGCATGGGCGCTATGGTTGGGCAGGAATGCGCGCCGACATGGCCAGAAGGTGTGGGAGCCAGGAGCCACTACGAGGTTCATCTCAAAACTAATGGAGGACCTAGCCTCGCTGAAACTGGTGCCAAAGCCAAAGCTTTCCATGCAGGCGGCAAGGTGGTTCAAACCGGATGCCGGCTGGGTCAAGGTAAACTCTGATGCGGGCTTTGATCAAAACTCCTGTACGGCTCGCATTGGGGTGGTGATCAGGAACTCTGATGGTCTGGTGGTCGGAGCCGCGGGCCGGTGGTTTGAGGAGGTGCCGGACGCCATCACCGCAGAAGCCCTGGCAGCACGAGAAGGGCTGGAGCTGGCGCTGGAGTTGGACCTGCACAGAGTCATACTCGAAGGCGATTGCCATGGGCTTGTCAACCTGCTGAAGGACCCGTCCTCGTCAAGGTCATCCATCGGAGGCTTGTGCTTCGATATTACAGAGCTGGGGAAGCTGTTTTCAGACTTCAAGCTAAATTGGGTACGTAGAGGTGCTAATTCGGTGGCCTATGTATGCGCTGCTATGGTGTCAGCTACCGAACGCTCTTTCTTTTTTCTTGATTGTATCCCGGACTGGCTGGTGGAACTGGCGGTCGCGGACTGTACCCATGATCTGAATGAATGAAAGCTCTGTGATTTGCTTAAAAAAAAAAACCCAGGCCGGCTGGAGCCAGGTCCTGCTAGTTTGGTTGCCTGTTTTTGAGCTGTAGCTAGGCCACACTTAGCCACCGGACACCCTCTAGCCTCGCTCCGAAAAAACGACATGCCGATCCGTTTTTTCAGGGCCTGGCTTACGCCAGCTCGTGGCTCAGTTCCCGTCACCTCTCCTCCTTCGCTGCCGGCGTTTGCTGCTCCTTGGCGACCGCTCCCCGACGACCTTCTCTGCGCCATGGAGGAGGAGGACCGTGCGCCATGCGAGCTCCGGCCGGCCACCGCGCGTGCGCCGTGCGAGCTCCGGCCGGCCCCCGCGCGTGCGCCGTGCGAGCTCCCGCCGGCCGCCGCGCGTGAGCTCCCGCCGGCCGCCGCGCATATCCCATCCATGGAGGCTGCGTGTGCACGTGGCTGCCTTGCTGACGCCGGCTGCCCATGGTGCCAACGCCCGCGCAGATCCCATCCATGGAGGTTGATGGACATTGGAGTTCGTTGTCTAGTGCTGATGTGCTCGGCTCTTTCTCTTCGCCATTCATGGCTGCTGCTGCTGCATACCGTGTTCTGCTAGCCGTGCGGGTTGCCGTGTGCTGCTGGTGTGCCGCTGCTGCCGTGTTCTGTTGTTTGCCTAGGATGCCCACCAGGTGTTCGATGAAATCTATCAAAGGGGTGAACTTACCAATCCAGAGAAGATGTAACCATATCAAACAATCATGGATTGGCTTGCTAGGGACAGACTAACGCTGCGCAGACTCTAATCCTGACCAGGCTAGAACTTGGAAACCAAGCAGACACTTATTTTTCCTCTGCCAGCGGTGGCACCGTCACCCTGTGCGGTTCGCTCACATGGGTTGTGGCCCGTAGGAGTCCGACTCGGCTTGGCCTGTTCCGAACAAGAGGGCCGCCAGCCCCGGCCTGCGATTGCGAGTGCATCCAAACTCGTGCGCCCACTCCAGCTAGAAACGGATCAAAACGGAAACAAAACGTGCTCCCGCCAAACAAATGTCGCACCACTTCCGGCCATCGCTCTCCCATTCTCCCTCGAGGCTGCTCCGCCCCAGTTCGCGATTAAACTCGTTGTAAAACATACGGATTCTGTCTTAAAATAAAAAGAATTCTAATGCTAGTCCGTTTATATATGGGCTCTTATCGAAACTTTTAGACCTTAACAGGACTATATATACATGGGAGCTCTATGTTGTAATTACTAATATTCAGAGAAATAAAGAATAGTCTCCATATATCTTATGTCTACTTGTTCTATTTTTATCTACTATATTGATCGCAACATGTTTTATAACACGTTATCAGCACGACAAGCTCTACGTCGACATCGACGTTGAAGCCGCCGCAGATCTTTGTCATCAACGCTCATGACGACATCCCTGCCGTGACTACTTCGACGACATCGATATCCAGCGGAACGGATCTGCTATCTCTACATGCATCTAATCTGCACTACATCGACATGAATCGTCACCGTGAAGCAAACAGTTTTACGACAGTGCCAAACGCCCTACGCGGTATGTATCTACTACTCACTGTCCTACGCGGCATGTGACGTAGATCAAATTGGCATCCTCTGTACAAGGTATGAAAAGAATTGCATCACGCAGATTGCTTTTGTCTCCATTATTAAACGAGGCTAATATGTACACGGAAGTATATATGCATCTAATATGTACATGCGCATTATCTGTACTGCAATCGAGCTTGCATGCCAATGATACTTGTAGGGTCAGCCCAAATCATTACTGCAGAAACCGCCAACACAGCTATTGCACAGCAAAGGCGAGGCTATATGATCTGCAATCAAAGCCAACTACTCGTTTTATGCGTCAATTGTGTCTACTTGTTCTATTTTCATCTACTATATTGATCGTGAGAGACGGGGAGAGGAAGGTCCTAACCGCTGACAACATACATCTATTTTAGATTAATTTAGGAGCCTGTAGTTCCGACATGTTTCATAACATTGTTTTTGTCTGACCTCGAAAATATTGTAACCTGCAGTTTCAACATGTTTGGCGAATTGTTAATAACTTGATGCTAGCATGCAGCTATGTGCAACAAGTTATTTTAATTTCAGGAAAAAAATTATTCTTACATATTAAATCCTGAAAATTACTAGGATGCTTCTAAGAATATTTTTGCATAACCGTCCACTGTTTTTTTTTCACTTTACTACTTGTTTACGTGCAGTAAACCTATATACACATGATTTTATTGTAATGATATATGCATACTTTCATGAAAAAAAGAATATACTAAACTTGTTATGAATGGAATAATTATTTGTTACGGTCATTATTAAATTCATGTAGGATATTTGACTACCATTGAAGTGTAGTGATAATTACTCTCTAGAATGACTTTTTGGCCATAAGAAGTAACAAATTAAGGCATCGTGGGACTCACTACATGAGTAAAATCCCAAATTATAATTACAGAATATCATGTTGCATTGAAAGTTGAATTTTTTTTAAGCATAAATGCCTATAGATTGAGATATAATGCTGCTCTATAAATAATAGCTTGAAGCTTTATACTAAATGTCTAGAAGACAAGATGGTAAATAAGATTTTATCGATGCATATTTTCGAAGAAATATCTTTTGTGTATAGAATATCATAGAGCAATGTAATACATGAAGTATTTAAATTTACCATTACTCAAACAGAAATTGAGTTAAACTTTTAGACAGCTTTATAAACCAGGATATTGTCAATTGTAATAACTTTGAATATGTGGCTTGCGTATGTTACACCCTTGAAGGTTTGTGATTATATATCATAATAATTGAATATAGAGCATGAAGCTACCGCTTGTTAAGTATAGAAGTTAAGATATGCGGGAATGATATTATTTGGAATATTTAAGAGTTTTTTTTTAAGAAGAACTTAAATCATGTGCTTATAGATTTATTTCTTTTGAATTCATATCCTGAAGTATTAATAGTAGTGGCAGTGGTGCATTAAGTTTTAATTCCCATTGAATTAAGTGATTAATGGTTAATTTATTAGCTTGAAGACTAATATGAAATATTTAATATTCTTAGTTGCAATTGTTACATGAAGTAACATGTGATAATTTCTCATAGAATAAATTAGATTTATATGTTTCACATATAAACAATTGTCTATTGCCTATCTAAATAATTTTTTATTATTTTATCCACAGAAAGAAGTCTCAATTAACCATGAAGGTTATAGTTCTTTGTGTACCATTACCATGTAGGTAGAATGGAAACTGAATTTCCTAGATGCACATGAACAATTGGACTATATTGGCATATGAATTGTTCCTAGAAGGACAAACTTCGCCAAGAAATAGTATAATTCTAAAGTATTTAATATTTTTAGCCCGAGAACTAGAAGTTTTGTTCTACCCTATGTATGTGAATTTTATGCCATAACCAATAAATACTAGAAGTATAATTGGATTCTATGGAGCATTAGAAGTGATTATTCATAGATGATGCAAGAAGCATATTACTACTCGAAGTAACTATGGCATGAAAAAGGGGAGAAATTTTGGGTAAAGACATAAGAAAATATGGGTAATATATATATTTAATAGCCATACCCTTACTAAATCTATCTTTAAGTACATGTATCAAGACTTGAAGTTTTGCCCGCGTCCTTTTCGGCCGAGTTAACTTTCTCTACTGCACTGATTTTAAATAAGCTTGCAGCTTTGCATTTTATTGTTATTTACTATGTTGGACTGAATATCAATATTCCACAGTACACATGAATGTGTATCACTATGTTGTGCTCTTGTTGAGCTTACTTTTGTACTTCCCTCATAATTAAATTGACTAGCCAGCATGCTATGTCTATATGGTTCTCGTTGAACTAAAAATTAAGTTGCTTTTAATGCGTTACATGCATAAGCAATAGATTGGTCTATGGTCAAGTAGCCTAAAATCAGGGGGAGTGAGTTAATATGAAATTTGCTCAATGAAGACTATCCAAATGGTGGGATGTATAATTGTGGAATTAAGATGATGGATAACACACTTTATGATGATTTGGGATTTATGAAGATAATGCATTAAGGGAATTTTGCATTAATGGTAATTTGAAAATTCTATAAGTGAATGTTGTGTATTTTATATATGCTTCCACTTGCAGTTGGAGATACATGAATTTGATTATTTTAAGCCCATGATAAGGGATATCTATTGAAGTATGCTATTAAAGATCTAATATTGGCATTAGGGGGAGAGAAAGCCTATTTTGAATGCCAAATATTATTTCCGCAGAAGGAAAACGATCTAGATAAAATATTCCTTGAAGTTTGAAGCAGGAATACAACCACGCACTAAGTCAACTAATAGTTTGACTAATGCTCTTGTGAAGTATGAAGCGGAGTAATCAACTAATAGTTTGACTAATGCTCTTGTGAAGTATGAAGCGGAGTATATGCCAGATATTTTTAGAAATGAGAGGAGTAACTTGGAGTTATAAACCAGAAGTTTTGTTTACTAGTAGTAAACTAAATATTGTATACTATCAAGTTAAAATCTACGGGGACGCCTGTGGGTTCTAATTTAAGCGTATACTTGTTGAATAGAAATAAAATAAAACTCCTCCATTCTCATGAAGAGAACACCTTATGAAGAAGTTTAAGCACCTCATGAAGAGGATCATCATGAAGATGAAATCCAACACATTAAGCGCGTACAACATTAGTGTTGGGTATGCAGAATAACAAATCATCTCTTGTTTGGGAAAAACGAAGAGACAAAACAATCTCATTTATGAGAATATTAGGAGAAAATAATAGTTGTCGACAACGCCACCTCTATAATTGTAAATGTTTCTCTTATGAGAACCCGGATCCGGAAACAAAGTCCATGGCAAAATCGTCTGTAGCGATTATATCGGGTCAACGACGAAAGCAATTGAGGTTGAATCTCCTATTAAGAAGAATAAATGTTCTGCTATATCTCTGGCAAATAAAATGAATGAATATTAAATATTCAGTTAATAAATGGATTATGAAGATCTATATAATTCCTGAAAAATATAAATTGCAACATATGAAAATTAAATCTCATTCAAGTATTATGATGTCTAAGGTAGAATATATTCATGAATGAATATTAAAGTCTCAAGAAGAGCATATCCTAGAAGGAATAGTCATCAAATGATTTTATAATAAATAACGCAATCTCATTGTATATATCACTTAATAATCTCTCATGTAGTAGAGTGAGAACATCCTTGAAGGAACTAATCCATGAAGGATTTACCAGTCGAATCTTGCACCATTAATCTCTGAAGTGAATATAGACCCGAGAGAAAAATAGTGAGGAAGTTTAAAACACCATGAAGATGTCATACAAACACTTAGAAAAGTGCATATTCTAAAGCTAGCAATGAAGTTTTAATATCCTCTAAATACCATAGAAGGTATAAGAATAATGGTGATTTTGGCAATTGAATTATCCCCTAAATGCCAAATGGAAGACTGGATTTATTACTTAGTAGTACAATCAAAATCCTGAAGATTTATAAGTTTAAAAATCAACTAAGAAAGAACTATAAGTTTGTTCTACTATCTAGAAGATATTTAATATAAAGTTTTTTTTTTACCCCCATAATCTTCTGAAAGGATTTATTACCTTGAAGGATAAATTTTTATTTGTTTTGCACAACTAATAAGTGGTTATTATGCATGAAGCATATTGCTCTTTGTTATACCCATATAATTCATGGAAGAATTATGAGCCAACCTTTTGAAAGATATGATTTATGGTACTGCATACCATTAATTAAGCACACATTTATAAAAAGTGTGGTTTGAATAATGAAATTCAAAGGACGATTTTATGAGGGGGAGCAATTTATTGAATTTACCTTGCAGATAATTGAAACCACTAGAATTATGAAGATCAAGTAGATCATATTTGCTAAAACATTGAAGTTTATGCATAAATTATGAAAATCAATATCTATTCACGGAGAATAGAATATCCTGAAGAATATATATATATATATATATGACCGGAAAGGTTAAATGTTATACTCTTTTCCCTATGTGAGTTTTTACTCAAAGGTTTCTCACACAAGGTTTTTAATGAGGCAACATGTGCAATGCAATTAACGAATGTGATGTACTCTTTTATCTAAGAACCGTTTTTCCCATTGGGTTTTCGGATGGAGTTTTTAATGAGACATGTCCTAACCGCTGGTACATATTTTATAACAAAACTAATCTAACCCCACGCTGATCGCGATTAAACTACTGTAACCCCGAAGCCAATGGGCGGTTCCGCCTGCGCGAAGCCGGTGGAGCGGCGGCGTGGCCTGTTCTTGGGGCGCCTCGAGTTCAGTCCCCACGCACCACGGGCGTGCGGCCGTCGTCGCGCCACGTCCGCCGCCGCGCCCGCGCCCGCGCCTGCGCCTGCACCTGGCCCTTTCCCAACGTCCAGGTGCCTGCTCTCTGACGGTTGGGCTCCACTTCGGAACAGCAGAACGCCGGACCCGCGGACAGCGACGGGCCATCCATTGGGTCAAACTGCTCGTCAGACCCCGGTTGGGCGCGGTCCATGCGCTGATGCTCGGTAGCAGGCCGACGGGTGGGCCTGGTACGGCTACGTGGCGCCTTTTTAAATCATCACAAAACCCAGGTGCGCGCTTTTTTGGCAAACAAGCGGTCCTTTTGATTAGTGGCAGGCGGTTTCGTCACGCGACGCGAGCCTAGCCGCGCACGAGCCAGACACCGATCGCTTGGCCACTCCGTGGTCACTCGGCCTCGCGGGCCCCTGGTGTCATGAGACTGAGATGGTACGGGCCGCGTGGCTTGACGGCTTTCCCCGTCTTCTGCGTGGTCCCCGCGGTTTCCATTATTAGTAGCGCCACGTCACCAGCGGCTGCTTTTCTGGAATTTTTAAATGATGTTCTGATCTCGATCTCGTCCTCGAGGCAAATCTCTTTGGGAACCGCCTGCGAAGTATCAGTATCGGGGGAGAGCTCGAGGAGTAGGGTTGGAGAGGCGTAGGTAGGGGCGCGTGCGGCGCTCGAGTTGTTGCCTTGTTGGTGGGCTTCGCCGGCTCCGTTTTCTTCCACCTCCGCGGCGCCGTTGCCAACTGTGTGTGTGGGCGTCAAGTCAAGACAGCGTCGTCGTTTCGTCTCCGTGGTCAGGTTTGGTGTCTAGTGCGGCAGTGGTACTGGTCCTGTAGAGCAGTTCGGGGATGGATTGGGCTGGTCGCTGTGCCGGCTGCCGCCCCGAACTGGGGCGAGGTGTTCGTGGGTAAGGGTCGCGGGCGTTGTGCGGCTGGGAGGCGGCTACCGAGGCGATGGAAATAAAGCGGTAGTAGACGAGGGAGGCCCCCGATTTATAAAGCGGCTTTGTGTGGCTCGCTGCTCGCCTCGCCTGGTCACTGCTCCTCCCACCTCGCGTTTCTTCTCTGCGGGATCAGGTGGCTGCTCGGCTTGCTGCTGGTTCAGATCCTTATCCCCTTCGCCCGCTGCTGCATCGAGGCCGTTCGGAGCTTGGAGCTGTCCTTTTTCCTGCTTTATTAGATGGGGCTGCTGGCGGAGCAGTGCATGGAGGTGCGGGGCGCGGCGAATCGGAGGTGATCCCGGTCATGGGGTAGAGTGGAGTGGGGTGGAGTGGAGTGTGTGGTATGGAGCCGTCCCGTGGCGCTGCTGGCGGCGGGCGGCGGTGGGGGGAGGCGGAGGCGGAGGCGGAGGGCGACGCGGCGGAGGAAGGGAGACGAGCGGACGACGGGGGCGAGGTGAGCCTGCGGGAGTGGCTGGACCGGCCGGGCCGGGCGGTGGAGGCGGCAGAGTGCGTGCATGTGTTCAGGCAGGTGGCGGAGGCGGTCGCCGTCGCGCACGCGCAGGGGGTGGCCGTGGGCAGCGCGCGGCCCTCGTGCTTCGTCGTGTCGCCGCCCTTCGCGCGCGTCGCCTTCATCGAGTCCGCCTCCGGCTCCGACGCCTCGGGCTCGTGCTCGGGGTCCGGCTCTGACGCCTCCGAGGATGCCGACCCGGACGCATCGCCTCCCCGGCGACGCGACGGCGCCGGCCGCGGTGAGGACCGCGCGGGGAAGTCGTTCCCGCTCAAGAGCGTGCTGGCCATGGAGCTCAACTGGTACACCAGCCCCGAGGAGGCGGACGACAGCGCCGCTACCTTTGCCTCTGACGTCTACAGACTGGGTGTGCTCTTGTTCGAGGTGCGTTTGCTTCACATCAGTTTGCTTCTGTTCTGCGGCACGTCTTGACATCGCTTGTGTTTGCTTCGCGGAATGCAGCTCTTCTGTACATTCGAAACGATGGAGGACAAAATGCGGGCAATGGCGAATCTGCGGCACCGGGTGTTGCCACCACAGTTGCTGCTCAAATGGCCCAAGGAAGCATCCTTCTGCCAGTTGCTAATGCACCCTGTGCCAGAAACCAGACCGAAGATGAGGTGCGTCTAGTGTCGTGTACTGTTTTTGTGTGTGTTACCCCAGGTGAAAGGTTGCATGTGCGGTCTCTTGCTTCACACTAGGTAGCCTGAAGTCCTTTATGCATATATTAGTAATGCTTCTCCTCAAAGCTGGGAACCGCTTTTGTTTGTTAGTATATGTGCTGTGGTTGTACACTTTATAAGATAGGGAACGTGGGTTTGATAAACACGAGCATGCAGTTGTTTAAAGATCAAGCTTTTGCATGGAAAATTGGCTACATGAGACAGTACCAGACACTAGAATTATAACAGCAATTTGAAACATTGGAATTTGTTAACAGTGCTCCACATATTCTAGATTTGGCATTCTTGTTGTAGCCTTAATTTTATGCGGAAAAGTGCAGCAAACAATCTAAAATGTTGTAACAACTAACCATCCTACCATGCACTTGCAGGACAGTTCTGCCAATTTGTGAAAGTCAAGACATATCATTTATCATATACTATTTCGGTTTTGATAATATTCATAGTTCATGTTTATTTCAAATCTCCAATAGAAAAATGAATGTGGCTATATTGCAACTGATGAAAGTGCCAGCACACTTCTTTTCATTTTAGGCATTCCTCAATGGATCTTTATCTTTGGCTAGAGACTTCTGTTTAGACAATAGACCATTGCTGGATTTTTGTTGAGGTTAACCTTTTTATTATTATTATTATTCATTGCCTTCTCTCCACCTCAATTGCTAGTTGGTCACTGCTTGCCCTTGACGTAATTATTTCAGAAAACTAAATAAGTTGCATGTTAACTTTGTGTTATCCAATGAGGTTGTGCCACATTGAACTTATCCCCTGTTTTCTTTTTTGTTTCTTTGTGTTTGACAGTGAAGTGCTGCAGAGTGAGTTCCTTAATCAGTCAAAGAATAGCCTGGAAGAGCGTGAAGCGGCACTTAGGTTACGTGAAGAGATAGAAGAGCAAGAATTGTTGCTGGATTTTCTTCAGCAGTTACAGAAAAGAAAGCAAGATATAGCAGACAGTTTGCAGGACACTGTTGCTTTCCTCTCTTCTGACATCAATGAGGTAGTCCACCAGCAGTTTGCACTTGGCCACTCTGTGAACTTCTCATCCGATTTGGATAAAGAGGTGTGCTCTGGAACTGTTGAAGATCAGAGCGATTGTGGATCCAGGAAGCGGTTTAGACCTGAGCTGCAAGGTATTGATATGGAGGAAAATAATCGTAGTGTGGAAGAATGTTCAAGAACAGTGCCATCCTCTGAGTTAATCCAGGAAAGTGTTCTGTCAAAAAGCTCCAGGTTGATGAAGAACTTCAAAAAACTTGAAACAGCTTATTTTCTAACAAGATCCAAGTTGGCGAAGCAAGTTGGCAACCAAATAAGTAGTAATCGTGTTGTTAGGAGGACTACTGGTTCAGCTGTTGGGACTGAGGCAAGTTCAATAGATGATTTTTCTTTGGAAAGGCAATATGGTAGAAGGCAAAGAGGTTGGGTGAACTCTTTTCTTGAGGGATTGTGCAAGTACTTGTCATTCAGTAAGTTGAAAGTTCGGGCAGAACTGAAGCAATGTGATTTACTGAACTCATCAAATTTAGTATGCTCCGTAGGGTTTGACCGAGATAGAGAGTTTTTTGCAACTGCTGGTGTAAATAAGAAGATAAAAGTGTTTGAGTATAATGTGATTGTAAATGAACACCGTGATATTCACTATCCTGTGGTAGAGATGTCTAATAGATCAAAACTGAGTTGCATTTGCTGGAACAGTTATATGAAGAACCATATAGCATCTAGTGATTTTGAGGGTATAGTACAGGTAAGCTCTGTGGCATGCTTTTTATAGTTAAATCTGTATTTGATGCAATTACCATAATATCCCTGTGTTTTCAGGTTTGGGATGTTACTAGGAGTCAAGTTTTTGTTGAGATGAGGGAGCATGAGCGACGCGTGTGGTCGGTGGACTTTTCAATCGTGGACCCAACAAAATTGGTCAGTGGGAGTGATGATGGATCTGTGAAGCTGTGGGATATGAATCAGGCAATTTTATTCTTGCACCTACTGTATGTCAGCTTTTTAACTAACGATAACATGGTTATCGAACTTGTATGTGAATGTGGACTTCTCTCCATTGTTATAATACATTTTTGTGAACTGTGCAGGCTGGAAGTATTGGCACTATTAGAACAAGGGCAAATGTGTGTTCTGTTCAATTTCAACCTGATACTGCTCGCTCCATTGCCATCGGCTCTGCAGACCACAAAATTTACTGCTATGATCTTCGTAACATACGAGCTCCTTATTGTACACTAGTTGGGCACACAAAGACTGTAAGCTATGTCAAGTATCTGGATGCAACAACAATAGTATCTGCATCTACTGACAACTCATTGAAGCTTTGGGACATGTCGATGAGTCAAGCAAGGATAATTGACAGTCCAGTTCAAACATTTACGGGGCATACAAATACAAAGGTTTGATAAAACTTCCTCACCTACTTGTTCTCTTTTCATAATATTTCTCTACAAGTGGTTTGTAGCATATTTACATACTGCTTTGTAATTTAATCAGTCAATTAATTTCATAAAATATTTTAGTGTTTCAGTTGAGTTCTTAATTAACTCTCACGTGTATACAGAGGTTACCCTACTGCTATTACAACATACCCTTTGTATACTGAGTTGCTTTCTGTGCTGAAAGACAATGACATTTTCATTGAGTGACCAATTTACTTATTTGTTAAACCTTTTTCCAGAACTTCGTTGGCCTTTCCATATCTGATGGTTACATTGCTACTGGCTCTGAAACAAATGAGGTATGCATTCCATAGCTAAGCTTTCACAAACTTGTCTGGACATCTGACTTGTATTTAGATTGGCCAGTACTTTACCTACCTTTATGAAAAAATCATAGGGTACACAAGTGAACATTACATTTGTTGCAAGGAAGCTGATGTTTTCTGTTGATGGATATAGTGTAGTTCAGGATGCTTATGATTGTCTTCATTGGCTATGCCATGTGTATATGCCATATTATACTATTATAGCGAGAATGGAGTAGCTCTCATACTTGTCTAAGTTCCCGCTTTATATAAAGGAAGGAAATGACAATATGATGCAAGCAGGCGCAAATGAATATCCTATTGTGTAGTATGGAAGCAGGTGAGCGGTCATTGTGTAGTGACTAAATTTTAAGCAGCATGTGCTATGTCAAACTGTCAATAGAGGAATGTCGTGCATGAACTTAATCCTCTGTTTTTTAATAGACTGGTACATGTGTGCAATGCATCCTTTTTTAATGAGGAATTTTGGAATTGCATTGAATATAATGTTTAACTCACCTTTTCCTTCTTACTTTACCACAGGTTTTTGTCTACCACAAAGAATTTCCCATGCCAGTGTTGGCTTATAAGTTCAGCGTGACAGACCCTATATCAGGCCAGGAGATTGATGACCAGTCACAGTTCATTTCATGCGTCTGCTGGAGAGGGCAGTCTTCGACTCTACTTTCTGCAAACTCCAGCGGCAACATTAAGATCTTAGAAATGGACTGAGGATTTGCATCTGCCGAGTCTCGGCTATAAACGGACTGACTTCTTACCAATGTTGTGGGGGTGTGTGGCTTCAAAGTTTGTGGCAATTAAATTCAGAGTTGCCAACGGTGCGAGGTGCAGATTAATCTGAGTTGCAGAGTTGGGAGAAGTAGGAGTAGCAGTAACAGATTTAGCACGGTTTGATAGCATTACAGATTAGTGTGGTAGCAAAATTAGCATAAATAGGAAACAGAATTGAGGCGTGGGATAGTAACCACAAGGAAAGGTTTTGTACATCATTGGTTCGAGGTATACTTGTACAGGCAATCAATCCAGTTTTTACGTAGCAGCATCAGACTTTTGCTCTTGTGATAGTGGTACTTGAAAGGCAAAAGGTATAAAGTGGTCCGCATCTGTTGAATTGATATCAGCATTTGCCTCATTAATAACTCTGTTTGTTTTATTCCCCACATAATATTGATATTAATTAATCTTTAGGTTCCAGCTAGAATCATAGGACTTGTTGGCGTTCGTCTGCAGACGTGAGGAGAGGAGCTGTGCAAAAGGATGCAAGAATCTTCAGTGTTCGTCTATGAGCTTCTGATATATCCCTTGCTTGACCTTCTAAGCTATAACTTATAAGTCATTTATTTCTTATATATCCATACATAATATTACTAAAAAAACAAAAAGTCTTATAATTTGATAATTTTAGAACAGAGGGAGTACCTTTTTTTTTCCTCAAACGAGAACAAAATGTCTGAATCAGTACAGAGTGAACCACTCGATATGCCCCACGGGCCCAGAAAACCACCACCACCATCCACCACAGATATTCTTACTGTGCCTTGAAAAGCACCTCAGCTGTGATCTGTGACTTTCAGCTGAGCTGTGAAATCGGTTTGATTGCTCCGCGGATCCGTCGTGATTGGCCTGTTGCGACCAGTCACTGGTAGAACATTACTGATTACATGAACGTAGCAAGCTGGAGGCCGCGACTCGCGAAAAACAATGGACAAACGAGTTGCCAGCCGACTCCAGGATGAATGAATGCAGAGCCTGCAGCTGGCCGCCGGTCCCGGCTTCCAGCGCAGGTGCAGCACGGCCAGGCCAGGAACATGGAACATGGACAGGCCCTACCGTCATCAACTCATGCTCAAGAGTCAAGACTTGCAGAGGATGAGAGGAAGAAGAGGCGAGAAAGCACGGCGCAGCAGTGATTCCTTCTTATCGAGTTGTCCTTGTGCCCCGGGGCCCGGGGCAGCTGTGGATAAGCAGTGAACATGATTGTGCGTCTTCAGCGGTTGTTGGTTCTGCACCAATTGGTAGCAGCGGTTTCCTGGAATCGATGGTCTGTGTGTTGGTGATGTTCTTCGTATGCTCAATTGGTCGGTCCCTGATGCGACGTCGACAGCGCACATCTACTAGATTTACTACCTCTGGCACATCGTTCGCTCATCACGACGGTGTATAATCCTGTCCTACGAGTGATGGCATTTCATGAGACGTAATCGTACGTTCGTAGTATTCGAGTACTATGGCATGTATTACGTGTGTAGTACGTGAGATGAGGGCGTTAATTGTCTCGAGGAGACGAGGACCACACAGCATGACAGCAGCTCTCAGCGTTCAGTACCCAGGCCCAGTGCGGTCCCTCCCTGCGCGAACAGAACGAGCGCAACCCTTGGCATTGGCAGTTAGCTTGTGGGCTTGTGGCATGGCGCTTGGCGCGAGCCGCGTGTTCGAGAGGTGAGGCCACAGGGCATTCGGGACAACCGCATGCATCCTGTATGGCCCGTGGTGGCGTTTACTGTCCAATCCTGCCACGGTGTACGCACCGCTGGAGGTCGTCGACTCGCCGTCATAGGCTCATAGCCCAAGCCGCATAAACATGTGTGTGTGACGCAGCACACCATCAGAGGTGCTTTCCCGAACTGATATGCATGATCGAGCATGGAGATGGAGCAACACTTCAACAACACAAGAACAAAGCACAAATATATATACATATACATCGTCGGGCCACCAGGGATTATTAATTAGTTTACAGCTCCTGCAGAGGCCCCAGGGATGCGAACGCGATCAATCGATCGAGTCGATCGAGCCCCTCGGAAGTCTAGAGAGTCGTCGTCGGTCACCGCGGTCACGGCCAGCAATTCATCAGCACTTGGAGCGGTCCTGCGGCGCGAACGTGAAGCGGCCGGCGGAGTAGCGCGCCTGCAGCCCGTCGGCGCGCGCCACGAACCTGCGGAACTTGAGCGGCGACCCCGTCTTCCGGCCGGGGCTGACGGCCACGCGGCACCCGCGCGCCGGCGACCGCGGCACGTACACCTTGCACTTGCTGCTCGTGAAGGCCGCCGCCTGCGTCCCCGTCTGGATCACGAAGTACCCGTCCGCGTTCGTCGTGTTCCACACCGACAGCGCCCGGCGGCCGTGCCGGCACCGCAGTAGCGCCGCCGCGTCTGCATGCAACCACGTATATATTGTGTCACGAGAGGTCGCGTTATACTACGTGCATACTGCTGATGATGATGAGCACGTACGTACAAAAGGCGACTGAAGGAACTATAATAATTGCTTACTCATGAGAGGCGACGCGTCCCTGGACTGGTCGTAGCCGCGGTACCGGCAGCTCTTGCACCAGACGACGCCCTCCACGCCGATGGTGAAGTTGAGGTCAGCTGGCTGCGGCTGGGGAAGGCCCATGGCCGAGCCAGGGGATGGCAGGGCGCCCACGGAGATCACAAGAACCAGGCAGCCTAGGAGGCTTGTCGCTAGAAAAGACGCCATTTGTAACTGATGCTGTGAGGTTGGTAACACTGCGCTAATTATCCAACGGGGAAAGCTATGACGTATGTACGTTCTCTAGCGAACGGTGATCATGGCAATGGAAGCTAGCCCCAGAAGAGCAGCCAGCGCAATTTGTAGCCAACTACTAGAGCACGTCGATGGATCGAGTCAGAGAGCTGATCGATTCCGGCCGGCGGCGAGCTCAAGCTTAATTAGAGGTACCGTCAGATATATGCTTGCGTGTGCTCCACAGATGCGGCGTGCATATGCATGGTTGATAGGGCTTCCGCATTACTTGCATGCATGTGGCTTGGCGGTGCATCGCAAGCGAGTAGCAGCATCCGTGCGTGATTGCGGCTCGTGCAATTTATGCTACCACAATTGGATAAAGCTGTACTTGCTTAAATCTAACTGGAAAAGAAGCATACTTGGCTAATAAAACGACGCAAAATTGTTTTACAAGTTTAGTGATTACAACCCCAATGATTGATTGATAGCACGTAGTACAATTGACGACGGGGAATCCCTGAAAACAAATGGCGCCGTACACGGGGTGATGCTTGCAGCATGCATGCATTCAGCCGTTGCTCTTGCTAGCAGCAAAGGGGCGGCGATACTTCAATTTGCATGTGAAGGATGCCTTGATTCGTTCAGCTGGATAGCTATCTCGTGATGCCCGAGTTGCCCTCATCACACAATCGCCGCCCACGACGCAAAAACGCAAGTCACCAAAAAAAAAAAAAGGAATGCTGCAATTATAGATGTCCAAATAGCACGAACCAGCTCGCATGTTTTTTTTTTTAAGTAAAGGGTTAGATTTTATTGCGAAAGGACATGTAGTCTAGTGGTTACAATACAAGAGCCTTAGTAGAGGATTTGGGATTGATTCTCCGTGGAGACGAATTTTACCCCTGAATAAAAGAAAAATACACATAGATCCTATGCAGGATCATCCAGCGCTCATCACCTGGATTTTCTCCAGCACCCCCAGTGAAGATCATCCAGGACCAGGACGAATCTCATGGCCGATATAGCTGAATCAACGAAGAGTCTTCCAATTTTTAACAAGGCCATCAATAGTACTCCAAAGATGTGTTATTTATGCGTTGAACGCCTTGACCAATCCTTGTTTCTACAGTGATGATAGTGTAGGACGAAGCTCATGACTGATACCTCAATTTACGAAGAATCTTCGAATATTAACGGACATCATCGCCTAAGACGTGTTGTTTATCCATTGAATGCCTTGAGCAATCCTTGTTTCTATCGGATTAGACGTCAATCGCTTCCCTGGCCAACCCCAGTACAAACAACAAACTTGCAAGGGGTATTGCAAACCTTAGGCTTCCAGAAGCAACCATACTGGTGATTTCAAGTCCACACGACACAGTTGACATTGTGGGCCCAACTAGTAAAGAGAAACTCACAGAAGATTCGAGAACCGACGCATAAGAAAACATCAAAGAACACATCGCCAGTGTTGAACCCCACACATGAGCACCGTCTTTCGAGCACCACATGCTCATGAACCATCGCCAAACACCATCCACCACCGACACAGATGACACTAGAAAACCATGGAGGGAGTAATAGATTCCCGATGGACTCGTCACCAGGAATACACCCAATCCTAACTCACATAGGGATAGATAACACTACTGGATTCGCCCTCTTTGCCGACTGCTGAAACCAGTCGGCAAAGGAGGAAATGCAGTCGGCAAAGGCTTTGCCGACTGCATTTCTTGAGGCAGTCGGCAAAGGGGAGGTGGCAAAGCCCAAGGCGGCAAAGGCCACCTTTGCCAGCTGCCATGGAAGGCAGTCGGCAAAGCCTTTGCCGACTGCCGCTCTGGCAGTCGGCAAAGCAAACGCGCACAGCCGTTAGAGTTTTCTTTGCCGACTGCCTAGGTGGCAGTCGGCAAATAATTTTTTTTCATTTTTTTTAATCGAGGCAAATATTTTTTTTCCTTTTTTTAATCGAAGACCTTTGCCGACTGCCTTTATTGGCAGTCGACAAAGATTTTTTTCCATTTTTTTTAAAAAAATGTGTATATCTTTGCCAGCTGCCAATTCAGCAGTCGGCAAAGGCTTTGCCGACTGCCTTGCTTCGTGGCAGTCGGCAAAGCTGGGTATTTTGCTTTTTTTTTCCCAGCTTTGCCAGCTGCCGTGGCAGTCGGCAAAGCTGGAAAATGCAATTTTTTTTACTGTTTTTGCCGATTTAGCTCACGTATCGCAGCAACCAAAACACATATATGTACATATCACAGAAATCCACATATACATCACAGATATTCACAAATAATCCATAACCACAACATTCATCAAGTCGCACGCACGAATGCAACATCCAACAAGTCGCACAAGTCCAACATCCAATAAAGTTGCAAAAGGGTCTAACATAACAAAGTTACATCCATTATCCAACAACATGCACCGAGCCACTCACTCATCCTGCGACCAGTCGCCACCACCGTGGTGTGAGGAGCTCCCTGTCGGCCACGAAGACCACCCGGACGGTCCGACCTACGGCTGTGGAGAAGCTCCAACTGTCGGAGACGGGTTCGAAGCCGCCGACTGCAGCTGTACGGATAAGCGATCTCATTAGTACCTAAGGGATGGCCGCACAAGCGAAAACAATAGATAGGCTGCCAGTAACTCACCGGAGTCCTTACAGGCGGAAGATCAGGGAGTGGAGGGAGAACAACCGGGGGTGGAGTGAACATCACTTGCAACGGAGGGGGTCTGTAGTTAGGGATCTCCAGGCCCTGAAAGTAGCTGAAAATCGAGGAGGCAAACTGCGTCATCTGTTGCTGGGACTGCTGCTGGAAAGCTAGCATCGCCTGCCGATGGGCCTCCTGTTGGGCCGCCAGCTGCTGCCGATAGGCCTCTTCTCGGGCCGCCTCTCTTGGCTGTTGGGCCGTCTGTTGGGCCCGCATCTCTTCCAGTTGGACCTGCAATATTACACAAGCGATGTTTAAACAATGCATAAACATTCGGCAACATATGTAAAACCAATGAACGATGAATAGTTACCTGAAGCGCCGCCATCTCTGTGTGGAGCTTGCCCGCCGAGGTTGTATGGGGACATCGGAGGAGGTACCGGCACTGCTATCCGAACGACGAACCTCACGAAGGGAGGGAACGGTGGCCGGGTCGATGACGCTATGGGCAATAAGGTACCGGCCGTGCTGCTTCCCTCCTCCCGTCCTCATCAGGACGTCCGTATCGAGGGGCTCGGTCGACGGGTCGTAGTCGGCACCATGGCGCGTGCGAACCGCCTCGGTGTACTGGACCACCCTATCGTAGATGTTTTGGTTGGTGATGGCGTCGGGCCCCCTCGCCGTGTCGTAGACGTTCTCTGGATCTGTCGCCTTGCCCTGGTGAGACAGGATATAGCCCGTGAACTCGTTGATCACCTGGCCGTCATGCGACTGGGTCTGCGAGGAAAACACAAGGACGATTACACGTAATGAGAATGAATGACTCAATCAATTGAATAAATAAACAAATTGGTGTGAAGGGTACCCATGTGTCCATGTACTCTCCGAGAGAGCGGCACCCTTGGTGGTGTGACGGCCCCGCCTTCGCCTTGGCATATCCAGATTTCTTCCTGCGCGTCTCGTAAGCCTCCGGCGTTCTCCACCCGTCCACAATCGCCTCCCAGCAGTCCATGTGCATTTTGCACCAATCAGCAGGATACTGCATGCATTACAACGTGCATTTAGGTGAGTAAGAAGATGAATTGGAATGAAATTAGAATTATTGTTTCCTACTTACGAGCATGTAGGCCTCCCTGGGCATGTCAGTTTCGGGCCACTGGATCATCTTCCTCGCATCCGCCTTGTCTAGCTTCTCCTTGAGTACGTTGGCGTGGTAGCTGATGAGGCACTGGACGTGTGCCTCGTAGAACATGTCCTTGAGCCTGATCTGGCAGACCCTGTCCTGCACTACCGACGCCTCATGCTCGTGCCCTGGGTCGCACGTGAAATACTCCTGCATACATATATCATTTATGAGTTGATTATTTCAAGGACATCCAACAAATGCTTAGTAGTGGCAAAGCGGTGCAATGAAGACTCACCCAGAACTCCCTCTTGATCTTGTCGGCAAGGGTGACGTCTCCGTGCACTACCTTGAAGAAGTCTGGCCAGTGCTGGGGCACTTTATCCCTCCCATCTATGGTGACTAGGCCAGGAAAATTCTTCTTAATCAGGAGGCCCAGAATGCCATTAGGATGGCGTCCACCTCTGTTTCCATCCACACGCTTCCAATTGCTGCACAAGTCATTAAGAAGAACTGTTAATCTTGAAGTTCAATTTTCAACATGGCATATGAACAAGTAAGTGAAAACATGAATGGTTACTTACCTTGGCCCGTCGGGTCGAATCACCGGATGGAAGGCTAGCGTGGGCGCGGCGCTTGGGAGGCGTGTTATCCCACGCTGGTAGGGCCTCCTCGAAGCTATGGAAGACGAGTCCCCTGCTGTCGCCTCGCTCCCGCCCTGGTCGCCCCCGTCCTCGCCGCCGCCGCCCCCGTCCTCGCCGCCCCCGTCCTCGCCTCCCCCGTCCTCGCCGCCCCCGTCCTCGCCGCCGACCGGGGCAAACAGGCGTCTGGTAGAGCGAGTTCTACCCCGCATCTCCTCCAAAGTCTCCTCCTCCTCCAACGCCTCCTCCTCCTCCAACGCCTCCTCCTCCTCTCTCTGGTAGAGCGAGTGGACCTTTCTCACCGGTCTCTTCTGTCGTCGTCTACTTCCGCCCGGCATTTTGTCCTATGCCTGCAATGACAAACATTAAACCAATTAGCACAAATAATCGATAAGTACTTGTAAAGAGATGCAAAATGAACGAAACATAATTGCAAAGTAATAATAATCAGAACAATATAGTATTACATGAACTAGAAACCGAAGTCCTGGTCATCACTATCACCATTGTCATCACCTCCTCCACTGTCATCACAATCACTACTGTCGTCTTCACTATCAATATTATCGAAACCTAAGTCCTCATCATCTCCATTACTCTCCTCACCACCTCTATCGTCCTCAACATTTAGGTTGCGATGAGCCCTCCATCGCTCAAGCATCATTAGGTCCTTAGCATCTTGCACCACTTCACCCTCGTCCTCGTCATCATCGATGACGTTGTCTGCTTTCATGCTCATCAGCGAAAGAATGTCTATCTCCAAACGCCCTTCTAGCCCCTCAGGTTGATAGAACTCTCCGCTATCCGCCTTTGGGTCAAAGTTGTAGTCATCATCGATTGGGACAGGCGCTTTACCGCGTGGCGATACCGATTGCACAAGGTACCAACCCGTAAGCCTCTCGTCTTTTTGGCACGCCCATGGGAGATAATAAACTTGCCTGGCCTGCTGAGCCACAATATAGACATCGTCTCCACTATAGACGGAATCCTGTCGAATTTCGACTAGCCCAATGTCATCGGCTCTTCTCATGACATGAGGATCGAACCATTGGCATTTGAACACCACTGGCTTAAGAGCTTTGGGGCCCGGGAAGTCGAGCTGGTATATTTCTTCGACTATGCCATAATAGTCGAGATCATCGTTGCCGGGCGTACAAACTCCTGTGCACGTGGTCTTTCGGCCGGGCCGACTCTCCTCGTAGTTTCTCGTGCGAAAGCGATAGCCATTCACATCATAAACGGTGAATGCATTGACCCTAGTGCTGAAGCCACATGCAACCTGTCTCAATTCAGCACTCATTTCTCTATCTGTGCGTGCCTGCAAGGTGAGGCCACGTAGATCGTTACATTACTCGCTCATACGAGCAACTCAAAGATGGAACGAGGTAAGTTGGATTGTACCTTTGTACACAACCACCCAATAAAATCGGGCCTGGCAGTTTTGAGGAAATGGTCTTCTTCTTGGTTGGTAGGAGGCATATTCCTTTTCCAGAATTGCCTAATGAACTCCCTGAAAAAACAAGAGGTGAAAGGGGTTGGACCAATAGGTGGAGGATATTGACTACGTATGTAACAAGTTCTTTGAGAACTTACATTCGATAAGGAACCACTTCGTCAAGGTTCATCAACAGGTAGAGTGTGATGGTGCGAAACTCAGGTGGTTGCAATGTCTTAGGGGTACCTGCGCTGCTCCTTCCGAGTTGCCCTTTGAAAAGGCTCAGAGTCGATAAATTCTCGTCCTTGTTGTAACGAGGGAGTGGGTTCATGTTGGGAAGGTTCTCGGTATAGTACGCCTTTGTGAAGTTCGACACCTCCTCCACTCTTGCTGCCTCCGCCACAGAAGCCTCAATTTTGGCTTTATTCCTACACTTTTTTCGAAGAATCTTTTGACACCTCTCGATTGGATAGCACCAACGGGCCTGCACAGGACCCCCCAGCCTATGTACATCCACTCACGGCCAGCCATCTTCTGTCATGCGCCAATGTATGTGAGTAATAAAACCAGCATTTGCATGTACAAGGCGTTCCTACCATCTAATAGGTAAAGGATAGGTCCTAATCCCACCCAAGGATGCGTAGATGAGGTTAGCTTCCATGCTCCGCTCCCGTCCGAGACGGAATTTCGGCAGCACCTCCCCGTTGTTCTCCCGATACACGTCCCGGTTTAGGGAGAGTGTGTATCCGGAGAACAACGGGGAGGTGCTGCTGAAACTCCAGCTCGGACGGGGGCGGAACATGGAAGCTAACCCATCTACGCATCCACGGGCTGTCCAAGAAACATGGACAATCCGAAAGAGATACCGTCACAGATATGCACTAATCAGCATACCAACGACCGCGTATCCCTTTCGGACGGGAGACGCCTAACTCGGTTACGCGACCTAAGACCGACAAGTATAAGGAAGAGGCGATTCGGTGATTATTTATACCTAGGGTGGCGGCGCAGAGGCGAGTCGGTGGCCGAAGACGATCAGGCAGAACTGCAACGTCGACGAAGACGAACGGCGTCCTCCGAGTCACCTCCCACGGGTTAGTATCTGTAGAACAAGAAAAACATAAGACTATAAGTTAAAAATTTCGGCAGAACCTCCCCTACACGGGGAGGTTTCGAAAACCTGCAAAAAGAACGGCACGAAGGCCGACATGCACAAACAACGGCACGAAGGCCGGCAATCACAACGGCATGAAGGCCGATGACCAGAACGGCGCGAAGGCCGATGACTAGAGCGGCACGAAGGCCGACAATGAGAGCATGGCGATATACCTAGTCAAGAGTCGATGGCCGACAAACCTCCTCCTTCCTCTCCTCCTCTTTCTTCTTCTTCCTTCCTCCTTCCTCCTTCCTCCCTTCTCCTTCTTCTTCCTCTTTCTCCTTCTTTTTCCTACTTTCTCCCTCTTCCTCTCTACTGCCTGCAGCTCCCCCTACTAGAGGGAGCAAGGCCGGCCGGGGGCGGCGCTCGCGGCCCAGGCGAGGATGGACGTAGCGGTGGAGGCTGGCCCGGCGAGGAGGACGTCGCGGTGGGGGCGGCAACTGCCAGCCCGGCGCAGGAGGACGCAGCCGGCGCTGCGCTGCGGTTGCGCAGCAGGGCGCAAGCCTGCCGGCGAGGAACGGCAGGGTGGGGGCGACGGGGTGGGGCCACGGACGCGCGTTGACGAACGGCAGGGCGCTGGAGGCGAGCCGCGCGGCGACGGCCGGCAGCGGACGGCGGCGGTGAGGCGCGAGTGCGAGCGAGGGCGAGGAGGAACGGTGATGCGAGGGCGGTGGGTGGTGAGAAGCGCGGGAGGGGCGGAAGAGGGCGGGGGGAGGGGGGAAAGGGAGGGAAGGAGGAGGAAGGGAAGGGGAGGAGAGGGAAGGAACAGGGAGAGGGAAGGGAGGGGGGAAGGGAGGGAAGGAGGAGGAGAGGGGGGGGGGGGGGCAGGGGAGGGGGACGGGCGAGGGAGAGGAGGCGGGGTGGCCGGGGCGGGGTCGCCGCGCGGACGGCAGATCCGGGCCGGGGGCGGCGCGGCGGGGCGACGGCGGCGGCGGGCGGCGACGGCGGCGGCGCTGGTGTGCGTGCGTGTGGTGTGCGTGCGGGTGTGTGCGTGCGCGCGGCCTGGCCTTTAGGATTTAGGGATTTTTGCTTTTTTATTTTTTTTTTGGGAAAATTCCTTTGCCGACTGCCTCGCTAGACAGTCGGCAAAGCAGGCCTCTTTGCCGACTGCCAGATCAGCGGCAGTCGGCAAAGAGGCCCTTTGCCGACTGCCCCAGCTGGCAGTCGGCAAAGTATTAATTTTTTTTGAATTTTGGTTTCAAACTTTTTTTTGACCCATATATATTGTTTAAGAGTACATGTTCATATTTAGAGCCTTTTTACAAAAGTTTACTATATTTCGTTAATTTTTTTATTTACTTGAATTTTTCCGCACAGTGCCGAATTGAACTGCAGGTGCATGAAATAATGAAATGTAGCCATTCAAAAAATGATATTCATGTTGGAGAGTTTATTTTGAGGCCGTGTCCATAAAGTCACCCAAAAGTTTGAAAGTCTTGTCCACGAAACATGACCGTCCACGTGCGGTAGAAGTGTGTTTTAATTATATTAAATCGAAACAAAGTCGGAAAATTACGAAACTTGACGAGGTGTTATGTTATCGCATGTGAACGCTATGATAAAAATTTGAGAAAGTTTGGAGCATATTGCGATGTCGAATGTCCAAAACCTAGACATATGTGCATGTGATGAGATCACATGTGGAGATGTCTGGGTTTTGGATATCCAACGCCGCAATTTGCTCCAAACTTTTTCAAATTTTTAGCATAGCGATCACATGCGATAACATAACACCTCGTCAAGTTTCGTAATTTTCCGACTTTGTTTCAATTTAATATAATTAAAACACACTTCTACCGCACGTGGACGGTCATGTTTCGTGGACAAGACTTTCAAACTTTTGGGTGATTTTATGGACACGGCCTCAAAATAAACTCTCCAACATGAATATCATTTTTTGAATGGCTACATTTCATTATTTCATGCACCTGCAGTTCAATTCGGCACTGTGCGGAAAAATTCAAGTAAATAAAAAAATAAACGAAATATAGTAAACTTTTGTAAAAAGGCTCTAAATATGAACATGTACTCTTAAACAATATATATGGGTCACAAAAAAAGTTTGAAACCAAAATTCAAAAAAAAATTAATACTTTGCCGACTGCCAGCTGGGGCAGTCGGCAAAGGTCCTCTTTGCCGACTGCCGCTGATCTGGCAGTCGGCAAAGAGGCCTGCTTTGCCGACTGCCAAACGGCGTGACAGTCGGCAAAGAAGACGGAGACGGACGCCGTCCCGACCCTTGCAAGGTATGCCGACTGCTTCCCTTCGCCGACTGCCGGGAGCAAGCTGGCAGTCGGCAAAGACTGTCTTTGCTGACTGCCTTTCTTTGCCAGCTGCTCGGAGCAGGCTGGCAGTCGGCAAAGATTTTCTTTGCCAACTGTCTTTCTTTGCCAACTGTTTTGACTTATGCAGTCGGCAAAGATAGTCTTTGCCGACTGCCCTAGATATGGCAGTCGGCAAAGATACTGGCAGGCGGCAAAGACCCTGTTTCCCGTAGTGTAATGTACAACATGTACCCTACAGCAGGGGTGCCGCCGAAACATGTTGTCATCGAATACCACACCGACGATGTCGCAACCACATTAAAAGATGAGCACCGAGCACAAATCCACATCCATGTGGCCACCCATGGGGAGAAAACCACAGGTGGACCCAGGGCCCGGCGAGCTCTGGCATCTGCCCGGGCTTTGCTCCTCCGATGCACTGTGTATGTCTACACACTGCACAGTCTTGTTACTAGCTAGGATCCACAGAAGACTTAAAAATGCAGCCAGAGTATACCTATGATCCTACATATGTATACTCCACCCTCTTTTTTTTGGCAATATTAACGTATATTTAATTTAGTGTAAGAGGGCATGCTTATTTTCTAGCAACAAATTGGCACCGTTTGTCACAAAAATTTGCCTTGCTTGCCTATAACAGTAATTGTAGTTTCAAAACAATCAAAGTCAACTTGGCTTATACTAGTTGGTCGATATATTTGAGTGAACTTATTTACAATTGTTATATTTGCCTAGGCTCTCGAAAATTTCTGGGTCCGGCTATGGAGAAAACTAACTCTAACATACTGAAACTTAAGCTAATAGAAGAGGGAATGTATACCGTAAACAATCACACGACTCCTCTCCACCTCCAACACCGGAGTGGCCGCCCGAGGCAAGGAGGAGTTGAGGAGATCGACGCTAGGATGCGAATCACCCTGTTTTCACCTTGATGAACTATGGGTCTGGTTGGAAGCGAGAAAGCCACTCTCACAGGCCACCAAACCCCACATGCTTGGTCTGGCACTAAATTCGTATAGTACTTGAGTCGCACAACCTCTAGTGTTGTCTTTGGGCCCTAAGGAGGCCCGTTAGTTGGGCGGCACGTGCACAATGCGTTAGGCCCCATTCTAAACTCCAACATCATTTTCTTTACTTGATCATTCCCTACCGCACAGTTGCACTAGCGCCATGCCTTGCCAAGCCCCTCGTGGCTTCGCCTCTGTCGACGTGCCCCACGGTGGCACGTGCCATCTCTTTGTTGGCTCAACCTCTCTTTCGTCTCCTTTCGTGTCCCTTCACCACTCTCCTATCCTCTAGCATTTAATCTCCCATTATACTACTATATGATTCATTTTTGGATGTGGTTGTTTTTTTATTAACGAAGGTGGGCACATCATCTGCCTCTGTCATAGCCTGTGTTAATCAGGCTTCTCAATGGCATGTGTCATACCCGCATCCGTTAATCCATTAATGGAGGCAAACATCTTAGAGCATCAGATTCATGTTACGTCATCAATTATATTATTTCACCGCAAACATGTAACATACGCCGTAGATTTGATTAATTAATTGCGTGCTTCTTGACTTCTAGAGTCGGCTACGTGGTAGTTAGCACTTGGCGGGGTCCTCCGGCGCAAACGTGAAGTCGCCGGCCGAATAGCGCGCCTGCATCTCGCCGGAGAGCGGCAGGAACCTTCGAAACTTGAGCGGCGCCCCATCGGGGTTGTGTTTGACGGCCACAGTGCAGCCGTGCGCCGGCAACCGTGGCATGTACACCTTGACTTTGCAGTCCTTGCTCTTGAAGGGCTCCGACTGCCAATCCGCATGGATC
Source organism: Eremochloa ophiuroides (assembly GCA_038502445.1). Lineage (NCBI taxonomy): Eukaryota > Viridiplantae > Streptophyta > Magnoliopsida > Poales > Poaceae > Eremochloa > Eremochloa ophiuroides. The sequence continues at coordinate 65,201,846 of JAHLJS010000006.1, forward strand.
AGGAAGTAGCCGTCGGCGTCCGTGGTGTTCAACATGGACACCGCCCTGCCGCCGTCGCCGCGCCGGCACTGCAGCATCGCCGCAGCATCTGCATTGGTACACGCATAAAATTAGTTAAAAGGGCACACCGTGTGGCAGATGAGATGACGAACAGTGTGACGGCCGGACACAGCTACGTACTCGGTAGAGGCGACGCGTCCATGGACGGGACGTAGCCGGCGTACCGGCAGCTCTTGCACCAGACCATGCCCTCGACGGCGACGGTGAAGTTGAGGTCCGGCGGTGGCTGGGGCAGGCCCATAGCCTCGCCGCGGGATGGTAAGCAGACCACGGCGAGGATCACGACGGACAGGGAGGCCACAAGGCATCTCGTGATGCAAGCCAAAGCCATGGTGATAAGCAGCTCGCAGCTATGTACTCCGATCCTATCAAGGTGTCCAATGCAAGAAGCTAGAAGCAATATGCTGTACAGTTTAACGATGTGCCTGTAGGCCCTGAAACGAGGAGATGGTTCAGTTTGAATTTATAGGGGCACGAGGTGGTGGACGTGGTGAGTCACTGTCAGACTAGATCAGCAGATTCCATTCTTGGAACTAATGATTTCGGTTTGCACTTTGCAAGGATGAGATGCGTGGTATGGCAGCTTGGGTTGGGGGAAACGGGGCTCACACGTTGGCCACCGATTACACATTCATGCATGTGGTTGCAAGCGGAAACTGCACAAGCGGATTATGTTGCAGTTATTTAGCTGCACTACAACCTAGTAGATTCTAAAAAAAAGCTTAACCCCATTTTAATCACATATTTAGGTAGGTCATATTTAGGTTCTATATTCTAAAGTTTATTTGTCTAAGACCCTGTTTAGATGTATTGTCATGGCAAATATCTTTTGCCCCTAATCTTTTGCTGCTAAACTTTAGCCTTTACCGTGTTTTTTAATCCATGCATGACAAAAAAAAAAAAAGGGCTAAAAGTGCAAAATAAGGTGCCCTTCACATACCCTAATGCTCTTAGCCCAATTTTGCGCCTCTTGAGGTCCAAATGGTAAAACTTTAGCCCATCATTTTTGTGCACTTGTTTATATCCATTTGCCCAAAACATGGGCTAAATGCTGGGCAAATAAAAGTTCCGATAAAGGAAATAAACAGGGTCAAAAGTTTTTAAAGAAGCTTTAGAATAGTTGTATGGTTATGGTGAAGTTAGCTAAACTCGGCATATTAGACCCCTCTGGTACTTAAGAGCCAGAAGCAGATCTACAAGGGGGCTAAGGGGGCTCTAGCCCCCCTACAGCTTGTGCCCCATGGAAATATGAGGAGAGAGATGGACAAGAGGTGGAGGAAAGAAGAAAAATAGAGGAAGAGAGAGAAAGAAGAAGAGATCAACCCCCCTTAATTATATTCTGCATCCGCCACTATCAAGAGCTAAAGTAGCACTATAAATTATAAAGTTTAGTTGCTGAAATTCAGATTATGGATCGAAACAGTGTTCATAGGACCTTGAGAGACTGTTTAGTTGGGTGAAAAGGGGGTAAAATGTGTAATGTAGCACTTTCGTTTGTATTTGACAACTTTTGTCCAATCATGGTCCAAGTAGACTTAAAAGATTCATCTCGAACTAGTCAGACAAAAAATACAAACATGCAACCGCTGCTACTTCATTTAATACTTCATGTAGGCGTAAAGTACAATCGATGTGATGGGAAAAGAGAAAAAATTTTGATAAGTAAACAGGGCCTGAGTTAATTTATGCGATATATAACGACAGGTGACAGCTGGTGAAGGAAGCATTCATGCTACCCTATCACGATGTAGCTATTTGAAAGCCTGAAAGCATCTCACCCTAATGCATGCATGCAGCATTGCTGCCGTAGTGCCATGTACGCAAGTGCTGTGGGCGGCGGCCATACTTCTTCCTTTGCATACAAATTAAAGGGATGTCATTTTTTTAATTTGTGATTGGTGATCACTACTCCAACAATGGGCCGGGTTCACATAATCGCCGCCCCACGACCAAAGCTCGCGGGCGCGCGCGCACCGCACGCACACACAAGTCAACCCAAAGATCATGTTTCCCCAGTTGGGCTCTCGTGGCTGCTGTGTTTTGCTAAGGCTGTGTTTAGTTGAAAAAAAATGGGGGAAAAAGTGCACTGTACCACTTTCGTTTGTATTTGACAACTTTTGTCCAATTATAACTTAAATAGACTCAAAAGATTCATCTCGAGATAGACAGGCAAAAATACAAACATACAACAGGTGCTACTTCATTTAGTGCTCCATACAGACAGAAAGTACAATCGATGTGATGGAGAAAGAGAAGGAAAATTTTCAAACTAAACGGAGCCTAAATGCTAAAGCAAGCGGCGGCCGTTATTGGACCAACAGGATTGTGGCGGGAGGAAAATACACCTCCGGTCCCTCAACTTGGTTAAAAGTATTATTTAGATCTCTAAATTTTCAAAGTGATATTTATGGGTCCCTAAAGTTAGGAAAAAGTGTCATTTAGATCCCAAATTTTTAAAGTGATCACCGCAGGTCCCTAAACTTGACACAGGGTGTCATCCGGGTCCCAAACACTGTAGATAATTCTAGCACCGAATTTTAAAAAAAATTTAATTTCGAGTACTGTAGCTACAATCTATAAAATATTCTAAAAATTATATTTTTTTCATACGATCTCCGATGAAGATGGGTTTTATATAAAAATTGTTGCTTGTGATGGGATCTACAACTTTCTAGTTCTGAGTTTTTTTTAATTTGAGGTGGTTAATACACGCAAAAAAATTAAACAAAATTTTCAGCAGTATATTAATCACGTACAAACGCGTGTCGCCTTGAAAAAATCATATATTTCTTATATACTATCAAATTGATATACTTTCTATACAAGAGTTGTAGCATTCGACGAGATCTACAACTTTCTAGTTTTAACTTTTTTAATTTGAGATCGTTAAGATTCTAAAAAAATTAAAATGCTAATTTTGATTCTTGCACAGTGGTTTTGTATTTTAAGTTTTTTGAGAATCTTAACGACCTCAAATTAAAAGAGTTAAAACTAAAAAGTTGTAGACCTCATCGAACGCTACAACTTTTGTATAAAAAGTATCTCAATTTGATAGTATATAAGAAAGATATGATTTTTCCAAGGCGACACACGCTTGTTCGTGATTAATATACTGCTGAAAAATTTTGTTTAATTTTTTTGAGCGTCTTAACCACCTCAAATTAAAAAACTCGAAACTAGAAAGTTGTAGATCTCGTCGCAAACTACAATTTTTATATAAAACTCATCTTCATCGGAGATCGTATGAAAAAAATATATTTTTTGGAATATTTTATAGATCGTAGCTACAATACCTAAAATTAGATTTTCTTTTTTTTTTAATTCGGTGCTAGAATTATCTACAGTGTTTGGGACCTGGATGACACCCTGTGTCAAATTTAGGGACCTACGGTGATCACTTTGAAAGTTTAGGACCTAAATGACACCTTTTGCCAACTTTAAGGACCCACAGATATCACTTTAAAAGTTTAGGGACCTAAATGACACGTTGAGGTAAGTTGAGGGCCGCGGAGGTGCATTTTCCTCTTGTGGCGGTGAGCTTTAATCTGATCCGATACACTTGTGATTCTGATGCAAAGATATATATAGGATTAGGAGATAGTACGATCAATGATTCCTTCTAGCGCTAGCGCTTGCGTCTACTGTGTATACTTTGTACAGTTGTACTACATCCCCTCGATCAACTGTGGACATTGTAACATGATCAGATAAGCGGAACCACCATACCATATATATACTGTAGGTGGTGTATGCCAGCTTCTTTCTTTTTTTTTCCTTTTAAACTGCCAACTTCTTTCTTTTGCAATTGCTCGAAGTAACATATGAGATTAGTTTACGCAACGATTTGTTATTTATGGACCAATGCATTTTAACATTGTAGGAACTTTTATAGATGGGCCCATGATGAATTGATGATAGCATGAAAAGCTTGGGCCTACCTTATAGCCCATGTTGTAGGTTTTCAACGCCAAACCTACCTTATAATTTGAAATTCAATTTTTTTTTAGTTTTTTCGAATGATCTCGAATGGAGAAACTACATAACCCAAAGTATTAGTCTCCAAGAGATCTAGAACTTTGTAGTTGAATACCTGTTCATTTGAAATAATTAGGACTTGAAAGTTCTGTTTTAAGATTAACTATTTTGAAGTTAATTGTTTTCTAAATTTTTTAAATGGCCTCATAGGGAGAGAATACATAACCGACAAAAAGGCTATAACTTTGTTCATTTGAAATCATTTAGAGCCTAAAATTTTTGTTTTAAATATACATTTTTTAAATTCATTTTTTAGATTTTTCAAATGACCAGGATGGAGAAAGGACTTACAACTGTAGTACTTCAAGGGATCCGAACTTTTTAACTTTTTTCATCTTAATTTGTTTAGGGTATAAAATATGCATTTAATATTCGTTAAAGTGAATAGAAAAAATACATTATATTATTTATTATGACTTGTGGCCTGCAAGGGCTTGCCTGGTGGGCTTCTCTTGAGGTTGCATAAAACATTGTGCAACTTTTTTGGCCTTATTTATAAATCCTGTAGAACGTTGGATTTTAACCCGTCTCTAGAAGTTTATGTTTAGGATGGCCAAACTGCGATACGCTTTCTAGAAATTAATTTCTAGAGAAAGTCAGATACTCGCATGTAGAAAGCCATTTGTTTCTAGAGACACATAATTAGAGATGGCTAATGAGCAGATGCCTTTCCGTGGTAGCGTCTGCTAGAATGCGAAAGATTCCAATACTAGGAGTACATTAATATTTGAAGATCTTCATTTAAAAAAATAAAATACACTAGCGGCCGGCCCATAAACTTGCGCAACAGTGCCATTTTGGTTTGAAACCCTTACTTTTTTTTTATTTCTCTCCGTTAGTTGGAACTGATAAACTGCACTGATTTTGACTGATGCTAATTTATTATAAAAAAATATTATTAAAATAAACACTGATAAGCTGAAGTCAAAGTTGCAAGGTCCAAACCGATGCTCTTCCGATCTGCTATCTCGTGTCGTGCTGGTTGACCTGGAACCTGCCATATGAGGCCCACGTGTCAGTGGGAACTTTTCTTTCTCTTTGACTTTTCTTCCCTCCCCCCCACGCGATGACCTGCTCTTATAGATGGCCAGCCGGGCCGCTCGGCACGGCACTGGCACGGCACGACGTGGCACGGCGAGCTGTCGTGCCATGCCCATAGTGCCGCCGTGCCTAATCCTCGGCCCAGGCACGACACTATGCCGTGGAAGCCATGCCGTGCCGTGCCGATTGGCACGCCGGTCCGCCGTGCCCGTGCCGGCCAGGGAACGCACCGCCGCCGCTGGGACGCGCTGCTGCCACCGCGTGCCGCCGTCGCCCCTGGGACGCACTGCCGCCGCCGCCGCCGCCGCCGCGGGGACGCGCCGTCGCGAGGATGCGCCGCAGCTGCCTCGAGGATGCGTCGTTGTGGGGAGCCAGGGACGTGCTGCAGTTGCTCGAGGACGCGCCATCGCGGGGAGCCAAGGCGTCGCGGTGTGGCCGGTAGGAGAAGCAGAGAAGGTTGAGAAAGGATAGGGTTTGGGAGTGAAGATGAGGAATTTATATGTGTGTCATTTGATCCAACGCCTCAGATTTAACCTAAGATCATCCGACGGCAGAGAATAAACGGGCCGCCGTGCCACCCCAATATTCGTGCCGTGCCTGGGCCGGCACTATGGGCCGAATTCGCGGCCTAGGCACGGCACTAAAGCCGGGCCGTGCCGTGCTTGGGCCGTGCCACTTCGTGCCGTGCTCGGGCCGGCCCGTAGTGCCCGTACCATTTGGACAACTATACCTGCTCTGCTCGGGGACAGAAGATGCGATGGCCGAGGCTGATGGCATGCTTAGCAGGAGGCACTGCAGTTCACTTGCCGTGCAGAGCTGCCCGGACCCGATGGAGGCGCCGTCGCCGCTTGTGGGAGCGAGCCACACGGGCGCCACAACTGGCCCGTGGTGGCGAGGAGCGCCGTGTTGAGCCTGTACGGCAGCAGCGTGGGGCGCGGGGCGCGGAGCAGCAGCGTGAAGTGCGGACGGTGCCACGCCGAAGAGAGGGCCTTCTCTGCCGACTCGTGCTCGGATAGAGTCAATATTAGAGCAATAGAGCAGGTCCTCGATGCTGGCGGGGGCAGCTAGTCAGCTAGGACGACTCCGGGTACACCTTCTCCAGCTTGGGCTACCGCGACTGCGCCGCCGTGCGCACCTTCTATACGGGTTCGACGAGGAGGCCGACAGCAAGGGGGAAGAGACCGAGGACGCCATGGTGTGCATCATTGAGGGTTCTCTGGCACTGGCTGCTTGCCGATTCATGGACAGGTTTCGTCATGGGTCTAAAGGGGAGTTGCAACAAGGCTGGTTCAGGGTTGGAATATCCCTATGGATCAGAGATACATCAGAACTTGTGCCAAAGTTGGTGGTCTGGTTGGAAAAGTCTTAGAGATTGATGAAAGTATCAGAATTACTCATGAATATGTCAGGATGAGAATTGCTTGCAGAGATATCACAAAAATCCCCAAAATGGCTGAGAGTACACTTGGTCTCTTCTTGTATGATTTTTTTTTGAGAGAGAAGCTTCAGAAGGAGATAAGGGAAGGATGTTAAAGAGTGGAGTCATCGTTGGGGAAGATAATCAACCACCCTTGAAAAAACAAAAAGGTGATGGTCAGCAAGGTGATGGATCTGCTTCCATTTAGAAAGAAAAGAGCAATAGCAAGTTCTCTAGAATTGGGGCTGGTGCCTCCCATAGTCAAAGTGAGGAGTGTGCCAACTTAGAAGCTTCCAAGGAAAATACCTTAAATGTGATCTATGCAAACACTGAGTTAGTGCCCAACAAAATACCCAGCTTACAAATCCCTGAGAGTGAGTTGAACAACAAAGTGTTGATTCCTGACTCCTTTGTGGACACTAAATTTGAAAGTGAAACTTTGAGTGACAAACTTTGGAAAATTGATGCTTATGGTGCTCAGGAGCAAGCCACCCCAAAAGGGGTCTCAACAGGAAAGGAAGGGCAGTTATGGCAAGATGAAACACCTCATGTCCCCATATCTAGTGACTCTGCTGTCAGCATGAAGTCAAATCAGGAAAGTGCAAATATGGAGGTTGAGCACAATGATTGCTTAAAGGACAACAACAAGAATCCCTTTGACACTTTCTTCTCTGAGGATTGCATCATCAACACTCAGGGGAGTGTCTCAAATGTGACTAAATTCAGAACACTCTGGAAATTGAGGACTGCTGTTCTGTACAATGAGAAAAGTGGGATGGAGATCATCAAACAAGATTTGGGTCCAGTGCAGATGGACTTGGGGCATGACAGGAGAAGGAGTGAAAGGTTGAAGAAGGATATGCTGTTAACAACTCAAGAAAAAGGTGAACTCATGAAAAAAAGGAAAAATCTGGAAGGTACTTTTTCTCACACATCTATGTTTTCTTCTGTCTCAGCAATCTTTTAATTCCTTGTCAAATAAGATGGGTATAAACACCAATATTGCTAGCTGTAATTCTTTTGATATCTTGAAGGAACTTGAAAATGTTAGAGCCAATTTGTATGAGAAACAAAAAAATAAGAATATGATCCAAATAGAGGAGATTATAGAGGAACATGATGGTAATGAGCTGCCTGCTATAGAATGGGTTCAGGAGGAATCCTCTGAACCAGATGATTTCATTCTTGTTCAATCAAGGAAAAAAAAAGAAAGGGAGTAGGAAATCTCCCAAAGTTTCTCAGGAAAAATGGCAAAAAATCTCAGGAAGCTCCTGGATTGCCAAAAAAGAAAACCAAGCAAAAAAAAATGATGATGCAAGGTCTAATTTGGAATTGCAGGGGCCTTAGGAAGAAAGGTACCCCAACCTTCTTGAAAGACCTCATTAACAGACATCATTTTCATTTCATAGGCATTCAGGAAACTATGACTGAAAACTGTGATGATAGTATTCTCAGAAAAATTGATTCACAACAAGAGTATCTTTGGTTATGGAATCCCTCTAAAGGGAAATCTGGAGGCATTCTTGCTGGTGTTAGAAATGAATTCTTTGATGTAGGCTCTTTTAGACAAGGTGAATATATGATCCAATTAAATCTCTGGGATAAACATTTGAGAGCTAAATGAATATTATTATAGTTTATGGTGATGCTCAGGAAGAAGGGAAGCTCCCTTTTTTAACTGAGCTGTCTAGTTTCTGCTCTACTAATCAGGATCCTATTCTTATTGGTGGTGATTTCAATATTATTAGATATGCCGAGGAACGAAATTCTAATAGAGGGGTGCACAGACATACTAACCTGTTCAACTCCCTCATCAGTTTTTATGGTCTCAGGGAAATTGAAACGATTGGGGGCTTGTTTACCTGGTCTAACTATCAAGACCCCCCTACTCTGGAAAAACTGGATACAATTTTAGTTTCAAATGATTGGGAAGACTTGCTTCCTCAGGCTTCTGTGAAAAAATTACCTAGAGATATCTCTGACCATAACCCTCTCATCATTTTCTCTGGTCAAGCTCAAAAGCTAAATAATATTCAATTTAGGTTTGAAAGCAACTGGGTTACTAACCCTAAATTTATTCAAAATGTGGACAAAATATGGAATAAAAACTGTAAGACTAAGACTATGATTGACAGGATTCATCAAAAAATCAAGTTGATAAAACAATATTTTAAAGGCTGGGGCTTCAACCTTCAAGGTGATAACAAAAAGAAAAGAATCCAAAGTGAATTAGAAGAAATTGAGGAGCACATGGGGCTTCTGCCCTCTCAAATCGACAGAAAGGTGGCAATTCTTGCTGAGAATCTTGAACTCTTGTATCAAGAGGAATTATACTGGAATAATAGAAGCCATGAGAATTGGCTGCTAAAAGGGGATTTAAACACTAAATACTTTCATAAATGTGCTAGTGGAAGGAAAAGTAAGAACACTATCTTATACTTAGAAAATGAGGGAAATATGATTGAAGGTGATGAAAATTTGTTAAACCATGCCACTGAATACTATAGAGATCTTTTTGGACCTGCTCCTGTGTATGATATCACTCTGGATCCTTCTCTATGGGATGGTTGTGTGAAGTTGGATGAAAATGACAATAGAATATTATGTCAAGCCTTTTCTGAGGAGGAGATTAATTTTGCTCTCTTTCAAATGGAAAGGAACAAAGCTCTTGGACCTGATAAGGTTCCCATTGAATTCTTTCAGTGCAGTTGGGACATTGTAAAGAATGATATCCTTGAGCTTTTCAGTCAGTTTCATGATGGTAGGGCTGATATTAGCCGACTTAACTATGGTATTATCACTCTCTTGCCAAAAATTAAAGATGCATCTAAAATTCAACAATTTAGGCCTATATGCCTTCTTAACTGCCTATATAAATTGGTTACCAAAGTGCTGACCCTGAGAATTGAGTCCTTTGCTGAAAAGCTTATTCATAAGACTCAAACTGCCTTTATGAAGGGGAGAAACATTACCTCTGGAATTATGTGCCTCCATGCAATCATTCATGAAACAAAACGTAGAAAAGAGATTGCGATTTTGTTTAAAATTGACTTTGAAAAAGCCTATGACAAAGTAAGTTGGAAGCTGCTTTTTGACTGTCTTCCTATTAGAGGTTTTAGCTCCAAATGGTGTGATTGGATTAAGCAGGTTGTAACTGGTGGGACTGTCAGTGTCAAAATCAATAGTTCTCTGGGGCCATATATTAAGAGTTTTAAAGGTGTGAGACAGGGGGATCCCTTATCTCCCATTCTCTTTAATTTTGCTGCAGACTGTTTAACCAGAATGGTTTTGAAAGCCCAAAGTAACAATTTGATCACTGGATTGGTCTCTCATATCATTCCTGGGGGAGTAGCCATTCTTCAATATGCAGATGATACCATTTTGTGTTTGAAACATGATTTTGAGGGTGCCAAAAACATGAAAATGCTTTTATATTTGTATGAACTTATATCTGGCCTGAAAATCAACTTCAGTAAGAGTGAGATCCTCATGATTAGTGATGATGAGGAATGGGGGGCTAGATATGCTGAGATTTTCTACTACCAGATGGGCTTATTTCCTGTCAAGTACTTAGGGGTCCCTATCAGCCCCAGTAGGTTACATGTAAGTAATTGGCTTCCCCTGGTTGAGAAAAGTAATAAGAGATTAGATGTGTGGAAGGGTGGTACTATGACAATGGCTGGGCGAGCTACATTGATTGGTGCTTGCCTAAATAACTCACCAATCTATCACATGTCTATTTACCTGCTTCCAAAAGCAACTATCAAATCCATTGATAAAATCAGAAGAACCTTTTTTTGGCAAGTGGGGAAGATTAGGAAAAAATATCATCTGGTGAAATGGTCAATTGTTTGTAAAAGTAAAAAGAAGGGTGGAGTTGGCATAAAAAATCTGGAAAAAATGAATATTAGTATGTTGTGCAAGTGGTGGTGGAAGCTAGAACATGAGCAAGGGTTATGGCAAGATCTTGTAAATTCTAAGTATCTTAGAAGAAGTAACATTTACAATGTGTTTCACAAAATTGGTGACTCACCAATGTGGGATGATTTGCTAAAAGTCAAGAATTTATATTTGCAAGGTAGGAGAATTGATATTGAAAACGGTGAAGGTACCAGATTCTGGGAAGACCCTTGGATTATTTATAGTCCACTGCAAAACTTGTTCCCTGATTTATATACATTCTCTGAACAAAAAAAAACACTACTGTGGCTAGTGTCAAGACCAGAAGGACCAATATGACATTTATAAGATGGCTTCCCCATGAACTAAAAATTACTTGGGATAATATTTGGAATCATGTGGTGAATTTTAGACTTTCTGGTGATGAAGATAGAGTATATTGGAAATTTGATGAAAGAGGCAAATACTCTGTTAAGTCTATGTATGAGGCTCTCACAAAATCTGATTCTGGCATTAGCTACAAATGTATCTGGAAAGGGAAGATCCCTCCTAAAATCAAATTTTTTCTATGGCTTGTGGCTAATAATGCAATCCTGACGAAAGACAACTTGAGGAAAAGAAATTGGACTGGTTCCCCTGAGTGTTTTTTCTGCTCTAATAATGAATGTATTGATCATTTATTCTTTAAATGCTCGGTTGCAAAAGTTGTTTGGGCTTTTATTGCCAAATGTTTAGGTGCTGATGACATTCCTGATAGTTTCAGCAATTGAAAGGGCTTGGCTTGATAAGTGGCTTCCGAATAGCAAAAACACTCATGTCTGGGGACTGGGTGCAGTTCTCTGGGCAATTTGGAAAGTTTGGAATAGAGCTTGTTTTGACGGCAAACTCATTAAAAGCCCTCTTGAAATTATTTGCCACGCTGGAGTTAATGAAATTTTGGGTAGGTCTGTTCTCTGAGGCGGACAAGAAGACGCTGGAAGATGGCATTGCCACCATGCTTCAGGTTGCGAAGTCCTTGCTTGCCAACAAGAAGGAGGTGCCACCAGGCGATGAAGCGGACTGAGTACAACTGGAATGTTGATCAATGGGTTTTCTGGATTGGAGTTTGTGTTTGTGTTTGTCTCCTCTGTTCTTCTGTCTGGTAGACTGGGTGTTTGATCCTTTTGCGTAATGGTTAAACGTATTCTGTTTTTCGTAGTTGTCCTTTGCGTGGAGGTAACACAGTGTATCTTTTGCTCCTCTCGCTCACGTTGCTGCGACTGGTTCGAGCAACGCCTGCCGTCTGTCTGTTGCTTTCGTTCTCTAAACTCTAAACTCCAAATGCTGTATTTCCGTTTTGTTAAATGGAAATAGGAAGATCCCGTGTTGAAAAAGGACAGGTTCGTCAGGGTGAAGCTCGTTAAGAATTGCTTCTCCGGACGGCCAGTGTATTTTACTTAAAAAAGAACATTTGAAGATCTTTGGTGGCACCAAGAGGCAGGGCTAGCCATGCTATGGTTAACGAGATCGCTTGCACGTGACATCTTAGATAGTTTATTGGAAGCTATGCACTCTTCTAGAAGACCTGAATGTATATTAAACCAAGGTCTATCTAGCTCTCTGTGTGCTTAAAAACCATTGTATGATGGTTGCGCAGATCGATCCTTCCAATAATGCGTAGATTCGTGATTTGAGATCTGATTTAGTGTTCAGATCGGGCCTGCAACTTCGCCGCTGCAAAGCCAGCGATGTCAGCGCTCGCACACATACTTACACAAATGGGGAAATTAAGGACAAATGACAACTTTCAAAAGAAATAAAAAACTACAAAAAGTAGCCAATGAGTGAACTCAGTAATGTCCCCGACAACAATCGACGATAAATCGAAGCATCGTCATCGCTGCAGACGCAACTTCCACTAGAATGAAATTAGGCTAAGAAATTAAAGAACGCAATGCCTAGCTAGCTAGCTGCTTATTACTTACTGCCTGCCTGGATCGACCGAGATGGATCCAACAACCTACGCAGTCTCGCGCGTTCGACGGCGGCAGTCGAATTGAACGTAGAAGAGGTCATCGTCGTCGTCAGTAGGGGCACTGGCCTTTGACGGCGGGGGCGTAGAAGAGGACGCTGGAGGGGGTGTAGATGCCCTGCAGCCCCGCCGGCGGGACCGTCCTGGTCTCCCTCACCAGGGAGAGCCCGATCCACTGGTTGGGCGGGTAGAAGGCCTTGCTGCACTGCGGCGTCGGCGACGACAGCAGGTACATCTTGCACGTCCTCTCGTTGAAATTGCTCATGTCGTAGAACATGATGATGAAGTAGCCGTTGGCGTCCGTCACCGTCCCCGTCGCATTCACCACCTTCCGCCCGTAGCACACCATCATCGCCGTCGCCCCTGCATATATGTATATGCATCCATCCAATATTGCAAGGCATGCTCAAGCTCGATCAACGATGTAGTAACGCATATGCTCGGAAAATAGATCATCAACGTATTTTTGCGAACCCTGCAGAGGCGACGCGTCTATGCCGGCGTTGTAGCCCTTCCCCTTGCAGCTCTTGCAGTAGATGACGCCCTCTACGATGACGAAGGGCGGCGGCGGAGCCATGGGCGACAACGGCGGCGCCGTGGCATTGCTGGAGGCCGAAGGCGGCACGGCAGTGTCGTCGCCGGGCGACGACGGCGGCGGTTTGGCGTCGTAGTACGCTGCCGGTGACGGCGCACTGGCCTTGTCGTCGGCGGCCATCGCGTGGCGGGCGGGGACTAGCAGCGCCGCAGCGACGAGCGTCGTCGCTACGGCCAGAAAGGCCTGGCTACTCAGTGAAGCCATCTTGGCTTGGCACGCTCTTTGACTAACAGTTACTAGATCTTAACTGAAGCTGGAGTTTGAATAATGCAGTGGCCAGTGGGTGACTTGCCTCTCGGACATGGGCCAATTTATAGGGCGATCGATCTGGCTCACTGGGTCACTGTCCACATGGCTGCTTGTTGCCGTTTGACCAGAAGGCAAGTTCAGCTAAAATCAGATTCCGTTCACAGTTAATGACTTAGTTGCCCGAAAGCACAGAGCAGGCTTGGCTGCCATCAGAGCAAGTATAATAACGGGCTACAAGCCGGCTAAATGCTAAGGTGGAGGAGAGTAAGAAAGAGAGAGAAGGAAAGTGAGCTGCAAGCTTATCGGCTTGGGTACACGAACAAAAAAAACTCTGTGAGAGACAAATCGACCATACATTAGCTGTGAAAAGTTGACTATTATACAAGTGAGCTGAGAGAAGGCTGCAAGGAATCTCACAGCTAGCAAACCGGTTGTATTATTAGTCTTGCTCTATTAATGCAGGATGAGCAGTGAAAGAACTGAGAAGAAGCAGCTTGCCCCTTGTCATTTGTCTGGAGCAGACGAATGGGACCAGTAAAAGGTTTGCTATGGCAGCGGGCGGCATATGCGTGGCAGCAACGTTCTTCTCCGCCTCTTTCTGCCCTCACAAATGCTCGTTTTGCGGTTGAATTCATTGAGAACTGAAAGAAATCGATCCGTGCTCGTGCACTGATGAGTGCGCGGAGGCCGGAGCCGGATCGATCTGCGCGGAAAAGAGACTTGGTTTGACCGCACCGTAACGATCATTGCACCTCCAGCGGGCAGCAGCTCCGCGTGCCGGCCGGTTGTAGTGCCCCGGCCTAAGTGCCCCGGCAATAAATGCATCGCTAGTTTATCTGCATTTTGCTGCATCACAGGCTGGTTTATTGTGTGTCAGGTGCTTAATTAGCTGGTGCAAGTAGTACTGCAACTTCATCGATCGCGGCGCTGACCGTTTCACCCGTAGAAACAAACTAGCAGCATTCTGACGCCGAGGAGCAGCAGGGAGAGATGTTCCGCGTACTACCATTACAGTGGCTCTGCAATGTAGGAGCAGCAACACGTTTACAGGACGTCAATTCTCTCATCGACAACGCAATAGTCGCTGAAGCTGCACAAAGAAGATCACCCACAACCACAAGTAATCGTGGCCATTGGTCCTATGGACCAAATCTTAGCTAACTTAGTAAGACATCACTATATAGACCTTCACACACAGTAATGAAGATCAAAGGGGAGATAAAAAAAAGTGACTAAGAAACTTGTTAAATGGGCTCGAGAGACTAAGGGGGTGTTTGCTCAGGATTTTGGCTGCCACAACAGCGACGAGAAAATCAATTGGAGAAACGTGCGCCTGCCACCGTTTACGTACAAACTAAACACTAGCCAAGTACCGGTGGCAGCTGCATGCGTGGCGTGACGGATGTTGGCGGGAAACCAAACAACCCCTAACTCCACATGGTCTTGTTTGTCTCTACTTCTATGAAGCACTAGATCATTATCCCTAACGTAGACCTTAAAACGGCAACTTCCTTTTTTTGAAAAAAAAGGTTTAACAGAACAATCAGGAGAAATGCATGTTATATTAAAAAGAAGTAAGCCTTTACAGGATATATATAAGACTTCAAAAAATTACATAATTTCATAAAATAAGAGAGATTGAGCTTGCAAAGAAAAAACTAGGTTCAAGAGTGATGTGTGATTGTAGATAAATGTTTCTGCTCGTCATTGCTCAAGGTGTTGCCTCCTCTCTTTGATCTTGTGCAAGATTTGGTGATTTGGAGCCTCTTGGCGCTTGAAGATCCTTGAGTTTTTTCCACACACCTCTCAGCACACCAAAATGATGATGTGTACTCCATGTCTAGCATTGTGGGGATGCGCTCCATGTTTTTCCACCATCATTGCACTAAATCGTTTGTCATCCTCTCGACTGGTCAGAGTTGCGCATTGCCAAACTATGTCACAACACCCACCCAAATACGCCTGGTGGAGCGGCAATCCTGAAAAGGTGGACATAAGATTCCTGGATAGATCGACAAAGAGCACTACTACTACAGACATTTCAACAGTGACGGGTAAAATAGATTTTTACCTGCCTGCCTCGATTAATACTCTTCAGAAAATCCAAAATAGCAAAAACTTGCGACTCTGGAGAGTCAAACCCACGACCACACACTTATTTGTTCATGTCTATATATAATATGCTATCTTTTTATATTAATACTGTCGTAATTTTATATTGGATATTTGGATACTAAACGTCTTCAAATGAAAAAAATTTCAACTATAAAGTTGTAGATTCTATCAAGAGCTATAACTTTCATATAGACCATGTTAATATACGAGATTGTTTGGTAATTTTAAATTTCAAAATCTATGCACTTATAACATATTTTGGAGTCCTTAAACAGTTTTAATTTAAAAACTTTTCAACTACAAAGTTGTAAATCTCGTCGAGTGCTATAATTTTGAATAAAGTTTGTCTTCATTCAAGTTCATATAAAAAATTATGAATTTTTTGTTGTAGTTATTAATGGAGATGCCCACCTCCATAAATAATTGATTAATCGAGGCGGATATTTATAATGACCGCCTCTGAAAATAGTTAATTAACCGAGATGGTTGACTTAAGGTGCCCGTCTCGGCGGACGCGTTACCTCGGTTAATCTATTTTTGGAGACGGTTATTTTCTGACCACCTCCGTAAATATTTTTGGAGACGGTTATTTTTGTGCCTGCTTTAGATAATGTTTTGGTACCGCCACCTAAAATCATTTTTTTAGCAGTGGAGGGCAGACGTCGTTATTCTGCCACTCGTGTGCTTGAAGCCTAAATGATTTCCACGCGGTCTAGGATAGCTAGCCACCCGAAGAGTTTGCACTTTGATGGTGCTCAGACTTTCCAAATTAGCTAGTTGAAGTCAGTCAATGCGAATCCCATAAATTGCGCCTGATAGGCTGATCCATATTGCCCAACTTTTGTTAGCTTATTCAAAATGATCCTATCATCCATATCTCCGTGCCTTCGTGAGTTGTGTTTGATTTAGGGCACTCCAAAGTCAGACATATCAGAAAAAAAAAGTTCAGCTATCTAAGTGCTATTTTGCAAGGCTTCATGGAGCGATCTCTTTTTCTTTTTGGAGATACTGCACCAAGTCTCGAGGCCATGTAGCCAAGCACTATTCTAAAATGAGGTCCTCTGCCTTCTCCCAGAAATATAGATGATATTGTCGCAAATAAGATCATGCTTGTTGAGTCGTAAGGGTTTCTATATTGGCCCACACCTTTTTTTTTCTCGAATACGCAAAAGGTTTGCGTATCTTTTTGATTAAGAAGAGCAAGAATACACGGGCACAGACACGCCAAGAAGAAAGGGTTTAGGAGATTTACAAACAGCGCTCCCCTTCCTCAAAACACCGACAAGTCCCAAAACGACTACTCGCGAAGCAAACTACCCAAGCTACTAGCGCCTGCTTCAATCCACAGATTGACGGTTTGCTGGATTGTGCTGAGCACTTGGGTTATGGTGGAGGGAGTGTCTCTGAAACATCTAGCGTTCCTTTTTTTCCATAATTCCCAAGCTACTATCGCAAAGAGTGTGTCTGCACCCTTCCACTTGGGGCCACTCCAGCACGCTCTCCAATTATCCCACCAAGGCAAGATCGCATGCCTCCAACCTCGGCCGCATCCACTCTGAGAAGATTGAGAATTGTCCACCACAGCTGCCGCGAGAAGGAGCAGGACGCGACGACGTGATCAATTGACTCAGACTCTTGATCCCACAGGAAGCAATACTCCGGTGCGTCCAGCCCATGCCTCCTTCTCCTATCAGCTGTCCAATGCCTCCTCCTTAAGGCTAGCCACAGGAAAATTTTCACTTTGAGTGGCGCCCATGATCGCCAAACTCTCGCGCATCCAGGCAATGCGTGCGAGCCTAGATCCAAGGCTTTGTACGCTGATTTAGAAGAATATTTTCCGTCAGTCGTCCATCTCCAAACCAACCTGTCCTCATTGACACTGAGTTGGGTCTCCGCCACACAGTCCCAAATATGCAAATACTCCGTCAGTGCAATAGCCGTGACGCCGCCGACGATTTGCCGAACCCAAGCACGGTTTTGCAAACCTGCTTCAACCGTAGTGTTCTGCAGGTTTCTTCTACTTACAAACTGGACGAGGGACGGTGCTAGCTCCTTGATTGACGATCCCTGGACCCATCTACCCGTCCAGAATGCAGTCTTTTTTGCCATTCCCGAGTACAGCCGTTGTTGATACATCAAAGAAGGCCTGCACTTCATTGGTTACCGATACTGGCAGTTCAGCCCAGGCACGCTGATCATCCATATGCCGCAGCCAAAGCCACCTGGCCTGAAGAGCAATCCCGGTGAGGCGCAGGTCCGGGATCCCGAGCCCTCCCAGCTCCGTCGGACGACAAACAGCAGACCAGGCCACCATGCATTTGCCACGGATGGATCCATCCTTTCCAGTCCAAAGGAATCTTCTGCAAATGCTGTTGATTTCCTGAATGGCCCAAGGTGGCGGCCCATCGGCGATCAAAATGTATATAGGGATGGCCGCCGTCACTGATTTAATCCAAACCAGACGCCCACTCTTTGTCATTAATGGCCCAAGGCAAGCTGTCAGCCTCTTCGCTACCGCGTCGACAATGGACTGAATGCGAGCTTTAGGCACCTTTTTTGTGCTGAGAGGCAACCCTAGATAGGTGATTGGGAATTCCGAAATTTTGCACTCCAGCATGTGCTGCATCTGCTCTATGACGCCATCCGCACCGTAAATCGGAGTGAGAGAGCAATTCGCCAAGTTAGTGACAAGGCCAGCTGCATTGCCAAAGATCCTGAGCAGTTCTTTGATCACAAGGGCCTCTCTAATATCCGGATGCAAGAAAAGGATCACATCGTCCACATATAAGCTGCACTGAAATTTCACGGCCTGCGCTCCGAGCTCTCTCAGTATGCCGCGGTCTTGTGCCTTGGCGATCAACCGCGCGAATACTTCCATGGCTATGATGAAGAGAAGCGGGGAGAGAGAATCACCTTGCTGCACCCCCCTCCTGTGCTTGATCGGTCTTCCTGGTGTGCCGTTGATCAGAATGCGAGAAGTTGCCGATGACAACAGCGTGGTCACCCACCTTCTCCAGTGCGACCCAAATCCAATTGCCTGCAATGTGTTCAACAGGAACGGCCAAGCAACTGTATCGAAGGCTTTGGAAATGTCTAGCTTTAGCAGCAGTTTGGGTATCTTGTTCTTCCTGAAAAATATGGCCGCTTGTCGCACGTATTTGAAGTTATCATGAATGGTCCTCCCTTTAATGAAAGCATTCTGATTTGCAGAGATGATCTCCTGCATTCTCGGCACCAACCTTAACGCAAGTATCTTGGATAGCAACTTGGCAAAACTATGTATCATCGAGATCGGCCTATAGTCCGCAGACAAGGATGCACCCGGCTTCTTTGGCAGGAGTACAACTAGCGCACTGTTGAGCTTGTTGAACTCCCTGCAATCGCCGAACTGGACAGTGTTTAGTGCTGCGATCAAATCCTCCTTGATGCAAGGCCAAGTAGCTTTGTAGAATGCGCCCGTGAAACCATCCGGGCCTAGCGCTCGGTCGCTCGGCTGGTCGTTTATTGCAGCTAGTACTTCTTCCTCGCTGAAGGGAAGCTCCAGTGAGGGTAGGTCGGCGACGTGCAGACCCAGCGCCTCGAAGTGGAGGGTGAACCCTCCTTCCCCCAGCTGCCCAAAGACTGAGGCGAAATGCTCACTTATGACTTCCTCCATCTGACCGTGGGAATCGCACAGCGTGCCATTCGGACTTCTGATACTCAAAATGGTGTTTCGGCGATTCCTGCCACGCGCCAGGAGATGAAAGTATTTTGTATTCATGTCCCCATCGGCCAAGAAGCGCACTCTTGCACGTTCCCGTGCTATGGTACGTTCCAGCGAAGATAGTCCTAGACACTGCTTCATCAGAGTTTTCGGAAGGTCAAATTCCACATCCGAGAGCGTTCTTTGAACGGCAGCCCGATCCAGCTCTAGGATGATGGCTCGTGCCATAAGCAGCTACTCCTGTAGGTTCCCAATTCTGCTCGCAGCCCAGCTCTGGAGTTCTTTCCTTAGGTTGCGCATCTTGGCATCAAACCGGCCAATGGGATTGGTGATACCTGACGGACAAATCCAACCCCTTTCGAGCGCTTCTATGAACCCTGCAGTCTTTGGCCAGAACAGCTCAAAATGGAATCTTGGTTTCGCATGGAAGGAGAAGTTGGTCCGGAGTAGGAGCGGACAGTGATCGGACGCATCAGACGATAGCGCTTGGAGATGACAGTTAGGGTGCATTGCCTCCCAGTCCAGCGAGACCAGAGCGCGATCCAGCTCGACCAAGGTCGGCGATCGGCGCTCGTTACTGCACGTGTAGCGCCTCCCGTGCAAGTGTAAATCGAAGAGCTCAAGTTCCGCAACCGTGTGCCGGAACCGATTCAGATTCCTCCTGTTTACCCTTGCATTGTTCTTGTCCGCTTCTTCCAGAATAAGGTTGAAATCTCCTACAACTGCCCAAGGGCCTGGATAGGCGTCCCGGACCGCCGCCAGCTCCTCGATAAATAGTTCTTTGTCACTATCGCTCTGCGGACCGTAGACCGTGGTTAACCACCAAGGAGTTTGTGCCCCTGCCGTGCCCTCATCGCAGTGCACCCGAACCATGACTGAGAAGCATCCCAGCCAGACATCGGAAAGGAGAACACGCGGAGCACCCGCAGCCACCAGGATGCCGCCACAAGTCCCAGCCGCAGGAACGAATGCGTAGTCAATGAAATTCATTCCACAAAGAGAGAATACAAGCATTTGCGGTACAACACTTAATTTAGTTTCAACGATGCAGACAACATGCGGCCTAACATCGTGCACTAGCGTGCGAACCGTGTCGCGCCTAGCTCTGTCGTTGAGCCCACACGTGTTCCAGCAAAGAACGTTTGAGCTTTCCATGAGAACCGACCTCCAGGGCGCCGCCTAGCTCAGAGACGAGCTACGAGCCTTAAGCGCGAGCCCCGCGCCTCTTCTGGCGCGAAGGCTACGTGGCTGCGTCTAGGAATAGCTCTTTCATTGCCTCGGCATGAGCGGGAGCGAGCTTTCCTGAGAATAGGCTTTCAAAAGCCTTTTTTGCAGAGTCGGTGAGCTCTGCCTTGGCACTTGTTAGTCCCAATCGCTGCATTACGAGCAGTTCACCTCTCTTGGCGACTGGCACCTTGGCTAGAGGCTGAGCCGCAATGCGCTTGCTGCGCATAGGTGTTGGCGCGGGCGAGCTATGCACGCGGGATGGCATAAGAGGTGATGCCGCCTTACGTAGGACCTCGGATGTGAAACGTTTGAGTTTTCCCCCGAAGGACGAGCTGCTTCTCGCAGGGCTATCCTCGCTGTCATCCGTCGATGCAGCAGCAGCACGCGCCGGTGAGACCAAAGTCTAGTCCTCTAAGGCCAAACCAGGCTCCACCGCGGGGGTGAGTTCTCCAACTTTCCCCCCGCCTGGAAGACTGGCTCACCATCCAAGCTCGCCTCAACAGACCCAGCATTATGTGTCCCAAGAACGCTTCCACCAGGCTCACCCGTCAGTACCAGAGAAACATCCTCCACTGTTTCTGGCGCCAACCCGGATTTGGCTGTCTCTTCATCCGGGTCTCCACCCATGGACGAGAAACTTTCCTTGGAATTCTCTTGGCCCGTGGACTCAGCAAGGTCCGCTCCCTGACCAACCTGGACTAGCAAGCCTAACAACGGCGAGACTTCAGCACTGTTGGTACAGCAAACGCCGCCCGCTTCTCCTGGCAGTCCCCCATTGGTCAAGTCCAAAATTTGAACTACCTCCGGCACAGACTGCCCAGCGCAACATTGCTCCATCCCAAACAATTGGACAGTAGCAGGTGGTTGGGGGACAGGAGCACGGCCACCTTCCTTTGGTAGAGGCATCTCCCTTCCCTGGTCTGGGCCACAGCCTTGGAAGGCCTGATTCGGCGGCGATTGGACAGCCGTGCCCTCCACCAAAGCCGCCTCTGGGCCAGTTGGCTGCGCGGCAGTGGCTCCGACCGTGGAAGCAACGGCAACAGGCTTCTTTTGCTTTCGCTTTTGACGCGGCCGCTGACGTCGCCCGGGCCCGCCACTGGTGGAGACACAGTGACCGCGACCCTCGACTCCCACAGCCCTCGACCGACAGGAGCCTCCGCCACCGTGCCGCGATCCCCGCCTCGGATCGTCATCGCCATCCGGAATTCCTCTGGAGCAAGGGAAGGCGTGCAGGTTGGGGGCCGAACCCCACTAAAGTGGTGGTTGTCAGGGTTGCCATCATGGCCACTGTCTCCATCCCCTGACGACAGAGAGCTCACCGGGGAGGATGGCCTGGGACTGAAGTCGGCCACCGTCTTGACGTGGATGAGAACCTTGTAGGTGAGGATCTTCTTCTCCCGGAGATACCTCGGAAGCTCTGGCCCCCCTCGAAGAGGAAACACTGTGGTTCGTTCTCGCCGATGCCAACCCAGCACACCAGCGGAATGAACCCTGGATCAGCGGTCCACGCTATGACCTTGAACGAAGCAAGATCATCACCATTAATCGTAGCTGTGTCCACCTCCTGGATCCAGCACGACGGTGAGAGAATCTTGGTGGCGGTGTCTTCCCTCCAGACATGCGGCGGGACTCCCTCGAGAATGATGTTGACGCAGAACTTCATGGACGAGAGCTCAGCGTGCGAAAGCCTGGACCAAGGTCTCATGACCAGCGCAGTGGCACCCATCGGAAGGGGCGACGAAGCAATGATCAGATCCTTCACTGCCTGGGGTCCACAGAGAACGATGAAGTTCTCGGGGTAGTAGTGCCGAATGATGATCTCCGAAGGCAGTATGCCGGCCACCGCTGCGATGGCCGCCCTGGCATCGTCGAGCAGAACATCGGCCGTCCCGCACCTCGTCTGGACGACCATTGAGAAACGCAGACTGGTCTCGGCGTTGTCCGTAGCGGTGTCTTTCTTGAGGTAACACCATGACTCCCTCGGCCTAGGATGAGCGGCTCCAGGCGGCGGCGCTACGGCGCTCTCGTCAAGAGAAGAAGGCGGTGGCGACGGGGTTGACCCGGAGGCGCCCACCGGCGTCCCAGGCGACCGAGGCGGCGAAGGCGTCGCTCCACCCTGGCCAGGCGGGGTCCCCGGGCTGCGCTCCCGCTTCTGCCTGACGAAGCGCTCATCCGCGTGGCCGCCGAAGGGCGGACCACCGGTCGCCTTTTGCCGCTTGCAGTCCCTCGCCTTCGGGTGGTCGGTTGCTCCCTGGGCCTGGGCCTCCCTCGTGGTTACGGATGGATCCCGTTTGATGGTTTGATGGGCTTTTCTCTTTTATTCTTGATTTGCGCCTTTTCTGAATATGTTTTCTGGAAGTACGCTTTCCGGTGATTTTTATGCATTTCCACGTGTTCGACCTGCAAGTCACATGTGCTACAAAACTCGTGAAAAGGTTAGATAAAAGCCCTACCGTCTATTTATTTTAGCATTAGAATGATGTTATATTTTGGTTGTTAAGGACCGCCAACAACATGTTAGAGCAAGTCGAATATCTTATTAGCTCTAAGTCTAAGAAGTGCAAGGAATTGCTCAAGAAGGTAAAAGATCTTGAGAAATCTCTTGATGAGCTAAATGCTTCTCATGAGTGTCTAAACGAAGACCATGAGGATCTAAAATTAGCTCGCACCAAGCTTGAAGAAGCTCACTCCTCACTCTTAGAGCTAAGCAAGGTTGAGACTATTGCTATAACATGTGATGTGGGTGTAACTTGTGATCTAATGAATGAATCAACTAATGAAACACTTGTTGCAACCACACCTAATAACATTAGCCCCTCATCATCATCCACCTCTACTTCTACCTTCACCACTAGTGTTGACCCAACACTAAAGGTTGAAAATGAGAAATTGAAGAAGTAGGTGGACAAGGTAACCCGCGCATTAGGCAATGCCTATGGTGGGGATGTGAAACGACCTCGATTTCCGCGAAGGGAAATCCACAGGCTCGAATTGTAATTCAACAGATTGCTTAGAACAATCCATGAAATTACCCATATCTCAGTTTAAACCAGGATCCATACAACGATAATTTAAGTCTTACATAAACATTTATTACATCACCACATTGGCGGAATCAACATTCAGAGAAGCTTAGAAGATGCGAAAGCGATTCATCCTTCACGGCCAACTTGAGTGTACCACGTGACCCTATTCCTCATCATCATCTCCCTCGAAGTCGTACTCTTTCTCGTCACCTAACAGCAAATTTATCAGTACGATATGTACTGGCCACGGAGCCCACCTATGATAGCAGTTGCTTTGTGGAAAGTGGATGCAAGGCTGATCAAACAGACCTATAGGCTGGGGTTTCCTAAGAAAGTGTAATCATTATTTTTAATAGTCAAATTTATATCCCATCCAACTCCAACCATTTCACCCCACCCATTCCAATCCCATCCCGTACACCACCTCTCGCACACCTCGCTCTCATTCGGCAGGCCCAACTCCCTTTCAGGCCTGTCTCAGCGGCACACTGCTGGAAAAATGTCATCCAGGGGGAGAAGAGAACACTCACTACACTAGTAGAAGCTTCACAGGAAAGGTCCATAGCCAACAAGTTGGCATATGTATCGATCGATCAACCACACACTCTGCAGAGGTTTCACTACCCACAAGATTAGCCATCATAGGTGTTGCGCAGCACCTAGGCAGAATTCCGGGTGCTTGCTTGCCTAGGTCGGTGCCACCCTACCACTCAGCCCTGGGGTATTCCGGATCCAACACCGTTATGCTGAGACTGGGAGACACAGTACCGGGCCCATCCAGTGGTACTGCGCATCTAGAACGGAACGGGAACCCATCGACCATCTCCGCCCATCCTTATCACCTCTCAACCTAGCAGTAGTGGCACCGTCCTACCAAGTAGTCCAGCCGTCTCCCGCCCATCAGAAGCGAGTGAGTAGAAAAGGATTCCCATGAACCTGAAACTAGTCCGTCCTAAGTTTGACCAAGCAAGCATCTTCCCTTAGGGGATACTCTCCCCGTGCCATCACAGCACCTCCGTCCACGGGCTTCAAACCACCAAGGCCATCCCACCCGGAACCTCCTCAACAATTTTACCCGCCACAGGTATCTCGCGTGGGGATGCCCAGGCTGCACCCCCGGCACGACTTGCCCCACGAGCTCGTCTCATATCCCACTTGGTCGACATCAACCTTTACCACGCACCCAAGACGCACGCAGCACTCTCTCCCAGTGAGTACATATTCACCGTCCCAATTCCACCACATAGCACATAGCAAGTAGTAAGTAGTGGAAGAGTAACAGTATTAAAGCAGCAGCTAACCTAGCAGCGGACAGCAGGGTAAAGTCTTAACAAGGCAGGGAATTCAAATATACTATCATGCAACCTATGCATAACATATAATCATAAAGCAATGGCAACAAAGTCATTAGCAATGCGTAAATAGGTTATAAGGAATTGGTGGGACGTGGCACCTTCGTAGTCGTCTCCTAGCTCCTGAAGGTACTCATGGTCGTCTTCCTTAGTCAGATTCTCCTCCGGCTCTGAAATCGAACACGAAATAGTCGCGTCAGCGACTCCTACAGAGTATTTTAGAAAAATCCAATAAAATAAAGACCCAAATGCACACAAACATAGTCTTAGATTGTATATCTCATTTTTCTGAGAATTTTGATATATGGTGCGCAATTTTTGGACATCGTATGAATAAGTTATATATTTCCGAAGATTATTCTATTTTCTAAAAATGGAAAAATGGCCGAATTACCAGGGGTGACACGTGGCAGCACGGGATTGGTTAGGGTACAGTTCATGTTGACCAAGTCAACGGCTTCGGCGGCAATGGCTCTGCTGACGTCAGCATTGACCGAGTCAACGCTTCCTCTGACTGGTGGGGTTGGGTGACGTCATAGTGACGTCATCATGACGTCACTGGCATGACACGTGGCAGCGCCAGGGCTCGCCACGTGGTCGCGCTGGGACGCTCCGGTCCAGGCCCACGAGAGGCCGGCGCACGGTGGACTCGGGCGTGTGGGGTCTCGGCTCCAGGACTCAGTGCATGTGAACCGGGCGGGTTTATCCCGCCTGCCTCCTCTTCGTTTCCCCCTTCCCCTTTTGAATCCGACACGGCGGAGCCCTGCTTCACCGGCGAGCTCGCACGGACTCAACGTGGTGGTGGTCCTCGAGCTTTCCCAGGGGAAAAAGGATCGGTAACCTCCGGCGGGTGAGCTGAACTCCGGCTAGGACTCCTCCTTCCGATGTAGGTGGTTCAGGCGAGTTGCCTCGGCTAATGCTCGGGCTTGGCGGCGGCGGTCATCGACGGGGCGGTTCCGGTCATGTCTCCGTGCAATTGAGGGCGGACTTCTTCAATTCGCTTTGTCGGGGAGGTCTACGGCTTTACGTCTTCGGTTGAGGGTCACGGTGGTGCCCTCCCTGCGGAGAGGTCAATCGGCGACGCTCCGGCGAGGCATGGGGCTCACGGTCTGTGTGCGCGTGGCGGCTTTGGCTCACCCGTACCTTGTTTCGATGTCGCTATAGGCAGCACGAAGGTCATCAGGCGGTTGGGTAGTGGTAGCTGTTACTCATCGGATCTTGGTCCTTGCGGCGGCACGACGCGACCGACTCTCGCGATGGCGAGGCTAGCCCAGGGTATCCAGAGCACTCCTACTCATGCGTTCGGCAAGATCTAGTGATAGCGCCCGCCGATCTCCACAGCCGTAGCCTATGGTCCCAACGGAGCTCGCGTCGCTGCGATGCCCGCGACAGAACTCCGGCGATCTCACGGTGAAGGTGCATCTCATTGAGTGTAGGTTCTCGGGCCTCCCTATACCTTGATTCGGGTTCGCGGATTCACTGTGAAGCTCGATGGCCCACAGCTAGTGCTCGATTTGGTCGCAGTCTCCTGGAACGGGTGAATCAGCGTCGGAACGCGTCGGTGGTGAGCGCGCTCCGCCGAGAACGCGTCGTGCTGCGTTCTCGGTTTAGCAAGGCTCGTAGTCCGGGGGTTTCGGCCGGTTGCGTGAGTGTGTGGTGCAGGTGTTCTCCCTGAGCCGATAAAGGCTCGTGCCTGCGCGTCCCGTGGGCGGAACGCCATGGCAAGAGCAGGGCAAGGTTTGGACAAGGAGCTCGGATGTCTCACTGGTGGTGCCGTTGACGAGAGGATGGCGGTGCAGTGACGAGTCGGTAGCCGTGCAGATGGATCGCAGTGCAGTGCCGAACCGCGACAGGGCTCCGGCTTCTCCGCGTCCGGCTCGGCGTGCTCCGCGGCGGCGGCGCCCCGGCAGCTCCTCCTCCTCTGCTCCGCCCTTCTTCCTTCTTCCTCTCTCACTCGGTGCGGTGTTGGTGTTTCGTGCCACAGCGCGGCGGCGGCGTGTGGGATCGAGACGAGGGTTCGGGTGGCTCTTCTTTTATACACGAGCTCGGGCCATTTCATGGCGAGCGGCCGTGATCCATCGTGGAGAATCGGGCGGCTACGGTCCTCTCGGGCTAGGGTTGCGGTCGTGGCTGCGGTGGTTCCTTGGCCGCCAAGGGTTGGCGACAGGCGGGGGACAGGCGGGTCAGAGCGTGGGCTGGTCGGCCGCGTGGGGTCGGGGTCACGCCATTTGCGTGGGCGTCGCGGGGTGGAAGAGAAACAGGGCAAAGGGGAGCGCGGCATCTGACAGGCGGGGCCGAGCTGTCAGCGACAGCGACGGCGCGCGTGTGCGGTCGGCATCGCGCGTGCGCGCGGGGTTGGTCTGCGACTTGGGCCGGCTAGCTCGCGCGCGGGAAGAAAAGGGAAAAGAGGTGGGCCAGTTGGGCTGGGCTGGCATGCCTGCGCGCGCGCGCCAGCGAGGTGAAACGGGCTCGGCCAGAGGCCGGCTTGGGCCGAATGGCTGGCTAGCCTTGCTCTCTCTCTCTCCCTTTTTCCCCTTTTCTATTCTAATTTCTAGTGTTCAATTTAAACATGTATATGCTTTAATATTTGTATGAGTACTCAAGCCAATCATAAGATGCAAATAAAATCCACATATGCACATAGCTAGTGAAAATAACTAAAAAGAAGTTGGGGTGCAAATACACATATTTATAGCTTGTAGATTTTAATTCCTATATGCATGCACATGAAATAGGGTTTTAGTGTAATAAAGATGAAAATTTTAATTGGTTGGTATTTTTGGGTTGTGTGGATTTTTTTAGGGTTGTTACAGGATGCCCGCTTGCTTGCTACAATGGTTGGGTAGCCAAATATATAGTAACTCTAAGGAGGGACATGGCTACACTCTCAAGAAGGGCAAGGCGGCCTTTGTAACCCCAAAGCCTAGCTTTGTGAGGAGCAATGGTCGATTTTGCTACAAGTGCAAGCAAGTAGGGCATATTGAGGCAAATTGCATCACTAACAATAAGAACAAGCAAATAAAATTTGCAAGTGCTAAATCTATTAGGCTTGATTCTTGTTACATGCTTACCAAAGGTTAGAAAGGTGTCAAAATCAAATACATTGGTACACCTAAAGAGAGTCTAAGGTTGAAGGCTATTTTGGTACCAAAGGCTTTGGTTGCTAATCTCCAGAGGCCCAAACAAGCATGGGTACCTAAAACACATTGATTTGTTTTGTAGGTGAATTACAAAGCCAGAGGGAGGCATTGGGTTCTTGATAGTGGGTGTTCTCAACACATGACTGGTGATTCAAGAATGTTCAACTAAATCAATTTAGTGGCAATAAGTATGATAGTATCACATTTGGGGATAATAGCAAAGGCAAGGTCAAAGTGCTTGGTAAGATTGCAATATCCAATCACTTGAGCATTTCCAATGTGCTATTGGTTGAGAGTTTGAACTTCAATCTATTGTTGGTAGCTCAACTTTGTGATCTTGGATTCAAGTGTACATTTGGTGTTGATGATGTGGAAATCGTAAGTGTAGATGGTTCTAACTTGATATTCAAAGGATTTAGATATAAGAACCTCTACTTAGTGGATTTTGGTGCTAGAGAGTCACAATTGTCAACATGCTTACTCTCTAAGTCAAGTATGGGTTGGTTATGACATAGAAGGCATGGTCATGTTGGAATGAAACAATTGAACAAATTTGTGAAGCATAACTTGGCTGGAGGCCTTAAAGATGTTGAGTTTGAGAAGGACAAGTTATGTAGTGCATGTCAAGCCAGAAAATAAGTTGGCAACACTCATCCTAAGAAGAGCATGATGAGCACATGCAAACCATTTGAGTTATTGCACATGGATTTATTTGGTCCAACCACTTATACAAGCATTGTAGTCAACAAATATGGTTTGGTGATTGTGGATGACTTCTCTATATACACATGGGTTTTCTTTATGATTGACAAGAGTGATGTGCATGCTATCTTTAAATATTTTGTCAAGGGAACTTGCAATGAGTTTGAAACCACCATCAAAAGAGTGAGAAGTGACAATGGTAGTGAGTTCGAGAACACAAGAGTTGATGAGCTATGTGATGATTATGGAATCAAACATCAATTATCGGCCAAGTACACACCTCAATCGAATGGCCTAGTTGAGAGGAACAATAGAACTCTTATTGACATGGCAAGATCAATGTTTATTGAGTATAATGTGAGTCAATCTTTTTGGGCTGAAGCAATCAACACGGCATACTACTACTTAAATAGACTATATTGGCATCCTATGTTGGAAAAGACTGCTTATGAGATCTTGAATGGAAAGAAAGACAAATATTGCATACTTTTGGGTCTTTGGTTGCAAGTGCTACATATTGAAGAAGGGAGCTAGATTGAGAAAATTTGAGAAGAAATGTGACGAAGGATTCTTGCTTGGATATTCCACCACTAGCAAAGCTTATAGAGTTTGTAATTTGGGAAGTGGTCAACTTGAGGAAGTTTATGATGTTGAATTTGATGAAACCAATGGGTCACATGATCAAGATGAGAATCTAGATGATGTGAGTGGACCTCAATTGGAAAAGGCTATGCAAGAGATGGACATTGGTGACATTGGGCCAAATCAAGTTCCATCCAATGATCAAGCTAGTGGTTCTCAAGTGCAATATCAATATCAAGCTAGTTCTTCACAAGCAAATCAATCTAATGCTCAACCAAGCTCAAACAATCAACCACAAGTGCTCCAACCTACAAATATTGCAAGAGATCATCCATTAGACCAAATTATTGGTGATATTCAAAAGGGTGTGCAAACAAGATCAATACTAGCATCATTTTGTGCTCACTATTCATTTGTATCATTTGAAGAGCCGGAAAACATTGAGAAGGCATTGCAAGATAGTGATTGGGTGAATGCTATGCATGAATAGCTCAATAACTTTCAAAGAAATGAAGTTTAGGAATTGGTAGAGAGACCAAACAACTACAATGTCATTGGAACCAAATGGGTGTTTAGAAACAAGCAAGATCAAGATGGTGTTGTAGTAAGGAACAAGGCAAGATTAGTGGCACAAGGGTACACTCAAGTGGAAGGATTGGACTTTGGAGAGACTTATGCTCCGGTTGCAAGATTGGAGGCAATAAGGTCACAATATCATGCTCTACCAAATGGACATCAAAAATGCATTTTTCAATGGCTTCATCAATGAGCTAGTATATGTTGAACAACCACCTAGTTTTGAAGATGAGAAGCAAGCCAACCATGTGTATAAGCTAAGGAAGGCACTCTATGGATTGAAACAAGCACCAAGAGCATGGTATGAGAGGCTAAGAGATTTTCTCCTCTCTAAAGGATTCAATGATGGGCAAGGTTGACACCACTCTTTTCACCAAGATGGTAGATGGTGACTTGATGATCATGCAAATCTATGTGGATGGCTATTGGTATAAATTAACTGCACTCTATTAAATAAGATTATCTGCAAACGCACAGATACAATACCGATGTAGCATTTTATCCGGAGGTTTTAAATATCGTATCCACAGGGAATAGTAGGTGATAATGACCAAGACTATAGACTTAACACAATAATTAGGCTAGATAATATTAAGAAAGAGGAAATAGCTATTGACTATCTAGTTCCAACAACCGGTAAGATTTGTATAATACCGTTCTAACTAGACGGTGACCTAAATAAGAGCAGAAATCAGAGTTCTCTCCTACCAAGCACCTATACACCTATCGATCCTATCAATGGAAGTGGACTACAGAGGACTCAACGTAGCTGTCACCTACGCGAACTACTACTATCCGGCCAATCAGGGGACATTCACAAGTAAACCTATCCTAGGCACCACGCCTACACTACGAAATATTACTTCAATCTATAGGGTCCTAAAGATCAAAGAACTCAATATGAGTTGCAAACTTAAGAACAAATAAGAACAACTGCTTACTTGAATTAGAATGTTGAATACAAAAGTACCTCAGAACGTAGCTCCGGGCAAGGAAGCTGAATTCAGAAGAATACAACCACGAAGAAGCACCAACAGGCCGGAACTCCTACAGAATCTCTACTCTCCTACTCTATCTTTTTAATCTCTAAACAAGAACTAGTGTCTCCTAATTGCTTCATCTAACCCTAACTAGAGATATTGAACTGAAGCTCAAGAATAGGGGATGCCTCCAGGGAGGTGGTCTGCCCCTTTATTTATAGCCCGGTGGGATGAACGTGCGCCGCAGGATCAAACTGACTTAACCAAGGGTCGAGATGACTCCTCATAGGAGGTGGAGGAAGATTCCGGAAGGCAGGGGGCCAAACCCTAGCAGGGGTGCACCGGCCGGCCCCACCTGGAAGGGTCTGGGGCCCCGGTTGCTCAGGTGTCTTCTAGATGCCTTTAGGATCCTGATGACGATGTTTGCCTTCGCGGTTGAGTTTCGTGTCTTTTACGCACTTTAATTCCTCTTTTACGCTTTTCTGGAATAATCGCTGTAAAATACAGAATATGCAAAACTCGTGGAAATTGTCAGTTGAAACCCTATACTAGTGTGTATTTATGTGTCCTTTCATGTCTAAAGTTCTAATAAAAGTTGACGTTATCCACCGTCAACAATGACATTATCTTTGGATCAACAAGTTAAGCTTTGTGTGCGGAACTTGAGAAGATGATGGCAAAAGAATTTGAGATGTCTATGATGGGTGAACTCACTTACTTTCTTGGACTTCAAATCAAGCAAATGAAGAATGGCACATTCATTAGTCAAGGGAAGTACACAAGGGACATGATCAAGAAGTTTTGAATGCAAGATGAAAATTCAATTAGTACTCCCATGGGCACTAGTGGAAACTTGGATGAGGACAAATGTGGCAATATGGTTGATCAAAGGCATATCGGTCTCTAATAGGAAGCTTGCTCTTCGTCACCGCATCAAGACCGGATTTCATGTTTAGTGTGTGCATGTGTGCTAGATATCAAGCATCTCCTAGAGAAATTCGTATGAAGGCCGCAAAGAGGATATTTTGATACTTGAAGCATACTCAAGATGTTGGATTGTGGTATCCCAAGGGTGCAAAGTTTGAGTTGATTGGATATGCCGATGCGGATTATGCCGATTGCAAGATTAATAGAAAGAGTACATCGTGCACATGTCAACTCTTGGAAAGATCTCTTGTCTCATTGTCATCAAAGAAGTAAAATAGCATAGCACTCTCCACCGTCAAGGCCGAATACATTAGTGCGGGGAGTTGTTGTGCTCTGTTGACATCTACTAATGTCGCACAATATAACTTTATAACTTTTAACACTAGGGACGAGATTAGAAGATGTATGGTATTTTAATTAACTGATCAATAGCAACTAGTCACTTATCTATTACCAACATTCTTTAGCATGAACTTGGTTGTTAATCCTAATTATATATGCTAAGAATAAATAAAGGTTTTATATATTATTCCATGTGACTAGGCATAAATATAAATAAATATAAACTAAGAACAATTCTGCAAGCGGACAGATAATTATACCATTGTAGCATTTTACCTAGAGTATCACGAGGTTATCGATTTATATTTATACCACTAGGAAGGTCTAGTAGGACTTATTATATCTATAACTTATACTGCTAATGTAAAAGATAAACCATAACTATAATCCTACTCATAACAAGGATCAGTCACATGATAAAGATATATAGGATAAACATGATCAGTCATTATCATAAATAGGTAAATATCAGAGCTCATCTAGTCATAACAATAGCTAGCCAATGGATAGATAAAGGAATTAATATCTAAAGTAATTCTATAACTACGTCAATGAATACTATGATTAGTGCAATTACATCTAGCAATCATTGTTTAGCTCTACCTACATCATGATTAAATGTAAAGGAGCATCATCTAATGAGGATATTAAGACACAAGGGTCACCTCCTTCGCGACCGCGCTCTTCTCGTCCTACGTACAGGGGGTGGACTACAGAGGACTCAACGCAGCTGTCACCTACGCGATCTACCACACGACCCGGCACGTCAGGGTGCACTCGCAGATAAGCAAGATATCTAAACACCACGTCTACATACTGCCAATCATTCATCCAAGATATCTCTGGACGAAATCTATACGAGCAATTACATAAATTCAATAGGATCAAACTAACTATGCTAGAAATATAATCAAAGTAAACAATGACTATTGCAATTAAGAACATATATAAGATTAAGAGCAATGTTTCCCAAATCATAATGTTAAATACAATAAGAGAAAAGAACTAGAACTATACCAAACTCCGCGCTCCAGGCAGACGCCAGGGGCACAAGATCCTGCTGAAGAACTAGAACTCTTCTACTTCTAATCTAACTAGGCTAAAGCTATGAACTAGAGAGGCTCTGATGAACTAGAGAGGCTTTGGATGGCTTGATCTCCAAATGACTTGATGCTTCAGGGAGGGGGTCTGCCCCTTTATTTATAGCCCGGTAGGATGAACGTACGCCGTAGGATCAAACCGACTTAACCAAGGGCCGAGATGACTCCTAATAGGCGGTGGAGGAAGACTCCAGAAGGCGGCGGAGGAAAACCTAGGGGGTAGGGCTGGCCGGCCCCACCTTGGCGACGGCCGGCGCCCAAGTGTGGGCTTCCGGGCCCATCTTCGTTGAGGTGCTTCCACACCCTTCCAGGGTCTTCGTGATGATGTTTCCTTGGCGGTTAAGTTTCGTGTCTTTTATGCTCTTTAACCCTTCTTTTATGCTTTTCTGGAATAGCCCCTGGAAAATACAGAACATGCAAAACTCGTGGAAACTATCAGTTAAAACCCTAGACTAGTGTGTATTCATATGTCCTTTCATGTCTAAAGTTCTAATAAAAGTTGACGTTATCCACTGTCAACAACACCCACAAGCTTACCTGTTTGCCAGTCCCTTGGTAAACAAACCAAGCCTAATTTACCAAAGTATTTGGATCAGGAGTTGCTACAATGCTTTCATACTTTCCAAGTACACATGCTTTAAACATAGATTCTCCTCCGGATTAGACAAAACTGCTCTAACTCTCGAACTTGCCTATTTTACCTTTAACTATGGGGTTTTACAGCTTTCGCATAAATCTTGAGCAATCGAAAGATAGATCAATCAAGTCAAGCACTATGTCTCAAATTCTTCACAGTACTATTATTTCGGAGTTTTGCAAATTTTCAAAATAAAACTCAGAGCTTAATTGTGTGACACCCTCAAGTCTCTTAATATGTGGTATTTATGGATCTCACTGAGGCATTAATGATGTTATGCCTTCCTACAACTAAGGATTATAGTGGAGCTTATAGGAGTGGCAATAACAAGAATGAGCATACTTGCAGTTCATATATTGTAAAGTCAAACAATGGATCCACAGAGAGTCAAGGCATACAATCAAACCAAGATGTGCATGTGTGTGGAATATGGTGGATAGGAATATATATGGTGGCTAATCCTAATTCTACTTTTGCTCTTTAGAAATAGATCTCTCTCTTGGAACTTAGAACTTTCACGGAAAAACATGGGCTATCTTTATTCTCTCTTCTTTTTTTCTCTCCTCTTTTTTTCAGGGAGGCGGGCATCTAAGTACCCATTGTTTTAATTGCTGGGACACTTGTCCATCTTTTACTCCCTTTTCTCTTTTTTTCAACTATTTTTGCATAGCCACATACATCCTTTGAATATAAATAGTTGGAGAGATAATGATAAGAAGTTAGAGCAATTAAACAGGGGCTGTCCTATGGGGTACATTTTTTTTGGGTGTTTACTCCCAGTGTAGGAGAGAACATTTTTAAGGTGGATCTGGATGAAAGTGGAAGATGATTGCGCTTACTCCCAGAGTAGGAATAATGCATATGTGGCTGGAGTGTGTAAGTGATCTTAGTTTTAAAAGCATGACAAGACTCTCATAAGGTATACAACAAAGGTTGACTGAACTCAATGCAAAGCAAGCAGCATAAATGTGCAAAGGTTTTCCTATCTCTAAATATATTACATATGGCTTTAGTAGGAATTCAAACTTTGTCATACAAGAGCTCATCATGTAAGATTTTAAATTTTTAAAATAAATCTCCAGAACTTAGTAATGCTAGGAATAAGATAAATAGCAGCTCAACCTTTATGAATCATATCAACCAATCACCAAGACTTAGCTCAGTCATATGCCTCCACAAGTTTTAGGTTCAGAGTAAATTTTTAAGTCAAAACAGCAATATCTAAAACTCGGGAGAATTCATGGTTTGAACTAGACACTTGAAAAGTATTACGACAGAGCAACTTTCATCATCTCTAAGACAAAATTTTAATGTTCATCAGTTTTAATTAACTCTAGCCTAGACTGACTCTAAACATACTCTAATATATAGCTAAATATTTATTTGGTTTTTAAATTTTATCTTACTAGCTAACTCACGTGAAAAGCGATATAATAATAAGGGGGAAACTTATACTTAGCTGGATTTTAAATGGAGGGTGCCCTCCCCTAAGCTGGATGTTTGACAAGGTCTTTGATGTTGCAAATTGAGTGATCCTTCTGGCAGCAGGTGTATTGGCAGCGTAAGGGCGTCAGGTTGACTAGCTCTTTGATCTTGTATTTTCCTGTGAAACTTGAGTTTCCAACAAAAATACCAAATCTCATGGAGAGGGGTTAGGTTTAGTACCACTCCATGTTAAGTGATTGATTTTATATTTCCAGCAGAAGTTTCCTAATTGGGTGGACCTTCATGTGCCCACATATTTTTGGGTTTTTCTAAAGAGTGTGGACCTTCATGTGCCCACATATTTTTGGTATTTTTTTTAGATTTTCTTATGGTACTTTGGTGAACCTTCATGTGTTCACATATTTTTGGTATTTTCTGACTTTATAAAACAGATTCGATAATTGCATAGGTATAGTTACCTGATAACTAGGGGATGCTCCTCTCCCAAACTAGATGTTTGCAATACTTGGTGTTGATGATTTTCAGAGCGAGCTTGCCAGTAGTAGTCCTAGTGTGCTCCACTGATGGACTCACTCCTTAGTCATAATGTCATTCCTGCATAATTATGCTCCAGAAAGAAAACCAAAACTCGAGGCTCGAATTTAAGGGGTTAGCAGTCAGCCAGATGAGTAATTGATTATTCTAATGAGCTAATATTAATTGGCAGATTCTAGCAGGATTTTTCTTTTTAGATTTTCTATTTTGTGATGCAGTAAAATAAATATAGATTCTATTTTATTTTTATTTTGATGCCACCATAACAAATATTCCTATGGGGTTACCATAAATCTACTTACATGGGGCTTTAATATTTTTGATGCAATAAAAGCTATACAATTTTTTTGTCTTTCTTTTCAATGCACTAATAAAGCTGTAAAGATTTTTATTTTGTTTAATATGCAGAAAGATAAATATGCATGCTATGTTGGTATTTATTTTTAGGCAACCATGATGAGTACTCCTACAGGTTTTATACCACAAGGGTTTCACATGGGGCTTCAAGTTTTTAAGATGCATGAATACAGCTTAATGCATACTATTTACTCTTGTCATTTTCTATGCAAAGCTAATGCAGAAGAGTAAACCTACTTAAGAGAAAATAATTCAAGCAATGCAGAAAAGCAAAAAAATGGATAACTACCGATGTTACCTCACGGCGAGGGTTCGATATTTTGAGTCTTCTGAATTGGACTCCTCCTTACAGTGATTCATTAACCAAGTACTTCGGTTTGCTCTTGAGGTGGTGCCTCCACTAGTGGCTCCCAATGGTGGTGCCATCTTTCTTTTGTCGGCATCTCGAAGCCAATCTTATGTGCATCATTATTACTGGTTGAGAACTTCTACTTATCGAATTTGGGGGATTGTCTCCCCCACACTTTGATTGAAGTGTGTTCTGCCCAAAAAGACAAGGTAGAGATCAAGTGCATGGGCTCTGCTGGTGGAAAAACACCAACAGAACCAGAAATTTAGTCATTCTCTAACCTTGGGCACAATAAGATTGATATTATTCATATTATTTATTTATAACATGGGTGAGAATACAGAAGTATAAATATGGCATTTAAACTTGTGAGATAAAGAGTGAAGTTACTTAATCATTGGAAAGACTGTTCATCTTTTAAATTTTCATGATGACTATTATTTTCCAAGAATAATAGACGAAGTAATTCTAGCTTACTTGGTTAAGACTGGGATCAAGAGAATAGCGCTATGAACAAACTTAGAGAACAAATCATGTTGAGTTAATCAAGTAGATCAATTTAAGTAGTAACTCTAACAAGGTTGTATTTTTCATTTATTGCATACCAAGATCAAGAGGAAATTAATAACCACTTACCTTAAGATGTTACCTTCATCATTGGAGCATGATAAAGAGTAGATGAAATTCAATGGCCATTTCCTTCATTGCATCTTGAGTTGTTCATTAGCATCTTTTCTTTTACTCTGTTCTCACTCTTCAGACCTCCTGCTTCTCTCATTATATATATATTTTCTCTGCAAGGAGTTAGTAGACAACACATACCCGAAGGAATATTCAATTTAAAGTACGGATAGTGTTTGCCAAGGTTAATTTATAGCTTTAGTTTTAAACGATTCATCATTACTTCATTCGGTTTTTTTTTTCAACAAGGTTAAGGTAAAGATATTATTTGAAAAGTACCTTCAACCCCAACTTCATTCTACGAATAGTCTCCTAATAGGTTTTAAACATTTTTATATGGGAGAGGTGAGTCTGCATATACAACCAAATTCTTAGACAAGTATGCTTTGATCTCATAGTTATGTTCAAGTAATATTCTGAAACATACTTATAATAGAACAAGGAAGTTTACAAGACTAAAGATATTTATTCAAATAGAACTAAGAATGTCTATGGTGAACCAAAAAGAGCATTTTTTTTAATTTGTTTTAATTATTAGCAAGTTAAGTTTGAGCATGGCATAGGGTAGGAGTGACCAAGACAAATTAGCAACATGATATAAGATGTTGATTGTAGTTAAATATTGCATGAGGCTTGGACAAATGTACCTTATGTCTTCATCCTTCTAAGTAAGTGGTGACAAACTTACTTAGAAGAGGAGGCTTATCCGGTTCATCTGTTTGTGAAAGCTTGTGGTCTGCTGATCTTTGCCTTTTCACCATCCGAAGAAAGTATAGATAATTACATGCTCTTCACTCATCAACCTTTTCTTGATTTTGATTGAATTGTGGTTAATAAGCTTGGATCCACTGGAGGTGCAAACTCAAGCTCCTCCCTGGTTGTCTTTGTCTTCTATTGCCATGGCAACAAGTTGTTCTTCTATAAGTGACATGCCAGCTGTCTTGATGGTCAGGGCGGGGAACTTCTTTGATGTTCAAGTAAAACTTCACCTCCAATAGATTAAGAATGTTCTTTTCTGCAAAATGTTAATGGACACATACCCGAGGGAATATAACAAAATTGAAATACAGGTTTTGTTGTCCATACTATTTTGTGATTTTTCTCTATGCTAACCAGATGATATATGGTTTTAATATTGTTTAGCATAGATTGTTTCTATTGTGTTTTACATTGTTGTTGCTACATTCTAGCTTGGTTCAAAATAGAGATATCTTGCAACGAAAGATAAATGAATAAACATTGATACTCACAGTTCTTCCTCTTATAAAGAATGAGCTGGTCACTACTGCCTTGATTCATCTTTGGTGTGAACTCATCTCTTGACTTCCTCAGATTTGATTCAAAATTTTCCTGCAGGGGTTAGTCCGACAAATATCCAATGTCTACTACAGCAATTTCTAATTCAATAACCAAACCAAACTCCATGTCTAGCTTTAGTTAAGGAAGGCATTATAACCTAAGCACCACGCTTAATTTAAAAGCCTTTGAAAAGTACTCATATGGCCGTATGAAGTACCTCCAAACCAAAACTTACTATGGCAGATAAAGGTAACATGAAAGCACTAATAGGGAATTATTCAGGTAGAGATGAAAAAGCATGATCATGATGAGTTTTTTTAATACTAATCATGAGCCTTCATGTGCTCATATATTTTTTCTTTCTTTTAATAAGAATGCAAGTGAGATGGATATATGAATGGAACTAAATAAGTTATGAGTAGAAAGAATTTAGAATAAATAGGGTGAATATATGGATTTAAAGTAAACATGTAGTGGAATGCAAAAGATAACTACTCATCAAGTTTAAAGTCCATGAGTAAGACTTTCTCACCTTTATTTGATCATACTTACCATGTCTCACATGATGGAATTTGTGAGTGATGTAGCATCTTTATTCCCGTCACTTGAGATATGAATTGAATTTTTGTGACGTCGACCTCTTTTTCCAATCTTGGATTTATTATGTTTCTTCTTTTTGTGGGAGCTTGCCGGAAGGTCGTAAACCGGTTGTTCATTACCCTGCATAAGATATTAAAGTAGACAAAACACGGGTAATCCTACTTGAGCAGGGGTTAATGGTTATCTTGACTACATTAATAAGTATAAGTCTATCAATATTCTTAATATGCCTAGCTACCTCCCCCGGCAACGGCGCCAAAAATGCATGTTGACATCTACAAACGTCTCCAAATATAACTTTATAACTTTTAATACTAGGGACGAGATTAGAAGATGTATGGTATTTTAATTAACTGATCAATAGCAACTAGCCACTTATCTATTACCAATATTCTTTAGCATGAATATGGTTGTCAATTCTAATTATATATGCTAAGAATAAGTAAAGGTTTTATATATTATTCCATGTGACTAGGCAGAAATATAAATAAATATAAACTAAGAACAATTCTGCAAGCGGACAGATAATTATACCATTGTAGCATTTTACCTAGAGTATCACCAAGTTGTCGATTTATATTTATACCACTGGAAAGATCTAGTAGGACTTATTATATCTATAACTTATACTACTAATGTAAAAGATAAAGCATAACTATAATCCTACTCATAAAAAGGATCAGTCACATGATAAAAATATATAGGATAAACATGATCAGTCATCATCATAAATAGGTAAATATCAGAGCTCATCTAGTCATAACAATAGCTAGACAATGGATAGATAAAGGAATTACTATCTAAAGTAATTCTATAACTACGTCAATGAATACTATGATTAGTGCAATTACATCTAGCAATCATTGTTTAGCTCTACCTACAACATGATTAAATGTAAAGTAGCATCATCTAATGAGGATATTAAGACACAAGGGTCATCTCCTTCGCGACCTCGCTCTGCTCGTCCTACGTACGGGGGTGGACTACAGAGGACTCAAAGCAGCTGTCACCTACGCGATCTACCACACGACCCGGCACGTCAGGGTGCACTCGCAGATAAGCAAGATATCTAAACACCATGTCTACATACTGCCAATCATTCATCCGCGATATCTCTGGACGAAATCTATACGAGCAATTACATAAATTCAATAGGATCAAACTAACTATGCTAGACATATAATCAAAGTAAACAATGATTATTGCAATTAAGAACATTATAAGATTAAGAGCAATGTTTCCCAAATCATAATGTTAAATACAATAAGAGAAAAGAACTAGAACTATACCAAACTCCGCGCTCCAGACGGACGCCAGAGGCTCCAGATCCCGCTGAAGAACTAGAACTCTTCTACTTCTAATCTAACTAGGCTAAAGCTATGAACTAGAGAGGCTTTGGATGGCTTGATCTCCAAATGACTTGATGCTTCAGGGAGGGGGGTCTGCCCCTTTATTTATAGCCCGATGGGATGAATGTGCGCCGTAGGATCAAACCGACTTAACCAAGGGCCGAGATGACTCTTAATAGGCGGTGGTGGAAGACTCCAGAAGGCGGCGGAGGAAACCCTTGGGGGTGGGGCCAGTCGGCCCCACCTTGGCGCCGGCCGGTGCCCAAGTGTGGGCTTTCGGGCCTATCTTCGTTGAGGTGCTTCCACACCCTTCCAGGGTCTTCGTGATGATGTTTCCTTGGCGGTTAAGTTTCATGTCTTTTATGCTCTTTAACCCTTCTTTTATGCTTTTTCTGGAATAGCCCCTGGAAAATACAGAACATGCAAAACTCATGGAAACTGTCAGTTAAAACCCTAGACAAGTGTGTATTCATGTGTCCTTTCATGTCTAAAGTTCTAATAGAAGTTGACGTTATCCACCGTCAACATGCACAAATCTTGTGGATGAAGGCAACTTTGTGGGATTATGGAATCAACTTCAAGAAAGTGCCATTGCTATGTGACAATGAGAGTGCCGTCAAGCTAACCAACAATCCGGTTCAACATCGAAGAACCAAGCACATTGATGTGAGGCACCACTTCATTCGGGATCATCAACAAAAGGGTGACATTGAGATTCAAAGCATTGGAACCGATGATCAATTGGCCGATATACTCACCAAGCCACTAGATGAGAAGAGGTTTTGCAAGTTAAGGAACGAATTGAATATTCTTGATTTTGTAACGTCCCGCATCTCCGAGGCCGGCCCCGCTTACATCTGGCAGCTTTCCAGTACATAGACTGCCCTCACAGACCAACACCAGTCCTTTCTGCGCACTTTGTCCTCACTCATGCGTACCCAGAAAGAACTTCCCGATCGGTCACCCATCACTCCAGGTCAAGCACGCTTAACTCTAGAGTTTTTAGGAGATGGGCTTCTGGAAAAGAAGTTGTATCTTGTTGGTATGAGTGTTCTATCAATCCTGTTAAGCCTTGGGCCGGGCTGTTACATCCTCACCCCCTTAAGAGACCGACGTCCTTATTGGTCAACCCAAGCCAGGAACGTGCCCTCTTGGCCACGTCCGTATGTCCAGTGCCAGCGCATGTGCCATGCTGTGTGACCACGCCGGATCCACACCAGCCATGCGCACCATGCCTGCGCAACTGCGACACACGCGCCCGTGAAACCGCGAGGGTCGGCTCTGATACCATTCTGTAATGTCCCGCCACTCCGAGGCCGGGCCCACTTACATCTGGCGGCTTTCTAGAACATAGACTGCCCTCACAGACCAACACCAGTCCTTTCTACGCACTTTATCCTCACTCACGCGCACCCGGGAAGAACTTCCCGGTCGGTCACCCATCACTCTAGGTCAAGGACGCTTAACTCTAGAGTTTTTAGGAGATGGGCTTGTGGAAAAGAAGTTGCAACTTGTTGGTATGAGTATTCTATCAATCCTGTTAAGCCTTAGGCCGGGGTGTTACAGATTTCTCCAATATGAGTTGAGATCACCCCAAACATATATGACATGCCTCTACTCCGACAAAGCAAGGTAAAATTGTTTGACATATCATTCATACTTGCTAAGACATGTTTAGAGCATATAGAAATACTCTTGACAACTTAGGATCATTCATGGAAAACAAATGTTTTTGATGTATATATGCTACCACTATTGCTTTACTTGCTTGTATGAACTAGTGGTAACATATGACATGTGTACATGCTTCATCCCCTAGTGTTCAATCTATTTCATGAACTATAGGTGTATAACTTAACATGGGCAAGATAACCCCTAGTGGCGTGAAGAAGCTTGTTGTAACAGAACCGCCTAAATCATATGGCCCATAGGCACCTGTCATTGTCACTAATGACCTCTGACAGCCGCGCCCGTGTCCCAGATGATCTAGAAGGCTCTGCCGGGTTACATCAGTACCCGTTTCCCCGACAGGATCCCATTGCGAAGCCATTACAGAATTACAACATTTCATAATAAAATACATCGGAATAAAAGTGCGGAAGATTAAATAGTACTTAAATTACAAACCGGTTGTCCAAATAGAATTCAAGTGCAGTGATTACAGACCATAATTAAAATAGTGGCAGTAGCAGTAGAACAACAACATAACATTAATAGATAGGTGGTAACACGGACCCTGCCCACGGGTTCACTTCACTCTTCCTCGCTATCTTGGATGATGGTCACACAGCAAGGGGCAAGACAAACCTCCTGCTGCTGACTACCTGCAACGGGTTAACAAACCCTGAGTACGGGGTACTCCGCAAGACTTACCCGACTAAGAAAAAGGAATGAGACTTAGGAATGCAGGCTGAGGGAGTCAAGGTAAGGCTTTAGCAAGAGTCAAGGTATTTTACGGAAAAAGCATTACTAATCCTATTTTCAATATTTTACTCAACATTATTAATAATCAATATCAATAATTCACAATTCTTTCACATATAACTTTCAAATCCAGTTACTTATGCATTCTCAAAACATCCTGGTTCCGAACCACTTTTTGATGTAGGTGCGAGGATCAAGTCTCCATAACCAAGGAGCAACGACGATTCGAATCGATTAGTACCCAGCTGGGGATCCATAACCAGACTGCATATGTAGCACCTAAGCTTGCATATACCAACCCCATCTACCATGACTTCTCTATCCTTGAACCGGTCTTGCGCCACCCGAGAGCACAGTACTCCTCTCGTCTCCAGGCACGCCGGCCACGAGGGTACATGCTACTCTCGCCATCTCTCCACTCCCAGTGCGTGGTTGTCGGTTCAACAAATAGAACTACCGGAGATAGGGCTTCCCGGAGTATGTGGCTAGTTGCAAAGTCACGATCACAGCAGGCCAACAACGAACTGTCCCTAATACTTTTCCGTTGGAAACCATGCATTGGGACTCTAACCCAAGTACACTGGTGACCACCCGGTTTTCACATCCCTTTTCCGATGGCGACGATAAGTTGGGACACTAGCCCAAACATATGACCACCAAACAGAAAACCCATCCCCATTGATGACAATGGACTGGCCAAGTACACTACCAACGACGAAGACAATACCATTCCCTTAAATGATTCATTCTTTGCATATCATCATAGTTTAAAAAAAGCATTTTTGCAAAGCTAGTATTTAAGCATGACTATGCATTTTTCAACACTTTAAACAAATCAGGTTCTCAGGTGATGATAAGTGGTCAAGGAAAGGTGATGCATCAATAGGTTATCACTCAACTCCTATAACCTAATGCAACGGATCAACTCAAATGATAAACGCTTATAAATAACAAGGAGGGGCTAATGCACCGGGGCTTGCATTGAATTGCGTAGAGAGTCGGGTCAGGATCGGTGTGACAGATATCAAAGTCTGGCACAAACTCAGGAGCAGTTTTCTTAGCAGTCGCTTCACTTTTTACCTCCAGATTCTCTATCACTACATGCATGCAATGATGTATGCTTAGCATGAGGCGACATGAAATGACATGCAATATTCGATAATAAATACACATGACTAGAGCAAAACCCTACCTCATAAACTAGCCATGATAACTCTCATACATGATGTTCTAGGTCATAAGGGTGATTGACCTAGAATCACAATCAATCCAAAAATTCACACCACCCTAAATGATTAAGGTTTTTATTTATTTTACTAAGCAATTAATCAAGCATTTAATTAGTAGATAATTACACTATTTCCATTTGATGCCAAACTTTACCAACAGTTAGCTCTTGACCTAAAACAGTACCAAATAAATTTTCATGATTTTTGGGTCAACAGGGAATTAACTAAAATTCACCAAAGTTGCACTTATGAATTAAAAGACTGATTTTTAGTTCCGGTAGAAACTGTCCAAACACCATACTTGATATTTTTATAAAATACTACACACTGCATAGAGCCTACACAATTTATTTCATAATTTTTGACACAATAAATTTATTCTACCAAAAAGATGAAATAGCAGCACTATTCATTAGCAATATAAATGGGAAAATCAACTTAAATGCTTTGGAAAAAGAAAAACTGAAGGCGGCCTAACTCGGCCCAGTGACCAGCAACCGGCCTAGAGCGGCCCACCCACGCGCGCGCCTCCCACACGCACACCGGGACGCTGACAGGCGGGGCCGGCCTGTCAGCTCCTTCTCCCACCTCCCGCCAGCGCTGACTGGCGGGTCACCAGTGGTTGACCGCCCCGTACTCGCTGCCGGCGAGCCGGTTGGCCTAACCAAGAGCACCAGTGTGCTCAGGACCTTCCCGCGGACCTAACGAGCTAAGTGGCGACCATATCTAGGGTTTGGGATGTACTCAGCCGCGACCGCGACGGCCGCCGTACCCCGGCGAGCACAAGACGGTAGAGTTAGGGATTAGAAGCGCCATCGACCCGGGAGCTCACCACGA
Organism: Eremochloa ophiuroides; assembly: GCA_038502445.1. Lineage (NCBI taxonomy): Eukaryota > Viridiplantae > Streptophyta > Magnoliopsida > Poales > Poaceae > Eremochloa > Eremochloa ophiuroides. The sequence goes on from JAHLJS010000006.1 coordinate 65,246,668, forward strand.
GATGGACAGACGGGCTGATTTGGTCGGAGATGGAGCAGAGGGGAGGGCGTGACGACGGTGACGGCTGCAACGGCTCGGCCGCGACGGCGAAGCCCTGTTCCGATGAACCTGAGGCACAAGACAACAAGCCATATAACGCATAAGTAACTAGGGACCTCAGATACACCATAACACGCCACCACGAGGTCAAGCACTCACCCCAGAAGGCTGGCTGCGACGACGAGGCCCGCGGCGGCGCTCTGCGCACCCGTGGAAACGGTGACGGTGTTCCGGCGCCCTCGGGCTCCTACAGGCTGCACCACCGGGTGCAAACGAAGCGCAAGGATGCTGGTTAGTTGTCTGTGAGGTGGAGGGTGTGGAGGTGGCTGAGGCACGATGAATTTGGCAGGAGACCGGAGTGATCTCGCCGGCGGCCGAACGGAGAAGAAAGGTTGGGGCGGTTCGTCGTCGTCTTTAAAGGCAGGGGGAGCGGATGTGAGCGAGCGTGACCCGGGGCCCCTGAGCGACGCGAACGCGGCGGCGATAGCGCGGCAGCGCACTACCCCGGCCAGACGGCGGCAGCGTGCCGCACGCACGGACGTCGGCAACAGTGGGGGGGAGGGTACTGTAGATTCCACCCTAGGGTATACATCTAAATGTGCCACGATCACCCTATTCTCTATAGCAACTCGAAATTCCCCAAAAATAAAAGTTGTAGAGAATTTTGTGAAGAACATTGTTGCTTTTTGAACTATATTCAAATTCTGCGTATTTCTGAAAATAACAGAAAGGGGGTGAATCTTGAGTTTGAATTTTAAACTAAATTCAGTCCAATTCTTCAGAATTTTATATATAACCTAAAAATATGTAAACATTAAAGTTGTTCAACTTGCCAAGCTCTACAACTTTTATTAAGGGTGTCTAGTCAGATTCCCCATAATTTTTGAAATGGCATTTTAAATTCAAATTTCAATTCATTGTTTTGAGTTTAATTTGAATTTCCACCATATAAATTCAAAATCTCTAAATATAAAGGTTGTTCCATTTTAAAAGATCTACAAATTTTATTAAGACACTTTTATCAGATTCTTCATAGTTTTTGAATTAGCTTTTTGGTCCTATTTAGGGCTCAAATTGAATTTCCTTTTAATTTTTATTTTGATTTCAAACCCTAGGGTTAATTGCACAATCATAACTAATAAAAAACAAACCACTGTATGAGCCCTAAGCACAATAAGATGCATGATAGTAATTTAAACATGATGACATGGCAGTTTAATTATTTGTAATACTAGAGGTATTACAGCCTGCCCCCCTAAAAGAAATCTCGTCCCGAGATTTGACATATAACTAAGACTTGAAACAAAGTAATGGAAAAGAAAATGTGTCAATTAAACCTAATTTAACCCTGATCATTAAATGAGTAGAAGAGTTTATACATTACACAACTCGGAACCTTACATCTATAGGGTAGCGAAAAATTCGGGAAAATTTTCTGCGAGATAGTCTTCCGATTCCCAATTGGCTTCATCTTCGGAATGTTGGCTCCATTGGATCTTGTACCACCTAGTTGTAGTTCTTCGGGTAACGCGATCCTTTCGATCCAAGACTCGAATAGGATAATCGGTTCGACTTCCACGCCTTCAACATCAATGACTTGGTCAGGCACTCGCAGACATTTCTTCAATTGTGACACATGGAACACATTGTGCACTTCGGAGAGGTGCTCCGGCAATTGCAGCTTGTAAGCTACATTTCCCACACGTTCTATAATCAGAAATGGCCCAATATATCGCGGAGCTAACTTGCCTTTGACTCCGAAGCGGTTGACCCCTTTCATTGGCGACACCTTCAAGTAGACATAGTCTCCAACCTTGAATGCTAATGGTCGACACCTTTGGTCAGCATAACTTCTCTAACGTGACTGTGCCACCTTCAAATTCTCCTGTATCAGTCGGACCTTCCCTTCGGCTTCATTAACCAAGTTGACTCCGTAGAACATCTTTCTCCTGGTTCAGACCAATTCAATGGAGTACGACACCTACGACCGCAGACTGCTTCAAACGGAGCCATTTGATGCTTTCTTGATAGCTGTTGTTGTACGAGAACTCTGCGAAAGCTAAACACTCGTCCCACGTGTTGGTGTAATTGAGTGCACAAGCCCTCAACATGTCCTCAAGTACTTGGTTGACTCTTTCAGTCTGTCCGTCAGTCTGCGGATGGTATGCTGTGCTATGCAAAAGTTTCATCCCTAATGACTTGTGAAACGCCTTCCAAAAATTGGAGACAAATTGGGTACCACGATCGGAGACAATGGTCTTCGGCACTCCATGAAACTTCATCAGGTTTCTATATACAGCTTTGCGTATGTCGGTGCCCTGTAATCCTTCTTGACTGGTAGAAATGAGCTTGCTTCGTGAGACGGTCCACAATAACCCAGATTGAATCAAAACCTCTAGTTGTCCTGGGTAAACCCATGATAAAATCCATGCTGATGTCCTTCCACTTCCACGCAGGAACAGGTAATGGTTGCAGCTCTCCCCCGGGCTTCATATGCACAGCTTTCACCTTTTGACAGGTATCACACCGGGCAACATACCGAGCAATTTCTATCTTCATCTTAGTACACCAGAATCTCTGTCACAAGTCCTGATACATCTTGTTGCTTCCTGGATGAATGGAGAACCTTGTCAAATGTGCTTCATCGAGGATGTTTTGACGCAACTTAGGTATCTTTGGAACTACTAGGCGATCCTTGAACCATACGACACCTTCATCATCAATCCTAAAGCAATCTGCCTTGCTGGCTTGAACTTTCTCTTTGATGTGCTTGATTCCATTGTTTTCCTTTTGAGCAGCAATAATCTCATCTCGGATAAGTGTTTCAATGCTGATATTGGCTAGACTGCCCTATGGAACTATTTCAATGCCTAAGTTTTCCAGGTCATAGCACAAGGAAAGATCTCGGGGCTTCACTGTCAGACAATTGCAGTGAACCTTGCGACTAAGTGCATCGGCGACCACATTCGCCTTACCAGGGTGATAATGTACTTCAATATCATAATCCTTGATCAACTCGAGCCATTTTCTTTGTCTCATGTTCAACTCTTCCTGGGTAAAGATGTACTTCAAGCTCTTGTGGTCAGTGTAGACATTACAAGTACTACTTAGCAGATAATGACGCCAGATCTTCAAGGCATGTACTACAGCTGCCAACTCCAAGTCATGGGTGGGATAATTCTCTTCATGACGCTTGAGCTGTCACGAAGCATAAGCAATAACTCGACCCTCTTGCATCAGGACACAGCCAAGACCAGTACCAGATGCATCACAGTACACATCAAATGGCTTTTCAATGTCGGGCTGAGCTAAGACTGGTGCTGTGGTCAACAATCTCTTCAAAGTCTGAAAAGCTTTCTCGCACTCAGGTGACCAAACAAACTTGACCTGATTCTTCAACAACATGGTAATAGGCTTGGCTATTCTAGAAAAATTCAGAATAAAGCGGCGGTAATACCCCGCATTTCCATGAAACTGCGAACTTGATGTACTATAGTTGGTGGCTTCCAATTCAAGATTTCCTCCACCTTACTCGGATCAACCGACACACCTTCCGCGGACAGAATATGCCCGAGAAACAGAACTCGGTCCAACCAAAACTCACACTTGCTGATGTTCCCTCAAGCGAGACGGGACAATACGGAGATGGTTGGCATGTTCTTCAGGGGTTTTAGAGTAAGCAAAGATGTCGTCAATGAATACGACCACAAATTTGTCGAGCTCCGGCATGAAGACAAAGTTCATTAGGTACATGAAATAGGCAGGTGCATTGGTTAGGCCAAAGGACATGACTAGGTACTCGTATAGGCCGTATCTGGTGGTGAAGGCTGTTTTTGGAATGTCGTCGGGACGAATTTTTATTTGGTGGTAGCCAGACCTAAGGTCAATTTTTGAAAACACTTTGGCTCCAGCTAGTTGGTCAAAGAGTAGGTCAATACGAGGTAAAGGATATTTACTTTTGATGGTGACCTCGTTGAGAGGACGGTAGTCAACACAGAGTCGGAGGGACTTGTCTTTCTTTTTCACAAAGATGGCAGGGCAACTCCATGGTGATGAGCTAGGTCTAATAAAACCCTTATCCAGCAAATCCTGCAACTGAACCTTAAGCTCTGCCAGTTCTTTGGGAGGCATCCCATAGGCTCTACAGGATATAGGTGCTGTTCCAGGTTTCAACTCAATCGCAAACTCCACATCACGATCAGGTGGCAAACCAGGAAAATCATAAGGGAACACGTCTGAAAATTCACAGACTACCGGAATATCCTGCACTTCTTTGACTGCGGTTGCACATATCCAACCCACTGCTCTTTGAGGTATTGAAAGTTGAATGAGGAGTTGGGTTTGACTATTAGACAAGTTTACCCTGATGGTTCTATTCAGCACGTCAATAAGGGCCTTATGCTGATACATCCAATTCATGTCTAATATCACATCTATGTCCTGATCCTTCAGTACTATCATGGTGGTAGGGAATATATGCCCACCCAGTTCTACAGGTACTCGTTGCACTACCTCCTTAGTATTTATACGCCCCCCGGGCGAATGTATTAGGAAATGTTCCTTTATTTCCCCAATCGGTATCTCATGCTTGATGATAAATGTACGATTGATGAATGAATGAGATGCACCAGAATCGAAAAGCATAATAGCAGGGTGACTTGCGATAGGGAACCTACCCATCATGATGGGTTCACCCTCGGGGATCTGATCAACTTGAGTGTAGTAGACGTGGTCTGCTTTCTTGACCACATTTCCTTTCTGGGCATGCTGCTGATTCTGCTGCTGCTAGTTACCATGACCCTTCTGAGCATTTTGATTGTACTGCTTGGGAAAAGGATAGTCACAGGCCCAGTGGCCCATCTTGCCGCAGTTGTAGCACGGGTGATTGTAGTTGACTTGTGTGGTGGTGACACAATCGCCAGGGGCATTCGGCTGAGTGGTGTTTTGCTGGTTGAAGATGTGGGAGGTAGCAGCAGTACGAACAACAACCTGCTGCTGAGGGTAAGGTGGACGAGAGTGGTGAGTGGGATGGTAAATGAGTTTCTGACGCTTCAGGCCGCCAGAAGACCTGGCTTGCTTTTTCTTCTTTTCCTCTTGCTGTTTACGGTCACTCTCTTCAAAGGCAATGGCTATGTTAACAGCTTCATGGCAGGTGCAGTAGAGGTTGTTGGACAAGCTTCATTGAATCTTGTAGTTCAAACCCCTAATGAAGCAGTCCTTCTTTTTCTGGTCAGTGTTGGTGTGCTCAGGGGTGATTAAACTGCCCAACATATTGCATGACGGTAGAGTGTTTCTGCTGCAGGGCCAGAAACTGATCAAGCTTCATCTTCATGACACCCGCAAGGATGTAATGAGCACGGAAAGCTTCACAGAATTCTGCCCAGGCCATTTGGTGTCCCTCGGGCTGAGCTGCCAGAAGATTTGCATACTAGGTGCTAGCAGGACCTCGCAGTTGCTATGCTGCGAACAGGGGCTTCTGATGCTCAGTGCTGTGAATCAGACTAAACTTTTGCTCCATGGTGCGAGCCAATCATCAGCTTCCAATGGCTCATCGGCCTTGGTGAACACAGGTGGACGGGTATTCGTGAAATCCACATATGTTGTCTCATCATCGTCGCGGCGGCCACGACTCCCACCACGGTTGTCCCTGTTTTGCGCCATTGCATTGGCAGCATTGGCCAAGGCTGCAATAGCATCGGCTAAGGTCGGTGGAATAGACAGTGGGTTGGGAGCAGTTCCATCCTCAGAGGTACCAGCACTGGTTGAACAGGGTATGGACAGGCATCTGTTTAATTGCAAACCGAATTTAGAGCTAACATCACTTAACGAAGCATAGTAGCGGTTCAAACTTAAACATTACAAGACTTAAACGATACTTAAAGGACACGACTAAGGCTTAAACAAAGTTCCCAAATCCAAGCTAAGGTTCTTGGCACTAACATTACAACTCAAAGGATAACGATAGGCTGACACTCCTAGTCCTAAGACTAGTCTAGTCGTCGTCGTTGACGATCACGTCCTCCTCATCGTCATCCTCCACAATCACATCCTCCATGGGATCAACTGCCTCAAAGTCATCATCAGGTGCCTCCTCCTCAGGTCCCACAACCAAACCATCCTCAGGGTATTCCTCACGTGGAACAAGGATAGGGTCGAGCTAGTCATTGAGCCTGTGAATCTCCTCGTGCAGGGCTCCGTTGTATCACTCAACATGCTCCACATAGTCCTCCAGCTCATCGACCTGGTACGGGCAATGTCCTCACGTGCCAAGGCCTCGTCTCTCTCCTGAGTCAGACGGTCAATCTCACGGCGTAGCTCGTTGTTCATCCTCACATCCCTGTAGTGGTTACAACGGGCCACCCAGAAGTCCTCCGTCACGAGCTTCGCCTCCTTCTTAACCTCCTTAATCTCCCCTTTCAGCTCCTAATCTCCCCTTTCAGCTCCTTGCGACTGCGGCGGGGACGGCGGCTACCGGAAGCCTCCTCCCCGTCACGTGGCGCCAGCTGGTGGCGCGGCACTGCCCTGGGACCAGTCATCTTGCGAGCAGTGAGCTTGCAGCGTGCCAGCTGGAAGGTAAGTATGGATTAGCAAAGATATAACAGGCTAGCAAGAATAGGTTTGGTAAATCCTAACCCATATAACCACTTTTAAGGAGGAAGTTATTATCATGGTGAATTAAACATGATGCATGAATCGTACTTACGAATTTTAAATCAATGCAAGGTAATTAAATGCATAAATATATGGCAACTCCGATGGTGTACATGGCAACTCCGATGGTATCATGCTTCAAAGGTCCATTCTATACACCTTAGCACAACTTTGGTAGAATTACTCTCTATTCAAATACATATGTGCTAGCTTTCAATCCAAACTCGATGCACATATGTAGGGGGAGCTAATCCTACCAAAATAGAACTTGTGATGGTTGTCCAAATCCTTTCATGATCTACTCATGGACAATCATGATAAGTAAAAAATTCCAATGCATATTTCTTTTATAAAAGGGTTGTTATTCAATTACCAAAACGAGGGAGATTAAAAGACCCTAGTTTGGTTTTGGAAATTGATGAAACCTAGCTACTAACCTAAGTGCTAAGTGTGTGTAGCCTCAAAGAGGTTAGTGATGAGGAGGAAGATGACATGAGCTGTAACACCCCTGGTGTTACGATAACTAAAACCGGCCATGTCATCATGATTGCATGTAATTCATCCCGCATAAAAATCATTGTTACTGTGCATCACTAAGACAATTTTTATTTCCACATGTGAATGTGCTTAGGTACCTTTGAGTGACTTTATGATTTAAATAATTGTTTGTGTGTATGCCTCTAAATCCAAATAGAAAATAAAAAGGAAAACAATTAAAAAAAACCCTAATCGAACCCGAAACCCTAGATCAAAAACTAAATAGAATCATGTGTTGGGCCTTAAACAAAAGTTATAAATGTTTAAAAGTTGAGCAACTTATATTTTGGGCAATTTTGAAGTTATTAAAAATAATTTCTAATAAAACCTTAATCTAGGTTTTAAAGTTTAAACTTGAAATACAAATTCAAAAAACTAGTAGGAATCTGATGATGGTCTTTTAATAAAAGTTTTAGCCCTTTCAAATTAGAACAACTTTTATGTTTGGAGATTTTAAAGTTTACCAGTGGAAATTTAAATTAAAACCCAATTAGTGTTTGTTTATTCAAATTTAAAATGCCCTTTCAAAAACTATCAAGAATTTGGGCCAAACTACCTTAATGAAGGTTGTAAGGCTTTTCAAGTTGAACAACTTTTATATTTGAGGATTTTGAACTTAGTACATTGAAATTTCAAATTTAACCCTAAGGAGTGTGTTAGAACTTAAATTTGAAATGCTATGTTAAAAACTATGAAGAATCTGACAAAACTCTATTAATGAAAGTTGCAGAACTCAACAAATAGAACAACTTTTATTTTACAAAAATTCAAGTTGTTGATAAAACTTTGGGGAATTTGATTAGATTGTAAATGGGATTTAAATTTGAATTTTACCCCCTTTGATATAGTTTCAAATCTAGGAAGAATTTGAACATGGTGCAAAAAGTGAAATTGTTTATCATAAAATTTGGCACAACTTTTATTTTTGGAATTTTACTGTTAGCTACTTGTAATAGGGCATTAATGGCACACATAGGGTTTGACTTAGGGGCTTTGCTACAGTACCGACTGGAGAGGGGTCCGGTCTCGGCCTACCACGCGCGGCAGCGCATACCGTGCTGTGCGCTGGCGCCGGCCAAGGCCGGCCGGGCTAGGTCATCCGTCGGCTGACGAAGTCGTGGGGGCTCCGGACCCCGCTTGATCCTATCTCCTCCCTTCCCTGAGCTATAAAGCTGACGTCCCTTCCTCCTCATTCTTCTTCTCTCTCGGCTCGCCGGAGACCACCGATCCTGCCAGGGAAAATTCACATTCCTTGCTGCACCACCACTCAATCCATTTTGTAGTTAGCATCTCCATCCTCTTGTGCATCAATTGAGCCAGCCCGCGTCATTTCTCATTTCTAGAATCCGCTGGGACGTCGGGTTCTTCCTCGCGGCTGGCAGCGGCGCCGCCATAGGCATCCCCACGTGGCTAGGCCGTTGTGGAGGTGTTATTATTTAACTAACTCATAGTTCTCGACTTATCTTGGTCCCATGTATCTTGCGCGTTAGACGGTTTCAGTCGTTGCTCTGCAGGCAGTGTCGGAACGAGTCCACGCCGCCGTGGGCACGCCGCTGCAGCCGCTGCCAACGCTGCCGGTTTCTCCTGGGCCGTCATTGTCCTCACTAGCACAAGCAGGGGAGTTTAGGTGAGTCACTAGTTCCTTGGGAACCCTCTATTGCAGTCCTACCATTCTCTGGTCGTCGGCACGTGCAGCGCTGCCGTCCGGATCACCGCCGTTCCGCCATGACTATGGCAGAGAACTTCTCGAACCCTAGTCCGCCCAAACTCGCCCTTAATGTGGTTCGCGGGTAGTTCTCGAGCACGTAGGCGTCCTTGTCCTCGCCGGAGAGGTCGCCGACGTCGAACTGCCGCCGGTCGTGCCGCGTCGGTCCTGCCCCTACGCTGCTCCGGTCAAGTGGAGCGTGGAAGGGAGGCACGGCCTGCGGGGCCAGGTGGGCCGGCCCAGTAGTGCGCGGGCACATTGACAGGTAGTAGATGAGCGCTCGGCCGACTGGGCCAGTTCTTCTGCCTTGTGGGCCGACTCGGGCCGGATTACATTTTCATTTTCTCGGGAATTAAATAGATTTTCTCATTTTTCGGATAAAATGAATAGTGAGGCAAATTGTTATTTTTGTATGAATATTTCTATTATACTGACAATTATGCACTTAATTGTGGATGCTCTCTGTCGTATGGTGAATGTATGAAAAATTTAAGACAAATATTTTTAGCACATTTTGTATATGGTAAAAATGCCTCATTTAATTCACAAATGGGACTTCTAGGATTTTTGTAGGCTAAGATAATTGCCCAAAAATTATGAAATTTATTTTGCCACTGTTTTATGCTTAGAGTGAGCTTCACAAAAGTTTTTAGGTCTATTTGATGATGTTTAATTATACCCTTAATTATATGATTTAATATTTAGTTGATAATTATCAAAAAGATGAGCATAAATAATAAGAATGGCTTTGGGTGAATTTTTGGGGTTGGTTGGGGACCATGGGACACCTTTATCACTGCTGTTCCATGGCATACAGCTTGTAGGTTTAATATGCTCATGGTGAATTGAAGATATTAAGAAACTAAAAATGCCTTTATATAAAACTTTCCGTTGGTTAATGCATGTGGGTGATCTGGATTGTTTCTTTCGATGCAACTTCTTGAGTAAAAAGGGATGATCAAGTATGTTCCTATGTTAGGATTTTAATAGTCCTCTCGTAAGTGAACATGGAATGACTTGCGTGGTTAAACAATTAAATGCTAAAGCAAAACCCTAGTCGGAAATCGATAGTTGATTTTGTTGGCTTGCAACTGTATCGTGAAGGAAAGTTGTACTCAACTTTCAAATTAAATTTACCTACTATTGATCAGTGATTTTGTGTATCTCCTGCATCATGGCATACATGTCATCATGTTAAGTGTTGCATTATTATTTCGTGTAGAGAACGCGCGGTGATTATTACCTGAAGCTTGTCCCGAGTAAGGTCTTCACTCGGTGGACGTGGATCCTTCTCGGTGATTGACTTCAGGGTTCTGTCTACTTCAAGCAACTAGGCAAGTCCCCGGTGCATTTAGTCCCCTTCCTTGTGATTTACAAAATATTTATAACTTGAGTTAATCTACTGCATTAGGTTTATAGGAGTTGATTGATAACCCAATTGATGCATTACCAACCTTGACCACTAAAATATCCGAAAACCATTTTAAAATAAAATGTTTGGAAAATGCTTAGCACTGCTTGAATAATTTAGATTTGCACAAAATGCTATTTTTTGAGCTATTGTGATACATTAGTTAAACATGGAAAAGGGAACTGGTATTATTTTCGTTCAGGTGGCTGTGCACCTGATCAGTACGCTGTCGTCGACGGGAAGAGATTTTACTACTCGGTGATCGTGGCATTGGGTTAGAGTCCCAACAATTGTCACCGACGGAAAAGGGATTTGACAACCGAAGGGACACTTGTATTTGGAGTCCCAATGCACTGCCGCCGTCGGAAAAAGGTTTAGGGACCGTTCGTTGTTAGGCCCGCTGGATAGAGACTTTGCAACTAGCCACATACTACGGGAAGCCTCTGACTCCGGTGGCTCTACTACTGGAACCGACAACCATGCACTGAGAGTGAAGAGATGGCGAGAGTAACGTGTACCCTCGTGGCCGTCGTGCCTGGAGACGAGAGGAGTACTGTGCTCTCGGGTGCCTCAGGACCTGGTTCCGGGGTATGAAAAGCCATGGTAGGCAGGGGTTGGCATATGCAAGCTTAAGTGTTACATATGCAGTGTGGATAGGGATCACCAGCTAGGTACTAATCGATTCGAATCGTCGTTGCTCCTCGGTTATGGAGACTTGAGCCTTCGACCATTCAGCGAAAAGTAGTTCGGAACTAGGTGTTTTGAGAATGGATAATAAATTGAAAAGTATGAGGATACATGTGACTGAATTTGGAACTATGGATTATGATTAAAATAATATTGAGGTAAAATATTGAAAATTGGTTGGTATTGCTTTTTTCGCAAAATACTTTGACTTTTGCTAAAGCCTTACCTTGACTTCCCTCAGCCTGCATTCCTGAGTCTCATTCCTTTTTCTTTAGTCGGGTAAGTCTTGCGGAGTACCCCAGTACTCTGGGTTTGTTAACCCCTGTTGCAGGTGAGCCGAGAGTACAGTTTTAGGTGAGACCGTGCCGGTTGATGGATCGTGCATGGATGAAGCTGTGTATAACCCTTGGGCAAGGTGTCTAGTTGCAGGATGCTACTCCACTACAGGAACTCTGATTGGGATAATGTAATTTATATTTGTAATCTATGTTTATGTAATACTTCCGCACCTTATACTCTGATTCAAATTATTTGTGTAAACTGTTGTAATACTGCAATGCTTACAATGAGATCCTCGGGAAGGTTAGGGGTTTCCTAGGGAACCCGACAGGCCACCTAGGTTAAAGGGAACTCGTGCAGACTGATCGTGGGTCCTTATGGACGATGACGGTGCACGTGGGCCCTATGATTAAGGCGGTTCTGTCACATGAGCTAAAGAGAATATCAAGTCTTGGAACGGTGAAAGCAAAGGATTCAAAGAGGTAGAGGCAAAGATAAAAGGTTATGGCTCTTTGTTTCGGTGATCAAGGCACTTAGTGAGTGCGATCACATTTAGGATAGTTGGCCAGAATATTAAGAGAATTATTTCGTGAACCCGGTCGGCAAGTGTTCTAGGTTGCATATTAGTTGCATACACTTGAAACTAACGCTTAAAAGTGTGAAACACTTAGTGGTTAGCATCTTGAAACAAGGTAGTTGAAGAGAGAGTAAAAACAGCTCTCATTGGAGCACTAGACGCTGGCTGCGTCCGGTGTACATTTGACCTCTTTGAAACCTCTCTGAGTGAGCACCGGACGTTGGAACAGTAACTCCAGTGCGTCCGGTGACATGTTTCGAGCGTCTAGTGATATAGTTGAGGAACTGACTCGGTGAGTGCACCGGATGCTGGGGGCGTTAGGTGACCCAGCGGAGGACGTGTCCGGTGTTGTTTTGAGCTCTCTGGATGCTCTCTGCGTGGACATCGGACGCCAGCGTCTGAGCGTCCGGTGTGATTGCTCCGCGTTCGGTGCTAGCGCGCACAGTGTAGAAATTCAAATGGCTAGTGTTGGTACTTTTAACATCACTTCACGTTAAGTTTTCATCCCTAACATGATGCCAAAAACCAAAGGTAAAATAATCTTCACTTGCCTCCTGAAAAATAATACTATAGAATATATCCGCAAGCGCACAGATAATTCTCCAATTGTAGCACTTCACCCGGTAAGTATTCCGAGTATCGTTGATTTGTTTTATGCCAAAAGGATAAAGGGGGCACTCTACTCATTAGGACAATCTACTATAATAATTGAAAAGATAAATGTGCAGACCTATGATAACCCATAACTCTAGTGCTTTAGCGATAAATAAGTCAATGATAAATGGTAAATGATAACTGAGTAAATGAGGTAAATGGTATTTCAGAGATAGAATATAGAGACTCACTAAAGTAGAAAAGACAATCTCGAGATTCGGTTAAAGTAAAGGAAACTTATGTAATTACTAAATACAAAGTCTACAGCCTACGCCACATTACACATCTTCTCCTATAGCATAATCAACTCAGAAAACATCATAAGGAGCATCATCTAATGAGGATATTAAGACACAAGGGTCACCTGCTTCGCGACCGCGCTCTGCTAGTCCTACGTACGGGGGTTGGACTACAGAGGAACCAACGCAGCTGTCACCTACGCGGACTACCACACGACCCGGCACGTCAGGGTGCCACCGTAGGTACACAATATATCTTGACACCACGTCTACATAATGTATACCACCTAACTCACTCGAGTACTGAATTAGGCGCTTTACGATAATACGACAATAATCATCACTAATCACAACTATATCGAATATGCAATTAGAATAAACTAAAAACTGAATAAGTAGCAATATATTAAAATAAAGCAAAGTTATAATGAGATACAAGATAATATTACCGATCTCCGGACGAACGGATCTGGAATCTCGAGCGTAGCGCCCAACTCTACTTGAACCTTACTAGACGTCTAAACTATGAACTTGAAGAACTAGAGCCCTATTTCTAATCTCTGGAAACCCTAACTTCTGTCTACTCTTGACGAATGAAGCAGGAGGAATGAATTGGTGCTCTGGGAGGGGGTCTGCCCCTTTATTTATGGCCCTGTGGGATGAACGTGCGCCGTCGGATCAAACCGACTTGAACAAAGGGCCCAGATGACTCCAGAGAGGCGGTGGAAGAAGACTACAGAAGGTGGGCCGAAACCCTAGCAGGGGGGCACCGGCCGGCCCCACCCTGGTGGGTCTTGGGCCCCGGTGCTTCGGGTGTGTTCTGAATCCTTCCAACTTGCTGATGAAGTATGTTTCCATCTCGATCAAGTTTCATGGTAATTATGCTATTTAATCCTTCTTTTAAGCTTTTCTGAAATAATCCTCGGAAAATACACAATTCACCAAAACTCGTGGAATTCGTCAGTAATAACCCCTATGCTTCTATTATTGATCTTCCCTTGGCATTAGTTGACGGTATAAAATTGGTACTTAACGACCATCAGCAATACCCCCAAGCTAAGTCTTTGCTAGTCCCTTAGCAAAGTTGACTTGAAATAATTTAATTAGGGTTCCATAAAAATGTATAACTTCCAACAAATACTTAAATATTTAAACAGAAATTCTTCTCCACACTTGAAATTCATTAATCTACCTTTCAAACTTATCCTTATTCTTTTCAATCGTGGGGCTTTTAAACTAAGCCTTGGGTAATTGAGAAACAGAATAATCAAGTAAGTACTAAGTCTTTCATCCTTTGTTTCAACCATTGCTCCAGATTTTTTTTGAAAAAGTATATAGTTTTTATTTAGGAAATAATGAGAGCCTACTAATAAGATTGCAAGAGGACTATTAAGCTATACATCATGATTGAATGTGATTAAATTTCATTTTTGAACTCTTATGCATTATCCTCTCTTTTCTGTCTTCTGAAGAGTGTGGGTTATCTCCCCAGCGGATACTTTTTGTACCCTATTTTTTTACTCTCAGGCGGGTGTCTTTGCACCCATTATTTTTCTCTCTTTTTTTGACACATACCCTTTTGATATGGCATCTTTTAGGCTCATACTTCTTTGGTATGTCATCTTTTAATTTTATAACCCACACTTTCTGTTAGACTTCTAAGAGAGAGACTTATGCATAGAGTGAAAACTTTTTATGCATGTGAATTCAATCATGAATGCATAACAGAATAGTCTACATAAATCATATTAGCAAAACCAATTATTATATTTGTTTTGACTTTGACTTTTTAAATGTCTGGAGCTTAGGTGTCACTTAGGATGAAATAAATAGCAACATCAAACCTTCTTATATCATATCCGTCAATTACTTAGAAAAGCTTATGCTACCCACTGATATCAAGTTTCAGAATAAATTTTTATGGCAGATAAACTTTATGCAATTCGTAGGAGAATTTAAATTTAAATACTAGGAAATTATATTTAAATAGTTTAAATAACTTTTTGATTTTTCTCTACCTTCAAGTTCTAATTGTTCTAAAGACAAACTGAATGCAGAATTTAAAGCAAACTTAATTATACAATCTATTTTATTTCATTATTATTTTGGATTTTCATTTTTAAGCAAGAAGAAATTTAATGCAATAACTAAACGAAGCGGTAAATAAACTTTTATTTGGTTTTCTTGTTGTTTTTAGTAATATTGAAATTGATAGAATTAAAGACTGAATTAAATACTGAAATAAAAAGCATATATAAAGGTGAGAGGCACTCACCTAGCGAGGATCTCCCCCAAGATGGATGTTGCTTAGTAATTTAGAGGTGGCGGCGGGTATCCCATCTGATGTATCATACTCTAATCCGGCTCTGCGTCTGCTGCTGTCCCTGATATATCTGATCCAGTCGTTGGTCCTGTGCTGTGCTGCCATTGTTCATGCTGGTAGAACCTGTCGTTGACCTGCTGCTGCCACTGCTCGTGATATTGCAGTGTGTCGCTTATTGCGTTCTGCTCCTGTTCAATGTTAGTGAGACGCATAGATAAAGCTGGAAAATCATTAGCGGCCGAAAAGTGCTGTTCAGGTGGGCGACAGTAGTCATCTTCTGGTGGCAGCGTGGAACAGGATATGGTCCACCTGCGGTGAAGTCCGTGTTTTCGCGTGTAGAAAAAGATGCTCGTCCTCTCTGAAAATCAGTTGCTCCCCAACCCGCTGCTGCTGCTGCCGATGAAGATTCTCCTTGCTGAAATGTTGGCTGTTCTTTCCATCCTGTATGTACAGTCCATTGCTGGCGTGGCTCCTGCATCGATACCTGTTCACCAAAATTAATATAATAGGAATAAGCTTGGCCTAGATGGTGCTGGGTCAGCAATAGTGAAATTAGCTCTCGGCGCCCTGCTGATGTGCGCGAACGGACACCTGCTAATATTAGCTCCAACAGCTGAAAAAAACAAAATTCTGGACTAGAATAAATTCCTAACTCCCTGTCTAGGCAGTTCGTACTCATTGTCATAATTTTTATAAATCATAACTATTTTATTATTTCGGCGTTTGAGCATGTGAGCACGAAAGAAAAAAATCATAACCAATAATTCTGTGGGTATCAGAAATATAAACAAGTGAAGCATTCGATAATAAACCTAAGCCCTACAGCTAAACGTGTAATCCAGGAAGTAAAAGAAATACTGCACTTTCTTAACGAAGGGACGGTTCTCTAATAATTTAACATCATTTTTACAGGTGGCGCTTTTCTCTTTTTAATCATGATATATAACAATTGTAGCTCATCCTGATTAATAGCAGTTAACTCCTCTTTAGGAAAGAATGTAAAAGCTAACCATTTAAGCATAAATCTCAGTGTGGGATGATGAACTTCTTCAGTAGTATATTTTTGTTTTCTCTCAAGTTTCTTTGCAGTGATACTCTCCCAAAAATCATCTTTATCAAAGTCCTGGAGAGTTTCAGAAATATTGACCACACAATGATTATTAAATCCCAATGTTAAACTAAGAGTTTTCCAAGCGAGGGTGAAAGGTTTATTAAACATTCTAAAATTAACCTTATCATCATCAAAGTCTTGGGTGCTAATAAATTCTATAGTGAGTAACTTGATACCCTGCTCATTAATTTGCCAAGCATTTTCCCATCCAACATTTCTAAAAATAAGCTCAAACTCAGAATCCACTCCGGTTTCATGGAGCAATGTGGCATCAAAAATTGGAGTATGTGTGAATTCCTTGTTTTTAACCACATTTAAAATTTTCCTTTGCGATCTAGATGATAATGAAATTTGAGTTATACTTGTGAGTTCATACCTCTCTTCCGGTTGGGAAGAGGATGACGGGTTGTCATATGTGAAGGGTGATGGAGGATCGATATTCATGTCGGAGCCGACGAACGATGGACACTTGTGATGATGATTGACTTGTTGTTGTGAGGCGTGAGAGGGCTCTTCCAAGGGATCGAACGGCACCTTTCAATCTATTGCTCATCTTGCCTGAAAAATGAAGAGCACGAAGAACACGACAAGAACGAACAAGAACATAAGAACAAAATAAGAACAAACAAGAACAAGAGGAGAGAAGGAATCAAAGTGGTGATCTCTCTCTTCTAGGTCTTCTTGCTAATCTTCTTCTCTACCCTTTTCTTTACTTAAACTTGATTCAAATGATAGAATTATGGAAGTTGGTGATCACGAGCAGCAAAGGAACTTGGCTACCTGCTCTCTGGAATGTGTGTGAATGCATGAGAGAGTGAGAGAGAGCAGAGGCAGAGAAGTGGAGGAGGGGCGCCGGCCGGCGTGGCCTTGGGGCCGGCCGACCCTCTCTCCTTTTGAAAAATGTCGACACCACCTAGATGCTCTTCCAAATGCATGTGAGTTGGTTCCTTTCTCTGATGAATGCATGAGTGGAGAGTAGTACATGGATGAATGGTGGAGTTTGGATGGTAGTGGTTGATGATAATGCATGATGTGACTTGATGTGATGATGGTAGGTCCCAAATGTTTCTCGTATTTAGACTGTATAATGACACAAGAATGAAAAACTAAATTACTTTTATGAATCTATGAAAAATTAGAATTCTAATGATGGTCTTTTTATAATTTTCTGCCACCACAGCAAATTTCACTGACGGGGGTTTAACACTCCGTTAGTAATAATCACATGGGGCTTAAGATTTAATCATGATATATTTATATTTAGTTCTTTTTAATAATGCAATTTATGAGAAAGTAAATATGCAAATTTAAATGCAGGAATTAAATTACTGATAACTACCGAGTTACCTCCCGATGATGGTTCGGGGTTTTTAAGTCCGCCGATCCGAACTTCTCCGGTTGAATTATTCTTCATGATTTACCTCCGGTGTCGGAGATGTTGTTGCATCTTGTTCTTCATGACACTTCAACGTTTGGCGTTGCTCCAGTCTTGGCTTGAATGCGAATCGCTCTTCTTGACCATTGATGGTGAATGTGATCTCTCCAGCTCCGGCGTTGATGGTTGCATTTGCAGTGTTTAAGAATGGTCGCCCGAGGATGAGGGGTATCTTCCTCTCTTCCTGCATGTCAAGTACTACAAAATCTACAGGAATGAAAAGTTGCGGATTTTTACCGGAATATTTTTTGCGATTCCTGCGAGGGTAGCGAACCGATTGGTCAGCTAATTGCAAACACATCGTGGTTGGTGTGAGCGTAGAATGGTTGAGTTTAGTCGAAGACGGTCTTGGGCATGACGCTGACACTTGCTCCAAGATCACATAAAGCATTCTCGAACATCTGGTCTCCTATTGAACAATCAATAGTGGGACACCCTGGATCCTTCTTCTTAGTAGGAGAAGAACTCAGAATTGCCTCACTACACTCCTCCGTTAGCTTGACAACTTCAGTAGAAGGTAATGCTCCCTTGTTGTTGAGGATGGTTCGAAGATACCTCGCGTATGTAGGTACCTGCATGGCATCTAACAACGGGATATTGACATATAACTTCTGAATTACCTCTACAAACTTACCAAATTGATCATCTATTTTAGCTCTTCTTCTGCGTGGAAACGATAGGAGAGTTGTGTCATGAAAATCTTGAGTTAATTCTTGATCTTGTGGTTCAACTGGTGATGAAGGTGGTATAACTTCTTCTTCTCTGTTGTCCTTCTCAATTTCTTCTTCTACCTGCACTAAATGTGATGGTCTACGTGCCCCTTTTGGGTAAGGTGGATCACATGTAGACTTACCTCCTCTAGTAGATATTCCTTTTCTTTGCTCATGGTTAGTGGTAAACAAAGTAGAAGATAATTGTACAATTTGTAATTCTATCTTTTTATTAAATAATATTTGATCTTTAACAGCAGAAGAGAAATTATCCAACTTAGAATTAATTCCTTCTAAAACTTTATCATTAAAAGCAAGTTTCTTATAAATACTTTCATTAATTCTAGCTTGTTCTAATATTAATTCCCTCAAGGGTGGTTGTCTATGATTTGAAAAATTAGAATTGCCTTGATACTTACCTGGATTGGTTGACCGAGATTGATTCCTATCCTTGTTTCTGAGAAGTAGACTTGATTACTGTACTAATGTTTTCTGGGGGATTTGTAAACTCAATTTCTAAAGATCCTTCATATTAATTCTAGGGAATTGAATGCATCTTGAATAGCTTGACGATCTCTTTTATGATTGGCTCTTTGCTCTAACCAGTTCAACAGTACATCCATCTTAGGTTGATAGCGCACACACTTCCTCTGAAATTTCTTCAATCTTATGGCATGTCTGAGTGTTGTTTATCCAATTCTGATTTTCTGCTATCTTTGCCATAATATCTTCAGCTCTTCCAAGGGTGAGATGACATAAATGATCCTTTCAGCAGCGGCATCTAGCTCCTCACGTGACCTTTGACTTAGTCCGTGATAAAATGTTTGCATGAGCAACCACTTTTCCATTTCATGATGGGGACAATCTAATATGTAATTTTGAAAACGTTCCCAGACTTCTGAAATAGATTCACCTTTCTGCTGACAAAATTCTGAAATCTTTCCTCATAGAGCATTGGTTTTGCCTACAGGGAAAAACTTTTCTAGGAAAGCTTTTGAACATTCTACCCATGTCTTGACTCGATCTTTATTCTGATAAAACCACTGCTTCGCCTTTCCCTCCAATGAGAACGGAAATAAACTGAAGTAGCACGACGTCTTGAGGAATGCCTTTGATGTTGATGGTGTTGCCAATCCCCAGGAAATTCTGCAGATGGACACTTGCATCTTCATCTTTCTTTCCAGTAAATGTGATAGCTTGCACCATTTTGATGAGGCTTGGCTTGATCTCATAATCTTGATTTCCAATGTTGAAAGTTGGCCCAACGCGAACATTCTCATGTCCTTGGGGCAGAGAATTCACGTAGAGTCTTCTCAGCCATGGCTTCACAAAATAATGTAAGACCCTTCTTCCTATGATTGATCCTGATTGATAAGAGTTAAAGTACACAACCAATCCTGCACTTACCCTATATAAGATATTTAAATATAGACAAAACACGGGTAAGTCTGCTAAAGCAAAAGGTTATGGTTATCTCTAAGTATTTATATTTATAGTTATTTTTATGTTTTTCTATTAATATTATATATGAAGAACTCTCCTATATGAAATTCTAGAATAAATATCCTGACGATTAAAATCAACGATCTCAATAAATTATCCTAACGAGTACAATTGCCATCCCCGACAACGGCGCCAGAAATGCTTGTTGGTATTTTTAACATCACTTCATGTTAAGTTGTCATCCCTAACATGATGCCAAAAACCAAAGGTAAAATAATCTTCAGTTTTCTCCTAAAAAATAATACTATAGAATATATCCGCAAGCGCACAGATAATTCTCCCATTGTAGCACTTCACCCGATAAGTATTCCGAGTATCGTTGATTTGTTTTATGCCAAAAGGATAAAGGTGGCATTCTACTCATTAGGATAATCTACTATAATAATTGGAAAGATAAATGTGCAGACCTATGATAACCCATAACTCTAGGGCTTTAGCGATAAATAAGTCAATGATAAATGGTAAATGATAACTGAGTAAATGAGATAAATGGTATTCCAGAAATGGAATATAGAGACTCACTAATGTAGAAAAGACAATCTCGAAATTCGGCTAAAGTAAAGGAAACCTATGTAATTACTAAATACAAAGTCTACGGCCTACACCACATTACAAATCTTCTCCTATAGCATAATCAACTCAGAAAACATCATAAGGAGCATCATCTAATGAGGATATTAAGACACAAGGGTCACCTCCTTCGCGACCGCACTCTGCTAGTCCTACGTACGGGGAGTGGACTACAGAGGAACCAACGCAGCTGTCACCTATGCGGACTACCACACGACCCGGCACGTCAGGGTGCCACCGTAGGTACACAATATATCTAGACACCACCTCTACATAATGTATACCACCTAACACACTCGAGTACTGAATTAGGCGCTTTACGATCATACGACAATAATCATCACCAATCACAACTATATCGAATATGCAACTAGAATAAACTAAGAACTGAATAAGTAGCAATATATTAAAATAAAGCAAAGTCATAATGAGATACAAGATAATATTACCGATCTCCAGACGAACGGATCTGGAATCCCGAGCATAGCACCCAACTCTACTTGAATCTTGCTAGACACCTAAACTATGAACTTGAAGAACTAGAGCCCTATTTCTAATCTCTACAAACCCTAACTTCTGTCTACTCTTGACGAATGAAGCAAGAGGAATGAATTGGTGCTCTGGGTGGGGGGTCTGCCCCTTTATTTATAGCCCGGTGGGTTGAACGTGCGCCATGGGATTAAACCGACTTGAACAAAGGGCCCAGATGACTCCAGAGAGGCGGGGGAAGAAGACTCCAGAAGGTGGGCCAAAACCCTAGCAGGGGGGCGTTGGCCGGCCCCACCTTAGCGCCGGCCGGCCCCACCCTGGTGGGTCTTGGGCCCTGGTGCTTCGGGTGTGTTTTGAATCCTTCTAACTTGCTGATGAAGTATGTTTCTGTCGTGATCAAGTTTTGTGGTAATTATGCTCTTTAATCGTTCTTTTAAGCTTTTCTGGAATAATCCCTGAAAATACACAATTCACCAAAACTCGTGGAATTCGTCAGTAATAACCCCTATGCTTCTATTATTGATCTTCCCTTGGCATTAGTTGATGGTATAAAATTGGTACTTAACGACCGTCAACAGCTAGTACTCGTGTCAACGGGCGATACACCGGACTACCACCGGACGCGTCCGGTGCGAACTTGTTCAGCGTCCGGTGTGCCCGATTTCAGTGAGAAACGGCTAGATCTTTGAGCACGCTTATAAATAGGAGTGTGGCTGGCTTGGGGCATTCCCCTTGTGCATTTGTGATTTTCCTAAGCCTCTTGTGAGCCTAGCACACTCCCTCCAACTCTTTCCCTTTGATTCAACTCAAGATTTTGATTGAGAGAGAGTGATTCAAGTGCAGTGATCATCATCTTGCATCCTAGTGCACTTGGTGGCTTGGTGGCGGGGTAATTCTTGTTACCCTTGGTGATTGCCATCACATAGTCGGTTTGGAGGTGGAGAAGATTTGGAGAAGCATGGTGATTGTGCTTGCTCACACCGGTGGATTGTGAGGGGTTCCTGCCTACCCGAGCGGAGTGCTCAAAGGTAACTCTAGTGGATTGATCGTGTCATTGAGTTACTTCCTCCTTGGTAGGTCTTTGTGGCGCCTTGTGTAGGCTCGGTGTGTGATACCGATTAGCCACCGGACCACCGGTTGAAGTCGACACAACGGGGATGTAGCGTGCCAGCAAGCACGTGAACCCCAGGGATAAATCTTGGTGTTCATTTAGTTTCCTCACCTTCGAGTGAGTGATTTTTATTATCCCGGTGATTGGCTCCATCTCAAGGCAAAGGTATAACACCCAAAGCGCAACTCTTTACTTTGCGCAAAGTAGTTAGCTCTATAGTTTGTTTAGTCTTGCGTAGTTGTTTTGCTCTTATTAGTTAGCTTGTGTGGCTTAGTGCTTAGAAATACTAGACTTATGTAGGTGGCTTGCTTAGTTTAGTCGTTGCACTAGCATTGCATTTATAGCCTCTTGTGGTACTAATCAATTATTCTAGTACTTTGTAGAATTTTAAATTTAGGCTATTCACCCTCCTCTAGCCAACTCAGACCTTTCAGCGGTTCCAATGGTAGCTGCCACGGCATCGGAGCCAACGTCGGCCAGGCCCATCGTCGTCGATATTGTCGCCTCGCCTGCGAGGCGAGTTGACATTGCAGATGACTCTACCTCTCTCTCGGTGGTGATATCTTCCTTTATCGACCGCATTCGGGTGCCTCTCCCAACGCCGCTGCTAAAGACTCCCAGGCTTAGGTCAACTAGGGCTCAACACAGCCGCAAACTGTGGAGCTGCGTCGAAGCGTTCGCCTAGCCAAGAAAGGTCATGCTAGGGTCGGAAAGCCTGAGCTTTAGGCGCAGTGCGTCCTCATGAAGAAGTTGGGGTTGCGTGTCGAAGATCAGCCCGAAGACTGTGAGTCTTTTGAGCTCTTCTAGGCTATGTTTGAAGCTCCAATCTCAGCCTCTAGGGTGGCAGCTATCGAAGCGCTTGTGCTGGAGATTGCCTATAAGGGGTCGTTCGTGCCCGAGGCTTCTCCGTGAGACCTACGGTTGCCTGTTTGCACTCCCTGTGCACGGGTTGTTGCTTGTTTCCTTGTAATCGCGCCTTTCACTTTCTGTCACTTTTAGTTTTTTTTTTCTTTTTTATCGTTTTATGTGGCAACCCTTGGCTTGCCTTGTGTTTCTGATGCCACCCTATTAATGAAATACATGCTATTTGGCGCGATCGCGAAAAATAATCTGCGGAAAACTTTGCGTCGCGCGGAGCTAGATGCAGTCGCTGCCTCTGTTCACTTGAACCTACGCCGTCATCGTGGAAGCAGGTCCCGACCATGGTCTTATTGTCCCGTGATGCGAGTGGCCGAGGGATTTGAATCCTAGAGTGTGCATCTCGATGTACATCTTCTTGTACTTGGTCTTGTACTCTTGTTGGGTGCGATGCACTTCTCGATGCACGCCAGCGCCCCCAGCAGCTCCTCGTTGTCGGTCTCCTCCAGGCCCGGCTCCTTCACCTCGTTCCATAGCACCAGCGCCTATGCACCATTGCGATGCTCTTCGCCAGGGTTCCATATGTCGGCACGTCCGGCTACACGTACGCCGTGCTCC
The DNA here is from genome assembly GCA_038502445.1 of Eremochloa ophiuroides. NCBI lineage: Eukaryota > Viridiplantae > Streptophyta > Magnoliopsida > Poales > Poaceae > Eremochloa > Eremochloa ophiuroides. The sequence continues at coordinate 65,270,175 of JAHLJS010000006.1, forward strand.
TTCATCCTCTCTACCACATGCTTCGCCGTCTCCACCAGCGCACAAACGACGGAAACGCCCGTGATGTTTTGGTGACGGGTCGGCCCTTAGGACCGCCTCCTTTCCCAAGTTAGTCCCGTGCGCCTCTGCTACATTAACAACAGAGGCAAAGGCGGCGCCCGGAGCTGCTCAAAAATTGGAACGCCCCGGACCGGCCCCAGCTCAGTCTCTATATACTACACTGTAGCACACCACCGCCCACGCCATTGTTACGCCCGTTGAGGTAGGGTTTGAGGAGAGATCGAGAGGCCGAGAGCAAGTGCCAGTTTGAGAGCACCGATGATCGAGAAGGTACGCGATGGCGCTTCACTATCAGGTCAGCAGTCTCCCCGAGACCGTGTACCTCGTGTGGACCTTCGAGCGTATCTTCCCCAAGCCGGTGGTGGTGGACGTCTAGGCCGTGGACTAAGTCGCTGGAGCAACAATGATGAGCCGGATCATCGTGCATCACGCCGAGCGCCATGCATGGCAGGTCCCAAACCTCCCAAACTTGCGCTCCCTCGGCCACCTCGCCGAGATGCTGGCCTTCATCGACGAGGAGCTCACGAGCATCACGGAGGAAGTCGCTGCCATGGGTGGCAGGCCGCTTCCCTTCCACCAGAGGAAGGAGATGTTCCTCAATCTGTAGCTGATAGCCAATGCGGCGATGTACGCGGTGGAGGAATTCGTCCCCATGGTCATGGCTCCCGCACTGGCATTCGCACGTCGCCTCGCAGGATACTCGAGGAGGGCGAAGGCCATCGACTAGAACTTCTACCCGCCGGCACGCATCCTCAACACCGTAAACAATGCTAGGACTGAGCGTACAGATCATGCAGCTCCTGCTCGCGATGGGCTGATTTGGCCTCAACTCTGGCTTCCCCCGCGGCGTCCCTTCTCAACTCTGGTTTCTCCCACTGCATCAAGATTCCCGCCTCAACTCTGGCAAAGAACCCAAGCCTTGTTTGTTAATATGTTGTTCATTTCATCGTGAAACATTTGTTGACTCGAAGTCGAAGTTCTCAGGACATTTGTCTGTTTCTGATCGAGGTGCTACTCCAACGCATGCAGATTTTGTGACCGATGGATCACGCGTCGTCTATCTAGTATCTGATCTTCCCCACCGCTGTTGGTTTTGTTGTGTCTCTGTTTTGTGGGATCCACTTGTCGGCCCAACTGGAGCCACGCCTGAATTTCTACTCTCAGTTCTTAGTTCCATTTCCCGTCGTCTTGCTCCCAAGTCGTTCATGTCCGGCGAGAGCAGAGGCAGACCTATAGGGCGAGCTTGTGCGGCCACCCTAGGTGCCCTCCGGCGAGTAGCACTGATATTTTCTGAGCATATACATTTATTACGCACACTAGCTTGAACTTATACTATTTTTCCTCCTTCTTTCGTTATCTAAGAATGAAAAAAAGGAGTTTACAGAAGGTGTTAAGCGCTAAGCGTTGCTAAGCACTTAAGCATTCAGAATTTTGATCTTAAACTGGACAAATTAGAGACAAGAGTGGAGAACAATTGAGAAAAAGCAAATTAATTAATGGCTAGGTCGTTCTCCATCTTCCCACTCTTCCCCTTTTATAGGAGTGGCGTGACGGAAATTTTTCATATTTTCTCCTAATGGGACTTTATTTTTAAAAAATGTATCTAGATGCTACAAATGGACCCTAAAGATTGTCTCATAAGTCCCTTTGTTGTGTAACTAGGCGCACAGTTCTTTTAAACAACCCTTTAGTCCGTTTAAATGGTAAACAGAAGCCACACGTGTAGTTTAGGCCCTAAATGGTGAATTAAATGGTTGGACCATTTAAACCAGTTTGAACTGTTTAATCCTGTCTAAACAATCTAATTAGAATCAACTTAAATATTATCAAATAAGATAAACAACCATTTAATCCATAATTTAGTCAATTGGAGGACTATGACTATCACAGTCAACACGAAACTAATTAACATTGTAATTATATGAAGTATTGTGAAATTTAGATTTCTTTTTAAAAGATTATTTGATAGAATATCTGAATGTTACATGTATAAATAGTTAAGGATTCTAACATATTTAATTTTTTACATACATAAAAATATGCAAATTTTATTGTCATAGTACCAAATCGTTTAGATCATTTAACTCCATCTAAACACCATGTATAAACCCTCTAAACGCTAACAAAGGCGATCAACTGTTTACTGTTTAGCGTTTAGGATAACATTGTTTGGGTGACATGTCGCGACGTGTCCGCTCTGCTCATAGGATCTCTCCACTATGTCTTTATTATTATCGTCGCCGCCGCCCATCAGCCCTGAGCCATTTCTTTCTCTTTCTGGCTACGATCACTAACTAGGTATTTTCACCCCTTATGCTCTCTACTTTCTATGTGAAATTGTGTACCCAAACTCTAACTTAAAGGCATTTGAATCAGAGATGAACCCACCTCGCCCTAAATGCCCTCTGTAACACCCCTGGTGTTACTGTAACTAAAACCTGCCATATCATCGTGATTGCATGCAAACCATCCCGCGTAAACTCATTTTTACTGTGCATTCACTAAAATAAATTTTATTACTACATGTGATTGGGCATAAGTGCCTTAGAGTGAATTTATGATACAAATGCTTGTTTGAGTGTATTTAACTAAATCCAATTGGAAATTTAAAAAGAAAATCATTTGTAAACCCTAGAATCAGGCCCAAAGCCCTAATTCAAAAACTAAAAGAAATTGGATGTTGGGCCCTAAATAAAAGTTGTAACTCCTTAAAAGTTGAGAAACTTCTATTTGGAGCAATTTTGAAGTTATTAAAAAGAATTTCAAGTAAAACCCTAATCTATGCCTTAAAGTTTAAATTTGAAATACAAATTCAAAAACTAGCAAGAATCTGATAATAGTTTCTTAATAAAAGTTTTAGCCCTTTCATAATGGAACAACTTTCATTTTTGAAGATTATGGAGTTATTCGATGGAATTTCAAATTAAACCCAAAAGAGTGTTTTGAAATTCAAATTTGAAATTCTATTTCAAAAATTATCAAGAATCTGACAAAACTCATTTAACGAAAGTTGTAAATCTTGACAAATAGAATAGCTTTTATATTTGGAGATTTTCAAGTTATTGAGAAAAACTTTGAGAATTTGTCTGGATTTGAAATGAAATTCAAGATCCACTTTTACCCCTTTTTGAATTATTCAAAATCTATTCAAATTTTGAAAATAGCCCAAAAACCAAAGTTGTTCAGCACAAAATTTACTACAACTCTTATTAAGGGAATTTTTCAAGTTGTTACACAAAATTAATAGTAATTGGGCTAAAACAGTAGAAATAAAAGGGCCTGGCTACAGTGAAAGTCGTCCTATGCTCTGTTCGCGAGCATGGCGCCGGCAGGGGGCCGCGCGGCGCGTGCGTTGCCGGCCGTCCGGGGCCATGCTGATACTCACATCGCGCACATCGTGTTGTTGGAGCCGTCCACGACCATCCCGACAGGTCTCCCCTCCATTTAAACTCCCCACGTCGTCATTCTCTTCACCCCTACTATTCCGGCCGAGCTCGGTTGGAGCACAAAATTCATCACCCCTAGCTGGCCATTGTACAATTCCACTTGTCCTCAATCTCGTCTTGCTGTTGCGCTTCGTTTCCACCCAGTCGCGTGAGCTGTAGTGGCCGGAGGGTGCCGGAACGCCATTGTCGCCCTCGCGGGTGCGCAGAGCGTCGCCGCGAGCTCCGTCGTCGAGGACAGGCTTCTCGGGTGAGCCTTAGGTCTTGGGATGATTGGTCCTCGCGTCCCTTAGCCCCTCGTTTACTCGTGAGCTTGATAGTTCTTCCTGTGGTGGCCTAGGTTCGCCAGAACGGATGGGTTGTCGCTGGTGAACGCCGCCGAAGTCACTGTCATCGTCGAACTCGCTTCCTCACACCACCTCTGCTCCAATCACCTCGCCTAGTCAAGTCGCGGTGAGCCCCTGAGTCTTGCGCTAGCTTGTCCCCGGTCTCTACCGCCTTGCACTCTCCGGCGTGCGGCATGCCGGTGCGGCTGAGCCACCACGGCCATGGCTGGGCGTCCCTCAAACCCTAGATGGAATCGTTACCTAGCTCGTTGGGTTCTCCGTTGTGTTCTGGGCACACCAGTGCTCTCGGCAAGGCCAATCGATTCGCCGGCGGCCAGCCAGGGGCGGTCAAACGCCGGCGACTAGTCAGTCAGCGAGAGAGGGAGAGGGTGAGGGGTATCGGGTGAGAAGAAACAGAAGAACAGGGGATCAAGTGCAAAGGAACAGACTCATATGAATAGTGCCTCGAGGACCGTGGGTTGAGTCTCATTTAATTGAAGGGCCCCTTTGCAAAATGGTCAGGGCGCGCGTGCGGGCTGGCCACCTGGGCCGGATTGTGCCTTAATGGGCTGATTCGGGCCAATTTGGCTTTCTCTTTTATTTAGGGAATTCTAAAGGGTTTTCTAATTTTATTTTGGTAGAATAGTATTATACCTTGTCATTTTTGTAGGGATCAATTAACTACATGAAAAATTATGAAAATAATTATGTAAACTCTCTGCAGTATGTAGAATTTTATAAAAATATTAAATGAAGGATATGAACACTTTCTGCAGAAGCTAAAAATCAGCATTTAAAATCATAAAAGCAACTTTGAGTAATTTTAATTAATTTTATGTACCTCTAAAAATAGTGAAATTTATTTTGGTACTGTTTTAGGGTAAGAACTATCTGTTAGAAAAGTTTGGGGTCAAATGGAAGTATTTTTTTTATTTATTAAATAACTGCTTAATAAATTGAATAATAAAATAACTAGAAACTCTAATCCTTGTAGACTGGCGTGATCTTGGGATTGATTGAAGACCCTGGGTCATTCACTATAGTGATCCTTGGCACGTTAACTGGTGTATTGCGGTAGATATTGAACAAGTTGTACAGCGGCTTTCTATGACTGTTAAAATGGTCAATAAAAACGAAATGCGAAAACACCCTTTTACCTTATGAGAAATGTTTTGCAACTTTACCGTAAAGGGAAGTTGTACTCAAGGTTGTTAGTTAAATGTTTGTTCTATATTTTCCATTCATGTCATTCCGCACCATGTACGCATGCATCATTATGTTGCGTGTAGAGATCGGGTTCTCTGAAGAATTTCTTGATTGCTACCCGACGGAGGAATTATTCGTCGAGAGAAGTCAAGTGGGTTTCTCTGGTTTTCTGGCAGAAGTGACAGACCTACAACACAAGCAAGCCCCGGTGCATTCAGCCCCTCTCCTTGCGATTTGAAAAACGTTTATAACTTGAGTTAATCTACTGCATTAAGTTGATAGGAGTTGACCCAATTGCTACATTACCAACCTTGACCTCTGAAATATCTGGAACCAGGTTTTTTTTTACCGACCGATAGCCGGTAACCGCCGGCCGGCGGTATCGGTATACCGGTCCGGTTTGACCGGTTACCGGTAGAAACTGGTCGAATTCAAATTTTGAATTTGAACCCCAGTTCAATCGGTTCCGGACCGGTATACCGGCCGGTTTGACCGGTTACCGGCCGGTTTGAGCGGTTTACCGACCGGTTTGGTGGTTTAGGGTTTAGGGTTTGGTGGTAACCGGTCGCATTTTCAAATTTCAGATTTATTTTTTTAAAAAAAATGCTGAAAAAATTTCTAAAAATAGTTCATGATTTATAGAATCCAATGATGTCAAAGTTTTTCAAATTTGAGTGCGTTTAGTATATTTTTCGACCTTCATGATTTAATGGGCCTTAACGGGCCGGCCAGGGTTTTTTATACCGACCGAAATCCGGTTACCGCCGGCCGGCGGTAACGGTATACCGGCCGGTATAAACGGTAACCGGCCGGAAACCGGCCGAATTCGAAATCGAATTCAAACTCACAGCTCAATCGGTTTTAGACGGGTATACCGGCCGGTATGACCGGTATAAACGGTAACCGGTCAAAACCAGCTGATTTTCTTTTTTTTTAATGCAGAAAACAAATTTTTTTTGAATGGCCTTTGCACATAATGAGGTATAAACACCATACATTTCAGGGATAAATAGTGCCGTAGCAATACATAGGGCATACACATACTTGTATTGTATCAATACATAAGGCACATCAAAGTCATCAGTACATAGTATCATATAAATAGCATATTCTTAGTCTCATACACGAACAAATGTGATAGTCATCGGCATAGGCATAATCAACGTTGTATGAAGTATGGAAAGGCCCCCATGCTGCAAGACATCTGATATTCGGCGGTGGACATCAAAGCGATACCTCGCAGTCTAAGCAACTCGGCCTTAAAATCATTCCAAGATTGGCCCGTCCATGCCGCTGTTGTCTCCCATTCTTGAACTAACATAGCGTAAAAATGGGGGTCTTCCCATTCATACACCCATCTAGTCGCAGGTTGCGTGGTAATGTCAGGAATGTGATAGTTATAGCTTGCCTGAGAGGTATCACTGTACGAGGAAGAAGAATGCTGCGGAGTGTCGTAGTCTGTAGGTGCATAAACAGTCCTCTGCGACTCCGGTTGTCCATGGTCGCGGTCCTGAGTAGCATGCGTGAACTGGGTCTCGTCTGCAAAAAACCATTATTAGTAGTTTAGAAGTCATACACAGAAACAATTGTGCGTACGTAGGTGCAATGGATACCTGTGAAACGAAGACCACCACCTCCACCAGAACCACTACCACCAGCACCAAACCCACTGCCACCACCACCACTACCAGAACCACTACCACCAGCAGCACCACCAGCACCATCACCATCACCATCACCATCACCGCCACCGTCACTGTCGTCATCAGAACCGTCATCAGTTGAGCTGCTATCCTGAGACTCCTGATACGGTGGACTACGCTGAGCCTCATCCTCAGTTTCAGTGTCACTGATCACTTGCTTTTTCTTTTCGCGTTGACGCTTGGGGTCACCCTTCTTAGGCGGCATCTGCATCTTCCTCTTCCCGAGGTGACTATCACCCACATGTCTACGGGCCCAATCACTGATGGAATCATCTCCCGTGGCCTGACGTAGATCTTGGGCGTCTATGTGGTCACTACGAGCACAAACAAATAAATCACATAAATAAAATGGACATACATAATATGAAAGCCAGACAGAGACACACATTATACCTGACAATATGTGATGGCATAGGGGCGTCTACTTCGTCATCATCCTCATCAAGAACTGGTGCCTGGTTTGATCTACCATACTCCATCCATTGCCTAACTGGATTGTTCGAGTCATAGAATGAGACTTCGGCGAACTTGTCAATGAAATCTTCGTCATCATGCAGTGGCGGTCCAGAGATATCCGCTAGTCGCAGCCGAAGATTGTAGTTGACATACACAAGCTTGTTTAGTTTTTTGTGGGACAACCGATTGCGAACCTTCGTATGAAGCAAGGCAAAAGTACTCCAATTCCGCTCGCATCCACTGGAGGAGATACATTGTGCAACAAGCCGCAAAGCAAGACGCTGCAAATTTGGAGTTTGACTACCAAATATCATCCACCAGGCCGCTGCAAGTGTAACACATTATGTTAGATATATATTCCACGAGAGCAAAGCATCAAGGGTAGAGAAGTGCTCTTAGGCTCTTACATGGGCTAGTCCTTGGATCCGCTGCCATTTTCATAGCGAGTTCGGAGCCAAACTCACCAAGCTTCTGTCGAAAAATCTCTGCCTCTTGTAAAGCCTGCATGGCGCTCTGCAAATCCGTCATGCGCGAAAATGTATCTTTCAGACCATTAAACATTGTTGGAGTTGGATCCATGTTATATGCGTACTTTGGATTTAGGACAGCACCTGCAACACATGACAAATGCCAAACAAGGGAACGGTAAGTATTCATTTCATGGAGCTTGCTAAGTAAATATAATTCATGATCGTACCTGAACCCACATACGTGTCAATGTACACGTCAGTAATCCTGTTGTCCATAATCTGTCGATACTCATTCCATGTCTGCTTATTTCTTCCAAAGACAGACTCCATCTCCATTTTGCAAGTCTGGTAGGCATACACTACATCACACATGTTAGGCTGCTTGTCTTGATCAGCGAAGCGGAGGAACTTATAAATTGGTTGAACTGTTTTGATGATGTATTCCAGTCCCTCCCACCACTGGATACTTGATAACCTTGAATGAGCAAAGCGACCGTCTTCACATTTTATCCACTTGCTTTGCAGAAATTCAGGAGAAGACATCCACTGCATGAACTTGTCACGTTTCCGGTGAAAGCTCTCTAGGAACATGTAGTTGGTCCCAAATCTAGTAACATTCCACTTGAGCAACTCACCACCGATTGCCTTCCTCATCATTGCATTCAACTGAGCATGGTTGTGCAAAAAGGTTGAGATTCGCTTGCATGTTGCGATTGTACCTGCATGTTCGGGCCTTTCACCAATATCCTTCAACATCAAGTTGATGGTGTGTGCAAGGCATGGCGTCCAAACAATATGAGCATAATGGTTCCTCAGTATCTTGCAAGCTTTTTTGTAGTTGGCGCCATTGTCGGTCACCACATGTATGACATGCTCGGCGCCAATCTCTTCAACAACCTTACGAATTTCCTGAAAAATAACCACAACAGTTTTTACAAATGTGACGTAAATCACAATATTATAAATAGTATGAACCTAACAACATGTTCAGAAGCTACCTGGTATAAATAATTGGCATCTTGACTTCGCCCAGTTGCATTAACAGATTTATGAAACCATGTGACCCCATTGCAATAAATCAGGAAGTTGATGACACTCATTCTAGTGGGGCCAGTCCAAGAATCACACATCAACGTCACGCCAAAGTTGGTCCATTCCTTCTGAAACTTTGCGTACCTAGCCTTCAAGTCTTTCTCGTTCTCATCTAGGTACTTGCCATCGATATCCCTTCCAGTAGGTGACACAATGCCTTCACCTGTAAGCAGAAGCCATTCGTGAGAATACATAAAGATACAAACGTCAAAATTGAGAGAGATGACTCTGAAAGTTGTACTAACCCCACTTTTGTGTCTCTCTCACCGCACTTATGAAGTACGGATTGTTGGCCTGTCGTCCTGGGATTCCTGCAACATGGAAAAACTTTCCCCAAGCTTTCCCAATAGCTTCCTTTGCATTCTTCCCCTTCTGCGTCCAAGACCCTGTATCAATCCTTGGTTGGACCATTCCTCTCCTCCTACCGGCTGCCAAATTGTAGTCCTGCAGAACCACAGGAGTCTCCCTCTGTGATCCTGCTCTTCAAAACATCCTTTGCAAAGGATTCCCACCCTGTGAACCACTACCTCCTCCACGGTCGTAATTACCTCCTCTCTGTTGCACCCCCTGCTCGTACTCATATTCTGCTCTCGACTGATTAAGTGCTTGCTGGAGCTGCTCCTCATATTCATCATCACCAAGTGGATGGTTACCCTCCGCTGCAGCCTTCTCTCTTGCCAACTTTTGTTGAGACCGGTCAGAAGTTGCCTTTTTAGTTCTATCAAGATCACGTTGAAAGTACTCACGCACATCATCCGGCACGCTTCTGCAATGCACCACCTGCGACCCGCGACCGGCTAAATGTTCTTTGAATCTTGTTGCACCACCACCTCCTTTCATCGTATGACAGTAGTTGCACCTCCACCCAGGAGAAAGGTTTTCACCATGCTCCCATACAATGTCTTTTCCTCTGCTTGACATTGTGCACCTGCATGAATGGACAACACAAACTAATCAATCACATAGATTAAATCTACGTAAATAAGTGGCTAAGTCACAACCTTCCACCTAAATAAAATTTACCTAAACAATATAAACCTAAAATATACATCAGTATATACCTAAAATATACATCAGTATTAGCACACCTACAACCTAAAATATACGTCAAACCTAAAATCCTAAACCAAATCCTAAATATAACCCTAACTAATAACCTAAACACACCATAAATCCTACTAAAATCCTAAATCAAATTACCACTGCACCCTAGATCAATAGATAACTACTTCCTATTCCAAATCCTAAAGCTAATCCTACTAAAAATGCTCAAGAAAAAAAAAGAAACAACCTTACCTGCCGAAACCGGCGAAACCGCGCGGTTACCGGTTGAAAACGGCCGAGAAACCGGTGAAACCGCCCGGTACCCGGTGGATCCGCGCGCGCGTCGGTATCCCGGTCTTACCGACCGGTATACCGGTCCTACCGGCCGGTAAGAAAGCGGCAGCGAGCGGACGAGCGGGGAGGCGGCGGTTTCGGCTGCTGCGGCGCGGAGGGGGGAAATGGGGGGTGGCTCTGCCCCCCCCCCCCCCCCCGTGACCCAGGGTGCCGTTTTGTGCCCGTTCGGGCCTAATGGGCCTTACGGGCCTTAACGGGCCTTTTTTTTTACTTCGGGACTTCGAAAAAAATTCTAAATGTAGTCAAATTTGAAAAATTTTGACACCATTGGAATCTATAAATCATGAAGTATTTTTAGGAATTTTTTTACCATTTTTTCCTCCGATTTTAAATTTGAAATTTCGGTTTTTTTAAACCGGCCGGTACCGGTACCGGTCCGGACCGGTATGACCGGTAACCGGCCGGTTACCGCGGTATCCCGTCGGTAAATATAACCCTGTCTGGAACCTATTTTAAAATAAAATATTTGAAATTCTTAGCCCTGCTTGAATAAATTAGATTTGCATAAAATGCTATTTTTGAGCTATTGTGATATATATATATGCCATTGATTAATTCATGAAAAAGGGAATTGTTATATTCTCGTTCAGTGGCTATGCACCTGATCAGTACATTGTCACAGACGAGATAGGATTTTCTTGCTCGGTGGTTGTGAATTTGGGTTAGAGTCCTAATGCTTGACCACCGGCGGAAAAAGGGATTTGAAAACCGTGCGGTTACTTATACTTGGGTTAGAGTCCCAATGTAATGTCTCCAACGGAAAAATGAATTAGGGACCGTTCGTTGTACGCCTGCTGTGATCGAGACTTTACAACTAGCCACATACTACGGAAAGCCCCTGACTTCGGTGGCTCTATTACTTGAACCGACAACCACGCACTGGGAGTGGAGAGATGGCGAGAGTAGCGTGTACCCTCGTGGCCGGCGTGCCTGGAGAGGAGAGGAGTATTGTGCTCTCAGGTGGTGCAGGACCGGTTCAGGGGTAGAAAAGCCGTGGTAGGCGGGGTTGGTATATGCAAGCTTAAGTGCTACATATGCAGTGTGGATAGAGATCCTCAGTTGGGTACTAATCGATTCGAATCGTCGTTGCTCCTCGGATATGGAGACTTGATCCTTTGACCTACAATTGAAAAGTGGTTCGGAACTAGGTGCTTTTGAGAATAATTAAGGATTTAAAAGTATGATGATATATGAGAATGAATTTGGAATTATGGATTATGATTAAAATAAGATTGATTTAAAATATTGAAATAGGATACTAATGCTTTTCTGCAAAACTCTTTGACTCTTGCCCGAGCCTTACCTTGACTCCCCTCAACCTGCATTCCTGAGTCTCACTCCTTTTTCTTTAGTCGGGTAAGTCTTGCGGAGTACCCCAGTACTCAGGGTTTGTTAACCCCTGTTGCAGGTGAGTTGAGTGTACAGTTCTACGTGGGACCGTGCCGGTTGACGGATCGTGCATGGATGAAGATGTGAATAACCCTTGGGTAGGGTGTCTAGTTGTATGATGCTATTCAATTACGAAGCTCTGGTTTGGGATAATGTAATTTATATTTGTAATCTATGCTTTTGTAATACTTTCGCACCTTGTACTCTGACTCAAATTATTTGTGTAAACTGTTGTAATACCTGCAAGGTCTTTGCAATGAGATCCTCGAGTGAAATTGGGTTTCCGAGGGAACCCGATAGGCCACCTAGGTCAAAGGGAACTCGTGCGTACTGATCGTGGGTCTTTAGGAACGATGACGGTGCACGTGGGTCCTATGATTAAGGCGGTTCTGTCACACCCTCTGACAAACAGTACTGGTATTCTGTAGTTTTGTGGCAAGTGGCGGTTGTTTCATCAATTCGAGATGAAACAAAACCAGGCACAGGCAGCGTTTATGGGCCATCTGGCCACAAGGCCCAATACCACTATCGTCCCTGAGGGAAAACCAGGCAGAGGGAGCCACGGCATCCCCCTTCCAATCTGGGCACACGCGATAGTCGGGACTCTGGACGCAGCGGCGGCGCTCCCTCCTGGTTCCTGCGCACGGCGGCGGAACCGGAGAGCTGGCGCGTCAATCCTTGGGCGCGTCAATCCAAACACATAAAAGGGGAAAGGGCAGAGAAATCCACAGGCTGCACGGCTTGGGTGTGAGATGTGCCAGGCCCGTCAAGGGACAGTGTTTGGCAAATTTTCTCAACTGGGTCAGGCTGGTGCGCTACTCGCTTCCGTGGCTTGGCTCTGCCATTCGTCAAAGAATATATAGCATAGAAATTCAGAATCATTTTATGGAGACTATAATGAATATGGTACAAATTAGAAATTTAAAAGAGCGCGCGCGCGCGCACACACACACACATATATATAAAAGTATCTCTGCAACTAGCACATTTTATTTGCCAAAAGTATAAAATGTTTACTTGATCTGCAGTGTTTTCTATCCTTAGTGTTTTTCTCTCATGTATTCATAGTTTCACTGCTCTGTATCTGAAGAGTTTGTTCTCTTTTTACATTTTTATACATACTGTAGTCTGCTAAAGTGCCAAGGAAATAGCGCGTGTGAAGATGTATTTTACCCCAGATTTTGCTGCTCAACACGGTAGTATCCAGAAAAAACTGGGCCCGAATTTCAGGCAAGCCCATAAATGTGAACGTTGTTGCCGAACAAATCGACTTGTTAGGTTTGGCCCAGTTACGGATCCTTGCCAGCAACAAATCCTGCCCATCGACTTGTGATCGGACGGTTGCCGTTTCACACATCCTTAGGGTTTCCTCTCCGCTAGCAGCACAGCCGCCGTTAAAAGGCCAGCGGCAACCTGATGACTTCCATAGCTCGATGTGAAGATAAGCTGGCGGCGGCGTTGAGCGTCGGGCTCCTCCAATTTGTCTACGCTATGTTAGATTTCTTCCGTTTGATTTGTTTTCTCGTTTGTCTTTGTTATTCATCTTCTTTCTGACCGCTCGTTGCCTAATCTTGGGAGCAGTGATGAGATCATTTTAGTATGATCTTTGAGACGTGATTATCTATCTCTATATTGCTACGTTCTTGCTGAGCTCCTAGCGCCATACGCGCATATTTCTTGTTCTATTTGGATTAAGGGTTTAATCTGTTTTTGGCCTGTTGAAACACCGGTTTCAGAAACGGGGAGATTTATCAGCCTGCGATATTCCTGGGGCCCGTTTCCCCATTCCTGGTTCTAGAGTTTTCTTTTCAATAACAAGGATATATTTGAGTTTGAATTCTAAGAACGAGTTCAGTACCAAAAGTAAATTTCTCCCATCTGAACAATACAACATTAACACCAAAGCTGAGCCTTGTTTGATCTAGGACAACTGCGGACAACAACAACTTAACCTCAACCTGCGGAGTACTGAATGCATTCGCAGAATCGGTTAGCCTGACAGGACGTGACTCTATCACGAAACAGTACTAAGAAACAAAGCATAATCTTCGATCCATCCTTGAGCTTCCAGCCAGCGTTAGTTGAAACCTGCATATGTTTGCAGAAAGCTTCAGGTTTGGTAGGTACTCGTCTGAATCGAAGTTGAGAAGGCCGCTGCATAAGGATCTTACCCAGTTTGAGTTCCAGGCCGCTGCTTGGTGGGGTCGACCCTCCTTCCCCGTCGTTGTTTGATGCCTGAGAATGAGCAAGCTGCAGGCAAAATTACAAGATTGTTTTTTTTTTTTTTGGCAGAGATTAGACTCCGCAAGAACATACGAAAATAAAAAATTTTATAGAGAGATATTCGGAGTCAAAATTAACAAAGGAATTAAAATTTTAAGAAAATCTGCATCAAGTGCGAACATGCCCCTTCTATTGAGAAAAATATGCAAATTCTTGTTTCTTTAGAAGTCAAACAGTTTGAACTGTGACTAAATTTTTATAAACAAGTGATAATATTCAAGGTACAAAATAAGTATTATTAAATTAGTTATGAAATATATTTTTATAATATGAATACATTTAAAAATATAAAAACTAATATTATTAACTGTATATTGGTCAAACTCGAGTTAAGAGTTCCATACCTCAGTCTTTTAGATTCATGTTAAAAATAGTATAGATAAGTTTCATTCACATAAAACTCATTTCATCTCATTAAACTTTTATTCTCTATCTTTGTCAGCACACCACGAATCTCTCATAAATCTCCCATCGAGGATAGCTGATTTTTTTTTTTTGGTGAATAGATAGCTGAAATTTCTTTGATGTGCTCACAAGCCAAGAATAGTTGTTAGTCACTTTACCTAGGCTGCAACAGCTACCTGTAGTCCTGTACATAGCATGATGCAGCTGCTTGTAGCACAGTAATCTGTAGTGAAGCGAAAGCCCATGGACTACCCTCCACATGCTACATGCTGTAGCCTGGCGTCCGAAAGCTATTCCACCAAGAGATTCAAGGGAGTGCGTCCATGATGGTCTACATTGAGGGTGTTGAGATGTGTAAAATTTTGAGATTTTGACACTGTAGCAGTGAGTAATCTTTTCCTATAAATGTCCAATTATGATTCAAGTAGACTCAAAAGATTCGTCACGAGATTTATAAGCAAACTGTGTAAACATGCAAAAAATTCGTCTATATTTAGTACTTCATGCATGTGCCGTAAAATTGATGTGACGGAAGTTTTGAGAGTTTGAAGGGAATCTAAACACCCCATTGTATCCTGGCGACCGTTGCGTCACTTTTCGGCCTTAATGGAGCAGTACTCATGTGTGGCACTAGCATCAGTAGCATGAGTAGCGCACGCACGGTCCATGGTTCCTCTGAATGGATGGACAGCTATTTCTCTTTGTCTATAATAGTATTTTCGTAGGGAACCATATTCCCATTTCGCTGAGTGTCTATTTTTGTAGAGAACCAGCATCCTATTTCATTGCGTCGAGTGTGCAAGCCTGAAAGAAATGCCTATAAGCCTATTCTTGATATACTATGCTCTTGCTGCGGTTTCAACTTTCAACTATACTCTCCTACTCTCCTGTCTCCTCGGTTTCAAATGGAAAGATGGGAAAGTCCTACTGTCAACAAAAAGATAAAGCTGAACTCAAGAGTTGCTGAATAAAGTTCCCAAATAAGCTGAGCTCAGATAGTCAGATAAGATTGTTTGTTTATCTGCTAAGCGGCAAAAGCCATAGGTAGGAAGATTCTTTTTCCTGCTACAAACCATCTGTTTGGTTGTTTGGACGGTGCAAGAAATGTTCTTAGACAAAGAAATGCACTTACGAGAGTTAGCTCACATGGTACCTCCCCCTCTGTCCACAGAATGCAATTACCACCTTTTTATAGGACTCAAATGATCGAAGTTATATAGAAAATACTAACATTGAGGATACAAAACAAGTTGATTATAAAGTATATTTTGGTAACAAACCTAGTTGGAGACAAAAATACTAGTCTTACTTTTTCCAGAAAAAAATATTAAAGTTAAGCTAGTTTTCCTAGCACAAATCAAGAAGTTGCATTCTTTTGTAAAAGGAAGGAGTATACGTATTTGGTAGCCTCACATCTACTGATCTACGTACCCAGGTAGCAGCAAATAACACGTGGTTTTCAAGTTAAATTACGGATGTGCACAGTGCTTCTGAAGTTGTATCGAGCAGAAACTAGGCTGGACTGTCCAGCCATTAGAAGTAGAATGAGTCTGTTTCAGCAATACTAGTGCAGTATCGGGGTTCAGAGCGTCGGCTCATAAAAAAAAAAACAGTATCACACCTAAAGATGGCATAGTTTGAGCAGAGGCACTCGTGCGCCGTGCGTGACTGTCGATTGGATGTTGGAACTGAACAAGCAACAAGTGACTGAAGTGCAGGATTTGCAAAAGATCATTCGTTATTAGCTCACCTTGTCGCACAACCCATAGCGCTCCTCGTGGCGTCCTCTTATCTGCAGCCAGCAGAAGCAAGAAGCTATCATCCATCTTTCTATACTCTACTAGGACTGGGAGAAGAGAAGACCAGCCAGGGCAGGTATGGATGGAGTACATCATCAACAACGACAACATCATTACAGGGGTGATACGATACGAATACGATATACGTACAATGTTCTCGAGGTAGTTGATCTCGCCGCCGATCTTGCGGTCCTTTTCGGAGCGCACCTTGCGCACGGCCGCCTCCAGGTTGTGCTCCAGCAGCTCCAGCGACGGCACCGTGTACCGCTCCCCGTCGTCCACCGTCATGAACCGCAGCTCCTTCTCCATCAGCTCGCACATCTGCTCCGCCTTCTCCAGCTCCGCGCGCCGCTCCTGCCGCAAGAGCATCATTATCATTACTGCTAAGAACACGCATGCTTTTGCCGCGTGCTCTCTCTGCTTACAAATAAAAAATTACTTACTTACCTGGCGAATGTCGGTCCAAACCTTGGTGTGCGTCGCGGCCTCGTACCTCTCGACCAGGTCCTTAACACTGGATTCGCGAGAACGAGAGAGAAGCAAATTAAGCCGGTAAGCATGGAATGGCATGCAGGAGCAGATCGTCGGTGGTGGTGGCTTACGAGGGGACGGTGGGCGAGAGGTAGTGGTAGAGCTTGCCGGAGTTGGAGAAGAGGAGCAGCAGCAGGTCGACGTCGCAGAGGACGGAGAGCTCCCTGGCCTTCTTGAAGAGGCCGTCCCTTCGCTTGTAGAAGGTGGACTGCCGCTGCGTGGGGTTCTCGATCCGCTTTATCTCGCTGCGGCCCCTCCCCATGTCGCCGCCGCCGCCGCCGCCGCCGCTCCTCCTCCCCTCGTCGTCCCCGCGCGCCGCCAGTCCACGGCGTTTGTTGCGAGAATATGGAAACCGAGCACCGTGAGCAGCTCGCTGGATGTAGCAGTCGCGATCGGAGGCGAGGCGAGCGAGCGAGAGCTATTCGTGTTGCCCGTTGATCTCGTCTTGCTTTAAAGAGGCCGGGCGGGGGTGGGCGTGCTTGTGGTGGCAAAAGCCAAGTTGCGACACATGATAGTCTAGTCTGGCTGCTCCACGCGCTGTCTAGGCTCTAGGTAGCTTTGTCAAGGCCTCAAGGGGGGGTGCGTGGCCGCCGGCGGTTGGGTGGTGGCTCCCTGGTTCTGCTTGCGAGTCGCAGACTGTAGTGCAGTGCAGGCGTTTGAAGGGAAGGAGGGAGCACGGGGGGGGCACGGGCACGGCTGGACGGCTGGACTGGCATTGCGACGTGCATGAAGCGACAGAGACGTGTCGAGGGCTCAGCACAGTGGACACACAGATCATCACCTACAGTGCTCCTACGGTTACTAGCGCAACTGGGTAGAGAGTGCTCCTACGCTTGTACTGTATAGTCGTGGCTTCTGTATATCGAGATTCGGCTCGTTTACCTCGTGAGTCGGAGGGGAACCAAAAAAAAAAAAGATTTCCTTTTCCATTCTTTTTGACGCATGGGGAGTCTTCTGGATATTATGGCTCGGTCCTCTGATTCATTAATATATATCTTTATACGAAAGAAAACATACGTATACATGGTTTTAATGTATTGTTCATTTGAATATTCAGCGTTTATTTGTAGTTACATAATAATATCTTTCCGTTATAATAAATCAGTATCAGCTAAAAAATTTTGAGCTATATACGTATACATTTATTTTTCAGGTCAAACGAACATGCTGGGCAAAATTATTTTGTAGTTGTAGCCGAAGACCCCGAGCTTGACATCAATCTGAATCGCTGATGAAGCGCCTACTTGCCTGCCTCGCAATCGCAAAGTTGAGACAGAGCGCTAGTTCACCGGAGTCCGGAGAGTAGTAGGCAATATGATGAGGTATTGTGACGACACGTGGCTGCTGCACAAGACGGAAGCGAGCAGGGCGGCGATGGTGGCTGCGCAACGCATGCAGCGGCGCGATGGCGCTCGGCGACCGCGAAAGGCAACCGGGTGCGACAGCCCGGGGTCGATGCGCAAGGCGGTGGCACGAACGGCGCGTGCAAGGTCACCGGCTAGTCCGATTAAAAATAGCATGTACTGTCGTCTCCAGCGCCGCACCGTCGAGTCGTTCAGTCGTGCAGATCGGCACTCAAGACTCAGGAGAAAGGTCGAGCACTCGAGGACAATTGTCGTTTTTTCCATCGCCACCTGGGCAGATTTTTTTTTTTTTGAGTTAAAGGGCAAACAGCCCCTGTCAATGCATTAGCATAGACAAAACAATCTTTTTACAGCACTCAGGTGGGTCACACCCGTCCAAGAAAAGAGTCACAGCACAAAGTTTGTCAACTCCAACTCAAAAAACAACTCTCTCGGACACCCAAAATTCCTTTCCGCGGTCGTTCGCGAGTTTTGAAACTGGTGAACGCTCAACCAGACACGATCAGACCGGCGCGTGACACGATGCAACTGCCGTTTTCTTTTTTTTTTTCCTGTTCATCTTCCATTTTCCATCTCTCTAACGCGGAACTTCTGAACTGAAATTTGGTTTGGCACTCCTCTGGCTATGATGTGACTACTGACAAGAAAAAAAAATAATACCCTTACTTTATAATGTTATAATCTTTTTAAAATTTTATTTGGATTGGTGTGTTTATGCGACAAGACGAACAAAATTATACCCCACTTATATATATTTTAAATAATTTTTTTAGTCACAATTTATGTATATTAATTTATAACATACAGTATAACTTATATACACAAGTTGTGTTTGATAACTTTATATATAAGTTATGTCACATAGTTTTTGTGTTTCTAAATTATATTATAAGTTAATTCATTTCTTTGGGTTCAATAATTTTTTGTGATTCCAAATTTTAGCATAAGTTATAAGCTAATTTGTTACTTTGTGTTTTATAACTTTTTACATAAGTTATGTTTTATAACATTTTTACAAAAGTTATATGTTATAAGTTAGTGAATATAAGTTGCTATTAGAATAAAATTTTTCGAAACATATGCAAGTTAGGTCTACTTTTATTCGTCTCATTACGTAGAACGCATAGGTGCAAACAAAATTGAAAATAGATTCATGGTTTAGGAGTTAGATCAATTTAAAGTAAATATTTTATTTGCTCGTATTTCGTGTCATGATATCAGAGCCAAGATTCTATTTTCGTTCACGCGTATGAGTCTTGACTGAGCTCGTCTTGCGGGATTTTTTTTTCCTTAAAAAGGAAATTATAGCGTATCGGAGAATTGATTGCTTGATTCCTATCCGGTGATGGTTCGCGATTTAGCCATGCCGCTCAGACAATGCCCTTAAGAAAACATCAGCATCCAACCTCAAAGGACTGAACAGAAAGCTCCCCCACCTTCAGAAAAGAACAAACAGCACGTCAAAAAAACAGTTCTCCGACTGGTAGCTCGCTTTGATCTTCAGTGCTAAGCTTGAAGAACCATGAAGTCCTCCCATTTGCCCGCCAATTGCTTCAACCAGCGATCCTTATCGGCTCCATGACGGCTTCTTTCAGCTTATTTAGTCTCATAGCAAACTCATGTTTCCTCTCATGAGGGTATAAGATACCCCAGGCTTGTATCATTGCAACAATCCTTAATAGCACTTTTACATTCAACCACTGAGCCCCTTAAAAGCAAATACTGTTCCTCAGTTTTCATAAACCCCACAGGGTAGCAGCACAAAAAATGTTGCACACTACAAAGTTTTTGTTACTAAGCCAAAGTTGTCCTACAGACAGAAAGTCACTACCAATATTTTTATTAAAAACCTCAGAAATATAGGACCGAGTCTGTTTGGCAACTACACAATCGAAGAAAAGGTGATTCACACTCTCAGGTTCATTACAGAAAAGGCAAGACAAATCATCTAGTTTTTTCCTAATACTAAGATTATCTCTAGTAAGAACCTTATTCTTAGAGAGTAACCACAGGAAGAAATGTACCGAAGGAGGCACTTTATTTTTTGGGTTGGATTAGACCAAACCGGGTGTAAATAATATTTATTTACAGCCCATCCAAACAACTATTTTTAATTCAGGTTGGAAAATAATAGAAGCATGTATTTTACACTTGTTTTAAATTAAAACTAGAATCCAAACAACCCCTTATCCATTAAGGCCCTATTCATTTGTTTAAAAATAAACGTCTATTTTGGCTGACGTTGATTTGTTATAAGAGAAAACACTGTTATATGGCTAAAAAGAAAGCGAAAATATTAGCTGGTTATGGCAACCGAATAGGACCTCAAGAACACACCTTAGACAAAGACACACCACATCACCGCCTCAGCACAAATTTACAAAAATATCAGCCATTATTATTATTTTTGCAAAGTGTAATAAGCGAGCTCCGACAACCCACCCTTTCGTTCCCCCTGCCCCCCTCCCAACCGATCTAAGTTCTAGGAAAATATATGGTGCAAATCATGTCAGGTAAAACACATGAAAACTACTTAAAAATACACTTTTGTAACTTTTTTTTAAAAAAAACTTGATACATATATGGTTCATACATACATGCACTCACGCCAAAAGGTTGAGATGCAAAGTCATATATATTTGAAAAAGAAAATCATTGGAAAAATAACAACATTCACGTGCATGTATACTAGAAGACATCATACGTACATAATTGTTGTATATAGTGGCTGCACCGTGCACGTCACAAAGTAAGGCTCTGTTCGCTTCAACTAAACAGCACATATTTTTTAGTTCTGTAACAGTATTTTCTCTCACAATATATCAGCTCAGTTTTTCAGCTGAAACGAACAGAGACGACAGAGAGCCTAGAGCGAAGCATTGGCCGAAAACTAACGATGGTCATTGGTCAAGATATATCATGTGCGTTGTGCGGCCTGCCGGCTTGAAAGGTTGCACGGCATATTCTCTTTTCTACTCGAGTGACTGAACGAGTGAGTTCCCTGCCTCCTTGGTCCACGGCCATCCACGCGTGCCCATCCGACCGAGATCCACATGAGCTGCAACCTGGTCGAACGCCACTATTGCTTTAGTGTTTTTTCAAGCAACTTTTGTCCCTGGCCCCTTTCCTAGCCGATTACATTTTTTTGCTTAATCTAGAGGAAATCCCTGAGCTACGCCTACACGTCGAGTCGTCGATCGTGGAAGCCTCCGGGCTGCAGTTTCCCGTTTGAGCTAGGGGCGATCGCGTTCAGCTACACACGAACTGTTGGGCTCGGAATCGGACATAAC
The DNA here is from genome assembly GCA_038502445.1 of Eremochloa ophiuroides. Classification (NCBI taxonomy): domain Eukaryota; kingdom Viridiplantae; phylum Streptophyta; class Magnoliopsida; order Poales; family Poaceae; genus Eremochloa; species Eremochloa ophiuroides. The sequence goes on from JAHLJS010000006.1 coordinate 65,291,390, forward strand.
AGGCAAAGAGCCAAAAACGCCGTCCCGGAACGGTAAAACGCCCCCTGTTGCCTTGTTGGGTAGGGTTCGGGGCGCACTGGCGGGCGGCGCCTCGCAACAGCAGCACGGCACGGCATGGCCTACTGCTCGCCGGTACAGCTATACTATATCTACTGTATACAGGAGTACGCGTACTATAGTACAGCACAGCCATACAGGGAAGAGAAAGACGAGTCACTGGCACACAGCAGCGCAAGGAAATGCGACACGAGGACCGCAGATGACGCGACCTATCGTCTACTCCATCCGCCTGTCGTCGTGGATGAACGCGTTACCAGTTGTAAAAAAAATCAATAATATTTATATCTTCAAATAAATTTATTAAAAAAATATATTAAAATATTTTTAAAAGTTTTAATATATATTTAGTTGAAGTTATTTCTTGAAAAAAAACGATACTTTCTTTTTTAAGAGACGGAGGAAGTACTATTTACTCCTACTTTAGTGGTCAATCAAACCCTTTTAAATTTTATTTAGATTATCTCCAATAATAGGAGGCAAAACAAGACACCCATTTATAGTATGTATCATGCTACAGGATTTTGGTCGGCCACCTAAAAACATAGGCAAAACAAAACCTGGAACACGGACGTTGCTTTCGCGGGCGCTCCATGAAATTTCAGGGAAAGGTATCGGGCGTACTGCAGGCTTGGCTCGATGGCGGGATTATTTTGCTGCCTCGGCTGCTTGTGCGAAGGGGCACGAAGTGGCAACCAAGTAGCCGGCAGCGTCGGCACCGCCGCTGGTCAACCGGTCGCACATCAGCTTGGCGCACGAGCTGGTGGACGACCGCGACAGCTCCGTGTTCCGCGCCATCTTCGAGGTCGAGCACCACGCCGCTGGCATGCCGAGCCCGAGCGACGTGCCCAGCGCCGTGACCGTGTTCCGCGGCACTCTCCTGCGCACGCCCACCATTCGTCGCGACGTCGAGGACGAGCTTCGCCTCCTAACCCGGTCGCACAAGGCTGAGGCTTGGCGCAATAGAGTTAATCAGAACATAGGTAATCTGATTTCTTTCAATTTGCTTGTTCAATGTCACGTTCACTTGCGAATGGGCCTGAAGTCCAATGGTAGGACTGTCCAGTGGGACGCTACCCACCAGGGTTCAAATCCTGATTGTCGCACCTTTTCTGAATTTATTTCAGGATTTAACGGCGTTGTGCTTTCAGTAGTAGGCGACGTTTTCGTCGACAACGAGACGCTAGTGGTGACTTTGTCAATCTCGAGATCTGCCGTCACAGTCTTTCGGAGGTGCTCATAGGGGTAGGGTTTGCGTGCATGTGTTCACAGGGGTGAGTGTGCGTACGTTGTGAGCGTCTGTGTCTATACTGTGTAATTCGAAAAAAAAATGTCACGTTCACTTTTGGGGCTTCTACTTTTTATCCCCAATCCAAGTGAATCAGAGAGGGTAGGATGGGATTGGGAAGGATTTCAACTTTTTCAAGGGGATCGAATCGGTCTCATTTCCGATCCCTCCAATCCATTTGGATGGAGACTAAAACAATCGAGCCCTTAATTTGTGGTCAATTTGTGCCTAAGTCGGTTTGGGTTTAGACCTGAATTGCAGTTGTATTGACCATAACTTGGAGAGTTGATTTCAACCTCCTTTGCAAAATTCTAGCATAGTTTGAGCTTCTCTGATCATTGTTCTATAGCTGTCTAGCCTAGGGCTGCCTCATTTTTTTCTCCAGCAATTTGGCTTGCATGTTTCTAACAAGAAATATATGGCATTTTATATTTTTGTTGCCTAAAGATAAGAAATATATCATATTTTGTTGTAATAAAGACACATTGGTTTGCCAGCCAAAAAGTTGCAGAATCAGCACCAGCTTCCAACCGGTCAAAAGAACATGTAGAAACATCACCACCTCCCAGCCGGCCAAAAAATTGCAAAAACAACATCACCTCCCACCTGACAGAGAGTGAGATGGTTTCAAATCAAAACGTAGTCAACCGCAAAGTTACAAATCTCTTATAATACTACAGCTTTCTTTAAATTCTCCTTTCAAGATTATTTGAAAAATTCAAAATATAAAAACTTTAAACAATTTTTATTAAATGAATCAAAATGAAAAATTCATCAACTACAAAGTTTTAGGTCTCTTCAAGTACTACAACTTGTTTCATCTTTATCCAACTTGATTTGATATTATTGATTTTATTGTGCCCCAACAAAGTTGGAAAAATAATAAAAAAAAGAAATGGATTATTTTTCCATTTCTTTTTTGTTTTTGCCTTTTCAGTTATATATTTCTCATCCCTTTTGTAAGTGCATTCGCCCCCGTTTTGGGTTTTGGATAATTAATGACAATCAAATTAGGGACTAACAAGTTGATTCAAGTTGTATATGCAGGCGTTAGTCTACTGAAAGTTTTGAATTGATCATACTTGGTGAACATAGCACCCGTAAAAATTTCTTTGGATGGAAGCGGCTAAACTCAAGTGGCTCAATAGATTTCATTTTATTGCTTGAGTTATAGATAACGCCGCACTATCAAGAGGGGTGCAAAACAAGGTAGCTAGATGGGGATAAGAGTGATCATGTCGTTCTAACTTATGCGCTTGAGAGACACCTTTACACTCACGGACACTTAGAGAATTTCTCTTCTGCCTGGTGCACCGGTAGTACCGGTGGATGTCCACCGGTGATACCGGTAGTTCAACTGGTGCGTAGTAGACGAAGTTCTTTTGGCGGAAAAATGAATTGCCGGTGGTACCGGTCTTCGACCGGTAGTACCGGTGGTGACCGGTAGTTCCGGTCAAACACCGGTAGTACCGGTAAGTCAAATTTTCGCCCAAACTTGAGTTCACTCAGTTGGCGGAAAAATAAACTACCGGTAGTACCGGTCTTTGATGACAATAGCATGGATCGTGTTTGGTGACAATAGCAAAGGAGAAATCCTTGGTTTGGGTAAATGATATGGTAGGGGCTGATTCCGATCTTTCGATGAGAGGAGGGGTAACTTTGATTTGGGGTTGGAATCGACGTTGGCTGTCCGACTACAACAATCACAGGATGCTGCGCCTTAGCAACAGGTACACCGATTCCGACGTTGGCTGTTCTTGCCGTGCCAAGAACACCCTTGAACCTGCTAGCAATCGAGAACAAGTAAGAACAAGATGAACAAGCAAATAAACTCACGGATCTGAACCAAATGAAACCTGAATCACGAGTTGGGGTCTTGAATCAAGCAAAACAAGTGGTCTAGTCGACACACGCGTTCACTAGAAAGTAGCAGTAGCTAAACTTGCATCTAAACAAAACCCAGGTTCATCCTGGCGGCTGCTACATGTATTTATACATGGGCAACAGCAAGGAGGCGTGGAAGGGTGTAAACCCTAAGTTAGAAAGGGCCCCTAGTGGGCTGCACGAGATACAAGGGTTTCAGCCCAAGACTGGAAGGCCGAACGTCTCTTTGTCAATTCTACTCAGCTCCAGTGGAATTTTATCATGAGGTTGGATCCATCTAAAAGTAGACTTCAAGATCTTTCCAATGAGTACTCATATGCCTCAAACAACATCCGGAGTTGAGAAATATTGCCACGTCAATTTGATGTTGCCTGGCTGTACCAACTTGAAATCTGAACTTGATGTCCGATCTTGTGCTTCCTTGTTGTGTGATCTTGATGCCCAAACTGATTGGTTGATCCATTAGCCTCCTCTCCATCATTTCTAATAATAATAAAATCATCACAATGATTTAGTAGCATCCAATTCTGAGACGAGGGTTTATGGACAGCAAGGAACGAGTTTACCTGATAATTTAGCTCTCGTGCACGGGCTATTGTCATTGGTCCTTGTTGCGTAGTAGACATGGTTGTATCGTTGGAAGGGATGTCCTCATCATCCTCCCCTTCTTGCACTTGAGTCGTCCTCGACTCAAGTTCATCTTCCTCGCCCAAATATGGTTTCAAATCTGCAATGTTAAATGTGGGGCTGACCCCAAAATCTGCTGGCAACTCAAGTTTGTATGCATTATCATGGATCTTAGCTACAACTTTAAAAGGGCCATCAGCTCTCGGAAGCAACTTTGACTTTCTCAAGTCAGGAAACCGATCCTTTCTCAAGTGCAGCCAAACCAAATCACCCGGTTCGAAAGTAACATGCTTCTTTCCTAAGCTACCAGCAAGTTTATATTTAGCATTCATGTTCTCTATGTTCTCTTTTGTGATCTCATGCATTTTTAACATCAACTCAGCACGTTGTTTAGCATCAAAATTCAATCTCTCAGAAGTTGGTAAAGGCAGCAAATCAATAGGGGCACGAGGCACAAAACCATAAACAATCTCAAAAGGGCTCTTTTTAGTAGTAGAGTGTTGTGAACGATTGTAAGCAAACTCAACATGAGGCAAACATTCTTCCCATATTTTTATGTTCTTTTTCAAAACTGCTCTAAGCATGGTAGATAAAGTTCTATTCACAACCTCAGTTTGTCCATCAGTTTGGGGATGACAAGTAGTGGAAAATAGCAACTTAGTACCCAATTTAGCCCACAAGGTTCTCCAAAAATGACTAAGAAATTTTGCATCACGATCTGAAACAATTGTGTTTGGCACGCCATGCAAACGAACAATCTCACGAAAGAACAAATCAGCAACATGAGTAGCATCATCGGTCTTATGACATGGTATAAAATGCGCCATCTTAGAAAATCTATCCACAACCACAAAGACACTATCCCTCCCCTTCTTTGTTCGAGGCAGTCCTAAAACAAAGTCCATAGAAATATCCTCCCATGGTGCATTAGGAACAGGTAGAGGCATGTACAAACCGTGAGGATTAAGACGTGACTTAGCTTTTTGGCATGTTGTGCAGCGAGCAACGAATCTTTCCACGTCCCTCCGCATCTTGGGCCAAAAGAAATGATCAGCGAGGATGTCTTCCGTCTTCTTCACACCAAAGTGTCCCATCAGCCCTCCTCCATGCGCTTCCTGCAACAATAACATACACACAGAGCTAGCCGGAATGCATAGCTTGTTAGCTCGAAATACAAACCCGTCGTTGAGGACGAATTTGTTCCATGTTTTTCCCTCCTTGCAATTCAGCAACACATCTTTAAAATCACCATCATGGGCATATTGCTCTTTTATTGTTTCCAAGCCAAAAATTTTGAAATCAAGTTGTGAAAGCATGGTATAACGTCTAGACAAAGCATCAGCAATTACATTTTCCTTTCCTTTCTTGTGTTTGATGACATAAGGAAAAGACTCAATGAATTCAACCCAGCGAGCATGCCTACGGTTCAGTTTTGCTTGACTTCGAATATGTTTCAAAGATTCATGATCAGAATGTATAACGAACTCTTTGGGCCATAAATAATGCTGCCATGTTTCCAAAGTCCGAACTAGAGCAAGCAATTCTTTATCATAAGTAGAATAGTTCAAACTAGGCCCACTCAACTTCTCGCTGAAATATGCTACAGGCTTTCCCTCTTGTAACAAAACACCTCCCAAACCAATTCCACTAGCATCACATTCAAGTTCAAAAGTTTTACTGAAATCAGGGAGTTGGAGCAAAGGGGCATAGGTTAACTTATCTTTCAATGTGTCAAAAGCACTCTTGTGTGCTGAAGCCCAAGTGAATGTAGCGCCCTTCTTTGTGAGTTCGTGCAATGGTGCTGAAATCCTTCACAAAACGGCGATAGAATCCAGCAAGCCCGAGAAAGCTTCTCACTTGTGTGACCGTTGTGGGAACCGGCCAGCTATGTATTGCTTCAACCTTGGCTTGATCAACTTCAATTCCCTGTGTGGTCACAACATAGCCAAGAAAAGAGACTCGATCCGTGCAAAAGGTGCACTTCTCAAGGTTACCAAACAAACATGCATCACGTAGAGCGTTAAAAACATCACGCAAATGATCAAGATGTTCCTCAAGTGATCTGCTGTATATCAAGATGTCATCAAAATATACCACAAGAAATCTGCCAATGAAAGCGCGTAAAACTTCATTCATTAATCTCATGAAAGTGTTGGGTGCATTAGTGAGACCAAAAGGCATAACTAACCACTCGTATAGACCGAATTTAGTTTTAAACGCTGTTTTCCATTCATCTCCGAGCTTCATGCGAATCTGGTGGTAACCACTACGCAAATCAATTTTTGAGAACACAATTGAGCCACTTAATTCATCAAGCATATCATCTAGCCTAGGAATAGGATGACGATATCTGATTGTAATGTTATTAATCGCTCGGCAATCTACACACATGCGCCAAGATCCATCTTTCTTAGGAACCAAAACAACAGGAACAGCGCAGGGGCTAAGAGACTCACGCACATAACCTTTATCGAGCAATTCTTGCACTTGGCATTGAATCTCTTTAGTTTCTTCGGGGTTGGTCCTGTATGGCGCACGGTTGGGCAATGAGGCTCCGGGAATAAGGTCAATCTGGTGCTCAATCCCACGGGTAGGTGGTAGCCCCGGTGGCACCTCCTTTGGAAAAATGTCCGCATACTCCTGCAAAAGGTTAGTGACTGCAGGAGGCAAAGAAGAAGGTATCTCCTCAAGTGAAAACAAAGTTTGTTTGCAAATCAAAGCATAGCAAACAGCAGTATTAGCATCAATCTCATCCAAATCAGATTTGGTTGCAATGAAACATGACCCTTTCAGCTTGATCTCATTTTTATTATTGTGGGCAGATTTGGTGTTCTTCTTTTTGTGCTTTTCAAGTTCATTTGCCACAATCTGATTTTCACTCTTGGCATGCTCCTGATGCTTTACTTTACTAGCTCTAGAAAGTTCATCTTTCAAAATAGCTTCAGGAGACATTGGGTGCAAAACAAGTTTCTTGTCATTATGCATAAAAGAGTATTGATTTGTTTTACCATGATGCAAAGAATCAATGTCAAACTGCCATGGTCTACCTAACAACATAGAGCATGCTTGCATGGGTACAACATCGCAGTCAATAGAATCATGATAAGAACCAATAGCAAAATTAACTCTCACCAACCGTGTTACCTTCACCTTACCGCTCATTGAATGTAGTAAGGTTGCGGATGTGGCTGGGTGCACAATGCAAGCTTCTCCACCATTTCAGCACTTGCCAAGTTGTTGCAGCTCCCTCCATCAATGATGACTCGGCAAGAACGCTCCTTGATCACACACTTGGTTTGAAACAAAGTGTGGCGCTAATTTTGTTCAGCCTTCTCCATTTGTGCACTCAACACTCGCTGCACCACGAGGCTCTCATAGTGTTCAGCATGTTCCGTTCCAATATGCTCCTCATTTTTGTTGTGCTCCTCATCTTCTCCTATATTGTTAGCTGCAAGCAAAGCATATGTTTCTTCATCTAAATCACTAGCAGAGGAATACTCACCATCAGGACGCACAACTAGCACACGTGCGCTTGGGCAGTCCTTGCACACATGACCGTAACCCTTGCAGCGGAGGCATTGAATGTCTCTCGTTCGCCCCGAAGATGCAATTGAGGATGAATCCTTGGTTGGTGCAGCAGCTGCCCCCTTTGTTGTTTCGGGAGGGCATGGTGAGGAGTTCGTTGTCGAAGGTCGTGGTTTGCTGCTTGATGAAGATGGGGTAGCGGCTCGGTACAGTTGGGCAGCAGGGTTGGATGGCGTCCAAGAGGTAGCACGACCTGCAGAAATGTTAGTTCTCGTACTAGCTCTCCATCCCTGTACTTCCCGTTCAGCTTTACAAGCAAGATGAAACAAACGAGTGATCGAATTATATTCTTTGTAAGCCAAAATATCCTGAATTTCCCGATTCAGCCCACCCATCAACCTAGCCATAGCTGCATCCTCATTTTCTACCAAACCATAACGAAGCATCCCTGTTTGCAACTCTTGATAGTACTCTTCTACAGATTTGTTTCCCTGTCTCAAAAGCTGAAGCTTATGCAAAAGATCACGTGCATGATAAGAGGGAACAAATCTAGCTCGCATAACTCTTTTCATAGCAGCCCAAGTTTGTGGAGTGTTGTTTGGGTGGCTGCGCACATATTCGCTCCACCAAATAGAAGCAAAATCAGTAAACTCACTAGTAGCAGCCCTAACACGTTTGTTTTCAGGAAAATCATGATATGCAAATTTTTGATCAACAGCTAGCTCCCAAGTAAGATATGCATTGGGGTCATATTTTCCATCAAAAGAGGGCATGCTAAATTTAATATTCCCTAAAGAATTATCATTATCGCGTACCTCACGTCGTGGTTGACGAGTACGTCCACCATGTCGACGGCGGCGCTGCTGCTGATTATGTTGGCCATTTACCTCCCCATCAAGCTCCGTGTCAGCTGAATATTCTTCCTCATCTTGCCCAGCAATGCTACCCTCGGTGTGGTTGTTGTTGCGTCGTCCCGTACCATCATGACCCTCCTGGTCCATCCTGTCCAAACGCTCCAAAATACCTACAAGAGAGATGTTAAGAGCCCCAAGCGTGTTCTCCATTGAGGTCAGCTTGGTGTTGGTGTCGATCTGCGTGGCCTCCAATTGGCCAAGGCGTTCGTTGGTGACTCGAACATCCTCATCAAGGTGTTCAGCATGCACCCTCACTTGGCATTCAAAGTGTTGAATGATGCCCCTTGTTCGAGGTGAATGAGCTCGGCCATCATCCTCATTTCCTGACATGGTTAGCTTGCAGCAAAAATCAACTAGTGGAACTAGGTGGCAGCAAACTCCATTCTCTCAATCTTGTGCCATCAAGTTCTTACATGTTCTTACCACGCTAGGAAGTTGCTGTTGGCAGCCGGCAAGAACAGCACAAAATGTTACATAAGCACAGCCCTGTGACGTAGTAGATAATTTGTGGAGCTATAGGTGGCTGCAAGAAAAATCAAGGAACAGCTAGAACCACGTTAGTCAAAGCAAGTTGAATAAATGTTCACAATGGTACTGTGCTGGTTCTAGGCTAAACCATATTAGAGACGTGAGCCTAGACACAAACGTAGTCACCCAACAGCGGCAAACAAGGTATACAAAGAGAGCAGTGCAGCAACAAGAACTCTTTTTCTTCCTTTTTTTCTTTTCCTTCTTGTTTCTTCCTTTGTTTTTTTCCTTCTTTTTTTTTATTCCTTTCAGGGACCTCAAAAGTTATGTTTGGCACAAACAAACAAAACAATTACTTCACATAGCCCTCCTTGCTTTTAGATGCACAGATTACACAGCAGATATGAGGAAATCTCCATAGCGATTGCAAAGCGCTCAGAAAGAATTTGGTGGCAAGGTTAACTTTTTCTGAAAGAGCACAAAGTAACCTTTCCAGAATGTATCTAAACACCTGAATTGGAGATCGGATGCAAGAAATAGAGCAGATTTCTTCTCGTGCAGATCTAGAAGTGGGGATTGCGAAAAATAGTGGGAAAATGCAGCAGCGTGAAAGGGGGGAAGTGGCAGCGAATCTAATGGTGACAAAAACGTGACAAGAATTCAAAACTCTAATGGATTAGATCCTAAGAACCAGCACTTGACACCACGATGCAACCACAAACTCAACAAGCCAAGAACTAGGTAGAACAGCAAGGGCTCAAACTAGTTTTTGGGATTTCAGATCTAGCCTATATTTTTGGGTATTTTTGGACTGTAGGTAAAGTAAAGAATGGGTAGATACTCTCACTGATTAACCTTGCTCTGATTATCACATAATATGGTAGGGGCTGATTCTGATCTTTCGATGAGAGGAGGGGTAACTTCGATTTGGGGTTGGAATCGACGTTGGCTGTCCGACTACAACAATCACAGGATGCTGCGCCTTAGCAACAGGTACACCGATTCCGACGTTGGCTGTTCTTGCCGTGCCAAGAACACCCTTGAACCTGCTAGCAATCGAGAATAAGCAAGAACAAGATGAACAAACAAATAAACTCATGGATCTGAACCAAATGAAACCTGAATCACGAGTTGGGGTCTTGAATCAAGCAAAACAGGTGGTCTAGTCGACACACGCGTTCACTAGAAAGTAGCAGTAGCTAAACTTGCATCTAAACAAAACTCAGGTTCATCCTGGTGGCTGCTACATGTATTTATACATGGGCAACAGCAAGGAGGCGTGGGAGGGTGTAAACCCTAAGCTAGAAAGGGCCCCTAGTGGGCTGCACGAGATACAAGGGTTTCAGCCCAAGACTGGAAGGCCGAACGTCTCTTTGTCAATTTTACACAGCTCCAGTGGAATTTCATCATGAGGTTGGATCCATCTGAAAGTAGACTTCAAGATCTTTCCAATGAGTACTCATATGCCTCAAACAACATCCGGAGTTGAGAAATATTGCCACGTCAATTTGATGTTGCCTGGCTGTACCAACTTGAAATCTGAACTTGATGTCCGATCTTGTGCTTCCTTGTTGTGTGATCTTGATGCCCAAACTGATTGGTTGATCCATTAGCCTCCTCTCCATCATTCCTAATAATAATAAAATCATCACAATGATTTAGTAGTATCCAATTCTGAGACGAGGGTTTATGGACAGCAAGGAACGAGTTTACCTGATAATTTAGCTCTCGTGCACGGGCTCTTGTCATTGGTCCTTGTTGCGTAGTAGGCATGGTTGTATCGTTGGAAGGGATGTCCTCATCAGTAAAATTGCTATCTCAAATGACAACTCTATTTCAAATGTTTTACTTGTGGATTCGTTGGGATACAATTTGTTATCTATCTCACAACTTTGTGAGATGGGTTACAATTGTCTCTTCATGGATAAGGGTGTGGAAGTCTTTAGAAGGAAGGATTTCTCTATTGCTTTTACAGGTCAACTTAAGGGCAAGCTCTATTTAGTTGATTTTTCATCTAATAGAGTGGAGTCCAAGACTTGTTTAGTGGCAAAATCTAGCATGGGCTGGTTATGGCATCGCTGGCTTGCTCATGTTGGGATGGGGAACTTGGCCAACCTTCAAAAGGGCGAACACATCCTTGTACTAACAAATGTTACTTTTGATAAAGATAGAATTTGCAGTGCATATCAAGTGGGAAAACAAGTTGGAGCAAAACATCCCGCAAAGAATATTGTGAATACAACAAGACCACTTGAGCTACTTCATATGGACTTATTTGGACCCCTAAGCATTGGAGGTAAAAAGTATGGTTTTGTTATTGTTGATGATTATTCTCACTTCACTTGGGTGTTCTTTTTGAAAGATAAAAGTCAGACCCAAGAGACTTTCAAGAAGTTTGCAAGAAGAGCTCAAAATGAATTTGAGGTGAAGATTAAGAGAGTAAGAAGCGACAACGGGACAGAGTTTAGGAACACCAACATTGAAGAGTTCCTTCATGAGGAAGGGATCAAGCATGAGTTTTCGGTTCCGTATACTCCTCAACAAAATGGTGTTGTGGAGAGAAAGAACCGAACACTCATAGAAGCCGTAAGAGCAATGTTGGATGAATACAAGACTTCGGACAACTATTGGGCGGAAGTGGTCAACACGGCATGTCATGAAATCAACCGCTTGTATCTTCACAAGATAAGGAAGAAGACTGCCTACGAGCTTCTAACCGGTAACAAGCCTAAGGTGCATTACTTTAGAGTTTTTGGATGCAAGTGTTACATACTTAACAATAAATCCAAAAGCTCAAAGTTTGCACCAAAGGTAGATGAAGGTTTCTTACTTGGTTATGGTACTAACGAACATGGCTATCGTGTTTTCAACAAGACCACCGGTCTAGTTGAAATAGCGGTAGACGTAACATTTGATGAATCCAACAGCGCCCAAAAGGAGCAAGTCAATCTTGACACTCTAGGTAAAGAAGAACCTTCACATGAAGTGATATAGAAGCTTGCAACCGGTGAAGTAAAACCCGTTGAAGATGAAGATGATGATGCACAAGGGCAAATCAATCATGACTCACCCAAGCATCATGGGACAACAAATGTCCATGGTGATGCCTCTACTTCAAGAAGTCATGAATCAAGAGAACAAGCAACTCAAGATCCACCACAAGACGATGATCAAGATAAAAGCAACAACAATGCTATCCAAAATCTTGATTCTCCAATAAATCGAGATAGTGATAGTGAAGACGATGGTCCAATTCAAGGAAGATCAACTATCCCTCATCCAAGAGTGCATCAATCCACTCAACGGGATCATCCCGTTGACAATATATTGGGGAGTATATAAAGAGGGGTAATGACTCATTCTCGTTTAGCTGCATTTTGTAAGCATTACTCGTTTGTTTCTCCTATGGAACCTCTTAGTGTGGAGAAAGCACTCAAAGATCCGGATTGGATGATGGCGATGCAGAGGAGTTGAACAACTTCACTCGGAATGAAGTCTGGTCCTTGGTGGAAAGACCCAAGCAAAATGTGATAGGTACCAAATGGGTCTTCCGCAACAAGCAAGATGAGTATGGCGTGGTCACAAGGAACAAAGCACGGTTGGTGGCTCAAGGCTTCACCCAAATCGAAGGTTTGGATTTTGGTGAAACCTATGCACCGGTAGCTAGGCTTCAGTCAATTCGTATATTACTTGCCTTTTCTACTCATCATGATTTCAAGTTGTATCAAATGGACGTGAAAAGTGCATTCCTCAATGGCCCCCTATCCGAGGTAGTATATGTTGAGCAACCGCCGGGTTTTGAAGATCCACGACATTCCGACCATGTCTACAAGCTTAACAAAGCGCTCTATGGGCTCAAACAAGCCCCTAGAGCTTGGTATGATTGTCTCAAGGATTTCCTATTCAAATAAGGGTTTGGGATAGGGAAGGCCAATCCTACTTTATTTACTCGCAAAGTCAATAATGATATCTTTGTTTGTCAAATATATGTCGATGACATAATATTTGGTAGTACTAATGTGGCTTTTTGTGAGGAGTTTAGTAGGCTCATGATAAAGAGATTTGAGATGTCCATGATAGGGGAGTTGACATTCTTTCTTGGATTTCAAATCAAGCAACTTAAGGATGGCACGTTCATAAGTCAAACCAAGTACACCAAAGATATGTTGAAGAAGTTTGACATGGACAAGGCCAAACCCATCAATACACCTATGCCCACAACCGGACATCTTGATCTTGACAAAAATGGTAAGGGCATCGATCAAAAGGTATATTGCTCCATGATTGGATCCTTACTTTACCTTTGTGCATCTAGGCCCGATATACTGCTTAGTATGTGCATGTGTGTAAGATTTCAAGCCAATCCGAAAGAATGCCACTTGGTGGCCATTAAGAGAACTTTTCGGTATCTAGTACACACTCCTAATCTTGGCTTGTAGTATCCCAAGGGCTCCACTTTCACTCTACTTGGCTATTCCGATTCGGACTATGCCGGTTGCAGGGTAGAGCGAAAAAGTACATCCGGGACTTGCCAATTTATTGATAGGTCTTTGGTGTTTTGGAGCTCTAAAAAACAAAACTGCATTGCCCTTTCCACAGCTGAGGCCAAGTACGTGGCGGCCGGCGCTTGCTGTTCTCAACTACTTTGGATGAAGCAAACCCTTAGGGATTATGGTTACGAGTTAACCAAAATCCCTCTCTTGTGCAACAATGAGGGTGCCATTAAGTTGGCAAACAACCCTATGGACCACTCTAGAACAAAGCACATAGACATCCGGCATCACTTTTTGAGAGACCTCGAAGCCAAAGGAGATATCGCAATCCAACATGTGAGAACCGAATTTCAGTTAGCCGATATCTTCACAAAGCCTCTAGACGAGTCAAGATTTTGTGCTTTGAGGAGTGAACTAAATATCATTGATTCTCAAAACGTTACTTGAACTCTTGTGCACACTTGTTTGATTTAGACTAGGACAAAATCTTGTGAAAACTTTACATGCATTTCAAAATCTATTTTTGACATCTCAAGGATGGCCATAGTTATGTGATGGTTGCATGAAATCTGGTCATAATTATGATGGTTCAAGTTTGCCACATGTTCACCTGTATATATTGCTTCAGGCTGATATTTGGCCTACCGGTGGTACCGATGGGTTTCGACCGGTAGTACTGGTCCAGGCCGGTAGTACCGGTGAAACTCTGGTATCTCCGGTAGTTCAATTTGACGCCAAAATCGATTCCGTCTAATGTCCTCTTACCGGTCGCACAGGTTCATCCTAACCGGTAGTACCGGTAGCGGTTTTTACCGCGGTATAAATAGAGCCCGCGTCTTATCCTCTTACCCCTGCTTGCTTTTACCCCGACACTTTCTCCCTCCTAGGGGAGGCGCCGGTGGCCGCTCTCTTCTCAACTCTACTCTCGATCTCCCTCCTCCTCCAACCAAAATCAAATCCCTTTGAGGGGGAGCTTCCCTAGTGCTTGGAGATCGACTTGGCGGTGTTGGTGCTTACTTGAAGGCCCTCTCTTGATTGGATTCGGCTTCTTCTCCTTGAGCAACGAGGTACTTGGGTTTTCCTTGCCCGATCTCCTAATGTACCTTGTTCTAGGCCGATTTCTCGCACATGCTACATGTTCTTAGTGTCTACATGCTATTTGAATACTTCTTGTGCGCTTCTAACGGTCGATTTGGTGGAAACCACGTGGAAAGAGACTTCCACAGTGCTACCGGTGGTACCGGTCCCTGCAGACTGGTAGTACCGGTCACTGTGCAACTCTCTTTTCTCGCTGTCTCCCTTACTCGATCTTTTGCCACATTCAATAGTATGTCTTAGACTTTTGTTTGGCACTTTGTTTGTGCTTGTAGCATGGAGGGAGACAGCGACCCTTGAGCATGGATGGAATCAGGAAATGATTTGTCAGTTTTGGGCAACATTATGGATTGATCATGACAATCTTGTACTTCACTGGATGATGCAAGGTACGCACTATAGATGTGATTATAAGACTTTCTCTCGCCTGCTCGGATTTGACAGTGCTGACAGGGGTGCCCCTTGTTTGGATGATATATTCTTTGAGGGGGTTGCCCAAGATGTCTTGGAGGCAGCTGATCTTTACAAGCCAGGGCATGCTGCAGATCTCACTACCACTCACTTGAAGCCCTTCTTCTATGTGCTCAACAACTTGATCCGGTACACCATTGACCTGAAGATTGGCAACTCAATTCACATTCAGAATAAGGCTCCCAAGATTCTTATCCGGTTTGGGTCCGGTGGTGGGCGGTTTAGCATCACCAACTTCATGTGGTCCAAGATTGTGGAAGTGGCCATTGATCCGCACAGGTCCCTGCCATATGCTCCTTATTTGATGTATATGATTGAGCAGGTTGTTGGATACCACTTCTACTTTGACTGCCCTCACCTTCCCTATCGGATTCGACACTTGGCACCTCCTCGCCTTCCAGGTGGCGGTAGTGGTGCAGCTGTTCCCTCTGGTCCTGCTGGTGGTGATGCTCCCTCTTCTCCTCATCGCTCCTCTTCGGCTCGTCATGGTTGTGGGGGTGCAACGAGGTATGCGCTTCGCAAGTTCTTTGCATTCTTTTGCTACAAGGCTGAGAGGGATGATCGCCGCCTTCGCTGCTTGGAGGAGCATGCCAACATTGATCCGCCATCTCCTCTCTGTGCTTTTCGTGACCCTTTTGATGAGTATGAGAAGATGATGGCTGCGGATGCAGCTGCGGCTGCTGCTGCCAGTGGTAAGGGGGCTGCCTATGCTCCTTCCTATGGTGGTGGTGCCAGCCCGTTCTCCGATCCTCATGGCAAGCGGGCTGCTTCTCTTGTGGACTACGGCGACGACAACTCCGACGACGAAGACGACTATGACAACGAGTAGCTCCCTATAGTCCTTTTCGTTGCCTACCCTTTTTTGGCACTTGATGCCAAAGGGGAGTGTTAGGCTTATCTTATTGTAATAGGGTAGCTATTTGTGTTTGAAAACTTTATGGTTTGTAATAACTCTATCTCTATGTGGTGAACTACGTGGTGAACTAGAACTATTTGTGTGTGATGATTTGTTGTAGACCAAAACCTTATGCTCAATTTGATATCTAGTTGTGTTGGCCTTGTTTTATATCGTGCTTGGTGATTGTTGGTTCGAATGGTTATGATCGGTTTTTAGTTCTTTTCTTTCTATCATAACCATTCACTTTCTCTTGTTTTATTCTTGTGAATTGACTTGTCATATGCATCACGATATATTACTTGTCACACACACATAGGCACCCAATGGATTGCAAAAGTTAGGGAGAGCTCATCTTTATATGTATGCAATGTTGATATAATCAATCATTTGAAATTCAAGTTTAATACATACATTAAGGGGGAGCTTTCTCTAAAATTTGGAATTCAAAAGCTTTAATTCTTTCTATCTTATGTAAGTCTAAGTTGGTTGTCATCAATTACCAAAAAAGGGGAGTTCGTAAGTGCATTCGCCCCCGTTGTGGGTTTTAGATAATTAATGACAATCAAATTAGGGACTAACAAGTTGATTCAAGTTGTATATGCAAGCGTTAGTCTACTGAAAGTTTTGAATTGATCATACTTGGTGAACATAGCACCCCTAAAAATTTCTTTGGATGGAAGCGGCTCAATTCAAGTGGCTCAGTAGATTTCATTTTATTGCTTGAGTTATAGGTAATGCCGCACTATCAAGAGAGATGCAAAACAAGGTAGCTAGATGGGGATAAGAGTGCTCATGTCGTTCTAACTTATGTGCTTGAGAGACACCTTTGCACTCACGGACACTTAGAGGATTTCTCTTCTGCCTGGTGCATCGGTAGTACCGGTGGATGTCCACTGGTAGTACCGGTAGTTCAACTGGGTGCGCAGTAGACGCAGTTCTTTTGGCAAAAAAATTAACTGCCAGTGGTACCGGTCTTCGACGGTAGTACCGGTGGTGACCGGTAGTTCCGGTCAAACACCGATAGTACCAATAGTTCATTTTTCCGCCAACTGAGGTCACTCAGTTTGCGGAAAAATGAACTACCGGTAGTATTGGTAGGTCATTTCTCTGCCCACTTCTTCGCTCTTCTCTTTTGGTGGAAAATTGAACTGCTGGTGGTACCGGTAGTACCGGTGCCCACCGGTACTACCGGTCTGGGACCGGTAGTACCGATAGGTCATTTTTCCGCCCACTCTCTGCGCGACTATAGGTGAGCTCCAACGGCTAGAAGGGTGGACCGGTAGTACCGGTGGCTTCACACCGGTAGTACCGGTAACGCTTCGCGAGTCACTTGTATAAATAGCTCTCTCCTCCACTTCTAACGGTTACCCACTCCATTCCTTCGACTCACCAGCTGAGAAAAGAGCTCCCAAGCATTGACTCACCCTCTCTCTCTCCCTCCTTGCCCCTAGTTCTAAATCCGTGCAAGATTTGAGTTAGGAAGTGAGATTTGAGAGTGGAAAGCTTCGATCTACGACTTGAGCACTCGGATCCCTTCTCTACCCGGCTTGATTTGTGTTTGTTACTCTTGGGTTCTTGGAACCCTAGCCGGCTAGGCGTTCTTTGTGGTTGCCTGAGTTGATTCATTTGTGAGGGCACCCCGAAGTGTTTGTATCACCCTTTGATCTTAGTGGAAATCTCGGGCTAACCTTTGTGGTTGCTTGAGGGAGGCAAGGAGGTGAAAAAGACTCCGACCTTTGTGGTCACCTCAACAACGAGGACGTAGGATCTCCTTAGTAGGGACCGAACCTCAGGATAAATCTTGTGTCCCGTGTGCTTGTTGTTGTTGAACTTATTTACTCTTCCTACTTGTTCTTGGTTATCTTGTATTCCTTTGTCTCTCCCTTGTTCATAGGTTGGAGCGGGTCGATCTGCGTTTTGGTGAAGCTCCAAGCCAAGAGAACCTTATCTACATCCTCAACATCATCTAGGAAAGTGGGGTAAAACTCAGATCTAAAATCCAAACTCATATTCTCTGATTTCGTAGTTTCAGTAGGGCACCGGTAGTACCGGCTAGTTTGCATTGGTAGTACCGGTCCAAACCTACCGGTGGTACCGGTTAGGTATTTGACTTTCGCTTTGAGTTTTTGAGTTTCAGGTTTTAAAATACGCCTATTCACCCCCTCTAGGCCAATTAGATCCTTTCACCTTTTTACTGTGTGCATGATATTCTAGTGATTTTTTTTAACTTGAACTATTTCTTCTATAGTAAAATGAGTTTGTTCTCAAACTACAAGGAAAGTTATATACTTCAGTGTGCCTTGCAAAATCTACTAATTCTTATTCTAATGAAGAAACTTTAATGTTTTTTTTGTCATGACCACTCATGAAGAAAGAACCAAGAGATTACAAACAAAGCTAAAATAGTTTATTATGTGTCTAAATGGACAATAAGCAAATTATAAACCCAACTTTTTTATCTACTAAATACATATAAAAGTTAGAACCATGGCTAGTAGAGTGGATACAAGTATAGACATGCTAGTATGCATTGATGGTGCTGACACATGATGACCATGTGACGGTCTTGGCGCTATAGTTGGCACTAAAAAGGGTGGTAATTGTTGATCTGGTGATAGTGAGGTAGGTGAATCTGCAATTGGACCAAAAATATATGGATGTTTGGTGCTTTGGCGGGATGGTGCTAAAGATGGTTGTGGAGATGGTGGCTCTGAAAGCACCATCGAAGGAGACAATGAAGGTGTATGATAGAGGTGCATTGGGGATTGAGAGGGCATGTGCATAGTGTATGTCTTAGAGAATGATGGTGGATGAGCATGCTTAGATCGTGGTGAATCATTAGATCTATGAGGATACGATGAAGGTGAAACATGAGATGAAGGCGGAGATAACGGAAAACTAGGGCTGGATATTGGTGAGGGTTTAGAGTTTGTGTGTGATGGTTCTAAATGTGATTTCGAAGATGATGATGGTGGGATGGTATATGGCACTACAGTTGCTGGAGCTATCCTAGGCCTTTGTGGTTCTGGAGCTGGTGATAGATGGAGGGAGAAGGGTGAACGATTTGTTGGGACCTTAGGTTGTTTCGACTTCGGATGTGGTGATGGTGGATGGGAATGAGAAAATAGATGTGTTGGTGCTACCATAGGGGATTGTGACTTTGGAGATGGTGATGGTGATGGACGGTGGGCATGTGACAATGCTGGTTCTAGAGCCATGCTAGGGGGTTGTGATTTTGGAGGTGTTGATGAAGGGCTAAGAGAAGATGGTGAATGCATTGGTGCCAATGTCGGGGACTTTTGTTTTGGGAGCGATGATGGTGGGTGGGTACGTGATGATGTTGGTGCTATAGGAATCCTAGGATTTTGTGGTTTTAGAGTCGATGATGGAGGGATGGAGGATGATAATGGTGAATGTGTTGGTGCCACATTCGGAGTATGTGGTTTTGGAGCCAATGACGGTAGATGGGTACGTGATGGTGTGGGTGCTAAAGCTACACTAGGTGTTTGTGGCTTATGTGGTGGCATTGGAGGAATAGAGGGGGATGGTGACCGTGTTGGAGCTAATATGGGAAACCTTGGTTTTGGAGTCACCGATGGTGCATGTGAAAGTGGAAGGGGAGAAAATGGTGACAGTGATGGCTTGGGTGAAGAGGATGGTCCTTCAAAGGTTGGGGACGATACCAAAGGTGATTGTGCTGTGGAATAGTCCGGGGATGTTGCAGCGGAATTAACTGGTGAGATGGCCGGTGACATGGAGGAAGCTCGTGATCCTCTAGGCGGCTCCGCCATCTTAGCCGTCACGACCACCATGAGATTTTGTCCTTCCTTGCATCGACCGGCATCACCGGTGATGAAGTAGAACGGTCCAGCTCTGCCCAACACGTATGTTGAGTTGCCGTCGCGCAGCTCGTCTATGGGGTCCGTCCCGTTGCACGCATCGTAGTGGCGCTTGTCGACGACCAGCAAAGAGTCCATTCCCTTCTTGTACATGAACACTAAAGAAGAACACAAAGCACACTTCAAAATTCCTGCGATCGAAAATACCTGCCGCTGATGACAAAACTAGCTATCTTGTTTGTACCAAGGGTGTCGCTGACGGTGAAGTTGTGGCGTGCGGTCCAGCGATCGTAGCTCTCGGCCGGCTTGCTGACCCATCCGTCCTTGTCGCCGACGTAGAACAAGTTGCCCTGGGAGGTGGCCGCCGACGGCCCTACCAAAGCCGCGAAACCAATGGCTAGAACAAGGCTCATCACATTACCACTACAAGCAGGCCCCATTTTCTTGGAGACATGGATTTGAGATGTGACCTTGTGAGCACGCTGCATGTGTTCGACAAAAGGTAGAATGTGGCATGCGACTCGATCAAGGCTTGTGTATACATATAAGTAAATAAGCAAGGCCACCGTGCACAGGGTGAAATTGGCTGCAACGAAGCAGGTTTCTTCGTTCGAGTCCACCAGCCATGCATATGGCCACTTTGCGTCGGACGGAGGCGTGCTTGCCGATTGCCGTAATAATCATAAGGGCCGGCCAGGTTGAACGGAGCGAGGCTGCCACGGACGCACCTTTGCGTACTATGACTGCCGCTCTTTGGATCGGGACGCATGCTGTACGTACACGACTTGCCGTGGAACTCGCACGGAAAGGCATGGGATGTTGCGTTGCCTGTCAGTTTCGATTTGAGTTACAGATAGCACAGTTAGATAATCGAGGCTGAAGTTATTTTCTGTTGTCTGAAACCTGAGTCTTAAGCGATGTCACCACATTAAGTGGAAAACCCAAGCTCTGAAGTATTATAAAGGAAACGAGCAACACTAGCTCATTTTAATTTTTTGTTTCAAATTTTGATCTTCCTATTTGACAGTCAGCGCTTGTGTTCCACTTGTTGTATGGGCTCGTCTTCAATCAGCGGAAAGGCACTCCTCAAAACATCCTTGAAAGACTTATGGGCCTGCAGTGCCGCTTTAAGAACAACCGAGCCCTCGTTTCAGTTTGGCGCAACTACATTGTTTCTTTATTTTCTCCATGGTGTTTTTTGCCCAGGAGTTTCCTGCAGGCTGCATGTGATTGTAATGTGCTTTCTGTAATATAGGTGGGGATTCTTAAAATACGTTGTCACTTATTTTCATACATGAAACATTATTTTTCTCTAATCTAACAATAAATCAGCATCAGTCAAAATTAGCAATTTGTACCGAACCGCTATGTATCCACCTCCACAAATTAATTAACATAGACGCACTTCTTAAAATATGTATCTCTGGTAATGGCTATTAACAGAGCAGGGCATAAGATGCTGCCTCTAGAAATTGATTAAGAGAGTCCACACTCTTTTCGCCTGAGCAGGGCATAAGACTTAAGAGGACCGGATGTAGAGACTTGAATTAAAACTTTTCGCTAGTTGCATTAAGAAATGTAGAGATCTACGTGATCCATATAGGTCTCTAGTTGGCATTCTTTGAATTTCTCAAAATTCAAAAAAAAAATTAAGAACTTTTATCTTGTCTCTAATGTTGACAGAATGACAGGGATTACACCAAATTTGTAATTCTCAATGCAATCTACAATGTAGCTCGTAAGTTTTAAATTTAAAGTCATTTAGATCTCAAATAAATATATTTAAAATTCTTACATTATTAAAATTAACATTTTAATAATTTCATCAAATGCCCTCTCGACGACGCCCTAAACATGCATGCACCACTTCCATTCTGGTTGCATCCAATCCAAGTCCAAAGCAGACGATCACCAGCAAAGGCATTTTGATCTGATCTCCATTAGGCACTGCCACATGCTCCAAATACGTATTGTACCTCTGTACTCTTTGCTACTTGGAAGGAAGTGACCGAGCCCTTCCCTTTGGATAGGTGGATGGTTGAAGTCAAGTCCATACACAAGCAGTTGGAGAAACAGCCTCTGGCGCACGCCATTGATTTCTCCCTCTAAGGCTGTCCGGTGTCCGCACCACGGAACGGCAAAGACAACTGAACGCCAGAAATAGAGGCAGAATCGCTACTCCGCTGCACGCTAAATCCTACGCTATCCTACCGTGTGCTACAGGAGATCTCCAAACTTGGAGTAGATGGAGCCGAACGCTATCAACTGTGTTGCGGGTCTCACGCCGCCGGCCACCGTCCTCGTGCCGGCCACCGCTCCCCGCGCCGCCGAGCAGAGGGAGGCGCCAAGGCCGGGCCCGCCGCGCCGGAGGACGACGGAGGAACGCCGAGGTCGGGCCGGCCGCGCCGAGGACGACAGGAAGGACGCGCAGAGCCGGGGACGACGGGGAGGACCGCCGCACTGGGGCCGACGAGGAGGGCCCGCCGCGCCGGGGACGACGGGGAGGACCGCCGTGCCGGGGAGGGAGAAGGGCCGCCGCGTCGGATCCCGTCGCGCCGGGGAGGGAGAAGGGCCGCGTTCGCCGGATCCCACGCCGCCCTTCTCGAATCCGGCCGCCGTGCTCGCCGGGGACGACGGGGAGGACACGGTCGGGGCATCGGCGGCGGCGTACGGCGAGAGGAGAAGTCGAGCGGAGGGAGCGACGAGTAGCAGATACAGATCGGGCGCGGGGCAGCTCGTGGGCCTGTATACCACCTGCCAACTAGGTCCCACCCCCTTATAGCGTGCCTAGTGTAGTCCGCCCGGTGCGGTTAGCCTTAGGTCCTGTTTAGTTCTCAATATTTGACACTATTTACCCGTCATATCGATTGTACTTTCTGCCTGCATAGAGCACTAAATGAAGTAGCAGCTGTTACATGTTTATACTTTTTACCTAGCAAGATCAAGATGAATCTTTTGAATCTACTTAGACCATAATTAAACAAAAATTATCAAATACAAATAAAAGTGCTATATCTTCATCCCCTTTGCACCGTCTAAACGGCGCCTAAAAAGCCAGTCGAGCGTCGAGCTCGTACAGATGCCGTACAATGACAAGTGCCATATCCGTGTCGCCCTGCCAGGCCGACGCGCACGCATCACAGATGGCTACTCCTCTCCGCTCTGCATCTGTTGCCGGCCCCGATGCACGCCACGCCGATCGCATGGTAGATGAGAGATAAATTCCTGAACTGTCGCAGTAGCTAGCCTGCATTCAAGGAGACTGAAAACTGACCGGGCACCATTAACGCCACACTGCGCGCATTGCACTTTGCAGGGCGAGAGCGAGGCACGCGTGCTGTGCATGTACGTACAGCCCCATCACCGTGCGCCCCCTGCTGAAGTGGTGGTGGAACCCTCATCGCGCGCCGCGTGCACGCGCTCGGCGCGGCGACGACGACACGACGGCACCACCAGCACATGGCCTGATGGCCGTCGGCCATGGTGCATACTGGCGCGTAGCTGGTGGTAGAGTAGCGCAGCAGTGCATGCATGGCGTTCGTGGCGTGGCGCGTCGGTGCGTGCAGGACGACGATGTTACGACGGTACAGGCCCATCAAGACGTTGCGTTACGGCCCATTTCCATTTCAGTGAACCGCGCGGTGTTCCACAGCTACCTCGGCCGTACTATTTTCCCCTCTAGGAGTGTTCAGCGCATTTAATTTGCTGCAACACGGGGGTGCACCACCATCTCATCCTTTGCCCGGTGCATAATGCAGTTTATATATATATATATATATATATATATATATGCGAACCAGAAGGCGCGAGCTGTTATATAGGATAGCCGGATAGTAGACCGGTAGCAGTCAGTACTCAGGACTCACAAGTCACAACCTTGACAGCTAGCTCATTGCCTCCTTGCAAGTGTGGAGATGGCTACGCCGCCGGCTCTTGTGTTGGTGTGCTGCTGCCTGCTGCTGGCGCCGTACGCCGCGGCAGCGCGGGTTCTCATCGAGGGCGAGCCTTTCGGCGGCCGGAAGAACCCCGCCGACCCGGACCATTCTCCCGGTTCGAGGCCCACGACGACTCCCAGTTTTTTCTTCGGTCTTATCTTATGGGATTCTCAACTGACACGACGTAAAACCCGTCCTGTCGTGTGTGTTCTTTCCTTGCAGGCTCACACGGGACGACGACTCCGCCCTGCTCGCCGTCCATCGGCACCTCGCCGACCACGCCCGGCGTCGGCGGTGGCAGCGGCTACTACCCGCCTTCGCCGGACATCGGCACTTCCCCGACCACACCGACAGCTCCTGGCGGTGGTGGCGGGTACAGCGCTCCCCCGTCACCGTTCAGTGACACCTCCCCAACCACGCCTGGTGGCGGTGGTGGTGGTGGATACTACGGTCCCCCGTCGCCGTCCTCTCACACCTCCCCGACCACTCCCGGCGGTGGTGGCGGCGGGTACGGTGCTCCCCCGTCGCCGTCCTCTCACACCTCCCCGACCACGCCCGGCGGCGGCGGCGGCGGGTACGGTGCTCCCCCTTCACCGTCCAGTGATACCTCACCGACCACGCCCGGCGGCGGCGGGTACGGTGCTCCCCCATCGCCGTCCTCTGACACCTCCCCGACCACGCCCGGCGGCGGTGGCGGAGGGTACAGTGCTCCCCCCTCGCCGTCCAGTGGCACCTCTCCATCGACGCCTGGAGGTGGTGGTGGGTACTACGGCCCCCCTTCGCCGTCCTCTGACGCCTCCCCGACCACGCCCGGTGGCGGCGGGTACTATGGCCCTCCTTCGCCGTCTTCTGACACCTCTCCGACCACGCCGTCGGCGCCTAGTGGCGGCTACTACGGACCTCCGTCGCCGTCCAGTGACACTTCGCCGACCACTCCTGGCGGCGGTGGCGGCTACTACGGTAGTCCTCCGTCTCCGTCCAGTGACACTTCGCCGACCACTCCAGACGTGCCGTTACCGCCTATCAGCACATCGCCGCCGTTCTCTCCGCTGACGCCAACACCGACCACCCCGACGCCCTACGACCCCAACACACCGCCCTTCACGGGCCCATGCACGTACGTATACGTAGCCCCCTAAATTAACCGTCGTGCACAATGCTACATACCCCTGGCGGCACACTAATAATGACGTTTTTTTTCTGGCTTAATTAATTTGCAGCTACTGGATGACGCACCCGGGCGTGGTGTGGGGCCTGTTCGGCTTCTGGTGCCCGCTGGCGCGGCTGTTCGGGCCGAGCGCGGCGGTGCCGTTCGGGCGCGACCTGACCGTGCCGGAGGCGCTGGCGAACACGCGCGGGGACGGCGTGGGCGCGCTCTTCCGCGAGGGCACGGCGTCGCTGCTCAACTCCATGGTCAGCACCAGGTTCCCGCTCACGACGCAGGAGGTCGAGGACGCGTTCGGCGCCGCGCTCAGCTCCGGCGACGTCGGCGCCGCCGCGGCACAGGCGCAGCTCTTCAAGAAAGCAAACGAGGGACACGTCGTCAGGCAGAACTAAGCTTGCGAGGTAGCGCGGCGGCGGACGCCCGTGTCGTGTACTCGTGTGTATGTCCGTAGGCATGCAGCTGCAGTGTTCGTGCTTCGCGAGCATGGAGGGTTGGCTGGCTAGGATGTTGCGCGTACGTGTTTGATGATGGGGTTGAAGTTTATCACTTATCAGTACCTCTTTGGCTCTACCTACCTTGTATTAGGTGTGCATGCATGTGGCCTAAGGTTGATGGGAGTAGGATCTGTTGTTAAGTTGCCATGTTTCAATTTGTCTGCAGAATGAGAGTATGCAAGCTTCTAGTCTTGCACGGTTCCACCCCACCTGTCCCTTAATTTTATGCACAACCAAGTGGAAACTGTAACCGAGGTTGATTCAGTGAACTACACACTTTGTTACTGTACAATGGACACTTTTGCAACGAGCCAGGGTTTATGAAATACTTTGTAGGTTTGTACCGTAAAGCCAGCCCAAAAACTTAGCAGCCAAATTGCAGACCATGATGAAGCTATTGGGCTGCGTTCCTCCCCACCCCACCGCCAAAATACTTCAGGCCATGCGAGATGCTACTTTAGAGACCTTCGGAATTTATGTCTTGTTAGGCCTAAGGGGTCACAGGAATTTATACATAATAATAAAGTATGTTAGCCCAAGCCCAATTATTTCCAGGTTGGGGTGGATTCCACAACATTCAGCCCGTTGGGCCTCACTTCACTTCACCGTTCGTTCTTTTAGCAAGCATCCCTATAAAATTACTGTACTACTTGAGCCAATGATCGTGCATGAGCCATTTCATGTCACTAAGAAAGTTTAGACGGCTTTTTAAATTATATAATACTACACAACACTCTCATCACACGCACATTCACCTCTATAAACACACCCATATAAAACCTACTCTTATGAGCATCTTTAAAGACTAGACCGGTAAATCCTTAAGATTAACAATATCGATAGGAACATGTGACAGTGCACTAAATTTTCCTTCCCTCCGTGCCACTACCATCTATTTATCCTCAAACGACGTCAAACGGCCAGAAGAAATGACAATTTACTATCTATTTATTTATCCTCAAATGGCACCAAACAACTATATAAAATGAGCAATTTATCCTTAATGCAGTAACCTCCTGTGTTAATAAAGTCTTTGCAATCTAACTTTCTTTTGTCCTCTAGTGCCATTCTATCTGAGATGTTGGTGCCATAATTGGTAATTATTTTTATTAACAAATACATAAGAATACATAGGGCATGTTTGGCGGGTTTAGCATAGAAAATTGCCCTGTTAATAATGTGGTGTCATGTGAAATAGATTATTTCAAATAAATTAAGTATTATTAATCAATAAACATGACATTGATGTAGTTAGGTAGGGCACCCCCTGCTTCACCAACGCCTCCGCTAGGCGCATCATGCCCGCCTCCCTCCACCTCAACCGCCGCCACACACCTACTCGTGACCGTTGACCGTCAATCACATCTAAGGTGGAGCAAGGGGCAAGTGAATGACAAGAGGAGAGAGATGTATATGACTGCCTCCTTGAAATTGGCGGTATCTTAGTTAAGGCGGCGGCGGCACGCCGCACAACACCTGGAGGCGATGGCCCTAGCAATCAAATACGAGAGGCGTCGTGGGGGCTAGGGTTGAGAGTGATGGCATGGTGGGGTGATTGTTGCGGGAGCGAACCATAGAGGAGAGAGAGAGAGAGAGAGAGAGAGAGAGAGAGAGAGAGCACTCCTCAAGTGCTCGGTCAACCAGTTGTGTTGTCTTTCTTAAGCCCAATGACTCCTAGGCGATGTGAACATTTCTATATCTGTTCCAATTAAAACCTGAGGAAAGGTGATAGAAGAGGTATAAAGAGAGAGAAAGTTTGGTATAGTGTCACAAAAATCATCCAAACATCGTATGTCGTGGTGTCGCTAGAGGTCTCGATCGCTCGAGGCACCTGGTGGGTGTTGGTTGTTGTCTGCCCGCGCTTTGTGGCACGCCGTGCCCACCCCACCCTTTGGAGGCCATCCGCTGTCCCAGGCATCGAGCCTCCATAACCTGCCGTGTATAGATGTCCTTTTTACATTCTTCAAACTTTTATGATTAATGTCACTTTCTAATGGAACTTTCTTTTAAATTGACATTTTTGTACTGTACTTCTCGATTGAACATGTATTGTTGATAATTCCGCTGTTAGAAGTGATCATCTTGATTTTTATTGACTATTCTATACTAACTTTGCCATAAACATGCACGTTCTCGTTGGTTATAAAAAATTATATTTTAAGTCCGTCCTAGATCATTTTTTAGGCTGGTTTCACTACTACATGCTGTCTGCATCAAATTTCTTACGTGAAATCCTGATAACAATTTTTTTCCCAGCACACGGCTTCAACATGTTTCATTAAAAAGAAATGGAGCACCGAAAAAAACGGCTTACAAGCCACACCAATAGGAGAATCCACGGTGCAAAACACGAACCATAGAAAAAAATGGTTAAAAACAAACAACACAACAGAAAGAAAGAGAACCCTCCTCCACAGGACCACACCCTAGCAGACTGACCTGGAAAAAAAAAAGAACGATACAACAGACACGGCAAAATTTTGGCCGGCCTTCGCTGCCGCTGCGCCATGCAATGGCACGCTTTTCCCTTGTTCCATGGAGAGCTATGCGCCTTTGTCTTCTTGTCTAGCACGTCCAGAGAGGAAAAAAAGGTTCTTGTTGGCCATCCACTAACCCCTGGTGACCACTTTTGGCTCATGCATGCAGCTTCCCGAGGAATTGAACAAGCAAACATCTTCACCACTGCAGATGATAGTGCAGGTCAACAACACCAGGACCTCAACCAATATCGTTATGTGAAAGCTGCTGGACAACTACCATATCGCCCGCAACCAATGCGTGAAAGCTGCTCCAGGCATGTGATGTCCCACTTCACACGTTTGACATTCCGTAGAATTTCTCGGTCGAATGTCAAAATGGATGCACGATATTCTTACGATAATGCCATTCCTTGTTGCAGATCATTGCCTGCATGTGTTCCCATCAGCTTTTACAAAAGCTTCCGCTGTTGACACCTGAATCAAGACAGGACGTCTCCAATGACTAGCTCTTGCTAGCTTATAGAATTTTTTTATATGTTTTAATAGGAGAGAGGAGAACTATGTCTTTAAAAAATAGTCTTTTACATATATTTCGAGGTTACATAAAATCATTTATATTATGAGCTATGTAGTAAGAGATAGATTATTGGAACGATCGTCTCTTAAAGTGTTTAGAGCTAGATATCACTCTTATTGTTGAGGATGGCCTAACAAGCACTAACCTGCAGCTATCCTGTCTTCAGAATTCAGACCTGAGCAGGCAGAAGCATCACTTCTATTTTGTGAAGAAGTCTATAGCCATCGAACTATCGAGTATCGATGGAGTTCCATTTTAGCAACCAAACTTCAAAACCATATATTTTGGACAACTTTGACCCTAAACTAGTTTCAAAGGTGGTTTTTCCTTGTGCTTTTCTGAAAATTATAAAAACATGATCAAACCTCTAAAAAACATAAATAATTCATTGTAAATAAAAAAATAATTGCTAGCAAAGTTGTCTTAAAATATAATATAATCTATTTGATGCACTATTTTAAATTCTTTGAAACTCATGTTGCTAGCTAGTGTTTTATTGCTCGTATTATGATTGTTATTTATTTAAATTGTTATTGTTTAGTGCTTTACTCAATTACTCTATCTTGATTGCATGATGTTTGAGCTGTTGCCGTATTTAAAACCTATTGCCTCATCATGCAGTCAAAATAAAGTAAAGCACCAACTACTGGTTATGTAATGCTTCAATATGACCCAAATGTGGCGGAGGATGGCATCTGTGAGGTTGTTGTCATGCATTGAGATCTTCCATGTACTCCGAATCCATTAAACTGTTTTGGTTGATTTCCTATATCCTAATATAAAGCAAAATGATAATATGAATACATAAATTTCTAGGTTACGAGCAACATGAACAAGTAGGATCCAATGGACTCTTAATAGAGCAGTAATATATTTGTATATTTTGATTAGAATGAGTTACTTATGATTTTAGATATTTAACCATGTTATTATAATATACCAGTTTTTTAGTTTGATTTGCCAAAATCGAACTCAGCAATAATTCAGTGGCCAAAAATAGATTTCTTCTTTTATTTTTTTTGAGGCATGCTCCGCAATAAAGAACAAAGTATACACATCCACAAATCATGCCACTGTGAAATGGGTGGGCATTAGGGCTGGATTAACGAGACATCTAATGAGCCAGCTCGGCTCGGCTCGTTATACTAATGAGCCAAAAGGCCTGTTCAGCTCGATTCGTTAGTGAGCTTGAGCTGGCTTGTTTGGCTCACGAGCCAGACATTAAAAAATAAAAAATAAATATCTATATTGATCTAAATTTTAATAATAGAAATAATTCAAAAGCAAGCCATAAATTAAGGGGGAAAATGATATATGCTATATATAAAGTATAATAATATACTATAATACTATACACATTCATTTAATACATAACACATTTATAATCTATTATTGATTATCCATATATTCATTTAAAATAAGGAAAAAGTCATAGTAATCCGAATTTTAAAAGTATAGGTATAACCATCAAACAATAGTAGAGTGTAAGACATTATTATACAAAATTAATATGATTTGAATACCAACAGTTTTGGCTCTCGTTAGGCTCGCGAGCCAGCTCGAGTGAGCTCACGAGCCAGCTCGTTAACTAAACGAGCAGAAATGCTGGCGCGTTAAAAATATAAACGAGCTGAGCCGAGTCGAGCCATTAACAAGCTGAGTCAAGCGAGCTATCGACCTGCGAGCTTTTCGTCCAGCCTAGTGGGCATTCTCACCATGGTTCCGACAGATTGAATTGCACTAACACGTCAAAAGGATTTCTTCTGTTGTCTTCCATCTGTGGTCCAAGCACTGTCACCTCCCCCTTTTATGTGCCATGGATGGAAAATTGAACCAGGTTGTGGAGCAGGTAGATAATGCGAGTGCTCTGAGACAACATAACACTAATCAAAAGCAGGCACCAAATTTAGTGCTGAAAGGAACAGTTCAACAGTATGCCAGGCTGCCAGCTGATCAGATTAGTTCTCTACTTCTCTTTATATAAAATTATAAACTCCTTTCTTAAACCACAAAATGAATTTAGGGGATTGCGTCGTGCTTCGTGTAAAGCTTGGCCAGGCAGACATTCTCGGGATCTCCGGCCAAATAAAGGGACGCGGCTGGAGTCGCTGTTATGTGTGTCAGCGTATACGTTGATTAGATGGAGCTAACAACTCGTGATCGCTGTTAGGCTGGATCGGAGTACAAACTCTACTACTCGGAAAAGTTATCATCACTAACACCGTTCCAGGCTTCCAGCAATCGACCCAGTTTGGACACGACTCACGTCCCGTCTGGTTTTGATTCCTTGTCGCTGCTCGGGGGCTGTTTAGTGGAGAAATTTTTTAGGTTTTTTTGGTAGTGTAACACTTTCTTTTGTATTTGATAATTTTGTCTAACTAATGAATTAAATAGACTTAAAAGATTCGTCTCGTAAACTGTACAATCAGTTAGTTTTTACCTACATTTAATACTCTATATATGTGTTTAAAAATTCGATATAACGAGGAATTTGAAAAAAAAATTGGGAACTAAACCTGGCCTCTGATTGCCCTGAGCGCCAATGACGTCCTCAGGTCGTCACGACGTCACCGTTATCTAGTGAGAACAGTCAGTGCCATGCGCCGCTGCAGATTGCCGCGACATGCCTATGGACGGCATGGTCCCCGTAAAATATCGAGATCCATTTTCATAAAAAAAATCGAGATCCATAGGCATTTTCACTCTCTACGTCTTGAAAAGCCTTTTATAATTCAAAGAATATCACACGTCCGAACTGAACTCAGCTTGGAGTGAAAACCAAGACTAACAGTAACTTGAGGCACAGCAGGGACCAAGCATGCCGTGACCACCAACGGGCTCGGGCACGCGAGGAAGTCAAGTAGGCCCAAGGACAAGGACCGGCAGCCGGTACCGTAGATCCCGCACGTACTACGGCTGCACTGAAATGGCGTTTACTGCCACAGTGCCACTATAGTCTGCTTCTACCGGCCGGGGCAGAAATTGTTTCGGCGGGTCCTGCTGTGTAGTGCTTACTCCGTCCCAAAACAAGTGTGGTTTTAGAATTTTAACTATCTCCTTTTAATTATTTATCTTATTAAAAGATTTGTAAAAAAATTAATTATTTTATTATGAAATGATTTATTATTAGAAGTACTTTAATCTTGATTTATTTATTTTTATATTTTCATAAGTTTTTTGAAATAAGACGAATATTCAAATGTTGATTTTAAAAAGTCAAAAACGACACTTATTTTGAGACGGAGAAAGTACTACTCTACATATCTGAATTAGTTAACGTTTAGGATATAAATATAATTACTAAAATGTCATTAATTAGAGATATTTTTTCCTTTGACTTATTAAGAGCATTGTGGTTGTATCCTACACAAAAAAACTTGGGTAGTTCGAGTGGTTACTCTTCCGCGGCCCAAGGTTGGAGGGAGTACTTTGTCAGGGACGCAGTAAGGAACGAGTAGTATCGGCAGTAGCGTGAATGGCGAGAAGCCACCATGCCATATCCTGGTACTCCCTCTATTCTTTTTTAAATGTCATTTTCAATTTTCGTATTACAAATTTTACTAGATTTATATAAAATACGTATAATATTTGTATCTCTAAATATATTTGTTAAAAAGTTAGATAATAAAATATATCTAATGATATTAATTATGTATCATTAAATATCATTATTTTTTTTATATAAAATTAATTAAAGTTATTTTTTAGAGGCGGGAACGATAAATATTTAGGAACTTCAAATAGATAACACCCACCCAAGCGCATGACCGAGTGTTCGGTCTCTATGCAAATGCATGTACTATGCTAACCGGTAACTCTGCTCATTCAATCACTCTCAGCGCCACCATCATTAACTCCGATTGAGCTGTGGCTACCTCCATGCTGGCAACGCGTGTAGTACTCCCTATTTGGAGTAGCGTTCAAACACGCGAGCCGGATGCACAACACAACGGCAGATGCACTGTAAACTTTGCAACTAGTCACATCAATATTATAACATATGCATAGAGCATTAAATATAAATGAAATGTTTGTATGTTTATACTTTTTGCATGTACATCACGAGACGAATCTTTTAAGCCTACTTAGATCATGATTGAACAAAAGTTCTCAAATACAAACAAACATGCTACAGTACAGAATTGTAACTGTAACTGGTATCTAAACACACATAGCGATTTCTGGTATCCAATGTCACATAGCGATTTCCTACGTTCAGCCAGACAAGGAAGCTAATGCGAAAGCTAAGGCTGTGTTTGGATCCCACCAAAATTGTGGAAGCTAGCTTTTGAAAGCTGAATTACTATAAGCCAGATTTTAAAAGCTAGAATAGTGAGTTGTTTGGATTCCCAGCTTTCAAAAGCTGAGATAAGCTACAACATAGTGTAAAATTACTAAAACAACCTTATTCATGTGTGAAGGTAAGAAATAGGGAGGGATAGATTTGTCTTTTAACATCTAGAAGCTGGAAGAAGCTGGGTTGAACCAGCTTACTAGATTGTAGAATCTGAAGCCCTAAAGATTATAGAATCTGGTTTATAAACTGGGCTGTTTGGAGGTCATGGTAGCTTTTGAAAGCCAGATTCTATGATATGGAAGTATCCAAACGGGGCCTAAAACCTATCGATCTCGTGGGGAGAGCCGAGAGCGAGACGCTGCACCACCGGATAAGCCATGCCATGGCGCGGACGGCGCCCACGAGGCAGCGTCGTCTCAACTTGGGGGGCCATATCACCCTCGGGTTTTCTGTCGGTGGTCTGGCTCATCAGCTCCCAGCTCGCGCAGTCGAGTCGAGGTCGCTTTCCGGGGGTCAAATCCGGCAAACCCAGGCCCCCTGCTCGGCAGAATTCCAGATTCGCAAACAGCAACCACGAGCCGCCCCGGCCCGGCGTCCTTCCTTTCCCTTCGCCTCGCCAGTCGCCACTCTCTCTGTCTCGTTTTGCCACCCCCTGTGCCCACTCCCAACTCGGAGCTGCCGCCCTGTTTTCCATCTCCCCTGCCCCGCGTTCCCACTCCGCACCCGCGCAGCTTAGCTTGCTGTGAGCCCTGCTGCCCTGCCCTACCACGCTGCCTGCACGGGGCCGCCCGCCCGTGGCCGCACACCACACCACCCTTCATCCTGCCCTGCGCTGGGCGAGAGCGCGTCGTTACTTGAGCGGGTGGGGAGCGAGCTCGCGCTCAGTCGATAGGTCAGCTCAGTAGGTTGATGAGCGGCGGCGACGACCACGACGACGGCCAGCCAGTCCGCCCAACGCAGCAGCCTCGCGTACAGCTAGCGAGCCGTGCATGTCAACGGCAATGAGGGTGTACATCACGGCGACGGCGACGGCCGCGGGCGACGGCGACGCGATGACGAAGCCCAAGGCGACGCCGCCGCCACAGCAGCAGCAGCAAGCCGCGCGGCGCGGGTGCCGGTCGGCTGCCGTCACGGGGCTCCTCGCCGGGCTGCTCCTCTTCCGCGCCGCGCTCCTCGCCATGGAGGCCGGCGCCTCCCTCTGCCCTTCCACGACCGGTAAGTGCTGTGCTGGTGGTTGGTCGCCCGCCTCTCGCTTTCACTCACAGTCACTGCTGTACTTGCCCAAACGTCCGTGCCGTTTTCTCGACGACGGCGTGTGCGTAGTCCTCCTGCCATGGGACAGGACACTCATCAATCACCATGCATGCTTCAGGGTGCCTGGACTTGCGGGCGGGGCGATGGCTCTACGGCGGCGGCGACGCGACGGAGGTGAGTTGAGCCCGCCATTATTGCCGCCGCGCGCTGGTGACAAATTTGCGTTAGGCGCCGGTTTCTTGACCATTTTTTTACGTCCTGAGCTGCGGCGCGGCGCTGGGGATGGGCGACGCCGCACGCGCTCACGCGGTTTTTCATCCGGTTCGGCAGGCTCGTTGGCTGGGAGCGCGCGCGGCCAGGCCATTCACGGGAGTGGGAATGTCAGGGCCGGGTGGCCGGCCAACACGTCGCGGCGTTGGCGACCACGTGGCCCGCCCGCGTCGTCCTGCTGACAGGTAGGCCGTGTCGGCCGTTCGGTCCGGTGTCTGGTCCGGGCGCCGTACTTGCGGTTGCAGTCTTGGCGGTTGGCGACGCACTGACCGAGTGAGACTGTCCTTCCATTGCTTTTTTTTTTTTTTGACTTTTGACGTTCTAGGCGCCGGTAAGCTCATGGTAAGTTGGTAACCAATCCATTTGCAACCAAGTATAATCGGACTCATCAGCAGAAGTAGAGTAGTAGATTATACAATGAAAAAGTAGGCCTCACAAGAAGCTAGACGCGCACTATTCTTTCCTTTTTGGAAGCTAATTAGGCATGTAAACAATAGTCAAGAACTACTCCCAGACTACCAGTACTTCTTAGTCAAGTTATGCACAAAAGGCTGCCTAATTTGACGAGGTCTGGGCGCGGTTCATGCGGATCCGATCGGGACAACCAGTAGATAGATTCGTGTGACCTGCACTGCCGCATGGCATTACTCTGCGCGGACCCTACGAGCTGGTGGCTTGGATCGGCCGCCGTGTGCTGCCCAACCGCTACGGAAACCCAAGGCAGCCAGCCCTTCTTGTGACTTGCTTGCTAGGACTGATTCCCCGCTAGGACATGCGATCCAGCTTGGATGATGGGGGCCTTGGAGCTACTTCTACATACGTACGTGGATCTTGCAAGCGGTCGTGACTTTGTGGTCCGTGACCCATCCATGCATGCACCCTGCCCCTTGTGATTTTTTCCCCTTCTGGCAGCCTAGATCGTGCCGAATAACGTTTGTTTCATGTGCATAATTAAGCTGCTAGCACGAGACACTTAATACGACTTTGGCTTATCTATTTTCTTTTCTTCATCGAAACAAATTTCTGTACTGCCCGTGTACTGCGTGGTCGTACACGGAAAACGGATGGGATGGGATACTCACGTGTACTGTACTTACATCTGTAGTACCTAATAAACCAAGTCCGTGGAATCTGGAATGGCCAGGAATTTATGAAGGAATGGAGGCGTCACAGTCACAGGGAAGCCACCCTGCTGGACCCTGTGGTGGTGGAAGCGGCGCCGGACTCCCTGGACGCGCTCATGGCGGAGATGGCCACCATGCTGGCGTCCTACGACCGGATCATCGACACGGAAGACATGGCGATCAAGATGATGGCCATGGTACGCGGTATATTATCAGTTCATGTTCCGTTCCACGCGTTCACTGTTACGGCCTTTAGTAATCTTCACTCAGCTTTTTATAATCTGGCACCATATGCTTGCATGTTACTGTACTATACCCTTTTTTTTCGAGAGCGGGCTAATCACTCGTAATACTACTATACCTTAGCTCAACTAGTAAGTGCTTTTAGCTTTCCACGACGAAAGGCTTCATCATATGGTCTGCCTTTTTGCGCATTCTTTAGTCTGCTAGACTGAAACTTGTGGCATACGTGTATGGGCAACACATTCCTTACCATGCATGATTGTCGAACTGTCAAACGCACAAACCGGCAATTGTCTAGACATGCCAGCCTGTGACCGTATGGTCTTCTTGCACGCTGGGGTTTGTCGTAGTCATGGGATCAGTGCCTCATTAGCCAGCAAATTAAATTAGCAGGACAATTGCTTTCTTTATTGTTGTGAAAGGAAACCTGCAAGGGAACCTTTATTTTTCTCGTGGATTTTTCACGAATTCTTGCATTCCAAAGATTAAAATCTCTATTAGTATTTGTTTAAACTCCTGGAAACAAATCAAATACTTCTCCCCCAGCTGCTGAAGATGGACCGGAAGGTAAAGTCAACAAGGATCCGGGCTGTGTTCAACCGGCATCTGGCGTCGCTGGGCGTCCCCAAGAGCGCGCACTGCCTCACCCTGCGGCTCGCCGAGGAGTTCGCGGTGAACTCGGCGGCGCGCTCCCCGGTGCCGCCGCCGGAGCACGCGCCGCGCCTGACCGACGCCTCGCGCCTCCACGTCGCGCTCGTGACCGACAACGTGCTGGCGGCGGCCGTCGCGGTGGCCTCCGCCGTGCGGAGCGCCGCCGACCCCGCCAGGCTGGTGTTCCACGTGGTCACGGACAAGAAGAGCTACGTGCCCATGCACTCGTGGTTCGCGCTGCACCCGGCGTCGCCCGCCGTCGTCGAGGTCAGGGGCCTCCACCAGTTCGACTGGCGCGACGCCGGCGTCGTCG
The DNA here is from genome assembly GCA_038502445.1 of Eremochloa ophiuroides. Taxonomy (NCBI): domain Eukaryota; kingdom Viridiplantae; phylum Streptophyta; class Magnoliopsida; order Poales; family Poaceae; genus Eremochloa; species Eremochloa ophiuroides. Next base: position 65,327,752 of record JAHLJS010000006.1, read on the forward strand.
CCTCCGTCATGAGGACTGTCGACGAGGTCCAGAGGAGCTCGCTGGATTATCACCGGTGCGAGTGCGATGGATCGGCGGCGGAGAGGGAGCGCAGACGGCTCGAGGCATCCAAGCCGAGCACGTTCTCGCTCCTCAACTATCTCAAGATCCATCTCCCGGAGGTAATCACACCTTTTGATGAGTGAAGATGTGCATTTATGTGTACCTTAATTTGTGCTAACTTAACTAACATTGGTCTCTCTCTCTGGATTGTTTGCTCGTCGGAGCAGTTCTTCCCTGAGCTTGGTAGGGTGATGCTTCTGGACGACGACGTCGTGGTACGCAGGGACTTGGCCGGGCTGTGGGAGCAGGACCTTGACGGGAACATCATCGGCGCTCACCAAGGCATCGGCGGCGTCTGCGACGACGAGACCTTCGGAGACCACCTGAATTTCTCGAACCCTGACGTGTCTGGCTCTGGCCTACGTAGCTCGCAATGCGCGTGGTCGTGGGGCGTCAACATCGTCGACCTCGACGCGTGGCGACGAACAAACGTTACCGAGACATACCAGTTCTGGCTACAAAAGGCAAGTTCCCTTGTCCAGATTCCTGCAAAAGGCAGCACTGATCGTCATGGCAAGCAAAGCAGTTCGTGGCAGATGAGATGATGGCCTCGCTGCCGGCGGCTCTGACAGACATTTGGTTGCGTCATGTGCAGAACCGGGAGTCGGGCTTCAGGCTGTGGCAGATGGCGTCGCTGCCGCCGGCCCTGATCGCGTTCGACGGCCGCGTACAGGCGATGGAGCCGCTGTGGAATCTTCCGGGCCTCGGTTGGCGCGTGCCGGACCCGGACCTCGTGCGGTCCTCCGCCGTTCTGCACTTCAGTGGGCCACGGAAGCCATGGCTGGAGGTCGCGTTCCCGGAGCTGCGGCAGCTGTGGCTCGCTCACTTGAACGCATCGGACAGTTTCTTACGAGGATGTGGTGTGGTCGAGGTCGAATGGCAGCAGAGCATCGAGTTGGGAGGAGACGTACAGTAATTTGGTTCAGGTCGGATTTACCGGCGGCAGAGCTGGGAGGGCTCTTGGAGAGGGAAGTAGGTGTTGCCTGCAGTCTCTCCTAGCCTTCAGGCTCTACACACAATCGACATATATGCATATTCTAGTAAAAGTCAGTGTGACACTAGAACTGCTCGCGATTTCTCTTTGATTAGGGAATATAACATTCCCACCTCCAACTTTCACTAATGAATGCGTATAGCTATTTAGAAGACTCAAAGTGTTTAGACCACACTTCACCGTACGATGACGCAAACTTAAAACGCAAAATGAATGAATGAGACTCGAGCCCTTGTCCTAACTTGGTGCGGAATTTCAACATCATGACCTCCCGTAAGCACTGCCTTCCCTGAGTAAATGTGGAACGCAATGATGGGACGCCTCCTGTAAGATCCTGCCGTAACCTCAACCGTCCTTGAGGTTGGGGGTGCATAAACTCGTCGTTTTATGTTGTGTGAAGATGAACGAACCTCTAGGACGAAAACGACGAGAGCACTAAGCCGCCTGGAGATCAGCTGGCTATGTAATTTCCATCCACCCCCATACATCACCAGGTGTGGACCTGGGCTCGCCTTTAGGACCCAGGCTCTAGTTGTTGGCCCAAGATAGCTAGCTCTTAATACTCCATGTATTTTTCAGGCCCATAAATCAAGGCCCAAGGCCAATAGATCTTTCTGCTTCCCGTTCCCATCTCTCTAGCGAGTCCTGAGTCCGACCGCCCGCCGCCCCACCGCCGTCGTCCGTCCTTCGACACGGAGGTCGGAGGCTCGGAGCCTCGCCGGCTGCCGCACTGCACGTTCCGCACGGGACACGAGGTCGCTGCGCCGCCAGCGGCCCATCTCCACGAGCCCTCCACCGCGCAGACAGCCGGCCGACCTCCGCGGCACCGCGCAGGCAGGCACCGCGCCAGCCGCCATCCGCGGCTCCGTGCAGGCGCAGGCCACCACGCCGGCTGCCGTAGCCCTCTATGTCAAGACTGCGAGCTCTGTGGCAGGCTTCCTTTAGCGCCACAAAGAGAGGTAGCTTCTTCCCACAAGTCAGACCTTTTTGCTGTGCTCGCTATCAAAGTTTGGTTCATTTCCTCAATGAAACACTTGTAATGATGCCTGTAGAGGCGTCGCGCATAATCTTGGTACTGTTGAGCCGTTCAATGATAACCATATAAGGTGTAGTTAAGGTCATGGATCACTCCCTGTCTCCTGAGCATTGAGGATTTGACCTTCTTGTGTAGGAATGTAAAGCAAAGAGTACAGCGTTTCCAGGGTGCAGAATAAGAATTTTCCTAGTGACGCTTGCAATATGCTGAGTATTATACATGATATGAAATTTGCGAGCACGCCAGATTGACAGTTAGATATTAATGCCAGTTTGATTCCATATGTACCAGTAGTAGCCTTGAGAAGTCTTAGTAGCTGGCTAGCTGCTACTCATGCATTGCAGATCTGAAATAGATGTGTGGTGTGTGGATTTCATGGTGTCCCTGCTGGAATAGCATATTTTGCTAATCTGTAAACAAGGAACTTATGGAAATTCTGATTTTAATTGTGCAGAATAAACTCTTCTGGAAAATGCATAACCTCTTTAACTATATTGGTCTTTATTAATCTTTTTTTCTATATGCTTAATTGGTAGCTCTTGTATGGAGTTCAGATGATCTAATTCCGCCAAGTGAAAGATGTATCTTCAATTTCAACTCAAAAGATGAGCTCAAAAGGTGGCATTTGTACTCAGATTCAGAGTATGGAGGTACTGCCTCACTTTCGAATTATATTTTTATAAAATTTATTAATTGCTGCAGTTTCTCTAAATACTGATATGATACTATAGTATAGTTTGTCCTTTGCTTTGTGACTGACTGGCTGGGAGATGCTTATGAATGATTGCCTTGTGTCGAAAATGCTCCTTTGGTTTTGTTCTCAGAATATATTAGTAAGATGTTCTTTTGAGTTTCCGTTGGTTCACACTTCACAGTGGAAAAATGTATTGCAGTTCAATGTTGTCCTGGTAGTCCCAACTATATTACTTCTAGAATCGTCCTACCCCTGAGTCTTCATAATGCAAAATCCTTTTAAAGAAAACATATTACAAACTAGTATAATAATGGAGATATAGTAGAGCATACTCCATTTATTCATCGACTCTCCCTTTGCTGCCTTCATTTTATCCTTTCTTTGCCATCAGCGTGAATTATATGTTGGGTTTATATATAACACTATTGTAGCTTGCTTTCCAGATAGTGATCCAAATGGGAGTCGACCACCCTTGTGTTTATCACCACAGGATACTGATACTGTGTAAACTGGTGCACTACTGTATTATCTGCTGCTAGTTTTGAAACCAATGGATCAGATAAACTGACGAAGAGATGGTGTATATTACACGGGTGAATCTTTTCTGCAGGAACAGGAAAAGTATTAATACTTTAGTTTGTTGTGCACTCATACAGTTGTGCCGTAGAATAATATGAGTGGACTTGTGAATTCCATAGACTAAATTTCCCTACAACAGATAATACCTTACATTTGTAGTTTTTTTTAGAAGGGCCGGCAAAAGCTTTGCCGGAATTTCTATTAGACGAATAAAAAGAAAAAGGCAAGTGCCAGCCCAGTTTTTTGACTGGAAACCAGGCCAGAAAAACCATACAAAAAGGAGGGTACCCTACTCCACTGCACAAAATAGGTACCAAAACACTACTCAACTGCTAGCAACTCAAGCCTCGGTCAGATTGGGTCATCGACACGAGCAACCACTTCGCCCCACTAAAACTCGGTCGGATTGGGTCATCGACACGAGCCTCTACTTTACACCACTAGAGCTCATCAAAGAGCAAAAACCAGCAACTAAGACTAACCAAAGAAAACGACTAAAAACAAACTACAACTACTCCACCACTGCCACCAACCGCGCAACAAAACAGCGAGAATGACGAACCAGTCCTGCCCGAGACACCCCGACCGAGCCGAAATCCACAGCGACGCCTTCAAGAAGGTCACGACGCCCGAGCGCCGCCGTCGCTCGTCCAAGACAGGACAAGGCATGCACCCGTGGAGTGTGCTGGGGATACGACGCCCTCAACAGGGGAACGACACCCGCAGGTGTCGTCGTCGCTAGGCTTTCGCCCAAAGATCCCCCAGCACGATCGTCGGTCAAGATGTCGGGTCCCCGCCAATCACCAATACGTCGCTGCCGGTCATCCAGAAGAAGCCTTACCGGGGTCGACGCGCCGGCCACGCAAGCAGCCGCAAAGCTACGCCAGCACCCCGTCAGACCACCTCTCGAACACCAGCCTCCCGCCACCATGCACGCCCACCATCCGCCCGCCGTAGACGAAGCCGCCACCGGCCACCGCCGCCAGCCGAGCTCTCGCCACTGGAATCGCCACCGCCCAGAGGGTATCGGATCTGAGGCAGAGCCCCAGACCAGCACCCCGTGGACGCCAAGGCCCTCATCCTCATAACGACCGCCCTCGACGGCAGTCGGGGACGTGGGGGAGGGATGGTATAGACGAAGACCGCCCCCCAACGCCATGACGACCCCCAGCCACCGCCTCAAAACGGTCACCACGAAGAAGAAAAGGAGGGGGCGAGCAGAGAGGGAGAGAACCCCGCCACCGCCCCCTGCGTCCGATGGGCAACAGCCCCACGCCAGCCCGCTAGCGAGCTCCAACGGAGAAGAGCGGCCTCCGCCGGGACCGGCACCGCTAGCAGCACCACCATGGTGCCACAGGCATGCCGATGCCCCGACCAACCATGCCGCCACGGCATCACCGAAGAGGCAGACCGCGTTCCGCGTATAGCAGCACGCCACCAGACCGCGCCCAGCACGAGGTCCAACGACCACCACCAAACGGTGGCCGTCGTCGCCGCCGCCGCCGCCAGCTGTGCGTCCGCCGCTGCTACCGGGGCAGGCCACGCGCCGCACCAGCCCGCGGCAGTCCGCGCGCCGCGCCCGTCCGCGGCAGCCCGCGCCCAGGCCGGCCACGGTAGCTCGCGCCCAGGCCGGCAGCGCCGGAAACACGCCGCAGACGCGCCTCCGCGCGACTCGCCGAGAGCAGGGCCCAGGCCGAAGGAGAGGGGATCCACGCCCACCTCCAACCGGAGGCCGGCGCCGCCGCCGCAAGTCGTCACGGCCGCTGCAACGGAGCGCGACGGCGAGCAGCTTCTTGACGAACGGAGCACAGCGGGCAAGGGCGCACGACAGCCACCAAATCCGGCCAACGGCGACCGGATCCGGTACCCTAGCATGCGGATCCGTCCTCCGCGACGAAGGAACGGCTGCACGAGCCACCATTGGAGGGGCCAGAAGCTTACAGCCGCACCAGCTGGAGAGGGAAAAACGCAGGGGAAGGAAAGGGGATGGAGGGAGATGGCCTCGCCGCCGCCGTCCTTGCGGCCGCGCGGACCTCCGGCGGCGCGCTCAAGCGGCGGCGAGGATAGGTGGCAAGGTTGGGAAGGGCTACGGCGGGGCGGCGTGGTTCCGCCCGAGCCGCTCCTGGGAGCGACGCGGGGGAAGGAAGAGCTCTGAGACAAATAAGTTTATTAGTTAAATTTGTAGTAATTTCATATATTTTTTTAAGGACATTTTTTCAGCTTTGCTGCAAATACCTAGCTTCTTGTTTACATCTATGATAGAATATAATTGGACAAAGTTGTTATCCAGGTTTGTCTTCTGCATCCTTGGAAATAACTGATGGAGCTTCAGCTGGAGATACTCCATTAACTGGTAATAATTGTTCTACATTCTTAACTTTTCCAGCTTGTGCCAATCATTTGTAGTTTAATTTGAATTGAGTACTTTCTGGTACAAGAGAAAAGAAATGATGTATTTGTAGCTTCTTTCGTTTAGCATAAACATCATTAACCTCGAAATGTTTTAGTGGTTTTCTCGGAAAATGTCTGAGGTGAGTCCAAATTATCAGTGGATACCAGCTCCTGTATTTTCTTTAGTAATCGAAACATGCAGTTTTGTTGACTCGATTTTCTTAGGCTGGATTGTAAGGTTTTTTTTTTAACATTTGTATTCTTGAAGGTGTGTTTTCTGGTAATCTTTCTTTGGATATGTCTGAAGATTCAACATGGAGGATCAGGCGCTATGGATTCTGTGGGATGCGATCAAAGAAGGTTAATTTTTCTGTTTAGGGCGACACCGGGTACTAACCTGGTTACTTCCATAAATGCTTATGCCATTTCAGCAATGTTGTTTTAAACTTAGATGCAGAAATGTTGTCACCAATGATGGTATAATATTTCTGTGGTAGTTCTTGAAAAGTAGTTGTCAAAAATGCTTCCTCCAATCCAAATTGTAAGCCGTTTTTGGCTTTTCAAGGTACATAACTTCTGCGCACCTGTATATAATTTTTTTTTTTAGCAAAAAAAATACTAAGCATACCCTATCTAGGCTTAAGAGGGTTGAACATCCTGGGGCTTTAGATCAAACTGTTTTGTTTTCTTGAGGTCAGTGAGGTCATATCAAGTGTCTTAGGATTCAGTAAATAAAGTTTACTTAAGACTATCTTCTAACTCTACAAATAAGAAATATATATGGATGATTAAGTAATGCTAACTGAGTGTCAGCAGAAGTTATTCTGTGTTGTGCTGATTTTTTTTTTTTAAAAAAAAAACTTTCTGCTGTTTCAGTTTGATGGTTTCATTGACCTTGATGCATATGATACAATAGCAATGAAAATCAAAGGGGATGGAAGATGCTACATATCAACCGTATGTTTTCTCACACAAGTGTCACTTTGAATATTTGATGTCCAGTCAGTATTGTTCTGTAGAATCTGAAATTTTAAGTAACAGATATACACGGAGAATTGGGTGAATTCACCCGGACAACAAGAAGACAACTCATGGCAGGCTTTTGTGTACATACCCCAGGACAGATGGCAAGTCTTGAAGGTAAATTATCATTTGCTATCATTTAAAATTCGAAATATGCGATTTTTTTAATGATGAAGAACCCGTTCCCATTCCATACAGATCCCTCTTGATCGATATTTGCCCACATGGAGAGGAAATGTGATTGAGGCAAAGTTGGAAATGAACCCTGCTCGAATCGTGGGGATGTCTCTATCTGTAAACGCAGAAGGCGGTGTTCCTGGTGCCAGGACTGGGCCTGGTGATTTTAGGCTTGAGGTTGATTGGATCAAGGCGTTGAGAACACTGTGACCTCCACAAGCCATCATAGTCTTATTTCACTGCTTAATTCACATCAGCCTTCTCCTTGAAGTTTTATCAACCGACCAAAACCACAAGAGTATGATCCACAGGTATTGTCACCAATGATGGTAAAATATCTCTGTGGTAGCTCTTGAAAAGTGGTTGTCAAATGCTCTCTCCATACCAGATTGCCAACTCACTCCTGTATGCACTTTTAGGTGTATGGAATATTTGTTTTTGTACTAGTAGCGGTTTCTGCGGTTCTTGAACAAAAGGCGCCAATGAATAATGGATTTTGCTGCACTTTTGAGGTTTATGAATAAAAATAGATCGGAAAAAAAAGGAGCATTTGGTTAAGGACTTAAGGTGTTCCCTTTGGACATTTGTTTCTTTTCTCGCTAGTATCTGATCGGCCGATCTAATGATGTGCATTCCATCCTGACGATAATGCCAGAGTAGGATTCACTTTGATTATTTGACTGTACCGTTTGATCATTTGAATTAGGCGCGTTCACGATTTCAGGGAAACGACTTAGAAATGCATGCTAGAAGCAGCACTGTTGCAGGATCCAGAATTGTCAGCCTGCACTGTTGCTCAAGTCCCCATCAATATGGAACGGTGTACTTTGGAGACTTGGAGTGCAGTCAAACAGTTCTCGAGAAGTGTCATGAGAAATAGTAAGATGAATCAGAGCGCAGCCAAACAACCCGTGACAGTAAGCAATGGAAACTTCTACATGGAGAGGAGTTGAATTCATTCAGAACCAGAATGCTAATTTGCACGTTTTCCTCGAGTTTAAACTATCAGACATTCAGACTGGATTTGTTTAATCCCGTGACGTTAGGCGATGGGAAGTTGCCAAAATGGATGCAGGAAAGGAAAGTAGGAAACAATCAAGTAGAGAATTCAGAGCTCTTTACAAATGGAGACGCAATGCGATCATGGACCACCAGGAAAACAAACGAACAGATGAATGGCGACGACTAGTCTTTGCTTGAATGTTGCATGTGCCCAAAACCAAAGGGCGGGTCAGCCTTGTCATCCTTCGATGAAGCCGGTCATGCGCAGCACGGAGTTGCGCAGGTGGCTGAGCTCGCGCGTGCGGCCGGGCCCCGACCGCAGCGCGAACGCCGCCGCCGCCCCCTCCGGCCGCCGCCGCGAGACCAGCACGTGAGGCGGCACAATCGTGCCGCTGCCGCTCCAGCCACCGTCCTCGTCGTCGTGGTCCTGCTGGCGTCGGGCCGCCGAGCTCACGGGCCTAGGAATGTCCACCGGCCGCGAGCCCGGACGATGGATCGGCTTCTCGCTCTCAGGGACTCCCCGCGCAGCCGGCGCCACGGACGACGAGCTGCAGCTGGGCGTCGCGTCGCCGTCGTCGTCGTTGACGACGGGTGCCTCCGGCCACAGCACCTCGGACTCGCACAGCTCCTCGGCGCTCGCCATTGCTGCCGATGGAACGTCGCTCGCTCGTCTGAAGAGAGGGTCAGAATTCGATTGGCTTGTGGTGGGCAAAAGGGTTCTCGTGCTACGAACTGGAGCCGGGGAAAGGGCGGCGTGTATATATAGGCGCAGCGTATTCATTCCCGGCTGCGCGAAGCTTCCCACGTACGGCAGCCGCGCTGTGAGCGCTGTGGGAGACAGAAGACGGGGAAAAATCGCAGTAAATTCTGCCAGGTTTGAATCAGATATTGATATCAGATACTGTACGGGCCGGGGTCAATGAACGCTTTGGTGATCGAAACGGGTGCACAAAAGAAGAGGTGACGCGTCAGACCAACGGACCTGCGTGTTTAATCAACATCAGTTTTTTTAGATAATCAGTAAAACAAACATTTTTTTAAGAGAGCAGCAAACCACAGTCACATTTGGTGTGGTGTGGGGAATTCAGTATTTCTCTCGCTGGACACAAGATACTACAAGATAGTGGTAGCGTTTGTTTGGCGGCAAAGATTAACAACAATATCAAAGTGTAGGATTTGGCCGAAGATGGCTCCAAGCTCCTCAACAGCTCTGCATGAATTCCTGACGAAAAAAAAAAAAAAACTCCACAGATCCTCTGATCCCTCCACGTCGGCATACTTCCAGGTAGTTCCATCGTGAGTCCCCGGTGTCGATGCATCGCTCTTCCGTTGGTCTTCAGCTGGGAAGCAAACGGAATCTGGGGCGCGTGCTGCTCTCAGCGCTTACCTTAATTTTTTTTCCCGCGCCTTGCGATATACGGAATGTCGTAGACTAGTATACCGCAATTATACCCGTACTATAATGTGCCGTGCGAAGCCAACTGATTTTGGGAATTTGTTTGGTTAAAAGATATGACTTCGGGGAGCTGTCTACGAATGTGGCGTCATCGTTCGTCATCTCCGTGCCGAGTATAGAGTAGCGCCTAAGCAATTATGGGATGATTATGGTCCACGTAGCAGCTTGACGCGTGTTTGAACCAGCAAAAATGCTGAAAACCGAAACCTGCATCTGCATGGCGTACGAACGGAAACAATATATAACTATATGGCCTTGTTTAGCTACACTTCAAAATATTTTTGGAAAAAAAGGGAATATGTTGTACGGAGTAGAGTCGTTTACTCGTTTTCAGACGACACTTGGCAGGCAATCGGCATGATCTGCCCACGTATGGAAGCGCGACGCGTTGCTCGTTGCCGTTGGCGTTTCCAGGATCTCGCTTTCTCGCTACGGTTCAATGAACAATGATGGTTTATCACTACGGACAGATCAGACAGCGCGATGGTTGGAAGGAGAAGGAGCTTCTTTCAAAAAGAAAACCTTTCTTGCAAGGTGAACACTCTCTGTTTAGAACATGACCGTGTCAATTTCTTCGGTTGCCCAGTCGTACCCAAAACTAATAATTAAATACTGTAAATGGCTGCAACCACATACTAGTAGCTAGAAAAACAAGGACATCCACATCTCGATTGTATGAACTATGAAGGCCTGATGTGTCCTATCTGTCGACGTGCAACGTAATTAAGCCCGTTGGTTGTTGCGTTTTGAGAAGAAGGAACAATGGACGTTTCTGGTAAGTCAATGATTACATATTTCGCTAGAGTTTCATTTATTTAGCATATAGCAACAAACATGAGGCCGGGAGAATGAACAGGTGGAGGCGTGGCGCGGAACCTGAGATGTCAAGGGAAAGTAAATTCTGCCCTCGAGGGCAGTACATGGGCCACTGGATTCGCATTGAGATGTGTGCACGCCGAGAGCACATTCCCTCGAGAGCAAAAAAAAAAAACCGTGTTCGAGATCTCAAGAATATGAAAAAATACTACCATTAGATCGGTTATGAAATATATTTTCATAATAAATTTATTTCAAGACAAATTCTAATATTTTTTGCTATAAACTTGGTCAAAATTAACATGGTTTGACCGACACGTTTCTCACAATTGCATAATTAATGAGACGGAGGTAGTAATATTGTACTATATTTTTTTATTAATATGTTTCGCATCTTTGCCATTGTGGGCAAGGAACCAAACAATGAAACAAGCGTGCTCACGCCCTGATAGGGCGGTACCGGCCAATTGGGAGGATCCCCGGTTTCAACAGTTTCGTGTAGACACCTGGACAAAGGGGTTACTTGCAGAGGTAAATTTCTGCGTATCAACTTGGGAGAAGAAGATAAGGTTATCTATGTACGGGAGGATGTTGAGGTGTGAGTCACCTCATAGGTGTAAATGTTATCATTAGAAGGTTTATAAGTTTCGTCAAATTCAATTCTTCAAGGACAAATATAGGATTATATATAGGTTCCTTCTTCTCAAAATATAGGATTATAATTTATATACTATACTTTTACAGAGAGAGCTTTCCATTATTCGAGTGAAAGTGTGAAACAATGATGCTCTAATATAAACGTCTTTAAAGTTGAACTGGATGGAAAGATATTCAGCAGCTCATTATTTCTTCACACGAGATGAGCAGACATAAGTTCATCTGAACAACTCAGACTATCGATTCATTTTACTATCGCTGTAGCACGCACTGGCATCCAGCGTCGGTTCCTACTACCGACAACCTTTTAGAACAAAATAACGTGACTATTCTATATTTCTATTCATGCATACATGCGTATAATTCCAAGAACTAGCTCGGATCTTTCACACACACACACACACACACACACACACACACACACACACACACACAAAGCTAGCTCATCTTTCTTTCACTTTATTATTCTGTGTCGCGTTAATTCACACCTGCAAAACCCTATGAACTCAACACCACTGCTTCTATGAACTTAACACAGGTTCGTTTTCCGAGTGAACTGAAACGGGAGAGCATTTTCCCACAAATTTCGTAGCACTCTTACTCGCGCATCTTCCTCGCCCTGGCCCTCCCGCTAGGCACCATGAGCATCATCACCGCCTTGTCTCGCTTGGCCCTCCGATCGATGATGACATGCGGCGGCATGAACACATGGCTTCCGGCACCGACGCCGCCGGCGAGGCTCACGCTAAACTTGCTGGATCCAGCCGGTGCTTCCGGGCCCCTCGCAGCAGTGGCACCGGCGACCTTCTTCTTCCGGCCGGGAATGTCGATGGGGGAGAAGCTTTCTGTCGGACTTGCAGCTTCAGCTTCAACGGCGCCGGGTGCTCGCTGCTGCTGCTGCTGCTGTCGCCGTCGTCGTCGTCGTCGACGCCGCCGATTTGAGACAAATACAACCGGGGTGGCACCTTGAAATCTGCTGCATCGATCTGGCCATAGGATGTCCGCTTCTTGAAACTCTTCCTCCTGCAGCTCGTCGTGCAGCATCGTCTTGCTTGACCTTGACTTGCTCCGTTGCAGCTGGTGGATGTATTCATGTATGTACTCACATTGTCGTCCCAAAATAAGGCTCTCGAGGAGACGAGGACTCAAGCTCTTTCAAATTTAATTAATTATATAGAACATAAGAACAATATTTGTATATGTTTTAATTAACAAAAACATCTTTCATGAACTATATAATGATGTTTATTACACGTCATGAATATTAGTAATTTTGTGCATATATTTGATCAAATTTAAAAATATTGGACTCTTCGTAAACAAGATGTATAATTATTTTGTGACGGAGAGGGTATAGCTTGGACTATCTAATTGATCTAGTCATTTTTTTTTCAAAAGGCGGCAAAAGTTTTGTCGAATTTTTATTAGACGAGGAAAAAATAAGATCCAGTCATTTTCCCTTTATTTGTCGATTATACTAATCATCAGTTGGCGACTGCCACCAAGTTGCCGCATCTGTCGCGGTCTATCTATCTGCACTGTTGTTTGAGCGCGTCAAGAATGAAACCAATAGATGCATTGCAGGTGAGGAGTCAGGACCGCGAAATCAGCAGCAACGTGCCAACGTGTAAACGTACGCGTCGGGCTGAAGAAATCAGCATTTCTAATTCTAGCTTGTCTGAACCAATCAGATGGGATCTACACATCAACAGTTGAACACACTGTCCCTTTGCACACCCAAGACTGACTGAAATCCACCTCACATTTCGTATGAATTTACAAAGGAATTAATTAATACAAAATGCCTTGCCATCATTTTTTTTGTGGCCTCTCATCTAAGTACAACTGTAGTATCTGTTCAGATACAGACACACACCATCACATACACGCATGCACACCTCACAGACACCCCCTGTATACAGACAAACCTACAACTATACTTAGACAACGAACACAGCTAAGAGATACTCGAAGATCACCAGACTCCGAGCGTGACGGGCACGTCACTTGACCATTGTGGCATATTTGCGTGAGAGCTATCTGAAAATTATTTTGGGGGAAAATCCCGGTGGGAATCCCGGTGGAGCCAGCGCTCGAACCGTGACCGGTAGCTTGAGAGCCAACCAAACGAGCTACGACTCGTTCCCCGCCTTGCCATCATTTCTTTCTAGCCTCAATCTCACATAAGGAAGAAATCAACCAATCAGAGGGACTGACTCAAACAGTGCTATACATATTCAACCGTTTGGATCGGGGGATGGAAGATGGACACTTGCTTGCTTGCTAGTTGCCGCATTATTTGACGCTTTGCTAAACAGCAGGCGAGGTGGGCAGCAGCAGCCAGCGGCGACGCGCCGCCAGGCGGACCCGTGCCGGCCGCGCGCGTCGCCGCTGGCTGAGGCTGAAGGCTAGCTCTCGATGAAGCCGGTCATCCGCAGGACGGATTCGCGCACGCGGCGCAGGTCGCGGCCCTTGAGCGTGCGGCCCTGCCCGGAGCACACCGACGACGCCGCCCTGCGCCGCGCCAGCAGCACGTGCGGCGGCACCGCCGCCGCCTCGCCGTCGTCTCCCTGATCCTCCTCCCGGTTACGCGGCGACCCGCCGCGGCCCCGAAGTGCCCGGGATCTCGATGGGGTCCGTCGTCAACGGCCGCCGGCGGTGCTCCCACTCGGCCGCCTGCGCCCACGCCGCGTCGTTCTGCGACATGTTTTGATTTCTTTCTCAATGGCAATGAGCAGATCAGCCGCGAGTTGGCTTCCAATGCAATGAGCTAGGTTAGGTGGTAGCTAAAGCAGTGCTGGAGGAAATGTGTAATGGTGCTCTAATGGTTTTGTTTGCCCAAACCTCTCCGTCTGCCGCTCGGCGTGGGGCGGAGATATATAGGGCGCTGCGTGCTCGAGCTCCGGCGGTCACCTATAGCCTATAGGGTAGCGACCCGGGTAGCTAGGCAAGTTCCGTGTGGCGCTGCGCCGCTTTGTGTGACAGATAAGTATGCGATGCGGCGATGAGCCTTGCCGTACGAAACGAGAAGGAATAATTCGGCGGTTGACGTCGACCGATCGAACGGCGGCGGTCCGGCCGCGCGGTGCCGTGGGGGAGGCATATCGAGGGCAAAGCCAGATTAATCCAACGTGTTCCTTCCCTTGCGGTCCAGTTCTCACTTCTCAGGCAATCACTTTGGCGACCTCGGTTGTGCAAGTTTGGCGATCTTCGCGTGCCAGCAAACTCGTGATGCTTTTCCGATGTGCTTTTGAACATGGACATCGTGCGTAGGAGTACGTACGTATGCTGCCGATGCTGTCAGGGATGACACCTGTTCGTGTTCTCTGTGTGTTCTGCCCCTCCCTGCTGGCGCTGGCGCCAAGAAAGCTGATCGGGTCGCGTTGTTCCTCCTCCTGTTGTTCCTGGTCAGTTTGGTTTGGTTTGGTCGCGACGGAGAGTATGCTCGTGTCGTGTTCCTCTCCCCCACGTGTGCGCATCGCATCTGCGTGCGTACGCACGTTTGCGAATGACACTGACGTCCGGAGGGAGAAAAGGCCGCACGCGTCTCGCAATGACTAACTGGGCCATGTTGCACATGCCTATTTGCATTGGTTTTGCCAGCCGGCTTGGTAAGTGGTACCGGTAATAACCTCATTGCATATGCATCATATATCTGATCTACTGGATGGATTCAAACTAGCGCGCACGTATGCAAAGGCGTCAGAGAATCACGCGCGCGCATGCACAACCTGATAGAGAAAAGGGATCGGACAAAACTATGAATCAGGACAAACTTCTTCTTTTTTTATTATTAATTGGGAAAGGATAAGCTTCCTCCATTCCTTCAAAATGCCAATCGTGCAGCTAACTCTAACTCACCGACACCGAGCAATTAACCAGATGGACAGTTGCCGTTAATTAATTAGGGTGAGCTAGCTAAGTTGCACGCGCGCTAGGCGCATCTAGCTAGAATGCCAACCCTGGCATATATACCAAACACGCAACTTTTGCAATGAACGTAGTATGTATCGACTAGGACAGGAGCCGTCGTTCCCGTGCGCCTTTGACATCTGGCTGTTTGTGTAACGAGCTTTGCTTAGCGTGTATCAGCCGGTATGTCAAGGGAAACGAGCACGTCAGTTTCCCAGGCTGAAAAGCAAAAGCACAAGGGCAGCGCATGTTGCATTGGTTTTGCCTTGACTTGAGCGAGAGGCCTATCCGAACTGGCAAGCTACTGTACTGCAAGTTAATTAGCAGCTTATCCGCCGGAAAGGGTCATGGCTGGACGTAAGAAATACGTGTCCGATGCATGATCAGTTACATCAGGCCTGCTGTACATATTTCATCTGCATCCACCATCCATATTAGTACCTTTTACATGAATGTCGGCACTTTCAGGATTATTATTATTCGGGTTTCAGATCGTGGCAACATAACACTGCGCCTTTTTTTTTCTCAAAGCTCGTGAACAGTAGCGTCAAAACGCAGTCAGTCTTGACGAAGACGCTAGTTAACGCAGTTTCAGATAAACCTGTTGCGAAACCATGCATTTGCGGATTTGCCCGGTGACGCAAGCGCACGATCGTGCATCAAGCGTGCCGCAGTGCCGTCATTGTCGAGTGCTTTATTTGGAATCCTTGATAGAAGAACCAAACGACTACTACTACTACGCCTTATAGCAGCCGCTGAATTCAGAGCTCACTTTCTTGGAAACGGACTAATCTACCGGTGGTCCGTACGGACGAACTGCCAGTAGCTTTCTTCTGTGTGGTGTGTGCCAGTGTTTCAACGCACAAAAAATGCCGTGTTGGCATGCGCTACGGCCCACGGATGCGGGTCATACACCTGTAACACCGAGCGGTTATCGCGCATTGGAGCATCAAGCATGCACCCACAACCGGCCAGCTGGTTTACGGCGGTTTGGATAAGGATACGAAGCAGTCAGATATTATTATAATAACATCTTCTCAAGTAGTGGTTAACTTCACAAGATTATCCAGACTGACATTGGTCTCGTGACCATTTTTCAGAAACAGCGCTACACACGCTCCAAGTAATTTACGGTTGGTTTCTGTTTGTAGCTAGTTAGTTCATCAGGCGCATCTGACAGCTGAATATCAAGCCTGGGAAATTTTAGCTTTTTTTTTTTTGTTCCCTTTTTCTCCTTGATTGAAATATTGAATTATTGATGCGATCATTATTATTCAACAACCACAACCTTAGACGAAGGTTTCATTGCCTTCCTCTGCTTTGGAACAAGGGTATCGCTAAAGCTATATATCCTTCGATTTTCTGTCCGCGCGAGCGAGAGCCACTAGCTACTACACCAAATGACGCGATCGATCACGCGACAAGAACAACAATGGGGCTCCTCACGACATGGGCGCCGCCGCCGTCGCTCCACGCATACGAACCCGCCACGAACTGCCCTCTCACCGCGCGTGGTCCGCCGCCGCCGCTGCTACTCCTCCCCTTCGCCTCCATCGTTATCGTGAACGCCTTCTTCTCGCCGGTCCGCGCGAAGCTGAGCCGTTCCGGCGAGACCTTCACGGAGACGCCCGCGGGCTCGACCACGGCGACGGTGTACCTCGCCTCGCCGCCGGAGCCGACGTTGGTCACCGTCCGGTGCACCGTCACCGAGCCGTTGAGGCCGTGCACGGCCACCGAGGGGTGGTTCAGCTGGTAGGGCGGCGGCGGGCGCGGCGGGCACGGGACGGAGCGGTCGAGCTGGGCGCCGGCGCTCGCGCACGCGAAGAGCAGGTAGTCCTGGTACGACGCGTCGTACACGAGGCCCGGGTCCAGCGCGTGCCTGGGCCGGATGTGGCCCGAGCCGTAGTCCATGGGCCCTGCCACCGTGCCGTCCCCGTTCATCAGTGGGCCGCCTTCCGCTTCGTTGGTCGTGGCTGCAATTGGGCGTTCATGGTTCTGTTCAGAATAATGCGGGAGATGATGATGGGCCTGAGGCGTTGTTTACCGGTGGTCATGATGGCCGATCGGATTGCGGCGGAGCTCCAGTCGGGGTGCGCGGCCTTGACGAGCACGGCGGCGGCGGAGACGTGCGGGCACGACATGGACGTCCCCGACATGATGTTGTACTGCACCACGCGGTGGTCTCCGTCGAGCTTCGTCACCGACGACGCCTCGCTCCATGCCGCCAGGATGTTCAGCCCCGGCGCCGTAACGTCCGGCTGCATCGATCGAGATTCAATTCCACGGCAGAGGCCACGGCAAATTAAATCACTTCTTCTGGGACATGTTAGTTGTTACCTGTGTGCGCACGCTGCACGTGTACGTACCTTGAGGATGCTGGGCTCCAGGACGTTGGGGCCACGCGACGAGAACTGCGCCATCACCGGCGACGGCCGGACGTCGACGACGGTCCTCGAGGGGTCCAGCAAGGCAGTCGGCCTGGAGCTGGAGTTGATGTAGCGGAGGACGGTGCTCGCGTCGGCCGCGGCGACCGCGGTGCCCGGGAGGACGTGCGCGTCGACGGGGACCTCGGAGCCCATGGCCGCTGGGTTGCCCAGCAGGATGGCCGCGCCGCCCGCGCGCTTCACCTCCAGTCCCTTCTCCACGCGCAGCCCAGCGCCCCTGAAGCACACCACGATCTTGCCTCGCACCTTGTCGCTGGCCAGGGAGTTCGCCAGGCATTGGCTGCGTTGCGTCGTGGAAAAGCACTTAGCAATGTTCATCATCGTCATATATAATAGAGGTTATTAGTGCGGTTGATTGCTTACTTGGAAACATTAGCGGGAGTCCCAGGAACAACTGCGTCCGCTGCATAAACCAGAGGATAGGGCTTGTCGCCAGGTAGCTGGTATGGTGTTACAGGTTTGACCCTGATCGAGTTCGACAGAATTTGAAACAAGGTCACGTCACGTGTCTCGCCGATTGCAAGTGATGCATGTGTTTGCACGCAGGTTGTTGTTAAATTCGTTCGTCTGCGGCTAGCGCTAGCTTACCATGACCATGACGCCATTGCCAAGCTTGATCGGCGAGTGGAAGGCGCGGTCGATGCTGCTGGCGGCGACCGTAAGCATCCATGGCGCGAGGTTGGACACGGTGGCCGGCTTGGGCCCGGAGTTGCCGCCGCTGCACGAGACCACGACGCCGCGCGCGGCGGCGTGCAGCGAGCCGAGGGCGATGCCGTCGTCGGCGAGCCGGAGCGGGGGGCCCGAGGAGCCGATGGAGACGCTCATGACGTCGACGCCGTCGCGGACCGCGTCGTCCATGGCGGCCAGCATGTCGGCCTCGAAGCAGGTGTTCTCGATGTTCGGGTTGGGCCCCGGGATGGGCCAGCACACCTTGTACACGGCCAGGCGCGCCAGCGGCGCCCCGCCGGACGCCGCACCGGCGGCGAACCCGCCCAGCGCCGACACGCCGGCCACGGTGCGGCCGGCGACGGTGGACGCCGTGTGGGTGCCGTGCCCGTCGTGGTCGCGCGGCGACCGGAAGGCGTACGTCGTGTTGAGGCCCGCCTTGTAGTGCGCCTCGTACGCCTTCACGTAGTATCGGGCGCCTATGATCTTCCTGCGTGATCCAATAGAGTGAAGACCACGGTATGCATAGCGTTGACTCGAATCTCAAGTCAGTCAGACTGTCAGAGTGACACTGCCACGATCATTTTTTTTTGACAAAAAAAAACGATAATCGAGGAAGGAACCTCTGACAAACAGGGATCTCTGTCGTGTTGGTTTGGTATCCCCATCTCGAGAATGGTATCACGCGGGTAACTACTCGATCTGCAGCAGTATCTTCTTCAGAAGAAAATATATCTAATAATCTGATGATGGATACAGCAATATAAGATGAAAGAGTTTGTACGCATGCGAAGGTCACGTCTCGATAACTGGCAACCGTTTTGTCTGTGTCCGTGCATGCATGGGGCAAGGCTACAACTGCAAGCAATAGCTACACCTGCACAAGGAGACGCCAACGCCAAGCTGAGCCTCTGGCTCTCCGCTATGATTGCCTGATTGGCCCGCGCGAGACTGGTTTGGTTTGTTTGGACGTCTGCAGTCTTACTGAATCGGACACAAGCGCGCATAGTGATTACTGATAACACCTCTCCATAAAAAAAATATTAAGGATGTGTTTGGTTGGGATGAACGGGGATGAGATGGGACGAGCCCAATTTCACCCGGTTTGAGTCGAGGAGGGACAGGGACTTTAGACGTCGAGCCGGAAAATTGAAAACGAGGTGATCAGCACTCGTGTGTGTGATAGTGATATCATTGCTGACCTGTTGCAGGACGATGAGCTGAAGGAATCTCCACCTTGGCACAGTCCCTTTCCACCGCGCCGGCACCGGCCCGAGCCCTTCGTCGCTGAAGCTCCTCGACTCCGGCCAAATCCCTGCCAGTGCAAGCATTAAGCAAGCAAGCAAGAGGGGCTCTCATAGTCTCTGCTCTCTGGTGCATGCCTCGCTTCCTTTTCCACGTCTCATGTGTCATGCGATATGATGATGATGCGTGTAGGCCGTGGAGCTAGCGCGCTCTCACCGGAGTCGAGGATGCCGACGATGATGTCCTCGCTGGATTTGTCGAGGGATGGCAGCCATTCCCTGCCGTCGGGACTACGATTGGTGAGTCCCTCCTCGAAGCCCAGAAACCGCCAAGACCTCGTGGTATGCGGCGCCCACCTCCCCTCGCTCCGGAAGGCAGACACCACCTCGCTCCTCCCTGCACGCCGGGTGCGCGCGTCAGCCAAACACAAGCTTACAGATCAAAGAACTGTACAGTACTACACAAGAAAATACGAAAACCTGTATACTCCTATAATGTAACGCAAAATCTCCTCCTCCGATTCACACTGTTTCATGTACCTGATAGTTTCGTGGCCTCTTCCTGGGAGAGGATAGCCGCGAAGCCATTGACGGTGTGCTTGTAGCTGTACAGCAGCGACGCCCGTGCCTCTTCCTCACTGATGAACCATTCATTATTCCATAGAGCATGGGTGAGTGTGATTGGTTTTATATATCTTTGGCTGAGTCTGCGAGCACCATCGATCATCACGATGACTGCAACGGAGAGAACAGAAGTAGTTACCTGCTCTTGACGGAGACTAGCAGCGTGTGATGATCCTCCAGGATTGCTTCCTCCGCCTTCGCTCCGGCGTGCTCGCCCAGGTACACTATGTAGACCTGTTCATAATGGCAATAAAAGATTTATGTACCAGCATATATAATCGACCCATATGGCCATATATATAGTCTATATTCTCGATCCATGGCTCTTCTTCTCCATTTGCTGTGCAGAACAGGCACTAGACAAACAAGACCTGCAGCCTGGCTTTGCCAGCATAATCGATCGAAGATTTGGAGGAATTAACAGGAAAGAAGAAACACAGTGTGCACTGAATGGAGATGACCTGGTCTTGCTTTGTGGAGGCAGAGACATTGCACAGGGAAAGAGAAGAGAGGGCGGTGAGGACGATGAGAAGGCTCGGCAAAGCAGATGCTCCTCTCATCTTCTTCTTCTTCTTCCTCTGAATACCTCGCGTGCCGATGCGTAAATTGGCGGCTCAGGAGCTGTTTATATACAGTACAATCAGAGGTGCGGACAAGCTACAACCCTTGGAGGCGACGGATAGGGGAGCAGAGAGGCCCGACATGGTCTGCGTCGCGTAAGGGCATGTTTGATTCCAGCCACATATTACCTATATGCTACTAACTATCTTCTATGAATTTAAACAGATATAGATAGTGAACTATATATGTTATTTATTGGATCACTAGATAATAACTATTCTACTGGCTAGACCAAATCAAGTAGTGATTTATTAGCTATCTATCTATTATTGATAGCCAAACGGGACGTAAGATGAAGGACATCAGCTTATCTTTTCTTTACACATTATAATAACTTCGTTAGATTTTTTCCGTAGCTAGTCACCTGTCAGATGTCCCTCATTAGACCCCCCCCCCCCCCCCCCCCCCTCTCTGCAGTTGGAACTACAAGAATCTTTTCCTCGAGATAAGGAGAATCTTTGCTTGCAGCTTCAAGTTGCACATAGACATAATACTATCAACCTTTCATTTGCCATATGGCTTGTACTGTTTCGTAGTAGTTCGGTCATGTAAATGTTCATAATAACTCGCTCCTCTTTCAGACAAAGGTTTCTGAGGCAAATCTCCCCATCCATTAGCATTAACTCATGGTCATGGACCATATAGCTAGTTCGATCGACAACGGAAATGCATGCCCTGTTTGAAAGGTAACTTGGAGACACAAAGCAGATCAACAATGTAGGAGTAGGGTGCCTCCTCCATCCTCGATTCTCGAGCTCTAGTAAGTTGCCTGTCACGCTGTGTAATCTCAACATCCACATCTACGCGTAGCTATCACCCTTTGTCCTGCATCGAGCACGCTGGATGATTGGAGACGAGAAACCGACCCTAGCTGCATGCGAACGGTATATGACTTGTATATAAACAAGGGTGCCCATTGCTTTCATGTAGTGATGATGAGGATGAGATGCTTCCAAATACAAAAGCGCCACTACCGTTTTGACCTCTCGTCATGTATCAGTATCATGTTTTGATTCGGGTCGATTCCTCGTGCGAATCTAGTTGTCATTTATACCCAGAAGCATCACCGCATTTCTGTATGGAGACCATATCTTTTTTTTTTTCCTCATTTCTGAGACTGACCGCACCGCCCCCATCTGTATCACGCACGCCAAAGAGGTGGGACCCACTTGGCAGAACGTGTGCAGATTGGATGAACTGCAGCGCGCTCGCACGCTATCTCGCCCGCTATGTCCGCCTCGACCGCTCCGCCTCCTTTTTCTCATCTGCTCCGCTTCCATGCCGTGCGCCCCCCAAGCATGGCGGCAGGCCCTAGCGGCTCCGCCGGTGGCCTTCTCCTCCACCTCGGGCGCCCTTCTTCCTCTTCCCTCCTCCCTCCAGCACCCTTCTCCAACTCCGTCGCAGTGGCGGCGGCGCGGCTTGCCGGGGCAGATCCGGCGTGGTGGCGGCGGCTCGGCTCGGCGGCGGTGGCAGATCAGGCGCGTCCTTCCCCAACTCCGGCGTGGCGGTGGCTGCTCGGCTTGACGGCAGAATGCCCGTTTTAGTTTACGGAAGAGTGCACGTAGAATAACAAAAGGGGTTATTCATGTTCAAGCCAGTTTCAACAATACCATTATTACCGTTACAGACCCACAAGGTCGGGTCGTTTTCTGGTCCTCCGCAGGTACTTGTGGATTCAAAAGCTCAAGAAAAGCATCGCCCTATGCTGGTCAAAGAACAGCAGTAGATGCTATTCGTATAAGTGAGCTTTGCAACGAGCAGAAGTTATGGTAAAAGGTGCTGGTAACGTGGAAGAGATGCCGCATTACGAGCCATTGCTAAAAGTGGTGTACAGTTAAGTTGTATACACGATGTAACACCTATGCCGCATAATGGATGTCGACCTCTAAAAAAAGACGTCTATAAAAAAAAAAAAGAAACCGCTTTCAAGAGAAATAAACGAGTCAATGATCAAATAATAATACTAGTCTGTTATGGTTCGAGAAGAGATAACAGGATCCACTCAAACACTAGAGTGGAAATGTAACCGGGCGCACCCTTCCCCAACTCCAGCCGGTGGTGGCGGAACCGGCTCGCCCTTCTCCAACTCCGGCGTGGCGGCTGACCGTGGCTCCCCGGCACCATCCGCGGCTCCCGAGCGGGGCGGCACGACACGAGCGAGGCCGGAGCTGCGGCAGCGCAGAACGAGCGAGGTGGCAGGCTCCGGCGGCCTTCTCCCTCCCCGGTGCGGCCAGCTCCAGTGGCCTTCTCCCTCCCTCCCCAGCTCTCTCCGGCGTGGCAGCCCGGCCTCCACGGCTCTCTCTCTCCGGCGACGTGGGGCCCATTGTAGAGGATAGCGTGAGGTGAGAGAAACGGTAGCTGTATTCTCCTGTAGCAAACGCAACGATACCGATCGTTTTGCCGTTGCGCGGTGCAGCCTGGGCGCCTCTATATTTGCCGTACAGTGCAGTTTAGAGGTGTCGGGTGCGGATAGCCTGAAGTTCTTTGACAAAGATGATGTCATGATGATGAACTTCCCGATGCAAAGTGTACAGTTGTAAAGCAGTGGTTTACACTTTCTATATGTAGCAGTAGTTTTATGCAGCTTTGAGGCATACATCAAACTGAGATATAGTCAATTCCTGTGGTAAGAGCCGCCTTTCGACAAAAAAAAAAAATCATGTGGTAAAGTCTGGAACTGTGAATGATATTAAGTAACAAATTACATGACCGCAACAAGTTCGGCCACTATCCCAACCTGTGACTCATGTCTCTGGGGTCTGCGCACATGACGTTGCATGGTGGTTTCTAAAAGTGGCGGGTTTTACCGGCAGTGGCTCATTGTGCTTCTCAAGTATAGGACTCCCGACGTACTGGCGTCAGACTACTTTTTCGTGTGGATAACGGTTCGGGTGTTGACGTATTGCGGATGTACTCGTGAAAGCTTGTTCGCGATTTTACTGGTCTCGACAACAACGACGCCTTTGGACGCCGTTTTTCTTTCTAGAGGTGTTGTCATAGCACTTCATAGCCCTCCTGTTGATCTCCAAGCGAAACACTTGCCTTGGTGAGGGGGGCAATGTCAGTGACCCTGTGAAAGACCCTAGTTTGATTTTGGTAATTGATGAAACCTAGTTACTAATCTAAGTGCTAAGTATGTGTAGCCAAGAGTAGATTAGTGATAAGGAGGAAGATGACATGAGCTAAAGTGAAGATCAAGATGAAATGAACAAGGAGAAAGAAAATGACTTAAAGAAGGAAAGCTAGAGGCTAAGGTATATCCAAATAGGGATTTTCTTTTAGTGATCAAGACTCCAAGTGGGAGTGATCACATTTAGAATAGATAGCCGACTATCAAGGGAAGAACTAAGCTATTGGATTACTTTCAAGTGCTCTATGTTGCATCTCATATGCATTGATCTAACCAACCTAGAGAATCTCTTTGAAAACCCTTGAAAAATATTTGCAAAATGCTAACATACAGTGCACAAGTGTCGGAGACGTTGAGTGTTAGCACATAGAAGCAAGGGGTGAGAAATATACTTGAAAAACGCTGAAAACAAAGCGTCGGACAGTGTAGAGGCATAGCGTCAGACCATTTGTTCGTAGTCCGACGCCTACACTTTGAAGTGTGCTGATAGTGAGCGTCGGACGATCGTCTACCGAGCGTCGGACCATTGTGGTTTTCAGTCCGACGATTCAGCGTTACGAGTGTTGACACGTGGCAAGTTGTGAGAGCGTCGGACAACCGAGGTTAGTCCGATGGCAAGCGTCGAACGCAGTCCGACGGGTTTTTAGCATTTCTGGACATCTCTGTAAGTGTCGGACGCTGAGTTACTTTAGTCCGACGGTACTCGCGCGATCGTCTGACGGTGCGCGCACAGTGAACTGTGAGAGGGCGTCGGACTCTGTTGTTTAGTCCGACGCCCCCAGTCCGACGGTGTAAAAACTGACGCGAAGTCGACCGTTGAGATCGGACGAACGGAGTTTAAACCTGTTGACACGTGGCGCGCATCTGAGCGTCGGACGCTGGCGTTTAGTCTGACGGACTCAGTCCAACGGTTGCGTCTGACGATAGAAAATCGTGGTTAACGGCTGTTTTGAAATGGGTAACGGCTAGATTTGGACTTAGGGGTATTTATACTCCCTCCGTGGTCACTTGATGACACTCTTGCACATTTGGATCATTGTCATACACTTTGTTGCATTCTAGCCTCCCACTCTCTCACTAGTTCATCATCTTGATCATCCTTAGTGAGATTGAGTGAATCTCAAGTGCATCATTGCTGTTGTTTTGCATTCTAGAGCACTTGAGAGCAAGCCTTGGTTCGGTTCTTATTCTCTTAGGACATTGCCATGTCCCTAGACGGTTTGGAGGAGAAGAAGGTGTGGAGGAGCTTGGTGATTGTGCTTGCCCACACCCGGCGATTGTGAGGGGTTCTTGTGCCTTCCCCGAGCGGGGTGCTCAAAGGTAACTCTAGTAGATTGCTCATGTCTTTGAGTTACTTCCTCCGTGGTAGGTTCTTATGGCGTCTAGTGTAGGCTCGGTGTGTGATACCGATTAGCCACCGAACCACCGGTTGAAGTTGACACAACGAGGACGTAGCGTGCCGGCAAGCACGTGAACCTCGGAGATAAATCTTTGTGTTCATATTGCTTTCCTCATTTTCGAGTGAGTGACTTGATCTTTATCCCGGTGATTGATTTCATCTCAAGGCAAAGGTATAATCGACAATCATCTCTTTCTTATCCTTATGCTAAGTAGCTTGTTCTCTTGTCCTTGAGTAGTTGTGTAATCTTTTAGCTTTTGCTAGCTTGCTTGTGTGGCTTAAAACTAAGGATAAACTAGAATTGTGTAGGTGGCTTGCCTAAGTTAGTAGTTGCTTTAGCTTTGCACATTTTGCCATATTTGTTACTAACCTCTTAGCCAAAATACTTTGCAGAAATTTTATTAGGCTATTCACCCCCCTCTAGCCATACTAGGACCTTTCACCCTCGTTGTTCTCCTTTAGAGCTACCTTGGAGATATATCTTTGCAAAAAGTTAACCAAAGTTTAAATGTGGCACTTGGACGAGATAACTTAGTCTTATAGAAAGGCAATGTGGCAAGATTCTGTTATGTGAAGACAAGAAAAAGTTGAAAGCAATGGTTTTTTTCTTAGGAAAGAGGTCCCTGGTTTATATTTGAAAAGCAAACGAAGTGTACGCATAACGTTTTGCCGTGTCTTCCTTACACAAAGTCTTACGACTCAATGTCACCAAGAACACTCAAACTAGTGGCAAAAGTACTTCCCAACTCGGCACTAAGAGTAGCAACAACGCTGATTACAACACTTCAACTGACCCTAAAATCACAATGTTGGGAGCCAAAGGCTAACCATCCAATTGACCCATCCTATTAATGATGACTTCATCTCGATCCGCGAAGATCTTCATGCTATGTGCTCCAGAGGGCTGATAAACTATTTCACGATATTCACCACATCCAACTTCATCATAAGCGGCCATCTCCTTAACATCATTGTGATCCTGACCAAAACCATCTTCAAACTTGTCCAAGAAGTACCATGAAAAACATAATTCATTGCTTATTAGACACCCAAAATCTAGCCACCAATTCAAAATCAATGCCAAGGCCATCCCAAAAATATCAGAGACCATAGCCCAAATATTTTTAGCAACACAACAATCAAAGAACAAGTGTATAATGCATTCAGTTTCAAAACAGAAAAGATATGAAGGATAAAAACTTCCCTTCTCTTGGCAACATTATCCCTGAGCAAACAATTATTAGACAAAAGCCAAAGGAAAGGGTGAATGCTAGGTGGAATATTAAGCTTACACGTGGGCCTTAAAAAAACTGGGGTAACCCTCCTATGGTTTATAACCGCATACAGAGATTGTATTGCATAAGTTCCATTAGATGTGAAAGTCCACATAATCTGGTCCTCCTCTTCGGAGAGGTTGAAAGCAATGATGCATAAGAAATTTGAAAGTTAATCTTTCTAGTTTTTTTCTTAGTCCCTAGGCTCTCTTTTCGTAATTGTTTTATGTTCTCCATATTTAAGGCTTTGAGCCTAAAAGTTCATGTTGTGCTGAGTGGCAACTCGTCATGGGGTTACTAGGACGATTGTTTGAGCTTCGACGAACTCAGGAACTCGACGGTGACGTAAGAGACAGAGATGATTTATAATGGTTCGGGTCCTCGTAATCGAGAAAAGGCCTTTACGTCTGGTCGACGTGAGCCTTTGTGTTGGATTGCTTTATATGATCGTGTGTACCAGCGGTGCACTTGGTCTCTATTTTTATATAGGGAGAGAGGGCGAGGGGTGCACATCTAGTCCCAATTAATTACAATAAGAAGTCCTAATTCTATTCTAGATTTCCATTTAATCCGACTAGGTGGGTCCTTGATAACATGAAGTCCACGCCACCTTGTATCATGTCCTTCAAGTCAAACCATGGACTATATATATATAGACAATCTCCTAAAATATATCATGTGTATTGTGTATATGGTCAATATAGAGGAAATCGTGATGGTGTGATACTACGATACTAACGTAACCGATTTTGAGCTGTGGATGTACCGACGGGAAGTAATTTTGAAAATTTTATTTAGGTTGCCATTACCGTGCAACCAACCAAACGGTTCGGTTAGGCCTGTTCTGCGATTTGCACTTTTCCTTTGGGCCCCGATCGACGCCGTTCCGAGGCCTGTCAAATGAGCCCAAAAGTTTCAGCCCGGTAAAATCCATCGAATCGAATGAGCAGACGAGGCCCTTTCGAAGTTCGACTTCAGAATCAAAAAATCAAATCCCAAAATTCCATCTCCACTTCTCCACCTGCCTCCTCCGATGACCCTAGCTGGAGCCTGTCGCCGCCGGCGAGCACCGCGACCCCACCTCCCTCTCTTCGTCCTTGTCCTCCTAATTTTCTCCACCCCAATCCCACGCGCTTCGGCGCTCCGCGTCCCGCTGCGCCAGGCAGCCACCCTCGTCTCCCTCTCACATTCGCTCCTCTCCCGCGTCGCCGCCACACGTGCCGCCCGTGGGGACGCCGTGGCGGCCGCGCGCGTCCGGCGAATCGCTTCCCTGCTGTCGTCCCGTGGCGTGTGGGGACTCGGCTGGGACTACCTCCGCCACTACGCCTTCTCATCAGCCGCCGGATGCGGCCTCTCCTGCGCGGCCGCCGCCTCTCGTCTCATCGCCGCTGCCGCGGAGGCCTCGCGCCTACGTTCCGCCACTGACGCTGCGCAGTGGATGCGCCAACACTACGGAGACATCCGTGACGCCGCCGCGCAGCTCCTGAACGGCCTTCTCCTCGCTTTCTCCGAAGAGGTAACTGACCTATTCACTCGTGGTGCCTCTGATTCACACATTGCTCTGTCGATCAGTAACATTTGTTGCGGTTTAGGGGCCATTAAGAGAGGTGGTCATGGATGTTAAGTGGGAGGTGGAGGAAGGGGAATTGCTGAAGGATTGTCTGGAAGTGGGAGCTAAGGACTTACAGGGTTTGCTTGTCATTGCCAAAGATATCTTCGCTGGTGTTTCAAGGACTTCGACGCAGCATAGCGAGCTCTGAGGTTTGGTGACTTAAGTTGCCTTTTCTGATGTTTTCAGGAACTCATGCATACTTGTGTAATTTAGTTTACTTTAGAAATCTGGGTGTTGTTGACCCGTATTGTACAGAAACTAAATCCTTGTGATATCACTGTTGTGTCTGCTACTAATGGGCGTTGAATTTTGAGCTGTGCATAATTGCTAATCTGAATCAATTTGTTATCATGGCGCTACCAATAACTTGGGCCCGTTTTTTCTCAATGCACATGCTATTTTATTGATTTAGTGGAAAATGTTGGGCATGAAATTGTCCTACGCAAACATTGGATGGAGATAATATAAGATCTAGTTATTCTTCAGTTAGGTATTCAAATAAAGACTGCAGATATTTGCATTGTGGATTTGAATGAAAGAGTTTAGGATATGCTCTTTTTTTTGGTAATTGGAGCATACTTTCCATCTAGAAAGGGATGGTTTCAGTTGCCAAGATGAACCACCCATGCTGCCCACAATATCCGATTTATGTTTGCTCCTTTTTTTCTCTCCAAAAAAGGACATATTCAAAGCTATAAGCTTAATACCAAAACAAACCCAGCATGTTTAAAAAAAAATTCTTCAATTACATTTGCATTTATATATCTTGGACTTCAGGAGACAATGGAGTTTTGTCATGAACGGAAACTTTTGAACTTCATTTGTATATGCCACTATGAAACATATTTTAAGGAAAAGGAAATGAAGCCTTGAGATGCGTGTTTACCTTTTCTGTACCATAGAACAAATTCACATTAGTTAGTACCAGCAGTTATCTGGCATTGGGTATATTGGAACCTAGAAATATTATGTGATGAGCGGACCTGTGATGGGTCATGGGTGGTTCAGTTAGTGCCTAAATTATCAGATGGGTCGCCAACGGCTGATCCGAAATTATACCATCAAGCTCTCAACTAAATATTCATGCTAAGTAAGAAATATGACTTATCAACATTGATTAAATTAGACCATGATGGTAATATTAATTCCTGTTACTTATCAAAGTGAATTGGAGAAAGAGGAAAAATTATTTTGTATAAATAGCACAATTGAACTACATAGCCATGAGAATCTCAGACATTCTCCTTTATGAAATGTTCTGCCAGAAGAAAAGTTCTCAAACCAATTATAATTGTAAAATTCTTTTGCAGCATCTTATAATTTCAGTCTTGAAGAAGAATATTTTTTTTTATTTTTGCTAATGATGTCATATTATTTTATGATCCTGCAGACCTGCACCATATGAGTAATCACAATTCACAGCATGCTAACTAAAGCATGGAGACTAGAAAAAGAAAAATCAGAATTTTGGCTACGGGGAAAACAAAATAGGGCATATTCGCCGAAAGCAATCCTTGTCTTTTTATAATCTTATTATATACATTCAGGGTTGCAAAATGTTTGTTAACATTTTTTTTAACCAGTCCCATACACGTAAACTTCACCTATTATGCACTTTGGCGTACTTTATGGTTGAGAAATAGTCTCTCGGTTCCAAAATGTTGCTTTTATTTTTTTTTCTTAATTCAAACTTCTCTAGCTTTGACCAAGTTTGTGGAAAAATGCACCAACATCAAATTAGTTTAATTAAATATGCCCATCGAAATATGTCATGAGAGTTGTATTTATTTGGTATATATTTTTCTACAAACTAGGTTAAAGTTAGAGAAGTTTGACTTAGGATAAAACTAAAATGTTCTAGATTTTTGACCGAAGTTAGTATCTTTACTTGATGACATATCTTTGTGTTGAGCGGATCTCTTGTCTATTATATTTTGGTTAACATCCTACTGGAATTGCAACCAATGCAACAAACCAGCAGTTAACATTTATCAACCACTCCCCATATACATAAATGTTGCTTTTGGTGCACTTGTAGGGTAGTACCATATACTTCCTCTGCCTCAAATTATTATGTATCTAGACATATTCTATATCTAGGTGCGTAGCAAAGCTATGAATCTAGAAATGTCAAAACATCTTATAATTTGGAACGGAGGGAGTAGTTCATTATTTCCTTATGTCACTTCCCTAACAATTCAGTGATGTTAGTGGGCTAATATTTATTTGTGCTTGTAACTGGGTCAAGTTGCCTCGGTTCCATCTGTCCCTCGTACCTCTGGTTATAAGAACCTCACAACTATAGCTGCATGAGGTCCTGCAACCTATGTCACCTACAAGACAATCTTAATTGCACGATGTGAATTCTGGAATTACTTGAGTTTACTTTGATCAAACAGCATAGTCATAGGTATTCAGCTTTGAAATATTTGACATGTATATTGTTAGTTGAATACCAGTCTACATCATATGCGCAGGTATGTGCTGGTATTGTACCTACCCGAAACTTGAGCGTTCGCTTGTACAGTTATGGACTTATGGCCCCTTCAAACTTAGCAAGTCTAGATTAGGCCATGATGAAGCATCGTTACCATAAATTTACTGACATTTGATTAGGCAACGATTGGTTATTGGTTGTTAGTGCACCACTCATCATCATCTTATTCTAGAACTTCCTTCTGCCCTAGTATTAGGAGGACGTCTGATACCTGCTTATCTGGGATAGGTAATCTGGTTCCTTGTTTGGTGATATGACTTCAAATGACAGTGGTTGCTTTGCTGATGCATTACACTTTTTACTTACAAAATCACGAAGTTTGTTTCATAGGTTTCTCGAATGCATGCATGCTGTATATCTGAAACTAGTTTAGATTGAATCTTAATGTTTCAAACTACTTGGCTGGACATGTGTAAGGCGGTAAATGCAAGTAAGATGTATCGGTGCTGAACTAAATGGAGTACGGCAAAGAGCCGACGTAGTGGTTGATACAAATGTGCTGTGCTCATGATGAAGTGTCTTCTGTCTAAGCCTTCTGTTCTCCAATTGCTGGGGACTGGGGTTTGATCAGTACAAACGGGGAAATCAAGGCAAAAGCCAAACAGCACCAAACCCATGTTACATGTTTCACGCGCCTATACATTAATTAATGTAGCCTGTTTCGGCGTTAAAAACGGATTTAGGGTACTCTGTCCGTATGTCATTTTCCCATAGGCTGGAGCTGGACTGGTCGACTTCGTATATCTTTTACCTACATTTGACGGCTAATGTGCTCACCAACTCGATGTATTTATTGACGGATTTGATTCCCTCTAGATCTGCTTCTTGTTGAAGCAAAAAAGGATGTCTTTTCGTTGCATTAGTACATCAATTGAATTTTGACTCAAGCTACAGCTAGGCAATTGAAGCTAGCTAGCTGCGAAGTATTTATGGAGAAAGATTTGTAACTGCTTAATGGGTTGTATTATTAGGATCTACGAACAGTATAAGCCTTTTCTGTTCTGTTTTTAGAGAAAAAATCAGCGATAATGTCGCAAGTTTCACAATGTATACTCTCTGTATCCCTGTCAACTGACAGTATCTGTTGAGTCTGGTAAAGGTAAAACTGTCATGTTTGATGTTTCACTATATTTGCGTGGGATGCTCACCGAATTGATCCACATTGACATTTCTAAGACTGTCCTCAACAGAACACGTATACAGGCACTCAAATCTAAAATGGGTAGTGCAGAGTGAAAAAACCGCCCTCCAACAAAGGAGACAAATCCAAATAAGTATCATCTCTCTCCGTGACCCAAATCTCTAGCGTCTTCATGGGCCGAAGACGCTGCCACGTGCGCCGTCCTTGCAGGCCGCTGTTTCGTCGGTGTTGCACGTTGGGCACCACATCGTGCTTCTCTGTCACTTCTGAAGCATCTAGGCCCCAGTGGTTTCGGTGATTAATGACAACAAAGAGGTTATTATGACTAACGTGTATTTTGCAGGATAGTCTAGAGGTTATGTCATAATAACATGTAGGTTCAAACCCCTAGCGATGGAAATTGATTCGGTTTTCAAAGACTGGAAGACAAGACGGTGATAGGCTAGTTCCAAGTGTCGATTGGAGTTAATAGACACTTGGAGTAATCTTAGGATTTGTTTTTCTCTTTGACCGTACTATAAAGAGGGGTTTGCATAGGTAGCTTGACTTAGGGTAAGGTTAGAGAGTGTAGATGTGATGCACACTTATCCAACGTAACCCTAGACAGCCTAGAGAGACTCTTGAGAGAGAGAGGATCAAACTTCGTTTTGGAAAGTTTTCGATTCGGCGAAGTTTTAGTCAAGTTTGGGGCGTCGGACGCTAGAAAGAGCAGGGCGTCGGACCATTGGGTTGTGTCCAACGGACACGTGGCGCCTCTTGGCTTGTCCTTAGCCTCTGGGAAGCGTCGGACAAGGCCTAGACTGGTCATCGGACCATTGGCCCTCTGTCCGACGGTCCCCAGGTGGCAGCTGAGAGTTGGTGAGCGTCGGACTGAGTGAACAGTGAGGGCGTCAGACCAATGTTCGTTGTTATCCGACGCTTACAGAGAGTGACCAGAGAGGTTCTGGACGTCGGACGCTGTCCGACGGCCAGCGTCGGATCAATCTTGCCTGCTCTGTCCGACGGTTTCCTCTGGACTGTAAGTAAACAGAGAGTGCATAGAGCGTCGGACAGTTGGTTGGCGTCCGACGGCTCCCCTGCACAGTGACGTCTGCAGGATACGTGTGAGAGTCGGACGATGAAGTTTTGTCCGACGGTTGCACTGTTCACACTATCCGACGGTTCGCAGAAAGCTGAAAACAGTACAAACGGCTAGTTTTGGAGAGGGGGGGTATTTATACTTTACCATTGGCTTCATTCTAGCGCTCTTGCCCATTTGTTCAACTGAAGCATCCATGACCTTGTGAGAGTGCAAGAGCCCTAGGGAGGTTGAGTGATTGCCACTTGCTTGTGAGTTTCTTCCCTTGAGTGTGATCAAGAGTGACTTGTGTGCATCCATCATCCTCTTTGGACTTGTTCTTAGTCAAGTGAGAGTCTATGCTTGTTACTCTTGGTGATCGGCATCACCTAAACGGTTCGGTGGCGATCGGAGACTTGGTGACCGCTTGAAGAGCTTGTGGGCGGCCCAAGCCAAGCTTGTGAGCGGTTGTGGGCGATCCACCGCGCCGGAGAGGCAAAAGATCAGCCCGTAGAGAGCACTTGGTCTTTGCGAAGATCAAGAGAGAGCTACACCCTTGCGTGGGTACTCCAACGAGGACTAGTGGAGAGTGCCGACTCTCCAATACCTCGAGAAAAACTCGGCTTACAATCTCTTACTCATTTACATTTCCGAATTTACTTTGTGTTCTTTACGTTCTTAGAGTAGTATATTTATGATAGAACTTGGCTCTAGGTTACATAACTTGTTTTAGACTTAGAACTTACACAAGCACTTGTAGGGTGAGATTGGGCAAATGGCGATGAGTTGAATTGGTTTGCGAAAATTTAATAGTTGTTCAATTCAAAGCCCCTTTTGGGCATCCTCGATCCTTTCAACTTCTTAGCCTTTGGTGGCGGCGTTACAATGGGTCTGCTCTTCACCGAATCTGGCCAGAGGGAGGAGAGAGGAGCTGCCGAGACCGGATCCGCCCTGAGCGCCGCTCTACCATGTCGAATTCGAGACACCACTTGTGGGCGGTGTGGTTAGGCCCTCGGCGGGAGGGTCCTTGTTGGGGCGGGACGTAGCGGGGAGTCACCGGTGTAGCGAGGAGCAGCCAATGCGGGAAGGAGCGAGCAGCGTTTGCGTCCGCTGTTGGAGTAGCGAAGTTTTGAGTGTGTGCATGATCCAAACCGTAGAATGCGTCTTCTATTTAGCTTCGAGCTGTTACAATCTTATCTTCTTACTGAGTGGTGGCTGTGTAGCACACCGGCAGGCACTCAGGTTGAAGTTTGGTCACTGGTCGGTCAATCCATCTCTTCACTGGATACTTCTTTGTCGGTATATTACCTCCCACAAAATGCACGACGGATGCAGCATGGTACATCCATCGGCGCATAGGCATATACAGTACATCGATTGTGCTCTGCTCGTATTTTGAGAAATCAGGACGTAGTATCTACGGTGTAGTCCTGGTGTCTCCCAAGACCCTGTATGCAACAAATACAGTACATCGATTGTGCTCTGCTTCTGCTTGTATTTTGAGAAATCAATGCTTCCAGACGTCGCCGACATTTGCCGAGTCTGGCAGGGACCAGCGGCAGCTAGGTGGAGTGCGCTCCAGAATTTTGCCCGTGGAGCCTGGCACGGTCCGTGGCCCAAACCGAATCACACCTGGTTGGCTGCACCTATGCCTAGATCGCCCGGTGAACCATTATAATTCTTGCGAATTCGCAGCTCTTTTTCACGACCACAGGCGTCCTTGGAATTGAATCACCGAAATAGTCGCGAGAAAGGGAAGGGCGTCGGCTCTTCTGTTTTTTTAGTACAGTAAAGTCAGAAGGCTGTAGAGAGCGTGCGTGCACAGCAAGAGCCCAAGAACGCGGATGGGGTGAGGCCACTAGGGCAGCAGGGACGTGCGTGGGCACCCGCGGTTGGGGTGAGTAAAGCGCCGCCGCGGTAGGTTTCCTCGCTCCCTCCCTGCTCTGGGCGGCGCGGAATGCCGGCCAGCTCACTGGATCAAGGGGGGAGAGGTTGGCTGCGTCGAGCACAGAAAAATGATTTTTCGGGGGGCTGGCTGCAGTCGGCGTTTCGTCGGCTTGAGGGAGCTGGAGCTCTCGCTCTCACGTTACCTCCTTCCTACCGCCATTAATGGAGATGCCTCTCTCGAAGCACTTGCACTGCTTTCTTTCTGTCGGTAGAAAAGCCTTTTGTTTCTTTCTTTTCCAAGGAAGGCCGTTCTTCGTTCGGCCGGAAGAAACGGCACGGGAAGCACTGTCGGCAGCACAGTGAGTGGAGTATTGAGGCAGCACGCTGCACGCTCATCACCAGAAATGCGCGCACGCACCACGCAGCGCCGTGATAGCACGCAAGATGTACATGTCTTTCACTGAGGATCAGCGGCCTTGCATTGGGCGTGGCCTGGCCTGGGGAATTCAATGAAGTGACGAGATCCGTACGTCTAACACCGGCACCGCTGGCCAGAACTGGACAGTAGTAGTTTCAAGCTCCGTCACCGTCAATAATTGGGTCCTTCGGACCAAGGGCATGTTGGAACCAGGCGATGCGCTTTTGCTGCGGAGAGTATGGGGCTGTACTATTGCGTCTAATCCCGAGCTCATCGCAAAAGACTGAAAATGCTCCAGAGTTAAATTCTCCTCCACGGTCGGTTCTGAAAGCTTTCAAGCGTCGACCAGATTCAACCTCGGCTGCTATCTTTATCTTCTTGAAATAATAGAATGCCTCAGCTTTCATCGCCAGTAGCTCCAACCACATATAACGACTGAAGTTATCCACCATCAGAAGAAAATACGACTTGCCACCTGGTGTTGCCGGTGAGATTGGCCCACAGAGATCTCCATGAACCAGGTCGAGTCCTGCCCCAGCACGGTGCACGATGCTGCTTACCCAGAGCACAGCCATCACACACTTGCTCAGCGCGATGGATCAGAGGAATCCCCTCAACCATCTCCTTCGTTCCGAGTTCACGAAGTGACCTGAAATTCAAGTGACCATACCGGGCGTGCCAGAGCCAAGCTTCCTCATCTAATTTTGTCAGTAAGCATACTGGAGAAGTAAGCTTCACCTTCATGATGTAGAGACGGTTTCTCCTTTCTGTTCAGATCAGGACGCCACGATGCTGTTGCCCTGCCTGTCGTCGCTCGAGGACTCGCAGGATGCCATCGTCGATCTCGATATGGCACCCACCTTCTTCCAACTGACCAAGACTGACAATGTTGCATTTGAGTGAGGGGATAAAGTATATCTCAGAGAGAACCCGATGATCGTGATTCTTCCCGGCAATCGTCATAGCTCCAATGCCGCAGATCTCCACTGTAGAGCCATCTCCAAAACGTACTGCCCCGCGTACTGTTTCATCAAGACTTGCTAAGGATTCTCGACAGCCGGCAATATGATTTGTGGCACCCGTGTCGAGAACCCATGACCCAGCATCATATGAAGAAGGAAACACGCATTCTTGGTTGAGGAAGATGTGCTGTTGTTCTTTTGCGATTCTCCCTAAGTTGCAGACCTGAGCAACCATCAGAGCAGGTTGTTCAATGTCGACACCTGCATGATGAGTACCTCCTGCTTCTCTTCCTTCATCGACTTCTTGCACTCCTTTCCCCAGTGGCCATATACGCCGCACTTACGGCACTTGCCCTTTCGGCGAGGCGTTCCCATTGAGGTGAGTTTGACACCGAAGTCACGTGCAACGCCGCCACCACGTGCTCCAGACTTCTCCCTCCTTCCATTGCTCCCACCGAGGTTCTTGCTCCCTGAACTCGAGGATTGATCTGTTATCATCCAACTCTTGTTCTGGGCAGCCCACTCATCTTCAGTCAACAAGAGTTTTCTAGCCTTTTTCGGTCACCTGTTCCATCGATGGTTCGAAGCGATCCTCTGCTGCTCGCAGACGCCCGACGAGCTCCTCAAGGGACAGTGTTTTTAAATCGCAGAACATTTCAATGGTCACCGTCACTTGATTATAACGTGGAGGCACAACCCTGAGAAATTTCTTGACAACTCGCTTGTCATCCACGCTCGTTTCTCCTAGGCCACGAAGATCTGTGGCGAGCTTGAAGATCCGAACGGCAAAGTCATCAACTGTCTCTCCTGCCTTGAACGAGATTGATTCGAATTCTGCCAACAACTTCTGTGCATTCACCTCCTTGGACACGTTCAGCACCGAGACGCATTGATTTGATCACCTCCCACGCCTCCTTCGCCGGCTTCTTATTCAGAAGCATGGAGTGCATGTCTTGAGGCACGCCACGGATCATGGCGCCCAGAGCAAGTCGATCTCGTCGCCGCTCTACTTTGTCAGATTCAATTGCATCCCGCAGATACATGCCTTCGAGATTACACTGGACGAGCGCAGACCACTCCTGGTAATTGGTGCGGCTAGGCATCGGCCAGACGAGATTTCCGGCTGCCTGATTCCACACTCGCTCCATCACCTCCTTGTCTTTCGCGCTAGCGTCACCCATGGCGTAGTCGCTGCTCACTCCTCCTCCTCGTCAGTTCCTCGTCTTGATTCTCTTCACGCCTTGGCTACCGACGGCTCCGATACCACTTGTTGGAACCAGGCGATGCCCTGGACCGGCACCTCGGGCGGTGCTCGACGTCGACGTGAACGTGGTGACCGTGGCGACAAATACAAGATGAAAAATAGTAAACGCGAAAGAGAGAATTTTGTGCTACTGACCAACGCAGCTCTTCTGGTCATTGTCCCTTTATTTATATATAAGACTCCGGACTTAGAGTCCGACTCAGACCCGCGCCATGTCGAACGTTGTGTGTGCCTTCGTTTCACCGCAGCGACACACCGTGTGCGCAACGCACTCCATGACGTGAACGACTAGGACTTCGGGCGGCGTCGTGACCAAGCACACCTTTGTTCACGCGTGCCCCAACCTGACTCCTATTTGACTCGATCTAGAAACCTAAATTATAAACGGACTCGCAACAGTTACTAACAGGGCACCGCCAGTAATCGGGTCCTTCGCATAGTAGTAGCAGCGGAACCGCGGAACGACATGGCCACGTTGCCGCGATTGAATGCGCGGCGGCTCCCACTCCCGGCTCAGATCGAGCTTCCGTTTCCAACTTCCACTCGATCGATGATGGAACGCCAGGCCCACACCGGACCCTGCGCTGCATGCGACCTTGCCATATGCAGTGCAGGCGAGTGTGCGCGCAGTAGTGCACTCCATTATCAGTCCCTGCACCGCGCTGCCGTTCTCGCCCAGCTGCCTATATATACCGCCGCGTCACTCGCGTGTCGTTCAGGGACGACGACGGAGCAGTTGGCCGCCATTGGTCCACACCGACATCTCCTCCTTTTCCTCTCTTCTTCTTCTTCAGATCAACTGGCGCCGCGGCGGCCATGGAGGTGAGGCGGCTGGTGTGCGTGGTGGCGGTGGTGAGCTGGGCGGTGGCGGTGGCGCGGTGCGACCCGCAGGTGCCGTGCTACTTCATCTTCGGCGACTCGCTGGTGGACAACGGCAACAACAACTACATCTTGTCCCTGGCGCGCGCCAACTACCCGCCCTACGGCATCGACTTCGCCGGCGGCCCTTCTGGGCGATTCACCAACGGACTCACCACCGTTGATGTCATCGGTAAGCTACACGACCGGCAAGCTAGTGCGCTGTTGTGTTGTGTTCTCTATCGTTTGTCCACAATAACTCTTGCTCCATAGTAGCAGGTGACGTGATCGATGTTTTATGGTCGTCATGCACGTACATACATACCATGTCTGACGGCCATCAAATCGTGTGAGCAAAAGTCAACAGAACAACCGGTTGATGGTCAGCTAATCCCAATAATTAAGACGCATGGGACTAGCTGATCGATCGGTCATCCAACTTGCCAATGTAGCAGCGTCCATAGGTAGAAAGAAGGTGCTCGGTCCATGACTGTTACCTGGAATTTAATACGTACGCTGGGGTGGATGGAGATACGCGGCAATAGCTTAGATCTGTACTATATAGGATCTGGATGACGATACACCGCCTACGTTCAGTTATGTTAGCTACTAGTATAAAACTTTGCACGAGTCACTCGTGGCCGAACTCGATCGATCCTGAAGCAGACACCCATGCATGCATATCCTCCAGGTTTATGATTAGTGCTTAATTAATTCCTTTGCAAATATAATTGCACAGCTCAACTTCTGGGCTTCCACAACTTCATCCCGCCGTTCGCCGCGACGAGCGGAGACCAGCTCCTCGGCGGCGCCAACTTCGCCTCCGCCGCCGCCGGCATCCGCGCCGAGACGGGCCAGCAGCTGGTATGTGTATATGCATGTGTCGATCCTGTATATATTACTGGCTACCTGCACGCGATTCCAACGCACGCACGCACGCATCCTGCGCAGGGCGGGCGTATCCCTTTCGCGGGGCAGGTGCAGAACTACCAGGCGGCGGTGCAGACGCTGGTGAGCATCCTGGGGGACCAGGACACGGCGTCGGAGCACCTGAGCCGCTGCATCTTCAGCGTGGGCATGGGCAGCAACGACTACCTCAACAACTACTTCATGCCGGCCTTCTACAACACGGGCAGCCGGTACACGCCGGAGCAGTTCGCCGACTCGCTCGCCGCCGACTACCGGCGGCACCTGCAGGTGCTCTACAGCTACGGCGCGCGCAAGGTGGTGGTGATCGGCGTGGGGCAGGTCGGGTGCAGCCCCAACGAGCTGGCCCGCTACAGCGCCGACGGCGCCACCTGCGTCGACCGCATCGACGACGCCATCCAGATGTTCAACCGCCGCCTCGTCGGAATCGTCGACGACTTCAACGCGCTCCCCGGCGCCCACTTCACCTACATCAACGCATACAACATCTTCCAGGACATCCTCGCCAACGCGGCGTCCTACGGCTTCACGGTGACCAACGCCGGGTGCTGCGGGGTGGGCAGGAACAACGGGCAGGTGACGTGCCTGCCGTACCAGGCGCCCTGCGCCAACAGGGACCAGCACATCTTCTGGGACGCCTTCCACCCGTCGGAGGCCGCCAACATCATCGTCGGACGCCGCTCCTACCGCGCCGAGTCGCCCAACGACGTCTACCCGATGGACATCAGCACGCTCGCCTCCATCTGATCGTATCTCATCCGATATGATCCGAATCCGATTGCTCATTCACCCACCAACGCAAAGGGTGCCAACGAACAGGGGCTCTCCGTGGGAGCCGCCGTACGTGCAATTCAATTCTTTCCTGCACAATGCAAGCTTGTAATTTTTGCAAGTCATACTACCTTGGTATATTATATATATTTGCACAATCGGGTACTTAGAAAATAATTGGTTCACTTCTACAGCCCATGCCATCTTTTTCTTGAACTATTGGCAAGCCAGACGTAATCAATGATCAAACACACGCATTACGGATCCCATGTCTGCACAAGTAATATTACACAACCGATAGAAATACAGCGATCCACGCCAGGCATCAGACTCCTTCGGTTTCACCCGAATCAGTTCACATTGCTTCGCCTCCAACCCATCTGAACTCTGAAACTACGAATTGAATTCCTTCAGTTCAGCGCACGCTAAGCTAGGTCCTCTTGGCTTCCTCTTCAGCCTGCGCCAGTTTCAGATGCTTCTCCGTCAAAAAAAAAAACAAAAAAAACAAGGCGATTCCAAAATAATCAGAAAGAAGAACTCACAGCTCGGATGATCTTGTCGAGCGCGTCGGGCCCGTGCGTCTCGATGAAGCGCTCAACGGACTTGCGCGCGTCGAGGCTCATCATCTGCAGCACCCGGCGCTGGCGCTCGCTGTAGTTTGGGCTCACGTAGCTGCCGATCTTGAAGTAGCGCCGGACGTGCTCTTCGTAGATGTAGGCCGCGCCGTTGAAGATGGGCAGCACCAGCCAGCAGCAGAAGAGCAGCTTCATGTACGGCCACAGGGGGAACCTGTGAAAAGATCAAAAGAAAGAAACGCGAGCTGTGGAGATGAATTCTTGGGGGATCAGCCGCTATTCAGCGTGTGGCCACCGGAAAGAATTTCACTTACCACTGCAGGACTTTCCAGCATGAGAGCTCGAAGAGAGTGATCAGGGAGTACAGGACCCAGTAGGTGAGCCACTGCTGATCGTCCAGGGAAGAAGGGCTCTCTATGGCGCGCATGGACGCGTAGCTGTTAATTTTGGAAGGGAAAAAAAGAACAAACTCTATTAGCATTCAGAACACGGTACTGTGGTGATATTGTGTCTGAACTGGAGGAGTGGATTGTTACTTACAGAGGATAAAGCAGCATGATCCCTGGCCTGTTCAGTGCAAGAAAAAAAAGAAGAATTATGGAAACGGTCAGAGTACATATTATGGATCAAAGAACAGAACATGGCCAAAAGGCTTGGGACAGCCATTGTTGCCAGGACTTGCATTGAAACATAAAGACTCCAGGCATGTACAGCTTACCCAACAAGGGCATCCAGATTTCTAGCAAGGGTACCAAGAACACCCATGATCCGTTGTCGCAACTTGCGACCAGATTGCTCAAAGGTTTCTTGACCTCCTCGTTTTGAGATTCCTACTTGCGAGAAGCTTGGCCTGACGTTCTTGATCTTGTTTCCGTTTTGGGACGGTGTAGATGACAAGGGATGGGCAGATGGATTTATACTTCTATGAAGGTTGTTTAATATTATGGGGGTTAAAGGAGAAGAGGAAGGAAGGCATCCGTGCATATACCATGCAAAGTCTTCTTTACTCTTGGTTCAAGGAAAGTAAGAACATTGCAGTTGGAAAGGTCTGAAGCAACTGCGTGCATCACCGGTAACGCTTTTCCTAGCTTGTAGTATCAGAGGGCTCCCAACACTGAAGCTGCAGAAATTTTTTAGTGGGAATCAAGGAGCCAGCAGCTATCATTACACAATACCATAAAGGCCCAGACTGATGAATCTGCCAAAGATCCATTTCATTCTGAATGTTCACTTCGACTATCTTTCAAATGTAAGAAAGCCAAAAAGGTGAAACATGCAGCTTTGTAACAGCAGTGACTAATAATTGCAAATCAATCAAGTGCAGCATCCGAAAGTTTGCATGATGGTCTACAGAAGCTGACTGAAAGTAAATTTTACGCTTTACTTTCAAGCTTAAATAGTATAATACACCGTCTGTGAAATTGAACCGCTGCCCATCAAGTGGGTTCATAGCAAATACTTCTTAGTCTTAGAAATTGAATGTCCATAAAACACTCAACTAGTTAGAATCTGTACAGTTGAACGTTCCTCAAGATTTTTTTTTTTTTTTTGGTCAGATATGGCATGACATGTAATCAAACAATCAAATAACCTTGCACATTTCACCGGGAAAATTACAACAATAAAGCAATCCATCAATTGCTAACTAACATGTTCAGAAATGTCGAGCCCTTACAAGTTTCCTGTGCCTGACTGTTTGAAAACCAAAAAACTCCAGAGCTATCTTCGACGAGGACGCCTTATTATTATTTTTTCTTGCTTTCCACTATAATACAACTGAATCGATACCACTATCAACTGAAAATTTGTTGGAGTATAGCAGTTTGGAATGATCATTCAGGTTTTTACCTGGCTTCAACATGGTATTAGCCCCTGCAACCACCCCAGGCCTAGACCATGTTTCAACTGGCAGAACTGGACCGGAACTGGCTCTTGGATTGTTGCTTTCATTTATTGACTTTTGAACAGAATTTCTTGCTATTCTTTTACTAAAATCAAGTACCTGAGGACCAACTGCATCACTAAGTGACCAGCCAGGTGAACGGTTCACCATGTTTGGGCCCATAGACATAAAATCCTGTCTATCTGTAACAAGTTGTCTCTTTGCAGGTGGTTGTGAAACATTATCCGTTGAATAAGCTGTTCTGTTGCTTATTGGCTTTGCAGGTTGCTGTGAAACATTATCTGCATAGGCTGATCTATTGCTTATTGGTTCTGCAAAGCTAGCAGCATTCCTACTATCTGCATTTGTAAGACTGCCCGCACAAACTGCTCCGCCTGTTGAAACAGACTCACTAGCCAAACCAGTTGTAAGAGAAAGACTCAGTCCAGGAGAAGAGCTTCTGGACAAAGAATTATTCGCGCCATACACAAAAAAGGATATGGCAGGTGCAGAAGATGACTTTGCGCCTGGTATCTGGTAGGGTTGGCGAATAGGTATAGAAGTAGGATCGTCGTAAGACAACAAAGTGGGTTTCTGATACTTTTCCTTCATGCTTGCATTTAGCAATGATTTTGGAACCGGGGAAGAATGGTTCGCTGCTGGACCCACAAAACACTGATCTTTCCTAGTAATGTGTGCAGCAGGAGTCCACAAATGAGACTGTTGATTCCGAGGAATGCTTATCGGATGAGGTGGTTGAGGAAGCTCTAGATGCCTGGTCTGAGAGTTGCCGCTCACTATAGCTGCCTTATTGAGTTCAGCTTGACGAACAAACTGATTACCAAAATGCCAAGTGCAATCTTCCACTGTTGGAGCATTATTTCTTGGTTGCGGCCTTTGGTTATGGAGGCCACTGAAAGTAGTATTTTGCTCCGGCATGCTATTTTCCGCAATCCTTGCCAAAAAACCTGAAGAACTGCTTAGATGCACTCTTGGTGTCACAGAATCCTGGCAAGGGAATGATCTCTTTTGGGGTAACTGACATGAGATTGTGGATAGGCGGTTTGCTTCAATGGCTACATTGTCAGGACTCACTTTATCCATGGTCGATACATTATGATCCTTGCTATGCGAGCAAACTGAGACAGTCTTACCCATCAAACGAACCGTGGGTTGCTGCAGATGATGATCAACGTGGCCCCCATAACCATCCAGAGCTGCTTTCCCAACTTGAGAGCTGCTTAGACCAATCTGTTTCTGACCTTGCATTACATAGGTCATGCCACTCACCAACTGTTGCTTCTGATATCTTACTGTGTTTACTGACTCTGCATTACTAAACCTGTTTTCACCTATCTTTGCATTGCAGTTTGAGATCTCCATTCTTTCAAGGCCTGGTAGCTTCATAAAAGCCATTCCAATGTTAGCAGGACTGC
The DNA here is from genome assembly GCA_038502445.1 of Eremochloa ophiuroides. Classification (NCBI taxonomy): domain Eukaryota; kingdom Viridiplantae; phylum Streptophyta; class Magnoliopsida; order Poales; family Poaceae; genus Eremochloa; species Eremochloa ophiuroides. The sequence goes on from JAHLJS010000006.1 coordinate 65,371,280, forward strand.
AAATTGGGTGAAGTTTTGAGTGAGAGCTACCCTGGTTATCAGTAGATAGTGCCGCACATGGATCCACATGTTTCCTACTTCCATTGCATACATTAGTTCTGAAGTTACCAGATCTGGTAGTCGGGATGCATTCCTCAGCAGGCATACTTCTGAATGAAGACATGTTATTTGGATCAATTCTTGTGCTGAAAACTGTAGGCAATACTGCAGAAGGCAACACGCTAGCTTGATATGAAAGTTTGTTGGCAGACACAGGCAGTGCAATCACTGCACTAGTGATACCAGTACTCTTCTTGCCTTTAACTGGTGCATCTTTATATTTAGTTTCTTCAGTCCTCGTTCTCATAGCAGGTGGAATGCTAGTAGAATTTGTACCATGTTTTTCTATTTCGTGAGAGCAGTTTTTGTTCACATCAAAACAACCCTGCAGAGGGTTACCAGAACCACATTTTGACCTCAGAACAGAATGAGAACCTAAAGCAGACACATCAGTAAATTTCAGCTGCATATCACCAAGACCTGGTTTCACCATATTGATGTTCTTATGATTTGGCCGACCATCAATCCCAACAGTGGAAGGGTGACTCCCTGCCACATCACTGTGGGAGATGCATGCTGGCTCAGTGTCTTCACTTTTCACCAAGTCTTCAAGAGGAGATGGCGTCTGAGCAGTGATGTCAGATGCATCTATCAGCTTCAAGGGTACAGCTTCTGGTATAGAATCTGCTTCAGTTTGATTTGTTATAAATGATTCTTCTATAACAGTTGGAAGTTCATGTACACCAGTCCGGAACACAATCTTGGAGCTTTCTAATTCAAGAAGAGGGAGATCTCCAAAGATATCATCTTTGGGCCCTGTGAAAGTTTTCACCATTTCATAGCCAGTATTTGTAGGATTATTAGTTGAACCACTGACTTCTATGCCTTGCTTATTTACAGAGGAGGTCACTTCCTTTATCCCGAAGAGGTCACTATTCACTTCACTAGAAGGGTCCATTCTTTCTCTGTTTCGTTTATTCACGCTGTTTTCATGAGTTGGCATGCGATCGCATGCCTCTTCCAGTTTCTTCCTTGGTTCAAGTTCTGTACTTGTATGGACGGTAGAACTTTTATTCTTTCTCAGCAATGCCATATGCAACTTGTGTTCACGCAAACAAGATGTTGACTGAGGCTTAGAAGTTCTCTCCTGTTAATGAACATGTATTACTTACTATATGAGCTGAAAATAAGGAGTGAAGCTGAAGCTTCATAGATGGAAAATGAATATTTATGCATTTTAGTTGTAGATTGTTCCAAAACATTTCGCGAGAATACTATCGTGAGTGCATCTGCAATACATTTGCTACACTATCTCTAGCTAGCACAAAAGAATGAGAACATGATTTATTGATTTCTTCCTGGAAATGGCTAGCTGGCGGAGAGTAGTTTAGTTCAGATAAGTTGAATTATGGATTAAAACCCATCAGAGTTCTAGAACATGATTTGGTACATTGTTACTACTGTCCTCAGCGGAGCCGGGGGGGGGGGGGGGGGCGGGGGGGGGGGGGGGGGGGGCATCATTGTTCATTAATAGGCTCAGCGTTTAAAGATGGTAAAACTTCTCCACTAGCATTAATTGATCAAGACGAAAATCCTCTACAGCAGGAAATTCATAATTTTTCAACCAGCTGAGTTGCACTATGCCACTATCTGGGCATTGTTCAGTACATTGCATAGTACAGCTTTGACGTCTACAGGACCAGATTTCTTGCACATTGTTGATTGTTCAGTACAATGTGCTTGTGGCTCACCCTAAAGTCTAAAACCTACAAGCCCACCAAGCTAAAGCACATGCACCCATGAAGCAAAGCCATACCTTGTTCCGCAGAAAGGACCTAAATTGAAGCACACGGCGCCGCTTCCTGGCCCTCTCGCCCATGGAACTCGAGCGAGATCCCTTCCTCTTGGTCCCCTTCCGCGGCCCACCGCCGCCGCGGGCGCCGGCTGCCGCGGCCGCCTCTCCGCCCTTGGCGCCAGCCAAAAGCCGGGCCTGCGCCGCCGCGAGCTCGTGCTTCCACCACCGTGACAGCGGCTTCGGGTCCATCGGCGGGAACCGCGGCGGCGGCGGCGGCGGTTCCCCCTCCCCTTCGCCGCGGCAGCCACCGACGAGCGGGTAGCGCTCGGCCGCGTCGACGGCCCGCATCCTCATGGCGTAGCCCCTGCGCCATTCAGTCGAACAGGTCAGCGGCGTACGCTCGGGAACACCCCCGCTCCGCTCGCGCGTGTGTCAAAACGCAGCCATGCCAAACGGTCCCAAGCTCGAGCCGGGAAAGACGGGAAGAAGGACGCGCGCGCTTACCTTATGGAGAATGGCTCGGCGGCAGCGTGCTTGGCCATCCTGGCTTCCTCTCACCCGGTGCGCAGGTGCGCTCCGCCGGCGAGAGATGGGGATGGGGGTCCGAGCCTCTGACGAGGGGCGGAGGGGGAGAGCAGCTCGAGTTGAGAATGGTTGTGGGGAAGGTGGCGAAAAAAGAACAAAAGGCGAGTCCAGAGGAGAGCGGGGAGTGGGGCAGGGCTGCAGCCAGTGAGGGACGAGGGGGTGGGTCCCGGTCCGCGGCAGATTGGACGTCAGGGTTCACCGGGTCGCCTGCTTGCAATTACTGCCCTGCCTCGTGAACCGCGCGTGTTCTTCTTTGGTGGGGCTGGCTGGCCGCGTCGTGTACGGCGCAATGTGGTGCCGCGGCCCACCCATAGCCAACCCAACCCAACCCGTAACAAATTATTTTTTTTAACCCGTCCCACTCCATACCGTTATATCTTCGACCCAACCCATTCCAACCCATAGACCGGACCCTAATTTAAAACCTTGCGTTCACATCTTAAAATTTTATCGAAATTGGCTAAAATTTGTTGCAGATGATTTAATATAGTAAGCAGCAACTTCATATCAACCGGCACTGTCGGATATTTATATGGGCCCCACGTCAGAGCCGGACCCAAAAATAAAACCTCGCGTTCACACCATAAAATTTTATCGAAATTGATTAAAATTTGTTGCAGATGATTTAATATAGCAAGCAGCAACTTTATGTCAACCGGCACTCCCGGATATGTATGTGGGCCTCACGTCAGAGCCGGACCCTAGAAATAAAACCTCGCATTCACACCTTAAAATTTTATCGAAATTGGCTGAAATTTGTTGCAGATAATTTAATATAGCAAGCAGCAACTTCATGCCAACCGGCACTGCTGGATGTGTATGTGGGTCCCACGTCAGAGGCAGACCCTAAAAATAAAACCTCGCGTTCACACCATAAAATTTTATCGAAATCGATTAAAATTTGTTGCAGATGATTTAATATAGTAAGAAGCAACTTCATGCCAACCGGCACTGCCGGATGTGTATATGGGCCCCACGTCAGAGCCGGACCCTAGAAATAAAACCTTGCGTTCACACCTTAAAATTTTATCGAAATCGATTAAAATTTGTTGTAGATGATTTAATATAGCAAGCAGCAACTTTATGATAATCGACACTGTCAGATTTTTATTAATCTAACATCCATATGCGGGTTCAATCCATTTAAACCCAAAAAATGAGATGTCAATCCCAACCCGTTTTTTCTATTAAACCCACCCCAACCCAACCCGTTCAGCAAGTTAACCCATTTCTACCCGTCCAAAGTATATCCACTTGAGAACCCAACCCATTAAGGCTCTGTTTGGAAGCAGCAACTAAAATTTAGCTGGCTAGTTTTAGTTGTTGTGCATCCAAACACTCAGCTAATTAGCAGCTAAAAGGTCTCTCAACTAATAAAAAGCAGCTAATCCTATTAGCTGGTCCAACCCAGCTAATCTAATTAACTAGCTAAACTTTAGCTGGGATACTTTCAAACAGGGCCTAAACCTATTTTAAGTCAACCCATTAGCAGGTCTACCGCGGCTGCGGCTGTGGCGGTGGTGGTGCTGGGTGGTGGGCCGGGGAACCGAGGGGACCCGACCGGGCGCGCAGGCGGTTTTGCCCCGTGCTATACGGTTTCGGGTTCGGCTGCCCGAGAGCTCGTGTCAACCTGCTCGTATAGTCGTATTAGGGTGGTCCCTACCTCAAAACTATCCATCATGAGAGCAAGGTCAGCAGCATACCCACCCAAGTAGTATAAGAGCAAGTATAGTAACGATTTTTAGCCGGCGAAGAGAACTTCATATCATCAAATAAAGTGCCACGTTAGGAGAGAGATTGTGAAGCGGGCGTTTCCCTTCTCGCCGGCTCAAGCGTAAGCCACGAGAAAAAAGTTACTCTCTCTCAGCCTGCATGCAAGCGAGAAGCCAGCGCATGCAAATAACTGTCCACTGCGCGCATGCAAACAATAAATGCCTACAGCCAGCTCTTCGGTTACTTACTATACGGTAGGCTATTAGTGAAGGCTGTTAGTGATGTGGACTTGGTATACGCCTGCTAGCAGCCTGCTGCTGGCTGGGTTATTATCCTTGCTCTAAGTTAGAATCAGGCTACTAATAAAGTAGGCTTGCTGACGATAAAGTTTCTTAGAGTTTTCTATTAACTCATTGGTATAGTAGTTAATTATTTACGGTTAATATATGGCTCACTTGTCACTCACAGATATTTATAATCCATGTAACCAAACTGGCTATACGCTTCTCCTCTCTCTTCTCCTTTCTCTTCTTTATATAAACATCTTATTATATTTGCTACTACAAGTTCTCTTTATATAAAAAAATTATTTATTATTATATGTTTTCATTCTTATCCCTATTTTTCCTCTATAAATCTCTATTAGGATCCGCTATTGCCTATGCACTCATGCTCAGTTTAGTGTTGGATGAGAGCTGAACTTTTCTTTTATCCCCTTCTTCTCTCTTTCTCATGAGCAAAAATGTTGATAAACTTGGGGTCTGCTTGGTTCTTTTGCCGAGTATGGCTAGTGGAGCAAAGCTAACCTAGCCTGGCAGAGCCAAGGTTAGGCAAGAAAGAGTGGAGTGTTTGGTTGTTTCAATGAAAGCAAGCTTGTTCGGTGATGCAAGTACCGAAGTACGTACCTGCTACCTGGTTATAAAATAATGGAATAGTGTTATCATGTCCCACTAGCAGTGATGCAAGTACCTGCCACCTGGTTTCACGGAAGCTTTTCACTGTCAGAAGCACTCACTCGCTCCCTCATCGTTTCTCGTGCTATCCTTGCCCAGGCCGGAGAGCCAATTCGGCTCGCCTGGGTCAGCAAGCTTTTTCTTGCTCTGACAAACAAGCTTGCCCAGCAAAGCTACCTTTCTACGGTGCTACCAAACAAATATTCTTACCCAGCAAGGCTAGGCAAGCTTGGGCAAAACATCCAAGCAGGCCCGTAGCTTTGCTGCTTGGCCTCCTGCGAACAAGTGTGATGCATTGCTGCCCTACCTACCTCTTGATGATGGTCGTGTCGTCGCGAGCGCTACCGACCGCATCGCTGCCTCGACAGCGTCCTTGCTATGCACGCACACATGTCCGTCCACGATTGCCGGCGTCGCTCATACCCGACATTAGGGAAAAGGCAGTGCGCTCAGTAGCTCATGCTATCAGCACCGGGCATGCCGCTTGACCTCGTTGCCCTCTTGCATCCTGTTCGCTGGTGAAGCCCGAGCTCGCTGTCACTGCCCACTCGCGTTGTTGGCGAGGCGGTCTCATTCTTACCGGACACGCGCGCCCGCAACCTAAAGATGAGGATTGGCATGGGAGAGAACTTACCAGAAATAGAGCGAGAGCAAGAGCAAGAGCAATGGACGAGAACCGACGAGAGAGAACGAGAGATGTCAATGAACGAGAACTCATGAGAGAGAATAAGAGACGTCCTGTTTGACACAGCTTCATGAACTGTGGTAAGCTATTTTTTTTCCAAACATTTTTTTTTGTTTAACGATAAAAAATGGACCATTTGAGTTATCTGGGAAGAGTTTCACTCTGTTCGGCTGGCTGGTACGGTACGACTGGCTGGCTGATTGTTCTGAGAAAAAAACACTGCTAAGTGGTTGGCTGGTGCTGGCTGGACTAGCCAGCCGAACAGAGCTATTTATTTCCTCCTCTCCAGTCAATATGGTGTGAACGTGACTGTAAATCACGCAAAGGTTCTATACAAGTCAAGTTCGTGGCCGTCGGAAAAAAAAAAATCAAATGAACCACGAGAGGAAAACGGATGCTTCAACTTTGTGTCATGCCTGAAATTTTTGGAACATTTTTTTCCTTCAAAGTTAAACAGTAGTATGTCACTTAAATGCCCTTGGTTAAAAAAGAAAGATAAATAACAGGTAATGAATAAATACAAGTAATGCTACTTTGTCAATTGTTTTATGAGTAAGAAAAGGCAAGATACTTCATACCACAGTCCACGCTACCTGCTCCTACTTAAGACAAAAAGTTAGTTCACTAGCTAGCCACGAAGGCGCTAATCTATTCTCCGGCCATATTCTTCGGGTGTGTCTAATGCGCACTCGAGTGTTCGAGACACCCCCAACATATGATTTTTTTTTTGCCTGTCGATCTTCTTCCTCCAGCTGCTCGTCGCCCCCGCCGCCGGCCGTCCGCAGCGACCACCCTCTTACCCTCCCCGGCCGCCACCTTCTCCGGCTCTGGCGAGCCTCCCCGCCCCGACCTTCCCAGCCGCCTCCACAGCCGCCAGGACCCCGAAGCCGCCTGCCTCCATCTCCACCGCCTGGCCTACCTACCTCCCCCGACTGGACTCTTCTATACCCGCCGGAGTTGAAAGAGGAAGTGGGGAGACCTCGCCAGAACCCTAGCCGATGCGCCGGAGCTAGGAAAGATGACCTCGGCCTCCTCCTCCTGCTCGCGAATCAAACGGCCTCCTTCTCTTCCCACTCGAATCGGACGTTCCAAAAATCGCTTTAGTTGGAGGAGGAAGTGGAGAGACCTCGCTGGAACCCTAGCCGATGCGCCGGAGCTGGGCAAGATGACCTCGTCCTCCTCCTCCTGCTCACGAATCAGACGGCCTCCTTCTCTTCCCACTCAAAATCAGACGGCCTCCACTCGAATCGGACGCACCAAAAATCGCATGTTGAATCCAACAAAACACTCGGTTTTTTTTTTACATTACCGTATTCTTTCTCCGCAGCGTGGCGTTCATCCACCGTACTCATCCTGCAAATCTGAGAACGGTGAGCAAAATAGCCGCCCGGCCGGGCAGATGTCCATGCCATCGCTGATGACAATGGCACCACAACACCTCAGCCCAGTATCATACAAACGGAGCGTTATCAGATATAGAACTTCAAAGTGGCATCCATTATTACATCTTCTAATCCTATCGTCACACAAACAGAACGTTACATATAGAACTACGAAGTGGCATCTCCAATATTACAGCTCCGTACTCTCTCTCCCTTCTCGGATCAGCATTCTCTTGTCGCTGGTGTGCTCCCAGGTGCTTCAGGCTACACTACACAGGCACAGCTGCAAACAGAGAAGCAATAGCAGCCAGCCAGCCACACATGCTATTCTTTTTTCTCTCTCTCCAGAATACACCCCTGGCTGAACGTGTCACAACGAAATAACCAGCAGCAGCTCACGGGAAGGGCGCGTGTCGCTTCATCTCAGCCGGGACAACATCTACCGCGAACCCCTTGCGGTGCAGCCGCCAGTAGTCGGCGTTGGGGTTGATCCACTCCGGCTCGTCCATCTCCACCCTGGCCGCCTTGAGCCCCGCCGCGGAGCTGTCGATCCCGTACCTCTCGTCGCGGGCGCGCACCAGCTCCCCGCGCGCGCGGCCGGGCTCGGCGGCCTGCGGCGACACCATGAGCGCCGGCGCGCCGAGGGGCAGCGCGTCGCCGCGGTCCACCTGCCAGGTGCACCAGAGCTTGCCGTACGTCCTCGCCAGGCTCGCCATCTCCGACCTCTGCAGCGCCTCCGGCACGCCGACGTCGGTCCACAGCCCGGCCTTCACCTCGTACGCGTGCGAGTGCCACAGCCTCTGCTCCTCCGGCGGCAGGCCCTCGAAGATGGTGTCCGACACGATGTACTCCACGCCGATGAGGCGCGCCGACGGCTTGTCGGAGTCGTAGACGGCGCACTGGAGGACGTCCTGGTTGAGGCGGGAGACGAAGTGGTGGACCTCCATCTGGCGGTGCAGGTCGTGCGCGTACAGCGCGAAGCTGCACGCGTGCTGCTTCATCTGCCGCACCGGCTTCAGCGCCTGCACCAGCTGCGCGCCCGCGTCGAGCACCTGCGAGGACACCGCCGTTGGCCTGCCCGGCGCCGGCGGCGAGGGCTCGGCGTGGCCCGACGCGGGTGTGGCACCTGGATTTTGATCGCTAGAAGACATTTTGCTTTTGCTTCGTCCTCGCATGACGCACTGCCTGGTGTGTGTGACGGGCCCTGATTGGAATGAACGAACGTGGTTTTATCATGTCGGGCTCGCGGCTCATGAACCAGCCGTTCGACACGTGCCGCACGGATGAAGAACGTGGCATCTCGCATGCAGCTAAACCTCCAGATGTCGAAGCAAAACTTTATTTGATTGCCACCGGCCCACAGGTCACAAGAGACGACGCGAGAAGTATGCATCGGTGGAGGCACGAGGCAGGCATCATTCTGGAATCTGGGGTGGCAACATTGGAGTATCATCGACTGGTGCGTACGGGGATGCGTATGTACAATTGTATACTGCAATTTGATTGCTCTCGTTATGAACTATACTGTCCCCGTCTTAGATAATTTTAATTTAAATTTCATTGTAAGATACTTGACATTTTCACTTGTCAATATTTATCATTTAATAGTTTTCTATTTAATACATACTTCTCATTTTTACTCGTCCAAAACAATAATTTATCTTTTACTATAATTCGAACCACTCATACAACACTCCACAAAATATCTGATGTGACATCGCAAAACTTTACGCCCCTAAGGCCCTGTTTACTTAGTGAAAAGAGGTGAAAAAGGTACATTGTAGTACTTTCGTTTGTATTTGATAACTTTTGTCCAATCATGGCCTAAATAGATTCAAAAATTCATCTCGAGATGATCAGACTAAAAGTACAAACATGCAACAGCTGCTACTTCATTTAATGCTCCATGCACACGTAAAATATAATTAATTTGATTGGGAAAGAGAAAATTGTTTATGAAGTAAACGGGGCCTGAATAAGACCTATAGTTTCACAGCTTTGCCAAAAGTTTTGGTATTTTAGTTTATTTTTTTATAATAGATGTAATCACCGTGTGTAAAATAACAAAATTTTTACATTTGACATTTGACACCTATCAAAAGAGGAAGAAAAAACATCGTAGAGACGCGTGTTTTGTCTATATGACTAAATTTTTTTTAGCATGCATCTAAATATAAAGTAAAGTTTGAATGTGTGAAGTTTTGACGCCAGAAGTTTTGTCATTCCAAGTGGACTAAACAGGCCTATGTTATCCAGATTGTGTCCAGAAGTTCATGAATTTCTAGTAATACTAGGATTGTCAGAAAAAGAATAGTCCAAAGCTTCATGAGCTTCTTGGATTCAGCCTGTCTCCCAAACGCTACCGACGCATCTGCTCATCTGCACAAGCTGTGAAGACCGACGCCTCTGTTTATCTGAACAGGCTGTGAAGACTGAAGAGAGTTTGGCACTATGCTTGAATGTTACTGACATGAGAATAACATTTTAAAACAAAACTGCGAAAGCTAATTTGTAAAGCTGCTAATGTTATCTAGCAAATCAAGTAACAGGCAATGCGTACATAGAACAGCGGTTATGCAGGTTGGTTTCTTAACCAAATAAGCAAATTGCCATCAGAAGGGATATCATGTATTCATATCACCGCGAGTTGGGCCACAACTGCCCATGAACTGCTCATAGCCCTTGCGCAATTATCCCAGCATCACTTGGCAATGAAAAGGGATGTGAATAAATCTTATATTTCAGAAAAAAAAATGTCAAGCAGAAACGGCAAGGTTAATGCTTTCTTGTACAACAACTCACAACACCACAAAGCAAATGAAGTATCCTCTCTTTCTGGAAAGAGAATCAGAGTGCAAAAGATGCAGATCCAGAGCCGAAAACTGCTGCCATCAGAAGGGATAATACATGTGATCTCATCGCATCAGGCAAACACAAGCCACGAATTGCTCAAAGCCCTTGCGCAGTTTTCCCAGCATCACTTGGCAGTAGGGAAAAAACACTTACATTCGGGCAACAAGGAAATGAACTAAGGCACACCCGAAGACTGGGAGGAGAGACGACGAGCCGGCGGCAGTTCACGGCTGTGCTGGAGGCGGTAAAGAAGCAACAGATCCCCCATGGCTGCTGCCTTGCTGGTTGGAGGAGACGGGCGGCGGCTGTGTTCCGGGCACAGCGGTAGGGTTAAGAGGTTGCGTAGCGTGTGCGTTCTCATGGAGTAATGGGCTAAATTGGGCTGCCAAGATGGGCTTCTCATCGCAATGGGCTCACAGGACGAAAAGGGAATGGCTAATAAGCCCATTGCGAAAAAACGAAAAAACGAAAGGTGTCCTCCTACTTGTCTGCTTCCCGAGTTCAGATTGCACAACTCCCCAAGCATCAGTTCATCGATTCAAAAAAATAAAAATAAAAATCAGTTATCACTCTTCTCTTCTCTATCCTGCAATGGCGTAAAAAATCAGTTCATCACTCCTCTACTCTATCCTCCAACTCCAATGGCGTGCTTACTCCCGCTCCACGCCCCCCTTTCCTCGCCGCCTCGTATCCTCACCTACCTCTCCACTCCCAGAACCCTCCCTCGGTTCCGTCGACGGCCTAGGGTTGCACACCACCGCCCCCCGTCCCCGCCTCGTGCGCTCCCGGACGTTGCTGCCGGGGCCGTGGCAGGCATCCGGGACGCGCTCGCCGATGCCTTCTTGACGTCGCCGCCGACATGGCGGTCCGCCGCTGCCAGCAACCTCGCTGTCTTCGTCGCCGGGTCGCCGGTGCTCTTCTCGGGCCTCTCCGCCTCCGGCTTCGCTGCCGCCTATCTGCTGGGCACCCTGACGTGGCGCGCGTTCGGGGCCCTGGGTTTCCTCGTCGTCGTCGCCTACTTCGTTGTGGTGAGTCGATCTGATCGGTTCTCATTATCCGGTATGGACTAGTTTGGTTTAGATTAGTTGGATTGTGCTGTGGAATGATAAATCCTCACGAGGTCGATGTTACTGTCATTCTACAGCAGCTTAGTTGTTGTCGCAGATGGGTCCTGTTCATGTTTGTAGATTGAAAGTGCTGGATTGAACCTAGCTACGAGGGCATACTCTAATCTGTGTGTACAGTCTGCTTAGTAGTTTCACCCCTTAGAATTAGAATAAAAGCGTGTTTGGCCTGCGCTTGTTCGTACTATTTTCAATGCTGATGACATTTGTAATGTACCCAAGTAGATACCAGAGGAGTGGAGGCTTTTCCTCTTTGTTTCTGGGTTGAGTTAAAATGAACAAGTTTTGTTTGTATATATGGTTGTATTTGCTCTTGGTTGCTCATACTACTTAGCAACCTCATGATGATTTGATAATTAATTAAAGTGCATCGGTGATACTTGAACTTATCACACGGTGTCATCTAGGCCAACTCTGAAAGCTCAATGTCCAAATCCTTTGTCCAAATGTACCAACTGATGTGGCATCAAGGTGACATGTGGCCATGCTGAGTTGCTGAATATGCTTTCTCTTCCTCCTCCAGCCCACCAGATCTTTGGCTAACTCATTCTGTGTATCTTCCCATCAGCCGATAACCCAACCTTCCTCCACTCTTCCCATGTTTCACCTTGCTTGCCCTCAAGCCATGGACTGCTGTTGAATCATTGGCCAGGCCAACCATTTTATTGTTTCCCATGTGACGAGGAGGGTGGAGTGTCCGGCAAGCAAGTCTCACCGGTGGGGCGGCGCTGAACGTACACCTAAGTTTTGGAGATAATTTGAAGATGGAGCTTAATCGAGAATAAGTTGGCTGGCAAATCGGGGTTTAAAACTTCTTGTGGCTTCCATGGCTGCCGTCAACAATACCTCCTTGAGAGTTGGAAACCACTTGTGTGCGCAACAATCCTTCGATTTGCTACTACATACTGTGTTCTGTGTGCCTTCCACTGTGCAATGGCTCCGATATATCTCATCTCACTGCTGACCTTGTTGTACACAAAAACACCCACCTTTAACCCTCTCTATGTCTCTCTGTATTTGTGTGTTGAGTCATCCGGGGCTATGGGGCAACTGTGCTCAGGCTGCTCATACCACCCTTCGTGACCTGGGGGTGCTAGTTTCAGCTTCCACACCTCAACATCCCAGAGACCCACTCTGCACCCCCCCCCCCCTGAGTTGGAGTAATTTCTGAAGGATCAAACTTTTGTGCATGGCTGCATGAACGTCTATACCCTCACTCCCACATACCACATGTGCATGCTACTTGCTACATGACCTATCAAGTCCAAAGCACACTGCCCTGTCCATGCATTTCTTTTCCGAGTTGTTTTTGCTTAATTGATTGTTTTTGTTGCAACGCTACTGTATTTCTTATATGCTGATTGCATTATGAAACTTTATTGCTGTGGACTTTACGTGCTCGCACCAGTACACTTAATTACAACGTGTCTAGCAGACTCCAATAATAAGCATAACAGGCATTAGCTTCACTATTCTTCAGTATGCCTGTTGTCCATCTTCAGCGCGCATGCGACACTAGCAACTGAGTACCTAGCATGAGCTCATGCTGCTCCCTGCCTTGTGCCTCCTTGCCACTGCGCTCATGTGGTGACTAATCGGAGATTACAAATATGCAAATGCAACACTACCTATGCATAGGATGTCCATTATATTGCTGTCCTATTATGCTATTGTACTCACTCATGATGTGTGGCTCCTTTTTTTACATATGATAACAGCAATTATGCACATGTGGATTAGTTGATTAGCCTGGAATCATCGCGCCCACCCCCCCACCCTGATTTTTGTCGGCACGCTCCAACACTGTCTGTAGCATCGGAACAGGAACAAAGAGAGAGAGGAGCTTGCACATTTGTGCACTGCCAGCATACCAAAACAGGGAGGTACATTTCAACTAGGGAGCTTTGGTCCTTTGAACGAGATATTCAAAAAGTTCAGCCGTTCAGCCATTCAGGGTGTATCTGCATTTTAATCGTTTAGGGACTTATGTGACACTGTCGGACAAGTTTGAGGACTGATCATGTATTTTATTATTTTGATCATCTGTGCAGTCTATATGATTTTTTTTTTTCACATCATACTAGCATATTTCATGATTTTGGTTGCTTGCTGTAGCTGACAAATCCAGCAAATTTGCCTTTTCTGATGTGTTACCTATCATTTTAATCCTTTTAGGCTATCAGCCAAGTTGTTTATTTAGTATTTGATATGCAGGGCACAGCGGTTACTAAGTTGAGGATAAGACAGAAGGAAGCTATGGGAGTAGCAGAGAAAAGGGGAGGTAGAAGAGGACCTGGAAGTGTTATTGGTTCTAGCGCTGCTGGTTGTGTTTGTGCCCTACTATCAATATATCATGCTGGTGGTACAGCGTCCTCTGAGCTCTGGAGACTGGGCTTTGTTGCTAGTTTCTGTACTAAACTAAGTGATACTGTTTCAAGTGAAATAGGGAAGGCTTTTGGAAGAACAACGTAAGTTTTGATTTCATAACACATCATTATGCAGCCTTCATAAGATTTCATCATGTAAACTTCCATTCTTTTGTAGAATGGAAATCTATATGGTGTTATAATAGGTTCTCAATGCTGAATGCTCAAATCTTGGTTCTTCTGTAGAATAGGTACCTTGTGACAACGTTAAAGGTTGTTCCTAGAGGGACAGAAGGTGCAATCAGTATTGAGGGTACTATTGCTGGAATTCTAGCGGCTGTGTTTCTTGCAGATGTTGGTTATCTTCTTGGGCAGGTACATCGGAAGTGTGATTGATCTACAGTGATTTTGAATTTTGTACTTCTTACACTGGACTCTAAAATTGGTATTCCCTCTTTTGTACGGCACATTAGGATTTGAAAAATCTTGAAAGTATTTTGACCATTAGTTTATCTTACAAAAATCATCAATTGCCACAAAATTGATTTCATATTAAAGATCTCTTGGTGCCAGTTCTAAATACTAGACATGCATATAATTCGACTATTTGTTGTCGGAATTTTATGAATATTGACATTTTCAAATCCTAATACACCAAGTAGAAAAGGAGGGTATCCATGATTACTGAGGAAGGAATCCTGTGTTATGTTGCAGGTGAATGTATCACAAGTTGCAGTATGCGTTCTTGCCTCGCAGATTGCGAATTATGTTGAGAGCTATATTGGGGCGACTTTACAAGACAAGGAAGGTTTTGAATGGGTGAGTTTGAACTTTTACATGACTAAATATTGATGCTTCATCTACAAAGCTTGTTTGAAGTTTTCCCAGTTAATCCATTTCTTCATTCGGCATTTTTTTGGGTCATAAATGTTATGTTGTTTGCATCTTTGCATCACCAAATTGGCTTACATGAAGTATTTTTTGTGACAAAAGAAGAAATATATGTTAGATAATAGTTGAGTACATCAACAGATTACAAGCACTCTAGAATACACTATATATATTCAGAAACTATTGTTCATTTAAAATGTACCCATGCTGTGAATACCTACAGATCTCAAAACCAAATATTTTTTACGCTTCGTATAGATGACCGCATAAGCAAACACTCGGCAACAACAGGGCTATGCCCAACGAACGACGACCAACATCCCTACAAGCGGAGTTGAGAAACTTCTTTCTTGTGTCTTCTCTCTTTCTGCCAATGAAGAATGAGAAAGACTAATCTGAAACTTTTTCTCCCTAGTCCTTCGTCGTGCTCAAATCTAACCACAACAAAAAGGAGAAAGGACCAGAAAAAATTATTCCATGACGGCGACATAAGCTTCGCTTTGATGTGAGCCGTCCGAAAATAGAAGTCTCCATGTTGTCATGCTGATGAAGGTACAAACATCATAGATGTGGCCCTCATCTTTAACAAATCCGCCATGAAGAAAACGATTCCAGCCTGCCCTCTCGCCGTCGCCAGAGAGGAGCAGGAGGAAGAGATAAATCTCCAATATCAAGAAACTTGACATACAGAGACTAATCTGTGGAAGTCAATCTAATAAAAAACTTATTAAAAAAATGATGGATCCTTACACCCTCCGGCCTTCAGCGAGATGCCGGAGGGAAGGGAGGGGGGACCAATAATGGAGAAGAGGGTGGCTGCCGTGGCGCTGCTGCTAGGGTGAGAGAATCTCGCCGGAGGGGAAGGGAGGGGGACCAATAGCGGAGAAGACGGCGGCGGCTGCGGCGCTGCTGCTAGGGCGTACGCGAAGTGCGAGATACATGAAGTATTGTTGGAGTACTAATGGTGTATTATTTGGGCCATCATCATTTATTTTTGCCATAAATACATCCGCTACCGTGTAGACAACCATCCTATTTACTTAATGACCTCCTAGATCAATTTCAGCATAATGAGCTGAGGACATTCTCAGCATGTGGCTTAATGCAACCAAATATATAAATCCAGATCATTTTGGTATAACCCAATATTGACATGGCATAATGCAAAGGACATTATATAATTTTATATTGCTGATATTTATATAGCTTTGATAT
This sequence comes from Eremochloa ophiuroides, assembly GCA_038502445.1. Lineage (NCBI taxonomy): Eukaryota > Viridiplantae > Streptophyta > Magnoliopsida > Poales > Poaceae > Eremochloa > Eremochloa ophiuroides. The sequence goes on from JAHLJS010000006.1 coordinate 65,386,881, forward strand.
GTTTAGTGACATCGGTGCATGCCTGCATCTTATTGAGAGTTAGAAAATAAATTAATTGCTACCACACTTGACGTCATTATTAGGATTCATCATGTATGCATAGAATTCCATTTGTCAATAGTATTGTTTTTGGTAGCTCTTGGTGGCTACCTGGAAGCTTCTGTTCATAATGATCAACTTGAATCGATGACATGACTAGAGGTTTTCTTCTGGATGTTTTTTCTTTTTGATTGTTGTTGTTGTTGATGTAGGAAGACCATTTATATTGAGCCTCACTGTTTCTTATTGTAGAATAGTAGAGAATAAGGGAAACACCACACACCCAACATGGGGGGTGGGGGGGGTGACCATATATATATTGCCAATATGGCTGAGTATACATGCAACACATGGCAAGTGTCAATCAGTGCCAATCATACTAAATATAGACTTGCCTAATATACACTTGCCTAATGTACATATCTATCACTTATTCTTAGTGTACCGCGCTTAGCTTGTATACTTCATGGAATTTTTCTCTCTTGAAACTAATGGTGAATATTGTTCTATGCAGCTGAATAACGATATTGTCAATGTACTAAATATCTCCACTGGTACCATATTGTCTGTTCTAACGCAGCAACTGCTCGTGAGTTGGAGATCTTAATTTTTCTTTTGACTTAGCTCTGCTTTCACTACTCGAATTTTATTCGTGCAGTATCTGCTATATTTTCCCATCTGAAATGTAATCATAGATTCGCATTTGGGACATCCTAACTTTCTCTAGGTTCCTGTCTTTGTTATGTCTACTGTGAAAATGCAAAATTGTCTTCCATTCAGGTACATTGAGGAGTTTTCTAATTGTGCTGTTAACTTAGTGTTTAAGGTAGTTGTTAATTAGGATCTGTTTGATAGAGCCCTCAAAGTGGCTGCTGGGCTTAATCTAGAAGCTCTACCAAACAACTTTATTTTTATTAAGAATTGATTCTATGCTTATTGTATGAAGTAATGCCTTAAAATAAACTAGGTGATTGGGAGCTGAAAAAGGTAGTTTCTACTGAATCATTCCACGCATAAATATTATTTTATGGATCTCCTAGAGATTCATTTTTAGTCAAAGAACCACTTTTCAGATAATCAGGGCCTGTTTGGAACGCGAGAAATTTTTCTTGTTCCTAGGTTTTTCCTGTGAAATTGAACTGATTCCTGTGAATTTGAACTGATTCCTGTGAAATTGCTATGCCATTCCTGTGAAATTCCTGCGTTCCAAACAGACCGTCAAGTTCTACCACATACTGATCTTAGTGTAAGATTTGTTGGTTAACCCCAGAAATATAATGACGGTGTTGGCCTTTGCTAACGTTGTGGGCTTGTGGCCCCTACAGGAGCCAACCTAGGGTTTGAGGCAATCTCTTATTGGTTGGTAAAACCTTCTATTAGACCATTCTCTGTGGCAGTTTGATTAGAATTTTGATCGTATTTAATAAGCTTTGACATAGCCATTTTTTTTTATTACGCAACCATGTTTCACATACACATTTTTTTTATTACGTGACCATGTTTTTTGATGATGTGGCTGTGTTTTTAAGAAGAAAGAAAAACAATGAATTTTACGGGATTAAACTCTCTTGGTATGATTATGAACTCTTTCTACTGAGTCATGAAGTCCTAAAATTAAATGTCCATAAGACCATAGAATTTAAATGTTAATTAACAATCCATGTTTTCATTTTGTATGACATGACAAATAGGCTTTCATTGAGATTGGCCTTTGGTTTCATCATGTTATTATGTTCTTGGAAATAGCGCTATGAAACTTTTCATGGAGAAAGTGCAATACTGTGGGTACAGTATTTTCGTACTGGCCAGAGTTTTTTAAACTTGTAGGCATGTTTGGTTTGTGATTATCGCGTCAAAGGTTAATCATGTCCTAGTTTTTTTTTTTGGCAATTGTTTGGTTCATTGCTGGATCTATAGCACGCCACACTTTCTTATCACTCTAACCCAGATATCATAGACTTCAATCTTGTTACACTTTTTTTTTCAACCGTTTGGTTTACTGTGGCAGTCACGGTTTGCCAAAAGTTAGGCATGACAAGTTTCAATCACTAATTAAGCAGGCCCGTAAACATTTATTAATATATATGATATAAGACTTGTATCCTAGGGATCCTTTGTTGAGGAAGCAAGAAGGGCATGCGGGACATGCTTGGTAACTTTGCATTACCAGGGCCAATGAGCCAATTCATCTCGCTTGCGTTTAGCAACTCCAGGTTGCTAGCGGCTGCTTCCCGCTTTGTATCATGACTCGGCGAGGCGACAGTCACACAGAGCTGAGCAAAGAACCAAGCCGGCTCTGTACCAGCCGGTGCTTCTCCGTACTTTAGCGCTAACATGCCCTAAGTTGTGTTTACTGTGGTACTCCGTGCTTTAGCGCTACAATCTTCTAGTAACAGTAAGCAGTGGCTTCCTTTCTTTATTTGAAGACATTTGATGGGACCTGTGCGTCGCGGTTGCAGGCACCTCTCCATCGTTCTGCCATGCACCACATGGTGTGCTTGCTTTTGTAGAGAATCCGGTGTTTTTTTTTAGGAGAATCCGGCGTTGATCGGTCATCTCAGTGACTGCAGTCTGCTGCTTGCTGTGCCTGAGTCGGACAGCTTTTGTCACGTCGGCTGGGACGTGAAGTTGTCCCGACCCGACCTTGGCCACACCTCGGTTGGGATTTGGGAACTTGGGACTTGGGGTCTGAGGAGTTGCATGATTCGTCTATTATGGGCAATGGGTGAGAGGAGTTGCATGATTCGTAGGTCCCGTTTAGATCCTAGTTGGAGTTGTAATTTTATACTGTAGCACGTTCGTTTGTATTTGACAACTTTTGTCTAATCATGGTCCAAGTAGACTTAAAAGATTCGTCTCGAACATACAAACATTTTGTCTATATTTAATGTTTCATGTATGTGTCGCAATGTTGATGTGATTAGTTGCAATTGCAGTTTGCAGTGGATCTAAACAGGACCTATTTATTATTATGGGCAATGGGTGCGGGAGATCGGGTCGTGTCACTCCCGCGGCGTGAGACTCTGAGCCGCATCCGTTGGACCGTTCCCACCTGAATCGTGAGGGCATCCGCAGCGGTACTAACTAGCCAGCGGACGTAAAGGTGAGGGATAAAACTAAAGACTATTTTATATATATGTCTTGTACAGAGGATTTACATGTCTGTCTTTTAGTTTTTTTAACCACGTGAAATTAATAGGCTATTTGTTCAGTGACTAGTTTCTCTCTTACTTTTTGCTTATCCTTGTTATAATAGCTAGTCCAATAGTTAGCCATTGCGGACGTCCTGAGTTCCTCACTGCTCCCATCCATTTGGAGAGTCTTTTTCTGTCTTATCCTTCGCTGTTTGCTCTACTACGTGTACAGTATTTGTTTGCCCATGAAGGTGTGTTCCATGTGGTTCTTCTGCGTACCAGCGAGGAAATTGAAGAGGTCTATTCTTTTCGGAGTAGTGTATATTCATTTTAATCCGTCATTGAATCCTGATATTCGGTTAATGTTACGTAGACTGTTCACCCCCAGTGGAAATAACCTCTTTCCAAAGTTGTGATTGACATGTTGCAGAAGCGACATGCTGCCATGCAGGCGTTGCAGGTTACACGCTTGGGTTGTGAAATTATGGAGCTCAGGCATCCGGGCCCCTCTTTTGCACTTACTGTAGTACTCCAGTATTAAACCATCCAGCGACAGCGATCATCCGGGCCCCTCTTTTGCACTTACTGTACTCCAGTATTAAACCATCCAGGCGACAGCGATCATCCGGGTCCTAGCAGATCGATCTAATACAACTCGTTTTAGGGACGTACGAGTATAGCTAGCGCATGACCAGTCAAACTACGTACTGAACTGTACATACTGTCAAAGTGTGTGGTTTGCTTTGCTTTCCCTGTTCTGTTCGTTAAGTTAAAAATAAACAGTGACTGTTACTAAATAAAAAGCGCTGATTTTTGTGTGAGGCGCACCTCCGACCTCCGTTTGTGGTATTACGGCGGCCGACGAGGCCTTGCCTGAACAGGGCGTGGCCCTGTGCCCCTGTTCTGCTTGTACCTCGCGCGCTTTCTGGTCGCGTCAATCGAGTCCGCTCACGCGAGTCACGAGCCCACTGTTTTATTACTGCAAGTGCAAGGCTTCATGGCGTGGCGAGACTCCCCACAAAGGCCCAGACCCCAGAGCCGCACGCGCGAGCGCGACCATGGTGGCAGCGTTCATTGCCCTGCTGTTGTCCCTTCTCCCCGTGGCCGCCGACGCAGCGGCAATGGATCCAGCAGAGCGGGAGACGCTGTTCCGTGTCATGGAGGCCGTGTCCTCCGACCGTGACTGGCGCGTCGAGAGCCCCGAACCCTGCGGCGGGCCGTGGCCGGGGCTCGAGTGCAAGCCGGCCGCCGCCGACGCGGGCGCGGCGCGCATGCACGTCACGCGGCTGGACTTCGGCGTGGACCCCAACCCGATGTGCAAGGACACGGCGTCCTTCCCTCCCGAGGTGTTCTCCCTGCCACACCTCCAGTCCCTCTTCTTCGTCGACTGCTTCACCAACCCGGCCGCCGCCACGACGCTCGCCCTGCCGGCGCCGGGCGCCGCCGCCAACCTCTCGTCCTCCGGCCTGCAGCAGCTCAGCATCAGGGCGAACCCGGCGCTGTCCGGCACGTTGCCGCCGGCGCTGGCCAGCCTCCGGTCCCTCCAGGTGCTCACCATCTCCCAGAACGGCCTGGTCCGCGGCGAGATCCCACGGGGCATCGGGGACCTCACGTCGCTGCTGCGCCTCGACCTCAGCTACAACTCGCTCTCGGGGCCGGTGCCCGCCCAGATTGGCCAGCTCAAGAGCCTGGTCGGCCTGGACCTGAGCTACAACTCGCTGTCCGGCGCCATCCCGAGCCGGATCGGCGAGCTGCGGCAGCTGCAGAAGCTGGACCTCAGCTCCAACAACCTCACCGGCGGCATCCCGGCCGCCGTCGCCGGCCTGACCTCGCTCACATTCCTGGCGCTCAGCAACAATGGCCTGACCGGGCGTTTCCCTCCAGGCATCTCCGGGCTGCGGAGCCTCCAGTACCTGATCATGGACAACAACCCGATGGGCGTCCCGCTGCCTTCCGAGCTCGGCGGCCTCGCCCACCTGCAAGAGCTCCGGCTGGCCGGCTCCGGCTACTCGGGCCCGATCCCGGAGGCGTTCGGCCAGCTGGCGAGCCTGACGACGCTCTCGTTGCAGGACAACAACCTGACGGGGCCGATCCCCGCGGCGCTGAGCCGGCTCGGCAGGGTGTACCACCTGAACCTGAGCAACAACGCGCTTGGCGGCGCCGTGCCGTTCGACGGCGCGTTCCTGCGCCGGCTCGGCGGGAACCTCGACCTCAGCGGCAACTCCGGCCTGTGCCTGGACGACCGGAGCGTCCTGCGGGGCGTCGGGGTCGGCATCGGCGCCTGCCGAGGCAGCGGCGACGGTGACACCGCCCCGTCGTCGTCGGCGCGTAGTAGCTCCGCCGCGAGCAGAGCTCCGGGAAGAGGTGTGATTACGACGAGGGGTTCCCTGTTAGGAGGCCTGCTCGGCCCTGCTGCGTGCGTGGCCGTGTGCGGCCTTTTTGCCTTGAACGAGCACGCTCTGTATTGATTGGAATTGGACTCTTGTGCTCGTACTACCATTGTTAGGCCCCGCCGTCAGGTGGCGCCCGGCGGCTCCTTGTGTGCACTGATGTGAAGAAGCTGTTGCCGTTCAATCCTCTCGTTCTCTCAAGATGATAAAATGAATCAGGAGCCTGTGCATTTACTATTTTTGGCCTCACCTGTTTTAGCACACTTTAGCAAAAGAACCATTTGAAGTCGTACCACACAGGATCACGAGCTCGGAGCAACCCCAACACATGTGGTATCCTTATTGTCTAAGCTATATCTAGTTTTTTTTCTTTGCAAAAATAATACTCTGCTGTTCCGTTTTCTAAAATAGTAAGTTGGCTATTCCAGAAATTTCGCTAGCCATAGAAAGCAAGCCAACACTGCCTATCATCTATTGAAATCGCTGTCCACGGCGAACACTGCCTATCATCTATTGAAATCGCTATCCATGGCGTTTTATTCTTGTATCTCATTCAACAATATTTTTCTCTCACAACAAATCAACATTAACCAGTCAGAAAACGATCCAATGAACATATGAATAAAACATGGCGGAGCCAAGAAATAAGTTGGGGGTGACTAACTGAGCAAAACGAGCTGAAGGAAGCATTAGGGATGGTGGCACGATTGACTCCCGAAGCCAATTCATAATTGTCCAGATAACAGGATTTGAATCGTGACTAATTTTAATACCAAAACTAATTTAATATTAAACTCAATTCAATTATGTTCTTAAATATTAGTCGGTCTTTTATTCTTGCATCCAACAAGCCTCTACAAAGAAAAGGCATGACACTCTTCCTCAGTGCGTGCGCGCGCTAGGACGGACAGCGGCGCTCACCGTTTTTCTTCTCCCCAAGGTAACATTGTTCATCTTAATCCTTGGGATATCTCACTCGCGTCGTTGCCACTATCGTCGTGTCACGGTTGCCACCAAACTGGCCAGGCAAACTCTATACCTAGGGGAGAGGGAGGGAGAGAGGACATCAACTAATCAACCCTAACCCTAACCTCCACCGTTGTTGCTACCTGCTTGCCCACCGTCCCGCTCGCGGCACCCTCGCCACCGGTCGCTCCACCACTGCCTATCTGCTGTCACCGCTCCCGCCTTCGCCTCCGCCACCGACCTTTTGTTACCCAGTAAGGGCATGTTCGTTTAATCTAAAATAGGAGGGATTGAAGGGGGTAGGGAAGCATCCCCTCCAAACCCCTGCATTCGGGATCAAACCAACAAGGTCTAACCCGCATAAGGATTGGGCCTTGTAACGGGCTTTGTCATTTGCATTGCCCCCAAGTACCGTGAAGCGGGAACCACACTACAGTAGAAGCTTTGCTTATGGTGTTTTGCCGTAGCGTGTTGTTATTACGATGAATGTACATGGGCCCGAATTGTTCGCTGCTTTGCATCTTGCTCGCACCTGTTACAAGAAAACCAACGGTGCAAAGGAAAGCAACGACGAAACTGCCCAAATCACAACGGGAACGTGTTGCCACCGTAACCGTTTCGCGTACTGTACAGTACTCCTGTAGCAAAAGGGCCCCGACCCGTCACATCTGACCCCGCAAAACGACAGACCCGATCGATCCCACTCCCACCGCGTCTGCCGTTGCCTTTTGCCCTCCCGGGCCCCATCGCCGCCACCAGCGAGCCGCACGGGCGCACGCATCTCCGCGCGCCACGGACGCCTGCGGGCTGCGGCCTCGCGAATCGCGTCGCATTGCCGGGGGTCGCTTTTGGCCCTGGACCCCGCTGCCAGAATCGAATCTCCCCTCCCCTCCTCTCCCCCTTCCCGGCCTTCCCCTCCGTTGCGACCCGTGAACGCCGGATCTCCGCCGCGCCCCTCCTGACGATCCGCCGCCGCCGCCGCTTCCCCTCCAGCGGTCAGGTAGAGTCTCCGCCTCAGTGCCTCCCTCCCCCTTTCTCTGCCTCCTGCTCCTCATCCTCCCTGGTCTGGGATCCGCCGATGCGCCTTTCTCCTGAGCAGCGAATCAGTGACGACGCGCTTGTATTTCGGGTTATTGGTGCTCGTTTTATTGGTCGGGAAGTACGCGAGATTCGGTGGTTAGCTACAATGAAGATCTGTGAGCTCTCGAGTACGGGATGGCGTCCTGTTTTTTCGGGGGGGCTATCGGGCTTTTTAGACCCGAATCAGGTCGGGAAAAGGTGGAGTCAAGTTTGAGGGAGATGCTCATTTTCCCCTTCGAATTAAGTATCGTGCTTTCGCTCGAACTAATTGGAAGTGCGGGGACAATTTCAACCGACGAATCGGTTGGATCTGATCTCAATAAGCTTTCATAGCCTTAGCCGGGTGTGATATGCATGTGAATTTCGCAGCGATTGCATTCACGTTTCCTTAATCATATTTGTGTTTGGCTGGAATTTAGGCAGAAGATGGAGGGGACGGGCAAGGATGGCAATGCTTTGAGGAATTACCGGATTGGTAAGACTCTTGGGATTGGCTCTTTCGGTAAGGTGAAAATTGCGGAGCATATAAGCACTGGACACAAGGTGGCAATCAAGATCCTCAACCGTCGTAAAATCAGAGGCATGGAGATGGAAGAGAAAGGTTGGTGTCTTATGGTTGTTTGCCTTGCCTAACCTTTCTAATTGAATACAGAGTATAGTACCATGTATGTGTAAACATCCTCCATGGCAATTTGATTTTCGTCTCATAAAGCTTAGTTAGTTTCTGAGGACTGTGCAATTATCTGGTTTAGTGGTATGTGTTAGTGTTAAGGTTGGACACCACTGTTATAGTGATTGAACTTCTCATATGGCATGACACTGTGCTTGCATTATAATGTACAATAATTACAAGTGATATAAGCAGCTTGCGAGCGCACCGCTATTTTCTTGCTGTTTATTTGGAGGGACAACTGTGCATATTTCTTTATAACGGTGGCTGGGACTAATGATTTACCTGCAGCCTTTAGCTAGTCACGATTCCAATGAATATCATTCATCTTCTATATTTGCTATTACCTATCTGGTTGCTAGGTTGTGTGGACAATCTGCCTGAACTGCTTCATGTTTTACCTTTTTGCAGTTAAAAGAGAGATTAAGATACTGAGGTTATTTATGCACCCACATATCATCCGCCTCTATGAGGTTATAGACACACCAACTGATATTTATGTTGTCATGGAGTATGTTAAGTGTGGGGAATTGTTTGATTACATTGTTGAAAAAGGTAGGCTGCAGGAGGAAGAGGCTCGCCGTTTCTTCCAACAGGTGATGTTTTATTGATGAATTTCTATCCTATTTATTTGATGAATTTCTATCCTATTTATTTGCTTTGTTTACATGTTCTACAATTGTGTGATAAATATATATGGTGACTAGAAGACTTCAGACCAAAACATATGTATTATTCCTCTTAAGTGCTCGACTGCTCGTATGTGATAGTATACTCTTTCCTTGACCCTCTCGCTACAGATTATATCTGGTGTTGAATATTGCCATAGAAACATGGTGGTGCATCGTGATCTAAAGCCAGAAAACCTTCTTTTGGATTCAAAATGGAATGTTAAGATCGCAGATTTTGGCTTAAGTAATGTTATGCGGGATGGCCATTTCCTCAAGACAAGTTGTGGTAGCCCAAATTATGCTGCTCCTGAGGTAAGCTTTCTCTATTGAGTTGAAGATAAAAAAAGAAACCAATAGATCAATGCGGTGCTGTATTTCCACCCTTTGTTTTCAGGTAGTAAATATCCTTGTATTTTCTGTAGGTGATATCTGGTAAGTTATATGCTGGGCCAGAGGTTGATGTATGGAGCTGTGGGGTTATTCTTTATGCTCTTTTATGTGGTACTTTGCCATTTGATGACGAGAACATTCCAAACCTTTTTAAGAAAATAAAGGTTAGAAAGTATGTGCAGTGTTCTATATTAGAAATGTACATTTTTAATTGGTCGTGCTGATTTAGACCTTATCTACATCTTCTTATCCTCTTGCATTTTAGGGTGGAATATATACACTTCCTAGCCATTTGTCCGGTGAAGCAAGGGATTTGATTCCAAGAATGCTGGTTGTTGACCCAATGAAGCGGATCACCATCCGCGAAATTCGTGAACATGATTGGTTTAAAATTCATCTCCCACGCTATTTGACTGTGCCTCCTCCAGATAGTGCACAACAAGTTAAAAAGGTACAGTGTGTTCTGCAATACTTTGCATTGATGTACTGTGCACTCAGCTAATATAAGCTACTCGCTGTGCGTTGGGTGGCACTTGTGCTAAAACTTTCTTCCTGTGATATCCGAACACTATCCCCCTAGCCACCACAGCACCAAATGGGCACATATGCCAACGTCATTGAATTGGGATAATCAAGCGCCCCCTCCGTTCCAAATTATATAGTTCATTTATCTTAGTCATAAGCCAATCTCTAACTTTGACCAAGTTTATAGAATAATTCATCAACGCCTATATAAAATATAGTTAGTTTCATTAAATTCTCCACGAATCCATTTATTTGAACTAGTAGATGTTAATATATTTTTCATAAAAACATGTTCGAAGTTAGAGTATTTTGACTTAGAACAACAAAGCTATATGGAACTATAGTCTGGAACTTAGGGAGTACTATCTATTTTCCAGGTTGTAGCATGTTAGAGTACTCAGGGGCCTATTGGACCTGGGTTGGCGATATAGCCCGTTAGGGTTAATTAGAGATAAGGGTCGCTTATTTAGGTGTCAAGTAGGCCTTACTTGTAAGTGAAGTAAACCTCTCTATATAAGGAGAGGAGATGTATCAATCTAATCAAGCAAGAATTAAGAAGGAAAACCCTTCCCTCGCTCTCCCTCGCAGCCCTAACCCCCCGCTGTGAACAGTACCCGCGGGTACTGTAGCACGCCAGCCAGCCGCTTCTCCCTCACCTCTCTATCTTCTCAACCCTAGCAGCCACATAACATAGCACCACTGTATATGAGGCCATGGTCTACATTTTCAGATAGCAAGAATGTTGAACCAGAAATGACTCCACTCTACGTTTAGACTATAAAAGTCTGTCTAAAAAAGAATTCTTTCATCTGATAACATCCAGTGCTCCCCTGAGTAGACATCAACATCATTACACCCTGTCCCTTTTTGTGTTATATTTTTCTGCTGCATTGTTAGTATCTTCTATCTTATTAAAGTATTTCATCTTCCTAATTATGTTTGCTGTAACCTTTTTTCTTTAAACTGTATATAGTATCCACAATATTTTCCATTCCACTTGTGTAACCTTTTTTCTGTCTTGTGCGAATATGATCTACCTTGCCGTATTGGGTCTGCATTGTGGTAGCATGCCTTTTTTTCTTCTGGCCATTTAGTTTGCATAAGATAATGTTTGAATTTGTTCCCATTTTTGTAGGTTGATGAGGAAACTCTCCGTGAGGTTATAGGTATGGGATATGACAAGAACCTGTTGGTGGAATCAATCCAAAACAGGCTGCAAAATGAGGTATTATTTCTTTTGCATTTTATTGTCTTCATACATCGTTTTGTACTGTAATGATCGTAATGGCATCATAATCTACAGGCGACTGTTGCTTATTACTTACTGTTGGACAATAGGCTTCGTACAACGAGTGGCTATCTTGGAGCTGAATGTCAAGAAGCTATGGTCAGCTAATGATTCATATTATATTTTTGAACAATCGAGTCATTATATTTTTGTCTCTTGATAGTTCGCCTTCCTCTACTGAGTAATGCATCTTCCACATCATATATTGTTTGCTGTGGTAATTTAAATCAAGACAATTTTTCTGTTTTGATTTCTTGGCACATAGGACTCCTCATTTTCAAACATATCATATGAAACACCAAGTTCAGCACGTGGTACTCGACAACAGATATTTATGGAGTCTCCGGTTGGCTTGAGATCGCATTTTCCAGCTGAGAGGAAATGGGCTCTTGGGCTTCAGGTAATCTAATTTGAAGTTGCCTCTATTGTTTTACTATTTGCTTCTTCCATTCAACATTTCTTTGTTTTGTGTTAGTCGCGAGCACATCCAAGAGAAATAATGACTGAAGTGCTGAAAGCTCTGCAAGAATTGAATGTTTACTGGAAAAAGATTGGTCACTATAACATGAAGTGCAGATGGAGTCCTGGCTTTCCCAGTCAAATTCATAACAATCATAACTTCAGTGCAGAGGCCATTGAAACTGATGGCCAAAGTGAGAAGTTAAACTTAATTAAGTTTGAAATTCAGGTATGATTCATGTTTTTTATTCTGCTTCTGGTATATTTAATATTTTTTAATGCTTCATTAGAAGACCTGGGGCGATTTACAATCTCCTACTGTCTTTATACCCTCTGGTTAAATGCTGGGACCTTTATAGATCTTATATAATACTGCAAATCTGGCTCTCCCCCTGAGATTCCTTGTGTTTTGAACTTTTGATATCCACACACACACGAGTTTTAGCTGTTAACATGTCGAGATGGCCCATTATTTTGAGGATGGGACAGCTTCACAAATCTTCTAAAGTACACATTGCACTTGCTTTCATATCCGATGCACTCTGCCCTCCATATGCTTGCTCCAATAATGATCATTGCTTCCATCCGATGCAGATTTAGCCATGACTTATTTGAATTGAATTTATCATTATGTATAGTACACTATACGTTTTGTTTCCATTCATATTTACCACTTATGCTGCGCACTAAATTGTGCTGCTGAGTGCTGACATACCTGCATTTGATGCAGTGTTGCATGATCAAGAATCCTATACGACTGGCACCACATTCTCTTTATTCGTATTGTGTGCGCTTTATTTTTCATCTTCATGATGTGTCGCCTCTTGTTGCAGCTTTACAAAACAAGAGATGAGAAATACCTCCTCGACTTGCAACGAGTCAGTGGACCACAGCTCCTCTTTCTGGACTTGTGCGCAGCCTTTCTAACTCAGCTGAGAGTTCTTTGATTCCCCGTGTCTGTTTTCCATCAATTGCATTCCTTGCATTACAGTAGAGGAATGTCGAATTGCTCACAAAGCTGTAAATAGTAATCATCTCTCCAGTAGTTTGATTTCTGGAGTATGTAGATTGTAGACATGCAAAGCTGTTGTGCCTGGCTATCTTTGGAACCAGACTTTGTGGAGCTAGATGGCTCCAGGTTCTTTAAAGCTGGCCCTGGTCGGCTGCCGGTGAAGGCACTAGGATATACAATGAACTATATCAGTGCTTTTGCTGGCTTATCTACATGAATAATTTCAGCTCTCATAATGGTTAATTCAAACCTGAGCAGCTTACAGGTCACGTGAGATGCATTTTAACTTTTAAGGCGTTGTTTCAACATTTTGTGAATTTTTAATCTCTACCTGGTAATCAGTTTGGCATTACTTTTGACTGGAAGATTAAGTACACCAAGCAACTACTCGGACAGGTTGCAGCATGATCATGAAACATTCTATTCAAGTTTTTTTTTGCCGCCATGAGTTCGCTTTTATGCTAAAGTCGAATCCCAATGTATGCTGAACCTGCTTGCTTGAAGTATTGAGAACCTACCTTGCCCAGGCAAGGATTCCCATCCCAGGCATATGAAAGTTCACTGAGAGTGTTTTATGTCATTTACACACGTTGGAAACTGAGAAAAAATCCATTAAAAGCATTTTGTTTCATAAGCTCATGCATCATCGAAATATTTACCAATATAAAACTGAAATGAAATTGTGCCAATAGATTTTATTTCATTTATTTTATCATTTATTCCAGACTCTTAAAAAATCATTCACTCCTCACTCTTAAAAATAGTGTAATGAAACCTAGCATTGTTAATGGCCTAACGAAACTATGCGCTGGTATAAGCCTCACCTTTTAAAAGTAATGTAACGATGAAACACTGAAAATACCCTAATGGACGGATTAGTGATTGCTACGGTAACACATGACAGTATTTTAGGGCCTGTTCCAAAATATACTAAGCCAAGAGTTAGGCAAGGCATAATTTTAGAAATCATTTGGTTTGCTATTAAAATTTATCAACCTTTCAAGTTTGGCTTCCAAATCGATGGTAAATTTTTTTTTGTCCAATTTCTACATGCCACATCTTTGGCATGGCAAAATTTGGCCAAACTAAGTAGGCACTTACTGCAAAGTTGCGGTATTAACGACCGCACAGAAAATTGTCCGTATGAAGAACTAATCCAAAATTCAAAATAAGAGGTCATTGCACTTCAAGAACGAGAATGATTTAGATTTTTTTAAAAAAAGAAGGAACTACAATATTTCACACACTCTGATTGAATCTTGACCAGATTTTACATACAGTACATAAACCCACGAAAGAACCACGTAGCAAAATGGACCACGCTATTTTTTTTCCTAGTAAATCCCAGATCCCGCAAAGACAAAAGGAGAAACAAAATAATGGATCCCTCACGAAAGTAAAGGTCAGATGGAGCAATCCTGAACAAGGCGACCTCAGCTGCGGCATCACTTCAAGCGTGCGCGGCGCCGGAGGGTGGATCGCAAGAGAAGACCTGGCGTGGGAGGCGCCACGCCTCGGTGGCCCCGAAGCACATGTCGTCGAGCGCCTCGCTGCGGCACCACCGGCACCCAGGTCTCGCCGCGCAATCGCCGCGCGTCGCCAGATCCTGGCACGGCGGCGGCCCCGCGCGGGCGGACCCGACCCTGCCCTTGCCAGCCCCAGCGGCAGCAGCGGTGGCCGAGACCGCCGTCGCGCACACCAGTAGGACGAGCACGGCTGGGGCTGCGGATCTGGTTCTTCTGGCCATCTTCGGATGCAATTCAGGCAGGGGTCAGAACTCAGAAGGGAGTCTCCAATGCAGGCTGCGCGTGGTAGCACAGTGGGTAATAATCCAGCGGCGCGCGGCGGGATTGAGGAGAGGCGGTCATGTGGGCCGGCCCATAGGAGCAACGCGTTCCCTCGTCCGTTTCAATTTTACATCAACCAACAGCCCAACAGCACTTGCTCTTCCTTTTTCTTGGGCGCCGGAGAAGGAAGAGACATTGGAGTTCCTGAGTGGAATTTTGGAGAATGCGCTCGTTTGGTATGGTATATAGGGCTCTAAAAGGAGAAACATTCCAGTTCTAAATTGTTTGAAGAAACATTTCTCTGAGAAACAGGATCACGTGCTGAAACTGTTTAGTTGTCTGTCAAGATTTAGATTCCGAAGAGTGAAAAATTTAGAGTTATTACAAGGCAAATAAAGCATTTCGCATTTTGGTGGAGTTTTCTAGAATTTATTACAACCAATATGTTTCTATATAAAACAGATTTTATACAAATAATTCTTGAGAATATAAAGCAATTATAGATCGTTGATTTTTGAGAATTTATCACGACCAATATTTTTATATAAAAATGCATTTCATATTTTGTACCCAATAAGGCGTTATTCTTTCGGTGGTAGGCATCGTGCCCGCGAACAACGATGCGCTTGTGTTGACTTCGTCAATAATCTTGATATTTGTCAGTCCAACTCAATTCTTCGGATATGCTCACAGGGGTAGAGTGTGCGTGCCTACGTTAATAGGGTTGAGTGTGCTTATGTATATTAATGTCTGTGTTTCTAATTGGGTCTCGAAAAAAGATCTTGAGAAAATAAGCATTTATAAAAAGAAAAGGTAGATGGGATGGAAGAGGTGGAACATACACCCTGATCTTACATATAATATATATGATGTATCATGTATGTTCTTCCAACCAAACCCTGTACCAATGTACCATGAAATTATCCTCCAGTAGTTATTTACACCGTGCGGAGTAGTATCACCTATCACCCCTGGAACGGGAGCCTGAAAGGGATGGACAAATGACCCCTCACACGAGGAAATAGACCAACTCTGGGTCGACGCTCTTGGGAATACGTCTAGCGCGAGTACTACTCAGCCCACTGCAAGTGGTGGTAGCCAAGGACTCCGCCAGGCAGTGCGCAAACGCCATGTAGCTCTGGAAGCCGTTCTCGGCTTTGACTCCTCCTCCACTGGGTTTGCCGATGTTGTTTGGCACGAGCCTACGGGCGGCGGCGTAGCTGTGGTCGTAACGCCAGTCTCCGGTTTTCCAGTCGAAGGTGTACAGCGGCAGGAACCGGTGGCCGAAGCTGGCGACGAAGGCAACGGCGTCCAGCACGAACTCGGCCTCCTGCATCGACGTGTAGTATGCGAGGCTCACCCGCGTCCACCCGGGCCGAACCCCGAGGTATCCCTGTTCCGTTCGTTACCATCGACATCGAGAAGTCAATACCGAACTCATCTGCGAGCTTCAGGTAATATAATATGATGTTCCGAGTAAAAAAAAAAAAGTGATGAATCTCATTGGGTTCAATTCACCTGCTCGACGGCCGATCTGATGGCTTTGGCGCGCGCCGGACCGATGCCGAGGAGGCGGTGGGCGTAGGGCCCCGCGCATGCGCAGCCCGCGCGCGCCTGCACGCCGAACAGGTCGTTCAGAAGCTTCGTGACGAACCGGCAGTGCAGCTGCAACCTGCCCCTGCCCCATCCGCCGTCAGCCTCGTCGCCGGCCTCGAGAGCGTACACCACGAAGGAGAGCACCGGGAGCCGAGGCGCGCTTGCGGCGTCGTCGTCGTCAGCGCCCTGCAGCAGGCGCAGGTTGGGGTTGCCGTTGCCCCCGGCGGCGGCCGCGCGGAAACGGCGGAGCGCCAGCGCCAGCATGCGCGCCTCCTGCGCCTCGATGCGCGGCACCCCGACCCACTCCTTGACGCGGAACGCCAGCGCCGCCCGGACCTTCTGTATGATGGCCGGCGTCCCGGCGTCCTCGCGCTCCTCGGCGTCGTCGCAGTACACCGTGTCGCCGTAGGCGCTGACGTAGCGCACGGTGCCCCCGCCGGCGGTGGACGGGGCGGCGCCGCCGAGGCGGTACAGCCGCGACGCCATGGCCAGCACGCCGGGGCTCCCCGGCCCGCCCAGGAACTTGTGCGGGCTCAGGAACACGGCGTCGTACCCGTCCGACCGCATGTCCACGCGCACGTAGGGCGCGCTGCACGCGAAGTCGAAGCACGCGTAGGCGCCGTGGCGGTGCAGGAGCGCCGCCACGGCGCGGGTGTCGGTGCGCAGCCCCGTGACGTTGCTGCACGCGGAGAAGGCGCCCAGCATGGACCGCCGTCCCGAGGCCGCGCGCGCCGCCAGCTCCGCCTCCAGCGCGGCCAGGTCCAGGCCGCTGCCGCCGGGGCGCAGCGGGATCTCCACCACCTCTGCCAGGCTCTCCCGCCAGGTGAGCAGGTTGGAGTGGTGCTCGTAGGGCCCCACGAAGACCACCCACCGATCGGACGGGGGCAGTGCGGCCAGCGCCGCGGCGCGCAGCGTGGGCGCCACGGCCATGCCCGTCACCTCCTGCAGCCGCTTGATGGCAGCCGTGCAGCCCGTGCCGCAGAACAGCAGCATGTCCTGCGGCCCGGCGCCTAGGCTGCGCTTCACGTACCTTGCCGCGTCCCCGGCCAGCTTGCTCGTGTGCAGGCCTACGTAGCTGTCCGTCGTGTGGGTGTTCCCTGCGCTCCAGCCAATGAGATCGCCGCCGTCCACATACGTATAAGCACCGAGCCGTATTTGTTTGTGTTGGAAAAAAAAAAGGAGCTATTCACGGTACGTTTACTACCCAAAGTACACGCTAGTACTCACCATAGAAAGGCAGAACGTTCCGAGTGACGAACTCCTCGACGAACCGCAGGCAGCGGCCGGACGCCGTGTGGTCCGCGTACGTGATGCGGCGAGTGCCGAACGGCGACGCGAACTCCGCTTCCGCGCCGATGATCTGCGACCTCAGCCACTCCAGTTTCGCAGTCGGTGCGTCGTCGTGGTCGCTGTCCGCCTCGGCCGCCTTACTGCTGACGTCGTCAGCGTGGCCCAGAACAAGACCATCGAACAGTAGGCCATCGGAATGCTCTGCCGCTGATGCTACAGGAGGTGCAGCGGCGCTGCTGCGTGCAGTTTTGGTCGAGACGAGCGGCACGGGCAGAACGAGAAGTGGCATGTCCAATTGGTAGCTAACAAATGGTGGCTTAAGCAGATGGTAGCCTGATCCGATCGATGTCGCTGAAACAAGGATCGTTTGAGCAAGAATATATAGGAAGTGGGCAGAGCACCAAGCAGCAACTAAAGGCGTGATCCGTGTGGGTGCCTGCCGTGCCGTAGGAGACGCGACGAGCAAACCAAGGACTGATCACATACCAAGGGCAGGCGATACCGCAGACCGCCAAATGCAAGTGATTCACCTTGCTACACCCGCGTGATTGGCGTGGCCCCCTGGTTGCCTCCTGGCTACACCCGGCGAACGAAATTCTAGACAAACGGTGCCCGTAGCCGTAGGCGAGCGAGCGCGCGCGAAACGGTGGGGGAGTGTCGGTCGGTTCGGTGGGCTCTGGCCTCTGGCTTGGTTGGAATTGGGTACTTCAGCAGCGCGGAGGGCTCGCGCCTGGCGCCTGGCGGCCGGCCGGCCGAGTGCCCGACGCGTCACTCCACCAATCAGAGCGAGCGGAACATACCATTTCCAGCGGGTGCGGGTCAGGCGGTGGTTTTGTGTTTGCAGCTGGAAAAGGCCCATTGGAAGACTTCTCTACTCAGCCAGGCAACACGAGCTCGGCCCGCCCGAAGTAAACATCGAGTTTAAAGGCCAGGCCCGCCCAAAGAAAACAAACATCTGGCCCCATGATCCCATCTTATTCTTTTCTCTCTTTTTTCTCTCTCTCAAAAAAATCTTTTTCTTTTCTTTTCCCAATTAAACATTTCCTAAGAAATTATTCTATTCTTTAAAAAAAACTCTTGCATGCATATGAGAAAATGAGAAGTAAAACATATATAGCCCTAATCCTAATAATGCAACATCTTTTGGTACTCGCGTATGTTTGTCTGCAAACACAAATGTAGACATATGGAGTGATCCATTTCATTCTATAGGATAATGAGCATATCCACTTTAGCTTATCAAAACAGGATCAATCATACTTTTTAGTCGTGAAATAATGTTTTTCTCTACAACAGATCAACCATATAGATATCAGTGGCAGCCATAATAAAATCTTATCGAGGAGAGAGCCAATTTCGGCCCATGGTTCATTTTCACATGTCACTTTCTTTCTCCACAGTCCAAAGCTCCACAACACCTGGCATCCTCTATTCTACTACTCACCTATATCCTCAGGAATCAGGTCTCTCCACGCATGGAGTCGATTCTTGACAAATTCTACTACTCACTTATATTATATCCTCAGGAATCAGGTCTCTCCACGCATCGAGTCGATTCTTGACAAAAGATCTGCGTGGTGCAACACCGTTGCAACTTGCAAGATGCAGAATGAATAATGCCCTGAGATAGCAGTGTACAGATTTCGTTGCGTAGCGACAATAAGCTGAGAAGTTTTGGTTCGTTCTTGTACCGGAAAATCCAGATCCAGCAAAATGCAGGATGTGTAACCAAGTATGAGACCTCTTAATTAATTATATAGAATATATATCTATAAAGCGTAGCCATAGCGTACATCTGAACACAAACCATGCACGAGTAAATACCTTACAAACCATGCGTCGACCTGACTTCGTATACGTCCAATGAAGAAGAACCTTCTTGGACGTACACGTGGGGTACATGTATCTGAAAAATCTGAATACCATCTTGCTACAGTTCTCTATCGTTTCCCCGTGAAAAGGATTCACGGAAGACATTTTTGTCCACACTTGAGCCGATCACAATTAAAGTTCACGCAGTTTTTTCCGACTTTTATATACTTGTTTATCCATAAATAACAAGAAGGACCGTGAAAGCGAGAGCATCTTTTGAGTTTTGACTGTTATTAGCAGCTTATACGCAAATGTATCCTGCTGATCGGTTGGCAGACTTGCTGTCAAGAGCTAGATGCGCATGAATGTCGTCCTTGCCGGCTGCAGCCAGTCCTGTATGAAAACGAACGGAAACGGGTATGAAAAACGAACGGATGGAAACGGAATATTTCTAAATTTTAGTGATTAAAGAGTATAAAAAATAATTAAAAATGGTACGGTTGTGAAATCAATTAAAACTGATAATTTTTTATGTTTCGGAATTTTCTGAAAATTATCAGAAACAATATCATAATACAGAAAAATGAACGGACGGAAACAAGTTTTTACCCGTCCGTTTTCATCCACTAGCCTGAGAAACGGGCTCCATGATTTTGGGGGCTAGTTGTGATGGGGCCCACTAGAACTTTACTTTTTCTGTCAGATTGAGCCTCACCCAAACCCTCTCCCTCTTCCCAAACCGCACCTCTTCTGGCTCGTACGAAACGCGCCGCTGCCATCCGTCGCCGCGCGGCCGGGCCGTGACACGAGCGCGGCCCTTCAGCGACGCGCGCGGGGCTTGCGGCCGCCGCGACGGCTCGACTCCCCGCCGCGTTCCCTCACCTCGCTGCGCCGCGCCGTCTTCACTTGCCGGACCGAGCCGTCTTCGCCTCGCCACGCCGCGCCGTCATCCCTCCCTCCTCACCGCGCCACACCGTCGTCCCTACCTCGGTGCGTCCCTCCCACCATGCCGGAGCTCCCTCCCTCGGTCCCCATCTCGCATTGAGCTGCGCCGCCCCCCTCGCCTCGCCCTCACCTCGCTGCCCCCTCGTAGGTCACCGCGTCATCGCCACGGACGGAGTCGGAATCGACGACTTGTGGGTGTACCAGCCATCCGCGAGCGGCCCTTCCCACGGAGGAGGTGCTCGTGCCGAACCTTAACTCGCAAGCGTCGGCGGCAGAGGGATTCCCGAGATGTATAGGTTGAAGTCAACTTCAAAAATGACATATGTGGAGGCCCTTGGTATATTTTTATGGATTGTGGTTCACAACAGCCAGTTAGACAGGCTGAGAACCGTTTTAGGAGGTTTATGGAGACAGTAAGTAGGACCTTTGCCAGAGTTCTGAGAAGCGTCCTTAGGTTAGCACATGATATAATTGCACTCAAGGACCCATCATTTTCACAAGTGCACCTAAACTTAGAAAATCCTACTTTCTGGCCACACTTCAACGACTGCATAGAAGCTATAGATGGGACACATATGAATGTTGTGGTGGATAAGAGTAAGAGGATTCCATACTTGAACAGGCACAATGAAGCCAGCCAGAATGTGCTTGCTATTTGTGATTTCGACATGAGATTTACCTTTGTGTTGTCGGGATGGCCTGAATCAGCACATGACATGCGAGTTTTTAAAGATGCCATAACTACTCATCACCACAAATTTCCACATCCACCACCAGGTTAGCTAGTTCAACTATCTTGCAAACGTTTTTATGCACATAAACCTGTTCAACTAAGTCTCATTACGTGTATTTCAAAAAATATAGGTAAGTACTATGTGGTTGATGCGGGATACCCAAAGCGATCGGGATACCTTTCACCGTTCAGATGTACAAGATACCATGTGGATCAATGGCAGAACGGTCCCTGCCACAAGGTATGAGAGAAACCTTCAACCATGCACATGCCAAAGTCAGGAATGTCATAGAGCGAACTTTTAGAGTATTGAAGATGAAATTTAGAATTTTGTTGAACATGCCAAGATTTCCAGAGGACAAGCAAACTAGAATTATCGTTGCTTGTATGGCTCTTCATAATTTTATTTGAGAGAGTCGAATTACGGATAGGGAATTTGATGCATGTGATGCAAACGAAAACTAATTTCCAATGCCTAGTTCGTCCGCATCGGCATGACCAAAAGATAAACCTCTTGTTGAAGACAACAACATGAACGTTTTTCGTGATGAGTTAGATCATGCTTTGTTTCATGGAGTGTAATTATTTTCCTTAATCGAGGACTAGTAAGTTTGAGTGAGACATCTCATTTGTATGGGCAATTTAAATTTATTGTGTTTCGAATGCTAGATTTGTGAAGATGTTTTGTTTGTAATAAAACGTATGAGTGGATGAGGCCACACAAGTGCAGCCACATTAAATCCGACTGATTAGATAAGGCAAATGATTGGAAAGTGCTTTTTCTGTCAAACTAATCCTTACATTCAAATAGCACTTAGAGCTAGTTAAAGGTTATTTTGCAGCTAGAAACTAACTCTAACATCTAACACTACTAGAGGATCTAAATAGGGCCTTAATCCGTTTTAATTTATAGTCGTTTGATTTTTTTTCTTATCCCAAGTTGGCCACTTGGCTTATTTAAAAATTTACGTAAAATATCATTTTTTTTTATTATGGCTTGCTTTATTAATAAAAATTCTTTAAGAATAATTTAAATTTATTTTTTTAATTTTTTTTTAATAAGATGAGTGGTCAAAGTTATGGCTAAAAAAATTAAATAAAAAATTAGGATGAAGGGAATACTATATATATATATAACTACGCCGCATGGCCAGTCCATTTGATGTCGCCTGGCGGGTGATGCTGCAGATGCCGCGTGAACGTAACACGATCCGCACTTTCTTCTCATTCTTTTTTTTTTCCCCCCAGGTTTACATGACATGGCATGGAAGCCTGCTGGAACAGGGTCTCCTAACGAGTAACGACCAACAGTAACAAGACATCTAGTGGGCGCTCCAAATATCTAGCTGTCTTATTTTCAGAATTTCGGGCGATATTTTACATACACACTATAGCTGCCTGGACCATTTCTCTGTCCTGTGCCTAATGTACTAACCACACTCTGTACGTGGACGCACCGTTAGACTCACCTACATCTGCTGAATATTGTGTTAATTCAATCATTGTCAGTATAGTCGACACGCATACTTCTCTCAACAATGTCACTTTCTTCTCTCTTTTTTTTTTTAACAAAAACCGGAGAGGCGGACCCCTACTGGTGATTTAATAAAACAAGTTAGAATTTAAGTACAACAGGAGAGAAAGAAGGGGACAGGGGAGGTTCTGGAAATTAAACAAAGAAAGAAATAAAAAAAAGTGGCTCATAAACAATTGGCCTGCTTGGTTTAGGGGCAAAATTTGCCCTGCCAAAATCAGGGCATGCCAAATTTTGGTTGCCAAAATCAGGGCAATAAATTTGGTATACCGCTTGGTTGGCTGCCAAATTGTAATATCCAAAATTTTGGCCCTTGATTGGTTTGAAGCCAAAATATACATGCAAAGGTCTATGATTCAACACATAACACATACAATTATGTAAGAACCACAGTTAGCATAACATATTACGTCTTGATAGCATATTAATATATTATGTATTTTATACATGTCCAGTCATCATATACACCCATCTTCATCTAAGAACACCACCACATAATACGGATTGTGCTAAAATAGTACCACGAGAAAATGAACTCCTGACCATATACAAGTCTTCATATGCTGACAATATAAGACGTTCAGACAACCAAAAAGAGCACAAGTTTAGTTGGTGCTTCCATATGTTTGCCACCTGAAGCACTACCAAAATATCACAAGTTTTAGCACCCATTTTCATGTACAGCTACCAACTGCCATCAAAAGCTTGAGCATCCATATTCACATGGAGCTACCATCCATCATCTAGTATCCAATTATGAAGGGCACAACAAGCAATGACCACCTTGGCTTGTGACTTCAAGGGTATGAATGGCTTGTTACTAAGAATCTTGAAGCGATTCTTGAGAGCACCAAATGCTCGTTCAACTGTTGTCCTAATTTGGGAATGGCGGTGATTGAAAAGCTCTTTTGGACATTTAGGGTCCTGGGCTCCGTGAAACTCTTTTAGGTGATAGCGAACTCCACGGTAGGGTGGTAATATGCCTGGCCTAGTGGCATATCCAGCATCAGCCAAATAGAACTTCCCTACAAACAAAGTTTTAAAAAATAATGCCTAATGTGATGTCATAACAATGAGACTATGTAAGGCATATTTTAAAAACCCATGAATATCTTCAGGAATTTTAAGTCCATTTGGGCGAGAAAGGGCATCTTGAAGCACGAGAGAATCATGAGCAGATCCCTCCCAACCTGCTAGCACATAAGTAAAGTGTACATCGAAGTCGACAACTGCTAGGACATTTTGGGTGGGGTATGACTTGCGGCCCCTAAACCTATCCACTGATTTAGCAGGCACACATGCCTTGATGTGAGTGCCATCTAGTGCCCCTATACAGCCCTATGTACAGAGACAAACATGTGTCAAGCATTTATATCTAAAATTGCACATAAAAAATATCGCTTATGCTATTGAGAGTTACCTCAAAATAAGGATAAAATTTGTTAGGACTCTGAGTTATCTTTGGGTGCGTGGATGTAGATCTCACATAAATTAGCTCAGAAGCTAACTTGACAATTGCACCCAGGACAGCATTAAAGTACATACTCACTGTCCATTCAGATCTCTACAATGCAACTGCTACAGAGGATTGGGTATGGTAGTGCCCAACAATCTTCAAAAACATTGCCAGCTGCTCCTCTACTGAAACATGAAGTGTGTCAACCAATAGCCCCTTGTGTCTAAGTCGAGCACAAATCCTATAGAATATAGGTCGGGACATCCTGAGCTCACGCATACATATTCTGTCCGAGGTGTCAATCAATCTAATTAGCTCACTACTACGCCATATATCCCTCTGCACAAGTGGAGCATACTTTATGCGTTTGGCTGTATTCCTCTTATGATTTTTGTTCCTCCACCACAAGGCCAGCAGTAGAACAAGAAAAGATATGGCCTTTTGCCTCGACATATAGGAACAGAGGAATTTTTGCTGAATATTGCCAGCCAAGGTGTAGGCGGGTAGGCAATGTGCACAAGCAAAAAATCAGAAAAAAATAAAATGAAAAGCATATATTAGCAACCAGTAGAATAACTTTTAATATGCAGAAGCATACATGGCAAAGGAAGAAGTAGTACGTAACATGTATAGTAGCCACTAAATTAAATTAGTTTGGTGAACGGTCGGTTTACTGAAGCTATGACCTGCATTTAAACTAAAGTGATTTCAACTAATGCACAACAACGGGAAGCATCGAACAAAATACAACTGATAGTATGACTTCCCTCTGGTCATTTATCGCTTGGCATTCTTCCAATCATTTAACTGAAAATAGCTTCCGAAGGCAATTTCAAAGTTGAAAAGATGAATTCAGGATTCAACCAAAAAAATTAGATAGCATATGTCGGCAACCATTACAATAACTTTTGAGATGCAGAAGCATAAATGGCAACTGAAGAAGTAGTATATAGCATGTATAGTAGCCAATAAATTAAATTAGTTTGGTGAATATGCCGCTTTACTGAAGCTATGACCTGCAACTGAACTAAAATGATTTCAACTAATGGACACCATCGTGGAGCATCAAACAAATGTTAGTTATATCCAAATTTTTTTAATCATCAAGGTGAACTGTTTAACCATCATAAATAATTAATGCTGAAATAGTAACAGAGGAATATACAAATAGGCTTATGCAGTTGGGTATCGAGGAGCAACAACTACAATCATAGTAGGTTATTGTAAGTCTGTAGCTATGAAGAGACTCAGAGAGAGACCAAAGGAGTTCCATTCCAAAGATTTTACCATCAAGAGTGGACCAACAGATCTAGCAGGGGCGATTGCGTTCTGGTAGGTTTTCCTTTGCACTTCGTTGGAGCAGAACTGCAAATGGAGATGCATTAGATTGGAGGATTGAAGGAGGAAAACACTAGTAGGAATAGATGGATTAATCGGAGACGGGAGACCACCAGATGAGGGACGATGCTCCTTGTTCCCCAACGGATTTAGGGATCTGTTATGAAGGTAGGGATGGAAGGAGACGTCCCTTTAATCTATGAAAGAAACAGGTGATGGACTGGTGGAGCTCGGGACCGGCACAGTTGACAGCGGAGATTGGTGGCGGAGGCCTTGAAAAGTGACGATGGAGGAGAGGATTAGAGAGAAGCGGTGGCTGCTGTGACGATGGAGGAGAGGACTGAGGAGCGTGGAGAAAGGCGGCCAAAGTAGAGGCGCCGTGTCCGCTGTCGAATTGGCGAGAAGGTTCGGCACGTCAATTTTTTATGGTTTGAAACCAAGTGGCCGCCTAAACTCAGAGACTGCAGTGGTTTTGGTTCGGCAGATTTTGGACGGCATGCGAGCAGGCTCAATGTACGCGAAGGCCCTTTTAATTGGCATCTTGAAGAGAGGGATGCTTGTTGCTGAAAATTAGCCCACTCCTTGATTGAAAAATTGTCCTGCACATTAATAAGATGATGATTATTTCTGTGAAGAAAGGGACACTGAGTTGCCTTTTGAGGATCTCGAGGTTAAGGAAAAGGTCTAGATGATGGTTAATTTGTAAGCCCAACTAGTTCAACGCATGAAGTGGCAAAAGAGCAGTCCATTAGAAGATGGAATAGAGACTCTTTCGAAGATGAGTTGCAGAGCACACATGTGTAATCCTCAAGTTCCATGTTTTTCCTTTTGAGGAGGCCTCTTGTACTTAGCTTGTCAACCTGGATCAGCCAGCTGGCAAAGACCTTATGTTATGTTTTGACATGAGCATTTCTAAATCCAACTAAAGCTTTGATGTATAACTCTGTTTCCTCTTAAGTGTTTGTATGCTTTTGCCACTATAAAACTTCCTGAGTTCCAATTACACGTGCAGAGATCATTAGTGCCATTGAGGGTTAACTGCTTCAAATCATGTTGTAACTGTACCATCTGATCAAAAGCTTGCCGTGAAAGAGGCAAATGAAACGAATCACTTTCTTCTCCTAATGCAGTATGTAGAAGGGCCCAAGTATCGAACACGTTGTTGCTTAGTGCCCTGTGTTGCAGCCAGAAGAGGAGAGGAAGATCAAGGGTTTCATAATGATATTATCAATGTAAAGTACTCCTGCTTGCTGGTTGCGCTCCCATCCCACCAAACTTCAATCTCCGTCGTCACTGACCACTTGCGCCACTATTGAGTGATCGAACATTGTTTATGCGTTAGGAGCCCGGGTTCGATCAGCAGGTTTGTCATTTGGCTCTACAACAAGCAACTAGCGACCAAAAACCTGTCGCCGTCCATCAAAGCTGCCCCCTGCCGACCTTTCTTTCCAGGGGTAGTAACAGCGGTCTACTAGTGCAGATAATTAAAACTGGTTTTCCGGCCTGGAATGGTGCATATCATTTTTTTTTTTTGCCCTAGCAAAGGAGCATATCATTTTTTTTAAAAATTTTTGCCCTAGCAAAGCATCACCAGATGGTTTACTAGCTTCGATCGCACGTACGGCTGCCGCTGCCCTGAGCAGAATTTCGACGCCATCGCAAAATAAGCAGCTACCATGCACAACTCACCAACACAAGTTCAGATTTGCCCGTGCCGCGTCAACCGGTTTTCCCGCTGCCGATCAGCTCCCGTAGCCGTGCATGTTCAGAATATGCTTTTCTTGAGCCCACTTGTATGATCGCGCTCTCGCGTTGTGCGTTGGTTAACATGAATCTGCGCTTGGCAAGGCTTGCCGTGGGTCACACGAACACACAGCAAGTGGGAAAAGGAGAGAACCAGGACGCGCGCTAGGTGATTATATGGAAAGAAAACGACAACTGTGTGACTGTGAGATCACACACTCGTAATATATCCTTCCTAATATTGAGGAGCACCGTGCAGCTTGGTATGCAACTTGTCGGAGCTCCGGAATTGCCTTGCTGAGGGTTGCCAAACTGCGTACGCCACTGCAGCACTTCGAATCTGCCATTTTATTACTCGAGTCGTCTCATCGACAGCGGAAGCATAAACAGTAGTGAAGGAAACACCGCATGCCGCCGCGTGCGTGCGTGTGCCCGTGCCCGAGAGGAAGCGTACAAACAAACAGAAAACCACAGATAAGGGCTTTGTTGGCTAAAACTGAAAAGTGCTAAAAATTCTGATTTGATATGAGAGGAAAATACTATAGAAAGGCTGAAAAGCGATTTTAAGATTTAGCGATATGCATACGCGAGAGCAACTGGACGGATAGACACTACTGCCTGACTGCCACCGCTTCGCACCCGACTTTTTTTTTAAAAACAAAACTTTATATGACGAACTTATTCTGAATCTAGGGATTAGAGTCACAAACGCACAGGTAACACGTATGTCTCGACGCTATTCAGCGTAACGTCGAGCCTACCGGATGACATGACAAATGGACGTGTTAACGTGACAGGAGCTTTGATGACGTCGTAGATATCTTACGGCAATGGATGTGATTTTACCATAACCTAAACAAGTAGATTATGGTTAAATTGAAGCTCGATGTCACGGGCCGTCTCGCTTCCGTTCTCAGCTCTCACCCGGCAGTCCGGCACACCACAAACGCGAGCTGAGCAGAGAGGGCCGCGGTTGTCGCGCAGTCGCAGCAGCCCGGGCACGCGTTCCGTTCTTATCCACTCCGGCGCGGGGGAGCAAAAGCGGCGGGTCAGGCCACGCGGCGGAAGCGGCGCGGGCAAATCTTCCTGTCCCCGTCGATCCACGTCGACCCGGTCAAGGCCCCCTTCTTTATCCTCCCCGGCCCCGACCTCACCCGGCGCGACCATCCCCGGCCACTATTATTATCACACCATCACAAAATCATCACCTACCCGCTGCCTTCCTCCCTCCTCCTCGTCCTTTCCCCTTTCCCATCGCCGATTCCCCGCCTCTTCCCGTCGCCGGCCGGCTCTGATTCGCTTCGAATCCCCCCATTCGCTGACCCCCTACCACGGCCCGCATGGAGATCTCCTTCGAGGCGTGGGAGGGCGTGCAGCGGCACGGCCAGGACCTCGCGGACCGCCTCGCGCAGGGCTTCACGGGCCTGCTCCAGGCGCCGCCGCAGTTCCCGTGGCCGCCGGCGCCGCACAAGCGGATGCCCTTCGACATCGACCTCCCCGTCGTCCCCTTCGGCGCCCCCGGCCCCGGGAAGGACTTCCCCTTCCCCGCCGCCGCCGTCTCCTCGGTCATCGACATCGGCGGCAGGCTGGGCCAGGCGGGCGCCGAGCTCGGGGCGTCCGTGGGCGGGGCCGTGCAGCACGCCGTGCGCCATCTGCCCGTGCCGTTCCGCAACGGCCAGATCCGCCGGCGAAAGCTACCGCCGCCGCCTCCTTCTCCTCCTCAGGCGCCCCTGCCCCCCGCGGCTTCCGTGGGCGACGGCGCGGCCGGGCTCTCCGTCGAAAGGGCTGCTGTAGATAGGTGCCCACTCGAGGCGGCGGCCGCCGCCGCTGCTGCGGCGACTGGGAGCGCGGCTGCATCGAGCGTCAGCGGCCATGTTGGCGGAGACGAGTTGGACGAGGACGACGAGGGTTTCGCCTGCGATATTGGGACTCTTGGAAACTTTAAGAAGGCCAACGTACGATCTTACTCGTGCTTGCTGTTTTATGGATTTTGGCATGTCCTGCGGTTTGCATCTCATATTATATTAGGCGCACGATCGTAATTTAGGGCTTCTATGGTGAATTGAGGCCTCGAGATTGTCCGGTCTAGCAACTGGTCACATGTCTTTGCCATCTGACAGTTTATTGCAGTCCTCTTCCTCACTGTTAATCGCATGTCCACTAGAAGGATCTGACAGTTTAATTCACAGATTTAGCCATGATCTTTATTCATCAGCTCAATTGTCCTATTTGTGTTTAGAAAAACTATTGCATGCAACCCTTAACTCAACTCGCGTAAGGTACAACCTAGAGATCAGAGGCAAATTGCACTCCTACGGTGGTACACACAAGGATGTTAAGTCAAAAGTTGTACTTAAGCTAAAACTAACCCAACATGTTGAATCAACTAAATATTTCATAATTTCTTTTCGCGTTACTTGGCATGTCGCAACATGGTTCTTATCTTCTCGCTTGATGATTATATAGGGTACAGTAAATATGTCGGCAACATACAGTACCAGGAGCCAAGACGTCGAGAGTTCTGTTGTTGCACGTGGAGACCTCTGGAGGCTAGAGGCATCTCGTGGTGGATCAACTTCTGGAAATGATACTTCGCCCCTGTACCTTGTTCAGTTGGGGCCTCTACTATTTGTTCGAGACTCTACGCTTCTCTTGCCTGTTCATCTATCAAAGCAACACCTGCTTTGGTACGGTTATGATCGCAAGGTACTTGACCTATCTATTTTGTTATAAGCATGAATTTTGACAACCTCTTTTTTTTCTTTTTTTCTTTTTTTAAGTACACCATGGATGAACCAAATTTCATTGCCCAAAAGCAACAAAATTCTAAAAGTTTAATGATTCGTAATGATACTCCACCGTGATAATGATCGGCCAGATTGAACTGAACATGCAGGGTTCAGCCAACAGGCAACGAAACACTTGTGTAATGGTTTATCAAACCTCCTGTAATGGTGTATCAACTCGTTTGAATTACACTTGTGTTTGGTACTTTCTTTTGTTATTTTATTATCATTAAATATAGCGCTCTTTTATATGCGCAATGTTATGGTCTTTGTTATTTATTAAAGATTAAACTATAGGCCAGGTCTACCTTGATTTTCAAATCTATCAAGGTTATTATATGCTAGTCTATTGCAATGCGAATTATGTACAAAGATGATACCCGTATGTTTGCTATGTATGAGCTGTTGTGTGCTTTTGACATCACGTATTTCAGATATTATCTTCTTCATTTATAGTTACAATAATGTGTCTGCTTTTAAAGGCTTGAAAGTCAGCCCCCCCCCCCCCCCCCCCCCCCCCCCAAAAAAAAAAAAAAAAAAAATCATCATTCTCATATGGTCATACCCCTAACCTATGGTCCTAAAATTTTACCTACAAACCACAGCCTACAATCACTGAACTAGCTTCTATGATGTATAAATGTGCATATTTGTCTTTCTGATGTTTTGTCCTTTACATTGCTGAACTTTATATTCCATTACAGAATGGTGTCCATTCGCTCTGTCCAGCTATATGGTCAAAACATAGGAGATGGTTGATGATGTCAATGATGTGTCTCAATCCAGTAGCTTGTGTAAGTCTCATTTTTCATCCTCTTCAATCATGTCAGCTATTTTAATACCATAGGTGAAGTGAAATTTATGATCGTTTCTAATTTTTACCGATCACAAGGGTACATTTCAGGTGTATAGAGATTATTTGTAGTTGCCAATAATCAGTGGATCTGTTAAGATGTTAAGATTAAGATAACTGACTCAATGATCTTTCGGGAGATGTTTTCGTTGTACTGCTTTTTATTGTAGTAATGCAATTAAAGGATAAATGTTTTTGGCATGGTTCTTCATTTGTAAGGTTACCTTTTCCCTGGTAGTCTGAGATAAGCACTTTAATTTATCTTTGAGCATACAGGTTAAATGTGCGAACGATCTAAAAAAATAATTAGCATATCAGCTTCTTTTCTGTATTTGGCAATGAGTACAGTAACCAATCTGTTTTCTAAAAATTGTGTTCATTTATAATGCCGCAGCAATACTTTCAAAATTATCAACAAGCGTAGTATCCAGTGATTCCAGTTAAATTTCCTTGCATTTTCCTCGTGTATATGAAGCTGAGTATTAATAAAACTACCTTCATTGCAGTCGTTCCTGGATCTGCAATTCCCTAATGGTCAACTAACATATGTTGCTGGTGAGGGGATATCAGCCAGTGGTTTTCTTCCGTTATTTGGTGGGTTGCTTCAAGCTCATGGAAAATATCCTGGAGAAACAAGAGTGAGCTTTTGTTGCAAGGTTAGTGTTTTCAGTTTATGTTCCCTATATTAATCAGTTGCGGTGTAAAATTTAGTTTACGTGCTCAAGTAAGTCTACATCAACATTTTACTAGCCTGCCAGGTTGCAAGGCCTTGGTATTTCTAAACAAATAGTGAGACATGAAACAATATGTATTAAATGTGCGACCAGTAATTACTACGACTATAGATTATGTCTTATCATCAATTTTTATGATTTTTCCCATGTTGAAATAGCACACGAGTTCAATCTGACTCTCGTTCCCTCTTTTTCTTTGAAGAATAAGCGTGGCACAAGGTTCACTCCTATGTTTCAATGGCCCGACAAGTCTGTTTCATTAGGAGTTGCTCAAGCCTTGGCATGGAAAAGATCTGGTCTTATGGTGAGACCCAGCATACAAGTCAGGTAGTTTTCTGAAACTTATGGATGACACTGCAACATTTATGTTTGGCAGATATTTAGGTTTTGATATCAGTACTGTCCATCCAACAAAGAGGGTGTTTGGATTACAGAAACATCAAATTAGATGACAAGTATCTTACTGAATTGCAAAACAGTTATCAGTATTATAGGGGCCTATAAACAGATTTCTTTTTAGTAACTTGGCTTGAAAATGATTATTTCTTCTTCCCTTGTTCATATTGTGCTAAAAGATGTGCTTGTTACATTAGAATTTAAAATGGCAGTGCTTGATAAATACTTCAATGCTAGGGAACTGTTGGCAGATGTAGATTTCATTGTTCATGAATAGTCTTGGTCTTTGTTGTTTGTTTCTTTGAGTCCTTCTCTCTCTGTTGTAATACCCTTGTTCTCGGTCCTCTATTGGCAGTGTGTGCCCTACGTTTGGAGGAAGTGATCCTGGGGTACGTGCAGAAGTTGTGCATTCATTGAAAGAGGAATTGAATCTGATGTGTGGCCTCTCTTGCTCACAGCATCCATCAGCTTATACTGCTCTCGCTGTAAGCTCTAGTTAACATTTCTGATTGATTCTTTCTAGGATTATAGTTTTGAAGTAACATACTGTCTGCATAGCAGATTGGACGATCAAAGTGGAATGGTCAAGTGGGCAGTTCTGGAGTGGTAATCACCTTGGAAACACCTCTTAATAACATTGGAAGGCCATCGTTATCTGTTCAACTGAATGGTGGTTTTGAGTTGTGATCCTTCTGACTCCGGCGCTAAAGGTGTACATACTAGTGTATATATAGCCATCACTAATATTCGTTCTCCATAGTCATGGAGACGGCTAGTCAGCTGATCAACCTATAAAGTTTGTGGAAGTGGGCTACAGGCTTGCAGGTCGTTTTTGTTACTGTAGTCTATAGGTCTCAAGTCAGCAAATCAGCTGCCGTGGTGCCCATGCGGGCACAGAAGTCAACTGCTTTGTTCTCCACTCAGAGACTTATCACAATCCCTAAAGGGTTTGTGATACTTGCAGAAGTTGAGCTCATATTTTAAGAAGTTCATGAAAGGGGAGAGCCACGTGGTCATGCAAGATGTTCATCCAGAAGCAGAGTCATGTGGTGCAAGATTGACAACACCTGTCGCAAACTCGCAATTGGACATTGTTAACAATTGTCTTGTGTGGACCTAATCAACATAATATCTGGCCACTGTTTAGTTTGCATTGTTGGATGTTGAGACAAACAAGCTGGTGTATTTGGGGCTGCAATCTTGTATTCCTCTACGTACTCTGCGTGTATTGATCAATGAATGGAAGGCTAGCGATCCCTGGAATACTCTGCTGTCGCTGCTTTCCATTACGTGCTAGCTTCAATTTATACTTATGAGGAATTTGACTATCTTGGTGGAAAGAATTTTGCCTATTTAGTTTAACAAATCTGGCTGGCTGGAAGCTGAAACTGGTCCAGCCGAACAGAGCCAGTAAAAGTAGTAATAGGTGGTTCAATGACGTTAGGTTTTAACTAGTAGTTCCAATGCTTGGATGAGAACCACAGACGAAATAATTTCGCGATTTGTAACCGAGTTTCATTTCGATATAAGCGTAAGGAAGCATTCATGAATGTTATGGACAAGTCGAAATAAATTTGTGATCTGTAACCGAGTACCAACCCAATATAAGTGCAAAGTAGCCTCGTTAAGTAGGTGAAGCGTCTGCAGCAACACAAAGCTACTCAACACGCTCTTAAGCCTGCCGTTACAGTCCAGTTGGGCCATGAAGATCGCTGTCACGGCTGTGCTGCCACTACTACTACAGCTCCTCATCTTCTCACCGGCTGCCATGTCGTCGGCTTTGGCTCCATCATCCGGCCCCGGCGTCTACATTGCCTTCGTCAGCCGCGACGACTACGTTGATTCCGTGGACTACGACCTCCGCCTGCTCGCTTCCGTCGTCGGAAGGTCGCTGTGACCACCTCTTTATATGCCTGCTGCCTGCACTTGCTATGAGCCTATTACCCCATCATCCCTTGCTTTGTTGCAGCACGGCAGAGGCGAAGGCTGCGCATCTCTACCACTACAGCAGCATCGGCTTCGCGGCGCGGCTAGCACCGGAGCACGCCCATCAACTGTCAAGTGAGTGCAGCTGCTGGTTAATCTAGATCAGCCTTATTATGTACACTACACATGCTTTCCTAGGTCCTCGTGATGCTTCATGAGATTTTAGGTCCGAGACTGGGTGCCTTTGGGTTTACTGTGTTTCAGAGAAGGTCGGCGTCGCGGTCTTCAAGGACAAGACGTTCGGTATCCAGGAAGACGATGATGTCTTGCCTGGCTTCTTCAAGCAGAACGTCTGAAGCATCAAATGTACCTCTGCATGCGCACGATCTATACTTAAGACTGCAACTCTGCAAATCACGTTTGGAGCACACAGCTGCGTCGATCTGAAACGTCCTATATGAATGAGAATACAATACACCCATTCCCTTCTCACGATCTGAAACATGTCCACTGAAGTTTGGAGTACACTTCTATGTCCTCTTTCGCAGATCTCCTGATGAATGATTAACTTAGCAAATCTCCAGGGCTTTTACTCCGACAAAAGACAGTGGGTTCATAGGCTCACTTGATTTTTATACATACTGCCTAGAGACGCATTATCAAACTGTCATACGATGATGATCTTGTGCATGAAACCGAATGTTCGCTCCGTCTTTTGCCATCTTCACCTCAGTGATCTGATTTGCCGATTTATTAGGGCCTCGATGCTGCAACTGCTGATCCGTTAGATAACATTTATTGTGTGCTTACCTGCTTAATTTCAGTCCCTCCTCTGTGACAATTCTATGATGTGCTTACCTGCTTCTTGTTCTATCGCATCGAGCACGGGATAGAATATGATCTTCAACCCATCAAACATATTTATTGATACCTATTTACAAAAGTCTATTTAACCCCCCTCCAACCTATTAAGGGTGATCTACTTCACCCCCAAACTATAAAACAGTCTACTTTACCCACTAAACTTTCCAAAACCGGTCAAATTACCCACAAGCGGTTTTTGGACGACGGTTTTGCAACAGTAACGCGGTTTTGCTACAATGATGATGGTTTTATCTTTTTTATTTATTTTGCGTTGAATCTTTGAAAAATCATAGTAAATCACATAAAAATCATAAAATGGAAAATACAATTTTATTGGACTTCATATGAGTAGATCTACACAGTGAATATATAATATGGTATTCTTTAGCATAAAATTTTTCTATAGATTTAGATTAATTGGAAAATCCAATTTTGTCTATAATTAATTAGAATAATTCATAGTTGCAACTTCTATAGCCCAAGTATTGTGAAATTTTTATGGTGGGCTAAATATTATATGCTTGAAGTGTAGTAAAAATTTCGTACTCATTCAAACATGTATAACTTAATTATAGATAAAGCATTAGATATTAAATCTATGTTTTTTCTATAACTAAGTTATACAAGGTCTAATGAGTATGAAATCTTTACTATAGTTCAAGCATACAATATAGCCAACCATAAAAAATTTATCCTAATTGGACCATAGAAGCTTGCAGCTATGAATTATTCTAATTAAATAAATTTGGATTTTCTAATTAATCTAAAGCTACAGGAAAAAACTTTATAATGAAGCATACCATATTATATATTCACTATGTAAATCTACTCATATGTCTTTAGGCACTTGGAAAACTCGTTGAGGGCCTATTTAGATTGCTTATTATGCAAAAAAAAAAAACTATAGCAACGTGCTAATTTTTAGCATAGGTGTCCAATCATGACCTTATTAGACTCAAAAGATTCGCAACTCTTAATGTGATAGTTTTTATCAATATTTAATGCTCTATGTATGTGTCCAAAGTCCAAATATTAATGTGACAGAATTTTTAGTATTTGGTTGAGTATCTATAGGCTTAATTTGTCGATTGTTCTTTTTTAAAACTATTTGAGATGAGCAATTGCCCTCTAAAATAGGTCCTTATTTGGAATTTGAGGACTTCCCCCGTTTTTAGGTTCTATTTTCTAGGTTAACTCTATCAATAGCTCTCAAATCACGGACCTGCTATCCAAGATCCATATGTCACCGATATAAGTTTTTTCTTCTCTTATCGCCTATTCCCTTGCCTGCATCGCCGCTGCGCACCACCGGGGAAGGTCGCACAAGAGAGCCCTCACCACCTAGGAAGGAGGCTGCACCGAGAGAGGGCAGAGGGGTAGCTAGCGCTAGAGACCTAGCGCTTATGTCAAAGAACAAGACTACAAGAGCACATCAAGATGGAGAGAGGCCATTGGCGTATGGACCACGATGCTGGATCCAAGGCCAGGGGTCCAGCTGAGCGATCTGTGGGGGCGGAGATAAGAAGAAACACACACGGGTGGAACTTTTAAGAGTAGCTCCAACAATCGATTTTTAAACTAGCTCTAAGCATTGTTTTTTATATTTTAAGTGAAAAGGGAGAAAAGGTAGCTTTCATCAAGAACTAAGCTCTTACACATATTTTAAGATTACGTGCGAGTGTCGTTTAAAGCTGTCCATGTTATAATCTATGTTCCAAAAGTTAACACTGGAGAAATTATCTTAGAGCTAGTAACTATCTCTTAATATTGAGGTAAATATCACTGCTTTTGCAGGCTAGACGAAATCAGAAACCCATTAGTCAATGCCTGAAATACTCCAAGACCTCTTTTCTAGTACGAGAAATTGCAACAGTGCACATGCACACACATACACCAAGTCGGACTCATTATTACGAGAAATTGCTAATCTCAGACGTCGGCGTTGGCTCTGATTAGTCACCGTCACTGAGTGGAAATTACAAGCAAGATCCATACAGTACCAGCACCTTTTATTTTACCGCTTCAAATTATCTACAAGTTTCAGCACGTTAAGCTTCAATGCTTATAACAGAGCAACTCTGTTTTCCTTCTGGCATCGTTGAGTGCAGCAGTGGCATAGGTAAAGGTCACTGACCGGCTTATAGATTTCCAAAAAATGGATCTTGGCATCCGGAGAGGCTCTATGTTTAGGGTCCACTAGCTCAATCTGGTCATTGTCCCAATCTTTGCCTGTCCAACAGTAGAGCTCGACAAGCTTCAGAGCTCTGGCCATCCTAAGCAGAAAGTTCAGAAATCCCAACTGGCAGTCTTCCCCTCCAAAATTCTCGAAAACCACTCTTTTGATCGAATGCTCAATGCATTTAATAGAATTTGCAGTGTCCCATTCTTCAACACTGGCCCGCTGGGAAGTGGACTGCTTATTAGGCTGCACAGGTGAAGCGTGGTGAACAGAGTGGAATGAGCCATAAATTTCTTTGGCACATCAGAGTGGATAAGCAGTTAGCCACATCAATTTAGTACCTCGACGCGGAGCACCTCGAGACAGGGGAAACATTTGAGCAATTGAGTAACGAAGATGCTGTATCCCTTCTCGGAGAAGGGCACATGGATGGCCAAAGTCTTGACACTGTGCATCCGTGTGCGGAGGAGCTTCACGATTCCTCCCTGGAATATGCAGAAAATCATCGGATTCAGAAGTCAGAATCACAACCATTTCAGAGTAATATCATTTGAAATGATCAGAGCTGCGAAAGAGAGGAGACGAAGAACACATTACATTATACACTGTGTCATAGAGGATCAGTGGGCGGACGGTGATCCCCAGGTAACCCAGCACCTGCAGCTTGGGAGCGGAAACGATCTTCACCTTCGCCTTGCTGCTCGGCAAACCAATCCCCACCAATTCTTCGAGGTTTGGGGCGTCCTCGACGACGAGCTCAGTCAAGTCGCCGAAGTCACCGTACAGGCGCGCCAGGCTCTTGGACCGGAGGCAAATCTTGTCCAGTCCAAAGATGTTCTTGAGCTTCACGCACTCCAGGGAGTTGCAGTGGGACATGATGGCCTGCAGGGTGAACTGGGACACGAACACATTAGACAGGTCGAGTATCTTGAGGATGGGGAACCGCGCCGATCTAGCATCCGGAAACGTGCAGTACTGCACTCTCAGGGTTTCGAGGGAGGCGATCTCGAGGAGGGACCCAGGGAGAGTCGGCATGGGGGTTGCGTAGAACATGTCGACGTCCAGTTCCCGCACGCCGCGACGCGCGAGGGTTCGGAACCAGCCGTCGACGACGCCGACGTCGCCGTTGAACCCACGCCCGTACATGACGAGCCGGAACTTCCGGATGTCGATGCGCGGCCGGGCGCCGAGGATGTCGGTGATCGCGCGGACGAACCAGCCGCAGCCGCGGCCTTCCTCCGGCGGGAACGGCTGGCACGCGTTGAAGTCCAGGAGGGATTGATCGAACAGGCCGCGCCATCGCGACGAGAGAACCGCCGTGCGCCCGGCGTCGCGGAGGGGAAGCAAGGAGAGGATGGACAGCAGGACGGCGTCTGGAAGATCGCTGATCCGATCCCTGCCGTCCCCGGCAGGCCGATCTGCGGTGCAAACCCTATCCCCGCAACCGGACTCCAGGCGATCGCGTTTAGCCGCCCGTGGCCCGCCGTGGAATTCCTCCTCGTCGGTGTCCACGGCCCGCAGAGGCGGCGGGCCGTCGGAGTGCGAGTCCGAGCAGGTCAACAAACCCGGCGCCCAATTCGAGGCCACGAGCCGACCCTGCCGCGAGGAGATCGACGAGGCGGAAGAGGAGGAACGCCTGCGGAAACTCATGTCTGCCCCCGGCTGCCTCTCGGTTTCCTTCCTTCGTCGCGTAGTGCACTAGTACTCCCGGTCCAAAATGAATGGCAGTAGAGTAGTACTTAAATAACAACAAAATAAAAAGGAAAGGAAGTACGCACTAGTGCCAGTCAGGGTAGTTAAAAACTCTGACCAAATTTCTAATTAATAGTATTCAATTACATTTATATCTTCACGTTAACGTTATGAGAAATTTTTCAATGATCGAGGAAGCGTTGGTTGTGTCTATGATCTGTGGGCCCATAAGAGGGGAGGCGTTGAGAGGCGTCAACAGGGGAGGCGTTGGCTGTGTCTATGATCTGTGGGTCCATATGTGTCGTGGCGCCTCCCAACGCCTCCAAAATTATACTTTAAAATAAAAGAGGGGTAATTCCTGTTTTGTAGTTACTTTTTTTTACAAGGGTAAAATGGTAAATCGATAATTACAACAAAAAATAATATTTAGATTAATATAGTTAGGGTTTAATATAGTTTTTGTCTTGTTATTCATTCGGCGCCGTCGTTCACCGTCGTTGACAGGGTCTAGTCGGAGGATGCGGCGGCGGGGGACGGTGGGGGCGGAGGGAGCGCCGTGGCTCGCCGTCATCTTCCACCACCCGTTCCTGACGCCATCCCCTCATCCACCGCCGTTGTCGTGGCGTCGGGAGATTGGGGGAAGAGGAGGGAGGCGGTGCGCCAGAGCCCGCGGTCGTCTCCCGCGTGGACGCCGCGCGGAGGCAGGGTCGTGGTGGACCAGACCTCCGGCGCCAAGCATGTCATGATGTGGCACGGATCGGGTGCGGTGGGGCTTCCTACGGGCAGAGGCAGCTCGTCCCGGTGGGACAGTGGATGCCCAAGGTGGTCGTGGAGGCGTACGTCGCCCCCAAGGTCATCCTCGCCAGCCAGGTCACCGTCCACGACGACTCCTCCATCTGGAGCGGCCCAGTCCTTGCCGGGGACCTGAACAAGATCACGCTCGGCTTCCTTCATGTCGCATGTGATAGGTCCAAAGATGCTAGAGGGGGGTGAATAGCCTAATTAAAAAATCTACGAACAACACTTGACCAACAAGTTAGTACAACAAAAGGCAAAACGAATTATGCTCTAGCCTACTCAAAAAGTAAGCCTTCCTAACTGTTCTACTTAGGTCTTTAGGTCACACACAAGCTAACCTACGTTGCAACTACTTTACTTCTAGGTGGACAAACAAACTACTAGAACTACAACTACACAAAAGAAGTACTCAAAGTAAAGAGATGAGCAAGAGTGGTTATACCGCCGTGTAGTGTAGATTGCCAATCACCGGGAAGAAATACCAATACACTCGAAGGTGATGGTCCAATGAAATCCAATGATCAATCACAAGATGAACACCGATTTATCCCCGAGGTTCACGTGCTTGCCGGCACGCTACGTCCTCGTTGTGTCGACCACTACTCGGTGGTTCAGTGGCTAATTAACAACCAATGTCAAGCTCAACCAATGAGTGCCACTAGATTCTACCACGAGTAAGGTAACTCAATGACATGAGCAATCCACTAAGGTTACCTTTGGCACTCCACCGGGGAAGGCACCACACCCCTCACAAGATCACCAGGAGTGGCTGGAGACAATCACCAACTCCGCCAAGCTCCTCCACTGCTCCAAGACCGCCTAGGTGACGGCAATCACCAAGAGAAACAAGAGAAAACCGCAGCAACAACAATCACCAAGTGCCAAAAGATGAACTAAGGTGAACAATGCACTTGGATGAAACTCTAGCTCAGTATGAATGAGAATTGTAACACCTCTGGTGTTACGGTTAATTAAAACCTGACATGTCATCATATTTAGCTACAAAGCATCCCGCATCAACTTAACTACCATGCATTAAATAAGATAAGTTTATTCTTGCTTAGATTGTGCTTAAGGAAATATAGAGTGATTTGGTTGATTGATTGTATAAATAAATGTATTTGGCAAAAATAAAAAGAAAACCAAATTAAACCCTAAACCTTGACCCAAAAACCTAATTCAAAAACTACAGGGATTCTGGTGAAAGTGTCTAAATAAAAGTTGTAGATCTTTTAAAATGGAATAACTTTTATTTTTGGAGATTTTTAAGTTATATTATATAAATTCAAATTAAACTCAAAATACTATGTTAAAATTCAAATTTGAAACTTCAATTTCAAAAATATTAAAAATCTGATCAAGCTCCCTTCATAAGAGTTGTATAACTCTCTGAGTAGAACAACTTTTATTTTGGCCATTTTTCAAGTTGTTGAGAAGATTTAAAACTAATTTGAAAACTAAGTTTGAAATTTAAATTTGGGAATTACCCCTTTCTCAATAAATCCAAATCTGAGCCGAATTTAAATTTGGTGTCAAAAGAAAAAATGATCTATATGAAATTCCCTACAACTTTTGTATTTGTCATTTCTGCAGATTCGAATTGGATAGTCAATAATTTGAACCAACTAGCTTTTGACCCTAGGTTATGGCTACAGTATCGGACCCCCCCCCTCTCTCCTCTCTGCCGTGCGAGCGCGCGTGCCGCGCCGGCCGCCGGCGCTTTCCGGCCAGGCAGGCTTAGGGCACCGGCGTGCGGTTGTTGGGGGCCCCGGGTCTTGCTCGAGCTTATCCACCCTTCACTGGACTCCTTCAAACGACGAGTACCCCATTTGCCACTTCTTTGTTTTGCGGCCACCGGCGACGAGCTCTCGGTGAGCGGTGAAATTCACCGTGCTCCTATCCTCTCAATCCTCTCCACCTCGCCGTCTGCTGGTTAACTCTTTTGTGCTTCGATTGCCGCAGTTGACGCTAGCTATAGTGTACCACAAGTCTCGGATTGGGTGTCGTCGTCTCCAAGTCCGGTCAGAGCGCCGCCGCGGTCGTCTTCATCGAGTCTTGACCTCGGTGGTGAGTCTGTTCCATTTTAGTGTCAAGGTTTGGTCCCTTTAGCCTTCTGTGATGCTTATGCGCGTGTCGGCTCCCACCCCGGTGCCTTAGGATCGCCGGAACGGACGTCGTTGCCGGAACCCGAGCCGCTGCATCTACCGTCGCCGTCGAGCTCCCTCATCCACACTGTCACGGCACCCACCGTCTAGCTAAATCAAGTTCTGGTGAGCTTGTGATCATCCCAGGCCTCTTCCTTCGGTCATTGCCTTTCTGTCATGATCGGAACGCGTCACGTCGTCGTGACCGTGCCGCCGTGGGTGGTGTCGAGCCTATCACCGGCGTGCTTGGGTTGTTCTAGGTCCGTAGGTAAGGAGGGGGTTTGCGCTTGGGTCTTTGCCATGCGTCGGAGGTCTCACACTCGCCGGAGAGGGGTCCGCGGCGGCGAGCCGCCGCGCTGCGCGTACGCGCGAGTCGCGCCGGTTGAGGGCAAGGGGAAGAAGACGGGGCTGACAGGCGGGGCCTGCCTGTCAGCGCCCGTGAGCTGAGGGATGGTGGTGCGGGCGTGAGTTGGGCCGGCCTGTTCGGTTGGGCTGACTTGGGCCGCCGTATCGTTTTTCCTTTTCTGTGTTTTTTAAAAGTTTTCCATTTATATATTACATTGAATAGTAGACTACTTTGTTATTTATGTGTGAATATTTCTGCAATACCAAAATTCATGCAAATTTTTGTGGATACTCTATATGATGGGTAGAATGCTATAAAAATATTAAATAAATGTTTTTAACACTTTATGCAGTAGTTAAAAATCAGCATATTAAATAAAAAATGTAACTTTAGACAATTTTAATTAATTCCCTGTAATTCAAAAAATCATAAAATTTATTTTGCTACTGTTTTAGGTCCAGGGCTAACTGTTGGTGAAGTTTGGCATTAAATGAAAATGGTTTAATTAATTATTAATTATATGCTTGATTAAATGATTAATAAATAAATAGAAGACATTGGTGACTAGGGTTTGATGTGAATTTTGGATTGAATGTGGTTCTAGGTCAAACACCCTGATGACCTAGAGCACCTTAATCTAGAATTGTTATGAATAGGTTATAGAGTATGGTTGTGTTCAAGTGAGGTATTATTTATCGTTGAACTTTTGCATTGTCATTTCATGTGGCATTTTATGTTTGCATTATGTTAAGCATACATCATTACATGCGTGTAGTGCCGGGTAACGAAGGAGTAAAAGTTGAGACTACTACTGTGGAGGTACTTCCTGTGGTTGTTCAAGGGTTCGACATTTGCAGGACTGACCCTGACCCGACACTCTTCGCAATCCGAGGCAAGCCCCGGTGCATTAGCCCATCCTTTGTGATTTGAAAATTTTATCACCTTGAGTTAAATTATTGCATTAGGTTGATAGGAGTTGAATGTTACCTAAATTGCTGCATGACCTGCCTTGATATCATCCCCGAACCTGATTTAAAATAAAATGTTTGCCAAATGCTTAGCACTGCTAAATAAATGCTAGATTTGCATGAAATGCTATTTTCTGTGCTATGATAATATGTTATGAATTAAATATGAGAATTGGTGAAGAACTTGTTATCCGCTGGTCGACTTGCACTTGGGTTAGAATCCAAATGTATTGTCGCCTTCGGAATAGTTTGGAACCGGTTGATAAAAAGAAATGTTTCGCTCGGGTGCTGTGCACATGGGGCGGCATTCCCCATGTCTTATCATCCGGCAGGCATGAAATTTAAAAACTGTTGGGTAACTTTGTACTTGGGTTAGAGTCCCAATGCATGGTTGCCGACGGGAATGAATTAGGGACCGTTCGTTGTAGGCTTGCTGGATCGAGACTTTACAACTAGCCACATACTACGGGAAGCCCTGTCTCCGGTGGCTCTATTGCTTGAACCGACAACCACGCACTGGGAGTGGAGAGATGGCGAGAGTACCATGTACCCTCGTGGCCGGCGTGCCTGAAAACGAAAGGAGTACTGTGCTCTCGGGTGGCGCAGGACCGGTTTAGGGATAGAAAAGCCATGGTAGACGGGGTTGGCATATGCAAGCTTAGATGCTACATATGCAGTATGGATAGGGATTCCCAGCTGGGTACTTCTGGATTCGAATCCATGTTGCTCCTCGGTTAATGGAGACTTGATCCACTGCCCTACCCCGAAAAGTGGTTCAAAATTAGGTTGAATATGAGAATGTTTAAGAAATGGAAAGCATGTGATATATGAGAATGAATGTGAGAACTGGATATGATTAATATAATATTGAGATAAAACATTGAGTTAGGATAGTAATGCTTTTCTGCAAAATTCTTGACTTTTGCTCAAGCCTTACCTTGACTCCCCTCAGCCTGTATTCCTGAGTCTAATCTTTCATTTTAGTCGGGTAAGTCTTGTGGAGTACCCCAGTATTCAGGGTTTGTTAACCTATGTTGCAGAAAGTCGGCAGCCAGAGGTCTGTTTCTCTCCCTGCTGTGTGACCATTGTTCAAGAAGGAAGCGAGGACGAGTGATGTGGACTCATGGGCAGGGTCCGAGTTACTATCTATCTATGTATGTTGTATCATGGTTCCACTGCTACCGCTACCCCATTTAAGTTTGGTCAGCAATGACTGTATGTGAATCCTATTTGAACAACCGATTATAATCTAAGTACTATTAATCTTCCGCACTTTACTCTGATGTATTTTGTTATGAAATGTTGTAATTCTGTAATGGCTTTGCAATGGGATCCTGTCAGAGAAACGGGTGCTTATGTAGCCCGGCAGGGCTGCCTAGGTCATCTGGAACACGGGCCCGGCTGTCAGAGGTCATTAGTGACGATGACGGGTGCTTGTGGGCCATGTGATTTAGGCGGTTCCGTTACAAGAATGAAGTGATCTATGTGAGTTAGAGTGCTTGAAAGGTCCTCACAAGGTGTATCAACAAGTTAGAGAGCCAAGAGAGTGAGCAAGAACCGGCCAAGAGCTATTTATAAACTTTCACTCAACAACATAGCCGTTACCCTCCAAAACGCACCGTCGGACGCTGAGCGTCGGGGGCGTCAGACTAAAGGCCCGTCCGACGCTTCCCTAATCGGCGAACCAGCGCGTGCCACGTGTACAACTCGTTTGAAACTTACCATTGGCGCGCAACGGCAAACTGCTCGCGCGCTCGGACGCATGCGTCGGACGCTAGGCAGAGCAAGCGTCGGACTACCAAACATCTTCGTCACTATGTCATTGTACTCCAGCAAAGAATCAAGTTCCGTCATTTCCTCCTACACCAATAAGAACAGTTTATTTGAATCTGAGTAAATTACTGCTTGATTGACAATAAGAACAGTTTATTTGAATCCACTGTTAAACCCCTTCTCTTTTGTTTTGTTAACCAAAAGTTGAGTAGCTGATCTTAGGAACATAATTTCACAATCAATTTGAATCA
The DNA here is from genome assembly GCA_038502445.1 of Eremochloa ophiuroides. NCBI lineage: Eukaryota > Viridiplantae > Streptophyta > Magnoliopsida > Poales > Poaceae > Eremochloa > Eremochloa ophiuroides. The sequence goes on from JAHLJS010000006.1 coordinate 65,431,449, forward strand.
GTTTTTTTAGTCCTTTTCTTATTGTTTATGTTATTTTCAACATGCATACTGTTTGCAAAGACCACTTATTGATAACACTGACTGATGTCTAAGCTAAAACATGTTCAGGTCAGTACAACTGTCTCATTTTACTGAATTTTATTATATCATTCATGACAAAAAAAAAGGTGAAATGGTGGCATTTGGATTCTCATTCTTGTTTTCCCATGTTATTATCAGTTGCAGCAAGAGCAAAATGCATTGTATTCCCTAGAAGAAATTGAGGATATTAGGGATGAGGTTAACGAAGAAATATAATGAGGATCCATGTTGTATGAATTATCTGCATCTCCCTGAGTCGTATGAATGTGCTCCCTAACATTGTATAATACGTTAAACTATGAACGGACAACATGAACTAGAAGAATTGATCAGCTAACTACCTGAGCCGATGAATTGACAAGCTGGGAACTGACGATATCCACGGGAGCCTGATGACATGACGAGCAGGGCCGACACGGGGCAAGGGTGCCGGCGTTAACGTTGTTGCAGCGGCGGCTAAAACGGAGAGTTATAGGTGGCGGCGGCACGGGAACCTGGCAGACTCGAGGAAGGAGGCGACGAAGGCGACCACCGCGGCCCTCGGGCAGGAAGCGACGGAGACGGCGACGACAAACGGGATGGGTCGGCGGGCGAGTTCGTCAAGGGAGAGCAGGGCAACGATGGCCACACCGGTGAGCGAGGGCGACGACAGGGCGATCACTGCGACGAGCAACCGCCAGAGAGGCGGTGGCGAGAGGCAGCCCTAAATCCTAAACTTGCGTGAGGGATGGAGAAGAGGGCTGCGGGCAACGCCTCCTGGGCTATGCGGTGCGCGGCGGGGGTAGGGGAGGGTGAAATTGTGCAATGTCCATAATACCCTTGGACAAATAAAATCAATAATAATAGTTATTTTGCGGAGGCGTTGCCAACCGCTGTAAACAGTCCCTAATATTATTATAAAAATATATTTTATAAATTAATCTATTGATATTTATTTGATTTCTTAAATATCGATAGCATTCCTAAGTAGAAACCACATGTAATTTCTATACTTATTAATTTATATAGACACTGCGTATATAAAATATGTTATTAGTTGATAGTTTCTATAGAATAATATTTTTGTCTAATCATATATCTCATATCCCTACTATTAGTGGCATTGTTCTCGTGATAGTTTCTTGTCTAAAAAATTATTTCGTCATATCTTTTCTTTATATAATACCTCTTTTTCTTAGTTAGCACTATAATTAATATAATTAATGAATATAGAAATCATCTAGTTTCACGATTGACAGTGCTCTGACACTATGGAACATTTTCATCCTTTTATTTGGTTGTGGAACCTGAAATCCGTTTTTCTCTCTTCGTATTTGGCCACGGAACGTGAGATTTTTTTAAAGGGTTACTACGCACTGAATCACAAGACATGGTCTTATTGAGTAGACGGTGACAATTTATTTTTCAATTGTAGAGATTAAAGATAATTGATCTAATTTTACATAGTAAAATATGATAGTGTGTTGAATTGTATTCTTTTTTGGAAAGCTGTTGGAGAAATGGGTGTTGTATGCAATACAGTGTTAGCTAGTGTACTCTCTTTGTCCAAAAAATTGTCGTTTTAGGATTTCAGACAGGTTATTTGACCATTCATCTTATTTAAAATTTTTAATAAATATTATTTATTTTGTATGACTTATTTTATCAATTAGAGATATTTTAATAATAATTTATTTATTTTATAATTTGCATAAAATTTTTGAATAAAATAAACTGTCAAACACGACGTCTAAAAATAAAAAAACAACATTCTTTTTTATGAAACAATCACGTGACTACGTAACTGCCTACGAGGCAAGGATACAAGGAGTCCCTTGTCATGTTCACGATATACATTCCCCCTCGCTCCGCCCAAATCCTTAACTTAGCAGCACGCCGGTGAAATGTCCTCATTAGCTCTTAAGGTCTTATACCTTTGCAAACAAAGAGCTCCTTAAGGTTTTATACCTTTGCCTTAAATTCCTTTACTTTTCTCCATCACTTTCTTTATGTATGAGTACTGATCATCATCATCTAACTTCACCACACAGATTGAACTACCTCATCTCCTGAGCAAACACAATCTTATTGAAAGACCGATCCGAGAAGACCTAATGGGGGACACTCCAGGACCTCACTGACGAAGATAGCTATTGTCAATTATCATCCTATCATTGTTCTCCTGGAACAACATCTTCATCCGTAAAGCCCATCATAAAATATAATTTAATAGGACTAATTTTGGCCATCGCTGATTTTTACGACTAATTTATTGTAAAAGAAAAATATTGTTCCATAAATAAAAATAGCTTGAAAGTAGTTAAAGCGAAGATGGTGAAAAAGCAGCACAAAACAGAGTTATCATACAAAAATAGCGAAAACATGTGCTACACTATGGGCGTTATTGGTTGGAGAAGAAAGTTTCATCCAGGATGATCAGGCTATGCAGGATCAAATGAGTTGGGTTGAGCTCATACATGTGATCATGTTTAGCTGTCTTTGGTGTTGATCAAACGAGATCATGTTTGATCGAATGTATGAATCAAAGTTACGAGTATCTAATATATGGGTTCCTGCATTATGTATGGATCAAGTCGTTCTGCATAGAGAGGGAAACTCAATTTCTACGGATAAAAAATCTGCATAAATAGCGGTCTAAAATGTATCAGATGAAGTAGGTAAATCGTGCCAGAAGAAGACACCCGGATAAGATGAAGCATGAAAAATGCGCGAGGACGGTTGGTTCGCGCAACCGATCACCCCTACATGACCAGATCGACCAGATTCCCAATTCCGATAAGATGAAGCATGAAAAATGCACGAGGACGGTTGGTTCGCGCAACCGATCACCCCTACATGACCAGATCGATCCCAATTCCGTTGGTGCTTCCGTCATAGGGCCAAGCACTATCATCACCAGCTTTGTTAGCGTGCTTCCTCTGTTTCAAAATATTTATCGTTTTTAGTTTTTTGCCACAAATTTAACTCGATTTATACAAAATGCATGCAATATTTATATCTCTAAATAAATTTATTAAAAAACTAAGTTCAAAGATCTTTCTAATGATATTAATTATGTATTATAAATATTAATATTTTTAAATATATAATTGCCGGTAGTTATTTTTTTGAAGCGCAAACGATAAATATTTTAGAACGGAGGGAGTACTTGACTCATCGCTCCTCGATCTGCTACCTGTAACCCCGCATAGGGCCTGTTTGGAGGCACCCTAACTAAAATTTAGCTAGCTAATTGGTACACGTAAAGTTTAGGTAGGTAAAGATCAATTTAGCTGAGGTGTTTGGATGCTTTGGCTAATTTAAAATCTTGACCATGCTATTCCTTATTAATACTATTATTTAGATAGCTAAATTTTAGCTAGATGTGTTTGGATGCTCTAGCTAAACTTTAGTTGGAGATAATTTTATCATTTAGACCTTTTAGCTGGTTTTAGCTGGGTTAAAACAGCTAATTGGATTGTGTATATTTTAGCATCCAGCTAAACTTTAACTAAATTTAGCTACGAGGTATTTGTATGCATTATAGATAAAATTAACTGACTAAACTTTTTTGGTGCTCGCAACCAGGGCCATATTCATCCAACCGAACCGAGCACCGCCCCGCGCCAATGCCAAGCAGGACTGCAGGAGTAGGCCTAGCCCACCGGCGTAGAATGGGGCTCGGCGGATCCCAACAGCTGGCGCCACAGACAAACAGCAGTTTTGTCCGCGTCAGGCGCCAGGTTGGCTTCAGGTTGCCCCGCGCCGGGTGGACGTAGCGCGTCTAGCGTGCCGCTTTCCCAATCCAACGCAAACCCTATGCGCATTGTCCAAAAAAAAAAAAAAAAACCCCGCAAACCCCACGCACACCTCGTACTCCCCCACATCTACGCGCGCACACAGCCGTTAATCTTTCGGCCCCCCACGCCACGTCGCACCGCACCGCACCGCACCTGGTGTGGTTGCGACGGAGTCTAGCGCCAACTCCCCTTCCTCCCGTTGCGCGGTGATCTCTCTCGCGATAAACCAATCTGATCGAGGCAGGATCGAGGGCAGGGGGCGGCGCGTTTCGTCCGATCGTCCGCCATGTTCTCGCGATCCTACACCAATCTGCTCGATCTCGCAAATGGCAACCTCTCCGCCCTCGACTACGGCGGCGGCGGTGCTGGCGGCGGCGGGAGCGTGGGCGGAGGCGGGGGCGGGGGCGGGGGCCGTCCGCCGCGGGCGAGGCAGATGCAGCGCACGTCGACGACGCCGGGGACGCTCGTGGAGCTCGACGAGGATCACGCGGGCAGCGTCGCCTCCGACGTGCCGTCGTCGTTCGGCAGCGACCGCCTCATCGTCGTCGCCAACACGCTCCCCGTGCGCGGCGAGCGCCATCCCGACGGCAGCGGGTGGAGCTTCTCCTGGGACGAGGACTCGCTCCTCTTCCACCTCCGCGACGGCCTCCCCGACGACATGGAGGTCCTCTACGTCGGCTCCCTCCGCGCCGACGTGCCGCTCGCCGAGCAGGACGACGTCGCCCTGATGCTCCTCGACGGGTTCCGCTGCGTCCCGGCCTTCCTCCCGAGGGACCTCTGCGACCGGTTCTACCACGGCTTCTGTAAGCAGACGCTCTGGCCGCTCTTGCACTACTTACTCCCCTCCCGAGAGCACCGCGGGCGCTTCGACCGTTCCCACTGGGAGGCCTACGTCCTCGCCAACAAGCTCTTCTCCCAGCGCGTCATCGAGGTCCTCAACCCGGAGGACGACTACGTCTGGATCCACGACTACCACCTCCTAGCCCTCCCGTCCTTCCTGCGCCGCCGATTCAACCGCCTCCGCATCGGCTTCTTCCTGCACAGCCCCTTCCCTTCGTCGGAGATCTACCGTTCTCTCCCCGTCCGTGATGAGATCCTCAAATCACTGCTCAACTGCGATCTGATTGGGTTCCACAACTACGATTACGCCCGCCATTTCCTCTCCTGCTGCAGCCTCATGCTCGGTATCGAGCACCAATCCAAGAGGGGCTACATTGGGATCGATTATTTTGGACGCACGGTGGGGATAAAGATCATGCCTATTGGGATTAACATGGTGCAGCTGCAGTCACTGCTCCAGCAGCCTGATCTGGAGCGGCAGGTCGCTGAGCTCCGAAACCAATTCAATCGCAAGACTGTCTTGCTCGGTGTGGACGATATGGACATTTTTAAGGGGATTGATCTGAAGATTCTTGCGTTTGAACAGATGCTCAAGACACATCCAAAATGGCAGGGCCGAGCGGTGTTGTTGCAGATTGCAAACCCAAAAGGCGGCAGCGGGAAAGACATAGATGACCTACATACTGAGATTGAAGTCAGTTGCAGGAGGATCAATGAGCAGTTTGGACGGCCTGGGTATAGCCCTGTCGTGCTTATCAATAAGGCACTGTCAATTGTTGAGAGGATGGCTTATTACACCATTGCAGAGTGTGTTGTTGTCACTGCAGTCAGGGATGGGATGAACCTTACACCATATGAATACATTGTGTGTAGGCAGGGAATTCCAAGTTTGGATGGTTCTGCAGATGATAGACGGCCAAGGGGGAAAAGTATGCTAGTTGTGTCAGAATTCATTGGCTGCTCACCATCGCTGAGTGGAGCAATTCGGGTGAACCCCTGGAACATTGATTCAACAGCAGAGGCGATGAATGAGTCCATCGCTTTATCAGATAATGAGAAGCAACTGCGACATGAGAAGCACTATCGGTATGTTAGCTCACACGATGTTGCCTATTGGTCTAAGAGCTATATTAATGATTTCGAGAGAAGCTGTAAGGACCATTTTAGGAGAAGATGCTGGGGTGTTGGACTAGGATTTGGATTTAGAGTGGTTGCTCTTGACCGCAATTTCAAAAAGCTTACTGTCGATTCTATTGTTGCGGATTACAAGAAGTCAAAGAGCAGGATCATACTACTGGACTACGATGGAACCCTAGTACCACAAACTTCAATAAACAAGACTCCAAGTGAAACTGTTGTTAACATGATGAATGCCCTGTGTGCTGATAAGAAGAATGTTGTTTTTATTGTAAGTGGAAGAGGAAGGGATAGCCTTGAAAAATGGTTTTACCATTGCCCAGAGCTTGGCATTGCTGCTGAACATGGTTACTTTATGAGGTACAAGTCTTTCCATAGTTTTGAAGACTATTTAATTTATTACAGTTCTTTAGTGAATTTCATTGCCTCTTTGCCTTATAATGCAACTAATATTGATCTTCCAACTGCTAATATAAATGAATGCAAAATTATACTGAAGTTAATTGTCAGTTGTTGAGAGTTTGCGTGCTTTTCTGATTTGACTCTCTCAAAAGAAACGAAAGAGAAGACTTTCCTATTTTTGTGATTACTCTGTCTCAAAACATTAGATTGCCCCCCATAGTGGTGATGGATGAACCCAAATTTGATTACTTAAATGCAACAAAATTACAGCATTCCATTTTTAGAATTTCCTTATCCTAACTTATTGTTTTGATGAGAAGATCAGCTAAAGCTTCTTACATGCTCTTTCATGATTTGTTTATGCTTAACTCTGCATTACAGAAAATTGCCAAACAAAGATTTCATTATCTTTGTTAATTGTTTATTAAGATGACTCAAGCTCAACATTGATTTGGTGAGCATGTTGTCATGTCAGATTTGTTCAAAACATCATCAGATCATATACCTAAAAGTGCTAGAAAGACAAGAAATATGCTTGGCATTTTATCTGTATGATTCTGATAGCTGTCGTGCTTTTGATGCACTTTAATGTAGTGCAACGCAGTATCTACTCTGAGTCTCTGATATTGTCATGTTGGCAATGTGGCATTCCTATTTTTTAAAACTATAATGGCAGTGATAGTCACACATCAGATATGTGAATATTTCTCTTCACAATAATATATACTCCCTCCGTTTCAATTTATAAGCCGTTTGACTTTTTTGGCTTGAAGTTTGACCACTTGTCTTATTCAAAAATTTGTGCAAAATATCACTTTTTTGGTTATGACCTGCTATTAATAAAACTTAGGGCCAAACTTAGGGTTGAAAAA